>OY720423.1:0-5000000 GCA_963082815.1 Melanotus villosus | reverse complement strand
ATTTCAAAACGAGCTGCTTTCATTCCATTAGGAAATAATTCACGATTCCTTCTAAAAATAACTAGAAAATAAAACTATCACTGGTTGAATATATAAAACCAGCTGTCTAACGAGAATCTTATAAAAAAACAAAACGTGTAAATTAATGCAGGCTACCGTTTCAGAATGAGCCATAAGTTTAATAAGTCGTTAGTAAATATAATCGATAAATAATAATTGCTAAATTGTACCGTTTTAATCGAAATTCGTTAATTAAAGAATAAATTAATTATTAACATATGGAAAGTTAACAGCTGAAAAGGTCAAAGCCCAGAGTCGATTTTTATTAGATATAAATGCTTAAGACTTGGTTTCTGGAAACAAATCCTTCTCAAAATCGCCCGCTAGCAAGGAGAATTGCATAAGAATTTAAAATTTGTTTTACTTCAACGTGTTTACAATAAATTTTGTTTAAATTAATGGCCGATGATTACCTGGAATGCAATAAGTATGCCGCCACAAGAAACCACAGAAATGTCGTATCGTACATGATAGGAAGTACATTCTTGTATGTAATAAATTTAAATCATTTGTTTTTCAACTTGATTGTGGCCTAACCTTATTATACTTTTATAAGAATGAAGTACTATTTTTGTTAGTAATCTTCGAACCAAAAAAAAACTTTCAAATTTTTGTGTTTTCAATAATTTTTTGTTTGGTATATCAATTAAATGAACGTATAAATTAATACTATTTTAAAAAATAAATTGTTAAGATAAAAATACCTTCTAAATTTTTTGACTTAGCCTTGGACAATGGGTTTTTCTTTACAAAGCAAAGAAAATCTTGATATCGTTTACTTTCAACAAATTCGATCAGCTAAGTAAGTACAACATCTGGTAAGTATGAATTATGTACATACATTTATAACTTTTCCAAGTCAATGTGAATTTCTGCAAACAATAACTCCAGAAAGCTTGAGCTCTTAAGTATATTTATAACAGCTTTGATACGCTGTTGTACGCTCAGGTAGTTTACATTAATTAAATTTCCCTGCTGCTAGCCTGAATAACATTAGATTAGGTTTTACTTAAGTATAATTTTTTTGTATAAAGGAGTAATTTACCCCATTTTCCAATCATCTGGGACATTTTCCCTATTTACGTACCTCTAAAAGAGGTATGTTAACATTATTATTAATTTCTCAGGTTCATATTTGATTAGTTCTGCTGGCACACCCCCAGGTTCACACATTTTTCTATTTTTCATTGGTAGGAATGTAGGAATATCAGACATAAATACATACGTTAAACAAAATAGGGCCCTAAATGGATGCTTGAGGAGCACCGGCTTTGATTTGACGGATTAAGGAAGCAAAGTTGACCCGCGCTTGGGAGGTCCTCTCTGAAGAAATTATTTTATTATGTATAATAAACATGAGGGGATCTTTATCGTAATCATTTTGTGAATTAGTCCGTCCACAAAGGCTATAAGCGTATGCATTTTATTTTCAGAGCCTTCTCTTATTTCTATTAGTCTCAGAATCTGATGTATTGATGAGTGTGACTTCCTAAAACCAAATCTTAATTGCGGGATAACGTTGTTGGTCTGGAAGTGATTCTTTAATGGAGAGTGTATTGTTTCTTCCAGTAGTTTGGATATCATAGACATATAGACAACAGACTAATTGGACGGTAGTTTACTGGATTATCATGCGATTTGCCAGGTTTAGAGATCATCAATATTATTGCTTGTTTCCAAGCAATGGGACGGTATCCGATTCTCAGACCGTTAGGTTTGCTATAGACTTGTCCGAAACGTTTTTTTAGATGCAAATTAGGTATAATGTCTGGTCCCTGTGCTTTCTTGGATTTGAACTTGTTAATATGCAATTTACTCGTAATTTCTGTTGACGATACTGAATCAGTAAGTGTAACATCGCTTGGTATGACTCTGTTTATTTTTGTTTGTTGCGCGTAATTAGGGTCGGTTGGGTTTTGTGGTGTAGTAGTAGTCTAGGCTATTCAACGTATATCTTGCATTCTTCTTTATCTTCCGAGTATATTCGTCCTTCATATGCAAATGTTGGGATCAACACTGGCCGTTTTAAGATTATTTTTGTGGTTCTCCACTTGTTGGGTTCGTTTCTTACTAGTTCTTACTAGTTTCTTACTTGTTCAGTTATACCTTGGGTGCAGGGTTACCGGTATTTGCCACATCAGAGTTACGCAATAAAGGTGCAATTACATTAATTAATTAATTAATAAGAAATCCCAATTAAATGCACAATTTTAACTCCATAGTCACCTAGTGCGACCATTGGCCATGTATGCACCACCAATTTGAAGCAACACTACAAAAACTAATACACCCGAACTACAAAGGCTTTGCAGTAAATGCACCGTGATTTATTTGAATTGATGCATTATGAACTGAATATCTTAACAATACAAGAGCACGTCAGTGTCAGAGGGAAAAAATTCTTTATTAACATAAATGTTTGTGGCGGAACTGTGCATTATAACCTCAATAAACGACTAAAACGAAATCCACCCCAGGATCTGTTACCAGATGAATCCAGTGATTAACTTTAATATAATAAATTAGAGATACCAAAATATCTCAAATCTTAGTTTAATCAGTTACATATTTGTATTTAATACAACTGTACCATGTACTACTTTCAGTCAAGCGAAAACTAGCTTGAAACAAGTAATAACCGTAATCAGGTGAAAAACTACCCAATCAAATGTAAACTAGTTTGTTTCAAATGGGCATTAGTTTGAAACAAGCGGAAAGTACCTTCAGTCAAGTGAAAACTCGCTTAAATCAAATGAAAACTAACTTCAATTAATTACAAAGAGCTGGATTTAAGTAAAAACTAGATAAATGAAAAGCCAATCTAGTAAACTTAAACCAAATGACAGTCGAACATAAAACATAAAAAACAACTCATATGACTTTAATAAAGTGAAAAATTACTTCAGTCAAATATATATGAACTTGATGTCAGTGACTATCTTGAAACAAATAAGAACTATCTTCAATCCAGTAAAAATTAGCTTAAATCAAGTGAAAAACAGCATGTTTTAATTAAATGAAAACTAGCTCTGACTGAATGAAAATTAGGTCCTTTGAAGGGAATTGTAGCTTGAATGAAAGAAACAACTAGTAACTAACTTCAGCCTACTGAAAACGAGTTTGAATGAAAACTACCTACAATCAAGTGAAAACTATTTAATCAGATGAAAACTATCTTAATTGAATTAAAACTAACTAGCTTCAAGTTAAAACTAGCTTCAAACAAATAATAATCAGCTTTAAGCAAAACAGCTCAATCAAATGAACAACTAGCTTCAATCGCCTGAAAACTAACTTGTTCTACGTAAACGTTAAATTTAAATAAATGGAAAGTACTATCAGCCAACGCAATATTAGCTTTGATCAAACTGAAAACTCGATTTAATTGAATGAAAACTAGCTTGGTTCGTTCAATGGTCATTTGCTTGAAACAAGTACCTTCAATTTAGTGAAGGCATGAATCAAATAAAACCCATCTTTAGTCAAATGAAAACAAAGCCGATTGAAGTGAAGACTAACTTAAACAAAAAAGGAGTCGAACGAAAACGAGCTCAAATGTAGCTTTAATCCTGAGAAAACTAGCTTCAGTCAAATAAATCTAAACAACTACTTTCAGCCCATTTAAAATTAGCTTAAATCGAGTAAAAACCAGCTTTAATTTAACGAAAGTAAGCTTTAACTGAAATAAAATTATCTCATTTCGAGTGAATGTTAGCTTGAATGAAACTTACGGAAAATTGAGTTGAGTTTAAGTGAAAAATAGCTTGAAAATAAATGAGAATTACTTACAATCAAGTTAATGTTAGCTTTAATCAAATAAACAATTCCTTTATTTGAATGAAAACTAGCTTGAAACAAATAACAACCAATGTGAAACAACTCAGTCCAATGAAAACTAGCTTTAATAAATTGATTGAAAATTAGTTTGTTCCGCGTAAATGCTAGCTTTAAACAACTGGAAACTACCTTCAGCCTTCACCCAACGAAAAGCTAGCTTTAACTAAACTGAATTAAGTTAAAGTGCATTCAGAAACATTTTTTTTTTTTAACTTATGGAATTTAATTTCTGATAGCAAGTTTCAGCGCGTTAACTTCAGGTTTTGATTCTGTTTTTCATACAAATGTTTCCCGCACCTGTTGCGTCACACAATTCACTCCAAGTAATCGATAATCTATAATACCCCTTACTGTGCGCAGTTTCCTCAAAATTAAATTAAGAATTCGGCAAAATTCCAATTTACAAAGCAGTCGAAGTGCTTTGAAGTTCCTGACACCCGCAAGCCTAGACTTCACCCAATAAATTAACAAATAGATAAATAAGGATCATTATTTGTTTAAAGTAGTAAACATTTGCTTATTTTACGAAAACAAACTGTTAATTTTATACGAACTGCCAAAATAAACAGAAAACATTAAAAAATATTTATGTGTTCTAAATGATGTGAACATTAACCATTATTCAATAACTAACCTCATTGTTATTTTATACGTTCCATTAAACAAATTATAATGTAATAATGATGGAAGGTCGCCTATTTTTATACGTTATATAGTTTTTTAATATCCACCAATTTGACTCAGGCCGTACCAAGCTTCATTTACATCACAAAGTCAAGGTTAATAAGCAGGTACTTTTGTTGAGGTAATTTAATAATTAATACTTTACTCTATAAAAAATTGTATTCTGTGAACATTCGGTTTTCTACTCGACAACATATTGAACTCAATAATTAATGTTTCTTAATTTTGCTCTCATATTCGTATTTCAGACAGCCGAGACGTTTATGAAACGTTATTTCATTATTATATTTGTCATTATCATTACGAATTATAACACCCACGTTTTTGCGCAGTGCACTTAATAAATTAATGCCCACTGAACACTTATTACTTAATGTTTTAATTCAATTAAATCTTACTATTGTGATCTGCCACACATGTGATAGCATATCGTGGTTAAATATATAACATTATTAAAGCAAGATTACATAAAAACGAAAATACGGAACTCACCTTTGCTGCTGGTCATTTAATGCAAATCTATATACAAGATTTATTGAATAATATAAGAATAAATATGCTACTAATTCCCTCCATACTAATTTGTACACGCTGCCTCTCCACCTGAAAGAAAAGAAACAGAAAATTAGAACAATAATAGCAAAAGTAATTGGTAAATAAAACAAACTCAAACTCCGGGCAAAAATAATTAAAATATTCAATTCTAGGTAGTTTCATGTTTTTAAAATGATATTTATTTTACAACATAGTCTCCTGACAGTGCAATGCATTTTGTCCAAGGATGTTCTAATGCTCTGATCCCATCACGAAATGTGTTTTCCTCGAGTTCGCAAAAATAGGCATCTATGGCGGACTCCTCATCAGTTGAAAATCTCTGTCTTCCCAAGAAAATTTTAAGCTTAGGGAATAAATGGAAATCAGGGGGAGCTAAATCCGGCGAATAAGCTGAATGCGAAAGCAAATCGTAATTTAGTTTCTTGATTTTAGCCATTGTAGTAACTGCACATGATGATTTTTGTTTCGTGATAAAACCTGGTCTTTTTTCTTGAACATTTTAGTGCAATCGTTCGTTCCAGAGGGTTAACGTAATATTCCCTATTTATAGTCTTTTTGGGAGATAGTCTATCATCAGAATTCCTTTGGCATCCCAGAAAACTGACGCCATCGCCTTGCCAGCTAATTTTACGGTTATTGCTTTCTTTGCAACTGAGCAGCCGGGTTCTACCCATCGTTTCGGCTGGAGTTTCGTCACTGGGGTGGAGTAATGAACCCAGGTATCGTCTGTAGTTTGTTACAAATCGAAGCATAAAATCGTTTGAATTGTTTTTAAACAGTCCAAACGCTCTTGGAAAACTTGCACTCGAATACGTTTTTCATCAAGTGTAAGCAGTCGCGACACCCATCTTGCTGAAAGTTTTTCATGCCCGATTCTTCTGTTAAAATATTGTGCGCTCGCTCTTTTGAGATGTTTACAATGTTAGCTACTTCGCTCAGTTTGTGCTGATTTAATCTTAATACATGTTTGCTTCATCAAGGAAATGTATCTTGCAGATATAATATTTAAACAAATGTTCTACCACTCCTGCATTTTTTCGATTTTCAAAAAACTGACAAACCTTCAATTAAGTCTAACCATAACAAACAATTAGCTGGAGCTATTTTTCTTGTTTTTAAAAACAACAGCATGCATTAATAATTATAATTAAGAATTATTACATAATTATCAAATGCGCCTCAAATTGTTCTTTTATAAAATTAAAATAAAATTAGCGTTTAGGAAAATCCCACCATTATCAGAACTATTGAAAACGAATCGGCAGACCTTTTGAATTATCACTTAATTGCTTAATTAAAATTATACTTGAATAGACCCATTCATACTAACTGCATTTATTTGCAAATGATTGTAATTAATTAATGCATTAATCATTTTCAGTATGCAGCATATTGAATAAAAATACGTTGCAGATTTATTTAATTTGTGCACCACTAAAGTGAATGTCGTATTTTCTGAAAAGCGAGATTAATTTTGCTTTCACGTGGTAATAAAGCATAAACTTCAACATTTGCGCTAAACAAATGGTCAATTTAATTACTTTCTTGTTAAGAAAATACTAATTTTACGACTTCTAATTAAAGTTAACTAACTGTTGTACCGCTTTCCCGAAATGCTAATTTTTATTGCTGTTTTAATACTTCTAAATGGCTGAAATCGATGATAACTGAAAAGCAAACCGTGTTTTTTAAGCGAAAATTTCCAGTATTTAAATTCGATAACTCAATTGAGGTTAACTCTTTCCTTAATTAAATTAGATCACTTTTGCTATTTTTAAACTATTTATTTAGAAGTTTTAGTATTAATTTAATCAGCAGTCAGAATTTACATTCATGGGCCAATTTGTTGTTATTACATGATTACTCGCCCGAGTGGTCGAGTGGTTATGGCATTCGACTACAACGCAGACAATCTCGGGGTCAAACCCGAGGCGTAGCTCGGCGGGTAGCCTACCCAGTCACTGAAAATAATTGGGATCCGAAACACACTGGTGGGGTACGTAAAGCTTGCGAAACAACCTAGGTATGAGAGCGACTTCGGAGGCCTTAATCTTCCATGATCCGGCCATGCTCCCTCGCGGGGCTGTAGTGCCGATACATACTTTACACAGAATAGAATAACATAATCACATCGCATGATGAGAATTGAACCCAGCAGTGGTAACCCTATGCTTTTACTTGAGATCTATAGACCAAGAATGTATTTTGCTACTTCTCATGGATAACATCGTGAATGTAAAGTACTTTGAGGTCAGTGTGGATGGTGTGATTCGACACAAACCATTCTGAGGATTTATAATTGGCTTCTTTGGATAATTGTCGTGTTGGACTTACTGGCGCAGCCCCAAAACCCAATGCAATAAATTCAGCCTTGTAAACGAGCAACTTAAGTTTTGATCCTCTTCCTGTTAGCCAGTTTAGTTGTCGCACTTTCAGAACTGTTTGTTAACGTTTTTGAGTGATGTGCCCCTTTCAGGTAAGTTTCCTGTTTAAACTTAACCCAATGCATTTGACTTCTTCAACTTGTAGAATGTCCTCATTATTAATTAGCACCCTTTTCTGAGTGTAAATGTTAAATACTTGGATTTTTGTCCATTTATCTTTGGATGCCAATTGAGAAGCCATGGTTGAAGCTCATTTAGGTGATTTTGTACATAGCCAACACCTAACACTGTGTTTTCAATGATTAGCGAGGATAAATGTATTTTTTCGATCTTTAGTAAATCTGCCGTGTATAGAGTGGAAAGTATGGGCCCAAAATACTGCCCTGCGGAACTCCTACATGTTTCACTGTTATGCTATGATATACCTGTGGTGTACTTCGTTTAACTTTTGCTAACAGGCCTGGCTTATATCCAAGAGATCCGTGTGCAATATTATTTGTCCTTCAGCGCCGTCTTTATTATTCGTACAATGCGGTGACATTACTGGGTTGTCGAGTGTACCTCCCAAAATCGATATTAATAGTCAGGGATTGAATTATTTGTTAAAGGATCTTCCCTGACTCGTCGGAATACTAGCTTTTACAGTACCCAGGTAACAAGTTACTTGGTCTGTATAAGGTGACATCGGTTGGATCTTTACCAGGCTGTTTTCAGTTGGGTTGGCCAGTAACTAGGTCTGAGAATGGAATTAAATAGACATGTCAGTAAAACTACTCCTGCTCTTGGTAATTCTCTTAACATTCTTCAGGTGATGAGGCTCATTCCTGGTGAGTTTTTTGAAACCCAGCAGTTTAACTTCATCTTCAATTTCTTTTAATGTAATTGGTGTGATCCTATTACGATTTTCAACTGGTTGCTTTAAGAATTCTTCGATTTCTATATTTCTATATTATTGCTTCTTCTACATCTTCCTGGCTCTTTCATCTGATGCCAAGCTTGGTAATTTCTTCCATATAATTACGATATGAGTCCCAATTCATGTTAATGTTGTATAGTTTGGGATTGGGTTTTCTACCGCACATCAACTTATTGTTGCTATAATAGGCGAGTGATCGGACCTTAAATCTTAGCTTGCCATCACACTTGTGTATCCGGGGAAATTCCATGAATTATGAAACAATCCAGTAGGTCTGGGATTTTGGCGGGTACAGTTGGCCAGTACGTCGGGGTGCCAGTTGAAATAAAGGAGCGCTTCTGATCCTGGATAACTTGTGCTTCTTCCTCTAGTTGTGGTCAGTCGTGAGCCCCATGGCTATAAATTTAGGACCTAAGGTTTAGAAGTAAGCTTCAAACTGCTCACTTTTGGTCCGATGAGGAGGTGGGCAATACACCGCTCAGATTGTTATGCCATATGGCATATGGTCTTCTTCGTATTTTAGCAACTCATGTTGGATTGTTTGTTTTATTATTATTGCACTTCCTCCATGTGCCATACTTTCGGGATGATTGTAGGATATAATTTGTAGGACGGAATGTTTAAATAGCTACGTCTGTGAAATGGGTTTCGCTTATTAATAGGAGATCTATTAGGTTCTGAGCCAAGAATAATTTTATTTCTTCCTTATGTTGATCCATTCCATTAGTGCTCCAGAGCGCGATCCGTAAGAACGTTGCCATTATTGTACTGTTTTATTTAGTAACGTGGTTAGCATGTTCAAAATCATGCTATTTTGTTGAATAAACTGGTTAAACATGGTTTTGAACTCTTCTAAAAATTTACCGGCATATCACTAGTGTTTTCGTAGCTGCCACCATTGTGTTAGTGGCGAATTATTTACGTTATTTCGGACAATATTTGCGTGGTTGTGGCTTTGGTGTGTTAAATTTGGAAAGGTTGTGCTCTACTGGCGATTGAAGTTAATGCTTTTTGGTGCTGGTTGGAAGTTAGTAGGGCTTTTATTGTTTCGATTGCCTTTATATAGACAATGATAATATTCACAGCCTTCATAGGTTGCTGGGCGAGGTCCTCCCCATAGAGCACAGCTGGCTGGGGGTTGTCTTTGCTGTTTGTGCAGCTTTGCAGTCCTCCACAATTTTGTGTGCCAGTATAACTGGCGCATCGTGCATTGAATATATTTTTATCTTTTCTAGGTTTTGCATTTTATCTTCCTTTTAGTATTTTATAAATATTCTTATTATTATCAGCTAGTTCTAGATCAACAAAGAATATGTCTTTGTTTTGATTAATAATATTTCTAACTTTATGACCCAGCGATGTGAGTCCAGTGTTAATATTTTCAATGTCAATTGAGTGATGTAAGTGTTTTATTACTATTCTGTAAGCCCTTTCTTGTTTAGGTTGGTAAGCGTGATGAGCTATTTTATTTTCTTTCATAAAAGCATTACTTCTGCAAGTCGTTAGTCATGCTTTTAGTGGTATATCCTTCTTCTTCTAATATTTTTAAGTCATGTCTGCTACTCCATAAACAAATATAGGAGGATATTTTGGGGTTTTCTTGGCAGTGGTATTCGTGCCTGAGCTTCCTTCCTGGTGTAAGAGTGCTGTACCTAATAGTCAGAGTTATTAGGCTCTTATTTTCTAGTTTATTGTTAGTGAACGACTTTCTTCTTTTGCTACTTTCCACCATTTGCCATTGATTTTCTTTTGTCGAATTTTCAATTTCCTCACTAATTGATAGTATTCTTCCTAGTTGCGTGTTGGAATAAGAAGGTTGCCAGTGCTGTTGTGTATATTGCTACGATCTTTGGTGTATATTTTGCATGTAGGATTTATATTGTTCCTGATTTGGTGAGAAGTATGTGTTATTTTTTTTTATGGGTGGGCCAAGTACATTATGTACTACGGAAATTAATCAAAGTGGTTGGGACTGCTTGTGCATTTTTGAGAGCGTTCTTCCTTGCCCATATCTCTTTCACTCCTTGGCTTTGTCATTGTTTAGCTTCTTCTGATCTCGTCTTAATCCGTTCTTAAACTTGATTTGTAGGTTCATTTATCAGTTTTCGGAAAGCTTGTCTGTCATGTATTTATGTTTCGGAGATGTTGAAAGTTGGAAGATCTTGTTTGGCCTGTTTGTACTAAGGCGATGTTGTTTTCTTAAGCGAGTTGGTTCTGTTGATGATACTGGTTAGTCTTAATTCTGCAATACTTTCTATACTAGGTGTCCATAAAAACTGAGGCGTCTTTTCATACTGATGTCCATTAAAGGTTATTGTTTAAGGTAGCTATATTTCCTCGTGGGTCTATAGTATCTTTCTCCGTTTATGTGTTATCTTATCTCAGATTATTTTGAAATAAATAAAAACTCAAATTATTTAACTTATTTTGATACATTCAAACACAACAACACACAAGCGCCATTTCTTGATCAGTGCTACAGTTATGTATAGGAGGAGGTTAAAACCGCACATTTGTCATAAGTCATACACCGCTTAGAATAAATAGCAAGCTTCGAATTAGTTAAACAGGTGTGTTCTCATTCACAATGAATAATTTGCACACAATATTAGTTTACTTTAACAGGTGTTTCTAAAACCGTTACTAAATACTTCGTATGTAAATCGTTTACTTCGGTACATGAATACATTGATTTTTAATCGAAAAAATTGATTTGCTTCTGAAAATTAATTTTTGATATTTATGCGTTATTTTACATGAACCATAATTTACAGTTTAATTGCGGCCTATGATTTAATAACTAGTTTGGAAAAAACAACGATAACGCTAATGAAAAACTACTTACACAATGGCGCAATTCTTATTTTCTTGTTATTGTTTTTGATTAGCCTTTATCGGGTTTTAATCAAAAAATCGTAAAATAAAACGAATTTAAAAAGACGCATTTTGGCATTCTACGTTGTTATAATTGAAATCATTATTTTAAAGTTTCCTTTGAAAACCTGCCTTTTTAAACGAATATAATAAACGAACAACGTTATTACGAAATAGCATTCTGCATGCGCTAATAATTCTTCGAAAGAAAACTACTCTTTGGAAAGTGAATTAAAGTCGGGGACGCAAGCTTGAAACCCACACTAAAGGTGTCCAGTTAATCCACTTAATCAATTCTCTGGCATTGATACCTTTAATTGTAGCTTTCTTTTTCTTTTCGTCTGGTTTAGTTTTAAAATTAAACGGTTTATGACATTGACTTTGTGTTTTACAAGGTTTGTCAAATTTTAAAACATGCACCATTAATGATTTCGACGTATAAATGCAACGAAAAATAGTTGTTTTTTTATTTAAAAAAAAAAAAAACACGCCAATTATGCCTTCAGAATAATAATTAGGCGTCTTAGATCTATATTTTGCTGTCTTCCTATGTAATTAATGAGATTATGCTAAGTAGATGTAATTAAGGTTCGAAATAAGTAGCTGGAATTTTTTACGTAAATCATGAGAGATCGTGATATTTAAACATTGTGTACAGAGAAAAACTATGTAAATTTTGTATAATTTGCATAGATCCACAGTCAATTTGCGTGATTGATTAGGTGAATTCAATTGATGCAGTTAATTTTCTTTAGTGTGCCCTTCAAAAGTTTGCGTGTTGCACTGATGCGAGTTAATTGCTGTTGCATTAGAATTTGAATTTGAATAATTGCTACCTGGATGAATGGATGTATTCTTAATTTATTAACGCAAAGAATGTCTTATTAAATTAATTTCACTTCTGACATATCGCACATTACCTAACAATTATTCTTTGTTTATCTTCTTTTGAATAATCTCACTTAATAAGTACTAAGAATACAATTCAAGGCGGAAATTTCGACACTAATGGAAAATTTTATGAAAATCAAGATTGACCAACTTTTAAAGCGTCATTTTTCCAATGAATACAATTTAAGACGGAAATTTCGACCCTAATAGAAAATTTTATGAAAATCAAGATTGGCCAACTTTTAAAGCGCCATTTTTCCTATTATCATTTTTCTGAGGAAATTGTTCAGTTCATTACGTAGGGATAGATAGAAACAGAGAAGGAAAAGGCTGAAACGTGTTTATCGTCCACTTCCACGTCAAATTAAGATATTTCTACTTCTTTTGAAAGCAAAAATACTTTGTTACAGTATTTCACAAAGCTTGTGCTTTTTCCAGTTTTTCAAAGAACCTAACTAACCATTATAAACTACTAAAATTAAAACGGGTACGTACTTAATCTTTGAAGGATTGGGAAAAAGCACAAGTTTAGTAGACTAATCATTATAATCTGGTTTTCATAATGGGCAAGTGAAACGCAATATATGGACTTATGTAAAGAATCGGGCGGATTATCAGACTACAGCCCAGGCTAACAAAAACGGAAAAAACTAAGGCACCTAAATGCAATATCTAATTGGGCGTTTGAAACGTCAGAGGAGTATGCAATAATACAAAATTACAAAATGAGTTAAAGAATATGAAAATCGATATCGCATTAATACCTAAAATAAAACATGAACTGAAAGATACGGTGCAACTGCAAGACGACACCATACAAAGAAAAGGCAGTGTCCGGAAGAGCAACTAATACAGAAAGAATTGATATATCACTTTTTTATTGTTACGAATTTATCAACGAGAGGGTTCTAAAAGTTAGGATAAGAACACAAAGAGGTTACCTTACACTACTTGGTGTATATACCCCAAAAGAAAACCAAAAAGACGAACGTATAGATGCTTAAGATCCTCTACAAAAAGCAATTAATAGCATAAATTGTAACGATTACATCATATTGGCAGGGCATCTAAATGCAAAAGTTGGAAAAGTACCAATAAATGGGATAGCGCATATGGAGAAGTAACGAAAAATAACAGCAAAATTTATTTACTAGACTTCTGCCCTTTTAATAATATGAAAGTTACCAACAGGTTCTTTAGACATAAAGATGTCTATGAATTTACATCATTTTGGATCAGACTATTTCCTACTGATCAGCAAAATAGTATTACCACCAAAATGGATAAAAAATACAAATAATCCAAAGCAACATACAAAGTCCATCTATAAAATGAAGGAAAGTAAGAACCCCATATCAGAGCCATAAGTGCCGTGAGAGCACCAGGGCATATGCCCATAAGGCAAATAACAAAATTTGGGAACTGAAGCAGATAATTTTACATTATTAAGGTTAACCGTTTTATATGTTAAGATGCCACCAAACCTTACGTAACTGTTTTCCTTGACTAACGATATTTCACTCCAATAGAAAGAATTGTTATTTAGCTGTGCCCCCATAAGTATCCTGTAAACTCGGCAACCATTATTTAGATCTGAAGCCTATTAGTAATAACATAAACATAAAAATCTATTATTAAAAAGGCCACCATGGAGGCTCGGGGCACAAGAAGTAAGAGAATAAGCAAAAGAAAGAATGACTTAATTACTATCATCCTCAACGACTACACAACCTGACAAAATAAACCGAGAGGTTAAAGAAGAAGGAGAACCTACCGCAAGAATAAATATAAAACCACCAACATTTGATGGGAAGAGACCACGGCCTACTTATCGTAAACAATTCGAAGCGGCTGCAAGGGCCAATGGACAAACTGACCAAGACAAAAATCTTACAAGCAATTCCAACGAACCAACAGAATTACTATTGACTATTAGTTTCTCGATCGGAAATGAGACATATACTGCGCGCGAGAGAAGAGCCGTATCCAAAAGGAAATTGGTACGACTAGCCCGCCCTACGGCTCCAGATTCATTCTTGAAGCAACTAGTTAGTTGTACAAACGTACGTAGATGGTTTAAGGGTTCGTGAAACGCAGCAGTCATTAAGGTTAGAGCGGCCAAGAGCAATAGATGAGGCACTCGCTAACACTTTAGAATTTGAAGTCGCGAAGTAAGTGTCCCGAGCACATGGGCGGATCCGCTTGGCAAGGGACACACGTTGAAAAACTATCACGAGTTGACGAGAAGAGGTGAATGAATTATAGTATCATCGAAGTATCGTAATGCCGACCAAACTGTTCCGTTACTGGGGCGACAAAAGCTGGCATCTAGGAATACCTAGCTTTGGCGACAGGTGATATGATACCGACGCGTGTTGTAGTGAAGATGACGATTGATATTAAAAGCGAGAAGCTTGTCCATGAAGTGTTTAAGAAAATTTGGTTTTTCGCTGAAAAACTTCCTCTACATCCGCTGGGCGATCCCATAATACAAGCCCTGTTAACAGAAGACGTGACCTTGCATGGTTGAAGTGAACGAAGCAGGTCTGGATGGAGATCTGCGGCCAATCAAAAACTCAACTCAAAAAACTTCTGTGTTACTTGGTGAGTTTATTATATGATTTAACACTAGATCGGTATCGGTATCGGTATTGTTAACCTCTGATACCTTTCGGTGTCGAGGCTGGTACGTTAACGTATGAGATGTTAGCGGGTGCAATGCACTGATGCTGTATAACAGAAAACGAAGAGAGTATGCCCAGTTCTTCTATTTATTACAGTTAATCAATCGAAATTGTAGAATTTATTAAATTCTAGCGTTTAAAGTATCCTATTTTTTAAATTCTAAATTGCATACATTTCAGTGGCGGCTGGTCCATAAGCGCTGCGACACTGCAGCACCCCCAGAACAAAGTACGGAAATTAATTACCTATTAAATTTGTACTTGAAAATATCAATAATATAACAATCATTCAATATTTTGCATAATTATTACATAAATTTAATTAATTAAACCGCTTTTAAAAGGAATTATTTAAACCGAAGCTGTAGATTCCATTCAGAGCGCTGAGAAATGTAGCAGTGTCAGAAACGTAGTACATTCGGTGCACATTCCGCCGCGATTTGTTTGTTTTAATAATACATGGTAAAAGTAGTCCGAACGCTGCTTATCTGGGCAGCATCTCAGCATTAATGCATCATGCCGTTGAGCTCTTGGACATCCGATCCAACAAAAACAATAATACGTCTGAATACCACGAAAAAACTAGGTGATGTCATCATTGTGCAAGGACGTCTTGGGCGACGGTATGTGTAATATAAACAGGAATATTAAATAATAAATAGTTCGTATTTCCAACTTGATTGCAACATCACTGCGAATACGGTCAAGGCTGCTCCAGTGTTAACAGGTGATCGAAAAATTTTGTGAAGTTAAAAATCGCAAAATTCTTTTTATTTCATTTTCCAGTAAGCTTATTTTTTTTATAAATTGAGTAAAATTTCGATTTGTTTTGTTTTATTTAAGGCACCTTAAATAAAATAAAAGGCGCCTTAAAAATATCAAGGATCGTTACTGGTATGTAAGTATATTTCGAAAGCTGCAGCACCCCCATAATTTCAAGCCACGAGCCGCCACTGATACATTTAAATACTATGTTTAAAAAATACAACCTTGCTTGTAATACCTATTATAACGGTATCTCTAAAGTATTGCAGCATTTAATATTAGATAACAATCTGAACCGATCTGTAGTTGTTCAAAAACCTACGTACAAGGATAATTAATTCTTATACAATTGATACAATGATAACTGATTATGAAACAATCGTTTGTTATAGAATTTGCGGTTTGCAACAAACAAAAACAACGTCTGCTACGTTAAAATCAAAACTGTTTCTTTTAAAAACGGAAAATTTATCAAGATCAAGGAAATATATTATTTAAAATGCTAGAATGTCCTCGACTTTAAGTACACAGGATGCAGAAAGTTACACGTACATTGCACACATGCACACCCTGAAGCATTTGCATAAGACATCACCCACGTACGTCTGTTGATACAAGCTGTAATGTAATATTTTATATGCACTTTTTAGTTCGAGGTCGAACCATCGCTTAAATTTCACATATAAAACTGACTTTACACGAACTTGTAATAAGGCTGGCTTTACAATAAAAAGTGCTTAAACGGTGATACAAACACTTAAATCTAGGGCAAATACGGTTTTAATAATTCATAAATTTGAATTTATTAAAAATTGTATAAATATAATAGACTCCGTGCAACGATCAGTTTCGTTCGCGAATTTCCTTTAGATTTTTATATTCTAGTATTTTAATAAAGGTATATAGATTCATCAAACATGACCCGGAATTTATTTGTAAAACCTAAGTTGATCGCAATAAATGAAAGTTATTTTTCTGGTAGGTTTTTTGGAGTAGGTATCTATTACGTATTTTTATGCTCGTCTTGTTTATTTAGCAACTGTCAATATGTAAGAACAACCATTTTGTTCTCCATTGCAATGCTAATTTTGACCAAAAATACTCTCATCGAATTGAAATGGTAAACACTTCAACACCTTCTCAACAATGTTGAATTCAAAAAGGTAGCTCAGTGCGGGTCGATTTTCGTGGTCATTTAGCACTACCTTACTAGAATTACACAAAACAACAATGAGTTGCTTACAGATCACAGAAAAATTATTAAAACGAAACAGGCAAAGCATACGGGGCCCTTTTCATTGAGAAACCTTTCAACATAGTGTCGACAGACCAGACATGGAACAGCTTAAGTAAAAGAGTTATAAGTAAGGAACTAAAAAAAGCATTAGATTTGATATACAAAAAATTAAAACTATCAGGGAAATATGGGGTCACAACAATCTGAAGTTAAAGAAGGCTTAAGGCAGGGTGGGGTTATGAGTTATGAGTCTCACACTGTTTGTAGTTAATAATGATGAATGAAGTGAGAAAAGTCAGAGAAAAGTGGGCAAAAGCTCTACCTGCAGGTTGTCATACAATGAAACAGACTGCACTTGGTGAGTATGCCTTTGCAGATGATGTAGTATGTAGTAATTTTTATAAACAGCAGAGTAGAAGTACAAGACAATATAAATGAGTGGAACGAAATGCTCAAGAAGTAGAAGAATAGCCATAAGCAAGGAAAAATCTAAAGTGATGATATTAGGAAGGGAACAGGGAAATATAAAACATAGATCGAAGGAGCAACAAACTTAAGTAGGTCTGGCGGGGTTCAAATTGATTAACAAGGAAGTGGCGAAACAGAAGAAGAAGAAGAACCAGTTAAACTACATCATGCATTAAATGTAACCTTTCTTACCTAAAGAGAATTAACAAAGAAAACGAAAATGACAATATTCAAGTCAATTTTTATGCCAATCCTAATCGTTGGATGTGAAAGCTGGGCACTGACTAATGCATTAAAAAGTAAACTTCAAGGATTAAAAGTTTTTGAGGAAAATAAGAGCAATAAGTAAAAGAGATAGAATAAGAAATGAAACAGTAGGAGAAGTGCTAGAAGTCGACGTATTTATTGGAAATAATACGGCAACACCAAGTAAAATTCGGTGGGTATTTAATAAGGATGAAGGTGGGACGGCGAACTCGAATCCAAACAAAAAAAAGGAAGGGGGCGGCCACCGTTGGCATGGGATAAAGTTGTCAACAAAATATTAGTGACAAGAGACAAATGTGGGAAAGAGCAACAAAGATAACAGTTAATGAAACACAGTGGATAAAATTTGTTCACAAATATTAAAGACTAAGAATGCTTACACCCTTACGCGTATGGTAAAAAGGGATAAGATTAATATATTTAAAAGGAACCAGAAACTAAAGAATATTTATCAAAAACGATTTAACACCCAAAAAAGATTAACAAAGACATCAAGAAGAAAAAGCCAAGGAGAAAAGGCGAAAATAAAATTTAAACAATTGGATAACCGTAGAAGGAGAGTAGTATAAGTGGGAGCCCTCAGCACTAGAAAAAGGTAGTCAGCTGGAAAATACTGTTCCAAAAATCTGACAAAAGGGCAAAAGGGAATAAACAGACTAATGAAAATAGCAAAAACAAAATACACGAAATTGGAAAATAATAAAAATAAGATAGTTAAAATTAAAACAATAAAACAATGCAAATTGATACTGGAATGTGAGAGTATCTGAAGGGTTTAAATTATGAAGGAACTTTGAAACAGTTAACTTTACTTTGCAAATTAAATCACATAGGTAATGTAAAAATACCATCAAATCAAGAATCTAATGAATTCGAAAACTTCAACGGTTAATGTCAGTGTTAAAAGAATGTCTTCGGAGTTGGGGCCATGTCATTGTTAAGAAAAAAGAACTCAACTTTCTTAAGGAGCTTCATCAGAAGGAAAAAGGGGGCATTAAAAGAGCATGGTAACTCAACATGTAAACTATGCCAGAGGCGAAACTCTTTTAGTAAGAGGAAGAAGGGCACGGTAACTCAACTTGTGAATCAAGCCAGAGGCGAAACCTTTCTGAAGGAAAGAGATGGGACGGCCGAACAGTAATATGGAAAAAGAACAAAAGCTTTAAAGGGCTATACTGCTAATACTTATATTTCGCGAGCAGTTGCCAATAGCTTTGGCAATCCTTGATACCAAGAGAGCTCCCAGCACTTACATTGTAGGCAATAAAAGGCCATTAGCCTATAACGAAAGAGAAAAAAGAGAAGAGTTTACTGTAGTTTCCGAGTATATTTCCGACAAAATCAAAGCATTTTGCCCCGATTTACCTACATCCAAAAATTCGCCTCTAGGGTGATACAGCCAATCAAAATTTTCCATAAATTTAAAGAAAATTGTTATCTCCAAAGGCATAAATGTTAAGAATAAAGTATTTGGTGCACATTGGTAATTTATCAAAAGAATCATTTTGGCAATCAAAGATATAGCTCAACTGAAAGGATTTTTCTGGGGTTAGGGGTAAAAACGCCTTGGAAAAGTGATATGTGTAGGAATAATTTAAATTCAACCGTTTATGTCAAATTCAATAATAAAACGTTCTTATCTCTTGCCATCTTGTGTTAAATCCTAAGGCATTCGAGTAAATAAGCAAAAACTGAACTGAAATGAAGTTGCCAGATTTTAATTTATTATTAATAAAGGTCAATTTTATTTTAAACAAAACATACATCAAAAACGTTTAATTTTACAATAATTGCTCAAATTGGCACCATTCTTGAAATTTCACGGCAAACTTTCATTAGTCGTACCTCTGCAGAGGTGCATTTTTGGATGTAAGTAAATCAGGTCGAAATGCTCTTAATTTTGTCTCAAAAATGGCATATAGAAGTTTGTTGGTGTGATTAATAGACACCCTGTATATTGTATGAAATAGAAGTAAATAAATCTACACCATAATTACACTAATCTTAATCCCAAAAGTTAACCAAACATAAATAAAATTTAAATTAACTCTCAACTCGTTACCTATCAATTTCTGACATTTGTTAATTAAGCCTGTGTAAATCAGTTATGTGAAAATTTGACCCAAATACACATCTTTAAAAAAAATCTCAATCGTGTACGGATTTAAATTATATACATACACTCAAGGAGATTATTTGACCTTCTAAGCAATTAAACAGGATTTTAAATTAGCCCAGCAGGTCTTATAAGTATTCACAAATTAAAATTTTTAAATGCAAGACTGGAAAAGTTTTTAAGCTAAAAATAACAGGATTTTGTGCATTAAACCAAACCTGGTTTAACAGGAAGTGCAGTAACCACATTTTTAACAAATTACTAAGCAAACCTGGTATGTATAAGGTATACACTTTTTAGTTATTAAAAAAGGAAAATTGTTGCAGAGTTGAATGAAATAATAATTTCCGTTGCTTTTGTTTGAAAATATCGGTCACTGCCACATAATAACCTGTAATAATTTCCATGGGTATGGTTGATCTGCATTCAATTTGATTGCTAGTTGGTTAGAGAAAATTTTCCAAGAAGTGTTTTTGTGCTACTTCCTAGCCTTCATATACTACGCATAAATCAATTATTTAAAAAGAATCCATCCATCAAGGCAAACACAAGAATTTTCGCAAAGATAATTCAAGAAAAATCAGTAAAAACCGTTTACAGAGTTTTAAGCATAAATTTGCTACTTTAAACCAGCAAATATGATTGTTTATGACTATGAAAAATATTTTGACTTACAAAGTCCATCGGACAGACAGACAGATGGCAAAATTTGCGTTTCAAAAACGGTGCTTTTGTTGAAAAGAAAATGCAAATTTGAGGAAACTTAACAAATAAAATAAATAATAAAAATAACCGAAAACCAACAACCATGCAGTATTTTGATGGTATATTCGGCAACATCCTCTGTTGTTTCATAACAGATGTGCTAATCGATAAACAATCAAATATTCTGGAAAATTTTAGCAAATTCAAACCTGAAAGTTGCAAGGCAGGTTAAAATATTCATGCATTTTTTTAACCTTAACGTTACACAACATTACTAGGCACTAGGTGACTAGGCACAGTAATTAGAATGTACTGGCAACTAGGAATACCATTTATTAACCGTGGAAAATACGGCTTGAAGTTTATTTAATAGTTTGTTTAAAGCAAATGTTTGTTGTAATTTTACACTAAGAAGATTTATTATATTTAAGTAGGGTAATAATCGTAAGGTGTTAAAGAGTAATTGCTTTATTACTAATCTCATAATTATTACTTAACACAGTGCAGGTTAAAGGTGTAGTTTACACAATCAGAAATTAGACTAAATCCCATTTTTAATCCAATCCGGAAGCAGAAAACTGAGGGGAAAAAATGGCTTTGGAAATCATTTTTAGATTTAACTCGTGGCAAGTTAAGCTCGACTTTAAACTTTGCAACTTCTAAACGTCATTTATGTTGGTTTATTTCGATCGTAGTAATTCATAACTATTTTTGTTACTGAGTTTGAAGTTTTGCAACTTCGAAGCTTAACATATTATATTGGACATTCTTTTGAATCCCATTCTGGATTCAACTCGTAGTCCTTAGAAATTAATTTAACTACTAATCTTCATCTTTCTTTCTATTTCAAACGAAATAATATTACTGCCTATTTGAATCCAATAATCCAATAAATACTTTCTGATTCACATTATGAAATTAATCTGAGACGTTTGTAAAATTTAATGTGTTAATTGTTGATCCTCATGATTGTTGAATCCAGAATCAGCCTGAAGTTGCTGAAATTCAATTTACCACTTTAGATTCGAAAATGGGATTAAATGTTAAATTAAAGGACATTTTAAATTTTCAAACTATTTAAAATCAATAAATCCGTAACCATTTTTGAAGTTCAGTCAAAAGAATATTAATGCCTTATAGTTTTGAATCCAAAGTTTGAGGTTCACTTAAATATACATTCGGTTAAAATTGCATGCGTTTCGAAAACTATGTTAAAGCTCAGCTTGGATTCAATATCTGATCTTTAAATCTAAAATCAGTCTGAGGTTGCTAAGCTAAGACTCGACCTGGCCCATTAGATTCCTCTCAAATAATTTGGATTCAAAATGGGGATTAAATGTTAAATTAGAGGTTGTTTTAAATACTCAAACTACTTAAAATCAATAAACTCTTAACTTTTTCTCGCTGAGTTGGAAGTTTTGCACAGAGAGCGCAACTCCAAAATTTAACTTTTTCACTGCTAATCTACAGCTTTAATAATTTTGAATAGTTTGCAGTCCGATTAAATACTTTTTTGGTACAAATTATAACGCTACTCTAGAACATTTGCAATATTCAATGCATTTTGAAAGTTACATTCAACTTCATCTTGGATCCAATGTAATGTCTGAATCCAAAATCAGTCTGAAATTGCTGGAAACTCTTAAGATCCGACCTACCCATTGCATTCCTATGAAATAGTTTGAAATCAGTCTACAACTTTCGATTCGAAACTATGTACTTCAAATTAATAAACTTTGAAATTTAAAATACTGTCAATTTTGGATTCAACTCGTAATATTGAGAAATTTAGCTCATCTTTAACTTTTCGACCACTGATTTCTATTTTTATCATTTTATTTCAATCGAAATAATAGTAACGCCTAATCAATTTGAATCCAAAGTTGATGATTTAAATTGTGAAATTAATCTGGAACGTTTATATGTGCTTTGAAAATTATGTTAAACCTCATCTTGGATTCAATGTATGATCTTTGAATCCAAAATCGGTCTGAAATTGCTAAAAACCCTAAGACTCAATCTAACCCATTGCATTCCTATCAAATAATTCGAAATCAGTCTCGCACAACTTTTGGATTCGAAAACCGGATTAAATGTTGAATTAGAAGTCATTTTAAATTTTCAAAACACCTCAAAGTAATAAATACATGACCATTTTTGTTGCTGAGTTTGAAATTTTACACAGAGAGTCCTGTTGCGTGCAATTTTGCAGGCCATGACGTCATTCGTGCTGTTTTGGCCCAAGGATTGTAAGTAAAAATAAAACATATTAATAAAAACACATCATTCAAAGTATTGCCCTATTTGTTGCTCTGATTATTATCACTATAAAAGCGACATTAAAAAATTTAATTTTAATATTTAAAGCAAAAGCACCATAAATCAAATCGCACGCATATATTCAAAGTTTACGTTTTCCCAATCAGAGTTGCTTTTTCCTGGTACAACATTTGAAAGTCGAATTCTTTTGAAAGGTTTTTTAAGGATTAGCTTTAAATAGATGTCAGTATATGTAAATGTTAATCGCTTAGGCGGAAAGTACACCTAATTTTCGTTACCTACCATGGCTGGGCTGAAACAGCACGACTGACGTCATAAACCGAAACTGAACGACACTGAAAGCGCAACTTCGAAATTTAAAATATTCATTTTAGATTCAACTCGTAATACTTACTAAAATTATGGCATTCAACTTTTCCACTACTAATCTTCATTCGTTTATTTCAATCAAAATAATATTAAATGTCTAAGAATTTTGAATGCAAAGTATAAAGTCTGATATAATACTTTTTTGGTTCAAGTTATGAAATTAAACTGGATCGTTTGTAATGTTTAATGCGTATTAAAAATCATGTCAGACTTCGTCTTGGATCCAATATGTGTAGTTGCTGAAAAGCAGAGCTAAAACCCGATCTGGCCCATTGCGTTGCTAGCAAATAATTTGAAGTCAGCCTACTACTTTGTATTCAGAAATGGGTCGAAATGCTAAAGTTTCAAACTACTTAAAATCAACAAACCCATAACCATATTTCTTGCTGAGCTTGTAGTTTCGTACTATCAATTTTCATCTTCATCCTTTTATTTGGATGGAAATAATATTAATGTATAATAATTTTGAATCCAATCCAAAGTCCAGTTAAAAGCCTTTTCGGTTCAAATTATGAAATTAATCTGGAACGTTTGCACTATTTAAATATGCATTAAAAGTTATGATAGACCTTATCTTAGATCCAGTATCTGACGTTTAAATCCAAAATCAGTCTGAAGTTGCTGAAAATCCGAGCTAAGACTCGACCTGACTGATTGCATTTCTATCAAACAATTTGGAATAAATCTAGCACAACTTCGGATTCGAAAATGGAATTAAATGTTAAATTAGAGATAAATTTTAATTTTCAAGCTGCTTGAAATTGAACTTTACTCATAAGGAATAATTTAAGATTAATATGAGATAGCTATGGATTCGAAAATAGGATTGGAAGTTAAATAACATTCTTTTTAATTCAAAAGCAGTAGTCAATTCAAAGCAAGTTCTGACTTCTAATTTTTTGAGTTTATATCCAATTTTAACTGGGTTTTGTAGATTGATAAATAAAATCTAGATAATACAGCTAAATCCAGTTTAAATCTCATAACATGTTGTTAATTATTTCAGTTGACTGTCCTTTACAAATTAATCCGATCAGATTTTTTATCTCTAAAGCAAGACTGGAAGTTAAATTAAATCTCACCTATGTAGAAACCAATCTTCAAACAGAAGTTTGAATCTAATTTGACAATCAATCCAGAGCAATTTACACTTTTTAAGTAATAAGATTATGTTACATCTCATCTTACAGTCACCAAATCTTACACCAAATTCTGGAGTTGCTTAAAACAATAAAACTAATCAAACTGTACTCTACAAATTAATTGAAACCAATCGAAATCGGCTTCAAATTCCGAAACAGAATTGAGGCTTAGATTAAAGCTTAAAGCTCATTTTAAATCCTGTTCAAAACAAGTTGAATTTCTAAATCTATATTTCGTTTGAATTCAGTCCAAGTTAATCGAAGTTGAATCCACTTTGAGAGTCCTTAAAACGAAAATTAATATTTAAATTCATTTTTAAAATTAGGTTAGGTCTGATATTAAATCCTATTCTGAAGCCAATCTAGACCTTGAGATTTCTTTATCCATTTTTGGAAATTGTTAGATCTGTTAGGTATGAATTTCGTCTAGATTAATTAAAGTTGAATCTATTTTAAAACTTGCAGATTTATTTATTTGTTTACTGGACGAAACCTAGGCTTGCAGATGCAGGTGATTTCAATAAGTACGCATTAACTACTAAGGTTATTATCATCACCTGACTAGAAAAAATCAAGTTACGTTGAATCACTTATCAAAACTGTTAGACTTGAAAATCTAAATTTTTTATTACAAAACTTGAAGTTACAGTTGAAAGTATTTTCTTCTATTGTCAAACCTTACAGTCGTAAAAGAGTGAAAACCATTGTAACTGCCTAACTATTGCTTTCAGTTTATAATAAATATATGTATTTCTAAATTACACTTTGTTATTTATTTATCAGCACGCTAACAAAACAAAACAGTGTGACATTTATTCACTCACGTTTGCTGAATTCTTTTTATGTAACACTGATAAACTATCATTTCTACCTATGCGAAAATGTTACGGTTAGCAACGTTCGCGTTTTATTTTGATTCATTAACAATCGACTTAAAGAGCAAACGTGTTAAATAGGACAAATACCACAGTTAAACTAGAGCAGATAAATCATTCCTAGATAGATATAAATGCATAGCCGTTTAAACACACAGACATAATCATATTTATTTTATTTAAATAATACCACTGCAATCGCAGTTCAACTAATTCTAAGCTGTGCATGACAATTAATATGGATGTTATTGTTAGTTAGTCATACTTTTAGGTACAGACTTGGTTAATAATTATTAGTTATTACAATGCTTTGCTTAGTGTAGTTACAGAAAATTTTATTTAGAAGTGTTCTAGGAATTCTGATAACTTTCCAACTTTTAACTAACCTTTATGCATTGTTTTTACACAAAATAATAAGCAAAACGAAATGTGAAACTGTTTTAAAGCAGTAAAACACCAACAATAAATGATGTAAAAATAACGAAAAGCTGGAACTTTACTACCTACTCAATAAACTTTTGTATTTCGTTTGTTTGTTTATTAGTAGTAATATTTTTTATTATTAAATGATGTATGCTGACTGAGGACTTTACAACTTTTTTATCATTTGCATGAGTTGGTATTTTTTATATTTCAACCTTAAAAATAATAATGCACTAAGTATAAGTAAGTACCAAGCTACTACGTAGTATTCTGTAAACATACGGGAACATAATTGTAATCAGAACTGAACAAATTCAATATGTTTTTATTGTAAATAAACATGATACGTAGATAAGGCGTGCTGTGCTGTAGGCAAAAATGGGATGTTTATAAATTAATTTATTGATGTTTACAAACTAAGATAATAAACGGCCGTCCTTATATAATCAGACCAGTATGGAAATAATGTGTTAGTCAACACTAAAATGTACACCAATTATAATTTTTTATCATGTGAAATAAACAAGACACATTCTTCTCCTTTACGGCATTTATCCTCAGAATTAAATTATTGCAGATTGAATGAGCTTCACATCCAACAAGTTGCTATAATATTGTTTATCAAAGTAAATTTGTTATCTTCACAAAGCAAATAATTTAGTTAAATAATCACCTTTCTCTAATTATTTTTTAAATCGTGTTCGACAACTGAAGATTCAAACTAAAGAAACATAAAGAAAATAGATTGGAAATTCAATTTTTTTGCATTTTACTAACACACTGATAAGCCATAATCATTGCCTTCTACGAAGGTATTAAATTTCTTAAGTTATAAACCAAGGGCTGCCACCACTCAAATTGACCTGCACTGATAGCGAATGGCAAATAGTTCAAAATAATAAAAAAGAGCTTAGTCCAAAAATAACAGACAAATAAAAACAATCTAATATTACGGACTACTGGCTAGGCAATACAACTTCAACAAGCAACATATTTGCCAGCTTAGAAAACTATCCCAGAAATATTAAGATAATAACGTAAAAATGTGTAAATTATCACGAAAATCACCCTGCAAATTCTAAGGTCTAAGAAAGGCTATTCAAATTTCAGCCTGGGGCTACTCCAGAGCAAAAGATAGCCCAGAAAAAAACAGAACATCCAGTTATTATTAAGCAAAGAATAACTGAGGAAAGGAAATTGAGAAAGCGATGACAACTAACAAGATCAGTAGCAGACAACACAAAGTTTAGTAAAGCTATAGGATTTGAAAAACCAGTCCATACAGGAATACCTAAAAGGGTTACAATGTCCAGCTGCGCGTTGCTAATTTTATTTATCTTTATTTTTCAGGGATTATATTTTAATGTATTTCCTTGTATTCAAAGCATAACGTTATGGGTATTTTGGGCAATTATGTGGCAAGAAAGTATTAATTTTATTTGAAAACTAAGAACAACGATTATGAATTTTCGAACATAAACTCTGAAAACCCACCGTCCCTTTCTAAATTAGACACGCCGCCTTGTCTTGAAAAGGGCTGATACACAAGTGTCACCCTTATATACGAAATTTATTAGTTTAACAAGTGCCTACTGCACACACTTGGAAACGTTTGATAACAACCCACTTATGAAATTTATTAGTTTTTGGGCAAGTGCCAGATGCATACCCGTAAGAATGTTTAATTACCACCTCGCTGTACGTGAATTTTTCACTATAAATACGCGAACAAATCTTACTACGGGATCCAGTCTTGACTATTCAGTCTATCCTGTATAGTGGTCTGGAATTTCGCATAGTACGCTGATCCGTGTATCCAATTACTGTAAAATATACAGTTAGCTTTATTGCACTTTGTTACTCTGCACTAGCTTCACTAATTCTTTATCGTGCGTACACCGCTGTAAAGCATTGCTTTTCCGGTTGGGTGTATTGGTCAAAGGGTAATTCCAATTGAGGGGTCTCCCAGCGGCCGCCTACGATTGATTTTACTATCAATCTCGTTCAAGATCGATCTTGTGTCGAGCATCACTCACTTACAATATAATTTCTTGTGATCAAACTGAGCTAGCTGGAATTTAAAAAAAAAATTGTATGCATTTATCTTAATTTAGTAAGAGCATATCAATATATATCAATCACTTGCACTTATTAGTGTATTTACGACGCCGATCCTGCAGAGAATAATTTCCAAGAATCAGCGCTTCCAATCTCATTTCCTTTACAAAACAGATTATTTATTTCCTGTATTATAAGGTGAGCTACTCTAGGTCAACAAAATCACAACAGCATTAAGGGTTCTATGAGTAAATAGTCATTCATTTAAATAAAGGGCAAGATTTTTACTTGGCCAGTAAGGGTTGAGAGTAAAGAAAATCTTAGTGAAAACTAGACGATCACAGCGAAAAACTGTAAGGGCTAATACACCTGGGGGTACGTACAGTTACAGGGTCAACAGCCATGGAAGCAAGGGATTATTCATTAGGGAGGGCGGCGAAGAGACTGAAAATATAACGACAACATGTACCACCAATCAAAGGGAAAGATGTTAATTGGGCCAGAAATAATAAAGAAAACGTTGAATATCTTTCAGCCGTATTTACACCATGATGGTGAATTTTCTGAAGAAAAAACAAGTGAAATAAAGGAATTCGTGGAAGCAGCCTATCAACTGGAAGAGAATTGCTTAAATACTCTCACTATACATATGTAATGCTTCACTAAGATATTACCCAAAGTGACTTACGTGTACTTTCGATCAAAGACGAGATAAAAGGGTGTAGTGTTTAATACAGTGAAACAGTGGAAGTACATCCAAATACACTTGTTGACAAAATTATGGACAAGACAGACGAATTAAGACGTTTAATCGATTCAAACCTTCGGACTTACCCACCAGATTCGATTAACATTATTACTATTATTTACGGTTTTTATTGTTAAAACTAGGCCAAAATAATAAGGAGAATATTCAGAGGAGTGTTTTTCACATATCAATGTATATACTTGAATCAAACGTAGAACTTTCACTTTAATCATTAAAAAAATTTCTTGGCAAAAATACAGTAAATTGTTTCTTACAGTTACCCAGTTTTAACCTTTTGACCTAACATATTTAGAAAGATTACATTAAACAGCCCAATAAAAGCTTCTTGGTTATTTTCATTACCTTGCCACTAATTTTATTGTTTTATAAACCAAAATAAACTAATTAACCTGTTGCTCCAAATCTTATTGAAAGCCTTGCCAAAGGTAAATCGGAAACTTCCGATGCTGAAGGTTATAACGATGGCAATGATAAAATCAGACTGGGAAAGTCATGCAAGTAATTATTATATAATTATCAATTTACAATAAAATTTGAACTCGTTTAAAACTGCACCTCTTAAAAATAAAGGTTATTTGTAGGCAATAATTTTGACCATCAATAATATAATCTTTGAATTAATTCAATCCAGTTTTACTTAAATTATAGGACGTTCATATAATTAAATAATCGCAATTGGTTGTCTGAAAACATTAGAATTTAGAATAATAAATATCTGTCAATGATTTAAATTAATTAAGAATATATCGTTGTTTGTAAAAATAATACAGCGAAAAATAGAAAATTCCCAGCTATAAATCATCAACTCAAATAAAACAAACATTGGTTAGAAATTACACCATTAGTAGTTAGTTAACAAGAATTTTATTATCGGAAGACGGTAAAAGAAAACCTATTTTTATTACAACACATTAGTTAACCACAAAAATCCATGTTTGAATCATTTATTTAGAATCAATTATTTTAATATAGCGACTCATATACAATGGCCTAGAATTAAGTAACTTTTCAATTCGAAGAGGTTGATCTTGTATACGGGAATACGAGCGGACGGTTTCTTCTGCGGTTTTGCAGATTAAATTACATCATACATAATCGGAGCGAACTTGGAATTTTAAATATTAACATCACGTGAAATATTACGGTAAGTATTGTGTTACAAATTCTAAACGTTCTAAACAAGTTAAAATACATTTTCATTAATTATATTTATTATCATAAATAAATTAATAATTAAATGGTTAGATTAAAAAGTTGCTTTAATCCAGAGTGGATTCGATATTTGCTCAATTGAATTTCCATATAAATCAAGGATTTGTCTACGAGTGTATTACAAGTCAAGCAAGGATGTGTAGAGAGCGTAGAGAGATGAACTGTTAAATTGGAATCAGAAGGCAACGACGCCAAAGACACCAAAAGAAGTTGCTGAAAACCAGCCAGACTGAATTTGTTTTAATTCTTTTCTCACATAATTTTGGCCCCAAAGCCTCTCTATCAATTATAATTTTAAACAAACAAACTAAATTAAGCTTTTTATATGAGACAATTCTCTAAAATAAGAAGCAGATTCGAATGTAGTAAATTCTGAATAACATTACATCATCTGGAAATGCACTGCATTACTTAATAAACCTTCAATCCGTCTGCACTTTAAAGTACCAAATACCACAGGTGTTAAAGCTCAACGCCAATAAATAGTGCAAATCATCATAAATTATAATTGTGGTTCTGGTACATAATAAAATTATTACAAGGATACCTTTTACGTGCAATTAAATTAAGCAATAATCTGTGGTTCAAGCAGTTGTAGTTCTTAAATTGATTTCATATTAATTTGTAATTGAGGAAACATGAATTTTATTGGTATTACGTACAAACTGGTATAGTAATAGATATAAATATTATCATGCGTTAATAATTACCGAATGTTTAACACGTTAAAAGGTAGCCAAGAGATTAATTCGTTCTAAGAATTGTATTTTACATATCAAACAGGTTAAATAATGACATAATTTAACATTTATGGAATAAGACAGTTTTATCGGGTTTTTCTGAATTGCATCTTTATTTAAAGTTTAAAGCAGGATTTTAACCCTGATTATACAAATATTTCGTCCAGGTAGATTCAAAACGAATCGATCAGCTGATCAGCTTGTTCCAAGAATGACATTTAAATAAACTGGCGCGTATTGAATATTTGCATACAATAGAATTCCTTTTTAGATTCAAAATTACGTATTTTAAATGATGTTAAATTTCTAACATACCAGCAAATGTTTAAGTAAGTCAGACAAATTAAATTTGAAATATTCATAACGTACAAATTTACCTTAGTTTAATGTTTTTAAAAATGTGCAAATAATAACATTAAATGAAAACGTAAAAACTCATTACATAACATTTTGATCAACGGAAAGCGTTAATTATCTCAAGCAGTTTTGAACGGATGTATGAGAACAATTACATATTTTAATTGGTAGATACTAAAAAATGAGAAAATTCATTACTTATGTAAGTCCTAGTAGTAAATCTAATATTCAATATTTCAAGCTCGAAACGATGGAAATCAACATAATGAAGACAACCTGTTTGATTTTCAGCTCTGTCTTTTATAAAAGTATCAAATTTTATTTTTTATGTTTCTTTACGGTCAGTTTGATTGTTACGATCATCAGCATATCCTGCATGTACGTTGTAAATTTAAACCCTTTGGCAGAAAATGCACAAAGAAACTATACTAAGAAGCTTGAAATAATCAAAGTTTAGGTATAATAAAAGCAACGATGCGAGAATGAAAATCTTGATATAGTGTAATGAAGCGATGTTCTAGCATCCGTGCATCGTGGAAAGTAATATGACGTGTTATCTAGGGTCATTACATGAGACGGGAATGAAGGCATCCAAGAATGCGAGATGCACGTGGATGACCACTGTGAACCAGAAAGATGACACTAGGACCAGCTGTGGATTGCACAGCTCAGCACGTTCACGGCAGGGTGAATGCTCATAGCATCAGCACGGTAAAGAGCATGCCTTTGTTCCAGGACACGTGTGCGTGGGAGCTGACTTCTCATATAAGAATTGCTCAGTAAGAGCTCACCATGGCTGGTGTGGCCGTCGAAGAATCATGTCCTTAAGAAGTCACGTCCTTCGTATTACTTATGTTTCCTTCCTATTTTGCTATACCTATTTAATTTAATTTAATTCAATTCATTTGGTTCATTTTATTACCTTTGATGTTTGTAAGTACTTGGAATTTATCTCAAAAGTTGGCTAAGTGTTTATCTTTAACTCAGAATAATATTTTATGAAGCTTGATCAAAGTTGGACAATATGTGTTATGTTAATTGAATCGGAATTTTAATATAAAACCTGTTAGAAGTAAGTATAATATTATCCCAAGAAACACAACCAGGCGTACTGAGAGCCTCTACGTTCTTTGGAGTCTAGGTTTTAGCCTATGTGAATCACATGTAGATGGCCTGTTTTCTCTAACTGAAACAACTTTGCTGCAATAAATATTATCTAATCTTAATGATAAAAATTAGTTTTTGGGCCCGTGAGTTATTTTACTTTATTTTTAACTTTAACACCGATCATTAGATTTGTCAGGACTAACCACACCTAGGCCTGAAGGTCCATTGCGCGGGGACTACACTTATACTAACTTAAATCTGCGAGTATGCTAAGATGCATTGGGGAAACAGCGGTTTGAACCCGAGCCAGAACACAAATATATCTGTGGACCCTAGCTCCAAGCGGGAACACCACTCGGCCACCGAGGTCGCACTATTAACACCGATCATTGTAATTTTGTTGGTATTTTTTTAATTCAAATGTTATTTGTCTTAACAAAACTAAACACCAGTTTCATTAATTTGTAGTGAATTTTAAGCCTCACAAAAACGTAAACACGAACAAACTAATTTAGTGGAAATATTGTACACTCATTCGGTGATGTTTATCTTGATGATATTGTGTTTTCGTATTCGGTTATCAAATATATAAAAAACAACATAATGAATGACAAAAGCCTTGACATATTTTTTTAAAAAGCTACTTGCATTTTTGTTTCCATGGGTAACGGCTCAAGTTTCACTGCATTTAATACACGTCAATTGACAGGTTTACATTTTTTAAAAGGCTTTGCAGACAAAGTTCTAAGTCTTATTTTAGATATTTCTTATAAATATGTTTATAAAGGATTTTATGGCACAAAATCGTGCCTTTGTATAATTATTTAAGCGTTAAAAAAATTTTTAATTATTTAAATAATACTTGCACAAATCAACCTTTTCAAAAATGCAACGATAAAAAGTTCTTAATCATAAACTGCGCCCAGTTAACTCGTTAACTTTTTCAACAAAACTTTCAAAATAATTTTCTGTAATCGTGCTAAAACGCCATCTTTTATTAATACTGACACTAAACGATCAAGCCCACACCTTTCCAACGCCCTCCTCTCTATAACAAACTATTTAATACGTTTTGTTAAATCATCATCATTTCGTAAGTATTAAATCAAAAAAAAGTGTTTGTAAATAAAGTAAACTTCAGGCAAAACTATTTTACAAGTTTAGGTGCAGTTACGTTATTAATAGGTTTTTCTATTGCTCATAAAGTGAGAGTTAACAACTTAAAGAAACAATGTTGCAAAACAAAAAAATCTGTAGCTAATTCGGAATTGCATATCTGCGATGTAAATAATAATAGAAAGTAACTATAGAAACTGTTAGCAGTAACACTAGTAATATTTAGAAGGCAAAATCTCGGTATTCACTTCAATTTATGAGTACAACACGCACATTCTTTTGCAAAGGTTAGATGTAATCTTCAGTAATTCTTGTAATAATTTTTTTGTAATTATTGTAGTTACGAAGGTAGTCGTTTTTGCATAACATGCAAACTTATTTGTACAAAGGTTAGTGCAAGTCTTGAATGTGGCGATGTGTTTCCTTCAGTGATTCAAAAAATCCTTTCAAGGATAAGGTAAGTAAGCCCAGCGAGCGATCATAGTCGGCAACATGGAAGGTTAAAGCTTCTTAAGTCGCTTTATGTATGGGGTGGTGTGGCACCACGCCTTCCAAAACCACTGCGTATCGGTTCCCAATCTTTTAAATGGCTGGATAGGTCACCCGTCGAGCATCCGACTCGGGTTTGACCCTGAGACCGTCTGCGCTGTAGTTGAATACCTTAACCACCCGGCCACTTCGGCGATCAGTCAAATTTTTAGTATAAATACATTAAACCTTCACTGAACTTACGCAAAACTCATCAATTACTTATCTATTTGTTTATGTTAACCTTCAACAACGTACGCAGAAGTAACAATATTGGATTAAATTAAAATCAACCAAAATCATTAACTTATCAAAGACGGCTGGGTATTCCACATACATACATTATAATATTTTAAAATACTCAACTCCACCTTGAGCTAGAAACATAATCAGTAATTATTAGCAGAAATAAAACATTCCCCGATGTAAAATTAACCGCTCAAAATTAATTTTCGAAAACCGACGAAGTCCCTAATTAAATATTACAAAATTTCCCGGAGAATGCATACGAAATAACGATCAAGGTTAAGTTATTGTTGTGATTGGTGTTAAAACAAGATTATTTCTTTTTTATTAGAAAGCAACCGGCCAGGTCAGTTATTTACGTACGAATGGTTTATTTAACATTGACAAAACCCAGTTATGTGGAGACACAGTCATTTTTCAAGGCCATTTAATGGGGCATTTTTATGAATTATCTGAAATAATTCATAAAAATTATTTGAATTTAGTATGAGAAGCTAAACTAATTAGATCGTAATAAATAAATAAATAATGGTTTTCTTTGGGTTTACAGAAGACTAAAAGTGAATTAGATAAGATAGGTATAAATAAATCACTCCTACGTGGTCATTCGAAGATGAAGATGTTAAAATAAGAATTTTAAGCGTGGGCTTTTAAAAGGCGTGCGAAATTAAATTGAAACTGATATCTAATCATGACAAACAGAAGTTCTTCCTGTTTTGTCTCATTGTTTTCTCTGCCTCTGGTTTACAGCTCCTTTTTTATTAGGTACCTCTTCATAACGGTCTTTACTGCTTTATAACCGGCTACATGAGGTTCGATCGAAGCCGTTTTATCATTTAGTATTTTGGTAATTAAAAAAATTACAGTAAATGAAAGAATAATCAAAATCATTCCTAAATAAATCTATGCATCATGTGACTATGAGGAAATAGGTAACAAATGTAAATATGGTTGTTGAAACACGTTAGGATCTTATCGTTGTGTGTTCATGTTGCACCAAAGCACCAAAGCATGTTGTGTGTCCTCCATTATTTCCACCTAAGCATGGATATCTCTATTGTTCCAGAAAAACGGCAGTTTTAGGTTTTAATACCAAATATGGAAGTAAGGGGGTTAATAACAAACCTGGTACATTTTGTGAGTTAATCTGTCCAAAACGTGGAAAATTTCCGAGTTATTTGCAATGTAAAGGAATTGTGGGTAGGAGAACAAACTGGAAAATGTTCACCTAAGTTAAAAAAAATTGTTCGTTTCTTTCTTTTATATTTCGCTTGCAGGGATAATTATGAACCGAAATCTTTTGCGGTAATACAATTTCCCATTTCTACTTTTTGGAAGCAACACATTCAACGGATGGGCAACAAAAGAATACCTAAACAAATTTTAAATTACAAACCAAAATAAAAACGAGATTCAGGATGCCCGAGAAATAGATGGGATGATTTGTGAAATCATGCCCAAACCAGGTTAGGAAGAAAAAGAAGAAAATTTTGTACAAAGAAAAATTAATTATGTTACAATTGCCCGCCATTCATGCATGGAAAAGTAAATCCTTCTGGATTTTAAATAATTTTCGGAGTTGATGGGGATGAATGGGCCGAACTGAATTCGTTCTTCTGATCTTTAGTTTTGATGACCTATTTATGTAAACATCATCGAACTGATACAGTACTTGGATAAAGTTCTTCTTTTTTTTATTTATAGTATTTGTCAGATCAACACTTCAAGTGTTATACATGACATTTTTAAGTAAGTTAACAATGACTACATAACACGTTAACAGTATCTGTGTTTTGACTTATAAGTTAACATATTTACATAAAATGTCTATATTAACTGTGTTTATCTGATGGAGGCTGGTATTAGCGCCTCTAAAAATTGGAGTATGTGATCTTAGTTGTCTTCTTCGTCCGAAAATAATATCTTGGGGAAGCTTTCTCTTTAGTCTTTTATGAATGTTACGCTGGCTAAGATTGTAGTACCTATGTCGCTCCTTCGCATTTGTTGATATTTTGAAAGGAAGTTTTTGGTGCTCGTGATAAGATAGTCTTGAATTTGTTATACTCCCAGATCGTGTTGCGAACAAACCATGGGGCATTTGCTGCAATTCGAAGGACCTTGTTTTGAAATCTTTGGAGTTTCAAAATATTTGTTTTGGTTGTATTACTCTAGACTGGAGAGGCGTATAGTGCTAGAAGTCGTAGTAGGGTTTTGTATAGGAGAATAGTGCATTCAGATCGGAGCGGGGTTTTTCGATTAGTAATTGGATAAAGTTGTCGCAGTCTGTTGTGGCAGTGTGTTAACTTTTGGTTAATGTGGAAACTCCAATTCAGTCTCGTGTCTAGATGTACCCCAAAATATTTTATGGCAGAGTATCTGGGGTTCCAAGGTATCACAGTTCCATTGATATTATATATTAATAGAGGGTGGATCGGCTATTCTTCTTAGGGTAAAAATCTTGCATTGGCATTTGGAGGGATTTATTTTGATATTCCAGTTTTAGAGCCATCTGTAGAACTTGTCCGTTGCATTTTAAATCGATGGATTGGCAGAGAAGACCCAGAGAATGGCCAATTAGATCCCCGGATCTATCTCTAATTAAGTTTTTCTATAGGGTTACTTTAAAAGGCAATGTTTACATGCAGACACCATCAGAATTGAACGAAGATTTAAAGGAATGAATTTAGCAAGAAGTTTGACTCCACCCGTCCTCCGATTTTATTAAAATGAAAAATTTGTTTTGCGTTTAGGGGATCAATTCGATCGTTTAAATTAATTTTTATTTATTTTGAGAATTTATTTACATATTTTTCAGTATTTTCACATTTAATAAATTTCATTGAAAATTTATATTAATAATTTTAATGGGCTTGAGTGGTAATTTTAAAACACCAACAAATTTCCGCGGCACATCTTACAAATTTTGTTTTGTTTATTTATTGGCCGAAGTTTAAGCTTCACTCGGGTGTCAGAAATTTCAATCTATGATTTTAAAAAACAACAATTCAAAAATAAAATCAGAGCACTGTGGTATTTAGGATATGACGGTATCAAATGTATTTTATTTTAATGGAAATTCACATTTTTATCACCTGATTAAACAGACCTTGCCACCCTTAATACGACCTATAAAAATTTATAAGAAAATATTTGAGAAGAATTTGGTAGAAAATAAATTAAATTATGTCAAAATTGCTCACCATTCATGGACAAGGAGTGTCCTCAATGCAAAATAAATCCTTGAATATTTTTTTTTATTCGCGGGGAGACAGGAGAGAATGGGACGAATTTCTTGCCCAATCTAATCTTCAATTCTGATGGTTTGTTTACGGAAATCTCGTCAAACTGAAGCAACATTTAAATAAGTGTTTTTAAATTGGTGAATTGGCAGGCGACGACGCAGAGAATGGCCCCAGTTAGATTCCCGGATCTATCTCTGGTTGAGTTACTTTAAAGGGCAAGGTAAATGCACCATCAGAACTGAATTAAGATTTCTTCTTCTCCTTCTTCCTTCTTTATATAGGTATATTGCATGTTTTTCTTCGTTACTTTGCCTACATATCGTTGTCACTCCATCTTTTTCGAGGTCTTCCGATTCTTCTTCGTCCTGATGGAGATTTGTCCCTTGTTATCGTTGCAATTCTTTCCTCTGCCATACGATTAACGTGATCGTTCCATTTTTTCTTCCTATCTTTTACCCAGTCATTGATGTTATCTACTCTACATGTTTGTCTGATGTCCTCACTTCTTTCTCTATCCATCAGTGTTTTCTCGGCTATCCTGCGCACTATTTTCATTTCCGTCGTCTCTAATATTCTTTTTGTTTTCAATAACTTCATTTCCTGTTGTATGATGCTATCGTCAACCATAAGTTTGCATCTAATCGGAATGAAGATTTAAAGGAATTAATTTTGCTAGGAGCTTAGCTCCACTTCCTTCCCCCGACTTTATCAAAGTGTCCAAGAGTTGGTTTTGTGTTTAGGGAACTATCTAGCAGCAACAAATTAGCTAACAGGAAACTATTTGATGATTTAAATTAATTTTTCTTTGCATCAAATTTGTATTTTTTTACAATTTTAACTTTAGTATTTTTTTTTAAGTTTCTAATGAACTTCGCTCCGTGTTTACAGATCGGTACGGTTGGTAAACAGCGATATTTTACAAGTTTTTTACACAATTTAAAGAAGTAAAACTTCCAAATGAAAGCTTCTAGACTTTGTTTCATAAAATTTTGTGCTTCACTCATTTTAGAATGCCGGACAAAATAAATAAACCCAAACAGCAGGTTTGCTTTAAGTTTAAGAAAATGTCAAGGGAATGTAAGTTCCAGAAGGAATCTCTGAATAACAAAAAAACAAAAGTAAAAATTCTTGGTAGAGTCAGACACTCCACCAATACAAACAAAACACATTAGTTTCGTTTTATGTTGTTAACAATAAAGACTTACTTTTAATTTGCATAAATGTTAAGAGGCAATTCAAAGAAATAATTAGGTAAGTCCAAACTGACTCTCTGATAGACAATGATTAGTTGATATTACGTAAAAAATGCGAAGGTAAATAAATAATTTATTTGTTTATTTGTTGTAATTAGTGTTTAGGAAAAAAATAAGTTAGATATTAAATTGTTAAAGATGATAGCTTCAATGCCTTGTATAATATTAACATCTTTCCTGAATGATTTACAAATACTGAAAAGGTTTGAATTTACTTATTTGATTATGGAAGTTACCAGACATAATAGTTAATTACTGAAAAGTTAAAAGCGTGGGTAATTTATAGCTGTCACATATTGTGTAAAAACATTCTTACTTTTGTTAAATAGTTTTATTAGGTTTTTTTTTATCAAAGTATGAATTAATGGCTTCCTTTCATTTCCAGTATTTTTCTACTGAATTTGTAATGTATAAACAGATAAACACTAAACGTTTATTAAACGCTACTTTAGGAGCCCCTAAGCCCCTAGTTGTTTTTCATATTAAACATTTTTAGCTGTTGTTTACGAGTAATAAATTCTCTTAATAACAAGCTTTAACAAACTATTCGCGTCAGTAATTATACAAATCTGAAATTATTTAAAAATCAACTTAAAACAAGGTTTAGTCAACAATCAACACGTCAGTAATGAAACACAAATCACAATTACAGCTCATAATACAAAACAAACCGATAAAGGTACAATGTGTAATTAACTCCATTTTATAAATTAATTTAAATCAATTAATGTGGGTAAACATTTCTTGGAACACCTCAAATTAACGTTCAGCCTCCGAGCTAAAAATTGTTAAGTTCCGAATACTCCGGTACAACCTTCAAAGGTCGAGCTTTAAAATATTCAAGAGTTTTCCTTTTGCTACCAAAACCAGTTCGACATGCGTGTTTAAAATACTGTCCCTCCAGCTGTTTCCAAACACGGAATCCATTTAGTGCTTCAATTTTTAAAACAATTTGCATACATTTCTTCCTAAATAGAAAAAGTACACGTGGGTTACAAGACACCGACCTGTACCTTGCGGTTTTTTGTTGGGTAGGCATTTCGCTTGCTAGAAATGAACTTGAAGTCTAAGATCCTAGACGAAATTACTTTCATTAATGACGTCTACTTTTAATATAAGCGGTTTGCTTTGAAGTTAAAAAGGTGGTTACAAAAAAGACGTAAATGGTGTCAGACACGTTGAGTTTATTAGGAATTACAGTTAGGTTGAAGATATCGTTTTAAACTTTTCTAAGATAGGCAGACTAAATTTTGGTTTTGATTTGGGTTATCAATTTTAGAACAAAATGTTCTACAAAGCAAGAACTTTATTATATTAAAAAATATTCATTGATTTTGGTTAGAATTATTGGATCCTATTTAACCTAATCCTTGTTGTCTTGTTTTCTTTTTGGCCTTTCAACCCTTCTTTCAAGTAAAAACACACATCAAGTTTGTGTTACAAAGAAAAATGGATTGTTTACCCATTTAACCATTGGAAATATTTCAAAGAAATTCAATAGAAAGACGTACAAAAATGCCTTGAAATTTTAATTTCCAAGGTGTTTTTATAACATTTGAAATCTGCAAAATTGTCTACGCATTACAAAAGCATAATACGTAACGTATTAGTAAGACACGTGTATGTTTAATTCAGCACAAAGAATATGCAGATGTCAATAAATTCTATGCCTATGTCATCAGGTAAACTTCTTAAGTTCCGATAATACGATTCATCTAAAAATATTTTGTGATCTAAGTGAAGCCTATTTAATACTATTTTATTTGTCTTGCGAATTTGTTTATTTAAGTTTTTTATATTATTTAATTAAAGTGCCTCAACTACTAAGGTTATTGGCACTCCAACTACGTACTAACAAAGGTCTTGTAGTAAACTAAACAACTTCATTTGCTTTAGGTATGTAATCGCTTTAAATGGCTCGCTAAGCGTATCCAGTACAACTTAGAGATTATTGCTTGATAGGTTATACATATATTTAAGCACTCAATTAAGAAGTGCATCACTGTTAATTGTTTATCACAATCCTTGCAACGTGGTGGGTCTTTATTCCCCCCAAATGATTAAATATTTAAATGGGGATGAAGATGTTGTGAGAAATATGTACCAATTAATTAAGAAGATTTGGGAAAAAGAAGGATTACCTAGAAATTGGAATACTGTAATAACCTGTGTAAGCGAACCTAGGCAGTAGTCGTCTGGTACAGTCGACGAGGGTTAGGTAGCCAAGACGTGGCTGACTGTGGGTTACATCGTAAGCATAGCCATTAATAAATAATTGATACTTAGAACACTACTAAGTCACCAAGACGTATGCCTGGCTCATAGCCAGTCCCTCCCAACAAAAGACTACAGGGTGATTCCAAAATATTGTTATTAATTTTAAGGGGTATGAAATAAAACAACTTTTATCAATAAACCATATCTCGCAAGTAAACGGTAAGCGCAGAAAAAAATTAAAAAGATCTATACAAACATTGGTTTGGGGTCACTGGAATCTAAATTTATCAAACTCCTTACTGATAAAAGAGTCCAGGTATATTACGTACGTCAGTATGTTCTTCAAACGTTTTAACGGAAAGCCAACCTAACATTTTAGCAACCGAATTAACTGACGTTATTTTAATTTACCAGAAAGCTCTTCAGAATGCTGCAGCAACTTTTAAAAAAAGACAGTTTGTATTTGTGTAGAAGTTAGTGGAGGAACATTTGAACATCTTCTATAAGTCCTATTCCTCTTTATTAAACATGCCAATAATTGTTTACTGCCAGTCTCAAGCCTGAAAAAATGTGAGAGGGAAGTGAAACCTGTAAATTACATAATTGTGTAATGTTTCATTTATTTTTGCAAGGTCAAATTTCTATCGCAGGCTTTTCAAATGCATATTAGCCAACGCTTCTCAAAAGTGTGTAACAACAAAATTTAAAATAAACAAAAATCACGATAAGTTTTAAATTTTTTCTGAAATGTATCTACTTCTATTAAGGTCAGCATATACCCATTTAATTTAATGGCAATACTTTTGAATGGCCCTGCATATGATTATATTATATGAAACTAAAAGACTATATGATTATATAAAACGTTGAGTTCTAAAATAAAATTACCCCAGGTGGGTAGGACAAGGTGTCCAGAATTCCACACCAAAATAATAGTCAGTCTCATGGATTCTGGGGGAGGTAAATATTCGATTCCTATAAATAAAGCAAACTTACAACATAAGCGCCAACAAAAATATACCAAACTGTATCTGTTAACCTCTACAACATCCGATCAATGTTACAAAACAAAAAAGTCCACGAATTAGAAGGAGAATTGAAAGAAATCAAATGGGACATCCTAGGCATATCTGAAATAAAAAGGAAAGGAGAACAGCAACTAAAGTTACGTTCTGGCAGCATACTATACTGCAAAGGAAGTCGTGACAACGCCCATGATGATCACTAATGCCCCAAACTAAAGGATATGAAAAACAACACAGCTCCTGGTAAAGACCAAATATTAACAGAGCTGATAAAAGAGGAACCAGAAGTCGTACTAAAAACTATTAGACGCCTATATAACGAATGCCTACAAAAAAGAAGAATGAAAGTGTCACAATTTTGCAGAACAAAAAAACAGACAAAAGAAATCGACCCCTCATTCATAATCCAACTTTGCAATCTTTTCATTAAAATAATTACGAATCGTTTAACTACAAAACTGGATAGAACAGGCAGGATTTCATAAAGGTTTCCAATCATCTCATAACTGTTCGAACACTTATCGAGAAATGTGATTAATATCACGTCCCGTTATGTCTAGCGCTTGCGGATTACGAAAAGGCGTTTGATACAGTGTAAATGTGGGCAAACACAATAGCAGAATTGATTATCGCTACCAGAGATTAATACACAACATCTACGAGCAAGCACAGATGATAGTCCAACTGGAGGCGAATACAAATGCAATACCAATTAGAAGAGGAGTTAGATAAGTAGATGTTATTTCACTAAAACTGTTTACATTTGCTTTGAAAGATTTTTTTAAATCGTTGGCATGGGAAGCTGTACAAACGTGGACGCTTACAAAAATGAACATAGACAAAATTATTAAACCTCAGAGAGCAATAGAAAGAAAGATGTTAAACGTAAACTAAAAGAAAGATGTTAAACGTAAACTAAAAGATATGAAGAGAAACACTTGGATAAGAGAAAGAACTAAGGTAATGGATGTAGCTAAGTCAGTTTATAGAACACGTTAAATGGAGCTACGCCGGACATATTGCTAAACAGACAGATGTACACTGGAACACTATCATGCAGCACACGTGGAAGACCACAAATGATGGGCAGATGACCTAAAGAGGACGGCAGGGTTAAACTGGATGAAAAGTGTCCAGAATAGAATTCAATGGCGCCAAATGGGAGAGACGACACAGGGCTAACGAAGAAGAAGAAGATGGAAAAGAAAATGGGCGACTATCAGGACGGTTTTCGATAGGGAAGATATACTCTTCATCTACTTTCACCGTGCCCCAGATTACTTGTTCTGAAATATCGACTCAGTGTTACCAAATCTACTGATTTATCAGTAGATCTACTGATTTTACTTACCTTCAGTCTACTGACCTACTGATTTGTATATAAAATCTACTGATTTCCTCAAAAAGACTAGAAAATCTGACAAATTGAACTTATTTTAGTTATTCTGTCGATATACTGAAAAATAGTTTCGATTTGCCAATTGTGTTCTGCAGTAGGCCCTACTATTTAGGCTAGTAGGTCTGGTGTCTTGTCTCTTGTCGTTGTCTTGCACTTGTGGCCAGTATAGTTGGACATTTGCGTACCAAGCAGTACTTAAAAAGTAGGAATGAAAAATGCTGCTCTACTGATTTTTCTAAAGAACTAATGAAATGCGAAAATCTACAAAAAATAAATCAAGGCGGAATAAGGAATAACTGATACTGAAAGAATAAATGTTTTTATTTCGTTTAGCAAACGAAATAAAAAGTAATAGAGGGGGTGGCTAGGGCATCAGAATAGGGTGAACACATCAAGGGTGGTAAAATTACCTTTGAGGGAAATTTCGAAGGGACAACACCTCGAGGCAGACCGCGAAGACTGGATAGAGAATGTGGAAAACGACTTGAAAGTGGTGGAAGATTAGCAGCAGATAGGAAAAGTTGGGTGAAGAAATCCAGTGACCTGGCGATCTTGCCCAGACAGGAATCAAGCCAGTTTGGAAACTTACCTAGAGGCCATGGCCTCCAATAGGTTGTCAAATGCCGAGGAGTAAGTAAGTAAATTTTCTGACAACAACTAAGTGATATGTCAACTGTGGATATATTGATATAATTTTTCTCTAAATGCGTCTTGCATTATAAATACTTTCCAAGATCTTTATTTGGGAGATTGAAAAGCATCAGATTGTGTTCTAGGATGAAGAACGAATATTTTCAAGAAACTTCTAAAGTCTTTGGGAAACCTCTAAAAAGAAATTAAAGGAATCCATAAAAGGTAAAATTTCGTACTTTGAACTTTCGAAATATTTCACAGAAAATTCTGTTTCTTTCTTTCTTTAGATAAATTTGCAAATAGGCAACAAGATAGATTAATGTCGAAATAAGCGTCCTGTAATTTTAATTGTGACATAAAACATGTAGTCACGCATGTTATAGCCATGTTCGTATCACAGTCGCATACTGAAATCCCAAGTAAAACACAAACAGCTGTTTTAATTTTTTTGTAAACCTTGTTATCTTGTCCGAATATAATTACGCAATTTACTGTGCCATGTCCAATGTCCAGGCACTCCCACCTTGAATTAACTGCATTCGAATTGATTTATTTTTAATAACACATACAAAGAAATTCCTGCAGCAAGGAAATGTTGCACACGAAGACGACCTTAAAGTGTTGAATTAATTACATTTAATGTCAGATACCTCAAGACTTGTTCTTATTTCTTACTATTTTAAATGGGAAACTGTTGCAATTCGCGTTCATGCAGTAACAACTGAATTCTTTGGAAGGTAACGGTAGCTACGACCTCCATAGAAGATGGAGCTTCGTGTAGAAGGCATTAAACTCGTGCGTGAAAAATTGTGGTTTAATAATAGAACATAAATGCCGGTTTCACTTTCACTACATGCATTTGCAAAATTAAAACGATTGATTACAAAATCCTCTCTCATGCTTTATCGGAACATAATCTACTTTTATTTTATAGCTATTTATAACTGCGGAAAAGCGATTGGAAATTAGAGAGTAACCTAATTTCCTCTTCTCAAACACCTTTTAATCGTCTGTATCAGAAGGTTATCTGTTTACAAAAATATTTAGGCAAAAACGACAGAAATATTGCCTATCTACAGTTATAAAAGAAATACAGGAAAATATTCATGTTTTCTTAGTCTCGTGTGCATCACGTTAGTAATAATAATAAGCACCGTATGACAAATAAATAGTTCCACAATGTCCAACCAAGCAAAATACTGGATTAGCCCAGTTGTCTAACAAATAAAATTTCAAGGTTTAACCTTTAAATACAGACATTTGTAAAACGAAGATTAATAAAATACATTTGTAGGAATTTTATTCGACGTTTTAAAAATAGATATAGCATTTAAAATTTAAATCAGCTGGCAAGCATTGGTTTTCCAAATTGGCAATGTAACAATAAGCTTAGCAGAATTAAGACTTTAAAATTTAAATAATCATTGATTGATTGACAATAACAAAGCCGTTTTCAATGTAATTAACAGAAAAGGAAATGATTTAACTTAACGTCCAGCAGAGCTAATTATAATATTTTACCATACCGGTTGTTAATCTTTCACCTAGTTTATCATGTTACACAGGTGTGATCAGTTTGATAATTAATTAGTGGCCATTCAAATTACAAAATTCCGTATATCTAATCGTTAGATTGCAAATATCAACAATTTAATAATCTTTAGATACATCTAAAACTCGCTTTGCCTACGTTGCGTTATTTTATGGTTTTATTTGCTGGTAAATCGAAAGATTTAGCTGGTTTTACTCGTTTTTTAATTTTTTAATAATATTAGAATACTCTTTTTGATTAGAACTTATTAAAAACTTATACAGATGTGATGCACGCTAAGAAATAGTCAGCAAGGATTCCAAGAGCTTTAGTTAAACTGCCAAGTTTCTAATTTATTTTTATTCCCAATGTTTACGTGTTTATTATTATTTACAGTCTATGAAACATGAATTTTTATTGGAAAATATTGAAAGTACAGTTTTTGGTTAAACTGAATATGATCTCTTCACCCTAGATTTTACGCAAATAAACTTTCTACACCGCTTTTAATATTTTGCGGTTAACACTCAGGTAATTCCAACCCAGTTACTTGCTTAGTTTAAGTATTTTCACCGTAGTCTGAGATCATCGGGAAAATCGGCATCAGTATAATAATTATAGTTATAATTTATTAAAAAGTATGTTAGTAATTTTACGTTTTTCCTATATTGTCTGCAACTTTTTATTTATACCAAGAATTTCCGTATCGTATTGTAATTTCAAGATGTTTTATTTAAATAAATGGTAATTAAACTGCAACTGTCGAAAGACAGTTGACGTTATTTTTTCCCATAATAATCATGAAAAACTAATTAATAAAATACGATACAGAAGGCAAAATCAACCAATTAAAAGTTGCCTGGTTTTTGTTATATTTTATAAAAATATAAAAATTAAGACCGCCATTCAGCGCTAATTTTAATCTTAATATGAATGCAGGTGTATTCTATTAATCTTCATCAAAAATAGATTCGTTACTTTGGACCTAATAAAAACTGACATTCTATTAAGAATCACAGCATGAGACCCCAAGGTGATTCAGCGAATTAATTATTACATAATATAATATCAATACCAAACAATGCTTTCGGATTTTTTTAAAATTTTGTCACTGTTATAACTATAGAAGTAGAATAAACTATAAAAAAACTGTGTATATTTTGAAACGAATTCTGCATCTTTTCAGTACTAAATTTGTACTATCGTTTTGAAGCAAATAACATAATAAAATGATTTGAAATTATCCTGAACTGAAAATCATTAGATGCAATTTAGAAAATCAGGGATTACGTATATTAAAAAATAAAGGAAAATGAATTACTTGAGAGAAGGTATAAAATTACAGTCATAAATTATTAAAAAATTGCATAGAAGGTGCTTATAATAAAGTGTTTTTAATAAATTTGAATTAGCTTTGAAAACAAATCTTATCCTTTAAAATTCAAGAGCAAAATAACATACAGACAAAGTGGGACATTCAATAGGCGACAACAATTAATATTCAAAGATGAAAGGAGTATTAACCCCACAAAATTAGATAGTTTACTCTCGGTCTGGGACATTTCGCCGCGGCCACTTCGGCGCAGCCGTTTCGTCGCCACCGTTTAGACGCAGACCTACTTGGACGCAGGGATACTAAGACACAGGACAAAAGGGCGCCGAGACATTAACACGCGAACTGACCTTTCTTTAGATACGCTGTAAAATATAAATGTAATAACCTATACAGAATTAAATATTTAAATGAAAGTCCTTATTGAGGGCCTTAACAAATATTAGCAATTAGTATAATAATAAATAAATATAATACTAAATCTCAGAGTTAACTGAATTGGTTGCTTACGTTGCGACTTAATGTCCCTACGCCCTAATGTTTCTGCGCCCTAAATTCTCGCGCGTAAGTTTACTGCGTCATTTTGTCCCTATGTCATAGCGTCCCTGCGTTCAAGTACGTTTGCGCCGAAACGGCCGCGGCTGAATGTCCTAGACTGACTTTACTCTATGTTGATAATACCATAATATTAATAGCTAAAACACATAGAGGAATGCAAACTATAGTAGATGTATGGACACAAGAAATCGAGATACTTAAAATGGAACTAAACACGAATAAAAGTAAACTAATGATAATCAACGACATAAACAAAACAGAAGAAGCAAAAGCAATCATATGTAAACAAGAAAAGTTAGAAGAAGTAACAGCTTATAAATACTTGGGAAGCGTGATATCATGATAATAAAAGATGAAAACCTAGATCTAGAAATAACGAAAAGAAGGCGACGAGGAGTTTTGCTCTACTCTCCTATAGTGACCGGTCCTCGTGGGAAAGAGGTACCGCGTTAACGAACCAATCGGGCCACCCATCCCAGCACAAACCGGCGAAAACGATGCTTAACTTTCCTGGTCGTGCAGGAATAGGGTACCTAGCTACCTCAACTGGGGACCCATATACTATACAACATATACCATGCAGTCAACAAATCCACCGTACAGAAGACAGTATACAACATAATTGCTCTGCTACCTTATATTATATGGTAGCGAATCATAGGTGCTACTAAAAAAACACGAATCACAACTAAATGTAATAGAAATTAAATATCTATTAAGAAATTCGCAAATAAGAAATATGACCGGACAAGAACCATAATATTATAATTATTGTTGAAATAATTAACTAACCTTAATTAACCCAACCGTTCAATATTAAACTAATAAAAATGTTCAATTTGACCCACATACATTTCCCCACAATTTTCTATAAATGGTAAACTTTATAACAGAAGCAAATTTTTTATTCACCATTTAGAAATTTCAACAATTTTCGGAGCTGCGTTCCAGTTTGATTTCGAAGTTAAGAAACACCTTCCTTCTAACTGAAGGAAATTTACAAATAATGCCCAATCAATAATTTTAATTGCTTTGCCGAATTGGCAAGTTTTTCTAATTATCTACTAATTATTTATGCGTAAATTAATAACAAAAAATTTCAATAGCTCACGCGTCACGAGTTAATTATACAAAACATTTTTTTATGGTACAACCATAACACTTACAACAAGCATGATAACTTCAGCTTTTCTAATTGAAGCAAGTCAGTATTCTAGTCTAGTAAAATGGTTCCCTATGCTTTATTAGGTATTGTAACATTGAACAACGACCATTTCCTTGATACTGATACAATTAAAGTTAATCTACTGTTTTGTATTTGCTGCAATGGTTTCGTTTCATGGCCACCTATGATGCAGAATTATCTCCGATAAATGAGTTCAAGAAATTAAATGTGTGTGTAATCCGGCTTATATGGGTTTGCTGTTTCGGATTTGGTTTTACGTGAGTGGTACAATGCACGTAATTAAATTGCGTGGTCGGCTCAATTACGAAAGGAGCATAATACACACTGAACACCGGTGTAAAAATATTAGAACTGCATAACTCGTTTTTGCACTTTTCTTGTTCGAAAGTTATTTTTACTTTACTTGTCATCTACTATATTTAGGTTTTACTTAAGTGGTTAGTATACTTGTATCAAAAATACGTCCAGGATATTCCGAAGTATTTTTTAAATATCTAAATTTTATTTCATATAACAAATATTTTTAAAACCCACCAATCCAGTGATTAATTAATTTTTAAATTATAGCGTCAATTACGTAATATACGCAACACGCAATTTATTTACAATAATTTATGTTCTTCCAAACAAAAGTGGAACTTTGTTCCCAAATACTTTTTTATTTGTTTTTTTGATTGATCATTACAAATCGTTAATTATCAACAACGCGTGTTAAGTTATTACGGAGATTTACAATGCTTAAATGAAGATTGTTTCTGTTGTTTTTCAGATAACGTCAATCAATAAAATGAATTATGATGAAGTTCTAAATTTAAAGCATGCAAAAACTAGGAAACATTTTAGGAAAATTAAATTAAAGGAAATATAAATATAATAATAAAATTATTTGTTCAAAAAGCTTCCAAGTAATTTTAATAGTATTTTTGATATATAATGGAAATCCTCCTCCCTCTCAGTTGGTACCTCCACCTTGACAAAGGCTGTTTTGCCAAGTGAGGAGGCTAAGGATCCTAAAAGCGATGCTGGCTGGAGCTAAAGCTCCTGGTAGGGTCACCCATGCCAGTAAGGTCAAAATGTTAAAAAGGGGAGGATTCCAGGTTGGGGTTGAGGCCTTGGACCAGCACTCCAACCTTGTAAAACTTTATGTAACCCAGATCGATTTAATAGACAATAAAAGGTACGAAAAAGGACGATGGAAATTGGAACTTTGAATGTAGAAGGCATAGCAAATAAATTGAAAGAACTAGTGTTAAACTTAAAAGAACAAGATATGACCATCGTGAGCCTAACAGAAACCAAAAAGAATTATACTTATCTCTGGCCAGGGGTAGATAAGGATGAGAGAGCAAAAGCAGGTGTTGCCATGTTGATAAAGAAGAAATACAGTAACTTAATAAAATATATCAAATATGTAACAGAAAGATGCCTGACTGAAAAATGAAAATGTTTGGGCGGGAAGTTTTCTATGCGACGATATCTAAACAATTAGAACAGGTAAAGGATAAACAAGAACTCATTATTGCTGGAGATTTCAATGCTATAGCTACACACATCTTCTTCTTCTTCATCCTCTCCACAGGCCTGTTTTGTTAGGGTTTTTCTTTCTATTTTAATGCGTCTCTTATGAGGACGATACTCAACCTTCCTACCACCTTTTTAATGGCCTTCCCTGCATACATATAACTTAAATTGCCTCTTAAAAATGTAAAATAAGGTCTTAATAATTACATTATTTTTTTAATTTCATAACAGTAAGCAGCGCCATTTTTAACGCACTCTCCATTGTGAGCTAATACCTTATGAATATTATTATTCAGAAAGCATTCTGTTAGCATAGTTAAAGTATGTTTTATTAATTACATAGATACAACACGTGACAAGAAGCGAGTTTACTACATACTTATGTTGCTTGAGGTTACTATATTTTAATTAAACAATTGTAGGTGTTACATAAACAGTTATGTGACATTCACATACTTTAACAATATAATTTTATATCGGAATTATACATGCATGCATGCATTGCTATTTAGTTTTATTAAAATATTGCAACTACTGGGTGGTTAATAGATTTTATTGCAGTTCTTTGAAAATAAAAATGCAACTATGATATTAATTTAAGCCTTCAGTTAATTTTATTTATATAATTTATTCTATATTAGTATTAATTATGTATTTATTGTCGGAAGGCAAATAAAAAAATATTATTATCATTAAATTTAAAAAAAAATGGCAGTTGTATATTGGAATGTAAAAACCGATCTGAAAAAGGTTAAATGGTGAAACGTTTTCCTAAATATCCCCAAATACAGAGACTAAGATTGGAAAATGTAGAATGTAAGTGATGGGCAGATAAACCCCTTTATAATCTTGGGAAGGATTTTAGAAAAGTTACTTAAATTAATTGTGTTCTATCACTTCAGATACACTTTGAAGCCTGCATGTGGGAAAAGGTACGTGTTGACGGTAAAAGAAAATTAAAGGACACCCCTGTTCCAGCTATTTTTCCTTATAGAAAACTGTCTAACAAACATTTGTATCCAATAATAATGTAGATGCCATAATTATCAAACCTGAAACAGACACAAGTCAGTCCGTGCCTAAAGATCCATAGATTCATCGAGTTTAAATATAAATCAAAATAAATCTGATCAAACAACTTATGAAACAACTCTAAATCGGAATACATGAAAAATCATCGACCTATATTACCCTTTTGAAAAATTATTAACAATCAAATCCAGTTACTTCAAAATACAGAGGGTGGGGACCTAAGAAATGAACATTTTTACGATATCGGAGTAGCCAACGGATTGACAGCTGACGGCTAACGCGCATAATTCATCGTTGTTTATGCTTTCGACTTTGTGACATCAAGTTTTTAAGTTATCAGCCAAAAAATGTCAAAGTTGCCATCACCGGAAACAAAGACTGCTGTGCAAATTCTTTGCAAATGAGGTTATTCCAAAAGCGCCGCCCAAGTTCAATTAAAACCAGATGGAATTGATATCAGTTTGAATGCAATACAAAATGTGATCCACTGTGAAGGTGTACGACACCAAATCCAGGCCCAAAACATTCCTTCTTTGCCTTTGAAACAGAAACCTACAAACACAAAGGTAACTTGCGACGTCAAAAAGCAAACCTACAGAATGTGTAGCAAGGAAAACCTACCAAGTCAACAACAAATGGCCAAAGCAGTTGAGTCGACCCAAAGACCATCCGAAAGGTAAAATTCATGTGCTAAAAGCATCTCTGCAAAAACTCTGTACAGGTCAAAGATCCGAGTATGTAGTTTTACAGGATGAAGGTTGGTTTAGAGTGGACTATTGCAATGGGAAACGCCATATTTGTTGCGTCAAAGTTGATGACACCGTGTCCGAAACTTAGATTTGTGAAACAAAGGAGAGATTCGGTTCCTAACTCATGGTGGTCGGAAGCATTGCGGGAAAAGGACCCTTGGTACAAAAGTGAAAATTAATACAAAGCACTATGTCGAAGAAGTGTTGAAGCCTTTGATGGAAGAAAGAATTCCAGAACTTTATCCTGAGTAGGAGAAAAAGGTGTTCATTCATCATGATGTAGCTAAGGCCCATACTGAAAGATGTGCCCAGGAATACGCTGCAGAGATCAAATAAAATGGCGGTTCAGAACTTATAGACAATAGTGAGATTCCTGTCAAGTCTCTTCATTCCAGTTCTATGGAGTTTTTTGGCGTCGACTGCCTGAAACAGCGTACGTTCCAACATCGCTCTACCACATTGGATGGCCTTTTATAGGAAGAGCGGAATAGTCTTGCTCCTGATATGGGATACACTGTAAAAAAACGTCTCTATGAAATTGTTAGAAGCCATTCTTCTTCTTGAAGTGGCGTGCATTTAACAGGGCGTTACCGGTCTTCTCTCCATATGTCTGTAGTGAGCGTGTCAGAGGCTATTACAAAAATTTAAAAAACTACAAGCAACTGTGTTAGAATAGGAAACCAAATGTTAGCTTTTGTAGCTTTATAACAAAGCTCGGAGTTACACAAGGAGGGATAATGAGTCCGTTGCTATGTATGGTAGTCATGGACGAAATCAGTATGTAAACCAAAGATGAACAGACACGAACTGGGATACAGAAACCTCCAACCAGTAAACGTAAAAATGATGGCAGACGTGGATGACATGTTGCTGATAGCGTCACCTTACAAGGCATTACAGTAGAGTCTATAGCTTTGGAATGAAGAACTTAAGAAAAGAAAAATAAAGATAAATGTGTAAAAGGCAAAAAATGGTGATTGCACAAAACAAAACTGGCGATGACGTAAAACTGGTGGCAATATGGAGATCCGTGGAGATCAATGGAGTCAGTGGAAGAAGTGGGAGTGCTTTTCGAAAAGTTTGGAAAGCTGGACGACGAACTTACCAACAGGATTAGCAGTGCGAATAAGTTATTTAACGGAATTAACAAATTGTTTTATGTAAAAGGGCAGTGAGCAAACAAACAAAAGTGAAGATGTACAAAGCATCATTTGTACCAGTGCTGACTTTTACGGTAGCGAATCCTCGGCATTAACAGTGCAACCAAGCTCAAGGTTATAGGCAGGTGAAACGAGGTATGGGCGTAAAATAAATGGAGTAACCAAATACGACCGGATAAGGAACGATGTATTAAGGGGACAAGCTGGCGTACAGCCCCTTATTAAAACTGTAGAAAATAGTCAGCTACAATAGTTTGGGCAGGCTCCCAAGGAAGATATGGAAATGCAAGGTTACAGGAAAAAACAAGAGAGACAGACCAAGGAAAAACAGGCAATGCTAGAGAGGTGCATAGATTACAAGCAGGCGAGGTGGTTGGCGACAAACAGAAGACTTTGGAGAGCTGCGTGCATGACCTAAAGGACTACACCCAATTGACCCAATCCAAACCCTTACACTGATAACGATAGAAAAGAGACGATTACGAAACGAAGAACCTATGTTAATTCAAGAAGGTTTATTACCACTGGATATTTGTACTCTGACAAGTGCTGGATACGACATTAGTAATTGTCCTAAATATAGAACTACTGCATATTAATAATTAATTATTGAAAAATGGTTTTTACTAATGGAATTGAAACGCCCTTAAATAACCATGTTTTAGAACAATACAAACAATTAACAGAATTTCTGAAGGATTTCATGGAATTTATTAATAGCATTCAACTTGATAATACCGATTTATGGAATCTTCTTGCTGTCATCGCAAGTACGGGATATTCAAGATTTACTGTTAAATGAGAAGAACTACAATTTTGGAATTACTTTAAAAATCACACAGGATTACATCCCAAATTCTATTAATTCCTCTACACAAAACAGCAAAATTCTGAACGTTGCAAAGTTAAAAAATAGATTAAAAATAATTTGGGACTGACTGTACCTTCAAGATATTTCTGAAAGTAGCTTCAATGAAAATGGCATAAAATGTCAACTGAAATTAAAATCCGACACTAAAAATAAAAGGTCTATAGAAATAAAATACCAACATCTTCTTAAACGTTTTAAAGACTGTTGATATCACCGAATTGCAACTTGTTCAAAGAATAAACACGTAAAAAAATCCGGCTAAAAATGTTTATTTATTACTGTATTTGCATCTGTTAAACCTTCACGGATTACTCACGATTACATAAAGTGAATGCAGAAGTTTCGTAATTAAGAAATGGGTTACGTCAATTGTTTCGATCATCTAAATCGAATTCAGCAAATCCACAACTAGTTTCGAAACACTTTGCTATCAGTCCGCAAGGCACGTCACGTAACGGCAACTCAACAACATTTTTTCCGTTTTAAAATGTCTGAAGACCTTAACACGCGTCCTCGGTCTTTTAAAATCTTCAAAGTAAAAATTAATTACATACCATTCTGACATTCACCAAATTGGATCTGCGTATCTACTAAATAATTCGTTTAATTTAGCACTTTTAGCTTGGCAAGTGATTATTTTTAAAATGCAAATTCGTACAGGCGGAATTTTTAACTAGTCGTACTAATTATTTATGTCTACCGAGATTAAATGATGTTTACCTTTCGTAAAATGGTTAAAATTCTTATTAGGATACAGTAAACGGCTAAATCGAAATTACAGTTAGAAACTACTCTACCAAGGACGAACCAATCGTAGGAATTTGAATGAACATCAAGAATGCATTCTACAGATTTTTTTTCTTAAATTCCACTCATTTTAAATTAATAAAACAGTTTGCTTGAGTTTCCTGTTTTACTGTAGGCATTATCAGTCGCTTAACCAAGACTTTTAATTAAATGTTTCTTCTTTAAAAAATTCGTAGTAAATAATTCAACAAATTTTTTCGAGGAACTTTTAATAATATTCTTCGAGTATTTCCCATAAAAAATGAACCTACAAATTTAATTATTGAGGGGATTATGCAATATGCATCTGTTTGCTCTTTAAAAAAGTCGTACTAAATAATTCAACTAAGTAAATCCTCTAATTTTTAATATGGCATTTCCCCAAAGAAGTAAATCTACAAATTTGAGTTCTAATTTAAGATTATTTAATTACTAAAGGTACGTTTCGGCACCATCAAAATTTTTAATTAAAAACAGCTCCTTCCCCCATTTAATAGCTTAATAAAGTACTTTCGGGTTCATATATCATGTACTATCATTGGTTTTAATATTCAGTTCGAGCATAAATCATAATCATAAGGGTCAATATAATCTATCTAAAGCTTTTAATAAGAAACCAAAAGTGTAATGGGTTACTTTACAATTTATCCATAAATAGCTGAGGGGATTTTCTATTCTTTAATCTTCTCTCAATTCAGTTGATCTACGTTAATCCTTTGTTTTGTAAGGTTTTATTTTTAGACAAAGTCGCTGATTATAAGCTCATAATTCCTAATTGTACTGAGCTACAAGGTGATTGAGTATTTTTCCTGTATGATAACTTAACTGAACAATTTTTACCTCTTTATAAAATTTAAACCTTTTCTCCATTTTATAAGCCTATTTAATACAAGGCCACAAAATACCAAATGAGCAAGATGAACGGCTGAACTTTTAGGTTTTAACTTCTTGATAATCCGTTTAAATATATGTAAATCATGTCACTTAATTTTTAATATCTTATGAGTGTGCTTACAATTTTTACGTTTATTAACAATAATATTAGCCTTAAATCGACTGTCTTGGGAATGCAAGAGGGCGATCGGAGTCTGGGGAGCCCTCACCATCATGCTAAGTATCTCAAATAACACCTTAAATTAAATCAAAACCTTTAACACCAATTCAGTCAGTAGGACAGGAAAGTTAAAAGGGATCGCCGATCTCATGACTCAACAACAGATATTAATCATGGCTGCCGAAGAAACCTGATTCAGAGATGAGAATCCCTTCGAGTTTGAGGGCGACAGAATATTAGAAAGCAAACCAGGCAAGAAAATTCTAAAAGGTAGGTACCTATCAACATACTGGGAACAGAATTTATTACATACAAGAAAATGAATTTGCATCAAGCTCAAGTAGAATCTTTACCCTATCGTTCTGAAGTAACAGCAAAGGGTTACACCATCGTTAATAGCCACGCTCCAGGTAACCAGGACAATCATAGGGAGCCGGAAACAATGGAACAATACTGGGAATACCTTAAATCAACCATCCATCAAATTCTAAAGCGACACACCCTCCTCCTGATGGGCGACTACAATATTCAGATAAGTAGATAAAAGAAATACTCCAATATAGTCAATACCCAGCCCATAAAAGAACCAACAACAATGGTGGGTGCCAGATAGACCTCTGTAGAGCTTTTTCCTTAAAACTAAAATCTACATGATTCAAATACCTCCAAAGGAAACAAGAAACATAGAAGACACGAGGCACTCAGTTAGAGGAGTACCAAAAAGATCATATAGCCATCTCATCGAAATCTGATAAAGAGATTTGGAATTTGAAAGTGCTCAGAAACCACCAAACAAAATCTAAGATCACACAACTTTCAATAAACACCTAAGTCAACGTGTTAGAACTACGCCACCGGAAACCTGGTAGCAACTCAACTCAACTCTTCAGCACAGGAAACAATCCCACTTAAAAAGAAATATAAACATCCATGGTGGAACCAAGACTGCGAGAAGACCACATAGGAAATATCTGGGAAAGAACTGACTCTACTTAGTTCAAACAAGAAAGCAAACAGCCAAAGTCATTAGACAGATTAAAAAAGCCTTTGAAAAACACACTTCATTACATAGAAGAAGTTTTTACGAAAAGCAACACAAGAAACTTCTACAAAACCTTTAAAAGGAGCTTAAATAAATAATAACCCTTAGCTTCAGAGACCAAGAAGGGTGGAACAGCTACTTAACAATGAACCACCAAAAGAACAACATTTAAGAAACCCGAGCCCATCAACCCGGAGGCCTCTATACCATCAGCAAATGAGGTGGAAAAATCATTACAGACAAACATACAAATATGGAGTGAGGAGATACAAGCTACTGGAATGAAACACAAAGAAGACAGAAATAATGAAAATATCGAAAGATGAACAAGACTGAGAAATACGTGGAATACAGAAATAGAGAAGATACTTGAAGGAAGAGAAACAAAGAGAAAACGAAGGTGAAACAATTTTGTGAAGATTAACCCCAAGAGTACCGAACCTCGAAACCGCAAGATAGATGATGACCGAATTATGTACTTAATTTCTCAGGAAAGTGATAAAACTCCTATTAACAAAATTACCAAGTTTCGATACACTTTATGTTTTCATAAACAATTAGAAAATTAATAACATGTAAGTAAAAGGTGATTTCTGACTTTTGGCAAAAACATTTAAATTAGTAGCTAATTTGGTTTTTTAAACAATATTAATTTGATAGTTTTCGAACAGATAATTGAAAGTTACAATGATTTACACTTTCGAAACCATTAGTTGATATTAATAACTTGAAGAGTAGGCGTTTGTTGATCCCTCGACTACCCAACGTAACAGAATCTAATTGAATAATAATTGGTTATGACAGCAATTAACTAAATTTGTACAACGTACATTCAAGAATAATTAAATATATATTCATTTTAACGTTAATAAATGGTTGATGCAGGTTGAACTTAGTCATTTCTATGAAATAATAAATAGTTTGAGGCATACCATTACAAAAATGTTTTCCGTTTGACGAGATAATAGTACCATATTTATTTGCAGAAAAAATAAACATTGCGTAATCAGCTAAATTATACTTAATCATAATGTAAGAAACTAATATGTAAAATAGAAAAAACGAATAAGGCCTTCATGACATGAGTTTTCTTTAGAATCCTCGCCCTTTCCACTGAAACTGGGAAAATTTCTGCGTTGATTTCTGACGGTTACAAAAGCCGGGTTTGAATATGCAACTTCATGGTTTATTGGAAGGACAACTATTAACGTAAAACAATAAATTCTCGTTGTTACAAATTAATTATGAAACAGTTATCAGCATTGTGTGTATTTACGTAATCCCAGATGCATTTATTCGAAACTTTCATTAATTAAAGATAATTACATGCGTTTGAACGTCCTTGAAAATTATTTAAATTAATGTTAAGAAATAAGGTGGTTAATTTTCAGAGTTCTTTCGGCAAATAGAGGCAGATGTCCTTCTTTAAGTTAAAACCTATCAGAAAAGTCTTTTAATTTGTCAACTTGGTTTACCTATTTTCAGCTAAGATCAAGCTGACAAAAGAGCAAAGGGTGCTAAGAATCACTGCGTTAGGATTGGCTGCTGAAGTAAGACGAAACTGGCGATCGCAACTTGCAGCATAAAATCTATGAAAATCGAAAGCAAGATAGACGAGCTAGAAGAAGAACTTATGCGAATAAAATGGGACGTCATAGGAATCTCCAAAGTTAGGAGAAAAGAAAAATTAAACTCAGGCAACGTCCTTTACTATAAAGTAGTAACGGCAGAAGATGATAACATAGGAGGAGTAGAATTCATGATTCACAAAAAATTAATACAAAATGTGTAGTCTACAAAGCTATTAAACCGGGTGGTATACATCGTATTAAATACATCTAAACTCTGTAAACTTAAGCTTATTCAAGTCTACGCTCCAATGTCAACATACGAAGACGAAGGGACGTTTTCTGAAGAAATATTAACTACAATACAAAATGAATCTCAATATACATTACAAGTACAAACCAAGAACCTAATGAAAACCGGAACATTTGAATTATGAGAAAGGAATTACCGAGGACTAAGAATGTTGATGAATTTTTTAGAACAACAAAACTAAATGCGATTAACACTTTTTACCAAAAGAAGCCAAGCCGGAAATAGACCTGGATCCCCCTTAATGGAGCAACCAAAAATGAAATCGACTACATCCTGTCGCCAAATAAAAAGATAGTTAAAGTCGTAACGGTACTGAACAACCTTTACACAAGCAAAGATCGAAATAAATAAAACATGGGAGAAAGCAAAATTAGTAAAACAAATCAATACCAAAAAGATTATAAAGAAGAACTAAAAAGAAGCCTAAATAAAACACCAAAATGTTGAATCAGAAAGCATCGAGAATATTAATACCATTATTAATAAAGCAATGTTAGACGTAGGATCATATCCAACTTATAGATTCAAAATATACACAAGCAAAGATGGTGGTACAACTCCACGAAGACACGCAGTCAGACGAGGCGTTACGTCATTTATAACTATTACGGGAGGTGTAGCTCCAACATTGAATGTCGAAATAGTAAAATGTTTACATTAATTATTATTTCATTTTTAATAATAATAATAATTTTATTAATAATAATTTTATTAATTCCGTAAAAGACTACAGTTATTGTAGTATTGGAAATAGTCAGTTAAAATACATAAAGCGTAAATTACAAACAATTAATTACAACTAACATCACTACAATAGCATTACAACAATTAAAGCGGATGTAAGTTTGTACACATTAAATATTCGTTGGTAGAATAAAAACTGAACTGCAGGAGCATATTTTTTACTAAACCCTTAAATGTACTTAATCGAGTGATAGATTTTATAGAGTCAGGTAATTTATTGTATAACTTGATAGAGTTGATGAAAGGACCCTTGGAAGATAAGGACAATCTGTGCTGTGGCACCATGTAATTCAAGTTTGGCCTTAAGCTGTAGTTCTCCAAAGTAGCTCTCTTATTCTCATAGTTACCTTCATTGGCTTTTACATGGCAAACACTATAAAAGATATACAGAGAAGGAAGGGTCAGAATACCCAATTTTTTAAACAATTCGCGACAAGAATGATATCTGTTAAGCGACAGCATGGTCCTGATAATTCTTTTTTGTAAAACAAATATATTTGACGCATAAGTACTGTTACCCCAGCACAGAATGCCATATATTAGATGGGATTGTACGTGAGCATGATAATAGGTTATTAAAATATTTAAGGAAACAGAACCTTTGAGTTGCCAAATTACAAAACATGCTTTACTAAGTTTACTTAAGACATGTTTAACATGAATTGACCAAGATAACTTGGAGTCGACATACAGTCCAAGAAATTTCACATAATCATTAATCTTTAAAGATTTGCCGTCAATTTTTATTAAAACACTTTCCTCTAAATCCTTTGTAGAAAAACCCATCATATCGGTCTTGAGCATATTCAAGATTAAACCATTATTTTCGCAGTAGCTTGCCATATCAGATACTGAACCATTCCCTATCTGACTTAATTCATTGAAACTAGAAGCTGAAAAAGAAACTGACGTGTCATCAGCAAACAAGGATACCTGACCTCCTTTCACATTATATACTAGGTCATTAATAAATAGAATGAACAAAAGGGGTCCTAAAATGCTCCCTTGTGGAACTCCAGTTGCAACCGAACGTAACTTCGAACCGTAGGTTACCCCTTTAAAGGATATATTTACCATTTGACAACGAACTGCCAGATAAGACTCAATCCATTTTAATGGTGTCCCACGCACACCATATTTATCAAGTTTCGTCAATAAGATACTATGATTTACAGTATCGAATGCTCGACTCAGATCAAAAAACAAAGTTATAGTTTTGTTTCTTTTTTCCAGGTTCTCTAATGCATACTTGTAAAGTGCCAAGACGGCATCCTGGGTGGAAACACCTTTCTGAAAACCAAATTGATTTTCAGAAAGCAATTTAGAATTGAGACAAAACTTCTGCAGCCTAACAAAGAAGGCTTTCTCGTATACTTTGGAGAAAACAGATAATAAGCTAACTGGCCTATAATTACTTAATAGTGTTCTTTCACCTTTCTTGTACACCGGGATAACTATCGCTTTTTTCAGTTTAGCGGGAAATATGCCTTCAACAAAGGAATTATTTATAAGGTTTGCTAAAGGCTCCGCTATAAACTCATGAACATGTGACAACAAGGAACATGGAACACCATCAAACCCAGATGAATCCTTAGTTGCAACTGACTTAATAATAACTTTAATCTCCTCGGACGTAACTGGAGTCAAAAACAGTGTTTTCATATTAGTTGTTATATTACATGCCTTGTTTACATCTAACACCTCAGGAACTATGTTCTTAACAGAGTCAACAAAAAAATTATTAAAATGTTGAGCTATATCAATCGGATCGTTCAGCTCCTTACCATTTTCCGTTACAAAAGATTTTGGCAAACCACTCCGATCTGAATTTGTGCATTGCTTAATAATCTGCCACGCAGTTTTAGATTTGTTAGAAGAATTTAACATTTTGAAATCAAAGTAATGTTTTTTGGCAAGATCAATTTTGTGTCGATGTCGCTTTTTCCGTTCGTAATAAGCTACAAGTAGATTTTGATTCTTAGTGAACCTACAAATTTTATGTAGTTCCCTGAGAAGGATCCCTTCATCAATAATTTCGCGAGTTATGTAAGGCTTTTTAGTTACAGGTTTATTATTCTTAACTCGTTGTAAAGGAAACGCAAAATTAATATAAGACTGAAACAATTCAATAATAGTATATTATTATATGAGCGATTATGACAGCCATTATTCACGAAGATGACGTTTGAGCCCACGAGCCGTCAGGCGAGTGGCACAAATCATCTGAGCGAATAATGGCCATAATCGCGAATGTAATACGATACTTTTTCTACACCTATTAAACAAATATATTAGACTCAAATTAGTCAAATTTGATAACTTTGTAAACAAGCAATATGACAATATACTTGGGCGTGTCACGCGTGTCGATTGTCAGCCGCAGATGGAGTTGATCGCGGGCGATTTAAAATATGATTGGATTAGCGAAATATTTATGTATTTGTGATTGGCCGAAATCATAATTCACTGCAGTGAATTATGAATCCATAATTCACTGCAGTGAATTATAGGTACTATTTTTCACAAAAAAAAATGCTAATAATTGCAATATAATTAAATAGGTGTAGAAAAACTTATTAAACTTGATATCCGCATTATAATCGCTGTCATACAAAAAAGACCAAGTTTCTTCCGACAATAACAATTTGAAATGGTTCAAATACAACTCATTTTTAAAACTACGTTTATATAACACTACACTATCAGTACTGTCAACGTATGTAAAATTGATTAACTGCAGAAAGTGGTCGGATACATCTGAATAAATAATTTTAGGATTTAAAAATTTAAGATCAATATTTGAAAATATATTATCAATAACCGATTTTGCATTCTTACTAACACGCGTAAAATATGAAATACATTTATACAAACCATAACATTCAAAAATGCTGTTTAAAGAAATAGCAGATTGATTGATGCAGTTATCGTCAAAATTTACATTAAAATCTCCACATATAAAAGCCGGTACATTTGAGGTAATTAATCTAGACAAAATACTATCTATGATGAATTTAAATTGTGTTAAATCGGCCGAGGGAGCTCTGTAAACAGAACCTACTAATATTTTTATTTTGTTGATAGTAAATTCACAAAAAGTGAGTTCACCATTAGTATCATTCATATCAGCATTACATGACTTAAATGAACATTGTAAGTTCTTGTTCACATATATGGCCACACCGCCACCTCTTTTATTATCCCTACTGGAATGACTTGCTAACAAATAACCATGTAATTTAATATTCAATATTTCTGTATGAGAACACCAAGTTTCTGAGAAGCAAATAATATCCGGAAAATTTAGGGAACTAAATAAAAGATCAAGTTCTTCAATCTTATTCTTCAGACTTCTACAGTTTAAGTGACAAATTCGCAGTATACGATTTGCTTCTACCGTTTTAGGTTTAGACTTCAGGCTTGTTCCTGACAAAGATGACGATGAGTCATGCTTCAGTTCTTGTTTTTCTCGATGGCACTCCGTTGGTATAAAAAACGTCTCACACTTGCATTTATAGGCCAGAGTGAAGGGTCGATTGCTTTACTATAATTTTCGCTTGAGATTTTGACCACAAATGATGAGTATAAATCCGGTTTTCGGGGTATTAGGGGTTCACAAACAACTTCCGGAAAGTGTGATTTTAGATATTCCTGCAAATCTTCAGCTTTGCTGTTGGGTTTCAGTCTGCTAACGTGTAACGAAACCATTTTTGGAACACCCTTAAGATGAAATTCCTGATTAATCCCTATGACCAGGGGGTTTTTGCGTCGTCTATTGGTAACCATTTTCCACTCATCTTCGGTGGGGGCTCCCATTTTTTTATTGCAATTTTTTGAACGAGATTCGCTACCTACGTCCTCTGTAAGTGATATATATTTTTTACATAAGGTTTGTGTATGAGCTTCTGGAATTTCCCGAGCTACCTTTGTTTTGTCAAGATTGGGGCGGACACTTGAATTTGTTTTACTTATCGAGGTGTATGAGGCTTTATTTTGCGAATTTCCTTTAACATCAAAATTTTCAAAATTTTTAGCATTCGAGGCCTGGTATCTCTGCAGACGCGGCTGTTTATTATCGTTTAAGTTGCAATTCGTCAAATTATGTTTTACATTTACAAGTTTGTCTGTACTCACTGGATTGTTGACTTTGATGTCATCCGATAAAGGCTGATGTTCATTAGTTGCAGGCGTAGCTAATTCTTGTTTATTAGTCATTACGGTATTCAGCTTGTTTAAAAGCACCACTTGAGATTTTAGCAGAGAAATTTTTTCGCGCAATTCGATTATCATCAAATCTTGTTGTTTAAAGATATATGATATTACACTTACGTCAACTTTACCGTTTGCATTTGTTAACTTATTAATTAGCCCATAATATTCAGGTTCGTTTTCTTCAAATTCCTTGGAAGGTTCACTAACACTCAAAGATGTTTCGCAGCAGTCTATAAATTTATTATCTATCACTGTTATCACATTTTTTAAATACTCCGCACAACTCGTATGAGTTATTGTTCCGCACTTTATACATGTAAGTCCACTTTTTGCCACTCTGTTACACCTTTTACAGGGAGCAGCTAACAAACCGTCTTGTTCAGCGGCAGCCATTTTAAATTGAATAAAAGTGCGAAGAACCTATTGCATAGAGATACCTTATCGGGGAACACCTAGGACATCATGATAACTTCTACCGTATTCTAGAATAAGTAGCGGACATTTAAAAAACAATGCGTCCCAACAAGAACAGATACGTCAACGAGAAGTTTCAAGCAGCGAAGATTACTTTACATGATTCGCCCTATTTAAAATAAATAAAAAGTATAAATAAATTAGACTGAGTTAGTGTTTAGTTCTGTTAAGCTTAGCATTCATAAATGATGAAATAAATATTGTAATTATTTGTTAAAACAGGGGATTCACACAGAACCTAAGCACAGTTTAGTAGTTTAGTCAAAACTAATTTTAATACTTAATAAACCCCCTAGTACTGCTGAAAACCTAGTATAACATAGAACGAGCTGCATTGACATTTACGGAGTTAGTAGGGCAACCAACATGGGAGGCTACACGGGAGTTACAGAACAGCTCTGGATCAAAAACTGTCCTGTAATTCTAAAGGACAAAATCGTAAAAGAATGACTACTCAGAGCTCGTTGGCAAATCACCAGATCAAATACCATGCAAGATTACTTAGAAAACCTTACAGCTACGGAACAAACTGATTACTCACCATGGAAAGCGGTGGGTAAAATAAAGAGACCAACCTTACACATACCACCTATCAAAAATGAAGATGGTAATTGGGCACGACGTAACAAAAACAAAGCAATGTTTTTAAGCCCTTCCTCTCCGTATGCACGGATGAAGAAAAGGAAATTCTAAATATCTTAGAATCTACATTCCAAATGAGTTTGCCAATATGTATGCAATTAACTTATATGAGTCCAATCTGCCACTGGCCATCTACTCTGTATTCTCTAATAATAACAATAATAATAAACCATTAACAATGAACGAAGTAAAGGAAGTGATAGGCAAGAAGATCAACGCTGAGAAAGCCCAGGGTACGATCTAATTACAGGGAAAATAGTTAAATAATTATCTACTAAAGCGATTCTCTCACAATGCTGTTATAACAGGAAACTTCCCAAATCTATGAAAAGTTACTCAGATAATAATGTTTCCGAAGCCAGAGACACCCCCGGGAGAAATGGCATCATATAAACCCATAAGCCTTCTTCCAATCTTGTCGAAAGTATTCGAAAACTGATCTTGATGAGAGTAGGAGAACCACCAATTCGGTTTCCTAAATCAACAGGAAATAGTTGAAGAAGTGCACCGAATGGTTAGCAAGATACAAGGATCTTGAAAACAACAGGTATTGCTCTGCTGCATTCTTGGGCTCATCACAGGCCTTCGACTGCTATAAATTAAAACAAAAAAACCTATCCCACCAAAATCACAAATTTTCACCGGATACACTCAGGAGTTCCCCAGTACTATCTTTCCATGTTAAACCTGAAGAACAAGACTGACCTTGAGAACGCACATTTTCAACAAACGCAAACTAGGATCCAAACTCAGCAAACCATATTGGTTAATTGGAAAAAAAAATCCAAACTATCACTAAGTAATAAACTCCTAGTCTATAAAGCCGCCCTAAAGCCTAAAGATTTAACAGGGTAGATTATATAAAATAATGGAGTTTTCTCATTTATTTTAAACATTAAAATCCCTAAGATTTCCATAACATATAAAAACATAGCTTGTTTATATAACGATGTGAAAATTACATATACAATAGATTAAAAAAATAATAGAAAATTATGTAAAATAAAATAAAGGGATCTTCCCAAAATTAAAAACAAAAGGGTCAAGTGCTCATGCACAAAGTAAAAGTTACATCCTGAGCAATTAAACCTTTTAATTTTGTGAAGCCATGACTGCAATCTATTGTTGCTAATTTAATTAATTATAATTGGCAACACAGATTATGCATTCGTCCTCTTCGTGTGAATGCAAATGCATGAACGGAAGGTTATAGAAGGATAAAGGGCAGGCAGCGTGTATCCTCATGAAATCCAAGCGAATAATAATTTTAAAAAAATAAACTTTTGCCACTTTGATTAAGCCCAAACAAATAAACTCCAGAATGTGACGTATTTATTGACATAAATACTCGAACAAACATATTATGTTTTTTTGTTCTCCTTTTCAAATGGGCGTGTGGTTGGTTAATCACACATTACAATGTAACTGTTACTCAGACAAAACATGAAAGTTAAATTGATGTAAGGTATCACGGTATTCACCGATCATGACAAATTGCACGGTTTATGAGCGAAATAAAAATAAGATAAATGCGCAATATAACGACAATTATATGATTGGTGATTAATTTCAACAAATGGTAATTAAATCCTACTAAATACAGCTTTTAGTTTTAGGTTAGTAGATTTAACAAATTGAATTTAGATTGAGGTATGGTTCGTGTAATTCGCATTTTTCAGTCAAAAAAATATAACCAATAATATCTGTGCTAACCCTAATTAAGATCAAGATCAAAGATGAAGATAAAAGTTTTTAAACTGTTATGCAAGTCCAATTCATTTTAAATATCTGCACTTTTAAGAGTCGTCCAAAAGCTATTTTTAGAAATATTTTTGAAGAGTTAGGCTTAACTGGAACACTGATAAAACCTCCGATAAAAATTGACCATGAAAATAAATGTTTGTAGCCAATTCAGGTTTGATGGGACAAACTGAAACGCTGAAACAAGATTATTACTTGTTTTTATTTAAGAAATCGTGGATAAACAAACCCTCACGAATAATGCAAAGCAACTCGCTAAAGAAACGCATCTTCCTAAGAACTGTACAAAATCAGGAAAAATTGGGGAACTCTTAATCAATAATCAAGTTAGGGCTGTTTTCGCAGCCTATTTTTAAAGCTTTAAGCTTGGTGTAAACCTGAAGCTGTTTTTGCCTTTTTTTTTTTGTTTAAACATGCTTAAATTCTTATTATCAAAGCAAACACCCCAAGTATCATAAAAAGGAATATTAATAAGATTATCTAAGTTAACTTAGAAAAATCTTCAATTACTGGGACATCCTGGTTCATCTTCACTAATCTTCTATGAAGATTCTTCTCCAATACACACAAATATTTAGTGTTATCGATTTAACTTAAATCGCAGCTTCATTTCAAACCCAAAATATTTACTTTCCAAATAATGCTTGAAGTTATTGTGTGGTTGGTAATTAAAACTTAAGTAACAAAGAACGTTTACTTTTTGTAATTAAATAATTAGAAAAAAGTGCACATCAACTTAAAACCTACATAGATAAGGTTGACTGATATACAAAGTAATTAAAAACAGTTCTCAATCGTTTATTTATTGTGTTAATTATAAAAGTGTGACGATCCCAATACAAGGCTAACTCACTTATTAAAAATTACTGTCTAATTATTGTAGGGAATATTGAATGCTTAATGGGTGAGTAATGTAATATTAAAATTAAATTTTGTTGATTTCCTTAATATATTTACTAATGTTCTGGGATACTTTGTATGTTACACATTCTTAAAAGATTGGATCTTTAGATGGAAGTTTAAGAAAAGGAAATCAAAGCAAGTATAATAAATCGATTATTCGAGAAACCTCCAAATTGAATTTGGAGGTTTGAAACTTTGACTTTCTATGTACTTGCTATATTTATTGAATTAAATTTTCAGCTGGAAGTCCAGATTAATAAGTAATAAGTAAAAGTTACTTCTTGTCAACGCCAATAATTCTTGTTTAAGATTTACCAATTTCACCAAACTAAGTAATTATTAACAAGCAGTTAGCATTTAACGTTTGAGCAATAATTAGATCTATTTTCAAACCTTGCCATTTAAGAATGATACGACAAACTATAATCGAGGAAGTCAAAAAACACTTCTGGTGTTTTCTTGGTCAACAAATTAGTACACTTTCAGTTCCCTATTTTTGTTAATTTTTTTTTTAGTTAAAAACAAATTACGCTACTGATTTTCTCCAGAGAGAGTTAATGTTAATTAAAGCTCATAGTTGTTAGTTAAAAGTTGTCGAACAACCGTACATTAATATTTGTAAATATAGATAGGAGATGGAAAATTTTCAACAGCATTCACTTAACTATTCATAGCAAAGTTATACCTTCAAGAAACCAGTACAGCGTATTCAACAGGAAATGGGCAGTTATCAAGGTCTTATGCAATAAAATAATTATTGATACGGTATATCGTAAGCCGTCACATAATTTACTAAGTAAATCCAGACAAATTTTTGGGGTTTCAGGTTTTTTATTAGGTTCTGAAGTTCATAAATTTGATGCAAATCGGATTTTTTACTTACTTTTAAAATTGTTTTTGTGCAGTGCAGTACTTATTTTAACCTCGACTTTAACCTTAGGAAAGAAAGTAATCAGACCAGTCATATTAATAAGCATGAAAGACGTCAATAATAAATGATTTTAAAATAAATTTTAGTGTTTACGTGAAATACACGTTTTACGTAGATTCTTCGATATTTTTTAAAGCTTCGCCCTTCTTCTAGCTATAATATAAATAACAAAATTTTGTTGATAAAATTAAAAAGGGTTCTTCGACAGACGTTTAGGTTATAAAAGGTGACTCTATACCGCAACAGTAACAATACAAGTTTAACTACGCACATAAATTTTATGTTCATGTTCTGCTTAATTCTACAGTATACATTCAGTGGTCTCAGCAATCAACATTTGTTTGACATACATTCCTTTCACATATGAATGAAATGCCCGGTCAAAAAGCATAGCTAAACAAACTGCATACAAAAATGAACATTTATTTCCAGGTGTTTCAAGATATTGCAATTTTTGGTTGAAACTAATTTTTCATAATACTTTTTTTGTATCCTTTATTCGCGACTTATACTCCAAGAGTCGCAAATAAGTATAAGAAAAAAATTGGTTGAACTGTAAGTATGCAGAAAAGGGGCTTTCTTATACAAGTTTGGAATGCCTTTAAGGCCAACTCAATTTCCTCACGAATTCCTTTTTGAGAATTCACGAGTATTATTATTATGTGCTTTGCAATATTCTTAACTATCTTTAATTGCCTTTGAGCTGCTCCAAGTTGTTTTAAACGACTTTGAGCTGCTCCAGGTTGTTTTAAACGACTTCAAGCTGTCCGAAAGTGCTTCAAAATGTTTTTAAGTGCCTTAAGCATTTGAATGGCCCCAAACTGCCTAAAAGTTCGTCCATAATTCCCCAATATGCTTGTGACTGCTCCAAAATGCTTTTGAATGCCCTCAAAGTGCCTAAGAACTACTGTTTTTAATAGATGTTCTCGTATTATCTCCTGCTACCACTACATTCCCTGCCTCCTCCCTCATTGCCTTTGATTACCACGAAATGATTTTGAAATTCCACGAATTAATTGCTTTTGAATGCTTAAAACCGCCTTTTAATTACATTCAAGTGCCCCAGAGACATCTAACTGTCTTAAACATTGGCATTGATTGTTCACAAATTGATTAACAATGCTTCAGGCTACCTTTGAATGCCTTCAAACAGCCTGCGAAAATTTTCAGATGCCCCAGTACTTCTTAAAATGCTCGTGACTGTCCTTAGAATGCCTTAGAATATATCAAAGTATAACAGTAAAGTTCGCGTTTTGAGTGAACCTTTCTTTTTTTTTGAAATTCTAAATTAAATATTTAGCCAATTGTTTTCGGGCGTTTAATATAAAAATGACACGAAACATCACAGGAAAACAAAAGCATGAAAAAGGCTTGAAATCCTCTCAAATAATACTAGACAAACTGAAAATTCTGTTTTTCCTTAAAACTGTAATTTTTAATGCGGTTAATTACGTGTGTTTTCTACTTTGATTGCTAAGAAAAGTAAACAAATTAAAGTCAGAAATATGGCCGTAAAATCGGAATTGTCAGGGTCCAAATTTGATTAGAAAATTTTGAAAATTTTCAGTTAGGTTCTACTAAAAAGGGCCTGTTTTGGTTACCAAACTTTAAGCAGATGTGTTTGGTTTCTGCATAATTCAAAGCTATTGTAATAAATTCAATTAAAAATACTGAAACAAACGAAGCTGAAACACTCGAATTTTTTTCAAAATATGAATTTACAACAAAGCTTTCGACGGAACAATTTGTAATATTTTTACGAATTGTTGTAGTAAAATTGTTACTGAAAAGTGAAGAAAATGCAAAGGCAAGGAAACGAAACTCCAATATGGAAAATTTAAAAATGTCCAGCGTTCCGCTTAACAAAAAATTTTCATTTGTTTCGAAACATTTACTTTTTGCAACTTCAGCAAATCATTGCCGTTAAATTGCTACAATTTTAATAAATTATTACAGCCAATTTGTTAAATCGGACAAGGAGAAAAACAAAGGACTGTCTTGAAATTTCAGAATTTGCGATATTCCATGGAAATTGTGGAAAATTTACAGGTAAAAATTGGAGTAGAAAAAAGCAACAAAAACCTAAATCAACAAACAAAAGAAGCTACGAAATTTGATTACTCATCGAAATTCGATGAAATTTTATTATTATTATTATACATATTTTATGTCCCATTAATAACTAGTATTTCCTAAATGTTTGTGGATTTTCAAATTAAAAGCACGGTTTCGGTGCAATTTTGTGGAGAAAAATGTGCTTTAATGCATTTTTGAACACATGGCAACTGATTTTTGATAAACAAAAAATTACGCATTTTTTTACAAACTTCTCTTTTTTCATTGAGGATACAAGTTTTTTAAAAATTCATTTCTTTAAGCTTAAAAAATACGAAATATTTCTGTTTCTTGACATTTTCCAAAATGGAAAAGAAACTTAGAGATTTCAATATGAATAATTACGACTACATATTAGAATTAATTGATTCGAGAATAGATCGGTAGTAGTCCCAAACAGTAAATACTTAATTTACCAACTTTGGTTATGAAATCGCTAAAGCAGACTATTGAGTTGGAAGAAGGACGTTTTAGTAATTTTACGAGTTTTAATTGTCTGATGCTTTCATAAAAACTTATGAATGAGATATTTAACTCCGGCGTTCGTTTAAAGGGCATAAGAAGATACGAGGAGAAGAAGAAGAAGAAGAATGAGTCGAAAACACTTGAATAAAATAATTTGAAAAATATGGAAAGTAGAAAACCACTATCCTAAATTTTTTTTGCTAATTATTATCTCGTTAATGGTTTCAGTAAGCTACATATTTTGGTAACTATTCTAAAAAATCATCAGCTGATCAAATTAGACGCCGCAATGTCTAAATTTAGATTTTAATTTTACAGCAATTAATTTCATTAATTTTCAATTATCCTTGCGTGGCTCTTAGTGTAACATAATGAAGTATAAAGGAATAAAAGTCCTTTTAATAAGAGTAGATTTTACTATTTTCTTCGTAATATTTTCGGAGGCCCTAAGTACTATTTTTGAAAATTTAATTTCATGCTTAGATTATTGTTTGCTGATCAAAATGTTCCTATTTTTTTACATATTGTACTTAGATGTTCTAAGAATGAAATAGGTTTAAATTGCTGTGTTAATAATTTTTGACAAAAAGAGATTAAGTTTAGGTATTATTGTATTAAAATTTAATTTCTAAAAAGTATTTTTTTATGTTGGATATTTCTAAAAAAACCTGCTTAATTCTTTATTATTAGTTGTATCATTTTAACTAAGTTATATACAGTATGTCCATGGATTGAGTTACAAAGAGGTATGACTGACAAAAAAATTTTAAATTTAAATTGCATATTTGAGGATTAAACCCTGCTTGGCTTGAAACTAATTTTAAGTATATTTTTGACAGTTTCAAATCAAGGAGGCCTTGGTGGTAGATAAAAAAGGATTTTGTATTTAGTTAAAGTAGCTTTTTTGTACTAACTATGGCAAAACGTCATTAAGAAAAGTTTTTCGCAATGTAAAATCATCGATCCATGCAAAATTTCAGAAATATCGGCTTACTTTTATGAAATCGTGTCTGCTTATTTTTAGACTTAATCAGTTTACAAAACGTTTAATTTCAAATTTTATTTACAAAAAATTATAAAAAAACAATTTATTCAAATAAACCACCCCCTAAATTAGCGATGATGTGAATTTGAAAATAAAATTCGCCTACTTAAGTTTTTCATGACTTTTAATAAAACATTTCGAGATAAATGTGAATAAAAAAGGAACCCTAAACCCAAAAGTGAAAACTGCTTTAGGGACCCGAAAACAAGCAGACAACTTTATCAAGAGCGACTTTTTCAGAAAAATTAAAAATAATAAATTTTTTCCTCTTTGTAACTCAATCCGTGGACATACTGTATATAATATGGTCTACATCAAATTCTTTAGAATAATTAAAAGGATACATGGATTTGAAAATAAATTTCAGTTAAGAAGTTTATAAAGAAATGACTAATTTTCAAAACTACATGTGAGTGGTTTCAGAGTTTCTATTAATTTATTAATAATAGTTTTCTTTTTCTTGTGAATTTTTATTCTTCGCCTGAAAAGGCAGGAAGGATTGGCGAAGAAGATAATGTAAGATTCGTATTCTGCAGCAAGCAAATGCCTGCAGGCTAAGTCTTAACCATTGCTAAATAGAAAGTAATTCCTAAAAGTAAAGATTTACTTTATTTGTGGCTCTCTAACCACAGCAGTAAAATCTAGTAAGAGACAAACAATTGTTCACTAAAAAAAGGGCTTTACTTCGGTCGGAGGCCAGCTTCATAAAAAGGAAAGATTTGTCTAAATTGCCCTATTTCCTGCAAACTGCATGAAAATATCTCAAATTGCTACAAATTTCCCCAAAATGTATCACTTACTGTCACTAACATTAAGAAAATTCCAGAATTGTCACAAGTTCCCATATTCCAAATATTATTTTTTTCCCAAATAAATCTACAGTATTTTTCACCTAGGACTTGAGTTGTGACGTGAACGCGCTGCTTATAAATTCACAATCCAACTATACTTCATCTCTTTCTAAACTAGGTTTTCATTACCTACTGCGCACGAACGCGTGTCTACCCATACAGTTTTTGGGCGGAGCTTGTTGACATCACAACCCAAATGCTAGATGAAAAATACTGTAGTTTCTGATATTATTTTAATTATTTTAACTAATTAGGTATTCTCGTCTTTGCAATTTTATAAATTCAGATAATTAATAAGGCAATTCAAATAGAGTTAGCCAGATTATCAATAAAATAAAATTTCAAGGCCTCTCGGAGGTGCAGCAGACGAGTGCCTGCTTCACGAATGAGAGATCCCGGGTTCGGACGCAACCATGACCAGACCTTGGTCTGGAGCATGGTTGGCGTTCGAACCTGTGTAGATTAAGTAGGATTAAGTTTAAAAAGCCAATGATCATAGTAGTAATGGACACTAATATGTAGAAATTAAAAGTTTCAAGAAAAATCTTCAGCTGCAAAAGTTGATTAGAAAAAGCAGTTTCAGAAGTAAAAAAAAGCCCACAAAAAAGGCAAAATACTAAAAATAATAGTTAAGAATAGGTGAAAGAAGAAAGAATGACAGGCAAAAATCAAATGAGAAACACAAACTTCTTCTGCTTTCCGTTTTTCCAACCTCCATCTGGGTCTTCCGGAGTTCAATACTTTCGTCCATTCTTTTCTGTCTATCCAAGTCCCTTGCTGAATATTTCATTTTTGTTTTATATTGTGAAACAAAAATGGAAACACAAACTAAGGGACAAATACTTCCTAAATAAAAACAAATGGCAAAAAGTTGCCCAACTAGCTAAGATTCTGCGAAATTGAAACCCTTCAACAGAAAAAACACTCTCAGAATTTATTAGATTACAATGGGCCGGACACGTGGCCAGAATGGAAGATAAAAGGCTGCCAAAAAGAACATTCGACAGCCGAATGGAAGGTAAAATGCCAGTAGGGAAACCCCAAAAACAATGGAGAAGAGAGCGACCGGAGACAGACAGGCATAGAATCAGAAATTACAGGAGGCCAAGGCTCAATTTGGGCTGTAGTGCCATAATCAGCCTTAAAGCTTATTGGAAAAAATAAAAGATTGGACGACCTTTTCATAAATTTTATCAAAACATGGAACACTTTAAAGGTATTCAACACAACTTACGTTTACAATACTTAATATAACTACCGATTTAGCTCGGATTTAGTGGTAATAACAAAGTTTAAATGAAAAAAACACAAGTAAGTAAATCGATTAAAATGCATCTACTTTTAATTAACTCTGTTCAAAAACCAAGGCTATACTAAATCACAAATTTATGAGCATTAAAAATGCTGCATACATTTAGATAAAATATACAACTAAGGTGAATGTTAGATTGAGCATGAAATTTTCATTACCAAAATACAAAACGCAGTATACTTAATGCATTCGAAGTTACTTTAGATAAAGTAAATTAATTAAAACCATACAATCGTAATTGCAAAACCACAGTTTGTTGTCGTATATAATCAATAATTCTTTTGATAGTAACATTAATATATCAGCGGAAACCTTATGAAGTAACCAGATTTCCGATATTTACTAAACGCAAAAATTGAATTTAATCAATTTCAATGTTAATATTTTTGCCAAAAACTTTGAAAGTATTACACAGAAATACGAGGGCGGAATGATAAGTGGTTAGCCTTCACATAGGTGGCGCTGATAGGTAAAATATTTATTCATGGTTTAATTGTAAATACTGAAAATATAACGGCCATCTTTCCAATGGTTTGGTGTTTTAGTTACTATTCAAAGGAAACGTATTTTCAGCAATATGGGTACGCCTGATCAAAACCGTCTTCGAGTTCAAGTTTTCCAAGAGTGTTTAGACCGTTCAAAAAAAATCCAACCGACTTTATACGTCGATTTGTAACTACAGGCGAGACCTGGCTTCATTATTACACCCCAGAGACGAAACATCAATCGAAAGAATGGACAGAACCCGGCTGCTCAGCTCCAAAGAGAACAATAGCCTTAACATCAGCTGGCAAGGTGATGGCGTCAGTTTTCTGGGATGGTAGACTATCTCCCAAAAGGGCAAACCATAGTTAATATTACGCTAACTTTCTGGAACGATTGCACCAAAATGTCCAAGAAAAAAAGGCCAGGTTTAGCACGAAAAAAGTCATTTTTCATCAAGATTGTCATTGCTGCCATTAAATGTAAAATTGCACAAAAACTTACAAAAAACGTACAAAAAAAGAGCAAAATATACTGCTTCCACGAAACATAAGAACGAACAATTTAAATGAACAAAGCCAATTACTTACTAGGAATCAATTAAAAAATCATTTGTAAGGTGAACCCCTCGCATTACTCATAATTTAAAAGTTTCCCAAATTCCTTGCTGCGAGGCTTTTTCAGTAACTCATATATTTACGAATGTGACTTTCCTTCAAAATACTTTTTAAATGTTTCTTAATATACGAATGATCTAAGATTTCTGCAAGTAAGAAAAGTATACAATAAACAATAAAAGTAACATCAACCTTCAAACCTATATGTAAGAAGCATTTCTATTTTAAGAGTCATTGTATTACAGTCAATTAAAACTTTCATGAAAGAAGGCCGCCCAAAATTAAGTAATTATTAAGGCTGATAGTGCAACTGGTTTAAATTTAATTCTTTTTGACGAAACAGTTACACCCTCAAAACAAGTTATTTGAATTTTTGGGGCTTTATTGGAGTTGAAAGGTAGATGATAACCTTGAACTCTTGGACAGTCCTGTTTTAGTCATGTATATTTAGTATAAAAACTGAAATAAAAGTGTTTGTGAAGAAGGCATTGTTTTTAAAAAACAAATTTGAATTTTAACATTTTGTGAATTTTCTGAATATAGGGAAATCATTCTAGTTACCTAAAAGCAATTCAAAGGGCAAAAGCATAAACGTCCAGATAATAAACCAATAACTTTTAACGTCAAAGATCTGCTTAAGCAACTTTTCTAGAAATTTCATCAAAGCTACATCAATTATGCAAAACAAGATTAAAAAGTAAACGGTTTCAAAGTCTAATCTAAACTAAAACTAAAAACAATATGAAAATTTTTGCTGATTTAATTAGGTACGAAGAGCAGGCTGCCAAGGCATTTATGGATGTTCTGAAAATGAAACAGTTCAGAGTATTCGGAAGCAAAGCAGTTGGGACCAAGCCAAGAGAATATGGATCCACATTCAGTACATTTTCGAACAGCCTTAAATAAATTCCAATACAGTCCCAGAAGGGTTTGGGTTTTATTTAGAAATAAATCATAGCCCTTTTGCTACAAGGCCTTATAAAAGTAGTTTGTTCCTTATTTAATTCAGTATACTAGGAAGAAGGGAAAATAAGATTAACATCTAATTTCAAACTTTTCAAAGATTTGTTGTGGCGAATTTGACATTTGGACCTTTTTTTGGTGACCCAACTTCAGTTATGTTTTTCAAAAATCGAACTTTCGCAGTCCAGTTTTTGGCCATTTTTTATAAATTCATAAATTTCAAAAATAGAAATGCACCAGAAAACTATGCTCTACAGAAAGTTAATTAATTTGATTTAAACTACCATCGTATCATTGATTAATAAACCTTTCGTAACATCTGGATAAATGATATATTTACTAAAAGGTTAATTAAATATAAAGCAGTATTTTTAGCTGAAAGCATCTGACAATTAAAACTCGTAAAATTACTAAAACGTGCTATTAAACGTTCTGACATTAAAAGAATTTATTATCAAAACTTTCTTTGTATAAAATTTAATTATATATTTACGGTAATCATAAGACGAAATCACCTTTATGTAAGACGTCACTTATGACGTGGTTTCAAAGTTAAAAAGGGGATTTTTGATTGTTAAAATTGTTAAAATGAAAATAAATCTAATCTCTCTATCAAAAATCATTTTAATGTTTTTCATTATCAAAACATCTAAAACCAATAAAAACAGCACAAATTTCAGTCAATAATCTAAGCAAAAAACTGTAAAATTAATAGTAAAATTTGCTTATTAAAAGAATTTATCAAATATTTCGTTTTAAATTAATTAGTGGTGCCAACTGCTCTGTTCATTCAGCTAACTTAACCTAAACCTATTTGCGAAGCTCCCAACGACTTTAAGGTAAGCTTTCATAACAAGAAATTTTCCATACAAAGCAGACATTTCCAAAATTCTTCTTCTTCCTTTCATGGCCCAAGCCTAGCCCAATAGCCTGTTAGTTATTAACACATAATTAAGGGTTCTGAGTTCCATTTTACATTTTATTATATTAGAGATCAAATTTTCATTCCTTCGGAGACGTATTTTTCAAGAATTATAACAGAAAATATCGCCACGGATTTGAGCCACTTTTCATTTCATTTTTATTTATTTACTCGTGTTTATTGGCCGAATTTTTCATTGTACCTAGAACACTTTCAAGATGGGGACTAAGAAGAAAACTAAGCTGGCATGTTATAACCTGCAGCACAACACAGTGGCAAAAACATTCAATTATGGAAATTAAAACATGTTCTGATCTTATTATAGAAAACTTAACCAATATAGAAAGAGTACAAAGTTACAAATAGGTAAATAAAATCGTCAGCAAAGCAAGAAAGAATTTTCGCCTTTAAACGTTAGAGAAAGGTTCCACATATTGAAGGTCTCACTGTTACTTTGCATACTCTTTGTTTCGATACTAATGACTCCATTTAATGTAATGATTTGCTGGAAAGTGAAAGGTTCTAGAAAAAACTGATTTTTATGTAATTTATTTTTAAGAAATTTACGAAACAATTAAGAGTCCAGAAATAATCATCAATGAAGTGTGTAGAAATACCAAAGTGCCTTTGTGGATTAATTCAATTAACAATCAAGCACACTCATTTGATGTTAGTGAGAATAATGAAAACCGAATTATATAAATGTAAAATTATAGGTTTTGCCTTTGCAAATGAATCAACCTGTGCTACAGGCTTTTCAGGACAAACCCTTTAAAATTGTCACATACAACGGAGCTAAGGAATTTTTCAATTATATTATCGTCTTTCTAACTGTTTGGAATCTAACCCTGCTTCAAGGATGGTGCATTAAAAATAAGCCTTTCAAGTTTTACAAAACCAAAGCCAAGCACTTCCTGTTCATCTCTCTTGGAAACGCTTGCCAAAGCTTGAAAAATATTTTATTGTTTTGCCAAATTATTACTAAATCTAAATGGAAAACGTTCAACTTAGTTAGTTTTAATTTAAAAACTAATCTAACCAGCACTTTGTACTTTAAAACTGAAACGAGTAATACGTCCAAAATATGCAAGCTTTTTGTCTATTTTTTAAGACTGATCCTTATTAACTTCCAAGAAAAGCAAACATCATCAGTTCTACGAAAACATTTTAAAAAAATAATAAATGTTGAGATGAAAGCCATTAGAAAATCATTTTTTAAATATTACTGGAAAAACAAAAAATAATAATATACAGTAATCCGACCTTGATGATTATAGCTACAAATACATGGAAAAATTGACATAACTTCCTGTATTACACGCAAATAATTACTTTAGCCGTACAGAATCCACCTTCATAATTTCGCATTAGGAATTACTTTATCGCCAATCAACTTCTTTAGACCTTTTTAGGAAAAAATGTTCAAAGTAATAAATCAAATTAAGAAGTAACATTTAAATGTTAACGCTGTAAACTTGCAAAATGTTAAGGAAAGCCTTGCCTAAATTTGTCTGTTCAAATTTTACGTAAATAATTTTAATAAAATTTAAATTACTTAAATTATTTAACTGGCAAAACTTTGTAGACCGAAATTTCAAAGGAATTCTATGAGAAATCATTTTGGCTATCCCACAGGAATTCCATTGAGTTGAAAATCGTAGTAATTTCACTGTGATAATTACTCTTACATTGCTTTTAAGGAATATAAATCGAATTATCTGATTAAGTATGACAAAAATTGGGAAAATTCCAAATTTGCCCAACAATAGAGGTTCGCTAAACTTGTCAACCTTTAAAACTATTTATCTTAAATATATAAAAAAATTTATACGTACAAAACTAAGGACAATTTATTGCTGTAAAATTTCTAACATTTATACATATCTCCCACTTTTACATGAGTTAATATTTTTAATTTTTACTTGTACGTATTTAGGCAAACTGATACATGAAGGAGAGCTGGACATCAGGCTCTCAAGAATATCCAAACTAAGGGGAGGCATTTGGACAAAAACAGGACTTAGTCCTAAAGCCAGAGGAAGAAGATATATAAAAAAAAATAAATTTTGAGTTAGAGTACTTTCAATAGAAGAAGTTGGAATTACTGTTAAATTTAACTGATCAATAAAAACTTTAGAGTTTGATAACTTTAAATTGCAGATAAATTTGTATTTTCAGGTATTTTCTTTACATACTAATAGACATAACAGAAAACAAAAACTACGAAAATTGTAAAAATTTATGGAACAACTAGAAATAGTTCTAAATCAAAATGCTTTTGATTTATTTTCAAATGCAGTAAAAAAACCTTAAAATCGCCCAAAAATTTCTTGCTCCATATTAATAAATACCTATCAATTTTTGAGTTTTTAAAACAACAATTTGAACTTAAAATTAGGAATACTTTAAAGGTTAAAACACTACCTGGTTAGAGAAAATAATATTTACATTTTAATATCAAACTAACACCTCGTTTCTAATGTCCAAAAGATAAGAACAGTGTTGATTCCCAGTTTTTATCTTTAAAGTGCATTACAACTTCCTTTGCGATAAAAGTAAAATTCGAGCCATGTTTTTAGTTACAAGTTTTGCTATTCGTTGTGTAATATTAAATATATAAAAACAACTTCGATATTTAATTTAAAATAGCATCACATTTTTAACCTAAAACTGATACAAACAGCAGTAGATTTCCAGTTATCTTTAAAATGCATTGCACTCAACTTCATTTGTGATAAAACTAAAATTCGGCCCATACTTCGATTTATAACTTTTGCTTTTGGTTTTATAAAGGTAGATATAGTATTTATGAATTCGACTTACTTGCATAATATTTTCCAAAAACAGCCAAAAGTACTCCCATTGGGAACTTCTCCAGTATATGTAACGGTCATAGCTTAATCACAAGAAGGGCCCAGACCCAATCTACACACACGGAACACAACACACTTCACGTAACACCATCAAAACACGTATTTATTTAAAACACAAACCAACCCATCGAAAGCACAACACGTTGCACCTGTTACCAACCAAGAACTTTAACTGACTGACCACAATCACTAAAGGTTGTTCGGACTTGGGCCGCAGGTTAACACAGGTGTTAGTGGGGAAAAGCAACGAGAATGCTGTATGTGCACTTATTGATAATGATAATGACACACGTTTATGCTCTGTGTTTAAAAGTGTGCAGCTACCTTCTTTGAATTCACTATTTCTCGAACGTCAAAGAATTTTTTCCAGAACGTCTAGACCGATTTTAATCATAGGACGTATTTTATTGCTGCTTAGAAAAAAATTAACGTGTTTCTGTATGGTTGAAAAAAAGTTAGTTGAAATTAATTAAAATGATTGCAAAATACCATATGCAATTTAGACAGAAATAGAAAACGAGGTTACTGGTACATTTCCGGTTTTTTATAAGTAATAATATTGAAAAATTAATTATAACCGTTATGTGGGTACATAAAATACCATTAGATTATTCAGGTGGTTATCAAAGTCTCTTTCTCAGTTTAATAGTAATAAACTTATTTATCTGTTTAAATCACAAACAGGAAGTTTTAGGACCGAAACAGGCTATGATTAAGAATTCATGATCATCAATCATCATAATCAACTGCAGTTTTTAAGGGCAGGGTACTAGCTAAAACCAAAAGTATTTATAAAAAATAGCTGTTTTCGGCATTCGGCAACAAAAAGATTTTTTTTACTTTGGTTTAGTAATTTTCTCCAAGTATAAGGAATGAGTCTGTTCGAGATTTAGCATACTGATTATCTGATTATGGTATGGTATGGTATGACAAAATATTAGCTAGATTAGATTTCAAAGTCAAAACTATGAAAAATGCACTTTTGCACCTTTTATAACTTTTATACCCTGCAACCTGCAGCTAACAATTCTATGTGATTTGATGTTAAATTTAAGAAGGCGTTCTTCGAACGAAATAAGGCTCTGTTTTTAATGAACTATTGTTGTCTCTCTCTACATTTTACTCTGTGATTAAAGAGTCACAAAAATAAATCTGTTTACTTTTAGGGATTATTTTCTATTTAGTATAGATAAGACCCAGAGTGACTAGCAGTCGACGCAGGCAATTTCCTGTAGAAAAATAATAATTCTACTTTTTGTAGTATAAGACGGCAAATATTTTTAAGAAAAAGCAACCATTATCAATCATTACAAAATTGGTGGAAACTATGAAATTACCCACGCCTAGTTTTTAAAATAATAAAATTAGTTTTACATTTGTTAGAAACTGTAATTGGTTTTCAAAATGAAATAGATTTATAATTATTCTAAAGATTCTTTCTGTAAATCATAATATGTAGTTATATACGTACTGAAGAATTCACGCAAGACGCGCGCCTTAACAACTGGAATAGGCAACCCATCTTACAAATTCAGAAATAACCTTGATCTATGTTAATCTTCAATTTATAATCAGAGGTAACTTCAGAATTATAATACATAATCATTCCAAACTAAACTAGACAATTAAGAAAAATAGTATCAAGAAAAAATAAATTGATATCAATTTATTGTTAGCACAGAAATATTCAAAAAATAGCAATTTTATATAGAAATCACCTTAATGAAAAATTATTTTTAGTATTTTATATCGTTTTGCAAACACGTGTAAATTGGGTTACATAATTATATTTTTACTTTTTACACAAAGTTTACTGTTTTTTCTGAACTTCAATTCTCAAAGGCAATCGACCACTCTATACAAACTGCAACCAAGCCCTACAAGTCCAGGAAAATGAATAATCCAAATGTCTCATCTGCATACATAATTGAATCAATTAAACAAAAACGCAGAACCAGAAGACAGTGGCGGATAAACAAAAATCCAGTTCTAAAATCCCAACTAAATAACCTAAGTTGCCAATTCGACGTGAAATTGACAAATATAGAATTTATATACACAAAAAGACTTAATTATGAAAGCAAAACAGCCTATGAGGCAAGAATGCAGTTATATAAATGTATACTCTTTGGTTATATCAATCATGTATATTGAGTGTTTTACTTTACACATCTGAAATCTGGCTACTAAATTACCAAGTCATTGAGAAAGCTCAATTAAATTTCTTAAAAAAAAATATGTTATTTAAATAACTCAGCACCAGTCTATGTCATCCGCAAGGAATAATATTCTTGGTTGTAAAAAGAGCTCTAAGGTGGCTCTGCAAAATTCTAGATATGGATAGAGAACGATTATTACTTTTATACCTGAATAAACGCATGGAACTTGACAATACTCAAAATAATAAAACTAAATATAATTGGGCCTCGCAGTTACAAATTTTTTTTAAGTTACTAAACAAAGAAAATTTATGGGCAAACCACGTTGCATACAATATTAGAAATAATATTCACGGAATTATTGAAGAACTAGATAAATTTTATAAGAATCAAGACCAAGATTTAATTTTAAATTCGTCTTATACCCCTAATTACAAACATCTCATACATGGCTCAGTACTTGAGTACTGCATATCTATAAACAAACTAAGAGTTGCTCAGTTGAAAATTTCGAAGAACCGTATGATATCAATTTACACTAACAACAACAGTTATAAAATTGACCCACAAATTCTATCTGTGATTTACAAAAATACGAAACAATTTATCATATTCTGTTAGAATGCTCTATTTTCGAATCGATGAGAGTCTCGTTTTTAGATAAATATTTGATCACTTCTCAGTTATTAAGCGCAGACAATTAACATAGTTTTCTACTAAATTTTATGAATACGCATCAGTTAATAGTAGATTATTCTACAAGTAATAAATAAAAGTGGTAGTTTTCTAGCGAGTGGAAAATGCTTGATTCACGAGGGTTAGCGAGTGAATTAAAATTTCCACGAGCTAGAAAACCACTCTTCTTACGCGTTGAATACCCTATTTTTTGTGTACTTAATGGAAAAGTTCGAATGAATTGCCAAGAAAAAATGGGTGTGCGTTACTGTATTGCTAAGGAGTAAAGTGTTGCTAACGAGTAAAGTGTTGGTTGTTAATGATTAAAATGTTGCTAACGATTAAAATGCCACTTTAATCTACTATTTTCTACATGTTAAAATGGCCATTTTCCATTAAGTACACAAAAAATATTCTATTCTATTCTAATCTATTCTATTATATTTTATTCTATACAAGGTGTTTACGGTCTTGTGATTTTATTTTCAAGGGGTGATTAAACATCTTAAAAGAAGGTCATTAACGTAAAAATGTGTTAAAAAAAGTTGCATAATTGCAAATAATTAAAAACCTTGTAACTGAATGTGATTTTCAGTTTTGTTGAAAATAATTAATGCACACATTAATTTTGTAAATTCACTTGCTACCAAAACCATCATTATAAGGAAAAAACAAAATGCTAGAATGTCCAATGTGAAACCAAGATTTTGTATAGTTATTTCAAGATAAAATCCAACAGCCACAGAGGAAAACATAAGTAGTAAACCACTTGGATGACAATTTAATCTCAATTTCTGCACGTCAGAAACTTAAAATAAATACTTGGGCGTGCCTGAATCTTATCGAACAAATGTAGTGAACGGTAATCTCTGGCCAACAAATACTATGATTCCTGCTTTTTAATTTATTTCCATTCATCGGCAAAATTTTCAGAAATCGCCTTTCTGACGCAAAACAAAAAAAATCAGCTTATTAGTTTTCTTTTTTTAAACATTCAATTTGGATATCTTTCGACTACACCATTAAAGCAAAATAAACTAAAATGACAAATAAATGAAGACGTCACAGGGCCCGCCATATGTTTGATTCGACACTTTTAAACCTTTAATCTACTACTTCCTTCAAAACCTATAAAATACGCATCGTAATTTAAAAATTCATACATTTTAGATAGATAAGACTAAATTTAAAAAAGGAATAGTTTAAACTTGTGACGAAATAAGCACTTAAAAATTCAGATTGCTGCTGATACACGTATACTTTGATTTTATCACTAATCTCTTACTAATCCCAGGCATTTAGATTATTAAATTAGTATGTTGATCTACAGATTACACAAATTATTTATTTCATGTAACAACATGCGAAATTAAAATGAAATTTCAAGATATCCTAATTAATTAATTAATTAATTTTCCAAAAAAATTAAACAAGGAGATCCAACTATTTTTTTAATTAAGCAGAAGAAGGCTTCTACATAAAAATTTTGTCAAATTTAATGAAAGATTATTAAAAATTCTATTTTTGAAACACGTTACTATCGATAACAAACGTCTACCTACATTTCTTTCTAAGCGATTTTTATCATTTGGAAGCCCTCTGAACTCATTACGTAATTAATCGATTACTTTCTAAGAATCATGTAATTTAATGCCTAAAACTTTAGGTAATAGCTTGTTATTTTTTTAAAATTAAATTAAATAATAAAAAGATTACATACCAAAGTTATGCAAATTTGTTTGAATTGTGTGTATGTATGCTGAAATTTGGTTTTGTGCTTGATATAATACCATAAGGGGTGTCATGTCTAAAGTCCCTTGATGAACACTATTAATGTAAAGCCCTCAGTTTCCGGCGGCCGGACAATTAATGGAAACAATGGCAACCGTCAATGGAACGGTAAAAAGGGTGCTAAGAATCCCCGGAAACATCAACACAAACAAAAGGCACAGTTATGGATCGGTATAGAAGAACTAGAACTTGAACTACGAAACATCAAGTAGGCTAGAATAGGTCTTAGGTGGTCTTAGTGAGAAGGCTGAACGGTTTATTATTATTCACAATGAGTGTGATTTATTGCCCACTATACTTGAGCTCATCGGTTCACACAATATGTGCTCTGCAGTTTCTTCTTCCTCCGCGCAGAATCTGCAGTTTGCATCTTTCCCCTTTTTACTAGGTACTAAAATCAAACTTGACAAATCAATACTTCATGGTAAAAGAGCAAGGAAAGTAATCGATCCCATTCAATCTGGCGTACCTCAAGGAAGTGTGCTTGGTCCTGTCTTGTATACAATATATACCGCAGATATTCCGCAAACACCAAATACCTTCGCTGCCACCTTCGCCAGCGACAAGGCCATCTTAGCAATAAGTCACATTCCTCGATTTGCCTCTGAAAACTACAAGATGTCCACAATAGCATACAAGACTGACTCAAGACCTGGAGAACCAGGACAAACGAAACTATAAATCACAACAAGTTACATTTACTTTCCGAAAAAGAAACAACTGAAGCTGAAAATCTCTGAACTATATTGACTAAATTATCACTAAACAACAAATTAACAGTGTCTAAAGACCTACAGTAGGTAAACAACTGTGGGGTGCCACAAGTGCCTCACACATAAAGAAACTACAGGAGTTGCAGTCAATAACTCTAAGAACAATTACAGATACTTCATGGTTCGTCAGGAGTTATGCTCTTCATAATGACTTACAAGTTCCTACTGTGATGCAAGAAGAGTGCGTGCTCCAAATACATCTTGGAGCCATCCTAACACCTTAGGAGTTACTCTTGATAAAAAAACTGAATTGGGAAAAACATCTTCAACTTAAAATGGAGAAAACATGTGTTGCCTTTTGGTAGTGTCGCCGACTGGCATTCTTGAGCACTACTGGTGCAATAAAATCAACACCAACTTGATTATTATTATACTTAGTTACGTCTTTAATAGCTTATTAAGTATCTCCTGTTATTTGTATGTTATATTTCGTTAGAATAGTTCCTCTCTTTATGTTAATTTTTACAGTTATTATTATGTAAGGTATACACCACTGTATCTTGTATTTTGGGCTATATAGGACATTAGTCCTCTGCCCACTACCTATATTTAATAATAATAATAATAATTATAACTGCAGTCATGGAAGCTGTCCTTGGTCTCCCCCCATTGGACCTGCACGTGGAGGATATGGCCTTAAGGACTCTAAGACTAAAGGTGAAAGGGACGTGGAAGGGTAGAGGTAGGTAGACACTCACACATTCTAGAAAGGGCTGTCCGAAGGATACCGTCTTTATCGACGTTGGAAATGCTTCCCAACCCGATACATCCATCTACACCGATGGTCCTAAAAATAGGGGTATACTCAGACGACCTGAAGCTTCAAAAAAGTACTGCTTTAGGTAAATATACCACTGTATTTCAGGCAGCAGTTATAGGCAGAATGCAGAATTCAGAACAAAACGGTAAGAATAGCCAGTGATAATAGATAAGGCAGTATCAGAAGTGGTTCTCCAGTGCCAAAAAATCCTAGAGCTAGCAGCTGAAAACAATACCCTAGAACTCGCATGGGTAAAAGGACACTTTGGAATTCACGGGAATGAACAGGCCGATATCTTAGCTAAGCAAGGTTCAGAACAACCTTTCTGGGAGTCCGAGCCGGCTGTTGCTCTTTCATTGGCTTTTCTTAGTACCATGATAAAACACGAAATCCGTAACCGCCACTGTGTCAGATGGACAAATATGGACAAATGTCATCATGCAATGGCAATTATTCTAATCCCCTCCCAGAAACTAGCTAGGTATTGTAACCAACTATTACGGAAAAAACTGCAACTCTTTAGAGTATTACTTTAAGGTAGATCACTGATAATACAGGAGGAAATAAAAAAATATGGAGCAGGCGCCGCGCTCTTTGACTAGCCACTTGCCACGGTCCTGAGTGAAAACATTTTTTGGAGTAAGTTAAACTTTTATCAGTCAGCAATTAATGAAATATTCCATTTTCCAACTTGTTGGACCTTTGTTTTGAACCTACAATCATAGAAATCGAGGAAAATGCTTACAAATTTCGCAGATTAATAGCCAGATAACAAGAAATTGTGACGTAATCTATGTTTAATAGCAACAATAACGATTAATGAAAAACATTCAGTTAATCAGACACTTAACATTTCAAGATAAATCGTATAAAAAACAATATAAAGGCAATGTCTGAGGTTCATTTATTTATTAGTGTATTTAGCACCACTTAAAGGGCAAGTCAAAGGTATGTAATTTCCAGAGATGTGTAATTTTTCGGTAATTTAATTTTAAAAATCCTTTTAGATGAGAGTGTTAGTTTTTCTAACGGCACTGATAGTGTCTGCCTTAGCAGCACCTAAAAATGGTTACGACGAATTTGCTACAGCTAAAGAATGTGATAAAAATGCTTGTAAACTACCGAACTGCCTTTGCATTTCTTCCAGCCCTCCAGGAGGTTTAAATCCTAAGGAGATACCACAGGTAATATTCTTTGTTGTCTGAAATTAATCGCTTCAACTAGCACAGTTTTCATAGAAAATATTGTTTGACTAACCATGATAAATGTTTTTTTCATCGCCTTGTATGGTGATGAAAAAGATTCTTAGACTGTCGTTGTATCTTATAAACTTTAAATTCAATTTTTAATCAGTAGAATACAGAAAGGCTCTGTTTTTTTATATGAAGGCACGAATAAAAGAACGAAGTGGCTATGCTATGTCAGAATCATTTTAGACCAAAGTAAGTCTTGTTCGGAGCACAATGTAGTTCTGGTTAATACCATAATCTATATCATCAATAAATAATGGAAGATTTTCCTTATGGCAAGTGATAAGATAAAGGGTTCTGGAAAAAACCGTTGCGCCTTATTTATGAAACTTATTTGTGGCTGTTTTTGTACAAAAAGTTAGAAACCAAATATAATCGTTAGTAAAACTTCCTCAATGTAATTAAATACAATCACATGCAAAAATAAAATAGGCCATGAAACATTTTGCGTTGAGTCCTACAGTTATTAAATTTCACCAGTTTCTTAGCTTGGTTTCAGCACTGCTCTGTGGTTTCAGTTAATTAAGTTAAATTTTAGCTTGTTTTACTGACCTTCGATGATGCTGTCAGCGTTTTAAATATTGATTACTACAATCAAGCTTTCAACAACAGAACAAACCCTGATGGTTGTCCAATTCAAGCTACTTATTTTGTATCACACGATTATACGGATTACAGTATCGTAAGTATTTGCTGATTACGTAAATATATAAATCGTAAATTAAATTAAATATTTAGCTGCATGACTTATGGTCACGTGGACATGAAGTTGCCTTACATTCAATCACCCATCAACCTCCAACTGAACACTGGAGAAACATGACTGTTGATGAATATATGGCAGAATTTGCAGATCTAGTAACTTTAATAAACAATTTTGCTAATATCCCTAAAAACGAATTACTAGGAATGAGGATACCATTTTTGCAACTTGCTGGTTAGTATAAATTTAGCTTAACTGCTCTTTATATTTTTAATACTAAGGTCTTTTGAATTTTTCCTAAGTTTAACTTTCAAGTAGTTTCTGTGGCCTTAAATTTATCAGGAGATAAAACCACCCCTAAATACATTTTAAAAATGCATAATCCAGCGTTTAAACAATCATTTAAACGTAAATGACTGGTTGTCTAAATTAAGGCAACTTGTGGAAGTTTCAATATTACTCTTCAAACTTAAAAACTTTCTTTCTTTGGCACTCTCTGCCACTACTAAAAGTTCTGATACACTCAGTTCATAAATCGTTTATTTGGGGACCACCACTGGGCTTTAAAATTTTTAATTTAAATCGACGATTTATTTATAGGTGATAACAGCTTCGAAATGATGCAGAGAGCTGGCCTAAAATACGACTGTTCTTGGCCAACCCAAACATTTATCGACCAAGGATTATGGCCATATACTCTTGATTACAAAACTTATCAAGATTGCTCGTTACCACCATGTCCAACTTCATCTTTTCCAGGCAAATGGGTTGTACCAATGGTAAACTGGAGAGATTTAGAAGAAAAACCTTGTGCTATGGTTGACGCTTGTAGAGTCATGTAAGAACTCGCTTTGTATAAAATTCTAAAAACTAATTTATTTAATTATTTATAGTCCAGATAAAGAAGACGAACTTGTAGAATTCATGATAAACAATTTTAAACGACACTACAACGGAACTCGGTCTCCTTTTGGATTTTATGTTCATGCAGCTTGGTTCTTAGCAAATCCTATGCACTTCCAAGCTTATCTTAAATTTGTCGATTATTTGCAAAGCTTGAACGATGTATATTTGGTAGGTGGTTTTAACGTTTAAAAACATTGGTGTACATAAACTTTTTTTTAATAGGTATCAGTACAAAGAGCTTTGGAATGGGTACAAAAACCATCTACTTTAGATAATCTTAAAAATTCTTGGCCAAAATGTCAAGCTATCCGACCAAACAACTGCACTAAAAAGAGCTGTCAATTAAAGAAAGGCGAAGAAGAGCGATGGATGGCTCACTGCCATCCTAGCTGTCCTGATGTTTATCCATGGTTAGGTAATCCTTTGGGAAAAGCACCTTAAGGGGCTTCAAAGTATTGAGATGTATAACAAATAATGAAAAAATAAATATATTCTTTTAAATCAAGAATTTTTTATATGTTTATATCACACATGCACGTGCATACAATTTTCTTCGTGCTTTACCTGCTGACCCCTAACTGGCTCCGAATAGGCAACACACATTACCCAGCACAGGTAAACCTTGGACGCCGCCGTATGGGCGGTTGCCTATTCAGAGCGACTAAGATAAAATGGATATCCTGTATTATTAATATTAATTATGATTACTTGCAAAGTGCAGTGAAAAATGTACAAAAAATAAATATGCAAACAAATTTATAAAAATCAATATTTAAAACACAAAAAGAAGGTTCTACCGATTCCAAAAGTGGCAAATTTAAGATACCCATTTCTATTAATAACGCGCCAGGCAATAAATTTGCAACCTTCGTTCTTTAACATTGCTACTTAAGATTAAAATCTTGCAAATCTGAAAATCTACAGGTAAAAATAATGCATTAATTGCTTGTAATAATATCTCTTTAAATTTACAAAATGCGAATTTATGCTGTTAACTTTACCTAGTCAAAATAATATGTATAGAATCTCAAAATGCAGGGTGTGACAATTACCTACTTGAAAATAAATTTATTTTGTAAAAAAAGGTATAATTTGTTTGTTATAAATGTTATACAACTATTGGAAAGTTTGTGCTATTAAATTTTTTTTGATTATTGCTAACGAACTTCTACGTTATATTGGACTACATTTCTATATTTTAATAAAGATATTAAGCCACCTTTAAAAACATAAAAGTTAATGATAACTTGACACTTGCAGTAATTACAAGTTATTCATAACTCAAGCCATTGATAAATTGTAGTTCAAAAAACGTAATCAGGCTATAAATTTCCTTATTTGTTTGCTTGTATAAATTTCAAAATGCTTCTACTTAAGTGCCCATAACTGATTCTTATCATATCTCAAATTTCGCAATTTCAGCTGTTGTTTTGTTAATAATATCATTTATCTAACCTTGCAAAAACAGCAGATAGAAAAGCGAAGGCACATCAGATTGACGACAAAAGAAGAAACAGGAAAGGAAAAAACCGTAGAGTTTAACAAAATAACAATAGGTAGTTAAAGTTTGAAGAAATGGGATCGATAAACTAATTGATGAAGATGAGATAAAAAGTTGAGATGGACCAGGTAAGCGAAAAGGACATTTTGTTTAAAGAAAGGGGTAAAAAAAGGAACAGAGATAAAAATAAGAATCATGGGGGAGGGCAAAAACATTATGGAGGATGTAAAATGCTAAATGAACCCAAGGAGACTAAAAGACTGGTATGATAATGAGCGTAACCGAGTATGTGAAGAAAGAAATAAAACCAGGGTAAAAATGCTTAAAAAAGAAAGTAAAAGAATTTACAACGAAAAGATAACAACATGCCGAAAGAAAGACAAAAACTTGAGGCCAACAGAAGAGCGCTATGGAAACAAAGAGATTAAAAATGTTTACAAGGAAACCAAAAGAAGAAAATAAAAAAGTGCGGACATTAGGATACTGTAGAAACGAACGAGGGAAGTTAGTAGCAGTTGTAGATGAAAAAACAGAGGTATGGACGCAGTACTTCGAAAAGATGTAGAAAAAAGAAGATTAAAAATGTGTAAAGAAATAAAAGCCCAAGGCTAAATGGCATTCCAGCAGAATTTCTGAAAAAAGCAAGCCCATTATTGCTGACACGGCTAACAAGTATTCTAAAAACAAAATGTGGAAGGATGAAAGAATGCTAAGCATACCTATAGAGTAAAAACGGAGTCATTGCAGTATGATATAATTTCATAGGCATCTCATTACCAAATGTAACAGGTAAAGTACTGACAAATAGGATAGATAATTTCAGAAATGGTATAAACTCTCCGTTGATACAATTTGTGAAATTATTATTAGAGTATCGGGGGGGGATTTAGAGAAAGCCGATCCACAACATATTAAATCTTTGTTCTAAAACAGATTCAAACTACAAATTACGAACAGAACTTACCACTGCGTACTCTTTTCATCGACTTTAAGCAAGCATACGACAGAGTCATAAGCATACAAATGTTGGGGGCGATAAAGAAATTTGGAGTACCTACTCGAAATATTAATTAAATTAATTTGGATGACTTTGAATGACACGAAAAGTAGGATAACTATAGAAATAAACCTTTGAAGGGTTTGCTGCGGACGTAGGCTTAAGACAAGGAAACCCACTTTCAATGATTCTCTTTACTTCATGTTGGAAGTCAATGAGAGAAAGCAAAATTCAAATAACAAGGGTCATACACCAAAATGATCACCAATGCAGACGATGATCATAAAGAGAATATCTAACAGTTTAGAAACTAAAGCGAATGGTTGCGTAGAAAGACTTCTGCTCCAGCCTCCAGAATTGAATTTTTGTCTTACTAACATTCTTGGTAAGCACAACTGCTTGCGATTGGAGTCTCTGAGACTCCCAGACTATTACCTACTTCCAGACACAAAGAGTGCCTGGAACATTTTTTCGAAGTGCACTTTTCAAGTGGCACTACCCCCAAAATGGTCATTTCCAGTCGCATATTTGACTTCAGACTGGAAAACGGCTTCCAAAGTGGTCAATCCTGATCGCCGCAGTTGGGTCATAGCCAGCAGCCGCTGACATTTTCTCTGCCCACCTTCAGGTGAGGCTGGAAACCCTTCAGCCCCCCTCCCCTTTATCATCTACTTTGGGCTTGTCTGACTATGAGGTAGGTACCTCTGAGGAAGAGCAAGGTCCTCTTCATACCCAAGACACAAGGTGCTACTACAGCTCGAGGACCGCGTCAAATCTTATGATCTACTGTGCTGGCATTTATGGTAACCAATCCAGAATGAGATTGTCTCTCGCACTAGACAAGTTTTCTACAAAACTTCGCCAGAGGCTACCAAAACAGGCATATCTATTATCTATATAATTTATGATCCGATAGTTAAGCAGCACTCAAAGCTGTCAAAAATCGCTAATTTTCGAAAGAAAATATTTTGCCTCACGTTTTTCGTTAAACTTTTCTCTCTAGCATCTCATCTCTTCGGTTTACAGAAAAATCCCCAGAAAAGAAGTTGTAGAGGATTTCCTTAAAAATGGTATATACATTTTATATATAGGTATGTATATATTTTTTTAAATCAACGATTTTTGATAGCGGATATCTTATAAACGGTTGGAGATAGAAAAGAACTTTACAAAGCAAAAATGTAGGAAATTTTGCCAGCTTTGATTTTTGTATACAGGGTGTAAATTAATGTCGTGCAGATATTTCAAGGGGTGATAGTACTCGGCAAAATAAGAAAAAAATGTTAATATACACATGATCAAAAACGCATCATTTTCGATATACAGGGTTGCGAAGTTTCAAATTTTCTTTCGTATTTTCCGTTTTTCTCCCGAATGTTTTGAGACAATTATTTGAAATTTAGTATAGCTACTATATTTTCGAATCTCTACAATAAAATGTCAAAATCATCAGTTGCAGTATACAGGGTGTTACATTTCTTTGGGTTACCGACCATTTTACCTTCAGGAACTTTTTTTTTGGAGCACCCTGTATAAATTTTTATATCATAATTGAATTCCCTCTTCCTTTCTCCAGCTTTTTGGTTTTTTACATTATTCCCGTATCTGTCACCGTTTTCGAAAAAATAGCGATCAATACAAACCAAGTGTAGTCAAAATAATTTTTTTTTGTTTTTTTGTAGCACCCTGTATACTGCAACTGATGATTTTGACATTTTATTGTAGAGATTCTAAAAGATAGTATCTAGCTATACTAAATTTCAAATAATTATCTCAAAACGCAAAATATAAAAAAAAATGAAACTTCGCCACCCTGTATATCGAAGATGGCGCGTTTTTGATCATGTGTATATCAAAATTTTTTTATTTTGTTGAGTACCACCACCCCCTGAAATATCTGCAGGACATTAAATAACACCCTGTATAATGACATTTCGCTAAAACGCACCATCTCCAAGATATAAGATTATTGACTAGTCGTGGATAAAACACTAGTCAATAATCTGTCAATTATTCATGTGTTTGGTCACTCATAATGCTATCCATTATACACTGAAACCATTATGCACGGTGTCATGGTAACATCATTTCATTATGCACGGTGTCACGGTAACATCATTGTTTATGGTGTATAATGAAGGAAATAGGTTATGGTGTCATGGAAATAGGTTATGTTGTAATTTAAATTTTAATTAAAAATTCTTAGCATTTTGTAGTCGACGATAAAGTATAGTATACTACTCACTATAACGGCTACTATTACTTCGGATAATTGTAAAACTCGCTCGCACGTGTTGCTAAAATTATCCTCGGTAATAATAGCATACATTATAGCTTCGTGTATAATATACTGTTTATTATGAGACAGTTTTAACAAGTGTAACTGACAAGCCAGACTGTTTCAGACATTCCATGGCATCAGTGATTTTTATCAAAGTGCAAGAATTAATTTCTAGTTTTTCTGTTACTGAAAAATTGAAAAACTTCAAAATAGCATCATTGGATGGAGTATTTTTTTCTCTACAAAAAATATATTTGCACTTTTGGTCTAAAATAATTAGGGAAGCAAATATTTACAAATTAAAAATTTACCATTGAAATCCCTATGGTGCGTGAGGCAATGCACCACCCTGTATATTAAAGACGACACAATGAAGCATAAATTTTATTGTTAATCTTTCTTAAGAGAATAATTATTAAATATAATTTAATCTGAAAACATTCAAACTCAACTGGATCATATTTAGCTACCAAGAATCGTAGAATAATCAGGCATTAAATTTATTTACATAATAAATTGCAGCGACACTATTCAGGTCAATAAAATAAGAAGTTGAATTACTTAATTAAATATGCTCTATTATCAAGTGGAATTAGATCACACAAATTACAAAATCTGTAGAATGCACAAGTAATACATAGAGATAACACAATTGCTGTTTTAATAATTATTCGAAACAATTGGAAACACTAGGACTGTGAACAGTTGTCTTATCCATACTATAATGCACATTAAAACACACAGAGATTGTATAAAAAATTATCCAAGTTACATATACAATTATAACAAATACTTCTATATTCCTAATTAATCCTACTTAATTAATAACCGCATTAAGATCAATTCACTGGTCAAAAACAATGACTTTACACGAAATTAGGTTCCAATTTGATATGCTTAGAAAGTAATCTTAATTTTCACAGCCCCAGAAAATACACGTGGTTTTGAATGCATGTAATGTTTTATGCACAACTGTTTAAAAAATAAAATATGCTGCCATTAAAAAGGGTCATGTGTGATTGTTACGTTAAAACATATCACTAAACTTTCCGAAGATTATAACGCCAACCCTTTTTAAAGGCACTGTATAAGCAATTTCCTAATAAAACTTGTAATCACAAACTTAAAATACCTTAATTTTGTACCTAATTCTTACATATGTATATTTGTTAAAAATGATTTCTGGTAATAACTTTACTAATATGCAAAGTTTATAAGCCTTAAACTAGCTTATACATAAAATATTATCAAATATGTAGTCAAAAATTTATATTTACAAATTTACACATTGTAGAATAATTTGTCGGTAAATCTCTGTACTATATCACAACACAAATTAATCATTTTTGTGTTTAAAAAGTACCAAAATGTTATAAAAATATATTTAAAAATTAACAATTATTGTGATTCAACATATGTCCATCAATAAATTAAAGGTACTTATTAATTTTTCGATAAATTTCAACAGTTACGGGGTAGTTGTCCGACCCATGATTATTCTAACCGCTGGTGACTCCGACAATCACACCGGAGTTAAGGTGGCTATGGCAATTAATAATTTAGTGCGATCGTATTCGGAATTAGCAACCGTAAAAATAATCAGTGGTCGGTGCAATCCACCGTAAGTCACATTTGTCACAAACATAAATATTAATATACCGTAAGTCTATTGTTGTTCTGCACTTTCTACAATTAACATGATGGATTGTTGCGGGGCTGTTTCCGCAGTGACACCTCTTACACATTCCACTTGATGTGCCCCCCAGTCTTTCCGTTGACAAAACGTCGAACAATAAGGTGTTCGTCGACACAATGAACATTCCGCCAACGCCTCTCTGTTGCAATTTGCACACTGTAATAAAAAATAAAAATTTACAAAACTGTCAATTTTGAAATATTATTATTATAAATTAATTACCTTCTTTTGATGTTCGTTGTCTAAAGCTGGTTGTAGAGTAGAATCAGAATTTCCGTCTGGCTGAAGTGCTGCCACCTGTGCTTCGACTCTAGCAGCAAGCACAGCGGCATCTTTATCCCGCTGAAATTTGTCCGTCTGACTTTTCCACGCGTCTCGAACTTCATCGATACCTCGCCTAAATTCTCCCGCCAGTCTATTAATATTCGACGCGATATCTTCGAGCTTTTTAAGAATTACAGTCGGATCTGTATTACCCACTGAATCCATGATTTGATAATCGTTTGAGTCGAGACCTTCCGCTAAATTTTGCCAGGCTTCTTCCTTGGTTTGCATATTATGTTCGTCGTCGCCGTCCGAATTATGTTCTCTTCGTTTAACCGATCCGTCGTTTTCTTTTCTTCGTTTTCGTTTGTACGGTGTAAATAAACGAACTGGACCGGTTGCCGTTTCGTCATCACAGCAAGCCGCACATGTACAACTAGTAGCATGCGGTAAAATTATACCTTCATCTATAAGTGTTTGTAAACTTCTTCCTCCAAATCTAATGCTACGTTTCCAGTCTTTACTTGATGCTCTGCCACATAACGCTTCGAATTCGCTTGGAGTGTACCAGTTACTACCTAATTTAATACATCGTCCCCTACCTCCGGAACCGAAGCGACTCTTGTGTAATTCGGCCGATGTATTTTTACATCTAATAGGTAATACAGGCATTCCAGCTGCCTCACTCCATGATCCTGAAGCCGAAGCCGTAGTAGAAACCGAAACTGGGGTGGCAATCGTTCCACCTGTGACATCCTCTTGTATTACAATGGTTTTCAACTCACCACCAGAACCATCAGTGGCTATGTACCCATTGTTGTCCACGCATAACATAGGCTTAAAATGCGGCAATTGGTCCTGTGTAATAACATTAAACGTACTGGTGATGAGAGACCCGACAGGTAACGTAACTGGCACACCTGCATGTCGCACTGTTTGCACTGAAATTCGCGGATTTTTTGTTTCCACAACAGATTCGCCATTCTCACCGCCATCGTGCTCACTCGCAAGATGTTCGGCTTCGGAAATGTCCGGTAGGACGACACCTTCCGAGTTTGAGTTCTCCATCGCCAAAAAGAGTGGTCCAAGATCAATTTTCAAAATTAATTTAATTCCAATCAGGATACGGCCGTTATACAAGGTTTTCTGATTTTCCACGACGCCAGCTGCTCCATTAGCTGACGATGCCGGATGCACTATTGGTTACAGAAATGTCCGAGATCCAGGGCGGCGTGAGTTTACAATGCACATGCGTAGCGGGAAATTCAAATTTGGCCGAATTTAATGAAAAGTTTTGAATTTCACACGAGCATCGCGATTTTTTTTTAAATTTCGGATGTATAAAGACAGAAATTGATGTCATATCATTTTTTCAACTGCTTGCTAAGTTTTTGTTTAACAAAAAACCAAATACCTAGCAAACATTGTAGCTTCTACTCATGTAGACCTTCTTACTCTTCGGAAGTAAGCGCCAGATTTGTATAAAGGTGGCAGGAAGGCGTTTTGAGTAATTTTTGTAATCAAGTTGCATTAAATAACAAATTCTATAAGTAAAAAAGGGTTGATTAATATTAAATTGTAAAGTTTATTCTGCTAATCTTAATTACGATTGACTTTAGATTAGGTATTCATAAGACGTTTTCGACTTAAAATAAGCTCACTTATACAGACTTAAGCAAGTTATTTATGACCATAGAAATAGAATTACAGGACAGCCTGCATAGCTATTTAATGTTTTGAATGTTTATTGGAATCTTAAGCTTTCAGCGCTTTCGCTACTCATTCCATAACGGATCATCTTACATACGTATTGCTTATACTGTTTTTTCTATGAATGTAAAACGATAGAAACATTTTTTTTATTTGTAAATTGTTTCAACAATATACCGGGTGTCAACGAAACCTGGGCACCCCCATAATTTTTTTATTTTTTAAGATATCAAAATAAAATTTGGTAGGTATATGTAATATACTCTTTAAATGGCATTTGTTGACATAGGAAACAAGTTTCTGTCACTTGCGGTTTCGCCGGAATTGGCATCAACTTTATTGTTTTAAATGGAACACGATGTATATTTATACATTTTTGGAATCTCCATACAATTTTACGTATGGTGATTTTCTCAAAAATGTAATTTTTTGGGCGACAATAAAAGGTTTTTCTATAAGAATTTTACGATTGTTTTCCATTTTATACTTAAAACCCATAGATTTTAAAGTTCGATATAAAGTAGTTCGTGAACCAGTATAGTCCAAATTATCTTGAGCAAATTTTAAAAGCTTATCCAGAGTAATATGTTCCCACTTTCTTTGAATTTTAATATTTGACGACTCAGCTCTTCCGTATGGAAAGAATCGATCCATTCTGGAGGGAGGCTTTTTTCTCCAGACCTGCCGTGATGCAACAAGAGTCTCGCCTTGTTTATTTAAATTTAAAATATTTATTACTGTTGTACGAGATACCTGTTTTTGGAAATTGCAAATTGTAAATATTGTAAATAAAGGAACATGATTTGTATTTACCGAAAAAATATTCTCTAATTTTTCGTGAATCTGTCTATCACTTAAGTCTGGTGCCAAATAATTTAACACTTCCAAGCATCCATTAAATTGCGTTTATTACGTCCCATTTTTCCAAAAATATTAGACCTATTGAATTTGAAAATTAATTCAAATTTGACAAATGATAATACCATTTAAAAGAGTACACTTTTCTGGGTATAGACGCCAAATTTTGTGGTATGTTACATAACAATATTTTCGAAAAAAGTTTTAGAATTCATAACAATGTACCTAATGAAATAACAATAAGAAGAAATAATAAATACAACTAAAACCCATTAAATTAAATGTTCAAATTGCATGTCATTCACCTCTTGATAATAATATCCATCTATTGGCGAAAACAGTGTTTAGATAATCACGCACAATCCGTGAATAATATAGTGGTACCATATATTGGTTCGTCCGGCATTTGGAGATTTTGATTATTAGGATATAGTGCTATAGGTGCGGGAATTATCTGTTTTTGTAGCAAATTCAAATATTTTTCAGCATTTAATGCGCCGTCAATAAAAAATTGTGCAACAATTGTGGTACTAATTTCTCGAAAATATTGTTATGTTGTTATGTAACATAGGCAGGGCCGGATTTACGTGTAAGCTAAAAAAGCTACAGCTTAGGGCCTCGCAATCTGCCGGGGCCGCAAATAAAAAAACAAAAAATTATAAAAATTGATAAAAAAATATCTCGTAGAAAATTTTTAACATGGCATTTTTACAAATGTGCATATTGCATAATCACGTACTGTCAAAAGAGGATGTTGCCATTTAAGAAAACTTATGAAGACGTCATAACTCGAACAGGGATGACGTAATAAAAAATATACGCATACAAAAAAATGCGCATCAAAAAAAGAAAATCGACTTGTCCGAGCATTATTTTCTTACTTGCCCAATAAAGATTTTATCGAATTTGTTCTAACCTTTATGTGCTCACTGTATATATTATCATTGAAGGAGGCAGCCTTGGGTTGGGATACAGACTCAGTACCTAACCATCCCCAAAATATTATCTGCTATGCAGACGATGCAGTACTGATAGCCGAATCAGAAAGCGAGGTACAAAGACTACTCTACACCTTCAAACTCACTGCGAAAAAATATAACATGGTAATCTCTACAGCCAAAACCAAAACCATGACTATATCGAAAGAACCTTTGCGATGTAAATTAGCAATCGACAACATTTCAGTCCAGCAAATAATGTCCTTCGACTATCTAGGCACAAAAATATCTAGCTCTGGGAATCTTAAAGACTAAGTCAGACATCAAGGGAATAAAGCAACCACCATATCGGGACACTTAAAACATATTATCTGGAACAACAAATACTTAAACATAGAATGCAAATCCGGAATATATAGAACTTGCGTTCGGCCACTCATAACAGAAGTCAGATCCGATAGTGCGATAACCAAAAAGCAAATGAGATCAACGGAAATGAACACACCAAGAGCTATTGCTGGATATACTCAACTGGATAGACATTGAAACACCCATACAGAGAATTTTTCTTTTTAGTATACATTTCCCGTATGTATAGTTTTAAAATAAACGCGTCAAAATCCTATAAATGTAGACAACCAACTATACACTAAACGTCACTGTGGCTGTGAATTTAGGGACATTAATTTTTATTTTTTGTGGTGTGTAAAGGTTATGTTTGTAAATAAATCAAAATTAGTAGACTATCAAAATAATTTTAATTCAACGATTACTTTCAAACATAAAATATCAACAACACAACTCAGGAATGAAAATAAAAACGGCAACAGTTAAAGACTAATTTTTTGACATTAAGTTAATTTAATTATTTTTGGCACAGCATGCTATTTTTTCTTAAGAAATTAAATGTTTTAGGTTTAGTGCATAGTTGGTTGCCTACATATAGGGGAAAACAATGCGTTTGACACGTTTATTTTAAAACTATACATAGGGGATATGTATACTAAAAAGAAAAATTCCCTGTATAAAAGAGAAAAGTGTAAAGTAGATGATGTGGTACGCTGAGCAAGAGGACAGAGACGTGAGTGGAACGAATATGTAACCAGATTAGTAAAAATAGCTCGAAACGGAAAACCTCATGACACAAAACCCCCCAAAAGATGGCGGGACATTTGGCAGTCAACATCACAAGAGCAGCCAGGGTAGATAGAAGGCACTTCAGAAAAAAAAGCCGACAACCCGTCTATAAAAAGAAGAAGAAGACAGTAGGCTGGCACTATTCCACAGTTGTACGAGTAGTAATGTTTCGTATAACTTGGTCGTTGTTATCACCGGCGTCAGTTGACTTAGGAGACCCTGGCGCTGGCTAGCGTTTTCCATGGTGGCATGCACTAGTGACGGAAAGATTGATGCGAACCACTATACCATCAATCAGATTGACAGTCGTCCCCCCACCACCCATGATTGAAGCTCGGATTTCAAAATATTTAGAAATTCATCAATCTGGACCTTACACGGTCAATTGGACTGTCAATCCGATACGGAAAATAATTGCAACTTTTAAAGTTTGAAAACTGTATTTTAATTAACCTGTTTTTTCATAAATACATTTAACGCTTCATCAATTCTTAAATATATATCAATATATCTATAACAAATGATCTACACTTTCTTAATTAACTTATTAATTTCTTAATTTACAACAATTATAAATTACATTCATAAATAAACATCAGTCTTTCGATAAGTGCGCAACAATTTGTTAATCAATGATTAAAATAAACCGAAAACATCATTTCATGATGTATTATTTGTCATGTTGTGGATGAAAGTTGCTAGACTAGAGGTGGGAATTTTTAGTTTTTTCTAAGATCGACTTGACTTGATTCAGAGAAGATTTAAAACATTCTCGGCTCAGCTCAAGCTTCAACCTTTTACCTAGCACCGAGCTTTCATCGAGTTTCGAGCCTTTTAGCTTACATCAAGCTTTGAGGCTTCACTAAAAAGCATAAAGAAAATAAGACAGGACTGTGCACTCGATCACTATCTTAAATTTAATTGAATGCCAATCATTTACCGAACTTCAAGCCTTCGAGTTTCGAGGCTTTGCCGAGCTTCGAGCCTACAACGAGCTCCGAACTTCACAAGCAATTTAGAAAAAAGCTCGACTTGGCTCAGTTCAACAAGCTTTGAAGTGTGTGCAACCCAACCTAAATCCGTCCGATTTCAATTAACAAACTTTCTATACTATACTCATTGAAGTCACTTTCAGAAACATCTTGAAAATACTGCCAATCACAGATTATTTTTAATCTATTTTTTAACTGTGCAGCATTTAGAACTAAGCCGTTTTGGGCAGAAGAATTAACTAAATTTGCGATGTAACCCTGTGTGATTCTTGAAGTAATTAAAAAATTATAATTCTTTTCATTTAGTAGTAAATCTTGAATATCTAGTACCGATTGTGTTGCGAGCAAAATATCAGTTAGTAATTTATCCCATAAAACACCGTTATCAAGTCGAATGCTACTAACAAATTTCATGAAATCCTTCAGGAACTCTATCGATTCTTCGTATGCTTCTAAAGCATGCTTGTTTAAAGCGGATATTGATTGTTTGGATGTCATTAATAAAAACCATTTTTCAATCGTATCTATTAACCACGCTGTAGTTCTATATTCCGGACAATCACTGTCATGAGCGAGAGCCTTTAAACCGTTGCTAATGTCATATGCACCACTCGACAGAGTAGAAGCATCACTTGCTACATCTGCCGACAATAAACCTTCCTGAGTTACCGTTGGTACTAACTTAAAATCTAAACTTTCAAGAGTGTCCTTCAATGCTTCGACGTGATTAAAATTTGCACTATCAGTTGGTAAACCGTATTGTTCTTTAAAAGGACTCGGAATTGTTATAATTTTATTAGAAACAAAAGCACTTTTAATTTTTTTAAATAAACATGATACATCCGGCACAATGAAAATTTTTGTTCCGTTTACCGGATGTACTGTAAAGTTCTTAACATCTGTTATAAAAAGCGTATGTTCTCCGATATTACAAATTACAGAAATTATTCTTAAATCTAACTCCTCGGCTTTCGTAATTGTTTGTTTCAGTATATTATTATACTCAGATTTATTTACAGAACTTCCTACAAAATAATAAGCTACTATTTGTTGCCACTTCGCACATATTCCACACAGTGTAACAATAAGTGCCTGAGAAACACTACCGATACAGACGCTTTTCTTAGTATCAAAAATATTAGCTTGTAATACCGAAACTTCTTCCAGACATATCGTACAATCTTTGTAAGAGTCACAAGGAAAGGTAGAAATTTTCACCCGTAGATATTCGCACATTTCATTTAAAACACCCGCGCTACACGTTACGCTTTGTAAATGACTTTTAAGTACTTCTAACGAAGGTAATGGAATTTTCTGACTTACTAATTCTTGATAACCTTTACTTCCGCATGTAAAGTATAACTTTAAAGCGTTTTTAATTGTCTCCCCACTCCAGTTTATAAAATTTGAATCTTTAACTAATTCGATTTGGTCGTCGTTAAAAATCTTCTTCAAAAGGGCGACATTGGTGGATTTCTCGTGTATTCTGAATTCAAGTTGTTTCATATGTTGTTTATAAGTCATTAATGCTGTTTGGTACATCTTCAATTCGTGTAATAAACTAACGTTTGATTTATCGGATTTATTTTGTGTTGTATCTAAACTTAACGGATCTTTAGTCACAGACTGACTTGTGTCTGTTTCAGGTTTGATAATTATGTCGTCTCCATTATCATTCGATACAAAAGTTTCAGGTAGTACACTAACACTATTTTCAACATTTTTATCTTCGTTGTTCTGCTTCTTGTAAGGAAAAATTGTTGGAACAGCAGTGGCCTTTAATTTTCTTTTACCATCAACGCGCACCTTTTCCCACATGCAGGCTTCAAAGTGTATCTGAACAGAAAACAATTAATTGAAGTAACTTTTCTACAATTCATAAATTAAACTTACTTCGCAAACTACATAATTGGGTTTACAGGTCCATCCCTTATGTCCTACATTTTCCAACCATTGCTTTCGTATTTGGGGATTTTTAGGAATACGCTTCAATGTGTAACCTTTTTCTGATCGATTATTACATCCCGTTACACAGCAACCTGCCATTTCTTCAATTTTACGGGAGCTATAATTCAAATTAATTCACGTTTGTTACTTTATTTACTGTCAAAATTCACTTGATTAATTTGAGGTTAGATTCCAGTGATTCTCAAAAGTTCCCGATTAATTTACAATTTACCACAGAGTGGACTATTTTCGAAGGGATTGCAAGCTATTCCCTTAAGGGTCCCATGGGGAGGGCAACGCAAAATTTTCGCAACAATTTAAATATATGTTGGCTTACATACATGTTTAACCCTCATAATACCGTGGGGTCTCCACGCTCTTTGGAGGTGTATATCTTTGGAATAGTTTTCTCAAAAATTAAAAACAAATTGACTTTGTACAGAGTACTGGCAAGGATAATTCCAATCCAACTGTTGATAGAAGGGCAAGGCAAAAATAAAAACCAGAAGAAAGCTATCCAAAAAGAAACAAATGGCAGGAGCTCTGGGAGAAGGAGAGGAGCGAAAAGGGTGTATGGATAAACGAATTAATTCCTGACTTAAAGCCATGGTACTTCAGACAGCACGGAAGAATACAGTACTATCTTACACAATGCTTTACTTCACTAAGGCTGCGAGGATTCCCCTTAACGTCTGCTTAGCTCGGTGCTTCCCTTATTTCTGTGCGTGTATTGGGAACTCAGCAGCATGTTTGTTTTTATCTCCATGTTTCCTCATTTTCTTTGCGTCTATTAGGAATTCAGTAAATTCGCTGTTTGAGTGTTATTCTCAATTATTCAGTAATCACCGCTGGAAGAAGTTCGGTTGGCATAGCCGTAGATGAAGGTGCTGAAGAAACATTGCTAAAGTGGCTTGAAGAATCAGAGAGTGATAATCAGGATTTCGGGAACATTACTAATAATTCAGATGATGATAGTGAAGTTTATTCAGAATATGACTCAGGAAACGTATCTCACTCTCATGAGGACAAGATCATTAGCCTGTACAAATCCCTATATAGAGCAAAGACCTCCCTCTTCTTCTCTTATTCTTTTTGTACTTTTTTAAACCTACTCACTTACAGTGAGTGGAGCTTGGTCTACTCTCCCATAGTGACCGGACCTTGTAACAGAGGTTCCGCGTAGTGGAGCAATTAGGCCACCCATTCTAGTACTCACCGGAGACAACGAAGCTTAACTTTTCCTGATTGTGCTAGACTGAGGGTACCTTGCTACCGCAAGTTGGGACCTTAATACAGTTATTACTTGTAAGTAATCAATTTATACGTTCAAGAGCAAAATAAAAAAGATTTGCTTATACTGTAGGTCAAAGAATAAACTTGTGAAGTGATATTTAGAGTCACAAAAGGAAGAAACGATATGATGACAACGACGGAATGTTATACATCAAGCAGGAGGGCAGGGGTAATACACAAAATGCTATTTTTTTTATGTAGGTTCAAGATTTCATCAAAACACTGCTCATTCTAAAATAAATATAAAGGCGTTACTCATCCTTCGAAGTTGTGGCATTAAAGCATGATATTCTCCATAATATTTTCGTTCTAAATTAATATTCCTAATAAAAGCATGAATAAATTTTTCAAAAAGCTATCGGAACTTGGAACATCCAGGGTTTACGGACTAATCAAAACGAAGTAATCACAGAAATAGAAAAAATAAAAACAGGTAATAATAATCCTCAGTGAGACCAAAAAAAAAGGCATAAGCGAGGAGGGACTAGACAACTACTACCATTTTTGGAGTGGAGTACCAAAACACCAGCAGGCTGAAAGAGTGTCCATATTAATAAGGAAAAGGTGGAAGAAGCATCTCACTTCATACGAACAATATAGTGAAAGTATAATCAGAGTCGACATAAATATATACCTACTATTCGGGGAATAACCGCGGTGAATGACAACGCCCCCAATGAAACAAAAATACTTTCTTTGAGGAATTAGGAAATAAAACGCGCTCGCTCGCTCGCTCGTGTTGCAAACATTATCCTCGGTAATAATAGCATTCATTACAGCGTCGTGTATAATATACTATTATAGGCCTGGAAAAGGCCTACGATAATTTGCCCAGAGGTGAAATATAGCACGCTATGAGGAGAATGAAAATAAGAGAAAAATGGATAGACTTGGTAAAGAAAATGTACAATAAGAACCGAGCAAAAATAAAAATAGGAAATAAGACAACAAGACATATTATATAAACATTTCGAAGGGCCTCACTCACTCAGGGATGCATATTCTTTAATATTTACAAAGAACAGGCACTGGAAACTTGGTACCTTAAATGTGCAGGAAAGGGAATTAAAATAAATGGCACAACCACATTCTACTACTGTTCGCCGATGACTAAATTGTATTGGAGCAGGATGAGGAGAACACGGAATACAAGCTCAAGATAGAGTATGAAAGATGGGGCCTACAAGAAACGCACAAAATCTAAGAGTGGACGATCAGGATATCAAAACGTGCAATACCTTTAAATACCTCAGGACGATCATCAGCTCAACAGGCACACGTGAAAAATACATATATACGAGGATAACTATGAGGACAGCGACAAAAAGCTTACACGGTTTACTGTGGGGGGGGGGAAATATCAGTTACGAAACCAAAAAACGACTATTCCGTAGTATAGTGGAAAATATTATAATATAGTATATGGCGCTCAAATGTGGCCGCTATCAACATCAGTCAGGAATAAAATCAGGACAGTAGAATAAATTGGACTACATGAGAAGATGTCTGCGTGTCACAAGAAGAGATAGGTTAAAGACTGAGGAAATTTGGAGAACGTTGGGAAAAACGGGCGCTTCAATGGTATGGGCATGTCCGACGGAAACCAGATGATAGATGGCCGAAGAAATTGACGCGGTGATCTAAGAAGGAGAAGAGGTAGACCAAGACCGAGGATGAGGTGGGAGACGTACATAAAAATGGCGGAGGACAGAGCTTTAAACGAAAAAGATTGGCAAGTCAGAGATTTCGGCAAACCCATGTAAATATCCAAAGAAGAAGAAGAGAGAAGAAAAAACTACATAAAAATTAAAACATTTTATGGGAAAACTTCTAACCTGGCATTATCTTCTGCTGCTACGACAAGCAACAAAAGTGCTTCTTCTTCATCGGATGATGAGTACATTTTCTTCAAGGACTGCGATAAATGACATTTCAGAGTGAATAAACCCGCGAATATTGTTATCGCAACAAGCGCGAAAGTTTCGTCGCCGCTACTGCCGCGAAAATTTCGCGTTGGTCTATGGGATCCTTTATTTAACCGATATTCGCATTTTTAAGGATTCACTCCTAACGCATACCAGATATACCAATTTTCAATTACTGTATACGACGAATATAGTCATACTCATTTTAAAATGTAGTGTTAAACTAGCCGAGAACTAAAAAACATTCTGAGCCATTCAAGTTACAACAGCTGTTAAGCAACTATCCTCTTTCTACACGTTGCAGTGTACGAGCCAAACGGCGACCTATTTTCTTCCGAGTTCTAGACGTACATTCTGCAGTATTTGTACGCGTTAAAAAGAGATGAACGCCCAACTAGATGAGTGTGATTACTGCTTGCTCTTAAAGGCGGGACAAACAACTACTTGAGAAAAGTAGAGGTGTTAAAACAGTTCAATATTGTATGTATGTCTCTAAATATTTTTGATTAAGTAGACATAAAACCGGCCTAGTAAAGTTGCAAAGTTTGTTTTATAACGATCAGAGTTGAAATACTTAGTAATTTCGCTTAATAATAACTATAATAAGTAAAGAAGCAAATAACAAACCAGTCACTAGAATAAACTATTCAGGACCGCTGATATTTAACCAACCGTCCGACGGTCCGACGCGTACGTAAACCTCGGGACGCTTTCAAGTTCTCGGCTAGTTTACTTTACTTTTTACTTACCTTACACCAGACTTCTTTTTTGCCATCTTAGCAGCTACGAGAAGTTTATATCTTGTTCTGAAACTGATTCTGTGCCCAGACAAGCTTAATCTTTTATTTTTTCCTGCTTTTCCCATTGTAAAAGCGACCAAAAACGTCAATAATAAATAACTAGTTAAAACACGTAAATAAAATAAGATGTAATTAATTACAAATGTATACACACATAGACAGTTCTTTGCTTTTACTTCTGACTTCGAGCCACATCGTAACGCAACGATGTCTACCGAACAAGAAGATTTTCCGGCGCAACTCAACAAAATACGACAGCTGTTTCGTGAACGTTTCATGGCGGCCTTATATTAAAATATTCATTTGGTGGGTGCGGGAAGTGGGTAGGTACCTACTTACCGTCGCTTTTGAGCTAATCGACGATTAAGACGTCTTGAATAATACGCTGTTTTTGAACGAGGACCATGTGGATGTTCCATAACGATAACGCTCACACTACAAGCACTTCGTTTTTAAAATCACTGTCGCAAAAAATAAAACAAAGGGCGGAGCAAACTAGTTGATCAAGACTTCACCACTGACGGCGCCACCAACCAATCCGTTTTTATAAAAAATGTTTTTTGTTATTTTATTTAAGAATTAAAGGTTAAAAAATTTTCAAAAGAATCTCTAAATTTCTAAAAAAGGATATTCTGTCGCGGAAAGTGAATAATTTCGCATAAATTGCGATTATACCAAACATAATAATTTTTATTAAAAAACAAACAATTTCAATAACTTTGCGCGCTAAATGTAACCTTTTGCTATTTTTTTTGCCTAAACAAGTTTTTAGTTCGTTGCACAACAACTGGGAAATGTGAGGATAAAGAAATTGTTCTGACCGGACACTGCCAAAACCAAACGCCTAAAGGTGCATTCAGACTCAGAAATTTTGTCCGGAAAGTTGACGGAGAAATTTAAACGAACCAATCAGGAGGTGTGTAGAATTTGAATCGTAAGAAGCGGTAAAAGTTAATCTCTGAATTCTCCGATCTAGCCGACAAGTACCCCAATAAGGAAAGCAAACGATCCGTGGTGTGCGCATGAGTAGATTGAATAAACACGTGATGTTTGTTTCTTTTAACCACACTTTAACATACATTATTTTCAGAAAAGCTATTGTTTTGTGATTTTCAGTTTTCGTTTGTCTGCTTTGCATAGTTATCGTAGGTTATTTTGTCAATTTTACAACCAAAGATGATAAACGAAGGTTAGAACTAACAGCTGTTCGCATCGCACCTGCGCAATTAAAGCAAATCGTTAGCTACAACAAACTTGCGAAACCTCCGGCGAGTCTGAATTGCCAAATTTTGTCCGGCAGAAAACATCCGTTTTGTCCGTCAACTTTCCGGACAAAATTTCTGAGTCTGAATGCACCTTAATTCAAATATTCGATATGAAAATACTAAACGGTCGCAGTGTTGCAAGGAAAACGCCACTAGATCGAGAAACTAACGACAACAGTGTAACGTTGAAAACATCAATAAATGCGTTCGTAAGCAGGATTGGAATAAATACATTACTAGGATGTCAAAAGAAAGAATAATAAAAATTGCAACAGATAAGTCACCAGAAAACAAAAGGATGGCAGTGGATACACAACAGGTAACATTGAAGAAAGAACAGGCATAAGCCTAAGATAGAAGAAGGAAGAAGACGAAGAAACAAAGTGAAAAGAAATATATAAATGACGGTTAAAATAAGTTTACAACGTAAACCAAGAATAATAGAAAGTAATCTATAAAAGAATATGAATGAGTATGTAACAGATTAACCTAAGAGGTAGAGTAACAAAGTCCTACACATACACACATGGTGCAGTATGTAGGATCAAACGGCGCACCAATCACGTAACCCGCAGAGTCCGACCGGACTGTGCATTGCACCCGCTAAAACCTCATACGTTAATATACCAGCACAACCCTATGTCCCAAAAAAGGGAATAATGGGTCCTATAATAAAAAATAATAATGTAACAGATTGGTTTTTATTTTTTTATTACTTAGTAACTAACACTACAATTTTTTTCTTATTTTTTCAATTATCAGGCTGTAATAGGTTATAGAAATAGATTAACTTAAATTAATGTGTTTAAGGGCAAAGGATATGATGATGTATTAGCGTCCTATACGGTCTAAGCAAACAGGGATAAGAAGTGTTCTTGTGAAGTGTCGATGTGCTCATGTGAAGTAATTTTTGTAGACCGTGTCCATTCAATAGGCAAAATAAATGTAGGTAGTAATAGCATAACAGTTTTATTAATAACAAGACAGTACCTACTCAGATGTTTAAATTTGGTTTATTACAAATAAAATTTTGTTGATCCAAAGTAGTAAAAAGAAAAAACAAAGGCTAAATAAATATGTTAAAAATTATATAAGTCATAGGTACATATGTCTACAGGTTTCATAATAATGTCTTAGATTAATTCTTAAATTGAGATTGAGATGTTACAATTACAAATCTCTCATCTCTCTATTGTGCACTATAGTTTTCACACTTCTTGGTCGATCCTTTTTTGTGGAAAGCAATTAATACTGATTTTTACCAGTCATCTGGTTAATATTTTGTTGCAGTATTATTATTTTAATCCCCTTATCATTTATTGTTTTTAGCATTTCGCTACTAATCTCATCACTTCCTACTGTTTTATGGTTTCTATATTTTGTTTCCGATTACAATATTTTTACATCCGTCCCACGTTTGATTTACACCTATCTCTTGATTAATTTTAGTAGTATAACAGAGCAGTTACTGCGACAGATCCATTCGGAGCATGACATCACAGACGATATCTTCGAAGGTCACGAAGAAGTTCTTGTCACTAATGAACAAAAGGTTTACAAGAAGACATACGTTTGGCAATTTAATTTCCGGGGTGACGTTGCAGCTTTAAAAATATACTTCTATGATATTAAGCCGAAATTAGAGCGACATGTTTTAGTTCGCACTTTTATCAAGAAGGCTTGGCTAATAGAAACATCGAATAGCTGTCAGTAACTTCGCAAGACGAATTAATATTAAGTTTTGTTGTAAATTAGGGAAAACTGCGACACAAACATACGAAATGTTAAAAAGTGTGTACGGTGATAACACCTTAGGTCGTACTACTATGTTTGAATGGTTTAAACGTTTCAAAAATGGTCATGAGGATGTTCAAGATGACACTAGAACCGGGCGTCCGTCAACCGCTCGAAACGCAGATTCGATCGCAAAGATCAGTGAAATTGTAGCAAAAAAACTGACTCTCCAAATGATGGCAGATGTGTTGAATATTAATAAGGAGACGATTCGACATATTTTATATGAAGATTTGGGAAAGAGGAGAATCTGTGCAAAGTTTATCCCGCACAATCTGACGGATGAGCAAAAACAGAGGAGAGTTGCATCGTGTGCAGACTTCGTTCAGACTTGTCGTGCCAATGCGGATTTTCTTAACTGCATCTCATCACTACTAGTGATGAGTCGTGGGTGTTTCAGTACGATCCTGAGACGAAACGCTAAGCATGCAGTGGAGTGGACAATCATAACCAAGGCCAAAACAGTTTCGTTTGCAAAATTCATAAAGACCAGGCTGATTACCTTTTGCGATAAACAAGGTGTGATCATAAAGAATTTGTACCTGAAGGGCAAACGGTTAATAATGCAGTGTACGTCGAATTACCAGCAACTTGGTGCCACCACCCTGGTTGAGAGACGTCACCAATTATTTTTTTGTTAATTGACATGTTTATTTACAATCTACATTTATACAAAGTATGACGTAAATATGATATAAGGTATTAGTTTGCAAGGGAAACATTCAGGAATGTTTCTCCTTCTCCGTTGCTATTTCAGTGGTGTAATAAGTTCTGAGGCCATGTTCTGTGCAGTCTTCTTGTGGTAGGGCCATTGATGTAGAGTTGGTCTATTAGGTCGTTTGCGTGATTTGCCATCTGCTTGCTGTAGGAGTTAGTCATTCTCAGTATTTCGCTTGAGATAAAGGAAATCTTCAGGTCGTTATAAATTGCCTGGTTGCTCACGTACTATGGGACGTTTGTGATTACCCTTAGCGCTTTGGACTGAAATCTTTGGATGGTACTAATCGTTGTCGGTTTCGGACATCTCCAGAGTTGGAGACCATAGGACCATATGGGCCTCAGTATAGCCTTGTAAAGCAGTAATTTTTGTGGTTCTGTGAGAGCTTTGATTTTCTGCAGAGAAGCTTTTTCCACGTGAGCCTTTGGTCAAGATGAAGGCCAAGGTACTTTGTTTCTGTTGCTACAGGAATTCGCTCGGTTTTCATCGTTACAGGCGGGCATACTTCACGTCTCATGATGAATGTAACTTGAACTGATTTAGTTGAGTTAACTTTTCTTCGTCATTTGGTGTATCAGTCTTGGAGTAGGTTGAGATGGCATTGTAGGTTCGCGAAGGCGTTTGAGGGGTTCTCGTTGATGGCAATGACTGCCACGTAATCAGCAAAAGAGGCGATTTCTGCGTTGTACGTTTACCAGGTAGATCAGCTGCGTATATGAGGCAAAACAGTGGTCCCAGCACACTACCCTGGAGTACTCCGTATATAATAGTAGAAGCAGTAGAAGTTAGAATGTTGATCTGTATGTTTAACAGAGAAACTTCTGTTAGATAGATATGATTTTATGAGGAACTTTTTAGTTTAAAAAGTAAGCCTCTATGCCAAACCTTACCAAAGGCTTGGGAGATGTCAAGGAAGGCCGCGTTACAAAATTTCTTATCTTCTAGACTTCTTGAGATTGCTTTAACGATTCTGTGGACTTGCTGGGTTAATTAATTAATAAAAAAAAATTTTAAACTACATAATTCATAAGTAATGGAGTAACACTTTCTAAACAGAACGGTTTTGTTATTCCACTATTCATCGTGGTAAACAGTTTTCAAGTCTTGTGACTTGTTTCAATAATTAAAATAAGATAAACATCAAGACGCAAAATCCTCCATAATTTTCTTAAAAATATACACGCGACCAATTGGTGTAAACAATTTAAATTTTAACTTGTAGATTTTTGCGTAATTTTCTTTGTACATGCGAATAATCAATGTAAACAACATTACAAGGCTTCTAAGACAGCAAAATAAAAATCATCGTTAATTAATTTGTTATCTCTCGTTACCAATCAATATGGCCTCAAGATGTGTGTACAGTCAATACCGATTTTACATTTTGCGTCATTATCTACGAGAGTTAAGTCCACTGATGGTCATAAGTAGAGCAAGGATAGTTATGCACTTTAAAATGCAAAAATAAACATGCACTTATGCACGAAACATATATAAAATATGCACTTTAAAAATTAGCGGTTACATAATACAGAAAAAAAAACAACCAAACTTAAGCTAAACACATATTTAAATATAAATAAAACTAAACAATCTACATAATTTCATTTAAACATTTTACAATTAAAATTTGTTTCAAATTTTCAAATAAAAATCATTGCCTTCTCTCGTTTAAAATGTGAAACAAACCATCCACTTTCTAAAGGGTAATGCATTTCAAGATTTCCAAATGAGATACCTAAATTAGTAATTATTGTAATTAATTAATGGATTCTTGGAACTTATTTTCAAAGATTTTACTAAGCCTAATCCTCTTACCTGTTTACAAGAAACTTGTTCGAAGTAAAAACAAGGCATTCAAATCATCTTATAACTTTCGTTTTGAGCAACTTGTTCTAGGTAAAAATGAGAAATATTTTGTGAATCATAATTAAAAATCTAACTGTTCGTTAATAAGAGGAATTTCTGCAAGTCCGATACTTGACCCTTCACAATCCACAAAATATATAAACAAACCCATGTAATATGTCATATTCTTGCTAAATCTGCACTGCCGAAAATATGCATTTATGCATAACTATCCTTGCTCTAGTCATACGGTACTATGGTACTAGTTTTAAGGCTATTGCAGTACTAAAACCTTGGCATACACTATGGCTACCGAACGTAAACGTGCCTTAACTGTACAAAATCTCAACCCTAATGTTAAGGCCATGGATTATGTCGTACGTGGACCTTTGGTTATCAGGGCTGGAGAAATCGAAAAAGAACTAGAAAAGGTAAGTTACATTATTTAAAATATTGATACACAGCTCAAAATTATATAATAAATTTAAACTATTTAGTTGAAAAAAAGTTCACATGAACTAGGTACTTAATAAATAGACAATTTTTTATCCAAAATTCAAACATCGCCCAAATATTTAACTTATAAACAAAAATCTAAGCAATATTATTTTTTATTGAAGGGTATTCAAAAACCATTCACAGAAGTTATAAACGCCAATATCGGAGATTGCCACGCCATGGGACAAATTCCAATTACGTTCGTTAGACAAGTATTAGCACTTGCAACCTATGCACCGCTACTCGAAGATCCACACTTTCCAGAAGATGCGAAAGAAAGGGCTCGACTTATTCTTAAAGGATGCAATGGTGGATCAGTTGGTTCTTACGCCGATGCAACTGGAATTGAAATAATCCGAAAACACGTTGCAGAATACATTAAGAAAAGGGACGGTGGTATTCCTTCTGACTGGCAAAATATCATTTTAAGTGCAGGTTAATACTGTTTGAAAATGGTGATCATGGGCACTAATTTAAGAATTTGTATAATTAAAGGAGCCAGTGATGCTATCAAGAATGTACTCAGATTATTCATGTCAGAAATAAATGGTAAAAATTCGGGTGTAATGACACCAACTCCACAATATCCCTTATATTCTACTACCTTATGTGAGTTTAATATCGACCAGATTAGATATTATTTAGATGAATCGCAGGGATGGGGGCTTAACATCGACGAATTACAGGTATGATTTATTACAACCGCAGTTTCTTTATTATTTATTAATATATTTTTAATAGAGGTCTATAAACAAAGCTAAAAAGACATGCGTTCCAAGAGCTATCGTCGTTATAAATCCGGGTAATCCAACTGGCCAAGTTTTATCACGGCAAAATATACAGGAAATCATTAAATTCTCCTATGATGAAAACCTCTTTATTTTAGCAGACGAAGTATATCAAGATAACGTTTATGCAGAAGATACAAAATTTTATTCTTTTAAAAAGGTATTCGTTATAACCGTTACGATTAAAAATATATGTAAAAGGAAATTTACACAGGTTTTAATGGAAATGAGCGAGCCATACAACAGCGTAGAATTGGCAAGTTTTATGTCATGTTCGAAAGGGTACATGGGTGAATGTGGTTTACGAGGTGGTTACGCAGAAGTTATCAATATGTGCCCGGAAGTTAAAGCAATGTATTTAAAAGCAAACACAGCAATATCGTGCCCTTCTGTATTAGGCCAAGCTTGTTTAGATGTTGTTGTCAAACCCCCTCAAAAAGGAGAGCCGAGTTATGAAAAATTTGTTGTAGAAAAGAAAGGAGTTCTAGATTTGTTGAAGGTCCGTTTTTATATTTATTCGTTCGTAAATTTATAGGAATTTTTTGTTTTAGTTACGAGCAAAAATGGTGGTAGATGCCTTTAATTCCTTTGAAGGATTTAGCTGTAACGAAGTACAGGGAGCTATGTATGCATTCCCTCAAATTAGGCTCCCACCGAAAGCAATCGAAGCCGCAAAGGAGAGGAGTCAGGCCCCTGATGTATTTTATACCTTTCAACTTTTAGAAAATACGGGAATTTGTATTGTACCGGGCACGGGATTTGGTCAACAACCTGGAACATTCCATTTTCGAACTACTATTCTCCCACAAACAGATCAATTGAAAATTATGTTAGGCAAATTTCAGGCATTCCATAGAGAATTTATCAATAAATACAAATAGAAAAAACTTGTACTATCAGAGAATATATTTTTTAATAAAGTTTATATTGAATATTTTATGGTATTTGAATATCTAAGCAAGCTCATATTAATTTTCAACAGTTTATGGAATTTTGTATGTTAGAAATAAATAAATCCAAACGAGTATGATTTTCATGATAAATATTTAAAATCAACAGTAATTTGTTACTTACATTATTTACAAATAGCGCATTGTTTTCATTTTAGCATGACAACTACCAAACATTATTAATTATTACAATTTTTAGGTAATTATTTGCCATCTTTTAGATCAAATATGCCAACGTCAAGGAAAAGCAGCTCTACCTAGCGATGCTACATAACAACTTAACGCCACTATCCACGGGTGAACCTACGTACTGGCCCGCAGATAGAAGACGTTCATCAGGACTTCTGTTTTTCTGTATGACAAAAGGCATACCGTCTACAGAAGCGGGAAAAACTGCTCAGTCGTATTTCTTGAATAATATCAAGACTTCGACAAGGTTTGGCACTCAAGATATACAAGATATACTTCCTCTTAAAATCGTATTTAGAAGACAGGCAGTACTATGTTAGGCATGAAGCTGAACAAACAAGTCTAAAAACCTATCAAATCAGGTGTTGCGCAAGGAAGTATCCTGGGGCCAATCTTGTATCTGATCTTTACTGCCGATTTACCAGTACTACAAGGGGTAGCAATAGCAAGTTTCGCTGATGACATCACAGTAATTGCGTCACATAGAGATTCCGCAATATCATCTAACATGGTTCAAGAAAATATAATCGAAATCGAGAAATGGTTTAAAACTTGGCGAATCAGGATTAACGAAGAGAACCTTCACCACAAAAAGATCCACCTGTCCGCTAATATACCTAAACCTAAAGGAACAAGTTATACTTCAAAACACAAAAGCTAAATATTTAAGTATAAATCTAGACAGAATATTAATCTGAAGACATTACATTGAAGCCAAAAAGAAGAAGTTAAACATCAAACTCAAACAGCTGTATTGGTTAATCGGAAGAAAGTCGCAATTAACACTAGAAAATAAAGTGTTCGTGTATAAAGTAATATTAAAGCATATTTCGAGCTACGGCATACAGCTGTGGATTTCTGCTGTTAACTCCAACATCGAAATATTAGGAAGGTTCCAATCGAAGATCCTACGACATATCACGTGCCAAAACTACACTAAAATATTTAATAGGGGATGTCAAAATCCGGGATGCACGCGGCTAAGCTGCAGTGAAGATGGGTGGTTCGAATCGCTGAAAAAGCACTTAATAACACTTAATAACCCTTCAAAAGGGGATGGTCGTAAACGGTAGATAGGGCGACAGCATGATTAAAATCACCCAAAGATACTACGTTAAAACAAATTATAAATACAATACTTACTTTAAAGGAACGAGAATTGAGGGTGCTACATTTACTTTAAGTTCGGCAATGATATTCACAAACTAAGCCCCTCGATTCCAAACAAAAATAATAGGAAGACACAAATAATACATTAACAAACACCAAATAAATTTTACACATGCAACACAAGATAAAACAATATCTTAACTTGACAAATATTAAACTATAATTTGAACGCTAAAAGTCTTTACTTGACGATCGCAAATGAAATCGTTATGTTACTTTACTGCACCAAAATTACTACACATAAGCCAGTCAACCGAGTTGCCAGGGTCCTCAAAATTTCCTATGTGAACATTGAGTCCGCCCAAGACGAGGTTCACAAATGCCTGCACCACTTACCACTGGACAAAATAGATAAACTAGCTATCGGCTATTTCAAAAACCAGGTTGCATACAAAACACAAATGCAAATACAAAAAGGTGGTAGCTACTTATTAGCTTCAAACACTGAAAAAGCCTGCCAGCAAGGAGCAAACGTCGGCTATAAAACTGACGTTAAAAACATAAAAAACGAAGAGAGCAGGAGCAGCATAGAGACGGTAAAAATTACCTGCCAGATGTTGACCAGGGAGTGACGTGACGGACGTGACCTGGAGGAGCAGGTGTTTTCTCCTTTGAAGACGGCACGACAACACTGTCACTTAAACTTTCTCACACACAAGTCTATTTCTTTCCGGGATTTGAGGGCGCTCTTTTTGGAATCCGACTATGTCGCTAATGTGATCCCTCCACGAGGGAATCACCGGTAATGGAAGCCTTCCCGGGTTCATTGTAAGAACCTACCCTTAACTACGATAAATACGGCACCGCGTCTTAGAAGACGTCCAGCATGGTTGGTTAACTTTCACGCACTGAAGAACGGGGGGGGGGGGGGGGGCGGAAAAGAATGACATCATATGATGATGAAATACGCAAGAAAATAGGTCACCTTAGGATTTGAACAAAGGAAACCTTTTATAAAAATGAAACATATCGAAGTGACTAAAAGAATTCTTAGAACTGCAAGCAAAGAACGTGCCAAAATACGCTTAACCTTTCCTTTCCTCTAGACAAAACGAATTCAAACTGTAGCAAAATGAAATAATTAACAAGGAATTAAAATAACGAAGTACAGGACCGTACTAAAGAATTTTAACAATAATTTAAAATTACTTAAAAATTGCAAAATAACACGGAATTGTAAAATCACGTGACAGTCAAATAACTAACGCTCCGTGGTTTGTAATCAATGCAATTCTAAGAAGAGACCTGCAAATACATACAGTAGAAGGGGTAGCCAAACAACTCAGTGCGACATACAGTTTAAAATTATCAGTGCACCCAAATCAGTTGGTATGTAGACTTCCTGACGAAGTAAATGACACTCGTAGGCTTAATGGTTTAAAACCAAATAGATTTTAATAACAGCAATTAAAACAGATATTATCTGTGGCAATTCATTTAATTCTTAGCTAAGATGTAATTTGCATAGGCACGATTCACAGGATGACCTGCCCACATATGTTTTTCTTAAACTTTTAGCTCCCATAACACGGTAACGAATTAAAATTCGGCCGTAAAATTTTGCAAAGGTGCAATACTCAGTTTACTCAATCAAATTACAAAATAAAAAAAAATCGACTTTACATAAGTTGACAATGCCTTTAATCAAAAATTTGAAGAGTAAACCGTAATCTTTTTCGGGAAGTACCTGTTATTGGTATTTACACGTCGAACAACATCTCTAAATATGTTGGCGTCAAACTCACGTCAAATGTAAAGAAGCCTGCTCCGGGGACCGCGTGTCGTAACTAACAGCCGCTCGTACAGTGTGCTGCCTATGCATTTAGGCTCCGAGTGACAAAACATATGACCAAGACTGTACATATTGTGTTTTAGTTAAAAAGATATTATAATTTTGTGCTGGTTATAGTGTTTCAAAATAAATATTTTTCAACTAGGATTAAAAAGAAGTAAACATATCTACTACTTAGGTTTTGTTTTATCAAAATATGTTATTAAGAGAAGTTAGTGTTACTCAAAATCTCCAAATAAACCCAATTCTCGAGTTTGGTAGAAAATTTTTAATTTTTAACCACATTACCTACATAAGATTTTGTTAAACGTTATTAATAAAATTATTGAAATTGTTACAACTTGTATTATTAAGATTAAAAAATTCTATTTATGGATTAATTTTATAAAAAAAGAAAAAGTAGACTAGATTTACCAAAAATGATGCCGACAACACAGCTTTTTATTTACAAGCATAACGTAAGTAAGATAGGTATAGTTTTTGTAAAGACAAATAATATTATAATTATGAATTTATTTTCAACCGAAAATCGAACCAAAAATTAAATTTTCTTCAATTTTTAAATCATACAAATTAATTAACAGGCACTGAGTTCATTAAATGCTGTATCCAAATATAATTATACCCAGATTTGTATTTTTAAATACGCGAAACACACGTGCCTGCTTCCAATTTATTTTAAGAAATACCTAATTTAGATTAATTGGTGTGCGTAATTTCAACGCGAATGCTATTACAAGGCTTGTAAAAAAAATATGTTGACACAATAAAATGAAAAACATCAATAACTAATTTGTTATCTCCCGTTATCAACAAATATGGCCTCAAGATATACGAATTTTAATTTTGCGTCATTATCCACGAGAGTTAAGTCAGCTGATGGCCGTAAGGTACTATTTTCAGCGTTTTCTGACGGAACCCAAGGCTTTTGCAGTTGTAAAAGCCTTGGTACGCACCATGGCTACCGAACGTAAACGTGCCCTTACTATACAAAATCTCAACCCCAATGTTAAGGCCATGGAATACGCCGTACGTGGACCTTTGGTTATCAGGGCTGGAGAAATTGAAAAAGAACTGGAAAAGGTAACTTACGATTTTTAAAAAATTGTGAAAACGGCTTAAAATTTAAAAATTCGTAATTAATTAAACAGAAATCTGAGCAATATTATTTTTAATTAAAGGGCATTCAAAAACCATTCACAGAAGTTATAAAAGCCAATATCGGAGATTGCCACGCCATGGGACAAATTCCAATTACGTTCTTTAGACAAGTATTAGCACTTGCAACCTATCCACCGCTATTCGAAGACCCACACTTTCCAGAGGATGCGAAAGAAAGAGCTCGAACTATTCTTAAAGGATGCAGAGGTGGATCAGTTGGTTCTTACACCGATGCAACCGGAATTGAAATAATACGAAAACACGTTGCGGAATTCATTCAGAAACGAGATGGTGGCATTCCTTGTGACTGGCAAAATATCGTTTTAAGTGCAGGTTAATACTGTTTAAAAATGATGATTATGAGCACTATTTTAAAGTTTGTATAATTAAAGGAGCCAGCGATGGAATCAAGAAGGTACTCAAGTTATTCGTATCTGAAATAAATGGTAAAAAATCGGGTGTAATGACACCAATTCCGCAATATCCTTTATATTCTGCCTCTTTATGTGAGTTTAACATCGACCAGATTAAATATTATTTAGATGAATCGCAGGGTTGGGGGCTTAACATGGACGAATTACAGGTATGATTTATTACAACCAGTTTCTCTGTTATTTATTGATATACTTTTAATAGAGGTCTATAAATGAAGCTAAAAAAACATGCGTTCCGAGAGCTATCGTCGTTATAAATCCGGGCAATCCAACTGGCCAAGTTTTATCAAGGCAAAACATACAAGAAATCATTAAATTCGCCTATAATGAAAACCTCTTTATTTTAGCAGACGAAGTATATCAAGATAACGTTTATACGGAAGAGATTGAATTTCAATCATTTAAAAAGGTATTCAATATAACTGTTACGATTAAAAATATATGTAAACGAAAATTTATACAGGTTTTAATGGAAATGGGTGAGCCATACAGCAGCGTGGAATTAGCAAGTTTTATGTCATGTTCGAAAGGTTACATGGGTGAATGTGGTTTACGGGGTGGTTACGCAGAAGTTATCAATATGTGCCCCGAAGTTAAAGCAATGTATTTAAAAGCAAACACAGCCATGTTATGCCCTACCGTATTAGGCCAAGCTTGTGTGGATGTTGTTGTACGACCCCCACAAAAAGGAGAGCCGAGTTATGAAAGATTCATTGCAGAAAAGAAAGCCGTTCTAGATTTGTTGAAGGTCCGTTTTTATATTTATTCGTTCGTAAATGTATACGATTTTCTGTTTTAGTTACGAGCAAAAATGGTGGTAGATGCATTTAATTCCTTTGAAGGATTTAGCTGTAACGAAGTACAGGGAGCTATGTATGCATTCCCTCAAATTAGGCTCCCACCGAAAGCAATCGAAGCCGCAAAGGAGAGGAATCAGGCCCCTGATGTGTTTTATGCCTTTCAACTTTTAGAAAATGCGGGGATTTGTATCGTACCAGGCACGGGATTTGGTCAACAATCTGGAACATTCCATTTTCGAACTACTATCCTCCCACAAACAAATCTACTGAAAATTATGTTAGACAAATTTCAGACATTCCATAAAGAATTCATCCATAAATACAAATAGATACAAACTAGTAGGTATTAGCAGAGAATATATTTTTTAATGAAGTTTATATTGAATATTATGCGTTATTTATTGAATATTTTATGGTATTTGAATGTATGAGCAAAGCTCATATTAATTTATAGAACTAGTGTAGCAGAAATAAATAATTCCAAACGTATATGATTTTATTACATTACTTATAACTGTACATAAATCATTAAAATCAACAGTAATTTGTTACTTACATTATTTACAAATAGCGCATTGTTTTCGTTTGAGCATGACAACTACCAAACAATATTACAATAATCAAATAATTATTTGCTATCTTTTATGAGTACGGAATTCTTCCTCAATATATTGATCTAAATCAGCCAATGGATTATAATAAATATGAACGACTTGAGCTCCCGCAAACATCGAAAACATCGCAGCTGTGAAAAACGTTAAATACCTTGACCACGATACACCTGCTGGCATTTTTAATGTTCGTGCAATTGTTGCTCAACTAAACTCTTTGCCTGTCTACGTTTATATGTCCGATCTGTAACACATCATAAATGGTATAAATATAACGGTCATAATTTGAATAAAACTTACAAAAATTCGTTTCGCCCACTTTCCAATTGATCATGGAAAATTCTAATGCAGCACCAAGGATAAAGAATGCTGGTAAATATCTATATATACCAAAATATGTTTTACCCGGCCATTTGTCCAGAAAACGTTTTAGACTTGTACTGTATAATTTCATTGAAATTACTGTATAGCATTACTTTAGGGATAAAAAATAAAATTCGAGTACCTGAATTTCTAGGTTAGGAAACGGCATACGTTCGGCAACACTTGTACGTGTTCCGATTTTATAATTATTCTTCTGCAACAATCCACAAAGCAAAATTTGAGTAAAAATTTAGAATTTTGCATCTAATTTGGTACCTACTTCAAATTTCTGTCAGTTATTTCGAAAAAATCATTAGCTGAATATGACACTTGATTTTTTATTAATGTAACTATGTAACAATAATGTAACTAAATGATAGCTGAAAAATAAGTTTTAATTTTCAAAATCACTCAAATTTCCAATGTTTTTAAAGGTTCGGGCCAGCTAATCTGTAAGATTTTTACGTTAAAAAAACTAATGTTTATACAGGGTGGTCCATAAGGAATGGGACACAGACCAACAGTAGATTCCTAAGGCCAAAATATTAATTTACCTAAAATTACCTTAGTCTAAATCCAAAAGTCAATATTTAGGGAGATACAGGGTGTCAAAGTCGAAATTTTAATTTTCTTCTGTAATTTCTAAAGTTTTCGTAACATTAATATGAAAATTGGCGAAACTACCTTTTTTGGGGGTAAAAAAGTTGAAGTATTTTTATGGTATTAACCCTGCGTTGAATGTTGAATGCCCTTAAAAAATTACACTAACGGATGCCCTGGGTCTGTCAGGCCCACTAATATAATTTGGAATATTTTTATTTGCAGTGGTTAATTTTTTTCTGAAGTGTAACAAATAAGAAACAAACATACTATTAATGTTTTAATGATACACCAAATTATAAAAATATGTATAAAAAACTTACAGCAAGAAGAAACGTTAAAGTCTTGACAATAAACAATTGAGTCATCTGCTTCATCAATACATTCATCATCTGTCTCAACTTCGTCATACAACCGTTGCAGATGCTCTATTTCTTTTACATATGGATCAGAAGCACTCATGATAATAACAAAATTGTTTACTATGCACACTGTATCAAAAACTTAAAATTACACAACAAATATCCCAAAAAAACTACGTGTCACTATGACAAAATTTTTTTTGTGTAACTTTTTACGTAAATCTGTAGTATCACCCTTTCTAGAAAGGTACATGTAAACTGAGATGCCTACCTACACAAATAAATATAGAAAATATGACCAAAAGTTGTTTTGGGTCTCTCAGACCAAGGGCATTCAACGCAGGGTTAAGAGTAGCAAAAATAAGGTTATTTTAAGAGCTACATTAAAATTGAGGACGGATTATTATTTCCCGTCCCAGAAAAGGTAATTTCATCAATTTTCCTATCAATATTGCGGAAATTACAGAAGAAAATTAAAATTAAAATTTCGACTTTGACACCTTGCATCTCTCTAAATATTAACTTTTGGACTAATTAAGGTAATTTTAGGTAAATCAAAATATTCTGGCTTCACGAATCTACTGTTGGTATGTGTCCCATTACTTATGGACCACCCACAATAGTTGATAATAGAATAAAAAACTACATTCAATTGTTTTTGGCGGCATTCAGATATTAATAAGAATGGACATTATTTATACCCTTTTATTTAATTGTGAATAATTAACATACAAAGGCACGTGAATGTTTAAATTTTTTAACAATAACAAATTCGTTTCCAGGACGTGACACAGAAGAACAAGAACAACTTATTTTTTATTTAAGCGAAAAAATAGATTTTTAATGCATGTTCAGTGAAGCAATTAGAATATTCCATTAAATTTAAATACAATTCAAATAATAATAAAATGAAGACTATAGAATGACCTCCAAGTATTATTTGTTTTATGTGACATGTATGTATTATTATAAGGAAGACTTGCAACCTGCCAAAAAAAGCATGATTACGAATCTTTGATTACATAAGATCCTGTTTCATTTTCATCTGCATTACGCGTATGACGTCACAAGGTCGTAGATTTTTAAATTTGATGTTTTACCGCGATTTGTGCAATGCCCCCTTTCTTGCTAAATATTAGTAATTAAGCAACAAAATGATTTGCAAATAACTGTAGTGTTGGTTAAAGTTTAGTTCGTAGATAGACAATGATAATTTTTAAATTTAAACGTTTTAAATTTGAATTCGTTTAGGGAATTTTTATAATTCAGGTTAAATCAAAAGTCACTAAGCAGTAAACGTCACTTTAGTTTTGTGTTAACAGTTCTGTCCTTAGGAGTAAATTTACTGTAATCTTATTCATGCTAGGAATTATAGTTGATTATACGCATAAAAATAAGTGTTGTGTTATTATATTGAATTAAATTACTAAGCATTTTAAACGCTTAATCAAAAAGGGTATTTATAATTGATATGGCTTCACCGGTTGTAATTGCAGCTACTGCAAAACACACAAGCACCGTAAGTTTGTAGTTTTTAACACGATTTGAATTAGAATTTATTATATTGTTGAAAATTTACAGCTTATCTTCTTACATGGTTTGGGTGACACGGGGTAAGTTATACTAAATTTAATATTTATGTAATTTTGAAATTATAACCTAATTTCAGTCAAGGATGGGCAAGTGCTATTGGTGCATTGCGACCTCCTCATGTTAAAGTTGTATGTCCAACAGCACCGACTATGCCGGTTACCCTTAATGCAGGATTTCGTATGCCAAGTTGGTTCGATCTTAAAACCCTCGATGCTTCAGGTCCTGAAGATGAGGATGGCAAGTATTAAAAAACGACTGTTAATATTGGATATCCTTTGATACAACTTGTGTAGTTGTTGGAAATCAGCTGTTATGTTTCATAATATAGTGTACTTAGCAGAGGCATTTGTTGGAAGTTGAGGAAGAGAATTTTTTAATTGCTATTCCATTCTTAGTGAAAAAGCACAATTTTCGCTTTCTACGCCGTTGGATTTTAATTGTAAGTCAGAGGATATCCGATAATTACTAAAAAAATACCTAAAAGAGAGTATATCGTTAAATGCATAGAACTTATTCGAATAATATTGCTAACTCATTTATATAAACTAAATAAGAGATTACAACCATAAATTATCATCTGCTAATCACCGCATGATTTTTATGAAAAGTATTTACGTAGTAGATTAGGGTAAAAATAGAGCACTTTTAAGTTTTTATCTGGAAGATTATAGCATCCTAAAAGAACTGAAAATTTAAATTAATATGACTTTGATAGTTTAAGGAAGCATAGATTCATAAATAAAACTAAATACTGTCATTATCATTTTGAACTCGTGTTACGATGGAGGGATTAACCATCCAAAGAGGTAATTTTTTGACAATATTAGTGATGGGTTTCTCATTGATTTTATGTGTGCCGACACATTTCATTCAATTCATCACAGTGAGCCATTTAGAGCAAGTCATTCATTTAAACAACTTACTCTTGTTGTATTATAAGTTACATAGGAAAGAGTGGTGTCAGCACAGGTGCTTGTACGTGGCACACAGTAACTGTTAATTGTTATGTCTTTAATCATTCTTAAAATTTCAAACTGAAAATGTGCGGTATGCATTGCACCTTATCCTCACTGTTTGTACAATGTTTAAGTGCTGTAATGTAGGGATGGAAAGTTTGATTGTTTTTGGTGAATCGATTCATTAATTTGGTTAGACCAATGACTTTAGCAAAGACCGAACTGAAGTAATGCTAGATATACAGGCACTGTATCGGACGTTCAATATTCGGTATTCAGCATCTGCATTGTCTGTTTACTTGCCAGCTTACAATTCCACTCTTTTGTAGTATAATGCCTTTGTACTTTGTTTATGTATTGTTTATGTAATTAATACATTGTACAAAAATTTCTCGGCACTACGTCGACACTGGGTCGAGGAATAAATCGATTCACTTCAAAGTAAAGACTTGATTCGTTCAATTCAGTGTACTGGTTGTACTTCAACTAGCACATCTCTAATATACAGGGTGGTCCCTAAGTAATAATAAATAACTATTTTCTACTCCCATACTTTAATTGATTTATTAAACATTTACTACCTGTACTTTAATGAGATTCATTAAGATACAGATTTTTCATTAAGATACAAGTTTATAACCAATAGCAGCAAGGTATTTTATTTGGTAACCATAGTTACGCGAGTTGCTGATGTTTCTTAATTATTGAGATAACCAATAGCAGCAAAGTTGTCAAAAATAAGGTTAGGTAGCAGCTTTTCAGAAGGTGCCTATTTTTTCATTATTATAACTGGTCGTAGAAAAAATAGTGTATGCAACTCGCATTTAATGGCTATTAAGACACTCGTATTCTCATACTCGTGTCTCAATAGCTATCATTAAATCCTCATTGCATAATATATGTACTATAAAAAATGTACAACTTTTTTATACTTAACGTTATGGCAGATTTAATTGAAAGAAACAATTGCCTGATCCTTTCTATGAAAAAAAGGTATACTGTTTAAACGTTGCTAAAGTTAACCTTTTCCAAAATATTTGCTATTGAAGTAAGTGTTCCGTCTTCTTATTCATTTTTTGTTAAACTTTCGGTAACGCAGTAGGCTTGCATTTGAAACAAAAAATTGATATGTTCTTGTCAAAAACAAGTAATAGGATACAGAGCAATAGTGGATCAGTGGGATATTTGTCATTAAATTTTTTTTAAGATTTAAGTGTAACACAAGTACCATGCTCTTTGAGGAACTGAAAAATGTTTTCATTGTCTGGATGGAATTTCCATGTGGTAGGCAACAAATTCTTTCTAATATTATGAAACACTTTTGGTTATGTATCATTCTTCCTTTTGGAAATTTAACTTCACACTTAATACAAATCATTTCCAGTTTTATAATTGATAAAACTGGAAATGATATCAGAAAGTAACACCATTTTTTTTAATATTTTGCTTTAAACCTGATTATCTAGCTGGTAACTTTGAAACTAGAATTTTAGACCTTCAACTGAGGAATGTGTTATAAAGTTGATTAAAATAAATGTTACATTTTTATTGACAGTTTTATTACGGTTAAAAATCAGTTGTAATAAAATGACTTTCAACTAAAGTTTTGTTTCTTTCAAATGCCCTAATATGTGTAACGTATTGTTGGTTCGTTGCTTTGTATTCAATTCCTAGCAGTCCATGCAAAACATTGTCTTTCCGATATTATCTCTTCTACTAGCTTTTACTACTTTAGTACTTTCACAAGCTATTACCCTATATAATTTATTCATTACCAGGTATCAAACAAGCAGCAAAATCAATACATGCCATGATAGAAGGTGAAATGAAGGCAGGAATTCCAGCTCACAGAATTTTACTGGGTGGATTCTCACAAGGCGGTGCCTTGGCATTATATACAGCTCTAAGCTATCCAGAAAGATTAGCCGGAGTTGTTGCTCTATCTTGTTGGATACCTTTACGTAAAAGCTTCCCCGCCGCACAAAAAAGTCCAAACGATATTCCAGTAAGTTAACAATAAAATATTTTCAGTTCGATCCCTAAAGTTATATTTTCAGGTGCTTCAGTGTCATGGTGACTGTGATCCAGTAGTACCGTATAAATGGGGCCAGATGACGGCATCTTTATTGAAAACGCTTCTTAAAGGCCCTGAATTCAAGACCTTTCGAGGAATGATGCACACATCTTCAGATGACGAATTGAGAGATGTAAAAGAATTCGTTGAAAAACATTTACCTAGTCAATAAGTTAAATACAATCAACATATTGACGTATATAAAAAAATAAAATGGGTACCTCGTAGAATAGTTGATATTGTGGTGCAGTAGTGTTTATGAACTATTTTCGCCCTCTTATTTTACAAATATTCCTAGAATCAGTACTACGAAGGTATTTTCAGACGTATTTATTAGTTGCAGGAGTACTTCTTATTTTTAATTAGCTCTAATAAGCTTGTACAGATCAATATTTAAGCTATTTATAAGCATGGTTCGATTGATAACTAAATTAGAAGGTCGCTTTCAAGTAATTATGTTAAATTAATAACATGTAAGCAGCAATAGCTTCAGCAGTATAGGCTTAATTTGAAACGTTGCGCAAAACTGTTAAAAGATCGAACGAGGTGAAATAACAGAATTGGTCGTCTTTTTATTATGTTTCTTGCTTATAATCTATACATATACATATTACCATAGTATAACCAACGGAACAACATTCAAACTCTTTGGGTGTTTGCAATAATTCAAATCAGCATCAGTTTTACGTTTACATATTTTTAATGAAAATTTACGGGTGTCTACCAGTTGATAATAAACGATAATCAAATTCTTGTCGAGGGTTGTTCCCTTGGTTATACTTACAGTAGTAATCTCGCAAATGAGAAGCTTTTATACAAGTACTTCCTTCCGGCTTTGCTCTGGTTACGTCAAGTGTTACCGAGTACGGTCCACATTGTGATTGATTCTAGTACGATTCCAACACATCTGTATAATGTGTGGATTTAAATAGGTGTTTATTAATCAATCTGACGTTTGAAAATTTAATTAGGTAATGATGTAATCAGTTACGAATATTGTCAAATAGTAACTGAACAAGAAACTAATAGGTACTAAGTAGGAAGGCTATTAACTTCTTATTTCTCTTATTAAAGAGAAACTATTTAATTTTGTCTAAGTCAATAAAGTACTTTGAAAATTAAATTCTGCATTTTATTTATTTTCTTCTTTTTCTCCTGATGCGCTTCTTCTTTAGCAGCATTTAAGTACTCCATTTTTGGAGATATCCACTCGGTTCTGTTCGTTGTATCACTCATCCACTGAATCTTGCCATCGGTCTACCTCTGCTTCTTCTGCCTGTTCATCGTCTCCATTCAGTTGTAAGTTTACTCCATGGATGATCTTCTCTTCTCATAACAACCAACTGCCCAACTCCACTTTAAGGTAACGATACATTTCGCTACATCTTCAACTTTAGTGTGTTTTCTTATTATGTTGTTAGGTATGCGATCCCATAGACATAGACTATGCTCAGTGTAGAACATTCCATATTACGTTCGGTAGTTTTAATCGTCTCTACAAGTGTTTCTTTAAGAGGTCACGTTTCACAAGTGTACGTAAGAACAGGCAAGTTGCCTTGGTTTTGAAGTATTGACGGTAATTTGCTTTAAAAACATCTTTGAGTAGTTTTCCGTAGGCTGCTCATGCCAAGTTTCGGCACCTGCATTTCCTCTTTTAGGGATATCAGTTGTCCTAAATATAGGTACATATTCATCTACGACTTCGGCTACGTTATTATTGATGGTAATAGCTGTTGCGTCTTTCCGGTTTGTCATAATCTTGATTTTTGACATATTCATTTTCAGCCCTACGCTCACCGCCTTCGCTCCAAAGTCTTCTAGCATAATTTGCCGATCCTTCATTGTTGCAGCTATAAGTACAATGTCATCTGCATATCGAAGAATCGTTAATGTTGAAACCTTTATTGTACTATTTCAACCCCTTGAATACGTCCACCGGCACATTAGTAAAAAGTTTTGAGGATAAGGTATCCTCTTACCGTATACCTCTTCCCACTCGTATTGGATTACTTCCATTGCATACCTGAATGACACTTGGCATCTTCATTTACGTTGTTAATCAGCTGGATATATTTCTAATCTATTCTACAGCGTTTTAAAGCGTTAATTAAGGCCCATTTTTTGACTGTATCGAAGGCTTTTTCAAAATTTAAAGGCTAAGTACTTTTGTAGATTATATTCATAGGTCTTCTCTATTACTTGTCTTAGCATGTGGATATGTTCAACGGTGCTGCGTCCAGGTTGAAAACTTCTAATTTTTGGGTTATCCTTGTTATAATTTTTGTAAGTTTTTACAAATGTGAAAGTAACGAAATTGGTACCTATCTGGTATATTACCTTGTTCCAGACATTGATTGGTTAAACCGGATTTCCAGATATTGCAATAAAGTTTTACCTCCGGCTTTTATTACTTCGATAACCTGGTGCCTTATTGTTTTTCATGTTTTAACAGGGTTTACTAGGATTATGAACAGTTTCAAAGCATTCATAACACAAAAACTGCTTATCAGGACATGATTTACAAAAACTACTAACTCTCTTTGCCTTATTACCTATTCTTTGCTGCTTTCCTTTCCGATTTAGCTGCTTATTACCTACTTCTAGTAGGTACCTAAACTGTTCTGTACAACCAAATGGGTAGACGGTAGACAGACATTTCCAACTACACAAGATCGGATGGTTTGGTTCTCTTCAGTCTTCGGACATGGTGTTGATTGTCCAACAGTCGAAGAGCCTCTGCATTAACATGGAGGTGTAACCTGGCTTCATGCTTACCGGCAAGCCTTTTGATTTCTTTTTTAACTATTGAGTTACGAACATACCACGGAGCATCTACTATGTTATGCAACACCTTGTTTGTATGGACTTAATGTTAATATCACTGACGCAACCCCATAGCTGGATGCCGTATAGCCACACTGGTTTCAGGATCTGATTGTAAATCAGTAATTTATTGTGTATTGACAACTTGGAGTTTCTACCAAGAAGCCAATAATGTTGTTTATATTTCAGACCAAGCTCAGCTCTTTTCTTCTTCACATGCGTTTTCCATCTCAATGTCATGCCGAAATGTTTGGTATTCATTTCATAGGGTACAATTGTACCGTTGATATTTAGCGGAATTGGTTCGCCTATTTTTTTGTTGGTAAAGTTGATATGGATGGATTTAAGTTCATTGAGCTTGATCCTCCATTTCGTGGTCCAGTCTACTATAATATCGCTTGCTTGTTGTAGCTCTCTTATGGAGCTTTCTTCATTGTGATTTATTGACAGGAGGGCAATATCATCGACGAATGTTGCTACTGTTATTTTATCCGATGCTGGTAAGTCGCTGTTATACAACAGATAAAGAACGGGGCCAAGGACACTTCCTTGAGGTACGCCTCCTCTTATTTCTTTTAGGCAGAGTGTTCTTCTTCTTGCTTGATTCTAAAAAGTCTATCAGCTATATAAAATGTTAAGATTTCGACATATTGTTTCAGAAGCATTTTGATCAATTTATGTATTAACCCTTTGTGCCAAACTTTGTCAAAGGCTTGGGCCACATCCAAGAAGACTGCAGAGCAGACTTGTTCAACAATGTCAGTGATACGATGCACTTGATCAATTGTTGAGTGCTTCTGTCTAAAGCCAAATTGGTAATCTGGGATTAGTTGATTATTTTCTATAAGAGGCCTAAGGGCCGGTCTTATAATGTTCGGTTTGTTTTGATCTCCTCTGTTACCTCTTTCGGAGTAGCTAGGGTGATGTTTTCCAAAATTTGGTTGTGGGTTTCAGGCAGTAAATTTTCTACATGTGTTTGATTGGGGGTAGAGATATCAGCTAGATGTTCTGCAAACAGATCAGCTTTCTGCTTATTATCTCTGGCCCATTGTCCCATATCTCTTCTTATTGGTGGTATAGATGTAATTGATTTTCTGATCCTTCTGGTTGCTTTCCAAAGTGATTAGTCCGCTTCTTTGTTAGGCGTCCAATTCCGCAGATAGGAATTTATTAATTCTTCTTTGAGTTTTTATAGTTCTCTTCTCAGTTTTTGAGCTCTATTATTCAAGATGGTTTTGTCAGACGGGTCTCTAGTCTGTTGCTCTTCTTTTTTCTTTGACGAGTTCTCTGATCTCAGCGGGGTAGTTTACTTCTTTGGTTATGTGAGTAATCTCCTTGGTTTTAATAATAATAATAATATAATATAATATAATTACAGAAATAAGGGCAGGGGTGCAACCCATTATGCCCAATAAATGTGAACACAAATCAAGTAAATACAATGATGTATGCCGCTGCCTGGAAAAGTCTGGTGAAGTTTTCAGCTTTTTTTTCTAATTGCTCAGTTGTTCTTAGGTGAATATTTAGATTGATGTTATTCTGTAGATCAATCTGGAAACTTTCCCAATCGGTGGTTTTGTTAACAAGAGTGGGTCTGGCTGCTGTTTTGAGTATCTTTTCGCTCAGTGTCAAAATGACGACCGAGTGATCGGAATTCAAGTCAAAGTTTTCTTCGACTAACGCGTCACCTAAGACACCACTAAATCACATCCGCTTCGTACGATAGTTAAATTGCTACTTTTATACATATAATAAACACTAATCACTCGCTGAGAATGCACAGGGAATGAGTGTGAAACACATCCATACATGTTATTCTAACAAGCACCAATGAAATGGTTCGAGAGGGGAGTGAGGGAGGGAAAAATATGAAACCGTGTAACTGCAAATTCACGCAATTTTACTTGACAAGACACATTTTATTTATAACTTACAAAATACATGTCTACAAAATTATTTCTAAATTTGCAAATCTATATTGTCTACTTGAAATATTGCGCACTAAAACTTTATTTCTGTGTTGTCTCGTTAACAAAACTTTTACGGAACCCATTGCTATATACCCAACAGCGTAACCGTGAGCTTTTGTATAACTAAAACTGCCTGAAGTTACAAAACCTATCATTTGCCTTGAACACGATGTACGAATATCTTTTTCTATTTCCGGCAACCACAACCGTTTCATTTGTTCGTGATAGTTTTGTAATATTTCTTCATCCTTCGGTATAACCTGCAACGGGAGTTTGTTCGATTAGTTATCACTAAATTAAAGTACGTAACCTACCTTTTCCTTCTGTTTTGCTTTAACCCGTTTGCGCCTTAATCTTTTCAACAACGTTTTATGAGCATCTCTCGATTGTTTCCTCAATTCCTGATTTTTATCTGCTCTTACGGGTTCAGCAGGTTCCTTGTTATTAACCAAATCCTTCAATTCGGCTAAATAAATTCGTGCAAACTGCCTCGCTGTACCTTTATGGTTTAATTTTATCCGGACCGGTACAATACAATTCGCATCGTAATCAAGAGTAAACGTAGGTTTTGCTTTACTTACAAACATCTCATGTATTTTCCTTAATATTTTTTTATCTCGAAGTACAAAAAACTCATTAACAGTTGTGTGTATATTTGATTTCCAATCACGGATTAGAATCTTCCAGTTAAAATTAAAAGGTTCGATCATTCCAAGTTTGGTATAATTTGGACGTTTGTTCGGGGGCAAGCCGAAGAATTTTCGTGTGTATCTTTCGGTTGTTTTGTTTTCTTCGTCATGTCCGGCTTGAGTATCAGGTGCTAAGAAAGTCAACGCACCGCTTTCGAATTGTATGGAATCAAATTCTCGTAGACCTCCTGCTCGTCCACCCCACATTATTAAAGACATCCAAAATGTATTACCCCAACCTGATGGTATTATTAAGTCCCAACCATTACTATAACCTGCAATGATTATTTTGTAGTCGAATTATTTATTAATCAAAATTTATAGCTTACCCACGATATTTTTATCTTTGCTCCCAGGTTGCTGAACAAGCATAACAGGCACCACTTCCCCCATTGCTTCAAGTTCGGTTCCTGGAACGAGTAACTCCGATCGTAATTCGCACAGTTTAGCATTGGAAATCTTATTATCTTTGACACTTTTTCTTATATCAGCATCCCAAATTAATCCCGTAGCAATATCGTTTGGTACTTCGATGTCATTCGGTGCATCGGCCCAATCTAACACTGCCTTCGTTTTAGTTTTGGGCAAGTTAAACCGAGGATCGGTTACTATCAAGGAGAAAATTAAATGAGGCGAAAGCTCGGCTGACGAAGATATGTTTTTAATATCATTCCAATATTTGCACTGTTTCGTAAAAATTTCCGAATTTCTGGAGCTTTTTATGTAATTTTCGAACCAAGTTGAGTTTGTACTTGCAGCACTTATGGGTTTTAAGGTGTTATGCAATACAGAAAGCGCGAGTGGACCTGTCAGTCGGAATCTGTTCAAACTATTTTTTAATTCTGTTAGTTGCACTTTGGTGATTTTATTTATGTATGTTTCTGTGGCATTATCGCGTTTTAAACTAAAACATTTCGTTAATTCTTCTAATGACTTGGAATAATAAGCGGCATGTATCCACATCCAAATTACACGAAAATCGGGGTTATCGGTTTCGACGGGTTTCCACTGAAAATAAATTTTTCCGATGGCTTTTTTAATATTAGCATCATTATGGAATAATTCAACTTGTCCTTCTCGATTCCCATTGATATAAGCTTTAGCACCGATACTTAAACCCGTATTACTATCGCAAATTGTTTTAAAACCGTTGATTAAAGTACTAAGTGGTCCTCTGATTTCAAGGCAACTAAAATACGATAAATCCTGGACTAAACAATGCTTGGCGGTAGCTCGATAACATGCACGAAAGGCTTTATCACAAGGTCTATCTGCAAGTCTGTAGCCCCATTTTTCAACCATATGAAATCGTTTTGCATGCCATATATGAGTTTCTAACCATTTGTGTTTACGTTGTCTACGAGCATAGTCATCTAATAAGTTTCGTGGTCTTCTCCTGTATTTACGCGAAGGTCGTTTTTGTTTCGGGGGCATTCCTGATTTTTTAAGTTGATTTAAGTGTATCTCACGTAATCGTCTGGGTAAACGTTTGGCATTGTGTGACATTACTCTTCTTCGCATATGTTTCGGTAAACGTTGAAAAGCTAGTTTGGTTCCTGTCGATGCTTGTAGTGCTTGTTTCATTGCTTTAATTTCGCTGGTTCTTGCTGTCGTAAAACTGAGCAGATTTACTCTGTCTGGTAATTTTTGGGGTCCTCCCAATGTGCAGTCGAACTGCATTTCGTCACTCATCTTTAAATACGTATTTGATAACCTATTATTTTAATGGATATTAACTATGGGGCGTACTAATGAAAAACTTTACAATTAGTAACACTTAGCAATATTTCAACGCATAATTATTTTCTTAATAATAATAAGAGTGATCACACATAACCTATAAAAATCGTGCTTCACGTTGTTTACGTAGATTTAATAGTAGATCAAATTTGATTTGTAGTAGTTCAACCGGAGTCGTCGTACACAACGAACTATAATAGTAAGTTCGTTGGTTGTCTTTGTCTTCTGTGACTATTATTACTGCTATATTTGCTGAAACATGAGCATACAACAAGAGGTATGTCTTTATTTTGTGTATTTTAAGTTTCAACTAATTAATTAAGTGATATTTTTATAGGATACTGTTCAACCCAAACAGTAAGTATTTCACAAATAATTAATAATACTTAATAATACCATAAATATTTGGATCGAAAACGGGACATTTTTAAAATGCATTTTTATAACACGAAAACAGTCACCACAGTTGTTTATCAATAATATAAATTACATAATATAAACTAAAAATGCTAAAGAAAATAAAACAAAAAAACAGACCAAAAACTCTTGTCATGTAATAAGTAATAACAAATAAAAAACGAAAACAATTATTGATATTTTTCCGTCGACAAAATTTGTTTTAATAAGTCTTTTTGACTATTAAGAAAATTGTAAAATTCCAGACAATCCATCTCAATGTTAATTTTTGTTGCACCACCAGTCTGAAATTAGTTCTAGTGTGCGTTGATTGGTTGGCTTGGCGACTTGATACTTTGTAAGCCAGTTCATAGAGGGCATCATGTCATATCATCTGCTACAAACATTTCGGAATAGTACGTGAAAAATTACGCAAAACATTATTGCTTGTTAAAAAACGGGACAAACGCCCGTCCAAAAAAAACACCGCAAAATTTTGCGGAAATCGCGAATAGCTAGTGCATCAACTAAACTCTGTTCAGCCAAGCCGTGCAGTCAATGTAAACAAACAAGTTTGACAGCGGCTGATTCACACGGAAAATGCTTTGCGTGAAATTGTTGGCTGCGTTAGCGTACGCGCTTGTAACGTGTACACAAGTAAGTACCGTAAATACGTACTTATGTAAAAATGCGTCACCGGCCTATCGGATTAGGAGACTTTCACCAGTATACAACCAATCACAGCCCCTATTTCGACCTCGTGGTTGTTAACCATTATGTGGTTTTGTTTACATCGAGTGCACGGTTTCCGTGAATACACTTTAGCTTCAGTCCGGTAGCCGGTAGATCAAATTTGAATTGTAGTAGTTCATTTGTGCTGTTACAATATAACCTAAAATGCTACAACGAAGAATAGCTGGATATTTTTAATAAAACTACATAAATAATTTTACTCTTATCTTAGTAAAGATGTCCCAACTTTCAGGTCCAGAAATAAAACATACCTTACGGAAATTGGATTATCCGTTGTGTGCACGAGAAGCACTAACAAAAATAGGTGATTAATTAAAAACTTTTGGTACGATTGCAAATCGTTTTTAAACTTATTGCTATTTTATTTAGGGCAACTAATATGCAATCGTGTTCCAAGTTTAAAGCACATGGATTTAGCCCTAGATTTAATGGCAGAATTAATATTTTGTGAAGTGGACAGACGCGGCAATAAACGACAGTCCCCTCTTTCAGCGTTGGATGAACTACAGTTATTGGAAGTTTTATATGATTACTTTAACAATACTCCAAATGAAACGTCTCGAAATGCCGTGTTTTTGTCGTTATTTAGTGGTACAACTGCCATGATGAGATCTGCCGTGTTAAGCAAATTAGCTTCGATAGCTGTAGGCATACCATCTCCCCTTTTATTGATATCTGCAAGTACTTGGATGCAACAGTTGGGGAATACATCACCCAATAGTCATTACTTAGCAAAAGCATTAGTTAAAGATTATTTTATTTTAGCACCAAATGCGGTTCATAAATTAAAAGTATTACCTCATATCGCTCCACAATTCACAGCCAATTTTTTAACTGCCGTTGCTAATATGTATTTTTCTGACGGGAAAAAAGAATCGTTTTTGTATCCACCATCAAGTTTACTTGAAAGTATTACGTTTTGGGTAAGTACTTGTTGTCGTTAGTTAAAATAGTTTGGTAGCTTTAAATCCGTAGGTAAAAGAAAACAGTGGTTTGTGTATAGCAGCGCAACAAATACAGACTTCATTACCACCTGGTGCTATAGCAATGGAAGCTACAACTCCGATTGCCGGTTTATTGAAATGGTGCATATTAGCGCCAATTTATAATCAAAATTCGGACCTCTACGGACAGTTACACTTAGGCTTACTTAGTGGTATATTAGAAATACCGCACGTTACGCCTCCACGAGCAATTTCAGCACAACATTTAATATCGCCCGTAGGAAATATTTCAAGATACGTTATGGATGTACAGTCCAGAATTAAGAAGAATGAAAATGGTGTAGATGAGCAACAGATTTTAGCAGAGGATACAAATTTACAGCTATGTCTGGATCGATTTGCACAAGCTGTGCAGGTTGCTTTGTCTGTAAATTGCGTTTATGGGAATATCGAAGATCTTTTTACACAATTACAGCAATTGCCTCAGAATAGATTGTTACATATTGTGATTTGTACACACAAACAAAATAAATAGTTGTAGTTCATAAATGTAATACAAAAATTTGAGTTTTCTTTTGAGACTGAAATGATTATTATATTAGAAATTTTTGTATCAACCAACCAGTGGCGGCTCGTCTATAGGGGCCTTAGGGGCCAGGCCCCACCTATATTTGTATAACTAAACGCAATAATTGTAGTTTAAAAAAATATGTTTCTTGTAATTATTATTTTTGATCTATCTCCAACACGTTTTATTGTTTAATAAAAAAATTACTGTAGTATTTTGTGGCAATATTGTATACTGCGACTTAGTACGGTCTTTGAGGCCAGCCGTGTATTTTATATGTGTAGAGCACGGGGCATCTATGAGCCGGGAGCCGCGCGCACTTCCAAGCGTGGTTGCTTACCGGGCGCAAAGCTTATCTTGGGGCCCGTTTAGTCCGGCCCGTGATTGCGTTTGTACGTAAATAGCGCGTGATTCATTCATTGTCTTATTATTTTTTCATCATTGATCTGTTTTATTGTTTTTAGTGTGTTTAATTATTGTTGTCGGTTTTTGTTATAATTTATTTTAAAGTTTAAATTTTTATTACCTCTATAAACGATACATTTTAACTATGAACAAAATCGATAGTTTATCGTAAAAACGTTTCTCCTTATTAAGTCTAGAAGAATAAAAAAATTAAGTTGTTTTTGTCCCCTGGCCCCACCTGTTTCTATTGTCACCAGCCGCCACTGCAACCAACATCTGCAAATTTGTATATCTTGTGATATACATGGCTTTAAAAAATAATAGAAAGGACAGTGCAACCTGTTCCCCTTCTTGTGTATAGGGATTATTAGTCCTATTTTCCATTCATTGGGTAATTGTTCTTGTTCCTATATTTATTTTACTAAACTGTATATTTTTCCACATAGGTGTTCTCCTACGGTTTTTAGCATCTCAGACGTAATATTATCTTCTCCGGCTGTCTTACCCTTGCTGAGACTTTGGATGGCTTTCTGCACCTCCTCATATGTTACTGTCTCTTGTTCTTGCTCCACATCTTGTTGATTCTATGACTGTGAATGATTCAGTAAACCCTGGAAATACTTCTTACATCTTTGTTGTAAATTGATACAAATTTATCTTTGCTATTGATAATATTTTTCTTAATTTTCGAGTTATTGGTTATGAAAGACTTAAGTTTGGAATATAAGCTTGACATGGCATTTAATCACGTATTGTTATTCTGAAGTAAGTTACCTCCCATTACAAATTGAATTGCGGATTAACATAGATCGATGTTATTTATAAATTTGTATGTTGGGTTATTTTTCTTATCAGTCTTGATCTATCCACTTTTGGGCCTAGGCTTCTCCCAGTCTCTTCCATTTCTGTCTATTATGAGCCACTTGGAACCACTCTCTTCCCGCCGTTTGTTCGACTTATCAATTCATCTTCTTTCTGGTCTTCCGGCGCTTCTCTTGGTTAATCTTGGACTCCATGAATTGATGTCCCAGCTGCTTGCCATTTTCAATATTCTTTCACATACAGGGAATTTTTCTTTTTAGTATACATATCTCCTATGTATACTTTTATAATAAACGCAAATAGGCAACCCACTATACACTATAAACGGCACGTCACGTGGTGCGTAAAGGTTATGTTTCATGTTTGTAAATAAAAAATAAATCAAAATTAGTGGAATATCAACATAATTTTAATTCAACGATTATTCTAAAACATAAAATATCAACAATGCAAAACAGAAAGGAAAATAAAAACAGCAGCAGTTAAAGACTAATTTTTTGACATTAACTTAATTTGATGATTTTTGCCACAGCATGCTAATTTTTTAAAGTTTATAGTGTATAGTGGGTTGCCTATTTGCGTTTATTATAAAAGTATACATAGGGTATATGTATACTAAAAAGAAAATTTCCCTGTATATCAGTCACTTTCGTTTTACATCTAAACTCGTGTTTAATTTTATCCCGGAGGCTGACACCCAACATTATTCTCTCCATAGTTCTTTGGGAAGTTCTAAATTTAACCATACTCTTCTTGGTGAGTGACATCGTCTCCACGCCATATGTTGCAACACGGAGAACACAAATAATAAACTTTTCTTTTTAAGCAAATATGGAGATCAGGATTTCTCATTATGGGGTTAGTTTCCTAAAGACTACCCAACTCAAAGTTATTCGACGTGAAACCTCGGTTTGGTTTTCTTTTCCGAGTTTAATTTTGTGTCCTAGATATATGTATGTACTCTTGGATTACCCCTAGAGTCGTGTTGGCAACGGTGATATCCACTTCCGCCGTGCTCATGATGATGAAGAATGGCGATCCTGCCCAAGCAAGCTCTTGATTTTTCTCAACTCTTGTGCCGAGAGAAATCAGGTCCCAACTTGAATCCCAACTATCACCCTATCTTACTTCTTCTATACCCTACATCCTACCACTCGCCAACCAAAAATCTCCAAGCATCAAAAATTGGGTTCCTATTCCAATTGTTAAGAGGTGCGTCTTATGTGAATCCCCCAGTATATTTGTAACACACCTAGATCTAGGTTCATGGCTATGATTCTGGAGTTTATGGTTTCCCGGTTGGTTACTTTAGCATCAATTTCCCTGCTTACTATTATTCCCAGTATGGGTGGTTGCCTATAAGAAATGAGTAAGGCGGTACAAGATAAGATGAGCACATTGTATTCTTTAAATAATATAATAAGTGACTTTTTTAACTGATTAATGAAATTTACTGTAGCTGCTTGAAAGCGCATTTAAGGCACCGAGCTACGGATTTATAACTTTGCTTATTGAAACGGTAAAATAATTTTAAAGATTTTATGCAATAACAAAATTTTCGTACAAAAGAAGTTCAAATATATTCAGGTAGAAGGTCGAATATTTATGTAACTGTTGAGAATTGAAGATTTTTTAAATGTAAATGCGTAGTACTTATTCAAAACTATTAAAATTTTATGCAATAAGTCATAAAACTGTTTACAGCCTTATCACCCAGAAGAAATAATTTTAATATTATTTTTTTTAATAACGTAATAACTTAGGAAGTTTCGCAAGTTGCGTTATATTAATTTTCTAAGGTTCAAATTATGATGCTTTTTCCAAGTAAAAGATTTTTTCTAATATTTTGGGGTTCAGGGCCGCATTTTGTCATCGTAAATAATTGTCATTAATATTTACAAATTCAAGTCGATTCTAAAGCATTACTAAACCAACGAATTTTGAGGGCAAATAAAACAAATTTGTAATGAGAAAATCAGCAATAAATTCACGGAAACCCATTCACAAAATGTAAATTTCCCATTGTAAATATTGATATGCCTATCATAAATAAATATTCGAATAAACTTAACTCAAGAATTTCTTACAGTTTAGTGAAAGTATTCCTAGACTAGCAAAAAGAAGATAAGCAGATAAACTGCAGGTCATTGAATGACTTATCAAATCTAAACTAAAGTACATTTAAGATTTATCAGCAAATATTACTGTTAGGAGTGTAGTAATTGTTACAAAATTTACTAACCCATTAATGTCAATTGATCATCGTATGCGTTAACATTTGAAAAACACGTTGTCAGTTTGAAGTTTCAAGTAAAGTTAGTCGAAAGAAAAAATTAAAATGTCACAGATTATTAGAAAACTTATTAGCACGACGAAAGCACCAAAACCTGTAGCACCTTATAAGTAAGTAAAATTTTTACTTAAGCTTTAATTAGGAATTGGTTAATAATAATTTATGAATTTTAGCCAAGCAGTTCTTGTAGACAGGACCTTGTATGTCTCAGGGGTTCTCGGTTTAGATAAAGATTCAATGAAGCTTGTAAGTGGTGGTGTTACAGCAGAAGCTCGACAAGCATTACAAAATTTAGGGGCAATCTTACAAGAAGCTGGTTCTGATTACGAAAAAGTTGTTAAAACTACTGTTCTGTTGCAAGATATTAAAGACTTTGCTGCTGTTAATGATATTTATAAAGAATGTAAGTACGTTTTAATTAGTTTATATTAATTGAAGCTGGAGGATTTTTGAAAATTCACATCAAAAACAATATTTTGCAGAAGACATAAACCATGAGATTTATGAATGTAAATTGATATCAATTCGTTTTAAAACTAACAAGGGAACCTTGTAACATGATAATATTTTACATTCTTTTCTAACTTGAGGTTTATTTTCTGTTCATAAATATTTCAAGGCAAGGCATTCAATATAAATTTTGGTTTGGCTTCGATTAAATTGGAATTTTTACAAAAAAATTTAAGGGCTTTCCTGAGAAGGGTAAATAAAATATGCAACAAACTTGTTTTAATAAACAAATTCTCTTGGCTTAATAAGGCGATAATAAATTCTCGTTTGTTTCCTTTTGCAGAAAATTCAATATTTTTTAACAATTACTCAAGCTTCTTTCTGAGTCTAAAACGTTTGGTTTTTAAAGAATCTTGTAGGCATAGGAAATTTTCCAGTTAAAGAATTGTCGTCATTGTGTCGATAAAATTAAAAATTTTCTGTGATTTTCCTCTGCCAATGAAATAATAATAATAATATCGACGTATTAAACATTTACTTACTAAAAAACGGTTGTCGCTGATTATATTTAAACGTAGTGTTGTAACATCTGTTTAAAAACAAATAAAGATAACATTTTATATTCAGTAATAAAAGTGTGTTAAAGTTTACTATAGTTTCGGTTGCAAAACTAATTTCGTTCGGATTTAATAACAAATTACTTGCAATAATTTTACTTAACAGTATCAGAGGGCGATTGCAGTTTTTGCTTCTTATTATCAAATTATTACATTATATTTTGTTTATTTCGGTCTGATCTTATTACAACAGAATTTTAGTTTACGAATGTAGGTTATTCCAAGGTGCCTTTTTAACAATATTATTTAATTACTTACCAAATTACAGTTTTCACGAAGGATTTTCCAGCTCGTACTGCGTATCAAGTTGGAAATTTACCAAAAGACGCACAAGTAGAAATTGAAGTCATTGCACTTGTCGGTCCTGTTACTACAGTCCCCGCTTAATTAATATAGTTTTGTTAGTTAGTTCGATGCTAAGTTATTAAATAAACCCTGTAATAATATTAATAATAATAATACAGTTCTTGTAGACCCATGAATTCAAATCTTTTTATTATTCTTTTCCGTTTTATTCTGTTCTTAGACTTCTCTTGCCACTCCTCCACGACCACTGCTGTTTTCATCTTCTTTTTGGTCTTTCTTTTTGTTTCTCTTCCTCCCTCCCCTGTCGTAAGCACTTTCCTAGCGAGTCTATTATAAAGCATACTTGCAACATCTCCGCACTTTTGCTGTTTGTCCGAAACTGATATAGTTCATGATTTTTCAGTTCGATCTTCTTCTCCATTCCACGCCCTTTACTTCTATAGCTCTAATATTTTTCCCATATGTTCAGTCTCGTTTCTTCTTATTTGTTAAGAATCTAAGTTTCGCATCCATATAACACAGTCGGTCGTATTGGATAATTTTTTTTATTAAGTTTTTAAACGCTCCTACTACTCTGCTGCCCTTTGCTAATCTTTTATTTAATTCCATTTCTTCTTGACAAGTGTTTGTTATTGTCACAGATACCTTTGTTACCTTTGTTATTTACTGTCTTCCATTTAATTTGATTTGTTCCTTGTGTGGATATTGCGTTCATTTCCATGTACTTTGTCCTGATTTCTTAAACATTTGCCCCAACTCCTTTCTTCTTCTCGCCATCAGCACTAAATCGTCAGCATAGGCTACGCATTGTTGTCTGTTGTTCTATATTAGATCATTTTCTTTGTATTTCACTTTCTCTAATTATTATCTTTAGAGTCAAATTAAACAGGATTGTCGTCAGAGGGTTTCAATCCTCTACTCACTTCAAATTCTTTAGATAAACTTCCTTCTATGATCACTTTATTGGTGGTGTTTCGCAAAGTCATTTTAATTAACTTAATTAATTTTCTAAGCTAAATTTCGTTCGTATTTGTTATGCAGTACTTGTTTCATTACGAAAATCTGGTCTATTGTTGACCGTCTTGTTCTAAATCCTTCTTGATATTCGCCTAATTCGTCTTCAGGTATTTTATGCAATCTATTTCTTTTTACTTTTGTTACTATCTTGTAAACTACATCCAGCAGTGCTATCCCCCCATAGTCATCGCAGATAGTCCTATCACTTTTCTTGTCATCTTCCATACATTGGGCATTTATTCTCTTCTCGCTGTATTCTGTTTGCTCCAACTGAGCAATCCTTTTCTATACACTTGTCCCAGCTTCTTTCAAAAATTCTACAAGGCTTTTATTATTTTTTAATTTTCCTATTACATCGCTTATTTCTTCTTCAGATGGTTCTTCGACTATGGTCTGTGTTTGCTGTTTCTCTTCTGCATCTTCTTTCTTATCTTGTTCCCCTTCCAATAGCTCTTTGCAGTACAGAACCCGTCTATCTAATTTTCCTTCCCTTTCGCCGTATATTGTGTTTTCCTTGTTTGCTTTTCTTTGCTTCCTAGTAAAAAAATTTTATCTCACTGTTAACGTAGTATTTTTCTATTTTTTTGTAGTATCTTCTCAATATAAGCATTGTCTCTTCTTTTTCTGGCATTTGGTTTTGCTGTTTTCCCTTTGCTTCTGGTTTTAAAGTGATTATTTTAAACATCTTTCATTCATTTTATTCTTCTTTTCCCTTTAGATTGTCGTTTTGCTATTTATGCTTTTAAAATATTTATTTCGTGTGTTTGCTAGTGCTTGTTTTCTTGTACGCTGTGTGATATGAAAATGACCGGATCGACTCCGCGAAGGTCGCGCCCTTTTCACAGCTGATTTGCCTAAATTCTTTAAATCTTAAATGTACTAAAACTTACCTTTAATTTTTATAGTTTTTAATGTTTTTGCTTAATTTACTTTGCACTGTTTACTTTGTGTTTTTAACTACTCAGTAATTGGGTAAAATTTGGGAGTTCTACTAGTTATTAATCAACTATTTATCTCTTACTTTAATGAAATAAATTCAAAATCTTGGTTTATAGATTATTACCTACAACATAATTTTAGTTTATGGATGTAGGTTATTCAAAGGTGTCCTTTTTAAGAAAATTATTTAATTATTTACTTAATAAATTACAGTTTTCAAGAAGGATTTTCCAGCTCGTACTGCGTATCAAGTTGGAAATTTACCATTAAATGCACAAGTAGAAATTGAAGTTATTGCACTTGCCGGTGCTGTTACAACAGTTCCAGCTGAATCAAAATAGTTTTTTTTTTATATAAGTTCAGTGCTAAGTTATTAAATAAATCCTGTAATTATGAGTAATTAATTTAATAAATGTTAATATATTTTCTTTCTTGTTATTTATTATTCCTATTTATTAACTTTCAGTTTTCCCCAAGGATTATCCGGCACGTACAGCTTATCAACCTGTAAATCTTCCTTTAAATGCAAAAGTGGAAATAGAAGTTATTGCACTTACAGGTCCAGTAACGACGGTTCCTGCAACATCCAAAATTTAGGATTTTGCTTTATTAATAAATAAGAATATGGGATGCTTATTGTTTAATTTAATAAATATTAGACTGATTAAGTTCTTTGAGTTTTTATTTCTTTTTTCCTGTCCTTTTTATTTTTATTTATTTATTTTTATACAGGGTGTCTGATTTTTCATTGACCAGCTTGTCGTTTATTATTAGAAATACAAGAAAAAGTCAGAGGAAATAGTTTTTTAGTAGTAATTCTTCTATAAAATGGCATAATTAATTATTTTTTATGGCCTACTGTTTTTCAGGAAAAATCTTCTCTCGCACTTCCTACTCTACGGTTTTAGATCGCCGATCAATCACTTTATTGATATTTTCTAAAATATTGCCAGTTCGTTAAAATAATTATTTTTTATGTCTACTTTTGCGTCATCATTGACTTCATATATTTAGATTATCGTAATTGTTTGTCCAAACATCTATTTTCTTTCGTCTATTTCTTCCCATGAGTCTTTGATCTCCTACAAGGGCTCTTTCACTTTTCGCTATTCCACTCCATATATAAAAATAATTGCCTGCTAATTACATTGCCTAAAGTACTTCGATCTAAAGGACCTTTTGTGTTACGTTACAGTTCCTAACATTTGTTGATCTCTAAGAAAGCTCTTAGAGTTTTAAGAACTTGCTCAACTGTCTGGAAAAACTGGCAAAACGCAAACTTTTTTTCTGCTCGAAAAATGATTGATTGGGGATACTGTTCAAGGATTTTGACGTTTCATATCTAGACCCATCCCGTCTTCGCGGATATCAGTGAGGGGTCAATCGAAGTCACATTCAGTCGTCATTATCTCTGTAGATTTGGCTGTAGACTCTCATTAGGTTAATTTTGCCAATGTTTAGTGAACAACCAGAACCTAGGTCGAATTGGTGGGCTACCTTTCGTCATAGCTGGCATGCGACAGATCTCCGTCTGTTAACAGGTTTTGAGGTAGTTGAGGGTGCATCCCTTCCCGGCATTTTAAGGACTTGTTCTGCTAGATACAAGGTGGAATGTCACGGGGATTCTCTGTATACTGCCAAAAGTAGTAATGTGGGCCTGTTTTACTTTCATGTGTTAAATGCCTGGCATTAACATTTGAAGCGAGTTCTGGGCATTTGCGAGACTTGGTAACGATTGTTAATTAAACTAACTAGCTTAGATGGAAGGTATCGAAAACATAAATACCAGCCCATCACTATCATATTTCTGTAAACATTTGGAGCTTTTATATAGGAATCTAAGTCCACCCATTATAAAAGTTTGCAAAAAACATCCATGAAACATGCAAATATTTTAACCTTTTGCATACCGATAAATGCTTAGAAATTTTCCACTTATTTTAATAAAGATTTTGTTTTAACAAAATCTCTTCAGCTTATCTACAATCAATTTGTTTCCACGAGCATTGCATGCAAGAATGTCTGAGCAGTGAAATACTAAAGTTCTTAACACGAGAACCGACTTGCAATTATGATCAATAACTTTATAATTCATACTACACACTAACATTATTACAGCCGTGGTCAACCTTGACATTAATACGAATTTCAAAGAATTATAAATGAAGAACGAAACCAAATGTTTATAAAGGACTTTGTTGCACTTGTTCTAATGAAACTAGTCCACACGATTCTAATGATTGATTTCTGTAGTTACAACGAGATCACGCAACATTTTCCCCTGCATTATTCATTAACTTTTATCAGCTAGTGTGATTATTAGCTAACTGTAAAAATATAACCCTGACTTTATTTAAAATAACGATGACATTATACTTTCTGAAACTGGGACAGGACCGAATAGGAGCTGAATAAATTATGGCCCTTTTATTCTTACCTTGTATAAACTTAAAAGGGAAACTTTTGTAATTTAGTTCAGTGGTATGGAAATTTTGCTGAATAAACCTCTTGTTGAACGTGATGTTTTTAGTGGTGAAAACAGAAAAAGGGTTGGTTATGAAGTATTTTTAAATGTGTCAGGCTTTTGTAGATTGGCATTTTTTTGCTTTGATAAGTTGATTTATGGGGTATTTCCTTAGTTTGGGTTTTTGTCTAAAAGAACGCGAAGTCGGTATTATACATAGACGATGTGTAATTTCCTCCGCGTGTTTCACCAAATTTCAAAGGTTTGATGTAATATTATAGTTTATGAGGACTTGGTGTCAATAACAAGGAAGTTAGGGAAAAATATTAGGCCACCGTAAACAACAACGTGAAGAAGTACGGTTCGATGAAGAATGTGAGGAGGTCAACCAAAAAAAGAAACGATTTGCACAGAAAATATGTACAATAAAGTACACGGGAAAGAAAAAAGGAATTCGCTAAAGCCATGATAACAGCTGACAAGACATGTTGAAGAAAAAACCTGGAGAACAAGATAACACCGAGACGCCATGTCAACAATTAGAACAAGAAGACAGAATACCGTGGACGGCTTGAACCCTTCCATGCTTCCATGGTATATGAGTAAGTTAGTCAATCTATTAAAGCCCAAAAGAATAATAATGTTTATTTGTTATTTCTGTACATGCATTTCTATTTTTGCCGTTAGTTGCTATTTGCCATTCATTGTTTGATCATGTTAGTAAAATTGGGCGTATTTCTTGATCTGCGTGTTGCTGAGGTAGGCTATAATATGTTATGCTGATAATGTGATAGTGGCATTGCTCGACACAAGCACGTTGTACAGGTAGAACCCTTCAAAACTTAACGTTTAGCGACGACAACCTAGAAGGGGTAAAAGATTTCAAATACCTGTTCAAAGATGGTAATGAGGAAGCAGAAATTAGAAGAAGAATTAGCCAAGTTTATAACGCCCACTTTGTTCTACTATACATAATATGTAACTTCCATGATGTCCACATAAAAAATAAAATCAGAATCTATAAAAGTATATTAATAATTACTTTCGGTAGCCAAACATGGGTTTTGACACAAAAAATGGCAAGTGAAAGAAAAATATTCAGGACAATATTTGGTCCAAAACAAGAGAATGGAATCTGGAGATGTAGATACTATGAAATATACCAACAATACAAAGAATATGTCAAGATACAGAGACTACGTTGGGCGGGGCATATAGTTCAACTGGATGAGCGAAGAATACCACAGATCCATGAGTAGACCCTGGAAGAGGTGACAGGAAGAAGTTGACGTGGATGCGAAGAGCCATCTGAAAAGAACGTAACTGAAAGAGAGCAGCCCTAAATGCAAGGTCCACAGGCTGTAAATTGAAGAAGAAGAAGAAGAAGAAGAAGAAGGACTTGGTATCAGGTTTCAGAAGTTTCTTACCACGTCTTCTTGGTGTTTATCCTTAGCTGTATATTAATCTTGCAGAGTGAAGGACCTAATCTGTGGAAAAATAACCGGACATTCTAGGAAAGTCCTTGAAATGATCTTCAGTTTTATATCTCCATGAAGAGAAACGGTTGGTGTTTGTTTGAGGTGCCTTTTAGATTAATTTAAAGTTTTCAGCGTGTTTGGAAGATCATAAATAATAAAAAATCCTGTACTGTTTTCCACTGAAACTTCTTTTGATTTGTAGAAGCCAAAGCAGATGAAAGTTTGTACAGTTTTCCTATAGTGAAGAATTTATCCAGATTTTGTAAAAAAAAACTATTATTTTTAATGTTTAAAAGCACCGTGCTTGAATTAGTCATTAAAATCGCGTCATCGCGAGCTGTAGACAAAGCTATTCCTTTGTGGTTTTCAATTTTTCTTAAGTTCAAGAAGCATCGATTATTTAAAAATTATTGTTACAGAAAAAGCATGAATCATAGATAGAATGAGGTTGTGAACCCTTTTACTAATAAATTACGTAGACTATATTTAGAACTGATGATGTCAAAAATAAAAATTTAAACTCATTAGAAAAGTTTATTATTAAAAAACAGAAATATTTTACAACAAGAATAAAGCTTGAACTATTCTATCGTTTGTAATATCTAAGCAAGCAGCCTGACTATTACAAAAATATGAACTTTTTCAGTTTTTAATCAAGAAAGGTAGGTACAACTAATACTTAGATTTGTAGATTAACAATGCGAAAGTTAAAAATGCACAAAGAGAAGCGTTTGCGTTCTATAAATTAATGTAATTCGTTTTAAGAGCTTATAATAGTTAAAAGAATCTTTTTACAATTATTTATATATTAAGCATTTACGACGCTGCAATGGAAGTCATAAATTTTAAAATTTAAGACACTTTGTGAATTGCTTATTATTAACATTTTTAAATACACCAATTTTCTTTTAATTACACTTAGAACTTCAAATTAAATTTACAAAAATATTTAAGCTGATTTAATAAACTTTCTAATTAATAATACCTAGAGAGCTAAACGAAAATTTAGTTTTGATTGAGCTCGCATCAGCAAGAATCTAAACTATCGACAGGTACCTTATTATTTAGTAAACAAGTCCTCTTAGGAATTTTTCATTCAAGTTATTATCGACCCGTAAAAAATTAGGTTAAGGATTAATTTTGGAAGTAGTACGTCATGATTTTGATTTATAATTTATTCTAATTTACATTATCTGAAAACATTTAGGTACTGTTTTTTGTTTTATGGTTGTAATATAAGTTAGAAACTAATTAAACCGGTATAACCCTTGTGTAAAACTCAATCAGGTATAGCATTTTCAAATTTCTGTATTAATTTATTATCAACCCGTTGAAAATGATCCGAAAGTCAGAGTTGCAAAACGACCAGGATTATATTTATTTAATGAGCTACCAACATTTTACCAAACAATTTTTCGTTTGATGTAATTGAAAGCAATGACGGGAAAGAAAGATCAGCAATAAGGAAAATGCACCAACATTACCAACTGACCAGTGGACAATTGTCCGTCCCAAACACAACCGGATACCAAACCAAACATTTACATGCAAAAACTTACTTTGAAAATTATTTCCACTAAGTAAATTCGATTCTTAATTCTTAAATAGTTTTATTTATGAAAAAATCCTTTTCAGTGTTATCACAATCATTCCTGCTGCCAATTGTCTAGGCGTCCAACAGGATTCAGCTGCAGCAATTTTATTTATAAAATTAGCATTTCAAAGCTTTATACCCCTAATTTTAACTTTTAGAAAATGGCTTTAGCCTGATCCTGATCTGTAAAATAGCCAAAATGCAACATTTGTATTTTATAAAAATGTAACTAGCAGCGTGACAAGTATTGCAGTGATACGTGCATTTCAACAACAAGATATTGGTTACCATCTTGAATTAACAATTGTACAGTAATTACGAATAAAATCTTCTGACATTCATAGAACATACAGAATGGGAGGTAGGTATTTATCCAGAATATCCATTAATTATGAATAAAATACAAACATTTTATCCTAAATCTTCTGTAACAAAATATTAACTATATAGACTAAAAATTATAACACAGACATATCCTCACAGCGATTTGTTTACATTTATATAAAAAAAAAGATTGTTTGTTGATGTTAAATGGACGGATTAGTTTTCACTCAAAATAAAAGATTTGTTCGAATTTGTATCCAAATGATCCAGTTGTTCGCCTAGATGATCTTCGGTTTTTGGTCTCTCCATGTCTAATTCCAAATCTTCCAACTCTAAATCCTGTTCTGGATGCAACGAACCTGTTTCTGCTTCGAGATCGGATTCAGGCACGTCTATTTCTATTGATAGTACACGTTGCTCTAAAATGGCATCCGCTGCAGCTTCCCACAATGTTGGTGGTCTAATATTATAAACAGAAAGTTATTAATGTTGACTATTATAATATATACAACATTCAGGTATTTTTAACAACATATGATAAGGAAACCATGAATTTTGTTATGGAACATCGACAGATTCATTTTATAACAGTTGTTTCATTAAATTGAACTTGGAGACTTCGCAACTTATTGTTAAGATTTAAAACAGAATTGAGAGTTTATTTAATTATGTTAATTACGTTTATTCAATTCCATAATTCCTAAGCAATTACGAGATTTAAAATCTTATTAAATTTAAAGCGTTTGTAGCACCAAAGTATTGTAGAAGTGGGAACGAAACCTCGAAGCTCAAGCTCGGTTAGTTTCGGCTTGAGCTTTGAACGAGATCGAGTCTAGGATTCGTTGAACCGAGCCGAGCCGAACTTTTCAATAAATTGCTTGTAAAGTCTCGAAACTCGTCGAAAGTCTTCAAGCTCGGGAACAGCAGAACAGCACTATGCTCTGTAAAAGCTCGAAGTTCGTAAACCGAGCACAGTTGAGTTTGACATTTCTTCCGAGCCGGGTCAACCCAAGCATGTTTCGAATTTTCTTGGATCCAAACCGAGCTGAGCCGAGCTTAGAAAAAGCTAAAAATTTATAACTCTACTTAATAGGTACATTCAAGATTTTAATCCGCATAGGACTTATATGTCTTAAAAACATTGGAATACTGTTGCCCTCCCACCTTTGCTGAAGAAAATAATATAGTACATCAAACGCATTTAGTATACAAAATCATATGCATTAACATCCACTTGCGATCGTATCAAAACGGACGATATTTTGATTTCAGGTTTTGTAGAGGCTTTTTCGAGACACACTGTACAAGTAACATAATAAATATTAATAGCTCGTGGTTTCAAATTAATTGCTAACAGAAATCTAACACCTTCCATCGAATGAATAAATCATGAGGCAAGTAAATAGCTTTTACACCTACAAAAATAGTTCCAAAAATGGATCCACACTTTGTGGGAAATCAAGAACCTTATAATTAATTACTGAGAAATAGCAGGTTTGGTTTCACTTCTAATTTTAGGTTTTACCCATAAAACTACTGTTTATCTATCTTATCGGAATCAATTTATCTAACATTCGGATTTTTGTTTTTCAGGCTGTGATTTGCCGAATTCACGTTTCGAATTTTCTAACAACTCCAAATACGTAAATCTATAAAAATATTTAGAAATCTTGAACCTTCACGACGAGTAATAAATAAATAAAACATTCAATATTCAGAAACTTTGCTCGTGAGTTCTTTTCCATTGATGTTTATTTCGTGACGAACTTTTTCTCTGAATAAAAGCTTGGTTTAGTGTGGTCATTTATTGGACATTTACTTGTAACTTTCCCTGTCCGTTCATTTCCCTGACTTGTCCTATCGATTGGACATGGTTAATAATAGTTTACAGTTATACATTCCACAGTAATCATTCATAACGGATACTTTCTTATAAATCAATAGGGTTGAAATAGGTTTGTTAGCTGAACAAAACGGGTTTCTTTTTATTATTTCGTGAGCAATTCGTTAGCACTTGCTAAAAATTAGATTAAACAAGTAAAAACTAAAATAAAACAAGTATTTTTCTTCAAAAGAAATCTTGATAATTATGTAGATTTAGCTTGTAAATTGTTAGTAAATGAACAATAATTTATTAACCAAAGAAGAATTAAAATAAATGAAAGTTTCTTATAAGAGCTTACAATAATTTAATTATTTAAAGAAACAAAATAAATACTCAAAAAGGCACAAAATGGAATGAACAATTAAGAACGATACGTTTAAAATTATTAAATTAATTTTGAATTTGTTTTGGGTTATCGAAAAGGGCAGATTCTCATTTAGATGTAATTCTATTCAAAATCTAAAAATGCATTAAACTTTCTCAAAATCGTTTTTTAATGAAATTTTTCTGTATTTTCTGGTGCTAAAGCCACAAATTATTTTATTTTCGGATATTAGGTATAAAGTTTTCAATTTAAAATAAAATTAGGTTCGGAAAGTGTTCTAACAACAAGGATGATCAATAAAAAATCTTATACAATTTCCCTTCACAGCAAAAACTTATGTTGGAAAGAGAAGCATTGAAATTCAAAATTTTTAACCACTAATTTAGCATCAAGCCCTCCTAAAATTAGTTTTAAATGAAAATTTCTGGACGTTCTAGTTCTCTGACTACTTTCTTTTAAAAATAAAACTTTCATTTTAACATGGAAATTTTCAAATAGGCTTGAACATATTCTAAAATTAGAATTAAAAGTTTTGTATAATGTTGCTCTAAAGCTTAGTTTATAACGAAAGGCAATGAAATTTCGAATTTCTACAAACTAATTTAGCATTCAACTTCTCCATTTTTTTTTTAATGAAAACTTCCTAGCCTTTAAACCTTTGTTTTGGTATAAAGCCTACATTTTAAAATGGAAAATATTTCAAAACACAAAAAGGACGAATTAAAAATTTTATGCAATTTTCCTCTTACAACAAAAACTTATTTTTAAAAGAAAAGTTCTGAAATCTCAAATATCCAAGGACTAATTTAGCATTGAACTTTCAAAATCATTTTTTTAAATAAACATTTTTGGGTTTCCTTGTGTTCGAGCCACATTGTTTATAATATAAAGTCATTTTAAAATAGAATTTTTTTGAAAGTATTGCAAAACACAAGCAGGGCGAATTACACATTTTATGCGATTTCTTTTCAAAACAAAAATTCATTTAAAAAAAGAAGCATTAAAATCTAGAATTTGTAAGGATGAATTTGGCATTAAACTTTCCTAAAATAATTTTTTAAATTAAATTTCTTGGACTTCCTAGTTTTCGAGTCACATTTTTTTAAATGTAAAACTTGAAAATGTTTCAAACTCAAAAAGTATCCAATTTTCTCCTAAAACAAAAACATCTTGAATTTTTAAGAACCTATTTAATATTAAGCTTTTCCAAAATCATGTTTTTTAATGAAAATTCTCGGAATTCTTAGTTTTCGAACCACATTCTTTTTAAATACAATGCTTTTAATTTGTAAATTTGAAGGTATTTCATAACACACAGAGGACGAATTAAAAATTGTATACAATTTTCCTCTCGAAACAAAATAATTTTGAAAGTGTTGAAAAACACAAAAAAGACGAATTCGAAATTTTGTACAATTTTCCTCGCAAAATAAATACTTATTTTGAAAAGAAAAGCAATGAAGTCTCGAATTTTTAACGACTAATTTAGTATTAGACTTTCCTAAAATCACTTTTTTAATGAAATTTTTGGACTTTTTTTTAAATATAAAGCTTTAATTTTAAAATGGAATTTTTGAAATAAAAACACAAGATTAATTAAGATGCTTATATAATTTTTCCATAAAAGTTTATTTTGAAAAGGAAAGCAATGAAATCTAGAATTTGACTTTTGTTTTGAAAATGTTTCACTTAAATGTATTTTAAAAAAATGAGGGAAATTTTCTAAAACGATTTTTTTACATCACATATTTTGGACTTCCTAGCTTTCGAGCCATATTTTTTTAAATATAAAAAATGGAATTTTTTAAATAAGCTTGAAAATATTTCAAAACAAAGAAAATAAACTAAAAATTTTATGCAATTGTACTCTCCGAACAAAAGGTATTTTTAAAAGAAAAACAATAGAATCTCAAATTTTTAAGGACTAAGTTAGGATTAAAACTTTCCAAAAATCACTTTTTTTAATAACATTTTTTGGCTTTTCTGGTTTTCGATCTTCATGTTTTTTGTAATACTATGAAGATTTCATCTTAAAATGGAATTATTCAAATAAAGTTGAAAATATTTCAAACTCCTCCCAAAAGAAAAGCTAATTTTGAAAAGCGAAACACTGAAATCTGGATTTTTTAAATACTATCGTTTTCCCAAAATAATCTTTGTAATGACAGTTTTTGGATTTCCTAGTTGTTAAGTTTTTAAATACTTAGAAAGCTTTCGTTTGAAAATGGATTTCAAATAAGCCTCAAAATATTTCAAAGCGCAATGAAAATGAATTAAACACAAACGCTTATTTCTGGAATTTTTAACCAAATTTTGTTTTCCAAGCATTAAGATTTAAGTGCATTTTAAGAAATTCTTGAAATACATTAAATGTATTTTCCCAAATGGGCAAACCCGTAGAAATTTAGTTTCAAAAATTGCAGTTGAAATTTACAGAATTTGGCGCTGAATTAATTTAAACTTCTTGGTTAAATGGGAACTTTACTTCCTTGCTTCTAAAGTATTTTTAAATTAATAACTGCTTCAGTCATATGGTGATTCGTCGTACTCTATTTTTGAAGCTTTGAAAAGGTTTTGAAAAAGGTCAATTCTAGGATTAAAATAAAAATTACTTGAGGCATACCGTCCCTTTCTCATGATTTCCTAAAGTTAAAATACGAACTCTATGTTTCCGCTTTTTTAAATATTTGTTTAAATTATAATATATTTTAACACTCTTTGAGTCACTTCCAAAGAAATGGCATTTTAAGGCTTTTACAGTTAGTTTCAGAAAACTTAATTTTAGAATAATATATAATATCTTAACATCCTTGCAATTTGTTAATTTTAGAATTAAATTAAAAACTACTTGAGACATATCGTCCTTTTTTTATGTATTCTTAAAGGCTTATATGGGAAATGGGAACCTTATAGTTCCTTCTCCTCCAGTGTTTTAAAAATGAAGTAACGACTTCAACTATTTGGCGATTCGCCGTATTTTAACGTTCTTGGAGTTGATTTCGAAAAAAGCGAGTTGTAGATTTAAATTGAAAATTATTTAGGATATGATTCCTTATGATTTCTTGAAGATGTAGAAGGGAAGTGCAGGCCTCTTCTTAAATATTCCTTTACATTAAATAACGGCCGTAATTTCTTGGTTATTCGCCGTGTTTTAACGTTCTTCGAGTTGGCTTCAAAAATGGTCAATTTTAAAATAACTAAACTAAACTAAACAAAAACTACTTATTTGACGTCCCTTTTTTATGATTTCCCAAAGGTTTAGGAAATGAGAACTTTACAGTTTCCTCTTCTTAAGTATTTATATACATATATGGAAAGCAAGTTTAGGCCATCAGAAACAGGAATGGAAGTATAGAGACAGAAGAAGCAAAAATACTAGAAGTATAGAAAGAATACTTTGAGCAAAAATTTAAAGACAACGACAGAACAAAAGAAGACCGAAAAGGAGAAGGATTTGGAATCAGAAGAAAACGAGGAAGAAAAAAGAAATATTGAAATTCAAGAAGTGGAAGGTGCAATAAAACAGATTAAACTGGAAAGGCGTCAGGAAGAGATCAAGTAACTCCTGAAATGGCGAAGTACTGAGGAGACAAAGTTAAGCAAGTTAAACACTGGCGTGGGATGGCCAAAAAACACCGGAAGATTGGAATGAAAATATAATTGTGTCTGTAGACAAGAAGGATAGTTAAAACGACTGTAACAATTACCGAGCGATATGCCTCTTCTCGGTTATAATGAAAACGTATTCCAGAAATTTATAGAAAAGGTTACGGGAAGAAACGGAAGAGAACCTGACAGAAGAACAAGCAGCGTTCAGACCCCAAAGATATAGACACAAGACCATATATTCGCACTGCATTGTACTTGGCCTTCATAGACATCGAATCTGCTTTTGATAAAGTACCACGAGAAGCATATGGAAAGCACTGAGACAACTGGAAGTAACAAACAAACTTCAACAAGCAATTAAGAATTTATACAAAAGAACCAAAGGCAGAGTTAGGATAGGAGAGAATCCGAGACATTTGAGAAATATACGAAAGCAAAGAGGACAGAGATAATGTAAGAATAGATTACTGGAATTCAGAGGCCATCAACATCTCATGTTTAATATATGTAGACGATATAGTTTTATTGTCAGACTCAACACAGAAATTACAACAGATTAATAAATGTAACAGAACAATAAGAAGATGGAGAATCACAATTAATGCAAATTAGAGTAAGGTAATGGAGGTAACAAGGAAGGACAACCAACAAACCATACAAATAAGATGTAGTGGGAAAGAACTAGAATGGGTCGATAACTAAGAATATCTCGGAGGAATAATAAACAAAAATGCATTAAATAACATCATTATAAATAAAAAGTACACAAAACTAAGAGTGCCTAACATAACATACCCATCGGAAAACTGGATCATGCGAAACAAGACGAAGGCAAAAATAACAGCAGAGGAGTTGAAGTAATTGAGAAGAATGGTTGGAAGAACGAAACGAGATAAAATAAGGAACATAGCGATTAGAGAAGATCTAGGAACAGAGCCATTAGTGGAAGAAATAGAAAGAAGGCAGTTCAAATGAGTTGTGCATTTTATGAGGATGGGAAAAAGAAGAAACCCTAGAAGAGTATTGGAAGCAAGGCCCGAGGGAAAAAGATATGTAGGAAGGTTTAGGGCAACATGGGAAGAAAGAATGGAGAAAATGGCTTTGGCAAGAGGGAAGAACTTAGGACAACTAAAGAAAATGGCAGCCAATCATAAACAATACCAGAAATGGACGAGCAACCTGACGCCAATAGCATATGATAAAGAAGTATTGATTTAATCAAAGAACCAAATAACCTAATATTATTAACATAAAGGTAGCGACACTAACGTCCAGTGAGTTGAGTATGGTCCTCCTAAGTCGCTTTAATACCTCGGTTGTTTTGCACGCTATGCATACGGGGTGATGTGGTAACCACCACGCCTTCGACAACCGCCTTCTATTTCTTCGTTTTTTTAATTAAATTTCCTTAAGCTTTTTCGCTAATTAGCTAAGAAGTAGTCAAAAACAGTTTTTGTTTTATTTATTTAAGAGTTAAATTTTTCATTTAAGCGTATATTTAGCATCTCAATTTAAGGTTTGTTTGTAAGAGTAGGTAATTCAAAACAACAGACAAAAGCTTTACAAGCAAAAAATAGTTGGGCATAATTTAAGGTAAATAAGTCAGCACGTGTTGCATAACAAATTTCTGTAGTTAGTCGACGTCTATTTTAGAAATTCCGACAACAAGATTTATTTATTTCCGAATCTCTTCATTTTTCTAAAAATACCTCGGTTATTTTTCTTTGTTCGTCTCATTAATTTTTCTGTAATTCTCGTATCTTGATCACACGTTTCCTTTATTATTCTGCAAACAATTCTTCTGGGAACAATTAAAAATTTCCATTTTCATAGAACCCATAAAACGAAGCAATGACCTTTGTACTTGAAAAACACAAAGTACCTTAGAAACAAATTTTAGTTAGTCCTTTCGAATTTTTGTAATTAATTTTTTCTAACTTTATTTTAACACGATATAATTTGCAAGTTTAAGGTGGTACATGTCGGCGAAAACAAAGAGAAAGCTTTATATATACGATGGTTAAAAGCAATTTTTTATGATTCTAAAGCTTTTCGTTTTTGAATATAAAATAAGGTACTATCTATCACGCAATCAAGAACATACAATAATAACGAAGTAATTCCGAACAGTATGCAAATTGTTGGCCGTGATTATTCAACAAAACGTGTAATGAACGCTTTTAAGGTTGATGGGGCGTTAACTAATGGAATAATATTTTGAAAAATTGCCGGTTTAAGGTTCATTTTGTATAATTACTTATTAATTACACATTAATGATGGGTTATTCTTAAACTCTCATTTTTATTTTAAGAATAAATTTTCTAATTCTTATCATCACTTCGAAATAAATTGTTTCACTTTTCCGTAAATTTAAAAACAATTTTTGTCATTATTTTGGTATTTCTACTTAGAGTAACTGTAAGGCACCAAACTAAAAAGAAAACATGTAAGATTTTGTCATGATAAACTTAAAAAAGTGTAGCCTTAGTTTTATCAGGGTTTCTGCATAATCCCTAGTCATTAATTTAAAAACCAACAAAAAATCGCGTGTTAAGTCTTTATTTTTAACAATTACAGTGATTTTGTAGCTTTTCGAAATTTACAACTTGGTTATGTGTTTCAAGGATTGTAGTGAAACAAAAATTTGTCTATTTCTGTTGGTTCGTTTATGGTGAAACGTTATGATTTTAATAGCAACTGTAACTTCATTTTTGGTTTAACAAACGATAGATTTTTGTAATTAAAAATTTAGGGTGAAATTTTAAACACTTTTTTGTAATAGAGGTAGACCATAGATTTTTTTTAAACCTAAGGGCCTTCCATCTTTGGAAGAAATACATTGATTGATTAATTTAAAAGGGAGTCGATTCTTTAAAGTAAAAATTTTACCTAACCTTGGTCAGGTTCGAACCTGAGACCTTTGATTTACAAGGCAACTTTGTTAATCCTCTGCTCACTGAGGCCAGTAGTTTTACAAACTTCTGATAAATCTAATTTTCAGATATTTACGTAGAAACAATGTTATTAACAGAGATTACCAAGGCAAGTGTTTAAATGTTAAAGTTACCAAAAGATTGTAAAATAGTTTTTGGAAACATTTACACAGCTTTGGCATAAAATTTAAAGTTTGCTTAAAATAAATTTTTTCTAGAATACCATCGTACGACTCTAATTAGGAACCAATAGAAAGGTTAATATTGAGCATAGTTACCACGGCAACGTCCAAATTTCTTGGAAATTTTTTGTCTCTAGCTGGACCAACCTATAGCTCGGGAAGCCAGGTAGCTCAGTTGCAAGAGGGCTTGCATGTTGCAAGTCCCAGGTTCGAATCCCTACGTTGGTGGAGATTTTTTCTCAGGCCTCTGGGATCGGTAGTAGGCCTGGTAAGACCATTCACTATTGAGCTGAATTAATTGTGCCCTACTCGGAGGACTGGTCTATGAGATAGAGTAACAAGACCACTACACACGTAGTAACACAGCCGTCTGACTTGAAGTAATGCCTAAAGGCGGTTCCGAGCAGATTGGCTATACACGCATATAAGACACACACAAAAAGAAAGTAAGAATGACCAACCTAGGTGAAATTACTAAGTGGAAATTTTTATGTCAAATGTGACAGTTGACATACATTTCTAAAATTTAAATATGTACTGAATTATTATTGCTTTGAGTGGCGATATCGTTACGATTTTCTTACCGAATCTGCACTCGAGCATTAATGTATGTCCGGGAAATTTTTAGAAGTGCATTCCAACAACGTAATCGGGCCCTCGTGTTCCACTCGGGCACTTTAGGCATGTCTTAGTTTAATCTTAAATATTTTGTTTTATGAACTGTTAAAAAAAGAAACCAATTTTAGCATTTTTATTAAAAATGCCTTAATATCGCAGCAGAATTTACAATAACTATTTACAATGAAACTTATAGGATTTTGTACCTTGACGTTTGCAATTAACCGTATTTGTTTTTGGGATTAAAATCATTATGAGCTCTTTTAAAAAGTAATCAAATTTACATTAAAGTACTAACATGAATTTGTAGGAAGATTTTTAATAATAACGTTCTTGGGGTTTGTAGCGTGATTTAGCGTTGAAGTCTCCAAATCGTTAATTGTAAAGAAGTAATTTATTCGTATATGTAAACGAATTTTTAAGGTATTTTTTAAAGAAAAGAACAAGTTAATGATTTATCTATAAAGACTTTGTGGATTTTTGACGAATATTTATCTACATTCTCGCACTTTTTATTGAAGCCTAAATGTAGGCACGATTTTTTGGGAAACACTCACATCAGACCACTTACTCCTGCTTCTCAGCTTCCACTTCTGGTGGAGGCGAGGGAGCAGGTGTAGGTAACCTCTTCGCAATATCTTGAACTTTCTTTTCAACATCACTAACTTCATTTTCAATCGTTTCTAAACTGTTTTCCATGTCTTCAATTTTGAGCGTATCGTTAACGTCGTTTTTAAATTTCGTCACTTCGTCTTTTACGTTTTCCTTCATCGTGTTCACTTTTTCAAACGCCATGTCTTTGGTATGAGTAACGGTTTCGTTAACTTCATCGGCGGTTTTAGAAACCGTCTCTTTTGTATCATCGACGGTGTGTGAAACGATATCTTTAGCGTTTTCAGCTTCGGATGCTAAAACCGTTTCGGCTTGTGAAACCGCTTCTACCGTACTATCATTGGCTTTGTTGACTGTTTGCTCTGTTGCGTCTTCCAAACCATCTACGGCATCTTTAACGTCGGATTTTGTATGACTAAATGTATCGCTTATTTTTCCTACAGCTGTGCCGAGACTGTTTTCGACGGTTTCAAATGCAGAACCCATCGCGTCTTTTACATGACCCACGCCTGAGGTGAAGCCATCCTTTGTTGTTTCGCCAACATCTGCAAATAAGATTATTATTTTTAATATTACTTCTAAATTGTATGGATAATTATTTTTTTAAATTTATAGTAATTTATTTTGAACTAAAATTTTAAAAGAAAAATGAATTTTACTTGGTTCGTGTATTCTCAATAAATTTTTTTCTTTTTATCTTCTGATAAATTTAACTTTTTTTCCATGGTAATCTTTGTTAATACTCCTACTCCCGCAGTAAATATCTGAAAGTTAAATATAGCCGAAAAGAAAAAGACTGTGACTTCAAAATCGTCCTTTGATACATCAGTTTAGCTAGATTCTGCAATTTAATACAACTGGTGACTTCATAAAAACTTGAAACTGCCTAAAATACAACCTACTCTTGGGACTTCATACTAGAGTTGTGCTTATCGATATTTTTGACATTCGATACGATACCGATACGATATCGATATTTAGTTATTGTATCGATATTGTATTCCTTGGTAATTATCGATATCGATACGATATTTTTTATAAATAAAGCACTAATTAATATTAAGGCATATATTGAAACTGCATATTTCGTAAAAGAAACAATTTACAAGAGTAAACTTGTACGACGTCGATTGGGTAAAGTCGGCTTATAAATATTAAAACAACTGTATGTAAAAAACTTAGAAATTATTTTGTAAAAATGCGAAACGCAAAAAATAATAATTATAACGATACATATCGATCCTGTATCGATATTTAAATTGTGTATCGATATTGTCTGCTTATTTTCTGAATCGATATGATATCGATATATCGTATCGCTAAGCACAACTCTACTTCATACCTTTATTTACATTTTTCTTAATAAGTAATTTTGCGGATATTCTAAAGTTTTATTTTCTAAAGATTTGTTGTGTATTATACAGTTATTGAACTAAAAACTGTCACTTTTGAGCTGAGTCCATTAATAATTCCAGGTAATAAACCGGACTGTTATTTTTATATTCTTATTAATAAAAAGCTTAAGCCTTAAAATGGTGCGTGTTTTATCAAGGGTTCATTATGTAATAAAACGTGGAAATAAAACCGGAAACTCGGTGTACTTTGCTGATTTTATACGAGTTGTAAATTGACATTTTAATATCTTTAAGAAATTGATAAATAATAGGTTTGTAACCCGCAAATATTGATGTTAAATAGGACCCTTCAAAAATTAAATTATAACTGACTAAAAATTGCATTTAAAGTTTGGAAAATTTGCTCGCGAAAAATTAAAACTTCGCCAGGCTGCGACGGTTTTTAACGGCACTCTGCTGGTCCCAAGCCCAGATAAAGAAGAAGGGTTGGGGGGCAGGACTGTCGTCCCTTCTTTCACTGTCAAACCGTTGATTGAAGGATCAACGGTAAAACTAACTTTGTTACGGAACCCCAAGGGAAGCTTCGGACAGGATGGATTTTTAGGCAAAAACAAAGCGGGAAAGAAGGATACGGTTAAGGCAAAAGGATATGCAGATAGCTACTTGGAAAATGGAAAACCTGAACATTGGACAGCTTTCATATTAATCAAAAGGTTAAACAAGGCAGTGATAGATTGCCAACCAATGAATGAAAGAATGAGCAAAATCTGATCGTATTAAATAATCAGGCCCACTGAAGATGAAAATGACGATGAAAAATAATGACCAGAACTCCTCGAAAAACACTTGTTAAAATTCCCAGACATGGCATAGCATTAGTAATCGGCGATATGAAAGCCAAGGCATGAAGGAATTATATAGGCTAACAACAGGCAAATACAGTCCACACGAAGAGTGTAATAACAATGGAGAAAGGCTAGTGAATTTTGCTACAGCGAAAGGATTGGTGATAGCAAGTACGTGCTTTCCACACACCGCACCAAGTGACATGGGTGCCACTGGATGGAAAGACGAAAATCAAAAAATTAAACAGGATTTTCCATAAGCGCTGAAGACGTGAGAAGCTACAGAGGAGCAGAGTGCAATTCTGATGATATTGCAGTAAGAAAAAGAATAGCCAATGGAAAGAGAAAAAAGATAGGAAACACCAAAATTAGAAGATAGGAACATGGAGAAAAATCTAGTAGAAGAAATAAGTGCAAGATTAATTAATGCAGATTCATATGAAGGGGATACGATGGAGGAACAGTGAATAGAACTTAAAAAAAGCATCCTAGAAGTAACGGAGAAGGTAATTGGAGAAAAAGGAAACCAAAAAGGGATAGCTGGTTCGATGATGAGTGTAAAGGCATTTTGGGGAATCAAAGAGAGAAAAGAAAAATATATTTAGATAGACCAACAAGGGAAGAGAGGAAGAATGACGGTACCAATCAATTAAAATTATTAAAGAAGGTAAACTGTGTGGCGAAAACGAATACTTCAGGTAACACCTGAATATACAACAACAAGAAATAGAACATGGTGGACAACAACAACAAGAAAGTGAGGAGCAAGGAGTACTAGAGCACCCTAAATTAGAAAAAACAATCACTGCAGTGAAAAAACTAAAGAACAATAAAGTCCCAGGATAGGATACAATATCAGCAGAAATCCTTGAAAAAGGGGGATTACTGCACCAAAATTATTCGAATTAGTGAAGAAGATCTGGAGAGAAGAATGATTATCGAATGAATGAAACATTAGTACAATTTGTCGCGCCGTGTCTGTCAAGGTTACACCTTTCAAATACATATGGAAGTGTAATGAACGGTGAAACCTGTCACCTAGTACGTGCTTGTATGCAGTTTTGCAGTTCCCATGCGTCTAAGATAAGATACTAAATATTAAGAGAAGGGGGTCAATTTTCTGTATAAACGCTAAACGAATTCACATGATGTATGGCGATATCACTTACACAACTTGTTTTATTTAATTTCAAAGATCGAGCGCAGTAAATGAAAACTCTTTACATATATCAATCGTCAGATTTCCGAAAAAGCTATCGAATACAACAGTCCAGCTTTCTTGTGATTTGCTGACTTGACTAAAGCATTCGATAGAATAAAACTACCAGATATGACGGATGTACTAAAAGAAAGAATGTCGCTCTCAAAATTATCAGAATTATAGACGAAATAAACTCTAACTGATACACCAAAATAAAAACAGAGTAACAGAGGGACTTAAGTAAATTAACAGAGAATATCCCAGTGAATACAAGATGATAGACCGAGTCCACTTTTGTTCAATTTGGTAATGAACGAAATCGTAGAAAGCATAAGGCCAATGGAAATATATAAAATAGATAACCACAACTTTAATATAGTATGTTTCGAAGACGACGCGGTCCTTATAGCTAAGAATGAAGACAATTTAGAATCGGAAATGAAGGTATTGAGGTCCATGATAGATAAGACGCGACCGCATCAGGAACCCAAACATCAGGGAACAATGTAACATATAAGATGTCGTAAGATGAGGGAGAGAAAGAAGAAGACTGTGGAATCAACAAATCTCAAGAATGGATGAGGAAAGGATGATTAAGGCGGCACGAAACGCGTAACCAGATGGCTCCAGACCACCAAGTAGGCCTCCAAAAGGATGACGAGACAGTTGATCATCAGTTTCTCAGGGAAATAGATAGAATCCAGTAAAAACACAGGTCAAAGACGTTCTCTATCTCTTCGTGCTGCATTTGGTGACCAAGCGCGTTCGCAGAGGATTGTTTACAGCTGGTATAACGAATTTGAAAGGGTTTCACAGCAGGTGCCGAAACAAACGTAGACGCCGTGCGAAGAATGATTCAAGAGGACAATCGAGTAACGGGCGTTGGCATGATAGCAATAAACAAGATTTTACATAATCATTTGGGTGTAACGAAAGTTTGTTGTCGGTGAATTCCACACAGTTTAACAGAAGCGCAAAAATAACATCGTATAGAATGGTGTAAGAAAGCTCTTAAGAAATATTTATAATGAAGGTAGGCCTAAAGCAGTTTACAACATCATAACTGGCGACGATAGCTGGATATACGCGTTTGAATCGAAGCGACAATCTGCACAATGGGTGTTTTCAACAGACCCTAATCCAGTTAAAGTGAAGCAATCACGAAGTGTTGGTAATAAAATGATAGCCTGCTTCCCAAAATCAGGACCTATCACAACTGTCGTGCTTGAAAATGATACGCTACAATATACCTGCCAGACGTTATTCAAAAAACTCAACGTCCAAGAAGTGAGATCGTTCTGCACCACGACAATTCTTCATGTCATACCGCACATCAAACAAAAGAATTTTTAGAGGCTTCCGGGGTAAAATTGCTAAATCATCCACCATACAGTCCTGCCTTGGCACCCTTCGATTACTTTTTATTTCTTCGACTAAAGGATAAAATGCGTGGTGTGCGATTTGCAGTGGAAAGCTTCAAAAACCTGGTTTCTCAAGTGCCTCAAGAAGAGTGGAGTTTATGTTTTGAAAATTGGTTTTCATCGAATGCGTGAATGTATTATTGAGTTTAAGGTTGAATATTTTGAAAAGCAATAATAAAAGTAATTTTTGATTACTTTGTTTTATTAGTTTGCAGAAATTTACCTACCTCGTACTAAGACCAACTGTTTTTATGACTTCATTTTATTCTATTGTGATATTTGTGTCTTTTGCTCTTTCTTAATATAATTATCAAACTTTCTTTATTGCTATCAACTAATTCTGGAGGGTTAATATACAGAAAATTTACAATACTTAAAGCCAGACCTAAATTAAAAACAGGTTCTCAAAGAAGCTGCTTTTCATATGCAAAGCTTTGATTTATTTTTTAACACTGTTGTTACTTAAAGGTTTGATAATTTAACAGGCTTTACTAAAGGAAACAGTATTAGTAATTCTATTTTTATGCTATTTACATTTAAATTTATAAACAGTATTATTGGATGGGACCCTGATTTGAATCTGAAGCTAGAAGCTTGCATCCTAGCCTAAAATTTTTACAAGAATTTATTAAAAGTTACATTTTTGGCAATTAGGTTTCCTGTTACTTCGCTGAAATTCTGTCATAATCAGATCCAGTTCCAGTCTGAATTTCTTAGTTGTGAGAATTACTTATTATCCAAAACATTTTATTTATAATTGTATTTATACACATTATTTAAAGTTGTTGCTAAGTAAGCATTTTCTCCATCCAACTATTAAATATTCAAATTATGCAAATAAATGCAAAGGCCAGCGGAACTAAATTTCTTTTTTAATTATAGTTCCACCAAAGATTTATTTTATGTAAAAATGTAAACCGAGTTTTTTCTTATCAAATTTCATTAATCAAGACATTTTCTAATTTATTCAGTCTCGTGTTTAGACAAATAAGGAAACAGAATTTAACCCTAAAATAATATTCTATAAGCTGTTATCCTTAAAATTCCCTTAGGTTCACTGCTCTTGTCATTATACAGACTTTAGGTTTAAGTTTACTGGAAATAGCGTGCCTGTAAACTCGTTTGAGCTCCTCACGCGAGTACTCGCTTTATTGTTAAAGCAAAAATCGAAATTTATTTTGTATAGTCATATAGTCAACGACATTTGACCTTTCTTTATTGTAAAACTAGAAGGGTGATTTCGATTAATAGGCTTGTTTTATTACTCTGACCGTTCTGTAGTTTTATTAGGGAAAATTTGCTTAGGTGACACTTAAAACTGCAGTAACATTCGTACCTACCTACTATTTTATTTCTACGATTATATATGCGGTAATTGAAAAACTAAAATGAAATAAAATATGTATTAAGATAGCCTTTTATATCCAGTTATACCTGACTACTGAATATTTTAAAAATTACCAGTGTCGTAAATTTCCAGAAAATCGTTGAATAATTAATGGATTATTTTAAAAAGTGTAAACGTTGGGAATTTAAAATATAAAATTTTCTTGATTAAAGCTGAAATATCGAAGAAAACTAGCAAAGCCTTTTTAATTACATATTAATTAAATGAAAGGTTTGCAGATATAAACCATTTTAGATCCTTTAATTCGTGCTTGGACTTTTTAATTTTGCTTAAAGCATTGTTTCTGAAAACCTCAAATCTGAAATATATTTAAAAAATTTTGCAGGTGTGAATTTATAGAAACTTGTAGTCCACCCCCTGATTAATTTTTAGTATTTTGTAATCTAAACATTCGAACTTTACATCCAAATTTTTGATTAGCGATTGAAATATTGAAAATCTAAATTTAGACTAACTCAAAAAATGGCAAATTTGGCTTAAAGGTTTAAAACTTGAGACAAATAAATTAAATTTATCTAGCTTGGAAGTTTGATTATCAAAATTTGGAAATTTTGAGAATTGGAACTTTCATTTAGGCTTTGTAATTAAAATCAAACATTTTTTTTTCATTATTAAAATCTCAAAATGAAGAATATTTATATTATATTGGAGCTTTCATTTCGGTTTTGAAATTAACATTTCTTTTTTCAATTTTCATTATTGCAATCACTATTTTTAGGTTTGAAACTTTCATTCTATCTTTGAATTAAAATCAAAAATTATTTAGAAAGTTTTAAAGTTTAATCTTAGTTCATTTTTCAAAATTATTAATTTGCAAATTCGTAAATGTTGAAGCTTATCCAGAAAATTTTAAATTGGGAAAATAATAAACGTAAGAAGCTTTGTATACTTTCTTGAGGCACTTTTTTAATAATGAAAGACCCCGTCAAAGTTTTCAATTTATTCTTTTATTGCTTTTATTCTTTGCGTTTCTATTTCCCATACAGTTAGGAAGCTTTCATTTTATTGAAAACCTGTAAATATCAAAATTCTCATTTTAACAGTTTCCTGAAACTCCAAGAAAACATTTTCTTTAAACAAAAAGACTTTCAGAACAAGTATTCAAATATTTCAGTGTGTGGTAAGCGACTTCGCCAGTAGAGATGAAAGGATGACGATATTGGTCCTTTTTGAAGAAAATCGCCAAAAGGTATGAAATTTCATTACCAATCAAAGTGCAAATATTTCTGTAAAGCTAGAGAGAATGTGCAATAAGGGGTGAGATAGTTTGTAAAGTGAAGAAAAGAGTAAGCGAAAAAACAAAAAAGTAAAGAATCGAAGAAGTGATTAAGCAAAAAGGCTAAGAAAAGAAGAAAAAAAAAACAAAAAAGAAAAAAAATAATCGTGGAAGTGGCGAAGCAAAGAAACGAAGAAGCGAATAATCGAAGAAGAGAAAGAAGAACTTCGAAACAACGATCTTCCAACCCTACAAAAATAAAACTATTTAAATAAGGTGCGGCGTTAAAGCATCCTACTACAACAATTTGCATTCTTAACTGGAAAAAAATTACAATCGTGACTTTTACATACGATTACCTAGGAAAAGGTATTAATAAAGCATGATAAATCGTTAGGTCGTTACGGCCTTAAAGTGGCGAAGTATATTTAGCAATAATACAAGTACGGTATTCAAATTATCCAACACTTCAGTGTTGCATATAGTTAAAGTAAGCCCTTCATAATAAATTCAGAGTAAATTAACGGTTTTCTCTATCATTCATCACACGCTATGCAGATCTTAAAATTAGGTCAGGTACAAAATTATATTTTCCTTTATTAATACACAATTCTGAGAGTGAATGACGTATTTTTTTCTTTCAAATCGCTCCAGTTCGTTGGAATAACCCCTACTAATACAGACGAAACGCATAAATAATAAACGAAGCGTTTTGGGCTACAAATATTTAGTGGTTAATAAACGTTCCGACTACTTATTTAATTTTTAATGTGCTTTAGTTATTAATGGTGATATTCTCGTTAAGCAAACCCCTATCTCTGATGCATTCATCAAACAATTTAGTTAAAGTAGAACACTTTTTGTTTAATCTTTTCGATGATCTAAAATTGATAAGATACTTTCCTTAATTGAATGCAGGCTTAAAACGATATTATAAGAACAAATAAATTAAAGAAAAATTGAGTTCTAAGACTCATTTCTTTCCAAGGATTTTTAAAAATATTGTTTCGTAGTTTAATTAAATGAAGGCTTCAATTCGGGCTTTTTTAACTTCAAAATGTTATTCTCTTGGGTGGAAGTTTTGACTCAATTATTAATAATATTTTAGCCGAAACTTTAGATTTTTTAAGCCCAAAACTGAGAGATTTCTATTTTAAAAATTTTAAATTTGTTAAAATTCATCGAATGTTTACTATTTTTCAAAATTAGAAAATATTACGATTAGGTTTTAATTTTGAACTTCAAGCATGATAAACCACGCACAGATAAATAAACAAATCAGACACTTTTATATAAACAAAAAATTCAAAGGCTTTTTACAATTTTGTTTAGAAATTATTTTATCTGCTCTGTATTGATTAATTCTTGGAAAAACTATTTCACCAGGAAAGAAAATAAATTAAATTATCCTCAATAGTTTTTATTCGATAAACATTCAAGGTTATGTTTACTTTTCATATAATTTTCCAGAAAGTGCATTTCAATTGCATTTATGTTGAAATTACGTAAAAATAATGATTGTAACAACAACCACGTGTATAAAAATTAGATACTCGGATTAGATATGGTTTAGTTTTGAAGAGGTGTTTACAGATTTTACACTGAAGATTTTTTTACTTGCGTAAGTGTTCATTTTTGTATATTAGGGCATCTCTTGATTAATTTAACTGTTGCAACGATTGTATCAACCAAGGTTATTAAGGATATTTGGAAGTTAAATTTATTAAACTCTAAAATGGCACTTCTCTTTCTGTAGGTTCACTCATTTTAAATTTAAGTAATAATCATGCATTTAAGCACATAAAACTGAAATTTTAAATGTAGAAAAATTTTCTCTGCACAGTAAATATTTTTTGTTTTCAATAATTCACCTATTAAAAATTATTGCCTGAAACGTCAGAATTCTTATGTTTTAACAGTGGCGTAACGAACAAATCCTGAGCTCCCCGCCATGATAAATATTTTTAATATTTTTAATTAAAGAACCAATAAGGCCTAAAAGGCAAGTAAATATAAATGGTATTGTAGAATTATTATTGAGTTGAATTTCCTTCACTTTTACCATTTAACATGCTACTTATGCGATTTCTTAATTTGTTGTACCTGTGATAGCTGTCTGCTTGCATATACTGGGTGTTACTTTTCATATTTGCTAAGCATGTTAGAAAAATGTTTGAAATTGGAATTCATAATTCATAAAGTTTTAGGGTTTTTAATACTGTACATGTGCAAACATTACCATAATAACTAACGAAGAATGGCTAGAATACTCCAAACAGCTGTGGACAAAGAAGAAGACAGTGATAATAACAATATAGAAGAGATAGAAAACATTGAGCCAATAAAACTTGAAGAATTAGAGGAAACCCTAATAATATTATTGAAATATGCCGATTTTAACACCAAAACCAAGTGTAGAAGGAAGAAGACAATATCTACCAGCTGGAAGGTAGCAAAGATTGTACCAATCTTTAAGAAGCAGGCAAGAACGCAATGTGAAGATTACCGGGGTATCTTCGTATTAAACACTACATATAAAGTATATTCAAAGATCATTACTAATAGACTTCATAAATAAATGGTATATTGTTGGACGAACAGACAGGTTTTAGAAAAGGGTTCATGTACGGATAACTCATTTGCCATCCAGCAGATAATAGCAAAACATAAAAAATTCAATAAGACTCATAGAGTGCACCAAGGAGTTTGGACACCTTGGTTAGAGGACGAATGTGGGAAATATTAGAAAAATGAGAACTTCCACTACATTTAATCAGAGTTATAAAGGATATTATGTATCATGAAGCACAAATTACAATTTCTGGAAGAGAAAATAGCAAAGTTGCTGTTACGTTGGGACTACAGCTTGTCACTGATAATTTTTAATATCTACTTACATTGATGCCGTGCTAAAACAGTGAATGGAAAGAATAAACTTTTACATCCATTACCTAAATAAACGAAAGTATGTAATGATGGCTTTACTCTTCGCCCACGATTAAGTCCTCATAGTCAATAGCGAAGATAATAATAATAATAATAATAATAATAAATTGCCTTTATTTTAGAAATACAGACTTAATTTTATATATACATGTAAACAAATTGCAGGGCGAAGTTCAGCCTAGCAAAACATGCTGGCTGCTCTACCACTTAACCCTGCAAGTGGGAAAAGAAAAAAGTAGAGGGAAAAAAAAAGAAATAATAAAAAAAACAAAATATAAACATAGAAAAAATAAACATAGCCACGCAACAATTCCGCAATTCTAGCGTACAGTTTAGCACCTACGCATTACCACATTCCACTTTTATAAACTACATAGCAAATCCAGTTTGTTCTCTATAAGCAGACACTTAAGCCGGCACCGATACCTGCCCAGTGTTAATGATTTGAGGTCCAGAGGCAAAGAGTTATACAACTTAGAAACACAGTATGCAAAGCAATGTTTACCTTGCTCCGTATTTAACCGCGGCACACTTAACTTGCCCCTAAACCTCAGATTTAGATTGTGAACATCAGTACGATAGGTTATGGTATTATAAAGATATGGCGGACATTGAGTGGTTATCACCTTATGATAGAGACAAGCAGTATGTAAATAGCGTCGACTTTGCATATTCATCCAATTTGCATCTTGTAATTTGTGTGAAATTCTTTCAAATTTCCTGATGCCAAATATTAACCTTAAGCAGGAGTTTTGCATTTTTTGAATTCTGTATTTGTCTTGTGCATCTAAACATGGGCCATACACCGTATCACAATAGTCAAATTTTGATAGCACCAAACTGTTACATAACATGATTTTAATTTTTTGGCTTAACATCTTGCGAGATTGAAAGATTAACTTAAGATTGCAATAAGCACTTTGCAGACATTTTGATACATGAGCTCTAAACCGCAGATCGCTATCCAGAATCAAACCTAAGTTTTTTGCAGAGTCCACCATAGGTATTGTTTCTGAATTTATTTTGATATCTATAGCATCCAGTATCTTAAGTCTATCACATTTCCTACCAAATACTAATACCGCAGACTTATTCGCATTTAATACCAAGCCGTGTTGCTGAGATATTTTTGCTAGTGCTTCAAGATCTTTATTTATTTCATCACAGGCTAATAGCGTATCATCAGGCTTAAATGCTTTGTAAATTTGCGAATCATCTGCATAAAAATGAGATTGACGTGATTGTAATACCGATGAAAATAATGACGTATATAGAGTAAAAAGTAGTGGACCTAAAATTGATCCCTGTGGTACACCTGACTCAAGCTTAACGTATTCAGATATTTGACCACTCAGTTTAACAGCTTGATAACGATTTGAAAGGTAATTAGATAACAGATCAACGGAATCTTGGTTCAGTCCAATATAATGAAGTAAAGCTAACAGTATTAGGTGATTTATCGTATCGAAAGCCTTAGAGTAGTCAAGAAGTACTAAAATTACAATTTTACCCTCATCCTTGGCTAAGATTATATCATTTATAATTTTGGTTAGTGCCGTAGTACAACTATGACCACATCTAAAACCCGACTGTACATCTGGCAGAAGGCCACATCGTTGGATATGTTCACGCAATTGTTTTTCCAATACTCTCTCAACGACTTTGGACAAAACTGGCAAAATGCTGATGGGTCGAAGATCTTTAAAGTTTGTTGGTTGCGATGTTTTTGGCAAAGGAGTAACAAGAGCCCGCTTCCATACATCTGGAAAAACGGATTTTGTAATACAGCTATTTACCAAGTGCACAATCACAGGAAGTAAAAACGGGATACAAAGATTTAGTAATTTTGAGTTTAAATCATCAACACCGGTAGCCGTGGTTTTGATTGAAGACAAAATTTTCAGTACCTCCATATCGTCTGTAGGCCTGAAACTGAAAGTAGTTTGTACAGATTCAGCAACATTATTCAGATAAAATTGTAACGTGTCAATGTCCGTATTTAATTTTGGGACACTATTAATAAAAAAATTATTGATTTTATTACAGTCAGATAAATTTTGTGGAAGATTGACTTTAGAATTACTTTTAGTCAGGTTGATACTTTTCATTTCGCTCCAGAATAACTTACAGTTAGTTGCATGAATTGTGTTATAATAAGTTTTTTTTTTCTTGTCTAATCGCACCTGTAGTTTGATTTCTCAGTTGTTTGTAGTACTCCCAGTGCTGAGGTTCATTAGTTCTTTTAAATCGGCTTAGTGCTACGTCACGTATATGAATCATATCTTTAACGTTATTGGTTAACCATGGTGCATATTTTTTTGTAAACCTAGAGGTTATAAATGGTACGTGTATATTAAAAAGTATAAGTAAATTATCAACAAGAAACTGAACTTTACCATTTATATCTTCAACATCATATACATTATCCCATGGGATCGAACGCAGATCAGCATCAAATTGGTTATAATTAAAATATCTAAAATCTCTATATTTCCGAATAACGGGTGTAGGTTTATTATAAGTTAATTTAAGTGAGACACATACTAAATTATGATCTGATATTTCATGTACAGTTACTACTGATACCTGTGAAACCGTGTTTCTATTAGACACCATAACATAATCTATAAGTGTAGAAGAAAATTGCGTAACCCTTGTGGGATCATTCACTATTTGTTCTAAACCAAGGCTCTCAAAAAAGTCAAACATATATTCAGTAGCAGAACTTTTGGTATCTAAAAGGTCAACATTAAAATCACCTAAACAGAAAATTTCCTTACATTTAGGAAGTATTACTGAAATTGTAGTTTCTAAAGAATTCAAAAAATCCAAGTAAAAACGTTTATGAGGATTATAAACCACTCCAAAGGCATAACTATCTCTATCTAAGGCGACAGCCACCCATAATTGTTCTATATCGTAACTGGACGGTAGAATAGAATGCTGCAAACAGGATTTAATATAAAACGCCACGCCACCACCCCGAGTTGGCCTATCCTTACGAACAACAGTATACCCATTAATATAAATAAAATTATCTGTAATATCATTAGTTAACCAGGTTTCGGTGCAAGCAACTATGTCATAATCATTATATATAACATGATTCTTAAAACCTTGGAAGTTGTTTAAAAGAGATTGTACGTTAAGGTGACAACATTTTAAAATTTGCGACATTTGCCAAAAAATCACATCGTAAGCACGATTGACCGCGTTATTTTTGTGGTGCCTTATTGCTATACTAGATAATGAATATACCTAAACTCAGAAATGTATTTGTACCTGAACACAATTTTATTTTAAAAGCCCATTCAAATAATAAATAGATACGTATATGTAGGGATCCCATATGTCCCGGTTTGCCCAGGACAAAATATCTAATTTTTTTATTTTAAAATACCTACATAGTGCTAACGAATAAAATTTATTTCTTTTAACTCTTAATTCTACAAAATTTATTGTGTCCCGGTTTTTTGTTTAAAAAAAAAAAAAAATGGGATCCCTACGTATATGGTTATAAGATAAATACTCCCGCAACCCATTTAAAGGAAAAAAGTAAATACAATTGACAAACTAATCTAAAGTAGGTATAAGAAATACACATTAATGTTTCATTAAACTAATAATACAAAATTAAAAATAAAAGAAAGAAAAAAAAACAACAATTGTCTATACCAACTTGCCAATAATTAGACGAACCATTCATGTTATAAGTTTATGAAGTTCATTAAGATCATTATTATTAATAATATGCTTAATTGAGTTACGCACTTTAACGCAGACTTTACCATCACTGGTCCATGCATTATTTTTTCCAACTTTCTGCTGTGCCTCCTGCAGCAGCTGTAGACGAGCTCTGCATAGATCCTCCCTAATAATGATACCAGTACTTTTTAACATCCTCTTCTTCGAATAAATCATATGACGGTATTTGTAACTAGTAAAACTAACGATTATTGCACGTGGCTTGTTGTTAACAGATGGCCCAACTCTATGAACCCGATTAATGGCATTACCCTGAATATCAACGCCCAACTTGTCTTTAAATAACTCCGTTATCGTAGTCTCGCAGTTTTCTGAATTTTCTTCCTTGACACCAAAAATACGAATAGTATTTCTACGCGTGTATTGTTCTAAATTAACATAGCCATTTTTTAAGATGACATTTTGCTCTTTTAGCGAACCCACTTCATCTTCTAGCAATTTAATTTTGTCGTCATGTACAGTGAGCTTGGCATTTAAATTAGCTATAACACTCTCTGCAACAGCTTTTGCCATTGCACTAATAAACTTCATATCACTACACATATTATCCGTGACACTTGTGATTATAGTCGTAATATCATCGCGTTGTTCCCTGGTGAATGGCATTTTGAAATTTTTCCTTCTTTTTTCGTTATAGAACTCAAGTATTTTTAGAATTAAGACGGCACCACTACTAAACACGTCTATTCTCGTGCGCGACGAAGCATCGAATTTTGATACACTTCAAAAAACCATTTAAAGGAATAGAACCAGCACGATCAAAAATAATAATTAACAACACAGCTGTACAGCAAGTATCATCGCTTCTTAGGGGCCACAATATCCTATCTAGAAGAAGATAAGAAAATTCAATTACATAAATGGGACCATCTATAGAACACTACAAAATAAGGCCAGAAAAGAAATATTAATTAAATTTTACAAGACAATGTCAGTTCCATGTGGTATATGTATACGGCAACGAATGTTTGACAATGACCAGAGCAATAGCAATAGCAATGATATAACATTGGAAGTAATTGGAAGAAAACTAAATCTGTCTGGTACAATATCTACAAAAATGTCCCAAGTATTGGTTTACGCAGACGATTTACGAATATCAAGTAGAACAGAACATAACTTAAAAGAACAATTTGTAAAACTATATAAACTAACAAAAGTATCTGACCTAGTTATTAACAAGAAATAAAACAAAATATATGAAATTTGGCCGACAAACGGTGAACCAAAATCAGAGAACGCTGGAAATAGAGTTGCACAAATTCGAAGAAGTTTCCAGTTTTAATTACTTGGGATCACAAATAACTAATGATAATAATATAAAGGAAGAATTAGAAAACATAATTATTACAAATAATATGTTCTGAGAAATAAATGGCTTAATAAAACGACGAAACTAACAATGTACAAAACGATTATTAAACCAACTGTGACATATACAGCAGAATCGCGGTCGTTGAACAAGTCTGAAGAAGGAATGTTGAGCATTTGTTAAAGAAAAATTTTGCGCGGAATACTGGAACCTGTTGAAGAGGAGAATGCGAAAAGAAATTTGATGAATTACGAAATACAAAAAATAAATCCAGGAACAGATACAGTAAAGCATATAAAGAGCCAGAGGTTAAAATGGTGGGGACACATTCAAAAAATGGAGAAGAATAAGATCCCGAAACTGATCATCAAATGGAACACGCACTTAATAAGGAAAAAGGGAGACCAAATAGCAGATACCACACAAAAAGATCGGAAGATGACAGACATGAGCTAACATCTATCAAGATGCAAAATACCACCCACAACTGTAAATTCAGCCAGTCAAGAATAAAAGAAAACCCTTCAGGAAAGAAAACTCATCAAGAAGACAAACCAGGTCAAGTCCTTATGGACGTAAAGCCACCCAAAGAAAAAGAAGAAATGAATCTGACTCTAGGAAAAGGGATTGAGACGTGGAATGAAAAATATGAATGAGTAAATGTGCGGCATTAGTGGGTATCGTAACATACGGAGGAGAAATTTGGCCTATGACACAGAAAATTCGAGACGAAGTTAGAGCAGTAGTGCTCGATTCTAAATATGAAGCGATGTTTGTAGCTTACGCGAAAAGATAAGGTAAGAATAGAAGTAATATGGCAAAAAATGGGGGGTAACAAAGTTAATTAGTCATTACAATCAAACTAGAAAATAAAGCCGTAAGTCTAAGGACACGTGCAACGTATGGATGAGGAGAGGTGGCCAAGGAAAGTTCAAAATTTGGCACCCAAGGCAAGGAGAGGTCACCCAAGATTTAAATAGAAAGCAATGGACGAAAAAGGTTTAAAAGAAACCTTTAAGCAAAGGAAGATGTCAACAAAGGCGACATTAAATGCGGCTATAAATTAGCATACATATTTGGAAAAATTAAAAAATTTTTATTTTCTAAAAAAGGTTAAGATTATTTTTAACTGATAGAAAATATGTGGTTGTTATGGATAATATTCCGTAATTAACAGAATCGTAATCTTAAAATATAATAAACGACAATCACATTTAGAAAATCCGTTACAAAATATTCAGTTCCTATTTTTCCATGGCGAAGCCTTATCCAAAATTATTCAGAATGAATATTACGTAAAACTTGAATATGCTTGAATTTTCTTTTCATATTATCAATAAAACCCTCATACTAATTATTTAAATATGTGTAGTATTTAAGTATTCAGAATCGAACATTTTTATTACAAAATGCAGAATTATTTAAAAAATTAATTTTTTTAGAAACTAACTACTTTTGCAGTTTAAAATATTTAATCGATAACTCCAAATTATTGCGTAATAGTCATCAATTTTATGAATTGGTTACATACCTTCCAGTATAACTTGTAATTACCAAGATTGCTAGATTGTATCAATTTTTTCCAATCGACTATCTGTACGATCGTTGAAGATAACACACGCACCTTTTACATGCACATTTCACGATTTTAACAGCAAAATTTCCGCTTCGTTTGTTTGTATACATATTTACATTTTATTTATTATTTACAAGATACGGTAATTTCTGGGGAATCATTGATTTTTTTGATAATTCAATGCTTTGTTTCAGGAAGTGTACATTTTATAAAGCTAGAATCAGAGTTACGATTCGTTTATTTATTAAATAAAAAAAGGGAGACACAAATCTTTTTATTTTTCTAGTAATTGAAAATTGAATGAAGGACGAACCTTACTGTTACATAACTCAAAACAGCCTCCGAAAAACCTGCAATTTAGCTTGGCTAAAACTGGAAAATGGCGGTTAATATTTAGAATTTTTCTGGCTTCAACATAGAAAAACGTGAAACCCAGCCTTCTTTGCATTTTCAGTTTTTTAGTTTCTTTGCTTTTTCAATTGCATATTTTTGATTACCACTTTTAGTTTTCTTTTCTGCATAGCAGCTCTTTAAAATAACAATAAACAGTTAAACATTTTTATGTTAAACGTAAACACTTTTAATTACAAAAATTTTGCTCGAATTAATAACTTTACTTATAATTCACTGAATTTACGTAATGCTTAATGAGACAAAATAAATCGTTTCATCCGGCACAACCTCGTCCAAGGTTATTTCCCGTATTGTGCATAAAATGTGGATTTTTTAAACTCACAGCATATTTAATTTATATCTTTTGTACAAAATTGACAAACTCATGTAATAATTATATATGTGATAATTAGCCTTTTTTCTGACCTCCTGACAAATTGTTATTGTTATAAATATTTGATTAATGTTGATAAATAAATAAATAGGGAAGAGCTGTTGCGTATCTAAACAGACGTGTTTTGGTGTTTTTATTCAAGAGTGATCTGGGTTTTCTGTAAGTATTATTTCTTTCCTTTTTTAATTCTGATTCGTAAAAGTTTGCCCCAGGATATATATAATTTCTAAAAGGCACATTTAGAATTTCTGATTTTCGTAATTTAATTACAAATCGCTCAATTTGTTTGGAATAGTTATAAGACCAAAGTTTGTGACATAATTTTAAATATCTACAAATAAATATAACCAGAACCACACCTTTGTGTTTTAAACAATGAGTTCCCCAAAACTGTGGCTAATCTCTTCAGCCATTGCCTTCTTGGTAATTCAACCACACATCTTAAAAACCAAAAAATCCCTCGACCATCCCCCTTTGACAGTCGAAAAAGAAAACGATTACATAGCCCAAAACAAAGGCAGCGTTAATCAAACCTACAGATTAAAGTACCATCTGATGGCACCCATTGGTTGGACCAACGATCCCAATTGTTTTAATTTACTTCCGTGGTGAATACCACTTATTTTACCAATACAACCCTTATGGTTCGTTATGGGACACCATGCACTGGGGGCATGCTAAAGGCAAAGATCTCGTACATTGGGAAGATTTACCCGTTGCTCTTGCTCCTGATCAGGAATACGATAAAGGTGGAGTCTTTTCGGGTACCTACTTCAATAGAAAAAATGGGAAGCTGTACGTGATGTATACCGGGCACCTTGAAACACGCCAAGTGCAAAATATAGCCGTTTCAGAAGATGGAATTCACTTTGAGAAAATTCCGGAAAATCCAGTTTTGGACGAGAAGGATTTACCTCCAAACGCCCAACTTCAGGATTTTAGGGACCCAAAGGTTTTTAAACACGGCGATGATTATTACGCGATTTTGGTTTCGAAAACTAGGGACAACACTCTATCAATCTAAGGACTTAATCAACTGGACTTTTAAATCAATATTTTTGGAAGGCACCAAGGAACAGGGCATAATGTGGGAATGTCCTGACCTCTTCCAGCTAGACGGGAAGGATGTGTTTCTTATGTCACTCATTGAAATTCCCAGATCAGGGAACGATCACCACAACGTTGAAACCGTGGTTGAGTTTATAGGGGAAATAGATTGGGAGCAAGGTAAATTGAAGGTTGAACAAATGAAGGAGATTGACCATGGTATGGATTTTTACGCAACCCAAACTTTGCTTGATGATAAAACTAGGCGAATCGCAGTAAACTGAATGAACATGTGGTTCAGAACTTATCCAACTGATGCGCTTAAACACGGTTGGACAGCTGGTATGACTTTACCTCGCGTTTTGCACCTTAAAAACGGTTACCTGACCCAAACACCCATTGAAGAAATTCAAAGCACCTTTCAAAATACGGTTGAGCTCCAAGGTGTTACCTTGAATAACGAAGTTAAACAATTTGATAAAGTTTCCGGAGATGTTGGTGTATTAGATTTGGTGGCTGACCTAAAAGATGCCCAGAAATTCAATTTGGAGGTGCGAATGGGTAACCAGGAAAAAAACTCTCGTAAGTTACGACACCAGCACTCAGGAAATCACGTTAGATAGAACTGAAAGTGGAATCCTTATTACAGGAGGGGAAAACCCACAAGTGTTTGCTAGAAAAGTCGAAGTACCATTGGAAAGAACCAAACTGAAGTTGCAGGTCTTTTTGGATAAATCTTCCGTTGAGATTTTTGTAAACGATGGGATTGAAACTTTAACGACCACTGTTTATCCCACTGAAACGAATGCCGATGGTATTCGATTTGGGGCAGTAGGCAAGGTCGTTATTGAAAGCTTACGTTTTTCACTGATTAATCCTTGAGTGCTTTTGTGCGTTGACATATAATGCAATACAATTGTTTTATAGATAGTTGACCTTGAAATAAAGTTTTGAAGCAGGCATTTCTTTGAATATGGATACCCTTTAGTTATATTATAAATAAATAAAAAGCAGTAAGACGGTATTGACATAATTTCTTTGTTATAAGCCCATGTTTCAACGATTTCAATTAATTTAGGGAAACATTTCTTTCCAAACGGAACGTAAGTGCCTTGGTAAAAAGTTCAGGGACGACACTGAAAGATTCCTGAAAGGTCAAAGAAGGTTACAGAATGATGATATCATCTACTTTAAAACCTTTAACTATAATCTCTCTTATCATTTAAAGTGCTTTTTCGCGTGGCAAAAATATTACTTAATTTCGTTTTTTACCGAAGTAGGTAAATATTTATTTTTAAAAAATGTCATCAATTTTATCTGTAAACAACCCAAGGTTATCTTGGACTTATATTCATTAATACAAATCGCAAATTCGATCAATAATTAACAATAGGAATTTTTCTAAAAGATTATCAACATTTTTAAAAGATAAGCATTTCAGTATATAAATGAAGTAACCATGATTCATGTATTAGTCAACCAAAACAGAACGACCGTGGTAAGTTTCTCTTTGGTACTTATTATTCTTCCTTCCATCACAAAAATTTCATTCCATTTTCATCAGAACTCCCATTGTAACGAACTTACACGAAGTTAATATTTTAGGTTTCGTGTGACAAGCGTAAAATGGCTTTCCAATCAATTCTATCATTCGCCTTGCTTCTCCTGGCCATTCAAGGGCATGCTGTACCAAGAAAAGAAAGAGATGCGTCCTTAACCTTAGAAAAGGCAAACGAGTATATTGCACAAAACAAGGGGACTGTTAATCAAACCTACAGATTAAACTACCATCTTATGGCACCCATTGGATGGATAAATGACCCAAATGGGTTCGTTTACTTTAAGGGCGAATATCATCTGTTTTACCAGTACAATCCATATAGTTCTGTTTGGGATACCATGCACTGGGGGCACGCAAAGAGCAAGGATCTTATTCACTGGGAAGAATTACCCGTAGCCTTCGCTCCAGATCAAGACTATGACAGAAATGGTGTATTTTCTGGTAGTGCCATAGAAAAGGATGGGAAGTTGTACGTAATGTACACCGGAGTTTATAACGATCGACAAGTTCAATGTATTGCTGTTTCTGAAGATGGAATTAACTTCGAGAAAATTCCGCAGAATCCTGTTTTAGATGAAAGCAAGCTTCCCCCAAATGCTCTTCCACAAGATTTTCGAGACCCTAGGGTTTTCCAACGTGGTGACAGTTATTACTCAGTTATCGTATCAAAAACCGTTGAAAACACTGGCCAAGTTTTGCTTTACCAATCCAACGATTTAATTAATTGGGACTTCAAATCGATTCTTCTGGAAGGCACCAAGGAACAAGGCATAATGTGGGAATGTCCGGATTTATTTGAAATAGGCGGAAAAGACGTGCTGATTTTATCACTTATCCAGATTCCCAGATCTGGAAACGATTACCACAATATTGATTCGGTCGTTGAATTCATAGGTAAGGTTAACTGGGAGACTGGTAAATTCGAAGTGGAAGCTGTTAAAGAACTGGACCATGGTATGGATTTTTACGCTACTCAAACTATACTTGACGATAAAAACCGTAGAGTTGCTGCAACTTGGATGAATATGTGGGGCAGAAACTTCCCAACCCACGACTTAGGTCACCGCTGGACTGGAGGAATGACATTACCACGCGAGTTCCGCCTTGAAAATGGTTATTTAGCCCAAGCACCCATCGCTGAAGTAAATAACGTTTTACAGGACACAGTTACACTTAAATCTATCGTCTTAAACAACCAAATCAGGGAACTCGATGGAATAGCTGGCGATGTTGCCCATTTGGATTTGGTGGTTAATCTAGCCGAAACACAGAAATTTACAGTGGAGCTAAGAGTGAGTGAAGGCGAAAAAACAACCGTGAGTTACGACACCAACACTAATGAAGTAGGATTGGATCGTACTCAGAGTGGAATAGTAATAACAGGAGATGAAAATCCACAAGTCTTCGCCAGGAAGATCGAAACTCCATTAATTGACAATAGGTTGAAGCTGCGAATATTCTTGGACAAATCTTCGGTGGAGGTTTTTGTCAACGATGGGGTTGAAACCTTAACGTCCACCATTTATCCTTCTCAAAATTCGAATGGAATTCGGTTTGGGGCTGAGGGCAGGGCCGTTATTGAAAATCTACAGTTTTCTGTAATAAATTTGTAAAGCAAGTAAACCTTGAACCTGATAAAGTTGTAAAAATTATGCAATTAATTGATCTTATCTTTTATTCTCTAGAGTATTATATTTATTAGTGTGTAGTGTCATTGAATAAAAATCTATGCTTCTGATGACTTTGTTTTAAGTTATGGGTCGATAATACCTGCATAGTTAAAGTAGATAAAGGCAAAAGTTGTGACCTATGAAAGGCTAAAATTTGATATGGATTATTTTGGGGTTCTACAAAGCCGGTCTTCAAGCAATAGAAAAAGAAATAACATAATCTTTGAGAACAAAGTTTTCCAGTTAAATTACTGAACGTAATTGTTTTTTTTAAGTAAAAAATTGTCGTGTTTATAACACATTAACCTTTACATTTACATTCAAAGCCATTGAAAGTGCAAAGGTTGTACAAATTGGACTTAACTTCAACTCTAAATATTTGCAGAAAAAGGTAGGCGACACGCATCATGAAATTTTAAGTTTTAACTTGAAAAAGCAAATCCATCAGCTAGTAAAAAAGATGGTCCTGATTTTCTTTATTTTTATTTTTTAGGTCAAGGTGATTTCTGTGTAGATCTACATTTATGAACCTTGAAAGAAAGTTATTTTATTTCATAACCCATTGACCTTCCGTGTGAAAAATTATTTTGTGTGTGTTATTGCCTAATAAATACGTCTGAATTGTAACTATTCTTATTGTCAGAAATATTTCAGCTTTTTTTAGTAGACGGTTTTCAAGATTGGGCGATAACAAAATAGGGAGTAGAAATTCGTTTAAAAAGACAGGTTAGAGGTGAAATGTATTTTTCTTGGGGCTTTTGTAATCTTTTTTTGATGTCTCTTCGTTTGATATAAAGATAAAGGACATTTTACGTTTAAAAAATCATTCTTGCAAGTTTTGGGAAAATCGAAATCTAAATCACTCTCTCTCTCTTCACCCACTTCTTCAATTGCCTCTGCGATTCGTCTGTATTTCTTTCAGGTTTTCCCTTTATTAGTATTTCAGTGAATTATCAATTGATTGGAGAGAGCAAGAGCAAGAACACTAGTTAAAACAGGAAATTCGAGCAATGAAAAGCTGCTGAAGATGATGGAAAAAATAAAAACCACCTTAACTGATGAAATGCAACAAATCATGCAGGATCGACAAAAACACGCAACAATAACTTGAGAAAAGAAAACATAGCAATCAAAGAAGAAATGGCAAGAATCAGAATTAATGTAGAACGCCTCGATAAAGAAAAAAGAAAGAATAACATCGTGATGAGTGGGTTTGAAATAAAAACGGAAGATGTGATCTTTCGCGAAAAGAGAAGATTATTACCTTTAGGACCTTTAGGTGGTTAGATATCTTCTTCTTCTTATCAGCCTTGATTTATCCACTGTTGGACATAGGCCTCTCCCAGTTTCTTCCATTTCTGTCCATCATAAGTCGTAGCCGTTTCTTTGACGTCATCAACCCACCTTCTTTGCGGTTCTCTCTTGGTTAGTCTTGGCTTCTATGAAATAATTTTAGTGTCCCAGCGGTTTGGATCTCGATGAGCTACGTGTCCGATTCATTGTCATTTCATTTTCGATATTCTTTTACATATGGTTTTACGTATAATCTCATCGTGTTTAATTCTATCCCAGAGGCTGACGCCCAACATTATTCTCTCCATAGCTGTTTAGGAAGTTCTAAATTTAATCATACTCTTCTTGGCGAGTGACATCGTCTCCACGCCATATGTTGCAACAGGGAGAACACAAGTTTCATAAACTTTTCTTTCTAAGCAAATAGGGAGATCGGGATTCTTCATTATGTGGTTTAATTCCCCAATTGAAGGTTATTCGGCGTGATATCTCGACAGTTTGGTTTTCTTTTTCGACTTTAATTTTGTGTACTCTTGGACTACCTCTAGAGTCCTGTTGGCAACGGTGCTCATGAGACATGACACGTTCCGTTTCTCTGAGTAGCTCAGTTAGTATTTGTTTTAATTCTTCGGGATCACTACTTATCAAGAGGTCACTCATATAGGTTCCATTGATATTCAGACCTCATGTTTACATGGAAAAATTTTAAATATGTCTTCTAATACGAGAGTTAATAATTTCAGCGAGATGGTATCGTCCTGGCGAACTCCTCTCCTAAGCTGAATTTTATCTGTTTTCTGTTATCAAGTCAGTGTTAATTCTAACTCGCAATGGAGAATTTTTATAGATAAACGTTAGTACCTATATGTAGAGTTTAGGGTATTTTGAGTCGATTCGAGAGTTGTTCTAATTGACCAGGTTTCAGTAGAATCAAATGCTTTATGAAAATCGATGAAGACTAGATAGATCGGGATGTTGTACTCTGTAGATTTTTCAATAAGGGACCGATTTGTGGTACTGAAACTCCTTGATAGAAACCCAACCTTGATATTAATCGGTAATTGATGTTCTTTGTCAGCAGTTTATATGGATGTGATAATAAACTTATGGGTCGATATTTCTAGATCGGTATTATCACCCTTGTTAAAGAGAAAAATGACCTCTGCATTTTACCACGAATTAAATTTCAGCTTTCCCGAGACATTGATTTAAAAGTATTCGGACAGTTTCTAATGAAGCTGCTCTGCCCATTTTTAACATCTCGGCTGTAATTCGGTCTTCTCCTGGTGACTTTCTATATTTTATTTGACGTAGTGCCGACAGCATCGACCAAGTAGTACCGAAAAAGGGAATCATGAAAGAAGCAGCCAAGATACTAGCACGTGACAAGATGGATGGAGGAAATTGATCATGGACAGGAAATCAGTAAAGGAGGCAATCGATCTTAAGACTAGTGATTACTACCTTATAACCTACGTATACCCAAGGTTAAGATTTTAAACCTAATTAGACAGGTTTATTTTGATTTACGTATTCATTTATTTTCATCAACAAGACTTTTCTACTTAATTTAACAAATCAAAATGTTTCTTTAACGTAAGAAAGGAATTTTCCCAAATCATTTATGATTCCACCTGAGTTAATAAATAATCCAAAACACGGGGCAAATGAACTTTTATAGTCTATTATTAGGGTAGACTAACGTGACAAATAGAATGCCGAAAAATCGTTAAGAGTAATAATGCGTATGAAAGCGTAATAGGATTTGTTCAATTACTTTTATTGATGTTTTTGATGTGTTTGTTCGTGTTGTTTTTCTGGTAGAGTTTTCATTACTTTTTTACGTTCGGAAATAAAACTTGAACAAGAAATACAAAGTTTTAAACAATAAAATCCTAAGTAAGATCTTCAGTATTTTCAGCTAAATTTTGTTTGTTTAAAATTGTTTTAGCCAGGTTTCAGATGAAACCTTTTAATTAAATATTTTATGATGAAGCAATCGCTACTAAAAATTAGACTTTTCTAGCCAAATTAAAATTATTGATGATTGAACGTTTTGAAGTTTTCAAATTTTTAGATTTTATTTCTTGGGATATGTACTTCTAAAATATCTTTAAATATTTAGTATTCCTACGAAGTTTGACTCCTTTCTTGGATTTTAAAGAAATAATCCCCATGGAGGAAGCAGAAGGAAGGAAGCCTAATTTTTGAAATTGATTTTCGATACTCAAAATTGATTTTAAACATTTAAAATTAATTCCAGGTCCTGAAATTTATGTTTTATGTTAGAATCTAATATTGGACAACTAAAATTGCCTTTGAATATTTAAAATGAGTTTTTTAGCTACTTTTTGTACAGCCAATACATAAATCTATGTTAACTTAAAATGTTAAGGCTGAATTTTTTGCCTTGAGATTTTTTGTTTTGATTTTATATTAATAATTGGTTTTAGATGCTCAAATGTTAGAACTACTTTTAATTGTTGTATTTAATAAATTTTAAAGATTTGAGTTCCTCGAAGGACAACTGTGGACCCCAAACTTAACTTTAAATTTTTAGAGTTGCCGTTAAATCCAAATTAATGTGAAGTTTTTAAAAGCTTTGCGTCTAAATTATTAACTATTTTCAACTCTTAAATTCCTACAATAAAAGTCAAGAAGTAATTTCTGAAGGAGCGTCTAAAACCTTCCTTGAAACCTTTGAACCAAAATAAAATCTATCTTTCCTTTTTATGACAAAATTCTAATTTATTGCAGAAAGGATGGCAGTTTCTAACTAAATTTGAAAAATTCTGAGTTATTAAATGAATAACAAAAATTGATTTATTATTCCAATATTATTTTCGAAAGGTCAAACAGCAGGCTGAAATAAAACCTGAAATACAACAATATATGTGTAACGTGCTTATTTACAAATAGAGATTTTTATCAATATAATTACAGGATTTTACCCCTACACCGATAAAACGCCCCATGGGTGAAAAGTGACACGCTATTTTCAAAACTAAAGCTAACTAAATTACCAGTATGACATATCATTCATCTTTTTTCGAACTTCCATCTTCAAAGTTTTGCAAATTTGCACTTTGACTACTAAAACTTTTCAATTAAAATTATTTTCCAACTTTCAAGTGCCCAAATACCTTTATTTTGGTTTCCAAAAAAGTTTGGTTTAAGAAGGGTTAATTTTATGTATAAATTACTAATACTTTTATGCTATAAAAATAAAGTTATAAAAAGGCTTTCGCGTGGATAAACGATATTAATCGCATAAAGCTTAAACACGCAAAAAGGCATTTTTATCTGTCACATTATAGTGCGTGGTTAAAACACCCTGTAATCGATATTGAATATTATAATTCTGCTTTATTGTTTTCTAGCTTTTATTTCAATAAAATATAATTACTAAAATAAATATATATTAAAGGCTAGCATTTTGAAAATGAATTGGAAAGGAATTTATAAGGCCCCCTTTTTCGAATTTCCGAATTTATTTAATTTTCCTAAAAGATAATTTAAAAAAAATTGGAAAAATCTGTATAGTATTTAGACAAATTAAGGTGTTACACCAAAAAGGGATTTTTAAAACTAATTTCTTGAAAGGAAAATTTGTAAAATACTGACCTTGTATGACGTGTTCTCCTTTATTAGCAAATTCGCTAGCAGATTCCTTAGCAGATTCAATAAGATTTTTACCCGATGTAACAAGAGGGTTGCTACTCGCGCACCCCATTATGGTCAATCCTTCACAACCGCGTATATTAGACTGACCGGAGGTCAGTTAGCACCCCCACACTACCACTCGCCATTTATGATTATTACGAACACGCAACTTCGTATTATTTATACCAAAATAGTCGATTTATAAGGGTTTCAGATTGTTGCTTACTGTCCAATATTTTTATTTTGTCGGGCGATTTCTGTTTCTTTTTTTTAATCTCATACCTTTTTATTACCATTTTATTATTCCCATGCGCTCACGGGTATTCAGTACTCGGTGTATTTCCAAGACTCGATCAGAGTCCTTAGGACTTCTTCTTCTTCTTTTTATTCCTGTATCGAATCCGGTTAGCGAATGTTGGTTATCATGTATACTATTTTAACTTTATTCGTAGCTACTCGGAATAAGGACGATGTTGATTTGCCGAACCATTCTCGGAGCTTCTTCAGCCAAGAAGTTCTTCTTCTACCAAGACCTTTTTTCCTAGTAGGTATCTTGCCTTGCTAGATGAGGTGTAGCATGTACAACCTCTCGGGATGTCGCCTTATGTGCGCAAAATACTTCCTCGCTTCTTACTCTGTCCGTCCAACTTATGCGAAGAATCCTTCTACAGACTCACATTTCAAATGATTCTCATCTTTTAAGAAGAGTGTCGGTCAAAACTTTTCTGTTTTTTTGCTAGCGTAAAGGCTCTTTATACTTCTTTCAATATTATGTATGGTCCAGTTGCAGGAGTATCTAATTTGATTGCAGGTCTTATATTCTCAAAAATCTCTTGCATATATTCGTTCCACATATTTCTCATCTTCATTCATTATTTTATTAGAACTTTGTGCCCTAGCTGGACTAGTAGGCCACCCGGCATTGATTGTTACGATAATTTTTCTATTATTAATTCTATAGATAAATTGTCACTACACGTCAATAGTGCATTTTCCAGAGTTGGACAGTCTCTTTTAGCTTATTCCTAGGATAGCTATATTTAAAGGTTATTAATATTCCATGTTCCTATATATTTGGAATCTTAATTCATATTGGCTTCCGGGATATTCTTAGCACTCCTGCTACATTTAAAGAGCGCCTATACTCGGAACCATTTGTTGAGTTAGAAGCCATTATCATGATCTCCTGGGAAAAAATTTTATAATCAAAGTGGTTTTCCGTTGCCTTCTTCGGATGATTAATGAAATAGGAGGGATAGGTCGAGTAGGGACAGAAATTAGGTTGGGACATGATTCTCCCCTATAAATGGGAATCCGGGAAGCCTTCTCCAAGATTTAGCCTCTGGCTTGGTTAACAAGTTGAGTTACCGTTCTCTTCTTTTTCTTCCTAAAAGAGTTTTGCCTCTGGCGTGGTTGACACGTTGAGTTACCGTGCTCTTTTAGCGCTCTCCCTTTTCCTACTGAAGAAGCTGTGGGCGAAACGTAGAGTTCTTCTGTCTCAACCATGACACGGTTTCAATCCGGAAGACGTTCTGTTAACAAGAACCGATGAATGTTATGGACAATTTCCGATCGATTTTTTAATATGTAAGGTTATTGACTGTAAGTACGATTTTTCTAAATACATGGGTTACGACCTGTAATAACTACTTTTAAAGACATGTCGTGAAACGTTACCATTAATATAATTAAAGAGTAAGTAATTGCTTTCGTTTAGGTGAATGTTGATAAATAATTCCAGTGGGAATATTTAATCAATTTATTTTTTTCTTTTTGGGTACTTAGTATTAGTTATTAGGCGATTTTTAGATAGTTTTTCTAAGTATGTACACCGTTAAAAAATATTTTGGGATCTTTTCTATTTCTTTTTCGTGTTTGTGTTCTGTTCTCATGCTTCTTCTTTTTTGTTTGTTGCTTTTCTTTTTCTTATTTTTCTCCCTCATTTTCATCTTCCCTTCAACGTTTACTTTTTCGTTGCCTCCGTCTTCGTCGTTTTGTCCTTTATCGTCATCTACTTTCTACTTCTTTGTCGTCTTCTTCGTCGTTTTCGCCTTTGTCATCTTCCCCATAGTCTTCTTATTCGTCGTTTTTCCGTTATCTTCTTCGTCGTCTTCTTCTTCCTCGCTTTCTTCTTCCTTTTTCTTTTCTTCGACTATTACTTATCTACACCTAAAAACAAATCTCTCCTATTCACCTCCATCTTTCCTTTTTTGTGAAGTACCTTTATCTTGTTTTCTTCACATTGTCTGATCATATTTTTCGTGACCTTACTTACTTGATTGTGTATTTTGTTCTATATCGTTGCTCTTTATCCGGAACTCTTCTGATTCTTTTTGGCGGGGAATCCTACAGCATAGTTTCCTTTTTTTCCATTTTCTTTTTATAGATTGGTATGTTTTTTGGTGCTCCATGTTATTTTGTTCCATTCTACCCATCTCCAATTATTGATGTTTAATTTTCACATGTTGTCGTGTAATTGGTCTATTCACCTTCACTTGGATGTTCCTCGCGGCCTGTTTGTCCTCGACTTCCACTCAGTTACTTTCCTTATTATGGAGTTTGGTTCTCTTCTTTGTACGAGCCCGAACCAACGCAGTCTTTGCTCCTTTATGACTTTTACTAGTTCTTCGCCTTCTGAAGCTTCTCTGATTTCGTGGTTCATTATTCTGTATACTTCTCCTAGTTTTTTGGTCCCAGGATTCTACTTACTATTTTCCTTTCCTCGTCTTTGTTTGTAAAACACATTGTTTCGGCGGCGTACATTGTAACCGGTCTGATGGCAGCTCTATATATTTTTAATTTGGTCTTCTTGCTAATGCTTTTACCTCTTAACAGCTTTTGACGTATCTCCAGTAAGCCATGTGGCTCGCTTGAATACGCTTGATATCTTTCGTTTTTCTTCTTTATATTCACTCCCAGATAACTAAAATTCTCTACCTTTTGAAAGAGATAATCGTGTATTTTGATTACGTTCTGGTTGGTGGGCCCCCTTGTTGATATTATCATGTACTTTTATTTTTGCTTGGTTTATTTCTAAGTCAATTTTTTGCCTCTTTTGTCAGATTCTTAAGTGTCTCCTTCCTGCCTCTTATATTCCTTCTGATTAGGGCTATGGCAGTTGCTTATGCTACAAGCTGGGTCAGACTGTGATAGATGGTTCCCTTGATTCCTGTATTTCCCCCTTTTATTATTATCTTTGCTCTTGGGTTTTTTAATTGTCATTTTTGTAAGCATGATTAGTTTTGTTGGGATTTTTATGTTCTTTATTTCTTCAATTAGTTTTTGCCTGCTTGTTTAAAGTCTATTAACAGGGTGTGGGGTTCTGTGTCATACTCGTAACATTTTGCAATAGTATCGGTCATTAAGTGAATCGCATCAACCTCCCCTGAAACCTTCTCCTATCTTGGCCTCTGTGTACTTTGTTAGTCTTTTCCTGATGATTGTTGTAAGTGCCTTATAGGTCGCATTCAAGAGCTTATTCCTCGGTAATTGTTACAGACTGTCCTTTTGTAAAGATGATGCTATTAGACCAGTTTCCTGTTCTTTTGACATATTTTTTTCCTAGAAAACGTTTTGTAGTCTTTTCCGTAATTCTTCGCCATAGTGTTTGAGAAATTAGTTATTAATCTCGTCTGGTTATGCTGGCTTTTTCTGCTTTAGTTCCTTAATTATTTTGGTGAGCTCTTCGTATGTGGGTGCTTCTTCCTGATTGTCTCTGTGAAATTTCGTGATGAATTCTATAACAAGTCTCTGTTATCGGTTAATTCTTCTATAGTTTCTGTGTTATTACTTTTCTCTTGATACAGTTCTGTGATGAATGTTTCCCATTATTCGTCGTTTATTTTCGCTGAAATTTTTTCTATTTTGTCTTGGTTTTTTTATGTATTCGAAGAGCTTTCTATTGTCTCTGCTGTTAGCTGTTAGATATACTACAATACAATACAAGGGGAAAACGAAAGGTTCAGAGAACTCCTGTAAAAGAAAAAATACCTTTGTTCTACATGCTTAGACTTATTTTAATTTTCATCCATTGATTTATCGTATTATGACAAGCAAAAATTTAAATTGATGTTTCCTTTAATCCCAAAAACAAAAACCCTCTTATTTTTTGGCCATTTCCTGCATTTACGTGAATAACTCAATAAAACCCTACAATTAATAAAATATCAGGTATAAACGTTTACGATCCTTGGCGGTTAATTTAACAGAAACGGAATTGTCGCTAAACACGCAATGTTTGCAAAATCTTTATCAAGATTCGCGGAATTTGTAATTTACAATTACAATTAACTGCCGTTGATACGCGGACTAAAAGACCTTGAAAAATAAAAATGTGCATGCTTCGTATACCTTTCTGTTTTATACAATCTTGGAAATTTTTACACCCCTTTTATGCAGATGAGGTACTTGTGTTCGAGTTTAAAAGGAAAAATAATTTAACAATCAATTTGTGGACGTTTATTATTGATTATACGCATATGTGAAAATCTACATTTATCTAAAACATACGGATTTCATTTTACATATCTAATACGTTACATTAATCACATATAGGTTTATTTTGCCTTGTAGGCCAGTTTTTTTTGTTACTTTTTCCTAAATACAAATACATTGCTTTTAAATAGTCTTCGTTTATTTTATTTTCTGATATAACAATGTTGTGGTCCTTGTGACAACATTTTTAGTGCAATATAAAATTTGGGCTTAAACGAATTGCTTGTCTGGAAGGACTATGTAATTTCTAAACATTTTAAGTCTTGGGCACGTTTAATGTGACTATTTTTATAACCCCTGTTTTTGGTTGCCTTAAAGACCTTTAAAACAAAAGTAAGAGTCTTAGATTTCTAGGTTTTTCAAATCCAAAGTGGCGTATAGGACAACGTTTTAAAGATTTATTTTACTTCTCTGTTGGTTGAAATCTGTTACAATCCATTCGTAACTATTTAAGCTCTAACAGGCCATGAATGTATAGGTTTGCAAAGCATTATTACACTTGATAATTATAGTTTTCAAAATTACTAAAAAGCTTTGTTTTTGGGTTCCACATGCGAGTTTTATAACTCTTGCTTTTGCTGTAAAACGAACAGGTGGTGTTTAATTTGCAAAAATGCCACTAAGAAACTTTAATTATGTGGAAAATGTTAAAATGATGTTGCTACAAATGAATGCGTGGCACAGGGCAGTTAACATAGGGCCTGTGTTGTTTTAAACTATGGCAAATTCATAAAAGATTTCGTGATGTTGCTTTTAACAGACATTACATTATTAAATGTGGTAAAACCTAACAGTAGTACAAATCATGCCCTGTATTGGTCAAATAAGAAATGAATGGATTATAAAACACGCAGTCTTCAACAGAAGAGAATACCCTATATTCGCATTTCTAAAATAATAATTAGAGTATATTAGTTTTCACAGTAAATAAGTTTGCTTTTTAGCGAACACTCAAATCACAGATGGACTTAAATAATTCGGAAACTACCTTGTAAATAAATGCTATCGTAATATATAACATATTAATAGTTACTCTCTGCTATCAACACAAACAACTAAATCACAAGCTCTTCATTGTCGGATTTTCTCATTCGTAGTAGAATTTCATATTCGATTTAAATGTGCTTAGTACAGAATTGAATACATGAAAGAACAAATCTTTGAATTTTCGATAGGAAAATACCACGCTTCATTTCAATAAAATCATTCGTAAATCTTTGTCATTCGGTTATTTAATTCAAATATGCCTTGATATGAATTCGTACATGCACTGAGTAATATTGCAAATACGTCTTTTTTACAAATAGGTTTGAAGATTTACAAAATGTATGTACAAGTTTTAGAATTGCAGTACATAAATACACATACAAAAATATACGTGGGGCACTTCTTATTACGTTTGGCTAACAAAGTGTGCTTAATTCTAATAACTATTTGTGATATTTAGATATTCTACTCTTATTTTCATAAATTGCCACATATTTTTAAATAATGAGAGAAATTTGATTTAACAAGCCAATTGAAGTATCTTGCAGAACTGATTGAAGTGCATCACTTAGTTATTTAAGGATTTCGAAATTTACAGACTAATTCGTCAGTCTTAAATCTTTGCATTGCTTTTCTTAAGTAAAATTAATCCGAAAATCAAATTTCTCTGTTCTATATATCACACTTATTCATTTTATGATATAAAGATGCTATTATCTTTAAACCGCCATTTTGATATCGCATGTTATGGGCAAAAGCTTCACTTTCGTAACAGTATCTGATTTAAAAATATAACTTTATTGCCCTCCTTTATTTTTCCTCAACTCTTTATTGAGCATCAAAATCAGTGAACATTTTGCCGATTTGTAAAACTTATGTCCGCAGCTTGAAGTTTTATCCTGAAGTACATCTGACCTATTAGGACGAAGATTCTCGAAAGACGTTAATCATTTCTTAAAATAATATGATTGTCATTTTCTTATTATAGAAAATAGTTCTTAGAAAGATAACAAGATAAAGCTGTATAAAGAATTCGGTCAGATTTTCGTCAAAATCTAAACCATACCACGCGATATCCTTATAATATCCTTAATATGTACGAAGTTACATACATTAGACAACAACAACAACAACAATATAAATTAACGTCTGTGAACATTTGCATGCATTAATGCATGAACATGATGAATATCAGTATCTGATTTCGTTTCTCCAACGCCTTCTTGTTCCATCGAAGTTTGTGGTGTGTGATGGTGGTGACATTTTGGGATTGCGCCTGTTAGTCTTGAATCAGAACTTATGGCCCTTTCAAGACGTCCACGGGAATGTGGGCATTCTCGTTTTCTTATTCTTGGCCTGTGTGTGCAATCTGATGCGTTTGAACTACGTCTGTGTGATGATGAACAACAATATGATGTGTGCGTTGGAAGTTGATGAGCAGATCCACCTGAGAAATGATGTTTGGTCAGCATAGAGTAACAGAAAAAGTACCAAGATAATAAATTATCAAATAACACAATAAAATAATTTGAATAACAGAACTGAGAACGAAACCCGATGATACTCTTGCAATTCAAGTAAGATATACCGCGACATCCCAACACGACTAAATGAAATAGTAAAAATATATGAACAAATAGGAAAATATAAGAAAAATAAATAAGAAGCCAGTTTTATGGTACTTGGGGTTTGAATGCGGTAGTTGGAGAAAGAGGCACTGGCAACATTGTTGGAATATTTACTGTGGGCCGAATAAGGGGGAGGGGGACTCTTTGATTGCTGTGTCAAACATTGACAACCTTGCTCAACATCAGTCACATCATAGATACGCTTAGAAAAGCCATGAGATTTAAAAAGATTTCAAATAATCTATATTTTGATTTAAAAATAGGCCTAACAATTAATTTAAAAACTAGCACTGCTATTAAAAGAACGTCTTCCGAGTTGGGACCATGTCATTGTTGAGAAAGAAGAACTCAATGTTCCCTCCTTTTTTTAACACCTGTAAACCCCAGGCTACTGCCTTCTTGCCATAAATTCGCCAGACTGCTGGTCGTATAGGTATGGATTCTCAAAAAATATAATATCAAAACCTCTCAAAAAGTGTGACAAATACTCTGTAAAAGATAAGTTTGAACCCTGTCATGAAGAGGTTTCTACAACATCCCTTGTTCTTGGGGTTTAGTACTATATGTATATGGAGAAACGGGTCGCTCAGTGTACACGTTTGAAGCCAAGTTTTCTCTCACACTCAGCTGTTGTTGAACATCATCACGACACTGGCCATAAGATCTTATTTGAAAGATCATCGATCATTACCATTTCTCCTCATTGTTTCAACAGGAAAACCGGCCAGGCTATTCAAATCATCAAGAACCCTAACAACTTGTACCTTTACACTAGTTATCATTTGTCGATATATGGAAGTTTGTCATCGTTAAAGGTTCCGCTCTCTCCACTCATGACCAATCGTCATCGTCGGATGCGCTTGACCGGTTGGTTACAACCGATATGAAGAGTCGTTACTTTCTTCTGTTTTCTTTAGATTTTCGCATCTGTGTTGGTTGACAAGTTGAGTTGCTAAAAGAGTTTCGTTTCTGGGTGATTAACACGTTGAGTTACCCTGCTCTTTTGGTACCATTTTCCTTATAATAAAACCCCTTTAAAAAAACAGGCGAAACGTTGAGTTATTCTTTCCTAACAATGACATGGTCCCTATTCAGAATATGTTCTTTTAACACTGACCGTGAAAGTCTTCGTATTCATTACTAGCACAGCTACCTTGTGACTGATTTTAACAGTGATTACTCGGGTATTATAACAAGATTCAGGACACCAAGTCTTATGGCTACCTTCACCAAAACGTACTTAGGGGATAATGGCACGTAAAGAAAATGAATAATGCAAAAAGTACAACAATTCCGTTATTACGCAGTATATTTACAGAAGATTTTAAGTTAACACAGAATTTAGTTAGAAAAATGAGAATTAAAAAGTCATTTAAAAGCTCTTTTGAAATTTGGTGCTGTAAAAGAAAGAAGAAATCAGTCAGAGGAAATGTTAAACATATAATAAAATTAATCAGTTGATTGGAAGTATGTTTCGACATGGAGAATTACTGCTCACCATAATAGAAGGCAAACCGTAAGGCCAAAATGTTAGGGAAGGCCAAGATTAAGCTACATAAAACAGATTATGCAAAATGCCAGATACAGCATGTATACAGAAATGAAAAGACTGCCTTAGAAGATATTAGAATGAAAAGTTACTACAAACCAATTCGAAGAATGATTACCCAGAGAGGGAGAGTGCCACAAAAAAAAAACAGAAACGGGAAAAAACCAAAGAAAAAAGAAAAATATCAAAGAAGAGGAAAAACCAATAAATACCAAATTGCAAAAAGGAATTGAAATACTAAAGGTTAAGAAACTGCTTAATAAAGAAATATAAGATGAAAAAGCCAAAATTAAAAAGAGAAAAGTAGAAAGCAGAAAACTAAAGGAACGAAAAAGAAATGAAATATTAAAGAAGGACAAAATGAAGAAAAACTACAAGAAGGGCAAGAAAAATAAAAGCCTAAAAAACGAAAAAGAGAAGAAATAAAAAGGCAAAAAGTAAACGATAAACCAACAATTCTGAAAACCAAGGCTTATGGAAATTGTCAGAAGGAAGCACACAGTAAAAGGAATAAGGAGTTCAAGAAAGAAAGATAACAACTAACGAGGAATAAATGAAAGGTTAAAGAAGGACAAAATAAAGAACAAAAAACAGATGGAGAAAGTAGCCAAGAAAACGAAGAAGGAAAAGCAAACGATTGGAAATCTGAAAAGGAGGTTTGTCTCAAAAGAATTACAGGAAAAAGCACTGAAGAAATTAAAAAGGAAGCACAATTAAAAACCAAAAAGGCAAAAGGGACAAGGTTTGGAAAAGGACCGAAGTGCTTATTACACAATTTGAAAAAGATAAAAAACACACAAAAAAAACATGGAACAAAAGCAATAGAATTTTATTTTCCTTTGTATTAATTTCAGTCTTTATCAGCTGTCTCTGAAGATAAGAAGAAACACCCGCATTCCTTTATAAAGCAAAGGACGCAGTGTAGAAATTCAAGTGTTTAGGGTAATAAAACAGCTATAAAGTTAAATGTTATATTTGTAACGTAATTGCTGGAACCTTTAATATAAACAAGTCTCCCCTTTTGGGACTGTAATTTGGCACATGTTCATTTAAACTTTATCGCCTTTTATGCCAAAAACAACACTTAACACCTAATAAATTTTAAGGTGGTTTAATGGAGTTTTAGGTGAATTTTGAACGCTGGTTTAGTATGCGAAACAGGAGAGTTAGAAACGTTTATAGTTATTACATTCAGGGGCGTGCTGGACTGGTAATACACCGGAATTTTTCTCAAAGAACCGTATATTTGGCAAATGTGTTCCGGTTTATTTGAAAAAAGTTACGGAACTTCAAGCCTAAGGAAGGCTTTCCAGTCAAGGACATTAAAAAAGGTTTGCAAAGGTTACACATACTGAAAACCTTATCAGTATTTTTCCTTAAAAAAAAACTCTTTTCCAAAATTTCTATAACTATAAAATCAATAAAAGTAGGACGTCTTTCATTTATTGATATTTGATAAGGCAACCTTTTCGGGAGTACAGCCAAATCACATTAAGAATTTTATTGTTCCCAATGAGAGACTAAAGCGTCTAAAGCTGATCCCTTTTATTCCCAGGATTAAAAGCGTTCCAAATAAATTATTCAAAGACCATTATGTTCACTGGGAATAAGGACCTTAATTTTATTACGGACAGAACTTAAAAATTGCAGGAGCAAGTTTTGGGTGAATCTAAAAACGTTGTATTTGAAACAATCCGAGTTTAAGTGGTCTAAAATCCTTAAATTGTTTATTGCCATAGCAAATCGTAGAAAACTATTTTAGTTTTTTTAAAAGGCGTTTAAACGTTTCAGATTTATAATAATTATTTTGGGGCTTTTAATAACTTGGCCTAAAACACGAGAAAAAGTTAATCCAAAATTACTAAATTTAGAGGATTGAATAACCCAAGTAACAGTAACGTCAGTATTAGAAAAACAAAAAGAGGTAAACAGAGAACAAACAACCCATAACGCACCAGATGACAAAGATGTCATATTGTGAACTTCACGAGGGTGACTACGCCGCAACGATAGCCTCGGAGAACAAGAGTGTGAACTACGACGGGAACTATCTTGACCCTGTTTTTCATCCTCATCCACCCTCTGTTGTCGCCTAAGCGGATTACGTCTACGATCCCTTACTCTTAAAGTAACAGGGTAATCTAAGTGCAAATCAAGTGCCATGGATCCCTGACTACCACTACCTTGTAGCGATTCGTGACTCAGGCTGAAAGAAAATACAGAAAATTACCATCAAAAAAATTCCACACTTTCGTTTATTACCGATAAGTAGCGGCCGTTTCGTCAACGGATAAAGCATGTCGATGTAGAAGGCCTGGGTTTAAAAGGGCACAAGCAGCGAAGGTCCGTCTTCCTTTAGGGGATGTTTTTTCTTGAAGTATGCTTTTGGTTGTCGTCGGAGAAGTTTGCTCTGGGCTATTAGGGTGCTCGAGAGCTAAATTCGGAGCCGATGGGCTTTTACTTACAGAACCCTAAAAGAAACAAAAATTATATTGACTAATACCAGTTTATGAAACCCTTTAGTAATACATTTAGACGTTTCCGAAGCTGCATTTGTTCGACACCATCATCATTAGACTCGTTATTCTCATAACATTACAATCTCCTTAAATTCTTATGTTTTCGGACTTTTTCCCAGTGTCCTTCTGGTCAGTCAGTAAGAATAATAAGGGAAAACAAAATCAAATACCTGTGGAGAATTATTTCGAGATTGAGAATCTACAGCAAGGCCTCTTGAGAACTGCATGAAAGACTGGGTAAGAGCATGTCGATCAGACTGGGTGTGAACATGATGACCGTGTGGATGTGGATGTGGATACTGCAGATTTGTAGTTTGTGAACCCGATGTCCTTAACGACCCATGAACAGATCGACTACCATGAGAACTGTAGCCACATGAAGCTCCACTTGGTGGTCCGGTGGTGCTCAGTTTGAAACGTGCTGGTACAACCTTTGCTGCTGAATCCCTTGCTTCAAATGTCATTACACATGCTGCTACTACTATGAAACCTTTAAGAATAAAAACAAATGGTTATAGGTGTTTAAGGTAGTGCCCCACAGAGCCTCCGTCTGGCTACAACCCTGCCTTACAAGACGTATTCGGTACCTAATCTTTCAAATACTTTTATCAAACAATAAACAAATTTGACCATTCAGGATTACTAATAAATCAGTAAATGCAATAACACAAGCACTTTAAAAAGTAAATCTTGACAAATAAATTCCACTCAGTCTGTTTGTCAGAACTGTCTGTTATGCGGTGATATATTGCAAGGAAATTTGAAAGCAATCAGTACGTGGTTATTCTCTCAACAGTCTGTTCCTGAGCCAAGTTGGCCAAGGGCCAAGTAAGTCAGCAAATGCACAGATTAGTTTACAGCACCCTGAATTAAATTCATATTTAAGTCTGCATAAAACACAACTAAAATTACTGATGATTCTGTTCGATTTTTCAAACTGCCATTCTCCAAATTGCTTTTACCGATTACAAGTTTCTTATAATAATAAAAATAAAAAGTTTCCTTAATCCGGACCTGAATACCTCAAAATTCTGGTAAAACGTAAAACAACATTCGAACTACATAATTAAATCCGATTCACTCATCTTGAATTTTTATTAAAAACTCCAGTTTGTATTTAAAACTAACAACTAAACCAAAGGTTAAACGAAGAAATGTAGTAAAGTTGGAAGACTAAATATTTGTTTAATCTCTGAAGAGAATGCAAAAAAAAGGAAGGAGAAACAAATCTATAGTCCTGAAACTGAAGGAATAAAAACGATTGCAACATACTTGGATCTAATGTACTACATAGGTAAATCAATTTAATTTTTTTTTCTCTCCAATTTCTACTCGATACACCCCCGCCTACTACCGTTACGGACGTTACGGTTACTCAACAAAAAATGCCTTTATTTAACTAAATAAATTATGTAACAAGTTTAGATACATTTCAAATTAAAAGTCTTCAATTCAATTTCAATATACGAAGAAGCAACGTAAGATTTTAAAAGTTAGTAGGTAAATCTAACCTAATTTTAATATTACGCTAAGCTTCCTCCGCCACTGTTTTTTTTTTCTTGAAAAACAAAATATTGCCACTATCCTTGTTTTACCAATGTAAACCGTATAATACCTAACTACTTTAATAAGATATTAAAGCCTTCACTTGTTTTATGTTCAGTTGTTTCTAAAACCGCATTGCTTGCTGCAAGTAAAATTCAATAACAGTATAGGTACGTATAAAGAGTGCTTGTCTTATAATTTATTAATTTGAGTATTAATTATAATAATTTTCTTTATTTTGCAATGATTAACAACAATTTTTATCTAGCCTTCTATAGCAACGTCATAGAACTGCGTACAATATAGCCTCCATAGCTCAGGGGTTAGAGCACTGGTCTTGTAAACCAGGGGTCGAGAGTTCAAATCTCTCTGGGGGCATTTAATTTTTTAATTTTATTAATTTAAAAAATCGCCGAGTTTTTAAACTTACGTTTTGTTTAATTGTTTTGATTATTAAACTCTTTTATTAATGCTAAAAATAAAAGAACGCAGTAGTAACATACCTCCTACTCCCATAACGATCGGACCTGCGTAAGAAAGGTTATTCAGATGAAATCCGCGGGATTCGTTCTTGATTCGAACAGTATGATTTCCTCGTATTTCTTGTGCGACCGAAAGATGATCTGCGTAATAACCTGAAAATAATTGCTTTTTTGGAACGAAGCCATTTGCAAGAAATGGATCAACAGACAATTTTCCTAATGAAAAACAATAAAGGGGATTGGAATCTATCATTTGTTCAGTGAGGTGTAATTTCTTAAATTGAACAAAAACCCAAGGGGATTAAGGAGATATCTTTTGTATTTTACTAATTTATGGCATTTTTAAAGTGATGGAGGGCTCAAGCAACCCATATTTACCTTATCTCTAAAATACATTTGTTTCTGTCTACGATTATATTATGAATTCTGGAAAGGCGTAGGTGTATTACTCGTAACTTCAATGCAGTTTGTGTTTTGTTATTTATATACATACAACAGTTGACAATCTGTAATATATTAAACAAACGAACGTCTGTATGTCGATAATGCATTTGTTTCCGCCGTCATCATTTATAAAATCTTGGCTGTTACTACCACATCATAATTTTGTTAACAAATGGAGCATATTGCACACGTTTTTCTTTAGCCTGGCGTTTCATGGGGCGTCCAATTTTTTTTTTTTTTTTTTTTTTTTTTTTTTTTTTTTTTTTTTTTTTTTTTTTACAGTAAACCCACCGATTTGACCGATTGTTAGTAGTTTTTCTAGTAATACGCTTTTAAACGAAAATGAATCTTATAAAATATAATACGAGCAAAAAGAAACTTCATAAAGGTTGGCCATGGAATTTATAACACTACAAAACAAAGAAACTGTCACTGTCAAAGAAGCGTCGAAGCGTGATTGTTTTGTTTAATTGTATGGTGTTGTAATACTTCAAAATACCATGGCCAACCCTTATACATTTTCTTTTTGCTCGTACTATACATACGATAATGTACAACTCGTATGGAATGTCGATTTTCCCTCGTACCATTTGCCAAAAAATTGGCGGGTCTGAGTGTGAAGAATCTTTTTTTTTGTGCACGAATTCCCATGGAAAATCTGACAATCAACTTTTGTTTTCGGCGGCTCTTTTTAAATCCTTCGTACGGACATTCGTCATTGCGCTGCCTTTTTCGTATATAGTTAGGCTCACTGGACATTGGACATGTCTTTCCCCATCCTATGGGTCACTGAGGATGCCTTTTTGACTAGGCTCACTATTTTCTTAATTCTATCTTAGAACGTCCTGGCTTCAATGACCGTAAAATAACATGTCCCTTTCCCCCCTTCATTTTTTTTCAATAAAATTAAAACCAACACCGCCAAAGGTTTTTGGTTAACTCCTTCTACCCCCAAAAACCCATGAGTTTAATGTAATTCTGTTAATCTATTCTTATATTATAAGTTTGAGTAATAAATAAATTACCTATGGTAGCCATTGCCGTTCCTAAAACCATAAGCAAAAGACCAACGCTTAAGGCTTTACAAGCATTCCATAAACATTTTCCGTTGACCTTTCCACGTACTACTTGTACATTCCATTGTGCACCAGACGCGGGACAGGCCCGCCTCACCACCCCCGTTCCTTGTACTCCGGCACGTTTCCATCCACCACTCAAAAAACCACTTGGTTGCATCTTCATTTAGAATTAATTCAAGCTTAAACTAGTCGACATCTGCAATGAAAAAAACTGTTGGAAATAATTATTGCTAAATTCAATGGGAAATAAATAGAATTAGGGAGTAAGGAATTCTGTTTGTGAGGTATATGGGTTGCAGGTGATGATTCGTGGTAGATTATGGTGTGTCATGTTATGAGAGATCGTAAGTAACTTGATGGCAGTGAAAAAAAAGCTTACGATATGTCATCATGGATGATTATGTTGGTATTAATATCCACCAATGTAATAAGAACCTTCAGTTGTTTCTAAAAATAAGGTCCAAAAGGGTTAAATTAATTCGTCGGAGTAAGTTTGTAAACCTTCCTAAAAAAACAGATTGAAATTGATCACGGGTTTATTGTAGGCGGTATAATTTAAAAGGCGGAAATTTAATCAAGCTACCGTTTATGTTTCCACTTCAACCCTTCAGTTACTTTGATAGGCCAACAGTAACAATACGGATCCCTTGTTGGTTATTAATTACATTCGAGCACGTATACATCCTTCACATTTTAACGAAAACGTGCTTCTTCACGTTTTCTTGAGCGTACGTCCTTTGAAAAAGGTGGATCTTTTGTTTCTTACAGGGGGGCTCATCGATAATACACTACATGTCACAAACTACGTTGATTATGCGCTTGAAAAAAAAACAAAAGATGGGGATAAAAGGCTTTTATCTACACTTCCACTTATTAGATGGATCCGTTGTTTTTCCGGAATTGATTGTTAATGAATGGCGGATGATTTGGTGGGACTAATCGTGATTATGAAGTGAGTACTTATAATGGGAAGATGAGTGATTTAAAGTGTTCATTTTGGAATCAATTGGTAGGTGAAGAGTTCATTACCTGCGGTTCGGAGCACTCGAGTATGCTCGTTAATCAGGTGGCACAGGCGGACCGTCTCATCTCATTTCTAGAGCCACATCACAGCCGCGCACTAATTACTCCCTAATTGCCATAGCGTCGTAACTATGTGCAATAATGACGCCGGCGTCGTCCAGCATCCCTACGGAATCTGGCAACAGGTATAACCATGCGCAAATAAGACTCCCCTTATCGACCAACGCCTGCAGACACACACTTATGCATACATACAATTCTAAAGAAGCTGGAACGACCTGTCATTCATTCAGAAGGCAATTTCCTCTCACAATAATCCCATCTGCAATATTCATGAGCGTAGCTCGAACTATTCAGGCATGTTCTATTATGACCGGCACCGGAACGCGCAAAAAATCGCGGACAACCGTCAATGCTCTTCCATCTGGAAGCAGCACCCCAGTCGTCCCGCGCATTACATCCCTGCTTGATTAAACGCGGCAATGAATCCGTTTGAAGTAGTAGATGGATCTTTATCGCGCAATAGTCTATGGTATTGCCGAAATCGCTTTGCCGATGTGCAATCGGCGTGCAGGTGAAGTCCCGGTTTGCACCTGGATAACATCCGCACGCGTGAACGGAGCAGATTCGGCGATCACGTGCGGCGCAGAGATTCTGCAACCATAGCAACCGTGGACAGCAGCTTCTCCAGGCACTCAGTCAGTGCAGGTGACACGCGGTGATCAATGCAGCCGTGATGCGAGGGCCCGATGGCCGTCAGAGGCCGCGGGAGCCCTCGGAACCCTTGGGTTCTGGACCCCGAACTGCGAAACCACATCCAGCATTGCCCCTGTGCCTGTAATCATATGGGGTATGGAAATTACTTAGATTATCAGGTAATACCATCTTTCTATTATACCCTTTTTTACATTTTTTTTTCGAAATGCCCAATTAACCCAGTTTCTATTTTTGAAAAAAAAACAGACCATGAACTAGAAAGCCCTTCTTTCGATTTCAATCACTCAGGAAATATTAATTTATACCGCTTTTGAAAAAATAGAAAAACCATATGGGCACGATGCCCCAAAAACCAAAAGGCATAGCGTACTTGAAAGACGATCCGTGTCGTTACTAAATACTTGACCTATAAATCTGTTTTCGTTTGGTTCTAGCGCTTCGTAGCTCACAATGCAGCCGATTAAATTGAAAACGACTCAGTTTTATAGCAATGGCATACAGGAAATTAAATTTGTGCTGGTCAAGATTAATTTTCTTATTGTGACATTTTATTCAACCCTCCTTTTGTGGAACTTTTTTTATTATTTTGTTTTGAAACCCCAACTTAATAAATTTATTTTTTTGTTTTTCTTTCGCACAAGTTTGAATCGGTTGAAAATCACGATGTGACGTATCAGGAATCAGAATAGTAACAACCCTTTAGCACATATTTATGTCCATTTAGGGCAGGACGTCAGTTAATCGGTTCACGTTATCTTCATTCCACTTTCAGTTATGTTTGTTTAGTTAGTAAATAGCTGTATTAACTGGAATTAAAATTGTTCAGCTAGCAAATTGGTGTGTGTGGGAGATTTATGAACTTAATTTGTGCAGGATGGGGAACTTCCACATTAAACAAGCCGTTAGGGGTTGCTGCTACATATTTGTTTTTATATTTTTGCTTTTTTATGTAGCTTTGTTGCCTTGTGGAAACTTTCAAAAAAATTAGTTACGTGAATCTAGCATTTTAAATATTCATAATTTTGGAACGTTTTATGAGTATCCCAAAAAGGCTTCGAATTTCAGGCGATTGTTTAATTTTACGATTAAGAAATACCTATGTCTTAACGCGAATCTTCTTCGAGTAGGTAACTCTTGGTATGAATAAAAAAGTCGGATTTAATTAAAACGAGTGTCCCAAAAGCAAACAAAAACTAAAAATTCCAAAAGTTTTGGGGCACCTGTTCCAGGGAATTTGTGTCAAGGTAATTGATGTAATTGGCGTCCTACTAATTTATATTAAATTTTTGAAAACTTGCTTTTTAGTTGCGTGGGTGTAGCTGCTTTAAGTATTTAAAAAACAATTCAAAGTTCGAAATTTTGAACTTTCTATGAGTATCCCAAAAGGCTTGAAAATTCAGGCTATTGTTAAAACATTCCTTCATAGCTTTATAACTTTGTCCCCAAAAGCTTGGAATTTTGCACAATTGTTAATGATTTTACGATTAAAAAGATATGCCTTAGTAGTTCCATTGGCGTGAAGGAGTTCCCTAAACGAAAAACTATCCAAAATTCCAAAACTTGTTACAGGAAGCTTTTCTCAAATTAATTACTGTAATTGGCGTCCTATTAATCTTCATTGAATTTTTGAAAAATCTGCTTTTTAGTTACGTGGGTCTAGCTTGTTTAGGTATTTTTGAAAAATTCCAAGGTCCATAACTTTGGAACTTTCTATAAGTTTCCCAAAAGGCTTACAATTTCGGGAGATTGCTTGTGATTTTACGATTAAAATGTATGTCTTAACGTGAATCACATTCGAGTAACTCTTTTGGCAAGAATAGAAATGGTTTTAGTTAAAAAAAAAGTACAAAAAGAATTCCAAAAATTTCAAAATTTTTGGGGACATATGTTACAGGGAGCGCTTCACAAACTAATTAATGTATTTGGTATTTTATTAATTTTCATAGAATTTTTTAACAATTCTCTTTTCAGTTACGTGGATGTAGCTTTTTAAATATTTTTAAAAAGATCCGAATTTATAATTTTGGAACTTCTAGGAGTGCCCCAACGGTTGTGGAATTTCAGGCGATTGTTTATGATTCACTGATTAAAGAACAAGTCTTAACGTAAATCACATTTAAGTAACTTTTTGGGCATGAATAGAAAGAGTTGGTTTTAATTAAAAATTAGTGTCCTAAAAGTAAAAAATTAATAAAAATTCCAAAACTTATGGGACACATGTTACAGGGGGAACTTTGTTCAAACTAATTCTTATTTTTTATTTGGGGAATTTTTGAAGCACTTGCTTTTAGTTATATGGTTGTAGCTTTTTAAAAGAAATTTAAGCTTTATAATTTTTGAACTTTCTGTGTCCCAAAAGCCGTGGAGTTTCAGGCGATTGTTTATGATTTACTGATTAAAAAACAAGTCTTAACGTGAATCACATTTAAGTAACTCCTTGGGCATATGGGCATGCATAACAAACAGTTAGTTTAAATTAAAATGAGCGTCCTAATAGCCTTAAGCGAGCCAAAAATTTCAAAAATCTGTTACGTATTTGGTCCCGTATTAATTTTCCTAGAATTTTCGAAAAATTTGCTTTAACAGTGAAACCTTGCAGTTTAAACCTAAAATCAAATTTTGGCGCAACTGTGGATTTCTGTCAAAACTTGGCCTATTCACTAACTAATTTTTTAAAGCACAGACTTAGTAATATAGTGAAATTTTGCATTTTCAACAGTTTCCCCTTAATGAACCATTAATTATGTAAAATTCCACACAGTGCACATTTCAATACGCTGCATTTTCCACGTTAGTACGAATGCTTTTCATCACGCCAGAATAACCAAAAGTCCCACATCAAAAATGTTTTTAATTATCAGGTCTCTTTTCTACACATTAAAATGACATAAAGCTACGTCGTTTTAACTTTAAGACTTTAAAGAGGGCAACATAACTTTGAACACAAAATTAAGATACGTTTTTTTTTATTATTTCCATATCCTAAGAATCTTTGTGGAGAAATTACTGAATCAAAACTGCTTAATACGCCCCAAGACCTAAGTAAAATCTGAAATTACGGCCAGCTTTCCAGCAGGTCCGAAAACTCCCAACTTTATTTAAAAACTCGTTAGAAGCGATCCAATTAATTTTCACTTAGGCAGAGGAATTAATAAACAAATTTCCTAATAATGAGCAAGGCGTAATCCCCAAATTTTTTAATGAAAACTTTACAACCGTTAAAAAACCAGTACGTGGCTCATTTATTAATTTATTGCACCTGCTGCTAATTAATTTTTTCCTTCCCGTCCAAAATCTAAAGCATAATTGTTTTAGTACTAATTCGTCGTGTTTAACCCGAAACATTTTGCAACGAAATGAGCGAAATCCATAAAGTTGGATGAATATGCCAGAAAGTTACTGATGCTTTATGATTCTAAAAGGACGGTGAATGTTTGCGGATTTTCCAATTTCCTGTTCGCTTTCCTTGCAATATAAAAGTATTGAATTGGGATTTTTGGGTTACCCGGTCATCTTATAAAAATAATGCATAATAAAAATCCATAACGATAACCTGAGGATTCCTGAGCATTGGCCAATCCTTTTAGGTTTGATTTTAATCCTAGTTCTCGCCCACTAAATAAATAAAATCATTTGGACGTCTTTCATCAATATTATTACGAATTTTGTGTCATTCATTGCAAATTGAAAAGTTTGCCGAATTAACAAAGGATTCGTGTACAAAACAAATAATAAAAACACAATAACCATAATGTCAGGAATTAAAGAAGATCCGAAGAGAACTGAAATCCCCGTGAGAAGTGAAACGTGAGCACGCAGAGAAAAGCATAACTCAGATTACACCACGGAATCGCGGTGGAAGTCATAAACGTTTAGGAAAAGGAAGTTTGGTCTTATAAGCTCATATTTTCCGAATTATATTGTGTTTGGCTTGTTTTTGTGGGCCCCTACTGGGTTTGTAAATGAATCTGGAACATCGGGAGAGTTTAATACTTTTATTTTAATTAAATTTTTTATGTCCTTTTTCCAGAAAATATTTTTAAAAAATTCGTTTTTTAATTATTATGGTTTACAGTAATGCTAAGGAACTTAAGGGTTTCCCCTACGACAGTAAATTAAATAAATCTAAGTAATTAAACGCAAACCTAAATAGATACAGAGAGAGAAATGTTGCAGCTTAATTGGGACGGAAAAAAATGGTTCCTTAATGTTCGACGATTAGAAACGTTAAGTATCGCATTTATCTTAAACTTCAAAGTACACAAAATTAACCTTGAGCTTAATGGATTCATTTTCCTTGTATTTAATTTAACAAAAAAAAAAAACGCAACGCACATAAAATACTACAAACTTGTACCCTGTGCTTCGATCAATGTGAAAAACTCTGAAAACAGCTCTTTAAAAAGGCGAACTCCTGTTTAAATTCACGCTCTGCTTACTGTATCGTGCTATTTATATATTTTTTCTCGATACTTTTTTATGTATTAAGCATATGAAAATTCCATATACAAATAAGTCGAATTGAATTACGGGGAAACGTATACGCAATAAAGGCCCTTCGGAAACAACTTTTTCGGTTTATGCTAATACCGTTATGAATTTAATCAATGTAAGTACCCACATTCGGGGCTAAAACTGAAACGAATCATCTCAGGTAAAATATTTTGCAGACGGAGTTAAAATACTGTCCGAACTTTTTTAGGGTGCAATTATTTTAATTGGTGATTGAAGTGGTACTTCAGTAAACTACGAAGATTTTTCTTGTTTGCTTATTAAATATTTATAATGAAGTAGACTTGCTACACTTTGGGTATTTTTAAATTCAGGTTTTAAAATGTTTGGTTTATTACGTGGGTTGTTTGAAAATCCAAATCGATGCACAGCCGACAAGCCAAGCTTCAGCTTAATGCATTGTGAGGTTATTGTTTGGTCACTCCAAGTAGACGAACATGCAAGCATTTTCAAAAATGATGGACAAAAAGGAGATTCGTCGATGAAACGTGGGTTCACGCCGAAGTCGAACAATTAAAACAATGGACAGACGGTCAAGGGGGAACCTGCTCCAAAGAAGGCGAAAATAATAGCGTCTGCTGGCAAGGTCATGGCATCGGTTTTCTGGGATTCCCAGGGTGTGATCTTTATTGACTACCTGGTAAAAGGAAGGACAATCACTGGAGAGTACTTCGCAGGTTTGCTGCAAAATTTGAACGAAGAAAACAAGAAAAAGCGACTACACCTTTGCCAAAAATGTGCTCTTTCATCAGTTCGCCTGTTCATACGTCAACGGTTTCCATGGCTAAAATCCATGGACTTTGGTTCGAATTGTTGGATCATCTGCGCTACACAGCCGATTTAGTCTCGCCTGACTTCAATTTGTTCCCCAACCTCAAAAGATGACTCGGAGGACAACGATTTTCCGACAACAATGAAGTAGATCATTAGGAGAGACGGACCTTAATATATGTGACAGGCCTCAGCTGTAAGATTCTTACTTCTTCTTCTGGACTGTTGATCCGCAGTTTTCACAAACCGCTGCGCAACTTGTACATCTGTCATGAAACCACCGTTTACCCAATACCCATTGAATCCAGCATCTTTTCTCTTTGTCTTACGGTAATCTTCACTGCATCCCACACATTCATTCTTGTAGTCGTTCTTCTTCGTATTCAGATTCTTCCAGAACGAATTCGTCAGATTCTGGCGATGACGACGTCTTTTCTTCTGGCTTTTTGCTTGGCTTTTTGGAATTGGTTCTTTGTTTGGTGATGCATCTCTCTGAATAAAGAACACCAGCTATTTGTCGGCGGGATTTATTTACCTTTGGAGTAATAAACGGCACTGGAGAGATCAGGTCCAATGCCTTTCCAGGAGTAATATCAGATGCTGTGGCAGACTTAACTGACGTGCTATTATCTGTATTTTGAGATCCAGATGGTCCTTGCTCAGGCGATTGTTGTTCATTTGTATTGTGAATCAAGAATGCATGGTCTGAAATTGCACTGAGATCAAGGGTTATTATCCCACTTGATCTAAAGCCATGCATAACGCAACATCTTTCCGATATTCAACCTATTCCGGCATCCATAATGAAAGTGAGCCCTTAGGGATTTAAAAAAACTTGGATCTAAAGGTGGAAGAAAATGCGTCGTGTGGGGAGTCAAACAAAATAGTATTATTTTATGTTCCTCTGCAAACTGAAGAGTCTCGATATTCGTGGTATGAGATGTATGTCCATCTAGAACTAACAGAACAGGTCCATGCGGGTTTTTCGGTAAAAAATGGATCTTCAGTCAGTCGAGGAATAGTTCTGAATTTGCATATGCTGACTTTTTAGACATTCTAATGCGTGTTCCTGGGGGCATTCCATCACTCCATTCATCCTTCCTGTTTTTCCTTTGGAAAGACAATATGGCGGCAAGTATCATCATTCCGCATTGCAACATGCCAAAACGCTTATAGTTTCTCCTTTCTCTCTAGGACTTATATTAAGAATACATCCCTTTTCAGCAAGGACTTGACCAGCTCTGGTATTTAATTGGAGACCAGTCGCAATTAAATAACAACTTTTCTGTTAAGATTTTTTCAAGATCTTCAAAATACTTTTTGCCTGAAAATTATAAATATTAATATTTGAAATGAAACAAATATCTTGCAAACATTGTTATACCTTCATTTTCATTAAATCTGTTTCTTATTTCTAACTTAACAGCCGTTTGATACGCGATTTCGCTTACTTCTTGCTTTGTTGGTGAGGATCCATTCTTTTGGAGCTTTTTGATATGAATGACGAGTTTTTCTTCTGCATTAGAACCAAGCATTGAATCTGATGGATACAGTCTATTTATTTTGTTCTTTAATCTACGCTTTAATGTAGTTTTAGTAATACCAAAATTTCTAGCTGCTTCATTTACTCCCATAATTTCCTTTATCGCCGATCGCAAATTATTGGACGTCCAGAGACCTCTCGGTCTTGCACTCGCTTTGCGTACATACGTGTTCGGCATAATTTTCTTAAATGAGGATATGAGATAAATTAGGTTCATCTCTCCTCCATTCCGCTGGTCCATCTATTCCCTTCTACACGATGTATTAGAATTACTGTAATTGAATTTCATGTTTAAGATTACATATATATTTTCACTACACTGAATCACGAATCGCTTCGCAGAAATTTCAAGCAGAGGCAAAAATCAATATTTTATAGCTATTCAATAAAAATCATCAAAATAGTAATGCAAATGCTCAATCTGACATGAGTACGCATTTATTAAGCTACTCTCTTAACGCACATGTCCACTGTCCGTATCTTGAAAGTTATAGTTAGTGGTCCCTCTCTCCCTCGTCCAACTCTCCTCCCTTTACCCTATGTTAAAAATGTATTCGCATTTTCTTCGTCATTTACCTTACTTTTCAAACGATCCACGTATTAAATGTAAGTAAAAGGATCAATTTTATACTTGAGCTTTATTACAACGTTTCGAAAGCTGCCTTTGGCATTAGTTCTTTGTGCAGAACTGATATCTTAAATGGTTTTGTAGGGACTACTGTGTCCCACATCAACCCTGATTTAATGTATTGCAAATAGTATTGTAAATAATTCATTATAATCTGATCCTTTATTCTATTTCTATCCGTCTTAACCACATACTTTACTAAATTCCTTAGAATTTTTGTACGTGTTTCTTTCGGAATTTCCAACGTCCGCAGTGCAAGGTACAGTCGTTGTTAAGATAGTGCACCAAAGGCGCCCTTCCTAAGAAAATCCTTTTTAATACGTACTTTGCCTATGCCATTATCTTTTACTGGCTACCTAGCTTTCTTCGACTATTTCATTTTAAAAACTACAGACTTCTTCCGCCACTCTTGCTCAGAGCGCATCAACTACACGCTCCAAGTGCATAAATAAAATTAATATAAAACTCAAGTCATTATTATTTACCACAGTTTCACTCTTCACCGATTCGACTAACTAGATTTTTGTCAAAGCTACGAATAATAATTATTAAAACCCTGAATTACCTTTCAAAATTTTATTTTCGCTTTCTTTTACTAAATTTTACGAAAGACCTAGACCGTTAAATTGTATAAGAAAGAAGAGCTGTTTCAGTGTAATAAAAAAAAAAACTTGTAGAAAACACGAACCATGCAGTTTTGCTTGCTGAAAATGATAAATGTTGTGTCTGTTGTAGTTTGTTTAAGGAAACAAAAGTAATTTCAGGGATTAGATTTGTAACGTTTCCTCCTTTTGGGAGATGCTGCTAATAGAACGCTGATCGTTAGAAATGCAAAGTTAAAAATACACAGGTGAAGTTGAAAATGAAAGCACACCGTGACGCAAATGAAAATTTAACTAGAAAATAATGAAACTTTTTCCTTTGGAAGTAAACTTATTTAGTCTTAAAGCGTAATTTTGGTAAAGGAATTATTAGGTTTTAGACTGTCGCAGTTATCTTTATGCCAAAACTTTGTGTGTACTTCTTGTTATGTTAAAAAAACATGCAAATGTAGGTCAATATGTTCAATGCCCTTCACAGGGTTGTTAAATAATTTTAATTGGAAAGTGTATAGTTCTTCAAAATTATGTGGCGAAACCCAAAAGGGCTTACTATTAATTAGGCTGAATTTTCATTAAAACCTTTGAGAATAAACTAGGCAACTTTTAAAAATTCTACGTTTACTATAGTGATTAATATTTTGACCAAAATTAGTATACGAAACTCCACCATTTGCTTTGAACGTTTCTAAATCTGTCCTTTATGAGGAACAGTTTTGGGAAAATTTAGTTTTACTTTTTTTTAAATGTAAGTTAAAGTCAGCAAAGATGAAGTATCACAAAATCGGGGTTTTGGTCTGATAATAATTATGGGTCCCTTTCTTCTTCATATTTAATAAAATTCTTTTAAACCCTTTATTTTAAGCCTTTTAAAAGTCCATTTAATGCAGTGGTAGAGCATCAGGCCAGGGGTTACGTTAGTCCTTGGTTCGAATCTTCCGATGGACAAGTCAAGCGTCGGTATCAAGCCCTCGTAATCGTTGGGCACCGAGTTAACCACGTTCTCCTTCGAATACAGACCTAAGAGGTAGAGGAACAAGGTTCTACACGTACACACACTTACACTATACACATTACACAGTAAGTGGACGCACCAATCACGTAACTCGCGGAGACGAGCCTGAACCGGGTTGTTCTTGGGCTTTCTCCTCTATGGGTTAGTCGTTTTCAGCCTCTATAATTATCTATCTTCCTAATCCCAAACTTTAAGATCCTTTCTTCCATGATGTTGTTTACGTAAGCTTCCCATTTGAAGGGTGGTCTACCTCTTTCTTGTTTTCCTCGTGACGTCCAATGCTTTTCGGCTATCTCTCTTTTGGTAGTCTCTCCACATGTTCGTACCATTTTAGCGTTCGACTCTCCAACGACTCTTGTAACTGATTTGGTTATTTCCATATTCTTCCTAGCCGCCATTTGCTTTCTCTAGTGATTCGTAAATTTATTCTCAGAAAATCAAGCTCTACAGTTTTTATTTTGTCTTCTTCGCTATACAATATCATCATCTTCTTCTTCGGCAATTTGTGGTTCAACTTTGGGCATAAACCTCTCCCAGTTGATGCAAACGGTCCCTGTCTTCACTTTTGGATAATAGTGTTTCATCTTTCGTCCTTCTGTTTTGCGTTGTGTCCTGCAAAACTCTGCAACGCCTTGCACGTTTGTTCTACTTCTGATCCATGTGTTTGATATCTTGTCTGTAAGCCTTATTTCCAACATGGACCTTTGCGTGTTTATAATTTTGTATAAGTTAGCTTTAGTCTAATCCAAGTTTAACAGGTAGGATACACTGATTAAACACTACTTTTCACATATTGTGGCAACTTAGGACCTTTAAATATCCTTTTAATTTACCAAACCCTGCCCATGCTAGGCGTGTTCTTCTAGCAATTTCAGCTGACTGATTTTCTTTATTTAGTTTTAGGATTTGTCCTAGGTACACGTATTCCTTGACTTTCTCTGTATCAGTTATTGATAATAATGTTTCTTGCTTCATCTGTATTCTGTATTTGCTTTGTATCTCTAGTTTTCTTACCAAAAAATTGTCCGAACTACTACTTTGTGGTCTATATATTCTGACATGTCTTGTTTTTGCCTTTCCTTCTTGTTCAATTTGTGTTAAATCAATAATTGATATTGGTCCTCTTGTTGGTTCTTCCCATGGGCACTTGTGTACGTTTTTATGTTCAAAAAAATATGTTTGCAACTTTGTTTGGTGTACTCGACATATTGCAATCACCCTGCCGTCGTTGTCATTTTTTTCTTCTCCATATTTTCCCACTACCTGCTTAGGCCACTCTGCAGTTGAAATTTCCTATAATTATGGTTTCGCGTGTTTTGTTTGTCCTCTCCAGTATCTCATCTAATTTGTCGAAATAGGTTTATTTGTCTACAATTCTTGCGTCGTCATTTACTCTGTAAGTACATACCCATAACCAATGTCATAAATGTTTGTCCAAACATTTCCATTGTGATATTTATAAACCTTTCATCTATCTTCTCCCACTGAATCTATGTTATCCATTTATCTTTTACGAGGATGGAAATCCCCTACCGCACTCCAAATGTGTAGTTCCTTATTTTGCCCTGTTATTTTCCTTTCTTTTTCGTTTCAGTGAGGACGGTTATGTTCTGGTTCATTGTTTCGTGCACAGTCTTATGGTACGTTTTTTTAAACTATTTTACGTTGTAATCGCCTCTTGTTCGAGGTCATATTTTTACTAAAGTAGTTAACCCATTTTTCAAAAGCAGAACTCCCCGTATTCTGTAAGGATCCTTTTATAGAAAATGTGGATTTTAACCTTGGAAGCTTCTCTGGAACGAAATTTTCATCCTGCTTCTAAAATTTTTACGTGTGCTTGGTTTCAAACCCTGCCCATAACCCTCCTCCTTTTTCCAGGCTTAGAACTGGTAACAGCAACCGAATAAACTACTCTAACACTGCAGATCGAATTAAACTTTTAGTTTATGTTACCTAAAATGGATATTGCGGCCCTGAAAATTAAGTTGGTAGTCTGTAATAAATATTTTTGCGAGTCGTACACTAATAACTTAATAATGTTGGAGTAACTTAAATCAACGGCAAAAAGCCATAGGCCTTCAGGCTTGAAAGTGCTGTAAATACAAACTTAAATCAACAGAAAAACCACATATTTTGAGACATTTTGTCTTCTTCTTCTTTACGATTCTCAGTTACCACATCACAGGGTTGACGGTAAGCCATTTTGCCAGTTTGGTCCTATGTTTCCAGGTGACCCTAGTCAAGGTATGTTTGCACTGCATAAACTTAAAACGTAAACTTCATTCTGCTATAATTTTCAATATTAGAACTAACATTATTAATGGGGCATTTTTGTATGTTTTCAATGAGGAAAATTTAAAACGCTTGGTGCAATGCAAACCCACTTTGGGGAATTCTTCAAAGTAAGTTATTAGTTAGTAATTAAGTTACAAACCTTCATAAAAGATAAAGTAAGTTTGTTTCTTGATGTAATCAGCCGGAACATCTCAATGTTTTTTTTTCTGTTACATATCTTTCAGGAATTTTGAGTATACTTAAGGCTAGTCCAAAAATTGTAAATTCAACTCAGAAATGTGATGAAAATGTTAATAAAATTTTATATGACACTATGAAGTGCTGTTGAAACGGTAGAGGTAATTCACAGAAGGTCCTGGTCAATTTCCAGAAAACAAGTAATACCACTTTATCAAATTACTGCCAAACCTTATCAAAGAATCTGGAAAAGGCAATTTAGGGCATAAAGTCGTTAGAACTTTATGCCTTAGTTCTTAGTGATCTTCTTCCATTTGATAATTTAACAATTAATGAATGTTACTAATAAAACACACAAAAGGTTTCTATGATATGGGCATGCTATGCTATGGGTTTTGGGAAGTTGCCGCAGCAATTGGATGAATGAACCGACATTAGAGAGGATATAATATAATTCTTTAGCGAACTCAAATACCTTTTACAACCTCAGAAATAATAATTAATATAAACAAATACGTAATTCAGCAACTAAATTGCCATCCTCAGTGTAAAACTTCCTTGGCAGAGGTGGTTGGAGTCAATCTATTATTACAAATTACAAGACGTAAAGTTGGCTGAAGCAGAACTCCTTAAGATATTCTCTTCACAAAATCGGCAGGGAAAATAACCTAATCTACGTGCTTATATACTATCCGGGCCTGGGTGGGCGTATCAAAATACGGTCATTCATTACATTCAACAAAGTATACAACTCGGAATTTGACGTCGGTCCGAGGTCTGTATTCAAAATAATACTAGCAAAAAATGCTAGCTACGTTGGTGAAGATAATACCTTTACAATTTTTAAATCTGATGAGTCTTGAATACTGTGCCCAGTTTCTACGCTACGCTTCTGATCTATTGAATCTGAAATGAACCATATGCCCTTTGAAACGAATGCCAAAATTGCGCTTTATTTGCTCAATATATTTTGAATTACATTAGGAGCGCTTAATTTCGAAAATTTCTGATTTCGCCAGAGTCTTAAGTCTTTTGGGTTTCCTAAACGACTCTTGATATTGTTGGAGCTGTGAACAATTTTAAATCCAAAGTTTTGCACGACGTTTTATGGCCGGATGAAAAAGAATTTTAATATAATTTCTTTGAGATTATTGACTTTTAAGGCTTTGGAGGATTGAGGAATCTTGAATATTCATGTTTATCCTCTGTCTTCTTACAAGGTTATCGTTAGTTTAGGAGGGAAAACATTATAAACAGCTATGCTTTTTATGAACTGAACTTCGGTGTCATGTCGTGTTTTGCTAAGAGGAAAATTCAACAAAAACGTTAAAGGCTGCCAATTTGTTTGGTAAATTGTGACCAAAATATAACATATTTATTTGGTTTGTTGTTTCCTATTATATGAACTTAATACTTTGATATATGAATTTGAATTGATCAAAAACTGCAAAAATGTCATCCACATATCTAATCCATATTCTAGGACCTAGGGAAATACGATGCTTTATTTTTAAATTCTGTTTCAAATTTTCTCATAAACAGGTTAGCTATGAAGGATGAAATGCCATTCCCCATTGCAGTTCCTTCATGCTGTTCATAGATTTTTTCATCTGTTTGGAGGCAGCTCCGGGACATGCAATGGTTGGTTAACCTCAAGTATTTATAATTAATTTAGAATCTAAATTGTTACCTGTTAGCATTTTCCTGAGATATAGCATAATTTGTGGAATTGGTAAACTAGGAAACACTTCGCCATTTTTAGCTGTAAGATTTTCATCGGCTTTCCTACTAATAATGAGCAAATCTGAAGCCATAATGTAGCCTTTGTTTTTGATACTCGAAGGACAGGCCATTCTATGGCAAAATGACGTAAAAATTTGTTTCGCTTACCATATATTAAATCCAAATATCAATTTTTGTCCGAAGACAAACTTAAATTTTTGAATTGCTTTCCAAGTTCATGGTCCAAACAGTAAATTTTGTTAAAATCGCTTCAACACCTTCCATCAACAAATGAATCTTCATTAAATTTTTTGTTGGCTTGTTCCTAGATGATTTTGTATATTATGTTAAAACAATTATTTAGAATGGTTTCAATGGGAAACTAATATACTAATAAATTTGCTGCAGATACCACCAATTCCTCGCGATTTCACGGGAGAAACATCGTTCAACGTAGTGCCTCATTATTATAATGGTGAAGGATACCATTATCATGAGTACCAAGGTTCACCATTGGGTTCGTGTTCGTGTAGCACAGAGAGCAGTGATTCAAGCAGAAATTCGTTTCGAAATCCATGGTGTGTATGCCTTGTGGTGTGCGTTATAGTAGCGGCCTTAGGCATTGGTTTGGGCCTCCCTCTTGCCTTACATCCACAAATAGAACCGCATACTCCCCAAGCGCGTTTGGAAATAGTTCATCGTTTACTAAAAGAAACCCCTCTGATTGATGGGCACAACGATCTAGCATGGAACATTCGCAAGTTTATACATAACAAATTACTAGGTTTGAATCTTAGTGCCATTTCTAATAAAGAGCCTTGGTCGCGAAGTCAATGGTCTCAAACGGATATCCCTCGTTTACGTGAAGGCCATTTGGGAGCACAGTTTTGGTCTGCTTATGTGCCTTGTGGAGCGCAACATTTAGATGCGGTACAACTCACTTTGGAACAGATAGACGCCATACAAAGACTTATGGATATGAACTCGCAGTATTTTGCTTTGGTAAGGAGTTCCAAAGAAATCTTGGAAATTCACAAACAAGGACGTATTGCATCGCTTATCGGAGTCGAAGGTGGTCATGCTTTGGGCAGCTCCTTGGCGGTGTTGAGAATGTTTTATAACTTAGGGGCCCGTTATCTCACGATAACCCACACTTGTGACACGCCATGGGCACGCGGTGCCAATTCACAAGATAACGAAGGTCTATCGCCGTTTGGTCACAGTGTAATTAGAGAAATGAATCGTTTAGGTATGATAATCGATCTTTCACATACTTCTGTTCACACTGCCAAAGCAGCCTTGAATGCTTCACAGGCGCCCGTTATATTTTCGCATTCAAGCGCTTATTCGCTGTGTAATTCGAGCCGAAATGTTCCAGATGACGTCCTTAAACTTGTAGCTCATAACGGTGGTGTAGTAATGGTAAATTTTTACACATACCTCCTCACTTGTAACGAAACAGCTACCATAAAAGATGTTATCAAACACATCAATCATATTAGAGCTGTTGCTGGAATGAATCACGTGGGCATCGGAGCAGGCTATGATGGTATTAACATGACACCAAGTGGTCTCGAAGATGTATCGGGATATCCCAGACTGTTAGCCGAACTCCTCGCAGATCCTGCATGGTCCGAAAAGGATATTTCGTTACTTGCTGGTCGTAACGTGTTGCGGGTTTTTTCAAAAGTGGAAGCCATACGAGATCAGTGGAAATTAGCTGAGATTTTACCATTCGAAGACACACTGCCATCGCAAGAGTCACAGTGTTCTTACAGATTTTCTTGACCACATGTTATACTGCCACTTGGTACAACTGGTACAACAAGCTTTAATGAATGTTATTACGCCGGACATTATCAGAATGAAATTGTTTACCGCCGATACCTTTATGATTGTTAAATCATATCAGCGAGATGGACTTTATTCGTGCAAATTTAGCATAGCCTTTTTTCTTCGAAGATTGAAATTTTGTTACTCATTGCAAATTCAAGTGTTCAAATCAAAACTAGTATAAATATTTAATATCTGGAAGCGCAATAAGCTGACACAACAAATAGATAATTATATTTAAAAAATATATTAAAAAAAACTTTAGCATTAATTATTCGATATTGGTAGAATTGTATGGATTTAATGATCGGATTACCTAAGGAAGTTTAAGCTTTAAAATATAAATTTTAAATACAAAATAGCTTTTAAATAAGTATAATGTGACTTTAATAACATTTGCTAAAAATATTGTTAGGAATATAAATAAAATTCGATAATAATCCCCTTAATACGGTTTAACACTAAAAAAAAAACTTAAGTAATCATCCTTCCCATTTGCTGTGTCAGTTTTACGTTCTGTACCGAAGGTTTCTCTTAATAAAAGCAGAAATTAGAATGATTAGGTGAATTATTAATTACAAACGCACAATTTTTCAGATAAGACTCATTGTGAATTTATATGTAAAAAGCATTTGAATGTCGGATTTACTTTACTGTGGATCTTTTTTGATTAATCATATTTATATACAAGAATCTTCTTTCGATGCAATTTTGATCACTTTGCTTATTATGTATACAAACGTTTTTGAGATGTCTTTAAATTCGATCGCAAAAGATGGTTTGATGTGAATCTCCGAAGCAGTTTTAAAACATTATTTAAATTTGTATGATATACATATATTTTTTATACTTTGAGCAATCCCTTACTTTTATAAAGAAATTAGTAATAATGTTACTTATAAGGATATAATAAAGTAGAGGCAGAAAATACGTAAACATACTGCCAACTTTTACTACCTACGCAGAATCTTTCGTAGATAATATATTGAAAATATAGATATAGTGTTCATTATGCAAATAAACGCCACAGATAATATTTAAACGTTGCTCACTGTCTTCATTAGCTTATTACTTAATATAAGCACATGAATTTTGTCAGCTTTATTTATGTTCTGTTATTAAAAAAATTATTACTAGCTAATAGTAATAAATTATCATTGTGCTGTGTCCTTGATGTAGCAAATATTTATTTTGAATATGAATTAAAAAAAATGTTAATAGCTAATTGTAGATGTTTAGACGTAAATATAAAAGTACTGCTTTAATCCAAAATAGATCTTTAACACGCATCCGTGCAGAATACAGATCATCATATACTTTTTATAGTGAATTTTGTAAATGAAATATGTTGTTGCATTTCCTAAAAGGTTTTCATTGAAGGGTAGAGATATATTGTAATATTTAATTTTACATATTGTTATATTTACAAGTTTATAGAGATGTACCTATTTATAATAAATAGATTGACCAAACCTATTTTAATAGTTTAAAATAAAATTAAACTGAATAATAACTGTTTTATTCTGCAATATTTAATGAGGATGAATAGGGAAAGCTAAGTGCCACAACATGCGGTCTCACGTATTAGTAAATAAATAACGTCTTCCGGGTTGGGACTGTGGCATTGACCTTCTTTTAACACTGACACTGACCATGGAAATCTTCGAATTCAGGAAATATAGACCTAGAATTGGCACTAGCAACGTCCCAACCCGGAAGACATTCTTTTAACCCCGACACTGACCATGGAAGTCTTCAAATTCAGGAAATATAGACCTGGAATTGGCACTAGGAAAGTAACAATTAAATTGTGCCGCCTCTTTAATTATGAAGAAAGCTTGTGACCCAGGATCTACAAGCACTCGAAGAATTTCCATTAGTCCTGACGATGATTTTGCTTTAAAAATCGCTGTTGCCAGTAGGATATCTCCATTCTGCCTTCCTACATGGTTAACTAGAGTGGTTGTAGCTTGATTTTGTGAAGATGTTTCAGCAGTTGTAGTGGCGTGAGAAGAAGTCTTCAGTTTTGGAACTATTGATTTGGTTGCCCTTTGTGCAACCAAGTATGGTGTTGCTTCTTGTATAACATTTTTCACAGTGTTTTCAAGATAGTTTCTTCTCCCGTACTTTTTGAATTGTAACCAACGAGATTTTGGCAATCGACTACAACTCCCAGAAGTATTTTGGGCTAACAAAAAAAGACTTTGACAAGAGCATCGTTGTAAAACAAAACAAGTACCTATGTTTACCTATAGTTGTTCGCAGCATAAAAAACAATCTAGATTGCATGATAGACGAAATATACTAACGACCAGAAGCCACGAAGTGCAAGATACGAAAGAATAAAGTTTGGTCTATCATCTGGAAACAGTTATATATGACCAATACATGGATGTACATAACTAGCCGCCCAACAAAGATTGCGTTCATCGTCACACTTAATGGGAAAAGCATCGTTCGAATTACGCAAAATTGTATTGTTACAACGAAGCAAAACACATTAACGCCCGAAGTGGTAGCCAAAACCTCGGTACTAGGAGGTTTTACCACACTTGTGTACGTCAATTTAAATACTGCAGGCCGAATCAACATTCTTCAGCAAACATTAAGACTGGAACCCGTGTACAAGGCAACAGACAAGATGACTGGTCTGACTGGATGAAGAAACAGTTCAACAAGAACTCCAAGGACACACATGGAAAACTATGCAACGTCATTACTTCCTCACCAGCAGCATAACAACAGCAGGTATACTAATAACAATATTGTTAGTATGGTCCATATACCTCACATGGAGATGACTGCGACGAAGCAACGAAGCTACTGCAAATATGACATCCAAAGGACAAGAGCTATCAACAGTTCAGGAATTGGTACTAGAGCCACACTATGCACATCGAAACATAGAATCAAAAGAAAACGGACCACGAACTAGAATTGTTGGACGGCTGGTTATGTACAATTCGGGACTTTAATAATGTCGCGGATATAGAGCGCAACAGGGTCTGAGTATAGGCAACACACAATGCGGCTCTAGTAAGCTACAACATACCTGCCATTTGTCATTTTATACTAATTGAAACTGCAAGTATTTGATAGTTTAAAGTAAGTAAAGAAAATATGTCGTAGCTTACTACAGCCGCATTGTGTGTTGCCTATACTCAGACCCTGTTGCGCACTATATCCGCGACATTATTAAAGTCCCCAATTCTACATACATTCAAAGCCAAAGTTACCCTTCTTAACTCATGCGTTCCTACTACCAAAAGTTCGTTTTTGAGTGCGACAAGTTATTAATTTTGGACTGAAATACAAAGCCAAAGTTACCCTTCTTAACTCATGTGTTCCTGTTACAAATAGTTCATTTTCGAATATGAAACATTAATTTTGAACTGAAATACAAAGCCAAACTTACCCCCCTTAACTCATATGTTCCTGTTACAAATAGTTCACTTTCGAGTATAAAAAATTATTAATTTTGGACTGAAATACAAAGCCAAACTTACCCTTCTTAACGCATGTGTTCCTGTTACAAACAGTTCATTTTCGAGTATAAAAAGTTATTAATTTTGGACTGAAATACAAAGCCAAAGTTACCCTTCTTAACTCATGCGTCCCTATTACCAAAAGTTCGTTTTTGAGTACGACAAATTATTAATTTTGGACTGAAATACAAAGCCAAAGTTACCATTCTTAACTCATGTGTTCCTGTTACAAATAGTTCATTTTCGAATATGAAAAATTATTAATTTTGGACTGAAATACAAAGCCAAAGTTACCCTTCTTAACTCATGTGTTCCTGTTACAAATAGTTCATTTTCGAATATGAAACATTAATTTTGAACTGAAATACAAAGCCAAACTTACCACCCTTAACTCATATGTTCCTGTTACAAATAGTTCACTTTCGAGTATAAAAAATTATTAATTTTGGACTGAAATACAAAGCCAAACTTACCCTTCTTAACGCATGTGTTCCTGTTACAAACAGTTCATTTTCGAGTATAAAAAGTTATTAATTTTGGACTGAAATACAAAGCCAAAGTTACCCTTCTTAACTCATGCGTTCCTATTACCAAAAGTTCGTTTTTGAGTACGACAAATTATTAATTTTGGACTGAAATACAAAGCCAAAGTTACCATTCTTAACTCATGTGTTCCTGTTACAAATAGTTCATTTTCGAATATGAAAAATTATTAATTTTGGACTGAAATACAAAGCCAAAGTTACCCTTCTTAACTCATGTGTTCCTGTTACAAATAGTTCATTTTCGAGTATAAAAAATTATTAATTTTGGACTGAAATACAAAGCCAAAATTACCCTTCTTAACTCATGCGTTCCTATTACCAAAAGTTCGTTTTCGAGTGCGACAAATTATTAATTTTGGACTGAAATACAAAGCCAAAGTTACCCTTCTTAACTCATGTGTTCTTGTTACAAACAGTTCATTTTTCGAATATGGAAAATTATTAATTTTGGACTGCAATACAAAGCCAAACTTACCCTTCTTAACTCATATGTTCCTGTTACAAATAGTTCATTTTCGAGTATAAAAAATTATTAATTTTGGACTGAAATACAAAGCCAAACTTACGGTTCTTAACTCATGTGTTCCTGTTACAAACAGTTCATTTTCGAGTATGAAAAATTATTAATTTTGAACTGAAATACAACGCCAAACTTACCCTTCTTAGCTCATGTGTTCCTATTACCAAAAGTTTGTTTTCGAGTGCGACAAATTATCAATTTTTGACTGAAATACAAAGGCAAAGTTACCGTTCTTAACTCATGTGTTCCTGTTACAAATAGTTCATTTTCGAGTATAAAAAATTATTAATTTTGGACTGAAATACGAAGCAAAACTAACCCTTCTTAGCTCATATGTTCCTATTAGAAAAAGATGGTTTTCGAGTGCGACAAATTATCAATTTTTGACTGAAAAACAAAGGCAAAGTTTCCCTTCTTAACTCATGCGTTCCTATTACCAAAAGTTCGTTTTTGAGTGCGACAAATTATTAATTTGGGACTGAAATACAAAGCCAAACTTACGGTTCTTAACTCATGTGTTCCTGTTACAAACAGTTCATTTTCGAGTATGAAAAATTATTAATTTTGAACTGAATTACAAAGCCAAAGTTACCCTTCTTAACTCATGCGTTCCTATTACCAAAAGTTCGTTTTTGAGTGCGACAAATTATTAATTTTATACTGAAATACAAAGCCAAAGTTACCATTCTTAACTCATGTGTTCCTGTTACAAACAGTTGATTTTCGAATACGAAACATTATTAATTTTGGACTGAAATACAAAACCAAACTTACCCTTCTTAACTCATGTGTTCCTATTGCCAAAAGTTTGTTTTCGAGTGCGACAAATTATCAATTTTTGACTGAAATACAAAGCCAAACTTACCCTTCTTAACTCATGTGTTCCTGTTACAAATAGTTCATTTTCGAGTATAACAAATTATTAATTTTGGACTGAAATACGAAGCAAAACTTACCCTTCTTAGTTCAAATGTTCCTATTGCCAAAAGTTTGTTTTCGAGTGGGACAAATTATCAATTTTTGACTGAAATACAAAGCCAAACTTACCCTTCTTAACTCATGTGTTCCTTTTACAAATAGTTCATTTTCCAGTATAAAATATTATTAATTTTGGACGGAAATACAAAGCCAAAGTTACCCTTCTTAACTCACGCGTTCCTATTACCAAGAGTTCGTTTTTGAGTGCGACAAATTATTAATTTTGGACTGAAATACAAAGCCAAAGTTACCCTTCTTAACTCATGTGTTCCTGTTACAAACAGTTCACTTTCGAAGATGAAACATTATTAATTTTGGACTGAAATACAAAGCCAAACTTACCCTTCTTAACTCATATGTTCCTGTTACAAATAGTTCATTTTCGAGTATAAAAAATTATTAATTTTGGACTGAAATACAAAGCCAAACTTACCCTTCTTAACTCATGCGTTCCTGTTACAAACAGTTCATTTTCGAATATGAAAAATTATTAATTTTGGACTGAAACACAAAGCCAAAGTTACCCTTCTTAACTCATGTGTTCCTGTTACAAATAGTTCATTTTCGGGTAAAAAAAATTATTAATTTTGGACTGAAATACAAAGCCAAACTTACCCTTCTTAACTCATGTGTTCCTGTTACAAACAGTTCAATTTCGAATATGAAAAATTATTAATTTTGGACTGAAATACAAAGCCAAAGTTACCCTTCTTAACTCATGTGTTCCTGTTACAAATAGTTCATTTTCGGGTAAAAAAAATTATTAATTTTGGACTGAAATACAAAGCCAAACTTACCCTTCTTAACTCATGTGTTCCTGTTACAAACAGTTCAATTTCGAATATGAAAAATTATTAATTTTGGACTGAAATACAAAGCCAAAATTACCCTTCTTAACTCATGCGTTCCTATTACCAAAAGTTCGTTTTCGAGTGCGACAAATTATTAATTTTTTACTGAAACACAAAACCGAAGTTACCCTTCTTAACTCATGCGTTCCTATTACCAAAAGTTCGTTTTCGAGTGCGACAAATTATTAATTTGGGACTGAAATACAAAGCCAAAGTTACCCTTCTTAACTCATGTGTTCCTGTTACAAACAGCTGATTTTCGAATACGAAACATTATTAATTTTGGACTGAAATACAAAACCAAAGTTACCCTTCTTAACTCATGCGTTCCTATTGCCAAAAGTTTGTTTTCGGGTGCCACAAATTATCAATTTTTGACTGAAATACAAAGCCAAACTTACCCTTCTTAACTCATGTGTTCCTGTTACAAATAGTTCATTTTCGAGTATAAAAAAATTATTAATTTTGGACTGAAATGCGAAGCCAAACTTACCCTTCTTAGCTCATATGTTCCTATTACCAAAAGTTTGTTTTCGAGTGCGACAAATTATCAATTTTTGACTGAAATACAAAGCCAAACTTACCCTTCTTAACTCATGTGTTCCTTTTACAAATAGTTCATTTTTGAGTGTGAAAAATTATTAATTTTGGACTGAAATACAAAGCCAAAGTTACCCTTCTTAACTCATGCGTTCCTATTACCAAAAGTTCGTTTTTGAGTGCGACAAATTATTAATTTTATACTGAAATACAAAGCCAAAGTTACCCTTCTTAACTCATGTGTTCCTGTTACAAATAGTTCATTTTCGAGTATAAAAAAATTATTAATTTTGGACTGAAATACGAAGCAAAACTTACCCTTCTTAGCTCATATGTTCCTATTAGAAAAAGATTGTTTTCGAGTGCGACAAATTATCAATTTTTGACTGAAATACAAAGGCAAAGTTTCCCTTCTTAACTCATGCGTTCCTATTACCAAAAGTTCGTTTTCGAGTGCGACAAATTATTAATTTTGGACTGAAATACAAAGCCAAAGTTACCCTTCTTAACTCATGCGTTCCTATTACCAAAAGTTCGTTTTCGAGTGCGACAAATTATTAATTTGGGACTGAAATACAAAGCCAAAGTTACCCTTCTTAACTCAGGTGTTCCTGTTACAAACAGTTGATTTTCGAATACGAAGCATTATTAATTTTGGACTGAAATACAAAACCAAACTTACCCTTCTTAACTCATGTGTTCCTATTGCCAAAAGTTTGTTTTCGAGTGCGACAAATTATCAATTTTTGACTGAAATACAAAGCCAAACTTACCCTTCTTAACTCATGTGTTCCTTTTACAAATAGTTCATTTTCCAGTATAAAAAATTATTAATTTTGGACGGAAATACAAAGCCAAAGTTACCCTTCTTAACTCACGCGTTCCTATTACCAAGAGTTCGTTTTTGAGTGCGACAAATTATTAATTTTGGACTGAAATACAAAGCCAAAGTTACCCTTCTTAACTCATGTGTTCCTGTTACAAACAGTTCACTTTCGAAGATGAAACATTATTAATTTTGGACTGAAATACAAAGCCAAACTTACCCTTCTTAACTCATATGTTCCTGTTACAAATAGTTCATTTTCGAGTATAAAAAATTATTAATTTTGGACTGAAATACAAAGCCAAACTTACCCTTCTTAACTCATGCGTTCCTGTTACAAACAGTTCATTTTCGAATATGAAAAATTATTAATTTTGGACTGAAACACAAAGCCAAAGTTACCCTTCTTAACTCATGTGTTCCTGTTACAAATAGTTCATTTTCGGGTAAAAAAAATTATTAATTTTGGACTGAAATACAAAGCCAAACTTACCGTTCTTAACTCATGTGTTCCTGTTACAAACAGTTCAATTTCGAATATGAAAAATTATTAATTTTGGACTGAAATACAAAGCCAAAGTTACCCTTCTTAACTCATGTGTTCCTGTTACAAATAGTTCATTTTCGGGTAAAAAAAATTATTAATTTTGGACTGAAATACAAAGCCAAACTTACCCTTCTTAACTCATGTGTTCCTGTTACAAACAGTTCAATTTCGAATATGAAAAATTATTAATATTGGACTGAAATACAAAGCCAAAATTACCCTTCTTAACTCATGCGTTCCTATTACCAAAAGTTCGTTTTCGAGTGCGACAAATTATTAATTTTTTACTGAAACACAAAACCAAAGTTACCCTTCTTAACTCATGCGTTCCTATTACCAAAAGTTCGTTTTCGAGTGCGACAAATTATTAATTTGGGACTGAAATACAAAGCCAAAGTTACCCTTCTTAACTCATGTGTTCCTGTTACAAACAGCTGATTTTCGAATACGAAACATTATTAATTTTGGACTGAAATACAAAACCAAAGTTACCCTTCTTAACTCATGCGTTCCTATTGCCAAAAGTTTGTTTTCGGGTGCCACAAATTATCAATTTTTGACTGAAATACAAAGCCAAACTTACCCTTCTTAACTCATGTGTTCCTGTTACAAATAGTTCATTTTCGAGTATAAAAAAATTATTAATTTTGGACTGAAATGCGAAGCCAAACTTACCCTTCTTAGCTCATATGTTCCTATTACCAAAAGTTTGTTTTCGAGTGCGACAAATTATCAATTTTTGACTGAAATACAAAGCCAAACTTACCCTTCTTAACTCATGTGTTCCTTTTACAAATAGTTCATTTTTGAGTGTGAAAAATTATTAATTTTGGACTGAAATACAAAGCCAAAGTTACCCTTCTTAACTCATGCGTTCCTATTACCAAAAGTTCGTTTTTGAGTGCGACAAATTATTAATTTTATACTGAAATACAAAGCCAAAGTTACCCTTCTTAACTCATGTGTTCCTGTTACAAATAGTTCATTTTCGAGTATAAAAAAATTATTAATTTTGGACTGAAATACGAAGCAAAACTTACCCTTCTTAGCTCATATGTTCCTATTAGAAAAAGATTGTTTTCGAGTGCGACAAATTATCAATTTTTGACTGAAATACAAAGGCAAAGTTTCCCTTCTTAACTCATGCGTTCCTATTACCAAAAGTTCGTTTTCGAGTGCGACAAATTATTAATTTTGGACTGAAATACAAAGCCAAAGTTACCCTTCTTAACTCATGCGTTCCTATTACCAAAAGTTCGTTTTCGAGTGCGACAAATTATTAATTTGGGACTGAAATACAAAGCCAAAGTTACCCTTCTTAACTCAGGTGTTCCTGTTACAAACAGTTGATTTTCGAATACGAAGCATTATTAATTTTGGACTGAAATACAAAACCAAACTTACCCTTCTTAACTCATGTGTTCCTATTGCCAAAAGTTTGTTTTCGAGTGCGACAAATTATCAATTTTTGACTGAAATACAAAGCCAAACTTACCCTTCTTAACTCATGTGTTCCTGTTACAAATAGTTCATTTTCGAGTATAAAAAATTATTAATTTTGGACTGAAATGCGAAGCCAAACTTACCCTTCTTAGCTCATATGTTCCTATTACCAAAAGTTTGTTTTCGAGTGCGACAAATTATCAATTTTTGACTGAAATACAAAGCCAAACTTACCCTTCTTAACTCATGTGTTCCTTTCACAAATAGTTCATTTTTGAGTATGAAAAATTATTAATTTTGGACTGAAATACAAAGCCAAAGTTACCCTTCTTAACTCATGCGTTCCTATTACCAAAAGTTCGTTTTTGAGTGCGACAAATTATTAATTTTATACTGAAATACAAAGCCAAAGTTACCCTTCTTAACTCATGTGTTCCTTTTACAAAAAGTTCATTTTCCAGTATAAAAAATTATTAATTTTGGACGGAAATACAAAGCCAAGGTTACCCTTCTTAGCTCATATGTTCCTATTAGAAAAAGGTTGTTTTCGAGTGCGACAAATTATCAATTTTTGACTGAAATACAAAGGCAAAGTTTCCCTTCTTAACTCATGCGTTCCTATTACCAAAAGTTCGTTTTCGTGTGCGACAAATTATTAATTTTGGACTGAAATACAAAGCCAAAGTTACCCTTCTTAACTCATGCGTTCCTATTACCAAAAGTTCGTTTTCGAGTGCGACAAATTATTAATTTGGGACTGAAATACAAAGCCAAAGTTACCCTTCTTAACTCATGTGTTCCTGTTACAAACAGTTGATTTTCGAATACGAAGCATTATTAATTTTGGACTGAAATACAAAACCAAACTTACCCTTCTTAACTCATGTGTTCCTATTGCCAAAAGTTTGTTTTCGAGTGCGACAAATTATCAATTTTTGACTGAAATACAAAGCCAAACTTACCCTTCTTAACTCATGTGTTCCTGTTACAAATAGTTCATTTTCGAGTATAAAAAATTATTAATTTTGGACTGAAATGCGAAGCCAAACTTACCCTTCTTAGCTCATATGTTCCTATTACCAAAAGTTTGTTTTCGAGTGCGACAAATTATCAATTTTTGACTGAAATACAAAGCCAAACTTACCCTTCTTAACTCATGTGTTCCTGTTACAAATAGTTCATTTTCGAGTATAAAAAATTATTAATTTTGGACTGAAATGCGAAGCCAAACTTACCCTTCTTAGCTCATATGTTCCTATTACCAAAAGTTTGTTTTCGAGTGCGACAAATTATCAATTTTTGACTGAAATACAAAGCCAAACTTACCCTTCTTAACTCATGTGTTCCTTTCACAAATAGTTCATTTTTGAGTATGAAAAATTATTAATTTTGGACTGAAATACAAAGCCAAAGTTACCCTTCTTAACTCATGCGTTCCTATTACCAAAAGTTCGTTTTTGCGTGCGACAAATTATTAATTTTATACTGAAATACAAAGCCAAAGTTACCCTTCTTAACTCATGTGTTCCTTTTACAAAAAGTTCATTTTCCAGTATAAAAAATTATTAATTTTGGACGGAAATACAAAGCCAAGGTTACCCTTCTTAGCTCATATGTTCCTATTAGAAAAAGATTGTTTTCGAGTGCGACAAATTATCAATTTTTGACTGAAATACAAAGGCAAAGTTTCCCTTCTTAACTCATGCGTTCCTATTACCAAAAGTTCGTTTTCGTGTGCGACAAATTATTAATTTTGGACTGAAATACAAAGCCAAAGTTACCCTTCTTAACTCATGCGTTCCTATTACCAAAAGTTCGTTTTCGAGTGCGACAAATTATTAATTTGGGACTGAAATACAAAGCCAAAGTTACCCTTCTTAACTCATGTGTTCCTGTTACAAACAGTTGATTTTCGAATACGAAGCATTATTAATTTTGGACTGAAATACAAAACCAAACTTACCCTTCTTAACTCATGTGTTCCTATTGCCAAAAGTTTGTTTTCGAGTGCGACAAATTATCAATTTTTGACTGAAATACAAAGCCAAACTTACCCTTCTTAACTCATGTGTTCCTTTCACAAATAGTTCATTTTTGAGTATGAAAAATTATTAATTTTGGACTGAAATACAAAGCCAAAGTTACCCTTCTTAACTCATGCGTTCCTATTACCAAAAGTTCGTTTTTGAGTGCGACAAATTATTAATTTTATACTGAAATACAAAGCCAAAGTTACCCTTCTTAACTCATGTGTTCCTTTTACAAAAAGTTCATTTTCCAGTATAAAAAATTATTAATTTTGGACGGAAATACAAAGCCAAGGTTACCCTTCTTAGCTCATATGTTCCTATTAGAAAAAGATTGTTTTCGAGTGCGACAAATTATCAATTTTTGACTGAAATACAAAGGCAAAGTTTCCCTTCTTAACTCATGCGTTCCTATTACCAAAAGTTCGTTTTCGTGTGCGACAAATTATTAATTTTGGACTGAAATACATAGCCAAAGTTACCCTTCTTAACTCATGTGTTCCTATTGCCAAAAGTTTGTTTTCGAGTGCGACAAATTATCAATTTTTGACTGAAATACAAAGCCAAACTTACCCTTCTTAACTCATGTGTTCCTTTCACAAATAGTTCATTTTTGAGTATGAAAAATTATTAATTTTGGACTGAAATACAAAGCCAAAGTTACCCTTCTTAACTCATGCGTTCCTATTACCAAAAGTTCGTTTTCGTGTGCGACAAATTATTAATTTTGGACTGAAATACAAAGCCAAAGTTACCCTTCTTAACTCATGCGTTCCTATTACCAAAAGTTCGTTTTCGTGTGCGACAAATTATTAATTTTGGACTGAAATACAAAGCCAAAGTTACCCTTCTTAACTCATGCGTTCCTATTACCAAAAGTTCGTTTTCGAGTGCGACAAATTATTAATTTGGGACTGAAATACAAAGCCAAAGTTACCCTTCTTAACTCATGTGTTCCTGTTACAAACAGTTGATTTTCGAATACGAAGCATTATTAATTTTGGACTGAAATACAAAACCAAACTTACCCTTCTTAACTCATGTGTTCCTATTGCCAAAAGTTTGTTTTCGAGTGCGACAAATTATCAATTTTTGACTGAAATACAAAGCCAAACTTACCCTTCTTAACTCATGTGTTCCTTTCACAAATAGTTCATTTTTGAGTATGAAAAATTATTAATTTTGGACTGAAATACAAAGCCAAAGTTACCCTTCTTAACTCATGCGTTCCTATTACCAAAAGTTCGTTTTTGAGTGCGACAAATTATTAATTTTATACTGAAATACAAAGCCAAAGTTACCCTTCTTAACTCATGTGTTCCTTTTACAAAAAGTTCATTTTCCAGTATAAAAAATTATTAATTTTGGACGGAAATACAAAGCCAAGGTTACCCTTCTTAGCTCATATGTTCCTATTAGAAAAAGATTGTTTTCGAGTGCGACAAATTATCAATTTTTGACTGAAATACAAAGGCAAAGTTTCCCTTCTTAACTCATGCGTTCCTATTACCAAAAGTTCGTTTTCGTGTGCGACAAATTATTAATTTTGGACTGAAATACATAGCCAAAGTTACCCTTCTTAACTCATGCGTTCCTATTACCAAAAGTTCGTTTTCGAGTGCGACAAATTATTAATTTGGGACTGAAATACAAAGCCAAAGTTACCCTTCTTAACTCATGTGTTCCTGTTACAAACCGTTGATTTTCGAATACGAAACATTATTAATTTTGGACTGAAATACAAAACCAAACTTACCCTTCTTAACTCATGTGCTCCTATTGCCAAAAGTTTGTTTTCGAGTGCGACAAATTATCAATTTTTGACTGAAATACAAAGCCAAACTTACCCTTCTTAACTCATGTGTTCCTGTTACAAATAGTTCATTTTCCAGTATATAAAATTATTAATTTTGGACTGAAATACGAAGCAAAACTTACCCTTCTTAGCTCATATGTTCCTATTACCAAAAGTTTGTTTTCGAGTGCGACAAATTATTAATTTGGGACTGAAATACAAAGCCAAAGTTACCCTTCTTAACTCATGTGTTCTTGTTACAAGCAGTTCATTTTCGAATATGGAAAATTATTAATTTTGGACTGCAATACAAAGCCAAACTTACCCTTCTTAACTCATATGTTCCTGTTACAAATAGTTCATTAAAACAGTACATATTTGAGCTTCAACTACTGCTGGAAGTATTTAAATTTAATTTGAGTATATTTAAAGAATACTAAATAGGATTTCTTATGTATAATTAAAGGTAGTTTACTGCAAAAATCGAATTCTGTAAATATCTACGTTTTACTCTTCAGGTAACATATTTAAAACAATTATGTTTAAATTTTAATGTCGGCGGTATTTAAATTTGGCGCTTAAAATCTGAAGTTGGTGATTTTAATGTTCACGTTGCTGGTGCACTAAAAGGGCTAACTTGACACGGTTTGAGGTGTCAATGTCACCTCAGTCAACTGTCAACGACTTATAAATGTAGGTTATGTTTAAAAACGCATTATTATAGTAGTTTGAAGCATATTAATTATTGAAAATACGAATTTTCAAAATGGCAACACCAAAATTATTAGATCTTCGTCCAGATCAGCTTCATTTAGATCCTAATTTCAATGGTTATAAGTTGTCACTCGAAAAGATTCCTCTACTTAAAGAAACCCTTGACACTACCGTTGATCGTGTTTTACCATCCAGTGATCAATACTCGTTTCTTCATGCTAAATTATTTGGCTTGCATAATCATTTAACAGGCGAAGTGTTCGAAGATAGTGGTTCTGTTTATTATGTTGACAGATCGTGGCACGTACAAAAGGTGTATTTAGATCAGTATTCAAGTACACTCACAATTACCAAAGTATGGGAAGTACCACAGTCTAGAGAACGGAAAGATGGCGATTATAATTTTTCATTAAAATTTGCTTCCGAAACGTTCGCTGTGTTATCTGACGGAACGGGAATGTTATATATATTAAACACAGGTTTACGTCCTAATCCTAACGATGATCCCTGGCAGTGCGTTTTTAGTGATGAAGTTGTAGGACCTGAAAAACAATTTGTGGTACAAGATGTTTTATTTGTTGAAAATAAATTACATTGTTTATTATTTGCCGTAGAACAAGAAAGTTCAGCTAAAAGACATTCCGCTATTTTATACCTAATTACATTGTTACAAGCAGAAGATAACTCATGGGGCGCAGTTGCCTTACGTGAATTAAAAAGCAAAGGTGACGTTTATTACGCATATTTAGAACCATGCTGTAAAGCCATTTATTGCGTGAGCGATGCCGGTTTCAAATTCACGGTCGATTCTGAAAATCCCATCGTGAATAAACCGCAACCTGAAGTTATAAAAAAGTACCAATGGACACAGACGTACGTAGACATTACTTTGAAGCTTAAGTTACCGGAAAATTTTACGAAAGCAAGTCTATCTGTAAACGTACAAAATCAAGAAATTTGTATTATGTATGAAGACTTAATATTATTAAAAGGGAATTTTACTCATGGAATAACCAGTGACTTAACAGCGTGGACAACGACCGGTGAAAATTTAGAAGTTACCTTGTCGAAAGAAGAAATAGGATTAATGTGGCAGGAAGTTATACAAGACGATCAGGGTGGCGAACGTGTTCCGAACCCTGCTATAGTTGCAGAAGCACAGCGAAGATTAGGTCACTTCTCTAGCGGTTCTGAAGTAAGTGAACCGAATTTTATGATTGCAAAATAATAAATTCTTATTTTAAGGTGTCGGCACAAGATTGTCAACAAGGCACAACGTTTAGCAGTCAACAAATTGAAGAGTGCGATTTCGAAGATGATAAATTAATCACATTCGAACGATTGTGTCTCACTTCACATGAAGTAACACACCGTGCAAATCTAGGCTCTCACCATGTGTTACTTACCACAAAACTGTCTGAAAATCTTCCGCCAGCAATGGCGATACGTAACGATGTTGATGCGTGTTTGTGGCAACCTTTCGAAATGGAGGAAAGCTTCTGTTTAAAACATGAAGCTACATTGTTAGCTTTTGCTTATGTTCAGGTAATTGCTTTTCAATTTAAACTTGAAAAACTTATTTTATTAAAGGAATATTTTAGGCGTCAAAACAGCAGCGAAAATTTTCAACTTGTTCGTCAGATCTGAGTTATTCGGTTATTTGCGAGTCAAATCGTCATATATTCATTTATAAACAGAATAAACCGATGGGAAATGCTGAATTACGAAATCGTACGACTGGCAGACGATTCGGTACAGTCGCACAACAACAGGTTGTTATAGTCTCAGACGAAGAAATTTTAGGATTGTACGCAGCTAATACAACCTTGTACATACTTACAGAAAATTCCATTATTGCTTTACAATTGTAATTTTTTAATTTCATGTATTGAAAAAGGATAAGAAAATATATGTTTTATATTTATTACTTAAAAATTGTTATTGGAAGTATAAACTGTGAAATTGCTCAGTTTATAAAGACTTGCAGGGAGCAAGATTCAAGCAGAAATATAGCCAATAGAAATCCTCAACAGGTTCCACCTTACTCTCACCTGAACAACCAAATAATGATTAGTGTCTGTTCTCAGAGTGGGCCAGTTTACATCAGACGTTATGCACAAGTAGCCGCATATAAAGGACAAATTAGAGATGTTACATTTTCTCGTGAACTACTGCGCGGAAGACGAAATTGTGTTTACGGCGGTTACAGGCCATCTTAAAAACATCGTCATCGAAAGCCAGATGGGAATTAGACAAGATGAGAACAGATCAAGCAAATGTGTTTGGTAATCAACACTCTCGAACGTTTGAACCATTTCCTCCTAGTCCAGATGACAATAACGATAATGAAATAAAAGAATTCCTAAATATTCCTTGTCAGTTATTTTCTTCTTCTTCTTCTACTTGTGTTAGGTCAAAGATCTGTTGTTTCCGGTTTAGTTTCCTTGAGATGTTAACTGCCAACTCTCTCTCCATCTCTTAGTTGGTCTGGTTCCAGTCGGTTTACCATCCTTGGCGATGCAAGCTAATCTGTCGCTGATCATTCGACTGATGTGTTCATTCCATGCTCTTCTTTGTTTGTACCATCGAACTACACGTCTTCTGTTTTACATGTCTGTCTGATCTCGTCATTCGGTAGGTAGGTAGTACTCTGTACTTAGCGCTCTCATCTGTTGTTCGTAGCAGCCTCTTGGTGTCACATGTCTCAGCTCTCATATATCATGACAGGTTTTATGCAGGTTTTGTATATCCATATCTTACTATCTGTACTCATATTTGGATTTTTCCAGATTATGTCTCTTAAGCATCCAGATACGCATGCCGCTTCACTCTTATTAGGTTGCTGTGGCTTGAGATTTCCGTTCCGAGGTAGTTGAAAGTCATTACTTGCTCAATTATGTGGTTATTGCTAACCAGTTTGCATCTTCACAGTTCCTTTGATACTACTAGACTTTTAGTTTTTGCCTCTGAAATTCCCATGTTGTACTCTTCTGTGACGGTTTGGAATTTGTGTAACATCCGTTATAGATAGATTATCTTCGTCTTCAGATATGATGGCTACGTTGTCAGCATAACAGACTATTTCTATTTCTTCTTTTCCCATTCTGTACCCTTTTCTAGTCGTCAACTGATAACTATCCCTGCCCGTAAAAAATTAGGTGTCTTAACAACTGTAAAGCGCCCGGATATGATCTAATAACACGACAAATTCTTAAGCACATTCCTAGAACTAACACAGGTGTTACTCGCAACTATACACATGTAATGGAATGTTGTGACAATCTTATTACCCTTGGCATGGAAATTTGCCCAAGTAATAATGGTCATTAAACCGTGCTCGTTTGGTTCTTAAAATTATAAAAGCATATGCGGCAGTCATCTATCAAAACACTATGTAATATAATTTCTGAAAACTTTATTATTCAAATCAAGAAACACAACAAAAAATCGTCAATGTAATTTACAAATAATTATACAACCATTGTTTAACGATTATATAATTTCTAACAATACAGAAGACTAGAAAAAGGTTTCGTTCTTTTCGTTAGGCGGATTAACCAATGCCTGACAAGCTGAAGTAATATCTGGATAAACAAATTTGTAACCTAACGCCTGAGTTCGTTTTGGTACGACTCGTTGACCTTCGGTAATCATTTTGGCACGTTCTTGGTTAAACACCAAGTTTAATATTTGTACGGGTAAAGGAAAAATAGCAGGCCTCCATAAAGCAGATGCAAAGGCCTAAAAACATATTTATATAATAATAATAAAATACATTTTTTAATAAAAGTAATATTCATACATTAGTAAACTCCTTATTTGTGATAGTTTGTGGCGCGACACCGTTTAATATTCCTCGAAGACCTTTATTTTCGATGGCAAACATCATTAATCTAGCTGTATCAGAAATATGAATCCAAGGCATGTATTGTTCTCCAGATCCGACAGGTCCGCCAAGCCCCAAGTAGAACGGTAAATAGATTTGTTTTATCATTCCACCCTTTCTACCTAGCACTACACCACTTCGAATTGTAACTTGTCGACATGTTATAGTTAAAGGAAGTACTGCTGCTTTCTCCCATTCGAAACATAATTTCGATAGGAAATCAAATTCTTTTCCGGGCGAATCTTCAGAATATATTGTGTTGGGACTAGGTTCATATAATCCTACACCTGATATACTTATAAAAACGGAAGGCTTTTGACGTGCGTTCATAATCGCTTTGGCAATAGACCGAGTTGTCTGCACTCTAGAATTCCATACGTTCTGTTTAAAACCGTCAGTCCATCGACGAGTCATATCTAAAACATTTTGACCGGCCACATTTATCACAGCTGTTGTACCTGTAGGTATTCCAGTTTTATTGAGATCGTGCCATGTTATACGTTTAGGCCCTGGCATGCGAGATATAACGATAACATCGTAATTTTTCTTTTGGAGACACTTGCATATGTGTGAACCAATAAATCCTGTTCCACCACCTAGTTATATAAATACATTTCTTATACAAATTTCAAATACAAATTTTTGAATTAATTTACAAACCTACAAGAGCTATGCCTGACGTTCCACTCATAATTGCTTAGAAGTACATCACATCATTTAAAATTACCAGAAAAATCAGAAAGTGTTTCTAATTTTCCAAGCAATTCAAATATAAATAACACTGTCAAGTTGTCTGACATTAGCATGTTAAATATAAGCCAGACAAAGATAACTTGAGAATTGAAAAAGGATAACAATAGTTTGGTTGCATTCAATGCCAATTGCTGCGTTTTACTGAATTTATGGATTTTCACAATCGTCTAATTTAGATAAATCACTAAAAGTTGGCCATATCTTAGAAACCGTGACACTTTGTATAACTGTATTTTTGGTTAAATAAGTTCCAAACCGACTCACCTACCACCTCCTTTCGAATATACGACAGTGAACCAAACACCCTGTATATTTCGTTTAGAGTTACAAAACGACATGATAAAGGGATTGACAATACCATAGCCTTCTTTACTTACAGAAGGCTATGTCAATACCGATTTTTTTATTCGTGTCACCTAATTTTCGTATATTTCTTTAATAATTTAGGAATGGCGCGCGAAGTTCGTACGCGTACTCCACGTGAAAGTCCTTGTACTTAAAGGATTATTTATTTAGTTCTACTTACATGACAACTAATCCTTTTTCTTGGGAAACGTGCAGAATTTTATCGAGAAGAGTTTAGTGTGCACGAATATTCGTGTCAGTTCGATTATTTAAAGAATTATGAAAACAGGCATTGTGTTTACCTCGAATGACGGCCATTTACATTGATTTTTTTCACCTCAGTATCCACAATACGCAACCTGGTTTTTGTGGGCATGCGCGAAAACTTGTGTGTAACTTCACATACCTCAGTAAACGTCAGCCATCATAAGACGGTAATTTTTTTAAAGTAATTTTAACAAAACTAAGTGTTATGTATTGTAAATAATTTCCTGCGTTGTTTGGTAACCTCAAGAAAAATTTTAAGTTGTTTCAAGAATTTAAAAAACCGGTTTTGCCACCTCGGTGTCCACAATATGCAACCTGCATTCTGTACGCATGCGTGAAAGATCGTGTATAATGGAGGGTTAATTGAATCATTTCGGTACATTTATTACTTCTGACAGTTTAAAAAAATAAAATATACATTCTTTTGGACTTCTGGTCACAGTATAATACTTATACTGTGTTCTGGTTAAGTTTAAGACAAATACCTTTAATGCTTAAGGCCGCCCGAAGATAATCTTTTTCCTGCTACTTGGTATAATCACTCCGCCGAATACAGAGACACTTCCATTGTTTATATATTTAACCTCAAAAATTAAATAGTTAAAATGGAAAGTACGAATGAAAATATTAGTCAAAAAGATGCATGGATATTAATAAAAGAAGCATTCCCTGTGCTAAAAGATTCTTTTAAATTGGTAGGTAGTAATTTGTGTTATTAGAGTAATTTACAAACAATTTGTATTGTAGCCTTTTCAGGAACAGTCCGATGAACAATTCATCAAAACCATAGCATTAATTGATAAATTAAAATTAAGCAATGTAGTTCAGACATTAACAATTACCAGAGTTGAAGAACACCTATCTGAAACTATAGTTCCAGAATTTTGGGCACAATTTACAACCCCGGAAAATAAAACCGAAGGTTTTATTAAGTTTTATAAAGCGGTGGAAACATTATATAGTTATTTTGCGCAGTATTTGTATTTAATGTTGAGGATTAATGTTTTACGTAAGTCAAACAAATTTGATAAACCAATTTACGGAGAGCGAAATGCGGTAGATGCTTTAAAACTTATCGTGCGTGCCACTTTACGGTCACAGCTACCAGTAGAACACAGCAAGATTATCGAGGACTTTTATGAAACAGCGTTGAGAATGGAAGATAATGAAAGTTATTTTCGTGAAAGGATTTGTACCGTTTGTCAGAAAGAATGCCAAAATTGTTGCTGTTTGGAGTACTTTTATGAAACTAATAGGAAATTAATTGACTTGGAATTGTTGGAACCTTTAGTCGGACAAGTTCTAACATCTTTGATTTACACACATATTGAAAATCACATCCATAAGACCTGCAAAGATAGTTTCGATACTTCTTATATAAGTTCCTTAGAAAGGGTAAGTCTTTGTTAATAATTAATCATTCGAATTCATTTGCAATCTTTTAGTGGTTAGAAGTTTCCGTAATACGATGGTTGAGAAAAGTATATTGCCCTGGATATTCATCCGAGTTACAAGATTCGGTTAATAAATTCAAACAAAAGTTGACTAATTTCCTGTATGAAACTTACACGAAAATTCGAATTAATCAACTTTTTAATATAATCATCGGTAAGTGCTTTATAAAAATATTGGGTGTTATTAATCGGCTTTTTACAGAATATCCAGAGTCCCTTCCAGCCCTCGAAGATCTTAGTAAATGTCTACCTAAAACAGATCTTCGTCCTTTATTAACCAAAAAATTACAAAAGGCAATGGAAACTCGCCTTTTACACCCTGGAGTTAGCACCCCTGACATATTAACGGCCTACATTGCTTCCATTCGTTCCATGCGAGTTTTAGACCCTTCCGGTTTATTACTTGAAATGGTTACGCAACCAATGCATCAATATTTAAGAAGCCGGGAGGATACTGTTAGGTCCGTTTTTATGTTGTAAATATATGCACAAATCATCTGTTTTTATTCAGGTGTGTCGTTAGTAGTTTAACCGAGGAAGGACCAAACGACTTAGCTGAAGAATTAGTCAAGGGTGATGCGGTACATGTCGAAGAAAATACTCCGTCTGACGAAGAATCCGAAAATTGGGAAAGTTGGGTACCGGATCCTGTCGATATTGATCCAAGTCTGTTTTCCTATACTTACTGTATTAATTTAGCAAGCAATAAATCGATCTTTTACAGATAAATCGTCGAATATTCGTCGAACATCCGATATAATATCAATGCTTGTCAGCGTTTACGGCAGCAAAGAACTGTTCGTAAATGAATATCGCACGTTACTAGCCGATCGTCTTCTTTCACAGTTTTCTTGCGATACTGAAAAAGAAATTCGATACTTGGAATTATTAAAACTACGATTTGGCGATTCACAACTGCATTATTGCGAAGTAATGTTAAAGGACATAGCGGATTCGAAACGAATAAATCAGCACATCAAACAAGATCCGGATTACATCGAAAATAATTTCCTCATGTCTGCCATGATTGTGTCAGCACAATTTTGGCCGCCGTTTAAAGATGAGAAGCTAGAATTACACGCGAAGGTACTGGCGCAGATGGAGGCATACACTCGTGCTTTTGAAACGTTAAAGGGAAATCGAACGCTCTGCTGGAAAAACCATTTGGGAATCGTCGATTTAGAAATTGAACTACCAGATCGTACATTGAACTTGTCAGTTACACCGATACAAGCCACAATTTTAATGTATTTTCAGGATAAAAGTAAGTGGTCCGTGGTTGTTAGTTATTTTAGTAAAATGTCGAACGTTTAAGATGAATGGGAGTTAAATGATTTAAGTTGTATCATGCATATTCCTGCAACTATTCTAAGAAAACGAATTGGTTTTTGGCAACTACACGGATTGTTGGAAGAAATTCGAGCCGATGTGTTTTATTTGGTGGAAGAAAGTGAAAATAACGGGGCAAACGTTAACGCCGATGTTATCGCTGAAGATTATGAATCAGAAAGTGCAATGGCGAGTACGCAGGATCAACGAGAAGAAGAATTACAGGTATGTTTCAGTTGACGTGATTAATGATAGCTTTAACGTGCGATGTTTTTTACAGACGTTTTGGTCGTACATTATCGGAATGTTAATGAATTTAGATTCGTTACCTTTAGAAAGAATTCATCAAATGTTGAAAATGTTTGCGTTTCAAGGTCCAACGATTGAATGTAGTTTACAAGAGCTTACGCAGTTTCTAGACAGAAAAGTTAGAGAACATCAGTTGGTGTTTTCAGGGGGTTTATATAAATTGCCGAAGCCTGATATGATGTAAATTAATTTTAAGTAAATATTGTAGTTTTTTTGTAAATAAGTATTTGTGTATTTATTTCCTTTGTTACATTTTGTGTTAATTAATGGTGTTTCAAAAATATTTAAAGTGCTTTATTGACTAAGAATAAATGTGATGCATTTAAAAATTTATTGGTGTTTAATTTAGCAGTTACCTACTCTCAAACTGAAAAGGAAAAATAAAATTTGTACAAACCCACATATTCTAAACCACAAACGTGTGGAAACTTAAGTACCTAAACTTGGATGTACCAATAGTAACCACATCCGTAGGTACTTTCATTCTAAAACTGCAGTAGTTCCCCTTAACATGATCTCCGATATTATACGTCTTGGATCAACCGTCTCGACATACCCACCCACTACTAGCAAAGAGATGCTACATTTTCACATCAAACTCCACTTCAAGTCTGGACTGAAATACATAGTCAAACTTACCCTTCTTAACTCATGTGTTCCTATTACCAAAAGTTCGATTTCGAGTGCGACAAATTATTAATTTTGGATCTAAATACAAAGCCAAACTTACCCTTCTTAACTCATGTGTTCCTATTACCAAAAGTTCGATTTCGAGTGCGACAAATTATCAATTTTGGACTGAAATACAAAGCCCAACTTACCCTTCTTAACTCATGTGTCCCTGTTACAAACAGTTCATTTTCGAGTACGAAAAATTATTAATTTTGGACTGAAATACAAAGCCAAAGTTACCCTTCTTAACTCATGTGTTCCTATTACCAAAAGTTCGATTTCGAGTGCGACAAATTATCAATTTTGGACTGAAATACAAAGCCCAACTTACCCTTCTTAACTCATGTGTCCCTGTTACAAACAGTTCATTTTCGAGTACGAAAAATTATTAATTTTGGACTGAAATACAAAGCCAAACTTACCCTCTTTAACTCATGTGTTCCTGTTACAAACACTTCATTTTCGAGTATGAAAAATTATTAATTTTGGACTGAAATACAAAGCCAAAGTTACCCTTCTTAACTCATGTGTTCCTATTACCAAAAGTTCGATTTCGAGTGCGACAAATTATCAATTTTGGACTGAAATACAAAGCCCAACTTACCCTTCTTAACTCATGTGTTCCTGTTACAAACACTTCATTTTCGAGTATGAAAAATTATTAATTTTGGACTGAAATACAAAGCCAAACTTACCCTCTTTAACTCATGTGTTCCTGTTACAAACACTTCATTTTCGAGTATGAAAAATTATTAATTTTGGACTGAAATACAAAGCCAAAGTTACCCTTCTTAACTCATGTGTTCCTATTACCAAAAGTTCGATTTCGAGTGCGACAAATTATCAATTTTGGACTGAAATACAAAGCCCAACTTACCCTTCTTAACTCATGTGTCCCTGTTACAAACAGTTCATTTTCGAGTACGAAAAATTATTAATTTTGGACTGAAATACAAAGCCAAAGTTACCCTTCTTAACTCATGTGTTCCTATTACCAAAAGTTCGATTTCGAGTGCGACAAATTATCAATTTTGGACTGAAATACAAAGCCCAACTTACCCTTCTTAACTCATGTGTCCCTGTTACAAACAGTTCATTTTCGAGTACGAAAAATTATTAATTTTGGACTGAAATACAAAGCCAAACTTACCCTCTTTAACTCATGTGTTCCTGTTACAAACACTTCATTTTCGAGTATGAAAAATTATTAATTTTGGACTGAAATACAAAGCCAAACTTACCCTCTTTAACTCATGTGTTCCTGTTGCAAACACTTCATTTTCGAGTATGAAAAATTATTAATTCTGGACTGTAATACGAAGCCAAACTTACCCTTCTTAACTCATGTGTTCCTATTACCAAAAGTTCGATTTCGAGTTCGACAAATTATCAATTTTGGACTGAAATACAAAGCCCAACTTACCCTTCTTAACTCCTGTGTTCCTGTTACAAACACTTCATTTTCGAGTATGAAAAATTATTAATTTTGGACTGAAATACAAAGCCAAACTTACCCTCTTTAACTCATGTGTTCCTGTTACAAACACTTCATTTTCGAGTATGAAAAATTATTAATTTTGGACTGAAATACAAAGCCAAAGTTACCCTTCTTAACTCATGTGTTCCTATTACCAAAAGTTCGATTTCGAGTGCGACAAATTATCAATTTTGGACTGAAATACAAAGCCCAACTTACCCTTCTTAACTCATGTGTCCCTGTTACAAACAGTTCATTTTCGAGTACGAAAAATTATTAATTTTGGACTGAAATACAAAGCCAAAGTTACCCTTCTTAACTCATGTGTTCCTATTACCAAAAGTTCGATTTCGAGTGCGACAAATTATCAATTTTGGACTGAAATACAAAGCCCAACTTACCCTTCTTAACTCATGTGTCCCTGTTACAAACAGTTCATTTTCGAGTACGAAAAATTATTAATTTTGGACTGAAATACAAAGCCAAACTTACCCTCTTTAACTCATGTGTTCCTGTTACAAACACTTCATTTTCGAGTATGAAAAATTATTAATTTTGGACTGAAATACAAAGCCAAACTTACCCTCTTTAACTCATGTGTTCCTGTTACAAACACTTCATTTTCGAGTATGAAAAATTATTAATTCTGGACTGTAATACGAAGCCAAACTTACCCTTCTTAACTCATGTGTTCCTATTACCAAAAGTTCGATTTCGAGTTCGACAAATTATCAATTTTGGACTGAAATACAAAGCCCAACTTACCCTTCTTAACTCATGTGTTCCTGTTACAAACACTTCATTTTCGAGTATGAAAAATTATTAATTTTGGACTGAAATACAAAGCCAAACTTACCCTCTTCAACTCATGTGTTCCTGTTACAAACACTTCATTTTCGAGTATGAAAAATTATTAATTTTGGACTGAAATACAAAGCCAAAGTTACCCTTCTTAACTCATGTGTTCCTATTACCAAAAGTTCGATTTCGAGTGCGACAAATTATCAATTTTGGACTGAAATACAAAGCCCAACTTACCCTTCTTAACTCATGTGTTCCTGTTACAAACACTTCATTTTCGAGTATGTAAAATTATTAATTTTGGACTGAAATACAAAGCCAAACTTACCCTCTTTAACTCATGTGTTCCTGTTACAAACACTTCATTTTCGAGTATGAAAAATTATTAATTTTGGACTGAAATACAAAGCCAAAGTTACCCTTCTTAACTCATGTGTTCCTATTACCAAAAGTTCGATTTCGAGTGCGACAAATTATCAATTTTGGACTGAAATACAAAGCCCAACTTACCCTTCTTAACTCATGTGTCCCTGTTACAAACAGTTCATTTTCGAGTACGAAAAATTATTAATTTTGGACTGAAATACAAAGCCAAAGTTACCCTTCTTAACTCATGTGTTCCTATTACCAAAAGTTCGATTTCGAGTGCGACAAATTATCAATTTTGGACTGAAATACAAAGCCCAACTTACCCTTCTTAACTCATGTGTCCCTGTTACAAACAGTTCATTTTCGAGTACGAAAAATTATTAATTTTGGACTGAAATACAAAGCCAAACTTACCCTCTTTAACTCATGTGTTCCTGTTACAAACACTTCATTTTCGAGTATGAAAAATTATTAATTTTGGACTGAAATACAAAGCCAAACTTACCCTCTTTAACTCATGTGTTCCTGTTACAAACACTTCATTTTCGAGTATGAAAAATTATTAATTCTGGACTGTAATACGAAGCCAAACTTACCCTTCTTAACTCATGTGTTCCTATTACCAAAAGTTCGATTTCGAGTTCGACAAATTATCAATTTTGGACTGAAATACAAAGCCCAACTTACCCTTCTTAACTCATGTGTTCCTGTTACAAACACTTCATTTTCGAGTATGAAAAATTATTAATTTTGGACTGAAATACAAAGCCAAACTTACCCTCTTCAACTCATGTGTTCCTGTTACAAACACTTCATTTTCGAGTATGAAAAATTATTAATTTTGGACTGAAATACAAAGCCAAAGTTACCCTTCTTAACTCATGTGTTCCTATTACCAAAAGTTCGATTTCGAGTGCGACAAATTATCAATTTTGGACTGAAATACAAAGCCCAACTTACCCTTCTTAACTCATGTGTCCCTGTTACAAACAGTTCATTTTCGAGTACGAAAAATTATTAATTTTGGACTGAAATACAAAGCCAAACTTACCCTCTTTAACTCATGTGTTCCTGTTACAAACACTTCATTTTCGAGTATGAAAAATCATTAATTTTGGACTGAAATACAAAGCCAAACTTACCCTCTTTAACTCATGTGTTCCTGTTACAAACACTTCATTTTCGAGTATGAAAAATTATTAATTTTGGACTGAAATACAAAGCCAAAGTTACCCTTCTTAACTCATGTGTTCCTGTTACACACAGTTCATTTTCGAGTATGAAAAATTATTAATTTTGGTCTGAAATACAAAGTCAAATCCACCCTCCTTACCTCATGTGTTCCTGTTACAAACAGTTCATTTTCGAGTATGAAAAATTATTAATTTTGGACTGTAATACGAAGCCAAACTTACCCTTCTTAACTCATGTGTTCCTATTACCAAAAGTTCGATTTCGAGTGCGACAAATTATCAATTTTGGACTGAAATACAAAGCCCAACTTACCCTTCTTAACTCATGTGTCCCTGTTACAAACAGTTCATTTTCGAGTACGAAAAATTATTAATTTTGGACTGAAATACAAAGCCAAACTTACCCTCTTTAACTCATGTGTTCCTGTTACAAACACTTCATTTTCGAGTATGAAAAATTATTAATTTTGGACTGAAATACAAAGCCAAACTTACCCTCTTTAACTCATGTGTTCCTGTTACAAACACTTCATTTTCGAGTATGAAAAATTATTAATTTTGGACTGTAATACAAAGCCAAAGTTACCCTTCTTAACTCATGTGTTCCTGTTACACACAGTTCATTTTCGAGTATGAAAAATTATTAATTTTGGTCTGAAATACAAAGTCAAATCCACCCTCCTTACCTCATGTGTTCCTGTTACAAACAGTTCATTTTCGAGTATGAAAAATTTATAATTTTGGACTGTAATACGAAGCCAAACTTACCCTTCTTAACTCATGTGTTCCTATTACCAAAAGTTCGATTTCGAGTGCGACAAATTATCAATTTTGGACTGAAATACAAAGCCCAACTTACCCTTCTTAACTCATGTGTCCCTGTTACAAACAGTTCACTTTGGAGTACGAAAAATTATTAATTTTGGACTGAAATACAAAGCCAAACTTACCCTCTTTAACTCATGTGTTCCTGTTACAAACACTTCATTTTCGAGTATGAAAAATTATTAATTTTGGACTGAAATACAAAGCCAAAGTTACCCTTCTTAACTCATGTGTTCCTGTTACACACAGTTCATTTTCGAGTATGAAAAATTATTAGTTTTGGTCTGAAATACAAAGTCAAATCCACCCTCCTTACCTCATGTGTTCCTGTTACAAACAGTTCATTTTCGAGTATGAAAAATTATTAATTTTGGACTGAAATACAAAGCCAAAGTTACCCTTCTTAACTCATGTGTTCCTGTTACAAACAGTTCACTTTCGAGTATGAAAAATTACTAATTTTGGTCTGAAATACAAAGTCAAATCCACCCTCCTTACCTCATGTGTTCCTGTTACAAACAGTTCATTTTCGAGTATGAAAAATTATTAATTCTGGACTGTAATACGAAGCCAAACTTACCCTTCTTAACTCATGTGTTCCTATTACCAAAAGTTCGATTTCGAGTTCGACAAATTATCAATTTTGGACTGAAATACAAAGCCCAACTTACCCTTCTTAACTCATGTGTCCCTGTTACAAACAGTTCATTTTCGAGTACGAAAAATTATTAATTTTGGACTGAAATACAAAGCCAAACTTACCCTCTTTAACTCATGTGTTCCTGTTACAAACACTTCATTTTCGAGTATGAAAAATTATTAATTTTGGACTGAAATACAAAGCCAAAGTTACCCTTCTTAACTCATGTGTTCCTGTTACAAACAGTTCACTTTCGAGTATGAAAAATTATTAATTTTGGTCTGAAATACAAAGTCAAATCCACCCTCCTTACCTCATGTGTTCCTGTTACAAACAGTTCATTTTCGAGTATGAAAAATTTATAATTTTGGACTGAAATACAAAGCCAAAGTTACCCTTCTTAACTCATGTGTTCCTGTTACAAACAGTTCACTTTCGAGTATGAAAAATTACTAATTTTGGTCTGAAATACAAAGTCAAATCCACCCTCCTTACCTCATGTGTTCCTGTTACAAACAGCTCATTTTCGAGTATGAAAAATTATTAATTTTGGACTGAAATACAAAGCCAAAGTTACCCTTCTTAACTCATGTGTTCCTGTTACACACAGTTCATTTTCGAGTATGAAAAATTATTAATTTTGGTCTGAAATACAAAGTCAAATCCACCCTCCTTACCTCATGTGTTCCTGTTACAAACAGTTCATTTTCGAGTATGAAAAATTATTAATTTTGGACTGAAATACAAAGCCAAAGTTACCCTTCTTAACTCATGTGTTCCTGTTACAAACAGTTCACTTTCGAGTATGAAAAATTACTAATTTTGGTCTGAAATACAAAGTCAAATCCACCCTCCTTACCTCATGTGTTCCTGTTACAAACAGTTCATTTTCGAGTATGAAAAATTATTAATTTTGGACTGAAATACAAAGCCAAAGTTACCCTTCTTAACTCATGTGTTCCTGTTACAAACAGTTCACTTTCGAGTATGAAAAATTACTAATTTTGGTCTGAAATACAAAGTCAAATCCACCCTCCTTACCTCATGTGTTCCTGTTACAAACAGTTCATTTTCGAGTATGAAAAATTATTAATTTTGGACTGAAATACAAAGCCAAAGTTACCCTTCTTAACTCATGTGTTCCTGTTACAAACAGTTCACTTTCGAGTATGAAAAATTACTAATTTTGGTCTGAAATACAAAGTCAAATCCACCCTCCTTACCTCATGTGTTCCTGTTACAAACAGTTCATTTTCGAGTATGAAAAATTATTAATTCTGGACTGTAATACGAAGCCAAACTTACCCTTCGTAACTCATGTGTTCCTATTACCAAAAGTTCGATTTCGAGTTCGACAAATTATCAATTTTGGACTGAAATACAAAGCCCAACTTACCCTTCTTAACTCATGTGTCCCTGTTACAAACAGTTCATTTTCGAGTACGAAAAATTATTAATTTTGGACTGAAATACAAAGCCAAACTTACCCTCTTTAACTCATGTGTTCCTGTTACAAACACTTCATTTTCGAGTATGAAAAATTATTAATTTTGGACTGAAATACAAAGCCAAAGTTACCCTTCTTAACTCATGTGTTCCTGTTACAAACAGTTCACTTTCGAGTATGAAAAATTATTAATTTTGGTCTGAAATACAAAGTCAAATCCACCCTCCTTACCTCATGTGTTCCTGTTACAAACAGTTCATTTTCGAGTATGAAAAATTTATAATTTTGGACTGTAATACGAAGCCAAACTTACCCTTCTTAACTCATGTGTTCCTATTACCAAAAGTTCGATTTCGAGTGCGACAAATTATCAATTTTGGACTGAAATACAAAGCCCAACTTACCCTTCTTAACTCATGTGTCCCTGTTACAAACAGTTCATTTTCGAGTACGAAAAATTATTAATTTTGGACTGAAATACAAAGCCAAACTTACCCTCTTTAACTCATGTGTTCCTGTTACAAACACTTCATTTTCGAGTATGAAAAATTATTAATTTTGGACTGAAATACAAAGCCAAAGTTACCCTTCTTAACTCATGTGTTCCTGTTACACACAGTTCATTTTCGAGTATGAAAAATTATTAATTTTGGTCTGAAATACAAAGTCAAATCCACCCTCCTTACCTCATGTGTTCCTGTTACAAACAGTTCATTTTCGAGTATGAAAAATTATTAATTTTGGACTGAAATACAAAGCCAAAGTTACCCTTCTTAACTCATGTGTTCCTGTTACAAACAGTTCACTTTCGAGTATGAAAAATTACTAATTTTGGTCTGAAATACAAAGTCAAATCCACCCTCCTTACCTCATGTGTTCCTGTTACAAACAGTTCATTTTCGAGTATGAAAAATTATTAATTCTGGACTGTAATACGAAGCCAAACTTACCCTTCTTAACTCATGTGTTCCTATTACCAAAAGTTCGATTTCGAGTTCGACAAATTATCAATTTTGGACTGAAATACAAAGCCCAACTTACCCTTCTTAACTCATGTGTCCCTGTTACAAACAGTTCATTTTCGAGTACGAAAAATTATTAATTTTGGACTGAAATACAAAGCCAAACTTACCCTCTTTAACACATGTATGTATTTTTTGTATATTGTGTATATTTTTTGTATGACAATTCTTAGACTTCGAAAGAAGTGAACAAGAAGTAAATAAATAAATAAATATAAAAAATAAAACATGTGTTCCTGTTACAAACACTTCATTTTCGAGTATGAAAAATTATTAATTTTGGACTGAAATACAAAGCCAAAGTTACCCTTCTTAACTCATGTGTTCCTGTTACACACAGTTCATTTTCGAGTATGAAAAATTATTAATTTTGGTCTGAAATACAAAGTCAAATCCACCCTCCTTACCTCATGTGTTCCTGTTACAAACAGTTCATTTTCGAGTATGAAAAATTATTAATTTTGGACTGAAATACAAAGCCAAAGTTACCCTTCATAACTCATGTGTTCCTGTTACAAACAGTTCACTTTCGAGTATGAAAAATTACTAATTTTGGTCTGAAATACAAAGTCAAATCCACCCTCCTTACCTCATGTGTTCCTGTTACAAACAGTTCATTTTCGAGTATGAAAAATTATTAATTTTGGACTGAAATACAAAGCCAAAGTTACCCTTCTTAACTCATGTGTTCCTGTTACAAACAGTTCACTTTCGAGTATGAAAAATTACTAATTTTGGTCTGAAATACAAAGTCAAATCCACCCTCCTTACCTCATGTGTTCCTGTTACAAACAGTTCATTTTCGAGTATGAAAAATTATTAATTCTGGACTGTAATACGAAGCCAAACTTACCCTTCTTAACTCATGTGTTCCTATTACCAAAAGTTCGATTTCGAGTTCGACAAATTATCAATTTTGGACTGAAATACAAAGCCCAACTTACCCTTCTTAACTCATGTGTCCCTGTTACAAACAGTTCATTTTCGAGTACGAAAAATTATTAATTTTGGACTGAAATACAAAGCCAAACTTACCCTCTTTAACTCATGTGTTCCTGTTACAAACACTTCATTTTCGAGTATGAAAAATTATTAATTTTGGACTGAAATACAAAGCCAAAGTTACCCTTCTTAACTCATGTGTTCCTGTTACAAACAGTTCACTTTCGAGTATGAAAAATTATTAATTTTGGTCTGAAATACAAAGTCAAATCCACCCTCCTTACCTCATGTGTTCCTGTTACAAACAGTTCATTTTCGAGTATGAAAAATTTATAATTTTGGACTGTAATACGAAGCCAAACTTACCCTTCTTAACTCATGTGTTCCTATTACCAAAAGTTCGATTTCGAGTGCGACAAATTATCAATTTTGGACTGAAATACAAAGCCCAACTTACCCTTCTTAACTCATGTGTCCCTGTTACAAACAGTTCACTTTGGAGTACGAAAAATTATTAATTTTGGACTGAAATACAAAGCCAAACTTACCCTCTTTAACTCATGTGTTCCTGTTACAAACACTTCATTTTCGAGTATGAAAAATTATTAATTTTGGACTGAAATACAAAGCCAAAGTTACCCTTCTTAACTCATGTGTTCCTGTTACACACAGTTCATTTTCGAGTATGAAAAATTATTAGTTTTGGTCTGAAATACAAAGTCAAATCCACCCTCCTTACCTCATGTGTTCCTGTTACAAACAGTTCATTTTCGAGTATGAAAAATTATTAATTTTGGACTGAAATACAAAGCCAAAGTTACCCTTCTTAACTCATGTGTTCCTGTTACAAACAGTTCACTTTCGAGTATGAAAAATTACTAATTTTGGTCTGAAATACAAAGTCAAATCCACCCTCCTTACCTCATGTGTTCCTGTTACAAACAGTTCATTTTCGAGTATGAAAAATTATTAATTCTGGACTGTAATACGAAGCCAAACTTACCCTTCTTAACTCATGTGTTCCTATTACCAAAAGTTCGATTTCGAGTTCGACAAATTATCAATTTTGGACTGAAATACAAAGCCCAACTTACCCTTCTTAACTCATGTGTCCCTGTTACAAACAGTTCATTTTCGAGTACGAAAAATTATTAATTTTGGACTGAAATACAAAGCCAAACTTACCCTCTTTAACTCATGTGTTCCTGTTACAAACACTTCATTTTCGAGTATGAAAAATTATTAATTTTGGACTGAAATACAAAGCCAAAGTTACCCTTCTTAACTCATGTGTTCCTGTTACAAACAGTTCACTTTCGAGTATGAAAAATTATTAATTTTGGTCTGAAATACAAAGTCAAATCCACCCTCCTTACCTCATGTGTTCCTGTTACAAACAGTTCATTTTCGAGTATGAAAAATTTATAATTTTGGACTGAAATACAAAGCCAAAGTTACCCTTCTTAACTCATGTGTTCCTGTTACAAACAGTTCACTTTCGAGTATGAAAAATTACTAATTTTGGTCTGAAATACAAAGTCAAATCCACCCTCCTTACCTCATGTGTTCCTGTTACAAACAGCTCATTTTCGAGTATGAAAAATTATTAATTTTGGACTGAAATACAAAGCCAAAGTTACCCTTCTTAACTCATGTGTTCCTGTTACACACAGTTCATTTTCGAGTATGAAAAATTATTAATTTTGGTCTGAAATACAAAGTCAAATCCACCCTCCTTACCTCATGTGTTCCTGTTACAAACAGTTCATTTTCGAGTATGAAAAATTATTAATTTTGGACTGAAATACAAAGCCAAAGTTACCCTTCTTAACTCATGTGTTCCTGTTACAAACAGTTCACTTTCGAGTATGAAAAATTACTAATTTTGGTCTGAAATACAAAGTCAAATTCACCCTCCTTACCTCATGTGTTCCTGTTACAAACAGTTCATTTTCGAGTATGAAAAATTATTAATTTTGGACTGAAATACAAAGCCAAAGTTACCCTTCTTAACTCATGTGTTCCTGTTACAAACAGTTCACTTTCGAGTATGAAAAATTACTAATTTTGGTCTGAAATACAAAGTCAAATCCACCCTCCTTACCTCATGTGTTCCTGTTACAAACAGTTCATTTTCGAGTATGAAAAATTATTAATTTTGGACTGAAATACAAAGCCAAAGTTACCCTTCTTAACTCATGTGTTCCTGTTACAAACAGTTCACTTTCGAGTATGAAAAATTACTAATTTTGGTCTGAAATACAAAGTCAAATCCACCCTCCTTACCTCATGTGTTCCTGTTACAAACAGTTCATTTTCGAGTATGAAAAATTATTAATTCTGGACTGTAATACGAAGCCAAACTTACCCTTCGTAACTCATGTGTTCCTATTACCAAAAGTTCGATTTCGAGTTCGACAAATTATCAATTTTGGACTGAAATACAAAGCCCAACTTACCCTTCTTAACTCATGTGTCCCTGTTACAAACAGTTCATTTTCGAGTACGAAAAATTATTAATTTTGGACTGAAATACAAAGCCAAACTTACCCTCTTTAACTCATGTGTTCCTGTTACAAACACTTCATTTTCGAGTATGAAAAATTATTAATTTTGGACTGAAATACAAAGCCAAAGTTACCCTTCTTAACTCATGTGTTCCTGTTACAAACAGTTCACTTTCGAGTATGAAAAATTATTAATTTTTTGTCTGAAATACAAAGTCAAATCCACCCTCCTTACCTCATGTGTTCCTGTTACAAACAGTTCATTTTCGAGTATGAAAAATTTATAATTTTGGACTGTAATACGAAGCCAAACTTACCCTTCTTAACTCATGTGTTCCTATTACCAAAAGTTCGATTTCGAGTGCGACAAATTATCAATTTTGGACTGAAATACAAAGCCCAACTTACCCTTCTTAACTCATGTGTCCCTGTTACAAACAGTTCATTTTCGAGTACGAAAAATTATTAATTTTGGACTGAAATACAAAGCCAAACTTACCCTCTTTAACTCATGTGTTCCTGTTACAAACACTTCATTTTCGAGTATGAAAAATTATTAATTTTGGACTGAAATACAAAGCCAAAGTTACCCTTCTTAACTCATGTGTTCCTGTTACACACAGTTCATTTTCGAGTATGAAAAATTATTAATTTTGGTCTGAAATACAAAGTCAAATCCACCCTCCTTACCTCATGTGTTCCTGTTACAAACAGTTCATTTTCGAGTATGAAAAATTATTAATTTTGGACTGAAATACAAAGCCAAAGTTACCCTTCTTAACTCATGTGTTCCTGTTACAAACAGTTCACTTTCGAGTATGAAAAATTACTAATTTTGGTCTGAAATACAAAGTCAAATCCACCCTCCTTACCTCATGTGTTCCTGTTACAAACAGTTCATTTTCGAGTATGAAAAATTATTAATTCTGGACTGTAATACGAAGCCAAACTTACCCTTCTTAACTCATGTGTTCCTATTACCAAAAGTTCGATTTCGAGTTCGACAAATTATCAATTTTGGACTGAAATACAAAGCCCAACTTACCCTTCTTAACTCATGTGTCCCTGTTACAAACAGTTCATTTTCGAGTACGAAAAATTATTAATTTTGGACTGAAATACAAAGCCAAACTTACCCTCTTTAACTCATGTGTTCCTGTTACAAACACTTCATTTTCGAGTATGAAAAATTATTAATTTTGGACTGAAATACAAAGCCAAAGTTACCCTTCTTAACTCATGTGTTCCTGTTACAAACAGTTCACTTTCGAGTATGAAAAATTATTAATTTTGGTCTGAAATACAAAGTCAAATCCACCCTCCTTACCTCATGTGTTCCTGTTACAAACAGTTCATTTTCGAGTATGAAAAATTTATAATTTTGGACTGTAATACGAAGCTAAACTGACCCTTCTTAACTCATGTGTTCCTATTACCAAAAGTTCGATTTCGAGTGCGACAAATTATCAATTTTGGACTGAAATACAAAGCCCAACTTACCCTTCTTAACTCATGTGTCCCTGTTACAAACAGTTCATTTTCGAGTACGAAAAATTATTAATTTTGGACTGAAGTACAAAGCCAAACTTACCCTCTTTAACTCATGTGTTCCTGTTACAAACACTTCATTTTCGAGTATGAAAAATTATTAATTTTGGACTGAAATACAAAGCCAAACACCTCGACATACCCACCCACTACTAGCAAAGAGATGCAACATTTTCACATAAAACTCCACTTCAAGTCGATTACTTCCGTTATAAAACACCAATGTGGAAAATCTGGCGGTTTGATTCACAGGGTGCGTCAAAAACGTGATAAATCCGTTCCCACTCGATACAATCATGGCAAGTGAGGCATCAAAAGACTCGTCGTGATGCTTGCAAGACGATCATAACCACTAAACACATCAGCTACAGTGAGAGTAGAAAAGGTTGACCGAAAAAAACTACTTTCCAAGGCAGGTATTGCCAATCTTTACTTCCACTTTGCTTATAGAAGTCTTGCGGTTCAGTCAGTTCAGTGTGATATTAGCTTCGCACGTGCCTCGCATTTTGACGTTTGCGTTGCAAGTTTAATCTTTAATTTTTCGCCTTTTCTCGTGTAAAAGCCGTCATAATATTCTACAACGGTCTTTTTCAAGACTAGCATTGATATTTTCGTGTTTAGTACAGGTAAGTACACCTATTTTTCCCAATATCAATAGGTTTAAAAATGTCAAAACAGACACGAATGAAGGTGCAGTCCATGGTTACATACATATGAAGCGGCACATTTTCACTAGTTCATTTTTCAAGGAGGCGGCATGGTCAGCTATTATTAATTCTGTATTCTCCCTGTATTACATTTGGAACATTTATTTTCAAAAAAATGAAAACACCGGAATTCTACCAGATTTTACCACTTCTACCACCACTCACCAGCTAATGGGAGGGCAGAATAGGATTTTCGGGCTATAAATACACTCGAAAAATCCATCTCATCATTAAAATCACGGTGCGCTTGATCAAGATCGACATCCTTTCACGTTTGATTGACATCGCTGTCTCAACCCTCCGCTGCAACCGCTTACGCCGCCGGTCGCTGCCTGCTACCAACCACCGCTAACGCCGCCCTCCACTGCTAAAGCCATACCGTCATCCACGTATCACCTTCAGCAAACTTTTTGCAGGTCAAGATCCAGGTTCTCTACCGCCCCCTCTCGTCGACGGCGTGCGCCTTCGTCGCAACGTCCCTCATCGTCGACACCTCACTGAACCCCATAGTCGACGCCTCACCGTCTTCGACGTTGCCGCCTTTGCCGTCGCCGCCGCCTTTACCTTTGCCGTTGTTGTCGCTTTCCCAGTTACCGCCGCCTTCACCGTTACCGCCGTTTTCGCAGTTGCCGCCGTCTTAGCAGTTGTATTTTTTTTTTATATAGAGGTCGGATCGACTACAGCTCCCTTAGCACTGAAACACAACCGGTTTATTGTGCCCCTTAGATGCCTCCTACATCTACAAGCCTACATCCCCGAAGAAATTTAGTATGTCTTTATAAGCGGCGTTCGCAATCTTTTCGGGTCTCAAGCTTCTAACTCCAAAGTATTGTAGCCTTTTTGGCTTCAGCTTAGAACATTCGCAGATAATATGCTCTACCGTTTCATTCGCCTCCTCGCATATCTTGCACGTAGGGTCCTCTTCAGTGGCGGAACTACAATGCGCCGGACTCCGCAACGCTGGGGGCCCAGAATTATATATATTATCGTCTTTGTCTGTACCTTCTTTACCCTTTTTTTTTAAATTAACAACATAATACGAATCGAATTTTCGGGTATAAGTGTTAGAGCGACTCGTTAATATAACGTTAGTACTTTCTAAAAATTGTATGTCTTTTCGTGGTCATCGTGAATCGCTTGAGGAAGAATATAATGGAAATTTTTGAACCCAAGTACATCTTTTATTAAAATAATGTTATGAAACAAGTTTTGAACATGCCCCATAGACCTATAAAATATTTAAACCATAATATCCAAAATAAAACTATACATTGCCTTGCAACACATTTAAAGGCAACGTTAATATCCGATATTAACAATGTATAGAATGCTCCTTTTTATTCAATTATCATGAAGACCACGCAGGATATAACGAAAGAAGACCAATTCAAGTATTTAGATACGTGAAAATGATTATAAATGAAAAAGAGGAACCAACATCAATTGATTAAGCATGTTTTAGTTTGCATAGTTTTCCATAGCACCTTAGTTGTCTTGTTTATTTGTATCCTTGTTCGAATATTTATGAAATTTTATAATAGATCGAGCAAAAATTTGAACAGGAGGTACTAATGCTAGACATGGGAAGTTTTCACCTGGTACTGTTGACGAAGAAAATTGGAGTAAAGTTCAGCATTAGTCTGTTAAGGTTTACATTTGTTACGTTTGTTGTTCAGTGTCATATTTCTGAACAGAGTAACTACAGGAGCTAATCTGAAGCATGCAAAAATATTAGTAATTACTGTACTTAACCATAAAAACCATTTATTATTTGTTAAGAATTACATAAAACATTTATTATTTACAATAATATCCTAAGAAACACGAAAACACTAATTTTTTTCTTAAATTTGACGAGTAATAGATATAAATACCAGTTCATCGTGTTTCACAAAAACAACTGAAGGGGTTGGCATACTTTTGTTTTTAAAAATTTAGTTACAAAAACAGAGTATTCTGTGGCAGAAAGACAAATGACAGTTTAATAGTTAATCAAAGTAAACAAAAACATTTCAAATGGTAGACATTTTAATAACCAGATTTGATATGTTTTTGTTACTTTAATCTTCAGTTATTTACCTTTCTTTGTAAACAGAGATATCACAGAAAGCTTTTGAATATTGTTTCGCTAAACTGTTACAATGTAAAGTACATGCCAAGTATTGTAGCTGAGTAAAAAACTGAATAATCGTTTCTGCAAATCTTCAAACAGTCACTTGTTAAGGCCGCCAATCACAATCCCTCCAAACGGATGACATCCAAATGTAGCGATGATAAAAAGGTCAGTCCACACACATCCATCCTGGTTGAAGTTCAGGTAAAGATTTTTGTGTAAAAGCATCTCTAAAGTAGTAGTTTTTGTATCTTTTGTGTATTAACAATGGATGAAGAAGAGTTGACGATTGCTGCTCCGATAGTCGGAATTTTTTTCTACCACTTGAAAAATAAAAGCACCCGTTCTGACCTAATATTTTAGACTAAAAACGCGGCATTAAATTTTTAATTTGAATTATTGTTCGGACAGAGCAGTGCTTGGCCATTAGAGGATAATATTTTGGACCACGTTTTTTGCACTCATGGGTCGATAGGGCTATGGACCTCCGTAGCTCAATGGCACAGCAGTGGTGCGTTTAACCTAAGTCGGTGGTTCGATTCCCCGCGGTGGTATCATTTTTCTTTAATTTGAAACTTTCTGCAGGGCTATGGTTGGCATGGCTCTGCCCAAAATTATCCCACAGGCAGCACAGTGCAGTATTGGAGGGATCGGATGGAATTTGGTACTTCTGAAAATCCAGACGAGTCTGTTATACCATGCCAAGCTGATACGATTTTGGACTGATATCCGAATGGAGCGATCTTGAGTGACAACCTTAAGATCTAAATTTTGGGCTGCACTTTGTTCACAAGTGTTTAATTCAAACCCTTTTTCCCCCTCGATTATAACTCATTCATTCATACCAGATTTATTTACACCAAAACAATTATTATCGTTTAAATTTCTTATTACAAATTTGTTTCGTATTTCCGCTTTGCTGTTTCGGTAAGTAAACAGCAAAGAGATCTAAATACTAAATGGACTTTTTAAGATACTCATCTTTATCTTCTTGTCGTCGTGGAATTCTACTGATAGTCGCCCTAAAATTTAAATAAAAAATCTTTAGCTGAATTATATACAATTAAACGAAAAAAGTGCTGAACGTTTAGGTTTTTGCTGGTGCTGAGGTTTTTGCATGCTTGTCCGTGGGTTCAGCTCATGCAGCTGAGGTAAATTATTGATTTCCGAAACATATATAAATCGTTAACCAAACAACAAATTTTAAAGCATATGTGATATCAGCGGATTAAATTGTTACGAGTTTCGGACAGTGGACAACTTTAAAAAGATCTTCAATTTTAAAGTGAAGCACTAACCTAACTTAATTACTGTGTTACCAAGGGACTACCTTCTTATCTGTACTAAAGTTATGGCATTACTCAAGTTAATTTACTCTTGGAGACTGCAGTGCGCAACCCAAACTTAAATATGTAAAATAAATGTCTTTTAGTAAACGATTTGTTAACACATATAGTCAAAGACGTAGGTGGCGTACAATAATAGCGTTTCACTGCTAATCTATAAAGCCAAAGGTGTGCATCATTGGACTGAAGGTGAAGGTACGTAGGATACAAAACACATACATTAATATGAGTTAACTTTTATTAGAGATGAACTATGAGATACAGTTAGTTGTTACAGCAATGGGGTAAGGAAAAATTACAATTTTGATTCTTTCAGACTGATTGTTCTTGGTCCTGTATCACTATCTAGGTATACAGACTTATGGAAGAATATCGTTTGATTTATTATCTACATAATTTTTTTGTTTCTTTTATTTCTACTCATATATAAAATTTATCCAAATTTGTAATTTCGAATAACAAAATGTATAAACGGGATACTCTAAAACTTTTTTTATACAAATTGATATATTTGATTTTTAATTTATTTAACTGAAATATATTTTGATCTTTTTTTTTTATTTAATAACAAAACATTTAAAAAGTTTGATTATTATCTAAAAACACAGCTTACACTGCAATAGAATAGTCTGAGGGTTGTCCAGATCCAGCAGGACGTGACCATAGAGATGACCGTAACCCTAATTTGAGCTTTTTAAGTGTATCGATGTCACACTCAGCTTCGCTTAATTCAGGTCTGTCAGGTGTATTTGTTTCTGATTGTGACGACGTGCGCTCTGTAAATGCTGTTTCGGCCACGGATAATGTTGGTAATAAATGTCTCGTAGATGCTCTACCTTGTGACAACCACCTGCAGTTAATCTTCAGATAAATAAAATAATTATCTCAAGAGTTCTTTTTGTATTACCTTGACCTACTACGCCTCGGTAACGATTTTTGTTCTGACATAGGAGATATGTCTGACGATGTGCTTGATTGAGCACCATGATATATAAAATCTGAAAAAACGTGTTTTAAATAAACTGCATTTTGTTTTGGGCATAACTGATCTGTAAAAGAGGAATTTTTAATAATTTACAATTTAAAATACGTTGTAAAACAGTTACAAAAATTAAAATAATATCCATTCCAAATGTGTTGGGATAAAGTTTGACCATGGAAAAGTGACAGTCACAAAATTGTTGTTAAATTAATAAAGGAGCATCATTTTTTGTTTCATTATGACTGGCTCCACAACCTTTGTTGGGTCTTGGTCTGCTCTAGAGTTCCTCTCCATTCAGCCATATTCCGTGCCTTGGCTCTCCAGTTTCTGACCTTGAGCTGCTTAAGATCATTTTGGATTTGATCCACATAACGTATCCTTGGTCTCCCCTAAGACCTGCATTGTAATTAACTTCACGGGTTCGGAGTCGTGCATGTTCCATCCACCTTAATAGTTGCCAGTTGTTTTTCGTATGCTTTGGTCATTGCTCATGTTTCCGATCTATATATGAGCACTGGTCTGCCCTGTACATTTGACACATTTTCCTGGAGAAGAGGTTAGATTTCAAGTGTCTTATCAGGCCTTAATATGCTCGGTTCACGAGGTGAATGCGTCGTTTTATTTCCATGGAGATGTTGGTGGAAGTCTGAGACATTTTCGAACTTATGTTTCTTTGTTGCTAGGTATACTATGTGGCATGCCCTCTTTTATTGGGTACTTGCATGTATTTTGTTTTGCCAGAGTTTACTTGAGAGGTCTATTTCATCACCAGCCACTTCAATGGCGTTGTAAGTTACAACAAGCAGCCTTATAGAGCGTGCGATGGTGTCTTTATCATCCGCGATTTAACGTATGTCCGAAAAGTTTTGACACAAAATTCAATACCGACTTTAAATAAAATATAAAAGTTGCCTTTGGAAACAAAACATTATTTATGTTGTTGACGATAAGATGACATTTAGTTTTATTGAATTTGTTTCTTTACAATGTCGTATAAATTAGAACTCAGAAAAAGTATCTATAACGTGGTTGGACGGGTGCCCAATGCTGAAATATTCCGAATCTTGGAGAACAAAGATTTTTCTCGTAGAAAGATTTATCGCAAAATAGCGGAGTGCGAGCAGGGAATACCATGTCTAAACCTCCCAAAAAGTGGAAGACAACGGGTATTTACAGCAGAGAGGGCAAGGAGGTTGGTGAAAAGAGCAAAAACTCAAGTTGGGATGACAGTGAGGAGACTGGGTCATCTATACGGCACTTCAAAGAGTACGGCATCGTTGGAATTGAAGAGGAATGGTATAAAATATTGAAAAAGACGTAAGTGTCCCAAATACACCCAAGGCCAACTGAGGCGGGTGCATTTTGCGAATGAAAAAATCATTATCTTGGGTGACGAAAAATATTTCACTTTGAGCAACGCCGATAAAATTTCTACAAGGAGTATAGCCCGACCTTTTGTGAGAAGAGTAAGGGGCGAAGCTTTGAACACTCAGGGCTATATTAATAATTGTCTTTTCAAATTGCCCCAATTCATCATGCTGAAGACAATATCATGTTTTGGCCGGACTTAGCAACGGGCCACTACTCTAGAGATACCCAAAACTGGCTTCGACAACACCACATACCTTTTGTTCCTAAAAACGATAACCCTCCGAACTTACCTCAGGCTCGTCCAATCGAGAATTTTTGGGCTTTACTGTCGCGGAAGGTTTATCATGGAGGGTGGGAAGCCCAAAATGAGGAACAATTAAGACGGCGAATTTCCCGATAAATATTTTGTGCCAAAACTTTTAGTTCATACGATACTTCGGGCTCTCTCACAACATATTCGAGGGCTATGTTGAAGAATGTACCAGACAGCGCATCTCCTCGTCTCAGTCCTGTTTTAGCACAGAATGCTTCAGAAAGCTTTCCTTGGACTCTTACTTTACACTCTATATTTAGCGTGGTTTCTTTAACAAGTGCTGCTATCAGATGTATTGGTATGTTAAAATGTAGCTTGGCTTTGTATAAGGCATTTCTATTCACACTATCTTTGAAGTCAATGAATATGCGATACGTTTCAATGTTGTATTCATAACAACGTTCTAATATCTGTCTCGGTCTATGGTGGATTTTTGTCTACAAAATCCACCTTGATATCTTCCAATGATATCCTCCGAATATGGTTGAAATCTTTGCACTGGATAAAACATTGTAGACTACATTGAGCAAAGTGATGCATCTGTAGTTTTCACATTTTAATGGGTCATCTATCTTGAACAAATGTACGGTTATTCCTAGTTGCTATTCATTTGGTATTGTTACCTGTTCCCATATATCTACTACGTGTTGATGGATTTCTTCGATTAAGGCGTTCCCAGCTTATTTTATCATCTATGCCGTGATGCTATCAGATCCTGGTGCTCTTGAGTTCTTGAATTTGTCTACAGCTTTTCTTACCTTCTGATATGACGGTGTTTCCTTCTCTCTGTTGTCGTTCCCCATGTTTACCACAGTAACTTCTTCTTCTCTTTCATCGGCATTCAATCTTGGTTTAAAGCTTTCTGCCCATTTTTTAAGTATTCCCTTTTATCTGATACGATATCGCCTTCTTTGTTTCTGCATATCTTTATTCTTCGTGTAAAATATTTCCTCTTCTCTTTAGTTTCTTTCTTCTTTATTCAGTGGATTTTCTTTTCTTGTTTTTTAAATCTCTTGTATTCTTCTTTTTTCTGCCTAGTTGCATATACACTTTATTCTTTTTAGCTGTTATCTTGGTGCATTTCTCATCATACCAATTAGTTCTTCGTCTCTTTGTTTTGACTTTCCTAATAGCTTCGTCAGCCGCCTCTATTATAGCCTGTTTGCACATATTCCGACCTTCATTAACGTCGACGGAGGTTCGTTCTTTCCCTGTGTGCGAGTTTTTCGCCAATGTTGCTGCTCTTAGTATTTCAGGGCTTCTAGGTTGTAATGCTCATTACTTGGCCTTTTCTAACATTCGATATTCTAGCCTTCACCTTGCTCTCTACCAGAAAATGGCCCGAGTCTGTATTTGCATCCCTCCTTGTTCTTACATTTAAGATGTCTGAGTAAGTAGTGTCGCTTATTGCTAATGGTATGGCCGTCAGGAGATTCCCAGGTGCCGTTTTATAATTGGATTTGCGTACAAACCATGTACTGGCTATTACCATATTTAGTGAAGCCGCCAGGTTTACAAGTCTGATTGTCATTAGAGTCTTAATGTAGGCTGTGGCTGCCTATAGTCTGGTCTGAAAATTTCGCATTTAGTTTTCCGAGCAATGTTTGAACGTTGTTTCCTGGGCATGTATGGTATGTTCTTTCTAGCTCTTTGTAATGGTTTTCTTTTTCATCCTCTGATTTATCCCCCGTTTGCGCATGTTCATTTATAATGCTGTAATTAAAGAAAATTTCTCGGATTCTAAGAGTACATAGCCTGTCTGAGTATGCTTGGTAGTCTATAACTAGATGTTTAACGTTCTCACCAACTAGGAAACCTGTTGTGAAAACATGCTCTTTGGGATTTCCAATATTGTTTCTATTTTCCAGCACTGAGGTTCCTTTCCAGCGCATCTCTTGTACGACCAAAATATCCATTTTATAATCCTTCACTATACTTTATAAGTTTCTAAGTGCGCCTGTTCTGTTCATACGTTCCATGTGCACATCATTTTTTGTTTACTAATATGTTATTTGTCATACAAATTCGAATATTGATTCGATTTTGCTTATTTTGATGAATGATTAAATATTGAATACTTTGTAAATTGGATTTCTTTAAAGTAAGGCAATTTTCAAAAAAAAATGTAAATGTCGGACCTGCGACTTAACAAAACAAAAACATGGCTTCTTCTTATCCAAGAAACATTTGGAATGGTTTATACTGGGGGTCTGCGGTAAGCCGTAACTTAGGGAAACACCAATGTATTTTTTTAGCAAAAATTCGGGCGACCTTTGGGATGTGTTCAGATTCAGCGCTCAACGGGCGTTATGGGGCTTAATGCTGGAAAGGGATTGAAATAACGCAGGCGTTTATTAGTGCGACATGAACAATTTGACAGGTTGAGTGTTGAATCCGAATACATCCGGATCTTAAAAAAAAGAAATACAATGGCGTTTCCCTGCGTTGCGTCTCATCGTAGACACCCGGTATATTAGTTATGATACAACTTCAAAGGAACCAAGCACTTTAACATTCCAAAACGTACCTAAAGAAATAACGTAGCACATTTAAATAGTCAAACGGTTTAATTTACACGGTTTACTTACTGTGTTTATGTTTCATATCTAATTGGTTGGAAGACTCCGTTCTGCTAGATGTAAGTTGGTCAGGATCAGAATCTGATTCATCGCTATCTACATCAGTTTTACGACTAGCTCTTCTTCGTCCGTGACCTTTGGAGCTTTGAAATTTTTGCTGTGCAATAAAGCAAAAATAATTCAACGCAATTCTAAAAAAAGAAGAAAAAACTTACGATATTGTAATATGGTGAATTTCGTTGTACTGAAGATGTAGCAGGCGGAGGAGAGGCGCATCCCTCAGTAATTGCGTGTTCGTGATACATAAAACTATGGAGCATAGTATTTTGTGGCAGTGTACTTGGTTCTGATAGTTGAAACGTAGCATAGGGAGAAATATCCTCCGATGTTTCTGCAAAGACGTAGTCTGATTATTCATTCGTTTATTAAGCATTATGTTTTGTTTACCTGGTATTTTTTCACCGGCTTGTAACGCTACTTTATGGATGGTAGCATAATATCGTTCTCTTTGTGCTTCTGCATTTTGTTGGTTATCTAATTGTTCCTTGGCATCTTCGTCGTTATCTGTTGGTAAATGTACGTTACGTTAATGTCTGTGTTTATTATCTTTTAAAAGAGGGCTTAGAAAGATTATCTAACTATGAAGTAGAAAATACAATTTAAAATGTTTTAATATAACGCGAATTTGCATTTGTGAAATTTATACTAAAGTTATTACCCGGCAAATGTCTGAAATAGTTTGTTTGGAGCTACCTTTTGAAGATTATGTGTGAGTTTTCTTTAGTCGTAGTATTACAAAAAATAACAATCTTATTAAAATTAAATACAGTGAAGGCTCTTTTTGCGGACAACTCCCTTAAACGGACAAAATTTCTTCTTCTTCTTTTTATTTATCTTATTCCCATCCGCGATTAGGTACCGAGCGCTTCTTCTGGACCCGTCTGTTGTATTTATTTTTTATCAACTGCTATCCTTCTACTGTTATTAAACTAAGGTGCGGTTATAACGGAACAAGGTAAAGAAGAGAAAGAAATCCAAGCGAGACTTATTAAAGATGAAAGGTGCGCGGGTGCGTTGAGTAAAGCGTTAAAATTTAAAAGCGTCTCAGTAAGTGCAAAATTTAGGTTTTATAAAACGGCCAGACCTACAGTTACGTATGCCAGCGACGCGTGGGTCCTTAACAGCGGCCACCAGAAAATGATAGAAGCATGGATGCGAAAAATACTGAGGAGAATTCTAAGAGGAAGATCACTGGGGAGAATAAACAAAGAAGTGATGGACCCAACCAGCCAAATATTTTTCAGGTGATAAAGGCGAACAGATTAAGATGGCTAGGGCATCTTGAGATGATGGGAGAAAGTCAAACACATGGCCAAGGAAAAGGTGAATGGAGGCAGCTTACAAAGACCTTCGGGAGAAGACCATAACGAACTGGAAATAAAAGGTGACAGACAAGAGAAGGTGGAAACCAACTATTAAGCTATGGGTCTTGGTCAAGGAAGGCTTCTTGAAACCCTTTTTAAGTCTTGAACCAGCCCTCGGCCTATCTAAAGCAACCAATCAGCAAGCAATTAGAGACTGGACTCACTCTTAGTTCATCTCGCTTCGCACAATGGGCTGAGACACGCGAAGCAACTCATCCAAAGACTAGGTCCGAACAGCTTCTTAGGTTCAGTAGGAAGCACCTCAGGAGAGTCACATGCCTTCTTACGGCCCTTTTTAAGGACCCAAGTTTAGTTAACTTTCCCTATTTTGGTCTTAAGATTACGTGGCAGCGTTTTATACAGACCTTTTGTTTATAAGATAAATAACTGAAAAATAAAATTTACTAATCCTCTAACCTGACACCTCCCATAACCGGACAAAAAAGTAAATACCATGAGTGTCTGCTTATGAGAGTCTTCACTGCATAAAATCAGATTGTTTAACTAAAGTTTGTTCCTTGTTTCTAATACGGCTGTTTGATAATTTTTCACTTTCCCTCGCACTTGCAATTCTCTAAAATACTTACGATTTTTCAAACACACTACAGCTGTTGCCCCAGCAATTAATAACATTATAATTATTATAACTACAGGTACTATGACTTTTAAATCGGCATAAAACGGAGGTGTATCACTTCCCCGTTTCATTAAATCAGGCGGTGGTGCATCTAAAACAAATAAAAATTAAAATTCGAATCAAAAACGTCAAATTAATTTTACCTACCTCCTTCTTTTGGCAAGGTTGTAAATGCAAACTCTTCTGTAGCAAAACCAGCTATGTTATGAGCTTCTACTTTAACAACGTATTGCGTTGAAGACGTTAAACCGGTTATAGATGTTCGCCTTTGTGGTTTTAATGCATTTGATACTGCATAAAAGAATGCTTGTGAACATGTGATTTTACATGATTGAGGACAATTTGAATTTGGCGCCACAGTTTTTAGTGTATTTCATATTTTGAATTTGGTTAAACTGGATCAATTTGGTAACTTTCGCTGTCAAATAACAGGAGCAACTCGTTAACTTTGTTGATAGTTTTAATGTTTTTTTTATTTTGTCTTATCTTCTAATACAATATGAAGCTAAATATTGACCAAAATTAGTTTTTTTTAAATTATTAATATAATATTAACATCCCTATTCGAGATGCCACTGATGGAGCACGTCAAACGGTTTGCATTTTGCCAACATAACAGTAAATTGGTTTGGCGTCAAATTCAAATTGTCCTCAAACATTTAAAATCACACTAATTTAGTGATATTGTTTTAGACTACCTATTTAAACAAATTAGCGATGTATTTGTGTTTTTAGTAGCTTAAATAGCTCGCTTTACACAAAATTCAATGCTAAAACGATTCATTTTTGGTGTTTTGTTAATCAGCATTTACAGTAAAAATAAAAGGTTCTAAAAGTCTAGTTAGTTTTAGCATTGAGGAAGCTCTTTTGGTTATAAGCATTAACAAACCTAAAGTCCATTGAGATTCACTAGCCTTTCTATATTGCAGTATAAAATATAACAGGGCACAACCACTATCAGGCCATATATGCAGTCTAAGAATGACAGCGGTAGTATTTGGAAAAATGAAAGTGTTAGCAGGTGGTACGCCCGGTGGATGACCTTGCGTTCGTGCTTGCAAAGGATGGCTTGCCGGTGAACTACCGATTTTGTTGTGTGCAGTTAGGTAAAGATGGTATGATGTGCCACACAGCAAACCCTTAAATGCGTTATTTAGAAAAGCGTAAAAGCACTCTAAACAATAATTACGATTTACCTTTAGTTCGAAGCTTGTTGCATGCCTAGAAAGAAAAACTTCTTCCAAATCACCATGCTCTTTCCTGTAACTCAATGTAAAACCACTGACGAGTGCTCCACCGTTGTTTCCCGGTTTCCAGTGCAAAAGTATACTACTGCTAGTTGCACTACTAACATAAAGTAGTGGGGCATCTGGTGGTACTTGCACGTTCAGATTGTACGTTAGCTTATCCGATCCCTGTCCATTATCAACTTGGCAGGTGTAGTTTCCTGAGTCAATAAGGTGTACATTACTCAAAATAAGCTCTCCGGTATCTAAAACTTGTTGTTTGTGATCCACTCCTCCTTTTATGACATGTTCTCCGCGAAACCATTCTCGTCTGGGCGTACCTACTGCTGAACATGGTAAAGCTACAGAGCTACGCCACGGTCTTACCACTAGACCGCCAAATGATATTATCCGAGCTGGAACTGTATAAATCATTTTAGTAAGTGAGTTTATTTAGTCTGTAAACTTACTTCTAGCACTTGCAACTTGCGATACCACCCTAGAACTTTGCCCTTCACCTATTCGGGTTGATGCTGTAACCCAAAACTGATATTCTATGTGTGACTGAAGCCCTTTAGCTTCGTAATTAGTTTGTTGACTAGAAATGGTTTGTTTTGCGTGATCAACCTCTTTTCGTCCGTCCATACTTCTTTTATATAAGTAATATTTGGTGATTATTCCGTTAGGTTCTAAAGGTGGTAGCCACGAAATTAATAATGATTGTGGCGAACTTACAACGACTTTTACATCAGCAGGTGCTCCAGGAACTGAAATATCGATACCAATTAATATTTTCTTCTTACAAAATTCAGTTGAATTACCATCTTCTTCTGTTTGGCAGTAAGTTGTGGCAGTGAGGATTCCATCTCCAATTTTGGTAAATGCTAACACCTGCATACTATAATTGGTATGTTTTCGTAATCCCGTAATTACAGTCGTCAAGGCTGTAGTTTTCCTTGTTTCCATTTCATCATTACCTACTCATAAGAAAATATTTACAAATAAGTTGCTAAATAACGTTGTTATTACCTCTCCAAGTTTCATCGATTACAGGTTCATATGTTAATTTGTAACCCTGAAGGAGGCCGTTGCAATGCTCGGTTGGTGGTGGTTGCCAACTTACTTGTAAAGATTGAGAGGTTAAGGCGGCACAACGAACGTCTTCAGGTGCAGCGCTAGGCACTAAAATACACTTTTGGTTAAAGAACATTTTTTAAAATAGCAAGGTCAATCTGACCATCTTCCATAGTTTGTGCGGTAAATAGTTCAGTTAAAGGTCCGGGCCCCACTTCATTAAATGCCTGAACCACTATACTGTAAGTTGTGTACTTTGCAAGCCCTCCGAGTAGTAATTCACCTCCACCATCTTCGCCATCGCCAGTGAGCGAGGTGTAATTATATGAACCCATAGTTGAGGAGCGATATCCAACATTGAAACCTTGAATATCGCCATGACGTAAATCAGGTAAAGGTGGAGCCCATGTTACTAATAATGCTGTAGATGATACAGGTCGTACGGCTAGGTTTAATGGAGGACCTGCAGGTCTTTGAGGTTCTGTCCTAATTAAAAGCTCTACACTTGGTTTACTTTTGCCTGCGGGTCCTTCGGCTATAACACGGAAGATATATTTAGTTGCTGGTTTCAAATCTTCCACCAGTGCAGCAAACTGTAGGGGCGATTCTATCAGATCGATATGTTGCCATGGACCTATTTTGGAACAATACGTGTATTGTAAGCAAATATATTTAATTTTAATACTTACGATCGACTTCACGATATTCAACAATAAACTTGAACACTTCGTTCGAATCACCCGACTTATGTTGCCATTTTAAATTCACCGATCTACTGCTGATCATAGCAGCTTCTAAGTGTTGAGGGCTTAATGGTGGTTCTTGTACTAAAAGCTGAACTAGCTGTTGGTCCCTTCCGTACATATTACTAGCTTGACAGAAATAAGAACCACTATCTGTAGCATCAGCGTTTGCGATTTGTAACTGAGCTGCTACCCCATCAGGAGTTACATCTTGTTTCACATGTACCCTGTAGTTTGTTGATGGATTCAGTTCAGTTTTTCCACTACGTAACCATATCACACTTATAGGTTTATCTCCGTTAACGTCACAGTGTAATGTGGCAGTGTCACCCTTCTTGACGGTAACGAGGCGAGAAGGCGCAGAAAAATAGGGCGATGCTGTAATATACTTACTTTACTTACTACGCCCAACTACAATCACATGACTTACAATTGACCCGTAGCTGAATAACTTTGCCAATTCCTGTACCAATACCATTGTCGGCTTGACATAAATAAAATCCCTCTCGGTCTTCTTTTACGTGCTGCAATAACAGAGTTCCATTCCCTAATAATTTTGTTTGCATTTGATCTCGAACTTCTTCATAATCCCCAGACTTACTGCCTGAACAGATGTAATTCAGAAACATGCAAAATACTGATTATACAATTTGGGATACATTATTTTATAGTAATTTTCCTAAAGTTATGATGATATTCAAATAAGTGTATTTATGTTTAAATTGACTTCAAATGGGAGTAGAAATAAGAAATGGAAAAGTATAACATGCATATCTTGGGATTCAGTGAAACAAAAAAAGGGATGAGAAACAATATTTCATGAAAATGGTTCTGTACTAAGATTCTGAGGAATAACAACTGGAAGAGCAAAGAAGGGGTAGCGATAGTGGTAATACAAGAAATCAACCAGAGCATAATTTCAATAGATCTCCAACTGGCAGAGATACAGATATATGCTTCGACAGAAAAAGCCGTATTAAATTAAAAGGAGGAGTTCTATGAGGTACTATGGCAAATAAGGGAAAGAGGAAGAGACCGAAATAAACATGTAATAGTAATGGATTATTGGAATACCAGGTTTGGGAGCACTGAGAAATGGGAAAACATAGTGGAGAATCACTAATGCTCGTAGATACGAATAATAATGACGAACAAATGTTAAACTTCTGCATGGAACATCAATTATTAATAGGCAAGACCATACTTTAACGATACGAATATAAACAAATACACCAATGAAGCAGAAGAGAGAAACGTCAAGGGTATAATTGACCATATATCTTTTACTAGGCTAGATGCGGTTGGAGGGTAGATACTCTTCTGTGATCCCGATAGATGACAGCTTTATTTCAGGGATAGCGACCCTGCTCATGCGAGTTCTTGATTTTTCCCACCTCCTTTCACCTGGGAAATTAAGTGTTTACCTAAATCCCATCCAACTCAATATGCTCTTACCTACATCTCATCCAAACTCGCGAAGTCTCCTAGCCAATTTAAACTCCAAAGACGATGATGAAGATCACGAAGTTTAAAACTTAAATATCCCAGGTGCTTAGGGCAAACTGATCAGAATAGCACATCGGTAAACCGATCTGCCTCAAGGATCGTAAGGGAGGCAAAAATTCGAAAAGAGACAAGAAGCAAAGGTGCTAAACAGAAATAAATGTAAGATCTCTAGTAGCACAAGAAAAACTAGAAGAGCTAGAATATGAGATAAGTAAAATTATCTGGAATATCCCTGGCCCACGCGAAATGCGACGAAAAGCAATAGAATGTAGACTTCCCTCAGGTTACATCTTTTATTACATAGTAAACGAAGAACAAAGTATAGGAGGCGTCAGTTTACTAATACATAAGAGTATTAAAAGTATTTGAAGCGTATCGGAAATATGCCTTCTTTTTTGCCTACTTAATTAACAAGATATCAGAGAAATATGAAGTAAAAGTAATACAAGCGACGCGGAAGTCGAAGAATTTTACGACGATATTAATAAATGTCTAAAGGAAAAAAGTATAGGCATTACACGTTATTGGGAGATTTTAATGCCATTGTGAAGAATTGGTAATCAATGCTATAAAGGTTATAAGAGGAGCCAAATTGAACACCAACCACAAACTCCTAATCTTAGACATGCGATTCAAACCGCTTAAGAAACAGTACGAAAGGTTGATGATAGAGGAATTGAACAAACAAAAATATTTGGATTCACTTAAAAATAACCTAGAATCTTACTAGCAAAAGGAAGAACAGGAAGGAGTATAAGAAGGTAAGATTACAAGTGACGAAAGAAGTATACAAAACGAAGAAAGTATATACAGGCCATAAGAAAACAGTATGGTGGAATGAAATAATAAAGTAAAACGAAAGAAAGATGCCTGGAGACAATATATAAACAATAGAACCGTGATAAATACAGAATAAGGAGAGATGAAGCAAACGACACTGTAAAACAAGTAAAAGCCAAAACGTGGGGGGAAATCTGAACAAAATAGAAGACAGTTATACAGAAAACCCAAAATACTTCTGGAATATTAATACAATTAAAAGTCTAAGGTCACGTAAAGAAAAGCAACTAAAAACTATAAGGGATGAAAATAATCACATAAAAACAGAAACATCAGAAACTATGACATACTTCGAAAGAAAGTTTAAGAAAAATCAAACCTTAGAAGAACAAGAACATCTTATACAAGAAGAAGAGGAACAGCCACAGCAACAGCAACAAGAAAATACAACACAATATATAACAGAGAAAGAAGTAAAAGCGGCAACAGCAGAAATGCGAAGCGGAAAAGCAAGTAGTTCCAGAACTATTTAAATACGGCGGAGAAGGTATAATATAAATACATATACCTACATATAAGGATAACCAGGAATTGCAACCAAGGTTGGAAGTCCGAGAAAAGACCAGAAGACTAGCAAAGAAACTACCTAACCATATGTCTTCCGTCCTGTGCCTTAAAGATGTATACAAGGCTTTCGGAAAAAAGACTAATAGAATGAAGAGAAGGTTGGTTAGAAGAACAGACAGCATACAAGAAAAGGAGATAAGTAAGCGCAAGACTATATTTGGTATCGGCACGCAGAAAGAAGAGCGTTAGAAGTAAGGCCGGAAGGCAGACGACCAAGCGGAAGACCCAAGAAAATATGGATGGATAGCATCGGAAATGACAACAAACACAAACAACAGACGGGACCTCCGACATCGTCTAGGCAAACACGGAAATACGAAAGAAAAAGAAATTAGGGTTTTCATATTAGTTTGTAAACGTATATGGTTTTAATAAATACATAGTTCTTTATGAAGCAAAAAGAAAGAAAGAAAATACAAATAAATGAGTAAAAGGAGGATAAAATATCAGGAAATGATTGTTGTTAAAGACATATAACTGATCGGTAGTAATTATATAACAACGAAGAAGAATAGGAAACATTGAGAACTGAAGATGGTTAAGGTAATATAGAAAAAGAAGAAAGATCAAAAATAGTGCTATAAAGAAGAAACAATAGTAAAAAGATGGGAGAGATATGGAAATAAATCAAAGACCAAATGGGAAAATAAAAGAAAAAGGGAAAGGGAAAGTTAGTAAAAGTTGTAAATATATAAATAAATAAAAGAATATAAAGTGTCCAAGAAGAAGAAAGTAATGAAGAAAAGGAGGAAGAAGAAATGAGGCGATGGGGGCAAAAACAAGGAGGACGCCGTATATAAATTAATACTCTAAAGAAGATAATGTAAATGTGTTTTGTAAAGACCTGTGGCTTTTTTCCAAATAACAGTCGGCGTAGGAACACCTTGAGCTTGGCAGTGGAGTGAGACGTGGTGGTTTCTTTCAACACTTACGTCTACAGGTTCGACCAACCAACGCGGCGGTACTGTAACAACACAACCTTTGTATAATGTCAAAAAATACTAGGTAAAAACATTTATTGTTGCATTGTGCCGTGAGTGGATACATTGACGACACTCTACACGGTTTGGATAGGTGGCTACTTTACTGGTTATTTGCTGCAATAAGCAAGTACTTGTGAGGAAATTAATCAACATATCTTCTGGAACGGCAGTGTGTGTTAAGGCGATAGGACCCGAGTGGTCCATTAACTACAATATAAAACACACTACATACATAACAAAATAACATGCGTAGTGATAGAACAAAGATCAAATTCTACAGAGTGACCAAGAATAAAATAAAAAGGTGCAACAGTACCTTGACCTGGGGGTTCCGGTCGACGCGTGTGCCAAAGCAACGGAGGGTGGGTGGGGAGTGGGTGAAAGGAGACAGGCTGGGTGGTTACCTTTAACCTGCAGCTTGGCGGTGTACCTGACCTCGGCGGCTGGGTTGCTGGCAACGCAAGTGAAGTCTCCGGAGTGTCTCGAGTCAAGGCTAGAAATGCTGAGGAGACTAGAATAGGGATCAAGGGCCGTCACATTAACGGCCAGAGCGGGCGTCAATGGCAGCCCGTCCTTGAGCCAGGAGACCACGAGCGGTGGGTCCCCAGAACTCACACCGCAGACGGTTCGGGTGCGCATGCCTTCGGACAGCCCGTCTTGGAAGGAAAAGGGCTCAATAATAGGAGGAACTGAGAGAGAAGAGAAACAAACATCAGAGATAGAAAAGAAGAGCTAAAAGGTGCGTCACGGCACACCGGATTACCATTAACTACTAAGTGCTGCGTGTGTGATACCTCGGCTGCCAAGTTACGCACAACACACGAATAGTTGCCATTGTGATCTGGTGTCAAACTTTCTATCAATAGAATGCTAGTGTACTGATCCACTTGGGTGACGGAGACCATTTGTGCTGGTTCTACCACTCGGCCATCCTTGTGCCAGGATATGGTTAGTGGCAGATCACCTTTTGTTACGGAACAAGTCAGACTTGCGCGGTCTCCAACATGCAGAGTCTCCTCTGCATAGAACGGACTAACTTTTGGAGGCACTGTAATAACATATTTGTCAAACATACTTTTATAATTACATTGTACATTTTAGACCCATGTCATTTTTCCTTCCGGTCTCCCTAAACCAACCCGATGGCAACGGGAAAAAACTTAAAGGATTTTTATATTTAAGAAACAAATTAGGCATCGCTTTCTAGCCACTTAAAATATTTGAGAAAATGATAATTTGATTAATAAATGAAGCACCTGCAGCTTTGAATGGGCACATAATATTAAAAGTGATATCAAAGAATGCCTAACAATAAGAACCTCAGCCACATGGAATTTTCCATCACTCGGGGAGTATACCAACCGCTAGAGGTCTAGAGCCAATTAAAGGCCAAAATGACTGATCAGGTGCTTACAGCTTGCTATCCCTACCTAGATTTTCAACGCGTTTGGTTGTCTTTGAATTACTTTATATGGCAAACAATTACTATTATTGGGTTTCATTTTGACAATTTCTGGAATAATCTCCGATTTTGTTAGCCCAAGAAGTGGACAAATTATGCCCAAACATTTTCATTGTTAATCCCTTTTTCCGAAGGAATTTGCAAAATCAAGTAATTTCCGTGGCGTAAAGTTTACGTTAACAAGTTTTAATAAAAAATATACAAATTTTACACGATTTTTTTTAATCGCATTCGTTGGCAAACCGTCAGGGATGTATAAAACTACGTCGTAATTTGTACTTTTTTCCATTAAATTTTGATGAGCGCTTGGCATTTTACACTGTAATATTTAAAGTAGTGCTGATAGAGATTCAGTTTATGGCCGGTGCATTGCACTGCGCTTATATTGTCTTCATAAACATAATGAAATTCTACTCATCAATATTACATGAAGTTATTACCGAGTTTTAGATAATATTTTGATAATCAAAGGTGTTCTCTTAATAGTAAATCATTTAGTAAATGTTCTTATTTTGGCATAGAAAAGAAATTGTCTAAATTTAAATTCGAGTTTGAGATATTAAAAAATCGGAAGAAATTTTATGAATGTGGAGAACTTTGGGCCAAGTGATATTAAGAGCAATGAACCAATAATCCAAGGCTTTCATAATCTGTCAAGTAAGTTAGCGCGGGGTATGTTGACCGCAGATGAGAAGCCCATTAGGGAAATTTATTTGAGAGTGATATTGATCAAATTTCCACACGATCCTTACACTTCTGGTCCAAGTTGATTAAAACAATCAACTATTAAATGATATCTTCGTAATAAACCGCCTTTTTTTAACAAGGCCGTGAATGGTTCCAAGGTTCAATTTAATTTTCAAACTAAATATGGACAGCTGTAATTTTTTCCCCTGTTAATTACTTTATGGAAACATAAAATCCGTAAATATTATGAAAATCGTGCCTGTAAATCACGATAACCCATTAAAACAGACGACTTGGTAAATTAGAATTAGGTGTGTTTTATGTAAGGGCAACGCACCCTTGTTGGTAATAACGAAAGTAATGCACGGGATTTGAAATGATCACGCATTTACAAATGACTGTTTTCCACATTTGGTGTTAAGTCACTTTTGTAATGCAATAATGTAGGAAAATGTTGATGGGTATGGGTGAAAACCCCACAACAAATTTTTTTAATGCTTTTTACGTTTAGGTAGATTACGAAATTTAATGATCAACACCCTCGGTATCATTTACGGCGTTTAACGGTCTGAGCGGAACTGAGACGACATATTTTATGAGTTATTGAACGTTTTGCTCATTTTTATCTGGTTAAAATCACTGGGTGAAGCTGTTTTGTGTTTAAAGAAGAACGTTTGATAGTTAGATAAACCATTTACTAAAGATATTTTGATGAAAATTCATAAAATTTGATAGCAAGGAAAATGAGCTTTGGCCATACGAAAATCGATATTTCACTTTGCTCTAATTTTTATTTAAAAGTGCCTTAGTTTAATTAAATTAGGCGAGACGCAACTGTTTGCAAATAAAAATTAATATTTAAAGGTTTTACGTTTGTAACCCAAAAAAAAGAGTGTTTTGTTATCAGAGGCGTTCATTAATTGAAGGTTTATGCATATCACAAGCCTGTAAAATACAAGTAACTTTAGTCAAAAAATAAACAAAACAAATTATAAATTCAGCGAATGTTAGCGAATTTGAGATTTTTAGCTCCTCCAAAGTTTTTATTTTTTCGAAAATATTATTTACGGTAACAGAATACTGATTAGATTCGGTTTGATGTGCGCCTTTTAAAAAAAATTCTTTTGAAAATTCCATAAATGCTACTGATGTTTATGAGAGGCTTATAATTATTTTGAATTTTTTGATGTTCTTTTATTTTTTCTTGGCAATCAAGAAATAATTTTTATTTTATCACACATTTCAGAAGATTCTGGAAGACTGTTTCGGGTTCTGTGTTAATTTTCAAATTTTCGAGTGTTCTGCGGGTGATTTTTGATTTTTGAAGAGTAACAAAAATCTCAAAATTAAAGAAAATTTTGCGACAAAATTTTCATATAAACAAAATTTCTTTTTCATAGCTTTTTGGAGTTACTTTCGAATTTTTAATGTTTTCATAGTGGTAGAGAAATATTTTTTTGTTTTATTATAAATTTCAGAAGATTTCTGAAGAGTAGTAGACAAAGAATAATTTTCAGATGATTTTCGTTTTTTGAATAATTTTATTATAAATTCAGACAATTTCCAGACTGTTTTTAGTTGTGGATTAAACTTGGAATTCTCAAAAAATTTGATTTTTTTTACTTTGGCAAAGAATAATTTCCAGTTGATTTCAATAGTAAAAAATTCCAAATTTAAAGAAAATGTCACAAAATTTAATGCAAGAATGATTGATGTTTCTCATAAACTTATCTTGTTTTTCATAGTTTTTGGAATTATTTTAGGTTGTTTTGTTTTTCTTAACAGTCAAGGAATATATTTTATTTTATAATAAATTTCAGAAAATCCTCAAAGGCTGTTTTAGTTGTAGGTTAGTTTTAGAATGCTTTGATTTTTTTTCTTTGGTAAAGAATTTTCAGATGATTTTCGTATTTGTGAATAATCCTTCAAGTCTGCAAGAATTCTTATTAGTTTGAAGAGTAAAAAAAGAAAATTTTATCAAAAATGTTTAATATAAATATTAATGATGTTTATGAGAAGCGTATTTTCATCTTCATAGCTTCGAGTTTATTTTCTTCTTCCTATATTTTCCTCTTGATCAAAAATTAATTTTTTAAAAATTGTTTCCCTTTTTTGTTTTGGCAAAGAATAATTTCCAGATAATTTTCGTATTTTTGAATAATCTTTATGGTTCCTAAGAATTTGTATTAGTTTCAAGACTAAAAAGAAAACTCAAATTTGATGATTCTGTCACAAAGTTTTTACGTAAAAATTGATGTTTATGAGAAGCTTAGTTTCTTTTTCATAGTTTTTTTGGAATTATTTTCGGTTTTTATTTTTTATTGGTGCTCAAGAAATAATTTTTTATTTTACTATTTAACTACTCTTGAACTGAGACGAAAATATTTAATCCTTTCTTTTATATCTAAGCTAATTAGAGGTGTACTTTCGTTATTAGACTTGCTAAATGAAGTTTCAATATATGTTCCTAATACATATCGTATAAGACTTCGTTCTCGAAATTTACCGTTTTATTTGCCAGTTATGTCTGTGTCTCCTTTGTATAGAAGTTTATCTGTTTGTAACGATTTATGTATAGGAAATAGTGATATTGATATACAGGGTGATTCAAAAGTATTGGCATTAATTTTAAGGGTAGGTAGAGCATATCAAATAGAACAACTTTTCTCAGTAGACCATGTGTCGCAAATAAACGGTAAACTCAACACAAAAATTGTTTGGTGGTCACCAGAATTTAAATTTATCAAACGCCCTTGTGGTTGATACTGATAAGAGAGACCAGCTGTGTACTCAGTTCGTTGTTTGCTTTCAAGATGCATTCATCGAACGTTTTAACAACTGAATTATAATTGATGTTATTGTAATTAATTTACAGGGAAGCTCATGCTGTAGCAGCTCTGAAAGACAGTGTGTATTGTGTGTGTATTTGCGTTTGTGTAGAAGAAGGGAACATTTGAACATCTTTTGTAAGTCCTGTTTCTTTTTATTTACAGCAATTTTTTCTATATCACCTTTTAGACAAGCCAATAATTGTTTACTGCCAATCTCAAGCCTGAAAAAATGCGAGAGGAAAGTGAAACTTGTAAATTACATAAATGTGTAATGTTTCATTTAGTTTTGCAAGGTCAAATTTTTATTACAGGTTTTTTAAATGCATATTAGGCAGCGGTGTGTAACAAAATTTAAAATAAACAAAAACTGCGATAAGCTTTAAGTTTTTGCTGTAATGTACTTCTAAAGTATGATCAAAATTTCTGTGCATCAAGTATGGCCGTGGAAGTGCAAACCAACGCCTTTAAAATTGGCTTGCATATATTTACTTCAAACTAAATATGTGTGAATTCATTAATTTCAATATAATATTCTAATAAAATTTGGTAGTTTGAAGTAAACATATGTAAGCCAATTTTAAAGGCGTTGGTTTGTACTTCCACGGCCATACTTGATGAACAGAAATTTGGATCATACTTTATTAAGGTCAGCATATACCCATTCAATTTAATGACAACACTTTTGAATCACCCTATATAACCAATCGCAAGACTACATGAAAGATTTAGAATATGATTTGACTCTAGACAGTTTTTTGGTTTTAATTTCGGTTATTTTATTTTTTTCCAGATTAAGAATATGTTCTTTTAATTTATTAAAATTTTTGAAAGATGCTCCAAGAGTGTTTTTATTGTGGGTTAATTTCAGAATGTTTAAGGTGTTTCAATTTTTTTACTTTGACAAAGAATACTTTCCAGAAGATTTTCGTATTTTTGAATAATGCTTCGTGTTTGTAAGAATTCGTATTAGTGGGAACAGTAAAAGAATCTCAAATTTAATGAAAATTCTGTCACAAAATTTTTATTTAAAAGTTGCTGATATTTTTCAGAAGCTTTTTTTTTTTTTTTTTGAATTATTCATTATTTTCTTGATAATCAAGAAATATTTTTTACTGTAAATTTCAGATTCCCGAAGACTGTTTTTAGTTGTTGAGTTAATTTTGGAATTTTCAAAAAATGTTTTGATTTTTTTACTTTGGTAAAGAATAATTTTTGTATTTTTGAATAATCAAGTGAGTTTGTAAGAAATCGTATTAGTTTGAAGAATAAAAAAATTACCTTAAATTTAGAGAAAAATTCGTTCCAAAATATTGATGTTTGTGAGAAGCTTATTCGTTTTGCATAGTTGTTTGGGTTTATTTTCGGATTTTTTATGTTTTCCTCCTAACCAAAAAATAGTTTTTCATTTTATTAGAAATTCCAGGAAATTTGTGAAGACTACCTTTAGTTGTAGGTTAATTTTGGAATTTTCAAAAAGTGCTTTGATTTATTACTTTGGTAAAGAATTCGTATTACTTGGAAGAGTAAAAAATTTCAAATTTAAAGAAAATGTTGTCCTAAAATGTTAGTGTTACTTACCAATAACAGCAACTTCACCACTACGTCGGGCACTGTGGCCCTGTTTATTTCTAGCCCAACAAGTATAAACCCCCGAATCCGCTTTTTTCTCGACAGGATTTATTTGAAGAGTTCCATCAGGCAGTACTTTTTGTCGAAGATCATCTGGAAGTTCCCTGCCTCCACGTTCCCAGTGGATTTCCTCGATTGGATATCCAGCAACCGGACACTTTAACTGTAGGGTTTCTCCTGCTACCGCAGTCACTTTGGGAATTAGTCGAATGTACGGCATTCCTGAGAGAATTCGAACACAATTATGTGATAAATTCGGAAAATTATAGTAATGGGCTGTAAAGTTTGTGGTCGAATAACTGAATGTAGAAGTTATTGTATTTGGGGCGTTAATGAAAAGGAACTGAATTATATCAGAAAAGGGTTGGTTATTATTAAGTTTGATTGGGATTGTTCGAATTTATGTGGTGTTTGAGAATCGATTGTTTCCTTTGGTGTGTTTTCAGATAATCGGGGATATACTTATTATTGGTCCAACAAAGGGCAAAGAATTTTATTGATTAGCATTTTTCAGTGCCATAAATCTTCTTGTAAAAGTTAAAAACCCAGTAAACAATTTTAATCAAAGTGGCATAATTCGAACCGAAAATGAACGAAGTGACGAGGTATTTAAATATTTTAAAAGCTAAACTGTGTAGCTGTTTATTTTCTTCTTAAAAATCGGGGTAAAATCTGCTTAGTAATGCAAGAAGAAAGCATGATTATTTAGATAGGCGAGATACGCAAATAACCTATTGTACTGAATTTATGAAACATATTAAGCTCACCGTAAACGTTGAGTCGAGCTGAATGCGATGTTTTCCCAGCACGATTTTCCGCCGTGCACGTATATTCTCCCCCATCTTCGACCATCACATGGCTGATGTTTACATGACTTATTACGTCACCATGAACTGTTACGTATTGACCTATAACGAATCTAGAAGAAACAATAAAGAAAATTACTATCTAAACATTAATAAGTTAAATCAATGGGGTAAACATTTACTCTGCCATTGTTTCCCGTTTTGCGGTTCATTAACAAGTTATGAAACTCCCTGAACTTCTACTGAGGGAAAGTCATCAACTTTTTGATGCTTTACAAGATTACTTTTGAATGTTTGCGGCATTGTTCTCGAAACAATGTTTTAGATCGTGAAATTTTATTAACATCTAAAAGATAAAGTTTGTATGTTTTTCATCTATAATACGTTCTGTGGCGGCTTTTTCACCCTTGCAATTTGAAATTTGTTCCTTTAGAATTCCCAAACAAACGTTTTTCTTTTGTTCCTCGAGTGGTACCCTTTATTTTGAGTATAAAACGCGTTAATTCGGATTCTAATATTAACTGATTAAAAAAATTTACGTTCTTTTTAATCGAAAGGAGATGTAGGAATCAATTTCAATTCCGTGTGAAAAAGGGAAGGAAATGAAGGAATAGAGGGAATAAAAGAAAATTAGCTTTTTTCAGTCGACCAGCTGAGTATTAATTTTAGGGTTTAATTTTACTCGATCCATCATTCGCAAAACTCCTTACGTTTAGTTACATAGCTATCTTTAAAAAATTTCGAAGTTTTTGTTAATATTTTGTAAGAACTTTTTAACTATTTTATTTGTGGAGTTGGTTAAAATATAAACTAATGGAAAATAGCCTTAAAAAGATCATTTCTATTTATTTTTTGTGTTCGTTCTTTGTCGTATTTGCTGTGCAGTTACAAATAAAGATTATTATATGTATCTTCTCTTTTTAATTTTTTGTTTTATTTTCGGTATTAAAAGGTAAACGGAAAAGCCAATTAAATTAAACATACGGTTATCAGAATTTTAAAACTGAAAAGGGGCATCGTTAAACAAATTCTGCTGCAATTGTTTATATATTTTTACATCAAGAATTGTTTCAAACTAATTTTGACATTTTGAGCCTGTAGTTTGTATAGAACGTTTACCCGAATTTGCTTTAACGTTAGCCACTTGCAGATGCAGCCCGAAGGAGTCTTAAAGTCAAAACTTCAATAAATAAATATAATGTAAATTAATTGAACTTCCGTAGCTTAGTAATTTGAAAATTATTTTGACGTATAATCCTAATATTTATTAAACTGCTGTATTTTTTACACATTTTGCAAATTATTATTAACAAATGTCTTTGTATAAAAGATAGAATGTAATTTCTAAAAGATCCTTCAGCACTCTCTCCTGATTTTAATCAAATTACTTTTTACATATTCATATCAATGTCAGCTCGTCGTAGTGAGTAGACGTGTATTGCGAGATTCTATACAAACCGTAAAACTAAATCTTATCGAAAAAAAAAAATTTAGACGGTCCAAAATGCCGTTTACTAGTGACCAACTTGATGATATTGAGAAAATTATAAGTGAGACTACCAAAAAGTTGTTACAAGATGACAATATTCTCAGCAAGTTTACTGAGATTGTGTCTAAAACTGTGCTGGATAAATTACCCGCAAATTTGGAAGAACAGGGGAAGGAAATCCCTTAAACAACACATTAAAAAATTAGAAACAACAAATCAAGTTAATGAAGAAAAAACAGACAAACTTGAACAATATACTCGTCGCAACTCGTTATGCATTTTGGGTATAACCGAAAGAACAAAGAAAATCGAGAAGCTGAAGTAATATCTATCTTTAAAGACAAGCTACAAGAAGATATAGACACTGCTCACATAGACAGAGTGCATCGTATTGGTCAATTTAAATGTGGAAGTAACAGACCCGTTATAATCAAATTTGTTTCCTACCGCCAAAGAGCGCCGATTTTTGAAAAGAAAAAATTGTTGAAGGGTAGTGGGATTACCATAAAGAAGGATTTAACTGTGGAGAGAGTGAAACTTCTAAAATTGGCCCAGAGAAAAGTTTGCGTAAGTGTAAACAGCCGCATAGAATTGATAAATTCTTGCAAAGATATTGAATAGGAAACTAGATTTGTAAAATTTATATACCTGTTATTGCTTTATCGAGAACTGTATTAATAGGAGAAAGCAGATTGTGTTTTAAAGAGAGTATAAACTTTCAATCATTTGGTGCAATTTATTTAATATATTTATTGACAAGCTAAAAGAGGTGAAGGACATGCTGAAAGAGCTTCAAAGTTCAACAAGAAAAGTAGGTTTAAAAATTAATTATACCAAAACAAAGATGATGACAAGCTTAGTACCGAGCAAAACAATAAAAATAGGAGAACAAAAAATGTATTAATTTACCGTATGGCATTGCTCTCTCTTGTAGAGCAATTTGTGGAAATGGTTGACAAGTATGTAATACTTGGAACATGAAACTAGAATCAATAGAGACAACCAGACGAACCGCAAAGAAGCATAGCTCTGGGCTGGGCGGCATACGGTAGGATGAGGGATATATTCATATTAAACATAGCGATAAGTGTCAAGAGAAAATCGTTTAACCAGTGTATCTTGCCTTTCCTGACATATGGTGCTGAAACTCTCACTTTCACAAAAACAACAGAAAAAGTTAAGAATAACACAGAGAAAGATGGCGCATTCAGTGCTTGGTGTAACTCTATGTAGAACAAGCGTTAATGATATCACAGAAAGCATTAAATGGAGATGGGCAGGACACATTGCAAGGTTGAGAGATGGATGATGGACTAAGAAAGTGCTCGAATGGAGACCGAGAGTTTACAAGAGAAGTAGGGGAAGACCACCCACCAGATGATCAGACGACATTAAAACGATCTCAACAGGGTTTCAACAGCACAAAATAGAGAGACATGTCTAACGTTGGATGCCAGAAGAGGCCTTTGTGCTTATTTTTCACTAAAACCGGCCAAAACTGAATATAATAGTCCAAAAAACCACAGAAATTCGGATGCGGGCCTGGGAGATTTCAATGCTCGATAAGCCTACAAACCCGAATTATTTCTACTAAATTAGTTTTCTTTCGTTTGTTACAAAAGATATTTAATATTTTAATATGAAATTATTAAAAAATTAGTTTAAAATAATAAACTTTAGGTGTGATTTTGCAGATTTGAGTGCTTAAACAAGCTACAAAATCGACTAACAAACATTATTTGTAAGTGTTTCATGCGCTTAATTTAATTCCAACAATTGAAGACGTTTGTTACATTCTCAAGATGTTAGACTGTTCTTTCATCGCTTAAAAGTTTGTTGTATTACATCATAAAAGTTTCATAACAAAAACTACCTTAAAATTAATTTAGAATAAATAAAAAATAAACCTTAGCGTACAAAATCATTTAAAATTTGGGGACGCTCCTTAAAAATGTGCTTTCAACATTAAACCTGCAATTTAACAGTAAAACACCTTAAAGTCCCATTAACAAAGTTTAAAAATATTACATTACTTAGTGCAAAAAACTATATCTCCACCTGAAATGAAAACAAAGCTGTAAACCTGGCAAATTCCCTAGTTTTATAATGATACTCTCGTAAACAGCGACACAATTCATAATACGACTCCGTTATGTACTTTTGATTACACTAGAAATGCAGAACTACTATTAAAATGGTTTCATAGTCAACTACCAAGACACTCCAGTAAAATAACACCATTAAACTTCATAATAATAACTCAGATAGCATCTAATAACGTTGTCTTCGTACTTTATGAAAATTAAGTTATGTAAATATTGAGTTTATACCTGTGTTTATTTAAGAAGTTTAACTTTTAGAAAAAGTATAAAAGTGCGTTCATTTCATTTAAACTTAGATCGTATGTTTAATTTTATCTTTGGCAAATTTTGTTAACTTGATAACTAAGGAAAAATATGCTAAATGACAAATTGGTTCAAAAGCTTCTGAATATTTTCAGAGGAAATTTTAGAATAACTTCAGCCCAAAATCAACCCATTTTTCCAGTGTTGCATCATTCGTTGTCTTCAGTTATTGTTATTAACAATAATATTTTGATAGCGCTTCTCCCTCTAAACTAAAAGCTAATTTAACGGGTATTTGCGCCAGTTTTACATTAATATTTTCAAACAAACTTAATTAAGAATGTGTAAGAATTTAGTGGTAAGAAACTGTAGACTTTCTTTTCTAAAAACGGCAACTCTTGCTTTTGTTATCAACTTTATATTAAGTACAAGATTCGCTGATAACAATGCCAGTAAAACTTTTGTAAGATCATGCAACAAGTTACAGAGTCTGACAGTCATGGCAGGGATAACTTAGGAACAAAGTTTTGAGTACCCAAACTTATTCGTATTGCTCGGGGGTTAATATCGGAAAGTTTTTATTTTTGATTATGTCGATAACTTTCTTAAAGCCTAAAATCTTACTTTAATTAAAAATCGAGAATTGTTAAAACGCGCGAACGAATTGGCTCGTAAAATTCACAGAAAATAAAAGGGAAAGAGAGATATTTACGGTGTTTTAAATGGGAATGGCGTTATTACTTAGAAATTCCTTTCGCTTCCATCATTCTACGAAGAGAGAATAATTTCTTTAAATTGTAGATAAATTACCGACGTCACCGAACAAAATTATGGTATAGGGCGAACGAGGTGTGAAGCTAAACCTAAATAAACACCGAAAATGAAGATAAAGAGCTTCATATATGTGCTATAACATGAACTTATTTGGAATGTGAGGCCCTGGGGTACGGCACACTATATTATCATTAGCGCCGGAATTCACGCCCGGATTCTCTAGCAGCATAAAAATGAACCGAGCATTTACACAAGCGATGGAAACTCACAAACTCCCTGATTCTTCATTGATTCACAACTGCTTATCAATCAGTTTGAAAGCAGAAGTTTCTGCGCGTTCAGAGATTTTCGGGATTTTATACCTACGGCATTCATATAAAGACGTTCCAGATGCTTGTTTATATAAAGCTTTCGAATTCGAGATTTAACCGCTCGTTACAATTTTTAAAGGGCTTACGTATGAGTTTCACTTGCTTCGATGTCTTTTTGGATAAAAACGAGCTCGTTATATTGTCAACTTGTTAAAAACTTACGTGAATACAGACTCTTATTACAACTGCTTGCGCAACCAGCCTCGTACTAGGAGAATAACTAACTGCCATGACAGTTTGACTGATCACCTGAGTATAAATTGAAACATCTTCGGAAGGCACCTTGCTAAAATATGATTTTGCGCTTCATTTCTCGATCTAGTTCGCATTTTGGTTTGAAGATGTAAAGACGTGCTATTTTGCTCCGTTATCTGCCAAGCCAAAAGTGACGGGTGGTAAATGACCTGAGGTCAAGATTTAAAATTTCATTTATATATCCCAAGTAAGTTTACTGCCTAAAAAGCACAAAATGCAAGGGAGCAGCGATGGTGATGCTGGAATTCTCAGCAATTTGCTTTTCTACAATCAGTACAACGATTTTACCATGGAATCTAGACAACCCCAATATTTATTTTTGCAATTACCTTTGCAACAAAATTATACGGCACCCTCAATGATTCATAAATACCCAGTAACAAATGTACTCGCTACAGCACACAATTACCGACAAGAATCAGCATTTTATCAGCCATATCAAGGATCTGCATTCCCTCAGAATCAAGTACATACTTCGTTGTGTCAACCTGTACCGTCCACCTCACATATGGACTTCAGCATGTCGTCCATACCCTCTTCATCATAACAAACACACTCTATGTCAATTTTTGAAGATGATAACATGTCAGTCAACAGCAATGAAGAAGAAATAATTGTCTTACATGATTTCCAGGAAGTAAGACCATGAAAAAGGAGCTTTAGATTCATTGATCAAACTAATTGAAACACATATACAAGAATAAAAGTACGTCTACCAATCAAGGCAAGGGAACAAATTAACACTCCAAATAAACAACGTAGCCGATTATAAAAAGATACATGAAGTGCTCGACTCTCACAAAGTAGCAGGACGCACAGAGCTTAGAGGAGGAAGAGAAGTACAGACTAATAATAAGGAATCCACATTACTCTACCGACTACGAAGCAATTACTGAACTATTAAAACTAGAAGGCCAAGAGGTAGTTAATATCATGAACGTAATAAATAGAGAAACCAAACGTAAAACTTATTCTTCATAGATTTAAAACGAAAAGACAATAATAAAGACCTCTTGGAAATGAAATAAATGAGAAATGCAGTGGTACAGTTTGAATAACCTAGGAAGAAATTGCATATTCCGCAATGCAAGAATTGTCAGTGCTACAGTCCCACTAAATAATATCTATCACTTAATAAATTTTCAGCACTTTAGAAACATGTCTAAGTAGTTTCAAAAATCAATCAAACATTAAGCCTAGTATAAATATAAATAATATTCATCAGAATTCCAAAACAGTAAAAAGCTCACATTGTTAACAAACAGTACGTTAATTGTTTAAGCCAATTTGAAAATGTAGGCAGATTCAGACGGGTTTGTATTGTAATCGAGCGTTGAAATCTCCCGCGTATTTGCAGCGACGTTTAAAATATTGTAATTTAATCTTTTTATATAATTTTTTTTACGATTTTTGTAGCAACTACAATTAAACTAAGGTTATAAGGTACCAAGAATTCCGTTCTTAAATAAATATTTAAAAAAAAAAACGTAATTTCCTAGGAAAATACCAATAATCGCCTTTTAACCTCTATATAGTTGAAGTGCTTTCGCTTTCCGGAGTTCTTTAGATGTAAATTATTAATCACAGGTGTTCTACGACTTTGTATTAACGATTCATAAACGATCGGATATGGATTTAACTTTGAACTTCGGTTGTAATTGTAGATTTGGGAAGTAAACGAAAGCTGTGAGGAGTTCTAAAACATTTATAGAATAGTTATTACAAACTTTGATATTTGGTTTTCCAACAAACTAGATTTTAGTGTAGGTTATTCGAATAATAAATAAACATAAATAGTCGATAGTTAACAGAAGGGGAGACTTAAAGTTTAATCCAGAGGGAGCCCGTAACAGCTATCCTAAACCGTACAAAACGTCGTTGGAATTAACAAGGCACATCTAAATGAAGCTTAATCCAGTGCGAGTGGACCATCTCCATTTGCTTTGATGTAACGATCCCGTTTAATCCCACTGCGTAACATAAAGTTTGGACTGTTTTATACCACATTAACTATAACTATAAAGTGATTCTATTAAGATTTCGGTATTAGCCGACGACGTTCTCTAATAAAATTTGCATGTTTATAACGAGGATTTTTTTTAAATTAGCAAATTGTGTGTTTTGCGAGCGCAATTACCGCTAAGTGGATTATATGTAAAACAGAAAAGGATTTCCCGTTGGTGGATTTTTTTCGTAAAAAGGGTTCTTAAAACATTCGTACTGACCTGCCGTTGCTAGGCAGCGGAAAACCATCAAGAGTCCATGAGATCTGCGGTGTGGGGTTGCCGGCCGCACTGCATTTCAGGGAAACTGCGGGTCCCGGCTGTAACGTCTGCTCTATAAAGCTATAAAGAAGCACCGGCGGAGCATCTGAAACAACAAAAACGAATTTCAGAAACTTCCGCACCTGCAATCAGCGTTTGTCCTATTTTCAGTTAAAATATTGTCTCGAAATTTATACAACTCACTTTGACGTTAATATTGCCTTGAAAGCAAATGGCGCATCCGCGTTTAACGCGGCTACCTCTGAAAGTGGAGCTAGTGACGCTCCGTTAATTTAATTGTTCATCAGGGCACGCCAGGAGAACTGCACGTTGATGCTGTGGCATTTTGAACATGGACATATAATTGCGAACTAAGCCTATAACGAGCTGGTCGGCTGCTACATCTAATGACTGCGGGTAGCTGTCATGGCGTTTCAGGCGTAAACTGAAGCTGTTTCAGGAACGTATCCTGTCTTTTGAATTGTGGTAGAAGAACTTCTCGGTATGTTTATTTAATCTGACTGGATAGAACTACCGAGCGAGGTCTGGAGCTCTGGTAATTCATCACATCAAGTATTACTACAGTCAAATTCCCTACGAACTCGAAGGAAACTTTCCGAAATACTAAGTACTGAACGTAAACAACATTCCAGCATTTAATTCTAGCAAAGATATTAAATGGGCATGTTTGTATTAACTGCATACGATTTTTATAAAGTGCACTATCACCAGCAGGGAATTTTCTTCTTCCTCCCAAGTTCGTATATTATTAAGGGCAAAGTTAATAGTTTTTTTGTAGGTAGGTACTTAGTAATTTGTAAACTGGTAGGCTAAGTGGTATTCATGCTACGTACCACAAAAACTTCATAAAATGTCGTATTAACCAACAGGAAAAGTAAATTAGATTTGAATAAAGCAGAAGTGGTTTTTGAAACTATATATTGGTAAACAAATACGGAATTCGAGATGTTATTTTCCAGCACTAAACGACTTCGTCTGGGGATGCTGAATCAATGAGCATAAACCCGACTTGGTGTTCCTCAAGCATCTGTTTTAGGTCAATTATTATTTGTACTAAAAGAATTATTCTGGAAAACACTACAAGAAACATGTGAATCGAAAAACTGAATACTAATAATAAAGATCTCAACGCAAGTGTTGGAAGATGGGAAGGGACGACTGGGAAATATGAAGAAGAAGAACTAAATAGAAACGGACTAAAACTGCTGGAATTTTGCATTGACCCGGTAGCAACTAATACATTTTTCAACACAAGCAGATGTATGGATTTGCAAGAGAAGTGGTCGGTTTATAGTTGAGAGAAATCGACTACAGATTACATAATTATAGAAAGACAGAATAAAAGGGATATTAAAAACGTAAGTTGGCATTAGTTTTGGGAGGTGAGGAATCACAAAACTGTAGTGGAACATTAAAGGATATTAGAAAAGAAAATGTTAGTAAATCAAAAAATTCGGACATAAGAGTAGAATATCAAAGAGAAATAGCAAAAGAACTGGATAAAGTAAAAAAGAACGAAAGGTGGATAAGGTTTAAAGAAATATCAATATCAGCAATAAAAAAGAACTATGGAAAGTAAACAGCGTGGTGGAACGAATAAGTAAATAAGCAGTTAAAATAACTATGCAGAACAAAAAGGATATGTATTACTAAGCATATAAAAGACAAAGAAATGAGGTAAAAAAAATTTGGGAGACTAATAAATATGAACAGAAAAGAGAACAAAAATATATTTATAGGATAATTAAAACACTCAGAAATTGCCCTCACTACAAACTTCAGCAAATTAAATCAAATGACTGGGAGATACTCACAGAAGAGGATAAAATTATAGACAGATCGCAAGCATGCTTTAAAGAGTCCCTTAACTCAAATAGAAAGAAGGGAGAGGATAACACGAAGATAATAACAGTACACACGGACAGAAAAAGTGAAGACTTGCAAGAGGAAGAAAGTATTATTAACACGGAGATGGAGGAAGCAATAGCCATACTTAAAGTCTCCAAAGTACTGGGGATAAATTAACTAAGACCAGAAATCGTTTAATAAATGGGAAAGAGTGGAAAAGAAGAACCATATACATACTAAATCTATGCGGGAATAACATAAAAAAGGCGCTTGACTCCATCTTCAGCGAGAAAATTTTGAAGGGCTTAAGGAAATAAATCAAGGATTAATAAAAGCTGTTAAAAGTATATACAGTGAGACCTAATAAGAACTTTAAATAGGATATCAAAGAAATTGAAAGCTAGAGTCAGTCAAGGAAGTGTTTTAAGTCATCCACTATTCTTGTGTATAATAGATGATGCCATAAAGGAATGCAAAGGAAAAATGGAAAATTGTATACGCATACAACGGGTTTCCATAGAAGCTTGTGCATTCGCAGGTGATATCGTTTTATTTGCTAATTTACAAAAGAAATTGGAAAATAGCCTGAAAATTTGAATAGAAGCCTTAGGAAATCGAAATCTGATAATAAAGCCAAAGCAACATCAGCTTTTCATTAGATACACACCTATTTGTGCCGAACTTACTCGTATTTAAAATAGAAGTACCGTTTAACTAAAAAATATAGGTCTTTAAATTATACTGATGAAACTTTTCCAGGAAATTTTTCAGATAATATTAAAGCATTTTGACCTGATTAAAAAAAAATGCAGCTTGCAGAGATACGGCCAATCAAAGTTTGCTCTAAAATTTAAGGAAATTTTATTAGTATAGTCCAGGGGATAGAAGTGGATGGTAATTTTAGATATAGCTACATTGCAATATGTAGACGATCAGGTTAAATGTGTAGAAGATGATATAGACATAAGATACATGGTAAGTAAGCTAAAGAAGGAATATGCCGAATGGGTGCTTAACCCGGCGCCGGTCAGGTGGGGTAAATATAACCCCGCGCGATTTACAAAGACAATATTTATGAATTGACTGTTGTACTTCTTGGGTCATGCGCTTCAGTAACTTTTCAGTATTGTATTAGGATGCTGTTGTGGTGTTACTTCATTTGAGTCTTGCATGCGTGCAGTGCAGTATAAGTATTTCTAAAGTGCCTTGGAGTTATATTTACCCCACATAGCCAAAAAAGTTTCTGCATTTAAAGGTATGTTATTCTAAGACATTTTACATAACAAAAAATTATAAATCAGCATTTTTTAGCAATGCGTTCTTATGAAAAAGAACAGGAAAAGCTTCTGGCTTTATTGGCTGACATAGATGATGTTGAGTTAGCCTCAGATTCAGAGAACGAGGGAGAAGTGGATCATATAAGTGAAAATGAGCAGGATTCTGATTCAGAACAGACAGGCGACGACTGTGAGGAAAGCGAACTAGAGAATGGAGGTTCATATAATCCAGAAACAATTGTTGACGAAGAGGAAAGACATAAAAAAGACCAGAAAAGAACTATTGTTTTGGAAAAGATGGAGTAACAAAATGGTTCAAAACTGTTCCTTCGAGAAATGGTAGAATATCAGCGGAAAATATAATTTCTCATTTGCCATGTGTCAAACAAACCCTACGGAAAAAATGCTAAAAGTATTCTTGAATGTTGGACTTTATTTGTAAACTTGCAAATGATGGAAGATATAGTAAAATTTACAAATATAAAAATAAGGACGAAATCGGCCTCATATACCGATAAAAGCTTTGTCCACGACGCTGATTTGGTAGAACTCAAAGCTTCTTTTGGATTACTGTATATGGCAGGAGTTTATAAATCTAGTCGTCAAAACTTAGAAGACCTTTGGCGAACAGATGGAACAGGAGTCGATATTTTTCGAACTACGGTGTCTTCTAAAAGATTTAGTTTTTTACTTGCATGTATTAGATTTGACAACACCGAAAATCGAGAGGAAAGATTGATAAATTAACTCCTATTAGGGCAATTTTTGACCATTTTGTTGAAAATTGCCAACAATCCTATTCTTCAGGTATGTACGTCACCATAGATGAAAAACTAGAGTGCCGTCTGATATAATTCCCAGTAAATCAAAAGCAAAGGCTATAAACGCTACTGAAATGAAATAATATGCGCCCCCATTGTGGTTTGATAAGGATGGATCGCATTTCAAATGTCGAAATCAAAAAAAGGATAGAAGAGGAGGAAAGTTTGGTGGGAACGACATAGCGAAAAAGACTGAAGTGATATGGTCATATAAAATTAATGCCAAATGAAAGGTGGTCAAAGAAAATGGAATGGATCCCGAACCAGAATAGAAAGCGTGGACAACCAAAGATAACATGGATGTAAAGTGTGACAAAAACTGTGATAAATAGAGGACTTAATTAAAGAAAATTGGAGGGACAGAAGTACATAGAGCACGGCTTGCGGAAATGTCAAATATATCTATAAAAATATAAAGTTTATCAAGAAAGCATTTGGAACACTCTAGTAATTTATCAAATAAAATTGGTAAAAGTCTAGAAATGTCGTTTAACTAAATCTTTGTTCGTAGGGGTTAGGGGTAAAAGTAACGTCTTGGAAAAAAGCTACTTTCATTTATGTAAAATTCAGTAAGAAGATGCTTTTGGCTTTTGCCATGTTTTGACGATATTCGAGTAAATAAGCAAAGACTAAATGGCTGTGCAAAGACGCTGTCAGTAAAAAATTTAATCAAGTTGCCACGTTTTAATTTACTGCTAATAAAAAAAAGAACATCAGTTTGTTTTAAACAAAACATACATCAACAAACTAGTTGCTCAAACTGGAAACATCGTCGTTGAAATTTTAAAGCAGAGCTGCTTTAATTTTGTATGAAAAATGCTTTGAAAAAGTTTGTCAGTATACTTTATAATGGCAACCAAGGAAATTTGTGATTTAAACCAAGCCCACATTTAAAACAACTCAAGTGCAAAACGGCCATACAACTAAAATTAGGTCATTTCAGAACCTAGCACAATTACAGGTTCATATTTTAATTTTAATTACATTATTGTAAAATTTAATTTCATCGCTCTATATTTAACAACGATATAAATGCGATGACAAATTTAATTTAGTAAAGCTTTCATTGTGTTATAATTATGTGTCGGTTGCACACATATGTTCTGTATATTTTGATTTTCCTGAAAAAACTGAAGACTTACATACAAAATATTCAGAATAAATCTGAGAAAATTTAATGAAATTTTACTTAAACCATGAAGTAACGATTATGAAACCGCAGTAAAAACAGATATCATGAATTATTTTCCTTTCTTTATAATAAATCCATCTGTTTTTAGATTATGCACTTATGTACGATAAAACAGATGTAAACGTAATCCTTATACTTTTTGTAGAACATTCGATTAGCCGTGATATATTTTTATTATTAAACCGAGTTACAGCTCCATTTTACAAAAATAACCTGAAAAAAATACAGCTTCATTTAGTAATAAAATTATGGGGATTATTTAAGTAATGATTTGCGTAATTTGCTAATTGAAGGTTGTAGCTGCAGTGGTCATATAATGGCTTATAAGAACCCAAATAAACGAAACAATAGTTTTATCAATTGACTTTTTTAAATAACAAAATTTAAACAGTTGACTTGAAACCTTGAGGATGGATAGCCACGTGCTAAAGGTCTCGGTTTCTCACGTATGTAGACATCTCGGATTCGATTCCCGAGATTGGCGTTATCCCCACCGGAGGGCAGGTTAAGCTAGCAGTCCCGATTAGCATATTAACATCTTTGACAATCGTTAACCTCGCAACACTGCGGATCGATCCTCTTCACCTTTTTCGGTGGGCAAGGTTAGATTACTGTCCAGTATATGTGTGCTTATGAGTTAATAACAGGCCATTGGCCTAAGCTTCAACCATAAGAGGAATTCAAACTGTGAAATCGAATTATAACATTTTTGCGGGGGTGAAAATCCCTTGGACTTGGCAAAATTCTAGCCAGGTGGTGCTAAATGTCCATAGCAGTTAACGCGCGTTGAAATCTCTTGCATCTGCAAGCTAGATTTCGCCCAATCAATAAACAATAAACAAACGTTTTTATAATATTTTTTGCAATTCAATTAGTAGTTTTTGATCATATTGCGTTTTCCTAACACAAGGCTATGAAGCTCTTGTTAGCTTGAGCCTTAAAACGAATTTTCAAATGTCTGTATAAAATGAATTATCAAGGTAGTTAATATTATTATCTGCCAACAGGGGGATGGATCTTGATGCTTTGTTTCAAAGGTAGTTTCTCAAGAGACAAGGGTTTGTTTCTCGTTCTCAATAAATAGCTTTGCAAATACTTTGAAGAATCATTTATAAGGGTTAGGCTGTTAGTTCTTTCCCTCATATTTATTGCGATTAAGTAGCAACACCCTTAAGCGCCGAGAAGTACACAAGAGATTGGCTATTATTTAGTTTATTGTTATATTCTTTGTATGGGCCAACTTTGTCAGGAGGCAGAATACCATCAACAGCTATAATTTTGATTAAGGAAGAAGAAGATATCGCAACTGGGAAATGATTCCTTCCGAAAAAGAAAAAAACAGCAGACCAAACCCCCCAAGAGGTGAAGTGCCGCCCAAAGAAAAAGAAGAGTTCTGTATTCTGCGAAGAATTACTTATATGGTTTGGGCTTTTAGTTCTTCTACTTAACCTTTTTAAATAGTTTAATTTTCGAAAAATAACATCAATAAATCAACTCACCTCCAAGTTGTAACTCAGCAGAAGCTTGAGCAGTATCCCCCTCCGATCTTCGAACAATACACTGATACATTCCACGATCTTCTCTTCCAACATTATTCACAACCAAACTTTCACTCGTCCCTCTTCCGGTACTTGGAAGTTGTCGACCATCTTTAAACCATGTTACCAAATGTGGCCCTCCTTGTGCTGATACCATGCACCTAAATTCGGCACTTCCTCCCATATGTATGCTCAGTAGAGGAGGTGTTACTTCCACGTGAACCGTGGTGGCTACCACTAAACGTAATTCAGCGCTAGCTTCACCACCTGCGTTTGAAGCTGTACAACGATATACACCCCCATCTTCGGATGTTACGGATTCTATGGCTAAAACCGGCCCCAATTGGCGAATTCTTGCTCCAGGTATGACCAGCGTTGGTTCTACTCCTGTGTGGGAGTACCACCTGCAAAAAATAATAGGAAATTGGAATTATTATTGTTGCCTAAATTTGGGCAATTATAAATTTACTTGTTTGCAGTTTGTTCCTATTTTGTTATTTTTGTAATGGTTGAATGGTTACATAAGCAAACGTGCTGGATAACATGCGTATTTAAAGTTGTGCATCTACTTTTATTAATAAAATTTGCATTATATTCAAAAGAGCAGAAAGTTTCAATTAGTTGTAAACTTAGAACCAGCTGGGACATATATCCGCTAGTATATATCAAACTGAATGCCCCGCAGAAAGGCTTTGCTATTAATTTTAACTTCAAAGGACAGTTGCAGAATTTAACGACATGCATAGGGGGTACTGCAGTGACGTAAAACAGACTCGTTGTCATGGTAACGCTTTTTCATTACGTTTTTAAAATTCAATTTCTCTGAAAAGTAGGAAGCGCAACGTTTTGTTTTTCTTTTAACGGATTGTAATTTACGTTGCAGAGTTTGTGCATTTTACATCGTAAATAAATAAATACCTGTATTCTGGTGCTGGACATCCCTGTGCTATGCACAATAAAGCCGCCCCTTCATCCTGCGGCACAGTTATTGTCCCTGAATGCTCTACTATCACCGGAGCGACAATCCCTCGATGCTCTAGAAATAACAAAAGAGTGCTTTTTAATTTACAGTTACAAATTATGGTTGTTAGCTTTTCATTATTTTACGACAGGCAATGCTTTGAGGTTTTCATGGGCTTTTGTTTAACGTAACTACGATTTCTAGATAATAAATAACTACATAAAGCAATTTTGATTTTATATTTTTGCCTCTAAAAGTAGAGTTCAACATCAGAGAAGGACTTCTTTTCGATTTATTTTTTTTTTAAGAAAATTGTTTCCTATATCTGAACGCTTTTAATGTGGTGGAACATGAGAGATAAATTAATGACAAAGTTGGAGTTAAGCCACAGCTTCAGATAAGAGCACGGGAAAAGGGACAAAGAACGAAACAAACAGAAGAGAGAGACAGATATGGAAGAACTGAGATTAAATATTGTAAGTACTTGGTAAACAAAGAAAGTTAAAGTAAAAATAATAACAAGTAACAAGCAAAGATCTTAGAAATAGCAAAAACCATCCAACATTTCTACAATTGTAGGAGTAATATTTTGCTTGATCTTATATTTTTGTGAATAAGCTGTTTCAAAAGTCTTAAACTTTTGTAGTAATCTAGCTAGTAAAAAATTAGAGTATCGATATATTAAAGCACTAAACTAAAATTGCGAAACGTATTAAACAGTAAATTTTAATGAAGTTTCCAAAGTTCAAAGTTGCTGTGAAGCGAAAATATATTTAACAGATAGACGATGCAGAAAAGGGAAAAAATTTAAGCCGATTTATATAACTTTATTAGTATCGACGAAGAAATTGTATTTCAATATTTTAGTACTTTTTCTATACACAGTGTGATCCAAAATAATTTCAGTAACAGGTTTTCGTGCTGAATCAGCTCTTGGTTTAAATGGTTTGTAATCGTGTTTTGAGTTGCCTTTTAAAACGGAGGTGAGAAACTCAGGGCCACTGACATTAACATTACTTCACGAAATTAATCCCTGACTAATACAGGAGCTAACCTGGTCAAACTTAGTACATAATACAGAGACCATAATTGAGATGTGCTTCTAACTAACTAACAATGGTGATATTAAGTTTGTTGATAATGGATGAAGTTATTCTAGTTTAGCTGTTCTGTTTCGTAAGTTTTTATAGGATATTCAACGTAATTTATTGGTTGAATGATGATCAAGAATTAATTAACATTTTGTTTCGAAAACCCTAGAAGGCAGACTAATTTTCGAAAATCCAAGGTCATTTATGATTTTAATTAATCAGAGTATATAAATACTCCTGTTAGCATCACACTAGTAAGTCACAAGGAATAATTCATTAGTGGCATTAAATCAGCCACGTCTGGAAAGAATGTATGCTCCTACGAACTTACTTCATAAATTTCAGAAATCAAAATAAGCCCTTGCTGGTTTTTAATAACCCTGAAAGTTTATGATAACAATATAATTTTGATTTAAGCCCCTTCAGTCTGTTCCCCAGAAAGAAGTAATAATCGTAAAAACGCACTAATCAAACCCACTAAAGTCTCCCTGGAAATGAATGATGCATGATGGCCTATTACCCATTCTCTTTTTTTGAGTACTAGCCTTTGTTCTGGGCTTGGATTGCGTCTTCATGTAGGCCCTTCAAAGAATCAACGTTCCTTTTAGAATGCTCCTGGATAAATATTTCACGAAGAAATGCTCGTTGCTTCGCAACCGCCGGCATCACTCTTGCAGTATATTTCGACGTGTTTTATTGGAAATCGAATGCGTTTTTTTGAAAGTTTATTGCAAAGCTTAGAAACTACTATTGCGACATTCCTTTCGGAATTTTTAAAATATGATGAAAAATGTATGGAGACGCAGACTTCACAGATTTAAAGTGAAAAGATTGGAGATATTTATTGCTTATTGTTCTCTGAAAACATCAGCACACATGAAATTATTACATCGAATATCGGCTTGTCCCAAAGTGTGTAGTGTTTGAGATATTTATAATTAAAGCAAAGAGAAGTAAATCGAAAGAGACTCTTAATCTCAGGCAATTTTAGCGTATCTTTAATCATCTAGCTGAACCCACAAGGCTTTCGAAGCAAAGTGTTACAAAATTACATTATTTATTGACCACTATTCACCCAATAAATTACGAATATTTACGTAAAATAAGCTTCTATCTAAATAATTTAAAACGCAAAATATTTACAGATAAAGTGGAACATTTTACATACCTGAAAGATATAAAGAAAAGAATGAAGACTATGGAAGGAAATTTAACATATAAAATAGAAAAAGCAAATTCTAACATAGAAGAAAAGTTTGTTAAAATTGAATTAGTGCAAGAAGGAATCATAGAGAAAATAAAACAGAATGAAGGAAGAATGGAATTGACAGGGAGCGAACAGAAGAGTAAAAATGTAATTATTTATGGAAGACTTGCAAATCACCTGTGATGCAACAGAAATTGAAAATATAAATACATATACTGAATCCAAAAAGAGAGGATGGCCCAATTAGAGTAAAATTTGTAAAAATAAGAATAAAATGTTTAGGGATGCAAGCAAAGACAAAACTAAAGAATAAACAAATATTCATTGATCATGACTATACAAAAGAAACATGGAAGGAAAGGAAGGAACTAATCATAGTAATAATATTACAGAATCGCCACTGAAGGAGGAACAAAAACAGGTAAGAGGAGGAAATGAGGAAAACAGTGAAAGCCAGAAAAGAAATGCTAAGGACAAACCTAAGCCTGGAAAAATACAAACTCACTATAAAAGAAAATGAGAAAAATACAAAGCATTTAAAAATAAAACGCATAAAAACAAAATATAGATCGGCAAGTCAAGGATGAAACAGAAAATATTATACTTGTATAATGTATAGCAATTAAAATAATTATAATTAATAATAATACAAAGAAAACACAAGAAATCATAGAAAAGTTAGAAATAATCTTCCAAAAGTAGTCATAGAAAAAATAAAAAAGGTAACAACATGAAAATAAAAAAAAACAAAATACAATAGAAAGTATAGAAATAGGAAAGTGTAAAACAAGAAAATGCAGAAGAGTAGGTCGACTACGGAAAACCTGAGAAAAAATAATGGAAAAACCAGCACATGAAAATGGAAAAACAGTTGGAAAGATTGTATTTGCTTCTTGTTATGTAGCAACAATGATGTGCAGCAAGTTAATAAAAAGAATTCCTTTAATTCAAGCAGCAACGTTCAAAACGTACCAAAATGTATTACGATGTTTGACCTTAACTCCCCAGCAAAGGAAAACTGGTAATGTTTAACGATCTATGTAAGTAATGATACCAAATCAAAATAGAGATTTTAATGAAAATTATACAACAAAAAAAACGAAATAAAACATTTGAACCAATTACTTTACACTACTCAAATCAAACTAAAAGTTTTCAAAAACATTCAGAACATGTATCTCAATTTTCTATCTATATTTCGCTTCTATAAAACTGTAATTCGTAAAGGTTCACTTGTTGGGCATTCCTGCGACCCTCCATAAATGAATAAATATGCATTGTTAATTTTAGCTGTTTGATTCAGGCTCATAACGATTAGTAAATCAGAAGGGTTTGACTTGAGGCTTCTGTAGTTAAATTGGAAGAAAGTAATATCCATAATGTTTATTCAAGAGGTTGAATGGATGCTTTTGACGTCTGTGAAATGTTTTAATGGTGTTTTTATACTGTTAATTTGTAATTTCAACTCCAGCACTTTGTTTTGTGAAACACTCGTGAAATATTTTAAACAATGTTTGTAACAGGATTTTGACAAATATTTTAAGAAATTTGGGCAAATTTTCGCCCAAAGGATTAACATGAAACATTTTAATTAGTTTAAGTTTGGCGGATGGATGTTTGGTTTGCCAAATGTGGTAAGATTCTCAAATCCTGAGTGATTCAGATACGAATTCTGTTGGAGAAACTAGATGGCCAGTAACTTTAACAGTTAACGCCGTAAAATTATCGCCAAATAGTTTTATTGCCGTTTTAGTAATGAAAAGTATATCGAAGTTGTTGTAAGAAAAGCATGTGCTTACCTGCTATTCTGACGTTAGCTGGACTACTAGTAACGACATGTTTACTAAGTCTATGCATTGTTCTACAACGATAAGTCGGAAATTGATCACTAAATTCTAAATTGTGAATCAATAAGTCTCCTGATGGCAGTTGATGAAATTTTCCGTCTGTAACAAAAAGAATATGAATTAGGTTAAAAGTTTAGGAAGGGCAAGACACTTATGGAAGAAATTTAGATTTTATTTTAATGCAGAGAATACAAGCATTTAAAAATTAAATAGTTTTTCTGAATAATCAGTTGGCTTCTTTAGAAACCCATTCTCAAACCTGCAATAATATCTAAAACTGCTTCTTCGATGTGAGATACTTTATTGATTTTGTTATTCAGTTCATCTCACAACAGTTCGATTTAAATCTGAGGATTTTAATGGTCAGTCTACTAGATTTAAAATTCATAGGTATTCTTTAAAAATTAGCAAAAAAGTATAGGTATTTAGAGAAACCGTAAAATACTTTTCCTTCAAGTAAAAGTAGAGAGAGCTATATAGACAGAAATAGTGGTTACTCTGGTCAGGAGTAAAAATAAAAGAGAGAACAAAAGCAGGAGTAGGTTTAATAATTAAGAAGAAAATCTGCAATATACAAATGAAAGGATAAAAAAAGGAACCAGAAATTATGATTTAGGAAATCGAGGCTGCAATAAGAAAACTTAAAGCGGGAAAAGCTCCAGGAGTTAACTCAATACCGGCAGAGGTGTTTAAGATAATGGAGTCTGATACGCTAAAAATCATCCATATATTATGTAATAAAATACGGAAAACTTGCGAGTAGCACCAACAATGGACTAGCTCCATTACTATCCCGATACATAAGAAAGGTTCAACGGACAACTGTGACAATTATAGAATGATATATTTAATTACACATTGTTAGCAAAATTCTACTTTATCGTACATAATCCAATCCCGCTTTAGTTATTTTATTGATCCTGAAATAGCCTCCGGAACAAGCTAGACTCGTCAAAAGTAGAGGTTGTAGGAAACAGATTTTTAATATCCGCAACATAATTGAAAAAGCACGAGAAGACGTTCTTGTAATACTCTTCATAGACTTTGAGAAGGCCTTTGACAGCATCAAATGGCATAGACTATTGTACACTATAATCAATAGGAGCCCAGAAACTTCATAAGAATAATAGCCAGTTTCTATAACAACAGTATAATCACATAATCAGAATAGAAAATGCATTTTAAAATAAGTATAAGATAGAAAAGAGTGTTAGGCAGGGATGCATACTGTCTCCAATGCTATGTAACGTCTACAGTGAATATGTGATGCGGATTGTCCTAGACGAATGGCATGGAGGGATGTCTATCGGTGGAAAGATATTCTCCAATCTACGATTCGCCGACGATACTGTATTAATGACATCGAATATACAGGAAACTGAAGAAATAGTGTCAAGACAAGAGAACACGGAACAAGGATACGGACTTAAGATCAATTATAAAAAGCCAAAAGTAACGATCATTGATCGTGGCAATATCCTAGGACAAAAACATAATACCATTACTAACTGTGAAGTTGTAGATTCATTCAGATTAACTTGTTTCATGGTGAATCATTTGTTATCAGCAGTGCCAGCTGCATTATTGTAAGAAATAGGGCTCTCATCTTGGTATATAAATAGAGCAGCTTATTTGACAAAACGCAGTGATGTCAGGGTGCTTAGGAGCAGGCAGATTGAGACCTACACATTCAGACTCCTCAAGTTAGTTCCACCACTGAAGCTGCCTCTACAAGATGATTCATCTAGAGAAGATGAATCAGTTAGTGTCAGACAGTCAGTGCAGTCATGGTGTTCAGAGGTCAGGTTCCATCCTTCGTACTTAGTGGTTGCTACAATGTATATGTAAGAAGATTTTTCTATATTTAATTCAAATGTTATTCAGTTCATTGTAAGACTTGATAATAGTTCGGATTTAACCCTTTGTTTTATTTATTAACTTGGACATAACAGAATAACGAAAAGAGTATACGAAGCATGAAGACTAAGACGCGCAGGAAAACTTGGAACGAGGAAGTAAAAATAGCAGCATTAAAAAGGGCTGCCAAGAACATCAAGAGATGGAGTGAACTATGGAAAGCCCCCCACAATATAGAATCCAAGATGAAACTCATTCCTACACTCCAACACGGCAAGGCATCAAGGAGGCCTGGATTAAGTATGTAAAAAATAAATTAAAAAAACTCATCGTGTCTTACATTATTACACAGTATTTTACAACAATTACAGTTTTTAAAGTTATAAGGAATATGTAATTTTTGAAAGCAAGAATTTAGAAAGATGAGAATTCGATAAACAGTTTTGATATCGATATATATTTGGATTTATGAATTACTCAATGCAAGTTTTAGACCACTTGGGATATATACTTGTCACCCTTGAGATAGGTAATTAATCAATTACTGGTCCATAGTTAACCTATTAATCTCTTCAGACAGAAGTTGACCCTTTGTTAGTTTAAGATAAGCCCGGCCCTATGCTAGAATAACAATTCTGGATTTACTTAATCCGATTACAAACGGATTAAGGGTATAAACAGTTTCAAATTCTGTTTTGTAAATTTATTGCTAATACAATGTCGTTATTAATTGTAGATTTATTTGTTATTAGTTACTAAACTCAAAATTTGTGAGTTTAGGCTTAGCTAAAACTAAATCTTAGATTAAAATGTTGTTATACGAGCCCTAACAACTATATATTGGGACAAAATAAAGTACGTATATAAATCAGGTATTTGACAGTTTATTTGTTTTTCTAATAATTTTTTAAATTTAGTACTAAGTAACTAGTTAATTAACAACAATTGTGGCCAATCAGCACCACAAAAAATAAAATACTTATTCTCTCATTTCTAATTAACAAGAAAAATGTTCATATTGTGTGGCAACTAAATATTGGGACATAGAACGAATTTTTATGTCTAAAATGGAGTAACATCGCCCTTAGAGTTTATGGCCGCTCGAATTCGGTTGGGCATTGACTCAACTAAGGATCTGCAGGTTTCAGGAGTAAATCCATTCCAAATTTGCTCTATTTTAGCTCTAAGTTCCGGTAATGTCCGTTGTTGGTTGTTCCTCAATGTTTGTTTCATTTTATGCCACACTGTTTCAATGACATTGAGGTTAGGACTGTTGGAAGGCCAAGAAAGAACATTGGCGTTGTGGTCGCCAAACCACTTTTTTGTGATTTTGGCCGTATGACAGGCCGCCACATCCTGCTGAAAAATGTCATTTTCGCCAGCATTTAACTTCGCGATACTTGGTAGCAGACTGTTTTGCAGTATTTGTCGATATTTCGCAGCATTCACGGTGCCATCAATAAATTCAAAACATCCTAATCCTGAAGCTGTCATGCAGCCCCAAATCATCACTCCTTTAGGAAATTTTACCGTATGTTTTAGGCAATACTTGTGGAAAGTCTCATGTTTAGTGGGAATCACGCGTTTGCGGTGATCACCAACACATACGTCGAATTTTGATTCGTCGCTAAAAATTACTCTGGAACTATCTTGGTCGGTAGAAGATTGGCCCAGAGTAATTTTTAGCGACGAATCAAAATTCGACGTACATGTTAGTGATCACCGCAAACGCGTGATTCCCACTAAACATGAGACTTTCCACAAGTATTTCCTAAAACATACGGTAAAATTTCCTAAAGGAGTGATGATTTGGGGCTGCGTGACAGCTTCAGGATTAGGATGTTTTGAATTTATTGATGGCACCGTGAATGCTGCGAAATATCGACAAATACTGCAAAACAGTCTGCTACCAAGTATCGCGAAGTTAAATGCTGGCGAAAATGACATTTTTCAGCAGGATGGGCAGCCTGTCATACGGCCAAAATTACAAAAAAGTGGTTGGCGACCACAACGCCAATGTTCTTTCTTGGCCTTCCAACAGTCCTAACCTCAATGTCATTGAAACAGTGTGGCATAAAATGAAATAAACATTGAGGAACAACCAACAACGGACATTACCGGAACTTAGAGCTAAAATAGAGCAAATTTGGAATGGATTTACTCCTAAAACCTGCAGATCCTTAGTTGAGTCAATGCCCAACCGAATTCGAGCGGCCATAAACTCTAAGGGCGATGTTACTCCATTTTAGACATAAAAATTCGTTCTATGTCCCAATATTTAGTTGCCACACAATATGAACATTTTTCTTGTTAATTAGAAATGATAGAATAAGTATTTTATTTTTTGTGTTGCTGATTGGCCCTAATTGTTGTTAATTAACTAGTTACTTAATATTAAATTAAAAAAATTATTAGAAAAACAAATAAACTGTCAAATACCTGATTTATATATGTATTCTATTTTGTCCCAATATATAGTTGTTAGGGCTCGTACTTTTAAAAATAATTTCAATGAATTTCTCTGTTAATAATTTAATTATGTAATTAAACCGCAGGGCATTTCAAAGCAAACATATTTTAAAGGGATCTTTTTAAGAGTAATTTATATAAAAACAAAAACAAAATAAACTGTGACCAAAGTAAAGAAATGAAAATATAAACGCTTCCTACAACATAAAGGTAAACACAACACAATAAACATCTCCCAGATTCTCACATTGTCAGTAACAGATACAAATCAAAATAACATTATTAACCGAAATTATGTAAACATGCGCCATTAATTCCGTTCTTGAACCTAAATTAAATTCGAATGTATAAACAGGTAACCTGAGGGGATTCATATCAACAGATTCATGCCGAAAATGTAATAAATGTGATGAATATGTACTCTAACTCAAATATTTATTTAATTTTGTCTAAAATTCAAACACATTAATTGTGATAAAAGGGTTATTATTAAGTATTATTATAATTAAGTACTTTACACACGACCTTTGCAATGTTTTTTGGTAAGTTTGTTTACAGTACTAAAAGTTTTATAAAATTAAACAGACTTTTGTTTACTTTCCTGGTGGATGAGTTAACGAACTCAGCATTCAGGTGAAAATTTTTAAAACAATTAGGAGGCCTATACTCCTTCGCGGATAGCTACACATTTCGATTACTGTGGCACCATTTTATTTCTGTGCATTTTTAAGAAACACAGTACTTCTGTAAGAAATCATTATTAATTATGGAATTTGAATTTTTTGTATAGGTTCTGCCAAACCTGATACGGAATCTGCGAAGGCTGAATACTCTCAGCTGGAGTTGTGCTTAATATAATGGTAAGATGAATTACGAAAGAATTTTGTTGGAAATATTTTGCCGGATAACATTATAGGAACAAGTGAAGCATTTTGCTAAAAACTACCAGCTACGATCTTCTATTAAAATATTATTTAAAATGGTTTTTTATGTGTAATAAATAAAAAGGCAAATATTGACTTATAAAACAATTATAGCACCACATTTCGATTATTGAAGTAGCATTTTATTTCTTTGTCAGGAAACAGAACAGAACAGATTGCAAAAGCACCAAAACAGAGTTGCGGGGATTGTTTTATGGTGTTCGAAATATACTTTGATGTTAGATATTTTACAATGCTTAAGTGTTAAGCAACGCATTTATTTCAATACCCTGAAACTTTACAGCTCTCTTCCACAAACTGTTAAATAGTCAAATAGACATACTTTTAAGAAACATGTTGATTTTGTAAGAAAATGTAGGAAACAAATACAAAATTAGATAAACTAAATGAACTAGACACTAGAATGGAAGATATAAATAATAAACTGGATAACATACGAAAAGATTTAGATCAAACTAAATTGCCGAATGAAGACCTGAAGAAAAAAATGATAAGCTCAATATGCAAAATGTACGGCTTGAAATGTTGGGAAAAGAGATACCGAAGGGAAAAATTATTGTACAGGTGGTAGATGAAAAGTCAAATGAATCAGATTTGGAACTAAAGGAAAAAATGAGAATAGTCATAAGCATAAGGTACACTGGAGTTAAAATACACATGGAAAAGGAAACCCAAGAAGTACGAAGACTAGGAGCAAAAGAACAGAAACAACAGAATGGCAGACCAATAACGATTGAATTAGTAACATGGAACAAGAAATTTGAGATATTGAAGGCAGTAAAAAGTCTTAAAGGACAGAAAATCTGGATTAATGCAAATTATCCTAAACAAATTTAAGATGCGAGGAAAATCCTAATACGACATATGGAAAATGCAGAGGAAAATTGATATATAAAGTAATAGTAAGTGGGGAAAGCTGGTCAAGAGGAAATATTAAAAGTAGGGATGGAAGAGGAAATAGGAAAAGAAGGGAATAGGAAAAAGGCGGAAGGCAAAGATAAGAATCAAAAAGCAAGAAAGATGAGTGAAAGATCACCAAACAATATGGTGGATGGTGAAATTAGGAAACAAATGCAAACAATATTAGAAATACAGGACGTCGCACAAAAAACTAGAAAAGGGAAGCAAAACAGTTACGAAAATAAACGATCGCAATGGAAAAGGAATAAATGAAAATGATAATGAACAAATTCCAACGACATGGCAACGGAGAAAAAAACGATGAAACAAGCTGAATAGTAAATAAATAGAAGTTATAATAGGCACGTGGAATGTTACCTCACTGACAGGGAAAGAAATATGATTAACAGAAGAAATTAACAACTTAGAAATCTTAGGAATTAGGACACGAAGAAAGTGGGAGGTGGAAGAATAAGATTTGGGGGAAAATCTTTATAGTGCAACTTTCTGAAAGCCATTCGAGTTAAATTTGCTTCATTCGTGTAAACTTTAGAAAAGTTTCCATGCAACTGTTTTATTAACGAATTTTATTTTCTCCCAACAATATTCAGTAAGTAATCAAGTAATGTATCTTCAAGAAACTAACTCCTGCCAAGTTTTTGCGCCGAAAAAATGACAGTGCTATGCAGTGCTAAATACTGAAAAGTTAGGGCTTTTTGCAAAGAAATTACTTTTAAATTGCCTAATTTACACTAAGAAATTAATTAAAAAATTTAAGATGTACATACAGAATTCAAACTGAAACTGTGAACTCGTTGACTTGTTTCTCATTTTCGTTAATTAACGTATATTGGTGTAAATTCTAAATTCAGCGTTTTTCTTTTAGAATGATACTTGACACGAATCTAGGTTGGAAGTCAAAAATATTTGCTAACGAGGTGCTCCTTTACTTTTTTACTTTAAACTGGAGAACTGAGAATAATAAAGTTCTCATTACAAACTTTTTCATACAGAAACTAATTAGTTTTACGAATATAATAACTACATATTCGTATCTTCTCAAGTACGAATGCCTTACTGGCTTTAAATTATAAAAGTTTCGCTAGATAGGATTTATGATGGATACGTAAAATTGAAAACAAACTCATTTAAGGCAAGATGAATATGATTGAAACCAAATTATTTCTTGAGATTTATTATAACTGAGCACAAGTAAAGACTCTAAATTGTCTAATTTTTTAAAGCGTTTTAAGGTTGAAACATTTGAGGCGAGAAAATATGTAGAAAACACAAAATAGCAACTCAAACTTAAACTGCACTTACAGTTAACAGACTTAGCTAACCCATTAACATTCTGTTACAAAATTTTATTATTTTTTATTTGGCTTTCGAAGCGTAAGCAATGTAAGCATGTGCAAGTCTAAATCTTTTTCACGTGCGGGAATCTGAAGCCGTTGACCGGCTGGAATTTAAAGTAAGTTCTGTTACTATTACAAAACTTCCAAGCAGCTTTTATTATCCAGTAACCCCTGCGGAGGGATTTCCTCGTAAATATAAGTAATGTAAACAATAAAAGAAACATTGATGACCTATCGCCACCTCTAACTGAACCGGACAAACAATACTTGTTTAACCCAGAAAACTTAATTTCCAACATTTTTTATAAGCGGCGATCCAATCGAAACGACATGTTCCATTATTTATCATGGTAAGTAAGATGCTGCAATAAGCGCCATGTATACTACATCAAAAATAAACAACCAGTAATCTTCTAATGTGAAAAAGAATTTCTCACTGTTCGAGGTCGGTAGTTGAGCGAGTGGCGCCACTTAATTGTTTGGCTACGATTAAGGATTTTGTCTGGGGAGTGGTTGACTGCATACACATACACTATACACTTAATAAACGGTCACAAACTCTGCAGAAGGCAACGTGAAACTACTGCCGAGAACACATTTCCCTAGCATAAGGGTGATATGAAAAAGTTTACAACGCCAAGTCCTCTGAATGAATTGACTCCGAGAATCCGAAGATATAATAGTTACCTCGAGGAAATTCATCCCTCACATCCCACCATGTGGATGGCAACAAAACTCCTCTTACGCTAGCCAAACGTTGTCTATCCATTAATATCAATCAACGCAAGCTATACTATGGAAGAGGAAACGGAAGTATTACTTGCAGCACATCTAGAACGGGTATTTACCCCCAATAAAGAAGATAATGATGAGCATCGCACAAATGAAATAACAAACAGAGTCGCCACTCTTCAGACACAAACTATTAAGGAAATAGCTCCAGTTTCTGTCTTATAACTCAAGAACTATATACAATGCCCTCCCAAGTGTAAGTCTTCTGGACCAGATTTTAATAACCAATGAACTTTTCAAACGGTTAACAAAAGAAGCTATGGCTTATCTAGCGTTAATTTGTAACACTTGCTTGAGATTGGAATATTTTGCTGTTCTCCGGAGAACTACTGATATACTCCCCATTTATAAAATAGGAAAAAAATAAGCATGAGCCAGACAGCGATAGGCCAATAAGCTTATTATCAATACTACAACACTAGCTAAACTCCTCGAGAAAACATCCAAGCCCGGCTCCAATATGACATATCCTGAAAAGATGTGATCCCTTCCTATCAATTTGAATTTAGACAGTCACACTCAACAGTACACCAACTGCTACGAATAACTGAGGCAATTGGAAAAGGATTTGATGAAAAGAAATATATCGTTATTATGTTCATGCACCTTGAAAGAGCTTTGGGTAAGGTCTGGCAAGATGGGCTATTACTTATTAAAATCAGCTTTTGAGCAACATGACATTCAGAATACGAATTCATGCATCTTTTTCTAGTACTAAGTCTATTGAAGCTGGGATACCCCAAAGGAAGCATATTGGGCCCAACTCTATTTAACCTCAATTCCGGCCATATATGCTGATGATACGGTCATAATAATTTAGAGTGATACCGCTGAAATTGCTATTTAACACTACAAAATGCTACAACTGTCACGTGTGCATGGTTTCATTAGTAGAGAATTAAAGTTAATCCACACACATGCCACGCGAAAATGTTTACCTTCAAACGTTATACTCTACTCCCAAGAATAAAATTAGTAACGATGATATCTGCTGGAATTCCAAAGACGGCGGTGAAATATCTGGCTTATTTGGATGCAAAAAGGGCATACACACTCGTTTAAAGCATAAGTTCCCACAAGACTTGCTTTAAGATTTCTTAGATTAATATAATATTAATATCAGGTAACACATATTAAGTCAGAGGTGCCAATAACCTTCACATAACCTTCGATCTAATTTGGTGTCATGTAGTTATAAGTATATTGTAACAAAGCCGTGTATTGCATACGAGAAACGCCTTGTCATGACTCATGCGACTGCTAGAATGAGAACGTATGTTCGAGGTACACATTGCGGGTATTGCCTTTACTAAATAAAACAAAACATTAAATATTTGTGCAGTGTCTATAACGTGCAATTAAATGAATGTCACAGCCAAGCACATACGTCTAATAAAATACGACGGGGGAAGGGGTGGGGGTTGTCAGATTATTTGAACATTTACGTAAATCTTATACTTATACGGTGTTACCCAAAAGACTTACACGAAAATGTCTAAAATATACAAAATATCTTATGCTTAGTGGACAAAAGTTTACGATATACCTAAGAAATTTTACAGATTAAACATAACCATTTTCAGGTACCAAATACATAATTTCAACTCTTGATTGTTGTTGCAGCTACTTCACAAATTTTAATGAAAGTTAAATCTGGGCCAAAGTATTATCAAAACTTTTGATTGAATAAGTTAAAGGTAACGAGTTATTAACCAAGTTTAAAATATTTTCGGATTGATCTCTTATCTTAAGGTAGTACAATTTAATTCCGTAAAAGATACGCTTCGGTTCTTGATTTAGTTGAGAGCAATTTCCGACTAAATACATTCTTAAACATGTTGAAACTTAATTTGTAGGGTTACCAAATTAAACCTCAAGAAATTCACTAAATAGCAATAAAAGACGGGGTATCCTTTGATAAGGAAGGGTATTCGTAGATTTCATTGAGAAGTGCTGACGTAAGGTTCGGTCGGAGCTTGAAAAAAAGGGAACCGACGAAAATTCTAAAAGGATTGGAGGACAATAGCGGAGGGGATCAATTTGTGTTAATAACAGTTAAACTGACGCTGACCGAGCAACTAGATGTAGAAAGGCTAGAATGGAAGGAGTTGTTGTTCAGGAATTTCACGGTACAGCGGAAGTGCCAGAACTATTTGGAGGTCCGTGGAGCGTGATTCAACGAGCAGAGCTTTTTACTCAAAGCGGGCGCGGCGAAGTGTATCGTCCTCGGGCGGACCATAAAGCGGCACAAACAGAAGCAAAGTTCCTCAATTTCAAGAATCGATGCGAACTGCCAGGATGTGTAAATGGTTTAATTAAACACAAATGTTTGGCAAGTCTACAGATTAAAACTGAAATTAAATTTCCTATTTTCATAAGGTGCCTGTTTATTTCTCTCTGAAGAACCGACCAACTCTAAACTTTACCCTTCATTGTTGCGGCCTTTCTCCGTTTTATTTACAAAGAAATAGCAAATTTTGTGAAAAGTAGTTCAGACGCGATGATGGGGAAAGAGGAAAACACCTGGAAAGGGAAAGTGAAAACCCCACAGTACGGAAAATGAAAGCTTTTAAACGCATCGAAAAAATTGATATTTTTTTACATATTTACGAAGTAGTATTCTTTGATTTAAGGGAAAAGGATTACAGCCATGAGTAAATACATCAAGCGAAATCATTTATTAAACGTTTGCAAAACTGAGAAATCAAAACTTTTTTTCGAATCAATTCTAAGCTTGGCTTTGTATTGTAGAAAATAACTCGGTCATCAACGAAAAACTAGAATTTACGTTTTAGTTCAGCTGTATTTATTGAGGGGTAGATAGGAAATATCAGAAAAGTATAAAAGCTGTTTTCCATTGGAATCATGGAAACTTGTGGAAACAGATGGATAAAAAGGAAGGATATTGTTAGAAGCAGGCAGTTCAAGTTTAATATATAGCAACATTAAGGCGAAATAAATTATGAGCATCATTGCCTAAATAAATGTTGCGTTGAGTTTAGTGTTCATAGGCTTAAATTTCACCATTACCGTTCGTGTTACTAATTATTAATTAAATGTTTTTTAAAAAATAAAGTAAGCTTTGTTAAATATTAATTTCCGAATTTGTACAGTGTCTTATGAACTTTAGCGATTTAAACTGCTTAACATAAGAGCGCATTTTTGAGAGAAAGCTTATTTTGCATGAAGATTAAGGAACCAAAACAGTTTCAATGTTTCAAGAAGCTTAGCTCCATGCTATTGCAGAAAAGTTAACTTTGCCATAAATGAAAAACTACAGTTTACCGTTTAGTTCAGCTGTATTGACAGAACAGATAGGTAAAATTTAAAAAGAGATTAATAAGCAGGGACAAGAAGCCAAGAAAATTTAACTATTACGCAAGTACCCTAACAAGTGTGCAAGGCGATCATCTAGCAAACCACAAAGGTTGTAATGTTCATCTTGACATATTAAACAGGCGATTTCCTAACCAATCCCAGTTCGGCGCATTCTGATACAAACAACTAGCTTCGCATCTAATCTAAAACACCTAAGTATTGGCCCCTCATTTCCACCAAAGACAACAGCAACCCAAACGAACATAAATATAGTCATAATTGAACAAAACAACATCCACCGGTCCAAAAACGAATCTGAGAAACTTGGGCAGGGACAAGAAGACACCTGGGCACCTGTGCACATACGAACCGGATCTGCTCGACTTCTTTTTAACTAAAGAAATTGCATCTGGCTACCTATCCATTACTTCATGTTGGGACCTAATACTTGGACCACTCCCCTGTCATAGCTACAGTAAGCACCTCTATCATCAATCATCGAGAGAACATACCAATAAAATTATTTAACAAAAGAACCGATTGGGATTACTACAGGTCATTACTGGGTAATCAGTTGGGCCTGAGGATTCCTCTAAAAGGGGACTACAAATTTTCTAAACTAATCCAAGACTCTGTCTGGGAAGAAGCAACCCCCTAAATTCCAACCAAAAGAAGAAACAATGTCCAGTGGTGATAAAGCAAAAAATTGCTGCAACAACAAGATGGAAAAGAATTTAGCACCGCTCACATTATCCCTCAGATAAAAGACGGTACAACTAAGCCGCTTGAGAACTCATAAAACTAAAAAAAAAACGGCTTTTTCCAAGAGTATCTACAAAACCTAAGTGCTACAACCGATTCCGACTTTGCTTGTTGGAAAGCCATCGAAAATATAAAATGCCAACGGCGGCCTATCGCCCCCATACAAAAATTGGACGGATCCTGGACATCTTCAGATAAAGAAAAGGCTAAAATATTTGCTAAACATCGTCAAACAACCTTTATCATTAACAGTAACCCAGACGAGAAACGTGTAGTAACAGAAGTACTAGAAGTATTTTCCAACCTATACACGTCTAGTAAAATTAAGGGGACGATTCCAATAAAATCGCAGGCTACGGTCGCATCACAGAACCTCCTCAAATAACTCCCATGTAAAGGCATAGGCATGCTAACGATTATATACTGGTATAATGCAGTGATGAGACTAGGATATTCTCCAGTTCAATGGAAAGACTCCCAGATGACCCACATTCCGAAACCGGGCAAACCACAAAACGAGGTGTCCTCTTATAGACACTGCTTGCAAAATGATTAGAACCAATTATAGAAGACCAGCCACTGATTCTGGACTACCAATTCGGATTCAGAAAGAATCACTCCATGATCGAACAGGTGCACAGGACTGTGGTAATCATTAATCAAATTTTCCAAAATCAGTAGTATTGCTTAGCAGCATTTCTTGACGACAGCAAAGCTTTCGACAAAGTATGGCACGAAGGACAAGGGCTCTTGTATAAACCCAAGACATCAATACCAAATGGCAACTTTATCACTAAATCATTTCTAGAAGATAGATACGTCCAAGTGAAATATGGCCAAGCAACATCCGAACTGTATCCAGTTAAATTCTCAAGGAAGTACACTGAGCCCAATCTTATATCTATTATTTACAGTAGATTTTCGCACAAACAAGCACTCCACTACAGTAACCTTTGCTGATGACAAGGTCGTTCTAGCAAAACACCAAGACCCAATGGTAGCGGCTACACTCCTTTAACTAAATCTAAATAAAGTCGAATAATGGGCCAAAAAATGAAGCTAAATTTTCAAATATCACGTTTAGCAAATGCAGGGGAATCCCCGTATTTCGTAACAACGCGCGTTTGACTCAGCTTGACGAAGTAAAATACCTGAGAGTACGCTTAGATAAGAGACTGACATGAAGAAGCCACGCCTGGAAGTAACTTAAACAACTGGGCCGCAAATGCAGCAAACGTTACTGACATATGGACTCGATGGAAGACTTACTTGTCGTAAACACATATTTACCAAGAGAAAACAGCTGGGAATTAAATTTGGTCAAATATATTGCTTAACTGTCAGAAAATCACAATTACAGTTAGAAAATAAATTATTAATCTATAAAGCAATCCTTAAATCTATTTGGATGTTCGGAATTAAGTTGTGGGACACTGCAAGTTCCTCGAATTTGGAAATTCTTCAGAGGTTCCAAAATAACGTGCTCCTCAGTAGTATTGTCAACGCACCGTGGTACGTGCCAAACCATATAATTCAAAATGATTTAATTGATGATTATGTGAAATGGCAAGACAGTGTAGCAGTGCATTCTAATGATTTAGCCCCAAGGCTCTAAGATAATAACAATGAAATCAGAAGACTTAAACGTTTTAAACCTTCGGACCTGTCTAACAGGTTTGATTGATTAGAAAAATATAAACATAAATATGTAGGCACTAGTAATTTGTTTAAATTATTAGTTTGATAATTTTTACTAGGAAGGGAGCTATAAATTGATTGCTTCTATCAAGTCACTTTATTGTAATTTAACATAACATTTACTTATTGTCCACAAGCAACAGATTGTAAATACGTATTGAAATTTTTTTTGATGGACGAGAATTTACAGGTGGATGTACAAAGAGAGGGTCTTGCTCCAAGCAATCAGTTCAAGTTGAACATACGGCTATGCTAAAATTTCATTAAAACCCAAACTAAATTAGTGAAATAAATGCGTTATTGTTTTATTAAATATTGGACAATTGTTTTGGAGTTTGATTGGATTAAATTTACTCAGAAGTTTTCGTGTTAAACTGATCATTTATTTGATAGTTTAAAACAAACAAGAAAATCTTGAGTAAACGTGGCGATTAGCGTTTAATTTTCGAACTCACAATGCTTGTAATATTTTTGAAGTATGAAATTACTACGTCTTTTTCTTCTAACTTCAAGCTTTAGGGTTACTACAATAATAAAGCGCAAAAATTTTAAATAACTTAGGTTTATTTAACAAATAAATAAATAAATTTCTGTAACGAAATGCTGAGTTAAGTCTGCATTTCTTTATAGAGATGTAAGCATAATCTTAAAAAGGGTTTTCAACCCTTTACTGAATTAGTTTCTGCATATCACATTTAAGTACCGTGAATTTTGAAACGAGTGGTTGTGGGTTCCTTTCGAGTAACAAATTCTAACCAAGAGCACTCTAGTGGTCCACGATTGCGGGGGAAAAATCTACAGAAAACTTCGTCAAGTGCTTTTATAAAGAAATTTTGTAACAAGGCGTGATTTTAATTAATTTTTTCTTTACTTATAATTACTTTCTTTAACACGAATTATTTACTTAGAGTTAATAACGAAAAATAAAAGAAATTTATGTTCAATTTAAGTCGGATTAGTTAAAGTTCGAGTGGAATTACTCCCGTATCGAAGAAAATTGCTAGGGCATTATGAAAACTAAGAAGTTAAATTGATGACTCGAATCGGTTTCGAGGATCTTAGAAACTTGGAACTCTAAAAGGAATTACTTTATAGCTGCAGCTGTTAAAGTGTGGATTAGAGTTGCAAAGTAGTTTAATGGACGCGTGAGTGAATTTAGATGTCAAACATGGCTTCGGCATTAAAACTTATCAGAATTTTCGGTTTTAAATTATAAATTTTTCTTTTTAATAAAGGTATAATTTACCATACACCTTTAAGATTCCTAAATACACCGCAAATTAACGCAGTGGTAATAAATATACAAACAAAGGCATTAAAAGCACAGGGGTTCGAATCTTAGTTACGGTCACATTTAAAAAAATTCGAAGAGGGTGCGATACGAGTCCTCTTAGGTGGAATTGATGATCAGTGACCTTATCAGTCCACAGGTGTAATTATAAAATAAGAAAAAACGAAGCAAGGTTGCAATATTCCAGAAAATTCATTAAAACTTGAGAAGTATTAGATTTATGTAAGAACTGGCAAGAGAGTGGAAAACACTGCTCATTAAAATTTTAACAATAATTATTCGAACAAATGGGAGTTTCGTACAGTCAAAAATCAGCAATAATTTTTATGGTACTTAGTGATCTTAACAGTTCGTACGTGTAATTACAAAATAAATGCGAGTTTGCAATTTTCCAAAAAAATCTGTAATACTTGTGTAAGAACTAGCAAGAGGAATAACGCTGAAATTGAAGAACTTTGCTTATTATTAAACTTACAATAATAATTATACAACGAAATAAGAAATTTGTATAATTATGAATTAATACTAATCTTTATGGTACCGAAAAGAGACAAGTAGTTTGAATGATTTTTAACAATGATGACTCGATAATGGAGAATATTGATCATAATAATTATTCAAATGTGCTAAAGCTGAATTTGGCTAGATTGTAATAAGCTATTAATCAACTTTGTGCCTTCAGCTATGAGTTCAATAGAAATTGAATTAGGTTGTAATTATTGAATTTGAATGTAAGTGTTAGGGCTACTGAAACGAATTTGATTTATTTTAATCTGAACCTGTGGCACATACGTTGAAAGTAAGAGGTGTACTATTTTAATTTACAGTAATTAAAATTAGGAATTAAATTAAAATGTAGAATTTGAACGTATTACTGCAAATATGGATTTTACTTCAGAGAAAATATAATATTTTTTATTTTTTAATTATAGCTTCAATGAGCAAAACCTTTTAATTAAGTATTAAACAACCCAAGCTTTGAAGGGCCCGTTGCTTCTATTAGGAATACACAAACAAATATTTTCTAAATGTTGCTTTGGCGAGTTTCCTGCCATTTTTCCAATCTTCGGCATAGCGGTAAAATGCCAAACAAAATACGAAAAATAAACAAACACGAATAAGTATTTTAAAAATGGCATTATTAAACCAGGAAAAGTAAACCAAAGCTTTTAGCGTCCAATTTGCGGAGAAGAGATAAGCATTTTCAACTACTTCAAATAGTTTTAGTAAAAGCCATACTTTTACTGAAAAATAGGAAATCCTGAGAAAGATTATGATTGAACCTTTCGCAAATTTATACTTAAAATATGTTCAAACTTTGAAGAAAAAGAGTAGTTTAAAGGGCTTGAATACGTGGAAAACTGCGAACAGTGAGTCAACAAGAAATTTTGGTAAGAACGTATTTATAGAAATAGATGAAGTCTCTAGAATTAAAAAAGTAATTCTAGATTGTTTTAAATTTATTTAACGCTGTAGTTAAATAATAAAATGAGTAGAAAATCTGATCATAATTAAATTAAATCAAATACAAACGTGGTTTATTTAACCAGCTACTCCACCTGCTGCAATAAGTTTTATGATAAAAAACGTCGTTTCAACTAAAATAACATCTTGATTCTTCTTCTCCTTCTTCTTCTTCGTCTTATGGCCGGAGCTTAGGCCAATGGCATATTATTAAGAAATAAATATGAGTTCTGCGAGCTCTCTTGGTACGAATGGCGGGCAGGAGGCTAACCTTATTCATCGAAAGAGGTAAAGAAGATCGACCTCCATTGTTGAGAGATTGACGGTTGTCAAAGGTGTTAGTATGACAATCGGGACCGTCGGCTTAACGTGCCCTCCGAAGCACGACCTTCTAAAATTCGGGCGGGGCTAGTTGGTCTCGGGAATCGAACCCGAGATGTCTACGTGAGAGAAGCTTTTTGATTAACTTTTACAAAAGAGTTTACAGAAGGTAAGCAGAGTGGGCAAATAATTACATAGATATTATAGAACGAGGCAGTTTGAAACAGAAATAAATAGAGAACTATATTTTCTATCTGTGCCTTATCCTTTCTAAGGACGTTGGCAAGGGGTCAAAGCCACATTTTTAAACGACTTTGCAATGTGGACTTACATTGTATCCCCCTTATACCAGGGAAATGTGTTCTCTGCAGTGGTTTCCAGTTGCCTTCTGCAGAGTTTGTGACCATGTATTGAGTGTGTCTTGTTACTATATGAAGTCGACCACTCCTCAGACAGAAACCACTCCTCAGACAGAATCGTTAATTGTAACCAAACGATTAAATGGCTTCACTTGTTCAAGTACCGACCTCAAACAGTGGGGAATTCTAATTATAAAAATCCTTGCCACTGCGTGAGATTCGAACCCAAGACTCCTAGCTAGGAGCCCAGCGCTATTACCACTGCCCTAACGAGCTTCTCAGAGAACTACATGAGAACATAAAATTACAAATAGCGGAATAAGATTGTAAAACAGAATGGAGTTTAAAGACATTGTTGGAAAAATAATCAACTAAGTTCGAGATAAAGGAGCCAACACTAAACCTGGAACCAATAAAATTTGGTTTACACGCCAAACCTTGGCAGTAATCAACAAAATGACTAAGACAAGCCAAGACTACCCAGAATGTAAAAAATGAACACACCAAGCTAAATTGAGAAGTTCAAAGAAGACGTCGAAAGGAGCACCTATATTAAAAATATCTTCAAACAAATATAGGAACATCGAAATATGTACCCAGTGAGGGATTGGCGTCAAAAAGCAAATATGCTGTTAAGAAAATTTGAACTCAGAACGTTCGTTGAGAAAGACAAGAACGGAAAGGAATTATGGGAGACTGAGGAGGTGCTGGTTAGATGTGAAGAACGCCATAGTGATGGTACAACCCAAGAGAAGACAAATAGAAAATCAAAATGAAGAAGGAGAAAGTCAGAAGAGGGAGAGGAAGAACTTAAATCAATCCAATCATTTTAAACAAAGAAGCAAAAGGAGCAATACACCATTTGAAAGCAAACAAGACAACAAAGACAGTATTCAAAGAAATAATTGTAGATTTGTATAATTTGTGCAGGGGAAAATAGACGCGCAACCGGACGAAGTTAATATTTATATCAATACGCGAAAAAATGTGGAAATTATCGAACCATCTGGTATCTCTCGAGCCAGTAATATTTTGTTGAGAATAATAGACGATAATAGCGATTGAAGAACTACAAAGAACCATCAAGGAACTTAATTTTTAACACCAGATAACTAATCATGTAACAAGCTTATATTACTATGCTTTATTAACTACAAGAAAGCGTTTGTATGTGTTCAGGGGCGATGAATAAGAGTGGCCAATAAACAAATGGGAGTACCAAGTCATTTGAAATCGTTAATCCTTAATAAGGAATCTATTTGAGGCAAATTACGAGTTTAGTTGAAAAGTAATAACAATACTAATAAGAAGAAGAAGGGGAAAGAAGGAGTACGTCAAGCATGCATACTGCCACCAAAATGATTCAGTGGTAAAATATATCAAGAGAAAAGCGTTGGAGGACTTTGACGGAGGGGGAAAATGCACCGACCTGATATACCTATGCAGATGCTAGATGATAGATGGATAGAGGAAACATTAGGAAAACTGCGAAACAGAAACAACACGACGCATACAGCGATGACTAACCTAAGAAGAATATGGACGGACAAACAAATATCTCAGAACACAAAGATAGACCTAGTGCAAGCACTAGTATTTGCAATATTCATGTGTGGCGTAGAAAGGTCAATAAAAGAAGCAGACAGAAAAATAATTGACTCCTTTGAGCTTTGGTTCTGTAGAAGGCTATTGCGCATGGCATGGAGAGCACGAAGGGCAAACGTATCAATCACTTAACAAATAGGAGTAAAAGACCTACTATCTACAATATCCGGCGACGAATTCTACAATACTATGAACATATAAACAGACGACAAGGGGACAACCTAGAAAAATTGATGATATAGGAAAAAATAAAAGGTCAGGGAGCAAGAGGCCGCTATTCCACCAGATGGGTAGATCAAATTACAAAAGATCACAGGAAAGCTCTACAAATCACCCTAAGGGATACAGAAAACCATGGAAGGAGATCGTCAAAAGCGTAAACTAAAGACACATGGAATGACGACCTCTCAACAATGGAAGTACGATGGAAAGAGAAAAGAGCAAGCAGAAATTATGGTTTGGAGATAAATCTGAACAAACCCAAACTTGTGGTAATTGATAGAAGTAACATTCTGTCAGGAGGAAATCTAGTGGGGGAGTCGACCGGGTAAGCGAATTCCCATGCTTAGAATCAGTGATAAGCAATTAAGTAGGATGTGGGAAAGAAATTTGAAGATGCAGAGCAATGTCACCAGAAGCAATACAAAAATTGGCCAAGATATGGAAACACAAAAGTTACGCTAGTTAGATTGCCTGTGCTAGCAAGCAGTAATAGTGTTAGACAAATTATCTAGATTAAAGAAGAGAAGAGAAGGTATTTTCAAAAAGTAGAAGGCAGCAACATTATTCACGTCTTACGTTACATAACGCTGATACTAACAACTGTCCCAGGAAAAAAATCAAGTGCAAATACTACGTACTTCGAAATGTAAAATCTATCAAGGTAAAGGTATCGTCACTAACGCCCTGCGAAGGAGCATGACCGACAACATGGAGGGTTAAGGCCGCCTAAGCATCAGACCTTCAACAACCGTTTGTCTTTCCTACCCAACCACTGTGTTTCGGTTCCCAATTATTTTCAGTAATTGGGTAGGCCACCCTCCGACCGAGCATCCGACTCGGGTTTGACCCCGAGGCACCCCGCGCTCTAGTTGATTGTTTTAAAGTGGTTAAGGCATTCGACTAGATTTAGAATCTACTCGTACAAATAAAATATTCTTTCCACACCAAACGAGCCGTTTTCGATCTTAAAACCCTTACATAACAAACTTCCACCACAAAACGAAATAATAAGGGGCTTTTATTTAATATTCAAGAATTTATTTTCATAATTTCTCACCGCTCTATTCAGTTTTGAATAATGAATTATTATTGAAAAATTGGAAGCACTTAAAGCTGATATACAGATATGATCTTTTGTTGTTTGAGTTGAATTTTATTTATGAGAAGTCATTAAAATTTCTTAATCTGCGTTTTCTTTTCATTTCGTTTTAATTAACATTATTAATAATGCTCGCCTTTATTTAGGATTTAATTAATTAGTGATCGTTTAGAGCTTTCGTTTAAATTTTTGACATTTCTTGCCACGTTTTCACAGGTTTGGTTTTAATTATACTTAGCAGAAAACCAAATAACGAAGCTTCATATTTTTATATTTTCAGTTAAGTTAAAGAAACGTTTAAGTTGAAAAAAGTCGTCGCCTTTTGTTACAATTTATTATTAAGAAACCTTCCACGCCGAAAAAAAAAACCCATAGTTTAAAGGGGTGAAACAGTCTGTACATGTTGATTGTTCTGCAAAATGCAGAACCCAACGTGAAATTCATAAATTTCACTTTAACTATGCAACTGATATTTATTACCTTAATCTTAAGGGGATAATTAAGTCTAACAAAATTACTAATTAATTAAAAGTTACTAATTAATAGCTTACCTCCTTGAAGTGAAGGGTAAATATAAAGAGAAGGTTCTTGCACCCATGAAACTATTCTAACCAAGTCTTTCACAAAAGATGGAACGACGCACTTTAAAACCGCCGTACATCCTCTTGCTGCCCCTAATACTTCAACGTCGACTTTAAACGCTTGTGTTACAACTGAAAAATGAAAGAAGAAAAAAATTACTCATTAGCAAAAAGCACATACGACACTATGTATTAAGTATATATTTACGAGAAAGTAAATTTCCAGGTTGAAAAGTGATACCGTGTTTGTTAACCTACTTCAGGCATTAGTTTAAATAGCGAGGGGAAAAAAACTGTATATCTATTTCTGCTCTACTAATTATGCCACGGAAACAGATCCTTTAAAAGCTCGTATTTGAGGAGCGCGAATAAGCCTGTTTCCATGGCAACGGAATGTGTAAAAGATCGACAACTGGGAAATAAAAATAAGAGACCGTATACAAATAGCGCAAGTTTTAGGAATACGAGTCAAATATGAGACCGTAGTGAAAAATTGTTTTATTCAATTTCATATCTCGTCTAGGGCTTGCTTATTTCATAAGGGTTATCTTGATCTGATCACCAAATACCGAATAACTACATTTATTTGGAGATAAATGGGTGTTATACGTTTTTGACGTTCGAATTTGTTTTTACTTTTATTGCACTTTTGAATTTTTAAGGGCCACTGGTATACTTTTAATAATTGAAAATACATGAACTGGACTTGAAATATTTGTAAAACGCAACCCACATTAATTTTTAGAGGGGGATATGTTGTTCTTCTTCTTTAAGACCTTCTCCGATTCAGAGGTTGGTTATCACTTTTTTAAACATCTCTCGATCTTCAGCTACCCGAAGCAGTTGTAAAGTCGTCATTCCTTTCCAATTTCGTATGTTGCGGAGCCAAGATAGTCTTTTTCTTTCCACACTTCTCTTTCCATGTATCCTTCCTTTAATTATTGTTTGTAGTAATTTATATTTTTCATTTCTTAGATTATGTCCGAGGTAGGCGGCTTTTCTTCTTTTAATCGTATTCATTAGCTCTTTTTCATTGCCTATTCTCCTTAATACCTCTTCATTGGTTATTTGCTCTACATGAGATTTTCAGGATTCGCCTGTATATCCACGTTTCGAAGCCATCGATCTTATTCATGATTGCTTTTTTCAGCGTCCAAGCCATACAGTAATGTCGACTATACGTAATACTTAACAAATTTTATTTTTAGAGCGAGTTGCGAGTGATTGTTGCAAAGCATAGATTTATACTTTAAGAATGTGTTTCTTGCCACCTCTATTCTAATTTTAATTTCGTCATCAGGATTTAGGTCGGTATTAATCCAGCAGCCTAAGTACTTAAATCTTCTGACTTGATACATTGCTATTTGGTTGATCGTTATTTGTGCTCTATTTCCAGTAAGGTTGTTTATTATCATGAGTAGAGAAAGGAATATATGCAGAAGATTATTGCCGAAATATGCGCATATATATGTACCCTATTTTTTAAATATATGCAGTAAATATTGTGAAAATGCATGTGTTCAAAATCGACTTTAAAACAATTTATGATCAATTTTAGTGTTAAAAATCGATATTCGCATATGCAAAAAACATTTGCAAATTTTGGAATTATATTAGGATCTAGATTTAAATCTCCAAGAAATTCCCCATTGAGAATTCTATTTATGTCTTTTAAAACAGTATAAACAGGATTTGCCTTTCATTGCCGAATTAAACTAAAATAATTGCCCCGATTTCACATATTACAATTTTCAAAGTCAGGTAATCCTTAATTGGTTTAATTTTTTAAATGATTTAATATACAATTACCTTTATCTATAATAAACAAGGGCTTAGTGCAGAACCTGGTGTGGCTATACCCATAGAGGTCATGTGTACCCGGCCTTCTGTGAAAATCAATTACTTTTAGAGTAAGCTGTCTGGCTGTCTGTGACCTTACCCATACAATAGTATATTGTAATACAAGTGTTGAAAGCTTGCGTTTGCCATACGAATGTGAAGTTTGCAGCACGAACGATAGTGAGTGCTGCAGCTTTCAACACATGTATTACACGCTATTTTTTCTACAACCACATTTCCATAAAAAATTTAAATATTTCTGCAATATCTGACATTTTTATTTGCGTGCGGAAAAATTACTTTCCGCACGCAAATTTCACTTGTTCGGCAAACACTTATTTTCAATACTCGTATCTATGGAGACGAAGTCTGAAAAGCCCACTTTCCACGGTGGGAGTAGACAATAGTAATTTGTAATACAAGTGTTGAAAGCTTGCGTTTGCCACACGAATGTGAAGTTTGCAGCACGAACGCTAGTGAGTGCTGCAGTCACATGAGTGTGGCAAATACAAGCTTTCAACACATGTATTACACACTATTTTTTCTACAACCACAAAAAATTTAAATATTTCTGCAAAATCAAATCTGACATTCATCAAATGTCATTTATGACATTTTGATTTGCGTGCGGAAAGTAAACAAATTAGCGTGTGGAAAGTTTACTTTCCGCACGCAAATCAAAATTTGAGTGTGGAAAGTTTACTTTCCGCACGCAAATCCAGATTAATCCAGATTTGCGTGCGGAAAGTAAACTTTCCGCACGCTAATTTTCACTTGTTCGGCAAACACTCATTTTCAATACTCGTATCTATGGAGACGAAGTCTGAAAATCTCACTTTCCATGGTGGTTGTAGAAAAAATGCAATAAAGCTATGATGCTATAAAAACCAACTATTAGATAAAATTGGAAACCAACCGAAAAAAATTAAACAAATGAATATGCACAAAAAGTCTAAATTAGCATACTTTGCCTAAACATGCAAAATATGCATTACTTAATTGATGTCACTTAGCTCTAAACACCATGATTCGTCAACATTATTGACTGTTTCATAAGATATCCAAAAATTACATTACTCGTATATGCAGTTTGCATAAAATCCTTTCTCTAATCATGAGTGTAGTTTTGTTGATATTTATTCTCAAGCCCATTTCTTCGCTTGCTTCATTTATGTTGTTAATAAGGAACTGCAGATCCTCTAGACTTTCTGCTAGTATAGCGGTATCGTCAGCATACCTTATGTTGTTTATAACTTCGCCTCTTATGTTTATGCCCTCCGTTCGTTCCCACAAGGCCTTTTGAAACATGCATTCAGAATATATGTTGAACACATCCCTGCCTAACACCTCTTTTTATTGGACATTCTTGCGCCTGTTCTTCGCCTATTTGTACCACAGCTGTTTGGTTCCAATATACATTCTGTATAAGTCTAATATCCTTTCCATCGAGTCCAATGTTTTCAAGAGCCTTCATTGATTTCTCATGTTGTACCCTGTCGAAGACCTTTTACAAAGCAGGCAAATAACGTTTTTTTTTAACTCTCTGATGCACTTCTGTAACATAACATTCATGCTGAAAAGTGCATCTCTTGTCCCCAACCACTTCGGAATCCAAATTGTGAGTTGTCAATAGTAAATTCACATTTTTTACTTATTCTGTTCTGTACAATTCTTAATAAGAGCTTCAAAATATGACTCATTAAACTGATTAACCGAAAGTCATTACATGTTTTTGCGTTATTTTTTTTCAGGAAGTGGAATAAATACAGATTTAACCCTAATATCAGGAATTTTTCCATGGTCGTATACATATATGGTTAAATAATTTAGTTAATATTTTAATGTTTGTATCATTTAGCAACTTAATAACGTCTACAGGGATTTCATTAGGTCCAAATGCTTTACCGCTTTTTGCTGCTCCTAATACATAATCTACTTCTGTTTGTAATATTTCTTCTTCTCTCACCTGTCGGTTGTCGTCGAACAATTCAGTAATGTACCTTTTCAGCGTTTCCTCTAACTCCACTTTATACAAAACTAGATTACCATCGTGGTCCCTGAGAGTATCTATAAGGAGTTCTTTTTCTGTAATTGCCGCTTACTTTCTTTAACTTTTTGTGTATATTAAATTCATCATATTTATTTTGTAGTTCTTCCATTTCTACACATTTTCTTGCATCCACTTTTCTTTAGCTCCTTTTATTTTTCTTTTTATTTTTAAGTTAGTCTGTACATACTGTTCCGCGTTCCTGTTTTTATTGTCTTCGTTCGTATATTAATTTTAATTTTAATGTTGTTAGATTGTAATAATTTAATATATTTAATACAGTTGATACACTGATGATTTCAATTTGGAATTTTGTGAAGTTTAAATATTTACGATATACTTAATATAAAACGATATTTGTAATATGTCATGTGTGTTGTTTACTTATCAAGGTTGTCCAAATTTGGTAGGTGGGTAGAAAACTGAAAAAGAAGCAACTTTTGTATTTGACATTTTTCGAAGTTTTTACAGTTAAGCACGTAAAGATTTTTAAGTTTCAGGCTGGATAATTTCACCGAGTCGTTTACTCACGATTTATTACCGTTGATTTTAGTCAAAATTTTCATAATTTTGGGGAAATTATTATTAAACATAAACAGTTCATAAAATAGATTAAAAGCATCATCCAAATGATGATGATCGTAAGTAACAGAGCAGTCTTCGTTTATTAAGTTATTATTGAAATTAAATATATTTATTTCCAAAAAATGTCTTATTTGATGCAATTGAGTTAGAATTTTTGTTGGCAAAATCAGTGTTTATATTTCTTGCGTTTGAAGCAAGGCCCGAGCCGTGAATGCAGATTTCATTGAATTTTTGCTTATTTACTTGGTCCTTTAAAGAATTTATGGTAGTTTGTTGATTTAGAATTATAACTTCTTTTTGGGATAACAGCTGCTTTAGATAATATATTTCTAGATGCAGTATAGATAAGTTATCATTGCTCTGGGATGATAAATCCTCAGCCTTAAAAGATTCCACTAAATCGGCACAACAGTCTATTAATTTATCATCTATCTTTTTTACTGATTTTAAAAGGTCTACACAGCTACGGTGAGAAACAGCACCACACTTTACACATTTTAAGTCTGTCTGCGCATTTTTTTTGCATTTTTTACAAGTTTTAGGAGCACAATTTCCATTCGCGACTGCACTGCCCGGTGCCATACTCAACCAAGTATCATGGAAAAGCCATAAAATACAGTATTTTTCACCTAGGATTTGGGTTGTGTCGTCAGTTGGATTGTGAATTTATCAACAGTGCGTTGATAAATTCACAATCCAACTATACTCTATACTTCATCTCTTTCTAAACTAGGTTTTCATTACCTACTCCGCACGAATGCGTGGTAAGTTGACGTCAACCCAAATGCTAGATGAAAAATACTGTAGTTTAAAGTTGTAAGAACGTGCAAGATGTAAAAACCTGCAACACTTTTCACAAATTTAAGTTACGGGCAAATTTCAGAAAATTTAAAAAATTGTTTTAAGACCTAAAAACCTACAATACAATACAAAAATTAAAAATTATATGGAAAGATTTAGGAAATTCAGAGTTCTAGATCTAGAAAACAACTGTTAAGATTCCAAAAAACTCTAGAATTTCCTATAAAGCCCCAAGAAACGTATATATATTTTAGGACATTCAGAAAATGCTTTAAAAAATTGCGGAATTTCCTCTTTTTATTTCCTGTGTCCTTTTTCATGTAAATATGGGAATGATAATTCACGAGTTAAACAATCCGGAACGAAATTAATTCTATCGCAAATTTTATAATTGGCAAATAAGTTCCGAACGACCTTTTGCAGGTCAACACCGCAAACAAATTTTCCCCACCTTTGTCAGTTAATAATCTCGCACACTTAACATCTATGTAAAATCGATAAATTAGTGATGCGTGTGGAACTACGAACCATAGAATGGTGTAAAGCAGCCATTTGAGATTAATTCATTAGTAACACTTGAATTAAATGGACATCTAACAGAGGTTTGTAAACTCCGAACTTGACCCTCGCTATTACGCATAACAAAAAAGTTGATGTTACAAATGAGGTGTTTTATTAGTAAAACACAATATTTCTGAAAGGTTCCATGAGTGTTTCGTTTTTATCGAGGAAAACTAGATGGATTTGTAACGAGGGAAATTTCTCATTAATTAAAGACAAAAACAGAAGTGATCAAACAAACTGGAATAATCAGGAAGGCACAGATGAAACTGAAGCAGTTGCACTCACTATTCACTGACAGGTAACTAATTACAGAACCGCAAGTTTGTCTTTGAATTCCGTGAAATTCCTTGATCTTTGACGTATCATTTCCACAGATTCGTTTGTACTTCTGGTATAATAAAACCAATAACACCAAAACAAGGCATCAGCAAGAGCCGCTGCAGCGTTTAGAGCTAACTACGTTCATAATTAATTTAAAGTTATACACAGGTAAAACTTTCCCGAAATAAGCTTGTGGAGCTTTTGGGTTGACAATTATAAATGATTTAGCAGATTTGGACAGCTGAGTTGAATTTAAGGATGCCACGACTAAGTTTAGGGATAAATTTCATGAAGAGACAATTTCAAGGGATGCGTTTGAGGTTAGGTTTTTTATTTAAAAAAAAAAAAAAGAAATGAACTAACCTGCTCGAACTTGCACATCTCGACTAATAATTCTTCCAACGCTATTGGAGGCAACACATCTATAAACGGTGCTATGTATATCCTGTCTATATGCAGCAGCCGCAAACGGAAGTAGCACCAAAGTACCATTTCGAAGGACCCTTCGGATTCCTGCAACATCTCCAACGGAAGTGCCGTCAACTGAAAGCCAATCGATAGAAGGTTGCGGGCTTCCAGAAGCCGAACAATCTAACCACCCTCCGCTGGAATTAGAAAATTCTAGTCTCGTCGGTGGTTCCATTACAAATGTTGGACCACGAAGGTGCAAGTCAAATCCCACTGCTAACTCTGAAAATAAAACAAATGCAATAAAATACTATTTTGTTCCTTTTCAGAGAGGAGCTCGTGTGGAATGCAACTGCCTGAATGTCACACTTGCATACCTTTATACATGCATTATTTATATCTGTGATGTTTTGGTTTATTTGTCAAAGTGCCGAGGTGTTGTTTACAAGATAAATGTGTTCAGAAGGGGCATAATACAATAAAACAATGGAACATGGTCGTTTGCACTTCAGTTTTAGACTTGAATTTCATAAAAAAGAAACGCAAAAAATAAGGAGAGGGAAAGGGAGAAATAAAACCACCTTTACGTTTTATTATTATTTTTTAACAGAACTTGCTTGATCAAGAAATATTAACTTTGTCTTTAAGTTCTTCATAGTTGTTATTAACTAACAGCTTTGTAAATAGCCAAGTTGTAGAAAACGGAATATTCTTATGCAAAATTATAGTAATCTTATTTAACGGAAGTAGATTCAGAATATCAAGATATCTGAAATAAGTTGTTGCATATAATACATGCCGTTTTGTAAGAACTTGGGGTATCGTAAACTATAAAATAAATTTCGGACTTCCGAACAAATTCTCAAAATAGAGTTGTTGAGTTTAGAGAGATCATAGTGTTTGTAAAAAATATGATTAAACCACGAAGCCAAAATAAATGCAGTACAGATGAAACACCTGAGGAGGATAGCAGGAAAAACCAAATGGGATAGAATCAGCAACGAAGTTATTAGACAAGCAAAAAATCAGAACCCAATAACAAAAAATTGAAAATAAACAATTAAACTGGTGTGGTCATCTTATAAGGATGAATCATGATAGAATAGCAAAAATTATAATGGAAGCAAGTAAGTCAAAAAAGAAACAAAGAGACAGACCAAGAAGAAGCACGTCTAGCAAGAGATAAAAGGTCTGGAGGTACAGCAGGACATGGAAACCCAATCCAATGCGAGTATCTGCACCCAAATGTCTGTTATCATAAAAACCTCAAAAATGAGCAAGAATTTTTGTAATGCTTAATGGTAAATGCTCAAACAGTTCACACTTTAACGTTTGGTTCCCATCTACACATTTATTATTTTATTACCTTACAAATATTGTACCGTATTGGTTATCACCAAAAGTAATGTTAAAAGGTAGTAAAATGAGTTAATTGACTTTAATAGAATTTCTGATAATTCTTAAGTATGAACGTGGTGTATTTAACCAGTTACGCCACGTGGGGGTTAGTTTGCTGGGAGAGGTTTTGTATTAAAATACGGATCAACATGTAATGCCCGACTTTGATTAAGTTTTACAAAATATTATTTAGAATTAAAGTAACAAGTAAACATTTAGACAATTTTAGAGATAAGTTACAAGTAGGTACAATACAAACATCAAAGTTAGTAAATGAAACATGAATGAATTACATTAAATTAAATACAGAAAAATACTCTTACATAAAACCGTAAGAAGCATCAGTACGAAGGATGGGACCTGACCTCTTAAGGACATGATTGTTCGATGGTTGCACTGACCATCAAATAAACTATGTCAGAACATTCCTTATATGGGATGTCAGCTTCCCACCTTGTACTGATACTACATGCGTTCACCTTGAACCACGAACTTGCTAATCTGTATATTTTAAAGAATGCCGATTCATCATTTATGCAGCTGCACAGTATTATGTTTCAGTCTCACGGTCACACACGTGCATCTCGCTCGTGTAATGACCATAGATAATACGTCATTTCAATGCGCATGGCATAACATGATGCATACTAGAACGTCACTTTATCACGATATTACTCTAGAAGTAGCAAAGCACAAAATGGGGATGCTTAAATATTTAAATATTATAAGCTGATCACATCATAATATATCTTGATTCTGTGTCCAGTGGCAAAAAGTGTAATAAATTCGTTTAGAAATGCGAACAATAAGAACATGAACAAGGTAAGTTAGACTAGGGTCTGTGTAAAAGTCCCATACAATTTAATATGGAGACTGGATCATAAAGAAATATCACAGAATTGAAAGGATAAAATCATCACTTGGGGAAAGAAAATAAACAGCTTTTTATAAGTTGATAACACCACGTATTTGCCAGTTCGGAAAATGGTAATATGGCAGTTACTACAAAAGGCATAAGCGAAGTTGGGCTCAAAATCGGTAAAGACCAACTAAAAATAACAACAATAGTAACAGACTTACCCAACAACAATATACGGAAATAACTCAAATAAATAACATAGACCCTCTGTAGGTTAGAATCCATCACCTGTAACGTAGGAGGTTGAAGCGAGAAATTCTTACCGAGAACTTTTCAAAACTGCATTAAATTACTGAGTTTTGGAAGTCATAACAATGTCTTAAAGGAATGGAAAAGGGCATGCCAACAAACGGGTATAAAAATAGAACAAGAAGAAGAAAGTCCTGATAACCGGAGACTAATTTGATGATATTGCCACCATGTCATCTACGAAGAGAAATTCTGACATTTGAATCACTTCCATTTTCCACCTTCGTACTTTATATTTGTTGCCCTCTTTTCGCCTTCTTTAACCACCTCATCCATAATTAGTGCAAAGAGTCGTGGACACACAGCCGTTTCGTAATCCTCTCGTTGTTTCAAATTCTCTTGACTCCCTCATTCCCTATTCTCACTTAATTTGTTGTCCTTTTGTATAACATTTAATCATCTCTATCTCTGTTGTTCTGATACCTCTGTTTTCTAGTACTATCCGTATATCCTCCCACCTAATTCTATCGAAAGCCTTTTCCAGATGTACAAACCAAAAACTGTACTTCACTTCTCTTATTTATTGTTTTTCGCTGATTTGTCTTAGTATAAAGATATTGTCTTGTACTCGCCTTCTTCTTATGAAACCACATTGGCTGTCTTCTATTGTGACTTCTAATTTTTTCCTTAATCGGGTTTCACATATTCAGCATATTAATTAATAATGCCATTATTTAAGAACCTTTTGATCATTTGGCATAAATATTATAGTTAAAAATAAATTGCAACATGAAACTGGAATCGTATGGTATTGCTTTAACGTGGGAATAAAATATAAAACAGAATTTCACTGATACTTCTATAGCTTGAAAGCCAACAGTTTTTTGCGAAAATTTTATATTACCCTTAACGAAGAACTAATCTATTCAGAGGTGTTCCCTCGAATTTAAGAAGTCCAAAGCGATTTTTCTGTTCATCTGATGGAATTTACTATTAAAGTATAATTTACTAATACAAGAATGATTCAACAACCGACAAACAAATGACAAAAAGAAGAAAAGAAGCATACCTAAATGAAAATAAAAAAAATACAAACGAGGTAAACTATTCCTATGTATATTAAACAGGCCAAATAACTAACTTCAAGTTAATTAAACTTGACATTTCGTATAATTAAAGTTAAGTTTGAGCGACATCAATTAAACCCAGCATAGAAGCGCACTATCATTCGTAAATGTAAGTTAATGGACCGGAATTAGTGGTTTATCTCAAAATTTGCGAACTTTATGATGATAGACTAAATATAGTATATGCCAGCCAACCTTTATAAAGGTGTACTGAATAGTAAATCTAAGTGGATGTCAATTAGGTAGCCAGGGAACCTTTACAGGTAATTTCCGGTTAGGAGAGTAACCTCAGGAGGAAATACCTACTCAATTTCATTTTGATTTATGTAGAGGATAGTAATTTGGTTTCTGAATATCTTTAGCTTTTTAATGAAATTTATGGATCATGTATTTTGGATTTAAAATTTAATTTTCTATGTTTGCACTTTAATCTTTTCGTCGTTTAATAAATAATTTTGGATAGGAAATTGCTTTTTACATATTTTTCTTATTTATAGGGATTATTAATATATACAGCTGGTGCAGATATTTAGTTACCTAAGCTTTCTGGTTATGCAGTACGCATAATGGCTCGGAACTGAAGGCATTTAAATATCAGAAATTGCTGGAGCAAAGGCTTAGGATTAAGTGGGTTGCATAACGGAAAGGCGCGCGTACCAAAACATCTGCACCTAACTGTACAACAAATTCGGAATATTAAATTAAGCCTTATATAATTATAATTTTAAAGCTGACAACTTTTGACCTCTTAAGGAAACTTTTGACTTTGTGTTCAATGTAAAATCTAATTTTCCAAAGTACCTAGCATTCAACTGTTCAAAACATCCGTTTGGTTTGCCCAATATAGGCGACATTACACTCGGCACAGCTAATAAGGTGAACATAACCATAAAAAGCAACAAATTGCATTTGAAACACCTTGTATGTTGAGAAATGTTTAGTGCTGAAGCTTAAAGTTGCTCCTAATTTCTTTTCAAGGATTTCGAAGGACTTATATTATTTGCCATGGCAACAATTAAAAATTAATCTCAAAAATCAATAACAGCATATTGAACCCTCACTACCTAAATGTCATTTTGCGAATCTCATGATTTAATTTCGTAACTTCACGAAAGAACTTCAGATGTCTGGTGGCATTTTTACCGAAATGAAACCTGTCACTTATCGATTGAAGAGGGACGTTCAGTTCTAATTTTAGGAGATTTTTGGTAGGTTCCGCCTCGGGGTATTAACAGAAAATCGTTAGTTGGGTGTTTATCTCAAAATCGAGGCAGTCATTGCTTATTTCTAAATTTAAAGATTAAATTGTTTTTGTTTATTTTTGGCCACTCATTATTTATTATAATAAACTTGAGTTCATAAAGTACGACAACTTAAGTTTTAAACCAAAAAATTTATTTTTTTTTTTAAATTTTATTTATCCTTTTTTAATATTTTAGAGCCTTTTAAAATAAATCAGAGACTTTTAGAATGAAAGAACTTTTCGAAATTAACCTAAACTAACTAATCTACCCTAATTAATCTAACCTAACCTTTTCTTCGTGCGTGCAGGAGAGGAAATCTTCAGTGGGTATCGGAACTAGTTGTCCATTATTTCAGGATAGAGAAGATATTTTCAGATGTTACTCTTGAATATTTATATTTCCCAAACTTCTGCCCTCTCTTAATATTTTGCGGGCCATGTCTTCAACCACCTTTCAGTTTTCTTTCGAGTGTAGCATTGTTTCAATTAGGTTCTACGGTGTCAAGACCATCCTCGTTTTGGTGTTTGAAATGTCTCTTATCTCCTCCCATTTGCTTCACATGAAAAATGTATGTTCTGCATCGTCTATGTCCCCATCGCATAATATGTAAGAGGTATCTTTCGATATACCAGTCCTTTTTTTGTAACTCATGTAGCTACCATGTCCACTTAACGTTTGAGATAATTATGTCCCCATGTTTTCTGTATTCCAATTCATCTAAATATCTTCTGAATCAATCTTTTGGTCCGTGTACTTTTACGTGTGTATTGGATCCAACCCTCGCTCTATCTACCAAGTAATTTTTCTTTCATTGCCTTTTTCTTTCTTTATTTTCCCTGTAGCTACTTGCAATTTCCAGAATCATTAGGTTTATAGACAGTATCGAGGCTAGACTGTAATGCCTCGTTTGATGTTGTTCTATATGTGCTCCTGTTATGATAATGTTCAGTCTTATTTGTAAACGCGTTAGTGTTTGGCGGTTTCCTTCTTTTCCGCTCCGCATATTTATAGTAAATTGGAATAGGCTATTGACCATAGCATTCTCTTCTTTTGATGGCTAGGGCCGTCTATTTTAGGCATTAGGCTTCTCAGCGCCAGCAGTACCTTTTCCGCCTTTAGGGTTTAGGGTTGCCCTCGCTGGACCCTTAATTTACAATTTCTTTAGAAGGTAACGTCCTAGTGCTTCAGGTATTCCTGGCTCTCTGTTGTTTGTTTAACTGGCAACGCTGAAGAAGAAGTAGTTTATTTTCTAAGCTGCGATTTCTGATTGTTTAGTTAGCATTGCATCCTATTAAAAGCTATTTAGTCCGTCTGGCTTCTCTGTCCGAGCAATTTCATAGAAATACGCATTCCACAATATATGCCCCTATGGTACTTCGCAGATGACGCAGGTCATTGGATATGTACAATGTTGTTCTGTTAATATACTTCTTCTGTTTAGGTAATTGTCAACAATTCTTGATAAATAGCCGGCAACATTTCTTTTAATAAGTTCTTCAATAATGCCCTGCCATCTGGCAGAGTTAAAAGCATTTTAATGTCTGGGGTTATTAGAATGCAACCCTCTGTATTTTATGATATCTTGACCTTCTTTATTACCCTTCCCATCGCATTAACAGTAGATTTCCCCTGTGGATCCATACTGCTTTTCTGCTACATCTGCTTCATCCACGGTTTTTTTCGCTAGTCTTCTATATATTAGTTTTTGAATACCTTTCCCAGCACACCGATAACACAGATTGGTCTATATTTTCTTTTACCTCCATCTTCAGTTTACTTTTCAATTAGACAAGGAACATTCTTTCCTGTAGAAGTTTGTTTAGCATATCGAGCACCATGTTTTTACGAGGGGGTAATAACTAGGAATTTTCTTGTACACCTGATTACAGATTACGTATTTTTTGGCTGAATAGATACGAGTACCATTGAATACAGATGAATACTAACGAATACAACTGAATTTACAGGAATACAGAAGAATACAAGTGAATACAGAAGAATACAAGTGAATACATGGCGAATACAAATAACCAATTTATTTAGAATTATACATAAAAACATAAGTAATTGCTGTGGTTTGCAATATTTAGTAAAAGAATATAAAAATATGTACTTGAAATGGCTTTTAACAAAAGAAACAATATTAAACAGGTCATTAAACAACTTAAAATAGAAAAAATGCAAAAATCTTAATTACAAATGAAAAAAACATTAAATAACCGCATTTACAGGGTCATAATATTTCGAGCCCATCTAGCAAAATGTCTTTTTTTATTTTCCCATGACTCTTCGTTGCCTGTCGCTACTGAGATGGCGTTTAGGTTTTTGTAGTAACCAACACAGTCTACTTTTTTTCATTACGGTATCATGCCCGCCAGAGTTTTTGAAGCGTACAGTAGTTGCAGTTACATTTGAACCATTTGTGCCCTCGCTTGTACCTTCGTAGTCCGATGTTTCTTCGTCAGATTCCAGAGTTGATGCCCTCAAATTTTCTTCTTCTGCATCTTGGTCGATATCCTTCTCCAACTCGGAGTCCGAATCGGCTGAAACCGAGTCTGAAACTAACAAATCTTCAATGGAATATATCATCTTGGCTGTAGTATCTTCAATAGTGCATGATATACTTAAATTTGTACATAGAGATAGAGCCCCAGATTTAGCACTTTCTACGGTAATATAAATAATGTGTTCGTTGGAAGGTAACTTTTCGTTTTGATTCAGCTGGAACGCTTTCCTTGCAGGTAAATTGTAATTTTGAAATTCTTGAGAATGTAAAATTTCGTTATGTAATTGTAACCTCTTTAATCTGTGTAAAATTTCAAGCATACTGAAATTCACCATTGTGCAATATGTGGAAGTCATTGATCTTGTGGCCCGAAAGAACTGTTCGCACGGCTGACTCCCGAACAAAGTCGGGCAAAAATATTCTGGTTGGCCTATATCCCTTAGATTAATAATAATATTAATTAGTGCATGAGCATTTATCTCTATACAAAGATAAGCATTCGAAGTGATAAAATTTTTCAGGGAAAGCTTTTTTGATTTTGATTTTAGCAACCAGGATCTCCATATTCTAAAAAAAAAAAACAATGCACACCAGATTTTAAAAATTCGCTCTGTTGGGTTAATCAGTTTGTCAGTGTATGCTACAACACAATATCGGACCATTTTAAGGTAAACAGCAGTTGCCTTTGCACCATGCATCTCCAATAAATGTATCACTTTAGGATCAATAATTTTCTCAACTTCCCTGAAATTCATTTTATCCTTCGAGTCCAAGTCACTTTTTGATAATAAATGTTCATTTTTTGATACATTTTCAATTAATGAATAAAGATGTTCCACGGAAGCCTTATGTTTTCCCAATATCAGTTCATTTTTCACAGATACCAATTAGAGAAGAAACAAGTTATGGTTACTGACAAGTTTATATGGTAACGCACTGTCTTTAATAATCTTGTATCACCATCTGCAGACATACCAACGATATGTATATCATATTTCTTAGCTTCTTTATGTATATAATCCCACGTCTTGCAACATTTAAAGCTGTAAATCTGTTATCTGTGCCATATATACACAGACAAAAGGATGGAGCATGCTCCATAAGAGGCTGTATCATGATGACATACGCCAGTGAGGATGCTCGTTCAGAATCAAAATATTTCTCAATTGCACTTGCGGTTGTAGCTGGAAATTTCTGAATATTCGGGAGGCCGTTATCAGATAATAGTAGCACGAAACCAACTAACTGATCTGTGTTGCTGTCATATTGTATACGATTTATAATTGCCGTAGCATCCTCGCTCATCCACACGTATCTGGACAGATTATTTTGTGTCAGAAAATCATGCAGTTCTTTAAATCTCAATTCTCCTTCCTTTACATAGTTTCCATTTTCTTGTATACAGTTCAAAACGGTTGCAACTGAAGGTAGCGGTAAATTTTTGCAAAGTGTATTATATGTTAATCTTCCCCCGATGATATAAAGATATGTGGAAAACAGTTTTATAGATTGCGTGTAGCGATTTCCTTTTTTACCCACTAAATGTGATTTCTTATCAACAGAATACAAAAGGTCTTTGAAGAAGGACGATACATGGTTAAATTTATCATTTGAGTCCTTTTCTTTATTATGTAAGAAGTTCAACAAATTTTGCCGCAACAATTGAGTTTCTTGTAATAATGTATTCATTTTAGTCAGAACAGGAAAAAATGAATCCAGTATTTGACAGCCATAAGATGCGTTTTCTAATCTTCGTGCCTGCCTGCTTAAACGGGAATAATTTTGTGTCTTCCATTTTGATTGGGTTTTTAAAACTTTTGGGACATTCTTATTTGGCATGTACTGCACTGCCCCTAATCCAGTACATCCTCTGCTTCCCCCAAAAGGTTTTTTTGTAAAGTATATTTCACCAAAGGTTCATCATCATCTGAGTAAGTTACTTCTAATGAAACTAGACGTTACTATCGACCTTTATTGAATTTTGGAGACGCGTTTTGGAAATGCTCTACTTGTGTGCACTCTAAACCAGTATTTTCATTTTTACTACTGCTTGATTGATCAGTTATGTCCCTGGTTAAGGTTGAAGTGATTTTAACCCTAGCCGACGAGTCAGCAGTGGGCTGATCACTATCGTCAGACCGAGCTTCGGAAGCAACGTTAGATGTAATAGTTACTTCAGCACTAAATTGGGACGCCTTGGGAGTGTTCTCTAGTGGTGGTTTAATGCGAGGTTTAATGATTACGTGGTCCAAAATAGTAACCTTCCTCTTCCTCGTAACATTCTTTTCTTCGGCCAGTTGTTCTAATGGATTCTCTTTAAAATGGACTTTTTTTATGTGCCTACTAAAATTAGAAATGATCCAGCGCATTCCATGCTTTAATTGGGCAGTGAAAATATTAATTACTACATTATTTTTACAGAGGGGGCATTTTATTTTTGCTGATTCTCCTCAAACAATTATTAAAAGTTGCCTTGCGTCAAATATGTGTCTCTGACTAATAGAAAGATGCGTCTCCGACCATGTCTTAACTAATTGTAAAATCCTTTTCTGATTGGTTAAGCCCAAAGCGAGGCCCGAAGTAATGTCTTTGTCGCCACAATTTGTTTGAAGTCTACTTGAAGTATCGAACTGTTTGGTTTTGTAATTTGTCTGATTGGACTTCGGATTGGAGATATTTTTACTGTCGTAATACAAATTCCTTCATCTCAAATATAAGTTTTACATGACCAAGTACAAACTTAAACTTTTTAGTTTGTTGTGCATAAATTCCATAAAAGTCTTCTAACTGAACATTTTCAGGTAAAACATGTTCCATATCATTTCTAGCAAATTCTTCCATGTATTTGATATCATCTAGATCGATTTTTTTAAAAGCTACTGATGTTTCATAACCCGACATTTTTAATACATTAATAATATATTTTGGAAATTTACAACCAAGTCCTTCTTCTAATTTGGCCAAAAAACATGTGTCATTAGAAACACCAGAAGCTGGGCCAGAAGCTAGATCAGAAGATACTTGTGGAGTTGTAGTACTGCTCTGGACATCTTTCAGGTTGTCACCGCAGTTTTTCTAAATCAATAATTATTACAATTAGATCGAATGAGATTAACTCGTATAAACTTATTCGGTATATTAAACATCTTTGATGCCATTCAGTAGACAAATTTATTTCTCTTTTCATTAATGTAAAGCTTGCATAGGCTTACACGAGATAAATTTAGAGAAAATCTACATCTGGAAATCAATTGAAAGTTGGCAAAACACAGCAAATAAATTAGATAAGAAACTGTGGTTCTAACTTTTTTTTGTAAGATTCTTACGAGTATTATTAGATATTATTTACGTCTGTAGCACCAATGTTCCACACAGAATCAAGTAGGTAGTAGGTACTTACCGGCTCCTCGCCTTTCCCTCCGTCGTTCACACCGTAATTTTTTTCGCACATGTCAAACATTTCGAGGGCACTCTAAACCTGCAGAATTACAACATCTGACTGACTGCGTGACTGGGTATTCTTTGTTTTGCATGTGCAAATATGTCAGGGATTCCCCGAGTTCCCTACAGTCTTAGCTTTAAGCCGCTTTAAGCTAATTGGCGCGTTCAAGGACACTTATGAAGTTATGAATATCAAGAAAACATGTTGAATACATGTGAATATATGTGAATACATGTGAATACACCGGAATACATCGGAATACATGGGAATACAGCCGAATACATGTGAATACGTATTCAAAAATGAAATTTTGTACACCTGATTACACAAGTTGTTACCCCCTCGTGTTTTTATTTGCACTGATAGCTGTTTTCTTAATCTCGTTTGTTAGACTATTTGGACCAAGAGCCTTCGTGCTTTTTAGACTTTTTAGACCTCGTCTAGATCCTTTATTTTCAACCTCCTCTACCACAGTAGGTTGACATTCTTTGCATCTTGTGAACAATTCTTCTATAATGTTGTCCATGGCCTATTTACACAAGGTTATCTGTTGCATGTTGTTATAGATTTAGCCTCTTAGTTGTTATTCTATAGCCTTTCCCCACGGGTTTTCTTCAATATCTTGAATTATCTCTTTTCACTTCTGTCTCTTAGAATCATTAATTGCCTTTTGTATTCGTTTCTTACGTTAATATACTCAGTTTTAGCGAGCATTTTGTCTTGTTCTCCTTGTCGCCTCTCTTTTCTTTCTCGTGCATATTCGTCTCTTTTCCGTTATACATATCTTCGTTCCATCAATAGATCGGTTTCTTGTTTATTAGGTCGATGTATGTGATTGGCGTTATTTTCTCGTTCATATCTTCCAGTTTCTTTTTTAATCCTTCTTGTATTACTTTCAGCCCTTTTTCTTAGATCTTTTACTTCAACCTTATTGGTTCTTTTTGTGTATCCGTAATTGTGTTGTTCATTACTACAAAGATGATGTTCTTATGAAAACTAAAAATTTCTTCAGCAGTTACTTTTTATTCTTTGCATTTCAGAACAATTTTCTGTCTAGCTATTGTGATGTCAACGTAATTTCTTTGATTATCTTTTTCGATTTCCTATTTCCCCTATTTAAAATTAAGAAGTCCTCCTTCAGTACCCCCATTCTAAAATTATGTTGCATCGTTGTCCCCCGTTTATGCTGCTGCTCATGATTTTGCTTTTGCGGTAAGGTTACCGTCCAGTATTATTTTTCTTGCATTTATCCTGCTAATTTTCATAGATTCGTCGATGGCTTTCCATTTTTCTTTGAATTTTTCTAGGTCAACGTTCGGTGAAATATAGCAGCTATCTATTACTGTCCAAATCCATGCGTATCCTGCACCATTCCCCTTGTCATAGACTTTGATATTTTTATTAACTACTCTAATTGAAGCATCTTTATTTTTGTCAGATATCCACATCTGGTTATCTATTGTTTTCTTGTTTGGTTCTGCTATAATTAATATTAACGTTTTTCTTGATCTCCGTTGCTATTGCCGTGTCATATGCGTTTATTGCACGGTCTAATTAATCTAATATAACCTAAATAACCTAGTCGAACTTGACCTAATTAAAATTAAAAAAAAAATTAAAAACTAAAGTTTTAGGATTATAAACTATAATAACGAATGACTATACGAAATCATTCGATTAAGTTTCAAAAAGGATGATGGGGATGAACACATTTACACAGGTTTTAGATATCTGCATTTGTGAGAAATGCACCCTAAGTACGTACGACACGTGCAAGATTTGCTCTCACACGTTCAAGCTTTCAGATCACGAAAACCAAGACCGTATAAAACTGAGTTGCTGACTCAAGAACGTTTAGCACTACTTTAGTTTTCCACTTGCATTGCTTAATATATCTTGTTGAATATGTTAATTTAATTTACGTGGTTTTAGCAACGCCAGTTTACCATATGCTGTTGATAAGGCTTTATTTTATGTGCAATCGAATTCGTGGAAATAAGAATACAGAAAATGGAAATAAATAGGTACTTAAATACCACACAGCAAATGTGGATAAATTTTCAAATTAATGATAAGTGATATCTAAAATTCATTCATTCATTCTTGAAATTGTATCCCGCTTTTAATCGTATTTATAATTTATTTAACAGATTTTAATGGAAGAAGTTCTGATCCAAAAGAAGTTTTCTTTTGTATATTATATCAATAAGAATACAATACTGGATTTGAGGATTATTATTTTTTCTTTGGGTGATACATATTACCCAAGGTAAAGCTTGAAGATTCACAAAGTTTATTCTTTTATTAGTGTGGGAAATATAGCAGATGACGACCGGTGTTCAGGTGGTGGTCCGGCGTGCATCGGGTGAGTCAGTAGTAAGTTGTGTACGAGACAGTTTGACGAATATTAAAATCTACTAATTCAGTGTTTCGATTATTTAGTGCTAAATCATTGTTTTCGCGATCAGATTCAATATCTTTGTTACTTAATATATCCATATTCTCAATAGTACTGATTGCAGATGTGTCCACGGTAAACGAAGCTATAAATCTTTAATGCAAGAAGCTAGGCAGGCGCTATTAAAAACGATGAACAAAGGAGGCTCTATTATGCTTCCTTAAGGCACGCCACATTGGACATTAATATTATCGGAAAGAAAATTTCTTCTGTTGTTTAAGTGTACACATTAGCTTGAACCCAAGGATATGCCCGAGTCTTAGACACTTGGCAAATGTAAGTTTCTTGTTATAAATACATGCTTTTATACTCCTTAAAAGTGGACGAGTAAATTTGTGAAACAATTCTTAGGTCAAAGAAAAAGCAATGATTTTTTAACATTATTTTTAAAACCAGCTACAAAGTTTGCTTACAAAGGCTTAACTTTGTCTCATTTTTCCAAGTTTGTCAGGATATAAGTTCGGAGCTTTTCTGATAAGTGAAAAGTCAAAAAAATCCAAACTAACTAAAGGTTGCTTAAAGGTTTTATCTATTCTAAAAGCCCGCTAAAACTGCAAATGAGCAAAAGAAGCCTTGGGGTAGTAAACCAAACGAAACGACCGAAAGTTCTTCGGCTTTCTATAAAATTGCGATGTTTCAGGTTCGAGAGAGAATATAAAGAACTTTTTGTAAAATATTCTGCAGGGTACGAAACGAACTTAATGAAGAGCGGCCCTTTGTTTAAATATCCAGGTGAAAATAGTAATAAAAATCATCCCGGCGACTTTTGTCTGCTAAAAAATCATGCGAGGTTTTAATTTTTTTGCTTTGGAACTGGCGTTAGTTAATGTGTTGTCGAAGTAACATTGATTGATGGTTTTGAACAGGGTAATAGGTGCTCGAAACTTTCAACAAGGGTTGATTTTCATCGTTAAACGCATTTGGAGACGTACTTCCCTTAATTTTTTTGTCGTTGTGTATTTAGGATTCTGTTAGCTTCAGACGTCTTCAGCAATATGTTTGCATCAAACTACAACAATACGCATTCGACCTAACTTTAGTCGAGGCGAAACAAAGGAAATCCGTTCCTTCGATGACGCCAATGGCGAAATAGCCTCGAATCCTTCCCATTCACCCCCGCCTTTTGTATGTCTCTAGTGAGCTGATTGATTGTGTTCAAAATGTGGAATTCCTCGACTAAATTCGAATTTACGATAGAACATTCCACTCTTATCTAAATAATCCCTTTAGATAAACGTTGTAAACAGCCGTTTTACTCGATTATGAAACAGCTTTCATCTATGAACTTTCCGTATTCTGAATTCTACGAGTCTAGATTTAAATTTTTTAGCATAAACCTTTTCAAAGGCTGGCTCGCCTTTGAGCCGCCCCCTTTTTACAAAATAATGACGACTTGGTTCTGATTCACATTACGAGTGAATAACTTTCCCGGATTAATTCTCGCGAACGAAACGGAAACGAATAATTGCGACGGGAATCTATTGTTCCTGGATGCGACACAAAAAAACCCAGCGGAAACGCGAGATGTTGAATCAATTTTTTTAAAAGCTGCAGCTGGTACATTATGCATGCGACAGATTTTTTCGATAGGATTTATCATCAGTGGAAACAAACGGTTAGCTCACATAAAAGCGTCGATGTTTAATATTTATCATGCATGACTGGGAATTTATTTCTTTCTAATCTCTATGGATTTCATTACGAATATTGATTGCAGTTTTAGCATAATTATGCGAATTTTATGAAAACAGTGCGCCCAAAAGTTGCACAAACTATCTCTTTATTATTTTGGATTAGGAAACTTCAAAAATCTTGTAAAAGTGAAAAAGAATTATTACGAAAGTATTTTAAAAAATTTTATAAGCTTTAAATAGGGTTTTCCTGACCAAAACATTGTTGAGATCACAAGATGCATAAAAATAAAAAATATATATATTGTAGGATAATTAAAAATTACTAAATAACTATCATTATTTGTCGATATGTTTAAATTATATCACTTGGTAATAAGCACAACATTCTGAAGTGTGAAGAGAAACAGACAATCGTAAATGTCTGGTACCAAGCAGAGGTAATACTTCTCTATAAGAAAAGATATATCGCAAACTTAGATAACTATCGCCTGCTCTCACAATTAGTATCTACCTATATAAATTATTTACAAAAATAATTACAAATAGATTAATACTAAAATTAGACTTTTACCAACCTAGGGAGCAGGTAGGATTTCGTAGTGATTTCAATACATGTAATCATCAACAGACAATACGAGTCTTACTAGAAAAAGGGAAAGAGTATAATTTACTCATATACATGCATGGCTTATACATATAGATTATGAAAAAGCCTTTGATTCAGGTGAATCATAGGCAATTTTAAGACCTTTGAAAAATTGTAGAATTAACAGTAGATACTCCAACCTAATTAAAAACATCTACGATAAATAAAATTAAAAAGAGGAATCAGACGGCAATAACATCTCGCCTAAGTTACATTTTCATAATCGCAATGGAGGACATCTTCAAAACGCTAGACTGGTTTGAGAAATGACTAAATATAGATGGAGAGTATGTCATCACTTAAGGTTTGCGGACGATATAGTCCTGATCAGCAGTAATATCGAAGAGCTGCAGGAGATGCTAAACGACCTAAATAGATAATCAAAATCTGTAGGTATAAAACTAAACAAAACAAAAACATGAATAACAACGATAAAATTCATATAATGTTGTAAAACAAAAAACTATAAGTTGTAGATGACTATATACACTTAGGTCAGTTAATAACTACATCCAAATATAATATATGACATCAGAAATTCATACTCGTAGATTGACTAGGCTGGGACGGAGTGCATTTGGAAGATTAAAATATATGATACAAAGTAATATACCAGTCGCACTTGAAAGTAAATTATTCAATCAGTATATACTTCCAACCTTAATCTATGGATCCGAAACTTGGAGCTTAACGAAATGCAATGCTAAAAAAACTTCTGACGACACAACGAGCCATGTAAGGACTGTCACGGCTTTTTTGAATTTTTGGTAAAATTCTTTAGTACGACCCTGTCCTTTTTAATTTTAATCCTGTGTCAATTATGATATTTTTGTTACAGTTTGTGGAGGTTTAGTGCTAGTTAAAGTACTGTCATCAGACAATTTCCTTAATTGGGATTAAGAAAATCCACAGCCCTAGGAACCTTCTTCGTTTGTTTTGCACCCGTTTTCCGGGAAAAAGGATACCAACTCCTTTTTTAGTGATCGCCACTATATTTCCCTGGGGTTCGAGGCCGACCATCGCTTCCATTTGGGCTACCACCAGCTAGCCCTCTCCTGTCTTACGTCCGTCACATACTTCCTGGCTTTCCAATCAAGTACGAACATCATTCCAGGTAATCTACTTTTCTTTTACGCTGCACCTGCTTTTACCGTTTGTGTTTCAACACTAGTTTCAATGCCTAAGATTGACGTTTGCGGGCAGGCCTCTATTAATGTTGTTCATGGCCGACTTTCGGTCAATCTGTTTGTCCGGGAGTAACGTGTGAAGGCTTTGTGAATCGCCTTTAGGCGACTTTTATATTCACATTGCACAGGTTGAGGACCGTCGGCAACCAGTTGACTAGTTTGTTTGATTCATTTTTGTGATTACCCGTCGACAGGCATCAGTTAAACTTTGTCAGTAAATTCAAGTACTTCAAGCATCTTTTCTTTCGTTTAATTCGTTCAACAAGTGTTAAGTCTTCAACTAGTGTGTTACGTTTTGTTTTATTGTTGACAGTTTCGAAACTTTGCGAATTACCGTGACGATTGCTTATTTAATGTTGCATGTGTGTATCTATTTGTAAATTGTAGTTTAAGTAGTAATTATCCTTGCTTTTAAGTTGAATTAATATGACATCCCTTAATCATCTTTTCATATAAATTAAGATAGAACTTATAAATTTATTTTGCGTCATGTTTTAAATATTTACTTGCTTTCATTAAAATTTCTTTGTAATTCATTCTTGCCTTTTATTTGTGCGTTAGTGTTTTGTTAAAGATTTACGTATACAGTGTGAGCCTGCCTACAAGTTTAAGATTTTCAGTAAGTAAGTTACTTCATTAAGCAAGGTAAGGCACATCTTGCAGCAGGGTGGTACCAATCCCAACCCATTCGAGCCCTAGAGGAACTATCTGCGGTACGTTCTTTGAAACTATTTTGGGTGACTTTCCGTAGTGGCGCCCTATTTTCATCCCTTTTATGACCACCCCTATTTGAAGGGTTTAACGTTTCGAACCCCCTTTCTCCACTGTTTGCTAGCCGCGCGCGTAGGGACAACAACTTCCACTATTAAATGCCGTAGTGCAGAATAAGCACGTGACAAGGCGGATACGGAATATAACCCTTAAAGATCGAAGAAGGGACGCCGGGATAATGCAACAAACAGTGATACAAGATGTGTTACAAGCGGCGCTACAACTGAAATGGAACTGAGTTGGACATGTGGCGAGAATTACGGACAGTAGATGGACAATCAGGATATTACAGTGGAGACCGAGGACAGGAGGAAGAAGCAGAGGTCCCCCAAAAATAAGATGGAGGAATGATATAGCAAAACTGCTGGAAGAAAATGGATAGATACTGCCCAGAACCGTAAAGAACGGCAAATACTGGGGAAGGCCCACATCTAGAAATGGAAATGTAATACGCTGATCGTGATTGTACATTAGATTGACAACCGAAAAAGAAAAAACCTCTGAAAATGCAAAGATTAATGAATTAAAACAAGTTAGCCTTTATTATTATTTCTTACACTTCAAAATACAAAATGATTGCATTTTAAAACCTTGTTATGATGTTCGAAATTAAATAATGCTAGGTTAGACTGAAAACTGAAGAATGAAAAACTTTGAAGTGATTGAATTTTATCTTCAAAATAACTAAAAAAAAAACATTTAAAGTAAATCAACACGAATTAATGAAAATGCAAAAATTGATTATGTCTTAGATCTCCAAAAATTTAGAATTAAATATGGATAATGTTTCAGTAATCAGTAACCTCCAAGTTTTAAATAAACAAGGCTACAACGTGTAGTAAATTACAGAAAGCTGAAGAACAGTTAATTAAAATAATTAAAAAAATAAGAACTAAACAATTTAAAAATATAATTTTTGATATTTTATTAATTAACTTTCGAAATAAAACATAAATATTATTTTTTTAAACGATTTTCACTAATTCTGAAGTACAGAAATAACGTGAAAAGGTTCTTTGAGCAAATTGAAATATTTACCTTCCAAACACAATTTTAGAATATTCAGAGTGTGTTTTACTTCTTACAGTTTAGGTTAGAGCAGGTCAGGTGGCGTCAATTTAAGTTACGTTAATTTAAATTAACATAAATCAGATTGTGCCAAGTTAAATTACGTAGTAAATGGAAATTTGGAAAATTTGATTACTGGAATTGAACAGCGTGGAAATGAATGGAGTAACCGAAATCTCGCAAGTATCACCCACAGAAAAACCTAGCCTAGACAGAAAATGATGGAAAAATACCACTGCACACATAGACGAATATTAAATAAGTACGAATATATTCACATTCAACAGTTATTTGTTTACTAAATCACATTGAAAGTACTTTGCGTGATAAGTGACTGTTCATTCACCTGTGCAGTTCGATCCCAACGATTTATGTTTGCACATGGTTGTTTGTTATAGTTGACTGTTTTTTTTCAATTTTCATCTAGCGAAAAAGTAAAGGTATAAAAGCTCACCTTTTAATTTATTTGTTGACACGCGAGGTTTTAATATGCTTAATGAACGGTTTTTTATGTCATTGTAATCAGCTTTATGTTGATATTCGCTTGTTCAATCTTACGTAAACAGATCATAATATTCTAAGATTGTTTAAATGTTTCTATAACTTGTATAGTGGAAAGATTTGCTATTTGATGTTTTTATCGTTGCCAAGGCAATTCTGAAGGAGCCCTATTTGTAGTTTATACAGTATGTTAAGCGAAATGTCGTAGGAATACAGTGACAAACAAGGAAATGTATGGTTTAAACTAATCTTAAAACTCCCCTGTTCAAAGTGGAATATAAAATGATAGTTTTATGCAGGATTCCCATTTTCTCTAGTAGCCCCTTATTGGCCCTGAATAGGCAACACCCATTACACGGCACAGGTAACCCCAGTATGTGTGGTTGTCTATTCAGATCAAGTAAGGGGCTAGGAATCAAGTTGGGAACCATAACTTTGTATGTTTAAAACAGAGATATACGATATTTGTATAATAATTAAACGTAAGGTAAGGTTTTTGATGTTCTTGTCGTTTTTACTTCCACAGACCTTCCGCACTCGAATTGATTTTCTGCCCCATCGATAAATCGAAGAATTCATATAATAAATAAGCAATGTTTTGACTAATGTTAAACTAGAGAATTACCACCCAATCAATTGACCATCTCACTAATATAAACTGTCAACTAAAATTATTACCAACAGCATAACGTAAAACTTGGACCAATATCAACCAGTCGCACTGGCAGCTTTCTGTAAAGATTTTAGCACTTGTGATCATCTGTTAACAGTGAAGATATTGTTAGAGAAACTAACACAGTATATGGCCTTATGAAAATACGTTCTTGGACTATAATGAAAGACCTTTTCCGATCAAAACGGACAGGGAGATATCCCCAAAACTGTTTAAGTTGGCTTTTCAAGGTGTTTTTAAGAAATTAGATTGGACAAATGAGGTGCTCAACTAAACCATTTAAGGTTGTATATGCTGACTCAGACAGAGAATTGGAATTAACATCTAGAATAGTGGGCCTGAGAGTTAACCTTGACAAACCAAAGGTAATGTGTCCTGAATGGAAATGAAGAAAGTGTCAGCATGTTAGATGTGATCGTAGTAGCAGAAAGGCACTACAATCACAGCAGTTGCACATAACGAAATAATTAAACATTTAAAAGCTGCTATATGTTCGAAAAGACCCACAACCATGCTGCTATGCGACAATATTTTAAAAGACTAGGTACTTATAAAAAAAATATTAAAAATTAATTTAATTTTTACCCTTCTTTAAAACACCGACACACTCTGAAGTGAGGGGGACACCCTGTATATAACATAAGAATTCTATTACTTTATATGAAATAGTCTACTGTTTTACACCGTATGTTTACTGCTTTACTCATAAAAATATTCCAGTTTCGTAAGCAAACTTTGATACGTTTAAAAAAGGTTCGATTGTAAAACAAGTAGTCTGGACAAGCAACCTGTAGTTATTTGCATGATTTATTCAAGTATCTGACGAAGTACTACGCTGACCAAACGGCCCTTTTCAGAAATCATTGCCTGAACCCCTCGACTCGTCAACATCATTGTCAGAACAAACGTATAATGTTGGCTGATATTTTTCATTCAGTTCATAAAACTCGTGTATTTACCCTTGGGATATAAACTCGTTTTATCTTGTAATATAAACAGATATATACTTTAGGAAAAGGGGGTTGGATCCTGATGTTTTGTTTCAAAGGTAGTTTTACAAGAGACGGAAGTACGAGTTTTTTGTTCTGAGTAAATAAGTTTGCAAATACTTTGAAGAATTATTTATAAGACTTAGGCTGTTAGCCCTTCTACTCATCTTTGTTTCGAATAAGTAACAACGCCCTTAAGCGTACAAGGGCTGAAAAGTACACGAGAGAAAAATTATTTTTATGATTGGAGTTACAAAGTTGGTTATTGTTATTTTTGTTGTCGTGTAATATTTATTTCGTTAATTAAAAGGCAGCCACGTTTCGTGTTTTGTTAATAATCTGATTTTTCTGGCGTTTATTAATTAACGAATCGTTTTTTCGACTGGGTTTTGTTATTAACAGCTTGGTTTTGATGCGTGCAGTACCTTAAGGCTAAACATGCTGCATACACATTTCAACGAACACGTTTTGCTAATTAAGACAACTAATTTCGCCTACACTCCGTTGATAGCGGTGGCGTAACTTTATACGACCGCACTAAAACTCCTAATCTAAACGGCGTCAACCGAACCAGATTTTGTTATTACCCTCATTTTGTATATGTTATATTGTTTTAACGGAATAAGAATGTTAAATATGGACATATTCGTATGAATACAACCTTTTCCGAGACAAAGTTGAACAACTCTCTTGTACGCCAAATTATCCCTTATTATACGGGACACCTTAACACATAACGATAGTAAAAGGAAATATTAGGGTCAAGAAGAACTTCGTTTAAAAGTTTTGTTCCAGGCATTATTAAAAACTTCTGGTTTAATTATAGATTATGCAACGTTTTCTTAGACTTTCAGAAGTTACTTAAATAAGTTCTGAATAAAGTAGTTTCGAAGATTCTCTACTTTAACCAAACACTTTTAGTTTTCCTTTTTTAAACAAAGTCATTCTTTTCATCTTCGTTTTTTTTTGCCTTAAATACAGTATGCTAATACGTATTATCTTTTGTCTCCTTCATCTCCCAGTCAAATAAACTGATCTTGTGTTAAAAACTAAAGTGATGCTTTTTTTGTTCAGTGATTGATTCGTTGATCAACTAAGTTAAAAATAGAAGCGATGTATGCTAAAATTAAAAACTCTTTGTGAAATACATCGATGAAAGTATTTTTAACTAACCTCTTTATTTAATCCAATGGCAACGTTGAGCTTAAAGGATTTTATTTTAGGGTACAAAAGCGATTCGGTGTTCAAAGGATTGCATTCTGTAAATTTAGGGAAGTTAACACACCAAGGGATTTTGTGTTCTATTTTTTTTGGAACTGTGGCAAAAGCTCGACTGGTTCAGTAAACTAATTTTTCTAGTGGAATTATTCTAACGATATATATCTGGCGGATTTCTACGACCTGCGATTAGTTGCTGAATATTTTTTTTTTTGGAAATTTATACTACATATTCGTAGCATTCGAAGCTTCTATTTTAATTAAAATGAAATACGTTTTTTCCTTTAAATTTAATTTAAAAAAAAGAAACAAAATTGGAATGTCTTCGTTGTATGTGCTGGATTAATGAATTTATCACATGAAGGGGTATTTACATAACCAATTTTTGAAAATTTCCAAAAATAGTTGTCATCACCTAATCTTAGAATGTCTATTAAGTTACGTCAGTACAGAATAAACGAGTTCAGAAGCAAAAATATGACGTAAAGGTTTTGGCCTACTTAAGGAACCCTCTGAGTTAATTGCTTTACCCTGATTGGATTTGTCTCACATTTTAATATAGGTTAGGGATGTTTCTGGGTATTTCATATATCATTTATCAATTCCGATGATGAGACTGATATATCACTAGAATAAAACACTTGGCTTCATTTATTTATTTATTTATATATTTATTTCCAGGACGAGATCTTGCACTTATTTCTTTGATGAATAAATTTTTGAAAAGCTTTGGCTTCAAGATCAATCCATTTCCAAGTACCAAGTTGAAGGGAAATGTGAAAATTATGATATATTCGATTGCATAATTGTTGTTGGTTAGTTCTGTTATAAGTTATAATGTTCAATTCAATATATACTACATCAGCTCGAGCGTTCATTAAATTCTTGCAGTTATTCGCAGCTATTTTATTTTCGAAATATTGCAATGAATTTAGTTGGTTTTTTTTGGTAGTATAGTACAACTTCGATACTCCGGATACATACAATTTTTACCCTGCCCATAGGATATGATAAGAAGACAATATACTGCTACAATACACCTTCAATACGTGTGATTGTTCAATTTTAAATATGACATAATTTTGACTTTTTCAGAAAATCAATCTTTTTATAATTTTTAATTAATTTTTAGAGAATCTCTTAAATCAAGGTCGCCAAAAGGGATCGCTTTGATGAATTTCAAAATTTATATAAAAATTCACCAAATTGAATTTTAAACACCTTTAAAAATCAAGAAAATCTTTACAAACAATAACAAAAAATTCTAATAATTAACTAAACACTTTCTAAAATTAATAAATTTACAAGACTACCTTTTGAAAACAACTTGAATAAATATAACGTGTGATCGAAAAAATTTCACCTCAAAGTTTGCCATGAATAATATAAATCATGTCTTTGCTAAAGTCAGACAACATAAGCCATTAGAACTATTAAATCTAAAACCACGCCGAACTGATAAAAATTAGAGCAGATTAAATTATTCTAAAAACTAAAATTAAATACAAATTGAACAGAAAAATGTTATTATAGTCCAGTCAAATGGTCGAAATAAACAGGCAAACTTTGCATTTTGGGTAGGCAGCTATTTTTTTTATCGTTGTGTAGAGGGGTCAGCGATGAGTCTAAATCAGGGTTTTCGGGGTGGTAACCCCCTCCATTCGGCCGCCATTTTGAAAAGAAGGGTTAGGTGGTTTTTGGGCTATATCTCTGTAGTAGGGAATCTCACAAAAAATTAGTATACATCTTTTTTGTAAAAACTCGTATTATGCACGATTTTTATTCATAACTTTTTTACATAGCAGTAATAATAAAAAAGTTATAAGCTGGAAAAGATAAAAACTTAAGGGCTTATAACTGTTTTATTATTAATGCTACGTAAAAAAGTTATCAATAGAAATTGTAGAGAAGATGGTTCTCCACAAAAAAGTTTAACACAAACTTTTTGTAAGACTCACGACTACAGAGATATAGCCGAAAATCGAATTAACCCTTCTTTTCAAGATGGTGGCCGGTGGGGTGGTGGGGTCATATTAATAAAAGTTGTAGATAATACGATTCTCTACAAAAAAGTCTTGTACAAACCTTTTGTAAGACTCACGGCTACAGAGCTATAGCCGAAAAATTAATTAACCCTTCTTTTCAAGATGGCGGCCGAATGGAGGAGGTTACCACCCCGAAAATCCGGATTTAGACTCATCACTGACCCCCACATACATCGCAAAAAGAAAATCGCTGCCTACCCAAAATGCAAATTGAATTACCATTTGACTGGACTAGTCCAATCAAAGGGTTGAAATAAAAAGGCAAACTTTGCATTTTGGGTAGGCAGCGATTTTTGACGATGTGTATGGGGGTCAGTGGTAAGTCTAAATGAGGATTTTCGGGGTGGTACCCCCCTCTCCATATGGTCGCCATCTTGAAAAGAAGGGTGAATTAGTTTTTCGACTATAGCTCTGTATCCGTGAGCCTTACAAAAATTTTGTTTAAAATGTTTTTGTAGGAAATCACATTCTCTATAAGTTTTATTAATAACTTTTTTACGTAGCATTAATTATAAAAAAGTTGTAACCTCTAAATTTTTTGTCTTTTCCGGCTTATAACTTTTTTATTATTAATGCTATGTAAAAAAGTTATTAATAATAAATAATAGATAATACGATTCTCTACAAAAAAGCTTTATACAAACTTTTTGTAAGATTCTCGACTACAGAGGTATATCCAAAAAACGAATTAACCCTTCTTTTCAAGATGGCGGCCAAATGGAGGGGGTTACCACCCCGAAAACTCTGATTTAGATTCACCACTGACCTCTCTACACACCGATAAAAAAGATCGCTGCCTACCCAAAATGCAAAGCTAAATTACCATTTGACTGGACTATTAACGGAAAATTATTTTAAAGTAGTTGAGTTATGTGACCTCCATTTTCTTGGTGGCAGATTTGAATTCTGTGTTTAATAGAATTAGTGACTTTTTATATGCCTGACAGCAAAACAGACATAACCTCACACACCTCACATAACCTATAAAACAACAGCTGACATTTGTATGGCTTAAAAGTCGACATGCCTAATTTTGTGTTTTCATGTTTCATAGCCGACTTGAGGTGAAATTTTTTCGATCGCATGTTACTTCTTGCCTTGACTTCCAATTCTCCAAACACTGTCGTCACCTCTTTCCAACAATACACTTTCCACTTTGACTTGTACTCAACCAAAACTGCCTTTTCTATCAACCAAACAATACACTTTCCCCCTTTCAGCAAATCAACACCCCACCCATATCCAAATTCATAACGTTTCCTCAATAATAAAATTTTATTTCATACAATTTTCATTATGTACTTAAATCCAAATTATATTTTTAATATAATAATAATCTTCATACACTGTTAATTCAATTATAACTTTAATTGGTTTTAAAATTATTATTTTATGATAAGAAACCAAGTTTAAGTTTCACAAACTTTAGAACTGAACTTTCGGTTCCAAAGAAAGCCTTGATATTGCCAGTTCAGAAACGCTGATGGAAGAAATACTAATCGCCTAAGCAACACAATTAGTTAAGGGCCAATGGCGCGAGCCGTGTTTACTATTTGTCTGAGACGGAATCGGAGATAAAGAATCAATAAAACTTCTGTTATACTTAAACAGCTGACATGGCACTGAGTGGGATAAGTTCCACAATTAAACCCAGCGAACTGTGCTAACAAAATCGTACAAAGGCGTTCAAAAACTGCAAAGATAAGTAGAGCCAAATCTCTAAAAAATGACTAATGATTATAAAGGGATGGCAGAGAAGGAATAGTAGCACGAAACAAGAGACTTTTTTCCTTCTACGGGTTGGTTTACGTGTAGTTCCCTGCAACTCGGCGTAAAAGACTTATTGTGCTTCCCGCGTTATTTCACACTATAATGACTTTAAAGAATTCCAACATTCCAGGCTCGACACCAGTTTTCCCAAAATATTTTTGCCTGACGGTTACTAATTCCTAGCAGTAGCAGACAGTAAATTGGAGTTTCTTCCTCTTATTCGCAAAACCTGCAATGTGGTGTTTTTGAACGTCCCATACTATGTAGGTTGTAGGTGTTTGTTCATGCAACACTCATCTGTCAGGATTTTTGTTACAAGAAAAGCTTTATTCCTTCCAAAGTTTAGAAGTTTTTGTGTTAGGATCATTAACGGATCCCCTATGAAGACTTTGAAACGTCTTGCTTTAGAGTAGTCTACCCAGTATTTGCGGCGGCTTGTAGGCTCCAGGACCCATCATATGTATTTCAATGCCACTTCTCGCTAACCGTTCAGTTTTTCATTACCCTTTATTCCTTGGTGTATCGGTGCCCACACAAGACTAAGTCTGTTGTGCTCTCCCACTTGCACAAGTGCCTTGTAACATTCCGGAGTTGAACCGGTTTGGTATCAGCGCTTTTAATGCTGTTTGACTATCTGATATGATGCTTTGCATCACCAATTGCGCGCACGTAGCATTGTGATGACTTCGGTTTAGACTACCATTTTGTGTCGTCTCAGATTTATGCCAAACGTGTTTCCTGGTCATTTTCCATATATTCCTATACCTGATCCAGTGTCTGTTTCTGACTCTTCCGTGTACCAGAATTCCCCAAAACAAGAGACATAGTGGCATGAAAGTAAATAAAGTAACGCATGCCTAGCAATAGATGGTGGATGGCTGGGAGAAAGGACAAGGTAAAGAAGAAGGAGGAGAAGAAGAATGGCAAAAATCTGCATGAATTGATGGATTGTCCAAATATATTGAACTGTATGATACAACTAAATAAAACTTAGTTTCTTTACAAACTTTTCTTTGATTGCTTAAAATTACATCTGCAGCCATGTTGAAATTCTCCTTGTTTGATCAAAAAGATGATAAATCTGGCTTTTTCATGTAACTGAACTTGCAATACTTTTTCGGTGGTACTTAAGTATGTTATACATTTCTCCATTTTTGAGAGTTCTTAGCTATTATCTTCGAGTCATTCTGTGTCAGACTTACCGTTTGAAATTTCTTATTGTTTCAATTTTTATATTTTTTTAATTTTCGTGTCTTTCTTAATTAAAGTTTAGTTCAAAAAGTATATCAGCAGAAATCAAAGTCGGACTCTCCTTCGATGAAGAATTACAACTATCAAATCTAATAATAATAAAATTGTGAAACTATGCACTCTTAAAAATTTAGTCAAAGCTATGCTTATTTACTAATCTAAATCCTTGTATTTTTATGAATTTCAATCCAAAACCGCTCTTGTAAATTCATTAAACTTTAAAACACTGTCTACCCTAATTCTCATGGTGCGCAAAACGTCTCCATGGTTTCCTATTAAATTATTACAGGGATACTAAGACGTACAAGTTAAAGGGTTATCTGAAGTATCTACTCACTGGAGGATATTATGGGCAAAGGTAATCAACCAATGCTTTTCGGATCTCTGGTGTCGAATATTTACTTGCTAAATTCTGTAACCCCTTCTGAGTTAAGTTAACCCTTATTATATAAACGGTTTGATCCGTTATTAATTTCAGAGGGATGTGGTTTGTTACACATATGTATTAAAGAGATGTGATACACTGAGCTTATATTAGTTAGAAAAGATAAAATTAGGGTTATGGAGCAATTTATAGGCACCTAATTTCATAACCTAGAAATAATGATAAGTTAGGAAATTGGTAAACAAAGCCTTGTTAGGGAATTTGATTTATAAGATTACTTAGCTGTATAAGAAAGAATTAAGAAAGTTCAATTTATGAAAGTTAAGGTTCGTGAAATAACCGAACTTTTTCTCTTTACAACTAACAAAGTTTGATAGGTTTACTTTTATTTATAACCTGCCTTCTGTCATGAAGATTTCAGATTAGGTTATCTTATTTTTACTTTATTGGGGTTTTACGGTGTTTTGCACCAAGAAGGGCGTTGCTTGTACGTTTTTAAAAATGTAAGAAATTCAATTTAGTACACGAAAACATTTATTGGGTTCGAAATTTATTTGGGGAAATACTGTCTAACATTCAAGGGGTATGTTAATCAATAATGAAAGTTTAGTTAAGTTTTCTCCATAATCTTCGGAGGGTTGACAGAAATATTAAATTAAGTTTCGTTGCCATTCAAAAACCTTATTTGCTAGAACGTTAAATTTCTGGAATAAATTATTATCTCGCTTGAGTTACCATTTTCTGTACAGCTTTTAAAAGTTTTCTTTTTTAATAATCGGGGTGCTACTTTTAAACGGGTTTATTAATTCTAAATTATGAAGGATACTTTTCGTCTGAAAATTTAATATTTGGGTTAGTCTTTCTTTATTTGTTCCGCAGATGGTTGAGCTGTAAGTTGGATTTTCTGGATGTAAGGAAATTTGGAATATATGAGCTCGTAAAAGAATTACATTTTGTCATCCCCTTTGTTTACAAGAATATTTTAAATATTAAATAAATAAAAGCTTTTTTTTTTCAAAAAAATCCATTATTATTCTCAAAGCTTTTAACTCTCAAAAAAAGAAACAAGAAATAATATTTATATTAAAAATTCGTTCGTCATCAAGTTGTTTCATCAATATTCAGTGAATGGGATTAACCGTCACTTCTATTTTCTCGATTTCCCATGAATATTCATCCACATGCCTTTACGAAAATACAATGCAACGAACGAAACAATCCCGCAAACGTAAGCAAAGTCATATTCGGCCTGTATCAGCACTTCTCGCCCATTATTTTTCCGCTGCGAGCGTTCGAGTGAAAAATCAGATAAAACGTGATACAAATCCATGAAATATCGGAGTATTCTACAGCGGGTCGACATAGAAAAGCGGAAACACAAAGCTTGGGGCCTGCGTATGACAGCATTTCTGATGTTGGCAAATAACGATGCTTGTCAACCGCCTACCATATCGTATTATTCGAGCAGGTATATCTTCACTCTGGTGGGGATGTGTTATTCAAAGCACGCGTATCGAACTTTATTATGGACTTATTTATAAATATAGATGTGTTTTTCGGATATTGAACAAGGAAAAACCTGTAACAATATATACGAGTGGGAATTTTTGATTTTATTCAAATATCTCTGTGTAAGCTTTCGTGATATGTATGTATCTACGTATTGAATATTAGGTCATCAATCTTCATTTTTGCGATTATTGAAAAATAACACCAAAATTCTTTAAGCAAGCTGCGAAAAAAACTCGTTGGCAAACATCGAGGGAGCTATTTTGTCTTTTAGCATAAAAAATCACTTAATTCAAGGCTAGTTATTGAACTGCTTAATCCTCTCTTCAATTTTTTTCTCTAATTTATTCAAAAAGTGATGAGTTTAAATGAGTGTACTAACTGCCCAAGTTAAGGAAGGATACTTTCCTCACGTGTTGCAAGTATGGCGAAGAAAGCATAAACATAAAAAATTAGTTTTGAAATTAAATTGAAATTCACCGTCATGAAAATACACTGCCAAGGAGTTACTAAAACATTGTTATGGAAAACAAGAAAAACACTTCCTTCGTCAACTGAGGAATTCCTCCTCATTAAACGAGGAGAACGTTTCACTGTCTTCTATAATACAACAATCGAAAAGTGAAAAGAATTCAGGTATCAGAAAACCTGTCAGAATTCCATGAAAGACTTAACAAATCAGCATTACTTTTCGTTTTCGAAACATCAGAATTACCATAAAGGTTACCTAATTATTTATTGAATTCAAATAAAGTCCTGTATTCCTAGGTTTTAATTTGGAGAAATCATAAACGAAGTAAAGCAAAATAAATTTGGACAACGATTGGATTTCGCTCTGATTCGTTTAGTGGGTTTAGACAGATATTGTGAAAACATAGAGAGGGCTTAACAATAATAAAAGTTAAATAGATTCTCGAAAAAATCTGTTACGAAAATGCTGTTAATTTAGTAGGAGACTAGACTGAATTCGAACCCACAGAACGTTATTTAAGAAAACGAAGTGTACATTTACTACTTTAGGGGTTTGTTTTAAACCATGAACTCTCACATCATTTGATGCTTCTAAACTTTTGTGAAGTTTTATTCCTTGCCACAGAAAAAAAGAAACCAAAAGCTGTGAAGAAGGAAAGCTTAAATCCTTTTAGTACTTAGTAAATATAATTTCGATTGTTTTGTGAGTTTAGAATCGAAAAATGTATATTATATTAATTTGTGCTAGTTTGTTCCTTGATTTTCTGAAAATAAATACATGATTGTAGTAATTGCAAGAAAGGAAAGTTACTTAATTAACTAGCTGTGAGAATATTTAATCTTTCAGCAAGTAATGAAAAGATGTGTTGAATTGAAAGAAACAAAGATGGAATAGAGGTTTTTACGTCGTTTAGGAGGTTGATAATTTAATTCAATAAAATTCTCAAATTATCTGTTTCAAGTTCTTATAAAGAAAACGTGGAAACTGACTAAGTACCCTAAAACATAACAAAAACGGTACAAAAGAAAAAAGATTTTAACAAATATTTAAAAAATCTGCACATAAACAAAGCTTGAATGCAGGCTTGAATGCAAAGCTACTGGCGAGTTTCTGAATTTTTCAATTTCTCAAAATTTTTCTATCCCCATAATTTTATATTTTTCTTGGTTATTTCAGTGTTCAATAAAAAAACTACTTAACTTAAGAACCTTCTTCTTACACCACAGGTAGAAAGAATGGCGATTAAGTAAGTAAGTAAGTAAGAATTGAGATTTTTATTCGAGTTATTAAAAGAGGCTATTTCTTAAGTTTATATTCTTTTCTTTTCCCAGAATTATGACCGTCGTATTAGAAAAATCTGGAAATTTTTACCTTAAAATTAAAATTTGAACTTTAAGGAATGCTTTCTGAATGTTGTAGCGAGTTTTACATTTTTTTGAGTATTTCGGCATAAGTTGCTTCTTGATTCAGAGTAAGGCAAGATTGGAAGGTTGGAGGAAGACACCAAGAAAAAGGGGAGAAGGGCGAAGAAAGAAGAGAAACGAAATGAAGGAAAATTCTGAACAATATAGAAATATGTATGTTGATTTCTGCTGGTTTATTCTTTGATTTGCTGAATAACTAAGAATAACAGAAATTACAAGAAAGTTTTAGTTATGTTTTTATCATTTAGTAAACCAGGACGAAGGCACGAATCTGATGATTAACGACCATTTTTGATAGTATCATCTGGCATTCTGTTAATGATTAAATTGGGGTTGCTAAAGCTAACTCAAGAAACTTGAAAATAAAAACAACTTTCAGAACGAAGGAGAAAGAAACGCTGTGAGACCAGAAGTGGATGGTTCGGGGAAGACAGCAAGAAAAAGGGAAGAGGGGAGAACAAAGAAAGAGAGAAACGGAGAGAAAAAGAGGAGGAACTATGAGATAAGGTTGATAATCCAATTTAATAAAATTCTCAGATTAGTTTTCATAAAGAAAATGTGGCAAACTGATTAAATAATCTAAAAACGCAGCAAAAGAAAAGGTAGGAGATTTTGACGAATACTTAAAAATTCTGTTTAAATAATAAAATTTGTAATTAATGAAAATATGTGTGGAACTGATTTAGTTTTATTATGTAGCCTGGTTTATAAATACAAATGACTTTAACATGCAGTTGACAAGAATGGAAACACAGATCTAAAAACTTCTCAAATTACCTTTTTGATAGAATCATCGGATTATTAAAAATAAATCAGCAACTTTCAAAATAAATGATAAATTACAGAACGAAGGAAAGAGAGACATGGCGAGAGATACAATAATGAGAGGTTGAATGAAAGCAGCAGAACGAAGATGGGATGTAGGGCGAACAGAGAAGGCGAGAAAATGATAAAGAAGAGAGCAAATTAAAAATTAGATTCAATCAAATTATCAGATTAGCTTTCCAATTTTTGTGTAGAAGTTCTATAAGAAAGCGGGGGATATTGACTAAAAATAGGAAACATAATGAAAGCATTTCAAACTCAAAGCAGTTTGCTTGAAGATTTAAAAAGTATAAATAAATTTGTTGCTTATTAGAAAAAGATTAATATTACAGTATTCGTGTGGATATTTATGCTTCCTGAAAAAATTTGGTCTTGGTTTTGAATAAAAACCTGATTTCATCATTTTATAAAAAAAAAAAAATTTGAGGCTTCCCTTTGGCTGCTTTTCTTTTTCCGGAATTATAACTAAAATATCGAAATTGTTTACCTTCAATTAAAATTTTAATTTGAAGGAATGTTTTCGGAATGTTGCTGTAGCGAGTTTCACAGCTTAGATCATTTTGTGATTATTCCCCCACAGGTTTCTTCCTACTTTAGATGCTTCTTCTTCTTCTTTACTTTAGACGCTTAGTAAAATACAATTACGTTTATATTTTAGAAATTGATTCCATTATTTTTGATCCAAATTCACAAGAAAAATATAAAAATATATTAATTGTGCTGCTTTATACTTTGATGTGCTGAATGTAATTCTTTATTACAGAAATTGCAAGTTTCTAGTTAATTTTATTTTATTGTGAAATTAATTTATCTTTCTCTTTTATCTTGGCTAATTCAGCGTTGAATGAGAAGCTGGTTAATTTATGAACTCAGGCGAAAGCACAAACTATCTAATGATTAACAAAATTATCTTTCTGATGTAATCATTTGGCATTCTGCTGTTCACCTAGCTAAGCTAACCTAAGAAACTTTAAAATGAACAACATCTTACAGAATAAATAAAAAAGCAGCACAGTGAGACAAGAGTGGAAGGTCGGAGGAAAATAGCAAGAAAAGGGACGAAGGCAGAACAAAGAGGGCGACATACAGAGCAATGAGAAAGAACTATAAGAATAAGAGAATCACAAAGAGAAGAAAAGGAAGGAAGGTTTTCTTTGTAGTTAAGGAGGTTGATAATTTTCACGTTTTTAAAGAAAACGTGGAAACTGACTAAATACGTTAAAAACGTAACAGAAACAATGCAAAAGAAAAGAGACGAATATTTAACAAATCTTGATATAAAAAAATTCGTCAGCATTTTTCTATCCCTATAATTTTATATTTTTCTTAGTTAATTCAGCGTTGAATTAATTTAAGAACCTTAGAACTTAGCGTTTTATTTAAGATTTTATTAAAAGAGCGACATTTGAGGCCTCTTTTCGTTTGTTTTCTATTCTTTTCCCAGAACTCAGAAACTGTCATTTAAGAAAAATATTCAGATGTTTACCTACGAATTGAAACTTTAACTTTGAGGAATGTTTTCTGAATGTTTATTGCGGCTAGTTTCACATGTTAGACCTTCTTGAGTACATATTTCCCCACAGGTTGTTGATAATTGAAAATTGAACAAGTAAATCTATTAAAAGACTTTTCAGAAACAAGTCTGTTTCGATTTTTAAGCGACATAATTTGTTTAACTGGAAGTTTTGTGAATTAAAGCTTTTAATAAAACTATAACCGAATGTTTTAGAATAATTTCAGAGTACAAAAACTATTTGTCTTCAGTAATTCTGTTCACTAGAATGTCAAACTAAAATCTACAAAGGTTTGTTTTGTGGTTTTAAATGCTTCAGAGTTCTTCAACTGGCTTGGATGGAAACATTTTGAGAGGTTACGTTTGCAATTAAACAACAAAAATTAATATTATGAACCACCAGCAGTTTACACAAAAACATTAATTAAATTTGAAATTAATTTTAAATTTTAATTAAAATTAATTTAAATCGTATTCAGGTCATACCATATTTAAAGGCTAAAAAATGTAATTCGGTTCTGAAGGTTTACCTTGGCCCACTTAAAAACAATGTATTTTTCCAGGTAACTTGTAGTAAAATGCCTTTTAAGAACATGTTAGGTTTGTTTCGGATTCTTACTCTTGGTAACAAACAACAAAGCAAGTGAATATTTAATTTTGGTGTAAAACTGAAAATCAAAGAATGTGAAGTATAAAGTGGTTTCAGAACATGGAATCTTTCATTGACGTTTCCATCAGCTTGGCTGATTATCTTCAGAATAACTGGCAGAAGATAACTTAAATTAAATATATTAAGAATTCCCAGTTTTATGCTTACTTGCTATTAAAAAAATTAATTTAAGAATAATAAAAAATAAAAGACCCTGAAATTATTTTATTGTAAAGGCAAGGCCTAAGGTAAATAAAAGTATTTACAGAAAAATAGCACCTAAATGCTACATGAATAAACTTCCTTTAAACAAACCTGCAGAGAATTTTTATTGGTTTATTACTTAAAAAAATCCACAATAAGGGGTTAGGTACATTAGCGATAAATTTTCAGACGTAGTACAGAAATGAACATATTGTTCCCACTGCACTGGCTCGAACATCCTGAAAAAAGGATAATAAATGCGCTACTTTAAACTTCGTAAAAGACCTGGCGAAGTTAATGGACGCATTAAAAGTTAGTCGAGGAGGCCAAGAGCAATTAATGTTTTGAATTGCATTTTCAGATGTGATTGCAAGTCTGGTTATAAAATATGCGAATTTAAATAAGATAAAAACAACTCGTCGCAGATCCATTCATATTGCTTTATTAAAACTTATTTTTTGAACCATAAAAACGTGGCTAGTTTCGAACTGTCTTTAGCAAATCTCCGAAACACATTGTAATAAATTAAGGAAAAACTCAAGTTCAGCCAAGAAAATTCCTATAAAAACATCAGAAAAGCAGTTTTCCGAAGGGAAGCAACTCCGAATAGTTGTTATTTAATGAACTCTCGGAAAAAAGGGGATGTCTTATAGACTGTCTTATTAAAAGTTATGGGACATGAATAGCCCGAACCTTTATTAAAACCTTGTGTTTCGAAGCGTCTGCGTTGAATAACAATAGGACAAGTTCATCCACGTTTTACTGACCGACGTTTAGTTTGGACCTAAACTGAAATTCGCTCTGGAAACAGTAATTTTCACGAACTCTACTTCTAATGCAGGCCGTGTTTGAAAGTGAAGCGTTGAAAGTGCCATTGTTAGTTCGCAAGTTAGAAATGGGCGTTTCCTTAACCCCCTTTAGACCTCTAAACTTATGTTTGTGGTAACCCCGTGGTGGTAAAACCTAAGTGGATTTGGTTAAGCTCGCTTGGATTTGAATTATTTAATTTACACATTTTAAAAAAGCTATTAGGTGAAATTTGGCAACAAACAAGTAGTATCGATAGCTATGAGTTGGTTCGAACAGATATATTTTCGTCAAAAGAAAATACTCCGAGCTTTGTTTAACCAAGTCCTAAGTGAAATTTGAGACTTGGTCGGTGCTTATGAACCAGCTTGATCTATGCTTACACATAGACAACACAATGCTTGAAGCTGTCTATTCTTGTTTACCGTTTGCGAACTGAAATCAATACTGGGAATAAAGCAAAACAAGCATTACAGCCTATGGAATATTTATGCATCATGGTTCAGCGTTATGCATTTCAGGTAAAACGTCAACACGTTTAAAAATTCCACTGCAGCTCGTTCATTTTCCTAATATCCCGTAAATTTATTTGATATTACTGGGATAATCTCTTCAATCAGATCATTTTTCCTCTTTCGCCGGCTGTTTAATCATTATCGACTTGTAGTACCTGTTGTTTGTTTTCTTATTAAATAAGCGGCGAAATTAATTCTAATTAGTTCGGAATTCTTGTAACAAGACAGGAAGTATTTTACGTTAAAATCGCTATCGTACAATAAACCTGGAGATTCTTTTAAGCTTTTATTTTTCTTGTTCTTAAGCGCGTTTCTTTTGATAATATTAATAAAGTACCTTCTCTTTGAGATTTATTAAAGAGGAGTGCTTGTTATCAGTTTATTGTATAAGGTTTTTATGGATTTAAATAGTGACGTCAAATAGAAAAGCCGCTTTGACGGCAGTGGCGTAGGAAGTGGCGGGGTATGGAGTACAAGTGCACCTTCTACTCTAATTAGTGAGACGGCACTGTATTTGTTTCATGTAGGGATACACCCAATCTTGCCCACCTGACTGATGATAGTAAAATAACTAATAGGTGAAGTTTGTAAGCTTTTCTCCTCTTAAAATTGTTTTTGCGAAGCATTTTTTGTGGTACGTCTAAGCTAAAAGTTATAGGTACCTATAACAAATAATTAGGTCCAATAAAAACTATTCTTTGGAAAAAACGACCTTTTATAAAAAAATCTTTAATCTGCAGACGAATTCAACAATATTAAAAGCAACTATTTTATTTACAAAGAAAAACTGTTTATTTTCTGTAGGAAAGTTTCTGAATTTAAATGTTTTAATATATAAAAATTAGTCGGCTTAGGGAGTCAATCAAAATCTTTAAAATACGCTTATTCGTTTTAAACCAATAGAATTAAAGAGTTTTGTAACTGAGCATTCAGATACCTCAGTTTTTTTTAGTTGCTTTTTTGCAAAATAGGTAAGTGTTTTTTTATATTTCTTTTAGTTTAGAAATTCCTGAATTTCAAATCTTTTAATATGAAAGTTTCTAAAGCCTAGACTCACATAAAGAGACTAAAACTCTCCCCAACAAAGAATTGAAAATGATATTCTAGGGGAGACACATTTTGTACATTCCAAAGTCTGTACGGCAAAATTATTGTAAAAGAGAAGGATTTAAAGATTTTCAGAAATTTTAATAAAATTACATAATTTTAAGTCAATGAGAAAAACTGTACTGAATTCAAGAAATTCACAAAATGCCAAAAGTGAGCTCAAAGACTATGTAAATTAAAAAGTCTTAGACTGAGGCACTGAAGTACGTTTGAGGTGAAAGTCGTAATTATGTATTAAACATAATTACGAATTTACAAGTAATTTTGAAAAGAGCAACTCAGTGAAATAGGGCCAAAGCCATAAAGACTATTAAAGATACTGAAAAACCTTTATAAAAGTGTTTTCTTTTTCTGTTTTTTAAAGACTTCTAGCTAATTTTAAAATACCTTAAATGTAGCTTATGTTTTCTTTTAATTTCAGTTTTGTTTAATTTTCAGCACCAGAACAAAATCAACTGAAAATAATTGAGGATAACTTTGAGTAGATACGAAAATATCTTGAATTGACTGGCAATCAAAAAAATGATGGAGGGCTAATTCAATAATTTAAGGTATGTAAGAGAAACCCACTGCAAAAGACAAAACTTTGAAAACGATTTTCAGATATTCTAACAAAATTACAAAATTTTAAGTCAATGAGAAAAAATGCACAGAATTTGAGGGCCAACCAGGAATAACAGAAAACGTAAAAATAAGTTAAAAGTGAGCAGAATCTCCCCAAACATTAAAAACCAAATCCTACTTGAAAGAAAGCTTTACATTGAAAAACTGAGGTAAAAAAGTGTGGCGAAATTTGTAGGGAATTTTGTAATAAATAATAAGACCAACGACGTAAAAACTATTAAAGATATTCAAAAATCGTTATAATAGTGATTTTTGTATTATTATTAGACTAGAGAATTGAAGCAAGTATAGGCTGAACACTGTATTAAATATAATTACGAATTTTTAAGGAATTTTGTAAAAGAGCAACTCTCTGACGAAATAAAAATATACTGAAAAACTGTTCTTGTATTACCTATTTCTACTGAAAATAATTGAGGATAACTTTCAGTAGATTCTAAAATATCTTGAATTTACTGGCAATTAAAGAACTTATAGGGGCCTAAATCTATGCAAGACAAGAGATTTGAAAAATTTAGGATTTTCATAAATTCTAAAAAAAATATAAAAAGGGCCAATAGGGATAATACAAAATGTAAAAAAAATTGTTAAAAGCGAGCAGAATTCCCCCAAAACATTAGAAACAAAAAACACAAACTTTAAATTACTGAAAGCCTGAAGAACCAAAGCAAGTATAGGGGTTAATACTTTATTAAACCGTATACCACATGCTAATTTTTAAGGAATTTTGTAAACGATCAACTCTCTGAAATAAAACGAAAATATACTGTTATAAATGTGGTTTTTGTATTATTTCAGCTTCACTTTTTTTTTTAGAGCTGCCTACTAATTTTCAAATATCTTTAAAGTAGTTTGATGACGTTTCTAATTTCAGTTTTGTTCAGTTGCTATTACTTCCTTGAGAAAATTGGAAATGTTTTAAAGCAAAATTAACAGAAAATAATTCAGGATAACTTTGAGTAGATTTGAAAATATCTTGAATTTACTGGCAATTAAAAAAATATGGAAAACCAAATCAATAAATCTAAGATATGTAAGGCTAAAACGATAGATTGAAAAATTCTAGAATTCTAGGAATTCTAGCAAAATTATAAAATTTAAAGTCAATGAAAAAAATGTACAGAATTCGAGGGTCAACCGGAGATAATACAAATACTGTAAAATCAAGTGTAAAACGAGCGAAACCTCTCCAAACGTTAGAACAAAAAACTCAAAATTAAATTTTGATTTAATTCTTCTAATTTCAGTTTTGTTCGGTTTATCACTTTCTTGAGAAAATTGGAAACGTTTTAAAATAAAATCAACCGAAAATAATTAAGAATAACTTTGAGTACATTCTAAAATATCTTGAGTTTACTGGCAATTTAAAAAATCAATAGATATAAGGTATGTATAGTCTAACTGACGAATCAAGTAATGTATGTCATCAATACATTTCATGACATCATAACTTAGTACGTCTACATGAAGTTTCAAACGATTTACAAATTTTCTGATGAAAGAGGTTGGCATTTTCCTATTCTATCGCAATTTTAGAGATGTTATAATGTAACGTTTTTAAAATGTTTAGTTAAAACTTCGGTCCGTGGTGTGAATTATTTATTAGCAAATTTAAACAATGTAGCAAGTAACACGAAAACAGCGTTTACCATGCGACACGTATTTGGTAGAGTTGTTGGTAGACTGTTCACTTAAGCGAATACGCCTTTTATACCAACTAACCGCGACGTTCGAGTTATATCCAATATATTTCACGCTTGTCGAGGAACACCCGAGAACAGTCTCGAGCCGATGACGCAATCGGCGAACAGTCGAGAATAGCTGACGCATACAATCTTGCAATATTTGTCTGCTTAAAATGAGTTTAAGAACAAGCAGGGATAGACTGCCAAATAGCGTATTGATATCTAAAAATTTTTGGTCATTTATACCTCTTGTATCACCTATCCGTGGACACATGATGCATGTAAGGTAGGTATATAAGACAAAATCACTGTAAAAGAGGAAGATTTGAAAAATTCTAGAATTTCAGATGTTTCAGGAATAACAGAAAATGTAAAAATCAGTTAAAAATGAGTACAATCTCCTCAAACATTAAGAAAAAAAAAATCAAAAATTAAATTACAAAACGCTTGAAGGACTGAAACAAGTATAGGGCGAAGCCTATATTAAACCGTATTAACTTGAAAATTTCAGGATGTTCAGGAATTCCAAAATTCCAAAATTTTAAGTAAATGAAACAAAACTCCTTAATTCGATGATCAATCAAGAATTCCAGGAAATATAAAAATCAGTGTAAAACCAGCGGAACTTCCCCAAATATTAGAAACAAAAAACTCTGAAGATTTGAACTATTTGAAGTAAGTATAGGCTGAACTCTATATTAAATTTAATTACGAAAATTCTATAAAAAAGCAACTCTCTGCGGTGAAGTAAAAAGAGACCGTTATAAAAACAGTTTCTGTATTATTTTTGTTTGTTCCATTTTCTTTTTTTTTAAGGATTTAAGATGGTTTTATATCTCTTCCAATTTCCATTTTGTTCAGTTTTTATTAGTTTCTTGAGAAGATTGGAAACGTTTACTGAAAATAATTGAGGATAACTTTCATCAATTTGAAAATATCTTGGCAATTATAGAGGACTAAAGCAATAAATCAAAAAAAGAGTAACTGTAAGGAAAAATTCTGATATTCAAGACAAGAAAAACCCGGCGCCTTTAGAAGACTACTTAAATTAAACGATAAAATACTAAAATGTGGAGTCTAAAAAAAGGAAATTTGGTAATACTTTTTCAACATAAATCGTTATTTTCCTAGTGGTAGGAAAGTTGATGGCATGTAGGTTTGTTCAGTACAAATATTATTATTATTATGTAATATTTATAGTTCTTCTTACTTTCCCCTTTTAGTCACTTCTATCTGTATCTTATTTATTTTTAAAATGATGAAGTAATGAAACGTGCAACTTGCTGAAAATATTTTTTAAGGAAGACATAACTGGAAAACGATGAGTTTTTTTTTAGGTAAATATGCCTTTTATAAATGAAACTAAGTATATTTAATAACTCCAAATTATTTTTGATTTGGTTTAGTTTGACTCGAAAATTATTTACCAAAAGAGATTTTAACTGTAAATAACTATGTGAAGTAATTTAAGACATTCCTTTTGTTTTTTTTTATACGGAGATTTAAAGGATGATCTCTTATATTGCACTTACCTGCTAGATGTCTCTGAATTTTTGTTAGAATTTTTAGAAGCAGTTAGCTTAAATTTCTTAGAGCAAGCAGTAATTAAAACAGTATCCTCGCTTTTAATGTTTTGTGGCGAAATGATTCGGAGATCGAAACCCCTTTTCTTATTATATTAATTTAACTTAATCTCGGCGGTAGGCATTCTATAACTGCTATTTGGTAGTCCAAATATTTATTGAAAACGATTTAAAATCATTTCAACATTTAACTGAAGTTAAATGTGGAATATGTCCATCATATTCCCCTTCAGTTGAAAACAATAATATAAGTATAAATACAAGTAAATATTTCTTGTGAAGTCAAAACGAAAAAATGTAAGCAATGAATATATCCCACTGGTTTAGAACTGAACTTTGTTGTTAAAAAAAGTATGTTTTTTCTAAATTACTATTTATGTAGACCTTATTCAATGAATAAATGAATTAGGGCATCAGACTAAAAAGTTTATTATTCTGAATTCTAATAAAATGATTGTTAAAATAAAGATGCTGCCTCGTAACCTTGTATCTTAGGTAAATTTGAATTAAAGTCCACGTTAATATCAAAGCCGATAGCTGTAAATTCAACCTTTGATTAGAAAATCAAAGTTAAAGCCTTTGAAACAAGGAAATCGAGTAGGAATATCTACTTCTACTGGCTTAAACAATACTTATACTAATTATTATTTCGATTAATATGTACTAAAAGTCCAAAAGTAAAGCTGTTTCTTTAAAATAACGAAAGTTTGTGTTGCAACCTGCCGTTGAAGTCTCCAGCGCACGCATTGGAAAATATCGGTTTTTACTGAGACACTTTGAAATTTCTTTAGGTTTAGCGTCGCAGTATTACTTCTAAAGCTCTTTTAAAGTAAAATTTATATCAATTCTCTCAATTTTAGCCAAAATTTTTCAGTATAAAATTACATTTGGTAATCCTTAAATTTCGCTAAAGTTGTAATATTATTGGCAGGTAGATTGAAGATATACATATAGGCACTTTCTAAACATCATTTTGAGCTAAAAGGTTTCTCATTTACATGTGGTTATTAACGAACCTGTGAACATAGTATCGACGAACAAATCTCACTGCTTTCTGAATACAATTTTTTATTGCTTGTTCAGCCCCGTATGCTTACCTAAAGCTTTAACAATCCAATCAAATCAAATAAATTAGTCTTTAATGGGGTTTATTATTAACACAAATGCTTTTTTCAATTTTTGCAAGTGTTTGCAATTTTTATACATTCTTCTTATTTCCTGTTTGTTTAGAACTCCCACCCTTTTGTTGTAATTTCGTTAACACACACTGCATTTAATTAATGGATACATTCTAACATATTAAAGTGACTGCTGAAACGTTGAAGCTTAGCACTTGATAAAAAGCCAGAAGTAATTTTTCAACTAAAGTAGAAAAGGAATGAAGAATGATTGAAAATCTGAAAAGAATTAAGATATACAGCGGAATAGGACGAAATTAGATTTTTAGATGTGTATTATGTGAGTGAACAAATGCGATATCAGATCACGCGATTCTCTGGAGGACTTTTCATTGTAATAGCTGTCCAGTAGGCAGAGTCATTATCGAATACCTGTCAATAGAATCCCGGGGATTCAAACACGCCCGTTATGCAAAGCAAATGCCCTATTTTGTGATCAGCACTAAGAACTAGGTCAGTTTCGAGAGTAAAATGCACAACCGTTCAATTAACTAGATTGAACAGGATTAAATTACTATCTGATCAAAAAAAAGTAGAACAAGCAAAAATCTAAAGCCCGGCTTTATTCTAGCTTATTTTATTATTTATTACGGGACATGCATTATCCTACTCATCCTTGACCCGGCATATCTAACACGGCTCCTTTCCTTTTCGTATTTTGTAACACCGATCCCTTTTACCCTGGCGGTTTTCACAAAAGATCACCTTGTCGGATTGGTTTTTTTTGACGTTGCTCTGAATATTGGCTTTCTGAAAATCCCGGTGAAAATCTATAAATTAAAATCGGGTTATTTTTGTAACTGTGAAATTGTGGGCTGTTATTTATGAGGTAATTATTAGGAACGAACAATGAATTTAGTATGCACACAATTTTAGTTTAATATAATATTTATTGTTGATTTTGGAATGGTTCGTTCGATATACTGAGGGCATTAATAATTGCCTGCAGAGTAATACGTGTAATTTTGTGACGTCAAAACGTATTAGTTTAATTGGTGGTTTATTCTGTGCCGAAATCCAATGGATATTATGTATTTTCGATTTTATATAAAAACCAGAATGCTCACTCTGCAAATTAAAATAAACGCTTTGGAATTCGGACAACTATCACCAGTTAAACATTTATGGGTCGTCATGGGTAAATATTTAAATTCGTTTTTCGGTAGAATGGGTAACAAAAATTTAAAAAATGCAATTTTTGGAAAAGTTAAAGTAGAGAATACTAAATAAAGATTTATTTTATTTACGGAACCAAACATAAACGTCTTTATTTTCCAATTTCATTAATTTCATACAGCATATTTGGACATTTAACTTTTAATTTCCTGCATTCATCGAACTGCAACAAACATAGATAAACCAGCACAGCACGCTCGTAATTAAATGTCGCAACTATCACGAAAAGTGATTTGGTTGATAATAACTTTTTTTTTATATATCACCGGCAAAGAAATATCGTGCAGATACACCTGCTCATCCCCGATCACAACAAAAATGCTTGCCTCTTTACACTCCAATAGGTTGGAAAATCATTATTTCACCATCTCTTCGTTCGTTCCACGGTGATCTGAGCCAACATTAATATCGATATCGGTAGCGAGAATCGTGAACACTCAGTCGGAATAAAAACTCAAATAAAACAGTTTGTATAAACAGAAAGTTGGATTGTGATATTCTCGGATTTTTTTCACATGATCTCGCAACCAGATGGCCTAAAGCTTTTTTTCTCTGCCTCTAAAGCTTTTTGCGTACTATATTTGACAGCATAAATTTAATAAGGGAAAGGATTTGGCCAGCGAAGCTCCTCTCTCGTATTCATGGACCCTTGCTTTTTTTGCTGATATATAAAGCTGATTATCATCCAAAGCCTGCATGTTTTAATGTATTAAGTGGTTAATTAATCTCATATGGATAATTAAACTTAACTTGGAAGATTTAACGGCTGGTTTTAGTAATTTACATCTCAAAGATGTTTATAAAATTTGGCTTCGCAGTTGTTCGTGTTCATTACAGTTTGAACCAGAAGACAGAAAAATCTATTTTAAATTATTTTGGACGAAGGTAGAAATATGCACGAAATCTAGTAAAGAAAAGCTTTACAAAAGTAATAAAAAGTTAAGATAATCTCATTGGCTTAAAGCTAGGTACTGCAGATTGGAGTAGAAATTCTATTTCACTAATATTCAAGCTGCAGCATACTGCGTTTTACCAGATGTTGCCAAATTGGTTGGATTTAAATGTCATAGCTTTTGACTAAAAACGTGGTTGATTGCAACTAACATTGCATAATCGATTCTATGATTTAGAAATTGAAATAGACTGCAATGCATTTCGAAAATGTTTAGCTGTTTAATAGGAGTGAATTGTAACAGATTGCAAAATGTAAAATGTCAGGTTAGATCCTAAAAAAAGTGATACCAACGTTTATCGATTACACAAAATAAATCGCACAGAACAACCCAAAAATTGAACTAAAGATTATGTTCAAGAAAGCCTCAGACTGAAGACGTAATGCAATTCACGGTGAGCAACGAAATCAATTGAAAATAATTGAAGGACAACTTTCAAACGATTTGAAAATATCTTGAATTTATTTGCATTTGTTGAAATCGATAAATTTAAGCGAGTGAAAAGGATCAACAAAGAGTAGCCCTGAGGTATAAGAGAATCGGACTCCAATGCGTTAGGAATTTTAAAAAAGATTACAAAACATTAAAAATTTTGGGTTAGGTCTTAAAATACAAGTTAGGTTAGCTCATGATGTATTAAACCTTTGGTAATTTTATATTTCTTTTGTGGGTATATAGCCACCAGTAAAGTTTAAGGTATCGACACTTACACTCCGCGAGGGAGTATCACCGGCAACATGCAGGGTTAAAGCCTCCTGAGTCACTTTCATACCCGGTTATCTCGCAGGCTATGCATTCGGGGTGATCACAACGCTTTCGACAACCGCCTACCTTCCATACTCCACCACTTTAGCCATCAATTAGTATGTAGCATTTGGTAAACTAAAAATTTTAAATTGCAAACACTAGAACGTTTATCGATTAAAAAAAAATCGTCAAAAGTAATCAAAAACTAATATATATCTTCAGATAAGATGGCAACAAAACCGTAGGAATGTTATTTACAAATATTTACAATCCAAAATCTGTAAGAGGAAAAGATTTCAACAATTGAACACTTTGAAAAATTTTAAGGATCAATAAAAAATTATAGCATAATAAGAAAAGCTTCAAACAATTCGAGGAACCGCCAAGGATGACAAAACAACGTAGAATTAAGTTTAAAACGTGGAGAATACCCAAAGATTAGAAAAATACATTCTTAAGTGAAGAAGTATAAGGTGATCAAGGTGAACACTCTGAAAAAAAAATTTAATTCTTATGTCAGATTTGCAGAAAAACATAATTATAAAGCTTTTAAGGACCTTTGCAAAAGGGCAATTCTTATAAATCAATGAAGGCTGAAAAAGTTTTAAAAACGTTTTTAATTCTAATTTTGAATAAATTGCAAATGTTTAAAATGGAATCAATTGAAAATAACTGTGGAAATCTTTTAAAAGATTTGAGAATATCTCGAATTTATTTGCAATTAAAAAAGGATCAAATCAATGAACTGAAGAAGGATAACAGGGCCAACAGGGGAAAACCTTGAGGTTTAATAAAATAAGAAGTTCTTGCACAGAAAAAGCTATTTAAAACGTTTCAAAAACTCTAAAGTAAGAAGAAACGAAGCAGAAGGGTTTCCAGAAATTCAAAAATGAAAGTTTTTGTAAAATACTTAGTTTAAAATTAAAAAACCCGGAAAATTTTAACTTAACTTTCAGAAATTCTAGGATCACAAAATTAAGGAATGATCAAAAAAATCTGAACATTGCCGGAACTGCTTAGAGATGCTAGAAAAAGTAGATTCTTAAAACACCTGACAAGTTGAAAATTTACAGAATAGCTCAAAAATTTAAGAAAGGCTCTCGAATTAAATTCAAGAAAACCATAGATTTAATAACTATAAATATTCTACAAAAAAACTGCATTGAAGGTGAGCCTGTTAAAGAAAATGGCTTAATTTAAGGCACTGGCGGTAAGGAAACTGGAAATTTTGGCAGAAAAAGAAATTCTGTTTCGTCAATATTCAGGCTGCATCATACTGGATTTTACCAGATGTTGGAAAATTGGTTGGATTCATATGTCGTTTAAAATTGGATTGTACCAACTTTCGACTAAAAACGTGATTGATTACATTTAATATTGCATTAGAAATCGGGCTCCAATGCTTTCGTTATTTCAACTATTATGTTAACATTTCCGTAACTATCTGAGTTGCTTATTTCTGTTGTAGCTGATTGCAAATAAACACTACGTAAAAAATTAATGATTTACTTTCCTCACACATTTGTCTTAAAATAATTAGAAAATCAATTGTAAATAATTTTAAAAATATTTGGGAATTATTGGCAATTAAAAATAAATTGTGGACAAAGTCCTAAAGGAGTTTAAACGAATCAATACATTTATGAAAAAAGGGAGTGTTTGTAAGAGACGTCCCGAGGGTTTAAAGAATTAAAAAAACTACTGAAAACTTCGAAAACTCTAAACTGAGACAAAACAACCCAGATGTATTTTTAAGAATCCAAAGAATACATTGAAGCCTAAAATCGTTTAAAATAATTTTTAAAGCAAAAAGCGCAGAAGACGGTGAAAATTAAAACAAAAATTTAAGAAACATTTGAAGCAAGCGTGATATTAATAAATAATCAAATTTAACTAAAGAATTATTGTTTAACACGGAGGTATTGTCAGCACAGCTATTTGGCTCTTGTTTTTATAGAAAACTGCATTCTCTACAGTTAATTTCAAGAGTCTGCCATCAAATCAAAGGTTTTTCCATTCTAAAAAGTAATTTGTTTGCCAGGGTTTAATAAGATCACATGTTAACTGGAACACGTCTTCTGTATTTTGCCGACGGAAAGAGAGCTTCCTAAAGGTTCCTTGATTTTATGACTTGCAAGATTTATTACATTTTTCGTTAAGAAGGAATCTGGCCAACTTTAACTTGCAGATTCATAAACTTGAATGTTTTTATTAATTTGAAACTCATAGTTTAGTAGCTAGGAAAATGTAATAAGTCAAACACTAGAATTTTAAAGATTTAAGTTTTATAAAAATGTTTCTCTTCAGTTTTGTTAAAAAAAAAACAGCAATAATAAACTAAGGTAAGGATGTTAATAAATTTGTCAAAAAACTGTTTCAGAAGTGTAATTGTATGCCCGAATTAAATCAGTTCAATAACTAATCCTGATATCTACACCTATTTTGAGATACAGTATAAGTAAATTTACGTATCCTGGATTGGGTACTTAGAATCCATTTAGTTCGGCTTAGTTCTGTCTAATTTACGGTTCAATTCCCAGATAGTTAATATTGATTATTGTATTATCCGATTTATCCCACTTCGGATTAGCTTTGTATGCACTTATGTACTTTGGTTAATTGCAAATTTATGCCATGGTATTATTTTATATTGGAAAAACCCATTCTCAATTTGCAAATCGTGTCGAATAACATCCTTTGTTGATAGATGGAAGCATTCTAGTTTAAGTTGGTAGTCGTAGTAATTGTCAATTCCTCCTTTTAATGTTAAATAAAATAAATCCAAAGTGTTCAGATTTCTTTAAAGGAAATGACAAAATGAAACTTGGTCTTTTGGAAAAAAGAATCAAGGAATCTTAAACTTTCAATTCTAGAAAGCGGTGCCAGATTGCAGGATTTGATATTCGATTCGATTCCAGCCTAATCTAAAGAATTAAATTCAGTACGATGTAAATAATAAAGTGCGATTGAAATTCTAGACTTTACAAATGTTCTCGGAAAGACAGGAATTTATTTTAATTGTGTATCAGATCAAATTATTTCTAGATTGCTTTTCTATTGATTAATTATTTTCATTCCAAACTTTTATATTGGAGGTTTGAAAAACGATTAAATAATTGTAAAAAGATATCTTGGCTTAACATCGAATTATTTGCTACTTCACTAATCAGAAATAATAAATAAAAGGATGATTAGTAGAGTCGAAACTTCCCTCAGAGTTTAATAAAAATCCTTTAAAGTAACCTCGTAATTGTTCTATCCATTCAAACGCATTTCCAGCAGTGATACCTTCAAATTTAGCTTGAAACTAAAAATACGAAACTAGAACACCGCACGCTCTAAAAAATCTGCATTAATTCCCTGACGCTGCATTTTTTAACTGAAATACACCGAAATGGGTATACAGCGAGTTTCGTTTTTTTGATGTTTTGTTATCATTCTGCAACGGTTGCTATTCAAATGTATTTCACTGCAGTATCGCACTGAAAATTCGGATTTTATACGTTGATACGTCTGTTAATAATTTACATCATGTTGTTGCGTCGTGCAGTTTTGTTCTGTTTTGAACTAGAATTTTATTGTAAAATTGAAAATAATTTGTTAATTAAAATCGGATTATTTCGATGTTAACAGATTTTACTGCAATATTTTCAATTTTAAACTCAATAAAAATTGGGAAACAAAGCTAGATTTTTTATTGGAAGTTTAAAAATGTCCATTCATTACTCCTCTAATAAGACTTAGGTTTGCATAGTTACATGGTTTAAATAAGCAAGTTTTACCCTCAGTGAAAATCAAAAGAAGCTGTTGAATTGGCTAAGAAAATCTACATTCAAAAGTTTTAGCTTAGCTTTTAATTTTTAATTAAAAAATTGCATCTCTCCAGTTGAAATTTTTATTTATTAAACAATTAGCTAATTATTATTGCTGAATACGCGTTTGAATTTTGTCGAATAAAGACATGTTGCTCGGCGGGGTCAAGCGTGTAAAGTGTATCTAATCACTTAGTAAATTCTTTCAAACCAAATTACGGCGATCGCCAACTACAATGGCACTTTAAACAAAACCTTTGAGCAGAAATTGTATTGCGCAGCAGTGTTGCTTGATATCAGCCAAACACTTTTGATAAGGTTTGGCATCAAGGCTTACTTTAGACGCTAAATAAAACCTTATCAGAGGCAATGCATACTTGTAGGAAAGATTTTTCAGAGTAAGATACGAAACTTAGGTAACCCAATGGCATCGGGAGTGTCATAGAGAAGTGTGTTGGGTCGGATACTGTACCGTTTGTTTACGGTTGATCTGCCCACAAACGAAACTTGATTCCAGATCATCAGTTGGGCTTTAGAACTCAGCACTCTACCATCGAACAAGTTCATCGAGTGGTTAACACCATAAATAAAACCTTTGAGGAGAAAAGCTATTGCGCAGCAGTGTTCCGTGTTGTCAGCCAAGCATTTGATAAGGTTTAACATCAAGAATTCCCTTATAAGCTAAAGAAAACCTTAACAGATACGAAACTGAGCTGAGGTGCCGCAGAGAAGTGTGTTGGGTACGATATTGTACTTGTACGAGATGCCTGATCTGCCCACAAACACAAATGTTGCTACAACAATATTCGTTGATGAATAGTACGTCAAAGTATTATCGAAGCAGCAAACATACTTCAGAGCAATATTAATGAAATTAAAAAATGAACCAAAAAGTGGCGTATTGGAATTAACGAGTCTAAATCAAACCATTATTTTTACTACCAGTCATAATAAATATCAAAACCCACAACAGACATCTGTAAATATTTAGGAATGCATCTCGATAAGGGGCTAACCTGGAGATCTCATATTTGGAAAAAAAATTATTAGTTACTTGGAAGGAAGTCACAGCCAAAACTTCGGAATAAAGTTGGCGTATAATGTTATATTAACCAAGCCGGTATGGACCTATGCTATTCAGCTATGGCGAACAACATCAAAATCAAATATGTATAGAGATCCTCGAACGAATCAAGTCAAAAGCACTACGGACGATAATTGATGCTTCTTCGTTTGTCACCAATAATGATAACTACAATGATCTTAAAGCACCAAAAGTTAGTGAAGCGATTCTGCAATACAATGCAAATTACACTTAGAGAAACACCGCAATGTGTTAGCAACAAATTTGCTAGATAACAGCCGACAAACAAAACGTTTAAAACGAAAAACACCACCCTACTTAACTTAAAAGCTTTTAAGTAAGCCTGATTATTCATAGACCCTTAAGCCAAACAAAGAAAATATAGTATAGTTTTGATTGACATATAGAGGGTGATGTTCAATGGAACACACCTCTTCCTGTCATTTTGCACTGCAGCTAAAATGTTGATTGTTTGCAAAAAAGTACATTACAGAGTAAACCCACCTAAAAAAGTAAAAAAAAAATTATTGCCATTAACTGATTAGTGGAAATTATTGTAAATCTGGCGACGAAACGATGGAGATATCAAAATAAGCCAATGCTGCTACCTCAAGCTACAAAGAATTTTATTAGCAGGTTTCTTAAGCTATATGAAAGAACCACAATACAATCCTCCTGGGCGACTGCAGTAGCAAACTTCTTTATTTCTTTATTAACTAAACATAAGGCAAATGAGAATGCTTAAACAATTGATATTTATTTTGTTGGGAATTGTAGTTTCTTGTTGATTTATTATTTCCAAACTAAATCGTCCTCCAATAAATCGTTTTGAATAAGATAACTAATAAAGTTTTCCAAAAGATACAAAAATAGTAATGAAACATAAATTGCATTTACATCATATTTAATCACGAATCTACTTGCTGTATTAACATGGTGTTTATTTTCTATTTTTGTTACCCTGACTCGGTTGTGCATATAGAATTAATTATTTAGGCAGTTTTCCGCTTCCTCATCTGCCAAGTTAAAAACCTTTCTGAGACACACTGATGTACAACTTACAAATCCTCACTGAAAAATGTAAATATATTGACTGAACTACAAGAGGCACGCAAATTCAAAATAAATTTTTAATTTAGAAACTCCTTGGGAGGATATGCCATTTTACATTTACTCTTGCCTCTAATGAAACTTTTTTGGGAAGTTTTATAGGGAAATTTAATTTTATATTAGTACTGCCTGTTTTATGTATTTATCACGTAAGTTTTGCTTTATGGTTCTTGGTTTAAATATTAAAAATGTTTGTATACACCGTCCACGTCCTACTTGGGCATGACAATTTCATAAGTTGGCAATAATGTTAGTTAGTCTATACCCAAATTTCGCAAAAACATCATAAAAACGTCAAAAGATTGTTACCAAAAAATCTGTGCATAAATATATATCAATAATAATTTTAAACTTACAAAAGGAAGATCAAAGGTATTCCCTTTTTTATAAAAAATCCCAGAATCCCCTTAAATACGTTATTTATATATACGTGCGTTAGTGGAACTTAGTTCGCTTCAAAGACTGTATCCTGATCGAATTTTTTTCCATTTTTACGAAATTTGTAAAGTTGAGAAAATACTTTTTGCCGCGGTTTTTCTACATTTTTGTAAATTGTTCCGCTTATTGAATTTTTCATTCTCTTTTATCCTTTATTATCTGAGCTTCAAGTTAAATTACACTTATTAAAGTCTAAATTCTGTAAAGAATGAAAATGCAAAACTGCAAAAAAATTCGCTGCTTAAATATATCGCATTTTGCTGCTCGCAAAAGAAATCCGGGAAACGTATTCGCAATATTCTAAGTAGTCACCTACCGAATTTCATGGTAACAAAGGGCGTAACAGAATAAACCAATCGCTTCCATCCATTTCACGCGGCAAAGACCCCATAAAAACTTTTATTATTAAAATTTAAAATTCAAATGGAAGTTTACCGTTCACGCGCCCACGAGAAATTTACATCATATTTAAAAAAAAGTAAAATTGAAGTGGTGTGACATAACTAAATCACGGTGTGATAGGTGATAGCAATATTTTATTATATTCACGAGAGTAGCTCGTTAGTTCGTTAACCGGAAGCTACAGGGACATGAGGATGCGACTGATTTCCCCAGGGAGAGGATCCGCACCACCAGCCTGACGTGTGTCAATTATCTTTCTTGTACCTCATCAACGGTCTCCAAAGAGAATTTACTTAGGTCTCCATTTTCCCTGCTACACTTCTACATACAAACATTTACTTGAATAACCTCTATTTGTTTTAAACCGCATTCTAATGATTCAATGATTCTAATGTTGGATTACCTATCGAATCAACTAATTTAATTCTATCGTGTGAACCCTTAGAATTTATCTCGCCCTGTTTCACCCTATTTCCAAACCCTATTTTCTTTGAGCAAAACAAAATTGTCCTAGTATTTAACTGATATTCTTAACTTTTAGTAAATGATAATTAATTTTATAGGAACACTGTTGAAATAACTCAGACACCGATGAAGAGAAAGAAACTTTTATGGAAATAAATTTACGTAATTATCAAAGGCGATTCCTTGATTTTGCTTTTTCCAACATTCTTGAGATGTTTGTCATTTCCCTACTGATTTAATGAAAACATTTTTTAACAAGATACGTATTGTTTATACATACATAGATGCATTCAAAGAATCGGGTTAAAAATCACTTTTATTTATCACTTTTTCGTAAGAAACGCAAAGTAAAAAGTGGGGATTTCCACCAGAAAGCGCTTTTTTATGAAATTTTTTTTTACGGCCAAACTAGTCGACAATCGCCAAAACAATCGGCAATACCTAACGGATTTGGTAAATAGCCCCTACGTGAAAGAGTTACCAGAACCCACTTTCCGCTTCTGTAATGGTTTGAGTTGGTATCTGGGCTACTGGAAAGGCAGCACTTATTATCTCGGACAAAGACGTCAAAGTCAATGCCAAAGTCTAACAAGAGTGTGTTTTATAGGCTGTTGTATAACTCTGGAATTCAGAAAACTTTGGCGACGTTAAGTGGACATTTTAATAGGACAATGCACTAACACACACATCGAAGATAATTCAAGTCTTATTTATGTAAGGAGGCTTTTCTGTTCGTGATAAGCTGATAGGAAAAGAAGAATGGCCAGTAAATTTGCCGTATCTCAATCCCATGAACTATTTACCGTGCTCGATATTGGGAAAAAAGGTTTTCTCGAAAACAGCAGAGTGAGTTGGGACGATATTTTGACAGAAATGTGTTTCCTTAGAAGGCAATGGCAAACCACCGAGGTATTCTCCCTAGTAAGTCTTCTCTGGAGTAGAAGTACAAGCGCTTCCGTGGTTCGGAGACCACGTAAAGCTGTATGTCTCTCCTATGTCTGTAGGCCACTTCACACGCACACCATAGGCATATGGAGAGAAAGCGTCAACGCCCTGTAAGGGTTCAACACTCTAAGAATATTCTAAGCTTGGCTCTCCGCGACACTAGTTTTGACTTTATCACTGTGTGTAATGCAACCACGTATTTTTCATCTTTGATTAACCATCCGAACAGCTTCTTAGGTTTAGCAGGAAGCACATCAGCATAGTCACAGGCCTCCTTACGGGCCATAGACTCTTTAAAAGGCACCTGCATATGATGGGCCTCTCTGAGGGCCCAACTTGCAGATTCTGGCAGCTTCGTTCATCTACTTTTACGGTGCCCCAGACTACTTCTTCTGAGACATCGACTACTTGAAGCCGGACTCACACGAAGTGCCTCCATGAACAAAATCCTGGTCTTCGGGCTAGGCGTCGGACTGTATGAAGGCGTCTTTTAATTTGCTGCTACTTTGCACCGCCGAAGAAGAAGAACCGTGTTTTAATGTCTTTCATCACCTTGTTTTGTAATAAGCGCTCCTAAGAACACGAAACTGTCCACTCTCTGCTCCATTCCACCACCATCTTCTAGACTTACTGTTATTGTGTTTACTGTTGTATTGCCTTTCTTTCCGATCCTCATGTATTTAGTCTTCTTTACGTTGAAGTATAACCCTCGCTTTTTGGCTTGATATCCTACTTACCTTGCCATCACTTTCATGTCAGATATTGATCTTGCCAGGAATGTCAAGTCATCAGCATGTGCTAGACATTGCTGTCTTTTATTATCTGTTCCAGCATCGCGTTAAACAAAATGGTCGACAGTGGATCACCTAGTCTGACCCCCTTCTTGACTTTATTTTCCGACAGTTGCTTATGTCTTTGCTTTTTATGGACTGCAATGTCATGTTTATTAGTCGTGGCAGTTTTGCTGGTATTTGTAGATTTTCCAAATCTTGGTATAGCCTTCTTCTGTTGATTTCATAGTATACTTGTTTAAAGTCGATGAACAATACGTGTTATAGCCGTCACTGTTTCCAATTGCGTATTGTATTGTGAAAATGTGGTCCATTACCTATCGACTTCTTCGTAAACCACTTTGGTACTCTCCGAAGATGGACAATCTTCTAATTTATTTTTTTATCAACGCCGCCATTACTTTGTATACTACGACCAGTAGTCTGATCCCCCAATAATTACAGCAATCCGATTTCTCTTCTTTCTTGGGAATGTAGAATCAGTACAGCAACTTTCCATTCTTGCGCTTTTTCTCAACTTCTCATATCTTTCTGATTACTTGCTAAATTCTGCGTGTATGCCGTTTTCTCCAGGCCTTCTTTTGTTGCAACACTTCTTGCATTCGCAACCTGTAACATACATTCCTGTTCTCTTCTATTTCCTGTTCCATTTCTTCCTCATTTAGAACTTGCTCAAAATACTCCTTCCATCTTTGAATATTAATTGTTGTCGCCTATTAAATTTCCCTCTTTATCTTTATAGTATGTTGCTTTTGCATTGTAAAGGATACAATTGTTTTCTTTTAGTTCCTGGTAGAAATTTCTGATTTCCTTGTCTATATATTTTGTTTAAACTTCCTTTATTATCCTTTTCTGTACTTCGTACTCTTCCACTTCCTCCTCTTTTCTAGTCTTTAGCATTTTTATTCTAGCTTGCCTATTTCTCTACTGCATTTTTACACCTGCTGTCAAAGCAGTTTTTCTTGGTGTTTGCTTTGGTTAGGTCTTTTCTGCTGATACTGGTATTGCATCTTTTAGTTGGTGCCACATTTCGTGGATTTATTTGTTAGGGCTGTTGAAATATCTGTTACAAAATTCCTTTGAAAATCAAGTTGATCTTCTACTTTCCTTGATGTATCTTGTCGGTATGTTTTCGTTCGAATTTCATTTTAATTGGCATGAAGAAGTGGTCCGATTTAGCTTCCGCTCCCCCTTTACTTCTCACGTTTGTTATCAATTTAACGCTTGGTTCTTCGAACAGTACGTGATCAATCTGATTTGTAACTTCCCGTTTAGTGACAGCCTTTATTCCTTTATATATTTCTTTCCTTCTAAAGTATGTACTCCGTACACCGTACCGTTATCATTAGTTTTGTTATGCTTGCTGTCTCTGCCAACGCTTGGGGCATACACTTCTTCCTTTCCGATCATGGCATTGAAGTCTCCTTCAATTAGTTTTATGTCCTGTTTTAGTAGATCACACAGTTTCTCTAGATCTTCTTAAGCTATGTCTTTTCGTTTTTTCTTCATTTATTAAAAGTCTGTTCCTAATATTCTTATATCCCCTCCGCTGTTGAACCAACAATAATCTTCTCTTTCTATGACTTTTATCTCTTTTTGTTTTGTCTCCTGCAGGGTTAATATACCTTTCCGATCACTAACTTATTCATTGGTCCTTTATAAGAAATTCCCCTAACATGCAATGTTGCTAACATTAATTCTCTCCTTATTTGATGGTTATTAAAATATAACAGGGTTACCGTAACCTACCCACTCCCCTATTTTCATTTAAGGCGACACTTTACACGCCCTTCAAATTTTTGTAGCTTTATGTATTGGACATTTTACAAGATATTGCTTTCAATGTTGCAAGTTTTCCTTTTGGATTTCCCAACGCTTTGTTTTCTTCTTTTATAAAATTTGATCGAAGCTACTCGCAAGAAAACTCTTTAATTTGAACAAATAATGTTTAGCACTTTACTGTTAAAAAAAAAATGAAAGAGGAACAAAAAATATTAATTATTGTTCTACATTATCGGTTACTGTGGCAGTAGGTTGCACTAAACTCTTGTTTACTAAATTATGTTTCTAATTTTATGAGTCATTTAAGCAAGCGTTTGATGACCTTTCTAAAATACTTGACAGTAAGCATTAAAAGAGAAGATTAAATAGAGATTAAAATAAATCCTTAAATGAATCAATACAATTTTTAAGCAGGAATCCTGAGCAACGCCCGCCTGTTTTCAACCACGGAAACCAATTCCATTTGCACTATAATTAACATTTAAATTAACACACAGCGGTTGTGGTTTTAGAATTAGTAGGAGATAAATTTAGAGCCGTGGCCATATATACGAAATGGTTTCTCAATTTCCGACTGACCTTTGTGTGCAGGATATTGCTTTGCACATCCTCACTTTCGGTACCCTGAAGCATTCACTCCCTCATGATTACAATCGATGTGTAATCAGTAGACACTTCATTCTATTACAGATTCGCTTTGGGATAATTCGAGTACATCAGTTTGTATTAGACATGCATTGATTAGCAAATACGAATATGAATATGACAACCGATAATGATATATTAGGGGAGTAGAATAGCTAATGGTTGTAACACGCAGTTCTCACGATTTATGCTTTCACGTTGACGGGTTCACCAGAGCAAAAAAATAGTAAATACGAGTATTAACATGGAGATTAATAATTTAGTGGGGTTCTGAATATTTCCACCAAATTTGGTGGAAAAATTTACTTTAGAAATTTAACAAAGACCAAGAATTTGCATACTACACAATCAAAACCATAGAATAAAGTGCCCTTGAGGTTAAAATAATCTTCACTGAACTTAATTATTAATTTTTAAATCAAACTATTGAAAGAAAATGATTAGCTGAAAGGAATTCCTTCAAGCTTAAACGTTTAAGATCGATAAGAAAGTTACAAGAAAATGTGGAAAACTTCATTTTTATTTGAAATAGGACATATAAAGATACATACTTAAAAAGCATGAATAAGTTCCTTGTACAAGCCACTATTCTGTTTCTATATTTGTATAACCTCTCGTTAGGAATTCTTTCTCAAACCTGTAACAATTCTCAAAAGTGGTTCGTCAATATCAGACATACTTTACAGCTCGATTTAAATCTGAAGACTGTAAGGGTTAATCCACCGAATTTAAAACCCGAATGTAATCTTTGAAAAACCTGTTAAATGTATAAGTTTTAGAGAAACAAACTACTTTTGCTTCTAGTAGAAGCTAAAGGAGTTTAATTTGAGGTGAGAATTATGTAAACTGGACGAGAAGTTTCTGTGGTGGGATGAGTTGAAATTTGAAACTGGATCTAAAAATCAAGTCTTTAAGGCACAGTATATTTATTGTGCTCCAGATTTACTAGGTTAAATTTAACCTCAAAAGTTCTTGGAGCTCTAGTTCGCATGGATAATAATAGGTACTTACAAAGATAGCCCTCAAACAAAAAAAAAATACAAAAAATTAAATAAGTGGGAATGAAGGATTAATATTTTTTAGAAATTAAATTTTTGTAGGATTCGCTACTTTGGGGAAATACTTTAATGTACTTTTAATGAATCATGAAAATTCTATATATAGAGAAAAGGAATTTGAACCCCTGACCTTCGGCTTTACACTAGGTTTCACAGTTTCCAATTACTATATATGGACGAATATCATATCTTCAGTGATTTTTAGCTCATTTCGTAGGGTATTGGCGCGTAAAGTCGAAGGTCAGTGTTTAAAGCCCTGTAAAAGTGGTATTTATGTATCTATATTTAGAAGTTTCATAATTCGTTAAGAATTGATATCTCCCATTCATTCATAAATAAAATGAAGAAACGGGAGAATAATATAGAAATACGCCAAAAGAAGACACCTGAGAATAAAAATAAAGATTTGCAAAACTCCTGGAAGTGACGGATAGCAAATAGAACTGCTACAAAGTCAAGATGAAACCTCAGTTTACGAACTTACTAAAAATGGGATAATACGAACATCAATAAGTTTGCTATCTCACGCTTACGACTATAAATATTAACAAAATAAATGTTGAACCGATTGACATCTAAGTTAGGTATCTACCAGCCAGTTGAACAGGCAGGCTGGATTTCGAAGAGAGTACAGTACTTTAGATCATCTTCAGACTGTAAAACTCCCTCTACAGAAGACCAATAAGTAGAACGTTGATATCCACTTGGACTTTATCGATTTTCAAAAGACTTCCGACTCGGTTGAAACATGGGCCTTCTTAAAAGGACTAGCCAGCTAGCTAACTGTAGTATCGATTCGAGATAAAAACATCTACGACGGAGAAAATTCAAATTCAAATTGACGAAGACCTCAAAACTAATAAAATTTCAATAGGTCGAGGAGTTCGACAAGGTGATCACCAAAATTATTCACATCAGCTCTTGAGAACGTTTTAAAAATTTGGAATGGAAATATAAAGGTATTAAGATGAGTCATCTACGCTATGTAGATTATATCATGCCTTTTAGCAGTAATATGGGAGAGCTAGAAACAATGACTATAGAATTGCAACATTCTTCCAATAAGATTGGATTAATGAACATCGACAAGGCCAAAGTTATGAAGCCAACTAACAGTAATCTAGAAATAAATGGTGAAATAATAAAAAATATTAAATCACTACATTTGTCATGGATGTGATCTAACATTCGGAAAAGAAAACCAGACAACGGAGATCACAGGAAGAATCGGTTTGACTTGGGCTGCTTTTGGCAAATTATATCATATGCTCAGAAACCCCGATATACCTCCATGTTTAAAGAGAAAAGTATATGAGCCACTTTGTTGCCCGTTGCTACATATGGTATAGAGACGGTGACCTCAGAACAGTGCCGAAAGACTCATAGTAACATAAAGAGCAAGACAATAGACATTATGGAAAGAGTGGTGCAATTAATATGGAAATGGGCAGGATATGTTGCTAGACAAGACCCGGAGAGATGGCTTCTAACATTAGTACACTTGAGGCCTAGAGAAACAAACAGAAGGCCACAATATGATGACTGGACGATGTAAAGAAGTACGTAGGAAGGCACTGGTTTGAAATCACACAGAACGGAAGAAGTACATGGAGAAGAGCAGTAGAGGCCTATGACCAATTGGACCGCGACAGGCTGATGATAATGAAGATGATGGAGCTTATAAAGAAGCAAATACAGTGAGTTTGTTTAACAAGAAAAACTAAATATAGTAGGGTCATTTTAAGCTGAAGCCTGGCGGCTTCTAGCAGGCCACCGCCTACAGCAACACAAGGACCACCTCAACACATTAACTTACAGCGGTATAGAATCCGGTAAATCCTAACGTTTGAGTGGCCGTTGAGAACCACTGGAAGATAAGATTAATCTGTTACACTGAATTTCGAGTGGCTTGTCCCGTAGCATTCGATACTAGCCCTTAAGGGAAGTATATCTCTCGATCGACTTTTCCAGCAACCAGTGGAACCCCATACATACCTCAGATATTATGGCGAAGTCGGGGGTTGGTTTATTGTTAGAAATTAATATAAATAAGTTACTGTAATTATTTTGGTAGAGTCTTTAACCAACGTCGCCACTTAAATATTTCTTGGCTTTTTACGAGAGGTTTTTAGTCAAAGTCAAATTCAACTAACTTCATGTATTTCATGTCTGTGCTTTAGTTTTACAAAATAATATAAATTGTTCTAAGTCCCAATTCAAAGTAAATTGATACAAATTATAACAAGTCCTGATTCAAAATAAACTGATATAAATATATTCTAAGTTCTGATTATATTTAAAACGACTAAGTCCATAAAACAAATTTAAATAATTCACACAAATACACAAGTCCTGAATTATAGTTTAAGTTAACATAAAACAATCTTACATGTATTTACTGGAACATCGTCTTGAAGGGTGTCAATTCTCTCGTACATACTGTTGCTTTGATGGTTCGGACACAATCATGGCTCTAATATATTTTCGCTTAGTATTTATACAGAAAGTTGACTCCCTTCTCTCAACATTCAGTATCTTATCGCGTGTGAGGTGTCGGGTTTCACCGTTCATTGTACTTCCATGTGTACGTGCTTATCTTTCGGTCTTATAACAATCTCTAAGATGAGCATATACGTGCCTTCTTAGTGCATTAACCTTAATAACTGATGTCATATCAACTGCACGTGGAATTCAGATTTTATAGTTTTGGTATTCTTGCATTCGCCTTTGCTACAGTATGTCAGTATTTAAGTCAAAAAAGTTGCTCTCCATCGAAAACTGCAAAGAGAAGAATTACCGTTTTTCCCATCTTTTTCTAATATACATCTTAAAACCGACCTTCTTCGTTGGCTACGTAACGTAAATCCAAAATTTCGCTGACTTAACTTAATATTTCCTTAAAAACTGTTGGTCCTAAAGATGTGGCAGACGATCAGACAGACATACACACAAATGCGCATAAGTACACACTTTGAGGTATTAGCGGATTGGTGAGCAAATCCTTCGGATCAGCTGATTTACCACTTTTGACAATTTTTTCGAACGTTTCAGTCAGACAACAAGAAACCTACACATGTATGCGTAGCATGGACGTAGCCATAAAGACGAACCCGAAGGAAGAAACTGAACTGCTGGACCGTCAATAATAAGGATACAGGATGCACCAAAGAAGACCTCAAACTGTTGCAAACGAACGACTAACAACAGAGAAAACTCAACGAAGACTGAAAAGCTCTGGACTTGCAAAGCCTGTTGTGCTGAACTTATATATTAATGATGAATAAATCAGGATGTAAGGACTTAAATAAATATATGCAAGCTTCAAACAGATAAACAGCGATAAACCAGAAACGTCTCAGCAAAAGTTATGAATATTTTAATTGTTTCGGAAATTACAAAATTTTACGCCTCAAATGTTTAAACTAACACTTACGAATACGAAAATCTTCAGCAATTAGGATTAACCAAAGCTAGCCCATAATGCGTTCACAAGAAAAACACCAAAAAAGCTATTAACAAAAGAAACACTTCCGCAAAGTAATTTTATTTTCATTGCAGGTGTGTATTGCTCCCGTGGGAATAAAGAACGAAAACAAAATCAGAATTAAATGTCTATGGAAGCACACACATATGGCTCCCTTGGGTACTTGTTCTCGGATCATTAATTACCCTCCGAGCGCTAATTATTGCCTGTAAAAACTAGATTGTAATTAAATTGTAATAATCAGAAAAGAGTTAATGCGACTACTGGAAAGTTCCACAATAAGAAAAATTAAATTAAGGTTTTCTGTTGAAACCCTGCAGAAACTATTGTCATGGATTCGAATTTCAGTAATTCGTTCGAACGTATGTTCTTTTGTTTACGATATGAAGCACTTACTCCAGTGCCTTATGGAACTTTAAGCTGGAAAAATTCCTAATAAAAATTGAAACTAATTAAAAATAACTAAACAAAATTTGATTGAATAAAGCAATGAAATTTCAACATCATTAGAATTTGAACCGATGTGAGTCGGCCACGAAGTGGATCTTCAATCTGTTGAGCCCTCGACGTCTCCCACAACCAAACGAAACAGCAAAAATTAATTATTAACGAACCCCTTTTTACATTGAAGAACTTTTTAATTTTTATAATTTTCGAATACTTCCCATCATTATTTACGGCATTTGTTTCGAAATTACCCTGTTTAAAAAGCATGCTGCCGCTTGAAAACTTTATCTCGAGTATTTATAGATCATTATATCAGGAATGGCATTTAAACAAATAAAAAGGACCAAACCTAGCGTGCTTTAATGACACATCCTGAATATGCATTCGCTTGTGTTATTTCCCGAGCAGTGGCGTGTGAGAAAACTCATGAGCATAATTTTCACTGACGTATATGTCACTGTTGGTTAAGGTAATCAATGTTTGTGTGAATACGATGGAAGATTAACATACAAACAATTAGGCACTCTCGCAGCACCGCCAAAAATCGTAAAGTTTAATTACAAGAGTTAAATTTACATGGAGGCTTGCTTGTTTATAAAACAGTTTTCGGCAAATTAAAATTACAGCAAGCGTTTGTTATTTGGTTGATAAAAGCGGCTACATTTTTTATGTGGAAAATTACCATTGGAACATGTTTTAAGAGTTTCTGACAAGTTTTAATAAATCAATATCCAGATAAATATTGTTCAAAATATGAACTAAAATTTTCATGTTGCAAAAGAACCATTTAGGCTGTGAAACAAACTAAATGGATTAATTTAATATTCGTACATAACTTCAAACCTAACGCCTAACGTTGCTAACAATATTTTCAGCAATCTCATTATAATATAGTAAAATTAAACATCATAAATAATAAATTCTGACGGCATACCAGAAAATATACATGTAAAGCAAACAATTTTCATAATTTAATTATCGATTAAATGTTAATTTGCTGTGAATTGAACTTTATTAAACAAACAGGTACTTTAAACATTACTGCCGAAGCTTGAATATGATAACAGCAAGGTGCATGTTATTTTTAATATTATTACAGCTTTGTAATAATATTGCAGTTAGTGAGCGGACAACATTAAAAATATGAAGCATTTAGAAAGTTAATAGAATTTTTCAGAAGCCTTGAAGCGGTTTAATTATTATTATTTAAGTGGGAAATGCACATAATTATTTAAATCTTTTATAACAGAAGTTTAGTAACTGGTATTAGTTTTTTATAGGTTGGCCAAGCCTGGCTCTCAGCTGGACTTCATAAGAGTTTTGCCTTTCCGTCAAAAAGTTTCTGCGGGGTCTAGCAGCGAGAGACAAGGAAGCCAGGAGGCAGGGCTGAACAGGCAGTATTCGTAATTTTTGGCGAAGAACATATCTTTAGGAGTTCTGCATCAGCTTTAGTTTTGTGCTTTGGTGAAGAGAATATCTTCAGAGACTGACTCCAAGCAAGTTTGTCAAAAAAGTTGTACACTGAGGATGGCAACAGGCAACTTGGTTGCCGAAATACGTATTTATGGTTTTTGACGTGCATAATAAAATATTGAAAAGGCATAATTGCCGCTTAATCAAACGGTTAACAATGATGTAAATTATTTATGTGAGAATAAAGTACCAGGTAAACTGTGGCCACTAATGAATTCCAGCTACAGTAATTCCCTGGTGATCTATAGCACGAAGTTTCTCCCATACTGATACTTCTTTTATATTGTTTTATTCTTTTAAAACCAATTAGATTTATGGGTGAATTTTTTTGTTTGCAGTATTCTGCTTTACTCAATGCCCAAAAACACCAAATCCCGCATGCCTGGAATACATTTCAGGCGTTCGCATATTTTCATTCTTCAAGAACGGTGCAACAACTCCATCCTAATGTACCTTTGCCAAGTCAGGCCAAAGCAATATGTTATCTTTATCCACTCAATGAATGCAAGAATTAGTCTTCGTTTAACCCCGTTCTAAATACACTTGCAAACTTCGGATCTGATCTGTTGCGAATGACTCATGTTAGTTGTTAGATCTGATCTTCCATAATTGTCCAAGTGTTCTTATAATATAAATAATGTTTGAACAATATATATGTTATGTTAGTTGAACTTGACTTTCAATATAATAATCCTCTCGTAAACTCCACGTAACGGACTTGGGTCAAAGACTCTACCTAAATTATTTAATTGACTTATTCTTATTAACTTCGAACTTACATGGCACAAGCTCGCTTCGTTACAATACTAATACGTATCTTTGAGGGGGAATTAAACAAGAAGAAAGGTGGAGAAGCCAAACAAACTAGGAATTGGAAGATATCTATGGGCCCAAAATAAAGCTTATAAGATCATCATAAATTCTATTCAAGTCTGAAAACTAAACTTAACTTACCTTAAATTTTTTAATTTAAATCTTAGTTAAATGACAAATATATGAGTTCATTTTTTTCAAGTTACTGCTGTTGTTAACTCAGCATTCCCTTACGATATACTTCTAATTTATTCATTAAACTTTTAAAATAATGAAACAAGCCGAATTTTTAAACGTGAAACGACGTTCAGGACAATAGTTTGTAGAATTGTCAACAAAATTTAAAAAGTTCCGTTAAATAATTATTATTACTTTATTTACAGGTATATTGACCAATCAGAAAGATGGTGGATTGATCAATCCTATATTAAACTTATGCTTACAAACTACCTGTTAAATAGCGTACGAGGTCTGAAATCTTTTAGTTACCCAAGCGTCCTGCTCAGCAACTATTTCGTGTCCACTTGGGAGAAAATCACTCGGGTCTTCGCCCTCGTTAATTTTTAATAGTCAAATTGATACATCTTCAAATGTAACAGCCTTTCGTAATATAACCAACAACTTCGGATCTCTTACTTATGAAAAAATAAAACGATACAAAACTAAATATACTTGGAATCGTACTTCGAATTCCTTTGCGACTTTTTAAAGGAATTTACTAAGTTAGTGAGAAATTTAAATTTTTATAAAATCTGTATACAGAATAATATTACCTCTCCAGCAAGTAGCTAAAAATTAAAGCTTAAACAAGATTTTACAAAATCAATTCCTACCCATTAAGAATAGATTCCGTGTTGACGTGAAACTTAGTTATTTCAAAATTAGACAACTATTAATTGCTAAAGTTATTTAGAGACTATGCTATTACAAAGTATTTCTAGTTAGAATTACCATATATCTAATAACAGAATCAAATTTCCCATTAGCAACACGAGAATGGTTAGTAAAATTAATTCAATATGAGTTTTAGTATTAAGATGAATTTCTACCAGAAAGTCTTAACATTAACAGATTTTCTCTTTACCTTACAGCTACTGACTATATAATCTTAACCATGAATAGATGCATTTCATCTATAATGAAACTTATAAAATTATTAAGCGAACAGCACTCTGTATATAAAAACGGTATAATAAATCTTTCATCAGTCATACATCTGTTGATATTATTTTACATGGGTGGGTGGACAACATAAAGAATATGAAACATTCAGAAACACTTCAGGAGCTTTTAAGGGATTTAATTATTTAAATTATTGAAATTATTCAAATGGCAAAATCATTTAATTATTTAAATCTTTTAGAACAGATGCTTAATAATTGATGTTCATTTTTTATAGGTTCTACCAAGTTTGACGTCGAATCAGCAAATGCTGAAGAGTCTCAGCTGGGCCTCTGTAAGATGAATTACAAAAGGCTTTTGTTGTAAATATTTTTCTGGGTAGAACATGACGGAACAAATTCTGAACAATTTTCTTAAATGAATTAAGGGGGCGGACAACACAAAGAGTATGAAACGTCTGAAAGTTGATACAATTTTTCAGGAGCTTTCAAGGGGTTTAATTATTTGAACGATTTGAACACATTTAAATTATTTAGATGGGAAATGCACTTAATTATTTAAATCTTATAGAACAGGAGCTTAGTAACTGGTGTAAATCTTTTATAGGGTCTGCCAAGCTTGACGTGGAATCAACAAATGCTGAAGACTCTCAGTTGGACCTTTCACTAGCAAGGTAAGATGAATTCGGAAAGGTTTTTTTTGTAAACATTATGCTGAGTAGAACATGATGCTGAATAATTTTGTTAAATAAATTAAGTGGACGGACAACACAAACAATATGAAACGCATTCAGTAGCTCTTAAGGGGTTTAATTATTTAAATTATTTGAACACATTCAAATTATTTAAATGGGAGAACACTTAATTATTTAAATCTTTTAGAATAGAAGCTTAGTAATTGGTGTTAATTTTTTGTAGGTCCTGTCAAGCCTGACATGGGATTAGCAAAATGCTAGACTGCCAGCTGGGCTCAGATGAATTAGGAAATGGAGTTTGTTGTAAATATTGTGCTTAGTAGAACATGATAGGAACAACTGCCCACGAAGTTTGTTAAATAAATTAATTTTACTTATAAAACTTTGAGCTATAATTTTCTATTAAATAATATTTTGACCTATTTTTTAAAATGTATAGTCACATCCTGCTTTTATTGGAAGGATATTAAAATATAAGGGGGTTAACACAACCAACTCATCCCTTTATTTTCATCTAAGGCTGCACTTTACACGTACGTCCTTCAAATTTTTATAGCTTTATATATTTGACATTTTACAGCATATTGCTTTTTATGTAGCATGTTTTCCTTTGGGATTTCCCAACGCCTTGTTTTCTTCTTTTATAAAATTTGATCGAACCCACTGGCAGTAAAACTGTTTAATTCGAACAAATAATTTTTAGCCCTTTAAGTTGTAAAAATAGGACGAAACGTTTATATTAAAAACGTTGGGGAACCGCAATTCAAGAATCGTTCGAAAACATCACGTCGAAAATTGCGGCCTGGAAAATGACACAGATGCGTGGTGTCGCCTTTAAAGATCGATTATGCTTTTAAACTTGGGGCAATATTACGAAATTCTACACGCGTTTTGATGTATGGCCATGATGTACGATTATGTCTGAATGTGCAGAGCGTTATATTACTTTTCTAGCCTTTAATTGGAAACCGTGGAAATACAAATGTAAAATATCGACTTTTTCGACATTTTAATTTCCATCTAGGTGCCTAATATTATTAAACAGAAATTTAAGGCGGATCTGAAGTAAAATCTTCACGTAGTTGGGGAAAATTTCCTACTTTCAACTGAAAATTACAGCGCTTTCGCCTAAACAATTGCCCGGCTGTCTTTGCTAAGAAAATTCAGATTCTTAAACGAGTGCAGCATATAAATTACTTACGACGTCTGAATTTAAAAGTCTGCAAAATACAAGGAGGAAAACAACTTGTTTGGGATTATTAATGCCTCGATAAGCAAGCAGTCGCTTGTTTATACCTGCTTTTATTTTAGCGTTTAAAAAAAGCCTTTCAACCTTTTCTTTCCAGCAGGAAAAACTGAAATTTTATTATAATAATGGTTTTTATGTGATTTAAATGTGATTAATTTTACCAATGGGATATTACTTTCCTTAAGGCAAAGGTTTGTAAAGTTAAGAAATTGTTCGAGGTATTAAAATAAATAAATGCATTAAACAGAAAAAAATGAAAATAAGATACGATTTATTGGTGCTGATACATTCAGCTTGTTTGCTTATAAAAACTGATTGACAATGGAAAGTTTCATGTAAATCAAAAATTTTCATTTTCAGAACCTGCAAATGCAAGTTTTTATTGCAAATTTAGTTGACTTATCTTTTCTGAAACGAAGTTAAAAAGGTTGTTTTCTTCGAATTCATCTTCAATTTGTTTTTTAATGTTTGCTCAAAAACTTTTGATATAATTGACACTAACGATAAGGGCATATAATTACTTAAATTACCAACTAAACTATTTTGAAAATAGGTATAACCTTAGGAACTTTGGAGTTGTTGCTGGCATTAAAAGTAGGTCTTTAATGACTTTAATTAAATTTGCTGACATTTCGAAATAATCTCCACGTGTATTTGTTTTTAATCTATTTATAGCGTAGTATAATAGAGTTTATGACGTCAAGTCGTTTCAAAATGTGGCTTTAACCCCTCTCGCCAATGGACATAGCACCGAAAGAAGAGTAGTTTCTTAGACTTCCCAAGGCCCTATATTAAACCTAATACTTATTTTAGGATATTTTTAAGAATTCTTTGAATTTGTTATAAGATTCTCTGGTTGTTTTTAAAAAAATTTCTGGCTCTTTTAAAAACTGATTTTTTCACGTTTTGAAAAGAAAAATATTTGTAACAAAATAAGAATTTTTAAGACCTCCAACTTTTAGGGAAATAGTTTTAATTTTTTCAAAGTTTTCCAGATGTTCTGAAAACATTAGAAAATTGTTGAAATACACCGAAGCTTAAATTGTTTACGGATTTTCTAAATGTTTTAATTTTGCAGTAAATCAGAACCATTCAAGGCCTATTTTTAATTATTGAAAGCTATAAAATGCACGGAACTCTTGAAGAAACTTCCAGCATTTAAGTACTAACTATGGATTGGATAATATTATTTGTTCAAAGAATATCTCGCAGATTCATTGAAACTTCCCAAAGCCTTCCAAAAATTTACATAAACTTGACGAATTAAGTATTTTGACCAGAACTGTAGACTTACTTTTTCTGGGATCAAATCTATTAAAGTCAATAAGACTACTTTCTTCTAAATAATCTACAATTTTTTTTTATAAATAACTATCGACACAACTGGCACTAACGCTTTTAGTTAATCACCAACTAAATCTTTTCTGAAAATAGGGGATGAATGTCAACTTTGATATTTGAGTTACAAATTTTTGTTAGCGGATTTAATAAGCATGGCTTTAACTGGCTTGGTTAAATTTGTCGAAATTTCGAAATAACTTTCACTTATATTTTATTTTAATTTATAGAGGAGTAAAAATGTGGTTCTAAACCCCTTCGCCAACGTTTGCAACGGATATAGTTAGCACCGAAAGAAGAGTTGCTTTCTAGGTTGTCTATATAGAGCCCTACAAAACTTGATAATTATTTTAGAATTGTTCTAATTATTTTACTTTTGCAGAGCACTTCGTGAGATTTTCGTGAAAGGAATTGTTTTAAATTCTGCGAAGTTAAACTTTCTGAAAGTTAATTTGACTAACCAGTTTCTGAAGATGCTAACTATTTACTTACTAACAACGAAAAAACGAAAATTATTTTTGAATTTCGTAAATTTACCACGAAATTTAAGAATCTTCCAATAAATCATACTTTTTCAAGAGCTTTTGCAGTTTTTGCAAGCATTTCATGGGATTTTCGAAATTTGTTCGGAACAGTTTGTTAAAAGTGTTTTAGGTTTTTACGTTTTACACATTTTTATAGTTTTTCCAAAAACTAGTTTTCCTGTGTGTTCAAATAATTTTTAAAGCTTTTAACATAGTTTTCGAATTGTTTACAAAAAATTTGAAAGGTATTATTTCAAACATATAGAAATTTCAGTCTTATAAAACCTTAAGTTACATTTTTTAAATTTTCCGAAATTTGCACGACTCTAGTTTGTTAAAAGTGTTTTATGTTTTGACATTTTACATCTTAATGATGAAGATTTCCTGGCTTCTTCATGAACTCGCTTTTGTATGTGTTCAAAGAGACATTTAAGGTTTAGTAGAAAATAGGATTTTTTAGAGGTTTCCACGTTTTTAGAAAATATTATTTAAATTTCTTTTTCAAATATCCAGGTATTTGAATCTTTTCAAAGTTAATTTAAATTTCCAGATTTTCTGAAAATGTGAAAAATGTTTTTAAGCATGGCTTTTCATAAGATTTTCTGAAATTTGTCCGAAACTTTAGTCTGTTAAAAGTGTTTTTACATCTTACAAACTTTTACAATTTTAAAATATTTTCTAGCTCTTCCACCAACTGGCTTTTCGGTGTCCAAAAAGATTTTCGAAGTTTGTTACAAAATCATATTTTTAAAGATCTTTTGAAGTTTTTCAATTTTTCTGGAAACATTTGAAAAGCATTTCTTTTAACTTTTTAATTGTTTCAAAGTTAATTTGAATTTCCACATTTTCTGAAAATATCATTTTTTTTAAAATTTTCTTTTCATAGGATTTCCTGGAATTTGACCGGAGTTTAAGTTTATTAAAAATGTTGCAGATTTTACATCTTACAAAGTTTTACAATCTTAAAAAGTTTTTTAAAACTTTGTTACAGAATCAAATTTTCAGGAAGTATTTCAATGGATCTAGGAATCTTATTTTTGTCCCAAATTAATTTGGATTTCCAGATTTCTTGAAAATGTTAAATATGTTTTGAATTTTCTAAAGATTTTCTGAAATTGGTCTGAAACTAAAGTTTGTTAAAACTATTGTAGGTTTATACATCTTACAAAGGTTACATCTTACAAAGGTTTTATGGCTTTTTCAAAAACTGTGTCCAAAGAAGATTTTTAAAGTTTGTAATCAAATTAAGTTTCCCAACCTTTTGTTTTCTGTTTCCTACATGTGATACGTTTTTTTTTTAAATAACTACGAATTTTAACTTGTTCAAAGTTAATTAGAATTCCTACAATATTTGAAGAGTTTCTGGCTTTTCCAAGAGTTGGCTTTGTCGTGCCTTCAACAAACTTTTAAAGTTTCTTACAGTTCGTTTTGATTTGATTTTTGATTTTGAATACAAATATAAATATTTTAAGGGCTTTTCTCAAACATTTTTTTAAAATTATATAATAATTAATTTTAACCTCCTCTACACTTAAAAGTAGAAGAGGGATAGATTATATATATATAATTTTAACGTTTTCAAAGTTAATTTGAATTTCCAGATTTTTTGAAAACGTTAAATGAGTTTTTATTCTTCTAATAGAAAACACATTTCCCTAGTACAAGCAGCTTTAAGGCTGTGACCAACCAGCTCTAGAGCTTATGACCATAAGATTTTCCTGGAATTTAAGGTTGTTAAAAATATTGTAGACTTTTAAAACTAACATCTTTACAATTATTATAAAAGAGTTGCTGGCTCTTGCAAAAACTGTTTTTCCTGTGTGCTTAAAAGACTTTTAAAGTTTATTAGGTACAAAATCAATTTTTTAAGAGCTTTGGTTTTGATATTTCTGAATTTTTCAGGAAGCATTTGAAAAGACTATTGACACACATTTAGAAATTTTAATTATAAAGTAATTTTAAATTTCCAAAAATTTGTTGGATTTTATAAGGCTTTTCACAAGATTTTCTGATATTTTCCCGGCACTTAAGTTTGTTAAAATTATTGCAGGCGTTGTAGGTGTTGACATCTTATAAATTTCTACAATTTTTCCAAAAATTGGTTTTTAAATGCCTTCAAACAGAAGTTTACTATAAAATCAGATTCTTTAAGACTTCAATTTTCAAGTTCCCCAACTGTTTAGTAAATTTTGTAATTTAGGGGTTTCACTATCTTCAGAGTGAATTTAATTTCCATATTTCCTGAAGCTGTTAAAAACTTACTAAAAACGTAATTAATTTTGCAATAAATCAGAAATTTGCGAGGCCCTGTTTAATTGTTGAAAGTTATGAAATGGACAGAATTGCAATTGATTAACTAACTATGTAACCTAATATTTGTTCAAATAATATCTGGAATATCACTGTTATTTTTGTACACGACTAGAGTCGCGTTTCTATCCATGTTGTATAAATTAAACAAATCCATCATCGTAGAAGCCCTGTGCAATATACGTACAACACGCACAACGAGTTTCCCAATTTTTAGATAATTCAGCATCACATAAAACAGCGTCCTTTGTTCTTACTTTAATAATTTAAAAGACTTATTATTAATATTATTTTTTTATTTCATACTAATATTATCTATCTCATACATTAACGCACCAGCCTCGATACCGAAAGGTATAAGAGGTTACAGACAATACATACATATTACATACATACATACATTATCTATCTAATTCATTTTCCAACCCAACTAGTAGAGGTATTACACTTAAATCGCATAAAGTGGATTTGAATATAATTTGGCTGCGTGGGAGTGTTTCTAAAATTTATATTATGAATTTTGTCCTAATTAAGTGTCATGGTTGAAACTGAAGCAAATATACGAGATTCTCATGATAAAATTAAATGAGAACATCCTTTATACGAATTTATATTCACAGGCTTTTCTGGTTAATCAGCACTAATTTAACGGTCTTAAATATGCCAACTTAATGGAAACCGTATGGAAATTTTATGTAACTGCCGTCGTACTTAGAATAATTCATTATTCGATTGTTTCAATTTAGTCAGAGTAGCTGTAAGTTTTCAAGCTTTCCAATTCTGATACTCAGAGTGCTGGAAATGAGGATGCAACAAATTTACATATAAAACGCGCCGAGGAAAAGTTGCTAACTTTGCACCCGTAATCCAATTTACCAATACAAATAAATAATTTCTATTTAGGCCTTTTAATATAGCGAAATGTAGACCAGTTTCTGCACTTTTTTTTGTTATTTTTGCTCTTGTTAAATTTAGTTAGCGTCGACATCTCCTTCGCCGTTCACAGTGTGGGTTAGGTAATTGAAAGGGAACACGCTGCTGTCGATAAAGCGATGCAAATGGACTTTGCAGAGCTACTTCAGACGTACAATAGCGCAATCTGAGAATCCTATCCAATTCAGAATATCTGTTGGGAACATCTTAGAATTTGAGATTTAAAAATTTTCATAAACGTTCGTCGTATACGATGCCAACTTTGTTAGTAATATGAACTCAGATTTTTCTGTTTGTATAAGTATATAAAGTTTCTTGAATAAAATTTTCAGTACAAAACCTTTTTTGCAAGCGTATGATGTAGCAACAAATTTAATAGTTTAACATGTCAATGAAATAAACATTAATTGGTGTCAGGTTTTTCACATCAGTTTTGAGTAACAACGGGTTTACAAAATATTTTGGAAATTTTAATACTGCATAAAGTTACTCGCAACAGTCATGAAGCTACCAATAATAGCATGAAATTCTGTAGCAGAATTGTTAGATCTTCAGTTAAAACGATTCGAATCAAAACAATTTTAAGAAGCAAGCATAGATTTTTTTCAATAAATACGTAGATAAATAAATAAATAATTAACGAAATCTTAATCCTAATGTAACCCCAATTTGAATTTTGTTTGTTGAGAGTCAAAAGTCTAAAATAGAAACTCTAAATTAGAATCTTCGTTTCAGACTGGAAGATATAAGTCTCGTTTTTTCATCTTGAATTCCTAAACAAACTGTGCTTTTCTATATTTAGAATTCATATCCAAATATTTAGTGGCATTTTGAACAGAGATTTTATTTCTCAAAATTTTGAAAATTTAATCATTTATTAAAGCTTTCCGATTTTCTATGCGTTTAAAAAGATTAGTCAAGTTTGTTACATAATACATACTGAAATTCCTTAAGTTCTTCTATTTCGATGTTTCCCAATTCTTATGGAAGAATTTGAAGATTTTCCGAAACTATTAATTTGTTTCATAAGATTTTCTGAAACTCGTCAGAAACCTAAGTTTGTTGAAAGCGTTGTAGGTTTTTACATTTTTGCGTTTTTACAAGTTTAAAAGGTTGTCTGGTTTTTCCAAGAACTGGTTTTTCTATGTTCAGAAATACTTTTGAGTTTGTTATAAAATCAAATATTTTAAGACTTTCGCTTTTGACGTTTCCTAAATTTTTAGAAAATATTTGCGAAGCCTTCTCAAAACATATAGGAATTTTAAGTTTTCCAAAGTTAATTTGAATTTCCGAGTTGTCTGAAAATGTTAAAAATCTTCTTCTTCGTTCCTGTTGGTTCTCTGGGGATCATAGGGTGTCCAAGGGACGTTTCACTCACAGTTAGTCAAAGAAATAAGGTTGTCATGTCGGCCTTACCCTTAAATTTTCTAACTTAAGTCTGTTAAAAGCGTTGTAGGTTTGAACATTTTATATTTTTGCAATCTCAAAATGCTTTCTGGTTTTTCGAAAAACTGGCTTTTTCCTGTGTTCAAAAAGAATTTTAAAGTTTGTTACAAAATCAGATCTTTTAAGGCCTTCTATTTTGAAGTTCCCCAATTTTTTAGGAAGTATTTGAGAGGCCCTTCAGACATTTTAATGTTTAAAAATTTAATTTGAATGTTGCAGATTTTCTGAGAATGTCAACGATTTCTTTTGAATTTTCTACAACTTTTCGTAAGATGTTCTAAAATTTCCTGAAAATCATAATTTTTATTTTAATTTTCGAAAGCTTTTAATAGTATTTTCTGGTATCTTTCCGGAACTTAAGTTTGTAAATTATTGCAGTTTGACAAAGTTCTGCAGTCTTGAAGGATTTTCAGGCTTTTTCCAGAACTGGCTTATTTATGTGTTGAGAAATTCTTTAAGGTTTTTCTTTTAAATTTTAATTCAAATTAAAAAATTTTAAACGATTTTCTAGCTTTTCCAGGAAATGGCCTTTTTATATGTTCCAAAAGACTTTTAAAGTTTCTTACAAAATCAGGCATTTTAAGACAGGATTATGAGGTTTATCAATTTTTTAGTTAATATTTGAAAGGCCTTTTCAAACATCTAAGAATTTTAATGACTGAAAACTTAATTTTAACTTTGCAGATTTCCTGAAAATTCTAAAATTTCTTTAAACAAAGTTTTGAAAATTTAGCAATTAAATTTGTGTAATTACAGTTAAATCGCCGAAGAGGCCAAGTGGTTAAAGCATTCGACTATAGCACAGACGGTTTCAGGGTCAAACCCGAGTCGGATGGTCGGCAGGTTTCTTATCCTGTCACTGAAAACTGTCCATGTTGCCAGCCATGCTCCCTCGCGGGGCATTAATGCCAATATGAAAAATAATTGGGTACTGAAAACACCTGGTTCGATTTAATCTTTGAAATTTCCATCTACATCTGTACATTAAATTTTTGAAAATAGATTACAATATCCCAGTTGAGGGGTTAACACTCAAAAACGTGAAATTTGAACTACGAAATAAAGAACCAAACGCAATCCGAATTCAGAAATCTGAATGTTTGCTTCAGAATGTCATCTTACAACAAGTTTAAATTCAATAATTTTTAATAATAGTTTAAAGGTTTCAGAGTTACCAAATTAGATTTTGCGTTTAAAGCAGAGATTCTACTTTTAGCATTTGATTTTACAGAGTCTGGAAACTTAATTAAGAACTCGAAACTTTTAAAATCAAGTAAATTCAAAGATTTTAGTTCAGATTCGATTTAATCCGATCTAGATTGAAATACCGAAATCTCAGGCATACATATTAAAATTAGGTACTAAATTTGGGTACTGAACTTCAGGTGTGAAAACGCCAGGTTGGATTCCATCCAAACTTCAGTCCAAATTTCAGTCTAGTTTAGGGGTGACAAATGAACTTCTAACCAAAGAATGAAATCCATTTCGAATTCAGAAATCTGAATTTATGGTTGACAATGGCACGTTACAACAAGTTTAAGCGGAATAATTTCCGTTTAAAGGTCTCAAAGTTACTGAATTAAATTCTGAGTTTAAAAAAGCGTGTCTCATTTTTGCATTCGAGTTAAGTCTGGAAACTTAACTAAGAATTTTAAAATCGGCCCCGCTCTTTGCAAGCAAATTCAAACTACGAATGGGGATACGTGATATTTGAACTTCAAACAAAGAATCAAATCTATTTCGTATTCAGAAATCTGAATTATCGGTTCGGAATTGCACGTTGCAATAAGTTTAAGTGGAATAATGTACGTTTAAAGGTCTCAAAATTACCAAATTAAGTTCGGAGTTTAAAATAGAGAATCGACTTTTAGTATTTGATTTTCCTTTCACGTTAAAAGCCTGGGAACTTAGTTAAGAATTCCAACCTTTTAAAATCGGCAACCGCTCTTTGTAAGTAAATTCAAACTTTGAATGTGGATTCGAAGATTTCAGTTTAGATTGGATTTGATTCGATCTAGAATTGAAGACAGAAATCTCAGGCATAAATATGAAAATTAGGTAATAAATTTGTTTACTGATTTGTTTACAAATTTCGAAATTTCAGGCTGGATTTGTGTACCATAATTTTGAAAGTAGATTGCAAAATCTCAGTTTACGGGTTGATACTTAAGAACTTGGAAACAAAGAATGGAATGCAACCCAAATTCAGAAACCTGAAAATCCGTTCAGAATTGCATGTTGCAACAAGTTTGGGTGGAATAATTTACCAAATTAAATTCTGCGTTTAAAACGTTGAGCATTTGATTTTCCATATCTGGAAACTTAATTAAGAATTCGAACCTTTTAAAATTGGTAACCGCTCATTGTATAATCTGAATCTGGCAAATAAAGCCTTGTGGTTATTAAAATTAGGTCTAATTTGTTCATGGAACTTGAGGCCAAACAAAACTTGTAGAACATTAGATTTTGGCACAATAAAAAGGAAAAATTTGAAGATTAATAAGTGATCGAAAACATATTAAAAAGTACAAGACATAGATAAAGAAAACCTAAAGAAAACACGTGAACATCTGTAACAGTCAGTCAAACATACTGAAAGCCTGATTAAATGCCAATCCTGCCTTCAATGAACTGAATATCAAAACGAAATACCCGTCCGTGAAAGAAATGGGGTGCGGAAAAGTAGGCAGAAAAAATGAGCAAACTTTATATGAGGTAAAGCAAAACCTTGTAAGATTTTCTGATGGAAACTGAGTTAAATCTATCATTACGTTATGATTTACTACGTTACTTACTATTAGGAAGTTTCCGATTTTTTTTTGTTTGCTTTTCTTGTCAGAAACATGTCCGTCATTAATTATTTTTCAGAGATTTTCCTCGGATAGGATTTATTGATTTATCTCATCAAGCCTCATTTGGAAAATTAAGCAATTAGTTAGTTCGGCGGATATAATTACGAGCGAAGGTGACTGTATTACAATACAATTTTACAACCTTGCTCTGTTTGAAAACAAACCCAGTTAGAGGTTAAAGTTCACCCACACACACATAGTTGAATTTTGTACGTGTATTGAATTACAATTTGCGTATTTATACCTAAATTGTTTATTTCACGTCCACCTTCATCAACTCATTTAGGCACCTTTTATAATTTAGGGAACATTAATGTGAAAGAGGCGAGGATAGCTTGGAATATTCCAAATTAAGGCGTGTTTGGCATCAATCAAAGTACAGATGGAAAAATTAGAATTAGTTATGAAGATTATGAAGGAAAATCGAAGCCAGTAAGAAGAAGACATACGCCATGGTTAGAAAATCTAAGAGAATGGGCTGAATTGTCGTTGAAGCAATAAATAAAAATAAATGGGCCAGATTGACCTCTGACGACATCAGAAGGCTTAAGAAGGCTTAATGCAGAAAATAAAAAATTGGAGACCAGAATCATTGGATAATTGTGTGGCAAATGAAGGGAAAATATTCGGATAAGAAAGAAAAAGGCAACGCAACACTGATGAAAAACTAACAAAAAACGCTAAGAAAAAAGAAAAAATAGGTCACCGGAAATACAAGGGAAAATCATAAAGGAACTAAAACAGAGGAAAATCAAAGTGAAGAAAACGTAAAGGAATAAATGAGGAAAATGAAATAAAAATGCCAGTTCCTTAAATATAATTTAAATTTAAAAAATATGCTCTTGAGTAAATAAATCTGCCTCTAAATCCGAAATTCCATGCATTTCAAAGAAATGTCAAGTGATATTTTTAGGGTCTCATATCTTAATAATTCTGAGTAGGGAAAGGATTGCATCGGAGGTTGGTTTTCGGTGTATTTCCATTAAAATTGTTCGGATGTATTATATTGTGGTTAAAACAAGTATGCGTGCCACGCGTAATAATCCAATTCCAGAACACCAAGCAGAAGCCTTAATAAAACTTAAGGTATTTAGATTAGCAAAATTAATTAAGTGAAACCTTACTTGCTTCGGGAAAATTGATAAGGGCTAGCTATTCCTTTATTAACATTTCTGACGTGTTTTTCCATGTTCTTACCTTGAAAGTGAGGTTCTTGAATTTTTTAGAAAATCACCTCGAGTTTCGAATGTCTCGTAAATAAGATTTTATTTGGTAGCTCGCAGTAAACAAGAGGAGAACAGCTTTAATACAACTTAAATGTATAACTCAAGTTTACAAGTATAAGTATTACAAGCAGTAGAGGAGTACTTTCAATTAATATAAATTAATTTAAACTTAGTTTGATATTAATTTCCTCTCAATTAAATAACGTCAATGAAGAATGGTACGGTTTGTGAATAAGTTTCGATTTTATGCAAAATAAATTCGTATTATAGTTTAAAGTGAAACTTCCTAGACTGAAATATTGAAGAGCATTACTAGAATAACTAGTACGCCTGTTGAAATTCAATTTGGTGTTATAGACTAAGAACGATCTGAATTTATGATTTTAGTTCAACCATAAACTGCGGGCTAAGTACTAAAATTTTTAAGTTATTTGCGCCAACGTTTAGTTTATGCCTAAACTATTGCATTCACGAAGAAATGTTGTCGTCCTTAATTCAGAAATAACGATTTGATTTCATATTTGGTATTGTGTAAATTATAGCAGACGACCGATGTTCAGGTGGGGGTTCCGGTGGGTATCGGGTGAGTGTGAGTAGTAAGTGGGGTGCACGACAACGATTGTAGACGTGCAAGACAGTTGAAAAAATACTAAGTATGAAATAAAATTTAATTAAAATAGAAGTGATAAAGAAGAAGTGCAAAGCCTTGCCTAGAATCCCACAGTATTAACTTAACAAAAGTAAGCCTGAAAATGGGGCTCATTCATTCATCTAATGTAAGAAATAAAAGCAAGGCCATTTAAATAAAAGCAAAAATTAGCATGTGATATACAGAGGGGTCTTTGACATAAAAAATACTAAAGTGCTAGACCCCCATCGTGTTGGCGCAGTTGCAGTTCAGCTAAGTTATTTATAAATAATAAAAGCAGAAGAGGTTTACGAAACTCAAAACGTGGTGAATGTGTCCGTTCAGCCAGACTAGAAAATTATTTTAACATCAACTCGGGTCACATCAATAGGCATAAATAACGAATAAAATTTCATAACAGAATTCATATCTAACGAACCATATACGTCGTTTCGTAGGAAAATAAAATTTTATGTATTAATTCTATGCCACTTTACTAACGCAGTATCAAGCTTTATATTACGGTTGTAATATAAAGATGGTTCCTTTAAGGATTATGTTTGGTTTATTCAGTAAGATCGAAGAACGCCCTGGGTGTATATGTAATAATCATTTATACAGCGTGTTTCACTTAAGGTAAATATACTTTTATTAAACTTCAAATTTTTATCAGTTTAGGTCGCTTAAAGTTAGATATTTTAGAAGGGTAAAGCTTTATCTATTATAAACCACGACCGACTGGGATAAAAAATAAATGATGAAAGAAACATATCAAGCTGAATAATTTTACATCTTCTACCGGTACGGTCATGCCAGTTTGCGTTGGAACGTTTTGTAGGCTGACGGCAGACATTTCGATTTATGATTGCGTAACATTGTGATATCTACAAATATTTTAGTTAATGCAAGTATTGCTTTCTATCTATTCGTATGGCTTTTTACTAATAAATTTGAATATATTACGCTTTGTTCAAAATTTCAGTAGATGTTCTGCTGGATGCATTGCGCCCGACTACGTTACTAGATCATGTTTTGTTTATAAATAGGCGTGAATATGGCTAGCGGAAGAAGCATCTATAATTTGGATAATAATAAGACGAACTACTCAGCATGTTTAAAGGCGATGAAGAAGACAATATTATTTAGGATTTCGATGATTTTGTTTAAGCCACGCTGAGAATTGCGCACTATAAACAAAAATTGCCAAATACGGTTTTACCACCGGAACCTGTATTGACGAGGTGGGGAACGTGGTTAAAGGCTGTTAAATTTTATTCATGCAACTTTGAAAAAATAGTTGAGACTACTGATTTTGATGAAAGTGACGGCATAGCAATACGTAACGCAAAAGCTGCTTTGAAAGATAAAAATTTACAGTGCAGTATTGCCTACATTTCAAGCAATTTTTTGTGTACCGCAGAAGCTATACAAACGTTAGAAACATCACACCTCAGCCTAAATGAATATTTAAATATTGTAAAGCAGGTTCAAACAAAAATTGAAATGGTCAAAGGAAAAACCGCAGAAAAAATAAAAACTAAATTAATTTCTGCTTTTAAAAATAATCCTGGTTACGCATTATTAATTACCGTAGACAAAATTTTAACAGGGGAAGAGGCGGAGCTGCCATAAAACAAATAATTAATTTTGAAAGGTCATTTTCGGCATATAAATTAATTTTTTCCGAAAAACGTGGAAATTTCAGTCCAGAAAATTTAGAAAAGGTGTTAGTAACTTATTGTTTTACTAATTACAACTAATTAATTTTCTTGATGTTAGGTTAAGATGTTATAAAACTTGATCGTATTTAGTTTGCTAACTGTAACAAAAAAAAAATATTGAACTGGTTTATTTTGCTAAGTATAACTGAATATGTAATTTTTTTAAATAGGATAATAAAAGTGGAAAATATTTACAGTAATTATTTTGTAGTAACAGATTCTTTCTGCTTGAAAATATTACGCCTATAAATGCTTATTTATGCATATTTATGCTTATTTCTACATTATTTTGGTGCTTATTTTAAAACTTATACTGCTTATTTTAACTGTTATATGTGCTTAAAAATCCGCAGTCTAATCATGAGCAATAAGAGGTTTAAATTTATTGTTCGATGTCTTAGATTTGATGACCGCCTGACAAGAGCAGCAAGACAAAATGAAGGCCGGTTACGGAGTTTGTTAAAAATTGTCAAAAAAATTACTGCTTAGAGGGAAATGTAACTACAGATGAGAAACTGAGAAAAATACGGTATAAAGGTTTTTGCCCATATGTATGTAAAACTGTGGCTACTTGTACAATTTGGAATCAGACGACCACGTCAGTAATAAGTTCGTAAACATTCTAAAAAGAATGATACATCTCAAATAAGGCTCAGATCGAAATCTAACAGCTCATAATTGGTTTACTGATCTCGATTTGGTAGAAGAGCTACGACAAAAAAAAATTACGTTCGTTGGCACTGTAAAGAAATATAAGCCTTCTGAATTTGTTTTATCAGTTGGAAGAAATGAGTATTCCAACAAATTTGGATTCACCAATTCTACAGATTTGGTCTCGTATGTTCCGGAAAGAGGTCATACTTGTTTCCACTTTGGATAATGAGAAGTCGATAGATCCTGAAACCGGCGATAAAATGAAACCATCCATCATAACATTCTACAAGCAGACTAACGATGGTGTGATGATTAATATTAATTTGCAGATAATCTGTTTTGGAAATGACTGTAAAGAGATTCGAAGGAAATTGCTTCTAAAACTCTCATAAGCGTGTGTTAGAAGAGCACATAGGGAGAAGCCAGAAAAACAGTTGGATTGCTTTTGCTCTGCAGGAAAGGCAAAAAGATTCAGAGCAAACATACAGGAAGAAAAAAAGCAAGAAGAAGAAGAAGAAGAACCAGCTCAGAAATAGCGAAAATGTTTAGCATGCACCTCAGAAGCTGGCGTTAAACAGCTTGCTAGATATCAGTGTAAAAATGCCAGAAAGCACTCTGTTTTTGCAGCATACACTATTGCTCAACCCAATGAGGAACTTTAATAATATTATTTGTCCACGACTACTCAATAATCTGTCAATTATTCATGTGTTTGGTCAAGGATAATGCTATCCACAATTCACTAACAGCAGTGAATAACCATTATTCACGGTGTCACGGTAACCATCATTGTTTATGTTGTACAATGAAGTAAATTGGTTATTTATAATCCTACCACGTCGTTTAACATATAGTCCTACCGCATGGTTTTAGTAGCGCCAGGACGTGTACAGAAAGCACCTGTGCCCGACGGAAGGTTAATAAATAAGTCTTCTTTTGAGGTAAACCACACTGTATATAAAAGTAAAATGTATACAAACATTTTCCAGTCATTAATTGTTTACAAGCTAGTATATAGATTTCTAGATAACATCAGAAAATTCGCATAAACCACGTCGGGGCACTATAAATATAAATAATAATAAAGCTAAATATTTCTGAAGGGAAGCATCAAAGCATTGAATAAATAAACAGACGAAATGGACTGTGTGGAATTAATTAATTTTTGATGGAACATGCTAACAGTTTTAACAAACATTGCTTAAATCGGCATTTGTTTAAAAGCGAGAATTACAATTGAAATATTTTTTTATTGCTAGTCATCCATACAAAACTATTTCATCAATTTAATTGAAATTCGAGAATTTGTAATGAAAGTTCCCAACTTTACCAACCTGCAAATTTGTTAGCTACAACAACAATTGTTTAAAATATAAACTTTATTTTCCTTTTACCCTCTTATAACTTTACAGTGTCGAGGAAGCCGCAGAGTGGTCACCCATTCAAGTTCTGATCAAACTGGTCTTTGCTTAACTTTTTATATTGCAGTACGACGTGTGCTTCCACTCTGTCGTACTGCCGGCCAAATGTGAACTAATATTACAAATTCAAGGTCGATTAAAGCCAAATGTTCGAACTTTATTGATTAGGTTAATTGTAAATGTACCTACATTCAAATGTTTAAATGCTTCAGGCTAAAATTCAGCTGATTCTCTCACATGTTGAGTTAACTCAACACGAATTCGAATCCAAAATAACAACGTTTGACTTTTAACTTTCATATTTAATTTCAATCCTTTCCGATTTTAGTATTAAAGAGGGCGTCTCAAAACTCACCAGTTCACATTCAAAAATAGAGAGAATATAAATTTTGGCCGCCTTGAAATTGAAGAATGTTTTTTTTAAATACTTTTAGTAAATGGTTTTGGCACAACATTTAGGTTAATCGTCAATTTTTATCACAGATAATGAAGTGCACTTGTTGGTCGTAAAATGAATTCGATTAGCGGATTTTCAAAGTGGCCAGTAGCTGAGCCACCTCGTTCACCTGATCTCTGTTTTCACAAAACCGATTTATGGAAATGTGTCGCCGGGTTACCAGTAGATTTTGTAAATCACTCATGATAAAATATTGAAGAAGGATAGAATCTGATAAGCGATAGCCTTAACAGTTTAAATGGGTGGAAAATAACTGCAAAGTAAAAGCTGAAGCATGTCTGCTATCCATTTATTACTTTTGTCATTCTTGAAATCTGTAATAAGAATTTATTTAAGATTAGGAAACAATTTTGTTCTGATTAACTTTGGGAAATTTCCATTAGAAATAACAAGGAGAATAAAAGCGTATCAAATTTTTAGTATAAAACAGAAAAAGTTAGTTATGTCCTTAAGGAGGTTTGAATATAGGCGTGTGAAATTCAAAAGGACATAAATCTACTCCACAATATAAATGTCAAATAAATTCTCTGAATTCTTAAAGGTTGGTTTTAGTAAGAGGGGGGTCGTTAAAAATACTCTGTCAGCCTAAGTTTCTGTAGAATTTAGGTTATTAAATATTGAACGTAATGTGCGGTTGGGGAATCGTTGACGGAGTTTTTCACATTTGATGACCCTTAATCCATTTTAAAGTAGCGTTGTCGAGATTTATGGCCGGCCCCATCTGCTCAAGTGACAGAATATTACGATTTATTGACAATTTGGCAATCTGTATTAATAATTTCTATCCTATCGCCGCACATGATTCTTCCTTTTGCTTATCTAATTTTTATAAACTTGGGTTAACTTTCTGACATGGGTCCGAGTTATTTTAAACCCTTTTTATGTATCAACACTGACATTTTTTATATTGACACTGACTTTGATGTGTATGCATTTTTTATTTGGCGAATTTTTGATGATGTAATTTTTATAAATTATGGATTTTGGATTGGTGTGGTAGGTACTACAGAAATTTTCATAACAACATTAGTACTAAATTTAGAATAGAAGGTTTTCAAATGTTTTAACTTCATCGCCTGAACTTTTTTATATATCGACACTGACTGTTTATTATACCAATCTTAACAGAATAATTAATTTTCGTGCGTGTGTATTTAGCAAGAACTTGCTTTTCCGGTAACTAAGGTCTACCAAAAACCCCAGTTAAGGGTATTCAAAATTTATATTAGTCTGTTATGAGTTATTCTACTAGGATATTAATAAATCGTTTATCCTAAAAGCTTACCCTTGTATTCCATTATCGTTAAAGTTTTGTACATGTTCAACAAGGAATTTGCAAAACTAAGAAAGTTTTAAGTAGGGCAAATCTGCATGGAAGTAGGTAAAATTTTCCACTAGATAAACTCGGCGAATAAATTCCATTATTTGCCTTTGGGTAATTCTTGAATAAAAAGAAAGGCTAGAATTTATTTGCACCAGAATATCATCAAGCTTGGAAATTAGTTAAAAAATTCAAGTTCCTTTCACAAAGGCGATTAAAATTTTTTAATTTCCTAACTTCATTTGCCCCAACGAACTTTGAAAACTTTTAATAACGAGTTAATATGGGTGGGTTTTGTTATGAAAATACATGCAGATTTCGTAAAATATGAAGAATCTTACCTGTAGAGGTAGTCACAAGCAGCAAAAACACCAACATGGTCCAGTTCATTAACCTGTAAAGATTTATCAGGTGTAAGTTAAGATTTAAAACACTAAAACATTTTCAGTACGCGGCACGTTTAACTATCAGCGACTGTATCGGTTTTAAAGGGTCGTTTTCACTTATGAAAGGTTGAAATTGTGCCAGCATCTGGTTTAGCGACGGTTTTCGATATCAGTATCTCCGTCATGGTGCGCCCGAATCTGTACTCTGCTGCTGTAAGACTGAGCGTCCCGACGCCGAGCGTGCGCCGCTCACCACCTGCTAGGGGGGCGGCACCCCGTTTAGCACTACACTGTACGAACGAGGGTTTGATTATGTGCGCTCCGAAGGGGATCCTTTCTATATTTATTTTTTTCTGCTGAATTTTAGTATTTGGACGTATTTCAAAATTTGATCCATTGGGAATACAAGATAAAAAAAGGTTGGTCGAAATTCTTTATTCCTTTGGGAATTAATGGAATCGACTTGACTTAACGTAGAATTGGTTGAGGTGGTCAGTTATGCATATCGCTTTAAACCAGCCAGTTTTAACGAACTCAAAGTTAAAGTTCAATTAAACCATATGAAAAAAATAGGTTAACTTTAGTCTTTGGCCGTTAATCCACCCCTAAACTGAAAATTTTAGATAAGAAGGAACATAAGGTTATTGAATAACACGTCAAATTATTTTACCCCGATATGAAATTGGAAAGCGGTACTTTTGGTAGCCTCAGATGGCTTCTTATTTACTGACTAGGAAAAATTTATAAGGCAAAATTGTTTTTGGGTGAAATTGGAAACGAAAAGGTTAACCCAAACATATGTTTCACACGAACGTCGAATTTTCTCAAATGATTTATGTTGCGTTTTGTAAATTTTCTAATTTTTAGGATTTTTCTAAATTTCTAAATTGGCAAGATGTTTAGCTGCTTCCTCTCCTAAAATTATGTACAACCTTTTACGCCGGGATTATTTTAGATCTTTTATTTTCTCCGTGGTATTTCAAGGGTCATTTTAGGGGTTAGAACAATTCCTTTTGGGGGCTAAACTTGAAGTTCTGGCATTTCTACAAGCCTTCAAGGTATCCTAAGTACCGAAACCGTGCAGTGGTAGTGAATAGTCCTGCGAAGTGTTCCGCGAGTAAGATACTCCCTCAAAACATCAAAGTGAATGCTTTCTCAAGTAATTTCCGTCTACTTTCGCATAAATGGACGTAATCAATGTTCGATTCTTAAAAGGGGTTTATTGAGGTGATTGAATGGAAGGAGCTAAGTAATTTTTTTTTGTAATTACGTACAGGTTTGGCTTTTTAATAAAGTATTCAGGTAAAGTGTAACGGTGGAAGCATAGCGGATATCATTGGGTGAGAAGTTTGAAAGGGTTTTGTGCTTTTGATATTCTTTTTTTATGATTATTAGAAACAATTAAAGATAATATCAAGGAGCTGTAGTAAGGCAGAAACTATTTATTGAATGTTTCAATATTTTTTGAGTTTAACAATCTTTGTTTCTTACTTTGAAATAATCAAAGCCATTTAAATGAACTTTGTAGAAACCATAAGTATTAATACTCGAAACGTATTTTGGCAACTAAGTTGCCATTCCTAGTGGAAGGCGCTCCTGATAGTGTTGGCGGGAGTTGCTCTTTACGTCACACTTTTCGTGTGTATTTTAGAACAAATGGTAGAATGTGACAGGAATATCTTCACCATACTTTAGACTCTTACAACAATCTTTTAAACCTTGCAGTTTTATGAAATAAATATTTTATTGTTTCTTTTGTAGACGCTTTAGTTTCCAAATAAATTTAAGACGTGTAAATCCATATTCAAAGCATTAGGGTGGTAATAAAACTATATTCTGTTCTAGATTTTTATGACCGATATCTCCAACATACATGTATGTACAGCACGTAAAATTCTTGTATCTGCAAACACGATTTATAGCAGTGCAAATTAAATTTTTCAACTAGCGTTCTGTTTGTTTAGCTTTGGATTACGATTATAATGTATGCATTGTTCATGTTTCCTGTCTTTCGTAATATTTTTTATCCTGTCCTAACGCCAAAATGTGAAAATCAATGTTTATTTCGGATTTTTTTTTCATTTACTAATTTCCTGGGAATAAACAGCAAACATTTTTAAAGCAATACAGAGGAAGAGGAAGATTATTTCAGAAGTGATTTTGGGTAATTTTAAAGGCGAAGAGAGCGAATGAAAGTACTTATTCAACATGAAAAAGTAGAGAAAAGGAAAAACAATCAAGAGTATTTTGCCGAAACACCAAGATTTTGGAAAATTTTATTCCATTTAATAATTCTCCTTTGTCTCCTTTGTCAAAAGAAAATCAAACAGCTGAGGTTTCAAGACGCATAGGCTTAACGTGGGCAACATTCGGTAAACTACGCGACGTATTCTGCAACAATAATATTCGAACCAATCTAAAGCGTAAAGCGAAACGTGTGCCCTGCCGGTAGCCACATACGGCACAGAGACTATGACGCTGACGGTTAAAATCATGAAATGTTTAGGGTAATGCAGAGAGCCATGGAGAGGAGAATGCTCGGAATCAGTTTGATGAACAGAATATGCAATTAAGAGACAAGAAATAGAACAAAAGCAACGGGCGTAATAGAAGGAAAATCACGCCTGAAGTGGAACTGGGCTGGCCGTATATCCAAACAACCACAAAACGGATAGTCACATACAATTGTCTTTTGGAGACCAAGAATCACAATGCGAAGCAGAAAAAGGCATCGAAAGAGATGACACGATGACATTCGGAAGATAATAGGGCGACATTGGCAGCAGAATGCCCAAGACCGACTGGCTTGGAAACAAATAAGAGAGAAGTATGTCCAGGAGTGGATATCAATGGATTGAGAAAGAAGAAGCTATTCTTCCACTTACTCCAGTTTTTCATTCTCAATTTGAATGTCCACTTGCTGCTCTGAGTTTGTCATTACTTTAGATTTTGCTTTACTTATTTTTCCTGATCTTTTCTTTCCCGCCCAGTTTAGCTATTTAAACAAATCTTCCAATGTATTTGGGAGATATTGTGCCACCATGTCTTACACCGTACTTTATTGGTCGGACGGCAGAGTCTTGAAATATAGTGTAGAGCAGCGTCTTGTATTGGAAATTGGTTCTGCAATTCTACAAACCTTCTTTTATTGCCAAGTGTTCGACGGCGTCAAAGGCTTTTTCGAAATCAATAAAAGCCATGAAGAGTGATATGTGGCATTCTGTTGTCTTTTCTAATAAAGTTTTAACTGTTAACAGGTGACGGTTGACACTGAAGCGTTTGCGGAATCCTGCTTGCTCTCGAGCTTGGTATGCTTCTAGCTTATTGTTTATCCTCTTTGTTATTAAATATATACGTATCTCGTATCTCCATGGCTGCTTTTACTCCATCATACCATGATCTTCTAAGTCTACCCTGTTTTTTTCTTCCTGGTGGTGTCCACTTAAATATACGTGACAGCTATCTGTTATCTTTTACTCGTATCAGGCTTCTCAGTTAATTCTGTCTATAATAGTTTCTTTTGCATTTATTATTTCCTCATTTGTAATGTGCTCCCTCGTAGAAATCCAGGCACTTTTTCTCAGATAGTCCATCTCCACTGTACTGATTTTTCTACTGAATTTTGAATTTAGTGTCCAAATTTCTGACCCATAGCATAGTATGGACTCTAACAACGCTTTTCTTACGTGTTTCTTAGTTTGACGACTACTCCTATATGTTTGCCCCAACGCATAGAGTTCAAACATCCTATTACTATTTTACTTTGTTTTATTCTACCTTCAATTTTATTAGACCGAAAACTATCTTTAGTTATAGTGACACCCAGGTATTTATATTTGTCTACCTGTTTAATTTTTGCTTCGCCCTGTATTAGGATTGCAATTTTTGCTCCGGAGTTTATGCCTAAATAAGTATTCAGTTTTACCTATGTTAACTTTAAGAAGCTTTGCTATTACACTAGTTAATAATTTATACAGGGTGTGCAAAAACTCGCGTATGAGCTCTCCGTAACTTTATTCCTTGGGCAATAATAAAGCGAAATTCTTATAGCGAAAAAGCCACCAGATGCTTCCTCAACTTGTGCGAAGCTTTCAAAGTTAAAAATTGGCAACGTGAAAAGGAAGTCGTTTTTGCAAAATTCTGTTACTTTATGCATAGATTAAGTAATATAAAGGCAACAATTTAGTATCGTTTATCATTTAAAAGTACCAAAAAAAATACTAGTTTTCATAATTTCAATTCACAGAATTATTCCAAATGTGCTTGCTTGTATCAAAAATACGTTTACGCCTATTTCCATTTCTATTTTCGCCCGAGCTAGTCTAAGGTCGCTACCTATAGAAAATTTATTGATATTTTTAACAAACTATTTTCTTTGTCTTTGTCAAGATATGGTTTTATTAATTCCTTGAGGGTAAATAGGAAACATTTTAAGACAAAAAGCTTGCAATGATCTTTGGCGAAACAATTCAAAGCTAGAAAATATCAGAAGCGATTTTGGGCCGTTTTGAAGACGAAAAGGACGAGTGAATGTACTTATTTAATAAAAAAAGCAGGGGAAGAAGAGAAAAAATAAAAAGTACTCTGAGCAAACACAAAGATTTGAAAATCAATGATTATTTTGGAAAGTTAAAATCCATTTATTACTTGCCCGAGAATAAATAGCAAACATTTTTAGAAAAAAGTTTTGCAATACTTTTAGGTGGAATCATTCAAAGTTAGGTTGTTTCAGCAGTGATTTTGGGTAATTGTATAGTTAGACGAAGAGAATGAGTGAAAGTACTTTTTCAAGAACATAAAATAGGGAGAGAATCAATATTAGCAAAGGAAAAATAAGAGGAGCACAAAACCAACAGGATCTAAATTTTAGATGTTCTTCAAGACTGAGGGCCAAAACAACGGATTACGTATTTCCGAATGTAAAACAAAAAGAATAACACGAATAATTTGTTCTTAATTGAGATTCAGAATAGTTTAAAATCAGACGTGAATTAGTTTGCAATAAAGGATTTATCGTTTTGGACATTAAAAGCAGTTCCTAAAGTTTTTAACGAAAATCCTATTTTACATTGAAACCGATTAAAAACTACAATGAATAAAGATTACAAATGGAATATTTATAAACGTGTACCGACCGATACAATGACAGGAGGTATTGAAAATCGATTCCCTTATTCCGTTAAAAGTTTTCTTGAATTTCCAGTTTTACGTTTCCCTGGGGTAATAACGTTTGCAGAGTACTCGTTAAATACATCTTTTTTTCAGGCGAAGCACTTTTAATTCTTTTATTCCAATTCAATATTTCGCGGCATGTTTATATCTATAACATTTCTTTTACGGAGCTTGATGAACCTCTTTTGAAATCAATTTTTGATTTAGTGTTATTTCGTAGGAAGTGAATTCCTTTTAGATTCAATTCATTCGAAGCTTCACGTCCTCATCGTTGGCTGAAAACATCGTTCCTTACATAACTTTCAACGCACGTCCATTTTGAAAGAAGGACTAATAATTTTCCTTGAGCGAGTATGAAGGGGGGCTAGAATTCAAAGGTCCCTACTTTAATACACTTTTTCGGTTGCTTTATCATGGAACAACTTGTTTATTTGACGTAATAAAAGCGTAATTAGGGCCGACCGTAGATAACAAGTTTTTGAAAGCACGAGAGGTTGCTACGAAAACCGGGAAGTGGAAAAATTAAATATTTTAGTATAAAAAAAGATGGCTTCATTATTTTTCTGCAGGAATTGAACGCAAGTTTTTTTGCGGTGGTTATAATTTAATAGTAAGTAGTTTGCCCGTTTGATATACGTGTGTCTCCACCTTCATCCTTTTAATTTATCCTATTTTACTACTTCTCAGCGCCAGTAAATATTCTCCACTTTCCGTATATTTTCGTGCCATGCCAAAAATTCTAAAATTCGTTTAAATATTTTGTAAAATTCATTGATCGCTGTTACATTTTCTAATTGATCCAAGTGGCTCACATATGGGATATTATTTTAAAGATCTCTACATGCAAGCTGTTCAAACTAATTGGAGTACCACTCAATTAGTTAAAATCAGTATTGGACAAGGACTGGAAGGGTTTATCGGGCCCACATAACTATGAATACCAAATTTTAACGTCTAGAACCCTTCTCAATTTAAAAGAAACATTTGGATTTCAAGAAAATCCTTTAATTGGAAATTAAAATTGTTTAAACTAATTTTTAACTGAAACCATGAATAATTTTCGTCAACTAAAACTTAAATCGCTTTACTCCTGAAAAATTGAATGTAATTCCTTATTTTTGTCAGGAAACCTAAGAACATTCAGTCTGAAAAAGCTTCGCCTATGTTTAAGAAAATTCCTGAAAAGTTTTGAACCTCTCAATAATTGTTTAAACTAGTCAATAATTTTCGTCACCTAAATCTTGCATCGTTTTCCTCCTGAAAAATCGTATGTAATTCTCTAAGTTTTGACGTTTCCAATAATAATTTTGCTCAACTAAGACTTAAATCGTTTTAGTTCTGAAAAATCTTTTTAGGAACCTAAAAACGTTCAACCTGAAAAGCTTAGCCTATGTTTGAGAACACTCCTGGAAAACTTTGTACTTTTCAAAATATGTTTAAACGCTTCTTAATTAAAATATCTATAATTTTCGTCATCTAAGAATTAAATAAATCGTTTTACTCCTGAAAAATCGAATATACGTAGTAATTTTTTGAAGAACCTAAGAACATCCAGCTTGAAGAAATTTAGTCTATGTTTGTGAAAATTCCTGAAAAGCTTTGAATTTGCCAATAATTGTTTTGTTTAGACCTGCTTTTTAACGAAGATATCAATAATTTTCATGGACTAGGAATTAAATCGTTTTACCCCTGAAATATCGAACATAATTCCCTATTTATTAAGGAACCTAAGAACCGGGCTGAAAAGCTTAACTTATGTTTACGAAAGCCCCTGAAAAGCTTTGACCTTTCCAACCATTTTTTAAACTGTTTTTTTTTTTTATAAAATATCGAAAACCTTTGCCAACTAATACTTAAATCGTCCAACCTCTACAAAATCTTTCCTCTTTTTCACGAACCTAAAAACTTAAAATTCTGCCTGAAACAGCTTATTCTATACATGATAGAACTTCTGAAAGGCTTTAAACTTTCCAACAATTGTATACACTCGTTTTTTAGTGAAAATATCAATAACTTTCGTCAACTAAGACTTAAATCGGTTTACTTCTAAAGAATCGAATTTAATTTCCTTATTTTTCAGGAATCTAAGAATATATAGCCTGAGAAAGCTTAGTCTACGTTTGACAATGCTCCTGTAAATCTTTCAACTTTCTGATGATTGTTTAAACTCATTCGTTAGTGAAAATATCAATAATTTTCGTCAGTTAAGAATTAAAACGTTTTTCTTCTGAAAAATCGGCAGTAATTTCTTATTTTTTCAGGAAATCTAAGACAAATCAGCTCGAGCAAGCTTAGTTTATGTCTAAAAAGCATCCTAAAAAGCTTTGAACTTTCCAATAATTGTTTAAACTGGTGATTTAATGAAAATAATTTTCCTCAGCTAAGGCTTCAATCGTTTTACTTCTAAAGAATAAACTGTAATTCCTATTGTTTCAAGAATTCTAAGAATATTCAGTTTGAAAAAACTTAGCTTATGCTTGAGAAAACTCTTGAAAAGTTTGATCCTCCCAATAATAGTTTAAACTCGCTTTTAAATAAAAATATCAATAGTTTTCGTCAAGTAAGACTTAAATCATTTGATTTCTGTAAAATCGAACGTAATTCCCCTTTTTGGCAGAAAACCAGGGAATAATCAGCCTGAAGAAGCTTGCTCTATGTTCGGGAAAGCTCTTGAAGAGCTTAGATCTATCCAATAATAGTCTCGAATCAATAATTTTTGCCAATTAAAATTATTTTACTTCCGAAAAAATCAAATGTAATTCCATATTTTTTCAGGTAACTTAAGAAGCCTGAAGGGGCTTAGCCTATATTTGAGAAGAATCCCGAAGAGCTTTCAACTCCTAAATAATTGTTTAATCTCGTTTTTTAATGAAAATATTAATAAGTTTTGTCAACTAAGCGTCAGTTTATATCTCAGAAAACGACTCTAGTTCCCTATTATTTATTTCAGAACGTAGCCCGTAGAAGCTTAGTTTAACAAAAAATTTCAATTTTAATAATTGTTTAAACTTTTTTTTAATGAAAATATCAATAATCTTCTTCAACTCACAATGAAATCGTTTCACTACTGCTGAAAAATCGGATGTAATTCCTTATTTTTTCAAGAAACTGAAGAACATTCAACCTGAAGAAGCTTAGTTTATGTTTAAGAAAATTCCTCAAAAGCTCTGAAGTGTTCAATAATTGTTTAAACTCGTTTTATAATGAAAACATCAACGATTTTCGTTAACTAAGACTTCCATCATTTACTTCTGGAAAATATAACATAATTCGTAATTTTCAGGAAACTTAAGAACATTCATCCGGAAGAAGTTCATTCTATGTTTGAGAAGATTTCCAAAAACATTTGAACTTTGCAATAATTGTCTAAACTCGTTTTCTAATGAAAATATCAATGATTTTAATTAAATCATTTTACTTCTGAAAAACCGACTGTAATTCCCTACTGTTTTGGGAACCTAAAATCATGCAACTTGAAAAAGCTTAGCCTATGTCCGAGAAAACTCATGAAAAGCTTCGGCTTTTCCAATAATTTTTTAAATTTGTTTTTCAGTGAAAATATCAACGATTTTCTTCAACTTATTTCAGCCTATTGTTTCAGGAATCTAAGAACATTCAGCTTGAAAAAACTTTATATTTAAAAAATTTCTTTAAACTCGATTTTTAAATGAAAGTATTCGGAATTTGCCTCAACCAAGAAATCCCTATTTTTTGCAGGCAACATCGGAACATTTAGTCTGAAAAACTCAACCTATATTTGAGGTAATTCATAGAATTTTGAAACCAAAGAACTGTTGAAACACGTTGCTAAACGAACATACTTCAATAACTAAGAATGTTTACTACTAAGGAATTACATAAAAGTTTTTATTTTTTCTAATAACCCATTTAGCGTGAAAATTTCAGATTATGTATATTATGCAAACCCCTGAAAAGCTTTGAAAGTTCAGAAAACAGTTTAAATTCGTTTTTGAATTAAAATACCAATAATTTTTCCAACTAAGAAGTTAATTGCTTTCCTGCTGCAAAGTCGGCCGAATTTCTCTGGCAATCTAAGAATATGCAACCTAGAAATATTCGAAAATCGCTTAAACTGTTTCTTAAATAAATATATCTATAATTCCTTTAGCTAGCAAGTTAATCGTTACATCTGAAAGTAATCGTCTAAATTTTCCAATTTTTGCGTATTATTTTAGCCTGAAAAATCTTTACCTCTTTTTAAATTTGCTTCTTTCTGTTTTGGCCAATTTAAATGTATGCCTGATATAAATATGCTGGTATTTCGGCCTAGATTAACATTATCAAACTCACTTTTAAAATGACAAATGGCAAAAGAAAAATTTGCAAAAGTCAAGTTTCTTTCCTGAAAACTTTATTTCAGAAGTGTTCTTCAATTCTTAGACGGTTTAAATTCTTTCTGGTAGTTTTAAAGCTGAAGTTCCTGATGGTCCTTAAATCTATAGTTTTTACAGTAAGCACAATAAAAAATCCCGAAAGGAAAGCAGTTTTCTTCCTGAAATTTCTATCTGAAGAAGAGCGGGGCTAACACTTAACGTGAATATTTTTCTATTAATTTCCAGCTGATGTTTGAAATACATTTTGTGTCAATTTCAGAATTTGAGGCTTTATGTGTGTATGTGTGTGGGCCATCTTACAGTTAACAATTTATTTGTTAAATGTTATTTTGGGCTAAGCTAAACAAATCATATTGATAAACTTTTTAACTGAACACCCTTTACATGTTTTCACACTTGGTTTTTAATTTTGTTTATAAATAAATACCTAATCATATGCATTGTTATAGAAAACCCAACATAAAGCTTGCTTAAAATCGTGAACACAAATAAAAAGGAGGTTCTACTTTCGTTTCCTGAATAATATTTCCTTGTTTATTGAAGTTATAAATTACGCTCGTGGATCTCCATTAATTCCCATGTTTTACAATAAAACCTCCCCATTATTAACTGATATTTTATTACGTTTCGCTGCATTTTCTACTCTAATTACTATTTAGAACCGGAAGGCTATAATTTTTCGTTTAACGTAATCCGAGATACAAGGCATTGATAAATTAGTTGAGGGTGAAACGTAACACGTCCTCGCAATATCATCTATCACTACATTTTAATTGTTGTAGCTTCTTAAGTATTGTTATATTCCACTCTCTAGGGTGCCCTAATTAGTAACTTAAAGCAATCGACAAATATTTTGGCTGTTTTGAAAATTCCAATTAAATCCCCGAAGAATACAAAACGAAGATTTCCTCGACAACTTAATTAAACCATCAGTTAAAGGAATATTTTTATTAATATATCTAGTTGGCCGTGTCTCGTAGTGCAGAATTTATTTAATGAAAAAAATGCGAGAATTTATCTTTTAGAATTAAAACGCTGTCTTGCGACGTTGCCCTATTTACATCTCATAACCGTGCTATTCTATTCGGCGCCTTAATTTTTCACAAATTACGTGAATTATACGTTAATAAATTTTCATTGTGTTTCTTTTATAAATTGTGAGTATCATTTGTTATCACTGTGTAATAAAGAGAGTACGGATTTGGTTTTTTACTCATTTATTATTTTAAGGAAATCCTACTGAGATTTTAGGATTTGATGTTTACTTTTAGATAATTTCGTCTTTGAATGTATTATTAAAAGAAGTTTTTATGAGAAGTGAAATTACGACAATTTTTAAATTAAAATTGAATTAATAAAATGGTAGTAATTAATTTTAGATTTGACATTTAATTTCATAAAATGGTTTATAAAAAAAGTAGTATTTTGTGCGTCAATAATATATTTTACGGAATTATAAAAATTCTGTATTAAAAAAAAAAATAATCTCTAAATATCAGATATTAACAAAAAATTTTTAATGCTGATTGCTCCCGGCATTATTTTTCAAAATAATATTAAAACTTTCCAGCTTATAAAATCGGAGAGTAGCACGTTGAAACAATTAATTAATTACAAATTAAATTAGTTAAATCCTCGCAACAAATCTGAGGATCGTTGCAGATGTTGTCCGTCTCAACACAAGGACTTTTAGGACAGAAAGGGGAATACTAAATGATTAATTTTAGGTACTTGAAACTAATGATCTGTCTCTATTCTTAGGCGTCCGGTTTGACTCTTTTCTTTACTTGTTTTCCTGATTTGTGTGGCAGATAACGTGTGATTAATTGATATTAATTTCTTTCTATGAAACGGTCAGATGTGGTTCAATTTTTCAAGACTGCATTTAATCAATTTTATGCAAAGAATCATTCAAAAGGTAGAAACTTATTAAACCTGTCATTTATATTTAGTTTTTATGGTCTCTTTCAAGGGGTAAAAATGTAAATTATGGGTTAAATAATTAAGCTTAATTTTGCTTATGAAATTGGAAGCTGTGTTGATTTAAAAAATTAAAATTAATTAATTGATTGGCTTCAAGATGAAGTAGGCAATGTTTTCTTCGACTTACTAGATTGTGATTTACTAATAAAAATAATAACAAGAAACATACAATTTTTTTCGGGATAGAAAATAAGAAATCGAACACCCCTTGCAGGCTTGTAACAACTCGTATTATGCCATATAAATTATTACGCGAATTAAAGCCTAAGCAGTCAATCTTTGATTATGATTCTAATTAGTCAAGGTATTAAGGCTGATTTATAGTTCCGTAAACATACAACATAACATAAACATATAAGTTAACATAACGTAGAATTTAAGCTTACCCTTTCATAGATCCATAACCTGTCAAATTTACCAAAATGTCAGACGAAGAAGTAGAAGCTGCTAATAATAGTAGTAATGTTGTATAGATATTAATATAACAATGAAAAAGTTCATAAGCGAAAGAAAAGAGTATTTAAACAAGATTTATAAATCGCTTTAGAGAATCAACTGGTTTTTATTTTTTCACTTTCATACATCTAAACAGCATTCTGCTTACTTGATCTGTATAATTTCATATGTTTATGTTAAAAATTAAAATTGAACCAATTCATATGTAAACGATTATGTATAACGGTTATGTTTATGGATCTATGAATGGTAATACTGGAGTACTATATTTTATTTTGTTATGTTTATGTTATGTTGTATGTTTACGGAACTATAAATCAGCCTTTATACTTAAAAGGTACGTTAAACACTAATTTGTTAATAGTGGTTTTATGTATATGTCTCCCTAACCTTTCAAGGATTTTTAAACAGTTTCGAGAGGACGAAAAAGTTTATCTACATTTTTGAATTTTTCCTTGGTCAGTTCCGTACAAATATTTATTTAAAAGATAAATCAAAGTCTGATGAGTTGAATTTAATTAGATGAAGTATTCAAGGATTTTGTTGATCGGACTTGTTTGATTTTCTTTGCAGGTTTATTTAGGGTTTGTTACTTGGCTTTATTCAGTCATTTATTACCTTATTAGTATTATTTTCTTTCATGCGTATTTCTAGTTTTGTTTCTTAGCAGTTCCACCTAACGTTTGTGCTAATTATTTTTTACAATGTTTCAAAGAGGTTAACATGATCTTCGATATTATGCCCTCGTCTTGCCGGCGATACGCTATAATCAGCATCAAAGGAAAAAGAAAAATTCATTAGAACTTTTACTCAAATTAACACATCTTTCGATATTGGACCCTCAACTTGCCGGCGATACGCTTTAATTAGCATTCAAAAAATCCACACTTATATTAACTTAAAACGAAGAGTATGCAAAGATGCATTGGGGGAACGGTGGGGCCGAGATCTAGCAGGCCACCCCCCGAAGCATTCCATCGTCTGCGCGGTTCGAACCCGAGCCTGAATCACACCAATACATCTGTCAACCCTGTCTCCAAGCGGGAATACCACTCGACCACCGAGGTCGCCCCACACTATGCTTACAACAACGCTCTTACATTTTTCAGTTTATAGTTTTAGCATAGAACACACTTGCAGTGCTTCACATATTTATAGTAATGTAACGTTTTTAAAACGGTTATTTAAAACTTCGGTTCGTGGTGTGAATTATTTATTAACAAATTTAAACAATGTAACAATTAACACGAAACAACAACTTAAACAGTAAAACACAATACTAATATTAATCCGTAACACTAACTAATTTATTTATACAGTTTATTTGTATTCACGTATTCGCGCACATTTATATTAACCGAGCACTTGATTGCGACACATTGGTAGCTCGCTCGTAGGCTCTCGGTAGTAGACTGTAGCTTGCCAATTAGATATCCCTGCTGTCGCCTTCCAGCGCAGTGTGGATCGCCCTAGAACGATGAGTCATGGAACGGCCTGGAACAGCTGACGCGTCTCGTTACAGTAAACAATGTGAGTTATGCAAATTGTTGTCCACATGAAAACACATATTGCCAGCAACTTCAAATATGCTGCCGGGAATATGTGTCCTCGTGTGGACGAGGTTTTAAGTTAACTTGCGTCCAGTTTTTAATATGTAATATATCCACTGTGAAAATATTTACAAAGTAAACAGGTGATCCTTCACTTGTAATTAATCATAAGTACTTACTGGGTGATGAAGCCTCGCCTTATTTTTCAAAGTAATTATTTTACATAAACTCTGAGAAAAATATTAAAAGGTAGATCAATGTGTGTTTAATAATTAGGGTAAGTTTCCCAAATACCTTTTTAAGAGGATTTTTACGCGTACGTCCTTCGCAAAGGAACCAACAAAGCCCCTCTTTTACAACATAAGCTCCTAGGAAGATTAAGTACCCCCTGTCTTTACTGATATCAAACTTTGCTCATTTAAGTTTTGTCACGTTTGTCGTATATATTGTTTTAGTTGTTAGACGTTGGATATTTAGCAATTCGCTGTACTAATTAAGGTTGTTCTAGTGTGGGGGATGTATGCAGTATGACTACCTATAAAGCAACGTTAACGCTCGTAATTTGAATGTTGCCATAAAACCAGATAGCAGCTCCCCATCTTTATGTACGCATTTCTCTTTTAACGTACCGGTGAAATTAATAGGTACGAGGCTTTGTTGCATGTTTAACTTTGTACAAAGTTTTCGACGCCCTCCGAATAGATTAATTCGGCATATTTTAAATGCAGAAAAGGGTAGCTCCTTGGTTTCATTAACGTCTGTAAGTTTTTTTAAATCAATGGGTTTGACCTTGAACTACAAAATCACCGATGTTGTTCTTCATATAACAAATGGGACTGATTTTACGCACAAATTACTTCCTGAAATGTAAATTACCCCTAATCGTAACTTAAGCACTAGGATTATGTGACGATGTATGAGAAATACATGCCTTGGGAGATATTAAATTTAGATAATCAGTTAATAATGACAATGTTTTGAAATTTAGATAAAGGGGTGCTACACTACAGATAAATTGATTATTTGAGAATCGTGTTAGAAGTAAACAACAAGGCTACCAGATTTTTTGTGATTAAAACTGTGAGTGAAATAAAAAGCTGAAAGCAAAATTGTTCGACTGAATAAACACAAAGCTTTTAATTCGGAAAAAATTGAATTATAAATTTTCAAGATTTAATTTTGTTTTAAATCTACGCATAACTTAAGAATAATTCTTCCTAAAGCACCAAAATAGTTCAGACTTTTAATACGTATAAAGTACTTTTTTAAAAATTGCTAAACCAAAGTAAAAATTTATAATTCAACTGGCGTAAGTACTTAACAAGAATTATATTCGAAACTGCTCTCACGAGATAAACCCAAAGCCATTCTAGCAACAGTTTCAAGCAGACAGAAAAACTACATCAATCTCATACGTAGAAGGCCTTTTGCGACCCACAGTAACCATGGATTATGGAAGTTCATTCGAGCAATAAAAACAGTCGGTTTCCGGAAAGTTAAGGCAAATAACGTAAAAAAGAAAGAGCCAACTATCGTTATTTAAATTGCTTTAATTCTTCAGACGTTTGGATTGTGGTTCAGTTGTAATAAAATTATTTTCGAGGTAGGTTTCGAACAGCAATGAGATACGGATTTGTATTTTTATGTCTCTGCTGAAAGATCCGGAATTTAAGAGTATTTTGAGGTAGTATAATATACAGAGCATATTTTGGTGCAGAAAACTACAATCAATGAAAATGTTGTAAGAAAAAACAGGAATTAGAACTCAAACAATCGCCAGAAGTGTTGTATTTTTTTACGTTTAACCCAATAAAAATTAAGTAATGCGAGGAATGTTATTATAATAGCATTCTTAAGATAATAAAACTTAGATAACACAAGTATAAAAAAATGTGCACGAAAACCACTCATTTGTTAGTGCTGTCAGATGCAGAATTTCAATTAGAACGTACGTTGTGGCATTTCCGACATTTTAAATTTGGATCACGTTTTATTTAATTCTGCTTTGGGAAGGCTAGCAGCATTATTGATGTGATTTCGAGATGAGATTTACTATTTTGTTATTTAAAGTAGGTATTACTTCAGGGTATACCGTCAGAGAAACATTTTCAATATGTTCCGTGTAATTAAAATGATCGAATGAAGAACCAAACGTCAAAGGATCCAAGAAAGTAGAATGCGTTGTATCTGAAGTATAATCGAAAATAACAAGCTTGCAAATCTGGGAAGGGTCACTTCAGGGCCATATGGTAATTTAGGTTTCTGTGTAAGAGCTGCATATACTACATATGGAAATGAAATGGAAATCTTGCAACATGTTGCTTCGAAGCTCGTGTAAGAATTTTACGAAGGAGTGCAAATTTCGTTTTTGTTTTTTTGAATATTAAAATGTAGTATGTAGGTATTTCAGTTCAGATTTAAGCTGAAACTTAGAATAAATTTTGTCTTACCTAAACTTGTATTAAAACCCTAGTTTAAGCCGCCTTTAACTAAACTTTAAACCTCAAACCTGTGCTGAAATGGCGACCACAAGTAATTGAAAATAACACGAATACACAAATTGAAAAATGAAAAAGGGGAAACATAACAGGAAGGAAGTGAAGTGGTTCACATAGTCGAAAACTTCTATGAAAACCTATACTCTTCAGTAAATCCGAACAGAATCAATGAAGATCATTTTGAACAAATATCTACAAAGTGGAAGAATTCCGAATAACTGGCAGAATGCCCAAGTGGTCCTCTTACATAAAAAGGGCGACAAATTGAACATTGAGGATTGGCGACCTACAGGTCTCCTTTCACATCCGTACAAACTGCTCACAAAAGTTATCACTTATCACCAACAGACTAACTAATAAATTTAACAACAAACAGCCTCCGGAACAAGTTGTTGAGCAAATTTAAAACATCAAAACACTAATAATTGAGAAATGTAAAGAATACAATGTTCCAGTACACTTGGCCCTCGTGGACTACAATAAAGCTTTTGATTCTATCGAATTATGGGCTATATGGAAAACTCAAGAATGGACTTACGATGTAGACATATAATTAAATATATATACGAAAAAGTGATATTACAAGAAAAAATCGAAGACGATCTAATAACCCGTAAGATAGCTGTCAAACGAGGAGTAAGACAAGGAGCCACTAGCACTAGAAGATCTGTTTAAACCACTAAACTGGGAGGTTAGAGGCATCAACATCGATGGTAGATATCTGCACCATCTCCGCTTTGCGGACAGCATGGCATTGACTATTAATAGCTTAACACAACCGCAGAGATGCTCTCAGATTTGAAATCAGTTTCGGAAAAGGTAGGTCTCATAATGAACTTAACAAAGACCAAAATTCTAACCGAATATAAAACACTAATTCACGTCGAATGTGAATTAGTTGAAAATGTTGGTATATACCTCGGTCACCTAATCAAACTTGTAAAAGAGAATCAACAAGCCGATATCAGTAGAAGAATTCGAATAACATGGCCGGCTACCGGAAGGCTTGGAATCAACTCTTGTATGACCTACGGATTTGAAACATCCACTCTTACGATTAAAGTCGCTATTAAACTTCGAACCATACAACGTACAATCGAAAGACCAATGCATGCTGTAAGTTTTAGGGATTTTGTACGGAATGAAGAGATACGAAGATGAACGAAAGTAGAGGATGTAATAAAACGTATTGCTACATCAAAATGCACTTGATCGCCAGACAAGATGATACAAGGTAGACGAGGCATAGCTTGTGTTGGACGACCCTCCCAAAGGTGGGTGCACAATGTAAGAGAGATAGCAAGCAAAAACGGGTACCAGATGGCAATAGATCGACATGAAGAGAAGAGAGAGAAAAGGCAAGGGGAGGCCTATATCTAGGAGTGGACAGTAAAAGGCTGCTGAAGAAGAGAAGAAGAAGCACAGTACAAGTAGCGATCATCATAGTAAAATGAAGTGATAAACAGAAATTAATAACGCTAAAATAGTGACAGAAACATACCTAAAACATAAAAATGGATAGTGACTAAGTTTATTAACCCCTAACCGGTCAAGCTATTTTACTAACAGTACCGGACAAGGTGTGTCTACTAGGTACACTGCAGTAACAAATGACATTCTGCAACATGTGCCTGACAGGCACAACTGACCGGTTGTGTAACAAAAAAGTTTAATATTTTTAACATTTTTTTTAGAGGATCTAAAAAGAAAAAATTTATCAACGAAAGCAAAAACGTACGTAATATATACTAGTAAAGGATAAATAAAATACCCAAAGCCCAAACATTTTTCTGCGAAAAAATAGAGCAACATGTGCCTGACAGGCACAACTGGCCGGTTGTGTAACAAAAAAGTTTAATATTTTTTTAAAGGATCTAAAGAGAAAAAATTTACCAACAAAAGCAGAAACGTACGTAATATACACTTGTGAAGGATAAATAAAATACCCAAGCCCCAATAATTTTTCTGCGAAAAAATAGATCCGACAAACCATCAGGATGTGCCCGTCAGGCACACCTTGACCGGTTAAGGATTAAAGTAGAAATAAAGCACCTTAGAGAAGTTCTTTAAAAGTAGCAAGAAAACGTATGGTGTATGGCACTGCCTTGAATGACAAAAGTTAGAGAAGGTAAAATAAGTAGCTTAAGAAAAATGATGGATATTAAGGAGATAAAGGTAGAAAATATATTAAGGAGAATCAGCAGAGATAAAACAGTACATAAAATGTTAAAACGAGAAAATGAGGAATTTAAAAGGAAATAAAAATCGCGGAAAATATATAAACAAACTAAAAATCAGAACGTTGAAGATAAGAGCATATTAGTAGGCTCTAAACTTGACAAAAACAAGGGAAATACCTCTATAAATTCAGTATAACAATAGGCGCCATAAGAATATAAGATAAGCTTCCAAGAAGAACAAAAGTTAATAAGGCCTAAGAGCTAAAGTAAATATAAGGCAAATAGATATTTAGAAACGGTAATTATTTAAAATTCATAAAATGACCAAGGAAAAAAAGCTGTGCATGGAAAAGACAAGGCTTGAAAATTAAGACTGACTTCTAGAGAGCGATGGACCAAATAACTAACGCCGAGGTTTAATGGGTGAGCAAAAGTAAATTATAGGTACGAATAAGAGCTCAAAACTGCAATATCTTAAACATGTTACAAGAGGAGAATAGGAGAAAGGTACGGTATGCTTCAGCTTATAATATACGGTAAAGTCCAAGAAAAAAGAAGGTAGGAAGAGGAAGAATCTGGTGGTTGTGCAACCTGAAGGAATGATTTCGATGCACATTGGGGAGCTTTTTAAAATGGAGTCGTCGAAAATTGGAATTAGAAACCTCCGGAGCGGCACCTGACGAGGAAGAAGAAAAATATGAAAAAATATGAAGAACGACTTCAGCGAAGCAATTAAAAAGATGATAAAAGAACTTTTTGGCAAACAACGAACCTCGTACTTTAAGCTGAGGTTTCCAGTTGTCATACTACTACCGCGAGTAGAGCTTTTATATCGTTGGATATGATGAGAATCCTGCGTAGCCTAAGTGTTGAGAAAGAACTCACCGAATTTGCACTATGATTTAATTAACAAGCAATAAAAGGAAGATAAGCAAGAACTGTGGGTGAAAATAAAGGACATTTCTTGTTGATTGTGATACTCAACAATATCCTCCTACGGTTTAGGCAGATCATCGAACGAAAGTACATGGGATTGATGAATGGGTTATTAATATTTTACACTACGAATTGGATATACGAAAGTTTTCTGCAAGATGGGTGCCGGATTAGCTCAACCCAGAGCAAAAATCATTTCAGCCCGAACCTCAACAGAGTGCTTGAAATTGTTTCAAGGAAATCTAATGGATTTTAAGCGGCAATTAGTGATCATACATGAGACGTGGGTTCAACACTACGCGCCACAATGTAAAATGTATTCAAAGCAGTGGGCTGAACACGATGTATTGAGTATTTAAAAGTTAAATTTCAAATATTTTCTAAAGATTGAGTTAGGAGGTTTCGCTACGCATACGGCACATTAAAAACAGGATAAGCACTATAAATTTAAGAGCAGGTATGTTTCTTCTATTTCGTATTAATAAAATTAATAATTTGTGACCTGAAGCTGGCCTTATATAAGTGGTGTCCTTGATCTGTAGGGTATTTAACCTTGAGATCGTTAGGGTTAACCTTGAGTTCAAGGCTAAGTGGTGGGGCTTGGTTCCACAACTGCCCAAAATACTCAAAAAGTTCTCAGTTTTTGACTTAGTTTTTGAGCTTTAACGTTGTTATTTCAGAGGATGTCTTGCACGGTTTAGGCTTTTATATTTGTTCAGTGTTTATGAAACTATTTGTTAAAGGACTCGCTTTAAGAATTAGCAATTATGTACTGGTTCCCTGTACTTAAAGTAATATTTCGATTTCTTTAACGTCATTTTCTGCATAAGGAAGGCATTCCTTGTACAAATTAGTATTTTCCGAAGAAACGAAAAAATTGGGTTTAAAATATTGAAAACCTAAAATTTAAAAGCCCCTTTTTCTGAAAACTTTCTTGTCAAAAGCTTCTTTTACTTTTATTACCCCAGTTTTTCTCCTGCATTAGGTTATCTTACAAGACTTGTAATTTCCAAAAGTATTAGGGTTTTTCAGATGTTGCATTAACTGAAAGAGCTAAAACAATGATCAAGACGTTCTTGCTGCTCCATATTTCTGTTGGCTTTCAATTTAAGCACTTTTACCTAGCCTCAATTCTTTGTTTAATTAAAAAAACGTACACAAATCCATACAGCGCCTTTGTGACTTATCCACAATACTTAATAACTAAATACGTATTTCGCCAACCAATTTATTTTGTTTCCAAAGTCTTATCATTAGATTTTCGGGGTTTACTTAAAAGAAAAATAAATAAAGAAAAGGACGCCTAAAACAAGTGAGAAACTTAGTTAAATCTAGAACTTACTTCAAAATGAACTGGTCGATGAAAGAGATTGACAGCGACAAATAAGCACTGTTGTTCCACATTCATCTAAATGTAGTTATCACGTAGACTGCTATTCAGGCGTTAGAAGGGCGAGTTTTCTTTATATATCCCTATTTTACTGAACCGATTTAAAGCATTCCCTTAAAATGCGTGCTTTAAATCGACTTTCATTAATGAGACATAATAATAGGTTTGTTTTTTAACTTTACGGGATAAAATCAAGTTGTTAAGAATAAATGTAGATAAATCGTGCATTGGATAAGTAAACTGCTGTTGGTGCAACGCGTAGAATTTGCCTGAACTTACTAAGGACTGCAGCGTTGCATATTAAACTGAAATCATATTAATAGAATAGTTAAGCTTTTCTGTAAATTTAAAGAAATGGCCTAGAAAAGCAGTGGGAAGAAACCTTTTTTAGGAAATTTGTTATGCAAGGACAACCCCTTTGACAATACCTTTCCACTTTCTGTTGCTTGGAGTTGACATTTTCCTGTCGTTTCCCTTTCTTAACGTCCCCAGTTTGCTGGCTAGAAGGACTCGCATTGCCTGTGAATTATACTGCGGGCCAAATTCACTCTGATCTTTGTGTACTATTCGTGTTTTATAGGATTTTTCTAGGAAAAGCCCTTTTCATAGAGATTCAGGACTTGCTTTTACAAACATAAAATTTTATTAATTCCCAACCAATCTTGGCAAATTTAAATTTTGTCCTTAAAAACACTAAAAAATTGAAAGTTATTTAAGAAGGCAGACTTTTCAGGCGTGTTTTTATATTAAACATTTAAATGCGTGAAAACGTGAAAATGTATCGAGAATCGTCGATTTGATATCCGATTAACATGTCGCCTAACATGCGAACTATTAATTCCTGTTTGATTACTGAAAAATTAATTTAAAACTCCAGAACAGCTTTTCAATAATTCCGAAAAAAATACAGAAAATTAAATTTAAGTAGCAGGAAGCAAATTTATACATCCAATAATGAACTGTTTAATTTACTTCCCTCAAAAAGAACTCATTTTAGAAAGGGCGAATCGACCAAGCTTTCAGTTTCGTGGTGTATTCGTTGCCATTTGCTACGAAATAGCTTTGGTAGTTTCTCTTGAAGTCGTTAGACACTCGTGTTTCCACAAAATACTGACTCTAAAGGGTCCTGAAGCGTTCTTTGTCTTATCCCCGGCCTCAATTTGTAGTAAGTCCTTTTATAAGGAATTTTCATACTGGAAAACAAACGCGACCACATTGTTGGAAAACTTTTACTGATGTTTCTTGAATTTACAAATCCTGTGGTCAAGTTTTCAGTGCTTATATTAATATTTCGTTTTGGGTTTCTTATAAATTAAGCTTTAGCTTTTCAAAGATAAAAGGCTTAAGGAATTAAAGGAGTTTTTGGGAATTTTTGTTACTGTTGGGATTAAAACTTAGTAATTCGAAAAATAGTCGCCTTTTTCATGCAGAGCAAGGGGCTCGTTTAGTTTCGTCTGTAGTTTTACTACTCCAAGTCTATCATTATTTAAATTAATAGGAATAAATGCCTTCAGTACAAAACTCCAAAGTTAACGCGTTGCTTGTCCTGGTCTGATTCTCGGTTCTTATTAATATTCCGAACCAGCACGATTTAAAGTGAGCACTTCTCATTAAAGAAATTAAAATTAAAATTGTATTGCCTTTGAAATTAAGCACTCCCGTTAATGGTTGAACTTTTCAGACAAATTAAAAAAATGCTTCTATTTTTATACGAAATTATTTAACGGAATTTTGAAATTTTTTTAGCTTTTTTACACCTGTCAGAGTTTCAAAAAGAAAATTGTTACCGCGCCCTGGGACAGTAAGTAAACTTCTGGGACGAACACAAATTTTTAGGAATTAAGTTTATCCACTTACGACCCTAGGTATGTAACGTATAAAAGTTTTAAGCCCAAAAAAATTATGAAGTAATTACTAGGTCAAAGCAAGCTAACAGGTACGTGTTAAAATAATCTACGCATATAAACAATACCTAAATGTAAATATTGTAAAGGGCGATAGGAAATCACAAGAATCTGATAAGCAAACTTTACATTTCACAAGGCGCCTACGTATTTATAAAGGAGATTTGTTGCGTTTGCCGCACGACTACCGTTATGTAATGAGGATCAACAACTGTATACAAGTCGCTTTCTGAGCTGCAGAAACAGCTATTAATTTCATGTGACTGTTCCTGTTGCTACGGAAACGTATTTTAGTGGTTTCACTACGCCCATATATTACATTCCAAGTTCTTGCTCCATTTTGCGTAGTAGATTAATTTCCTTCTCACTTGTTGAGTCGAGGCATATTGTATACAATCGATATTCTACTTATAAAGGGTCGATGCTTATTATATATAAATACAATTAGATGTATTAATTGAGTTTCTAATAAAACTAGCCAATGATACGTTAATGTTAGGTTTCATTGTTAATTTAGATTTCCATTCATATGTTGTTGACGTGACTATTAATTAATTAGTTTTTTGTCGGAACAAGGGGGTTGAATTCGAGGTAGCTCAGTTGTTCGTTTAAGCACTTAACCTAACCTCACTTTTTTCTCTAACTTTACTTAATCGGCGGAATTTTGATTGAGGTAATTCTGGCCTTTTCATATTTGAAAATATGTCTGTTTATCCTGCCCTGTTTCTACAGTTTATTATCCTGAATTATGATGCACTGGCTTATCTATTAATGTTTATTCCTTCCACCCTTTCGGGCTTAAAGTGGCCAGGATACTTGAATCCTATCTTGGTTATATGTTCCGTCTTCCTTCCTACATCCTGTTTCTGTTACCTTTTTCACTTCGTCTTCCAAAGTTTTTTTGGGCCTACTTCCTATTTTTCTTTCTTCTTTCCTTAGTTTTTACCTCGAACGCTTTGCTAATGTCCATTTCATATGTTTTTGAATAAAGCATGGTTAAGGAAGATCAGCAGTTAAAGAGTAGGTTGATTTGATTCGATGTTGAGGATTCTAACGAATCATTAGTTTGACGAAGTAGTTAAATCATATTTGTGCAACTCGGGTCTTTTAAATGTGATTCTCATTTTCTCGTAGAAGCTTAGTATAGTCTAGCTTCTCCTTATCCAAAAATAGTTGGAGTGGTTCATAGTCAAATTACGAAATAGATTGAAAAGATTCCAGAATAACAATAAAAACTTACTACAACTTCTCGATTCCCCCCTGGAAGTGACTCGTCAACGTTTTTAAAATAGATGTTTACAGCCACGAGAGCTTCTTCATTTAACCGAAACGTTATTTCTCTAGCTATATGATTATGTATTGTCGAAAGGAAAATAAATAAATAATAATTATTATTATTATCAAAGGAGAAACAAAGACCATGATAAGGAGAAAGAAGGTAGCAGCGGGAATACAGGCGACGAAATAAACGAAAGGACAGCCTCTGTGGGAAGAATTTTTAGCAACATAAAAACACCTTTCTGGGAAAAAAGGCAATACCAAAAGAAATTAAAGTAGAGGTAGTGAAAAAAGTAGTGTTTCCAGCTATGGTTTACGGAAACGAATCGTGGACGATCACAGAAAAGCGGAGTGACAAGCACAGAAATGAGGAAAAATAGAAGGAGAAACAAGGCAAGACGGGGTCAGAAACGCAACATACAGAGAACAAGTGAACGTAAAGGTAGTAGAAGTCGTGATACGAGAAAGGTAACTAGAATTGCTAGGTCATGTAGAAAAACTTTCTTTACCTTTGGAAAATGTTTAAGATTTAATTGTTTTGAGTTTTTAAGAGATATTTATAAGGCTGAAATAAAGTGAAATTGTTCAAAGATTTGTAATTGAAAAAATGCACGTAATCAACAGAAAATTTGTAAAAATTCCTTCAAGATTTTAGTTTTTCAAATGCAATAAGGTGTTGGGAATTCCATTAAAACCTCTGAGAATTTCTGTTCTGCTAATAAGTACCCTGAAACTATCAGAAAATATTTAAACTTTAACTCAATTACCATTTTGAGCTTTTGGGAAGATGTTTTAAAGCTTAACAGTAGACGTTATGTATATTATATTTTACCTCGAATTTTGAAGTTACAAATTTTGAAATTTTGCAATGTTTTAGAAGAAAAAAAAAACACTTTTAAGGTGACATAAAAAAATTCTTTTAATTCAGTAACCGCCTGAAACCAACAGAATATTTGTTAAAATTCCTTCAAAATTTTAATTTTTCGAATGCAATAAATAAGTTGTTAGATTTTGCTAATAAGGTAATAAGTAACCTGAAATGTTTATGGTTTATGTTGAATCAATTCCTTAGAAATGCCTGAATTTTATTTTGGTTTGCTGTGGAGTGCTAATTTATTAAACCGAGTCTTTCTCAAAATTTTCTAAAATAGCAAAATTTAAGTTATTAATTATTTATTAAATATGAAAGTCTGAAAACAAAAACCGCTCAAGACATCCTTTGAAATAACAGCTTTCAAGCTCAAGAGCTAAGTTGAAAAACGGATAACCCTTAACAGCTTAAAGCTTTGTATCAGAGGTTACGTCAATTTTCTTCGAGTTGAGTTCAATTTAAAGTTCAAAATAATTTTATGTATCTTCAGAAAATATTTAAAATTTAACTCAATTGGCTATTTCAGGTTTTAAGATGTTTAAAAGCTTGACATTTCATATCACAAATTATGTAAATTTTTTTAGAATTTGATATTTGATTTTTAAATTATATATTTGTTAGAAGAAAGAGAAACACTTTAAAGTGAAATCAAACATCTTGTAATTCAGCAAACGCCTGAAACCAAAAGAAAACTTGTAAAAATTCCTTCAAAATTCTAGTTTTTAAAATTCAAGGTGTTAGGAAGTGCATTGCAGCTTTTCAGGATTTTTGTTGGCTAATAAGTAACCTAAAACGTTCATGATTTATGTTGAATAATTTCCTTAGAAATGCTTGAATTTTATTTCGGTTAAGTGCTAATTTTTAAAACGAGTCTTTTTCATATATCCTAATAAAGGAAAAAACCGCACAATTTGTTTCAAAATATATCTTGAAACAAATACTTTAAAGCTCACAAACTAAGTCAAAAAACTGATAATTTTATTTATCTTCAGAAAATATTTAAGATCTAACTCAATTACTATTTTGAGCTTTGGAGAAGACATTTAAAAGCTTGAAGCTTTGCAGCAAAAGTTATGTAAATTTTCCTCGAATTTTGGAGCTCCACATTTTGAAATTTTACATTTTTTTTATAAAAAGGAGAATCACTTTAAAGAGAAACTATTCGAAGATCTTGTAACTGAGCAAACGCCTGAAAGCAATAGAAAATCTTTAAAAATTCTTTCAAAATTCTAGTTTTCCAAATGCGATAAATAAGGCATTAGGAGATCCATTAAAACTTTTGAAATTTTCTGTTCTGACGTTTATAATTTATTTAGAAATCCTTGAATTTTATTTTGGTTATATGCTAATTTCTAAAATTAGTCCTTTTACAATTTAAAAACTTAAATTTCGAGTTTCTAAAAACTTAGAACCAATGTAAAAGGCTAATCTCGAAAACTGTGCAAAACATCCTTTGAAACAACAACTTTAAAGCTTAAAAACAAGTCAAAAAGCTGAGAATTGTTTTTATTTTTAGAAATTACTCAAAATTTAACTCGGTTGCTATTTTCAGCTGCCGGAAAGATATTTAAAAGCTTCCCAGTAGAAGTTATTTAAATTTTCGTGAAATTTTGGAGTTAAAATTTTGAAATGTTGTAGAAGAAAGCGAAACACTTTAAAGTGAAGCTATTTAAAGAACTTGTAATTGAGCAGACCAATAGAAAATCTGTAAAATACCTTTGACATTTTAGTTTTTCAGATGCACTAAGGTGATAGGTGTTCCATTGAAACCCTTGAGAATTTCTGTTCTGATAATAAGTAGCCTGAAACGTTCATGATTTATTTACATTGAATCAATTCCATAAGAATACTAAAATTTTGTTTCAGCTAAGTTGCTAAGTGCTGATTTAAAAGAGTTATTTTCCAAATCTTCGAAAAAGGAAAAATTTGATTTTCAAGTTTAATAAAGACTTTGAATAAATGTAAATGTCTAATATCAAAAATTGTACAAGAACAAATACTTTACAGTTCACAGTTTGTACAAAAAAAAACTGAGAATTATTTATTTTCAAAAAATATTTAAGATCGAACTCTATTACTAGGTACTTTAAGTTTTCGAGAAGATATTTAAACGCTGGAAGCTTTGCAGTACAGGCTATATAAATTTACCTCGAATTTTCAGCCATCTGAAACCAGCACGGAAAATGTAAAAATTACTTCAAAATTTTAGTTTTTCAAGCAATAGGACTAACTTTTGAGAATTTCTGTACTGTAAAGCTGAAAGATTCTTAATTTACGTTAAATCATTTCCTTAGAAATGCTTGGATTTTAGTTTGGTTAAGTTTTTGTCATTATAAACCCAAGGTGGTGTTTGGAACTAAATAATTTCAGAAAATATAGAAGAAGAAAGAAAAAAACCAATTATAAAGGCATGCATTTAGAGAAAAATTTCAGGATTTAATTTACTACGAAGAAAGTGCCCTCAATTCACATTCACAGCTTTGCCAATATTTTTTTTCATATTACTATTAAATTGGTAAGGTTTTAAAGTAGAAAAACTAGCAAATGAAAAAGAAAATTAGAGATTCGATTGCGTATTGGGTATGTAAATGTATATTAAATAAACAAATTTTGAATACAAAGTGAAACTGAATTGAAATCCTTGAACTGTTAAATTTAAGCATATCCTTGTATATTTCCGACGCTTTTCTAGAGTTTTTTATTAACTCCGATACAGGAAGCAGGTGACTAAACTTCTTCCAATTAAGCGATAATTGGAAAGAACGTTTCTGCTTCTTTATTACCTTCATTACTACGTGAAGTGGAGTGTATACTTTGAATAAAATTGCGAACGCAATTACTTCGGATGTATTTCAAAAGTGTGAACGATACGAAATAAAAATAACAGGCGAGATTAATCAAAGAAACTTACTTATTTTTGCGTTTGAAATTATCCAACTCTGTCATTATTAAAATGTTTCCGTGCGTTAACCCGTTTTTTCTACAAGGAAATTTTTTTAGTTTTAAAAGTAATCTAAGTAAACAAATCAGTGTTTGCCAGAGACGGATATCTGACCAAATTATGCATTAAAGTGCCGCTAAAATTTAATTTAGCGAAAGCGAGGAAATTTCGTGAACCATGGAAAACCCTTCGTAGTTAAACGCAATCGGTGTGATTAGTCCTTCGAAAGATTAGTGGTTTTAGTTAATCAAGTCACTCGATTTCGGTACACAAGCCACCCTATACTTATTCCAAACTTGGTTGTTGCTTTCAGACCGCCGCAGAAGTTAATTTGTGAAAATGACTACCACTTTTACTTATTGCGTGTTCATTTCCGAGGATCAAATTTAAAATTACACGATTTTAAAGTCTTAGCTTTTGAAAGATGAGTAACGATGTTTATTGCCCGTTGTTTTTTATCCTCCTCGAGATTTTAAACTGGAATACTGTTTCGAAAGTTAATAAATTCTGTTGAACATAAAGAGAAAACGGCGAATACAATTTTAAAACTTAATTTAAGTTGTAAAAGGCTTTTCAGATTTTTAATATTGTTCATGATGTTGACGAATATGAGTATATTTAAAGGACGGATTATTAGTATATTTAAATTAACTTTAATTTTGTTCTTTTTTAAATTAAGTGAACTTTTATAAAATACCAGGACTTTTAATATGAAGAGGAATCTAGTTTTGCCTTATTAATAATGCTTTAATAAAGAGAAAGAAGTATTATAACAAACCGTTCTATTTATCTACCTAAGCACGTCTTCATTACTTATACAAATTAAGGTGCGCTCATTTAATTTCGATCGTAATATCCGGTTAATTCGTTCACAATTGGCAAAAATGCGAGTTTGTTTTGTAACTGGGAGGTACGAAGTTTGCTTTATCAAAGTTTAACAGTGTGTCTTTAGTGAATGCGCAGACGATTAATAAATTAATAAATGATTCTTTTGATGGATTTTAAATAGGGCAGAGAGCTGGTCGCTGTTTTGTTCTAGTAAAGGTTTATTTTAAATAACTTGTGGTATTTACGTACAGCTTTCGCTTCTTATGGAGAAGACGATGGAAAATATAAAGATCCTTCTTGGAGACACATTCTTCATGTCAATTACAACAGCCCTAATTTAAGAGATCGTGGGCTATAGGAGGCCCGCTGCATGCTGAGAGGAAGGGTGGCCTATACATCACTGCTAGATAAAACAGTAGCAGTTTTGGTGACAGCAACCCCTGCTATGGAACCTTGTCCTTTCTGCAAGAGCTCAGCAGCAAAGGGTTTTCTTCCTTAGGATACGCTGACAATCTCGTCATAGCAGTAGAAAGGAGATGCCAACATAGTCAGGGAGTGTATGCAACAAGCTCGCCCTGAATATCGCATCTAATTGCACTGAAAGGGAAGGCCTTAGGGTCAGTCCCGAAAAAGTCAACATAATACGCAAAGAAAAAATCTAGAGGCTTTATTTCTTTGCGGCAAAGAACCTGTTTTATCAGGAGAGGTAAAGTACCAGGGACTCCAAACTAACCTGGAACTAACATATTGGTAAAATTATCAGAAAATCAGGAACTTCGTTAGCGATAGTTAGACAAACGTCTCAAACAAGGAGTTATCGCTATTCTAGTCTTGTGATATGTTTTCTTTGGTTTGCCAATTTCATCCTTCACTTTTATTTAATTGCCTGACCAACGTAGCTTTCTTTGGTGTATCATCAAATTGTCGAAATGCAGAAGAGACATATAGTTAATTCGTAGTTAAAGCACTCGAAATGAATTTGTGGACAGTTTGCGGAACGTTAATAAAATGCCAGAGGGCGTTGTAAAAAGTGAAAGTCTAGCAAAGATTCCTATTTGCAACTTGGACCAAAAATAACGAAGTTGGGCCATTGTGGTAAATATTTAAAACAGCTAGTTGCAAGGTTGTTGAAGATAAAACTATGCCACGAATGGAAAAATGCACTGCTTGGTTGAATGAGGAAATTAAGGAAAAATAACTAGGAAAAGGACACCTCAGCTATAAGGATGCAGTTCAATATCAAGTATACAAAGAACAAAGAAAGACAGTAAAAAAAACAGCTAAGGAGACAAAAACCTTCGTTACGAGATACTGAAAAATTTATGAAATAAATGCATATAAGATAAATAGGATAACTTAATATCTAATAGTAAACAAATTATTAAAATATTGGCAATGGATGATACAGAGGCAGAAAATCAAAATAAGAGTGATAACAGTGTAGTGGAAATACATAATGGAATAACGCTAATGGAAGTATATGAAGCTGTAAAACAATTTGAAAATGGAAAGGGTGGATTGAGCAGCCGGTCCTAAGCCCGGATAAAGGAGGAGGGTTGAGACATATGGGCTTGCCACCCTGTACCCGTAAAAAAAGTGCAAAAAGTCCGACTGCCAAGCCTCGCAACTTGGACGGGAACTTAAGACGACGAAATAGGCGAGGACAGGTTATGAACTTTGGAATGTGGAATATTGCAGAATTAAGAAGAAAAATGAAAGATATTATCAAAGTATTAGACCGTACGAAAGGTGATATGCCTGTCGTAGCAGAAACGAAGGAGACAGGCAATGGTATTTATAATAGGGTGTATGTGTCAAGTCATAACGCTTCTAGCACAGACAAAGATCATCACTACACAATACTAAATGTTACCATAAGTTCAACAGGAAATCAACGACAAATAATTATGTTTGGAGATATGAACGGTGGAATCGGACCAAAACAGGGCCGCCAAGAAATTCGCCAATTTGTGGAAGATGCGATTAACGATCATGGCCGAAGGCTTATCCAATTATGTGAAAGTTACAAGTTGAAAATTCTAAATGGATTCTTTAAACATAAAGACATCCACAAATTCACGTGGCATCAAGGAACAAATAATAAAATAGGAAACTAAACTAAAAGCCCATGATATCAGGGTGTATACTGTATAGGGAGATGGAATACTTAAACCACTATCTAGTGAACGTAGAAATACAAACCTCTTCCAAAGTTACTACAAAGCAAGTCCAAGAAAATTTACTTAGAGAAGAAGAGGCAGACATAATCAAATCCAAGAGTTATTTATAACTAGATCGGATAAAACCTTGAAACCAGACATTTCAGACCATCTCTACTAGCAGCCATCAAGACAGCGACAGACCAAGCCCTGACGAGAATAAACAAACAATATAAACACAACAACTTACCATGGAATACTGAGATTGAGAAACAAAAACTTTTAAACAGAATTTGTACAAAAAATCACAAGAAGATAGAAAAAGCTATAGAATAGAACTCACAAAATTTAAAAGGACGATTGTAGAACAGAAGGATGCTTAGAGATTTAAATGTATTTAAGGGAGACAAGATCATCTGAAGCCTGATAATTTATAAAGAATTTAAAGAGCGACGCCACACATAAGACCAATTTAGCCCTAATTAGTGTACACGATTGGGAGAAGCACTACAAGGATGAATTAAAAGAATACAGGTAAGCATACATACACACTATCAAAAATAGAAAAGCATGTGGACTAGAGGGGATACCAGCTGGATTAATTAAATAAGGGTCAGCGTTGTCCGGATTGGAACCGTGTCATTGTTGAGAAAGAAGAACTCAAAGTTTCGCTCGCCTTCTTAGGGGGCTTTATCACAATGAAAAAGGGTTAGTAAAAGAGCATGGTAACGCAACGTGTCAACCAAGCCAGGGGCGAAATCCTTCCGAAGGAAAGCAGAAGAAAGCAACGTCTTTATACCGGTTGTAACCGGTTAAGCGTATTACATGACGATGATGATTGGTCAGGAGTGGAGGTGGCGAAGCCATTAACAACAACAGACTTCAACATGTCCGACAGAATGATGATAACCAGCACCACGATTCAAGTTGTTTGGGATGTTCAATAGGTTCACGGATTTTCTTATTGAAAAAATGAGAAGAAATGGCAATGGTCGAACAAGATCTTATGGCCAGTCGCGTGATGACGTTCAGCAACAGCCGAGTGTGAAAAAAGACCTAATTTCAAGCAACGCTTGTGTTCACAGATACGTGTGTGCACTAAGCGACCCGTTTCTCCAATGCAGTGTTTCTCAAAGTGGGTTCCGCGGAACCCTAGGGTTCCATCAGTACTTGCCAAGGGTTCCGCGCAAAGTTCCGCAAAATACAAAAACATATTTTTGTTCCCGTATTCTAACGAATTCTCCCAGACTAATCTACGGTCGTGACGTCAGATTCTGGAATACATTGATATGTGAATTCGCGGCGGTCGTGGATTGTTATTGTTCGAAATAGTTCGATGACGGTATACGGGGTGTATCGAAAATCGCGCATAATATGTATATCACGCGATTCTACGTCAAAATCCAAGCAAAAAACTCAGTGGCGCAGGAACTACTGTAGTTATGGGGGGGCAAAAAAATAAAACCGTTTTAAGTTTGTATTAATAGTATATCGAGTAATAGTTAGGCAGTATTAGAAAACAGACAAATGGTTTATCCAAATGTTTTCTTATGTTCTACAGTTTTTTGTACAAAATGATGTGAAAACACGAAGTTCTAAAAAAAGGGAAATTGTACTCGGAATTACATTATCGTTGAGTGTATAAGGGGGGTCAAATAATATTCAATGCCCCCCCGCCATATTCAATGAGGGGGCGACTGCCCCCCTTGCCCCCCCTGTTTCTGCGCCTCTGAAAAAACTTCAGTACCAATTTGCTGTTAACTCTTTATATTTAGTTATGGAGTTATTAGCAGCCTTTAGTCGTATTCTGGTTTGCTTGTCGTGTCATATTTTTATGAAATAATGATTTTTAGCTGTAGTTTAATCAACAAAAGAAATAACTAATCTGTAATTGTACTCAATATACCCTTCGTTTAATTAGAATTTCCATCCGGAGTTTGAAATTTTTGCAGTAGGTACTTGTGCTTTTCATAAATGTTGCAACAATGTACAATGCAATTATATTGAATCAAGCGGGTTGCTATTGGTGATATCGCAGGTGACGTAGTATGACTGACCACACAGTGTTGCTAAGTTTACAAGACTTTAATTAACAATTCTTCAAAAACTACACGTTTTGGCCTAAAACAGTTATACAATTTTTTGTCCAGTTTTTAACGCAGAATCGCGTGGTGCGAATATTATGCGCCATTTACGATACACCCTGTATAAAGACGGTCTGGCGGCACGGTGTGATATAATCGATACGAGTAACTGCAGTGAAGTAAAAACAAATTAATACATAGTTCAATTGTTTATAGTTAGTAGTTTTTCGGTCAGGTTCCACGCAACTTACAATTACAAAAAAGTGTTCCACGTGAACAAAAGTTTGAGAAACACTGCTCCAATGTATAGGTACTAACCCACAGGAACAAGGGATGCTGTAGACGGCTCTTGATGACAGGGGTTGTGACTTATCTTTTACTGAAGGGAGTATCTGTGATACCTTTGGAGGGAATGTGAAGATGGTTTTGATGCTTTGTTTTGTTTAGGTAGGATTCTGAAAGTCTTAGATCTTAAGGCATGTTACTGCTACACAGGAAACAAATGAAAATGTGGCTAGTAAAAACAAGGTAAAGCTGAATGTATTTAGGAAGCCAAAAATTGCGTGAAATATTTTTATTCCGCCCTTTTCCTCTCTTCTCGGGTGTACTTTATCACTTTTACTTATTAAGTTAAATGTACTGGTAAATAATGGAAACCATTATATCACAAAAAAAAAACATGAAATTATATCCCTTTTATTACCTTTAACAGCAAAGTCCTTTGACATAGGAAACCTGATTTTGTCATATAATAATTAAATTCATAATGGATAGAATGCATTGTTCAAGATTCACCACACGTAGCATGCGTGATATGAAATACTGAGAAATAATGGCATTCTAGCATGAAATTCAACCCCATAACACGCACAGACACTTCATGACAAAGATTCACAGGATTATATTCCTTTTCAGAAGATAACGCAATCGTTTTTCACAGCTTTTGATAAAGCATTAATTCATAATCCTATTCTCCGCCCTTTTTGGATTTATTAATATTATGTCTCTTGAGATCTCTATTTTATTATAACTAACAGAAAATTATTCAAAATTTTACGCATTTCTTAAATTATTTTGTTACCTTTTTGAGCCGCTCATACGAAAACTGAAGGGGAAGTTTTGATTTTTGAATTTTAATTGTAAGAAATGTAAATAAATACAGTAATTATTAGTTTTCTTCAGAATGCAATTGAAAAAACAGGTTTCAAAACTAGATTTTTCAAAAATTAAATAAAATCCATTTCTGTGGCAGATAATAATGTTGATAATGATAACGCTGTGCAAAACTAATATCAACCACAAAGGTATTCTATAAATTGCACCAAACATATAATTTAATCAAACTGCATTGTGATATTGGAAATGGTTTAATTTCAGTTTTTTTCTGCGAAGTTATATGGCCGCTCCCACTCAAACACAAGCACCCCATTAAGGTTTGTTTACACTGGATGCAATTTCGTGTGTGAGTGGTGATGAAATTGTTTGGTATCGAATTACATTGAATCTGCAGCTAATGTCAATAACGTGTATGGTTTACCAAAGGACACAGTTTTTATTTTGAAGTTTAGTAACTGTTTTTGTTTTCTAATAGTTAACTGAAATTAATTCTAATAAAATAAGGCACGAGCTTAAAGCTGTAAATTCCTAAATGGACATTTAATGTTTAGTTTGTTAAGGGATGACGATCAAAATAAGAAATTAAAACTTAATTTGTAAGTTTTGCAATTGATGCTTAAGGTTAATTTAAGGGTTGTTGAAGTATGTTAATTTTTGTGTATTTCTTTCTGGTTTTTGTTTTGGCCTTTTCTTCTGACACAAATTTGTTTTCTGCATGTGTTTACTATGCCCTTTGGAGTTGCGATAGTTTCGTTGTTTTTGTCTTGTATTACTGCATTATGTCACATTCCTTCCTTTGGAATCTCTTAATCATACACTAACATTCATTTTGATTCTTCGAACTACAAAAGCAAAAAATGGCGGTGGTTGAAACAGGTTCAATAAGTGCCCCTACAAAACCCTGTAAGATATATAATAATGTGCTGATAAATGGTTTAAAATGTACGAGTTTCATCAGGCCATGCGAATGGATTCCTATAATAAGTCATTCATGGACAGATTCGTCACAAACCACCTCGTTTGTTCTTGGCCTAGCAATCCTTCATTTTTCTATGTAACTCCCTTCAACACTTATACACTTATTTCATCTTTTTTCCAATTATTATCCCACATCCTTAGAAAAGATTCCTTCGGCAACTCTGCAAAATATTCAACAGCTTCTTTGAGTGGTTCATCAGAAGTAAAACGCTTTCCCCTGAGATTCTTTTTAAATTTATCAATAGCAAGAAGTCTGACGGAGCCAGGTCGGGCCTATAAGGTGGACGTCTTAACTCGATAAACACACAGTCATTGATCATCTGTTGGACTTTGTTTGCCCTATAAACCGGACAATTTCCGTGCAGTAACAAGCTTTTTTGCGAATAAGAATGTGGGCATCTTTCCTCCAGAGCAATTTTTAAATTTTAAATTGAGTTCCCATAGGCCTCTACATCAGTTTCTTTTCCAGAAAATTGTGTCGTCCGGACTTTGGGTCATTGTTAATTATTCGTAGTTATTATACCCTATTGAGCGGTGAGTCATTGAGAGGATATCTGTGTCTTTGATGAAGTCCAAAATTTTCTTAAATGTACCAACCTTACCTCTTCATTGGTCAGCTTTTCTGCCTTAGAATGCATTGCTACTACCGACAAAATCCTCGCAATGGCATAGTAGATGGAGAGTGTTTTCTTCCTCCTCACCATACCCCCTACACATTGGTTTTTCTGTAGTTCCCATTGTGTATAGGTGTCTAGTTAGTCGATAGTGGCCCCGACATTTTTCTTACTCATACTGAGTTATTTTTGCTGTTAATTTCTACCAACGGCCCTCTAGAAAGACCTGCCTTTGTTCAGGGGCTTCCTTCCAGCGTGCGTAGCGCCACTGCTTAAACGCTTTAACCTTCTGCTTTAGAACTTTAGACGAAATTCCACAGGCCGGTTCCGGTCCTATAAAATGCCCATTTCTCCCGTTCGTTGCTAAAAGATTAGCTTCCTGGTTTCCTGTTACTTCCGAGTGCCTAGGTACCCATACTAGTTTCCCTGTATTGGCTGTTCCGAGTTTGTTGGCCTTGGAAACGCAGTCCAATACTAAACCTGAACTAACCGCCAAGCAGCCTGACTGCCAGTCGTCATAAAGATTCTCTTACTACTGTTGTTCCTGCGCACAGGTTAATATGACATACATCTCTGTTTGAAATATTGTAACATGCGTCCCGATATTAACAGATATTCTGCATTTTCCTGTAGTGGCGTGCCGATCTTCTCTACATACGTCTGTAGTGTGCGTGTCAAGTAACCTACAGACATAGGGGCCTACGGCTTGACGTGGGCTCCGAACTACGGATGTGCTTGCACTTCTACTCTAGAGAAGACTACTAGGAAAAATACCTCGGTGGTTTGCCACTGTTTTCCGATGGAAACGGAAGGATGTTTTATGTGTGCGTGTAGTCCTGAAAATCGAACCGGGGCCATACCAGTGGCTAGACGTAGGCTAAACCAACTAAGCCAAGACCACGAGATATTCTGCATTCATTCATAATCGATGCACTTGCACCACATGTTGTAATGTCGAGGGTTAAACTTCTAACTGTCTCTGTTTATTATCTACTTACAGGTTTTACTGTTTTGTGCGATCCTTTTTCCATCCTTCTATTGTACATCTATGTTCTGTAATGCAGTATGCAGTTCTTGCTTCTTGATTCCAGCTCATTTTGTGCCTGCCCCTTTTCTCTTCCCTTTTACTTTTCCTTGCCATATCTGCTTTGGTTATCTCTCATCATTCATCCTCCACAAGTGTCCAAGCCAGTTTAGCCTCTGCTGTTCTATCTTCTGTAGAAGCGGCGGTATCTGGTACCATACTAAGTGCATGATGTTTATCGATTTCATTCAGGATGGCAAACTGCCCTCCCCTATTTTCAACCTCAGAAGAGTTTAATTTAAGCGTGTATGCCCCACGTAATGCCCTCGACTTTTTCATCAGGTGAAGAGGGGACAGATCCAGGGTTTTCAAGGCCGCTCTGGGTGTTGATGACATCACTCCTGTAATCCCTAGACAAACTAGTCTTTGTATCTTGCCTTGCTTGACTCTGCACTTTTGCAGTCTTAAACTAGTGTCCTGGGCCACCATACTAAAGCTGCAAGCTATTATGGGTATCAGCATAGTAGTATATATCCAATAGCTAATTCTGGGAGATCGCCCTCTGTTCTTTGCGAACATACATCTACAAGTCCATAAGACTCTAATAGCTTTGTTCATTATCCTCTCCAAGTGGGATGTAAAGGTGAACTTGGTATTTAGAATAACTCCCAGATATTTAACTTCACTCTCCACCTTTAATCAATGGTGGCAGAGGTGTGATTCTTTTTTGTTTCTCTTCTCTGCATCTATCCTCAACAAAGTTTAAAGCCCCCTGCACATCAGTTATCTTCGTGCGGCTTGCACTTCCACAGTTTAGTCATTCAATAAAGCATCTATTTTTGTATGTTCAAGCATGTTGGTGACCTATCTACATGCAAGTAGGATGTACACCTTTAATTCTGACAACCTTAAACGTATGTAGATATTAATGTATACAGTCCTGCTAAGCCCAAAAGCTACATTTTTGAGGAAATTGATCCACGTATATTCTACAAATATGGATCAATATACAGTGACCAACAAAAAGTCCGCAAAATATGTAAAAACTTTTTACTATTCGACTATCGAACTATGTAAGTTATCGCTTTTAGGCTTAGTACGGCAGTATACTTGGACAAATATATTATTATTATTACCCGTGTTCTCTTCATGTTTGTAATTATCTACAACTTTACACATATTTGCCAAGTCCATAACTATTTTATTAAATATTTTCCATTTTTCGCGCGTTGCGTCTCTTGCATTAATTTTTCAAGATAATTTCCCCGATTTTTTTATTTGATAATTTTTCTATACATATTTAATTTCTCAACTCTTATGAGTTCTAGTTTATCAGGCCTGCGTTTCCTTATCATTATCAATGATTGGTGGTTAGTATAAAATTCAGGCCCCCAACTCTCACACTTTTGACATATTTTATTTTATACAAAGAAATTTAATCTCTAAATTTAAATATTTCAATGACTAATTTATTATTTAATTAAAATGTCAGACACTACTTTTTTTTACTTCTCTAATGTTTTTTATTTTGTTAACATTTATTTTGAAACAATCAAGAAGCAATATTTAGAAAGCAGAAAACCATTGAAGTTTAAGCGAAGCCAGTTTTAGTAGTCATATCACTGATAAAATATGTAATGAACATAAGAAATTAAAGACAATAAAGGGAAATTAAACAAAATAATAAACAAATTAAGGAAATGAAACAAGAAATTACAGAAAAGGAAAAAGGTTTAAAGTACATCCATCTTTCAGCCCTAAAGAACAAGGAAGGAACAAACTTATGTTGAAAAACAACTAAGAAAAGTTCCAAGAGGTTTACACAATGAAAGAACAAACAAAAATAATTTTAAAAAAGAAGAGAGAAACTAAAATAACTGGAGACAATTATGAATTATTAAGAACGTCTTAGATCGAGCTTAGATGTTAAATAAAGAAGGACAGTAGATCCAACGTTCGTCTTTCTCAATGTACTCATAGTTTAGTTTTGACTCAGCGATTTCTCAGGATTAGAGTTAATTCAGGACTAATGCAACTAAACTATAACAATTTAATTTAACTTTAAAATACTCAGACATTCAAGCGTAAACAAGTAAACTATTTGAAAGTATTTAAGACGTTTGCTTTTCTACATGTTCAGATATTCAAATTATTAATTAGAGAAGTTTGAGTTAAATAACTTTACCAAATATGTTTGCTTCAAATATTTTGGGAATTGCTAAAGTATAATATATAATTCTTGGTAAATTAAATTTGTAATAGTTTAAATTAGTTTTTCGCAAGTGATGTTGTTCTTAAGCAAGTATTGAAATACACTTCGTAAAATAAAAAGAGTTATTTATTGCCTCAATTTACGAATAAAATTTCATTCTTAATCTTGTCACGTAAACGTGATCGCCACATAAAATACGAATATCTAGGGAATCCGAAATCCAATCTATCTTCCTTTTCAGATGATAAAATCTATATTTAATGTCACTCGAAACATATTTGTTCGGTGATCATAAACCATAAATTTCACATTTCATAACTGTTTGGCAAATCTGTATGAAATCGAATATTAGGAAGTGATGAAAACGGCACTCTGCTTCACAAAATAACACTCATTAAAACAGAATTGCTGTATATAATTAATCCAGCGAACTTTTTGCATGTGCGTTTCTTTTTCTGTTATTAAAAACCTTTAATTAAAACTTTTCGATAACTTCTGTGGTTTCAGCGTTTTTCGCTCCGATAACAGAATAAAAGCGAAACATTTTTAACTTTAGTAATTATAAGATTTAATCGAGGCTCCGGATATCGCGGATTTATAAATGAATTAGTTCAATTTCTCGCTAAAACTGACTGTTAAAACTTAACAAACTGCCGCCGTTATTTTACGCTACTTCCAAACTTCTACATCACTTTCAAACAATTTCACTTTAAAACAACCATAACAATATTTCTTGCTTTTTTTTCAGTAAAAAGTCCACACATTAGGTTACGTTATTCTTTATCCACTTTGTTTCCATTCTGGTTCATTTCAGTTAAATATCACTTAAGAGACGGCCATAACACATGGGTGGTATCTGCACGATTCATTGAATTCTAAAACCCCATAAAAGTGTGAAAGTGTTCGAGTATAAAGCCTTTCGGTTCAAGTTAAGATATGAAATAAAGAGACACTGAAAATTTATTCAGCACGGAGTTGAGGCATTTCGGGAGTTATGAGCCTGAATAATAACGTTTCCTGCTGTGTGGACTTGTTTCGTTTTTCAATTTAAGCACGGATTATTTAGTAAAATTTAATACTCGGAAATATAGCAAAACTCGAATACTTTTAAGAATTAATTTCTAGCCAACAGTGAAACCTTTTTATTAGGTTAGTGCTTTAGCGAAAATTTAAACTGACTGAAAATTTCCAGAATTTAGACAGATCACTCTTTAAGACCTACCAAAAGCAAACATTTAAAATATTTTAGTTTGTCTCTTCGATAGCAAAAAGCTGTTGCTTTCAGGAATAAAAGGAACTTTGAGAGTGAATTTATAAACAACAAAACTCCGGTTCATCTTGAACATCAACGAGACTTTTGAAAATGTTATTTATCTTATGTTTTAAAACAGCAAAGTTCATTTATCATACTAGCTTGAAATTTATAAAGTAAGTTGGAAGGATTATGATTAATTGGCCAGAAAGAGAAGAGTGCTAAAGCTATATTTTTAGAAAGGGTTTATCTCATAAGAAGCGCATTATTAATTACTCCTTTGAAAAATTCCATCATTTTTTCGGAAATTATTTGCGACGTTTATCGAGGTTAATAAGTAAATGAAATTTAAAAAAAAGGGCGCAAAAGCCTATATTTCAAATAAAATTGATTTAATTTATTTTTCCACACGTGGAATTATATTAAAGCAATCAGATAAAATAATTTAATTCGTTTTGTAATTCAAAAGGGATGTTTTACATATTTACATTTGAATTCGTAAAATCAAGGAAAAAATTCATGCTGATGTATCCATAAAATTTAAATGTTGAAAATGTACGCTTCATTTACATGTACAAACAAATAACGTCAAAAACTGGTAGCACAATGAAAACTTGCAGAAGATACAAACGTGTGCTGGAAGTATCAATAAAGCAGCGACACACTCTAACACAGAGCTCTATTCAAACAAAACTTGCAGCTTCTGTAAGAGCATGCATGTAAACGTCCTTTGTGTTTTACATTGTTTATGTTGCTCGACGTATTGCTGAAATATATACGTTTTGTTCATTTTAATCCAAAATAATGGCGACTATAGTTGTTTACAAAAATCAGAGGAATGCTTGATTTTAAGATTAAGATTTTCTAACGAAAATTTAGAAAATAGTTTTTTCTTTATTGTCTAATTACTTGCAAGCTAGAGGATTAGATCTTCTAGAATGCGATCAGTTGACTATTGATCAACATAGATCTATTCCAAAGGGCATGTACGATGTAAAATCTAAAGCAATTGCTTTTTCATTTTGGGCCATTTTCGATGTAGAATTAGAAGATAAGTTTCCTATAAGAAGAATATAACATTGAAACAAAATGTCGGGAAAACGCTACGATAATCGAACTGAATTCGAGGACTTCCATGGTCAATGTCAGTCAGACGGTAACTCAACTTGTGAACCAAGCCATATGCAAAACCCCCGTGATTAATTGAATTAAAAGTCATATATTATCTTAACTAATAACAACTAATAAAAATTAAGGATATCTAGATTTATATGAAGATTGTTTGTTTTGTGTTTTGTCAGCATTTCCTAAACCAAAAATGGAAGTTGAATCACTTAATATGTATACCTGAAGTTCACAATATAATCCTTGAACGCATGGATAAAAGCTTCGTAAAAAGCAAAAGACTTTGCTTTCTATCATCTTAAAGTTTTAAGTGTTTTCGAACAACTAGGTTATGATTATAATTAGAAATCTATTTAACAAACTCATACATTTTTCGAACAGTTGGAAACACTGTACAGGGCATTCACCCTTGTCAAAAATTGAAACCTAAAAGATCATCTGGACCTGATAGTATACCTTCTTTCATATTTAAAGCTTGTTGGGAGATACTCCAATATCCACTAGAGATTCTATTTAATAAAAGTCTCAAAACTAATACTTTTCCTGACAAATTTAAATTGGCTAAAATTACACCTAGACATAAATCTGGCAATAAATCTGATGTAGAAAACTATAGACCTATATCAGTTTTATCGGCTCCAGCAAAAATATTTGAAAAACTACTGTATTATAAATTTTTTTGTCATATTAAGCACAAGATAGGTCCCCATCAGCATGGCATTTTTGAAGGTAGATCTGTTGAGACTAATATAATTACATTTGTGGACTTTGTAACTAGAATTTTGGAAAGGGGGGGTCACGTAGATACAGTTTATATCGATTTCGCAAAGGCCTTTGATAAAGTTAATCATGATATTTTGCTCAAGAAATTATTTAATTGCGGGATTTCTAACAATTTATTATTTACAACATCGGGAGTGCCTCAAGGCAGTAATTTGGGACCACTGTTGTTTCTAGTTTTCATAAATGACTTACATGAGTGTTTAAAATATTCTCACGGTTTATTATTTGCCGATGATTTAAAGATTTTTAAAGAAATGAATAGTTCTGATGATGTCGATAACTTCCAAAAAGATATAAATTATATAACTGCCTGGAGTGTTAAAAATAAATTACATTTTAATACAAGCAAATGTAAATATATGACATATACTGTGAGTAAATCTGAAATTGCATCCGAGTATGCTATGAATGGGATTAAATTGGTTAGAGAGTTCCAAATTAAGGACCTGGGGATTATATTTCTCCCAACACTTAGTTGGGGAAAACATATTGACTCAGCTGTAAATGCGTCGTTGAGAAATTTAGGCTTCTTAATGCGATGTACATTCAGTTTAAAAAACACAAAGCCTCTAACAATACTTTATAATTCACTTGTTCGTACAAAACTGGAATATGGATCAATGATACGGAACTCTCAAATTAAAAAATATCAAAATCAAATTGAAACTGTTCAAAATAAATTTCTTTAAAGTAGTATCAAGAAATATCATCATTATCCTGAAAACAGTTCATTTCAGCATATTCGGGTGGAATTTCGGATATTCAGGTTGTGTCATCGTCGTGAAATAGCAGATATCTTATTTATCTTTAAGCTTATAAACAATAGAATAGATTGTCCTAACTTGCTGCCTTTAGTAGGTCTATATGTCCCAGCCTATAGGACAAGACCACGTGAGGTACTATTTGTTCCACCTTTTCGTACAAACATAAGAGTAAATTCGCCAATTGTGAGAATGCTTACGTGTGTCAATCGCGTGCTCGCTGAGAGTGACGATATTAATATCTTTAATACACGTTTTATTCATTTTAAGAAACAAATTACAAAAATATACCTAATCAAATATTTATCCTAATATTAATATTAATATAATCTATAATCTAAGTTAGTACTTGTTCGGATTTGGTTGTCTTCTTCAGTTTGTTGTTAGTAATATAGATTGTTTTATTATTATTTGCAATTCTTTATAGTACATATTATGTTTATTTATTAATTTGTATCTATATGTAGGATTAATGGCATTTGTAATTGGGCCTGTTCCCGTTTATGCCAATACATTAAATACGATACATTAAATACATTAAACAATGTTTAGAAGATAATAATATATATATCTATTCGAGATTGTCAGGGTCAAACTTATGATAATGCCAGCAATATCATGGCGTAAAATCGAGAATTTTTCCAAGGATTGATTTAGCAGAATAAATACCATGTGCAGGACATTTTCTCAGTCTCATTGGTCAAAGGGCAATAAAGATATGTAAGGAAACCTTTTCGTATTAGTAGACGCATTTTACGATTTTTTTTCTGCTTCCTTTGAATTCAAATTATTGTAAAAAAGATTAGGAGATACACCTAAGAGTTTAATTATGAGTCCATTACCAACTGATTAAAAATTACATATGACGATTTGAATGACAATGCGGACATTAAAAACCAGGTTAACTCTTTACATAAAAAACTGGAAAATACGATATAATTTCGTGCGAAGTTTGAAGCACAATTTTAACAGAATTTAATAAAGTAAATGTGTATTTACAGTCTAAATCTCTAGCATTTGGTATAACAGTTTCCCTATTAGATGGTTTAGAAAAATTTATAGAAGATCTGATGGATCAGATTCAATAATTACAAATAGCTGTTAGGAAATATATCCAGAAAACCAGTATAAAACGGGAAGAAAGCGTAAACGGATACCAGTTTTTGATTAAAACTACAATGAAAATCCTATTTTGACATGGACTGAAACGTTTAGAATAGAATCCAAAACAGTAAAGAAAGATACAATTTTCTTAATAACAAGTTTGGATTTTTAGATAATATTGAAAGTACAGACAATAAAATACAGTGGCAAAGCCGATTTGACCGATAACGTTAGAAGTAAATAGAAAATAGTTACTTTAATATTTAGGTAGAGTCTTTGACCAACGTCGCCACTTGATATTTTGCTTGGCACTTATCATGACAACCCCGATACTGTCATAGTAATCTGTATAAAATCAGGGCTTGACTTGGTTTACAAACAACATAAATCATTCATGCGGTTGCCAATTGGGCCATCTTATTAATTCAAACAAATTTTTGAATAATTATTATAAGCTTGGATAAGTTCCGCAACCTTTGTTAAAGGATCTTTCATAAATCATGGAAAACCTTTAGGAAATACTTAATGGACTCATTAATACTAAAGATAAATAAATATCCAGCATTTGAGGAAGTTTCCTCATAACTAAAATAAGATAGGAAAAAATCCGATAAAATCGCATTATATCAATAAATCAACATCTGAACAACCGTTAATTTTGATCAATCAACCAACGGGCGGACAAATAAGGTCGAAACAATAAATCGTTGACCTACCGATCTTATATTCGCATTAATCAACTATTGACCCGAATATAAAATCGACTTTTTTTGGTAATAATCTGCTGGCTGTAAGGTAATAGGACAATAAAGCTCTTGGAAATGAAATACTTTGTCGTTGGAAAACGCCGGAGGACTAAAGGAAACTTGTTGCGAACAGTTTTTCGACGAATTAATAAAGTTTGCTTTTTTAGTGAGAAGAATTTCCGGCGGCTTAATTAATTAACTTCTGTTTTTTAGAAATATTTAAAGTGTCCAAGGAATAAAGAAAAATCTTACCTTTATACATATTCACAAGCAGAAAAAATTGAAACACGGCCCACTTCACGTGGAAATCTGAAACAAAAGTAAAGTTAACTTTAATGAATCTTTCTAAGGATCAATTTGTTAATAAGTCATCGAAGGATAAAATACCCAACAGGCAATAAAATTTAAATGATTTCTTGGATTTGCTGTGAATTCCCCCAAAGTACAAAGGGGCGAATCCTTACAAATTTAATCCAAAAAGTTTGGAAATTTCTGGCGGAATTTTATTCTTTATGTATTTTTCAAAATTCTACACCTGGAAAAGCATATTTTATTTTTGACAGCACAACTTTTAACTAAGTAGGCGTTTGTTATTATAAGCCAAGAAGCTTGACTTCTTGTAACAATACCTAACAAAAAAAACTGTTAAAAACTTTTACTTCCTCCAAAAATCCCAGAAAAAAGGAAGGATTTGGTCTAATACCCACAGACTTTTCATTACATTCGGGGTTGAATGTTCTCGGTTATGTAAGATCGATTACCCACAGTAACGCCCCGGTAGTTATACCAGACCAGATTGCTTCAGGTGTTTGAACGTTTTTGTTACAGTTCGAAATGGTGCAGTTTCAGCAGCTTGTCGAGCAATAGTTGGTTTGTAAAGTTAGTTATGGTCTAAACTCTCAACTTAAGTTTACAGTATATCCAATTTCAGGCCATAATTTACTTATCTGTGCTATATTCAGAACATTATGCAATTATCCATCTTTAATAAACATTGAGTTTTATCATCCTTTTGAGTGGTTCAAGTATGAAATTAGTTTAGGAAGCTTTAGAAAAAAATTTCCTAGTTTTATACGTGTAAAAGTTGAATTGTTACTTTAAAAAACACCGCAATTAAAGGGCTCAATGACAGTACAAATCAAAGGGTGCCTAATCCGCGAATAGTTGAAATTTAATCTTTTTAATTAAATGAAGCAATTTTAGTAACTTTTATTTTGTAATACTGGCCACTTAATGAGTTTTTACATATTCTAGTTATGCTTATTTTCAATGGATCACTTGCGTCACGTGCCAGCCTCACCTTTTACGTTTGAAACATGTTAATTCTATATGTTTTGAGAATATTGATATAATATACAACATATTTAAGAAGAGGTTCATGTAATCATAGCAAAAAGATAGTCACTAACTCTTTGGTAGTTAGGTGGAAGTTGTAGGTAATAAAGCCTATGGTAGCCTAAATTGATAACAAAAACAAAAAAATATTTTATTTCTTATTCAGCATCAGTCGAAGTTGAGGCTGTCGGAGAGAACACACGTGACAGCTCTCAACGCTCTTACAGATTCCTTTAGAAAACGAAGTTTTATTGGAAAAATAAATCGTGTGACTGCCGGGGCAATAACAAGGCTGGCAGTTATAATAATAATTGTAATAATAACAACGGGTGAATAAATAAATAAATAAAATAAGAGTGTTAGTGCTACAAGTGAGGTAAACGGGAAGGGTTGCTGAAAGTGGACAACACGGCTAGGGCAGGTCACACGGGCGAAAATCACACAGAGAAGCCCCGCGACGAGATCACAGGTCGAGCATCTATGCACCTTTATTTCTCTTTGTGTGTCTTGTATGCGTGTATAGCCAATCTGCTCTGAACCGCCTTTAGGCATTACATCAAGTCAGACGGCTGTGTCATATTTGTGTTAGTTACTACGTGTGTAGTGTTCTTGTTGCTCTATCTCATAGACCAGTCTTCCGAGTAGAGCACATCAGTTAATTAAGCCAAACTGTGAACGGTCTCACCAGGCCTAGTACCGATCCCAGAGGCCTGAGAAAAAATCTTCACCAATGTAGGGATTCGAACCCGGGACAACATGAAAGCCTAGCCCTCTTACAACTGAGCTACTTGGCTTCATTAGCGTCTACGTACCGGTGCTGCTAAGCTATAGCATTTTCGCATTATGTAGATATTTAGGTTATAGTTTAGCATAGTATAGACCGAACAATAACAATTATATATCTTAGTAGAGCATCCACATTAGAAGTACATAATCATAATCACAACAGTAAATGCAATAGGGCACGCGGCGTCCCACTAAAGTTCGCGTCGCAACTGACGCCACTAACGTCACATCCAAGGTCTGTCAATGTCAATTGAAGATGATGATTAAGCATCAGTCGAATTAGAAATATCGAAGTTAAAGTTCTTCGTCTCAGATCAGGGTTCCATCAAAACAATTATTACGGGAGAAACATTTTCTACTCCATGTAATTTCCAGCCTTGCCTAGTACGAAAGTAAATTCAGTTATTAAAAGGTGTCTTTTAAGCACTAGTAATTGTTTGTTTAGTTTATTTCGAAGACATATCAGAAAAGTTTACAGGTTAAAATAAAACAATATGTTTTGGGTAAATATTATTTACGTTTGAAACCTTTAATCTAAAATCCAAGTGTTGGTTTTAGAAGAGAAGCAAATTGACCTGAAATTTTTTAAAATTGTAAGCTGGATATACGACGGTTTTGGATTAGATTGTTCTTCCCAGTGGTGAAATATTCATAGTTCAAAACTAAGTAATACGAATTCATACATCTAAATATGATGGTTTTGTATAATAACCACATATGTATACGTATTTCGGATTAACCCCACATTCGCTAAACTTCACATGTTCGTCCAGTGCAACTGATGTTATTAAAAGTTTTCACATTAAGTAAGTTTGGACGTTATTCAATCTAGTCACGATTGTGAACCGTTACGGAATTGCAATGAAATGAAATTTGGCCCCAGTATTACTCCTTAGATAGTTCATAATAAAACCGATGATTACTTGATTATTGTTTATTTGCTTTTGGAATTTCACTGGACTTGTTGAAAGTTACCTTTCTCTTTGAATATATCAGCAGGGTTTCGGCATCAACTTTTATTGAAAATTTAATATATCACAAGATAAACAGCCGAGAAAAAATTATGGAAAATCCTCCTGAAAAGTCACCCGTATCTACTTTCAAAACTGAACTCAAACTGACAGGCGATGATTACTAGGATGGAACTGGAAGTTCCTCTAGCGAGATTCAAGATGATTTATTTGTCAGACAGCATGAAACGACTAACGACATTTATCTTTGAACGAGGTTGGTGTTCCCAATTACTCCCACGGTATACAATGTTTCCAAGTGAGAAATTTTCCCTTCTCTTGCAATTTCGCCGTAAAAGGGAAGACGCTACGCAAAATGGGTAATTTGCGGGAGGCCTGTTTTATGAACCCTTTAACATTTTCATTTCTTATTGTTCAACAAACACCGAAGCGTTTACAATTAATATAATATCAAAGCGATAACATCCTTTAACTCTAAAAAACAACGAAACTTATTTTAAATAAGCGTTAGTGAAGCGGGTTCGGAAATTATACCCGCTCGAACATGTGAAGTTAGGAAATAACAGGACGGTTTTACATAATTTGTCATCACTTGCCATCCTGATATTATGTTAGATCAGACCAAAATAAAGCGTAAGTTCAAGTTTTGCATAGCAATTACTTTGTTAAGGAGCACTGGGGTGTCATGAACTTAATAAATGTTTTATTAAGGTACACTGTCTCATATATCTTCCAACATGTGACGTATACGTTCTAAGGTAAAATATTTAAGATAATTTATCAGCAAACAAAAGAGCAATTCTTCGTTGTTGGTTACCAATGTTTGGTCGATAACTCTTTGAGGCGTATAATGGAAGACAAAATAAAACGTTGATAGGATGTAAAAAACCAGAAAACAGTAGTAAAAAACGTGGATACAGGAACGGATAAAAGTCGCATTAGTCAAATAGAAGGATAATTATTAAAAAGAGTTAAAGGGCAAGGAAATTAGCAGAATAAATTGGAGGTAATATCAAAACGCGAGGCAGTATTCAGTTTCAAAAATTGTTGCGTCAAACCATATTAGTGCTATAAAAAATGTAAGTTGTGTAGAGGAGTAGGCATAAACTAGGATCACTTTCTAGTGCGAATAAAGGAAAAATAAAGAAATACCTGAAGAAAAAAGAAAGAGAAATCAGATGAATTTAGAAGCTTTTCAAAACACAAAAGTAGAAAAAAGGCATGAGAAAGAAACAACACAATCATATAGAGAAACAGAACAGTAAATAGGAGAGTATAGATGAAAAAAATTGAGTCAATAAAGCAACAGAAATTTTAGTAGGTTCTACATTAAAAAGATTAGACGAAAGAAAACGGTGGATCGACGAAGTATTGAAGATCATAGCATAAGTAATATGGGAAGAAGGCACAAGAATCGCAAGCATGCACTTAAGAAAGAACATTAGGAAAGAATATGTGCGCATTTGCATTAATTTAAGAGCCACAAAGCTCGCTATAAATAGTTTAATGAAAACTAATAAAACTTACTTAAGAGCTTGGACGTCAAAAAGGTGTGGGATATTTATGAAACAAAGAAGCACTGAAGGTCGTAGTTCAAATGATATGGAAAGGAGAGACAAGAATCACAAGGATACATTGAAGAAAGAACATTACGAAAGTATACGAGCATTCTCATTCAGTTAAGGGTCGCAAAGCACTGCAGTTTAATGAAAAGGGATAATACTCGCCTTCCTGAGGGCATGAACGTCAAAAGGGTGTGGAATCTATATTACGAACTACGGAAGCGAAATATTGAAGTTAGGGACAGTAAGAGAATCAAAACTACTAGTATGGGAAAGGAAAATATTAAGACGGATCTATAGAGGAAGAAAAGTGGAAGGCGAGTGGAAGAAAAGAACGAACAAGGAACTCCAAGAAGTGGACATTTTTATCTAGATTGTGTAGTATTTTAGGCTTACTAATGAATAGGCAATAGCAAGTAGAGCTTCCTACAAATTGGGTTTGTGTTTTCGGAGAAGCTTTTTCCGACATCGAAGACGACCCACTTGGCTCAGTTGAACCTAACCTTTTGAAAGAGAGGAAATGCTTTATGGACACCGTTGCATCCTTGCACAAAGGTAATGCGAGACTCTTGTAACGGTTTATTCACTAAAACTCATCCTGATCTTCCGCCTGCACTACGGAACTACATTTCTTCACGGTGCGGGTTGCCCTCTTTCTTTTATCGTTCTCGGCTTCTCTCTCTTTCGTCTTCTTCTTTTTTCTTTATGATTGCTATTATCATACTTTCTATAGCTGCCCAATGCTTCTCAGATACCAACATAATATGTATTATGTTTGTTTCCCTTCATTCCTCATTTGCTGCTGTTTGTTCCTCTTCCCTTTACCTTTTATATTTCCTGCATTTTAGTGGTGTGTGTTCTGCTGTATCCTCGTGTTCGTTCCAGTAGGGATGTGTTCCTATACCGGATTTACCTATTCTGGCCAAATGATCTTGGTAGCATCCATGTCTCGTTAGCATCTGCATTAGATAGTATCCTATATGTCCATGATTTCTTTTCAACCATTGCTTCAGTTCTGGAATCAACTTACGAATCCATTCACAACAGGTTGGCAGTTCTCCCACCTTTGTTACCACTCACATAGTGTGTCTTGATGTTTGCCCTTGCTCTCGTTTGGATGCAGCCCTCTGTTTTACGAACAGATTGATTGGTGTAATCCTTGTCAGTACTCTGGCTGCCCTGCCTGTAGTGCCATCTTTCGCTGTACCTGTTTCAGTTGCGACAACACCCATTAGAGAATATGTACAGTATGAGAAGCATCCTCGGAGTGTTGATGCTCGTATTATCTGTAATGATTTTATGGAAAAACTGTGCCATGTGAAAAGAAATAGTACGGCCAACAAATCTAAGAAATGATGGGTTGATACTTCTTCCAAAAGAGTAACATGATCAATTGTACTGGTGAAGACAGTTCGTAGCTGTGAATTTGTAAAGCTACTACGAAGAACTTCTTTACTTTGGAACTGCATGATGATGAATGTTAAAAGGTACAGGGACCTATCAATCACAAATATAGCTCTAAAATTTTTAATGTTAAGAATTGCATCAATATGAAAACAGAACTGGGTTTACATCCTTTCTCCGTGGTAATTTTAGGAATCAAGATACCTTTTGTTTTTCTGGTGCTTAGTTTGTGTTCTTTTAGATGTCCATTTTTGTATTTTCCTTATTTCACTTACTTTTATCCATCCCGTCGGGTCACCTATCCACTTCCTGTAGATTTTTCTGTTTCTTGTCAATCTTTTCCCTTATGCCACGGTCCTTCCTTTCCTTTCCACTATATCTTGTATTATTTCCTTTCACTTTTTCCTCGGCCTTTCCATTGGGCTCCGTCCCTCTTCCCTTATATCCGTTACTGTCTGGGGATATTTGTCTTCATTCATCCTCCATACGGGCCCAGTCCATTTCAATTGCTCTTTTTAGATCTTCGTTTTTACCGGTTTCTGTTTCAAATTTTCCCTAATTATTTAATTTCTCACTCGGTCTCTTCTTTTGTTTCCAGTTACCTTCTTTAAGTATTTCGTTTCGGCCACTGTACCGTCGAGTTATGTTTATCACTCAATGTCCAGTTTTTTTACTACATCTCCCAATTTATTTCTTTTTATTATATAATCTTTATCTAGTTTTTCTTTAGTCGTTATATAATTTTTACACGTTTTTTCTTTCCTCGTACTATTTCTTTGGCCGTTTTGCTCCACCATTTTTGTATTTTACTAATTAAATATGTACAAATTGATGACAAAATGAACTAAGGGTGTAACAAAAGATGTATCCACTACCTTAAGGGTGAGCAATACGTATTAAAATGATGAAAAGAGTTATTCCTTTTAGCACAGTCCCACAATTGTATGGAAAATGAACCAACACATAGCCTTGATACTTTCAAGTCATCTTATCTTGGGCCATAATTCCCTGATCTTTGCAAATATATCAGGACACCGAAGGGGCGGTAACTCCATAAATGGTAAGTTTTGTATACGTTTTTTGCTTATTAGCTTAATTAAAAGTATATGTTATTTTAGAAATTGAATTTTTTTCAAAGTTTCTGAGCTAACATATGACATGTAAGCGCCAGTAATTTGTTAACTAACATAAAGGAAGAAATAGACGGTTTAATAATTGAAAGAATAAAAAATAAATAGATTACTTTAACAGAAATAAGGCATATTCTAATTAGGACAACAAATAGTCTGAAATTTCAGTATGCATAGATGAACTGACAAAAGTATGAAAATAGTTAGATCAAAGTCTTTCAAAGAGATTTTAATCCGAGAAGAACAAACGAAACGAAAAACAAACCAGAAGAGAAGTAAGCGTAAAGTATGAAAAACAGAAAGAAAAGGAACAATGCTATAGTTGCAAGGAATGGCCATGAAAAAATCAAGCTAAGAATAGTTCAGTATAGTTTTGGCATAAATCGAAATGGCTTTTTTGACATAACTTCAAATCACTCCATTTCACTGGTAAACAAAACAAGATTTGCATTTACATCTAAATTTAAACATTTTCAAATCTCGGCTTATAAAACGGTAAATGTATGTATACATTCAATTCATCAAAGCTGTATGTCATTTAGAGAAAGACGGAAAACGTAAGTAATTCCATAATCCTAAAATTGCAGGATCCAAGTTGCGTTTGATGTTATATAACGAGTAAATCTTCTCAGCTTTCCTTTCCACCCTATGCACAGTAAACGGGTGCGTTGTACCTAAAGGTGCACTCATCTGCTTAAGATCCTGAAGGGAAACGACTTTTAGACAAACTAAGGACATCTAATACAGAAGACGACGTCACAGGATATTCGAATCCGACAGAATTCCTGTGAGGGAGAGAGGACACAAGCTTTGTAATGAAGTCCTGAACAATTTCCACCGTCGAGGGAATTTGAGAATGAGAATGAATGATCCAAATACTCCACTGTTGGGAATTAAAGGTACCTACTAGGATGGTTGAACTAACTTTACCAGCCACTCCCAGATTTGGTTTCATTCCACCAACGGAGGCGATATTGCGTTCAGCCTTTGCGGACTCTCTCTCTATGTGGCTATTAATTAAATAAATGTTAATATACGGTCGTGTGGCTGAGCTTCTCTGTTGCGTGAAATGAAAATGAAAATATCTTTAATGGTACACAGTTGGACGCTTTATTTCTGACTATGAACTCGTTGTTTTGGGACTCGTTCTGCGTTTCCTCTGCATAGTTAATTTTAAAACAGAAGCCGAGTGTAATTCCTTAAATGAATTGCAATGGGAATATTTTTAGAGGACGTTTTTAGAGCAAATCGGGGAAAATTAATTCGAACTTTACGACGTCAACAAAAAAGGACGGGATTACTCTTGAAAATTGTGTATTTCAGCCTAAATCGTTGTAATTGACAGGTAAAAGCTCCCTAAAGTAGCTTCATTTCAAAACGGGCGCTTCCTTCAAGTTTAAATTGTTTACGGTTGATTTGCAATCGTGAAACGTCAAAGAATTTGATTGCCGAGGGGATTACTCGATTAAAAAGAATTTACGAACGCTCAAATATAAAAATAATTTTCCCTTCGTCACTTATTTCCTAAGAAATTCGCAAATTTTTGTGATGCTACGACATGAAATTTTTGCATAAGTAAAGAACCAGTTTGCAATTTCGTGGACTAGCTTTTCTTTGTAATTTATTCTCTTTTTTCAATGATTATAATTACAAAATAAATTATAGTTCTGATCCCAGTAAGAAATGGGTTTGAGCTGTAAAAATATTCGACAGAGATCAAAAAATAGAATTGTCACCTTTAGGTATATTCCCCGAAGTTCAAAGTGCTAAAAAGGAAAGGCTTGGGTTTATAGATGGTATTTCAGATAAATTTTCAATATAAATTCAGTAAATCTCACTACTAAGAATTTCCTGTACAAATACAAAAGAACTAATACAGTTAAAAGGAATCAGAATTTCGAAAGTATTAAAAGTAAAAATTCAAGAGTAAAAGTACGCGAGCTTTTTAAAACATACTCGAAAGATGCATTATCCGGGACTGCTACAAAAACCCCTAACCGTAATGAAATCAGATCCAGATGAGATTTCGAAGAGCGCTTGAGTGCGGTCTGCTCTGGAGAGTTTGCAAACCGCGCCAAATCCAATTCCAAGCCCATCTACAGCAACTCATTTTTATTTTCGATCTCAGCCACTTACTCTCAGTTTAAAAACGATTATCGTGACTTTACCGGAAAATTAATTGAAAATTTGAAAATAAATATTTATGTAGGGTGAAGAAGTTTCCTCGGTTTTTAGTGTGGTTATTCAACAGGTACGTCTGTATTTTAACTAAATGGAAATTTTCCTTGCTTTAACGGAGATTCGTTCTAGCGGAATAAACTTCGGAATTATTTTTCTTAGGTATTTTTGTAATATTTAAATGGAAAAAGCAAGTAATCCGTATAAAATTGGTTATTTAATGTATCCGGCGAGATTAACTTTTAAGGGGTTTTTCGAGTGTGCGAATACGATTTCCCAAAAGCAAAAACCTAGAAAAATATTATCAGCATTTGTCAAACCTTGATATCACTAAACAAACCACATAAATAAAAGTACATTCTACTGGCTCATAAATATGTAGGTTTTAATAAGACTGGACTTAGCTCCCAGCAATATTACCGTAAGCCTAAGAGTATTCAGTAACTTAAAAACAGAAAGGAAGTTTCGAGCATCGACGCAATGGGATAATGAGAAGCAGCTTGATAGACTTTTCTTATCCTAATAAAGTCAGCTGAATCAGGTATAATTCAAAATTTATAATTCATTCACGACCTTTTTAGGCCACAGCAGGTCATTAGAGGAATACCAGGGTATCAATAGCTGTCAGGTATCAGTTGGCCATGACCAGAGTAGGTCCCAACTATATATTCTCCATGAAAATCATTGCTATAGTTATTCCTATTTGTACCTCAAAGACGAACCTATCCTTCTATTGCTTAAATTGAAGGCACACCTTGGGTATTTATTGAAATTTGAATACTAATGCTTCATAAACCACTAAAAGCATTAAACTGAAAGTAAATACTAACAAGGCACCTGGTGAGCAAGTATCATTAATGAGACCTTTAGCCCAAGACCAGATTATATTAAATGTAAAAAACTTAAAATGATAACTTTTGGTAATCTTTAAAAATCGTTTTGTATTTTCTGATGTACTTTAATTATCTCTGACGAACCTACAACAAGTAAACAACAAGTTAAAATCACGACAGTGACACTAAAAAAAAAACGGAAACACACAAATGAAGATTAAGAAAGAAAGAATGGTTTGGTGAAGACTGTGAACAAGAAAGGAATGAACAATACGAAGGAAAAGACGGGAAGCAGATAAAATGTGTAGAAGGAAAAAGGGGAGATTCGAAAACGATCAAATACTACAAATGGAAGAAGACTTTATAGGAAATGAAATCAGAAAGACATACAAGCACCTTAAACAACAGGCTTTAAGCTAAGAATAACTCTCTGCAGAGACGTAACGGGCCAGATCATTAGCGACGCAGAGAGGATAAATAATAGTCACTGGGAAGACACAAAGACCCCAAAAGAGCATTTGGTGAGTGCATGGAGGGAAAGGGACCGGTAGGTAGGCCACGGAAGAGATGGAAAAATGAGGTCCCCGAGGACGCAAGAAACATCTTGAACACCCGAAACATATGCACTAGATAGAGGACGGTGGAGGCAGAAGATGAAAGAGGTCAAGGCCCGACTTGGGCTAAAGCGGCGTAGCCATGCCTGATAGTTTAAGGTTTTCTGTTTTCACAGATTTCTTTTGAAGTTTAGTCAGGTGTTTTCAAAAAATATAAATTTTGGCTCGAAAGCGTGGCCCCACCCTTTTCCAAAAACATTTGGAACGGTTTATACTGTGTGTCCAAGATAAGAATGAACAGCATGGGGAATATGGGGATCTTGAAAACGGAAAAAGATACAGGGTGGTTCAAATTAGAAAAAAGTTGCGTAATTTTGAGCTCAATAAAATGCCGCCTCAAAATTTGAAAAATTCGGACTAATTCCGAAGATATCCGGAAAACCCCGAAATTTTGGAAAAACGTTTCTATTTTTTTCTTAGTTTATTTGAAGAGATATTTAAAGTTAATTCACACTTTATTATTGCAACTTTTTCCCCTTTACAAGATGGCGTTAAATTTGAAATCCGATGTTTCGTCTCTGAGAAAACATCAACAACTTTATTTTTTTATTGTGTGATACATTGTTAAATTTGCAGTAAAAAATACTACCGAGTATAAGGTGTCTCTTTGTTTGCGGCCATATAAAAAAATAAAGTTGACGATGGTTTCTCAGAGACGAAACGTCGGATTTCAAATTTGATAACGCCATATTGTAGAGGGGAAAAAGTTGCAATAATAAACTATGAATTAATTTTAAACTCTCTTCATATAACCTGAGAAAAAAATAAAAACGTTTTTCTAAAATTTCGGGTTTTTCGGGATATCTTCGGAATTAGTCGGAATTTTTCAAATTTTGAGGCGGCATTTTATTGAGCTCCAAATTACGCAACTTTTTTATGATTTAATCCACCCTGTATCTTTTACCATTTTCGAGATCCCCATGCTGTTCATTCTTATCTTGGACACATTGTAGGTATATCCAATGATTTTGCCATGGCCAACCATGGTCCAAATATAGTTGAAATTAATTATGATTCACACTTTTAATGAACGCAATAAAAATAGAAAAACTGGGTTGTTTAAAAGGTTTAGGAACTAAATAATTTATAACAAATTATCCTACTTTTAAAACATTTCTTATTACTGGACATTTTGGGAATTTCGAGTTTATCTTTGATTTAACATAAAAAGCGTTAAATTTTTTAATTTTCTTTTCGATGTACGCACCAGAGTCCTCTATTTATAATGTACCTACCTAACAATATCTTTCCTGCTACTTAGTTAACAATATTAACTTTGCACCAAACTTCTACCAAAGTCTGTTTTGTGACTTAGTAAAAGTTTTAATGTCTTGTAGGAATTCCCCTATCGGTGCTTTATATCTGTTTTCTTACATTTTTAACACAACTAAAGTCAGTTAAACTACTTCCAATCTTTGTTTATCCTCTAAACTTAGTTTATTATAACTTTCGTCCCGTGTTTTTGCTGTTAGTGTGAAAGTTATACTAAAATTAGACTCCCTTTTTCCACCTATGTAAATACTCCGGTTTTAGAATTTGTATTATTATTTTTTAATGATGTGATTATGAATGTTGGTAAGACCAATAATTAATTAATTATAATTCAGTTAAGCGTGCAACAGAATTTTGCGAATAAATGTTGCTGGTTTTAAAATCATATTTGAGTATCTCCGAGCCAAAAACAAGCTCGTTTAAGCGTAATAAAACTGAAGGAAACAACTCACGACCAGCTATTCAAGAATCCAATAAGAAGTAAATGTAACAATTGGTTCAGAAAAATTCACGCCTAAAGGGATTTTCAAGAAAGGCAATAATATGTAACGACAAGTCGCTGGTGTTCTTGATTACTCATTTTTAACCTATTTCGGTTTGTACTCATGCTTGAAACAGATTTTTGTATGCAATATAAAATAAAAACGTCGGAATCATATTCCGATATTCGATGTTTGATGCTGTGCTTGTTTTGTTTTAAAGTTCATAAAGTTGCAGTATTGAATGCGAAGCGCAATCGAAAAGAGAATTTCGTTCCATTGCAGAAACAGAAACATCCTGCAGCGATGTGGTCAAATGTGACGCAGCCGCCAATGTCCGGCCGGCTTTACGAACAGGATATTGCATTGCATATGCTATGGAATGTCCCTGCAGGTTTATGCCTTTATTGATTTGCTAGGATATTGATTAGAAACTGTTTGTAATTAATGTCCACTACGATTACGTTCTGATATTCTTTCTGATTCTGAAGCTACATCGAATCAATTTAGACTTACAGACTGTAGCTAACAGGTTGCAAGTAAATACATTAATATTAGAGGTAGCTACACTTAAGACTCAATCTCACCAGAATTTTTACTTATTAGACGATCTAGAATTGATAGTACCATAAGTACTACTTAAGTAGTAACGATTAATTACAGACACATAGGTAAGATTCAAAGGTCAAAAGTATGTTCTACAAATCCAGTATTCAGATTTTCCATGGCGTTTTCTTTAATCCTCCAATTTCAGGAAACAAAAGGTGCAATTAAATATTGCGAAGATTCAAAGTCTGCTTTTTTTAAGTTATCAAGCTTAAAAGCTCATTAAAGTCCTTTAATTAAATCGGAATTTGTTTCAATGCGTATCGGTTAGTATCAATGTTGAATTCATATTAACATTGTTAAAGGCATTTTCACCAAAAGGACAAATTTGAAAAACAATTTTCAGTCAGTATTATAAATTTTGAAAATTTTCAAAAAAAAACTTAAATCCGTGTATGTTGGTGAGGATTAATTCCCGGATCTCGACGGATTCCGAAAGAGCGTCTTTAGGGGCGAAAGTTGTTTCGTGCAGTTATAATCGGACATAAATATATGTATAGCGATACGGACACCCTTTATACGATTTCGTTTTCTTTTGTGTTTTAATTTTCGACGGCGATACCCGCCGGAAACGATACCGTCACTACGTTTCCGACCGCGAGGAGCTAGAAAATCGACGTCCGAAAGTCGTCCCCTCCACTTTCATCCGACGCCTCCGCCAAATGTCACGTTTTCCATGCGACTTAGCGCCCGGATTTGGTATGCTTTGCATTTCCCATGTGAAATAAAATGTGCCGCTCTCGCGCAATGCTGTTGTGTTAGTAGACGGATGAATAACATAACCCCAATAACCTTTGTTGATAATGCAATACCAATAACAATGTAACTAGATGTAATTCTTTTTAGGACACCCGTTAGAATATGGCTTTTAAAGGTATCAGGGGAAAAATTATTATTTCAATTAGAATTAATAGATCTGTAAATAAAATTGTTTAACCTTTCCGTACCCGTGCGGGGTATTTTACATACCCCAGTGCAGTTTTTTTACTATAACTTTTTAATAACTTTGTTAATCGAATTGAGCCTTTATGTATTCCTCGGTAGATAATTGTTCATCTGAATGGTAAAATATCAGTCAAAATAAAATATTATGTTAGCAAAGAATAAAAAAATAATCTTCAAATTCTAGGTATTCCCCGCGATATAAAATATCTTTATAATTCTAAAATTTGATTTAAAAAAGTTAATTGTTGGGGGCTTTAACACAATTAATTTTTGTCTGTATAATAATTATTTTTTGAAATATTTTACCCGTTTATGACAAAATCCGGATGAAACTAGTTCGTGCAGCTGCGCACAAGTTGAGTCGTGTAAAAGCGCACAATTACCTCATTAATTTTAATTTTAATTTGTATTTTTCAATAAAATTTTGTGTTACAAGAACTAAATTATACTAATTTTATGATAAAAGGCAATAACAAAGCCAAAATAAGTCATAGAAACGAAAAAACACTGGGGTATCTGAAATACCCCGCATTGGTTCTAAAGGAAGATTTGGAGCACGGGTACGGGAAGGTTAAGTAAGCACAACAAGGAGGAGCAGCAAAGGACATGGCCAGGAGAATTGGTTGGCACACAAAGCATTCAATGCCTTGAATAAATTATGGTCATCCAAAAATATCACAATAGAAACAAAATTGAAGATATTTAGGTCAAACGCAAAAAATGTTGTATTGTATGCAGCTAAAATCTGAAAAGCAACTAACACGCGAAAGAAAAATCCAGTGGGAATTATATGTTATTATAGTTTGGCCAACCAGAATTAGTAACGGAGATTTGTGCAATAAAACAAAAGAAGAACCAATAGAAAATACTATCAAAAGACGTAAATGGAAATGGATTGGGCATACTCTTAGAAAATCAAACGGCTTTAGAATATTGTGTGAGTGGAAAAAGGAAACAAGGTATACCCTTAGACATGGAGAAGAAGCACCCAAAGAGAGGTTGAGTGAAGAAATAAAACTTGGAGAGAAATAAAAAGAATAGCAACAGACAGAAAGAAATGGAGGGGCATAGTGGAAGAGTTTGCATAAAATCCCACCAATGATACGCAGGAGAAGCTACCGTGCTATCTACATCTAGCTTTCGGAACATCTAAGGATGCCCTATTATACTCCATAGAAGCGACACCAAGAAGAAAAAATAACCACAAGCGTACGGTATAAGGGGTTTGCCTTTAAATTGGTTAACGTCCTTAACTTGGCGAATTTATTTATTCTTGAACTTTGTTTATATATTTTCAAAAATAAATCTAAATTTATTTCAAATAGCTCCATTCATCAAATTAACACTCGACAGAAGAAGAAGCAGAAGACGGATCTTCATCTACCGTTCAATAGGTTATCTATTGTTGTGAACTCGTCAAGTTACCTGGGTCCTAAAATTCATAATTCTCTTCTGTCCATATAAAACAGAGTGACGGAATTAGCTCCTTTAAAAAACTACCCAGATCTTTTGAAATTGAGTTTTTACAGTCTTGCAGAATTGTTTGGTGACATTCGTTTGTAGGTATTTGCATGTGACACTCCTTTATTTACTATTGTTTTTTTTTTTTATGACTTGTGATAATTTTTTATGTGATAGTTGAATGTGTTGTTAACACTGCTTACATTACAATTTGTAGCCTTTGGCAAAAATTTATAAAGAAAACAACATACCATTACGTGTTTATTCATTATTTTTATCTGCTTCCAAGATAAATAACTGTTGACTTACGAAGTATTCGTACTTTTTGTTATTTTTAACGTCAAAATAGTAAAACCCCAGAAATTGCAAATCAACCTTACGAGAATTAGTTTGTTAAATTAAAATGATTCAGTGTTAAGCAACGCATTTATTTTAATACTTTCCAACATGCATACGTCGTAACTTAATACACAATTCTGATATTCATTATTACAGTACCAGAAATAGCCATGATTTTAGATTACCCAAATTTTAAAAGTAGTTCTCAAAATTCCTCACGTTTAAAAAACTTTGAAAAGGCACAACTCACTTCCAGGAAATGTTAAATATACATTGAAAATGAGTAACACCGAATCATAAGGAAACCGGATGTACCCAAGAACAGGATCAAATAAAATCAATCATGTACTGATATCAAGAAAAATAGAAAACAAAATAAGAAATGTCAGAAGCTACAGAAACGCAAATGCCAGGCACCTCCATAGTCATGTAATATTTAGAAAAAGTCTATAATTAGGACTTAAGGCTCATAGCTTTATAAACTGACAAAAAGCTAAAAATAAGTTCGAATTTTTTATTTACAAACACCCATAGAGAGAGAAGTTTTTTCACACTTCAATGCGCCTTTTGAGGGTTTGGAGGAATATTTATTGCTCTGCTTGTATTTTTCAACTGTGATTACTTTATAAATTCAGTTTGAAATATCGGCATTAATTGCAGTGTAGTTGAATTATCTTAATATTTAGTACTTTAGGAAAATCACAGAATTTTGTAACACTCCGTTTTTTTTAAGAATTTCAAAAGCATTTCAAATGTATTCATATCAAATAATCAGATTAACGAGCGAAGATGTTTCTTCTTCATACGTGATATGCGTAATTAAGGATAATACATTATAAGCCTCATATCTTCTAAAATTGTAGTCCTTGAGAAACTCATAAACTCGCATTAACATGTCTCCATAACAGGTAAAATATGCGAACAATAAAAAGTAATAAAAGCAATAATCAAATGGAGTTACGGTTCCAGGGATTTGTGCATTCTAGCATGTAACTAAAGGCACTTTAACTTACAATGTGCTTCTCTGCGACGTAATTAAATGCTGAAATTGCATACATTCATATGATTCCACACGTATATATGTTACACTTGTCATCTACAACGTTTTATTCTCTCGCTTTCAATTTAGTTTTTAGCTTGAAAACTAACCGACAACGTTAGTGAAGCGTGTGGTTTTGATTTGTGTGAATAATTTTGTTACAAATTAAAATGACGCCTGTTTTATTGTTTTTATTGAAAAGGCAACAAGGGATTTAGGCACATTATAAAAATCTGTGTAAAGGAGCTTTAAGATAAATTAACGGCACAAGTATTTTTTTTCATTGGATAATTCAGCTGAAATAAGTATGCAAATTTTAAACGATATATTGGCATTTTCGTTTCAACATATCACTATTTTCATAACAGTGAAATTTAATTAGAACTGTGTTCCATAATCAGTTCAATTAAAGCAAAGCATGCAATTTCCATAGGCAACGCTGATTAATTTTGCAATTTTGCATTTACGTATGACACACTTTGTAGCTCGTATTTGAACTACAAATTATAATCCAGCTAAATTTACATGTCGAATGAGCTCGGCATTATACTAGGCCAAGAAATTATTTTTACTTCATTTATCAATTTTTAAGATTAGCATAAACTTATTTATCACGAAAATAGTTTAAAATCCAATTTATCATCTTAGAAAGAAAAATGTACTCATGGTTGCTTGTTGTCATTCATAATAAACGCCGCTGAAAGTTTAAGGAAGTTTAATGCTACTAAATTTCAAACGACGATGATATTTGAATAACAAATACCCTCCAACAAGTACGCCCTTAAATTTACAAATCCAACACGCAGTTTTTAACTTTAATTGACGTTTATTTTCACAATCAAAACGTTATGCTGTCAATGTAAACGTTTCTGGAAATACAATACAAACATATAAATCCGATTTTAATATTCGTTTCGTTTTTATTTTCACCCCTTGTTTGGGAAATTTCCATGCGTTTTTTATATATTTTTTTAACTTGATTCCAGTTGTTTTAAAATCGCAAAGGATGGTTAACAATTTTAATCGAAGTCTTTGATATTGATGTTTCGCCAGGCGATCAAGTAAAATTAAAAAAATTGATCGTTCTGTGTGAATGATTAAAATCGACTTTTAGTGGAAATTCAAACACTTCTTAGTTTGATCTATATTTTTTGAGCACAAAGCTAACATTTTGAAGATAAATGTTATTTCGCCAGTTGAAAATAAATCTTCGGGCCGATGTGATAACAAGTCCATAAATCAATCAATTTAAACACACGGTACAATGAACACAGAAGATTGATTAATCAACTTGATACGGGAAAGAAAGCAAAGGCCTGGATCATAAGCAAATTATTCTTTTATATATCAATCTTTCGTGCTTTGAATATGGAAATTTAAACATCGATTAACTATGATTTTATTTTTCAATTAATTCTAGAAACCCCTGTGGGGTTGCTTATAAAAAAAGGCCAAACAATTTTATATCAAGGATTTCAATACAACTTTGCAAAAAGTTAAATGAAAATATTGAGCCTTGTAAATTTATGCTAGCTATTTAGAGAAAAGCATTTAAAACTTTTTCAATAAAAGTCATCCCATTAACTGTAGTTCTTTGTTTGAACTTAAAATACGTCAAAAAACCCCAATTTATTTTAGGTAAATCATAGAAAAATTTTGGTTTTCTCTAACTCTACATACATAATAAAGTGTTGAATTATTGATAGTCAGAAAATTAAACACGCATTGAAAAATCGCACGTTAAAGTTTCATCAACGTTTGTTAAAAGCAAAACTAGTTTTAGATCAAATTTCCGACAGTGAGTTAGAACTAAGTTTCCCTAAAGCACTTTTAAGGTTCCTGCAAGTTTTACAGATGAACGACGAGGAAAAAGGGTCGGACTTGAAATAAAATAAAATTAGTTTAAGCAAGCTTAGGTCTGGAGGTAAGCTACAAAATTTTCTACAATTTAAACACTTTCCGCTCTTTGAAAAAACATGATGACACAGATGTACTCGTATCTTAAATTTGCTATTTTAATGTCTTTTTGGAATGGGTATTCGTTAATTTTCTGAATTCTTTTGTCTGAAGGATATAAACCTACAAAGCTTGCAAGCTATCATGTTTGTAAATCTGTAAATGAATATTCTGCAATGATCTGTAAAATCAACTCATCCTTAGTAAAAGACAGAAAAACGTTTTTATACTCGAGCTTTTGTAATACTTTAGTTAAAGGTAAAACCAAAACTAGTAAAAGGACTTTCTTTATAATAAGGTTTTTTGTCATACATGAAGCCCCTTTTACAACCTTTGAAAGGAAACATTGAGGAAATTTTGATAAATTTATAAACTTCTTAATGTAAGTAACTAGAAAAGAGTGACCATTTGATTTTTCAGCCCCTGAAAGGACACATCGAGGTAAGCTTCCTGGTAAATTTATAAATTTAATGCAAATAATTCGAAAAGAAAGGCCATTTTTGTTAAACAAATATATCAACCCTGCATAATACAAGGTCTGTTTAAAAATTAAACGAAATTTATTTTTCTAATTTCTTTGGGCTTTTTGGACTGGCCTTATAGCAGATTAGCTACTTCATACAGCACAAGACAGGGAAAGATATAAACAAATAGTTGGTATGGTGGTGGTCAACGCTTGAAATTCTAACAAGACACGAGAGGAAGAAGAAGAAGAAGAAGAAGAAGAGGAAGAAGAGGAAGAAGAAGAAGAAGAAGAAGGACCATCGGTTCATGTCACCTTCGAAGTATTTTCCGCCTCGACTGATACACTGTACCCGGTGGTGTTTCTACTTCTTGAAGCAGTCCTCATAAGCTTCATAAACCGAATTCGTTTTAAATCCCCAAAATGTGTCCAAACGTCTCCCTTTCAACACTAATCTCAATTTGGGTAACATGAAAAAGTCACTTGGTGCTTGGTCAAGGGAATTGGGAGGCTGGGGAAGAACAGTAATTTGAATTTTCGCATAAAATTCCGGAATTGACAAGCGGAATGAGAGGAGGCATCGTCATGTTCTTCGATCCACTGTGATGCTTGCATTTTTGTTTCACTTCGTAGCCTGTAATGATTCTTTTTACAAAAGACTCGGTGCATCCCTAATTTTTCTGTTAAATTTTCATGAAATGCCACATTCCTCTGCTAATTCCCACATGGGATTCGTCTGTTGGCGTTGATGACCTTCTGCAGCGAGAATCATCATCAATTGATAAAGGCCACACGATAAGGAAGAAGAAGGAGACATCGCAAAAACAGCCTTAGACTGGAATCCCATAGGCACAAGAAAGAGAGGAAGGCCACAAGAAGCACATAGAAGGGTAATGTATAGCGACATACAGCATACTGGAAGATCATAGAATGAATGGCTCAGAACAGAAATGAATGGAGAAGGTTCGTTGAAGAATTATGCAAAACAAACAAACATCACAGACTAACTCTAACTCAAAAAGCAATCCTAAAACTAAGCAATGAATCAACAAACCGGAACTAAACGCAGTTGTTTGTAACCACACGTCTCTAGGACGCTTTGTTGCTGCGCAAAAAAAGTTCGACTATTTTTTGAACAGACCTCGTAAATTTTTCAGTTAGCCTGAAAGGAAACATCGAACGAAACTTTCTAGTCAATTTATAAATTTCTCAATTCAAGTAGCTCGAAAAGAAATTCCATTTTGTTTAGATAAAAATAGCAGCCCTGCAGATACGTTTTTCAGTTAGCTTTTTCAGTCTCTGAAAGGAAACATCGAGCTAAACTTTCTAGCAAATTTATAAATTTCTCAATTCAAGTAGCTCGAAAAGAAAGACTATTCCGTTTAAATAAAAATACCAACGCTGCATAACAATTTTTTCAGTTAGCCCTTTCAGTCCCTGAAAGAAGACATGGAACCAAACTTTCTGGTAAATGTATACATTTTTCAATGTAAGGAACTGGAAAAGTAAGACCACATCTTTTCAACGAAAATTCCAACACTCAATAATACATTTTCAATAGCTTTTTCAGTTCCTGAAAGGAATCAAAGAGCTAAACTTTTTGGTAAATTTATACATTTTCATTGTAAGGAACTGGAACCGAAAGACCATTTCTTTTCAACAAAAATTTTAACCCCCTCCATACCACATTTTTCATTAACGTTTTCAGTCCCTGAAAGGATACAACGAGCTAAACTTTCTGGTAAATTTGTAAATTTTTCAATGTAAGTAACTGGAAAAGGAAGACCATTTCTTTAAAACAGAAATACCAACCCCCCTACAATACATTTTCCAGTTAGATTTTCAGCCCCTGAAAAGAAACATCGAACCAAACACCTTGGTAAATTTATACATTTTTCAAATTAAGTAACTAGAAAAGAAGGACGGCCATTTCCTTTAAATAAACATATCAAGCCTAGGTAATGCACCTTTCAGTTAGCTTTTCAATTTCCTGAAAGGAAACATCGAACATAACTTCTGGGTAAATTTATAAAGGTTTCAATGTGAGTAACTCAAAACTAAAGACCATTTTCTTTAAACAAAAATATCAACCCTACATAATACATTTTTGAGTTAGTTAAGCAACATTTTTAAATGGGGATATGGGCTTCTGAATCTTTTCAGGTTACTAGTTCCATATATTTCAGACTATGTTTAAAGATCTAAATATTAAGTCTAGTAGTAAGCCGTTTCTATTTACTTTAAGAAAAATCAAAGATTCAGTATTAAAGCTCTGGAGACCCACTGAAATTCACAAAAGTAATTTAAGAAATGAGATCTATTGTGGCAACAAAATTATCATTTTCAGAGAAACGCGAGGTTAAAATTTCCAAAATACGCTTGTGGCAGTTTATTCATTACATACCTACCACTCAGTACTTTGTGTTTGTAATTCCTAATTTTTGCTTCTAACATAGAACAAAATCTAAAACTTATAAATACAATATAAATAAGGTTTTAAGCAACCTTGGGTTTTTATAACAGTTTCTAAGAAAGAACGAAGGCAACGTGGGCTGTCATGCCATAAATTAAACAAATAAATTATTTATTCTATAGAATTTTTTAAACTTAAATAAACAATTTAGGAATTTGTGAAAATTTTCAATCACAGTCAAAACTAGGAATTACCTTCAGTTCTAAGCAACTTCCGCTTAACCCTCAGAATTTATAGTAACTAATATGAAACATGCTAAAGTAAAACCAAGTTTCTAATGAAAGTTTTGAAGACTTCGGGAATGCATTAGCGCTGTAACAAAAATAAATATTATTACTTGTTCATTAATTATTATTATGTATTATAATTTACTAATTAACGATGTTAATGTTTGTGTTCGTTCATTCATTCATTTATGGAAATTTACTTTAAAAGAGAATAGTGTTTTTGCAAAATTGAAAAGGCCAAAAACTTCCGGGAAGTCTGAGAATTTTGTTATCTTGCTTGTAGAAAAGTTTGTGATATTAATCATTATTGAAGATAAACATAGCAAGCAAACATATTGTACGAACTGAACTGAATAACTCAATTAAGAAATTTCTGTTCTGTTCTCAATGACTTGCAAAGATGGTATTATTCAACTCGATTACCTGTCTGTTGAAAACCCGAGGAAAGTTAATCAATAAATGACGGAACTAACAATAATTTCAAGTTCTTGTCAGGAACCTATCGACTTAATCCAATACATAGACTTCATAAAGGATTTTTCCTTTGTGCTTACTGACTGAACTGGTTTAATAGTTGAGGTGTTCTGAGGTTGTAATTGTTCTAAAATAAAATTTTATTATTGTGTACTTTTTATGGCTGGTTTTCTGTAAAAATTCCCAATACATATTATGGTTTTTGATCGGTTAAAAAAAATTGAAATGGTGTGGAATTTTAACCAAACTTTAAAAATAAAAGGGTATTTCGTGTGCACATTGTCTTAAGAATATCTCCGAGTATATGGGTGTTAAGTTGAATTTATTTCATGGTTCATATTTTCGTGAAGCTACATACAGAGCGAGTTTCATTACAACTTTTACGACGCATATGATGCTTGTTTCAGCAGAAACATCTCATCTGTTGCCTTAACGACATTACTGAACGAATATTATGAAAGATATGTCAGCAGCATAAGTTTGAAGCGTCCGCACCTTAATGCATATTGGCATTTTTATACACAAGACAGTTCAGGTATTTACATTATTAATGTTTTATTTAGAGGAACGAGTTGAATTTTATTACTCGGATTCTAAATTCCATGAGAGTTTTCTTTCCTGTATACGACATACTGAATTTATTTTTGCGTCTTCTGGAAAACATTTTTCAACTGCAGCTTCTTATATCATATTTCAGTATGTCCCGACAAGATTCATATTTCAAACTTCTGTCTGGAAATAACATTTTATGTTATGTTATTAGAGGCCAACTTGTGTGTTATTCATATCTTGATATACTTTTAGAAAATACTTTGATTCTCTTTTGAACCGGATTAATAGTTCACTGAAAAATTTCCCTTCCTTAGGGATTCATATGTTGATACCCATTTAATAATCTGCACTTGCAGCAGATTCAAATAGTGTTGTAGCTGCTACTTTAAGCAGTAAAGCATCTTCAGTTGAAAAGTTTATCAAGTTAGCTTAATTAAAGCTATTCAATACTATATTTGAAATCTGCTAAAGAGGAACAACTTGTCGGTATAAATGAGCGAACTTGTAAATTTAAAGACTGATTCTCTTATTTCCCCAAGAAACATTTCAGGAAGGAACACGTGCATTTCTCATTTATAAATTACAGGGTGGGACTGAAAATTAAAAAAGTGACTTATTAATTTGGAGAATTCAAACTGATTAATAAAATTCTGTTAAGTTTACTAGTCTTCCTATATACAATGTAAACTAACAAACTGCAAGCGGAAGTATGTGTTTTAAATTTTTTTGAATTAACTCTAACTTCAAGCTATTATTGAAATTTCTGTAATAATACGAGGCTAATTAATCAAATTTATTTACCCGCACACACATCAGTCAATCAGATCGTAGGTACTATATTATTATTAATAATTTTATCGGAGCGTGATTTTCATGCACGTTTATGGTTATTTGTTTTGTTTTACATTCCGAGTTTATTTTGTAATCGGTTATTCAAAGTAACAAAAGTACCTTTGTTATTTGTTTAAAAGTTCTTTGTTGTCTAGATTGATCAAAAAACTTTATTAGTAACAATTTCTTATAATACTAAATTCAAAAATTTCTCAGACGAGGAAAGATTTCTTTTACCCTTCTATATTACCTCCTGATAAGTAATTACCTTCAATTGGTCCTCTTGTTAGGAATATTTAAATTTTTCACACAAATTGACATTTTTAAAGATCAAAGTTCATGTACTAAGACGGCAAAAGGAAGCTGCTGAAAAAATTAACCTTCTCTACAATCTGCCTAACCCTATTTCTTGTATGTAGTTTTAAAATGCAGAAATTCTTTTATTTGAGTCTCAGGGGAACAACACCCGCAATACTGTTTTATTTATTTACACAGGCATAACTTCAGTTTTTTGTTTGCTTATTTACTGAACTATCATTTGCCCTTTATTTCTATATTTTATTGGCATATTTATTTATTTTCATATTTATTCAGCGAATAACTCGAGTTGCACACAGGAAATATTTCGAATTTCCCAAATTTCGCTCAAAGGCAAGATTTATGTATCTGTCTGCAGTAATTTAATTTCATGGCAATATTTAACAAACTGTAAACTCTTTAAGCTCGAATTTTTAATGATGTAGTAAAAGGAGCTTAAGTTAATTAAGAAGGCTTGTCGTATATAAAATAACTCTTTCATCTAAAAGGCGTCAACGAGGAAGCAAATAAAAGCGCAGTTTCGATGTCAATGCTGTTTGTATCAGAAGATTCGTATAATCAGTTTTATTCCCTTAATATATTCCGCGAACGCCATTCATCTTAAGTAATTTGCCTCGTTTTCTTCTTCGGTTCGGCCCTGTTTAGCAAATTCCACTCTGAGAAAGTACAAATCTCTACTGCATCAATCATCTAACCGGGTGCAGACTCATCAGTATTAAAAAATTCCTCCTTTTAAAAGCCAATTTACATACCGGTATTAAAGGAATTCTTTTTTATTAAATCGACTAAACGAATTATTCGTTAAATGTTGCCGATAATTCAAATCGTGATTAAAACGACAACCCTAAATAGAATTAACTAGAAACTTTCTTAATTATCGCTTACGAGGTGTCTGTTCGCGATTCTCTTTTCTACACTTACAAGATAAAATCGCTTGTCTAAAAACAAAGGACGGAATTTATATTTTGTGGTTTGAAATAGACATAACAATATAATTTACAAAAGGGGAACAAAATCTCCTATTATAAAACTAACCCACGTTCCTTTGCTCTACCTTCCAAATATACAATGCATACTGTGCTCCGGGGATTTCCAGTAATCCAATTAGGATCTCCTTCACAGACTTCCTTTTTCAAAAGGGATTTGAATATCCCCTTGAAATGGATTTTTTATTGTTTGCCATAAAACTGTGATTCTCGAATATTTTGTTCTTGAAACCAACCGCGAATATTCAAATTCTTTTTATATAATAATGAAATCGTTTCATTTTATCAAGGCTGTATTCGAATAGATCACCTGTGTCTTCCTTCTGAATACGTAAATTTCTTAGTTTAAACCTTACATTCAGTTATATCAGTCTTAGCTATTTTAGAAATTAAATTTGTAAAAATTCGCTCTTTATGTTAGGCATCTCGGGTTCGATTCCCATCGCCCATCGGTATAGCCGCCGGAATTTGTAGAAGGTCGTACGCTTTTCTGTGCTTCATTATCGTTACCGATAACCTTGCAACACTGTGGATCGATCTTCTTCACCTCTTTAGATGGGTAAGATTAGCTTCATGGTCATCATACGTGCAAAGAGGGGTCACAGAACTCATACTATCGAGTTAATAACAGACGAACAGACCACCGGCGCAGGCTTCGGCCATAAGAGAAAAATAATAAGAAGAAAGGGAGTAACAAAATATTAGTTTTCGAGATATATTTGTTAACCTAAGACTCAAACTAAAAGAATTTTGGAACTACAACAAAAAAGATTAGGTAAGTTGTATAGGTAAGTAGAACGGCAATGCTCTGTAAAGGGCATGCCACTCCAAGAAGAAGATAAGGGATTGCAAATCTGTCTAAACATTTTAAATATTACTTTTAAGAGGACCAGACGAAGATAATTACCTAACAGGAACTAATATAAATTACCTATACTTCTTCTTTTTCAGCTGCTTCCTTCTGCGCTATAAGAGCGTCGGAGTATAAATTATACAAAAATTACTAAAAATTCGTTCTTCGTCACAGAAATTGTTGAAGTTAATATTATAAAAAAATGTTATTATTAAATTTTTGACCAATCTAATCCTTCTTTAACCTAAACAATGGAGAACTTTTAAGTAGATAATCATAAAGTGTTATTGAATAACAACCTAACAAAAACATTTTTGTTACACTGAACAACTGATTACAAAATCGCTATGTAAAACAAAACAAATAACGATGAACGTGCATGAAAATTACGCTCCGATAAATAAATTCGAATCAGCAGAGTTATTATTTATATAGTACCAGTAAGTAAATTTGATTAATTAGCCCCGTATTATTACAGAAATTTCAATAAATACCGTTACATGTAAATATCAGTTATTCAGAGCTGATATAAATCCTTTTGTAAATATTGATTAACGATTGTGTTTTTTGAGTATACATAGTAATGTGCGATCCATTCGCATCTAATTAAAGCTAACAAGCAATGAATCACCGCTGGATTTCATACACAAATAAAGAACAGATGAAGTTTAAATATACATATGTACACGGTGTCCTGTAAAGTTAGCAACAATCTTTCACGATAGCTTCGTTTCCGTGGCCAAAGAGAGAAGATCTGGTATCGCGCCCGCTCAACACATACACATAAAAAGAACATTTTTAGTGTTTTACTTGAATTATGTAGTTGAGAACAACACATCTGCTGCAGGGCCTCTTTCAGGATTAACAAAAAAAGAAAGAAAGCGCTAGACCGAACCACATCTCAGATATTTTGAAAAAACCAATAAAAGTCCTAAAATTTTGTTGTTTTTTGTTAAATAAATTTTGACAGAACAGCCACACGTTGGTTCGCTAAATATAACGAAGCGGGGGTATTGACTAGGCAGGATAATTGTTAAAAAATCAAATTATCAAAAAATTCTCAAAAGTTAAAGGAAATGTTAATAAAGCCATTGCACTTTAATCGTTGAATAGTATGATAAAGAGGTTATAGCCTTCTCACAGACCCGAATCGCTAACAAAATTAAGATGAATTTGAATTAAAGTTAAAATTTATTTAAACTAAAGTAAAAAAAGTATTTTTGTAATTAGTTTTATGGGTGCACAATACAACACAGAGACGAAATAATAGCCTGCACTGCGTAAATTCGTTTCTACGCCTAAGAACCGTTCACTGTTTCACTTTAGATAGACTGCAGTAGACACAACATTCTGCAGACAAGCATTTAGCCTGCTCTCTCTATAAAATTGTAAACAGCCGGCTGATCAAACAGGCGGCAATATATAATTTTTACAAATTTTTATTCGGTGTATCCGGCCTCATTTAATTTGATATTGATCATTATAATTCCTTGATAAAAATTTTGTTTCTGAAAATTGACCTTATGAACAGTGCCCTTGCGGCGGCGCCTCCTGCTATATTCATTTGAAATTTCGCCTTTGTCGCTTGTTGTTTCCATTCCTAGGTATTTAACACCTGCTTGATGGTTTATCATTTATTACCTGAATTCCCTAATACTAGCCTGATTTCCCCGCATTTCCAAGCCGGACCCAGAAAACCAATAAGTTCCAAGCAAAAAAGCTGTGAATTGGCAATCAAAAAGGCAGTTAGTTAAATTTAAATAATTGTATAGTACTTGAGGCGATTTTTATATAAATGCTTTAAAGCTCGAATATTTTCTTTATAACCCATGCAGAGCTTTTGTTGAATCAACAGCATTAAATAGGACGCTTATTTGATATATGTATAGAGTGAGTGGTTGAAAATTAACCGAAAGAAGTGGGTTTGACCTTCAATTTTATTTCCCTTTTGAAGTGTTGCAAGACTGTAAAATCACTGTAACTCATTGATAGATATAGAAATTAAAATATTGTGTTTTTGCTTCTGTAAATCATCCCTGATTTACTGGTTTATATGAAAGTTAGGACTATTTTTAGTTGATTGGTTCACTGATGCCAAACTGATTTGACAACCAAAAATACATGTTTTTATGTGATTTTTTTCTTTTAAGATGGCCTTACTCTGTATTTTCAATTATATTTAGTTTTATTAACTAGCATTAATTATTTTTCTGTTTAGTTCTACCACAACAAAAGCCCAAAATAATAATTCGAAGCCACGTCTAGCCACCTTACAAACAAAAACCAATTTAAACGTGTAGTTACCAAACTGCTTAAAAGCCGAAAAAGTGCAATATTTTATAGCGCATAAAACTACCAACAATCAAGACGAAGCAATAAAAGTAACAGATGAAAGATCATTAGAGGCAGCACATCTACAATCCCTATAAACAGCCAAGCTTTGTTTTCCTTGTTGGGGACGTTGGGGTGTGTGGTCCGAGTACAGTTTGCAACAATGTTTAAGTAGCGAGGAAGTATTTAACTTTATCTGAAATTTCAAGGAGAAATTCCTGTAATTTCGCATTGCATTTAAAAGATTAATGGATACTGTGGGCAACGTACTGTTTGCGTAAAAGCATGGGCGTGATTAGTGTAAAAGCGTGAGAGGAAACGGTAAATGGAAGGCGGTGATTTGCAACGTGTGTTGGATGAAGAATGATGCACTCTCTTTTCGAGTATCGACAACCATGCTTGCTTGCATTTTAAACTATTTTCTAAGGAAGAGTTGTGCCTAAATGAGCGTATGGCGGGTTGCTTGATTGTTTACTGAAAATATCTAGATTTTCTTTGTATTTCAGATTCGCCCAAGGAGTAAATAACATACTTTAAGCAATCACAGGATATAATTTTTTGAAATTATATAGCTTTAATAAATGATTAAGAAAATGTTACAGGCAAAGGAAAATCGAGTTAGGATGTATGAAGAGAACAAGTTAAATCTGTTTCTTTGTGTTTATCCTTTAACATTACCCACAAGCATCCTTTTGTTTATTCTCTTATTTTGATGTAAATACTGCAAGTGCTTTGCTCTTTCATTATTTACAATTAGAAATTCCTCTCTTATCTTAGGGCTTGTGAGATGGTATAAACTAACAGTGTTGAACGTGAGCATTATCAACAAATATAAACAGAATATTACAAAATAAATTACTCATGCTTCGCAGCAGGACATTTAATCTACTTAGTTTATACTCTAGCTCTGGGGCAAAGAAACTCCTACGAGACTAAAGGCTGTGTACAAAGTTTATTGCAGTATCTAGCACTGCTCACGGAGTTAGCAACTTTATTCTCTCAGGATAGAAGTCTTGCGGTCGATTATTCACAAACGTTCCGGAAAAACAGGACAAAAGAATAAGCCGACCGTGTGTTTAAGTAAACTTGTGAATTATACACGGAAAGTCCGAATTGTTTCGCAGCTCGCAACTTTCACTTGTTCGTTATCGTATAATCTTCGGATTTAGATGGTAAACCAAAAACTAAAACTAATTTCGATTTAAGTCCAACTCTATTATAATTTAATACATCCCAAATGTATTACAAAGTAACTGGAATTTTCTTCATCTACTGGGAATACGCAGAATCTAACCTCGGCTTATAATTTAATTTCTCACTTGTGAATATTATTAATACTGACGGGTTGACGGGTTTCCGGCGTTCATATTCTCCAGTTCATTTCACTAAGCCAATTTAACAATGTAATTTTTATGTCCTCTGCAGCAGTTCCTCGAAATTGGGTTGAATTATTAGTCGAGTGAAATAGTAATTTAATATTTTTAATATACCCACTCCGAATATTGTGCGTAGTAAATATTAAATATAAACGCGTTGAAGTAATGAAAATTTAAATAAATCTCTACATAATTTACATGGTGTAATTGAATTCGTTTATAATTTTGTTATATATTCAATGCTGATTTGGTATATTATTAGGTTGCTTTTACAATTTATTCGATGGTTTTTCTGATAGGAGGGAAGTACCTGTGAATTTATCTCCCTGGCGAAGTAAGTGAAGTGAATATTTTAGTCGCAATTAACATTAAGTTATAATGTTAACTTTTGCACTGTTGCAAGCATTTGCTAATTAATACGAGCAGTTAGAATAGAAACTCCTGGTGATTAATATATTTTTGAATAACAAATAAGGAATTTGGCTTATTTTATAATAAATAATAAAGATGGGCAAACTTTGATCGCAAATTGGGAAATTGCAGATAGGTGGAAGGAATATATAGAAGATATGTACAACGATGAAGAAGTGCAAAACATACTTCCAAATACTATAGAAGAAGTGCAAGGAGGAGATAGAGGCGCCCCAATTTTAAGAACGGAATTCCGAAGAACAGTAAAGGATGTGACAACACATCAGAATAGATGGAAGAAGATACATAGTTTTACAAGAGCTATAATGAGTGCCGAAAAGAAGGAAGAGCGTGAGAACCAGACGTAGACAAGATAAAAGTATAATGAAATAGCCTGCCAGGAGGTATCCGATGAGATACTGATGGTACCGGATGCTAGAGAACGTTGCGAAAAAGATGGGTTTTAGTTAGTAAGAGTCTCACACGCCAGCACATATCTATGGGTATGCTGCTGTCCATGAGAATTTCCCATCTATAAAAAAAGCAAAAAAAGGAAGTAACTAAGGGCTTCACCACAGGGGGCCACTCTGCCGTCTCCTGTTAATCGCTAATGATGGAGCCCCAAGTACGAAAGCTGTAAAAGTGAAGTAGTTCCAGAAGTGGATTCTCTCCTACTGTATCAAGAGAAGCCGAAGAAAATGTCTGCGCTGTTAATGTTAATAGGTGGTGATTGAATAGAAAGTACGACGATTTTCTTTTAAAGGTGAAATAAAGCTTCAGAAGATAATTCTGCGCCTCATATTTGGCACCAAGAAAGAGAAAGAGGGTAAAGGCGCGGATGTTTACATTTTCTTATACTAGTAAATGATAATAAAGTCAGAAATAAGAAATTCCTGAAGGTAGAGTAGTTCCAGGAGGAGGTTTGTGCCTTTTGTATCAAGGAAACAAATTTAAAGTCATTGGTACTACCCTACTAGAATTCTACTGAACCCAAAAAATCTCTACTTCTTGAAATGATGTTTATCGTGCCCAACATCGTATTGGTACGCGACCTACGGTTTTACCTTGTACAGGGTTATCCATTTTTGACACTTTTGCTGGGTATCTCGGTAATTATTGAATATATCAAAAAACTGATGCAGGTGTCATGAGATGTTTTTGGGAGAAATTAAAAATGGTAAAAGCAGAATTTAAAAATATTCGCTCTTATGGAAGATACGGGGGTAAATTGAAAAATTGGCGATTTTAGAATTGACCACTATGATCTTTATTACTAATAATAGAAGAAATTGTTTAATATAAAAGTTTCTTAGTTTGCTAAGTAGAATATGAGGCCGCTTGAAAATCGCATCTACGGGGTCAGGTCAAAAAGTTATCGGAGCTAACTTTCTTATTTTAAATGGCACACCCTATATATTTTCAGCCAAAAAATATGCATTTTTAATTCTCATTACAAACATATAACATACAATATATTTTGTTATTTAAATAAGTGAACAGTTTCAATTTTTATATTAAATCAGTAGTAGGCCGTGCATTATGAACTAAGAAACCGAAATAAAAGATCCCATTTTTCGTAAAAAATAATTATTGTTAGTTATTAAAGTAAAATAACTTGCATCTAAAATAATTTTGGTACAAAAATATCAATATCATTATCATTACTGTTTGACCGTTAACTTAAATTATTTTTCCTATATAAGTAAAAGCAATAAAAAAAAATGTCAAATTGGTTTTTATATTATATTAATAACTAACAATAATTATTTTTTACGAAAAATGGGATCTTTTATTTCGGTTTCTTAGTTCATAATGCACGGCCTACTACTGATTTAATATAAAAATTGAAACTGTTCACTTATTTAAATAATAAAATATATTGTATGTTATATGTTTGAAACGAGAATTAAAAATGCATATTTTTTGGCTGAAAATATATAGGGTGTGCCATTTAAAATAAGAAAGTTAGCTCCGATAACTTTTTGACCTGACCCCGTAGATACGATTTTCAAGCGGCCTCATATTCTACTTAGCAAACTAAGAAACTTTTATATTAAACAATTTCTTCTATTATTAGTAATAAAGATTATAGTGGTCAATTCTAAAATCGCCAATTTTTCAATTTACCCCCGTATCTTCTACAAGAGCGAATATTTTTAAATTCTGCTTTTACCATTTTTATTTTCTCCCAAAAACATCTCATGACACCTACATCAGTTTTTTGATATATTCAATAATTACCGAGATACCCAGCAAAAGTGTCAAAAATGGATAACCCTGTACATATCTGAAAAAGAGCGGTACTCTCACCAACCTTGAATCGGAAATTAAACTCAAGATCATTGGTTTATAAGGAAATATTAACCTTAACACCATCGAGACCGGTATTCGTTGAAATTTAAATCATTTTAAAAGGTTACAACATGCATGCCTTGAATTTGAAAATTCCAAAATATATGACAATCATCTGTCCCACTAAATTCAAATTGTCATACTTTCTTCAATCCTTTTTGTTTGAAAAATTGTGTAGTAAATTGTTCGTGTAATTCATCAACCTTATGCAGACTCTTTCACGTAAGCAAACATAAGCCTAACATTACTTTTATAAAATTCGTCGCAAATTAAAAAAGCGTAATTTTCAGTCATAACTGCGATGGGAATTAGTAATTCTAAAGAAGAAACCCCGGTAGAGATGGCATCGAAACTGACCTTTGTTAAGGAAATAATTACTAAGAATCCTGTTGTTATTTTTTCCAAAAGTTATTGCGGATACTGCCAACTAGCTAAGGATGTAATCATTAAAAAGGTTGACAGATGAATTTAGTTGATTAAAAAATGATTTTTTAAGGTCTTTGATAAGATTCAACAACAATATACTGCGATTGAACTGGACAAAAGGAATGATGCTGAAGAAATTCAGTTAATTTTAACCAAAATTACTGGAAAAGAAACAGTAAGTTTTTAGAACTAACACAAAACTTTGTTGAATTTTAAGCTTGAAAATTTGCATACCTAAGTCTTCAGTTATTAAAGTTGTTTTAAAAATATAATTGGCGGACATTTAGCTGCATTTCTGACATTTTAGGTCCCCCAAGTTTTTGTAAGAGGTAAATGCATCGGTGGAGGAATGGATGTAAAAGAAATGTACGAGAGTGGGAAACTGTTTAAATATTTTGAATGAAGTTTACATAGTCCTGTTAGTCTGGTTCTGAGTGGAATTCCTTAAAGTATGGAAAGCTTGCAAGGTATAAATGAAGAACATATTTAATTTTACTTATTTCAATAAAGATTTGGAATAAAACAGATGCCTTATTTATTGAATTAAATGTAATGTTTCGCTTTTATACCCTGAATGTTAGCTTATTTAATACAAAGAGTATACAGCTAAAACTCATTATGTTAATGTTATGTTATGTCCTGTCAATTAGGTTAAATAAATAATAAAGAAACATAACCTAATATTTGGCATAAAGTTTGTTGTATAGGTACTCTTTTTGTGTTCAATGAAGTTGAAAATTTATTTTAAAAAAATAATAAATACAAGGAAATTATTTCGAGGAAGATGTAAAACAAATTCCTTGAACTTAATGCAACTTTCCTTGTTTTACAAGATTGCTTTCACAAACTAACTCGATCATGAAGTTTATTCTAAAGTTTTATTTACAGATTACGTTTTCGGAAGTTGGTGTCGTCTCGAGAGTACAATTTCAGTTAGAAAGTAAACGAACAGAATATCGTATTTATGTCTGTTGAGATTTTGATCTCAGATCGAAATAACCAACACGATTCCGATTAGCGAAATATTCAAAAGTAATACGATATTAATTAAATTTCTTTGTTCTGTAATCGCAGCCATAGTTGATGTTTTTAATTTCATTAATCTTCTTACTCTAGATTTAAATATTTTTTTAACTTAAATTATATTAGAAATTCGTGGTAAATAAAGTATTAAATTTACGAATAAAATTCGAAATAAAATGTTACAACTGATATTTGCTTAACACAATTTTAGTGAGTTCATGGGAGTCGATTCTAAATTTGGTTTCGTTAACCGTGGGCTTTTGAGTAACGCGAAGGAAGCAATAAGTGACTTCTAATGAACCCGAGTTCACAAACTTTTCTAATATATTCGCTATTATGACTGCTTAATGAAACTCCCAGCGAATTTGCGAGTTTCTCTGTTGGCAACCGGTTCAATAACAGAATCGTTAGCAGTTTATATATTTTCGGAGGGTAAAGAGGGGGATGTCGGTTTAAAATTAATTTATTTTTTTTTGTTTAACTTATATGGAATCGGAACTCCAATTTTAAATTAAAGATCTAAATAACGTGAATCCGCGCACACGGTGTCGAGTGTTTTAATATGAATATTTAGTTAATTTTGTACTAACAAGTATTTCATGGAGTACACTTATAAATAGCTTATTAAATCGCTCTGGTCGTGTAGCTAAATGGAAATTGACGCCAATATTGCTGTGTGCTGACATAACATTCACTTTAACTCTAGATTTTATTAACCTGCATGCTGTGTTAATAGACGCTTTGAATATGTACCTAAACTAGAAATACAACGCGATGCTTTAATTTGGAACTGAAAGTGGAGGTTTTCGGATGGTGGTTCACGCTAGTTAATCTACTTTATTCAGAAAGCATCGAACATGTTTGATCTGCAGTTATGGTTTGTAACTGCTATGTTATTCCGGAAACCGCATTGGTATTCGCCAGTTACCTTTTCCGTATGCATACCCTGTTGTCTTTAATTAATAATGCTAGAATTTTCTGTATTGAAACCAGTAGGTAATGCTATTCCTCTGTATGTGTAGTTATTGCCGCTGCTCAAATTTTTGGAATTTCCTCTTTGGTCCAAACGTCACGCACCAGCTCATATATTTTTATTTTTTACTGTTTCGCCCCCATAATTCTTTAAATAATTCTTCCTTCATCCTTCCCTTGGATATCTTGTCCGTATCCTTTAACTAAGCTGTTTTGGGCCTCTTTCAATGTTTGTAGCTTGTGATTTCACTGTCTGGTTCAATGTTTTTTCCAAATGTTCTTTCCATCTCTTCAACATGTCTTCATTGTCATTTTTCCAGCTTTCTTTGATATACATTGCCTTATAGCAGTATCCTCTCGATTTTCTTACATCTTGGTAGAAGCTTTTATTTTCTTGTTTGTGTATTTTGTTTCTAATTCCTTCATTTCTCTGTCTCCTGATATTTTATATTGTCTTCTTCCGTGTTGGTCCTTATCAATCTCATTCTAGCTTCGTTTTGTAATTCCTCTTTGCATTATTCAGTGAGCCATCTGTTTTTCTCATTAATCTGTTTCTCTGTTAACACTTCTTTTGCTGCTTTTAGTACTACACCTTAAATTTATTTCCATTTGTTATCAATGTTGCTTGTTTAGAAATTGTTTTCTAGTTCTAGATCTAATACATTGCAATATTTCATTTTCACTTTTTTGTCTTGGAGATCCTTGCTGTTATTTTTCTTCAGTCTACGTTTTGGCTTGTTTTATCCACGTTTACTTCTGGGTATTAAACTGTGATCTATCTGATTAACAGTTTGCCTATCTCCAAGTTCCCTTCCACATCTCTTTTCGCTGGAAATCTGTGTTCGTTATTCGCATTTTTCTTTCCAATGCAAAACCTATTAATCTTTTTCCCTTTTCATTACTTTCTAAGTGCTTACTGTAGCTTCCAATTGCGGACTTGTAATATTATTCTACCCATTTTTGCATTCAGATTTACTAGCACAATTGTTATACGAGTATCACCGTCTGGTATTCTTTCCAAGAGATCGTAAAACTCGTCTGCTTTTTCTTCGCTCTTTTCTTAATTAATTAATTAATTAAATTAAAATAACAAATTCTGTTAACAAAGAGAAGCAAGAAAAATAATAGCAAGAATAAGAAGAGGAAGAAAAAAGAAAAGGAACAGCAGAAAGATCAAAAAAAGAAGTAATTTAAAGGTACCTTTTAAGAAGCTTTGAGATTAAAAAACTAAAACAATTAGGGAATTAGTTTTGTTGAATCAATAACTAAAACATTACAATGAATTGCACCGATTTAGGGTTTCTTGAAGAAGAAAGACTAATTGTTCGACAAACATAAGAAATATTTTCTGTTTTTATTGGTTTATCGATCAGATTTGATAATTTTGGTATTATTTCAATTAATTTCACATACGTATTTGGTGGAAATTTTAAGTTCTGAAAACTTTTAAAGAAAATCTGCCACCCTCAAGCTTAGATCTTGCACAATTAAGAAACAAACAAAGAGACAAACAAACATAAAAAGTGGAGCAATAAGAAGGGGGCGGATTAAAATTTATTTAAGATTGTTATTCAAGCGTAATATTTACGTTTAACAAAATAAAATATTGGGTTGGAGATGGAAAAGCTTAAAAAAATATTACGCACAAGAATGTAATGTCTGTTATTAATTTGAAGATGCAGTGTCAAAATAAAACAACAATTTTTGTTGACAACAAGGAAAAAGCTGAAGAAGAATAGCAAAAATAAGAAGAAGAAAAGAGAAACCAGATAAAAAGTAATTTAAAGGTATCTTTTACGAAGCTCTGAAATTAAAAAAACTAAAACAATTACAGATATAATTTTGCTTAAACAATAACTAAAAAATTACAATAAATTACACCGATTTGGGATTTCTTCAGGAAGGAAGACTAATTGTTTAGCAAAAACAGGATAAAGGTCGATAAAACTTTCAGAATATTCTTATTATTTCTTTCGTGTTGAGAAGCTCACTATTGCATTTGCATTATAATGTTTCGGTTAGTTTCAAATATATTTTGGGGTTTGAAAACCCCAAAATTATCTCGCTTATTAGACAACTTTTACTAAGGTGTTTTAAGGTTTATTGGCTCCTTTTGATATGTAGGTACTATCGCCCCTTAAAGGGATACAGAGAAGACCGTAAACACCCTGTATTATATATTAGTAATTAATCCACTAGTTGGACCAACAACGTTTATTTTTTATTATTTTTCTTCCAAGGGTTGCCTTGAACTCCTAATTTATTCATTTTATTTTGTAGTTTTGTCTGGGTTTCCGGAGTAAAAATTATTATCAAATTGAATTAACAAACGCATATCGTTGAAACTCGCATTAAAACCGCTATTTAAATCAATTAATAAACGCTCCGAAATTAAAACGCTTGCTCGGGTGTGTGTACCAATATAAACTTAAAACCCAAGAGGACGCTGGCTCATCAGACTCCTGACTCATTTGGAATCGCTGCAGCGCAAGTGCACGACTTGTGGACATTGCAATTAACTGCTTCAAGATTTAATCAAGGTGAGTCGAGGCAACCTAATTATTAAAATTAATATTGATCAAAATTTATTTGTTTTGCGTACAAATTAAATTAAAATAATAATTCCTATTAACCAAGAAGAAAAAGCCGAAGAATAACAACAAGACTAAGCAGAAAAATAAGGGAAAAGAAGAAGAAGAACCAGAAATCGAAGCCACTTCATGTACCTTTTACAAAGCTCTAAGATAAAAAATTTATCTGTTGATATTTCCATGTTACTTTGCTACTATGAAGAAATAATAAAGATAAAATCACTAGAACAACATTTCATTTCTAATTTTAATTAACATAAAACTGGAAAAACATTAAGATTTGTCAGCAAAATCATTTAGAAAGATATGTTTTATTTTAATAAATAAGTGTAATGGATTGTTTAAAAGTTGAAATTTCAGTGCTCTCTACAACGAAGTTAAGTAAAATTTCCATACAATTTAAACCAAAAAAAAATGCCATGGCAACACAATGCTAACTTCTGGTTTAAACCAAGCGGCCATTTTAAGAATAGGTGTCTTGTCCGCTGTTTTATGACGTCATCGAAGGTGTTTGACAAACAAATTTGATGACATAATTTGGCCGTTTAACAAAATTTTAAAGAACGTTTGGTGAATGAAGAGAGAATATTTTTTACCAATATTGAGAGTACAGAAAAAGATATTCTCAGTTTTTGGCGAAAAGCACATGAGAAACTAAAAAAAGAAATTAAACTCACTGCAATAAGCATTCACAGAATATTTAAACCGTAACTGTAATAAAACTTAAATGTTAATAATTACAAGAAATATTTACAAAGTGAATTTTAAAATCTTGAAACACCAAGGAAGAGGTCAACATTCCTATCCCTAGCCTTATCTCGTATAAACGTTCATTCTACACAAGAGAATGTGAAAAATAGGTTGCTCGATTTCCACAACTGGCCATAAATCATTCAATTACGATCACGGTTCACAGGATACGTGAAGAAAGTTAATCAGGTCCCGACGAGGGTTAAGACTATTGGGAGTTCATTCAAGCATATTATAGCTAGATGCAATTTCAAGACAACTTCATAAGTGATACAAACATTCGAGAAAGTGGAAAAATCCATAATTTATTCCAACTTCTTTTACTAACTTTCAGAAGTTTATGCTCAAAGTTAATTACTTCGCCATATATTTTCATTTAAACCAGAATTCGGTATGGTTTCATTAAATGAAGTAAAAAATGGGGCAATGGAATGGGTAATGGAGTTCTTTCAGAAAAAAAGATGGTTATTACTCGTCTAGAGATAGCGTTAAATATATAATAAACAGAGAACGAAACCGTTTAAAAGAGTTTTGTGCCTTCTCGGTCTGATATTCCACTCGTTCGTAATATACTTAATTTTTGAATCCCCGAAATAAAGCTTCTCCCTTCAATTTAACGCTCGGAAGCACAAAACGAAGACTAGGACGTGAATAATTAACAAAGTTGTATAGGCGTCTGTCAATTAACAACAAAGGACCCTAGCTTATGAATGACAATTTAAAACATCTGTGATTAAATAAGTTTCTACCGAGAAAACGTGTTAATAAATTCTTTGCTCGTGTACAACGGGATATACAACTAAATATTTTTCGAAACGTGAAAGGAAATAAAAGAAGTAGCGAGTGCTAGGTACGAAGGTAATAACAAAATGGAAGTGGCGCATCGTCTACCGTGATGAAATCCTGGATATTATCGCCCCTTGCGAGACAAGCACAAAGACTGAAAATTGCAGGATATGAGAATTCCAAATTACACACCGAATTGTTGCTGTCTTTTATTTTATGAGGGTAAATTTATTTTCTCTTTATCTAATTTTAACAAACCAACTATTTGTACTTTAAATTTACTATTTTTGTTGCATTTTTTAAATTTTATTCTTAACACCAGAGTGGTTTAATTATGGTTAGGATTGTCCTAGTTGCCGCCAACACCTGGTTTAAGCTACCAAAAAGACGACTATTACGTGGAAATTTCCCCAGGACCGAGAAGGAAACATTATAGGTAACCAGATAAATTACATTACAATCAACAAGAGAATTCGAATTGGTACAATCAATGCTGAAACATACCCAGGTTGTGACATAAACTCAAATCGCAATCCAGCGGTTACAACGATGAGAGTAAAACCGAAAAAGATTCAGAAAGCAAAACCGAATAACAAAATCGCTTTTGCAAGTGCTGATTAAAATAAACAAAAGTTGTATGAACAACATGCAAACACAAAGACAAATTTCGTACAGAACAAGGTAATGGTAGATAATGTAGAACATATTATGTGGAACAACTTTAAGGGCATACTCCTTGAAACGGCAGAACACAATATAGGTAAAGAAGATCGAAAACCAGGAAGGCCTTGGATAACGAACGAAACAATTCATTTCATAAGGAGAAGTACAAACAATTCAACAAAGAAAGACTAATAATTTGTGCTAAAGAAAAATGGATGCAGGAGAGAAATAAGGAACTAGAAGATTAAAGAAGTTGCTGGTTTTGAAAGCCTAAGCATCTGTTTCTTAGAGCAAATGAAAATAACGAAATAGAAATGAACGCTGAAAAACAAAAATAATATGGGAAAGATACTTGAAAGAACTTTCGGGTGACGACAGACCACAAGACCTCCCAAAAATAGAAGAAGGTTATAAATTGCCTATACTCAACGAAGAAGTCATACGTACCATCAAAGCAACAAAGAGCAATAAGGCTTCTGGTGAAGGCTTAACAACAGCCGAAACATCTAAGCTATTAAGAAATTGTCATATTTCTTCAACGTCATATACGAAAGCGGTACAATCCACAAGACTGGCTTACATCTAGCTACACAGTCCTACCAAAAACAAATAAAGCAAGGAAATGCGCGAACCATAGAACAATACGCCTAATGAGCCACGCGGCGAAAATATTAATGCGAATAATCTTCAACCGTATCTACAACAAATGTGAAGAATACTTAACATCGATCACAGCACGGGGTTTAGAAAAGGAACAGGTACTCGAGAAGCAATTTTGGGATTAACTCTGATAGCCGAAAGATATCTAGAAGTTTAGAGAAAGTTATACGTATGTTTTGTAGACTACAAAAAGACATTCGGCCGTATTAAACATGATGAACTAATTGAAATCCTAAAAGAAATTGAATTGGACGAACGGGACATAACTATCATACATAACCCATACTGGAACCACGTAGGTTGCGTTCGTACTGAGAATGGCAATACAAACCGTTTAGATATATAAATACGAGTCCGCCAGGGATGCGTCTTATCCCTCTATTATTTAATGTCCATACCAAATCCATAATCAGAACATTTTTCCTTGAACGACTCGAAAGAGCCAAGATAAATGGAACTGTGATCAACAATATTTATAAGATATGTCGATGATACCGCGGTGCTGGCGGAATCGGAAGAACATTTACAAATATTAATGGGCGCTTTAACAGAGGAGAGTTTCGAGATGGGTTTGAAAGTTAATACTTTCAAATCAAAAACAGTCAATTAGATTATTCAAAATAAATCAGGAGGAGGATAGAGCGACTGGAGATGGAAGAAGATAGTTTTGCCCTCTTTACAATGGAGGAATTGAGGACAACAATGACTAATATAAAGAAAAGAAAGGCCCCAGGGCCAGACGGCATTCCAAATAAAGTCATTGAAGTTGCAGTAAGAAAAGTTAGAGAAGAAATGCTAAATATTCTAAATAAATCAATAGAGATGGACTTTTCCCCAGAGATATGGAAACAAGCCGATCTAACACTGCTAGAAAAGGCAAGAGGAGCAGATAGGAAGGCTTACAGACATATCTGTTTAATCAAAACGATGGGGAAGCTGTTAGAAAGACTCATCCACGAAAGACCAAGAGAAGAACTGGAATTGAAGGGAAGAATATCCAGGGACTAGTACGATTTCGTTACAAATAAAACTTAACCAAGCGATATACAACATCAGTGTTTGGAGAAATGTAAGGCTGGTTTTAGCGGCACATAAGACCGAGGCCATTATATTAAGAGGTAGAAGAAAACTCAAAGCGATAGAGTTTAAGGTGGATGGGGTAAACATCCAAACGCAGGACAATATCAAATACTTGAGCGTCACCTTCAATAGGAACTTATCCATGACAGCACACGTATGTAAGGTAGTGAGAAGAACCGACCTGAAAGTACAACAATTGACAAGAACACTACCAAGACAAGGGGGCGCCAGATGCAGCCAGCGAAGAATGCTGTCGGCAGTAATCAATTCATGTCTACTGTACGCCGCACCAGCATGGTACAAGGTAATCGAGAAAAAGAAATATCGTAACACGATTAAAAAGTTACAAAGAAGAACTTTAATCAACGCATACTGCTCATACAGGTGTACTTCCTTTGTATCTACTCGCGCAGGAACGAACTGTGCAATACCACTATAAGGGCGAGAAGACCAAGAAAGAATATAAATAGAAAACGATGAGAAGATGGCAGGCGAGATGGGAAACAGACACAGATAAAGCCACCTGGACGAAGAGCCTAATAAAAGATATCAAGTCCTGGGCGTACAGAAAACATGGAGAAATTAACTGCTTTATGGTCCAAGCTCTATCCGGGCATGGCTGTTTCATTTTAATTTCTTTAAACGTTTTGAAACCATTACTGTTGATAAATATTGCCAGGAAATTGGAAGATTTGTCAGCCGGCTATACCGAACCGACGCGGAGTGTTTCTGTTGCATGACAATGCTCGCCCGTAATATTTCAGGCCTAAACACTTATGGCTTGTATCCTTTTCTTCCATAAATTCCTGTTTTATGCACACTCTTTCCAGCGCCGAATGTTACTCTTTTTCATGTCGGCTTCTGCCTCTTTCCACTATCTTTTTCTAGGTCTTCCCCTCTGCAGTGATGAAATGGCGATGGACAGGACATGTAGCCAGACAACAACATGAAAGGTGGTCATATAGGATTACAATATGGCGCCCGAGAGAAACAAGCGGAGTGTGAAACGACCTCATAAAAGATGAGTAAAAACTGTTCAAGACAGGGAGCAGTGGCGAAAATTGGGATATACCTTTATCTAGAAATGGGTGGACTATGGTTGAAAAAGAAGAAGAAGAAGATTTAAAGTGAAGTGATTTAAAATAGGAGAAAATACTTTTAAAACAGAAAAATTAAGGACCCACAAGATCAAACTCAATGCAATGCAAAAACTATCTAATTTCGTTGACTCTCACAGGGGCGCAAGGGATAACTAGGATAAAAACGTTTCATGGTCAACTGGAAATCATGCAAAAATGTTGAAGAGAGTACCTACAATTCAATTTGTTGCGTAGAATCGACCTTTGCATCCAGGAAAATGATGGTCACTTTGAACATTTGTTGTAAATCTATGAATACGCCTACTTATTACTAATAAACTTTGTCAAATTGCCATTTCGTCATTTGCTTCTTAGAATACCAATTCACTAAATTACATTTGTGTTAAGAAATGTTCTGCGCAGTCACTCAGATTTAATATTTGTGTTTAAACCGTAACAGACATCACAACTTAGAAACTTTGAAAAAAAGAATTGTTTAGTTATCTTGCCATTAAAGAGTTACTGTCTGATATGGGCTGTGACACACTAGTGGTCCATTGATAATAACCATTGTCACCTCAAAAGATGTCTTATGCCCGTATGGTGGGTCATGCCAAATATCATCCAAATCGATTTGTTCTTGTAAGAAAATTAATTTTTTTTTCAAAAAACCTTGAAGCATATTGACTTAACCAGATGAATTTGGATATATGTAGGTAAGTTGGGTTAAATAAACTTATTTTGCGTCGAGGAATCCATTTTTTTTTAAATGAAACACATGAAACTTAAGAGACGCCACAAACGCTTAAAATGCTGCTTAAAAATAGAGAATAAAGTAAAACTTCTTCCTAAATTAATACTTCTTAGACACTCAAAAAGTCATTGTTTTTGTTAAATATTTCATGTTGTTTTTATCTCAACCTTAATAATTTTTGTATTTCTTTCAAGGGCTGAAAGCTCAAGGCTTGATGCCACATTAGTTAAACTTATTTTAGCATAGTATTATACCACAATATTTAAATCTAAACAACCCACATATTTAAACTTTTGTAAATTTAGACATAGTTTAAACCAAAAATTCTCAGAAACCAAGAAAGTTCCTGCTTTAAATCGATCCACCTGAATTCGTCCACAAAACTTTTAGGGATGATAGAGGGAAACAGAGGGAGCAACCTTTGTAAATAAACACAGAGTGGTAAACATGATAACGACGGCCGATATATCAAAAGATTATTACACTGAGTCAAACCAAATTCAGTTTAAACCACATACTATAATAACTGTAGTTTCAGATCCCAATATTCTTAATTATTGTTACTGATAGTCTACTATAAGGCATTTTCAATGACTTCTTTTGATTCAAGTGGCATCGTCGTCTTGGCACCCTTCATTACCTCTAAAGGTCTGTCAGTCAAATTCAGATATATGCTGCGTAAGATTTAACATTTGTAACCTTCTAACTATTCAGCTTATTAAATAACAGTTTACTAATAGGTATTTAGTAAAATACAGTAGAGCATTTAAATTTCAGTAACAATTAGATTTGAGTTTGTTCAATAAAGCAATTTACAATTTTATTTAAATTCGTTCTTCTATCCTCAAATATTTTGTTAAGTTTTGTTAAGTTTAAAATTGTTTACGAATGAAAAAACCGAAGGTAATTCTTGGCAATTTTATTAAATAACTAGACTACACTTTGTGCCAAATTGAAGGTATGGTAAAAAGAGAAATAGACAAAGAACAAGCCAAATTAATGCTTTTACACTTTACTTGTTAAATTAAAATAGGACTGGCACTTTTTTTAATCAAAGGCAAGCTCAGAATAAAATATCTGAGCGTGACAGTTTGTTAGATATTTATGTTATTTTAACTTAAACAGAAGACGAAGTCGAATTTTGCAATAATTTCGCAATTACGTTCCAAACTTATTTTCAAGTTGTTAGAAACAAAAGATTCACATATTCAGATGGATACATTTTTTCTGAATGATCAAACATTGAAGCTCGAATTCGAGTGGTCTTACCATTAAGCATAGAAAAGGGTTTAAATTCGACGAGATATGTTAAGATTGGAAAACAATCGAAAAACTTTCAAAATGTTTATGACTTACCTTAAATCCTCCGCATTAAGGCAATTAGCGCATGTTCAACTGGGTTAATCTGCAACAATTAATAATTAATTACTTCAGAATATTAAAGCATAATTAAATAAATTCAATTAACATGGTTTAACGTTTGTCGGATAAATCGTGCCATAATTCAAAATATGCGAAATCAATGACCATCACATAATTATATCCCTTCGTTATAAGTAAGTGGCCTGTTAATATAAAATACTCGTACAATTTGTGCAATATTGCGTACTTATTAGAGCTTAGTGCCCTCCAGGCCCTGAAATAATGGATTTCCGATAACGCTTTAATTACTATAACAGCTGTGCACTGCACAGTCCGTGCTGCAGGCGGAATTTGTCGTTTATACGACAAAATGACAAAGACGTATTATAGACCCTCTCTGTGTGGTAAAATTCTAACCCTAACGCATTGCGTAATGAACCCGGTTGTATAATAAAAAGAAGTGTAATTATGCAGCAACAATATAATCGATGTGGCATAATTCGATGATAAATGGAACTCAAATTCTCTTTCAGATTTCGAAATTAATTATTAATGCTGTTGCAAAAGACATGAAGGATTTTATTTTGTGAAGGTCTGATATAAACAAAAAGCTCCCGGTTGTAAACACACCTGGATACAGCTACGTGTTTACGTTCCGAAATACTAACCCATATAAAGTATTTTTGCCCAAACTTGAAAATCCTGTGGGAATGTAAGGTTAGTTTCCATCCAAATATTTACGCAAAAAATATCCGACGTAGTTTATAGCGCTAAATTTACTTTATAAAAATGTCTTCGGTATATGTTTACTTTAATCATGATCTGTGTTTGTTTGGATACATTGAAATTTAATAAATCAATGCCTTTTGGGTTCAATGTTTGTTTGGAGATTTCGATAAATCGGATGGGTTTTTGTTGCCTTTTTATATAAAATGAGACAGACGGATAAATTACTACGGCTCAATATAGTACTGAACTGTTTGGGGTAACGAAATAAAAAAGAAAATGAATTACTTAGATATTAAACTTTTAAGGATTCACTCCTTTAGGGAAATACTTTTAAGGTGATATTTTTCTATATACATACAAGGATGCAAACAGTTTTATTTCTCATTTTGCGAGAAAAGTTAATTCTTTATAAAAAGTTTTGCTTATTTATAAAAGTCTTTACACATAGTTAGAACATCGACACATTTACAAGGTGATTAAAACTAAGTTACTTAAGAGTAAACAACAAACATACAAATATGTAATGTTAACGTTGCATTTCAAAGCTAATATTATACCATTTTTCTGATAACAAAATTCATACTTTATTCAATGACAAAAAGATATGGAGAAGGAGATGAAGGAAATTAAAACAGAAATTCAGAATACAAGAAGTGAGATTAAAACAAACAACAAGTTGATCAAGAATGATGTAGAAGAAATCCAAGCAATCAAGGAACAACCAATAAAGAAAGAAGTGAAGTGAATTAAGAAAAAACAAAAACCTTATACAGGACAATTTGCAACTGAGGACAAAAATTAAGAGTGCCTTTATAATTGGCAAGCAAGAATAACTTGAGATCATGCAAAACAAGGTCAACTAAGAGAGAAATATTAATAATGATGTGATCCAGGAATAACAGAAAGTACAGGCAGCAACTAGAAAGGTAGCCAGGGACTCCACTAAGTTACAGAAATATAGAAATTAACAGCATCAGAATGGTCCAAAGAGGAAGGAAGAAGCCTGAAAGCAAAGTGAATTAAATGAAAATAAAAAAAATACAGATCACTTGGAGGTGGCCATCACAGACATCACAGAAAGTAAGCAAAAGACAAGGAAACGCAAATGTACCGAGGAGTGGAAGAAGCCGAAGCAACAAGGATAGGGGTGGCATGTCTAGCTAAGAAGGATAAAATAAACATAATACAAGATTGGAAAGTTATACTCGTATATGAGAGAATAATGAAAGTAATTATACAAATTGGCAGCACAGATGCACGAACATTAGTACAGTAACAGTTTGTACACCAAATGAAATCGCGAGAACAAATGAGGAAACCCACTGGAAGTCACATTTAAACAGAGGACGATTGAACAAAGTAGCAGAAAAGCAAAATGACAGACGAAGAGAGAGCCACAGACTGAAGATGAGTATGTTGAACTAATAGAGAAAGATTTAGAGGAAAGCGACAAAACAAAAAACCGGTTTAGACCTGGATGAATTATAGGAAGAATTCGGATAAATAATAAAGAAAGGTGCCATAAAGGCAAGCGGATATACTAAATTAATAGATTGAAAAGGCAAACAGGCTGGTGGACAAAAGGCCCCAAGAAAGAGGTTAGGAAGAAGAAAAAACGGTGGGAAAGGTACTTATAGAAAAATGACCAACTGACGTGTACAGTTTATCAAAGTCAAAATCACGGATATAAAAGCAACAGTATCTTGGCATAACAGGGCAATCCTCTTCATGTAGTAATACAGGGGGAGGTTAGGTTAGCTGGTAGCATAGATGCTTACCTTGGCCCAGAACCAGCCTTAGGAATTTAGTGACAAGAGGGTAGGGCACAACTCAGGATCGCCGCAAGTCTAAGATCTACTAGCAGGGCATACGACTGTTAAGGAACACCTGTGGAAGATCGTAAAATACAATGAAGACATTACATGTAGTCTCTGCAATAAGGAAACAGAAACAGCAACACAAATTCTGTGTGCTTATGATACGTTGAGAACGAAACAGCCTATTATGGAACCGAAGAACTTTGCTACAGATCTAGTGAAGGACCTACATATATATATATCTTTTGATACAGGCAATAAAAGGCATCCAATGGGTGTGATCTATTATGGTATGCACAATGAGCCTTTAGGCTGCAGCGTCACCGGAATCAATAGTGCGGCGGGCTCTGAGGGAAAAAAGCAATTGTCCTGGGAAAAGTTAAGAAAAAAGATTCAAGAAAGTAGTAAAAGCTATCAAAAATTATTTTATAAAATATTGTAGGATCAAAATTGAAAGATATGAAAGAAATGAAGAAGACGAAATCATTGAATGATGGAGGCAATACTTCTACGAACTATTAGATGACCAACAAAATAAAAAGGTAAAACTAAAGAGCAAGGAAAAAGAAGATTTAGGAAGATCGAAAGAGAGGAGAGAAGTGAAGACAAATGTACAAAATGCTTCAGCCGCATAGTTAAGAAATGGGAAAGTAGTAGGATGTGACAAACTAAAGGCATAATTATCAAAGATTTGGGGACCCAAGAGAGTGCAACAACTGTATCGCATATCACTGTAATGCTTGGCACTAAAAACACTGGAAAAGAAACTTTAAAACGTTCTGAAAAACGTAAAATATTTGAGAACAGAAGTAGGGATAAATATAATGGGAAGAAGAAGGAGCTCTACATCAAACCACTAACAGATAAAACATATAAAAATAAGCTAAAGTGGGTTTGTCATATGATAATGATGAATTACAAAAGGCAAGTTAAGATGGCATGGGAGACTCGAAAATGAGGAAAGAATCATAGAGGGAAGCCCAGGAAAGCCTGGAGCACAAGTATAGCTGAAATGTTAGGGAAAAGAGGAATAACATGGCACGAAGCACGAAAAATTGTTAGAAAGAGGAAAGAATGGAGTAAACTTATAGAAGGAAAGGCAGTAACATAGATGAACATTGTTGATATAAATTATATAGTTAAGTTAAGATGAATATCCTAATAAAGTATTGTTACCTCGACACTACCTGGGTCAAATCTTGCTTCTCTGTAAGTTGGCTTTGTTTTTCATGAATTCGGTGATGTTATTTCTAGTCCTAGCATTTTCCTTTAGATTTGCTTCTCAATTATAAACGCCTTTTAAATTTTTGATTGCACTTGTAGATTGTCCTGTATAAGGCTTTCTTACTTCTTCTTCGGTCATGCTGGTATTTATAATATTATTCCGCCTCTTATCTTTTTGCTGTTTCTGTATCTTGTTCGTTAAGCTCTTCTATTTATTTATATACCTCTATTTTTCCTTATTTAACTTCACTTTTTTTTTATTAGTTTTTCCTTGATTGCTCGGATTTCCTCTTCATATTTGTCGATCACCTCGTCATTTGTTTTAATCTCATCTCTTCTACTCTGAATTTGCTTTTATTTCCTTCATCTCTTTCCCTATATCTGCTTGTCAACGAATAAAGTATAAATTGTGCTTAGCTTTCTGTAATTTAATCATAATGAGGACTAAAATAGTAATTTAGCGATGCAGCGGTATAAAGTCATATACTTATGAATGTCTATTAGCAACAACTTTTTAATTTATTCTTAAATAACATTGGTACTTTACTATCAGCATCACTTCACATTTCCTTAATTTTTAACCACCCTGCAAATGTTATCGACGTTCTAACTATGGGTAAGGACTTTTAGAAATAAGCAAAACTTTCGATAAAGAATGACTTTGAGGAATGAGAAATAAAAAAGTTTCCAAACATGATTAGGTGCATTTGTGGATACATTTTATAGACTTTTCATAATTCATTAAAATACATTAAAAGAAAATTAATATCTACTTATTAAAGGCTTTTCTTGTTGCCATCTCGGTTAATTCCAAGTACCGTGAATTAATTTTCGGCAAAATTTTCGACGCGAAAAAACAATTTTCCTACATTCTTGTGTCTGTATTGTTTCTATACAAAAACAACCGGCTATGTTTTATCACTAAGTAATTAAAGGACTTACGAATTAGAGAGGACATTCCATGGGTTATTGCACATAGTTTTCATGGAGTTGTAGACGTCTACATTGAGTTTAACTAATCTAAACACCAAACTTGAGCAACCGAAGCGGAGTTTATATTGCTCTACGTCGTTAATTAAAATTAACATTATTACAGGACATCTTAATACACATCTTAACGACAATGGCATACATTAAAGCGCCCAAATTGATTAAAGTAAATACCCATCGGTTAACAAAGTTTTTCTGACATTTTCAAGTTAAAACGATTACCTCTGTAGTTATTCGTCATAAAACTACTGGCAATAAAAGGCAAACAGAAATACCGAAAACAAAATTACCATCGTAAAAAATATAGCTAGGCAATATCTTCGGAATGAAAAGTGTTTTGAAGTTTTGATAGCTTATACTTAGAAATACATTCAGTTTCCTTTATAAGGGAAGTTAATTGATAAACGGAATAAGGCAGCAGACATTTAGAAAGTGGAACTCACTGAACTAGGAAACTAAGTTTCATCAGGATGGATTAATTCCAAACTTAATGATTACGTCCATTCTCAATTTTCGAGTATCATCCAGCGAACGACCTCGTGATTAATGGGACGATTAAGCACAAAGCTGAATTTGTGCGTTAAGTTCGAAAACATTATGACGAAGTTGTATATTCATACCAAACAGGCATCGGTCTCTCATTAATCTTTGTTAGTTGTCCTTCGTGCGAATGAACTCGTTTTGGGGCTTTCACTTTTTCCCATTCTACGTATTTCAGACATTCGGAGCTAATGTGTACCAAATACAAACTCTCTGTATTGAGTTTTCACGTATAGTGTATGTACAGAAACGATTGTGTTGATTCAGCTGGTATGCTTAGAATGCAGTTTAGCTTCCGTATAAATCCTCAACGCAGACAGTTAACACATAAAAGAATAATCTGAAAAGCAAACACGAGTTTGCTTTCCAGTTAACTTCTGTTATTACGGAATCTACGATTTTGGAAACGATAAATTAACGAAAATCTACTTAACCAGAAAGTTATGTCCGGAAATTCACATGACGTCAGTAGTTTGGCAAAATTTATATGTCAACTTAACCTCTCCTCAAATTTAAGAAAACTCAGTAGTTTTCGCTTTTGCCAAAATTTTTAAACTTTTTTAAAATTACACCGAAACGAATATGTATGGTTTAAATACAAACGGCGTTAAATTTCAGGTTTTCGCTTGGTGTGTTTACAGGAAGGGAACTTAACCGTTTATCTTTTGGTGGGGCCGGAAATATGAACGATAGCCCGCAGTTTCATTGAACCGGAGAACTGTAAATAACAAATATAATGAAAAATTGCGTTCTACCTTTTTTTACCCAACACAAAATCTGCCCTCTGGAATTTACAGTTTTTTGTAAGCTCAGGATAATTATTATTTGTCTAAACGTATGATTGAGGTGTTGTTTATTTTTATCCAAAACAAGCATACATTTGGAAAATTCTGAAATTTTCTAGGAGAATTAAACTTATATTTACTTTTCTTTTTAACTCGCCTATTTTTCCCGTCTGCAGCGCTTAGTTTCAGTCTGTGCTGAAAAATATAGATTGCAAATTAGAGGTGGAAATTTTTACTTTTTGCTGTGCCCCGGTCGGTTCTCTGTTATTTTTAGGTTCGGCTAGGTTACCGATATTCGAATCTTTACCGAGCTTTGAATTTTTGCCGAGTTCTATATCTTTCCAAACCAAAATGTTGCGAATTTTATAATTTTTAATCGTTTATCGAACTCCAAGTAAGTTAAGTTTCGAGCTTTTACTGAGCCAGCTTTTATCAGTCTTCCAGTTTAGTCAGAGTTCCAAATTTTTGCCAATCTCTTCAAGCTTTGAAATTTTATCAAGCTTCGAACTTGTCTTTTCTAAGTATCGAAGATACAACGAATTCTAAATTCGACCAAACTTTTAGCCCTGCCGAGCTTCGAGTCTTTCGTAAACCATAATTTGTTTTATTTAACTTTTTATCGAGGTCCGAGAAATTAAGTTTCGAACCTTTTCCAATATTTGAGCTTTTATCGAGCAACGAGTCTTTACCCGGCTTCTAAATTTTACCAATCTTCAAGCTTCGAGTTTTCATTCTGGTCTATTTTTCTCAAATCATTAATGAATTTTTCTTCTGATTTAACTTTTTATAGAACAAGTTTTGAGCTTTTACCAAGCTTCGAGATTTTGCAGAGTTCCAAACTACAGCGAAAATTTGGCTTTATTCAGCTCCAAGTCCATGTTTTGATTTAACTCTTTAACGAGCTTTAGATTGTATTGGTCTTGAACCTTAAACTTTAAACTTTTACTAATCTGTGTAACATTGCCACGCTTCGAACTTTTATCGCGTTTCGAGTTCTAAACTTTTAAGTTTTACCAAACCATTGATTTTATTATGATTTAACCTTTTAGCTAGCTTAATCGAATTCGCAGTTTTGCCGTAAACCGTAAACCAATGAATTTTTATTTAGATATAATTTTTTATAGAACTTCTAGCAACTAAGTTTTGGGGCTTTGCTGATCTTCCAGCTTTTACCAAGCTTTGAACATTTATCGAGTTCCAAGACTCTTCCAATTATCGAAGCTGTATTGAATTCCAAATTCTACCTAACTTTTAGCACTTCGTAAACCATTATTTGTTTAATTAATTTTGATAGAATTCCGAGCAATTAAGTTTTGAGCCTTTACCAAGGTTCAGCTTTTACTGGTCTTCGAGCTTTAACAGAGCTTCCAACTTTTTTCAATCCTTTTGCCAATCTTCGAGCTTTAATCGAGTTTCTAACTATTATTTGAACCATTGATGATTCAGAGAACTCCAAGCAGTTAAGTTTTGAGGCTTTAACGATCTTCGAGCTTTTAGAGAGCTCCATGTTTTTTCCGAGTATCCAAGCTTCATCGAATTCTAAATTTTACAGCGCGCTGTCTTTCGTAAAACATACTCGTACATTTTTGAATTTAATCCTTTATCGGACTCCAAGCAATTAAGTTTCAAGCTTTTATCGTTTTTGTAGTTTTTATTGATCTTCAAGGCTTGACAGAGCTTTGAAAATTTATTGAGTTTCAAGCCTCCTACCAGCTTTAGGTCTTTGCCGATCTAGCTTTGAGCCTTCATAGAGCTAGGAACCTTTACCGAGCTTCGAAATTGTATCAATCTTCGAATTTCTTCTTCGAGCTTTTATCGAACTTCAAATTTTATTGTCCTTCATGTTCTTCCCAAATCATTGAACTTTTCCTGTGACTTTTTATAGAAGTCCCAGCAATTAAGTTTTAATGCCTTGTTGATTTTCTACTTTTTAGAAAACTTCGAACTTTTACCAAACTTCGAGTTTTTAATACACCTTTAAATTTTTACCAAATTTTCGAATGTTTGGTTAGCTTCTAGCTGCCCATTTTTATTTATATGACCTGTTACCGAGTTCCAAGTCTTCTCCGAGTACTGGAGCTACATTGAATTCAAAATTAGACCGGGCTCTTAGCCCTACTAAGCTCCAAAACTTTTGTAAATATTTTTTTTATTTACTCTTTCCAGAGAACTCCCAAAAATCGAGCCTTTATCGAGGTACAACCTCTGAACCTTCGCCAAGCTTCGAACTTTTATCGTGTTCCAAGGTTTTCCCAAATCATTTAATTTTTCTTTGGATTTAACTTTTCGTAGTACTCAAAGCAATTAGATTTTGAAGCTACATCGATCCTTGTGCTTTTACCAAGTTTCGAGTTTCATTCCTTTTCCGAGTATGGAAACTACAACGAATTCCAAATTCTACTGAGCTTTTGGCCTTGTCAGAATAAAATCACGGTAAAAACATTTATATTAACAAGATTTTCCATTTTGTTGCTTCCACTAAAGTTAATAAAAACTACAGTTTCGGACCCTTAAACCAAATAACGACAAAGCGAAAGAAATCAAGAAGCTGAGAGTAAAAGGAAACGATCAACGATCAAGGCTTTAAAATCCGTCAGAGTATTAAAGCTTGAATTTTCATCAAAGCCTAAGAAAAAGAGAAAAAATTTGAAATCAGATCGGAAGCGGCAAATATCTCGTATGTACGGCAAACTAAGTTTCCTGAATCAAACATTTTACAGACGTTGAGCCCTGATGTTACTTTGTTGGATTGATTTTCTTATTTCACGGTTTACCGCCCTTCGAAAATAACCTGAGCTGTCATCGTAAATATTCATGACCCGGATTATCTTTCCTTTTATTCATTAAAGTATTAAAGATTGATAGTGACTTACTGGACATTTCATTAATCTTTCTGACGAGGAAAATTTATATCAACCCCAAAGGGCCTTTTCTAAATTAGTTTTTAAAATACGTCATTCGTTAGGTTTAAGTTTGTAGTAAATATTATTTTGAAGCGAAACCTTAGAAGAGGGTATATTAAAAACAAAAAAAGTGTATTGACTTCCAGATCTTAAAGAAACCAATCAGAAACTATTTCACGCCATGAGGTTTCTATCGTGAAAGATACGACACAAAAGAAAGGAAATTCTTATATGGTTTTCCTTCTGTGGTCCTTCGCACGTTGCTTCGAGGGTAGAACGGTCATTAACCCCTTTAGCGAGTTGCTTTTATGCTCAGAATATGTCCCTATAGGTCTTACTTTGGATATATATTCGAGTTAACAACTCGGCATTTCATGGTACGTGATTAATCTTAAAACTTAGCTGCTTGATTTATTACGTAACGCAGTTTAATACTCCATTCACGTTTAGGTTTAATTTACGTAAAGCCAGCATTAAAATTAGATTCAAACTTAGGTTTTCCTAATCCGAAGAAAAAACTTTTTAGTTTCATCCTTTTTTTCTCCGGTACAACCGGAGAAAATTTTGTAAAACTTGGCAATTAGCGGGGACACGTATTTAATTGACTGATTGAATTGAAACACACCCGAGAGATTTACGAACGCTGTTCCTTATAAAAGACACGTTGTAAATCATTCACCACCATTTACTTTGTCCTCCTACTCTATTTTCCAAATCACGTCAATGCTTTGAGGTAAAAGCTGGTGCTCTTCGTATTATTTGCAGTGCTTTCCTCCGACGTTGTCTGGAATAGAATTACAAAGGATCTTTCTTTTCTCGTAAAATTGCTTGTTTTAGTGAAATTTTCAATTCGTATCCTTGGAAAAATATTTATTTTCACGACGAAATTGATAATTTCTACACACTGCAAGATTAAGTTACTTGTATCAAACTTAGAACTGATATAAAATTAGTTTATTAACCAACATTTTAAAGGGATTAAATCAAAATTATTTATTCAAAAGTGCTAAATTATTTTTTTTCTCAATTTATTAGCTACTTCGGCCTGAACTATACTTAATGAGGCTTCTACAAAATTGTAAACCTTGAGGGATTTTGAAATCTATCCAAAATGATTTAGAATTAAAGCCTGATTTTTTATATCATTATGGATGGAATGCAATAGATTGATAGTCGAGCAATTATTGTACATAGCCTGTTTACCTTACACAACTTGGGTGATAAATATTCACACATTTTTTACACTTTAAACCCCCTGATTATTTACATTTATGGGGTTTACATGCCGAAGCACTTGCAATAAAATCTACAGTGTTTCAGAGATACCTATAAAGCTTCAGGTAATTTTATTGTACATTTAGCGGAGATACTACCAGATTTGCTAACATAAACTTCTATGGCCTTCGAAACCTATTTGTTTTAATAAATAATCTTTAAGTAACTAAAACTACTGTTTATAAATGTCTTTACTATTAGAACAGTACTATGCCAACAGTACATGAAAACATTTTATAGCTTATAACATTTGTTTAAGAAAGAGTAATATAATCTATCAAATAACCGAATGATTAAATTAAATGTTTTGCGACGAAACATCTATTTTTTTATTCGACAGATATCAATATAGTATTATAAAAAGACGATAAAAACTATTTGAAATCAATTTAAAAATGACAGAATGAGAATCTATGCATTAATGTTTAAATGTTTAATTAAATAGATGTTGTAATAGTCTTAGCCGAAGAAATTTGTAAAATGTGCTTTTGAATGGAGTCAAGCCTTAGATGTTTTATTGTTATAATACAATAATTGCAACAATTTTATGACTTATTCCATTAACTGATATTCTACTTTTTGGAAAACAACTCTTGGAAAATATTAACCAAATACCAATATTACACGTAATAAGGAAAAATATTGTAAAATGTTAAAAATGTCCTCCTACAACGGCAATGCATTTTACTGCTACCTCACGAATCATGTTTATTAATTCTTCTCTGGTTTCTACAGCTAGTAAACTAAATTTTTCAAATTCCCCCACAGAAATAAGTCCATTAAGACTCACATTGAGACTTCTTGAGGGATATGCTGTTGGCCTTCCAAGATTTATTTTGAAAATGTCGATCAAATCATTATCGAACTAAACCCGAGCTTTGAGATGGGCGCCATCTTGTTGCATCCATATATTACGTTTTACAGTACAGGAATATCATTAAATAGCTCTCCATGTTGGAACTTGAGGGAGGACATCCGGAAATTCTAGCTGAGCAATGGCTTCTGCATTTATGTTTTCAATGAACTAAGTCAAAAACTTCAAGATCAACGTAAATTTATTACTGATTGTTATCAAGACAGAAATTATTTTTTCAAATATGCACACGAAATCGCAAAATTGGCTCAAAAAAGTTAAGCAGGATGTTTCATGGCACTAACGTTCTTTTACTCAAATAATGAATCCACATAGTCCGTTATTGTCTTGTGGGATAGTTCTACCAATATAGGTAGAGTATTTCTACCGCAGAAGAAAGCCGTGAGATGTATCTTTAATTTAAATTACTGGCCATGTAAACTTACTTTGGCAAATAAAGTCATTTTAACTTTAGCTTGCATATACTGCCACGACGTTTGAGAATTTGTGTAAATTAAGTGTAATACGCCCCTGTCGCTTGAAGTTTAAGCCCGCCTGAAGCTTGCAGAATCTGCGGAAATAATGTCGGATCGGCGGATTCTTTTTTAATAATTCGAAGAAGTCCCAAATAGAATGATCTAATATTGGTTTCAGTATATTTCTTTGTTAAAAAGTACGGGGAATCACCCGATTGCGTAATACGCCGAAGCGACGCCACTCAAGGTTTGCACACTTTAGCCCCCCGCGTACAGCGGGCGAGTTTGGGCATTGTTCGCTTTACGGAAGAAGACAAAGCAGAGTTTGGACAGTTTTGAGATCTGTCGGTCGGCTAACTTTTCGTTCCGGGCCTCGTAGGCCAATAGTCGCGAAAAAGCCTCTCGTTTTAGTTTTAGAGAATTATCTTACGACGTTTGTCGGATTTTTGTAGAGAGTGCCTTACCGGTTTGAAAATATATTTCTGTGTGAAAGTTTAGTTGAAAGTTGGTGAAGTACCGTTTTCACACGGTTTCGTATCGGATCATATAACCTCAAGCCCTAGGAACCTTCGTTATCTTCGCACCCGCTTCCCGGAAAGGACATCCCCCTTTCTACACCGACCGCGGCTACTCACCCTGGGACAAGAAGCCTCCCATCGCTTCCAAGGGCCACCCCTGACAACTAAAGCCCTTGCCCAGGTAACAATATTTCAAGCTTCCCTTTTTAATCCGTTCGGGCGAAGTGTTTCAATCTTCAATCAGTGCGGGATATATTTACATCAGTGGTAACGATTTAAGAACAGTGAGAACTCTCCCGGCGTTTACCAATTATATTGCATGTTGAAAATTATCTGTAATCCGATTTTTAGCCTAAGTTTTATCGTTATCGCCCAGTTTATTGCGATTGAGGGACCGTAGCTGTTAACCCTCTTTACAGTAGCTTGAGTAGATGTGGCATCCCTCAATTCCCTCTCACGTAAGCTAAGATAGAAGTTATCAATTCATTCTATGTCATATTTTGAATAATATTTACATTCATTAAACTTCTTTGTTAATTCACTCTTGCTTTTTATTTGTGTTTTGTGTTTATTTTAATAATTGTGTTTAGCCTTGTGAGCCTGCCTACCACTACCAGTGTTTTTCGTTCAGTAAAAAAGGGTAAGTAGCATCTAGCAGTAGAGTGCAGTCACCCCACCCCTTCGAGCCCAGAAGGAACCATCTGCGCTACGTTCCTCGATACCAACTTGGGTGATTTCCATCTAAAGGGTTGAGCGTTTCGAACCCCCTCTTTTCTCCAGTGCTTTTTAGCCGTGAGCTACCGACTTTGACGTCGTCCTAGAGGTTGTCTTAGTGCGGAATTAGCACGTGACAATACATACATTTTGATACTTCAAAATTGTTCCATAAAACGCAAAATAATTTTTTACAACTTTTAGGCAAAACTATACTACAAGGTCCGGATTTGATATACGGTGTTATACCCACACTCAAAGCGTGCTATTCAACTGAAGATGAGTATCAGAACCAATACAAAGACCACGAAGTTAAACGTACATAGTGCAAGGGCAGACCGAAGAATGTGGGTCGGTAAAATAGCAGACAGAGTGGGAAAGGGGTAGCAAAGAGTGGAAACTTGACGGAAGTATATAATTCAGTTCGGATGTTAGCACAAAGAAAACCCCCCCAGAAACCCACCGATCAAGATTAAAGAAGCAGTGCTACTAACCAACAAAATAGAAAAATGGAGGGAATTCTTTGCAAAAGTGTTAAGCCAAGGGAAAGAAGAGGAGGAGGAGGTAGTTGGAAACTCGGGTATGCGAACAGACGAGAGAATAAAGAAGAAAAAGCGGCAAAGCGACTGGTATAAACGCATAGAACAAGCGATAGATGTATTGCACCTGCTATTTGTGAAAGTATGGCAAAGCACCACAATATCTAAAGATTGGAAGAAAGGTCTGGTTATAACAATTCCTAAGAAGAGGGATACCAACAATTGTAAGAACTGGACAGGCATCTACTACTCTCGTAAAAATATTTACTCGAATCCTATTAAACAGAATAAAAGAGGGAGTGGAACAACAACTTCGTAAGGAATAAGCAGGCTCTCATAGTCGTAGATTAGACATTGACTACATAAATACACTCCTTATCATAAGAGAGCAGTCCTCCGAATATGCAGTAAACCAATATACGCTATTTGTTAATTCACCTTGTAAAAAGGAACAAAATGTGAAGCACAATGCACAAATACTGTATACCTGAAAACCTACAAACCTAATAAAACAGACCTACGAAGGATGTCAAGTAATTTCATGCACTGCAGGAAGATTGTCAGAACACATACAAACACAGAGAATAGTTAAAGAAGGGTGCATACTGTCTCCCATATTGTTCCGTATGAGAACTATCGAAAAGGGAAGAAGAGGAATAATTTGGAACCTAATAGAACAACTGGGGGACCACGACATCTGAACCAAAAGCAACTAAAACTTAACAGCATAGTTGAAGAAGGAGTAGCTTATGGTTTAAAGATCAATTGCGAAGATACCAAATCAATGCGAATTAAAACCACTAACAAAGTAAAACTCAGGTTAAATAACATTGAAATAAGAGAAACCGAGTCGTTCATGTACTTACGCAGTTTAATGACTGGTACTGAAAGCACAGAAGACGACGTAAAAACCCGGATGCAAAAAGCAAATACAGCATTTATACAACTCTATCCGGTATGGAACGCCACCGAAGGAAACTTAAACTATTCAGAAGCAATATGAGGTTGGTACTGCCATACGGCAGCAAAACATGGAAAACAAATAAAAATATCACAGTTAGGTTTCAAACATTCATTAATAGATGCCCCTTGAAAATCTACTATCTCAGTACTGATCTTTAGAAGCAAGTACAGGAAGCTCTGATATCCAGATTAAAAGGCGGAAATGGAACCGGATCGGGCATACGTTAAGAAAAGAAGCAACAGCGATCGAATAACAGGTTCTAAGTTGGAATCTCCATGGAAAGCGTAAAAGAAGACGACCCAAAATGACTTGAAGAAAGGCAGTCGAGAGGGAAATAAAAAGAAGCAAAGGAAACCTGGAACGAGATCAAAGACAGCCAAAAACAAAGTTAGGTGGTGCTGCTTCGTAGAAGCTCTATGTTCCGGAGTGGAATAATAGGAGAATTAAGTAAGTCACTAAACTGAAGAATATTAGCCCTATAGTTAAGAACTGAATTTGTTTATTTTGTATTATATATTTTGACCAATCATAGTACAAAAGATTAAATTGAATTAACAAACATTATTTTTTAAGATTTCGAATTTTTAAGTTGAAACAATCAATAATAATTGAACTAAAAATCATTAAGGTCCTAAGCATGACCATTTGCCTGATATAAAGGTAAACGTATCGGCACTAAAGCTGGCAACATGGAAGGTTAAGGCTTCCTCAGTCGCTTTTCAAACCTCGATTGTTTCGCAAGCTATACGTAGGAGGTGGTGTGGTAAGTACCACCCTTTCGACAACCGCCTACCTTCCTTGCTCCACCACTGTGTTTCGGTTCCCAATTATTATCAGTAATTGAGTAGACTGCCCATCGATCATCCAACTTGGATTTGACCCCGAGACCATCCGCGCTATAGTTGAATGCCTTAACCACTCGCCTTGGTCTAAAGATTAATAAATAATTAGGGATGCATGAACTATGTTTACGTAGAAGAAATGCTTCATGAAGACTGGTACGAATATTCAGTTCCTTCTTTCTCGAAAGATCTTCTAAATTATTCTAAAATGACTTTGATTTTGAAAATAATAAAGTTAGACGGATAGATGCAAATCTGTTAAAAAAAAACAACTTTTGGCACACCCTGTATGTGGAACAATTACGTATAATCAGACAATTTACTTAAATATTGACCCAAAAATTAAATAGCAACCACCTGTAGCTATAGCTTAACAATATTGCAATAAGGGTGTTCAAGTATAACATGTCTGAATAATTTAACATCCTTATGTAAATTGTTAAATGTTCCATAGTTAACTAAGTTCAGGTAGAACAAGGTTATCAACGCATTGTAATCTAAACAAGTAGTGTTTCGATGTTGTTAAAAACGTATTTGATAACCTAATGAAAGCGGAAGATAAGTAAAGCAGCATACGTTACAGGAGAACAGAGGTGCAACGATACGAGGACTAGCTTGATTTCCCTTGAGACCCTCGGATTTTGATGCTTAACCTAACGTATGCCAATTACGTCATATCGTGTAGATATACATTTTTTTAAGAAAATAAAAAATCGTCTCATATTTGATGTTCAAATATTTACTCTCTTTTAAACCTACGTTCTACCTATTACGAATAATTAAGGTTAACAAATATTTAGAATATACCGAGTGCAACAAACTCATTTGTTTCGGTTAATTCGGCTCACAGAAATACCCCAAAAAGGGTACTCCAGGCCAAAGTAATATAATTTCACCGTGTTCGAATAAACAGAATACCTCTACGAAATTTTATTAAGCAACATTTGGCTCTAGTTACGAGTTTCTTCCCGACACTACACGTAAAATACTTGCTTAGAAATTTGTTTCGTCGGTTTTATTTCGGTTACAATTTTCTCACATGTAACCATTGACTACGAAATGGGTACTTTTAAACTGAAGCTCTTAGGAAAATGGCATCTGTTAACTTTGTGGGATTGCATCCATTTTAGAATCGAATTTTGTTCTTTCACTTTGAACAAAGGAATATCCGATACGAAGTGGGAAATTACAAGGATTAAAAGACATGCTTCCGAATTTATTTATTGATCATTGATGATGTATAAACTTTTAGGTTTTATGGGCGGCCTAGTTGTATGAGATTACGCCATGGAGAAATAATTAAGGGGAAGGCTTTTTCTGTCAATTGGTTGTATTGCCAAATATTAATTGTTCTGCTCTTCTTATTACTTCTTCTTGTTGAATTTATTTGCTGCGAAAGTAACGGCAGGAGCTACAGCTTTCAAAGCTTCACAAATAACCTAAAGATCGAGGAAAATTTCCGAAATAAAGATTTCAGGAAGGTAACTTGACTTGTTCAATGTTTTCCTTTTCCGCTAATTTAAAGATGACTTTGAAGATATTAACCTTCCAATTTCGGAATCTTTCAGGAAGTTTAACTTTAACAAAAAATTTCAGATTGCATACCTTTAGTTTGGTTGAAAAAAAAAGTGAAGCTCTTGTAAAAACAGGCAGAGGATTTTCAGGCTAAAATATTACAAGAAATTCGTGCTAATACTTTCATATGTAACGATTACTCTCCTAACTAAGAAAATTATCGATATATTTATTTAACAATTTAAACAATTTTAAAAACTTTCGACGTTCCTACATTGCCCGAAAAAAACAAAGAAATTTGGGGAATATTTTAGAAGAAAAACGATTAACTTTTTATTTAAAAAAGAACTGATATTTGTATTTATAAACGAGTTTAAACGATTTTCTGAAAATTTTAAACCGGACGTTTTAAGTTATACCTGAAAAACTGGGAACTTTCGGTGATTCTTTAGGAATAAAGCAATTACCTTTTTGTCAATAAAGATTATTAGTATTTTAATTTAGCAAACGGGTTTTTAAGGTGTATAAATCGTTTACGAGTTTTCGAGTTTTTCAGGCCAATGTTTCGAGGTTACCTAAAAAAATATCAATTATAGATTTTATTAACACACAATGTTATTAAAATTTAACAAACAATTAACTGGTTTGTTTATCTGTCAACATAAAACTTCTTAAAACGTAAGTATTTTTCACATTTGTTTTCCATACAACTTTTTATTATTAATTTTCACTTCTCTTAAATTTAAATAATTGTTAAATTATTTAATTAAATGATTTTTATTTATTGGTTTCACTTCATTTTATTCTTTATTCGCGTTTCATTATAAAATTTTCGTTAAATCTCGACTTTAAAAAATCTTAAGTACACAGCTGTCACTTTAAGGGCATCAAGTGTGCTCTAGATTCTGTTGTTAAATTTTATTCACGAGCTGCAAAAATAGCGTGCTTTCGCCTTGAATGTTTTTGGGCAACTGAAGACCCCTAAAATGGAGTGAACCAATGAGAATTCAATATCATTTTGAAGAATGATTCATATTAAATTCTAAATTAAATATTCAAATCTTATTACTTAATTAATAAAAATCTACACCAAATAATTAATATTTACACTACCTAACTTTAATTCTATTTACAATGATTTATCTTTTGCTTTTAATTTAAATCTTAAAATTATGAATATGGTTAGATCACCTTTGTGACTCATATTCCCTTTTTATTAACTAATTCTAAAATTATCCTAAATTAAATTAAAAATCATACTAAAATACTATATACAAAATTTAAATAATAATTTTACTCTTGCTAAAACGTATGAATTTGCCTTGTTTGGCTTAAAATTGTCTTTGAACTTTTGACATTTAGTATTTCTTTTATTCATGATCATTTTTATAAAAATGCATTTCTGTTCTTTAAACCTTGTTATTATCATTCTTTGTGTAATTCTACACCTTTCTGTCATATTTTTACATCTGTTTGAATTTTTCTAACTACTTAAAATTTAATGTTATTTTCAGTGCATCTGTACTTGTTATATAAAACATACTTTAACAATAATTAAGCACTAATTTCATTTTATTTGTTATTTTCAGCACGGAAAATGAAAAACTATGTTACCGAGAAACAAAATATCCTGGAACATCTAAATCGTAACATGAAATAATGAAAATTCCTTTCATCGGAAATTATAATCTTAAAACGTCAAACTTTATAATAATTTTTATGACATTCTCGTTGTGTATATTTACTTTACAGTATTTTATTTGAATTTACTAAATTGTTATAAAACTTTATATTGAATTTACATGAAATTCATCTTAATATTTGATTTATGTAATTTGTAAGTTTTATAAATTTATATCTTAAATGTCAAAATTGTGTAAATTGTATTTGTGTTGTTATTGTAATTAAAATTTATAATGTTTTGTACTGTTTTGTGTCTAGAATACACAAAAATATATCATGTATACTGTATTAAGATGTTAATTTAGAAACAAAATTTTTAGTTTTCGAAATTTCAGGAGTTCAACAGTTCCTCTCACTCTTAACTTGTTTACTCGTTTCCAAACTTGTAATTTTTAGTTCTGTTTTAGCATCTACTCTCGTTTTTCAGTACGTTTTAGTATTCTGTCTTTTGTCTATGTCCTTCTCATTCTTGTGTTTTTCCTATGTATGTTTTATTGATAGTTCCTGGTCCTCCACTTCTTTATACTTCTTTGCCACTCTGTGATGGTATTGTTTCTGAACGTCCTAGTTGTTTTTACATTAATGTATGATATATTTCACTGTATTTTGCTTTCTTGAGATATATCATCTTAAAGTTGTGTTTTATTCCAATTCTTTTGGAAAGCAATATATATTCCCTATGTACCCTTTTCATAATCGAGAAGATCTTAATCAGTTGTTAATTAAGCATATTGGAGATGAAAGATATGTAGAAACTCTCCGGTATGCACTAGTAAATTTAAAACAAAATAGGCGGAAATGCTTGGAATACAATAACGAATTTTCGCTGGCTTTAAGATTTGTAGTTCATAGCTCATAGTTCTTACTCATTCTTATTTTCAACATTCTGTGTATAGTTGCATGGTTCATTTGCTTCCGTGGAATATCTCCTCGCGCGCTTCAAGTCTGTCCTCGTATTTAAACAAGCTACCTTCAATTCCTTGGTCTTAAAACATTTCGTGTTGTATTCGTATTGCTTTCTAATGAGTAGTATTAGTTGTTGCACATATGCACATACACAGTTTACCAATAACACTTACTTAATTTTATCTGAAATACACAAAAATACAATTTAATTTACATTTTAAAGGAAATTATAGGATTTAAGCCCGAATTGTGTGTTAGAATCGGTATCAAATAGATGTCTGCAGTGCATCGGAAATGGTGGCAGTCACTTCGAGCGCTTAACACATAAATTAGATTGTTATGCAATTCAGCTAAATTCTAAATTAAAACTCATGCCGATCCCTGTACATTAGTTATTTTCAGTTAAATTGCACAATTTCGCTCTAAACCTCGCTCTGGTAATCCTTTCCCAGATAGCTACGTATCTTCTCAAAATAAACGCCACGCCGCGCCGTGTTTATATTTCAGCTATTAATACTTTCAAAGTCTTGTGAAATTTTAAGGGCTATTTCCACTGAACTTATCTAAAATTTAAGCATGATTTAAATGGTGTCGCAAAAAATGTAACCTAGGAAGTTTCTAGTTTAAGCTAAGCTTATAGATTTAGGGGCGATATTTCAGTGCAGGTGAAAGCAAAGACTTAGCTTAAGTCGTAATAGTGTATGGTTTAAGTACATTTGCCGCTGAGCTTAGGGCTTAGGGCCTAAAATATCTTACTTAAGTCCTAGTTGAAGTTAGCTTAAGCTAAGTGTTTGCTTAAGCCTGTACTGAAATACATGACATACAAAATTCCTCTAAATAACTTTTTTGGCTTTGCTAGTCACCTCATAACTTTATACGTTAAGTTAGAAGTTTTAAAATCCAACCTGCCTTTCGCAAAATTAAACTGGTTTAAGTATAGCCTTTCTGATATTGAAACTATTTATTTTTTCAAAACGTAAAGTAGTCCAAAACTAAGCTGCCTTTCTCTTAACCGAGTTCTTAAAATTTAAACTGATTTTCTTATAGTTTAAATTTGCTTTCCCTATGAACCTACTCACACTTTAGGACATTTCAGTTGACCCTTCCAAACTCAAAATGAAACTTTTGATTTGTTTGCTTAACTATGATGTGTGGTTAATGCTTGAGTAATGCAAAGAATCTTGTCTTTACAAAATCCAAGTTGTCTTTCTCGCATCCTGAATCAAGCTTCTTCAAGTTTACATGAATTGACGCTAGTTTTTTTTTTTTAACTAAATTACACTGAATCTAAATCATGGTCCATGATAATTTTCACAACAACATTTAAACCGGTTTCTCATAAACTAAAGCTCTTTGATGAACAAACTTCACCATTTACTTTTATTAAAATAAAAACGAAGGCAGCCTACAGATTAAAGTATTTCTCGAAAAATTCCTTTTCGAAGATTAAATATTAAAGTTCGATATTTCCATTTAAAAAGGCGATAATTGAGAGCACTTAGTAGTCGTTTTTCTCATAAACTGCCTTAGACATATTTCGAACAGCATTTGAAAGTTCTCCATTCCTCTTTTTTGTTTTTTCTCCGATGTAATCGGCAAGACGGTTACCTCGAAGCAAAATAATTAAGACTGCAAATCAGAAAACCGGTTGTCATGGAACTGACAGCGGAAATTACAGCTGGGAAAGTTGGACGTAGGCGAAGGCGTCCTTAAAACGGGTGTAAAAATTGCGAACGACAGGAGACGGGTGAGAAGCTGCAGCTTTATAACGATTTTGCTTTGTGTAAACAACTCGCAATTTAAACTGACGAAGACTTGAGGATTTTTAGGGTCTTCCTTTGTGTTCCCCGGTTTTTAGCTGGCACGTAAGTTTGTACGGTAGTGCAGTTTTCGTTTTTTGTCTCAAGAACGTTGCACTAATAACTTTCCATTTTTTGTACTGCGAATGCATTTTTTGACTAGGACAGACACGCTTTTAGACTAACAAGTTAAACAATAAGATTTCAAACAGGATGTATGAAATATCAAACCGGCAAAAAAGTGCTGACTCGTTCAGATTTATAAAAGGAACAAAAACAAAAGGTGGAAAAAGCAAGCGACGAGTTTCCTTTCAACAAATATGTCGTAAGAAAAATCCTGGCAATAAGCCACATTTTAAAAATCAGATAAAATTTCACGACGGGAGCTTTTCAGACGTGTAATTTTATTTTAGGTTTGATTCAAGAACGGCGAGATTTATTAGGGAAAATTTTTATACACAACAGCATGTGGTTATTTCTTTCAAATGAATGGGAAGAACCCACTTTTCTGTTTTGTTTGTGAAACACTGACCGACAAAATTATAAATTTGAGGCTTTTGTGGTCTGATAAATGTACAAATCAAATAAATTCATTGCTAAGATTTCTGTGCAAGATTTATACATCTAAATTTAAATTAGTGAATGCAGTAAGAAGTGCCATTTACTGTAATGTTTAATTATTGTTCATCGAGATAAATAGCAGTGCTTCATGTGATTAATGTTTCCCTTGGTTGGAATTGTATGCAGTCCACCAAATCTAGTTTAGAAAAGTTTAAAAAGTCCTTTGTATAATTTTGCTTTTATCAATCGAAAAGATGAATATTCGTTTTTCCCACAATTACTTTGTATATTAATCCCTTAAATTATGTTCCAACAAAATTTTCAACTCGAAGATCTTTAAATTTCTTCTTCTTCGGTTTTTACCACTCTGGGTTTACCGTTTTCTCTTTCTTTTAGTCCTCTTTCTTCCATGGATGTCCTAATTTTATACGTTTTACAGCCCAGAGCTGGTTTTGCCCTTCTTCTCTTAGCTACTGGAGACCACAATCTATCATCCGGCATCCGTCTGACATGTCCGTGCACATTCTATTGCTCTATTTTCTAAGGTTCTTGTGATTGAGCAGATAACTTCCATCCTCCTACATATTTTTTCTGTTCTTATTCTGTCTTTTCTTGTGATGCGAAGACATGTCATTTATAACTAAACTGAACTAAACTAAAGTAAATAAAGCTAAAGGGCTAGTCCGCTGTGCCGTCTTGAAAGTCCCCGTCGAAGAAGACAAGTGCGGTTGCTTGTTCAAAAACGTCTGTATACATGTAAATGCATAACATGTCCTGTAACATGCCGTTACACACCAGCTCTTGATAAGGCAATGTATAAGAACATTTTGGCAACTCGAAAACTACTCGGATACTAAAAATTACTGTTAGAAGATGCGAATATATACTACAGTTGAAGGCCAATGCAAGAGGCGGACAACCTTGAGCTGAAAGCCTTAATCAAGAGGGAGGAAATCTTGAGCTAAAGGCCAATGCAAGGTGGAGGTCAACCTTGAATTAAAGGTCAATGCAAGTCAGGGACCAGCCTTGAGTTCAAGGCCGATGCAAGGTGGGGTAACCTTGAGTTGAAGCCTAATGCAAGCCATTAGCCAACCTTGAGTTGAAGAATAATGCAAGTCGGAGGCACACCTTGGGTTAGAGGCCAATGCAAGGTGGGAGTTCAATCTTGAATTAAAGGCCAATGCAAGTTGGAACAACCTTGAGTTGAAAGCCAAAGCAAGTCGGGGGACAGCCTTGAGTTAAAGGTCGAAGCATGGAACGAGAATGGGGAAAGAAAGGGGAAGGAACAAGAAAAAAGAAGGAAAAATATAGAAGAAGGAAGAAGAAAGAAAGTGGAAGAAGAAAGAAAGGGGAAGAAAAAAAAAGAAAAATGGGGAAGGAGGGGGAAGAGTATCTACTTATGTAAATTATTAAGAGATTTGCACCAACAAGTCAGGGGTGTTCGCAGGTAGGCCGAGCCCCCCCCCCACCACCCTGTGATATCGGATTGAGCTTATTGCAAAATATATCCAGAATTTATTACTTATTCACAGTTTATCCTTTGATTTGATTTGGATGTTTAAGATTTAATTACAACCATTAAATGTTCTATAAATGAAACTTAAAACCTGAATGAAATTGTTAATGGGTAACAGAACTGTTGTTCGCACTTAGGTGTCGATGAATTTTAAAGGAAAAGCTCTTACTTTCAGCCTAAATTCTTTCGGTAGGAACTGAAAAGGTTTTCTAAAGCACTAATGTAAATTTATAAGGTTCAAAGTGCAATATCCTACGCTGAAAAAGGCGTCTCCACGAACAATATAGTTGATGTAGGCAGCCATCAGAAGTCCGGTAAAAGATGCAAATGGACCTTTCAAAACCACTGAAATAACATAATAGCACAATCCGTGCTTCCCTTAAAATATCTGTTTGCGAACTCGGTGAAATTCGAAATTCGTGACCTGCATAAATTTGGAACAATGGCGAGTTTAAAGTGGTGATTGCAGTTTTATTAGTCATGCGTAAAAAACCACTTTGCAGTTTAAAAGCGTATCGATTTCGTATGAATTTTCAGTAAACCGTTTTAATTGGATGACATGTATCTTTCATGTATTTTCATCTAAATCTGTAATAGACACAAAATGCCGCTTCGATTACTAAAGGCTATGAAAGCGGATTTTGATCTGGATACTTGTACGTTTTATCAACCAGAAACTGAACTGAAACGAGTAGATTAATAAAATCCCAATTATCAGCTACCGTTTGAACTTTTTCCTATTTTATGGCTATCTCTGATCGCATCAAATGCTTTACATCCCTTGTAAACGACTGCATTTATTTCTATAGATTTCTATAGCCATCCAACTTTTCCACATTTATTCAGGAAGCTGAAACTTAAAACGTTCTAAAAACCAGGGAAAACGCTCAAATTTCAACTATGTTATAGACAAAGGTTAGGCAGTATGGATGTTACGTATAATGCAAAGCAAACAAATCGAAATATTTTTTAAAAAGGAACCGCATACATTTCTCTCTTATTTACATGCGAATTCATTAAATGATGTAAAACTCTCAGTTTGTCAATATTATAAAGGTCTGCAAACAGTACTCATTTTAATAAAGTCGATAGAATTCCGAACGTATTCCTCCGGAAATTAATTCGGGGAGGCATTCGTGTTTTCGTTGTTTTTAGAACACGTTATTTGAAGATTAATTTAGTTCGGTGCACGCTGAAGTGATTAATCTATTCATTTTAAAATCGAGTTGACAAGTTTTTAATTTATTTTTGTACATCGGAAAATTTGTTAAAAGTTAAAGTTTAAAAAAACACGAAGCATTTGCAGATTGATTTCAGATTATATTTAAATTTAAATTAATAGTGATATACCTAATTTTGCTTTAGACAAATTCCTTAATTTATTTTGAAGCCTTTTAATGGCGTTGTGAATAAATTAATTAATAGATACAAATAAGAAGCAAGGTTGAGATTAAAAAACGTGTAGTTAAAGAAGGTGTGGAGGTTTTCTAAGAAATTTAATACAATAAATTGAATTTTACAAGTTACAAATATGTTTTTGTTAATTATACTCAAGCCACCCTATAAGATCGAATCAATTGGGACCAACCCTTTTCACGTCCTCCATGACCTACACTGCCTATAAATCTAATTGATTAATTGCTGACCCGTATATGTAAATCTCTTTTTCCCCTACAGACATTCTCACGCTTGACTACGGGAGAAGTTCCTGCCTATTTTTGTGTTTAAGTCCAGCGGCTACCGCTAATCTAATTTCGGATTAATATTTTGTTATTTAATTAACTAAAAGCTGGCTTTTGGTAAATACGTTTTGTAATAATTAAACCGTTAGAAATTGGCTGTTTTTACAGTTAGCCTCTCCTGTTCAATTGAATTCCTTGGTGAACATCTGGAACATCAATAACTTTCATCAAAGATTTAGTACCCCATCCAGAGAACTAGTAAGGTTCAGCAGACAAGAGCAGAAGAAACGGCCCTCGAAAAGTGAATTGGACATGGAGCTAACTACCCCTGAGGTTCAAGGCTCTTGTTACGAAGACAGTCACTACTTACGAATACTTCAATTTCGCCTTGGAAAGAATGTTTGCACGGAGGATAACCAAAGCAAAGAACAAGGGCATTGATTTTAGGAAAAACATGAAGAGGAAGTCCTTCGAGTAAATACAACATTAAATGAGATAAAGAAGCACCGGTTAAACTTTACGGGAGTTCAACAGCCGAAATGACTGGGGCAAGGCAAAATACAGAGACCAGACTGGGATGTTTCATACAGCGAAAAGGATGTAAGGACAAAATAATAAATTTTATTAACAAACAGTTGGCCTACATACGTACAAGAGCTAGCTTTAGCATTTCATTGCTCATGACAAAACGAGTACACTAACCTAGAAAACCTAGCACCAGGAAGTAACGTTAGAAATGTTAGATAAGACCTCAACTCAACTCAGGCAAGCCTGCTGGAGCTACAGCATAAACTACACGATAATAAAATAACTAGTAAAATCCCCTGGATCAAAAGCATGGTAACAAGAAGTACAAGTTTCCTTCACAACTGAATTAATAGGGATATCTTGACATCACCAGATGGTGCCACAGTCAAACATATATGGCAACTGCGACATAATAACTTCAGTATCAGGGCTATAATAACTATGAAAGGATAGATCATTCAATAGTTAAAAACAAAAACCCAGAGGATAAATTAAAATCCATATCAGTCCCTCTATCTACCTAAATATAGCATACATGAACTTAAGTAAAAAAAAAACTAAAAAATATTTGAAGAACAACTAACACTGTAGAGAATGAAAGAAACATTATTAACACTACTAAAACATTCAACGTGCTCTTTCGTTCGTCAAACGAATTAAAAAGAAATGTAAAATGTGAAACTCACCACGACACATCTTTAGAAACTAGAGTAGAAACACTCTGAATAAAATTAGCAAACGAGGAACAAGCCAAAGGAAGAAGAAAGGTATATGGTGGGACCGTGATTGTAAGGCAGCAATAAGCAAAAGAAACGAAGCGAAGGTTTTATTATTGAGACTTGCAAAAAGAAGAACGAAGAACTTTTAATAGTATAAATTAAGGGATTAGAACAAGCTAACAGGTATAAAGAAAGTGTAGACAAAAAATGGGTTTCGTCCAGAACTTAATCTGTAAAAAATAGCAGGGAAAGTGGGGGACAAAAAAGAAAGGTATTAAAGGACTGGGTATGTTACCAAACATCATTAATGGCACAACTTAAGGAATCTAAACAAGTTAATAGGTGTAAAGAAAGTAGTTAGGTATATAGAATTACTAAAAGATAAAAAAAATAGTTTCGTCCAGAACATGAATTTGTAAAGAACGCTAAGGATGTTTCCAAACACCAAACTGCTAAACTCCTTCCTCTGGAGAAATTAACCAAGTACAGGCATAAGTCAGAATATTGTAACAAAGGCGAATGTAAAAAACATCAAAGTTATAATTTAAGTACATGACCGAGTGGGATGACGTCATTTTGTAAGGTCATTCCACCTGCTAAGACACACGCGGCGTATCAAAGTTGCATCTTTTAAGAAAAGCACGTATGTTAAAGTGCATTATACTAAGTAATTCGACACCTCGCACGCGCACAGATCAGATACTGGAAAATCGAGAAGAAGGAAGTCAATTTTCTGTATAAATACTGAGCTTGAAGTACGCTAAATGGATGATTATATTCAACCGTCAAAGATGCAGCATCTACGACAAATCGACACCCTCCAAGACGATGTTCCAGTAATTTCATGTAAGACTGTTTTAACTTAACTTTAAATCAAGACTTGTAAAATGTTTATGTAAAATTTTTAAGTTCTTTTTATGGCCGTTTTAACTATGATTGGAACTTATTTCTTAGCTGTTTAAAGCGTTTCTTTTAAATTGGGAATAATTTATGTAACTTTGTAAATCTAAAGCACAGATATGAAATACATGATGACTTTGAATAAAAACCTCTCGTAAAATCCTGGCAAAATATCAAGTGACGAAGTTGGTCAAAGACTCTACCTAAATTAAAGTAACTTATTTATACATATTAATTTCTAACAATAAATGAACAAGCCACTTCGCCACAATATTAATGATTTAAAAAAAATTAGGGGGCAACGCTATTTACATAAGCTTGGGAAACACAAAATCATGAGGTGGTTTAATCAAAGAAATTTGAAAACCTGAAAATGGCGGTGGTTAACCCAATATACAAGAAAGGGGGTTGTCTGAACTGTCAACACTACAGGGGAGCATCTCTGGTACATCCCACTTATAAAATCTTTGTCGTAATTGCGCCTGAATGTATAATTGAGAACGAGGAAGAAATAATCGGAGGAAATTGGGTTAATTTTAAAATATTTTACGGCCAAACAAATCGGGGAAAGGCATGGCAACAGACAGTTATTTAGTAGTAGCTAGCGATGTCAGTAGAAAATCAAAGCCACTACGGCCGCACCCAAAAAGCAAGACCATTACTGCCGCACCAGAAATGAGCCCAGCGTGTGGTGCAGTGTTGTCCTGTTATAGAAGCATTAGTTTTTTGTTTACCATAGTCAGGTTGTTGTGGGTAGAGTTCAGCGGTGATGCCATGGCCATCTGGAATCAACTCAAAATGTTCTACCAAACGCACAACATGACTTCCACGTTTAGCCATAGGTTCAGGAATAATTCGACCATGGATTCCGCATATCACGATTACGGAAAAATATCCACTTTTCATCACATGTAACGATTCGTGTGATGAAACAGTCATACATTGAATGTTCTAGGTATTAGCTCGCGAGGTATCACTCAGCAGTTTCTGTATGCTATTGCTAGTTTGTACAACTGCGGAACTGCACTGTATTGTGATATTATAAGTTCATTTCGTAGTCTGCTAGTGTTTGTTGTCGGAGTGGCCTCAACAGCTTGACGTACATATTCAGGATATACAGTAGGAGGTCTATCAGAACGCAGTGCATCTTGGAGGTTGGTTTTCCCGTTGTTGAATTGATAAAACCATTTTTGGCTGTTCTCTTATTGACAACCATCTCTCTTTATACAGCACAGATTTCGAAAGCTACAGCACGTGCAGAAAGCCTTTTTTACCAATAATGACACAAAAGAATTCTGATAACAAAATTTTCTACAAACAAACAATACACTTTCAAATGCCTTAAGCCTGCTTGTCAAAAAGAAAACAAATTATTACATTAAGTTCAACCAACAAAAAGTAACACTCAAAATCCGCACGAACTTTTGACTCATTCTCTGTTAATATTTATGGTTTCAGAAAAAGAATACCAGAAGAATATTTAAAGGGCAGTTCGAAGGTACGCACAAGGGGGAAATTCTGGCAGAGATGGGGTCAAACCCTAAACCAAGATGCCTTTGAATTACTAATCATAACAAATTGGTGGAAGGAGGAAATGGAGAAAACCTAACTTATGGCTAAAATAGGTTAAACATATAATTCTGGTGCTGGGAAACAGAATACCAAGTAGAATATTTAAGGAACAGTTCGAAGAGAAATTTTGGCAGCAAGAGGCTGAAAACATAAACCGGCATGTTTCTGCATTACTAGGCATAAGAAATTAACAAGGAGTAGCCACAGATGGAGATGTATGGAGGAAGAGATGAAGGAACTTAGGTTTAGTAGAACTATAGCACTGGGATGGTGTCCAAGAGGAGAAAAGGGCTGGGAGGGGAGAGGTAAGAAGAGAGGCAAAACCTTAAAGTGTGCCTTAAAGCTACAAAAGCTAAGTGACAAAATGATAATGACTACACACTTTTACACAAAGGGAACTGTTTCACTCCACAAATTAATCTTAAACAGTTTATTGAAGAATTTCCGAACACAAAACGACTCTTCCTCCAAAGATATGCTATACTGTTAAAACACAAATTTTGTTCCTGAAATGTGTTACATGAACTATAAAAAATATAAAAGGCCAAAGAGCGACTTTCGTTTTAGACTTCTATAGAAGGGGATTACACAAAAAAATAAATTAATTTAATATCAAAAGGTTAGCTCTCAAGCATCTTTTACAAAAACTAATATAAAGCTTCAGATTCAGCTCAAAAAATTAACAACAAAAATTATAAAAAGTAAAAAATCCTTTGTAACGTAACTTAATAGAAGGATATCCACAAAACATCTCTTTCTAAAAAAATATGTAAAAATAAGAAATATTACATGAAACAACACGAATTTTCCATCATGAAAATCTGCAATAGATACACAGAATAAAAGAAATGCCCTTCATTTCCAGTGCTTTAGCTTTGCCTTTTTAAAATTCATATTACTACAATTCTTTTGTTTTAATCGTTAACGTTTTCATGAAAATATTATACCTAGAGCGATATTAAAAAAATAACTGTTTTATACTTACATGACTACAACAAACTTTCATGTTTGTTTAATATGGTTAGGCATATTACGATACAGAATATAAAATCAAAAAGTAAAAAATAGCTTTAACTGTAGAAAATACAAACAAAAAATATAAGAGAAGGAGTTTCTAAAGTAGAGAAAAATAGAGAAAGGTTTGGGTTGAGGCAAAGAATTTACCATAACTTTAATGTGACTACATTCTTTTTATCGATTACGATATCGAATAACTGCACTATTAGATGGATCTAAATATAAAAAATTTGCTGCCCTGTTACCTGTTACAGAGGGGCTTTCACTGTCTTTATTCAATACGCATACCGAAGAATCATTTGCATAAATTAAAAATGCATGCAGTTCTATATTATTCAAGTTGTTACCTATATCCATATTCAATGAATATGAATGGGTCAACAGCATTGATAACACCGTCGATAGGTGGGGGGGGGGGGGGGCTCGAGATCAACAACCAAAAGTCTAAGTTTATGAGAATAGATCCAATGTCAAAATCCGCTATTAAAAAAATTAAACGTAGAAACAAAACGCTTACCTTTCTGAACGAGTCAAACTGCGAAGCTTTTCCCTTCATTTCAGGCAATTTTGCAAATGTTAGCTAATTACTTAGTCCCAAATTAGCACACTTTATAGTTTATATTTAAGTCTAACGCACATATTAGCAACAAATAATTCACAAATTAGAGCAGTTTATACACCATTAACACTATGCACTCTCCGAAACACCTGCAAAGCTACTAGCCGAGTTTCAACTTGTTTGCGGGCACAGCTTGCTTATCAAATTCTATAGCTTTATTTGGTTCCGAAACGAAGATTTGAATTTAAACTTTTTATGCTTCTCTTCGCTTAATATCCAGCTATACTTGCTTTTAGTTGCATTTGTAGTGTAAAACTCATAAACAAAGTCGTTAATAAGGAATACAATTTAACTCAAATCAAGCTCAGCATTTCTTATTTAAAGTAACAAATCAATTTCGAATCACTTGCTTTGTTTACATAATAACAAGTGCACGGTTTATATGTTTTTATTGAAACTATAACTGATAATTTTGATATTTAAGAATTTTATTTTAATTCTACATAGTATTTGTTTCAAGCATCGTCGATGCCCGCACACCTTGAAAATTAACTGATAGAACTTCGGCTTGAATTCGTTCAAAACTTGTTGCGATATTTTTTAGGCAATTCCATGGCAATCTTAAGCATTTCATTTGAAATTTTTGGAAATTAATTCCTGCACATTTCAGAAATTCTTTAAATACGAAATTTTTGAAAAATAATTACGTTTTGGGTTCGTAACAACAATGAATAAAATTGTGTCGTATTTCCATGTATGAGTATTTTTAGGGAACTGTATTGATGATACATTTTAGGATCATCTTTGACATGAGTTAAAAAAATATGATCGACTAATCCCACTTAGAATCAAATTTAATGCAGGTTTAAGCGATATCTATAACATTGTTTATTTGCACCAAATTAATAGTACTAACTTATGAGTTCGGTTCAAAATATAATAATAAATTGTAAAACCTTTTTATTTTTTGTATTTATATGAATAAATAAAGGTATCAGCACTTACACTCCGCAAGAGGGTATGGCCGGCAACATGAAGGGTTGGGGCCTTCTAAATCCACTATGTGTACGGAGTGATATGGCAAGTACTACCCCTTCGACAACTATCAACCCTCCCTGCTCCACTACTGTGTTTCGGTTCATAATTATTTTCAATGACTGGGTAGCCTGAGCATTCGACTCGGGTTTGACCCCGAGGCCGTTCGCGCCGTAGGCAAATGCTTTAACCACTCGGTCACTTCGTCGATATATGAATAAATACAAATTTAAAATTACTGACATATTTTCATTGATTTGGCAAGACATCCTCGTTATTAAAGATAACGTATGTCCCAAAAGTTTTCGGAAAAAAATATGATTTCAAGCAACGTTTGTGGTCACAGATACGTGTGCGCACTGAGCGACCAGTTTCTCCAATGTACACTAAACCACAAGAACAGGGGATGCTATAGATGCCTGTTGATGATAGGGGTTGAGGCTTATCTTTTACTGAAGGGAGTATCTGTGACACTTTTGGAAGGGGTTTGAAGATGTTTTTTGAGAATCCTACCTATGCGATCCGTAACTTGGCGAATGTAGGGTAAGAAAGCTGTAGCCTGGGGTGTACAGGTATTTTGTGGATTTTTAGGGTTTGCGGGGTGTAGTTGTTTTTGGATGACCTTTCTAACATCGCTTTTGTTATACCCATTCTTGATGAGAGACGTTGAGTCTTTTGTCTCAAAATGACACGGTCCCAATCCGGAAGACGCTGACCGTGGAAGTCTTCGAATTCATTAAAATGTAATACAGTTAACTTCCTGAGTAAAAACGATTTAAAGATCCAAGAAACTACTTAGTTTAGAAATTTCAAGCGATTGTATTTCAAATACAATAGGTAATTCTGTTCTCTTCCCAGCGGAGCATAACATTCCCTTGTTGATTGTGGATAATTCATGCGTAAAATGCAACACTCCTAATGCTAGTAACTTAGCAAACTTAGGCATCAACGTCGAATAATACCAGGAATTTAACCTAATTCTAAACTGAAAGCATGGAATTCACTCGCGAAACCAGAAACATCAATATAGTTATTAAGATAGGTCCACGTTGCTCCTTTCGCTTGCCTTATTTCTTTGAATATTATTTATCAAACTACTACTTCACAGTTAACTATGATCATTTGCTGAAAGAGTTTATTTAAAAAAAAATTACCTAAATATGAATTCAAAGGTTTAACAGCTAGTAGTGGAGCAATCAAGCGAATTATTTCCCAGTTGCATTTTAGAAATTACCAAAGATGGTCTAGCAAGTAACTAGCATGCAATCTTGTTATTAACACGGGGGTATTAGTCAAACTCGGGAAGCATCTAACGTAAATCAACAAGTGAACTTTGAAGATTAATCAAGTGAATGGAGTAAGAGCGAAGTTGGAGCACAGTTTTAGAGTCGATGACTAGAATTTATGGACTTCATGAATTCACTACGAAAAGTTGCTGTGGTTAGAGAGAATTCTTTGTAGCAATTTCTACTTCTACCTTGTATTGGTTCTAAAGAATACATTTGCCACCTTGTGCTTTGATCTACGAAGGACGTCATACATTCTAATCGGATTCGGAGGATTTTTTTTGTATTTTGTACCTAAAAATACATTTTCATGTTATTGTCATCTTATGATATACGTTCTTTGTTAAATATGTATGCGGAAATAGGTTTTGATACTGTTAGTAATAAATTTGGAAGGGTGTTTTTGATATTTTCAGGGTTTTAATGGTTTTGTTAATTTATTTTAAGTTTGAAGTTCTTAGGAAATAAAAATCTAAGTGTAAGCGTTGAATATTCATTACTTTTTTTAAATATTACTTCGGCAAGCTTTTGGTTTCTTGATAACTTTTATTGATCGAAAAATAAAAGAAAAACAAAAACATACAAAAAGCATAAATAAAACTTTAGTTGAAGATTAATTTATAAAAAGTATGAATATTACAAAAAAAAACAAATAAACTTTAGTTCAAAGGGTATTTGGAAGGAAACCTTTAGAAAATTCCGCAGAATAGATGAATTCTGGCAGACGCCATTGAAAAGAACAACAATTTTAGACAAAAAAAAAACAGTTTGGGCTAATTCAAAACCCGAAAATTTAGCTTCGTTTTGACGTAAAACTTGTTAAGAGCTGCAGCAAGAAAGGCCAAAACTTAAAAAAGCTTGTTTTTAGGCAAACAGTAAAGTTAAAAAAAAATGCCCCCCACAACGAATTTTCCGTTTAATTCCTTCGTTCAGGGTATTCTGATTTCAAAGTATTAAGTAATAATTTGCTTCTTGAAATCAATCGCATAAATCCTTCACCTTTACATTATAAAGCTGCAGAAGCTCAATAATAATATAATAATCAAACATAACAGAGTATATTTCGGACTTTAAATTATAAAGGACCTTTGAATGGAATTTTAATCTGGTAGCTTCGGCCTGTTTAGCTTTAAATAAATTTATTACCAAGAAGATAGCTATCAAACGTTAAGAATTTAATAAAACCTTGAAATATCAAGAAACTTCGAACTTTCTGATGGCCTTTAATAATATAAATAATTAAATAGATAAAATTCGCAGTATCAGCCCTAGATAACAACCGAAATTAAACTAAAAGAAAGAATAAGTATAACATAAACGTATGCATAATGTGACGGGTCAGAGGTCGAGCTCACGAGGGAATTTTATGACAGGTTGCAGGATACCCTACATTTAATTTCAAAGAGCGAGAGAGAAAAAAAAAGAAACGAAAAAGGGAGGATGGAGAAAAGGCTTTAAACACCAAAGGAAAGATTACGATAGAATTTTACAATTCTATAGTCAAGCCGCGGAGGAAAGATTTACCTTTATAGCAGAACGAAGAGGAGCAAAAAAGCCTTAGAAACTACATGGTATACACGCAGGAAGCTTAATTAATTACAGAAACTAAAGTAACATTAGAAGTAAAATTAAGCACATGAAAATAGGGTTAATAAAATCACATGAAAATGAAAGGAGAAATTACATGAAGAAATAAAGATAGATTTTAAAAAACTTAAAGAGGAAGAAAGGGCTTAATATATTGGGAGTGGCATCGAAAAGCTGGACTTTGGAAGAAAGGTGGATCAAAATTAGAGATATGCTAATGAACGCTGCAGAGGAGACCTGTGTGGAAACAAGGAAATAAATTCAGCATGGCGAAGATCAAGGTGGTGGAACAAAATAGTGGTAAAATGAAAAGGGAGGAAGACAGAGAAAAGGACATTAAGGAAAGTAATGAAGCCAAAAAATCTGTAAAAGAGACTAATACTATCGTGAGGAGTTCGAAAAAGAGATGGAAGACGATTACGATTTAAATAATATTAAGAGGAAAAACAAATAGAATAAACATCAAAAATAATATAAAACTAACAACAACATCAGAAGAGATTTTAAAAGCTTGGGTGGAATACTTTAACAAGAAATTTAATCCAAAGAAAGAGCAGAACACAGGAGAATAAAAGAAAGACATACGTCATTCAGAATCAGAGTATGATAACAAGCAGGTCGAGGGAATAAAGAAAGAAGAACAACAAACAATGGAAAAACTAAAAATAGGAAAAGGATATGGAAAAGATGACAGAAAAAGAAATGATTAGGCGGATAGGCGATAATGTGGAAGATATGTGAAAAGGCATGGGAGAAAGAAAAACCATGAAGGGACTGGAAGTTCTGACAGTTAAGCAGCACTCAAAGTCTTGAGCTCTTTAGAAACAAAATGCAAACTGGTCATGGAATATCGACGGGCCATGACTCAGTTAACTGGGATTAACTAATCTGGGTGCCCGGACACAGTCACGTTCTAGACCAGGAAGGGGGCTACTTGGAACCCTCTCTGTGCCTTGAACCGGCCTACTAAAGCCAGCATTCAGCAAACAATTAGATGTTGAAGTCACTCTCAGTTGATCTCATATTGATCTTCGGGCCATGGGTTGAAGCAAACGAAGCAACGCATCCATAGACTATCAAAATGTAGGTCCCGACAGCTCCTTAGGTTTGCCAGGAAATACCTCGGCATAGTCACATGCCTACTTACAAAGCATAGTCTTTTCAAAAGACATCCGTATCTAGTGGGTCTTTCCCAGGAGCCAAGTTGCAGATTCTGCAACAAGGCGGAAGAAACCTTTCTTCATCTCTTTTTGCGATGCACTAGACTACTTCTACTGAGGCATCGCCTATTTGGTGCCGGTTTCCTAGAGCCCGATGATATACAAAGCGCCTGTATGGGTAAGTCCAATGGGTATAGGACCTGAGTGTTGCTACTTCGCACCGCCAAAAGAAGAAGAAGAAGAAGAAGAAGAAGAAGTGACTAAAAAGTTTCATAATATCAGTCCATAGAAAAGAGAAGCTCATCAACAGTAAAAATAAATAATAAAAAAGATTAAAAGGCGAACAGGTAGCTTTTCGCCCCCAAAGACAAACAAGCGATAACAGTAGCAAGATTAGCAACATTAAAAGGAGGTAAACTTCTATAGCTAACCTTCATATATTTAAGGTTGACATTTGCTAGTACATATAAATATACAAATATTATGGAAAAACCTGGGAGACATACAAATCTTAGAAAAACTAATAAAGGTTATCAAAAGTGTTTACCAAAAGTGTTTACAGTACAGCGCCAATCCATGGTGTGGGGTCAAAAAAGATTGAAATGGAAATACGAGTAAGGCGAGGTCACAATTTAAGTCCTCTACTATTTATCATAGTGATGGGAAGGTCACTAAAGAATACAAAAAGGAAAATACCCAAAAATATAGATAGATAACTTCTTATAGGAAAATGACATAGTACTAGAAGACACCTACAGAAAAACTCAGAAATAGCTAGCTATATGGATAAAAGAAATCAAGAAGTTAAAAATAAAAGTAAACATAAATTTAAAGAAACGGACAGGAAGAAGAAGGTGAAACGAAAATTAATTTGTAAAGGAGAAATATTAGAGTAGTATCTTGCTATGAATACCTAGGAAGCAACTAACAGAAGACGAAGAAATAGATATGGAATTAAGTAACCGCATTAAGAAAGGTAGCAAGATGTACTTTGCAATAAATACATACGGGAAAAAGAACTTAAGAAAAAAAAAATAAAAGCTCATGTATACAAAACGTTAGTGACGCCAATGTTGTGATCTTGAAATGGTTTGGACACATTCACAGAATAAGTGAAGAAAGAATGGCGAAGAAAGTATTACAAGCCAGAAGAACGGTGAAAAAAAAGTAGGGCGACGGATGAAGAGCTGATTTAGCAGAATGGAGGAGGTGGGAGAGTCGAGGGGAAAACGATTGAACAAATTCAAATAGCTGCAAACAATAGGAAAGAATGAAGACAATGGACGAAATCCACATCCGACGTACGATAGGACAAAAGAAATTAAAGTAGAAGAAGAAGACCTTTAATACAGCAAACTTTTTATGTTTCTTTTTGTGTAGTATATTATTTAAAAACATAGAACAAATATTTCAATTCAAATGTAGGGATTTGTTAAAAAACAAGAACGATTTTTAAATAAAAAGGGAAAAAGAAAATTAGTGTTACCTTTAAAACTACTTTTTATAGGTGTTAAATAATATTGTAACATAATGGAATAATAATAACATGAAAATATTATTTTAGCATAAAATACCCTTGTTTGTAAATTGCAATTACTTCATGGTGAATCATTTGTTACCAACTACGATGTCTATTTTGGTAACAAGGTTAGCCGTGCAGCTGCAAGTCATAAAAGTATAATTAGTATGTAACCTGATATCTAGCCAGCTGCAGAGCAGATGTTGGTGAATCACCATTCTTTGAAAATCACAGATAAGCACGTTCATGGTGCAAGGTGGCAGTTGACTTTTGGGTGTACTTGCACTTGGTATGGTCAGTCAGTGACAGGCAACCAGTGAGGTCTAAGTGCAAGGGAGGAGGCAGATTGAGGCCTATCCATTCAGATCCTTCGAATGATGTCGAGGTACTCGAGAGTAGGCAGATTGAGACTTGAGTACTTAGACTTCCTAAGTTAGTTAGTCGAGGCACTCGAGAGTAGGCAGATTGAGACTCGAGTACGTAGACACATCAAGTTAGTTCAGTCGTGGTGTACAGAGGTCAGTTCCCATCCTTCGTACTTAGTGGTTGCTGCAATGTATATGCAAGTATATTCTTATGTATTTATTTTAAATGTAATTCAATCTGTCATAAGGCTTGCTAATAGTTTGGATATAATCCTTTGTTTCATTTATTAACTTTAACGTGTGTAACTTATCTCCTAGAATTGTTAATGTACTTATTTGTAACTTTGTCAGTAAATAATATTTGTAAAACATAAAAGTTCGGACAATATATGTTATGTGAGTTGAATTATACTTTCAATTAAAACCTCTCGAACAGCTAAGTAAACCCCACGTAACGGAGTTGGGTCAAAGACTCTACCATCATTATTTATTTAACTTATTTTTACTATACAGCCCTAACTCACTTCGTTACAATATATTAAAGGAATTCAACTAACTACCAAGAAATTCAAACATTTTTACTGATTTATATGCTTTTGACCTCCACTAATTTTTGGGAATTAGCAACCTTCAGAATCCTTTTAAAACTTGTTAGGGAGCTTTAACAACGAATTTTTTGTTACTTAAAAAAAATTGTTTTGACGCAAACATTAAAATTAAAAAAGTGCCTTCAACAACGAATTTATTTCCTTCATCCGAAGTGTTTCGATTTACAATAATCAAGTACTAGTTTGTTTCTTGAAATCAGCCCCACAAATCCTTTTTAATTAGTAAGCTCGGGGTTACGTACAAATGCTTGTTTTCAAACAAACAATAAAGTTTAAGAAACAAATTTTTTATTTAATTTCTTCATTCAGAGTGTTTTAATTAAAATAGATAAAGTAATAATTTGTTTCTTTAAATCAACCCTATAAATCATTTTTACTTAGTAAGCTTGGAGTTACTTAAAATCAACCCCAAATAATCCTTTATTCTAAGTGAACTCCGTACTTAAAAAGCCTGCTTTTAGGCAAATAAGGTTTAAAACAATGCCAGGGTATTTATAGTAAAGAGAAATTTATTAAATCTGACCATTAAATATTTTATGTATATAATATGTCGTACGAAATCAACAAAATAATAGAAACAAAAATCAGATTTCTCTGCGAAACAATAAATTAGTAAAAACTCGTAATATTTTTCAAATTAAACAATGAATAACATAAAATACGATTTAGAATGACAGTAAGTAATTAAGTAGGCAATACTTCATCCCTGCTTATTTCGAACAATAAATTTCAACGTCTCCCTGCAAATAGTATTTGCAAATCGATAACAATAGGATTACTGTAAAGTCGTTCGACTGGCAAATGTAGATTATATTTGATCGCAATTTTCAGTCAATACGCTAACAGATTGGAAAATTGTTATTTCACCGCCCATCATGTTCGAAGTGATGCAAGCCAATCAACATCATGCCTTCGCCTGCAGCTACGGGGATCTCATTTTATTTAAAGATCGAATTCGGAAAAGCTATGAGGATGTACTTTAACGTTCGATTTTGAATAAACATTTGTTTCTGCACGCATTAAAAAGTCCCCTCAGATCCTTTGCGCTTTCATAAAGCAATTAAAAACTGTAGGAAGTAGGCGCGAAGAACGTGCGCTCAAATAAGTGACAAATGTTCGAGTTATTTAAAAAAGAATCTCAATTTCTAAAACGCAAACTACGTTATTATTTACATAATTTTCTCATTTCTGGAGGAGAAATGAGCAATACAGATAACGTTTGTCATTTTTTAAGAAAGAACCCGCCTGTTATTCGTCGCGGAAACTTTCCTAAACAGTAATAAATTTCATTCTCGAGATGACAGTAATAAACAACGATAGTCATTGTACAAATAGGTCCTTAGTTATGGATTAGCTATCAATAGTAAGTACCTTTAATATTCCATCATAATCAGGCTTTAATTTCAATAAGGTGCTGTAGGTAAATGTAATTACAGAACGGTGTTGGTTAGTAACGATTTACGATTAATTATGAAACGCTTTCAACGTCTAGACAATTTCAATTTGGTGTCGTAATCTAAGCAATAATACCAGACAGTTTAAGCAAGGCTTTATTAAAATGAATAAACTACTGCGTTTTTATAAATTGCCCCAGTAAGGTTTCTTGGAAATATTTTTTATTAAGTAAGTAGCCTCGCGTAATTTCTCTTATTAGTACCTAAAGGATATAAACAAAAGCTTAGTGATACTCTTTTTTATTTTATTTTTACTAATTCCCTTAATGTATGTATGTATTATTATTATTCCCTTAATAAATAAGTAAATTGTAAAACAATTCAGTTCACATTTGTAGCTGATTTTTAGAAAATTTAAAATCGTCTTTAGTTGAAATTTATTCTTCTTATTCTTCCTATTCTTCTAACTTGACGCCACCGTTTGTTGCTGGAAAAGCATTGACAAAATATGACTTGTGAAATATACATACATAAATAGTTAAAATGTATGAAGCTTTCTAGCAAGCCCAAGGGTTTTTAATGCTTGTAAGATTGTAAAGTTCACGTAAAATATCCGAATATATTATGTAAAAATTTAGAATCTTCAGCATGTTAGAATCATGTTCTGCAGAAATATTTAAAGAAATTACTGTATTTTACTAAATCTGCGGGATGTGAGCAAAATAGCAGCAAAACACAGACTAGTTGATGATTTGAAGAGCTTAAGTAAGAAGAAAAGGATAACAACTAATAGTTCGAATAAATAGGAAGGTTAGAAACGTGTTAAAGTAGTTCTGCAAGTTAAAATACACAAGAAAGAATCGTTTTAAAAATAATTACACTCTATTAAATCCCTGAAAAAGTTAATATAAACACGGTTTTAAACCTTCCAGCAAGGCATAGATAGCATTTTGAGGAGAGCTTGGCTTGATAGTACTCAAATCAGGGCAGACTATTTCAGAGTGAAACTGCAACAAAATAGCAAAAGAAGACAATGGACAAAGTAGTAGGAACCGTTAAAAACTAAAATTACGAACAACAGCAGCTGCAGCATAGAATAATATCAAGCCGAAAATGCTGAAGCTTTTAGCATGCGAAGGATTGAAACTATACTAGTACACAGACTCATCGAATTGTCTTGGAGAGAGAAACCACAAACTAACTAAAGTGGCCATCAGTCTCATGGTACTAAAAGTCATGTTTTAACTAATAACAACTAATAAAAGTTAAGCTATCCAGATTTATGTAATTATTATTACTTATGTCTTGTATTTTGTCAACATTTCCTGAACCAAGCTATATTTTGTTCATTTCCATGTTCGTGTCCTTAAGCTTTGCAGTTTCCGTCGTCTTGTTATCTTCGCCTGTACCTTTGCTTAGTTTTTTGAGTGCCCAGCCCCAGGGTCTTCTTGTCTTCCTCTTTCCTTTTCCAATTTTTCCTTTTCTTCATTCCATATCCACACTTCGTCGTTGATAGTGAGTTTTTGGTAGCCTATTTTTGCATTATTCCTTTTAGCTTTCTCTTCATTTGCTATTTTCCATATTGTTTTCTCAATTTCTCTTTCTCGCTTCGTTCTATCCTGATTTATGTATATTTTCTCCTTATTGTGGTTTTTAAGTTTATTTTTGTTTTTCAGTATATCTATTGTATCTTGTTGGCTGTTCATTTCCATGATGCACGTTATAGGCCCTATTTTATATGCCGTCTTGGGGGTAATATTCAGCCCTAATACTTTTTATAATATATGAGTTTGGTCATCTCTTCTTTTATTTTCTCTGCGTCTTTTGTATCTGCTTTAACACCTGTTACCACTAAATTTGCTTTCCTTTCTTTCTTATCCATCTCTTCAAGTCTGTTATTGAGGTGTCGGATATCTCTCTTTATAGCCTCATTTTCTGCCTTCAGAGCTATCATATCTTCCCTATACTGGTGTTGTTCTGTTCTGATGTCTTTGATATCTTTGGTTATATTAGCTAGCATTTGCACCATTCTATCTAGTTTGTCTTCCTTTTCTGTTTCATTTGGTTTTTTCGTTGGGGTTCTCTTGACTTTCTGGCTTTTTTTGGAGCTTTCCTCTTCTCCACCTTCTCTTTTCCTTTTATACTAGTCTGTGGAATACTCATCTGTACCGCTAGCTATGTTAGATCGCGATTTCTTACTTCCCCTGCTTGATGCAACATTCCGTTTACTAAATTAACCCAGTATTGTAATTCCATCCGCTTGTTATTTCTTTCGAAGTATTTCTTCAGCCGGTTTTGCAGATTCTGGTGTATCTTTTCTTCCTTTCTGGCACTATTCTAATATGGTATGTACGTTTTCTTTTAGTTTTATTCTTTCTGTTTCTGATCATTTGATTATGATATCCTTGACTGTAGACTTTGCCAAATTTAGGTCTTGGGCAATTTGGAACATATTTTTATACATTCTCTGCCCTTGCGGAAACGCCAGGAGCCATATTTTAACAATAAATGCAGAAAGTATTTCTAATAACCAGACATAACACACACAGGTTTACAGGAAAAACTGTTTTGATTGAAAACTGCAAGTGTAAATCAGAAGAACGTTCTAATATTTAGCTGCAGCGATTTTTGCAATTTTTGTCAACTCACGTCACTTTGGATGAGGGAATTACTTCTTTCATAACAACCTTTATAGAATCGATTAACGTAGATCACCAGACTAACCATCTGATAATTAAAATATTTTTACTTTACTTAAACTCGAAGAATAGAAACTGTCTGTGTGGCTAGAGAAGAGATCAAAACGACTTTGGGCAACATACGAGTACAATCAGAAAGTGTAAAAGTTAGCGGAGAGCAGAGGGATCAACTCGCATTTTATTGCTGTCGAGAATTGAATAACATACTATTCTACACCTTTGTTGCCTACAGAAGAATAAGAAGGGGAATTATAACCAAAGCAACGAATATCCGTTCATAGAAAAACCATTGAAGTACAAATTTTCCCAAAAATATGTAAACGAAAAGTGCTTTGATGTTTGTCAGAATGAAAGCAAAGCGGTTTGAATAATCCTATGGTTTTTAAAAGAGATTTTGGGAAATATTGGCAAAACATACTACAAAAAGAAATGTTTAAATTAAGAGAACATGTCCTACCTTTCGTAACACCTTATGCCCTTCCTCCAACAAGGATGGCAGTAGATATCTGAAACAAATTCCTGTTTTAGTTTTGATAATATTCTAAAAACCCTAAAAGCTATTTTTACTAGAACTTTCTTAGCTATTCAACTAACTTTAATTAATTTTGGTTTTTTTGTATTTCCGTTTCTGTAGCTTAGTTATGACACGAAAGCAGCAACATGGCACAAAATAATAATAAAAATTTCTACGAAATCGCCTTCATAAAATTACTACGAGATTGCAATACCAGAAATCACATTTTCACTAAAGTTCGGAACGTTTTATCGAATCGATAAATACGCAAAGCAGAAACGGCAGAAATCGAGTGCAATTATTACGAATTTGCAGTTATAATTGCTTTGAATTTTCAGCAAAATGTGTGAATTTTAATATTTCCAATGTTACAAAGTTTACTGAACACGTGTTTACGATTTTCCCAACGAAATTCTGTTTATTAATGGACTGAAAACGGACCGATAATAATCGGCTGATACATAGTTAAAGGGCATTGATAAAAAATTATTACAAACAATAACGGAATAAACGTTTAAAGCTTGTAAGGCATTTTTATTAAAAAAAAAAGATGAAAGAAAAAAAGGAAAACATAGATTGGACATTGATCTTATAGTACGGTTTTCATACAAGAACATTGGGTTTGTTGGGGAAATTCAGAGTTTTACGAGGTAGTAAAGGATTTCGTGCGTGCACAGAATTTTTATTCAATCTTGGTGGGATAATCCTTTCTAATTTACAGTTCAGTGATAGAATCAGGGAGAAATTTCTAAAATTATGATTTAACCTAAACGTGCCTTTTACGCTTACGCATACAATTCCCCGAGTTGCGGGATTAAAGTATACCGGAAATATGAGATTTTTGGGTAAATCATTGTAAACGAATAATGTAATCATTGACTGTAAAGCGTGATTAATTTAATACCTACAAAACACATCGATTATTCTATTCTTAAATATGGAAGAATGATTTTGTATGGAAAATGTGAAGGAATTAATTTATTTTTACTATTATTCTTACTTTTAAATAAGATTGCATAGGCTTTTATATTTGACAACAGAAATCTGTTTGCAATTGTTTAATAAGCATTGAGTTTTATAATTTTTCCTGGATATACAATTCGCTGTAACCAACTTTTACCTGACAAATCGTATGAATATTTTATAACAAAGCACCCAGTTTATGAGGGCGTATTTTTATCTTATTTACCTAACCACGAAACAAAAAAAGCGATGATGTCAAACCAAGTATTAAAAAATAGCTGTGGAATTTAAAAGAAAATGCGCTAATTTGTGCGATTTATAGAGTGTTGGGGGAACATCGTCCAGCAGATAATCAATGACTGTTTGTTCATAGAGTTAAGGCATCCACCTTATAGCCTTGGCCTAGCTCCCCCAGACTTCTTTCATTCAAAAACTTAAAAACGTATTTCAGTGGAATGCGTTTTGCATCTGATAAAGCACTCAACGAAATTGTTGGACAATATTTTGCAGAGAGAGGGCATGGGACAATTAGGAAAAAAATGGAATAAGTGTATAAGTGTCGAAGGGAGTTACGTTGAAAAATATAGGGTTGTTAATGTGATACGTGTTTGCTTCATCACTAGGGAGATAACAAAAAATACGTTTTCGTATAACATATATGATGAAATTAATGGCCAAGCTTTCATTAAACAATTTTTTACTAAATACCCAACCAACCTAACGTTAGATATAAATTAATTGAACTAAAAACAACTTTCCACCTGTAAATTGGTATTTTATTTAATTACAGACTTGAATTATTGCCTTGTTTTAAGGGACGAATGATTATTGCTTTAAATACTTTCTAGTTTTTCTGTCTGTTATGCCTACATCTGTTGAAACTAAAACTGTTCTGTTTATGTAAATTCTTACAATTTTTGATTTCATAAAGGCAAAACATTAAAATAAACTAGTTTGATAAACCACAAAAGCTGAAATAATGCAAACTTATAGCTAGTTATCAGATTAACTAGTTGGTATATTAAAGCTTCTTTTTAGTCAACAAAAACTTGTCTGATTTGGAACTAAGTAAAATAGAAACGCAATTTTCGATTTGTTGGGTTCGGTTATTTTATTAAATTACGCGTTTAACGTGCCAAAAGCAAAGCTCAATTTCATTATTTAGCGAGATTAAATAAGAAATTAATTTAATTTAAATTCCTCCATTCGCAAATAAACATTAATTTAAACTCACAAGGCTTGCTGTAGATTTCTTTCGCTCTAATTATTTTATGTGGCAACCAGTTTTAAACCTTGAAATTTATAGAAGAATAAATTTTGTGTAGAATGAGTAAAGCGTAATTTTAATCACTGTTTACGTTTGATCGGTTTAACGAATTCTTCTCGTTTTGGTAGACAATAACTTTGTTTAACTTTTATAAACGTTTATACCAAATTTCGGTTTTTATACGTGCTTAACCTTTTGGAAACTGTTAAATAAATTCTCTAATACGTAGGTGGTATGTGTTTTAGAATTCTAAACTGGCTGTCAATTGCTACCTCAGTCTAGACTGCTTTAAAGGGGCTAGAAAAACATTTGTGTGTGGTAATTCAGAGGTTGTGCAATTTACGCCATTCTCTAATCAATACTTGATAATTTAGTTAATTGTGTTATACGTAATTTTTGGTGGCGATGACGTAAGCGTCCAATTTCTTAAAACAACGACTGCATGTTTACAAAGACCGGAACGAGAGCATTTTAAAATAAGGGGATTAGTTACGGTTTAAAGGCTTCGACGGACTTGGGAGGGAATTCAGGGGTAGTTGGACGCGGGACCAAATGGCAATGTAGAATCAACTATAGCAGGAGTTTAGCCTTGTTTTGGAAAGGGCCATACGAAGAATTATATATACCATAGACAACTTCAACTTGCGGATGATGGGGTACTGATTGGAAGAAGCAGAGTTAGAAGAAGATTTGGTACAATTAAAAAATTATGGAAAACCCCTGGGCATAAAAATAAGTAAAGCAAGAAGTAGAGATATTGTAATAGGACGTAAATTACCACAACAGGAAGCAGCGTATATACACATCCGAGCTGAAAGCTATGAAAATGTGAATGAGTTTAAATAGCTAGGATCCACCTTAAACCGAAACAATAGCATCGATAATGAATTAAAGATCCGAACCTTAACAGGAAATAGAGCTTTGCTTGTAAAGAAAGACTCTATAAGACACCTTGACCTTCAATAAACAACACTACGAGCTTAAACAGATCTGAGAGAAAGATTCCATGACGAATATATGGGCCTAAATATTGTAATAACTTAGGAGGATGGAGACAAGTAATTAGCCATGAAATAAGAGAAATACAAGAAAAGTAAGAGCTATCAACGTGGATCAAAGCTCAAAGATTGAGGGGGCTGGGGCACATGTAGAGAATGCCGACAGAAAGAGTGATACTGGGGGTACTTGTCCAAACACCAGAAGGCTGAAGACCGAGAGAACGACGTTAGAAACGACTTAAAAACTTTGGCTTTGCCTTGCAGAGCTTGGTCAGGCTAACCCAAAACCGAGACATATGGAGACGTGCTGCCTACTGTGGAGGAGACCGGTGCTCATGACGGACTGCAGTGAATATAAAGGCTGAACAAAAGCAATCGGAAATTAAGCGATTTAATAACAAATCTAGTTGCAGGGAACTCAGACGTCCAACAAATTTTTCAAAGAGTAATGCCACTTTAATAAACGTTCTTAGGCAAGAGTAAGGCTTAACTGAGAAATACGTGACCTAAGAATTTTTCGTTTACCTTGGTTAAATAAATGATGTTTTAATTGGAAACTCTTTTAAAACAAATTGAATACGAACATCTTTAAAGCCGTATTAAAATTCCAATTATGTTACCGAAGAATAAATTTTGATGGGAAATAAGTCTTTATAGCAGGTTAATCGGTAGCTCTGCCGGATATAAAATAATGAATGCGCGTTAAACATTTTATTACGCCATTAAAAGAAAAATATAAAACAGACTGCGCTTGGTTCTAAATCTACAGCTATTTAAAAAACAATCTAATTTATTTTTATACAAGCATTGAGTTTAGTACTAAAGTTTGTGTAGCATTTTCAATTTACCTCTTTGCTTTCGAATTGACGGACGGCGCCTAGAGAAAATAAAGTAAATAAAGAGCAAATATTTTAAAATCTAATAACGAGTCTATAAATCATTCAGACTAAGAACACAAGACCAGGAGATGTTTGAGGAAGATAAATTGAGCAACTGTAAGTTAAAAAGTTTGTTCCGAACTTTTATCAAGTTTTCTGAAAATGTAAAATAGTTCACGAACCTTATACTACCGCCTACGTCCTCGAAACTTTAACCGAACAACAAAGCAATTTTTTGCGGTTACAACTTTTACTACCTAAGCAAACTAATTGTAAAACGTCGAAGTTTAAATTTATCATTCCCTTTAATTTCCAGACAAGCACGTTATTAACATATTATTTTATCTAAAAACAATGTTTGTTTGCACCAGGATTAAAATCAGATTTCAGGGTTATTTTTGCGCTGAAACATCTCAGCTTTGAAAGTATAAATCACCTTTGACGTTTCTAGCTTCTTTTTATACCAAATCGGCGATATTAAACCTTGAAGCCGGGAATTTTCCTGTCATTTTTCCTGTATTCTTTCTTTTGTCGCATTAGTGCGGTTCCGTTTCAAATGTATCATATATCAGAACGGTATAAGTTACCTGTCAGTGGCCATGGTTGATATTTTGAAAAACAAAGGATCCTTTTCCGTTTTAGCAATATATTTCTTTGGTTAAAAGCAAGTACAGTTTCTTTCGTTGTTTCCTATAAATTACTGAAAGTCGGGCGATTATACTGAATCCAGGCATTAGTTTTAATAATATAACTCCTTGAACATGAAAATTTGCACATTTCTCCCTGTGGGAAGAATAATTTTAACTCACATCTGGGAGCTTTCCCTTTCGTGATTGTATCAAATTGTTTGCAGAAATAAAATTAGGTAAACATTGCAATTATTTCTCAACACTTTTTCCTTTAAAAATAAAACGAATTCTAAAGTATGTAATACGTAGTACATATACAAGGGCAAGTCAGTTGGAAAATCCATTAATGCACAGGATGACAGCGAAGGTATTAGGAGTATAATCCTTAAATCTCATTACAACTTGTGTTGTACTTTATCGTTAAAGATTTAGCCGATGTGCGCATCTAACTTTATCACTTACACTTTGAAGATGACAAACTTTTGTGTGGTAGAGGTGGGATAAGTGCATAAACAAACTTAGCAGACTGGTTTTGACAGATACGACTTCGTTGTTTTTATGTAATGTAAAATTGTAACCCTTATACCTACCTACAAAAGTTGTTAAATACTTAACTCTTGGTTAATACGAATCAATTTTCTAAATTTTTACAAGTTCAATTGTAGTTCTTAAGATCAATGTAAGTTTATTATAATTTTCATGTTATTCAATTAATAACTCAAAGTTTCTTAAATAATATTGTGTTGACTCGTCGTTTTCTTCGAAGGACTGGATCAAATCAGATGATAAAAGAATCTACAAATAATAATATTCTAACTAAATTAGAGTTTTTATTTTAATTGCTTATTTATTTTTATTTTTTACTACGTTACAATATCGCCGGTAGAGAGTTTCCATCCTCTACGTCGCCTAGATCGGCACATTTTGTTTGCCTGTTTTACAAAACCACATCGTATTACCTATTATGCAAACTTAAATATCAATTTCAGTAAAACAAAACATATGAGCAACTCAAATGAAGAAATCGAAGTTCTTACTAATACACGTATATAGGACAAAGAACATGTTTCTCGAAAAAAGGCAATAAGAAGATATACATATTATATAGAAGGATACAACTAGGGTGATCTGCATGTGAAGATCTCAGATTATGTACTCAAATACAATCTTCTAGAACACCTAAAAACTAGAATATAGTACAATCAACGCGTTCTATCAACTGTGACGTATGTTGCTGAAAGCTGGACGTTTACAGAAGGGCTCATAGAAAAACTACAGTGGTACAACGGAATTGGGCATTTGGGATATGATAAAACCGAAAGACCAAGCAATGGATAAGACAGAGAGCAAAAGTAATGGGCATCAGAGGCTAAATCGCTAGACACACAAAAATTGAAATGGACAGGCCACCTAATTGACGAGGAAAGTGCGTGGAGACCAAGACTAGGGAAGCAGAATCGAATTGGAGAGACGATATACAGAGAGTACGTATAGAGGATGAGTCGAACAGCAGAGGTGGAGAGGTGTATATCCTAAGATGGAGTACGATACATTGAGCATGAAATTTTACTAAAAATTTTACATAACATTTTAAAATTTTGTATGACGCTTTCTACAATTTACCGAATATGCAATGTTTTACAATTTAACATCAAAGATAAACCCTGGTTTCGATGGTTATTCTACCTGCTTCGTAAGCCAAGGTTGGATTCCCAGTCAAGGTTCGTAACATACAGGGTGGTGACTCGAACACCCGAACATAGGGATTTAACATGTAAAATCATATTTTCGTAATTTCCTGCTCCCCTAATTATTTTAGGTAAAAAAGCTTCAAATAAAAGTTGTAGAGCATAACATTCTGCATCTGAATCAATAAACAAAATTAATTTTGCGTGCCTTGTAACCTCAGAAATTAGGAATGAAAATGGAGTAAATCACCCCAAAAATAGCGATAGCCATGGAATTGAAATAAAAATTAACAAATGTTAACGGTTTATCTGTCAAGTTACGCTGCGTTAGTTTAATTTTATTATTACTTGTAATTACTGTTGAAGTGAAAATATGGCCAACAATTATACAATAAGTGAAAAAAATCAATTTTTAAAGTTTTTTTATAGTGGTAATAGTATAAGACAAGTGCGAGATCTATTTGCGAATTTATATCCTCATAGACCAATTCCGTCGACATCAACAATCCATACCATCATCAATAATCAAACAAAATATGGGTCAGTGTTCGTCCCTTGCAAGAGTTGCACTAAAAAACAAATAAATATTGTACCAGAAGAAGATATTGAAGCTGAAGATCATAACGCTAACGAAATCAATGTATTAGCTGCGGTATCAAATAATCCAAATGTGAGCCTTAGAGAAATTGGATCTGGATTAGGTTTGCACCACACCACAGTGCTAAAAATATTAAAAAAACACAAATTTAAATCTTTTAAATTTTCCGTGCACCAAGAAATTTTTGAAGAGGATAAATTTAAGCGTATGTCATTTTGCGAAAAAATCATGGAAATGGCGAATATGGACAGAAATTTTATACAGAATATTTGTTTTTCGGACGAGTCTACATTTAGCATAAATGGAGAGCCGAATCATCGAAATTTTCGGAGCTGGTACCAAGAAAACAAATATTTAGTATTAAATAATCACTCCCAATACAGAGCAACTGTTAATGTTTGGATTGGAATATTGGGGTCTAATATTATAGGACCTTTCTTCATTGATGGAAGAATGAATGCCGAAAAATATTTGGAGTTACTCCAGACCGAGATTGGACCAGCTATAGACAACGTTGCGGGGGGAAATATAATTTGGTTTCAACAGGATGGCTGCCCGGCTCATTGCACAAATGAAATTAGTTTATTTTTAAATCAGTGTTTCCCAAATTGCTGGATAGGACGCACTGGACCAGTAAATTGGCCAGCTCGATCCCCAGATTTATCGCCGAATGACTTCTTTTTATGGGGACATTTGAAATCTCAGATTTATAAAACTAGGCACGTAAATGTAGACTCGCTAAAACAAAAAATAAATGAAGAATGTAGGAGAATTACAAACCGGCAATTAGCTAATATGCGAGGAAATTTTTATAATCGGCTTGGATTTTGTTTAGCAAATCAAGGAGGGTTATTTGAGCATTTAATTTGAAAGATGTCATTATTACTATTACCTACCTACCGATTTAATTTACAAAAAAGAATATTATCTTTTGTTTATGCAAATTATTTAATAATATAAATTATAATTTAACATTTATATTCGTATTTCCTTGTAATAATAACTAATTACAACAATGTGTTGATTACAATAATTAAAATACAAATTATAATAAAAATTGATTTAAGCATTAAATTTTCTTCTGCTCTTAATTAAAAGTAATTAGGTACTCCAATATTATTAATTATTAAAAATGAGTATAATACCCAACGAAATAAAAAAAGAAGGAAGGACCATAAAACCAACAGTATGCAATTTAGATGGTGTCTCAATATGGCGGATTTTAGAAGCTCATTGGCTGAGAACACTAAATACGTCAACTGTCAAACACAAAAACGTAAACAAACAGTTAGACTACCAATAAAAACTCGTGCCGGTTGGTGTTTCAATATGGCGTGTGTGACGTATTTCCGTTACACTTGTAGTTATGCACCATAATACCTTAGTTTCCTTCCTTCTTTTTTTATTTCGTTGATAATACCGTATTTAATGGCAAAATATGCATGGTCCAGGCTATAGCGACATTTTCATGCTATAACAATAACTACGATTGTGGTGACGCTGACATCACGATATAGCGATCATTTTCCTCAAAAAATTTAATTACATTATTATCGGTAAAAAAATACAAAAAACATAGCAATTTTATTTATTTTTCGTTTTTTTTAATTTAAAATTAATTTATGTACTATTGTTCACTTCAACAGTAATTACAAGTAATAATAAAAATAAACTAATGCAGCATAACTTGACAGATAAACCGTTAACATTTGTTAATTTTTATTTCAATTCCATGGCTATCGCTATTTTTGGGGTGATTTACGTCATTTTCATTCCTAATTTCTGAGGTTACAAGGCACGCAAAATTAATTTTGTTTATTGATTCAGATGCAGAATGTTATGCCCTACAACTTTTATTTGAAGCTTTTTTACCTAAAATAATTAGGGGAGCAGGAAGTTACGAAAATATGATTTTACATGTTAAATCCCTATGTTCGGGTGTTCGAGTCACCACCCTGTATGTAATGCAGAATAGAATCTGAAATTGTTTTCTGAGCGACGTAAGTAAGACTGCAATCAGGGATAGATGCTCTCCAAATCTGGCAATATTTTAAATTATGAAGACAATGAAGTACCTAATCAGTTGATGGAAGGAGTACTTCGAAAAACTGTTAGGAGGAATATCAAAATTAGTACACACAAGCGAAGAAACAAAAAAGGCAGAGATAGATAACTCCCCAACTCATAGTTGATCTGTATTTTTGTCTTTCTAGCTTTTAGCGAATATCCTTTTTTTAACACTACGTCGCGATTGTACACCTCTGCTCTATACATCATTTCTTCGGCCAGTTCTATTTCATGCCTGCCCAGTACGGAGCACAACTTCCAAAACTGATATTAAATTAAGAAAATCCAAATCTTCTAAAACAAAGTTCTCCAAATGGCTGTTAACGCGCCATGGTTCGTGCGCTACCAGTAAATACACAGAGAACTTGGAATCGGCACGATAGAGCAGTTTATTAGGAAAACACCAACAAATTTTCTCTCCAATCTCCACAGTATCGACAGCGACATTCTCCAACAACTGGGTCGTAAGAACATCCATATACGTCTCAAAAGAAAACTTCCTCCGGATCTCCCATTCAACTCAGACGACAAAATTTAAGACAGCGGAATAACCGAAGATGCAGTTCGAGGAACCATTCTCCTCCGTGTTAATTAACTTATGTGAATAAATGAGCTTATAATGTTATGACAATCATAACATTGTAACAGAACAGATATTCTGATAAATAATTTATCAGTAGCATTGCTAAATAATTAACAAAAGTCCAACGTAATGAGGTAATTAATAATAAATATGATGAAATTTAATTTGGTAATGTACATTAACTAACGAATTATGTTGTCAATATTAATCAAGCTTGCATAAAAAAATAATTTTGTTACAACAGAAACTATACAGCAAGGTAGTGAAATTGTTATATAAATTTTAAAAAAAGATGTGGAACTTATCACCTTAATCTAGGCTTTTCAGCCTATTTTCTTCGAATTTCCCCTCTTCGTGCAAACATTTCCATTTAACAAAGAGATCAACGTGTTTTTCAGTTTGTAAAAGTTAAATTTATACGTAAACTTTGCACTTCGTTACAAGAACTTAATTGGAAATTAAAATCACTCCTAACGTTCTCATGGTAAAACAGTGTTTGTGTGTCATGCTCAAATGTTCCCCTAAAGATAAATGTCATCATTTGAAGAACATTAAACCGCCCAGGTAGGGGATTCCGACCTCTGTGCATATCATTACTAAACTCTCTGGGTTGGTACAGAAAATAAATAGGTCGTTCGTTCAAAGGTAATTAGTTAAAATTAAGTTTAGATGCATTTGCTTTGATGTTCTAGTTGAACTTGTTAAATATGCATTTCTACTTAGAGTTTAGCTATGGTTTACATTTAAATTAACGTTACCTAAGCGGAATTCTAATTAAATTTCGTTGAATTGATTTGCATTGCACTCTGCGTTTGCTATTTTATTTCCTTTTCGTTTGAACTGTTTTATTTTTTTTTAAATTTTGACCGGAAAAGCTGTAAAAAGAAGTTTAATAATTAAAGTAATCTGAAGCCATCTGGCTTTTACAGATGTCGGATTATCCAATTTCGGATACCGTTCGTAGGTAACCAGATCAAATTGTTCTAGCATGCACTCGTAGAAGATTTAATTACAGTAACACTGCATTTCGAACTGGGTTAACTTGATTACTTAAATGTTGGGATGTATTTGATGAAATGTGCTCGTTTCATCATTTCTTTGTCATACGTTTTCGCACTAATTTGCTTTATATCAAATTATTACATCGGAATCGTGTTACGTGAACTGAATTTCTCTGAAATACTGTTATTTACATAAAATTACTGAATTTGTAGAAACATGTCCGATATATGGTAAATCACCAATATATAGGACGTTTTAGAATTAACTAGAGACCGAAATTATGTTTTCCCTTGGGCCCGGTCGTACTAACGACCCAGATTTTCTAAAAGGCCCCAGTTTCCATATGTATAGCTTTTGCCTCTTAGGAAGGAGGAGTTATTAATTCAATTGATCGATTAAAAGAAACGTTGGGTCCCTAAATTGCTCCACCCAGGACTCTGCATTTAAAGCATATTTTAGGAAGAAAATCCTTTTTCTAAGATTCCAAATTTATATTTCAAGTTTTTTCAGAAGCTCATGGAAATAACCAATAGTTTCATTGAATTAGTCACGACAATAGGTCTGATAGATATGATTCTCCAAAAGCACATCATCAAAACTATCTTAAAGCTCCTTCATAGATATCTCAGACGCTTCTGTTACCAAATGGCAAATCTCAATTTGTATCAACAGGTAGTGTCCACAGTATTCCTTATTTGTGTAGTTAGGTGTTTACTGGAGAAACTGCTCGCTCTATACGCACACGTACTTCAGTTCTTTTACATTCAGCTGTTACCGAACGCATGTTTAATACTGGCTATAACATTTTGTTTGGAAGATAATCTTGCCTCTGTAAATATATGTATTTTTTTCTACAAAAACGTCGTTGAAACCATTGAAATCATCCCAACTCCTCACATTCAGAACCGCGACTCTAATTATCCTTTCTGATACATGGAAGTCTGACTTCACTCTGGCTTTTATATTTAATTGTTGAGAGACCAGTAAGAACTTGACTCCGTCGAAGGAACCTCTGGAGGCTCTGAAGAATCAAAATGATAAGGGTTCTTCGGGTAAATACTCTTCTGCCCTGTAGAACTACATTATAAGGCATGATTTAGATCTTGTTTTGATTCAGGAACCTAGGATTTACAGGAGTTAGGATGCCTGGAGCTTGGGATATTTTAAGCCCAAACACCGGACAACCTATGACTTGCATTATTGCAAGGAAGAACCTTCGTTTACTAATGTTATGGGATTTGTGTTGTAGAGACCTAACGGTAGCAATAATGAGGAGGAGGGAGTGAGAAGGACGTAGTAGTTGGATCCGCATACCCCTCAAAGACCAACCAGGGCAACCGCCTTCTAGCGAAGTTGCAAAACTCGTTAGCAACTCTGAAGACAAAGAACTAGTTGGTGCTTGGCTGTCACATCAACGCACATCATATAGTGTGAGGCAGTTCAGGAACTAACACTAGAGGTGAGCTTTCTTAAATTACATTTTTAGTAATAGGCTAGAAATAGCAAATAAAAATAACGAAGCAACATTCCTTACTGTTGTTAGAAATGTGAAATTATAGATGTAACAATCGGTATACCTCTTGTGATTAGTGAGATAAGAAGTATCACAAATAACATGGGAAGAATCACAAATAGAAGACGAGGAAATCCGGGATCCAACTTTTGAAGAAGTAAGTAACATAATAATGAAAATGAAAAGCAAAAAAGCACCAGGCAGTGATGAAATAATAAGTGAAATGTGGAAGAATGCAGGAAAAGAGATGAAAAAAAAATATATAACCTAATAATAAACATATGGAACAAAAATGAGTTATGGTCTGAAGATGTTAATACCGAAAGCACTGAATGTGCATTAAAGTACTTGACATCTTGAAGACTAGATTTTCCCTATAAATTTAGACTTGCGGGTGCCGGAGGTTTCAACGTGTTTCGACTATATGGATTATTTGGACTACTCGATTGGAAGGCCACTGCTGATATTGGAGGGAGGGACAGGGACTAAGGCAATCGCGGATGTTCTTAAGAAGTCTCTCCAAAGTCAGAGTAACCTATGTTATCTATGGTCAGAGTAGAAGAACTACTGCTTATAAACAGAGAAAAATAAAAAAGGTAGTTGGGCTGCTAACAGGACACTACCAGCTTAGAAGGCACCTTCAAACCCATTTGTAAGAAATTACTACGCTACAATATTTAATGTGTGTTCCAACAATTACGGAGTTCAATTAATCTGAATAACAGAACGAAAGCTTCTCCTTCTATCAATTATGATACTATCGAATTTTGCTGTAATAATAATCTAAATATCTTTGTAATCTCTGTTAAAGGTTTAGATTACTAAGTACTGACAACCCAAGTATTCTGGACAATTGCACCAATAGTCCAACAGACTCACAATCGCCAATTTTAGCTGATATTTTATGTTTCGAGTAAATATTCTTAGCTTAAGTTAATAAGCGTTTAAGGAAGTCTAGTTTTATATGTTTAGAATTTTCAGATTTGCGAATAAAAACTTGAAGTTTTAACGTGTTTATGGGTTTGCAATCCCAAATCTCGCCAAATATCTCAAATAAAAATATTAAATTTCAATAATCTCAAAAATATTCTATTGAAATCTATTTTTTTGTTGCATTTTTTAAAACCCAAAGGCCTAAAAATGTCCTCGAACTAATGGTTTAAGCTCTTCTCTACAAATCGAAGGATAGTACGGTAGTTCGGTTTAGTGGCTAAGATTGGATTTATAAATTTATAACGAAAACGAACATCAGTGGTCTTAAAGTTCTAAGTTTACAGCACCGAAAATTTCATTTTGATTGTACTTTATCGCTGAACTGTAAGCTATAGGAGATTACCCTGGCCCATTATGAAAACTGAAAGTAGCCAGAACAAAAACTGTTTTATAACCTCGTAAACTGCAGAAGCGTCCGCGAACCATCACGAGACATCAACCAAGTTTTATATGTTTTCGGGCTGCGTTTTTAGTCTGATATATAATTTAATGTTTCTGTAAAAAAAATACGTAGAAAACGAGATAATATAATTTCCAAAAAGGTACAATTCTGTAGTGTATCTCCGCTTGTTCACTTCAGCATTTATATTAAAAATAGGGATTTTTAGAAGCGAAATTTAAATAAAACATAAAATATCCCCGGATTTTTCGTATATAAACAGCAGATTTTCCGCGCAATGAAAAGATTTTTTTATTACTTAAGGCTGTTCTGTCAAAAAAAAGTTATTCTTTATTTTTTCCGGAAATGAGAAAATGCGCAATAATTACTGTAATATGCTTGCTTTAACACAAAAGCGTTGAGTTAACTCGACTAACCTGCCTGCTTTATCGCATTTGCACGAGGAAAACATTATTAAAACTTCATAACGCGTCAGAGATTTCACGTGCGTGTGCATGTTATTATGTACTTTATTAAATGAGATTAAACCTAGTTCATATGTCGTATATCTACACATGTTTTGGGTTCGTAATTTCCGAAAATGTTCGAACAATTTTATGTTGTATCTACAAGACGCTTATCGAGGCACGACATTCAATAGGGCGAAAGAAATATTAAATCAAAGATGACGGTGGAAGATAAACCACGTACCTTTTCTTATTGGTACAAGATAATAATTGTTGCTTTAAGAATTGTAAAAACACTTGATTACAAAAATTACGCTTTTTAGGTGAGAATTAGGTGTAAAGTTAAATTCTGATTCTTGGAGTTTAAAGTTTAAAATTTTAATCAAGTTTGGAATTTAAAACAAAAATAGGTTTATAAAATCGATTTAAGGCTTTGACATAATCTAACTTGAACTAATATCATTAAAACGTCGCCAGCGAGTGAAAATTTTCCCGTCACAGCTGGGATTCGAATTTCCGTGAATTGGGTGCTCCGAATCTCGTACGCCACCAAGCTTCTCAAGCCATATTTTAAACAGATATATACAATTTCTCCAACAACACTTAACCGAAACTCTAACCTTAGTTAATGCGATCGAAATTTCGACAGCGAATGTAAATTTACCTACCACTGCTGAGATTCGAACCTGTGTGAACTCATCGCGAAGCAAGCTTCCAATCTATGTCACCAAGCCCTACAAAGCCAAATTTTAAACAGAAATGTACAATTTCTCCAACAGTACTTAACTCCAAGTCTAACCTTAATTAATATGACAGAAATATCTATGTTACCAAGCCCTTCAAAGTCAAATTTTAAACCGAAATACACAATTTCTCCAACACTACTTAACTCAAAGAAAACCTTAATTAAAATGAACGAAATTTCGACAACGAATGAAAATTTTCGCAGCACCGCTGGGTTTTAACCTGCGTACCAAGCCATACAAATCCAAATTTTAGACAAAAATATAAAATTTCTCCAGCAATACTTAAAACCTGACTCTAACCTTAATTATTAATATGATCGAAACTTCGACAGTGAATGGAAACCTTCTTACCACTGCTGGGATTCGAACTTGCGTAAACAAATCGCGAAGCAGGCTCTCAATCCACTACGCCACTAAGCCCCTTAAGCTGAAATATAAAATCTCTTCGGAAGTAGGTACTTAAAATTGTTATTTTAGGTTGGACCTTTGATTTAAGCTCCTCAAACTTCAATTGGAAAGGTCCAAATTTTAAGGCTGAAATCCAAAATGATTTGAGATTCGTCAGTTTCAAGCCCGAAAGATTTAGATTGGAGGAAAATTTAAAGCTGTTAGGAACGAATATTAATATTTAAAGTGAAACTTCAAATGTTGAGCTTTGGAATGTCCTATTTTTAAACTCAAATCAGAAACTAAAATTAATTACTAATATTAAAACCAATTTTAGGGGATTAATGTAGATATATCATTTTTTTTGTTAAATTTTGTTATTTTAAGCCTAAAAGAATTAAGTGGGAATCAAGGCAGGAATGTTAAAAATCAATTTACTGAGATTAAACTCAAATTCTTTGAATTCGAAAAGTAAACTACATTTTTCTAAGTCTGCAGAAATTTCAATGTAAGAAAGCTGATTTGAAGGTCAATGCTTAGGGTTAATATTAGAGTTCAGAACTTTAGACTTAAATAGAAGATCTCAAATTCACAGCCTGGATTGAAAACCCAGTCTTGAAAAAATCTGTCTGAATTAATTAATTACAAAAAGAGCCGTGAATTTGATCTTAAAAGTTATTCCAATTTCAAGTCGAAATAATCAGTTTGAAGCCAAAATTTGCCAATTTTCATACATTCAAATTGACAAATTCGATAATTAAAAAGCCTCAAACAATTAAAGAACGGAAATTAAAGGAAATTAATTAAAATACCAATTAAAATCAAGAATCTCTAGAAGTTTGAATGAAAGTTTTGATCCAAATCGACTTTTATACACTCTAAACTCACTTCTTTAGCTCTAGCACACACAACCATGTTGAATCTCTCTATTTCCGGAATCTTGTTCGAAGGTTTCCGTTTCTTATTCATTATTTATAATACAAAAGCAGCACAGGAAATACAAATAATTTAGCAACCTCTTATTGAAATTCACATCAAGTTAATGTCGACTACAAAACTTGATGCTAGAGAACACAAACTAGGTTAAATTTTTTAGAATTTTTCAGAGAGCTTGCCTATGACGTAGGCGAATAGTTTAGAAGAATCGACAGCCACCAGTCGAGGAAAACATTTTAGAAATTTTCTAAACTATAATTCAGCATTAACTATTTGACGCTGTAATTCAGGATTCAGAACTCAAATTCAGAAAACAAATAATTCGAACATATTTTGGAGACTTTTTCAAATAAATAATAGATATTAGTATTTGTTTGCTCTGAATCCCACTTTTAATTTGAGTAATTCAGAAGAATCGACAGCTACGAGCCTAGGAGAAATTCTCTAAACTTTAATTTTGTATTATTTAATTTTGACATATGCTGGAAACCTTTGCAAGTAAATATTTTGTATTATTTAAATCTGCACTGAAAACAAAGAGCTTGAACGTGTCCTGGAAACTCATCTAATGATCTACAAATGTAAAATGATCGATCCTGATAAAGAAGCTATGAATTCAAATTTAATAAATTTTTGGATTTCATAATTTTCCAATAAAAAATCCATAAAAAACGTTTAATCCTCATCCGTATACGTATATGTGAATTCGAGCCAATTAAAAATATTTAAAAACAAAATAAAATTCCATCTTACAGATCTCCTTTAAGTTCATTAAGACGTCCTAATATTCGCTTATGAATTATTCTGTTTGTTGCCGTTATGTCTTTTGTAATTACGGAAGCAAGAAAAGAGAACCTTCTGAATATTTTATAAGGCTTAGTGTTTTTCCTTGATATTTATTGCAAAAACGATAGATTCGCTTTTGATGTTAAAGATTTGATAACGTTCCCGATAAGCTTCTTAAAATTTACTGGAATAAAATTTAAACTTTATTTTTATAGTTTGCTTTAAAAGTGTATAAGAATACTTTTACCGAAGAGAAAGGAATTGGATTTCTTTAAAATTAAACTCACTTATCTAATATAGTCACGCACTTTCGCTTTTTTTATGTTTATAACAAACATTTCCTTACATGTGGCGGAAAAATCAGAAGTAAACAAGTGTTCCTCGCATACAATGTATTCCTTTGCATATAAAATGATGCAAACAGACTCTCAGGAGCAATTCTCACACAATAGCGCAATTTTGGATTCTCATCCCACGTCGAATACCTACAACAATATTCCCTGTCAGCTATAGAAATTCCAGCTGACTGGTGATGATGCAATTTTGATTCCTGAAGTTGAGAAAATCCGATAGAATCGTCAGGAATCTCGGGGTGTATTCTTGTGCCGTATACACGATTTATCAATAAGTTGGTGAAGAGGCTTTTATTAAGTGATTTTTCTTTAATACGATCGTATATAGTTCCGGAAAGTTTCCGTTTTGAATGTTAATAAGGTGCTAGTTTTAAAATATGAAGTTTTCGAGTTAAATGTTTTATTTGAATCGGATTTCTTCGTATGTTGGTAGGTATCTAAAAGGTTTTGGGTGCTTTCCTGTTTAGTGCTTCGTAGTAGGAAAGTTTTAAGGGTTAAATTTGTATAAAAAGTAATTTGGAAATGGCCAACAAAAGGAAAGTTGTTCAAAAGATTTTCTCTCTACGATGGTGACCTGGATTTGACGTTGCTTCAGGCAACAAACGCACAATCATTGACAAATATCTTATCAGAATACGTCTCTGTATTTCACAAAGGTTTTTATGAAAGAACGAAACATTTGTTTCAAAATATACAAATTTTATGTTATATTAAAGGTTCTCAAAAGAAAAAAAATCTTAGCAAGATTTTGTCTAAAACGTACAACTGTCTAGAGCAAGAACAATTAGTTAACAGTGCTGCTATACACAGTGATCAAATAAATATCGAAGAGTCTTGAGAGCGCAAAATTTAAAAGATTTGCAGTGTGAAAATCATTTATTGAAAATGATTCTCTGAATTTCCTTGAGTCGTTGAGGAAGTCGACGAAGCTTGCTTAGGTTTAGTTAGTTTACACTAAATTTGTGTATACGTTATGTTTCCCTTAATGGAACACGTACTAACTTCGTGTTTAACATTACAGACTTGTACTTCGAACGTGCATTACAAGTTATCATAAGTAACTAATCGATAATGTTTAAACTTGCAGTACATCTAATAATCTCCGACCTACCAACCGTGAAATACCTTAGAATGCTTACTTATACTATTTATTATTATTATATTATTTAAATCGTCGCTTAATTTTTTTGAAAGTATAAGAAACTTTCAGTTTAATGAATTCTGAAGATTCTAATTTTATAACAAATATCACCTCCGCAGCGATTTGAACCAGCGACCTTGGGCTTTAAATATATTTTTCCTTAAAAGGATTTCATTTCTAAAAAGTTTCAACTGTGGAAGTTTATTCCATAAATCTGAAATGAATAAAATCGAATTCGAGTTCACCATTTTTCCAAAAATTAGAATCGAATGTGCGGTTTTGAATCATTTTTAGTGAATTTACTTATTTACGTTTGGATTCAAATTTACATTCATTTCATTAGGAAAAAAATGTAATCTTAAAATCTTCAACTTGCAACCTGTAATTAAATTAACTAAATTCAAATCTGCCCTTGCACTTATTCAAATCAAATTTAAACTCAAATTTAAACCCAAATTTTTAAAACAAATATTTGGAGCTGAGATCCTTAAACCTTAAACCTCAAAGTGATGCTTGAGCATCAGTTTGAAGGTTTGATTTTTTGAAATAAATGAATAAATAATCCATTTTTAGCTTAAATTCAAATTCAAATCTTGAAATAAATTCACCCAATTTCTAAGTTTAAATTATTTGATTTAGGAGTTAGAATTCCATGCTCATTTGAGTCTTATTTTTTCATTATATTTCCGAAGTTACGCGTGTGCCCATAGCACTGATACTGCTGCACTGTACTATGTTTTTTTTTTAATGTGTGATGATTCTATTATTACTTTAGCATTAAAAAACTTCTTTCTTGTTATCGCGAACCTACAGGTGTGTTCAATACGCAGAAAACTACGATACAAGGGTGTGTAAGAAAACTAAAGATCTAGTATCTGCTCTACGCAAAGGAAACTGCCCTGAAAAGTTTAAGGGATGTCAGGTTTATAGAGAAATATTCGGGCGACGTAAACCAAGCCTACAAATAAAACGACAAGTGCAACAACAGCATATACAGATCAGAACAAATTTTCCCCACTAAAACAAAAAAATCCAACAAGCACTAGTAACATAAAATCAAGGGGCAATGTTAGTGCAATCAGGAGTATTGCAGGAATCAAACTCATACTCTAATTAATCACATAGCGTGCAGTTTATACAAGATACGATCATAAATCAAAACAAAATAATAATAGATCTTCAGGATTTCTGATATCAGGATTAAACTTTTGGATTTAAATCAGGTTACTTCTGATTAACTTCAAAAAAATCTCCTTTTAAAATCAATTTCAAAAACGTACAAAACAACTTCTATTTAATTAAAATGCGATAAAACATCCAATAATATCAAAAAAATGACCTCTGACAGATTTTCTTAGGCGTTGACGGCAGGATCATTAGTGATATCTAAGAATAACAGCAAAAAAGGTGTAGTAAAGCCTCAAATTACAGGCGTCATTCATCACAGCCAACTGCATAACGGCTGTAAGGCTGAATTATAAATGAAGGTATTTCGAAAGACATATCTCGTGCCTCCAGATTCACTGTTCAAATACAAGCTTACCTCAATTAATTTCGGATTACTCCTGCAAATCCTTCAGATTTTGGATTAAGTGCGCCTCATAATTACATGCTTTGTTCATATTCCGGTTAGAAGTACCGTTACTCTTTATTTTGTTGCAAAGTCATGCCAGGCAGATGTATTGCAGATAAGTTAAGGGTAAAATCAGTTGCGGCAATTTATTTCACCCGGCGTTTCAGATTGTTTGCTTAAGGTATATTTTAAAACGTTGTATTCTAAATGCATTTCATTTTATTTTCTAAAAGGAAGCTTTTGCTGTCACTGACTTTAATCGAGGAATTAGAAATACAGCTAAAGGGATCCTAAAGCTCGAGTTGTAAGTTCGATTTAGGTCGAAATGTATTATTCATGCCTGATCTAAAATACAAATTAAGATATTAACGTTCCAGGTATTTCACTAAATTTACTACGGTATTAAAAGAATGTGAGATTTTCTTACTTCCACTTACATTTACATCTTAAGTATATGACTCCGTCATGCAAGATTAAAAAAAAACTCCTTATCAAGCTATATAAAAGATTTATGGACACTTAACTTTCAATAATTTCCCATGCAAAGCATCAACCATTATATCTAGATCATCCAAAAGACTTCCTTTAAGAAACTGAAATTTTTATATGACAGCATATGAAAGCATAAAGTATTTAAGGTTTGCTGAAGCACTCGGTATAAATCTTATCGCAAAATGACTAGACCTAAATATGCCTTTAGAGTAGTGATGAGAGCTTCCACTTTTAAAATCTCTTTTCGTTAATACACTACGAGGAATGTGTGTTTTTTTTTGGTTATTGTACACACTTCGGTTTAATTAGCTGCATATTTGTTTAATCGATTTCAATCACTTCGAACTGAAAATGTTTAGGTTTGTCGAGGAAAGTAGGTTGATGCGTTAAGCAAAAGAAGAATAGTACAGAATAAGGGAAAAGCAATAATAATATTTTTGGTTTCTCTGTAGCCTTTATAGTTAATAATAAATTAACTTCCACAAATAAAGTCGGATTCTTAAGATGCCTTGGCAAAATCTGTGCATACAACACCTACTTGTTAACTTTTAACTAAAATATCACTAACAAGATCAACTAAAATCACCAGATTAGCTTCGACTAACCAATCCTTCGAATAGTTTAACTGTTCCTGATAATATTGACATAATAGGTCTGTAATTTTCAATATGTTGATTTACTACCAGATTTATGAATTGGAGTAACTAGAGAAATTTTCCACTTATCAGGAAACATGGATGTTTTTAAAGTCAAATTAAATAATATTGTAAGCAGTCTTTTCAGCAATTCATGACATGTCTTCTAAATTTAAAGGGGAATTAAATCAAGCCCTACGGATTTGTTTTGTTTTAGTTTCTTTAGACATTACCTACATCCTTCATATCAATTGTAGAATTTTTAAATACATCAGTGATAACTGGTCTCTGTATGAGACCTGTTTTTTCTACTAGTAATATAATGCCAACTCCTCCTGTAGTAGTTGGTGGGTGGACTGAGTAACGCATTGATTACGTTGCCGGTCTCAAACCGGGTAACACAGTTACTTCTATTAATAAGCTGTTAAATGTATTTTGCCTTTATTTTTTTATTCTTCCTCGATATTCGGTAAAAAACAGCACCATCTAAGGCTCACAGATGATATCGTTGTTATCGGAAATGACAAAGAAAAAGGGTCTATGATAATAGACATTAAAACAACATCTTCGAGAATAGGGCTGGAACTTAATCAACGTAAGACTAAATACATGTCAAACCAAGTTGACGACAATGAAGACATAGAACTAGTGTCATAATACACTTATTTGGAACAAACAATAACATTCGGGAAAGAAAACCAAACCAAGATTGAGATTTTGGAAAGATCAAAGTCATATTTCAAATGAAGCTACCCACAAAATTAGTAAAAATAAAACCATATAACTAGTATATGGTATATGGGGCTAATCTGGGCCAGTTTTTTAAATTAATAGTGCACAAACTTAAGATTAATCAACGGGCGTAAAATTCTTGGAATAACCCTAGGTTACCACAAGGTAAATGAATGAATTAGGGAAACAACGAGAGTACAAGACGTAATTGAAAGGGTGGCGAGACTGAACAGGAAATGAGCCGGTCATGTTGCAAGGGGGCAGGAAAAATTCAGCAATAAGATCATTAGATGGAGACGCTGGAGACAAAGGAGAGGACGTTAAATGAGTAGTGTGTCTGAACTGATACATGGTGACGCAGAATCGAACTAGTTATAAAAGCTTTAAGGACGATACCCGTAGGGTAGGACACAGTTAAAGAAGATCCTCCACCACAACTTTTATTGGATCATATCTAGGTACTTTGTATCAAGTATCAAATAATTCATTATTATAAATATCAGAGTTCAGTCAGGTTTCTGTTAATATTATACAATATCATATTCAACATCCACAACATGTTTAAGGAGGTTTTGTTAGTAAATTTTACATTCTTTAGCTTTCAGTCAATACCAATAAGTAAATGATGAGCCGTTGTTTACCAGTTCAAGTTATTTATGTAAATAGTATGTTACATTTTACAATAAAAAGGACTAAAATCACAATATATAAAATGTATCATAACTCGCAGAAAAAACTATTAAATTATTATAAGGCGCAAAGAAGCAAGTCTAAATTTTCTTCTGTTTTCTTAATGGTCGACATTCTCACCACATGTTTAAATTTAACATCATGTTTAATTACCATAGCAATATTATGTCTCTTTTCTACACGTTAAAAACAGCATAAAGCTATATCGTTTTATGTTTATGTTAAACACGACTTGGTTAGAGACAACATTACAAATAAGGTTAGAATACGGCCCAATACGTCTAGCTTTATTTATTGCACCTAATCAACACGGTGGCATCTATCAATCGGCAATTTGGTAATATTCACATATAATCACGAACTATTCAAACAACAAACTACACAGAAAAAAAAATCTAGCTTGTGTTCCAGTTAAAAATTTAATTCAACAAATGCTACCTCTCCCTGTTATTACTTGATGTTTTCTAAAGGTTTGACCTGCTTTTAAATAATTTAATAGGAAAAAGGCTATCACCTGGGGAGTATCGAATTATCACAACCATAGATCAAGGACACCTAGCGTTACAATTAAATTGAGAACCACCAGCGTGGGAATTCTGTACTTTAATCATTTAATGAGATTTCATAGCCAACCCATAAAAATATGATCAAGGCAGCGCCTTAATTAAGCAAATTGGTGTTGTTAAAGATGCCAGTATTTTCCAGTACTGAAACGTTTTATCTTCTCTTAAAGGTTTCTAAAATTGGAACTGAGTTTGTTAACCCTGTTTGTTATAAATAAAATTATTTTACTTAATAAGACAATATTTGTACTGTTGTTGGTGTGGCTTTAAGAAGCCGGAGCTTTGTGCGTACAGAAATATAGATAAAGGTTTAATTAAGTAAGAAATAAAATCATTTCTTCGATATTGTTAGTGTTTACAATAATTAAACAAGCAAAATGCTCCGAAAGTTTGTTAAAGGGAGGTTCTATTTAGTATTACTAATACCACAAACTTTATTTTGATACGTCTTAAAATGCCTTGAAGGCAATTTTTGATTTTTCAGCAGTAAATAATAAACAATCTGGTGGAGGTTTCCTAAGTAAGTTTAACTTGTGTAACAGGCCAACCATGATTAAAATAATGGCCGAAGAAGAAATAGTTTTCAGCGTCTTCTGCAGCTGTGCACAAAAACAAAGAAACCTTGGACATTGTAACAAAACTTTCTTTATCTATCAGTAAAAAATTGTTGAGATAAATCTAATGCAACGTTAACAAACCCTAATAAGAGCTCAAACATGTTTACAGAAAACTACGGCCGATAAGAAACCATGTGCGTGTCAGTTAAATGTTACGAACGTTCCTGAAAACCTGTTGCAGACTTTCAAAACATCAATTAAGAAACGTTCCTTATAAACAGAATTACACATCAAATATTTAACAAAAACTAAAGTGTAAACAATTACAACTAACTTAAACAGATTCTAACCTTGTTTTTTGAGTAGATCACGTTGTAAACACGACCCGGCGCGGCGCCTCCACCAAATTACACTTGGATAAAGTTCTATTGCGAAACCTTTCGGGTCGTTGTTCTTTGTCGATGCCTTAAAAAACGTGATGCCATTACCTGCTAAAACGACATGGAATGTCACCAACGATGTAGTTATGACGCGCCCGGACCTTATCACTACCACAAGCGCACTGAGCGTCTTGACGCCGGGGGCGGGCGTGCGCCGCTTACTACCTGTATTTTGAGCGTACGATAGGGGTTCTAAAAACCACATAATAAATTTTCTTGTTTACATTATCTTCACATCGCACCTAACCTTTCGGTTACCGATAAAAATTGTTATTCAAGCTCGGCGCTATGTTAAAAAGAAACTTTGCGACTTTGCAGATTTTTTTGGTGTTAAAGCAGGCGTTGAATTCTAAATTACAACAGGAAATTACGACCCTTTTAAAAATCTGTGAAGCAATCATAATTTTATGCTGAATTATTGCCTTGGTCGGGACAGAAAATTCTTAGTTAAAATTTTAGCAGATTTAAGGAATAAAAAGATTAAAAATTAGTTAGATTTTATGGAAGGCAATCAAAAACGTTACGTTTTAATTTTAGATGTAAGGCGAACCCGTTATTACTCGTAAACTCGAAATGTATCCCAGTAGATGACAAAATTTTTTAGAGGCATCATAAAATACGGCAAACGCTCTTCTCAACCTCATTTAGTGAAAGTGTTTGTATTTTACTTGGGTCGTATACTCACCCAATAAATCTCCTTTTCTTGGCCAAAATTACGGTTTCAGCCTTTAAAAAGGATAATATCAAAAAATAAGCCGCCTTACAAAAATATTTTAGATAAATGAAAACATTTTTAAGCCCTTAGGAAACCCAAAATCACCAAGATTTGTGTAGAAATCGTGTAAAAGGACAGAAACTTACATTTTGTATCTAACAAAAAAAATCTTTACAGTTGCAAAAGGCCTTAATGAAACGCAAATTTCAGCATACATACGTGTTCCAATTTTCCACCATTTCCGCTCTTTTCAAAAAATAAAACAAGTATCCGAGTTGATTTTCAACAAGAGTAAATTAAAGCTTTTCAGTTTAACGTCCTTAATGAGTGCGCTTGTTAGCGTTTTCAGACTAACGCGATAACATTTCTAAATAAGTAATTGGGTTATTATTTATACCGATTTTATTCTGGTTCCTACAGATCTAATCTCTGGAAAAATGGATCAAGTTATGCTGGCGCTGTGAAAATTCCATTTCTGGGATAATAATATTAAAGAACCGCGTGAATTTCCAATTAGATATCCATTTCATTCATTAGCGTTCGTTGGTATTAAATTGTTAATAATTGCTTTTAACATTTTCCTTCCTGAGGGGCTTAATTTTTCACAATTCTTGATAGTATTTTAAATGTTTAATTAGTTAAGTTCTGTTGATTAATATTATTAAAGTGAGGTTTCTTCATTTTTTCATATTCAGCTGACATTTTTCAGTACTTTTGGGCTCGGTTAAACGGCTTTGCTATTTCTTCCCTTTGAAAAAGTGCGTCTGTTTACCTGAGTAAATCTATTGTTTTGTTGCCTGGCGGATTGAAAACGTTAAACAAAATAATGCAGGGATTCGGGTAATTAAAATATAAAATATTAACAAGACCAAACTACCCTCCAACGACATTAAGTATACTAAAGTTGCAAATAGTTAATAAGTAGCACTTCCGTACAAATTGCTTTCCAAATTTCCACGACGGTTACCTCTTTAATCGCCTAATAATTCAGAAGATACGCGATTCATATTTGAAAATTAGGCTTGCAAATAGAGTAAAACCCCCTAAATCTTTTACAAGTGTAAATTTGAAAGGTAGCCCCTCGTGATATTCAAAAAATAATAATTACTTTCGTGTTCCCATAAACCCCATTTACAGAGCGCGCTTTCATGGAATGCAAATGACCCAATCAGAGCTAGAACATTGCACGTCCGCGTTGGCAAATTCCGCCTATAAATCTAAATGATTAATTAGAGGACTCTGTACATGAAATCGAGGCCTTGTTTGTTGAAGCATAGCTTCATTATAATAACTTCTCAGCTCCGTTTTCATTATTTTACAAAAAAATTGGCAAAATTTTCACCCCAGCATTTGGTGAACTTGCTTCATTAACGTTTTTGTGTCTTAAAATAATTTAAGTGTACGTAGATTAAATGTAAATTAAGACGGCCTCAACAATTGTTTGTTTCCTTTCTTATATTTTTCGGAAGATTCGAAATTCATCCTTCGGCACCATATAAAAAAAGCTGTTATTCAGAAAATGGTTTTAATCTACAGATTCGAATTTAAAATTTTTATCTGCTGCACAACATATCTTCGAGAAATTGATTCAATGTATATTGTGCACAGGAGGCTAGGGTGGCGCAGTGGTAAGAGCGTCCCCGGTTCAAATCTCACTGGGTGCAAGATTTCCCGGAGTTCGGTATCGAGCTCTGGTGACCATTCGTCGTTGGGCACCTAATTAACGACGCTCTCCTCCGAATACAGACCTAAGAGGTAGAGTAACAAGGTTCTAATTCTAGAACGAAAAACGATTACCGATGAAGGCTAACTAACAACCCGACCTGTAGAGAAAATATTTTAGAGGTTTCATGTTGGGCTATTTCTGACCTAATATAGCAGGAATCCGTAGCACGCTCTTGGCTAGCATCCTCAGTGTTACTGAAAAGACTGGATGGCTTGAATACAACTACCAAGGCTGTATACATTATTTTTTTAGGGTAGTACAATGGACTGTTCGGGGCCTAAGTGCACATGAACGTAGTTCATCCCCCACATCAACTCAGAATCAAGAATCCACAGTACATTACAGCAACAAGAAGATATTAGAAGGCAAGAGAATAAGGAAAAGAACAAAGATACGAATATACAAAAGTTTGAATACATGTGGCGGAAACATACATAATTAAAAGGGTAGATGAGAATATGGGTGAGAAGCATACTAAGAAACATATTAGGGCCAAAAATGAAAGAAGGAAACGAGTATAGAGACAAAATGAACCGCGAAATACCAGAAGAGGGGAAGATGCAGTACAATGATTGGGGCACGTTATGTGAGCAAAAGAAAACAGAGCAATATGGGTAATAACAGAATGGAGACCCACAGAACCGAGAGGTAGAGAAAAACCAATAAGGAGATGGTAGAATGAGGTAATGGACGATACTTATAAGTAATATGGAGATAAAGGACTGGAGAAAGTAGAGATGAATGGAGAGAGCTAGTTAACACAGCAAAAATACATGAACAGCTATAGAGAAAGCAAGTGATGAGTGATATTGGGTATTATCCCCTCCCAAGAAGCAGAGAATTAGAACTATAAATTAGGGCGGAGTAAAATTCTGGAAAGAATTCGAGACGTTATATCTACAGGGTGATTCAAAAGGTATGGTCCAAACTTAAGGGTGTGATTGGTGTTGTTAAAATAAGCAAAAAATGCCGATAAACACATGTCTTATTTCCAACCGCTATCTAGTTACAGAGGTTTTCTTTGTTTTTATCTGTGTTTTGCCAAATCAGGTTATCAAGGAACTAAGTAAAACAAATGTTAATTCCTTATGGCAGAAGACGTTTCAAGCTTGAATTGGCGTAGTTTTCAATAAATGTGGTAATGATGGGGCCATTTTCTGTACGTGCAGAAATGCATTTTGTGTATGGTTATTGCAGCGGAAATGCCCGTGCACCTGTGGTAGAATATGGGAGAAGGTATCCTCACCGAAGACAGTCTGACCACCGAACATGTATTTAGACCTTTCAGATAATGCCTTGTCGGAATTATTAGAAGATCCGCATTTTGATGTGCGAAGATCCATGTGGTATCAGCATGACGGGGCACCGTTGCACAATTCACATCCACTAGATTTTTACTTGTGGGGTGCATTAAAAGAAAGTTTATGCAACGGAAATTCAGGACAGGGGCCATTTAGTTAATAGGACAAATGAAGCTGTTGAAGATATTCGAAAACATCCTCAGCAGTTGAGGAATGTTCGAGATTCTGTGCGTCGGCGTTGCCAACTTTGTATACAAGTACTAGGTGGACATTTTGAACATTTTTTGTTGTGATACTTTTTAATTTTTCTTATAATTGTATATGCTCTTTTATTAATAATAAATTATCCTAAATGTTGTTATAACTAGAAAACAATTGTGAATCGGACATGAGTTTATTGGCATTTTTTACTTATTTTAACATCACCAATCACACCCTCAAGTTTGGACCATACCTTTTGAATCACCCTGTATATATTTTTCTATTATCTGTTTTCCTAAAGTCAGCTTATTATTCTGAAAATATATATTATGTGATATTTCTAAGTCATTAGTCGTCGAGAATAATTAAACATTAAAATGATAAACAGCTAACACCACAGGTTGAACAAGAATATACCGAAGGTCCCAAATGGAAATAATAATTGATTCTAATATCTATTCTTAAACAGGAAAAATGTTAATTGGACGAATATGGCCGAATTAGATACTCTTTTTATCATCGCAATCGTGCTAAATATAATAAACAAAATTTCTAATATAATCTATAATAAAACCGTAAAATAAAACGATTTAACAAAGCTTAATATTAATCGTAATATAAGTTACCTTCAGGTGTAAAATACTTTTTCCTGAAGTTTTATAACGCCACAGAATAACCAAGAAAAATAACTTGCCATTATTTTCATCACCCTCAGATGTTTATCTTCATTCGCTTCGCACCGCCGTACAAATACCTTATAATATTGCCCAAGAAGGAGGTCTACCAATCACGGAATAATTTTTAAATCCTTGCACTAAATTATAAATTTCTAGCAAGGTAAAAAAAAACAATTGTCTTTGTTATTTAATTCTAATTAACGTATTTCTTTTCATTGCAGATTGCAAATTTGAAAAGTATTAAACGATTTGAATATGTATCATTTCGAGCTTCGGAACCTTTTGTACTCGTATTTCATTCAAGTTAAAGCTCCTAAAAAATGTAAGCAAGTTTCTTGATTTATAACATATAAATCGGAAATTGTGTTTTTTTTTAACGTGATAAATTTTCTAATTGGTGGTTCTTAGAAAGAATTTGCACTGCGAAACAGAACAACGAAATTATAAATTTTACATTTCACACATTCAGATTTTCAAAATCGACTGTGAATTGTTCTAACTTTTATTTATTTATAAATAAAGTAATATACTGCTGCCTTATCTCTCAAAAGAAGTGTTCTGAGGATGTGAGGATTAATCTAAAGTCTTCAAATTAATTTACTTGCAATTCAGATACTTTCCAAAATTCCAAAAATTATTAGAAATTTTCACCTAAATTCCTTGGAGCAAAGTTAATTACGCTATCGGTGTGTTCTCTTTTGATATAGAGCTCTTTTTTAGGGTCATAAAATATATAGCCCTGCTTATCAGCTTTGCTTTAGTGCTAGTTTTATGTTTTTCAAGCTCCAAGAGGGCGATTATTGGTGATTCACATTTCTTTACGTTTTAACGTGCCTGAATAGTAGTAAATATTATTACCAGCTTTACTTACAACACAACAAAGCCTCCCTCTTTAAAAAAGCAGACCACTCTACGATTTCTAAGTTCTGTGAGAGAATTGATGGAAAATACCCGCCAAAGAAAATATTTCCCTACGATAAAAGCACCGTGGGTGAATTATTGGGGGTAAATAAAGATTATAAACCATGGTAATAATTTTTCAAAAAAATCAAAAAATCCAAACGGAACAGTCATACGTAACTAATAAATCAAACAGAGAAAAAAACATGGAGCTTGGTGCGACGTTCAGAATGAGCGAGCGGAATGTGAGCCACAGAAAAGCGGCTATAAAAACAGCGGTTTGTTTTAATAGCTGCAATTTTACCAGCAGTCCTCTTGGAGCTGTCACATGGAATTTCAGTGGATTGCTGGCATTACAAATGCGAGGTCAAAATACAGGCTGTAAATTTTGGGCTTGAGCGATGTTTTGGAAGCCGAAACCAGAACTCTGCCTGTTTTAATTACGAGATGCTTCTTACATTATTCACAGTACTATAATTCATAGGGAATTCACGCATTATTAACATGGTATGGGTTGACCTGTTTACTAACCGGTCCATATATTTCCTTACGGGAAATTTGATTTCAACCACAACGCATACGACAATAGCAATGGCGTACAGAAACTCACATATCACCTACACGGGTAAGGGACGTTAAATCGATATCGTTTGAACAAAATCGTTTTGAGTGTGTGGGTTTTGAGTATATATATATATATTAAAAGGGTCGAATGAACCCAAAATAAATTTTATACCTTCATTAATTCGGAAAGTAAGGAAATTGGTTGATTTCTCCAAAATTTTTAGCCACAACAAAGTTGATCCCTTTTGCTTATGATTTTAGATCATTAAAAATGATCTAACCAGTGAATATACTTTTTTCCGCAAACGATGAATCAATATCAATAAAATCCGAATAAAACAGTTCAGAATTCGTTCAATTTTTAACTTTGAATAATTTAGATTAGAGTTGTAAATCCTCCAATTTACGCTGAAGTCTCAAATTGTTAGTTAGACAGATTTCATTCCAAACTTATAATCGATCCGTTTCTTTTCTTTCTTTCTTTCTTTCGCCCTCTTACCTTTCATTTGTATTCGATTTTACATTATTAAGTTTGCATTTTCTGAACTGAATTTGGGATTATATCTAAACCTGTAAAATTTTCTGATATTTATTTTACAAACACAATATAAACAAAATTTGGCTATGGAACAAGGAATGATAAAGAAATGATTACAACGACAAGTCTAATAAACCAATTTGTAATGAGCAGCGATCGCAGAATGCTGAGAACAAAAATAGTTAGCAAACGGGGATATTAAAAAAAGAAACAGGAAAAAAATAGAGATTAGGAAAGACAGCAAGAATTACGAAAGACAAGAATCGAATCCATAATCTAAGAAACTGGCTCAATTAAAAACTAAGTAGAGAATTAGAGAATGAAATATATGAGTTAAGACTTCGAATTCGAACTTGAACGAATGTTTCGAAATCAAGATCCAATTTTAATTTTCGAATTAATTCTACTTATAACTCGAATCCTGAATAAAGTTGGATACAAGAATTAATTTTTGCTTTAATAAAGATTCATAACGGATTCGAGTTCAAATTCGATAGGCAATTCACAAATAATAAAATTCGAGTCAGAAAAATTACTACATCAAAATTACACACAAAAATTGGTGTAAGCAAATATTCGTGGCTAAATTTAAATGTATTTAAATAATTCCCTAAATTGTTAAAAGCTTAACCCAGCTAGTTTAAAATATCAGGCGAGATTACTAGGATGCAAATATTAATTTAGGAAAAAGAATTCAACTAGAAATATTTTAAAAAGGGAGCCGAGTAATTCAGCAGCTGCAGGAATTTTACTGTCATACCGAACTTTCAGTACATTCATTAATCGTGGATTAACATTGTCACTGGCGATCAGCTGTAAAGTAAGTAATGAATGTAGCTTTAGTAATTCATTTATATTTTGTGCAACATTCGATTTTTTTGTTTTAACCGGTTCAAATTCTATTTTGAATTGCTGATATTGCCAACCACTGCAATAATTTTAATTTTGCAGTTTCGTTGTGAAGATCCTAAAGGAAGCTATTGTTTGTTGTACTGAACAACTACTATTTTTCGTACGTCCATTTAAGTTACTTTAAATAACCATCTGAACTAACCTAACCCACATATTTGTTATTTGTAACACAAGAACAAATAAAGAGAATGTTAAAAGCACGAGATATTTCATACAGTATTCTAGTCGGCTACTGTTAAATGACCGTAACAGTCGATACGCGCTGAGATTCCTAAAAAATAAATAAACCAACAAATAAAACAGCTGTAAATTTAAGGAAAACAATCTCATGCCTAGAAAATGGTGTAATTAACTACATGAGTCCTTTAGAATTTTCCCTGCAGCCTTCAAATTTATCGAAGCAAAAAAACAAAACGTGCAAAAAGCAAGGTGTTTTACTGGTTACTGAACGGATACAGTCGCAAATCAAACGTGTAATTCAATTTCCCACCTAGCTAATTTTACCAAAGTTCTAATGCCTTCGTTAAGTTAAATATTCTGTGTTAACATGTTTACAGATTAAGTTCAACATGCCCCATGTAACAACTAATTTGAACTTTGTGTGATGTTACAACATGACGTTTGTCGTATTAAATTAAATACCTACATACCGTTGGAAGTTTAAACACTTCTGAATATGTTATGCAATAATTCTGTTATGCTTCTAATCTTAACAAAGTAAACAATTTTCAGCAGTTTCTTTCTTGTTGATTTTTAGAAGCAGAATCTAAACTTATATTAAGCAAGTCAAAATAAAATTAAATTGCAAAAAGCAACTTAAAATTTTGAAGTGCTTTGTTACTTTAGGTTATTTAGATACTTCAAACTACCATTTATGACGAGATTGTTTTGGAATAAAAAGCAACACTTCGCTAAAAGGAAACGTTTACATAAAGCCTCCAAAATCATGAGGGAAAAGGCAACCGAAACTTTTACAGCGTAACATAACAATTTAACACGAAAAATAAATTTATTCCCACAAACTTGATTACTTGTTCAAACAAAACATAGCTGTGAGCAACATGCATGACATATATTCAAAGGGAATGAAAATAGGTTTGGCATCCTAAGCCACAAAGGACACAATCAGTTTGATGTGAGTTTCCAGACTCCCAGTTCGTATTGCATGCACAAAACTGAACAACTAGTTGTCAAAATTTAATATCTACTATCTGGCACACTATAACATAACTTGTCCTACGAAAATGCAGTTACATTTAGATACACTGAATTATTGGGTCGCACCGTTGGTAATTATTTTGACCATTACGTGAACCGCATTTTGCAATGTTCATTATTCCAAATAACACACAAAACTTGGAGAGAGGAGGAAAGCATAAAGTTTTCAATTTTATCGAAGTCTATGATTGAATTTCAAGCTGAAACTTTAATACTGCCAAGGCCCGTCGACGACGTAATACCTTTACGAAACAGAGTTGTCTTTTTTACTCCCAGAAAAAGTACGTTTTCTAAATTGATTCTTCAACTACTTATTATTAATTTTAAAAAAATCACAGAATCGAAAAACCCAAATTGGAAGGGAGGAAATCCACTCCTCATTTAGTGGGAAATCCCACATGGATACCGAGGGAGCAATTCTGTTATTGCTCAAGACTCCAGCACAAGCGCAACCCGAAAAAAGAAAGGCGACCAAAAGGTAGAAAGTTGATTGGAAAACATGGAATATGCAAGGTATATCGATTAAAATTTAGTTTTAAAAGAATATAGTGAGACCGCGTCGAGCACTAGCGAACAACAACATCCCTCATTCCTCTCTGCTAGAGGGCCAGGTCTACAATTAATTAACCCTTCGGAAAACCCAGCACAACGTCAGATCCCTTTTTCCCAATATTTAATTCTGATTAATCTTTTTTAACCATCTATTAAGTCTAGTACTCTAGCCGCGACATTTGGCCCTTGGAGCTAGAGAGCTTCACAGGTTCTGAAAGAGTGGAAGGAATTCCTGCAAGAATTGCCAGATGCAAAAGTATTGCTGTACCGAGATGGATAGGATGTAACAAGAATACTCAAAAAATGGAACCACATGGCTTTTACGATGCATCAGAAAAGGCGTATGGAGCAGTCATATACAGGGTGTCTCAGACATGACTCCCCAGGCCTATAACTTTGTTATTTTCAAAAATAACTATAATAAACTATATATATTCGTAAATGGGAGCAAATTCTCTATAAGATGGGGAAAGAAAATGTTAGATAATCTGTACTCATATTATGGCAGCGATATACAACTTTATTTTTCAAATTGCAAACTATGCTTTTTTGCGGTCATTCTGATAGTACTCTTTATTCTCTTTATAACCATGTAAACCAATATGGGTCTTACATAAGAAAATTCTCGAAAAAAATACGATTGAAAGTTGAAGTCTGGGTTTGCCATGGAAGCAACTGATTTTTGTAATTTGTACTCGTCGGAAAACAATAGCGTAAATCCTACCCACAGAAGCCCTTGATATGTCACACTGAGATGTAACGGTGTTAAGCGAAGTATAATTGAACATATCCCATATATTGAGGAGGTCAGCATAACCAAGGGCTGGAAAGCCATGGATAATGATGAGAGATAGCGCTAATGGATTTTTATGAGACGAGGATGCCGAGTATCCACACTGCAAACACATTTATTAAAGCATCTGAGGAAATGGAAACTAAGAGATTGATCTGATATGGATATGTTAAAAGAATGAAGCAAGAAAGATTGCCCCAGCGTCTACTAGGCTGGAATGCTGAAGAAAAAAAGGGAAGAGCCAGACCAGAAGAATCATGATTTAAACAGGTAAAGAAGATATGAGAGGATGACATGGTCATGAGGTTAATGGCGGGGCCTTGAAACCCTAGGGTGAGGTTAACCTTGAGAACGATAGGGTTTGGGTATATTAATAAGCATAAACTTTAGTTTGAGACTAAGTGGTGGGGGATGGTTCCAGAACTACCCACAATACTCTACTACAGAACTCGTGGAGGAAGATTTGGGAGATACAGCGGAGTGGCATTTGGGATGTGAGAGGCGGCCAAGAAAACCCTAATAAAACTCGTGTAAATTTAATCAAAACATTTATAAACCATTCCCAATATCTTTGGATAACTGGAGGCCATGTGTTATTTTTTAGGCTTCTTAAAAATAGTAAATTATGGCTCAGCTTCAACGAAAATTTGCTTTGCAAATAACAGAAATAATTAGTTCAAGTATAGGCAATGACAGTTACTTTCAACAAACCCAATTTCCAAAATATTCGACCCCATTTACATCAGTTAAGCTGTCATTTTTCCATAGCCAAGCCTTATCGAAAAACATTAGGAGTAGATATTATTTTAGACGGCTTAATTTAATACGAAAATAATAGGAGTTTGTGTAGTTGTACCAAACTTAACGAATTAATCCTAAACACCTAAAATGCTTTAGGCTTAGGCAATCTCCCTTTTTATCCCTTGCTGTTTTCGTTTTCTTTAACATCCTTGTACGTAGATGTATCCAACTGAACCATTTAGTAATTTATCTTTCCAAATTCCACCTGTCCAGTAATCCACCTGTTTCGTGTTCCGTAACGACAGTGGTAACGAAGACTGTCAGCCAAGCCTCAGGTATTGATTATGACGTAGACAAATTTCACTTTAGGGGTATAAAAAGGTAGGAGAAAAAGTTTCATTCTGAACTTTACTTTTCTTGGCCTTGTGCCTTTTCAATTAAATACTCTTGTTGCTCATTTAATAACTCAATTTTAAGGATTGATTCAGAATTTTCAATAATTTTTTAAAGCTTGTTTAATACCAATTTTATTGCTTAGACATCTTCCTTTAATGTTATCTGAATTGTAAACAAATCAATGATTGTTTTAAAATGTCTTATTACCCTTTGCCGTTCTTAATTCTTCCACTTCCCTTTTTTTATTGTAGTTTAAAGGTTTCGCGTAACTTCGGTGTTTATTTAAAACTAAATCAGAAGTACGTAAAGCACTCTTTAAAAGTTCATGTAGTTAATTTGGCGCTGTTCAAACACAGACTACGTGCAATTTATATCGGATAAATCCCGGAAATTTTAGATTTTGCAAGGATTTACAACGTCGATTTGATTGTTTTAAAGCTGAAATTTCCATTATGAAAAAATATTCGGATAAAGTTCTTTGATATACTTTTGGGGTCCTTCATTTCAGGGAGCTTTCGGTGACATAAACAAACTTATACGTTTAGAAAAATTGGCTCTGAAACTTACTTCTTCTGAAACACCGAATCCGAGAAGGATATTCTCGATGTGAGAAGTTGGGAGACGCAAACTTGTTAAAAAGTCATCGAAGAAAAATTTTTAACGGATCCGAGAATTTACTTGGCTCGGTGTGACCAACACTTCTGAAAATACTTTATAAAACTTTATCATTAAAAATTTTCTTTAGGCGTCACCGACCGAAAGAAACCTAAAAAGGCGTTCGACGAAATCGTATTGGTTTAATGAGAGTTTTAAAAGTAGACGCAATATCTTGCTGGCTAACGAGGGAACTAAACAGGTAACTTAATATGCTGGGTTGCAGTTAATATTCACGAGAGTGAAATTGGATTATAAAGTTACGTCAGAATAAAGTTTTGTGTATTCCCCACAGATTACACGGTTTTCGAGCGTTTTGTTACGCGGGAAAGTTGGTATATTCTAATGTTTTGTGTTAAACAGTTATTTGTTTCACGTGCCGTTTCACGTGTATGTTTACAAAATTATTAGCAAAAAAGTTTTTATCTCTGCGGTAAAACAGTCATTGTGGAGTGGAAACAATGTCCACGATTTTAAATAAGCACATTAAAAGTTGACGGAATTGTGTTTTGGCTTTAATATATTTCACTGCAAAAGGAATTAAGTACCTATCGCAGAAATGTACAACGAAATATACACAAAGGACAGCTGCTGGTATCTCGTCACAACTATAGGTTAGACGTCATTGTGAACCATACTATATTAAAATTATCTTTACCTAGAATATTATAGAAAAAGCTACAGGACTCGGAGGCCATGGAAATTAAGTTAGCAAAAGTCCCAAAAATGTTCATAAGTTTTAGTTGTTTCTGTATTTTGAAGTAGATAGGGTTTACCCTTCAACTCCGCCAGGGAGGAAGTCTTACAACGACTCCCTGCTGGTTCCAAGTCCAGATAAAGGTGGAGGGTTGGTTGGGGTTAACAACCCCACTCCGGCCTCGGAATAATGGATTGAACAAACGGAAACGACTCTGGTGACGGAAAAAGGATTTGATTGTTAGATCATGCAGCGTGCTAAGTTTATATCGCTCTGGGCATTACTGAATGCCAACGAAGAAATATCTAAATATAATTGATATTTAAAAATGAAGACACGTACACCATTCTACAGCAAATCAAACCAGACAAAACACGAATTCGGAACTGGATTCTTGGTAAACAACAACAATGTTCTAGATTTTAAACCCATAAATGAGAGAAGGTGTAAATTAAACTAAAAGGTGTATACCAAAACATTATAATGGCATGTGTACATGCCACAACCGATGATAAGAAGGATGCAGAGAACGAATGCTTCTATACTGAACTAGAAAGTGCAAATTATCAAGGCAGTGGCCTAACATTCAGATCGTCCGTAGTGACTTCAATGTTAAACTAGGCAAAGAAGACTAAACAAATAAAGCGGCTATCGGAAAACATATTATATATGAGTACAGTATCGACAATAGATATCGCATGGTAATTGGTGGAACCATTTTCCCACATGAAACCTATAACCAGATCGACCATGTTCTCATTGACAGAAGGCGTGCCTTATAGATACAAGGAACCAAAGAGGAGTTGACTGTGATTGAGTTAATTTTGTAGTCAAAGCAAAGATCGGATACAAGATCTCTATGAGTAAATGTGAAAAGTGATCAAAGTAGCATTTGATAGACCGAAAACAGGAACATCATCACAAATATGTATAATACCTTAATAGACACGAAACTAGAAGAAAATCTGACTATGTGAATGAGAGCACAGAAATAGAAATATATTGGGAAAATATCAAGAATATAAGCACGGAATCAACACTGGCAAACAAAAGGGACCCAAAATTAAGTTATGGTTTGATGAGGAGTATGAGGAAGCAGTAAATAATCGCAGAAAAGTGCGAGGGAAGAAAATCTGCAAGCAGTTGTACTGTTGCAGTGTCCTACGAAAGGCCTTATAAGAGCAGTGTACAACTCAGTAGCGGCTCGTGACTGAGAATGGGTAAAGCAGATTATTAGGTCCCCCCTCTACCCTTTGGTGGTCGAGCTGCAGGGACAGCCCGCCGATTGCGCGTAAATTTTTTTTCAAAGTTCAAGGTCATTCCCTTTTTCATAAATTTTGATGGAACCCGGGTTTGCTTAATGTAAAACTAAAAATATATGTTTTGGAATAAATTATTCTTTAAAGGTGTATTAACAGCAATTTAAAAGAAATTGGGGGTAATAATCAACATTAAAATCAAATCCACTTATCAAAAAACGTGAAAAAATAATTCACTACTTCAACTCCAACAAACAAAACAACAGGGTACGCAGAAAGTTTATTTAAGTAATAACTACTACTCAACCACGAACTCAGAATACCACCACGTATTTTTAAAGTTTGGATTATATACTTGGTTTTTGATTTTTGCGACTTTATTAACCTTTAAGGCATAGGTTGCCCAGAACTTAAAAAGTCTTTCTTATCATTGACATTGCACCTTGAAAATGTCGTTTCTAATAAAACACATACCGGATCGTTTGATGGGAACGTTGTATAAAAATTAAAATGAACAACAAACCAAAATGTGTAACACCGAAACCAGAAGGCACTTCACTTCTTCGTACAAATTCATTTGCAAGCGTGCCGTTGCCATGGGAACGGCACGTATGCAAACATACGAAAATTGACGCAGTATTCCTGTATAAGCGAACCTGCTTCAGTTGAACGCTTGTGGTCTGCAGTATGTAGATACTGCGGAATGGCATAACCTGCAGGGGCTTGCTGTACGATGTACTGCGCACCGAGCATAAAATACATAAATTAGAATTCTTTTCTATATCAACTGATATCGTTGTATGCGAAACCGTGAACCACTCGGCCACTCCGGCGATGGAGCAGCGTCGCAGCAAGAACAAAAAACTCGGAATTCCCAAAGGTATATGGGCTGTCAACTCAAAACTAAGGACAACTCCAAAACCAAAAACAAAGAACCCTAACAGCCTTAAAAGTTAAGTTCATCCGTAAGATTCCAGTCTGACTAAAACAAATTCTAACAACCTGCCTATTATTTAAAATATAAATTTGACTTTTATTAGTTGCATCGGAACTTATCCTTCTTTTGACTAAAATAGAAAATTCTTATAGTCTGCCACTTCAAAAAGGGCAAAAGTAATGTAAACGAACTAACAAAGAAAAGTAAATTTTATTTTTATTTGAATGTAAACAAAGATTTCTTTTCTTTAAATCTGAATAATTTCGTTACAAAATTGATGTAATTTTACTAAGGAAATATCTCGAAAAATTCCTTGCAACCCTCCAGTTTCACATTCAAGTTTCGTAGTTTCTTTAAAACAGTCAACCCGGATTTACCAAAGCTTATCGAAAATACCTTAAATTTTACTATCAAAGGGTTGGTATTTTTACATCAAAAGTCAGTTTTAAGGTTAGTGCCATTCCGTATATCAAAGAAAGCTTTTCTATCTTGCGATATGAGAAAGGAAAAACGATCCTTCGAAGTAACTTTACGTTCGTGTGCAGCTAAATTCGAAGATGCCCCGTTCTTTTCTGTTTTGTAAATTATACGGCGCTTTATTGTATGGACAAAGAAAAATTACCCCACTGAAACAACCAAATATCTAAATTTAAAATATAACGAAATAAGAAGAAACGATTAATTTGATAAAAATCAAATTTCTCAATTTTAGCATGGATGAAAAGGTTCGCTGGTGCAGTTCTTAGACCTCTGGAAACCTAGTTTGGAGTTTCAAGTGCGAGTTTTAACCTAACCTATCAGTAAAAGTAAGACTTGCTAATAATTTGGACTTAACACTTTGTGCCCTTTATTAACCCTGTTGATTATAATATGTAAGTAGTTGGAACTTATCTTTGAAATTTGTCTAAGCGTTTGTTGGTAATGTTGACTCTAAATAATGTTTGTAACCTATAATTCCAAGTTTGGACAATACATGTTGTGGTAGTAGAATCTGACTTTTAATATAAAACTTCTCGCAAAGCAAAGCAAACCCCACGTGGCGTAGTTAATTAACTCTATTAATTTATTTCGAACATTATTGGTCAAACCGGCTACGTTACAATATCTAGGACAAATAATATCCTTCTCCGAAAAACAAGATAAAGAAGCAGAAAGGAGAATAGCAATGGGATAGAGAAAATGTTGGTTACTGAACGAGATTCTGATTGGTCTTCTCCAGTTGCATCATGCCAGTACTATCATATGGAGCCCAAACACAGATCTGAAGACACTACAAGTAACATCACAACAAATTGATAGAAAGATTCTCAGATTAAATTATAACATCGACTGCAGAACCATTTTACAAAAATTTGCTGTTACCCATACACATAGGTACCTACTGAAGAAATGTCGTCAACTGAACTGGAAATGGACTGGTCACATTATGAGACAAGAAGCACGTTGAATCAAGGTATTTAACCACCTGATAACTAATGATGTCAAATTGAGCAAAATGAAGATGGGAAGATGACTTCAAAGGAATTCCTTGGTCACAGAATAATGACGAAATTATGGGGAGGCCTTTATCCGACAACGGGATGGGACGTCATAGTGAAATAATAATAATTATGTTATTATTATCTATTATTAGTAGTCGAATATAAATAAAATATTAGCTACATCTAGTTTGAAGATGCTTCCTCAAATGGAAATGGACGTGGAAGTTCTAACAACCATTTGATCTGAGTTCTTCCCAAGTTGAGTACATCAACTGTCAATCTGTATAAAGGCAAAGCCCAATTTTTTACTAAATTACAGCACTTTTTCTGGGAGTCTCACTATTATCTCTGCATTAAGAACAATAGAAACTACAAATGTAAGTGTTGAATGTCAAGTTCAGTACCTACATTTTTCAACGGTCTTTAGATAGTCCTCCGATATCCAAAAAAGTTATATTATTTAGAAAATTTTGTCTTTGAGTAGGAACGTAGTCATTTAACTTTTCAGAAACATTTTTTAATATAAATTTAGTTAGTTAACTTTTCTGTAGTCACACGAAAGCTTTACATTTTAAAGCTGACTTTCTAGGCTGTAATTGGCACACAAAAAGGAATTCTCTGTAGAATTCTCCCTAATTAGTAATTTTAGAATTACATACAGATATAACCTAATTTCCATTCTGTACGGTTGGTTGGATATAATTTTTTTCACTGTTGAGTTATTAAGTTACATTTACCGTGTCATATTTCAAGGGGATATGTGGATTTTATGATTTGTGTATTGGCAGTCAGTACAATGGGGAAGTAAAAAATAAGTTTGAATTTACCTCCCTAAGGAAGTAAGTCTCATTTATTGACTAAAATCAGCCGTGGAAAATCTTAAATGCAACTCAAGAAGATAAATATTTTTGACCAGCCTGGGGCTTATTTACCTCGTTTGATGCATAAACAGCTTCCAAAGAAAAATATTAAAAGGAAACTCGCTTATCCTTGTTTATAAGTAATTTAAACAATAAACCGAACCATTTAGGTCTGTTTCTAACCATAACTTTAACAGGCAGTTCACGTATTAATTCCTTTAATTAATACACTTTTTCTCATCACCAGAAAATCATATCAAATCCAATCTTAGTAAAATTCAGTTCGCGTTTTATTCGGCCAAAAATAAACCACAAAGCAGACTTATCGCGCCGTTGTTATGTTCCGGAAAGTTTTCATTTCGAAGAAAGTAAAGCGAACTGTCGTAAAACTTTCGAAACGTTCATTGGTGTGTGAGTTGGATAGGAAGGTTGTGCTTCTGTATTAACACCTGTTTCTTTCTTTACAGGTTATAAACAAAGAGAAAAGGATTACTTCATCTCGCTAAACGTTTTCCAATATTTTACCAAGTATTTTACTATTAATTTGATAAGGGACTGTTTCATTCACCAAAATAAATATGAAGTTCTAGACTAAATTTTAATTAGTCAATTTTATAGGGCGGATTTTGGATTTGAACAACGACTTTTGGTTTCCAAACAGTTAGCCTAGAATGCGAAGTGAAAGTAAATTTATTCTTTGCTGACTTATTTTTCTTAGCTAAACTAATTACCTTTTTAGGTTGAATCTGCCCTATACACAAAGTAACTTTAACGTTTCGACAACGTGGCCCTTCGCATTACTATGAATTAACAGCACCGTAGCATAATTAAAGCATAGTACAGAATGGAGCACCTAATTAAACATTCCAAACAGCCTAAAGATAATTCAACCCTCATATACTATCTACGTGCTTCCTTAATCCTTGGTCATTGTCTCAGATCAGATATTGTTAAATTAAATTGTTTCCTTCCTTTGATTAACTTTCAAGGGTTTGACAAAGCCATCCTACATTTCGCTTCCGAATTCCTATGAAATTACAATATTTAAACCTTAAAAACCACCAAATCCTTTTAATGTAGAATTTCAATTTTTTTTCAGATGGCTTCCTCTCATATGAAATATAAAATTTGAAAGCTGTCATTCCGGTTTCCACTCTAACGACGGAATATTTTTTTTTTATAAACGTACATGAACGTTTCCGTTTTCAATATACGCGTTATATGGAAACACAATTTATTTAACCTTCGCGTGGTATTCCCTCGGTGGGCAAATCCTATGTGATGCTGACCTGGATACGTAAACGAGAGTTGCGCGGTTCATCCCCTGGCAGCATAAAACAGAATTCATTTGTTTGGTTAATCAATACAGAGGCAACAGTGTTACACTTCTAAATGCAGTTGAAAAAATGTCAACGCATGACTTTTCGTTATGCAGGTTCTGGCTGTTAAAACTGAGTTCAACTACACTCACCAGATGAGCGAAATTATCCTTCTTATAATCATCAGGGTAGCTTATTTGCACGTATAAGCCTTGGCAACACATTTAAATCTTAGTAGAACATTTCAGTCTTAGTAACATAATTATTTAAGTCTTACACATTCTAAACCTAGCATTTTTTAGCAAAATTGGAAAGTAAAAGTATAATAAGGAAGTTCATGAAAAGTCCTAGAAGATAATAGATGGTTGTCATTATATTATTAAGATTTTGCAAGGTATAAATTTTGACCTGTTAAGTTTTGGCTGTCTTTATTATAATGTATAATCCTACGGCTATGACTTAACAAACAATTGTATATACTTGTTTGAGATGAGAAAGACACATACTCAATGTTAATTGAAAAACGATAAACACGATCATGTTGTAATTATTGCAAAAAGTTATATGTCATTAAATATCAAGTAATTTAACAACTACATATTCTGTATCACCGGAGCGGCCCAGCGTTTAAGGTATTTCAGTACGGCACGGACGGTCTCGAGGTCAAATCCGAGTCGAATTCTTGGCGGGTGGCGTACCAGTCTCTGAAAATAATTGGAATAGGAAAGGTAAGCGGTTGATGAAGGCATGGTGTTTGTCACATCACCTAGCACGCATAATGTGCGAGCCAACCGGGTATGAAAGCGACTTACAAGGCTTTACCCTTCATGTTGCCGGCCATATTCCCTCGCGGATTGTAAGTGCTGTTACATTTACCTTTTACATATTTTCTACAGTGGCGTTGTACGGCTCAGCCAATAATACCCTTCGGTAATGTCAACGTAGTCCAAATTCCTGTTAACTCCCCAGAACCAAATCCAAATGTAATTGAATTTGACAATCTTTATTTTGATATGAACGGCATGACTCACCCGTGTATCCATCCTGAAGACAAACTAGCACCTGAATATGAAAATGAAATGATGATAGCTGTCTTTGAATGTATAGACAGGTTGTTTTAGTATTGCAAGACCACGGAAATCGTTGTATATAGCAATTGATGGAGTAGTTCCTCGAGCAAAAATGAACCAACAGCGATCTTGGTCTTTACGAGCATAAAAAGGTACAGTCGAAAACATTAATGAACTAGCACGGGTTATTAAGAGGTGCTCATTTACCTCTACAGAAACCAAATGAAGAACAAGATTATTGACTTGTCTTCATTATTATATTCATGATATAATGAGTAACGATCCTGGGGGGAAAGGAATATAAGTTATTATTCTTCTCTTTCTTCTCGAAGTGGTGTACCCTTTACAGGACGTTTCCGATCTTCTCTTCATGTCTGTAGTATGCGTGTCAAGTAGCCTGCAGGCATAGGGGACAACCTACAGCTTAACGTAGGCTTCGAACCACAGAAGTGCTTGCACATTTACTCCAGAGAAGACTTATTAGGTAGAAATACTTCGGTGATTTGCTATTTCCTTCCGAAGAAAGCGGTCGTGTGATTTTGGTGTATGTCGTGCCCTGCGAGTAGAACCCGATCCAGGTTTAATCTTAGTTGTCAGACGCACGCTGAACCAACTGAGCCACGGCCACAACAAGAAAAAGGTTACTCTGTCAGATGTTAAGTGCCAGGAGAAGGTGGGCATAAAATCATGAATTTTATTCGAAAGTAAAGGGCTCAACCCGATCACGATTCTGATTTGATTATGTTGGGTTTAGCAATTCTCGAATAAAATTTTACAATAATTCGTGAAGAATTCAAACCTAAGGCTTTGCGATATATGCCGACAGCTTGGTCATGAACTTGAGGACAGTACCGGTACCGAGAGAAACGATGTCTCCGATATAGCAGCGTTTGCTTCAGAAGTAGATATTATATTCCTACGTCTTAATACTTATATTAAAGGAATATTTGGAAAGGAAATTGCAAATACCAAATTTTCTATTTAAATACGATTACGAAAGTTGCCAAGACGCGCTGATGATGTGGAAAAGGGAAAATCTAATTACAGGAAACTTAACAAGAAAACTACTCTTTCTGCTTGTGATTTTTTTTTGTCGCGGATGATGAGAGACTTACCTAACACTGGATTCCAGCAAAATGATTTCATCCAGCCATGTTTCGATTATTCCAGATAACTCACCACTTATTGAAGCTAGAATCATTTCAAAGTTAAAATTTCTAGCATGTTTTGGTCTGGTAGGCTATTGATGGTCAGATCTCGCCTGCTTTTTATAATGAAATGTGGAGAAAGCGAAATTTATCGAAATCAGTGTTTGAAGAAAGTTCTAATTCCTTGGGTAGGATCGCTTAATATGTATAAAAGATTCTGTTTTGGGACGATAAAGCTTCTGGCCACTATGCCGGCGAAACGGTAAGATCGAAGATCCTACAGCAATTCCGCAGAACAGACCCATTGGTTCTGGGCGTTGCGCAAGCGTCGAATGATACAAAGAAAACTTGTGACTGCTGAAATTACTCAGTTCAAGAAAAAATGGACAAGATTACGAAAGAAATTTCAAATAAGTCGGGTAAAAGCCTATTTGGACACTTTAAATCCAGGCTTCGCCTGGTTGGTAATGAAGGGCCATAATGTCGTCTGTCTGAAGCATTTGTGATACATTTTCTTATGTATCGATATCGGTATGTGTCGAGGCTGGTGCGTTATTGAAAGGCACAATTTGGACCGACTCTGCTCCCTGCGGGTTACGTGATTCATGCGCTGTTTGACCCTACATACTGTACCATGCGTATAGTGTAAGTGTGTGTACGGGTAGGACCTTGTTACTCCATCTTTTAGGTAATCGAAGGAAAGAGGCGGTAATATGTAATATGTCCAATGACGAATGGTCACACCAGGACTGATATAGGCTGCAGGAAATCCTGCCCATCCGGAAATTCGAACCAAGGACTAGCGTAATGCTAGCCTGGTGCTCTACCACCCTGGCTTATATTTTCCATTTTCTTATGCATTTTTTGAAAATATAATCATTTGTCAAATACACCCCTCATTTGATGTTATTTAATTTTTTTATAATTTTTTCAGTAAACCTGGAACGCACCTTACCTTTAACGGCCAGAGGTACAATAGGGGAAACTGGGCATATAATGTTAGGGCGTCACATGCCGAAAACTCCCGGTTCGTATTCCAATGTTTCGCCACCATGCTATGGCAACAACTTACATCGTGGCTGCTGTAGAGATAATTACGGCAATAACCACCAAAATCGGAGAGGTTACGGTTCAAACAATTATCAGCAGCGTAATTATGTGATGAAAATAAGTATATCCTTTTTCAATTTCGGTCAAGCTTATACACCAAATAACTTTCAGTTTCAATAAAACGATCTTAACCTCATCGGATGGACGGAGGCACGTTGCTGCTATGTTCTTGCCCTTTTGACCCTGAGTTAATAACTTTACTGCCAGCTAATTAATGTTTTTTGGGGTTTTCTTTGGCTTAGCCCTTACAGGGTTAAATAAACTCAGAAGCATGGACAATTTTTTTTACATCCTTCGTACCAACATATCCTTACCTAATAATTCCCACACATGCTAAAAAAGAGTTAACTTCAACAATAGTGTCAGTTGCAATGGAATTGCCTTATTTTGAGTAATTAAGAGAAAACGCATGCGAGACCGAAATCCAAGCATCGTAGTTTCGCTCAACAGCAATAATTCAGAAACTATTCGCAATTTACCGCCTCACTAATTAACAGAATTAGTGTTAAGAGAATGGAACGACAAATGAATCGTACTCCCGTCGTTACTACTTCAAGCTCACGTTGAGCTCTAAGCAGGAAATACCAATATATGGAACATTATGAAGCATTTATCAACATGTAATTTTGCTTTATCTTACATTCATGGCCTGTTAATTAATTCGTTTTAGGTGTTTTCGTTTGCAAGAAAATTATTGTCTTTTGTTAGGTTAAGCAAAAATCTCATTCAGTTCAATAATTTAGAAGATAATTGGTACATTTGTACATTTACAAATTAGAATTAGTACATCTTCCAAATTCACGTTTGGATATAAATTACTCCGAGATAAACTTCTTTAATAAATTCAACTACCCGCAAAGTGGTGGCTTCAAACCTCGATTTCGCAACAGTTGTAAATTATAACCTGAATTTTGCAACATAAAATGAAATACAAGCAGCTGTTGTTGGTGTAATTGTACATAACTTTCACTTTTTGGTTTTATTAGTAAAACAGCGCTTCGTTTCAATGATTTTCTCAAAAAAATCACTTTATTGAAGCGTTAACGTAGCGTATACAAAAGCTCAAACTTCCCTAAAATACAAAATTTAATCTAAACGTTATGTTTAGGGATCTAATTAAGTAACCGAACCGTAAATGATAAAGTATCTAAACAGGAAATTTGATTTTCACTTCATTAATTCGATTTTGTGTATAAAATACGCAATTTTTACAACAAGAGTTTGGGTTAATTGAACGTTAATGTAATTCAGTTGGCTATGAAATGTGAATGGATCGCAAGATAGGTATGAGAAGTTTTAAACGATTCAGTTTTAATGAAATCATAAAGTTTTCTTGCAGATGCAACCGAGTACTCTAGAAACAGAATAAAATATTCAAGCTCACCGCTTTGACCCATTTGAAGTTTAAATTCAGGAACAAAAGGATAAAGGTCGTTGCAGTAGACAGCCTTAACCTCTGTAACCGTGCGATCTATTTTACGTACACAGGTGTTGTTCTGTTTCAGTGCACTTTATTTCCACAAATGGTAGATGGAACATTAGTTTCTCGTTTAATTGTGATTTATTAATAGCTTAGAGTTTAGTTTTCCGCACAATTTAATCATTAAATAAACCTTGTTACTCTGAAAACAGGTAATTTGATTTAGTGTCGAGGTTATATTAAGTTGTGTTAGATATAATAATAACACAAAGGATGTCTAGTACAAGCAAATAACAGAGGTCCTGGCTTACAACCCTGAGGCACTCCGGTAACTTATTCAAGGTTTGATTGGTTTACATATTTACAGAATGCTTTTTTCTGTTAATAATCATTTAGAATAACTTTATTTATTTTTTTATGACGAATCAAACTCTGACCTATTTATATTAATTAAAGAAAAATTAATATCTGCAAGTTTCAAAAGTTTTAGGTTAAAACAAAATTAGGCAGACCCAAACGGTTAAAAAACGTCAAACTTTTTTTAAGTTAATTGCAAAAAAAGTTAATTTTTCCCAAATATTCCAGGATGTTCTTTAATTAAATTAATAAAGAATTTTAATTAAGTGAATAATACACTTCCAGTAAAATGATAATAAAGTTAAGGGCAACGTGTTAAGAATATTATAAACCACCTGCTCATATCTTAGTTTGTTTATGTCGAAGGAGATCTCGGTCTGCGGATCCCTTGACACCCTTTTGTTAAGGCCGTTTTGGTCCATTGCGTTCCCTTGCTACAAATTTTACTTAATAGTTAGAATATCTCCTTTTCCCACCTGGCTCGTGTAAACTCTGTTATTATATTTAATTGCATTAAGTTCATAACAACGTTAGAGATATTCAAGTTAATGGCGAAAGTTTAATTTGTAATTTAGAATTTAATTTTGCTAACTTGCCCAAGAGTTGCTAAAATTATTTATGTTATTTCTATTTTTTTCAGGTTGATAATCCGCCACAGTTTGACAGCATTCCTTGTATAAATTTGGCTTTTAAAGGTTCAGAAATATTATCACTTCATGGCAATTGGCCTAGGACTAAATAAAACCAACTTTTGTTCGGAAATTGTTTTTGTTCGGACAATTTCAAGAACAATTATTCTTTCTTATATTTGCCTCGATTTTTAGCAACAATCTAATAACTACGATACAGTTATGAGTTTCTACTAAATACTATTATGGAACTAATCCGAAAATGCTTTGTAATAATGCTGTGGCAACTTCAAAACTGTTAAAAAAGTTGCATACTAACGAAACATCAAAGCAGGTATCAAAATACATACAGCTTTGACATAAATTCAAAACGCCTCATTAATTTTCAGCTATACTCGTACGTTAACAAAACGATGCTCTTTCGCTAAATATTTAGAAATCCTGCAAGCAACGATAAGTCAGTATCAGTCTCATTATTATTAACATAGTACTCTGGAAATTTCGGGGTCAATTTCAGTAGTAAAGCACACACTGACGAATTCCTTCCACTTTAAATTTATCACCGGACATTTTTAACACTAATGTCTAAAACCCAAGTCGTAAAGCTGACAGACGCGCTATTGCAAAATTTACTGCAGTCAGACGTCATGGTTACTTCGTTCGACAAATACATCCGAAATGAGGCTGAAAGCTAAAAAGGCGTAAAAGAGGTTGCCCCCACTTTTCTGAAAGTTTAATCTTAGAGCATTAATATACAAAATGCATTGCAACGAATTATAAGAATTCTGCAGGCAGATTCCTCAAAGGAGCGAATCTTTGCAAATTTAATGTATGATACAAAATACAAATTAAAAATTTACATAAATTTAACTGACGTAACTGAAAAATAAATTGGGAGGAGACTCTACAGCTTCCGTTTCGCCTTTGAAGTTCGAATTCAGTGAGACAAATTTAGCTTTAATTAAAAACAAAATAGATCAATAAATGACCTGGGTATTTATGTATTAACACAATAACTTCACAAAATAACGATAGCTCTTTTAGATAATAACAAGGCTAAAAATACATATCAAGAAAAATTTGTCTCAGTTTACTCATGAATATAATCAAAAAGTGTTGTCGACTTCGACACGAAACGATTGTACGTTTATCAAATACTTACGAAATAACTGCAACGAAAGATATGTGAATCAGCAAATCAACAAACCATTAAATCCAGTTTTGTTATTTAGTTTACGTTTTTTCGCCGAACACCATTCAAGAGTAAAATAAGTATTGAAAGCCTTGAGATAATGTGAGCAACTGAACAGATTAAAAATTGTGAAAATTCTACAAACCTCGGTGCTGAGGTTCTAAACAATTCCAAAATATAAACCAATTAAAAGGGTGTTAGATGAAATAACGATTAAATCATGAATCAGGAGGAAACTACTTAATTAAAAGCTTAGGATGAGTAGTTTCAGCTGTGGAGCTTCTTGACTATATTTTATTATAAATCTACCCTTCGATCTAATTGAATTAGATTTAAGGACTTTTTAAAGTTTTCTAAGAGTTTCTAAAAGTCAAAAATTTTGAAACTTGCAAATACGTTTTCAGTATTTTTCTTGGGACATTTGGCTTCTACTGTTAAAACTGATTCTCTAAACATGAACTAACAACAAAATTGGTAACAAAACAGCATAAAAATTGAGAGCATAAACAAGGAGAAGCATAATCGTACCAGAAATGATAAATACTAAGTAATCCCATAATTTGAATAATCCAAATCAACCCGAGACAAATTGTAATGGAACTGGATATAAAAATAAAGTATTATACAGATATAGTTACATACGTACATATGTATGTCCCAGTAGAAAGGTTTTACATTACCAACATCTTTCTCTTTTACCCTCTTATACCTTTACAGTGTCGAGGGGGCCGGGCACACGAGAGTGGTCCACCCATTTACGGTCACATCAAGCAGGTTCTACATTACCAAAATTAAAAAAAATTCTACAAGGATTCGCACGACATATAACTCAGCATGAGAGAAAATTCATAAAATAATAATTATAGGAAACTGGAATGCCAGAATAAGGAACAGCCTAAGGTTAAGGAGAGGTTGTATAAGATTAAATGGACGAAAAGATGAAAAAATTCGTAGTAATACCTATTTCCATCAGAATCCGGATGAATACCTTTAAAGCAAAAGGAAAAAAATGAAGGAGTTACTCGGTTATATGATGTACACCCAGGAAACAAACATTAATAAAGACGTTGCGCTAAGGGGTAGGATAATTAGGAACACACCACAGACAATTTTGGAGAAGGGGAGAACGAGAGAGAGAAAGAGCAAGGAAGAAAGAGAGAAAAGGGAATAACTGGAGCAGAAGAAGCATTACAGACCTGGGTATGATATATGATACAATTTTAAAGATATTATACAAACACACAGCCTAACAAATATGTATAAGAAATTAAAACAATCCACAAACGATGGTGGAATGAATAAGTGAGAGAAGCTGTAAATACAAAAATGTTAGCATAAAAAGAATTTAACGAAAAAACTATTACACTAAAGAAAACGAACAAAGTGGAAAAGTAGTTAGTTAAAGCAAAAAGTTGAGAAGAATTTGAAGAGAAAGAAACGAAGAATTAAAAAAGGGATTGGGATTAACAGTATCAGTATCTGTATCGTGGATATCCTATACCTTTCGGAGTTGAAGTTGGTACCTATGAGGTTTTTACGGATACAATGGATAATCCGACCCAATTCTGCGGATTACGTGATTGGTGCGTCATTTGACCCTATATACTGCACCATGTGTAAAGTCTAAGTAAGTTTTAAATGGCGGTTGAACGGGGTTTTTTTTTCCCGTCCCTATGCAGTTGGATATGGACGGTGTTACGTATAAAACCCAACGTTTTTACTCATCCTTTATACAATAAAAATGACTTTTACAAATTCTTCGTATACAGATACAGATAATTATTATCACGGGAAACTGTAGCGGGTGTAATTATTCATACTTTCGAATTGAAATGAAACTATTTACGTTTATTTATTTCTAAATATTAACTACAATCATTAGTTTTCAAACATAATACCGTCCACATCCACGCCCTGGTCCATTGGTAAAGACAACGTTTATATCCGTGTCCCGCTCTGACTCATGAAATTTGCCATGCGTTATATCTTGTTGTAACTAAATCTGAAACTGCATAGGGTGGGGAAACAAAAATCCGTTCAACCGCTACTTTAAACTTACTTAAACTTTATAGTGATGTATCTGTAGGATCTTCTTACTTTACCCTTTAGAACTATATTCAGAGGAGAGCGTCTTAATTAGATGCCCAACGACGACTGGTCACTACATAGGTCTCGATACCGATCTCCAGACTGCAGGAACCAAAGCCTAGCACAACACTAGTCTGGCGTTCTACTACTACGCCACCTTGGCTTTCGAGATTAGCAGCAATAAAAGTAAAATACTGCAGATTACTAAAGCAAAACAAGTGGCAGGAACGGCCATTTAAAGAGAGCGTAACCATCTGGAATATGTGGATTTAATAGAATACCTAGGAACGATTTTTAACAAAGTTGAAAAAATAGAGGAAGGATGAGCGGTGAACTAGAAAGATAATGGATTGAAGAAAAGAAGTATGGGCAGATCCAAGACGAGATAGTCCGGTAATACTTCCAGAATAGCAGAAAAGAATTGGAAAAGAAAAGTTCAAGATAGAGAGAAGAGGTATGAAACTTAACATCAAGGAGACAAAAGTGATGATTGTGAGTCAGAATGCCAATATCGACATCGATGACACGTTTGAAGTCGAAGAAGAACCACTTGAAAGAGTACAAACTTTTATATATCTGGGTTGCACCCTCAATGAGAAATGCGACCACACACATGAAGGCAAGTGCGGCATACAGTCGTTTGAAAAAGGTTCTGTGTGACATTCATTTGAATTTAAAGATCAGACTCCGAGTGCTGAAATGCTATGTATTCTCGGTACTGTTGTACGGAGTGGGGGCATGGATCTTAACGGAAAATGCATACAAGAAACTGGAAGCCTTCGAAATGTGGTATTATCGTCGTATACTAAGAGTATCTTGGACACTCCGTATTACTAACGAAACTGTCCTACAACGAATCAATAAACCTAGAGAGATCCTAACGACCGTAAATGAACGAAAAATGGGCTATATCGGTCACATCATGAGGAACGACACACACCGCATCCTTCAGTTGATAATCCAAGGAAAGTTTGGGGGTAATAGGGGTCCCGGAAGACGTAGAATTTCATGGCTGCGAAACCTACAGCAATGGACAGGGAAAACATCTGTAGAATTATTTAAAGCTATTGTGAACAGAATTATATAGGCCAGAATGGTCGCCGACGACGATATTTAAAATACAAGATTGTTAACAAAGCCAGAAGAACTGTTGGAAGTATATTACGGTAAGGCATTTAACGCAAAGGAAGAACACCTGAATGTTGGATAAAACGATAAAAGACCTGAAAGAAAATAAAAGAAAAGGTGGACAAAATACAACCTGAAGAGGTCTATGAAGCTGTACGAAGATTAGAAAGAATGAGGGCGTGAAAGATGGGAAGAAAAGCCGACACAAAAATACTAAGAGATTTATTTTATAATTCCAATGTATAAAACAAAATGAAGCAGCCGCACTGCAATAATTGTAAACCCATATGCCTATCTCTGTCTACTATTCAAGAATAATAGAGAGAAGGTGAAAAGTGAAAGACGTACAAGCACCATTCAGATCTTAAAATCAAACTTATCCAATGTTCCCTGTTTTTGATGTGATGAATCAAATAGGCCTTTAACGTCCTTCTGTAGCACCAACGCTCGAAGTTTCTATTATATTCATAATAAACTGTTTCCACAATTCTTTAAGTTTCTATTCCATATAGGAGCTCAGAGAAGACATCACCTTAATATGCGAACTTGGAGTTGCTAAGTTTGTTAAAGGCGCGATTGCAGCAGTATAGTTTCTCACGTTAATCATTCCTTCATTCTACTTTAGTTTTCCATGACTAATTTTAAGAATAGGTCGCCCTAAAAATATTTGTTTAGATACACATCAGTAATTAGCGATTTCAATTGTTTCAATTACTAGTTAACTTGAACTCAGTTTGCATTGGTAGCATAAGAGAGTTTAGTTAAAAGAAAGTTCACAAATTAATAACTCGAAGAAAGATCGCGAAAGGTGATCACACGCCTACGTGGCTGGGTTATGTAAATTCGTCGGCTTCGTTTGCATTCTTAAGATTAAGAACTGTACGTTAAATCTCTTGATAAAGTTGGTGATCCGTACGTTTAAGAAGACAAACAATTTGTTTAAATTGTACGATCGACAAAGTTGTTTTATATTCTTATTATAAATTTTATTTGATAATCAGTTCCAGGTGCTGCGTTCTGAAAAAGGTTATCACAATATAGGCAAAGCCTCAGACCCAAGGATACTCGGTGTCATTGCTCTGAACAACGTTGTACTTTCAGAGAAAATGAAACCGAATGTTCATTCAGCCTTAGTGTGGGTTTTTTAGAGATTAATATGAAAAGGCACATGTTTATGTCTGCGCTAGAGATTTTTTTTCTATTTTAAAATAATGCGGTGAATAACCTGCTACAAAAAGGTAAATCTCTTTGAAGTGAAGTACTCAATTGAACTTACAGTATAAAACATCGAAGCTTGCTAGGATTTTGTTGTTGCTATTAAACGATTTATTAATAAGGAAAAAGGGGCTTTGTTCCCTTACTAAATCCTTACACGTACCTACGTGTATCATGTTAAATTTTAAATGTAATATTTCGGATTAGTATCGCGAAACAGTATTGTTAGTTGGCTGCAAAGGAGGTATTAAAGCTTGCTTTATTTATAAGGTTTAGCACGATTGATTGCAAAGGCTTTGGATTGTAGAGGATTTAGATCACAAAGGAACATTTAATACCCGAACTGATATTACATGTATGTTTTATTTAGTACTACAGGCTTTTGATCGTAACTAGTTGTTAAATTCATAAGCCCAAAGAAAATTAAACCCTTTAGTTGGAGAGTTTTTGTCCTCCTATGAATGCAAGATGCTGACCGTTGCGATATTGTTCACAAATGGCGACTGTAGTGAGCCGTAATGGGCAAAGACAATGGCCACTTAGATCCCTGTTCTATACAAAGCCCATTGTGCATACAATAATCTGCGGGTCGCTTTCGGCGCATGTCATCCATGACATGTACAAGTGGGTTTAAACAACGGACTACTAATTAAACTATGCAGATTACGGCAGGGCAAATATACATGCATAGCAAATATAGTTCGGTTTGTGAATAATTAACGGTTAACATGTATATATCTTGCTGGACCTAACTACATTAATTACCTTATTTCAATGGTTTACCCCTTTTAATCACAAATTTACTCATTTATACGCAGGTGCTACGATAGATTTACAAATTAAGGCCTACTAAAATGTCCTTAATAGGACCTTAAATGTGCCAGAAATCAGATTTCGCTCATAAAGGCATATCAAAGTTATTCCATTCTATTTAACAAGTATTGATTTCATTCTACTTATAAAAGTTCTTTCTTAACATTAAATATATTATTAAAATTTATTTAGAGTACATTTTACGGTACCTAATCTCGTGAATTAATCTAAAAATAATTACAAACGTCGACGCCAAGAACGTACCAAGAGCGTACTACTTAAATTCAAGTTATTCAGGTATAAAACCAATAACAATAAATTAAAGGATTTGTAAAAATTAAATGGAAATTTTCTCATTAACCGTCTAAGAAGCACGTTTGTATCTGGTTTAGTAAAAATTATGAGCCTTTATTTTCTTAATACGGCTATCCACGTAAATCTCCTAAATTTCTTGTTATATTCTAATATAATGGCGGCGGATAATAATACCGCTGTGTTGGTGTAATAATATGAATTTCCCTTTATGGAAGTGGTTTTACTGAAGCTGGTGAGTTTTTGTACCTTTGGACGCTTCTTATTTAAAATAAATCTATTTATCTACTATCAGTAAAAGTAATTAATAAGCTGATGGTCTAGGCTGCGGCTAAAGATGAAGAAAAAAGACCAAAAGGTGAACAGTTTTAAAAACATGCACTTTTTAACGTTAGAATTATGAAATGGCGTGGGATTCTAGGAAAACCCCTTGCATAACTTGATTTTAATTAAACAACGTTCATATCTCAATATTTTTGAAACAAACTACTGCACCCTCCGATACCCACTGGAACCCCCACCTGAACATCGGTCATCTGCTATAATTCCCGCAATGACAACTAAAAGGAATTTTAGTTTCCCTATTGTTATTTATTAGTTATAATCAAATTTTCATGATAATGTGTTAAATGATGCAAAAGGCTCGGCAGCCGGCCCCGACGGTATACACATATACACAATAGAATGCCCCAACACTTGCTCAAGACCGTTATCTTTATCTTTAATATAATATGAGCCGAAGAAAGCTTATCAGTGCTGCTTAAATTCCAATCCTGAAAAATACAAAAGAGAAATCTGACCTAATTAGCTATAGACCTACATCACATTTGTTAATAAATATCGTAGCTAGCCATTTTTTAGATATTAACAAAGCGTATGATTCAACATGGACAAGATGAGAAAGACTAGTAACATTTATAAAAATTTTACTCGCCTATTTTCTGCACTGCAATAAGTAACATAAAATCAAATTCTATAAGCAAGTAGCAGGCGCTGATATGGGTTCTCCCCTTTCTCCGGTGGTTGCAAACACCTTTATAGGTACATTTTGAGGCAATGGCCCTTTGATTTAAAACCCTAGGTCTGGTTCCGTTACGTAGATGTCACTTTTATTATCAGGCCCTAAGGAAGAATAATATTGCTCCTTGCCTAGAGTATCTCAATAATCAGAATCAATCAAGTTCACCATGATATTAGGATCAAACGCTTCGCTCCCTTTCCTCGACATCATGTTAACCAGCAAACTGATCGCATAAGTAGGCTTCTCAAGAAACATAAACAAACTCCTTCCAAAAGTGTCACACATACTCTGTTTAATAAAGGGTAAGCCACAACTCCTGTCTTCAAGAGACGACAGCATCTCCTGTTCTTGTTGTTAGCGTAGATTAGAGAATCGAAACGGCATGTGCATACAAGCGTTGCTTGAAATCATATCTTCCCTCATATCCAGCTGTTGCTGAATATCGCCATAACACTAGCCATAAGATCTTGTTTGAAAATTCACCGCGACCATTACCATTTCTCCTCACTTTCTCAACAGGAAAGACCACGAGGCTATTGAAATCATTCAAGATCCTTATATTAACAACACAATCGTGACCCTGGTTAATATCTGTCGGCCTTCTAGCAGATTGGACACCTGCAGATTGTACAACTGGTATGATTCGCCGGGCACCTGCCTAGGATGTTGAAATACAGATTAGCATGTGTCATGATAAGTCATGTTTTGTCAGCTATTATTTAACAAGCCACCTCCTTTATCGTAAGAAAAGAGGGGACTCATCTTGGGTATAAGTAGGTCAGCTTATTTGACGAAAAGGCAGTGAAGTCGAGGTGGTCGAGAGTAGGCAGATTGAGACTCGACCACTTAGACACATCAAATTAGTTCCGTCGGTAAAGCTGCAGTCTACAAAAGGGGTTCTCTCGTGAAAATGTTCATGTAAGATTGTTATTTGTATTTATTGATAATAGTTCGGACGTAATACTCTGTAAATTTTATTACTGCTTATTTGTCTGTACTCGTAACCTTACAATATGAAAGTCTGTCATCGCTGATAGTTCGTCCCCTCTGCTTGACCGGTTACAACCGGTATAAAGTCGTTGCTTTCTTTTGTTTTCTTCAAGGGTTTCGGCTCTGGTTTGGTGAACAAGTTGAGTTACCATGCTCTTCTTACCCTTGCTGAAAGAGTTTGGGCTCTGGCGTGGTTGAGTTTTCATGTTTGTTTTAGTAACCTTTTTTTCTGATAAAACCCCTTAAGAAAGAGGGAGATGTTTGTGCACAGGTTAACCACCGAGTACAATAAAGAACAACAGATTAGTGCATTTAGGCCTATAACGACAGTGTGCTTCTTGCATTTGGTTTCCTACTTACTTTCTAAGTCCCTTTTCTAGGATTCTTTCGTATTCGTTTGCTGCTATACCTAGCAGGAGTATTACTCTGTAGTTGTTGCAATCTTAGAATCCCCCTTTTTAAATAATACTGTGATAATTGCTACTATCCACTCTTTAGGTAGGGTTTCTGCCACCTTTCTTAATTTAGTAGGTGCAGTAGTATTATCTTCGTTTCTGCTTCCATCTTTTATATATCATTTATCATTTGTGATATTGTCTTGTACGACTCGTATGTAGGTTAGTTTCCTGTTCTGTTTGTGTTATCTCCTGCAGTGTCTTCTTGATTTCGTAATAATTAATAAATACTAAGAATTATTTTTGTTGATTTGTTTAAGGCGAAGCTTAAGAAGGTGTGAGCCCCGGTTAATGTTAAAAAAGCTATCAGTTAAGTATAGAAACACCAAAGACAAAATTACGGATACTAAATTGCAGTTTTTAATTTAAAAAATGAAAGTGAATGTAGATTTTGTTACATAATGGGATTAGGGCGTGTTCTGAACACTATATAAGATAGGTTTCGAAGGAACGATACTCTAATACGGCGATGGGAAACCGGTGAAGTAAAAGATGCGACTGATTTCCCTCGAGAATGGATCTAGCACGACTGTCATCTCAATACACGTTATTTTGTTCTCCATCTTATGAACAGGCTAAACACAAAGAAAATGCCACGGAATTTTCGTTTTTAGAATATTAAAGTTTACCCCGATTTCAAATGTAGGTATATTCAATCGGCACGTGACCAGGAAAATATTTTGTTGGTAAACTATATTTGTGCAAGTTACAAAAAACTGAAAGCAGGACGAAAAATGAAAGATCGGTTCATTTTAGTTTAAATATATTTTTTATCGAATTTATGTTGTGAATGCGGTTAAATTCAAGGATTTTTTGGGAGAGAAAGAGGACACTGCTGCCTTCAGAAACGATAATAATTAGAAACCTTGTCCATTTAACGAGAATTAGCTGTAATCTGAGGGCGGCGAGCAGGATTTCTATTACTTGCTTCTCCTCTTTTCAATTAAATCCCTGCAGCGAAAATTGACTATTTAGGAAGCAGACAAAGGCGACCTGTTTATCACAACTGCAAATTGACATACATTACCTTGGATCGTTTTCCATTTACGAAGGACTTTTAAGTAGGTCGAAGGTGCTTTGAGAGCTTAAAAGTTTAATTTGTTGCTTTAATAATCAATATTCAAGTTATCGAATTGTTTGTATTCATTCTCCGTTTGAATTGATGTTGATCATTGTGAATTAAACGAAGAAAATAAACGATGTAACCCTATCACGCAAAATGGTATTTACAGTCGGTGTGGGTGGTATAGCATAAGTGAAAAATTCACCAGCAGGACCGTAGGAAATAAACTAGGCTGAATGTTCTACTGGACATTTACAAATAAGCTACATTACAGCAAGCTCAAAATACTGATGAAACTAGAACACAATAAAGACGTGTAATATATAAAACTTACAACGCAGACATTGATTTAAATTATAAAATATATCTTCAAGCCAACTAAACGGAAGAAAGCTCTGCCCAGAGGCGAGATGTGTAAAAATTTATTATTGCTGTAAAAATGGGGCTCTATACAACAAACATGTACAACAAATGGGCCTGTGAATTCGATAAAGTTTTTGCTTTAACATTTTATAATAGCTCGTTAGGTTTACAAATTGACTGTGCTATAAACTCGACGTGTAACATTATTCTTGTTTTCTATAAAATTTCAGTTTGGGGCAGATAGCGATAAAAAATTATCCGAATTGATGCTTCATGACAGATAATAATTTTTCCATTCAATTTTAGATTCTACTGTTTTGTATTTTAATTTTAATTATGAAGAATTTTGCGTATCAAATTAATACTCCCTACCACTTGATTTACTCAAAAGAAAAATAGCGGACCGCTATTAAAACTTAGACGGTTTAAATATTTATTCACAAAGAGGGTTAGTATTTCAAGATAGAAGTTTACACGATCTTCGATTGTATCCTCGACCGGCGATACGATTTAATCTGTACCTATTTAAAAACCCAACACTTTCAAAAAAAAATTCACAGATTTCGCAATCCTTGCAACCATTGGATACATTGGAAATGATAATGCCATACATAATACATAAAACATATAAACTTACCTCAGTTACGACTTCGAAATTGTGGAACTATCACACCTCTGAGTGTAAATTAATATTTTTTCCAATTTCTACACATAAAGTGGCATTTTAATGTGTCAAATCTAGTTATCAAAGCAACATTTTAACGTGAAGGGTGGATAAAGTGTTGCTATAAACATTTTATCCACACTTTCCTTAACGACACTGTTTCTATAAACATTTTATTCACACTTTCCTCGACGACGTGCATTTTAGAATGAAAATCATGGTTCTTTTAAATTAGGTTGCTAGCTATTGTTTCATAAAGAGATTTTATCCACTCAAGGACATTAGCTCACTCGGCTGCACCTCGTGAGCTAAACTTTTCCTTTCCTGGATAACATTTTTCTTTATTCACTCACAGAACGCCGAGTGAGCTATATTCTTAAATAGTGGCGGTGTGACCTCTTTAATTCCTGTAGAAAGAAATATTACACTTTTATATAAGCAGACAGCCGAAACATACGCAGACATAGAGAACCAAGAAGAAACACTAAACATCATAGATGAAGGTATCTCGAAAGAGGAAATAAGGCCCGCAATAAAATGTTTGAAAAACAACCAGGCACCAGGCACAGGTGGTATACAGGCGGAACTGATAAAATCACACGTAGATTAGTCGCTAGAGATATTGCAATATAAAGCGATGTTCAGGAATGCATCGCCACGTGCGTTGATATTATGTGTTAGTCAGGGTCACTACTCGAAGGGAACAAAGGCATCCAAACATGCACCCGAATAACCGCTGTGAAAGGCGATACCGCACAGCTGTGTAAAAAGCTGAGATAGCATTTTGTGAAATGCACAGCTCAGCGCGATTCACGGCACATATGGCTCTGTTCGACATGTGTGCGTGGGATATGACGTCTTATATAAGGAATTGCTCAGTAAGATCTAACTATGGTTGCTGTAGTCATTGAAGAACCATGCCCCTAAGAAGTCAGATCCTTCGTACTACTACCTCTGTATTTAAGTTAATTTAATTCAATTCATAGTAAGACTTGCTAATAGTTTGGATTTAACCCTTTGTTTCATTTTAGTAACTTTGATGTTGATGATTTCTAAAATTGTCTAAGTGTTTACTTTTAACTTTAACTCTAAATTATATTTTGTGAAACCCAATGAAAGATTGGGCAATACCTGTTGTGTTAGTTGAACCAGAATTTTATTATAAGATCCTCTCGCAGTAGACCAACATTGGCACTTAAGTATTATCGTTAATTAACTTATTATTATTAACTTCTAACATTTTTGGTGGAAACCACTACGTAACAATATTCTACGTATTACTAAATAAGATCCGGATACAAGAAAGAATTCCGAATTATTGGGTTGGCCGCGTAATAATTAAGCTACCCAAAAAAGGTAATCGATCCATGCGTGAAAACTGGAGGCCGATTACCTTACTGTGTGTAGCAAGCAAAATAAAGATTAGGATAAAATTAGAAAGAATAAAAGAACCCCTTAACGAGAAATTAAGAGAAAACCAAGCAGGATTTAGACCTAGCAGAGCTTGCGTTGGTGATATATACACCCTGCGAATAATATTGGAGCAAACAACAGAAATTGCTAACGTTGTGGATTTCCAAAGGGTATTTGATTCATTAGACAGCAAGGCAATGTGGAAGATATTTAGACAATAGGGAATACCATGCAAATACATAAAAATAATAAAGTTACTCTACAGCAAGTATAGAATACGAAGGATAACTCACCCAAAAAATTGAAATACAAAGAGGAGTGAGACAAGGGTGCATCCTGTGGCCACTATTATTCCTGATAGTAATAAATTGGGTATTGAAAAAAAGAGAACAGAAAAACCAGGCATAAACTGGAATGCGTTCGAAAAGCCGTTTTTCCGACGACATCTGTCTTGTGAAAACAAACAAAAAGCACATGCAAGAAAAGGCAACTAGACTAACAACAATGCAAAAAGAGCAGGCCTGTAAATAAACACGAAGAGGGCTAAATTACTGGTCTGAGACACAACTAAAAAAAAGAAATACAAGCTTTAAACTACAGTGCAACAAGCAAAAGGAGAAGAGGCAGACCAAACATCACATGGAAAAGAACAATATTGAAAGAACTACTTATGTAAAACAATATAATTGGAATTCTTTAGTTTGATCAAAGAACAATTTTTATAATGCTCTGTGATTTAATTCACAAATCGAGCCTGAGAACTCGAAATCCATGCCATAGATCCACTTAAAATTTGTATCTGAACTAAAACTAAGAAATGAGCATCAATAATTTTCTGTCCGAAACTCGAAGCCTCAATTAAGATACGGATGCAGGATTCGTTTTCTAATTTAGTATGAATTTGAATTTTATTCGAAAAACCTCACTGATTAATTTCCGATCCGGAACGAATCCTTTCTGGATTAATATTTGATGTTCAATATAAATTCTTTAGTTTAATCAATAATAGTTAAGGTATTGTTGATGTTCAGTGAGATTGATAACTCGTATTCTCCACAAAAAAACTCTACCAAAAACAAGCTAATTTATAGTAAACAAAATTTTTAATTTCCACTCGCCAAAAATAAAAAAGTTAGTTTCTAGTTCAGTGGATTCATTAATAGACCTCATCCTACGCTAGTGAAGCCCTGTATCAGGCACACGGACGTTTTGGTGAATTTTAATTGGTACGAAAGCAAATTAAAAGAGGAGATAAACTAAATTTCCGTCAGCTTTATTGTGTACATAATTAAAGCGCTATTAAACAACCGGTTTGTGAGGTGATCTAATAAATTGAAACCTTTCGAGTTCACCGGGAAATCCTTCAAATTTCATATTCAGAATATTTGAAACTTTGTTCTACAGTAAAAAAATATGAAATATTATTACTTCTGACAGAAATTAATTCTTGGATGATTTCCAAATTTTGCATATGCTTTGTCGTATAAATAATTGAGTTTATTGGGAATGTATGACATAATTCAGCCTTTACAAGAAGTTCTTCTCAAGCACTGGTTCGCTAAAAGACCTTTACCTATGGTAAATATAAGAATTCTACTGAAAATAAGCAAAAACTGAAGTCATTACAAACCGATGAAACGTGGATAAGCCACCATATATAACATCTAACTAGTTTTAAAATGTTTCTTAGTTAAATACAGGGTGGTTCTAAAATATTTGACCAAAATTAGGTATTGTATTGGGTTCATCATAAGGCTGAAAGAAAGGAGTTACAACTCAATTAATTATTAATACCTGATTCAGAAAAATGAAAGGTCATGCGAGAAAAAGTTTTTTGTTTAGTTTGCAAGAGTTGTTGAAAATGTCCACCGATAACTAAAACGCCCACTTCTATCCGTCGTAACATTGATTACCGTATTGCTTAGCACAAATCATAGTAGGTACCTACTATCAAAACTCCCAAAGAATATGTTGTCAGCGTACCTTTTGGTATCTCAAGCTGATTTTTGAGGTTTTATTATTATTCTTCTTTTTCTACTTGCTACAAGCGTTATTTTGGTGGATTTTCTTACGAAACCGATTTTTAGCTATTCTTCCAACTCTTTAGCAGTCTTACTATCAGTCTTCTTCCTATTGGTTTTTCGTCTCTTGCTAAGCGAGCGATTCTCTCTCTTTCCATTCTATTTATGTTTAGTCTATTCTCTCCTTCTTTACCAAGATCACCGAACATCTTATATGATACATGCTTCTCTAACTTTTTTGTTTCATAATCTCTTAACGTATTGCCTATAATTGATTGTAATGCCCCCATTTCTGTTATTCGCATTATTCTCTTTGTCTCTACAATGCCTGCCCTTGCTTCTACATGCATATTATGTTAAATTTAGTGGATACCCCACACACCCCGAAGATATTCTAACATATGTACCGGTTTGTTTGCTTGTTTTTGTACCCCCATCTAAGCTTGCCATAGCTGGATATTTCTACGCCGAATATACGACAAAAGGACGCCGTGTCCGGAACGTATCGCGACAAAAGGACGCGGAAATTTGGACGCATACGACAATAGGATGCGGGACAAAAGGACGCCCAGCAATTTTGAAGTTCTATATAGATAAATTGGATGGGAATCTAGTGACCTTGTGTCTTTAAAGATCGCATTAGCGTTTGTGAAACGCCAAAAAGGTAACAACTTGTTACTTTATGATAGATTTCTCCACCAAAAGGAGCGAGTAATTGGAGAAAAGATTATTTGGAAGTGTGCTAGTTATAATAAGTGTAAATATCCAGGAAGAGTTCATACCGTTGGGAATTAAGTGACAAAAAATACAGCCCACAATCACGTTGCCGATGCTGCGAAGCGTGAATCAAAAGAAGCCTGTAATCGAATGAAGGAAGTTGTACAACAAGTTGACCTCCCCACCCAAGCTGTAGTAGGTGAAATGTCACAAGGACTTTATTTTGCTGCTGCGGGACAACTTCCTTCAGTTTCATCTCTTAAAAAAACTGTGCAACGAGTAGGTACGTAAGCAGATAGGAGGCACGCCCACAAATCCCAGGAATTTGACAGAACTTGTGCTGCCTGAAGAATACACAATAAATAGCAATGGTGAGCCGTGAGCCAGAATAACAACGGATATTTCTGTTTTTTGTGACTGATAGAAATTTGGCGTTTATGGAACAGTGTGATCATTGGTATGCCGATAGAATTTTACGTCAGCTCCAGTATTGTTTAGTCAACTATATACCATTCATGGGGTGCAGTACAGTAATGTAATCCCGACTGTGTTTCCACTTCTACCAATCAAAACACAGGAGACGTATACTCGTCTGTTTCGACAAGTAAAGGTGTTAAAACCGGACCTGCGACCTCTAACAATCATGATGGACTTCGAAAGAGCCGCAATGAACGCTCTACAAGCTGAATTTCCAAATGTTAGAATCGGCGGATGTTTCTTTCACTTCACAGAATGCATATGGAGACATATTCAAGGTGTAGGATTGCAACGCAGATACAACGAGAATTCCGACTTCGCTCTCAATTTGAGACAACTGGCAGCTTTTGCTGTTGTTCCGGAGAACCATGTAGGCGAAGTGTACGAGGAGTTGCTCGATAGCGACTTTTATACAGAAAACGAGCATGTATTGCTGCCACTGATAAAGTATTTTAAAGATACTTGGATAGGGAGATTGGATAGAAGAATACAACGAAGACAACCCCTCTTTCCTACAAACTTATGGGTTTGTTACGATATGGCAGAGGAAGATATACCGCGAACCAATAATGCTTCTGAAGGATGGCACAATAGCTTTTCTTCTGCTATCAACGCTGCACATCCTAATATTTGGAAATTCATTAATTCGTTAAAAAAATAATATAGTTTAAATGTGTTGAAAATAGAGCAATACATCTGGCTCTACCTCATATTAAATTCCTTCCTAATTTTTTAATACGTGATCCTTAAAACTTGTCAAGGTGGACATGCATTAGCCCCAATGGCTAAAGAAAGAAGGAGATAGATTATATTATATCTTCAGATAGAAAAACGGTAAAAGTTGTAAAGTTGTGTTAGTGTTGAACAGCATAATCACAGATGGATAAATAGTAAAAGGTGTGTCAGTGTTAAACAACATAAGAACTTCGAAAGAAGTCAACAAGAAGTAAACAAATATTATAACCACTGGAAGGGATCATAGAATGGTGAAAGGAACAAAAAAAGATAGAAACGTACTGAAGGAAAAAGAAGAAGAATTAGAAATTACCATTAAAAGACAGAAAACGAATTAGACTTTAGAACAAAAACAAAAAAAAAAAAACAAGAAATGGAGTACAGGAACGACAAGCCTCTTCGAGGAAAGAAGAAACTTGTTAAAACATAATAAACGTACTAAGAAAAGGCAGACAAAAAAGGACAACTAGAAGTAGAGATTATGAAAATCATAAAAAACAACAAAAACATGAAAATCATAAGAAAAAGGCTCGGAAAAGGACATATAAAAATATACTTAGTGATGAAATCAGCCAAGAAATAAGCGGTAGAGACAAAATACTTAAGGAGAGAAGAACTTTATGAAAACTTATACGAATAAAAAAGCAGTATTATTGCAGATCAAAGAGCAAGTAAAAACAAAAATTCTAAGTTTCAAGTCTGGAGAAATTCCAGACATTGAAGAAGAGATCGGAGTAATAATAAAGCATTCTGTTCTGATGGAATATTAACAGAATTATTAATGATTATTAATGAAAGACGGTAAAACTGTACTGTAAACATTAAAATTACTGTTAAATAAATGCATCTGGGAGGGAAGAGTACCGAGAGACTAGAATACCTCTGTAACGGTAGTATTATACAAAAAAGGAGATAAAAAGGAACTGGACAACTAGCACCCCATCTCACTTCTATCACAAATGTCCAAATTATTACGTAATTATTCAGCGTTTAACAAGTCATTAAGGCCCATAACCTGTCGAGGAGGACACACCGAGCCGTAGTGAGCTGAGCCTGGATCGGGTCACCCGTTCGAGTTGGGCCATGGCACCGATGCTTAACTGTACAGAGCGATGCGCCATGCCAATACTCACTACCGCACCGCCTCCTCAAGATCATAGTAATCAGAATTAATGATAAATAAAATTTTATCAGCCTGTTAAACAGGCAGGGTGCGTAAGCACATGTGATCATCTACTTGCCCTAATACTTTTAGTAGAAAAATCTACCGAATATAATCTCTCGAATTTCATAGACTACGAGAATAAGTTCAACGGCGTGGAACTATGGACGGTAGAAAATGCCCTTCAAAATTCCGTTCTATCTATAATCAAATAAAAATGACAATTCAATTACGTGATAGTATGCAGCCCATACTAATTAACTAGAAGACGGGCGAGACAGGGAGATACAACAAACCCGAAACTGTTTGTCACAACACTGGAAGATGACTTTGAAACACTGAACTGACGATGTTTTACTCATAACAGATGATTAGCTTCAGATCATGATAAATTGCAAATAATAACGAACCTAGAACCAATCCTTTGTATACCTGTTTATTCAGCATGAAGCCCAAAAATAAATTCATTTGATACCTGGAAGTTAAGATAGCTTTGAAACCACTTATTTTCTGTATCTCAAATTCCGTATTTCTGCAATTTGTTTAGCACTTGCTGTCTATAGATAGTTTCAAGAGCACATTTGCAATCCAAAAATACTTTTATCAAGACTAATCCGCTTTTCGGTTAATACTAGATTTAACGCCATTTCACAGAAATGTTCGCTTCTAAATCCTAACTGATTGCTGTTTAATGTATGTTTAGTTTCTACGTACTTCTGCGACTGTTCTTTGATATGTAGTTAAGTGTAATATTTGTTTGTAAACAGGTAAAAGCATTAATTGGCCTAAATTCTTCAACTTAGCTGTTCCATCTATTTTCGGTAGAAGTTTTCAAATAAAATAAAATAGAACCATCCTTTAGCAGCGTTACTTTGTATATTTTCCGCTATTGTTATATAAATTTTAGTCTTAATAAGCGCTCATAAAAAGCTTTAAATTCCCATAATTTTTTATTTTAAATTATCTTACAAGTTTAGGCTATTTTGCTATTCACTTCATCCTTGGCAAGTTTGTAGTCTACCCACTGAATGCAGTACTCAATTGAAACATTAATAGCACACTAACACGTAAATATGTATGAAACGTCTAATCTGGAATTTAGTTTCGTGTGTGAACGAGCAAATTCAGGATACAATACACTCTAACACGGCGGGCTTTGAAACTTATGCAAAGGATTAATGGAAATTCTACTAAGAAGCAAAACACATTTACTATCAAATTACTAAGCTAATCACGTTAAAATAACTTCTTAGGGTGATTTAACGTAAATATAGAGTTATATGCCTAGCTTTCTACAGCCCAAAATCAGAAGAAAATATTGACGGTTTACCTAATGTTAAAAACCAAAAGAATAATAAGCATTCTTTATTTTTTGAAGGTTTGTTGCGAGGGGTTCGACAGTTTATTCCTCACCTTTTGCTACTGTAATTTTTATTTTAGCAATTGGTAGTGAAATACCCTAAGAATAATTTTGATACAGCAAATTCTTCATATTAAATCAAACACGTAGAAACGATTAAACATATTGAATAGTTCCTCGTTTAACGGCTAAAACTATGCAGGCAAAATGTTCCTTGCATAAAAATAAACCGGTAGAGTAGATCGATAATCTTTTACAAAGGAGTAGCAGGATTCCTTCATATACCACGTCATCTTGTCATTCTACATCTACTAATGCTTCGCTGATCACGTCGCTCAGACCGCGAAGCTGTGATATAATATTAATGCAATACGACAGATTCCTGAATGGATGAATGTGGAGTAAACTGAATTTTTAGACTTATATTTTTTGTCAGAATACGTTCTTAAACTTTTGAGGATTACATTATATTTTGATTCAACAACACATCACACAGTAATTTCCATCAATAAATGTACTTACATAAAAATCATATTTAGCAAACTCGGAAATGCTTTACCTTTTGGCGACATGTTATTCAATCTAAATGAAGCCGCATAAGGTACTAGAAATGGAAAAAAGGGGTTCAGACGCCTAAAAAAAATAAAACGAATGCAATGGGGGTCGTGACTGGGTAAAAGTGAAATAGCAAGCTAGGAACGTGATCTTTAATGATATCAGAAAGACTTGGAACTTTTGGACGAATGAAGAACATTTAATCCCGAACGGTAGAAAGACGTGATAAAACCTTTGTTCCAGGGCATACTCTTGCAACTGCAATATTCCTACAACTCTTTGATTTTATCTACGAATTATCACCACTGACCTGATCACACACTAAACGATAAAAAGGGTTATTGTTGAGAGAATTTTATTTTAAATTTTAAAGAGTTGCTCGTTCAATAACTATTGCAAGCAATCACTTTTGCTGAAAAAACACAGGCCATCCTTTATGTAAACTAACCACTAACTAATGTAACGGTTTTAAAACGTTTATTTAAAACTTCGGTTCGTTGTGTGAATTATTTATTAACAAATATTAAAATTATTAAGCAACGAAGAAACACGAAATAACAACTTAACACTAAACACAACACTAATATTAATTCTAATACAAAACACTAATATTAACCCGTAACCCTAATTAATTTATTTGTACAGTTTGTTTATTTATAACTATTCACGTATATTTATATTAACTTTACCGACGTACATAATATTCGCGATTGTTTATGTAGGCCAAATTAGACTGAAAAATTGTAAGCGAGCGCGCCTTATATATAGACCGGCTTTCAGTCTCGTAAGCTCTACGGTTTTCCAGATCACTCGCGGCAGCGGTAGAAAATTCGAGAAGGCGGATGACGCATGTGATCTCGCACCTGCTCTCCACGGCTGCTGATGCAATTCGTTACACTAATTACAACAGATGGCTCCTCTAAGGCTAGAAACACAACTCATGAAATAATCTTTACATGTAAATTGTCGTTTTTCAGTATTGACAGAAAATTTAAATAAACAGTTTTTGAACATTCAAAGATTTTAAAATGAAAATGGCTGTTCTTAACCCAAATACTCATGTTTTTTTTTAAACAAATTTTAATTTTTGAATTTTTGCAACAATGGGGTGATCACAAACACATTTTCTTAATAATTTGTTTTTGGTCAGTCTCTCATTTTTGAAATAATGGCGGTATGTTTAAACGTACAGAAGGAAAACCAGCTACTATCACTACTGATGTAATAATGTTAGAATAGTTATTTGTACAACTAGTAGTGCTTTCATACGAGTTGTACACAATATTTTTTTGCATTTTTACATTTTAAATCCCTCAAAACAAGATAAAAAGGACTTGAGAATTGACAGTTGTCAAACTGACAATTTACAATATTTTATTTAAAGCATACTTACTTAATGCAAAAAAATGTAAAATTAAATAGTTAAAAAAAGTGTTGCTTTCTTTATGATTTTTTGATAAAAAAAGTCCACTTTTTTTGTCAAAATGCAAAAAATTATTTTGAAAGCTTTTATTTTTATTGCATTACATGGTCTAAACTTCAATCATCTTTTACATGATAATTACCAAAGCATATTTTAGGATGAAGGGCAACGTCACATTTTTGGCACCTGAATGCCGCTTGCTTGTGACAAATTGCACATCTAGTTTGACGGTCTTGGTAAACTACAAGATGATCAAGTCTATCAAATCTAAATTCAGCATGGTTATTTGAGCTACGTTTGGAAGAATCACGTTTTGTTGTTTTTTTAAAAGTTTCCACAAGTCCTTGGGCAATAGTTTTTCTAAAGAATAGATGGTCCATTTTACCCCCATTGTATTTATGTAGTAGCCAAGCGTTTTGTTCTGCCATATCGAGGCAATGGGAAAATAAATAAAAATACCATTTTTTGCCCCTTATCGATACCCGATACAGGTTAATATTGTAACGAAGTGGCTTTTGCATTATTGAGGGTTAATAGTCCAGTCAAATGGTAGTTTGGCGTGGAAAGTTCTGGTGTAATTGTTTTTAGTGGTTTATTTTATCTTTTTTGGGGTCCTGAACACGAATCTGAAGTTGTCCGACAAAATTTTTTTCGGCAAATATGAGAAATCATCAAAAAACCACTAAAAATTACATTTTTTCTGGTTTTAGCTTATAACTTGCAAAGTAAGCTTTTTACGCAAAAGGTGATTCTATATTAAAATAAAGACGAGAAAATTACCTTCAATTCATGTCCTTAGCATTTTTTTGTATGACATATGGTTTCCGCGCAAGGGGGCTTTAAAAAATCGGCGAAAATCAGTAATTTTTGAAAAATAGCAAAAAACACATTTTTTCGGAGACTTTCCCTTCATAACACGAAAAGTAAGCATTTCACTGTAAACATTATCCTATTCTTTGAAAAAGCAGATAAAATTCTCTACAATTTATGTGTAAGTAATTTTTTCGGACCTTGAATAGTTATGAGAACAGCAATGACGAGTGCACGAAGTAGTCAGCCGCATATAAAGTTGTATTCGAATATATGAAATAAATACATCTTTATAAAGTTGTACGTTTAGGCTGTGTAGAAAGTACTTGCAATTCGAATTATGAAATAAAATCAAAAAGGCAACTGCCGTTGAACTCGCGAAGGAAATTACACAGCGGAAGGTAGTCAAGTTAGGGGTGGCAGGCGTCTCCTAGGAGATAGGCGAAGAGATTGCGAATGACGGGAAAAGTATGGATGTAGAATTACACGCTAGACTGACGCATTTTTGCATCGACAAACCTTGTTATTTTTCACACTTTGTAAACAAATATTTATATCGTATTATTTCCGTGATAAGGATAGATGTTGATAACAAGTATTGAATTACAAAGTTAACTTTGACATTATTAACCCTTGGTAGAGCATGTCTTACGTCGATGATCGACGAAAAAAATATCAATTTTTGTAACAAAATAATGGACAAAGTGAACGTCGAAATAAGGAAATCACTTAACCTAAAGATAATGCCGTTAGTAACTCACCTTTCCACCACTGCTTTATAACATAACCTTACTAAAATGGTGTAATTTGAAAGCTCAAATACAGGGATTATCTAATTCAAAGTGCTTTATTTTGAAAATTCCGACAGATTTTGGAAATTTTGTCCACCTTCGTGGAAACACTTTGCAACTCTCAACATTGATAATTGTTGTTAATTTCCAGGTATCTTTGTTCAATTCTTAGCTTGAATTGCTCCAATAGAGAGGCTAATTTGTTGGTGTAATTGTCGAAAAGATATATTTTCCATTATTTCTTGACTACAACTTCTGGAGTTTTTTGACTACTCCGGTGCCTGGTTTTTGTAAAAGATCGCCAGTTTCAAAACAGAAATTTATAAGTCTGTGCAGATTATTTTTTAAATTATAGTAAGTAATCCACCCCAAAATTTGGAATTTCAGCTTGAAATTCTTTCATACACTTCTGCATAAAATAAACCCACACACCAACTACTTTACTACCACTTCGAAGTAACTTTTTACTAAAAATGCTTTGTACTCCAAGTCTAAACCGTTGTAGTAACAAAGAAGGACTATTTTGGCTATAAAAACAAGTGATTTGTAATAATTCCGCCAACAACGAAATTACATCCCTTTTTTGCTCCGTGTTCCTCTAACAAAATTCCAAAGTTAACCTGAATTTTTTAGAATTGAAGACCCATTATAGGTAACTGTTCAGAGTTCATCCTCATCGAGTACAATAGAACTCGTACGGTTCGCCAGGAAAATATTCGAAAATACAGAAATAAATTCATTAGGGAAAAGCAAGATTAATTATTTAAAGCACCGATGCAAGTAAAATTATGGGAAATCGGCTACGTGAGAGTTAACGAGGTATCTGTCAATACAGTTCCGAATTCAAATGAAATATGAATGTTTGTTTTCCCGTATGACAAATATTATAGCATCGAGTGTCTAACATGATTGTACTGAATGTCATATCTGGATTAAATTACTGAAATCATTTATCATGCTATTGAAAATGCCAAAGTCATCGTAAAGGAGAAAATAAATATTTGGTACAAATTTTTTATTATTACTTAACGAAACGTAATTTGAAGAGGCAAATAATTAAAATTTCATATAACATATTTTCTTTTCTTGGATAATTTATACGTTACAAAATCTTATTTTTGAAAGGCGTTTTTGTTTACTTGTTATAAAGCATAATTTGGTTACTTGTTTCGCTTTTTCTCATTTTTAAATTGTCAAATTTTGGTTTCCACGTTTTGAATAAATGTAACATTTTCTTGAACTAAATTATAGGTCTAGTGTATTACTTAAAAATTGTTTTTTTATATTTTTTAAGTAGTAACTGTTAATATAGGGGCTGTGTTACTAAACCAGTTGAATTCTGGGGGTGTAACAGCAGTGAGTAAACATACAAGGAAAAGGCAAACGGTGTTTGCTTCCCTTTATCCACCAAACGAAGTGAGAACTTGCCTCCTACATCCTACATAGCAAATGGTAAGGTTAGTGGAGTACTGCTGTAGTAATGACTTTAATTTACTTGCAGGTTGTGACGCGAATGCTCACCATGAGACTTGGGTTACAGTGGTCGAAGTGGGAAAATATTGCAAGGGGGATGCTAGATTTTCCAAGGTTCAGTACCCCCCCCCTCCTATTTACGTGTGTGAGATAGTTTATCACTTTAGGAAAATAAAATGGCGATACTACAAAGACAAAAAATAAACCTGAGTTTTTTAATTTGGTTAATTAAAACCTCACTTAAGAATCTAATACTTGATTCCACATTTACTCCAATATTTTTTCCCCCACTTCCCCCACTTCGATCACTGTTGGGTTAGTACAAATTCAAACATAAAGGACGAAGCGCTAATGGAGGACTTGGTAGCAACAAGATTGGAGCTAATAAATAAGGGAAAGGTGCCAACATTTCTAACAAGTAACAGAATAGAGGTTCTTTATCCAATATGGAGCAGATATACGTAACAGCAGAGTAATGGAACAGGAGTCTTTAACGGAGCATAGGCGTATAACACTGACTATGAAACTAGATAAACCTCAATAAAAACTAACAAGAAATCCAAGGAAGAATGATTGGGAAGTAGGTTTGGGAGGTTCAATCAAGAGCTATAAATAAAGTAAAAGGCATAAAGGCTAGATGCACATCAGGAACTCAGACAACTAAACTCGTTGAGAGATAACTACAAAGGCCAGCAAGCTGGTCCAGTTAAGAGAACTAAACAGACCACATGGTGGAACACAGAACTGACCAGACTACGGTGGGAGACCAGGCAAATCTATAGAAGGGCAGTCAGGCCAAACCTTAACGAACACTGCAACTAATACAGTGATTCTATGAAACAGTATAAAAATAAAAATTAGACCATTAAAGAGGAAGGCGGAGAGAGAGTTCTGTGAAGAACTAACTACTGATACAGAAACATCACGCTTGATGAGAGTACTTCGAAAAGATAGAGATATATATACGTATAAGTAGAAGAAGTACGCAAACCGAATGGAAACTACACAAAAACATATGCAACACATTTCCCAAGTTCAAAGTTGTATGAAGAACTAGATAACTAGGAACAGCTTGGAAGTATTCATGAGGCGGTCACAAGCAAATTTGGATTTCGCAAAAGAAGTAGTTACAGAAAAGAAAACCAGATGGGCTCCAGTCGAATCAGCAAGTGAGGACGAAATCTTTTCAGTCCTTAAACACCTTAATACCATATTTAATTAATATATTTACAGCCAGTATTGTCTTACAATACCTATATACCAAAGTACCGGAGGCAGACAAAAATAGAATTTATTCCTAAACCAGGGAAAACTGGTCATGCAGACCCCTAAGCATTTAGATCAATTAGTTTAACATTGTTTTCTCTTAAATTGATGCAGAAGTTGATTATTTAACGAATGGGCCTCTTAGAGACAAGCCATTCCATAGAAACCAATATGCCTATAGCTATCCTTGGGCATTCGGCAGAAACTGCTCTACATAGGTTGGTTACTAGAATAGAGGGGGCACTGACAGAACAAGAGTACGCATTATAATGCTTCTTTGATATCCAGGGAGCATTCGATTCTGTAAACCTGGCGACCATAGACGTACAGGCATCTATAATAGAATGGAGCAAACAAGGGCTACAAATAAGAATTTCAACCGTAGCTGTAGGGGAGTGCAAGGTCTGTAGTCATGCATTGCATTTTCTCCAAAATCTATAGTGGATTCAAAGCTACTTTATTTGTTTAGTTATTTACTTGTTGGGCGAAAGCTAAGCTTGCGAGTACCAGGGATTTCAACGCACGTCAACAGCCTTCATCATTGACACTACTTGACTGGTTTACTTATTTATTAGTATCCTGATTCTTCTATGTCTTTTCGAATTTGGGGTGGTAGGGATGATTAAGTTCCCTCTTGCTGGTCTGTTTCCAACTGTTCCTGCTTTACATAGTTTTAATTCCGTCTTATTTTTGTTATCTAACTAACTTTGTTTTGTTTTTCTTATACTTGTTCTTGCTTTATACATTTTCCTAGTGGTTCTACAGTTCGGTTTTTTATCAAATCAGCTCAGTTATTACTCTTCTTTCGCTTTTTTACCTTAACTTTTAATTAAGACTTGGCTGTATTGTTTTGTCCGCTGTGGTTTTATTTCCAGTTTTCTTGAGAAAGAGATTTCTTTCTTACCAAAATATATATTTTTGCAAGATTAAAAAGGTCCAGTTGCTCTTCGTTTTTTTTGTGCCTCCCTCTATTTTTCGGTTATTATTGCTGTTCTTAATTATTTGAATTTTTGCACTTATTGTAACTTTTCTCCTCACAACTGTTTTTCATCCTTACTTATCTTTATAGTCTTCACATTTTCCATGCTAATCTTCACTTTTATTTATTTTCTTTTAGTGCTTATTTACAGTTTTGTATTATTTTTCTCGTCTTATGCTTTCGAGATTTTGTCACATCCTGATGTTTCTATTGGCTTGTTCTTTCTATTTTCTCTTCTGCTTTTTTGTATTATTTTCCCACTGTTTCATATTCTTATTACATAATTTCTTCCTTTCCTATATCTAGCTGCTTTTAGCAATCTTTTAATTAAATTATTTCACGGTATAAGATTCTCTTCTTTCCTGAACTTCTTTACAATTGTTTTTGCGTATGTGTGAGGTAATTTAAAAAGGTAATTTGAGCTTTCGTTTTTGACCCGACGCCGACGCTCTAAGGCAGTGGTTCCCAAACTTTTTTATTTGCGGACCCCCAAGTGATTTGAATTTTTTTTTGTGGACCCCCTACCTTTGACTCACCAAAATATAAAAATCAAGCAACTGCAATAGTTAATTTTTTATTATTATATTTAATTACATACCCACTTATATCCAGTATAATGTAACTTAATATTAACTCCCATTACAAAAATAAAAATGGCTTAATAGTGAAACTTAGTGACAACTGTGATGTTGCTTCTGTGCAGTAAGTTCTGCGATGTTTGGTTTTACAGTCGACAGCTTCAGCCTTAAATCATCTTCAACATCAAGTCGGTTTCTATATTTGACTTCATATACGTAAGCTGTTTTTTTTTCACATAAATAAGTGGTTTGGAATGGTGTCAGAAGTAACATTGCCTTTTGTGAAAGTTCTGGATACTCCCGTTTCACTCATAACCAAAAATCTGGTAGGGAAGATTCCAAAAACACAGATTTCAATGTTTTATCAGACGAGAGATCTGCCAAATTATCTTCTTCTTTTAATGTTGACGGCAGCTGTGCTATTAATAAACCATCTGCAAATGGGTTTCTGATCAATTCACTTTGATCCTCTAGGATTGGAAAGTATTCTCGTAACTGAGATTCAAGTTGTTCTAAATGGGATTTAATAATAAGTACTATTTGGGGTGAAATATTAAAATTATTACTCTCAAGAAACTCTGCCATGCAAGGAAAGTGGCCAAAAAGTCTTCACACGGACCCCTTGATATACATTGGCGGGCCCCTGGGGGTCCTCAGACCCCAGTTTGGGAATCACTGCTCTAAGGCATAAGGGAAAGGAAAGAAAGAAGAAGAAGAAGAAGAAGAGCTTTCGTTTTTAAGAGGATGGCATTTAGAACGTTCATAGAATAAGAAGCTTCCCTCTTTTCCCGAATTTTTTAACATATTCTTTGAGTGTGCTTTACTTAAGAAAATAGTTCGAGCTTTTGTTTTTACAAGGTTACTGTTTAGAATGTTTGTGGAATATGAAAATTTACTTTTTTCTAGAATATTTTGACATCTTTTTAGTGTTTTTTATTAAAACAGATAATTTAAACTTTTGTTTTTAAACAGTTTATGTTTAGAACTTTTATTTATTTAGTTTAAGAAATGGATTTTGAAAATCTATCTTAAGATATATCAATAATTTGTAAATTTTAGTTAAATGAAAATGAATTATTAGATTAAAATTTTGGCTGAAACTTTATCATATTTTTCTGTTTAAGTGTTAGTAAAGTACTAGGTTTGCTTTGTTTTAAAGTTTTAAATGATGACTTAGTTATTCTTAATCTTTATTGGCCAATAAAGGAAAATGTTTCTAAAACACCTTTTGCTAAGTGAATTTCTCGATTTTTTAATTAATATTGCCTTTTTTATTTTACTTTTTAGTTGCTTCCAAGCTCTTATCCTTCATCTTCTGTTCTTTATATGTTTTGTCTTTATTCTTTTTCTTTTAATAACTTACGATTCTACTTTTCTTACAGATCATTCGATTGTTTTACTCACGGCCCTCTTCAATTATTCTCTTTGTTTCCTTAATTCAGTTCCTCTAAATTTTAAATTAATATTGCTTCAACCTTTTAATTATTTAACGTTTTGGTCAATGCTCTGCTTTTTTATTTTTATTTTCTTTCTTTCTTTTCTTACTGAATCACACTTAGTGACTTTCCTTCCTGTCTTTGTAATACTTGAAAGTTCTCTATTGTTTTTGTTTTATTTGTCTCAACTATTTGTTATTTTGCCAAAATTGAATTTATTATTACTCGTAGGTTTCAATCTTTGGTTTAGAATACGTTTAAAAATAGTTTAAGCAATTTAAGAACCAAGAACCCCATTCAAGGTGAGGAGGCTTTAAATGAGTCCAAGAATGACAAAAAGAAGGATTTCGTTGGACTATATAGGGATGTTTGGGCTAACAATAATAATATTTCAAAAATCATATATTTACCTGTTTAAATTTCGTGTTAACACGAAAAGGTTGTTCTTAAAACACTTTGTATATTATACGTTTCCCGAAAATCGGCGATTTCTCCCTTAAAGTACCGCCAAGTTAGTTGTTTCTCATCCGTAACCACCAGCAATCAGAGCGCAGAAGTGAAAAAAGGAACCGCACCTTCTTAATCAACGCTTTTTCGTTGAAAAAGTTCTCCACATTTAGATAGATTGCGAATGCGATCTCTCTAAGACCTTTACATCTAAAAGAAACCGGGAAACGGAGAAATTATTATTTTCCTCCCCAGCAGTAATTTATTGCCATTCGTTTCGCACTGTATAACAAAACACCTACTACATCATGCTGCTCACAGAGGGTCGCCACCCTACCAATCATCTCGGATATGAAAAGCCTTTTTTTTTCAAAGTATAGGGTTTTCCTGTTTCTCTGGAAGCAACTCCTTTTCCACACAGCTTTTGCAGCTTCCTGTGAAAGGGTAAATGGGACGATATGGAAAATATACGACCGCTACATATTATTGTATATTCTTTTATAGCCGACTCTCTCACTAGATTTTCGATGGATTATTATAAACTTGTCAAGAAGTCACTCTATTGTTGTCGGTAACGTTATTATTATTGGGTCTATACATAAAACTTTTTCTTCTTGATCTTAACCAAGCTTCACTTGACCACATTTTACTTACTAAAGTTTGGTATTTCATCTACTGCAGTTGATTATTTAATTAACTGTTTACACATATGTTGGATAATTAACAGAAGAAAACGAAAACTAAGCAGGGAATCAGAATTAACAATAGTTGTATGTCAACGCCCTTAACAAATGTACGAAAAGGGTTTTCCTTGGGTGTAAATAAAACGCTAAAGTTCAAACAAAGTGTCAGCGTTTTCAGAAACGCCAGTACAAACATTTACATATACAGGGTGGCCCAATTTAACTCTGCTGTACATTTTTTCTGCTTCACAGATACCTACCCTAGCAGCACAGCCGCTAAGCCCTAATTAAATGCACTACGCTTGATTTCTAGAAAAATTTAAACTTATAACCCTTAGTTAATAGAAACAAATTAGCTTCTGCATTTACAACCTTGCTTTTTCAAAAACAATTTCTACGAGTTAAATTCAAGCTAACATTTGGTAGAAATTATTGTTACTCAGTTAACTGTAGATGACTCGTGAAGTTATGTAAGCCCGGATGAGTCACGTTTTTTAAATATTGTTCAGTAAAATTAATGTATGTACTTTTTTATTTGTAAGTCAGTATGTTATATCCTGGAGTTTGTTATGCAGCCTATCCATTAGATGCAAATTTAAATGGGAAAAAGTGAACTAAAATTAACAAACTATCGCGAGAATATAACTAATGTGATTAGTGCTCAATCAGATGTAAAATAATCGGTAGGAAAACCATAAGTTTATTGATTCCAATTAAATAAATGTTAAGACTACCAAGTAAGGAACGACAAGCGGTAGTAAATAAAATTGTTGAAATACTCGTTCCGTGACAGCTAAGGACCTAGGAGATAACTATAAATAAGTAAAATTAGTAAGCAGCAAATACATAATTAGTCTACACGGCAAGTAGCAAGGATCACTCTAAGGGGTGAATCGGGGTGGTTCGCTGGGGCCAGCTGACAAGTGTAGGGTTAAATGAACGACATGGAGGAAATATAACAAATGCTTACATAAATAGGCGCAAGATTAAAATCGTTGGAGGACAAACTAGACAAAAACTCAGAGATAGTAAACGAACTAAGAAAGGAAAACGAAAAATTAAAGGAGATTACATCGGAACAGGAAGAAATGCTTTAACTGCTGGAAAAGGAAGCAAGAAGAAATAATATCAGAATTTAAGGAGTAAAAGATGAAAATGTGGAACAATAACAATAAACTGAAAAAATAAGATTCGGGACATATTTAACAACATTAACACGGAATAGGACATAACAGAAATTAGTGGGTTGGGGACTTATAGTCAAACTACAAAAATTTCGATTTAGAGGATTGCTTGATAAGTAGAAATAGAAAGCATGGTACGCAAATATCATTAACCACTAATTAAAAAATAATGAACACGTAAACTAACCATTAATTCTGATTAAGGCCATTCTGGGACATTCGATAACTAGGCCACCGGGTTTCGCATACCGCGCATGTTTAATCCCGGACACTCATTGATCTCATTATCAGAGAGGATGCTGTGACCGCTGCAATTCAATATATTCAGTGGTCAAGTTGTACAGAATTACTGACCGGAACAAAACCACCCGATTCCATGTTCAGCCCGTGATCATTCTCTTCCTTTATTACTAGTAAATCGAATTTACCTACTTAATTTACCCCTATATACTGCCAAACATTTTTGGATCCACCACAATGACCAACAGGGCTTTGCAACACTCGTGTAAACTAGAAAGGTAGATTAAAACTATACGTAAAGCTACTACAATTTAGACTGACCTAGGTCAAGTGATTGAGCAGGCGGCCGCACGGGAAGCCTATAATTTGCTGATTTATTCCGAACTTTGTAGTAGTTGAGTGTGCCAGGAAGTTTGTAATAATAAAAGAATGTGGTTAGATGCCTGTATTTTAATGATTATGAGATTAATAAGCTTAAAAATAGTAATAAAACAAGCGAACACTTTTTAATGAGCGAATTTGATAAAGGCAGAAAGAAAATTATATTTTTTGCGCTTCTGGGTTTAATTTGAAACTGTTGGGCGAGCTTGAATGAAAACATTAAATGTAATTTGGAGTCGCGACTCGGCACTTACATTTTTTTATGTGTAGCCGAATTTGCTATAAAGCATGGCCTTCCAGAGATTCAATTTAGAACAGACACTCCCTGCTTTAATTCAGGCTCGCATCTGTGGCAGTAATAAACAGTTACTTCGTTAAACTTAATATAAGATTACTTCTTGAAGTAATATTTTTCACGTTAGTCGACGTTTAGTTATTCATTTTATGTATAAACAACTCTTCGGATTTTATTGGAGATTTTGTTAAAAGTGTGAAATTGGAGCTAAATAAAATTTGGAGCAAATGAAATAAGATGTCGACACGCACAAATCTCTGAAGCAACGAAATTAACGCGGGCTTTGAACTTCTGCGCTCGTTATATTCATAATTGCGCCTCTTTCGCACCAAGATATTTTTTGATTAACCAACCGTAGATTTAATTAGATCATTATAAACGGCACTGAGGATTTATTGAATTTTAAACCGGAGCCTGTCGCGTTTTGTATTATATTTTATTTATAATCCGCCGTTTTTAATCCTGCAATTCTGAGTTAGCAGTTAGCAAACCACAGATTTCCTCTTTAACTATTGAACGTATTGGTTGGTGAAAATGACTTTTGAGTTTTAATATTTTAATTTGAATTATTAGAACGGCAAAGCTTGCTTTAGATAGCTTAAACATTTAAAAATTAAGAGCAACTTCAAGCCCATCAAAAATTGAAGAAACTTTGAGTTGATGTTTGTAATTTTTTTCGAAGTTATGTGGTTGATTTATTCTAATTGCATTTCCGTTCGCTTTAGTGTCATATATTCCAATTCCTACAATTTTAAATGTGGTTCATTTGTTTTGTTCCGAATTTTAAGAACAAGCTACATAAGTTTAACACAGTAAAACTGTTTCAGATAAACAGGTTTCAACCCTGAAAGATCGTTTCATTACGTCTACATTCTTAGCTCCTGTTTTTTACGATTTCTTTATTATCCTGCACCAGAACATTCTCGTTCGCTCCTTCATCTTCCTTTCCAGTTTTTGAAATTCTTTGTACTAGCCTCCTATTCGGTGTTTGGATTTAATTTGGGAATTTTTCTGTTTCAATTTTTATTTTTGTACTTAAATATGCTGGCTTGTTTGTAGTCTAAAAAATACAAATTTAAACTCACTTTGGACTTTGTTTCAATATGGATTCAATATTTGAAGTTTTAAGTTTAAACATTGTTATTTGACTACAGTTTATTGATTTATATTATGAAAATTAATTTTTAAACCAAATACAATATTTAAGCATTCGAATTTTGTATCTGAATCTTTGGTCTTGAATATTTATGGTTTCAGTTTGAATCCTTATTAAGATTTATTTTTTCCAGTCCAAGCTTGTGAGCCGAATCCTCGAATTCTGAATCCAGATTGAAATATTCGAAATTTTTTGTAAAGTTCAACTTTCATTTTTGAATTTGAATATGAATGTTTGAATTGAGTCCAGATTTCGAAAATATTTGAATTACCTACATATTTTGAAATTACGCAGCATTTGAACTTCAAATTTCTAAAACAATTCGGCCAGTCTGTAAATTTATGTATATTAAATTGGATTTTGGACTCAATCATGTAAATTTTGAGTAAGGAGTCAAAGAGTTAGGTTCTAGATGATGCAAAAACTTCAAATTCAAGCTGAAAGTGTTATCAAACATGCGAATCTGGATATAAAACTTGAATAACTATTCGAATATTTTTTGAATAAGAATTTGAAGATTTAAGTCATGAATAAGGAATAAACTTGAGAATTCCAATTTTTAATCCGGTTGCGAAGATTTAAATTTCGAATTTGTGCTGATTCTAGTTCAAAGATAATGCTTGAATTCTAGGTCCAGATAAAATTAATTTAGTCCTGACATGAAGTTAAATCGTTTTAGTTTAAATTTTATCTTCGAATGTGCATTAAAGATCTTAATTAATGCTTGAAGTCCAGATTTACAAAAGATTTAAATCCATATGAAATTCGGAAGCATTTGAACTTTAATTTTGTAAAGATTCCAATCAGGCCATAAACACAAACATTCTAATTTGGTTTCAGGACTTAAGTATTCAAATTTTGAATTAGGAATCAAAGATCAGGTGTTAGATGATTAAATACCTTTCAATTTAGGCTGATCTATTTGTAGATTCAAATATCTGAATATACATACATTACATACATACATAGTTTCAAAATATGAGGATTCAACCTTACGAACCCAGAGTTGAAGATTTAAATTTTGAATAAAAATTTATTTTCCAGGTAGAATCCAAAGCTTCAAGTCATGAATTAAAAGGAAAATATTCGAATTCAGGCTGAATATGTTTCTATTCATTAGTAAAATATGCGAATCCACATACAAAACCTGAGCAATCGAACCTTGCACCTGGATTTGAAAGATTCGAAGATTCAAAGCCAGAATAATGAATTACACTGAAAATTGTTCGTCCAAGAATTTAAATCCCAATTAGGGACTTGAACATTTGAATTTTGAATCTGATTTCGAAGATTTGAATTTCAAACAAATTCTGAATTAAAATTCAAATTTCTAATTTATGAAGTGTAATAGTTTTTACTTGAGTTTCTGAATTTTAATTGAAAATCTAAATCGTCAAATCTTGAATCGAACTTAAAAACGGATTTGGTCTTCAAATTTGTTTTACAAATGTGAACTTTTACTTTCTCGAAATTAAAAAATCTAAAATATTTTCTTCGATTTATTCCCTTTTGTTTTCATATTTAGTTTAAATGTTAAAATTATTATTATTATGTTATATTTTGATTCCTACGTTTATGTTACGAAGTGAAGAACTTCTTACAAGATTTCAAATTCTCAGTTATTAATTATTTCAATAACAAGGGTTTTAAAGCAACAAATACAATTATCGGTTCCAAAACGAGCAGAATTGTAGATAAAACTTGCTTTCAGTTAACACGTGACTGTTTAGGCCCAGGTGTTTGATAGTTTGATGTATCATGCTACGATTGCTTCTCTCATTTCGCTGTTCGATATACTTATACTAATTCAGAGCTTGATTTGCAGTGGTAAAGAGCGCATTAGCATGCAAAGATTTAGCAATCATTGTGAATTAATTGTGAAAATAATATTTGAATGTTTTAATTTAATGCCAAGTGATAAGTTTGTTGTTTGGGAGCGTTTATTGGTAAGAATTTTTGTTTATTTTGAAATTTTGAGATGTACATATTTTCGGATTTCGTGACGGATTCCTTCAGATTTGGTTACGAATATTTTTTAAATTTGATTTCAGGGTTTTTATGAGGGCATTTAAGAACAAGTCGAGTAATTCGTTAATAAAATAAACAAACTAAAAATAGCGATGAAAATCTTTTAATCACGATTCTAATTAAATTTTACTTGTAAATAAATTACAATGATTTGTTATAGGAAAATTAATATTTTGACGAATAATTTAAGTGATTAACATTAAAGTGAATTTGTTTTCGTAACACATAATATTAAACAAGAATCAACTCGTCAAACTGTAAAGCGTGATATGAGGTCTAACTTATCCAAGATAACAAACTTTGGTGCAACACTTGTTTTTTTGATTATGTTAAATCATAAATTCTTTGTGCGTGGATAAAGCTTGCTGAAAATTATTTCCCGAACCTTATTTGATAGCTTATTTCTTTCGTTCTTTAATTAATTAATACGTAAATTTAGTCATCCAACCCTTTATTCGTCCATTGATCCCTCACTGACTGGCTTGTCTAGTTATTTATGTATAGTTTTATTTATTTATATTTATGTGGCGTATTTAGAAACTTTGCAAAAACTTGTTCCTATTCTTAAACATTCAAATTTTCCGCAAAAAGGTTAGCGATTATGCAATTTTAAATGCGATTTACATTCTCAAGGATGCACAAATTTCTGTCAAGCATATGTACAATTTTTTTAATGGCTCCAAATCAAAACGTTCTCCATTTTTTGAAAACTTTCTGAGGCATATTGATTTGTCCATTCAGTCGCTCATTGGTTTATTTTTCCAAATTTATCTGCAGTTCGTTATACATGCATAAACTATGAGTTTTTAAAAGTTTGGTTATTTTTCTAATCCTGCCTGAATATGGAGTGAGGTTCAATCTTTAATTCGAAATCTAAAATTCAAGTCCACTACCAAAAGGGTAGATACCTGAATCTGAATATAAAATTCGAGGATTCATATTTTAAACCTGTATAGTAAATATGAGTCTTAATTCAAGATTCAAATCTTCGAAACTAGATTCAAGATTCGAATCACTAATTCAGGTTTAAATATTTGAATTTATGGTTGGCAAATTGTTCAGTCTAAATCTGAAGAGTTTTGACACCTGATTCAGAACTTGTAGCTTCAAATTTATGTATATTTTATTTATTTAATTTTCCACCGAGTCATTAAAAGCGGGATTGTAAAAAATAAATTTAAACTCAAAATTATAATTTGTGAAACCTGAGTCAAGATTCGGATATTCAAGACTGAATTAAGATTTAGCCATTTGAACCATGGATGGAAAATGTTTGAGTTTAAATTTGAAGTTCTTTTATTCCTGATTCATGACTTGAATTTTTGAATTTTGATTTAAAAAATAACTCTTGATTCAACAGCCAAAACCCCAAAGTCAGATGTATGATTCAAATATTCAAGTTTTGTATACAGATTGACATATTTGATAAACGAATAGAAACATTTTCGGCCTGAACTTGAAGTTTCTGCATCATATAGAACCTAACTACTTATTTGACTCGTTACTCAATATTCGAATTTTCGAGTCCAAAATTTTGTTTCGGTTGCTTAAATTTATCAGACTGACTGAATTTTTTTAGAAACTTGAAGTTTTAATGCTGCCTCATTTCAAATTAATTCAAATCTTTTCTAAATCTGTACTTAGAATTCAAGGGGGGTTAAGGGGTTCCGTATTGCTGCTGTACGTCACTGGCAAAAGTGAGTAAACGGATTTTTTGCAGTTATGTGTCTTTTATATCAGTAAAACTGTCTGCCAAGTTTAGTAAAAAAATTTATACTACCGTGAAAGTTATGGGCAATAATCATTTTCTAATTTTTAACTTTCACGCCCTGTAACACAAAAATGGAGGATCTTAAGACATATGTTTATTAAGCAAACCCCACTTATTTTTCGGTGTTCTATCAGCCGTATCATTTATGCCATGTTTTTTTGAAACACCTTGTATATCACTGCTTATTTTTAAATAAACTTCCTTTTCGAGTCTGGACTTAAAGCTTGAGGACTCAGACTTCAAATTTCGAAAAATCGAGCTTAATTAAAACACTTTCATCCGCAAATTCAACTAAATTTGGATTCAGAATTTGAAAACTCAAATTTTGAGCTTGCACTAAAAAATTAAATGATTCGTGATTAAAAATTTTTAAATTCAATTAGGATTTGAATCCTTATACATTGCTATTAATCGAGTTCGACTTTTCAGGATTTAATTATTGTATAATTTCCCAATTTTCAGCTTTGAGTTTTCAAGATTTAATGATGTTTAACCTTTAATATTTTTTCAGGTTTTATTGTTTTATACTTAATGAATCTGATTTGGGATTTTGATCTACGAATCCTGATTCAGACATAATAAGTCAAGCCAAATTCTTAATCCAGATATTATAATTTATGAATGCAAATGTTGTTAGTCTGAATTTGATTCTCGTTTTATACATCAGCAAACAACGCAATTATATTGAAAGTAAATAACAATTTGTGGAATTACTATGATTTTCGTTTGCTTCTAGGTATATCCTTTCATCCTTTGATGAGAGAGATTTGATTGGTTTCACCAACAGTTTCCAATTTTTTTTAAATCTCGTTGCATTATGTGTATTAAAAAATGCTTTTGGAGAAGTTTTTTGCAGTTCATAAATGACCAGCGAGCAATAAACGTTAGAGTACGCTAAAAGTTACTTAAAGTTTGCAGAGAAGTACCTTTAATTTTCCTCTTTTTCAAACTACAGTTATTTTTGCAGTTTGCAGGAGAAAACCGTTATTGTTATTTACTTACATTAATTTATAACAATTTTTTCAGCTTCGTTCGTAGCGAATTTTCGAGAAAGTCGGAGGGTTTCAGTGTAACAAAAGGCAAACACACAACTGTTTGCCAAAACTTAAGGAAATTTCGTCGACTTTAAAAAATTCGCGATATTGAAGTTTTGTTAAGTGATGTGTCTAATAAATTAATTTTTATGAGGGCGTTTAAATTAGTTGTGTATGTGCGGGAGAGTCGGTCGGGTATGGACTTATGGAGAAAATTCTTAATTCCAAAGAATTTTCTTGGTGGTTCCAGGACGATAGTGCATTAGGGAGGCTATAAAAAGGTGAGCAACTTATTTGAAAAATATTTTGATTAGTTTTCGTTTAAACTTTTAAAATTAGAAGAAAATACTTAGAAATTTTGTTTGGAATTTTTCCTAAAAAAATTGAAAAGTTTTAATGAAAACTAAAGAACGTCTTTTCGATTGTTTCAGGTAAGTCCCACAGCGAAGGATGGCGTTTCCAGGACGAAGAAACCATCAGTAAGTTTAATGTTTATATTTGAATTATCTTATGTTTATGCATTTAATTTGGTTTCTTGACAATGAACTCGCTCAATTGTGACACTTTACTTTCATTCTTGAAATGCAATACTATTAATTAGCTTTTATGATATTTATCCAAGACGGTTTAGAAGTGTCGGAGTATTTAATATGGTGTTGTGTGCTTAAGTGTTTTTGGTTGTATATGCACCATGAAAGTACATTACAACTAATTTTAATCATTTTCAGGTTACAATGAACAGCTGATTTATTTTTACTGCATTTTCAGCAGAAAATACTTGCTACCACCCTTTAACATTTTTCTTAATATGGCACTTGAAATACTTTTTCAGCTTTTATTAATTTAGGCTAAATATTGTTTACAATTTATTATTTTTCAGGTTTTAATTTTTTAAATATCTCAAACGTATATTTACATTTTCAGGAGCTGCCTTAATTTATTCTGCTTTTGCTTTTTCGGCTTTTAATCTTCTTAACTTTTAACATTTTTGGCATTACACCTTTTCAATTTTCAATCCTTCCAGCACGTAATAGTTCTTTTAGTAAGTATCCTTTTAACCTTTTAACTCTTTAATCTCGAGTGTTTTCAGTTCAATTAACTTTTCAGCTTCTATTCATAATCATTTTTCAGGTGAAAGCAAGGTACTTATATAAATTTTAACACTTACATTGCTATTAATCGAGTTCTACTTTTCAGGATTTAATTATTAATTTCCCAATTTTCAGCTTTGAGTTTTCAGGGTTTAATAATGTTTAGGTAACCTTTAATATTTTTTCAAATTTTACTCTTATTTTCAAGAATTTCTATAGCTTTTAATTTTTAAACTTTTCATTTATTGATTTTTTCAGGAGTTATTATTTTTGGATAACTAATATTTACTGCCACTGTTTCAGCTAAGATTTTTCAGTATTTTTTGGTATTTAAATAATTAGGTTTTATATTGTTTCGGCATTGAAATTGTTCAGCCGTAAGATTATGTTAACATTTCTCGTAGAGTAAATAATTTTGTTAATTAATTTTTGAAACTAATATTTTCAGCACTAAATATTTTTTGCTTTTAATAATTTTCAGCGGTTAATATATTTGTTAACATTAATAATATTCCCACCAGCAGAAGACTAACGTTAATGGGAAAACAGGCAAAGCCTAAATACAGTGGAAGCAGAAGAAGAATTTAACATTTTCATCAATATTAAAATTAGTATCATCTGTAACGAATTTTTTACAGGATTTAATTTATAAGTTTCAACCTTTTGTTTTGCAGGGTTTAATCATTCTTGATCTTTAAAATATTTTCAGGTTTTAACTGTTTTAATTTAGATATTGTATATATAAGTAATATAAAATATTTAAAATTATTATAATAATATCAATACTACTTTTACAGGTTCATATTTACTATATTTTATATTTTTACAAGTTTTAGGTTATATTTTCAGCTTTTCCAGTATGTAAATAATTAGTTTTCAAGTTCTCTCAATTTGATTTTTTGTCAGTCTTCAAACACTTCTGTTTTGAATATTTGTTTTTGTATTAATTTGTCTGAGAAATATTTTCAGCACTCAATGTTTAGTTATCGATAATTTTTCAGCGGTTAATTGTATCTGTTCTAATAATTTTCAGATTAAAATTATTGCTTGCGGAGATTAATAATGTACTAATTTCTAATTTTCAGCTGTAAAGTTCTCAGGAATTGATAATTTTTAACCTTTAATATTTTATATGTTTAAGGTGTTTTAGTCTTTTAACAATTTTTAGTGCCTACTTGAATTTTTCAGGTTTTATAGTTTTTTATTGCAGGAATTAATCTTTTTTCAGCATTTAATATTTATTGTTTAATATATTTATGTTTCAGCTTACGTTTTCAGTGTTTAAATCCCTTCAGTTTTGAATCTTTTCAGCTTTACACTTTTCTTGAATTAATTAGTAATTTAATATTTTCAGAAATAAATATTCTTTAACTTTTGATGTTTTTTCAGCACTTAGTATCTGTTTTAAGATTTTTTAAAATTTAATGTCCTTTCAGCTAGTAATAACTGTTCAGAATCAAATTATTACGTTTTTCGATCATAAATTTGCATTGTTTATAATCAGGTCTTATTTTTCAGGATATAATGATTTTCATTTCAGGGTTTTGGAGTTAGTAGGTGTCTACCTTGTAAGCTGTTAGAGGAGCGCTGAAGCAAGGGGGGCCTAAGACCCCGGTGAGTAAATTCTTTAAGCTTTAAGCTCACTTCTACAATTTAACATTATGGCGGCTAAGTTGATTTTATACAGAGTCTTATTAGATAAGCTAATCTTGACGAAAAAATTAGCACTCAGCACGTTGGATCAATCCTAATTTACTTTATACTATTTGATTTATTTATTAAAGGAGACCGGTTTGATATAGTTTAAAATTCAATCGCGTGCTTTATTATGGGTGTCTTTGGCAACAAAAGCTGCTATTTGTTATTTTTTTTTAAGTATCTAGAATGTGTTTTTTTGAATAAAATGATATGAGTCTCATCAGCACATCTTCTTAAATAAATGTAGAAAAATTTATAATAAAAAACCCAGTGGTTTTGGCGCTGATCTTGACAACAGAAGACGCTGCATTTTGCCGTCAAACTCCCTAAGCTGTTTGTTGCGTACAGTTCGAGTATTTTCCCATATGGTTCTGAGTATCGAATTTCTCCTCTTTTTTGAATAGCAAATGTCTAACCACCAAGTTTTATTTATTTGTATTTTAATTACTGACTAAGATTTCAGAACTTAAAACAGATGCCTTCAACCTTTTTTCAAGTTTTTGATTTTACAAATTTATTTCAAGCTAGAAGAACAGACTACGAAGTAATGATGCACTTCATTTCCTTTGGTGGGTTCCAACATCCCTTTGAATTCAAAATCTTCCTTCTCCAATTTCTATTTCTGTAAATAAAGCTATTTACAACGTGGTCTTGTTACTCTGTGGTTATTTTAGAATCCCTTTTATAAAGGCAAATCAAAAGTTGGAACGTAAATTTTTTACTTTATTTGGAGTCGGCGATAGTACGTGCTATCCTGTAAACTCGAGTTTGTATTCAACTTCTGAAAATAATTGCAACGCTTCAGCGCCTGAAGTGAACGACAAAATCTGTTCGAGCTGGCTTTGGTCATTAGTACTCTTGTATTTTATTACGATAACAAGAAGAAATCTACGGTGTTAAGTTTAAAAAAGATAATGCCCGAACTTTTGCAATTAGACAGCTTGTCTTTCTAAACTGCGTATTTTTTAAATTGAAAAACGTTAGGGTTTTTTGTGGTTGGCGGGAAAGTCGAGCTTATCGGTCCTAGATTATTTGCGGTTTCTATCAAATTAACCTTCATACTCCTATAACTTTCTATGTGTTATTTCCGACAATAAATTTTCGGCCCCCTCGTTGATGTGATATTTTATCGCGGGCTTATCGAATTTTCACGTTTTCGATTACACAAATTGTTATTTACATACGGGTAAATCTTGGAGGATGGATTTATTGGAAATAGAATTTTATTCCCAGGAGGTTTATGCGTTGCATGTTAAGAATAATAGTTCCCCGCTTCTCCACTAGTGTAACGAACAAAAATATTTAAGTTTTACTTTATTATTGCTAAAATACCAACGCGAGAAATCTTTTCGTACACGATCCACACTTTCAGTTTACAGTTGGACACATATTCTCCAGCTGCGATAAAACCAGAACGATAAGCCTTTCAGAACGGAAATTACGAAGAGCAATGGCAGGGTTGGTTTGGGCTCTCTGTCCATTAACAGATAGTGGCAGCGATTGTTACGGATATACCTACACACCAGGAAAACCCCCACTGGATTCTCCATTTAGCACACACATAAAGCTTCAGTCATGTGGACCGAAATTATTATTGTTATGTGGGACAGCTATTTACATTACTTCGAAATTAATTACTGCCATATATGTTTCTTCCAGTTACTAAATAAATAAATAAATTGGTAAAACAATTTAGAAAAGAGTAAATTTGTTATTACCACACAAAATGTACACTGTGCAAGAAAAAATTTTTATTATTGAGACATATTTTCGATCAGGACAGTTAATACTAAACAAATTATTAAACTTATTGCTTTGTCGTATTTAGTTTTTGGATTATTTATATTTTAATAGCCAGCGGTCAATATTCTTCTTTCGACCATTACATGATATAAAATGCGTCAATATATCGTAATAATAAAGTAATATTATCTCCAAAACGATTTAATATAAGAAAACAGTAAAACAATTTATTACAGCTAACTTTCAGTACAGTAGCAATAGTTATTTGTTTAACAAGACAAAAAAGTACTGCCGTAGCTGGCGTTTCACAGGTGTGGCGAAGGCGAGGACGTGAAACTAGTCAACACATTAAATCTGCATTTACTTGATAAATATTTTTAATTACCTTTATTTTATGACTATCATCTACTCATCTATCGCTGAAGTGGCGCAGTGGTTAAGGCATCCGACTACAATGCGGACGGTCTCCAGGTCAAACCCGAGTCGGATACTCGGCGGGTAACCTACCTAGTCAATCAAAATAATTGGGAACTGAAACACTGTGGTGGAGTAGGGAAGGTAGACGGTCTACCATCCCACCTCGTACCTATAGAATGCGAGACAATCAAACGACTTAGAAGGCCTTAACCTTCGATGTTGCCGACACCTTTACCTATTATATAGCCATCTGCTGTTATACGGCTGTTTTGAAAAGCAAATTCCTTGGCGTCGTTTTATTGATATTGGCAGTTAATAAAAGTGGAACTTTGTGCCTGTTAATTGTCAGTAGAATGATATTTTTTATGTTAATCGGCGAAAAAAAAATTTAACTTATGGAATCATTGGTTAGTTCTTGTTAAACGTTGTGCCAAGATATTTCAATTCCTGTACTTCCTTTATTTCAGTTTGTTCCAAGTGTAGTGTCGAAGTTTCACTTCTTTCTACGATCATAATATATATTATATTATTCTGAATAATACTCAGTTAACTTTCTTATCATGATATGTTGTCTTCATCTTGTGCTATTAGCTCTGATCCAGATGCCCTTCCGTTCACATTTTTTCTTCCGTAGTTCCTCTACATAGAGGTTGAAAAGGTAAATATTTAAGCACCCTGTGTTAATCTTTTTTCTATGTCGAACTTGCTGTGAACATGTTTTACTACTTTCATTTTCCTGCGCTCTCTTCGTACATTGTTTTTGTGGTTCTTAATAGTTTCTTATTTATCCCTATTTCAACGAGTATTTTCTACAGCACCCAAAACTCATAACCTTTTGGCTAAAAATAACGTGAATCTCTTATAACTACATATATTTAAGTGTTATGAACAGTTCGTAACAATACTTTAATTACTGCAAAATGGGTTTTATTGCCCTTGCAATAAAACATAATCCTTAATTTGTATGCAGGTGTTCCGTTCAAGCTTTTTTCAGAAACAATGTAAAGGAATGACACAACGAAAACAATTAAGGCAATTCTACAAGTATTAATACATAAATAAAGTTAATAGTTCCCATTAAGCAGCCCCAAACAAGTTCGAAACCGAATTCAACTCTCTATCTGGTAAATCTGACAGAATCCCAGGAAGCCTACCCTTTTAGAGAAAGTTTAGGGCAGTGTTAGCTGAAGCTGTTGCCAGTTTCCTAACTATTCTGGTTGACTTTGATTTTAATTTACATTTGTATAGTTTCACATCTGGGCGTCGGGGATAACCATAATATTCTAAAATTGATTTTACTACAGTTTAATCACGACAATTTAGAATTACGTTTCAACTTACTTTTGCCCAGTGTAATTATTAGTAATTCATGAAGCTGAATTTCAAACTCCTAAACAATTTAATTTAAATATATTTTAAGACAGTTCGGCTAATAATAAATCTAAAGAAGGGGAATGATTGATTCAGTGTGGTTAAATTAAAAGAAAATCGACGTAAAGCTGTTTGAAATAATTGTATATGCAATGTTGTAATAAATTATCTGATAAAATCAACAGATACGAAATACGACCGTTAACATATCAGTTCATAATTCAATAATGCAATTTACAGGATTACCATAACAATTAAGATATCGTAATGCAGTCTCGTATGTGGTGTCCCATCAATTACGCATTCATTCGGGAATAAACGCCAACTTTGTAATAAGAGTAAATTTTGTATAAATTATGCAATGTGTTTAATTTCACGAAAATTATATTCTTGTTAAAGAAAAGGGAGAAGGTAACTGACTTTGGAAAAAATAAGAAACATATGGGCTGATCCTGTGAAATGGCATTAAATCTAATATGATCCTACTGGAAAATGTAATAATTAGACCTGAATAAAACAATAGTGAGATTACCAGCGTAAACAAATTGGAAAATTACGAAATTTGAGATAGAAAAATACTCTATTTGGGGATGCTAAGTTAACAAGGATTGTTCAACTTATAATTTAAAGGGAGAAGTATTTATCAACAAAAAATGAGAATGACTATGAAACATATAGGTAAGGAGAAGAGAACTCAAGTAAAAAAGGAGGCAAAAGATGCAAAATCGCTGTCATAGCAGAAAGCACATGGAAGAAAAGACAAACATCAACATGGAAATATACTAACAGAGAAGACCACTTAATATTAAAATCAGGTAACCATCTAATGTAGCTAACTACAAGGGAGATACCTACAGCGGTATATCCTTCATAGTAAAAATAGTGGGCATGAGGAGGAAGAAGCGGAATAATTATTCTACAACGATCTACGTGAAGCGATAAACATAGAACCTGGTAATATCAAATAGTAATGGGAGATTGTAACGCTAAACTGGGAAAAAGAAAGGAAAAGAACGAAGTATACCTGGGCAGTTTTGAACATGGTGATAGAAACCCCCGAGGAGACTACTGAACTTTATGTGAAAACTGTCAAATTTAATGACATTCAAGCACTATGCACTTGCATAACAAAGATGGGGCAATTGTTTTTTTTACAGCTAAATCTGTCATAACTTTAAGTACAAAAAGTTGAAGCTTTTTTAAGGTATTGGCTTTGGCTTTTCTCTTAGGTGATACATTACAATCGACAACGGATTATTGTTTCCCATTGTTTCACCAACCTTCTTAAGAATATTGCGAAAACTTTTGAAATTACAGAGGAAAATGTAAATAAAAATGTTGACTTTGACACCCTGTATCTCTTTTTATATTAACTTTTGGACTAAGGTAAGGCAAGTAAATCCTAGATAAATCTTAATATTTTGGTCCCAAAAATCTACTGTTGATCTGTGTCTCATTACTTGTGTACCACCCAGTGTATAAGGGAAAGAACAAAAATTCTAGATGTTGGGGAAAAAGCCACGAAACTTAACTGACAATTTCCCTGATACAGCAAGGGATACTTATAGAAAGTGGCACAAAAATCGAGATCTTATGACTTAACTAGACCAAAAGGACGACCACTAATGCGATGGGTGAATAATCTAAAAGCCAACCGCAGGTCTGAAATGGATGATGGAAGCCAAATACCGACAAAAGTGGACGTATCTAGAAGAGGCGTACATTCAAAAATAGTAGTAGTAGTAGTAGTAGTAGAAGAAGAAGGAGCTAACTGATTATAACTAAATGCTGGCGATTCAAGTAAGACACTCCACATAACTATTGGAATAGGCAACCTAACTTTCAAATTAATAAATAACATTAATCTATGTTAACCCTTCAGAGATGGTTTATTTCGAACTGATAATACATAATTAAACGTCAGGTCCAAGTTATATTCCAAACCGAAAACTTTCAACGATTAGTACAATAATATACAAAAAAAAAACATTAGAAAAATACAAAAATATTACAAATCGCTTTAATCAAAAAATATTTTTAATAAATAAGTAAACAATAGGAATTTGTAAACATACCTACTAGATCAAATATTGTTTTTTAAATTGCAGAGAATTCTAGTAGCTTTGGAAACATGTATTTATGTTGGGTTGCATTTGGAAATTTTAGGGGCGCGTCTTATGTGGAGCACCCAGTATATTACAATTAAACCTATCCTAAAGTAAAGTTATGCTTATATCTTATGAGACAGTTCACTCAGTAAAAATTAAAAGAAGATATGGAATTAGAACAAATATCACAAATTAAAATATAGGAGTAGCCATAGACAAATACTTATATTTTAAGATACGCTTAGATTATGCCAATAAAAAATCAGAAAGTTGCTTTATTCGGTAGAATATTTAACTAAGCATTAAGTATATTAATTTATGTAACAGTTTTAGGCTCACACTTCGATTACTGCAAAGCATTTTATTTGTCGAGAAACGTATTTCTAAAGATTGGAAAAGAAGCGAAGCAGAGCTTTAGGTATTATTTTATAGCTTACTGCACTACTTTGATGCTAGCTATAATTATGTATCATAACACCCCAATATTTCGAAGTGATCTCAGTCATCTGCCAAAAAGTTTAGAATGCTCCTCAATATTAACGTAGGTGCGCCTATTGTAGTGAAGTAACACCGTCTTGTTGTACGTGGCAACCGCTGCTGACATTTACCGAATGTAAACTAACTAAATATTTGCATTGAACGTATGTGTAAAGTAAAGCTTAGACTTCCGTTTCCAACTCTATTCTGGTGTCTAGTTTCTTGCAGACTTTTTATTTGACCATGTGTTTCCTAACGATTATTATCACCATAACCACTTACTACGATTACTACAACTTCGTAGTTTCGTTGCAGTCGAAAGCTTATTAGCTTTTAAAGAGACGATTAAGGGAGCACTCTACATTAGTGGTAGGAACTATTAAAATCATACAGGATAATATAAAATATAAACCACGAAGTCCTCGTTTTCTAATAAGTACCATTACATATCGTTCCGTTTGCGTACAAACCCACTTTGTCGTAGCACAACATACGTTGTGGATCTCGAGCGGCGTCCATGTTCAGGGGAGTTTAATTATGTGCCCTATTGTTAGCGGACTTGTTCGTGCCGAAAGCTCGTTATCTGTCGAAATGTGCCGAAAAGCACTCACTGCAACCTGCCATAGGCACGAAGCCATTGTTGGATCCAAGTGGCCATTGTTTCTGCCCGTTTCTGCTTTACGCTGCCATCTGTGAAGGGGTTCAACACCCTTACTAGACGGATACGGATACGACTCGAGTATTTAATTTCACCGATTACGTTCTATGTGTACCTTTCCCTAATGCCGGTAATAACACTTCGGTGCACATATAAGGTTTTAACGTTCAATTTCATTTACACGATAATTAATAGATGTCAAAATAAATTATGAATAGACACGGGAACGCTTGTGTTAGACCTGCTATTTCAGATCAAAGGTAGCCTTGGAAAACACGACGGCAAAGGTACGGTACTAAACTACGTGACGGAGTGTTTACGGCAACATACCAGTTACTACTGAATCTTTTAATTATAGTTTTAGATTAAACTAATTATCTTATTTAAACATATTCAGGTGTTTAATTAGGCAAGTCTTTGTACAATATCGAGACGATGTTTGAATTTTAATTTTAATTTGTCTTGAAATTTACCAACTTAGGGTGGGTTGCACCAAAATTTTGTTCAATTAACCAACGATCGATCAAAATTGATAAAAGAGCAACATTTCCTGTTTACTAATAAATTTGAATTTAGATATGGTTCAATTTTGTTCATTTTGACAAACAATTAATTTGACGAAGCTGTCAAATCATGCTTGTGCAACCCGCCCTTAATTTGCTACCTGGAGAAAGGGAACAACGAAAAAGTAATTCAATCGTAAGAACCTTTAAAAACAAAATCCTTTTTATCCTCTTTTAATAACGTAAGGAGGATTAAGTAGAATATCTATCATGCCTCTGGCATTTAATTACGTAAGTTTTAAAGCTTTAACGTTTTATTAGGTTCGAAGGGGATTTCCAAAAGATTACTGGAAATATAGCTCAAGTTGCCAAAATTTCGAATTTTATTTTGCTAAATTTGAGAAAAATAATAAAAGGACATCATGAGATAGATCTATCGTGCTTAAAATATCTAAAACCCTAAGCTTTGTAGTTTTAAAACATGGGGTACGTAGGAGGTTCCCCCGAATATGGTATTGTTAATTAATTACTCTGTTTGTGCCACTTGTACTGTGCTGGTTCAGATGCAAGATGTAATTGCGTGAAAGAGAATAAGTAAAACGCGTTTCATTCAAACAATTTACTAAACAATGCACTTGTGAGTTACAAACAGAGAACTAAAGCAAGTAATATATACCTTCACCCTCTCAGGGTTGCTAGAAGCCGTTCATAGGCACACAATTTGCTTAAATGGGACTTACTCGGTCACAAATATTTTTAAACAAGGAAACAGGCACAAAAATGTATTAAAGATATGATCGCTTTTGAATATTCTTAGGAGCTAAATTGAAATATAAGGGACGCCAAGGGGTAAGAAAGGTTTGGATACGTAGGGAGTTCCTCTAAAACTTATGTGAAGATCTTCGTCATTGATTTTTTTTTTAATTCGTTTATTATTTATTGAAACTGGAATAACCTTTGTCATGTATAAACCGTGTTAAAACAAGTTCATTTTATGTTTGATTCTTTAAGAATAGGAAATTTGGGCAAAATTAACATTAACATTAAAATTAAAAGAACTGACTAGCCACTGCTTAACTTAAGCTGTTTGTATGCTTAAAATTCAAATACTTTCCCACATGGCAAGGACTGAGTATCAAAATTCTTCTGTTTTTGAAAAACAAAAATCTCTCACTAAGTCTTTTTTAATTTATTTAGTTGTAGTTTTAATCACTAACTAAAGTTCCGCGGCTTTAAACAAAAAGATTGGTGTTCTGCATTTCCTTCGGCGGTTTCTAGCTTCCATTTTAATTTAAAAAAATATATTCACATACTTAATTATTGCACAAATAAATATTGAACTACAACACGGATAGTCTGGGGTTCGAACCCGAGCCGGCAGTTAAGCGATTTGCCTATCCAGTTATTGAATATAACTATGACGTGAAATACATTTGAGCGAATTACGAAGGGAAGGAAGTTTCACCTGAATTATGGTTTGATTAAGGGAAAAGTTCTTTTAAAAATTTCTCACAGAAGTAATCAGCTAGACAATTATTAATAAGTTTACTAGCCGAATAAGGCAGCTGCTAAATTAGTAAAAATAATATCACAGCAGCTAAAATATTTTGAAGACCGCTAGTCCTCCATGGATACTTTTTATTAATATTACCTGCACTGGAATTTAGAGTAACATGTTGCACAAAGGAGTGCTTAAAAAGCTAAGCCAGTGCTGAAATAGTGGAGCAAAATAATATTTGCGATTGTAATGTCTGACCGGTTGGCGCAATCTGTTAAATTAATTAATTAGTAATAATTCCATTAGACTTCAACTAAACTAATTCACAGATTTGAATTTCAACAGTTAATAAAATTAGTTAGTCTGATTTGCTTTACTTTAATAAAGTCTGTGATCTATCCATAAGCTCCTATTTGTATTTTTAAATTAAATCAACATGGTTTACTCGTGGTGCAACGATTTAAAATTCTAATATCCGTAATATGCAATGCTGATGTAAGCAGAAAGCTACTGCTGTGCGACATAAAGGTCGGATATTAAAAATAAAGAAAAACCATGCTGCAGTTCAGGATTCTCCCGCGAGTTGGGTTAGAGATTGCTTTGAAATAAAGTAAATTTGTAATGACATATCATGCAGTTGAAGTCATGGAATTCTTTTTTAAATTCTGTGCAGGCTTATTTCGTTGTTTTCTGAAAAGATGACTTTTTAAGAAGCTTATTTTCTGTTACAATTTCTGATACCTCTTTAAAATTTTATTTTGTTAATGTGGAATCAAAGAATCTCTTGCTTGAAAATTTCTAAAAAATATCCTTTCTAACTCATTTTAACAAAGGCTAGGCCTTGGAAAAATGACAGTTTAAGTGTTCAGTGAGCAAAGTGAAGTAAATTACTCAGTATTTTAAATTTTTAATGCAATTGTTATTTCCTTTTTTAACTTTAAACTTATGATTTCTGTTAATTATGGAGCGTTAGTACGTACCGACAATGCACTGCTCTACGAACAGATGAAAGGATATTGGAACTCGAAGATTAAATAAAAGGTAAGAGATGGGGTACAATATGAATTACTTAAACAAGAAGACTAGAAAAAAGACAACGGGACACCTCTTCTACCACTCAAGACTTGGATTCATCATATACAAGCTAGAAAACAATATGTGTACAGTATTCCTTCGAGTGGCATACATTATACCGAAAATTTCTCACAGAAGCAAAATTAAAGTCATCCAAGTCAATGCTCCTACGTCAAACTATGAAGAAGACGAGATCGAATGTCTCTATGAGTTTCAAAAGTAATTCACAGAAACAAAAAACTACCTCATTATCGGAGACGTAAATGCAAAGGTAGGTGAAAAATGATGGAGACGAAAGATGCTTTGGTAATTTTGGAATTGGCAGTAGAAACCCCAGAGGACAGCTACTAATCGAATGTCGATTGTCGAAACATTTACATATTGAATACTTAAGAAAAAAGGAAAACAGAAAAGGGATTCTGCAAGAATGAGATTTTATAATCTCCTCCCACCGATATACAGTAACTAATGTAATAAACCAGTTTCCAACAGGCAGTGATCACCGCGAAAAATCGCAATTTTTGTGCGAGTCGTGGCGCCTTAAAATGCATTGAAGGGAGTTAACTGCAAATAAACAAGTTTAAAAATTACAACAGAACATTGTCCCTCGGGTGCCTAAGGAAATAAATCAGTAAATCCAAAATTTTTCTGGGCAAAATTTCGTAACCATTATTTATTCGAACGATATAGCTTGTTTGTCGTAGTTCTTGTGGGCAGTGTTATAAAAATGTGAGCTTGTTATACGCTCGACTGATTCTGAAAGTCCTCGCTTGTTTATGATGATGTAACTTACAAAATGTGCGGGTAACCTTTAGAAATGTACACAGACCTACGATGGACGGTACATTTTTTTTTCAACTAACAACCACCTCATTAAAAGCAAACATGGGTATTATGTTTTATAAAAACAAGAAATAAAAATGTTACAAAGCTCCAGCATGTTTTTTATGTTAAAATATTCTAATTCCGAGTAAAAATATAGTTTTAATGCTTAAATTGGAAAAGGTCAAGATAAAGCCAGCGACGTAATCTTACATATAAACCATTTCAGATGTTTTTGGATCAGAGGAAGCCATGCTTTCGCTTTGTTAAGTTTCAGGTCCAACAGTTACAATTCTTGCAAATTGTCACACCGGCCTAAGCTTCAAAGAAAATGTGTGTTTGTTATGACTTCTTCTTCTTCTTATCCTTATTCAGTTTCTCGTCCGCGTGAAATTTGTCATATTTTCAACTGTTAGTGAGATTTCGTAAAGTTTTAACTCGTACATTTTCGGCTCATAACGGATAAACCCTTGCGTAAAAAGATTATTTCGAAAGAATTCGACTTTCGAATGTCATACCAGGAAAAGACAACTTTGATTAGGAAAACTTACAACATACGCCTACGATTGGATTAATGGTGTTTTTAACATGACTTTTTTTATGTCACTTAGTGATATTAATTAGGGCAACAAATATTGCAATACTCTGAATAAATTTGTTTATTTTTGAATATTTACACGACCACTTCCTGTATTACCAAGTAATCGGTAAACTAACATTAAAGCAACAAAGTATTTTATTAAAATATCCGATTAGTTGAATATTCAACAGATGGTTAAAGGCAAACTGCTTTTGTTTTACCAAAATTATGAATATAAAGTTGGAAAGAAACAGAAAACTATTGTCTATATGAACATAATAAAAATACACTACAACAGATAGAGAATTATTCTCTATAATATGTTAGCATGAGAAGATATCAGTGACTTAGGCGGATAGTACACCGAATTATCTTTACCTACAATCGCTGCGGTGAAACAGCGCAATTGAGCCGAAATCGCACGAGCTAAAACTGCACGTAATCGTTAGTGATTATCGCCAAAACAAAAATGGTTGTCTTTTCGTAGATTCACTACTCAAAAGTATGGAAAATGCGTTATTTTGAATAACGATTCGCTTTTGATGCAGATCCTTTATTGATTCTTGTTGGGGTATATAGAATTTTCATCTTTCCTTTTCGTTTAAGATTTTGTTGTGTTTTACTCATAGTGCTTTAAGTTTTACTGTTCGCGCTACCTGAAAATGATGTGAATGCATATTCGCACTCCTGTACACTTCACTATCTTTAAATGAAATTGCAGTTTTTTCATTAGCTAGTAAGTACCCTATTATAGATGTTTGTCTTCATGCACTCCGAGTGGATAGCTTTATGTTTATGGAATGTATTTATTTGGTTAAAGCTAGCAAAGTCTCTTACAAGTTTCCCATTTTCATTAAGCGTATTTTCTCCATATACATATATCGTTCTACATAATATTATATGCCCACTAAAGTCTCCTCGAATTATGAAATAGTCATTTTTGTTAATCTTATCTATTACTCTTTGCAACTCATCGTAAAATTTGCTACTTTCCTTTCTCTTTCCTTCATCTGAAGCGCAGATTGCAATGCATGTCAGATATCTTCGTTTGGTTTTGCATCTCATGCTAGGTATTCTATCATTCCACCAGTTGTACGAATGTATTTAGTTCTTCCACTTTCGACTAACTACGATTGCCACCTCAGATGTTGCTATACAGTCCTAAGTAGCTCCGTAGCTCCATTATATATCATCGTGTATTTACTTAGGTCACATGTTCCATTTTTTCTTAGTGTCTGTCATCTGTGCGATGTCAATGCTTCTATTTTCCAAAATGGTTTCCAATTCATCAGCTTTATTATTTATTCCACGCACATTCCATGTAGCAATTTGTAATGTGTTCTTAATTTCTAATCATTTGTCCTTTAAACGTCTGCTTGTTGTCTTCGTAAGATCCGTTTGTTATCCGAGGTTTCTTGTAAGCGATTGAAAGCAAAGGTCATTTTACGAGTGCAGGGTGTTGTACGCCTTAACCCTCCTCCTGTCTCAGTGACAGCCGATGGACTACACAACCCACCGAACGGATGCCCTGGAAAAAGCAATACAACAGAAGAAAGCAGCATACTTGAAATGGCTAAGTAATAAAAGTCCTGAAAGTAAAGAAACCTTTAACAATACTGTTAGTGAAACTACAAGAAGAAAAAAGAAAGTAATGCAAAATTAAACATGAATAGAAGAAAAGAACAATGCTGGTATAAAAACAATTGATAAAGAAACATAGCTACGATATTAGAAGGAACTTTGGTATGCAAATAAAAACACAGACCGGATGGACGAAGAGGCCATTGACTTAGACCCTATAATTTCTGGAGCAGAGGCAAACAGAATTGATATGGAAGGATTACAAACAGCACCCAAGTAAGAAAATAATCGATAACTAACAGGAACTGATGAAATAAACAGCGAACTAATGGAGCGCTTCCTAAGATTTCTGGACAACTGCTGGACACAGAAACAAACTCCGTAAGAAGGGAAAACAGCTGCGGTCCAAATTCAAATCCAAATAATTACAGAGGAATAGGTCGTTTTAATTCTGGATACAAGATATACTCTAAAGTACTAAATAATAGGCTTAAAAATATTGTAGACGCAACCTACTTGAGGAACAAAGTGGTTTCCAACGTCTTTACGATGCAACAAAGACACAGAGAAACATAAGGAATACAATAGAGAGACATATATACCACATCTGTACCTAATAAAAGAATTTTGTAAAAATACACAAATATGTATCTCTGGAAATGAAGATCGAACACAGGACAGTTTATCCTCAGTCCTATATTGAGATGATATCAATTTCTAGTTACGTAGTTTAAATAGAAGTTAATCTTATATGTTAATAAATGAAAGTTAATTATTATTTTTATGCAGATTTGATTTAAAATAAAAATGTAAATAGTGTTATTGTATCGTAAATTTTAATTTAAGATAGTTAGAAACGTAGAAACGTGTATTGCAATGATATTATTATTATCACCAACGAAACGGAACGAATATTTTAATTGGAAGAAAATATGGGAGAACCAAGACAACAGGAGTCAAGATAAATAAATATCCCGAATTTTATTTTCTGAAAAAGCAAGTTGTTTTTCCTTTAGCTTAAAATGGAAAATAAAATAAAGAAGTGCAATTCTATTTCCAAAAGGATAGTAGATAAATAAGTGGTTTCTCCTGATGTAAAAATGAAGAGTAAACTAATATAGAAATTAATTGGTTTCCTGGTCATCTGAATATTGAAATTAAGAAATGAATTGGATTCCTGTTCAATTCGATATTGAAATTGAAGTGGAAGTTGAACAGTGCTTCTCGACTGATTTGGATTCAAAAATTGAAATAACTGATTTACATTCGAAAATTAAAGTAATTGATTTGTATAGTAATTTCTAAAAACGTGAGCGTATTTACAAACTACTCTATAGATTAATGTTTATAGTGAACAGATAAAAATTATGAATTTAGGGAAGATAGAGTAATAAAAAATATTTGTTAATAGAACTACATAAAAGTTATATTATTATTATTATTATTATTTATTTATTTATTTATTTATTTAAGTATGACAGCCTACAGCATCACTGCCAATTACAGGCTATCTCTAACATAAATACTTTAACTTCAACTTAATACACAATTATAGGACAAACATTCAATAAAGTAAAATTAAAATAAATGCATAATACACATAAGCAAATTCAACAACAAACAATTATTATAATGTAAAATAAATTCAAAATATACTTGCTAGACAACAAAAACAAGAAAATCAAAATAATACAAAATATGAAGTAACTAAAAAGAAAGAAAAGAATTTTAACAGAAAGCAAGATAACGAAAACAAGAGAGTATGTTTATGTATGTATAATATAATAATAATTCTAGAAAAACACCAAGCTCTATAATTGTTTTTTGAATTGATTGAAATTTGACACAAATAAGTCAATTTGACACTCGTGGTTAGCTAATTTACACATAAAGAATAAAGGAGAATGTATAAGTAGATTTGTTTATTATTATTATTGAATGAAAAGGAACCTCTTCAACGACCCGATGCTGGGCTAGCCGCAATAAAAATATTCCATTAAAGTATTCACAACAATATTTGTCAGCCAAACATAGGGCTTCTTTTAATTTACGGCATTTTGGTATTTTGCGAATTGAGACAATTTTAGAATACCTTTTGCATTAAAAGGTGGGACTCATAGCAGAGGCAAAAGAAACATCGGAAGACCAGATATTTAGTTTGGTTCCAATTATAAGAGTTGTTATATTTCCAGATTTAATTCGTCAGTAAGTTCGAACGCTTATTTGTTTATAAAATTCAGGAAGTAATAGTAATATTTAATTCTTGTACTGAAAATTCTTGTGTATGAAACTATACTTAACTGAGTTTGTAATAAATTTAGAAATAAGATCCTTTAGGACCACCCTTTTGTTTTTAAATTGTTAAAGCCTATTATAAACCAAAATTTTAGGTTCCTCGAGTATACTAAAAATAATCAAAAATCCACCTCATAAAAGGACTTACAATTCTCAAACAAAAACTAACAAAAACGGAATAAAAATGTATTTATAAACAAAACAAACACATACCGCCTTTTCATCTTTGTATAACAGCGTGGCGCAAAATTCTATAAAATAACTCACCCACTAGGCGTCTGTATGATTTGTTGAGCGTATTTGAAAATAGAACGACCGATATTTTTTTTAAATCAGGGAAAATATCACGGTTTCCAAATTATAAGCGTAATTTACTCCCATCATTTAATTTACGCCTAAACAATTCATGAATTTTATAATTTACACAAAGCAAAAAGTAATTTTAAATATGTCATCAGCCACAGCTGCGTCCTTAGTCGTTTACTAAAGTAATTGCCTCATTTATCACAGTTCACTTCTTTGTTGATAATTAGCGAAATTTAATAATCAACTTCCGGGACGTCAAAATTTTTATTTCCATTAAGTACTGCAAAGACACAGTTTTAATTAATTACGTTTTAATATAATTTATTTAAATGTGGAATTAAGGCTGCTTTTCATTAATGGATTTTATACGAAAACATTTTAATACAAAAGCAAATTTCACGCCTAACACGAAACGTTTGTAAACAAACGGAAGGCTGAATTAAAACGTGAACATAGTTTAATAACAGCAAGCTACGCCTAATTTTATTTATTTAATTTATGAAGCTTTAGGCAGTTTGTCCACATTGAGTAATTAATGTAAGGGATTCAAAGCGTTTCCGTTGTTAAATGTGCTTACTCACATTTTGCTTTGTTTAAGTAAGGATTGTTGCTTATGCAAAACAGGAAATGCTTTCTCTAAATCTCTAAATAAACTTAGCTTGAATTTTTGATGTTTGTCAAGGCTTAACTTCACTTTCTTGTAATTGATAAAATAGTCAAGTGTGAAGGGCCTGGAAAACCCTTCCAAACCTAAATTTTATATTTCAAATTATTGGCTAACTACGAACTTACGACAATTTACTGTAAATTTACAGTCAATTATCGTAAATCGCCAATCAATTAAAATATAAAGTAATAAAAAAGCAGTAAAACCGATATCGGATGATATTTAACTAACCATCTGCCTAGCAAACTTGGGTAAAATTGCGACCTTTTTCTTATTTGCAATCATCCTAAATGAGCGCTACATTCTCTCAGAAATTTCATTACAGCTCATTCATTTTCAGGAATATTCGCACTTGTTTTGACAAATATCGACATCTTGTACCTTGTACCTTGTAACTTTACTTTTAACAAGCACTGAAATTGAAATTAAATTAAATTCAAATTTTATTGCAAGTTTTTACTTTGACGAATGTCTAAACATTAAGAGCTTTTAACGCGGATTTATCCACTAAACATCGAAAAAGCCCAAAAGAAAACCAGCAGTTCTTCTAGGTTCGTATAATGAGTGGATTAAATAAAGAAAGGAGTATTTGGATATTTTTCTGGAGACACCAAAGCTTTCACGTGGCAGGGCAGATAAAAACGGATCGGGTTACTAATTGAAATCCCATCACCAAGATAATCTTCTTACTTGAATCTGGATGAATCACTTGAGCTCTATGATCCTTAAGATCCAAAATTATCCAAATAATAAAGAAGCTCATTTTTACAAATATTAAAATCTACATACTGGAATTAATACAAGTTATGTAATCAACATTTAATACACACAGAGCCATCTACACGAATTTATAACAAACATCCACATTAACTAAGGAAACTTCCCTTAAATCCCGGTTACTTCATATATCCAGTTTATATAAGTAGCAACCCTTGCAAATACTCCAGGATATCCTTTAAGAGCGCAAGGTTTAACAGACCATGACACAGTGCCGATTTGTACGCCGTTAACGGCCAAAGGACCTCCAGAATCGCCCTGAAAATATATAAAAGTGCTACTTCGACGTTCAACAGAATCCTATATTTTACCCACGCTGCATTGTCCTTTGCCACCCTCGGGAACTCCAGCGCAGACGTGAACCCGTGGATTTAGGACGTCACCGTGTGCTTTTAGGCAGGCTTCGTTAGATTGCACTAGAATCTCAACCGCTTGCAGGTTTTCCATTACATTTCCATCGCTCTGTTTAATTTTGTTGTATTTAATTGAGCTTCTGATTAAATAATTTAAACAGGAATTACCTGATCGTAGCCCCAACCAACTAAAATTGCCTTGGAACCCTCAGGATTTGAGGAGAATGGTTTGGGTAGGGCGATTGGTTGGACGTATTTGTTGAATTCCACTGGTGTTTCAAGCTGTTTGAAAAATTAAGTAAATTTACTTTAGATTTATGACAGTAAAAATAAGACAATTCTTTCCGAATTCACAGAAAGGTCAAAAAATCTGAAAATATGTGAAAAGTTCAATTTATTGTTAACTAGTATTCAATAACCAGGTCGTAACATCTGGAAATTTGAGTGTAACGAATTTAGAATTTACTATAAGCGTATTGCTAATAAACTATAATAGAAAATGTAATCTACTGGGTGTTCACAATAGATTAAAAAAGGTAGGTATGACACAGTGTGATGTAATCATGTAATACCAAATTCAAATATATTAGTTTATCAAAGACAGATATTTCTAACTCATGAAACCAGAAACGTCGTTCTGTTTTCTATGGGATAATAAAATAATTGAATGCATTATTTCACAATACTTTGATCAGGAAAGTTGTATGCAAAAGGACCTACTAAATAAACTTTTTGCGCATTGCTTACTCACAAATTATTTCGATCGTAGAAATTCTAACATTTTTAGGCTGATCTAACATCACATTTCATAGGTTTTTTTAACAAGAATTGGTTTAATGAAAGCAATTAATCTTTACCTTAACCTTAAGGGATGATCTAATTAATAATCGGAGCAAAAATGATTTTGTAACATAGTAACATTTTTTTTTAATGAAATTCTGTTTAGTCAACTTATGTTAATCGTCATTGAGATTTACTTACTTCAACCAAACCAATGTCGTTCTCATATCCACCATAAGCTTCGTAATTTGGATGTCTTATGGCCCTTTTAATATTTCGAGTGTATTTTAAAGGATGTTGGCCGTTTTGAATTGAAGTTGTTCCAAACAATATACTCGAAACGTTTGTAAACCTGAAAGTGCCTAGTTAGCTTCATGTTTTATTTTTTACAAAAATTTAACTCAATGATATTTTCAAAAGGGATTATTACATAATACTATTTTGTAAAGAACGAAGTTTTTCTTAAAAGAACGTCTTCTGGGTTGGGACCGTATCATTGTCATTCTTAAGGAGCTTCATCAGGATGAAAGAGGCCACTAAAAGAGCACGGTAACTAAACGTAGCAACCACGTCAGAGGCGAATTTCTTTTAGCAAGGGGAAGAAGGGCATGGTAACTTAACTTCTCAACCAAGCCAGAGGCGAAACCCTTCTGAAGAAAACAAAAGAGTTTATACGGAAATCATGATTGGTCATGAGTGGAGAGGGGCGAGCCATTGAATATGGGCTAACTCGACGGTCGGGTTCGGACACTGTGATAGCACGATGAACGAGAGAATTGATTTCGGAAAGTTTTTCTGTTCTATAATGATGCGAGTGGGTTTACGATAAATCGAATATGTTAGATTACCACTCAGTTTGTGGGTTACCAGGACGTGGGGCAGAGGAAAAGGATCGTTTGACTCTATTTCCATAGTGATTTGATATCAGGGAATGGGTTTTAATTTTTTAATTAAGGATTCTATAAAGATGTTTGCAACCCACTAAGAAAGGAAAGAACCCGCCATGGCAGCGCCTGTCACTTGCTTATAGAATTGGTCGTTAAAAAGTAAATATGTGGAAGAAAGACAATTTTCTACGAGAATGGCTAAACTTGTAGGTTTGTCATCTTCAACTAGTCACTGTTCGATGATAGCTACTGAGCCAGGGATGGCTTGGTGAATAAAGTGAGAGGAATTTAGAATATGTGGAGATTTCCCTGTAGGCTGTAGGGGAATCTATGATATTAACAATGGGGCCAACACCTGCTTGTGAATTTTAGGCAGACCATACGATCTCGGAGATTAGACGACGCTGAATATCCTGTGGGAGCTCAGATGATTTTTTGATGAGCGTGACAACCTGGCGTTCGATTTTGAAAGTGAGACCACGAGGAATGGATGTGTATGCATTGTCCTGAAGAAGACCAACCACTTTAGAAACATGCTGAGTTTTATCTAAGACCACAGTGGCATTATCCTTGTCATCTGGCAATATAACAGTACTAGAGTTGGATCGAAGACTTTTAAGTGCGACTGTTTCGTCCTTTGAGATATTGCAAGATGAAGGTTCCACATAACGAAGACACCTAGTTGTTTCGAAAGGTACAATATCAGCACTGTTTTTAGGAAGTGTATGTAGTGTAACAAACCCTTCGGTGGAAACTGTAGAGGGAGCTATAGAAAAATTAAGATAACAATGAGTATTTAGCTGAAGTGTAATAAGAACAAAAATTCACAATGGTTGTGGACCAGACATCGATAAAAGAGATGTCTTTGAGGCAAAGCAAATTAAACTTACGGTGGTGTGCAGCAGCACATCTCCGGAAGATATTTGAATTCATTTCAACGAAATTTCTTTTTAAAGAATCTCGAATCAAAATCCATTTGAGGTCCTCATGCATTTTTTGTAAAGAAGAGAAACCTTAATTTTCATATAAAAATATAGCATTTGATAAGCTATTCATAATTTAGGAAAAAGTGAACTATCATTAAGTAAATCATTAAAATTTGCACAAATAACAAAAAGAAAACTCTGTTTCAAAAAACAACTACGATTTCGTATACCTTCAGTATCGATTTTACAGAGTACATGATAGGTTTAGATCTTCGGATGTGGAGTCAAAAGTTTTTGAATGTATTTCCTTAGAGCATGCATTTTTCATTTATAAAATTGACATTTCCTTAGATAGATTTTTTGCCAAATTTTGCCATCAGTTACTAAATCACCGTAGCACAATGCCAAGAAATTAAAATGTTTTTGCAAACACTCCCTAATAATTACGAAACCAATAATTACAAACTGAAGATCCATTGCTTACTAAAAAAAGATATATAATTGAAGTCGCTTACTCTTCATGAATACAATGAGCTGCGGTTAATATCCATTTTTCACCAATTATGGAACCTCCACAGTTATGTTCGTCAAAGTACCTATACGATACCTAAAATTGATGTGAGGTTGATTTAATACGAAGAAACGGAGTCGATTAGTTCTTACCGCATAAGGATATTCACCAGGAATTGCGTCTGTTCCATTTACAATCCTTCCTTGTACGGGCAAAGCTTAATATGTGAAAAATTAATCATATTAAGTTACTTTTAGTTAAATAATATTTTAGAGGCGAACAGTGTATTATATTTATAGCACTTCACGTGATAAGAATACGTTTCAAAATTGATCATTTTAAAAAAGTTTGATAATTAAATATTGAAAGTTCTCATATTATAATATTATAATATTTCAAAATATTCGTAGGCTGTTAAATTTTGAGTCTGAGTTTCATTTACATACAAATACAACACCGAATACCATATAAAAATTTAAAAATTAAGGCAAAATATACATTTTGGCGACTTTCAGAAAATTTTCAAATTTGTTCCAATTTATTATAAAATTTATATCTCATATTTTAATGAAAAATATTTGGAGGTTGTTGAATTTATAATCTGATATTGGTTGGTATTTCTATTTCCTGTCAACATTGAGAATTTAAATCCCAAATAATGGTTTTGGTGAGTTTTTCGAACTTATCATAAAATTTCATGTTTTAATTCAAAATATTTGGAAGTTGCTACATTTTGAATAGGTATGTTATTTGTTATACTTCAATTTCCAGTTAGTATCGAGTTCGTTGTCAAAAATTTAAAAGTTAAAACCAAATAATGATTTTGATGAATTTTAGAAATATTTCAAATATATTTGAAGTTATCACATAATTTAGATCTTCTTTCTAAATGCAACATGTTCGGATGTTGCTGAATTTCAATTCTGATATTCCTTCTAATTCAATTTTCAGCCAATATCGAGTTAAATGTCAAAATTCCAAATAATGTTGAAGATTAGAAATTTTTCAAATATTGGACATCAAGTTTGATGTCAAATATTTAAAAATTAACGACATCAAACTCTATGTCAAATGTTTAAGAATTAAAACAAATTCAATTAATGGTTTAGACGAATTTATTACAAAATGTCGGTCTCACATTTCAATCAAAAATATTTGGGAGAAGTTGAATTTCCAATATGATATTCCTTTTATTTTAATTCGCATTTTCATTCATATCTGATTTCTATAACACTTCAAATTTTCTGCGAAACCGCAGCTATTTATTTTAAATGCAATTTACATTTTCTACCATGCACACTTTATATCAAAAATAAAGCTTGTTGAGAAATCAATTTGTTCCAAAAAAAGCCAATAAAACTTACCATCTACAACTTCAGTAAAGGTTGTAAAGAACAACAGACAAACCAACGGGAGAAATTCCATATTTAACTACCTTTATTATTAAGTTGTAAAAAATACTTGACTCCTGTTTTTATATCGTAAGTTATCTACGTCCCGAATACATTTTTATCAAATTTAATTGGTTAAAACTATAGCCAATCTTAAGTTTAATCTACATTAATCCCACAAGCGTCATATAAAACGATTAAATGATTTTATTAAACAACCATCGGAGGATCAAAGGCTTTAAAACACTTAATTCATTTTCCTGCACTTGTGCAATACCTCGATAAATACGTCACATTTTGCAAGGTTTGTCAATGATTTATAGCTTTTATTATCAAGAAATCTTTTCAAAGCTCCGGAAATTTGTTAGAGTTTGAACTCGGCCGTAAATAAGGTGGGCTAATTCGTTTAATAAAAAATAATCAAAAGCAAAAATGTGTTGAAAATCCGAAGAGCCTTAAAACGTGGTATTTATAAGAAATCTCATAAACTGTTAATGTTGTTAAAACTGTTGAACTAAGTGATATCTTGGTGGTTTAACTAACAACAAGTTAGACGTGTTAACGTTATCTGTAAACTTCTTCCTTGAGTTACAAGGAAATCTGTAGAATTATTGCTTACAGCTTTCCGTATATGGAAGGCAGAAGATTCACAATTCGGGTTCCAGTTTTGTCGTTCAGATGTCCCTTGGTGGGAATTCTTTTAAGAAATCGATATTCACCTGTCGCATTAGCGATATTTTCGCAGACTTTCCCTTATCCTTAAAAATTTACTCGCAACACCGAGAAGACCCCCACACTTTACTTATTTAAATTAACTTTTACATTATTAAATAGGCCTTCTTTTACTTTTATAACAAATTATGTATTTTCCCATTTTCTGCAGTTTTTATCTACACAATTTTCTCAACCAAATTGTTATATCGGTGAATATTAAAGAATTATTTATGATTTTAGGTATTCATGAAGATCTAATAAAATTGTTTTAAAGTAAAAACAAACGAAGATTGAAGGTCGAACTTAAAAATATAGGAAGCTTTTGATAACCAAAACCAAGTTTAGATTTTGACGAAATCAGAAACCATCCCTTAATTAAAAAGAAATCCTCGAGGGATCACTTCTTCCAACTTTACCCAGTTTTCACCTCACAAAACGCTTGGATTATTTCAGTTTAACACCGAGTAAAACTTTTACATTTAACAGGATATTATTATTTTTATTTTGTAACAGAAGAAATTAAATTTGAACTCTTGAACAATAAATCCAGTGTGGGTGTCTTCTGTTTGGTACAGATACCAAGAATGCAATTAAAACTTTCCCGTTTCATATTTCACCACAAAAATAAAATGCTCGGATAATATTCGCGAGCAAATACACTCGTATTAAATATTTATAAAGGTAAGCGGTGAAATACATTCAAGATAAATTACATAATGTTCGTGTTTCATACGAAGATCTATAATGCGGCTGTTTTCATTTGCATTACGACGCTGTTTTGAAATGTGATATGGGCGAAACACATGAATGTTAACTGAATTTATGATGTAAAATAGTTAGATAACTGAGTTAACCTTGCACGTTCTTTCTTGATATTATCTGAAAAGGCTTGCGGCTGCAGTGTTTAATTTTCTGATATAATTTGAAAAGTCGTATTGGCCAAAGATTTCATTTTAAAGAAAGGGAATAGTTTGCTTGCCTGTTTACTTAGATAATGCCTTAAAGTAGCCTTTTAGTAATATTTGCCCTTACCGTCATATCAGAATAATAAAAAAAAATCGAAATTAGTCCTTTCGGAAAGGATTGCTTAAAGTACGTTATTACTTAAAACAGGAAACATTAAAAGATTAAAGCGATCTGTTCGTGTATTTAAATGAAAAATTTAATAACCTCACATCAAACTGGGAGGTTTCTAGGTAATAATTTAGGAGATTTTGGGTCCAGATCGTCAAGAGATCTAATTTCCGAAACCCTTAACGTCATATTTCTCCTTAAAGAAGTTTCCCCTTTACCTTCATCCTTCATCCTGATTTTTTTTAGATGTTGGATACATTTTAGATTTTCCAATAATTTCCCTATAAACTGAGCGAATATATTGAAATCGGTTCGTTTTAGTAAAGGTGTGCAACTCTAACGTCTGTTTCTCTAAATTATTTCTGTAAAAGAAACGAAAGGAGACTCTATCTGATTAGATTTGACGTAGGTAAATGCGTAAATGTGAAAAATTAATTAAAGGAACGTCTAATTAGGTTTATAACTGACGTATTCTGATCGTAACTGGAATCGTTTCTTCGTTCGCATTTAATGAAAGAATAAAATTTCGAAACTTTTGGGCGATAATAATTTATTCATATTCCATATAGACATAGTGTTGTGTATTCTAGACACAAAATAGTACAAAGCATTATAAATTTTAATCACAATTTCAACATAAATACAAATTACACAATTTTAACATTTACGATATAATTATTAACACTTACAAATTACATAAATCAAATAGTAAGATGAATTTCATGTGAAGTCGAGATAAAGTTTTGTAACAACTTAGTAAATTCAATAAAAATACTGTAAAGTAAATATACACAACGAGAATCCATAAAAATTATTATAAAGTTTGACGTTTTAAGATTATAATTTCCGATGAAAGGCATTTTCATTATTTCATGTTACGATTTAGATGTTCCAGGATATTTTAATTCTTGGTAACATAGTTTTTTATTTGCCATGCTGAAAATAGTAAATAAAATTAAATTAGTGCTTAATTATTGTTAAAGTATGTTTTATATAACAAGTTCAGATGCACCGAAAATAACATTAAATTTTAAGTAGTTAGAAAAATTCAAACAGATGTAAAAATATGACAGAAAGGTGTAGAATTACACAAAGAATGATAATAACAAGGCTTAAAGAACAGAAATGCATTTTTATAAAAATGATCATGAACATAAGAAATACTAAATGTCGTTCAAAGACAATTTGAAGCCAAATAAGGCAAATTCATAAATTTTAGCAAGAGTAAAATTATTATTTAAATTTTGTATATAGTATTTTAGTATGATTTTTAATTTAATTAAGGATAATTTTAGAATTAGTTAATAAAAAGGGAATATGAGTCACATATGTGGTCTAACCATATTCATAATTTTAAGTTTTAAATTGAAAGCAAAAGTTAAATCATTGTAAATAAAATTAAAGTTAGATAGTGTAAATATTAATTATTTGGTTTAGATTTTTATTAATTAAGTAATAAGATTTGAATATTTAATTTAGATTTTAATATGAATCATTCTTCAAAAAAATACTGAATTCTCATTGGTCCACTCCATTTTAAGGGGTTTTCAGTTGCCCAAAAGCATTCAAGGCGAAAGCACGCTATTTTTGCAGCTCGTGAATTAAATTTAACAAAAGAACTTAGAACACACACATTTAAAGTGACACTTGTGTACTGAAATTTTTTTAAAGTCGAGATTTAACGAAAATTTTATAATGAAACGCGAATTAAGATTAAAATGAAGTGAAACCAATAAATAAAATCATTTAATTAAATAATGTAATAAATATTTAAATTTAATAGAATTGAAAACTAATAATAAAAAGTTATATGTAATAAATGTGAACGAATTAAGCAAAATAAAGTCAAAGTAATTAAAGAGTATGAACAATAAAGTGATTAACCAAGTATTAATTATAAAAAATAAAGACTTACCTTTTGGAAACACCAAATGAAGCAGCGACAAGTTAAAACTGCGAATCAGCTGATCGTCAAAGACAAGGTTAACTACGCGGGAATTTTAACGCAGTGATGCCGTATCCACAAGAAAAGAACCGAATCATCAAAGAACAGTAATTTAAGCTAAGTGTTTTTTAATTTAACAAATGAAAACAATTTTTAGATTTCAATTTCAATTACAATTTCATTTTTAAAATTTTTAATGTTAAAAATTGTAAAAGCAGGATCTAATGATATTTGTTATATTTTGTTCTAATGAAAATTTCAATTCAGTTTTATAATAGTGCAATTATTCAAAATTTTTACATTGTCAAGAACTCATTTTAAACATTTAAAATTATTATGATTTTGAATTAGTGTTCATGTATTTTGATTTAAAGTTGTTTGTTGTGTATATTTCTTTTACAGGGATTATTTCAGGTATTGAGTTTATCTTGATATTTGATCTTACGTAAAACACACACATACCCTCAAATACACACTTACAACTACAGTAAAATTTTTCAGATTACAGAAAATTTTCATTTCATAATTTAATACTTTTTTTTTATATGTAATCGTGAGAATTACACAACAATAGATTGTGTAGGAATTGTCAAGTTAAATAAATATACGAAATAATACAAAAAAGAAATTGTAAAAGACAATGTATATAATGAAAGTAATTATGTAAGGAAGGCAGTTTTTAAGATACTGAAAAGGTAAAAATTCATCAGAAGATTTCCCATTTTCTTTCAGGAGAAGAGACGATTTAAAAATTTTAGGAATAACTTTAATTATTCAACTTCTTTATAAATACTTAATAAACTCTGCTCTTTAGGACTACCAACCAAATTCCCAACAATTCTAGTATTCTAGAATGTTCTTTAACCAGGACGTTCCTCTGTTTTCTGTTTCTACTCATCTTTATTCTGATATTTTTTCTTCCTACTGTCTGTCTGAAGATTGCTTGTACGAGGCAGAGTCAAAAAAATGAAAACCTCAAAAACGTTATTAAATAAATCAAAAATAAGTCATTTTTCGACATACTCCTTCATCGTTTTGGAAGTGCTTGAATACGCGAAGAAAAAATTCATTCGATCGCGAGCGCAACCACTCATGCACCGCCTGAATCACTTCATCATTCGTACGAAATGTCTTACCATCCACTGTCTCCTTAAGCGGACCTAAAACATAATAATCGCTTAGAGCAAGACCAGGGGAATAAGGAGGATGTGGTAAACACTCAAATTTCAAATCTTTGATGGTTGTTGATTTTACAGTATGTGCATGTGCGTTGTCATGCTGTATAAGAATACCAGTACTCAGAAGTCCGCATCTTTTGGTTCTGATAGCAGGCTTAAGACAGTTTGGCGTCAAGGTTAGCATACTTGCATTGTAAGCCAGAGATCTCGGTTTCAATTCCCGGTCCAGGTTGGTGAGATTTTTAATGCGGAAAAATATCTGAAAGTATGTCGTCCTTCGGATATGACGTACGACGCAAAACCATAGGTCTCGTGTCATCACGATGTTTGTTTTGGGTTCGGCAAAATTCTAGTTGTGAAGTGCTAATAATTATAGGTGATTCGCATTGAAATCCCTACACCCGCAAGCCTAGATTTTGCCCATTAAATAAATAAATACACACTTGGCCCGTACCAGGATGTGATGGGCTGCTAATAATAATAATACCAATACGTAGTCACGTGTAGCCTTTTAATTTTATTTGTTCACCGATTTTTGTTTGCCTTAAAAAAAATTTTTTTTTAGCGGTTACGTTTCGGTTTCCTCTGTAGATAGTAAAATTGTTACTCAATCAGCTGTGTTTATTTTTAGTAACTGTAATGCATCATCATACATTCTGAACTTTTAAGTTTTTTTTTTGTGAAGTAGAAACGTCAAATGTCAAATCTCTGTCAACTGTCAAGCAACAATCACTATTAGGTACCAACTACCAACCTACTATTTTACCAAAATTTCCCCAACTGAAAATTGTCAAGTATTTTTATAAAAATAAACATAAATAAATAAATAATGTAAATGGAAGCCGAAACAGAGAAAATAGTATAAAATACTCGTTACAGAAGGCATTGGAGCCGCACTCATGTCCAAATTTCGGACTCGTGCGCGAAAAGGTTGCCTTCTGTAACCTGTGTTTTAATATACTATTATCTACGTTTTATCGATAACTGCAATACAGACTCGACGATCAAAAGCTCCCACAGAAAGCTGTAATTGTGCATATCACGCGATAAAATTTTTAAATAAATTCCATCCAATTCCAATAGACAACCAAATGTTATAGCACAATGTAAAGCCTATTTCAAACCAATCGCTTGGTAAATTTCAAATTATAATTCAAGAAAACAAAAATGAGTCTATTTGATTGAGATTTCATAAATAAAACAAAACTAAGTAAAAAGCAGATACGGTTATTGAATTAAACAACTAAAACTCTGTTAAATTTAGTTAGTTTGTTGGTTCGACACGGATATTAACCAGTTTCCGAAAACCTGGGAACTAATCGAAAGTGAACGATTGTCGGCAGGTGTGTTCCGTGTTCTTATCAAGAAACAAGTTTCAACCTGGAGATTTTTAAATGTATAGAAATTAGTAGTTCCTGTGCTTGTGTTCGCGTCGGGTTTTTTCAATTTGCATTAATCGATGATTTCTTTCGTGCTACTATTTTCTTGAAGATTTTATCCAAACGTGCGGACAGTTTCGAAATTATGTACTTAACCAGAAATACCTGCAAAAGGTAGGATTTTGTTTTATTTATTAGGCATATTAACAATATACTCCTATGAAAGAGAAAATGACGTAATTTGATGTTTTTGAAAGGTTAAAATTGTTATAAAAACACGTCCTGTTTATCATAGGTACTTTTCTTATTTTGGAGGCTCATATCACTTTTTGAGAATTTTAACCAAATGTATTACGTATATCGGTATATCATAATACCTATATCAAGTTGAGCGATATTTACACTTACAAATAAATTAACGATGAATGCATGAAAGCAAACATTCACAGATTATATCTGAATAGTTTGTCTACAGGTGCATCCATTAAAAATTATTACAACTCAAACAAGTATAGTAGTATAGTAGTATAGTATGTTATAATTTGCCCATTTACAAAATTAATAGGTCCATAGCATATTTTGCGCTGCAATTTAATACAAAAGTATTTAACTTAAAGTGTTAAAATACGTACAATTGATTTACTATCTGTAATCGGCACTGCCGTGATTAAATCAGGAAAATATCAAAAAATGCCTTTTTCTTTTTTTGTTTAGTTGAATTTATTATGTTATAATTGAAAGAGGTAGGTAGATATTAAAATTTATTTATTGCCTAAAAGCTGCTGTGAACCAACGCCGAACTTCGGTAGCAATTGCTTTGTGTTTTTATACATTGATTTAATGGGAGTTAATATCCTGTTATTTTGCCAAACATTTTCAAAAAACTTTAATAGCAACTTTTTATCAACAACGGAGAAACTATTGTAAATAAATACCACAAACCACAGGATTAAACTAACGTCTTCCGGGTTGGGACCGTGTCATTGCTGAGAAAGAAAAACTCAACCTTTCGCCTACTGTCTTAAGGGGTTTCATCAGGAGGAAAAAGGGGGTTCCTTTTCTTCAGTTGTACGCTCAAGCAGATCAAGGAATTCGTTTACATTTTCTTTATTAATGCCAATAGTTAGTTTTTCTCAAACTCAAAGTAGTTTTGTGCCTTTTCATAAAAGCCAGTATTTGCCTGCAGATTCAAGTTACAGAGAAATTGATGAAGTATGTTATTACGTCTGCCAAGTGAAATGATCAAACATTTTTCCGCATAAGAAGACCACAAAAACAAATATGGCGCCAACTGACATGCCAAAATAAAGATGCACCTGCATAAATATGTGTCATGCGAACATCTGGTCATGTTATGAATCATATCAATGTAGTGCAATATTTGTAAATAAATTTGCAATGACACTAAATAACACGAAAGACCATGACTTATGTTTACACAACGTAAAAATTAATGACAAATATTATAAACAGCTTTAGCAGATGTTAAGAATTTTAGGGTAGAAGGGACACAACCTTTTGTATAAGAACGCTAGCCTTGCATAGGGAAGTCAGTCTCTTGATAGAATCTCACTACGATGTCTGATTAAGGTCTAGACGAAAGGCCCTTACAGGACCAACCCTGGCCATAAGCCAAGGGTTGGTTTACATATCGTCTCCACCTTTGTTACCAAGATGTGTGCCTTCTTAAAGATGTTCATGTAAGATTAGTGTTTATTATTCTAACTTGATATTAATGTTTTGTACGCCGTACTAAGTCAATCAGACTTAGGACTTGTTAAATGTTTGGATCACGTTTGTTAAACAGTTAAATAATGTTTGTAACTAAGTTATACCAATATATCTGATGTTAGTTAATTCGGTATTTTTATATAATCTCTTGCAAAAGCCAAGCCTAAACACTCGTAATAAAGTTGGCTATAAGTCTCTACCATCATAATAAATATAATAATAACATAAGAGGCCCTAACCCTCAATAATGCAAAAGCCCCTTCGTTACAATATTACGCTATTTCTTCTCGATTCTAACTCAAAATTGGTTTTTAATATCGCATACATTACCTATTTATTTACATTTTACTTTTGCAATGAAGAAATTTGTCATTCTTAGGATTAATATTTCAGCTAGTTTAAGCTAAAACGAAGCTTGGGACAGGTTAAATTAGGATATAAGTATAGCAACGCTTAACTTAGTTTAAGCCAGTTAAGTCAATTTTCTACCTAAACATGTGCTAAGGGCCAATATCCCTAAGCTTTTGATCAACTTTTTCGTTAACTAATACTGACTATTTGTCAAAGTGTAACCGAATTAAAAAATAAATAGGACTTTGCAATAAAACCATAGTTAGTAAGAGTACTAAATTGGAGAAAATCTACTTTGCTATAAAAAGCAGGAAATAACCAATTTTGAAGAATGTATTTCGGCAGAGCCGGTTTGAAGGTATGCAAGGTAAAAATGAGTAATAAATTCATAGAAAAATGCCAAAACGAAAATAAATAACTACGGAAATGTTATAAACTAGTCAAATTGATGTTGAAAGAATATTATTAATGCTTTTTCGCCCCAGAAAAGAACACAAATTGTAGTTATGCAAAACTTGTTAGGTTATTTAAGTTATTTAAATATTTTTTTATTATATAAGTGAAATCACTTCTTTGTGCAACTTAGTCAGCTATTTGTTGTGCTAAATAGAAGATAATATTAGTCATTTGTGTGGCTAGGTTGCAAATTGTTAGAAAGTCTAAGAACATAACAAAACCAAACCTAAATCGTTTTACCTCTAAAAACTGACCGCAATTGCTTATTCTTCCAGGAAACCTGAAAAGCTCACCCTATGTTTCAGAAAACACCTTTAACTTAAAATAGTAATAATTTATCTTAACCAGGAAATTAATCGTTTAACTCCTGAAAAACCGCCTGAATTTATCTATTTTTTCAGGTAACTTCGGAACATTCAGCTTGAAAAGCTCAAACTACGTTCGAGGAAACTCGATAGGAATTCTGAGGCTTACAAAAATCGTTTAAACGCGTTCCTTAATAAAAATATCAATGATTTTGATTAATTAAGAATGTTTTCTTAAAGAATCACCTGAAACTCCCTAGTTTTTTTGGTAACCTAAGATCGTTTGGCCTGTAAAGTTCAGGTTGTGTTTAAGGAAACTCCTGAAGTGTTTTGAAATTTTAGAAACTCGCTTTTCTATGTTAATTACATATTTACTTCTGAAAATCGGCATAATTTTTCAGGAAACCTAAGAATGTTTAACCTGAAAGAGCTTAGATTTTATTGAGAAAACACTTGGCGAGTTTTGGAATTTTCTGAAAATGTTTAAACAGTTTTTAAATAAAAATATGGATATTCGTAGCTACGAAATTAGTCGTTACATCTGAAAGTATTTGCCTGAATGTTTCAATTTTTCAGGTAATATTTTAGCCTATAAGGTCAGGGCTTATTTTTAAATTATTTTATATGCTTCTACTAAAAATACAAATATATGAACACATTAATAATCTGTCATTTTCTTGTTAAATGAAATTAGAAAATTCTTTCTGGAACGTAACTAGATTATAAGAAAATATTCAATAAAGACGTTTCAATTTCCAGGTTTCCTTATTAACTATAAATAACCAGAAGTTAACCATTAAGTAAATTTTAAAAGTAAATTCCAAGAATATTATTTGCTTGTACAGCGCAAATTTCAAGCGCATCTCCTCGCGAAACGTGGGTCTGTATCATTCGTATCGGATAATTCTGTTTGTTCGCCTTCTTCATTTATCATCCAGCTTGTTGATTTTCTGCAATTTAAACTGTTTATAATAGTCAGTTCGCGAAACATCTTACGAATGCAAGACAGCGCTAATCCGATTTGTCGTCATGGTAACCATTTTGCATCTTATTCCCTCAGCTTTTCGAGGATGAAGTCATTTTTATCTACCCTTAACTAGGGGGTTCTAAACCGAAAGAATTTTAACTCTCACGCATATGAGGAATGATTTTATAGGATGTTATCCGGGGAGAAAGCTTTTTTTTTATTCGATGCCTTGTGTAAATATTGGAATGCAATATTGAATTTAATCGCAATTCCCCATCAAACTGGGCTAAGAAAAATTGCATTTCCCTGAAATTACTTTTCCAAGAAAGCGTCTTTGGGCTAATGGCATTTAGAAAATTGGCTATTACCTTCACAGGTGTGCCAAAGACGTGACTGCTTATACTCGAAGATCTCTATTTACTTATGAAAGGAACTCCGGCGAGATTGACTTATACGCACGTATATGAAAATATTGGAAGTCGATTTGTGATAATTGCTGTGTCTATTAGAATTTTATAGTAGTAAATGCCTTATTTGTAATTTTCTACGACTATTTTACTGATAATTTACAACAAAAAATATCTTGGGAGCTTATAAAAGTTTCAAGCTTTTTAAAAACTAATTGCACAAGTTAACTCCGACTTGTAGGATTATATTCATCCTCCAACCAATAATCATTGTTAAAGAACGCCTACGCAGTCTGCATCCCACACTTTCCTCAACCGGCAACAACTTGTTTCGAATTGGCCTTTAAATATACTACGGAATAATTACACAGTCTGAAAAAGTTCAAGTTTATTCTTGCTTGTTGTTTAACAAATATGTGGGGGCTTTTAGTTTTAAAAACTGCTTTATTAGTTTCAAATGAATGTAGGTTTGATTATTTTATTTTCATTCTTTAGAATTTACGATAGTTGCTGTATTTTCTAGCGTGTAGTTTAGTACAATTTTAAATGTTTTAACAAGGGTTTTATATAAAATATTTTTATTTAATGTTTTAACAGGGGTGTTTAACGTATTTAACCACCGAGGAACATCATTTGTTACTTAACAAAGCAGTTTATAGGTGTTTATACATAGTTTAAGTTTTAAAGGAATTTAAGGCAGGTCGAGGCTGAAATAATCGCAATGAAAAAAATACCCTTTCTAATTCAACCATGAGTAACCCTTATAGATTACTAACCATTGGTGTTTATTCTTATAGACAAGACGTTCCCTTGGGAGTAGTTTAAAACAGTCTAAGTAGGTCCTTCTAAGTCATTTTAAAGATGTACGATGTCTCAGTTTACGTAATTCAGGAGAAGTATTCAACCATGGGCAAATTACTAACCATTGTCTTTTACTATTTAATGAATAAGATGTACTCCTGGGGATAGTTTAAGACAGTCTGAGCAGTTCCTTCTAAGATATTCTGAACATTTAAGGCGCCTCAGTTTAGGTAAACCAGGAGTAGCCCTTTTTTATTCAACCATGAGCAACCCTTAGAGATTACCACCCACTGCCTCTTATTCTTTAATGAATAACAGTCTAAGTGAGCCCTTCTAACACATTTTGAAGATTTAAAGCATCTCAGGTTAGGTAAATCAACCATGAGTAATCCTTACTGATTACTGACCATTGCCCTTTATTCTATAATGAATACATCTCTTGGGGATTGTCTAAGTAGGTTCTTCTAAGACATTCTTAAAATTTCTAGGCCAGTTTAGGGCAGTTTAGGTAAATCAGGAGCAGGAGGGTATCCTTTGTTCCTAGTAAAGCAGTTCAAAGACGTTTTGCGTAGTTTAAAATGTAGATTTTCTAAAGCAGTTCTAAGCACCCTAACTCAGGTCGAGGCTGAAATAATGCTAATAAAACAAAGCCTTTTTTCATTTTACCAACCCTTAGATATATCAACCGTGGTCTTTTATTTTTTGATGAACAAGATATATTCTTGAAGGTAGTTTAAGACAATTTAAGTAAGCATTCTGAAGATTTCCGGTCCAGTATAAAGCACCTCAGTTTAAGTAAAGCAGGAGCAGTTTTTGACAATTTCTCGTCCTTGTGGGTTAATTCATCTTATATTTAATATAAAAACAGCACAGAGGGTTAAGTCGCTTTTCATACCTCGGTTGTTTTGCTCGCTACAAGTACCATACCACCCCGGGTAAATACCACGCCTTCAACAACCGCCTACCTTCTATACTCTACCACTGTGTTTCGGTTTCCAGTTGGTTTCATTGATTGGGTAGGCAACCCGCTGTTGAGTACTGGGTCATAACGGAAGAGCTGAACCACAGTCGTGTAGACTTTCAGTATACAACATTAATAAAGAACATATACAAGCATGCAACATCATCTGTGAAGATACATGAAATTACAAGAGTCTTCCGGGTCGACAAAATTATTTATATTGGCTCTGGAAGGAATCTTTATATATTAAAGTGGTCGAATAAAGCCATCAACATAATATGTGGCGAACTTCTAAGCCTCAAAAAATTAGCTGACAACGTCGTTTTATTTACGGACGAAAAAGAAGGCCTGATAATTAAAAACGATGTGCCCAGAAGATCCAGAAATAACCATAAGAGAAACAAACATACCGAGAATGTCAATAAATATAATACGTAATTATATCTTGGGCAAACAATAAACATTAGGTAAAGAAAACAAAGAAATAAAAATAGAACGCAGAAGACGAGTGTTCGAGAAGTTATTGTCTTTATTAAGAAACAGAAAATTCATTTCCACCTACGAGCTAAAGTATTGGCTCCTGTGTTCTTCCAGAAACTAAAAAGGTGGTACGACGACATCAAGAGAATTGCAGGACTACCATGGTGAAGGGCTGCACCTAAGAGAGAAAAATGGAGGCAGCTAAGAAGATCAGTACTGAGTTCAAGAAAGCTAAAGAAGATAAAGAAGAAGTAGAAATAAACCAGATGCTTATAAAACAAAAAATTAGAGCCTGAAAAGGATTAGATAGGGTAGGAAAAGAAATATTAATTATTCTATCTATGGAGGATACAGAAAATTTTAGAAGATATTTTCCAAATTTAAGATTAAGTGTTTTCGAATCTAAGCTTTTTAATTCAAATTATTTGAAGTTTAGCATGTTTTGATTTTGCAATAGAAATTGTTTCAAATCGAAGTTTATTTAAATATTAGCAATTACATAACAACAGGAAACGAAGGTGGAAAATAAAAATAAAAATGAGGAGCAATGCCTTTCTTACATTGATAACAACAAGAAATTTTGTAGAAACAAAGCTGATTCTTTAGAAAAGGTAAAAGGTTAAATCGTCTCAAATTGATATTTACTAAAGATTAGAAATTAATAACAAAGAAACGAACGTGGGAAATTTAAATGAAAATTAAAAGACTTGAATATCCTTTCAAGTCACAATATTCTCTGTGGATCTTTCTAGGCAGTTTAATTTTAAAATTTTCCATTAATTTTCACATAAAATTTACTTAAGGAGTTCGTCAGTCTAGTAACATTAGTAGCTTCAAACTTGTCAGCTTTAGCAGAAGCGGACGACGCCATTATTGTTTGTGGTCAATGTGGGACACCGCAATAGGCTTATTATACGGATTGAAATTAGTGGTTACCCTATAGTCCAACGTCGATAAAATTCAAATCACTAAAGAATGTTATACATCGTAGCTATGTGTAAATTTAATATTTTTAAACAGCTGGTATTCCAAACATTTACTCGGCAACGCGGATGGCGTTTTAAGAACGCGTTGCAAAAGCCAGTAAAATGGTTCAAATTTAGCCTTCGATATACGTCTTGTAAGCTTCCCGGAAATCTCATTATTTAGCAAATAAAACAATCCCTTTACTGGCTTGTATTAAATTAAGATTTTAAATATTACAAATTCCACTGATTTTTTTTAGTTTAGCTAAAGTTCCTTGTATAAAATTAGAAATTACCACCAAGATATGATGCTAGTTCTAAAAGACTTTACTTGAACTTTCTCTCTAGTTCCTAATTACAATACGTACAAGACAACAACATACGAATTTTAATGTAATACGATTTACTTAACAAATTCCCTTAGTTTCCGCAAAAACACAGAACTTCTTAATGGTATACACAGGAAGTTGCAAGTTTTTGCCGCCCTGCCATTTTCAAGGGGTTTGCATAAAATTTTCATAACCCTGTTAATCAAACAATTAATAATTTAACAAGGTTAAAGAAACTTTGGGTTATAATCTGGAATATTAATAAATTTACTTGCTTGTGCAGGCTTCATTATCCTTTATGTTTGATTTTTATCGACCTCTGAAGTTTTGGATTTATACGTTCCTTTAAATACAGAGCGAGCTAAAGTAGCCAATTCGCTTTATGAAACCAAAAATTGTCGGTTCTTAATCCATACTGCTTATATAAAAGTTAAATTCAAACTGTCAGGATACAGAGAGTTACATATGAATTTTTCCAAAACCCCTCAAGAATGGGTTGTTGCTCGCTGTATACTTTAAAATAATGTTAAAGGTGTAAAATTAAGGCATTATATGAAAAGAATTCGTTTAGTTAAGCTATCCTTTTGGTTTTATTTCCTACATTATAGTCCAAGATCTTACTTCCTGTACAATTTTTTCTTTAATGCTATGCTACGAATCAGTTAAAATATTGTGTGAATTTTAGCTTTTATTTGTAGGGACCAAGCCAATCTTCCAAGTATTTTACAATACATTTAATTTTGTCACTTATGTTTAATATATCTGTTTAAAACAGAATTTCTTCATTTTCGACATTGGTAGGCCTTTCTAAATTCCCTTATTATTTTGGATATGTTTTCTTGGAATGTTCCGAAAATTTTTTAATAGCTTTGAATATTAGTTTATATCCATTCTAGTTCATTTTTCCCAATACTCAGTAAGTTCTGTTCTTATCATAGATCATTTTTGACGGAGTTATAGCAGAATTTGTTTTTTGGTTAGACTTTATTCGACCACAGAAATTATTTATCTACCTGCCTTGTGCGGTCGACTTCACATTTTCATACTCCACATGCTTACGCGTAATGTAGACCTCATTTAATTAATTTTTTATACAACTAACTGTTCGATTTCCTTCAGCTTTCCTATTTCCGTTTCTTTCAAATTTTTTCGTTCATTCTGTTATATTCTTCGTCTTCCTACAACTCCCAGTGGAGCAAAGGGCGTCTTCCGGCGTTACAAGTAGAGTTTTAAGAGATACCTAGTCTTGAGCATGTTGAGTTAGAGCCATTCTTATTCAGCGTTTTCTACTTTTCACCAATTCCTTCCAGCTATCCCTGTCCAGTGTTGTAGGTTTTATTTCCCCCATGATAAGTTTAGCTTTCGTACTTCAGTTCTTAAATTTCTTCGCCACGTATCTTTAGGTTTCCCAGCCTTCCTTTTCCCCACAATGGTGTAGTCCAGTCCTTGCCGTGTTATGTTATCATTTTGTGGTTTCCTCAGTGTGTGACCTAACCGTTTCCATTTCCCTTTCTTAACTGTTCCTTCAATTTTTGTTTCGTCTGTGATCGGCCACAGCCTTGTGTTAGTAATTTTCTTTGGCCAATGGGTGTTACACATTTGTTTTTGAGTGTTTGGGCTTTTTTGTAATTCTTTTTGTTCTCCAGCCATGTTTAAGCTCCATACAGCAGTACACTCTTTATATTCGAATTAAATTAGTTTCAGTTTAGTTCGCCTTAATATATTTTTGTTAACGCATATTTTTTGCAATATGTTAACCGTCTTTAGTGCTCGGATAATTTTTATCCCGTTCGCTTCTTCCTTACATACTACACTTCCTAGGTAACATAACTCTGTGGCTTCCTCTGTGGCTTCTCCTATTTTTATAGTATTTCCTTGGTTGGCTGCTTTCACAAGCAGTTTGGTTGTTTTGCAATTTATACTGTCCTATTTGTTTTACTACATAAACCTAATCTGCCCACTTTGTTCTACATGGGGCGTTTTCTTTTTTCGGTGATTAGGAAGACAACATATGCATATTTCAAATCATTCAACTTTTCAGAAGAAGCTCCAAGTTAATCCTATCATGTTGTACGTTGTTTGTTCATAACTCAGCCTAATACTATCGGGAATAATGTTGGTGATCTGATAATATACAGCTTTGTTTGGCTCCGCTGTTAATATGTATGTTGTCTGTGAGGGTGTTCAATCCGGGCGGTATAACTTCCATATAGTATTTTCAGCACTGTAATATATTTGTCGGGTAGCATATACAGAGCAGCGAAAAAAGGTAAAACGAATGTACAGAAATCCAAAAAGACAGAAAAAGGAGGGAGATTTAAAAATAACAGAAAATAATATTAGAAGTAAGGAGTTTAAGAAAGTTTACAGAAGTATAAGAAAAAAGGTAGAATTGAAACAGGTATACAGGTATACTGTAAGGATAAAGAAAGGAAGTTAATAGGCGACGAGGAAGAACAAATGAAGATATGGAATGCATATTTTAAAGAAGTTCTAAACCCAAGTCAAGAGGCGAGGACTAATGAAGGTAATTATGCGTGAGGCAAGACTGAAAAGACAAGAAACACTAAATACTAACTCTCACCAGAGTTTTTTTAGGATAAATGCAAAAAACACGGGTAGGAAATTGCCGTTTTATCTCGTTTATTTACTTGTTTTTATAGATTTAGTCTGGCCTTTGCAAATTTTCACCAGTGTGCAATGGTATTCAGAATAGATTTAGGAGACGATTCGTGGCTCATTTGTGGTACTTTTAAATTTTAACTTGTTTTTTTTTTTTTCGAAAAAGAAGGGGTCGGTAGAGTTAAGAATAATTTGCGGTTATTGTTTCTATAACCTGACCATTTAGTGTGAAAATGCATAAAGAAAGGTTAGGCAATTAAATAATTAAATATAATCAAAAGCAGTGGTGGCTGGTATATAAGGGCTGTCGCGCTGCAGTTCTGGCCTTAATTTTACTAAAGTTGGGGTAATCAAATATAAAAAGTAATTTCCGCAATCACTTTGAATTTCGTTTATGTAATAATTAAATCGCTTCCGAAAGACCGCGCACATCATAATACACGAATTTAAAGCTTCCCAGATGAACACACCGAACAACGTACCAAATCGGGTAAATTATAGTTTAAAACTTTAAGATTTAGGTGGCATTAGAGCGACCTAAACTGGCTCTCAATTAGTCATTTGCTGCTGGTTGGCGAGAACGGTTTGTTTCGAATAGTTACGCATTCTGTGTTTACGTAGTGGTAATAATAATAATAATATAAACGTTTATTTAGCAAACAGGTTGCTATACAATTGCAGAGTTACTATACATACGTATGTACATATACTTTTCTTACTTCTAATAATACAAGTAAGCTGTGTGTTTTGTTTATCGTTGTAGAATAACCTAAATAAAATTAAAGTAAGATTTTCTCAGTATTAGTTATTTTTTCTGCAGCCCTTACTACTAAAAACTCACGAACCCCCACTGATCAAAATGTATGTCTAATCCACATTCTTTGGAATAATTGTGTTACATAATTAAAAGGCACACGTAACAAAATATCTGCACCTGACTGTACATTCCAAGCAGCCTTTATAAGATTAGATTTTTAGCTTAGTATGTTACCGAGTATCTTGCTGTCCTAGACTCCTTTGAAAGCATACGAAAACGCGAAAGTTATCATTTTCTCCCATTTCTGTTTTAATATTAATATTTTGCATGCAGTGGATTTCTCTTTCTTGATTTCTGTATGTTTCCGACTTATACTGTTTCGATATGAGAAATTAAATACAATTGCTTTAAGCCACTGTTATACGACAAATTGTCAAAATTAATGCTTATTTGTAGAGCAGTAGTACCTATGTTTTACTTGTTTGAATGCTTCAGATGTAGAACCAGTCATTTCAAAGGATAGCGAATCTTAATGCTTGGATGCTTACTGCAGATATACAAGAATTGTTCAATATATTCTCAGAATGCACTGGTTTTTCAGAAATGAATTTTACACAATAGACAACTTAAACTGAAAGTCTTAATATAGTTGATTTGGTATGTTTAGTTATTTAGGCATCTACCAAAATGCATCGTTTAGTACCTAATTCGTTTTCTAGTACTGAAAGATGTTCCCGGCAGAAAAAATTATAAAAGGGTGTAAATATTTTCGGGAATGATGCGCTACACGGCGTTTTGGCCATCCAATACCACAAGTAAGAAAAAAAATTGAATTCACGAAAGCATTAAGACTTCGTGAAATCGCTTTGGCCATGGATATTAGGGATATTGAGAATAATTCATGAATTAAGTTGTCTCAAGATATTATTGCTAAATGCGCCCCCAGAAAATTCAAAACTTTACGATGTGCAAGTCCCAAAATGTCCAAAAATTTTTCATCAAATAGTGACTGGTGGTGAGTCCTCACTTCAATACTATCAATCTGAAACCAAAGACCAATTCAAATTGAATTTAATCTAAATAGATATACTTTTAAATGTTTGTAGATAATTTGTACTAAAATCAAAAATTTATTAGCATTAGCAAGTTTTAATATTTCCTTAAGAATGTTGTAAGACTCAAACAACTTGTGACGGAAAAACCGTTGTTAACATGTTATCGAACAACAGGCAAACCATGATAACTGCCCAAATTTGGCCATGAAAGTATTATTTTTCACCATGATTTTTAATAGCCGGAATGCTTTATTTGTTTTTGTGTGTATTTTCCTAAAACTCATAAAGTTGTCATCCCCTGTGCGTATTTAGATATCAAAGTGTAACCACCCTTAGAATAGGGTTAATAAATAATTCCCTCAGTTTATTGGCCGGAAAAATATTTCTCGTGTGTTTTCCCAGCGCAGGATGTAATATTTGCGTAGGCCAAGTATAAATTGAACGCATACAAACCAAAACGTATAAACAAGCGCATCCATCCCTTGAACATCCCTAAAAGTAGGTTAACATCGTGTCACGGGCAATACTCCACCCACCTTGAACTTCCCCCACGCTATTGCAGCAGTTACACCCCGCAATCATATCCGGTCACCCTATTTCCTGTTGCAGCTTTATGGAATTGGTTATTGAATGTAGGTCACGACCTGTTTATTAACTGGAACGTTACTGAATATTCAGCGACTTGAGACATCCTGAAAAGAGTGGGAGGAGCGAATTTCGAGCTACGGAAGACCTGAAACATAAGGGAAGGCAAAAACCCGAAACCTGGATTCCCAAGCGCAACAGATTACTCTTTAACGTGTTTAAATTTCAAAGTACGACCGAGATAGATCAAATAAACAAACCAATAAAATTACCAATTTCAGTACACCAATTAAGGATGGGAATTCGTACACGAGGAATTTTAGTCGTTCAACTTTTGTTTGAAAAACAAAGCGATTAAGTAAATAGGTCGTATTTTGATCAGGAAAAAAGGCGAATCTAGGGATAAGGAATAAAACAACCCTGATCTATCTAGCAAAGGTATAACGAACTTGTTGTTTCTCCAATGGCGTAAACATCCTCCAAAGTTAAAGTGGTACATTTATGAGGCCGAAACTGGCAGATATATGGCGACGTATTCAATACAATAAACCAATTCGCGAATCATTAAACCTTCTTTTAGGTCTGCGAAGGAATTTTAATAGAAATACCAAAATTCGACCTTAAACTTTCCGAATTAATATCTTTCCTGTTATGAATAACTCCAAAATCACTTGAAGTTTTTTACTAAAAACTTTCTGCATGGAGATGATCCTCCGATAACTTTTTTATTAATTATTTATATAGACTTCAATAGCTATGCTTAGTTTGTACGCTTTGGATTACTGCTCGGCTTACTGCTGATCGTACAAAAAGTCCTTTCACTAAATTTACTTCGGTTATTACATTAAAAAACCATAATAATATTTTGTCAGGATCTGGGAAAATTAAAACTGTATAAACAAACATAAAACAACCTTGATTTATTTGGATTACATTAAGCCAGTTATGTGAATAAACATCAAGTCTGATACAGCAAACAGCTTAAAATCAAGGGGTTAAAATCCCTAAAAAAACACTACGGGATTTTAAAACGTCCCCTGAATTATTCATCAGAAGGTTTCAAACTGTTCAATAAGATGGCGGAGCCTCTTATTTAAATACGAGATGATAATTGTTAACCTGGACTATATTAAGAATATTAACTTCAATCAGCAATTTTAGTGGAAAAACTCCCAATTTTGCTCATTCGACTAATCATGTTTGATATTTATATTAGAAACATATTAAGATATGATAGCAAAATCCTGTAGACTGAATAAGAATAATCCTATTTCTGAGAAACTACAAAATGCAACTTTTTGTCTAAAGAAATACCTCAAAGAAAATTGGTTTGAAGTAAACAAATTGGTAGTAACATTAAGGTTTACTTAGGAAACAAAATCGAGCTCGTTATAAATGATCTGCCTGAAGATTTAGTCTACAAACGAAAGCTCTGAAATCCAACTGCAATTTCATGCTATCCGACTCGAAGGAAAACACTACATATACATCTCATCAGTAAACGCCATCGATTTAGTCGCCGAGTTTCTAAGTGTCTCTAGAGAACCTTACAAACCTATTAAGGCTATCAAATGTTTGCAATATTTTCTTTGATATTTTCCTAAATAAATACGTTCGAGTAAAAAGTTTTCGTTCAAATTTTTTTAAAGTTTTACGAGGAAAGTATTCGGAAGATAAATTGAATTACAATTTGATGAACACAAAAGTTTTTAATTTATGGAAAATTTCGATATTAAGTTTTAGTTTAATAATACTTCTTTTTTAGGCACAATGTTGGTAACCAAAAGCCTAACAAAAATTTGGTCTCTAAGTCTCAGTTTAATGAATATCTTATTTTAGGTTTCAATTAAGCAAAATTTTATTAGACAAAAACCTAACTGCAATCTGAAGAACACAAAATTTGGACAATTTCCTTTTTCAGTGTTTCAAAATTTATTATTTTCAGTGTCTGTTAAAAAAATGAATTATTTTACATTTTGATTATGCAAAGCTTTATCAAGTAAAACTTTAGCTGCAATTTGAAGAACAAAAAGTCCTAAATTCTTGGAAAGCTTCGCTTTTAAGTGTTAGTTTCTTATTTAGGTTTTAATTAATCAAAATTTATTAAATAAAAACCTAACGTAACCCTAATATTAAAATAAACGGTTTATGTTAGGAAGGGAACCACGAACTCATTTGATTATCAATCAAGTGATGAAACGAAGCTCTTGTGCCTTACTTTGCATTTCTAATGGCACTTCAGTACGTTAACGTCATAGCTACCAATATAGCTATCAGTCAATATGCAAGAGAAAGGGAGAATATTCTGGAGATAGTGAAATTCTCATTTTCAGATGCTTTCGTTTGTTCAGATCATTAGAAAATCAAGCCGAATAATCAGTTTTAGAAAATTTAAATATTTCAATCGTTTGGATTTTAACATTTATTTGTGAAATTTTTGAATTAATCCTTTATATCTTCTAAGTTTAAGCTTTTTAATTATTTTGGAAATTTCAAAGTAGACTGGCAATGTTAAATTGATAATAAAATTATTTCCAGGATGTTTCCAAATCAATGAAGATTTAATCATGGCTGATTAAACTTGGAAATCTATATTTCATTGGTTGGAATTGATATCACTTTACAATAAACGTTTTCTTAAGAATTAAATCATCTTTGCAAAGTATATAGCTCAACTGAGAGTTTTAAAAACGATTTTATGCTTACTTTGAAGTTGAGGTTAGTGTTAGAATTATTCTAATTTTTATTGGCTTTCTAAATAATTAAATATTAACACCGGGAATATTTGTAGAACTATTAGAAAACAATGTGTTTGTTACCTATGATTTACTGCTTCTTTTTGTTCTTTACTTTTTTTTTTAACCAATTTCCAATTCCAATTCGCTTGCCAATCCTGTGATTTTCTGAATGGTTTGCCCTCTCTCTTTTGTCAACTCTTTGATATTAATGTCCTATTTAACTTTGAGTCTACCTCTTTTCCTTTGGCTTTCAGACCTCATTTTAAAAACTTTTCAAGAGCGTTTGCTATAGGTTCCAATGCCCCCAAGGTCGTTGTTGCAGCAACTCTCTTATGCTGCTGTTTCGGCTTCGATCCCTTCCAATCTTGGCCATTATGCTTCTTACAGCTTACATTGTCAAGGTTGTTATAGTTCTTAAATTCTAAGCTTACTACGGAACCACTCGTTTTCAACAAAACGATTAAGCAAAACCAATGTCGTTTTTTTTGTCATTGCTTCTGCTTCTATATTCATCTTTGATTCATGGCATTAATATCATCTGCATAAGCAGTTAATTAGATGAATTTATTGGTTAATAGATTTGTTTTCCCAACTTTTCTGTCTCATACCGTACTCCATGCGAGATTGAATGACATGGGGGTCAGCCCATATCCCTGCATCAGGGTGGCTTAAAGGACGGGCGATTCGGCATCCCAGGAGCCGGGTTGTAGGGAGAGCGTGCCAAGCCTAAGTCTAATTTTATTAAATGTTATCAATAAGTGCGAGTGCGGCGTCAAAAAGCATTCCATGCCAGGTCGCCTATATATAAAGTTCACCTTGAGCCGCTCCTGGTTTTATTGGTTTGGTTGGTATTTCAAATGCCAACAGTACTTTGGCTCCAAAGCATGATCCTGGAAAATAGTTTGGGATAAGGGAGAGTATCATAAAAGGCAGCAGGTTTTAGTTTTAGGAAATATCAGGACGCAAGTTTTGTTTTGAGTATTCTCGTTGTTTATTTCTTAGCTTATAAATCTGGACTGCTCGTAGAAATTTCAACTCCCAAGCTGGGATTCAAACCTGTGTGGCTTGATTGCCAAACTTGCTCACCAAGAAAATGAAAATGTGTACAAGTCGACAATTGTATTGGAAAAATTACATGAATTAGGCTTGGATTCATCATCCACCCTATTCTCCGGACTTAGCCTCGAGTGATTTTATCCTTTTATCAAACTTGAAATTTGGCTCGGTGGGAAGAAATTCACTTCTAATGAAACCGTCATCATCACTGTCAATGAGTACTTTGCAGCCCTTGAAAAAAGCTACTTTTTTAACGGGGGAAAAAATTAGAATCTCGTTGGACCAAGTGTAGCTCTCAGTGGAAACTATGTTGAAAAATAAATCCTTCCTTTTTACCCCAATTATCAAACGACCCTCATATATGCATATGGAATTGGTTTTTTGTACAATTTTTTCCAAGGTGAAAGTTTTGAAGCAAGTTGCAAGATTTAATTTTTATGTTCGATAGAAAATTTGTTATTTACAAGTAAAATAATTATTTTGTGTCATGGTAATTGTTTCCTTGCAAATTAATTATTGTACTGCTAAAGTACTATGAAAGACAACTAATTTTAAACAATTTACAAACTAAAGGTAATTACGAATTCTATTAATACATCATCCTTGAAAATAGCTTTCCATATAAAACCAAAGGTTATTAGCTTTCCATATAAAAACTAAAATGTAGGGATTAATTCAACTTGTACTAATTTTTTCTCGAACTGTCCGTGTAAAGTTCTGGAAATTGGTTGATATTTAATCAAAACATTAGCTCATTACTAACTTCTAAATTAATTAACATTCATCCACTCATCGCTTAGGTTCTGCATCACGAATATACAGGAGATACTAAATTTAACCTAATTATATTCGACGGATGTTTGATCCGAACTCGTGAGATCAAGCCTGTCATATCGATCAACAAGCAAGAACGATTATTGTTGTTTCCTCTATAACAAGAGCTAATCTGCCACTATAATTAACGGTTATCTCTACTAGCAATCTGTCATCACTGATGTGGTTTTACTGGTTTTAGGGGGCAAATCGTCCTTGTACTGTTTTACAATATTGATTAAGTTTCTATTGATATTGCATAGTGTAACATACTACAGATTCAAAGTGTTATTTGAATAATTATTTAAATCTAACACAAACACCGCTTAGTAAATTTAAACTAACCCTAAATGAAGAATATGTGCCCCCCAACAAATTATTTAGTAAATTCGCTGCACACACATATACGAGGTTTGGCAATTTAATTCCCGGACTGACGTTGCAGCTCTAAAGATACGTGATATTAATCCAAAATTAAAACAGCACGTTTTAGTTCACATCTTTATCAAGAAGGAAACATTGAATGGTTGTCAGTTACTTCGCAAGACGCTAGTTCGCAAATCGTGTTTCAGTCGGTCGTAATGGAGGAACGAATTAATATTAAGCTTTGTTGTAAATTAGGAAAAATTGCGACAGAAACTTACGAAATGTTAAAAAATGTGTACGGTGATAACACCTACTGTGTTTGAATGGTTTAAACGATTCAAAAATGGTCGTGAGGATGTTCAAGATGACGCTAGAACCGGGCGTCCGTCATCCGCTCGAAACGCAGATTAGATCGCAAAGGTCAGTGAAGTTGTGGTAAAAGATCGTTTACTGACTCTCCGAATGATGGCAGATGAGTTGAATATTAATAAGGAGACGATTCGACAAATTTTACATGAAGATTTGAGAAAGAGGAAAATCTGTGCAAAGTTTGTCCCGCACAATCTGACGGATGAGCAAAAACTTGAAGTAAACTTAAGTTTTTGCGAAAACTAACCGAGTTGGTACTTAGATACGTTTACCGGGCGTATGTGACGTCGTGAATCACACAATCGAGGTTAATCAGTATTTTTATACGTTCTCATTTTCTTAATACAATAAATCGGAAATATCTCAACACATGTGCAAGCTAGAAGGTCACTTTCTTACAATATGTATATACTGTAGAATGAATACATACATATTATATCTGTTCTCCACTGATCTTTTGTTCGATTTTATTGGGGTGTTACCAAATCAAATAATAAAGGGATATCTGAGAATACGCCCAGTGTAACTTGCTTATTCTGCAGCATACTTTTCCTTTACAAACCGCCTCTTCGATTGCAAGTGCACGAGTTTTACCTGGTTGATAAGCATATCGGTATCAGTAGAGCGGATATACACCCAACACCTCTTCCCTAATATGCTTATCAATTAGTCAGTTTTATGAAAAAAGCACATTAGGTGTATAGGTCAGCATGATTTAGCTTGCGTGTATGGTGCACGCCGCCCAGCTTGAGTATAAATAGATAAATACCCCTTTTATTTCCCTCCACATATAGAGAGCGACATTAGTCCTAAACAACATATACAATGTCAAGTCCAGTAGATCCATGTCCTCCGCTGAAATAGTGCTGATAATACATCATCGTTCTATAGAGCTTTAAATGGGATTATGTTGTTAACCGCCCATTATACCTTAAACTAATTGATGGCTCGTGAGGAGCCCATCATCAGATATGGGTTATTGTTCTTAGGAACAAGTGTTCTAAATCCCGAATAGTCAATTAGGAGCAGCCGCTCCAGTGTCTTTTTCTTGGTATCTGTATAACCCCTATCGTCTTTTTTAACGTACCCTACGTTTTTGCGAGGATTATCTGAAGTCGAGCACATTCTAGAGTTGCTTCAATACCTTGACGGCGTATTCATCAGGAGTCTTGCTTAGCTTTTCCAATAGCCTTCTTATATTCAGTGAGTGTCGTTGTACAAAAGTTTCAGGTTCTTGTTATTTTTCGCAATTAAAAAGTTTTCTCGCGTTATAAGACCACGCTAGTCGGATTTCTGCAGTAATATTAACGATTTAATGCTTTCTATAGCTTTGTGTTTTTTCATTGATTTTGCGAAATTTAACTTAAAGTTGTTGTTCTACTCATCGGAATATTTAATCTTCAATTTCTGTTAGACGTGCTGTTCATATCAAAGAATTTTATGTAAATATGATAGACTTTTTCTCGATAAAATTAATTACAGAAGATAAAAGTTGCACATCACTGCTGATAAAAGTTGTGGTAATTCTGGTTTGTAAGGTAGGACGGCCAAGTCAATTATTATCATAATATTCTTAAACCATGACCAAAAGAAGAGCGACATATTTCTAGTAAAAGAACACCACCAGTGCAGTGTAAAATTGGGTTTGATTGACAACTCTGTCAAAGCCACGAACAAAGAAAGTCGTAGATTCCAATATCTCATACATGGGTACCGCCTCCGCGGAGACACGAGGCCCATGCCTCGCACTGTGGCCCAAGCCTCCGTAAAGCAGATAACAAAATTTGATAACCGACACAGATCTTCTTCTTCTTCTTCATAATCAATCCATGCTCGTCCAGTGTTGGACATAGGTCTGCTCTATGATCTTCCATGCGCATTTTGCTTTCCTCTGACATATCTTCCTGGGTTTCATTTTTATGTCATCAACCCATCGTAGTGGTGGTCATTTGGCACTTCTCTGCCCCTGCCGCTGTCTCCATTCTAGCATCCTCTTGGTCCACCTAACGTCGTCGATTCTGATGATATGCCCTGATATGCCCTGCCCAGCGCCATTTTCTGTTTGCTACTAATTCAACAACATCGTCTAATGTGGTTTGCTGGCGTATCCATGCTTTCGCCAGTCTCCTTATTTTACTCCGATCATACTTCGTTATATGTCTCTTTGAGTTCTTCTTAGGTTATCTATATTTAAATGTTTTCTATCTACATTAATCCCTTCTTGCGATCATTGCAAGTTCTTAAAAACATCCTCAATTACGAGATTAAATAGCTTTGGGGAAATGGAATCGCATTGCCTAACTGCTCTAATTTTTTCTGTAAGTTGTTCAATTGTCTGTATCTTGAGTCTATTCTGCGACTTTTATTAAGCCATTGAATTAGATTTTGTCAAATGCCTTTTCGTAATCTACAAAGGCTAGAGTTAGTGGTAGATTGTACCCATTACATTTTTCAGGCGCTATTTTCAGAGTTTGTAAATGGTCATTGGTAGAGTACTGGCTTCTGAAACCGACCTCCTCCGATGGTTGATACTGATTTTTGTTAAATATTTATATACCTATATTTGATAACAGACTAATAGGTCTATAATTTTGTATTTTCTTGCCATCTCCATTTTTGAATAACAGAATAATAACCGCACTGAACCATCCTTCAGGAATTTCACCTTTTCGAAACCGAAACAGATACGTTTGTATTATTAAAGGTAACTGTTTTACATATGAATGCCTCCAAAAGTTATACAACTGCTTTGCTTGATAAACGAACAGGTCACTCGCGACAGTCTTGCCTAGTTATATGGCCGATGCCTAGGCCAATAACCTGTTATTAAGTCATAAATATGAGTTCTGTTTAATTATACTAAAGAAAATGAAACCACAACAAATAAGTATGTAGGATTTTTCTGCAATGCTATTTCCTGAAAGGCTGCACTTCTGATGTTACACAGTTTAAATTACAGTTGCGGATGTGTTTCTGTAAATATTGTGTTGGTTGCAACACAGGCGGAAGGCAATTTGACTTTACGACGCTAGTTGCAACTTGTACGTAAACATCTTCGTCGGAAATTGCAGTATTCAGTTTCATTATCAAATTAATTAAACGCTGCTAATTGACTAACGGTTTTGCAGTGCTTTTGAAGTGCGTGGTAGTTTTGTAGCTGAATAAGAAACCTGTTAGCAACTGGATTACTATTCGGATTGAAAATGTAATCTAGGAAATTTTAATAATGTGAAAAGCAAAAGAAACTTGGGCCTGATCAACTTGAAAGGTTACATTTTATGAAAACTTGTTTAAATCCAGTAGAATTTTCTATTCAGTCCTTTGTAAAAAGTAAATCGGTTGAATGATCCTTCTTAAGAAAATAATCAGTGTAACCCATAACGTTTACGTAATCGGACTGAAGTGAACGGGAAAAACATTTTACAGTCCATTCGAGGCTGTCCGTAAACACCTCTTGCACATTTATTCAGACATACTTAAACATTAGAGACGCCAGGACGCTTTTACAAATGGGTAAATCAACAGATTTTCACAAGTCTTCCTTTATTATTGGCAATTACTTTGCTTCTTCTTTTTGATCTTGAGTTTTGCTATGTTGGGAGTTAATTCACGTGAGGGTTATGTTTCGTCCAAGAGATATGTTGTATGTGGTCGCAGTACTAAGTCTTTTAAACTGATCATAAACCAAACTTTCTTGATAATTCTAATTGTTGTTATTTTTAAGGCTTCTTTACGCTTTAACAGGTGATTCTCTTCAATCGGCTTCAAGTAGTAAAAGTGCCTCGAAGAGTCTTTGGCATATTTTCTTTGTAATTCATGTCAGAATTAACCTAGTTATTTAAAAGAATGTCTTCTGGTGGTGACCATGAAAAACCATCGGTTCTTTGAGAAAGTTCCAACGTGGGATTTTTCTAAATGTAAATATTTTAACATCCATCATTATCCCAATGAATGTGGCTCTTTGAAAGAAGCATCAAAGCCAGTTTAATGCAGGGGTTCCCAGGTGAAGGCGAGCAAAGCAGGCAAGCGCGGCAGGTACCGGCTGTCCGGGCCAACAGAACACGCGCAGCTCGCCCAGTCACCGCTCCGTCGAGGCGCTATCCGTCGAGACGCTCGCAACAGGTAGCCAGCGCAGTCTTTGCATGTGCGCGAGATTACCACTAACCGCATTCACAAGATAGTTACAGAGTTATTTACGGGTAATTGAAAAATCATTTAGAAAATTGCGACGTGGAATTTGCATTTCTGTCGTCGTTTATTTGATCGACAGACCGGGGTAATTGGTTTAAATTTCTTTACTATTCTGTCATTTAGGTAATAAAGAATACGAAACGGTAATTAGTGCGGTAATACTGATTGTGAAGCTTTTTTCATCTACCTTAAGGGTAAGTCAATTCGCATATTTTACCTTCGTTTCTTTCGTTACAATTTCCCTTTTTAAAAACCTTTTCAGGATTTTTTAAAAATCCATAGAAATAAAGAAAGGCAAACGTAGAAAAAAAAACATAAAGTATTGGAGGTTTGTTCGGGAAACATGACATCCTCGGGTTATTAATTTACTTAAATAATTAATAAATTAATTTGAAGGGACGTTTTGACAAGCTCGGTGCTTTAAATCATTATAATTAAGCGACTCCAACCTTGCTGTAATTATAACGTTAAAATCTGATAACGCCATTATTTCGAGAGAAATTGTTTCTCTTTTTGGAAGAAATGAGCAAAATAGAAAAACTCTGAAGGTACTTAATTGACGAATGATTGTTTTCGTAGTATGGTTTTTAAACCGAACTAATCATAAATAAACCCCGACGTAATTTTGACCTTGAAGTGTAAAAGTCATTAGAAAGATACTAAAGAAGAGAAGGCTGGGACCTTCTCATTTCTGCTGTAGTTTAGTTTCTTCCTTTTACGTTTATAACCAGCTTTTGGACATAAATGACAACGATAACAATGATTAACCTTAAAATTCAGAAGCTGGTGTAATTGAAAATTTGCTACTGAAAAAATTTAATGTTTTCTTAAACCTTCTTTATTTTTCTTCTTGTAAAACCTCTCCTTGCCACAAACAAGAAAACATTTATTTACCACCATCTTAAGACTATTCAAAACCCCGCATTAATCTGGCGAAATTTATTCTGATTCAACACTTTAATAACCTGTAAAATTTGTTTCGATAATCAACAATTAAAAATCGTTATTGGAGCAAACAAAAACCCTTTAATAAATTGTTAATCTTCTTTACAAAATCAATAAAGTCTGGTTATTTACAGAGGAGATTACATCAATAACATCAAGAATTTCATTCAAACATTTTAAAGACCTTAAAAAGAAACCTTTCAAATACTTTTGTGTAAGTTTATACTCGTGGTAAACACGAAGAGAATCCAGGCTTGTGTACTTCCCTTGAAAATAATTTGGGTGACCTATATTTTAGGGGATCGCTCGGACACAAATATTTGTGGTTTAATTATTGTAACAAAAGTTTCGCTGTACTTTCGAGTATTGAAATCTTACTTGCTCGTACACAAACTGCAATTAGAAAAATTTAGAAGTTAAGCTGAGAAAAATACGAAGTGATTTCTACAAGTCAGTTCTATTAATATTCGAAATTATTATTGTTGTTTTCGTAGTTATGGGTTTTGCTTGCTTTTGCAGAACTTCACAGTTTCAGAATTTTTATATACATCAGACTGTGGCAAAGCTGATTTTTATAAAACTTTATGTTTCATTTCATTACAGAAAAACTAAATTAATTTTTCCAAACCTAAAAGAGACGGTATTTTCAATCCTTTAATAAAACCTCTGACGTTATTTTATTCTTCAAGATCTCCCTCTTTTACCTTTTTCAAAAATATCTTTCATAAAGACTTTAATAATGCCAAAGTTCACCACGGAAATAAGATATAAAAACGGGTGCCAAATATTGTCCTAAAAGCATGAAAGCATTTGTCAATATTCTATGTACCCCTTAACCGTTTAGTAATTCATGATCAATTATCGTAATTACAAACAAAAATTTATAAATATTTCACAATGAATTTCCTAAAACACTGTAATTACACGAAATTAATAAACGCCTATGGAAATAATAAAAGGGAATTAATTTTGTTTCTTTTTCGGCTACAAATTAAAACTGGTGTTTATTAAAACGCAACTGCCTTAAATTAAAGTTAGAAATTGTTAGAGAAATACAGGGACTTATTTGGAAAAACCACCCGAATGCCTGAGAAATTCAATTAGGAACTTATTTTGGAGTCTACGGTTTTCTTAACCGTGATCCACTGCAACGGAATTAGCTTAAGTGATTTATTGGTAATTTAAAGTTAGACGCCCTGCAGCTACGAAAAAAGGAAGGGTATTACTAACCATACAGTGCAAGTTCGTTTTGATGTCTTCTCTCCTGACGGAATAAAACACGAAGGAAACAAACTCCCTCCCAAAGGGGAAAAGAAAATAATTTCAACGTGAAACACGTATCAAGTGGGTGAATTTTCTCAAATGCCATGCTGCGTTTTAAACTTTCAATGAAATGCAAATAGGGTTTTTGGACACGAGCTACGTGCTTGAAAATTTATCATAATTCTTGTATTCATTATTTTTCGCCTTTAAGTTATTTCTTAACCGAATTGTCTAAAGTTTAGGATAAAAAGGATTGTGGCAACAAGTAGGCCCTGATCACCTTTCAAGTCTCGAGGGTTCCTTTCTTTGGCAGGTTTTTGTTTCCGAAATCTCCTAAGATGTGTGTGCTTGTCAGAAAGCTCTTGATACCCGATTTATATTTAAAAAGATCCAATTTTAAAGTTGTTGGAACTTGGTAATCTTGTAAAATTCTTCGATTTTTTAAGAGTAATGAAAAACTCTTGACGAATTAAAAACAATCAAAAGTTTCGGGAAATTTCCTGTTAAAACTTCTGAAATATTTCTGGAAGATATTTTGGCTGGAATTTCTATCTACCCTTGATCGACTTTTCATTAGTGCTTAATAGCCTAAATTAACAGGGGTTGCGACTTTATTGTGATACAGCAAACACATTTTCTAAAGATATTCAACATTCTCTTCTACTATCTATAGCATTAAAAATCAATATCCGACGCTTATAAATTCCCAAGTTTCAAATACCAAAGAATCTTGTTCGAAACTTTATCTTACAAGTACAAGAATTTTCACTTCATTAATTCTGGTACAGATTTAATTAGTAATTTGTTTTTGGTGTTTTCGAATACGGCTATAAATACAACATTATTTTGTATCGTAGTCATGGTAGCTTGGTTATCTGCAAAAGGTTATTAGGTCAGTAGGAGATGTTCAAGGATGATAAATAATAAACGTCGGTAAACTGAGGGTGGTTTTCTGAATTTAATTTATTTCTACCTCTGCAAAATTTAAACCACAAGGTTTAACATTTGTTTTTATTATTTTACTTTACTAGTAAAAACAATGTTTTAAAGGTTTAATGCAGGAGACAATTTTTATATAAATAATATTTTAATATTAAATGAAAAACAACCCCATTTTTGTTAGTAATAAACCATAATAATTTAAACCAAATTCCTTCTCTTCGTATTCTCCTGCTTCGAATTGCTATAATCCTGACACCTAAAATCAAGATTTTGAGTGTCGAAATTGACCCTTGGTAATGAAAAATACTGAGATGAAGCAGGAACGGACTAATTTGCGGGACAAGTTAAATTTAAATTGACTTACACTGCAGAGAAAAAGGCCAAGGTTTGTTATGAATAATTTCTGTTTTTATTTTTGCTTTTCGCCCATAACGTTTATAACACCTTGACCTACCTAATTTTTGTCTCGAGTTGGTATTTTCCTACTAACCTTAAACAATTTAAATGTTTACTTTTGTAAAACTTTCTTAAAAAAAAAAACGTTAAGTTAGTCAAAAATCATAAATTTTATAATAAAAATAGTATCTTCCAAAGGGTATGAGTAATTAGGAAAAAGCTGTAAACACCTTACTGTTAGTAATAAATAATTTAAACATCGCGCTAATTATCCTGTTTAATATTGTAAAAGGGAAAAAGCTCAACAAAAAAAGTTTTAAATTATATAACCTTCATTCGCGGTTTTATTAATTTTTATGAAGCACAATGACTAACGCATGAAAGTTGGAATTAAAGACGTAGTTAAATACTGTCCCAGAGATTAGAATCCAATAATTCCTATAAATGTTTAACTTAGATTTATAACTTCATTTTTTAAATGCGTTTTATAAAATATCGTGGTAAATAATGGTGTGTTTAACACTGACTTTTATTTAATTCTTTTAACATAAAGGTAAAGGAGAATGTCCGGCAAAACCGCCTACCTTCCCTCTTCCGCTACAGTGTTTCGGTTCCCAATTCTTTGTAGTGACTGGATAGGCCACCCGCCGAGCTTCCGACTCGGGTTTGACCCCGAGACCGTACGCGCTGTAGCCGGATGCCTTAACTACTAAATCACTCCGGAGATATTTTTTTAGTTAAAATAAATAATTTAAATAAGGGTTTAATACCACTTGTCCGCTGTACACCCAGATATCTTAATCTTTATTATCTTCTTTCCAAAACCAATAATCTCGTTGGTTGCAGTCTATTCCTCAGGTTCTCATGAGGTGTTGCAAGTCATCGTCCAAAGTTTTTTTAGTCTGCCAATTTCGTTTTGTGGGGTTGGTTTTGTATTCGTGCATTAATTTGATAACCTGAAGTTCATACCACCAAAGCTGATTATTTTCCGGCCTAACATCATCCTGATCCGAACACGTCTGTTTTACGGAGACAGTTTTTTCTCACTTAGACTCTTGATGTATGATCTACTGTTACCCAGGTAAACATAAAGGTATCGATACTTACACTCCTTGAGGGATTATGACCGGTAGGGTTAAGGCCTCCGAATTCGCTTTAATATCTTATTCTCCTTGAGTCGCATGCCTTTCACAGAGTGTTGCTAATTTTCTCTCCATATGTCTTTAGTGTACGTGTCAAGTAACCTATAGACCTAGGGGACCTACAGCTCCGAGGCGTGGAAGTAACTTTTACTAGGCAGAAATGCCTTGGTGATTTGCCATTGCCTTCCAAGACAAGCGGTTGTTATCGTTACTATAGTTATATTCGTACCGGTATACAGGGTATGTCTTAATTCTACCAAGAAACTTTTAAGGAAGTTACATAAAGCTGGCGGACCTGGTTATCGCAATAACACCATTGATAACAGTTAACCTCATAACACTGCGGGTCGATCTTTTTCGCCCCTTTCGACGGACAAGGTTGGTTTCTTGTTCGCAGAATGTTTCCGAAGCACCTTTTTCATCTGGTGCCACAAAGAAACCCCTTCCAAAGGTGGTATACTGTAGTCTTCCATCTATTTTAAGGCTTCTTTGATTTGTAGCGTCCTGCGCCGTCCTTCTTTAACACAAAATCTTGCCCTGATGTTAAATATTCTTCCATGACCGGTGAAAGCGATTCTTCTAACATATACAGATACTTGTTTGTATCCACAGTATCTTCAATAAAATGAACTTTTCCTATCCCTTTCGGCGACATGATGCCCCAAAGCATGACCGATGCAGAAAATTTTACCTTTCTTTTGAGACAGTCGACCTGAAGCGCCTCGTGTATTTTGCAAATAACTCGGTCTCTACTGTCTCCAATACGCACTTCGAATCGAGCCTTATCGGAGCGATAGGTCTTGTATGCCATTGCTGAGGTGCCCAAACCTTATGTTCTTTTGCCAATCTTACTGTATTTCTCTTCTGCTTTGGCGTTAAAAGTGGCTTTTCTTTGGCCTTTGGCCACAATTGCCAATTTTAAGAACAGGTTTTTAGAAAAAAATATTTTTCTGTTTCCATTTTATTTTCTTTAATCAAATAATTTACATTGTAAGTGCCAATTCCCATTTTGTGAGTACCCTGTGACATGTGGATATCCAAATGTGCCTTCCAACAGGATCACTCCGCAGAGCGCTTAACGTAGGGTAATTGGCACGGCGGTTTTTCTCGGTAATTCTTCTTAATGATCTTCTATCGGCATCTCTAATTTTAGTTTTTCCCACATATCGGGGCTTTGTGGCGACTCAACTAGTAATTTTATATCTTCTAACAATATTTCTTACACCATATCACGATAACTTTAATAAATTTGCAATTTCCGAGTTCGATTTCCCAGAATTGAAAAATCTAATAATAATTGAACGAATTTTTTCATCGATAATCTTTCCTTTGCCTACTTTAATGAACACAACTAGCTTAAAAATGTATGAAATGAATTCGAGCAGTTATTAGCAATTGTTTTGGGACCATTGTTCTAAAGCCAATTCGGTTGTAGGCTTACTTTGTAACAAAATAGAAATGGATTAATGTATTAAAAAACATACCTTATTTGGAACATTTTTGATTTTTTGATAAAAATTTTAAAAGGAAACGATAAAGTTTGTGTTTTCTATCGTATATTATTAAATATGCTCTGTTAATTAATTTTGGACCTAACAAACCATGCAGTATTTATTATTTTTTGATGGTGCCCAAAAAAACTAAGATTTCAGTAGGTGGGCCAACTGAAATGGGACGGGGCTCATATATCTGGTAAAAATGCGTCTCTAGTTTTCAAAAAAACGTTCTAGCGTTTACTAATAATTAATTTAGGGGGGAGAGGGCCTATTTTTCTTCTAGCACATGTAGATGGCTATCTCTGAGACCGTTATCTGTCCATAAGTCTTTACATTTCAGCTTTCAAACCATTTCCCCCACGTAGGCGGTAGGCTCAAAATAACCTCAAGGCTACAGTAGGGGTGGAATAGATCACACTCATAATACTCAAACATACCAATCTTCGCTTTGTAACAAATCTCATTAAAACCTATTTGTTCTTCCTCGAATTGTCTTATCACTATTTCCCTTATTTTATTTCCAAGATCCTTCTATAAATTTTACCAGCTATACTCGGCAAGAAGATACTTCTGTAATTCTTGCAGATTCTAAGGTAGAAACTGTTCTTTTTATACAGAAGAAGTACGGTGGACATTTCTCAGTTCTTTGGTATCGTTGGTATCTCTGCCACTTTTTGGTTAAAACTCAGCATCTCACAAGCAATATTATCATTCATCAATGCTTTTCCTAGTTCTATTTCCTTCAACACTAATCTTCTCTGCAGGTATGTTACCTTTTGAGTGTTCTAGAAACTCTTCGAAATGTTCCTTCCATCTTGCTACCATTTCTAATTCTGTTAAAATTAGGTTGCCATTCTTTACCAGAATATTTTTAGTGTTTGGCGCCTTTTTCCCTCTCCAGGCCCTTTAAAGGTTTGTTTTCGAAATGTTCTTTTATAGTAATCAAGTAAATATTAGTTTTGTAAGCCAGAGGTCTCAGGCTCGATCCTGGGCAAGGCCAGGTGAGACTATAAACACTTCTATTCTGGTACTTAACTATTATGACACAAAACTTTGCAATTATATTTGCACGTTCACTTAACTTACCTACCTAGATCTTCTTGAATCTTATTATTAAAACTCGGGCCTACTATATAGCCAATTAGTTCTCCTACGCTAAGCCTGCTATCTTTTTGTACTTCTTCTGTTTTTAACAATTAACACAGAGTCAAAATAAATTAAACAAAGCAATAAATTTACCCCCAGTTGTCCTAAAAGTCTCAAAAGGTTTCAAAAGGCAGGAATAACAAATTAATAAAGTACAATTATTCCATTTAAAACAAACGCCTATGCTTCAATTTCTATCCCGCGGATTTTCAGGTTCAATTATTAAAATTCCCTAAAGGAAATTATCTCTCGTTACGAAATTAAAAAAACCCAATATAAGCCTGTAAAACAGACGTAAAAATAATGACTATATTAAATATTTATCCCCACAGTATAACCCTTAAAACTAAAAAAATTCCAATTAGTTATAATAACACAAAGTAAACCGTACAAATGTGCTATGGGGGACTTTAGGGAAGATTTACAGTTCAAATTCGAGTTTGTATGTAGTAAAACGTCGAAATATGGTTACTTTCCAAGCGGCGTAATAAAAAGAAGTGTAAAACAAACGCATAAACGAATCTAATAATTTTTATCCCCTGAGGGTCGAGAATGATATATAAAGCTTAGTTTTACCTTTATTATTTACAAGAGCAGGATATCATGTAGCATTGATGTTAACAAAGACACGTTGTTTCCTGAGTTATGTAAATTTTCCCGTGTACATTATACCGCATATCCTGAGGGATAATGGACCTTTTCCATAATATGAAGACAGGATAGTGAAAGTCGGTTACCCTATTAATTTTGTGTACAAGATCAAACGGTTATAAGGTCGGCTAGGATCAATTTATTCCCTTAATCTGCATTTAATTCACTTCCCATAATGTCATAATGTTACAAGATACGACGAAGAAAAAAATCTATAAAGGTCGACGTAATTACTTCAAGAACTGGGTTATGTGTATACAAAATAAAATAGGATGGTAAAGTAAAAGAGTGTTTCTGACAGTAATTTCGATTTCTTTGATGTTTATCACCTTCTCTCGCACTTCGTGTAATTTACTGCGAATCGTATTCGGTTCATAAATATAAATGGATAAGTAATTTATGAAAGTTGGCCTTAATACAATATGATTCCCCTTTTGTTTATTTATTACACGTTGAATTTAATTATGTAAAGCTTCGTAAATAATAAATCGTAAAAATGAAAGTCAATTTTTAACTTGGTTAATGAAATTAGCTTTTGAAAACTTTACAAACGTACCAAATATTCAACTTATTGATTATTCATAGAAGACAATGACACTTTCAGGGTACGAATGATAATTAAAATCGTAAAATCGTATTGATTTTGTAGATCATGGATAAGCTCATTCTTTAGGGGTTACGTCATATTATTTATATATACATATGTTAGAGTTACGCGCCTAAAGACCCAAGGCTTCAGTGGTCTTCTTCAATCCTCTTCCAGTAGTTTGCAGTCTCTAATCTGACACTTTACCAGGTCTTCCTTTAATGCCTCCATTCACTTCCTCTTTGGTTATTCATTTATTTCAGTTTTGTGCTTGCTTCTGATTCTATTACCCTGTCTTCCGATAACCTGCCGATATATCCCAACCTTAGTCTTTGCGCCCTACCAAGTTTATTATCGTAACTTCCCGAGTTATCCGTGTTCTTCTTTTATACCACCTTCTAAGCAGTTCTTGTTCCCATACTACCAATTTCGTTTCCATATCCTTATTCATAATCCATGTTTCGCAATTGTCTTACCTATTCTTATCTTTGCATTTCTCAGTACTTCTTTTGACCTCCTTTGCTTTCATTTACAATCTTCGAAAAACTTCCTTTGCCTTCCCTGTTCTTCGAGTTAGTAGTACTAAGTCATCGGCACAAGCTATACGTGTTTGTGATGTTACTTTCACTCACTATTTTTTCTAATATTTATCTAATTAAAGAAACTCGGTGATAGTCGGTCACCCTGTGTTAAACCTCTGTTAACCTCAAAACTATCGGAGACTCCTCCTTCCAGCATGACCTTACATTTAGTATCTCTTAACATCATTTTGGATAGGTTGATTTTCCTAGGAAACACAAGGATTCTAAAACTTCATACAATTTATGCATTTTAATAGTGTCCTAGGCTTGTTGAAGTCAAATAACAGCATACATAGAAGTAAATTGAATTCATAGGAGCTTGCAAGGATATTTTTCTCGAGAAAAATTGATCTATTAGTGATTTGTTTGGCCCAAAACCTGCTGGGTCTTCTCTTAAAATACTTTCAGTTATACCTTTTAATCCGTTTCTCAATTAAAAGTGCCGCGAATCGGGCTACAATAGCTTCTGACCACTGTTTCGGCATTTGCTCTTCCTTCCATATCCTATGTATTAACTTCACTATATCTCCTTGTAGCAATTTGCCATTAACTCTTAGGAACTCCGCCACAATATCGCTCTCACTAGGTGATTTATTGTTTTTCTTTGTTTGGCTATTACATCTACGATCTCATTTTTGCTGTCTATTTTCTACAGTTTGATCATTTTTTTTACTGTATGATGCTACTTAGATACCTCCTCTTCCATAATTCCACTTTCTCAACTGTACCTCCAACTAACTTTCTACCTTCATCACTATAATATGTTGACTGACTTTTATGTAAGTTCGTTCCTTTCTTAACCTCTTGGTAAAAATTCTTATACTCTTTATTAACATATTAATCCTTTCTGCCCTAGGTACAACCTACTCCTACCTCTACATAACCTATTCGTTTCTCTTCTAAATTATTTATACCGTACCGTGTTTTCCAAGCCTTCTTTTACTATTTTATTTATTCTAGCCTCGCACCTCTCTACTGCTTCCTTGCATTCATTGTTATACCAGCCATTTTGTCTTTTTTGTTTAACTTTTGGTAGTATTTGACGCGCAACCTTCTGCAACATTTCCTTCAATTGGCACGATGTTTCTTCCGCATCTCGTATCGTGCATTTTGTCATCTATCTTCCAAAAACTCTTAGTCTCCTCATTTTGCCGATCGATGATGTTAAATCGCCTAATTACATCTTCTTTCAGTTTCATCTTCTCTGGTATCTCCTGTTCTAACCTTACTCTCGGCAAGGAATGGTCTGAATTTGTTGCAGTTCTTCCTTTATGACCTCTGATACCTTTAATGTTATTGATATATTTACTGTCTATTCACCAGCACATGATCAATTTGATTAATTGTTTAACCATCAGTGGAACCCATGCATTTTCTTGTACTGTGAAAAGGTGCTCCTAATTTTCATGTTATGTTCCGCTGCCAATCCTATTAATTTTCATCCATTATCATCACTAGAGTGCGGATTTATAAGCCAAAAAAAATTGGAAAAAAGCGCTTAAAAAAGCTCAAAAAAACAAAGAAATAAGCCTAAATAGTACGAAAACCTTATTATAAGCATAAAAAATATGCCTTTATTTAAGAAAGTTAAACATAATTTTTTAAACAAAACATTTAGAAGTACATAATACCGAGCATAATACCTATTATTTACCGAGTATTTATTATAAAAAAAAAACTACTAATTATCTATGTAACTAAGCTGTTAATTATTCTGAATTAGGTATAATTTTAATGAATATAAAATTGAAAATATGGACTAAAACGAAGTTATATACAAGTGGAAGAGATTATTGTAGTCCCAATTATATCGAAATAAATTAAGATTTATTTCATTTGAATAAATTTTTTATTTATCATACGTTTCGAACGTTAAAGTTCTTCGTCAGTGGGTTTAAAACAACAAGATATATCTAAAAATGAAAATACATAATTAAAATAATAAATAAGTGAAAGAAATTTAATTTAAAAAGTACTTACAAGTAATATAATATAATAATATATACGAAGATGACAATTATGACATCTTTTAAAAAATTTTTATTTTGTGTCAAAAATAATAATTGGAAAAGCACATCATATTAAAATTTTGAAAAAATATAAATGTAAGATTTAAAGTGCTTGGAAATTTATAAAAATGTAAGTGTATGGTTATTCTAATAGATTATAATATATTGTGTTTAAATTGTCTATATCTGTTTTGTAATTAATTGCATTATTATTTTTTTTAATTTCTATGAAATAAATCTTAATTTATTTCGATATAATTGGGACTACAATAATCTCTTCCACTTGTATATAATTTTAATCTTTCTTACGTTAACAACTAATAATTAAATGTTTTTCTAAATTGTCAACCGTAAAATTTCTTCTTTTATCAGTTAAAATATCTTTGAAGAAAGAAAAGCTTGTTCAATCTGAATGCTTTATCTAAATTAACATAAAATAAGCAGAAAAAAGCGTATACATTACCTATAACCGTAAAATCTTGAAATAAGCAAAAAAGGCATAAAAAATTTTGCAAAATATCGATGCTTTTACTATGATTTGTGCTCATATGAAGGTATTTTCATGTTGCTACCGTTTATGGCAAAAAGCATTATTGCTAGAAATCCGCACCTTAATCATCACTGTCCATAGGTTTGCTGTTTCCCCAGTTATTTGTTTGTACATATACACCCATCCCCTGTAATTGTCATCAGATCATATCTTGGTATTTTATTATGCTTTCTAAATCTTCCTTTTCTTCGTCTTTCTATTCAGTTGGTGCATGAACGTTCAAAATAGTTATTTTCTTGTATTTCTCCCTTATTCTTAGACGATAGCATCGACTTGTTATGACTTGAAAATCTAGTAGATACTAGGCTTTTAAATTTTTTAATTACTAGCAATCCCACTAGGAAGGCTCTTTCGTTATGCCCACTATTGAAAAACATATAATCTTTAATAGCAGTGATAAAATTTCCTTTTTGCTTTGTCTCCTGAATGGTTGCTATATCAACATTATACTTTTTAATCAAGTCTATCAACATTCTTTTCGCTTAGTTCTCATTTGGTTTCCGGACATTCCATTGGCCCATTACAATCCTTCTCTATTCAAGTAAATTTTGCTTTGTTTCCAATTCAGTTCCAATGTAACTACTGAAAATTATGCTAATTACTAGTAATCTTTTGAACCAATTAAACTTTTATTAATTATAGATGCACTTTATTGCAATACTCCGGAAAAGTATTTTAACTCATAATTTGTTGTTATTCGAAAGATTAAAGTTTGGTTCAAACTTTGAAACTTCGAACTTCAGCTGCTCAATTAAATCTGAAAAATTCAAATTTCTACTTATCAAAATTTTAAATTTTCTAATAGTATATTCTGAGGTTGTTTTAGCAATATACAAAAAGTTAACTGGAGAATTAATCAATAAATGAATATCATATTTCAATGACAAATTTGCATCGGAAGTTTGAAATTAATTTGGTTGTCTAAAATCGTTCTGAAAGCTAAAAGATTCTATCAATAATCTTGAAGTTACAGAATATTAGTTTCAACTTAAAAAGTTATATACTGACGAATCAGAAAATTGGTTTTAAAAAGAAATAAAATACGTTTTCCGACAAACGTTTAGGAATGTTACTTTCCCACACTCATTTTGGAAAAATGTTCGTGTGCCATTTGAAAAGGAGATGTTTTTATCTATCTATTTTTTCGATATATCAATTTTTGCAAATACTATTTGAATTTGTTAGAGTAAAATAGAGTTGTACGTTTTGTATTGCTAAAACGTTAGTTGTTTCTAATCTGAAAAAACCGAGGTGTCCATAGATTGTCAAATAATTAGAAGCAAATTGAGCAAAGTCCGGCGTTAAGCTTAACATATAAACCTCTTATTCGGTTTTAACAATTCGAATACCTAATATTCAGCCTAGCAAAATTTATAATAATTTAAATTCATAGAGCTTGGGCCATTTATTCTTAATATTCTATTAAAAATAAATACAAAAGGCTTCAATTAAATTGTTAATATGTAAGCACTAGATGTAGATCTAACATATAAACTTAAATTATGTGTTAATAGCTCAGATACCTAATATTCAGTCCAATAAAGGTTACAATAATTTAAATTTGCCGTCCTAAAACCATTTGTTCTTCATATTTTTTTATTGGCCAAAGTACAAGTTTGTGGCTACCAAGTGCCATCCTGAATATTCAAATAGCTAAAAAAGTTATAATAATTTAAATTCACGGTTTTTGAGCCATTTATTTTGAATATTCTATGAAAAATACATAGAAATACCTTCAGCTAAATTGTTAATATGAAAACACTGGATTTAGATCTAAGCTATAAACCCAAATTCAGTTTTAACAGTTTCTGCTTTTATTACTAGGCAAGATATAGGTTTTAGATTACCAAGTATTATATTCTATAAGAAAAATATATAAAACGAGTTAAATTCACAAACATGCAATTAAATATTGTACGAATTTTTTCGTTAACACAATGAGTTTTCTCAAGGACTAAATAGTTCGGTTCTTAGACGTCCTTTGAGAGATGATTAATTATTAACCCAGTCTGAATATTATACTAAAATTGTTCGTTGTACATCAATCAATAAAGCTAAACGTTGTATACTTGAGAAACAGTCTTTTGTGCTATTTTCCAAGGAAATCAGTAGTAAACATGCAATTTGTTTCACACTTCGCTGCATTTTAATGATTCCACATTAGTTACTTGTATGTTACAATTAAGAACGTTGTAACAAGTACTGGAAAGCCCTTTGTATGCGATATTAATAATTTTCTTTAATAATAATAATTTTTCATTAATTTACATTGCTTCAGATTTACATAATTAATAACGATTTCTGACCAAAGTAAAAGGTGATTTGTAAAATTATTTGGCTGTTTAGAATATGTGGAAGAGAGTTGTAAATTTGCAAAGCCTTGTAAGAAAATGTATTTGAAGAAAAATTAGGCAATCTAAAATCTAATGTAACCTAAAATGATGGCGATTTCTGGCATTGTAATGATGAGTATTAGAATTCTCATTTATTTATTTATTTATTTATTTATTTATTTATTTATTTATTTATTTACAAAACTTCGGGTAAATAACAGGTGTGCATTGAACACGCACGCCCTATAACAATTTACCACAAAATATAATAACATAATTGAATCATTGAGTTATGATTTATGATGCATGTACAACCTACGTTGTTAATAAGTGAGTGTATAATAAAATCAGATTATTTAATAAGTGCGTTGCATAACATTTAGCCGTTGTAGAATATTCAACATCAAAGCTTTCTGCTATTTTTGCCTTATAGCTCTGTTGTGCTGCTTTTACAATCTTTGGAATTCCATTTCTTGACAAAGAAATACAATGCGGCAGAACTAATCTAAATGTGAAACTTTAATTGTTTTATAAATTAATATTTTGGCCTGAATAGCTTAATCATAACCTTACTTTAGGAAATGGTCAATTTTTTAATTTACAGTATGAAAATTGGTGGAGGCGCCGGACCCCACCGTGCTTTGTTAATTTCCGTTTATTTGCAATGCGATTAGGATTGTAATGCATTTATTAGGTAATTAAATAAATAACCCTAATATATGAAAATTAAATCGAACTCCGAAGCGTACGGCCTTAAAAAATTGAGGCATAAAAAAACTACAGGAACTAGCAATTGTGCACCGATAATTCAATAAAATAACTGCAGTTTAATTAATTTCGTTTAACTGATAATACAGTTTCATGTAACACCAAATGAATAGCGTGCGATATTTTAGCCAGTAAATATCCCGTTGTTGATTTGCTGAAATTATTAGTATCGTATTTTAAATAAAAGCCTCGATTCCATTGAATATATGAATAAAACGTTTGAAATTACAGAATTTTATTCAGTGTATTTATAGACTTATATTCCATTTCAAATTAATGTGTGTAGGTTTTGTTGCTACAATTATTTTTTGTCTGTTTGAATCTCAAACGTTCTAACTAAATCGTTTATAGAAGATTTAATAAAAATTCTTCACACAGCCTTTATTAAAATATCATTGGTGTGAAGTATGGAAGAGTAAGTAAATGCGAAGTAGAAGCAGGTCAACCGATTAATTGATTCGGATGATCATCAGAACATTCATTAGCTCGACATTAACTAGCAGAAACCGGAGACTAGCAACGTTCAGTTTTTAAGGTCACCTTTCCGTCAGTAATTAATGAAAGGGGATTTTATCGAGTGCCCTCTCTCTTGTTTTACACACAGTCGAAATGCTTGAAATTGAGCATACAAGCATTCAAATTAGCACCTTGTTTAAATAGAGGCTAAATTATGTTAGTATTCAAAGTTGCGTCCCTTTTCAAGAAGAATTCGCTAAACTTCTAATTTAATTTATCTCTCTGTTTGTACTTAGAATTATGGTTCGTAAATGTTTGTCACAATTAACATTTAAAACAATTAAAATACACGGGAAATTCTCCGAAGTTTGATGATTAATTAAATATTGAAGAGAAAACATAACAGTTTCATAAATAATTCTCGGTTAATTCCTTATTTTTTTTTTCCATTCTGCCGACAAAGTTTCTTTCGAAGGATAACGGATTTAGTAGACGAATCAGGAATATAATCTTAATCTAAGTGTAGGTCCAGTTGGGACTGATTGGAGATAACTTCATTTATCGATAACATCCTGTAAACCAGCACAAGACGAATGTATAAATCGTATAGGATGAAATACGATAAGAGAGAAATTCAGGGTTTCTCCTTTGAATGGCATATTTCGGATTCTATGTTATTTAAATGTTTCTAAGCAAATTGATTATAGAAAGCGAGCAGATTTTCTTAGATATGAGGCCTCCGGAATTCAGATAACGGGAAAGTCAAATTGAACTGCTACGTTTTGTTTATTAAAAGTAGCAATCGATTTTTTATTCGCTTCAATGGTTACACTTATTTATTTGGAAATATTTTATTGTTTTTTCCTGTTTCTTAGTTACAGAAAAGGGGATACGTTTCTCTGGAAGGATTTTTAAACTTGTCTTAACGACTTGTTTTTGGGGTGCATTGTGATGTTACTTCAGGCAATTGTTTTTAAGCTTTCGTCCTTTCGTTTTTCCTGTTTTTGCCATTTTAGGTATTCATACAGTATTCGATTACTTCTTCTTATATTTTTCTCCATAGTTTCTTTTAAATTGATTAGTTAGCTCTCTCCTTTTTTTATTCTCAACGTTCTACATGATCCTTCTGTGAACCCATTTTTATTGCTGGCCTATCTATTTATTTTCATGAATGTGTTATATAAAAAGGGTATAAAGAGATATTTATTTATTTATTATTAATTTGTTAACACTCAGGTTAGTGCAACTAAATACCATTCAGTCTAACTATAAAGGACATAGGTACCTGCAATAATAATTAGAATAGTTAGAAGTCTGTAAATCGGAAATCGATAATGTTCAACCTGTTTTTCGTCGCAAAGTACTGATTACTTTTATACCAAAAACACAAACATTTGGAAATATATAAACATGGCAATGTCGATAAATTGAAGTGTTTGAACCATGCTTTACACGAATCATTCGACCCTATGCCTGAAATTATCCTAATTGCGCGCTTTTGAATTAAAAATACTCTGTTGAAGTCAGTTGAATATTCCCAGAATATAATCCCATACTGTAGATATGGGTCGAAACATTCATAGTAGTCTGTAATGACCGCATCGAAAGTGGAACTCACACCCAGTTTTTTTACACAAAATACTGATATGTACATTGTACAATAGCATCTCAATTGTTTATTGATAGTTATACCCAAGAGTTTTAGGTAACTTGTTTCTTTTATTATCTTATTATTCATCACAACAGGCTTGAAATAAAGTACTGGTGTTCCTTGCTTCATTTAAGACTAGGTTGTTGCTAGATGTCCATTGAATAATATCCCATACACTTTCATTGCTGAACCTTCTAGAACCCCCTAGAAGTTCGCATTCCTACATATATTCATATCGCCAGCATATCCAACTACAAGCTCAGAAAAAATAATTTACTCATATAAATCGTTGATGTATATGAGAAACAAAATGGGCCCTAGAATACTGCCTTGCAGTACTCCGTGTTTAATCAGCAGTTCTGTCCAGAAATAGACTTTAATATTACGTTTTAGGCGTTATCATACTTAGATAGGATTAAAACCACTAAAGCTTTTCCTGATACTCCTATACATTGCAGTTTCTTCAACTGAATGCTGTGTTCCACTCCGTCGAAGGCTTTGCTGAGATCCTTAAATAAACGTATAGATACTTGGACCTTGTCTGCCGCTGTCAATATATGTTCAGTAAAAGCAGAACTAGCTGTCTCGGTTGAATTATTTTTCTTGTAACTCCATGATTGTACGAGGGCTGACAATAAAGTAAGGTCTCCAACGCTGCAACTTCGCCGGATCACGCGCTAGGCGAAATCTGGCAACACCGCCGTGTTCCTTGGTTCCCCCACTACCACTTTGCTGCTGGGTGAGGCTTCCCCGACCGCTCAGTCTTGGCTGAGCAGCCGTCAACGATGGAGGTACCCCTCGCGTCAGCGTCCAAGTGCGAATTGCGTTCTGTAATACGTTTTTTGAGTGCGAAAAAGGTGACACCTATTGAAATCCATCGTCAACTAGTTGAAGTTTACGGGGAAAAGTGTATGGACATAAAAAACGTGCGTAAGTGGAGCCGCGAGTTCAATTCCGGGCGCACTAATGTTCACGACGAGGAGAGAAGTGGCCGACCGTCGGTCTCGGATGCGATTGTTCAAGCAGTGGAGGCAGAAATGCTCAAAAACCGCCGTGCGACAATTAGGGACTTGGAAGAGAAGCTTGGAGGAGTGTGTAGCAGCGAAACAATCCGTCATATCCTTGTGAACAACTTGCAGTATCACAAAGTTTCTGCCCGATGGGTGCCGAAACAGCTGACCGAAGACCACATGAAGCGGCGCGTGGAATGTGCGACCAAAGTTGTGGCCCGTTTTGAAGAGGAAGGCGATGATTTTTTGGAAGGGTTTGTTACGGGGGATGAAACGTGGGCTCATCACTACACACCCGAAACAAAGGAGTCGTCCAAACAATGGCGCCATAGCGATTCTCCGAAACCCAAAAAGTTTAAGGCGACACTGTCAGCCGGCAAGGTGATGGCTACGGTGTTTTGGGATCGCCACGGGGTATTGTTGGTGGATTTCATGCCAAGGGGAACCACTATCAATGCAGCAAGGTACTGTGAGACCCTGGAAAAGCTTCGTCGTGCCATAAAAAACAAACGCCCGGGATTGCTGAGCAAAGGAGTGAAATTTCACCACGACAACGCGCGCCCGCACACAGCCAACGTTACCCTTGACCTGCTCAAGAAATTTGGCTGGGAAATCATCGATCACCCTCCCTATAGTCCCGACGTGGCCCCAAGTGACTACCACATGTTCCCCGCCCTGAAAAAACATCTCGGAGGGAAGAAGTTTGATAGTGACGCGGAGGTTCAGAAAGAGGTCAACACCTGGCTGCGTGAGGCGGACGGAGAGTGGTATTCTGCCGGCATAGACAAGTTCATCGTGCGGATGCGCAAGGTGTTGGAAAAAAATGGCGATTATGTAGAAAAGTAGCCAAGACCTTGGCCTTTCCAACGGTGTATCGCTTTTTGTAAATAAATGTCATTTTCTATGAAAAAAAAAATTGGAGACCTTACTTTATTGTCAGCCCTCGTATTCCCCTAATATGTTGCTGTCATCAAGAAAACTCTATAATCGTTTAGACGTAAGCCTTTGTAGAAGCTTAGCTACTGCAGACAAAAGATTGATAGATCTGTAATTTCTACAAGGTCTACTCGTCGCTTCTTTTGAATAGATATTACGATCGTTTTCTTCGGCAGAGAAAATTGCCTCTGCAAAGCAACAGTTGAAAATAAAGGTTCAGCAATGAGTCTAATACATTCTTTTAATGAAAAAGTGCCTTCTTCTACAACCGTTTTGTCGTTATCCTTTTAAGTCACGGTAGTTATAATTTTGTTAGGAATTGTTGGAAAAACAAAAAGGGATTTCCTGTTAGATTCTCTGCTTAAGTGTGTATTTTGTTTACAATTCTGAATTTACATTCCCCACCGTAGAAAAAAAGATATTGAATATATAGCAACTTTATCGGGAGATCCAACTACAGTTTCCTCGAAACAAAGGTTTTGGAAGTGATCTACGTTTATTTGATGTTTGCTACCAAATGGCTTTACTAATGTTATCGGCTAGCTTTTTCCAATAGAAGGTGTTTTGACTGTAAAATTATTATCTAAGGTATGTATTTCTGTTATCAGATTAAGTGTTTATACTTAACGATTTCATCTGTGGTCCAAGTTATCTTCTTAGGTTTTATCATCCTTTCATTTGGGGCAAGATAAATCGAGAATTCTGTTAAATTCTAAGATAAAAATACTGTACTTTTCATTAACATCAACCGAATTGTATATGTACATTCCACCATGAATTGGTGCTTATTTATTTTAAACTGCACTCGTCGCACTTATATATTTAATATATTTCTGAATGAGTATTGGAGAAAGAAAGAAAGAAACAAAATAACAGGATTTTAAATGGAATGCCCTATAAATTTTAAACAATTTGGGTTAGAACTGATATCTATACAGAAAATTTTGTATAATCCACCACCCTAGAATTAAAAACAGGACTTTCTAGCTGATTTTCGAATATTTATTTAAAGAGACAGTTGTCTATGTAAAAATCAACAAAACTTATGGTGTTATTTCATAGGGAAGAATAATTCAGTGCGTAAAAAACAATAGCAACATAGCAGTTTTAAAGAACATACAAAGGAACAAAAAGCAAGAAATCACATTTATAATTACGACTCTAATAACTGATTACTATTTTATTATTTAAACAAAATCTCAAATTTGGTTAAAGTTAAATTTTGACTCAAATTAACATTGGCTAGCAAACTTTCGTTTTTATCTACTTTAAAAATTCCTCTTATTTCTAAGAGAATGCGTGTTAATCGCATGGAACCTATTCTCTGCCTCGAAAACCCTTTTCATGATCTCTTTATCCACTTCGTCTGTTTAATTTATTTCAGTAGTTTCCAAGTACTCAACTCTTATGAATTATTCACTTATTTTTATATTATCCAAATGTCTTTGAGGCCTCTGAAGCTTCACCTATTCTCACTACAGCCAGTCACTTCAGTGTCAGACTGGGGCCAAGAGGGCCTACCGGGCAAACCCCTTGGGACCAACATATCAAATTTCAGTGAACCTGAAATTTTTTAACGTACCTTCCGAAAATCTTTCAATTTCAAGAAAGTGTAGTTTTTAGTTGATAATCTTCGTTTTCGTGTGCTATAAATATTTTGACTTTTTTCTATCTTTGTTAGTGTTATGGTCTGAGCATACTTTCAGTGCTTCTTATGTCATTTTTATCCTTTTCAGTGGCCTGTTTTGTTTTCTTTCAATGTTTTTATCATGCTGCAGGGCTTCCTACAATTTGATTCTAATTTTTGCTGTTATCAATATCCGTTCGTCTTAATTATTGTGCTTTAGCGTTGACCTTTTTAAATTAATTTTGAAGCCCACATACTTAGTTCTCTTCTGATGTACATTTTTATTTCTCATCCATCATCCAGCTCAATAATATTTTCTGCTATAAACATTTTCTTTAGCCATATTTTCGATTCCTTCAGTCTGCCATATATTTTTGTTGATGTCTTACTTCCCAGAGCGCCGTTTACAACTTTTCTAACTCTTAACATAAATTCGATTGTTACTTCAAACTTTTGTTGTGATTTCCTTTTATGTTCTCATATTATATTTTCTGTTGGTGTTCTTGGTTTTGAAATTCTTTGGAACAATTTCCCAAATTTAAATTTCCTTCCGTATTCATTTTTATGTAAGTCAGATACTGCCTGGGTATTTTTTTTGTAATTAATTAATTCGTAAGCATTCGATTTACATCAGACCCTCTTGGTTTTGCCATTTGTAGATTTCTAGCATAAGAAAATCGTTTTAAATTTACTATTTTTATAAACATTTTTTATTTTATTTATTATAATGAAATATTGTTTAAGAAATCAGATTACTTTCGCATAAAAAAGCAAGAAAGAGATAAATAGGGGCAGAGATTCCCAAAGAAAAAAAAACAGAGCTGCGTTTAAATTTTGTTCTAAATTTTCGTCTTGAACTGAGAACATGATCAACTCGTACGATGTTTTTGTTTAAAAGTCAAAATAGGATGTTTACCAGTTATACAACAGATTATAATAAAGTACGGTGTAGGCGTATTCATTCGAGGACCAACCTCTCTAAAATTTACGATGCTATTTGTGAAAATGGTCTGGCTACTTTGGGAAAAACAACACTTCTATGTATCTCGAATACCGCGACTACTCTAGGACCCACTCGGCACATCAAAGGCAACAGGTAAATTATTCTCTAACTAAATATAATGGAAACTGGGAGAATTCAGTCTGTAATGGCCACTTTTGTAATGGGTTTTGTATTTAGTTAAAAGTTTTCATAATGAATTATTATCGATAAAACTAAGTTTTAAGTGTGTGTCCAAAGAATTAAAAATTTATGAAAATTATACTCGTACTATGAATATCATCTAAACATTACGTTTCAGTTATTTTCCTATTCATAGCTCGAATATTTCCAAAAGGACCTACGGTTAGAATGAATGTTTTCACCGAATAAACATTTTGAAAAGGAGAAATGACGTCAAAGAGAATCAGATTAGTTTAAAGCGCCGTATCAGCACAAATCTGATGAAGTAGAGTTGGGAGTTATTATGAATTTTATGTTCCGAACGTGTTTGCTTATACTATTAGGTATCTTAAATGATAAACAAACTACTGAAGCTCTCGATGCTTTTCAAATTGGGGATTATCTTTTATTGTAGAAATAATGCTTTTTAAAACACTGCACAAATTTTTGAGGTGATTTCTTAAGAATTGCATATTTTGTATTTATCTTTAGGTGTATAATAAAACTAGAATTATTTTTGTTTTGTTACAGCGTAATAAATAATGGTTTCATAAACGTACACAAATTACGGTTACTGCAGCAAGATAATGGTTAATATGTAAGATAATCAAAATTAATAGAGGTTGAGTCTAATTCCTGCTTGGAAATTTATCACTTAAAATCCCAATTTCCATAGAATTAAAGTTTAGCGCGCATTTTTCGTAATAACCTACAAAATTACCATCTTAATATTTTCCTTAGATTACTCTTGCAAATTAATGGGTTTAAATAATGATTAAACGTTATAACCTTGACATATTCCTTGTGTAATCAGCTAATCAATAGTAAACTTACCTGTTAGTATTCAACATTTCCTAGACTTCCAAAATTTTACTCAAACTCCGTACTAATTAAAGCTTACGTATTAAATTCAGCAGTATATATTCGAGGTTTCTCTTATTAGCAAAAGTCGTTACGGCTTATGCTAGCGAACGTTTGTTATTTTCATAATTCAAGTTGTATGTTAGACTTACGTATGTTGCTGTTAAATGAAGGTGAGAAAGGGCAATGGCTTCCTTGATGTTGACTGAATCATTCAAGATTGTTGGATTGCATAAGACTAAGTTTGTTTGCGTTTCGGTAGATTAAACCGTAATTATAATAATAATAGTGAGTGAATTTTAGTTGGAAAACTTATGAAATTAGTTGATTAACTTCGTTTCCTTTTTTTAATCTTAAGAAAAGCAAGGTCAGATCTTGTTTATATAACTTCTTGGAATTTCAAAAAGGCGGGATTCACTTTACTTTCAAACATTTTCGCAATTTTTAATTATTAATCGGAAGCCGGCCCAGAAGATGGCAACAGAGTTGGTTCTCATCATAAAACGAGTAAGACCAGACCAACAGGTCCTTGTCGATGGGAAGAAGAAGAATCGGAAGAGAAAGCTGGCTATTCTTCCTCTTTAGAAATAATCCTTGGTAAGAAAACACGATTAATCTACACCAGAAGGAGGAGATTGGAGGTCTTCTTGCAACCAATAATATTTGGGTCAGCTTTGAGACTCTCAGACTCTTGTTTAGAACAATCATATAGCTAGACAGTTAAAGAGGACATGCCGTCGAATCTTTGGCATCACATGGGGCCTGTCCCTTCAAGTGTTGATATGGATCTACACCATGGTGATTAGACCAGTCATCAGTTATGGCTCACTGGTGTGGTGGCCCGCAACTGCAAGGCTACATACACGGATGTGCATCACACGCTCGACAGCTCTTGAAGCCCTTCTTAACTTAACGTCCCTTCACATTTTAATTGAGGCAGAAGCACAAAAGCCGGCCTACAGACTAGTTACCAGCAGCCGTTGGAAGGGCGATGAGAGGCTGATATAATTTGTTGGAAATAATGCATTGCGCTCCTTTCATTGCTAGCACAAGCAGGCTATTTTATATATTTGCTTTGTACGACACATATTAGGATTGGTTGTTTTCATAGCAACTAGTAATATTGTTATTTTGTAATTTGACTTGTCATGTATTCTGTCTTTACATTTTAATAAACAGAATTTCATTAGAACAAAACGAGCTTTGTTCATCAGGTTATGGGCGCCAGACACGCATAATCTAAGGTTGACAAATATTTCCCTGGGATGGTTGATTCTGAAGGTAATTCCACACGATTAGTTCCACTTCTTTCTGGTAAGAACTATGCAGTTTGGAAAGAAAAGATGCAAGCGTTGCTCATTGAAAAGGACTTGTGGAATGTGACTTCAAATCCAAAACCGGAGTCTGGATCCGACTTAAATGATGTATGGAAGAGATCAAATGAGCGTGCACGGGCTGCACTGACTCTACATGTCACTGATACTCAGTTGACACATTTTGCCGGTCGTGAGTCAGCGCACGATGTCTGGGAACATCTCAAGCACTTATACCAAAGGTCAACTTATGGCAGTCGCGTTTACCTACGCACGAAGTTAAGTCAAGTCAGATACAAGTCTGGCACAATGTCAGAACACATTACTCGAGTGCTGGCACTAGTTAACCAGCTTCGATTAGCCAATGCCAAAGTCGATGATGAAGAGATTGTGGCATATTTGTTTGCCAGTCTTCCGGATTCATACTCTGGACTTGTCACAGCTCTAGAGGGACGAGATGAAGCCGATTTGACTCTGGACTATGTAATAGGCAAACTCGAAGACCAGTACCGACGTCGCATGGAAACTGGACAGCAGAGCACCAAGTTAGACAGTGAAACAGCGTTGCAATCAACTTCCGGTCGTCAAGGACGAAGCGGACGTGGACGCGGCCGAGGCCGTGGCCGAGTAGGAGGTCCTGGCAGCCAGCCGGCTGAGGATCGTACCTGCTACAACTGTAATCGTCCAGGTCATCTGAGACGTAACTGCCCTGAAACGCCACAGTGTCAGCCTACAAATAACAGCCGCAATGTTACTGCACATCAGGCAGGACAGTGTAGAGATAGTCGCAATGGTGGAGAAAAAGTGAAGTCGCAATTTGCTTTCCATGGCACAGCTATTCAAGTAAAAGAGCAACAGTCAGTCACGATTGCTAACAACAGCGGCGAGAAATGGTGCATTGACTCTGGAGCGTCATCACATATGCTAGATGACAAGAAACGTTTCCAGAACCTATCGGAGTACAAGACTAACATCTCTTTAGCTGATAAATCATCGAAGTTAATGTCAACTGGTATTGGTGAGGTAAAGTTATCTTGTAAACTTTCAGAAGGGGAAACGTCATCAGTCAAACTGCTAGATGTACTGTACATGCCGAACCTCAGTACGAATCTACTATCTGTTCGCCGTATGACACGTGCTGGCATGCGTGTGATTTTCGAAGGTGATCGGTGCATGATCACCACCGCTGATGGTCAGCTGGTCGCTGAAGCGTTCAGGGAGCACGATGATGACCTATACTGGTTGCGTGGTGGTGCACCAGTGAATTCATCGGAAGACAAGGTAGAAGAAACTGCATTTGTTGTAGGTGCCGCCACTCTTTATCAGTGGCATCGACGATTTGGACACCGCGACCTTGCAGCTATCAAAAGACTCGTGTCAGAAAAACTGGTTACTGGCATAACAGTGAAGCTGGGACCAGAATGCAATAGAGATTGCGACTCTTGTTCACGAGGAAAGCTTACTGCTACACCGTTTCCGAAGAACAGCAAAACGAGAGCTTCGATGCCGGGCATGCTTATCCATTGTGATCTTTGTGGCCCGATGCAACACACGACTCCATCTGGCAACCGATACGTACTGACTTTCACGGATGATTATTCTCGCTTTACTGTTGTAGCACTCATTCATGGAAAGGACGAGGTACCCAGTATGGTGAAGGAGTTTATTAATGCCGTCAAGACGAAGTTCAACCGAACGCCAGCAACCTTTCGTTCAGATAATGGCAAAGAGTTTGTCAACAGGGAACTTCTAAACTATTTTAAATCGCAAGGAATCGAGCATCAGACGACCGTGTCCTATACGCCGCAGCAAAATGGAGTTGCTGAACGAAAGAACCGTACTCTTGTAGAGATGGGACGGTGCATGCTTCTTGATGCTGGTTTGGCGTTGCAATTCTGGGGAGAAGCGATCTCGACGGCCGCGTACCTCATTAATCGTCTGCCGAGTCGTTCGGTGGACACGACGCCATACGAGAAATGGTACGGTAGAAAACCAGATACGAGTCATCTGCGAATTTTCGGTAGCAAGGTTTATCGACTAGTTCCACACGAACTACGAAAGAAATGGGATGACTGCGCCGTGATTGGTATCCTGGTGGGATACAGCACTACTACCAAGGGCTACAGGATTCTTGATCCTAAAACTAACAAAGTAACCGTTAGACGATCTGTGAGAATCGTAGAAAGTGAACCAGGCCTTTTTCCTGTCCAACACAATCAGAAGATACAACTCCCAGAAGGGGATGTCATTGACTGTGATTGCTTTTACGAGTCCACACCAGATGCAGAGGTTCAGAATGTACTAATCCCACCAGAGCATGATAATAACATAATTGAGTCAGAACAACACGATCTGACGAATGAGCCTGATAATTTTTACGAGGAAAATGATCTGGGTCAGCAGACGCCACCACCTCAGTCAGAGCATGTAAGAGACAAACCATGCGAGCCACATGCCGTCTCCTCTACGAGATCTCGCTGGTCGACACGTTCTACTGCCGGGAAAGCTCCTGAGCGATATGATGATATTTTTATGGCCGAGACTAAGGGAAACAAAGAACCTGTTACTTGGAGTGATGTCATGAAATTGTCACAACGAGAGCGAAAGTTGTGGGTGGCTGCTGCTGAAGAAGAGATGAAATCTCTCCGTGAGTACCATGTTTGGGATGTTGTAGATTTGCCGCCCGGTTTCAAGACCATAACAGCGAAGTGGGTTTTTAAAGCAAAGTTGGATGGACAAGGGCATATCCACACTTATAAGGCCAGACTGGTGGCCCGTGGTTTCTCCCAGCGTAATAACATTGACTACGACGAGACGTTTGCGCCTGTCGTACGCCACGAGACTGTTCGGACGCTGTTGACCGTTGCAGCACTCCGAAACTTACATGTTCGCCATTTAGATGTCAAATGTGCCTACTTGAATGGTGAACTTGACGAAGAATTATATTTAGAACAACCTGATGGGTTCGTCATCCCCGGACAAGAAAACAAAGTCCTACGTCTACGACGTAGTCTGTACGGACTTAAACAATCTGCTCGAACATGGAATGAGAAGGCAACTGAAGTATTACGTACTTTGGGCTTCAAGTACAGCAAAGCAGATCCGTGTTTGTTTACACGTATTGAGAATGACGGGAACGCAACATACGTGCTGATCTATGTCGATGATCTACTAGTGGCAGCAACCACTGAGCAACTTACTAAAAGTGTTGGTGTTCAGTTGGATTATTACTTCAACACAAAAGATTTAGGTGGAGTTGCTCATTATTTGGGTATCAATGTGGAACGTGAAAGTAATGGTTCTTTCCTGATCCATCAAAGGCAGAAAGTTATTCAGATGCTGAAAGAATATGGCATGGCTGATTGTCGTCCAGCATCAACACCAATGGAAACTGGATTTCCTGCAATGAATGCGGAAGACAGTCCGCAACTTCCGAACAATAATAAATACAGGCAAGCTATCGGATCATTGCTGTATTTAGCCACTGTTTCGCGTCCTGATATTGCACTTGCAGTTGGTTACTTATGTCGGAAAGTGTCCACTCCTACAGAAAAAGACTGGAGCTCAGTCAAACGTGTTTTACGTTATCTCTCTGGTACCAAAGATCAGAAGTTACGATTTTCGTCTACTGCGAAATCGGAGTTAGTCTGTTATTGCGATGCAGATTGGGCAGGCGACAAAGTAGACAGAAAATCTACCAGTGGCTATCTGTTTCAGCTTGGTACATCGACGATTGCCTGGTGCAGTCAGAAACAAAAAACCGTTGCCCTGTCGTCTACGGAAGCCGAATACGTGGCAGTTTCGTTAGCGGCTAGAGAGCTGCTGTGGTTACGACAGCTACTTTTTGACATGGGTGGTGCTCTGAGTGGTCCAACTACTATTTTGGAAGACAACCAAGGTTGTATCAAGATGGTAGAATCCAATCGATTGAGTAGCCGAACGAAACATATTGATATATCGCACCACTTCTTGCGCGATCTACAAGAAGAAAAGGTCATCAACATGATCTACTGTCCTACAGAGCAGATGACAGCCGATCTACTTACAAAACCGCTCACACGAGAACGACATTACTATTTCAAAGCGAAACTTGGAATTCAAACCGAACACCAAGAAGATGTGCATGAAAGCAGCGAGAAGGGGTGTTGGAAATAATGCATTGCGCTCCTTTCATTGCTAGCACAAGCAGGCTATTTTATATATTTGCTTTGTACGACACATATTAGGATTGGTTGTTTTCATAGCAACTAGTAATATTGTTATTTTGTAATTTGACTTGTCATGTATTCTGTCTTTACATTTTAATAAACAGAATTTCATTAGAACAAAACGAGCTTTGTTCATCATAATTTAACCTGCTGCTTCTCTGCTCCTCGCAGCTATACAGTGTCTTCCTGCTACTCATTCTCCAGAAATTACGAAATTCCTGCAAGGGAATGCTCATTACTGTTGAGGGACCGCGTCAAATATATTGTGATCGAAAACAGTTGCTGGCTACGGTGCTGGCATTTATGGCGACCAATCTAGAATAAGGTTGTCTCCCGTACTAGGCCTCCCTACCGTTTTCTGGGCTGAGGTCTTTGCTAGCTTAGTTTACGCCCAGGAAAACCTCGCCAGAGGTTACCAAAACAGGACAGTTAAGCAGTGATCCAAGCCTTGAGCTCTGTAAAAACCAAATCAAAACTGGTGGCGGAATGTCGGTGGGTCCTGGAAAAGCTCAGCTTAGTCAACTGGGTTTGACAATTCGGGGTGTGGTGGCACAGTAACATTCTGGGCAATAACGACGAGACCGAATTACAATTTTTCGAAATTTCACAAATTAGCAAACTCCAAAAAATATGGAAAATAATTTTGAAATAGTTCTACATTTGTAACGGACAAGTTTGCATTGTGATTGGTAACACTATTGATAAGTAGAGATTTCGTTTTTATCACCAACATTGTCTGTGACTTTCCTTCGTTAAAATGTATTTTGTTATTCTTTGCCCAGATCTTTTCGATCTGTATGTTCGTTATATTTTCCGCTTATATTCCTCCTCTTCTTTTTGCTAATATGAAGAGGCCGTCCGCGAACGCTATTGCATTCGTGTTTCTAGTAAAGTCGAGCTTTAATAACGAATTATATTAGAAATTCCAAAACCCCAGACCGCAACAAGATCTCTGTGGACACTCTCTATTTACTACTTTTTCACTTTCACTCTAGTTTTTTGTAGAAATGCCAACCTATTTTTGAAATAACGTTTTGCCAATATGTACAACGTCTGTGGACATTTGGAATCCTTCATAGCTTTAATTATTGTTGGTCAGAAGGTCGCATTAAGAGCGCATTTTACATCTAGGCTGACATAAATAACCCTTTCTGGGTATACATAATTTATTGTTCTATCGACATTGACAACTTATTAATGAAAATCTTGTATATACTCAGCAGGATATCGTTCTTTCTCTAGGATTTCTTCGTATTAATTCTTTTTTAGTATATTGTAACAAAGGCGAATGTAAAAATATTTAGCGAAATAGGGTTTGAAATGCATTTAATTTATGCAATTCACTCTCACGCGTGGTTGATCTAATGTCATTCGATCAGCGCATTCACTGGCAAGCCACACGCGCCGTGTCAAAGTTGCATCTTTTAATGCATGTATATGGAAGTGCAATGAACGGTGAAACCTGACACCTCGTACGTGCTTCAATACAGTTCTGCACTCTCCAAGATAAGACACTGAATATTGAGAGAAGGGTTTCAAGTTTCTGTATAAATGCTAAGCGAAATCACATGAAAGATATGGTTTATATCCAGCCATCACAGATCACAGTAGCAACATGTATCACAAAATTGACACCCTTCAAGATGATGTTCTAGTAATTACATGTAAGATTGTTGTATTTTAAATTAACTTTAATTCTGGACTTGTAAAATATTTGTGTGGATTATTTAAATAATTCGTTCTATGAACTTAGTCATTGAAACGTAATCAGAACTTAGAGTAATTTATTTATTCACTTTGAATCAGGACTTAGAAGAATAATTTATATCAGTTTACTTTGAATTGAAACCTGCAATAATTTGTATGAATGCATTTTGAATTGGGACTTGGAACAATTTATATTATTTTGTAACACTAAAGCACAGATATTAAATACATGCATGTTAGTTGAATTTGACTTTGAATAAAAACTTCTCGTGAAAAGCCAAGCAATATTCCAGTGGCGAAGTTTGTCAAAGACCCTACCTAAATTATTAAAGTAACCTATTTATATTAATTTCTAACAATAAACCAACCACCGACTTCGGCACAATATCGTCAATTCCCTCATGTGAAAATTGTTGATCATCTTGTGTATTTATAGGGTCTTTCATCTCGTCTTGTATTCCCTTGTGATGTTCATTGTCGCCTTAATTGTTGTCATCGGGAGTAAATTCTTCTAGCATCCTTTTTAAGGTACTTTCTGTAATTTGATTTTTCCTCCAAATATTGTCTCTTCCTTTCTTCCCTGAGTACCTCATTATTTCTGATTCTGTCAAACCGCCTTCGGATTGCTCTGACTCTTTTCCGCATCATCGTTAATTCCTCCGTCCTGTTCACTATTTATTAGCTTTTGACGTCTGAAATGATTTCAAGCTGTCTCTAATCCTATTAAGTATGTTTCCCATAAATGATTTGAAATCAAATGTTTTTTAGATCTTCAGCCATTTATTTTGATTCTGTCGCCCCGTTGTCTTTATTAAATATTTTTTGAAACTCTACAGTTGTATAACTTTCAAATATAACTCTTTTTATTCTGAGGTGGTTTATTCTTAGTGTATCTTGTTTTTCTAACTTGATATCATACGTCAAAAATCTATAAACTCAGCAGCTTTTCTCTTCTTCAATTTTCGAACTTGTTACTGAATTTACAAGACGATAGCTTGCTAGAGTTAAATCTATGTTAGGCTTTCTTCATTCATTATATACAATTCTTGTATTAATATTAATCCCCCCATTTTTCTTCCTCTTACACTTATTATTGTCGTGCCACATGGTTGATCTTGCGTTGCTGTCCACTGTTACTAATAGGGCTTTATTTTTAATAAATTTTTACTTTTTTCAGTTGCCTTAGACGTACATACTTGTACATCATCAGTTATATCAATATGAATAGTTACTACATAGCACTGCAGCCCCTATCTGACTTATACATATAGAAGTAGCATGTTTGATAGATTATTTCTTGCCAACAAAGATGTCCTTTTATGACAATTTCCTTGAGTATATACCTATTAGAAAATGACTCTGTATTCCTTTTAACTTTCTCTCAGTCTCATAAGGCTCCTCTTTAAAAGACATCTCCATCTGATGGGTCTTTCGGAGGACCTATGTTGCAAATTTTGTAACGAAGAAGAATCCTCTCTTCATCTTCTGGTGCGATGCCATAGACTACTTCTACTGAGGTGTAGGTCTTCTAGAGTCTGATCATATACTGACAAGATCATGGCGGTTCTGATTTATATGAAGGCTTCCCTTAATTTGCGGCGGATGCACAACGGGCCTAGGACCTGAGTGCTGCCCACCTCCGAAAAAAGAAGAAGAAGAAGAAAATACGATTCAAACCTCTTCCTGTTTGCAATTCTAACTTTAAAGTAAACCTAAGTTTTCATTGGATTTAAAGACCTGAACTTTAATTGTTGTTAAGTAATGCAAAACATTTTCTTATAAATCCAAGTTTCTTTTGTAAAATCGTTTTTGAACCATGCATCAAATAAAAAGAAAAGGTAGAAGAAAAAGTTCCAAAGAGGACAAAAGTTTTCTAAATCGAACACCGCCATTAATCTTCCCACAGAATTTACAGTAATTAATCGAGAAACCTTGGTGCTTTATTAATTATCGCATTTTCTCATTATGTCATTGCTGCTGACTTAATTAAAACGCAACTAAAAAAACTCACAAGTTTGCTTAACAGTTTCCAGAACCCGTTTTTTTAATTCTTATTGCTTCAACCAATTTAGACAACTTTTTGTTGCTTTTATTGTATTTGTAAAAGTAATCGTTAATTTAAGTATAATTTCAAATTTGTGTATTGTATGAAAGTAAAGGTAATTTTAGGACATTTTCAATTTCGTTCTGCTTCGTATTCAACAGAAATGGTCAGTAATTTCATTATAGGGTAAATGTTATACGGGTAAAAGCTTAATTTCATTTATTCTAACCTATTCTGTAATCTAACTGTAGTTACAGGATATTACTAAGCCAACATTGCATGCAAAATTACTTCGTTTCATCATCCCGGTCGTACATCACGCCCAAATGGTCAATTTTATGCAACTAATTAACTGGAAAGCACATACAATGTATTATGATGATATTAGATCTATTGTGGCGATATACTTATACGTACAGTCGAGCACGAAATTAATTTATTCCTGCTTCATGATCTATTTTTAATCTATTAATTACTTGATAAACTATTTTTGTTTCTGAAGTATAGTTTATACGTTGATGGTTCAGAAATCCATACGGAAGAATCTCATCTATTTTAATACCTTAAGGCTGGGTATATTCGAAACATTTTCGGAGGTTAAGGCTGGTCACTGTCTCTTTCTAGAACTACTTCTCACATTTTTTTGTATTGTTTTGGGTAATAAATAGTATAAACTTATACCTACAATACCTAACAATATATAAAAACTCGGTAGTCGTTGTGTTCAACAGAGCATATAATTTGAAACTTAGTATCGGCCCGAGATCCGTAATCCGAAGAAAGTAACTGCTTTGGTATAAACAAATGCCATACACAAGTTTTTCATCCCTGTGGAGTCTAAAATGGGTTATGCACTTTTTGAGTTTAACTCTAAAATTACATTTTGTTTGTCCAATATATTTTGCACTACAACGAGAGCATTTGATTTTGTTGACTCTTCGTCTCTCTAAGATCTTATGTTTGTCATTAAGGTTGAAATTCCGTTAGAACCGTGAACAGTTGTAAAGTCAAAGTTGTTAGGGCTGTTTTGTTCTGTACGTAACTGTTTGCATCTCCCAAACTTACACGACAAACCATTAACCTGACTTGTATTCGTACTTTCGTACTTTACAGTAGATTTAAAAATGTTTTTCTCTAGATAAGGCATCTAAAGACAATTATCGTACTCATTTGCTTAAGTTTAGTACGTCATAAAATTAGTTGACGTTGTGAAGTTGTCTCATTAGGTAACTGTATTCCTTTAGTTGCGGTAACAAGAAGGCTGGCCGTTAGTTTTTTGTAATCACTTTTATCTCCGTTTCTGTAAACATTCATGGAACAACTGTTTCAATGTTTTTAGTGATTCTCCTTGCCCTCTTTGATCATTTCTTTTAGGATGTCATCTTCGCTAGAGGTTTTGTTGTTTTGGATATTCCTTTTCCATATAGTAGCTTTCAATTTTTTGTAGCTCTTCAGAGTTTACGTTCAAGATCTTCAGTCTTATGTCTATAATTTAAAGGTGTTTTACTTGGATCTTGCTAGTTTCTTTGCCCTCTTTGTCTATATGTCTGCTATGGTTTATTCACTTTTCACCTAAGGCATTCCATAACTACGTTCCTTTCTAATACCGTCTTGCTTTTCCTTTCGTTATTTATTCTTCAATCTTCTTTCAAATTCTCTTGTTGATTTCAGTGCATTCGTTGGTATTTTTTTCATCGTGTTGTAACGATCTTCGCCTGTATATTAGAGCATGTTCTTTGTGTAGCTTGTTAATTCTGTTTCGCAAGTTTCTAATCCTGAGGTTAATGTTTTTTTACTCCTTCTTCATCTGACATCTGTTAGTTGATGATTTCCTGTTAATAAATATAAATATGAAAAAACTTTGCGAAACATTTTGGTAGAACTCCATCATAGGTATATGTTTTCTTGGCTACTTGTAGTAGCATACACTTGGATAGCTTCAGCGCCAGAAGCTTATTTATTTTCGTTACAGCAGCAAGTTGAGATTCTTGCGTGAACTAAAACTATTAACAAATTTACTTAACCCCCAGACAGCTGCAACTTAACAGCTTACCTAAAATGTTGTAACAAATTTAATTTCTTGTTTAATTACTGAAAAACTATATTCTTTGGTTGGCCGGGAATGTAACGAAGGAGTGATTCTAAACGGTTCCTAACCTAATTCCCAAGGAAACATAAGTACAGAAAACACGAACCAAACAAGCATCAGTTAGGTTTCTTGTTTTCATTAATTGCAGTTTATTTGTACCAACTTTAACAACTCAAAACTCAATATAAGTAACTTCAGAAAGTTTTCAGATCGGAAGGAGCCAAAACTCAAAAATAATATTATGGCTGTCGAAAGTTCCAATTGAGTTATCACCCTTGCTAGTACTAAATATCAATGAAAAAGGAAATTTCCAGCACGAAGTTTTATCTTTAGATAATTCGAGGGTGCTTGTATTGTTTAAAAATGATTCGCTTTGTCTCAAGTTTTATTGCAGATTTAATTGAGTTACGCTTTAATTAATAGTAGACACCTTTAGTAAATTGAATTCTAGTCTGCTGTGTAGAATGGATCATTACAAACCGTTCTAGGAATTAGCAATTAACACTAAGCAGTTATCTACGTAAATTTCAAGACTTTAATCAGAGAAAACTCTAGGACTTTCTTTTGTTAACAGACTTGAACTTCTATTTAATTATTTCCTTTAAGCATGCAAAAAAGAAACATTTTTTTCTATTTTATTTTTCATTGTTAATGATTAGATATCCTTAGCTTTCTACTTTCTTTTAATTTGATATGCATGCGCCTTGATGATAAGAGCACTGCATACAAAATCCCAGACAACTAATTTTTGGACTGAATAGGTTTTTTTTAACCACCAAAATGGACGACCTTCTTATAAGTAAGGTTGAAAACTACACTCATTTCAGGAAAAGTTTCCATGCGAGCGTCTTTTAACTGTCGGTTTTCTTCGTTATTAAGTTTACTACACCAATTTTCCTGATGGCACTGTTAGGTGCAACTTTAGTAAAACTTGTAGGGCTATAGAATACTGGAGCCGGTTAATATTAGGTCTTCTTATAAATCGTGTCCTTTTTTCGGCGTTTTTTTTACCTTCCCTGGATTATCTCCCTTTTCTTTGCAGTTTCGATGTTATCATGGAAGATAAACAGATTTTAAGTATTTATAGTGCATACTTAGGGGATTATGGTAAAAATATTTCAGAAGTAATTCCTTAAAAAATTAAAGGGCTTTAAAAAAAACGTTTTGGATAATAAAAAAGCCGTGATTGGGTCAGGCAGTTTACTTATTAAGTTTGTGTCATGCGATGTCAATATTGGGGTACTGAATATTTAATATTAATATTCCGGTGGTTTCGTGTCAACCGCCCTGAGCAGTCACCGTTGGTGACCACACCTGGAAACAAACCCGAGTAAAATCTATTAATATTTTAAAGTATAATTACCTGAAGTCATGTAAAGCTATTTTGGTATTTATTAAAAAAAAAACAATGACTTAAGAGTATTTTTGTGAATAATAACCGTGTTGAATTTAGGTGATGGACGTTGTAGTCAAGAGATAAATTTAGGAATAATGAAAACGAATTAATATTTAGGTACATTGTTTTTTTTTTAATTTATTATTGTTGGATTCATTTCAAGGATTTGTATTTTTATTAAATGTTGTTTTAACCTAACCTATTTTTGCGAAGGGTTATTTTATGGTAAATTTTGCCAAAGGGTAGAGTAAACTAATATTAGTTATCGCAAAAATAAAAAAATATATAAACGAAAATTTGTAATAAGAACAACCGTGGGTAGAAGCTTTTAAATTAAAGTTTAAATGGCAAAGTCGTCAGCAGTAAAGATAAACAGTTTCGAGAAATTTTTATTCTGCGAACTTAATCTTTGTTCTCTGAATCCACACTTTTTAATTCGTTTTTTGAATGAGCCCTGTAAAGATCATGTTGATTATTACGGCGAACTTACATTTTGTGTATTTAGATTTTTTGATTTTTTAGTGCTTCGCGTTTGGTATTTTATCACCTTAAAAGCCGTTTCAAAATGCAGTTCTGTTTGTTAACTATTTAAATTAACCCCACCTATTTGTTATTGCTTTATAGATTAAACAAAGTCGTAATGAGAATGACAGTTAGGATCTCTGTAACCAAATGCTTAAATTATATTATTTTAAGAAAGTAGTTTCCTCATTTCAGATATCCTTATTATGCACAGAAATAGTTATATATAGTTATCTAAGTTGTGGGCTTTCGAATTCAGCTACAGGTTAAGAGATGGTGAAAATTAAAAACAAATGTACAAGACTGACATGCAATGAATTTGCCAGAAAATGTTTATCCTGTTTTTAAACCCCTTGTGAGTCTATGCGGATTTGCATAGAACGACTTTAGAGTGCCCATTATTTAAAAGCCGAAAATATATGGAAATAAAACTATACAGCTGTTTTCCAATTATTATTTCCAATTCACTCACTCCTTGGCTTATCAGCCCATAAAGAGCCCTAGACTCCATTTTCTTACAAGCAGTTGTAGCAACTTGCTCCTTCTTGAACAGGTTCTTGAGGGTGCTTTTTTTGATACTTTGGGTACCTACTGCTTGCTTCTGGAGGTTCTTTTTTTATTTGCCTTTCGATTCCAAGTTCTCTCAGAACGTTGGCCATATTCTTAGTCCACCTGTTTTTGCCGCTCGCTCTCTTCCATGCGTCGAAAGTGTTCTAATCAGCCTATCCTTCTGCATCTAATTATTTCACTAGTTATGCTTGGGCTCTTAAACATTGTTTCTAGTTCCTAGTTCGTCCTTATTTTCCGTATTCATTTCTCACGTATTGGCCCAAATATCTTCATCTTATTTACACTGGATTCTTCTAACCTCTCCTTAATTGTTGTCATGTACTCCTGCTCTTTTGCATCATTTGCTATTACTTCCTAGGTATTATTCTTTATATTTCGTGTTCCTTTCTCTACTTTTTTCACAGGTCTATATTTGATCCTTACTAGAATAGTTATATACAAAAAACACTCGGAATAATTTGCCGTTTTACAACAGTTTTATCTTTCTCAAAAAGCATGCAATAAGGGGATTTTTTTATTATTTAATTCTCAAAAAATTTAATGTTTTTTCTACCAAAGAATGAACGTTATCCCCCTCTGTTTGGGTGTAGTCGGTGACAAGATATTCGGTAGTTGCCTTTATTTTATAATTGGCCAAAGCGTAAAGATAAGCGGCAATGACCAATTTGTTTTTTTGTCGGACGGCGTAATTATACGAATACGATACAATCTCAAGGTCGTCGGTATTAGAAGCATCAACCTTTTCTTTCAAATAATACAACAACCATATGCTTTTACCTTCACCTTCGTGCCACATGTAACAATTGACGGGAACTTATCCATTTTGCTTAAGATCCAACACTGTACAATTGTAAGTTAATGACTTGTAGTAGAAAGTGGACTTGACAATTTGGAGTTGGTAAGGCAGTCTGCAGAAGATCAAAACATTACACTTGCAACGTCTGTGTTATATTGTTATATCTCCCCTCTGCTGAAGCTCTTTTCTTCAACATGAAAATTATATTCTGCATCCAATTGTTTCCTATCCTCTTCATTTGAATTTTGACAGGAAACGCACGTATGACATATCAATCTTTGGAACAAAGACATATTTAATTCGTGGTTCAAAGTATTTCTGTATATGGTTGGTTTATCAAACGGTTTTCCTCGAATATAAACCTTTTCACTATGAATCCGTATATAGCAGCTTTCAATTGTTGGGATCAAAACAATGGGAGGGTGAACACCAATACCCTTGGACACTTCCTTATCGTTAATGCATTTCTCCTGTTACTTCTCCCAAACTCATTCTTGATTTTATCTCTTACTGTACGAATACAGCGGTTAATGCCCGTGTCATCGTTTAAGAAATAAAATGTGGTTTTATTTATCTTGCAGGTACTTGTAATCCTTTTACTAACGCTTTTTACGATTTTTCACTCTTTCTTAAACGCTTGGCATAATTCTTCGCCCATTCCCTTTTGTATATGGTGCAACAAAATTTTGGTTCCATTGTTTGATAACTCTCTGAGGTGCAGGAACTTGAAGATAAATCGCTGAAAAAATCATGACCTTGAACTAAGCCATCTGTCAATAAGGTTTGTCAGTATCCGAAGAATTGTGCGATGACGATTCAGCCTCTTGTTCGTTTTTATTCAGGACATTTTCTGATATTAAAGTAACAATTGAACCAGAAAATTTTGTCAGAATTTTATTAGAAAATTTGTGGTGCTAAATATTTACTTTCGCGTTGACAAGAATGTACATCAAAGTCCATAGTGTCTGTAGTATTTCGGTTTGCTTTATATAGTTAGTACAGCATCTGCAAAAAGTAATACCAATATTTTATAAAATAACATAATCGTATAATAAATATTATTTACCTGTAGTAGACTCTACGCTGGATTCCTCGAATGATTTACTGTTAGTTTTCTTCCCTAAGACCAATGCTTGTAATAGAAAATAATAAGCTTAAGTTATAGCAAAAAAGTTATTCTACAGCAAATAATGATTAAAACAAATTTTATCTCCAGTTTCTCCGGAAGGAGCTGCTATTGCAGCGAAAGCTAAATAATTATTTTGTTCGTTTTCTATTCCATTCCTGATTATTGGTAGAACCTCTGCAAAAACTGATCAATATAATCAGCCTTTAAAATAAGTTACCTTCAGACGTGAAGGTCGAAGCTTCACAACTATTCTTAACGTTCGATGCGGAGTTTGGAATTGTTGGACTAGACATTTTCCTTTGTGGTTTTTTATTACAATTTTACAGCCTGAAGGTTAAATGAATATTATAAATATGACAGGATCAAAGCCGTATGAGTAATACTATTCCAATTGTTATTCATATTTATTGAAGAAAACATAACACACTTCATTTAACAAGAACACAATCTATATTGGCACAACTAGGAAGAAGAGCCAAAAGTTACAGTCTATACATAAGTAAGAAAAATAGACAGATAGTACCGTCTACGTCTATACCGGCGTAACCTAAAATGTATCACTATTGCTGAAATAATAGTGTTAGTTCTTCAGACCTATATGTTGTATATTAGCACAATTCAAAAGTGTCACTATTGCACATACTCGAAGAAACAACCTTTAGCAATCTTAGAAACATTCTGAACATGTATTAGTATTGCTGCAGCTCATAAATGAAATTGGTGAAACGCCATTGGCATTGTCATAGGCCATCTTCAGAACCTTTGTGCCAGAAGGACCGCGTCAGATTTACTGATGTACTGTGGTTCAAAGATGGATTCGAAAACAGACCCAGGTTTCGGTGCTGGCATTTATGGCGACCAACCTTTTGCAGTCTTAGTCTGTGACCAGGAAAACTTCACCAGAGGCTTCCAGAAAAGGCATATGCTCCAACAAACGGCACTCAAAGCTTTATAAAAACTAAATCGTCAGCGAATGTTGATGGGCCCTGGAAAGCCTTGCTTCAACCAACTGGGTCCAATTGATATAGATGCCTGGTCACAGTAACATTCCAGGCAACGAGAAGGCTAGCGCCTGGCCATTGAACCCCTTTTTAGGCCCTGCCGGCCTTCAGCCTACCTAAAGCAATTCAGCAAGTAATCAGAGGTTGGACTCTCACTTCATTTCATATTGGGCTGCGCGTCCTGAGCTGAGACAAGCGAAGCAACTCATCCACAGACCTTCAAAAGCTAAGTCCGAACAGCTTTTTAGGTTCAGGTTCTCAGGCTTCCTTACGGGTCATGGCCTCTTTAAAAGATCTCTTCAACGAAGCAGATGAAACCTCCCTTCACCTCTTTTTGCGATGCCCCAGAATACTTCTTCGGAGACACCGGCTACTTGGTTCCAGTCTTCTATAGCCCTATGCTACATGGAGTGCCTCTATGGACATGATGGTGGCCTTGGGGCTAGGTGCCGGTCTGTATGAAGGCATCCCCTAATTTGTGGCGGATGCACAATAGACTTGGAGCATGAGTGTTGCTACTTCGCACCGCCAAACGAAGAAGAAGAACTTTGTGCCAGTCTTATTGCCAGAGAGAACATTAAATTCAAATTTTGATAGGTACAAGGATTGATACAAAATTTGTGATTTGTGTGAGCTGCTGGTAAGCGACATGAATAGTTGCTGTTTAACACATTTCTTTGATTTCCACCTTAATGGAATTTAGGAGTATAACAACTTTAAGTATGGAAACAAATATTTGATTAGTAAGTTAAAAAATATATTTTCGGAAAACGAAAGAAACAGAGAATGTTAGAACAAATGGGGCCATTTTAAAATGTATTATCATGAAATAATGAGCTCTTGTTTTCAAAATATTACACTAAAGAATTCAGAAGCTCCGTTATTCATCTTCATAAAAACCAGACCATTCACACTTTCTCGGGAGACTTATTGATCTTTGTTCCAATATTTTGTCGTTTATTAGCTCTCACTTCACTTTATTCGATTCATTAATCTAACTTCTCGTTCCTTCATTACAGTTGGTAAACCTTAAAGGCTTCGTTCTCTCTTGCCGTTACAAAATCCATTGTCTTAAAATTATTATCTTGATCTATTAGTTCGTTAAACTTTCGCATTAGTTTACTAGATTCGTAGTTAGTTTGCAACCGGTATGAAATTTCAGAACAATTTCTAAAGTTAGTGTATTCACAGATAATTTCAAGTTAACTAATTTTAACCTTCTTCCCTTATATACTAGGTTTAATAAACAAATTAGCTGTTTAAAAGCATTTAAAAAATTCACAACTACAGTATTGGCTTTTTAGGACGGCATTAAGCAGGTCGTAAAATGAAATTTATTCGTTCCGCGTAGTTAATTTATAAAACCGTCCATAAATATCCAATAATCCAATTTGAACGTAAATCCGTTTCGTCAAACAGTAAACAAATTTATCGTTAACTACAAAACCACGACGTTTAACCGATTTACTGTCAGTATGCATAAAACAATGTCAAAGTGTAGCAAACTTGGGAAATCTAAAGACAAGACTATCTTACAAGCCACCGACCGAGGAACGCCGATCTTGCAGGATGAAGTAAATTATGCAAAAGTCCGGAAAAGTTTTTGATAAGCTCGTCTATTGTAGCAGCACCGAGGGATTTTAGAGATTCGCATCGAGCAATATTGCGGCTTTTAGGGACTGCAAATTCCTTTTAATTCGATTATGAATAGCTTCAACTGTTCTCGATTCGTTCCATATCAAAAAGACCTTTAAAATCTCTTGCTGCATTTAATTATTTCGTGAATGCATAAAGTTTTTATTTATTAATATTACGAGAACTTCCAGACTGTTTTGTAAATACATTTTCTCGTTAAGATTCATAAAACTTTCTGAATTGCTTAATTAAGGAATACGTAGCATAGTTAGAGGTTTTAGTTGGTGGAAGTTAACCCACATAGAATTATCTCCTAAAGGAAAACACGAAGTGAACATCCTTATTTCTTTACGCTAATTAATATTATGAAGTTTGAAGGAGGAATTTCTGTTTTATTTATAAAACGTTAAGTGTACCGTACTAATCTCTAGCCTGTTGCGTCGAAAACGATCGGTTATGAAAATCCGAGTAAATTTACATTTGAAATTTTAAAGAAAAACCCACCCAGCGGAATTTTCTTTTGCTTCGGGTTACGCGGAGAATGCAAGCTCATCGATAAAATCAATCATCAGGCCTTTTATAACAAAATGATGGAGAAATGAGGAACGATGAAATCAGGCCTGGTAGAATTTAAACTTGTTAAATATCGTAAGTATTATAATAAAAGAGGAATTTCTTACCTTTTCAAAGTAGGAGAAAGGAACGTTTAGAATTTTGTTAACATTTAACATTTCCCTGAAACGTGAAAAAGAAACGTCGTAGACTTGTTACGAGCGTTTTCTGTTTTCGACCGCGTTATATCGTCCGTACGGCGAAGAATTCCCCATTACTTCTCCATTCATTACCGCATTCCGCTCTGGGACGTGTTTACCGGAAGATGTAGAAAGAGACTTTGTTGTCATGAATTTCTGTAGGTACCTTTTTTAAAAAGAAATTATTGAAGTCGTCGGAGATGCGAAAACAAATAAATTTGTTTAAGAATCTCAAACGAGAAAATTGTTATGGCAACGGAGTAAAATAACGAAAAAATATGGCGCCTTGAAAATCTCAACATCGTTGATTTTTATGAAACAGTGCAAAATTGATTCTTTCTCTTTAACTTACGCTAAGAATTAATGTTGTATCTTGCCAAAATTTTATTTATTAATTTCTATATAATAAGTTGTATAGTTAACAAATAAAACAGAGGTCTCAAATAGGATCCCTGTGGTACTCCTAAGTATGTATGGATTTTTCTTTAAAACAACTTTTACAATTTTTACCAATCTATCAGATATAAAATTGTTAACAATATCCTTCGGATTCCCACACTTTCTAGCTTAGCACATGCCTCGATCAGACCATCACTTATAACAAATATATACCTCAATGTTTAGAAGGATTGTGTTATATGCGAAATATGAAAAATTAATTCTGCTACAGAAAATAAGTTTAAAGTAATTGTAATGGACTTCTGGCGACGATCTCACGCTTGGTAAGAGGTGGAAACGAACGAGTAAGTAATATCGCGAACGTAGAGGAAGCAAAACAAAAAGAACTAAGCTAAGTATGGTCACATTCAACGAGTAAACAAAGGAAGAACCTCCAAACGTATACTTCTATGAACATCATCATTAGAACGTCGAAAGAAAACAAGACTAGAAACAACGTGGTTGACTGGTATCCAGAAAGCAATGTCTGAACGAAACTTGCGACCTGGTGACTGGAATGATCGGAGAAGATGTTAAATAGGAACCGTAGGGTGCAGAAGGCTGCTATGAAACGGAATTACATGTGTTACTTATAAATACATTCAAGCGAATCTAGCGAGCAAAATAAGTTAAAAAACTTAAAACATTTTGTTTTATATGTTGAATCATACATAAACTACGCCAAACGGAAACACGCGATCTCTGTTGGGTAACATTTCTTAAAAGTCATGTTGTGTGTCTGGTAAAAGATTTTGTTTAATACATCCCATATGAGTTTTAATTCCTTTCTTTGAACAGATCTTCTTCTTCTTCTTTTTCTTCTCCTTCCATCTCATCCGCGGCCTCTTCCTTCTACTCCCCTTTGTCCTCCGCCTTTCACCATCTCTTGAATGCAGATCACCCTTAAGATTAGATTAGGTTTACACGGGAGATTATTGTCTTCGTTTTTTCATCACCGAATTGTGAAAACCGCACACTTGCCAGGCTTTCACATTGGCATAGCACATACGTACTGTTTCTTCTTTGTAACAGAACCTGTACTGGCTTTTCTATCAGTCCAATTGTACTTATGTAGTTTTTATGATTATGTTAAAGGAACGTCTTCCGGGTTGGGGCCGTGTCATTGTTGAGGAAGAAGAACTCACCGTTTCGCCCGCTTTATTAGAGTACTAAAAGAGCACGGTAACTCAACGTATCAACCACGTCAAAAGCGAAATTCTTTTAGCAATGGAAAGAAATACATGGTAAATCAACTAAGCCAGAGCCAGAAGTTCTTCTTTCACAACAATGACATGGTTCCAACCTGGAAGACGTTCTTTTTACACTGTCACGGACCGTGCATGTCTTGAAATTCATCACGATTGTGGTTTAGGAGATACGTCGTTTTAGACTTTTAAGAATTTTTTCGCTTGTCTTTGCCCTAGGGATTTCTGCCACCCCTCTTGAGACTACTTTTTGATGCATGTCTAAATGAACGGTTTGATGGTAGACCTAGAGGTTAGTTTGTTAACCCTATATATATCGGTTAGGGCCCGGACACAATTCCAAACCAGTATGGACTGCATTTGATAATACTACTACCTATTCTCTTCTTAATACCAACTAGGCACTTTTTATAGGCTTGTATTTCTCTTTATGGTTCTTCGGGTCTCTGGGTCTAATCTTCCAACATGTTTTGCCCACTTCCACTTCAACTGAAATATACGATTTATTGTATCAGAAACTTAAATACATCGGTTTTATGTCATTTTGTTGGTATTATCTTTCTTTTACTAAATATTTATTTGTTTAGTAAACGTTTAGAACCTCTTACCAGGTTTCGCTTAACATTTTTCTACACTTGATCTTCACCTGGGATTGTCTGTTCTTTATTCGATTTAAAGCTTACGTAATTTCACTTATAGTTAATTCTTTTGGGCGGTCCTTCTGACCGTACATTTGTCATATATCTAGTTGGTGTTCTGTTTTGGGAGCTGTTGAGATCCACAAATTGTTTTTGGTGTGCTTTATGGTTTTCTTTGTATCTGTTACATGTCTGTATAACACCTTCTGACTACTTTGCATTCCTTTTTTTTTCGTAACAATGTCATGTAAACTACAAACCTACTACGATAACCTGGAGGTTTACGTAGAAAATCATTGAGTTCACTTGTCCTTCAGTAACACCCTCGGACGTCGAATTTGCAATTTATGGTTCTTTAACTTCTTCTGAGTTGTCCTCAGCAAATACTGTTGTGTGACTTTCAATTTCAGGACAGGCCAGATTTGAGAAATCACATACTGCGTCATTCAAATGATCAGTTAGTACATCTACCAGTTGATATTGTGTGATTGCTTTGTAGAGATTATCATCAACCATAAAACTGATTGTTTCACTTTCAAGATATCTTTGCACATTATTTTATACATTTCTTGCAAATCCGTTCTCACCATGGCCTATTTTAAATATACTGCAACCCCACCATGTGCCTTGAAATTCTACCAAAGAAGACAATCAGTCACAATCTTCAATATTTACAGAATTTTAGACCTTGTCTTGAATCCTATCTTTGGCGATCTGCAAAATATTTAGAGTAACTAAAGATACAGCTATCCCTAAAGCATGAATTGAGTAAAATATTGATCTGAAAGTAGATTTAATATTTTTTGTTTTTATTAGTAATATGGCAGTTTCAGCTTAATAAATGCTACAAAACTTCACGGAGGATTCGAGCACCTCCACATCATTGGCGGCCATTTTATATTTGTAATACCCAAAAAGCCAGGATAAAAAAAAGCTGAAAGTAATAATTTTTTCAGCTTATACTTTCCATTGGGTTCATCTACTGAAAGTAATAATATAGGCTTGCTTTACGTTATTTTACACCACACATTGTATATATTTATTTGTAGTAATCCAACAAATGAATATAAGGGTGCCCCTTGGGCTTTCCCTTTTCGCCCCAGAAACTTTTGTTTTGAATTCACTGCTGTTCGTGAACGGTCTAAGTGGGTATAACTCCTTTATGCAAACTTTACAGGAGAAGGGATACAAATATGCAGTGTGAGTATTGTGCTTTATATAAATAATGCACTTTAATGTATGTAAAAACCGTAGCGTCTATACAGTAATTTAACTCATTGCAGAACTCGCATTTTATTTTGCTCTCGGCTCATTTTCCCATAATTCTATCTGCAAATGAGCAAGCTTAATTAATACATGTAAGAAATAATTTTACTTTAATTTTCATAAGCAAATGTTTAGATAATTCGCAGAATATCCAAGTCAAATTTGTTCACTTCTTTTCCTTTTTAAAACCAACGAATTGTACAGAAAACGTGATCAGAATCTTGCATCTCTTGTTAACTCGGCAACGGACAATTTCCGTACAAGTGCCTTATGTGAGCGTGAAATTCGTAAAGGAAAACCGTTTATTCAAGATTTCAACTAGAGTTAGGAAACATTTAATTATTTTTATGTCCTACCGGTATGTTAATTGACAATAATGACTCTATTTTGAGGTATGTTATATACAAAATAACGCCCTAGGGCTATTATTGTTTTATAATGCCCTAGGGCGTATTATGACCAATAAAAACAAAGTAAAAACCATCTGTTTCCATGGATACAACTTTATTATGCGCCACTGTCACAGTGAAAATTAATGATAGCTCGGCTAATGTCACAAATCTAAATTACAAAATAAATGTGAATTAGATAAGAAAACTGGTAGGACATAAAACGTTGAAGGCACCATGGGCATTATGAACTAAGCGCCCGCGATTGTTTTACACCCCTCGGGCCAAAGGCTATCGGGTTGTAAACTAACAATCTTGGGCGCTTATTTTGCTCAGAATGCCCTTGGTACCTTAATAACTATTTCTAACACTAATATCTTATACTGTTTCTATGCTGCATGAGAGCTCACTTGTTATGTTTCCTTTAAAATACGTCGTCAATGACAACGTATTTTATAGGCCCTTAAAATACGCTTTTTGGTATAAAATACGTCGTTGCCTAGCAATCTTCGCATTTTGTGTATTGCGACACGTCTCAAATAATAATTTTTTAAAATTTCTAATAAGAAAATTTCTGATAAGATATTAGAGTTAGAATAAATCTTGAAGGCAACTCGTGTTTTATAGTTTAAAAATCTCGGTCTATCAAATCCTTGGCTCACTTCGTTCGCTCGGATTTGAACTACGGCCTTCATTTTTAAACCTTCTATAAAACACTTGTTGTCTTATAGCTATTAAGACAACAAGTGTTTTATAGAAGGTTTAAAAATCAAGGTCGTAGTTCAAATCCGAGCGAACGAAGTGAGCCGAGGATTTGATAGACCGAGATTTTTAAACTATAAAACACGAGTTGTCTTCAAGATTTTTTCTAACACTAATATCTTTCACTAATACATTATTAGAAATTTTAATAAATTATTATATTTGAGACGCGTCACCATAAACAAAATGCGAAGATTGCTAGGCAACGACGTATTTTATAGAGAAAAGCGTATTTTAAAGACCTATAAAATACGTTGTCATTGACGACGTATTTTATAGAGAAAACGTATTTTAAAGGCAACATAACAAGTGAGCTCTTATGCACCATACAAACAGTATAAGATATTAGTGTTAGAAAAATAGCTATAAATGTCGATACATATAATTATACAACCATATCACTGCTTTCAGTGGTATCATCATCATCATTTATGTCGACTACGACTTCCACGTTATGCGGCCCGCAGATTGTCAGGACCATAGTTTTCCTGCTAAAATAATATATGCTATGTCGTCTTTCCAGCGAATTCTAGATTGATTTTTTACTTACCGCGGCCTCCATTCAGTAACTTTTTCAGTCCACCTGTTGTACGACGCTCTTGTTAGCTTGCTGATTGCTTTTGTTCTGTTTCTTATGTGTTCATCTCGAAGTCTAGGAATATCATGTAGAGATTGTAGTTGCAGGATTTCTCTACAATTTGACGTATCATATATTATGTATGTGGTTCATTGGGCTGAATCCCGCTGGCCCAGTGCGGGTTGACAAGAATAAGACGAGCGATGTTGTTAGGAACAAGTAGCTGTAGTTATAAATAACGGTTGTGACATGATTTCTCCTATATTGGTGCATCGAGCTCACGTCAGCAGGGTCACTAAATCCCTGAAGTAGATATATCCTCTACCAGGATCGAAGTGAGTGCCTACTCGCTACCATAATGACCTGATGGTAGTAGCGAACTCAAAGGAAGACCTACAGACGAACTTAAAATCCTGGAAGCAAGCCCTAAAGCAATTCTGGAATGAAAATTACTGCGAAGGAGGCCAAATCAATTTTAACTAATAGCGAAAGAATAGGAATGAGTAGGATTAAAATTGGACAACGAGAATATCGAACAAACCACAAAAATTAAATATTTAGGAGTGACTCAGATGCTGAGCTAATCAACTAAGAGCAACCACCAGATTATAAATAGCTTTAGACAAAACATTTATAAGAAAGAAAGAGGCATCCATAAAGACCAAAGTGAGAATACACAAATGTGTTCATACCAACCTTAACCTACGGAAGTCTAGCCTAGAGTTCATGTAAAAGCCAAAACAGTAAATTACAAGCATGTGAAATGTAATCTACGTAAAGCTGTTGAAGTCACAAAAAAAAAATAGAAACGATGATATTCGGAATCACTCACCATTGAAAGGAGACAGCTCAACTGATTTGAACACATCTGTAGTATGCACAACGACAGCATTGTGAAAACGATTTGGGAAATGGGTTGCCATAAAAAAGAGGGAACCAACAAAGACCTGGAATAGCCAAACTGCTGAAACCTAGAAAGGAAAGGTTATAACTGGGCACAGGCCAAACTGCTGGCAAGAAACCGTAAAGAGTGGAGAAACTTCTGCAAACACTTCAACACCACGTAACGGTAAAAGAGGCCATATTAAGTAGTAAGTCTTAGCATTAGTCTTCAACTTGAATCGTGACGCTGGTTATCATCTGTTAGATATATAGAAGTATGTCATCGTTACTAACTCCGGCCCCTCCACTCGTGACCAGACCTCTTCTTCGTGTGATACGCTTCTGTTTTCTTCAAAAGAGTTTAACTTGGGTTTACAAGTTGGGTTAGTATGCCTTTCTTCTTCTTGCTAAAAGAGTTTCGCCTTTAGCGTGATTCACACATTGAGTTACCGTGTCTCCCTTTTCTGCTGATGAAGCCCCTTAGAATTTATTTAAATTAAATTATTAATTAATTAATTAGTTATCTAGATCAAATGATTTTTGATGATTTAATTAGTAGAACTCTGTCCTCCCCTTGGTTGCTTATTTTTCAAACGAATTCGTAGAATGCTTTTCTTTATCACGTTTTCCTTAAAAAAAACCTTAATTTTATACATTAAAATAACTTAACAAAATAGTTTAACTCATCGTTTAGTTTTAAACGTCAACTTAAATTAAAATTCTTGTTTCGGTGTCCCAGAATAGCTTTTGTAATTGTTATTAAATGATTTTCCAGACTTGGTAGGCGGACGTATTTGTTCAAACTTGCCTAAAATAACTTTGCTGATACGATAAAGAACATACAACAAACTACTCTGAAACGATTGAAATCTTGACAAGAAAGTAATGAAGCTGAAACGATGTAATAACTGGAGAAGTGGTACCAAAAATATAAATTTAATTTAGTATCAAGTTCTTATTATTAGGACGGATTTTATCAATTTGTCAATTTATTTAAACACTCCTTAAATGTCTATTGTGGCGACCTTCTGCACGGTTTTATTTCCTTTTTTAGTAGTTTGGTTTTACCTGTTTGGTTTTTAATTTTGACAACTGGTAGTAAATTAACCCACGAAAAACAGAAAATTAATATGCCAAAGTTCTAGTTTGTACAGAATTAGTTTTTTTAACAAATTATGAGTTGCAACTTTAAAACTAAACACCTTTTTACCTTAAATAAACTATTTTCTTTCCTTTCCATGCATGTATAAGTAATGGCTCCATTTGCATATCTTCGCAATTAGAAACTTTTCAAACTATCCCTTTGGAACTTCGATTTACTAAGTTCGTTTATGCCCTAAAGTTTCATTGTGCAACCGAGAACTTTGATAACGTAACAAAATCCCAAAGTGCTCGGAAAAAAAATTTAAATTAATTTTGCGTCAGGACAACAGAAGCTTTACTTCAGTAACGTCGAAAATCCATTATGATAAGATAGGCATTATACAAACCCTATGTTTGGTAAACTAGGTAGGTGCTTTCACTCAATAATCTTCGTTGCTACCCTAACATCCTTTACGTTTAAGAGCCGACCTTTTCTTTGCTTCAATGTATGTAGCTCCGTCCTATATAATTTTCTAAGATGTTACTACTCGCACGAAAATGGGTATTCTGGGGATCAAGTTATGACTCTTGATCTACCTGATGTGACATCTTGTCTCAACTTATATAGAGGAATCTAATATGATGCGTGTGAAAATTACAATCTGGTGTTTTCATTTTATGCTTTTGGGGAATTTAATATTTTGTACTTATTGTTGCTATAGTAACGAAACGAGGGATGCTCGACAGTAATCGTGATTTAATTTATTTTATGAATGTAACAAAAATATGGTATTAAACCAAGCTTGTGTTAAGTACAGCAGTAACAGGAAGAGAATCGAAAGCATCCACAAATTCCCTTGAAAACTTCGGAAGGTATTTTTGGTAGTTAATTGAATAATACCGCCTCAGGTGTTTTGTATTGCTATTAATTAAAAGTGTTTGAAGAAGCAAATTCTTTTAGTTTTAAAAAGAAAACTAAAACGGTTTTATAAAGTCTTCTTGATAACACTTTGACTGCTCGATCTTGCGGGGGGCATTTTTATATATGCGGCCGCTAGTTAGCATACGGCAGAAGCCTTCAAGGTGTTCCGGGCGATCGTTACACGCTTCGCGATATGATAGAATACGGTAGAAGCGTCCATCGTTTTCTTAGGTGTTCGCTTCCGATGATATTATGTCCAATTTAAATGTTATAAATATAGATTTATTTATTTGTGATCTTTCAAACCAATAGTAAGTTATCATAATGATAATCATAAGATAATGATCATAATGTAAAGATTAAATCCTTAATTTTGCTTTGGCTCAAAAGAGGAAAACTGAAGGATTTGGAAATATTTTATTACTTACCTACTTACCTATGTGCCCGATAAGGTTTGAAGGCTATGTGCATGAATTCTTGGGCCATTTTGGATTACACAAGCAAGTCTAATTAAGACTTAATAAACATCTACAGGCCAGTACAACGTAAAAAACTCTCTAATTACTATTAGAAAGGCTGAGAAAAATCTCACACGAATTGCACACAAACTGGCGTTTAGAATGTTCCAAACATTCAAATTGATTACATTTGCAGCAAATCTTCCCTGACTTCCTGCCTTTCCTTCGTGCCCACAGCATACTCTAAAGTTCGGGGTGATAAGGATGTCCCTTTTTATGTCTGAACGAATGTATTTATTTAACTGCGAACTATATGTCTGTTTGTCATTTTGTTTTCTCGAGAACTGCAGAAACACTCTTTTACCGCCAATTCAGCCTTTTTTCCAGTCAAGGTTTGCTATCATCCTGCGATGTTCAGCATGCACATATGATAGAATAGTGCCACTGATCATCTGCTGAACTAATTTGTCAGCTTCAATTTGATTATAGTAGAGTATCACATCTAGTTTGTAGTTGTTTACCTGGCCACTGACAATGCCACGATGAGATTCAGTAGAAAGCAAAATTACTGCAGTGCCTTTCTTGGAGACATAGGACACTAAGATTTTGTTTTGCATGAAAGTAAACATACTAGAAAATTCAGGTTTATGACGAGCAGGCAATAATTCTATAGGACTGTACAATTTGTTTTTGCGAAGAGTGCTGCATAAAGTTGGGTACTTCTTTAAAAGGTTATCAACTAACTTCAAACTAGTAAAAAAATTGTCGGTCGGAATTCAGTACCCTTTGGCTAGGCGGTCAACCATATCTTTTTTCGGAAGGAGGGGACATCCGTCATGGACTCTCCATGCCTAGTTACGGAGGGGGGTGAGACTCTTACTCACTAAATCCCCTAATCATGTCCATGCTGCGACGCATGCAATTAGAATTTGCTTCATCTGCTTGGCCTCCCTCAATCTCTACCACGTCCTTATTTGATAATTCTTCGAAGTAGGTACCACCGCTCGTTTTCCCGTATCTGTATCTTCCTTCACCTTGTCCTACTAATGCTGTCAAAGTTAGTTTCCATCGTCTCAACCTGATTTTTCATCCTTTTTGTCATTTCACCAAAGGGCATTCCGAGTGCCGGTTTTAGTATGATAGTCTCGGTATTGTTCTTCCTACGCTTTCTAACTTCTATGCCATCGTCGCTGTCCTCAACTTTCGCAGGGAGTTGAAGCCCACCGCTGCTCTGTATCATAATTTTGGCATCATCATTCCTAAATACATCTTCTAATATCTTTCTTTTAGTCGTTGGTCGATGTTGCCGTCTTTCTTTCATTCCTTGCCATTATTGTTTTAAAATTCTCTAGCGATTCTATCATACGTCGTGTCTCCTCCTCGTCTTTCTTTTCGCCATCTGGGGTCACCACGGGCGCATATTTCCTGTTATTTCATTCCTAATTAGAATGCTTTTATCTAGAATGCGGCCACTCCTGATTATGTTATATGCCGGTCTACCTTTTGGTATTCTTTCTTCTTCTATTGCCTTTTGTAATTGCGTATTTCCTGCCAGTTGTGTCTTGATTGCAAGGTACGCTATGTCAGTCTTGACCTTGATTAACAATAAAGCGTCACTCCCATCTTCCATACTCTTTCTATCTTCAGACCAAGTATGGTTCTTCGATTTTTTCTCGAGTGAGGGGTTTCTATTGTGCTTGCCTGCGTATTATCTGTATAAATTCTTTTACTGTCTCTTTTCCCTTTCCCATCTTTGTCTTGGTTTTGTGTAGTATTCCAATTTCTACTATTATGTCACCAAGTATCCCTTTTGGATATAACGAGTTTATATTCCAGGCACTGCCCGCCAGTCTTTGTGGCATATCTTTGATGTCTTTAATTGTATTACTATTCTCATGATTGAGCTTCTCCAAGTTTGCAGTGTTTTAAGCATCTTCGAAATTCAGATTCAATCACATTTCGAGGGCTTTTAGACGCCTGGCTATCGATTTCTTAACTTAATCGCCTCCCCATTCTGATCTTTCTCTTTTAGATTCCCTTAGAAGTCCCACTGGAGTCTCCACTGTAGTATCTTTCCTTGTTATGGGATTCTTCTTATTATAACTATAGCAATAGTCCGATATACGCCTCAATTTTAACTTTATCCACAAGCGAAATTTCTTTCTTATTTTTAGGATGATCTTTTCACAATAAATCATTAACTCCCTATTCGTTTCGGACACGATTGCGTCAATAATATCTAGTGAGATAAATAGGAAAAAGCATCTTGTATCGATAAAGATTTGGAACCATAAGCCGCAAGTAAGTTCGGGTTTTATTTGCAATATGTCGTGCTTAGAACGTATCATTCATGTGTTAGGTAATGGAAACTTAGATCAGATATGTGCGCCTTTGGTAACATATTTTGGTCCTTCAATAGCAGTCGACTCAAGCGATGCAGAATTTCTAACGTCGCTTTCCGCCTCGTCGATCTCTTTAGCAAGAATATCGTCATTTACTCTGACACTGTCCATTACAACATCTTCCATTTCTAAATCAATAGCCTCCTCTTCTATTCCTGGATAGTTATTTTCGTGTAGAAATGCAATTTCCTCATGAACGAGGGCCTTGTCGTTACGAAATTTAGGAAGGGTGCGCATGATTTGAACACAATAATGATTCCTTTGGCGAGCTTCAAACTGCCACGAATTATGGCAAAGAAAGGCGTTCAAAAATCAAAAGTTGCGCATAACGGTTCCGATTGCCCGATCAAAAATGGAAGTCGACGTCATGATGCCATCTAGTACAGATAAACCCTTCTTGGTTACAAAAAGAACCTTAAACAACTTCAAAACAAAATGGCTATTTAAATAGTAATATATGCATGGAACGTATTCCAAAAGCTTTGAAATGAAGCTAAAGATAAGTAAAAGAAATTTAAAAAACAGATGGGGTACAGCTGTACCCCGGTCGGACTTATGAAGGTTAAATATGTTGCCCTTTAAAAGGTAAACTTTGATGCTGGTTTCAAGAAGACCATTTAAAAACCCATCCTCATCGATTTAAGACTATATAAATAAGTTAAGTGGGTTTTTAGAACAGTTTATAGATTTATTGAACCCATAAAAAGGTGTTTTCCCGGTTTTCCCCACAGTGTATGTAATTCTGAAACTGTTACTGGTTAACTAACTTAATCACTTTTGAAATATTAATAGGTACTTCTATGGTTGTTGGCTAAGACGTTATCTCGTCCATTACCAGCAACTAGAATAGTTTCCCTTTAATTATCAAACATAAATGGTTATGCTTTCATAGGGAATTTCCGCAAACACAAAATTACACAACAGCGTACTATTAACCCCTAACTTTCTAGTAGGCATTAAACTAGAATAATTGTTATAAATACTTGTTTTCATATTCGTTGTTGACCCATTTTTCACACCCACGCTTACGTGAAAGTTAATTATCTTAATGGACCAGGTTAACGACACGTTTTATACGGAATAATTAATTACAAATGATTTTCCTGAACTTCCAGTTATGTTCAAAGATAAAAGGATTAATATTATACGAGTTTATTTGATGACATTTACCTTTAAGGATTTGAATCAAAAATGTTGATGTCAGGTTAAGTAATTAATTTAAATTAATATTCTGTATTAATGAAAATTAAAATTTATGTAAATTCCCTCGATTAAAGCAAACGAAGCAGTTTCTCTTGCCAAATAAACTATAAAAACATATAACTAAATTAAATAGATTCGAGAACGTAGCTGCATCTGGTTTAGGAACATAGTGTACCACATTTATATTTTATGGATAAGTTAGTAAAGCCACATCTGTTCGCAGTACATGACCTACCATACAAAAGCTATTATTTTAAAGCTCAAAGTTAAACTTTATACTACATAAAACGTCGTTACATAGAATGCTAGGAATACCTGCATTGGTGTAAAGTTGAATTATTCATGAAAGGCATTACAGTTAAATGATCTTATGTTAAGTACAAACCCACAAACTGTTATGTGCTCTTAGTATTTACTTATTTTGAATTGTATTTTAAAACAACAAAAAATAAACACGACGCTTACGTTGCCGCGTTGATATTGTAACGTAGTGGATTTGACCAATAATGTTAAAAGTTATTAACAATAAGTCAATTAAATTATAGAATTATTTAGCCAACTATGCCACGTGAGATTAAAAGTCTGATTCAACTAACATAACATACCTATATTGGCCACACTTTGAATTAGGTGTTACAAATATTATTTAAAGTTAAAATTACAAGTAAACACTTAAGTTAAGTAAACATTAAAGTTAATAAACGAAACAAAGGGTTAACTCCAAACTATTAGCAAGTCTTACTGTGAATTGAATTACATTTAATTAAATACAGAAAAATAATCTTACATACAAATCGTAGGAAACACCACTGAGTACGAAGGGAAAGACCTGACTTCTTATCGACATAACTGTTTGACGGTCGCACTGACCATGCATCGCTTCTATTAAAGTGATTCCTTATGTAGGAATCAGATCCCCACCTTGTACTGAACGAACGTGCTAATGTGTATATTTTAAAGAATGCAGATTCATCATTTTATTCAGCTGCGAGATATCGTATTTCATGCAGGTGGCTTAGAAAAAAGGCATTCATTTCACCTTGATCCATAAATGACCATGAGTTGCACAACTGCACAAACATCATTGGAAATCCACCTACATGAAACTGTTGCGCCACTGAGAGAAGATTCAATGCTCAGACGTCTTAAGAAATTGTCAAAAGATCAAACAGACTAACAGCAAGATGGCTCCATCGAGAGTGTTTCCAATCAAGTCTAGTTAATACAAACCATTAGTTCATACATATAATACTCTGATTGCTGTTTAAATATAGGTACGTACAAGCAAAAAAATTAGGTCAAAGCATTCGACAGCGTCAACAGACACCAATTATTCAAAGGCATGCCACTTCACCTTATCCAAGTTATTAAGAATATTAACAAAAACGCGAATATAAAAATTAATGAAACAAACGAAACGACAAATAAAATCCTATAGAACAAGAAGTTTCAGACTAGGCCCACTTTCACCCGCATTATTTAATGTTTATATTGACAAAATCACAAGAAAATAGAAAAAAAAGTAGCTAAACAGAAGCATATAAACTATAATTTTAATGAAGAGACGATTCTTCTGTTTGCCGACGACCAAATGCTCATTGCACCCTCTGGCAATGTTATACAGAAGGCACTACAGAGACTTAACGAGATCGCTACAGAGTACAACCCGGAAGTATGAGCCCTAAGAACTAATCTTAGAATTATATGAAATGGGGATTGAGGAATGCCACATTTACTCAAGCTACTGTATAAAGGGTTAACAGCTAGGCTCCCTTAATCGCAATCAAATGAGTGCTAAAAATCTGATTACAAATGATTTTAAACATGCAACATAAAATTGGTTTCTGAATTCTTAACACTAAAACAAATATAATACGCACTGATTGATGAATTAACCACTTCGCCCGAACAGATTATGAAAAAAGGGCGCTTGATGTACTTAAATTACAGACAAAGTTGACGGATGCCTGTCTACGAGTAAACTGCAATATACGCTATTAAATAGGGTTGAAGCTGGTACAAATGCAACCGGCAAACGTAAAAGGGGCAGCCTGAAATATCGTTACCTGGGAAAGAACCCAGTTGAGGGTAGCCCAGAAGAAGCGATGAAAGGCTTCGAATAGCAGCGGTCGGCAAAGAAGGGAATGGAGTCCTTTCGCGGAAACAGGTGCGAAGACAAACGAGATGTCCTTGAACTGGTAGGTTTTTTAATCCAAAACGAAACCATGTGAAACAGTACACCAACAAACACTAAACTTCAACGAAACTTTCACACGGTGCGGTACGATAAGACACTCTTCATGATAATTCGACAAATATGTCGTATAATAGTTTTCCAAAACTAAACGAGAACGCAAGGCTTTTTCGGGATTTCCTACCAAAAAAGAATGTGCCGATCTGACGTTATTTTCGCGGATTCTGCAAGCTTCAGGGCCGGCTTAAACTTCGAACAACAGAGACGTATTACACTTAATTCACGCAAAATCTTAAAAGCCGTGACAGTGTTGCTTGCCACGCTGTTTCCTTTATGGCTTTCGTTACGGTTTCCACGGCATCTTCTATATCTAGTTTCTTCTTCCTCTTTCAGTGGTGCGAAGTAGTAGCACTCAGGCCCTAGGTTCATTGTACATCCGTCGCGAATTAAATGATGCCTGCAGAGAATTTATTTTTGAGTCGAATCCCTTTACAATGCGGAAATCAACAAATTCGTTTGAAAGACGTAGGTTGCCTTGTTGTCAGACAGATGTTATTATCTCTTATGGTCTGTGTAGTTTGCTGCCTTTGGTTGTGATAAGTTTTAATCTCCAAATTGTATTTTAGAGTTGTAATCCCCGTCTACTAGAAAACGGTTTCTTAAGATCCTGAATAACTTGGAAAATTAGTGTGTTTATTGTTATATTTAGCAGGGTAGTTTTCTAGTATAATACTGGTGGTTTGTATGTTGTTAGATCTGTATTTAGCTCAGGCATGATGTTTGTTTGTCTAATTATTGTTAGCGTACCTCTATGAACCTTGTTGTTAGGCTGATTAGTACCTTATATGTTATTTTTAGATTTTTTACAAATTTTTTGCTGGTAACATGAGTTTTTGAGATTAAGGGCATGTCTAAATCAAAAATTTGTATAAATGTTTGTTAGTAATATAAAAGATAAATAATAATGGGGGGAAATAATTTACCTTCCTAATAATAAATACATTTTAAGCTGTGATTTAGGCCTATATAATTTTGTATCTAAAACATTTGATGTTGAACAAAACTCCAAAGTTTAATACGATACTCTTAAATTGACTCCCAAAAAGCATTATTTATTCATTCAATCGCACACCTGCTCGGGAAACGCGTGTCTCTTCGCGTAAAGTTAAATTTCTTTATTACTTTCGTAGACTACACGAGAAATATTGTAACTAAAGAAAACACTTCGTTATATTTCAGGTAACATATTCAGTTTCCGTTTAGAATATTGTATTATAATTCTTTGAAATAACTAAAGATCTATTATATAATAACCTACTTCTGTCAGACATGCAACATTGAACTATCAGTTTGGAATTTCTTCTGTATGAATTTCTATGTTAAAAGGACACATTTCTCATTAGGATGTCGTTTCCGTTTAATCAATATTTTCTACAACAGATTCTCTGAAGGCTAAATGTATTGTTTCCATTTTTAACTTAACGACCACCTTGGAAGTTTCGCGTTAAATTGGAATTTATTTCTAAATAAAGGTTGCCACATTTCCAATTACTTGGATACTAAGGGTTTTAAAAGCCCATTAGTTAAGCCTCAAATATACAAGAACGAGAATCGCTTAAAAAGTTTGGAATGGCTTAGATAATTCCGAAGTGTTCGAGTGGCTAAGAAGTTCGGCAAACCCGAGTAGGACGCTCGGCGGATGGCCTACCTAGTCACTGAAAGCAACTGGGAACCGAAACACAATGATGGAGTAGTGGAGGTAGACGGTTGTCGAAGTCATAGCTCTTACCACACCACTCCGTACTTATAACGTGCGAGATCACTAGGTATAGTCTAAGTAAGTTTTAAATAGCGGTTGAACGGGTTTTTGTTTTCCCGCCCTATGCAGTTGGATATAGACGGTGTTATGTATAAAACTCAACGGTTTTACTCATCCTTTATACAATAAAAATGATTTTTACAAATTTTTTGTATACAGATACAGATAATTATTGTTACGGGAAACTGTAGCGGTTGTAATTATTCATACTATTTACGTTTATTTATTTCTACTACAATCATTAGTTTTCATACATAATATCGTCTACAGCCACTGGTCTATTGGCAAAGACAACATTTATATCCGTGTCCCGCTCTGACTCGTGAAATTTGCCATGCGTTATATCTTGTTGTAACTAAATCTGAATCTGCATAAGGCGGGGAAACAAAAACCCGTTCAACCGCTATTTAAAACTTACTTAGACTTTACGAGACCGACTTAGGATGTCTTAATTCTACAAGTTGCTGACTATGCTGCCTCATGGGGCGTTAATCCGAACCAGTAGAGGAATAATCATTATTTACAGGCTTCTTTTAATCTTTCTTGCTATTATAACTGAATATTTAGACATAATTTTCAGCTAAACGTGCCAGTTAAAACATAGACTTAATCCTTCGATTTACATCGACAAATTAAATAAAGTTTCTTAAATAGCCTTTTACTACTACAAGGAATAGGAATTTGAAACGAAAAGTAATTCAAAGAAGATACTTTGCATTTAACCTAGTTTCCGAACTAAAACTGTAAGCAGGTGTTCCCTTTATGTATTTTTAAAATATGTCAGGTTTTAAGTGCTAACTGAAAAATATGTACAAAAGGCAAAATGTGAGTTGCCAAGCAGAAAAGAAAAACTACAATGAATGAGCACAAAACACATTCTTGGACTAATTCTTAAATAAGAAACTCATAACCTCCATTTATTCACAAATAATGGTTATGTAAAAAGTTTTTTTCGGAAATATTTTGAGTCTCTAATAAAAAACAAATTAGATAAGGTTTTTGTTTTTGAATGAAGTAAATATTCCGGAAAGAAAACAAAGCTTCACAAAAGAGCAGTAAATAAAAACACAGAAGTTTAATAAAACACATTACAGTCAAGAGAAACAGAAGTGATTTTTAAAAGTCAAAAAGGACACTTTAGAAACCTTCACGTTCCTTCTGATATTCAACTAGGAAATATATAAAAAGCCCGAAGAAATTTTTAGGCTCTATTTGATTGTTCCACATGAAAGCACTTAACTTTCAACCTATATAAAAGATAAAAAGGCGAATTCTCCTTTACAGACGCAAAAGATACGCCGCGTAACTGAGAATTTTTGCGTTATTTTCTCTCTATTACGTACGTACTTGAGGCACACATATGTTTCGTTAGATAGCAAAATATATGTACTCACAACGTCGCCACCACAGACGTAAAACGTCATGTTTTATTCACCTACAATGTAAGTGCTTGCGATGCCGCATTTTACCCTTGACTAACAATATTTAAAAGTCGAAAATGTGATTTTGGAAATATAGTTGTTAAGGTTGTGATTTTGCCGATACGTAGTATTTATTTTCAATGATGATTAAATCAAAATAGGGGAAGCTTCGGATGTAGGTACAAATTATAACATTTAATGGATTTCAAACAATCCTAAAATAAATGATGTTAAATTTCGCCAGATTTGATTTCTAAGCGAGTATAAATTAATGTTTACATGCAAACAGCTCGTTATACATACAAACTGAAATTACATTCAAATTGGCAACTAACTGTGAAATTTAATAAAGTTACAAAATACATCAATACACCTACGAAGTGATTATTTCAGCCATCCATGGATAATTGAATGTTTAGTATTAATTCAAGCGATAATTTCTAGCATTTATTGAATTACAACTGTTTCGTATATTAATTTAAAGTGAATTTTATTTTTGATTATCAGTTAATATTTTAAACACTTAATAATATTTAATCTTCAACTTATTTATTTAGCGTATGGCATTTGTAGTCAGGAGTGATAGTTTGGTTGCCTTTAGTGCTAGTTCTTTAGCACTATCCAGGGTGCACGTGTAGCCTAGCTTTGCTACGAACGCGAACTAGCTTTGCTTTGTGTGTGTGACCTCTTAGGCCTGTATTCAGAGAAGAGCGTTGTTAATTTGATGCCCAACGGCGAATGATCATCACGGCTCGATACCGATCTCCAGACTGCAGGAAAATCCTGCCCATCGACTGATTCGAACCGAGGACTACTGTTACGCTAGCCTGACGCTCTTACCTCTGCGCCACCCTGGCTTCAATCTTCAACTTATGTAGTATGTACCCTTATGGTATCGAGGTGTGTGAGATGCGAGTTTCGTCCCATCTCTTGTTGTGCTTTGAGTATTTTTTTGGCAAGAATGGTACTAAAGTTTTTTTCCTCCCTGAAGAAACCCATGTCTCACTTCTGTAAATCAATAGCAGGACGGTGACACATTTTTTTTTTAAGAAACTATTGTGTAAAAGGTTCTTCTTGAACAAGTTCGTCTTCACTCTGTGGCTACCTGCTGCTCTATGATATTTGGTGTTTTATCTTTAGAGACCATCACCTCTAACAGTCACTGCCACTAGTTTTCTCTCTTCAATTCTTGTTCACTAATTCTAGCACCATCCATCTCCTCCACCAGGTAGTCTATCGAAGCCATATATAGCTTGAACAACTCCTTAAAAGTCCAAGGCTTTTTTTCTCAGTCGCCCTTTCTTCCCTTTCACACCTAAATTCAACAAGGTCTTTTTGGCAACTAGTTAGCAATTTTCTTTAGGACTACTTTTCACTTTCTTTAACGATTTCTTTAACGTATTTATATAAATAACTGGAGAAGCGGTTAATTGAAAGAAAAGGGGATAAATGCCTACAATTTAACATAACCCCTGTGCAGTACAATGCATTTGCACCAGCGGAAAACCAGCTATTTGACGTCAGAAGAAAATAACTCTTTTGGTTGGCCCGTCAGGCACTCATGCACCGCATACTGGACAACTTTATCAGAATTTAATAATTCGTGGCCCCGCAAGGACTCTTTGATTATCTCAAAAAAATGTTTCGGAAGAATTTTATGTAGTTTATAGGTCAAACCATCATGTCAGACCTTGTCAGACGGTTGTGCTAGGTCGAGAAGGACAGCAGAGCACATCTATTTTCTTTTTAAGGCATTTTCTGTTACGTCTATGATCTTATGTATCTGACCGATGGTAGAATGTTTCCGCCAGAAACCGAACTGGTAGTCTGGAATCAATTTTTTATCCTGTATGGTAATTCTCAACCCTTTGAGAAACAATTTCTCGAAAAGTTTAGAGATGATCTGGGGCAGTGATATAGGTCTGTAAAAGGCTTTTCAGGTTTTGGTAGCATTATTACTTTCGTCTCTTTCCAGCTGGAAGGGCCATGCTTTAGTCTAAATGCCGCATTGATAAGGTACGTAAGCATAGGTATACCTTTCCTGAGCAGTTGCTTCAATACCTCGCCTGTGATCAAATCGAATCCTGGTGCTTTTCGCGGATTCAAATCGGCCTTTGCTACTTCCTTTAGACCAAAGATCTCGACGCTTACTGCATATATCTGGTTTCAAATGGTTTTGCAAAAGGTCCCATAGCTTCTGCTCTTTACAGTTTGGACTTTCGGTAGATAATGTTAAGCAATTCAACTTTGATGCTTGAATTAATTCTGGTTTCTATTTCTCTCTGTATCATTTTCCAAAGTTCTGCATCTCGCCCCTTAGACGTAGTGGCAAGATGCCCCTACTTAAAAAGATCAGTGTTTAGAGATAGGCTCAATTACTACTACTACTATTATTCTTTAGTATCTTTATGCAATTAGCTTATTCCGCTTTTTCCCATAACTGAAACTATTTCCGTCTTTCTTTCACCCTCAGCAGCCGCTTTACTTTTGTATATAGGTTTGTTGCCTGCAATACTTGCTCGACAATCGTCTTTTGCCCTGTTATCATCATCTTCTTCTTCATACTTTAGACTAGAAGCCTGTACTTCCTTGGTAAATTATTTATCTTTTCTTTGCGAACATCGAGTGTGCACCACCTCTTTCCTGCTCTTCTTCTGTAGGTGTCTTTTATCCATTTAGATGCTTCATCTCCATAGTTTGGTGATGTCCATATCTTCACCTTTGAGTGCCCCGTACACTAAGGACGTTGTCGAAGGAGACCAAAGCCACATTTTGAAACAACTTGGCGTCGTGGACTTTGTTGTACCACCAGTTACACTTGGAAAAATGTATTCTTTGCAGTAGTTTCGCCTTATCTTCTACGTTTTGTTTTCCCTGGCAATCTAAATCCGTAGGGGATTCCATCTCTAGAGCTTCTACTATTCGTTCGTTGTTAAATCCTAATCACGTCATCATTCCATGCACTCTCGCGTTGCTTTTATTGTATCCTGGATGTATTTCTCTCATTTCAGTATAGTGTGCTTCATCACCTAGTCATTCTGGTTTGTCTTTCTTTTAGAAATCTACATGTTTTTTTTTGTGCACCATATAGATTCCTATATCGTATTACAAGCCAATTGTAAAGTTCCCCCAAAGTTCCTTTTTATCTTCTTCACCATGGCGTTCATGATTAACGTAATCAAGAAATCTATTCTGCATTTTTGGTTTTCGAAATCGCTTTTAAATTATTCATACCATACGGCCATCCCTTTCCCTTCATTTTGAACCAAATCTCCATTTTATTCTTCTTGTATTGTTTGATACCTCTTCCTTTCAAATTTTTCCAACCCTTTCTGTTTGCTCTTACTATACCGATTTATACTATCTTAGATTGTTGTGCATTTTTCAAGTATTTTAGGTTCCTTACTTGCTCAACATTCCTCTCATAGGAACTTCGAGTCGTCACGCGTCGGGTAAGTTGACATTACATTGTTTCCATAAGCTGGGGGTTGTCTTACCATTTTAAAGTTTTGGTCCTGCTGTACATTTGTGTATTCTTCCTCACGCATTTCGACTTTCCCATATAAATCCCTTCATATTACAACCTTTCCTCCTTTCCTGGTCACCTACCCTTGCAAAGTGTCCCAAATACTTCCTTGCGCTCTTACCAGTCATCACCGGGCCTATAGGCTGTTTTTTAATCACCTACTTAGCTTTGACAGATATACAACCTTAGTTTCTTACATATTTGACCATCTCTTTCTTAATAAGAAAAGCTATGCTATATTGTTTTGCTTGCTATACTATACCAAATACCGTCTTTCTGCAGACGTTTTACTTTTATTTTTTCTTTCTGTAGCTGTTAGAATAACTTAGGCGTTTTATAAGTTCTTTTAGTGATAACTAAAATCAAATTAGCACCATTTTTTGGGTTTTATTTAACTACTAAATCAAAACTGGTTCTTCAAAAGGATTACTTTGATATCCAAACAAAACCATATGAAAATGTTCAACGGGAAAAACAAGCCGAAATTAATTTTTAAGAATCCTCAGCTTTTGACATCGGAACATTTGACAAAGGGTCTTTCCTAATTAATTTAATTTATTTACCTGACCTGAATTCCCTTCTTAACTGACCTTTAGCAAATATGTGTATCACCCAAACAGGCTCTAATTTTATCCTAATGCTGAACATTAATCTAATTTACCTAAATCTAATGTGTGATTGAATGATCAGTTCTAGAATATCATCTATAAACAAAGTGATGGTTCTAACTGTTAACTGGATGAAGGTTTTCCGGACGTAAGCAGCTACCTTGCTTTTAGTATAAAATTAGTAGGTTTAAGTACTATTGAAGCGTCTACTTTTGTGATTACAATTATTATTATTTTGTAATAAGTGCTACAATACTGAGTGTCCAGAATCTTATCATAAAAACTGTAATATTTTCAAATTGGGAATTCGAATCTAACTAGTCCCAAATCGTTAGTATTTTTACCACAAAGTTCTTTACTTCCTAGTATTATACAAAAACAAGGGGATTCCCACGATTTAAATTGTGTAATGTACAGCGTAAAAGCACCAGCATAAAAAATCGTTGGTTTACATTTACTAAGCCCCCACAGATTACAAAACTCAAAGAACAGGGGATAAATTACGCGTTGTAAAAGATGATTTTCGTCCTATTTGAAATGTCCTCGGCACGTGGCTCGTTATGTGACACACACTAGGAACGAGAACCTTTTATGTGGTAAAAATTTAGATCAAGTTAAACTCATTACGTATAAAAATATCTAAAAATATCGCGGACGTTTTCAAAAGGATGAAAGCAATTTTTGTAAGAGAGGTACTCGTAGTTAAGCTGTGTTAATACGAGTAAATTACCCACCATTGGAAATACTTTTGTATCATTTTTTTAATTAGACAGCAAGGATATTTGACATTTTCAGATTGTCGGTACGCAGTATAACAATTGGTTTAGCAATCCCTTGAATGCAATATATTTTGATAAGATCGAAGATAGAAAAAACTATAAGCTTATTTAACTTCTTATTTAAACTGGTTCACGAGGAAGCCCGTTCTGTAGTTACATGGAAAAACTAATCTAAAATCTCTAATCCTTCAGTTCAGGCACTAAAAATAGCTATAATCCAAACTGAGTTGTTTCTAAACAAGCTACATTTCCGATAAATACCCAAGGGATGAATTCTGGAACTTTCTATTCCCTCCACTAAAAAAATCAGCTAAACTGTTAGTTATAGATCTAAATATGATTGCTTGACGTTCACGTACATATACAAACTCTAACGCCCTAAAGGCAAAAACGGGGGTGGATTAAGGAGTTTGTATCTATATTAAAGCGATCGATCCCTTTCCTAGAACCTCAAAACTAATACATAAAACCTGAGTTTATCTTGTACAAATTTGAAATTTAATATATCGTCTAAATTATAACAGATGAACTTCTCGGGTTGTGATCGATGGATATTTTTAGGAAATTATTAGGAAAAGTACACCAACCTTTCAGGCTACGGTTTTCGTATAATCGATAAAACGTTAGACTGTTTTAACGTACATTCGAAGCATCGCGTAACTAAATTATTGTTCAAAAACTGTTATTAAGCGGTAAATTCTGTAATAATACGTTTATAAAGTCTTGCTTCAAAACTCGAACGGAGTTAATTGAGTCTAAATATATATTTTTTGTGTTACTGAAGAACCCTTCAGTATTAAAATGTCGACAAAAGCGATTTTTAATCCCTTTATATTTCGTGTTTTTTGTTCTTTAGTTATTATAATGAAGGCTATTCTGTAAGTAAAATTTAATTGATTTTAACAAGCAGTTAAGAAACCATTTTTATGTAAATAAACCCTATTAATGATCGGCTGACGAATTTATTTTTAGAAGCAAAGGGTTCAAATTACCAAAAATTACAAAATTCAAATTGGTTTCGGGGATAATCGCACACTTTGGTAATTTTTTTTAAGTAACAAAGGCACTTTCTACATGTTTCTATTTAAAGATCTATAAAGTACTAAACTTGAACAGCTTCTTATCTAATCTAGCATCAAAGTAAAAATTAAAATTATAATTAAAACTATTTGTTTAAAGCAAAACGCATGGGTTTACCTTCAAACTTATGTAAAAGGCCTTTCTGAAAATTAATTAAAAATTCGAAATTCATGGAGCGAAGATAAGTCTCCTGCCAGTATCCGTCAGCACGTTTCACACAACCAACTATGGTTTGGTTCTCAATTATTTGTAGTGATTGGGTACGCCACCCGCCGAGCATTCGACTCGGATTTAACCCCGAAACCATCCGCACTGTAGCAGATTGCCTAAACCACTCGGCCATTTACAGGTTCTAAAAAGTGCAGTTATTTCGCTTTGGACATTCTTTAAAGAAAAAAATTTTAATGCGAATTTTCAGTAGGAATTGACAGAAATTAAAATTTTGACAGTTTCAGTCTGATAGATTACGTACAATAAAGCTTTACGGATATGTTTGGGTTTACAAAACGTCTACTTTTGTTTCTAAGGAGATTTTTTAAGCGTGCTTTTTCTGAAAACTTCAACAAAAGCAGAGATGGATATTAATTATCAACTGCTATAATGTAATTATATAAGGACGAGGTTGTTTTATTCCCAAATCTTTTCTTCTTCTTCCTCTTCTACGAGTATCCTTATGCCCTTTAGGATGTCGAACTTATACCTGCATATTCTCTCCATTTCTCGCATTTTTCCTTTGTTTGCCCCTAGCTTTTCTATTCCTTCTATCCAAGTCTTCCTCGGTCTGTCTCTTCTTCTGTTCCCTCTTGTTCATATCGTCATTTCTTTCCGTAATAGTCTTAATTGTTTTTTTTCCAACTTGGTAGTGTCGATCTTTGTTTTGTCATTTCCTCTATGTGTCCTTTTCTTATCTTGTCTTCCCCGGAATCGCCCTAAAAAACCTGTGGAGACATATTCAAAGAAACAGAAACCAGCTTATACGAGTACATGACATACTACGAGCAGAGGGACTACTAGAAACTATTAAGGAATTTCGATTCTACCATTTCTGCTTGTGTTTGATGTTCTTTTAAACGTTCCTGCAAGCATATTATACTAAAGTGGGTACGACTAGTGTGTTATATACTGTCTTACTAGGCTACTCTATTTTTCTCTTCCTTGAAATTGTATTCTTCATTTCGTGATAGATGTTAGTTGATTTCTGTCTTCTCTGTGCTATTTCTATGTCTATTTTTCCATTATTTGTTATTGTCGATCTCAGAGTTCCATATACTGTTGATCTGTTTCACTTTTACTTTATTTATTAGCTTTCAAAGATATCTTAAAAAAGACAAAATGAATTTTACCCAACGTTATTACAAGGTTTTAGAAATGTATTTAATTTAATTTTGATCAGAGTGTCCCAGTGGTTAAGGCAATACAGCTCGGACGGTCTCTGGGTCAATCCCGAATCGGATGCTGGGCGGGTGGCCTACCCAGCAACTGAAAATAATTGGGAACCGAAACACAGCGGTGGAGTAGGGAAGGTAGGCGGTCATCTAAGGCTTGGTGCTTGCCACACCACCCCGTATGTATAACGTGCGAGACAACCGAGGTATGAAAGCGACTTAGAAGACCTTAATCGTGCATGTTGCCGGCTACACTCCCTCGGGGAGCGTTAGTACCTACACCTTTATTTTAATTTTTATGATTCAAACGTTTCACAGTTTTCAGGCTGACTTTCCTGAAATGTTAATATATTCTATTTAATAATTTTTTAGAATAAAAAAGTCATTAAATAACCTATTTTTATGCAAAACTTTCATCACTCGGTATAAACATTACCCTTTCCAAGGGATTTTTAAAAGTCAGTGATGGTCGTTCCAACTTTAAAAATAATGAGAATGCTAACTGTGCACTGCTTTAGCTTTCAATCAAATGAGTTTACGACTGAATCTAAAATGAGTGTCGAAATTTGAATAATCTACACTGGTTTCTTGACAAATTTCTATTTTAATAAGCAAATGATTTATTTATACTTCGCCCACCTTTCAGATTAAATTTTTATTTGAAAAGCTTTAACATGCCAGTAAACAATTTTTAAGGGTATAAATTTTGTTCAAATTAGTTGATTTTATTAACGTAGCGTAAAATTAATATTTCAGTAAACAAGCAATTAAGTAAACGTCTGAAATTTACAGTTCGCTTCTTCGTTGTTTTTATTCCAAGAACGATATAAAATAAACCCTAATAATATCGTAAATATTCAAACAGCTACTCAAACTTCCCCTTCAGCGCTCCAGATTTTATATTATTTAATGAACTTTTTCATTTTAATGTAGATGCGGCGACTTGAGTTAATTGCACTGGTTCGTTAAAAACGAAATACAAATACCACGGTCGTCAGAGTGAATTTTATAGAGTTTGCAGTTGAACGGTAATGAGACAACCCTCAAGCTAATTTAAAAACAACAGGTATAAACCCATTAATAATATGAACCTGGTTGGGCTGCATTCAGGGTGAAAGGTCGGTTGGTTGACATTAATATGACGTAAACACGCTTTATTGCTAACAAAACAGAAACAGCCCTCCAATCAGGTTATCCAGGTTATATGCCTACCTGTTTATATTTACACAATTATTTTACGCTCGCATTTAAATTAACTTAACTGTTTCTAATAACAAATCCGAAGCAAACAAAAGCAACAATCATGTAAATTGTCAGGATTAAAACAATAAAACATTAAAATTCGTTGTTGATGTCGTTTTATTTCAGGCCCCGAAGTTTCGAGTAGGTGTTGACCTTTTCTATCACTTTTAACCGACCTTTCGGTTTCCTAGCTCTCCTTAATTTTACAAATTATACCGTAGCGCCTACGTGGTATTTTCCTTATCGTGAGATTCTTCACTTTGATGGCCTGTTTTATTTAGACGGCCCCGCCTGCAAAACAAAGATTTACACTGAATTATTTATTAACCTGCGAAAATTTTGTTTGGAGTTTGTAACAATTTTTTGTGAATTGTTATTTAATTCATTTATTTTCAACATATTTTTTATAACTACTATTAGTTATAATTATTTAGCCCTGTTTCCTTTATGTTAAAGGGTAATTTCCCTCTTATTACTGTGTTAGTCTTGATTACCGCGATATTTTGCTTACTTTTGCATATTATCTTTATGTTTCTGTCATTTGCATTTGAAAACATTTTCATAGTTAAACCGTTCCTGGGTTTACCTATTATCCTTAATTCAACCAGTATCCTTTTAATCCTTCTTCTGTGATTGTTTTGTAGATGTTTTTCTATATTCCAATCCTGATTTTCTATTGATTTCTATTTCTTCTCAGTGTTGAATTACTGTAGTTTTTGATTAGTTGTGATTGGATTAAAAACACTAGTTGTGTTTGTGGAGATTAGTTAATCTAGCGGCGCGCGGTTTATATAATGTTTGTTAATATTAATTGGATAATTTCAGTAATTCAAATGCTACCAATTTTTTTTATTCTTTATCTTACTTATTTTCCTTTTGTTATTGCTTTATGTATAGGGGTGGGGCAGAATTAATTACTGCAATTAGTAGTTGGGTTTATTTCTGGTTGGATTTATTTCAAGTTTATTTAAATACATTTCTTTAAAAACCAAAAGTTCTTCGAATGCGTGCCTTTCGATTATTTTATCGTTACTGCACTTTAAATTATGTATTTCTACAACTTTCCTTAATAATATTTTGACATAATTATAATAATAAAGACGCTATCGAAAAACCCCAGATGGTTGGGACACCCTGTATATGGTTTTTCAAATTATTTATGATTCTTTATTTCCCGAAAGTGACTAAGATCGGTTTGGTGTAGTTAAATTATTTTTATTTTTTTATTTTAGTAAAGTTAACACCGATCTTTGTTACTCAAGGTATGCTGTTTATGTTAATTTTGATCAAACAACTGGTGTTAATTTTTATTCCTGGTAATTTTTATATTCAAGAATTTCTTTATGTAATTTTGTTTATATTAATAGATACGTTTACTGTTACTATTGTGTTTCATTATTTTATTAGAACTTTGTGCCCTAGCTGGACTAGTAGGCCACCCGGCATTGCTTGTAACGATAATTTTTCTACTATTAATTCTATAGTTAAATTATCGCTACAAGTTGTTCCATTTGTTTTAAAACATTCAACAATTAACTAATAAACTTGGTTTAATTTTAAAGCTAAATTTCGGCATAAATCCTTACATATTATTTTCCTAAGTTCAACTTCAGTAATAAACGGAAAGAATGCTTAATAATGAGTAATAAACACTGTAATAAGCCTAAGATTATAAATGTCTATAAAACTGATCTAATTAAGCTATAAATTTGCATATAAAAACTTTGGAATATAAACTTAATTCAAGGGTAATTCTGGGGCTTTTTGACTGGCGCTCTTCTGGTTATTTTTAATTTATTTGTCGATACTTGCGTTAAACATTTGATCAATTTATTTTAATAAAACTCTATTATTGTATACGAGGCACAATCAATTAGTTACTGCTTTGTGTCTTAAATATAAATTTGAGTATACTTTTCACGTGCGAAATCAGATTGAAGTGCTTTAAAAAGGTGTAATTTCAAATTCATAATCTATTCATTCTATTCTATTTGCAAGATGTAATTACGATAATTTAAATCTAACTGATAAACGCTACATTTTAATATCAAAACCCACTTAAAGTTCTACATCCAATAACATAAAAACCGCCATTTATCTTAACTTTAAATCTCTGCAGTCAGGCGCGGATACAGGGGAGGGGCAATGGGTGCAATTGCCCCCCCCCCCCTAACTCACGACCGAAGCACTTTATTTTGACCAATTTCAAAATTTGTAAATCGTCATAAGGGCATCACTACCTGTTTAAGAGCAACCTTGACTGAAAACTGCCTCCTCGGTCTTGCCCTTATGCACATCCATAGAAATATTCTTATTGCCATCGAGAAAGTGATTACAAGATCTGCAAAAACCGGCCGTAGGAAGAGACTGGAGTTTAATATTTAAGAACCATATTATGTACCTACTTACTTCAAATTAAATTGTTTTTTCTTTCTTTATACCTATGTGTTTCTATTTCATTTTTTTTTTAAGACAGACAAACAGAGCATTATTCAAATGCAAGTATTACATGGATAACAAACTTAAATTTTATCAAATTTTTTGTTTAGAAGGCATTTAGTGGAAGATAGGTAAAATCACAAAAAAATTGCCCCCATCCCCCTAAACGCAATATGGTATCAGCGCCTGTGCAGAGTCGAATAAACTCAGAACAAAACGAATTAATTTCTAATTCAAGCACGCCGAAAACAAGCTATAAATATAAAAAAGGGAAGCCGGTAAAGAAAACAGAAGAATGAGCCCCGCTCGACTACCTGCGTAACTTTATAAACAGCTACCTGCTCTATAACACCGTTGCGGAGATTCTCGCGGTTTTATTGGCGGGATGCGTTAGAACGTGACAAACCCTCATATTAAAACCTTGAATTTTTAGAAATAAATTTACAAGTTTAAATGTTAAATGTTTTAAACACAGACTGAAGACTACGATCTTCAATCTCAGGTCTGAAATTTAAAAAGATTTAACTGAACTACAAATTTTCGCTTTAACTCAACTTACTACAATGTGATTTTTTAAAAACTCAATTGCAGCAGGCCTTATTCTGTCTTAATAACCTTAGAACTGTCTGTATTAAGTCAAAATACGGCCTGCTGCAATTAAGTTTTAAAAAAATCACATTGTATGTAAATACCTACAGATTTCAAACTAAAGGTTTTAAATTCGCACACATCAAATACGAAATTAAAATGAGCATTTTAAGTTTCTACCAACTTACATCCAAATGTATGTCTTTATCTATCGTTTTCATGCATCTTCTACCGATAACCTTGACTTTTAGGAAAATTGAAATATCAAAGAAGAGAACGCTTCACTGAAAAAAATCAGAAACTTTGCTTTTTGGATTATTTAAACTAAAGAATTGAGGAATAACTTTTTTTTCTTTGATGGGAAATTTATGTTTCATTCTCACTTATTATTTATTTGTTGTCAAAAGCCAATTAAAGATAACCTATTGTAGGCCATGCAACATTTTAGAAATATATTCTAAGTCTTCAGATTCAGACACTTCATAGCTTTCAGGAGAATTTTTCATTCAAAGTTGGACTAAACTAAATACACGAAAGACAACTAAATTAGCAACAAAAATTAATGTCTAGAATTTCCACTCAAAAGCAGAAGTCATTCAAACTCCTGACAAATACATTTTGTGTTAAATAAGTTTCATTATTAAAATTGGCCTTCCTGAAATAGTTTTTATGTCAATAATTAGAACCCAATCTCTTAATGGAAATTCAAATATTAAATTTGTCTTACAATCGACTTTATATTTGAAATCAGTTTGAATTTAGAAAACCTTATAACAATAAAAATAAGATTTCTCTAATATCTCTTCGCTTTTTCAAATAAAGATTCAAAAATAAGATTTAAATCCGGGTTTTGGTTTTGAATTGCGAAATTAAATTAAATATTATATTTAAACAAATTCAGGAGAAGAGTTTTAAGTCCAGAAAGTTGAACTTTAAGTCCTGAAAACTTGAAATTTCGGATGTTCAGTCGATTTCAAGTATGAAATCCCTCACATTAGAGTCTAGAATTTCTAAAATCTTTAAAAATATATGTACAACTTTTAAGGTTAAATGCTTTAAATACAGAGTCAAGATTACGATTTTAAGTTTCAGGCCTGAGTTTAAATACGTATAAAGTGGTTTCATTGAAATACAACTCTTGGCTTTAACTCGACTTTATACGTAAATAGATGTGAAATTAATACTTTTAGTTATACATTTACCGGCAGTACGGCAGAGTGGGAGTGCAAGTAAACTGAAATATTGAGAGTTAAGCAAACGTCTGCTTGGGCACAACTGGGATGGATGACCGCTTTGCGGCTCAGTGTGTCCGGCCCGCTCAACACTGTAAATGCAGTAAAGGTATAAGAGGGTAAAATAGAAAGGAAGAAACAATACGAAATTAAAATCAGCGTCTTAAAATCAATATTTTAAAATATTCGCTGTTTTCTATGTAAAGATTGGAAATTTATAAATTCAAAATTAACATCAAAAATTTGTATTTATAATGAATTCTGATTTTGAAAGGAGAATTAACTTCAGTGGAAGGCTCCAAATTCAAAGTAAAATTGAGATATCCAAAACTTAAGTTTTTAATTACTAATTCAATCGCCGGAGCGGCCGAGTAGTTAAAGCATTGGACTACAGCGCGGACGGTCTCTGGATCAAACCCGAGTCGGATGCTCGGCGGATGACCTACTCAGTTACTCAAAATAATTGAGCACCGAAACACAGTGGTGGAGTAGGGAAGGTAGGCAGATGTCGAAGGACCCGTACGCCCAGCGTGCGCGAAAAACGAGGTATGAAAGCGACGTAGGAGGTCTTTACCCTCCATGTTGCCGGCCATGCTTTATACTTATTGATTTACAATTTTGTTATCCAAATAGTTATAATCAATCTAAATCTTAATTTCGAATATCAAAGAAATTTCTATCGTTCATTAGAAGAGGGCGTGTCATGTTTAAATACAAATTCGAAATCTTTACGTACAATTTTATAAGTGTTGGGTTTATTTGTGAAGGTTAAAATTTTCTCTATAAAGTGTATTTATCTTACTTTATAAAATATAAATTTGTAATCAATACTATTATTTAAAAATTGTCAAAATTAGACTTAAACCGACGACTATTTGCTTAAACTAAATCTAATTTAAATTAAATTTTGTCGAATGTTATAAAACAGTGAAATTGATATTTAAATTTAAAACATAATATTTTTCTTTGTTTCAGGACAAGGTGAGTTATCATTTTCATCCTTTCAAGACTAATAATCTAGAGCTTGTTTAATAATAAGAGTGAGAAATGTGCTGTTTAGGTGAGTGGATGTTTGTTACTATTCTGTAAGTTTTAAAATTTATTCTGAACATTTTGAACGTCTCCAACAACATAATTTAATTTTCTACATACCAAAACAAAGTCTCATAAAAGTCTGAAGGAGCAGCACCTTGATTGTTTTAGACGTTTTATTACGAAAATTCAAACCAAGATAAAAATAAATTAAATTTTTTCAGTTGGAAAGCCTATTTAAAAAAAAGGCTATAATGAAAAAATAATAATAAACTGTCATAAAACGGTTTCCCTTTTTAAGCTAATTTTTCGCAATTCATTTCCGAATGGTCATTTCAATTATGCCCATTGTGAATATTTTTTAAATTGTGTTTTTCAAGCTAAAATCAATGGATCAAAAGTGGACATTTCGGAAAGAATTAATTGAAACGCAAAAAATACAACATCTAAACCCATCAGCTTAAAAAGCTTACCTTCCTGGAATACGGTTTTTCATATTCACATGTTGCAGAACCCACGCTGTTATTGATTTCATTAACTGGAATACTTTTTACATCCCAACCCTTGTGAATTGATAGACGTAGTTCACTTATGTTTTTTATGCTTTTATGGTTTTGTGGTTTGTAATTCTTGCTCTACTTTTTTTAATTGTAACCGAAAATCTGATAATTGTTCATATCTTTGGCAAAATTTCCAGTCTAAGTTTCTTTCATACTTTGGACTGAATTTTCAGCACTGAAGCTTACTGTGATAGTTTCTGAAAGAAGAAAAATAAAAATCGGTACAGTTTTTTGATATCTGAAGTTTGCTTGATAAAATTTCCAATCTGGGTTTTGTATATACTTTGAATTTCTCTGAAAATTGCGAAAATTCTTATTGAAAATCGGTATAGAAATTAATGTTTGGAGCTCTCTCCATTTGATAAAATAATGAATTTGTGTTTCATTCTCACTTCTTATTTCAAACAGTTCATGTTGGATTTCCTATTCTAAAAGTTGCTCTGAAACTGAAATTATAGTTGTAGAGAATCTTAATAGCTTTGTGATAACTGTGGCTTTCTTTATCAGAAAAGATTGCCAATTTATGTTTAATTTACGATCTTATTTGTAAAAATTAGTTTATGCCTAATTCCCAACACTGACAATTAGTGGAAACATTTCTGAAAATTGAAGATAAAATCATTAGGGTTTTCTGATATCTCCTTTGTTTAATGAAATTGTCAATCTGGATTTTATTCCTACTCTTGTTTATGCAAAATACTGAAAATGATCGTAGAAATCTGTGAAAATTATGGTCAAAAATCGTTGGAGCTTTCCTTAATTGATCGATTTATTTATATCTGAGTTTCATGTTTACCTCTTATTTATTTCAAGCAGCTTATGTTGAGTTTCTTTTACTGAAATTTCTGTAAAAATCTGCAAAAATTGTAACTAAAGATCTTTATAGCTATTTGATATCTGTGGCTTCGTTTGTTTGTAGTTTTTTAATGTTTGAAGCATCTTTCATTTGATGAAATTATGAATCGGTGTTTCAGTTTCACTTCTTATTTATTTCAAATAGTTCATGTTGAATTTCCTTTACTTAAAGTTACCGTGAAAATTCTAACTGAAATTATTTATAACTTTTTGATGTCCTTTGTAGCTGCGGCACTGAAAGTTATTATGACAATTTTTAAAAATTGTGGTCGAAAATGATAATAACGTTTTGAAGTTCGAAGTTCCTAAAATATATGAAAAATGTTGAAATCTGAAAGTCTGAATTATTTGATAACATTTTCAACCTGTGTTTCGGTACCAATTATTATCTATTTAATGTAGTTCGTATTGCTGAAAGTTAATGTGAAAACCTGTGAAAATAGCAGCTGAAAATCCAGAAAGCTTTTAGCTATCAAAAACTGAAATATTTCGAAGGCCGAAGCGTCTTTATTTGATAAATTATTCACACTTGGTATTTGTTTTAAGTAGTTTGTGGAGGATTTCCTTTATTAAAAGTTACTATGGACATTTCTGAATATTCTGACTGACAAGTCTTTGGCGTCTGAAGCCTTATTTATTTCATGTATTGATCAGTCTGCTTAATTAATTTACACCTTCTAATTGTTTAGAGTAGTTCATATGAAATTAGTTGTACAAAAAATTATTATATTTTTTGTTGATTGTTTGGTTTCTTTTTTGAAACCATTCATCCGTGTATCCTTACATTATCACTATTATTATAATAAATTACGCATACAATTCAGAATTCTGCAGCAGAATGGAAATTAAACTGCTGAATACCACAATAAAGTAACTTGCATTCGGTCTACTTCACACAAAGTAAATTATGCTTGAAAACTAACAGAGTTAAGTTTAGTTAATTCCACTCGAACAACTCTGCCGTCCGAAGCAGTCCTTCAACAAAATCCTCCTTTAGGTTAAATAACATTATTGCAAGAGGAACATTTTATAAAAAATCTAAGTTTTATTATTTAGAGCTAGCTGCCGCTTGCATACATAAACCACCATTCAAACTTTTAATGTTTTAACAACAGACCCCAAACGAGAAAATAAAACGATCTGTCGTATGCTTTAAGATTTCAAACTCTCCGCGAAGTTTGTCAGTATTTCCTACGTTCTTTCTTTTTAGCACATTTACATTCGAGTTACATAGAATACAATGGTAAATAAATGAAGGAAACACCCAAAAGGAAAAAGTTCAAAAAGACTTTTACATAATATGATTTGGAGTTATAAAATATTAACGTGAAGAATAAGAAAATTATTTGGAAGTTTTTACGTAGAACGAGTAATTGCAAAACTTGTTCCCTGTCTTGAATTGAATAAGAACTCTTTTTGGTTCTTTAGCAATTATGCGAGTTGACTGGCACTACAACGAGGACATCTATAAAAGGATGTTTTGTATGAGTTGCACTGTAACTGGAAGAATCAAAGATATTATGAATTCAGTTGGAAATTACAATTATTGCTGTGTCAGTAATCTTTATTTATATTTATTTACTTGACCTACTTGTGCAATTCATTGAAACTCATTGATAGGAATAAATTTTTACATTTTTTATTATCTTTTCATTGTGCGCACTCAACCAAACATAAAATTAAACTTTTCAATGAATCGGCCAAGAGTCTTTTCTTCTCAAATGTTCAATTATTTGCCAATTCAATAATTAATTACATGGAAGTCGAGTGTCCAGCAGTACTGCAGCGTCGCGTCGGTGGGATTCTAGTCAATGGCATTATTATTTGTTGGATTACGGATTCTTCTGAAGGAGAACATTTTGGCTTGGCATTTTATGGGGTTTATTTGGATCTTCCAACTATTGAACCATGGGCATATTTGATGTAGTGCAATCTGCAGTTTCTTAATGGTTTGGGTCGTTGTGTTGTACTGGGGCTGCTGTATCATCTGCAAAAATTGCTAAGGTTGCCTTTACTGTTGAAACGTCTGATGTAAATATATTGAACAGCAGCGGCCCTAGTACGCTTCCCTGTGCTACGCCTGCTTTAATGGTTGTTGTTTGTAGAGTTAATACGTACAGCAAGCGTTTATTTTTCAAGGAAAGAGAAGATTATTGGTTGTTAAATATGAGTTTAATTAACTTAATTAACCCTCTAGTCCTAGGCACGTGGGCCTCGCTGTTACAATAACTCTGATGCATCACATATCAACTTGCGACGCGTGTTAGAAATAATTTCAATATCTTTATATTTTTTAATTTATAATTAATACTAAAATATCGCTTGATTTGATCTTGTGTTCCTCTGGTTTTCCTGAAGGTATATTGTGCTTCTTCCATAGATCGTTCTAGTTTGGCCCTCAGTGTATTTTCTCTGATCCTTGCATATAATTTTCCCAACCGTACTTCCTTAAGTTATTCCCCTGTAATTGTCAGTGTTTGTTATCCCCTTTCTGATAAATTGGACAAATACTTCCTATTTGCCAATCCTTTGGTGTCTTCTGCTCCCTCTTTGCTGGATTAAATATATTTAATAGTTCTTGTTTTCTTTCTGCATTCATAAATTTAATCATTTTTGCTGTAACATCGTCATGGCCTGCGGTTTTTCCTAATTTCATTTTCTGGATCGCTTCGTCAGTTATATTGTTTGATTTGTTGTTTTCATTATTATATTCGTCATGATTTGTATTGTCAATTTCAATTTTACTTTCTTCTTTATTTTTGTCTTCTTCTAATAAACCTTTAATTCCTTAGTTCCACAGATTCCTTAAAATTAAAAACCCTTAAAGCTGTTTCTGAAATTTAGTTACAAATATCTTTTTTAAATATGTTTTACTTGTCCCATTAATGATTCCGATGACGCCAATCACCAAACAAGTCAGTTTTAATTTTATAACTGGAAATCAAACTTTCAATATTTTAGGTAAAATTCTTAGATTTCAATTTCAGGCCTTTTCTGTAGCACCAAAACCAAAACTTTATCAACTACTCGCACAGAATTACTTTTCTGATTACATGAGGAAAGGATTTAGGACATTTCATCTTTAATAAATTAGACTAAAATTACGGAAGTCCGGATCCTTATACCGCGTTCTTTTATGCTTAAGAAAAGTAATGAACAAATATACATGACCTCAAAATTCCATTTAGAGAGTCCAATAAAGAAATTCTTAGAAATACGTGAAACTCAGTAAAACTAGGTCTTTTAATTAAGAAATAATAAATACAGCCTTGCTAGGAGATGTTTTCACGTAGCTAAATATATTTTATATGAGAGTTTATATTACTGAAATTGTTTCGTAATTTTGCGGTGACCTTTCGAAAAGAATCCTAGAAATCCAATATAAACTAATAAATTTTTATTTATTATTATTAATTAAAGAATATTATTAGAATGATACTGTTGCCAGTTTTATATTTCGTTTGGTCTCAAATGAACAAGATTTCTAAGGCCATCATATAAAATCCTGCAATTAAATTAATTAAGTCGCTATTTCTCCACGATTTTGTCATTGCTATATTGAAATGAAGTTTGATTATTTTTATTAGTTATAAATCAACATTCGTTCGTCGAAAAGCAAGGCAAATACTAATTTTCTTGCAAAGAAAAATCATTACTCATTTGGTAATAACCGATACTATTTTCCATATTTTCCAAGGAAAAACGATTACAATTTTAAATTTTAATAAATTTCTTGCTTATTTAAAAGGTAGCTTCAAGCGTTTCTTTTTAATTGCTTTTTATGTAAAAGGAGCAACCTTCCCTTATTGGTAAAACTTTCGTGCTCATCTTCATTTTTTCTGTTATAATATGGCTTTTTTAGCAATTTATCATTGTTTAAACCAACCATTATTCAAGTACAAGCTGTCAAGCCTGCAAAGTAATGATTTGCTCTGTTAACCGAATGAAAGAGTATCGGTAAAAAATTCCATTTACTTTTAAAACTGTTTAAGATAACCAACGCTTATTGATTTTTATTTTTAACAACATTTCTAATTTCCTTCTTGTACAAACTTAATAAAGAACCCAATCTACATACATGAAATTAAAATCTTAATTTTACTTCAGTCACAAAATTGTGCCCCATATTTTAATAAAATAATCACATCAAGGTTAATATTAATATAATATGTCACAGTACCTTAATATACCCGGATTAGTTGAATAAATTGTTTTATGCACGCAAGAAACACCTGATGCTTTCTTATATTAATACCAACCCCTCCTTGCTTATACACGAATACTTCCAAGTAATAATTATTGTCATTTTTCCTTGGTTAGTTTAGGAGACACTTTTTGAATTTATTATTTAGGATAAACAATGTTTCTAATTAGTTTTAAAGTACTATCGTGTTCGGGCATTAAAAATGTATAAATAAACCTTGGTGTTTCGTGGTTTGTAAAGTGATTTATTTAAAATACAACAGTGCTTTAAATTCCATTTAAAATGCATGAAGAGAAAGCTCGGCGTTGTCGATTTGCTAATTTAGTTCAAGGTTTAATAACTGTTTAACCAAAATTTGAAGGGAATTTAAGGCATTTTAATGGAGCTAGACGGGTTTTATGCAAAGGGCGGTTAATGAAGGCCCCATTTATTTATTATTGTTTCTGGTTTTAATGTTAATAAAAACAGGGTCGAATTAGTGAAAGAAATAAAAAGTTTTAGTTAGTTATCTGCTGAAAACTTTTTAAATCTCCAACAAAGAATGAAATTAATACTTAATAGCAAGAAACGTTTAGAGAACCGCTGGTTCAGTATTAAAAATTCGAAGATTATTTCATTTTTGAGATGCAAACTTCTGGGGGATCTAAACTAAGATTAATAAAGTTAGCAATTCTTGATCTTAGTTTACATAGCGAGACATGAAAAACTTTAGTAAAAGATTGCTTTCTGCTCAACACATATGCTGCTTGTACGTATTTTGACATTTCAGTGCTTTTAATTTTTTGAAATTCCGTTTCCTTCAGATCCATATCTGGTTTGCTGTGCCAATTTTTACTTGGATTTTTTTTTTAAGTAAATTAGCCCAAAATTATAAAGGTAAATCATTATAGCCACAGCAAAAGGGAAATTTTAGTTTAATTTTTGAATTTAGAACAGAAACATATAAAAAGCCAGGTGAAGATACAATAACATGTGAAATGTTGAAAATTAGGGAGCTATTGTGTAGATGCAACGTTACAGATATTCAATTAATGTCTAAGATACATGTGGCAAAATGCAGAAAAAGGCGATACGCCAACATAGAAAACTATCGTTCAATCAGCCTATTGTCACATTTATACAAACTCTTGTCTAAGAGATTGTGACTAATAGATTACCGACTAAATTAGATGCTTATCAACCAATGAAGCAAGCGGGACTTCGAAAAGTGTTTAGTATCATCGTGCGTCCTCTGGCATAGTCGGCACGCTTCTCCCAGAGTTAGAATGAGATTCTTTAATCTTCTAAAAAATATGTGGAAATGGAACTTTTCAGGAGATAATCGAAGACCTCACGACGCATAGTCGTTTTCTAGGGCTACGCCATATCCAGAAAATTGTTCACCTTGGTGTTAGAACATGTATTCAAATTATTATCCTGGGAGAGTAACTGCATAAACATCAATGGAACCCATTTGCGTTTCACTGATGACATTATCCTCATAAGCAAAGACATTCAAAGGGTGACAGCTATGCTTAAAGAATTACATATAGTGTCTAAAAAGTTGGTTTGGATATGAACCTCTCAAAAACATAAATAATGAGTAATAGCGGGGAGAGTTGATAGAACAACATTCTTATTGTCTGTAAATGGTCGATCGTACTAAAGCCTTTTCGAAATCCCGCTTGCTCCATTGACTGATAAGCATCTAATTTAGTTGCTAATCTATTAGTCACAATAATTATAGCCAAGGGTTTGTATAAATGTGACGATAGACTGATTGGACGATAGTTGTTTGTATTGGTGTTATCGCCTTTTTTGAAAAGCAGGATAACTTCTGAGTTTTGCCACATGTATGGGATGCTCCCTTCCCTTAGACATTAATTGAGTAATATCTGTAACGTTTCCTCTAAAATAGCTCTCCCAATTTTCAACATTTTACATGTGATTTTATATTCGCCTGTGCTTTTTCTTCATCTGTTTGAGGGCCACACGTATTTCTGATTTTGTTACTTCGGAGATATCCTTCGATCCAACAAATGTGGATGTTTGACGTTCTCGAGTCTGATACAGTAGAGGTGTATGTGCAGCAGTGTCTGTTCTATCAGATATGATCTCACCTTGTCGATCTTCCATTTTAATAATTTTATGTTTGGCTAGGGAAAGTTTTGATCTTAAGAGTTTTGTGTTTACATTGTCTTCTATGGCATTTTCAATCACTTTGTTATTATATCATCTGAAATTCTTTCTCACTTCTTTCGTAATTTTCTTGTTAAGATCTTTGTATTCGGTTGATTCTTAGGTAGTTCTCTTCGATTTCAAACTTTGCTGCAAATTTTGTTGTTAACAGTATGAATATTAGTATTTATCTCGTCGGTAATTTCATTGATATCTAAATTATCTTGAGCTTTGACTGGTTCCAGTTTCCTTTTCTATTCCTTCTGATATTCTACCTTTTTCTGGTTGTGTTCAAGGCTATGGTGGGAAACTGATATCTGTGGACCAATTTATTGCTTTCAGTTTTTAGGTTGAACGAGAATATCGCTCTTACTAATCTATTGTTGCTCCCGGTATTGAATTAGTTTAATACCGAAACCTCTGTGCAGACTTTCCTGTTGTTGGCGAAAATGTAGTCGATGACATTGTTTGCATTACCATTTCCACTTTGTATGATTTTTCAGAGAAGGTATGAAGGTAATACAGGTTTTGTTTGTTTAGTTTAGATAGTTTAAGAGCAGTGGGTTGTTGATGCCCAGACTAAAGCATCCAGTATTATTTGAATCTGTTGCAACTTTCTGGCCAATCTTTGCGTCGACGTCATCGTTAATGATCTTATGCTGACTCTTTTCTGCTTGCATTGTTTTGGTTAAGTCTTCAAAAGATGTTTCCGTTTCTTCCTCGTCCGATTGGCTTGTTGGAGCTTATCCGTAAATCAACTGCAAACTATATCTTCAGAACTGTCAGAAATTGATCCAAATTTGGTTATTAAGTAACTCATTTTTTTATTAACCATGAAGGCCTGACCTCCCTGGCCTTTGTTGGTATCAGAACTAAACTTTGATATAATATATGGTCTGACTTCAAGGGGGTAGTTTTCTCTCCTGACAATCGTGTTTCACATAGCCCCAAGATGCTACGCCCCATTTAATATAATTGAGTTCTTCTTCAAGCTAAGCTTGACAAGGTAGTCAAGCGCACTCATTGTTCTGATACTGTAAGTTTCTAAAAGTATTTCTGTATTGGCAGCTTTAGACCTTCGTGGTTTCATACTAAAATTATTACACTTTTCATTGCATTTCCGACGTTCCTTGAAGCTTCTTAAATTGATAGGAAAGATCATCCTGTTCTAATTTTAAAAATTAAACCTTCCTACTGGTGCTATGATGATCTTTATAACTTTGGGCTAATTTACTTTTAAAAAATAAAAAGCCCAAGCAAAAATTGGCATTGCAAACTTGAATACCTGAGAGTGGAGACAGAATTTCAAAAAATTAAAAAGGTTTGCGTACAGACAAGAACGTTTTGCAAACAAGGCAATCTCTTGCTAAAGTTTTTCATGTCTCACTATGTAAAATAAGATCAGGTAATTCAGAGTGGATCAAATACCACGCCATTAAGTTTTTATATTGGTTTCAAAGCCCTACTTGGTGAAGCATAAAGAGAGTTAAACACTATTATTATTTCCAGCTTTATATAATGATAATAAAGAACAGGACTTTATCGATGTGTTTCCAGAACATGAACAGATTACAAAATTTTAAACCAACATACTCTTCAAAAGCACAGGAAATGCGAACAAATGAGCATTTTGTACGGTTCGCCATTAGCCTTGTTGAAAGGTATTAACAAACTTTTTTGGTGAGTTATTGAACCTATTAAGTCCTTGATTATCGTCGGCTAACATTAGTTTTAGCCAGATAACTAAATCAGTTACAACAGTAAAACACACGCACGCATATCGTATAAAGCAGATAAAGGATAATAGTTACCATCCATAACATACAAATATAAAAGGCAATTATACGTGGAGATTCTTTGTTCATAAATTATGGTTATCAATATCAGTCAGCATGTTGTCAATATGTAATAAGTCTATTTTCTTGCTTTATTTTATTTAAAAATGACTTACCCTGACCCCAATTTATATCCTAGCTGAAACATAAAAAAATTAAATGATTTCAAGCGTAAATTCAAGTCAATAAGAATAAGTCTCCTATGGTCCAGTACAGTTGGTAGAAATAATATTTGAAACAGATGTTTTCCCCAGAGGCGTTTTATTCCCAAAAGGAATTCACTGTCACATCATTTTCTATAAACCGTAACATTTGGAAAACGAGTCGATGCGGGTTAAACAGTTTGTTTATCTTTTTCATCAAATATTGTTCATAAAGGAAGAGACCTGGAGGCCAAATGTTCTGAAATGAAGTTTCACTGGATGCGAAATATCTGGGGCACAAGGGTTACTGAATTGCTTTTATTTAATTAACTAAGGGAGATGTTTTAAACGTACCTTTTTAAAAATAAATTACGGATTTTTTAGATGTTTTTTATGCTCTGCAATACTCTTTGTTTATTGTGTTGTTTAAGTAAAACGTATGAATACTAAAATGAAACAATTGAATAAGAGAAAAACTTGTAATTTATTATTGTATGTAAAAATGAATAATTTAGCAAACCACAAAAAGCTTTAGCACATGAGGGAAACGAAACTTATTTTATTGAGCAGAGCAGTGAAGAATGCAATTCGAGCTTAGTAAAGGTCTGTAACCACGCGAGTCATGCCATGCACTGCAAATATAAGCTGCGCTTAAATTGGAAATAGTTTTTAACAGAATAATTTCACATGAATTCTCACTAAGTTAATTACTTTATTTACTTCCCTCGGGCGGTACGTTCTCGCGCAATTCCATATCGTCATAAAAAGCCAACAAACAAATGATAAAATCTCTTTCATAGAAGATCAGCAGTGTAAAATTTTATTGGTAAACTGTGCTACCTATAATGAGAAATGAAGCAACTGCATCAATTTTTTACAGCATATTAAAACTCGTAAATGAAGATACATAGTCTAATAACATACTACAAAAGCAAATCGTTAATTATTTGACGCATTTTCTTTAATTTGGGTGTAATATTTAACCTTTTGTTTATTAGAGTATCGAAAATGTCACTCGAAATAAAGAAACATAACTTGAAGTAAATTTTTAGTGAAACAGATAAGCTATGGCGAATAGTTTTTGCTTCCGCTGTTACTCCTTCATCCCTTTTCTTATTTTTATTCTGTTTGTTATCTTTCCACTCTCTGCTTATTTCTTTGTTTTAGTCTCATCCTTCGCTTCCTCATTTTCTTATCACGTTGTCTTCTTCTTATATTTTCCTTTGCGTTCTTTCTTTATTTCTACATTATTTCTTTTTCTCCCTAATGTTTTCCATTTTCCTTACCCTTTCCGTTTTCGAACTCCTTATTTGTCTTTATTTTTTTGAATTTGTCACATCTCCTTATTCTTCCTATATTTTCTCCTTTCTTTGCTCAGCATTTTATTCTTCTCTTTCCTTCCTTGTTACACATTTTTTCTGGATTTTTCAGCTATGCATTGCCATGCGCTTCTACTTATTCACCAAAATGCGTTTTATATTCCTATGTTTTGCCTTTCTGTTTACTTTTTCACTTTGTTTATATTCCCTATGCCCTACTCCTGCACCTTCTTATTCCCATTTTCTTCTCTTATTGTTTCGCTGTTTTCTCATCCTCCTCTTCATCTTTCACATTCTATTTTCCTCCATCTCCTACTCCTCCTCACTCTCCTCGCCCTCCTGCTTCTACTTTTCTCCCTCTTTTTCCTTTTCCTTTTCCTCCTCGGCCTCATCTTAATTTTTCTTCCATTTTCCTTCTTTGTTTCCTAATCCTTTACCTCGTCCTTACCTTCCTTTACCTCCTTCTTTTTGTCTGTCTTCTCTTCTTCTTCTCAACCTTCTTATTATTTTATCCAGGTTTTTATTATAATAAATTGATGGTCACTAACGATCTTCTGGACTTTACCATCACTGTTTTTATTAGAAATTAAAGTAACATGGATTCAATTAAATCTGTCGTACCCTGGACTGGGTACTTGATGGAACATCATATAAATAATAAATGATTAAAATAAAAGGCTTTAAACTTGATATTCTCTATAAATTTTGTTATGTTAAAACCCCGATTAAGGCAAGTTAATAAACATTCACAGATATGCGTTTAAATTACTAAGATTTTAGTGAATTCTGAAACCCCAATTGTGGTATTTTCAAACCAACTGCAGCTCTTAATAATGTTCAGTTATGTTGCCTCTGTTCTTCCTTTATGATTACTTGCTTACTATTTCGATTGTGCAATGGGCCTTGAAGACTTTGGACCTGCGTGATGGGTGTCTGAACTTCATGTTTTTCAAGACACGGTAGTCACTCGCATTCAACTTTCCTGCAACCATTTCTTCTTCTTGTTCTTCGCCTCTGTTATGCCTTTGTGTACGTGTTAGTTTTTATTAGTTCCTTACTACGATGGGGTTTTTGTTTTATTTTTATAATATTTTGTCATCCGTGCGCTTTTTTGTTTTCCTTTCATGCTATAAACCTGGATGTTTTCAAGATTTCTTGTACACCTTCTAAACATCTAAGTCTTGGCCTTCCTCGACTTATTCTCCCTTCTAGGTTTCTTTTTAAGATCTTCCTGGTTCGTCTGAATGGCAGTCATCAGTCTATCAGTTTGCTTCTTATTTCGGTGGATGTGCTTGCTTTCCAGTATTGTATATTTTCCTAAGGATTGTTCTTTCCTTTTCTAACCTTCTCATCTATCTCCTTTCAATAGGCACCAAATTTTTAATGGTCCCCGGCTTACACACATTCACGTTATTCTTCACTGATAGTACATTTGATTTTAGGATATTCCTTAACCCAGAGCAACACGTTTCACTTCTTTACTTCACTTTCGAGGTTACCATCTTCTATTTTGTGTCCCTCGTTAAGTTCTCCTTGCGTTGCCTTCCCTTTATTTAGAGTTTAGCAATTATATTAGTGAATATATTTCCATCTTCAGCAATTCGAAAGATTTGTTAAGGATGCATTTCGGTCCACTGTCTTGTGTTCTTTAACCTGGATGTCTTTCTTCTGGTCCTTCCTCGTTTACTTCTGATTTTTCCTTGCATGCCTATTAAATTTGGAGAAGCTGTTTTTTTTTTATTCCAAGTGTACATTCGTTTAGGGCTGTTTGAAGGATTACTTCGGAATATAAGTTAAATAACATTAGAGAGAGTATGCATCCCTCCTTTACACATCTTCTAATATCTATTGCCTCCGACTTTGTGTTATCTACATTTACTTTGACAAGTTCATTCCAATTTGGGTTTTTAATGATCTTGTTGTCTCTTTGGTCCAGTCCGATTTTTTCCATGCACTCAATAAGTTTATCAAATGCATTTTGATAGTCGAGAAAACATAAATACATACCTTTCGGTTGGTTTCTATATTTCTGCATCAACACCTTAATGCAGAAGAGAGCTTCACGTGTTTCCATACCATTGCTGAAACCAAACTGCGAGTTGCTTAAGACTTCTTCGCCCTTTCTATATCAGTATTCGGTTTTGCGTTACCTTCAACAATATTTTCAGGAAATTTCCTTGCGTTGCCTTTTTTTAGCAAACCGACGAATGTTAAGACCAGCCAATCGTGCGGAATGTTTCCCTATTCGTAGATCTTATTAAATAATTCTACCAAGATCGTAGATCTTCATGATTTATTAATTTTAAAACTTCCATGTAAACACCTCCAGGTCCTGGTGATTTTCCTATCTTCATTTGCTTCAATGCATATTCTATTTCCCGTTTTAATATGCTGGGCCCCCACTCGATCGTTGTATCTCGTATTCTTGTCTTCCATCATCAATCAGTGTTTCAGTATATTTCTCTCACTCCTTTAGTTTATCTGCTGTTTCGAGAATAATCTTATTATTGTTTTCCTGTATGTTCAAACAACTTCTTTTATTTTCCTGTGTAGACCGAACAATTCATGGCGCTTGTTTAGATCTTCAAGCTCTCCGCATTTTTACTTCATCCAGTTCTCTTTCGTCTCTTATTTTGGCTTTCATTTCTTTGTGGATTTGCTTTGTTTTTATTCTTAAATCTACCACGCATATTCATTAGGTTTAATATTTCTTTTGTCATCCATTCTTTCTTGCATCTATTTTCTTCAGTGGGCTGCAGTTTATTGTTGCTGACTTCTGCTATTTTAAATTTTTTTTGGAATGAGCCAACTGTGGACTGCGAGAGTTAATCATTTGCAGTTTAAATTGTTGGGACTGCTTGTGCTTCTTGAGCGCTTTCTTCCTTGCCCATATCTCTTTCATTCTTTGGCTGTGTCGTTGTGTAGCTTATTCTGATCTCTCTCGTCTTAACCCTTTCTTAAACTTGATTTATGGGTCTTCCTGTATCACTTTTCGGAAAGCCTCTCTGTCGTTGTGTTTCTGGGATGTTTCAAGTTTCAAGATCTTGTTTGGCCTATTTGTACCAAGACAATGTTGTTTTCTTACGCGGGTTGACTCTGTGGATGATGCTGGTTAGTCTTAATTCTTCTATCCGTTCTAGGTGTCCACTTTTGATAATGGTCTCCATTAAAGGTTCTTGTTGAAGGTATAGTTCCTCGTTGGGTCTGTGTTATCTTTCTCAGGATCGTTCTTTCCTTGACCTCTAGTTTTTGTAACAGTCTTGCTCCTTTGATGGGCAGGATTTCTGCCGCATAAAGAGATTCGGATTTAATTACTGTGGTATAGTGTTTCAGTTTTGCGCTGATTGATATGGATTTCTTTTGATTAACCTTCCTGTCATAGTATTATCATTATATTATCATTAACAAACTGTTGTGGCCAAATATTCATATTTACTGGGTTTTTCATATCGTTTATGATTTACCAAGATCAGGCTCTCTTTCTAATTCTGTACTGTTATGTCTGTTATATCAATGTCATTAGCATTTGCCAGTTGCTTGCCCTGCCTAGTGTTTATCGTGCTTACACAATTCACAGGCACTCTTTATAGAGCCTTTTCCAAAGTGGGCCCTTGCCTTTGTTTCTTTTAAGCGCATCTTTATCAACCTTTAATTAATTAGTTTTCTAGACACTTTTAGTTCTTATAGGCCGCTGGTCCTTTGATTATTGTGTCGTTGAGCAACCCTTTCTGCTTTTAAATACCTTTTCCACTTCCTCCTTAGTTGGTGGCTATACTTAATTATCATCTCCTCTGTCTTTTTTTGCATTATTAGTAGTCCCATGAGAATTTGCCCATAGTTTACAACTTTTACGGTTTCACCATTTTCGCAAAGCCTTTTTAATCCAAACTTACTTAGGTCTAACTTTGCAAATCCTCTTTCTTTGCTAACACCAATTTTAGTACTTGAAGTTGTAATGACATTGTGTATAAATCAGGAATGAACATTAGTAAGAAACTCAACCCAATTATCGTGAAATTCCTAAGTTATCGGGACCAATAATTCTTAGTAACGAGATTAAATTGAAAGACACCGGATAATCGTTAGGGAAAACCTAACGTTTAGCGGATTTACTAGAACGATGGATCTGATAAAAGGTGGTATCCCAAGTACTTAAGGGAGCTTCTAAAACTGTCGTTGTAACAAAGTGGATATTTTGTTCTTTTAAACTGTAGTTTACTGTCTACATTACAAAGCTCAAACTACAATGTATACAATCCATAAAAAAAAGTTAAGGTTTTAGTTCTCAGGAAAAATTCAATTTGCTGAAACCGTGTAAATCCGTAAACATAAAAAACATCATAAAAAAGACATTAAACTGAACAATTGTAACGTGGTTATTGCTTCAGTTTTGTTAGGCGGAAATGTATAGATGTGATCACACTTTAACACACTTTCATGCATCACAATGCAGACAGCATACGGGTTTTGATGCTCATTCAATTATGACAAAGCTGATGCTTCTACAGGGAGGGCAGGTGATGATGGATGAGTGCGTAGAGTGAAATGAGGTGCTATAAACCGCACAACAATCGATAACAAAGACTTACTTCCGATTAATTTTAACCGGTTTTTGTTTCCCATGCTTTATGTGCTTGTTTAACCGGATAATATTTGGGGGAGTTAATAAATTTTACTCCGGAACTTAGGAAAAGTTCTCTCTAGAAACAATACTTAGGTTCCTGTTTTATAAAATCAACTTATCTAATAACCCAAAATAATTGCAGTTTAATCGAATTTTACCCTTTTTAAAGTGAACTTCTGAAAAAAATACTTACCCCTGATAAAATATAGAAAGTTATTGCTTTTCGACTTATGGCTTTTCACACAAAAGCTGTTTTCTGTTAAAACAAACAACCGATAGTAAATAAAACGTTTGCCTAAAAGACCGCGTGATACCCCGGAAAACCGGGCTTGCAATCTCCTTTGAAATGATTCTTAATATTTGTAGGCTTCCCTTAAAATATTCTCACCTAAAGGAAGCGACTAAAAACATCCTTTGAAGGACTGACTTTATAACGAATGAGGGGTTGCAACATTTCTGTTATCGGTTCCTGTCAATAAGAAATGGTTTCGCTTCCTGTTCCTAACTAAATCAAATGTCAAGGTATCAACTTTCGTTTATCCTTGAAGCTTCTCTTTAAACAAAAAACACCTGTGGAACTAAATTAGGGAAGGTGCAGAACGAAATAAACCCCAAACCTACTAAGTTTATCCATTAGCCTTGTTATACAAGCCACAGCTGAAGGATCTCCTAGAAGGGACACAAAACACCCTGATAAATTTTCTTTTTCACATAAAATACCCCAGTTTGATTGGCTAAAACTAATTAAGTCCATCATTTAAGGTAAAACTTAAGTTAGAAGGATGCTTCCTATGTAATATTGTAACGTAGTGACTCATATTGGGTTTTAATCCACAATAAGTGCCTGTTAACACCAATTTTGTTTCCCAAAACTTTCAAATATTTCATGTATATGTATGTTAATCAATTCTGAAATTTTTGATTGTTTTCCAATTTTCTTAACAACGTTGTTAAAATTCATTTTCCGCTCCTATATTTTTTTCGTTAGGGCTAATTTCGTCACTTTGTTACGCCTTTGATGGTAGTTACAGCGAGAAAAACCGAATCCAATTTTCTATAGACCTTGAACTTTTACTTGGTATATTTATTTTTTGTTTAATTGACACTTCTTCTGCCTGAAATTATTCCAAACTGGGATGTTTTATTGACGGTTTCGTTTCATTTCCTTTTTTTGGTGGTTCTTTTTAAATCCTTTCTTGATACTCAGAAGTTTTTTTTAGGAAAAGTACTAAGTAATCCAAACATATTACACTTTGTATGAAATTCTATCTACAATACAGGCTTCCTTCTTCGCTTCCATGGGCTATTTATACAAAAAACAATATTCCTTGTCGTTTAACTGAAGAAAATTTCTACTTCGCGAAAGAAAAAAACAGAAGCCTTCGTGTAAAGTTTATTTCGTGTAGAGAGAGTAGTAATATTGATGTTTCAATATAAATTTTGATTCCTTGCGCTTTAAATATTCATGAAAGTCTGAAAGGTGTATAAAATTCTATGTTACTCAGAGGCAATCAGAAATTGTATGTGGGTAGTTGTTCTAAAATCACTAAGTAACTTTCAATGAACTAGACTATCCTTTTAGCATAAAATTTGTATGTAAATTTATAATGTGCAGGATTATTATCATTAACTATATGCAGTAAACAGGAGATGGCCGAATAATTTAACAGGAAGTAATTTACAGGAAGGTGCAACGCTCATTTGCTATAATAATTTAAAACAAAATTTAAACGAAAACAAATTTGAATCTTTTCAATCTGATGTGATGTAACGGTTTGAAAAGAAAATTATTTGACCTAATTATTTTCAACGCAAATATAACAAATGAATTTGAAACTAATAACTAAAATAATTTACATTATTTATTAAACTAATTTATAGCATACATTTATAGTTATTTCGAAATGCCTCTGTAATCTTCGTAGGATTTCTCTTATAACTATGCTGACTTTCTAGAAGCATTCACTCGGTTATTCTAGTAGGGTCACCTCTTACATGAGTCATGAGCAGGTGGTCGTTTCACGCAAATTCCAGTGGCTTCCAGAACACTTCTCAACTTTTGACAAGTTAGTTTTACTGTCTCAAAATATAAATTTTAATCAGTGAAACGGAAACATAATTATAAATACCAAAGAAATATAAATCTTCCTTTGTTTAATCTACAAGAATTATCCATGAACTTGAAACTTAAACCTAATACAAAAGCAATTAAATTACGCTTGTGAAAATTAACGTAGTCAAAGACTAAAGTTCTTTGGTCACTTATTCGAGCTGTTCCTTGTGCCTTTTCTGTTTGGGCTCATATTGGAGAAAGAATAATGCTTATAATTTCAGAAAGGCGTCCGAAAACAATCTTGGGGTAAAATAACAATGATAAAAAGCAATAAATAAATTTTAACCAAGTAATCACGTTTAATATCTTAATTGGGCCATGAAAATTCAAAAAAGCTCAAACTAAACTTTAATAAATCCACAATTACAGTAAAAAGCTTAAATAAGGAACGCCAAGATAAACAAATACTATAACTGAAAGAAGAAAGTACACAATAAACCAGATATTTTAATTAAGAAGCTTGTTCCCAGATGTTTACTCGTAAATTTTAGCTTTTGAATTAAGGCTTGATTGGATTTCTAACACGCGGTTATTTAAGTTAAACATAAGTCGAATAAAAATTTATTGAAGTTTCAACGAAAAGTTACAACGAAAAGGAATAGGAATATTCTGAGAATAGGGCGCAACGAACTGTTTTGTAAATTTAATGTGGTTTTGGGGTTATGTCCTAAACTAATCCTTGTTGGTTGGTTGATTGGGGAATTTCTTCAGTAGACGATCAGTAACAATCTAAAACTTTATGAAAGTTGAACGACTTAAAAAATTAAATCCTCCGCCCTGAGCAAGTTTGGGATTTTAATATAACGAACGTTTCCAAAATAAAAAAAAATATGCCGTTCGCTTATTGTTGTTTTTTTTATTATTGCTTTCTCAGATATCCAATATTAGAAACGGGAAATTTTTCCCATTGGTCTCAGAACAAATAACAAATAAAAAACAAAAAAAATAACAATTTAAATAAATACGAAGCTAGGTAGAAACAATTTCAGCTGAATTTCCCTGCTTGTATGAGGTTACATTATAAATAAACTAACATGCGTATAACCCAACGTATATGTTTGTATAGTTGGGATAACATATTCAGTCATAGTATTTACTAACAAACATGTCTAAGAGGTAATAATCTCGACGGTATCAGAATCAGAAAGGATTTTATGGGGGATAAACAAACCCGAGGAAAATTTTATTACCGCAAGGTTGTCGTTTCTGATGCTACTTAAGTAGTTTTGGTCACCAGTAAAATTGGTTTTACCAAAATGACGAGGGTGTAGCCGCTAAGTGTTTGTCGTTACGTATCAGACCTTTTTGGTGTCCACATTATTTACGTTCAAATTCTGATACGTGGGTGTAAGTTGAGGTAACGTATGTTTATACATATCTTACACGCGACGTGTACAAATTAACTCGTGAGCTGTGAAAATCTCCCTGCAGAATAATTTAGTTGAGTTTCTCATGCACGTTTTGCAATTTACCGAAATAGTTGTCAGTTGTGTTACTGACAGTTTTGTTGTTTGCTTTTACAGTACGCTCTTTAATAAATAGAAATGCTAATTACGAGTTGCGGTATTGTTTCCCCCTGTTTTCTATGTCTGCAATGTTAATAATTGTTGTTGTTATTTTACTTTATTTGCAATTAAACTACTGCGATCGTCTGTCGTTTTCAAAGGCACTTCCGTAAAGTTGCATCGATTTCTATACATTATGCAGCGAGCCCCAAAGAGTTTCATCGTAATTTTCAAGAAGTGCTGGATTATCCGTATATTTTTTCGAATTTTATAATATCTAAAATGTAATACTTAAACCTCTTCCTTTCTTCCCTTTTTGCTTTTACAGCGTCGGTTCATCATCTCGTTAATTCACTTCTGGACATGGTTGACCTTGTCCGTTTTGTTCTGTCCAACTACGATGCCCCATATTGAGGTATTCCTCTATCTTATTCCTCCAATTCGCTCTGTAATATATTCCCAGGAAGACGTTCGTCTTCCTCATTAAATAACCTATCCATCTTCTTCTCTATGCCTTTATGATACCAATTTCTTGATTCGATCGTCTTTCCCATCTACATATTGTCCACCTTTCCGTCCCCGCAAATTTTTCTCAACACTTTCCTTTTCCAGATATCTAAAATGTTTAGGCCCATACTGGATCCCCTTTTCTTCAGGCCATCCTGTACTTACCAACCTCTATCAGTACTGGATTCTCCGTAGATTCTTCTTCTTCTTTTATTTTAGACCGAAGTCTGTTTTTCTTTGCATACTTTTATTATTCATGGAGTTTACATACGTCGATGAGAGATCCAACTCTCCATCCATTTTCCAGTTCTATTTTTCGCCTTGGCTTTAAACCTTCTGCTAATTTGGTAATTCTATCATCATCGGCTTTTTTGATGTGATCGTTCCACTAGCATCTTCTCCTTTGAGTAAATTTTACTATGTTGTTCTCCAACATCCTCATTTCTTACTCTGTTTCTTCGTGTCTTTCCCAGTGGGTTTATCTCCGTCGTAATTGTTTGGTTTTACTTGCATCAGCCCGTGTCTCTACGGAGTAATTTTCAATTTTCCGCCATAACTCGAAAACAGTCGTAGCTTTGCAAATAACAAAGTTACCCATACATCCATTTCGAATTTAGGACACACCGTACTGGGCACTCTGTACTTGACTCGATCCACTATTACGTTGGATTTCCTTTGTTAATCCCTTTCCTGTTTGTATTGTCGTAGTTGTATTTAAGGAATAAGTCAAAGAGATTTCAAGCTTTTTACGTTATCAATGGAGGACTTATTTAAAAATCTCAATTGGGAAAACCGTGGTATAAACATTGAAGGACAAAAGTTAAATACATTGAGATATGCAGACGATGTGATGCTTATTACAGAGTTTGGAACTGCAGGAAATGATAAACGAGTTAAAAGAAAAATCAGAAGAAATAGGGCTAACTATAAATATGACCAAGCCAAAAATAATGAAGAAATCCTCCCAACAAGATGACGACCCAACACACACCACCCAACACCACATGGCAAGAGCAATCCATAATATCACACTAAACGACAAAAAATCTATAGAATGCATTAGACAACGTACCAAAATGGAAGAGGTCGAAAACACAATAATGAAAGCAAAGTGGAGATGGGCAGGACCTGTAGCAAGAATGAAATGGACGAGAAACACGACTGAATGGAAACCATGTGGAGAAAAGAGAAATCCTGGACGGCCCTTACTAAGATGGTACGTCGACATTAAGGAAAATGTGGGGGAAGGGATGGATGAACGTAGCACAGGACAGAAGCAGATGGAATGAGGCGTATGTCCACTTGTGGACGATGAACGCTGGATAGTGAGGGAGAGAGCTAGAGAGAATTTTGTTGGTATTAATGTCTTTAATTATTGTTGTTAGTTGCAGTGGTACTTGCAATATGGTCATTACGTCAGCTAGCTTCACCTGGTCGACCTGGTCTCTAACTCTGCAAGGCACATAAAGACTGGTGTGTTAAATTCAATCGTTTTTTCTACTAGCTGGCGAACAACAAATATTGCATCGTTGGTTAATATGTTTGGACGGAACCCCTGTTGCGATTCTAGTTTTTCTGGTATTATCTTAGTTAATAGCGTTTGTGTTGCGTTTAGGTACTAATGTGATACTGCTATGGTTTTCGGGTTTTATCCCTTTCACCCTTCTTAAATATAGGGGTTATCCTACTATTTCTCCATTCTAGTGGCACTTATTCCCATTGTAGTGTAGCAATTATAGCAAACGACCGATGTTCAGCTGGAGGTCCGACGTGCATCGAGGGGGATCAGGCAGCAAATCGGATGCGCGAAAAGTATAAAAAGCAGCGGATGGCATTATTTGGCAAGAAGAAAATTAGACCGGAAGAGGTGAAGAAACTATATCTAGGTAACCAAAATTTTAAAATTCGTCAGATTAACGGAGAAATTCGTGTAAGAGTAAACCACGAGGGGGGAAGCGATGTGGACCCGTGAGGCCTTGATCGCAGGAAGGTCACATCTGGACTGTCTTAGTATTTTGTTTATCTGTTGATTGTGAGCACAATTTCTTAGACTTTCGTATTTAATATGAAGTTGATTGGGCACAAGAAATTTTATGCTGGGCCGGCGGATACTCTAATTTACCAATAAAATCCATAAAATATTAACAAAACGATTTTCGGGTTGGGACCGTGTCATTGTTGAGATAGAAAAACTCAACGTTTCGCCCACTTCAGGAGGAAAAGGGAGCACTAAAAGAGCACGGTAACTCAACGTGTCAACCACGCCAGAGGCGAAACTCTTTTAGCAAGACGCGGAAGGGTACCGGTAACTCAACTTATCAACCAAGCCAGAGGCGAAACCCTTGCTCCTTTTAGACCAGACACAACTTTAGGTTATTATGTTTCCACGGGTCTACCATCTTTTGGATGAGCCACCTAAGCCCTGTTGTTACATGAATATCAATTAAAGAATTTTTCCTCTTCTTCTGTTAGAATCCAGTCAGTGATTATTAAAGATTATTTCTTGTCCCTGTTTTCTTAACGAAATTATATTGTAATGAAGCGATGTTCGGGAATGCATCGCCACGTGCGTTGATATAACGTGTTAGTCGGGGTCAATACACTGGCAGGAATAAAGACATCTAGGCATGCACGCGTATGACCCCTGTGAACCTGAAAGATATTGCACAGCTGTGTGGCGCGTGGAGGTGATGAATTAACATTCTGTAAAATACATAGTTCAGCACGATTCTTGGCACGTATGTCTCTGTTCTAAGACATGTGTGCGTGGGAGCTGACTTTATTCGACACTCTGTATATAAGGAATTACTCAGCAAACCCCTTTACGATTAGTGTAGCCGTCGAACAAGCATGTCCTTAAGAAGGCAGGGTCTTCAAAGCGATGTTTCCTACGATTTTGATGTAAGATTATTTTTCTGTATTCAATTTAATTTAATTATTCAATTCATAGTCAGACTTTGATTATTGTTTGTACTTGGAACTTATCTCTAAAATTGCCTAAGTGTTTATCTTTAATTTTAACTGTAAATAATGCCTTGTGAAACTTGATCGTGGTGATCAAGGTACTTAACCAACGTGGTGTTGGTACTTAAGAATTATCAGTAATTCTACTAAATTTAACTTTTAACATTAGTTTTGGTGACAACCACTACTCTACAGTATTTTACAATTCCTCTCAATTATCGCACTTGCCTATTTAACTGAATATTATAAATTTAATATCTTGATGTTAGTTCTTTGTTAAGGATGTCTAGATTTTATTTATTCTTCTAAATTTACCTTTACAGCTATATCATCTTTAAACTTCTCCTATTTTCATTTCTGCCATTTTTCAGTAACCTAGTTGTATCCTTAATCGATTCATCCGTTAGTTCTGAAAAGATCAGAAGGCTCAGCATGCATCCCTATTTGACTTTTGTTTCTGATATAAACTCTTTCCATTCTCCATTGTTTGGTCATACAATATTCCTATCATTTTTTTACATCAATCTTACTACCTGTGTTGTTTCTTTGTCTACTGATTTTACCAATGTTATTCATATATATTCTTCTTTCTGTCCGTCGAAGGTCTTTTTTCGTTATTTTTTTATTAATTTATCTTGTTAGGAATATTATATCTTGGGCACTCTTTCTCCCTAGAAAATCAATATGTGTCTCTTTTGTTATTTGGTCGATCTTTTCTCTTATTTTTTATTATTTTGCCAGTTATCTTTCTTGGATTACTGGTAACGGTATCGCTTTATAATTATTACACTCTTATTTTCATTACTTCTTACCTGTACTGCTACTGCCAGGTAGTTCTTTACTTTAAACAGCTTCATTTAGTATTTATATTAGTTTTTAATTCCCGCTTCTTCCATTTATTTTATCGTGGGGCGAGTGCCATTATCTCTGACGTAAACTGCATAGGAAAGTTAGAACACCATTTTACTGTAAATTGCATGAAGTTGTTTAAATAGGTCTTTTTATTAAACCTTTCAGACTACCCATTGAATTGAACTTCAAAAATTCGAAATGTTTTTCATTTTCTTTCTTATGAAAATTTTACTTTTTCAATATAAATAGATGGTTATGTTAGCTTAATATATAAATTTTAATTAAATTTCTATTAAAAGGCTGAAAGTTTGTTTACAGCGATGATCCAAAAAATAACAAAGACTGCCAAGAGCTAAAACGTTATGAGCAAAAAAAACAGGCAGCCTTCCACTTGATAAATCTGTTCATATTTAGGATAACACCGTAGACGACGAGTTCTTTTTGTTCAAAGATAAAAGGTTGTTCAAAATTTCAACACGTCTGCCTGATTAATTTCCGAAGTGTTGAACCGACATCGAGTTGTAATACTATTTGTTAGCAGCTTTGGTTCTCCATTTTTTTCCCTCTGAAATCAATATGTTTCCTTCTCGAGGGAGACATGGAAGTACATTACAATTCAACGCGTTGCGAAAGGTTATTAGTTTTATATAGCGAGACGGTTTTATACTAAAGGAGAAAAGATCCAGAAAACGTAATATAACAATCCAGTCCTATATTTAATGCAAATTCTTTGATTTAAATCCAAATCGTAAAACAGTTACGACCACATAATTGGGACTTTCCCTTAATGGTTGCTACCGTTTTACTTTAATTCTCAGGGCTATTATACGAATTTAGGCAATTTAATTTGGCCAGTTTAGGGGAACAGTTATAAACTTCAACAAAAAATTTAAAAAAAAAAGGTTGAAATAACAGACGAACCGAAGGACATTTTATACTCAACAGATCAAGGTCTGAAGGAGACAAAGAAGGTAAAATTGGAAAGCTTAAATTTTTGGACATTGAAATACTCTAAATCAGAGCAACACAAAATTTTCGCAAAGGGATTAAATCGACTTTAAGGATTTCCTTAAAATGTTAGTTCACCAAAATGAATTAAATTGCAAAAAGTTGTTCGTTGTGATTTAAAAAACTCACACCTCAAAGTCCTCAAACCAAAGAATCTGCGAAGTCGACGATTTTAATAATCGAAATTCATTTAAATAAAAGAATCCTTGTTGATCATACTTCTTGGCCCAATCAATCCTGAAAACATAATCCAAAGAAAAGATGTTTTTGAACATTTTCGTTCGTGAAGAAGTAAAATATCAAAGTGAACAAAGAAACTTGCAACAGAAAATGAAACAATCTTGTAAGATGCGAACTTGAATGACTTTAACCATTGTGAAAATGTGGGTCAATGAACAATTTCGAACAGAATTACTTATACTAAGTCGATAGATAGGTCACGTGACGCCAATTAGAACTAATAACCTAACTTTGGAACGAAATTTTGAACAGCCTACGTGATCGATTGAAAACATTTTTTTTTTTCTGAAGATCCCCAGGGAATTTGAAACCTTGACATGTTTGCTTTGATCTTTTTTATTTTGAAGTAAGGATGTTATTAAATAAAGAAGGTATACGGTCGTTTTCCCTCATCATGATATTACCAAAGCTCGCCTTAGATATTTTTTTATAGAAACCAAAGTGTTTGAATATATTAATGACTGGAAAATCTTTCAAAAGTTTATGAATTTGGCGCGAAAATTACGTCATTAAATGTAGCTTCTTTATTGGCTGCACTTGTTTTAATGTCATGACTGCCGTTGTTGTGATTCGTTCGTTTGTTTAGTGTTTATTTAAGGCGCGAATTTTAAAGTAATTTCAAGGTGTTTAGTTAGAAAAAATTAGCAAAGGACTTATTGCCGTATTTAACGTTGAATCTAAAAGCTGAATTTTACAGAAATAATGCGAACAAATTTACTGGGGTTATTCAATAATCCCCAAAGAAGTTAAAAAGTGCTCGCGATTAACCGAAGAACTTCACATTTTACATTAACGTCAACACCGCTCCATCAAACCATAAAGTCAACATGCTACGAGTTAAGGGTCTCAACTGGCGGATCGAAATTCCTTTAAATTTTAAACGTAATATTCCAGTGCTGGTTCAGTTGAACCTCAGTGCTTCGGTAGGTTGTTGTGCACATGCAGTCTGCCGTTGGTAATCATCTTTTACCTACATCTCCACTACAAAACGAAGAAATCGACATTTTTATACTTTTGCTGGAATTTCGAATTTTCACGGAGCTGCCTTTCATTGTAAATTTCCAGTTATTAAATTTACATTTTCAAGTTGGAAAATTTCTTCTGCGTGACTTACTGATACCTTTAGATCTTGAAAAAATTTAGGAGACTTGATATTTAAAAAATAAACATAGAAAGTGTGTTTAACAAATTATGTAAAAATTGTAATGTGTCTTCCATCAAGTTCGTCAGTAATTCACCTAAAAATTCCAGAAGGAACTTTTAAAAAGATTACAACATAAACACCATCAATTTATGAGGCTCGCTGAGCTCCTTGGTGTACGGTAAATGAAGTGTTTGCTTACACAATTAGGGAAGTTGATGTCTTCTTTCAAAGACAGTTTGAACAACAAACTTGTATCTTCTCAAAGTAATAGGGAGATAATTTTTATTCAAATATTTTTGAACCAACATTAAACGTGCTTTAGAATGCAACAGTTTTTGATTAATGCGTTTGATCATTTTATAAATTATTGTTGTTCACCGATTTGTAAACTTACATTTGATAATTTGTATTTATTTTTTGTGTAAAAAGCAAAACTGTATTTATCAGTACTTAGCGGTGATTATGGTGGTTTCAAGGTCCAGAATAATAAAAAGTCAGCTTTAATATTCGTTTGAAAAAGTCCCCTAATTTTTTTTATTTTGTTCTTGAACTACATTCAACCAGCTGCTCTTTTCCACTCAGATAACAGATTTTTTCAAAACCTCAGACTTAATTAAACTTGAACTATTTAATCCTGCTGCAATTTTAAGCATGATCTTCCAAAAACTTTAAAAAAAATGTGAAAAAACGCAGAGAAAGAATATCTTTCGTACAATTCCTACTTTATTATCAGTCTGCAACATCCCTATGTAGGGCAAAGGCCTTCCTCTTTCCCTCATTCTTTTTTCACACTTCTTTCTTTTCTACTCAGTTTTAGCTGAAGGGTGAAGGTGAATTACTTAACATAATTAAAGAAAGTATTTTCAAAAATTTGATGACATCTAGAAATAACCCAAGCAGCGCACCTAGCTAGACTTGGGCTAGGATTTCAAGCTGGGTCTTAGGTATTTGGTTATATATTTTGAATATTAGTCGCTCTCATTGAGCTCTTCGACTCTTCGCCTATGGTGAGTCATGCCACGTTCCTCTCATTCATTGGTTTTTACAATTTATTGTGTGTCCTTGCTCTGTGTGTTATTTCTCTCCATTTTCTCCTGTCCGGAATATATTTCCTAACTTGCTCTTCCCATCTACTCGTTGGTCTTCCTTTTGGTCTGTTTCTATCTGGTCTCCACTCTGCGATGCTTTTAACTTCACTACTTTCCTTCATTCTTTTCATGTGCCCAAACTAACGTAGCCTCTGTGATTTTATCACCCTTACTAAGTATATCTTCTTCTTTCAAGATTTCCATTACTTCGTGGTATTCCTTTCTCCAACTTTCTTGTTGGTTCATCTATTTTTGTAACTTTTTTTTTCAAATCCTCTTAATTGTTGTTCAGTTTCACTGTTGAAGTTCATAGTTTCTGCTGCGTATATTGCTACTGACCATATCGCTGTTTTGTCTTAGTTGTTCTGCCTATTCATTGATCTTGTATGAAATTATTTATATCCTCCCTGTGTTCTCTACGATATTTTCATTTTCTTGTCGTTGGTATTGTGGATTATGACGCTCAGAAAGTTATTTACCGCTGTAAACCTAGTTCTATGTCCTCTCTTCCATTAACTCTATTATTTTTGTTTAATGTCATATATTTTTTTTCCGATTGATTTACCTCGAAGTCTTTTTTTCCTGCTTCGATAGTTGGTTTGTTTAGGACTTCTTTTAGTCTTTCTATGTTTCTCGCGGATATGGCCAGGTCATCAGCACAAGCCACAACTTGTACCATTTTGGTAATTATGGTACCTTCTAGCTACCATTAAGGCTTGTTTGGAGACGGCTTTCCATTGTCTTCTGGCACCAGCTCTACCAGATCCCCTTTGACGCACTTCAGACACTGACGCTTTGGCATTCCTTTTCTTCTTCTTCTCCTTCTGCTTCTCCGTAAAGTAGTTATCAGGAAAACATCGACGGTTCCATTCTTATAATATGGCCCAGCCCCCTCAACTGATTTTGTTTAACTATATTTATGATTGTTGGTTCCTTAAATTTGTATAGATCCTTATTGTTTCTTCTTCTCCAAGTCCCCTCCATCCTGACACCTCCATAGGGGCGCCTTAATATCTTCCTCTCAAAAACGGTCAGTTTAAATAAGTCTGTCTACCGTAATATCCAGGTTTCACTACCGAATACTACAGCCGGCCTAATGATTGTTTTCTACACTTTTTCTTTTGCCTTAAGTATACGAAATATTTTTTGCTGTTAACACATAATTTGAGACGCCGCACTTCTTATACCACTAATCAGTCTTCTTTATAATTCATTTGCCAACTTACTCGTTCATGTTATTTCAAGTCCAAGATATGTCACTGTTTCCACTAGCTCAAACACACTCTCCTTCTCACCTAACCCACCCCCTATTACTAGCTGTTTCCTTTCCACTCACTAGATACTTACGTTTATTCTCATTTATTACCAAAGCATAATTTTGCGATTCTGTTTATAGTTTCCTTATTAGTATTTTCAACTCCTCTTGGGATGACCACTGTGAGTATTGTGCCCAGAAGGTGACAATAGTCACATCTGCATAAGCTAACAGTTGGTACGAATTTCTCTTCCTTACTGTCAACTTTTTTTTTCTTTTATTGAAACATAGTATATCAGCAATCAGAATTACAAAAGATTCTATGAGCTAATTTGTTGATAAGATTAGTTAACTTGATGAGGTTGGCACTCACTGGTGCTTACTCGCGATTATCTCCGCATACTGATTGAGGGTGACGGATTCACTCTGGAGGGTTCATGTTAGTTTGTAGGTCGCTTTAATCGCCGAAAGTTCTGTTGTAACGTTAGTGGTTCTACGATGTCATTTGGATGGTTTGTAAACCTATCATAATGTCTGGCTGCTTGTTCCGTAATTACGTCACGCACGTATGGGGTATTGGAGTCTGTATGTACACAGGGTGAGGTTCGTCACGTACCATGGAGCATCCATAAGAGTTCTTAATGTCTTGGATTGGAACTTTTGGAGTAGCTAGAGCAGCTCCATAGCTCGCATCCGCATGTCCAAATAGGGCAAAGATGGTTCTGTATGTAAGGAGTTTGTTTTCTATGGCTAGGGGTGATTTCCGACCTATTAGCCAGTACATCTTTTTAGTTTTCAGATCCATCGCCTTGCGCTTCTTCTTTATGTGTTGGTTACTGTCAACTCCAGCACAATATTGAAAAGGGCCATCGAGATTGGATCGCCTTGCTTGGACCCACGTTTTGTTACAAAATTTCTTGACAATTTACCCTGTATATTAACCTAGTTAATGATGTTCATTAATGTTACCTTCGTTAGTTCAATTAAATTCTTTGGAAAGTTTAGGTCCTTCATTGCTTGCAGCATTTTCTGCTGGTTGACTTTGTCATATGCCTGCCTAAAGTCACATTGAGTCATCGAGTCTTCTGTTTATCAGCGTGGCAAGAACTTTATAAGTTACATTTAAAACTGAGATTGGGCGGTAGTTTTCACACCTTAACCAGTTACCCTTCTTATGTATAGGGCGTATCACTGATTGGCTCAATTCTGCAGGCATCCTTTTAGATTTTCTTTATCATCTCCACAATACTCCCAGTTAGCCTCTCTGCTCCAGATTTTAGCAGTTGCGCTTGAATTCCATCACTGTCCCCACTTTTATTGTTTTTCATGAATCTGATTGCCTAGTTCTATGTCCTATCTTCCATTAACTCCATTATTTTTGTTTAATGTCATATATTTTGTTTTCGATTGATTTACCTCGAAGTCTTTTTTCCCTGCTTCGATAGTTGGTTTGTTTAGGACTTCTTTTAGGCTTTCTATGTTTCTCGCGGATATGGCCAGGTCATCAGCACAAGCCACAACTTGTACCATTTTGGTAATTATGGTACCTTCCAGCTACCACTAAGGCTTTTCCATTGTCTTCTGACACCAGCTCTACCAGCTCCCCTTTGACGCACTTCAGACACTGACCCTTTGGCATTCCTTTTCTTCTTCTTCTCCTTCTGCTTCTCCGTAAAGTAGTTGTCAGGAAAACATCGACGGTTCCATTCTTATAATATGGCCCAGCCACCTCAACTGATTTTGTTCAACTATATTTATGATTGTTGGTTCCTTAAATTTGTATATATCCTTATTGTTTCTTCTTCTCCAAGTCCCCTCCATCCTGACATCTCCATAGCTGCGCCTTAATATCTTCCTCTCAAAAACAGTCAGTTTAAATAAGTCTGTCTACCGTAATATCCAGGTTTCACTGCCGAATACTACAGCCGGCCTAATGATTGTTTTCTACTCTTTTTCTTTTACCTTAAGTACTATAAGAAATATTTTTTGCTGTTTACAGATAATTTAAGACGCTCGCACTTCTTATACCACTAATCAGTCTTCTTTATAATTAATTTGCCAACTTACTCGTTCATGTTATTTCAGTTCCAAGATATGTTTCCACTAGCTTAAACACACTCTCCTTCTCACCTAACCCACCCCCTACTACTATCTGTTTCCTTTCCACTCACTAGATATTTACGTTCATTCTCAATTATTACCAACGCATAATTTTGCGATTCTGTTTATAGTTTCCTTATTAGTATTTTCAACTCCTCTTGGGATGACCACTGTGAGTATTGTGCCCAGAAGGCGACAATAGTCACATCATCTGCATAAGCTAACAGTTGGTACGAATTTCTCTTCCTTACTGTCAACTTTTTTTTTCTTTTATTGAAACATAGTACATCAGCAATACACCACTCGCGAAAACCGCCTTGGGTGCGTGCACGCCTTGCTCCAATCCACGCCAATCGCTTGCTTCCTCAGTTAACCTCAGTTTGTTTCTTTTCGGTTATTAAGTAAGTTGTTATATGAAACTATGAGGTCTGTATTTCTACTGTCTTACTCTCTACTTGCCTTCATTACCATTAACACTTTCTAACTATAATTCTGGTTAGCTAGTCGAGCCTAGCCAATTTAGGAAATAGGCATTTTTTTAGATGTTAAAGGTGTTATTTTTATTATTATTTTTGTGAATTAACTTCAAATGTCAAGTAATTGTTGGGAAAAAAAGATAGTCTCCCCATAAATTTATGTCACCACTAGAACCCATTTATCTAAAATTCATACAAGACGAGGGTTCTCGTTAAGTTGTTAAAGTCCACGTCGACCTTTTCATAAATTTTCCAAGTAGGTGAATGAGAAAACGAGGACTAAGTGTTTGGTCAACCAGAAATTTTGTACATATTTTGAAATGAAAAATGGAGAACGCAGAAAAGCGTTTAATTCAATTCCCTTTTTTTTGTCCGTCAAGCGAACGCTCTATCTCTTAGTGCGTATCAGTTTCAGGCAAAAACTCAATAACATCAACTTAATTTTCCTTTAAATTAAAATATGAAATGTACAGGAGGATTCTGAAACGCTTCCTAGGTAATTAAATTATCACGTTGTGACGTAACACTTGAGTTTTAAACCCCGTGCTGAAGCCTTAATCTCGCTTTTCATCCCTCTTTTTCACTTTGTATATACACGTAAGCTTAAATAGCGCTGAAGATAATTTAAATACCCGGTAAATTATTTAAGTAAACGGTTTCCTAAAGACAAACAATGTTATCATGTCCGTTTTCTTCTTTTTAAAAATCGTTTATTACGAGCAACTCATTTCGTATTTGAAATTGACTGTCATTAGAAGTTAACAGGTATTTACATTTAAATTCTATTCGCAAATGGTTGTTAGGGATGGAACGGTGTTTTTACTGTAAAATAAATGACCTATTTGAATTTCGCTTATATTGCTAGTTCCGGTCTGAAACTGGAATTGAAGGAACTTACACGCTATCTGGTTTTATGTGAATCCATTAAATGAGCTTCTAAACCAATAGGAATAACTAAAAATGACTTAGTTTGTCTTATTTTCCCGTAAAACTTTGGTTGTAGAGAACAAAGCGAGTTACATGTTATATAAAGCCGCAGAATAACTTACGTTTCTAGAAACAGAAATAATTACAATAAAAATGCAATGAAAATTAATATTGAATTTAGGCAAAATACTCGTAAATTTAAACTTCCTCGAAATCTAATGATTAAAAGAACGGTGAAAGTTGTTTCTTATAGCAAGATTATGATTCATTTGAGATACGTTTTATTAGGATAGGACTAGGTACTTGGCACTTCTTACATTCCATGTTCCTATTCTTATGGATTTTGATGTTTTATAAGACATTATTTGTTGTTGACGTGGTGCGGCATTATTCAGGTCCTGAGATTCTTCGCATCTCTGTCCCATCGAAGGCCACATTTGATTTTGTCTGCCATGATGGTTATTCTTGGGAACATTATTTGAAAATAAATAATGGATGCTTTCGTCATCGTACTAGCAGAGTCGGTTTAATCCATATGCGATAGTTGCCTCTGATTGTCTAGTGCAGCGTTTCTTAAACTGTGTTCCGTGGAACCCTAGGGTTCCGTGGGGATCACTGAAGGGTTCCGCGAAACTTACGTGCTCCTTTATTATAACATTCAAGAAAGTAACTTTAAAAAAGCAATACGGCGCGCCGTCGCGACAATTTTTGGTAAACAAGTAAGCGTATTTACTGCTCACGAAAAAATTCTTGCTTTTAAGAAAAATATAGAAGGCGCTACTACGGAGGTGCTGCCTTACAACGAAACTTTTATTGAAATGACATCTGATGCATCGTTGCAAGAAAAATTTAAATTAATGCCGTTAGTTTAATTCTGGTGCAGTTTAGAAGATGGAATATCCTCAAGCAAAAGGCCGTATTGGTACTTTTACCATTTGCAACTACATATATGTGCGAAACGGGGTTCTCAGCTTATGTGTCGACAAAAAATAAATACTGCAACAGACTTGATGCAGAACCTGACATGAGAATTCAACTTTCATCCATAAGACCTAATATTAAGTATATCTGCGATAATAAAAAGCAGTACCACTCATCTCATTAAAATTAAAATTTACAAGTCCTGTTTGAATAGGAATAGTATTTTAAGTTATTTTAGGAACTTTTGGGTTAATTTTGAAATAATTTTTTGAAGCAAATAAATAATATTTTAAATAATTGTCATTTTTATTGCAAATAATCCATTTACAGAATGTTGCATTAAAACCATACTATTGTAACAAAGCAGGGGTTCCACGAAAAAAGTGGACATTAAAAAGGGTTCCACTTATCAAAAAGATTAAGAAACACTGGTCTAGTGTAAAGCCGTACCGAAGCCCTTCCTCTCCACCTTAATCTAGTACGATTATTGCTATTGCTCTATGTCAGCTAGCTTTGGTCTATCCTGGGTTTGTTATTTCTCCGTTACTCACCATATCTAGTGAGTATTCCCCAATTCTCCACCTGAGGAGGCGCGCGATAGAGGACTAGTAGACCCACACGGGTGTACATACTCAGATCTCGTAATAGTGATAAGAGGATAAGAGACTGGTTTATTGTAATTTTTGGTGCAGCAATATTAATCAATAATCAGTATTCTTTTACTATGGTACAGTTCCATCTTCTCCATGTGCTTTACTGTTCTTATTCTTATATGACGTATTATATGTCATGTAGTTCAATCTCAGTAGTTTTCTTCTAGTGTGCCTTGCCACGCGGATTGATATGACGTGTTATCTACGATCCAAGCATGTGGATGACCACCGCGAACGTGTAATATGACTCGAGTAAAATGCATGGCTCAGCACGTTCGTGATTCAAGGTGAATGCACTACAAGGTGGGAGCTGACTCTTCTATACGGAATTGCTTTGACAGAGCATGGTTGGTGTAGTCATCAGAGAACCATGTCCTCAAGAAGTCAGATTCCATACCTCGTACTCAGTGATGTTTCCTACGGTTTTATGTAAGAGTATTTAATTTAATGTAATCCAATTCATAGTAAGACTTGCTAATAGTTTGGATCAAACACTTTGTATTAACTTTGCTGATTGTAAGTACTTGGAACTTATATCTAAAATTGTCTAAGTGCTTACTTTTAACTTTAACTTTAAATAATATTTTGAAAAACCTATTCGGGCAATATGTGTTAAGTTAGTTGAACCAGACTTTCAATATAAAACCTCTCGCAGCAAGCCAACCCCCGCGTGGCGTAGCTGGTTAAATACAACTTATCTTTTACTTTTAACATTACTTTTGGTGATAACCACTACGTTACAATATTTGACCTTTCTGTTTATGCAGTTCGTCTGCAATTTTTACTTTCACTTGATTTGTATGCGTTTTTTTAGAATTCTTCGTTACATAACCATAATCTTTATAACGACAAATGAAGCAGGTTCTTTCCATAAATTATTTAGCAGAATATACATTTAAAAATAAACTCCAACAAATTACGAATTTACATGCGTTTCCTGGCTTGCCGTAAGTACTATAATACAAAACAGTTTTGCAGTTGATGTTAGTGGCATGTGAGATCGTAAGGAATCCGTAACAGCTTCTTAGTGTGTATTAATTTATCCTTAAAGGCATTTTTGGGGTTTCTCATTCAATTTAGCGCTCCACTAATCTAAGTTTTTATCGGTGTTTGTTAGCTTTTATACCAAAAGCGAGGCCTTTAAAACGTTTCTTAACCAAAATAAACCCGACGAATTTTGCAGAAATTTGTTATAAAATCCGTTCATAGAAAATTTACAATTTTGTCCGAAATGGGAATACGTGAGATCCTCAGCTTTGTTAAAAAAAATTGGATAAAAGGAAATAGCAACATGTGTTAAGTATGTACAGACCAAGTGCGTAGATTGTACGATATGTCACGTAGATGGATGACCTATATTATCTTTTGGCGAAGACCTAACCACAACAAAGGGGCCTTTTAGCTTTCAAAGTTGCAAACCATAAACTTTAGCAGATAAATTTCGGTGTGGTACTTTGGTGATTTTCACCTTGATCGTGGCGAATTAGATCAGTAAGATAAGGTTCCTTTGTTCTGATTACCACACGCATTAATGCTTACGCTATTATTTCAACACACACAAACAACCCCCTAAGATAATAAATTTATTAAACCACTAAATTTACATTTTATACGCCCTAAATTACTTAACTTGTACGTAATGTATCTCTAACCTATGTTAATTAGCAAAGCACTTTAATAAATCCAGATTATCAGTTAAAATTTCATTTTATATCGTAGTAATCGAATTACTGGCGATATTGGATGTGCATTTTCTTTTTTAATCTTTAATTAGAGGAATTGCAAATTGGGGTTTTAGTTCAAGGCGTAATCAGTTTAAAAAGTAAAAGAAGTCAGGAAATTTCAAAGGCTCAATCTTCAAATCGTCCGTGGCTTTATTCTTTTTACGGTTGAATAAATAGGATATCGAGGGTGCAGACTACGCTATCTAATAACCGAAGTGGTTTTGATCTAATAAACGATCTGCTTCCTTATTTGCTTAGAGTATCGGTTTCGGGTATTAGTTTTAAAATATCTTCTTGATAGAATCTGGAAAATTTTAATGACTTACTTAAATTTGTAATATTTATTTTTAAATTGTTCTAAAATAGAGAAATTTAATGAGAAGGGAATAAGTTTTTCTTGGAGGAAGTTGGCCGTCAAAGACTAATCTTTCATTTATTTTTTTAACTTCCGGGCGTAAAAGTCCAGACAAGACGTACTAGGCAGATATATCTCGGTGGTTTACCAATCGGAGAAAAGCGGTCGGATATTTCCAGTCAAACATTGCGCGTTCGAAAAACTTGCCTTTTTTTCGCAAGTAGAACTTCCTACATACTAGCAGTATGGATATAACGCTACCAGCATAGACCAGTTAAATTCAATTGTACCTAATTCTTTTCGTATGTTTTTATATTTTAGCTTGCCGCTCAATTTTTCACACACCATCAACTCCCTTTGATCTGCAGCCAACCATATATTTCTTAGTGTCCTTTTCTTCTGATTCTCTTGTCACTTGCTAATTTCGCACTACGACAACTTATGGGGGCGACGTCAAAGTCGGGTACCGCGCGGCTAACAAGCAGTCGAAGAAGGGGGGGTTCGGAACGCTAAACCCTTCAGATGGGGGGGGGTCGTAATCGGGAGGAAAACTGGGCGCCACTGCGGAAATCACCCAAGATGGTCTCGAGGAACGTACAGCAGATTGTTTCTTGGGTTCGAAGGGGGTTGGGGTGGCTACACCCTACTGTTGGATTTACTTACCTTTTACTTACTGAAAGAAAACACTCGTACTGGTAGTCAGGCTCACAAAGCTATACACAATTATTACCAAATAAACACAAATAAAAGGCAAGAATGAATTAACAATGAAATTTAATGAATGTAAGAAATATTTAAAATATGACACAAAATGAATCTATAAGTTCTATCTTAGGTTATATGAAAAGGGTGATTAAGGGATGCCACATTTACTCGAAGATGATTAACAGCTACGCTCCCTTAATCACAATAAAATATATGGCAACGATAAAACTTAAGCTAAAAATCTGATTACAAATAATTTCACACATGCAACATAAAATGGGTAATCATCGCGACAGTTCGCACTGTTTCTGAGTTGTTAACACTAAAACAAAAAGTAATATGCCATGGTTGAAGAAGTGAACACTTCGTCCGAGCAGATCAAACAAAAGGGGCTACTTAAATTACAGACAATAATTAACTTGTGTTTAGGGTTTAGCTGATACAGTCACAACCGGCAAGTAAAAGGGGCAGCCTTAAATATTGTTGCCTGGGAAAAGGGCTTGGTTGAGGGTGGCCCAGATGGAAGCGATGATAACTTCGAGTTCCAGGGAGAAGTAGCGCCAATCGGCAAATAAAGGGGGTGTTCCTAGGGCTGTAGGTTTTCTTGATCCAAAACGAAACCGTGTGAAAAAGGTACTTCCCATAACACTAACTTTCACACAGAACTATATTTTTCCGAAACTGTAAAGCATTCTCTGTGATAATCCGACAGATATGTCGTAAGATAGTTTTCCAAGACTAATAGAGAATGAGAGGCAATTTGTTCTGTTTGCTTAACTCTGCTTTGTGTTTATCTGGTAATATAGCTTTGATGCTTTAGATACTTTCTTATTTTCCTGGGTTCGGTGTTGAGTATCCCTTGTACCGCAGCCTAAGAGGCCTATTGTGCTCCCCGGTGTATTGGCCTCACACAAGGAAGCCTGGTTCTTTGAAGAAACCCGGGATCGTATCTAGAGGGGTTTGATTTGAGGTTCGAGTTTCGACTCCCCAATTAGTTAGTCCAAGGCAGTAGCAAAGCCAATGTAGCGGAGTCTCTTCATCGCCTTGCAAATTCTGCGGAATGTACCTTTTGCTAATTTTATTACACTTAAGTGTTTCTTCAGATGGAAGTGTTCTGTCAGGACTTGTTCCAGCTGTTTTATTCTCGCTCTATCGGGGTTTATAAATATTTTTGCGGTTTTTCTGGATAGGCCCTAGAGACCTCTTGAATGTCTCATACCTGTGTAATTCTCTTAGTACTCGCGATGTGTTGTCCTTGGCGATTATCTGGTTTGCTCCCTGGTACCAACATATGCTATTCCACAGGTGGTCCCTGGCCTCAGAGCGTGTTTATTGCTTCCATATTTTACCAATTTGTCGACTTGTTTATTGCCATATACTCCATAATCAGGTGTAACCTGTCATGATACCCCAGTACTAGTTTGGAGCTAAAAATGCAAAGCAATGGGTAAAGCGTTCCCCTTGTTTAATACCGCTTTCTATTTTCCCTCAATCCCTTGTATGCTAGCTATTCCAATTGTTCTTCAACGACGAATAATGGGTTTAAACTATCGTCCTGTTTGGTCTAAAATATTGCGATGTTTTTCCATTTAGCCTAGATGAAAGAACGTCCTCCTTTTATGAGACCCGAGGCAACCCAGCTTTACTAATTACTATTTTCTGGCTTCTTCTTTCTTAACGATACAAAAATTTGGTGAATCTGTGGCTATGTTTGTTTCCATTCTTCTCAGCTCTTTGTTCTAGCCACTGCTTTCATCTAATTTCTTCCAGAAATTTTGAATATTTCACATCGATGGTCCTCCGATATTTCTTTGACATTCTCTGTATTTGTTTTAATATAAGTACATAGTTTTTAGCTATCTGCCGTCAGCTATGACGTGCCCATTTTTATTTCGATTTTACTATTTCTACTATTTCCATTAGCTGTTTAGTGTTTTAGTTTCGTTTCTGGATCCCTTAAATACAGGAGAATCCGAATATTTCCCCCAAAACCATCACTTTCAGCCCCTTTTGCTTACTAAGCTGGTTATTAAAAATCAATTTTTTTTTCAAAACTTTTAAAACACCCAAATTAAAATTAAACCGTCTGTAAATACGTCTGAAATTAACTGTCAAACAATTAAGTATCAATTCACGGGGGAAAATTTACTTGTGATGTAGACCAACAGTTTGTTACCTACTTGACGGAAATACCCACAGGATATGAATACAAATTACGAAGTTTGCAGAACTTTCAGACGTTGTGAAAGGAAATGGAAGTGTAATATACGACACTGAATGTATTCATATTTAATAAAAGTGCTTTATGCGTATGTATTTCTTATATGGCGGAATTTTCTTCTATTTCTCCCCTGAGTATTTTGCTACAACTTTAGTATTCTTCAAGGGATAAACAAAAACAGAGACAAATTTTATGATAAGTTGTTGAATCCGTTAGTTTTAAAGTGAAATATGAATTATGTAGTCTTTTAATCCCTTAAATACTTATTATTAAATGTTTTATTTCAATGTTAAACGTGTAAACTAAATAGAGATGCAGAAAAAATTCAAATCCAATAAATGACTTAACTTTCTAACTCTTGAAATCTTAAGCGTGTGTAGTGAGAAAAGGGGGTCCCATTGAGGCACATATTGACGCTGCCGGACAGCACTTCGAATTTAAAGGACGTAAACATCGTTCAGACTAACAGTTAAGAGTTAACAGAGGGGCATTGAAGAATACTTTACTTTTATATTCACTGATAAAATTCCCTTGTCAAAATAACAATTGTTTATTATTAAATATATTATTACGATACATGGTCGTAATTACATGAAAAAGACTGAAATTTTCAAATTAGACGGACCCATATCCGAGTATCAATTTAACTTAACGTTATTTAGGGTCGATTTTATTATATTCTGGTAACATTATCTTCCAGAGATTTATCTTGGTATTTTGTCTGGCTACATTTCTTAATGCAATTGTTTCCATTAGAAGTGTTTGAAAGTTAACTGCAGCAGGAGATTGTAAAACTGCCCCAGGCCCCTAGGTTTTGAACTTTTTGTATAAGTTATCAAAGTTTCCAGTTCAGATTTTCCTGCTTGATAGTACCTCTCAAGCATACGTTCTAATGTTTTGAGGAGACTGATAGGTCTAAAGTCTTTGGCGGTGTCGTGCATAGCAGGTCCCGCCTTGGGAATGAAGATGACCTTGGTCTTGCTCAGGGATACAGAAATCTATCCCATAGCCAGACAAGAGTGAAGTATATGATCAAATGGGGTTATGGCCCAACCTATAGGTACGACCAAGACTGACCACTTTAGAAGCCATTTTCTAGTCCAGTAAGGAGTACGCCTGGGAACGGCCCTTGTGCGGTAGCTAGTGTACTAGTTCCACCAAAAGTGCGCTTCCAAAAGATGCTCCAGGCACTCTAGCTGTAAGCAATAGCACCATCTGGGAGGCTCAGAGTCTCCAAGCGCAACTGTTTGTGCTTACCAAGGATTTTCGTAAGGCAAGTTGCTTCTGGGAGAAATTCAATACTGGACAGAAGTTCATCCACACTTCTTTCTTATGATTGCGAATGTGGCTGGGATCTCTTGAAGAGGTCACAGTCCTCTGATTGACGAGATCGTAGGGCTCTATTAAGAAACCTACGAGTCTCTTTTGGGAGTGTCGGAAGTTCAGAGTTCCCCCACTCTTTTGCTTCTAATTTTTATCTCAGAAAATAGTTATATAAAAAAGTTAGATATGTCATATTAATAATTCGGAATGTATCTGAAGATTGGAACTTTACATGTTTTTTCTAAATTTCGACTTTAGTAATCGCCAGCGTGAATATGAATGTCAGCACCTTCAATATACTTTTAAAGGTTAAAAGTTACAATTTCAAGAACTTACAGATTAATGTTACAACCTTAGTAGTTTGGTGTCAAAGGTATCAATAAAGTATAAGATCGAAAAATTCCAGGATTGTTCAGAATTTGAGGTTTTCTGTATGAAAATTTTTAGGATTGGTTCACAGGTGGAACCGAGATTTTCAAAATAGGGAACCAAGACCACTAATTCTCTGAAAAGTATACGAAAATTAAAGCTGTGGTTTCTTGTTCTTTGGCTGAATTTCCAGTCTCCGTGCCGAAGTTTCAAATTGAAAAACTTCAGTTTTTAATTTAAGATTTCGTCTTCTTCTTCTCGTGTCTTGCTTGAATTTCAAGCATTGACGACCACCATATCAACTATTTGTTTATATCTTTCCTTGTCTTGTGCTGTACGAAGTAACTGTTTTGCTGTAAGGCCAGTTCATTCTCGAAAGTACCTGAGCTCTGACAGTTTCTTCCTCCCTATCCATTTCTTGCCTTCAATTTTGCCGTTTAGAGAATGTGTCCTAGATATTCTAAATTTTCAGCGCTTGTTTAATTATATCTAAAACTCTATCATTTGTTATCCGTCCGGAAATTACGAAAACCTTAACCTTACAAAATATACGAAAATTGGAACTGTGGTTTGTTATTCTGTGTGCAAGTTCGCAGTCTCAATCCTGAAATTTTAACCTGTACTTAAGAATTAAAAACCTGAAAATCAGACTTAGGAGATCGAAAATCTAGATATTCAAAAATATACGAAAATCAGACATGTGTTTGGTTATGTTGGAGTTTGTAATGCTGAAATTTCGAATTGTAAAATCTTCATCTTCAAGCCTAAGGATTAAAAACCTGACAATCAGAATTACAAAACCTTAACTTTGGAAAACATAAATATGAAAATCTGAGCCGCGGATTGTTATTCTATTTGGGAGTTTTCAGTCTCGATTTCATATTCCAAGAGGTTCAGATTTAAATCTAATATTTAAAAACCTGAAAATCAGAATTACAAAACCCAAACCCTTGACCTTGAGAAATGTACGAAGATCGGAGTTGTGATTTGTTTATTCTTTCCCTGTGCTTGCAGTCTCAGTGCTAAAGTTTCGAATTGTAAGACCTTCAATTTTAAATCTAAAATTTAAAAACCTGTTAATCAGAATTACAAAACCCAATAACCTTAGCCTTGAAAACTATGCGAAAATCAGAGTTGTGATTCTCCCTTCATTTTGTATGGGAGTTTGCAGCGTCGCTGCTGAATTTTCGAATTGTAAAAGCTTCAGTTTTAAATGGAAGATTAGCAAACCTGTAAATCACAATTACCAAACCGAAAGCCTCAACCTTTGAGAAATATACGAAAATCAGAGTTATGATTTGTTATTTTGTGCGGGAGTTTGAAGTCTTCCTGCTGAAATTTCGAATTGTAAGATCTTCAGTCGTAAATCTAAGATGAAAAACCTGAAAATTAGAATTATTACAAAACCGAAAATCGTAACCTTAAAGAATATACGAAAATCGGAGTTGTGTTATTTGTTGTTCTTTGCCTGAGTTTGCAGTCTCACTGCTGAAATTCCGAATTGTAAAAGCTTTTTTTTTAATTTAAGATTCAAGAACCCGGAAACCTTGAAAAGTACAAGAAAATCAGAGTTGTAGTTTATTATTTTGTGTGAGAGTTTGCAGCCTCAATGCTGAAATTTTGAATTATAAGAGCTTCAGTTTTAAATTTAAGATTTAAGATTTAAAAAAGTCAAAATTACCTTAACCTTGAAGAATAAACGAAAATCGAAGTTGTAGTTTTTTATTTTAAGTAGGAGTTTGCAGTTCCAATGTTTAAACTTCGAATTGTAAGGGTTTCAGTTTTAAGCTGGTTTTGGAACCTAAAATCGGAATTACAATCCCCAAAACCTCCTTCAAAAATATACCAAAATCAGAATTGTGGTTCCTTATTCTGTGTGGGGTTTCCAGTCTCAATGCTGATATTCCAAATTGTATGGGCTTCAGTTTTAATTCTAAGATTTTAAAACCTGGATTGGAATTCCAACTGGTTCTGAATCACCATTTTCATTTTTAAAGTCTAATCTTAATAGTATTTTTCAGGAAATTTTCTTGTTAAATAGTTTCGGCGAATTAGTTAAGTACAGTTCAGTTAAAAATTTATTTATACCGGACTATGTAAAAATCAACGAACGGAATTTGTAATGAAATGGAAAACAAAAGAATTGTTTTACTTTGGACCTTCCATTTCAATCAAACCTTGAATAGAATAAGCCTTCCATTGTGTAAATATGGTAGTCCTCATATAAATGGGGTACACCTGAATATTTTTGACAAACGCGCCTCTAAAATGGAATTTATAATGTTGAAAGCGTTCGCATATAATATTCGCCTGTGTATGCATGTATGTGTGTGTGGATATGGCATAAAATATATCGCTCATTTGATATTCATAAAGGCCATAAATATAACTAAGTGGTACCTTTTGTTTCAGACGGCAACTCCTCCGGTGATCAAATGGAATAACGAAAAAAATATACAGAGCAACCGCGGATTCTGAAGCAGCAATATATAATTCAATCATTCGCTCTTCTGCCAGTCATCAAAATTCTATCAGTATCTGAACGAATCCATTTTTTGGTGTTCCCTTTTTCCTATATATTTCCCTCCTAAAGCGGTAAATTAAATTTTAGAGACAATAATAACCATACAATCGTTTCCTTAAAGGCAATCAAAATGAAAATAATCCTTTCGCATGTAGAATCAACATTAAAATCATTTTAAATACTCATTAATCATATTGCATCTTTAAAAAAAATTAACTAAGTGTACCTTCAATACGAGTACATATCCGGATCTATAAAAAGAAAATGGTAATAATTCTTTTGTAAATACCCGAGTGCACTTAATTGTATAAAATACTGATAAAAGTTTATTTTTCTCTCCACGCTATATTATTGCTATTCGCCTTGTGATGTTTAAAATAGTGCAATAGTGTTGTATTTAAAACGTGCATCAATGCCGGCTACTACGATGTTTTCCAAATTTAAAAGCAGCAGCGGAACCCCACAAAGCCCCTTAGAAAACAACCCCATCGGACAGTTTTTTGAAATTGGAAAGCAGGTAGCTAGTGCGGGCCCCGAATTAGTATGGAAAATTCATGATGCCTACAGGAAAAGCGACGGAAAGGTGAGTCATATTTCATGCTGTTTTTTATTATAGAATTATGACTGTCACGTTTTTGTTATTTATATCAAATTTTAAAAGTGGTCGATACATTATTTATTTGATGCTAGGAAAATGTAATAACGCCAGGCGAATTTCTCCTTTTCTGTTTTACACAATTTTTCTGTTGTGAAGTAAACCTAAAAGCTGAGTAACTATATAGACTTGTAGGTATGTAATGTTATGCGACATGCCGCAACCTCTACACTCAATGAACAATTCTAAGATAGCTTCTACAACTTTCCAGAATTAAAGAAATCTAAAAATATGGAACAAACAGTTGAAGCAAAAACACCTTTTCATTTGGTAAAACATGTCGCAGTCTACGTCTTAGTTTGGAAAAATTAAGTTGTAGTTTTAAGTTCGCCATGAACCTATTTAGCATTTCTGAAGACGTTTGTCTTCCACCACCCTTCTTGATAGGACAAGAGATTCTCTTTTGCACAGAGTGGCGGCATTTTTTTTTTCTTAGAGTTAACAGGATGTTTTCTTGCAATTTTTCTAGCTTGCTTAGATTGCTGCGTTGGGTTTCGCGATATTTTTAATTACTTTACGATACATTTAAAGGTTCCCAGGAGTTACGAATATGTTTTTCCTTTCTAAACAATTGTTTAGTACTGTTGTACTTACTTATTTTGTATTTGCGGTTTAAGAGCTGCAGCGCCACCTAAATTGTTGTTTTATGAGGATGCCGCCCTGCCACCCTCAAATCAGTTATTCTTCAATACTTGAACTGTTAAGAAGTGCCTAAAGTTAACACAACGTGGTAACTGGAAAGCCACGTGCTAATTGTAACTTTCAAATTATTAGTATTAAGACTAAAGTATTTAAAAATCTTTCGACTGGTTTTTTACTAAGCATTCTCTGGTCGAACTGTTTCTCCTGTGAAATAGACCAGGGAATAACAAGAGGCAGAAACGACGCTGTTCTCAATTAAATAGAGACTTTTCTGCAACAACAATACTAGGCTTTTGATACGAAATGTGGGCATCTTTTTCGCGCATATTTTGATTGTTGTTTTACTGAAAATGTATATTTATCGCCCCACAATTCAAGTTACCTCAATCTAACAAATAAATAAAAGAAGTTGTCTTCCACAAACACTTTTATTCTATTTGCTACCAGACGTGTAGTTAAAAACCGTATCGATAAATTGATCTTCTTACATTTTATATTAAAAGACTTATTCAAACTTATAGATTTTGCTATAATCTCTTTAGTGACTTCCTGAGAAGTAGTAGATTTTTAGAATACAAATAACCACAACCTTCTAATCTAAGAAGCTTTCGAAATAAAATAATAATTATTTATTTTATTTATTAAAGGACTAATTTTGTATTATTTCAGCTTTAGACACATATACAATTCTAAAAATAATAATAAATTATTATTGTTACTTTGGTCTATAATATCATAAGAAAATTGAACATCTGTAATTGCCTAACACTTTGTATACAAAAGGTGAGTTAGATTTGTATTATAACAACTTTTTGTAACCAGATAGTACTAGCTATCATTATATTTTTTTATTTTGTGCGTTTTTGTAGCGTTGAAGAAGACACAGAATAGAGCCGAAACATTGGCCAAGCTCTGATGTATTATATGTATGTAATAATAAAGAATTTCCAAGTAGCTCGGTAGTTATTTTAACAAATAGAAAATACTGAACGTAGGTAAAAATATAAAATAGTATAAAAAAGAACTATTATATTCAGCACACCTAACAAAACCTTAATAATATTCAAAAGAAAAGAAAAGCAAACGTAAATTATGTCAAGTTAGATATGGGAATAGACTAAAGTAATCACACGAACAAAATCAAACTACACAAAGAAAGTAATATATTAATAATTAATATCAAAAAAAGATCTTTGCAGAGGTGAAAATAAGACTGCCAATAACTATAAAACATAAACGATAAATATCTCAAAAGAATCCAATTCCATTCCATTTCATTTGCTTTGCATATAAAAGAAAAGACTGTCAAGAAGAACCAAAACAATTCCTACGTACGGTGGGGTTATCCAGGTTCTTGAAACTATTGAAACCTCACTATTGCTTTACAATAAATATACTAAAAAATGAAGTAAGGTGAGATCTGCCTTTGACACGAAGTTTTAAAAAAATTGTGCGGCAAAAAAAATTCATATTAATATTATATAATATATAGTAGAGCAAAATAGGTTTTATGCGCTTGATTAATCCTCTTTCTAATTTCTGCTTTTTCATTACCATCTCTAAATAGGTTTTCTCCCAGGTATATGAAATCTTGCACCCTTTCTATGTTGTCATCTTCAATTGTTACGTTTTGGAGGCTTCTATCTCTCTTGTCAAAATTTTTGGATTACCTACGATCTACGTTTATTGTTAAACCCACTTCCTTAGCTTTATGTAAATTTCTTTTGCGTCCACCATGACCTTCCCATTATAATAGTGTCATCTACATATGCCCCTATTTGTGATGACTTGTTACCCAGCATATTAACGCATTTTCCTAAAAACATTCAAGGGTGATATTAAATAATGCAGAGGCCAGTTCGGCGGCTTGTTTTAGTCCTTTTATGATGTCGAATGGGTCAGTCAATTGACTTTGTATCATGACATGAGCTGTGGTCTCCGTCATTATTGCTTTAGTATCTTATTAGTTTTCTGCGAATTCCAAATTCATTTGTTCTAGGATATAGTTTGTATCTTGTTATGGAGTCATAAGCTTGGCGGAAGTTTACGAATATTTGATGTATATCAATGCCCAATTCCCATTCCCGTCTGAGGATTTCCTTATGACTAAACAGTTGATCGATGGTGGATATACCTGATCTAAATCCCGTCTGATATTCGCCTAGATATTGTACCGTAGTGGGTTGGGGCTGTATAATATAATAAGCTAAATAAATTAAGTTAATCCAATGCTGATGGTAGAGACTTGACTCACATTCGTTACGGGGGGTTTGCTTAGCTTTGCAAGAGGTTCTAATTCCAAGTCAAATTCAACTAACAAATCATGTATTTAATATTGGTGCTTTTAGTTTTTACAACACAATCTAGATATTTCCAAGTCCCAGTTCAAAGTACATTGATGTAAATGATTACACGTAGTAATTGAATGACGTCACATCAACACTCGTGTACAAGTTAATTTAACAACTTGAATGCAATTCAAGGTTTGGTTAATGTTTTAATACTCGTCTTTGTTACAATATTTTCTGGACATTTAAGTAATCTCTTGCTCAACATGTAGGTGAATATTTTATAAGCTGCGCACAGCAGCGCTACGTCTAGAGAGTTCTTGCATATTAGTTCTTTATGCTCTTCAATCTCTTCCTCATTCTCTTGTTCATCTAAGTATCTCTCTAGCTGCCTATTTATTTATCACTTCAGGATGTTCTAAGTTTTCTATGTCCAGTTTTCCCATACGTCCAAAGTTTTCAGTTCTTTATCTATTAATTTTGCATTTATGTTCGGCTTGCACCAGGAAATAAAATATTATTCACGTTTGCTGACAACCTTCTTCTATTAATGGTTCGAATTAAAACAATATAATTATGTATAACACATCCTTTTGTAAAACTTTGTATACAACTTACTTCTTCTTCTCTTATATGTGTACTAGGCTCGCTGCCTGTTTTTTTCACTATCTATGGCGTGAAGTGTGTGACTTACTGAAACTTCACAAAACTTTAACCAATAAACTAGGTCCTAATTAAACTTTTCAAAATTTACACTTATATAATTTTAGATTAATTTTAAATGAGTTACCAATTATTTAAAAAATGAAAGGTAGCAAAAGTGTCTCCAGACTTATTAATATCTAATTTTTCAACAGTGATTTGCTGTTTTGAACAATAAAATATTTCAGTAAATTCATGTTAACCCCTACAGTGAATAATACAAAGCCTTTGTGTAACACCTAACCAAAGTAACTTACACACATCACACGGTTTTGTAGTAAATTCGCCTGAATGGAATGTGAAGTAAACAATGGCTTTGTTGTTTTCCATATTTCCATACATTTAGTTACATCACTTCAAATTGTTTATTGTTCAAAAGTTTTCCCTGACTCGAATTTTCAAAGTTTCCCTTGTTATCAATTAAAGAACTTCGTAAATCTAGTCAAACAGCACGTGTGATAAAATTAATATTAAAATAACGAAGTTGGTAATAAACTGCCACGATTTTGCTCGTCTGTACTATTTAATCAAGCAACAAAAAGTTCTTCGGCTTAAAGCAATTTAAGTTAGTTATTATTCAAGTGGATGTAAATCAAAAGTAAGGAATTCAGACACGTCAGCAGTAAAATCTTGAACGTTAACAAAATTAAATTACAAAGATTTAAGGGCTGGGGAGCAAAAACAATAAAAATCCTTTCCTATACGACTTTTAGATTGATGAAAGATACACGAAACTGCCTATAAAATAAAAGCAAACCAATAATACGGCACTCAAATAATAGTGGAGGACACCAACTAACTTTTTTCCAACAAAACCAAGGATTACCTCAGGAAATTTATTATTAACCTGTTGCAGTATGTACTTTAATGCTTAACGTAACGTAATTCATAGTATCAGATTAGTTTGATGTTACAGTAGCTCGCCATTTAATTACTACCCGGTTTAAATTTCAGAAATTTAATTTAAAGTGGAACAGTGTTTTTCTACTTTTTTTTTAACATTCTCGTTTAGAATAAAATAGTTGTAGATTCTGCAGACACTCGAGAGCATTAATTACAGTAGAAAGGCCTTGACCGTCCCTTGTGAATATGCAGTTATGGTAATAAGGCTTTCGGATTATGCAAAAGCAACGTGGGTTTCCCACTGTGAGGTTTTGATGTACCGATTTTAGATTATTTCACTCGCAACAACCCTACCGAAAAGATAATATTTATTTTTCTCGGGTATAATAGTTAACTGGTTAGCGAAGCTTCTAACTTTCTTAAACGGTCCTATAAAAATAAACATCTTAATTAAATATCCGTAAATAAGTTTAAGTTTAACCTGTACGAAGTTCAAACCGTTATGACGCAAAATAAATTAACTTTTAATTAATGTGGGTTTTGCTTCTTTCTTAAATAAGTAATTGCAAAGGTGGAAAAACTCGATCTGAATACGGATAAAAAAAAGTGGGCGTTTCAGATCGTCAAACTTCGTTAAAATTGAAATTTTATATTGTTTGTTTTTGAAGTTAATTTTTGGAGTTTTTCTTAATTATTGGGAAAATTCTTCAGTAGTTTTAATATTATGAGTAACCGATAGTTTGAACCCCAAAATATTTGCAATTTCCATAAAATATGTTGATTTTGAATTTATTACTATTCACTTTGAAGCACTACTAATTTTCCAAAATTTGCAAGTTAACCTCTTCATTCTTCCTGAATATTTTTATGATAATTTATTTCCAGCTGATGATTGAAATAAACTTTTTTGGAATTTCAGAATTCTGAGAAAAATTGTTTAGTTTTTCTTCTGAAAAATTGCACTTGAAAACAGAGAGCACTCTACTGGGTTCGGATATTTTTTAGCTTTTAGAAGTATGCATGTTCAGATGGGGAAAGCTTGAAACTCCAAGAAACCTGAAGCCTGAAAGCTCACTATCTGCCCCCCCCCACATCTCCTGTTTCAATATGCTGTAACCTTATCTATACGCAACAGCTTAGTTAGGTCGGAAATTTGAGTTAAAAATCAGAATTTGGCTTACTAGTGGCATCTTCTCGGTTGAAACTTTAACAGGAGAAAATATGTACAATTTCAGCTTGCTGCTAACTTACTGAAAGCTTCTAAAAGCCTAGTATTTAAATATCAAATTACCTTCAAAATTAATTACTAAACGTTATTGGTGGTTGCAAGCAATTAAATTAATATTTCGGCAGGTACAAAGCTTTTCAGAAAGTATTGTAGAATTTAAGCAATTTCATTGATATCACAGATTTTCTTGTATAAAACAGCAACGTAGCCATTTGAATAAAAATTAGGCTTTACAAATTTTAAAATTTACCCCCAGATCCCCAGATCCCCAGATCAAAATAAGAGAATTTGTAATAATCGTAAATGGTAATAAGACTTAACCAGTCTTCAGGTTCAATGAATATGGAAGGTTGTGAATCCGGCAATAATACGGGAGAATTTGAAATTTAGATTTTCACTTGAATTCTTATTCTTGGAATTCTTGCATTCATTATTCTTAACAAAAATGCTTTTCTTTTCTTTTCAGAAGGACTCGTTAAACGGAATTTTTTCGTTAGGTCTAATATTCTTAATATCATAAAATAATATTTTTAATATTATATAATTCAGACGTTGAATGTTATTACTATTTTCTCTAAAATATTACTAAGAATAATCATGAGAAAAATGAGACCACAGATCAAGGACTAACAACAAATACATAAACCAACAATTTCTCACTTCTTCAGGTAGATATCTTAATAACTTGCAGCTTGAAGAAGCTTAGACTATATTTAAGGAAGCCCCTGAAAAGCTATCACTTTTCCAATAACTATTTAAACTGAAAAAATCAATGATTTTCATCAACTAAGAATTAAATTGTTTTACTTCTGAAAAATCGACTGCAATCCCCCATTTTCTCAGGAAGCCTAAGAACATTCAACTTAAAAAATCGCAGCTTATATTCGAGCAAACTCTCTCTAAGCTCGGTTTTTAAATTAAAATATCAATTTAATAAATAACTAATAGCCTTGCTCCTGAAAAATCGGGTAACCTAGGAACATGCGGTCTGAAAACTTTAATCTATGTTCGAGGAAACTCGTAAAGAAACGCGTTGCTAAATAAAAGCAATAATTTTTATTAACTCAAAAGTAATGGGTTTCTTCCTAAGGAATCACCTGAAAATTCCTTGTATTTCAGGTAACCTAAGAACATTCAGATTATGTTTTAGGAAACCCCTGAAGTGTTTATAAATTTCATAAAATCGTTTAAACTCGTTTTTAAATAATAATATCAATAAATTTTCATTAGTAGGAAGTTGCTTGTTTTACTTTTGAACAATCAACCGAATTTCCTTATTTTCTCAACTTGAAAAAGCTCAGATTTTATTGAGAAAATTCCTGAAGAATTTTGAAATTTTATAAAATAAAAGAGTATTCTATTTTGTTTATAGGACTAACATTTTTCCTGAATATTTTTGTGTTAATTTCACACAGATGGTTGAAATTTCTGGCAATTTCAGAATTCGGAAAACCATTGTTCGCCTGAAAATTTTTACCTGAAAATAGCAAGCAATTTCAAGCTTCAGATAGTTGATATTTTTATTTTGAGGCAGCTACTTATAAGTTAGACAGACATATATTCAGCTGAAAAGAGCTTGAAGTTCGAAGAAAACTGGAGCCTCTAAGTTCACTGCCCTTCGCCCCTCCCACTCTCTGAAAAAGTTGCATTAATTCAATACCTATGCTGAAACCTTATTTAAGGACAATAACTTAATTAAGTAAAAAATACTGACGGTTTTAAACCATTAAATTCATTTCTTAGCAGATTTAGTAATTTCAGAAAGGTAGCTTGAATTCCTGATGTAACCTCTGGGCCTGAGAAGAACACACAATCTTCAGACTTAAAAAATATTTAACAGATGATGTCCATCTCTTTTTTATATTTTTGTTATCTGCTTAGTTAAAATAATGGGATACTTCTATAAGAATACGAGCGATGGCGTTTTTTTTTTAAATTGGAATCAAAGCTACAAGTCATCGATGAATATAAATTCCTCACAACGCATAATTTAGGGGTTCCTTTTTATTATTCTTTAAAGCAGTACAATTATGGCTGTTCAACAGTCGATGAGAGGCAACGCATTTTTCACCCCACGTCTCACTAATTGTATTTCTAAGTGCATTTCGTCCTTCTCCTGAAAGAAATTTGATCACCTCCGGAGCTGCTCCATCATTGCTTGATGTCCCTTCCCTTCATACTTTTAATTGGTACATTTGTTTCTTCGTTTTGTTTCACTTTACACCTTATGTAACTCTTGTGAAGTTGACGTCTTTGCAGTTTTTTTTCTTCTAGGAAATATCTGAAAAATTTACGTTAAATTGGATTAATATTGTTTTTTCCGGTGTTATATTTTTTTTTATTTCACACTGTTCCTTTTAGTTTTATACCCAAATCTTTTCGGACTTTCCCTGTTGGAATTTTTAATTAACCACTTGTTTTTTCTTTTTTTGAACAGACCTTCTGTTTGTGATTTTTTCCTCGGTGATATATGTATGTAGTTTCGAAAGTAATTAATTTAGCCATATATTTCATAAAGTTTCCATACTTTTATAAACAAGTTCCGAACTACCTTTTATTACGTGTTCAAAGCAGCAATCAACCTTCGACATTTTAATTTATAGCTTAATTTCTTAGTGCCATTTTGGATTTATTCATCAGATCAGTAATCTTGTGTAGCACTCATTATTTCTATTAAAGTCGAAGGTTGTATAAACTTATTATTAGTCAAAAATCGTTCACTTTAGAAAAACAATGTTTGAGAGTAGAATAGATTTAGCTTTAGTCAAAAATAATTATTTTCTTAACCCTAGTCCTCCCAATGTTTTATCGTAACATGCCCTACTAAGATGTGTCTCACAGGCACACACATATTTGTATACATTGTTGATGTAGACAATTGCCAAATATAAATGTTTTACTCTATTTTAGTTTACGTAGTAAATATACAAAGACATAATGCATATGTAAAGAACATTGTGTTTCAAGAAACCAAACAAATTGCTTTCGATATCCCGTCGGCCGTTAGGTAAAAAATTTGGTGGTATGCAGACTAATAAAGTCTGGAAAATGTGCTCTGCAAACCGTGAGTCGAGTTTGCTCGATGAGCAGATGTTGAATCCTGCCGAAATGTCTGTTGCTGATCAGGATAAGTAATAAGTATGTTGAGCCCAGGGAATCACTACAGCTTCCAGAACATCGGTGACGTAGTTGTTGGCGTTAATTTTTATGACGTTTTCGACGAAAATCAGGTCAGTTTTGCCTTCAAAGGACGCACCAGCCCAAACCATGACTCCTGCAGCCTTCTGAGTGCTTGAAACGAAAAGACCTTTTCTGTTAGCTTCTGAAGAACCACTAGCAAATATTCTGTCTTTTTGAACGGTTGGGACTGCTCGATGGTGAAAAAGTTTTCATCGGTGAACAGGGTCCTTGTGAAATTAACCGCCATGTCTATGCAACAACTGTCGGCAGCGTTGCAAGCGTACTTCGCACTTTTTATCATTGAGTTGCTGGTGTTTTTGCAGCTTCAAAGACTTGAGTTTAAGCTCTCTCTTGACAATATTGCGGACGCTGGACGGTCTTTGATGTGTCCTAACTCCTTGAAACGTTTAATTGCTTTGGATACCACAGATTTTTCGAGAGTGAGCAAACGAGCGATCCCTCGTAAATGCGCTCGAACAATCCACCTCATCATCAACGTCTCGGTGTGCTAAATCAAGACCGACATCCTTGCAGATTTGAATGACATCGACGCCTCATCACCCCGTTGGAACCGCCGCCGTCGCCTACGTCGCCGGTCCCTGCCTGTTTCCAGCCAACGCGCCATCTCGCCACCTTTACCCCCCCCCCTTCCGCCGCTTACCCTCGTCGCACCGTCCCCCATCCGTTGCCGCCGTCTTAGTCATTGCCTCCTCCTTCAGCGTCGCTGCTGCCTTCGCCGTCGTCGCCGCTGGCACGCTGGTCTAGGTCCACAAACGTCGCCGCCCGCAACGCCGTGACGCCTTCTTTTCATTGTTATTTACTCACTAATTTACGATTATTTACAGACACTGTTTTTTCTTTTTTGTAATAAATAATTATTTTCAGCCTCGCCTTTAATTACTGAACTAGCCAATCTGTCGCTGAGAATACCAAAAGCCTATAGTTTATCAACAGTTAATTTACAGAATGCGAGCGTTTTCAAAATCAAATGCGCCTCGGAAGCACACCTTGGTAGGATTAGGATTAAAGAAACCACACACAATTTTTCACAATTCCTTAAAATAAGGAAAAAATCCAAATTTATGATCCAAAAAATATTTAAAAGGAAGGTTTTGAAAACTCGATGCTAAATACAAACCCGCATTTTAATAAATAATAGAAGTAAAAAATATAATATGCATAAAAAGAATTGTGTGATTAATAAAATGAGAAACCTGTTTCATTTCAGTCATATTCTTCGAATTATGTAAAACCAGCATTTTTATGAACAATTTCAGGAACTGGTAAAAATGAGTCTGAAATATGAAATTTAATATCCTAAAAAATTAATCAAACGAGCTACACAGTTTTATTTCAGAAAATTAAAGGACCGAGTAATTCTACGCAAAAACAAAAGCAATTTTTTTTAAACATGGTCTTTAATTGTTTGAAGCCTTGCTTTCGTTTTGGAACTTGTAGGAAAACTTTTTACTGGGAAATAAGTGCGTTTCTAGGTAAACGAAATTTTTATATCATTTAATTCTGGTTTAGATAAGTCCCCTGCTATTTTACAATTCCAATTTAAATCGAAAACACTGAAAATTGTTAATAAAAATTGAAAAACAAAAAACAGAAGGAATCATCTGCTGGAAATAAATTTAATAAAATTTAGGGATTTTTTAAGGAATTGGAAATTCTGGTTTTAAACTACAAATGTCTGTAGAAGGAACTAAGAAACCTCTGAAAATGGTTTATAATTTTCAGAAAGCAAGCGATACATTTATTGTTATTTTAAGCTTGTGTATTTAGTTAGTTAATACATCTATACCTACTTCTTCTTCTTCTTCTTCTTACATAGGCTACATGTTCTTTAAACTTTGTGGGATATCTATACAATTTTATATAAACTGAAAGCAACAATAACTTCTACATTTCAAACAAATTCATTTAAATTATCAATATTTAAGGCTCAACTTCAGGCTGAAACAGAAACAGCGGCCGTTCTCAACAATCTGAAAATTTTTAAGACAAGCTGAAAGCTTTTCATTTGACAAAATAAGAAGTCAGAAATTTTCAAGAATTTAGTAAACCTTTTGCCATTTTATAATTCTTCGATCTGAATTTATGTTTTAAAACAGAAGTTTTCAGTATAGTTTCGGACAAAAATTTTGGACAACTGAACTTTTTTGGTAATAATACTTAACCATTAAAGCACCTGACGCTGATAAAGCATCTTAATAGTATTAGAAAACTAGTCTGCTAAGTGAAAAGATTTAAAATTTTCCTTGAAAACCATCAAATCAAAATTCGTCTACGTCACACAAACCCTAAAATCTTATGCTCCAACATATCCAAAAAACAGTTAACAGTTCTAAGAAACTAAAGTATGAAAACTAAAATTTTCGTACTTTTCCTAAAGCTTACTAAATATTTGTTTTCAGATGCATAAAAACTAACTAAAATATTCAAAAGTTTGATAAATTTGCAATGCAAGTAGCTTACAATATTACATTTGAGAAGTCCTAAATTTAACTTTTATTTTGCACAATCTTCATCAATAATTTAAGACTTCGCAGAAGATGATTGTCAGAACCAAAAAATCATAAAAGCACTTTGCATTTCGATTTCTTAAAACCATTAGAAATAACCTTAGCTTTTCTGACCTTTTGCTGCATTATTTAGTGCCTCATAAATCTCTCGTTATCCGGTTGTTCTTTCCATAACCCAGCTCAACATGTGACGTATACGACGTATGTGAATCGATTAAGCTTTCGAAGTTTTATTGTTTTTTTTTTGCAAGAACAAACGTTCAGATAATGCTCACCTAGCATATTTTGATTTTAACTTTATTGAACATCCTTTTCCCTTCAAAACTTCATCACTTCTGTTAGTTTCTTGGATAGATCGTATGAAAATTGTTGCTTTGGCGCTGTTGAGGTTAACTATATAAGATAAAAAAAAAAAACTTTTAAGTTATGTAATCTACAAAAATGCTGCTTAAACAACACAAAAATTAATAATGTTATTAAAATTATCACTTTCAAGGATCAAATACATGTAATAAGCGTGGAATGACTGATTTTTATCAGAACTAACATGCAATGCTAGCTACAAATACATTAGAAAACAAACAAAAAGAAACATTTTCGTGTTTATTAAACATCTCTGGCAATCGACTGTCAACATTATTTACATTAATCAAAAATACATTTTTGTCTTTATTTAATTTTACAAATTCTCGAAAGAAATAACTAAAAAGTAAAATATAAAATTTAAAAGCAGGATTTACTACTTTAGAAGCATTTCCAAGGAAATATTTTTCATTTAAAGTCAATTACTCGTTCCTGATCGATCTATTTGTACCAAAAAGCGCCCTTAAGTGCGCAATAAAAAGCTGTTTCGCCTCTTGGAAAATTAATTTAACAGTTCATAAAATAAATTGGCTGTAATTATGTGGGTGTAAAGTTGGCGTGGCCGCCCTTATTTATTCCGCGAGACTTTTTGTAAATCGCCCCATTTAGAATTGAAAGAACTTGTCAATACATTTCATTCTTTATCTTGTTTTTACTGATAATAATTTGGGGCCTATTAATTTGGATTCTTTTGAACAATTCTGAACTCATCTTTCCCTATTTTTAAGTTTGATTTCATAGTTTTCCACAGAAAAAGGAGGCGATTTTACATAAACAATTTCAAGGTACCTACGTAAAAAAACATTCGCAGTTATTCATTTCAGCAGCTGAGTTTGAACCTCGTAAATTGGAAAACACTATTGACTTAACGGCTTTAACTTTTGTTAGTACTAAAATTTCAGCTGAGGGGTTGTTTTATCGCAAATAATGGCTAAACTTTCCTTACAACTTAAAGTAAATATCTGAACTCGAATTTATTTCATCAGAAAAGCTCCAACTTTCTTATCTGTACAAAACAACCCTTTTTTGTTAAAATTGTTAAACATTTTTCAGGGTGGTTTATTGTGGATGCAATAAATAAATGAAACGCCCCGATTAAACCTTAAAGTCCAATTAAAAGTAAATAATAAATGAGGTCGTTAAGTGAATTTAGGCGAAGTAGGTATTAACAAAAATTGTCACAAAAAACGAAATAGTCGTTCGGCCCGACATACAATTTAAGCCACAAACTTGTAAATAATTTATATATTCATAAACGCCTTCCAGTATCCAACTGCGTGCTCAAATAGCATAACAAAAGGGGTAGGAATTATAAGGGGGTTAACGCTCTTGTTAATGTCCAACAACCCGGGAATAGCGCTGGGTAATCCCAATTACTTGTAAACATAAAAGGGAATTTATTAAGTTTTCCGTATTTCAGACTACCAACTGAAAGCTAACATCCAGCTAGGATAATTCCTACAGTTGAGGATATTTAGAAATCGTGTCTGAACTGACCCTCAACTTTCTAGAAATGTTTTATTTGTACCAAAGTTAAACTTCAAGGAACGACTTTGATTTGGAATAATCACTTTATTACAATTTAATTGAGTTTTAGAAGCGATTTTTTCATAACCTTTAAAAGAACGCGATTGATTGATTTATAAACTAAACCAAGTCTTAAAGACTGAAGTATGTGGATTTTTTTAATTTAGCAGGAAAAGCTAAAGTGATTGTTAGAAAAACTTCGAACATTAAATTTATTAAAGATTAATAGGTGTATACCAAACATTTGTAAAATTTTTCTTATGAGTATTATACCGTCATGTATTCGTTGATCTATCTTTGAAGACAATATGACCAAAAATATATGTACAGTACAGAAGTGGTTTAGTAGCCACTCTGCATTGATCAAGTCCATTATTTTAACATAAACTTAAGTCAACTTAGTTTAAGCTAAGCTCTCGTTTAAGCTCAGGCGAACCAGTTAAAATAATTATTATTAACCCGAATCGAACCTCGTTAATATCCAAAGCTCACTAAAAGTACCATTTACTCACACCACCCATCAAAACCAGTAGTGGAAGAAAGTACGATCTTCACAAGAAAGTAAGCGAAGTAACAGGAAGCGCAAGGGCAAAGAACACATGTGTCATACCAAACGAACAAGAAAATATAATCTTGTACGAAATAGAAGAGCGGAAAATGCAGGTACAGTACATTTCGAAAGAAAGAATGAGATGCTGAAACAATAGCAATGAGCTAGAGATACTAAAATTCCAAGCAAATACATCAAATCAAGGTTGAGGCTCCCTTTGTACTAATTTTTTGATTCTTACACACCAAACTTTTCCAAGATGTTAATTTTACCCAACTGTAAAGGTTGTTAAGACACATCTAACAAAGGATACTAGCCTACCTTGGACACATATTATAAAATAACATTTATGTACAGCTTGCTTCAACTCATAGTACAGTTCAGTATAGAACGAAGGAAAGAAATAGGAAAAACAAATAAATCGCGGCTGAGAAACAGGGCCAAAAATGAACATTGACTAATTCTTCCATGTTGCAATAGATGGAAGATGCAAGAGATTTAATATGGTGGCAGCCAACCTGTAAATTATAAAACGTATACAAACAAGAAGACTTGACATCCACTGCGGATGATGTATTCTTTAGAGGTAAACTTTGATGTAATATTGAAATGCAATTACTTGTTGATATTGATTTTTCTTCTACATTTTCCTTCTTTTTCTTCTTCTTCTTATTACGCCGTCTCCTATCGGAGGTTGGTTATTCTTTTTGAAACTGAAGTTCGAAAAATGTCAGTTGGTGTGCGTCCATACCATCTACGCAGGTCCTTCAGCTACGAATTCTAGCGCCTTCCAACAGATATTTTACCTTGGATTTTTCCTTCTATGATTAAACCTTTGTATCTCGTACCTTTTACCTCTCATGATGTGTCCAATGTAGAACGTTTTTCGCTTTTTAATGGTCAATATTAATTGTTCTTTAGCTTCACTCATTCGGTTGAGGACCTCGGTGTTGGTTATCCTTTGCGTCTATGGTATTCGTACCATACGTCCGTAAAGATACATTTCGAAAACGTCAATGCTTTTTTCGATTTGTGGATCCAAGGTCCAACACTCGCAATCATATAGGAGTACTGGAAACACGTAGCATCGGATCGTACGCATTCTAAGATCTAAACTGAAATCTGATCTCCCAAAGAACCCTTTCATACTTGTGAACGTCTTTCTGGCCTGCTCAATTCTTGATTTTATTTCTATTTTTACGTCACAACTCTCGTTCACATTAGCTCCTAAGTATGTGAAGGATGACACTTGTTCGAGTACCGTGTCTTTGATATGTATTTCATAATTTCTGATGTTATTTGAAAATAAACTAGCTTTGTCTTGGAAACGTTAATACAGAGACCATATTACTCGCAACGTTGGACAATGCAGTTCATCATATGTTGTAGTTCCGCTAGATTATTCGCCAGGATTACCGTGTCATCTGTTGTTGCTTATTGATTTCCCGTTTATTTTTATTTCGGAAGTTTCTTCATCCAGTGCTTCTTTAAAAGAGCCTCAGCATATACATTGAAAAGGAGAGTAGATAATATACAGCCTTGGCGTACTCATCTTTTGGTCTTAATATCTTCAGATTAATTTTGGTCTATATTTATTTTTGCATTTTGTCGCCAATATAGTTCCGTTATAGTACGTCCATCTATACCCGTGACTTTGAGAATTTCGATCATTCTTAGATGTTTAACGTAATCGAAGGCTTTTCGGAAATCAATAAAGCACGCTAACACATCAACGTTCATGTTCCTGCATCTTTGTGTTAAAACGTTTAAGGAAAATAGTGCCTCCCTAGTGCCAACACCGTCTCCAAAACCAGATTGCGCCTCATCAACTTGTGACTCACATTTTCTATATATCCTGGTATGAATTATTCTAGAAACACTTTAAGTACATGAGACCAAAGGCTTATCAATCGGTAGTCATCATATTTTTCTTGAGACTATCCATTTCTTCACTTGTTATTCCACTGGCGACAATACTTAGCCTTAGAGCCATCTCCTGGTAGGTCACCCAGACACCTTCTTCTTCACTTGGTTCTGCTACAGTCTGGTTGCTTTGATAATCCCTCAATGGCAGTCCCGTTGTTATTAGGCAACAGTTCCACCGCCATCTCGACGATTTTCACATTTTGTTACTTTTTCGTTCAAGTTAAAATTGAGTATATGGTTTCGTCCAATTGAACATTGAAGAACCTTGCTTTTACTGTGTCATCATTAGTCAAACTTTCCTTTTTTATTTAACGTACTTGTTACTCTACTTGCCACGACTAAACAAACCAAATTGCATTGCTTTGATAACCCTTTTGTCTACCTTAATATTTATTTAAGTCCTTGCAGCGCATGATTTCTTCTTCTAAATAATTGCATGATATATTGTATCTGGTACCATTAAGTTCCAGTTTACAGCGGATTGGTTCATTGGAGGTAATCATAGATTTACTCTTAGTCGTAGAGATTTCTCTTAGCCATCTAATTAAACTAGTAGAACTATATGGGTTATAACATCGTCAACACAATATTCAGACTGGGCCAAAATTTCTTGGGCAATTTAAAATGACTATATTTATATGTAGGTACTTTTTGAAATTTTAATGACACAAAAAACTGACATCATATGTGAAAAATCACCACCTAAATATCTTGCGTTTTCAGCTTCACATAACTTTACTTGATGGATGTAAACATAAGGTTTGAATTTCAGCTCTAATGTTGTCCTGTAACTGCTGAAGGGTTTCCTAGTGCTATTAAATCTGAAAAACAAATTTCAACTCGCTTCAGAATCAGTCGCTCCCCAATAATTTTTCTTAACAGTATCATCGTTGGTCCTGGTGTGTGAGCCGTAGCGTAGCTCCATCTTGTTCAACCTACAGAACAGAAAAGTCTTTCCAAACGATGATGTTAGGGTGGCAACTATCATTTGCCAATAATAGTTGCCACCCTAACATCATCGTTTGGAAAGAAAAAAGGACCGATGACTTCCTCCGATGTACCACCAGTCTGTATATCTAATAGGGTGTAGCTAGCCAATGTGGATCTATTGCCCCTGGATTAAACATGTTGCTCCAAAATCTGTAGTTACATTCGTTGGCAGAACCGTCCATATAAATATGAGTTCACAGTAGAACTTTCGTCTCCTGGTTCAAAGTGAACTGTTTCATCATAAATCTCCCAAGCTTGCAATTATACAATTAAAACGAACATAGCATAAAAGCAGCGGAGAAGAGAATTAGGAACTTTTGGCCCACCCTGTATCATATTAAGCATTCTTTCTTCCATTTTATATCCTGACTTTTGTTATTATTTTATTCATTATAAGGTTAAATAAAGTTAGGTTAAGCTAGTCACCAAAATGTTTTTTATCGATTGAGATTGAAAGTGTTGTCTTGCTGACAATTGACAGGTACAAAGGTTCTGCCTTGGCAGTATTAAATGATTAAAGCAACCAATGAAATAACACTTATGCTATAGCAACCGCATGCCAGTAGATTGTTGGTGGTAACAAAAAATATTAGAAGTAATCATCAAATTAATGTTAATTATAAATAATCGAAATGCAGACTTAGTGCATTGCGTGGTTTCACAGCGCGTCACGGCTTTGCCTCGGTTATGAAACGCCACCCGCGGCAGTAAACCTGCTAGTTTTTTGCCTTGTAAAACAAATAACTTTTATTTTAAATTAGCTTTCAGAATAGCTATTAAAATCATGAGATGTATGAAAAATACTTTTGTACGACTTTTACGTAATCCAAAGGCCTTTTTACCTTGCGCTATCCCTAATAAGTATAAAAATATAACCTATTTAAACCATATCTAAGCTTCTAAAAGCATGGCATCATTTTATCTGTAAAAGCCTTTTTATTGCAAAAGGTTGTTTGTGGCTCGTGAAAAGGTAGTTTAACTGCGGTGGATCTGCGATGGTGCAATTTCTATGCAATACCTTTGTTGTTTTTGCAGAACAAAGTTTATTTTCCACTAAATCGAGCTTTATGTTTGCTAAGCACGGTTGTATCTGTAAGCAACAAATTTACAATACAACTTAATAACCAAACAATGGAAGCTAATTGGTTCTTCCTATTTTTTTTAGCAACAGTGCTTTCTAATAATTCAAAAGTTTAGTAACTTTCAAGCAAAGTCTCTCGGTTCACTCCATGGTTGGAGTACTTTGGAGTTTCAATATTTTTTAACTAAATCTCAGTTAAGATAAATAAAAAAACTTATACAACAAGCCTTCCTGCTGAAAAAGAAAGCGTATTTGAAAATTTAAACAACTAAGTTTACACCAACAGAATTTCTGCCTTAATTCGTTGATAAACGACAGTGTTAAATTTGAATCGGTATACTTACGTTTAATGCATGCTAATTCGTGATTAAGTAAGTAATTAGGGAATACACGTAGAACTTCCACGACAGAGCGAACATTGTACAATTAGAAGTTAATTAAAATTAATTATTGTAATTGGCAATTAACTAAAATAAGATTAAAGCTTGAATCTGCTTGTTACTAAGAACAACACCTCTGGCATTTAGTTTAAGTGGTTTTTTAAATTTACATTCGATAGCTCCCACATTAAAAGGATATTTTAATCATTGTATTAAATTTATTAAAATTTTAATTGGAAATTCGAAATATTAGAAAATTATTTGAATGGTTTATTGTTAAGCAAGCATTCAAATGCTAAAGTTAACCCGGGTTGTGCATTGCAAGCGTAGAGCTTCATGCGTTAACGCACCAGCCTCGACACCGAAAAAAGTTACAGATATACATATCTAAATCTTGTTTCGGTTTTTGAAAGAAAATTCGCTACTTTTTGTAAGTAAAAACTACCATACAACTTGCTTGAGATATTTCCGCTTTTATTTCATAAATTTAATTCTCCTTTTAAAATTAAAGTTCTTTAGGGAACAAGCACTAAGTGTGGAACATAAAACTAGTCCTTTGTGAAATTAACACATCTAATAAATTTTATCATGCTACAAAACTTAGCTTTGCATACTGAAATCTAGGCGGACAAACTTGTAACTTTTATTACATAAGTAAAGTTAGCACAACCCTCCAGGAAGTCGCAATGTAACAAGTTTAAAATAATAGTTGTCGGTATAAATGTTGATTCTTATCTAAACGTACAGGTACGTAAAGAAAAATAACTAAATAAGGAAAAGGCACCAGGAAAAGTTTAAATCGCTTTGACCTTTTAAGTTATCGATAACTATTTCTCGTCACGAAAGGTAAACTTCGAACATGACGAAGCTTCCGATGGTTGTCGTTTTAGCTTTCCGTAACGAAATGCGATAAGTTGTGATAAGTAAAGCCGCACGTGTGATCTTTGATTTTTGTATTAAATTAAAAGGAAGTCCGGCGTGTTATGTTACTTGAAAGCGGGAATATCATTACGTTTTTTAAATTCATCAAAAACTTGTTATTTTTGGGTTTTCATGGCTTGTTTGGAACTTAAAAAAATATTCTTGGTAAGCTTTATGTCACCTTTAACAAGTTAAATTCTACACCTAATAACTCTTCTATTACGGTATCAGTCAATAAAAGGAGCACAAAGACACCATTAACTCTGACTAAAAGTTCACGGTGTTACTCGAGGGATCAGTTACGGATAATTTATTTCTGTCTATAAAGGTATAAACCTAAAAAGTGCAAGGTTTAGCTTTTATATGGTTGACGAATTGTCGAAGAAATCTCGTTAGCTTTTATGTAAATTTAATGTCATCGACAAGTTGTTTAATTACAATTTCAGGTCTTAAACTTTTGTATTAAACGCCAATTTAACTATTGGAAGAATTTAATATTCTACTTAATGTTTTGTTAGTTAATCAAACAGAGATTTTAATGATATACGAGTACAAACTCACTTATGAATTGAAGCTGCGCCTTTATACATTTTTATTTGCAAAATGGCAGGCTTCCATCTATCGTTAGCCTGTCTCATCCTTTATATCATCTCTTCATCTCGCGATTGATCCTCCTGCATTCCTGTGTCCCAGTCTTGGTCTCCATTCTAAAAGTAACTTCATCCACCTATTGTCATTTCTTCGGGCTACGTGCCTGGCCCACCTCCATTTCAAATCAGTGCCCTCTCCATTACATCCTTAACTTTGGTTTGTTCTCGGATCCATTTGATCCATTCATTAATAAGCTCGTTGTCTTTTGGCTAATTTTTGAGAGTGTTTTTTCGTCGCAAGACTTCATGCTTCAGCCCATAGGCGAGGACATGAAGAATACTTACCTGATGTAAAGGTGTTGCTTAATTTACCGAATGCTACCCAAGAGAAATTTCTTCACTCATGTTCTGTTAACCTATGGTGATCCTCTGTCCTAAGTATATGTAGTATTCTGCATGTTGCAGAGGTAGACCAATAAGCATTATATGAATTTGTGTCTCTATGTTTGTCCTTATTTTTGTGTTATCAATGTTGATCGTTAGCCCAAATGATTTAGAACGGTTGTCCAGTTCTGTAATCATCGGCGAATCGTAGACGATGGATGTTTATACCCTTGTTTGTCCGGTCCATATATCTGAATAATTTCTCAAGGGCTAATATAAATAGTTTGGGAAAGATCGTGTCGCCTTGCTGTACCCCTCTCTCTATAAGAATTCAGGATATTTTCTCCCATAGGAGTACGTGCATTGATGCTTGCGAGTAGATATTTACTTTAATTTCATATTGTAACAAAGACGAATGTAAGAATACCAAAATTATAAAATCTGAATACCCGCGCGCTTGAGATGACGTCAGTTATTAAGGTTAGTACACTTAATAAGGCACGTGTATGCTCATTACAGAATGTTATAAGAATGAAAGATAAGCACGTACACATGAAAGTGCAATGAACGGTGAAACACGACACCTCACACGCGCAGATATAAGATACTGAATCTTGAGAGAAGGGAGTCAATTTTCTGTATAAATACTGGGCGAAAATATATTAGAGACATGGTTGCGGGCGATCAATCAAAGCAACAGTATGTACGAGAGAATTGACACCCTTCAAGACGATGTTCCAGTGAATACATGTAAGATTGTTTTATGTTAAAGTTAATTTTAATTCAGGACTTGTAAAATATTTGTGTGAATTGTTTAAATGCGTTTTAAGGACTTAGTCGTTTTAAATGTAATCAAAACTTAGAGTAATTTATATCAGTTTACTTTGAATCAGGACTTGTAATAATTTATATCAATTCACTTTGAATTGAGACTTAGAACAATTTATATTATTTTGTAAAACTAAACCACAGAATGATATAAAATACATGATGTTAGTTAAAATTGACTTTGAGTAAAAACCTCTCGTAAAAATCCAAGCAATGTTCAAGTGGCGACGTTGGTCAAAGACTCTACCTAAATTATTAAAGTAACTTATTTATATTAATTTCTAACAATAAACCTACCGACGACTACGCCGCAATATATCTACTGTCTATGCGATACTTCGCCATGTAGTTCATTTTTGATGTCAATCGGTTGGTGAACATCTTCATGAACAGTTTGTACATTGTATGGTTGTTGAGTTTTGTTATATCTCGTTTTTTATGGATAAGAACCACTTCTGCTTCTGATTTGCCCCGTCTCGAGTCAGATGTTAAATACCTTTTTCACTTTCTTAATTATTTTTGTTCTTCCATTCTTATGATTGTTGTCCTGCTCTACTTTTTGCTTTTACGTTTTTCAAATAACGATTTATCACCTATCTACTTTATAATTTTATTCTGTTTAAGCAGTTCGTCAGCGGTTTGTTTAAGAATAGCCTTAATTCGTTCACGTTACCAGTAATGTTATGGGCTATGTTTTTCTTGTCCAGTTTTTCATTGAGTTTTCTTTTGTATTCCTCGTTGTTTCTAATTATCTTGTCTAACTCAATTTTCTTATGGGTTATTTTTCTTGATTTCTCCAAATCCGTATTCTCCAACTGTCGTTTCTTGTTCGTCTTTGCGTTTACCTAGTTTGGCGTTGAAATCACCTCTTCTAATCGTGTAGCTTGAAAGATTTTCACGAATGGTTCCTAGTATATAACATATTTTAGCATAACAGATCTCATAATTCTTCACATTTCTAGCGCTTTTCTTGGTACTCGCTCATTTAGCATTCTGTAGAGATGCCTCAACCACCGTAAGCGCTCTCTTTTGACACAGGTCACAACACTGTCTTCCCTAAAATGTTCATCACTTCTCTTTCTTTATACCCTCATATTGTGATAAAGCGACCTTCTATCATGCATTATGTTATGCACTTGCTACGCGCAGTTGATATGATGCATTAGTCAGGGTCATTACACGAGTCAATCTAAAGGCATGCACGCAAATAACGGCTGAGAAACTGAAACATGCTATGTGCACCTGCATAAAATGATAAATCTGCATTCGTTACAATATACAGATTGGCACGTTCGTAGTTCAAGATGAATGCATGAAATACGATATCTCTCGCAGCTGCGCTGATAACAGCATTTTTATGAAATGGTAACCTCACCGTAAAACTTTTCGTGTAAATGGGGATCTGACTCTTATATAAAGAAATGCTTTAACAGAACGGACCATGGTTCAGTTCCCATACTTCGTACTAGTGGCGTTTCCTACGATTTGTATGTAAGACTATTTTTCTGTATTTAACTTAAATGTAATTCAATTCATAGTAAGACTTGCTAATAGTTTACATCAAACCCTATGTTTAATTTATTAACTTTAATGATTGTATGTACTTGGAGCTCGCCTCTAAAATTGTCTAAATGTTTACTAGTAACTCTAAATAATATTTTGTAAAACCAAATCAAAGTTCGAAGAATAGGTACATGTTATGTTAGTTGAATCAGACTTTTAATATAAAACCTCTCGCAGCAAAGCAAACCCCACGTGGCGTAGCTGGTTAAATAATTCTATCTAAATTTAGTTAACTTATTTTCATTAACTTCTAACATTATTAGTAAAAGCCACTATGTTACAATATATTGTCCGTAGTATATTTAAGATATTAAGATATTATGCATCATTGTATATTGTTTTGCCCATATTTATAATGTTTCTTTTCTTTCTTTTTGTCCTGTAATTGGCATTTGCTGTTGGACAATAAGCTATTATTATTATTATTTCCCATACCCCCAAACGTTGATCTATTCCTTTGTTCATGCTCCATGTTTCACTCCCGTATAGCACAGTAGGCCGTATCATGGTTTTGTTCACTCTAACTGTAGCCTTTCTTGATACTCTTCTTCTTCAGAACCTCTTTTGGTCATGATAACCCCTAAATAGTCGTAGCTCTCCACCATCTCGAAATTATACTCTTTATTTCCAGCTCCTCTTATTTTGATCTGTTTATTATCTATCCCTCTGTCACCAGCTACTGTTATAACCTGAGTTTTACTTTCGTTTATGCATAACCCTAATTCTTCGACTGTTGTGTCTAACCTATGGAATGCCTCTGCTAGTTCATTCTGTGATCGTGCCAATGTTACCATATCAACCACGTATGCAACAGCTTGATGCCTTTGGTGATATATTATCTCTTGTGTTTTAACTGCTGCTTTGCATTAAATTATCTCTAGTACAATGTTAAACAGTCCTGGAGACAGAGAATCTCCCTGCTAACCCTCAATTTACTTTAAAAGTCTGGGAAAGCCTCCCATCTACCATCACATTTTCTGTTTTTCAAAGTCATTTTTATTAGTTTGATAAGCTTTGTCGGTATCTGCAGAGTTGATTTTCACTAATTACACTGCCGCCAGAAAGTCTGAGATCACTAACATAAATTAAATGTTATGTGTGATAATTGCGTTAAAGGATTTAAATGGTGGATTATTTGTTGAAATATTCACATTAGACAGTAACATAAAGCAAGAAATAGAACAAAAATTAATCTTTTATAAAAGTATAATGATACAATCCTAAATTAACTTTTCATGGAAATGACGACCTTTGGCTTTATACAGGCCTGGCAGATTCTGTGCATCCTTGCAATAAGTTTTTGAAGAGTTTCCGGTTGTATTTGATTCCAACAGGCTTGAATACTATCCCAAATATTATTTTGTTGGTGATAAGGGAATTTCCTTAGCATTCTGTCAATCTTCTCCCGTAGTAATTATATCTGGCGACTGAGTCGGTCAAGTCATTATTTTCAAAACACTGGGTCATTGATTACGTTGAATATAATTTGTACAATATCCAGAAGCATGTTTTGGATCATCGTCTTGTTGAAATATAAATCCTCGTCCAATGATTCTTAATCCAGAAGGAACTGCGTGATTTTGAAGTATCCCATGAAATCGTTCTTTGTCCAGTATTCCATCGATTTTTATTAAATTTCCAACTTTACCTCTTCCAAAGCAACTCCATGCCATAATACTTCCTCTGCCATGTTTTACAAAGAAGAATACACTGAAGATTGTTAAGCTTCATTTGCTAATCTTCGAACGAATACCTTGCGTTAGGAACCCAACTTCTCAAATTTAAATTTCTCAGCCCACAAGGCGAATTTCCATTGTCCAATAGACCAATCTTTATGGATATGTGCCCATTAAAGTCTTCTTTGTCGGTTTATTTCACAAAGTAATGGTTTTTACTTGGCAACACTGCAACACAACCTCTAAGTTCAGCAGCATTCAGTCGATTTTTGATGGTGCTTACGCTAATTGAATTTATGCGATTTTCGTTGATTTTTAGAGCTATAAGGAGCAGTAAGAAACCTATTTCGCTTGCTTGTTGTTATACTAACATGTATGCCTTCCTGAATAGTGGTAGTTCGTAGCCTCCTACTTCATTTTCTACTACTGCAAACCCCTGTTTCTTTCTTTTGCTCAAGAGTTATAACAGTACCACCACATGAAACTGTAGCTTTCTTCGAAATTTGACGAACTGAATAGCCTTCCTTTCTAAGAATACATATTTCAGCATGTTTTTCAACAGTTAATTCTTTTTTGAATTTTGCCATTATCACATTACACAAAATTTCTTTTGGGCAAACATTGGTTACACTTCAAAATCTTCAATGCACACAAAAATAATAAAAATGGCACGAACTACTGTAATTTGGGTTGCTTGCTTGAATTGTCAAACTTATATGCAATGTAAACAAATTCTAAAAACACAAGATAGTTGAGAAAACTAGGGAGAAGTTATCAAAGATAATTTATCAAAACATTTCCAGCTGTAGTAATTCAATAGGACTAAAGAAAATTGCCAGCTTTCTTAAATAAACCAATCCAAATTTTGTGGAATTAACACTATAACAATTAAGAAAGTCTATACTGCTTCTCCTATACAATAAACCTACATTTTATTCACCAAATTTTGATTTATGCTAAAAAATCTGGGTGATCTCAGACTTTTTGGCGGCAGTGTACTTGTTCGTAAAATACTTCAATTTCATCATATTCATGATCCGAGGTGAGAGCATATACTCGTAATATGTTCATGGTCTCATTTTTGTTAGTTCCAGTATAATAACTACATACGATTCTGTTTGTAACACCTACGTACTGTTTAATTCTGTCCGACAAGTTTTAGTTTGCAAGAAATCCGACCCCATTGATCTTTAGCTTTTCATCACCTTTGTGATATAATACCTATACATATCTTGACTTTACCTTAATTATGTTCATTTTGGGTCTTCTAAGTTGGCTCAGTACGACTATGTCTTATTTTATTTCCTTCGGTTCTTCTTCCAATTCAGTTGGTCTGTCATCAGATGAGAGATCTTTGTCATTATATGTTGCTGTTAGAATAGTCCTTTTCGTTACATGTTTTTTGGTGCCATGACAGCCTTGTCCAGCCCAGGAATATTTGGCAACCTGCCTTTCTCCTTTTCTAAACGCTGCCTTGATCGGAAAGTATCGGGCTGCTGCGTACTTGGGGTCTTGTGTTTGTTTTCATCATTTCATGGAACGTAAAATTTTTAAGCAATATACCATGTGGACCAGACTTCTAGGTGTATGGTATGGGATATAATAGTTGGGAGGGATGAGCTAAGGTAGTGGGTGGGATCGAGGATGGGACATGGTTTTCCCCCTGTAATGGAAAGGGGACAGCCAAAGCTCGCTTCACTGAAGTAGATCTATCCTCTACCGGGATCATAGAGGAGTATCTACCTGCTACGAGTACCTACCACCTAAAGCTACCTTCATAAACATTATAATAAAGTCCTTTGTAAATTAAGAAATTAACCAAATTCTGCGTAATTTTTAACCCTTTAAATCGTAATTTTTCAAAGAAATTCGAGATTTTGTGAGTAGTAAATGCGTGCTTTAGAATTTTGCATTGTCTACCTACAGTTTGAGTAATACAGTAAAAAACTTCGTAAACAATCCAAACACTTCTCTTTGATTTTATTTAAAATTCAAAACACAGTTTGCAAATTTTATTCCCTGAGACTTTGAGTTCCGTACTGTTCTCCTTCACTACTGCAAACTTGAATAAGGCAAGAGTAAATTTCAACAAAGGTTAAGACAACCCTGATTACTTCAAACATCTCCTGTTACAGTAAATTGTTAAACGTTAATAAATTCTTGTGTTCTGAAAATGTCAAATTCAACAATATATTTATCAAAACTGATAAATATCACATTAGTTTGTTTATTTATTTATTTCCAATAAATTGATTTCGCCCTAAATTGGATGAAAACTCATGAATCATTTTGTTTCTCTAATAAATTGGAGAATGGTTACACAAAATTAATAAACCACTGAATATTTCAAGTCCATTGCCATTATTGGAAAACTTTAATATTAAACTAAGTATAATAAATAAATAATAAAGCGAAATAACCTTACTGTTTGATTAATTATTCAAACAATAATTTATTTCCTGCCAATATCACTTAAACATTTTTACATCTCTTTGTATATGGTAAAAGTAATATTTATTTATTTTAATTAATATTTACTTCAACAAGCTGTCGACCACGTGTAAAAGGATTTTTCTAAAAATATCATTTTTATCCTCTCCTTTTTTCAGGAAAAAGCACACCTACTCACATATAGCTCCTAACTTTAAAATATAAGCGGGTTTTTGAAAGCTCAAAATGAGTTGAAGCGGAACAAAAAGCGCCTGAAACTTATACCGAACAAACACCGTATTCAATCTGCTTATAGTAAAGTATACTTTATGTATATTTCAACACGTAAATACAATGAGAGCTTGAAAGCTCCACATCAGCCTTTGAAAATATATTTTTAAAAGACTAGAATATGATCCGATGCGACGACAATAAGTTATTTTGTGCTTGATAATCTTGTTTTTGAAAATTTTCTATATTTAAGTTTTAATATTTACTTGCTTTGAAAAGTTTCTTAAGAATTTGGATTTTAAGCTAACTTTGACTGATGAAGTTTAAATTGTTCGTGGTGCTTTTGGAAGCAATCTCCTTTGCAGCTTTGATATTTATACGTTTTTGGATTTAAATATATAATTTTGTAAAATTAGTTAAAATAAGGATTTTGAAGGTATAAATTATGCTTTATCTCTAAGAATTTTTAAACATTCTTTAAAGACAATTTTATAACAAACTAGGTTTAATAATTGGTAAGCCAATTATCAAATAATTTGTGAAGAGTTTTGAGAAATTCAAAATGGCTTAGTCGTCCTTAAAAACATTTAGTTGGTCCCCACGGGGCCCTTTAAAACTAAATCCAGCCAGGTTACAACTTTTAAAATAAAACCCACCTTGGATTCCTCCATTTCAATTTAAATAAATTTATTTGAAAAACATTTTTGCTTTGAAGCGTAGATACTACATAAATATTTCCACCCGTAGGTGTATTTATTTTTAGAGAAATAGGATTTATACCAGTAAAAAACGTCAATAATCGAGGATGAGTCGGTTTACCTTTATTCTTAGTTTACTACAAAAAAATATATATACAGCTCGAGTAAACAGACTTCAATAATATAGTTGCGTGGTTTATTTATAAAACGTATCAATACTGAGGTGTATTGTAGATTAATGGAGTGATATCCGTTTGCTAACGTCAACTTTAGATTTTTTGTGATGTGGGCGAAGTCGGCGTCAAGATATGAGGGTGAAGTAAAAGTAATAAAATTCACACCTTAAATTTCCGTTTAAGAAAATTGGATTTTTTATATTGCAGGCAGGGCGTAGGTCTACTAAATTACAGAACGGTCCGTGCATAACCAAATTTGTGATTTCTTTAAATAGCTTTGGTTTAAGATCTATTTTTTATCAGGCTTAAGATTTATCGCAAGAATTAATACCGAATTTATTGAGTGAAATATACGGATATAACAACAATAGAAATGGCTGGCTCATTTAAACGTAAAAAATTCCATAAATATACCCGAACCCAACCAACGAGAAACCTGAGATTAATAATTGCCTACGTAATAACCAGACGAAGGAATATCAAAACTGTACAGGATGTAAGGGTACCCAGAGTAACAGGAAGCCAATCAGATCACTAGCTGGTGAGATCCAAAATCTCCATCCCATACCACAAAGCGAATGAGGAAAACAGAACAAAAGAGACGAAAGATAACATCGGAAAATTAGGAAATATTGAACATAGTGGGTTTGGCCAATAATGTTAGAAGTTAATTAAATTTACACAGAACTATTTAACCAACTACGTTACGTGGGGTTTGCGTTGCTTTGCGAGAGGTTTTATATTGGAAGTTTGATTCAACTAACATATAACATTATATTGTCCGAACTTTGATTTATGTTTTACAAATATTATTTAAAGTTAAAGTTACAAGTAAACACTTAGACAATTTTAGAGATAAGTTACAAACGTTAAAGGTAATAAATAAAACAAGGGGTTAACTTCAAACTATTAGCAAGTCTTACTGCGAATTGAATTACATTAAATTAAATACAGAAAAATAGTCTTACATACAAATCGTAGGCAACACTAAGTACGAAGGGTGGAACCTGGCTTCTGAACAACATGACTGTTTGACATTGGCACTGACCATACCGAGTACTATTTAAGCTGTTGTATATATACCCTAAAGTCAGTCCCCATTTTACATGTACTATTGCAGCTGTGCTGGATATTATATTACGTTAGATAACATACCACCTTAGATATCATATTACATGCAGGTGTCTTAGAACAAAGCCCTTGGTCCATAAATAACTAAGCACAGCTGCATAAATGTGTCATCCCAACACGTCATATCAAGCCCGTTCAAACTAGAAAGTCACTTTATTCAAATGGGAATTGATAGCTCTTTAAGCAAAAAAAGTCGCACAGACGATTAATGTTATAACCAAAAAGGTTGGAAGCTAGGAATCGGACAACGGCGTAAGATGTTATATTATACAATTATCTACGAGAAAAAAGTTTTAATGACTCAATTCTACGTCAGGTGGCCCCTTAAGGGAGAATTTGAAAAAGTTATAACTTTGTGAAAACTCTTAATTTGCCCTTAAATGTACAAACAGCTATAAAAAGGGGAATAAGGCCACTTGCAAAAGGTAAACATAAATCTTAATTTTATTAAATGTGGTGAATTTTGGTGGAGGCGCTGGATCAATAAGCAAATCGAAAATTTCTGACTAAAACATATGAAATTATCCTTTTTGGTTGAATTCTTCATCATCCTTTATGCGTTTACACTTTCGTTCGCTTAAAAATAATTTGTTCCTAAAACTTAACCAAATTAAAAATTATAAATAACGGGCTTTGTTAATTAAAAAAATAATTACTATAGCTCCAGAATTGCGCACACAGCGCCATTATTGATGAAAAGGGCAAATATTTTTTTAACTTATTTACTTGTAGAACCTTGATTATAATTTCGTTAATAAAATATTATATACCTTGGAGCATATTTTAAAATAAAATAAACTTAGAGAGCTTGTATTTTATTTATTATCCAGTGATTTCCCAAATTTCTGTTTTCTAAACGTTGCGAACCTTGAAAATCTCTGTTATTTTAATAATTTTCAGCGGAAACATTGTTTATTTTGAATACCCTTGTACCCTGTATCCTTCCGAAGCATTTTCTGATTACTTATTTAATAACTTTTATCGTATATCACCTAAAACACTTGTAGGCAAAACAAAAGCATTCAATTAGTTAAATTTACCCGGTCACAAAGATAATTGAGAAATAAAAACTTTTCATGGTGCAACATCTGGCAAGAAAAACAACGTCGGAAATTAAATTCGCAGGAAAATCCGTGCTACCAAGGGCTTTACAAAATAAAGTTTAAAATACGTCAGTTTTGTCCTTTAAATGTTTGCAGCGTTTTCTTCTTTGTGTAAACTTTTAAAATAATCTCATTTGTTTACTCGTGTAAAAATCGTTATTCACCTTCCATTCATTTCCTAAGTTGTTGTTATTTATTTGGTGACTCTTGGTAGTCTAGATATTCACCCACTGTCTCTTTACACAAGTTTATTTCTCGCCCACATTGTAATGCTTGTGTAGGAACGTGTATGCTTTCAGCACTTTTATTAAGTGGTTTGTGTTAGGTGAAGCATGCAGTACGCACGTGTACGTGGGAGTAACACAGATATTCATATAGGCAATAGGTAATATTTTCTTTCTGACATTTCCTTTGATTATTACATTTCCTTTGATTATTATTTTCATCATTAAACGACAGTTTTTGGTTCGTAGTTTCTCTAAGGGTTTAAATTTGGCAAAGTTTTTATTTTTATTTACACTACATTTGATCCATCGAGTGTTTTGATTTTCTGGAGACTTTTCCAGGGTAAAAAGGGTTCTACAAGAATTTTCATATTATTCATAATTTTACTTTGACACAGCGAAATATTATTGATGTTTTCTTTGAAGGGTTTTATATTTTTGCAAACTCATAAAGTGCTTGGATGTTACAAAATAGTCCGTAGAACATGCAAGGATTATCTGAATTTCTAGCACAAATGGGTTCGTTAAAAATACCGACGGAAATAATTCATTTTCTGACTTTTTTCATATGGCCTGAAACTTTAATGATATATATTTTTTAACTTTATTTCTACAATCTACTCAACAAAATACAGAGTAATTAGTAAATGTCATATAAGATTTCTGTTTGAGTCAGGCACTGCCCATCGACGGTTCTGTGAGATTTACAAAGCTATGTCTTCGGGCCATTTCCTTTTAAGTCTTCTATCTGCTATTGGTTAGTTGAACATTTCCCCTATAACTTGGTTGCTACTGTCGATGTTGCTATCTCTATATCTGCTAACATATGATCTGCTTATATCATTGGCAAAAGGTACGTTGAGATCATGATGGATGCTTAAGTTTGAGACACACCATGATTCGTAGTTATCCGTCTTTCACTAAAATGTTTGGAGAATCTTTGTGTTTGGAGGTTTATTGCAACCCCACAGCTCTATCCCGTATATCCAAACTGGCTTAAGTATGGTTTTATAATTTTGAGCAACTTATTCATGTTCTTGAGCACTTGAGCTTTCCAAGTGAGCTTTGCATCAAGCATCTTTCATTGGTATGGGAATATTACTTATGCTGAGTTGTAGGCAGATACGTAATTTTTTTGTAGTAGATGTTATTTAATCCGATTTATTTGTACCTATTAACGTTGATTTTCTACAGTTTGAGCCAGTTTTGGAGGAGGTTAAGGTGATACTGTAATCTTTCTGACGCCCTAGCAGAGTTCTGCTATAAACATTAAATATAGAAATGGTCCAAAGACACTTCCTTCATGCACTTCTGCTTTAATGAGCTGGTAGTTCTGTATACTCTTTTCATCCCCTTTATTATGTATGTTTTTCATTTCAACATGGCCAATTGAATTGTTGTCTTTTTCCATGTAGAAGAGTTTACTTCTTGTGCACCATTTATAATAGTTTCTGTTCTCAAATTTTTCAATTGAAACGTTCTGATAATATTTTCCTACTTTTCGTGCCACAGTGATATTGTTCTAACTTTCTTTTAATTTAATATTTGTATCACAAGGCGAGTACGTTTGTAGGCCGAGGTGCAACCGAGGCTCTACAAGTACGAGTACTTGCAAAGCAGTTTCTAGGCGTGTGATACACAATATTTTTTCGGCCGATAAAAATACGTTAATTATAAAAAATCATTTTTTATTCAAATATTTGACGTTAGAGAATTTATTTTTCTATGGAATTTATTTTTCTGGGCGTGACAATGGGCATAGCAATGACAGGGCGGAGTCAGTTCGGTTCAGCGCCACCAATCAAAAATCCTAATTTTACTTTCAGGCCGAGGCTTGAAAATAGCATTTTCCAGACGATTTAATCGCATGAAAATTGAGTGTTTCTAGCCGGAGGGCGAAAAAGAATATGATTGGTGTTGCAGTTCGTAGCTGTTTTTACCGTAAATCATAATAGCCATTAATTGACCAACTATGTTCCAACTTAACAAGAATACTTACTTTCCCGAAATAATTTACAGGCGGTAGAATTTCTTTACTTCCACAAAATATTCCATTTTCTTGAAACAAATTCTAGGTCGTCTTCGTCTTCGTCAACTTTCCTTAACTCCTAGTGGTACGATTCCCGCCCAACTACAACTACGTAAGAAGGTAAAGTTTCCACAACTTCAGTGTTTCCACCAATAATATTGCTATCAATAGGTTCTCTAACTCTTTGGCGGGGAGAGTATTTTCAAAGAGAGAGAGAGCAACCTTAACCAACTTTGTCAAAGAAGTTTGAGGACTTAGTTGCCGATATTCTTATTTAGTTTTTGATATTTTCTTTTCAGAGCCTTTCAGGGTTACAGTTTTGTAATATATCCTTATACATATTTACATTCATTATCCATAACAGTTTCAAAATCTGAAACAAATGTCCTTATTCAACATGTCTTTGTACGGAACTTTTGCTGTTTCATGTTGTCTTACACATTTTTCTTAATACTAAATTCAAAATTTGCCTAAAACTTTCCAGAATTAAGTTAACTTATAATACGTCACACTCCAGAGGTTTTTGGTATACCTATAAACACCCCCCCCCCTCAAAAGCAATTCAGATATTTGTGGAATCTTTGATGATTTACATTTTTTTATAGTTCTCATTTTGAAATGTTATAAAAAAATTTCGTAATTATTTGCCGCACCTTAAAATTGATGACAAACTTCGTACGTATTAACAACATTTGGAAATTCTCCTGAATTCAGAACTATTCAACATTTTTTTAATTATGGTAGGAATCCTTGAAAGGTCTTTTGCAACGTTTATCTTCCAAATTTTCGATTTGATTTGAACTACAAAGTAATTCGTAATTATTTGCCGCATCTTACAACTGACAGATTTTATGCTTATGAAAAGATTTGGAAATTCCTAAAATAATTATTAGAAAAACCTTTTGTATTTCCCAAGTGGTACAAAAGTTCGCCGGATTTGCCATTTTCCTATATAAGTATTTTTAGGATTTTCTAAATTTTTGAAAGACTTTTGGTTGATGTAGGAATCCTTAAAGAGGTCTTTTGAAACACCTATTTTTCATATTTTAAATTTCATTTAAACTAAAAAGTAATTATTTGCTGTTCGTTACAACTGACCACCCATTTTGTGCTTATTTAAAATATCCGAAGATCCTGAAAAAAATATACAAATTTTCCGAAATGTTACCATTTTACAGGACCCTTTAAATTTTCCCAAGTATGAAAGTCCCCGGGATTTGTTAATTTCTTACACGTTTAGTACTGCAACTGCAGGTTTTCGTAACTTTCTTCGATCGTCATGGGAATCCCTGAAAAGGTTTTGTGACGCTTACGTTTCAGATTTTAAACATAAGTTTAATTAGAAAGAATTCGCAATTATTTGACCCACCTTGCAATTGATGTCGGATTTTCTCCTTTTTAAAAATGTCTGTAAATTCCTGAAAAAAAAGAGGTAGAAAAGTTACCAGGGTTTTTCGTTTTCTTACACGCTTAATACTGAAAGTCCAGTTTCGCTGAAGTTTTTTCAGATTCGTAATTTAATTGCCGTATGAATCCTTGAAAAGGTCTTATGTAATAATGGCTATCCCGCAGATTTTAAATTTGATTTAAACAAGAAAGTAATTCATAATTAGTTGCCGCACCTTATAGTGAAAATATTTGAAAATTCCGTAAAAGTTATATAAATTTTTCAAGTCTTAAAATTATAGTTTTCCCGAAGTATACAAAAGGTCCCACGATTCGATATTTTCCTATACGTTTAATACTGCTCAAGTATTTTCAGTATTACATATTTTCTAAGGGATTGTTGTGGCGAGTTTGACAATTTCAGGATTTTCGTCATTTTCGAGATACTTGTTAGTTATCCTAGGAATCTTCGAAGGGGCCTCTTGCAAAGCCTGTCTTTCTGATTTTAAATTCGATTTAAACTAGAAAATACTTCATAATTATTTGGCGCACCTTACAGTTGACGTCGGATTTTGTGCTTATTAAAAATATTTGGAAACTCACGAAAAATTTATTTAAATTTCCAATTATTTACAATTTTACAGAAACCTTTTGTGCAAACATTGGCAGGACTTGTCCTTTCCCTACACGCTTAATACTGAAAATACAGGTTTACTGAGGATTTTCAGGATTTTCGTAATTTTTGCAACGCCTACCTTTCAGATTTTAAACTTGATTTTAATTAGAAAGTAATTTCTAATTATTTTCCACACCTTACAAATGTCGTCGGATTTGCTGGTTATTAAATATGCTTCTTCGCGGTCGTGGCTCAGTTGGTTCAGCGTGCGTCTGACCACTGAGATGGCTCGGGGTCGCTTCCTTCGGAAAGCAATGGCAAACCACCGATTTATTTCTGCCTAGTAAGTCTTCTCTGAAGTAGAAGTGCAAGCGCTTCCGTGGTACGGAGCCCACGTAAAGCTGTAGGTCGGCAATGTCTGTAGGCCACTTAACACGCACACCACAAAATCTTTTGTATTTCCCAATGCGTACAAAAATTATGCCATTTCCTTATGTGCTTAATATTGAAAGTGAAAGTTTGCTGAGGTATTTTTAGAATTTTCGTTATTTTGGAGCAATTCCCAATGAGCATTTTACAACGCCTATTTTTCCAATTTCAGACTTGATTTAAGCTAGAAAGTAATCCGTAACTAACTATTTGCCGCACTTTACAATTCACGAAGGATTTTCTACTTACTAAAAATGTCTACAAACTCCTGAAAAAATTATTTAAATTTTTCAATACTTGCAATTTTCGAGAAACTCTTTCTAAATATTTTCCAAATGATACAAAAGTTCCCAGGATTTAACATTTTTCTAGACGGTTAATATTGAAAATGCAAATTTACTGAGGTATTTTCAGGTTTTTCATCATTTTTAAGGAATTTGTAGTTATCACATAAAACGTTGGAAGAGGTCTTTTGCAACCTTCAGATTTTAAATTTGATTTACACCAGAAAGTAATTCACAATTATTTGCCACGGCTTACAATTGATGTCCTAAAAATGAAATCCGGAAACAACAGTATATTTTTCATTAGTTGGAATTTTAGGGAAACCTTTTAATTTTCCCAAGAGGCACAAATGTCCCCAGAATTTGATAATTTCTTACACGCTTAGTACTGAACGTGCAGGTTTGCTGAAGTATTTTCAGGATTTTCGTCATTTTTAATTGTTGCAGGAATTCTTGATGGGGTATTTTACAACGCCTATCTTTCAGACTTTAATCACATCTTGTCATTTAAATATTTAATTCTCAGTCATATTTGTATTTATTTGTGTATGTGTATTGGATATACCTTTATTTGGTTGTGGTGGTATATAACCACTTTATCTAATACTTATATATTTTTTTGTTAAATTATTGCATTGTTTTATGTTTACTTATTATTTATTATTTCTTTATTAAATAAACGATATGAAGGTCCTTTATTGGGTTTTAAACAATTTTCAGGAAGTTGGTTATCAGTTGCCGTTCTTATTCGTCTGAAGAACACGCTCGTAACTGATTGGAGCCCATTCATTTCTTTTACAGCTTGTCAAGAACCCCGACCTTCCCACTGGCAGTCGGCGGCATGTTCCCGAGAGCTACCTCGGTATTTTCCCCTTTGTCGTAGCAGTGTTTATCGTACCTTATAATTGTCCTCGAAACTTGTGCTTTTAAAAATATGTGAAAATTCCTACAAAATATTTCAATTTTCCAATTGTTACGCTTTTAGAAAACCCTTCTAATTTTCTCAAGGAGAAGGAAAGTCCCCAGGATTAGTAGATTTTCTACATGCTTAATACTGAAAATGCAAGTTTACTAACTATTTTTCAGGATTTTCATAAAATTTGAGGAATTGCCGTAGGAATCCTTCAAGAGATATCTTGTAACGCATATCTTTCACATTTTAAACTTAACTCGTAATTATTTGCCGCACCTTACAATGGACATCGAATTTTGTGCTTATTAAAGATGTGTGAAAATTCCTTAAAAATTAATATACGATTGTACAAAAGTTCTCACGACTTATCATTTGCCTACGCGGTTAATACTGAAAATGTGGGTTTACTGAAGTTTTTCCACGATTTTCGTAATTTTTACGAATTTGTTGTTAATGGTTGTCAAGTCATTTTTTGGGATAAAACCATGCTTAAGTTGTAAGTGGGTCGGTATAAATTAAGATTTCAAGTAGTTCCTTTTCGAAAATTCTCAGATCTATGATTTTAGAAAAATGTTCTGCGGTATGCAACCCTAGTATTTCACTTAGCAACTGTTTGCTGAATATGAGTGCGTTCAGATGAAGAGGTTCTAACATACAATTTCACCACCGGTTGCTAAAAATTAAATATTAATAAATAAAACTAGACCACTAAAACTGGTTCGGAACTAAAACTAGCTCCGTTTTCAAACAGACAGCAATAAATATAGAATTTAAAACTCTACTAAAACACATAAAAGTTTAGAAAATGTTTTATTTCTCGAAACCAAGCTGCGAGTCACTCCTTTGTTTCTGCACCCAGTTAACTCACAATAAAACGTAAAACTACATGTATGCTCTGAAACTTTCTTGAAGTGTTGTATTCGTTGCTTTCTGTTGTATAACTCCACTTCTTTATGAATTTCCTATTTTCTCTATTTATTTCTCTGCTGAAGCTTAAGTATAAAGAACCACAACTAAGCATTCTAAAATTCAATATGAAGTGCATTATTTGTGCTGTTGGTCTTTAAATTTTAATTTTTGAAAAAGTCAGACCTTTTAGTACTTTTGATTTTTGATAATTTACAATTATTTGTGTGAAAAAGTGTTTCGGGTGGATTTTTCTGAGCCCTAAAAATATTTACCAAAAACTCCTGAAAACGCATTTACAGTCCTTCAGCCATTGAAATAATCCCCCTTAACAACCACAGAAAAACAGGGGAAAAGTGTAAAAATTGCGAAAAACCAGGAAAAGAAAGTCGAAGCACAACCGAATAGACTGTAATCTGACAGCTTGTTGCCTTTCAACGGAACCATGAAAATTGAACGGATATGTGTCATTTGCGAGAGATATAAACAACCTCGGTGCTTTTAAACTCGAAGAATCTCTATCAGGAATCAGGTATTAAATTTCTGACGGTTAATGCTTCCGTATATCAAGGGTGGATCGTGCTTGCTGTATTTAAAGTGATTAATTGACGATGGAACTTTTCAATAAGAAAGAGCTGCTTATTACAATTTCTCGTTTTAAGTACTTAACCGTTTTCATTGACTGCAAACAAAGATAGGCTGAAAATCGACTAAAGGTCTGGATTATTGACGTTAAATACTTTGATAGAATTAATTGAGAAGATTAAACGACGTAAGTAGCTTAAGGCGTAAATTCAAAATGAATTTGTTGCGGGAGACTTTAGATTTGAATAATTGGAGACTTTAATGTTTGAGAATTTCATGTAAGCCTTTTAATTCAATAAATCTAGGTGGAATTATATTAAATTTATTATATGCAGGAAGCCTGTTTAAGCAAAATCCTCATTCTTTAAAGAATTTCGTACCCACCTTAACTTAGTCTGTTAAGGTCAGCTCTACTGTAAGTTGGTATTCGAACTCTTGTTCCTCAGTTTATCAACTAACAGTGAAATGCAGACAACCTATCCTTTGGTGCATAACACAAGTTTCTTAGACTTTTGTCGTGCTTACGTAACAAACTGAGCGTCAAAGTTGAAAGCGTAGCTTACCCTGAAGTATTATACATACAGGGTGATTCAAAAGGTATGGTCCAAACTTAAGGGTGTGATTGGCGATGTTAAAATAAGTAAAAAATGCCAATAAACTCATGTCCGATTCGTAATTGTTTTCTAGTTGTAACAACATTTACGATAATTTATTATTAATAAAGAACGTATACAATTACAAGAAAAATTAAAAAGTATCACAACAAATGTTCAAAATGTCCACCTTGTACTTGTATACAAAGTTGGGAATCTCGAACATTCCTCAACTGTTGAGGATGTCTTCGAATATCTTCAACAGCTTTATTTATTCTATTAACTAAATGGTCCCTGAATTTCCGTTGCATAAACTTTTTCTTTAATTCACCCCACAAGTAAAAATCTATTGGAGTAATGTCAGGCGAACGGGCCGGCCATAGTTAGTACTGCACTGCTTCTTCCAAACCAGCGCTGTGGAAAGCGATTATTCGGTGGTCAGGCTGTCTCTGGTGAGGATACCTTCTCCCATATTTTACCACAGTTGCATGGTCACTTCCGCTGCAATAACCATACACAAAATGCATTTCTGCATAAACGCATACAGAAAATGGCTCCATCATTACCACATTTATTGAAAACTACACCAGTTCAAGCTTGAAACGTCTTCTGTAATAAGAAATTAACATTTGTTTTACTTATTTCCTAGATAACGTGATTTGATAGAACACAGATAGAAACAAAGAAAACCTCTGTAACTAGATAATAGTTGGAAATAAGACATGGGTTTATTAACATTTTTTGCTTATTTTAACATCACCAATCACATCCTTAAGTTTGGACCATACCTTTTGAATCACCCTGTATATTGATACTTACAAAGCTCTTGTAAACAAAAAAGCTTTTACTGAAATTAAGTGCAGGTATAATGTTTGGTGATGCAATTTTTATAGATAAAATAAACTTCCTTACTTCATGGGGGATAAACGATGTTTTGACAGGCATTCATAAACAATTTCGGATGTGTTTGATAACTAAGTAATTCAAAGTAAGTTGTTAGTAGGTATTAGAAATACCCTTTTTAAAACAACATTTGATCGAATTTAGAACCACTTAAAGTAGCCCCCCACACATTCGAATTATTTCCGGTATGTTTAACTAATGCCATGAATAAAACATTAAAGGACTTAATCATTAGCATTCTTTACCGAGTTGTTTCCCGGAAATTGCCCTTCGCTGTTAAAATCGTAAAAAGGCCATATTTCACTTAATTTTTCATTAAAAAAATGTGTTGATATTCTGATTAATTAAATTAAATTTTTTGGTGCATTTGAGGTCCTCAGTTTCTTAAAACATAAAAATCTGAAGCGACGTATTAATAATTTCCCCTCGTTCTGATTTACAATAACCAAGTTTTGAACACATAAATCCAAGAAATAAGGATTTATAGGTATTTTAACAAGTCGTTTATCTCCTCGTAAGACGAAATTGCTCCAACTTTTCTTGAGATTAAAGCAGTCAATCGAAAATACTTCCCTATATTTCAGAAAATCAATCGGCTTAAATAATACATCCTTGAAAGTTTTAAACGGCGGATTGTTTTATTAAACAGTTTAAGAGTTTTAAATCTCTTTTGTTTTGATCCTGGAACGGTTTTTCCGCATTTTGAAGGCGTAAAAATGCTTGATACAGCCTTGCATACAGCAGCTTGAAATTAAGAAAAAAATAAACAATAAGTAATCAAGAGGGCGTAAATATTCCTTTTGTTTACTTTTAGAAAAACATAATAAATAATTTCAATAAAACGCAATTCAAGTCGAATTAGGAAAACCTATCTGATTTAGTTATTTGGGTAGAAACAACTCGGATTTTTCCATTGCTTCATGACTACGTTACGTCTACGCTTGACGTCGACCCTAATTTTTCCTTGTTTTCTTTATAAACCTTTTGTGTTGTTACTCCAAAGGTATGCTTCACCTTACATTACCTACCCGTTGAAAATTGAAAGTTCATTTGCTTTCATGAACTAAAACTGACGTCAAAGTTCACACCCTACTTTGAAATACCGTCATTTATTATTCATGGAGGACTCGCAACCATAAGCGAAAGTTTTCTTGAATGAGGGTAGTCACTTTTTTGTCGTTTTGAATGTAGAATATTTAGGAAGGAGTTTTAGTGTTCAGAATTCTTTAAATGTAAAAGTTTACAAGAGGTTACGAAAACTACTAAAGTAGTAATTATTTTACTTTTATCGTGAATATTTGGGAATATATTTTCATGCTTCTCTCACTTAGTCCTAAACCTTTGTACCTAGGTGTAAATGTGTGAGAGTTGTTGAATGTTTGGTTTTCTCTTTTACATTAATCTTCACTTGGATCTATCTCTTGCTAGTTTTGATATCATCTGCGGCCTGCCTCTTTTATTTTCCCATATTTTTGTTTCAAATCACACTTGACTTTCTTCCATCCATTCTTTGTACGTAGCCCATCTTTCTCAAATTTCTTTCTTATTCTTCTCTGTAAGCATTGCTTTTTTATCTTGGCTCCTGCAACTTGTCATTCAATTTTTCAAATAATTCTCATTTTTGTATGCTTTTCAATTTTCTTTTCGAGGTTTCTGCTGATGTCCAAGATTCACAACTATTGGTGTTGGCTTCATTACTTCGTCCACTTTAATATCATTTGGAATTTCTTTCTATCCTAGCCCTATCTTTGTGAATGCGTTAAAACATTTTCCTGTGTTCTTTTCTTATGTTAATCTGTGCCTTCGCACTTTATCGCACCCTCTAAATACCTGATGAATCTCTTCATCTGCTGTACCGTTTCTTCTCTATTCTTTATTCCGTTGCTGATAATAGAGGCTTCTATTACCATTAATCTGTGTTTATTACTTACTTACTTGCTTACTCCTTCGTACTACGGTCCGTGGAGGACCTTGACCTCCCTTAAGGGTTCCAAAGCAATCTATGTTCTACAGAAAACGGTCGTCACCCGCATTCCAGCCTTATGGAGTTATATCCAGAAGGGAACGATTCTCCACATTCTTGATTTGACGTGTGTGTCCAGCTGTTTTATTCTTCTTCTAATTTTTAACTTCAGCTACAATTTCCCTCCATTATTTCCTATTTGTCGCCTTCTCTTTCCATCTTGAAACTCCCACGGCTTCTAAATCCTTTTCTGCTTCATCCAACCATCTTAACCTTGGTCTACCCCTCCCTCTCGTTCTTTCGGGTTTACTTCTTAAAATCTTTTTAATTCCTCTTGTAGGTCGCATCCTCTCGACATGCCCTAACCATCTTATTCGTTTACTTTTTATTTATGCTGAAAGCTTGCTTCCACGTACCGACTTCTCAACTCTCTGTGGTTATTACCAGATTTAATTACGTTTATTCAATTTTGCCGTATAAACTGACGTTTAATTGTTTCTGGCCTGCCCATAAAAGTTGATGTTTTATAAACAATCGTTTAAAATTTTTATTCCGCTAGCGATTTAAAATTTTTATTCCGCTAGCGCTTTAAAAATGTCAAATCGCTTTAAAAATGTCAAGTAAATGTCAAAATTGAATAAACAGTTGTATTACACTTGCGGATTAAATTAATGTATTAACTCGCGGTATTAACGCGCTTGCGGCTACCGCCGCTCGCGCGTGTAAACGTACCGCTCATTAAACATTAATTTAATCCGCATGTATAATAAATAACTATTAACTCTTCATTACAAGATGTCACCTTGTGCTGTAGATCTTGTCTATTTTATCTTGTGATTGCCATTTCTGAAATTATCACTTGTTGCTGTCTTCCAGTTAATCTACGATGTATCCTTTCTTTCGGTTCTTAAGGTATTTTGATATACGTATCTCGCTTGCCATTTTATTAAAAATTTCTTATTTCGTCCCTTTTGCCTCTCAAAAACTTCCATTTGTTTTTAGAAAATTTGTATTAATATGTTTTCTAAGACTTTTGCGTACAGTTTCCTTGTCAAACCAAGGAAGATTGGTTTACATGCTTTATAATTTGTTTATAATTCGATGAAAGTATTCTCCGTTCCTCTGACGTTTCTTTCTGTTTTCTGATTTATCATTTCCCCTTTTCTGTTTAGATATTGTGACCTTTGCCACAGTTTTTCTTTAGTTTTAACATTTTAATTGCCTCTGTCAAAAAGTTAGTGAAAGAAAGGAATACAAATAAAAGAAGGAAGGGAATACCAAGAAAGAATTGGTTGGAAGGAATAGAGGAACTGGGAAGTAAACGAGGAAGAACACTTAAAAAAATGAGAAAGCTAGCCATGAACCGAAAGACATGGAAGAAATGGCTGGAATAGCAAAAACACATCCGACGTTCTGTAAGGCAAAAGGATCCCGAGAAGAAGAAGAATTACCTCTGTTAACTCGTCCTCTGGTATTTCCCTCCCCTTTCTGTTTCTATGTATTGCATTTGTATTTCGTTTTCGTTTAAATCTCTTGTTGGTGTTTCCTCGTCTTGTTCTTCAGAATGCTCTCTTCTTCTATCCAAAGCTTCTTCTCGTTTACCGATGTGTTTCTTATTTTGCTTTTAAAGTGCTGAAAACGTTTGTGTTAGGTTTTGCCTTTTAACATGTTCTATTTGTATTTTGTTTTCATTTAAATCGGCACTTCTTTTCGTTCGTGTTTCTTCTTCTTGTTCTTCAAACTAGTCTCTACGTTTGTTCATAAGTTCGTTCTCGTGTACTGAGATTTTTCCTGTTTTGCCATTAAAGTTTTCCAAACCGTTTGTTTTTGGTTTTCTGTTGTCTTTCAACATATTTTTGGGGTATTTGTAATTTTGTATTTCGTTTCCATTTGGAGCAGGATCACTTTTTGTTCATATTGTAACATAGCAGGTTTGACCAATAATGTTGAAAGTTAATAAAAATAGGCTCTTAAAATTTAGATGATTTAACCAACTACGCCACGTGGGGTTTGCTTTGCTTTCCTTTGCGAGAGGTTTTATACTGAAAGTCTAATTCAACTAACATAACATATATTATATTATTATATATTATATATTATATTATCCGAACTCTGATTTAGATTTTACAAATATTATTTAAAGTTCAAGTTACAAGTACGCGTAAATACTTTTAGAGATAAGTACAAACGTTAAAGTTAATAAATAAAACAAAGGGTAAACTCCAAACTATTAGCAAGTCTTTCTATGAATTAAATTATATTAAATTAAATACCGAAAAATAGTCTTACATACAAATCGTAGGGGACACCACTGAGTACTAAGGATGGGACCGGGCTTCTTAACAATATTACTGACGTGTGCACTGACCATGGTTCGCTTCTGTTAAAGTGATTCCTTATATTATACAGGGTGCTCCAGGTTTTTGTGCATTAATTTTGAGAGGTGATAAAGAATCGCAAAATAAGTGTACTTTTCTTAATAAACATGCCATCTTTCATACCCATCGCAACTTGACAAAATACGTTTTGGTTTTAATTCTTTTTTGGAGGTCGACATCGAGATTCTTGTCTCCATTCAACGGGTACAGCCCTTTAAAAGAATTTTGTAATTATTAATCTCGCTAGGTAGTCACCACCATATTTTATTCATTCTTTTGTAACTTGGTCCGTGCCATAAGAACTGCTGTTTCTCGACCCTTTAATTATGGTTGATTGTTCAGGGATGTTAATTGTGTTTATTTCACATCTTTTCTCCTAGCTAAACAGATGTGTCTTGTGTAAAAGTGTTTTGTTATTTTCTGTAATTTCTCTAAATAAGGTTTTTAAATGATGAATCCAGTCCCTTGCTAATTGGTTTTTTCTTGCGTCTCAACGTATTTCATATGTTTTATGAATCTTCCGAAAACTTTGTCCAGAATTTTGTTTTGGTTCATTTTAGTACTTACTGTGCTTTTCTTTTTGTGTGATGACATTGATAACGTTTATCTTTCAATATAATATTGATCCCACATGGAAATACTTATTAATTTATTTTTGAAAGCTTGTTCGACTTAACATGAACCACAGTATTTGCCTGGGTTGGTTTTGCAGTAAACGACGAACTGTATTTATTGATATTTACTGCAAGAATATGTTGTTTTACATTTTGATATTTTATGTTTTAGTTTAGCTTAATAGAGATCGTTTTGTTTACCTTTTATCATTTGTTTTGTTGGTTTTATTTATTGATATTCTGATTTATATTTGCAAGTCTTTCTTTGTGTAATCATTTTATATTTACGGACTGTGGAGGTTCTATATTTTTTATTTCATACGATTTTGTCTAATTTGTTTGTTGTGCCATGTACCAGAAGAACTGTTTTATTTTTACGTGTATTTTAACTTTGATGGCTTGGCGGTTTTATTTTAATTTTGTTTACTGAGATATTCGTTGTTTAATGTCATTCCAATTTTTCTTTGATTTTCTTTCTCTTTGATTTTCCAAATAGAAAGAAACCTACTATTTTAACCTCTAAAATTAGACTTAAAGAACTGTCATCCTTCAACACTAATAATTTATGAATGACACTACAATGTATCAATGGAAAACATTTAATCCTAAAAAAACATTAAAAAGAAAAATACAACTTCTTAAGTGGGTATAAAATGTCAAACTCGCCACAACAAACCTTTTGAAAATACAAGAACTTTGTTTTGACTGAATCTTTCCAAGTTTTCATGTTTCTTATTAAGCTGAAACAATTTCATGAAAGTTGGAAATTGTATACTCGTATATTGCAGGTTAAATTGAATGAATAAAGAAACGCCAGACAACTAATGAAAGGCCAGATTTTCTTCTTAAACTAATATTACAATGTAATTTGTTGAATGTTTCCAGTTTACAAGTCTGTAAATAATTTAGTGATTTGTCTGGGAGCAAGAGCGAAACAAAAATGGGAAAAATTTTAACTAAAGGATTTCTTTGGAATTATCAGCTTGCCTTTCGGCTTCCGCCATATTTCAGAAAGGTTCTTTGTAGCTCCCATAACTGTGATCGTAAATTTAGGAACCTTATATTCGAAACTATTCCCATGATGTTGCACAAACCACAACTCTTGCATATTACCTATCCCTTTATATTTAGGTCATCCCTAAATCTAGTTATTAGAAAGTGCTTTTAGGTGGAAGCAAGTCCTGAGGCACCTATTTAAAAATTAATGGAGACCCACAATGACCCAAATGTTTACTTCGATTAAAATCATATTCAAAGCCTGCGTAATTGTTAAACCGTTGTTAAATAAAATAACAATTTGCCTCGTAGGTTATTCTTTCGAAGAAACAGCATGGCGGTTTTTAATTAACAAAGTAAAATTCAAATTAATTAGCCAGCTTATGAAGTTGTAAATTATTCCCAATTCCAGAAATGAATTTAAAGTAGGATAATTAATTATTCTTACACCTGACTAAATTTTTTTGTTGCTTGAAACGGTCATAATTTTTCGTATTCCATCATGAATATACCGGTTATTTCATTTTCAATTAAAAATAAAAAGCTTGTAAAGTATATCTAATCCCAAAAGATTTAATAGGTATTCCTTTTTTCATTAACAGTAAAGCAAAGTTAATTAAAAAGGAAACCTGAACACGCCAAATTCCATACAGTTTCATCATGAATTTTACTCTACCTCTCATTCATTTTTCTCGGGTTCGTTGATAATTTATTCTTACCTTATGAAATTGACATTTACATTTTGAAAGTTTATAAATCGCTTCAGCAATTCTTTTAACAAAATAATTTCAATAATTAGAATTATCATTTTTGTCTAAATTGAGGTAAACACCAACAAATGACAGTGTGTATAATTTCCATTTCGGCGAACGGCAGTTTCCAAAAGCACATTCCTAAGTTACAAACGTGTTACCCGTTCGAATTTAATCCTATTACTCGATAGAATGGACAGCCTAAGGGGGTGCATGGTTCGATGTTAAATCTAGTTCTATTATTAAAAGCAGTTGGAATCGATGAGAATAGGCGACGTAAAAGGGCAGTAATATACTAAATATCATTTCATTTTCTTTGCTTTAAACTTTGGAATAATACAAATGTTAATTGTACAGTTCGTTGGATTGGAGATATTTTTGTTCTGAGAGTTGCTGAAATATCAAGGTGAAAATTTACAATTTCTTAGGAAGGTTGCTTTTCATGATGAATTTAGCCCACTATATTTTATGAAAATTAAAATAGTTCTTTTTTAATAGATTTACTGTAGATCGTAGTTTGCAATTTAAGCCCAGACATCCAAAAATATTTTGTTACAGTTGTCAAATCTCACTAGCTTGTAATATTTTTAATAATCGAAGCTTCTGCTTTTAATAGAATTGAGGATAACATCACTCGTAGATTATAAAACACAGTAAGCAAAAAATGGTTCAAATTTTTAGCGACTCTATTTTCGAATGTGTGAAACAAGCAATTAATTCACTGAACAAGGAAATTTATTTGCAAATCACTTTCATATAATTTTCGGTTAGCTTTCTTCTTTCTTCTACTTCGTCTTCTTCAACTTTCCTCTATGGGTTCATCGTCTTTTTGTTCTCCCAGTCTCCTGGTATTTTTATATGGGCCTTCCATTTTAGAAGTGGTCTACCTCGTCTTCTTTTTCCTCGTGGTTCCTAGGGAAGTATGTTTTGCGGCCATCTCTCTTTCGGCGTCCTCTCGACATGTCCATACCACCTCAGCGTATGATTTCCTAGATTTCTTGTAATTGATGACTTCATTTCCATTTCTTGCCATATTTTTTCGATTCGCCACTTCTCTTCTCTGGTAACTTATAAATACCTCCCCAGGAAATCTAGTTCTACCGTTCTTATTGTATCTCTTATCTTGGTTGTCATTGGCCACGTTTCTACCCCATCTATTGGTATACTTTGCAACAGTACTGTTGTAGATGTGTCTTTTTGTTTTCTCTGTTAGGCCCTTACCACATATAAGTCCGTGCAATGCTCGTGTTGCTATTTTTCCCCATCGTAGCTATTATTGACGTCCCCTTCCACTGTGCTTTCATTGGGGATGATTGGCCCTAGATAATTGAATGTACTACAATTTTACTTACGTCCTACACACATGTATCCTGTTTTCTCATAGTTTAATCAATTCCCTTCTTCTCAGATTCCTCCTCTAGTATTTCAACCATGCGTTCCATATCTCGTTTTTTTGCAAAGATCAGTTTATCGTCGGCAAACAACAATGTCTAACTATCTGTTTCCTATTTGTTTCCCTTAACCTGAACATTTACGGCTCCATTCTTGTATTATGTTGTATATAGTATAGATATGTATAAGGTCATTGCCGAGCCCGCTGAATACATGTATATGAACGCTCATTGTTCGGCCATGAAAGACGTTATTGAGCCCGGGTTTGGACTAAACAACGTATCCACCTATATACAAGCCCCAAGTGACAGATAACATTGTTCTGGACGATAAGAAAAAAAATTCAACTGGGCTGAATAATGATAGGAAAATCCATCTAGCATACGCTTGGTAGTTTATCATACCTGCCGAAAGGTTGTGTTTTTTGTGTACAAATTATACACCCAAAAATGTTTTTAGTTTTTGCATAAATATAACATTGTTAAATCCCCTATTTGGCAACACTGCTTTCCCCAACGCATTGTAATGTAGATATAGGAAACATTATATAATCACAGTTTCAAAGTAGTGCTTTGTTTTACTAAAGTGTAAGTTTACTTCAACTTCAACTAGGATACAAAAACAATAAATCAAGAACGGACGCCATCCACACAATCAGACAAATCACTCAGAAGGGTTGCGAATATGATATAGATTTACATATCTTATTTCTTGATTATAAACAAACATTCGACAGCTTAAAGAGAACGAAAATTATAGAAGAACTAAAAGCAACACAAACACCAGAAAGACTAATAAAACTAATTAAGATAACAATGAAAGAATCACGGGCTTCGGTACTACTCAGTCAAGGATCAACAGAGGAATTTCAAGTAAATAGAGGGGTGAGACAAGGCGATGCTCTGAGCCACATTCTAGCTGTCTGTAAACTATGACGTCATTTTCTTTTAGTTTTTCTTCTTCTTTCAAGAATATTAATTGTTTGGCAGGTTCTTCCCACCCAAGTATACTTATGATAAAATGTATCTGCAATCTTATAGTCCTGTAATCTGCACGTCTCGGCGAATCTATCGCCATTGTTATTCCGTACCTTTTCCCCGTATCTTCCAACCCCTTTTTCCGCTTTGTCAATCCTTAAAGTCTCCTATAATAGTGACTTAATGTTTATTTTGTTTATTTCTTGCATTATGTCGTCAAGTTTGTCAAAAAGGTTTCTTTCTCTGCTATGGAAGCGTTGTCACTTACTCTGTAAATTTGTAGGTACTGTTTGTATCTGTCTGTAACTGAAACCTCTATTACCTTTTGGTGTCGAGGCTAGTGCGTTAGCGTATGTGGCTTTTACGGGTACAATGCATAACCCGGTTCGTCTCTACGAGTTACGTGGTTGATGCACCGTTTTATATCCACTTACTACACCATGTTATACTGTAATTGTGTGTACATATAGGACCTTGTTACTGTACCTTTTAGGCCAATATTCGAAGGAGAGCATTGTTAGTTTGGTGCCCAATGACCAATTCTCACCAAGAGTCGACACCGGGAGATTCGAACCAAGGACAACGAAACACTAATACAGATTCCTACTATCGTTATTGTTTGTCCATAAATTTCGATCGTGATTCTTATAAACCTTTCATCAATTTGGTCCTATAATTTGATGTCTTTGATCCATTTATTTTTAATCGGGATAGATACGCTTGTGCTCTTTTATGTTCGTTGGCCTCACTCCCAATGTGTAGGTAGTTTCCTAAACTCTCTTCTTTTCCTTCCTCATTATGTTATGTCTTGGTTTAATCTTTTCTGTCTCTCATATATTGTTTCTTGTGGTTTTAGTACGTTTCTGTTGTTGGTTCGCACTTTCTTTGCTGAAGTTTTAGCATACATTTTGAAACCATAACTGCCCCTTTTATTCCGATTCTGTGTGCCTGGTTGCAAACTCGGCGTCATAACCCTCTTCCTTTACCTGCACTTGGCACCCGCAACAACAGTCGACGTCAATCCAGCCATCGACTGTTGCAGACGGAGTTAGTTAGCCTTCTTTTGACTAGAAATGGACATCTGCAAGGTTTCCTATACTTAAATTCCTCTGAAAACTCACTTCTAATTAATTTTGCGCATTTGCCAACATTACGTTCCTTTATTAACGTTAAAAACTCACAGCAATTTTAGTCTAAAAATACATGCTTCTGCTTTATATTAACAGCGATAGTTCCAATTTAATTCTTGCAAAAACTATAATGGTTATGAAAGCTCACATAATCTTACTTATTTGTCAGCTTGATTAAAATTTAAGCATATTCATATGCGAGCACTGCTGCTTCAATTAAAGTGCTTTTATTTTATATTGTTTTTTATTTAGCAAAATTTAATTTGATTATGGTTTTGAATTTAATTTTTATTAAAAGCTCCATTGGACCGATTTTATTTTGATGAATATTTTGATGCTTATGATGTGTATGATCAATTAATGTTTTTCGGTGAACAAATTCCCATGAAAGCAGTTTAATGGTTGAAGTCTTGAATAAATGAGCTTCATAAGTGGAGGTAGAAAAGTGATTGCAAACTTAATGAAAATGGGCTTTACAGAATAAACTATCAATTTTTTATTTAGTGTGGTGCATTTTTAATCAAAATCATGAATTAACCTTTAGCCTTATATTTAATTAATAACAAACGCTCATATTTAACCACTGAATATCAAATACCGCTAAAGACATAACTTCTTAATGGAATTGCCTTTAAGAATCATTCAGGTTTGTTTGAAAGAAGAAAAAATCAAAACACAAAAAGGACTTTGAAAGAAAGTACCTGCCACGCTCAATGTGCTTTCAAATTTTCCAACAGTTCGTATTTTATCTAACCGCAATTTTCTTGAATTTTCACGTTTCCCACACGCTCCGGCTACCGTAACCACCATTTACACATTCGCCAATATACTTGGTACGTGTTATAGCCCCTTGCGTTACCTTTTTACTACTTTTCCTAAATTAACCCCTTATTTGTGTTTTCCAGGTTTTATTATTTTTTTCTTTGTTGTTGGTGATAAAAGCTTCTTATTTCTGGGCTCGTTTGAGTTTTTGAGGCATGAATTTGGTTGTTTTAATTTTTTAGTAATGTTTGTTTTTTTACCTTGCAGATAGGCACAAATTCCTTTGAAAAAGGAACCTGAGAAAATTAAGTAGCGGAATCATTTTTTATGTATTACAGATGCTTTCAAGCGGCCTTTCTTCCTTAGCTGGTAAATTTAATGATATGAATACGTAAAGGTATCGGCAGTAACGCCGCGCGAGGGAGCATGGTCGGTGATATGGAGGATTAAGGTATCTTAAGTTGGTTGTTTCGCACGCTATATGTACAGGGTGGTGTGATAAGCACCACGTCTTCAATAACCGCCTACATTCTCTACTCCAACATACTGTTTCGATCCCCAATTATTTTCAGTTACTGGGTAAGCCACCCGCCGAGCATCCGGCTTGGGTTTGACCCTGAGGCCGTCCGCTCTGTAGTCGAATGCCTTAACCACTAGGCCACTCCGACGATTGTGATAAATTTATGAATATTTGTTTAAATTTCTAAGAGCCAAATGCTCCCTTTGTACTGTTTCCGGGCGCCTTTGATGCTTTTAATTGGTTGTTTAAGACTTTCCTTTCCTAGTTATGGCAATTTCTTATTATAATTCCTTCTAAGACCAAAATATGTAATTCTTCTCTGTCTTCGACATTTTGTAGCAGTTTCTCCTTAACTTTTTAATAAGGCGTCAGTTTTGAATTTTCGAAAAACTTTCAAGGGAACAATTTATTCGTTCCTTGCGTTACATCAATTCGCCTTTATACTCAAACTACGACTATATTTTTAAGGATTAGCCCTACTCGTGTGTTAAGTTTGCCAAATAAAGTCTCTTACTGAAATATTTCAACCCCAAACCGCTTATGAATTTTATATAAAACCGACATTTGGGTGCTTAATATGAACTTATTAGTGTTTTGAATTTGCGTCCTAAATTTGATAGCGGTTATAATCTCCCTATTGAAAGTCTTATGTCACTCGAAATGAATTAAACGAAATACGGGAGCGTATAAGTAAAGCGAATCTCGTTGTTAATACCTTGTGATTATATTCCAGAAATAGAAACGATACTGGCTGTTCTTAATTTCGTGGTGTAAGAGGTATACATTTCAAGTACTAAACTGCTTAAATCGTTGGTCGTAACCACGTCAACGGATTATCGTCGGTAATGGATTTATAAAGTTATTTCATCCGCCAGCTTTAGCTGGAATATCGAGGCCACGTCTACCCAGGCTGGCTAAATCGAAACGCGGCAGGAATAATAAATTTTCTGTCTTTGGATGAGCACAAATTCTATACTATGTTACGGTATATTATCTAACGGCTAACAAATTTCTTACTGTCTTGATGAAGTAGTCTATTTTACCAATTCTTTTTGGTCAATTTTTAGAAACTTGAAAAGGCAATCCCGCTTAATATTCCATCATGTTGCTTGCACCTACATTTAATTGCCAGGAATTAAATTTACATCAGGAGCAATTTAAATCTATTTTAAATTTTAGTTGGAAGTTTTTAATTTGAAAATTATTTGAAGAAAAAATCAGAAAACACCCACAGGTTTATTTATAGGTTTAACTTATTAAAACTTTTGAAATCTGCACTTATATGTCAAATAAGTTTGGTGTACATGGTCATTAAATAAATTACTTGCTGTTTTATAATCCAGAAGAAGGAGCTTAGTAACTGAGGAGCTGCAAACTAGTCAAGCAACATACCTTTTCGATTTTAATTATGAACAAGGTGACACAAACTAGGCCCTGCTTGTTAACGGACACTGTGTTCAAATTTGCCTAGCTCAGTAACACAGTAAGACAAGAGGCTGAAAATAATTACTTATTACCAACAAAAAAAAACTGGAAAATTGTTGTTAATAGTGAAAACGCGCTTCTATGTAATTCGATATTTCCCACGAGCATAGATAAGAATATTGAGAGAAGTGAGTCAATTTTCTGTATAAATACCGCTGAAAATAAACTAAAAGGATGGTTATGTCCGATCCATCAAAGAAGCAGTATCTACAGAGAATTGACACCCTCCAAGGCGATGATTACAGTAATATACATGTAAGATTGTTTTATTTTAACTTAACTTTAATTCGAGACGTAAAATATTTGTGTAAATTATTTAAATTCTTTTTATAGGCTTAGCCGTTTCCAATATAATTTCATTCCTTTTCGCTTTTCGAGTAAATCCACTGTTTCTGTACTGAGTCTTTGTTGCGTTCCTGCTTTTACTCCTGTAATTGTTTCAGATGGTTTGTCTATGCATTTTGTTATTTCCCTACTTAAAGTATCCAAACATTTATTCATATTTATTGTTTGCGTATGTTCCGGGGTCATTTTTTGGTATGCAAGTTTATTTAACCTTAGCTTATCTGCATAGATTTTTTGTTTCTTATTACTAATAAACTGTCTAATTTTTATATTTGTGTATTACAGTTACAGAGTTTATTACACGAGTGCCTAATACTATTTCTCTATTGTTACTGACTACAATGATTCCTTGCTGTTCCATCGTGACTTTGCCAAGACCATTGTCTGGACTTGTTTGCTAACATCTTCCGTTTCTCTCCCTCAAACCAAGAGGTCTTATTCGTACTTCATTTCCATCGTTCACTTTTCCAATTTTTTTATTGAAATACCTGTTAATAATAACATATTGCGTGGGATCGTTCTGTACTGGTTTGCTAATGTCTTGTATTCAACTTCGTCCTCATTGTGGTTTTTGGTTCTACTACGTTAGTTGTTATATTTTTTTTAATTGGCAGTGCAACTAGACTTTTATCTTCATTGCCTTTGCAGAATAGTGTTCATATAGCCGCTTATTAGAATTACACATCTTTCTCTTCTTCGTTTTTCCTGTGACAATCCTACAATAGTCCACTTGATATTTCTCAGTTCTTGTTCTACTTTTGTTATGTTGTCTCCTGCAGCTAATATCCCCACATTTAGTATTGCGATATATACAGATTTCTCTGCCTTAAGGCAGATCGATTTGTCATCGTGAGATATGTTTTCTACTCACTTGGGGTATTTGAGTTTCGAAATTCATCATATAATTATTTAATCTTAAGGAGTTTGCTATTCTTATCTCACGACGCTGGTCAAACGGATTGGTGAGATGGTATAGATGGGTTTTTGGCCTCTGGCTTGGTTTACAAGCTGAGTTACCGTTCCCTTCTTCCTCTTTCCAAAGGTTTTCATCTCTGGCGTGGTTCATACGTTGAGTTAGTGTCCCGTTTTTCCTACTGCTGAATTAAGAAGGTTGATGAAACGTCGAGCTCTTCTTTCGCGACAATAACACGATCCCAACCGGGTGAAATTATGAGCTCACATCGATGGGGTCGCTTGATTCCTGAAGCAGATCTATTTTCTGCAGGACTGTAAAAAGATATCTCAACGTTACTCTTTGTGTTTGGCTTGGCTAAAACATGCAAGGAAATACATTTGCTTTATTTTCAAATTTTTGTATAAAGAAATTGAAAATCAATTTCCCACTGTTTTCTGTTGTTTACAGAATTTTTTCTCTATTTGAAAATAATTCTGGAAAATACAAGAGTTGGTTAGCATTAACCTCACATATTCCCAATTTCGTTAAAATCCAGTGTCGCTCGTTGGTATTTCCTTCAAACATACTGACAGTTTATGGTATCGATGCGATACGAAGCAAAAAATAAAAATGGTGATTTCACCTAAGCTACGTTCTAGATCTCTAATTTTTTTGATAATTATCCCTAATTGCTTGAACAAAAATTGTTCTTATTTTTTAAAACTTCAAGTAGAAACATCTGTTTCCATAATCCTCTAATAATTTTAAGATCTTCCCTGAAATGTCAAACGCTTTAATGCTGCTTTTTGCAGATTTTTGGAAATTTAAATTTTTAAACTATTCCAATAAAAATGTTTTGAATTGTCGTCTAACATTATTATTGTTGTTGAACTTTCAATGTAGAGGTAGTTTGATACACCCCAACTTGAACCTCTGTTTAGAAAATTCAGTTTGTCATCGGGAAAAAATTCGGAGAATTTTGTTTTTAACAACAGTAAACTGTTTGCTTAGGTAGTAAATAGTTTTTATAACTTCAAAAATCCGTCCTTCGAATATGAACAATTCTTAAAAATGGTTGTCCAACCAGTTCAAGTTTGTTTCATTTGCTGTGCAGAAATTTAATTTTCATATCCTGACATTTTTGTCTCAACTAATTTTACTGTAGTAATTTGGAAAATATCCTGAGACCAACGACTCCAGCCAACTTTACTAAGGAATCCTTTTTTGTAGCGTTCAATAGTTTTCCGGTGAATCAGCCCTCAGGCTCCAATTTAACTTCACCTTGCTTCACGTGTTGTAAATACCCAATATTTGAAAACGTATTTATATGGCTGGATTATATAATTTTGAGGTACTTTTTAATCATATGAAACAAACTTTTAAGCTTTGGTTTCCTAGGAAGCAGTGCCGTCATTTAGCGGCCGTAAAAGTACGGTGGGTGACGTCACGAAAAACGGTGTCGTGTTTTTTAAGCGAAGTGTTTTCCAAAAGAGCGGTAGAGACCACCCAACGTAATAGAGCGGTGCCGTCTCATCTGAAGCGGTGGGCCAGTACGGTACGAATCAGTTCAGCAACGTTTTTTGGCGGTGTGTCTTGTGTATATAGTCCAGTTAAAATAGACATAACAGTTCGGAATAATTCGCGACGGCCGTATTTTTTCACCGTTTTTCTGACGTCGCCCACCGTATTTTTACGGCCGCTAAATGACGGCACCGCTTCCTAGGAAACCAAAGCTTTACCCATAAAATTACAAGCACCAAATTTATTTCGTAGCTGTTTTCGATCAGCAAAAATTTGTTTACATCTGAATAAAAGTCTTATAAAGGTTTTAAGTTTTCAATCGTTGTATAAACAAAGAATTTCAGATTAAACATTAATATATTTTGATCTTTTGACTTTGATATATCGTATTTTATAATTCAAGAGAAATTATTTTTTTTGTATAACGTTGTAATAATGTTGTCAACATTTCAACGTTACAATTTCAAAGGTTGGCTTGGCTTTAAGCGGAAATTATTGAATATCAAAATGTGACAGATATTGACAAATTCTGGTAATATGCTGATATATAAACGACATTATAAATTATTTAATATATTTTTTTTATACATTAAGGGGCAATATTTATTTTTTGCACAACTAAACAACATCTGAAAATTTTAGTAATTCGGCATTTTCCGAATACTGTCACCTAAAGTACCTTTGCCGTTAAAAATCGATTGTTCCCTTTATCAACTTTTAACGTAGCACGTATTAACATTATTGTGTAATATTGCGTATTTTTGTTAGACCTTAATAAAAACCGTGGCTCTCTACAAGTTGCTTTTTATTTTTTCCGGTTCGATAAAAGCCTGGTCACTACGTATACTTTGTATTTTTGAGGTTAAATAAGTATATATATTTTTTAAAGGCTAAGTTACTGTTTATTCTTGAATGTATTTGTCTGTAATTCTTCTGCGGCGTCTGTTTATTTATAGCGTATATCCAGAAACTGTTCTACTTTTCTTGATTTATCATCGTTCTTCTTTGTTTGTTTATGTAATTCGGCCGATTTGGGAAAACGTTTTGTAATCTGCAAACCCATCCATTACTTCAAAAATTATATACTTCTAATTATTACAGAAAATTCCATTCAGAGTTTCCTGAATTTTCTTAAGACATTTATGTGCTGAAACTTTCGTACCTGTTGCACGAAAAATACGTGGTGTACACGAACACTTTTCTACTTCCTACTTTTCCGTTTTAATTAAAACCATCATTAAGGAATTAACTTCCATCCTAAAATAACAATTTGTTTTCTGTAAAAGCAACAAAGGAATTTTCACATGTAAATATATGCGAACCGAAAGAAAATCTAATTAGGTTCGTTATTAACATGATATGAAACAAAAACTTTTGATTCTTACCTTCTCCCAAATTGATTTATTCCGGAAATTTAAAAATAAATTAATTTCCCCCATCGATTCACTTAGAAAATTTCGTTAAGGTAACAAAAGTTCCCGGAAGTAACCGAATACGTTTCATTAAGCATGCCATAATTTTTTATTAAAACCTTTCTCTTCCCATGGAATATTAAATTTCGACAGCTAACTGAATTAGCGACCTATCACTGTATTAAAAATTGAAACTTAAAATGAGGTCCCCTATTGAGACCTGAAGTTTATAAATAATTCAAGTGAAAGTGATGCGAACACATGGGGACGTTTATTGAGGTAGTTTAGTCTAATACAACTGTAACAGAAGAAACGTGCAGAGCAGGAAAAGAGGTTATTTCCCCACCTTATATCGATTAACTTACGGATACGAAATTCAGGTTAAACTAACCCCTTAGAGGTCAGCATAATTCGGAAAGTTTTCTACACACTTGGTCAACACTTAAATGTAGACAAGAGAAACTTTTGTGGAACACTTCTGTAATGTTTCCAAGTGTAGAATCTGTTCCTGTGTGGGCATTACAGGAAAGATTTTACGTATTAATGGTACAAAGGGTGAAAATTGTTTAGTTATTATTTAACAATGTTAAGCATTTTGTATTCGGGGATTAATTTAAAAGTATTCAACTGCTATGTTATTTTTGTATACCGTATTATTTGGTACCGCAGTACCTTCAGCTGTTTGAAAGATCTTTCTCAAGGCTTTTCGATTTTTTTCTGTTTTCTCTGCACACCTATATCCATATTTCGTTTGGTACTCTCCCTTCATTGGCAATCATCTCAACCTTTGTACGTTTGGTTTTGTGATATACGGTTATGTACATATACCACGGAGCTTCCAAAGTACCCAGACTTAGCTTCACACCTTCTCTCACTGGCGTTCTATTGCTCTTCCCCTTTTGGTTGCTTCTTCGTTCTTAACCTTAAGCATTCCAATTTTGATAATCATTTTTCCCTGTCTTAATTTTGTCTTGACCAGCTCGATCCACAAAATCGTTTGGTAACATCTGATCACCCCAGCTGTCTTCTTCTTCTGCTTCATTTTTTCTCTCATGGTTTCCACAGATTTATGTATCAATATCAGCATTTGTCTGTTTAACATGCGTTATAACTTATAATCTATCCATTCTCACTGCACTTGTGCTTACCAGAGACGTCTTTGTAATTTATTTGTTGCTTGACCCAATTATTTCTTTTCTGGTGTTCTTCCACATCATTGAAAATTGTGTTTTATAAATTTTAACGAGGTTTTTGCTGGTAAATATCCAAACTCGTCTTATGAAGCCTACTCGTGCTAACCTAACCCATCGATATGTGTATTTTTATAACTTGACTCAGATAAACATATTTTCTAGATTGTTCAATTTGTTCTTCTTCTTGTCTTACCGTTACTTTCCTTCTGTGTCTATTTACTCATATAGTCATTTCCTACATAATTACATGCTTGATCGAGTTTACTTAACGTTGTTTGTATTAATTCTTGGTCAGAAACAAATTGCAATCATATCTGCAATCGCAATTGGCTTACTTTTTTGCAGTTTGCATGAATACCTTTGCCATCCACTGGAGTTCTCTTGTAACGCCGCAGGGCATATCGTATCACCTTGTCAGAGGTACTTCTGCTTTTATATCAGTTGGTTTTCTAATTTCATGCATTATCGGGTATAAACGTCTTTTAATATTTTGGCTTGTCTATAATTCGATTTTTATGCAGAGTTTCTTCTACTACTTATTATTCTATACTATCAAATACTTTCTGGTAATCGATGGAGACAGAGTAAAGCGGTACATTGTGTTTTGGTGCAGATTTTTTGAAAAATTGATTCTGTTTCATTTGAAGGAGGCCACAAGTTAGAAAAGGTCAACTTCTCTGTAGCAGTTTTCTCCGTTTTGGGCACTGCTTAACCAGTAGAAATTATTATTTACGGATTTAATTCCATTAAAGAAAACTGATATAGGCCTCAATAATTTCTTCTAATGGTAAAAGTTTATCAAGCTGCCAGTTCTTAGGTAGGAATTACGGGGAAAAATCAAAACAAACCTCTTAAGTATTCTATACTTAACAAATATAAGCGAAAGTAAGTATGTTGCATTCTGGTGCTAGTCATATAAAAACTTCAGAAACCGAGATTTTTCTCTATGTCTTTGGGGCTCATTCTTAGGCAGTACTTTCATAAAATGTTTGAAATTCTCAGATAAGAAAGTTATCGAGTAATCTTCGTAGTACACTTATCGACCATCGGTGCTCTTTGTTCGTCTTCATTGCTTGTCCTAGCCATGCCAACATTTGTATCTTTGATACTGTAAGTTTGTACGGTTACCTATATAAAAAGCAATTACCTTTATGGCCTTGTATCCTTTTATATAGACTTCATTTATGTAACTCCTGCAATGGTTCTCCATGGTGAAGACATCTGTTTAGTCTCGCCTTGGGAATACTCACTTTTGCTATGATTAACCCCCCCCCCCCAATTTCAGGATAATACTTTTTGTCCTAACCATCTCAACATTTGTATTTTTAATGCTGAGTTTGTACGGTTATGTATATGAAAGAAGGTTGCCTTTATAGCCTTGTCTCCTTCTTTTAAATCCTGCAGTAGTTCTTCTTGTAGAAAACATTTTTGCCTTGCTTTGAGTATAATAAATTTTGTTATGGTTAACCCTACCAATTTCAGGGTAGGAAAAAAACATCCTTAGAAGCTTATGATGGTGGTGTAAACGTTTTCGTATCTCGTTATTTATTCGTTGCTGTTTTCCAAATTTTCCTCCAGGTAATCTTCGTGGTACACTTCTCTACCACAGATTTGGTTCGTCTTCAATGTTTATCCTAACCGCCTCTACATTTTTATCTTTGATGCTGTGAGTTTGCACGGTGAAAGACCTTTATGGCCTTGTCTCCTTTTATGTGGACTTCATTTAACTCCTGCAGTGGTTCTCGTTGTTGAAGACATCTGCTTAGTCGCCTTGGGAACCCTAAATTTTGCCATGATTACCTCTACCATTGTCAGGGTGATAAAAGAACCATCCTTGGGAGTTTTTCTCGATGGCTGTATACGTTTTCGTATCTCATTATGTACGCTTTTCTCTCTTCTTATGTATTTTCCAGCTAGTCTTCCTAATATTATTCCTTATTATAAATGTTCGGTGCTCTCTGTCCGTCTTCATTGTTTGGCATAACTATCTAAAGATTTGTCTCTTTGATTCTGTGAGTGTGTATGATTGTCTATATGAAGAAAGATGACTGACCTTCTTCTTCTTCTAGAAGTAGCATGTCCTTTGCAGGGCATTGCCGATCTTCTCTCCATATCTCTGTGGTGTGCGTGTAAAGTACCCTACAGGCATAGGGAATCTGCAGCTTAACGTGGGCTCCGAACCACGGAACTGCTAGCACTTCTACTCCAGACAGGACGTACTAGGCAGAAATACGTCGGTGGTTTGCCATTGCCTTCCGAAGGAAACCGTGGGGTGTTTTCAGTGTATGTGTGACCCTGAGAATCGAACCCGAGCCATCTCAGTGGTCAGTCGCATGCTGAACCAACTAAGCCACGACTTTCATGACCCTATATTCCTTTTGTGTAGGCTTCTTCTAAATTCCGCGGTGGCTTTTCTTACTGAAACCATTTGTTTAGTCGCTTTGGGCAACCTAAACTTTGCGCTTTGGAGCGTGTGTTGGTGGTTATTTACGTTTTCGTGTCTCCCTATTTAGTATTTAGTAATCCTCTTAGTATGCTTCTCTACCATTCATTCGATGCTCTGTGTTCGTCCCCATTACTTGTCCTAACCATCTCAACATTTATGTCTTAGCTTAGATTCTGTGGGTATGTACGGTTATGTTATACAAAAAAAGATGACTTTCGTAACCTTGTCTTCTTTTTTAAATCCTGCGGGGGTTCTCCTTGTTGAATATATCTGTCAAGTCGCCTTGGAAATCCTAAATTTCGCCATCGTTAGACGTTCCACTTTCAACGTGATGAAAGAACCATATCTCGGTATTTATTCTTCGGTCTCTTCTTATGTTTTACCCAGGTAATCATTTTAGTGCGCTTCTGGACCATATATTCCGATCTCTTTGTTCGTCTACGTTGTTTGTTCTTACAATCTCCATACTTGTATTTCTGATACTGTGAGTTTGTACGGTTTAAAAAGATTATATCCATGGCCTTGTCTCCTTTTGTGTCGGCTTTATTTAAATCCTTCGACAGTTTTTCTTGTTGAAGACATTTGTTTACTCGCCACCCTTAGGAGCTTGTGTCGGTCGTTCTATACGCCTCCGTATGTCTTTTTTTTTTTTTTGCTTTTTCCATACTGTTTCTCCAGGTATCTTCTTAGTATACTTCTCTACCATCGATTTTGTACTCCCAGTTCTTCACTGTCTGTCCTGTGAATATTTGATGCCATGAATTTGTACGCTTATATCAAGCGATTCAATTTAAAGTGATCCTTAGTGACAGATAGAATTAACCGTGTTTTAGCTTGGTTCAGGAAATGTCGAAATACAAAGCAAATAAGAATGACATAAATGTTTATTAATTGTCTTTTAATTACATGGGTCACTAAGGACGATTTTATATTTAATCGCTTGAAGTATCTCAAGAACGATGACCTGAATGGTCTTTGAAGTACTGAAGCTTGGTTTCTCATACTCCTTTCCATCCCTTGGACCCAGGGTGGTGAAAGAGTCACCTCCGAATGCTTTTTATATCAAATTGTTCAAAATTTTGTTGGCCTTCTGGAGCTACTTCGACTCCTCAACGTTAAGTAAATCTTTTAATTTGCTTCAAATTATTTATAATTAGAATTTGTGAAGTTACCTTCACTTATCAATGAACTTCAACCTCAACTTCAATTGGAACGTAGTTTTTTTGGCTATTTCATGCTTTCTGAAAAATTCTCTGCTCAATAAGGATAAATAAAAATAGGATTGCACATGATAGTCTGAAGGAGTTTTAATCGAATGTATTAAGCGTTTCCAATCATATGACACAATTTACTTTTGCAGAAAGCCAAAATTTCTCCAGCAACTTTCCCTTTTTTAGCACTGTTTGACCAGTAAAAACCATAATTTGAGCTTTGCTATTTAATAACCTTAAAGAAAACCGCCTTCGACTTCAGTGATTTTTTTATGGTAAACAACGTTCGCCAAATTTCCACTTTCTAGTTAGGTTTTTCGGGAAATAGACTTTCAATATCCACTTCAAAAAACTAAGTGACGGACTTGCTTCATTTTTTATGGATTAAATTTACAAGGAAATACCTACTTTCAATGAATTTTGTTAATAAATGATGTATATAAAACAATATTACCTCCAGAGGGTTTGAAGCACTGGCATGCAGAGTAGAAGATCGGAGGTTCAAAGCTTTGTGGAGAGATTTTTAATAATTCCATTTCAAAAAATACATTTTGCAACAATTTCTCGAAAATGTTCTAACATCGCCATCCTACATTTTTGGGTTTATAACCACAAAAGTAAAACATCAAAATTCAAAATTGTGGGTAATTTTTTTGAATTTATTCAAATTCATTTTAAGGATAGGTATATTTTATTTTCTAGTACCAGTAATAAAGAGCGAAACATTAGTGAGGTTTACGGCTTATTTAACTCTAAAACTTACGTCGTCACGCATTCCGTCCCATCGATTTTAGACCACCTGAACTACAAGTTTATCCACAACTATTCCAGCGGTTGTTGCTGTTACATAGATAATTCCAAGTTTTGCAGACATGACAGAGCGTGGCAGGTAAACACTTTGTGGACAGGAACAATACTGTTAGGGGCTAACATGAAAAATTTATACTTCATCAAAGTTTGATTAACATTTGATGCAATTATTTCCTTCTACTACAAATTATTTCACTGTAGTGAAGTCTCTCTCCCAAAGTACTAACTCACTCATTTTGTAGAAACACCAACATATTCCGAAACGTGCAACAAATTTAAAGTTTGTTGCATCTGAGAAGGCAATTACACAAATTAAGCTGCTCTTATTTTTTAATCGAGGAATTTTTAATAAAGGTCCCCAAAGCGTTAACCCTACAAAGTGTAATCCTTAAAATTAGTAAATGAAAACATGTTAAGAATAATTTTAAATGGCAAGAAGATCATTCAATTTAATTCAATTCTTTTGGCAATATTAGAGGAGTACAGACATTTGCTTATCGAAATTGATTGGTTAAAACATAACATATTTCCCTCGGGTATTTCGGTATGATAGAGTATTGTCCTCGTGATACTTTTACCTATTCTACAGAGACCACCTCGGTGAAAGCTTTTGTAACATGGATATATGGACTTTTTGTGCACTCAACAGTAAAGTGCAGGGTAACATTATTTTCGTAACGGCAACCGGAATTAATGAAATTTCATTCGTATCCCTCAGGTTCACGATTTAAAAATTTATACCAGCTGTAAAAATAACCTAATAAAATGTGGATCAATTTTTAAGATTTATAACGGTTAATGGAATTGTCCCTCTTATGTGATTTGAAATGTTCTCATATGTGCCTGAAAATTTATTTCTATACTTTATCTACATGACAGAAAATGCCAACGGTTATTGCGCCTACGCTAACTTATAACGGAAAGGGACAGTTAGGCGCGCACCTTTAGGCGCGCATTTTTAGACGCGAGTTTTTAGGCGCTGCACCATTAGGCGCGGACGTCATTGGCCGCAGGGACGTTTAGACGCGAACACTTTAGACGCCGAACCTTTAGGCGCTGGAAACTTTTATACTGATATTTACCATTTGGTTTAAAAAAAAATAGTAATCAGGGATAGTTACCTTGCATCAAGAAGCATAATTAAATCATACTTAAAACCATCTTTACCTGTAACTTCTATGTATATATTTTTTATTTAATTTTCAAGCAGCTTCATTGATAAGAAGTTTGTGTATCCTTTGAAATTTAAAAAATTCGTAAAATTTAAATTAATAAGAGTAAACTATCTTTATCTTTCAAAACTGAAAAATATTCTAGTACTGGTTTAATCTATTTAGAATATAGACTCTAAAATCAGGTTATATTAATTTTTAATTTTAATAATAAATATCGTAATTCGAATAATAATTTACTTAATTTTTTTATACTTAATTTTTTTGCCCGATGTGACATGTTTGGTTCTATGGAACATATTTGTAACTAGTTAAATTTAAATCAGTTTTTATACCTTTATAATTAAGAAGAGAATCTCTTATTATAAAGCAATTTAGTTTCAAATACGCTTCCAACGTTCAGAAGGTACAATTTAAAACAGATCGTATAGCTTTTAATGCCTGGCGTCTAACCGTCCCCGCGCCAAAAAACGCCGGCGTCTAAACGTCCCCGCGCCTAAAGGTTCCTGCGCCTAAAATGCCGGCGGTTAATAGCTCGCGCCGTATGGTGCGCGCCTAAAGATGCGCGCCTAAACGTCCTAGACCGAACTTATAAAGATGTTTTCCACAAGAGACCACTTTTTAGGTTTCATGGAACAATCCATGTGGAAATTTTGCACATATATAATCGAGTTTTTTGTTTGTCTGACCCTTAAGCCTAAAATAAAGGACATCAATTGACTTTGTGAATTATTTCACATTTGAATTATTACTACCAGACTACAACAGACAAAAATATACATAGAAGTTCTTGTTCTTATTATGTATTATCTTCCTAATTTGATTATTTGATTGGTTCTTGTTTAACACAGAATTAACTTTTATTGTTCTGAAACTTTCTTTGCTGAAGTTTATGGAACTTTTCTTGTTTTTGTTTTGACTACTATTGAAATTCATGGTTTTTGAATTATTTATTGTTAATCTTTCTCCAGTTGTTTGTTCCAGTTTAGTTAATTCCTTCACTTTTACCCTGGATTTTTGTCTTTTATTATGTCATCTTCGTCCTTTTGTTCCTTTTTAATTTCGGTTTTTTGACTGCTTTTCACTTTATTAAATACAGAATTATGTTTAAGACAATAGCAAAGGCTTTACAAATTTTGAGCACCAGTTAAGGATACTAAAAGATGTAAACATCAGCTAAAAGTTCTCAGAATATCCCAACAATTTGAAATTTTCAATAATGAAATTATGCTTTATTTACTATGAAAGTTGCAATTTGAAAATCCTCACAAAAACTTAAAACTAACTGAAAATCGGAGTAAACTTCCAAAATGAAGTTTTCAGGAAAGAAATTTGATTTTAGGACCTTTGGTTTTCATTTGTCAATTTAAAGGTGAGTTTGAAGACCTTTTCAGGCTAAAATATTACTTAAAAAATTGGAAAATTCAGGCAAATGCTTTCAAATGTAACAATTAACTTTCTGACTAAGAAAAATTATTAATATATTTTTTTACAAAATAGTCTAAACGATTTCTGGGCTCTTCATTGGGTTGATTTTTCAGAGGTAAAACAATAAACGTTTTAGTTAAAACAGTCATTGATATCTTTATTTAAAGCTCTCCAGAGTTTTCCTAAAACATAGTCTAAATGTTTAAGGCTGAATAATACCTGAAAAACTAGAAACTTTCAGGTGGTTGTGTAGGAATAAATCGATTAACTTCTTAGTTTTAATTACTTTAAACAATTCTTGAAAGTTTTAACATTTTTTATGAATTTCTTCGAACAGATGTTAGGCTTTTCAGACAGAATGCTCCGAGGCTACCTGAATTCACGCGATTTTTTCAGGAGCAAGACTATTAATAATTATTATTGATATCTTAATTTCAAGAGCGAGTTTAAAGAACTTTTGGAAATTGTAGGAATTTCCTCGAGCTTTTTTAAGCTGAATATTCTTGAACTTTCTGAAAAAATAGGAAATAGCAGTCGATTTTTCAGGAGCAAAATGATTTAATTCTTAGTTGACGAAATTTATTGGTTTTTTTCAGTTTAAACAATAATTATCCGAAAGCTTTTCACGAGCTTCCTCAAACAGCCTGAGCTTCTTAAAACAGAAGATTCTTATGTTATCTACCTGAAGAAATAGGAAATTTCAGGCGACTTCTTTACGAAGAAAACATTAAAATCGTTGCAGTTTAAAAATTCACTTCAAACTATATTTTAAAACTAAAGAATTTTCTTGATGAAATCCAAAGTTTTACACAGGATTTCCTTAAAAATAGACAGAGTTCGGTACGTTAAAATTTGGTGTTTATATGTGGGTCCCAAGAGGTTTACCTGGTAGGTCGTCTTGGCCCCAGTCTGACACTGAAGAGACTCGCTGTACGAAGAATAGGTGAAGCTTCAGAGGCCTCAAAGACACTTGGATCATATAAAAATAAGTGAATACTGCATAAGGTTTGAGAAGTTAGAAACTCCTGAATTAAATTAAACAGGCGAAGTGGATCAAGACACCATGAAAAGGATTTCCAAAGCAGATAATTGGTTCCATGCAATTAGCACGTATTCTCTCAAAAATAAAACAAAATTTTAAAGCAGATTTAAATGAAGATTTACAAATAAAGTTTTTATTTGAGTTAGAACAAAAATTTTAGTTTTTTTCAATTAATAAAATAATAATCAACAATTTGGCACCTTCCAGTTATGTATTAATACTGCAGTTTCCAATATTTCCATCAATGATTGTGCTTTACAAATTTCGAGCACCAGCTAAGGATACTAAAAGATGTAAAATCAGTTAAAAATTCTAAGCAAAAAACTGAAAACTTAAATCCAAGAATCCCTTAAACTGGAAGCTTAAAATAACTAAGTATAAAGTAATGGATACGTATTAACAGAATTGCCCCATAACTCCTAAAAACTTATTAAATTGAAAGACGTGTCCGACAGACACATCTTGCCCGTTTGTGTAAGTAAACTGTCTTACCCGGATAAGGGTTAAGGGCATGGTTATTCGACAACTACACCAACTATAAATAGCTCTTGCTGCGCAATTCCTTATATAAGAAGTCAGCTTCCACGCACACGTGTCTTGAACAAAGCATACGCTTTCTGTGCTGATGCTACGTACATACACCTTGAACAACGAACGTGTTGAGCTGTGCATTTTAAAGATTGCTATTTCAGCATTCCCACCCACCACACAGCTGACTCGAGTCATCTTACAGGTTCACAGCGGTCATCCACGTGCACCTCTTACGTGCCTTTGTTCCTGCCAGTGTAATGATCCTAAATAACACGTCTTATCTCACATGACAACTTTCCATGAACATCGATTTATTACAATATTACAAAGAATATAAAGAATACAAATACCGGGATCTACAGCACTCTAATAGGCAGCATCTTCAAATTATGGCGCAGAAATTTAGGCATTAAATAAAAATAGCAGAAGGAAAATTCATTCAACAAAAATGGATTTCTGGGTGAGAAGCTGTGGAGTTAGACGGGCAGATAGATTTACCAAGGAGGAAAGAAGATTGACTTGGTATGGACACATAAGAAGATCAGACCTGAACCGGTGGATAGTAAAAATTATAGAATGGAGCCCTATGGAAAAGAAAAAGAGAAGAAAACCCAGTAGATCTTGGAGGGATGAAGTCGATAACGCGAGACTAGGAAAACAGAGATCTTTATAATGTATATTTAAGCTAGTTCTCCATGCAAACTTTGTCCCTTCTTTTTAGTTGTCTTACTTTTTGGAAATTCTCTTTGTAATTTTTATAATTTTCCATGCTAGAGAAAAGCGATTCAAAATCAGTTCAGAATTAGCACAGAAAGGAAGAAAGCCGCAGTTAAATAAAAGTTATTTTATTTCAGGCCTTCTTTAGCAGATAGTGAAGTAATTAGAATTAGATTACCCAGCCACGAATTTCCACTGTGATTTAAGAGATTTAGGGGTCGCCTCGTAAAACACAGATTTGCATGCAATTTCACTACACTGGCTGTAAACGCCCAACCATTAAATTATTGGGCAATACAGTACCATCATAAAGGTGTAGATTACCACTTCTCTTTGTAATTAATCAAACTCGAGTAAAATCTACAGTTATAATCCGCTTTGCATTCAAAAAGCAGAAGTTATTCCTAAAATTTTGCCCCTACAAAAAAGGGGGTAATTTTAGTAAACTCGGCCCATATAAAACGAAAACGTAGGGATATCATTGAAAGAATAATTACATCTCAATTTTGCTTTTGACTTATATCCTTCTCCATTGACGTTACTCTATGTTTTCCATTCTGTGGTTCCGAACCCTTTGCGGTTTGTGGTTAATGCTTAAGGGAATCTGACCAATGGGAAAGTCGCATATTTTATATAAAACATATCTTTAACCGTATAAATTTTGTTGTAAATATCTCAATATATGTGAAAACGAAATTATATTTTATTCCGTTACGTGACGGTCTTCTATGCTTTCGTTATTATTGGACACATTTAAATGTATTTATCTTATTTTTCAATATATTTTACCTTCCTTCGTTTTCAAATACTTCCTGTTCTAAATTTTTGTGAAGGTTTTTGATATTGATTCACCTCTTAAACTTTTAAAAACGAAAGTCGTTTGTAGTTTTTTCTGATGAAATGAACTAGGAAATGGGTTACCGAAACTTTATTTAATGCCTTCCTTAAATTATTCATTAACTAACGTTAAGAGAACTGAATCAAAAAGCAAACAAAATAGCTGATTCCTTGTTCTCTTGCTATATTCTCTTAAATTTTTGAAATGAAGGTTCACCCTGTAATGATTTAAACGAAATGTTTTTATAAATGTTCAAATTTTAATATGTAATTGTTTGCCTTTTTTCTAACCTCCACTCTACATACAACAGTCTGCCCTTTAATATTAGCAATTATTAATCTTGTAATTAGGAAAGAACCGTAAAAAACAAAGAAAGATACTATTATTACTTAGAAGCAAAATTTCTCCATAATTTTCTATACAATACAGAGTTAATTGTTTTCTCTATTTTTTAAAATGAAACGAATTCTATTTGAATTGGTTGCTTACTTTCCGGCTTAATGTTTCTGCGTCCTAATGTTTCTGCGCCCTAAATTCTCACGCCCAAGTTTACTGCGTCCTTTTGTCCCTATGTCCTAATATCCCTGCGTCCAAGTATGTATGCGCCGAAACGGCCGCGTCTAAACAGCCGCGCCTAAGTGGCCGCGGCTAAACGTCCTAGACAGACTATGTATCTGCTAATCAATTAAATTAAATTAAATTAATCTAGTTGGTAAGTCAATAGACTTAAAGCGTTTCAGTCGCCTTAGTCCGTTGGATTCATTCATAAGTCTTTTGGCCAGTCTGTTGGTATGCACTTTCACTATATTTAGCACTATACCTTTGTATTTCTTCTTCCGCTGCAGACACACACAAACACTGTATAACCAGGCAGGCGCATTCACTTTGTTTTGGAACGTTATATTTTCCTATGTTGGAAATGCTTGTTATTCCTCAAATCTCGATTCCGTACGTTCATATGAGTTTTATAACGATTTTGTAAATCCATAATTTGTTCTCCAACGACGATTATGATTTCCTGCTTATTATTCAATATAATTTCCTTAGCTTCAGGCCAACTCGCATCCCTTTAGTGAATATTATGTTTTTCTAGGTTAATCTTCAATCCAGGTTTAAGGTAGGTAAAGGTATCGGCACTAACGCTCCACATGACCGACAGCATGGGGGGCCAAGACCTCCTCTGTCGCCTTCTATACCTCGGTTGTTTCACGCGCTTTACATACGGTGTGGTGTGGTAAACACCACGACAATCCAGGTGTGGGCCGAAATATTTTACGCAATCGGTATACTGTAGTTGTTGTCCATTAAATGTTAGTGGTTAGCAATTATCTTTTTTTGTGGTAAATCTAACGTGGATAGACTAGGCATTAATCCTCTATGTCTTAAACCACTGTTGTGTTCCTTGAGGCTATTACCGTGTTCATATGTAACGTAAGGACCGCTGTGTCGTCTGCTGTTGAATGCTTCAGTTGTAGTTATCCTTGTTGGCAGGTCAGCTGTATACCATGTGATTCACGTAAGACGTGCCCCTTAAAAGCTTCAAATGCAATCCACCATACGAGGACTAACATAGCTCAAGGTTATTTATGAAATTGTAAGTTGGGTTGCCTATTCCAGTTCTTAAGGGGCGCATGTTACCCGAATCACAGGTCCTACCCCGCTTCCCTATGGGACTCCTGATAGAATAGGTTGCAGTTCTATATATTCATTCTGATGTTTGACCAAGAAATATCTTTCAGTCAAGTAAAACCTCAACAGTTTGTTTATGATGTGGTAACTGTTCTTTTAACTTGAAGCATAGACTTGCTTGTCGAACCTTATCAAAAGTCTGAGTTATATCTAACAAGGCACCAGAAAATTATCTTTTCGTCTAAGTCTCCATTTATGTTACACAATCTTGGTGTATTTGCTCAATAGTTCCATAACGATCTCTAAATCCATCTATCCTGGTGATTTGGGATTAATATTTTGTAGTCCAAGAATAGTTTTTTCACTTAAGGAGTATCTTCTCACAAACACTTGATCTTTGGAAAATGACCGGTTCGAATAAGTGGGTTGAAAATTTGGATGATAGTTTCAAGTAGTTCTGTTGGTAGTTCTCGTAGAATCTTCCTGTAATTGTTCAAACCTGGAGCTTTCTGAGGGTTAATTTTATAGTTAGTTATATTCCTAAGTGTAATTTTTTCAGTTGGCAGTCCCATTTGGTCTCCAACGCCGTGAAGGCAGAAGATGGAACGAGAAGGAAGAAGAAGAAGAAGTCCCATTTGGTATGGTGCGTCATAGTAGACGTTTATTTCCTCTTTCTGGAGATTCCCTTCCAGAATGTTTAAAAACGTCTAGAAGATGTTCGGCAAACAATTTTTTCTTTGTTGCTTCTGGCCCATTTCCCGTTGAATTTCTTGGTCGCTTTCAGTTATTTCGGTAACTGTTAATTTCCTTAGATAGTCCTGTACTGCGTAGTTTTTCAGTTGAAGCATTAACTTTTTCTGGTCTTTTGCGGCTTTATTAAATGCCCTTTCATCTTCATCTGTTATTTTTCAACGTTTCCTGATTCTTTTTATTTCTACAAGTTCTTCCTTAAACGCAATAGGGTCTTCTTTCTGCTGTTTGTTTCCAAGTTCTGGAGTTGCTTCCCATGTCGCTTTTTGTATATTTGTACTTTGTGTCATTGCCGACTTGCCGATTTCTTGAGCAGTTGTAGTGGTATTTTCCCTAAAAATTCCCAGTTTGCCTTTTTCGTGTAGAGTGGTAACGGTATTGGTGTTGATATTATTTTTTAAAGCAGTGTCACTAGGATTGCTGAATGATCTGCTGCAAGTTCGTAGCAGGATATCATTTCACATTGCCTTTTGTAACGCAGAAATCTATCAAGTCTGGTTGTTTACGTATGTTTCCCAGTAGATATTATTTTCTGGCATAGCTACTAGCATTTGTCTTTAGCCTTTCCTAGTCATTTTTGTTCTCCACTGTTAATGCCTCGGCAGCAATGAATCTGTTGCTTAATGTTTTAAAATAGCAGCTGGGCTTCCTTCTTAAGTTTGAAGAGCAGTAAACCCCCAAAATCTGTTGTTGCTGTTTCTTCTTGTTCTTGTTCTTTGTCGTAGTGCTCTAGTTTGTGATGTTTGATGTTATCACTTACTACAAATTGCCATGCCGTACCGTACGAATGGTTCGTATGATGTATTTTGTATTTGGGGAATTTTACATTGCCTTTTTGAGTAAAGTCCGTTTCTAAGAGCAATACTACGTCAATTTTGTTATTATGCAAAAATGTTTTAATTTTAGTTCGTTGGCATTCTCCAATCTTTAGAGGTTGGACCATTACTACTTCATTGTACTAACTAAGGTGGTAAAGACGTCATCATAGTCCCCATTTGTGTGATTAGTTATTTCATCATATTTCATTTGATTGCTGATATTGGACCATTATTCCAAATATTTGTTGGTTTGTAGTTTGCTTATTGTGGGGTTGCTGCCCGTTTTGTTTTACTTTTTGAGCATAGAAAATTCCTTGTTGAACGACCTGTTGTGCATTATTACTTCGGTTTCGTGTAAGGCTTTTTGTCTTAGTTGGGGTTGGAGTTTTTGCTGTGATTGTAACCCCTGTAACTTGCGGGATGATTTTCATTGCAGTAAACGCATTTTACATATTTGTCCTTCACTTTTCTAGGAGATTCTGCAGTGTTTCTTTGACAAAAATTGTTAGTATGGCCTTATGTTTAGTACCTAGTGCATTGCAAAATTACTCTTTTTGCGTGTAAGGCTTCAAAGACTACGCTTGTATTGATAAATAATTGTATGTTGTATACATATTTCATTTTGTTCCAAATCCAGGAAATACATTGAGAGTGGGTTATTTGTTTTACTTAACTTTACGAATCTAGCACGCTTCGATTACGGCAAACACATGCTTTGCCAAATACGTAATTTTTTTCTCAAATAGAATTTATTTTTAAACTATCCGAGTGATTAACTGGACTTTTACTTATTTAAATAAGACGTTTTACAGATATAAAGGAAGCCGACAAAGCTTACACGATTCACTTTCGTAGGAACGAGGTCAGTTCGGGTGTCTTCCTATTTTTCCTTCTTCGGTTTGTGGAACTTGTGCGCCCTGTATTGGCACGTGCTTAAAATAGCAACTATGATGAATGATAACCAAAATAAGGTTGTCTTATCAATAAATAACTTACATTTCTTAAAATTACACGGGATGATAGAGCGTGTATGCAATTTCGCAGTCCTTTCAGTTACAATTCTGGGACGTTCTCACAAGAAATCTTAAACATGTTTAGTAATTTATTGACTTAATTTTAAATTTTGCAAACCGGGATATTTTTCAAATAATGAAAAGACCACAGCTGTTCCTCTGAGCGTCTTATTTTTATCTTTTTAAGTGTAGTCCATGTAAAATAAGAAATTTATTTTATAAGTCTTATTTTTTATTTCCATTTAACAAAAGGGGCTTTAATAAATTACGATACAGTTACTCGCCTTTCTCGGGACGTGTCAAATTTTCGCTAATGTAACTTCTGCCACTATAATTTAGGTAGATGTACTCCGCCTGCTACCACCATTCTCCGGACGTGAAAAGGAGAAGTAGAGGTAGCAAGAACGGAAGTGCGTAATGAAATGGTTCTGCTTCTCTCATCAGATGCTAACAAAATTTTAGGATGTTACGTGAAAAGCAACAAATACCCCAACATGTGGTGGCTCTGAAACTAATTTTAATATTCCTTTGTCATTTTGGCTTGACTACATCAACCGAGATGTATACCTTTGCCTTAGATCCTTCGAACAAAATTATACAAAATAGTTTAATTTCCTGTTTTCAAGGCTCGATGCGTAACACTTGCAGAGGCTTACTTAATTTTTTAATTTTCTAGCCCCTCGTAAAATATTTCATTCAAATAAAATTATACTTTAAACCGACACATATTTGGAGTTACGAATGGGGCCAGTATTTCTTCGTAAATTGAAGAGATAACATCCAGGAACGTTATTATCCTTACACATACACGAATTTCCTTTACACTGTATTAAGCTGGGGATTAGACTTATACCTAGTTTCATGTGCGGTTGTTTCAGAGAATTGGAGAACTTAGATGATAAATATGTATTGTGCTAGAAGTAACACCTTCTCCAGTTTGCTAAATATTCATTTCCAGGTGGTGGTTTATTCGCTTACATGATTTATTAACTAATGTTGCACCTTGTTATATCTGAACTTCCTTTATTCGCAAACGGGCAATAAGTTCAAGCAAGCTATAAATATATTAGTATTCCAATTAGGTGCTGAAAACTGTAATTTAGGTGAGATTAGTTTATTTGACGTTATGGGCATTTATCAAACGTTATTGCTTGGGGAGGATTTTAGGATTCTATTAAATGAATACAGGCTATATTTAGATGTATTTGAATTTGAACTCATGCCTCATAGCTAAGCGATATTCTATTTAAACAATATTTTAAAACAGTTCTAGCTTTGTTATTCCGTTGGACGCAAATTGCTGGGGAATTAAATTAAAAAATTCTGTTCGTTCTTTGAATTATGAAACAACATTTCGTTTAGTTTAAACCATAGTTTCGGATTTTGTATTTTATTTTTACTCTAAAGTCACTTTCACTTGGACGTAACATTCTTCATTTTTCCTTTTTGTACACGAGCCAACATTGTACTGAAACAAAACGAAGGTGACATAAATTTTTAAAGATAGAAAGGATAAGAAACCTTCCAAAAATGGAAACAAGCAAATATTAAAACCTAAAGTAAGCTTGTTTGTTTATTTATCTTCCCTTCGCTTTGAGAGTTAAATTAAATAGAATTTTATTTAATATTCCGGCCGTATATTTTACCTTAACCTAATTTTTGATGTTTCAAGAGTTTTTCCCCTGTAAAATACGCAAGAAAATTAGATCTGTAATTAGGATTTAATTTCGTTACAAAAATCGGCTACAAAATGCTAGGTTATATTAGACAGGAAACGAAACGAAGCAACGGGAAGCAACTCATTACTCTGATTGTTGCAGGAGTGTTCCATTTTCCTGTTCGAGAAGCGAAGCGCCGAGAAACTACATAAACCGAAACGTAAAGAAACAGTCACTGAAATCCTACGAAGTTCAGTCAGGCAGCTGGAAAGATTTCGACATCCTAAAATACTCCACGTGTTGCATCCGATCGAAGAATGCTCCGAGACATTAGCGTTTGCGTCAGAGCCCGTGTTTGCCAGTCTCGCCAATATATTAGCTTTTCAAGAAACTTGTGGTAATCATGGAGCGACGCTTCCTTCAGGAGCTACGCAACAACCTGCGGCACAAAGGCCTGCACATGCCAGAGAATATCATTTTTTGGAGATAGAATATAAATATGGAATTTTACAGGTAAGCAAATATTGATTCTTTCCGGAAAAAAAGTAAACTCAGAATCATGAATTTTGTATTAGACGAGGAAAACTTCGTCCTTTTAACTTTTACGATCCTAAATTTTCAGATACTTTTAATCTGTTTTACACTTAAAAATCCATTTGCATTTTATGTATCGCGGAGTATTTTGGTAGAAAAACTGGTAGGAAGGATAATCTATCAGGACGAAAGAAGTTCTACGGGTATCCGATGGGATCTTTTAATTTGGAATCAAACCACAATTTTCAACCTTTCGGAGCTTCTAATTTCATTTTTTCTTTCCTACAGAATTCCTTAAGGAACAAACCGAAACAACATTTTTTCTTAGCAAAACAGTCCGTTGCTTTGGTCTTTAACTTAATTTGACAAAATCAGGCATGCTTAACTCTTTAAAATGCAACTTTTTTCCCTCTAACGATTATTTTAAAAACAAATAATGCAGGCAATTACTATCCTGAAACGCTTAAATTATCGTGAAAATATGCTAGAGAATTTGAAGGAAATATACAATGTTCGCGTTCCTTAAATGGTTAAGCAGTTGAAAGGATAACTACATCCAAAAAATTCAGATGTGCTGATGCATTTAAATTCTTCATCCTTCGCAAGTTTCCATTTCAATTTCTCTCCTGCAGAATCCTCTAAAGGACCAAGTACACCAAGGACTTTTCCATCCTATTCTTGTTTCTTGTATTTAAAATAAGCCTGAGATTTCTTTAACTACTACTTTCGTTGTACTTACTTTGAAATCGCAATTGTTGTTGATTACGTAAGTCAGAGATTTTTCTTCATTTAAGGACTATTTAGGAACAAATCAATTACGCAAATAATTAACGGCTTGAAATTATTCTGAACATATGTCAAATGAAACTGAAATTAATGTTGCAGGTTTTTAATTTTAAAAATTCTTCTTAAAAAGTGTCTTAAAATTAAGCACCTTTAATACGATTATCCTTACTTGGCTTGTGTAGGTAAAACTTAAGATCTACTCTTCCTCGGATATTCTTTAAGCCGTTTAAAAAATAAGAAAAATGTTTGAAGTGCTTACCTTTTATAATTTCAAAGTATCCTTCTTAAAAGATGACATGATTATCCTTGCAGATTATGACTGAAATTGCTGCATGAATTTGTAAAATGTTTGAACTTCTCTTTTATAATTTCAAATGATCCTTCTTAAAAGGCTTTCTTAAGCACCTTGGATACGATTATCCTTATAGATTATGTCCGACATTAATGCAGAATTGTTTGGTCTTAAAGTTCTTCCTTGGAGGCTCCTTTAAACGGTTTAAAAGATCAAATAATAAAAAATATTTGAAGTTTTCACCTATTTCCGGTATTAAATAATCATTCTTAAAAAGTGCCTTAAAAGACACTCTGAAGCACCTTTAAGACGCTTATCTTTGTAGATTACGCCTGAAATTACTGCAAACAATTTTTACATTAAAGTTTAGATCTACTCTTCCTTAGATCCCCTTATAAACTTTTTTAAAATGTCAAACAATTAAAAAATATATATTTCTAATTTGGAAGCATCCTTCGTAAAAGGTGTTTAAAAGGCACTCTTAAACCTTCGATACAATTATCCTTGCAGTTTGTGCCTGAAATTACTGCACATATTTTTTACGCCAAACTTTAACTCTACTCTCCCTTTGATACCCTTTTCCTTAGTTTAAAGAATCAAATGATAAAAAAAAATTAAAAACCATCTTTGAAGTACTCAGTTATTCCTAATTTCGAAGAATCCTTCTTAAAAGTTGTCTTAAAAGACACTTTTAAGCACCTTTCATACGCTCATCCTTGTAGATTATTCTCGAAATTACTGTAGAGATTTTTCTACATAAAGCTTTAGATTCACTCTTCCCTAGAAAGTCGTCTCAAAGTTTAAACCGTTCTAAGAATTAGAAAAACATGTTTGAAGTTCTCTTTTGTTTCTCATATTAAGGAATCCTTCGTAAAAGGTGATTAGAAGATACTCTTCGATGCGATTATGCTTAAAATTACTGCAGAGGTTTCTTTATCTGAAACTTTAGATCAACTCTTCCTTATATATTCCTTTAAGCGTTTAAAGAATCAGAAAAACATGTTTGAAATCTTCTTAAATGGTGCCTTAAAGGACACCCTTAAGCACTGTTGATACGATTATCCTTGTAGATTATACCAGAAAATTTCTTCACTAAACTTTAAATCTACTCTTCCCTAGATACTCTTTTAAACAATTTAAAGGATCTTACAATATAAAAAATTGTTAAATATGTTTTAAATGTTTACTTATTTCTGATTTCAAAGAATTCTTCTCCAAAAGTTTCTTCAAAGGCAAACTTAAGCAGCTTCGATGCGATTATATCTGAAATTAATACAGAATTGTTTGGTCTTATAGTTTAGATCTACTCTTCCTTGGATACCCTTTTACATATTTTAAAGGTTCAAACAATAAACAAAAATTTAAAGGAAGCTTCGTTCAAGTATTCAGTTATTCCCGATTTTGAAGAATCCTCCTTAAAGGTTGTCTTAAAAGACACTCTTAAGCACCTTTGATACGATCGTCCTTGTAGATAATACTCGAAACTACTGCACAGATTTTCCTGCATAAAGCTTTAGATTAACTCTTCCTCTGACAATCGTTTAAAAATTAGAAAAGCATGTTTCAAAGAATCCTTCGTAAAAGGTGCTTAGAAGACAACCTTAAGCACCTTCGATACGATTATGCCTGAAATTACTTCAAAGTTTTTTTTATCTAAAACTTTTAGGTCCACTCTTCCTTTAAACGGTTTAAAAAATCAGAAAAACTTGTTTGAAGTTCTCACTTGCTTCTAATTTCAAGGAAACCTTCTTAAAAGGTGCCTTAAAAGGCACTCTTAAGCACCTTTGATACGATTATCCTTGTAGATTATGCCTGAAAATTTCTTCGTTAAAGTTTAGATTTACTCTTCCTTAAATACCCTTTTAAACAGGTTAAAGGATCAAACAATAGAAAAAATTTTAAGATTTCAAAGAAGTTTTAAAGAACACCCTTAAGGACTTTTAATACAACTACTATCCTTGTAGACCATGAGAGTACTGCAGACATCTTTTTAGGTAAAACTTTAGATCTACCCTTCCTAAGATACTCTTTCAAACCGTTTAAAGGGCCAAACAATAAAAACAATTTCCAAAACAACAGGTTTTACGTACTCACTTATTTCTAATTTCACAGTAAAATGTGTTTAAGAGACACTCTTAAGATTATCCTTCCAGATTGTGCCTGAAATTACTGCAGAACTGTTTTAGGGAAAAGTTTAGATCGACTCCTCCTTGGATATCCTTTTAACACTGTTATCCTTATAACAGGTTAAAGTATCAAGCAACAAAATTAAGAAACAGCAATGTTAGAAGTATCTACTCACTTCTCACTTATTTCTGATTTCTAACAATTCTTCCTAAAAGGTGTTTAGAATGCACTCTTAAGCACCACTTTGGTACGATTATTCTCATAGATTACGTCTGAAATTACTGGACAAAAATTTGGCATCATACTTTAGATCTATTCTTCCTTGTATACTCTTTTAAACAGTTTAAAGGGTCTTACAATAAAAAACAAAAGTTTGAAGTGCTCCCTTATTTCTGATTTCAAAGAATACTCCTTCAAAGGCAATCTTAAGCATCCTCGATGCGATTATGTGTGAAAATAGTACAGAAAATTTTCAAGTTGTAGTTTAGATGTACTATTTCTAAACAATATCAAAGTACTCACTTATTTCTGGTTTCAAAGAATCCTTCTTAGAGGGTGTCCTAAGAGGCACTAGTAAGCACCTTCGATACGATTACCCTTGTACGCCTGAAATTTCTATAGGATTTTTTAGGTAAAATTTTAGATCTACTCTTCCTTGTATACTGTTTTAAACCGTTTAAAGTATCTAATTTAAAATCATCCGCCTTAAAAGGTGTCTCAAAAGGCACTCTTTGATACGATTATCCTTGTAGGTTATGCCTAAAATTTTTTAGGTAAAATTTTAGATTAGATCTTAGATATTCCTAGGCTATTCTTTTAAACCGTTTAAAGAATCAAGAAACAATAAAATATAACAAAAAATTACATTAATTTCAAAGAATCCTTCTTAAACAGTGTCTCAAAGAACAATCTTAAGCACCATTACGATTATTCTTTTAGATTCTAGTCGAATTTTCTAGGCAAAACTTTAGATCTAATCCTCCTTGGATACTCTTTTTAACCATTTAAGGGATCAAACAATAAAAAATATGAAAAGTGTTTGAAGTGCTCACTTATTTCTAATTTCAAAGAATTCTAAAAGGTGTCACAATTCTGATACGATTGTCCTTATAGATTATACCTGAAATTAGTGTAGAAAAATATTGCCGTAAACTTTAGATTTGCCCTTCCTTGGATATCCTTTTAAACAGTTTATAGACTCAAACAATATTGAGAAAAATGTTTGGACAGCTTTTAAACGGTTTAAGAAATCAAACAACAACATAAAATTTAAAAATAGGTTCCTAATGATAAAGAATCCTTCATAAAAGGTGTCTTAAGCACCTTTGATACGGTTATCCTTGCAGATTATGCCTGAAATTACTGCAGAAATTTTTTAAGTTAAAATTTAGATTTACTCTTCCTTGGTTACTCCGTTAAACAATCAATAATCAAACAATAAAAAGAGAGCATGAACTTCTCGCTTATTTTTGATTTCAACGAGGCAGTCTGCAGCACCTTTAATACGATTATCCTTGCAGATACGCCTGAGATAAAACTTTAGATCTACTCTTCCTTGGATACTCTTTTAAATCGTTTAAGGAATAAGAAAAACACGATTGAAGATCTGATTTATTTCTAATTTCAGAGAATCCATCTTAAAAGGTGCCTCAAAGGGCACTATTAAATACCCTTTAACGCCTGAAATTGCATAAAAAAATGTACGGTCAACTTTAGATCTACTCTTCCTGGGATACTCCTTTAAAGCGTTTAAAGAATAAGAAAGGCATGTTTGAAGATCTGATTCAGTTCTAATTTTAAAGAATCCTTCCTTTTTAAAAGGTGCCTCAAAGGGGACTATTAAATGCCCTTTAATACCTGAAATTGCATAAATTTTTTTACGCTGAACTTTAGATCTACTCTTCCTTGGATACTCTTTTAAACAGTTTGAAGAATCAAAAAAGAACAAAATATGTTTGTATAAGTTCAAAGAATCCTTTTTAGGGGACACCCTTAAGCACCATTAATACGATTATCATTGAAGATTATTTTGGTAAAACTAGATCTATCCTTCTTCGGATACTCTTTTAAATAATTTAAAGGTCCAAGTATAAAGAAATAAATGAGAAAAATGAAACTGAGCATGTCAAAGTGTTTTGAAATTCCGAATTAAATTATTTCAGTATTTAACTTTATTACCCACCGTTTACTAAAAACAAAAGGATCCACCCGCATTACTCGAAACAGTTGAAGTATACTTAGTGTCTCTATAATTTTGTGGTATGAATTTCCACATAATTATAGGGGTTGTTTGCTGTCACAAGTTACATAAACCAAAACCAGCGCAACAAGTGCTTAATTTTCTGAAGTTCAGGGCTTTTGCTGTAGAGGACACTTAATTAAAGAGGGAATATCTCTTTTGGTACAATAACAAACCTATCCATTACCGTAAAGTTATATACCTAATTTACGGGGAAATCTACATACTTGGTTGTATACAGGGTAACCTCTGAAAGTATCGTTGGTTAAAGTGATAATATACGGGTTACTTTTGGAAAGTTTTAGCTTAATATTAACTAATTTAACGATTAATTTTAATTATATTCAATAACAGAATAGGTTAGTTTTAAAATCCTTTGTTTATTAGGTTATAAATTCCAACAACAGTAATTTCAAAGGAAATTCAGGAATTAGTAAAAAAAGGAAAATGCGGCGATCGTAAAGTACTTTATCGTCACACCATTCCTATAAACTCGAGGAAATTATGCTGCTGTTTATACTACATTTGCTGTCTGTAGAAACTTGCCATGTTAGGAAATAACCTATTCGTTTTATTGACGTCTTCATTTTATTCGGTCATCCTTATAGAGCCTGCAATCATCACCGGCTGTTTTTATTGAATCCTCGTTGAATTTTTATTAGGTTTTTACGATTCCGTTATGACCTGTAGAATGAGTTGCTTTTCGTTTCGTTTTATCCACGTTTCCTACGAAATAGGATAAATATCAAGTGCTCAAATAAACTTTAATTGTTTATGTATCCCACGCTATTCACTAGATTTAGCTCCATCTCCATGGTTTAAATTATTAAGTCTCGAATCTGCAATATTCAAATCCAAATTGCGATTACGATTTTCCTCTTTACAAAGGGGAACGTTCTAAAATTAAAAAATTAACGATGTCGTGAAGTTTAATAGAACAAACAACTCGTCGGCATGGGAACCGTAACCTTCACCAGGGTTCATTAAAATTTTTAGCCGCAAGCAAGAGCGTTTTCGATTACATGAATGAAAATGAATTTCAGGGGCATATTTTCATTAAAACATTAAACGATTTTATTTAATTACTATTTTACTTAATACTACATTGTTACAGTTCACTTTAGCCTTAACGATTTAAATCCCTTTGATCTTTTACATGTTAATTTTAAGAACCTTAAAAAGTTTCGTTTGGAGTCCATAAGGTCATAAATTATTCAAAATTTTATTATGTAAATAAGAGAAGTAATTACAAAAGGTAACCCGAAAATTATATAAGGTTTCCCTGAAAATTGGATAAATACCCCTCGGCGAAGCACTCGTAACGAGCACATTATCTCTTTTTTTATTACACTTAATCCCATATTTCTTTTGCTTTCACCCAGTGTAAATTGCTTGAACTTCCGTGCCTGATTAATATTAACAAATTTGATGTAAATCAACATCAACCCGAATTTAAATCTAAAACAATAAGAACGTGAAGTTCTCTTCGCGTGATAATAAATAACGACGGATTAAACCTTTCAACCTAACTTACCTTATCTTGTAACGCTACATAATTCTCTAGTATTACCTTTAGAAAAGCCGACTCATGAAAGCACGTCAATTGAGCATTATCTTAATTAGCTGAGAAGAAACAAATTAAATTTCCCTAAATCCTAACACACTCGTTACAGATAAATCCCTTATCAGATAGAAAATCCTTGCAGGGTGCTTTAATTATAATGGAATAAGTGAGTAGCCTAGTAGGTCTGGTTTAAATCCACCTTTGTGTGTCCCACAACAGGGATTTAGCTTTCTACCAATGGGCATCGAAGCATGCCGTCCGTATGTATGTTTAGGTTTTTAACTTTGCAGAAGGTTAAATAAATATTCTCGACGTGATACGGACTCGTAACCCACGTTAATAAAAATAAATAAGCAAAAAAACGGATATAAAAATAGAAAAAAGATCAAAATCGACCTAAATAAAATATTGACAATTCCCACAGAATATTAAGTGCAGACTAAGCCTGATATTTGGAAAAAAAGAAACAGATCGGCACGTGAAACGAATAAAGAAATGGCAAAGGAATTATTTTAAGACACTTAAATTTTCAAACGAACTCCGAATCAGACTTGAAGTGTCGAATTTAAAGTCAATTTTTATTGTCTCAAATTTAAACTGAAATGGAGTGAGTAAAACCTTGAATTGAAATTTAAAAGATTCGTTTTCTGCAACCCTTGATTGCTGAGTCTGACACAAAATTCATAATCTGAGATCAGAAAAGCAAATCAAGAGATTGAATGGAATTGACTTAACCGTTCGATAGTTTTTCACTGAATGTTTCTCAAAAACTCTTTCAAGGATTGCAATTCGAATCAGTCACTAGTAACTAGATTTAAATTTCTAATCTTGGTCTCCATGATTTTCCTATAAATTCAGAATGATTAATAAAAAAATAACATCTCAGATCATATTCAATGACCTGATTTTATTCCAAATTCAGGGTTTTAAATCCGAATTTAAACAATTTTTGACTGAGTCTGAAACAGGTTTTAGAATTTAAAATAAAAGACGAGCAAATGAATTTAACAATTTGATAATTCTACACTGCACTCAACAGATTGTAAATTTAAGTTTTTCCAATGTCTCTTTATAAACACAAACAGCATTTTAGTTAAATCAAATCTGAATCCAAAAATCACATCCTCACAGATAGGATTTTATCGAAATTAAATGTCTGAGTATATTGAAGTCTTGTAGCTGGATTCACCTTTCAAATTATTATATATTTTTTTTCTGCTGTATATTTGGAATGATTACCAAATTCCTAAAATAAAATTTTAGATTTCAATCGTCTGAGTAACATTCTGAATTTAAACCGATTGCTTAGTCTGAAACAAAATGTAGGTATAATTTAAATCTAAAAGAGCCAGTGGCGGGATTGAGTGGATTAATTAACTCTTTGGCTGTTCTCAAAAATAACGGAATTTTTATCAATTCAATTTGAATCCAAAATCAACCTCGCCACAAGTAAGATTTGATTAAAATCAAATATTTATATTGAAATCATTCAGATGGATTCAGAAGCCTTTATTTAAATTTAAAATCTCAATCAAACTTTTGGATTAAATTCGATGATTTGAGTTTAATTCCAAAACTCAGGCTTTATCCATTAGTTTGAGCAAAACTTATTTAATTTAATTAATTAATTAATTAATTAAAAGAAAAGCTTAATCAGATTAATCAGCTAATTTGGCACCAAAATGCCAGTTAATGGATTGAGTGAAACAGATTTACTAGTTTAATAATTTTACACTGAATTTAAAAGATTTTAAATTTTAATTCACACGTGAAATCAAATTTTTGTATTGGAATCATTTAGGTGGATTCAGGAATTGGAAATGTGACTTAGAGAATATTACTTCGCATTTAATAAATTTAGAATGATCAAATTCTTCTTAAATAAAATTCTAATCCAAATTTAATTCTTAATCCACATTTGACTTGTGTTGGCCAAAATCTTGAACGTAAAAGTCTTCAAGGCCGATTACTTAATCCGAAACGAATTCATAATTTAAAGGCAAAAAAGTTTTGCAGTGAACTGCCTCTGCTCATTGTCACTTATTTTCTTGGTCCTGTTATTGCTCTTATGATTTTCCTTTCTAGTATTTTGAGCTTTTCTTCATCTTTTTCAGTCATCGTCATTGTCTCTGCTGCATACGTAATTACTGGTCTTATAATTGTCCTGTAAATTCTAATTCTGATCTTTTTACTTAACTTTTTACTTTTTAGCATTTGTTTGTTACAGTAAAATGCCCTATTTCCTTTCATTATCTTCTCGCTCACTAATCTAATTACGATTCAATATTTAAAAAAAAAATGTATTATAATTGACTGACTAATCTTAAACGCAACAATTTGAATATTCCTTTACAACAATAAAATTACAGTTTATAAATGCACGTTGCTGTGAAAGCAACCACTATATTAATTACTCGTACTGAAATACGATTTACTAAATTGACGATTGAAAGTTTTGCAAACAATACTTTAAAATACAATGCAAATTACAATTACGGGTAATATTTCTAATAAATGCTTCTAATTAAATTTCTAATAACACAACTACTAAAATGTATTAATATTAACTAATATAATAAGATAACCTCAAAATCAAATCAAGTTTATCTGACCTTAAACCTTGAGTTTAAAAAAATTGTAGAATACGAAGTTGAACTCAGGAAAATTCTAGTTAATTCCAGGGTAATTGTCTTCTAAAGCACGGGTACTACGATTTCTTCGGATTAGCGAATTCCAAACCAAACGTGGTGTCGAACAACAACACGTGGAATACAGATGTCGAACTAACATGTGGTTTTTACGAAAACGTGGTTCGTACACGAAAATCAGCAACACAAGAAGTACAGGAAGTACTAAAAAGTACTACAAGAAGAAGGGCTGAAATTCAACGAATACCGTAAGAAATCTTCAAATAAAACCAATGCATTACATACCAAAAGTTATTAATGCTCTTCGAAATGCTTCAATCAAAATGGTCGACGAACAGATTAAATCCAAATGAATGTTTAAAATGGTAATCCAATCCAAAACTACTAACGTTTTAATTTCACTAAAGGCCTACAAGGCTAACTAAATACAATTTTCAATATGTCGCCCTCAGGATGATTGAACTAATTTTTGAAAACCAAAAACTAAAACCAAGGTTACGACGTCTGTTCGCGACGGATGTCTAAAGTAGAAGAAGCTAACTAATGAATTTGCCAACAGAATTCTCTGAAGAAAACCAACCTAAAAATTACTAATTCCCTACTAAGTGAAATTCAAAATAAGAACAGGCAGTAAGAAAAGACGCCTAAGAGGTATGCATTGTATGCAACCATGCAAGCTTAGAGGTTTCTTCAATATGCGTTGAAACATATTTAGCTTCAGTTCTCAATTCCAAAAATTTCATATTGCCAATAATAGGTCTGTTGTTTCTCAGTTTATAAACCGTATAATCGAATGGAAGTCAAAATTCGAAATAAACACCAAAAATTTAAATCTGATTGATTTTAAAAATGTAGCTTTCTGATATCAAATTACGAAATACGAATCCTACACTTCCGTTTCCAAATTTGTTCGGTTGTTCAAGTCCACAAATTTCAAAACTTCGTACTTCTAATACTAAAAAGTCTACTCTTTCAGAGGTAAGGAATTTGAACTATTCGAATTCATAATTCAAAATGAATCGAATTACATTAAACTTTGTGATTTCAAAATTCCGAATTCCCATTTTAGTTCCCAAATTTATTTGAAATTTAATGAAAACAGGAAGGGTTTTTTAAATTAATATTTCAGTTGTTAAAATGTAGAAACTGAGTGGAATTCGTTACTCTATAAATACATCAGATTATGTTTAGTTTAAAACATTACATTTAATTCATCCTACTGTTAATGCTTAAGACTAAGGGCGGGTTGCACAAACATGATTTAACAGCTTGGTCAAATTAATCATTCGTTAAAGTGAACAAAATCGAATCAAAATTCGAATGCATATGGCAAATAACACATTAGTAAACAAAAAAAGATGCTTTTTTGTCAACTTTGATCATTCGTTAATTTAACAAAAGCTTTGAGCAACCGGCCCTAAGACTCAATCAACGAATTTTAAGTGTTGATTTCAAATAGGATTAAAATTCAGCGAATGTGTAAATCTGTCGCACATTTGCGTCACATTTACAGCGAAAGAACAAAGGTACAGCTAAACACCACTAATCGTACATTACAGTAACAGTTTTAATATACTAATGCTTTCAATTTCGTTATTTACATACAGTAAAAGCACATTATAAGTGTTGAAATCTCCATAAAGTATCTCCAGCGGTTTCATGTAATCCTTAAACGAGGACAGGATTAGTATAATAGGTAATTCTAGTTAGATTAAAACCTTTTGTAGGATGTGGGCGTCGGTTTGACCACCAGATTTAATTTCTGACCGACCTCTACTTTAACAAAACATACATTTATGTTTAAATATTGATTTTAGAATATCGTTAGTAAATAAAGGTAAATTTCAGTAGGTATTTTTGGAAAGTACTTTTTGCATTTCAATATTGTCTATGTATTCTAATCCTAAAGCCTACAAGTGTAAAGCGAGCTTCTTTTTCCATGCTTCTTTCCACCCCTTTCGGTTCTGTGTTCTCTGTTTTATTTCTTCTCATTTGATGTCTCTCTTTTCGGCAACTTCTCTAACTTTATCTACCCATGCTTTTCTTGGTCTGGCCCTATGTTTCCTCTTTTTAATTATCGCATCGAGTATTCTTCTTACCGTTTTGTCTCGTCCCATTCTCATCACATGACCCAGCCATCTTAGCTGGCCTTCCTCTGCAGTTCTCCGAAAGTAATGTTTCTTAGTCTGTCAATTCTAAATTTTCTTTCTATCTCTCTAAGGAATCCCATTTCGGCAATTTGTATATTATTATTTCTTTGTAATTTGTGTTGTTGCCCATGCTTCTGAAGAGAACGTCAGCGTTGGTGTTACCACTTCTTAGTTTCTTTCGACACTACTCTCTTTGCTAAGAATGTATTTTTAATCCCATTCAAGAGTCCTTTCGCAGCTCTCGATCTATTTCCTCATCTAATTTTTCGTCTTCCGTTACCATTGTGCCTAAATATTTAATACTGTTCCGAGTTTTTCTTTCCTAGTTAAATTTGGTGTTTTTTCCCATACTACTTGTAATAATTTTCTTCGTCTTTTTGTCTTGATCTTCATGTTGATTTTTTTAGACTCTTATTCTATATTCTCAGATTTTCGTTCATTGTTTTCTCATCGCTGGCAATCAGCATCATATCATTCGCGTATGGTATTTCCGCTACTGTTTCCTCCATATTCCAATATCCCACTTTATAATGTTTGGATTGAACTATTGCTTCCTTGGAGTTATCATCTATAGCCCACTTACTTAAGCATGTATTTGCTGACTAAGTTCCAGCAAGCTGGATTTTTGACACTTCATTTATAACGACCAAATGAAGTTGCATGCAAAAATCCAGCTTGCTGGAATTTAGTCAGCTGATGGCATGTATTTAAAGCTTAAGTAGTTGGACTACTAACCCGACCCAAAAAACAAGCGGGCTCAAAATGCAATTTTGTTTCATCCCTTTTGTTGCTCTGACAAGTCTCTCTATATAGGCTTCTGACTCAAGGATCCTCCATCGGTTTACTCTATCAAAAGCCTTCTCCAAGTCTATGAAACATAGACGTACCTTTCCGGCTTCTCTGAGTGCTTTTTCGCTTATTTGTCTTAGGATAAAATTTGCATCCACTATTCTTCGGTATGGTCTAAATCCGAACTGCGGATCTTCTAAGGTTTCCTTCTATCATTTCCTAATATTCTCGAAAACACCTTTCCTATTGTACTGGACAGTGTAATGCCTCTATGATTATTACAATTTCCTGTGCCTCCTTCTTTATTCATAAAAATAACTATTTGTCAGTCTTCTAGTGCTACAATACTTTATTCATAATTATTCTTTGTATTTCTATCCTTTTTTCGTTTCCTGCTTTTATAATGTTCACTGTTATTTGGTCAAACTCTGAGTTTGCCTACGTTCATTTCCTGATAGCCTCTTGAATCTTTTCCGTAGTTATGTCATCGGTATCTTATTGCTCTTCTTACCTTATTATCTCTGGTACCTTTCCTTCTTCATTTCTTTCTACTAGTAATATCACCGTTCCTTCCAGAAGCTTTACAAAATACTGCTTCCATTTCTCCATGATCTGTTCTTCCTCTGTTATTAGTTCTCAGTTTTCGTTAGTTGACTGGTGCCTGTCTACAAGTAATCAGTGGTATATGGTATTAACTAGGGTTGGAAGCTGGTACAATTGCAGCCGGTAAGTACAAAGGGGTCAGCCTAAAATACTGTTACCTGGGCGAGGGCTTGGGTTGTCAGGGGATGGAACTTGGAAGCGATGGCAGGCTTCTTATCCCAGGGAAAGCAGCAGCGATCGGTAAAAAAAGGGGATGTATCCTTTCCCGGATGCGGGTACGAAGACAAACGTGGTGCCTAGGTTGTTTGATCCAAAACGACACCATGTGGAAACGGTACTTCGCATAACACTAAACTTCACACAGAAATATTTTTCGAAGCGGTATAAGGCATGGGGATCCGACAAACACGTCGTAAGATAATTTTCCAAAACTAAATTTAGAGGCTTTTTCGGGTTTGGCCTACGAGAGCCCGCAAAGAAAATTTGCACGACCGACTTATTTGAAGGCTATCTGGACTCTAATTTCTCTTTTCATTTGCGTAAGGTGAACATGATGTTAGAAAAAGATGACCAAACGCGTCTTTTGTACGCGGGGGGGACACCTTGAATGGCGCCACTCTGGCGTTATTCCAGCGATCCGGCGATACGCCGGACTTTTTAACAAAGAAATATACTTAAACCAATATTAGATCATCCTATTTGGGACTTCTCCGAATTATTTTGCAAAAAAAAGAATGCGTCGATCTGGCGTTATTTCCGCAGATTCTGCTAGCTTCAGAGGGCTTAAACTTCGAGCGACAGGGACGTATTACACTTAATTTGCACCAAAATTTCAAACGTCGTGGCATTGTTTATATTTAACCAGTTCCGAGACTCCCTCAGAATCCGTGAGGCGGACTGAAGATTCAGGGTGGGAAACTGAATTACTAACTTTACCCACCCGGGGTAATTTAGTTTTGGAAGCTGACATCTCTGAAGGGTATATTGGCTTTAAACCGCCACGCTTGCCACTACGGCTTGGAGAGTTATGATTCAGGATTTAGGAAGAAAGAAATTTTAAGTAGTTAGGAAATTAAGGTTAGGACCTGATTCCTCCTCTGATATTAGGAGGCAGCATGAAATCAGGGCTATCACATGCCATTATTAACAGATATTCGTCTCAACCTTGTCTCTCTTTTATATTTACAGTTAATATTCTCTCATTCACAAATTTCTCGGTTTTTACGTATGTCGCTTTTTTCCTTTTTTACTATCAATGCTACTCCAGCACTTGCGAATTCATTCTTGTCCACTCCTAACCATATCATCCAAGACCTATTTATCATATCCATACTTTCTTTTGCTTTCTTTTTTGTTTTGGTTATGCCGAGGTAACCCAGAATTATTCTTCTTTTCCAGTAATGCTCTTCATATTTCATGTCCCCATTTCATTTTAGATCATCCCTTCTTTGGAGTATGTTCTAATATTTTTTTTCTGTTATTTTCGCGTATTATTTCTTTCCCATTTTACTTTCTCCTTATATAGTTTTATTTATATTTCTTCATATCCATTTTCTTTGCCTTTGTGGTCTTCGTATAATCCGTTTTTGCTAGTTTATTACTTTTTCATTTATCTCGTGCTCTTCAGGGTTCCATTTCCATTCCTTGCCGTTTATCAGTTTTTTCAATCCTATATTGGTTCTGTTTCCTTTGCTTCTCTCCTCCTTTGCTTTTTGTTTAATGTTGTCCTTTGTCAAATCATCATTAATGTAAATTATCTTGTTTTTCACGTATCTTAGTTTATTTTTATTCCTAATTACCTAAATAAGGTGCATTTATCCTTTCCCACATTCTTCAATAATTCTTGCATTTCCTTCTTTACTTCTAATTCATCTTCTCTTTTATATCCCAGCCCGTCAGAATGATGTTGTTTTTATGTCTCTCTAATTATTCGACATTTTTATGCAACTCCCTAATTTCTTTCTTCAAAATCTGATTTAATTGCTTAATTTTTGTATGTAATCATGACATTCCCTTGTTCACTGCTTATCTCTTTGATTTCCATTATAAGTTCCCTAAAAAAAAATCAATATTAATGTTGATTTATTAAATTACTCTTCTTTACTACCGATTTAATTGAAGTTAATTTTGCCATTTATTTATTAGTTGTTATGGCAGTTCCCTACTGTAAGTGTGAACTTACGTCCCTAGGCGTAATAATTGTTTTGAAACCCAAGCATAGGCAACAACTGGTTTTATTTGTAATATGTTTAGTAGCAATTAATGTCAAAATATTTAGATTTCCTGGTGGTCATTTATGTCGAATTATTAGTAGTGGAAAAATCTGTTATACATCAAATACCCTTGATGCATCAATAGCTATTTGTAACAATTACAAAAATGTAGTTGCTGGTTTTTAGAAAAATGTTAGGTAATATCATTATTGCAGTTATTTTTGCCCTTTAAAATTCCTTATTTATAAGGTATTCCGAAAGCATAAATCCAAAAGAGCTGACATTTCTGCATATAGTAAAACCAAAACAACCACCTGACACTGCTCGTAAAACATGCTACAGTCTCAATTTTTCAAGTCTAAGCTTTTCAACGAAAATATAAAATAAATATAACCAATCGAACGATATGGCAACCTTGATTTAACACCCGACAGATTCTAAATTTAACCAAAAATAAAAAATGTGAACCAATAAAATTAGCTTTTATAATCGCCTATTAAATTTTTACTGTGCCCTAAAAAGGAGTTATTTTTAGCTAACTATTAACATATAAAAAAGAGAAGACTTGCCTTTCTGGAGAGCTTTTGTTACAAATCACGAAAAATTCACATCTATTGTACGATTTTAGCCTCCCTACTTTATAAATATCAGATAATGTCAGGTTTAAGCAGGGGTGGGATGATAAATTACGGGGTATTCTTTTCTATGGCAAGGTTATTTAAAAACAAAGGCTAACATCGATTTGGCGATAACAAATCGAAGTACTCCACATTTTATGTACGTATTCAGAAGTTTAAAATTTTGAAATTTCAGCGTCTAAAATAATAACCTCGTATTAATTAGGATTAGATTTATGATTAACAAGATTGAGAGCTAATTATCAAATTGAAATGTTTAACTCCGTCACGTTTCGAACAAAACGCCCTCAATTTTGATTTCAGATTAATTTTAGCTTCAGATAAAGATTTGAATTTTAACTTTAAATTTTGGAATCCAGATCTTTGGCTCAAAATTAATTTTCCCATAACTTTAGGATTTATTAGGATTAACAATATTCGGAGCTGGATTTGGAAATGAAATGCTTTTAACTCCGATGCGAAGCCGAACATAAACCTTAATATTGATTTCAAAGAAATGGCTTTAATTTCAGATTTGAATTTTGCATTTCGAATTGACACCTTTGGCTCAAAAATGGTAATCTCGTATTCTCGCATTAACAGATTTAAGATTAACACAATTTGAAGCTCTGTATAATTTAAGTTCTTCGACGAAGAGTCGCAGAAAATAAACACCTTGATGTTTATTAAAAGTGAAAACAGGGTTATTTACTAATTTGTTTTCTGTAACTAAATAATAAGAAAAACTTTGACAAAAAACGAAAGTAAAATACTAAATAAAACAATTAATGACATTGCAATATAGTTATTCTAGAAAAAAGTTGTAAAAGTTCCATCCATAATATAATTGTATGAAACCAAAATGCTTAAGATTTCTGATTAACAGGATTCATAGCTGGATATAAAACTGAAGTGCTTAACTTCGATCTAAATACGAATATAACTCTTAGTTTTGATTTGAAAGAAATTAATTTTAATTTCAAATAGAGAAAGGTATTCGATTTGGAGATTAACAAAATTTGGAGCTAAATACCTATAAAACGCAAATTCTTAGCTCTGATTCAAATTCGAATACAATTTATTGTTAATTTTGGTTTCAAGAAAATTAATTTTAAATTCAAATGGAGATTTGACTCGGTATTCTCATAAATAATAATTTAGGATTAACAGAATTGATAGCTAATTATAAAAACGAATTGTTTAACACCAATCGAATTTCGAACAGAACTCTATTGATTTTGATTTCAAGGAAATTAATTTTATTTTCAGAAAAAGCTTTAAGTTTTACCTTTTACATTCAAATCTTCATTTTCTGTCCAAAATTTAATTTAAATTAAATATTTAGTATTAACAGTAGAGTTGGATATTGAATCGAAATGCTTATTTCCGATTTGAATTCAAACACAACTGTTAAAGTATGGTTTTAAGGAAATTATTTCCAGATTTCAAATTTTCATATTTCCACTTTGGCTGGAAAATATTAATCTCGTGTGCTCATAATTAAAGATTTCGGATTAAAAAAATTCAGAACTTGATCGAAATCCTCCGGTCCAAATTCGATTATAATTCTTAATTTTGATTTCAAGGAAATTCATTTTAATTTCAGACGAAGATTTGAAATTCATCTTTCGGTTTGAAGATTTAAATCTTTGACTTTAAAACGGGATTAACGGCTTCTTATTATTAAAGGTTTAGGACTCGCAGAATTAGAGCTGGATTTGAAATCAAAATACTTAACTCCCATACAAATTCGAATATAACTCTTGATTAATTTTAATTTCTGATGGAGATGTGAATTTTACCTTTCGATTAAGAGATCCAGATTTTCATGTTCAATTCAAAAATGGCAGATTCGGAGCTGGATTTGGCTTTTAACTCCAATTCGAAGCCGAACATAACTCTTAATTTTCAGATTAAAGAAATTAGTTTTCATTTCAGATGGAATGTGGATTTTTCCTTTCAATTAGGTGATTCAAAACGCCGTATTTTGTTTGAAAACGAAGCTTTAAAAGATTCAGATTCAGATTGAATTAAAACTTACTTTAATCAGATCCAAATTCGATTGTAACTCGCAATTTTCATTTCAAAGCAATTATTTTGTAGTTGCAGATAGAGATTTGAGTTTTGCCCTTCGATTTGAAAGTTCAAATCTCCATTTCTGTCTCAAGAATAATAATTTCATGTTCTCATAATCGAAGCTTTAGAATTAAATAAGATTCTGATCTGAATATTGAGTTAAAATACTTAAATCGGATCATAATTCGAATATAACTCCCAATTTTGATTTCGCAGAAATATATTTTCAATTCCAAATAAAATTGAATTTTGCTGTTGGATTTGGAGGTTTAAATCTCTATCTTCGTCTCAAAAATAATAATTTGGTGTTCTTATAGCAGAAGCTAGAATTAACAAAATTCACATCTGGACAGTACGAGTATTTAATCGAAATACGAGCTCATACTTAAATCGGATAATAACCCTCAATTTAGATTCCACATGAATTTATTTTCAGTTTCAAGTTGAGATTTAAATGTTGCCTTTCGATTTGTTAATAACACTAAATTGATTTGAAGAAAGTTAGAGTTTAATATGAGGCTGAGATACACGACTTTCATCCAGTTTCCAGCACATTTTTTAATTTTTAACTTGAATCTTTTAATCTTAAAACTGAATTTGGAAGTTGAAATCTTATGGCCATATTTTCAAAATTCAAGTAACTTATAAAGAACATTTTAAATTTGTGAATAATTTTGCCTTTTTGAATATTGCAGAGTTGTTTCTGTACTTTTATTTATTGATTTATTATTGTAATATTTAATTAAATTAATGGAAAAGACGTGTGGCAAAAAAACTTTTGCCCAGTTTAACTCTATGACCGTTAACTAAAAAAGAATCAAAACTAAAGGCAGAACATTTAAAAATGTTAGTTAGGTTTCATTTCATTTAAAAAATAAGAATCGCCCACACAAATGATATTAATTTAGTCTCTAAACACAGATTTTCATACATGAGTATAACATTAACGAACATGGTAATATTAGAGGATAAATTCGTATCAGCTTGTAGTTAACACTATCCAAACAATTTTAGACACCTGAAACCAGGACGTGACTCCCCTAATCTTTGTTATTCGAAACTATACACCGCATACTGCAAATTTGACCCATATACGATCTGTTTCCACGTTCGAAATTCCATTAAATTATAACCCTCAATTAGCTTTCAATTAAAGCTGGACGAACTCAACGTTTTACTTTCTTTATATTAAATCGACAAGTAACAAAATCTTTTCCATTAATTTTTTGCTTTATTTATGTTCTTTTCCTTTCCAATTTTATGAAAAAATTGCCATAATGGCAATACCTATCAATCGCAGAAACACAGAGGTCAGGTTTGCTACCACAGATCACGCACATCGAAAATCGTCTGTTTCAAATTAAGTTATCGATCAGAATTTCCTCTCTGAAAATTAGGGCTAGTAGGTACAATAATAGCTGCCTATAAATAAAACGCCGTGATATTGAACACTTGGTGAAGTTTACCGTAATAACTCTGAAGCTTATCAAAGCTTTACAACGATATCCAGATTTATTTTCGAGACAACATTTACGCTTTCGTTAATTATATCGAAGTTTAATTAAATAATACTTAACTCGGATTTTAATGCGATGACAATAATCGCCCACTCAGCGTTAATTTAATTTAGTTTTATTCGTGAATTTCTGTTGCTATTGTTCATAAATAAGATTTTGCTGACAACTATTCTTCTTTCGAAATGTAAAACGTGACAAATGAACAAAGAAAAGCCATATTTCTACCGTGTTTTTTTGTTAACCTACCGAATTTTTACTGCTTTCGAGAGAGAAGTTTATTTTAACTCACAGCAAAAGCAACGATAACCTTAAATATCTATATTTTTGAGGACAAATCGTTAACACATGAGTAATACAAATAATTCTTAATTTAATTTTCAATGTCTTTGTCTGGCACCAAATTAAGTAGCATTGATTATAAACTCTCCCGTTGATCTCTTTTGATTTTCACTGAGCCATCGTAAACTTTTTGAAAATGTATATAAATGGTGGTATAAATCTCTTATTCACAACTTTTCCCAATATCTTAGAATCTCAATAATTTAATATAAACCTCTAATCTGGTATAGATTTTCCTTTACTGAATGTACCTAATTCTGATTTAATTTTTTTTAGAATACTAAAGCTTCAAATGATTTAATTTATTGATTTTCACAAATAAATCTTCTTTTACTGCGGGGATCAGACTTCCCATTCGTTTGGTAGCCTCTGCGTTACCAAATTTTCACAGTTGCCCCAGATATAATTTTTAGCTTGGTTATGTCGGCAATATCTGTATATGTATGTTTAAGAGTTCATAGCCTTATTTTGGCTTTTATTTTCATTAATCTAACTCCGAGGGAGGGGGCGCAGATTCTTCTTCGGCAGTCGCTATTTGTCCACTCCTGGCCATGGGCCTCTTCCATAGCTTTCCATGCCTTTCTGTCTTGAGCTAGTTAAAATCACTTCTTTCCTACTTGTTTTTCATCAAGCCGTCCTGTGGCCTGCCTGTAGGGACTCCTTTTAGTTTGTCTTGGTCGGCAATAGGTTATTTTTGATGTCAATTGGTCTTATCCTGCCTAGCTACGTGTTCCCCCATCGCCGTTTAAATTTTGTAACGCGCTTTGTTACAGCTACCACCTTTTTTCTTCGTCTTAATTCCAAGCATAGCGCGATTCCATCGCTCTCTGCATTGTTCTTAAATGATCGGCACCCTCTTTGTAATCGACATAGTTTCCAATCCATAGGTTGCCACAGGTAACACGCAAGTATCCAACACATTGCGTTTAAGATTTATTAGAGAGGTTTTTAAATATGTGATTTAATTTACCAAAAGATACCCATGTTAGTCCTCTCATTTCCTTTTCCCATTTTAATGGCATGTCCAAAAATCATTTACGTTATCTACTATGATATTATCTATATTTATTGCCTCCTCGTTATTATTCATTATTTTTGTCTTTGGAAGATTCGTTTTCAAAACTTTTAGAGTTGTATTTAATGGTTCAAGCATAGCTGTCAAATCTTGAATACCTTTCCCTAAGAGAACAATGCCACCAGTAAAACGCAAACAATTTTGAGGATATGGTGTCATCAGATTTTCGCTTATTTTCACATGAAAAGTTGCGCTTCCATATATGTTTTTTAGGAAATTGGAGTATCGAGAATCAAGTTCAGCTCTGCTCATTGCTTCCAAGAAGGCCCATGTTTCAGTGGAACCCAAAGCTTTCTCAAAGTCTGTGAATGCCAGATGAAGGGGCACACTATACTCAATTGCTTTTCCTATCAACATTCTTATTGTCTGTTACTGCTACTGAAATTGTACTGAACCCTTTTGGAAATCCCGCTTGTTCCATTTGTTGATACTCATATACCTTAGTTGTTAATCTATTACAGTCTATTTCATCTAGCATTTGGGTTGTGTCGTCAACTTGCCCCGCCCAAAAACTGTATGAATAGACACGCGTTACGGCGCAGTAGGTAATGAAAACCTTGTTTAGAAAGAGGTGAAGTATAGTTGGATTGTGAATTTATCAATCTAGTTCTAGTTGATTTTCAATGACAGCTAAAGAGAAGTCGTTTCCATAATTAACAAAAGCATAATAAATAAATTATTAACTAAACACGAAAATAAAAGAAGTATAGAATTGTAAATATGAGTGTGTAAAGGATAAACAGGAAAAGGAGTTGTTCAGTGTGCTAAACAAAACAAGTCAAAAGAAGGATATAAAAATATACTGAACGAAGCGTATAAGTAAATATTGAGACCTTGAAAGGATTAGCAATGAAGATGTCACAAAGAATGTGACTTTAATCCCTTCACCGACACTCTTACGTGGAACTTAAAGAAGAAGAGAAGGAATGGGAGTAGGTATGAGCATCACCAAACTATTGAGGTGAAGGTAAAGTGAAGGCAAAGTGGTAGCATATATCAAAAGAAGGTGGTCAAAGCGAATGTGAGCATGGCAACGATAAAAAAAAACAGGATACAGTAAAACATTGCACAAGGCAGTGCAAAAACAAATACGCATTGTAAAAATTTAAAGCAAGAAGAATGGCAAAATAAAGAAGGGTGGCGGTTAAAATAAGAAAGACGGCGTCAGCAGCAACCTATATAGACAAACAGATATCAAAAATACCCCAAAAACTCAATGAAACCTCCAAAATTTAAGAAAACCATCCACATCGTAAGTGCTGTTTCGGTTGAGGTTGACTATTACGAGAAATCATTATCTACCCTGTGCTTGATGTATTATAGTGCTTTCGTCCGTGTGGGTCCAATCTCTTATATTATGTATCCAAGATAAGCTGTCCTACTGATTTTAATGGTAGCAGTTAGGTGTTAGTACCTAGTAGGATGTATCGCATCCGTATAAAAGTAGCAACCATATATAACACTTCAGGGTTCTCAATCTTAAAGCAGTGGACAAAAGGTTGACTTCATTGATTTTTGTGTGTTTGCTAGTCTTCGCTATGTCATTGTAAAAAACTTCCATTGAATGGTTGTACGTTTAGTTTAAATAACATTACTCTGTCACTAACTAGTAAAAGGCTTTTCACGTTGTTTCATGGCTGCCGTGGCCAATACGTCTACACCACTTTGAGCGCCGTTATTTTCGTTAGTTATATTGATACAACCTTCTCCCTTCCACCTTATCTCGCTAATTCCAAGTATGCCCCACTTCATTCTGTTCGTCTCGTTTTCAGCATTTGCCAGTTTTCCTGTTCTGTATAAACTTGTCACGTTTCAAGTTGCAATTTTAATTTTCCTCCCGGATATTTTTAGCACTCCCTGACGGTTTAACACTTGCCGCAGACTGGGAGTCAGAATATGATTCTTGGGAATAGATAATGCGATGATTTCCTATGCCTTTCGCATGCTATGTCGTTGACAATGTGCCTTGTTCTACCGTCTTTGGGGATGATTTCTCCTCCCTGGGACAAGTGGGTGCCCTTTCGTCATTCCAAAGAGTGACATTTAGTGCTTATACCGGCATACACTCGGTCCCCATCTGCATCAGTTGTAATCCTAGAGTTGTCCGACTTTTACCACGTTGAGGTGCAGATTGGGATCTTCCCTTCATTGAAATCAAGACCATAAAAGAGAACCACAAGGACTAAATATATGACCTCACTAGCAATTTTACATAGATTAACACCGATACCAAAATTAAAATAAATAACAACCAACCCTTGCTTTTGATACTTTTAAAATATCTGACATTTAAAAGAGTTCAAACACGATGTAAATCAATTTTATATAGTAGTAGAGATAGGTCAGACTGATGTTATTTTTAGTAATTGCACTTTCACTCCCTTTTAATATTAAAACCTCTAAAATAAATAGGTTAGTTCATAAAACATTGAACTGATTGTAAAAAATCAAAACTAAATTGTGGCGGCTTCCAAATTTGAATGTTTCTGTTGAAAATGCGTTTCGTCCTTCTACTACCTTTTTGTGTAAAATGCCAAACATCATCGATGTACAACTCAAGGAATGATAATTTCGTGAACTGAAGCGTTGTCCTGATGCAAATCGCCTGCCTAAAATCTTTGAGAATTTTATTAAACAGAGAAACCTACCTTAAAATCTAGGTTCTTCAAGAATACTTAATAATAATTAAAACCTTCAAATAGCCAATCAATTTATGTATTTATTATTTATGTATGTTTATTTCAAACAACCGTAATTGTCCCCTTTTTATTTTCATCATTTACAGTAATGAATTAGAAATGTCCAAAATTAGCAACAGCGTACGGAATTCTGAGTGTAAAAAAGGTTAAAACAGTGTCGTTGTATCTTGAAATTACAGATACCAATTAGTAAGGCAATCGATACACCATTAAATCTGAATGAACGCCTGATTAAATGTTTGTTCCAGATAACCGAAGCATTATCCTTCCTACACTACTCCGGACACGTGTTGCACAGGAACGTTTGTCCTGCAAGCATCCTTGTCACTAAAAAGGGAACCTGGAAACTTGCTGGATTGGAATTTACAGGTTAGTTGGCATCTTTTCGTTTCTCAATTTATTTGTATTTTGTTCTTTGAATTTCTTTGTTTATTATAATTTAGAACGGGCAAATTGGTTTCTTACAGAAATAGCAATTTCAAAACAAATTTGGTCAGTTTTATACGTGACTCATAAATTTCCCCAGAATTACGTAATAAAAGTGCAACATGCACTACAGCAAACCATCAAACCGTAAGTTATTAACTGAAATTGTCGTCACTGCATAAACCGTTGTTAGTTACGATCTTTGCACACAAACTTAAGCTCCATTCTCGGCCAATCTACCCTGAAATTGGCCTGTGAATGAGTTAGGTTTTCTTTTAAAGCTCTACTAAACTTAACCCTGTAAAATTTTATTTCTCGGCCACTATCAATTTTATGAACTTTAAAATACACATACTAGACTAATCAGTAAATTCTATACTGTTTAATTTCATTAAAGTGCAACTAGGATTTTCAGGAGCCTTCTTAATTTTTAAAGAAATTGTCTTGAATTAAAGCCTCATCGTTTGGATCCAAAAAGCAATAAAAACCAACACCAAATTTAAATTTAAACAGAAATGTAGTACTTGCCATAATTGGTTGAAGAAATATAACGAAAGAAATAAATGATCTTCCTATAAAAACTTCAAAAGTAATAATTTTCTCAATCTTCCTTGTAGATATATTCTCCATCGTCTCGTTAACTGCCCAGATTCTCTTTATAAAAGAAACTCTAATTCCTCCCCAAGTAATCAAAAACAAATTTGAAATAAAAAAGTAAACTCTTCTCAATTACAGCGTCACTAATTAAAATCGTATTGCAAAATGCAAAGCTAAAAATATCAAAATGAAATTATGAAACTTCAAACGAGTTTCAAAAAAAAAATAATTAGAAACAACCTTATAACGCAAAGATAATCTAAAAAGTTGTCCCCGCAATATCAACAACAAATACAACTTATTAAAAGTTTTAAGTTTATCTGTGAAGTGTGGGTGTAGGTGGGTAAACTACATCAAAACGTCAAAACTTTTCAGTCGATAAAATTACCAAGTATCGCTTTAACTGGGGTTTATTTGTTTTCTTTTACGTTGCCACAGAAAATTTTGTTCTGATGCTAATTAAATTCTGAAGTTTCTCTCTTCTAAATTAAAAGAAAATTAGTATAATAGACTAGGCAAATAAATATATATTAATCATTTTTATGGCGGACACACATTATGGCTTAAAAGTCACTGGAAAGAAGTTGTTACAGCTTTAGACTTTTAAGGTGGATAAATCAAGTTAACGACTTTGTAACTTTTTATAACTTTTAAATTTAGATGTGCTATGTGCTTTATCGTTTTGTTACGAAGTGACTTACGACATTTTCAAATTTGTTTTCTGCGATCTCAGTCATATAAATTTTACTGATTTCATGGAAATTTTATAAAACTTGTTAAAAATCTTCATTTATAACCATTTATATTTTGTTTTAAGTTTGCATTTGATCGATTTCACTTAGCCTTAACATTTTAAAAACTGAAAGTACGTTTCGTTTGATAAGCAGTCCGTAATTAATACACAAATGCAATGTCTTGTGTTTCCCACAACATAGCATTTAATTTTAAATATTAAATTTGTAAAGAGTCACCCCTTTAGGCAAATACTTTTAATGAATTAAGTCCAGTAAAACCACAAAAAAAAATACAAATACGTATTTCGGCAACTAAACTGCTATCAATGTTTCTTGACAGTGTTGCTTGGAGATATTCCCCTACAAAAGTAAAGTTGGCTGAGACCGAATCCCTAAAGGGATGCTCTTCGCCAAATCGCCAGGGACTGACTTTAACCAACATGGTCAAGATAGCTTAATGCTGAAGATGACAACTTAGTTATCGAAAGACGCATTTGTTTTATAATTGTTTTGGTAGTTTTATGGTGAAACAATGAAACAAGCCACAGGTTTCATTCCTTGGATTTAATACTTTTAATGTAATTTTCCACAGCTAGACTCATCGAATATTTGTTTAAATGGCAACTCATATTTTTTATTGTCTGATTAAATAGACCTTGCCAACCGGTTCATAGCGTCTGTCGTCGCCTTCCGATTCCCATTTTCCACTCTTCTGTTAGATTTATTTCACTCATGGCTTTTCGTATGTCCTGATTGCAGTCTTTCCTGGGTCTGCTCCTTTTCTTTCTTCCTTGTGGTGTCCATTTAAATATTTATTTGGGTGACCTTTCATCGTTCATCCTTACATGCCCATACCAAATTAGTTGTCTTTGTTCAATCTCTCCCATGACTGTGGTGTTAACCTCCAGGTAGTGTACTCGACGCAAAATAAATTCTTTGCCCTCATGTAAATGTGCAAGTCTTATCTCCAAACTATTGTATTTGCTCGATTTGATAATAGTACAAGCAAATTAAACATTAAAACAGAATAGGAGAAATAATTTATAAAGTTTTCATATTACGTAGATAAACTCTCAGCAGGGGTAGAAACAAAAACCCGAAAAGTTCCCAACCGATATGTATCCGCAACATCCCTTATTTAACAAAAATCACGCCCCAGCTCGTACATTGTGCTTGTTTTTCTCATTTTGCTCTTTAGCCGTTGTTTAAACGGGAAATGTTTATAGAAACAAAAATATTCTTTATTAAATTTTACACAAAAAGTACTGTGGTTTTAGTCTCTAGTAGGCTTAAGTTATGTGTTGTGTTTAGTTTGACTTTCGGAACTATCCCTTTAACTTTAAACGCAATTTGCCGGAGTAGGATGGAGATTAGCCAAAAGGACAATATAATCTTTTTTGTGTAGAATTTAATAATAAACATTTCATTTCCTATACAGTTTTATTTTTCTGCTAATTTCCTCTTTCCCAAAAATAGCTTTCGTTATAGAGTAATATAAGTATAGTAAGTTTGAATGCAAGACTCAAATAAAACATAGCATAAATATCTAACCAATGATTGGGCTTCACAAAGCTCTTCCTGCATTGCGCACTAACCTTCTCTTTAAGCAAGTTGCCAAAATCTATGGACCAAGTTTAATATGTCTGTAGTATAATTACAATAGTCTGTTTTTTAGTTTCTTTTATGTGCTAAATAATTAAGTAAATTATTACTTCTAACCAATCCTCTGACATTCTCTATTTTCCTGGTTATCTCTGTTGTCCTGACCTACATATTTCAACATTTTACTTGAATATCATCACTTGCAAGCCCCTTTTTGTTCCTTAAGGTCCTGATATAGCAATAATTTGAGAATCTCGAACAACTATTTTCTCTAAATCTGTTTTTGATCTGAACTTTGGTCACTATTTTTCCCTTCACGGTTTAGTCTTTTCTTTTTGTGGGTTTACAATAAGCACCCCATCTCTCTAACATATCCCGCTTCCTTATAGTATTCACGCTTTATTTTTGGGGAATAATTTGATTAATGTTTTAATATAGATTTATTACATTCTTCTACGATTTTGATTTTATGCTTCATCTTCTTTTCTTTCTATATTTTCTCTTTGTTCGTTATATCACCCTATATTCTTTCTTGTTCTACCTTATAACATTTGTATAACTTTTAATTAATTTTATAATGCCAATTCTGGATACATTTAGAGTGTCTTCTTTAAATTTCCATAAGAAATTCGAATAACTCCAGAAACAACCGAGGATTCAGACAATTTACAATTATTTAGGCAAGTTCTGTGAAAAAACTTAATTTTGTATTTTGTTAGTCGTAAAGTTATCACGATAATAAAAGCTTAAACATTTCGAAATGTAGCAGTTAGAGATTTATTACGAGTTCAGTGCTTGAAACTGAAAGTTACATACTTTTGCGATTAGATTTTTATAATATTTATATTGAAATTACAAAGAATTTTGTAATAATACGCTCGCAATAAAAACTTTTCTGAACATTGGAAGTAGAAATTCTTGTTCCAAAAGTGAAATCTATTTATTTTCTTTAGTTAATTTTCCGTACAAAAGTAACAAATATTAGTTACAATCAAATCATTATTTTATTGTGGTTAAACCACAATAATGCCATTTTATTTATTTTTAGATTGTTATAGTTCCGACAAACATATTTTGGCAATAAAACAATACTTCTGTAAATAACTTATTAAACAATCTTTACTAGTATTCGAATACCAATTTAATTGAAAAAGTTCCGAACTTCATAACATAAAAAACATTTAAAGAGTTTGCAGAACGTTTGTTTGTTTCAAACTAAAGCAGATCTGTTAACTCTAACATCTGATATTTAAAGGGTAAATCAAAAGTTCAAGTTGAGTTGAATTAATTGGATTTTATTAAATGTTAAAACGCCTGCGCTGCCACCATTTGCAAATTGATAGTAATAAGAATTCAAACTGAATCTGGAATGAAATCGCAAAGTTTTAAATTAAATTAAATTAAATTAAAGCAAAATTAAATAAAAAATTCTTAATAATTAATTAATATAATATAATAATTTTGACCAACCAAACTGAGCTCCAAAAATTTGCAAGCTTGGGCGTCTGAACATAATATTTTAATATTTAATTTTATCTTCGTAGAAGAATAATAACAGTAACAATAAATATCATGTGTGACAGTTGGGAAAATATACAAAAGCTATAATAAAAGTTCAGGACGCAAGAAAACATAAACCGAAATGGAACCTACATCAACCTCGATTTATCTTACCTCAAAATATTGGTTTACATTCAATTTACAGGGTATTACCCTAACAGAAGGGTCAACCCTCAGTCTACAAAGTGATTTTTACTATGGGAAAGTATTTGAAAATTCCGAATGTCTATTTTTGTCTTTAATTCAAGAACCAACGCAACACATAAATTAAACCCTTGTACCCGACTAATTATTCGAAAACAACTTTTGTCTTTAAAACACCAACAAAATTTATTGTATAAAATCGTATAAAAAAAGAAACGAACGAAGAAACCGTTAATCCTCGACATTTCCAAACGTAATCGCGATATCATAAATCATTTTTTTCACTACTAGTATTCGAAGATGTCATTATTGACCTTATTTTCGAGCCCAGAAGATGATTTTCTCTCCTAGTGGTCAATAATTTTTTATTATTGACTACTGGTTAATAATAGAAACAATTGCTCTGCGCTCAGGTGCCTATTTTAAATATGTTTTACCCAAATGTCAAATGGAATTAACCTCTCCCCTTGTTTTCAAGCAAGGCTATTTGATTTTTGTGGATATTTAGAAATAAATATACGCATCTGTCATTTTATTTTTTATTTATGTAAAAATGATTAATTAAAAGGAATAAAGGTGCTAGTAGTGAAAAAAATAGTATATAAACCACGGTAGAGAAGACTTTTCTCAGCCTCACAACTACTGCTCGGCTGAGAAAAATGTCTTCTCTACCTTGGTCTATAATATACTATTTAAAGCTAGCACGCAAATTAAACCAAAAACGTTAAACCTTCGCAAAAGAGCAAGGTTACTACATCATTTATGCCTTAAGAAAATATTCAAGACAATTGACTAGAAACATCACGAAACCCACGTAAATTTCAACTTTAAAATATGAAAAGTAGCAGATTTCTGTCAATCCCAAAACACATCACTGTCGGCTGAACTTTTGGGGCTCGTTTTTTATCTGATTCTACAAATCGTCCTCGTGTGAATTTCTCTTGCGCTATGTTTTAGAAAGGGACGTTTTAGCTCTTTAGAAATTTCCACAAGAACTCTTCAAGGTTGGTGGAAATAGTTAAAAATAAATTTCTCGTTACCATTAGTGAAGATTTTAAATATAGAGCAACTTGACCTACCTTGTGCGCGTGTTTCAACCTGTAAAATCAATATGCCGACCGGAAGACTATTCTACACTTCTGCCGACAAATTGCCAATCCTATAAATTCAGAATTATGGATTTCATCTACGCTTTGATTAACATGCAGGTTCGTTAGTTATTAGGGATGGTGTCCTTTGCAAGAAATGTTTTGTTGATTTGTTTGGGTCCTCTTGGCCAGCCAGTTAGTTTTAATTTAACTATTCAGCGTGAATTACCTTAGTTAACAATCGCTTGAAAGAGTTTAAAAAAAATTCAGCGTTCCTAAAATGATTAATTAATCAAAGCCACGCCTAACATATAAAGCTTAATTTAATGTGTGGGGAACCAACGGGGAGGTGGTTAAATGTTCCACACAGAATGTTTGTTAATCAATCGATTTAAGTTTGTTAAGTTTTCAATAATTTTGTCGAAATGGTAGGGCTGTATATTTTAGACTAAAGTAGATTTGAACGTTTCTGAAAATCAACAGGTGCTTCCTTCTGGTCAAGTTCACATATTGTAACGTTTTTACGACGTTTATTTTAAATAAACTCGGTTCGTGGTGTAAATTAATTTATTAAACAAACTTAAAGTACGAAATAATTATAAAGAACAACAATTAAAACTAACGTAAAACTAAACCGAACACTTAATATTAAAATCGAACACTAAAGTAATTTATGTAACAGTTATTATTTATTTAAACGTAGGTATTTATTTATACGTAGGCCGCGATTATCTGTTTAAGACTGCCGGGTTTTTGTTCGTACCGCTCTTATATCTGCGGCGGCCTTTGACTCCCGAGTTTTGTGGATTTTGCTAGAAGACTCATCGAATTTACTCGTCGGCTCGAGAACAGCTGACGCGGCGATGATGTCATTGTATAATTTGTTACACTGCCCCCTTCTTTAAGTCTGTTCTGTCCCAGAACAGGTTTTGACCCTTGATTCCTGAAGAACGGGTCATGACGGTATCGGCACTGTTCTCCTCTTCTGCAGGTCCCACTGCGGTAGAAGTAACAGTCTACACTCTTCTTCGGTGTTAACGCAGCCATTGAATCAAAACTGCAGACCAGGATAGTAACACCGGAGTCCTTGAAGACTACCTCCAGCATGTTTCGTACGGTCCTCCAATCTAGCCGATCCAGCCCACAGCCGAGTTTGGGAACTGCCAACTTCTTAATGCCCCTAGCTAACAGGTCTTTCTTCAAATCCCATAGAGCATTCCAGAGGTCTCCATAATCCGGCTTCTGGTAATGGGACTGTTTCGTAACCAAATAATAAATAAATCGTTGTTGATCTGGGAGATATAAAGCTTTGCCGACCGTGGGGTTCTGTCTTTCGAGTGCGTCTAGTCGCCCAAATTTCTTCTTAAATACGACCGCAATTCCTCTTCCTAAACGAAGGTCCTTGGATACGCAGTGAGCTATCGAACAATCAGTAGGAACCTTGAAGAGATCTTGCTGTACTTCAGTCGTCACTCCAAATCGTGCTTTTCCGGTTCCGGAAAACGCCGCCATGAACTCTTCAAAAGTCGGTCGGCTTTCGGCAGGCTCTACTCTGTTGATAAGTTCTCTGCCCTCGTCTTCAACACCCAGGGCTCTGTCATTACTTCCTTCGTATGGTGCCAAACGATTGGAATGCACCACCTTTGGTTTTCCTCTGGGTTGTTTCTGAATGCGATAGATTACGTCATTTATTCGCTTCTTCACTTGATACGGACCTTCCCAATTCCGTTGTAGCTTCGGTGAGAAACCACGACGCCTCTGCGGGTTGTAGAGCCAAACCAAATCTCCAGGCTGAAATCCGCCTTCTTGGGTCCTTACGTCGTAGGAATTCTTCATCCGGTCGCTAGCGATCTGGGTATTACCGCGGGCCCGATCGTGGATGTCATTCAACTTCAATTTCAATTTCGTGACGTAATCATCTCCTGCTACCTCTTGTTCCGCAGGCGGACTTCCAAATTCGAGGTCGCAGGGTAGTCGCAGTTCGCGTCCAAACATCATGCAGGCCGGCGTTTGACCAGTGGTTTCGTGAACTGCGGCACGATTGGCCATTAAGAACAGGTGCAAATATTGATCCCAGTCTCGTTGATGGTCGGATACAACCTTGGCTAAATATTTGCCCATGGTCCGGTTCATTCGCTCCACCATTCCATCGGACTGCGGGTGTAGCGGAGTAGTTCGAGTCTTACGGATGCCCAATAATCGGCAAACATTTCCGAAGAGTGCAGATTCAAAATTGCGGCCTTGATCCGAATGTAGTTCCAAGGGTACACCAAAGCGGCTGAAGAATTCCTTAACTAGCACTTCGGCGACCGTCACGGCTTCCTGATTTGGTAGTGCATATGCTTCCGTCCATTTAGTGAAATAATCCATTGCTACCAGGATATACTTATTTCCCGTATCAGTCTCGGGAAACGGTCCAGCAATGTCTATGGCCACTCTCTCTAAGGGACTGCCCACGTTGTATTGTCTCATGGGTGCCCTTCTTTTTCCTAGCGGCCCATTCCCTGCGGCACACAGGTCGCACTTGCGACACCATTCCTTAACGTCTTCTTTGCAGTTGACCCAATAGAATCTTTCTCTAACCTTCTCGAGAGTCTTTTTCACACCATAATGGCCTCCTGAGGTGCCATCGTGAAGATTTCTAAGCACTTCTGACATTCGGCTTCTCGGCACTACTAACTGAAGCCTGACGGTAGTTCCGTCTTCGTTTTCCAGTTGCCGCTTCAGAAGCCCGCTTTCTATCTTCAAGGAGTCCCACTGGGCCCAGTACGCCTTCAGGGTTCTGTTAGAAGAGCTGATTCTCTCCCAGGTTGGTCTTTCACCCTTCCGTTTCCACTCAAGCACCATTTTCAATTCGGGATCTTCTCCTTGCTCTCGTTGCAACTCTTCAGGCAACCAATGGTCGTTGACGATTGTGGTACGGCAAATCTTCCCTTCTAGTCGAGAGCAGTGAGGACAGTCTGCTGGACATGGCCTCCTTGAAAGGGCATCGGCATTCCGATGAGTAGTGCCCGCACGATGTTCCGTGTCAAAGTCGTACCCTTGCAGCCGTTCAATCCATCTTGCGACTTGTCCTTCCGGATTACGGAACTGCAGAAGCCATTTTAACGCGGCATGGTCTGTTCTCAGCAAAAACTTCCGCCCATACAAGTATTTGTAGAAGTGCTCTACAGACTTGACGACAGCCAACAACTCTTTTCTGGTTACGCAATAATTTCTTTCGGCTTTCGATAAGACCTTGCTAAAATAGCCGATAACCTTTTCATGTCCATCTTGTATTTGGGAAAGAACACTTCCAATGGCCAGGTTACTCGCGTCTGTATCAAGTATAAACTTTCCATCCATCCGTGGGTAGTTTAATATCGGTGCGGTTACTAGAGCATGTTTCAGTTGTTGGAAAGCTGTCTCACAGTCTTCGCTCCAAATGTAATCGTGACCATCTTCCGTTAGCCTTGTCAGCGGTTTTGCTATATTGGCAAATCCCGGAACAAAACGCCTGTAGTAAGTGCATAATCCAAGGAAACTTCGCACTTGGTGTTTATCCCTTGGTGTTGGCCATTCTTGCACCGCTCGGATTTTATCAGGGTCGGCTGCTACTCCATTTCGTGAGACAACATGTCCAAGATAGTTGACTTCTTTTCTAAAGATGTGGCACTTCTTTGGACTTAATTTCAAGTTGGCTCCACGAAGTCTTTGGAACACTTCTTTTAGGTTTGCCAAGTGTTCTTCAAATGACCTGCCAACCACGATTACGTCGTCAAGATACACCAGGCAAGTTTTCCAGGACAATCCCCTCAAAATGGTCTCCATCAAGCGCTCGAAGGTGGCCGGAGCGTTGCATAGGCCAAAGGGCATAACTGTGAACTGCCATAATCCCGAACCGATGGTGAACGCAGTCTTCTCTCGGTCTTCAGGTTCCATTTCAACTTGCCAATAACCACTCTTCAAGTCCAGTGTCGAAAACCACCGTGAACCAGATAACGTGTCCAAGGTGTCATCAATCCGCGGTAAGGGATAGCTGTCCTTCTTCGTGACCTCATTGAGCTGCCGGTAGTCCACACAGAAACGCGTTGATCCATCCTTCTTGCCAACTAGAACCACTGGTGATGCCCATGGACTGTTTGATGGTTCAATGACCCCTTGTTTCTTCATGTCGGTAATAATCTTCTCAGCTTCGTCACGCTTTGCCCATGGAAGTCGTCTCGGACGCTGTCGTATAGGTCTGGAATCCCCGGTGTTAATCTTATGTCGTACCACTTTTGTTCGCCCCTTTTGATCTTCATCAAGGGCAAAGACGTCTTGGTATTGGCAAATCAAAGTTCGCACGCTCTTCAATTCTGTTTCATTAAGGTCTTCACATGAATTGGTTATCATGTCAATACGTTCACCAGCATGTTGTTTGGGAGCTGGTCTTTGGGATTCATTCATGCATTGGGCTATTTGGGATACTGGTACACACTGCCCCACCAGGGTGTTCCTCTTCAACGTCACCGGCTCCATATTGACGTTCATAATCCTCACCGGTACTGTTTCTCCAACCTTGACCAGCGCTTTCCCTACCAGTATACCACTGTGGACTTTTTTGTCACAAATAGGTTCCATCATTCGTACACATCCCGCCCGAAGATCTCCATCCAGACTTGCCTTGACAATTCGTTCGCTTCTAGCAGGCACCGTCACGTCTTCCGTTAACAGTACTCGTACTACAGGATCGTCCATTGGATGTAGAGGAAGTTCTTTGTTGCCGATTCTTAGAACTCCTTCCTTCAAATCCAGCGAAAAACCGAATTTTCTCAAAAGGTCCATTCCCATGAGGAATTCGTCAGTGATGTCAGCCACTAATACTTCATGTACAAGCTTCTTGCTTCCAATACCGATGGTCATCTTCGCTATACCATGCGTCGTTATCACATCACCTGTCGCAGTCCGAAGCTGGGTATTCGTGGATGACAGCTTCACGGATTCTTGCAAAATGTCTGGGCGTATGATGGATTTTGTTGCCCCAGTATCAATGAGTAGCGGAACAGTTTGGTCGGCAATGTTTCCATCAACAAACAGACTGGCATTTCGGTTCTTTGACGCTACGGCGTGGATGGTGATCTTCGGGGCATTTCCTCTCGAGGTCAATGTTCGCCCCTTCTGGTCAACATCTTTTAGTTTTCCATGTACATTCTTCTTTCGGCGCCTTTTCTTCCGAATAATCTTCAGTACCAACTCTTCTAACCGGTCTTGGGAGCCTTCAGGTTCATCGGCCATCATGCGGACACGCCCGTGTCCTTGTGACGCTTGTTTCGCCGCTTCAAATTCTAAAGCGTGGGCGAGTGCATCGTCTATTGTTCTTGGCCGCGCTAACCTCAATGACTGTTGCGTTTCTCGATCCCTTAAACCATCTACGAACGTTTGTACTGCTATCTGTTCTAAGAAGGACTCAGGAGCCGTAGGGTAGGCTAGTCGAACCAATCGTGCAATATCAGCTTCGTATTCTTGAAGATTCTCACCACTCTTCTGGATCCGATTCTTCACTTGCGTGTGATACACTTGTTGCAGATGTGCGTCCCCATATCTCCTTTCCAATCGGGAGACTAACAATCGGTAATCATTCTGTTGGCTTGTTGGAATCGCTTGAAGAACGTTCGAGGCGTCCCCGCGCAAAGCAACGATTAATAACACAGCCTTTTCTTGGTCAGTCCAACCATTAGCACTGGCAGCCGCTTCGAATTGTTTGTGATAGGTGGACCATGGTGTCTTTCCATCAAACGTTGCTAGTTCCATTCGAGCCATTCTATCTTCCACCATTTTTACAATTTTATTCTGTAACGTTCTGGAATTTTCTAACATTTCCTGTTTAAGCTTACTACAATTTTCCAGAACCTTTTCTAATAATTCTTGTTTCCACGTTCCCCAATTTTCCAGTATTTTGTCTTCTAGGGTTCTAGAATTTTCTACAACTTTTTCCAGTAATTCTTGTTTCAAAGTTCCAGAAATTTCGTCGATTTTGTTTAGTAGTACTTTAAAATCAATTCCGGTGCCTGGCAGTTTCTGGATCTTGGCCCTCTTGTAATAACGCTTCTTTTAGTCGTGCTTGTAATTCATTTTTTGTACCTGCCGTATCCAATTCCCTTTCTTCCAATTCTCTTCTCAAGTCGGCCACTTTCAACTCGTGAAGTAATTTTGTTGCCATTTTACTTGTTTTAAAGCACTTAATTTTTAAGCAGTTCAACTGTCTTTTTTATATTTTTTTATTTTTAATTTAACACCGAACCCGACACCTGACGCCAATGTAACGTTTTTACGACGTTTATTTTAAATAAACTCGGTTCGTGGTGTAAATTAATTTATTAAACAAACTTAAAGTACGAAATAATTATAAAGAACAACAATTAAAACTAACGTAAAACTAAACCGAACACTTAATATTAAAATCGAACACTAAAGTAATTTATGTAACAGTTATTATTTATTTAAACGTAGGTATTTATTTATACGTAGGCCGCGATTATCTGTTTAAGACTGCCGGGTTTTTGTTCGTACCGCTCTTATATCTGCGGCGGCCTTTGACTCCCGAGTTTTGTGGATTTTGCTAGAAGACTCATCGAATTTACTCGTCGGCTCGAGAACAGCTGACGCGGCGATGATGTCATTGTATAATTTGTTACAATATTATGATTGTCCTTGAATTCGTGACCACAGATTTTTACGAGATACTGTAAAAAATTATTTCGTTATTAAAGTAGCTTTTAGCTTCCTAAATAAAAAAATTGTGTTGAATCACGCGATAGGAAGTCACCACTGTTTCATGTCTCCCTTTTTTTAATGAATTATTTCACATCATTTCCCATCAATTTGCCTTAAACAATCTGTGAACTGTTTTGGACGTTCCCTTGTTAGTTCAATTTGATTTTTTGTTTTCATTTTTGGAATCTGGAAAACTCCCTTTTTTCCCATTCTTCTGTTAATCGCTTCTGTTGCTTCAGTTTTACTTCATTTTGGTGTTGTAGGTATATACCTCAATCATCTCTTTGTTTTAATTTTGAAAAATGTTGTTTTTCATGTTCGTTAAACAGTGAGATAATGATCCCGAAGGTGAAATAGATTAACTTCAGAAATTGAAACCCCGACTTACCTACTACCAACATTTTCTTTTTACTTTACTATAACATGAATATTGTCAATCAATCGTGGCATTTCCTATACATAAAAATCACAAAAATCAAATAAACAACAACCAACAAATTCGTACACGTATTGATAGGAAAGGGTCCGTTTTATCACAATCTTGTCCGTTCGTATGAGCAATCTCGTCACGATTCTGATTTGCCTCCTACTCGTTCTCGGGAGATATTTGCAGCACTCTTGATAAAGAGCCCTGCCTTGTCAGATCTCTAAGATCTAGAGAAGTGGATTGTCCCTTTAGACAGAGAAATTCTCCTCGTTTCTCACCTATATTACCGTACTGTAAATCTTAACAACATTATGCGAGCAGAATTTTCGTCAAGACGGCAATATTTCTGATACGAATTTCTAACGTAAGTTGCTAGAATAAATATTCAGTATATTCACAACAATTGTGGTTTATAAATTGTTACAAAAATTAAAAATATTTCTAAATAGAAAATCTGATTTATTAATTGCTATAAAAAATTAAAATGGCAAACATTTATAAATAAAAAATCTGCAAAAGTAAGAAATATCTGGTATATTTACTTCTACGTTCAGTGTTTTAAACTACAATCAAAACTGGCATGCAAACATTCAAAATAAAATATTTCAGTCTTATTTCTATACAGAAAATAAATTCAGATACATCTCGGAAAATAAACCTCGTCCATTTCCATTTTACTATAGGTACTCGTATAGCTTAAAGGTACAAATGCAAGAAATTCAAAGTTCTGATTGAATTTAAATTTACTTCCATATCAAAAACAGAAGCAAATGTTTATTTTAAATTACTTATACTTATTTAACTTATTTTCTTGGTAGGTTTTTATCCGTTTCCAATTATTTACTCGCCCCGTGTTCTCCCTCATCATGCTTTGCCACCAGATCGATTAGATTTAGGTTGGGTAAAACGATACGCAGAAAAAACCGTAGGTGGTATAATAAATCAAAAATATAAAAAAAATGGTAAAAACGTAACTCCTACTAATTTATTTTATAACGAAGCTGGACTTTTTACTCGTATAACCAACATTTTCGTTTTATAAAATGAACATTTAAAAGTTTAATTGGAAATAATTCGATAATTATCTAAAACAAAGTTCTCGTTTTAACGACTGACTGAAACTTAATACAATTTCCATGAATACAAATTGGTTTGCAACCCTTCACTGTACAGTTTCTATAACAAAACTTTTAAAGTGAAACACTTATTACCTTCTAGTTTGCGGAATATTTTATATAGAATCAGAAGGAAATCATTTAAACTTAGAAATTACATGGGGATTTTCTTACCCGCCAAAGAAAATTATTTCCGAGCCATGGTCGTTAGGCAAAAGAATATAAAAATGTCTTTCCGACATTTGAACACATCACAAGAATCCCCAAGAAGCCCGAAGCATGAAATGCATGTACGATAAATTGGATGCTTAGTTTAAATTGTGAACAGCAATTGAACTAATGAACGATACGCTGTGAAAATGTTTATGTATCATTTCACCGAGTTAAACGTGAATCGAAATAGAAATTTCTGGGTTTTCACACAAAATTATAAACTTAGTACAATCTAATTTCATCCCTAATTTGAGCTAACACAGCAGATTTGATAACTTAAGTACCTCGGTGTTATTGTGGCTTGAAAAAGCAAGTTCAGAGAGTTAACTTAGTTAGGTTGCTGTGTAGTTTGCGAGATTTCAGAAGAAGTTAGTTGGTAAATAACGTCTTGTTTAGTGGAGTTATTGCTTGGTGGAAAGTCGCAGTTGTATTTATTTATTTATTTACGTTGCAGACTGCATTCTCGTTCGATCTTTAAATAGATATGTTTCAAGTAACATATCTGCTAGAAAGACTTTAGAATATTTAAGAAACCTACTGCCTTTGGCTATTCAACGCAGAATTACTAAAAAAAAATTCAGTTTAAGTATAGGTACATTCAGAGTGATGAAATTTTCTGTTACATAGAACTATTAAGCTTTGAACAAAATGAAATGTTTTAAAATTAAACTCTAAATTTTGTATGCGACTTTGTTCGTGGCAAATTTCTTAAATAGTAACATTTAAACGATATTTTAAGGTTTATATGTTAAGCCAAAACATCCGAACTTCAGGGAATTAACTTTCTAAAAAGGCAAATGGACACCTGTCAAACTTACTTTAATCCCATAAGTTACCCTAAGATGTTCATTACAAATCTAAGTAGTAACTAGTAAAAAGTTTTCGCTTTAGTAGGGCCATAAATTTCACCTTGGCACTTGCAAAAGTAGAAACTTGCTGACCAAAAATTCAGGCTAAATTTAGTTGAAATGAATATTTTTCACCGGCGATTATGTTTCGAGTTGGACGATGCCTTTTAATGATCTGAATTGTACATGAACAGTACCTAAAGTTATCTTGAAGGTAGTTGTAAGCACTGAAACGGTTGCTTTTAAATAATAAATGTATTTAATTAATTAGCCCAGGGCGCTCAAATTTGTTAAGACGGCCCTGGATCATCTTGTTTCTTTTTCATTTTAATTCAGGAATATGTAATTATGTTCATTTTGCCTGTTTGCAGGCCCTCCATATCCATTGGGCTAAATGGCCTATAGGCCAGGGGCGCCAATGATCCAAGGGCACTGAGTTCGATTTTTTATTTAATTTGAAACTTCGTTAAACTTTAACAAAAATTTAAGAAATTTCTATAAAAATCATTAACAATGTATGAAATAAGCGAATGATTTCAAGAATAAAGCTCCTGTCCTCAGTACCGGGGGCCTTAATTATACGTATTATTTAATTACTGCTGAATCCAATATGATGAAGGATGAAGGCGCCAATTTTTTTTTTTAGCTCAGGGCGCTCAAATTTGTTAAGACGGCCCTGCCGGTTTGTTTCTGTAAACTAAAATAATAATAGGAATATGTTTTTAATGAAATGAAAGGTATGATTACAATTTAACGGTAGGTCTCAGGAGAATCAAACATTGGTACCGCCATTGCTTTTATAAGCGTACATGACTGTTCCGAATCATGTATGCATTATCAGTCACCCATGTCAAGCATGTAACTGTGACAAATATTTACTGGTCCACATTTACTGAGTTGCACAAAATTCACTTGTGCGATGTACAAAGGGCATTTGATATCTTGGTCAAAATATTTTCTAATACCTTTTAAAATGAACCACTAAAATATTTGTCTCTAATACAGATCCAAATAGTATTTTTTTAGCTTGCAATGTTTACTTTGGGCCCATTTTTATTTTAAGCGCAAATCTTGTTTGTACTTTCAACAAAATATGTATTTAACAACCAGCTAAAAGTAATATTTATCCATGTCAGTTGTTAATTAGCGAACACCAAAATCTGGTAATATTTTAAGCATATCTTTGTTGTATCAGGTGGTCACGTCATACTATTCAACAAAGCTAATTTTTCAGCAGCCTGTGTACGCTTGAAATGACTAAGTGATAAATTTACATCTCTGCACAGTTCACGCAATAATTCACGTTCTACGTATCTACAATTTTTTTTACGTCAATAGCAAAAATCTGGGAATTTGGGACTTTAATAAATTTTTTATGGGTCATTTTATTAAATTAATTTTTGGCGTCTACGAAATAAATTTCAGAAATTACACGAAAAGTAATTTTCTTAATGGGAAGATAAAGACGATTTACGATTCATAATTCATTTAATGCGAATTTGAAAGTTCGATTAGTCTACGTGCCTTCTGTGACAATTACGATAAAATTTGCCCGAACGTGTTTGTTTTTATAATAATACGGTATTTTATTCTCCTCTTAATATGTGTTAATAAATTGTGCAAAGCGTTATTTAATTGTTTGTGACACGTTCGTTAACGTTTTATTTACCTTCATACACGGGATTAATTGTTTTATGGGCTGTTTATTTTGCTGAATTATACATTTTGAGTTTATTTTATGGAAATATTTAGATTTTTTTCTCTTAATTACATGTGTATTATTTTAATCGGGTATACAACGGAAAATTAGAATTGTAAATATTTATGCCTTTTCAAAACAAATAAATTAGGCGAATGTAAGCAGTAATTTGTTAAAACAAGTTTATTGTTAATCTAAAAAGGCAGGGCCACCCACAAGCTTAATTGTTGTAAATTGTTGTATTATTAACGAGTTTCTAGATAAATAATCGTTAATTTCTTCGGTTAATCGTCTAGAATTTTCACCCCAATTGAAATGCAATTTAATGCAAAAAAGTGTAATTTAACGACATCACATGCTCGCCTTTAATGACTTGCGTGTAATGCAACAGGTTAGGATGAAATTTAATTAAAAACATTTTAATTAAAAAGCTTCAAACGACCACGTTACGGTTTGAATTTAAAGTTATCTATTTGTTGCACTCATTTCGCCATTTAAAAAAAATCAAATTGCTAAGCTTACGAAGTTACAAATTTATGACACCAACGCAAACTACTCAAAGAGCCACGCCTTGTTCGTGCTGCTATGAAGTTGGCAACTTCGCTAGTTCTGTATAAATTAATTTATAGCAGTTGGAACTCAAATCGGATATCCCGACAAACTGTTAATAGCTCTCCCTTAACTGCTGTAACAACGTTTGTATAATTGCTAACGTTACAATTATTTCAACGATACAGGAATGGTCGGTCGCGTTTCATCCTAAACCTCATTAAAGTTTGTATGAAGAATCTTTAATCACATCACCTATTCGGGGAAAAGCGATTCGGCGAAAGGAGAAATTCTAATTTCTTCGTGATAGGGGATGTATAAAGAAGGTTGTTTCAAAAGAGAGTTTAGGAAAAGTTTTAGCAATTTTAGCTTTGGTAAAAGTTTTCGGTATTAGGGGTGAAACTTCTTTCAGATAATTAAATATTTGAAGACAATGGGTGCAATTTCGGTCAAAATTTTGTTTTAACTAACTCAATAAGACCTGATTTAATAGTATTTTATTACTCGATTAAGTGGTATTTCTATAAATTTGTTATGAAGGCCTACTAAGATTAATGAAGTAACTGAAACTATAACATTCTTTGTTTTTATGATTGCTTGATTTTTAGTTTTTCAAAGCTTTCAGTGGCGTAGAAACACTTAAGGTTTGGGAAGGGGGCAGCCTCTTTGAATACTTATGTGGAAGCATTATTTCTGCATTTTCTCAAGCTCGCAATTATGATTTTCTTTAACTAGGCGTATTTAATATTAATTCGTATATTTTTAACAATTAGGTAAAACACCCCACTGGACATCTTAAAGACGACTGGTCTCCTAAAGTGTCTTTGTCAATGGCAAAGCGTTATGTTCTTTAAAAGTAGGTATTACAATATTATTTTGAATTCTTAGGGAGTTATGTTCTTTTAATTTCTAAAGTCTGAAATTTATAAGAGGAAATTGCCCCTTCCTCTTTGCACTTCCTACACCTCTGAAGGCAATTTCTCAAAAAAGGCCAGTCTCTTTACGTAGTTATTTTTTTAAATTCCCAAAGATCTTCGTACAACTTTTTACAGCGTTTTGAACGCGAAAATTAACGATTGTTATTTGTGTCAAGGCGATCAGACCGTACAAAAATTGTAACATCTTTTTATGCAATTCGTTTTAAATCTGTATTTCACAATGCTCCTTCTAATGGGTATGTATTTCTTCAGTGCTAAGTACGACCATTGTAATACATAGGCAGGGTACCAGCCAAAATAGAAAATTATAGAAAATATTGTTTACTGACTGACTTACATACATACATACATAATCCAGTGCTCTTCTGCCTTTCGGTGTAAAGGTGAAGTAGGTCATACCCTGCCAATAAACATCTTCCATTTTCTGCGGTCGTGCGCCATCAGTTTGACATTTCCCCACGGACATTTCAGCTGATCGAGTGATCTGAATATTTCTTCAGTCCAAGTGTTGTTAGGCCTTCCCTTCCTCTTCTTCTTCTCCGTACCCATTTCCCAAATTTTCTTCATATTTCTGCTGTCGTCCATCCTCACTAAATGACCAAACCATCTTTTTGTTAATAGCATTCAACGATTTGACATGTAATCTTGTTCTTATTTCTTCGTTATGAATCAGGTCCGTTCGCTTGACTCCCTCTACCTTCCTTAATATTCTCATCTCACATGCTTGAAGTTCACTCTTTGGCCTTTTTGTCAGAACCCACGAATCACATGTGGCACAAATGCAGTTCTATAACTCCTTACTTTCGTTTCCTTACTGACAAAAAGTGTCTTATCAAGTCCATAATAATATGTTTACAACAGCTATTCTGTTATTATTTTTTCTTTCCAAGTGCCCCTTAGAGTTGATAAAAATTTAAATCGGTTCTTTAAGATGGTCTCTGTCTAATAAATAAACGAAAAATACGAATGTTATATAAATTCTATCCCTTATGAACAAGGCTCCTAATTTTTTTTTCAAAACAACTTAACATCATGAAAAGGTCAGACTGCAATGCAATTTTCTAAAAAGCTGTGATTATTTATTAAAGCTTTAAAATCGTCAATGGCCCGGTTTTATCATTTTTCAGCGTCGCATAGTTATGATGTAAACGGTTGAGTGAGTAACATCATATTTTGCGGTGAAATATTCTCCCTGAAGTGATATAAAATACCATATCTTATAACCCGAGCTGAAATGCAATTCTGCGAAATAAACTGCAATTTTATTGATATTAACATCGAGCTTTGAATATTTCCTAGATGGATTTTGATGGCTCAAGGCCTTCTTACTACACGCTTTTTTTTTTCATTGTAACGTAAATTTAATGTCTTTGTTTACTATGAAATACTATTGGTTTTGAAGAATTATTTTACATGTACTTTTTGAGGACAATTCGGTGTGTATTTTGTCCTTCTATATTTTTTTAAATTCTTGTTGCAGATCGCGTTAACGACATAGATGGAGTGGAACCAATTCCCTGCCAACCTTGGACATCTCGTCTTTCAAAAATGGCCCAACCGAATTTAGATTACACAGGTAAGCTTTGTCTACTACCTATTTTTTAAATATTAGATCCCCCCATAATCTTGCCTTTTAACTGAAAAATAAACTCCTCTTCAGACTGCAGCCTTAGTTTGAATAAAACCTACTAAATTCACCGGTTATTCCAAAAGCAAATTAATTTCCAGCAAATGAAAACTTCAAATAAATAATAAAATAAAAACAAAAACTTTAATTAGAGAACTTCATTAATCCAGAGATGATGTACTTTTTACGTTTGGCGTTCCTTTGATCTCGACTGTGTAATACTGAAAATACATATTTTATTAACTCATTTTTAGGTTTCTATCTCATCCGGCTTATACAGCGTAAATTTTATTTTAAAATAAAAATGGTTAATTTAAAAACAAAAAAATATATTAAAGAAATGTCCGTGGGATGAGCGATCTGTTACATAGAGGGAATTTTCAATTATTTTGAAGTAAAAGCGACGTGAAAATGCTCGAACGTGTTGTTTCTAAAACAAGTTAGTTAGAAAATTGAAGCCCAAAGTTAAACGTAGTGGACTGCGTCAAAGCCGGTCTTTGTAGAAGTTCTCATTTAGAAATGCAATGAATTTGTCGAAGCGCATCCTTCGAACAAAGACGGAAAAGAAGGTCATAGAACAACAGCACCAACAAAGCTTTTAAAAGGAGGAAAATAGATGTGCGAGTATTACTACGGACACACAACATTTTCCTTTTATTTGTAATACCAAGGGATTTTATACAACTTTATCTGATGTTTCGGACCTACATTAATTTGTTAATCCATTACGCGAAATCACGAGCAGAAAATTTATGTCATAAATTAAATTGAAGCGTTACAGAGCGATTAAGCATCATCATAAACTCAAAAGTAGTCTTAAATTAAATTATATTTAGAGGTGTGTGCTTTTTACCCCTAAAATAAATCAATAATTTTAATGGGGTTAACCTGAAACGTCCCCTAAGGAAAATAGGTACAAACATTTAAAATGTAAAACTACACGACGGATTTTCCTACTACACTTGTTGAACAGCTCCTTGCTTGAAGTAATGGGCAAGATGGCAAGGCTGATTTTCCACTCAGTAAACATTGTTAGTGCTCAAAGCAGGCCTTTCAATCTTTTCTGAATCTTCACAATGCTTTCATATACTCGTTTCACCTTAACATTCCTTGATGTAGTTCTAGTTGATAACGTCAATATCGTAGTTGAATAACAAAGCGATCACGGATTTTTATGCAGTTTAATAAATTTACTCGGAGTTCTTCATCTTGAATATACTTTGTTTTCTGATAATCTTATCTAGATCGACTGCTATGGTTATTGAGATTATAAACTCGACAGTAACTTAACCAAAGGGGATGGATTCGAACGCCGCAAACTACGGCCGGATCCGAACCCGGAACCTGCCTTTCAATTGTGACGTCTTCACTGAGAAATAATCGAAGACAACTTCGTAAAGTTGAGTTCCAATTTGAACTATGTCAACCCAAAAATTCTTTGTCTTCTTCATCTTTATCCTACCGCCTAGGACCTTCTCCTGTTGCTCTTGCCTTGCTATTGCGCTGTCAACAAAAAAAAAATCCTGATGAAACACCATTTTTGTATCATTTGGCCAGATCCTTTCAACGTGTTGTTCCGATTCTTGCGTTGTTTTGTAAATCTTGCTATATCTGATACATCACATCAACCTCTTGTTTCAGCATTTCTCTCGATGATGCTCCTGTTATTTTTCTTAAGACCTTCATTTCTGTTATTGTTAGTCATTCAGTTTGCGTTTAGTGATTTGAACTTTTGCTTTGGTTTGATGGTTCGAATTCCTCCTCAAATTTCGGATCATAATCAGCAGGTTTCTTTACTATCTCACTCGACCCACCAGGGGACAATTTTCAGAAATCGATATTTTCATCTTAAAGGGGTTTTGGCCAATACTCTACCACACTGGCCTGTACGGGTTGGTAGAGGGTAGGGATATAAGAAAGGGATGGAGTATGTTGTGGATGTAAAAGATGATTTGGACATGATCTATCCCCGGTTTAAAGAAGGTGGGAGAGGAACATGGCTCGCGTAGGCAGGATTGCTTCCCTGAAGTAGAGCTTTCTTCTATCGTGATCATAAAAGAGTGTCTACCCGCTACCTTCAGAAAAAGATTTCAATAAACTTCCCAGAAACTTAGAAAAACTTAGAGGAGACCTGGCTAATCGATGATGATGATGAATATTATCTCTTCTTGAGATATGGCCAAAATATTTTAATACTCATTGGTATGGCATTGTGGACAATCGTTGAGTTATGTTTAATTCATTTAATATAGAGATGATCATTTTTCCTTTCGCCCAAGATATTGGCTGCCAACACCATATCTCAAAAGCATCGATTTTTCTTCAAGCAATTACATTGATCATCCACGACTCAACCTCGTAGGTCATAATTGGGAAGATGAGGGTATTAACTTTTTGTGTTGTTAATCACTTTTTGATCTTCTCAAACTTTAGTTTAGTTACAGCACTTTTACACATTTGAATCCTCGCTTGATTTTGTTTATGAAATTTACTTTTGTCGTAGATATACAAAGTGGTCATCTTAAATATTCAAAGCAATTACAGGCAACACTATTTTATTACACAACTGTATTAAAGTATGTGTTGCTTTCGGCTGCAGAACTGTCAAAGTTAATTTAGCGTTTTTTCCACTCTTATTTGTAACTCGTAACTTAGGCAAATATGATCAGTTTTCTACACTTAAAACGAAACTTCGGAAAGATGCAAACCAAGAAACCTTTTTACTAAATTTACCAACTCCGTTGGAATGCGTTCGGTTCAACGTAAAAAAGAAATGTATAATTATTTTCTATGAGGCACAGTAAAGGAACACGTTTAATGCCTCTGGAGTAATACTCCACTGTAATACCCCATTGGAGTAATTACTCCAGAGATACTAGCTCAATATGTAGAAGAATTGACCTTTGCACTAGGAAGGAAGAGAAACACTTTGCCTATTAAAATGTATGTATTTAATTTAAGCTTGCTGCAGTTCCTAACTAGAACCTAATTCACACATAAATTGATTATTATAAAGTCAAAGGTGCTTATGGAAAGTCATATATGTTGCACATCTTAAAAAATTAATACCCGAACCCATGAGATGACCATCCTGTATATAAAATGGTCTAGCATCTAATATTCAACAATGTACTTGACTTCAACTTGACACTATTTTGATTTCTGTAGTTGAAAAGATCGCAATGTCATCAGTATAGCTTAGATCGGTAATTCTTTTTCCTTTTATATTAATTCCATCATTCCAGTTTTCTACGACTTTGCGCATGATGTTTTCACCATAAATCTTAAACATAATTTTTATCGTTAAGGTTCCAAGACCTGTTGCTGAAGCTGCACTCTTCCGTCTGTTTTATCGTATAATTCATGTATCAAGTAAGTGAGGTGTGATGGGTCTAATTACTGCTTTCTGTATAGTCTTGTTTTACTCTCGCTTGACATGTTTCTTTTTCGCACTATGGTACTATTCAGACATTCTGCAATTTATGCTACTTTTGTGGTTTGGTTTGGAGTTTCGAAAGCTAAGGTTAGTTAATACATAGTCTATAATTGATAGATGTCCTCTGCTAACTTCATCGTTGGAAAATATCAAAGTTCCATCGCTAAATCCAACGTCGCATTTATTGAAAATATTTTAGGATGTTAAAAAGTAACAGCAATGATCCGGGTGTACTTTAGATACCTATAAACCTGCTACAAGACGGTTATCGTGCCGGATGCCTGCTATAGCATAACACAGCAGACAATGAGATATCCACCCACGTCAAAATATATCGTTATTTTAGGGATTCTAATAGGTCTCCTTAACTATCTTGAAAGTCACTGAACTGAACATATTAGAGTCAGGTTAAGAACCTGTCATAGAAACTCTGAATTACTAAATTCCCAATAGAAATGGGCCCCAACAATGCGTGCCGTGCCTTACGCTTCCACAATAATATAATAACTTTCGTTTCAACAATAGCAATATAGTGAGCCTTATACTCAACAACAATACTACTTGTAAACAATGACAACATTAATAAATATATCAAATATCTGCTACAAATAAATATGCTAACTGCCATATTTGGTACAATCACCGTGTAATATCTTTATAAATATCTCTGTCAATAACGTAATATTTAGTAATCTTATGGCATTTCTACAGACCAAAGTTTTATTAAATAAATCCCAACGTTTTTCCTTAAAAAATAAACTAATAAAACAAGTACCTACTACAAGCATGCCAGTTCTTTAAAACAAACCTTAACAACAGAAGCAGAAGCTAAAATTTGGAAAATCGCACCCTGTTTACACAAACCCCAGACAACTCAAAAGCGTTTACAACTTAATACAGTCACAAACTTAAACAAAGTGTTAAGAAACTCGTAAAGTTTAATCTTGTGGACAAAAGGCTAGAGATAACTACAGAATAAAGTTATGAAAAGCGTTGCGGTTGTATACAAGTTTGGTTTACAATTTTCATAGTTAACACATTCTAGTACGTGTTATAGCATGCAGTACACGTTATACAAGGCTGAAGGCTGGTTTATAATTGAATTAAATTTATGCTGAAACACAGCTTAGTAAATGCCAAGCGAATTCTACATATCTAGTTTGTTATAACTTTGTTGTAGTTAGAAGTCTGCGACTAAGAACTGTCATCAAAGTCTGCTGAGAAATCCTTTGGGTGTTTCTAGATAAAATAAAATGAAAAACGATTTTGCCACCTTGTACATCATTCCTAGACCTTACCGTTTGGTACTTACTATTTATTTTAATAATGTTATTTTTTATTATTTGTTTTAATATTTACTATTTATTTTAAAAATTAGCTGCATTTTTGTCTAAGCTCAACTAAAAATGTTTGAATTTTGGGCTTTTCCTGCCTTTTACTTTGTTAAAGAAAAGCAGATTTTCAATTTTCTGATTTAGGATAGCCTCTCATTCAGGTATAAAAACCAATCCTAACCTAAAGTATCCTAACCTTTCAATTAGACGAAGAATAGCAAACTGAACAAAATAAGGTCAGTTACAATACGAGAATGGGCTTTTCTTCAAGGAAAATCCAATACGCATCTAAGAAATACATAAAAAAAAATTCTTTCGATGTATAAATTGGAAAAGACAACCCACAAGTATATTTCTATTAAAGTCGGAGTTTCCCCTCGACAATGCAACAGTTCTCCTTTTCCTAAATAGATAACAAAGCTCTTTCCGGATGTTACTGTCAGACGTTCTAACGTTGGCTGATAATAATGCACATCAACATTCAATATTGAAAACGGGAATGCGGTATGTGAAATAGGTTCCTTGCCCGTAAATGTCAAAACATGTATTTAGATTTTCATTGAGCTGAATTTATGCTTTTGGTGTAACAAATAATGCGTTGGGTGTTTCGTGATACGATATGTTTGTATTTGAAAGGCAGCACGTTATTTGTTAAGTATTGTTTATAAATTGTTATATCAGTTTATTGTTTTCATTCTCAGGCCGGAGTTATTTGTATTCACACATATTTTTATTAAAAACGGAAACACACTGCAGAAATCAAATAGAAAACTAAAAATTAAATCTTTTAAAGAAGAAATTGTTATTTACTTCTACGAATCGTATTTTGGTAACGAATTTACACGATAAAGAGGAAAATCAAACATTTAAGGCTTTGAAAAGATACCTGAAAATACAGAATCTTTACTTATTATTTTAAAAACGTATAAAACCTGGAAAAAGACTTATAATCTTTATAGTGGAAATTTGAAACACTCTTATTGTGAATCTTAAAATTGTTAAAAAACTAATAGTAATAAGTTTAAAGCCTTTGAAAATAAGATGCAGAGAACTATGTAAAGAAGCAATGAAAATTTTTCTTCAAGTATTTCATCACTTCCTAAGCTTTTGGCATTCCTTAGGGTTTTAATGGTTTCTACTACCTCTTCTAACTTGGGGTTTGACTTCTTGCTTTTTTACTGGATTCACAGGTATGCTATCCATACTAGGTTCGTCTTCTTGTGCTGTTAGCAATTCTTTATAATGTTCCACCCATTTTTTTAATATGTCTGCTTTTGCTCCTAGTAGTCCTCTTCTTTGTTTTCAATAAATAGTACTTTTGCTTTGTATCCTTTTACGATTTGGTCTATTTTCTTATAGAACAATCTTATATTTTGCTTGTTATAGTTCTTTTATTTCGTCTTTAGCTTTTGCTAGGTATTCTCTCTTCTTTTCCCTGAGAAAGTGCTTACCTATATTCCTAACTTTTCTGTAAGTTCGATTATTTTGGTGAGAATTAACATTTAAACACTTTAATTTGGCTTACCTTCTATCTTCAACCACTCTTACATACTCACTGTCGAACCACTCTTTTCATTTTTCTTGTTTGCTCCTCTTCAAGTGTTTATTTGCACAATTCCTTTTATTGTGTTCAATTCCTTCTCTAAGTTCGCTGTTACTTTCTCCTTTGCTAGTTCTTTTTATATTTCTTTCGTGTACACTGCCCATATTTCTTCTTTTATTTGTTCTTCTAGGTTCAGTTTCTGTGTATGTCATTTGCATTTCCTTTGTAGCCTTGGTGTTTGTTGTTTTACGTACGCTCGGACTAAGTAGTGATCGCTGCACGATATGATCTCACTATATTTAGAGACGCATGCTTGTTTTCAATCAAGATATGGTCGATCTGGCTTAGTACTTTTCTGTTTGGGCTGATCCACGTTCCCTTATAGATGTCTTTGCGTGTTTCAGTAGTTTGGACATAGCGAAAGTAATAAGTTTTCTTCCGTTTTTATGGCTCACGTCATGCTTGCTGTTTGTTCCTATAATTTCTTTGTATTCCTGTTCCTTCCCTATCTTGGCATTAAAATCACCAGTTGCTGTTTTCACATCGAAGTTTGGTATGGCATCGTATAACAATTCTAACTCTTCGTAGACATGAGAATTGACAATACTTATTTTCATGTATTACTCTCTAATTTTAATTTTGAAACCATTAATTAAAAATTTGATTCAAAAATTTTATTTTTGCAGTTCGCTTTCTCTGTATTTGGATTACTGAATCAATGGCGTGATTATGTGCTGTTTACCCTTACATGAAGGGAATAAAAAAGTTTCAGTTACACCATAAAACGAACAATTATATATTCTTACGAATGCAGAGCAACCATAAAGATTTTGTTGTGTTTGTAAGTGAAACTTTCTCAATTTCCCTGCCATGCTACATGTATGTGGGTAAGTGAACACGTAATATAAGTACGTACAAGACCCAAACCTCGATTAATTTGTATTCTATTTCCGAAATTAATTACTGATAATTAAATAATTTAAATTTATTCTTAATAGACAGTTTAGTTACAAACCACTGAAATTTGTACCTTCAACAATTCATTATGGGTTTATTAAACATCAATCACGTACATATATTAATAAATTTGTAGCTGCATCATGTACTTCGAACGATTTTACGAGCTTTAAATACACATTAATTAATTACACTGAACTATATTTAATAATAATCAGTGAGTAAATATGGTTGAGGTTATTGAATTGCAAGCTGAAATTTGTTGGTAATTATGTTGTTCGATTTCCCATCTTTAAACCAAATTAATTTACTTTTCGGATTTTTATTGCAAATTGCAATATGTAAGAATTTTATGAGGCTAGTAAAATAATTATTGCAGTACATTTTCAATTTATAGCAGCAATGTTCGAAAATAACTTTAGTAGATGCGGTTTTATTTTACATCCGCTTGAATTTAGCGTGCTTTATAGTTAGTTTGTGTTCATTTATCCACTTCCCTTAGTTTTATCGAAGTAATCCGGCTGATGAGGATAAGAATTTCGTTTATGTACGTTTTCTCGCTACCAGCAAAGTAAGCAAGCCTTACATCCATGGCAACAGTGACTGTAAGTGGCTAATAACGTTTCGCCCACTTTCTTACACGCTAACTCAACTTGTAAACCAAACCAGAGACGAAATCCTTCTGAAGAAAATCAGCAAAAAGCAACGCCTTTATACCGGTTGTAACCGGTCAAGCGTATCAGACGGAGATGACGATTGGTCAGGAGTGGAGGGAGCAGAGCCAGTGGCGATGACAAACTTTCATATGTCTGGCAGAAGATAACCAGCGTCACGATCCAGGTTGTTAGGGGCTTCATGATTTCAATAGCCTCACGGATTTTCCTCCCGAAAAAATGAGGGGAATTGGCAATGATCGATGATTTTTCAAGCAAGGTTTTTTTGGCCAGTGTCGTGATGATGTTCAACAACAGCTGAGTATGAGAGAATACCTGATTTCAAGCAACGTTTGTGTTCAGAGATACGTGTTTGTACTGAGCGACCGGTTTTTCCAGTGTACACTAAACCTCAAGAAAAAGGGATGCTGTAGACGTCTCTTGATAACAAGGGCTGAAATTTATCTTTTACTTGGAGGGAGTTTGACGATGGTGTTGATGTTATATTTTTTGAGAATCCTACCTACGCTATCAGTAGCTTGGTGAATGTATGTGTAATTGTTTTTGGATTACCTTTCTAATTGCTATATTGTATGTTATGGGAGTGCCTCATAGTTGCATTCCATAAGTCAATATGAATTTCAACATGCTTATGTAAAGCAAGCAAGCCAAGCCCTCGTACCAGACCTTAGCGAAGGCCTGTGCGATGCGTGTGCGGCCTACGCTCTTCAAAGTCTGTGGTAATTTTGTCCACTACCCTGTGAATATGCTGAATCGTTGCGCGATTTTTTTGGAAACTAAATTGGTGGTGGGGTACGAGAAGATTATCAGGAGGAACGGGCGGTATAGCTTTCCTAAGGAAATTTTCTGGAATACTTTAGACAGCACTAGCAGTAAACTGGTTAGTCTATAAGATGCTGCTTAGTCACTCAATTTGTCCGGCTTTGGTATTAAGACTATTACAAAATTTTTGCACTGCCCATGGAAGTGTCGCAGTCTTAGAATTGCACTAAATAGGTGAGTTATGAATTGGTAACCTCTTTGTGGATGTTGTTTAAATATTGTGCCAGTAATTAAATCGTGACCAGGGGCTTTGCGTGAGTTTACTTTGTTGAGGATAGAGGTTTCTACATGGTTTATTTAAAATATTTTTATTGTCAGGCTCATTCCAGAAATGATTTGTAAACATTAACGAAATGTTCAGCAAAGGTCATCGCCTTTTGACCGTCACTTTTTGACCAGGTATTACTGGCGGTACAAATTGGGGCTTTGTGTTGCTGTGTTTGCTTTAGGCATTTTGTGGCCTTCCACAGCGAGTAGTCGTCTGCTTCCAGCGATAATAGACACTTCAAGTCTTTTGGACATTCTAATGTTGGAAAGAAGTCTTTGAGCTCAGCATTGTAATTTAACGCTTTTTTATGATTCGGGCGATGTGTTGTCCGCCATATTCCTTTTAGTCTGCAATTTTTTGTTTGACTAGAATAAGGCTTATCGAACTGTTGTATTGGATTTGTTTCGGTGTAGCCTGACAAGCCGTATGTTGAACTACCTGATTAAACTGACGCACTCCATCTTCTAGGTTCTTTGTTGCTTTTACATAGTAGGATATCCGTTTGCAATAATTCAACAACTAGCTCTTGGAAACGGTTTCATGTTGTACGTTTATTGATGGGTGATGGCACCTTCTCATTGATTATTACCTTTGTGCCCAATCTCACTAGAACTAGTGAGTGATTCGTAAAGAGATCAACTCTTAGGAACTTCTATCTATCCCTTTTACAAAGCACAACTCAAGCATGACCGGCTGCTTTCTGGTGTACGTGGGCCAATATATAGGTTTGCCTGTAGACAAGGGTTGTAATCCCATGTTGTTTACAACTTTCAGCATTTTTCTGCCCTTAGTGATGTATAGGCTAGAGCCCCAGTGGACATGCTTTGAGCTTTGCATTATGGTCACTTCCCGAAATAAACCTCCTTGGTGGGCAATAGACTACTGATCTTATAAGCGGACCTTGCCAGTCGTCGAGTGCTATTGTTGTGACTTTGTAAATGTGGTGAACTATATTTGGGGGAGTTCATGGTACTTAATTGCATTCGTGATAATTATTGCGGTTTCAGCATGGGCAGTACCTTGAGGGTATTTTGTTACATAGACCGCTAATCTTGGAATTTTGAAGTAGCTGGGCGCTGTAAACCGTGCTTATGAAAGTAATACAATGCCAATATAATGGTTAGTAGTCGTAACACCCCGTTGGCATTCCATACCGCTATATTAAGATGTTGGGCCATTGTGTGTTCTAGATAAATATACAGGGTTATTGGTAATTCGATACATTCCTTTGGAGATATGATGGGACAGGAGCTAAGAAACAAATTAAACCTAACATACATTATGCAAAAATAAAAAAATAATTTATGAGAAAAACGATTAGGTAATTTTCGTAGCTGATTTTTAGAAATCATTTTTAATAAGTTTTTATTTAAAATTTTCACATGATCGAAATGTTTCCGGATATTTTCCATTCGAAACGGATGACCATAGAGTGGGACAAGTAACCCAGTCAAAAAGTTCAGAAAATGTCAAGTAGATTTTTTAAAAATTAACTTTAAAGACTTTAAGATCTACTTTTTTGAGAAAAACACAAAAATTGAAATAGCTCAAAAACTATTGAGTTTTGCATAATGTATGTTAGGGTTAAATTTGTTTCTTAGCTCCTGTCCCATCACATCTCCAAAGGAATGTATCGAATTACCAGTAACCCTGTATACTGAAGAGGTTTAACGTTGTGTTCTATTAGTTGTTTTAATATCACTTGAGTGGTGTGTCAGTCCAGTATTTTGTTATTGAGGGATATTGTTATTGGTTTTCTTGGTGTTTTTGGTTGATGCTTGGGCGTATTTAAAGCCTGGTTGGTATGATCTTGTGCTTGGAGATGCCTTTTGCCGTAGTAAGGGAAACATTATTTATTGGAGTTCCCTATAAACGGGGCATCCCTTATTGTAATTCAAACACGTGACAATTCTGTGCTTATCTACTGTTCGTATTGTGACATAGGATGCATGCCAGGGAACTTCACCTGTACCTATTATAAAAAAATTTGTGTACCCATACTTCTTATACGTAAAGCATTGAGGTGGGTATTGTTCGTTCAACGAGTGGAAGTTCGAGTTTGCCAAGATTGTACATGTGTTTATTCTTGATAGACGACTTTAATTCAACAGAAAGGGACAACTCTTTTTTCGTGACAGTTTTCTTAACATTCCATATATTAATTGCTCTCCTCGTGGATGAATGTAAGCTCCTAAGGAAGACCCCTTGCTTAACCTGATAGGTGTGGAATTCGGTGTTCGTTTCTATCAGACCTTTGGTTATTAGTGTGTATTTTTCTGATGTTTTTAGAAGTATCACTATATCAACATTTGATGGAGCCTTTAATCAATACTCATCTTTAGCTTTGACTTCCAGGAAACTAATTAAGGGCTCAATGAATTGAACACCTAATACAAACAGCGGTGGTGGTTTCGAATCAGTTCGGTACGGTTTTGAGCATTTAGCCAGTAGTTTTAGATTGTTTTTACTACCAACTACTTCTCATTCTGTGTTGTGGGATACTAGTGGAACTTGGTGCTGTTGGCAAACGAATTAAGGATGATAAGATATGATCTTCAGAAATTTAAATAAGTCTCGAGTAAGGAATTGCGTAAATGTTTGATTTGAATATGAACGATTTTGAGTCTATTTATAATTCGCTGGAGGAATCTGCATCTGAATTATAAATGGAGGAAATATAGAAAAAGTATTTTAAATTTCGATATAGCCGGAAGGTTTTCGAAACAAAATATTTAAAATTCTGCAAACTCCACAGGCCCCTCGCTTCCATCGAATATTACAACGTAAAAAGAGAATAAACAGGTTTGTTTGTCCAAATATAAGAATCGTGGAACCGTAAGCTTCTATCGTTAATTCTCTTTTGAACAAATTCCACCGAGAGTTAGTTGTGATTTGAGTCGAGATATTTCTTTTGTAGATGTTTGTGAGCAATCAAACGTTTCTAACTTAATTTACTTAATTAACATTAGGTAAACGATTTGGTAAAAAAATCTTCGGCTTTTATTTTTTTAAAAGCTGCAGATGGTTCCAATAAATTAATCTCCTTGTAACATTAATTTGGAATATGACAAAATTGGTTTGTCAAACAATGACTGAACTTTAGAAATACCTAGGTTAATATTTTACTAAAACGTGTAATGGAATCGACATAAAGTTTTTCAGCTCGTTTGGTATCGTTGAATCCATGAAACCTCAAACTTAAAATAAATATTAAACCCTTAATCAAGTGCTCGCGTATTTTCTGCAAAGTCTTAGATACTTCGAATCTCTAAAATTTTGTTAAATAATTGAATAATCAAAACTTGGCCTTCCGCGAACGTTGGCTTATATTTTAGCCAACAACTGCAAATAATTTAATTATCTATTTCACGTAAAACAGTGGGGCAAATTAATAAAATTATTCCGGAATACCTTTGTTTCACAAATTATTTTATACATTTTCGGACCGTAAATAAAGGTAAAATTACTAACAGATTTATTAAATTTGTCAGTTTTCGTCCGTTCAAGAATTTTAATTAATTAACTTGGAGTGTAGTTATTTTCAGGTTTAGCGTTCAGGTAAAGGTCTTCCCTTTTGTAAAAGTCTTAAAGATATTGATTAACTTCGGGAAAGTTCTGAAAGGACGGCATATTTTTGACGAAAATTTTTTTAAAGGGAAATAAAGCTTTTGAGGTTGTTGTAGCCCAAGAGATTCGGAATTTTTGTACTTTCTTAAACTGGGATTATATTGTATGACATGCATTTCAATCACAAAGGCATAAATGTAAAATTCGAATTTACCTTACTTGTGGAAACCCTCGGAGAGGCTGAAAGGGTATTAACTGAAAATTTTAAAACTCGAAATTTGTCAATATCTATTTTTAGATATATCTTCTCAAGTATTTTTATTTCCAGTCCTTTTATGTATCAAGAGGGTTGCTGAAGTGACTGTTATTCGAACACAGGTGCTTGTTTCCTACCATTAAAAATAACTTTTACGTTGTCTTTTGCTGAATACACCTTCAGATTTTTCTTTTTCCTTTTTACAATCTAAAAATATTACAATACAAAAATACGTAGAATTTCAGTTTCAACCCTTTAAAAACAGCAGTTTTAATTGGATTATTAAAAACGAATTGTTAGCATGTTCAAATCTATTTCCTGAAAAAAGTAACGTCAGTTTCAATACGCCAAATTTTTAGTCCGGAGATGCCCTGTCATGTACGAAACTCACATTGAAACATTTCCATTTAAATACAAAAATTGAATTATTGGAAAATGCCAATTGCATACGATTGTTAAATCGAACTATTTTTTTAAATTAGTATGAAGTCTTTTTCATTTTATTTCAAAAATCTGACTTATATTTACAGTAAAAATTACATAACCGAACTTAACAACTTAACTTCGAAGCAAAGTACATTTTGTATTCCGGAAAGGACGGACTCAAATCGACCGTTTTCCACAATGCTCGGCGGTAGATTAATTAATTCAAAGCATCCTTTCTGCATGCACCTCGTGCCAAAGTAAATTGATTCGTTGGTAATTTGAAGTGGTTGGTTTGTTCAGTGGTGCGAAACTCTTACCCAGACGATTGAGTAATGTAACAAAAAGTGCTTACTTTAGCCAGATAGACTACATGTATTATTGTGACTTAATTTAGATTCATGGCGGCGTAATCTTGCTAAATTAAGCTAAACACTTCGAGATTTAATTTATAAATTCTAAATTAAAATTTTAAGATTGGTATTTTTGGTTTTTGCAATTTAGGTCTGAAACTAAGTTCGTTTAATTTCAAAGTTAAACAACTTGATTCCAAATTCACATCAAAGTAATATTAATATTTTATGGATATTTTCAACTTGACAATCAGAAATAAGTTTTAAAATTAAATTAATTTTTACTGTTTTATTTTTGTAAGATACAATCATAATAATCCGAGTTCTTCTTCTTCTTTTGCTTTGTGTTCGCATTGTGAAGTGAGATGAATGCCAGTACATTTAACGCATCGATGTGCCCTGTTACAGAAGTTTTTTTGTGTCCGTGTTTTTGACTTCTGGAACATTGGGGTATTGTTTTCTCTGTGTGTGGCGGCTCGAATTTAACCACAGAGTGCATTAAAGTATTGATGTTGTCTATGTCCTTGTTGTTTTCTGACGTTTGTAGCTCTACAACAAGCAGAGGTAGTTCCTTTTTTGTGACTTGAATTTTCATTGTCAAGTGGGGTAAAGCGGTTGGTTGGGTTTAGCCAATAGTTCGTTGTTTTGGGGTGTTTGGACTGATCCGTTTGTTTATCCACATTGTCTTGTCGACCACGCTTTTTGTTGGTGACTACTTGCCAATCTGTGTCTTGTGCTGTTGTCTGTGTTTGGTACTGTTGGAAAGTTGGTTGAGGTTGTAGAGGTGTGCTGGCCGGAAATTGGCGTATGTCTTGGTATGGTAATTACATGAACGTGTTGCTTGTATTTGGTGAGTTATATTGGTAATTTTGTTGGGCACGATGCATTTGAAAGGAATTTGAGTTAAAAGTCAGAGTTTGGCTTACTGACTTCTGGTTTTTTAAATATTGCTCCAAAGCTTCCTTTGCTGAAATTTTAGCTTTAGAAAATGCGAACAATTTCAGTTCGTTGCTAACCTGCTAAAAGCACCTAAAAACCAAACATTTAAAGAATAAAGTTGCCTTCAAAATGAAGGACAAAACATTATTGATGGTTAAAAATCACTAAATTCAGTTTTAAGAAGACGCAGGAAGGTATCTTGAGTCGGTGAGGTTTCTTCAATTGAGACTCCAGACCCTTAAAAGACTCGACAATCTTCAAATTTTAAAAAACATTTCGGATGTCTCTTTACTGCGACCATCAGTTTACTAAATAATGTGAAAAAATACGAACGAAATTTTACATTAGGAAAGTTTGATTTCGGTAGCGATTTTGAGATTGTGATACAGGAACGGGACAGAATTTGGATTTTTAATTTTCCCGGTTACTGAACGTCCCAGTCACTGCATAAAATTCAGAAACGAACAACAATTTATTAACCAAAAGCTTGCAGTTTGCAGGATGTAATTTGTGGTTTGATCAACGCATTTGCGTCCCTAAAACAAATGTTATGTCAGTTTTAGTGTAGGAGAATATCTTCTAAAGGTTACTAATTAAACTGAAACTAAAGAAGCTTATAATACGAATGTAAATTCGCCTTTGAACAATGTCTTCAATTAATAATTTCTCGAAACGTGATGGTACAAAGAGATAAAAATAAGACCGTATTAATTGGAGCCTTTTTCAAGGAAATCCAGCGCTCGTTACCGACAAGTATTTTAATTTTTTTACGAACGTCTTCACCTTTAAACCTTTTCGTATTACAAATTGAATGACGTTCGGTTCACTTCCCTTGACAAATCAACAGGTAAGCTTTGACGCTTTATGGATTCAAATTTGCTTTTACCTCTTTACAAATACTAGTGAAAATCGCGAGAAGCATCCCACATTATTTATTTACGTTAAAATCTAGATCCTAATTTAAAATTTCATTACCTATTTACCTTTTGAAACAAAAAAAAAGTAAAGTGTCAGCTTACAAAGGATTTTAAAACAAGTTTGGGGAACCTCACAAAGACCTCCGAGTTTATTCGTTACAAGTGACATCTCATTAAGTTCTTTGTTTATTTTGGATCAAAGGGATCGCAGGAAAATGTAAATCCTTTAACGTTTACATCATTGATGTGCTTGTGTTGTGAAGAGTTCGCTACGAATCTTCACTCACCGAATAATCGTACAATTTGAGAACCAAAGAGAACAACACTACTCGTTGTCAATTAAACTGAATTAATTAAGGTTATTTAAGAGGATTTCCCTCAATTCTTCGTTAAATAATGAAGAGAATGGTTCGTTAAAAGATTTTACTTAAAGTAAATTTAAACTTTGAATAAAGAGGGAGCCAATTTAAATCTGGAATTCTAGGTAGTTCTAAATTAAGTGCTTTTCTCGTTTTTTATTTTGGTGTACCAACCAAATAGACTTGCAAATAAATGTCTATACTGCGAAAAATACATATGTTACTTCCAAACAACACTTTCAGTAACACTAAAATTTAAATACAGAATTAATATTTCGAACTTAAAATGTAAAAGGTTTCACACTTGAATCTGAAATTTAAGAGTTGAATCTGGAAAGTTTCAAAGTCTCTTCTTACAAAATCTAAGCTTATTCAGGTTGAATATTCTTAGGATTCCTGAAAAAATGGAAATACATATTCGACCAAAGAGTACAACTTATTGATATTTTTCTTTAGTTTAAACGATTTTCTGAAATTAAAAACCTCTTCAGGGGATTCCCTAAACATAATCTCAAATTTTCAGGAACTGTCAGATGATTCTCAACCGATTACTTTGGTTCTTTAGAAACTCACTTGCACGAATTTGAAAGATTCAAAACTCTACGAACACAGATTGAGTTGTTCAGACCGAATGCTCCGAGATTATCTGGAAAAATAGGGAAATTCTGGTGATTTTTCAGGAGTAAAACGATTGGCTTCCTGGTTAAAACAAATTACTAATATTTTAATTTAAAAATCGAAGGAAAATTTCAGTCTCAGTATTCTTAGCCTCCTGAAAAAATAGTGAGTTACAGTTAATTTTTCAAGAGTAAAACGAACAAATATTTTAATTTAAAAACCGAGTAAAGAAATTTGGAAAATTTCAGGATAAATATTCTTAGGCTTCCTGAAAAAACAGGAAGTTACAGTCGATGTTCTGAGAGATATAATTCTTAATTGACGAAAATCATTGATATTATCATTAAAAAATTAGTCAACACAAGTTTTTCGGGAGTTCCCTTAGATTACCTGAAATAATATGAAATTTCAGAGGACTTCTTTAGGAAGTTTAAAACTTCGAATTTTAATAATAACTTAAAGATTTTCCTGAAAACCAAAGCTTTTCAGATTTCTTTAAAAATGGACCGAATTCTGTACATTAACAATTATCAAGTTGACTGAAATCTAGTGTTGATATGTGAGTCCCAAGGAGCTTGCCCGACAGGTCCTCTTCTGGTTCCAATGCAACACTGATTACACATTACGTTTACATAATGCAATTTTAAAACATACAAAACAAGCTTTAAATCTGCTATATTGGCTTTCAACGCTGTTGGCCAAATAATCAGGCAGTGATTATCGTCCGACTATTTGAAAACTCAACGAGTTTATATTTTGTCATAGACTGGACAAACGTTCAGGTATTGATTGGTATAAACAAAAGTCAAAAGTTGAAAAAGGTGGTGATAAGCATTTTTCAGAACAATCAAAGGAAATACGATGTAAATTAAGTTAGTTTTGATAAGGTTTGTTGTCCAACGCATCCACCAAAAATTGCAAAGGATTTAGATAGTTAGTATACAGACTTGCAACGTACAGCTCATGGTTTTAGAATTAGGACGCATTGGTTATAAAAACAACTGTTGTGGGATTCTGGGAAAGCCAAACAGGGCCTTTGCGCAACTTCTTTACATTTCACACTTTAGTATTTTTCGCGCGTCTGCCGTCGCTGTCGTATTTGTCGCGCACCCGACTTTCTGACTCACTCAATACACGCCGGACTCCCACCTGAACATCGGTCGTCTGCTGTAATTCCCACAGTTTGGCCATCCTGAGTATCATCTGACCCAAATTTTCGGTCTTCATTTCTAGGAATCCATGGCTTCATATTCTCAGCACACATTGTTCTGCGTACCTTCTTTTTCAACGTTTAGCTTCACCTTGATGATCTTATATACATATATTTAGCACTTTAACCGCAAGCAGTTATGGCTGCTTAATTATTTAAGCTTTCTTAATCCTTTGTTTGGGATGGATTAGTTCCCATTTTCCAGAGTTTTATCCTTGTAAATTCTTGTTGGTCCTGATATCTTCTGCGATTTTTGCCCTTTCTTTCCTGTTCTTACATTTCTCTTTCCAATTCTTTATTCCTATACTCTTTAAATCATCCACCACATTATTTAGCAATCTCGTCCTGGGTCTTCCTCTCCTTCTTACTTCTGTTGGTGTCCATTCTGTTATTATGCTTATCACTCTTTTTCTGTCTGCCCTAATTACATGACCCAACCATTTTATCCTTGCATTTGCTCTAGTAATTCAAAGTTCATTCTCGGTCTTAATTCATTTTCTTCTGTCTGTACTGGGCCTAATATCCTTCGTAATATTTTTCTCTCAAATACTCGTAAATCCTCTTCTTCTTTTTTAGTCATTGTCCATGTTTCTGTTGCAAATAGCACTACTTGGCTAATAAGGGATTTATAAGTAGATTTATAGTTTTGCTTTGTTGCTTAAGTATTTTGTGTTTTTATTTGCGTAGTATGTTTTATATCCTGCTTCAATTTTTTCTTTTGTTTTGTCGCTTCCACTGTAATTTTTATTGTAAATTGTTGTTCCTAAATACTTAAATTTCTGAACTGTTTCAAAATTATATTCTTTTAACTTCAGAAATTTCTCGTTGATGCTGTTGCTATACTTAATATTTTTTTCGCTAATTCTTAGTCCCATTTTTCTAGTTTCTTCTACTAATCTCATAAAAGCTCCTATTAGGACATCTTTTGTTCTTCTTATAATTGTCACGTCATCGGCATACGCAATAGTTTGTATGTTATCCACATTTATGATGCCTTCCAAATCTGCTTTCTTAATTGCACTTTCTAGGGCTATGTTGAATAATGTAGCCGACAACATGTCTCCTTGTCTGACTCCTTCTTGTACTTTAAAGCTGCCTGTTGTTTCATTTCCGATTTTCACTACCGCTGTTGTGTCTTTTAGCGTCATTTTAACAAGATTTACAATTTTTTGTGAAATCCCCATACATATCATTCCTTTTATTAAGTTGTCTCTTATCACCTTATCAAATGCCTGACTAAAATCTATAAATAGGATGTGAAGTGTTATGCCGTATTCATTTGCTTTTTCCAGTATTTGTTGCATTATATGTATGGCATCTGTAGTCGATCTTCCAGGTCGGAATCCTTATTGGTAGTCTGCAATCATTTTTGCAATTTGTTTTAGTAATCCATGATAGTATCTTGTAAGCCACGTTCAATAATGTTATTCATCCGTAGTTTGAACAGTCTTCTATCTCTCCTTTTTTGTAAATCGTGAATATTACACCTCTTCTCCATTCTTCTGGCATGTTTTCTTCTCTGCAGGTCATACAGATTAGTTCATGTAATTTTTCGTGTAGCGTCTCATCTCCATATTTAATATATAATAATAATAATAATAATAATAATGGCCATATCTTGTTTTTACTTCAAATTTGTCCTTTTCTTGTCTTATTTTTTGGTAAAACTTTCTCGTATATTTATATCTGTAATCGTTTTGAATGTCTTTTATTTTATTTTCATTCCATTCTCTTTTCTCTTGCTTACATATGTTTCTTGCTATGGTATTTGCACTTTTATACAGTTGCTTATTTTCGTCCAAACCTGATTGTAACCATTTTAACCATAGTTTGTTTTTTGATGCTAGAACTTCGTTGCATTCTCCATCGAACCATTCTTTTTGCGTCTTACACATCTTTCTGCTGTGATTATAAGATACCATTTTTAATTTTGCTCCACTGATCTTCAATTCTGTTTGTACCTTCTTCATTTGCTGCTGTTATACCTTCTTCCAATTGTTGTTGCACATTTAGTTCTTTTATTTTTTCCACATTCCATTTGTTATTTTTATTTCTGGCTTTTTCCAACTGTAAATTTTTCTTTCCTTTAATAGTTGCAATCACTAATATGTGGTCTGTGGCCACGTTATCTCCCCTAAATGACCTTACATTTTGTGCGTTTTTGGTTCTATCTTTTGTTATGAATATGTGATCTATTTTGACTACTTATTGTTTGGTTTGGGTGGTTCCATGTGGATGTGGAAATTTTGTACTGACTATAAATAAGTTCACTGCAGCTGCTATTTTTTCACTGAATTTGCACTTCGCCAAAACAGCACGCGTGATTTACACTCCCACTCTGATGGTCTTATACGGTTCCAAATAATTAGATCTTATTTTCAGTCCTGGGCCAACTTGAGTGCTTTTGGTAGCGACTCAGCTTCTCGGTATTGCTTTGGAGCACGTCTTCTAAAAATTGTATGTTTTTCTATTTTCATTTTAAACCTTATTTAGTTGTTTGGCCGTTTCTCTTACCTCTTCTCTGGAATCTTCAAATGTCTGTTGAATTTCTTCATCTACTTATTAGTTAAGTTTGGTAGGTAAAAGAATTCAATCCGTTCCTTCATAACTTCATTTATATCCGAAGACGTTTTTTGCATAAGCTCGACTTCATTTCTAGTATCGTTTACGCCTTTTCTCTTCTTGCGTGCTCCCCACCACAGGTTTCGCTTTGTTCTCTTCGGCATTACTAATTTCCGTAACTTCTTGGGCGACTTCTATACTTCCCGCTTCATCGTTAGTTTCAGGTTTTTCAGGAATTTCCGTTTCTACATCTTCTACTGCTTTTACATTTTGTTCCGCCTTTACACAACTTCTGTATTTTAATTAATTACATTTCATACTGTGTCGCACGTCTGCCGTTGTTGTCGTCTTACTTCTCGCGCACCAGTCTCACCATTCTGACTCATCCGATGCACGCCTGACACCCACGTGAACCTCGGTCATCTGCTATAATTCCCACACTATTTTTTTGCAATTTTCAGAATTTCCTAACTTTCATTTTTTTATTACGGGGTTAAGTAGAAAGTCTTGGGGCGCCAAATTTATTCGTTTTCTTAACTATTTCTTATTTATTAAACTTAGAAAACGCTACGAATATTAAATTTCGGGAAAATTATTTCAAACCTCTTTTACTTCTTCTGTCTGTGATTAACCTTTTTATACTAAATAATTAATTTTTTTAATTCTTGAGTTGAATCGAACCCGCAGCTTTTACATTATTTAAACAATTTTAGTCAGTGTTTTATAATTTTTGGTTAACATTTTGTTATTGGTAAGTTTTATTTCAATTTTTAGCCGTAGTTTTTTAATTCTTGTACTGAAATTTGTCACAAAAATTATCAAAATGAAATTATAAGGCAAAGTAATTAAAGTTTTAAACTGTCTTTCGTTCTTTTATTCTTTTAAATTTAATGCTAAACGTATCGCCCAAAATTCGACTTATTAGCAGGAATTTTAACAATTGGGCATTCAGTAAATTTCTTAACTCTGAAGGAATTACAAGAAAAAACAATTTACATTGCGAATTGCTAAGGTTTCGTTCTTTCGTTTTCTGATTGGATTTAATTAAAAGTCTGACAAAAGATTTCTAAATTTTAAAATAAAAATTATATATAATCTTCTTTTCTTTTATATTTTTTTGAATGCTTCTGAAAACGCTTCAAAAATACCGGCGTTAATTAGCACTCTTCATTTTAAAGTTTAGGAAAGGTTTTCTTCTTTAGAAAAAATCACACATTTTTCAGGATTTTATTTGAAAGCTGGTTTAAAAATAAATCTGTGGCATTTGTAAATTAATTTTACGCCTAAAAACTGGATTTATGAATAGGTATTACGTGCATTATTATTTGGTGGAGACCAAAGCTATTTATTGCAGCAATCATGAAATATTTGAAGAAGAAGTTCTAATAAAATTATTCAGACATTTGTTTTATGAAAATTTTTCTTGTGGGTCCTAATAAACGTCGGACGTGAAGTTCTACTTAAATTTGCTACTTTTAAATGTAGCAAAAAAAGTAAAACCCTAAAGAAGTGATGATATTACGACATGGGTTAGTCACAAAGGAGCTAAAGAGAAAAGCGCTGTTTACGTCGCTCTATTATCCGCTTTTCAAACGACTTGCCTTTGCGTTTATCTTTGGTATATCTGATATAGTTTAAGGGTAGGTTCATCGTTAATTTAAAGAGAAGTATATTTAATACTGTACAATTCTGGATTCCTAAAGTAACTCCTGAAAGCTAAGGAATTAAGCTCAAATGTTCGTCAAAAAACAATACTAAATTTCTGAAAGCAAATTAAACCCGAAACCATAACTTAAAAATGCCAGCAAAAATAAAATCCAGAAAGTTTTGGTCATTCAGTGACATATGAAACGAGTACGGTGCATTTCAGCAAAATCACATTACGTCGGTGTAGTGTAATTACAAAATATAATGCAGAGTGCAGCATTTTAAATCCATGGCGTACGAGTACGTCAGCAAAATTAATCCGAATAACGCGTTTTTCTATTTTCTTTTTAGTTAACGATTATTAGTTTTTTGCAATGATAAGATTAATTGGTTTATTTAGAAGAAAAATTGAAACTGGAATTAGGTTGGCATTTTTTTTATAGTACAACTAAAAATATTTAAATGCTTGCGTTTAATAACAAAACATCTGGTGAAGGTGCTGGGTATTTATTTACAAGTTGAAAAATAAGCCTTATTTTCAAGAAGAAAACTGTGAACTTGGACATTTTTTAAATGTCATCTTAGCTTTCGATATTGAGCAACATGGACTTCAGTGTAATATAATTCAACCTTTGAATTTCCCTTGGGTGGATGTAACTATTCTATTCGAAGTAGGTTTCAATTTTGAGTAATCGACTAAAAATAAATGTGTATATTCTTTGAAAAGCTCAGAATGTCTGTTGTGGTTTTTCCTTAATTTTTTTTTTTTTAGTTTACGGATATCTAATTAAAAATGCAGTAATATTATTTCCTTTAAACATATGTGTATTTACTTAGAAGTTTCGAACTGTTAATGTGTGTTGGTTTGAAAGAATTAAAATATCGACACTCCACCCACAAAACAACATAACTTAATCATGAAACAAACTTCCCAGACATAAAAATTAAATTCAAAATATCACCGAATTATTTTTAAGCCAGCTCTAAAATAAAATTCTGAAAACTTTGTAATAAAATTGTCTTAAGCGTGGGAAGGAAATCAACGCCATTCATTAACTTTAAAATGAAGAGTGCTAATTAATATTCGCCCATCAGGCTATATAAAAAAATCTTTAAAGCTTTGTTAATTTTCAGAGCGTTTGCAGAAGCACCCAGAAAATATGAAAGAACACATGCGAAACAGAACTTTCTATGACTTTCTACTAAAATTTATTCGCTTTATAATTTTGTTCAGATTGTCTCAATTAATTTTGTTTGTGTAATTAGTTGATTTCGAGTTTAATTTGTTTATCGATTAACTCACGTTTAGGTTCAGCTTTGTTATAGAAACGCGTTCCAAATCATCACTTCTTAAGGGCTTTGTCTTTTTTAAGCAGAACATTATTTTAATAGTAATTTAAGACATTCTAGAACATACAATTATTATTGTATAAAACGAATGTGTGGATAATTAGAAGATTTTTATAAAATATTTCTTGATTGCTCCAATTAATTGATTAGATCTCTACCAAATAGAAGCTCACAAAATAGCAAGACCTAATCATTTCCAGGATAAAAATTAAATAAAAAAGATTAAGGCAACTTAAAATAAAATCCTGAAAACTTTGTAATAAAATTGGTCTGATGTGTGGGAAGGGTTCAGAAAATGAGGAGTACTTATTAGCGCGGGCGTATCAAGTTCTATAAAAAATCCTTAAAGCTTTATTAACTTTTAAAAAATTCTTAGAAGCATCCTGAAAATATACTCGTAAACAATGTGAGAGGGGAAGGAAGACATAAGAAAGAAAAGTAAAATTGTCCTATGACCATTATAGAATTTAAGAAAATTTATGTATTAGCTTAATAATCTTCAAAATCGTTTTATTTGTAGAATTAATTGATTTCGGGTTTAGCCTGCGCATCGATTAACATACGGTGAGGTTCAAGTTTGTTATAGAAACGAATTTAACAGTGTTAATCTTAAGTACCTACAACTTCAAGACTTTCTTTCAATAGTAGTTTAATACGTTTTAGAACCTACGATTGGTATTTTTTATAAAACAAAAGTCTGGGTAATTAGAAGATCTTCCGTGATTAATTGGTTTGATCCCCACCAAAGGACTTAACAAAATAAACCAAATTTTCAGAACAAAAGATTAAATTCAAAATACCACTGCTTCAAAACAAAATCCTGAAAACTTATAATAAAATTTGTATGATGCGTGGGAAGGAAATCATTCATAAAATTAGTAATGAAGAGTGCTAATTAACACCCGCCCATCAAGCTATATAAAAAGATCTTTAAAGCTCTGTTAATTTTTAAGTGTTTTCAGCAACATCCAGAAAACGTAAGAAAACTTGCGAAGCAAAATTGCTACGGCCGCCTTACATCTTAGTGAATTCTAAGAAGATTTATTCGCTTATTTTTTTTAATAGTTTCATTTGTGGAATTAATTGATTTTGGTTTAATTACGTATCGATTGACTTAGGTTTAGATTCAAATTTGTTATAGAAACGCATTCCAGGTCTTTAGGTCTTGACTCTTTACTAAATTTAAAGGTAGCATCTTTAAGTTCAAAGTTTTATTTAAGTAATAGTTTAAGACGTTTTATAACCTACAATTTATTATTTTTATAGAACAAATGTCTGGATAATTAGTAAATCCTTGTCAAATTTTTCGTGATTGCTGCAAGAAATTCATTTGATGGTTACAAATAGCACCTCACAGAATAGCAATGCCTAATTAGGAACCAATCCTTTGAGACATAAAAATTAAGTTCAATATATCACTGACTTAATAATCGCAACTAGAACTTCAAAGCTGACTTCAATACAATGTCTGGATAATTAGCAGATCTTCATCAAATCCTTTATGGTTGCTGCAACGAATTGGTTTGGTCTCCACCAAATAGCAGCGCGTCAAATTTCAAATACCTGTTCATAAACTCAACTTCTCAGATATAAAAATCAAATTCAAAATATCACTGATTTATCTTTAAGCCAGTTATAAAATAATATCCTGTGAACTATGTGAGAGGAAAATTATTCATAAACTTTATTAAAACAGAGATTGCTAATTAACACCAGTATATCAATATAAAAAATCTTTAGAGCTTTGTTAATTTTTAAAGCGTGTTTAGAAATGCCCAGAAAATATGAAAGAGAAGAAAACATAAGAAAAATGATAATATTCTCTTATGACTTCCTTACATTTTAGAGAACTTTATTTCGTTAATTTTTTTTTTCAGATTGTTGTATTTAGATTTGTTTATGGAATTATTTGATTTCTGGTTTAAATTGCTTATCGACTAACTTCGGTTCGAGTTCAAGGTTGTTATAGAAACGCAATAAATCCAATTCCTTTGCTTAAACCTTAAAAATTAATTAATATGAATGTCTCATCGTAACGTACTTTAATCCACAGTCTTAATGGCTGCAAGAAGTAACACAGAGGTATTCGAATGCACTTTTAAATTAAGGAAAAATAGAATTCATGGTGTAGTTTGTTGGTTAATTTTTTACATTTACTTAATTACTTCATTTTTAAACAACTAGGAAGTCAAGGATTTTCATGGAAGGAAGTTATGAAATATACTCGTAATGTACAGAACAGAAAAGTAAAACCATTATTTGCTGAAGGATTTCTCAAGAAAAATATTTATATTTGTAGAAAACCCACTCATCAGCAACTTTCAATGCAATTTATTGTATTTATCTGTGACATTTTTTATTATACATTGTAGAAAGCTCGCTAGCATACACAACATACTACACTAATCACCCGGATGGTAAAGCTCACGCCGGCTCTACTACATATAATCATTAACAACAAATTATCCCATTATGAAATGGAAAAGATCGAAATTAACTACTTACAAACTACTATCAACAACGTCAAAGGTAACAGTGGCAGCAGCAATTGACTGTCTATCCATGCACTCCATAAATCAACATCAATATGAAGCCTTCTTAGGAAATTAGAGAACAAATGTATAACCGAAGGAAACTTCAACCCAAAAAATACGGTATGGGATTCTAGGCTAACCATTCCAAAACGAAGGAAACTATGCTAGCAAATTACTACAATCAATTATCTACTGGTAGGACTACTTATTGGCCATTGGATTTAAATAAAACACCTGACGCAGCTGACGCTGTAGATTTCTACCTCACAAAGAGTGACCGCGTAACAAATATAAATTTTGGCCTAATGAATTTTGAAAATTAGTTGCCTTGACTTGCCCTGATTAAATATTGAAGCAGGTAGTTCTGCGAATGTTCTCAAGGTCGTACGCTTGGGTTTGCAGCGAGCGTTCTTCTTAAGTTTTATTTTGAATTTATTTTATTGGCACACACGCGAGCAAACGTCTTACATAATGTCAAGCATTTATTACATTTTTTAATTAAATCATTTGCAAGAGCATTTTTTAAATGCGAAGCGTTGCGTTTTTTTGTTGTTATTTTTTTGCATGAATTGCATAATGCAATGTCTGCTGCTTGTGTCATCCCATGGCCGCCGCAGGAAGAGTGGCCGGAGTTTTTCTAGCCACTCTGTAGAATGCGGTGTTCATGATCGTAGCACGCTTTCTGCCACAAAACAAATTCTACTATAGTTTGAATAGGTTGCTATAATTTTATATTTGTTAAAAACAGGAAAAGAAGGGTCTAATTTATTCTATCTAAAAATCTAAACATCTTTCCTTCCGCAATTTAGAGTTAATAACGTTTCCTTTTTTATTTTATTATAGTTCAAATTTTTGTATTTCTGATAAACTTTCCTCTGTTTGCCATGAAAACAAGCGTACTAGTAAGAGGACAATATTTGAAAGTTAAACATATCTGAAGATACAAAAACAACCCCTCTAAAAACTACTAAAATTGTTCGTAGTTACGTAGTCTGAATAAAAATACAGTGCTATGTAACAACCTTTTGGAAATGGAAAACCGAGTTTCAAATTTAAACTAACAAATTCCCATCCTCTACCGCAATTACATAACGTACATGTTAAAAATCAATTAAAATTAAACAAACAAATTTTGTTACAGCACCAGAGACGCAAACACAATCCATATGCAGCATTCTCAGCGACATGTTTTCATTAGGAATGGTGATGTGCGCGATATTTAATCACGGAAGACCTTTAATACAAGCTGGAAATTCAAGTTCAGCATACCTTAAGCAACTAGAAGTCGTAAGTATCGTTTTGTAAATTACAAACGTGAAATTAATATTCAACATTTCTATGCACTCCGTATCAGAATGATTAAAGGAGTAATTAATTAAATTTTCCGAATGTATCCTTATTGCTTTAAGCATTTAGTAAACAAGGAATTTTAGTAAATAAGGAAATTTCTGCTGCAGTTAATAAAGAGACGTTTGTTAATTTCTAACTGCTACATCTTCGTAACGTTTCAACATACACAAAGCTTGCAACCTACATAAAAGAACAATTTCTTTTGTGAAGCTAAGCGAAAATCTTCTAGGATAAAAGGACGGAACTGTTATTAAGGGTGATAATAAACAGCGGAAATATTAAACGGGGCTATTTACTTGAACGAATAATTCAAAATTAAAGGTTTTTGTGGATCTTAATATGCGCGTTTGATGGAAGAAAAAGACTTAATTAAATAAATAAATAAAATAGCAAAAAAGTGAAGGTATAATTCGTGGGTTTATTAAAGATAAACTCGTACAAAAAGTTCGGCTTTAATAAAACAGGATTTCAGAACGTGACGTCCGGTTCTCAACAAGCTGTCAGCATTTTAGACATTTAGTTTTCGCTTGAAAAGAGTCGCTTTTCAGACTGAAAGCACTATTGTTGACTTTATTAACTGATGTAGATAGTGTCTTCGGTTTATTAAAAGCGGACAACCTAATATACGTTCTTATGCTAAAAATGTTGTCACGAAAATCCGACAAAGGAAATTTTTACTTAAATCAGGCCGATAACCCTTCGACTTCTAATTTTCCTTAATGTAAGTTTCTTAATCCTGAAAACTTACTCATTGAAGTAAATTTCGGTTTTACTTTATTTTTAAAAGTATAGTTAACGAGATACCTTGATAATAAATGAGCTATTAATTTAAACTTCCAAACTGCCTATCCTGTAATTTAACGCATTAATAATTGGGGAAAATCCTTCGAAAAGTACAACTCAAAATCCAAAAACTAGTAAAAACCGAACTTTCGGTATTTTGGCCTCATCAACCGTAAATTTGTTTTTTCTTAAATGTAAATTTACAAAGCAGAAATGGCTTCCCCATTTAACAGAAACGGACTAAATAGTAACCAAACTTTAACAAAATTAACTGAAATAGAAACCAAGTTAATTTAATTTACCCTCCCTATTTGAAATATTATTAACTAAAAACACGGGTCAGAACCAACTACATACACAATTTATTGTGATTGAATGGGGTTGCTCGCTTTTATTAATTACAAGCGAACTCGAGCTTTCTGGCATAGTTTAGTTTAAGGCTATGCAGAGACAAATAGAGTAGAGAAAGATCCAGAATAAGCTTGGAAGGGCCACTAACATGTACTGCAAATAAGGGTAGGTTATGTATAAATATCTTGTTTGATATAATGGAAACCCTATCGTTTTTAATTAGATTAAGTTTGTGCGTTTTAGCAAGAATTGTTTTAGTTATTAGTCGACTATGAAGGCGCTTTTGACTTTTCACTTTCTCTATCAAATCATAGTTTGATTTTCGGGCATTTAGGGAGATGCGAAGGGGCAATAATTGTTTAAATAATTGTACAGCTCTTAGTTACTTTATTATTTAAACAGTCTCTAATTATTACAATTTAAGTAAATATTGACTGATTTGATTCATGGATTCATGGAAGGGGCTACAGTCCCATTAGAACTACCATTGAACTGTCCATTTGTATGCGTTTCCAAATCTACAATTTCTTCTAAACGTAAATGCTTCTGGTAATCTTTCTTTATTTTTTCTTGCGAGTACTAAAAGCTGAGAACATACATCAAGGTGAACTATTGCTCATCATTATTTTAGTGCTATGTGGAGTCCTATGGTAATCTTGTTCTTTTACTTCCTCTTCTTCTTCTTTTCTCCTTCTTCTTCTGATTGTTGTTGTAATTCTTCTCAGCCTTATATCATCCAACTTTGAAGACAAGTCTAACAGAACGCATTCAATCCATTCCAGTTCTGTACTTTTCTATCCGAAACCACCACCCAAATCATCCTTCCATCTCATTGGAGACCTTTCTCACTGTCGTCTTTTCTATCATGGTTTTCATTACCGTAAAATTTGAATTCATCGTTCTTCTTTGGATTTTATGTTGTGGCCAGCAAGCTCATTTTAGTTTTGCAACATGCTTAATGATGTCTTTATTTTTGTTTAGCCCACTGATTTGGGTTTTCGTTTGTTGCCTTTTTTTAATAATATTTATTACCAGATCAACAATCACTGTTATACATGGTAAAGTTGGGTTAAATACAGCGCCACCAAGCAAACAAGTCTGTCTGGTTGGCGTGGTGTGGTGTCGCTGTATTTTAGAGGTACACTCAGTGTCAATAGTACTTTGGCGGTAAATTTAAACGTGTAACATTGTGTATTTGCAAGTTTATTAATTTTTATTATGTACCTACGTTCTTATATAAATTTGTTAAAACTGTTAAAAGAAAATTTAGTAGACAAGTACCAGAATTAGATTTGAGAAGGAAATAAATAAGGAAACTTTATTTTTATTTTAGATAAATTGCTATATTTCTGGCTTCGGAATGAACAGTTTTTTCCCTTTACTTGCCATAGCGATAAAAGCGGTTAGAAGAAATGGATTCTATAAATAAATACATAAATAGCAAATACTTAATAGGTAAAAATATTTTGAGGTTATGCGAAAGTTTCATTTTAAAAATACTTTAAATTATCTATAAAATATATGCCTACCTTATTAGGAATAAGTCGAACAAAAATAGTCTTAAAAGAGACTGATTTTTTTTATAAAGAGGAACGAAAGCAGAGAAAATTAAGAAACACAAACACGCGATAACCTGTCAATTTGTTAGCTACTTTCACTTTTGACACGGAAGGTACAACGCCGGCAGGAGTTGTAGGTATTGGCTTAAACTTTTACCGCCACGAATTTTTAAAATTAGTTGGCATATTTTCCGATGGATTTGTTTGCTTGGTGGCGCTGTACAAATGATTGATTAATCTAACATTTGAAATATTTTGGCATCCCTGATGATATTAAGGTTAATTACTGGATTCGTCGAGTGATAGGTCTTACGGTAGCTTCAGTTTTAGTCGGGTGTGGATGTTAAGAATTGTTTCACTTTGGCACTGGCGTACTTTTGTATTGAATTCGAAGACTTGCACGGCCAATGTCAGTGTTAATAGAACGTTTTCCAGATTGAGTATCATTGTTGGGAAATAAGAACACGTTTCGCATACTTTCTTAAGCGACTTCATCAGGAGGGGAAAGGAGGCACTAAAAGAGTACGGTAACTCAACGTGTGAACCAAGCCAAAATCGAAACCCTTCTAAATAAAAACGATCGGCTCCGGGATACCTCGGAGAATCACCTTCAGGGGTTTTTCCACCACCAGGGCGTAGGTATGGAGCTCTCTGGTATGGGAGACTCTGCCTTCCTGCGTTTTAACGACCTCTTCGGAAGCTGGAAATCGTCTTCTGTAGTGGCTGCTTCGGTGGGTGCGGCTTCGACGGTGAGGGTAACTTCGGCTGCTGCGGCGACTTCCTCGGCCTCCCTGGCTCGTACTTCTTCCGAGCTGGTGGTGGTTTCCATGGCTTGCTGCGGCAATGCGATCGGCCTCCCATTGACGATTGAATGCGGCCGCCCATCCCTGCAGTCATCCATAAACTTCTGAAGTTTCTGAGGGGACATGCGGCTCAGGGTTTTCGCGTCAATGGTGGTGATCATTCGACGTTTAGGAATTCTTTCTTAAGGCTTGAAAAAGCCGTTTTAAGACTTAAAAAGCCTGTTAATTCAATGATTTAAGGAATTCTGCAAGGTTTTGTAAAACCTGGTACTAAACAATCTGTCAGGTAAATCCTCAAACCACGTGGAACCAACCTGGCTTACACCATTGGACTGAACACGTGTTAAGAAATTCTGTCTAAACACGTCTGCTCTCTACTGGATCAGGGTGCTGAATGCTCGCTCCTAAAGGAAAACAGGAAAAAGCAGCAAATTTATACGGGTTGTAACCGGTCAAGCGTATCAGACGAAGATGCCGATTGGCCAGGAGTAAAGAGGTGGAGCCAGTAGCGATGACAGGCTTCCATATGTCTGAAAGAGTTTCGCCCTGGCGTGGTTCACATGTCGAGTTACCGTGTTCTTTTAGTGCCCCCTTTTTCCTCCTGATGAAGCTCTTAAGAAAGTGGGCAAAACGTGTTCTTCTTTCTCAACAATGACACAGTCCCAATCCGGTAAACGTTATTTTATTACCCTTGTATTGTTGAGATGCCCAGTGTTTGAAAGCATTTATAGTTTGTCTATATTAATTTTTGCAATGTTGCTACAGATTGGTGATGCATACAACATAACTCTGATTGAGCTCTTTTCATTAATATGCGGTTTCCATGTCAGACGCGTGTCTTGTCGGTAGGATCTTGATATTAGCTAGATTTTAAATGTGTTTTAATGTGAACACTTTAGTTTGACACTTCGTAGAGTTGAGTATATGAAAAATAGATTGTGCAAGATCGTGGCTTTTTGTTAAGATGACAGTGTCATCGGCAAAAGTAGCTAGAGTGGTGTTCACTGGTATGTCTGAGGTGTGAATAAAAGTGGTCACAAAATACTGTCTTCTGGAACTGCTGCTAGTATGGACTTAGTTTCAGAAATAACAAGATTAATTTTTAGCAAACGTTCTGTATTCTAGGAATGAGAATACTACTGCTTTGGTGTTTACGCTTTAAGATTTCTATCCAAACCTTATCGAATGCCTGTGCTACGTCAAGGAATATTACTGTTGTATAACATGTTGTACGTACTTTTGGCGGCGATGGCGCAAGCATTAGATTTCTTGAAACAAAGACCGCTTATTCGTAAAACCCGAACGAGATTTTTTAAAATAGTGCGATTAGTTAGGATTTAAGGGCTGCGACTCAGGTTAAGTAGTCGGTCTAGGGACACGTTAGTATACACATGTGTTATTTCATAGTAATTAACGTCACAAGTCCGGGAACTCATATTTTACAGTACGAGTAAGATGTTTAAAGACGAGGCGACGCAAGGAGCCGAGTCTTGAAACTCGAAACGAGTACTGTAAAAAGAGTTCACGGACGAATGTCGTTATGTATTTTATTTCATACTGTCAACAATTTGATTTTTAATTTTTACATGTGACGCTTTTTCAAAACGTCAACATGTGACATTACTGTGTCAAAGCCGGTAGGTGTGGCTTGGTTAGACTTTTACGGGCTCTGATTGGGTGCATAAAATAACTGTCCGGAAAATGTTGCCAAGCAACATTTTCCGGCTCTGATACCGTAATAGCTCATTTTCCGGACACAAAATGGCGCCGGGATACTGAATTTACCAGACAGTATGAAATAATAGTAATTAACGTCACAAGTCCGGGAACTCATATTTTACAGTACGAGTAAGATGTTTAAAGACGAGGCGACGCAAGGAGCCGAGTCTTGAAACTCGAAACGAGTACTGTAAAAAGAGTTCACGGACGAATGTCGTTATGTATTTTATTTCATACTGTCAACAATTTGATTTTTAATTTTTACATGTGACGCTTTTTCAAAACGTCAACATGTGACATTACTGTGTCAAAGCCGGTAGGTGTGGCTTGGTTAGACTTTTACGGGCTCTGATTGGGTGCATAAAATAACTGTCCGGAAAATGTTGCCAAGCAACATTTTCCGGCTCTGATACCGTAATAGCTCATTTTCCGGACACAAAATGGCGCCGGGATACTGAATTTACCAGACAGTATGAAATAAAATATTAAAAAGGCCAAGTGTGTTTGTGTATGATACGTAAAATGTTGGCGTAAGATGCATTTTGGATGATTATTTATATAACGATGAAGCTAACTGACCTTGAATTGAATGTGATATTGCATGTCCAATGAGATAAGGTCGGTATGAACAGCTATGTTGTTGTTGATATATTTGTTTTATTGTTGTTGCTATTGTGGATATTATTGTGATTGTTGTTTACAAGCGGTTTTGGCTTCTTGTTGTTGTTGCTATTATTGTTACTTGTGTGGACAAGCTCTAAGGCTTGTTAGGGCATATTTTTTATTGGAACATGAGATTGTTGTTGTTTACGAGAGCATGAGGCTCTGGGACCCTGTTAACCGTTTAACTGCTTGGGAACTTGATAACTAGGCGTAGTTGTAAAGACCCTCGACCTGTCTAGTGCAGTGACCCCTAAGCTAAGCCCCTCAGAGTGGCCAGGTAGGCCCGTCCCCGTATTTTCTTTGTTCTGTTAGGCTTTCTAGACCATATGGGTCATCTAGGGTGGACGGAACTTCGACATGGATGAATCTCCCATTGGTTGGCTATGTTCTGTCACAGTTGGCTTGCGGCACATTTCTACCTGTTTTCAAATCTACAAGTAGCTAAAGGTGCACCCAACACTCGTCGATTCCTAACACCCCCGAGGGTTTTCTACTAGATGCAACGTGGGATTCCACAGGGGGACTCCCTCCCCCCTATAAGTAAAACTAACCGACTCTATACTGCTAAATGTAGTAATGTGTGCCTGTTTTGTTTTCAAGTATCGCTGCTATCTATATTACGAGTACATAACTGCATGAGTGTAGTGAGCATTAATGTGTGTATCAAGCTTTGAATGTTTACAAGACCTAGCTTGGTGGAATTAACATTATTCCGTGGTAAGTTGATCGAATATGCTTTTCCCCCTTCCACCACCCTCCTACAAACATTTGTTTTCATAACCAATTTCTATTACTCGTTGCACCTGGTGGTTGGTTGAGTACATTCTTCTAACTCTGAACTGAAACGGCGGCGGAAGAATATTTTGGGTAATTAAGTGAAAATGGACAACCTTTCAAACTAGTTTGGACATTGTTGTTAGTAAACTGATAGATCTGTAACTTTCAATCGACTTTTTATCTTCTCCTGGTTTTGGAAATAACAGGATGTGGGCATGCTTCCAGGTTCTAGGAAACTAACCGATTTTGGCTTGTGTTAAATGTTGTGGAGAGAGTGGCTAGAGCCTTGCTGGTTAGTTGTATTAGCACTACATTTGGTATTAAGTCACACCCCAGAGATTTTCGCTTTGGAAGTTTACTGTGATGTGGACTTAATAGGCTCGGTGATAATTTTAATGTCGTTTGTTATATATGCCCTATGACTACTACAGGTGTGGAGACAAGCTCAAGATGTTCGGCAAAAGCTGTGGCTTTCTGTGCATCTATGCCATAGTTTTCGGTTTCTGAGGTTAAGGTTCGAATCTCCTCTTTTTGTTCTAATACTACCTTTATGGCTCTCCACTTACTTGGATCGCCTGATTCTAATTCTTATCTGAATTTTTGGTGTGTATTTATCCTTAGCACATCCAGTTCTTTTTTAATGCAACGTGTTAAACTATTCAGAGTTCTCTTGATGTGTAGGTTTCTCGTTCTCTGCCATTATCGTCCCGCTTGGCTCTTCTTTTTTATAAAATTAACTATAAATTTTATGATTCCTAAGGTTTTGAGTCGCCTGTCGCACACTGTCCGCAATCATCATAGTAAGTTTAGTTACAGCTTCGTCGTCTGTTGGATCTAGTTTAGCTGGATATTGTAGATGTTGGTCTAGGCTATTACGCGAACAGTCTACAAAATCATCCTACTGTGTTAGTGACAAATCCCTTAGAAAATGCAAATAACACTTGACGTCTAAAAAGGCAAGAAAAAATAGACCTTGCTAATTAGTTAGTGTTTAGTAAATTCAAACGATCGCCATTGGGCAGTGTTATACATTACATAACAGTACATTTAATTGATAGTCCTAGGACTACTTAGTCGTAAATATGGCATCTGTTAAATAAAAAAATAACAATTTCGTTTACATCAGCATGTATTGGTCGTTGTAAAGTGTCATTTTTCGGCCAGAACTCCGCGAATGCAGTATAGTTTTTCAATCCATTATTCTTATCATGTTTCGAAAAACTGCATTAAAGAAAGGCTTTAGGCATGAAATCGTAAGTATTTCCATGAGTTAAAGAAACTTTTTCAGTTACAAAGGTACTTAACTTTACTTCATTATAATTATGCATTGTTAAACAAGAACGAATCGTACGATATTTATAAATTATTTTATGCTTTTGAAAGTCCTTTGGATTTCTTTAAATTTAATATATTAAACTGAATTTACTAAAAGCAGAAAATAATCGAAATGCATGAGATACTAGGATTGTTCGCTTTGTACAACTCCTGCTTTAACCTGCGTTTTAGTTAATTTATTTTATAATAACTTCTGGTATCATACATAAATATATAAAACGATTAACATTCTAATGAATAGATTTCTCTAAACATTGCAGGTTTTAAGTCTGAGCGAATTCATTATTAATCTTCAAAAGGTTTCAAAGGCCACGTTATTTCAAAGGCTAATTTAATAGAGTGTCATTTTAATATAAAGTGGAAACGACATTTTTCTACAATTTAAACAAAGGGAAAACAATAAAAACTGAGAACAAAAAAGCAAGTACGTTGAAAGCAACCGACCAGATGATAGAAAAGACTGTGAAACACAGACCAGGCCTTTTTCTTTTGAACTGTGTTTACTGAAGCAAATTAAAACGTTTTTTAACCTCTCTCTGGGAATTACAGCTCGGTATATTCCTCATTCTCTCCTGTGAAAATTAACTGTGTCAATTCATAACTCATGCGAATTTCTACAGGGTTATTTTATTAAATGTTATCATTATTTCTGATGCAATAAAAATAAACGGATTAGGGACAAATCGCCATAATTTCCAAAATATTTCCAGAGTTTCATTAACATCAAGAAATAAAAACAAAAGAATGTAGTAAATTCTAAAGTTTTCTTATTTTCAGCTGGAAGATCAAGTCCACAACATTTTACCCAGAATTCCTCTTCCTTTGCAAGAAGCAGCAGTGAGGTTGTTAAGTAAAGACACAAGGCAACGACCCACGGCCCAGCTATTATCTTTAATAAAATATTTCAGGTGAGTAATCTCCTCCTTTTTTATAATAATTAACCAAACCTGTTCGTTTTACTCAAGCTATGAAAAAGTTGTATCGAAATTTGCACATTTAATTTTATCCCTTCACTAGCATTTATTAAGGAAGTTTGAACGTACTGTATTCATATAAAAGTTTCATAATGAAGTTAATATTAATTTAGTGCGGCTACTGCGGATTACGGCACTCAAACTACTGGAGCGCATTGCCAAGCTATTATTAATAACTTTATAAATTTCAACTAGTCTAGTCGCAGTTTGCTCCAGTTAGTTAACATTATAGCTACTTTAATTAGTTGTGCTTGCAAATGTACAAATTTTAAAGTCAGATTAACTAAAGCAATAATTAAATTCAACCAATAAAGTTGCAAACTTGAGATTTCGAAAAAAAATTTAACAAAAGTAAACGGCTGCATTAGCTGCACGTTACATTTACAAAGCAGGAAATTCGGGCTTTGATGATTTATTAACGGAAACGGATATAACGGAAACAATATTCGAGCCAGTAATTGTTGGGTATTACATCAAGGTGAATCCGTTTTGCTGTAATCCACTGGACAAAGGTGCTTAATTAAACAACCTGTAATTCCTCGTATTGCTTATGTTTCATGTTATGTTCAATGCCAGATCAAACATCATTTCAGGTGGTTACTGGCATTTCTGTTTGTAAAATTTCTACTTCTACTTCTTCTTCTTCCTCCTCCTCCTCTTCTTCTTCTTCCTCCTCCTCTTCTTCATCTTCCTCCTCTTCTTCTTCCTCCTCCACTTCTTCTTCGTCATCTTTTCTAGGGTATTCTATTAAATTAAATAATTTTAAGGTATTGTGGGATTCTAGGAATACCAAAGAGAGCCTTTTACACAACTTCTTTATTCGAATTAAAGCACATCTATTTCTTAACATATTTGAAAACAATCCCGTACGTCTTCCATCGACTTACTACCGACCGCTCCCCGCTACCCTCCGGAACCCCAATCCACCTGAACACCGACCGTCTGTTAAAATTCCCAAAGTATTCTCAAGCAAGGTAATCCTAATTTATTTTCAAGAAGTCTTCAACAAATTTATATCCCTGTTGCAATATACGAGTATATATCGATCTGTTGCACTATTTTGTTGACATAACTTGCTGATTTAGGACTTCAACGGCAGCAGTCAAATAAATAACAAGATTAAACTTATAAAATGAGATTTTAGATCATAAATCTTTTTTTGTCGCATCAGAGAGCCATAAAATTATAGAATGATTTGCCTTTTATAATACACCCAATCAGGCAATTTACTTTTCTAGGGGAGATACGTGAATGAACTGGAACATTTTTTGTCACTGACCTTCTTCGCATATAAGTTATCCCTTAAAATATGACCCAAATATTGCTTGTTTGGGTATTCATCAGTCGAATTTTAGGATCTAAGGATCTCAACGCTCGTAGATTGCTATAGTTATTTAGCACTGCCCTACTAGAAATCCAAGAACGCAAAGGAATTCCACCAGCACGGTAAAAGCTTTGCAAAAGTCTATAGAGTAGCAGCAAATTTTCGTTAAAAATTTTGCTGCTAATAAGGTTGTCAGTCCTTTGTGTTTCTAATAATTATGTTTGAATTTTGTATATTTGACTGTCTAAAACATGGTTAACTTGGAATTTTTTGTTACTATTAACAGAAACATTATGGAATATTGCAAAATATTCCTATCGGTGTTATAATCAACAAAAATGTTCTTGAAAAATTGCAAAGGTTAAGTTGGATCATCATCAACAAGCCTTCAATAAAATGACGAAATGACGTCAGTACTTCATATGGCTTTTAGTACTGCAAAAAAACTGCTGTTAAGTTACGTAATTTCTTAACCGCTTTATTAAACAAGTACCAAACAGGACTTAGCAATCGAAGATTTTTTAAACACTACTCTGACAATATGTTATAAAACGATGTCCTCAAGTAAATAAATAAATAACACCAATAGGTTCGAATCTTTACCCGATTATGCCGAAGAACGATGAGAATCTGATACACCGAATCCCTTATCAATTGTAAATTTAATAATTCATAGAGAACTCGAGAGCAATACGATATCGATGATTCTACAAAACCGATGCCTGTTTCCTTAGAAACTGCTAGAAATTGGTTCTTGTACTAAGTTACCTTTGTAAAGCAACTTTATATTCTGTTATTTACGCATCGCATGCCAATGTAATTCATGTGCTTAGAAAGATTATGTAACTAGATAATCAAAGTGTAAAAGGTAGGTAAAAACCAGTTTATAATTTTTAAGACTCTGAAGGAAAGACAAAGTTAGTTACATACATTTATAGTTAATAGGTGACTGAATGAATGTTTACAAAGATAAGATTAAAGAATGCCTTCAGAGTAAAATTCCTGGGTTTTTTTGTATTTGTGCTAATTTAATATACAAGCTGAATAATATTTTGTTTACGATCTTTCAGATAGCATGGCGAAATCCTATTCCAAAAGACTGTGACTAAATCATATCTTAAAATGTAATTTTTCTTCTTTATTTCTACATTATAAAAGCGAAGCTACAGTCAGGGCTTTACCGTGAAAAGAAACAAAATAAACGTCCAATAAAGCGCATTATAAATTAATCAGGAGGACTGAGTTGAATTTATAAGCCATTTTTCAATGGATTTAAAATTTCCATTTATACTTTAACAAAACTTTTCAATTACAGCGATCCGGCAGTTCACGCTCTACAATTCCTAGACGTTATCAATATGAAGGATCCAACCCAGAAGGCGCATTTCTATCGTAATACATTAAAAGAAGCACTGCCTTACATTCCAAAGGTATGAATATAACATGAATAATCTTACGTTATCTGACATTTGTTACAATTTCAATTCAACGAACGTTAAATAGAAAAGATGAAACTTTTCTAGAACCTTGATCTAGATTAAACAGTTCCATCTGCTGATTAATTTAATGGGTTCGTTTCGTATAAAAAAGAGTCCGGTTAGTATTCAAGAAAACCAGAAACTTTTAAGTTGAAACATTTCCCTTTGTACTTGTTTATCTGTTGCGTTCCACACTAATTGGATTTTTTAAGACAAAGGCGCTCCTGTAAAACATTTTACGGAAGTTTTTCGGGACGTGGTAAGAATTTTTTAAATTATCATGTACAGGAAAGTACTGGAAGAACGACTGACCTAATTTTTTTTTTAGGTTGTCACAAATTTCACAGTCATATAGTTAATCTCATTATTTCATCTTTTTCCTTTGTCGTTTTAATATCCTGTAAAAAAGCTTTTCCATTTCGTTTAACGAAATTGCTGTTGTTGCCAAAAAGGTCAATTTAATGCGGATGAAATCAATACCGTAATTTTTATTCTCTACTCTTAACAAAACATAGTAATCTTTCAGTATCCGTATAAAAATCTTAATCTGTCAGTATCCGTATAGAAAATTTAAAACTTACTTTTGGGATTTTTTTAGACCATCAGGAAAATTTGCTCGTTGTTGCGCTCAAAATTTACCTCAAAAATGTCGAATTTCAAATTGCTTAAATTAATAAGAAAAATGAATTACCATAGAAAATGTTAAGGAGACAGTGATTAGTAAACCTCCATAAATATTAATGGCTACAAATGTACCTCTTGGTGGTTGAGTAGATGTATTTCAGTATCAATTAGTAATGCAAATCACAGCCAAGCCTGTAAATTATTTATCATTTCTTGTATATTAATTTACAATATCACAATACCGACCGCTCATCAATATTAATACGAATACTGTTCGTTATTTTATCACAATATACAAATAAAATTTACAAAAAATTATTTTACCGAAACGACCTAACCTTATTTTAAACAATACCATGCACGCTTTAGAAAGCAAAGCTGGTTAAATTCCATTTAAAAGTTTGAAAGGTTTCAGCATTTGCCCCAACGTTCCAGATGCTAAAACGGAAATTGTATTCTGAAAACAATCACCCCTTGCTTTCCAGTTTTAATCTGGAAGGCAATAATTTCATCATTCCGTACAGATGGATTTAATTTTTATTTATGCAATATTACAAACTTATTTTTAACCTTCAAGTTTAACCATCTGAATATTAATATATTACGATTTTAACACTTTTTAATAATAAAAAGCAAGGAAATTTGTGCGAACAAGAGTAGGAAATATAAATTAAAATTCCTTAGCCTTAAACCTTTCCTAAAGATCGTCCAAGCATTTCCTTTGAAGAAGGGATCGTAAATTAAAGATTTAGTTGCAACACAAATGCACTTAACTTACGTAGCAACCTTAAAGATGTATCAGATTTAAAATAAGTTCCTTTGTGGGATAAAACGTGTTTCAGCAGATGAAACGACTCAAACTTAAACCTTTCGTTGTAACTTGAAGTCCCCTAAAATTGTTCCAATAATGAGTTCGTGCAATTTCAGTTGGCATAAAGGTGGCAGACAGGTCTGCTTATAATCCAATTTCATCAATCATTTATTATCCTAATCAGTTCTTGTTTGCTTATTAAACTAATATTTCCAACTAGTCTGAGTAGCAGAAGGTGGCTGCGTATGGCTAAAGATGCGCAATAACCCCGAAACCATGGTCGTACATTGCTGACTGATTATACCTATTTAATGCTTTGCGCAAAACCAAGGCTAGGTTATTTTATTCTTATTTTTTATTCATGTGTAGCTGAAAGTGGAATTTGGTAATTCGTATTTTCCAGTTTCCATCTTTGGATATACGCCTCCTGCATATCTTTCCATTTATTCCGATCTTGGGCTGTTGTCATCCATGATTTTCCCGTTACTTTTCGTATGTCGTCGTACCACCTTAAATCGGACGTGCAGGTTTTCTTTTATCTCTCCATAGTCTCCATGGTTTCCATTCCGTGATTTTTCGGGCCCATTTCCCTTTTTCGGTATTACGCATTGTTTTAGAATTTTCGTGTAAATTTTATATTTTTGTTGTTAAGTAATCTACCGAACGCCGTCCATGCTGATCTGATCCTTCGATGCAGGTCTGCTGTTTACAGTTCTCTATCTATGCTGATGTTTTGTATTGTTTACATGTATTTTACTGTACCACAAGTTTCTTTTTGACATGCTCTTGCCTTTTCCCTGAGGAGAACTGCCCGGTCAACGTCTTTTTTGTTTTTCTTCATTAATTTTATACGTTCTTTTTGTATATTCATTCTTAGTTCTGCTCGTACCATTCTGTGGTTCACAGTGGCGGCTCGTGGCTTGAAATTATGGGGGTGCTGCAGCTTTCGAAATATACTTACATACCAGTAACGATCCTTGATATTTTTAAGGCGCCTTTTATTTTATTTATGTTGCCTTAAATAAAACAAAACAAATCGAAATTTTACTCAATTTATAAAAAAAATAAGCTTACTGGAAAAAGAAATAAAAAGAATTTTTATTTAAATATAAAATCCATTCTGCGATTTTTAACTTCACAAAATTTTTCGATCACCTGTTAACACTGGAGCAGCCTTGACCGTATTCGCAGTGATGTTGCAATCAAGTTGGAAATACGAACTATTTATTATTTAATATTCCTGTTTATATTACACATACCGTCGCCCAAGACGTCCTTGCACAATGATGACATCACCTAGTTTTTTCGTGGTATTCAGACGTATTATTGTTTTTGTTGGATCGGATGTCCAAGAGCTCAACGGCATGATGCATTAATGCTGAGATGCTGCCCAGATAAGCAGCGTTCGGACTACTTTTACCATGTATTATTAAAACAAACAAATCGCGGCGGAATGTGCACCGAATGTACTACGTTTCTGACACTGCTACATTTCTCAGCGCTCTGAATGGAATCTACAGCTTCGGTTTAAATAATTCCTTTTAAAAGCGGTTTAATTAATTAAATTTATGTAATAATTATGCAAAATATTGAATGATTGTTATATTATTGATATTTTCAAGTACAAATTTAATAGGTAATTAATTTCCGTACTTTGTTCTGGGGGTGCTGCAGTGTCGCAGCGCTTATGGACCAGCCGCCACTGGTGGTTCACTTCCTGTCGGAAACTGATTAACTACTGAGGCATCAGTTACTACTTGTTTGTGTGATTCTATAACGAAGTCTATTTCATTTTTCTATCTACCGTTTGGAGCTCTCCATGTCTTCTTTCTTTTTTCTTATTATATATAAATTTTGACTTTCGGCAAAACCTCCTAACTATGTGTCATTTTGTTCTGAAGTAGGATTTTTGTCTATTTCGATTATTTTGGCCTGTCTGCGGTGTTTGGTAAAACCTCCTACGTGCTAAATGGTGTGTAAAAATTAGTAAAAATAATTATCGAAAATAATATTAAATACATTAATGTTATGAGCATTACAAAGCGTTTTTTTTACTCCTCCTTGAGAATTTTGTTCTTGGCACGTGGGAGGTTTTGCCCGTCAAGCGACGTATTATTTTAAACTGGTAACTTTTGGATATCTCTATTGTAAGGTACGCTACTCTTGGTGAGAGAGTACGTAGTTCTAAGCTTCTGTGGATTATGAACCCTACTCCTGACATATTTTTGTTGTTCTCAGTCATACTTGGGGAATGGTAAAACGTGTTTCCTGTTGGTAATTTTGCAAATAATTCTTTTCATCTTACTTCACTCAAGCCTATTATGTCTCATCTCTTATTGTTGATCCCATTTTCTAGTTCTGTTAGAGCCAGAGGTAGGCAAACTTATATAAACATATGCGGCTCTTTCGGTATGTACATGTGGCTCTGAAGTAAAATTGAAAGGCCAGCTCCATACATTGCATTTTAGCAGGTCCTGCTTAACGGGAGCCGTTTAGAAGGATGCGATGGTATAATACTGTTTCTTAAGCGTAAAGGGAGGATAAGAGTGGAGGGGATAGTTGAGCACATGGTAAAGTAACTAATAAGTGAGCGCAGGGTGCCTTCTACCAAGCAAGATAACGTTGGTAATGGAGGAATGTGAAATTTATGGCTCTCGAATAATTTTTAAATTGTTGTGAGGCACATGATTGGCTCTTTCGTCTTAAAAGTTTGCCGACCCCTGTGTTAGACGTTGATCCATTGCAAACCTGTCCGTGCCCGAAGATTCTTAGGACCCTCTGGTTGTTTACAGTATTCACTACTGCCTTAGTTTCAACCTGTCGGGGACTGAGGGCTGTCGATTTACCGTCTTATCCATAGTTTGAGGGTTTTTAGCCTTTTCTCGTCACGCTAGCCAGACAGGTTAGTAAATTGATTAGGATATGGGGTATGGGACAAAAGATGTTGAAGAGATAAAGAGGGAATGGATTGGGACATGCTTTTCCCAGGGTTTCCATCTGCCCATTTACGAACTTGTTGAATTCCATACTTACAAATCTGGGCAAACTATTCTAGGTATGCCGAAACGAGCGTATACTGTCTTTAATTTAGGTATTACATTTACAATTACATAGATCTTTGTTTAGATTAATAACTTGGACATACTTAAAATAATCTGTAATTAGCACATATACTTCATTCTAAACGTGAAACAAATCACAATTTATTTTATAAGAAGGAAGTTTGACTATTTCGTGATATATCATGGGTTCCAATTGTTATGACTTTTGAATAGTTTGGCAAATGTGGCAAGACAAAATCATATCCTGTATACATTTGGGCATTTCCGGCCAATAAAATGGTAGATTTGCTTTGGAGACTATTTTATTGTAGCCATAATGAAGTTTCTCTAAAATTTCGTTTCTGAAGCTTTTGGGTACTGCAAGCTTTTTGCACGAGTTCACGTACTACAGTAACTCATATTTAAATTTAATGTTTTCCGAAAAGTCTATAATTCTATTTGGCCATCCATTTTTTTAGTGTGTTTTTAATTGTACTAAATCCCTATCCGGCTATAGGATGTTAGCTGTGTTGCCTATATTATCATACTATAAACATGACGTTGTTTTAACCGAATTTACTAAAAATTTCACTGCTTTTTAACTACCCTCTATTTCACTAATGTTTTATTTTGTATTTAGTCTGATGTGTTATATTTATCTGTCGTTTTTCACTCCGTGTGTAGCAAAGCCATATTCACAGTTTACTCGTGGACTGCGCAAATCAAGGCTAGGTTATCTTATTCTTATGTTTCTTATTAATAGCTTAAAGTGGAAGCCGCTTTTTCTAATATTTTTACGTAGTTTAAGCAAAAACTATCTCTGGGTCGATGTACTTTTTTAAATTTTTGTTAGTAGCATGATATCATCACTGAAATTTATATAAAGTTCGCCCATTTAATCGTATCTTTTCAAGGATCCTATCAGACAACTTTAATCGTATTTATAAATGAAGGTCATGGAATTTCGTAATCTTCCCAACATAAATTCGTTTGAGTTAAAAATGCCATTTGGTGTGCTTTTGTAAGTAAACGTAGCGTGAAGGTATGCGAACATTTGTTTCGTAAGAAAAGCCAATAGCATCGTTTGAAGTGAAATCTCTTAATTCCTCTTTCCTTGGTAAATCCTCGGGATTGTAGTCTGCTTTCTTATACCGTGTGCCTTTTATCCAAAAGTTCAGGTTCATTCAAGTATACAGATGTTTTTCTACAAGCGGTTACGTGAAAAATGCTCGGCTATAGAGTCACACTCAAATATTTTCCTTTGTGCTTAGGTTCACCAAAGAGTTTTAAGTCTGAAATTTTTCTTTCTGCGAACTATAATATATGAGAAAGCTACAAAACGGTATTTTAACTCTGAACTTCTTTCGTGTTTCCATTTTATTCCCAATATTTTCTGAAAATCACAGCAAAACATAGTACCTAGTTCAGTTTCAACGTTTCAACAAAAGTACTTTTTCTGATAACTTCAGAAGAAATTTTATTTGTTAACACACTAAAATTTGATAACAAGCAAACTTTGGTACATGAGAGATACGATATTTCTATGACAGGGTTGTGGTGTTTAAAATATAAACATCTTCTTTGAAATTACCTTTAACTAAGGAGACACCAAAGCTTTCGATTAGCACGTCATTTCTAACCCATTAAACGCGAATATTACACAAAACATCTTTTATTGCTTTGTATTTCAGACAAGCAATTGTGTTAACAAGTTATCATCGGGGTAAAAACTGCTTTAATAGATTTAAACGATCATTAGCGTTTCAAACCACATTAGCTTTTCACCTTTGTTCATAATTATTATTGTCCTCAATTTACTCACACAAAAGGAAATTTTCATTTGTCTAAGTAACAGTTTCCACCTGTTTAATATTCCTTTCCCCTTTAGAAAATCTTTAGATCGGTTACAAAGACAAAAACATAAAAAATATGTGATATACGAATATGTTTTAGAAATTATGGTATCAACACGTCTGGCCCAGTCTTCAGCAAGAAATGAGAACACAAGAAGTATTGGCAGCTGTGCTGCAGCCAATTCTATATTTAATTCAAGAATCTACAATAGAAGAATACGAGTCCATTATTCTTCCGTCCTTTAGGTAAGCAACTGCCATGTTCAATTTATCACCAGCTAAAGAACCACTCTATATTCCTTTCTCTGCATTGAAAAATGGTTATTGCCATACACCTATATGCATATCGATTCGTTATTTTAAAGCGAAAATAAAAGTTGAATTTTTATTGGTTTTTTATTAAGCAGTGATTCCAAATATTTTTTAAGGTATCCTAAAACACAGTTTCAGTGGGTAAAGTTAATTGGCCCTCTTTTTATATTTACAGAAATGTGTTTTCAACTCCAAAGTCAATCCAAGCAACTGTAACATTATTAGAAAATTTGCACGTGATTTTAGAGAAAACACCTCGTGATGATATTCGTTCAGAAGTTTTGCCAATGTTATACAACGCCTTCGAAAGCACCACTATACAAGTTCAGGTGAGAAACAAGGGAATGGGGCCAGGTTATAGGATTTGTAATTAATATTCTAGTTTATCTTTTTAGTTTCAGTAAACTATGACGTTGTTATAAGCTACAAACGATTTATTTTCTCTTTCATACTTCTAAGCTTATTTTCTAAGTTATTTTAACTTTGTTTTGTTTTTACTGGTTTGTTTTCGTTTATTAAAGTTAGTTTTTATTTTATTTATGTTTGCAAAAGTACATTTCGATATTGGGGAGTGATGGCAAACCTGTGAACAGACAGAGAAACGTCGCATGTCCGCTTTGGCCGAGCTTAGCCGATCAACATGTCTTCTTCCTCTTCTTTCGGCGGTGCGAAATAGCAGTACTCAGGCCCTAGGCCAATTGTGCATTCGCCGCAAATTAACGGATACCTTCGTACAGACACCTAGCCTAAAGGCCAATAGGCGATGCCTCAGGAGAAGTAGTCTGGGTCATCGCAAAAGGAGATAATGGAACTGCATCTACTTCGTTGCAGAAACTGCAACTTGGGACCTCGGTGAGGCCCATCAGATTGAGATATCTTTTAAACAAGCCATGATCCGTCAGAAGGTCTATGACTATCCTGAGGTGCTGCCTACTAAACCTAAGAAGCTGTTCAGACCTAGCTTTTGAAGGTCTGTAGATGAATTGCTTCGCTTGTCTCGGTGCAGGGTGCGAAGCCCAATTTGAGATAAACTGATAGTCCAATCGCTAATTGCTTGCTGAATGTTTACTTTAGGTAGGTTGGGGGCCAGTTCAGGGCCTAAAATGGGTTCCAAGGAGCCCTCCCTTACCAGATGGTTAACCTTCACATTGCCTGAACCGTGTGACGGGGCACATAGATTAATCGAACCCAATTGTTTGAGCCGAGCCTTTCCAGGGCCCATCGACATTCCGTGGCCAGTTTTGATTTGGTTTTTACAGAGCTTTGAGTGCTGCTTGGCTGTCGGGGCATATATAGATATGCCTGTTTTGGTAGCCTCTGGGGAGATTTTCCTAGGTGCAGACTAAAATTGCAAAAACTTGCCTAGTGCTACAATCTTATTCTACGTTGGTCGCTATAAATGCCAGCACCGGAGCCTAAGTCTGTTTTCACTTAGAACTCCATCCAATCTAGGTGGCCCTAACAGCTTAGGAAATCCGATGGAACAGAACTACTGAAGGCGGACCTCTTTGGCCATCTTCAGACACCTTCGGAAGTCACTGTCTGGGTATTGAACAAACGATTAAGGAAGACTCATACTCAGATACTCTATGCTTCCCAAAAACTACATCAAATGTCAATAACAATTTTCATGATAAACAGCATGCAGACTTCATCTCACCGTCATGCAAGTAAATCACCAGCTTCTTTAGTTGTTACTAATCATCCACAAATGCATCTTTTACTCACTCACTCACTCACTCAATCAATCTCTCTGTATTAAGGTCTCAGGATTTGACCTGGTTCGGAGTTGAGAAGCTTAAAGAAGTCCTATGTATTAAAAATTCCAGCTCGGGTGCCGATAAACGAACGGTTTCTGTCTCAAGGAAATTAATCCTGATCTCATTGCTGCCAAAAGTTTATTCTACAGTTGCTTTGTATTAACAATTTCTTGTAATTTTAACGTGTATGACTGAAGTTAAGATTCATATATATCAGAACACAGATCAATATATTTACTCGTATTTCAACTTCATTCGGGTTTAAATATTCTCAATGTTTCTGTTAATTAATATATGTTTCTTTGCAGAGCGCAGCGTTAGTTGCAGTAACAAACGTTTCGGAGTATCTCGACGAAATGTCGGTGCGGCGAATGGTTCTTCCAAAAACGAAGATGGTATACGAAAAAAATCAGGGTGATTTGAAGATAGTTTCGAACGTGCTCTCGTGCGTCGAGAAAACGTTGGATCGTTTAGATAAGAGTCAAATTATAGACGAAGTTTTGCCTCTGCTTTACGACGTACGTTTATCAGATCCCCAAATTATTTTGCGAGTAGTAAGTAAGTAACGCGTTAATTTATTACGGAAGAATTTAGATGGTAATGTTGTCTTTTGTTGTAGATATTTACAGGCTGATGCTTAGCGATAAGAAGTACGGATTATCCATAAACCTAATGGCAACTAAAGTAATGCCGTCGTTACTGCCTCAAACAGTGAATCCTTCCCTAAATTTGGACCAGTTTACTATTTTATTGGAAGTGCTTCAAGAAATGTTGGACCAGATAGATCGAAATCAACGCAATAAGTTGAAGTTAGATAATCTTTCGTTACCAAGTCCTGATCGTCACAGGCCACTAAGACACCAATATAGTTCTGATAACATGCACGTGGCACCGTTTAATATTCCAAATCTGCGAATAGAGCAGCGGAAGACTTCGAGTGCGGAAGATATGGCTCGGAAGAATTCGACCGGTTTGTAGTTTTGTTGGCCGTTTGTTTTTTATAAAGTTTACATAAAGGCATGCCGATGTTTTCAGGAGGTGTGTTGGGAGGTTGGTGGTTTGGAGCGTCGCCGTCTTCCCCAGACAGCAACTTCTTGCGCGTGGTGAACGCGTTCCCCAACAGGCGGCTTTCGGATAATACGCTTATGACACCAAAAATTCGCATCGCTCCGTCGTGCGCTTCTTCTCCAGGTGGCACACCCGGAGGAGGTCTACCCATTCGTCGCCATTCGAGTATCGGACCCCAGGAGCGGAGAGGTTCCACAGTAAACCTCTCTCCTCCAACGGTAATAATTCATTCAGATTAAATCGTATTCGTAAAGATTATAAGTATTTGAGAAAGTTAGATGCTAAGTTACAAATTTGCAATTCAAAATTTTTCTTTTATACATACTATATTTGGACTTACTCTTTAAAAGAGTTCATTCAGTATTAGCAATTCAAAATACATTGTGCAATATAACTCAATGCTGAGATGGCGATTGTTCGCACAGGGCGCGATAGGCTACAGCTCCGTGTCCCGAGGGGGCTCGAGCCTGTCTGTGCCGTCTACATATGTAAGTGCAGAGGTGTGTGTCGCGTGAGTTAATATCTGTTACAGCGCGAAGAAATGTGCACCCGTGGCGCAGTCCATCAGCGGGCTGCCTCACGGCCCCCTGCACGACATCACATGTCATTCATGTCACTTTGTTAATTGTGTTTTCATTCTCATTTGTGCCGTCCGACCGCTTGGAACTTGCGATATGTTGATTGCGCTCTGTCTCTATTCAGCTTGCACGGAGCATGATAGTGAGTATTTGTTTTGGTGTTAAAACTGGTAGTAGAGTTATATTGATTTTTGTTTGGTAGTAGTATTCCAAGATACACGACGCTGAACACTGTTGTATTTTTGTTTCGTTAAGCTTTTGCTATTGAAACCGATCAGAGTAACGAACGCTAAATGTAGGTTCCACCACCATTCATGCATTTCACCACTCTCACAACACTGTGTGCACATTTTAAAGCGAATGCACCGCACTGTACACGCTTGTTTACAGGGAGGTTCCATGCCCAACACCAGTAGCAGCGTACCCTACCTGCTCAGTAGTAGCATGCAGAGCATCCGATCTCGCAGGCCTTCGGCCGTGTTGGGCGGCTCGCAAGGATCGGGTCTGCTGCAGCAACTGGGCTCCGGCATGGTAAGACTCACCTCTTCACACCATCAGGCCAACGGCAGAACGTTGTCTAGTAGCACAGTTAGGAAATGCCCTTCCCTGAACATAACATTTAGCTGAATGTACGTACGTATGACAGTCGGTTTTAAAAAGAAAACACTCACACTCCTGCTTCTCCCACACTCATTTACCTCTGTCGTGCATAATCACTCACCTGCGGGGGCTGTTGCGTAGTATTTTTTGCCGATAATTTACAACAGCCTTCGCATAATTGTTTTTTGATGTTCCAGTACAACCTATTTTCCGGCCGAGAATAAGCATCACCACGCTGATGATTTGAGCTCATTCGTTTCTCTTGATTTATATTTAATTTTGTGGATAAGTCAATGAAGATCAGAAGTGGCAATCCGAGCGACAATCACAGGCGACAGCACAAATGCCAGACCCTGCTATTAACTGTTCTGTGTTCATGCAAGTGTTTGTCCCGATCATCGTCTGATATGACCGCCAAAATAACTCACATTCCTATGATGAAGAAGTTCTGTAGAATAGACTATCAGGCGATGACAACCGTTCTGCACAGTGCTCCATCTATGAAATCTGTAAAACCATCACACTCATACACAATCCCAAAAGAAATATGTGCCCTAGCAACCTTTAAAAAAAATATCCCTCGACAATCGTCTACGTATTATACAATTTGGTATCGGTATTTTACATAAAAACGTGTGTCTAATAATTATATGCATGCCGCCAACCTATATATGTCAATATTATATAACCCCAGTGTAATTTGCGACACAAGCAGTAAGAAAACATACCCAGTGGAATTAGCGAGTTTTTCCCGTACGTGTCGTAAAATTTTAACAATTTTCCACCGGCTCTACTATTAAAGATGTTTTTAATCTACTGTGATTCCCTGTCGGATAGCATGTTCTTTCTTTACGATGGTTGTGCCATTTGCTCAACGTGATCGCATAGATCGACTGGCTTTCTTAATGAAACCATCGTTGGTGCTGTCCATTGATTCTAAATTCGAATGTTAAACAAAAATTAATAATTAGAAATAGGTTTTAAATTTATTATATAAAAGTTCAATAATAAAATTTTGTCTTTGAGACGTTTAATCCATTCTTGGTTCTTCCATCATTAGTTATTACCGTTAAGTGCACATTTAAAAAAAAATAATAATAGAAAAAGTCGCAACAAACGCGCGATACGCACCATGCGCCACTGCGCCATCGCATTTTAAATCATGACAGCGCTAACTCGTTTACCATTCATTATTGTCATCTGGTAAATAATACGCTGGAGTATTATTTACGTTAAGATACGGCACAAAAAGATAGTTGTTCTATGCATAGTTTACGTCTTTACTATGTGTAAATAGAGAATCGTAAAAATTTCGATTTCATAACTTAAATATTACATGTTCGACAAACGACAATCTCAACATTGCACTTTACATTCGTTTTACTATAAAATGTCAATAATGTTTATTGTAATATAAGACTATATTCATATCAAATTTAAAATTTTATCTATATATAACTTAAGATCTGTAAATTGTATAATTTTTTATCTCCTTCAGTGTAAATAGACAAATTAGCAGTATATGTAAGATTGATATGATATGGTGGTAGTGAGAAGTTTCCGAATAAAGTTGGAAGTACAAATAAAGAACTGTAAAATGAGAAAGCTTTAATAAAATACAGAAAACGTAAATAAAGAGAATATTTGGGTATACGAGAAATTATTTTTAAAACGTCGTAGATTTTAGAGTAGTTACTATTGCGACTTATATGTAGATTATGTCGATTTTAATATTAAGTAGAACGAAAAATATTTTTCTATCGTCAAAATTTCGTTATCTTGAGCCACTATCGATATACTTAACAATAGAAAAAGAATAAATAATATATTTATCCTAACATTAGTAAAACAGTTTCTTAAGACTGATATGCCTAGTATTTATTCTACTATACTATCATACACTTCTTGTCATTGCTTCTGTTTGTGTTCAATGTTGTTCAGAATATATTGTTGTGAATCATTACTTCGATGTTCTTTAAGAATAACCAAAGTCTAACTGTACGTTTCCCGATGTTCTACACTTCCTGGATGTTAGTGTTCAGCACAACCCAAGGTAAAGGCACGACAACAAAATCGACGTTTCTAAGTGTTTATATAATTTAGCATTTTATTATAAATTTTAATGTTCTAACACACTCCCAAAACACACAACTAAATCGACAACAATTTGTAATCCCTATACACAGCCTCTAGCTTTTCAAATGACTCGTTGAATAACTGCTCGTCCACGTCGTATTTTTTATAATGATGTACATAAGCGCCGTTTGAAAATAACGTCCAAGCGTCTTCCAAAATATCATCCAGAGCAGTACAAACGTAATTATTATTAGAAGCTATAACGATGAACTTGTTCATGTCTTTAAAATTCCTCGGTTGATGGTGATGCATTAGTCTAGATTGAGAAGGAACCCAAGGAACGTACAACATCGAATCTGCAAACTGTTTCACGTCTTCCTCTAAAGCAGGTGTAGTTCCTCTACTGATAAGAACGTTACCTATGCACTTAAGCCTCCTAATAAATTCCGTAGATGGCTTAGCTTCCTGAATTTCATAAGTGGATTTAAACAAAGACCTAATTCGATTTGTAAGTATAACCCAAGAACAGGAAGCTTCGAATTTCAAATGTTCTTTAGAAATATGCGGGGCACTTTTCACTTGGATCAATTTATAACGCGGATGCGCCGCTAAGCTTGCCACCAATCGAGAAACGGAGACGTTGCCTACAGGTTGTAGCAATGCGGCCAACTGTTGCGCGATTATCGAATTAATGTCGCGAAAAGTAACGTTTCTAAGCGCTAAACTCGTCGAACACACTTGATGTATCACATCGTTTTCGTATAAATATGTTGCATCCACGATGTCGTATAATTTCGCCAATGTTAATAAACTGTTATAGTTCTGCGTCACTACTTCTCCAGTTTTGTACGGCAGTACAACGGTGTTTATCATCGTGGTGTTCGGATATTCATCTCGAAGCACTTCTATTGTATTACTTCCAACCCCGGAACCTGTTCCACCTGCTGAACTTAAAATATTCATGATGCTGTTCACCAAGTTACATTTCTCCATCTCCTTCCTAACACCATCAACTATATCCTCCATCAGCAACTTACTCTTACAATTGTACCCGTACGCCCAGTTGTTGGCTGCTCCACCTTGAGACTTAGCTGCTATGTTTTTGAACTTGTATAATCCGTTATCGTTTGCAGTCGATACTACTTTATTTTCAGTATCAATCAGGATAGATCTTGCTTCCCACTCTCCGATTTTATTAACATGAAACCATTTATTAGACGCCTCCGCAACATAATCGGGATTTCTACGTTTGTCACCACTCAACTTACCACAATCGTACTTTATATCACTATAGAGTTCAGAATATAGAGTCTGTCCTAACTGGTTTCCACATTGCCCAAATTGTAACGTTATTATGCTCATATTTCACTGGTTGTTTCAGAGGATCTTGAAGCATCTGTAAAATAAAGAACCACATTTAAATAAGGTCAACTAGTTCTTCTTAGTATATTAATTTTCTACATTCGTACCTCAAAGGACTAAAAATCAGTCTACGACCTTTGCCTTTGGCACTGGGTATTAATGCTCAAAATTTGACAAAGGTGTCAATTTTCATAATCAAAGTTAGCGGTTATTATATACTCTTTGCTCTCCAACATTTTAAACCTCTTTAACGCTGTAAATACCATACTTTAACCAAGGGTTTAACATCCTAACGTCTGAAATATCTTCAGCTACAGGTTTCTCTATTAACAAAGGATCGCACTAAATGTTCCCCTTTCCATACAGTTAGGAAAAAAATTAAACGACCATTGTGGTTTAACTTTAGTTTAAATGCAATAGGATAATTTGGCATCGGGGTGGTTTGTCAACGCACGAAATCAACACAACGGTTGGATGGAACGTCAATATCGTTCATCTGCGGCTATAGAAACTAGAAGAAATCAGTGGTGGGCATCAACATTCAGGGGGTCAGCAACGTACACCACTTTAAGAAGATCTTCACCAACTGTCGATGGACTTTAATAAATAGTCCAGCTTTTTATTAACTTAACATTCAAATTAATCGTTATGTTTTGGTAAAAGTAACTCGTAAAATGGGAATTTTGACTGAGTGAAGCGGTGAGTACAGCTTCATAAAATAACATTTTAAATCTTCAAAACGCATTTGTATAAATTATTAACCGAATTTAAATCAAACTTAGTTGCAAAATTGAGAAATCAAATACTGAAACCCACTAATCTGCAACGTGTTTTAACAACGTTCAGTTTTCTCAGTTATTTATTACATTTTCTAATCAAGAAGCTTCACCATTTTTTTGTATTTTTAGTTCTCAAAAATTTGTGTAAACTCTGACGTGATATCTTGATTTTGCAACGAGGTGTACAATAATTTTCCCCGTTAAAATCGAATCCTTAAAATGATAAAATTTAATGCACTCCCCTTTTCCATCAGTATAAAATGTGAACTCCAATAAACTTCCATATTTACTATTCTTTCAGTGTTACTTTTTACTCTAAGTGTTGTAAAAAAATCTCCAAATGTTAATATCGTCTTGTCTTATGTGATAATTGGAATGATCCATATTTTTTGGATTATGTAACTCTATAACATGTATAATAAAAAACTGTCCCCTTATATTTCTCTCGAGCGTTACGTAGTAAATCATTTTTTTCTATGACTGAAATACCCTCAAATAATTACATTTTAAAAATTCTCTTAGTGTTAAAAAGTGTTTTCAGCTCATCTGTGTTTCGAAAGCAATTTTTCCTATTGTCAAAGAGTTCACATACACCTAATAAAAGTTTTTCGTATATTGAACGTTTCGAATACTGCCAAACCATTTTACTTGTATAATTTTAACATATACCACACATTTATTTTGTTGATAAATATTTAAAGTAATCTTAAAGACTACTGATATTCTAAGTATGTATAGAATTATTTTCTTTTGCGTCTTCGTATGCCATATTCCCTAACGACGTTGGCGAATTGGACCAAAGTCATATTTTAAACACTAATCCTAAGTCCATAGAAATGATTCAAAAGGCTGCAAATGTTAATCCTCGCCTTTCTATCGAAATGTGTTTTATAGCGTTCCTTACTTGGCAATTATAGAATTTAAAGCGTAAGAATTAAAACGAACATACGAAAAATCACAATTACAAACGTAGAGGCACACGGAGCAGAACACAAAGAAGAAGTAATGAACTGCTAAAGCAAGAAAGTGAAAATACCGCCAGTTGTTAACTGTTAACTGGTAATATGTTTAACTCAATCTTCAAGAATAAACCTAAGACATCATGTAGTTTCGACTGGTTTCTTTAGTTCTATTTTTGACCTTAAATTCCAAGATTGAATTAAACAGTTACAAAATAGCAAGCCATGAAGAAAACGGAAATAACAGTTACAGTACATTACCCCAAAGAAAAAACTTTAATATCTAAAATAACAGTTATGGTAAAAAAAACCGGTGAGTTTTCCACAATCACCATGGTTTATCTACAAAGAGATACATCAAATGAGAAAACGCTTAACCAAATTAAACATAGTCAATAGAAAAGGAACGTGCGAATAACAACACTTTTTAGTGGGAACAGTTGTGGTAGAAAATACCCACAGAAAACGAACAGAGAACAGGAAATAGCAAAAGTACAAGAAAGAGGCTGTTCAAAATGAAGAAACAAGGAAAGAAGATGACAAGAAAAAGAAAAACAAAGTATTGACAAAAAAACATCAGTAGGAAAAAGAACAAGTTACAAGGATGAACGTACGAGGATCGTTCGATAACTACGTGGCCTAACAAAGAAAACGCAAGTTTTTTTGACAAAAAAAAAACATTTTATTTTTCAATATAGTCTCCTGCTCGCTCAACACACTTATTCCAACAATACTCTAAATTAGCAATGTCTTCATTATAGGTCGATGAATCCAAGTCCTCAAAATAGCTATTTACAGCAACGATTACCTCACAATTGGACGAAAATCTCTCACCGCCGAGCCATTTTTTCATGTTTGAAAATAGATGATAATCGCTGGGAGCCAAATCTGGGAAATAGACCGAATGAGGCACTAATTCAAATCCCAATTCATGAATTTTGGCCATGGCAGGCGCGTTATCCTGATGGAAAAGCACTTTCTTCTTTGCTAAATGAGGCCGTTTCTCTTTGATTTTGTCGCTCAATTGTTACAACACATTGGCATAATACTCGCCATTTATTGTTTTCCTCTTTTCTAAGTAGTCGACGAAGTCGAGAATCCCAAAACACAGTTGCCATAATGTATCAAGCAAAGAACAACATGAACTGGGGAAGAACACAAAAGAAGAAATGAGGCACCCAAGTTATATTTTAATGACTATACCACTCCCATTTTGCTTAACCAATCATATTGATCGATTTCCTTAGCAACAGCCAATAAAAACAATTTTCAAGTGAAAAAATCACACGTGCGTTTTAATAAGTGAAAAAACCACGCGTGGTTTTTTCACTTAGGTATTTTAAATAAGTGAAAACAATTCATAAATAGTAATTAACTGTTCGTGATATAGTCTTAACGAATACAACGCGTGATCCGATTTTCCTGTGATAAATTTGGATCGGAACGGCATCACTTGTTATATTACTGTTGACAAAATCACTGTCTTTCCTTTTTTTTTTATTGGCAGAATAATCGATAAGCAAAGTTTGGATCCCGTAACTGCAAAACCTTAGAAATGCATGTCGCTAAATATTAAATAATGTGTCCTGTTGCACCGAATAACTTTCAATCGCTGTTTGTACTGTCTCAAAATGCCCCTAAATACTGCCTTGCTTTCCTTAAGAATGATTATCAGCAAGTGTCAGTCCAGCTACGTCAAAAAAAAAAGTACAGGCTGTCCCAAATTTCTATAACTTCGCCACCTGCCTTACGAAGTCCCAGAATGGCCAAAATTGCTTCGAACTCAAAATTTGCATGACTGCATCCGACTGCTTATAAGAACGCCTCCAAACTGTGCCATTAATCAACAAAAACCGCCTCGATGGTCTACCCCTCGTTAACAAACAGTATCTACACACACAACATGATTAAACAAATAAGAAATAATTCGAAGAAGGAATTCCAAAGATAAAAGATCCTAAAAAATTGAAATGCCATTTTGAGGAAGAGTTGAATGTAAGAATAAAAAGAGAATGGAAGAATAGAAAACAAAAGCACTGCAGAAGATAGAACAGATCTAAAAAGCCATAATATCATTCATAATAGAAGCTTCTAAACTGGCACAACACAGCTGCAACCATGTAAAAAAATGCAAATATGATTCAAATCAGATCATGTATGAAGTGAGAACAAAAGTTGAGAAAAAAGATCCAAACGTTTGGACTTATAGCCTGTTCGTTCGAGCCCGTCATTTCTACCTGACTTCTTAAGTTATTACAACGGGCAATAAAAGTATTATGACGAGTTAGAGATGACAAGTCCTGCCATAAAAACCCTACCAAGGACGGCTTTAAACTGTTACCCAAGATATTTTGACATTTTATAAAGGAATTCTTCTATTCTTCTATTTAAGATGATTTACGACTTACCACTAAGCTGTAAAATGCTTCCAGCAATTTTACGCGGACCTTCGAACCAACTATACATAATTTGGTGTTGGTCAAGAACAAGATCAAACGGTGTGAGGCGGTGAAGGCAACTTCTACACATCATGCACCACAGAAGTACAACAGCAATTCTTTACCGAGATATAATCAACCCAACCAAGATAAACGCCTGACGCAGGCCAACGCCCACTTGGAGTAACAAAACGGTGGATATTCAGAAAATAGGACACAAAAAGCTATAGACAACGCAATGAATATCTAAGGCCTGTAGTGTTAAACAGTCAACTCCATTTTCTTAATTAAAGAAGGAATAATCCTAAACACGGTTAGATTAGGTCAACTGAAAAGTAACGGGAAAAGAAATGGATATACTACGTGGAAGAAAATGGCACACAACAAAGCCGACGAAAAAACAATGAATCTTAAGGTCTGTACTGTTAACAGTTAATGCTTCATGAACTCCATTCTCTTAATTGAAGAAAATAATTCTAAAAAAGCTTAGATTAAGACAACTAAAAAGCAACAGAAGAAGAGACAAACCAGAAGAGATGGATATATTACAAGCCAGGAACTGGGACACATAAAGCCATCGAAGAAACGATGAACCTTAAAGATCTATTGGGTTAAACAGTTAATGCTTTATCTGCTCAATTTTCTTAATTGAAAAAACAAGAATCTTAAACAAGGTTAGATGAGGACGAGTGAAAAGTAGGTAACAGAAAATGAGACACACCAAGAAGGAAGCCAGGGAATGAGACAGAAAAAGCCATCGAAAAAACAATCCTTAAAGGTCTGCAGTGTTAAATAGTTAATTCTTTATCAACTCCGTTCTCTTAACTGAAGAAGCAAGAGTCCTAAACAAGGTTAGATTAAGATGAGTAAAAAGTAACAGAAGAAGAGACATGCCAGAGAAAAGAGACGAATGCACTACAGGCCAGCAAATGGGACACAAAAATCCATCAAAAAACAATTAATCTTTAAGGTCTGTAGTGTTAATGCTTTAACAACTCCATTCTTTTAACTGAAGAAGTAAGAATCCTAAACAAGGTTAAATTAGGGCAATTAAAAAGCAGATGAAGAAGCGATACACCAAAAAATAGATGAATATACTAAAGGCCAAGAAATGGTATACAAAAAGCATCCAAAAAACAATGAATCATTAAGGTCGGTAGTGTTAAATTTATTCTCTTAATTGAAGAAGCAAGATTAGATTGGAACAACTGAAAAGACTTACCAGAGGAAGAAACACGCCGGGAAAAAGATGGATAAATTAAAGGCCAGGAAATACAACACAAAAGCCATCGAAAAAACAATGAAGCTTTAAAGGCTGTAATGTTAAACAGTTAATGTTTTATCAACTCCATTCTCTTAATTGAAGAAGCAAGAATCCAAAATGATGTTAGGTTAGGCAAACTCAAAAGTAACAGAAGAAGAGAAATGGATACACTACAGTCCATGAAACTAATCGATTTTTAAGTCTGTAGTATTAAATGGTTAATTTTATTATTTATTAACACCACTAACTGTAACTTGCTTTAATTTTGTAATCTAATAGAAAATACTTCAATATTTACTTTAATCCCTAATAATCAGAATGTATGTAGATGTACAATGTACAGACACCTAAAGAGTTACATAAAACTTCCAATAAAATAAATTAAGATACTTCAGTATGCAGTTTTTAGTATTACTAATCTTCTGTATTTGATTTATAATGTAAGCCGACTATAACAACTAATAATAGGTCTGTAACATAATTTAATTTATCGTATCATTGATTATAAAGACAACTTTATATTCGTTTATATTACACTTTTATTAATAATTATACATAACATAATAGCATAGCAACTCCGGCTTCATAATTCGTTAGTTACATAATATAAACAAACTGTTGCCAATGATACGATAAAGCTTGAAATGTAACTCGAATATTATGCGATTTAAACCGACTCGAACGTTGCGTAGTTGACTCGGCTAGCGCCTCGTCACCTAGCAACGTCCTCGTCTATTATATATAAATCGCATAATATTCTTGTTATATTAATAGCTATAAACCGTAATTATTAATGACAACAAAAAAGTTTGAGAGTCACAACAATTTCCACTTCAAAACGATAACTTTTAAGAACCACTGGAACTTAAACTGAAAACTTTTTGAAGGTCGATAACAAAACTCAAAGTACTGCAAAATCTTCATATTTTAAAATATTTTTATGAAATAATCAATAATAATAGTAAATCTTACTAACCAAATTTCAAGTTAAGCAGGTTTTCCCCTAAATTAATAATTCAAGAAGTAGCAACCGTTTACAAAAAGTAGGTAATTTTGTTTCCGGTCAATGTAACTTCGAATTCCAATCAACATCACTACCGATTTTAAGTCGATTTCATAACTCTGATAAACTTTAATACACAATTTAAATATCAACACATGTTACAGAATATTTAGTTAAGGTAGATTGCTTATTTTAAGACCACGCAAGAGTTCGTTTTCACAACAAAAGAACTTTCACACGGCGTGGATTTTTTACCATCGATGGAATTTAAATTCAGGCTCTGGACAGCAGCTGTCACCTATTGGTTGGTATTAACACTAAGCATAACAAGCGCTTATGTTAGGTTTGTATACAGGCTAGAATTAATGCTTGCCTATGATCAAATACCTTTTGCTGTAAGCTAACGTGTGTTCATAAAAAGTCGTCATCTCAGTTACTTTGAAAAACAAATTATAAGTCTTAGATTAAATCATAGACAATGACACTTTACAAATCTTGACATTTGGTTTTGTGTTCTGAATCAAATTACGAAATATGTTTCTGAAATCACAACCTACTGGAATGTTGACAGTTTATGGACACCCGTTATAATACCATATTTACCGAGTCTGTCAGATTTTACAGCACGTAGTTTAGTATTATTGGTAGCATTACTTGATACTGTTTTTATTCGAAATTGAATCATCATTTTTGATATTTTTACTAAAAACATTAAAAGTATAATAAATACTTTAATAAAAAAAAAGTCCCATATGATCCGGACTTTTTGACAAACCCTGTATACATAATTGTGAATTTAGGTTTTTCGGGATGATTTCTCTTAGCTTTCAGGAAGTTTCCTATATTTATAATTATGACAATAAAATACAGTTTTTAGGTTTCTACATATGTGAGTCTTCTTCCTTAACAAATGAATAAAAATATTTGAAACTGGGTTTTTTTTTAGAGTTAATTATTATACTGGGTGATTCACATAAGACGCGCCTCTTAACAATTTAAATAGGCAACCCAACTTACAAATTCACAACTAACGTTGATCTATGTTAATTCCCAATTAAACGTATGTAATCAGAGGTAGCTTACCTACATCAGAATGATAATGCATAATTACTTAAATGTCATGTTGGGTTGTATTTATTTAAACCACATCCATTAAGGGTGGGTTTTAGTTAAAATATTTTCCGTTTTTAAGTATTTTGGGTTGCCTGACTAAACAGCCAAGAAAGGATTGGATCTTCTAGTATTGCTTCTACCAAACAGAACTTCAAAATTCAGTATAAAGATATATACATAAACTAAATATACACATACAAATAGGAGCTTAGGTGGTATTTATGAAAAAGTTGTTAAATACCGTACTCTTGGCAATCCCGATTCAAAAGGTTTGTTTCATTTGCTAAAAGAGGTCACCTAAATTGTCAAAATTATTTATAGTCCATCTCAACCTTAGAAAGAAGTACAAAGCAGGGTTGTCATATTACATCCAGTAATATATACAAACATGGCCAGGTTCATTTATCTGCGCTGAAGAATTTACATAATCCTTCCAATTCTCCCAAAACCACGTGCGAAAAATGCGAAAAGGTATGGCCTTAGGCTATGTTGTAGGTAAATACAGGTGCATGCAACGTGAGCATTGCGTTCAATGTACACACTGCAAATATTTGCCACAAAAGCGGATGCGTCCAATTACAATATGACATGTCATGTATAATGTATTCAATTAGGACCGGAAGGTAAAGGTAACGGCACTTACACTCCAAGGAAAGTATGGCAGACAGCATGGAGGGTTAAGGCCTCCTAAATCACTTCCATACCCGGTTGTCCTGCACACGGTACAGATACTTTTGTACTATTATAACAACAGATCAATAAAAATACCAATTAGGGTAGGCTGTGAAATTGAATTATTTTGAATTGGTACTTTAGCCACATCCACAAAATGACATTTTATAACTTTTGTAATTTGACATTTTTATTGTAAACAAAGTTTATAACCTTAAATTCATGTCAGAAATGTCATTCTGTGGATGTAAAGTACCAATTGAAAATAATTCAATTTCACAGCCTACCCTAATTGGTTTTTTTATTGATCTTCTGTTATTATATAGAAGGCCCTATTGATATAGTTGGCCTTGGAGGAAGTAGACACTGGTGCCATCTATTAGACACTTTAACAAATTGGCATTTTTGAATTTTTATTAATTAAGCAATTTTTTTACTCCTTTAATTTAACCATGTTAAAAATGGGGAAAAATTGTTTAATGATATTTGAATTTAAAATCTGTTGCTAAACCTCTACAACCATAAATAGCCAAAATTCATTAATACCAGCGTTAACAACACAATAAGATAACAGAAAAATACAAGAAAAAAATTAAACACAAACCAACAAAAAATTGCTTTATTTGCTAATATTTTAACAACACCTTTAACACAAATTTGGTTTACTATTTTCAAAGAAATTAACAACTTACAAATTAAGTTGAATGTTTGACGGTATTTAAAAAAAATAATATCAATCCTTATCGACATCAGACGAAATTAATTTTATGTCATACTAGTTCATTATTGGCCATCGCCCTCAGGGCATAAACATCTACTTAACACCCTTGGTACATAAATAACTATTAAATCACCTGACTTTTCTGACAGAAATACTTTATCGCCTGTTTTGAATACTGAAGTGGCATTATGAACTCCTATTATACAGTGAAGGTCGTACTTTCATGCGATAACAGCACCTGTAAGTAAATATAAATAACACATCAGTTTGATTAAATTTTTCTATTAATTTCTCAAAAATTTTTCTTTCTAAATACTATGAAAATTAAATAACAAGAAATTTTGTGGGTTTAATGCTTGTTTGATAGTAACGAGAAGGTAGATTTGAATACCTATCAACTATGATTAAAGATTTTAAAAGTCACGTACTCACATGTTAAAGTTGTTAGAAAGATAAATATTGAAACCTATATCCTCGCCATGCTTCAAAGCTTGCTTTATTATCAAAAGAAAAGAGGACAAAGGGGTTAATAGCAACTACAGTTGAACTCTGATATAATAAAGTGGTTCAGAAACCATAGAAAGAGCTTGGTTTTGAAAATAAATACTCAAACCTATAATTCGAGTCTATGGTTTTAAAAGCTCAGTTAACTGTCCACGGGATATAGGTTCTAATAACTGCTGTGCTAGGCTACTTTCACTTACCTGTCTGTAACTAGCTGATGCCTTTCAAATCCGTAATAACGCAAGCACAGGCAACGATATCACCGTGCTTTTGCAACGTTCCTCAACAAATTCTCAGCCAAATTTTCCTCTTCTAATTTTGGTATGCCAACGATAATCTTGGGAAGTCTCAATTTGTCCCATTTTGGATAAAGGCGCTGTCTTTATATCGCTCTGTTTTGTAGACGGAATAAACGTTAGAAAAGAATTAAGTACTTAGTACTATTTTCTTTTTTAAACTAGATCAACTCAATGAAAATATCACAACTTGGAAACGTAAGTAAACGCCTGTAATATGAACGATTCCATAATGAACAATGAAATCATCCGAAGCTTGAAGTAATAAAAGTGCTTTTGTCGGGCCATGCAAATGGCCCCACCTGCCGCTTGTAGAGCGTTATGTACAATTCAACAGCTTTAAGTGATCCACACGAAGAGTTGCTCCAAGTCACTTTTTACCACAACTACTCTTTTAAATTTGTATCCTTTAAAAGAAAATTATTTTTCATTCCCATGGGCTTTCGTAAGATTTTTGAAATGTCTTTTAATAATAATTAGTTGCGCTTTTCTCCCATATGAATACTCATATTATGTCTTTTCAGACTGTCTTTGGTTGCACTCTTGTAATCACATAAATTACAGGGAAACGGTTTTTCTCCTGTATGAATATTCATATGTCTTTTCAGACAGTTTTTGATTGCACTCTTATATTCGCATAAATGACAGGCAAATGGTTTTTCTCCCGTATGCATATTTATAATATGAATTTTCAAGCAGTTTTTGGTTGCACTCTTATATTCGCATAAATAACAGGCAAATGGTTTTTCTCCTGTATGAATATTCATATGTTTTTTCAGTTGGTTTTTGGTTGTACTACTATATTCACATAAATTACAGACAAATGGCATTTCTCCTGTATGACTACTCATATGTATTTTCAGTTGGTTTTTGGTTGCAGTCCTAGATACACATAAATTACAGGCAAACGGTTTCTCTCCTGTATGTATACTCATATGCAACTTCAGATTGCTTTTAGTCACACTCCTATATTTACACAAATTACAGGCAAATGGCTTTTCTCCCGTATGAATATTCATATGTCTTTTTAGAAGGTTTTTGGTTGCACTCTTGTAATTACATAAATTACAGGCAAATAGTGTTTGTCCTGTATGAATATTCATATGCTTCTTCAGATGGTATTTGGTTGCACTCTTATGTTCACATAAATTACAGGCAAACGGTTTCTCTCCTGTATGTTTAATCAAATGCAATTTCAGATGGGTTTTAATTATAGTCCTATATTTACATAAATTACAGGCAAATGGTTTTTCTTCTGTATGAATATTCATATGTTTTTTCAGATGGTATTTGGTTGTACTCTTATGTTCACACTGTCCAAGTAGACTTCAAGTTTGATTTCTTTTTTGACGATATCCAAATCGAAATCATATTCGAGGTTAGCCATGGAATTTATTTCAGACATTTTCTATAGAATTTCCTGTCATAATAAAAAAAGATTATTACAAATAGCGTCTGGTAACTAATGGCGTAATGACTAACCTGTAATTAAAAATACACAATTTACAAATGTAAGCTGCACACACACACACACACACACAACACGGAACATAAACCCTCAACACACAACCACACACACAACCAAGCCACAGTATAGAAAACAATCAGTAAGGACAGCTGCTGTCGGCGCCTTTGAAGTTCATAGCGCAAGTTTTACAACCAATATGGCGGTCTTGGCAGGCCTTCACTGAATTGTGTATAGATGTCGCCAAACAAAAACGGCGCGAATTTGAAAATAGTATAGGATAAAAGTAAACAGTTTTTATGTACAAATGATGTTGATTAGGTATTTATGTCTGGAAACAAATATTGAATAGGTACTGAATCATATTTTTAATTTAGTAAATTATATAAATGTTGTAATAGATAAATTAACTAACTAAATTATGCTATTACAAACTATGTTACAGCTGCTTAATAATAGTAATAATTACAAAAATTAAAAGTAATTACAGTTACATTTCTGAAAATATGACAATTTATTTATATTTTACGTGTTATTTATTTTTTATTTTTTTATATATTATATGCCGGTGATAAGGTAGAGCAGGGACCCCTTTTGTGGGTGGTCATCTGATTGCCATCGATTTCTGGCTTCAAATTACTGTTAGCATTTAGCTATTATTGTTGTTATTTTTGTATTATTATTATTATTATTAGTTTTTTTTGTGTTTTTGCACGCTGTGCTGTTTATGTTTTCTAGGTAATGAAGCTGGAATAAACATTATTATTAGTATTATTATTATATGCAGCGCAATATCTATCGGTGGTTCCAAATAATGTTTTTCCTAAAAATTCTTTCGCCACTTGGATTTGTGACTCTAAAGTTTGCATTTACAAATTTAAACGAATAAAATAAGGTCATCCTCCCACTTTCCGCTTCTAAAAGTTTGACATTTACACACGTGTTTAACACACACAACTGTAGCGCCACTAATGGATTATTCTCGAAGTTCCGCCAACAAGAGGACATGCGCATACAAAACTGGTCACATCAAAAGCACTAAGCTGTCCTTACTGATTGTTTTCTATACTGTGACCAAGCACACAACACACAGAAAACAGAAAACACGTGAACAAGAGTGAATTAACAACAGGTAGTGTCTCTATAACCGGTGTACGGATACATAGCTGACATTCGCAAAAAAAGCAAAATGTTTATATTCAGAAATATTTTATAGAAAAATAAATGCATTAAATATACTCAAAACACAATAAAATTACTGTACCGTCACGCGTGCGTGAAGTTAGCAAAGTAATAAAAGCATTAATAACGTCAAGAAATTCTAATTTCTGACTAATCCTTACAAAAATAACATCCAACATTAAAATACGTAAAAGACCATAAGTACTTAATATAAATCTGCCACTAACCTGTTCGAGAAAACACCCAATAAAGAGGACCAACCAGCAGAAGAGGCAGCAAAAACTCAAAAATACACAGCTGTCATTCAATACATACGCGGAGTTTCCGACCAGTTAAGAAGGATCGGAAACAGATTCAACATACGCACTGCATTCAAGTCCTCACGAACAGTTAGAGAATTAATCATCAAGACCAAATCTGATAACGAAGATCAAAAGACGAAGAACTGTGTCTAAACGGTGCCATGCGAGTGTGGCAGAGAGCAGTGGCGACTAGTGCTAAAGGGCACAAGGGCACGTGCCCTCTCTACACTCGAGAGAAAGAAAGCTTTTTTTAATAACACTTCTCACTTCTAACTTTTATTTTTTTTAACACAAGTAACACAACAATCTATTATTATACCTATAATATCAATATTATAGTCCATTGCCGCGTCGCCTGCCGAAACGAAGAGTTATCAAAACTTTCTTCCGGGGACAATTTGAAATGCTACCTATTTTTGGTGACGATTGCGCATGTACAAAATTCATGAAGTGACCTGAATGGACCAATTTAGATGATGAAATTTGGATTATATTACCCCAGCACCTATACAACTAGCAATGAATTCATTTCCATGATGTTTTCCACTTATGTACTTGTAAAATATTAACTTTACAAAAAAAAATGAATTCTATCTTTTTTATAGAGAATTTAATGCTTTTTAATTTAATTTTTTTAATACAGTTAATAAATAACGAGTTATTTACAAAAAATCATTAAAACGCACCTTTTTTTCAACATGGCGGCATGAGCTTGTCTTCAATTTAGGAAAAAGAATAGTAAAAGGAAAAATAAAAAGTTATAAACTAAAAGAACAGGAAATTAGGAAGAAATACAAAAAAACTTAAAGTTCAAAATGAACAACAAGGAATAGAAATGAAATAGAGGGAGTTTAAGAAGAACTAAAACGTCTTAGAAATTAGAGACTGCAAATGGAACAACTAAAATATCGAACACGGAGAAGACGAAACGGTGGACCAAAGAATTACAACAGAAGATAAAAGAGAAAAAATGAATATGGAAAAGGTATCTGACTACAAAAGGAACACGGGATTATGAAAAATCTATAAAAAAGGGAAAGAGGTGCAAATAGCAGTTCAGAGAGCAAATAAAGAGTTTTGGAGAAATTTGGACAGAAAAGTTTGTCTTATTCGAAAAATGTAAAGAGAGAAGTAACCTTATTCGCTGTCCCTTTCTAATGAATTTCAAGTTTCATTAGTTTAGTTCAATATTTAGTACAAATACAAAACGGTTTGTCTAAACAAGTAGTCTGTTACAGATTCACCGCAGCACTTCAAGAGAGTTGCGTACATTTACAGAAATACTAATACTTCAAAAATAAAGCAGAAAGCACTTACTTATGTTTAATTTACAGATCACCGACCTGTATGACGTTCGCTAGAAATAAGTAATAATCTACTAATAATAGGAAATAAAACAGGATCTTTCATTTGGACTTTGTAATCACATCTCTGAATGTTTTAATTTAATTTTAATCAGAAGGGTATCTTTACTTTTTTAATATTATCAATTATAAAGCTTTACGTTTGCGCATAATTTTTAATCAGTTTTCAAACAATGAATTATTTATAAAATGTAATAAATAGAAAATCGATTTATATATTTTTAATTTGTTTATTTATCTTTTTATTACCTAACTTGGGCGTCATTTATCTAAAAAGCAAGATAACAATGAGTTTGTTTACTTAATACGAGTGTTTGGATTATTCGCTTTCGTTTATTACATATTTTATATTTATTATCATTTAGTTACGTAATCGATCATTAATGATTAATAGCTATTTAGATAAGAGTTTATCAGTGCTCTTAAAAACAGGAAATTAATAACTCCGTTTATTTGTTTTTGTCGTAATTATCCTCTTAAACAGAAATGCCTATTTAAGTGAGACTTCTTCGAAAATTTTGTAATAATTGCATCATGAATATCTAGAAAGTCATGAATTTCTAATTCGATCACATTTTAATTTTTGACGATCGGGCTTAATCATATTTTAAAAATATAGTAGTCGATGCGTGTTGCGATCCTTGGCAACCGCAAGCCTAGATTTCGTCCAATAAACAAACAACGGCGCTAGTAGCAACCTCTGGTTTGAAACTTAGCTGCATTGTCAAAATGAAAAATTGTACTTTGTCAAGTCAGGTACTTACGTTTAAAATTTATTAAATTCAACAGATGTAAATCTGTCTTTATGATAAAGTCGTGTACGTTTTAGTGTTAACTAGAAAACAGTAATAAAAGTAGTAACCCCCGTAAAATATTTTCACAACCCGCCACTGGTACACGTCATTTATAAGTGTCATTTTAGTGATTTTAGATACATAATTTAGGCAAATTATTATTCTAAATTCAAGTGTAAATTTAAATTAATGTACCTATATTATTGTCCAAAAAACAAATAAAAGAATAAAAATGTTCAAAAGAATTAGTCAGATGTTTGAATGCAGTAAAAAACTTTCAACCGTGCCTGTGCAGAAATATCGATGTGGAATTGGACCCTTTCGCTAATCGAAGTCGAAGAAATATAAATATTTATATCAATCAAAAATTATCATCTGAAACGTAAATCTTCTGTGAGACAAAACGACCAATTCCAAAGTACAAATTTAATTGAAGAACATTTTTATTTGATTATCGATAACCACGAATTTCTGAAAGCAAACGAGTATTGTACGTATTTATAGCTGGACCCCAAGTACGTTTACTGTGTACGCGAGTCTCTCGTATTTATTTTTAAAATAAAGTGACATAACTTCGTTTTTGCACTTGGCTTGAAGCTATACCTGCTACCGGCGTTAGTTGCCAGACAATTATTCGCTTGAGCGGTGTTATTGGAGAAACTGCGGTCCATATTTTACGGCAGGGGGCTAGTGTACTTAATAAAATGTCAACAATTACGTTATTATCTCCCGTTATCAATCGACATGGCCTTCGGGTGCGCCGATTTACATTTGCGTCGTTCTTCCAGAACAAGTCAGCTGATGGCCAGAGGGTATACTCTCCAGCAATTGCAGCTAGAACCATGTCGACAGAACCACCAAAATCTATTACCCTGGACACCCTCAACCCCAATATCAAAATTATGGAATATGCGGTCCGTGGACCGCTAATGATTAGAGCTGGAGAAATAGAAAAGGAAATTGAAAAGGTAAAGTTACCTATGTTTTTACAAGGCCACTTGTTTCATAGCCCACTAATTATTTCGTTAATTGCGTTTATTACAATTTATAAGGATCACTTCCAGTTGGTACCAGTTTTGTTGATAGGAGATGACACACCTTGACCTATTATTTAAATTCCTGTTTTATCATATTTTATGTTTCCAAGAGAATATTACATTAATCAATACTTATGTGAGGTTAAGATGAATAAATAAACTTACCAATTCTTGTATTCATGTTTAAAGCATTTCGTATTTTTGGACATTCTATAAATATCCTTACTGTTACCTGATATAATTATTTCGGGTTTGTTTACGTAAACACAAAATTGCATTTTTAAACAACTGTTTTCTCAGCTGTAAAACATATGTTTAGTTTCACCTCCTTGAACCCGAGACATTAACATACATACATATGGTTGCAATATGACAATGGCACAGCCCAGTTTTTTAATTTTAATTAATCCGTTTGTTACTAATTTAATTTAAGTCGTTAAGCGTTGTTCGAAAATATTCCACAATTACCGGTATTTACATAATCTCAAGCTCAAGTTATGCTTTTAAAATAAATCCCAATTAAGATGCATTCGTTTGTAAATATAAAACTAATTGTGCAAGGTTTTTAGAGCGGAAACTGCAATTATCTAATTTTAGCTGTTATTAGTTTGACTTCCATTGGTAAACTGAAAACACATCTTCATTACAGGGTGTCAAAAAACCATTCACCGAACTTATAAGAGCCAATATCGGTGACTGTCATGCTATGGGTCAAATTCCAATTACGTTCATTCGACAAGTATTGGCCACCGTACTATTTCCCCAATTTCTCGAAGATCCGAATTTTCCATCCGATGTAAAAGATCGAGCATGTGCAATATTGGGTGGTTGCAGAGGGGGATCGGCTGGTTCTTATTCGGAATCAGCCGGTATTGAAATCATTCGCAAACATGTTGCAGAATATATCGAAAAACGAGACGGTGGCATTCCTTGCGATTGGCAAAATGTTGTACTAAGTACTGGTTAGTACACCTAGATAAAGTATTAAGCTCCTTCTAATCTTTTCTTTTTATTAATAGGTGCCAGTGATGCCATTAAGAACATCTTAAAATTGATGATTTGCGAAGTAGGCGGAAAACAATCAGGTGTGCTGATACCCATTCCACAATATCCACTTTATTCCGCTACTTTGGCCGAATTTGCTATCACTCAAGTTGGATATTATTTAGACGAGTCGAAACAATGGGCATTGGGTACTCCTGAACTGGAGGTATTTTATATTCCGTTTGTAATTACGTTTAATTCGTAAGCTCTGTAATTTATAGAACGGAATAAAGGAGGGACGCAAGAAATGTCATGTCAGGGCTATCGTCGTTATTAATCCAGGTAATCCAACCGGTCAGGTACTTTCAAGAGAAAATATAGAAGAAATCATTAAATTCGCCTACAAGGAAAAGCTGTTCATTTTGGCTGACGAAGTATATCAAGACAACGTTTACGCAGAAGGCTCTAAATTCCATTCCTTCAAGAAAGTAAGTTAAAAATTATCTACGAATGTTGTTGATGCGTTAGTTGCTAGGGCTTTTTAAAATGTTTGTCCTCAGCGTTTGCTAATTTAATTTTTTAGATAGTACATGTTATCTTTTTGATAAATTTAAAAAAAACTAGGTGTTACGAGTAATGTAAATAGATAAAAATTTATACGGTTTATTTACATTACGATAAATCTAGTATAATAGAAAATTAGCTGAGCATACATAAATAATGGCGTTAATTGTTTTAGTTTCGTTAGCATGTGTTTATTAAAAAAACAAACGCTTTGTTATATTAGCTTTCTCACACTTGAAGGTGTGAATTTTTAGTTGTTTCTAAGCTCGTCCATGCTCGGCTTGGCTCATAGAAAATGTCAAATATTCCCAACTGGGCTTAAGCATAGAACTTTTCCCGATCTTTAAGTTTTTATCAAGTTTCAAGCCTTCAGCTTCGAACTTTTACCAAGATTTGAGCATTTATCGAGGAGCACGAATAAAGATAAGACAGAAGTCGAGCATTTACCGAACTTCAAGTCTTGACTAAGCAATTTAGAAAAACACTTGGCCCGGCTCGGTTCAATAAATCTTAGGTTTGATCTTGCTCAAAGCTCGAGCTTAGAAGTCTTTTTCCCACATCTAATTATACATATAGCTTTTGTACAGGCTGTTTAGACCCACAGCTTTGTTATCTGTTTCCATTCTGTCCTATTTTTGGTTTTAATTTTCCAATCTCTTGTACCCTTTTCTTCCAAATTAGCTTTAACAACTTGTTGCCATCGCTTTCTTGGTCTCATTTTTCTTTTCTTGTAGTCTTGGGAATTCTTTCAATGTGGCCCAACCACTGCAATCTTCTCGTTTTTATTACTTTATCTATAGCTGGCTCCTTGTAGATTTCATAGACTTCTTTGTTTGTCCTTCTCTCGTATCCGATTTCTGTTTTTTTACCTCCCAATATATGTATGTATATGTGTCAGAGCTTCAGGCCATGAAGACCCCTAGCTTCTTTGCCTGTATGAGTTTGTGGTCTCTGTCCTGGGCTTTTTGCTTCCATCTCCACTCCTACCTCCCTTAGATCCCATTGTACTGCATCCAGCCAATTCTTCTTTGGTCTTCCCCCTTTAGTTAGTAGCACTTTTTTTTAATTCTATTTGGTTGCATCCTTTCTAAATGACCCAACCATCTGACTCTTTGGGACCTCATTCTTTGTGTTATTGTATCTGCAATAAATAATCTGCATTTTATTCACAAAAAACAGACAATCCTTGTTATTTATTCCTCTGCTTCTATTTTATTGTCTTTATTGTTCCGTATACATACCATCTTTTCTTGCTTCTTTTATTAATTTTCACGCTGTTTTTCTTTCTGTTCCGTTTTCATTGTCCTTATACTAGCCTAGGTCGTCTTCATTTTAATTTGTTGGCATCTTTTTTAGCAGTTTTTTTATGTTTTGTTGCCTTGGTTTTGTAGCATTTGTTCGTCTCTGTTCCTTCTATCTTTTCTTTTTCGTCTTTGTTGGAATTCTTATTTTGGTCCCATTTGTTTTGTTTCTTATGTTGTGCCAAACAACTCTGTGTCCATATTCTAATTTTTTTCGGTATTGCCCCTTTACCTTACGGCCCTGTGGGCGAATTTCCATTCCCTTCACCTGTTAATCTCTCTTTTCTCTTTTGTTGCTTTTTCTCTTTGGTATTCTGTGTTTTTTCTGTCCTTTGGATAACATCACATCTGCCTTCTTTGTCTTCTCTTCCTCCCTTTCCGCTGCTTTTATATCTTGTCTCACCTCCTTCAGTATCACATTTGTTTCTCCTTCGATTGTATAGGCTTCTCCATTTACTATTAACTTAATTTTTCTGATTCTTGCATTTAAACCTTTTTCCCTGGCTTCTTTAAAATGCTGATTTAGAAATCTTCTTCCTATTAGTTCCTTTTCCGTTAGGTCCTCCTGTATCCAGTAATTAGTTTCTTTTAGTTTTCTGGTATTGTGTAGGATCTCTTGTTTCTTGCTGTTTGATATCATGGAAACTAAAATGGGTCTCTTTTCTTCTTTTTTTGCCAATTTTTCCTATTCTATCTATATCTCTTCCTTTATCTATTTCCATCTCCATATTTCGTTAATACTCTGTAATAGTCTTTCTTGATTCTCATCCGGTAATTCTTTAACTCACTTAACAATGATGTTGTTTCTTTTTATTGCTTACTCCAACTTTTCTCTTTTTGTAATTCCTTGATTAAATTAAAATATTCGCATTAACTTTCTTTAATTTCCCCGAAAATGTCTTGCATAAAAACCAATATTTCTTTTTCTGGTCCCATATTGTGTCCTCTAATTGACTACCCAAGTACTGATTATTCTTATCGCAATTGACTTAACCGTCCTTCAACAGCTCGGAAGTCAGACCACAGTGCTGATCCAAAATTGGCTGAATCTGATGTAGTACTTCAACTGCACCATTAGTACACGGAAATTAAACATTAAAACATAGAATAGGAGAAATAATTTATGAAGTTTTCATATTACGTAGATAAACTCTCAGCAGGGGTAGAAACAAAAACCCGAAAAGTTCCCAACTGATATGTCATAAATCACCCCCCAGCTCGTACATTGTGCTTGTTTTTCTCATTTTTCTCTTTAGCCGTTGTTTAAACGGGAAATGTTTATGGAAACAAAAATATTCTTTATTAAATTTTACACAAAAAGTGCTATATTGATGTTTTGTCTAATCCCCATCTAATTCGCAAAAATAACGTTTAAAGTTAAGGGTAGAAATTAGCGCGCTGTTAGAAATCAATAAAATGAGGTTTTAAGTGTAGCGATTTTACGTAGGTACTTTACGTATTCTACACATTATAACATACAGTGGTTAATAATATTCGGTTAATAGACAGATATAGTGCTTGTGTTGGACATTTAAAACAACTTTATAAAGAACTATCCCTTTAACTTTAAACGCAATTCGCCAGAGTTGGATGGAGATTAGCCAAAAGGACAATATAACCTTTTTTGTGTAGAATTTAATAATAAACATTTCATTTTCTATACATTTTGCGAATCGGAGCAACGGGTTATAAAATTTTTTATTAAACTGTAACCTATACTGGCCAGGGGTGAGTTTTCACGAAAAAGGGGGATGTTGCGGACACTCGTTGAGTGGGAACTTTTCGTGCTTTCGTTCCTACCCCTATTGGGAATATAACTACATAAATATAAAAACTTTATAAATTATTTCTTCTAAAAAGTACTATTTGCTTGTAACAACAGATCAATAAAAATACCAATTAGGGTAGGCTGTGAAATTGAATTATTTTGAATTGGTACTTTAGCCACATCCACAGAATCACATTTTTGACATTTTTATTGTAAACAAAGTTTATAACCTTAAATTCATGTCAGAAATGTTATTCTGTGGATGTGGCTAAACGGTGATGTTATTAAGATGGTGTCTCCACTCCTTCAATTGTTTGTGAACTGTATTCTTTGACAAGTTGCGTACTAGTTTCAACAATTGCTGTAAGATGGCGCTAATGACAGTTGAATATTGGCACTAAGAACTGTCAAATTATTTAATTTTGAATGTTTATCACAACTCTTGGCGGCACAGAGTATTTATATTTTGCCGATTTTACCCCAGATTTTTTATCTGATTTTCAAAAATGCCCAGATATTGTTGCTTATGCGTATTATCAAAAACGAACAATGAAGATTTAACTTTACTTGCAGCTCCTAAGGTGAAATTCTGATTTTTTTAAATACATTTTTATTATAACCATTGTATTTGTATTATTTTTCATCGCATTCCCTATTATACTCAATTAGAGGCTTTCCATTAATATTTTTTCTTTTTATTAAAATACCAAAAAATACAAAAACATTAATTGTATTGAGTGCAAATCTTTCTTGCTAGGAAGTGGTACTGAAAACTATAAACTATAATCAGTTAATTACAGCAAAAATCAGAGAATTTCTTACTTCTCCTTCAGAGAAACAATACAGTTTTTTATTGGAAACTGAGGTTGTAGTAAGTGGAATTTTCAAAAACATACTCCGCAAAAATGTTTTGGTAGAAATCAATGAAGCACTAGATAATCACAGGTACACAAGTTCAAATACTTGCTGGGATGTCCTACTCATTCTGAAGAGCTTACGCAGGACATTTTGCATAATTTCATTGTTATGAGATTAACGTTAACCTGCCAGAAAGAAAGTAAATCTAGGTCGAGCGAATGAAAATCTAAAAAACATGCAAAACTAACAAAATTGTATTGATACGTATTTATGACATATACTTACCACATAGATTAAAAGGTTTTCGGTAACAACAACTGTTTAAGTGTAATTATTTCAATTTATGTGTTCTTAATATGGCTTAGATTCTGCAAAATTTATAAAAATACGGTACGTTATAACAGGTTATGATTATGAAAATATCATACAGGTCACTGTAAAATATCAAAGTTTATGCCGTCATCTAGCGGCAAATATCTAAACTAGTACGTATACTGTCAAACGATGCAGTACAAAAGTTTTATATGGAAAACAGTGGGAGTAGGAACACCATATCTTAATAACATCACCGGCTAAACTACCAATTCAAAATAATTCAATTTCACAGCCTACCCTAATTGGTTTTTTTATTGATCTTCTGTTACTATATGCTGTTTTTCAATCACAGTATAAATTTGGCTCAATAAAGCTCGAATCATTTGAGTTAAAATCAAAATCAAAATTCTTGGTACAAATATTCGTTTAGTACTTAATTGTTCCCTTTTAGGTCATGATGGAAATGGGAGCACCATACAACAAATTGGAACTGGCGAGTTTCATGTCATGCTCGAAGGGTTACATGGGAGAATGCGGTTTAAGAGGAGGATATGCTGAAATCGTCAATATGGATGCAGATGTTAAAGCCATGTATCTAAAATCTATAAGCGCAATGTTATGTCCTACAATAGTAGGGCAAGCTTGTATGGACTGTGTTGTAAATCCTCCTAAAAAAGGCGAACCCAGTTATGACGTTTATACGAAGGAAAAACAAGATGTACTCGATCAATTAAAGGTTTGTTATCATATTGTGTTTAGGGCCTCAATTAAAATCTTTCCTTTTAGGTACGAGCAAAAATGGTCGCAGATGCGTTCAATTCCTTTGAAGGATTCAGTTGTAATGTGGTTCAAGGTGCGATGTATGCGTTTCCTCAGATTAGGTTACCTCCAAAAGCAATCGAGGCCGCTAAAAAAGCTAATCAATCCCCAGACACATTTTATGCTTTCCAGATTCTTGAAAGTACCGGGATTTGTATAATTCCAGGCTCTGGATTTGGTCAGCAACCAGGAACATTCCATTTTCGTACTACGATACTGCCTCAAACTGATTTACTTAAAGATATGTTAAAGAAATTTGATACATTCCACAAGCAATTTGTTGCGAAATATAAGTAAATCGAGGCAGTTATTTATTGATTCGTCTGTAGGTATATTGTGCACGTATAAATTGTTACGTTTTTATTTATGGTTCTACTTTTTACGTAGGATCACTTTTTTTGAAATTTATTTATATATGGTAACTTGTTATTCAACGGAGTACTTAGACAATACTGTAAAACTAATCTATAAACGTTAAATACTCTGTTGAGATTGTACGATATAGTTGTATCGGCGTAATGATCATATTTTTTAACATCACTGTAATGCAAAGTTAAGAGATTGAAGTGTTATTAAAACTCATATTTAGAAGAGTATATCAAGCACGAAGAATTATCGTAGAAATAAACAAACATAGCATCTACTTTAGAAGAATTGCATCGGTGACAGTTGTTAATGGGGATGTAGCGGTTAACACTTTAATTACTGCACTTGTAAAATAATCATAATGTAGAAAATTGAACATTAGAGTTACGAAGTTACCGGAATTGATATTATTCACATGCTGAAACATAAGTATTAAGACATACGTACATCAGAATCCTTTAATTTTGCATTATAATGTATTTTAAGTAAATAAGGTGTATAATATACTGTTCACATAGTGTTCATTCTGCAAACAGCTCAAGTAAAACATTGAATGTAATTTGAGAATGTAAAAAATAAACAACTTACAATTAAAATGTGTTTCATTAAGAGATACATGTAAATGCTCAAGAATTAAAATAACGACGACCCCCTTTTTATCCGAGCCCTTGGAAACCTTCCATGATGGGTTTCCTTCTTTTAGATCTTTCGTTGATTTTATTCATGGTGGCGCCCTATCTACCGTTTACGACCATCGCCCTTTTGAAGGGTTAGTAAGTGTTTTGATACGATTTCAGTGATATGAACCACCCATCTTCGCTGCAGCTTAGCCGCGTGCATCCCGGATTTGACATCCGCTATTTAATGTCGTAGTGTGCGTTTGGCACGTGACATTGTTTGCACAGTTTTATGTAGCAGTTGCTGTACGTCATCCTCATTCTCGGCGACCAGCGTTATGTTCCTTTCACCTCTGTGATGATTTCGTCCATTATTATATTGAAAAGCATCGGGCTCAACAAATCGCCCTGTCGTATGCCATGGTTGATAGGAATTGGCCCTAAATACGTTCCATTAGTTTTTATTAATAATAATAATAAACCTTTATTTAGCATACTGCTAATATACAGTGCGGTCGTTTAGTCTGGAAACCTGGGAATAAACAGTCCGTTCATTTATGGAAAAAATCCTCGGACAGGTCATTTTTTATTGCACACATTTTGACATATCGTTAAAATTTTTTCCGCCATATTTGAAAAAGTTATGACGTCATCGCCATTTTTATTTCGCAAATTTTCAAGGTCATACTTTTTTGACATTTTTGGTTTTAGAATTTCACGAGGAATCCAAATCTGCCAAAAAAAAAAATGGGGGTCGCCATTTAAAAAAATTGGCGATGACGTCATAACTTTTTCAAATATGACGGAAAAAATTTTAACGATATGTCAAAATGTGTGCAATAAAAAATAAAAATTGACCTGTCCGAGGATTTTTTCCATAAATGAACGGACAACTTTTTATTCCCAGGTTTCCAGACTAAACGACCGCACTGTATAATACAACAAAAACAAAAAAAAAGAAAATTTATAAATATGCAATAACCAAATCTAGTATCTACTCAAATAATATTCTTTTAGCCCTGCCTTAAATCTCTCTAAACATGTTTCGTTTTTAATTCGATTATCTAACGTATTAAATTGTATTAACCCCCTTATTTTAATGCTACTTTGTGTGTATACATTTTCAATACGTTCTACTATTTGCTCTGGCACGTTTCTTTCTCTTAATAAACTTATTATGTCGGTCAGAACATAATATTCGGTCGAACGCCTTTTCTAAATCGACGAAAAGCATACAAATGCTGTTTTATTAAATTCGATCGCCTTTTCTGCTATCTGTGTATTACAAAGATAGCATCTATGCAAGATCTTCCTGTTCGGAACCCTTGCTGTTCATCTTGTATCATTATTATTTTGTTTAATTTTTCTTGTATAGTTTTTGTGGTCAGTTTGAGTGTTGTATTCAGCAATGTTATGTCGCGATAGTTTTGTGGAGGTTTTCTGTCGCCCTTTTTGAATATTGGAATTATTATATAAATTTTGGAATTAAAAACCGTCTTTTTGAATATTTCATATATTATAGCGACGACGACCGTAGAAATATATTTTGACAAACGTAGAAATCTATCCTAGGTTTAAAATAAATTGGGAAATTTCAAAAGATTTTAAATCGAAATTCGAATTTTATGATTGTAATTTATATTCTAAACTAGTAGTACATTTTAGATTATAACATCGTAAATTAATTTTTAAAACTTTAATTTAAAATTCAATGCCCAATTTTATTCTAACGTAGTAAACCTGCAACCTTTTGATAATACTTGTTCGTTATCGCGGCACTGCATAAAATGAACCCGGACCTCCCAGAAAACAGGCCTTTTCGTGCTTTCTGATAATTTGATAAGAGTGCAGAGCACAAATTACAGTTGGCGAAGCTAAATTTTTAGTTAAGAATGTTAATCGACAGTTTTAATTTAAATTATAGTGACATTTGAGTGCATAGAAATGGTAAACCGTTAACATTTGTTAATTTCTGTTTGAATTCCATGGCTATCGCTATTTTTGGGGTGATTTACGTCATTTTCATACCTAATTTCTGAGGTTACAAGGCACGCAAAATTAATTTTGTTTATTGATTCAGATGCAGGATTTTATGCTCTACAACTTTTATTTGAAGCTTTTTTACCTAAAATAATTAGGGGAGCAGGAAATTACGAAAATATGATTTTACATGTTAAATCCCTATGTTCGGGTGTTCGAGTCACCACCCTGTATGTATATAGAATATATTTTTTTTTGTCGTCTTCGATATTGTTTAGTTTTGCGAGGTTAAATTTAGATCTTGCTGGTATGTTTTTGTTATTCTATTTTGTTATCTCATCTCGCATTATTATATTTGCTTTTACGAGGTGGTGGTTGAAGGCTATGTCGGCACCTCACATCGCTCTTACATCCCGTAACGAATTTTTCCATTTTTCTTCGATCATTATGGGGTCAATTTGGTTCTTATGGTGTTCATCAGGTGATGAACACGTGTGAAGGAAACTCGGGTCCTTAAAAACTTTCTTATGTTTGAAAAATATACCGCCAATTAACTATTAACTAGGCTATTTGTCTTAGAAAAATCAACAGACTTTGCTCCGTTTTCGTTCACAACTCCTAATCCATGTTTCTCCATCGCATTTTCCTTTCCTGCATGATCACTTCCAACCTAGTAAATTGCCCACAAATATATTTATTTTCAACCAGTTTGAGAAACTGTAACGTAATATTTGATTAAAATGAAATATATACTGAGCACTAAAACATAATAATTATTTGTTCTACATGGAGTAAACTACAAGAAAATAAAAATTATCATAATTTACGCCACAGTTTTATCTGTAGTTTATCTGTTTTTCCTTTTTCCACAGAATTCAGGCCGAAGTTTACTTAACAAATGGAATATCTTTTAGATTAGCTTTCTCTTAAATTTTGTAAATTGATAGGGTGTGTGTACGTGTTTGTGTGTGTAATTACAATAGGTACCTAAATAGGATGCAAAAACTGCAGATGGTTAATGTACTAAGTGTGATCGATCATACCTAGAAGAATTGTTTTTTTACAGGTATTCATAATTATAAAATGCGTAATTATTTCACATAAGTTGTGATTCTAGGCAGGTTTCGAAATGGCAAATTTTCAATATATACGATATTTTAGTAAAACGCTGTGTTAAATTCACATACGTCTGTGACAATTTATTTCTCATCATGTAATTTCATAACATAACAAATAATATCAATACGCGTAATTCTCGATATTTTTCAAAGTCGTAATTTTATAAAATAGAATTCTATTCTCCTCAATCTTGCCTCTTTAAATTGTTAAAATAAAATTATAATTTTTTGAAATATTAAGTATAAGTAAGTTTTTCTAAACACCCAATTACCTACTTATTAATTATATTTCCATATTTTCAAATGCAATTCTTTCACGATTTTCTTTTTAAATTACTTAACCTAACCTATTTGGCGTTAACTAATTTTTCAACCTGCTTTTATAAAATTCAAACTGACAAATACTCGTTTAGTTGCAATTTTCTATATATTTCTCATGAATATCAGTTGGTGTTGAGACGATTTTAAGTTATTTTAATCTGCATAATCCTTTCTCGTTCTCGTTATACTCTTCGTATGGCTTCATTTCGTTTTAAAATTTAGGCTCTAATGTCAATTCAGGTTTCTCCCTCATATTAAGTAATCTCATCATTTCCCTCGCGATCCTTTACCATCTATCCTCTCGCTCGAGAACTGGAAACTGTGGTCTGGTTGTGCATCTATGTTTGGGGTAAAGTTGGCTCATCTTGGTTGTCCGTTAGGTGGGGTTACCGCGGTTAGCACCCGGCGAAGTATGCCACACCGCACTTGATATATTTATTATATCTAGTTGGGTATTTTTATATCCGACCGCGGGTGTTTAGGCTGCTTACGCGTTCCAACAATGGTCCTTCTGGGATTGGTGAGTTGGACGGGGCCTAGCGTTTGGTACCAAAGACACTCTTGGCTTGAGGAAGTCGCCACTGTTGGACCGGATTTGATTGGGATAAGCCGCTGCCTCACCCATCTATGTACGATTGGAGTTCGTTTTAGTTTATTGTGCACTCTCATCCCTTCTATGTTGCTTCTTTTTTGCTCGAGAACTAGAAACTGTGGTCTGGTTGTGCGTTTATGTTTGGGGTAAAGTTGGCCCAACGGGTTGTCCGTTAAGGTGGGGTTACCGTTTGGTACCATAGGCACTCTTGACATGAGGAAGTCGCCACCGGATTATGATCGGGTAAGCCGCTGCCTCACCCATCTATGTACAATCGGAGTTCGTTTTAGTTTATTAACAGTATATAACGGGAGCAAAGGCCTTAATTGGCCAGTATCTCATTAGTTTCTGCTAATTAGGCAAGAGATTCACTTGAGTTGGGGAGAATCTCTTTTGCTCTTGTCCAATCGCTTTCTTAATCTGGTTAAGCCAGATTAGAGGCCATTCGAGGAAAGTGTTGCGTGTTTATTAGGGAAACTTAGAATAAAGTTTATTTTAGGTGTCACATTTTTTGTTTCAAGTAGTTGTGCAAGTGAAAAAAAATAGTAGCTCAGTTTTCGTTTTTTTTTTAAGGCAAGCTGAAATATTAAATTAACTTCGAAATTGTTGAATTTTTGAATTCGTTTTGATATAAAGTGTTTAGGAAAACTAAATAAATTATAGGGTAGCAAGTGTCTGAGGATCAATTTTTGTGAAACATCGATTTTTCAAAATTACATTTTATAAGGAGAAAGTGATATATAACATTGAAACGAGACAAAATTATGGTTCTTATGCTTCGTCCTTTTTAGGAGGCTTCGATTAAACGTATTCAACAAAAATATTTTAATTCGTATAGCAGAATTACCGAATTAATTAATCTCCGTAAATCTTTAAAGGGAACATACTTAAAAGCAAGTTATTTATTGCTAATATTAGTTTAGACTTATTTTTCAAATTATTTTAGAGAATTGGATATTTTTTCCAAGAAGATTTTCTACAATTTGCTTTTGGGAAACTTTCTGCAGCACATAATTAGTACTACTCTTTGTAATGTTTTAAGAGTGGTCTCTTAATAATGGTTTTGAAATAATATATTTATAGAAAAGTCTAAATTTTATTGAAAATCAAAGTTACGATTATGTTCAAATTTCTATCGTCGGAAAGCGGGTGTCTTCAGTCTTCAGAGACGTCGCTGGATGTTGTAAATCAAAGGTGAGTGGTGAATACATGACGTGATCGATCACACTCTATACAAATTTAGGAACTGCATTTAAATAACTGCGTAAGTTAAGATGAATTTTTAGTCTAAGGTCTTACATTATTGCAATAGTTTTAAGTGCGAATAAAAGGAAAATAAATATTTCTACGTTGAAAAGATTTTTTGTTAGGGCGGTACTAACGTTCCTTTTTATTTTCATAGAAATTTGTCCAATTGTTTAAATGTATGTAATTACTTGATTATGTTTAAATGTTTTATAAATAGAAATATAATATAAAAATTAGTGAAGATCCTGGTTAACCCAGGGGAGGCGGGGGGCACAATTAAAAAAAGGAGCGGTAGTACCTATTTATTTGTAATCATCTGCAGTCGCATCGTAACAAATCGAGATATTAAATGTACTCATTTTCTTCTTAAATATGCAACTTATAATTTCATATCCTAAATCTTTAGTGACTCAGAAATTTGTTTACGTTTGCTGTTTAGTATTTGCAGTTTGCTTAAGAAACTGTAATATAAAGGTATATTTTGCAACAAATATACTACGAGGGTGTTTTTAAGTTATCTACCTAGCTACGAAGGAAAACTTAAATTTAATTGAATCGATTTAAGACAGTTTCAATAAGACGTAATTTCTTATTATTTGATTATTTATGTTTATAATTGGAATAAAGGCAATGGAAAACAATCAGTTGCATTTCGCTATTTTTATACGATGTAGGAAGAAATCCGTTTCAGGTAATGTTTTTAAATTTACCGTGTACTTTTAAAATTACAATAATTAATTATAAAAATTTCTTTCAACTTTTTATCGGCAGTTTATTTTTGTTCGTTTTGAATTTTTGATGTAATCTTTTTTTTCTTTTTTTTTCTTTAGTTTCTCAAGTGTTCGGCTTGACACCCTTTTTAATATTGGCTTCAAAAACATTATATATTAGCTGTGCACGTTATTTTAAAATCCTGAAAAGAATCTCAGATATGAACTATTTAGCTTTAAGTAAAAATAATAACGTAATTAATTCGTGGCAAATACTATACAGCAGAAGCAAACAAGGCTAAAGAGCGAATGATCTTTCCTAATTTTGTAAATTTAGGTTACTGTATGAATGTTGTGATTACTAAGGTGTAGCTAGCTGTTAGGGCACACGAATTATACCAGAGGACAACTTCTACGAAAATCTGCAAGGAGAACGTACAAGTAAAGGACGTCAAGAAGTCAAGATGACTACAGTTACAACAAAGGTAACTGAATTCGCTTTCCTTAACACGATCAAAGTCTGCTTTTACTTAGTTCCTTCGTTATTTTTGCAGTTTTTGAATGCTTCGTTGCTTTGAATATTTTTTTAAATTAGAATGTAGCTAGTCACCAGTTAAGAAGTATTTTTGAATAAACATTTTCGTACAAAATAAATATATCAAATTCTTTACAAGTTAACTAACGTAAATTATATGAATTAAAATCGAACCTGCAAATTTTGCTAACTTTTTGGTAATTTTTTTGGAGAATTCGAAACTGTTTAAAAGTAGACCGATTAAACGTTTTCATTAATAAAATTTTTACGTAAAATAATTTTCTCGAATTTACTATGATCGTTTGCTCAAGGAATCGCATTCAGTTCATCTCTGAGATAGTAAATAATTTGACTTTGGTAAAATTTACGTAGAACATTATGTACAGATCGTCACATTTAATCGATCCCCCATTTTTCAAAATTATTCTAAAAATTAAAATAATGTCTAAATTTTAGACTATCAACTTTAATATTTTTAAGTTAAATTGCTGCAAAACTTTATAATATCTTTGTTTTATTTTTTGTTCTACGTAAGATTTGGAATTTCAAATTCATTTATTATTAAAACATAACCGATTCAATCCAATTGGTTAATCTTCAGTTGGTCCCTCTTCCTCAGCTGCCCGTGAAGAAAAGAAGCCATATATATTGTTTATTTACTTTCATGTGTGTATTTTGAATAAAACTATTTTTGGTCTTTTTCTTTCCTAGGTGTTAGAAGTCTAATGCATCGTAATGTTCGCTATTTTGATGAATTTGGCTCTAAAATTATTATTTTAAAAATTACTTTTCAGTATCGAAAATAGATTTGGAACATAAAGTTGTTTTGAAATATTTAGAGTAAATTTTAAAATTAATTCAATATCTAAAACCTTGATGCTAGAAATTATAATTGCCAAAGCTTAATTTTGATTAAAGTTGGGGTTTTATTTTGTTTTACAATTATATTTGAATGTGGGTGTATTTATAAGATTAGGATTTTGTATTTGAAATATTTCCTATAAATAAATTTCTGAATGGGTTTTATCCGAAACTCAAATACTGTATAAATTTTGTTCAAAAAATTCTGTATAACTTTTGTCCGAAACTAAAATCCTGTATAAATTTTGACCGATATTGAAATGTTGTGTGATTTTTGTCCGTTAGATCAAATGAACCTTAACTGACGTTTAATAATAGTACGTACTTTGCAGTCACAGTCGTCCATAGTTTTAGTCTGCATTTTTGCTTAAAAATTCAGGCTTTGTAGGCGGGTCACAGAAGTGAGAGGAGTTGGCGAAAATGCATATACAAACAAGGTGGTCAAATTAAACTGTGCGTAGAAATTACAAAGCCCAACTTTGTAGCCGGGTCACATAAGTGAGAAGAGGTTACGGATTATACAGGGTATTGCAAAATTTTTACTGAAACTATAAACCAGCATAGCCGATCTTTTAACACAAACGAGAATCATTCACACGCTTGGTTTTTGCAAATTTTAGAACGATTTAGGAATGGCGCGCCGAGAGCTCGCCCATTTGAATGCCTGTGTACTTTAAACATTATTTATTCAGTTCTACGTACATGGCAGCGTTTGCTTTTTTTGCTGTTTACGACACAAAATTCTAACATATTAGGCTTCTAACCAGTGTTGAGACGTACCTAGGTAAATGTACCTAGGTACAAGTACCTAGGTACTTCTCTTGTACCTTCGTATACTAAAAGGTCCATATTTTTAGAATTACCTTTACCTATACCTAGGTATTTTTTAGAGTTACCTTGTACCTAAAAAACATAAAAACTTAAGGTACAACGTAAATTCTATTTTCTCTGTAAAACTACGTAAAAAAATTTAAACAATAATTGTGGATATAAAGAGAATATCAATATATTCATATAGTTCGAATTTTATTGGCGCCATTTGGGTATTTTGTGTAGCGTATTTAACGGTAAAGTGAAAGAGAATGATGATGCCATTAATATTATCAAAATATAGTGAAGTATTTTGAAGATAAGTCAAAAAATTTAAAATCCCTATTTAATTATGAAATCATTTTAAGAATTTTTAAATAATAAATAATACAATCATACTCTCATCGGCTCCTATTGAAAGACTGTTTAGTACAGGAGGACAAATTTAATTTTAACTTCCAAACGAAATAGGATTTATGATGAGGCTTTTGAAACTCTATTGTTCTTCAAGAAAAATAAATACTTAATATAAATGATGTGCATGATGTAGGTATGTTTAAGAAAAATTTTTATTTTATTTAAAAAATGGTAGTATTTTTTATATTTAAATTTTAACAATCGATCAAAAAAATTATTTTGTGCGGTTGTACCTAAACCTGTACCTACAATATTTAGGTACATTTTTACGGTAACTGTATTTTTACCTAGGTATTTTTGTAAAAGTATACCTGTACCTGTAACTAGGTAATTTTTTCTCTTGTGTACCTGTACCTTTACCTAGGTACCAAAAAAGAAGTACCTGTTACAACACTGCTTCTAACACCTATGAAAGAAAAATACCAAAAACAGTTTTATTCAAATTACACACATGAAAGTAAATAAACAATATACGTGGCGTCTTTTTTTCTTCACGAGTAGCTGAGGAAGATTCACCAACTGAAGATTAACCAATTGGATTGAATTGGTTACAACGTTTTAATAATAAATAAATTTGAAATTCCATTAGTTTGTGACGTCAGTCGCAGGTGCTCTATAGATACAGGCAAGACAAATGAGGAAAAAAAGATCAGATAAATTATGAAGCTAAAGGTTGTGGGTTCGATTCCCAATACCTACCAACCTACCATAATAACTTAGCATTTTTTGGACAAAAGGAGCACGCAGATTTGGAAGTTGGAATTTAGTGTACAAATTACACAACTGGTGACAATAACAATAATTGTCTTGAAGCGCATTTAAACTAGGTTTTCTAAATTTTTTTTTAAAGTAGTATTCAACTTGAAACATGGGTACTTGTGGGATCCTAAACTAATCAATGTGGAGCGTGGCTAAGAGGTTTTAGTATTGGGCTGTGAAACCAAAGGTTGTGGGTTCGATTCTCACTACCTGCTATATTAAAAAAAAGTTGTTTTTGCACCTCAAGGTCCACTCAGCCTTTGGAATTGAGTATATGGGGTTACATAAGCGGTGTTAAATAATTAAATAACTTTTTAAAAAACAGGATTTAACACGGTAAAGGTAGGAACTTGCATCTTTGTCTTTCTCAATCCATATAGGACGATGCGAGCTGTGAAGGAAAATAGAATTCAGGTTGGAAACTACTGAGTGACAATTTTGTAGGGACAATCCATATAGGACAATGCGAGCTGTGAAGGAAAATAGAATTCAAGTTGGAAACTACTCAGATTGTCAGGCATTGCATTAACAATCCAATTTTGTAGGGGCGTCCACCATCCAACCCCGACCACTACACCCTAATATAATAAGCTCCTATTTATAACTACCTTGCGATGAGTTTACCTATGACTGATGATTCTCCTGACATCTTTTAATTCAAATATTAGGTTGATATATGCAGATTACTGTTTTAAATATTAGAAATCTGTTTCAATTACAGTTTCGGTTTTTAGAATTTTAGTACAAGAATTACAAGATGGCGCTGCGATTTATATTATACGTCCATACTTACTTTACCTATGACTGATAAATGTCCTGACATCTTCTGGAAATTTTTTTAACTACAGTTCTATACTTCGTCGGCTGAGTTGATTAAAAACTGAGTTTATACAGGGTGTCCGTAAAAAGGAGGTCAATCCGTTAACCACATATTCCTTGAGCAAAAATAATACGGTCCGATATTTTAAAACTTTTATGTAGAATTCAAGCTTCTGTTATATTTTGTCTATGCATCTTATACAAAAATTGTTGTGCCTATAGTTAGATTTTGTAGTGCAGTGGTGCAATAGTTGCGAATACTTGACGGATTTTATTTTGCTACCATTACATACATACATAATTTGATAATTTATAAAATAGGATACATTACATGCGATTTCAAATTGTTTTATTTACAAACAAAACCGTTTTACTTACAATTCCAATTACGATATTTAAAACAATAAAATTTACTTTTTTAACAAATATTATCTATCTATGTCGTGGACAATGAAACATTCCTATTTTTAACCCTAGAATTAATAGTACCTACATTACATCCGAGGTGGGAAATGTTTCATTACAGCCGAGGGCTTATGTATGACCGAGAGGCGAAGCCTCGTGGTCAGACATAGCGCGAGGCTGTGATGAAACTCCCACCGAGGTATGTACCTATACTATTTTATTCACATTTTTTGGCAGCTCTATTAACATTTATTTTAGCCTACTTTAACATATAGATTTATGACAAGTGTCGCTAGGCGACCGTACATACCTGAAAATTTCCCGCCTGTGGGTGGGAAGTGTTTTCTGATACTTCCCTCCCAATAGAATGTCATTATCTCATTACAGTTAGAAATGACGAATTTTTCAACTTGTAAAAGGAGACAGATTTAGAATACAAACACTTAGTTCTTTCAAAATACTCAAATGTACATTATTAACTGTATTTTTCGCGAGCATAGGTTTTTATTTGTTATTTTTTAATTGAATACTATTCTACATTTTGAAAATTTAAGAGAGCTCAAGTCTTTTTGCATTATTAAACAGTCTATTGCATCTGTGTCCAATCTTCCATATTTATAATAGCGGCTAAAAAACCTCGGAGAAATTATTGGTGTATTGCAAAAATATGAATCCTCTGTAAGTTACTAATTTTTCAGCAAGTTGCATGTGTAAATTGAAAAGTTTCATGACTCCAATACTCTAGGGATTCAAGTAGTTTAGCCTACTCCATTTTAGCAGTTAATTACAAAACAGAAATTTAGTTATACATTTAATAACAAATACAATAATTATTTACACATTCTTAATGATATAAAGTTACATCTATGAACTTTGAGTATAATACTGATTATATTCAAAGTTCCCCTACTGTTAGGCGGATTCTGTAATTTTTTTATACTTAGTAAAGAAATCAAAAACCAACGATTTTGGTAGCAAATCCTCCGCCTGTTTGCATATTCGTTGCACGCATTCGTTCAAGTTTGGAATGCCTTTATTGAAATGTAAATAAAACTGAATATAATTGATCCAGACGTCCACGTCTTCTTTGCCGAATTGTTCGCAAGCCAATTTATGAACTCGACCCCATGTTTCGAAATTGTAATCTATTTGCAGTGATTCCAATTTTGACATCATTGCATGCATTTCTTTGCAGTACGGTTTATCCACTGCCAGTTGCATATAAACTTCACGTGCAGCATCGATTCCTCTCGACAGGACCAACCATTCTACGTATTTCGGTTTTAAAGCCTCTGAAATTTCTTTCGACTGTCTTACGCCATCTTTGTAAATTAATTCAATGTAATCGTCATTCGATGTTAAATAATGATATCTTAAAATGGCCGACCAAAGCGGTAACGCATTTTCTTTTAGTGCTTTTATACCCAGCTTGAATACTCGATCGACTTCCGATGCTTCGTTTTTTATAATTTGAAGACGCAGTCGTGCTTTCCACAATTCGAGAGAATGAGGAATCGCGTTGGTACCTACAATACATAAATGTTACTATTTCGACATTTCCAAATGTTACTACGAACCTTTTTCTGCAATTTCTAAGGCTTCCTTGTCGTTAACCAGTTCCAACCAGGCCATGTAATGTTTCTCTGATAAATATCCTTCAGCTGAGACGTCGTTTAAGGCCGTCTTTAAGGTTTCAGTTTTTAAAACTGTGGCTCCTCCGAATGTGTCTTGTTGTAAATCGAGGAGAAAATCTAGATACAATGACCATAATTTTGGTTTAGTTGCTGAAGAGACGACGTTAAGGCCTTGCTCGTATTTTGTAAAGCAAGCTTGTAATCTTGCTTTAGGTGTTCGCATGTTACTCGTTGATTCACTATTACCCTCGACTTCCATACTTCTATTGCTGTCTGCTGAACCATAATACAACCCTACAAATTCATCATAAATCATACAAAGAACCAAACATTTTTGTAACTATACCTCTTCGTTCCCTTTGTGCTAAGGCGTGCCATACATTTTCATTATCGGAATAATCCTTGAGCAAGCGCTCAACGATGATGTCTCCTATTTTATTGGCAAAGCTGTATTTTTCTACTAGTTCCATAAGTTCAATGGAAAAATTACAGTCACGTACGTTTTCAAATACCGTATTTATTATTTCTTCTAGTCTTTTCAGGCACATCTCTTGTTGCACCGTTCTTTCTTCAGGTTGTATGTTTTCAGAAGTGTTATAAAGTTCAATTTGTACCATTTCCTTATACAACAGTTGACTATTTTTATGTATTGCTACTGCTTTTAATAACATAACCATCGCTGTGTTTATATCTTTACGATCATACGCATGCCAACTCGCTGCAACTTGCCATATTTGTGGGTCACCTGGATGAAGCTGTAAGTAAAATTTCGCATGTTGTTTTCAATTAGGTATAACAGAATATTTCCTTACCTTTATCATATTTGAAACAGCATCAGAAGCTGCATTAATGTAATTAACTTTCTTGCAAAACTTGAGGAATGAAAGAAATAGCGAAACATCATTTGAGAATCTTTGTAGTGCCACTTCATAAAGTAATTTAATCCTTTTAATTATTTTATGCTCAATGCTGGCTTTTTTCTCTCCTATTCGAAACTTATCTCTTCGTAACTGTATGTCCCTTAATAAACATCTTTCGTAACTAATGTAATCCATGAAACTTTTGAGGTCTTTTGTAATCGCATGAATCTTGTGTTCGAATTCTTTCCTTTTCTTGATGATTATCCTGAAATTCTTGGTTAAGTAAGCCTGTATTTTCTTATGCTTTAACTAAAAATTTACCTAGTTTCTTCCGAAGTAAATAATTTTGTTCTTCTCATCTCCTCCAGTTCTTGTGCCATTAACTCCAGACGTTTTTGCACTATTTCCGTCATTTTGCTGTTGTTTATTTAACGTATTTTTTTCAGATTCTATTTAAAACGTGTTTAATTGATTACCAACTCCACGTGTAATATTATTAATAATACAAACACACTTCGCAGCTTTGTACGTTAAACCACAACTGTCTGCAACTGTCGGTGTTGTGCAAACTGGCGTGAAGCTGGCCACACATTGACCGATTTACCGGACACAAACTAGAAATGCAGTGGTTCCCAAACATTCACCATTCTTTACGAGTGATTCCAGGGGACTATTGATACATATTACATAATTATGTATAAGGTTATTCAAAAGTAAGTTACATTTTGAAGTCGATATAACATTTGTAAGAAATCCAGTAGATTTTTGCCTGTGGGGTTATTTAAAAGAACGGTTTTTTTTAACTAATCCCACGACTATCGACGAACTAAAATATGCCATTTCACAAGAAATTAAAAATATTCCACGAGATATAATAGAAAATGCTGTTCACAATATAGAAGAAAGATTGTTGCTTGTTGAAGAACAAAATGGCGGACATATTCAACATTTAAAGTCCGTGTCACACGGTCAATTGTTGCATCAAATTTGTATGTCAAACACTCTCTGTTGACGTCATGGAAAAATGTTTGAAGACCTTCTGAATTCAGAGTGGTCACACGATACAACTTTGTTGTGCTACACACAGCTGTTAAAAGTGAGGTTACAATAGTTAGTTCTTTTGATTTCAAAATTAAAATCAAATTAAATTTATTATGCATATTAATACACTAACTACAACGATAATAACAATACAAAGGGAAAATCCAAATCAAAACACACGCTATCGACAGTAACCTCAAAATAAGATGAAAATATTTGTAACCTTCGCAAACAGTGCGCAGAATCGCATCCGATAGTTTGAAAGAATTAGAACGGGTCCTATATTTAGAGATGTTTGACAAACATGGTTGTCGACGTCATAAACTACGTCACCATTAGTGTTTGACATCAGTGTTGAGACGTACCTAGGTAAATGTACCTAGGTACAAGTACCTAGGTACTTCTCTTGTACCTTCGTATACTAAAAGGTCCATATTTTTAGAATTACCTTTACCTATACCTAGGTATTTTTTAGAGTTACCTTGTACCTAAAAAACATAAAAACTTAAGGTACAACGTAAATTCTATTTTCTGTGTAAAACTACGTAATTGTGGATATAAAGAGAATATCAATATATTCATATAGTTCGAATTTTATTGGCGTCATTTGGGTATTTTGTGTAGCGTATTTAACGGTAAAGTGAAAGAGAATGATGATGCCATTAATATTATCAAAATATAGTGAAGTATTTTGAAGATAAGTCAAAAAATTTAAAATCCCTATTTAATTATGAAATCATTTTAAGAATTTTTAAATACTTAATAAATAATACAATCATACTCTCATCAGCTCCTATTGAAAGACTGTTTAGTACAGGAGGACAAATTTAATTTTAACTTCCAAACGAAATAGGCTTTATGATGAGGCTCTTGAAACTCTATTGTTCTTCAAGAAAAATAAATAATATAAATGATGTGCATGATGTAGGTATGTTTAAGAAAAAATTTTATTTTATTCAAAAAATGGTAGTATTTTTTATATTTAAATTTTAACAATCGACCAAAAAAATTATTTGTGCGGTTGTACCTAAACCTGTACCTACAATATTTAGGTACATTTTTACGGTAACTGTATTTTTACCTAGGTATTTTTGTAAAAGTATACCTGTACCTGTAACTAGGTAATTTTTTCTCTGTGTACCTGTACCTTTACCTAGGTACCAAAAAAGAAGTACCTGTTACAACACTGTTTGACATACAAATTTGATGCAACAAAATGACCGTGTGACATGGGCTTAAACTGAATCCAGTAAACCCCATAATAATGTACATAGTTTGGGTACCACTGAATTCTGGTTCACGGCTAGAGAATGTATGGCTAAGTTCACCCTAATGTTGTCCATTTGTGCTTAAATGTCGGTAAAACAGATATCATTTTTCTCATAACCTCTAATTTCTTTTAAATTATAACCTCGAAAAGTGATTTGTATTAGTGATTATTTGTTAAAATTAAGCTCGAAGGACATAAATTAGATAAAATCCGTTCAAAGTACATATACCAGTTGCTAAAAAACTTAATTCCAGATTAAAACTACGTTGTGGAAGTGCAGAAGTTGTTAAGTGTAAAGCGTGAATTTCGTAATTTTTAGGACCTGAAATGCATTTAATAATAATGCGTTATGAATACTGTGATGGAACAATATGCCTGTGAGTTTAATGACCATGTAAATTCGTTAAATAGTTTGTTTGGAGATGGTTGTGGTAACAATTCGAGTTCCGAAAGCTTACTAACCCTTTTAAATGGTGGCATTCAAAGGCAGTCACAAAGTGAGTATTTAAAACCTAACATGAATAAATCATTCGATACTACTAATGTTGGGAGTGCTAAGAAACATAAAAAGAACGAATCGGAGAACACAGAAACCCTTTTAGACTCCACTATTGAAAGACTATATTTTAAAATTGACGATTTGAATAAATCACATGATAAAACTGATTTCCAGGATGTTACTCTTGGTTTCAAAAGTAAAAAGAAGCACAAGAAGATGAGTGAAATTGATGGCGAATCGTTTTTGAACACTTCTTGCAGTGATGCGAATGTGCCCGAGAAACATAAGCATAAAAAACATAAATTTAATTCGGATGAAATCGTAAGTAAAAGTACGGAAGATGTAGATGTGGACGTAGTAGGAAAGAAAACGAAAAAGAAGAAGCATAAAAGTGACAGTGATGAAACTGGTGAACATTTTGTAAGTAGGTTTTCAGAAGAAGTAACCGACAATCTTAGTACTAAAAAGCACAAAAAACACGTAGTTATTAGTGAAAACCAAACGTTAGAACCATCGAAAAAAAGGAAAAGGAGGCACAAAGAACACGCAACTTTACATGAGTTTAATGCGAATGAAAGTTCTGAACAGGTCGAAGATCATCCCAAACTAAACAGAAAGCATAAAACGAGCTTGGAAGAAATCGTAAACGATGCACCACCGGTAAAAGAACAGAAGAAAAAGAAAAATCGCAAAAAGCACGCTGAAGAAAATCTTGAAAATATTATCGTAAATGGGGTTGTAACTGACAATCGTGCGAATTTGTTTAGTCCCAAAAAGTGTAAAAAACAGGTGGATTTGGGTGAAAATGAAGTTACATTAGAACCGTTACGAAAAAAGAAAAAGAAGCATAAAGAAGAAGCAACGTCTGAACCTTCTGAACTTACCTCGCCTGCTGCGGTACACATAAACGACAGTCCGAAACTAAATAGAAAGCACAGCTCGGATGAAGTCACACTGGAAAAAGAACGAAGAAAAAAGAAATCCAAGAAGCATCTGGAAACAAAAACTGTAAGTGGTTTTTACGACGGAGTAACCGATAATCTTAGCACTTCTCTCCAATTCAGTCCTATAAATCATAAAAAACAGCCGGATGCTAATGAAGATGGAATCAATGTAGAATCGACTCGAAAAAAGAAAAAGAAGCATAAAGAAGAAGCAACGTCTGAACCTTCTGAACTTACCTCGCCTGCTGCGGTACACATAAACGACAGTCCAAAACTAAATAGAAAGAACAGTATCCGTCCTACAAATCATAAAAGGCAGGCGGATGTTAACGAAGATGGCATCAATGTAGAAGCCACTCGAAAAAAAAAAAAGAAGCACAAAGAAAAAGCAACAACACACGACTTAAATGCAGGTGAAAGCTTTGAACATGTTTACAAAAAGGATAGCCCTGAATTAAAGAAAAAGCATAAAGACACATTACAGTTACAACAGAAACAAAGTTCCTCGGATAACTTAGACTTAGAGGGACACAAATCAAAAAAAGTAGAAAAGAAGAAACGCAAACATGAAGCAACAAGCAGCGTCCATGATGTCCTAACTATAAACGATAACAAAAAACATAAGAAGCGTCATCGAGCTGTTAGTGCGGAAAGAATTCCATCGGAAGAAATTAGGAAAAAACGAAAGGAAAGGTTGTTAGCTTGCTTGGAATTCGATGAACGTTCATATGGAAGTTTAATAAGTGATGACAAAAATTCCGATGCCGAAGAAAACGTAAGAAGCACGAACGTAGAAAGTAATAGCTCGGTTCAAGAAAATCGTTTAAGTAAAATAGATGAAAGTAAAAAACTAAAACAACGAGAAACCGAAGAAAATACGAAACGCAAGAAACATGAAGTAAACAGCGATACTGAAGAACATAAGAAGGGCAAGGGTATAGAAGATGAACAGCAGAAGCAATTTTGTGTATCGAAAGAACGTAAGAAAAGCAAAAAACGTAAATTGGAAAGTAGTTGTTCGGCTGTAGAAAATGACCATGGTGAAGCACAAATACAATCAGCGAACAATGAAGAACATACAAAAAATAAGAAACGCAAATCGGACGGTAGTTTTACCATGAATGAAGACGAAGTAAAAAAGAAAAAACAATCCGAATTTCCGCTTAATGAGAAACGTGAAGTAAACAGCGATACTAAAGAACACAATGAAACGGAAACCAATATTGTGGTTACAGAGGATGAACAACAAAAGCAGTTTTGTACATCGAAAGAACACAAGAAAAGCATAAAACGCAAATCGGAAAGTAGTTCTTCGGCTGTAGAAAACAGTGACGGTGAAGCACGAATACAATCAGCGAATAATGAAGAACGTACAAAAAATGAGAAACACAAATCGGACGGTAGTTTTACCCTGAAAGAAGACAGAGTAAAAAAGAAAAAACAGTCCGAATCTCCGTTTAATGAAAACAGACAAGAAACGACAAAAAGGAATTCAATTCCAGAAAAAATCAATTCAACAACGCAGAGTAAGGAGTCGGGGGAATTACACGAAACTTTATTACCGTCGAAACAACATAACGAGGATGTTAATTTATCAGTGCCGGAACATGGTTTAAATGATAATACAGTTTCTGAAAAAGAACGCAAAGAAAGCAGAGTTCGTACGGAGCATGAAACGACACAAGAAGGAATTAAACGCAGCCCTTGCAAAATTAAACGTTTTAGAAAAAAGAAAGATCATCGACAATCCGATCCAACGGAAACCACCGATGATGAAACAAAAAGCACAGGAAGCGCGACTTTTAAAAAAATTAAGAAAACCCATGTAAGAAAAGGGACCACGCAGGATGAAACTGGAAACGTTTCGCAGGCACGAAAAGGGAGTCCTGATTCGTACGAAAAAAATGCAAAGTTATCCAAAAACAAGCAAGAGACTGACAGCGATGGTTCATTCACTTTAGACATCGATGATGATGATACCAGGCTTCAAGCAGATGAAGTAGCAGTAAGCATGTTTATTTAATATTTATAATATTTTTCTGTTTTGGCATTATTTTAACACGCTTTTTGATGCTAGAATGAGCTTCATTCTTAAACGATTCTTGGTGATATTTTGCTCGATTTTGCTTCCAAGAATTGGTAAGCGGCATTGAATAATACACAAAATACCTAGGCAACCTTTGCGGTTCTTTACTCAATGCTAGGCAATAAAAACGTTAAACTTCTGTTGACTGTTAAAGATAAATCACTCTTACCAACCCAACTATTTCACCAAAATTTCCCCAAATGGTAATTGTCCGGTATTTTGTGTAAAAAGAAACATAAATAATTAATGTATTTTTAACGAATTATGTAAATTCTATATATCGTCGCTCGGCGGGCAAAACCTTCGATCTAAATCTATTTCGATGTTTGGTAAAACCTCCTACGTGCTAAGGAAATAATTTAGAAAATAATATTACATTAAAGTTATGAGTATTACAAAGCGTTTTTTGCTCCTCCTTGAAAATGTTGTTTTTGGCACATAGAAGGTTTTGCCCACCAAGCGACGATATATAGAAAAATATCAAATACCAATGCTCTACTAATTGAGCTACAGAGGCAAATCACTGAAGATTATGCGATTTGCTCAAGTAGCCATCACGAAGGATAGATTTGCTGCGCCTATGCAAGCCATGGTTTTCTTCCACCACCCTTTTTGGAAGAATCATGTCCCAACGTATAATAATTGATCTGCAATTTCCATCCACTCACTAACCTGCCGGCTTTTTGAACAACTATTTAGTTGCTGAAATATATAACTACTAGAGCGATACCCTCATTCCTGTAGCTTTATATTCAAAGATTCAATAAAACAATACTATGGTATTAAAATGACATTGATATTTCTCAAACAAATTTGTTTCCAAAGCACTCTTACCTTGGAAACAAAAAACGCTACGAACTTATGCATCAACCTGATAGTTAGACAGGTAATTTGTATTTTGGAATGGTGGCCGAGAAAGCACAAGAGAGGCGTTGGACGCCCACAGAAATAGATGGTGTTAGAGAGAGATTGGGAAGACGATGGCAATAAGTGACAAAACATAGATTAGAGCGGAGACAACAAGGGGAGGCCTATGTCCAGGAGTAGACTGAAAGGAACTGATGATATTCGTCCATATATTGGGAACTGAAATCTAGAATTTACACAATTCGTTAAAAATACAAAGTATTTCCCCAAAGGAGTGTTTTAATATTAGTCTAAGTTTTTATTAAATATTAACACTTTAAAATATTTCCAATTGTAGATGTTAAAGGATTTACACATAGATGTTCCTTTCGATGTGCCGCTATCTCATAGTATAGAAACAAGAATGTCGTCTTGTCCTACCAAGCAACAACAACAACAATTTAAAAATTTGGGTATTAAGTTGAAAACTGGGCCGTATACTTCGGAAGAGGATCAAATTATTATAAATAACTGGCATGAATTTTGTACGGTAAATGAAATTTATTTTTGTATAATTTTTGTATGTTAATAAAATTTTAGATTTATTTTCAGTCAAACAACTTGCTCCCCGACAATCCACAATTGTTTTTTACGTTATCGTTTAATAATAAACCTATATTACCAACGAGCGAACGAACAAAATTTGTACAATTTTTAGGACGGAAGTTAGAAAATCGTATGCTATACAGCATATACAGGAGGTTCACAGTAATATTTAATAAATCGCACAAGAAAGGAAAGTAAGTAAGTTTGTACCAAGAAGACATTTGTGTATTTAACATTCATTTAATCGATAGATTCACAAAGAAAGAAGACGACGCTATTCTTAACTTTATGAAAAACTCATGTTTACCGAATGAATTTTCAGCTTTGAGTAAAATTTTAGGTCGCCCACGAGACAGTATAAAACACCATTATGACGTTTTAATACAACGAGGTAATTTTGTTTTGAAACGTTGAACGCTTCGGCTTAATCAAATTATTTTTCAGATGAAAAATGCAATTGGACTCTAGACTTGATGAAAGAATTGATCGATAATATTATGGAAGTTACAGAAAGGAGCGTTATAGACGATTTGAAAGATTTTCTGATAGAGAAAAAACACTGGCAGAAAATTGAACACAAAATGAATATATCTGCGACTAAATTAAAAATGAAATGGTTACATAACATTTATCCGAGACTATTTACTGAAGATTCTGAATCGTTACAGGACATTCGAAAGAAGCTTATTAATCTGTTGGTGTTTTCTTGTTAATTTATTATTAACTGTAGCAAATAGGAGTGTTATAAATTAATTAAATAATGTGTAACTTATATATATAAAAAAAAAAATTAATTTAATCTACTAATCAAAATGATTAACTGCTGGTGAAATATCAAAAAAAGACGTATAAAATGTGTAATTTCGGTTTTTTAGATTGTATGATAACGAGGAAGAGGATGCCAAAGCAATTGATTGGAACATAGTAGCTCTTGATTTTGATGGTATGACAGGGAAACGTTTATACAGAATATTCAGGGATTTAAGAGATACACACGTTCCAAAACAGTTACAAACCAAATTTAGGGGTAAATAATACGATTAATTGTATAAGCATCGGATTTTATTAAAATATATTTTAATATTTTACAGATACTGTTGATTATTTAAAAAACGGACATTTAATTTTATCTAAAGATAGTGCATTTACTCGTAAATCTAAAATGAAGCAATTGGTATATCATCATGGATATTTAATTGAAGTATAGTTAAAACAGGATAATAATTTTAAGTGTTTAAATTTTGTTGTGATTTTTTATAAGTTTGATGTAATTAAAATGACTATTTTTGAAAATATACTGTTACTTTGATTATCTATGGATTTTTGTACTTAAATAATTTTTCATACTCGGAAATGTACTGTTTGTAACAGGAACACATGAGTTAAGAAGGGTAAGTTTGGCTTTGTATTTCAGTCAAAAATTGATAATTTGTAGCACTCGAAAACAAACTTTTGGTAATAGGAACATATGAGCTAAGAAGGGTAAGTTTTGCTTCCTATTTCAGTCCAAAATTAATAATTTTTCATACTTGAAAATGAACTGTTTGTAACAGGAACACATGAGTTAAGAAGGGTAAGTTTGGCTTTGTATTTCAGTCCAAAATTAATACTTTTTAATACTTGAAAATGAACTGTTTGTAAGAGGAACACATGAGTTAGGATGGGTAAGTTTGGCTTTGTATTTCGATCCAAAATTAATAATTTGTCGCACACGAAAACGAACTTTTGGTAATAGGAACACATGAGTTAAGAAGGCTGTGAGTTTGGCTTTGTATTTCAGTCCAAAATTATTAATTTGTCGCACTCGTAAACGAACTTTAATAGGAATACATGAGTTAAGAAGGGTAACTTTGGCTTTGTATTTCAGTCCAAAATTAATAATTTTTCATACTCGGAAATGAACTGTTTGTAACAGGAACACATGAGTTAAGGAGGGTAGATTTGACTTTGTATTTCAGACCAAAATGAATAATTTTTCATACTCGGAAATGAACTGTTTGTAACAGGAACACATGAGTTAAGAAGGGTAAGTTTGCCTTTGTATTTCAGCCCAAAATTAATAATTTTTCTTACTCGAAAATTAACTTTTTCTAACAGGAACACATGAGGTAAGAAGGGTAACTTTGGCTTTTTACTTCAATCCAAAATTAATAATTTTTCATACTCCAAAATGAACTGTTTGTAACAGGAACACATGAGTTAAGAAGGGTAAGTTTGGCTTCGTATTACAGTCCAAAATTAATAATTTTTCATACTCGAAAATGAACTGTTTGTAACAGGAACACATGAGTTAAGGAGGGTAGATTTGACTTTGTATTTCAGACCCAAATTAATAATTTTTCATACTCGGAAATGAACTGTTTGTAACAGGAACACATGAGTTAAGGAGGGTAAGTTTGCCTTTGTATTTCAGCTCAAAATTAATAATTTTTCTTACTCGAAAATTAACTTTTTGTAACAGGAACACATGAGTTAAGAAGGGTAAGTTTGGCTTTGTATTTCAGTCCAAAATTAATAATGTTTCGCACTCGAAAACGAACTTTTGCTAATAGGAACACATGAGGTAAGAAGGGTAACTTTGGCTTTTTACTTCAATCCAAAATTAATAATTTTTCATACTCGGAAATGAACTGTTTGTAACAGGAACACATGAGTTAAGAAGGGTAAGTTTGCCTTTGTATTTCAGCTCAAAATTAATAATTTTTCTTACTCGAAAATTAACTTTTTGTAACAGGAACACATGAGTTAAGAAGGGTAAGTTTGGCTTTGTATTTCAGTCCAAAATTAATAATGTTTCGCACTCGAAAACGAACTTTTGCTAATAGGAACACATGAGGTAAGAAGGGTAACTTTGGCTTTTTACTTCAATCCAAAATTAATAATTTTTCATACTCCAAAATGAACTGTTTGTAACAGGAACACATGAGTTAAGAAGGGTAGGTTTGGCTTCGTATTACAGTCCAAAATTAATAATTTTTCATACTCGAAAATGAACTGTTTGTAACAGGAACACATGAGTTAAGAAGGGTAAGTTTGGCTGTGTATTTCAGTCCAAAATTAATAATGTTTCGCACTCGAAAACGAACTTTTGCTAATAGGAACACATGAGGTAAGAAGGGTAACTTTGGCTTTTTACTTCAATCCAAAATTAATAATTTTTCATACTCCAAAATGAACTGTTTGTAACAGGAACACATGAGTTAAGAAGGGTAACTTTGGCTTTTTACTTCAATCCAAAATTAATAATTTTTCATACTCGGAAATGAACTGTTTGTAACAGGAACACATGAGTTAAGAAGGGTAAGTTTGCCTTTGTATTTCAGCTCAAAATTAATAATTTTTCTTACTCGAAAATTAACTTTTTGTAACAGGAACACATGAGTTAAGAAGGGTAAGTTTGGCTTTGTATTTCAGTCCAAAATTAATAATGTTTCGCACTCGAAAACGAACTTTTGCTAATAGGAACACATGAGGTAAGAAGGGTAACTTTGGCTTTTTACTTCAATCCAAAATTAATAATTTTTCATACTCCAAAATGAACTGTTTGTAACAGGAACACATGAGTTAAGAAGGGTAGGTTTGGCTTCGTATTACAGTCCAAAATTAATAATTTTTCATACTCGAAAATGAACTGTTTGTAACAGGAACACATGAGTTAAGAAGGGTAAGTTTGGCTGTGTATTTCAGTCCAAAATTAATAATGTTTCGCACTCGAAAACGAACTTTTGCTAATAGGAACACATGAGGTAAGAAGGGTAACTTTGGCTTTTTACTTCAATCCAAAATTAATAATTTTTCATACTCCAAAATGAACTGTTTGTAACAGGAACACATGAGTTAAGAAGGGTAAGTTTGGCTTCGTATTACAGTCCAAAATTAATAATTTTTCATACTCGAAAATGAACTGTTTGTAACAGGAACACATGAGTTAAGGAGGGTAGATTTGACTTTGTATTTCAGACCCAAATTAATAATTTTTCATACTCGGAAATGAACTGTTTGTAACAGGAACACATGAGTTAAGGAGGGTAAGTTTGCCTTTGTATTTCAGCTCAAAATTAATAATTTTTCTTACTCGAAAATTAACTTTTTGTAACAGGAACACATGAGTTAAGAAGGGTAAGTTTGGCTTTGTATTTCAGTCCAAAATTAATAATGTTTCGCACTCGAAAACGAACTTTTGCTAATAGGAACACATGAGGTAAGAAGGGTAACTTTGGCTTTTTACTTCAATCCAAAATTAATAATTTTTCATACTCGGAAATGAACTGTTTGTAACAGGAACACATGAGTTAAGAAGGGTAAGTTTGCCTTTGTATTTCAGCTCAAAATTAATAATTTTTCTTACTCGAAAATTAACTTTTTGTAACAGGAACACATGAGTTAAGAAGGGTAAGTTTGGCTTTGTATTTCAGTCCAAAATTAATAATGTTTCGCACTCGAAAACGAACTTTTGCTAATAGGAACACATGAGGTAAGAAGGGTAACTTTGGCTTTTTACTTCAATCCAAAATTAATAATTTTTCATACTCCAAAATGAACTGTTTGTAACAGGAACACATGAGTTAAGAAGGGTAGGTTTGGCTTCGTATTACAGTCCAAAATTAATAATTTTTCATACTCGAAAATGAACTGTTTGTAACAGGAACACATGAGTTAAGAAGGGTAAGTTTGGCTGTGTATTTCAGTCCAAAATTAATAATGTTTCGCACTCGAAAACGAACTTTTGCTAATAGGAACACATGAGGTAAGAAGGGTAACTTTGGCTTTTTACTTCAATCCAAAATTAATAATTTTTCATACTCCAAAATGAACTGTTTGTAACAGGAACACATGAGTTAAGAAGGGTAAGTTTGGCTTCGTATTACAGTACAAAATTAATAATTTTTCATACTCGAAAATGAACTGTTTGTAGCAGGAACACATGAGTTAAGAAGGGTAAGTTTGGCTTTGTATTTCGATCCAACATTAATAATTTGTCGCACTCGAAAACGAACTTTTGGTAATAGGAACACATCAGTTAAGAATGGTAAGTTTATCTTTGTATTTCAGTCCAAAATTGATAATTTGTCGCACTCGAAATAGAACTGTTTGTAACAGGAACACATGAGTTAAGAAGGGTAAGTTTAGTTTTGTATTTCAGTCCAAGATTAATAATTTTTCATACTCGAAAACGAACTTTTGGTAATAGGAACACATGAGTTAAGAAGGGTAAGTTTGACTTTGTATTTCAGTCCAAAATTAATAATTTTTCATACTCGAAAATGTACTGTTTGTAACAGGGACACATGAGTTAAGAAGGGTAAGTTGGGCTTTGTATTTCAGTCTAAAATTAATAATGTTTCGCACTCGAAAACTAAATTTTTGTAACAGGAACACATGAGCTAAGAAGGATAGGTTTGGCTTTGTATTTCGATCCAAAATTAATAATTTGTCGCACTCGAAAACGAACTTTTGGTAATAGGAACACATGAGTTAGGAAGGGTACGTTTGGCTTGGTATTTCGGTCCAAAATTAATAATTTTTAATACTCGAAAATGAACTGTTTGTAATAGGAACACACGAGTTAATTTCCGGTAATATACCTGTCCCTTGGTATATTACATATGACAATTCGTCGAATTATAATGAAATTACTGAAATACTTGCCACTCAAAAAGTTTTGACGGACGTTGTCTCTAAGCATGTTATGTTACATTTGGTGGAGGCGCGGCTTCGTTTTCGAGTCTCCACGTTACAATATTAAAAAGTCCCTGTGCATGTATTATGCAAATGGTAATTTAGCATTAAAGAGACAGCACAATTACTTTTATCGGATACAGGGGCAGATCCACATTGCAAATACATCGTATTGTGATTTAATCCTGTACACTAACGTCCATTGAAAAGTAGTAGGAGTTCAAAAAGATACGACGTTTTAGTTACAGTCTACGTTACAAAAGTTAAAAGATTTTGATAACGATTATATTCTGTCAGAATTAGCCGATCCAAAAATTGTTCATTGTTCAGCGATGCACCTTCGTGCTGTGCTGAACTCCGCCTTGGGTATTTCCTTATTTTCTTTTTTTATGTTTTTCAAATTTATGTTTTTTATGTTTGTTATTATGGGGAAATAAAAGACTTTTATTATTATTATAAATTTATGTATTAAATGTTAAAAAAGAAATTATGTACTTACCTTTGTTGGGAACTTTGGCCATGATTGCAGAAATGTTGCAGTACAAAATGCCAGTTTAAACAGGCTCGTTTTATCGAATGTATTCTTTTATTATTAACACCTTTGCCTAAGTACAACAAACAATAAAAAAACTGTTCAGCTCGTGCTCTAAATATTTCGAAAAACATGGGCATCGTATGGGTGATTTCTGTTTTCTTTGCTTTGTTAGACTTTCAGAATTTTTATTATAAACTAAAATCCCAGTTACATTTTTAATATGTGTCAGGTATTTTTAAAAGCTGGAATCCTGTAAAAGTAATTTAAATTAAGATTGTACTCTTCCAGTATACGAGGAGGGTTCAAATTTAACCCGGATTTTTTTTGTAACTTTTTATTTAAACAAAATCTTTTATGATTTATCCTACACTTCAGCATATTCCCCTTCTAACTCTACACACTTTTGCCATCTCTTTGGAACCTTAAGAAACCCTTCTTTATAGGAGTTTTTTGGCTGAGCGGCAAACCAGTTTTCATCTTCAAATCGAATACCACCCATTGCTTCCTTGAGTGGTCCAAACAAATGAAAGTCATAAGGAGACAAATCCGGACTGTAAGTAGGATGCGGAAGTGCTTCCCAGTGTAATTTATCCAAAGTTTTCCTAGTTAATTGGGCGGCGTGCGGGCGAGCCTTGTCGTGGAGGAGAATCACAAGCCTAACCGAACGCTTCCGTCTTTTTGTCCGAAATGCAGACTTACCTTTTTCGGCAAGCAGTTGAGCGTAATAAAGGGCATTACTTGTACATCTATCGTTTAAAAAATCTCTAAACAAAATCCCTTCTGCGTCCCAAAACACACTGGCCATTATCTTCCCAGCTGAAGAGATAACCTTTTTTTATTCCATGCTTGAAGCTTGTATTCTGGGACAAAATGGTGTACCCAGGTTTCTCCACAGGTCAGTACTGAGTTTAAAAAAACTTCTCTTTCTCGCTCGGTTGAGATTTCAATCCGTCTTTGTTTTTGTTCAACATACCCACCTTTTTTCAATGGATTACTTCTTCAAAACTACCTATACTTATCTGCTGAAGTCTGTTTGATAAATCGCGGACGGAAATTCGTCGAAAACTTCGGATCAGCTTATCAATTCCTGAATGTTCAACTTAGTGAGTGAGGTTCGTGGTCGCTTAGCGTGTGATAAATTTTCGGCCTTCTCTGAATTTCTGGCATCAGTTGAAACACTTGAGTCTTTGACAGAGTGTCTACCCCCAATTGTCTTCGAAGTTCAAGAATATCAGCAGGTTTTATGCTTTCATTAAGCAGAAATTTAATGATATTTCGCTGTGCAACAGAATTATGAACTGGTTGTTCCGTCATGGCTACAGATACCAGAGCTGGGAAAGTTACTTTTGAAAAGTAACTAAGTTACAAGTTAATAGTTATTTGGTCAAATTAACTTAGTTACTTTAACAAAAAGTTACTTATCAGATTAGTAACTTAGTTACAGTAACTTAGTTACAGTAACTAAGTTACTTTAAGTAACTTAAGTTACTAAATAAAAATAAAGTTACTTAGCGAAAAAGTGTATAAGAAACTGCAATTTACAGTGTTTAACACAAATATATTTGTATTTAATGTGTATTTTACATATTAGTAAAACAAAACTAAAGGTGCATTCAGACTCAGAAATTTTGTCCGGAAAGTTGACGGAGAAATTTAAACGAACCAATCACGAGGTGTGTAGAATTTGAATCGTAAGAAGCGGTAAATTCTACACACCTGATTGGTTCGTTTAAATTTCTCCGTCAACTTTCCGGACAACATTTCTGAGTCTGAATGCACCTTAAGTCTAGAAGTCCAGAAGGTACTACAGACTGGCTGACAGTGCTGACTGGACAAGTGCACATGTACTTGAAGTTCTGAAAATGACTAAACAATCCTCAACCCCTACCCCCTACCCGCTAACTAAAAAGTAACTTTTAATCTGGAAGTAACTTAGTTACTTTTAAAGTAACTTAGTTATTAAAAATAACTAAGTTACTTCTAAAGTAACTTAGTTAGAGTTTTTCAAAAAGTAACTATAAATTAGTTACAGTTACCGCAAAATAAAACTAACTAAGTTACAGTAACTAAGTTACAGTAACTAAGTTACTAGAAGTAACTAAGTTACAAAAAGTAACTTTTATTGTAGTTACTTCCCAGCTCTGACAGATACTAAACAAAAACAATTGTAACCATAACAACAGCGCACATGGCTTCTAGATTGTCCAGTGTATTATCAAGAATTTGTATATGGCGGCAAAATTCCGGGTTAAATTTGAACCCTCATCGTATTTAGGGTATTATTTATTTATTTAAGTTTAAGGTAAGATTAATAGACTTTCATGAAAATTTTATTACAAGTTCATTACACGTTGATGCAGAGTATTTATTACATCCCCTAACTGTTTAGGCGAAAACACTATTTATTTGTTGTTATATAATAGATAAACCTTTTTCGCCCACTGTAATAATCCTACTTAAACTAACTACATAAAAAACTTAGTTGATTATCACAAGTACAATAAGGCTTCGTACAGGTGTAAAATCTACCCTATATCATAACATTTGATTCATACACTTACTTATATTAGAAAAAATAGAATGGAACACTTAAGAAAATATATTATATAGATATGTTTATAACAACCACAAAAATAATTTTACCAATCTTCACTCTCAATTTTCATTTCGTAATATTAAAAAATATTTTTTTTTTGTTACTTTGACACTGGAATAAAGATGTTTGAGCTATTATTTTAAATGCAAGGAAAGCGTTTTGAGCTTATATTAAATTAGAATAAATAGGTATAAATATATAAATATTTAACTGTGAACATCAGAGCATAATTCTCTCGCCTTCATTTTGGATGTACGAGGGTCGTTAGAAAAGTAAGGTAAACGACACAGCCTTTACTGAGTTTCAGTTTAGTGCATTGTGAGGTTATTGTTTGGTTACGCAAAGCATTTTCAAAAATGGTTTCCATGGCTAAAATCCATCAACTCAGGTTCGAACTGACTTCTCAAACCTCAAAAGATGGCTCGGAGGACAACGATTTTCCGACAGCAATTAAATGGTTTATGCTGTGAACGGCTATTTGCAGACCAGGAGAAATCATTTTATAAAAACGGTTTGGAACCTCGTTGGGCAAAATGTGTCGAGCTCAAATGAAAATAAATACAAGTTTCTTAGCATTTTCTGTTTCATTTATCTTACTTTCAAACGACCCTCGTAAATTATAACTTGATTACACTAACTTAATCTTATGTTATTTTTACTATGTAGTCGCACTGAAATAAATCTGAAAAATCTATTCAATCACTATTTTTTTAAAGTAATTTACGCTAATATGCTTGCTTGTTTTAGTGACTAGATTTTTACGTATCATTTGCACTGAAGACGTCTTTGCACTCATATTTTTGTTAGATTTTATCAAACTTTAATTTGTTACTAAACTAAAAATGAAGCTTTAGATTATAGAAAAAAATGTTAAAAGGGTTATATTTAATAAAAGCCAGCCGACAATTAAAATGTATAAGGTCGCCGAGGTCCACAACTTCCTCAAGCTCTGAATTTGCAAAACGAACATTTTTTTTAAATTGGTGCTCTGCTACGAAAATTTGATTATAACTTTTGCATAAGCACTTTTAGCACTATAATAAAAGTTGAACTTAAATTTTGCTTAAATTCTTGCCAGAAGTCGGAGCGCTCGTTTTTAACAAGGAAAGCAAGGGATTTGTTTTTTTTTTAAGAAATCAAGTGTAATTAATTACTTAATTTTAAAGGTCGTGGTTGTGGGTTTAAAGTAAACTCATTTTTTTTTTGAATTTTTACAGCGATTATGAAAAACAAATTAAACTAAACAAGAATCGTTATCCACTACAATTTTATTTTCCTATTTGTTTAATTAATGGGGTTCTTTAGTTGTATCCTCTTATTTTATGTCTTGGGTTTGCATTCCTTTGTGATCACTTGGCAGTAAACATCGCAACAATAATAAATCGTCACCGCGTGTATTAAAAACTTCATTCATATTCAACTGATCGAGTTCCGTAAATTTATGCAATAATAATAAATGCACAAATTAAAATTTGGTCACCTGACACTGTCACCTTCATTAACTTGATGTGGCGCTACATTGTTTTATGTCGAGCATTCGTTTCAGAAGCGGATTTTCTTCTAGATTCAAAAGAACGTAGCCTTCTACGTCCTGAAGGAACTGACAATGTGTCTGGAATCCCACCGCTTGGCCTGAAAGTTAATACATTTTAATTACACGTTCTCATAAACTTTGCATTCAGAATATTAAATGCCTTTCATTTCGGAGAGTTTCAGAAATTCGAGCTTTTGCAATTAACGAAAGGGTTATTTTGCTTTTGTTATATTTAAAAGCGAGCCAAATTTTCTATTCTTGGGAGGGATTATTTTTAAATGGATTTTCGTTACTTATAAATATTTCGCTTTCCCGTTTAGATTTTTTTAGCATTTTATAATGATTATTTTAAGAAAGCATTTGGTTTTGCAATGTAGATGGATAACACACACGATTTACATTTTGCTTACTAACAGTAGTTCGTAATAAATGACTTGGAGTAAAAATCAGTGAAAGCAAACCAGTCTAAAAAATCAGCTTTGAATTTTTTTTAACTTCTTCTAAGCCGGGTATTCTTAAAGGATTATTTATTTATTTGTTCATTTAGTAGGATGGCATTACTTAACTAAAACGTTAGGTAGGTTGAAATGTTATGGGACACAGTCCGAAACACGACTTAGCTGAAAGGCTGAAGCTTGACCCTGAGCTTTAAAACATGTTGCACCTCTACATTAATAAAAAGCCATATGATTTTAACAGTCTGTGTTATCCAAATATAGAAAGAAACGAAAAGAACACTACGTGATGTGTTGATTTTTAAGTGAAAACTAAGTGTTAATATGTACAATGTTCGATTGTTTTTGCAGTGTGCTAGTCGAGGTTGTGATCTACTGAAGTAAAAGCTTACCTTAAACAAACGTAGAAGTGTATTAAGTCTTAATTAGTTAGGAAATTTTGGATGTAATTCTATCTTTCGTCCGTTCTGAAAATTAAGGCATAAGACAAACATGCATTTTGTGTTAAATCCTGCCTCTTATTTTATTTGGGATATTCACGATAAACAGGGAGAAATTAAAAATGAACTTGTAAGTAAGGAGGGCTGTTATAAATTCTGTGAAAAAATACGTATTTTTTGATAACGCTTTGAATTAAAACTAAAATTTAAATATACAGGGAGTATAGCCGACAATATGGAGGGTTCGGCCTTTTACCTGACTATTTCACTGTATATTGCCTATTTAAAGAAGTTCAGGTTCGGAATTTTGAAATGGGCATCCTGTAGAATTAATATCTCAGAGATGTAAAGGATTGAGTTAAAAATTTTCACATAATCTGAAATTCAAGATTTGAATTCCAGAATTTCAGTGAAATGATTTAAAGGTTGTCATCATAACTTTGCAGCTTCCAGATATGTAAATCTTAATTAAAATCAAAATATGGATTAAAGACTTTAATCTGTAGTTTTAAAAATTATTATTCGACATTTAGACCTTAATTTCAATTCTGGATTGGATCAACTAGATTTGGATTAGAATGAACTAAAATTTGAATTAAAGTTTGACGCGAATTATTCATAAAAAGGATTGAATCCAAAACTTGGATCATAGATTCTTTAATCCCGAATTAAGGTATTTTAGTTTTGAAAATTTCAAATTTAAATATAAGCAGTTTTCTATGATAATTTCAAATTTCAATACATTATGTTGGAGAGCGCTTCAAAAATGTTACTAAGTAATGGGCTGTAATAATGTGTTGTTATGTTTTATGTTTTTTTCTAAATAGTTATTGTTTTATATTATATATACATATAGATTGTTGAATAAACATTTTATGTAAAATCATATAAGTATGTCATTTCCGTAATCTAAATAAATTGAATGTATATTCAGACTCGCAAGCGTTATTAGGTTATGGGCCCAGGTAAAAGGTAAACCGTAACATTGCAGCATAAAGGAGTAAAGTATATTGTAGTGACCCTGATCCATGAAGTGCAAGAAATTAACATTTGTTAGCAGTGTGAGAACTAACAAAAATGGCAGACAACGATAAAATGGGCGTTATAATAACTAAGTTAAACGACTCTAATTATCAGATGGTTATTTAAGCTGCAAATGATTTTGATGCGTGATGGATTATGGGAAAACGCAAACGACAAAAAAATCGATCCAATGCATGCAAATTGGGATCAACGCGAACGAAGAGCAATGGCAACAATCGGCTTAGTTGTAGAAGATGGTCAGTTAATTCATTTAATATTGCTAAAAACTTTACGAACGCTCATTAATGTGCAGTAAACGGTACCTAATTCGTAAATTATATTCAATGAGGTTTCATCCGGTACTATTACTACGCATATAACGACAATGTCAGAAATAGCAAACTCATTAAGGGGATTAGAGAGGAACTATCAGATGAAGATGTTGTAGCTTCATTGTTGTACAGTTTACCAGAATCGTATGGAATATGGGTGACAGCTTTGGAAGGCCGTGCAGATGTGGATTTAACGGGGTAAACTGATTGGCGAGTATAACAGGCAGGTTGAATTGAAGGACACAGACGAAGATGCAATGGAAGATGCCAGAATTTTTTCAAGATATTCTACAACCATTAAGAATATCTCTTTCACGTACAAATAAATGATTTTAGAACATATAGAATACTATTTGGCAAAGGAGCACATTGAAGAACGTCTTCAATCAGTTGCCTTGAGAAGAAAAAGGTGTAAACGTTGATGGAACACACTTAAATAATTTAAGATTCACCGATGATGTAGTTCTAATAAGTACTGACATCAAAAAGTTAAACGGCGTGCTAAGAGACTAGAACAAAAAATCTAAGAAAATAGGATTGACAATGAACCTAAGCAAACACGATATCATCATCGATAATAACATCTTGAAAAAGTAGACCACTTGTATAGGTATCTAGCACATACAATCAAAATTGGCAAAGAAAACCAAAGTGCAGAAATCAAGCGTAGGATTCACTTGGCATGAGTAGCCCTTAGAAAATTAAGTTACATTTTTTTAATGACAAAGGAATACAGATATACCTGTAAAGAAAGATGCACGATAGCTGCATATTTCTGGTAATTACGTATGGTTTAGAAACCATGACTATAACAATAAAAACAGCAAAACAACTAAGAGGCACCCAAAGGGCTATGGAAAAAATCATGCTGTGTCACTTTAAGAGACAAAATATGTAATAGCGAAATTCGTAATACGATCAAAATAACTGATTGGAGATTGGAGCGAATGGTGAGTTTCAAATGGCAATGGACAGGACGCATAGCAAGGTAGAACACAAATAGATGGATGCAAAAAATAACTGTTGGAGACCGGGAGAAACGAAGAGAAGTATTGGGCGACCTCAGGGAAGATGGATAGACGATGTTGAGAAGATAGCGGGAAAACAATGGATGAGAACGGCGAGAGACCGAAGAGCATTGAAACATTTAGAAGAGATCTATATCCACCAATGAATGAAATAAGGCTGAAGAAGAAGTGTCAACAAAACAGCGTCAAGGTTATACAGACAAATTAAAGACAACTGACAAGTTTTGTAAGAAGAAGGGGCATCTAAAAACAGAATGTTGGAAGTTAAAGAAAAAGCGGAAAAATACAGAAAAGGGTAGAACGATGTCGAACAATCTCCAAGAAAATAATGAAAATCATTATTTATTTCTTAGGTGCAATGAAAGTGAAATAAGGAAAAGTGGCCACAGTTGGTATATCGATTCAGGTGCCACATCACATATGACAAGTGACAAGACATTATTTTCTGAAATAAGAACCATTCAATGACACGTGTGGTATCCTGCAATGTGTAATAGCAAACACTGTATCCCAGATTAGTATTGTACCATCACTTTAAGGTGGATTATTATTATCGGTGAGTATGGTTTCGAAATTGTATTTAAAGACAAAACATGTAGCATCAATAAAGGAAACAATGTAGTTGTCACAGCTGCTTTGGATAGAAAACTCTTCAAGTTGCAATGCATGGACGAATATGCCTAAAAATGTTTTTTATATCTGTAACCTCTTTTACCTTTCCGTGTGGAGGCGCCAAAATAACTAATAATTTAAATAAATATTCTAATGAAATTACATGGCATCGTCGTATGGGGCATAGAGATGTCGAAAAATTGTACACTTAGCGACAGGTATGGATAAGACTGAGTATGTGAATAGAATTGAATGCGAATATGGCATAAAAGGAAAGATGAGCGAGCTTTCATTTTCGCAGTGAAATAAAATTTAGCGAATTCTTGGAATTGATCCACTAATGATCTGTGTGGGCTCAGTGGCCATTGTTACATGTTAACGCTTATTAATGATTTTTCCCGAATAACGTATGAACGTCTTCTTACTAACAAGTACGAAGTAGCGAATATAATTAAAGAATATGGGACGTAGCTATGGTTCCGAATATATTTGGATATAAACCAAAGATATTTTGCATCGATAATGGAAAGAGTACTTAGCAATGAAATAAAACAACATTACAAACGACAAGGCATTATACATCAGTTCATAGTATCGTACACTCCTCAACAAATTGGAGTGATTGAGAGGAAGAATCACTCATTAGTGGAAATGGTTAAATGTATGCTGTTGGATGTCGGACTCCCGACCCCTTTTGGAGAGAAACAGCGTGCCTTGCAGCTTATCTACAGAAGTAGCTTCCAAGTAAAAGTATTATTAAAACTCCTTATGAGCATTTGACAGGCTCGAACCCAGATATCAGCCGCATAAGAATTTTTGAATCAAGAGCACATTGTTAAAAGAACGTTTTTAGACGATCGTCTGATACGCTTGACCGGTTACAACCGGTTTAAGTTCCCCATATTCCTTCTGATAAATCCCCTTAAGAAAGTAGACGAAACTTTGAGTTCTTCTTTCTCAACAATGGCACGGTCCCAACCCGGAAACATTCTTTTAACACTGACATTAACCATGGAAGTCTTTGAATTCGAAGGTATATTTATTGGTATCAAACCAATTGCGAAAGAAATGGGATGATACAGCTCCATTTGGAGAAGTACTTGTGAGTTTTAGTACCACAACAAAGGGCTATAGAATACTAATAATAATAATCCGAAAACAGATAAAATATGAATCAGTCGCTCCGTACGCATTACTGAAAATGTAGAAACAGAGGAGACAACTAAAAACGAAGCAATTGAATCAAAGAATGATTTAGTTCAAATAAGTCTTGAACTGCCGAAGAAAATAAAGTACATTAGGAACAAAGCAAATCGCCTTATAATGTTATGGCGCCCCGAAAGAATAAATAGAGGCATTCGAGCCAAATAATTAACCTGCAAAGTCCAAGCAGTAGAACTTAATACCTAAGGATTTGATTGCAGAGGAACCGGAATCTTTGGAAGACAATGAAGACATGATGTCTTTACCTTCTGAACAACGAGTTAAATAGATCCGTGCTGCCGAAGAAGAGATAACTAAAATGGAGAAACTAAATGTTTGGGCTGTCATTGGGTCGTAAACCAATCAGAGCTAAAGATAAAATGCGATAATGCATCAGGTAATATTTTTACCTATACAGCCAGACTTGTTGTGAGAGGTTTACGATCAAACCCTTGCAGCTGTTGAAGAAAATGACACGATTCGAATGATTATATCTTACAAAAATGCTTGTTTAGCAAAAATTAAAATAGACGATATGGGGTTATTAAAGAATTATTAAGTAAAATTAGTTTATTCCGTAGCGCCTAAATATTAACAATTTATAGCCCTAAATTTCGATTACCGAACAAACCGAAATGGTTTTAAATTCTACTCTGAAGGAATGCCTTAGACCTTAGCGTTTTGAAAATGCAACTTAGCGAATATTAAATATATTCGTAACATATTCTCAACGATATCCATTTTATCAAAGTTCCTTCTGCGTCACTTAACTGTATTCTCTACTCAAATACGGAAAAAAACCAAACAGTGTTTTTGACACACGCCAAGTTAAACGATTTTCCGTACAGTTATTAATTTACGTTGAAAGAGATTCTCTGAAAAGGTTCATTTTAGACACGAAATTGAAGAGAAAAGTAATTCAAATTAAATAACACCTTTTATAACAAAACATTAATTATTGTCAGTAATTCGTTTGTTCTTTGATATCTCCGGCTCGGCTTTTTTAAGGCGGCACTTGGAGTTATAACAGCAGGGAGTTTGGAAACCTATTTTTATAAAGGAAAAATGTAAGAAATTGAACTCACTGGGGGGTTGTTGAGGAGGAAATTTCCCAGGTAGAAATAAGTGGAACTATACTGGTATAGTTTTTGATTTTTTAAACAAGTGTTGTTCGGAAAATACGAGCAAAGAAAATTATTTTAAATTACAAAAGTAACATTTTTTTTATTACCTAGGTTAATTAGAAACCTTTTTACTTTGGCATTTGACTTTCGCCAAGCTAGTCCCGAGTCTAGAGATAAGAATCATTCAAAAGAGTAGAAAAGGCCAAGAATTAGATTAAAAGGCTGCTGTAATTCCCACTTTGTAGTGTAAATTTTTACATCACAATAAAATTCCTACATTTCTACTTGAAAAGCATAAATTCCAGTGCCATAAATTTAAAAGCGGATACGATACACGTGCCTGCTTTGATTTACAAAAAATCATTCGATATCCTAAAGTTGTGTGAAATCGTCCACCACACACACCTACGTAATGCATTTACGATTTTTCAATTAAAGAATTTCAGGATCAGAAACTGAATTCGTAAACTTCAAGCAGGAACGGACATTAGAATTCAAAACAGGAGAATTAAAACAGGAGCAGAAGGTAATTTAAATGTTTTTCAGGCGCATACAAATGGTCTCTTTTGCATTCGTGTTAAATTTGCTGGATGTAGACGACGGGGTAAATGTAATGCTTTTGCATATGTATTCGTATTAATGGACGAATCTTCGGAATGCATTCTGTGAGTTTGTTTTTCGATGAATTTTTTTATGGTAAAAGATCTGGATTATTTTCAAGTCTAAAAATTACGGCGATTTAAGATAAATAAATAAATTCAATTGAAGCTTTTCATTTCCTCCAATACATAAAAAAAATATTTGCTTGTCCTAAACTAAACCCTGCAAAATAAAAACAGAAAAGAAAGATATTAAAATAATACCAGCTAATTTCGAATATAGCCAATTCAAACTTTAACATTTTGAAGGTATGTCTACAAACGACGTACTTAACACAATGAAAACCTTAATTTGATCGTTAAGAAAAAATATTTCCGAGACGTGCTGTTTGCAAATTGCCCGAAACGTTTTATTAAAGTAGTAGGGCGAAAGTTTTTGCTACATTTGTTCACGTGGGGCGGTTGGGAATAAATCAAAATATTAACACCCTTAAAGTGGTAAAGTTTACAGAAGTGAAATATATAAAGGAGATTAGAAGAAAATTGGGCACGAAACAATAAAGCTATAAATTTCCTGTATGACATAAGTTTCCTCATGGGATGGAAAGGTCAGTGAAGGTCTAAAGCAGCATTAATAAGCTTATAACTTAAAGAGATACCTGGAGATGTAGTCTGATAGGAGTTTTTGCTGAAATATTTAATAATCCTGTGAATCAAGCAGGCAATAAAGTATGAGTAAAGTCATTTTAATTATTTTTCCACCGAGCCCTTTGGAATTTAATTGTTTTCTTTAGGAACACCAAGAATGTTGGCTTATCACGATACTTTGTAACTAAATTTTCTGTCCAGGAAAGACAGTCCATGTTATGAAAATTAAAAACATTTCAACCCACATTTAATTTTTTCAGAGTTAAAAATGACCCGATTCAGACTTGTATTGCAACAGTTTCTTTTGGATAACGACGAGTTTTCTAGCCAATTTAGGTACAACATAAGATCGGTTAACAGCTGTTTTGTCAAGGCACCCTTTAACTGTGGCGGATGTTAAGTTGAACAGGGTCCTATCTGCTTTAACATCACTGGGCAAATATATCATTATATGGCGCCGACCATAAACTGGCCGCTTTTGTTAGAGGTCAACTCTATTTCGTCGACGTCGGCGACGCTATTCTAGAGAGGATGCTGCGCAACGTTAACTCGTGGATAAGAGCTTATCTACCATGAAGGAGGTTACTGACGAGATGGGACTGTGGAATAGATCCGAGCGTTTAAAGAACACATCAACAACGATCTGAGGCGGTATAACCTTCCGATAAGCAGATGCGAGGTAGCTGCGGTTTTTATCGGTGAGGTACCGCCTATCAGTGCCAAAATCCTTAGTAACCCCCGTGATGACCCGCGGGGCACTAATGAACTTCGAAATTAGCTAGCGGACTCAATGGTGTATCCGATTCTATTTCCTAGCGGTGAGTTCCTATACGACACCGGCACGGCCTTGCAGTGGTGGTCACCATGTCACTATGCGCCAATTCTATTATTATAAAATTATGATCCGCGATGAGTTTTGCATTTTGCACCATGCTGAAAGGTTATTCCAGCAGTACCTTGTAGATGCGTGGTGTAAGGTCAGGTCAGGTACAGCTTCGTTCCAAAAAGTATCAGAATTTCCGGCGATTCGTGGCGAACAGAGCAGAGGATGAAAACGCTCGGGTGGGACGTGGTCAGATTTTACCCTCCGCACACGTCGGTTCGCCACGTTATATGAATCAAAGATAGTTGGACACCATGGCGGTGGTAGCTCGGCACGACACTCTTCACCTTTTCGTTACAATGACCAAACATCCCAATTGGTCGGACATTCAGAACAACCTGCAGAATTGCCAAAAATGGGAACCGATTCGAAAATCATAGACTTCGTTCTTGTCGCAGCACTCCCCGATCCCAATGTCGAACCCGACTTGTTCCTGCTGTGGTGGAATACCAACTCCATAGATCGTGTGGGGAAGCGAATACGGAGGCTCCTTCGGTATACGAAATATTTTCCACGAGCGTTCTCAGGTGAAACGAGGGTGCGTGTTGGCATATAACAAGTGGGCCCTAATGAAGTTTCCCTGCCACTTGAACGTGGGAGCTTGCTCGGGCTACGAGGTCATACGATATCTCCACAAATATATTCTGAAGGGGCCAGATTATCATTGTGGAGGTCGTCGACAATGGCGACACAGTTCAGCACTGGGATGAAATCCAAATCTAGACTGAAGCTACGTTAGTTTCACGGCCACGTGGAAGCTGTTGGGCTTGCACCTAATTATGTGGCAGGTGCCACTCTGTTCTTATGTTAACCATACATGATCACGGCAGGCAAATGATATACTATGAGAAGGGCCAACGGAAGGCAGCCTTACAGGTAGCCGAACAAAAACACACTATGCTGTTGGGGTGATTTGAAACGCTAGGCAACTTCGATATGTGGAGATTTCGGATCATTTCGTTTGGGTCAAATCAAATGGACTGTGGCAACGCCATTAACAGACAAGTAAGATGTGGAGCTTTCTGGCAGACGTGCTGCCTACGCGATCTCATGCAAAAGCCGTTTTTACCGATGAGCGGAAAATTGGTTGTTCTTGGCGGTGACTTCAGGCAAGTTCTGCGGTAATTATGAGGGCTCATCGTAGTGTTGTAGTGGATGCCTGTTTAAAACGTAGCTTTGGGGTTACATGAGACGTTATCGTCTCCGTGAGAACGTACGAGCAATAGTTCGCAGACTGGTTGCTAACGCTCGGGGAAGGCAGGTTCCCTACAAGACAATTTAAAAACAGTAGCGATGATCGCGTACAGAAACCCGTTCCTTGAACATTTATAGAAAGCTTCTTAAATTATTTTAATAATCCTCGACTAAAATTTTGTTTTCACTTTGACCAATTTCTATCCTCGCCGTAATGCTCCAATTTTATTTAGTAGAAGGAGCTTAGTTCGTCTTTTGAATTTTATCAATGTGATTTCTAAAATTTGATTGAAACTGACTATGATTACCTTGCTTTTTTTTGGACACGTAGCGGTTTAAATCGAACAAAAAGATGTGAATTTAGGCCCAAGGGTTTATTTCAATATCATATAATATGGCCGGAGATTTAAACTCGAATAAAAATGTTTTATTGCTTATTTCGCTTGCGTTTATATTCCTTTCAAATGTTTTGAATGCGAAGGAAATACAGTTTAATTTAATAAAATACAGCAACACGGGTTGTACTGGCGGTTCAACGTATTTATACTGCTAGAAGTTACCTACCTGTTTTCATTTACAAAAATCGAAAATGAACAACTAATAAATTAATTAACCAAGCATTAAAATTCTTCATAAAACACTACTGGCTTCCTAACCGAATAATTGGCCAATTTACTTGAAATATTCAGGAATTTCAAATTTACACAATCAACAGTAATAAACCGAACAAAAACTAACCAAACAAACCATGATATTACAAAAAGCATCCTACAAATAAATTACGTACGTTCAGGACTACAGGCAAGTATAAAATTATACTTGTTATTTAACTTTGAAAGTAACAACAGTGACGCTAATAGGTTACAAAAACAAATTTTACGATAAACCAGGCACCATTAATTATTTTATTAAGGGCATTAGCAACAAGGTCACACTAAAATACGCAATTTCACAAAATTAAATGGAAGCTTCATAAAACAAGGAACAATGGACCAATAACATTTTAATGCGGAACAGCTGGTTTATAGAATAAGCTGTAAATTAACTGAACCACTGAACGAGTATCGTAGATTGATACATCGTTTGACTGTTATAAAATGTGAGGTGAATTTGTGTTATTTTGGCATTGTTATTATGCACTGGTTCTGACATATCCACTCATACAGGAAAGCAGGATATTAAAAGTTAATTACTTGGTACAATAAAATGCTTTTAAAAGGTTTAATAAATAATTATGAATTAAATATAATAATCGTTTGAATAAAATAATTACTGAATGAGAAATTTAATATTCAATGAAAAAATGCTTTATCAAGCGAATTAGTGAATGAACTAATGAACAAAATAACGAACGTACAAATCAATGAACACAGGAACAAACCAATGAACAAATGAATGAATTAACGAAAAAACCAACACACGACTAAACGAACAGATGAATAAGCAAATTAAGAAACAATCTAATGAACGAGTGTATAAACGAACCAACAAATGAATAAATGAACAAACCAACTAAGAAAGAGATGAATGGACAAATGAACGAAAGAACCAACGAACGAACGAAAGACGAATAGCGAACAAACTAATTAATTAAGAAATAAACCCACGAACAAACGAATAAATAAACGAAGGAACTAACGAACGAATGAAGAAACAAGCCTATTAACAAATAAATAAATGAGCGAAAAAACTAACGAGCAAATTAATAAATTAACGAAAAAATCAACGAATGAACAACTGCATTGACGATCAAACCAACCAGTGAATAAATGAATAAAGGAAAGAACGAACCAACAAACAAATGAACGAAAGGACATATTAAGTGGGAAATAAATACCGAATCAACAAAGAAATAGGGGCCTAAATAAATCAATAAACGACCAGGAAAGAACCAACACACGAATGAACGAATTAAGAAACAATCCAATGAACACACGAATAAATGAACGAAAAAACCAACGAACGTGTGAACGTACAGACGAATAAACGAACAAACGAATTAAGCAACTCAATCAACAAATGAATAAATGGATGAAAAACCAACGAAAAAATGAACAAATGAATAAATGAACTTAAGAATTTAGGAACAAAGAAACAAGACGACGCGTAAAGGAATAAATAATCTAACTAGTCAATGAATGAATGAACGAATAAACGAACAAATGAATTAAGAAACAAACCAATGAACAAACACATAAATGAACGAAAAAATCAACGAACGAATATTCGAATATCCGAATAGAACAATACACGAATAAATGAACTAAGAAACAAACCAATGATTAAACAAATATATGAACGAAAGAAGAATTATCGACTAAAGAATTAACGAATGAACGCACAGACGAATAAACGAATTCAGAAATAAATCAATGAATAAAGGAATAATTGAACGAATGAATCAATGAATGAATGAACAAACAAACGAATAAAAAAATTAGGAAACAAACCAATTAATATAAGACTAAATTAACAAAAGAACCAATAACTGAATGAAGGAACTAAGAAACAAATCAATTGACACATTAAGAAATGGACGAAAAAACTAAGGAACGAATGAACAAATAAATCAACAAACGAATTAAGAAACAAACCAATGCATAAACGAATACACGAACAAATAAACTAAGAAACAAAACAACGAACAGGCGAATAAATGAATGCAAGGAGCAACGCACACATAGAAACAAAAGAATGAACAAATGAATAAATGAGTGAAAGAATCAACGAAGAATGCATGAATCGACAAACAAACGAATAAACAAACTAAAGAAAGAACCAATGAACTAACGAATAAACGAGCAAACAAACAAATCATAGAACAAGTGGGAAAACGAACGGACAAAACAATGAGCGACAAATTAATAAACAACTAAGTGAACGAATGGACAAACAAAAAAGTAGAATAACATATGCCTGAATGCACAACTGAATAAATAAACGAACGAATGAACGAATGGGCAAAAAAATAAATAAATAAATTAAGAGAATAACCAATAAACAAACAAATTAAAAGACAAACTAATGAACCAAGGAACGAATTAACGAAAGAACCCAAGAACGAATGAACAGAACGGCAAAAAAACGAATACATGCATGAAAGAATCAACGAACGAATGAAGGAATTAACCAACAAACAAACTAGGAAAAGAACTAATTAACTGACTAGAAACGAACGAACAAATAAATCAATCAACAAACAATCGAACAAATGGACAAACGAACGAACGAAAATTGAACGAATGGACCCGCCAAGAGGTAAATGAATGAATAAATAAACAAACGAATGGACAAACAAAAGAATAGAAGAACAAAAGAATAGAAGAACAAAATGCCTAACTGAACAACTGAATAAATAAACAAATCGGCAAACAAACGATCAAATAAGTAAAGAAACAAGTAAGTGAACAAGCGAACTAAGGAACCAACAAACGCAACAGCAAACAAACGAATGAAGAAGAGAACCGATGAACAAACAAACTAGGAAACAAAACAATGAATAAACGAACAAACTAATGAACAAAGGAATAAAAGAACGAAAGAACGAACGAATGAATCAACGAAACAGCAGCAGACGAATAAACGAACAAACGAACAAAGAAAAGAACTAATGAACAAACTAATAAACGAACGAATGTTCGCTGTTGGTGTCATCAACGCGCAGAAACTTTTAGTTTCTGAAATTCTTATTGATTTAAAGATTGTTTTGATTTTATTAAAGAATTTTTTTTTAATTTTCTTTGAGTTGAAGGTTGGTTAAAGGGTTAAAAGTAAAATGCAAAACAAACGTGTATCTGTCATATTCCCGGATCGAACAAACGAATAAATGAACAAACAAATTAAGAAACAAATCAATAAACAAAGGAATACATGAATGAAATAAACAACGAACGAATGGAGCAATCAACAATCAAACAAATATACGAACAAACGAACTAAGAAAACAACCAATGAACCTACGAATAAACCAAAGAACAACGAAATCGACCAACACACGAAGTGGCAAATAAATGAATAAATAAACAAGCCAATGGACAAGCAAAAGAATGGAAGAACAGACACCTGAATGATCAACCGAATAAATAAACGAAAAGCAAAGAACCAGTGAACAAACAAATAAACGAACGAAACAACAAATTAAAAAATGAATGAACATATGAAGTGTGAAATAAATGTATCAACAAATAAATAAAAGGAGAAACAAAAGAATACAAGAATAGATGCCTGCAGAAACAACTGCACAAATAAACGAATAGAAGAAGAACAAACGACATAATAAATGAAAAACAATGAAATCAAAACGAAAAGATGAATGACTAAATAATTAAATTAGCAAAAAGTTAAGAATAAATATATAACAAAGATGTAAAAATCGAAAATATGTATAAATAAGATAAGAAGAACAAATGAAGAAATGAATAAACGAATAAATAATTACACAACGAAATGAACAAACGAAGAAATTAACAAAAGAACATTTGAATGACTGAAAGAGTGAATGAACGAGTAAATTGTTTCAGTATTTCCAATTGCCAGTAGACCTAATAACATTTTATTGTTTTTAAATTTTTGCTCAATTTAGTCTTCGCGATTTTTCCCGATTAAAAACAACCACAACATTTTTAAAACTATAATCGGTCATATAAATAAAGAACTACCAAAAAAAGCCTGCGTCAATTAAGTTCATCAACATAAACATTTTGACAAAATACCCATGTCAGAGAAAAATAGCCGACAAGCAAATTGTTTCTGCAATACTGTTACACCACAAATGCAGTATGTGACAGTTATTGATTGGTTAGTCAAATTGGGTTGTTACATCCTAGAACCGTATGGTGTGATAAATTACCTTAGTTCGACTCGAGTTAGTCGCTGCTTCAGTTTGGCTTGACTGGCGCCGAATTCCGCCACAAGTCTTGCAAGCCTCGTTTGTAGATTTTCAACCGCTTTTTCTAGGCGCATCACACTTTCTGTCATTGAATCTTGGGCCTCTCTGGCTCTTCTAAATACATCTTCATCTAACAAGCCGTCTTTTCTTAAGATTTGACAACCTCGTTCTGTTAACGTTGCCCTTGCCTGAAAAATTAAAGCTTTAATATAAAGTATCATAATAAAATGGGCGAAAATTTTGATTTACAGCCGAGAGGACATAAGTTCAAGCCGCAGCTGTGACAGGGAATTTCTTTTTAGTTATTGAGCTTGATTTTCAACCAGAATCGTGACAAAATCAAGTAGTGAACTTTGTGATCCTTTTACTTTTGCAATTTGGGGTTAGTCACAAGCAAAAAATATTTTTAAATAAAATAAAAGACTCGAAGTTCCAAAATAAGCGAATCACGTATGTTAGAATTTACATTCAAGTACAGAGTTGCAGCCTTGTTAATCCTTGCTGGAAATCCATTTTAGGGTCAGTCTAAAGTAATGTGGTCACGTTTGGCAACACTTTCCTAATGATAAGCTTCAAGATTTGCATTTCAATTACACATTAAACGCAAAACTTTGATAAATTGCTTTGTATAACTGCCATAAACCGCTTTTATATACATAGTTTCCCAAGTTTCCTGGGTGCTTTCGACACATAACTTGCAACTACTTCGATTATTTTATGCAAAATTTATTCCTATTCCTTCCGAAAGTTTTTGGGGCTTTTCGTGTTATAAACCTACAAAGTGTCACGCTCTATTTCAAAAATAAGGCAATGTGATACTTTTTGGGTTAGGTCCGAGTTAAACTTTGATTGAAGTTCAACCAAACTTTTTGCTTGAATTATTCATTTTTATTTTGGCTTAGTTTTGAATATTACTGAATTATTATTAAAAGTCTTTTCGGAAGCTTCGTTTATTACAAAAAAGCTCTTCAAAGCTAAAAAAAGGAGCTTAAGCCCTGTAATAAATTTAGCATTTAAATATCAGAGTTTCCTTGACAAAAACTGCAAAGAGTCCTCGACGCTAATAAAACCTGAAGAATAAATAAGATGGTAATAGCTCGTTTCCTTATAAATCGATTCAGAATTCTAGGAAATGGGAATAATGTATAAATTAGTTCTGTTTTCAGTTTCCCGATTTTATGGCTTCGTTGACCCCGTTCTTTGGATACTTTTTCGGACGTTTTGTTTCTATTTGTCCTGGTTATTAGATTAAGTAGTTTTTTGAACCTCAGTTTTTCCTTTTCTCATCTGTTATATTGGAATTTCCTGTTGTATCTAATTTGGCTCATCCACCATGGTATTTTTGGGGATTTTAATTCATTCCTTGATAATTTATTGTGGATTAGTGGAGTTTACTAAATTTGATTTGAATCTGCGGTTGTATTTATAGTGAGAAATGGGATTTTTAGTATTTAACACTGACTCTTTAAATTTAAAAATAATTATATGACTTAGGCAGAAGATATGCTAGACAGTAAGAAAAATTGAAAATTAGGGCTGACTTGTTTTAATTTGGCCAAGGAAGCGTTTATTTACTTAAACTCCTTAAAATGATAGCTTCATTCTACGATTATTTGACATTATTTATATAAGGATAATTCGTGCAATTTTCTTTGAAAGCTATTTGGAGATTTGTTGGAAGCTACAGCGTTAGTTTAATGATTACTGTTTTAAAAATTGCTTCTCGGATTTTTAAGTATATTTATGGCAAATTAAAGTTGAAAGGTCAATGAACAGCAAGTGGGCGTTTTAAACAAATTTAAGTCAATTTACATGCGTATAACAAATAATTTTGTTGGAAATATTCAAATTAAAGAAATTGACTAGAAATAATTTCCCTAACATATTTATAATCATAATTAAATTAATGCAGAAAATACGAGGGGAAGTCAAAAGGTATATCGAAATTTTCTGTAATTTACACTTAGGCTTCGGCATCTGCTCACCAATGGTACTGTGTTTTTTACATGAAAGTTTCGGCAAACTTCTAAAGACGGCTGTCCCACTGGCTGTTTGCACCAAAGAATAGCAAAGAGCTAGGACTAATTTTTAAAGTTTGATGCATAGGGCAAAGATTAAATAAAGTATTTGGGGGTAATATTTGAAAAGCGGCCAAACAGCAGAGTTATGAGAGTTTCCAAGCACCAAAAGGTTAGAAACCGTAACATTTGCTGGAAAATTTATGTTCAATTTATTTAGCATCATCAATGCGTTATTTTGGAACATTTTCAAGAGAGAGTCAAACAAAAAACCGTCGAAAAATTAAACTTTGAGATTTTCCTTATCAAACATACATCATCATCATCATGCTCAGCGTCTCGTACTTCATATTTCGACATATACCTCTTCAAGTTATTTGCATTTATTTCTGTTTGCTGTTCGACTCATCGACTGTACTCCTGCTACTCTCTGTATATCGTCTCTCCATCTCGGTAGGGGTCTTCCTCGTTTCCGCTTGCCTAGTCATTGTGTATCTGTCACATCTTGTCAATAGAGGTGCTCCGTATATCATTGGACTCTAGAAGATCGTCAAAAAATAGGCGATGCCTCAGTAGGGGGTTTGTCTCATCACCATGCTCCATCTTTGGATATACACCTCTTCAACTTTTCATTCATTTCTGTCTGCTGTTCGACCCATTCACTGTACTCTTGCTCAATTTCAATTCGAGCATCCTCATTTCCGCTTGCCTCGTCTTGATCTTTTTCTGTGACTTGTATTGCTTCTAGGTTTTTCCATAATATTTGTATATCAATGCTAGCGAATGTTGGCCTTAAATCTATGAAGGTAAGAATATAAGTTTACCTGCTTTTTGGCTCTTTCTATTAAGTTGCTGATCATGCTAATGTTATTGTATGTTTGTCTTTAAGGACGGAAAGCTGGCTATCAGTCTTCCACATGTTCTTAAATTTATTGCTTCTTTTAATCTTTTTTATATTGTTACTATTGATAAGCATCTGGGTCTGTAGCTATTGCAATCAGCCACCTACCCCTTTTTATGGATTGGTATCATGAGGTTGACTTTCTAGTCTCTTCTTCTTCTTTTTTCGTGCCAAGTGGCAATACTCAGGCCCTAGCCCATTGTGCATCCGCCGCGAATTAAGAGATGCCTTCATACAGACCGGCACCTAGCCCAAGGGCCATGATCTTGGCCATGAAGATCAGCACCAAATAGGCGATACTTCAGTAGAAGTAGTCTCATCATAATGCTCAATGCCTCGTATTTGTCGTTGTTTGCCGTTCTATCGTCTTTCAATTTCGATACGAGTCTTGCCACGACTTTTGAAATTTTGCGTGAATTAAGTATAATACAGCCCTATTGTTCAAAGTTTAAACTCGTCTGAAGTTGCAGAATTTGCGAAAATAATGCCAAATCGGCATATTCTTGTTGCTGCGGAATATTTCGGAGAAATCCCAAATTGAATGACCAAATACGACGATGTAATATTGGTTCGTTTGATTTCTTTGTTAAGAATCCGGGGAACCATCGATTGCGTAATACCCCAAGCGACGCCACTCAAGGTTTCAGTACCTCCCCCCGCGCACAAGGACGCTTTGTCCATCTTCTTCTAATATCCATTCGCTTTCCGAAAAGTAAGAAAACAAAGCAGAGTTTAGCCAGCTTTAATACCTAGCGGTTGTGCAAGTTTTTGTTCTGGCTTTGGTAGTAAAATCCCGTTTGTCAGCCTCTCGTTCTCGTGTCGTTTTGGTAAACTGTTTTATGACATATTGTTGGATTAACCTAGAGAGTGTCTTATCGTATCGGGTTTAGCGTTTCGAAACCCTTTTCTTCACTGTTTGCTAGCCGAGAACCACAGGACTTCAACGTCCCCTATAAGTTGTCGTAGTGCGGAATTAGCACGTGACAAGTCTTCCTCGTTTCCACTTGCCTAGTCTTGGTCTCCACTCGTTCACTTCCCTACATTTTTGTCTAACATGTAGTCCCCGATAGCCATTACTTTTGTCCTTTGTGTTATCCACTGCGTAGTCTTCCAGTTTTGTAATCTAATGTTTGACACAGATCTCTCCATTTTCCTTTGTGTCACACTTGTCTTTTTCTAGTGAGTCCTTCTGTGGGCGTCTAGCTTTCGGCAACATACATCATAGTTGGCAGAACGCATTGATATTATATTCTAGTTTGTAGGTATTGTGGGAGATTGGATTTGAATGCAGCTCGTCCTAGTTGTATGCCTTCTATTTATTTCTTATTATTTTTTCAAGAAGGATATTCTTTAATGTATTTTTAACGAATTATCTATATACAGAAAAATCGCCTCCAGGGATTTGAACCACTGACCTCGGGCTTTACGTATGAACTCTGAAGATCTCACAAACCCACCGTTGAACTCGTCACGAACAGCAGGACCTTTTGTTAATAAGTTAGTAACAAAAAATCAAGACTTAATCGTTAATTTTCATAATTAGATGATCCTCGGTGATAAACTTTAATGAAGTGGCCAGTTCCCTATCCTACAAACTTTTAATTAGAGGTAATTACTGCGCAAACTTGCCTAACACCACTTTACCAAGACCTTACTATAATTCAGATAACGTTATGACTCTCCTAAACCCCAAGATTTAGCAACTTTAACGGTCGTTATGCGACATTGTTTATATTTCATACGATGTTTGCATGTCTATGCCTATCCTTACATTTTCCTTGATGGTGCTCTGAGTTACATAAACATTTGTTACGGATTTGGTAATTAATTATTTTGTGACATAGCACTCTCGTTTGTTGCAATTTTACTTGCTAAAGCGTGACTTACTTGGATTATAATTAATTCCATGGGAATGTTTTCGTTTGAAACCTTATTTTAGGTTAAACTAGTAAGATTAACAAATATGAAATTTCAAGATGAAAATAAGCTTTTAATTTTTCTTGATAGATTTTAATTAATTCCATGAGAATGTTTTAGTGTAAAAGGTAAATATATTTTGAGTCAAAAAATCAACAAATCTGTAATTACAAAGCGAAAATAAGCAGAGCAAATCTGCTTCTAGAAAATTCTCGAAGTTTAAGTTAGAATTGTGTTTCGTCTTTTACACATGTTAAGAATTGTTCGTTAAGATTTATACGAAAGATGTCTCATCCAACTTTCTCAGTTTCAATACGCACCCTCATCAACAAGTTTCAGGAAACTCGTTAAGGCAATTGCTCAAGTTTCGTTGCTTACTTTGTTTGGTCTGCGTATTTTTACGAACACTGCGATTTTCGAATTTGTGCTGTGTTAAACGATTTAATAAATGAACAAACAAGGATCAACTACTCTGGGGTACGTCAATCAATATTAATACTAATTTAAGGTGCAAAATCTTACATGTTTTTGCCTTGGTGGGGCTGCTTGAAAATATAGAGGAAATTCCGACTTTCTATCTTTAATGCACCTTTTTAGGTTTCAACTGCTCAGTAAATTTCAAGCACGCCCTTTTGTGTCCCAAAATTGCTAATTTATAAGCCGGAGCATTCGATTTCAAAAACAAACCTTAAATTTTTCCCCAAAGAGCAATTTTGGACAACATTTATGGCAATTATGTGGAGCACAGTCTATAAACCGCAGCAATTTCTCTTCCTAACAAATGAGTTTAAAGAAGGAGAACGAGGAAGAGATACGACACTAAGGAAGTCTGAGTTTGAATGTTAATAATTGGCTTTAATGATTTTAATAGAAATTTGGGATGATTTATTGATGAATATTTTCCTTTTGAATAAACAAAAGAAAGTCGTGGTGTAAAAATCAACGATATTTTTGCTTAATATTAGTAGTCCTTAACTAAGAATAAAATAAATATAAAATAATTTTATGATTTTAAATTCCTGCAATTGTTCCTTTCGGAAATTCACACAGCTTCGTCCTGACCTTTATCTGGCTACTTTTGAGTTGAAAGTCAAATTCCGAAGGTTTAAAAAGTAATTTTACTTTAAATTAGATTTTAACTAATGAAACACGTTGACGAATGCGACGCCGTAAAAATTAAATCAAATCTTCATCCACTTAGCGTAATTGGAATCTAATATCAAAGACGTCAGATGGAAATTTTAAATATTTGTTCGCTTCTTACATTCTTGGGAATTTATCAGTATTTACACAGAAGTCTGAGACGTACGTAGAATTTTAATAAAGCAGCTTTGTGTAAGTTTTCATCGATAGAAACAAAAAAGGAGTTAAAAGCTCGTAACTTGTATGTCGATTATCTAATGGATTGTAGACTACAGGATATCGTTTTACATTCTGTTAAAAGTGCACTTACCTCCGGATAATCAGCTAATGCAACCCACAGGTCATCTTTGGCGAGGCAGAAGAGATCCGAGTAACCTAAGGACCGGACATTAGCGGTTCGCCGATTTCCAGTACGATTTCCTGCAATCTCCAAAACGCTAACTTCTCCAAATACTGATCCAGCTCCGAGCGTTGCTAACACAGTTTTTCCATCGTCAGCAACCACTTGTAGACGTCCTCGTTTAACGATGTACATTTCCTTTCCTACGTCCCCTTTTCTGCATATGTAGTCGCCCGGGGAGAATACCTGGGTTAATTTAATAAAATATAAATTTGTATTCCTTTACGTTGCTACGACAGGCATGTTTGCTGAAGATGATTGATTGCCTGTTTTGAGGTTACAGTAATTTTTTAATAGGGTCAGAAATTACGTCAGTCGGTTTGTAATAAATAAATTAAATTATGCGGAGTATTTTTTCAGCATTTAAGTTTGAGTTATATTTAAGCATTGGCAAATCTAAGATTTAATGGTTTTACATATAGCAGTGAGATTCAGACCTACTCATCCAATTAAAACCTTCCAAGTTTAATATTTCAGGCACTCTCATTACATAAACACATATTACGTGCAGCAAATTTCAATTGACTTCGTTTCTAAAGGACGTGCACAACTTTGCTGCAATTTTGTGTGAAGAATCGTGATTTCTCTGTAAAGTTTTGTTTTAAGCTCAACAAAAGTTCTGCATTTTTTTACCAATTCATACTTTTTTGAAGTAGTGAAACTCACAAAAAAAAGGAAAAATCAGTAAAGAAAGCAGTTATGCAGGCTGGTTATGCTGATAAAGTTATGTGCCTCGCGTATTTGCATAAAATTATGGAAAATTTTGCTATCTTAACAACGCCTACGTAGCAAGTATAAACAGATGTTAATTTTGTAGGAAACTTACTTCATAATTAACTTCCGAAATATGTTCGAGCATTAAAGATTATTGTCGTTATCTTGTTATGCAAGAATAAAAATATTAAAAAAAAATAAATATAAAGGAACAACTATAATTTCAGAATGGGCTTGCATGTTCCTGAAAACCAACAAAATTGTTAAAAAGTGTCGTCGTATTTCAGCAAAAATTTCAGATAATGACAAATTTTATTAAGAAAAATTTTAATTTCAACACAGAGGTTAACAAAGTTAAGAAAAGATGGGGGACAGGAAATGTATAGTATACGAAAATTTAGAAGAAAAAATCAAAATGCTTCTTGAAAATAAGAGAAAAGTAAACAAGAATATGCAAAATATTTTTATAAACAGAGATCTCACACCGAACGAGAGAGTAATAGAATATCAGATTAGACAAAGAGCAAGAAAAGAGAATCGAAACGATAATAATTGATGGAGTTGAATGGAAATGAACTAACGAAAAAGGAGAACTGGAGGAACAGCATAAAATCAGCGATAAAAATTAAATGACATGGGAAACGTGGAAATGACCGCTAAACGAAACAGATCAACGAATTCGGATAAAGATTTGGTAAACAGGAAAAGGAAAAATAAAAGTAGTTTGGAATGTAAGAGGTTTGAATGAACTAACAGAAAACTTAAAGAAATCTGACATAGATTCAGTATTCGGGTTGACAGAGACAAAAATGAAACAGGCAGCATATTACTAGAAAATGGAGATGTTTTAATTTATGGAGGAGCGGATGAAAGGTAAAGAGCAAGAGCAGGGGCGACATGTTTGATGAAACAAAATAGAATACACGAAAACAGGAAATCATGACAATAGTTGTAGTATACGGACCAAATGAAAACGAAAAACAAATAGAGAAACAAAGATTCTGAGAAATTTTACAAGAAACATATGATCAGAAAGTAGGTGAAATGGTCACTGATGGAGATTTAATGGCAAAATAGGAAAAGATGCAGAAAAATGGGAAACATGGCGAAGAAAAATTAAATAACAATGGAAAATAGAGACTTCTTGAATTGTGCAACGATAATAATCTCGTAATAAAAAATACACATTTTAAGCACAAAGAGATACATAGATTTTTTTAAGAAAAAAGTGGTAGAAGCTAATAGTATTCATGGAAAATTATTAGAAACAAATACCAAAGAAAACCAAAAAATGTTCCTCAGTGCAATAAAAGCATTTAACAATAGGACTACACAGAATAAACTACAAAGAATAAAAATATAAGAAATAAAAAGGGAGAAATACTAACAGAAGAAGCTAAGATTATCAATAGGTGGAAAGAACATTTTGAAGAGCTACTAAAATCAGATTACGAAAGAGAAGACATTAGCTCAGGAAATAATACTGAAGAACAAGAAACGGAAATTTAGGACGACAATATTACATGGACAGAATTAAATGAAGCAATGGAAAAAATTAAAATAGGAAAAGCAGCGGTAGTAGATGAAATCGGATCTGAATTAATCAAATATATTGGAGATAGAGGGAAAGATGAATTCTAAATAATATATTAAACGAATGCTGTAAGTAAAAAAGAATACCAAAGGAGTGGAGGACGGGAATAATTATGACTATTTATATAAAAGAGGAGATTCATTTGATTGCGGAGGCGTAAAGCTGTTGACAATCAAATTAAATTTATATGAACGAATTCTTGAAAGTAGATTGTGTAAAATAGTAGATAGACAGTTGTATGAAGTGCCTTCCGCCCGATGCATAGTATACAAGACCATGTTTTTACAGTAGAATAAGCATAGAAGTATAATTGATAACAAGGGAAATAGAAAAGAATTTAGGCAGCTAATAGAATATTCTATGCACTACAGAGAAAGTTTCTAGGTTATCAAAAAATAATGGTCATTTATAAATTGGTACACTCCAGTATTGCTACACGGGAGAGAAAACTGGATACTGACAAACTGACAAGAACAGAGAATTCAAGCTGCTGATGCTGAGATGAAATACCTTAGAAGAGTGTTAGTAGTGAAAAGCAAAAGAACTGACAACAAAATGATGAAGTAAGAAGAAAATTGAGAGTAAACGTAGCAAAGGAAGTATTGGAAGATAAAAAATTGAGTTGGTTTGGGCACCTAGTAAGGATGGGAGAAAGCAGACAAGTAAAGCGGATTTGCAAAACAAAACCAATAGGGAAAAATATAAGAGGAAATTCATTATTATTTCCGAAAAACTTTAATAAAAATTTCTCATATATTTGATTGTAGTTTGAGTTTATAAAAATTCAGAAGTTGCTAGCCAGTGATTAGGTTTAAATTTTAGTAAGTTATTAAATTAATTAAATTTGAACCTTGAACCTTGAAGCTATTAAATATTTTTCCATACTTTCACAAGCTTGAGAAACGTATTTAATATTTAATATTTTTATACAAAAAAATATGCGAAATTCCTATGGCGAAGTATATTTTTGAGTTGATTTTAAAAGCCTTGGGTTATTTTATGGATTAAGATTATTATTTAAAAAGGTTGACAATGTATGTACATATAAGATCCAGGTTTATAAACAAAAAATTAATAAAACAGAATCCTGAAAATTACTTTCGCAGGTCTACTGGATAATATTAACTGGTAGCACATATTCATGGTTTCAGAGTGGTTTTTGCTCATGAGGAATATGCAGCCAACTGCTACAATTTAGCAGACAGCAATTTTCTGCAAATTATCAAGCTTTTAGAATTGGAACGATGTATTTTCGAACTGAATTTCTACGAGAATAATTTTAAATGGAAGTGTATACAGTTTATTGTTACAATTAACATGGGATAAAATTTATTTTCACGTTTGCGAAAGATTACAGCAGTACAACCAAACCAACATCATTCACCAAAAATACGATCTAACCCTTTTGAACATTCAACAGATGATTAAAGGAGAACCACATTTGTCTTACGAAAATTATGAATACAGAGTTTGAAGGGAAACAGGAAGCTATGTCAGTTGGCGATATTTAAATGAACGCAGTAAAGATGCAACAGAAAGAGAATTCTTTTTTACCAGGATACCAGGGGATTATCTTGATCAGATGAGCCAAGACTCAACGTAACCTGTTTACATTTGTACTGCAATACTGGCTAAATTTAAAATTGTGAAGTGGCCTTTAGTAGCAAGCTTAAATGTTCGTTTTAAAAAACCTAGATATTTGCCTGCATTTTACATCGTCGGAGTTTTATTTTACGTATGAAAATTTGTTTAATTTGAATATGATTTAAATTTGCAGGTCAAGATATATATTAATTCTTTGATGTTCTTAGCTTGGAAATCCGGGTAGCTTCAAAGCTGCACTTATGTGACATGAGTTACATTGAGCGACTAAAAAAATCTTGCAAAAAACATTTACTATCTTAGTAAATTTTCTAAAATAATAATTAAGACACAAACGATTTTTTATGACGAAAAGACAAACACCTAAGAGCTTACATGATTAGCTTATTGTTATTTTTTCAAGTTGCCAAATTATTAAAAAAAATATGTTTATTAAAACTGTCGAAATTTCCAAAAGCACATGTAAATAAATCCCTTTGAAAATAATAATCTTAATAACAGTTTGTGAAAGTTTCATAACCACAAGGGTGTAACTGAAATTACACCCCGTTTGTTTCCATCTTCTTTAAAGCCAAAAGTACAAGTAAGTGCTACATTATCTTGCTAATTTTAGTACCTCTCAATTTTTCCGACGGTATTAAACGATTATCTTAAACTGCACGACCACCTAAATTCCCCAAAACCATTAAGTAAAGAAATAACAGAGTAAAATTCGTAATTTAGAACCGAGATAAAAATTTTAATCAAACTTTTAAAGGAATAATATGATAAATAAATGCTGCAGCAAAGCCATATGGGGACAATTTAATTAGAATGTCGATTTTTTGTAGGCTAATAAATCTTTAAAAAACTCACCTGTAGACGTAGTTTAAGTACTAAAGCTTCCAGCAATCCCGGCTCGCAGTCTTGAAATATTCTTACTTTTCGTAAAGTATCTAAGTGAACCCTAATGGCAATTTCCGCTTTCAATTTATCAGGCAGTGCTGAAAGGACCCTCTCCTCGTCCAGAGCTCCACTTTCAGCCCACGTATAAGCGAACCAACGTATCACACGCGCTTCCAATTCTCTTCCTACCTTCCTGAAAGCCATATATTGTTTAACACCGTCCATACGGTTTTGAAAATCGACCCTCGCTAAATTCATGTTCGATATCATAGAGCCGATGTTTCCTACGATCGTGGCAAAAATCAAAACGCCAGCTAGGAAATCGGCGACCACGAATAAATATTCGGCATCGTTTTCAGGCACTGGAGTTTCACCTATTGTCGTAAGTGTCAACGTCGACCAATAAAAGCTATAGATGTATTGACGTGTTAGTGTGGAATTTTTAGGCCCGTCGATGTTATACACCCAATTATCAGTTCCGAAACCGATCGCGTAGCTAATTGCAAAATATAGGCACGCATTCCAATGTATTAGTACTAATATAGCTAGGACAACCTTGCATATACGGAACACGTTTGGATAATTAGTGTCTGTTTCTGTCCTATCGAACCAATCCCACAAACGCGGAAGTCTAAATAGTCTGTTTAATCTCACTATTACCGAACATGGCACCTTAATCTGACATTCGGACGGAGGCCACCAGCAATAGGCTAAATCTGTTGGAAGAAGCGAAAGCACATCTGTTCTCCATTTCTTCGATGACAAATAATTTCTTCTTAGTTTACTCGGATCCGTCACTAACAGTCCTTGCTCTAGGTAACCTAGAAAATCGAGATTTATTTCAGTATGATGTTAGAAACCCTGACCTATATTTCATATTTGTTTTGTGAAAAGTTTTTGATGCATATCAATGGGGTGCACGCATTTCTATGTGACAAATCAAGGATAGTTTCGAAAACAATTCCAGAACTATTATTTGTCATATCTGACTATTTCAACCTTGTCTAGTCGAGCAAGAAGTTAAACATCGCAATCAGACTGGCTTGTGTTTGGTTTGATATACTTGTCATGTTTACGCATCGTTAAATAAGGGCTCTTGTTTTGCAAATGCAAACAACTGCATCTGATCACTTCTACAGTTGCAGTAAACTTAACTCGAATAATCCACTGACAGAACATTTATTACAAAATCTATAAAAGGAACTCTGAAGGACTTTATTTTTCTTTTAATTAAGAACAATATCAAATAAGTATTTTAGGATTTTAATTTAAAAACAGATTTAATTTCTTGGATCACCACAATTTCGAATTTTAATGAAAGTGACTGTTCGTAGTTTTAGATATTGGCGGATTTACAATTTAATACAACATGAAAGCTTGACTTTAATTATTATTTATAGATTAAGAAATTGAATGTTCGTCTTAATTTTATCCAAACCTCATTTTGAGTAGTCCCAGTAGTTCCAGGAAACCCCATAAAAGTGAGAACCTTGTTCAGGTCTCAGTTTATCAAAATATGATTGTTATTAACTGCTTTAGTAATTTATGAATCCTTTAAAAATGCGAAATTCTGCATAATTGGCTGTTTCTACAAAACCATACAATACAAGTTTAAAGGCATTCGAAATATAATATAATTTAGAATGGGTTAAAGCAGTAGGGTGGATAAACCTGGCATCTAAAATGATCTGCTTAAATTCCAGATCAACTAAATTTTATACTTTAAACACTTTAAATCAAAACTGTATATTCGTTAACATTAACAGTGTTTGATATAATTATCAAGGAGTTTGTTTAAAAAAATCACTGAGAGAATAACATCAATCAGTCGCATGAAAATCCGAATCTGATGTTCGAATCGAGTCCCTCCGTCTCAGGTTAGGATATCTGTTATCATATTATTCAAATCTGAAACATGAATTCCGTAATTTTTAACCCCTCTCGAACTGTTTGACCCCTCGATTCGAATCTTGAGCGTGGATTGCTGAATCGAATCTCAAATTGTATACATTCAAAAATTCGGATTTAAAGGTTGGAATTAGAGATTCGAATTTTAAGGATCCGATGTATCTGGGATTTTAGGTATTTTCGAACTTTGACAGCTCTATTTTAAATACTGATTTATAATTTTAGAGATACATTCAATTAATAATTAAATTTAAAAAGGACTTTCCTTTCCAGATGTAAATTTGCTGTTTCACTGAATTTTTAAGTAAATCCAATAACCGTTTTATGCTCCTATAAATTTTGAAAGAAACTGGCTATATCAAAACTGAAACCTGAAATTCCAAATTTGACTATTAACTTTCAGAATTGTAATAAATATGCCAGTTAAATTGATATTGAAATAAAAAATAGGAATTGTGAAACCCGAACTGCAGATTCTATTCTTCCTTGATTTAGGCCGTCCTAATATTAAGGCTTCTGATTCAAAGATTTAGTAAACGTGAGATGTTCCTTGTGATTGCGAATACCACTCGTGCTACGCACTCGTGATATTCATATGCAAGCACACGGAACATTCGTGATGTTTCAGCAAAAAAATAATCGACAATTATTCTTTGACCACTCGTGGTATTGTAAGTGACTACATTTTATTCGATAATCAGCAAAAGAAGCCTATTATCCTTTAAATAGCTTTAAGTGAATTCGCTTATAAAACAAATGAAAATGAAGTATTTTCAGAATCAAATAAATTTTTATAAAATACATCTGAAAATTAAAATTTTAAAATTGGAAATGCTTCTTGTCTAAATAATTGCTAAGTAAAAGAATGTAATTATTATTTCAGAAACTTTTCAGATAATAATCGAAAACAATCTTTCAAAATATAAATACAATCTGAATGACTGAAGGTTATTTTAGTCATAAAATTTATTTTTCATGAAAGTTAGAAAAGCAGATAAACATCAAGGCATGTGAAATAAAATAACTTAAAATGCTTATGCTTAAATGAAACCTTCAAATATCCGAAATCCTTTAAACAAAAACTAAAACTGATAATTAAGATATCTGTTTTAACTCACAAATTCTACAGAAATCTTAGGTTTTCCAGTAAAGAATTACTTTGCTTCTAAAGCCGCTTAATCAAATCAAATTTATGCCCAATTTCAGTAGCATATTTTGAAATAGAGGTATTTGCTTTTAAAGTTCTCGAACTTATTTATCTGAGAACTTTAAAAGTCCTTGTTTCTAAATATCCTTTTGTAGGTAGTAGGTATTTTATCTATAAGTGTAAAAAATAAGTTATGATTTGTGTAAGCTACAGTTAAATCATAATTCTTCAATAAAGTCGGCAAATTATCAGTCACGTTCTCGTCTTCGTGTTTCGTCATAAGTCATAACCCACCTTGAGTTATCATACATTGTTTGTGTACTTTTGAAAGTTTGATTAGGTGAAAATTAAAGGCGTATATAACTGGGCGATTCACGTAAGGGTTCTTAAATTATTACTATACTCCATGTCTCGTGGTTTTGTAATTCCGTGCTATTTGGGAAGATTTAGAGTCATTTTAAATTTGTGGTAAATTCTTTAGTACGGTCCTGTACTTCGTAATTTTAATTTCGTGCTTTGTTATGTTATTTTTGCTACAGTTAATTCCGTTTTAGTCTAAAGGGCACGAAAGGTCAAGCTTCTCAGCGCGTTCTGTTTAAAGTTCTACAAATTCTTCAAGTCATTTCAGTATGTGTCGTCTTTGTGAAACATTTTCTTTGTTCAAAATCCCAAGGTGGCCCAATTCACGCGTGTATTTCATCGACACATGATGTCATATTGTTCCAGTTGATACAGCGTCTCGTGATACGGTTCGGGAAATCCCCCATGTACGCGGGGCTGTCAGCGGATTTGCCTCTTCGCCGTTCAAGTATTGTACCCCGCCTCTTTAGTACGTGGGCACCTTTACACCATGTCGTACGTTTTGATTTGATTAAGACGGGTGTTTTCCAGTTGGGGGTCCTTACCACACCGAGAAGGCCTTTCGTGTTTCGGTAGTTTTGCTTTAAACTATGTTAAGGTATAATTCGGATAATCCCAAGAAAGGTGATATAATTTCGGAATGAGACAGTTGTGTGTGATAGTTGTGAAAGTGGAAGTTAAAGTTTTGGATCACACATTTTCCCTAAACGGGGATCAAGAAAACCACCTAGAGTTTCTGGAATAGTCTTCGGTCGTTTTGCACCCGCCTTCTGGAGGAAGGACACCATCTCCTTCGTTGCCTATTTAACGTCTGCCACGTACTCCCCGGCAATTCTAAGAACACCTCGCCAGGTAAACCATGTCTACTCATCTCTTTTCGCTGCACCTGCTTTTGCCGTTGTGTTTCAACGTTAGTTTCAATGCCGACGATTGCTTCTTGTTGGCAGGCCTTTTGATGTTAACGTTCTTCAGTTTAATGAGTACCACTTTCTGTATTTGTCATTTTGTGTTTTGTGTGCAACTTGTAATTTAAAGCAGTCGATTGCTAATCAATCTGCTTGATCCGGTGGCATGTGAGAAGTCTGTGTGGATTGCCTGCTTGAAGGTCTCCGGCATTAAGTTGACCAGTTTGTTTTAGTAGTTTTGTGTTTGAACAAAAACATTTGTGGTAACATAAGACACGAGTGTCAAACAAAAACTTTTGTGTTCAAGTAACATTCATTTGTGTTCAGATTGAAGTTAAAGTCATGTTAAGATATTATTTTGTATTGTTGCATGTGTGTAAATTTTAAGTGATGCTTATTGAAATGTTAATTTAGTATTTGTCTTTTTCTTTCTTTGTTTGGAATTGAGGGGCTTAGCTTGTGAATAGCTTTGCAGTATTTAAAGTAAATGTAGTGCCCTCAATTCTACTGCCTTTTAAAGTAAGCGTAACTTTTATTATTTTTGATTGTTTTAACGTAGTATTTTTGATTGTTGTCGTTTGTGTAATGTTTTTGTATTCATGCTTGTTCTTTTGATTCATTAAATATTTCATTGTCAATTCAGTTTGGTCTTGTTACTGCGTTCAGTGTTTCCCGTTCATATTTGTGTTTCAGTGTTTTGTTAAAAATGTATGTGTTAAGTGTTAGCCTGTCTACAAGTTTGAGCATTGCAGTTAAGTAAAGTAATTTTCAGTTAAGCAAGGTAAGTTACATATTGCAGCAGAAAGCAGCTACAACGACAACCCTTGTCCGACCCCTTTGGAAATCTTCTATGATGGGTTTCCTCGCTTTTAGATCTTTGGGTGACTTAAATATCATAGTGGCGCTAAACAATTTCCATCCCTATCATGGCCAACCATTAATTGAAGGGTCTTTTACCGTTTCGAACCCCCCATCTTCACTGTTTAGCTAGTCGCGCGCTTAAGGTATTCCATCATCGCCCATTTAATGTCGAAGTGCCAGTTTGGCATGTGCGTGGCATCCAAGCTTAATTATTTATCGCAATTTTTATCATTAGAGTGTTACAAAGTTAAAACATGATAAATTTTTTGTCTTCAAGCTTTTTCTTAACCTGCCTTGAGTCACTTGCGTATTTTTAAAAGTTTGATTAGTTGAAAACTAAAGGCGTATAGTATAAAATATTTATAAAAAAATAAATAAATCAAAAATTAAAATAAATAAATAAAATATATTAATATTTACGAATTCCCGTTCTGACATAAAATATTTAGTGAGGGATATCTAAAATTTGCAGATATTCAGCAAGTTTTTTTTCTTTAAAAACTCCCAAGTTTAAAAAGTTCTTTAATAGGATTTACCTATATATCCATGGCTGTGAATGCTATTCATGGACATTTAGCCGCTACCCTGCTAAGATTTTTTAAGAACACAGCAATGGTAAATAAACAAGTGGGAATTCGTCTAAATCACCATGCTTTTTAATTTTTAGAGATTTAAAAAAATTAAGGATGGAGCTCCAGATTTATTTTCAGAATATAAAGTATGCAGAGCAAAGCAAGACAAATGCATAAATGGAAATCCGAAACGATTCGCTTTATGATAAGTAATAAGATAGTTCTTAATGGAATTCATTATTATCATCTTATTAGCAAAGAAACCCATTAAAATTTTAATTTGCATCAAAGCTCGGCTTTTATGGGTTTGATAAAACGTATGCATTTTGTGGTGGAGTCGTTTTTTGCTAGTTTTAATTTAATTTTTCCGTAGAAACCTGTCTTTAAAAATTATTTATACGTCTGTTTTGTTTACAAAAGGATTTTGATTATTGGAATGCCGTACAATTTGACAAAATTAAGAGCTCGGAAGGACCAACAATTTTAGCTAAAATTATCTACTTAATAAAAACAAATCCTGAAAGATTATTTCCCAATTAAAACCGTAAGTCGGTAACCAAAATAAGCCTCAAATTGCGATAGATTTTTCTCGTTGAATTTTCAGAGAATACCTTCCTCTTAAATCAGGCTGAAGTTATATTTTATGATTAGTTAAGAACTTTAAAAACTTCTTTTTATATTTATCAACGTCGTATTGTACTTCCCACTGGTAACATTAAAAGTAAATATCTCCCCAAGGTTTATAAAATTTATAGTTTAGAGAAATAGGAAATGTATACGAACAATAGGATTTAGTAAATCTTCCTTTAGGAAAGAGTCCAGGAAATTGGGTTGAAGAATATCTGTGTCAGGGATACTTAAGCTGCTCGTATTCCTAATTTATTTTCTGGAATTTATTGAACACCGAAACCACTTCAAATTCAACAAAGGTATCGTGAAAATACAGATATTTAGAGACGCTTTGCACCGCTTTTGCAATCAACTGCGGCCGCACGTGTATATCAAACGGATTAAAGACTCTGTATGTGACATACTGGGTTAATTAAATTTATACTCTGCTCTTTTGTCTATTTAACATATTTTAAATTTAATTTACTCGTTTGAAAATAATCTGAAGAGGTAATTTTTACAAAGCTATTTCCACATTTCTGTATCTTTTAATTTTCAATGTGAATTGTCTCGATTTCTTTGTGGTTTCGGACAAAAGACTCGATTTGAGGATAGGAAGTAATCATTTAACTAATTTATTCATAAATTACTTCAATTTTAATTTAGTTTTAGGCGAAGAAAATTCGTTATAAAATTGTAAACAAATTCAGCTCCACTAAAAAATACGAGACAAAAAACCTTTGTAGTAATAATAATTGACCATAGTAGCCTTTGAAGCAACGTAATGATTTCCTTTTAGAATTTTCCATCCATTAAAACTGCCACCCACCTATATTAAGTTCGCTCCAGTAAACGGCGACTATTCAATTTTATTTCAGTCATAAATTAAACAAAAAAATGGGGAAAATATGAATTTTTAGTATCGATATTGAATGGCGTTTTTTTTGAATGAAAAGCTTGCCCGTTTTAGGATTAGGTAACATTTGGATCGCAACATGTTTTCAGATAAGAACCTCTGGTTTTTCTGGCAATTATTAAATATTTTAGACAGTTTATTTGGTAAACGCAAAGAATTATACAGAAAACAGCGAAGACTCATCTAATGTTTTGGGTAGATGTATCTAAGATAAATCAAGTACGAAAAGCTTCGATTTTATAATTTAGTTGGGGTGATAACTCCGCCATGGCCGATAAGCCTGAATGAGAAAGAAGTTCATGAACGAGCCCCCTGTTCCCCTGTTCATGGTAACAGAACCAAAAGGCTGGAAGACTAACAATTAAGCAAATGACATAAATATTGATTTGGGTAGACGATTACAGGAAAAACTAGTAAATAAACAAATAATGCATAAAAGTACAGTAAAGAAACCCTCGGAATTAGGACTGTCAATGAAGAAGATAAGAATAGTAAGACTGGCTCACTGGAACATTCGCTCTTGGAGTAATAGAGACCAAGCAGTAATAACAGAAGCGCAAAAACATAACATCGATATATGTGCCTTATCTGCAATAAGAAAGACAAGGCGTAGCCAAATTCAATAACTATGTATTGGCATGCAGCGGCAAAAAGAAGGAAGATAAAGCAACATCAGGAGTAGGTATCGAAACAAGACGTTAAATATGTTAACGATAGAATTTTAATAATGACAATGAAAATGGAAAAAGAAACGTGGCATATAATATCAATCTACACCCCAGATGCTAACAAATCATTAGAAGATACTCACTAATTCTATGACAAATTACAGGTAGAAACAGGTTAAATAACAACAATCAAATTTTTATTGGGTGACTTAAATGGAAGGGTTGGTGCAGAAGTAATTCCCGGAGTAAAGCAAAGTTACAACGAAGAAGAAATGAATCCAAATGTAGAAGCACAAAAAGAAGAAACCTGGAAGGTCTTGGCCCTCTATACCCAGCGGAAACTTACTTGCCATGTCTGTAGAGGTAAAGTATTTGGGGATCATCTTAGACTCCAAAATTACTTAAAACCTTCACGTGGAAAGAATTGTCAAAAAATCGGAAACAATTCTAGCAGTTGTTGGACGAACATACGACAAATCATGGGGCCTTAGACCAAAAATGGTGCACTGGCTGTACACCAGAGTGGCCATATTGGTCATTATACTTGCGACCTTGGTCTGGTGGCCCACGGTGAAGCAAGAGACTAAGACAAAATTCAGAGGCTTTCCTGTCTTAGCATTACGGAGGCAATGAGAACCACGCGCATCGCTGGAATGGAAGCCGTCGTAGATCTCTCTTCTCTTCACATAGTAATACTGAGGAAGGCGACGCTGGGAGTATACAGAATGCGGAATTCATTGTAGCCTCGAAGGGGAACAAAGCAAACAAAGATAACTGATAGCACAAGGGATGAGGACACTCTATATGATTCCAAGGTATCTAATAAACCCTCTCTTTAAGATAAAAATACAAAATCATGGAGAGCACAACGAACATAAATACTTCTCTGGAGTAGAAGTGCAAGTACTTCCGTGGTTCGGAGCCCACGTAAAGCTGCAGATCCCCTATATCTGTAGGCTACTTGACACGCACACCACAGGCATATGGAGAGAACGGCAACGCCCGGCAATGCCTTGTAAAGGGCATACCACTTCAAGAAGAAGAAGTAGCAGAAGAGCATAACATGGTAATAAACATAGATAAAACCAAATCAAAGGCAATCCAAGCTACAGCTAAACAATAAAGTAATAAAACCGGTGATGAGTTCTTCCCTATCTCGGAGAACTGATAACAAGCTACGGAGATAAACAAGAAGAGGCCGTCTAAGTCCCATTTCATCGTATAACATATAAACAAGAGCGGATACGAAGAAAACTAAATAAATACGAGCAAGTAAAATTAAGGCATTAAGGTGCATAACAAGCAGAAGATTAATAGGTAGAATAAATAACCAGGAAATAAGAGAAGAGTGTGGAGCAGAAGATATAGTGAGGTGGTAAAAAAACAGAAGAAGAAAATGGTAAGGCGGATATATGTACATCATGATGGATACATGGATAGCCAAGCTGGGCTTAAGGCACTAACTACGTACAACTCCCAACTAGTACTGTTGTGCCATGGCAATCTTATACAATTGGTCCAAAACAACAGGTTACACCTAGTGTGGATGTCAACAAGCCGACAAATTGGCAAAATCTGGAAACACTTTCTGGGACCAGAGCCAACCTGTGGAATAGCATATACTATTGTGAGGGAACTCCGCCTGGGGTGATAAATGGGTGGATTGCGTAGCCCAGGAGCCACCACTGCCGGTCCCAAGCCCGGGTAAAGGAGGAGGGTTGGGCGAGGGGCTAATCACCCCTTCCCCGTAAAACAACACTTGTTAAAGAAAATCAACAATGGCCTCGGACAGGACGGAACCCAAGAAGACGAAAATAGCAACGAGACAGAACGGAATGGCGTTGATTTGGCCAAGACCCAACTAAGGTCATGAAGGCCATAAGTAAGTAAGTAAGTAAGTTGTGAGGGAGCAAAGCACATAACGGCTAAGGACAATACATCGTGAGTACTGGGAGAATTCAAAAGGTATCATCCAGGATTTATCTAAAGAATTGGCAAAAATATTTATAAACTGCGATAGTGTGAGAAGAAAATAGCTGGCAGGAATCCTAGCAGGACACTGCACTTTGAAGAAACACTTGAGTGTAATAAAATTAGCAGAAGATTCAGCAGAATTTGTAAAGACGATGAAGAGACGCCTCTATATTGGTTGTGCTATGCGATCGACTAACCAATCGCAGTATAAAATACTTTGGGGAGCCGGAATTCGAACCTCAAATGTTAAATCAAGCCTTTCTAGATACGATCCTGGGTATCTCGAAAGAACCAGACTTACCTACGTATGTGAGGCGAATACACCGTGAAGCACAATAGGCCTCTTAGGCCACGGTGCAAGGGATACTCAGCCAAGGTTTATCAAAGTATAATAAACCTTGATACTCAGCAACTACACCAGGAAAAAAGAGCAAGTGAAATGAAGGTATTAAGGTGCATAAATGGTAGAAGACTAACATATAGAATAAATAATCAGGAAACATGAGAAGAATATGGAGTAGAAGATACAGTGGGACGGGGAAGAAGCAGAAGGAGAAAATGGCAAGAACACGTTTAACGTATGGAAGAGCACAGGATAGCTCAAATCTGCATGATCAATATCCTACATGGAGCGAGAGAAAGAGAAGAACAAGCTTGATTCTTGAAGGAGAACAGGCCAAGGACCTCACAAGAAGAGGAAGTAGGTAACTAGGTTGTGGTGATAATCGTTTAACATTATTTTTATTTCATTGTTTGAAGTCCCTTCGCCCATTTTAATCTTTTTTAGCTGAAATTTAAGGGTAACCACGGCTTTAAAGAACGACAGAGGGCTTCGCGAGAAGATATAATTTTGAACATTTATGTCGTAACAGATTACATAACATATTATTTATTGCTGTTGTAAGAAATCTTTATGAATTAGGATAATCTGAAGCAATGTAACTCTTTAAAATGCAAATCAATGAATACTAAAAAGAGAATTATTATTTATAAACCTCTGACAGGAGAAATCTTGCATTCGTTTGAGGAAAATTGCGAATTATCCTTGATTTCGTTTGCTAAAACTCTACAGTTTGTTTTATTAAATATTAAAATAGCTTGCAATAATTCTTAAGAAGAAGCAAAAAAAGAAAATCTAAATTGAGAACGCTAATAAATAAAACAGTAATAACTTCTTCAATACGATCAAGCAATTAACAAAATGAGTTAGAATTAAAACACAACGCGTGTCTTCCCACATTAAAATGATTCATCAAATTCAATTGTAAGAGGTTTTCTAGAATTTCTAACACGCAAAAGACGACGTCTACATGCAAAGCTCAGGGACAAAACCTTACACAAGGGATTATTACATAGACACGTGATAGTGATGTTTGCTTTAAAATCGTCTAGAAAGCACCTTAAACGAGCCGCTCATTACGTAAATGCCATAAACCTAGCAAACAAAGGTTGGGCATGTCATGGAACATTCTAGTTTACTGGCACTGCGTCCATTTTCCCGGAGAAAATATTAACGTACCTCTTACTGGGAAATTTAAACGTCTTCCTTTAACTTTATTACAAGAATTATCCGGCTATTTATGACAGAAAAGTTTATTCGAAAAGGCGGTGCACCGTATTTACGTTTAACGCTGTTTGCTTTCGTTATTAACGGTGCCAATCAATTTAATGGTTACTCAATTCTGAACTTCATTTGTTTGCCCCATAATTACAGCAAATAAAGATTAAAACCGTTCTTCTGTAAAATTTGTTGGTCTGTTTGTTTATTTTTGCCCTGACTAACGCATAGTTTGCTATTCATAGTTTATTGGTGCTTAAGTTTGCTATAATTTACCGGAAATTGTTTAAACAACCCTAGTTTGTCCAACCATCCAAACGATCGAAAAGCGTTTGGCTTTCACTTTTGTTGTTTTAGATTTAGATTTATCCCAAAACAACCACTATTTAAGTTAAATACGAAGGGCAAGTTAGTGGAATAACTAAAACCTTCAAAATTCAGAATATATAAAATAGAAAATATAAATCGTTATTTAGTTATATATTTGAGGTATCTTTTTCGATCATCTATGGTAAGATAAGACGACCATCATTTAAACAACCAAAATTGCAGATCTTTGCTGGACTTTCCATATTTCTTAATTAAAAATTGAACTCCCCAATTTTAAAGGCGATTTATTATATTACTAAAGTATTTTTGTAGCTTTTAATTTTAATTTCTCTAAGACAGATGCGTAAATAAACAATTTATAAATTAACTAATAAGCCTTTTCCTTAAAAATTATTAAATAAATATGTTAACGATTCAGGGTAGTTGAGTGTACATAATCCCTTTTGAGTTGCTTCTTACAAACGAAATATGAAAAAATAAAGGTGAACAAAGCCTCAGGATTGATCATTTTCCGTACTACAAGTGGTGCCACGTGTATACCACCGAGAAAGAGAATTCAGCGAAATATTACATCAAATTTCGCCAAACAAATATCTGTTTGCGAAGCCCTAAAATTTCATCTTACAAACCGTCCTAATCTTCTTTCCATTTTGTGCATTTCTGGTATGTTATTTGTAACTTCTTTATGAATTTTATTCTGTTTATTTAATACTAAGATTTTGTTGTAATTGCTGAAGGGAATAATTTTGTTGCAGTTAAATTCTTGTACTCTAATTTTGTATGTTAACCAAACCTAGGTCAGTAAGTTTTGAAATGCAGAACAGTGCCTTAATTGCAAAACACCGCAACTCTCGATGATAAATATTTCTTTTATGTGTTGCATTACGTTCTGTAAATTTATTTCCAAATCCAAAAGCCTTAAATTCATTCACTCATGAATTACTCTTGGTAGTTTTAAGTTCTTTTGATATTACCGCCATTGACCCATAACCCATAAAGTTAGTTTATACGTACATAATTCAACCCCAAGATTATCAGTAATTTACTGCAGAAATGTTAAAGTGAGACCATAGATTATAAGTGTGATTCGAATATTATGCAGGTTTTTAGTTAGGGTTAAACTTAGACAAAAAATTTCAGTGAGAAATAACGTGGGATATAACAAACAATTTGATTCAGAAAGATTAATCAAAGAAAATGAACTAAGGGTTAATTATATAAGTAGCATACAATGAAGGCTGAAGGAGAGAGGAAACCAAACAAGACGTGAGACAACTGAGAAAGTTGGAAAGACATCAAAAGAATAATTTTAGAAACGATTGAAGAGTTAGCAGGGTAAAGAAATGAGCGCAAAATTAATTTTTTGTATGATGAGGATTGTCAACGATTAATAGACGAAAGAAATATAGTAAGATTAGAAGTATTAAGCTATAATGTAAAATTGTTTCGGTAGAAGATTACGCAATTTTTGTTTTCTTCCGATTTAAAATCAAAGTAAAGCGGAATACAAGAGCATATGAGACAAATTTGTTTTTCGAAATTTATTTTATTGATAAAATATAGATTAGGTGAATAGGTATAATTGCAATAGCCAGTAATGTTTATTAATTTTATTATTATTTAGTCAGTGTTCTTTGAGCCAGTTACTATGTTGGAAGTTCTACTTTTTTTCTTTCCCTTCTGGACGTCGGATCGCCTTTAATCTGCCCACGTCTTATTTAATTGTTCTACTCTCTCCTTCTTACCATGTGGAAGAGAGGTGTCGCGTTAACCCATCCAACGAGACAACGAGGCTTAACTCTCGTAATCGCACTTGACTGGGGATACCTAGCTACCGCAACTCGGGACCTAAGTTCTATTTTTTAATAATGAAAATATAAACCTCAAAACTAAGAGTGCGAAGCAACAATTTACCAAACAAATAATTTAAGTCACTCACTTTACAGCTATTTTGGCAAAATAAAATTATAAACAAATAAGTAGTTACGAAACTCTCTGTAAAACAAACAAGGCCAATTTAAGAAAAGACAACGTTTATAGACTATTTACTGAACATTAAGGGTGAATATTTAGTGAAAATGGCGAAAACAGCAAGAAAGCAAACCATTAGAAGACCTTAGTTGACCCAAAATCGTAAATTAAGAACGCATTTGGTAACAACTAGTGAAATTCAAGCCATCTGTGCACATTTAGAAAATTTAAACGATGTGGTGACTTCAGGGTAACGATTTCACATATTTTCCTTGATAATGTCTTCGGCTCTTCTGTATTTCCTGCTAGTCCTTCTTAGTTCTTATGTTGACCACGTTAAACCCTTTCTTAGCTTTCTAAAGCTTAAATAAATAAAACAAAGATCTTCAAGAGTTGGGTTTTCTGAAAGATGAAAGCAATTGGAAATCAGTAAAGAATTCAATGAAAAATAAAGAAAGTTGGTACGTTTTCGTTATAAATGCTATTAAAAGACCTGCAAAAAAAGAAGTCTGGAACCTCGAAATGCAGGCGTGATATTGCGCTAAAAGAACATGGAGGAATAACTTTGTTGTTATCGATTTGACGTTTAGGTACTTCAGATTTAGAGGAAATCTGTCTGTGTCAGACTGTTTTGTACGATTAGATAGAAGTTTAAGATTAAATATCCAAAAATACAATTTCCCAAACGTCAATGCCAAAACAATTAACAAAACCGTTGTTTAAAAAAGGCCACCATTTTTAAATTAATTTCTGTTATTTTTTAAAGTGGGGAATTAACACAGAAACCCAAAATAGCGAAATATTCATAAAACAAAGTATTCCTAATTAACGTGAAGTTTTACGGACATTTCAACCAGAGAAACCGCATACCTCCAGGGATTTATTTTACTTGGGAATGCGGGGGTTTTCATTTAAATTGTTCCGTCCATTATATTATCTTAAATGCTTGAAATATTCGTTTCTGTATTTCTACAGCTTAATATGACCTATTTAAAATTGGGAGCAACGACTAGTTTCTGTTATTTTCAAGTAATTAAATCTTTATGGATTTGGGGCACATAATCGTTGACCCCAATCCTACCGGATGAAATTCATGTAAATAAGTTCAAAAAGTGAAACGAACAGTTACAAATTACCAGACAACTTTTGTAAATTTCTGGAACAATACACAATCAAAAGTTTTAAGTGGGACGGTTGTTGTTCTACCATAAATTTGTGTTTGCTTTTAGCCTGTCTTTCACGTTCGCTTTGAGTTTATTTTATATAAATTGGTGTTATTAATTAATTAATTGCCAGATTTTATTTGTAACAATATCTGTTGTTGTTCGATAAAGCACCTTTGAATAAAAAATGTGTAATATTTAGTTTAATGAAACACAGAGAAAAAAGGATCAAAACATACAAAGCAATAAAAAGACGGGAAAGAGACGTGGAAAAGTGAAAGGCGTGTTCAAATCGAAAAAGCTAACTGATCGAGGATATCTGAAAAGTTTGCACATTCGATTTTAGTGTTCATTTTATACAATAAAATTGGGACATTGCCGCGAGGGCACAAATGTGAAAACTAGGACGTCCAGTTAAAAGGAAAAATGCAGGGTTGAATTGGGGATAAAAGGTCCTTTCAAAAATATAAAGGCCATTCTTGAAAACGTCGAGAGACTTAACAAATGCAACACTGTGTTTGTATTAAATTAAAAGAAAAAATTAAGAATTTTATTTAAAGCTCAACCCCTCGATATCTTCAGCAGTTTCACTCAAGCCAGGTAACATTGTTAGACCAAATTAACAAAAGGAACTTAAATTATTCAGCTAAATAACGTCAGTTTTCTAAAAACTTGACTCATAACTCATTCCACCTACATACTGTTAAATATTTTACAAAAAATTACCCTAAATCTTACACAACAACCTACTGCATCTCAAGGTGTCTTCTGCAGACCATATTAATGTTGCTTTAGACCTTCACTGACCTTTCCATCCCATGGGAGAACTTACGTACACGTAACTTGTGTCATACACACAATTTATAGCTTTATTGTTTCATGGCCAATTTTCTTCTGATCTCCTCTCTATATTTCATTCCTGTAAACTTTACCACTTTAGGGGTGCTAATATTTTGATTTATTCCCAACCGTCTAACGTGAACGAATGTAACAAAAAATTGTGCTCTTCTGTTTTAATAAAATGTTTCGGAACAATTTGCATATGGCACGTCTCAGAAATATTTTTTCATAACGATCAAATTAAGGTTTTCGTTCTGTTAAGTACGTCGTTTCCAGACTTCAAACTGTGAAAGTTTGTTTGAAGCTTTGAATACAGAATCATTAAAGGGGCACAAATTAAACAACAGTTCTAATTGAAGATTAATATGCAACAAACTTATTTTCTCAAAAAAATTTCCAGTGAATTTAATTGGTATTTTATGGGACGAAATAATTTTGTTGAATTTTTGGAATGAATCGAAAAGAAGATGAAAAAATGCAAAGTTTATGCCGAGATGAAATGGACCGGAAACACGTACAACACGTACAACAAAACGAAGACATAAAACCTGCAAAAAATATATAAAATGTTTTCAGAAAAATTAAATTAGTAACAAATGTAACACCAAAGAGCGTGCCCAGTGGCGTTGCGATCAGTTGACACAGGGTTTGAATCACAGATTTCTACCCCTACCTAGATTCCTAGATTTACTACGCATATATAAGTGAGGCAGGCCGGCTATCTTTTAAGGTTGGAAAAACAGTCAATAAAACGACCTTAAATTTACGTCAAATGCCTTTTAGTAATTATATCATTATTGTTTGTTTTTTTCGCAGTAATGAGGTTTTAAACTGATGGCGGGGATATCTTTCCCAAGAAATCAGTCCTTCTTTAAATGTGTTAGGTGCCAAAGTTGGACAAGACTTGTTTGAAATACAACAGCTTTTTGCATCGTATGCATTAGGTAAGTTGGTATGTTTAAACTATTTATGTTCCTTTCTTTAAGGTTTTAGATATAACCATCTATAGCCACGGTAAATTTAAGGGTATATGAACACAAAACAAAGAAGCTCTCGGCAAATTCAGAGGAAACATCACTCTCCATAATAACAAGAAGAGTTTTATTAGATACCAAACTTATAGTCCAAGTAAGTTTTAAATGGTGGTTGAACAGGTTTTTGTTTCCTCGCCCTATGCAGTTTCAGATTTAGTTACAACAAGATGTAACGCTTGGCAAATTTCACGAGTCAGAGCGGGACATGGATATCCGTTATATCTTGTTGTAACTAAATCTGAAACTGCATAGGGCGAGGAAACAAAAACCCGTTCACCCGCCATTTAAAACTTACTTAGACTATACCTTTAAACACCATATCGAATACATAAAAAACAAAGCGTAGAAAGCCGTCAGGACGTACAGAAGGATATTTGGCAAAACGTGGACAACCGTCTATGGTACACTGGTTGTACACAAAAATAATTGCACATAATCACACACTCGGCCTTGGTATGGTGGCACAAAGTACATAGTAAAATCAATAAGAGCATCATGAATAAACTAACATGGCATGAATAACGTAGGCGGTGATTAGAACCCCAACAGCTGCTCTTGAAACCTTGTTAGATCTTCCTTCATTACATCTACGGGTGGAAGCAGAGGGGGCATACGGTAACCCCTATACAGTGGTTTTCACTCCAAAATCCTTAATCAGATTTTTGAACACCTGTATTGTAGATGAGGCCAGATAATAGAAAAACCTCTTTCGAGTTCAACCGTTCAAAATATTCCTTTCAGAGCGGGTAGAGTGGAATGAAGAGGAAATTTGGTACACCGACGGGCCCAAAACAGAAAACGGAACTGGTCTAGGAATATATGGAACAGTACCAGAAGATGCCTGGGACAATACGCAACAGTGTTCCAGACTGAAATTACAGCAATACAGACCTGTGCACAGATAATGCTACAGAGATACAGACTCAGTCTTGAGTGTGTACCAGGTCACTAAGGTATAAAAGACAATCAAAACGCTGTTACATTAGCAAGAAATGCCAGCTCCAAACAAATGATAGGGCCAGAATCTACAAGTAACATAGCCTATTCTGTGATTAAAACACAGATCGGTAGATGACTAAAACAAAGCGGGTAGATTACCCTACACCGCCCTACAGTAAAACATTTCAAGGTCTTTATGGGGGAGCCGACAAACTTGATGGGCCACAAACTTCTTACTTATGGAAGGAAAACAATAAGGCACCTGACAGAGATCTTTACTAGGCACTGTTACATGAACAAGCACCTACACAGTATTAGATACTCAGAAACACCACTATGTAGGTTTTTCGAAGACGAGGATGTAACTCCAATTTGCTAGGTACCTACGTCACTGTGAAGAACTAACAATTCTGAGGCAGAAACACTTCGGGGAAGAAGAGGCAGAACTCGAAATGCTTGAAAATATCGAGGGCTATTCAAATTTGACCTACATTTTATTTTTTTTCTGAACATAATTGAAGAGATACTGCAAAGCGGTTTTATATTCATCAAAGTAGGCATGTTAACTAAGGCCATAAACAATTGCAACTTGATTGTGTCAATACTGTCGGTTGTATTAACAATGTCGTGCAACAATGTGTCAAATTCTGTTGCACAACGTGTAATTATTAAATTTCTTTTCAATTAAGGCGTAAAAGCGACTGATATTAATCAGAGACTTCATAAACAGTTTGAAGAAGAGTGTTTATTACTCAGAGCAGTCTTGGAATGGCGTCACTTAAGCTCGCCTCCGCCCAAAAAATTCAAAACACGACCCTCGGCTGGCAAAGTGATGGCGACTGACTGTATTCTGGGACGCTATTGGACCAATTTACGTCGATTTTCTTGAAGAAAGAAAAATGATTAATTCAGCTTATTACAGTGAGCTTCGTGGAATGGTTAAGCTGTGCCATACGAATAAAAAGATGCGGTCTCTTAAGCAAGGGCGTTATTCTCCTACAAGATAACGCTCGCCCACATACAGCCCATCTAACGAACAATACACTGGCTAAATTGGTATGGGAAGTAATGCCTCACCCCCCATATAGTCCGGACTTGGCCCCAAGTGACTGTCATCTCTTTGGGTCACTCAAAAAGTTCTTGGGAGGCTCTAATGAGGAAGTGAAGGATGCAGTGCAAAATTGGCTACGTCGTCAACCAAAAGAATTTTTTTCGACGGGAATACAGAAGCTACCGGAGCGATGGAGCAAGTGTATTTTAAAGGGGGGTCGTATTTAGACCGGAAAACCTGATTTGTTTAGAAATATTGTTCTCTGTTGTATTTTTTCCGTAAAACTAGTAGTGTTCGAGTAAAAAAATAAAGAAAACTGTAATATGCGCTTTAGATTTCTAAGAAAAATCCATTAAAACTGAACAAAAATACATCGGAATATCACATTTTATATTCAACAATACAAAGGCGATTTACCACGACTGAACTGCAAGCATAAAAAATAGCCCTTGGCGTTGCATTTGTGCACATCAAATTTGAGATTAATATTCCAATGGGTTTTTGAAATTTATTAAATTTACGATTCTTTTCTTTGAACTTCTTTACTTTGTATTTCGAAAACGAAGCAATTGTGGACATGAATAAGCCAAGGAATATGTCCGAGAATTTTCTCCACGTACATACTTAGAAAACACCCTGTATACGGTGTATATCAAACTGAAAGTGCTGCAAATTTATATATTTAGAAGCTCAAAAACAGCATTTTTCTATTAGATTTGGTCCTTTTACTTTCATTTTTCAACAAAAAATAATAACAAAAAGGAGGTAGCCTGTTTCCTTTTACAACCTGTATTTTCATTTTTATGTAGACCATGGTTGGTCATGGAAAGTAAACCAATTTCATCAGATATAGTTGTGAAATGTTTTGCGACAACGTAGTTTTAGGTTAGGCTACCAATTTTTAAGAAATATATTGCCAAATATCCTCAAAGATTAATAAATTAACTCAAAACATATTTTGATAGCACCGCATTTATTAGTAAAATTGATTTAGTATCATGGATTTATTCATTTAAATTTAAAATACTGTTAAAATGTTATACAGGGATCATCGTTTCACAAATTTATAACCAACTTTGTCCCAACAAACATGAAACCGACCAAATACGAAAGATAGCATCATTATTTAATGATATATATTAAAATCGAATAAGTCCTTACGAATTTTAACTTCTTGCAAGGCAGATTCTAGCGATTAAATCTTAAGTGATAAGTTTAACCATACACCGAACAATTTAAATTTAATCTATGATTTGAGCTCCTTGATTATTGTTGTTTTTAGACGCTTAAATACAAAAGATTCAAGGACATGTGGGCATAACTTAAGGTAATATAAAATAATTCTTACCTTCATGTGCTCGCACAAGGATATCCATAAGATAGATAGCATCACAGGTATAATCCAATGCCCACCAGAGTGGTGGAACCGCATTATTGAGCTCCCAAAACACAGCGCGTCCAACCACAAAGATTACATTGTAGAGCACAGCCAAAGATACCACGATTAACCACTGAAAATGATGAAAAGACAATGTCATTATTGATTTTTCCCTCGTTTGTAAATAAATTCTTTAATACTGTTCTCGAAAAAAAAAACTAAATCAGTAGTTGCACGTTTTATTAATTTGTGTTATTTTATTATTTATATACAATATACAGGGTGTCTCCAACACGGCGGACAATAAGCACAGTACGATATTTTCCTTATAATTCTAAATGGAAAAAGTTAATATGGTGATAAAATAAAATACTTTGGGGCACATTAAACCAATTTATGTTCCACAATGCTTATTGTTCTTCAAATAGTGAGCTAATATTTGTATCATAGCATCAGGTCACCAGAGTTATTCGTATTCCAATTTCAGTTTATCGACTGTCACAATGGCTGTGGCGTTGGCACATGTAATGAGTTTCACGAAAATAATTCTGCTGGTTGTGTTATGAAACAAAGCTTATGGCTTTTATTTTTACTATATATTCAAAATGTTTCCATTTCCCTCCTTTTTTACTTCCATGGTTTTACAAAAAATTTAAAGCATGACTGGCAGAAACAAACGTGTAAATTTCATAAATAATCCCCTTTAATATTCAAATGGCTTTAATTACTTGTACCTCAGGTATTTTTCGTACTTCACAAAGAAGAAATAATCGTCCACGATTTATTCCCACTCTTTAAGATCATTGACGTAAATAACTTCTTTGTGCAAATACAAACCCTTTGTAAAGTGAGCCCTACTAATTAAATTCTTGTATACCAACAAGTTTTGTATTTTCCTTTAAATGCGAACACGGCCCTACAGCTATTCTTAGAATTAGTTTTCGTGTTTTCGTAGAAAACAACAACGAACGGATTTTGTTTATACAATTTCCAGTAGTTTGTTAGTAAAGCTGAAAAAGGGCGTACAATTAGAACTAATCAGACAATTTCCGTATTGAGGCCACCATAAAACCCTTTACGAATTTTCTAATTAAAGTAACTTTGAAATTACTGACAGTAACATGAATTTCATTGCAATAACTGAAGACAGTAACATAGATTTAATTGCAGTAATTTTATACTGTACTTCAGTTTATTTACCGATGAATCAAATATGAATTCCGTCCAAACATTACACGTGTGCATATGAATGTATTTAGAACCTTAGTTACAGGTCTCCGGAATTTCATATCCTTGAGTTAATTGTTTCGGCAACTGAATTAATCAAGTTTGGCTTTTGGATAGGAATGCAACTTGATTGCAGAGAAACCCCGTGCTTGAATATAACGGGGTTTCTTAAATGAATGAAATTCGATATTGATCGTAGATGCATCTAGAAGAGCAGCTCGTTTCATAAATGAGCAAATCCCTACTGAAAAACTGATTTGCATTTTCAGCATTGGAAATGCTTTGTTAAAATTGGCATTTTAAATTTACAGTTTTTTATTTTGTTTTAATTCCAAGAGGCAGTTTAAATTACGTCTGCTTTGAGCTTCAACCAAACTGATAAAGCAAAACTGAGTTTGAGTCCCAATGTTAACATTTTTTAGCTCTTTTAAATTGTGAACAAGAAGTTTTAGCCATTCAAGTTGCATTATTCAGTACAGAAACGTTGTTAGGATATGTGCACACATTAACTACAAGTGTAAAATTTTCCGAGCTTGTCAAGCATTCAATTGCTTTCCTAAGGGATTACGTTCGTATCTATCGCGGAAACCTACAGTACAGCATGGACTGAATTTGTCCTCTTAGATGTAATGACTGTGGATTTTGTATGGAGAAAATTGCTTTGGAGTATGTGGGATTTTACAGTAGAAAATGGAACAACAAAAAATTAGTAATTTCAGTGTAATCTTTGCTCTGGCTGACTCTTAGCTTTAAAACGACTTCTTTCAGAAGGTATCAAAGACGATTTTTGATTTTAAACTTACTCTTCATGAAATGTTATTTAGTGCGAATTTTAGATTTGTGAAAAAAATCCAATTTTAAATACCTTATAATGTGCAGGAAGAGATGGATCAACAACAATACGAAAACCACAACACTTTGAAGCCGTTGAATCGTCTTCTCTGACGGATTCTTCTTGGTGAGTTCTGTCTACAAACCAATCTGGTGGGCGAGAATCCCTCCGGGAGTAACGACGAAATCGAATGGCAGCCCGGAGGGTGTGTGCCATTTGTCCAAGTCTACTCCGTACTGAAGATAGTATTCCATTTGGTGGGTAATGATTCTGTAAACAAATTTCTTTCTTAATATTTAAGATTTACAAATTAGAAATGTTTAGTTAGTTTTTTGCAAAGGGGATTTGGTGCATATGTTAGAAAATATTAACGAAAATCTTTACCCATAAATGTAACTCTTAGGAAACTTATTATTTGAAATACGCGTTCATTACATTGTAAAAAATATGTATTTATAACTTAACAGCTGTTTCAATATTAGTTTAAGTCCCTAAGCCAATGAAATTATGAATTGTATCTGCCCAACAATAAAAACTATGTATAATGGGGTTGGTAGCCCAACCCTTAAGTTATAAAAAAGACAATATTAATCGAGTCTCTTGATATACCTAGCATTAAAGTCGCCAGAAATCCACCTATCTTGCCTTTAAACGAATTTTTCTGTAAATTCTTATAACTTATTCATTTATATGTCTAGGGTTTTCTCTTAATCTGGCATTGAAATTACCAACAATATTTTGATGTTTTTCTTAAGTACATATACCGTTTAATTTAGGTTCGGAGCGTATTTCTGGTAACATTTTGTTTTCTTGGGTTCTCTTCGAGTAGAAAACTTAACAGATTGTAATATATTCGTTTTGTCACGCTTTAATATTGGTTTGTCGTTTGTAATTACATTAGATATGTATTTGTAGCAATGCTTTATTTTGTAGATTGTAATCGAATGGAAAATTTAGTGCCCTTTTTTGTAGAAACAATAAAATCAATGCTTTGAAAGAAACAAAAGGACATTGTCTCGGATTTTTCAACACCGCTACTATTGCATGTTTCTCTCTTATTTATAATACCAAAGTAAAGAAGAAGAAATAAAAGTAAAACTGAGCCCGCATGCCAGAAAAATGAGCAATAAGGGAAACAAAACAGAGAAAAACGAACTAATTAAAGTACACAGATTAAAAGATGAGAATATAGCAGAGATGTACAGAGAAAGGATCGATACAGATATAGACAAAATAACATATGAATTCCCATAAAAAGAGGTTGAAGAGACTTTTAAAAATATTTTATTGTCATCGGCAAAGGAAGCCTGCGGAGTAACAGAAGTTTGAAACAAACATCATGGTGGCCTACAGAGATAAAGGAACAAATAAGGGAAAAGAAAAGGAGATGGATGAACTACCCGAATAAAAAATCAGAAGAGGAATACGAAGCCTACAAAGAACAAAGGAAGACAGTTATGGAGGATCTTGGAACAGAAATGGAAGAATAAAGGAAAGAAGAGAGAAACACTACAAATAAAAGGTAAGGAAGGAAAGATACTTGCAGAAGAGAAGAGTGTTATGGAGATATGGAAACAACACTTTGAAAATCTGCTCGGACAAGCCAACATGGACGGAGCCACGGAAGAAGAACAAAGAACCATCGCAGGAGAATTATAAGATGAGGAAGATACCGGAGAAGCAAAGAGTATACAAATAAGTGAGGTAAAGGAAGCAATAAACAAGCTAAAAGTAGGTTAAGCAGCAGGACTTGACAGCATAAAAGCAGAAATTCTCAAGGTCTTGGAAGAAAAGAGAACGTCACGTCTACTAGACATTCTCTGTAAAGTATGGGAGTCAGGAAACGTATCACAAGACTTGGAAGTAGGGCTTGTTATACCATTATTTAAGAACGGAGACAGCAAAGAATGCAAAAATTACAAACGTGTTACTCTCCTAAGCATTCGATCGAAGGTATCCAAAAGCGTACTTGAAAAGAAATTGAGAATTAAAATAGAATCACAATTCAACGATTCCCAGATTGGTTTTAGGAAATAGCACATCACTCAGGACCATGTATTTACCATGAAGCAAGTAACAGATATACAGATAAGATATTAGAACACATAAGGTTGGGAGAAAACTAATAGCTGCCATCAAAAGTACGTACAAATTTAACAAATTACATAAGATTAAAGAACTTATAGTCACAGATATTTCACACTCACTCACACAAGGCGAAATGTATGAATGTACAAGGAAATCTCCAGAAGTACTGAAATCTACGAACAAAAATAGTAAGTAAGTAAAAGATTGGAAATAAAAGGAAACATTTATTAGATCACTTGACATCAATACAAATTTAAAAAGTGGAAGAAGCAGGTCAAGAGATCCCCTGGGAATTTGAAAAACAACAAATAGAAGCTCAATTAAATTACGAATACAAAATGAAGGATTGGAAAAGGAAACGGCGAATATAATATTAAACTGGCATCTAACAGTCCAGCAGTCAGCAGCAAAAGCGCAAGTAGAAGAAGAAAGTCAAAAAGTACTAATGAAATATGTGTATGAATGTAAAAGGAAGTATCCAGACGTCCTGAAAATGTGAGAAACAGAAACAGAAAGCTTAACTAAATTACCAAAAAGATATTGTAAATACAACATTGAAGACTTAAAAACAGAAACGTTGATTAAATCACTTGACATCTAACGGTGCAACAATAAAAATCTAAGAGGAAGAAGAAGAAGAAGACACGTAATAAAAGAAATCTCGTGGGAGTTTGAGAAACAAAAACAAAGAATCCAATTAAATACGACTAAAAATGGAAAATGAAAGATTGGGGATTGAAAAAGGAAACGTTGAATATAATACTAAACAATAGCAATCTAAGAAGAAGAAGAAGAAGAAGAAGAAGAAGAAAGTTAAGAAATACAAAACTACCGAAATAAAGGAAATCTCCTGAAGTTTGATAAACAAAAAGAGAAAGCACAACTAAATTACGCATACAAATAGAAAGTACATTAGGGACTGCAAAAGGAAACACCAACAGGAAGAAGAAATATAAAAAATACAACATTAATGAAACGTACGAATGCAAAAGAAAGTTTGTAGAAGTACTTAAAAATGCAGAAACAAAACAAAAAGCTCAACTAAATCACGAATAAAAATAGTAAACAAGAATTATGGCATCTAACAGTCCTATAGTAAAACTCCAAGAAGAAGAAAAAGGTCAAGAAATACGAAATTAACAAAGTGCATGAATGTAAAAGGAAGTTTCCAGAAGTATTGAAAATGTTATGAAGAGAAACAGAAAGCTCAGCTAAATTACGAATAAAATTGTTAATAAGAAATTAGGGATTGAATTATCTCATCTAACAGTTCTGCAAAAAATCCAAGAAGAAGAAGAAAGTCAAAAAAAATGTATGAATGCAAAAGGAAGTCTCCAGAAGTACTGAAAATATGATAAAAAAACAGAAAGCTCAACTAAACTATAAATAAAAATAGCAAATAAAAAATTGGGGATTGAAGAAAAGAAACATTGATTAAATTACAGCATCTAACAGTCCTACGACAAAACTCCAAGAAGAAGAAAGTCAAAAAATGCGCAATTAATGAAATAAATGAATGTAAAACGAAGTTTCCTGGAGTGCAGAAAGCTTAACCAAACACGAATGAAAACAGACAGAAACAACGCTTATAATATCAAACTGAGGCTTACCCATTTAACAAAATCCCAAGATAATCCTTTTTGGCAATTATTTTTTTTTAGCAAAAAGTGACGGAATTGAGTAAATGGAAAGTTGCAATACATTCGATTCTGAAGTCTCACTATTGAACAGCCATGAAATTCCTATGTAGTTATACCAAGTGATCAACGGAATTTATAATTAGAGCAGGCTGTAATATTTACCACAAAGTTGGCAACACAGGCTTGTAGCTTGAAATTAAAAATTTTAAGTGTCAGAATTGAGACAGTGTCCAACCACACAGCATAAAATAGCAGCAATCACAACCATCTCTAATTATGAATTCCGTTGATCACCTGGTATTTAAAATAAAAGGGTTCACTTTTTGGTAAATTTAAGTAATATGTATAATACGGGATAATAAAATGTAGTTATGACTGTTACATAGGTTTGCCACTTTTAGCTTAATCGAACACACGCTGTAATCAACGAAGGTTGCCTTTGTAAAGAGTAGAACTAACCTCAAGACTCCATTATAAACCCCAAGATTAAGAAAGCAATTTTATGGATGTTACATTGAGAAAATTAAATTTCTAAGTAACGAGATGGCTGCTTCCTACTAACACTTGGTTTGAATTTTTGTAATTATTAGGCACATGAAAATAGATTTGCTTTGGCTGTCTTTACATTATGTGTTTTCTAAATAAGCTAGTTTGAAAGCACAAGATTTTTCTTTTGTAACTGCGTACGAAAATCTTCAGAAATTCTGCCTTATATTCAACGTGTGATGTATCAAGTTGATATTAACAATATATTTATGTAAGAACGCACAAGCTTTTACAGTTGAGGTGTCAAGCCCACCGGTTTGTTTAAATAATATGTTTTAAATAGAATAGAGAGAATTTGTTCTTAATACAATAACAAAAAGTCAAAAATGAACATTTTATTAAATATGAAGAAATGAAAAGAGAGCTGGCCGACCTCGTGTGCGGGTAAATCGTGTAAGTTTTATCGGCTCCGTGTGAAATTTCATTAAGTTTTATTAGTAAATAAGCTTACATTTAAGCTAATCTGAATTAGTGAGACGTCTCCCGTAAGCCTTCAATAGAATACCCTATTCAATATTCAATTATAGTATTTTACTAATATAATGTGATCCTGATTTCAGATGAAATATTGTTCTAGGTTGAAAGATAAGTTAGCCTGTAAATTTGGCAAGCCGGATTATTTGTGGGTTGTAAAAGGACATTCAGAAAGAATGCAGTTGAGTTTAAAATTGGTAAATTAAACTCTCAGATAAACAATAAATAGTAAATTCAAAAATTCATAAATACCCATATGGTGGACCTTCACTTTCGACTTAATGCTTTAAAGTTTAACTATTTTCAAATTCAATCCACAGATTTGCTCTTCGGTCTTTGTTAATTCAAAAAATCATTTAATTTGTCCCCAAAAGGGTGCAATTTCATAATCGAAGGGCTAAGTATAAGAGAAGACCCTTGGCATGCTTTACGAGAAGAGAACTAATCTTTTACAAAAAACGTCCTTCAGGTGGGTGAACGTGATGTGGAAGAGAAATTAATCGCTCACGTCTTGGTGCTGTAGATTATGGAAACTTATGGACTTGCTTGAACTCACACACGATGAATCGATTACAGAACAAATAGTCGGGGTGAAAGGTTTTTTACTCAGGATAGAAGACAGCATAATTTATAAAACTGCCCTTGTTTATTATTGAATGTTCAGTAAAGAAGTCCGAAAACGTTTGGGTTAAAAATTTATATTAGAAAAATTACGCCCCCCCCCCCCCCCCGCGAAAGCTATATTGCAATATTAAATTGTTAAATTTCTTCTCATTTTATTAATTTTCATAAAAATAAAAAGGACAATAATATAAGTAAACATTTTATCTATTACAGCTTCTAAAATTAATCCTTGGTGAAAAAAGGGGAATTTCAAACGAAAAACCTCCTGATTTACTTTATTATACATTTTAGAATCATTTCGTAAAAACAAACGTAGAAGCGGTCAATGGTAGGTAATTGTTTCCGGAAGTATGGTATGTTCGGTTGTTAGTATTTTGTACATTAGTAAGCTGAAATCTGCCAGTACAACCATCAATTGTATACTGAATGTGTCATGTCATGAAAGGATTAAGCCCTAAATATTGCTTAATAGTTTTAATAATAAATGAAGTTTTCGCCGTAAGTTTTTTTATGCTAATTTTCACGAAAATATCTTTAGGTCCCATGGAATAGGAATAATTTAGTTCCTTTGAATTTATTTCTATTATTATTATTAAGACTTATCATTAAGCGTTAAATTTCGACATTTTTCATGCCACCATCGGAATTTTAACCTATTTGGGCTTGGCCGTCCATTGAACTTAAAACTAAAAAATAAAATAAAAACAAACAAATACTTAAGAATTTTTTGTAATCAGTACGAACAAAACGACTACCTGGTCATCTACGAGCGAATGGAAATATCAAGATATAACAAACGTCATGTGGGTATGGTAAAAACCCATAACTTCAAATACAATCGCACCCAAGCTTTGACGAATGCAACAATTCAGTTTAAGACCTCTTTTGGAAACGAGCTATTGGTAAAAACAATACACAAAATTCCTAAAAGTCGTAGAAGCTTAATGAAAACTTTATCACAGGCTGAAATAAGGGCATACAAATTTGTCAGCAATGAGTACCGTCCTTTCCCAATGACGATTAATTTAAATTTTTGTGACTCTTTAAATCGAAATGAATTCGGAATGGGGAATCTGTACAACTGTGGAAATTTTCCTAGATGTCCTATAGCTAAGGTAATAATTTTTCTTTATTATTTTTTTTTAGTTTTTGGGTAAAGTTTCACCAAGGAAAAATGACAGTTTACGAACTGTAAATTAAATTGGGTTACTTTAAGAAAATTTTCCATAACAACCCTACATTTTCTTTGAAGCTTAGCCTGATTTGACAGTATTCAAGAAACGTAACCTGCAACTTAACAACACGAAGGCATGGCCTAGCCTTATCCAAAAACATTTAGAACAGTCATGGCCTATCCTAAATTAGGGTGCAACTCTAAACTGTGACCTTGAATTAATTTATTTATTTAGATGCGTTTTAGGGTGTTTTCTCCTTTTGCAACTGGTCGCCCGATTATTCCAAGTTTCCACCATACATTCCACATGGAAAATACAGAGATGACATATACCTTACTTATCGTGGGGAAGAAGTATATTTAATGCAGGTTTATGTAACTGTAAACCCAATCGGTTTATTTAAGTAATTTTTAAATCAAATCAATTCGATTATAAACAATTACAAAATTATGGCTTTTGATTTCGACCTTTCCTTTGTTACCAAAAGTGCATCAACATTTACAAACGACAAAAATAGAAGAAATACTTTCTAAATTTATTTAAATGTATACTTCGGTGGTTTAATAAATATTCAATGGAAAATCGAAATGTTTGCGTTATGAGACTTAGTTCAAACTAAAATTCAAATTAAGTTAGGCTCATCAAATAACAAAAATTAAAGACTCAGCGCAAACTCAAAATAAATATGAAACAGACAAAATTTTCCGACATGATTTTTAATTCTTAAACGATCAACAAATTAGATTAGGCTAATCAAATAACAAAGTTCAAAAGACTCAGTTCAAACTCAAAATAAATTTTAAAAGGAGAGGATCTTCAAACATGGTTAATTCTTAAATTCCCAACAAATTAGATTAGCAAACTAATTAAATAACACCATTTAAATAAATTAACCAAAAGGCACAAGAAATGATTGCTGTTATCTTAATTTTTATATTAATTTTCAGTTCTTAATCAAATAAATTAATTTACTAGGAAATTGTAAACAGGTAGGCGCCCAAATACCTAAATCCATCCTGTCTTTAATAGAATTTTACCAATTCAAACCTTGTACCGAGTAAATACATAAAAAATACGTCACAATTTTAAAGGACAGATCTTAATCTACGTGTCTAAATGGATATGTTTATCATAATGATAATCGTCATTCAAAGCCCAGTTGAATTGTTTTTTTGAATGCTCACTGATGTTGGTGTATTTAAAAGATGAAGTTTTATTTATTGATAAATCTGTGGCGATTGATATACTTTCCAAATCTGATTTGTATGGTAAGTTTTAGATAAGGTAACTATTTGTGTTCTCAGCCTAAAAAATATTATCAGTTTGAGCAGCATGACTACGTTCTTAAAATGGAACGAATGGAATTGACTAGCTTTAACAAAAAATATGCAAGCTTAGTGAATGTGAAGACTTTTAAGTATAATAGGACTCAAACTGCTGTCAATTGTACGTTGGATTTTACTACGGCTTTTGGATACGGATTAAGGGTACGGAATTGCAATAATAAAATGTGGTTAATTATTTTGTGGGATTTGTTTTAGACGGCAATACAGGCTTATAAATTTTCAAGTAATGAATATCGTTTGTTTCCGATCACTTTTGCTATTAATATTTGTGATGTCATAGAAAAGAACGATTTCGGTTTGAAAAATTTCTATAACTGCGGAAACTTTCCTAAATGTCCTATGCAGAAGGTGAGTTTAAAACAAAGGTTCGCATTAAGAACTTACTCCTAAATGAAAATTGAAGCCTAGTTATATTTACTGATATAAAAATGCCCATCATAATTAAGCTTAAGTCTTTAAAAGCTTGTAAAATTACCTTGGTTTGAATCTGCTTTGAAAATCAGTAACATTTTCGGAAAGTTATGTTGTAGTCCAGTAATTAACTCTTCCTTATAACAAATGTTTGTTACAATTTATCTGTAAGAATTTGGCCTAATATACTTGTATAAATTGTTTGATATATCAAAAACAATTAATTAAAGAGTTGTTAATATATAAATGTTCCTTTCAAACACTTCACTTTTAACAGTTAGTGAAGCTACCACATAATAATAATAATTTAAATTTCTTTTGCAGGGTCATTTCCTTCTTTGCAATTGGGCACCGGATTATTCTAAATTCCCTCCGTATATGCCTGCTGGTAGATACAGGGCCGACTTAAATTTTACATATCGCCAAGAAGATGTGTACAATATTAGAGTTTATATAGACGTACAGACGGTACTATTAAAATAAGATTGTTAAATAGTTATTTTTCTGGCATTTCTTTTAAACGAAAATTCTATTTTATTAATTCTAAATTATTTCTAAACAATTTTTTCAAGCCTCTTTTAACTTCAGGATGTATGTAGCAAAAGAATATTATTTTTTGTTTTTGTGATAATAATATCCTAAAAAAACCAAATTTGAATTTTTTGAAAATTATTTCCTAAAGGAAAATTACTTCGTTCAATCTCTTCCTTTTATAAATTTTCCGATTTCTAAGTTTTGTTTCAAAAATTTTTCATTGCAATTATTTTCAAGAAAAAATGTTTTCTTTTAAAAATTTTCTAAATTGGAAATCTCTTTCACAAGGGATTAATGTTTTTGAAAGAAATATCTGACATATATTTTCGAAAAAATTAGTTTTCTTTCAAAAATAAACTTTTAAAAATTATTTGTGGATAATCCTTGTTTGAAATAATTTTTCGAATTTTGAAATGTCTTTGAATGAGTTTGCAGTTATTTTCAAGAGAAAATTTATTTCATTTTTCAAAATGTCTTTAATTCCACAAACGAATTTTTTTGAAAGGAATTTCTGATTCATGTATTTTCCAAAAAGAAATCTTGTTCTTTAAAATTATTTGCGGATAATTATTTTTTCATAAACTTTGCTAATTTTGAAATGTTTTCGAGCAATAAATTTAGTTTAATTTCCAAAAGTATTTTGAAATTGCAATCATTTTCAAGAGAAAATTTATTTTCTTTTCGAAAGCTGCAGAAATTAAATCTTAATTTATTGACAATTTCTTTATTGATGTTATCTTTGGGTCTTTATTTCGTATTAAACTACATACTTTAGCACCTAACATAGAATTACGTTCAAATGATGGTAACGTTAAGTTGCTATAACCATATTTATAACAAGGGACTATTTGGCATGCACTAAATATTTTAATAACTGGTTTAGTCAAACTAGTTCAGATTTATTTATGTTAGATCCTGCGCTAAACGAGACAGATTCCGTCCATGTAAAAATATTGGAAATAATTAGACATAACGACGACGAAATTGTCAGTACATAATTTCCTTATTAATAATAATTCTTCAGTTCTTTAAAGAAAAATGTTAAGAACCCATGCATAAAGCAAATTACAATTGTTTAAAATAAAATGTATATGATGAAAAATCGGTTTTACTTTACAGTTTTCGAGCGGATCGAATCACTTTAAAGCTAAGAGTTACTAGTACATACATAAATCAAAACTTGGCATTTTCAAACATATTTCTGTGTAGTTCAGTAAAGAAAAAGTTAAGCAATATTAATGAAAAGAAAGACCTGTAAAATGAAATAAAAGCATATTTGACTACTACGTCCCCAATGATCCAATTTTAACCAAAATTTTGCCACGTAATAGCCATGATTACCCAAGGGCTTCCACCAAATTTGCGGTTTCTAAATTCCCAACTTATTTAAAATGAAGTTCAGTTTATTTTAATCTATTAGTCCTAATAGAGACATAAATGTAACTTTTTAATTTACTTTCATAATTTATTTAAATATAAATTCTACTAAATTATTTCAGTTAATTTATTCAAAAAACCTTGAAAATTAAAATCTGCAATAACAGAACTTTTGTCTATATTTTCCGTATAAAAGACTCAACTAAATTCATCACAATATTTAATTAATTGTTCGAAAAGCTATTTAATTTATGATATTATTTCCCTTTACTGTTTCGTTCTATGATGTTATTAAAACAAAGTCAATTAGTTAAACCTTCCATAAAATAAATGTCCGTAAAACATGATATAAATTTAAAGGACAGATCGTAATCTAAATACCTGAAACGATTTTTTTTAAATATAAAAGCAGCCGTTACACTAACAACAACCAAAACGTTTTTTTTGGCTGGAATGAAACGGTTGCTTTACAAAAATGGGGATAAAATTACAAAAGAGCATGCTTTTATTGCTTTTACTTACTTAAAAAATATCATCAGTTTATGCAGAAAGATATATATTCAATTATTCAATTATAATAACTGACAATCTTAATTATTTTTTAAGTAAGTTCGTTGCTGGGAGATGGCCCGGTTACTTTTCTGTTAAATAAAGAAAGATGTTGATATTTTTATAATTTATTTAGAAGAAAGAAAAATAAGCATTGCTCTCTAAGGATTAATTTTCAGGAAGTAACAAGTTCAAGGTTATTTTTGACAAATGAAAGGTTTGATACGTCAAAGTTAAACATATATGTTAAACAAAGAAAAAAGATAAATAAATCTAAGACAAGGAAAATGAAATTAAAGCCTTGGGATACTTATACTCCTCGCTGCGATTCCGAAAAAAAACTGTTTCTTTAAATAACAGAAACAAAAATTCTTAAACATGATCTGCAAGCTGCCTGTAAGTAGTCACCAACTTTACTGATGACTAAAGATGGCACAGAAGATGAAAGCGTAGCCAACAGCACAGGACGAATTTCGCCAAAAGTTCTCAGTATGGTGTTGGGACGCTTTTGAATGGCCTTGAAAAGGTTTGAATCGATTAAAAGGAAAGCATTCAAAGTTAAGAAGAACAGATTTATTCCGATAAGGAAGAGTCTAACTGGTTTTCCCGCTACATTCTTGAATATGGTACAACAAGCTCTCAATGGCATTAGAGGATGATGTGGAAAAAATGGTTGACGCTCAGTACAAGAAAGTGTTGTGAAGAATGGGGTTTGGAAGCGCTTGAACAAACCCCTACTCAAAGTGTTCGAGATCAAGTATTTGGAACTAATCTTCGACCAAACACTGGCCTGGAAGTATCTTGTATGGGACAGAGTCAAGCACGCCAATTAAGCTTTTTTACATATACTTATGAGAGACACTCGAATAATACAGAATGTTGGTTCTCGAAATTTGTCTATTGGATACACACAACCATGGTGTTGTTCTCTCTAACGTGGTTTTCAGTTGTTGAGGGACTTTTATTTTTATTTAAATAGTAACTCAACTCTTTCAATGGCATTTGTTTATTTGTAAATGGGCACCAAAAATTTTATACATCACAATGGACAAGTAGGATTATTAATCTTAATATTACTGTAACATTTATTTACATAGCAAGATTAGGTCATGAGAATAAAGAGAAACTCTTAAATGATTCACATTTCTGAAAATTTGGTGTAAGAAGGAAATCTCCAAAACTTCATAAAAAATAAATTTTTGTAACTAGATTTTGAAAAATTTTAATTTATTTACAGGCAGCAATCAGTATTTAAAATCCATCTATATTAAAGTTTCCACGTTTTAAATGTTTTAGTAACTCTCAACAACAGTATTTTTCAGCAACAAGCTCAAGCTCATTAGTAACAGAGTAACATGTCTTTATTAAATCAGATTAAATGATTGTCCGGGACTGGGCAATTTCCTCTTATTAAACTTTGTTATTTTATTTTCAGGCTATTAATTTAATCCTTGTCACCGCTCCAGATACGAGAGTAAAGCTAAACAAACTAGTAATCCTTGGGAATCAGCGAGTTAAAACGGCATTAATTTAAGGGCCCGAAACTAGAGCAAGATTTGAGCAATAAAACCACCAGGAAAAGAAAAAATTGGAACAGGTCCTTGTTCTCGTTAAGGTTCAATTGATTTTTAGGTCAAAATTCTTATGCTTTCAAAATGAGATTAACAAACTATGCCCGCATCCATTTATCTATATGTCAGATAACAGAATGGGTTACGGATGGAAAATTTCGTACGGAAAATATCGAAAAGTAGAACGCAGCCGGTAACTTCTGGCGCCTAAAAACTCTCATTTTGAGTTTGCTAACTAAAAGTGAATTATAGGAAGGACAGTTTTGTTTAAAGGAATTAATGAATTAAAAATTGATTTCGCCTTTACTAAACAGCCTACTTAGAAAATTAAGAATTACGGAGTCAATGCTTGGTTTTTAATGAAAAATGCTATTTTTGACTTGTAATTTACATATCGTATTTATTCCACGAGGCCTTGAACTTAATGTACCGTTCAAATTGATTTCCTTCTCAAAAGTGAAAAGTTAAAGCGTATCCCTCTCTTCTGAACTCAACAAGCACGAGATTATTGGGTATTGGGAATGCGTGAACGAATTTAAATAAATTCTATACATTCAATCACAATTCTCTTAACTTAATAGTGCAGGCGTTTATCTATAATTTCAATCAACGATTGACATACATAAACAGCTAATTTTTAACTTACGCCATTATTCATAATAATAACTAACAGTAGTAAATAAATGTGGACGTGTAATACACCTCATTAATTCCATTCACATCGTTACACAAACGACACTTACAAACGTCCAAACTGGGTAACTGTACTGTCGTTACGTTATTCAAGTACAGAATGTAAAGTTGTGTAATTTGTGTTACTTTATATTCATCGATTAGTCATCAAATTTTTAACGCTCCGACGGATAATTTTGTCAACTTGCAATAAATTTCTGAACGATTAATTTGCTTTGGGAATGAACCATCTATCAATTTTTTTAATTCTAACTGGGACATCGTGTCGGGAATATTTTTTTTTTAATAAATCGTTTTACCAAATCGAAGTTCATATGAAAAATTAAAAGCTTTTTAGGGTCACCGCTTAAAATCGTTGGGATTGGTTTTGGTTTCAATTGAAACAACGAAAGTGTATCCAAACCAGAACACGTCCTTGATAAAACTGACGGAAGATATATCCTTCCCCAAGTTATCAGGCGTTTTTGCTCTTCTTATTTTAAAGTTTAGGAACTGAAGGTTAAATGAAGTTTACTTTAATTTTTTCGAGTAAAAGTATATAATACTTTTACACAATTCTTTGACTGATATTAGTTTAATATTTTTTTCCAAAGCAAGAATGGTTTGTTTAGACTTTTAAAACAGCTTAAAAGCATCACAAACTCATAAATTATGTTCGAGGAAGACAAAAAAATTGGCATAATTTTAATGCTTGGTTTGTCAAAAATTCTCAAATATTTATTTGTAAAACTTTTATTCTTTTCAAATTTCAATTAAATAAATAAAATAAGTTTGAGTGTTAGAGGGGAGAATGGGGGTGAGAGAGAAACACTGGGAGGAAGAAAGAGAGAGATAATGAGAGGAAGAAGGAGGAATGAGAGGAAGAAATGAAAGGATGTAATTACAAAAAGGGAGTGAGGAGGGGTAAGAGAGAGCGAAATTGGGAAAAGTAGGTGAATAAATGCAACGTCAGTCCACCTCATCGTATTAACCTCTTTCTTTTTATATTAGTTTATAATTTTTAAATTGTTTTTAAAATAACTGAAATTTCGTATTATTTGTTTTAATGGATTTTGATGAAGCATAATTAAAACCTCAATTACTCTCTAGCAAGTAATTTTTTAGCTTCGTGGTTTTATTTTAACAAATTAATTGAATTATAAAGCGGTTCTTCAAACTAATATTCGAGTTCTGGTGGGCTTCTTCCGGTATAAATCAAAATTCTGTGATTATTCCTTGAATTTCTTTGCTCATTGTTCACTTTTTTCTGGTTCATCATCAGCAAACTAACTTTTGGTTGCTTTTCCATATTCAGAAAATTTGTAGATACCTTTTTTCGCAAAAATTTGTTTGGTTTATTTTTTATTTATTTATGATTGATGTGAGCTAGTCAATTGCAAAATTGTTTTTAATTTTTGTTATTTCACTAATATCCTTTGGTAGATTTAATTTTTTATTTTTGATGTTGAAACTGTTGTGTTGTAGCTAATGAAGTACCATCCTATTACAATTCAACAAAATGTTATTTTGATTTCTTGAGTTCATTTACTGATTAAACAAGCTAATTCATGTATAAAAAGCTAAATAAACGTTTAATATCTAAAAGATATCACAGAGTTGTTGTTATTACAAAGCTTTTAAAAATGGTGTTATTATGCCATCAGTAAAGAATAATATGTTATGCTATTGCTAATGATAATAAAACACTATCTAACCGTGCAGAATTAAAAAAACATAAATTGTTAACACTGTTTTGTGATAAATGAAGAACCATAATGAGCCTACACAGATTGTAAGGAAATACAAATTTAAAGGCAAGTTGAATGATGTTAACAATCTAATTTCGGAATCTTTTAGGTTAAAATCCAGCATTTTTCAGGTTGCATACCTTTAGATTGGTAGAAATAGAAAAAGTCCAACTTAAAAATTGGCAGAGCTTTTTCAGGTAAAACATTATTTACTTACTTACAGATAACATCAACTAACTTTCAATCTAAGAAAAAATATTGATATGTTTATTTAAAAAGCAATTTTAATATATTTCAAAGTTCCCCAGGGGTTTTTGAGGTTTGATATTCTTAGGTTGCCTCAAATTGTTATTTAATAATGCATTTAAACGATTTTTGGAAGTTTCACAGCCCTTTACGAATTTTCTCGAACATAGGTTGATTACCTGAAAGAATAAGAAAATTCAAGTGAATTTTCAGGAGCAAAGCAATTAATCTTGCTGAAGAAATTATTAAAATTTTAATTTAAATCCTAGTTTAAAGAAGGTTTGAAAATTTCATAAGTGCCCCTAGACATAGGTTGAGCTTTTCCAAACTGAATGTTCTCGGATTGTCTGAAAGAAATAGGGGATTACAGTCGATTTTTCAGGAATAAAACGATTTAATCTTACACGACGAAAATTATTAACATTTCCATTGAAAAACGAGTTTAAACAGTTTTAGGAAAGATTTTCTGAAGCTTTCTCGAACTTGAGCTCGGCCGTTGTAGACTGAAAACTCTTAGGTTATCTGAAAAAATCAGAATAGACGATTAAAGTGTTGAGGTTAAGCAATTATCTTGCATCGATATTAGGCTTTTATTTAAAAAAGGGTTTAAGCAATTTTTTGAAAATTTTAAAACTCTTCAGGGGTTTCCTTAGTCATCTGAAAATTTCAGGTCGAACCTTTTTATATTACGAAAAAATCTAGAAACTTTCAGGTGATTCTTTAGGAGTAAACCAATTACCTTCTTCTTACAAATATGTTTGTTTAACAACGCGTTTAAACGATCTTTGGTTTCAGAACCCTTTAAAAGTTTCTTTGAACAGTTCTTCCGTTTTTCGGAAAGTTCGGGTGGTTTTTGAGGAGTAAAACCACTAATTTCTTGGTAAAAAAATTCTCTGGCCATCTCCTTAATTCTCCATACAAACAATGAAATTTTCCTGAAGTTAATCGTATTTGGTTGATGAATTCAGTACCTCTTTTGTTTCTTTTTTTAAGTATTGCATATGCTACGTATACAATTTCAAGAGTAGGTACTCAGTTTTGGAGACCTACTACACTAACACTAACATCAAATACTCAAAACGGCGTGTCAGCGAAATAAAAGCTTGTTAAGCAGCGGCGGCGCCGCAGGTATGTCGCCGGCCTAAAGTTTTAGCGACTCCGCCATAAGTATGCCGCCGGCCTTAAAAGCAGCACTCGACCAAGTCCTAAGAAAATACATTTGGGAGGCCTTGAAGGATTTACAGATAACATTAGAACAGTTATAGGAAAGGTTAGATTAAACCAAAAAAGGGGAGATAACTTAAGCCCCTTACTGTTCCTAATAATAAAGCACAGGGCTTCGATACCATAACTTAACTCCAGTAAAATCACAAGATCTGCTATATGCAAACAACAGGTGGGAGTAACAGCAGAATAAGGAATAATCGTAATAAATAATAAAAATAAAGTTGAAAAGAACCCACTTAAGTTATATAGTTATATTTATTAGTTATTATCTCATTGTTATTATATTCTATAATTCTAGCAAAATTCTGCTAGAATTACAGACCCTTATTTACAAATATTTAGTACGCTTATGGCTTTACCTATTTGGCTGACTCATCACCTAAAATCCGGTCTTTAAACATAGCTAAATAACTAATAAACGGATTTGTACCTGACAAATGGCCCAAAAATAACAAAAATTTCCCTTTACTCTAACAGATGGGAAGAAATGTCAAAGAAATGGACCATAAAAAAGGAAACACTATTGAACAATATTCTGAAAGGTTTCATGGGAGAAGAGAAAGAAAGAAAGAAAGAAAGAAAGAAAGAAAAGGAAGAATGCATTACACACGACATATTTTCTGTTAACATTAAATAAAAACCCATGTGGGAAACATAAATACTTATAATAAACCAGATTCTTCTAAATTTTAATGGAATCTAAACTTTTTCTAAATTTGAATACGAGAATTTCTAAATCTAAGAACAATGGGCCGAAGTTATTTGAACTCTAATACGACAGAAAATACGAAATATGAAAAAAATTACAAATAATAAGGGTTCTTGGAAAAGTAGGTAAACTACACATGAATACGAATACATTGATTAGGGAATAGAAAAAGAAGATGAGGAAAAGAAGCAAAACAAGCAAAAATAAGAATGCCAAAGAATTAAAAGGTAAAAGATTGCTGAGTTTAGGATTTTAAATTTGTTTAAAGGATGTTAATACATTATAATTAATTATTCATTATTAAGGGATTTTAACAATTTTAAATTCTAGTAGACTTGAAAACCTTAGAACTTCCTAAAATAAAATTTTAACTGGTCATATCATACTTTTAACTTTTAATTATCCTAAAACGTCCGAAAGTCAGAAACTTTTTCAAAATCCAAAAATTTTTCTAAACTAGATAAAAGTATGTTATGCAACAAAATCAACAAGACTGCGTGAGGTTTTATAAAAAAATAAAGCTCTTACATAATTACATTTTAGAAAATATTCCCTTTCAGCTTTCGATTCTTGAATGTTTCGCTACAAAGCCAACGTCAATTATTCCTTTGCCTTAGAACTCAGAATGTTAATTAAGAACTCCTTGTTATTCCCACTGAAAACTAATAAAGGAAACATGCTTTATCTGTGGGAATTCCTGTGTCTTTACAACGATAGTATGACATTATGAGAATAAAGAGAGACATTTAAATGAAACTCGTTGTTTCCACGTTTCTGAATCGTGTTTATTTTATTTGTGTTCACTTTAGCGCTGCTGAAGTTTCAAGTCAGACGTTTAAATTTGTTTTGGAAAAATGCCTTTTAAAAATTGATGAGATTAAGCAAGAGTGATCTTTAAACATATTGAAGTTTTGAATAAAGTAAAATTGATTGCTGTTCTATTGTGTTCCATACCTCAGCCACGTGTACAAAATCAAATCAGGTCAAGAGTATTTCACAGTTTTCATGGCCAAACCCTTATCGTATCGTAGTTATTACCAGCGAGACGTGTTGTTTGTGTCCAACTGATTAAAAACCAGCAACCTTTTTCAAGTCAAAATTTACATTATTGTTTGTTTACAAACGCAATGTTACTTTGTTAGTTTGATTTTCCAAATCAATTATTACATCTAGTTTATCACCCTGAATGCTCGTCGCTTATTAATATTCTCAACTAATTGCCTTCTATTTTCAGAATAACATTGACAGCACTGGCTAACAATGCATTTAACTGCAGCCGGTAATGAATGCAAATTACAAGCACAAAGTAACCCGAACGATAATTAGAATTTTTAATTAAATTTTTAATCCCTAAAAAATAGGTTAATGAAGTATTAAAGGATGAAGAAATTCCTGTGATATTGAAGGATCTCGTTGTTAAAACCAAAACTTCGGTAATCAATTACAAAAAAGGAAGCGAAAAAAATAGATTATGTTCGAGATTTCGATAGAAGTACTCCAATAAATCAACTTGTAAAGCTCCTAAAACGTTTCGAAAGGATAAAACGCTTTTGTTCCCGTGTTGGTTTTCTATAGATAAAAAAAATTATACGTACGGTTTGCTTGATTAAATATTTTCGTGATTACTTTCCTGTACACGTTTTTGGTTTCAAAAATTCACATGTTCCACTACTTTACACTTAAATAAAGATTGATTACATGTAGACGAAAAAAGAGTTGATTAAATAAGCGGTGGTGGTTATAACAAAGGAATTTCAAAGGATGAGAGGATTCGATTATAGATAGAATCACTTTGGTGCTCATAACTTAGGATACGGAGAGCTTACAAGGGTTGAGATGCCTGAACTGCATACAGTACGATATCAAACGGTAAATATGCGAGAAATTAGGTTACAACTCGGCTTATTCAATCCCTGAATTTCATAAATTTCGTGCTGGGATTTATTCTTTTTATATTTTCAAACAGATGGATGTCCTACGTAGGAGTTGTAAACTGTTGAGAGGCACAAGGGTCGGAGTTTGACATAAACATGCGTGACATTTCCAGAATTGTTAAATAAATATTTGGGGACTTGCATTTTAGGGGATAAAAGTTGAATTCTTTGTACTCAATTCTGTTGTAGTTTCCGATCAGACTTCGAGTGATAAAATAACACAAAAAAAAAGAAAGTTTAAATTATATCTTGGAATAGCCTGAGTGGTCGCTAAGTTAGTTACAAGTTTCAGCAAACCCTAACTCTGTCTTGTGTGACATAATTCGAGTGTGAATTCGTTTCTGTTTATTCAATTATCGGATGCTTTCATCAATCAATCAGCTTGCTGTTATTTTATTTTGTACACGAAGTTGTCTTTTAGGAAAGCTCAACGGGGTGGAAGTTCGGAATAATGAATTTTGCTTTAATTTTATCATCCAAACTTAAATTTATCGTAGTAGCATTCATACAGAAAAACTTTAATAATACATAATTTAATACGAGAATAATTAACAAAACAATATCTTTCAAAAAGTAAAGCAACTTCTAAGGGGATCTTTACCTAAACAATTTTAAATGTGTAAAATATTACACAGAAGTTGTTTAATACCGTATTCTGAAATTGTTATCTCAAGTCTTTTTTAAAAATTCTAGAAATTTGAATTATTTCGGGAGTCTCCAGAATTCCCAAACTTTCATAGAAACATAGATATCTGAAAAATTCAATAATATACTGGAAGAAATTGAAAGAAATTTAAAAGTCGTGTTTAAATTAAGTTTTGAAGGCAACCGATTTTTTAAACAACCGGCTGTGATTTAGAGTTTCGGGAATTCTAAAACTTTCTTATTAAAAAGGAATATTTAAAAAATTGAATAGTAAAAACCTGAAATTATCTTGTAAATGTCAATCGTTTATTGAAATACTTTAAATATTTACTCTTTCAAATATTCTCAGATGTTTAATATTTACAAAATTTGTACATATTGCTTGCAAATTAAAAAAAAACTTGGGTAATTGGAAAAATTCTAAGACAAAGAATTTCAAATTTGTAAAGATTACAGGGAAGGTGTAAAATATATTTGAAAAACATTAAAGTTTGAATAATCTTAAATAATATTTTTGATAATTTTAGAAACATCGACATTTTTGAAGAATTCAACATTCCAAGAACTCGTTAAAATTTTCAGAATTACACAACTGAAACATTTTTAAAGGCGAAAATATAAAAACCAGAATCTGCAGCACCGAAATTGTCTCAAAATTTGTGATTTCGTTGGATATTCAAAGCAATTAAATTTTAAGCAGGCGTTTTGTTTTTTAAATAATTGCATAATTTTGGAAATTACCAATTTTTGTAGGTTCAAAACATGTTCTCAAATTCCTTAATCATTTTACAGAGGTAAAATTTGTTCAGTAAAATTCAGTTGAGATCGACGAAAAATTTAGAACAACCTTGAGACAGAATATTTAAATCAAAGTCAACAGAATTATAAACAGTCTTAAAAAGCTATCCGAACTTCTGTTTTTGGAATTTAAAATTAAAGCTTTGTCTTAGACCTTTAAAAGCATTACTTTATCTTCGCCGTGTTGCTACATCTGATGTAGAAGATTAAAGCTTTAAACATGGCAGTTTTCCTTGGTACTTTTACTGTGGTTGCCATGACATTTACGAATTTACGAATTCGTTGAACTTTCCGCAATAAAATTTAATTTAATGGTTTTCGAGCTTACGTTTTCATAAACCAAGGTTAAGAGGACCAGCGGCCCTGTATTTTTCTTTCTTTTTATTGGCCATTTTAGATTTAATTTCCCGAATGGAAGTGTTACACCGACACTAAAGGTACTTTAGATAAGAAGTTACTGTTAATAGTTTTATCTTAGATTCGGAATCGATTTTTTGTTAGGAAATTTAGAGTATTTAAACAGGTGTTTAATACAAGCAAACTAGTTTAAATAGGAATTTCAGCCATAAATCTAAAGCACCTGTTATCCTTAACAAAAGCGTAAAACGACAAGATGGGATCTACTTAATTAACAACCAACGCCTAATTTTAACGAATCAAAGACCAGCTTTGTGCTTAACAAAGCTTCTACGAAAAAGAAACAGAAAAGAATCTGCGATTTTTAGATGAGAAAAACTCGCCGGGAGTTTTCTATAAAGAAGAGATAAAAAAAACTTATTGCAATTTTTATACCCAAACGCTTACTCGAGTATTCGAAGAACGTAACGACATCCAAAACCATTTATGAAAGGCTGCGTTTTGATATTCATCTGGTTATTGTTTACGGATGTCTGCATTAAAATTGAATACTTATTATTTTAAATTGACAATAAAATTATTAATTGGCGCCTGTTTTGGCTTCGTACGTAAATTGAAATTAGTTTGAAGCTGTCATTGATTGATAGGATTCTAAGTTTAAGCTTTTATTTAAAAGAACATCTAAAAGAATTTATTTGGAAAAATCCAAAATTTTTTAAAGAATTTCGGTTACGTGGAAGCGGAATTTTGATGTTGTATATTTGTAGAGTAAGGTGTTGAGCTGTTGAGGTGAGCGTCGTACAAAAGGCAAGCGCACATGAAGTATAGGTGATAACAACGGCTCATACGTATGTTCAGGTATTAGTAACTTAATAAAAGCGTAAAATGGACCAATATTCACAATCAGTGACGCTAGGTGAAGCATTACAGGCACAACAAAATCAAGCCTTACTCCAGGAAAACCAAGCAAGAAACCTGAATGAACAGTCATAGCATAATGCATGACTGCATGAAAAAACTGCGAGAGAAAATCTCGAAATTACACTAAGAAAAATACAGGAAAATACAGAAACAATGCAACAATAATTAAATGCACATCTGGAAAAAGTAAAAAATCAAGGCGCCAGCGAAATTAAACAGACAAGAAGAACTAGCCAAAGAAATTGGATGGATACAACCCTAAGAGTAGTAAAAACAAGAAAAGAAAATCAATCACTACGCCTGGCTCCACTCAAGAGCAACAGAAGAATGACAAGTCAGTACAACAAATTAAGAAGAAAGAAAAGAGAACCAAAATCAGCACCGAAATTATGACTATACATTACTAGATAGAATGACCAAATCAAAATTAATATGACGAAAGAATTGCCTTCAAAACCGTATCACTTAATAAATATTTACTCAAAGAACATTTTCAAAGAGGCGTTAGACACATTAGATGTTGGCGTCAATGTCAATGGTGTAACAACGATACTGATAGCTACCAATCTGGAAACACTTCAGCTCCTTGTTGACAATCTGACAAATGTTGGTGACTCAGTTACTACAAAGACTAAGTACATGATGGTCAGTAAAGTACCGATTAACGCCCCAATACTATGGTATCCTACTTGCGAACATTGACACAAATCAACGACAAGTGGGATATGACTAATGAGATAAAGATCAGAATAGGAAAATCGCGATCCTTGCTACTGTTATGACAGTCAGGAAGCAGCTAGAAAACTTCAACTAATAACAAAATAAACGCTTGGATCAAGAAGTGAAGAACTAAAATCGCTGGAAGCAAATCGGTTCATACTAACTTTAACTATAGACAACATGAACATATCCTGCTAATAATCAACAATACTAACATTCCATATAGTGACACAGTTAAGTACTTGGGAATAAACTTTGACGTTGAGCTCAGCTGGAAGGAGCATGTAAAAAAGGAAAATGTACTCGCTGATTGGGAGAAAATCCCAATTGGCAACACATAACAAATTACTTTTGTATAAACCAATATTAAAGCCCGTTTGGACCTATGGGATTCGGCTGTGGGAATGCGTAAAGAAAAGTCACATCAACAAAATTAAGTTTTCAGAAAAACTGTGGATGCATCATTTTGTTAGAGGAACGATCATTTACATAAAAACCTGAGAAGTCCCAAGTCATGGAAGAGGTCAAAAGCTTTGCAGCGAAACACGAAGGCAGATTGTACGCCCACGTAAATACTGAAATGCTGCAGCTTCAAAAGAAGACTCGTAAGGGTTACACCCTTTGAGCTTGTGTAGTGTGTCTAGCACTAAAGCTGAGCATAGTTATATAGTTATATAGAACTTAAGAGACAGCGCGGAGGACGTCTTAGTACGTTAGTGACAATTAAAAAAAAAAAAACTGGAACGAAACAAAAATTAACAAAGCAAAACTTAGGAAGCTTCCTGGCCAACAGTTAAAAATACCCATAAAAAATAAATTCTAAAACTTTTTAAACAACACTTCAACCCAGAAAGTTTTTCTTGTTAACAGGCGGAAGTTGTTTATAATTTAAAAACTCTCAAATTCGCCTTAATGTGGTTTGATGTTTTTTAAAATAAATTCTTGTATAAAGTTACCAGACATACCGTTGTCTGTATCTACAACAAAACTACTGAAAGCGTATCGTACTTTCTGTTCCTGCTATCGATTTCTGGAGAAGTTACGCAGTTTCTCTCCTATCTCTAAATTTCCTATTTCATTTGCTTGACAGGTTAATAATAATCATAATAAACGCCAAATGGACATATCACACCATTAAATTAATTCTACTGGGACTGGGATGAATCAGTTATTAACATACAAAATTGTGTCCCAACAATCTTGCCAATAAAAACTTTTTCTAGGAAAAGAACCAAAAATAACCTTTGATTTGACATATATTAATTATTTTATTTCGTGTAAATTGTTGCATAAAAAAGAGGCAATATTAAAGATTTCCAAAATAATCCTAAATTACTTATACAAACATTAGGAGTGATCCGCATAATATTGATCCAAACGCCCCATATTAGCCAAGTAACGTGATATTCAAACATTTGATGTAATTATGCCGAGCTCGAGGAGAAGTTCCGGTAATGGGAATAATGACAGCAGTCTCGCATCTATCAAATCTGGACCTCAGAAACTGTAAATCTCATACAAATACGATTACTGGGCAAATTTATGTAATTTTCAAGGTGGATGAGCAGGAGTGAGCTACCCACGTTTAATGTGAAATTTAAGAAGTTAATTTCAAATTATCATACTCTCTGGATGCCATGCTTTTATTCATAAATGGATTAAGGAATTCTCAATTTTTAATTAGTAAAAGTGGGTTACGACCTACTAACATTTTTATACAGATTTAGTTTGGTTTAATTCGCACATAAATGTACAAGGCGTGTAGAACCTTCAAAAAGCAACTTAAACAGACGCTAGTTCTGCTCCCGCCTAAGACGTAGGCCAATTTTAGAGAACATTCTCACATTATTAACAAATTCCTTAAAAGTAAATCAGAATTTAATAAACTAACGTCACATTTTTAAGATGTCAGCTAATTACAGCCCTGGCTTAACAAAATAAACAGCCTGTTGATGGTAAATTAATTACAATCGCCTCTTAATAATATTATATTGTACTTCAAGACTGAATATAAAAGGTCAAGCAATCTATGCATGCTAAATAAGTTGAGCCTAATTTGGATGGTTATTTAAATAAATAAGGCAACATTGTGAATATATTATATAGATTCAAGTACGATTATTTTTAGCACTAAACTTTCTATTTGCTTTTATTAATATTTAAGCTCTTTAAAAGTTAAGTTTCTTGTAAAGAAGCTTTTAAGTTTTTTAAGTTTGTGAGTTTGTTTGTAATTATTTTTTGTTTTTAATTTATGTATAAACTTAGACTTGAAAACAGCAAAGCAAGATTTTAGTTTTAGTCAGAACGGTTTGAAACGCCCACAATTAACTCTAATTTCTTTTTATCACAAATTAAGGAAAAACAGCGGTATGAAAAAGCTAAAATTAGGTAAACTAACATTTTCAAACCAAAATTTAACTAAAGCCAAGTAACAAATAAGATAGCAAGCAACTGTATCCTTGTATTTCACGTACGACAATGATATATGAAGCAAGAGTAAAACAAAGTGGAATTCCACAGAGGGTATGTAGGAAGGTACGTTAAATTACAGGAACAATAAATAGGAGCGAGCTTTTCTGTTTGTTTAGCTCTAACAAGTTTCTGCTTTAAGTGAAAAGCAAAGCGAGGGTGGAAAATTTAAAAAAGAAAACTGTTTGGTGAAGTAAGTTAGATTCGCCTATTATTTTCTTTTAGACCAATTACAAGTTTGTATTAATAATTTCTTTTGCTGACTTAATATTAAAATTTGTTGAGAATTAACTTCCACATGAAGGTAAAATGTTAAAATTGTTGATAATTTTAAAACGTAAGAATTGCTTTGAAATATGCCCTAAACACCGGCGTGCTTGTAATGAAACACTGAAAGATATCATTGAAGGTATCTGCAAGTTGTTTGACCTCAATTTTGATTTAAATTGCATCCTCAAACTTCGAAACGTCAAGCATCTATTTAAGCCCGAGTTTCAAACATTCAAACGTAGGTTTTAAAATCAAGTTTAAGTATTAAAAAGGCATTTAAAAATAGTTCAAATTCGTCTATGAAGGAACGTTGTGCTTCATTTTAAGGTTCTGATACGAAAAGTTATTTAATAAAAATTTTGAAATTCATTTTCCAAATCTTTCAGCAACTTTGGTAATTTTAGCCTGAAACTCATAGAGTAATTGTGTGATTAGGTTTAAATTTAATCTATAAAATCTGCTTCCCGCATTGAAATTATCAATTTAAAATGGATATCCCACTGCGAAGAATATTGACTGTGAATTTTCAAATTTAAAGCACAAGGTTCTCCTTTAAAACTACTACAAAAACTAGCTGTTTCACTGATTGTTTCTTTCATTATAGATCCTTTAGCTTAACTTAAAAGCATATTTTTAGCTATACTACAGCCATGCAATTTTAGGCCACAGTAGGCCACGTTAAAGAGAGTTCCAAATGCAAATAAGAATTTATTTGATATAGTTGTAAACAAAGTCAGGTTAAATTGATTTTAAGAATATTGTAATGAAGCGATGTTAGCGAATGCATCGGCACGCGCATTGAACTGATGTGTTATCTAGGGTCACTACACTGACAGGAATAAAGGCACGTGGATGAACGCCGTGAACCTGAAAGATGACACTCGAGACAGCTGTGTAGTGCGTGGGAACGCTGAAATAGCATTCTGTAAAATGCACTGCATGCCCTTGTTCTAAGACACGTGTGCGTGGGAGCTGACTTCTTATACAATAAGGAATTGCTCAGTAAAAGCTCACTATGGTTGGTGTGGTCGTCGAAGAACCATGTCCTTAAGAAGTCAGGTCCTTCGTACCAGTGATGTTTCCTACGATTTTATGTAAGACTATTTTTCTGTAGGTATTCAATTCATAGTAAGACTTACAGTTTGGTCCAAATACTTTGTTTCATTTTATTAACTTTGATTGTATGTACTTGGAACTTACCTTTAAAATTGTCTAAGTGTTTACCTTTAACTTTAGCTCTAAATAATATCTGGTTAAATACGTCACCACGGTGGTGCCTAAGAATTATCAAAAATTCTACTAAATTTGATTAATTTTTTTTACTAACTTTTAACATTACTTTTGGTGATAGCCACTACGTTACAATATAATTTAACGATAGAACCATTATTGATTTGGAGATAAAGGACTTTAAATGAAATTAGTTAACAACATTGACAGCAAAGCATGGTTTACATAATCTACAATTTTGATAAATGCATAGATAGGTACAATCTAGCTAACTCCGAAGTAGTAAACTGAAAGCATGGCCAACTATTTTCAAAATAAGAAGTGATTAATGTATATCGAGTAACGTTAGTTAAGCAACATTAGTGGCGAAGCAAGAATTTTGATAAATGCATAGCTACAACCTAGCTAATTCCGAGGTAGTAAGCCGAAAGCATGGCCAACTATTCTCAAAATAAGAAGTGATTAATAACATAAGAACTTCGAGTAACGTTAGCTAAGCATGGTTTACATAACCTAGAATTTGGATAAATCTACAGCTACAACTTAGCTAATTGCCACTGACAACTTTATAAGCTAAAATTGTGGCCAATTACTCTCTAAATAAGGAGTGAGGGATGTGTATCTACTTTAATATATTTCTATAACATAAGAACTGCGAGTAACATTAGCTAAGCAACTTTAACAGCAAAGCACGATTTATATAATCTATAACTTGGATAAATGCACCTACAACTTCGCCAATTTCCAGTGCCAACTTTATAATGTGAAATTATGATCGACTATTCTCCAAATAGGAAGTGAGGAGTGTACTTACATCTAGTTTAATTTTTCTACAACTCAAGAACTTCAAGTAACATTAGCTAAACAACATGAACAGTAAAGCACGGTTTTTATAAATAAAAATTTGAATGGATGTACAGCTATAGGGTAGCTAATTCGCAGTGCCAACATAATAAGGTAAAATAAAAAATAATAAAAAATGAAAATTGTGTATCTAGTTTAATGGTCATTACTTTTCTATACTTAACGTAAGAACTTCGAGTAAGAGTAGCTAAGCAATACTAACAGCAAAGCACGATTTTCGTAAACTACCAACATATATAAGATGAAATCATGGCCAACTATAGCCCAAATAAAGGGTAGGCAGTGTATACCTGGTTAATAGGCATTTCACTTTAATGATGTAAATTTGGACGCTAATTTTGAGTAGCACTTTCAGTTTTAATTTGGCAAATAATTTTGGAAAAATTTTTACAGGTAGTTAATGCTTTTCAGGCATAAATTCAGGCCAAAACAGCTGTTCATCGCCACTGCTAAAATGTGTAGCACTTATAACTTACAAAAAATTTAATAAATAAAACTTAAGAAATAATTACTATGCACTTAGATCAGATAGATTAAAGCTCTATACAGAAAATTTTCGTTGAAAATAACGTCACAGTATGAGATTATCCCTAAGAATATTGTATACGAAAAATTGATAGTCTGTCTATTTACAACCAATTTATACACAAAACGGTCGCAACTAACTCATATTTATCCATCCTTATGTTTCAGAATTTATATCCAATAAAATTTATACCAGATAAGGAAGTTTAAAGCAATATATCTTGATTAAAACTATCACTTGCCACACATACCGAAGAGCGGTCGTCTGTAATCTTAAGACGGACCGTCACCATTCCTCTTATTCTTTTAGCAAAGAAAACAAAAACACGCGAGTCTATCGGTTAAGGTCTGGAAAATTAAGCACCGTAATATCCGCGCACTTGTTGAGAACTGAAGTATTGAAAATTGCGATTAGCCAGCCACGTGGAGAATAATTATGTACTTACGGGCACGTCTCGTTTTCTCCATTAGGTTTAATACTTCTTATGAATTTGAATTAGGGATGTGATAGTTATCAATTACTGCTGGCAATAAAATGCATTTTCAATAACGTTTATATTACGAATTTGCATTGATTGTATTATTCGCCAGAATTTTTTGGAGCTGCATCATAATTAGCTAATCGAAAGGTTCGAATAATTTGTCTTAATTTATTAAGCATCATATTATTGGTTTAAGATCCACAAAATTATAGGGAACGAAATAATTAAAATTAATGCCATGAATTTCTTATGATTTCAGTTTTTGACAAAGCTTATACGAGGGTTATTCAGAAAGTTTAGAACCGTAGACTGCATGGAATTTTCCGTTAATGTTTGTTTTAAATTCTCTTTGTGTTAAAAAAACTATAAAACGCTTAACTTAATTGACAAGCTTTGAGATACTTGGCACCCGCAAGCCTAGAGCTCGTCCAGTAAATGATGATACAATAATAAATCTATATTTCATATTGACAGTGATTGACAGTTTTTTGTACTAAAATCAGGGTATTTAAATAAATGCATTGCTTAACACTCAAACTTAGTTTAGTTTATTTATTAATCTAAATTAATTATATTGCTAGCATCCATTAACTGTTGCTATTAATATAAAGCACAAATAATAATGGACCTAAAATCGATCCTTGGGGAACTCCTAAGTTGTTTTGCATGCTTGTTAATTCAGCATCAAACGACAATTTTTTTAAATTTATTTTTAAGGCTTTTAAATTAGTTGAACTTAAAATTTAAAAAAGTTTTTACAAGAACGAAGTCAACTTAAAGTAGGCATTAATATTAATATATAAATTCCGTTAAAATGTATTTGAAAGAGCAAAAAGTTAAAATACAAACCGGGTTAAATCTGCCGCAAAGAAGAATGGATTTTTTATCAAGACAGGGTTCCCTAGTAGCTAGAGCAATCAGACCACAAGTAAATAATGTTATGCGGAAGTTCACAGGGACTATTTTCAGGTCAAGGATTCTTTCAAAGGATATTTTTCAGTATGTGTGGTAAAAACCTGAAGACTCCGTCATTAATAACGTACGTCATGCAAAAAAGTTTTCTTGTCGCTTTGTTGTTGTTCAATTTTCCTTTGGTGTATGAATTGCACTAAAGATAAAAAAATAGTTTAAAAAGCATGGTCGGACTGGGGCGCCGGCCAACTGGGAAAATGCGCCACTACAAACTCAAAATGTGACCTTTCTGTACCTCAATCTCAAATTTGTCACCGCGGTTATTTCAGAATATAAAATTTTGTTCGTATTTTGTTAATATTTTGCATTATTTAAATAGTAAACCAATTGTCGTATATACCAAAATATGTATTTATTTTACCTAAGCAGATATCAAAAATACAACAAAGGGAGGACATCTGTTAAGTGCTTTTTTGAACTTTGACGATTGTGTCTGGGTCTGGAGTTTCTGCCTCAGGAATTCAAATTGCCTGCCTGAAAAAATTGAGAATCTGCTAAAAAATTAATTTAGTGGTTTATAACCGTCTTTTAGAAACTTTCAGCAAGTCAGCAACGAGCTAAAATTGTTCGTATCTTCTAATATTAAAATCTCAGTTAAGCTCTCACTTTTAACTCAAACTTTTGTACATAGTCAAGCTTTTGCTCATAAACTAGATTTCAGCATATTGAAACAAGTTGTTTTGAAGCAACATTTTCAGGGTGAATGTCCGGGCTTCAGTTTTCTTGGAATTTTAAGATTTTATCTATCTTACATGAAGCTACATCAAACACAAAAATTAAAAAATATCAACCTTCTGAAGCCAGCAGCCTGGTAACTGAAAGTTCGCTGTTTCCAGATGAAAATTTTCAGAAGGAGAACTAAATACTTTTTCAGAGTTCTGCAATTGCAAAACATTTTACTTCAAACGTCGACTGGAAATTAACAGGAAAATAGTCAGGAACAACGTTAGCTCTACATAAAAAAAGTAACTTTCAGGAATAAAGCTTTCAAGCTTTAACTTACTGAAAACGTTCTAATTTTTAGGTGTGGCAGAAGCTGCAGAAAAATCGAATAAAACTTCCCAAGTGAAGTTTTCAGGCAGGAAATATTTCTACTTCTTCAAAGTACTATTGTCTTTTATTTATCAATTTAAAAGTAAGTTAAAGATATAAATCTTCTAATCTCGGAAACTTTCAGAAGGTTAATTTAAAATCTATTAACTTGCGGGTTGCATATATTTAGATTACACACAAACAAAAAAAAAGTAATTCGAAAATAGGCAGTGGCTTTTCAAGCTAAAATGAAAAATTTGGAAAATTCAAACGACTAACTTTTTGCAGATTTTTACAGCTAAGAAAATTATTGATATATTTGTTTAAAGAACAGTTTAAACAATTTTTGAAAATTTCAACGCTTTTCCGGAGTATTTTCATCAAAAACGAAGTTTTTCAGGTTGAATATTCGTAGCTTTCCTGACGAACACTTAGAAAATCGGTCGATTTTCAGGAGAAAAATAATTAAATTCTAATTTTTGAAAATTTAAAGGATTTTCCGGAGTATTCTCAACAAAGACTGAGCTTTTCAGGTTGAATGTTCTTAGGTTGCTTGAATAAAAAAGAGAAAATCGGTTGATTTTTCAGGAGGAAAACAATTAAGTCCTAATTTTTTGAAAATTTTAAAGCGTTTCCGCAGTATTCTCAACAAAAACTGGGTTTTTCAGGTTGAATATTTTTAGGTTTTCTGAAAAAGATAAAGAAATTCGTCTGGTTTTTCAGGACAAAAACAATTGGGTTTTCTGTTAACAATTATTGATAGATATTTTTATTTAAAAACGAGTTTACCCAATTTTCTGAAATTTCAAAATTCTTCAGCGATTTCCTTAAACTTAATCTGACATTTCCAGGTCGAATGTTCTTAGATTATCATATAAACTGGGATATTTCAGGAGTAAACCGGTTACCTTCTTACTACAAAGTTAGTTTGAAGATATTAACCTTCTAGTTTCGGAATCTTTCAATTAGTTTTCCTGAAAATTCAGCATTTTTCAGTTAGCATCAGTTAACATACCTTTAGATTGATCGAAAATAAAAAACTTCAGAGTTAAGAAAAATTACTGCTATATTTATTTAAAAACAATTTAAACAATTTCAGAAAATTTTAAGGCCCTCCCGAAGCTTTCTCAACAAAATCTGTACTTTTTCAGTTTGACTATTTTTAGTTTGCCAGACAGAAAGTCGGTTGATTTTTTAAGAGCAAAACGATTAGTTTCTTGATTATGAAAATGAGTTAAACGATTTCAGAGCTCTTCAGGGGTTTCCTTAAACATAAACTGAAAATTTTCAGGTCAACTGTTCTTAGGTTAACACAATTTCTTAGTTATTTAGAAAAATTCTTAACATTGTGATTTAAAAACGAGTTTAAATGATTTTCTGAAACATCCAAACTCTTCAGGAGTTTTCTTAAATAAAACATAATCTGAAATTTTTATGCCAAATGTTCGTAGGTTACCTGAAAAACTATGAACTATGCCGGTGACCGATTTAGTTAATAAATAATATTGATGTAAGAACATCATTTACCAAAACATTTAAACGATTTTTGGAAGTCTTAAAGCTCTTCACAAGTTTCCTCGGACATAGGTTGAGCTTTTCAGATCGAATGTTCAGAGGTTACCTGAAATAATTGGGAAAATCAGGTGATTTTTTCAGGCTTAAAACGATTGATTTCGTAGTGAAGACAAATCATTTTTATTTTGGAAATCTCAGGGGTCTTCTCGAACAAAGGCTGAGCTTTTTCAGGCTGAATGTTCTTATAATTCTTGAAAAAATAGGGGAATTGCAGTTGATGTTTCAGGAGTAAAACGATGTAACTTGTAGTTGACGAAAATTATTGATATTTCCATTTAAAAAACGAGTTTAAATAATTATAAGAAAGTTCAGAGCTTTTCAGGAGTTTCCTCAAATATAGGTTAAGCTTTTCCAAGCTCGAGATCCTGAGGTTATCTGAAAAAATAGAATATTTCGGGCAACCTTTCTAGTTTAAATTTAGTTCAAATATTAATTAAAAACTAAAGAATTTTCTTGAAAGCTTTCAGAAGATTTCCTTAAAGATAGGCAGAGTTTCGAACATTAAAATATTTCAGTTTAACTTGGCCCCAGTCCCACACGGACTCCTTTCGTCTTCGCGAAAGCTTGGTTTCCTTTCATTAACAGTAATTAATCTTTGCAATAGATACAATCTAGTGAGCCATGAAATTTCCATATAAATTTTATACATTTAAATCAAATTTTTATGAAAAACAATTAATATTTTATCAAGTGTAGGTTAGTGCTTTAATTTAACAAAATGTAAACAATTCCTGATTAAACATTCAGGTAACTAGCTAGTAAAGTGTCATGTAAAATCATTAAAAAATATACCTACCGAAACGTAATAATTATGATTCAGAATATCAAGTTTGTTATTCAAGAGAGGTTGATAGCATTTCCGAGAGAAACCAGGAAATTCCTTTCCAAAAAAAACATTTCCCGACAAGTTAAATTATGTGGTTTTTGACTTCGGAAGTTTAGGGTTGCCCATAAATGAGTTCAAGATGCACTCACAGATTTACGATTTTTTTAATAACGATACCAAGGGACGCTTGCAAAACTTTACAAAACGTCAAATATTTGCTTTCGAAACTTTTCTAAATTGTAAGGAAATAGCCATTAACTTAGTTTGTGGAATGGAACTCGTTCTTCACCCTTCAATGAAATTTGTTGGCATGTTTTGCTTGGTTACAATCGGCGTTTCTTGTGCAAAAAAAGTTCGATTTCGACAATCGCTTAATGCGTTTCTTGACTTTAATACTGGACGGTTTTTGTTGCCTGTTTTTAGTGTAAATCAAATTTTATCCGCTTCGTCGATCGAAAAACTTTCAGAAGTCGTTGACTCGAATCGTCGTTTTTAGTTCAGGATAAAAAGGTTTTACGATGATTATTTTTGTAATTCTAGGTTTATCTTTTAAGATTAAGATAGGATGGAAATTGGAGATAAATAAGCCATACACAACGAAAAGCCTTTCTATGGGAATAATTTATTAATGAAGATAACCTTTCGGCCTGTTTCGTTAATATTTTATTAGATGTGTTACTACCGAATCCTATTTTATTTCTCTGCTAAACTATTCTACGACCAAATGTAGATTGCATTCTGGTCCTTTGGGACTTAAATATTTATTTGGACATTAACACCTTAGCAATTTTTATAGTTGTTTGGTACTTTTAAATTTTTGTTTCAAAGTAGCTCAATTAATGCTTCACTAAACACAGATCGGTTCTTGTTTAGAAATTATTAATTAAATTTGTAGAAACTTGTAAATTACTTCTACTAGTTCAAGGCAATTTATTATTAATTAGTTTGGTAATTACGTCTACTTGTTCATACCTGTGCTAAATAGCGTCTGTATTTTTTACTGCTGAACTATATTTATATAACTAACAAAAGCCGTACATAAAGGTTTGGGTTTAAATAATAATTTTTGGTTTAAAATTTGATGTAGGTTTTTAATATAGTACTGCCGAACTGTAAATATTGCAAGACTAGATTAGCTATATTCTGATAATTTTATACGTAAAAATGGCATGTTATTAAGCCCTTGCCCATTGCACAAAGCCAGGCGCTTTTGAAATTTAGTTAGGAATTAGCTTCAATTTTTTTACAGAAAAGGCAACATAGAAATAAAATAAGTGAAAGAATAATTGATTTTTTAAATTTCGTTTAAACACGAATTAGGAATAAAAAGACTAAGCAATCTCCTATAATGAAAAAATTCAGAATTTTAGTAAACAAATTATTGCCAAATATAAGTTTTATGATTTTTCTTAGGACTTCATAAACAAGTTTTTGAGGCTTCCATAGATTGGTTAGAAAGCAAACTTCTAACTTCTAACTAAAGTTAAAAAGCTGAATAAAGTTACCTCAAAGGCTAAAAAGGCCAAATGTGGATTACAAGAGGTTTAATTAGTGTAATAATATCGGGGGTATTTTAAAACAACAATTAATGAACAACTAATAAATTTAGATAGGTATTATAATAACTTCAAATCAAACGCACAAATAGAACAGATGGTGAATAAATATAAGAACCAGGAATTTCATAAATATTGTTATTTGCGGGAAAGAATGGGGCAAAGGTTACCATACGTACTTATTCTGATACAGAAACAGAGAAGTAAAAAATTGCATAAATAGTTAAGGAACTTGCAAAGGCCATAAAATTGATCGTTTAACAGTAGTAAATCTAAGAATTTCATAGCTATTTCTTTGGATTTCTCCGGAATCTTTAAAAAACAAGTCCTATTTATTTGCTGAGCAACTAATTCAATTGAAAAATTCTCGCCCAATACTACCACTATTTAGAAAAATCGTAGAAAGGATAATTAAAGTGAGTTTAGTAATGTATTAAAATTGAACATTTTTCGAGGGGTTGATGACTATAATAAATGAACAAAATCATTTCACCCTTAAAATGCACTTCTTCATAGTTATATTTAAAATTATTTATTGTTCATTATTCTGTAAAGTGGATTTTTTCTCCTTGTTTTTGTATGTATGTAGCTGTTGGGGAAGGCTTTGGTTTATTTATTTTCAGGTAAGTAACTACCTTGGAAGATAATAACTTATAAAACAAAAATTAATTTGGTTTTCGTGAAAACAAATCAACAGATGCTTAAATTACAAATATCTAAAAATGTAGATACCCCCAAGGTAGGTATGACGATTTTTTGATAGAAAAACTATAAAATTGGAGTCAAAGGTGTCGGAATATTTTTTTTTAAATATCATTCTTAACAAATTAATTCCAAAAGGTGAGAAGAATGTATAGCAACAAAATGGCATGCGAATATGTAGAACCGCAGGGCAGCGTGCTGGGGCCTATATTATTTATTATATTACATACATTAACGTAAGAAAGTATTACGGGAGGAGAACAAGCATTATAACGAACAATTAGTTATTGCAATAGAAGAGAATTATAAAAACAAAAAGGCAGAACTAGTTGGAGATGAAAATAATATCTTGGTGTTGGAAATGAAGTATAATATACGCTCCTTTCATTTCAGCACAAGCAGCCTACTTTATATATTTGCTTTGTATGACACATATTAGAATAGATTGCTATCGTAGCAACAACAAAATTGTTATTTTATTCTGTTTTATATTTTAATAAAAATAATTTCATTAGAACAAAAACGAATTTTGTTCATCACTTGGAAAGACCATTTTGCAGGTAGACCAAAATGAAGAAATTGAAGAGGTAAATGAAAACCCATAAATTAAAAATAACAGAAATAATAAGTAAAAAACCTTAAAAACAAACAAGAGTTCGGGGATCGATCAAATATCAACGGAACTGTTTACAATGAAGGAGGTCAATTAGCTGGAAGGATCCAAAATTTGATTGAGAAAATATGGATACAAAAAAAACTTTCCCAAAACTAGACTGCAGCAGTGCTACTCCCCATTTATAAGAAAGGAGGCAGATTGGAATGTATCAATTACAGAGCCATAACATAACACTCCAGAATGTGGCGTATAAAATATTTGCTACACACTTAAAGAACAAATTAACGAAAACGATAGAAGAAAGAATAAGGCTGATGGATCGGTAATAGCTAGCAAATTAATTAAGAAACTTTTGTGGGATTCATTGACTTCAAGCAGAATAAAGAGAAGGGAACTTTAGAAAGTATCAATGAAACTAGGAGTGAAGGGGAAAATATTGTACTTATTAAAGCTAACCTCAAAACAAACGTAAAATCGAATAAAAATAAAAAACAGGATGTCGAAAAAATTCAAGATCAGTGAAGGATTGAGGCAAAGAGATCTGAACAAGACAGGTATGCTATATCACAAGAGCACCAGCTTTTGGTCATTATTTATTTGCAAATTGTATTTATTAGAAGAGTTAAACAGTTTTTATAATAAATGTTCGAAATGATGGCTTTTTTGAACATTTTAGAACACACCCTGCAGTTCTTGCTGATTTATGTTGTGGAACTGTACGATAAAGCTAAAATAGTAGAATTTCTAGTGGAAAAGAATATGGCGAGATAAACTAAATGCATACATATGTTTGAGTTTTATTAGAATTTGCTTCAAATCGGCCTCCCACGTCTTCGGTCACCTCTTTCGTTAAAATAGGTAGTCATCCACTGGATTTGCCTTTACAAATACAGCTTTTTCTTAATCACAATTCACTTCACAATTCTATCTTTATGTTGAGCAAACATCTTGCAAGACACAATGAAATCAGGATAAACTTCATGAAATTGTTCAATGTGCAATTACAGTGAATAAGACCATTCACCATATTCTCTGTGGATACCACTGCGGTAGAGTGCTTTTAATACAAAAGCATTTTATTCAGCCGTAAAAGGTATATTGAAATGGTGCTGTAAAAAAGTAAAAGTAAGGTTTTTTTAACTTACCTGAATAGTGAAGAATTTTAAACAATAATTCTAAAAAGAACTGATTTGATACAAAGTTGAAACAAACAGTAAAATCAAAAAACGAAGAAAACACGATTAACACAAATACGACTACGAAAAGCAAGCCAATAAAGTGCAGAAACCTTCAACAAAGTTAGTGAGTTGCTCCTGTTATCTAACAGCGAAAGTTATTAAATTTATCCAGTTCTGTAGTGCCCAATTCAAATTGTCCTCTGATCCCACTGTTTAGTAGTTAAAGGTGTGGAGGTAGTCGATATCACAACCCTAAATCGCGGTGCTGACAAAAACAACCCCTATGAAATACACCATAAAAAGGAAGAAAAAACTAAAAAAGCTGTGAAAGTTGATTTAAAGTGCTTTGTTTATGAAAAAATGGTATTCAAAAATGATTTGATATTTATTTAATTTACAGGCCTTAAATTTTTTAATTTGCCACAACAATAGCTTAAACCTGTATTTAGAGTTCAATATTCTACAATTGCCAATTTTCGTCTTAATTTGTTGCCTTTCTGTATTTTTTTTTTTGGAAAATATCCGTTATAAATTAAATAATAAGAATCTAAACGTAAAACAATGTTCAAAGCAAAAGATTAAAATAAATAATCTTAAATTAATTACATGGTTTTTAGGATAAATTTGTATTACAAGTTTAACGCAAATATTTATTAAAAAAGTTTATATAAAAACTTCAAAGATGGTTTTAATATATTTTCATCTTATTTCCCTTTTCCTATTGTATGTAACAACGAATTATTATATAAATTCAAATATTTTAATATCTTTTCGATTAAGGAAGCAATGTTAAAAGGGTGACGACCTTGCTTGTCACTTTTTCAATGTTGTCACTTTGGACCTACGTCAAATATAAATATTTCGATTATAAAACTATCAGTGGAAACAGTCCTTAGTTTAGTATATTAAATTCCTCAACCCACAGCAATTATAATTATTTTTTGTATAAAACATCTTCATTTCGATTAGATTGTGCTTCTGTTTTATTAACTTTTCAATATTTTCCATTTACAGTAAGTTTAATGACGCGTATTTTTCGGTTGTTTTCTTGACGTAGAAAGTGGAAAATTATTTTCATTTTTTTGAATATACATATAACCAAACAGAATTCGTTTCATAGTTAATAGCAAATATTTCTTAAAAAGGCCTGAATGAAATTTAGAAAAAGAGCTTTTCTTAGTTTATAACTTTACATAAAAAAATACGAGGGCGTCGTCGTTCATTTCCCCTGAAAAAGCAGACGTTTAGTTACATGTCGTTGAACACCAGCCTAAACAACCCATACATTCGTTAATGAGACGAAAATCTTGCTTTACTGAACTGTAAGGAAATTGTTCGCAAGCTTCCCGTTGTCGTTTACAGTTGAGGTAATAAAATGCATTCATGTTTAGAAGTCCTCGAATACACGTCGTGCCACTACACTTTTCCTTCTTTTGTGTTTCCACAGAACATATTTTGTATTAAATTTTCTGGGAATTTGTGAAATTCGTGTAGATGCTTAGATTGCGGATTTTAATAGATGAAATAGATTTTTCCTCCATTTCAGTTCCAAAATCTAATTTACAAATTTACATATGTATTTAAAACAAAATGGTTGAAATATAAAGTGCTCTTCAGAATATTTTCTTCTCTGTATAAGGTTATTCCAGAGATAGCATTTAAAAATTACCTTAACCTTTTTTAACAAACTTGAATTTGTAAGATGGAATTCTTTAATTAAATTGCCCAATTCGCTTTACTGACCTTCAACAACAAATTAGATTAGATTGATTTTTATAGAGTTCTACAAGATAGGTCTAAGTCTGGTGAACACGTCGGCCAAGGACTAGGAAACTATTTGCTCAAAACACGACTGCGAAACGTGTTCATTAACAGATTAACACTCATTTAATTGGGGTACAAAGTATGGAAAACTGCAAAAAGTATCGGGTTTAGGTCTGGTGAGCTCGTTGATCAAGCACGCTTGACTATCAAATGTGTTAATTAGCACATTTAATCGGGAAAATATGGAAAAGCGCATCATATTACACAATAAGCGCAAACTTATAGACAACGAAATTGTGCAGAATATTAAGATTATCGCTGATTTTCTACGAAACTGCAAAGTTTTGTAATTAAACAGGCTGTAAACTACACCGTACAATAACCTTCACATCAAATAGCCCTTGTTTAATAACAGTATCGAAACTACTGACGGCAATAGTAGTATGCAAATAAGTTTCAAATTAAAGTTTGTTGTTCCGACTAGCAACAACCCCAACTGCTCAAAAATTTGCTTCATTAAATCAAAAAATGTTATCTAATCGCTAACGATTTAATGGGTTTTTAGGACACGAAGGGCAAATTTAAACGACCAGAGATATGCTCTTATTTTATATAAACTGCGGCTTTTAAAAAATATTCTGGTCATTTCTAAGTGTATCATATACTATGAATATTTATACTGATTTTCTCATAAATACTAAAGTATTGATTTGCTTACATGTGATTCTGTTTCACAGAATATCAAGACTCGTTTATAAAATTTTCCCATTCTGTTTTAGAATACTTAGTAGAAACGAAAATACTTGACGATCCCTTATAAGTTTGGACTCATGTCTGGACTGTGTGGTGGGTGAGGTAACAATTTCTGCAATAATACACTGCCGTCACACTTGTTCCACCTTGAACTCTATCGGCCATGATGATTCTTTGGTGATCGTAAGCGAAGATCATCATCTGCTTGACCTTGGATTGCGCCCGTCGGAATTTTTTAGGTCACGACGATAATGGACTTCTTCTCCACTTGTTTGACTGAGACTCTAGTTTAAAGTATCTAATCCACGTTTCATCAATAGCGATAATGCGAGGCAGAATTGTTTGTCATTCAACAACAAACCTTTGTTTCAATATTGTTGCGATGTCCAGGCGTTTCTTTTTCAATTCAGCTGTCAAGCAGTGTGGGATCCATCGGTCCGTAATTTTTCTTTTCTGCAAATAGTTCTTCAAAATATAGAAGCTGCCGATATTTTCTCACAAGTCACTCGACGATCTTTGTCAATAAATTACGACACTTCGCTCATCAGTTTATGTTCTTAGCCTTCTTGGCCTTGGATCATCATTTATGCTTTCACGTCCTTCACGAAAACGACAAGCCCAACTGGAAACTGAACTGCGGTCTATTATCTCTTCCCCACAACCACAAACTTCACGCAAAGCTGTGTAAATTTCTGTCAGGCTTTTGCCACGTTGAGTTTCAATCTTTATGAAAGATCTTTGATCTTCAACAGCCACAGTACCCGAAGTGCATTGTCACGGCTTTTGAAATTTGGCGTAAATTAAGGATAATACGGCCCTGTTTTTCGAAGTTTAAGCCGGCCTTGAAGCTTGCAGAACCTGCGTGAGTAATCCCAAATTAGCACATTCCTTTTTGGCTGCGCAATTATTCGAAGAAATTCCAAATGTAAGCTGTAATATTTTGTTCAGCATATTTTTTTTGTTAATTCGAGGAAGCACCCGCCGATCACGAGGCAACGCTCGTAGCATCATTTAAGGTTCCCTTGCCTCGCGCAATAAGGGCGCGTTTGTCTATCTTCTTCTAACATCCATTCGCCTTACGAAAAGTAGAAAGACAAGACAGAATATAGTAGGCTTCCGAAGCAAACGGGTGTGCAAGTTAGTTTTTCGCCCCAGCTTGGGTAGTAAATTGCCGAAAAGGCCTCTCATACTCATTAGTTTCGATAAACTATTTTACGGCACATTTGTCGGATTATCCCAGAGAGTGCTGTATAATTTCGGAAAGACGTAGTTCTGTGTGAAAGTTAGTGATAGGTGAAGTACCGTTCTCACACGGTTTCTTTATTTTGGATCAAGAAAACTTACAGCCCTAGAAATTACCTTCTTTTGTTTTTACACCCGTTCTCGGAAAAAAGTACACCAACTCCTTCTTTGCTTATTGCCGCTATTACTGCTTGGGGTTTGAAGCTTCCATCGCTTGCAAGGGCCCTGACAACTAAGCCTTTCCCAGGTAAATACTTTAGGCTGCCCTTTACTGTCGGCTGTGAGTGTACCAATTCAAGCCCTAACTCTGTACCATATTTTGGTGATTCATTCGTGGATAGGCACCAGCAATAACCGTCTGTAATTCACGTAATCAAGCATCTCCCCTTTGTTTAATCTGTTAAGTGACTGAATCTTCAACCAGTGCGGGTCACTTTTTGTTTTAGTGTTAACAATACAGAAACAGTGTGAGTTGTCGCAATATTTATCCATTTTTATGTTGCATGTGTAAAATCATTTGTGACTGAATTTTTAAGCTTAATTTTTTGTCATTGCCATTCTTTTGATTGCGATTAAGGGAGTCCAGCTGTTAACTATTTAACCATATATTTGCCGTAATCTGAATAAATGTGGCATCCCTTAATAACCTTTTTCATATAAATTTTTCAATTTTCTAAGTCTACATTTAAAATTTCAACAAATTATGTTTATATATTTATAGCTAAACAAAAATTGTTCTCTTTGCTGGTGCAATTGCTTACTCTTCGGAACAAAGGTCTTTAGCCAAAAATTACTTGTGAAGCAGATCGTGTGAAGGGTTTTTTAGTCCAAAACTTTCTAACTTAACACCCCTTAATAGTGAAAAGTTACAACGCCACAAAACAAAAACAAAACCGAACTAGTTTCATTTAAAAAAAAATTAAAATCTCAGTAATGACTTTTTAAACAAATATTTTATTACCCAACTAAGCCAATTTCTTAAACGAACCACAGAACACATTAACTTTAACATATCTTAATTAAGTAGGTACAATGTAGACCAGAAAGCTTTTAATTTACACAATGTATACAACACGTAACAGAGTTGTTCAAGAGGCTTAAATCGCTTCCTATATAATCCTGTCTCTTGGACAAAGTTTCACAGCATAAATGCTTTACAATTGAAACCGAACTAATTTTCTGAGTGGTTCTCAGACCCTCTTGGGCTTGATATCGTTTTCAAAACCGTAACTAATGCAAAGGCATAGACGTGTAAAGACGTACGCGTTGCTGTTTCTGTAAATTGATAGCGCTTTTGGACACGAATTTAACTGTTCGGAATCTTATTGTTCTGTAATTTTCGTTAATTTAGATCAGAGACATTGTTTTCTTTAATTGTTAATGGGATATAATGGTTATTCTAAATACATATTAATAATAAGGCTGAAACATTTATTTTCTAAACAATCAGTTTATAAAAAAAATATCCGAACTATTTAAACGGGAATTCATGATTATTTTTAAAACGTTTCAGATTTTTTCTGTGTTATTTTTGTTAACGAATCTAAAGTTCGAGAAAATCAGATTATTTAACGCCTTTAAACCTTGTATAATCCGATTTGAATTTCCTATAAATTTAGTCACGTAATTCAAAGTTCATTTCTGAACACGTTTACAACATCCACGTGTTTTCTAAATGACGCACTTTCTAATTACACTAATAACTATAATAATGATCTACCTTGCAAATTTTTAAAAAGCAAATTTAGCAAACCTTGACCAAAATACCTACAAAAGCAAAACGAACTAATCAACGCCAAAATAAATTAGGGCCGAATTAATCCTTTTCAGCTTACGTAGGCAGGATTTTCTCATTTAATTAAATACTTAAAAAGAATGAGGGGCTAATGTAAATACTTTCAGGCGACCAAATAATAGTCAGAGAAGGAAAAGTTTAAAGAGGATCAAATACAGACTTTATTAAAATGTGAAGAACGTATACTCTGACTAGTACCGAAAACATTTCGGATAATTTCGTTTATACAAACATCAAAGCAACTTGGGAAAAACTTTTAATTTCGACTAGAACTAGACTGAATGGAATTTTGCATGTTTAAAAACTGTTTAAAGTTGTATGTTGGAGAAACTTTAGATTTTAGGTTAATTATTTGATGTTTTTGATCATGTCATATTTATAATAGTCATAACCTTCAAGCTTCAAAAGGTTGGTAATGAAAAACTACAGTGGAAAATGTGTAATTTAACAATCCCAAATTCCGAATCCAAGGTTAGTGATAGTTAAGAACTTTAAAATTTGAAGGTAACATTTTCAAACATCTCATTTTTGCTGATTTCATTGATCATTTTTTGCAGATTCTGCCAATAAATAGAAATAAAAGGAAGCCGAAGAATATGTCAATCCTAAAAGTTTAACCACCAACTGAGGAGGCAAGAGATGAGGAGGAAAAAGAAGATTATTATACTACGCTAGAAAAGACAAGTGAAATGATGCCAAAACACGACATGAAAATCATTGGTGACACAAATGCACAAATTGGCAAATAAGATTAGTATGAAGACGATATACGATGCATCCTAAAACAAGTATGTAGGTAATTTGGAAGCCTCGTTAAATATGTATATTGGAGTACAAAGTTCAAATACAAGAGAGGGCACAAAGAGACACGAAGAATATCAGGACAACATGAAGGCAATCGAATAGACCACGCTATAGCATCGAAGAAGTATATGCCAACAATTTACTAGATGTTAGAATTTACAGAGGTGCAAGCACCGACACTAGCCACTATTTGGTCATAACAAAAATTAAGATGGAATTTACAAAAGACGATGAAAGTGAAAAGCAATATAAAAAAATGGAATTTGAGAAAATAAAGAATAATTATAGAGAATTTAAAGAGGCAAATGGGAAAGTATGCAGCAGAAATCATCAAACAAGAATGAAATGGAACAAAAACCAGTACATATATACGCTGCAGCAGAGGAAGTTGTAGGTCATGTCAGAAAAAGAAGTAGAAAAACTGGTTTGATGAAGAGTGTGAGAATATCGCAGTACAGAAACGAAACTCAAGATTAAACTGGCTGAGAACAAGGCAAGGGACAGATTCAAAAGTATTGTCATTAATTTTAAGGGTAGGTAGAGCATATCAAATAGAATTTTTTTCAATAAACCATGTGTCGCAAGTAAACGGTAACCTCAGAAAAAAGTTAAAAATATCAATACAAAAATTGGTTTGGGGTCACTGGAATAGGTTCTGTTTACATTAAAAATCTAAATTTATCAAACGCCTTACTAATAAGAGTCCACGTGTGTTATGCAGGTCAGTCACTCTTCGAACGTTTTAGTGGAAGGTCGGCCGAATTTAACGTTATTTTAATTTCTTAAAGAAAGACGGTTTCTGTTTGAACATGGCATTTTCCTCTTTGTTAACAACAATTTTTTCTAATATCACTTTCTAAACATGCCAGTAATTATTTACTGCCAGTCTCAAGCCTGAAAAAGTGTGAGAGTAGAGTGAAACCTGTAAATTACATGACTGTGTAATGTTTCATTTATTTTTCCAGGCTCAAATTTCTGTCGCAAGCTTTTTAAATGCATATGAGCCTGCGGTTCCCAAAAATTAAAAATAATAAATCGCGATAAGCTTTAAATTTTTGCTGGGCATTACAATCTATTAAGGTCAGCATATACCCATCTAATTTAATGACAATACTTTTGAATCACCCTGTAGAGGAAGAACAAAGGCTGATTATAAATATTTAAAAATCATTGGAAAATGCAGATATTGTTAAACAACGCACTTATATTTTAACTTGAATGCAAGCAGTTAATGCTAGGTATAGATATCCCCGTCCAACTGACAGCAGAAGTAGTAGATTGCTTGCCTCAATTGGACTTTTGTGAGCAGATAAAATAGCAACATCGTTTGCAAACGTGGTTGTGGCTACGATATCATTATTTGGGAGATAGCAGTAAATAATAGGAACAATAACCCAATATAATACTCATTTTCATACCTGAATCGGAAGTACATCTCACTTAGATATGATTTAAGAATTATACTGTAACAAGACGCATCATCTGTCAGCCGGAGCGCGCCTAATTTCGCTCGTATGTGTCATCAGCAGGCAGACTTCCAAACTGTTCGACGATTACGTAATCGCTTCGAGGCTTCGAATGTTTTGGATTGGTGGATTTTCGACGGCTGCAGCGGGGATATACGAGTATAAGACGCGATTTATTGGCAAGCAACAGTCTACCAGTGCAAATACGTGACGCGTAGTGAACGCTCGTGAATATAAATAAACCGTATAAATAAATTTGTTAGTGTTTCGGGTGGGTTAATATTAGTGTTTAAGTTATTGTTTCCTGTTAATTATTACGCTGTTTAAATTTGTTAATAATTAATTCACACTACGGATCGAAGTTTTAAATAAACGTCTTAAAAACGTTACAATACATAGACATTTTCTGAAAGTTTCTTTCTGGAGAAGTCTCTGACGTCATACTCTGTCGAATGCTTGGATAATGTACAGAAATGTTGCTGCACAGTAATTTTTATTTTCGAATGTTCAATTCGTTCAACTAAATTCAGTTGTGGAATGTTGCCGTCTAAACCCAAACTGATGGTTAGGTATCTGGGTTTGACAGTTTTTCAACAATTTAAGATAAGAAAGGCAAAAAGCTAATAAACCGATAAGATGAAGGCTCGTGCGGTGGTTTACTCACTAATCAGTCTTTTAATTAGCATTATTTCTGCAGTCTTCCACTGGGCTAGGAAATGTTTTAATCTGAAGCCAGTGTTAACATAGGTCCTTCAGGATTACGTCTTTTACTTCTTTTGGTGTTACTGTAGATACGGGTTGGCTAGGTTGTTCTGGGGCTTCTAGCAATCTTTGGATTTCTTCAGACTCGTCCTCGTCGATCTTTAGGAGTGGCTTAAACACATTTTCCAAATAACTAGCCAAAACTTCAGTCTTTTCTTTGTCTGCTTTAGGCAAGTCTTCGTTTGGTTTTCTTATAGGTGGTATATGTTCTCTTGGCTGTTTTAATCTTTTTGTTGCTTTCCACAGAGCACATCCAGTATCCACTGTTGATGTCAGCCCTTCGAGATATTTCTGAAATTAATCGTTCTTGAATTCTTTTAGTGATTCTTTCAATTGTCTTGCTGCACGATTAAAATGTATGTTATCTTAAGCCGGGTTCTCATTAGTCGATTTCATTGATCAATGAGACTGAATCTATGTCATTGAAAAGAAATTGAATAATGAGAACATCATTTCCACGATATTGATCAATGATTTTTCGTTTCAATGGAAGTGAAAGGCAGGTCTACTTTGGTTGATCAACGGGATTGATTCAATGAAATTGAACGGTGTTTGAAATGTGAGAACAAAAGTTCAATTATATTGAAACATATAAAGTTGCATCGTCAGCTTATTGTTGGCACCTGCACTCTGGATAAAATTGCGTAGAGTTCTGCGTCATTTTAACAACATGACACATTTCAAATGGTTTTCTCGTTTTTCGCTTTTTGATTTGGTTTACTAAATATTTACACACAATGCGGACTCCAGCACGCACAATTTTCTTCTTTGCAGCAATTTTTAAAATTGATCGTTTCTGACAGAATATTCAATGCCCTTGAATCGTGTGAACAATTTTCGTATTCAATTGTATCTTCAATGGGATAGATTCAGTCTCATTGATCAATGAAATCGACTAATGAGAACCCGGCTTTATGGATGTCTTAATAATTTCCATAATTGTTAAGTCCGTTTTCTTCTAGTCCTTTTTCAGGAATGTTTATTGGGCAATCAGTTGTTTTTTGTTTTGATTTTGACACTGGTGTTGCCTCCCAAGTAAATTATTGTATTAGAGAGGTGATGTTTTGTACCTAGGTTTCAAGCTCTTCTGCTGTTTTGACCGAAACTTTTAGGTTTGTTTTGTCATTAATTAATTCCTTTACGATTGTAAAGTTTTATCATCTGCTCATTTCCTTTTAAACCTGAATAAACGGCTGCTATCACCGGGGAGTGATCAGATTCTAAGTCGTCATTTGGTTCAATGTCCAGATATCCTGGTGTAAACCTTTTAGTCATGAAAAAGTCCAGACAGCCTGGCATTCATTCGTGCGGACGACGAAGAAACTGGTAAACCGTTCAATGTGATAGAAATGACGCATGACGGCTTCTTTGATGTAAAACGTTTAACTAAGTGAACTTGTCTTAATTTGAGCAAATCACTATAGGAGAAAGCTTCAAGTTCAGCGCTACTTCTAAATTTGGGGTAGATGCATTTTCTATAAAACCTTTTTCAAGGACATTGATTTCAAGGCAATCAAAACCAACTAAAGGCGCACAAGGTCACCGCTTTTGCCTTTCTTTGGTATTCAACTAAATAAAGCTTACAATAAGACAACACCGATCACTAAAAAGAAAGTATTCGACCTCATGTATTTATTACGAATCAGTGCAATTAAAAAAAAAGCACAGCCATTTTTATAAACATTCTTTAAACTATGGGTCGAATAGGTTTTCATTCAGAGTACTAAGGATATAAAAGGTCATATAAAAATGGTACTAAATACGTTTTTTTTAAATTGCTGTACTTGCTTTCATCAACAGTGCCACATTTTAAAATGTCGTCTTAAAAAAGGAAATGTAAAAAGTAAAGTAGGCCTACTTCATTAATTTAGGTTACCAATACTAACTAATTACCATAACAAGACTTACAATTTTTGTTTATGTTATTACTATTTAATACGGCTTAAATTAGGCCATAAAGAATGACTTCCTTGATGGGTTGAAATTGTAATGAAGACAGAATAAAATTCTTTCCAAAATAAGATATTTTCCACTAACCTGTTGGGAATAACTGCGTTGTGAAGGACGTCTCGATCTAGTAAGTGGCGTATGGACACGTACTTCAGAAAGCACATCGTCCTTGGAGCCATCCCTGGACAATTTACTAAGTTCATCACTTGATTCGGAATTAAGTACGTCCTTGCTATAGCTGGCGAAAATTGATCTTCTTGTATTTCTTGATGCTAAGGCGTCCCTAGGGTAACCCCCGGTATTGCAACCGGTGTTTAGACGACTATCTCTACATGGACCCGGACCACAATTAGCTGAATGTACTGTAAATACTGACCCTGGACGCCGACGTGGGTCACCTCGGGCAGCGGCCATCACGTAACTCCACATCGCAGACCATTTCACGCTTTCGCGAAACTACAACAAATAAACACTATTTTAATTGGTTTTCGACGGAGAAAATCTACAAGCAAAGTCGAGCGAGCATTTATTAACTGAAGTCGCATTTTTAATGTTTTTTTGGCGCAAACAATCGACGGATGTGCGACTGGTTAATTGGTTCTTTCATTAAAAGTGCTTTTTGTATCTTCGCTCAATACCCCTGAGATTGACTTGTTTTTTAAATTGCCAATTAAGCTACCTGTCATATTTGCAATTTTATTTAAACTCGCAAATTCTGTGAAATTTCGTTATTAATTAACAAAACAAATAAAAGCATTTGCTTAGGTAATAAACACCCTTCAACAATTTTATAAACAAGGTTGTTCCAACATGCAAAGGATGGTTTATTTCAAGCAAAGCTTAACAGTTATTCATAATCCTTTTATGAATAATTTAAATAGCTTTCTTAGTGTGTGTGTGTGACAAACACAGGTTTGAAGCCCAGTGGCCGAATTTTTAAAAATAAAGGTACTACTGGATTTCAATTTTTTTAGATTAATTAGATAAACATAAAAGACAAAAAGAAAATTGTGTAAATAACGAGTATTTATAGAAGAACATGCAATGGAAATATGCCACATTGCAGTTGAAGCAATGCAAACTACTGGCAACCTTCCAAATATCAAATGCCTTCTATTTTTCTTGTTTATTATTAATACAAGAGCATACCTTCTCAACCTAATTATTGTCAAATCGTGGAAAATTCTGCTTTTTAAACTTGCGAATTTTTATAGAAAAAACTTGACGAATATCTGTTTGTAAATACTGCCTTATTATTTAATGGCGCGGTTGTTTGAGTTCTCATCGAAGGTGAAAACATTTATTGTATTATTCTGATGAATATTTTGGACAAATACAGCTTCAGTTTTGAACTAAGCAAACGTTTAAAAACATCAAACGATTAAAACTCGAGGCAGTTAATGACAAACTATCAAGATAAGAAATGTATCAGAAGAGTCTTTAATAACGACTCTGTAACGCGGTGTATAAATAAGTTGCTAAAAGTAATAGTTTTGTTATAATTTAACGAATTAAAGTATTTCCCCAAAGGAGCGAAGCCTTAAAAATGTCTAAACCAACAGTTTTTTAATTAGTTATATATTTTTCAATGCAAGGCAAATAAAAAGTTACTAAGAAGCAGTAGAGCCACCTGTTCATGATCACTCTGTATCAGCTACAATCATTAAAATCAAATAAAAATAGATGTATTGCTTATATAAACGATTACAAAAGTAAAAAGACAAACATGAAGAAGAACCACAAAAATAAAAAAGGGCAAGAAATAGAAGAAATCTAAAAAATATATATTTAATGCAAGATTTGGGAAAACTATAGGAAATAACAGGAAACAAATAAAAATTTGTTTTCTACAAAACAAAGTGGAGTTGATGGCAAAGCAGGAAATACAAACAAAATAGGGCAAAGACACTGACAAAATAAAACAAACTACAAATGAAGGGGCCAATCAAAGAACACAATTTATTCTCAATATGATTATAAAAGTTTAATTAGGAACAAATAAAAATTAGAGAATAGTAACCTCGAGGAAGGCGAGATCTACTTCAGGAAAGCGATCCTGCCCACGCATTTAACACCCAATCCATTTGTTCATAGGACAGGCTCACACACCTTCTAGAAAAACCAGAGAATATAAAATGGGATATTCTGGGACTGAGTGAGATACATCATCTTAATAAAAGACCTATACGAGAACACGAAATCGTTATTCAGACATTAGAAGGCACTCATCCTATCCCAATTAACAGATGCATCAGGCAAGGATATACTTTCTTCTTCGTCTTCTGTTTCCTCTCAGTCTCTGTTTTTTCACTGCTGGACATAGATCTCCCCAAGTCGTTTTCAAGCTATTCTGTTCTGTGCTTCTGTATCGATCTATTTCCCGAAATCTTCTTTATAGCGTCCACCCATCGCTTTGGTGGTCTTCCCACGCTTCTCTCAGATATTCTAGGACGCCATGTTTTTCAGCCAACATGTCCTGTATTGATATCCTATCTGTAACGCTTATCTGTTTTTGTGTGACTCAATTAACTTAATTTTTCCGCTGTTTTGTTTTGTTAGTGTTGTTCTTTCTATACGGTATGTCAAGACAGGCAGAATGCACATATCAAAAAAGTTTCTTTTTAAACATATAGGTGTGTCCTGCAGAACAAGATGGTGAGATGGCGTTATAGTGGATTTAAAAAGTTTGGAAGCACAACACTGGACAAGAACAAATTAAAGATAGAAAAAACTGGAAAAAGCCAAGGCAAGCAACAAGTTTTAAGCATAATCAAGAATAGAGGAATAATCCACCTCAATAAATAGATTTAAATCATCTATGGATTGTAAGGCTCAGGAGAAGAAGAAGGTATGTCCTGATTGTTCAAAATATACGTCCAAAAGCCATCCAACCCAAACGAATTCTTCTCATTATTTCTGCGGTTAGATATGCATTCTTTCACTTTTTCGGTGTTTTGCTGTTCTAGTGAGTATTTCTTGTCGCTGTTTGAAATAATTTGCATTTTATTGACGTTTATTTCTAGGTATGTTTTCTTCGATATTGAATTTAATTCGTTTATCATTGCTTCTAGTTCATTTTCAGCTGATTATTAGGACGATGTCGTCAGCGAACTTAAGATGGTCAATAGACTTGCTATCAATATTGACTCCCTTATTACCCCACTTCTTTAAAAATATGTTAAATAGCAGCATGAAGCGTTTTGGAGACAGAGTATCTCCTTGCCGTACACCCCTTTGTACTTTTATTTTATTTGTTATTGTTTCCTCGTCTATTTGGATATGTATATCATGGCGCGTTGATATATGTTTTTAATTAGTCTTGTGTATTTGGAAACTATACTGGCATCATTTACTATTTCCACTGCGTCCAATGCCTTTCTGGAGTCTGGAGTCAATCATACTATAGCCTTTCTAAAGCCTGCTTGTTCGACAGGCTGATAGTCGTCTAATTTATAAATGAACTTTGCCACAATAATTTTTGTTAAGAGCTTGTAAAATGAGATAAAACGCTGATGGTCGCCTTTCCTATATATTGAAATGATTTCAACGTTTTCCCAGCATGATGGTATTCTACCCTCTTCTAAACAGAGTCTTTATGGCACTGAATAGTGATTTTCATCCTAATTTTAGCATTTCGACGGTAATTTGATCCTCAACAGGTACCTTCCCGTTTTTCATATCGTTTAAGGCTGTTAAGAAAATGTCCTTAATGGGATTTCCACTGAGCTTATGTTTGTCACAATTTTATTTTCCTCTTCTAAGTCTGGATTTGGCACTTTTGAAGAGAATAAATTTTTATTACATTATATTGGTTTTGTCTGCAATAATTCATTGTGTTATTGTGGTTTCTTATTTTGTTCAGTTTAATTATCCCAGTTTATTTATTTAAGTTTTTGTACTCTTCTTTGTTTCTGTTTTCTTCCTTGCTCGATAAGGGTTAGTGTATTCTTGCTAAATTTATTGTTCTTTGTTTTTGTTTGTGCGCATGCCTTCCTCACAAATACTTTTATATGTTTTGTGATTTCTCTTGCCAGTTCTTGGAGATACTACCGCTTCTAATTATTTTTACGCTTGGAACATGCATTTAAGAACTCAAAACAGCACAACAGATAATTGGCGAATACCTCTCGACCCTGCGCTTTGCAGAAGATATTGTGTATCCGAAAATATGCCTGACCTAGAAATAATGTTACAAAAACTACAAATTATTACAAGCTGAAAATTATTACCTCGAAAACGAAAATTATGACAAACACAAATAATGCTACCTCCATTGAGATGGGACATGAGCGTATGGAAGACTACAAAAACATCACTAACAGAAGAAACCCAGTCCGTGATATTGATAGACGAATAAAACTGGCGTGCTTAATACAAGCCTACCAACCTACCACAATACCTAGAAACAAAAGTATACAACCAATATTAACAAACGCATCTGCAACATGGGCTCTGAGAAAGATAACAATGGAAAAAATGAAAATTTGCCAAAGGAAGATGAAAGAGCCATATTAGGAGTGAGAATACAAGACAGAATAAGAAATGAACACATAAGAACCAGAACAAATCAACAAAGTCAATGCATGAAATGACAATGGGCTGGCCACCTAACAAGAGCGAAAGACAACAAGTAGACTAGAAAAGTCACTGAATGGTGTCTGCGGCAAGGGAGAGCAAGTCGGGGTGGACCTAGAATTCGATTAAAAGGCGATATAGAAAAAAATAACAGGAAAACTATAGTCCCGCAAAACTGCGGACCGCATAACGTGGAAGGAACTCGAGGAGCCGTATATCCAACAATGCATGTCGTAGCTGACATTCGATGATGATGATGATGATGGTAATAAAAAAAAATAACTAATGAATATTACCGAGGAATCTGAAAAATGCTAAAAAAATTAAGAAAACAGAAAGAAACAAATACAGGAATAGGGATGAAGCAATATAGTTAAAAATGAATTAATAAGATAAAGTTACATTATGATTCATAAAATAATAAGAAAACAAAGAGAAAAGCTATGAACCAACAATAATACATTTCAGGGTTGATAAGGTACTAAGAAACCGTGGAATAAAAATTATAAATAATCATCCTAGCAAACTATATTAAAAAAATAAAATAACAGACAATAAAGTACGGAAATAAAAAATTCTCAGAATTAAATTTAATTTCTGATGCCAACGACCTTGAGCACATTTAAAGTGCAATTCAATATTCTCATAAACTCAGTGTCAACCTTTTCTCTTAATAAATAATAAAGCAACGATGTGAAGGCAATTAGGTGAAATGAACTGAAAGACTACACTAAAAAGAAAGGAACAAAATGAATAAGGAATAAGAAAGCTAAAGAAATCTGGGAAATATGAAAATTATTTGAATGATTCATATATTTCTTGTAATTGTTTAGATTGTAAATAAGTTACAGAAACCTAATGTTAAAATAACAATTGCTTATCAAATATTGTTCTTTCAACTATACAAATAAGGTTTTTCGAACAATATACCGAGAGGTTGTTTTATTTGAACAAATAAAGAAAAGTAACCTATTTTAAAGAGCAATTAGTATTTTTAAATATCACAGCTAAAACTGCCTCGAAATTTAGAAGTTTGAATGAAATGACAAGATCGCCAAATCCATTGATTTCCTAAAACAAATTTAAAAATAATCATTTTCAGATTTTGATTTCAGCCCACCAAAGGTGTCCACCTAAACTCGTTATTTGGAACTGAAAATGTTACGACACAACTCAAGCAAGGTTTATAAAAAACACTACTTTTCCGGATAATTAACAAATGAATTTAATTTCAGGCTAATTGAATTCTTCCACATACGTGGGAGATTTTAATATCATCCATTAGCCCTCCAAATGCAATTCACACACACATAGGAATATTATTTCCACACCTACAGCATTTCCCTCTTTTACATTTTCAACGTTTAAATGTCAATACTGAGTGTGTTAACAGAGCGGATTCCAGTGGTTACTTTAAGGTATGGAAACATCAATAGCTCGCCGCTGTAGGGAAAACAAGACACAATTTGTATTCCGCTGGGAAACCGCGAGGAAATATAGTGCTACTGCTGGTTTTCGAACAGAAAAGCACCACGGGAAGGTTGGAAATAAAAAAAAATAAGGTGTGCGTTAACACAAATGTTGTAGAATAAATCTCGGATAAGGTTTCGTGAGAAAAAAAGTAACGAAAACCAACGGTTAACAATTGGAAAAAGATAAAAAGAACCTCACAAAAAATATGTATCTAAAAAAATTACAAACGAGAAAAACGTTTTTTTTTACGTTTAACATTGGGAATCTTTTAAGAATCAAATTTTCGAACATTTTTATCTTACATAAAAAATAACGAAATATGAAAAGGCGAAAACAGAGAACTCCCAAGCTGAAAAATACAAAAACATAAGTGGAATTTTATTAGTTAAAACAAAGAAAAAGAAAAGGCCAGCTAAGTAAAAAAGATTCAGAATAGATTATATGTTAGAAATATACAATGTGTCCACGGATAGGTGATACAAGAGGAAAAACTTTTTTATTATTGATTTCTCAGAATTTCTCTTTATAATAATTTTTTCTGTGTTCAGTAGTCTTATTTCTCATGTTACTTTTCCTACAGGTAATCATTTAAGACTTAAATTCACAATTTTCCTCAGTTTTGGACTTTGAAAAAATTTCTGAAATTTTTATAATTAGATCAAGCAGACAAAACTCTGCCTATTCTAAGTAATTTTTCAGGAAAACTAAAAATTCAGGAAAATCTTTTAGTTTTAAATTAAAATTTTTAAGCTACATAAATTGTATCGTTTTCTTCTTATTTTTCAGGTAACTTACGAATCTTCAGCTTTAAAAGGCTAAGCCTATGTTTTATAATTTGCCTTACCAAGAAATTATTCATTTCACTTCTGAAAAATTGCCCGAATTCTTTCGGTTCGGTCTGGAAAAGTCTACCTACTTTTGAGAAAACTCGTAAAAAGTTGTGGAACTTCCAAATATCATTGAAATTTGTTAAATAAAAATACCAATAATTTTTATTAACTAAGTAGGTAATTGATTTACTCCTAAAGAATCACCTGAAAGTTCACACTTTTTCGGGTAACCTAAGAATATTCGACCTGAAAATTTCAGATTATGTTTAAGGAAACTCCTGTCGAGTTTTGAAGTTTCAGAAAATCGTTTAAACTCGTTTATAAATAAAAATATTAACAATTTTTCTAAATAAGTAAGAAATTACATACTTGTTTTACCCCTGAAAAATCAACAGAATTGTCTCCGCCGTTTTTAGGAAACCTAAGTATATTGAAACTGAAAAAGCACAGATTTTGTTTATTGACTAAGAAAGTAATTGGTTTACTCCTAAAAATTTTGGTCGGTCTGAAAAGGTTTTAATGTACAGAACCCGTCTATTTTCAAGGAAATTTTCTGAAAGCTTTTAATTTCAGGAAAATTCCTTGGTTTCAAATTAATATCGAAGTAATTTTTACACTACATATGTTTTCTTTCTTAAGAAGTCGTCTAATATTTTCTATTTTTTCAAATAACATAAGAATATTCCGCCTATGTTTCAGGAAACTCCTGAAAAGCTTTAAACTTTCTAATAACTGTTTAACCTCGATTTTTAATGAAATTAGCAAGAATTAAATCGTTTCACACCCGAAAAATCGAATGCCAAGAACATTCAGCTTGGTAAAGTTTAGTCTATGTTCAAGATACTCCTGAAGTTTCAAAAACTTTGTTAAACTCGGTTTTCAAATTAAAATAATAATAATTTGTCTTAACCAAGAACTTAATCGTTTTACGCCTAAAGAATTCGTCTGAATTTCCCTATCTTTTCAGATTACCATTCGATCGGAAAAACTCAACCTATGTCCTATGTTCAAGGAAAATAGTTTTGAAACTTCCAAAAATGGTTTAAAGGCGTTGCTAAATAAAATACTAATTATTTTTTTAACTACGAAGATAATCGGTTTACAATTAAAGAATCACTTTAAAGTTTATAATTCCTCTGGTAGCCTAAGAATAGTAGACCTGAAAATTTCAGATTTCGCTTACGAAAACCCCTGAAGAGTTTATAATTTTCAGAAAATCGTTTAAATTCGTTTTTTAAATTTAAGAAATTAATTATTTGACTCCTGTAAAGCCGAATTTATCTATTTTTAAGCAACCTAAACATATTCAACCCGAAAAAGCTCAAGTTTTATTGAAATGATTTTCGAAGAAAGAAGCTTTGAAATTGTATAAATTTTTTTAAGTAAATAAATAAATGAATATTTTTGTAGTTGGGAAGTTAATCGTTACATCTGAAGGTGTTTGCTTGAATTTTTTAATTGTCCAGGTAATATTTTTAAGCTGAAAACCTTCTATTTTTAACATTTTTTTTGTTTAAAAGGCAGAATATCTCGTGCTTCTGCAGGCTAACATCTTTCCTGTTAATTTCCAGCCGACATTTGAAATTACATTTTTAATAATTTCAGAATTCAGATGTTCACTACCTAAGTGATTTAGGTTTTCTTCTGAAAACTTAAAATTCCAAGAAAACTGAGTCATCATTTCAATTTGTTTCAAGATTCTGAAATCTTGTTTTACAAGCAATACCTTAACTAAGTAACAAAATTGAGTTAAAAAAAATAAAAGTTTGGTTGAAGTTTTGGTACCGGCAAAAATTGATTTGCCAAAATTTTAACATCAAAAATATGTACAACTTCAGCTTGTTGCTAACTTGCTGCAAACTTCTAAAAGCTCGGCATTTAAATATCAAATTCCCTTCAAAACGAATTGTAAAACGTTACATTAACATAATTTTTTAGCAGATGCAACATTTTTCTGGAAGGCAACCCGAGTTCTTAAGGTTTCAACTGAAACCCTTAAAAAAAAACCTTCAATCTTAAAATTTTATCGAAACACTTTACACAAGTCTATCCCTTTGTAATATTTTTCTTATCTGCTTAGTTAAAATAGATACATATTTTTGCAAATACCAGTTGCCCTGCACTTCAGTCGAACACTGATAATTTGGTAAGTCACACAGTAATTGAACAATAGGAAAAGTAAGAAGGCATTAACGCAACGAAACAAAGAAAAAAATATAAAGAAACAGAAGAGAGTAAGACAAGACAATCAGGCGTTGCAAAGAAAGCGAAAGGAAATAGTAGAAACATAAAAGAAACAAAAACGAGAACTTACAAGAAAAACTAAAGGGAATACAAATATTGAAAAAATACTATAAGGAAATGTTTTACAAGTTGAAATAAGAACAAAAAAAAATTAAAATAACGATTTCTTAATCAATGGGGTGTATGGCGTAATTGTTAGGCCCAGTACCAGAGGTCCTTATCAGTCACACAACTCCCATTTATGGCTCCTAGAAATTGGCCACACCCCGGCAAATATAGAATTTAATAATTAAAAACAAACGATCTAATAGATACTTAATCAGTTACTAAAGTGTGTTTTATTCTACGAAATATAACAGATACGTTCTTACGTCATAAAATATGGGAACTACCTCAATAAGGGTGATGCCGCTCACTGAGCGTTATTTCCCACAGACTGTTGAGCGTCATTGTCCTGATATGCAACATTTCCTAACATATGCATTCTAGCCTCTCCTAAACATTCAAGCCCTAAATTAATTTTGCTAAATCCAATAGGAATGCATCAACATTTGGCTGCTTAGCAATGTTAATATCTTATAAAATATATTACACTATTTAGCTGCTTGGTTTTTAGACAGGTTTCTTATACTTAACAAATACAATACATACAATGCATAAAAAATTGCTGTATGACTCATGTACTTGTTTATTACTGGAGTTTTTCATGCAGTGTGTTTAAAAATATAATTGCTAGGTGGCAGCGCACTTATGGCTTATAAAATTTAAATATTACCAGTAAACGTGACTGAGTGGTGTAACCCACTGAGCGTCATTACCCCTACCTCCCCTAAACAATAAATTTTCAAAGAAGTGAATCCTTAATATTTTGATCTTTGAAACACTTCAAACACCAAAAAGAAAATTGAAATAAGAAAGATGGTAATCAGTTGAAGAACGCTAACTACTAACATAGGTTAAAGATAATAATTACAAACCTTCCTTGAGCAATAATAAATAAATAGAAACAATCAACACTGCATAGAAATAAAATTTAATCAATAGCAATTGAATAAATATTGTCCTGCATGAAAATTCCAGGAAACCAATTCAACAGATCGGCGTTATTCGTTATGGAAGAGCCACTTAATATACGTCCACGAATAAAGGGGATCGAATGACGGAACGAAATTAGAGCCATGCCGTCCAGTTAAATACAATTAATGAACACCTACTGTAACTACAACATTTCAGATTTCATCAGCGCTTTTCAGTGAACAAATAAAAGACTAAAAATTATTGGTTAATCTACCCATTCATTTTTTTAATTAAAAAAAAGGTAGTTCGCGTAAAGAATTCTAAATTAACTGATTATTCAAATCGGTTCAATTGATAGAATTTAAAATTTGTTGCTAGAAAAACTGGGCGAATCTGCCAAGTTAAGGTTTAATTCACAATAAGCGAGTGGAATTCGATTTGTTTCTATGTCGGAATCTAGCTATAAATTTACAAACCAACTAAGGGCGTTTATTCCTCGAATGTATGCTTAGATTCACGCATTTAAAGCTGACAAGTGTCGCATTAGAAAGACAAATTACCCCATCTTAAGAGAAGGGCACATGCACAGATTTGCTTTCTCAGGCTTTAAAGGATTGCATGGAATCTCCTTAATAAAAACACAACTGTTTTACACTTTATAAAAAGTTATGATATTAGTTTTTATGGTATAATTCGTTGCGCTTTTTTTGATATTACATAAGAAGCTTCAGTTTTGAATTTTGGGTATAACAAAAAAGCTTGAGAAACATGGTTTGGCAAGGTTTTTCTGTTGATATAAAAGGAGCTGAAAAGAATCGATTTGTAATCAGAATTAGAAATAGAAGGTTTTATATATTTATGAAAGTACAAACATCTAACTTGGCTTTGAGCTCTAAACAAAAGTGAAAAATTTGGGGTTTTGTTTTCCTAAGGGCTTCTAGCCCTTAGGAAAAATTGGATTGAGGCGAAACCTATGGTATTATCTTGTGTGTCTGAAAGAGCAACTACTTTCAGTTTTTTACATATTAAAAATTTAACTTGACTTCGCTGGGAATCGAACCCGAGGCCTTTGGCTCGCAAGGACCTTGCACCACAAGTTCACAACATAATTCACATCCAATCCAATAGCTTACTGCCAATATTACAAAATTCCTTTTACAAACTTGGTTTTTACAAAAACCTACGCCTAAAGTTACAATTGTTTATTTTCAGTATCTTTAACAGAACTTTAACAGCGAAACCAGCAAATAATTATCTCGATTTAGAATCAAAGGATGCACCCATATTTTTCTGTTCTCCATTTCATTCATAATCGAATTACTACTTTTAATAACTTCGAAACGGCGTGCACGCAAATGTTAATTACTAATCTGACGTCATCTCCGTGACACTAATTTTGAAAAGGACTAAAAACTGTCATTACAAAAAGTAATTAACCGTTAGAAATTTTCTTCCTTAAAATTACATCGATTTAATATAGAAAGTGCTCGTTCTTATGCTGTTTATTAAATTTATAAATTTTGATTCGCCGCTGCCCCAGTAATTTCCAAAAGTGACACTCAAAAATAAATTGAGTTAAATATTTTATATTTATAGAGATGTCTTACGAGTAACAGAAACGAATAGGTATCGAATTTCTTTGCTTTTGTGCTGTAGAGTCCGACTCGTGCGTAAATAGGAATTAAGTCTATCGAATAATCTTTAAGTATCGAATATCGCAATATACGTAAAAGCAATTCACGTTTAAGGATAGCTAAAATTACAGTTCGGTCTTATCGCTTTCGTGTTTTAGTTCTATCTGAAATGGTGTTTAGAGGGATTCGAGAATAAAACGATTTTTTGTTAGATTACCCGACAATGGAAGGATTTTTGTTCTGTTTACATCCTTTTTACGTCTAAATTTTGATTAGTAATTTATTTAAGTAAAAATTGTTTTTAAAAGTACATAGTTTCGATCTTCTTTATCAAAAAAAAATAATGCATTGAACCTCTACCCATACCATAGATGGCATACATGATTAAACAGCAAAAATATACAGATTGTCCACTTTAAAAGGTTACGAGTTTTGAAACAGACAACCCACATTACAGATTCTTTCAAAATTTGTAATTTGTAAGGAGTTGTATTTTATATTTCTTAGCTGAGTTTTTCACTCGCAATCTTATTTCAAAACTCGTTTGACGTTTTCCAATGGGCATCCTGTCCAAACTTTGAAATTTTAAGTTTCCGAAATTATTAATTAACATTTTGCACCAAGAATCAACTATTCGTATTTCAGACATGAAATCTACGATTTGATCTCAAGCTTCAAAAAAAAAAAAAATTCAGTTTTGATTCTAAACCTTTCGAAACATTGACAAGAATTGTAGTTGTTAAATCAATATATAAATTCGAATTTGAGAACAAGAGAAAGAAATGCAAAAATTAACTTTTGAAATTTTAAGAACTTATTTTAAATTTAGGTAACTTTAATTTAGTGAAGAGCATACCTTACGGAGTTCTGTTTTAGCCAAATTTGCCTTTATAACTTATAACCCGGAGAAGAAAATATCTCCAAAGATTAACTCTAATCAACAATGGAAAATTTTCATTGAAGATTAGAAAAAGACAGTTGCGGAAACCTTCTTCTCCTGAAAAATCCTTTTCTGGAAAACCTTCAAAAATTTCCAACTTTTGAGAAATTGTAAATATGAAAATTGTTCTTCTTTCTTCTTAAAAATCCGAAGATTCCATTTATTAGGAAATTTTAGATACAAATACTCGTATATCCACTTTCTTTCTGGAAAATCGTCAAAATTTTAAATACAAAAATATTCACATTTTCCAGAAAATCTTTAAAAATATCCATCTTTTGACGAATTTTAAATTAGAAAACTATAATATTTTTCTTCTTAAAAATCCTGAAAGATTTTAATTCTTCAGAAACATTTAGATAGAAAAACCTCCAGTTTTTCTTGAAATACCTTCAAAGCCCTTTGGCAACTTTTAAATTAATATAAAAATTATTATTTTTTTTATTCTTAAAAATCCTTTTAATTTGGGAACATTTGAGATACAAACACTTCAAGTTTTCTTTCCTGAAAAACTTTCCAAGAATCTTTACAAATTTTAAATTCGAAATTTGTTATTTTTTTTTCTAATTAAAAATTCTTAAAGATTTTTTAGAAACATATCTTATTAGATACAAAAGCTTTCAGTCTTTTCTGAAAGCCTTTTAAAAATTTTTGGAAAATTTTAAAATCCTAAGTTTGTTATTTGTTTCTACTTAAAGATCCTTAAAGAGTTCAATTTTTTTAGAAGCATTGTTGATATAGAAAGCTCCAGTTTTTCTTCTGAAAACACTCAAAAATTTCCGATTTCTGACTAATTTTAAATTCGAAAACTATTTTTACTTTTTAAAAATCCTTAATTTCAATTTTTTAGAAACATTTTCCAGGAAAAAAACTGGATGTTTATTCTGGAAAATCTCCAAAATTTCCGTCAAATTTTATATACGAAAATTATTTCTTTTCTTCTTAAAAATCTTTAAAAAGATTTTCATTTTGTAGGACAACTTCAAATACAAAAATCTCCAGCTTTTTCTGGAAAACCTCCAAACAATTTTAAATGGGAAAATTCTTGTATTTTTCTTTTTAAAAATCCTTAAAAGTTTCCATTTTTTGGAAACGTTTTAGATACAGAAATGTCCAGTTTTCTTTTTGGAAAACCTTGAAACAATTTTCATTTTTTGACAAATTTTATATACAAAAATTGTTACCTTTTTGTCTTCTTAAATACCTTTAAAGATTTTCGTGGTTAAGAAATATTTTAGGTATAAAAAACTTCAGTTTTTGTTCTGAAAACCTCCAAAAATTTACACATTTTGACCAATTATAAAAACGAAAACTGTTATTTTTCTTCTTAACATTTTTAAATATTTGCATTTGTTAGAAAGATTTCCATTCTTTAGGATAACTTTATATACCTATAAAAATTTATTAGAGATTTAAATTCTTCGGAAACATTAAGATACAAAAATTTCCTATTTTTTTCTGGAAAACTTTCAAAGACTCTCATCTTTTAACAAATTTTAATTCGAAAATTGTTACTTTTTTCTTATTAAACGTCCTTAAAGAATTCCATTTTTAAGTACATTTAAAATGTAAAAACTTCCAGTTTTTTGCTGAAAAACCTTATTGGCAAATTTTAAATAGGAAAATTGTTACTTTTTCTTCTTCTTAAAAGTCCTTAAAGCTTTTTTTATAGTGGAATATGCACATAAAACTAAAAAAGTCAAGACAGTCACTACAAATCATATTCAAGCAATATTTAAGTGTTAGGTACTCCTGGAAATTCTGAAACCACGCCTTTTATAAAACTCTCATTAGAGTAGTTGTTGCCTTTGTTAAAAAATTTAACCAAGGATACAGTTTAAAATAAAACGCTGAACAACTTTGAAAATGCATAAGAAAGTATCTGAAAAACGCGATTCGAATTTTCGTGATTAATTACATCCTTAGAGTTGGCGTTAAATAGAGGAAACACTTTATGAACAGCGTCGCCCTTTAATATGAATATGAAGTAGATATGTATCTGGATAAAATTTTTATGAATGTTGACCAATCAAAATATAATATTGCTGATTTTGTAAAGGAAATATGTATACTTTAAATATCGTTATAGTAAGGGCAAACTAAATTTCACAGGTTGCTTACATAAATCTCTCATTTCGTCAGCAATAATTATGAATTTTCACTTATTGAAGAGACAATAACTAAGCTAGATATACGCTTATACTAAAAAATCCTGGTTAGAATTAGAACAATAGAAAAAGAGATTATTTAGTTTCTTGTAAGAGACGTTTAGAAGTAATATTACAACGTTAAACTAACAAAAAATCCCAAGCATCTCAGTCAAAATAGATATTTTTAGATGCGTGCGCTAGAGACTTCAACGCCAGATTCGCACACATCATAACCTTTGAAGATCCAACAATACAGTTTTACTTTTGTTAGTGGTCGAAATTTGTTCAAAAATTCCGAATAGGTACTCGCCAAACAGTTCAGTGGAATTTTGAGAACAATTTTGTAATTTTTTTTTTCCTGAAAAGTGGGCAAAATTAAACAATCTTCTTAAACCATTTTATTGTTTGTTGCTTTAAGCTTTTTTCGAAATTAACATTATAAACTAAACTTAAAATTGAACCTGGGGTGAAATTAAGTAGTCATATGTTGAACAAAACCTATAAGTCGGAACTTGATATCGTTCCGAGGTCCTCATCGAAGATGTTGTTTGTATTTTTAAAAAACAAAAATATTCTAAAAAGTATTTGGTTGCTTTGGTGTGGGCATGTCGCAATATTTAACATTCTGTCTTGTTTCACAAATATGTTATGCTACTCTCAATCATGCAACCGGCAACCCCCTACAATGTGAACCGAGTCCGTGGTGATTAAATCTAATGCCAAAATTTGCCTAACATATTTTGAATTTACACTGGAAATATCTCCAAAAATTCGTGTCCTTCCCATGGTGCTAAGTTTGTCTTTGGCATTTTCTAAGCAACTTTCTGATGTTGCTGAAGCTGTGGAGAATTGTTTTCTAATGCAATTTGGATTAAATCGAGTAAATCTAGCAAATAGTTTAAATACCAATAATCGTTAATCCAATTAATGTATATTACATATCCTAAGCGTATATATTAACAATTCAGACAAGAAGCTATGTTAAAAAAAATTACTGACGGAAATATTACAAATCTGTTGGTTGCGAATTAAAGAAATAAAGAAACAAAGTAAAATACACTGAAACATCCAATGCAAAAAAAAATAAACAATAGGCTTCGTGACAAGCTTCATTTGCTCAAAATGTATGTTCACAGCTTTATTATTATTTCCTTTTAAAATTTTGCAGTATGTAAAATGAACGCACATAGAGCCCCCAGTTTCTTCTTTTATGAAAAACCTTAAAAAATTTCAATTTTTTTGTGAATTTTAAATATGAAAACTAATATTATTTTTTTCTTAAAGACTATTAAGGGTTCCATTTTTTATGAACATTTAAGTTCTAAAAAACCTTCCAAAGATTTCCATTTCGTGACAAATTTTAAACATGACAATTATAATTCTTTCTTTTCTTAAATCCTTAAGACTTTCTTCTTCTTCTTTTTCCTCTGGTTTTAAGACTTCTATAGAAACACTTTAGACACACAATATCCAGGCTTTTTCTTTGGAAAATCTTCCAAAAGTTTCCATTTTTTAGAAATATTTTAGACACAAAAATATACAGTTCTTTAGAAAAATCTTCCAAAAATTTCATTTCTTTTCGGAAAAACTGTTACATTTTTCTTCTTCTTAGAAATCCTAAAATTTTCACTTTTTAGAAACACCTTGGATACAAAAATACAAAAACTTTTTCCATTTTTAACCACTTTTAAATACGAAAATGGTTATGTTTTTATTCTTAAAAATCTTTAAAGATTTCAATTCCTGGAAAACCTTCCAAAATATCATCGTTTGACAAATTTTACATACAAAAATTGTTACTTTTTTCTTCTTAAAAAAATACATAAAGATTTACATTCTTTAAAAATATTCTAGATATAAAACTTCCAGCTTTTTTCGACTTTCAGAAATTTAAATTTTATGACGAATTTTAATGGTAATATTTCGTTCCAAAGATCCTTGAAGATTTCCATGTTTTAGAAAAATTTAGATGCGAAAACCTTCATACATTTCCATCTTTTGGGAAATTTTAAACACGAAAATTGTTGCTTTTTCCCTCTTAAAAATCCTTAAACTTTTCTTTTAGAGAAACACTTCAAAAAAAAAATTGAAAGATTATCTAATCAGTAAATGTTTTTACTCTGTCCAGGAGTATATATAAAGATACATGTTGTTTGTTTATTGTATGTTTGTATATCATGATATAACTATTAAAGAAATTGTAGTTAATATAAATATAGTGACTATGGTGATATCATGTGATAATATGTACTTATACCTTTTGACTGTTGTGATAACCACGTCTTATGTATGGTTCTACACAAATAAACATTATTATTATTATTATTATTATTATTATTATTATTATTATTATTATTATTATAGGTATAAAAACCTTAATTTTCTTCCTGAAAAACCTTCCAAAAGTTTCTATTTTTTGAGAAATTTTATATAGGAAAATTGTTATTCTTTTTATTCTTAAAAGTTCTTAAAGATTTCCATTTTTATAGCAAAGTTTGTATCCAAAAACATCTAGGATTTTTCTGAAAACCTTCAAAAATTTCCACGTTTTGACAAATTTTAAGTTCGAAAATTGTTAAAGATTTCGATTTTTTAGAAACATCTTAGATATAAAAGGACACCAGCCTTCATTCCGAAAAACCTCAAATATTTCCATTTTTTGACGAATTTGAAATATGAAAACTGATATTATTTTTTCTTAAAAATTCATTCCCATTTTTAGAAACATTTTAGATACAAGAACCATCAGTTTTTCCTCTGAAAATAAGTCAAAAATTTTCATCGCTTTTTCTTAAAAATCCTTATACATTTCAATTTTGACAACAATACAAGTCGTTGTTAAAGACCCTTAAACATTTCCACTTCTTAGCAAATTTTAAAATTTCAATAAATCTTAGTTTATACAAATTAATTTTGAAGACACTTAGAGCAACAAGCAACAAAATAGTTTAAGCTAGTTGCTTCTGTATATCTAGTTTTCAGCAATAACAATTTCAAGACATTCTCCAAATTTTTACCGGACAGTTTCAGATATATCTTGAATATTTCCACAAATTTCAAGCATGATACAGTAAAAATTCTGCAAAAAGTAGCTGTGTTAAATGAATTACTGAAGGAAGTTTTACAATTCTGTTGGTTGAAAATTAAAGAAATAAACAGAAAGAAAAACAAAGTAAAATACAATGAAAAAATCCAACGAAAAAAATTAAACAATACGCTTCGTTGCAAATTTCATTGTTCAAAATTTGTGTTCACAGCTTTTGCATTGTGTAAAATTAAAGTACATAGAGTTTAACAATAACCAGCAGTTGTTTTATTGTGAAGATTTAAATTAAACCTCCAAGCTACTTTAGGGTTTTTATCTTAACTTCTAAGCTTCATGTACATGTTATAAATGAATGTGTAAGCTTGTTAATTGATTAAGTTAATAAATGATAAAACTAATAACAGTAAGGCAAAGAAAAAATTATTTTAGGAAGTTCAAAAAATCAAACTTGAATATTTTGATTTTAATTGTGATCCAAGTAATAAACGAATACAAACGTTTCGTTGTAAATTAGCAATCCAAAACCCTAATTCAATTATTAAAGCTGAATTTCAAATTTGCGCTTTGAAATTCTTGAGTGGTTTAATTCCACCACAAATTTGGTATCAAAATTGATCCTGAACTTTTATTTCCGAGGACAATGATTCAAATAACTAGCTTTTCAAATGCAATTTTAAAGAACTTCATTCTCACAATTTTGCATATTTTAATAAACATTGCAAAAATTATGTTTGTTATAAGTTATAAGTGTAAAACATTTAGTTTATGTTTAGAGTATAGAAATTCTCTGAAATTAATTTATCGAATTTCAACCAACACATAAATACGATTTTCAAAACATAACCCATTTTTCAATCATATATGAAAACAGTATTAGATAACACATTAGATACCCACACCACACACATACGTACTATATTTCAACATTGTTCTTAGAGTTGTTTTTATCATAAAAGGCAAAACGAGCATATCAACGCACCTTTTGTTGTAAATTTCATTTCGACCTATTTTCTAAATAATGAAAAGGAAAATACACTTGTTTATATAAAATTCTGCTGTAAAAGAAAAGCAACTGAAAATTGTTTACGTCACAAGCCAAAGTTATTTATTTGTTTACATATTTTTTGTTATTTGTATTTGACCTTTTGTTGCTTTTACTCTTGCCTAAAATAACTTCAGAAAATGTTCAGAATGCCGCAATACTTTTATTTAAATTTGTTTTTGACTTATTTATACATTCATCTAAAAATGTATCAGTAATAGTGACATGATAACCTACATTTTTTCACGCAAAAACTCCTCGCAATCGACAAGTATCGCCGTAGATTTTCAAATATTTAAACGAGCATCTTTTGAAATGCATGTCTGGGGAAATAAATCGGAAAGCAGGTAGTAGCTAAGATAGATGAGCACAAAATAAATCTGAATATCGAGACGCTTTTCCGTCCTTTACATCAATTTCTTCAAAACTAGATGAATTTATAACGATTCATTTTAGATGCTGGGAAACCTACGTATTTTAACGAATGAAAAGTATTTTCTCGGCGCCTTATAAAAGGAGTAAATACTTTTGAATTTATTTTGTAAAATTATTAGGTTTCTACTAATATTTAAGAAATGGCTTAAATGTCATAATAAAAATTGGAATTTGTTTTCATATTTTAACGAGTTAGGAGTATCTCCCCAAAGCCCTAAAGGGGAGAATCCTTTCGAATTTAATTTCTAAAATGAATGTTAACGTATTAAATTTTAATGGGTATTTCAGGCATAGTTTAAAAGCAATCATTTAAAAACAATTTCGAATTTAATTTCAAAAATTGATTTTAGAAATTAAATTCCAAAGGAACGTATTAAATTTCTACGAATATTTAAGAGAGAACTTAAAAGCAATAGTTTTTCAAAAACATTGAATTTTCTTCATATTTTAGCGAATTAAGGGTATTTCCCCAAAGTCCCAGGAGCGAATTCCTGCAAATTTAACTTCTAAAACCTATTAAATTTCTATGAATATTTAATGAAGCTGAAAAGCAATTGTTAAAAAAATGATGTAGTTTTTAACGAATTTAGAATATTTCCTAAAATTTAGTTTCTAAAATTAACCTTAGGGTATTAAGGAAAATTTTTTAACCCTTTTTCATATTTTAACGAATTAAGGGTATTTACCTCCTTACGAATTTATGTTATAAAATTATTTTTGATGTATTAAATTTCCACGAATATTTAAGAAATAGCTTAAAAGCAATCATTTTTCAGAGACTTTTCTTCATTTTTTTTTAACGAATTACGAGTGAATCTTTACGAATTGAGCATCTGAAATTAATCTCAACGTATCAACTTTCTACAAATAAGTAGTTAACAAAGAGCTGAAAATAATGATTTAGAAACAAATAATTAAATTTTTCTTCTTGTTTTAACAAATTAAGAGTATTTCCTCAAAGCCTTAAAGGAGTGAATCTTCATAAATTTAATTTCTAAAGTTTATTTCAACGTATTAAATTTCAATCAGTTTTCAAAAAAACTAATTTTGGAATTATTCTTCATAGTGTAACAAATTAACAGTATTTCCCAAAAACCTCAATGGAGTGAATCCCTGCGAATTTAATTTTAAGAATTATTTCTGCGAATATTTTAGAAATACCTCAAATACAATTACATATATTTAAAAAAAAATTTTCTTCATTTTCTAACAAATTTAGAATATTTCTTAAAAATCAGTGAATTCTGTCTACGATTATTTTAGAAATAGTTTAAAAAGAATCAATTTTCAAAAAAAAATTGAAATAATTCTTCATAGTTTAACGAATTACGAATATTCTTCAACGCCCCAAAGAAGCGAATCCTTTTAAACTGAACGTTTAAAATTAATTTTCTAGGAATATTTACGAGATAAAAGCAATCGTTTTTCGAACAAATAATGGAATTTTCTTCATATATTAACGAAGTAAGAGTGCCCTTCTAAAGCCTCAAAAAGCTGAATCCTTACAAATTTAGTTTCTACGTCTAATTTTAACGTATTACATTTCTTTGAAGATTTAAAAAATAGCTTAAGAGCTATTTAAAAAAAAAATAATTGAAAATTTTTAACGAATTTAGAATATTTCCCCAAAGCGCCAAAGGAGCGAATTTTTAGGAATTTAAGTTCTAAAATTATGAAACAGGAATAATTTTCCAAAAAAATTGAAATTATTCTTCATTTTTCACGAATTAAGGATATTTGCCAAAGGCCCCAGTGAAGTGAATCCTTGCAAATTTAGTTTCTAAAATTAATCTTTCATTTCTACGAATATTTAAGAATATCTAAGAAATAGCTTAAAAAAAATGGAATTTTCCGTCAGAAATATGAATTCGTCAAGTCGATGAAAGCTCGACAATATAGAATTCGTTGTTTCAAGTTAGATGACAAGCGTGAAAGTGAAGAGAAAATTGCATAGAATGGTAATATAAGGTGGATTGGAAAAACGCACAAGGTGAAAACACGAACTACTTTATTACCTATCGTAAAAATTGTAGGTATTTTACTGAAATACGTGTTCTACAGATTCTTGCTCTCTGGTACATAAAGATAAGAAAACATGAAATGAAGAAATCTTACTTGATGTCCCATAATATGAAATTGCTTCATCAGAATAAATTTATAACCAGAATATTTTATGCATATAATAGAACGGTTTCAGGGCAGCGACCGTTTTATTTTTGGAAATCAGTTATTGTTAACGTAAAACTAGCAAAGTTATGGAATTCTATTTCATTTATCAGTTCAGGTTGGATACTTCTAGGAATTGGGGAAATTTTATGGATGGGGAACGTTGATTTTTCTTTTCAGCTGACTTCGAGTAAAGTTACAGTGCTAAATTTGGCTTAGGAAATAAAGAAATAAAGAGTTTTATTATAAAAATTCACTTCGAAACAATATTTTAAGTCGAAAACAAAATTTCAGTGGGTAAGGCATTCGCCTACAGCGCAGACGGTCTCGGAGTCAAACCTGAGTCGGATGCTCAGAGTGTGGCTTACCCAGTCACTGATAATAATTAGGAACCGAAACACAGTAGTGGAGTAGGGAAGGTGGGCCGTTTCGAAGGCGTGGTGCTTACCACATTACACCGTACGCTTTAGAAGACCTTAACCCTTCGTGTTGCCGGCTATAGTCCCTCGCGGAGTGTAAATATCGATACCTTTACGGAGCTATATTTCTTGGGTGTATATTTCTCTTCTAAAGTTGCGAAATTAAAAAAAAAACAATTGATAGGAATATAAAACAATCAGAAGAAATTAACTAAAAGTTCTTTGAAAATATGATTTCATACGACAATCTATAAAAGATCTACGCAATAGTTCCAAATTTTATTTTTTATAGACAACATAATAAAACATAAGGGATTTATAACAAAAGTCCTCCTAATCCTTGTTTATCACAACATACGAATATTTAACTAGTTAGATAAGCTATTGATTATTATTTCGTTATTATTATTATATTTCGCAGGTGTGCAAGTTGTTTGGCAAACTGATGTTTTATTGAATTGCAGAGTAAACAATAAAAATACACAAAAAATTACGATAACCTAAACAGAACGCAACCGTAACTGTTTTACCTTCGTTCCTTTAGACGAATTAATATTGAAAATTTAACGAGTAAAACTTAATATTGTACACGTAATCGAGTTTTCTTGGGCCGCGTAAAAGTTAATATTTCCCTTTGTGCCCGTTAATTCCAATTTTAAATAATAAATGGGTGTAGACTTTGATCTACGACGGTAACACGAATCTGATTTTAGTAATTCTGGAGAGCTTTATTTATTTTGTTATTCCGTAATTAAACTACGATAAGAATAATCTAGTTATTTGTTTTGGGCTTGTATTATTCCATTATTCCTGAAATAAGGAAAAAAAGTTTTAAACATTTACTTTTACCTCATTACTGGAACCTCATGGTTTATTTAAAATTGTTCGGGTTTCTTTATAGTTAATTAAGGTCAGGAATCGTCCGTGCTTGCCTTGCTGTTTAACAAAAAGAGATTAAAATTCAGCGAACATTTATCTAAAGGGAGGTTATGCGGGTGTTTAGGTAAACGGACGGATGGTAGCAAAAAGCAATCATGTAGGTACTTTGAATTAAATTTTGGCCTTGAAATGTCTATTATAGGGTTCATTAGGTTATTTGGAGAAACGCTTGATTTTCCCATAATTTACTACAATAATGCAATTAGAAGGCGGTGTGTGCTTGATAGAACTTCAACCCTCAGAGTATTGTCTAAAATAGCTGTCTGATACTAAAACATCGCGTTTCCTTATTTGTTCAAGCTTTATTCAATCTAATATTTTTGTTTTCATTATTATTTGAATTTTTACCTGTTTGAAAAACTAATTATTAATTAAGTGTATTTTATGCGCTCATATAATTTGACTAAATTTGTTAAGAATGAAGAGAAACTCAGAGTATCATTCTTCTTGCCCGTTTACTTGACCTTTTTTTACCCTCCTATTTCGAGCCGAATCCCCCAAAGAAGTACCAAATTACAGGTTTGGAAAATTTGTCGTCAATAATTTATTTATCAATATACTTCGTTATAAAAGTTGTTCCCTTGGAGGATTTACTTTTAGCTATCTTGTTATAGATTTTTTTCTAGCAAATAAAATCTTATTAAACAGAAAATTTTAAAGATACGCGATTACTTCAACTCATTCTACATAAGAATAATTTAAATTCAAGAAGTGGGTATCTAAATTGCATTTTGGACCAAACTCAGTTATCACCAACGTCTGTTGTTATTTTTCATAAGCTTTTGTATGATATTCTTAAACATCTCACCACATAGGCAAATGATACAACACATTGCGCCGAACCTGATGCATTCGTATAAGAAACAGGCGATATTTTCCCGGAAGATGTGGAAACACCGACAGATGTATTTGTTTATCTCTTCACAGAGGATTTAATTGACACCATAGTGTTTCATACAAACCTGTATTTTGTCAAAAGAAAAAAAAAATACTAACACCAAGTTTGTTCCAACCACGGCTTCAGAAGTAAATTTTTTCCTTGGAATACATAATGAGAATAAAAACTATGCCCAGCTATAAAGACTATTGGTCGTCAAGGGTAGAACTAAGAGACAACTAATCAGCTCAGCCATGTCATGGAATCGTTTTAGTTGGCTGCTTAGTAACCTACACCTGAATGATAATTCTACCCAGCCCCAACGAGGCGATCAGAATTTTGATAAGCTCTATAAGAATAGACCGCTTCTAGGCAAACTCTCTAAAAGTTTCAAAAATTCCTTTCAACCATTGGAACATCAATCAGTGGACAAATCCATGGTACGGTTTAGTTTACGACAGTGCATGCTCATGAAATCTATAAAGAGGGGATACAAGGTGTGGGTGAGATGTGACCAAATGAGATATACTAGGTAACTTCAAATATATACTGGAAAACAGATGACCTTACTGAAAAATCTTTGGGGGAGCGGGTAATAAAGTACCTTACAAGACTGTTAGAAAGGAAAGCACACAAAGTATATTTTGATAATTCTTCAGAAAGTTTATGCATGTGGGACAGCAAGAAAACGCCGAAAAAACTTTCCCAAGAATTTTCGAGATGATAAAACGCTAAAGCGTGGAGACTCAGATTGGAGATTATCTACAGATGGCATTGTAGCTCTCAAGTGGATGCATAGGAAAACCGCCTTACTTATTTCGAATTTTCACAATTTTGATAATTTAGAAACTGTAACAAGAAAGAAGAAAGATGGTTTAAAGAACATGTCCCATACCCTGTCGTGGTAAATGACTACAACAGTCACATGGGATATGTTGACAAATTCGACATATTGACGAGATAGACCGAAAATCACATAAATGGTGCCACCGAATTTTCTTGTGCTTTGTGGATGCTACTCTAGTAAATGCTTATATGATTTATAAAATAAAATCATCAAACCCTCAACACGTAATTTTGAAACAATTTCGATTTGATGTTGTAAGTTGATTACTTGGGGCTGATTCTGAAATCCCAAAACGCGGCCGAAAAAGTGATGAAAGGCCTATGAACAAAGAAATACGGTTTGATAAAAATGCACAAATGCTTACCAGAGGAACATCGCTTAGATGTTCCCAATGCAACACAGCAAAGGAGCTAAATTTTGAATTAAAATCAAATGTTTCTAATATAAATACATATTTAAATTGTTCACCAAAAACGTCGATTTACGAAAATTTTATTGTAAGCAGAAATTGGCAGACTTTCAATCGGAAATAAAGGTTCCGGAGACAAAATAAAAGTGCTGTACGTTAACGAACCGCAAAAAATTCCATCGTAATTTGTCATAAATCCAATCGTGCATAAAAACAGAGTCCATTAATCTCCTAAATTAGCCGATCATTTTTAGCATTAACTTTGAGTTACGACCATCCAACCACAAAATGTAAAATGGAATGAGATTCCAATATTTCCAGCAGCTTTTATGAATGCTGATAATTTAATGATGATGAGAACAAGTATTCCCTTTTAAAAGATTATGGTTTCGTTTTTCCTTATTCCCTATTACTCGTTTTCTTGAGGTAAAGTCATAATTGAATTAAAATATTTCTGCAATTTTACATAAATATGATACGAGCTCCCGCTGAAGCTTTTACTAAAGCACGTGTGCGTCTGAATGTAATGCAATTCCAAAAACAAATACGGGGAAATTCCCTTTCTGAATGTACAAACGGAAGACGGAAACATCTTTGGACAGGTAAATAATTAAGTATTGATAAACTCACGTCTATTAGAAACGGGCATGCACTTAGCCACTAATTAACTGACAGAATTCCCATGTCCTCATTAGTTGAACCTATATCCTATATCAAACTTCGATCTGTAAACTCTTTTGTGAAATTTGTTTTACGGCATGCGTGAGAACGCTAGATGTCTTAACTGGATTAGTCTCCTTAAACGAATTATACCATAGCCAGTCTACAAACAAACGGACCGACAGTTAAAACACTACTGATAAAGGAAAGTGCTCTCTACTTTTAATTAGCAGAGAGGTATAGATTGATCAATGTGGGTGCGCAGAACGTGAAACCGATTATTAACCTATTATTTATTCAGAGAAACTTCATAATTCGTAGTTTATTTCCATACACTTCCTCTAATTACAGATAATCTACGCTTTGAAAGCTAACAATGTAATACGATTCCAATGAAAACACTAATTGATCGTTGTAGTTTTTTTAACAAGACATTAAGCGAGCACTGTCGAAGCGTTGAATTGAATTGACAATTACATTATTTTAAATTAGGAGTAGATTAAATAAAACCTGTGCCAATTTCAAGCATCTTTATATATCTTTTTCATATTGTTATTCGAACAGGAACAGGTCCAAGACGATATGATAATGATGACGATGATAATTAATTGATCAGTAGCATCTTTCGAAATTTGCTTATTTTTCTACATAATCTATAAACACCGCTCAACAAAAGAAACCCAAATACATTACTTGAGAATTCAGTATAATTAGCGTTTTATTAATTTTATGTGGGTTTCTAATATGCTTCCTGTACTTCCGAGACCTCGCCTTATCTGTCCTTGTTTCGCATCCAGGCGATAAACTAGGGGCACGGGTTCGGTCGGAAGTGCACTCTCCTGTATTTTTACTCCGTGGCTAAAATAAATCTCAAAGGTATATAAAATTCGCTTTAGGTATTATTTATTAAAATATGACTTTCGATTTTTTAAATGATTTTAAATAAAAGATAAAAGTGGTACAATTTTAACAAAAGGCGGAGAAAAAATTATTGGGACAAAATAATAATAACAATAATTTATTGTTTAACAGCAATTGCCAACTGTAATTTGTAATGTACAAAGAGGAAAAAGAAAAAAGAAGAAGAAGAACAGAAAGAACGTTAAATTGACACAAAGAAAACCTAGAAATTATGAGAGAAAGAAATCAAAACCAAATTTAGAAAAAGGATTTGGAAAAGCCATTGCATAAAATAAAGTGATGAAGTCGCGACAGAAATTTCTATTGAAATTATGTCTGACTAAATGAAGAAGGAAACAGGAACCACCAAATGAGTCTAAGAGAAAACCTAGAAATTAGCAAATCTAAGTAATTACAATTTACAAGGAAACATGCAACAAGGAATAATACTAGGAAGTACAGCAAGAAAAATACATGCTAAACTTTTAGGAAGGATTTTAAGAAAGGCAATTGGAACAGGCTTTAAAAGAAGCCCAGTATGGTTAAGAAGAAAGAAGGATGCACAAGACCATCTATTTAAAATAAGATAATTAATTAGAGCTTTACACCCTATTTCCTAAGATTTCTTTTAGATTAAACATACAATTCGTCTTGAACTAATAAATTCAAGTTAGAGAGAGGGGTAAGGTAAGGGGATACATTATCCACAAAGCTATTTATATTACCACATGAAAATATCTGAGCAAATCAAATGGCCAGGCAAAGGGACTAATTTAACGAACTTGCGATATGCTGATATATATGTGTTACTAGCCAAAGAGATAAATGCATTAAGGATCATGATGGAACAACTCAACGAGCAATCGAAAAAAATTAGGCTGGAAATCAATATCAAAGGAAATTTTACCCAACTTATCATTACAGAAAAATTGAAAACCAAGAAATGGAAACGGTAACATCGTATGTTTATTTATGCCGTAACCTAAAATGGAGAAAGAAGGCAAAGAAGCGGAAATAAATAGAATGTTAAGTATTAGATTACAAAAAGCAAATACATAGGTTGTGACAGAAATAAGACAGAAAGATGACACGTCAAATAAGTCATAATAGAAGAAAAACAAAAAAGTTGAATTGACTTCGGAATAAAAACACACTGTAGAGGGGCTGGAACAACTAAAAGAACAGTATAAAAGCAGCAAGATAGACCTCCAGCACCTAGTAACCTTCCGAAAAGGAAACAGTGGGATGAGCTGTGTAACAGGCTCAAGGAAGACTTATACGGAAGCGGTTACGATATGGTGATGAAGAAGTTCAAGGCATATGTGTCATACCAGATAACTCAGGGAAGAAGAGGGAGGAAGTAGGAGAGCTATTTCCAAGTCGCCAAAAGTAGTGGCACATCACTGAAACCGAAGGAGACGTAGAACACTTTACGGAAGAGAAATTTCAGCAAGGGCTAATTAAGATAAAGACAGGTAAGGCCCCAGGGATTGATGGAATACCACTCAAGGCGTTAAAGATAGCGGGCAGTACAGAAAATGAAGACCGAGTGGGAACAGACAGTTAAGTAGCCCAATGGACGAAACAACTGGTCCCAAATATATCAAGCTAGGTAAAGTGTAAGCCCAAATAAATGGACTACTTCCTGGTCCAAGCGATGACAGGGTATGGGATGTTCAAAACCTATACAAAAGAATAGGGAAGACAGAGGATGAAGAGTGTGAATACTGTGGCAGAACGGATACGCTCAGACACACCCCATTTAAGTGCAGAAGATTAGAAGTAGGTACATAGAAGGAACACACCAACAGAACTCGGGGAATAATTAAATACGGCAAATTTGACAGTCCGCAATAAACGTACATGGAAGACCGTACATACTTACATCAAAACCATTATGAGTAAGAAAGAAGAAGAAGAAAGAGCAAGATTTTAAGAGATGCGGATAGCGGTTCCGTGACGCTGTAGGAAGAAGTAGAGATTTTTAACCGGTAAGAATCTGGCGCTACTGGTTGCCTGTGCTTGATACAAGATTCTAGTGCCTTAAGTAAGGTTTTCCCCCCACTGAAAAGAAATATAGAATAACGTGGCCAGGATGTCATGAGAATAGACGAAGGTAGACACGCAAAGAAAGCAATGGTAGGCGATATACAAGAATCAAGGACAAGGGGAAGACCACTCAGAGAAAGGTGGAAGGATGGGGTAGAAGAAGAAATCCGCAAATTGAATATTAACAACTAGAAGAGAGTAGAACTGCACGAAGAGCTGTTGTGGAGTTAGCCAAAAGTCAACTAGGGACTTAAGGGCCATTGATGATGAAAGAGAACAAAGTCTCAGTTTTTTTTTCTGTATTAAAGATTTCAGCTAACCCCAACCGGTAGTCGAACCCAAAATATTTAGTTCACAACACAACCTTGCCATTTCTTACACCTTTTACTCTTCTATATTTCAGCACAGTTAAAATTTGATCAAAATAGGTAACCTTAAAATAATATGTTTTTCATAAAAACTTTTAGCATATTATTAAAACAAAAATGCACAGCTAAAACCAAAATTTAACACTGTAAGAGGGCGCCACGTCCTAAACATCCCTTCGGTTCCACCACCCCTTCTTGGATGATTATACGTTAGACCAGGAGGTGGTCTCTTGGATGTGTGTTGAAAAATCAAGTTTTCTTCTTTATTTTTAGATCTTTTTATTATTTGTTTAATTAGATGTTTCCCTTTAAGACACTAAGCATTCGTGTACTGTTTTAAATAAACTCCTCATTTTTATGGTTGGTCCTTACAACATATAAATATTACCTACATTGGACTTTTTCTTGTTATCACCTTTCACGTGCCTTTTCGTTATTAAATACCTACATCCTGTCACTGAACTTGGTACTTATTTGAAGTCTGATTAAATTGGAAGAAAAGTACGTCTCGAAATAAACAGGTCGCGTTTTTTAGGGGAACAAGAAACACAAATACGCACCTCACGTGTCAGGAAAATAAAACAAAAATGAAAAAGTTAGGTGGGCGGTTTCCCTTAGTAACACACGTGTAGCATCTCGACCCTTATTACATATTAAATAAAAATACAAAAGTGAGCCTTGCCTAACGTTATTTTATGAGCAACATTTTTTATATTTATATCAAAACTATGTAAATTTTAAATTCAAGACAAAATGTGTGAGTTCTGTTGGTTTTAAGGACACAAGAAAGGCTATATAACTTGTGGGATTTTATTTAAGCTGTTGCTATGTCCTAATTGTATTATAAAGAAGTCGGATTTTTAGAATTAAGGGAATTATCCAAAAATTTGTCTTTAGAAGCTTCATACAACAAAACCCTGAAATTTTGTTTTTAACTTCCAAATTAATTTTTCACCATTAAACGTTTATTTTCGGCAATACAATAAATGAAGTTTATAGTAACGAAAAAACGTTTCTATTTATTTTAAACAAGAATAATATTCTAAGTTAACAATAAAGCCCAGTTTAATTTGTTTCTTGAAATGTACATTTTGAAATTAGATCAGGTCTCGCAAATTCGGTTTAATTTCCCCTCTCTAGTTTCATATTCGACAGTCGGGTTCAATTAATGATAAAATAATGAAACAATTTGAATATTTAGTAGCTTCTGTTAATGTCGAAGCTCAGTTTTGCAGTTAATTGGACGAACTTTAAAACTCCCTTGAAATGAACGTCTGGAATTCGTTTAATATACAATTTAATTGCAGACGCAATCTTCTTAGAAATATGAAATGTGTTTATTTAAAACGAACTTTTGGTAAATTTTAGTCCCTGCTTGATTTTTAAACTTGAAACGAATGCGTTTTATGAGCAGATAAAAGTTTTAAAAGCTTTTTAATTGATATTAATGTACTTTTAATTAGGCGAAAATGTTAGTTTTGTGCAAAATTTTAAACGTTCCTCAACAGGATCTGCCTATTGATAAGGGCAAAAAACAATAAAAGACTCTAAATTGATTCTTGAGCTGTTTGTACTCAATTTACGAAGAGGCTTAATCTTTCCAAAAAGTAAAATTCCAGCCTCCAAACTTAGTTTTACTGTTACGTATGATTAAACACATTTTTAAAATGATTACCTTCATTTCGAAGCCGCATAAATAAGAACACCACTTGTAAAGTCACCAAAGGTATTTCACAAACTAAATGAAGACACCTCCGTCAAGGTTAATCCCTGTGCGTGTTTAGAAGTTGTATTGAATTATGAATCGAAAATGTTCAGGAAGCAATTAAGAAACCTTTTTAATAACAGGTATATTTCGTACAGAAATGTGGGAAGTTAATTAATTTAGAGGGGGGTGCCCTTTTCGTTGAAAATATTAAGTAATGAAACGGGCTTCACTTCAACTTTGTAAAATATTCCAAGTTTTCGCACAATTAGGAGGCGTTTTCATGAATTAGCTATTAATTTTCAGCTGTTTCGTTAGATGGAAGACTTGTGTAAACTTGTGCAAATCTAATCTGTAATTTTTGCTCTTAAATGTTGGGTTATTTATAAATTTGTCGCCAGGAATAGGGTTTTGAATGAGTTGATTGCAATTAACCTCCAGGAAAAATTTGGGAATTTTAATTAAAGCTTTTTATTATTATTCATAAAAGTTTAAATGTTCTAACCCTTAAACATTGTTAATATAATGATAAACATCAATTAAATTCAGTGAGAGGTGTAAATGAAAATAATAAAAGATGGCGAGTTTAAAGTTCAGAAAAAGCTTTAAAATACAGCACGGAAAAGAAGGAAACGTAAAAAAAGAACTTCAATCGATTTTTCATCAGGTGTAAAGTTTATGTCTAACAGCTGCTTTCCTTTTTAATTAACTCTTGAATGTTGTTATCAACGGTAGCATCTTTAATTAACAAACTCTTGTTATTTACCAACAGGAACTTTTATTTACAAATACGAAAGATACAAACAGGCTTGGGGTATTTATTATTGTTATAGCAACTCTTAAATTGGAAATATGCAAGCCCAAAATTTGTACAATCAGAAACTATAAACTTAAAAATAAAAGCCTTGAGTTTGTACCACTAAAGGAAAACTTGTAAGAATTTCGAATTCTGTTAAGCTTTAGTAGAGCTTTTAAAGCTTTAAATAATTTTGAACGTAAACAAATATGTCGGGACAAATTCTAGTACGAAACTTTTATTTTTCCCAATACAAATATTCAAGGCATTTAGTCCTCAGATTTTAAGCGTTTCAGGCTTTCGTACTTTAAACTTGAAGTCCTGATTTCGCCCAATAAGTAAACAAACAAACAGAAACTTCATTAACTCGACAGATTTTAAGAATTCTGAATAGATACTATTTGAAAACAAAACGCCCAAAACCTTAATTAAATCTAAATTTTAGAACTATTTGATACTGAAATATTTATTTTTTTTTTATTGGAATAAGTATTGCAACTTCAATCTGGAATTTCAGTTTATCAAAAAAGAATCTTTAAAATCTGTTTTCCTTGCTGATCATGTTTTCAACCATAAATATAATTTAAACTTATCTGAAAGTTTCCAGAATTAATGTAAACTGCAAAACTAAACTAGTAAATATTTGAAATATTACTGAGAATGTTTGGAACTGATTTTAAAATAAAAATCAAGTGCCTTGTATTTTATATTAAAAATTCTAGATTTATTAAAGCATGTTGCCTCAGTGCTTCAAATTCAAAGCTCAAAGAAAAAAATTGAGTAATTTGATAATGAAATTACAATCAGAAATTTAAAACTAAATATACTTAATACCAAACATTAGTAATACAAAACCTTTGATTGAGCTTACAATCTCAAAATAATGCCAGTAAATGAAGACTTTAAACTACGACAGTATTTTGTTAGTTTTAATATGCAAATCAAGTGCTTTGTATTTTAATTTAAAAATTCTGAAATCAAAACGAAAGTTTATTGCTCAGTATTTAAAATTAAAGCCTCAAACAAGACAATAAAATTGCAATAGTAAATTTATAACTTGTTACACAAAAAGGGAATAAAAATTTCCTGAATGCAAAATTCCCAAGCTTTGACTGATGTTATAATCAGAAAAGAATAACGGCAAACCAAGACATAAAACTTTGAAAACAAATTTTCTCTTAATACGAAAATCTCTATTCTATTAAATCACTCCAGTGTACGTTTAAGCTAAAACCCAGCTTAAGGTGACTTAAACTAGTACTTAACTCTAGCAAGCTTGAAGTCATCCCTACTTTAAGCGTACATAAGCTGAGGTTCAACTTAAACTTGCATTGAAATAACAACCCTACGCTTTGTTGAACGCCAAATTAGTATTTACATCACAGTTTTGAACGTAGGTAAGGTAGCAGGAAATAGAAATAAAAAAGGGAATCAAAAATTCCTGGCTACAGATTTTCCAACCTTTGGGTGAGGTTACAATCTGAGAAGAATAACAGTAAACCAAGTCGTTAAACTCTGGGAGCAAATTCTATTTTAATTTGAGAATCAGTATAAATTAGTCAAAAATTTGAGTCTGAGAATCCCTGCTCAAGTTATCAGATTAATAATGAACTTTAGTAAGAGATTTTTAACGTATTGAATAACTGAAAACTTGCTCATTCTTATAATTTCAAGTTTGGGAGGTTTTTACGACTGTTACAACCAGCAGCTGTTGAATAACACAGTAAACAATTACAAACTGGACTACTACAGCTCTTTAATTGGCATCGTTACAAATTCATAACGAAGAAGAAATAATAGGGAATACTTCCTTTTATAAACGATAATGAGGAACAATCAGTTGTTTTCATAACCTGCTAAGAAAGAAAATATTTTCTTTTAAATTAATACGTATGTTCACGTAACATGAATTCGTAACAACAAAAAACCACAATGAACTAACCTTTAGACCTTCATCGTCTGTTAGAAAGAATTATTTCTACAAAGTATTGCAAAAAAGTCTTCTAAATATACCCCAAGTTTAATGAAAAATAAATTCAACCCTCTTATTTCCACAAATTGGGTTTAGGTTATCAAATCTGGATTACATCCAGGAAAACGTATACACCGTAACGAAGCCGTACTCGTATCAGGCAACTAATTAAATGCAGTTACAAGAAGGTAAATATTAAATCAACGTTAGAGTTGATAATGAACTACCGGATGATACAAGAAACAGTAAAGTACCAAAATACCACCCCATTTGAATTATACAACCCTCACACAACACCGCAGAGCTTTACCACCTGCATGACAGTAATTCTGTTTATTTAGTCGGATTCATCGTATTAATCAACGAACCTACAATGCCCTTCTGCTATGTTATGGTAATGTAAAACAGTAATTTATACTGAGTTAAGTTTCAAGTTAATTGTCTGCGGTTCCTTGAGAACTGGCGTCTCTTCTAAAATCGTTAGAGGTTTGGATTCTATTAATCTTGTGGTATTCGTCAAAGTATGTCAGGCACGGCACTTCCAGTTATTCGAAATTCATAGCCCTAAATTTCTTGTCGAAGCTTCTAAACATATTAATGGGGACTAAACGTAAAACCGTTGTGTACCACACGCTTAGGAGAATACAGAAGCGAAAAAGCGAACTAACTAACTATAATAAATCGGTTGCAAAAAGACGACACAAACCCACATTAGCTAAAATTCAAACTAAAAAATGTAATTGAATATTTATATAAAATAAAGAAGAGAAAGAGGGAAGGTGTGATGGAGCGAGAGATGGTTTCTCAACGTGGTTTTAAAAACTGAAAAGACGGACAAACTAAATAAAACAACAAAGCTGACATCACAAGCTAATATTCGAAATTGATCAAATTTTTAATTAAAAACAAAGCACTGTGTTTCCATATTAAAATCAGCAATTTTAAATTATAAATATAAATAAGCTTCTAACTGAAATTACGGTTTTATACATTCACAGTAATTTTCAAAATATTTACTATTTTACAGCTCACATTCATTCTGAAAATTTTCAGAAGTAATACCATAAGTGACTAGAATTTTACCGGAAATTTTTTTGCCGTCACCAACACGACTGGAAAATCGTAACTCGTGCTGTCGCACTCGTTACGATTTTCGTCGCAACAAGCAAGAGTGTTTGTGACGGCAAAAATTTCCTGTAAAATTCTAGTCACGAATGGTATTCGGATTGATAATTCCTCGAATTATAATGAAATTACTGAAATACTTGTCACTCAAAAAATTTTGACAGACGTTGTCTCTAAGCAACGCTGCTAGTCGCAAAATTTTCTAGAAAATTTCACTAGTGGTATTTTCGATTTAATTCGATTGTGATTGGTTCAATTCACCAAAATACTGTGATTTGATTGGATGAGTGGAATAATCAGATAAGTTTTACACCTTCCAGGCAAATAACACTCACATTTAAATTGTATTTTGCAGAAAATGGCTTTTTCTGCCTTATATCCTACCTTTGGAATGAAAAAGCTCTAAAGCTTACATTTAAAGATTTAGTTTTTAAAATATTGAGCATTCGAAAAATCTGACAAACTGAGTTAATGATTCTTCGGTAATTTCCGCAGACATTTACTACCTCACTTTGTAACTTCTGTTCATTCTGAAAATTTTCAAATAAGCTTAATCCTATTTCAGGTAGAAAACAATCGCATTATAATCCAAAATTTGAGTTCCAAGATTCACATTGTTAGTACAAGAAATAATTAATTGTTTTTATGTCAATTAAGACACTAACTTTGCAACGGAAAAGCTTTAAAGCTTGCATTTAATGCCCCATTCTTAAATATCCTGCACAGTTTATTTAACAAAAAGTGTAATGAATAAGTGTTCAAACATTCTCAGTCGCTTTTCAAATATTTATTATCTTAATTTTATAATTTTGCCAATTTCCTTAATTGTGAAAATTCTCAGATTTAATTACGTTTTGGGTCGAAAACACCTGAATTAATATTTCTATTGTATGTTAAGGATTCTTTCTTCCTTTCTGATAATTCAAAATTTGAATGGAAACAATTAAAACTTAAATTTAAGGCTTTTAATGTTCGGTTTTTCAAACTTGAATCTTAGCAATTGGTTTAATCGAAAGTTGTTACAACTCCCAAATCCTTTTTATTAAGCATGAGAAGCTTGAAGATTCAGAAAAATCTGAACTAATATACCCACATGAGTTAATGTAATTAATCAATGATCCCCAAGGATTTTCAACAAATATTTACATAAATAAAAATTAAAAACCAAAACAGCAACAGTAGTTATGTACCTAATAATCAGCGAATGAGTTGTAATAGTGAGTACATAGCAGCTTTTACTTGTTCTATGCTAGCAGTAAAGGTTTCCTCAACTGAAACTTCAGACTTGTATTACGACGATTAGAAAGCGGAGAGTTCTTAGTTAAACGGCTAGAGTCAAATTTCCAATTATGCCTTGAATTCAGGTTACGATTTACACAGACTTACTCCACTTTCTTTTAACGAAGGACCCGGTTCTTTGTAAAAAAATAAATGAACTAAGTACTGACTTTAAATTTTGTAATAATAACATGTATTCGCTTAATTTTTAACTGAAATTTCCATAAATTAATTTATTAAAATTGAATAATTCCAAATTTATCAATTTACTGGTATAATCAGCATATTTTTTACAAATTTGTATTACATTTTTCATGTTCATGTTATGCAAATTAATCTCAGTAATCACAATTTTGTTCATAGTTCTTCTTAGTGCCTAAAATTTTATTATTTTAGAAGAACACATCGCAGTCATTTTTCTGAACAAGAAATAAGTTAATAAACGTTGATAAAAGGGCTCAATAACTATGCATAATAAATAACGATCAGAGCTGAAACTTCTTCTGAGATTTACATAATTTTAATGAATAAAACATCTTACCGTAGTAGTCTAGACCAAAGATGGGGAGTTAGATGATAAATATACCAACATAAGGATTTACAAGAAGCTTAAAAAGAAACGGTGGGGTCTTCTGATGCGACATATTTCAGGGATGAATTGTGTGGTGGAAAATTTTCAAAAGAAATAAACTTCGTTGCTAAGGGAAAGCGACGTTTTTCTCTTGGTATATTTAATAATAACTTGGTGTGAAAGTAATGATTGTTCAGAGAAAGGAACGAAATAAATGTCGAGTTTTTTTGTACGTATGCCAATTTGTGAAAATTTAAAATAGGGGGAAAGGTTTTAGCGGCATTAACAAACTGTAATAATTAAATATGTGGCGATGCAATGGAAAACGCCAACCCACATTTGATTTGCATAATTCGAAGCGCGTCCTATTTCTGTTGTAATTATGTTTGGTTCTCTTTGACACACGGAAAGTTTCGCTATAATTATTCACTGAAATTGCGCATAAATAATTAACAGACGATTCATGAATAAACTACTGATTCTATATTGTACTTAATTGTAGAACTTCTAAATCAATATTTGAAAAAGAAAATCGAAATTTTGCAAATTACAATTTTGAGTGTAGAATGTCCGATTCTCTTAAGGTAAGCCAACATTTTTAATTTTATCATACAAACATCAAAGTTTAAATTCTGAACTTTATAAGACAGCCACTATCTTATAAAACAAAACAGAAGCAAATGGCTGAATTCAAATGTTAGTTTTCAAATCTGAAACTAAGAATGAACCTTTAAATTTAAGCCTATTAATAAAATTTGGACAGGAAATCCTGATCAAGGTTTCAGAAGTTTCAGAGTCTGAAATAAGTTTTTGAGAAATAAGCAAAATTTAAATCAATTTGGATTTGGATATTGATTCTGAGTAATTTTTTTCATCATTCTTTTTAACTTCTTTTAGGATTTTTTCCTTTAAAAACAATATATTATTCGTGCTACCGCGCCAAAATCAAAAGAAACGAACGTAAAAAACAAACGAACTGGTGGAACGATAGTATTAAAAAAGTAGTTAAAGAAAAGAAAAAGTTCTGGAAAAAGTATTTACAAGATAAAAGTCAACAAACGTATAGAGAATATAGAGAACAGAGAAACAGAGTAAAAATGATGATAAAAGAAGCCAAACAACAATCGTGGGAAAAATTTGGAAAAACAATGCAAGAAAATAGTGTACAAAATAAAAAGTTATTCTACAAAATACCGAGAAATATGAGAAATAAAACGGAAGTGAAAATAAAACAAGTCAAAGATGGGAATGGGAATGTAATAACAGAGGAAGAGAGTATAATAGAACGGTGGAGGGAATATTTTATGGAACTCCTAAATAGTGACAAAACAACAGAAAGAAACATAGTAGATAAAGAAGAAAAGACGGAAATAACAAAAACAAAAGTGAGTAACAAAATAGAGATAAAAGAAGTAGAAGAAGCATTAGAAAAATTAAAAATAGGTAAGGCGACAGGAAAGGATGGCGTGAACGCAGAATTGTTAAAATATCTTGGCATAAATGGGAAAAAAGAATTACAAGACATCCTCAATACAGCATGGAAAAGTAAGAAAATTCCAGTAGAATGGAACATCGCAATAATTTTGCCCCTACATAAAAAAGGGGATACAAGGAATTGTAGCAACTACAATCCTGGAAAAAAGACTCAGACAATCAATCGAAAACAGGTTGGCGGGCGTACAAAGTGGATTTCGGCCAGCGCACAGTACACAGGACCATATCTTCACATTGCAACAAATCACAGAAAAGGCACTAGTAAAGAACGGGGAAGTATATTTAGGTTTTTTGGATATGCGAAAAGCATCTGATACGGTTAGTAGGACTGGAATATGGCAAAGCTTGAGAAATAAAGGAGCAGACGAAGACCTTATAAAAACTATTCAAAGCCTCTACGAAAACACTAGCAATCAAGTAAGAACATGTAACTTAACATCACAAGAATTTATTACCAAAGAGGGGGAGATGGAGATAAAATTAAAGAGAAGAAACTAAAGTGGGCAGGACATTTAATTAGGATGAGTGATAACAGACAGGTTAAAAGGATATGGGAGGCAGGAACATTTGGAAGAAATAAAAGAGAGCGACCAAGGAAGACCTGGAATAACAGTGTGGGAGAGATATTACAGGAAAAAGGAAAAACTTGGACTGAAATGAAAGTGCTTGCATTAAATACGAATGAGTGGCGCAAATTTGTGGAAAAATAGTGAATAGATATCAGTGATATCTCGACACCTACGGGTATAAGAGATTAAAATGATTATGTTATGTTATTATTCGAAAACGTTGCAATTTTGAATCCAAACTTGTGTAAAATTCTGAATTACTATCTGAAATAAGACAAATGCTTCAAATATAATAAATAGGACTGATAAGTCAAGTTTCAATTCAGGCACTAAGTCAGAATTTTTCAACTCAAACTCTAAAGTTTAATTTCGTATATAAACCTCAAATCGATTACTTCAAATTTTAGCCACGCAATCTATATTTTGAAATATCAAACCTTGATTTGAAAAAATGCGAAAAACCTTTGATTTCACAAGAAATGTGCAAACTTCAACCTTAATATCTTAGTTAACTTCTGAAGAAGATCGATGCGTCAAAATTCAAAAAAGAATTTGAACAAATAAGAAATTTTGATTATTTATGCGAAGGCCTAAATACCAACCGACCGAAGTTATTTTAGTGTACAAGTAAGGCTGAAGTTTTAGTTTACTTGAATAGTACACCAAGCTTTATATTTATATTCGAATCAATAATTCAATTTCTTTGGGCCTCTCGGTAGTGCAGCGGGTGACCTACTTCACAATCGAGAGGTCCTAGGTTCGGATCCAAGCATGTCCGAACCTCGACCTGGAGCGTGGTTGGCATCTGAACCTGCTAGGTTATGTAGATTAGTCCTAATAAAAAAAAGTTAATTCCAAATTTAAGATCGAATTTTGATTTCTGATCTGAAAGTATCGGGCACTGTTAAATCCACATCCGTAATTTGATGTTTTTAACTTAAAGCGACGTGCAATTCATGCTTTAAAATTATCCTTTTCGTTTTCAAACCAGATTGGAATTTGAAGCTCAAATGTATTCTTACATTTTAAATTCTGATCCTAAACTCGAGGATTATAAAGCATATTTTGGAATTGCAGATTCGAATTTTAATCAAACGTTTTTTGCTGTTTAAAAGGGAAACTTTGGAATATTAGTTGGCGACCTATTTAGATTAGGTTTCGTCTTCAGATTTAAAAATGCATCCTTTGAATTAAGATTCAAACGAAACTTTTTATTAAAGTTTATTCAAAGCCAATTTCCTAGCAAATATGATAAACTTTGAAAACAATTAGAAATGTAAAGGTTTTTAGAAATAGGATTTGAAGCAGGTGCATATCCTTTTACGTTCTAACCCTAACCCCTAACTACAATAAGAATATCTCATTTGTAACTTTACAATTCATTTATTAAAATTGATAGTTTTGAGGTAAAAAGCAGCAGACGTGGAAAATTGAATCTACCTTAAATCCTCTAACAATGATAAATTGAAATAGCTTTAGTATTGTCATTTATTATACTTGTCTGCATCGTTACCTACAAAAGGTCAAAAAGGACCAGAAAGGTTATCAAATTCTTCCTGGAGATACAAACCAAGCAAGCCCTCGCAAAGTATTCCACGTAGATATTAAATATTTCTGTTTTCTTTACGAATGCGAATAAATATTCCATAACTTAAGGGGACGAAGTGAATTTACAAGTACAATGAACTATTCAAATATTACTTTTTTTATTGTCTTCTGTTTTGAAACTGAAATAAAAACAGAACCTTCCGGATGCGGTTATAAAAACACACTGTTTTAGCAAAAGTTTTGTTAATAAAAGTAGATAGTTCAACGTGTTCTTCTGAAAATCGTTATATAATAAAGCTGCTGAAGTTTCTTTCAGTCTATTAAATTACACTTCTTCATAGCTATCATTAATTTTGATGTCTAGAAAAGTTACTTTTTCGAGTTGATACTGACGCATCTTTTCATTTATTTTTAGCTTGGAGCTATTTTTGGGATAAAACAAAAAGAAATAAAGGTCGTAAATGTAATTCGTCATTTCTTAATTGCATTTTATCTCTCTTTTAATATACAGCCAAATATTCAGAATTTAAAGCATGCATAGTTAGGTTTCTATTTATGAAATACGTAACAAACTTTAAGAACATTGGAAATCTATCAGATTTTAGCTATCACAGTTCGAAGTTTGAATATAGGATTTGCTGATTAAACTTGTTTGAGCATTATCTCAAGAAAGTTACACTGTACCCATGTCACCTTGTGACATATTCTCTAAACGTGCAAATGTGTCTGCGGCTTCTGGACAGTATACATGGTGGATGACTTAAGTGTAAATATCAAATCAAGAAGCTGTAACATAATTTTAATGAATGCCCATTGATTTATTTAGAAAATGAGGATTATAAAAATAGGAAAAAAGCCACAAACTTAAAAAAATTAAGCAGAAAGATGCCAATTCTAAAGAAAAAACAATACATTGTTTATAATTAGGCTGATCGTATTCTTCCCAAAATATTAATATTAAAGTGCTAAGAGGCGTACTATTAGTAATGAATATGGAAAAGTTAGTGACAAAAACAATAATACTATTAGCATAAATAAAGATTTTGGATCAGAAAGCGAACATCAAAGCACCAACGGTTTGCCAATCACAGGAGGAAGTGAGCGACGTTCTTCAGATGAAGAAGTGCCTATCGTAAATATTAAACCTACCTGGGAGGAACCTATAGGAAATTATCTGATATTTGATTAATCAACCGAAGCCGAACTTTCTCTAAATTATGCAGCATCCCTTATAAATGTCTTGAGTCGATACTTCTGCTTCCGAATTTTTTTGGACGATGCAATTTCGGACGGGATGGTTTTACAAAGAAATTTACATCCAACGCAAGTTGTTTGTGACAGTGAAGTATCAGCAAGAAATGTAAACTATGGTCGAATTTTCGAGCCAGGTAATGTACGTCATCAATAAATTTTATGACATTATAACTTGGTACGTCTACATGAAGTTCCAAACGATTTACAAATTTTATAACCTAAAAAATGTCAAATGTCAAACAAACGTTAATGATACACAACACGATCTGTCAAAAATTTGCAAGTAAAATTGGAAATTGGAAATATAAACATGCCAAAAATAATACTAACTTTACAAAAAATAAATATGAGCTAAATTAGAAAATAAAAACTCGATTTCTCTCTTATTTTGAAAAATGTATAGACCTTTTGATTAAACACGGCTGCCTAATCTTAGAAAACTACAAAAATAATTTATATTTAGCAATTACATTTTGTATTTTTTTATCGCGCATTAGTGGTAACGTCGACCGTTGATCATGTGATTGGTGACGCGCATTACCTGGATCGACAATTGGACTATACATCAGTCGACTCCTACTTACTAAAAAGAAAATCCAAAGGTTCATAGGTAGTACCGCATGTATGGGTATGGTGCGAATGCCATCAATCGAAAAGTATTGGAGCTAAGATGATTTATTTTGGAATTCTGAGACACCAAAGTGTTCTAGCTGCTTTTGAGTATGTGGCATTTTTGGGACAACAACAATGCTTTAGAAGGTGATAGATTCTTTTGGATATGCTGCTTAAAAATGTTCAAGCTGTATACAATACCCCTGGACAAACAATGGTTCAGGAGCTGAAATGCATGGGAAAACCCTGAAACATGTATGTCTCAGTGGAGCAACATACCATAGTATTACAAGCTGAAATATTCGCTGAACCTGCATAGGTCAGAATCTGAGATGGCGAACTAATGGCAAGCTTATCCATATTCTCACCGACAGTCAGGCAGCCCTAAAAGCACTAGCATAAGATCAAAACGAAAAGTAGTCTGGAAATGCTTTCAGAACCTTAAAATCCTGGCAAAGCACAAGCACAACAGAGTACTGCTGGTGCAGGTGCCACGGCATGAGGGAATAGAAGGCAACGAAATAGCAGACCAACTAGCAGGGAAAGGATCTGAAACTACCTTTATTGGTGCTGAACCAGTGTTATGAATCACGAAACAACAACACGTGAGGCAATAACTGAGTAGATTAAACAACAGCACAATCAACAACACCAGCAATATAGAAACCATGTGCAAGGTTAAAAGACACAGTAAACTGATGATGGTAAAACCATCTCAACTTTTAGCGACTGACATACTGAAACTTAACATAACTTACGTAAGAATCGTGAAGGGATTACTAACCGGTCACTGAAATCTAAGGAAACTCATGTATGGAATATGCAGGCTTTGAAATGAGGTGGAAGAAACTGCCTCTCAGGTAATCTTTGAATGCGAAGCATTAAATCACCGTTGTCAAAACCTGCTGGGCGAATTGAACCGAGGGAAAGGGTATGGTATAATGTACTATTTTAGTTTGAAGAAGATATTTAAAGTTATATTAACATAAGAGAATCTACATTCGGTAGATGTTACAAAAGTATTTTTGTTTTGGGCCGTTATCCGTGATCGACTAACCTTAAATTCGCGCACATGTAGGTAAAAACCGGCCAGCAACACGCAGCAATTATAAATTATAAGTAAACAACAACCGACGCAACAACAAGAAGAAATAATTAAGATGACAATAAGGAATAATAACACGTGCTTAGCATACGTTGAACGAACGAACGGCAGATAGATAGGCAGTACGAAAATAGGAACCTGTGACGTCAGCCACCCTCGGTAATATTCGCCAGTAGCATTCGTGCGTTATCGCAGTATTTTTTTTTATTTAATTTTTAAATTAATTATTAGCCTGTAATTAAACATTCAGACAACGTCCTGTAAAGGGCACGCCACTTTTAGGAGAAGATTTAAACATTTAAAATTTTAAAAAATCCAGAAAAGCCCTTCTATTCATGTCTCCAAAATACCGTGAGTTCAAAAAGTCTTTACATAAAGGTTGGCCATGAGACACAAAAATAGTGTTAATTGCAAGATTTAGAATTTATTAACTATCATCATTGTGTTGCTGGCATAATACTGTTGTGCAAATTTCAATAAAATTGTAAAAACAAAGGTTGCAGTAGACATTACTTTTGTGTCTCATGACTAACCCTTATGTAAAAACTTTTTGAACTCACGGTACTTTCTTTTAACATAATAATTAAAATATTGCCCTAAATTAAATTTGTATGTAGCTTTTAAAACTGGCTTATATAGGCGTCTTATTTGTAGAAAATATTTAACAATTTTATGTGGAAAAAAACGTACAACAAACTTTTAATCTGATAAATTCCAACTGATGACGTCAAAGTTAGCATATTTGTCTTGTGAACCAGTTCAATCCCGGCCGATGTCAGGTGAGATTTTTAATGCAGAAAAAATTGAAACTATGGCCTCTTTCGATTACGATGTAAATGTTTCAATAAGATATTTGGCAGGACAAAGGTCCTTCCCAGGGATGAAAGTCCCTCGAGTTCACCAAATTTTAGTGGGGTAGTGCTGGGTAGTGCTAATAACCATAGCAATTTAATGTGCGTTGAAACCCTTACACTCGCAAGTATGTAGACTTAGCACGTCCAATGAATAATTAAATACAATTGATTACAAATTAAATTACAAATGATTTAACGTCTAGAGACTCCTTACATTAGTGACATACAACTGTACTATTCTAGCAAGCATAAAAAATTACTTTTTACGATCGACGAAAAATACATGTAAACAGATAATCTTAAGTAAAGCACAATTAGCATACCTCCCAGGTGAATAATATCGTGTACAAGGGCGATGTTAAATTTTAGAATTACTTACAGGTCACCTCTCATAACAAGCTTATTAGCATTCAACTGTTGAACTACATACAGAATATTAGTAAGTGTAGATAATATAGGGTTTGTTATACACCTATTTGTAACACAGTGCTATATGGAATGCTTGCTTGGATTCTCAATTTCCTGAAATTAATCTCAAATTGCTTCCCTAATTGTGTATGAAATATAGGTTAGAGTTACAAGGACACGTATTTTAATCATTATTCTTTCTGGTGTTTACTTTCTGCACATGTTAACTTCAAAAATAGTTTTAAGCTTTATCATTTGTTAAAAATATAAAAAAGTTAGAGAAAACTCTTTAATAATAAATTATGTTCGACTAGTGATTCAATTTAAATAAATTGAATCACGAGATGCGATTCAACAAACACAGCAAAACAGAAAAGTTTGTAAATAACAGAGCAGTAAATAATTGAAACTCAAATACAGCAAAACAAAATACTAATTCAAGTAGTAACACAACAAAGGAAGAAATAAATAAGAAAATAAAAGCAACAAAATTCGACTGAAAGCTGAAGAAACTAAAACAAATAAAACAAAGAAACAAAACGTCGAGATACTTGGGACCCGCAAGCTTAGATCGCGTTCAATAAGTAAACAAATTTGTCTTGGTAGAAAAGTTTAAACTAGCCATTCATGATTCCCTTATTTTATACCGTTATGCAACGTCAAGGTTTTTACAAACTTGCTGGAATGTAGTGGAAATGATGGGTTTTTCTTGGATTTGCAAGATGCTTCAGCGGCTTTTCATTCGCACTTTGGCCTCTATTTCATTCAGAATGAAATTCCAGAAGTCTGAAATTGATATGCTTTGAAGAAACGTTCACGTATCATAAAATGCAAGTTTCAGCTTTCAAAAACTTTTAGCTTCTTCAACTAATATTATTTATGTATTTGATATAATAATAATTTACTGTTCTGAATTTTTTTACAAATTTATGCCATGTTTTATAGATACTCGTGGCAATTTTACCATTAAGTGGTGGTTAAATATACCAATAAGCCTGTAAAGCGAATAATAATTAAAGCTATGTTCAGATCTCTGTGCTCTCCCGAGTTTAATAAATTTAATAACACGCGATAAATCGAAATTAAACCGCTCGCAAAACTTTATACAAGAAACTTCATTGTTGAATGGAAATTTCACGGATTTCCGCAAGAATTCCACACGAATTTCCTTCAACTGTGTACCGGTTTTATCTCTCGCTCTAATCCCAAGGAATTTCACATAATTCCTAGAAAATTCCTCAAAATTCCACGTAATTTCATTCAGTTCTATACTGTAATTCCTGCGTGGTTCCCGATCATAATTCAGTTACATAACAGTTAATTCTCAAAATTTTGTTTTTAACGGAAATTTTGGATTTAGGTAAATAATTATTACTACTAAATAGAAATAATTTGATTGCCCCTAAAATTTAATACAAAAATAACAATAAAAGGTGCAAAATTACCATCGATGGTAGTTTAAATTTAATGCGTAAAATGAATTATTACACAGAATAATTCCAACTTTTAAAACTAATTTTATATAATTAATGAAAATAGCGTTACACTAAACTAATTAAAATGAAATACAAATCTGGCCTTTCTACAACTGAACAATTTATTATTTATTTTATTTTCATAACATTTACGAGCCGAGACACATCCTCCTTTTTAAATAACAGAATTTTGTTACTTTCTTTTTATCTAATTCCGTTTCTACTAGTTGTTTTAGATATGGTTTACCATATACCCAAAGGGCAAGTTTTTTTACCAGTTTGGAGTTAGCTGGTAAACTTTCAGAAAAGTACCTAGCTTTCTGCGGCATTCTTCACAAAAACAAATCATAATATATTCCTAATTCCTAGCCTGCTCGTCACAAACCTAAATTTTCTGGTATGTTTGCTTTCATTCATTGCAAAACAAAACCTAGTGTCTTGTGTCCCCAAGAAAGGCACTGCAATGATTTTGCATTCTACTGAACATCAAGATGGCGCTGTCAGTGGTGAAGAAAATAACTACAAATCAGATGTGACACTCCACTAAAAGGGCTGTAGATACAGCTGACAAATTAGCTCAGGAAAACTCAGTCAAGGAAAAACAAACAGATGGCCACTGGCACTATTCTATCATACGCTAGATATCCCAGGTCTAAACGCTTATACACTTTGGCCGATAGTCTGGGAAAAAGGCCGTCTTGACGGTAGAAGAGTGTGCTTCTGCAGTTCTTGGAAAAACAAATGACACAAGAAAATGTAGTTCGCCCGACGAAAATAAATACATTCGTTCAGACCTAAAAAGACAGCATGTGAAGCAAGGAAGGACAGGAAGTCAAGGAAGATCTGCTGCAAATCAATTTGTATGTTTGGAACATTCTAAAAGCCGGTTTGTCTGCAATTTCTGTGAGATTTAGCTTTATCTTAATATATATTTTCTTGGCCTTTCCAATAGTAATTAAAGTGTTTTCTTTTATGTTGTAGTGGGCTACATATATTTATTAAATCTTAATCAGACTTGTGCAACCCAAAATTGCTAAATAATTCACACACATAGTCTGAAAACTTGATGGGATACATTTGTACCCCAGTCAGGCGCATACGTAAATTAAATAAATAAACTCCCTTGTTAGAAGTTCTTCTTACAAAATAACAAAACTAAAAATCACCAAGCTTGTTCTAGAAATATAAGCATACAATTTTTCAGGAGTACGAAGGTATAACATTAAAGCAGTAAAATAAAAAGGAAATATGAATTTGACCATAACCGCAGAAGCGTGGCGTTCTTTGTAAAACAAGCTTATATTATTCTTTCCAGGTCGCAATTTTCTGCAGAAAAAAAACGAATTATCCACATTTCTGGCCGAGGAAAAACCGTAAAACATCACGTTCGCCGTAAGTGCGGATCAGAATATCTATATTTGTAATTTCTATGCAGTTTCCGTAACATTGCGCTTTTTCATAGCCAGAAAAGGGCTCCCAAACATTTTTCTATCGGTTCGTGCCTGTTGTTAGATTGGACAATCGATCGTGTAAGTTGAAAAACGATCTTTAGTGATATCGTGAGTGTATGTGACAGAATCTGACACGGTTTAAAGTAACAGGACACGAAAAATCCTTTGGGAATAAGCGTGGGTTTTTAGGTTTGATTTATTTAATACGTCATCAGATAAATTTATACTCTAACGAAATTTTCATTGCAATGAATATCAACGGGTTTTAGAAACGGTAGAACTATTTTTCGAAGGCACGTTTCGTGTTTTTATAGTTTGGCGTTGAAAGAGGTCAAAATTGCGAAAGTTTAGGATTTTAGATGAAATATGTTTGTAAGGTAATCTAATCTAAGTTCGTAGGAACCAAGGTAAAAACTGACATAAAATAGAAAGAAACTGAAACTAGCAAAACATAAAATGACAAAAGTTGGCTATAATTAAATTGGAATCGAATAGGGATGAAGGTCACAACTGGACTGAAAGACCTAAAAACTTACAAAATCACAAAAATTAATTTTAAAACTTCAAATCGGACTATAAAAAAGATTTCTCTCCTCCATACAGAACTTTTGGTTCTTGTAATTTAGCATCACCACATAATTTGATAAAAAACTCAAAGAAAGTATGCAATGTTATGAACCTGGCCATAAAAATTACATGAAAAAATATGATCGATTTTGTTATCCAGGTTCAGTTCTGAGCGTACCAGTGATCTATATTTAAAAAAAAGGCCTTTCAAGGAAGAAAAATGCAGATACGTTTCATGCATGCCAACTACACTCGTTTAGTTGAGGACCGTAAATCACGGCTATGGTAATCGATATTGCTCTTATAGGAGCCCTTTTTATACAGCTATTCGCCAAAATTCCTCTTAAAAAATTTGGTTATCAGGGTGGGAACAAATCAAAAAAAAACCTGTTATATTTGAAATTTTTGTAATAAATCTAAGATTTAAAAATCAAAATAAAAATAGGTCATCACGTTTTAAGAAGAGTAAATAAAGCAAATTGAGAATTAGAATTCAAAAACGTACCATCGTGCAACAAAGAAGCCGACAATTCGTTATATAATCACACAAATACTGATTAGTTTCCCTAACTTGTAACAGAAAATGTTTAGATAATAATATCATAGAAACGTATAAAAACTGATAACAAGCTTTCAAGCGTAAAAACGTTGGAAATGGAATCTACACAAAACTGCTTTAGTTTTATATGTATCATGGAATTGTATTTTGTGTAAATTTTTGAACTTTTTTAACCCTCTTTAGGTCGTTTTTGAATTATATAGTATTAGTAATATATTAATAATTTTATAAATTGAGATTTGAGTACAACTTTCTAACCATTTTTAAAATAAAAATACTGGCTAGTATCACCCGAGTGGCCGAGTGGTTAAGGCATTCGACTACAGCGTGGACGGTGTCGGGATCAAACCCGACCTCGATACTCAGCGGGTGGTCTACTCAGTGACTGAAACTAATTAGGATCCGAAACATAGAGGTGTAGAATAGGAAAGCCGGGCGATTGTTGAAGGCGTTGTGCTTACCAGACTACCCAGTACGTACGTATAGTATTCGAAACAACCAAGATATGAAAAGCGATTTAAGAGGTCCTTAACCCCCCATATTGCCGACCTTGCTCGGGCTTGCGCCGATATTTTTACTGGTTAGTGTAATAAATACTAATAAGCTACAAAATCTTTTAAATAAATTTTTGTTTTAGTTAATTTGAACATCTCCAAAATGTTTTAATACGCTGATTACGTGTGTTGAGTAAGTTAAATGTTTTAATTAATGAATTTAACAATCTTAAACAAGCACTAAAACCTTACTGGAAAAGTTTATGCCTGGAAAATTATAATGTTTAATTTCTAAACAATAATATAGAAAGGTCTAACAATCTGTCTTTACCATGATAATTAATTTTAAAGTGTTTTACTTATAAATGATTGAATTTTTTAATGTTTTCGGGGAAGCTCGTTTCAATTTAAACAAATTTCTAATTTTGTCAACGAACTTACTTATTATTCAAACCAAGTCGTCAAGATCCCCCAAAACTTGCAATCCCTTTGGGATATGCATCATTAGTCAGTAATTATTTATAAACAATAACAGAAACTTAATTAACCAGAAGTTCATATTAATTTCCAATGCCTTTAAAATGATTTCTGTAAAATAACTCTTCAAACAACGACGTTTTCAACGCAAAAACAGTAAAAATATAACAAAAACAATCCAATTAACAACGTTACCTTTATAAATTTTCTCATTTACCCAACTCCATTTAGCTTGCGCTAATGACCGTGAAAATGTTATGTTTATTTAACCTAATTTACCATAAAAACCACCTACATTCCTCTGTTCTTTTTTTTGTTATTAAATATAACATTTTCCAGTAATTTCCAGCTTTATAGCTAAATGAATGCAAATTAACAGTATCTACAATTAATAACCAAGCAAAAACCATTAAGCGAAATTACAATTCGTACGCTTAAAATTCATTATTTAACAATAAATTAATTTCAGCTTTTGTTTGGTTGAAAAATTAAATCGAGGGAAATTAAAAGCAAAAGGTCGTTTAATTGAAACGAACACATCAATATTTTGATTTAACAAGATCAGAGTTAAAAGAAACGCGGTGTCAAAATTAATGCGGGTGATATGTAAAAGGGACCAGGGTCTTTTATTAACAGCCAGCTATCAAAGCTCAAAAGCTTCACCCTCGCCATGTTAGCTAAAAATGAAACATGGGTATATTACGTATTCACAAGTTTCTCTTATAAATTCGTTCTATTTTATATTGAGGACTAACTTATGCGATGAAACTTGAATTTTGCCATAATTAGAAATAATTTTTGGAAATTTGTTAGGTTTAGATATAATTATTAATTTGGAAGTTGTGGGTACGTTGTGGCAAGTATTAATAATAAAGTAATAACTCTCCTTAGCCCAGCAACTAAATTTCAACAGTAGTTAATTAAACTGCATAAAATGCAAATAAGGTAATAAACCGCACATGTTTGGGGTTTTATCAGCCATAAGGTTGGGTTCTTATCTCTTGTATTTATTTATCACTGCTGATTACTCTTCAGATAAAGTAGTTGAATAACTTGCGAAAGCACAAAACAAACAGATTGATTAGCATTGCCTGAGATGTGTTTTTGATATTTATCGGAACAATTTTCACAGTTTTGGAATAAAAGTTGAGGAGTGGATAGACACGTGTAAAAGGCATCGGTCTTTCACGTAGGCATCTCGGGTTCGATTTCCGAGACCGGCGGAATTTTAGAGCTCGTACGCTTCACCGTGCTTCAGAGGGCACGTTAAGCCGGCAGTCTAGGTTATCATACTAACAATTTTGATAACCGTTAACCTCGTAACACTGCGGGTCGGTCTTCTTCACCTCTTTCGACGGGTAAAGTTAGCCTACATGCGAAGAAAGCAATAAATGAAATCGAATAGGATTGTTAATTGTTAATGCTAAGTCAAGGTGATCTAGAAGGTTGTATGTAAGGCCCACATAATATAAAGATTCAATTCTCACCTATTAATCAATCACACAGAAAATTCTGAAATTCTGGCTAGTTTTGTATTCAACAAGTTATTTTCATTAACTTTCTACGATTTCATTAAATCGTAGATTGAAATTGCGCACTTTACGTTCGTCATACAAACTAAAAGAGTAAAAACTTTAATTAATTTCGCCAGTTTACCCAAGAAAGAAATTGAACAAAACCAAAACAAATGTTAGTACTTTAATTAAAAACGTTCCAATGCTTTCAAGTACTCTCTCCTTCAAGATTGAATTTTACTGCGACTTCGAAATAGTAAATCAAGTTTTGTGCAGTAAACCTTCAACGTTTAGAAGCAGACTTGGCAATAATGTAAAATTGAATCTCGGATCTACGCAGCCTAAGAAAATGGAAGTAGTGGGTACGGTTATAGCATTTATTTGAATGCTTTTAACGGTTTAGAGGGAAATGCAAATTGACAGATATGAATAACATCGAATCTGATAAATTGGAATTTCAATTACTTTTATTTGTTTACTTCGGTTGGATCGCCAACATGGCGGTTTTTGTTTAAACCTTTATTTGAATGAATTTAATTTCCCGTTTTAAGTAGATTTAATTTCCTCGAAGACATAGCAAGCTTTTTAACCTTGATGAAAGGTTGTATCTTTATTTTGTATAGAAAATTATAAGATCCAAGGTTTGAAGTTTCAGGGCTTCTTTTATAAAATATAAAAGCACTTATTTAAGAAGTTTAAACAAATATTTTAACTGATATAAGTCGTTACAACTGCTAAAACTTTGCTAAATAATTGCCACATTAAAATCAAAATAATTCGACTTTACGTATTTTGGAAATAACCCTTATTTTTGAAAAGGTAAAAATCGGCAATAACTAGGCCGTCTTAAAAACTATATAAAATATTATGTAACAAGAAGATATTTGTCTGTTTTATAGTATAAAATTAAATACGAACAACAAAAGCCGAAGTAATCCCAGAAACCACGAACAATAAAAAAACTTCTTTCATAAAACTCACAAAATAAATTTATCTATAAACTTTTTAAATAAGATACAACGAGGGATTCTGTTTCACGCAAAATTTATCAAGTGGGTTAATTTAGTTTGACTTTTATTTGACAAACAAACCGAAAACATAACTAACTTCTTATTTACCTTTGTAATTATATTTAAATTCAGACTGGAAGTTTTATTTGTATTTTTCTGTTTTATATTGTTTTGGAAAAAAGTTATTTCCAATATTTATGAGCTTATTACCAGTTCGTTTTTTATAATACATGCTTCAATTACGATAATTATTGCCAATTGTGATTTGGAAACCCACCAACACTTAAAAATTTTACATTTTTGGTGGGACTTATACGTCACTAAATTAAGTATTTTCATTGGTTCGTAAGAGCGAATATCAATTGTTTACTATCATTATCCATTGGTTGGTTCAATGTAATGACGTTACTTTTGGCGCTAGTTTTAAATTAGTGTTTAGTGTATTCCACCATTGCCTGTCCCAAGACAGGATGAGAAAGGAGGACGGGGAGGAGTAATAACCTCGGTAAAAACCTGGGTTCAACTGACTTCGGTTGAAATCACCCAGTAAGGGCTCCTGCCTAAGATAACAAGTGAAAACTGGACAACGACCGGAAGACCTAAAATAACGAAGGGGGCGGAAGAGCCAATAATAAGGGAGGCTGTACCTTTTCAGTTCTAGTCAAGAATCAGTCTAGGAAAGAACGTCTCACATAAAATAACCTGCTCCTCAAAGTTAGGGGTTAGGGCGATAGGCCAGCAACTCACTCCCTGTAACAAAATTCAGAGAAGTGCTAAACATCCTATCCCAGCACTAAGCATTGGAAACAGGGCGGACCAAACGATAGATAGACAAAACAAGGAGAAGGCAAAATTAATATTGGGTATTGGGTATTCAAGGAATAAGTACAAAAAAAATGTTGCAAAAATTAGAAAATCATAATATTGACATTGGTGTCCTTTGCCAAACAAAGAAAAAGGGAAATGCCAGGATGCCAGTACAAATCCAGTACTATCTTTACCTATACAGCGGAGCTGAAAAACACTTAAGAGCAAAAGCGGAAGTAACCATAGTAGTAAATAAAAAAATAACAAAAATTATTAAATTCTAGAACCTGGAAAATGAAAGAATCATTACAGTTGACAGAGTTGTCAACATAATTAAAATAAATGCACCAATGATGACGCAACGATCGAGATGTAAGAATAATTTCATGACAAAACCTCAGACGAACTCAGTAAAATAAGTAATAGAAAGCAACTGATACTGATGGGCGATTTTACGCCAGCATTGGCAAAGCATATACTAATAGTAAAGTTTATTTCATGGCAATATGGGGAAGTGGTAGTAAAAGACACAAGACAACATTCTCTCCATATTATGAATGGATATTGTAATAATGTGACCTTCTAGCTTGCAAATGTGTTGAGATATTTTGTCAACATATTTAAAAAGATTGTACAGCTGGCATGAATCATGGGACACCTGCAGATTGTACAGCTGGCGTGAATCATCGAATACCTGCAGATTGTACAACTGATTCACCGGGCACCTCCCTAAGATGTTGAAATACGGATTAGCATGTGTCACGATGAGTCATTTATTATCAGCTATTTTTAACAAGCCATCTGTTTTATTGTAAGAAAAGAGGGGGCTAATTTTTGGTATAAATAGATCAGCTTATTTTACGAAGAGTTAGTGAAGTTTGAGTGCGAGGGAGTAGGCAGATTGAGACCTAAGCGCTTAAACTTCCTAAGTTAGTTAGTCGAGGTGTTTGGGAGTAGGCAGATTGAGGCCCAAGCACTGAGACACCTCAAGTTAGTTCTGTCGGTGAAGCTACAGTATACAAAATGAGTTCTTTAGAGAAGATGTGCATGTAAGATTATTATTTGTAAAACCGAGGTGTCTATAGACAGATAAGAGAGGAATGATTAGAAACAAAAATCGTCCGCGCCACCCCTACATTAAAATTGGTTCCCAAAAAATGGAGCAAAGTCTGCATATAATCGACTATTTTTCAAGGTGTAAACTCCGTCGTTAATGATTCAGTCCAAATTTTAGACGTGGGTTTTAGTAATATTCTCGCGTATCCAAAATTAGAAGTTTTAGAACAAAAATTACTCTTAAATACCAGTTTTTAGAAAGAAATACCTTGATGTAACTAATTTTATACGCAGCAAAACCAAAATAATAATAAATTCAGACGGCTAAATTTGTTGAAATCTAGCCTAAAGCAAAATTTAGTAAAAGTTGATTCTTTCTTTTATTAAATCTAAATGAAAACGTAAAAGACTTCAAAGGTTTGTTTCGTGTCAAGTTTCAAAACAGGTAAAACGTGTAAAGGTTTCGCGCAGCAAACATAAAAAGTAATAAAAGCAGCAACTCACCGTCTGCAAAATAGCTTATGATCTTGAAATCTAGATGACTTACCTGAAAGAAAAACGCACATTAATTACAGGAAATAAGGGTGAATATAAAGGCTCGAATATCCCATTAAGGGCTCCACAACAGTAAAAACTGTTTGCTACTTGGTTACCCCAATTATCAGGGGGGTTTATAAATCAATCAATATTTAAATAGAAAAATTACATTCTTGCGACTAATGAATAAGTTTCTTGGGGTTTTTAAACTTCAATCTCAAAGCTCATCGTTTAACTAAGAGCTAAAAGCAAAGTAAGCTGATATCAATTATTTCTGTAAAATTTGCTGACAAATTTATTTTTAGAAGTAACTAAGTTGCAGTGCAATTTATAAAGTTGGAACTTGATGCAAGTGGGTTTTCTTAATGATGAGCATAACTCAAAGTTCTATAATTAAAACTTACAAACAAAAAGGAAATGGATTTTATTTATTTTTCCATTTTCAAATATGCATGATATTTTTTTAAAGAGGAAATCTGCGTTGTTTTGTCTCCTAATTTGTCAAATTAACATATTTCAAATTTTATTGAATTCACACATTTAAGAATAAATAAATTCAAGGCATTGCTTTTATTTACTCGACTACAAAATAACAACTGTCCTAACAGAGTTCAACATGTAACAAGGTAAAACGGAATTAATTACGAAGTGCACGTGTACCTATGTCCTAATGTGTAACACATTCACAACAATTAATTAAAACGGACGTAATACCAATTTGAGGTCTGTTTATAACTGCGTTTATTGGGTAAATTATTGTCGCAAACTGTGGTGACCACAACTGGGAAGAAGTTTTAGTTGACATAATTTTAATTACATTCGCATTAGTCACTTTATTAAGGGCTTTAAGTGTTTTCTTCTTGCTGTAAAAAGTTTTCAGAAAATTTAGGAAAGCTTTCTGTTCGATTTTATCGCCAATGTTTTTAGGCAAAGGAAAAAAGCATGTAAAGGAAAGTTCAAGAGAAATAATTTAAATTATTTTCAGATTGATTGATTTTCTTTAATGAATTGCTTCTGGATATATTTAAATGTTGCCCAAAGTTAAAAGATCGTTTAATTTATTATTTCCTGTAAAATGAAAAAACTCCTGATAAAAACGTGGATTTATCTGACCTAAACAGGGTCATTCCTTGTTCCTCCTTGTTTAATATTCAATACATGTTACATCTTGACTAATAAATATTGAAACAACAGGACTTCACGTCAATTTGTATTAAGTGATCAATGATCGTCCTATTTCGAATCGTATCGGAACCAACGTTATTAATTTAGGAAATAACATTTTTGAGGTAAACCGCCGCCGAATTTTAGCTTAACCGCAGAATACACAATATAATTAGGCATTGTTTAGCTTTGTTTACTGTTATTTGTTATTTTTCATCTGTGCGAATCTCTGATTTTCTACGCTAATTTTTTCCTGTGTCCAAATTTTCCTGTTGGTATTTATTCCAAAACCACCCCCTGCGCACCTTCGCCACAACTCTTTTTTAAAGATAACAATGATTTACTAAAATTAAATCACAGCTCAGATAAGCTTAAGCTGTGAAAATCATACGGCAGAACAGAAATAAAATTTTAATCTTGTACGTAAAACGGAAACTTGCACCCCATTCACGTTCCTAAATATGCACACACGAATGCGTGAGTTTTTAAATATTCACAGATAACCCAAATACAAGCCATGTGTACAACTTTTTGACATCAACTTAAATATTTGTGCTTTAAATGCAGGGCTTCCTATCTAAAACGAATTCCCAAGAGCAACCGGCGGCCTTAAATTTATCATTTAAAAGACCACGTACCTTCGTTGTTTTTTATTATTCCCTGCAAACAATTAAAAGCTTTGGATAGAGAGAGACTAAACTGCAATTAAACATCAGTTTCTGTTTTTAAATTACTTTTTTGGCAGACTTTCCGTTCAGAGCACCGATTCCCAATACAAAGCTTTTTCTTTACTAACGCAGTGTGGTTAAGATTTGTGATTTTATGAGCGCAAAAGTAAAACTAGCCAGGTTTCAAGCAGCAGTAATTATGGAAGAGTTATTCAAACTTAGTGCAAGGATAAAGTTCGGAATCTGGGCGAAGTTTCGCTGGAAAGGCAGTCATGAATACTCTTGTAAAGTTAAAGCACACATGAGATTTAATTCTATTTATGTAATTCTAACTTGTTTCCAAGAAAATTACGGTTTGCATTGCTTGAAATTGAAGAATCGTTTACTTTTCGAGTAGTTTTCTAAAAAGTTGGTTAGTTATTTCAAGAAGCTATATTATGACCTTTAGGCAAAAAATTCTGTTAAAGCTTCTCTTATTAGTTATATTATCTGTTATTCATCGTTTTTCTTCTGCAAAAGATTTTTATCCCTTGGTTTTCTGCACACAATTTTCCCAGAATTTCCGTCTTGTAGCTTCTAACGTCTTCCCCAACCATTTTTCTTGTGATTTTATTAAGCTCTGTGGATTTTGTTATGTGTCTTTTAACATCTTCTATAAGTCTTCTCCTCTCTCTCAAATTTTCTTATTCTGTTGCCTGCGATCTCTTTTACAAACTGTACTAATCTATTATACAATTTACTTGTTCGATCTTCTTGGTCCATATTTACTCTTTTAAATTTCAGTTCCTTATTTTTCTGTATAGTTCGGTATCTTCCTTGATTTTTATTGCGTCCATTAATTGTTCCGAGTTTTTATTCATGGGTTCTTTCAGGCGAGTTTTTAATCGAGGTAGGTTTTAATAATTTATGGTCGCTGCCGTGTTGTAAACATTTTTGTCCAACCGAAAACAGGTAATATGGGTTACCCAAATAAAATAGATACGATAGATAACTTGTTTTGGGGTTTTATTTTTTAATGTCAATAAATACCTACCTATCTCTTTTCATCCGTAGACCTGTTTCGATTCTTCTATTTGACAATTTTTCAATTTTGTCAACAAAGATTCGCATTGATAAATCGTTCCAGTTGCAGCTGTGATGCATATTGTCAGACATATATTTAAATTCCGTACTTGATTGGAGGCCTATCAACTCTGTTTCTAAAGAAGTAGAAATGTCAGTAGCTGAAAGGTGTACCTTGCTTCTAAATTGCAGTTGCTTCGTGGTGAATCATTTGTTATTAACTGCAATGTCTATTTTTGTTAACAAAGTTAGCCATGCACCTGCAAGTCATAAAAAGTATATAACATTATAATTTGCATGTAACCTGATATCTACCCAGCTGCAACTTATGCTTGTTTTGTAAACAAGGTTACTGAGCAGCTGCAATATTTTAAGAAAGAGGGGGCTCTTCTTTTAGTATATATACAGCAGATTATTTGACGAAAGGCAGTGAAGTCAGGGTGCAAAGGAGTAGGCTGATTGAGACCTAAGCACTCAGACTTCTCAAGTTAGTTGGTCAAGGTGTGAAGGAGTAGGCAGATTGAGGCCTAAGCACCTAGCCTCCTCAAGTTAGTTCCGTCTGTACAAGATGGGTCACCTCGAGAAGATGTTCATGTAAGATTGTTATTTGTGTTTAATTTAACCAGTAAATAGGACTTGCTAATAGTTCGGATGTAATACTCTGTAATTTACCCCTAATAATGTTTCATAATTTGTACTTTGGTCAATTTAACTTATATTAGTAGTTAGAACTGGTCTTCCACACTTGTATAAGTGTTCACATTGTTCTTGTAATATAAGTAATGTTTGAACAATATATATGTTATGTTAGTTGAACTTGTCTTTCAATATAATCCTCTCGCAACAGCTAAGTAAACCCCTAGTAACGTAGTTGGTTTCTAAGACTCTACCCAAGTTATTTATTTGACTTATTTTCATTATATGGCCGAAGCTCACTTCGTTACAATATACCGAAATAAAAAGTAAATCAGAAATAATTGTAATAAAGGCAAATGAAATTAAAAAGTGCATAATCTTAAATAGTGGAATTACAGATTAATATTCAGTCAAGAATTTATGCCAAATACAACAACTTGCAAACAAAATGTGTTTATCAAACAATACTTTCTGTAAATAAGTAAAGAGAATAAGCTTTATGTTTAAGTACTAGCTTAAAAAATAAAATTAATTAAAAGCAAAATTCATTGTAAACTCTTTCCTAATCTTTGTCATTAATCCCTACTTTTATTTATTGAATATGTTATAAAACTAATTTTAAATATAGTTTAGATTCATCAACTTCTTGGTTAAATAACGAATGAAAGTTAAAATCTATTTTTATCTTTAATTATAAATTAATGTAGCTAATTGTATTTTGCGTGGCATGCTTAAGGCTATAAATGGCAAACAGCAATCTATTATTTGGAAAATTTTGCTTACAAACGCTTGAGAATAGGACAATTAGATAAAATCAACGTACTCAAAAGGTCGAGGGGTTTTATCTGAAATTATTCCGAATGATTTTATCTCTCAAATATAAACGCAATCCTAAAGGGTGCATTTAATTACTTTAAAAATCTGATAATCAAACTGCTTTGTAAAGCCGTAGCTAGAATTTTGCCTGAGTTATACTACTTGGCACATATTCCTCGATATATTAAAGAGTTTGAATGCATTAGTTTTCAATTTCGGAGGGGTGTTATGGCCATGCCACTTCACCACTTTAAATCCAGGAAGTTTTATTAAAATATACGATAATCAAACGGATATTGATGTTATATAAACACACCATTTCAAAAACATATGAAAATCCACCCCATAACCGAAACCATCCGCTTGACTGGTATTTATGTACGCGATATAATTTTATACCTGTGGTAAACCGTCAAAATTTATTAAGACAATTTTAGGCAAACATCAAAAGAAGCGATAAAACCCTGAATGTTATAAAGAGACGCTTCGGAATATAGATCGCTGGAAGATATGCGAGATAAGGTGAATGTGATCTAGTGGAAAATGAAACGTTAGGGAGACTTTCATTTTTATTGGTGTTATAGTTTCGAGAGGAAATCATAAGCGAAACTGCGAGATAACTTTGGTTGTTTCAAAGTAGCAAGTTAAATATTTCTCTTTAACACTTGACTAAAGCCATATTTAATTTGTAGTTTGATTTAAAGACATAAGAAATATTCCCAATTACTAAACATTCCAATCAAAGCTGTAAGTTTGTTTGACTAAAAATGACACTTTTTAAATCCCAAAGTTAGTAATTACAAAAAAAAAAACGTCAAGATAAAAATCCAGAAGGCATAAGTTAGGAAAACAAAAAAAGTTCTTTAATCTAAAGTAAGCGTTTATCATAATTATTATCTAATTACTTGTCCTGTTTTCTCCCCATTTTCGCATTTTCAGATCGTTCCCCGAACATTTTTCAATGTGGTGGATTAAAACGCAGATGCTTTAACTAACATTAAAGATTAATTAATTTATAATTGTGTCATAAAAGCATGTTTTATTAAAAAAGGGTTTTGCTTTGAAAATTTTGCTTAAACAAAATTAATTTAATTTGCGAGTGCATGCTTTGCCTTTGCATTAATAAATTTGGGACAGTTTCTATTTTAGTAAATTTTTGCGAGTTGGTTTCATATTTTTACGTAAATTATTCTAAATTTGAGCTTTAAAACATTTGAAGTTTGAGGAATACAATATTTTTATTAAGTTGCTTTGATCAGGCTGTGTCTCGCTGACTTTGTTATTAATTTCACAAACGATTTACCTTAAAAATAATAAATATCCTAAAATTCCATTTCTCTAAAAAAATTCTTACACAAGAAGCATCTTAGTTTATATAAAAATATTTTATGTTATTAAAATAAATCTCGACATTTTTCTCCTCTCGCATTTCAAACGTATTCTATAGTAACAAGAAAAAATTGCAACATTTCAGCCGCATTATTGTAAAGAAAAATGAAGAAACATATCCTTCTGAATGCCTTAAAATATTTTATGATAAAATAAGGTACGCTTAAACACATAAATCCAATTCACCTATCCCATTTCATACGTACATACTTTCATTACATTACATTGTTTTTATTATTTCCTGATGCGACACACTGATACGTACCAACTATCTTTTTTTATTAGATTATCTCATCCTATCGATGTAATGGAATTGTCAATAACTGCAGAAATAGACAAACAGAGGAGCACTTCTTTTTATTAAATTTAGAAATGTAGTATTATCACGTTTGCTGTTTCAGCTTTACGTACGTATTTATTTCAAATTCGATTAAACAACAGATATTCACTGGATTTTAGATTTATACAAGGTCACACCTAACTAAAATTAAATATTTAGAAATATATTTCCGAAAATATCATTTAAAAACATACTTAGAATTCTAATTTATTGAAGAGCTTTTGCTATTCGTCGTATTTATTAACATATTGGGATTAACACGAGGTTTGGCAAAGAAATAATATGATAACAACACTGCTGCTTCCCTATTCAGATAGCAGTTAGAATAATCCCTGCCGTCGACTCAGTATAACTTTGAACTTGTTTCAGTTGCTACACGATTGTTGAGAGCGTCTGAAGTGAAGTTGTATTTGTGAGGTGCGTTACGAAAGTAGACCGGCAAAAGCTTGAGCAATCAAATTTTGTGTAAAACTTGGCGAATCCGATTTTTATAAAAAATTACAAAATGTTTATGGAGAACATCCCCTATCCAGGGCACTAGTGTTCAGACGGCCTAAGGACTTTTGAGAGGGTTGAGAAGAAGTGGAAAGCGAACTTCGTGCGGGAAGACCTTTAACCTCAAAAACGGACCAGACAGAAATAAGCATTCCTGTGGTTCTTCAGGTTCTCTATTCGCCGGATCTCAGCCCTGTGATTTCGTTTTATTCCCCCAGCTGAAAAATCACTTGAAAGGGCGCCATTTTTGTACTTTGGATATCCAGAAGAGCGTAACCGACGAGTTAATAGGCAGAAGCCTTCCAGGACTGGAATGCAAAAAACGCCTCCATCGGTGTGTGTAGCTGCCAAAGGGGATAACCTTGATTTTTAAAATGAATAACATTCATGGTTAAAAGAAGAAGAAAAGGGTCTCATGTTTTTCTACCAGACCTCCTATAATCTATCAGGTTTATGTATTCATTTTTTTTTTAATAATTATTAATTTCGACTTTATTTACGTGTTTTATTGGTCTCTCTATGTTTATATATTAATGATTATAAATGACAGAATTATTACTAATTTAATCGATCTAAGCTTGGGCGCTTCCTCAAAAAGGACCAGATTTTTTATAAAACTAATATACAGATATTTTTGTTTGAAAAAATTTACCTGCTTTCTTCTTAAGTATTTTAGTTATACTTATGTGAAAATAACTAAGTTTAATTTCAAATCTTTGAAAAGTTGCTTCTTTTTTATAAAATACAAGGCTTTAATCTTAAAATTCAAATTTAAGGGATTAATTTTTCGATCAGAACCCATAAAGTTGGAATTCTAGGTTAATCAACACGACTTTAAATTTCCAAAGGGTTCTAACTTCATACATTGTGAATTATGAATCTTCAAATTGCAGAAGACTTAAAGCCAACCTTAAATGTAATGCTACAAAAAGTAACCATAATTTATTTTTTTACGCGTTGTTTTTAAATTTAAATATTTAAATAATAATATAATAATTGCTGAAATAAAAACTGTAAACAGTAATGAAGAAGAAACTTTAAAAAACGCTACAAAAATTATGGAACACTTACAGTAGAAACCAAAATAAAGAGAGCCATAAAAATTAATGATACAATGTGAAGTTCAATTGAGAAGTTCTGAAAAACTTGAGAAAGTAGCAAAATGAGAGAACGCAATATATTAGAAACAAGAACGAGAATTTAGTCACAAATACTAATGAAATAACGAAGAGCTAGTATAAGCTCTTCGAGGGGTTGGGGGAGGGAGGTAGAAGGAGAAGAAGAGGTGATCCATATATTACGTGAAGAAGGTTAAGCAGTATACGAAATAGAGAATGCAGAAGTGTTGCGCGCCTTGGCACAAGTTAAATATGGCAAAGCAGCAGATGACGGAATAGGTGCATATATACTTAAAGCCTTAGAAAAAGACAGATCCACACTACTATACAAAGTTATTAGAATTGCCCGAAAAAATAAAAATATCCCAATAGATTGGGAAGCCATAATGGTGTCTATCTTTAAGAAAGGTGATGCCACAAAATGTAACAATTATAGGGCCTTGCGAGTAAAGCTTATGAAAGAATTTTGGAAACCAGATTGAGGGCATAGTTGGAAGGAAAAATCTCGGACTTCTAACACGGTTCCAGAACGGGAAGAGGCACGCAAGAGCTGATTTTCTGTTTGCGACAACATCGAGTTGTGTGTGCTTTGTACACCTGGAAAAAGCCTTCGATGGTGTACCTAAGGAAACGATACGGCGAGTCTGATTTGAGAGAGGAGTTAGTGCAGATTTAGTGGAGGCAATCTAGCAATTTACAAAAAATGCAAAAATTTCGTAAGATCGAATAATAGTGAAACCAAACAATTTGTGACTACAAAAGAAGTGAGACAGGGTAGCACCCTGAGCCATCTGCTGTTTATTGTGGTGCTTGATCACTTAGCACGGGAGGTGAGGAAGGAAATTCGGGGAGCTAGAATAGGAGTACGGAAACTGGAGATGAGGCAATTGCTGTATGCGGACGACATGGCCATAGTGTCGAAAAGTGAAATTCACCTACAAAAATTGTTGAAGTTATGGCAGTCTTTAAAGAGGAAAAACATTTAGGATAGAGTTGGAGGGAGGGGGGGGGGTAATCTCGAAACAAGTGCACACGTTTAAAATACGTATTCAAAATAAAAATTACAATGTTCGGGTTTAGATCCCCCTCAGCCAGCTGAAAATTGACCCAAAAACAACCCAAAACGAAACTAATAAGAAGATAAAAAGTTTTCTTCGCCAGAACACATTAAGATAAAAGTTGCACGTAAAGAATTACAAAAGAAACTGAAACTTGTTTCCTGCCAATTTTCTAAAGGGCAATAAAACGACTAAAGGTCTGTATACACAATTTTTTGTCAAGTGGATGCCAAACAGATACAGATACGAAGCTGATATCAAAGGAAACTGTATATTAATAATAAGCCAATAAACGAGAACTGGGTCAGAGTTATTAAATTAATCAACGGTCGCAGTATCATTCGTTCTTGCGTTGCATTTTTTTGATTATAAATAAAGCAGATACGATTCATAATTAACTCTAAGTTTAACGAAGCCTATTTTCATGAATATCGGGTTTAATTAAATTTGATGAATTATTTATCGGTCAGAATTGCACTTCATTATTTTTCAAAATTAGAGTTCTTTGATAAATATTTTTAAGTTGAAAGATTGGAATTTTTGCATTTTTTAGGTGCTGGCTGGTTTTTGTACGAGTGTTTTATTTTTGATGTGAAAAATTCTGCTTGTCTGTCATTTCAACGTCATATTTTCAAGCGTGTAAAATTTCAGGTATAATACGATGAAAATTACTTTAAATGTTAGAAGAAAAAAGTTCGTTTTCGGTTCAAATTGAATATCGAGTGGTGGGAATAATAGAATCAGATTTTTTAAGAGTCACGTAGCACAAATCCTGATTTTTTGTCCTTAGAGTTACGCAATATTAGGCTTTTCACATTACTAGTTTTCAATTTCTAAAAGGTATCAGATAAAAAGTTCAAAACTAATTATTAATCAAAAGAGAAAGAATGAGAAGTCAGCCACTCTCCAGCAATTTGTAAACCGATTTCCATTTATGATACTTAGCAATAGTAGAAGCACTTCTATGTACTTTGATGTATTTCCACTATTTGATAGTATTACCTGGCATTTCTTTTGTCTTAATTATTTTTTATATTCTGTGTAACAAAATTTTTATATGAACAAACTAAAAGTCAAGATTCCACATATTATTTGGGATTAGTTTTATCTGCACAAATGTTATTTTACTTTATCCAAAGAGCTACATTCTCTGATTTAACTAAATAAAGGCATGTAACATAACAATATGATTAGTATTTTAACTATATAAAAAAACAACAATTTTTATTACAACAAAAAATAAGCAATTTTCACTAATGTTTTTGTATATTTACGCAATGCCTCTTACAGTCTCAAATCATTTATTTCCTATGAGTATTGCAGGAGATAAATCAATTTTTTTTTGTCAATTTCGTGGATGTTATCGTAGCAAGGAGGCAGAAACTTTATTTTACACTTATTTTTTTGTACATTAGGAACTCTTGTTAGGCTATTGCAATACATGGCATATTGTAACGTAGTGGTTATTACCCAAAAGTAATGTTAAAGGTTAGCAAAAATAAGATATTAATTAAATTTAGTAGAATTACTGCTAATTCTTAAGTATCAACGTGGTGGTGTGTTTAACCAGCTACACCACGTGGGGGTTTGTTTGCTGCGAGAGGTTTTATATTGAAAGTCTGGTTCAACTAACATAACATATTATATTGTCCAAACTTCGAATTGATTTTACAAAATAGCATTTAAAGTTAAACTGTAGAGAATACATACAAACGTCAAAGTTAATAAATTAAACGAAGAGTTAAATCCAAACTATTAGTAAGTCTTACCATGAATTGAATTACATTTAAGTTAAATACATACAAATTACATTACATTTTATTGTTATTCCTTTTCTTCTCAGTTTTCTTCAGTATATGTCGTATCTCCCTTGGGCGTCTCAGTTTTAACGCATAATTTTTGGCTTTTTGTAGCTGCTTTGTTTTAGCATAACACATTTGACAACTTTTGTTTGTCTCTTTTCACCTCTTTTAGATCTTGTTCATCATTAGTCGATCTCGAGACGTAGGAAGCTTATAGATAATACACACCAAGATGATTTCCTTTTCGGAATTTGGAATAACATTTGTCACTTATATTGTTGTTTGGGAATAATCCATAATATTGAGTGCATCGTATATTTCTGAGATCGACACTATCTTTGTAATTTGTTTGGTTTCTTTGAGCGTCTGTCATTTTTAATTCATTGCTATTCATGAGTTCGAAGACTAAAAGAACGTCTTCCAGGCTGGAACCGTGTCATTGTTGAGAAACAAGAACTCAATGTTTCACCCGCTTCTTTAGGGGGCTTCATCAGGCAGAAAAAGGGGGAACTGAAAGAGCACGGTAACTCAACGTATTAATCACACTGTTTAAACAAGAAGAAGAAGGGCACCGAAACTTAACGTTTGAAAAAAACTATTTTTAAAAAAATTATACTCCTTACCCTCTGGAAGTTCTCAGAACATTTATACACCCCAGGCTACTGCCTTCTTGCCATACAATCGCCAGGTTACTAATCGCGTAGGTATGATTCTCAAAATACACAACAAAAACATCTTCGCGTAGTTATAAAGACTCTCCACCTGTCTAGTGCAGTGACTCCCAGACTAAGCCCCCAGGTAGGCCCGCATCCGCATTTTCTTTGTTCTGTTGGACTTCCTAGACCATATGAGTCATCTAGGATAGACTAAAGATCGAAATGGGTGGATCTCCCATTGGTTGGTTACTCCCTCCAAAAGTGTCACAGATATCCCCTTCAGTAAAAAGTAAGCCTCAACCGCTGTCATCAAAAGGCGTCTACAGCATCCCTTATGCTTGTGGTTTAGTGAACATTGGAGAATCAGGTCGTTCAATGCACACACGTTTACTTAAAACCAGGTCTGCTCTTACATCAACCATAGCAATTTCTCCTCATTGTTTCAACGGGTAAATCCATCTAAGGCCCTTGACAACTTGAATGGTTATCATCTGCTGGACATGTGGAAGTTGTCGTCTTGATCATTCCGCCCCTACACTCACCACAACCGGTTTGAACTCGTTGTCTTCTTATGTTTTCTTTCGAAGGGTTTCACCTCTAGCTTGGTTAGTAAGTTGAGTTACCGTGCCCTTCTTTCTCTTACTGAAAGATTTTCGCCTCTGGCGTAGTTGACACGCTGAGTTGCCGTGTTCCTTTAGTTCCTCCTTTTTTGTCCTGATGAAGCCCTTTAGGAAAGCTGGCGAATCGTTGAATTCTGCTTTTGCAACAATGACACAATATTGTTATTCACGTTCTTGGGTGACGAGAGTATGCATCTTGTTTTCATTTAATGCACAGCAGCTCGGAAGGCTGAGAAGAAATGACGACCTCTATAACCCTTCTTCCTAGGAACAAACATTTTATTTAACCAGTCATATTTGTTATTACTTGATATTGCTACATCAGAAGTCAAATCTGTAGAAATTACGATCATCATTATCGTTACCATGGTTTGGAGTTTCAATAATATTTTGGGTTTTTTCTTTTACAATTTCTTGTTCTAAAATTTCAAACTCATTTTTTTTTCTATTACAGGCGACATTCTTAGGTTTCTCTCCAAATTTGTTATATTTTCGGGAACTCTGGAATATTTTATGAAGGTAGAAATAACTCACAATTGTACAAGTATTTGGTCTTTGCCTTGTAATTATCAAGGTCTACCTTTATCTCCACTTCGTTTAGGCTTTTCATAATTACACCTTGCGTCTCTTTGTCTTGAAACAAAACGGCTTTTGTAATTCTTTTCCCATATTCTTAATGTGTTCTCCAATCGTTTCTTCTTTAGGGTGGCAGCTTTGTTCGTTAAATCCAACTGAAGCTGATTTTTTACAAATTGTTTATTTTTTTGATTAAACTTTCCCACTAAGAACCTCGTTGTTGATGATGATTCTGAAAAATCTACGCCTATGGTAGTGGACGGCCCTTCGCGAAAATTGAAAAATTTAACACACAAAATAATAGCAACCTGTAACCTTGCTATAAATTTAGAAATGATAGCCTCAATAATCAAATTCCAGAACCGTTCTGAAGGTTAAATAAAAATAAAGGTAATTTTGGAATTTAAAGAAATGAAAATTATTTTTTGGAGGGTTAAATTTGGTTCCGTCGGTTACTTTAAACGCCTTGTTAATGGCAAAATATCTTTGATTTTGGCACAGGTATAAAATTACAGCAAATCAGTTCGAAACTCAACTTGCATTTAAAAAACTATAATTAGTAATTTTCTAATGTAATCAATCACATATTATACAGAAACTTATATTGTAAAACTGGATAAATACACGAAGAGATAAATGACAAAAATTATATTGAATACGCTGACAAATGAAAACGAAATGATAATGGTAAAATCATGAAATACAAAAAGAAGATGGCCAAGCATTTAATAAGAAAATATAAAAGTCATGACAATCCATAAGAATTCTTGATTAAAACAGGCAAAACTTTTAATAAAGCAATTTTTCTGAAACATCGATCCCAAGCGAAATTACAGAAGCGATTTAAATTATTATCGACAAATTTGTAGGTAAAACCAAAATCACTATGTTAGAATATTTTTAAAACTTAGTTTTATCATTTCAGCTTCTCTCTGTACTGCAGGTAAAAGATTTCTTCACATCAAACCACAAGAATTATTCGATAAAATTCTGTTTCTATTTTCCGCATTGAGCCAGATTCGTTCTTAGAATTCCCTTGCAACGTCCAACTCTATAAAAAAAAATAACGACCAAGAAGAACTGAAGGCGACTCGAAATAAAATAAGTAATATATAACCACAACGTGTGCCAGAATGAAACTTCTGAAGTATCCTTATATGTTCTTAGAACATGTGAACAATCGTGGTATCTGTTCTATATTGGACTCTTGAGAACTTACTTGCACGTCTGAGTGTAAATTAGAAATGATTTTCGTACGGTGCAACAGATTTCAAGTAATCGTTTCGAAGTGTCATAAATTATACATATTTTCAAAGAATCTGAAACTCTTGAAGTTAATTACAGCAGAAAAATGTTAAACTAAGGATTGCATTGTTCAGATTTCGGTACTTAAGTGGATGGGATTAATTTCAGTCATGTGTATTAAATAATAATACCGAATGATAGAACGTGACGTGCTTGTATGTAAACGTTCCCTGCTTCTGACACCCACGCCAGGGCAAAGTATAAAGCTCAATAATCCCTGATATTTCACAGACCTTATGCAAATTTGACACTCACAGGGATGCTTAAATATACCAGAGGCTTGAGACTTTTATGCGAAAATCGCGAGAAGTTAAGTAAAACATATTTTAACATTCATCATCAATCATGCTTGAGGCGTCTAATTTTAAAAATGAAATTGTTCTTGGAAGCCTTAAAACTTAAAACATTTTTCCTAGTAAATTGCAAAGTTTGATACTTCTGTAAAAAAAGTGAAGTGACGCAAAACATAATTATCTTTGGAAAAACACGCACGATAAAAGCGAATCAGTAGAAATTCAAGCTTATCACGTTCAAGTTTGGCATGTAAAAATGAACCCCGGAGTAAAATGGTGATCCTTCGGTATTCGGTGACACTGATGGTGTAAATTCCGTAATGTATACACAGATGATCGGTTTCATTTAACAGTCAAGTCAGACGCGACCCTTATTTGAATTCTATTGACCCTCGAACCTAAGTTATCCGGTTGAATGAGTCCTTGCTCTCGTCACAGAATGACTGAACGTTCGAAATGACCAAGAAATTGTCACTCACGCCCTTTTGAGGCTTAGGACTTCTAGTTTCTACCCATGATTAAACTAACCGCAAGTTGATGACCTTTGACGGTTGAGGTATTAAATGTCGTTCGAACATTTAGGGCTATTAAATGTTAAATTTGGATTCATCTTAGGCAGACATGTTGAGATTTTTAGATACCTAATTCTTCTTCTTGTTTATAGCTTAGGCATATACCCCGTTATTTCTTTGGGTTTGATATAGGTAGGTATCTAATATTTTCCAAGAGCTTTATATTTTTCTAACTTTTGCTTTTCAAGAAATAACACTAGAATTAAAAAGCAAGATATTTCGTTTGGTTATTACGAGTATTACAAAAGAAAATTGTCAGCAGTTCCTAAAAAAATTTGAAAAAATATTATATTTAAACTTTTCGCATTCTGCTAAGCATTAGAAGGAAAGACTTCATTTTTAGAGCTTTTGACTCGAGATTTTCTTGTCACAGCAACTCGTGAAATTGCGAAGCTAGGAACTTTTGTAAAGTCAAAAACATTACCGGCAAAATTTTCAAGGTTCCCCAGATATTTTTAAAAGGGCTGTTAGTAGGTTGTTGTTGACACACTGCTGAAGCCTCTTGACAATATTCAACATTTCTTTCTTTTCATTTTGACGGATATTACAAAATAGCGTATGTAAAGATTTGTTGCTTCAAAATGTTTTTTCGTTTCGTAGTGATTTTTTGCCTTGGAAAAATCTTAACACAGTATAAGGCTCAATCGAAACTGAAAGTTACTAAATCTTATAGTACGTAATGGTCCTTAAGTGAACTAAAAAGATCAATGGTAGACGTTAGACTGATGGAGATGAATTGAAGTGATCCTATTAATCTATCACTTAATGAGCAAACGTGTTCGTCCTAATGGTGTTTTAGGGGCCTCTCTAACACATTGAATGGAAATCGTTTCTAAACCGTTTATATTAATTACTGTTTTATGGAACTCCATACAAATCTTCAAGTTCCACAGAAATATGTTAATCAAAATCTTCCGTCAAAAAACTTTTATAACTTATTATACGCTCCACAAACTTATAAAAACCGCATGAAATACTTTTTTATGTTTTTAGGTTGAGGGATGAAGTCGCCATCCATGACGTTTGTAGGAGATTAAATTCCTGCCTGAAAATGTGACATTTAACAGACACGGTATTTTCTACTTCCGTACTCAGTGAAATAAACCAAATACGAGGGTTATGCTTTTTCTGACATAAAATAAATTCCTTCTTTCTATCTAAATTTCTTTTCATTCCACACACTCTCTACTAAAATTTCTATGTCAGAATATGATTTATCAGATTCATCTAAGTACACCCACTTTTCGTTTTGTTCTAAGATTTATAACTATTCCTATGTGGGTAGTTATGTGGAAAAATTCCCGGACTTACATTTTTCAACACCTACTATTTCAAACTTGTGAAGGTTTCAGTACAGGAAACCTTGGAATGTTTGAGATTCGTTTGAAATATATACGGGCAATTTATATCGAATGCCGTATTGTTGGTTCATTGTTCAAGATAATAATAAGCTATTTTATCATAGTTTTAAGCAACGAGGGAGCACTGATTTAAATACATAACTAAACTTTACTGCTAATTTAAATGACAGTTAAACTTCTGCTTAAATTCCCAGCTAACTTGGATTAATTCGAAACAATCTTAATGCTTTTTTTTAATATCTTCGTTAAACTAGAAACCGTATGCTTTTATTGATTTTCGCAATAAATTCCAAATTTTAATTTTTCATAAAGATTTCGCAAGCAGTTAAATATTAGCTGGTAGTCAAATATCCACGAAAAAGTTATAACATAAAATTATAACACCCTGCCACAACAACTAAGAAGTCATTATTAATTAACATAATCTAAAGAAATAAAATGTAATGAATAAGTAAATGAAAATATATATTTTGTACGTAATTAAGAAAATTGGCTGCTTTGATCATTTTTCCACCTCTATTTCTGCCAGAACAAACATCCATCCATCTTCATTTCACAATAAAATGTAGCAATGTATTAGCCTTCACTTGCATTGAAATGTACACCATCACTTCCAAAAATTTGTAAAAGTTGACATTTTCCAAGTATTTTTTTATTTTCAGATATTTGCTTCATGAGAAGGATATTCTGGTTGAGGGTTGATCTCTTCCTCTCTCTTGACATTTTCCCTTGTTTAAAGGTTTGTCGTCCCCAAATTTCATTTTATACTGTCTTCCCAATATCCTTCTTTTAACCCTTTTTTATCCATTGCTTTGTTTATATGTTTTCAATTTAAATCTTGGGCGACCTCTCTTTTTTTGCATGGTGCTGAATTTAGAACTTTTCTTGGACACCTCTCCTCATTCATAAGTAGCACGTGTCCATACCTTCTTAGGTCATTATTTTCTAGTTTGGTTGTAATGGTGTTTGTTACCACCATTTTTTGTCATATTACTTCTGTTCTTATTTTATCTTTTCGCCTCGTATAATGGAGCTCCACTAATTTGTTTCGAATTTACTGTGTCATAGCCCAAATTTCTCCTCCATGTGTCAGGGGACTCTCTATGCTTTGAAATATGCTTTTCTTAGTTTCAATCCTGATATTTTAATTCCATATTATTTCATAGAGGGCTCTTGTTACACATCAATATTTTTCTTTCCCATATCTATCAGATTTTCCAGAGCCAGATTTTAGGGCACGTAGGTACTTGTATTAATAACACTATTTAATAGTTTCGTTTCTTATGTCCAACACGTACGTTTCACTACCAAAAAATTGATCTTTAGTACCCATTTTTCTCATGTAGTTTTCGTGTGATATGCACCATATCTTCTTCGTCTTGGGCAAAAACTAGTTGATCATCTGTGAATAGTATAGTATGAGCAAAAAGTTCTTGAGTCGCGGTTGCTGTGGAATTTAAGTAATCTCTGAAATTATATACTTTTATTGTTATGCCATTGACGTTTACTTGGCATCCTTTAAAAGTGAGTAGATTGTAATTAGAAAGGCTTCAAAAAGAATATAAAATGTTTAGGATCCATAAAATCTAACATCCCCACAGCAGCCGCGATCCAAGGACTTTTTGATCATACGATAGTAAGTGTAATGTTTTGTCTCCTCTCTTAAGTCCCACTCTATTGCGTTTTTTTGTGACACATCTCTGGCCCCTGTTCTAATCTTTGCTCTTATACGTTTTTTCTATTATTTTCGAACATTTTCTCTATTTAGCTCTATCTGATGCAATTCTCTTCCATTTCTAGTATCCTCGTATCGACCTTCACTACCTCCAGCCACCTCTTTTTTGGCCTACCTCTTTTCCTTTTACGTCCATCACCCTCCATAAGCGCCCTTTTAGTGTGCCTGTGGTATGGCATTCGGTTCACGTGTCCCAAAAACCTTACTCTTTGTGATTTATTATGATGAATAATTATTTTATTTCTTGGTTTGCTATGCTTCTGTAGCAGCCTTCTTCAGTTTTAAACCCGCCTAAAATGTTTCTGGCAATTTTTTGTTCCCAAATCTCCAATCTTGTTTCGTTTTTCCTTATTAGTTATTAGTATCCAAGTTTCACATGCGTGGAGTACTGTCTGTTCAATTACTGTTCTATATATCCTGAACTTGGCTGCCCTGAATATCATATTTTTTGCTTTAATTGTGTTTCTTAACATTGCTTTATATCGCCTTTGCTGCATGTTGGTCTATCTCAACGCTTTCTTCATTATTCTATGTCACGGTGACTCCTAAATACTCAAACTGACTAACCTTTTCAAACGTATAAATGCTATTCTTTCCTTTAAACTGGGTACTCTTCGTTCCTTCTTGTGGCTCTAATCTTAATTTCAAGTTTTTTGTTGTTTATTCGCCATACTTTCCTAATTAATTCACAAACTCTAATTATTGTTCTTTAATTTCATGATTTCATCCTCGATTTTGGTATCTAACTGGTCGGCTACCTCTCTTTCGCCTCCAAACTTCTGCATTCGTCTTCCATAAAATTTCTGTTTAAAGCTCGTCCAAATTGTTCGGCCATCTTTTTGATTTTTCTACCATCCCTTTTTATTCCATAGGTCTCCTCTAGTCGCTTCCATGCTTTACGATCTGCCGCTCTTTTTTGCATGTTCGTCCTGCTGTACGTTTAATGTCGCCTACCCATTTTTGCTGTAACTTGTCTGGCGTTCTTCTACCTAGCCAAGGGCACCATTGTTCTATCATGGCGTTCCATTTGTTGTCTGTCTGTCTTGAGTTATGCTCCATTTTACTATTGTCACACGTTGCCTGATATGTTCTTCATCTGATTTATATGTTGGTCTTTCAATCACAAAGTGAAATATGTAACATTTGCCTCTCCACCGCTCTTTGGGTTTTTGCCAACTCATCCATGTTCTTCTACGTAAGGGTCCAAGTCTCAGAACCATCGGTAAGCGTTGGCAAAATACATACGTTGAAGACCTTGGTATGCTTTCGTTTTTTAGTACATAACTCAATTTCCCAAATGCATCCTAGCCCAGCTACATTCTTCTGTTAACCCCTATCATTTGGTTTTCTTCACTTGGTTTTATGAGTTGGGCCAAACAAATACATTCTGTTAATTATTCCAGTTCTACATTGCATATTCTTATCTGGAGAGTGTCTTCTGTGTTGGTCGCAACTTTAGTTTTATCGTTATTCATGTGTAGGTCAACTTCTGCTTCTTGGCTTTCGGATACTAGCAGGATGTCGTCTGCATACCTTAGATGGTTACCTTTAAACGGGAACCATTCATGTTGATACCTTTGCCTTCCCAGTTTAATTTTTTTTAATATGTCTTCAAGAGTCGTGATAATACCCTGCTTATATTTGCTTCTGAGCCGTTTTTGAATACCTCTATTCTTACTTAAGTCCATTAAGGCTGTTTTATACCATCGAACCAGTCCTTTGTTTTACATTTTCTTATATTTGCTAAACTATTGTGCAAGCCTTCTGATATTGTTTCTGCTTGGACTCACTCACTTTTTATACCTTCCTCTACTTCCTTCTCACCACCTGTGCTGTTATTGTATTTTCCAGTATTTTTGGCTATTTCTTCGACTTATATATTGCGTTGCTACTGGTTTCTGCGTTAACTTATCCATAATCAAGAAATAGTGCGAATAAATATCTCCTCACCTCCATGCCCTATAGTTTCTAACGTCTTTCGTAGCCCTATTATCATACTTGTTTTCTAATTCTAATATTTTCATCCAGTTATATGGTTGTGTATCGGTTCTCTTCCTAAGAAAAGTTTATCTTACATTTCACAAAAAAAATATTCTTGAGCTCTGCATGACTTGTAGATCCATAATTAAGTACAAAATTTTTAAAACTTTTTCTCCATTTGTATAAAACTTTTTGGGGCACACTGTATATTGATTTTCCTTTTTCTTTATTACATGATTTGACTTAAATCTCATATCTTCCAAAGGATTCGTCATATAATTTTATTGCCTAATTACACTAAAAAAGCAGCAATTTATGTGCTTTCATTAGCATTTAAACCTTAATTTGGAAGTTCATTTAATTTTTTCTTTCAAAAAATATACGAGGTTTAAAAAGCTTGAAATTCTGATTGAGTATTAATACATACGAGTAGTAAATAAAATAACAATTAATTTGTTATTGCAATAATAAATAAACCTTCCATAGAGATGGATTACATTTTTTAGGTAATAATTTAAAAACAAATTTCGATTACAGAGTAATTAATTAAAAATTAAAAGATTAAATTTATAGTCAATATTTTTAAATAAGCTAAACATACTAGAATTTGATAAGAATTATTTTTATTAAGCCTAGCAAATTTAAACCAAATTAAACGTTTTGTTCCTAAACAAGTCGCTTGAAGTTTCCTATTACTGCAGGTAACCTGAGCATTTTCAGCCTGAAATAGTTCAACCTATGTTTGAAAAAACTCCCGAAAAGCTTTAAACTTTCCAGTAATTATTTAAAAACGTTTTTAATGAAAATCGCCTGAAATAGTTTCAAGACACCTAAGAACATTTAGCTTGAAAAAGCTCAGCCAATATGTTCGAAGAAATTCCTGCAATTCCCAAAAACTCTTTAAACTCGTTTTCTAAATTAAACTATTAATATTTTGTCTTAACCAAGAAATTAGTTGTGTTACTTCTGAAAAATTACCTGATTTCCCTTATTATTTCAGGTAACCTCGAAACAATTGGTCTGGAAAAGCTCAGCTTGTGTATGTAGAAACCCCTGAAAAGCTTTGAACATTCCAATAATCGCTTAAACATGTTTTTTTTTCTATTGTATAATTTGGCTTAATTCTAATACCTTTTTCAAATGCCAATACTTTCAATGGATTCGTCCTTTGAGTTTACTACTTAATTACACTAAAAAATACAGCAATTTACTTCCTTTCACTGGTATTTTAATATAATAATAATATAATAATAATTTGGCTTAATTCTAATACCTTTTTCAAATGCCAATACTTTAAATGGATTCTTCCTCTGAGTTTACTACTCACTGGCATTTTTAAAATTCACTTCGTTAGTTCCAAAAATTTGCAGAAATTGATATTACATTTTCAAATACTTGTATTAATCTTCTGACACTTGGTTTTCAAAAAACATACGAAAATTAAAAAGCAGCATATTCTAGTTGGATGTTAACAGATAAAACAAAAACTACAATTTAATATAGTAATGTTGGTTATTTTTGCTGATTTTTTTAGATTCAAATACATTAATTTTTCATTTTTGTTATTACATAATTTGTCTTAATACTCATACCTTCCAAATCTTTTGTGTTTTTGAAGGATTGATCTTTTAAGGTTATTGCTTAATTACACCAAAAAGTACCTTAAATTATTTGCTTTCAGTAGCATTTAAATCTTAATTTTGAAGTTCGTATTATGAATTTCAAAAATTTTTAACAATTTTATGAATAGTAAATCATCAGGATTTATTAACTTTCATTTTGGGACTTCAGATTCAAATATATTAATTTTTTATTACATGATTGGCTTAATTTTCACCTCTTCCAAATCCTTGTATTTAAAATTTTTGAAACTCTACAATAAATTCAAAGAAAGAGTAAATGGAATGGAAAGTATAGCATATTAATTTTACATTTCCTTTTTAGTAAATTCTTAAAGAAGTGGAAGAGTTTGACTAGCTGAGATTACCGTATTAAAAGTTATCAAAAAAATACGTACTTTTTCTTCGAAGGAATGGAAGTCTTCAGTACAAAATAAAACAGTTGATTCTCTAACAAAACATAGCAAATGATACAAATCTCAATGATATACAAAAAAAAAGTTCGACAATCAATATAGCCCCCACCCCCTTCGCAATAATTAATTTAACAGACAAAATATTTAGGTCTTCAATTTCAAAGAAATTAACATCAAACTCAAGAGAAATAATGATAGCACTTACCCTCGTCCACGACCTCGAATTAAGGGACCATAACCCTAAAATTAATGCCCCTTAAGGACATTTCATTAACGACCAAAGCTTGTCGTATCTGATCTTGTAGAAGATTATGTTAAGTGATCATTTTAATGTAAAAAATGTTTATTTAGTATAATTTTCAAACAAGTGATATAAGCAAAAACTTATTACTAACCTTGTAGATTCAAATTTTGCCATGAATTTAATTGCACTAAAGATGTCTGTTTACTTGTTTTGAATATTAATTTGCTACAAGTAAAGGCAGTAAAATTAATATCATCACGAATTTACCTAAGAAAGTCTCGTTGAATATTTTAATGAGAGTCTGTAAAGTTAAAACAAGCATTTTAATTGCAGTAGAATAAATCTTGTTGGGGCCTGTTTGAATGCAAATTTTAGTTTTTTGGTGAATTTTTTCTTCCTAAATATCGCAAGGATTTACTTGAGTATTTATTAAAACAGAAACAAAGAAAGAAAAATTATAAGCTTTGATTCATAAAATCCCAGAAATATTTTCCCGCCATATTTAGTTTATTCACTTTTACACCTTAAGTCTAACTTAAATACTTAAAATCTAATTTAAGCAAGGAATCTGCCACATTTATTTCATTCATTAATACCTGTTGCTCGAAGATGAGCTTCTTAATGAAATTACGAAAACACTCGAGAAACTGTAAAGTTTACTTTGAGTATTTTACATAAGCTGCTTGATGATGTAATAAAATAAATTTCCTTTACTTTGAGCTTTTTGCAATTTTGTTCTTCAAACTTCATAACCTGAAAGAAAACCAAAATTTCGAAGTTTAATCAAGAAAGCTGTTGTGATTTGTTAATTACGTAGCTATAGCAAAGCAAGGCTATTCCACGAAGAGGAAGAGTTAACAGTAATGTTATTACCATTTTATCAAATAAAATTCGCCCCTTTGATTTTCACTCAAATATTTATAATCCAATTTATAACCTTTCATGTTATACTTTTATAGAGTATCCAATTTATCTTCGACCATGAAACACATTCTTATGTGAACCGTGAAACAAGCCCCGGATTGTTCTTTCGTTTTATAATATTATTTATGTAAAAGATTCCACGAATTAATCATAACAATTAAAAAATTGGAATTTTATTACACAGAAAAATAAAACCCTTGTAACTTCTCTTATTGTAAAGTCGTCGATCAACGTTTTCAAACAACCACATGATAATCTCATTATTGTTTTATACCACTATAATTCACCCCGTACAATCTAACAATGACCCACATAAAATTCTACAGTTTATTACCTATGGTTTTATGTGACAATCCTTTAATGTACCAAAGCTAGTATTTTCTTTCTTAACGTTCTCTTACATTGTCAACCTCATATTTTCCTAAGTAAAACCACGAAGACCAGTCTTTCATCAAGGTGATTAGCCGTGCAACCTAACCTGGATTATTTAGGGTTTCCTCTTTCACTCTGGCTTTACTACCCTAATTTCAGTTTAGTTGGATAGTATTACAAATTTAATCGGTATGTAGTTGAAACCTAAAGAACTGAGTGATTCTTGCTAGGTCCTTCAAAATTACGTTTTTTTCTTTTGAATGAATAATTTGAATCGAGCTTTGAGTTATAATATGCAAGTAGCACTTTAATTTTCTATTTTGCTTTTATTTGTCTTATACGGGGTGTTTCATTAATAATTGTACATACGCTAACTGGAGAATCCCTGGCCCAAAATATGAAGATTTAACCTGTAACACTTCGATAAAATGTGCCTCCTTACTGAGATACAGGGGATTATGTAATCAAAAAAAAAATAATATATTTGAATGTAAAGTTCTAAAATGGAAATTAATATACTTATATTAATAATTATAATTTATTAAAAAGAAAATTTTAAATTAATATGTTATACCTTCCATTTTATTTATCCTATAAATTGACACCTATTTTGTAGTTTAAGAAACTTTAAAAACTTGGCAAAATATTTGAATCTTTATAGAAAATGTAATTTTCACTGAAAATTTAAATTAATTACTACAATATAAAGCAATAAAATAAACCAAAGCTTTTTAAATTGTTAGAATTAAAGGAAAAATTTAAAAAAGTTTTTGTTTATTTATTGACACGCAAACCCGACTCTTTAATTCTCGTATACTAGTTTATGAGAAGCAAAGCTAGAAAATTAAAAAATGCTTTGGAAAATCTAATATCAATTTCTACGAATTTTTGCAACTCATATTTTATTTTCACAATTAAGATGTGAATGCTAGTTGAAATGAAATAAGTTTCTGCATTGTTTTAGTGTAATTAAGCAATAAACTTAAAGGGCGAATTCTTTGAAAACATAAAGATTTGGAATGTATCGCAATTAAGCTAAATTATGTAATAAAAAAAAAGAAAAATTAATTTAAATCCAAAATTTCAAATTGAAAATTAATTAATACCGATAATTTGTTAAAAAGGAAATATAAAATAAATATGTTATACCTTATATTCCAATTATTTCAGATGCATCAATAATAAAATTTATAGGAAATTTAATTCGCTGAAAACTTAAACGATGTATTACAATTTAAAACAATAAAATAAACAAAAGGTATTTAAAAAGTGAAATTATTAGAATGTAAAGGCAAATATGCAGAAAAGAGAGGTAACATTACAATAATAAATTATTCTTTGTACTGATTTGGACTATTTCTTGATTAAGAGTTAAGTTAAAGCAGGCGCCAGCAACATTCAAAGAGGTAAACAATACAAGACGTAGAAATAACCAAAACGCTAGAAAATGTAATGACAGCATCAGTTGGGTAAGAAACAAGTACCAGAAGATATATAAAGTGAATGGGTCCAACTGGGAAAAGCAGAAGAACCACTTGCGGAAGACTACCTGTAGATTTACAGAGCAAAGGAATCCCAAGAAGCTACGCCCAACCCAGAAGAGGTACGAGTCATGGACGCCGAAGAAGTCACCGCCGTCGCCGAAACCACACTCGTGAAAGAAACCCCCGCAGACGATGAATTTCGGCCTTCTAAGAAGGCGCGAAAACGTAAACGCAAGAAGCCAGTGAAAGAAGAATCTCCACGGGTTTCTCCCCCCCCCCTCCACCTGAAACCACCCACATGCCTCCCTTTATCCTTCCAACGAAGGATAATTGGATAGCGATATCCAAACGCCTTAATTTCGCCAAGGCTAAGACCATCGCCGACGGATTAGCCTTGCCCCGCCAGCGTTGAGGATTACCTCAGTATTACGGCGTTCTTCACGCAACAAAACCTTTCGTTTCACACCTACCTACGCCCTGGTGAGGAGAAACCTTTGAAGGTGGTGCTCCGGGGCCGATCGACGTTCAAGATGTAATAGAAGACCTTGAGGTTCAGGTCGGGGGAGAATCCCCATGGTCAAGACTAAATCAAGCAAGGTTAAGGAAATTCTCCAAGCCAAAACCATCCTGCCCTCCGAATTACGGTCGAGTCGCCCCGAAGAAGGACCTAGATCGAGCAGTGCCATCGCTGCTAGAAATGTGACCACTCCCAGAGAGGTAGCCACGCCGTCTCCAGATGTGCGAAGTCTGCAGCGGATCACCACACGTACCCGAACACGTACGCGAACTGTAACGGCGCTCATCTCGCCAACTACAAGGTGTGCAGATGGCATCCTAAGGCTTTGGCCGCTTCCCGTGCTGGGAGTTACGCTGCCGCCGCGCCATCGCAAACAATCAGAATTCCCTAAACATCGTTCCTCCAACTTCTCATTTCCAACCTCAACCATCCACATCTGAAACCCGTCCGTCCCCCACGAGAAGCCTTTAGTGACTCTGGCCGAGCCAGCCCCGGCCGCGGCTGTCCTGGTTTTCAATTAGGGCTCTAACTGTTCCAGAATAGACATCACCCATCTGGTCGCCCTAGCTAAGAGTATCCGCCCTTGGAAATGCAAGAATTGCGCCCTCCTGCGTCATGCTTTTTGAAACCTGTTTACGCCCCATCATTGGTAAAACAACTAAGACTTACTTTTCTTTTCAGGTTAACGAGAACTTCAGTATCCTTGGAAACCACGACGAAGAGGAGCACCACCGTCGGAAGTTGATGCTTCTACTCATCCCCGCTAGCGTGAGGGGACATCTGTAAGAACTCCGGTTTAGATAATCCCAATCACAGATGAAAGAGGTGTGAAACTACATAAGTTTTGGAAAAAGCAATATGCCAAGGTTTGCAGAATACCAAACAACAGACTGCTTCGACGAATAGTAGTGACAGGGTGGCGCAATGTCTCCTACGCTTTTCATCACAGCGCTTGAAGACATATATAAAGAATTAAACTGGGAAAGCAAAAGTATCAACGTCAATAGGTCTCGCTTAAACCATCTTAGGTATCGACGGACGACATCCTAGTAACTGAAAGCCAAGAAGATCTCCAAGACATGCTACAAAAACTCAATACTACCTCAGCAGAGGTTGGCCTGCCCATAAATAACGAGAAAACTATAAAGTAACGATCAACACAGAAGACAATCTACAGATAAGAGTAGACAATGTAGCACTGGAACAAGAATCACAATATATGTCTGTAGGTCAACTTATAAAACCAAACAAAGAAAACCAAATGATGGAGGTTAACAGAAGAATAAAGCTGGGCTGAGCCACATTTGACAAATTGAGCTACATACTGGAAAACAAAAACATACCTCAGAACTAAAGTTTTCAACGGGTGTATCTTGGCAACGCTTATTTATGGTTGGACCCTTACCCAGCAGGACCTGAACAAATTGGCAAAAACCTAAAGAGCAGTTGAGAAGCAAATGTTACAGATCTCACTCCGTGATCGAAAGACAGGTCGAACCGACATCAGGGAAAGTGTGGCAACATTAAAATGGACAGTTAGACAACAAATAAAACGGCAAGATAGGGAAATAGCGCCCTTGGCTAGGTAGAAAAACGCAAGGCATCCCACGTAAATGTGGGTAGACGCATTAAACGTACGGCAAGACTAACATGGAGAAGAAAAGCGGCAGATCGTACAGCATAGAAGGGACTAGTGGAGGCCTACACCCGAAAGTCGGTAGAAGAGGGCTAAGAAGGTGTTAAGACGTAAGGCAAAAACCATATAAATAAGATGGAAGAAAAGAGATTCTATGCAAAAGAAGCTACAACTAGCTGAAGAGCAATATGTCAACAAAGAGTTGAGAAACTTCTACCAGGAGATGAAGAACAATAATTAACAATAACTATTTAGAAAGGCACTACAAAATTTGGAAGGTGGATCAAATAACTTCATTTTAAAGTAATTATAAGTTAAGTTGAGGAAATTTAAGCGACAGTTTAATAAATCGAGCGTTGACAGCAATTTGGTGTATCTAACTTCGAACAGCTTCAAGCAATTAAAGTTTCTGTGTGTGCGTATGAATAGTTAAACATTATTCACCCAAAACTGCAACTTCTCTCGCTATTATTTGCTTTTGAATATTCGTAGTATTTTGATATCCTCTCAGAGTTTGGTTTAACTTTAGTTTAGGTTTATATGTTACGGGATTTATTTTTAGATGAACGACAGGTTTCATTTTATAAATGGGGAAGTTATTTTGTTAACGCTTTATTTCAGAGTATTTGGAGTTTAATACGATGGAATAAACAAGTAAACACCTTAAAAGGTTGTTTCAGATAAGCAGATTTGATTGAATAGAAATTTCAGACGTATGTCGTAAGTGGCCAGTAAAAAGTTTTGGTAATCTTTCGTCCGTAGGGGCTTTTATAGGAAAATGAAAGAATAACTCAATAAACCAGAAAGCTTCTTAAATAATTATCTATATTTGTTTCTTAAAGGGAGTGAATTTTTGAAGCAAAACCCTCAAACGAAACCATATAAAAAATCAAATAACCGATCATAAATTGATGTTCAATAAAATAAAAATGGCCATCCGAAGAGCCTACAATCTTACGGCCTTAAGTACTCATAAATATCTAACCTAAGAGATAAAATAACGGACCATTACAAGAACGTGATAAAAAAAATTATGGATGAAGCCATTTTGGTTATAACTTTGACTATAATTCTCTGCTTACATGCGTACATCACGAAATTGGTTGCGTTCCAAACGAGGAAGCTGAGGAAATTGATGCGTTTAAACAGCCCGTGCGTTAATTTCAGTACTTAATACGTTAATTTAAATACTTTCTACGGAAATTAGAAAGATTAGGTTCTAAAACAAAGGATAAGTTTGTTAGGATTTACGTCATTGCTAAGTTTGTTAAAGTTCACTGACGTTTGTACCCGATTCGATTATTTTATTTTTATGTTAGAACATTGTGGCCATATTTTAAAATTCATTTATTTAATACACCCAGCTCACTTCTCAAACAAGACTGATTTTACATCATTATTTAATTCTATAATTTCAGGGAAGCCCTCGTATTTTTAAACCTACAATTTAATACGTGAGTCGTTTGAAAAGTAAGATAAATGTAAAAGAAAATGCGAATAAATTTGAGTTGTATTTATTTTTCAACATAATCTCCATTGAGCTAGACATATTTTTCCCAATGATGTTCCAAAGCCAACATACAATTTTTATAAAATGATTTCTCCTGGTCTGCAAAATAGCCGTTCACAGCATGAACCACTTCATTGTTCCTACAATTCGAACCTGAGTTCAGGAAATCGTAGGCATAATAATAATAATAATAATAAATTTTTATTGCCATAGGGTTACAATTTAACAAAGGCATTGTCAATAGTACAAATGTAAAAAAAAGAAAGAAAGACACATCAATGTACATAGTAGATAACAAGGATACAAATATAGTTGCGCACATAAAAGTGTGTGTGTCTCAAAAAACACAAACACAAACAGAGTTACAAGGAACAATTTATTCACACAGTGCTCAAAATAGCTCAGTTATCGAGTTGAAAACTAGTTAGTCAACCCGATTCAGAAACTCGTGCACAGAATAATATGCTCTGTCAGTAAGCAGTAATTTTAGTTTATATTTAAAGACATCATCTAACTTGATGATTTTGATTTCATGAGGGAGAGCATTATAAATTTTTATACAATTATAATGTAGACTTTTCTTGAACATACATGTCCGATGTAGGGGGACACTCAAGTTGGAACCACCTCTGGTGTTCATAGAGGTATAAATTTGATTATTTTTGTGAAAGGTATCTAGATTTTTCCTGGTATAGACTGCGACTGCGTAAATGTAGAGGCACGGCAGTGTTAGGATTCGAACATCTTTATAGTAAGGCCGACAAGATGTACGATTTGATAAGCCAAGCATCGTCCGAATAAATCTTTTTTGAATTACAAAAATTCTTTTCGCGTGAGAGCTATTGAAGCAGAACAGTATGCTATATTTTATCACACTTTGAACAGAGGCAAAGTAAAACATTCTGATAGAATCGACACTTAATTGCGATCTCAGATAACGTACAGCAGAGCAAGCTCTATTTAAACTGCGACTGATGAAATCAACCTGCTTATACCAGGTGAGATTGCTGTCTATTGTTAATCCCAAGAACTTTATTGAGTTAACCTGAGGAACTGATGTTCCTTTTGATTTTACTAGTAAAGATTTATCAGTAAAGTTGTTGTATGATACCAATCCTGTTTTATCTGCGTTTAGAACAAGGTCATTTTCGTTACACCAGTTTGTAATAACTTCCGTCAAACCCCTTGACAAATCCAAGAGATTTCCCTTGGCCAATAAGCAAGACGTATCGTCTGCGTATTGATATACAGTGGATAGGCCAATGTGAGATGAAAGATCGTTGACATATATCACAAATAATAGGACATGCAGTCCATCATTTTAGAGAATGCTTGCACTTCGCGTGACCAAACAATAACCTCACAGTGCACTGAGCTGAAACTCGGCGAGGCTCGTTTGAAGAATCAAACTTACCAGCCTTGCATCGATTTTGATCATGGTGCCATCTTTAGGAAAAATTGAGAAAGCGCGAATTTTTCAAAAAAACTTAAAATTTCTTCGAAAATATACTTTCAGTTAAACTCCATTAAATTTCCAACAAATTAAGCCACAATCTTGAAGTATGAGAAAACCGTCATCTTGCCTAGTCTCACAGAAACATCAAATATTTAAGAAAGTTAATTACAATAGATTTGCGAGAAGTGAACACCATTTAAATAAATTTAAAAAATAAATTAATAACTGTCGCGATATTCATTTCAAGTCATTTGTACTCGGCCACCCAACAACGATGCATGCCTGGCTTACTTGTAAATTCTGCAGCACAGTGATAAGGCTGATTGTTCCTTGATTTCACAAGCATAACTTTTAGTCATAAACTTAAAGTAACCAAATGTTTAAGCTAGAATTAATGACGATAGTGGAATGTAGTATTGTTATAGAAAAATAAGTAAGCACTTTAAAAATTCAGAAAGTCCTTGGTAATTTTTAAAATTTAATGGAAAGTCCAAACAATGGTTAATTATTTGGAAAACTCTCGCCAATTTACTCTAAAAATTGTTCATTAAGGAAATATTTAAAGCAACAGCAGTAACTACTGAGATGGCCTAAATTTCAAAAAATTTGAGGTAACATAGATTGCACTCTTTATTATTATCATCAGGAATAACTTAGAAAAACAATATAGAAATTTAAAAATATTACCCCTGAATTTTTCATTTTAATTTCCAAATTTATAAACACTTTGAAAGTAGGTACAAAACTAGAGAAGTTGTTCTGGAATTTAGCAAGAATTATCAAACATTTTCAACTGAAAACTTTCTTTTAGAGTTGTTATTAATTTTTAAAATTCTCTAAGATTTTCAAGGATCTTTAATTCCTTTTCAATCATTTTTAAAAATAACCAAGGGCTTTCTGAATTTTTAAAATGCCCCTAATTATTGCAAAGTAAATGTCTAAGAGAATTTTTGAAAAGTTAATCAGATTTCTAAGAGCTTATTGAAATAATTCCATTTATTTTTAATTTACAAACGCTTTTTGATCTTCTAAGGCCATGAACGTGAAAATACTTTAGAAACTTCTTCAATTTGCTGAAGTATTTTTAACTTTCTAAAGGATTTTCGATGAATTTTACGTTAGTGCTGGAAGATGTTTTCAAGAAACTAGACTGGGGACAAAAAGGAATCAACATGAATGGAGGCTGGTTAAATAATCTCAGATACGCGGATCATACAATATTAATAACCGATAACCGATTATGAAGACCTACAAACAATGATACAAGAGCTCAAAAGAAATAGGACTACAAATTAATACGAAGAAAATGAAAGTTGTGACAAATACAGAAGAAAACAGAGAAATAATATTAGGAAATGATGTAGTAGAACAGATACAAAGTTACATATGTATATTTAGGACAAGAAGTAAGATTAACCAAAGAAAATCAGACTGTGGAAGTAAACAGAAGAGTAAGAATGGCATGGGCAGCTTTCGGACGTCTAAGTTACATTTTGAAAAACAGATCAACACCTGAGTATTTGAAAACTAGAGTATTTGACAAATGTATATTACCGGTCCTAACATACGGAGCGGCGTTCAGACATGGACTTTTACAAAAAATAATGTAGAAAAGAGAAGAACAACCTGCCGTTCAATGGAACGAGCAATGCTTGGGATAACCCTAACAGATCGAAAGAGGAATGAATACATCAGATAGAAAACAAAGGTCACAGACGCTGTAGAACGAATGGCCCGACTTAAGTGGAAATGGGCCGGACATAATGAGAGACTATCAGATAATAGATGGAATCAAAAGATTAATAAATGGAGACCATGAAATTTGAAAAGAGGAAGAGGAAGACCCCAAAAACGATGGGTGGACGATATAAAGAAAGTGGCAGGCCTAGAATGGATGCAAACAGCGAGACACAGAAATCAGTGGAGAGATATGGAGGAGGCTTACGTCCAATATTGGAATACTTAAAGCTACATCCAAAGAGTGAGAGTCCTTAAAGAATCAAAAAAACTTTTGCAAGTAAAACAATCTTGGAATTATATCAGTAAAGCTTTTGAGAAATCTGCAATAAATTTTATGACTTTGCAATCCCAACCATTTGAATGTTAAGCTTATTATTCAAATTATATTCTGAAGTCTGAATATACATATCTGAAATATGAAATTGTGTAATTCAAATTTAGAAGGCTACCTTAACTTTCCTTTAAGTTAGCTCGAAATATTAAGCTTCTAATGTAATAATATAAATTTTGAAATGGGGATTCTGATTGTTCCGACGTTTTTTCTCTTCCAACTGAAGTTTGAAATTTGAAACATCTACATCAAGTTAAAAAAAAACATTTAAACTAACAACTGGTGCTTTTAATTCACAAAATCAAAATTATATTTAAAGGAAATTAGATTAGATAAAAATCTGCTGCTTCAGAATTTGTGCATTTTTAAATTTCAAGCTATAAAAAAGTAATAAATCTAAGGTTCAAATACTAAACAATTCATATTCATACAAGTTTCTTTTAAAATCTTAAAATTCACAATTTATTAATTTTAAACTACAATGAAAAATCGAAATTGTTTGCAGCTGAAACATTAGTAGAATATTTTCATTATCTTATAGTGTTTAGGGCAGGTTGCACAAACATGATTAAACAGCTTCGCCAAAGTGACCAAAATCATCAAAAATTCAAATGCAAATGGCCAATAAGTAACACATTAATAAACAAAAATTTTAACTTTGACCATTCGTTAATTTAACACGTTTTGTGCGACCGGCCCTTATTCTCTAAAAAACGCCATAAAAAATTACAAAAGCACACTTAAAGATTGTTATTAACTAACCTAATTTCGAAAAGAAGTTCCTAACTTCGGCAATTCTATTGACCTCATTTCCGAATTGATCCAAAACACGAACATAGATTAAAATTACACAGAAAAAAAACTTTTTTGTCTAGACAAATAAAAACCCCCAAGCAATTCCCTCCAGTTTTTCTGGACCCAACTAAAAAACCTAATTAATTAAAAGAATTAAAAAAGGGTATTATTCTTTATCTAAAAATATACCTACTAATAACCCAAATAATTTTTAATTAAAACCCAAGCTATTAAGGCTTGTACATCGTTCAAGGGATTCGAAGCCGAATAGTGGGAAGAATATTTTCGAACACCTTTTTACGCAACGCAAAATCACCTGGAGGGGAATAAATAAAATTACAAAAGCTAAAATTCTATCCTCTAACAAAAGGAATGATTTACAAGTCGCTATGTTCTCAGTTTCCAGGATGAAACACGAAGGTTTTCTGTGAATTCAAAAAACAACGATTCGGCAAATTTGAGAAAAGTAAAGTGCTTATCTTACCGATTTTGTTTTATCAGATTTTTAGGATCCACTTCGACCTTGTTACTTTACTTTACAGCAGTGAAGAATTGTACGCTCTCACAGATTACAATTTTAATTTACAATTAAATCGCTTTATCAGAAAATATTTCATAATTTTATCAAGAGCAGATGTGGGTTTGACTAAAATTAAAAACGTACAAATGAAATGGAACTTTTAAAGCCGAAAAATTGCAAAAATAATTCCAGAAAATTCTTATCGAATCGCTTACGCTGATAACAAGCAATAAACAAATTTACCAATAAATGTTCCTATCTAAAATAATAAGTAACGCAACATCTTATTAATTTATTTAGATAATTAATACATTACTTACAATCTAACATTAAAGTCGGACTAAACAAATAAATAAAAAGGGACACAAAAATACAGAAAACCCAGTAGCTAAATAAATATTTAATTTTCCTGAAGATTCCCTTAAAATCGCCAACAGAAACGTGTTTATTTTGCGTTGTTAATTTCTCAATGTCAATATCTATTTGCACTAAAATATTGCTAGGATTATATAAGCTTTTTAAATATGTGTTTAAATCCAAACACTTCCATTCTTCTGTTTTGGAAGACTCAACATCGTAGGAACTACACCACCCGTTTACTAAGCGAACTTTAAATTCCGACCTCACCTTGTTGAACAAAGTAATCCTGCAGGAAGCTTTTTGTACTTTTGAACTAACATACTTAATATCATAAAATAAATCAAACTTACTGACTTTGTATTTAATGAAAAATCGAACTCCTTGCTTGATCAAAATTAGAACATCTTCTTTGGCGTTATTCGGTTCGAAATCAAATTCTGGCCTTTTAACTACACAACGTGGGTGTTTAGCCCAAAAATGGGCACCTAGTTTTATAAACGGTCCTTTCCAAGAACAGAACTTTGTATTCGGACAACGCACCAAGCGGTATTTACATACAATTTCGTGTTTGATTATATGTTGAGATGGTTGACGTGTTAAACAGGCACATTTTCTGAATTTGCATGGAAAGCGTATTTTTTTCTTTGACTTCTTCGAATGTTAACCCATCCTGATTTGGGGCTAAATGGTCTGGCGAGAGGCAAAGGTGACAAATGATTTTGTCGTCAGACAAGATTGTTACAGGAGCCCTTATTAAATATTTGTGACAGATTGAGAAACGTTCGTATGAAACATTTTTGGATTGGTTGAATGTTTCCATTGCTTGAAATTTTGCTGAAAACAGGCGAATTAGTTATTTTTTTCAAAATAATTTCTTTGAAATTGAAATTTCTAAACTAATAAATGTTTTATTTATCCATTAAAAGCCTTTAAAATATTCAGTCTGGTAGTTTGAGACTTTGAATTATTACAACAAGAGGACGCAAATTTTGATACTAAAATCTTTTGTTCAATGAAAAATCTGAAGTGAAAGATTAGAATATAAACTTCTTAATTGTAATTGGAAACAAATATACTTAGATATTTATTTAAATAGTTATTTGTAAATAATTTATTTAAACACGATGCTTAGAAATAGAAAAAGCAAAAAACTTCGATTTACCCAAAAGGATATTTCAAGCTCTGAAATCACAGCCTGTTTAAAGTTTTAAAAATCTTCTGATTTTAAGTTTAATACAAATACAATTTTTATTCTTTGCTTTGCCGGTTGATTTAATTGAAAATTTGTGCTATTTAAAGCAGCAACGTGAGGCTCATTTCAATATCAATATTACTATTCTCTATACATAAGAGGCTTCTCCAGAAGAAAAGGGAGGCACTAAAAGGGCACGGTAACTCAATGTGTCAACCACGCCAGTGGCGAAACTCTTTTAGCAAGAGGAAGAAGGATACCTACAGTAACTCAACTTGTGAACTAAGTCAGAGGCGAAACCCTTTTGAAAAGAAACAAAAAAGGCAGCGACGATGACGACGATTGGTCAGAAGTACAGGGGGCGAAGCCAGTAGTGATGGCAGATTTCCTTATAATAATAATAATAATAATAATAATAATAATCTTTATTGATTGCACGACCAAAGTTAACAAAAAAAGACAATATTTGTCAAGTAACTGTAATATTACAACTAAAAATAAAACTAATAAAGGCGGCTACCAATCCCAAGGCGAGGTTCAGAAATAACAATATTCTGTTCTTCCACCTAAACCTTGATTAAATAGAACAATTATAAAAAAAGAATAAGTACCTAATCCTAACTTAACCTAAAATTCTGTGATGACTGATATTATAATAATAATAAATGTATTAATAAAAAGGGAAAAAAAATAAAAATGTGTCATTCAAACAATTAATAGCGTTTACAGCAATCAACAACTACACTGTTTCTGAAACAAGTCCTTCTGCAAGTTACACTTAAATTTGATAATACTTAAATTTTTGTATGTAAGAGGTATGTTATTGTACATGCTATAAATCTGAAATGTAAAAGATCGCTGGAATTGAGACGTTGCGTGTTGTGGAGGTGAAATAAGACCTCTAAACCTTGTTGTAATGTTATGTACATCGGTTCTGAATCTGATTTTGTTATATAAGTACGGAGGATTCTTACTGATTAGTATTCGGTGATATAAACATAGACAGTGTAATATTCGCCTATTTTTCATTGATAGCCATCCAATATCTGCAAGCTTATATGTTATGTGTTCGAATTTTCTAATGCCGTAAATAAATCGTAAGCATGCATTTTGAACTCTTTGAATCCGTTCAGAAGTAATGCTGTCTATTGCAGAGTGATAAATAGGCGAACAATAATTAAACTGAGATAGCACATATGCTTCACAAATTCTTTTTTTAATTTGAACATTTAAATACGACCTATGCGGATACAACTTTTTTAAATATTGATAGCTAATACAAATATACTTAGAAACCTGATCTCTATACCGGAAAGTATTGTCAAGAATTATCCCAAGACTCTTAGCTTTATTAACAATAGGAATTCGCACATTATTAATGCAAATATTTAGCAAATTAGATAAAGTGTTACAAGTATTTTTATTTCCAAATAACAACACGGCAGACTTATCTGGGTTAATTTTAAGTGAATGTTGACTCGAAGCGTCGTAAATATATTGCAAATCAGAATTAATTTTTGTCGTAGCTCCTTCCCAATCCGAAGAATCGAAAGAATGGTATAGCTGAGTATCATCCGCATAGATATGTGCTTTGCCAAATTCTATATTTTTCATGAAAATTGATGTATAAATCGAAAATAATAGTGGTCCCAATATTGATCCTTGAGGGACACCTTGTGTAACTGACAATGGATTAGAAACAGAGTTGTCTAATTTAACAACTTGAATTCTATCATTTAAATAATTGCTAATTAGTAGAATACCGTCGGGACTAATACCTATGAACTTTAAAATAGATAATAAGATTTTGTGATTGACAGTGTCGAAAGCTTTGCTGTAATCAAGCAGTACCAAAGAAGTCATATAACCACGATCTAAAGCAGCAAGTATATCATCTGTTACACTCAGTAGAGCTGTAGTGCAGCTGTAACCAGCTCTAAACCCAGATTGTGTTACAGGTAAAAAATTATACCTATTTACATACGCATTTAGTTGCTGATACATAATTTTTTCGAGCACTTTGGAAAGAGCTGGCAGTAAACTAATTGGTCGAAGATCTTTCAACTCAGATGGTTGCTTATTTTTAGGCAAAGGTTTAATCAGAGCATATTTCCAGCACCGTGGAAATACACTTTTCTCAATACAATAATTTATTACATGTGTGACATATGGCAATATAGTAGGGCAACAGAGTTTAATCATCTCAATGTTAATATCATCAATACCTGTAGCGTTGGATTTTATGGTATTAATAACTTTTGCAACCGTTTCAATAGGTACTAAGGAAAAAGAAAAGTTTAAGTGAGAATGATCTAGTCTATTATATGTTTCTGAAAAAGTTGAATTACTATTGTTGTTAACAACAGGAATAGAATTTATAAAGTAATTATTGATTGTATTAACATCAGCCAAGTGTTCAGGTACTGTAGTGATTTTTTTTCTTCCAAGTTCCAACGAATTCAACCTTTTCCATAGCACTTTGTTATTACAACTACCGATTAGATGGTTAAAATAAGCCTTTTTCTCATTTTGTAAAGCGTGGGTACAGAAATTTCGCAGTGATTTGTAATATTCCCAATGCTGGGGTAATTTAGTCCGTCGATATTTAGCTTTAGCTTTGTCTCTAAGTGACATAAGTAGTTTTACATTGTCAGTTATCCAAGGGCTGTAAGGTTTTGTAAACAAACATTTTTTAAACGGTGCATGTTTGTCAAAGAGTTGTACGATACAGTCATTAAAAAACTTGAGCTTTTCATTGATATTATCAATACGAAGCATATAATGAAACGGAATGGATTCCAAATCTTGAAGAAACTCAGGTAGTTTAATTCTTTTAAAGTTACGAAAGACTCTACTCGTGGGATCAATAGGTAATTTTTCTGCTAAAATACTGCAAAATACTAGATCATGGTCAGAAAGATCACACTCGGCCACACCACTATGAGCTATTAAAGAAATATCTGAAGTAATAATCAGATCAATAAGGGAACTGGAAGAGGTAGTAATTCTGGTTGGTTGATCGATAATCTGTATAAAGTCAAGAGCCCTTAAGACATCCTGTAAATAGATTGTAGCTGGTAGATCAGGTTTTAATAGATCTATATTAAAATCACCAAAACAAAATATTTTTTCTGAATATGGTAAACATATTGCCAACGAATTTTCGAGCTCAGTAAGAAACTGCTTATAATTTTTTTGATAAGGATTATACACCGTACCGAGCACAAAGTTATTAGACGGCATTAGTATTAAGATCCAAAGTTGTTCGATAATATTGCTTGTTTCGATGATCTTAAATCGAATTGTATCACGAAGGTAAACACAAACACCACCGCCTCGCATCGAACGATCCCTTCTAATAAGTGAATATCCTCTCATATGGAGTAGGTCATTTGAGATGTTAGAATGAAGCCATGTTTCAGAAACAGTTAAAATATCAATTGCGTTACGAGCTACATAATTTTTTAAATTTTCTAACTTTGGTAGTAAAGATCTTATATTAATATGCGCAATTTTAATGCATTTTGGATTCATTCCGAATTTATTAGAATTAACAAAAATTAAAATTATCTCGAGTAATTTAGAAAGTGAATCAAAATCTAATGCTATAAAATAGTTTCAAGAGTTAATACTCAAAAAACTTAAAAATAATAAACATATGTTGTAACAATGAACATTAAATCAATACCTTAATTGTTATTGCTAACTACTATCCACGAAAGTAACATAATGAAGGACACATAAACTTAAAAAGAATCTTTCAAAATAAAATAAAATAGATTATCAGTCACAAACAGCAAACCCCAGTTCAGCTAGCCCAGTCCGACTGCAAATTGTTATAAACAGCGAGTTTGTTTATTTACTCGTCGCATCACCACAAGAAACTTTTAAGTTTTGCAAATCAAGGTGTGACAGGATTTTATGGATTTTTCCACTAACCTTTACCATAATGGTCCCGTTTCGAGTCCACACGTTACGGGCACCATATGTTGCAGCAACTTCTTTTAAAATCTGATTGCGCCTTTGTGTTAAGTCCTCCCTGATTACCATTTTTGAGTTTTTAAGTTTTTTTTTGTTGTTATAAATTAAATTCTTGGTATTCCGACTCAAAAATTTTACAATTATGGGTCTACGTTGTAGTTCCCGTCCGGGTAGTCGATGGCTACAGTCAATCGAATTAACTGATAATTCGACGCCTAGATTTTCCTTACAGATTTTAACTATTAGTTGGTCGGTATTCTCCCCAGGTTCTTCTGGTATACCAAAAATTCTTAAGTTATTAGACCGAGAGTATTGTTCAAGTTTATCTTGAGATGTATTGGCCTCGTTAACTGCTACAGATAATTTACTTTCCAGCAGCGCTATCTTATCTTCATACTGCTTCATCTCCTTTTTAAAAGAAGATGATATCTTTTCAGTAATAATTCGCGTTAGACGATCAAAAAATGGGTCGGAATTCAAAAGTTTTTCGACAACTTTCGAAGCTATGATATCTTCTTTACCCATCTCACTGGCAGCGCTACGGGTCAACTTTTTCTCATCACCCATCGCTTAAAAATAGATATTCACAGACACAACTAAATAATTAATGCAGTATAAATGTGATGCAGCGGAGCAGTTAAGCACGTCTACTCGGGTCTGCAGTACATCACAGAATGTCTGAAAGGTGATAACCAGTGTCACAATTTAAGTTCTAAAATAAGGGGCATTCGCGACGATCGAAGATTTTTCAAACAAGATCTTATGGCCAGTGTCGTGATGGTGTTCAGCAACAGCTGACTGTGAGAGAAGACTTGATTTCAAGCAACGTCAGAGATACGTGTGTGTACTGAGCGACCAGATTCTCCATTGTACGCTAAACCACCAACTAAGTGAGGATCCAACCTGTCGCGGTTGCAGCTTAGAAGACGAGACAGCATTCTGTGCGAATACTATGCACTCGCTACAATCAGAGGATCCATGCTAGGAGACTTCTAGCCTAGTATGGCCAGTATTAGCAGCATCCCTCTGGCTAGCATCCTCAGGTTCATCCAAAGCTTGAGTGATGCGCCTACAGGAGGATGTTACAACGGAGGTAGCACAATGGGCACGAGGCCTAAGTGCATGTGACGCAAGTCACCCTCCACCCATAATCCAGATCCAGAGCACAAGAACAAGGGATACTATAGACGTTTCTTGATGACAAGAGTTGAGGCTTATCTTTTACTGAAGGAAGTATCTGTGACACTTTCGCAGGGGGTTTAAAGATGGTTTTGATGTTACGTTTTTGGAGAATGCTACCTATGCGATCAGTAAGGACCGGATTTTAGGCGACATTTTTAGGTGATGAGTCATCCAAATAGGTAAATTCAGCTAAATCCAGCGGCGCGCTAAACATTTCAAAATCACATTGCCCCCACTTATACCGTTATGGTTCATCAGTAACAACTGATTGGTTTGTTGACACAACGAAAGCTTAGCCATGCCTATTGTAAATATATTGCACCATAATGATTGGTGAACTTTTCTAGAGAGCGACAATAAAAGTGCTACTTAAGTGTGCCAGTCTACTGAAATGATTTTACTAGATCCGGTCTCTAGCCGATCAGTAACTTGGCGAATGTAGGGCAGAAGGTAGTAGCATGAGATGTACAGGTATTCTGAGGACTGCCAGGGTGTGAAGGGTGTAATTGTTTTTCGATGACCTTCCTAATATCCCTTTTGTTATACGCATTCTTGACGAGATGGTCTTGGAAATGGGCCAACTCCACATTGAGACACTGTGACAGCACGATGAACGAGAGAATTGATTACGGAGGGTTTTTGTGCCGGATGATGATGTGAATTGGCGTGAAGATACTTATTCGTGTATGTAGGTTTACAATAAACTGAGTGTGCGAGCTGACCACTCGATTTGCGGGTTAGCAGGACGTCTAGGAAAGGGAGAGAATTGTTCGACTCTATTTCCATGGTGAACTATCACTGTGCTGATTATTGAGATGAGATAGGAAGGAACCAGGGTTATGTCTACCATAGGGACAGATAATAAAAGTGTCATCTACGTAACAGAACCAGATCTTGGGTTTTAAATCAAAGGATTCCAGGGCAATTGCCTCAAAAGACTCCATAAAGATGTTTGCACATACTGGAGAAAGGGGAGAACCTATAGCAGCGCCTGCTACTGCTGAGTACCGCTTCTGGCGTGGTTGACACGCTGAGTTGTCGTGCTCGTTTAGTACCCCCCTTTTTCTCCTGAAGAAGCCCTTTAAAACAGTGGGGGAAACATTTACAGACGTTCTGTTAATTAGAAATATTTTTAATTTGAAGTTTTAAGGTTTAGACTAATTTTGAATAATTCGCAAATGAAGGGTTTTCTAAAAAAATTATATAATTAAACGTAGCATCCAAAAATGTAACTATGTGGCGTTTAATTTAAAAAAAAAAGGCTTGAAAGTTGAATGCCATTTCGATAATAAAACGAATACCTTGTAAATTAAACATATGTTTTGACGATAGCTTCCTTAAAGCCAAGAAACTCTTGTTTGAAAAATTTTTTGAAGTTGTATACGACTTAAAGAATATTTTTAATAACGCTGTACAATCAAATGAAAAACCACTTAAAAATAATCCAGAATGATTTGTTAATCTAACCAATGCAATCCTAAATATTCTAACAATAAATTACCTGAGCAAACGAAGTCTTTCAAACGAAAACTTGGACTATTATAAAGCATTTCCTTTGAAGCTTAACAAAAAAAGAGTTAGATAAGATACAAAACACTGATTAGCATTTTATATTCAACAAGGAAATAAACTATAATTTAAGAAATTAATAATTCACAATTTAATATACACTTGAAAAACGATAACAATCATCACCATTGCATAAGCATTTAAAACCTATTCTGATTATGAATTTTATACTTAATATTGTTATAAATTACAAACAAACTTTGAATTTGCTACTGAAGTTATAAAAAAACTAAACTTGAAAAATAGACATTGCCTGTAAATACCGATTGAACCACGAAACTTGGTTTCTTGAAATTTAAACAGAATCCACCACGCTTGAAAGATGATCCGGAACGAACAAGGAAACCTTCTCTAGAATAACTATCGCACTGAGCCAGAATCACCTGTAGCTTAGTGAAATCTGAATACTTCTCTTTCGGTGGCATCTGAGAAAATCGAAACTGCATTTTAGTTGTTACTTTTCGTTTTAAGTTACATTTTCTACGATTTTTTTTATACAAAAATTTAAGTTATTGCTATTAACTGTAATGTAAATTTGGCTGTTACTCAGAACAATTATAATATATTTTTTTTATTTGTTAATTAAAATAAATTATTAATGCCATCGTTTTTATTCCATTTAATAATCGATCTATTTTAAGGTTGCAACAAGGTTTTAACTAAATTTAGAATTCTATTTTTATGAGCAAATCCGAATAATTAAGTGAATTCTGTTAATTTAATTCATTTTTAAATAATCGAACTGTGGAAACTGGCCAAACATAACTTAATAAACCTTCTAGGTAATCCGGCTGAAAGTACTGATAAATTGTAGCTCGCTGCTAAAAAAAAACTCAGTAAATGTATAAATCGATTAAATCCAACTCTACAGAGGTTTAAATAAAAGTTGATAGAATTAAAAGCATCATAAGCGAATCATAAAAATGAAATCTTCTAGTATAATTACCGCTGTAAATAAATTAAATATAAAACATCACGGGCGTGGGTTGCTTTATTAAAACGTTTTAAAGATACTACAAAAGGGTTTAAATGTAAAAAAATCTTTTAATAAGCTCACCTACGCATTTTAGATTACGATTTTCTGGGAAGGGATAAATGTAAAGCAGACGACGATATTCCCCCTTAATCAGATAAAGATAAACAGGATAGAAAGAGGATTTCAAAGTTTCATATTTTTTGTTGATATTTATGGATTTCTGAACATTTGGTTATTACAAGAATTTTTCTGAAAAAATGTTATTTGTAATAAGCAAATTTGAATGACCAGAAATGTCCTCCAATTACTTAAACACAGCAAAGCCACGAAGTCAAAGTCCCTATTTAAACGGGACAGCAAAGTTCAAATACAGGTATTAAATGCAATTTAGAGGGACCCTTTGTGCTCTTTATGTTTAAAGGGATAGGTAAACTTGAGCATGAATGGAAGCGCTTAATGTAACAGAATCACGTATTATCCTGCACATGTCACCTCTAAAGAGTTAATAAAATGAAATAATTTAATTATAACATACCAAAGGATAGAATTGTGTTGATATTTTATATACGAAAAGAAATTTAGTCTAAAAACTTCTTTACGAGGGCTTAGCTTAGAGCATACATGTATAACATTGACTTAAATCTTTTTATACTTAATTTTAAAGAAGAATTGATAGTTGCGAATTCAGCAATACGCTTAATACATTCTTCGCTTCTTAAGTGTTCTTTGTTGTCTTTTAAAAAGATACATAGTACAAACTCTTCAAGTATTTTTAACTTCAAACATCCCCAAGAGCAGCTACTGTATTAAAACTTTCTGATGAGGGCGGGGGGCTGATCCTGACTGAGAGAAACGAAATTCTAAAACGCATAGAAAGATTTTATGGTGGCCAGAAAACAATGAAGACGAAAGGATAGCCAAATTAATAAGGTATTTCACAGAGGATATTCCTAAAATAAGTGTACATGAAATAAAAAACGCTCTTAAATCTATGAACAATCTATGAACGAAATAACGGTATAGTCTCGGAACTAATTAAGTCCGGAAAATTTTCTAGTCTACGATCTTTGAAAATTCTGTTTAATAAGTTTTTGGATGAAGGAAAAGTGCCCACAAATTGGAAAAACTCTTGTTAGATAAAAAAGGAAACATACCTACACGACCTCTAAAACTATAGACCAATTCCACCTACAAAAACTATTAACTAAAATAACAACAAATAGAATATCCACTCGCTTAGATCACTACCAACTAGGCCTGCGCGATAAGAAAAAAATATCGAAAATATCGATATGGAAAAAGTATCGATATTATCCATATATCGATTGAATTGACTTATCGAATATATTGATATATGTAATATATCGATATATTGAATATATTGATATATAGAATAAATCGATATTTAGATTTCCTTTAATCACCTTTCGGTGTTACAATTCGTTGGCCAAAAATTAAATAATTTAATGAGGAAACACAAATACAAATATGCAATTGAATTAAGCGAGCGTCTTGTTGTCGCAATACCCGTGAGGTATCTGCTTATTTTATCTGCTAAATATTCTTGTCCGACAATAATAAGAGAATAATAACCCACAGAACAAGCAGGAATCCCAAATAATTACAGTAACATAGACCGTGTACACTCTCTAAGACAACAACTGAAACTAAAAGCTACAGAATATACAGGGTGTATGAAAAAAGCCGACAAATAGTCACATCATGAAAAACTACATCAAAAACCTAACAAGAAACTTCAAAGGCATTTTGACATCAAACTCGTAGTTTCCACAATATCTTCGATTCAAGTTTTTTAAATTTGGCTTTTTACCAATGTTACTATTTACAATTAAAAAATAATAAACTAAAAAATCAACTATTTATTCAAAACTAGATAACAATTTATAATAACTGTTCAAAATGACCCCCTCCAACATCTCGACACCTTCTCCCTCGGCGAATGATGTTCTGCAACATATTATTTTCTCCTATTGTGACAACTGCTTGCTGCATTCTTTCTATCAGCTGCACTTCTGTGTTTATTTCTTCTTGGTAGACGATCTCTTTTAAAGTTTCCCATAAGTAGCTGTCAAGACCACTCTGCCGTACCACTTCGTCCAATCTATCTCGCAAGGAACTCCTCATTTAACCGGTTTCTTGTTTGAATTCCCCAATGAGCTGGTGCTCCATCCATTTGCAACCACATACTTCCTCTGGTTGCTAAAGGGATGTCTTCTAATAAATCGGGCAAGTTGTTAGTCAGAAACTCCACAAAATTGTTTGCAGTCAAACGTTGGGGTAAAATATGTGGTCCTATTAATCTAGCACCAAGTATTCCAGCCCAAACGTTTACACTAAATCGCACCATGATGATGGGTTTGATAAATAGCATGGGGGTTCTAGTCACTCCATTGGTGCATGTTGTGAATATTGAAAATCCCGTTTCAAGTAAAAGTGGCTTGATCTGTCCATAAGATATTTTTAATGAATCTTAGATTTTATTCTTGCTGACGAAGCAATCATTCACAAAATCGCATTCTCCGCTGATAATCTTCTGGTAGTAACCCTTGTGCCCATTGATAATGATATGGGTATAAATCATTTTCTTGTAGTAAGCGGTGTACTGTTGAGTGATTAACGTTATTAATCGACGAGCTACAGAACGAGTACTTAATCCAGCATTATTTTCGAAGGTATTCAATACCTCTTCCTCCACATCTGGCTCCAGTACATGTCGGCCGCGACCTCTGTCAGTCGCATAAGGTCCAAGTCTTCCTGTTTCCTGTAATCTTATATCTAACCTTCTTATAACATTTGATCTAGGATGTCTTCTATTTGGGTAACGTTGCGAGTACAGTTGTTCAGCTACATGAAAATTTCCAGCCTCACCTAAGATTAGATAGGTACATATCTGCATATTCTTGAAGTGTTTATTCCATAATACAATATTTCAAAAACACAGTACTAATTAAACGAAATAACAACTTTTGAACAAAAACGCAAAATATCAAACCAAAACACAAAAAAATAATGAAACAAACGGACAATTCGAAATTATTAAAGCAGACAAGCAATTGCTGACAAATCAAAATGACAGGAAAGCAATGTTGATCTAAATAAAAAGAATTCGAATTTTGCAGTAGTTAGTTAGCAACAGTGCAGCGTTGCAAAACCTTTTAAAACTTTCAGAAGCAAAGAATTTGCTTTAATTGAAAACACATTATAGCCAAACTCCAAGTACAAAGTGCTAAAATACTAACTGGTTGTGTTTCCTGTTGCTTAAACTATGGCCAATCATTGTCATTTAATAATAATTCACCCTAATAAAAAAATTAGTATCCTACTTAAGACTCTCAATTACTCGATAACTAGAGGGTTACCAGCAAAACGGGACTAGAGTTTTTTGCTTACTTCTTAATGCTGCTTCCCATGGTGTACCTATTTGTCGGCTTTTTTCATACACCCTGTATAATAAAAAGCATTTATCTCGCCTTCATGGACTTCGAAAAGGCTTTTGACAGCATGGAAACTAGGTCAATCATCCAAATCATTAGAGATCTCCAAGAAAATACTGGTATAACTGATACAATTTTTGACAACACTGAACTACTGAAAATACAAAGAGGTATACGGCAAGGGGTCACAATATCCCCAAAATTATTTACTAATGCGTTAGAGGAGACATTCAAAATGCTGGATTGGACACACAAGGGAGCTACTGTCAACTGAAAAGTCATCAGCAAAATAGGCCTGAATATGAACAAAATGAAAACGAAAGTAAGTAGATAAGCTATGAGAGAACGGGACCAACATCCCATCTATTTTCTTATGGGGATTCATTTTGCAATTCAATGACGCTTGTTTGGGAATCACGCGGCTTATCTACTACCCATGTCAGGGTCATCAGTAGTTGCTATGCGGAATAATGAGGTCAATGGTTTGCAAGCTAGTGCCTGTCTGACGGACAGAGTCCAAGAATTGCTCTAAAATAAGGCCATCTCGTGTCTAATACCAAAGTCATCTATTGTTGCTATGTGGTCATTATAACAATGGTTTCTAAGCTCCGTCCATAGCATAGCTATAACTGATGACCCTGATATGGGTAGTAGATAAGCTACTTGATTCCCAGACAAACATCCTTGAATTGCAAAATAAACCTCCATAAGAAAATACATAGGATTTTTGGTCCCGTTCTCTCATAGCTTATCTACTAAAGATAATCAGACAGATCATCTACAAATCATATGTGATAATACAATATTAGAAACAGTTAATGAATACACATATTTGGGACAGAACATAGAATTTAAAACAAATAGTAAAGACAGGTAACTCAAACGAAGACTACGACTTGGCTGGGTGGCTTTCAGGAAACTAAGATATATTTTCACGTCTAAACTGCCTCAGTATCTAAAAAAGTGTGTAGCCAGTGGTTCCTCGCTAATATACAAACATACGAATCAGCAACTTGCTGAACAATGGAAAGAAGCATATTGAGCGCTTGCTTGAGAGACCATGGGTGAGGGGCAGAACAGAAGTCGTTGATGTTATTAGAAGGGCAACACAACTAAAATGGCAATGAGCTGGTCACGTCACGCACCTACAATATAAGAAGTAGACAAAACAGATAACAGTGTGTGACCATAGACAGTCAAGCGAAATACAGCGAAGGCCAAATAAGATTAAATGGGAAAACGACGGACAGAGAAACATGGAAAGAATTGGGGAAGGCGTACGTGTAACACTGAAGAGACACCCTCTGAAGAAGAAAGAGAAAGGGAGTACAAACTGCTGAAGCCAAATAAGTAATTAATTATATTGTAACGATTTCACCAAGTCTACTTGTGTTCCTTGTGAATACTCTTTATTAAATTGAATAACGATAATAACGATTTGCTAATTTACGAACACCAAGTTTAACATAAATAAATACTAATTCAGTCTAATTTATCTACACTCAATGTTTATTTATACCACTATTATTTATTTTAAACGGCACGTATTATATAATCATCGCTGCTCGAGATTCTTCATTGAATTTTTGACTGCGTGCTCTTGCCTGGACGCATTTTGATATATGTTCCTACATATGCAGCCGCTACTTATTCTGAAATACGGTGGAAGCTTGTAGTGTGTTATGGGCGTTCGTTATTTGTAACACGCTTTTCGATGTCGTGTTCAACTACAATATTAATAATTTATTGTAATTAACAAATAAAAAATCTATTATAATTATTGTCTCGACTAACAAGTAAATTAAAGTTAAAAAATATTACAATTAAAAGCAAGCGTTAAGTTCTTATGCATAGTAAGATAAAAAAAGGTGATAACCAAAACCAAAAATTTCTAAGTTAAAACGATAAATATGTTAAATCTCAATCTTCTCAGATACCAAAATTATGTCACCGAAGGAGAAGTATTCAGATTTCTCTAAGCTACAGGTGTTTCTGGCTCAATGCGATAGGTTTCCTTGTTCGTTCCGGATCATTTTTCAAGCGTAATAGATTTTGTTATATTTGAAGAAAATCTCGTGGTTCAATCGTCAGTTCCAGGCAATGTATATTTTTCAAGTTTTTCCAGTAGCAATTTCGAGGTTTGTTGGTAATTTATAACTTATAACATTATCGCATAAAAAATTCATAATCAGAGTAGGTTTTAGATGCTCATGCAATGGCGATGATTGTTATCGATTTTCAAGTGTATTATTGTATTAAATTCTGAATGTGAAATTAAGGTGTGTTTCCTCGTTGATTGAAAAAATGCTAATCGGTGTTTTATGTCTTATCTAATTCTTTTTTTTTGTTAAGTTTCAAAATGATTGCTTTGTAGTTGTAGAAGCTTTTGTATGAAAGGCTTTGTCTACTCAGCTAATTTATTGTTAGAATTTTTATAATTAAATTGATTAGATTAACATAGCTTTCAGGAATATTGTTTTTAACTGTTCTTAGTTTTATTGAAATTTTTGTACAGGGTTATTTAAAGCATTTCTAAAGAATCTCATTCATGTTTAATCATAACATCAATCTAAGCGATTAGATAACAATTCTAATAAATTTTATGGAATTAAGTATCTTTGCATTTTTTGGGCTTTAAGTTGTTGTTTCATGTTAACTGTTACATTGTTTAAATTTGTTAATAAATAATTCACACCACGAACCGAAGTTTTAAATATACGTTTTAAAACCGTTGCAATATTAAGGTGGAATTACTAAATTATATGGGCAATATTTGAATAGAATGCCTATACAAAATAATTAATACGGCATAGAAAACAGGAACAATACCGAAAAATTGAAGTATTGTGACAATTCTGCCAATGTATAATAAAGGTGATTAAAGCACACGAAATCGTACTAGAACAGACTCTGCGAGGCATAATAGAAGATAACTTACATAGATGGGAATCAAAGTGGATTTAGACCCAATAGAGGAACGATGAATCATATTTCTAGCCTACGGCAACTGATGGAAAAAAATAACACAACAGATAATGTCCTATATGAAACGTGTTTTGCAGATCTAGAAATAGAATCAACTACACCAGCTCACACGAAACACGTCTAACTGCGTTGACTGTGCATTTACAATGGGCAAGCATGTCTGTGCTAAGGCGTTTCATATCATAGACATACAAAATTATCGGTAATACTAGAAATACCATTAATATAAGATGACAAAACAGGTTTAACCATCTCGGTCATATATCCAACTCCGATTGGATACGTGACTTACTAACTACCTTGCACTGTAGAAGCGGTGTCCTGCTGCTGGCGTCACAGGCATATTCAAGTTATACAGTGCTCCCAATCCCCACCTATCACAATAAATCCTTTCACACCTTGTTGGCATGGCAATCCAAGATTGATCCACGGGGATCTGCTCCATTTCAATTGGTGATGATTATTAATATAATAATTAACTATCCATATTCGAAACGCTACTGATAGCGCACGTCAATCATTTGAAATCACACTATAAGTATGTACATTATACAATATCTAGCTGTTTAGATATCAATATGATCATAATAATAGACAACGTAATATGAATTTAAAAACTTCTGAAACTAAAACAACCAAATGTGTGAAAACCTGATTTCTAATTTTCATAATATTAATTTTAAATAGCAATTATTTCTACACATTCACTTTCATTGTCAACCATATCATTTTAAGCTTCTTAGGTTTTTAATGATGCTAACTTTTAAATTAAAAGAACTCAGAACAAATTTTCAGTTAATAAAATTGCAGTTTTCAAATTAAATTTTTTAGTATCACAAAAGGTTACGGAAACTAGTCGTTGTCCAGTTTCTTTAAAATAGTAATTGTTAAAATGATTATGGCATGATTACACCAACTTGAACATAAAAAGTAGTCGGCCAGTTAAGAAAAACTGCTTCTTAGGCAACGTGTTTCACAAGAGAAAAACGAATACGAATGTTGTATTAAATTACTAAATTTTTTAATGTAAAATATTACTTTCCAGAACGATTTAGAAATAACTTAAACGACTTAGAACTCAAAAATGTTTTCCATTTTAACATCTCTAACTTTTAAACTTATCTTTACAGCACTTACCTCTTCGTACATTATAATTGCGAAACATTAAACCAATTAAAGATTTTAGCCCAAACGTTCCACTAACACAGCGACATCTAACCACACTAACTGAATAAAAATCGAGCATACAAATTTCATATTCTTTCTCTCCGAACCAATACAACTTTGTTGTTTGTAGAAGTAGAAGTGAACCTCATTATTTAGTAAAAAAATAAGCTTCATCATTGTTTATAAGTAGAGGTTTCTAGAAAACAAGCTGAAATACTCAGTTGTTAAAGCAAGTTTGTTTCGTTTAAATTTTTTAGATGTATCACCAAATACATTATTTATGAAATTGTGGATTCATGTTCTAAGCATACAAATAATAAAGATAACAATAACATCATTTTTAGCTTACAAAACGAGGGTTTTGGCTTTAATAGTTGGGATAGAAAAATATTTTAAATGAGCTACGTATTTGGAATGGTTTTGTTTTAAAAATTTAATATAATATTTAAACCTTTCTATAACCATAAAAAGAATCAAAGTTTGCAGCCTCAATCGATACTCTCAAAAGTCTTAATCAGGGTTGTTTCGAAAGTGAAACTTTTAAGTACACAATTAATACTAAGCCATAAAGACATGCTAATCTCTTTAAAGCACTGTCAGTCACAGCCCACATATTATGCAAAAAAGAAGCGTTAACCCCACGTCGTTCCTGTCGTCAACGCCCGTATTTTTGCCATTACCCTATATTTAGAAAATCCCTGGCTGAATATCTATTTGGGCGCGTATAACAAACAGTATTTGAATACTCAAACTAGGTACATTAAAACCATACTGAAAACTATTAAATTTAATCGTCATTTAAATAAAATTTCGTTACTCGTAGAAAGTAATTTCAATCAAGCAACCATTTTTAATTCAAGTCCACCATTCTACGACATTTTCGTCTCATTATTGAACCTGTTTTAATTCAATTACGTTTTTTCATTACGGTGCAGGTTCTGAATTAAAACCGCTCTCTTTTTAGCGTTTTTGTCGGATTCAACCTAAAATTTCGGGCTTGAGGACGAACTTTCGTATATGTAAATAATGTAAAAAATATTATTTAAAAAATCAACTTAGGCCAAAAACTTCAAACTGTTAAGTTAAAAAGAAACCCCGAAAATTACAAATTAAATAAAGATTAACCAGAAAAGTTCCAAAGCCTGTCCAACCCATTCGTCTTCTTTTCAGTCTAATTTTAACAAGAAACCTTATCTCATTCTAATTTCGCTTTTTTATCATTTTAAATATCTTATTAAGTCGAAACTAACCGAGATTCAAAGAGATGTGAATTTAAGTTTTTTAATTAACGTCCTTGATAATAATTCACGCCGTACAATGTCTGTGATAGAAGGTTTTACACTTTAGACAAGTAAAAAAGTGCCATATTTTAAATGGAGTGGTTAAAAGATATCATAAAAAGCTTCGTCGTATAAGCTCGCGTTAAATTACTAGCGAAACACGATACTTATCTCGGATTTTACTAAAAAACCTTCGCAGTCTGTGAAGTAAAATCGACGTAGTTTTCGCTCTTTTTGTTAGTATCTGCTTTGTTTATGGCACTGTACGAGTAAATATGGCTTATAAATTTTGTTCAGTTTTAACAAGATAAACTAGAACTTAATACAAACGTTTTGTTTAGAATAGAACTAGTCATTTGGAATTTGATTTTCGGATGATTAATGAAAAAGCAATAAAAGTGTAAAATAAAGTAGAAAAACATCTAATCAGAACTACAACATTCATTTAGTACCGTATTTGCGAGTTTAACAACAAGCCATCAGGCGTAAGATGGAGAATAAAAAGTTAAAATGAAACGTAGAACTTACCACATCGATTCTTAATTTCTGTAAAGTTTGAAAACGCTTACCTGAAACAAGAGGAAATAATATTTAAACATTACAGTCTGAACAAATAAAATTACAACAAATATAAATTTTAACAAGTTCAAATTGGATTAAGTACAAATTAGACTAAATTGATCTACATTCAGTTACCCGAAACATACTTAATTCGATTATTTTGCATACAAAATCGTAGCAGTTGTTAAGTACTTTCAAATATTCAAATTTCAAATGTAAGTTTAAAATTCAAATGATGGAAATATTCGCTCATACAAATAATAATTTTCTGTATAGCTCCCTTTAGCCTTAAAGGCGAATGCTTAAAGGAAACAGAACACTTTGAGGTTATTACGTTTTACAAACACATTCTTCCGAATTATTTATTATAACGAATTCGGTGGTCTTTGAAACAGAGCTGCAGCTTATTCAAATGAGTTTATGTACTCATAATTTCGGTAAAACTACGCTTTATATTTATTCGATATTCGAAATCGATGTTTCCGATTAAATAAAGTCAAGACGAAATTTTTATTTCAACATAAAAGATTTAGTCCACTAGAAAGTTTAATTACATTGTAAGATCACCAGAGTTTATTCAAAACCAAATGCATATTACTACAGCTAAGTTGTTACCAGCAGTAAATTCGACGCTGCCAATTAAATAAAATATTCAAACATACAATATAAACCGGATTTATACATATTTATTTATTTAGCTATACAAGAAATAAGATGGACTAAAAGTGGTATAATCCGAAAAAGGGAGCATGACATATATTATAGCTACCACAAGAGTGAACACGCATTTGGACAGGCTTTATTGTAGGCAAGAAAAGATCTAGTAATAGGCTTCCACCTAATAAATAAAGCAATATTGGAACAAAGGCGAATGTAAAAATATTAAAATTATAAAATTTAAGCGTGGATGACGTCAGGTGCGACGTATCGAGGTTACATCTTTTAAGAATGCAACATAAACACGTACGATGAAGGGCAATGTACTGTGTTATTCGATACCTCACACGTGCTCCTATGTAATTCGGCATTTCCAACACGCATGTTGAGAGAAGGGAGTCAATTTTCTGTATAAATACCGCTGAAACTAAGCTAAAAGGATAGTTAAGTCCGATCCATCAAAGAAGCAGTATCAACAGAGAATTGACACCCTCCAAGGCGATAATTCCAGTAATACACACGTAAGATTGTTTTATTTTAACTTAACTTTAATTCCAGAATTGTAAAATATTTATGTGAATTATTTAAATTCTTTTTATGGACTTAGCCGTTTTAAATGTGATTGGGACTTAGAATAACTTATACCATTTTGTAAAACTAAAGCAGAGATATGAAATACATGATGTTAGTTGAATTTGACTTTGAATAAAAACCTCTCGTAAAAGCCAAGCAATGTAACCAAGTGGCGACGTTGGTCAAAGGCTCTACCAAAATATTAAAGTAACTTATTTATATTAATTTCTAACAATAAACCAACCAGCTTCGCCACAATATACAGGGTACGATTAAGAAGAATGTTCTTCAATATCAGTATAATTAACGCACATGTTCCAACAAAGGAGAAATCTGATACTGATAATTTTTGAAGGAAGTATTATAAAAGAAGTTTGGAAATGTCAAGCAGATGTAACTTACGAAGTACTGGCAAGAATTATAACAAATTTCTCACATGGTATCATCGGAGAGGATCAGGGAGAATTTAGAGAAGGCAGATTCACAACAGATCAAATCTTTGTTCTAAAACAAATTTAAACTACAAGTTACGAGCAAGACTTGCCACTGCCCATTCCTTTCATCGACTTTAAGCAAGCGTCCGACAGAGTTATAAGGATGAAAATATACGAGGCGATGAAGAAGTTTGGAGCATCCGAAAAAAGAATCAGATTACATAGATTCTGTGATCCTATGAGTAATACTTAATAATAAGTAGAGTACCTGTAGAAAGAAATCTTTTACGAGAGTTTGCTGTGCATGTAGGCTTAAGACAAGGAGACTCTCAACCACCCTCTTCAAGTTTATGTTGGAAGCCATAATAAGAGAACGCAAAATTCTAACAACTTTTCGTTATCATACCAGGTGGTAATCAAACAAGACGATTGATCAGAATTTTATAAAGTAACCCACGGGAACTCCAGCAGACGTTTCTACAAAATTCTTAATAAAAGCTTCCTCGACAACACAACTTAAGCTATTATCAAACAACGTGACTACACTCTACACTACAGTGCAATCTTGAAAGTTTATTGTCTGGAACGATCAAAACGGAATGCATTTCAAGGATGCATTCGTCTTTCGAACAGACAGATTGGTTCATTTGTTTTTCTCATTTGCTGCTCATCGTATCTGCTGCAGACATATTGTTTGCAACTTAACATGTGAACAGACAGCCATATTAAAACGAGTTTATACACGTCACACGCAAATCTAGTAAATTATCAGCTATAAATCTCCAACTCAAAATAAAATAGTTACAAACCGACAAACACCTGCCAAAAACTCAAAAGTTTTAGTGTAGGTCAATTTAAACATCAGCGTGTCAAACCTTCATTAAAGCAAATTAACCAGGCTCAAAAAACCACAAACAAATAAAGCGGTAGTCGATCACTCCCTTAATAATCTCTGTGTAAATTTACAAAACAGTACGTGGCCTAAATTGTTGAAATTTGACGAAACGTGCAATATATGAAAAGAACATCGCCTGAGGTTTTAAGCAAAGAATGTGGGCGCATTGCTGGAGAATAAGACGAAACCGCAATCACTCGGATTACTATTGGTTTCGAAGTGGAAACTCATCTCCCACCAATGTTTACACAACGGCCTTATTTTCAACCACAACATTTAATGGCCCAAACTTCTATTAACTTCATTTAAATTTTACTGATATCCCTTTTGTAATTACGAAACACTAACTAACGTTTAGATCTTATCTTCGAAATTACAATTTATTGGAACATCCAGAAAATTGTAAATAATATATTGACGGCACTAAAATTGCCTCGGTTAGAGATAGATAAGGTTATAAGTAAAAGATTCATTCATCTCTGACGTTCCAGTTCTAGAAATAAAAATAAAGCACCGGCAATTTCCGTGCAGCGTAGGATATCCGCTGCATTTCAACACCTACAGCTTGACACATTTTCAGTACATAGTAATGAAATTGTTCGAGCTTGCAAAATCGCTTAATAATAAAAGAGAGAAATAGTAGACGTTCGTTGTTTTTGTATTACCTACATGGTTAGATTACTGATAAGCATTAATATAGGAATACACAATACAGTATATAAATACGAAATAACAAAGGATTCCCAAAACAAGAAAATAACGTAAGGCGATTGTAGCTTTCAGACGATGCGGGGCAAGAAATCAACTTTTATCCTCTTTTATTGCGTTACGAGGATACTTTTATTACGTTCCTTTACATCATAGATTATACATAGACTTACAAAGTATTAATTTTTCAATAAAAGGATTCGTAATCCTCTCATTATCCAATAAATAATTGTTAGATTGTATTAAGCAGAAGTGATAAATACAAGTACATATCCGCAAACTACAGGTAAAGACGTGGAGTTAATACCAAAATTTTATAATAAAATTATAGGTGTAATAAGAAAGATGAAGAATAAATTAATAACAATTCAATTTTGAAAACAAGTTTTGTAAAATACATATATCTTTCAATACAACAAGTACATAAAAAAACTTGCCTTATTTATTCAAAATTGTAAGTTTGTAGCAAAACACCTACATCCACGCGTGCCTGCCACTGTAATTTCAGGGTTGGACATCGAAAATAAGGGAAATACATAGATAAATACGGTTTAGGTGACGTCACGGAAAAACCGAGAACGATAGAACGGATTAAGAAAGCGAGGATATCACCCCACGAATGGTATTCGGCCACGCTGCGCGTTGCAATTTGTAAAGAAATAATTTCTTCAGCAAATAAACTATTGTTATAAATTAGTTCTAATTATTCAACACCCGCGAAACCACCAAAAAGGTATTTCGGGGAATTCTACTGAGAAGAACAGTATATAGTTAGAAAGTCCTTTTTTTCCTTCTTTGGCCGAAGTTTAGACCATTGGCTTGGTATTAACCCATAATTTAAGTTGCGTGGGTCGTTTTAACTCGTATGTTGAGCACAAGGCTAACTTTACCCATAGAAGGAAGAGAAGAAGATCTACTCATAATATGGAGGGGGCACATTAAGCCCCCGCCATATATTGTTTGTATGTATAAACTCCGAACTCGTGAATAGAACCTAAAATTCCTACGTGAAAAGACTTATACACAACACTACTTGCTTCTCAAGGCGCTTTCTAACTTCTACAAAGGATACTATATACGTGGTGAATGCGAGGGGATGACAAGGATAACAATTATGCGAAACCAAATTGATTCTATCTGCGTTAGCAAGAGGTTTAGCAACACATATGGAGGAAGTAGTGCTGGCGATAAGCTGAGATCCAAAGTGATATTTGCATTCGGTAAATATGCCACCGCTTTTCAGGCAGAGATCTTCGCGATCCTAGTCTGTAGAAGGTACTCCAACGTGAAATTAAATAGGCTCGGTGAAAACTTTGGGTCAAAGTGCTAAGGGTACCTAGACATAACAATAATGAAGGTAACGAAGAAGCCAATAGAGGCTCGTTGGATCATCAGAAAAGATTAAATCATTGGCTTCAAAGCCAAATGGTAAAACTTCTTATAAGGCCATTTTCGTCCGACAATACCCAGCAGATGTGCAGATCACCAGAAAGCAAGCAAGGATCGTCGCCGGTCTACTAATAGGTCATGGACACCTGAAGAAGCATCTACACTATGAGAATTGCTAATGAGCTACTGACCCATGGTGTAGGAGATGCAAAACATGGGAATCGTACATGTCTGTGTGTGAATACCTTGCGCTTAAATAAATAAATAAATAAAGTCTATTTCCCTTAGACCTTACAGGTATGAATGGGCACATCATTTACAAAATGAACATATTCAAGATTACTTAAAAATACATAAGGCACATGCACATCAAGGCATAAAATGTTTGGAGAAGGTTTAAGCTTTTAGAGAAATTCCTGTGAACAGGATCCTGGCTGTTGCTCTGGAATCCAGCCTCTTCAGGATAATTCAATAGCCAGATAGGTGGTTAGTACAATAGGTCTTTTGGCCAATTCGTTTTATACGGCCACCAGCACAAGAAGAATAGCACATTTGGACGACAAATAAGTAGGCGCAACCGTGAAAACAGCTCTGAAAAAATTTACATTTTATCAAAAGCTTTGAATAACTCTTTCGTCGCTTGTTTCAATGCCACAACTAAATCAAAATCGAAAATTGGAGCAAGGTACCTTTCTTCAGAACAAGGGAATTGCGTAAAAACCCTATTTCTAAAACTGCCTTACAAAACTAGATGGGGTACCATTACTGTTACAAGATACATCAAGGTTAAGAAAGCAAGCATTTGCACAAAAGTTAAAAAATAACTGGGTGCAAAATTTAAAAAAAAAATAAAACTCCAAAAATATAAGATATGTGTAAGTAATTATGAGAAAGACAAAAAAATGGACGATGGAAAAAATAATACAACCATGAGACGACTAATGAAATCAGATGAAAAATCAAAGCAAAGATAAGTGTACAATATGATACATTAAAAAAATTAGACCACAAATAAGAGAAGCCAAAAAGAACTGGTCAAAAACAAAATGTCAAAAAATCGGTAAATTGGAAACAATCACTACATTTTAGTCTCGATGTTCCTCAATTTCAAGCTGACTTATGGTGAGCCGCATCAGAATCTTCTTTGGAAACCTGTTTTTCTTAACATATTTTTAACACTGCGTCTATTGTTGTAGAGCGATGATGATGCTAGTATTTTCCTCTCCGCTCATTTCCAACAACAGTAAAACACGTCTAATAATTCATCAAATAAGCAACGCCACCTCTGGTGTTAAATGTTTTTGGAACAGGTTTACGCAACCGCTCTTGTTTCGTTTACGTTTGGTTTAATTTTTTTAAAATATTTTTTGACCGTATTTTTATCTACGTTCTCGTTGTTCTTATGACTTAAGGGCCACCTTTTACATTACATGAATGTGTAAGACATTGCGTCTTACACGATGACTCATTATTAAGATTTTCTGTTAACTGTTAAAGTCAAATGCGTGAATATTTAATCATTTGTTATGTATTCTATCATGTTTATTTTGCCGCATTAAAAAATTAAATATCTATTAAAATACTGGGTGTTACTTTTTCAACTAAAATCAGTGTAAAACGACTAGCAGAAAATGCCATGACAGAATTAACTTTAAACTACCGAGATCGCCCACTAAAATTTGTATAGAAATAAATACAAACGAAATGCAATATGAGTCCATTATAATTTTAATCTAAACTTTAATATGGCGAATGTATATTATAAGACAGGTTTGTGGGTGAACAAGGTAATAAGTAATAACCAATAAGAAAAAAAATTAAAAGTGCCAGAAATTCGTTATCGTGTTTACTTCATCCTTCGCAGTTACTTTCTGTTATCTACGCGGCCTTAATCTGAGTTTTTTCGAACAATTTAATTAAATATTATTTACACTGAGTATATCAGACAGGTTTAAATTAAGAGATAAATTTGAATTCATATGTAGAACTACCCACACGAAGTGTGAATTTATTTGGCAAATATGAAGCCCGCACAGATAAAATCGCACAAAATTTATAGATCTTTCGCTGAAACTGCTGTATAATATAATAATCTTGAGTTCTATTTACTGTTATGACTCCACTATGGGTCTTTCGTTTATTATACTGATAGCTTGTAAGCTCACAAATTACGTCTTTGAGGCTGGTGTTAGAAAAATATGAGCGAACATTTTTTCCTCATTCTTTCCGTTTTTGAAAGGATTAAGGTGTGCAGTATTTCGAGCTTTTTTATTCTTTGTTTGGGTACGATTTTTTCGGTCGGGCTGAAGGTTTTAGGTATTACGTCACAACGTGAGCTATCTTGGCACTCACGAAGGGAAAATTCTCGATAAGCGTGCATCTTCTTTCGAGACGTATTCGCAGCCCATTAATCTAAGGTGGCTAATTGTAATTTAAGGAAGAGTTTGACCCTTAGGCGATAAAATGTGTTACAATTAAAGCTTTCAGAGCTGTGTTTTACGGTGATTTCCGTATTTAGGCTAATTTTTACTTCATTACTTCAGGTATTTTTAAACTACAGAAAATGCTTTGTTTAAGCTTAGAAAACCAACCACATATATCAGTGCTTTTGTTATCAGAATTTAAAGCTTACGAAAATCCCTTTGTTTTAATAAACAAAATCCAGAGAAAGTCAAAACAGGTTAATGTAGGTCAGGTTAAAATACAAACCCGGTGGTTATGTTTGTCGGTAATAAAACAGCCAAGAAATCTAGAAGGCAGCAAGGTTAAAAAGCATCTGTCGGTAATAAAGACGATTTCCTGCAGTAACTTTCTAGGATTTCGTTATCCTAGCCAAGTGTGTAACCTACTTTGTAAAACATTTCAGTGTATCTGGCAATATACGAAAACCAAACTAAAAAGGGAATGTAGGGCACTTCTTATAACATGGTATTCAGTCTAAAATTATGCTAAATTTTTGTTTATCCTCGTTAGAATAACAAAAACCAGAATAAAGAAAATTCTAAAGCATCTAATTACAACAAAAAATTATACAAAAACAGTTGTTATTTCGGCGCTTTAACGTTAAAGAAAAGGCTGTTGGTGAAACTACAAGTAAAATGAGTAAACCAAACTTCATTTTGCAAAAAATTCAGAAAAACCAATTTCAGGAGAAGTAAAATATAAACGTTGTGGTTTGAATTGAAATTTAACAAATAGGGAACTGAACATAACCGACTGAGTTAATACCTAAAAAAAAATAATTACATGACAATTTAGCACAATTTCCTGCTACTAAAGTTTGTAGAAGCATTTATTTAGTGTTCACATTTTCAAAAATTTGCTTAGGGTCATAACCACAATTTCTAAAAAATATGTTTCATTAAACTATGTAGGTTTACCGTTCAGTATTTAGTGGAAGAGAGTTGTAAATCAAAGCTTTATAAAGCAATGAATTGCGAAAATTAGGTAACCTAAAATAATGGCGATTTCTGATATTGCAATAAAGAATAATTGACTGAACTCCATTTGAAATGGACTCGAGACAAGTAAGTAAGTAAGTAAGTAAGTAAGTAAGTAAGTAAGTAAGTAAGTAAGTAAGTAAGTAAGTAAGTACCTGTATAATTAGAGGGTCTATCGTTTCTATACAGGGTGATTCAAAAGTATTGTCATTAATTTTAAGAGTAGATAGAGCATATCAAAGAACAACTTTTTTCAATAAACCATGTGTCGCAAGTAAACGGTAAGATCAGAAAAAAACTAAAAAGATCAATACAAAAATTGGTTTGGGGTCACTGGAATCTAAATTTATCAAACTCCATGCTTGTTTATACAGATAAGAGAGTTCAGGTATGTTACGTAGGTCAGTATGTCTCTCAGTATTTTTCGGACTTTTTAACGTAAGGTCAGCCTAACCTTTTAGCAACTGAATTAACTGACGTTATTTTAATTTACGGGGAAGCTCTTCAGAATGCTGCAGCAGCTCTGAAATACAGTTTGTGTTTGTGTGTGTTTATGTTTGTGTTTGTGTAGAAGTTAATGAAGGAACATTTGAATATCTTCTATAAGTTCTGTAACGTACAAAATTGTGAAATGTTTCATTTATTTTTGCAGCGGTTCTCAAAAGTGTGTTTCGCTAACTCCCAGAATATCAATTTGTCCTCTTTTAATTTGCATTTTGATGTTCCAATTGACCACATTCTGAAAGCGTTCTGATGTTCCAGGTTCCTATGTTGCTAACGTTTCTATTTCTTTCATTAGTAGATAATCCTTCACTAGCTTTCCCCACCTGGAGATCCGATTAAGGGACTATTTTACCTCCAGAATAATAAGCTTTAGAAAAATTTTCGGTATTTGGTTTTGATTGAGCTGCTGCTTTCTTGGAAAATTTTTTGAATGCAGTGGCATCCGCATGCTGTCGCTTAAGCACTTACAGTAATATCCATGTTTACGTGTTGGGGGCTTTTTTTCACCAGCATCAGCACTTCGTAAGTTATACCGCCTTTACTTGGTCGCCAGGGTTTCGTTAGTGGAAATAGGGCGCAACGCGGTAAGGTGAAGCTGGCTTTTGGGTGGTTAAATTAGATTAAGTAATAATAAACAAATTTAACAACGATAATGTCTTAAAAATTGTTTTAAATGGAAAAATTGTAAACCTATTTTTTTCGAAAAAATCGAACACCTTCAAGACTCTTACAACCACTAAAACCTCTCTTTCTATTTGCACCCTGCACGAATTAAGGAACTCGCATAAATAGGTAGAACATTATTTTGATAATTGAAACTCTGCCATTTTTGAAAAGAGTAATGTATTCCCTCCACATTTTATTTGCCAAATAAAATATTCTAATCGGCATCCTCTCTTAAAATAATTACTACTTTTTGGCATGTAAGGAACTACTAATATTCAATATTAGTCAACAAAAGTAACTTAAAAATTAGAAGCAGATACAAGAATCTGTGGTTTTATAAAACCAGACGAGTGTAACATTCAAAGCTAGTCTTCTGCCCCTTGTCTAAATTACTTTTTCAGACCTAAAACATTGTCAACCTAAAAATCAAGCAAACGAAAAACGTTTGCAAGAAAGGCATTTAAACCTAAGGAAAGTAATGATATTTTAACTAAAAGCATTCGGTTAAAAACTCCCCCATGTGTTGTTGACGGTAATATAACCAGCAAGCGTCAGGGATGCCTGTGGATTTACTAATTGAGTTCATTGCGATGCCGACGGTGGTGGTGTGCAAGGGCAGAATGTCACCCGATAACACACATCGTAATAAAATTTACAAACTTTGCTACGAGGATGTGTTAAAAGACTTTACTCAGGGAAATTTCATAGTAAACCTTCATTTACATGCGTTGAAATTAATTAACATTCTACTTTTGTTAATCATCAAACAAGGGTTTTTATTTATGAAGTTCCAGGATTTATTTTTGGGGATTATTTACAGCACTTTTCATTCGTTTCATTCCATTTTTATTTCGGGGTTTGTAGATATTTGCTGTATTTTAAGCTGATTTAATATGTGATTACGTAATCAGATTTACTTTGTAATTTTAAAATAAAAATTAAATTAATTTATTAGTTTAATTTCCTTAACTTTATTCCAAATGTTTAAGCATTAAATTCAATTTTGGAACTCATATCAGTAAACATTTATGGAGTTGGCCATGCAAAAATAATATTTTTAAAAATTTGGCTAAACAATGAAGCTCTGTTTCGTATGATAAAGGCTGTTGCTTAAGGTTAGAATTAATCGAATATTTTTGAATCATATTCTTTTGCACCAGTTACAGCTCAAATTATCGCCTCCTTAATTTTATACCAAAACGACATTATTTAAGGAAATCAGAGAAGCCAATAATTCCCAATTATTCACCCCATTTCACTAATTATTATTTCGTTTCGAACGTGAGGAAGTTAATATTACTATTAATTAAATTTTCTGCCTTGCCAAAGAGCCAGTTCCGTAATTAAAACTTAACGAAACCAAAATTTTCGTTTAAGTATACAATTCTCAAACCTAACGAAATCCTATTTGTTTGGAAAGCCCCCATAAATTAATTCCGGAATTTAATATTGAAATGAGAAATAAAAATAACAAAACACCAGGCCAGTTCTGTAGATTGAAGGGAGGCAAAATGAATTTGGCAAATAAAACGAGTATATTTCGTTTTTTATGTGCCTCCTCCAGGTTGATTTAAATTTTATCTTAGCTTAAGATTTGAATAAATGGGAAAAGTTTGGTACGTTTTTGAATTCGAGTTACGCGAAGTGGTAGCAGTAAAAAAAACGGAATATCGAAGTTCATTCAACGTTTTCTGAAGTCCTTGTGCTACAATTCGTGATTTTTTATTTAGTCCTGAATGTCTCAGAAGTAAGCGGAAATAATGGAGGCGTAACAACTTATAACAAGCTTCATATTCGAGTGGGTGTTTGTATTTATTCTGCTTTCAAATATTCAAATAATCGACTCGAATATTAAAAATATTACTTCTAATTTGTTTTTTTACTTCTGTTTTTGTTTGAGAAGGACTAATTTGTTATTTTGAAGCATCTTGAATGAATTTTAAGATACGTCTGACTTTTGTTTCCATCAATTTAGCTTTTAATATCCGAGTGTCAAATTTGTATTAATTAATTTGTATTTTTAGAATTAACATAAGAAGAATATTTTTGTTATATTTATCAAGTTATAATACCAAAAATAAATTGTTTCAAAGCTATTTTACTTCGAATAAAGTAGTTTGGTACTATTTTATTTGAGGATGTTGAATTACGAGGGTGTTTTTTAAAGTTATCTACCTAGCCATGAAAATGACGCCGCACAAAAAATTGCTTGGTTGCCAAATTACTGTCCCTGTTCTAAGTACTTTTCTAAGAGTTCGTTTCGTTTTGCAGTTTTTACGATTTTTTTTCTTCCGAAAAATGAGTGAAAGTAATTTGGAGAATCGTGCAATGATAAAGTTTCTCACTAAAGAGGGAAATGGACCAAAAGCTATTCATAATAGAATGGTTACCGTGTATGAGGAAGATGCACCATCTTATTTTCAAGTAAAATTTTGGTATAAACAGTTTCGATTGGGCCGAGACTCAATTCAGGATGACCCCAGATAAAGAACGGCTAAGGCAAGAACTGAGGAGACCATCAGGCTTGTTACAGATTTGCTGCTGTTAGATCGAGGAATGAAGATCCCAGTGCTTGCTAAAGAAGCTGGAGTATCCGAAACTACAGTTTTCAAGATTGTACACGAAGAATTTTGCGTGTTGAATATATGGAAAAATGGTTCACAATTAATGGAGAGGTTTACGGAAGGACGATTCAAAACCCAACGCATGCCATTAGAGAAAAACGTCCGAATTCATGGAGAACCAAACTTTGCTGTTGCACAACCACTGCAGGGTCAAGCCATTGCCGAAAGCTGTAGTTACAACATACATTCTATAGACCACATTTAGCGCCCTGCGACTTATTTTTATTCAAACATCTGAAGAAAGAGCTCAAAGGCCGAAAATTATCCTCAGATGATCAGCTTTTTGTTTTTTGGGACAAGTTTTTATAGGTGTCCTAAGCAATCTTATCATTTGTGTCTTTAAGACTTGGGTTATTCTAGGTTGATTGTATAAGTGCACCACCTCCTTATTTGTACTTCCTGAAGCTTGCAGAATCTGCTGAAATAAATCACAGATCGGCACAGTCTTTTTGTGTTGCAAAATAATTCGGAGAAGTCCCGAATAGGATGATCTAATATTTATTTCAGTGTATTTATTTGTTAAAAAGTATGAGGAATCACCGGATCGCGAGAATAATGCCAACGTTTTCCCCCGCGTAAAAAAGGCACGTTTGGTAATCTTTTTCTAACATCCTGTTCGCTTTCCGGAAAAAATAAAAAACAAATCAATGAAAGTTTTCGTTCCGGGCTCTCGTAGGTCAAACCCGCAAAAGCCTCTCAATTTAGTTTTGGAGAATTATCGTACGACGTGTTTGTCGAATTCTTGTAGAGAGTGGCTTACCGTTTCGGAATATATTTCTGTGAAAGTTTAGTTGAAATTTTAGTGTTTGGTAAAGTACCATTTTCACGTGGTTTCGCATCGGATCAAACAACCTACAGCTCTGGGAACCCCCTTTCCACACCGACCGCGGCTACTCTCACTGGGATACGAAGCCTGACATCGCTTCTACGGGGCCACCCTCCCTGACAACCAAAGCCCTCGCCCAGCTAACAATATTTCAAGCTGCCCTTGCATTTACCGGTCGCAATTGTACCAGCTTCAACCCTCTGGAATTTAAGTAGACCAAGCGCCCCCTTTTAATCCGTTCGGGCGAAGTGCTTAAATCTTAAATCAGTGCGCAATATTTTTATATCAGTGGTAACAATTAGAAACAGTGCGAATTGTCCCGACGTTTACCAATTTTATGTTGCATGTTAAAATTTATTTTTAATCAGGTTTTCAGTCTAAGTTTTACCACTACCACTCATTTTATTATGATTAAGGGAGCCTAGCTGTTAACCGTCTTTGCAGTAGCTTGAGTAAATGTGGCATTCATCCCGTGTCATATATTGAATAATTTTTATTTTTATTTTGTGTTTATTTTAATGATTGTGTATAGCCTTGTGAGTCTGCCTACCAGTAGCCATGTTTTTCTTTTAGTAAGAAAGGGTAAGTAACATCCATGCAGCCACCCCCTCCCTCGAGCCCAGAAGGAATCATCTGCGGTACGTTCCTCGAGACCATCCTGGGTGATCTCCGCAGTGACGCCCATTTTCTCCCGATTACGACCCCCCATGTAAAGGGTTAAGCGTTTCGAACCCTCCTTTTCTCCACTGCTTGCTAGCCCCGAGCCACCGACTTTGACGCTGCCCTATAGGTTGCCTTAGTGCGGAATTAGCACGTGACAATCTATAACAGTATAATTAAAACAAAACACAAAGGAAATACCAATATGTAGAGGTGTTAGCCAGGGTGATGTTATCACCGAAGTTATTTACCCTGGCGTTAGAAGATGTCTTCAAATCTTTACCCTGCCAGAACGTAGGTATCAATATAAATGGCAAGACGATTAGCCACTTAAGATATGCCGATGATATCATCTTGATAACGGAAAATTATGAGGAAATGCAGGAAGTGATGGTGCAACTTTGGGGAAGCTTCAGGAAGCATAGATTTAATGATAAACCTTAGTAAAACAAAGGCTACTATGAACACACAAATGACAATAGAGACATAATGGTGGCAAAATTTTAGAATGGAATACATCTACCTCGGACAACTACTTAAAATAAAAAAAAAAAAAACAAAACAGAATGCACAAACTTTGGTCAATGCCTACTGCCAATTCTGATCTATGGTTGCCAAACCTGGACTTTTACAAAAGCTAACATCAATAAACTCGAAAAGACATAGAGCAATGGAGTAATGCATATTGAATATAAGCTAAAGGACAGAAAGACAAATGTCTGGTTGAGACAGAAAACAAAAATAAAAAATACTACAAAACTGAAATAGAGCTTCGCTGGTTACAACGCCTGACAAAAACATGACCAAACGAAGCTATACAGCGACTAAGACCATGGCTAGGCAAGCGACAGAAAGGTAGACTACAAATGAGGTGAAAAGCGAGCCTAGTTGAAGAGGTGAGAGGCGAGAGGTTAATGAAAAGAGCTCAAAATCGAGAAATATTGCAAAAGTTGGGAGAGGCTTATGTCCAAAGATGGACGATATAAAAGCTTAAAAGGAGAAAGAAGAAGAAAAAACAAGATTAGATCGCATACGCAATGAAGATGTAAGACGGTAATAGAACATAGCTGATATCGTGAAATCAACAAAACGCAGAAAAAAATGGAACAGCCACATTGAAAGAACTGAAAACGATATATTTATTCGAACAGCACGTGACTTAAAACCAGCAAGAAAACGTAATCCAGGGCCACCGCAGAAGAGATGGAGAGAAAGTTGGATCTCAACATCAAGAGAAGGAAAATCACAGGCTACAAGGACGAGGAAGAGGTCAGTTAAATATTAAACATTATTCTTCTTAGAGTGGCATACCCTTTACAAGGCGTTGCTGATCCTCTCTCCATTAAACATTATTCTTACAAAATATTTATTGGCTCTGGGCAGATTGTTTAATTCAGTGGAGTCGAATATAACAAACCAATCAATTGTTATGTTGTCATTCGGTTAGAGCAAGTTCACTTAAATATCCTTTTCAGCAATTTTTAATTAGTGCAAGGTAACAAAATTGAAATTTCCCAATCCCTATTTTTACCGAGTTTTAATGGAAAGCCGCATTTTTTAAGTTGTTTGCTTACTCATCGTTTTAAAGGCAAACTTGATTAATGCGAAAACGATACTTTTAACTCAAAATATAGCTGAAATTAAAAAGGTCAACTTCTGCAATTAGGAGAGCCAATTATTTATTAGTATTTAGTATTATCTTAATACTAATAATAAAAAATAAAAAATAAAAATAAAAATTTTCCAATTAAAGAATACGACAAAAAGGTCACAGAGGCTTAGCTTAAGTTTTAAAGTCAGTCTTTGGTTACTAGAAAAGGAATGCCCTAAGAAATATATCACAAGAAAAAGTATAAATCATAAATAAGCGCTGATGTAATAAATCCGATTTGGCTGAAAACTGAAGGAAAGGCGATTATCGCCACTCAGTGGCGTAGCGAGGGGGTGTTCAGGGTGTTCGAAAGACACGGGCCCGCAGCCTCAGGGGGCCCGGCTTCCAGCCCCCGAATACTGCAACATAATGCTGTTTCCTATTTCTTTATAAATCAATAGTGCAAACAAAAGATCGCCTACCGAACGCTAACGAATATACCTATTCTTCTCTGACTAATTGTTTTGACGAAGTCGCAGCGAAAGTAGATAAAATGCAAAACGATACATTATTTATTATTTTCGCACGTGCATAGCTCTGATATTTACTTTTTCGTTTTTGGTCCTTTGACTTGACTCAGTTTACTTGCCATGTTCAGTGTTCAGTCAAATTATTTAAGAAACTCCATGAACCAAGGCAGGTTGTCTGCACTAGCAGTTATCTCAATTGAGAATTCTTTGGCGCGAAAAATAGATTTGAATATAGTGATAAATGATTTTGCCAACGCAAAGGCGAGGAAAAGATCCTTACTTTAATATTGTTACTATTGCAGTAACAGTATCATTGTAACAGTATTAAAGCAATTACTGTTATAAATAGTGCAAACAGTAACAACATTAAAGCAACGATCTTTGCTTTACTAGTATTACTACATATTTACTGAGGTTCTGTTTGCAAATTAGCAATGTTACTTGATTAACAATATTGTTACCACTAAGGTAGACATAATTTCAGAATTTCGCTGGCCATTGTTAAGGATTATCCACACAGCAATTTTATAACCAATTGTAATGCAAACAGATCCGTAGCTACTGATTGTTATTATTTTTGAGAAGGTAAACACAAGTTCAAATATGCTACAACGATGCCATTATTTCACACCTTGTATGTAAAAATAAAAGTAGTCAAATGATATTGTTGATGGTATTATTATTATTAAGGGTTTTATTGTTATTATTTTGACAGCAAAGACAAGGGCCCGCGGGTAGTTTGAGACACGGGCCCGCGCAAGCCTTGCTACGCCACTGTCGCCACTAATATTATTATTTATTACGCTTTTTAATTTATAATACTTACATCTGAAAGGGGTTCTGAGAGTTAAGCCCTCTCACTTGATACGAAAGGATTAGGTTTGGAAAAGTTGAATTTACTTCTTTGGAAACTTCCACATTAATTTTATTATCAACCTTTTTACTTTATCTACACAACAATTTTATTTTGGTTGCTGTTTTATTCAATTAAACTTCTGAAGATTTTCATAAATAAGGGCAATAACCCAGATGATTTCCTCCAGCATAAAGAGATAATCTTCCTCTTTAGGAAAGAAACAAAAGTTAAAACTTCCAGGTGCTCCACAGAAAAAGTAACAAAAAAGTTAATTAAAAGATGGTTCAAAGGTTATTCTGGTACATTAAACCCAACAGAAACACATTTACGGCTCTAACTTCCCTCATAATATTAACACACGAGTCCGTTGCTGTTCTAAATTACTTTATAAACCCCTAATTATTGTTTGTTTGTATTATTTCGTCCGTGTCGCTTGCAGTCTTTTGTTTTTATAATTTAGATACACAAAACTTGCTTCCATGTTAAAGTTACAGAAATTAAATTTAATTAAAAGTTTGGAGGAAACGATGAGTGTTTTGAATATTTAAAAGAAAGTTTTTGATTATTTCATGAACCACAACCCCAGTTCTACAACTTTTTGTTATTGAACAAATGTTTATTTAGCCAATAATTTGAGAAGAAATTCTTTGATTTTTCAGGCGCGTACGTTATCAAATTATTCTTAAATTTACACAATATTTGGTTACTAAATTTAGTTGTACTCGCGATATAAGCTCTGAAAAATCAATGAATATTCTTAAATTTATCAAAATACATAAACAAAAGAACTCAACGCAATTGATCTTTCAGGACGGTGTCTGAAACGCTCTAAAACTTTATGTAATCCGAAACTGCATAGAAAGTAATAAAAACACAACGATGCACTACGAAATAAAATTTTCGTATTAATAATTTTACAGCGTCAACCATAAGACTGAAAGCTGAAACGAAGCATAAAGCACTAAAAATTATAAGCTTCAGTTAATTACTGACGTAATACAGAGGCCAAAACTTGAAAGTAAAATATTTAAAATATAAGTTAAATTTTCAAGCAATTTTTGGAACAAATATGTATGCCAAAAACAGCAACTTAAAGTAAACAACTACCTTGTTAACATGCTTTAATTTTCTGCTGTTCTTGCTTTAGGGGTTTTAACTACAACTTCTACGAGGTAAAGTAACATGTCAAAATTTCCAACCTGAAGTTTCTCCTTTACAAATTAAAACAAGATATTTTTAACGAAAGGAACATTAATTTGCTTAACTTTCAGAAACAATCGAATTCAATTTAACGAATAAAACAGACCGAAAATAACAAGTAAAGAACGGAAAACAGAACCGAAATTAATTATCACAGCTCGAAATTGGATTTATTGAAATTCGTTTTTAGAAACGGATTAAACCGTATTTATTCTCCGTATTTTAGTTCTTTTAAGCTCGTTCCCAATTGTAATAAATATAAAACTTGTATAAACGAGCATCGCTAGAATTTGCGCACTTTATTAAAAAAACAAGACCAGCATAAATTCGAAGGTTAACCTCCAAAAATACCAAAAAGACGCACTTCGATTTAACATAAACACAAACAATAGAGTTTAAATGTCAAACCTTTCTTGTTAAGCTAAAATATAATATGAAAGATTAATAAACAGCTTGGGGAACTTTCAACTCATACTACTTAAACCTTAAAACCACGAAGCTTTACGTTGCTGAAAATTCCCTGAAATAATAACAGCCGTCACTTTCATTTCCGTAGATAAATTTTCACAGTTTAAGGGCAATTATGTTAAATGAGCTGTAAATTTTTAGGGAAATTAAAGTGAATTTTTGATACGAAAGATTAGGTTTTAGGAAGATTAACAGCGAAGTTTATCAGTGCGAGCAGAATGTGTGAAGTACGCAATAAAAGGAAATTTTACTAATTTTCCATGCGAAACTTATGTTTAAATAGTCAGCCAAAAATTGAAAAGGAATTCGAAGACTGCTCTTTTAGTGCTCCCTTTTACCCCTGACGAGGCCCCTTAAAAAAGTGGCCGAACCATTGAGTTCTTCTGTCTCAACAATGACACGGTCCCAACCCAGAAGACGTTCTGTTAAAACTACAAAGGAGAAAGGATAGACGAGTATTAACCCTTCTAAACAACCTGGATTCAGTTGGTTCCGGCTGATAGCCCCTACCTAGGGTAACAGATGAAAATCGATCAACGGCGGATAGAGCGGATGAGATGGAAACATCCAACAGTGTAAGAGACGAAAGGATCATAGGTAGCGTTTGACACAGAGTTGGCGGCTGTTAAAACAGGTCCAGAGGGAGTTATGGCGTCAGGCATTAGCAACTTAACAGATGCAAGAAAAAATAAAGGGAAAGGTAAATAATAAAGACAAAATCCACACGTCAGGAGGGGGGGCCCCCCTCAGTTTTGCTTTAAGTTTACCGAAACCAGTCTTAAATCTCAAGCAAGGCCAGAAGTAGAAAAGGAGAAGGATACGAGAGATTAGATGTACAACTTACAATACACAAGAGTGGAAAAATAAGGACAGGGAGGTTATCGAAGAATTCAAACGACTGAACATAAACAAAAAAAAGGAAGTGGAACTGAAGATATAGCTGAACTAGCACACTGTTGGGGTGGGGGTAAGAAAGGAAGAGACGCCAAAGGCAGATGTAGAATTGTACTCAAGAAAAGATTTGCAAAAGTGATCGAGACATTGGAACCCATTAATGACAATATGCTAAAATTGACCCTGAAAATTTATGGAAGAGAGATTCTGATTCTGGGGGTGCATGAACCTACAGATGATAACCTAATAATCGCAAAAGAACATTTCATGCTGAAGGAAGAAACTGAAAAGAGGGCGCAACAACAAGAAATGATAATTGCAGGCGATCTAAATGGAAGGACAGGCAAAAGGCAGATTCGCTGAAAAACCAGGCAATGATAGCAATGGGGAAAGGATAACAAATGAATACTACCGCCAGAAAGAACTACACAAATATATATGGGTGCAGGAGACAAGAAAACGGAGATCTACGAGTATAATCGACTACATAATCGTAAAGAATAAAAGACGTAAGAGTGATGAGAGGCGCAGAATGTAGGAACGACAATTAAACCTGAACAAAATCCGGAGAACCAGGCGACGAACGAGAAGAGCTTAAAAATACACCTATTACAAGCTGCAACAATAAAAGAATTGTACCGTAACAGATTAGACCACAAACTTAATGAATTTAGATATGACAACCTCACAGATACATATGAACATTTAAAAAGTGCATAAAAGAAGTAGCGTTCGAGACGCTAAAAGAAAGAACAAAGGAGAGGAAAATACAAATGAGAACTGAGTGAAGGGACAGTCGAAGTAATTAAGAAGAAAAAGAAATATACAAAAAATAGTTAAGTGCGAAAAACGAAAGTGGCTTACTAAAGTGCAAAGAGAAGAATAAAGAAGTGAAAAGACTAGTATCAAGCCAAAAAAAACGGAGACTAGAAAAGAGCATACCAACGGATAGACCAATACATAGGAGTCCTGGAAAACAATTAAAGCACTAAGAATAAATCAGAATGAAAACACACATTCCATATATCCCTGAAAAAGACTGGTAATCATACTATAAGAACAACGATTGGAATTTATAGGAAATAATGAGATACGACAGAATGAAGAAGAAGAAGCAGAAGAACTAAAAAATAGTGAGTCACCAGGACCCGGAGGAATTACCCCGGAACTGATAATGTATGGATTCGAAAAACTGCATCGAATGCCGAAAGATGTGTTTCAACGAACAATAAATGGAGAGTAAATACCCAGCAAGTGGATTTAAAAAAAGGGGGCCGTCGAAACTACGAAAACTACGGCAGAATAAGTGTGATAGCAATTATGGGAAGAGTGTAGGGAAAGTTCTAAGAAACAAAACAGAAGACCAAAAATTGGAGAAGACCAGGCAGGCTTTAGCACATGCAAGTTATGTATAAACCATTCACATACCCTACAACAACTAAAAGGAAAAAGACAAAAAATAAAGAAGTGCACTTAGCCTTCGTAGATCTGAAACAAGCCTAGGACTCTATACCTAGTGAAAATCCCTGGCTAACGATGGAAGAAATAAATCTTCCCAATAAGCTCGTCAATGCTGGAAAGAACTGGAAAGAATAACAAAGTACAGGTTAAGGTCGGGAAAAAATTAACCGGCAGGTTTGAATCAACTAAAGAGCTCCTCCAAGGGTGCTTAGCATCGCCCACTTCATTTAAAATATACACATATATAGAACAAACGCTAAAATTATGGAGGAACAAAAGCGAAGGACTAGGAATACCAGTTAGAATTAAACACCTATACACGCTCTGCCTTGCAGGCGACCAAGACGAGAAAGATCTGAACTACAAAATGATAGGGAAACTCACAGAGGAATAGGAAGAATGAGGACCAGAAATAAACTTAAAATAAAAAACTAATACCTTACAACATCACAAGAAAGAGTAGACAATTTAGAAATAGAACAAGGGGTGGAAATTAGAGCTATGGACAAGTTCAAATATTTAAGATTTATTCTAACAAAGAACGCAACTACAGAAGAAGAAATACATAGCAGATTGGAACAAACAAAAGCATGTATTCGACAATTAAACGCAATACTGCGAGACGGGGAACATAAAAATGCAAATTTTATAAAGCACAATTACCTACGCAGTATAGGTATGTATAGTTATAATATAAATAAGAAGTATTGCTACGATAGGAGTAACACCTTACTTGAAGTTGAACATGTTCTATAGGAAAACTTCAACGTGTTCATGTGAGATCTACAGAAGAACTAAGCTAAAAACGTAAAAATTTATATTCTAACGGTTGAAGTCCTGAACAAATATGAGAGCAAATTAGAAGCAACAGAAATGGAATATTGAAGAAGAGCTGTAGACTCACCAGAAAGGACAGAATCAGAAACAATGAAATAAGAAGAATGCAAGGTGAACCAGATATCAGCATACAACATAGAAGAAAAGAGGCTGCAGTGGTATGGACATGCCCGAAGAACCGACAGCACAAGATGAATAAACATAATAACCGACTGGAGTCCACCGGGACGACGAAAAATAGGGCGGCCCAGGAGATTCTGGAGAAACGAGGTAGATGAAGCGATGGAAAGAAGAGTACTGCAAGATGGAGGATGCGAAAACAAAGACGAATGGAGAGCCTTGCTGAGAGAAGGAAAACAGCGGCAGCTGTAGACATCCTTACTTATACATGTACCTATATAAATTAAAAAGGTTTCCAACTGTATTGCAATTTTGGTGGAGGCGCCAGAAACTTTTTTGGAAACGCAATTTACCAGTATTGGCAAAACAGTACATAGGTACGAAAGATTCCTTAGGAGAAATACTTGTCGCTAGCGGATAGAGCCGAAGCTCAGTGGTTCAAATCTCTGCAAAGGTGATTAATTTTTTATATACAGAAATTTTATTACTAATTAAAATACCTTAAAACTTATAAATAACCAGAAATTAATAAATAAAATTTTCTAATAAACTCCAGTTTTGGCGGAGGCTCTGCGAAGAAAAATTCACAGTAAAAAATACTGCAAATGATTGGGCAAAAGTATTAACTTTTCTGGTTAAACTTTGTTGGTTTTAAAATACCCCCCAATCTGGTTTTGAAAAGCCTTGTTCGTTGTTTTTAAATATTATAACCAAATACAGAGTGTAATAATTAACTAGTAAAACTAAAAGCGAGAACAGCCCCCAGATAACATTAGACTTTAAACTTAGAAGATTTATAACTGTTACAGTAAAATATTCATTCTGATTACATAATAAAAGGATTATCCTCATTACAATTTAGTGAAGGCGCTGTGAACATGAAACACCTCGTAAGTTCGAGCCTAATTAAAGACTTGCTTAATCATAAACGTTGTAAAAGGACTAAATCTATTCAACTCGAGTTTCTAAGTGGTTTCATTAAAAGTTCTAAATTCTAAAATAAATAAATGATAAGCGAACAATTTAACAGAAATTATGTACAACGCCTATATAATTTGATTAAAACGACAGACACACGGCAGCTACGTTAAATTATTATATAAAAGTTTGAGAGGAGGGTTCTAAAAAGAAACGATGGAACATAAAGAGTTAAGATGAACCACGAATCAAACAACTTAATTCGAGAGGAAACTAATATAAGGAGATTTATAAAGACTAAATATTGACACAAAAATTAAACATTCATACAAAATATATAGTCTAAGTAGCATTTTCATCAATATTTCCAATGCCTTTTGTTCTAACGCCCAATATGAATTTACATCCTGTGAATCCAGGCCAATCGTTATTATATTTTTCCTTCTATTGGCTTTTTCTAGCGTCTGTATTTCTAATGTTCGATTTTATAGAATGTTGTTTCTTTTGTACACTAAATTAATGCCGCTAATTTATCATCATATTATCAATGTTAACATTTACTTTCTTCCGTTCTTGTGCAAAATCTCTCTGCACGTTTGTTTACCACAAATAGAGCTCTTAAAATGTGTCGAATTGTCAGATTAGAACCTTCTTGGGGAACTTCTTAAAACATTCGTAATAAACTTGCAAGAACAAAATGAAAGACAAGAAAGCACAATATCATTCTACTAAAAAAGTGTAATATAAGTTGTCTCGTGGGAAGTTCAAATAATGCTACGAGCTGGTAAAATGATAGGTATAATATTGAAGGAATGGATATATATTTCACTTTTACTTACTTACTTAATTATTATGTATCGTCCAAAGCACAAAACTTCCAAAATACAATTAATTTCATATGGAACTGTAGTTAAGTACAAGGACATATTTTGACTCAAATATTTTTAAATATTTTCTAAAGGGTTGTTACTATTTCTTTCTGTAAATCGATAGTTAGGTTTTGGCCCATAATACGAGTAGAACTTTGAAAATTACGATTTAAAGGCAAATTTAATATTATATTACTGCAGAATGTATACGCCACGATAAAGGTTGGGGAAGAATATGTTATTGCGAGAAACCTTTTATAAACTGCTGCAGAATAAAGGTCATAACAAGAGACCTACAAAATTGGGAAAATATTAACTATTGACGCAACAAAATCTAAATATCCAAATTAGTTTTTAGACAAGCATACACTACTCTAATTTAGTTTTATTTAAATCTAATAAAAAGACGTTCGGAAAAACAGAAAAGTACAAGACATACTCTTAATATAAGAATAAGAAGAAGAAAATAAAGAATTAGAAACGAACTTAACTTTTGCAGTATAAATATAAATCTTCTTTCTCTAGAACTGGCGTTGCCGAAATATATAATTAGTATATATATAGTATATAGTATAGTATATTATAGTATATATAATATGGAAACTATTAGCACAAAGAATGAAACAAAATTGTGCAGAAAACCAAAATTTCTGGATGATTAAAGGATTATTGGGTATTATCTATCTAATAAAAACGTTCCTTTAACATGGCCAACTTCAAGCCTCTACATTAAATTCATTTAACAGGACGTAAATTAATAAATAAACAAAAAGTAAAAATTCAAACATTACAAACAAGCACCTCCACCATTTTGCATTCACCATTATTAACCAATTTAATTCAACCACTTGTGTGTCTACAAAACCACACATTAATTTTTAACTAATATTCTTCTTAAATACCCCACAATCTTTGTATTGTATAAACTTTAATTTCTAGAATTTTATCACGACAAGAATAGTTTATCTCTTTCTCAAAAACAAAATAAACTGGGGTAAATTTACTAAGATTAAACAACGAATTTCATACTGAATAATCAGAGCCCAAATTAAATACAAACTCTCACATGTAACTGGCGAAGGCGTAATATTGTTAATGTTAATATTTAGTTTCAGGGTTATTTCACATATCCACATTTCGTTATCATTGCTAATGACGCAATCAGAGCTCGCAACTTCACATTATAGTAATAACTGTTCACTCTGACATTCTGACATTTACATGAACTATTCACATGTTCCATAAATTAAACAAGCAAACGCCTAACTACACCGAATAATGAACAATTAAATAAACGTTGGTGAATTGATAACATTTCAGGCGGAAAAGTAATCGAACATATCAAAAATAAAGCAAATAAACGATACTTTGATTAACAACTATTAAGGGAAATATTTTTAAAAGCATTTAAACAATTTTTTTCACTACTAGTATTAGAAGATGTCATTATTGACCTTATTTTCGAGCCCAGAAGATGATTTTCTCTCCTAGTGGTCAATAATTTTTTATTATTGACTACTGGTTAATAATAGAAACAATTGCTCTGCGCTCAGGTGCCTATTTTAAATATGTTTTACCCAAATGTCAATTGAAATTAACCTCTCCCCTCGTTTTCAAGCAAGGCTATTTGATTTTTGTGGATATTTAGAAATAAATATACGCATCTGTCATTTTATTTTTTATTTATGTAAAAATGATTAATTAAAAGGAATAAAGGTGCTAGTAGTGAAAAAAATAGTATATAAACCACGGTAGAGAAGATTTTTCTCAGCCTCGCAACTAATTTCCCTCCATGCTTCGCATGTCGGGAAATAATACTGCTCGGCTGAGAAAAATGTCTTCTCTACCTTGGTCTATAATATACTATAACAAATTCAAAGATAAAGGAAAAGTTTGAGAAATATTATTGCTTGTTAAAATTGTAGCTTTGATCTCTAACTTATTAAAACTTATAAGTAGCTTCGTGCTTTTTGCCGTTTCAAGTTGTCTTTCGGATTTTTCTGCTAAGTAATAAGGGTTTTAAATGTCATTATAATTATTTCTGAATGGAAGTTCAACTTTCAGCCTGAAAAGGTCAATGATTTGAATTCTCAGTGTAGTATAGCAGATGTCAACGAGATTATCTAAATACATCTCCTTTTTAATTAAAGTAAAATTAGTTTCTGACATAAAATACTACAGTTTTGAGCAGAAGTAGTTCAGTAAGATGGAAATTTATTAATTTCATGTGTAATTTATAAATATTTTCTGCGTTCAGTTTTCAGTTTTTAACCTCATGTTCTCAGTAACGAAGATCATCTATTTTAGGTTATTTTTAAAATTCCAAGAGGCACACAAATACTGTTGAATGAAAAGTAAACCTAAAACAAATAATTTAACGAAAGAAAATTCTCCGAAATATCAAAATTACTGTGGCTGGCTTTAAATAACAAAAACCTAAGTAAAACGTTCAAAGTGCAACAAACTTTAACATAATTCCCCATCCCAACTGAAAAAGAAAAGGAAGCTTCAGAAAATTAATAATTTACCGCTACAACAAAGAACTTCGTGCCCTTAAGTCATCCTGCTAATTAACACAAGGATTCTACCAGAAGATTAATGAAATAACAAGTCATAACTGGACGCTTTCATTAATTTACATTTAAAAATTACACAGAACCGAGTATTAGCTCGAATTTGTTATTTTTAAATTAAACTCGTTCACACTGAAACCTTTTTAGGTAAAGAAAACAAAAAGGGATGACGACGTGGTATAAAAATTACAACTAATAGCTTGACACATTTTTTGCTGTTTAATTTCGAGATTAATTTTAATCTTGAACATAATTGCTTTGTTACTGGAATTTTTATAAAAGGGAAAATAACGCGTGAGTGCTTTGTCACAAACAGATTTGTATCATGTTCAGTTTAGTAAAAAATTATACACAAAGTGCACGGAATTTAAATTAAAATCTGTGGCACTGCAATATTTGCAGTGTTTTTGATTCAGACTAGCTTTTGATGTGTGAAATTAATTGTTTCTTTATTTTCAGTTGGGTATTAAATGGCCGCTTAAGTTTTGCTAGGATTTAAAAAATATAAACAAAAAATGCGTAAAATGCCCAGGAAATCATTCATATCAACAATATGTAACAAAACCCCAATGAAAACCCCTCCAACAATCAATCAATCAACATCACTTTCAAAACTTCTAGAGAAAATTGTTTACTCTCGTCTGATTCAAGAAGCATGGATACTTAAAACACTACCACCATCCCAGTTTGACTTCATAAAAGTACTCAACCCTAAACCAAGTCCAAAGTATATCAGAGAAAACTGAAGAACGATTTGGGGCAAGTGTTTTCTTAGACATCACACAAGCTTTTAATAAAGTTTGGCTCGAGAGTTTGAAAATCAAAGCACTTAAACTTAAAATACCAAACTATCTGAAATCAATAACCTTCTATTTTCTTAAAAATCGTACATTTGCTGCAAGGATCAACTCGACAATATCTGAAACGAAACCCATTAAAGCAGGGGTACCACAAGGTAGCGTGCTAGAGCCTTTACTGTTTAACATATTTACATCAAACATCCCAACACTAAAAGCTACCTTAGCGACTTTCGCAGACGACACAGCAATTTGAGTGCAACCCACCGAAGCTATTGAAGAACTACAAACTGCAGTGCATCAAATATGCTCATGGTTCAACAAATGGAACATTCAAATTAACCCCATGAAAGCAGGGTCGGTAATCCATCCGACATACTAATAAGAAACAACATCCTTGATTGGAATCCAACTTACGCAGCAGTAAAATATTTGGGAGTACCCAATTGCCACAAGATCTTTGTCTGTCAGAAGAGGATAGTGATTAACCAATTCAATGTGTAAATATTAACATGTAAGATGGGCTAATAATCCTCCTAAGTTACTAGTTATATTGTTCACAATTATCACTACCATGAATAATATAATTATTACTGTTGAACTGGTAAATAAATAAATATATATCAAGGAAAACGTTATTGTGTAACTGAAAGACTGAAGGTTGCTGCTTTTTTCAGCTATGTAAACAAGTTCAGTACGCACGCATTGAATATGATTGATTAGCCAAATCTCCAAAAAAGCTTTACGTAAATTTATGTTCAGAATCATACTATTGTTAATACCGAATTAAAATTGAAAGAACAAGCAACTAAGTAAACAATAAATTACTCTGCCTCTGCTATTCCACCGTATTACCTCATCTTTTTATCTCCTACACTATGTCTTTATTTTCTAAAGACTATCTAAAGTCGTTGCTTTTTATGATAATGAGACAGAAAAAAATACGACCTAGGTTAATGTATTACTGAGTTTTCCACTTTATATAAAAGGTTCGACGCCCTTTGCTAAACAAAAGTTTTTATTACGAATGCATTCGGCATTTTAAAGCCTTTTCAGAACTTTTGTCTCCCTTTCAAAAAGTCAATTTTAGTTTTAAGTATTTTTATGGGAGTTTTCTCCTTTGGGTAGCCATTTCTTTAACTTAACCGTATAAGCTGCTTCCTAACGTTACAAGTTTTTCAAACCGAATTACATAATTTTTTAACCGTACTGCTAGGATACTAAGATAATTATACAAAATCCACAGACATGTTATGTTAGTATTCGTTAGGGCTTTTATCAAAAATAAGGAAAATCCAACGCGGAATATCGGAAGGGACGTTAGAACATAAATTACAAAGTTAAAATTTTACCTATAAGCATAAAGAAAACCTAGACAAAGGAGTAATTTACATAAAATCGAAGTCTTTTACGAAGAATATGGAAATTCTTCGCCCACAGATATCTCCTTTACATCTTGTGAAATTCGTAAAGACAACATCCGGATTAGTAACTTATTGTTCCGCCTTCGCACAACTGCCAATGAAAGTTTTTAGATTCCTATTCAAATGTTTATTTAATCGGTTAAATAAGCCTCCGTGGCTATTTATAAGGTAAAAATCTTATGAAAGGCTTTGGTGGATTTTTAGTTAAGGTTTTCAGAGGTATCAAAGGGCTTCAGTTTTATGAATTTCTTTAAAGAGGGAATGCAATTTGCTCTACTAAGATTAAAATAGGAATTATCTTGTGCTTAAAGAAAAGGGAGGTTTATTAAAAAATTAGATGCCTGAGAGCGTCAGGAAATTATTAAACTAAAATGATGGATTTTTTTACATCGACTGGTGTAAATTTAGATGTTTATAAAACGACAGTTCTGAAAATAAACGAACCCTCAAAATAAATTATTATTTCTGAAGCAGCATTAGGGTTTTCACAATATAGGCAGCTTTAAATATTTTTACACAAGGTACGACGTAATTTTTAAAAATGGGAAATTCTATTAAACTAAAGTTTACTTTAATTTTATGTTAGTTTTCAAAATGTTAATAAAATTGAAATTTCTAGGGGCATCAAAGACTTAAAATTTAAATACAACGCTACTGAGGTTTAAAGAATTGCAGAAGTAAAAAATCTAGGCAGCAGGCAAGGCCTCCTATACGACCAACTAGAAGATATGGACTTAGACAAAATATGTGAGACTTTGAAGAGCGTAATAATTATAACTACAGCAGAAGAAATATTTGGAATAAATAAAAACACAAATAGGAAGAAACAGGCGCCCTAATGACATAAAACAAGAAATTAAGAAGAAGAAAACCTTATGGAAGAACTTTCTGGGAAATAATAAAAATTCGGATGACTATCAAAGGTACAAAGAACATAGAGAAAAAGTTAAAATAATGATAAATGAAGCTACAGAAAATTCGTGGGAAAGTTCAGGGAAAAAGATTGAAAAGGACTCAGCCGGAAATGTAAAGATGATATACCACACCATAAGAAACCTTAGAAAAATAAAGAGGAACCAACTAACAAGCATAAGAGACAAAAAGGGAGAAATCATTATGGAAGAGAAAGAGATTATGGAAAGATGGAGAGAATATTACATAAACTTATTAGGAACAAGCAATGACGAAGATGGTTATAATAAGAATGCCGAAGCACATGAGAGCAACAGAGAACAAGTAAACACGGAGCAGGAAGAGGGGATCATCTAGCGGAAGGAGATAGTAAGAGTATTGGAAAAACTCAAGATAGGAAAGACACCAGATGTAGATAATACCAGAGATGATTAAATAAATGGGGACAAGAAGGCATTACTTTGTTATATACAGGGTGTCTCTAAAGTGTGTGGACGTTGCTTAACCATATACTCCTCGACGCAAAATTTAACCGAGCTTACCTATATCTAAATTCGTTTCGTTAAACCGGTGTTCTGCTTCAAATTTCTTTGAAAAACAATTATTTTTTTTTATAACAACAAAGCTCTTGAATTCTTTTCCATAACATCCTAACTTTAGCTTTACTTTTACAGTTCTCTATGCCTCTTTCTCTTAAGACTATCAATACGACCTCCCGCCACCTCTTCCTTGGTCTCCCTCTTTGTATGCCCCAGTCATTGTAGTCTTCTTGATTTTATTACTTCATCAATCTTGGCGTCTTGATATGTAACATACATTGCTTCGTTCAGATAACCAACAGAATCCCAGAAGAGTGAAATATTGCTGTGATAACAAAAGAGGAGAATATACAAATTGCAACAATTACGGAGGTCTATCATTACTCTGCACATCATATAAAATATATGAACGAATAATAGAAGAAAGATTAAAAGGAAAAATAGAAGCCACATTGGGTGACACGCAAGCAGCGTTTAGAGCAGATAAATCAACACAAGATTGGGGTTTCGTTACAGGACTAATTTCTGAGAAAATAAGAGTGACAAATAAGAAACTACATATAAGTATACGTTTCGGTGTCGAGGCTGGTGCGTTAACATATTTGGCTCTACGCGTGCTATGCGAAACCCGGTCCGTCTTTCCGGGTTACGTGATTGGTGCGCCCTTTACTACCTACCTACTGCACCATGTGTAGAGTGTAATGTGTATGTATGTATAAGACCTTGTTACTCTACCTCCTAAGCCTGTATTCGGAGGAGAGCGTTGTTAATTAGGTGCCCAACGACGAATGGTCGTCAGGAGGATTTGAACCAAGGACTAGCGCAATGCTAGCCTGATGTTCTACCACTGCGCCACCCTGGCCACTGCAATTCTGCAATAGACATCTTTGAAGAGTAGATCTATAAATACAATTCTTCTTCTTAGAATGTACGTGTGTGATGTGAATGGACAAAATTAAAAGTGAAACAATAAGAAACAACCTGAATGTGAAAAGTGTGCTACAAAAAATGGGGACACAGCAGGTAAGATGGTTCAGACATTTAATGCAAATGAACTATGAAAAAGTTGTGAAAGTAATCTAGGAAACACAGACAGGAGAGGAGAGGAAAAGGGGCAGACCGAGAAAAAAATGGAATACAGAGATAACTGAGATATCAAATAAGAAAGGACTAAGCTGGAAAAAACACAACAAAACGCTAAAAAAAAATGATGGAATGGAGAGAATTCATTCGGGGTATGTTTTAAAGGCCAAATATTAACTATCAAAATCAAGAAAAATTATTAATTTTCATGTCTCTTATGATAATCAATAGTATATTAACAATACCTCTGTACCTTTCAGCTTATTCGAAACCCTTAATTTTATCAACCAAGAGCCTTTCTCATTTCGCTAACTTATTCATAAATTCACTTCACGAATATAAGTACAGAAGAACTCTAACTAAAAGTTTAGAAAACTTTGTTGTAGACGTATATTTTTCACTTCTTTCCGATCTAGCAGTCTTTAACCTTTCCTACACGAAACAAAAAGTATCTAAGTTATTAATTTATAAAAAAGTTTTGAAAATGCCTTGCTGGCGAAAAGCGTGAATTTATCAAATTAAATGTTGTAATTCTTATGTAAACTAAAGGGAATAAATCAGGAATCAAATACACTCTGTCAAAACTTCAAGGCAAAAACCTTTCTCAAAGGTCATTAAGAAGCAAAAAGAGAATGTTCAATTAATACTCGTATAATGAATGAACACAGAAAATAATAATCTTCACAAAAAAAATGAGTTAATTTATAAATAAAGAAGAACCATGGGATATCCAAATTTCTTTTTGTTTCTGTACACCAGTTTTGACTTTCGTAAAAAGGTTAAATCATAACCTCCAATAATTAGAAATTCAGTATTTAAAACAGTTCTAAATTTGGTTCCAATTCTGATCAAAAACATCCACCAAAATTAAATAAACGAACTTTTCAAACTTGCCGCGTTTATACATAATATACGTATTCGTCATTCTATTTAAAATACCATTTAATAAGTACAAAGCAAACCCAGCATCCTTCAAAAATATTTATTTAACATTTCAATAACACTTGAACTTTGCTCTCATTAAAACTGTTCAATAAAGGCGTATTTCGTGTTTGAATCAAAAAGCCAAAAAAGCAAATTATTTCAGAAAATTGATCCAATTTGATATTCCAATAAAAATTAAATTAATACCCCAATTAATGCCCTTACAAGAACGATCGTCTGTCATTATGGTTCAAGTAATCGTTAAGATGATATGAAAAATTGGCTTCAGACTAAAAGCGCGAACAAAAGGCTTAATTAAAAGGTCTTAATTTGTCTGTGCTCGTAAATATTTAATGTTTCTTGAATATGAAAATATTAAAATTGGAATTTGCTTAAATTTAGCATTTAGCTTTGATGAGTTTCAAATTGATGTTACCAAAATTTAGAAGAATTGAATTTTTTTGGATTCCTTCCTCCATTTTAATATTTTACTTCCAAAGACTGCAGTCAGAAACACTACTAATTCAGGTACAAAGAAGTTTAAAATCTGTTGAAAATACTAAATTAGTTTTTCAAAATGGCTTTCCAAAGGTTGAAAGACCGCAAAAGTAACAATTTGCAGTTTAAAAGTTTAAAATGTCAGAGCTGCTCTATATAAAAATAACTTTAAAAAATTATAGCCTTGTCGAGTCTACGAATACGACAATTGGAGCTCTAAATGGAAGCAAAAGTTTTCAAATTCAAGATCTCAATAATTTAAATATATGTAGTAATTTTCTTACGAATTTACTTTGATTTAATTTTTAGTTTAGTTTAGTTCAGTTATTTAGAAATGATTCGACCTAAACCTTTTATTTAAATACTGTGAAACTTAGTGAACTCTGCTAAAATTCTTAACAATATTCGAAAACTTAAAAGGTCATTATATTAATGTCTAAAACGTTCAAGTTCAGAATGTCAAACCCAAATTAATTAAAATTCGATTTACTAAATTTATTTTTCCAAACGTAAAGATTCAAAATATCCAAATTTGAAAATTGAAAATTTAAAATACCATTGGGAAAGGTTTAATAAAATTTGTTTTCGAAAAATAATCCAAAACATCCAGTTTTTGAACTTAAAAACAAAGGCAAGAAATGCTGATCTTTCCTTTACAGAGATTCAATTCCTGAAAGCTTTAACCTAAATCAGTCTTAAATTTTTTTCAGTTAATCAATCCAAACTGTTTCACTTTTGGGAAAGCTTTATAAAATTCTCTTTTGAAAAATAAACCAAAAATTATAGTTTTTGAACTCAAAACTATTTAAAAACGAAGGCAAGGAGTACTAACCTTTCCTTGCAGAAATTTGATTCCTGAAGAGTTTAACCTTAATCAATCCTGAGTTTTCTCAGCTAATCTAAACTCTGTCACTTTGGGAAAGCTTTATAAAATTCTCTTTTGAAAAATAATCCAAAAATTCTAGTTTTTGTACTTAAAACAATATAAAAACAGGTAAGGCAAGAAATACTGATTTTTCTTTGACAGAAATTCGATTCCTGAAAATTTTAACCTAACTCAGCCCTGAATCTCTTCAGTTAACCTAAACTTTCTCACTTTGGGAAAGGTTTATATATTTTTTCCGAAAAATAATTCAAAAATTCTGGTTCTTGAACTTTAGAAACAAAGATAAGAAATGCTGATTTTTCTTTGACAGAAATTCGATTCCTGAAAATTTTAACCTAACTCAGCTCTGCATTTCTTCAGTTAACCTAAACTCTCTCAATTTAATAATCTATATAAGTCATATCTGATGCAAAATAATAAATAAATTTTCAAAGTACAATTCATAAATTGCCCAACTTTTCAAAAAATGAAATTCAAAAGTTTTGAAAAACACAGGGCAAATTGAATTGGTATGGGCTTCCGAAAGGACAATTTTAAGGTAAAACTATTGCTAAAACATTAACAATTTTGCAAATTGTAGCATATTTCGAAAAGTATAGTTCAATTTGAAATTTAAATAACCACAAATTCCTATTGAAGGTGCAATCAGTTAAGCAATTTAGTTCTAAAAATGTCTAATCGCAGTGGGAGCACCCTACTTATTTCAAAAGCTATTCCCAATCCTTGAAAATGAAAATAAAAGCCGAATTTTAGGAATTTTATTATATGTACTACTTTATTTATGATTTTGTTAAATAATGAAAATCTAAAACTATTCCTGAATTTTCTATTAAAAACAATAATTAAGAAACTTACTAAAATCTAAAATGTTATGTCCGAAGGCACAATTTTAAAGAAAAATATTCATAAAAATTAACATTTACGAGAAAGTATAAGGCTACAGCTTTCAAGAGTTCTAATTTGTGAATCGTAACAAGAAAGTTGGCACTAAAGAAGGAAGTTTTTATGTTTCAATGAGGTTTATCATTAAAACAAAAGCGACTGAGTAGATTAAATGAAGCTTTAATATAAAATTTTGGGGTCTTAGGAGCTTACTTAATTATTATTTCTACAAAATTATTTCGAGGTAAAAAAATTCATAAAATTGTAAATTGTTTTAGTTTTTCTGAAACACCTAAGATTAAAATAAAACTGAATTTGCAAATTATAAATTGTCTTTATATTTGAAATCTAAAGTAACTACTAATTGGACTAACCATTTAATTCGAAAAATTTCTACACTCAGTGGAAATGCCTTAGCTTCCTAATAAATCAGCTAAAAATTATTTCAGGAGTAATAAACCCAATCCTTGAAAACTCAGAGCTTTGAGATAAAAGCAGAATTTTGGGAATTTTATTATTTGTCCTGCTTTGTTGGTGATTTTGTTAAGTAATGAAAATCTAAGACTAATTCCTGAATTTTCTGTTAAAAATAACAAATAAAAAAGCTTAATAAAGTGAAAGCATTACAGTTTCAAAATACCAAAAATCTAAAAGGGCATAATATTAACTTCTAAAATATCCAAGTTTAGTTAAAATTCAGTTAGCTGAATTTATTTTTCCAAAATGTAAACCTTCAAAATATCCAAAAGTTCGGAAAAACACATGAATAATTTAAATAGTAGGGGACTTCCGAAAGAACAATTTTAAGGTAAAAATAATCCTAGAAAATTAACATTTACGAGTAATTATAAGGGTATGGCTTTCAAGTATTTTAATTGGTGAATCGTAACAAGACAGTTAGAAGTAGAAAAGGGGCTCTTTATGTTTTAATGAGACTTATGATTTAAAAGAGGCATTTGAGTAGATTACATAAAGTTTTAATATAACATTTTGAGGGCTTAGAAGCTTACTTGATTATTGTCTCTACAAAATTATTAGGAAAATTCTGAATTTTGTCAAGGTAAAGAATGCATAAAAGTTTGTTTTTTGCTAAACACAAAACATGAATTTTCGAATTATAAATGTTTTATATACTACAATTTGTATTTATGGTCCAACCAGTTAAGCAATTTAATTCGAAAAATTTCGAAACTTAGTGAAACTGCCCAATAAATAAACTTAAAATAATATCAGAGCTTTGAAATAAAAGCAGAATTTTGGGAATCTTAATATTTGTACTGCTTTCTTGACGATTTCGTTAAATAACAAAGATCTAAGACTAACTCTTGAATTTTCTATTTCAAATTATAAATAATCTAAAAGGTTATAATATAATAATAATTTCTAAAGCATCCAAGTTCAGATTGTTAAAGCCAAATTAATTAGAAGTCAATTTTTTGTATTTATTTTTCCAAAATGTAAAGATTCAAAACATCCTAATTTTATGTTAAAATGCCATTTGGAAGGGTTTATAGAATTTGTTTTCGAAAAATAATACAAAAATTCCTGTTTTTCAACTTAAAACTATTTAAAAACAAAGGCAAGAAGTGCTAATTTTTCTTTGACAGAAATTCGATTCCTAAAAATTTTAACCCTAACTCAACCCTGAATTTCTTTAGTTAACCTAAACTCTCTCACTTTGGAAAATGTTTATAATTTCTTAACATAACATAACATTATTTAAAAACAAGGGCAAGGGGGACTCTTCTTTGACGGAAATTCGATTCCTGAAAATTTTAACCTAACTCAGTCCTGAATTTCTTCAGCTAACCTAAACTGTTTCACTATGAGAAAGGTTTAAAAAAAATTTTTTTTCGAAAAATAATCCTAAAAATTCTAGTTTCTGAACTTAAACCTATTTAAAAACTATTGACGGAAATTCGATTCCTGAAAATTTTAACCTAACTCGCCTAACCATTTTTTCGGTTAACCTAACTCTCGCACTTTAATAATTTATATAAGACATATCTGATACAAAACAATCGATCGATTTCTCAAATTTTCAAATTAAAAATTGAAAACTAGTCAAGACTTCTTCAGAATGGAGTTCAAAAGTTTGGAAAAACACGTAGCAGAGGACTTCGGAAAAGGACAATTTTAAGGTAAAAATAATCCTAAAGAATTAGCATTTACGAGAAATTATGACTTTCATGTATTTCAATTTGTGAATCGTAACAAAAAAGTTGGAACTAAAGAAGGATTTTTGTACGCTTCAATGAGACTTATCATTTACAAAACGTCATTGAGTAGATTACACGAAGCTTTAATATAAAATTTTGGGATTTTAGAAACTTACTTTACGTAATTAATGTTGCTACAAAATTATTTAAAAAAAATTGAATTTTTTCAAGGGAAAGTGTTTGTTTTTCCTTAAACACAGAATATCAAAACAAATTCATATTTAAGATCCAATCAGTTAAGCAATTCAATTCGAAAAATTTCCAAACTCGGTGAAAGTGCCTTAACTTCCCGATAAATAAACTTAAAATTATTTCGACAGCTTTTACCAATCCTTGAAAACTCAGAGCTTTGAAACAAAAGGGAAATTTTGGGAATTTTATTATTTGTACTGCTTTGTTGATGATTTTGTTAAATAACGAAAATCTAAGGCTAATTCCTGAATTTTCTACGAGAACAATAAATAAAAAAACTCACTAAGCATTACAGCTTCAAATTCTAAAAAATCTAAACGGTCATAATATTCATTTCTAAAGCATCCAAGTTCGGAAAGTTAAGGCCAAATTAATTAAAATTCAATTTGCTGGATTTAGTTTTCCAAAATGTTAACATCCAGGATATCCAAATTTAACGTTGAAAAACCACTAATAATTTATTTTTATATGCGACATATCTGGTGCTAAACAGTTGATCATAAATTTTCAAATTAAAATTGGAAAAACACATGAATAATAGAAATGGTAGGGGACTTCCGAAAGAATAATTTTAATGTAAAAGGATTTTTTTATGTTTCAGCGAGACTTATCATTTAAAAAAGGCGCTTGAGTAGATTATATAAAGCTTTAATATAAAATTTTGGGATCTTGGAAGCTTACTTAATTATTGTTTCTACAAAATTATTTAAAAAATTCTTAAATCTTTCAAGATAAATAATGTATAAAATAACTACAAATTCAGATTTAAGGTCCAGAATACCAGGGCCAAATTAATTAAAAATCAAATCCTTGCATTTATTTTTGAAAATCTAGAGATTCAACATATCCAAACTTAACGTTAAAATATCATTAATAAAATATGTAAGACATAGATAATCGATCCGTAACTTTCAAATTGGTCCAACTTGTTAAACATGAAATTCAAAAGTCTAGATTTCTAGAAAAACACGTGATAAATCGAAATAGTAGGGAGCTTCCGAAACGACAATTTTAAAATAAAAATACCTAATTCTAGAAAATTAGCATTTACGAGAAATTATGGCTTTCAAGAATCTGAAGCAGGTTCGGTGAGACTTATTATCTAAAAAGGTGATTGAGAAGATTACATGAAGCTTTGATATAACATTTTACGCTCTCGGAAGCATACTTAAGCATTGTTTCTACAAAATTATTAACAAAATTTTGAATTCTTTTAAGGTAAAAAATGCATAAATTTGTAAAGTGTTTGTTTCTTCCTAAATACAAAATACCAGAACAAAACGGAATTGTCAAATTCTAAATTTTTCGAAAACTATATATTCATGTTTAAGGTCCAACCAGTTAAACAATTCGAAAATTTTCTAAACTCAGTGCTTTAACTTCGCAATAAATAAACTTATTTTATTTGAAAAGCTATTCCCAATCTTTAAAAACTTAAGAGCTTTGAAATAAAAGCAGAATTTTGGGAATTTTATTGTTTGTGCTGCTTTGTTGATGATTTAATTAAATAATAAAAATCTAAGATTATTTCCTGGATTTTCTATTAAAAATGACAAATAAAAAATTTACTAAGCATTACAGTTCCAAATTCTAAAAAATCTTTAAAGGTCATAATATTCATTTCTAAAACATCCAAGTTCATAAAGTCAAAGCCAAGTGTGCTGAATGTACTTTTAAAAAATGTAAAGATTCAAAATTTCCAAATTTAACGTTGGAACATCAAATCAAAACCGAATTTTCAAATTATTGTTTAATGTTTCGAAAATTATCTCTCAATTTGAAATTCAAAATAACTACAAATTCATATTTAAGGTCCAACCAGTTAAGCAATTTAATTCAAAAAATTTCTAAACTCAGTGCAAGTGCCTTAACTTCCTAAGAAATAGACTTAAAATTGTTTCAAAAGCTATTCCCAATCCTTGAAAGCTCACAGCTGTAAAATTTTGGGAATACTATTATTTCTACTGCTTTGTTGGTGATTTTGTTAAATAATGAAAATCTAAGACTAATTCCTGGATTTTATATTAAATTACATTACAGTTTCAATTTATAAAGAATCTAAAAGGTCATAATATTAATTTATAAAGCATCCAAGTTCAGAGTATTAAAGGCAAATTGATTAAAATTCAATTTGCTGAATTTATTTTTCCAAAATGTAGAGATACACAATATCCCAAATTAAATCTTAAAATAGAACTAGAATTTATATAAAATATATCTAAAAGTCAATCAAGCCATGGGTCTTCTTGAATTCTTAAATTAAAATTCAAAGATGGTCCAATTGTTCAATAACGGAATTAAAACACTTGAAAAAATACATGAATAGCCGAATTATAAAAGCAGTTGACTAAATTTAATTTCCAAAAAAAAGCAAAATCGGAGGCAATAAACCTATTTTCATTTGGGTAAGAATTTTAATAATTTAAATAAAAGGCTTCTTAGATAATAGAAATTGAAGCATAATTTAAAAATGGTAAAGTCTAAAACAAGTCCCACATAAGAAATAAAAAAAATAATTTCAAACGCTTCTAAATCGTATCAAAAAATGTTGTCTTTAATTAAACAAATACAAATGCTGTTAATTAAAATGGGCAATAAACTGACACGTTCCACCTAATTTAATTTATTTGCAAAGATACAAAAAAAATCCAAATACTTAAAAGTAAGATAAATCCGAAATTTAATTTTGGTATTACCTAATCGTCCAACAGCGGCGTAATAAATCCAGCAATTTTCAATGGTCGAATAAGGTTTTAACACTACTGGGAAATCACTACAGATTTACTTTGAAGCTAGAATCGATCGTAATGAATTCATCAGATGGATATTCAATATCCGATTAGGCATAATTCCAGTACACCAACTGAATTCGGTTAAATTAAATACTTTCAAAGACGAATCCTATTAGGAAAAACTTCCACTACTTTTCCAAAATTTTATAAACGAACTTCATTAAAAGAACTCCTTGCGGCTTTTCCTTAACGCAATTAAAAGCTTGACGTCATGTCATTATCCCTGAATTTCATAAAAAAGTAAGTCCCCTTAAGGGATTAGATACTTCTTTTTAGTTTCATAGCCTACTTGGTTTATGCTAGTTTAAAAAGTTTGCGATAAAGTTGGGGTGTGAATTGAATACGTACGTGTTAGAATTTTATTTTCCTAGGCCGGAAATGTAAAAACCTGGAACTGTCACAACGAACGGAAACTGATTCACAATAGTTTATATAAGTTAAACAGCGATTTCCGAAGTGCGCCAGGCGTCGCGGACCGTTTCACCGCTGCGACTGACTCCATACAGCGTCCCGGCGCTTTCCCCCACATTTTACATGATCGGTATCTCGATGGAAGAAGAGTCCGATTGTCTGTACTCTAATTTTTACTATTTCAACACTTTTATTTACGAAACAAATCACTTTAAATATTCAAGGACCAAAATTTATTAAAAAAAGGAACGAAGGTACAATTGGAACTTTCGACCCATATTTGAATGAAATTGCAAATTTTAATATTGTTTTTGTTTTCCTGTCGGTTTTACTTATGTAATTAAATGCGAATGGAATTATTAATGAAGATGTTCTCCGTGTTATCGATTATGTAAGGATTAGGGACGCCTAGTTAAATTTCTTAACTAAATAAGTAGTGTGATGTTACGTAAACATTATTATCTCCTATTCATTGAAGGCTTGTAATGACGTTAAGGAAGGAATTGGACCCTTTTAGATTTAGAACGAAAATTTAATTCGAATTTGGAAATGCTAACATCTCGTGTTTTAGATTAACTGTCGAAAATCGTGCCTCTTTGGTTTCTGTAAACCAAAATCTAAAAAATACTATTAAATACTTAAATTAATTTTGGGTCAATAAAAATCTACAATTTTATTTTTATGAAAGATAACAAGAAAGTTAGAACTAAAAAATAAACCTTTTTATGTTTCAATGATTTAATAAAAATTTAGAAAAGGTGACTAAATTACAGGATGTTCTGAATGTAGGGTTTTTGAAATTATTATTAAAATTTTCAGAGGTAAAATATTATATAAAATTATAAATTGTGATCACATTAGTTTATAGGGCAAAAGAGGCGAAATTTTTTTATTAGACACAAAATATCAAAACAAAACTGAATCTTCAAATTGTAAATGCTTTATATTTCAAAAATTACCTTTGGAAAGTATTAGAATTAGAAATTTAAAATCAAAAAAAGTTTTATATTTATACTCCTTTCTTCACGATTTCTCGTTTGCAATAAAAATCTACCTGCTAATTCATGAATTATTTATTGAAATATGTTAGGTTTGTAATAAAGTTAATGAATAAATCAAATCCTTAAATTTAGAATAAAAATGTAACTCGAATTTGAAAAGGTTGACATTTTCTGTTTTGGATTAGTTTGTCGAAGATCCAAATCATTTTTGAACCAATAAAATCATAGAGTTTTATTTTTATGAAATGTAACTAGAAAATTGGAACTAATGAAGGTTTCTTTTTTATATTTCAATGAGTTGTTAAAAATATAACTAGAAAAGGTAATTCAGTAACTTACGTGAGGCTTATAAGATTGATAAGATAATTGTTTTATTTCTATAAAATTATAAACTGTTTGAACTTTTGAAAGATAAAACATTACATACAATTTTAAAGTATTGTCCATATTAATCAAAACAAAACTGAATTTTCAAATTATAAATGCTTTGTTTCGAAAATTACTTTTTGAAAGTATAGAATTCTAAATTTAATTCATATTAAGGGCCAACCAGTTAAACAATTTCATTCGAAAATCTGTACCTTAAATTTCCGATAAATAAAAATTTTAAATTTAAACAATACAACCCGTTAATTCTCTTATTTATTAAAATATGTTAGGTAAACATTATTATCAGTTATCAGTATATCGCCTAATCATACAAGGTTTGTAATGAAGAAATTGGGTCCTCATATTTAGAACGAAAATTTATTTGGAATTTGGAAAAGCTACAATTAGAATTAACTATCGAAAATCATTAATTTTGATCCAACAAAAACGTATAATTTTATTTATCCACGACTAGTAAATAATCTGTCAACTATTCATGTGTTTGGTCACTCATAATGCTATCCATTATACACTGAAATCATTATGCACGGTGTCATGGTAACATCATTTCATTATGCACGGTGTCATGGTAACATCATTGTCTATGGTGTATAATGAAGGAAATAGGTTATGTTGTCATTGAAATAGTTTATGTTGTTATTTAAATTTTAATTTAAATTTTAATTAAAAATTCTTAGTATTTTGTAGTCGAGGATAAAGTATAGTATACTACTCGCTATAATGGCTACTATTACCTCGGCTAATTGCAAAACTCCCTCGCACGCTCGCTCGTGTTGCAAACATTATCCTCGGTCGTCGGTAATAATAGCATACATTATAGCGTCGTGTATAATATTCTATTAAACTACGTAACAATTCGAATGTTGGTGTTTGAATGAGCTGTTAAAAATTTAGAAAAGATGATTTACATGAGATTTTTTTCTTTTCAGGCCATTGCAAGTAAAAAACAATAAAAAAATTAGTTTCAAAGTAACGGTTGAATTTTCAAGATATTGTTAGCAGCAGTGAATATCAGAAGAACTTCTGAAAGTAACTACTATCTTTGGTATTCAGAAGCATAGATCTGATTAAATAAATATGCAAGTTTCAGAAAAATTTAAAAATTTTAAAAATTACCTAAATGTATAAACTTGAAATTAATAAAATGTTGAAAAACTATAATTTGAGTAGCTTTTAGTAAATACTAATAGTCCTACACTAACACACTCCTTAAAAAATAAAGATTTTTTCAAACGCTCAAAATTAAAAATCAATCAAAAATTAAAAGTTTCTTTGTTATAAAAGTAATATCTTCATAATAAAAAGGGAGCATTAACCACATCAAAATCAAGCAAAAAGTTCAAGTTTTTACAAATCAAAGTTCATTATTTAAACGGAAGTGTTTTAAGATTAACTTTATGGCAGTAGAATTAGAAATTTAAATGACCTGAAGAGTAAAAAAATGCACTAAATAGTTTAAAATATTGTTTTTGTAAGTTGTATCAGTGTGAACATTAATAACAATATAATTTAATTGATTATCACTAACCGAAGATAATTTTAAATGCAGAAATAGTAAAGAAAAAGCATAGTTTATTTTTATTCACTCAAGTTAAAGGAAGCTTAGCAAAGTCTAAGAATTAAGAAAAAAACGAAAAGAACGAAGAAATACTTTAGATTAAGTGCTGAAGCAAGGAAAAACAGCAAAAATAACCCAGGAAGAAAATGAGGATTCATCAGAAATACAACCTTAGCCTAAACTTAGTACTTTGTAAAACATTGTAAAACAATAATTAATTCAAAATTGGGTTTCGCAAAATCTCCCTAAGGAAAAAATTCATATTTGTTACTGAAATATGTGTGATAATTTTGATTTTCGTACTCAGTAAGTAAAATTCATAGCACATAAAAACTGTTTATACCCAACAAAGAAATTCAAACTATATTTCATGTTGCTTAACAAAACGATTTTTGGGCTAGATGAAATTCGGTATTTTTTAATAGAAACACGTTCCTCTTTACTTCGTAGGATTAATTTTCAAAAATTAGCTTTTTTGATGCTAAACATAAAATTGATAATACTACCAGTAAAGTTTAAAATTTTAACTTTAAAATATTTGTATACAAAACTAATATATTGTTATTAAAGGAATTATTTCAAAATTTTAACAAAATAAGATGTAAGGCAAATGAAAAAACTTCGTCAACAAATTAAACAAAATCAGCCTGAATATAATTTAAAAAGTCATTAAGTTTTAGAAAATTGAAGTATGCTGTAAACCGCAACAAAATATTTTCAAATTTAAGAAAATATTTAAATTATATTTTTACAATCGAAAATTGTCAAATCTGATAATTCTTGTTTAACTTAAGTCTGCAGGTTTATTGAAAATTCATCAACAATCATCAATTAAACAACGCACAATTACACAAATCAAATTGAAAAATTTAGATAAAAACCGAGATAAAAACTGTACAGTTTAATTTAATACATTCATCTGGGAACATGTGGTATGTGGTGTTCGTATGCTAAGGTTTTAAAATTATTTCGTTTATCAAGTTTAATGCGTATGTTATCATAACCTGCCAGACAAGTAACAGGTGAGGGTTTTATTCGCCTTCAAAATTATCAGCACAGATGTTTAAAACATTTTAAAATATATTGTTGACGCTTTTAAGTTCAATAATTTAATTTAAAATCTAAGCCTCGTTTAAAATAATTGTTAATTCGACAATTGGTATTTTAGAAATTAAATTGCTAAAGGTCAATTCTTTGGGGAATTTTTTAACTATATTTTACCGAATTAAATCTCTATACAGCAAAATATAACCTCCGCACTCCGCAGTAATTTGAATTGATAGAATATAGACGTGCAGATTAAAAGGTCTGTGGTTCGAGGTAATATTTTTCAATAAACAGAATTTTCATAATTCTTAAATTCAACAACCAGTAATTACTAATATAATTATTAACTGTTCGTGTCTTTTTCTTTTAGTGGACTACTAGTTATGCATTATACTACTAAAATTAGATATACGAAGTCTGATCAAAAAATATCCAGAATGTCTTTATTTATAAAGAAATACAAGATTTACGAAATTGACATTTAATCGCCTTCAAAGTCGTCTCCTTCCGAACCCACACACTTAATCCAACGTTGATGCCAGTGCTCAAAACATTTTTTAAATTCGTCTTCTAAAATAATATCACAAATATTAAGCACACTTTGTGCAAAACCACAGCCCTTTGTGTCCAGTCATTACCAAGTTATAAAACCATTCTAGATATTTTTTGATCAGACTTCGTACATTAAACCAAAGAAAATCAACCTACCTTTGGAACCGCAGTAACGCCGTTGACCAACGTTTAATTCTTCCTCAAAAACACTAATTATTACAAAGTTTACATCCACAAACTCACTATAATTCGTTTATTTAACAATTAAACTCACTGTAGAGCAAAGTAACACGAATTAGAGCGATTTATTTAAACAAAAATTACACAAATTAATAAATTAATTCGGGCACACACTGCACTGCGCGTACTGTTTGTTAAGAGTGCTTCGCAACAGAGAAGTACATTTAGAAAAGGACAAATGAGTGTTATCTGTATACTATTCTAAATAACAGCCAGTTACTAGTTTTGATTTGGATACGTAATGTTATGCAGAATTAGTCGGAAGTATTTTCTGCTTGCCCCATAATAAACTATAAACAACACCTGTGTTTATAAAGACGTACTTTATTTATTCTTTTGTTCTCCGATATTGCACGATCTAACAGGGAAGGGTTTTCTCAGCCTACTATAAAAATTTGCAGCAGAGTTACAAAATAGTTACGACTTAATACATTTGAGGACCTGAAATTTTAGATTTAATTTGGAAATTATAGTATCCTTTAAAATGATTTCTTTACAAATAGAATTATTAGTACCTAAGAATGTCAACTTTTCAACATTGAAGTTTGTTAATTCTAAAACAGGATTATTAAAGCCAATGAAACTTCCCTAAAATACTTTTGAAGGAATAAAAGCAATGCAAAGCAACTAGACTGTTGTGAGTACCACAAACTTCCTTAGAAAATCAAATACTTCTTGCTGCTTTAAAAGGAAAAACTAGATTCAATTTAATTTTTGAATTTAATTCCTGCCTGAAAGTTAAATTAATGCTTAAAAGTCCTGAAACATTTTACAAAAGTAAATATTTAAATTTTTTCTAAAATTTATTGATAGATTTGCATTGTTTAGTCCCATTTTTTTTAACAAATTCGGGGAAATGATTTCGAAAAATTACAATTTTAGGAGATTTACCTTAGAACTCCACAAATAGCCTGAAAAACAAACTAAATGAAAACCCCTTCTTTAAACAGCAAACCAACTCTCTTCCACAAAATGTTAAACAATCAAATATGCATTGTTTATTTAAATGAAGAAGAACTTTCCTAAGAAATCGCCACTAATTATGGTAATCTAAAGCAATGCAATTTTTTCAAAATGTCAATCAGCGAATACTAAAGAAACATTTATTATTATTATTATTATTATTATTATTATTAAAATATTGGTTTCTTGAAAACAATATTTTTTGCCAATCTCGTACAATTATGTTCCCAACAAAGATCCTGAATGCAACGTAAAGCTGTCTACGATCAAATTTCTTATATTACAGAGTTAAGAGGGAGGAATTTTCTTTTATTATACAGTTAAGAGCAGATATGACAATCTATCTGTTATTGATTGGATTCGATTCGCTGACAGACTGATAATAAACATCTCGCCTGATTCGTTTAACTACAAAAATTGATCATGTCAGCATTGTTACTATCCTTAAATTCTCGTAAATAACATTCAAAGATTACTGAAACCAAATTGATCATTTTTTAATTTAACCTGAAGGTTCTTATTATTGTTTAAATTTGATTTCCTCGGTTTTTAGTATTTTCAATTCGATTTGCGATTGCTAACGAAATAAATTGGTTCCTTTTAGCAAAAAGTTAACAGAAAATTTAGAATTCTACTAAACGACAAAACAATAACAAAAGAAAAGAATAAAACAAAAAGCCCAAGGATCTGGAAAAGGGTAATATTTTTTGTCTATTCGTAATTTTTCTCAGGCCTTTGGCTTATTTTCGCCTAAATTTACACCCCAGCTTGAAACATACAGAAAACTTAATCGATCAACAACCCCTAAACCAAGATCTCATCCCAAAGATTGCTGGAATGTGTTAAGAGATTAATTTTTCATCAAACTTTTTGCATAAAGCAACTGACGTAAACAGGCAATTCGTTTAAGAGGAATGTTTGAACGTCTTCCAAATGAAACATTAATTTGTAAATTAGGGCACTTTCAAGTCAGAAACAAGTCAGTTGTCAGAGTACAGGGAGCAAGTTTAAAACTTCTGGCAACTTTCAGATACGAAACGAGTTTTTTAAGATTCTCCTGTCTGATGCTTTCCCTGCTAAACGTCTGTATTGCATATTAAAATTAAGGCTTTTTTTACTGCAAAGCAGCAGAATTTTCTAAGAGTTTGTTCTAGAAAAATACCTACAAAATTGAAAATAAGTGTGCCAACAATCTTTGAATTATGAGTGATTGTTGATGATTAAAAAAGTAAATTAAGCTTGAATTACATTTAAGAAGTATGTGATGTAAGTCAGTTTAAGTTCAAAACACATTTATAAACAAATCGCTTTGTTTAACTTACCAAAGCAAACATGCATCTGCCCTCTATGAGGGCCATTTTTGCTTTGTTTGCAATGTTATTCAAGTGTGCCCTCCAGGTTAGTTTTACATTCAGGATAATGCCCAGATATTTAACTTCCTGCCAGCCTGAATTCTTTCATCAAAGATTCTAAGGTTATTGAATGGGCATATCTCTCTTTTCCTGGTGAAGGATATTATTGATGCTTTGCCAGGGTTTACCTTTAGATTTACCCTTTCACACCACCTAGGCCTAATGTTTAACGCCCTTTGCTTGAGGGCCGCAATGATATTTGGATTTTTGCCCCTAACTTGGGAGTAACTCCCCTTATCATTGAGTCTATTCAGAAGATCGTTCACTACCAGGTTTCACAGCAAAGGCGGTAAAACTTCTCCTTGTAGAGACTCTCTGGTAGCAAAAATCTTGAGAGATTTTCCCCCAGGTTGACCCCCCTCTGTTGATGATGTCTTCAACCACCATGTCTTAAGGTCGCTGTAGTTATTGATTCGAAGGAGGTGTTGTCAAACGCTCCTTCTATATCCAAGAAAGAATCTAGAACTGTTTTCTTGTTGGTTATTGACCCCTCTATCCTACTAACTAGGTTGTGAAGATTCACATGATTTTCCTAGTTGATAAGCATGTTGATTACGACGAAGGGAATTATCTTTTAAGGCCCCATCTCATATATAATTACCTGTCTAACAGTTTTTCCATAATCTTTAAACAGAACACATACACCGAAAACACCCGACCGCTTCCCTCGGAAGGGTATAATTTGCCTGATAAGTCTTCTCTGGAGTAGAAGTGCAAGCAGTTTCGTCGTTCTTGGGTAGTTCAAATCTAATTTTGCATTGTTGAAGGTATTGCGCTTTGTAAATGCCTTTATTGTTGGGGGTAGGTTTCTGTTCAACGAAAAACATTGGGAGAGGTATTTTGGTTCTTTACTGTTTAACATTCCATCTATTTGTTGCTTTGTGACCTATATTTTTAATTTTTATGCAAATTTTGTAGTACTACCTTATAGTTTCTTTCCTCCGTTAGCTCTTAGGCATGCAATTCTGTATTTTTTTTATTCGGAGCTTTTGTAATTTTTCCATAGTACTCGGCTATTTCTTCGATTGAATCTAAGTCCATTTAATCTGAATTAACTGAACCCTCTTCATTGAGGAAATACTTCTTTTGTCTGTCTTTTTATTTCTTATGAAATGACGAAAGAAATTCTTTTGATTAATAAGCCAAACTATTAAAACTACGAATGTAACTTAATCCGGGCTCTTTCAGAGTTCTTGTTACAGTCCAAATAATGGGACTATTTGTCCTTTGTTTTATCAGTCCGGCCACAAAAAATTAAATTACTTCCCCGACTCATGTTCGGTTGATAATCCACAGATTGGAAGGAAACCCTCGTGTAAATACTCCAAGATTAATCGGACATACCCGAATTGTGAACTTACTAAATTATCTTTCCTAACAACTGTCTTATTTTGTTAGATTTTCCAAAATTTTTTTACAAGATCTGAGCTTAAGGATCTCTATTTATTTAATTTACTAGCAAAATTCTTCCAGGATGTGGCAGTTACCAAACTAGAAAAATTGAAAATATCGGAGCCTCCTAAAATCCCAATTTTTTACCTCAGGGTTACTAAAGTAATTTTATACATTTTATTGGGAACGGTCTGATTTTTACTCCTGTAAATTCTTCAATAGGAGTCAATTTGCTGATTGTTCCATTTATTCTACATTCCTTAACAAATATTCAAATGAAGTTCAAATAAAAAAGCGTGTTCACCGACCGAAAAAATACTAAAAAGCAAGGGAATGTGAAATTACTTAGTAAGTATATACATAAATCCTATGAGAAGAAAGATATTTTTGTATGATAAAGATTGATTACTTTCCTCGAACGTCTAGATTGTCTCCTGAAACTTAAAGTAAATGATGAACTACGTGTCAATTTAAGTGTCAAATTGTTACGGACGGAAAACAGCAACACCAAACTTTCTGAAAAACGAATGGAAAAAACGAGTCAACCAATATTGTAAATTGTCTTTTTTTTATATTACATGCTATTTTGATTTTGTTGAGATTTCAAAGCTGGAATCGTTTTTTCAAGTGTATTTATTATTCGAAGGAAGCACTGGAACGTTTGGAAAATGTTACTTAATCATAAGGAATTTTATTTAAAAATTCCATATCTGACGGAAACTCATCTGGACATACAATTTGTGTGTAAAATCTTAGAAACAAACTAAATTAATTAGAAATAATGAAAAGATTCTTTAACTCGAACAAGCTTTCAGGAAATAAGCCTGAAATTCGGAAAATTTCTAAATAACATCAAGTCGCCCTTTTTGCTTTAATATTCTATAATTTTGGGGCCGCATTTTTCATTTATGATTGAATTTGCGGACGAAAATCGTTTCAGAACACATTTAGTAATTTTTTTGCTTTAATATTCTGGTACTTTAAAGTTCGAATTTTTCATTTATGGTTCAATTTGTAGGCTTTCAATAAACTTTAATGGACAGATAAACTAAATATATTCAAATTGGTTGAATATGTTTCTTCAAAAACTGACTTTCACTTTACGAATATTATATTTGTTGTATGTTATTTTGTATTGTTTTATTTAATTTGTGACTTGTTATATCTGCATATAGGTACTGCAGCTACAGAATGAAATAAAAAGAAAATAAAACGGCAAGGAAAGAATGGAATAAAAAATAAAAAATTAGTTTCCAAGTAAGCATTTTAAAAATAAAATAATACAAAAAACTCGCAATAAAATCAATTTGGCTCTATGCTTTTAATATTCCTATAATTTTAAAACCAAAGATTTTCATTAATAATTATGAAACAAATTCATTTCAGAACACTTTTTCAAAAACAAACAAATTAAGAAAAATCGAATAAAAAATTAAGTTTCCTTCAAAATTCTAAGCTCGAAATATGAAAAATTCTAAAGGAATTTAATGTTTTTTTTGTTTAACATTCGTCTAATTTTAGGGTTCGAATTTATGTTTGATTCAATTTGTAAAACACTGTTTTATAAGTACAGTTTTCTTGAAGAGCATTGCAGACAAGGAAAGAATAATATAAAAAATTGGGCTTTCAGCAAACTTTTTAAAAATATAAATACAGAAAAACTTTAAATAAAATCAAATTGGCTTAATGTTTTTAATATTCTTGAAATTCTTTGAACTTTTTTCCTGTAATTAAATTTATGAAACAAATTTATTTCAGAACAACTTTCTCCGAAAAGTTTTCAAACAATACAGAAAAATCGAATAAAAATCTTAGCTTTGAGCCTGCTTTTTTTATAATTATAAGCCTGAAACATAGAAAACCTTAAATGAAAGTAAGTTAATTTTAGTAACTGTTTGTTTTAATGTTCTTGCACTTTTAGGGCTCATTTCTAGTTCAATTTGCAAGACTAATTCGTTTCAGAACATATTTAAAAAACGTAAAAAGGAAAAATCCAATCAAAAATAAATTTCTTCAAAGCTATAAGCCTGAAATACAGAAAATCCTTAATGAAATAAATTCACATTTTTCACTTATGGTTCAATTTGTAAAACAATATTCGTTTCATAACACATTTTCTGCAAAAACCTTGTAAACGACAAGGGGAAAATCGAATAAAAATCAAAAATCAGGCTTCTAATGATTAAAATACAGAAAAATTCCAAATCAAGTTTTTAATATTCTTGTAATTCGGTATTCGAATTTTTCATTTATATTTAGTTTTATGCGACAAATTCGTTTCATTTCAACAGTAAGGAAAAATCGAATAGTAAAAATAAAATGTGACCCATAATATAGAAAACCCCTAACTAAAAGCAAATTGGCTTTGTGTTTTTTGCAACCTTATTTCTTGTAATTTGAGAACTCGAATATTTCATTTATATTTCAATTTACGAAACAAATTCCTTCCAGAACATTTTTCTACAAAAAAGTTGCAAACAATAAGGAAATATTGAATGAAAAATAACAAAAAATCGAGTTCCGAGCGAGCTTTTTTAAAAATTGCATAGCTAAAAATATGATGAAAGCTTTAAATAAAATTTAAGTTTGTAAAAGTTTCACCGAGTTGCTACGTTCGCATATTTTCATACGTTTACCTTCTTTCTGCAAACCAGGAGTTCATCGGTATTGAATTAAATTACATCCCTCGGGAAACTGCGTCAAAGCTTGGAAATGACGAGACAAAATAGCTTGCATGCTAAAAACATTGTTTCTTGTATAGTAAACTGGTGCAACCAATTTAACAGTTCGCTTTTAATACGAAATTAGTAATTTCATAAAAAATGAGGATTTGATTGAACAACTAAATTCGTAAGGTACAATCGAATCCTTCAAGGTCCAAAGTAAATTTTACAAAACAACAAAGGTTACTTCGGTTCAACATCATTCATTTGGGATTTCAGGAAAAAAAGTACTCCCAAACGTATTATTTATGCTTATATCGTATATATTCAAACAAAAATACACCCCAGTGGGTCATTTCGGTTCTTTGTGCAAAACAAATATAAATTTGGGTGCTAAAAGTTTTCACCTGATTTTTCTTATAATGGTGGCAGTTTTTCCTAACAAAAGTCTTCCAGAAAAAATATATAATAATTCCAAATTAGAAGGAAAATTAATTTAATCTTACTCAACGTAATAAAGTAATAAAAAGATAGCAAATACAAAAGGAATCCGCAAAGACAAAAAAGTGTCTGTAAAGAAACTAAAACGAATTTTCTTGTTGTTCTCTGTAATAAAGCTGACCAAAAAACAAGGGATAATGGTAATCTAATTGAGAGTAAGGGTAGAGCATGTAAGTTGATTTAGTCACTGACGTTCTATTTTGCGGGTATGTGAGTGTGTGTCTGTTATTATCAATTTCATGAATAATACATGGGTATCATTCGATTTTCATGTTCTATTCGACACGTGGGTCTCACAAATAACTTCATTATCAGTTCATGATCCTATGTGTATTCCAGGATTTCTAGATTCTGTTCAAGTTTCCTACATTACCAAGTGGTAATCGTCAGAATTATTCGCATTTATTTTTAGCACCAGGCGACTAGCTTTGCTTTAAAAAAAATTTCGTTATGAAATTCGCCCAATTTACATTCTGCGAAAACAGCCTAAACATAAAATAATCATCGCCCAAATTCCATTGGAGTATTTAATTGAATTTGTTGATTTTACTTTGTTGTGTAGTCGAAAAAGCACTTAAGTTAATAGCTAAATTAAATTTTAGGCCATGAAAGAACTGATTTAATTTTATTACAAGGTTATGGAATTATAAGAGCTCAGATGTTTCTAAAAGTTCAGAATGTGAAAAAGCAAATATATTTTTCACGCAGCCAACTTATTTACAACAGCCACAACCTGACTACCATAACACTTACGTGTTTGGGCGATGAATGGCAAATACCAAACAAAACAACAACAGAAACAATCTAAAATCGTCGATTACTGGCTATATACTAGTAATAGATACCCCCAAATGTATGATCAAACAGATGAAGAGGGCGACGATATAACAGATAAAGAAAGAACTGAGGAAAAAAGTAATGAACCAAAACCATCACCTTTCTTTATCGATGGAGTGCAGAACATTAAACCACTTATAATCTTACTAAATGAAATTGCCAAAGACATATCCATTCTAAACGCCGTCGACAAAGAGCAAATGAAAGTACAGCCTAAAACAGGCCAGGCATCTTCTATTAACACCGCTCTTACTCAAAAAATACATAGTTCGGCACCTGCAAACCAAAACAAGAACGATGTTACAGAGTGGTCTTAAACACTCTACACTACTATACAGAAAGCAAGACAAAACGGACAGCAACTCCAAAATAATTAAATCCAGCGGCAGAGTTTCATTGCGCGTGGTGGAGAGCTACATCCGACGCGAAATACCACTGACTAGCATAAGACAAAGGATCTACACCAGAGAAGGTCAATAAAAATCCAGACGGATGAAACACAAGATGAAACACAAGAACAAGGAAAAAGGTAAACGAAAATGGATATTTAACTCAGTCTGCGACATTCAGAGGGTGGATTGAGTAACCTGACGGATGTCGTTGTCGGTGCCAAGCTCGGATAAAGGAGTCTTCCTTTCAGAAAAATAATTATAGCTCACAGAACTGGAGACCAGGCGTCCGAGACCTGACGGATTAAATTGACGACAACAAACACGCGATTAGCCTGTTGGAATATTAGATCGTGGAATAGACAGGACTAAGAAGTGATACTAGAAATAAACAACCGAAGAAACGATCGAGAGGTGGATGGATAGAAAGGGACTCCACGTAGCTCTTCATAAAACCGAGGTATTTTAGTTATACTAGCAGGCAGACACCATTACGGTAAGGATCGGTGGTGCAGAAATCAGAAGCCAGACTAACGTTAAGTATCTGGGTATAATTATGGGTAGAAACATGATTATAAGATACCACGTAAGCTGTCGTTAAGAAGGCAGGACAAACGGCAACAGCTCTGAGCCGGCTGCTGCCGTACATAAGGGGCCCGAGCAAGTGCCTTAAAAGAGTACTGAGCTCAGTAATAAACCCTGGAGAACTATGGCGAACTCGATACAATGAGGCGTACATTCTGGACTGCGTAATGTGTAAGGAAACGAGGAGGGAGTAGCCCTGACTATGGCAAACATAGTGACTCATATGATAGAAAGCGAAGAAAAATGGGTTGTAATAGAGAAAGTTATTAAAAACATCATGAAGAAGACAGACAATGTGACGTACCACTGGAAAAGAGGTAGAAGTAGTAGAAGAGATGGAAAAATATAAGCTTTCCATTCTGGGTGTGAGTGAGACCAAGAAAAAGGGCAGCGACCAAATAGATCTGGACAAAGGATACTCTGGAATAAGCAACAACCGGCGGGCCAAGGAAGTAGTCGGCATCCTAGTATCGGAGGCCATTAATAAAAAAATGAGAGACTGGAAACCAATCAATTAAATACTCATTTCTCTAAACCTGAATTTAGAAGAAAGCATAACGCTGCTCCAATTGCAACAGGCCATATACAAGACAAGGAAGAGGGGCCGACAGCCGACATGTTATTATTATGGGTTACTGGAACGCCAGCAGCCCGCATCGGGAAAGACCAGAGACGAGGACACGGGAGCATGGACAGGCATGGAGCAGAGCGTATCCTCAACAATAATGGCGAGAGGATGCTTGAGTTCTGTGCTGATAGCGAATTACAAATTGGCAAAACCTCTTTCCGGCACCGTAACATCCACCAAATGACCTTCGAGGCGGGAGGTCGAGGTATGGCAAGCTGCATCGATTACTTCGGTTACATAAAGAATACAAGTTATGGCATACTAGATGTGAGACGTACAGGAACTGGAAGAACAGCTAAGCATAAAGAAACAAGAAGGCTAAAAGCTGAACTTTAAATGAAAGGTGGAAGATCTTCAAAGCAACAGTACTAGCAGTAGCAGAAAAGATATGTGGTAATATAAAAGTGAACATCAAGAAGAAAAGTGATGTGAAGAGATGTAACAAGCAATAAAGGAAAAGAAGAACGCCTGGAAGACGTACCTATATGACGACCAAAAAAGATGAAAAGCACTGTGTACGAGTTCGCAATTAAGTCAAACATAAAGTGCGAACAACTAAAGCATCCACCTGGAGAAAGTTCGGGGAAGAAATGAAATCCAGCTACCGAACAAATCAAAAGAAGTTTTGACATACTCTAAAGTGCGTTAGAGGGAAGTTTTTAGACTCATTTTTTAAGCAGGAACGGCAGAGCATTTTTTTTTGTTGTAATTATCCATGTCTTTTCTGTCTATTGATAGAAAGATTTTTTTTTAATTTCTAAAAACCAACTTTACAGTATTAAAAAATCTAAAGCTCTATTTTACTTCAAAATTTTCAAATAGTTTTTACAAAAATATTAATACCGAAAAAATCTCTCTATCAGTAGATAGATACAACCACTCTCTTTCAAACGCCACAAGAATTTTTTTTTTCAAAATGCAAATTATTCCAGAAAAACTGGAAATAAAGTTCTAGAAAAATCGGTTTAGATTTCAAATTTATAATTTAGCGTATAGGCAACACATATAGCACAGTACATATCGGCTTTAAATCCGAACTTTACGGAAACTTGACAAGGAGATTACAATTTAAATACACAGGAAATCGTAATTTTGTTTTTGCCACATCTTTTACAGTAATAACACAAATAACTATGTAAATATGCAAATTTTCAAATATGAATCTTACGCAATTCCTGACCTCTAACCTCAACTCGTTTTTGACGTTTTGCTAAACGCGCCCGCTTTAATTGTTTCTTCTGACTTTTTGGTTATGCAACTTTAGATACGGGACTGTATGTAAATGCCAGCCTTAAGAATTAAATTTTCTTCTGCTCCTAATGAAAAGTAATTAGGTACTCCAATATTATTAATTATTAAAAATGAGTATAATCCCGTATTTAATGGCAAAATATGCATGGTCCAGGCTATAGCAACATTTTCATACTATAACAATAACTACGATTGTGGTGACACTGACATCATGATATAGGCAGCGATCATTTTCGTAAAAAAATTTAATTACATTATTATCGGTAAAAAAATACAAAAAATATAGCAATTTTATTTTTTTTGTTTTTTTTTTTAATTTAAAATTAATTTATGTACTATTGTTCACTTCAACAGTAATTACAAGTAATAATAGAAATAAACTAACGCAGCGTAACTTGACAGATATAGCGTTAACATTTGTTAATTTTTGTTTCAATTCAATGGCTATCGCTATTTTTGGGGTGATTTACATCATTTTCATACCTAATTTCTGTGGTTACAGGGAATGCAAAATTAATTTTGTTTATTGATTCACATGCAGAATTTTATGCTCTACAACTTTTATTTGACGCTTTTTTACCTAAAATAATTAGGGGGGCAGGAAATTACGAAAATATGATTTTACATGTTAAATCTCTGTATGTATGTACAGCAAGGTGTAGACTGTAGAAGTAATGACTACTGCGCCTTGCAAATATGCAGCCCATCTATCACCAGTCCGGCTACAAGATGTTTGAAACAGCTGAGTGAAAGTCGGACTGGTGATAGATGGGCTGCATATTTGCTAGGCGCAGTAGTCATTACTTCTACACCTTGCTGTACTTACAAACACTTACCTATGGAGCAGAAAGGTTGACAATGCAACAAAGGCTTGAAAGCAGAGTTACGGCTACTGAGATGAGATACCTGAGAAAAGTGGTAGTCAAAATGACAAGAGATTGCATCTGTAACACAGCAATCAAAGAAAAGCTGAAACAAAAGCCTATAAAAGATTTTATTGAGGGGAAAGGCTTGAGCTAGGTAGGGCACATTGCCTACGTGACAGATGACCATAAACCCAAACAAATCTGGCAAACCCAACCGGAAGGAAAACGAACTAGAGGACGTCGTAGGATTGACTGGGAAGATCAAATTGCTGAAGTCGTAAGGAGAAGAGGAAAGACTGGCCTAAGATAGGAAGGAGATGAACTCGTAGCTGAAGAAGCCCGACACTTAATGGCACAAACGGGAAGACAAAAGAAGACCTGCCAACAACAAAATTTTTGTTTTATCTTGATGTTTGAAATCTACATAAAATCATTAAAACTTAAAATATGTATTAGTTATTTATTAATTTATAAACGGCATATAGCTTTGTAACAGTAATTAAAAAGGAAACAAAGGTATTATGCGATACTTAGCGCCAATTACAATAACAACATAAAAAAATAATAAAAAGGAATCGGTTCAGGACTACAATCTTTAATTTTCAGCTACAATTTTGTCATGTAAATTTTGCATCCTATTTTAGCTAATTAAAAACGTACAAAGGTTCTCCAAAAAAGCACGATTATTTTGATATTTTTTACTAATATTTAAAACACTGTAATTGTTTGAACGATTTTGCCCTAGAAAAATATAATTTGACAATAAACTAAGAAAACAATTTAACACAATATTATTTGGTTACATCGAGGCAAAGCTGATTTTAGTTTATGTAACTCTAGCATGGATATAATTTTTAAGTTATCTCGTGAAATGTCTAATTTCTCATTTTTTACTACAAATAACTTAAATCAGCTTTTACAAATCCTCTACTATATATTACATAATTATGTAGCAACTTACTCATCTAATCAGTACAAACAAAAGAAAAACACGTTACATCAATACATGGTCACTATCACTAGGAAACGCTAGACATTACCTCCAATATGTTTTATAAATTACTATCACGCACTTTGTAAACGTACGTTAAATTAAAATGGGGAATCGTGAACTAGTACGAAACTACATAACAAGGATATAAATGCTATCAATATTAAGTATAAGAGGATAAAATACCTAGTCGCGATAAAATAAAAATTTGTACTACTATAGATCATCAGCCACTTCTAGTTGTTTAAAAATGTACATAATTATTGTTTAAAAATACATTTAAGATAGAATATATAGATAGATAAATTAAAGTTACTGATAATCACACAAAAATAAATAACGCTATCACAATGATGAGTACAACAGATAATATTATTATGGCGGTCCACTGTCGACTATCTGGAATGTATACAATAAACATATTTTAATTTAAATACGATACTGCAATAAAATAAATACTAACCATTTGACATATGTAAAACTTTCGCCACTTTCTTCATAGTTGTATCCAACTTTGAATCTGTACCTTCCAATTCTGTTCCGAATTCATCCAACATACTAAAAAAAAAAGCGAAATAAACCAATTGTCTTAATGCTACTTGTGATGGCTGTTTGAACATAATATAATTAAAATATGCTCTGAATTCTTAAAACTGAAAATTATTACTCCAATTTTTAAAATTTCATGTTTTGCCTGTTGACAGGGGCATTTCATGCCTTACCGCTAGACATTAAATTCCCTACAAAATAATCACTTACTTCTACTAGTTCTACGATTCATTGGAAAAAAATTGAGGTGATTAATGTAATGCAATTATTGTAATTTTTGGATATTGGGATTCTCAGCGCCTTTAATTTGTCCAACAGAAATTTAATGGTTGGTAACACATAAACAACTATCAGATGTACAATCTTCTAGTTGGGTGATGGCACACTAAAGGCTGGAGAAGAAAACCTCAAAAACAAAGCACCTGATCGTCCAGGTTGCAAGTTAGGGCGCTGAGCCGGCAACCCATTCCCTGCAAGACTTCCCTTCGGAAAAAATTCACTAACAAAACAGACACGATATGCCTTGGTGATGGGATGGATGAAGGGAAAAATAAGAAATACAGAATAGATTGTCCAAAGGAAGTAAAAGTGCTGAAGCGTTGTCAAGACTTAAGTCAAAACAGTTAACGAGACAAGGAGAAATAAGACTATATGAAACTGTTATCGTTTGACAGTCTTACATGGATGTAAGACGTGGATACTCTAAAACAGATCGAAGAAATAATAAGCAACCTTACAAGTAGCAAGTCATGGAAATGACGAATTGCATGCGGAACTGTATAAATACGGCAGAAAACAATTGGCAAGATGAGTTGGGCAACTGAGTAGAGAAATATGGGCCAAAGAAAAATTGCCCCAGCAATAGAATAAAGCAGTGTTACTACTGATTGTAGGAGAGCTACTCTGGGACTTCACAAATCTCTTTAGGCTCCTACCCTTTTATTTTTCAGAAACACAAATATAAAGGCTATAAAACTCTTGAGATAATTCCAGCCTTTATCATCCGCACCGACCACCCCTTTGGTTACAACTATACCGTCTGCATTAACCATCCACCTTTGAAGGATCATGCCGAAATCGACATAACTAATTTATTTAAATAAATATACCCCTAAGTTTGATATCTGGGTTTTTTTGAATTTTCACTTCTACCCTTTATAAAAGACCGAGTTACACATGATCAACAAAGACAAACGAGGACCTAAAACTTCGGAATTTTCAACACCCCGCATCGTTACAAATGCAAATTTAGATTCCCCTGTGATTTACATGTTAGCCAGTTCATTTATTGATTTTGTGAAATAAAAACAAATTCTACTGCAGTTCACAATTCGATTCACTGCTTAACTTTGTACAAAAACCTATTAAAAATATCTACAAATTAGAAACGGCCATAAAAAGCATTTTATGATTAAATTTCCTTGTTTAAAACCTGTATAATTTTGTTACTAAGTATGTAACACTCAATTGTATTGAAAACTTCCAACAAAACAAATTTGAATTGTTTATTACAAATAGGTACCGGCTGACTCACAATCATATCACAAAGTTCTAATCTTTATTTATTTATTTATTAATCAACCTTAGATAGCTGCTAAAATAGCATTGCTTTTACCTTGTCTTTGACAAAGGTGATAAAATTCTTACATATGTAGAGTAACCTTCTTTAAATATTTTCAAAAGGATTATTGTGGCAGACAATTTATATGTATTTTCTTATTGGGATTTTTGAACCTTCTTTAAATCAATATTATGCTGCAAACTTCTAAAATTACACAGTCAACCTGATTAACATTTCGGTGACTAATCAAAAACATTCACACCACCCTCAGGATTTGAATTTGCATGAGCTAGTTGGAAATTAAACTGTTAAACTATTGTGCCACTGAAACTTGCATAAAATTAACCATTTTTTCAGTCGTCACTGCATTTTATGTAAACAATTCCCAAGGTTCGTAAGTTTAATTAATTCAAACTAGTTAACTCGTTTAACGCAGATAACAGAGCATTACAAGGAATACATTGCAGCAATGGAACTATAAAAGTACTTGAAATGATTGTTTTTAAGTAGGTTAAGGTGATGAAATCCAGTAAACAATTATTACAAAGGCAAATTGGGCAGCCCACAATTATTAATAAATAATTTTTCACAATTAATTTAATTTGAATATTTCGGTTCTATTTACATAAAACAAATTTCCAATCGCCTTAAAAAAAATTATTTGAATAGAGGCAATTTAAAATACAAATTGTATATTTACATACATATATTTAGGTAGTACCAGTCGGTAACTTACCCCGCTTGTTCGTCTAATTCTATTCCTATATGTCGTGAAACAGTTTTGAGCGATCCAATTGAATTACTAATAACTTCCAGCTGCTCATCTTGTTGTCTTGTCATATGCTCTTGCTGCGTTAATGTATTATTCAAAAAATTTCGTTGAGGACTGTCAAGTTCGTTTTGTAACTTTGAATATTTTGTAGTGCTGTGTGTGTTAGGAACTCGAACAGGACTGTTGTTATCTAGCAACGGCTAAATAATTTTTATATTACGATTAAGTAACTCCTGCTATTTATTAATCGAACTTACCTGCCTAGCCGTCCGATCCCTATCTCTGTTCCTGTTCATATTGATTTTTTCTTTCATAGTCTAAAATTTCCAATTTACTTTTAATCTACTTCAGTAAAATTCTCGTACTTACCTTAACTTCTTCTCGTGTAGAATCTATAAAATTCTTTCTAGTCGTTAACTCCTTGTTATCTATTTTAAATTTCGTTGGGTTTTTCTCGACAATATGTATCGGAAAGTTAAGGAAAATTGTACTGAGTAACAAAGTAAGATGATAAAGCACAAAAAAGGATATCAATTGTGTCCTCTAAATCTTCTAAATCCCATTCTATACTACGTAATGAATTCTTCAATTCGTTGTTTGTCCATTCTACTTCATCTTTTGTAATACATACGGAATCATCTTGTAGTTCGATCCAACGTAAATACAGGCCCCTTGTTTTGTTTAAAGCTTTGAAAACCTCACTATAATTAAAATAAGTCAAGTTAGATCTTTCTTAAAAAATTAAACGTGTAAAAAGGCAAAAATATTGGGTATTTCTTTTTTCATTGTGACTTGTGTTAAATGTTTTATTATGCGTCCTTATCGAAATATTTTATTCAAATTCAACACCATGTTTACGTAACATTTTTCACTTATCTCGGTTTTTTGATGAATGTCCAACGTTTGCAATATTCATTATGAGCAAACATAGTTTACAAACTAAATTCTTTAGGGTCGCTATAACTCTGTATCGTCGTAAATATACAATAAGCAAGCAGGCGGCACTATTGTTTACCGGACTAATATCAATGTTAGGTAATGAAAACTCACGGAAACAAAAAACAATTGAACACGTCGCACACAACTGTTATTTTATTTACGTACTAGATTTGCTATATTTCTCGGTTAACGCATTCATCAAAATCCATTTTATAGGCAATTAAAATTGAAAGATTCTTTAATAATCTTAAGGATTTACACAAAAACAATAGTTTCACTGAAACACTCGATCATTGGTATGTTATCTCAAACCCGTAGGTGCTTGTTCAAATATTTATTTATTATTAGGAAACTCGTAATTACTTTCTACAGAAAGTTTAATAATCCTACACTTTCAAATCCACAGCAACTAAAAAATAAATAAATAAAAACATGCACAAAGCAAAAAACATACTTTGTAAAGGTAAGGCAACAATAGCTCAAACTAGCAAAAACTGTAGAATTTTTTTCAAAATTGTAAATTAGCAAACCAAAAAATTGATATTGTTTACACTCCCACATAAACAACAAAGTATGCTTACTCTTTAACAACGAAAAATGGGTCCTCCAACGTCATGTCAATTCGCGTAGGCTGGCAAGTTGTTGCCCAGCAAAACTAACGATAAATTGCGTATGACCATGTGGAATAATGCTTTTTATCTCAATTGCTGAATAAAAGTAGTTACATATATGTGGCAAACAATGATAAGGCGATAAGTACTATCGACAAACTCACCTCTGCTACAAAGTACAAACCCCCACTTGCGTAAGTTTAGACAACCCTTACTGCATAACTTCGAACAAAATAGCTAATTAATAATCATGATTTACATTTATATTTTCCGTTCAAAAACATGCCGTTAGGCACAATTATAACGTTAATAGTGACAGAAGTTGACGTCACTGATTATTTATATAAATATTTACTGTTAATATGCAATTTATAAATTAACATTTTAAATTTGGCGCCAGTTCTAGGGATTTTTGTTTGTTACAACTGCCGTTATTGATTGTTGGTTGCAATCAACAATCAACACAATTTTCGATAAACCCATTTTTGGTTTGGCTGTGGAAGGGTAAGCATTATTTGTAATTTTTTCTTCAGTTAATCTTTAATTCTAAATATCCACGTGCTTTTTAATTTTTTAGTTACCTATTTTTAGAATGTATCGTGTATTTGTTTGAATATATTCATTCAATGGTATTGCGTTTATGCATTTCTTAAATTCAACCACGTGTTTTAATCGGTGATTACAACATACCAGTTACTGAATCAAAATGAACAATATAGATAATAAATAATTGAACGTTGCAGATTTTCCTCGAGAAAATTTCTTTATTGGAATTCACCTTAAACATAGGTATTTTAGAAAAATGTTTAAGGGAGATTGTTCGATTTGGATATCATCTAACATCAACCCAATGGTTACGAAAGTCCAATTAACGTGAGGTGAAACTAGCAATATTCTAAGGTTATGTTGGTCCTTCGGATGTTGATCTGCATGTTCGCATGAATAGGTAAAATATATTATTTGTAATGCTGTTGAAAGCACATGTTAGCTATTAAATCAGGAATGTAAATGATGATACTATATTTTCACGATGGTCTTCCGAAATGTACATGAGGATTAGATTTTCTTAACTGAAATTGTTGTAAAATTCTTAAAATATATAACTGGTTGTATTTAGAAATAAATAATTATCCGTTTTCAGAATATGACTCCATATCTGAACTATGAAATGGAACGAACCTTGTGCCGCAAGGTAAGCAACTACTCTAGTTTTATATTTTAAAAAATTCCTTCAATTAATAAAAGCAAAGCTATTGTGATGACAATAAAAATTATAGATGTACCGTACCAGGCTGAAATCGGTGACGATAACGTTTTCTGATGAACATTTTGCTTCGCAAAATTATAAATATTTCATATAAAGCATGTTAATAATTAACTGTTTCGTTTATTTTTCAGGCTCGATTTAAGAAGTAATAAAAGGTGGAGAATGCCACGCAGTCGTCATAAAAAGGTACGGAAAAATTTTTAATAAGTTTGTTGATACAAGGTTGTTATGATGATTTTTTTAATTGACAAGCATATGTCTGAAAATTGCTGTTGATAATTTAGAACTGATTAATTTTGTTACTTTAAAAAATATATTGTGAAGTTAACATGTTTAAACAGAATTATTTTTGTTACAGAAAGCGAAGAAGCTTGTATAGGTGGCTTTATTCAATAAAGGAAAGAATGTAATTGCTACATATTATGGTGAGTTACTGATACTAATCAAACAGTTCATACAAGTCGTGTTAATATATGATGATAATAATTACCGTCTGAATTTCGTGATTATACGTAATGGCTGTTTATTTTATACTGACCGTTTATTAAAATTTTTAAAGTTCTGTATATCAAGCAATTTTTATTTTCATTTTTTTACTTTTATAGATAATGGCAAGATATACACGACTGGTGGAGACATCGTCATAATAAGGTTTGTATATTTAGCAACAATTTACAACTTTGTTATTATGAAATGATGACCAATTAGTTATCCCTGTCTTACAAAAACATGGTGACAAGTATTTAAAACTGAAGTTTCAATTAATTTTTAAAATTTTCTTAATTGTTATTGCAGAACTAATTGCGATTTTTTTTGTTTTTAGCTCACAAGAACTGCAAATCCAAGCTGAAGTCGATACAAAAAAGTACTGAATGTACATGATGATAATTTTAATTAGGTATAAGCTATGATTATCAATGATATCTAAATGAATTTTTGCCATGTTATATTTTTACTTATGATACTAATATGTATTTCCTTTGGCAGATTCACCGATACAATGCGATCTACCTGTTGACGAATCCTGCAAATATATATAAATTTTATACTTTCGTTATAAACTATTTTTTGAATAAACACTTGCATAATAGTTGTTTCAATTTTTGAATTAAATATAATAATTACTAATTTAGTGCAGTTGCATTATGAAAGCTTTAGTAAAATCAGCAATAGTAACTAATATCTGATAGCTAATTGGAGAAGTATTCTGCTTATCTGGATATTGGAATTGGATAGGGGGTTGCAGAGTACCTACTAATTTTGGATTTTTGAGTTGATTTGATTTGGATAGGATTCTGGTCTCTTCAGATGCCTCATGACCAACTGGTATCCCTCGCCCCATACCTACGTTTTATAGTTGTTTACTTAAATTCCTCCAGAGATGCCTCTTAGATCTATTAATTTCTAACATATATTTTTTCCTGTTATTTTTATATTCTTCTTCAAAGTTCTCAATGAAAAAGGGTTCCTTATCGTCTCCCCTTTCTCTAGTTAATCTCCCGCTGGTATGTAAGCACCTTTGCCTCTGTTCATCAATATCAATCGCCTCGTTCCACCAATATGGCTGGTGTATTTTGTCCCCTATAGTTAAACTGGTGAGTGGTGGTTGCCAAGTGCAGCTTTAATTTTAGCCATGATGTTTACCTATGTATTTTGGAACTTGATTTGGAACCATAATCATGAGGGCATCTCTAAAGGTGTCCTTATTAATCACGGGTCTTCTCCTGACACAGCATTTAGTTTTTGGTGCTTTATCTTCAACACAAAAAGTAGGTAATAAATTTGTGCAGCCTAAGCGACTCTTCGTCAGAAATTATCTTCTAAACTTACTCCTACTTAATCTACCCAGATTGAGATCTGGTTATTGTTAGGTCCGAACCCGGGACCTCTCGATCGTGAAGCAGTCACTCGTCCGCTACACCACCGAGGGGTCATTATCAGAACTGAAGCGGCAAATTTAAATAAACCTGCAACGAAATTAACATCTTAAATAATCATTTAAAAAAGCTGTATGGATAATTCAGTGGGCACAAATCGTACAAAAAAATGAAATTATACGAAAATCAGCCTAACTAGCTTTTGGTAAATGTCCTACCATTATCCCTCGTGAATAAAATCACTAGGTATAAATAAAAGTTCTAAGGTAAACCGATGAAAATAACAGACTAAACACAGTAATATGTGCGACTTTCTAAATTTAAATTTCGCGCGCTAAATTCTGAACGTTCGTTGAATGCGATAAGAAGGATCATTTGACAGCCGACAGCCGACAGTCTCTTTGCAAATGGCTCTTTCCGGTTAATGGAAGCTTTAAGTTAGTGGAAGAGCTTGTTTTAGAAAGTAAGTAAATTTTAAATAATAAAAATTGTAGTGTTTAACTTAAAAAGTGTTTTATATTACTAAAGGAGTATGCTGCTTGTAAATAAATTGCAGTGTTTTTCGTAGAGCATGAAAATCTAACCACAACTTTTGTTAACTCACGTGGCACGTGGTAGTTGTTATGTTAAGCTTTACATGCATCATATTAAACATGCATTTTGTACTAAGTGATGATTTTAAAATAATTTCTGACACTTCTTGTCTGATTTATTGTGACGAATGATTACTAAACTGAAACCCATGTGTTTGCGTTCATTGCAAATGGTGGTTCTAAACAAGTCTTAATCTCAGGTTATTTTGTAGGTAATTAACAATGGCGGACACATTTGATGATTTCGATGATGCACCAGTTGGTGGAGGAGTTGCCCCAGCTGTTGCTGAACTCCCCGAAATAAAACTGTTCGGTCGGTGGTCGTGTGACGACGTACAAGTTTCCGACATGTCACTGCAAGTAAGATTTCACCTTAATTTAATATTAATAGGATTCTAATACATGATGACTTTGAGAACTTAATATTTCTGACACCTCTTCTGAAAAATATTGTTGAGAAACGTTTTCACCAATCTGATTATTCACATACTTTGTATGATTTGACTTGATCCTTTGCTGTATGGTAATTGTGCATTTTTTTAGGATTATATAGCTGTTAAAGAAAAGTACGCTAAATATTTACCACATTCGGCAGGCCGTTACGCAGCGAAAAGGTTCCGTAAAGCACAATGCCCGATCGTAGAACGTCTTACAAATTCGCTTATGATGCACGGACGTAATAATGGTAAAAAGTTAATGGCAGTGCGCATTGTTAGGCATGCGTTTGAAATTATTCACCTGCTTACGGGCGAAAATCCATTACAGGTAAATTTTATATTGATTTTTTTTTTTATAGTTTTAATTGGTTGACGTGATGAAATAAACATGAATTTCTGACACCTCTACAGAACTTCCAGTGTTGACTTACCTATGTAAAATATCTGATTCAACAATTATAAAAAATGTGCGCTTAATGGTGTTTGAATGTTTTTAAAGGTAATCGATGGTTTTTAGATTTTGGTAACTGCAATCATTAACTCAGGTCCACGTGAAGATTCTACACGTATTGGTCGTGCCGGTACCGTAAGAAGACAAGCCGTTGATGTATCCCCACTGCGACGAGTAAACCAAGCCATTTGGTTACTATGCACAGGTGCCCGTGAAGCTGCATTCCGTAACATTAAAACCATCGCTGAATGCTTAGCTGATGAACTTATTAATGCAGCCAAGGTAAATAATGCTATTAAAATTGGTCGTTTGTCCTTTCTAATACAGCAGAACGAATCGTTTTATTCTGTTGTTTCGCTTAGGACTAAAGTAACATTGCAATTTACTATTTTTAAAATTCATTGTGTTTTAAAAAGTACAAAATTGCATACAGTTCTTATTTAAGCATGAATTATTTTTTGTGCAGTATTAAGAAATTGCTTGTTTCAGGGCTCATCAAACTCGTATGCTATCAAGAAGAAGGATGAACTTGAGCGTGTGGCCAAGTCCAACCGTTAATTTATCTTTTATTACATTGTTCTATTTGTACTTCAAAGTGAAGTTATAGGACTAATAAAAAAAACTATTTCTACCAATTCTTTGTTTTATTATATTAGTAGTAGTGTTTGTACCTTGCTTTTGTGGTTTGAGCAGGGGTCGGCAAACTATGGCCCGCAAGCCAAGCACTGTAAAGGCTGACAGCCGAATTGCGGAGTTTCGAGAAAGGCCGCATGTAGCGCCACTGTAGCTTCTCATTCACACATTCTTGATCGCCTCTGCTGTTACTCGACGCAGTCGCAGTTACAATTAGGCAGAGTTTATTATGCCATGTGTATAGCTATTCTATCATAAATCGGTAATAGTTTTCTGGATCGTTCTCATTTTATGACACCTGCTTATTTATCCATATCCAACGTGTGTCAAAGAAGAGAAAAATAGACTTCGAATGCCATACTTTTACGGCGGAGCGGAGTGCGAATTATTTTATCGAATTAGATGACGAAGCATTGTGTTTGTTATGCAATGATACTAATTAGCTGTGCTAAAATAGTACAATATAGGTCGTCATTACCATACTAAGAGGCAATATGTGCTATTGCTTCTGTGAAATAATAATCACAGTAAAAAAAATCACAGAACCTCAAAACTGAGTAGCGTTAAAAGACAAAACCAGATTATGTACTTACGCTGCTTCTTCTTCTTAATCGCCAGCCTTTCTACCTGCGGCTAAAATTAAATTTATTTTGCATTACAGCTTTGTTTATCATTGACCTAGTAACCTACACCTACAACTTGATTTCGAAAAATAAAACAATAAGTTACTCAAAACAGTTTATTTATATTTATAACTACATCATGGTATTTTGATTCAAAAATATTTAGGATTTGTTAATTTTGCAGACCTGTTTCGCTTCACGGTACTTCATTTATCTCTTCCGAGGATTCTTTACTTTCAACAGGTTTCACGGCATCGGCACTTTCACAAATCATATGTAAATTATACTTTTTATACTTAGTAAAATTCGGAACCACTCCTATTAATGCGATGCTTCTAATAACTTCAATTACAATCGATACTTCGGCATTTTTAAGGTCAACTTTATGATCAACTCGTTTGGCGCTCACCATTTCGGCCACTGTTTTTATAACATTATCCTTTGATATTTTACTGTTATTTCTATGGTTAAAAACGATCGAAAATGATTTCGGAGCATCCTTAAAGTACTTTTCTACAAGTGGCTCACAAGCTTTTTGAATATCATCAATGTAGGCTTTACATGTTACTTCAATTGGTATTAAACGTAAGAGAAACCTAGTTTTTTGTTTCTTTTTTTCGCAAATATCTTTAACAATCATTTCTGCTAATTTTACAGGATCTTCGATCGTTGTACGAACGAACAAAAAATTTTTCGCGCCTGAATCTACAACCTGAAATCTTCTTTCGGTTTCTTGATTTTCCGATTTAAGACGTTCGATTTCTTTTTGTAAATCTTCAGAATCATCGTCACCGCTTACTACATCTTGCGATTCAGTTTTACGATGTTCAGTGCCGTATAATATATCACCAAATTCATTAAGAATATTGTACGATTCCCTTATACAATCCTTTTCCCTAAAATTACAGCTACAAAGAAAACCTTTCAAACCTGGTTCGAGAACATATTTTCTACGTTTCTGTGATGAGTGAATGTATTGCTTCTTACGTTTGTTTGCATTATCATTAGCTTCTGCAGGTTTTTCTTCTTTATTCATGTTATAGTTTATGCCTATTGCGTAAAATCACTGTAACGTTTAATTATTTAAATGATTTGAAGTGGAGCACACATCGATCGGATTTTTTTGTAATTGATAAATTGGAGGTTAGATTCCAGTGATTCTCAAAATGTTCAAGTTGCTTGTACTTGTTTTAAAAATATGTAGGTACCTGTACATAAAATTATACTGGACAATTAATTGTACTAGTTCTGTTTACTGATATTATTATTGTTGATATTTCATATCTAAACCAAGGCCCGCTGAATTAATATTGCATATAAGGCCTTACCGCTTCATTTAGCCAAGACGCAATTAGCAAGGACGCAGGCGCCATTTGACGTGAACTATACATTTGTGACAAATGTATAGTTCACGTCAAATGGCGCCTGCGTCCTTGCTAATTGCGTCTCGGCTAATTGAAGCGGTAAGGCCTTATATGCAATATTAATTCAGAGGGCCTTGATCTAAACTATATCAACAATTGTTACCCATTGCGCCATCTATTGTGATTCTCTAGAACTATTACATGTGTCATAAATGCCACTGCTGTATGTGAATAAAAGGTAGTCTTTTACGAGTTATCAACAAAGCTGGTTGTTTCATTGCCGCCCTCCCGGTTTAATAATTATTATTATTATTCCTATTATTCCCTTTTGGGACATAAGGGATGTGTTGGTGCGTTAACGTATGAGGTATAACGGGTGCAATGCAAAATTCGGTCCGACTCTGTGGGTTACGTGATTGGTGCGCCGTTTATACCCACATACTGCACCATGTGTATAGCGTAAGTGTGTGTGCATGTGTGTAGCACCTTGTTACTCCACCTCGTAGGCCTTTATTCGAAGGAGAGCGTCATTAATTTGATGCCCAACGACGAATGGTCACCAGGGCTCAGGAAAATCCTGCCAATCGAGAGATTTGAATGAAATACCGGGCGATCCAGAAAAAAAGGAATTAGAGCAGGCCCTGATTAAGCCGTTAAGGTTGGTAACATTGCTTCTCATTTTTTTAAATTTCATATCAATGGTAATCTGATTTGTTACTTGAAAAATAAATTTGACATTTTATAACCTAAAATAAAAGCATTAGTGGACGTAATTACATTTATAATAGTTATTAAATAAAGTAAAATTATTTATTTATTTATTTAGACTGCCTAAAAACAGGCTATTACTTGCTATTATTTAAAACACGGACAATAATATTGTTGCATGATTTTGACAGTTAACGCAACCTCTTCAATGGTCAATAGTGTCTCTACGCTCACAGTAGGCAAATCACGGGATACCAACCTTGGTAACTAGGTCACGGCCTGCTCTAATTCGTTTTTTTCTGGATCACCCGGTAGATTTCCTGCGGACGTGGCGCCAAATTTTAATCCGAAAGAGGAATATTTAACTTAAACTTTACTTTAGTTACCTTATTTTTTAAGGGCTGCCAACTATTTTCTACTTTTTGATCTCATAGTACTAAAGTCACAAGAGATCATCAACATTTCATTGACTAAATGCGCCTGTACGTATATAAAACCCATTATACAAGGGTCAAATCAACCTTTTTCGAGCCACTGTAATAATTTCGTTCTGTTAGCTTTTTTGGCGCATGCGGTTAGTAGTTTCCGGCTGACGGTCCCCAACCTTGTCAAGGACATCAAAGTGAGGTTATATTTGCAATGACATCATCCCACATGCTTCAATATCGATTATGATTATTTAAATAATAATTTCTTCACAAATCCTTTGCTAGCCTTAAGCTTTTTCGTTTAATATAACAAGTTTAAGAATATCTATGTAACAATTTGTAAAAAGTGTACGTTGCCAGTAACTAGTTTGTAAAGCATATTTTGGTCTACGACTGTGACACGGCTCACCGTTTTTAAAATCACAAATTGTTTTACTTTTATGCCGCAATACTTGCAATATCCTGCTGCGTGAATGAATTAGGTAAGAAAAAACAGGATTGCAGCATATATTCCCACAACAGTTATTAAAATCGCTACTTTTATGGCTTTGTAATTGAACTTAATGAAGTTGAATTAGTGCTCCACCCTTAACACTCTGTAGTGATAGTTAAATGAAATATTTATATCGTAATCACCTACCAGATTTTATTTAATATTTGCTATAAACAGCATGTGTAACATGTATGTGGAAAATTAAATCAATAATTTGTTTTCCCATTCACGTTTGCAAAATCCTATATTAGTGAAGCTTTATTTTTCACTCGATAATAGTAAAGTTACATCTTAAGAAATACTAAAGTTCCCATTTTTTTTTGTACATATACTTACTATCAGACTTTTATTTTTCTGTACATTTTAAATGTAAATAATATTAAAAAATATAGTACATTAATAGGAATTGTAAATGCAAATTATGAATCGGTTTACTACAGAAAAAACTTATCTAATGAATGCCAACTTGTACAGCTCACAAAAGAACATTTTTAATGTTTAACATTAATTATAAAAAAACAAGACGAACTTAATTAACACAATTATTAAAACCAAATACTTAATATAAATGATAATGCGAATGGATGACGGTATCACTGAACAATTCTACAAAATACGTAAACTACATCCTAAGTGAAATATTTACATAACACAGCAAAATACCAATAATTAAAGAAACATTCATACAATAGCTTTAAAGGCGATGTAAAGGGTGAATGTTCACACATACTTTTGTTTTAAAAACACTATACGTATTCTGAAGAAACAATTGCAAGAATTCCTTATTGCAGAGTAGCATCTAAATAAAATCTAAATTCAAATCAAGAGCATGCACGATTATTGAATTGATTAGGTTAATCGTACCGTCTTTCTTTAGTTAATGCCCATCGATTTCATAAATCCGTTTTGATGCTTAAAAATAGATTCATTAAGAAACAGACATCTCGTAAAGAATCGGACCTCCAATAAGCTAACCAATTGCTTTAGCACTTTGTGTGCACACCAACTTGTCTAGTTTTTCTTTCTTTTAAAGGTAATTAAAATGTCGCACAGAACAGAACATTCAAGGCAATTCGACTCAAGTTTGAAGTATTCACAATTCTTTCTAGTGCACAAATATATTCTTTGTGGGTCTATATTTCTTATGTATGTACTTCTAACAATTAATAGAAAACAAAGAATATAAAACGGTCATTACAAATAAAATAAATAGCAATTTGTACAGTGTCAATTACCAACTGAAGTTAACACAATAAAATTCTCGGTGTTTCTCACTATCTTGTAAATATTCTTCAAACATGAATTCTCATGAATCTTTATAGGTTATTTACCATATTTAATATACTTAATTTAATGTCTAAAACGATGGTTTTTATGATAGCTCCTATGATTGTAATTACGACGATCATTTCGATGTCTTTTTCCGGTATTATAGAACATCCGATAACGTTGCGCTCCATTTCCGCCATTCCAGTTTTTTGAATTGTGATATTCCTGCAAACAATCGTTTGTTTAAGCACTAAGTGAACACAGGTGGAAAGATTGAAGGTGGCGACGTGACAACTGGGTCAGCAACCGCGTCCCACTAAAAGCGAGTTTATCATTTAATATAAATAAAGTATAAAAAAGCATTGTTGGTAATACTCAAGTGTAAACTGTGTGGTTAAGCAAAGTAAAAGAGTTGTGAAATTATTAAAAAATTCACGGAAATTTACTTTTAAAGCCTTGGGCTTATATGTATAATAGGTAAAGAAAGTAAACATGATCTAACCAATGATAATGGGAAAAAAATTCAAATAAACATTTCTTAAATACATAAAGGCACTTGGCTAAGCCCAGATGGCAAACCACGCAACCAAATTGACCATATATTGGAGGAAAAGATACATGCAAATTTTCTTTTCTTCATCTTGGTTACAAAACATGTCTATAGTGCTCCAATATTAGTGTAAATTAGGCCGTATTGAGTAGGGATGGACACTGAAAGGGTGATCAAGTGGCACTAATAAATAATCAGATGGTTGTGTGGATAAAAGAAGAAAACTCCAGAGCAGTCAGGTTAGGCAACACATCGTACAGTCCCAACACAGTAAGTAACAAATATGAGATAATAAAACCACCAAGACCAAAGGTAAGTTAACAAGATGTATTCCGATAAATATTCCACAGACGAAGGCGAAGGAGAAGCGGGGATTACAATTTTTTTTGAAAGAGAAGTAGCGAAAACGAGCCAGGATCAACTGGACAAATTAAACAGATGTGAAACAAATCAAGACCAATCAAAATGAGTATAAAGAAATAAAGCAGTAGGCTTTCAGTGCCGAAATATATAAACTAAGTCTTTACCTGAACTGGATTATACGATGGATTTGAACTATGCGAACCATTAGAATTAGTAACTTTCGGATGTTTAATACGTCCTTGATCGGCATCGTCAACTAAAGCCCTCTTTCGTTCTTCTCTTCTCTCGTTACTAACTTCTTTATCTAATTGTGATCGAGTACCGTTCCACGTTGTAACAGGAGCCGCATACCCGCTATGAGACATTCTAAGTAACTCCGTTACAGTACTCGATTTCTTTTTATCCCATGTACTGCCCTCGTTCGAAGGTTCAGGAACGCTATCGGTCGATGAAGTTACTTTCCAGTCTCCTACGCTGACTTTTGTTGGAATTCGCGTGCTTGAATCTACACCGTTATTGTGCGATTCTTCAGAACAGTCAGACGAATCATCCATGTCATAAGGAACTAATTTAGTTTGCATATTGTTTGCCTTTTCTTGAACGTGGTGATTCTGAATTGATTCACTGGTTGTACTTGAGATATTCGACGAAGAAACTATGCATTTCGTGGAACTTATATTACCATTGCTGTTACAGCTGTTTTGTGTTTTTAATGTTAAAGGTGCCTTGGGTGGTTTAGGATCGTTATTATCAATGGTTTTTGTTAGGTTTGCTGATGACGTAAGAGTACTTGTAGGCAGTGGTTTGTTTTCTTTTTGAATGTTCTTTTCGTTTGACGATGTTGTTTCCGATTGATCGCTTTTACCATTCAAGGAAAATGATACCCCATTTTGTCCGATTCCCACTGGTTTTTGGAATTTCGTAGGTGGCAGCGCTGGTCCGTATACTTTTATATTTCCATTGAGCTGAGTTGTTGAACTTGGTGTTTCTTCTTCTAATTGTGTAATGCTGCTAATAGTTGATGGTATTTTTGCTTTGCCGTTTGCTTGCGCAAACGATGTCTGTTCTAATTCATACAACATAATATACGCGTTTGTTCCGAACACTGCTTGGTGAGATATGGGTTTAACCTTAAATAGAGATTTTTGTAATTTACAGCCGGTTTATTTTAATTGCAATATACTTACTATACTATCGTCAAACTGATAATAATTTCCAGAGGGCGCTAGAGCTATGGCCGTATAATGACCACAATTCACAGTAGGCCCCATATGCGTAACAAGTGCAACAAGTCTGTAAACAAGAGCACCAACGGATCGTCGTCGAACATACCTAGTCATATCTAATCTCTGTCGAAATTGTACATGTTTTGTAATTTTATTGTTACTAATGGAAAAGCGCTTTAGTTGTATACAAAGCACCATAGGCGCTCTTTCCAAAGAAAACTGTTTCCACGCAGGAACCTTCTTTTTACACGATTCGCAATGATAGGAATCATCGTCGAGTTTCTCTCTTGAAAAATATAAATCTAGTGCTTCATCGAGTGTTTGTGCTTTCCTAATATCTAACAATACATCTTGAAAATGCTGAAAGGTAGTGCTAACATTCCCACATTCTAAACACCTAACAGCAGATCTGAGGTAGCCACCTAATATTTGATTCAAAGGTGTGGTTTCTTTAGTTCGTGAATCAAATTCGGAATGGTTTTTAAAGCGAGTTAGATACGCTTTCTCCATCGCCTCTACTAAATATCTTAGAAATTCATGGGCATCTTCTTGCCTTCCAGGTAATAGGTTTCTGCACAACAATCTTAACTTATTATAAATTAGGTACGGACGGATTGAATTTATGTTGCGTTGCTGCGAATCCTGCAGTGTTTTTCTCATTGCGCATATTATACATAGAGTTCCCCCTGCAATTATTTATCTATCAAATGCTAAATCGATTATTAATAAAATTACAGTTGTTATGCTTATCAAGGTTTGGAGTTTCTAGGACTTTTGTGTTCCGCAAATTTTGTAATATCATATATCGTTGGTAATACATCATAAAATACGCTTATTACTAAAGCACTAAATAAACAACGGAATATATTGTTTTCATTAACGCATTGGTGTAAAACGTTATTTGTTAGCTTCATTAACGAAAGTAATTTACAAAGAAAAATCAATTATTTACTTCGAATACCGATAAAATTAAAAAGTAATTAGTTGGCCGGAAATCATACGAATGCTGATTGGCTTCCTTTATGAAAGTTTCGGTTGTTAAAATTACCGAACATATATGGCTTTATTTAATAAAGTAAACTGGAAAGCTGTGTCGAGGATCAATCCGCCACGTAAAAAGGGTAGGCCATAACCCTCTTAGGGTTATAGCGCCACTTAAGTAAGTAAGTAAACCGGAAAGTTTAAAAAAAAAAAGGTTTAAATTTAGATTGTGTTTTTCATGCATTAAAAACCGAATGATACGAGTGGCACTATCTAATTTAATCTCTTCCTTTTGAAGTGCGAGAAAAGCCGAAGATAAGATTGTAATTGTTTACAAAACTTTAGTTAGCGTAAGTTTGATTACAGGAAGAAATTCAAAGCGTTATTTAATATTATGTATAAGTTACCTGAATCTTCACATTCTGTCATGTGTTGTTTTTCAGAAATAAGCCAATTAACAAGAGCAGGTACATGAAAGAGCGCTTGTAAAGTAGAATTAAGATAACACGTGTTGCCCATATTAACCATGCCAGCTCCGACAGACCAATCGGCATTATTCCATCCTAACTGTACCGCTTTTAAAGAATACAGTTCACATTTGGCAATGCTTAAGCCTTCATCTGCCCCCATATTTTCCGATTTGTTTTGTTTTTGTTTACTGGTAAAACAGAAATGTAAACAAATGTATCGTTAAAGGATATAGACATTTAATACCTAGTTTCTGGTGGTTCTGTTGATTTTAAGACAATATATTTAGATTTTAGTTTATCCAATACAGAGCTCTGGTAACTGCCAGCAGCTTCAAATTCAATATTTGATAGAAGCGCCTTTTTGGTGGATCCGGCCAATTGTGAATCCAGGGAGTTATTACAGGAGTTTTTTGACAACGCAGTGCGGAGCGCCGCGTTAACGGGATCCAGTGTAGATGCCGGCATTCCTACAAAAATCACACGTGCAAATAGAACCAAAACTCCGCGTTGTCGGTGACCACCTACCGTATTGCGCAGGGTATATTTACACTATCTTCTTACCAAGCGGTAAAATACTACCATGCTCGTTATCCTGCTGTTCTCGTAACTATAGTTATATTTCTTCCGATTTCAGAAAATCACGCTATACAAAACATCATACAAAATTATGTAGGGTCAAAACACCAACTTTCGCTATTCGACATATACACTCCGGAGCGATTTTCTGCGCCGACTGCATCATGCGCATGCCCCATGCGCCCCAAGGCAGCGCGATTACTACGAGCTCTTTTGGTATTGAACTGTACAAAATTGACAGAACTCAAAATTTTATTCGAATTTTCTTTATTTATGACTTCGGGTACTTCCCGTACATCAACATATTCGCTCTTTGATAAATAATACAATTTTGTAAACAGTTAGAAGTTTGGTAATTGTTTTTCTGAAGTTGACGTTTAGATGCTCGTTTGTTGCCGTACCACTTTTCGTAGATGCCATGGTTTTACCGGCTCGATGTCCTATAACGGATAATGGAAAAGCACCGGTACGCCGGTATAAAAGGTTGACCTTGCATTTTTAATACTTTCAAAGTTAATAAAGTTTACATATATTGTGAAAATTGTTCAATAATAACTTTTTAACAATTAATGGTGAATTTAATAATAAAATTAAATCCGTAGTTTCAGCAGTTATAACACGAAAACTGGCAACGGTGCGAAAGTTTCGACAGTACAGCCATACAGCGTTGCTGATCTATAAAATATCCGTACTTCGACTGATTACTACTGTAATAATGCATCACTGATTTCAAAATTCCCAAATTTAAGTCTGGCCAGATTAAGATTTGAACATATATTCTTGTAACTCATGGTCTGGGATGTTAACCTAGAATAATTCAGCTTAGAAATTCGAATCAAATCTTGAATAATGATTTAAAATTTTACTTCAAGAGCCCCCCCCCCCGCTGCTATTATTAAATATCACTCTCTCTATTGAATTAGTTTAAAACATTTCTTTAATTAATTGCTTTTCTAATAGTGTTATTAACCTTTTTTTTGCTAATATTTGCACATTAATTTTTTGTGCTGAAAGTGCATTAACTTTAAGAGCTGTTCAGAATACTGACGACGGAAAATTACTTTTATCTATTATGTTGTCTTTGCTTTTAACTATATCGCGTTCACAAAGTGAATTTTGTACAACTGTTTTTATCAAAAACAGTGCTAAGTAGTATGTACCATCGCGTTCAAAGAATACTGGTACAGTGTGTTACTGCAGACACTTCCAAAACTCAAAATTTGATGTAGACACTTCCACACACTTCTCTTGTGTGTAAATCGGATATGTCAAATAGAGGTTAAGTATTTGTCAAACTGACAAGTTTTTTAGATTTTTCATTCATAGAACTGTCACGTTGATGTTTCATGGTCATAGCCTGCTAACGCAATTGATTATGTGGCTTCAAACCAAATTTAAACAGCCAAAATTTCGCTGTACCAGTATTCTTTGAACGCGATGGTACGATGAAAATTTTGGTACAGCTATTTTTAGGGAATATTTTATCTGTAACGTTGGCAACTGAGTCTATACGCCAAACACATCTGTCATTATTGCATATACCTATATGTATAAAAATACTGCAATTAAATTTATTTAACTGCATTAGAGGCAATGTTTTTTTACCTCAGGAGGAGTGCATTGTAATTCTCCGTCCGTTTTGAGATAGAAATCTTGTTAGATGTAACTTTTGGATATATTTTTAATAAACGTCAAAATAAATTGTTAAGAAGGGTAAGTTTGGCTTTGTATTTCAGTCCAAAATTAATAATTTTTTAAACTCGAAAATGAACTATTTGTAACAGGAACACATGAGTTAAGAAGGGTAAGTTTGGCTTTGTTTTTCAGTCCAAAATTAATAATTTTTCAAACTTAAAAATGAACTGTTTGTAACAGGAACACATGAGTTAAGGAGGGTAAGTTTGGCTTTGTATTTCAGTCCAAAATTAATAATTTGTCGCACTCGAAAACGAACTTTTGCTAATAGGAACACATGAGTTAAGAAGGGTAGGTTTGGCTTTGTATTGCAGTCCAAAATTGATAATTTGTCGCACTCGAAACCGAACTTTTGGTAATAGGAACACATGAGTTAAGAAGGGTTAATTGGGCTTTATATTTCAGTCTAAAATTAGTAATGTTTCGCACTCGAAAACTAAATGTTTGTAACAGGAACACATGAGCTAAGAAGGGTAAGTTTGGCTTTGTATTTACAGTCCAAAATTAATAATTTGTCGCACTCGAAAACGAACTTTTGGTAATAGGAACACATGAGTTAAGAAGGGTAACTTTGGCTTTGTATTTCAGTCCAAAATTAATAATTTTTTATACTCGAAAATGAACTATTTGTAACAGGACCATATGAGTTAAGAAGGGTAAGTTTGGCTTTGTATTTCAGTCCAAAATTAATAATTTTTTGAACTCGAAAATGAACTATTTGTAACAAGAACACATGAGTTAAGAAGGGTAAGTTTGGCTTTGTATTTCAGTCCAAAATTAATAATTTGTCGCACTCGAAAACGAACTTTTGGTAATAGGAACACATGAGTTAAGAAGGGTAACTTTGGCTTTGTATTTCAGTCCAAAATTAATAATTTTTCATACTCGAAAGTGAACTACTTGTAACAGGAATACATGAGTTAAGAAGGGTAAGTTTTACTTCGTATTTCAGTCCAAAATTAATAATTTTTCAAACTTAAAAATGAACTGTTTGTAACAGGAACACATGAGTTAAGGAGGGTAAGTTTGGCTTTGTATTTCAGTCCAAAATTAATAATTTGTCGCACTCGAAAACGAACTTTTGCTAATAGGAACACATGAGTTAAGAAGGGTAGGTTTGGCTTTGTATTGCAGTCCAAAATTGATAATTTGTCGCACTCGAAACCGAACTTTTGGTAATAGGAACACATGAGTTAAGAAGGGTTAATTGGGCTTTATATTTCAGTCTAAAATTAGTAATGTTTCGCACTCGAAAACTAAATGTTTGTAACAGGAACACATGAGCTAAGAAGGGTAAGTTTGGCTTTGCATTTCAGTCCAAAATTAATAATTTTTGATACTCGAAAACGAACTTTTGGTAACAGGAACACATGGGTTAAGAAGGGTAAGTTTGGGTTTGATTTCAGTCCAAAATTAATAATTTGTCGCACTCGAAAACGAACTGTTGGTAATAGGAACACATGAGTTAAGAAGGGTAAGTTTGGCTTTGTATTTCAGTCAAAAATTGATAAATTGTCGCACTCGAAAACAAACCTTTGGTAATAGGAACACATGAGCTAAGAAGGGTAAGTTTGGCTTCGTGTTTCAGTCCAAAATTAATAATTTTTCATACTCGAAAATGATCTGTTTGTAACAGGAACACATGAGTTAAGGAGGGTAAGTTTGGCTTTGTATTTCAGTCCAAAATTAATAATTTTTCATACTCGAAAATGAACAGTTTGTAACAGGAACACATGAGTTAAGAAGGGTAAGTTTGGCTTTGTATTTCAGTCAAAAATTGATAATTTGTCGCACTCGAAAACAAACTTTTGGTAATAGGAACGCATGAGCTAAGAAGAGTAAGTTTGGCTTCGTATTTCAGTCCAAAATTAATAATTTTTCATACGCGAAAATGAACTGTTTGTAACAGGAACACATGAGTTAAGGAGGGTAAGTTTGGCTTTGTATTTCAGTCCAAAATTAATAATTTTTCATACTCGAAAATGAACAGTTTGTAACAGGAGCACATGAGTTAAGATGGGTAAGTTTGGCTTTGTATTTCAGTCAAAAATTGATAATTTGTCGCACTCGAAAACAAACTTTTGGTAATAGGAACACATGAGCTAAGAAGGGTAAGTTTGAGTTCGTATTTCAGTCCAAAATTAATAATTTTTCATACTCGAAAATGAACAGTTTGTAACAGGAACACATGGGTTAAGAAGGGTAAGTTTGGCTTTGTATTTCAGTCCAAAATGGATAATTTGTCGCACTCGAAAACGAACTTTTGGTAACAGGAACACATGAGTTAAGAAGGGTAAGTTTGGCTTTTTATTTCAGTCCAAAATTGTTAATTTGTCGTACTTGAAGACGAACTTTTGGTAATAAGAACACATGAGTTAAGAAGGGTAACTTTGGCTTTGTATTTCAGTCCAAAATTAATAATTTTTCATACTCGAAAATGAACCGTTTGTAACAGGAACACATGAGTTAAGAAGGGTAGGTTCGGCTTTGTATTTCAGTCCAAAATTGATAATCTGTGTCGTACTTGAAAACGAACTTTTGGTAATAAGAACACATGAGTTAAGAAGGGTAACTTTGGCTTTGTATTTCAGTCCAAAATTAATAATTTTTCATACTCGAAAATTAACCGTTTGTAACAAGAACACATGAGTTAAGAAGGGTAGGTTTGGCTTTGTATTTCAGTCCAAAATTGATAATGTGTCGCACTCGAAAACGAACTTTTGGTAATAGGAACACATGAGTTAAGAAGGGTAACTTTGGCTTTGTATTTCAGTCCAAAATTAATAATTTTTCATACTCGAAAATGAACCGTTTGTAACAGGAACACATGAGTTAAGAAGGGTAGGTTTGGCTTTGTATTTCAGTCCAAAATTGATAATTTTTCATACTCGAAAATGAACCGTTTGTAACAGGAACACATGAGTTAAGAAGGGTAGGTTTGGCTTTGTATTTCAGTCCAAAATTGATAATTTTTCATACTCGAAAATGAACCGTTTGTAACAGGAACACATGAGTTAAGAAGGGTAACTTTGGCTTTGTATTTCAGTCCAAAATTAATAATTTTTCATACTCGAAAATGAACCGTTTGTAACAGGAACACATGAGTTAAGAAGGGTAGGTTTGGCTTTGTATTTCAGTCCAAAATTGATAATCTGTGTCGCACTCGAAAACGAACTTTTGGTAATAGGAACACAAACATGAGCTAAGAAGGGTAAGTTTAACTTTGTTATTCAGTCCATAATTAATAATTTTTCATACTCGAAAATGAACTGTTTGTATCAGGAACACATGAGTTAAGAAGGGTAACTTTGGCTTTGTATTTCAGTCCAAAATTAATAATTTTTCATATCGAAGGTGAACTACTTGTAACAGGAATACATGAGTTAAGAAGGGTACGTTTTACTTCGTATTTCAGTCCAAAATTAATAATTTTTCATACTCGAAAATGAACTGTTTGTAACAGGAACACATGTGTTAAGGAGGGTAAGTTTGGATTTGTATTTCAGTCCAAAATTAATAATTTGTCGCACTCGAAAACGAACTTTTGGTAATAGGAACACATGAGTTAATTGAATTTTATGTTTATTGGAACCGTCAATCTTACCAATCTTGACATTTAATATTTCTACTTAATATTGATTTTTTAAATTAAAATAAATTATGCGAAATAGGAAAAATAGTATGAAAACATGTGTTACAATGACGAGTTGTAATATTCGTACATTGCGAAACTCGCCTACGCCTCGTTTAGGCAAACTGTACTCATATTACAATAAGGGTCATTGTAACACTTGTCTTTCAATATACTATTATACACATATGGCGGGGTTCCTATAGCCTTTGCCACATCCCGCTTTTCGGTTGCCATTTTTCTTTGTCTCCCCCTTTTCTTGCAGCTCTTTTCTGTTCTGATTGAACTTTAGGCAAAGGAATCGCATGTTTCGGAGATACACGTGTGAATGAAGAAATAGGTTGTTCTGTATCTTCTGCTGAACTGTTAGCCATCCAAGAACATGACCAGAAGGGTTTTAGGCGTTTCGGTATACTTTTGTGATGTCGTGAAGGGGCTAAGTATTTTTTTTTTCTGAAATAGCTGGGGATTTTCATTAACAACAACAGATATCCTTTTTAAAATGCCTTGAAGATTATCTTCTCTCGCATTAACATTTCTCTCAGTTCCAAGAAGTTCTGACGTGCTCAGAATGTTGTCATCAGGTGGAGCAGCTGGTGTCGTTTCTAACTCAATATCAGTAGTCATAGATATTAAAAAATCTGTATCTGTAAAGTTTTTGGGTTTACAGGCCAGATACCAGTCCTTTCAAATCCATTTAGCGCAATTCTCATATTCGCGGAGCTGAGAAAAGCTTGCCGAAACAACTTTGAAATTTCTAATAGTGTGACCATTTTTACTGGGTTCATTCTCAGCCATTTTCTTGTTTCTTCATCATAATGGAGACTTAACGGCTTCATAAACGATACATCCAGCGGTTGAAGTCAATGTGAACAATGTGGAGGGAAACCGAGGGAAACGTATCATAATAACACCACTGTTTCGTGCTAAATCAATAACCTATAGATTTTTTGTATGGGACGCATGGCCGTCTAAAAGCAGCAAAATAGGCTTATCATTTTTTGCGACTGAAAATTCGATAAATTTTAAAATCAATAATTTGAGTTAGCAAACGAAAAAACTGAGACTGCCACCTTATTGTACCTCATCGCTCGATCTCCTGAAGTAGCCTCTGGCTTACGTGCACTCTGCTCTGGGCGACGTTTCATCAAATTTTCAGTCCAGTATTTTCCTGCCATTCTTGATTCTCTGTCGAAATTATGTGTACAATTATTTTTTTCAGCCACCTGAAAAGCTAAGCGACGAAGTTCTTTGATTGTCACTCCAAATAATCTTCTTTGCATCTCTATTAAATATGACGCAATTTTTGTTCTGCAATAAAGACAGGCTGATATTTCCCAATAGTCGCATCAATAGCTGAATTCAAATGTTCTTGTTTCTTCTTTACATATCTCATTATCTCTATAAAGTAGAAGATGGCACGGCACGGAAAAAGTATTGGATGCTCTTCTATATCCTATTTCTCCGGCGATGACAGCTTCCACAGCACGTTGCATGTTATCTGACGACCAGCTGTTTGTTTTCTTAATGTAGTGGCGTACCATCTATAATAACAATAAATAAACAAAATGATTTATAGATCAACATAAAATCATGATAAAAAGATGTGGAGCAGAACGGGGTACCATCCCATTCCGCCCCACCCCGTTCTGCCCCAGCATAATATACTACTATCAAGAGCGAATATTAATTCATTTTAGTCAGTACTTTCATCATAATGTGCCAGAAACATTGTAAAAGACTACATGACGAATGTACTGGATAACCATCATTTTAATAAAAGTTAAAAATAACACGACTTAGCTCTATTCAGAGTATTCAGCATCTAAAACTTTTATAACTATTGGAGAAATTACACGAAGCACGTTTGTATTGACAGGAGGTGCAGAGCAACACAAACAAATGACACTGTGGCTGCTGGCTGAAGGTCGAAATACGATTTGCTTGACCTCCCCTCCTCTACGAACCCGTTAACAGCTCTGTTCCGTTCCGCACCGCCTTATCCCCTACAACTCATGAATCGTTTATAGATTAATTTCCTTGATTTAGAATAGATTTTTTTTATTGTATTTGAAGAATAGTACATTACGTCCGAGGTGGGAAATGTTTCATTACAGCCGAGGGCTTGATGTATGACCGAGAGGCGAAGCCTCGTGGTCAGACATAGCGCGAGGCTGTAATGAAACTCCCACCGAGGTATGTATACTATTTTATTCACAATCATTAATCATGAATTTTAAATTAATTTTATTAATATTTTTTGACAGCTCTATTATAATTTATTTTAGCCTACTTTAACATATAGATCTATGACAGTGTCGCTAGGCAATCGTACATAAACATTTCCCGCCCGTGGGTGGGAAGTGTTTTCTGTCACTTTCCACCCAAGAGATTGTCATTACAGTTAGGAATGACGTATTTCCCAACCTCTAAAAGGTTAGGAATCGACATATTACTATAATGATTGTGAATAAAAGTCTATATTGTTTTAAATTCGTTATATTTGAATAAAACCATCATTGTCAGAAACAATTATTCTAAAATCGCAACGATCAAACTACAGTATTTTTCACCTAGGATTTGGGTTGTGACGTCAACGCGCTGCTTATAAATTCACAATCCAACTATACTTCATCTCTTTCTAAACTAGGTTTTCATTACTTACTGCGCACGAACGCGTGTCTACCCATACATTTCTTGGGCGGAGCTTGTTGACGTCACAACCCAAATGCTAGATGAAAAATACTGTAGGATAAATTTTAATCATATATGATGCCTTTTAGTAAAACTATTGCAAAAAGCAGACTTTCGGGTTCACAGATGGTGTTACAAGCAAATTTAATAATACTTTGCTTTCATAATATATTCTTTTAGAGGATTTATTTATAACATTTATTTTTAAATAAATGAGCACAGTTAAGAAGAACGAAAAAAACTCAGTATTTCAGCACGAATCTTTATTATTTTGTAGACAAAACACATATATAATTTAAACATTTGGAATACAGTATTTTGATTTCAATTGACGTATAGTACATTAAGCTCGATAGGAATGGACTGGTCAAAATAAATTTAAAGTGGTGTGAACGCTTAAGCTTTCTAGTATCACAACAGTTAGAAGCTTAATTAAAATAAATTAGTAAATTACATTATACTGATTGCCATCGAGGGGATAGGTAGGTGCAAGATATGTATTTTTTTTACAATGTGAATAAATCCCATTCATGTAGGGGTATGTTTAACTTTTAAATCGAATTCTATTCAAGCTATCCTTTGAGCATATTTTATATGTATATATAAAACTTTAATTAGATACTGTTAAAAACACCCCTTAAAAACTACACACTTTGTTACTCTTATTTACACAACAAACTGGCGAATTATTTACATACTTACTGAAGTACGCAGTAAAGTAAAAAGTAACTAAAACACGTTTATTTATTAACTTACACCGTAACACTTAAAACATATAAAACGAACATATTTCAGGCAATACATAAGAGCCATGCAAACTGGATTACGATACAGTAGATACATGTTTATTAATATATAAACAATAGTTTAGTATGAACTATCATTAACTTACTTTTATATAACAAATTTAGAATCTGAGGCAAACTTTAAATTCATAAATTTTTAACGAATTTTAACATATTTCGTGTACCCACCTACCAGCTATTAATTCGCAAACTATCTAAAATAATTAGAAATTTACAAACAATAAATACAAAGCTTTAAATTCGTCGTAGCTTTCGGTTTTTTATTATGTTGATTACGTAACAGTGTTTTCGTATGACACTGCTACGATTTACTTGACGAAATTAATCGTGGATTGTCCAAATTTGCTTTGAATGTAAAAGTCTGATACATGGACTGTTTTATTAGGATAATTAAACCAGCTTTATAACGATTGTCCAGTTATGTTTTAAGATTTTATTTTTATAATCGATTTAATGGGGATAATTATTGGCAATTCCCAACACAGGACACAAAACTTAGTTCATATAATTTAATTTATACGTATAAGATACATTCTTCCATAAATACTTTTATAAATATTTTTACCGATTGTCGAGATTCATGCATATTTTATATTATTTTATTATGGTCATACGAAGCTTCGCTAAAAATAATTTATTACGTTATAAACGAAACAAAAAACTTTATATAAGTAACGCTCCTATCAAAAGCAGTTTTTACGTATACATAACTTTATTATAATTTATAATTTAACAGCATATTTATTTGATATTTCCAAAGATGAAAAATTGTACAAAATTTTTTTTGTAACAATAACGTAATAAATATTATAATTTAACTAATCAACGGTACATAATTCTACCTTATCTTACATACTTAGTTCTTTAAGTTACTAAATAGATAAATTCTCAAAGTTATCAGATTTGTGTTTAATAACTGATTTTAAAGCTGCAAGTGTTCGAAAGTATTTGGAGGCTTTAAATTCGTAATTCGAATAGTTATGGCACTGTTAATTTTTTAAAGATGATTTCAATCCTCACTATTATCATTCCATATTTAACAATTAAATTATTACCGATTAATTTTATTAACGTAATTAAAACTCGAATTAATTCTTTACTTTAAAAACGCTATATATTAATAGGTTACTACAGCGGAAGCTTTCAAGGACGATTTTAAAGATTACGTATATTTTATAATATGTATAGGTATAATATAAAGTGCATGTCTTGTATAATGGTAAAGTCAAACGTTATGCGTATAAACTTTGATAAAATGTGCAAGATTTACTGCTTAAGTTTGGTATAGTGCGTTTCGGTGTTGTGCTATTGAAAAATGTTACAATTACATCACAGTAAAACATCTGAGGATCCCTGTTTTAGATATGTTGTACATGGCTGTATTTTGCTTTTGTGGTAGGGTGAAATAATTACAATGAATTTGAAGACTTCCACGGTCAGTGTCAGTGTCAAAAGAACGTTTTCCGGGTTGGGACCGTGAAGAACTCAACGTTTCACCAATTGTTTAAGGGGCTTCATCAGGAGGAAAAAGGGGATACCAAAAGACCACGGTAACACAACGTGCCAACCACCTCCTCCTCCGTCCGTTTACCCTCTTGAGAGTTTGGTGGTATTTAAGCAACTGTCCGACTCAAGCGCTAGACGCGATACGTAAACCCCAGAGTGATTTCTAATTTTCTCTCTCTCTTTCGGCTAGTATACTATTAGGTTTGTTGTCTCGGTCTTGTGCCACGTGTACCGCTTCATATAGCGTTTGTCCTGTTATTGTTCTGAGTCTGTCCGTCCACCTCATCCCATCTGCGTCTCCTGCCTTCTACTTTTCCTTCTAGTAAGTACTAATCCATTTCGCCTGTTCTTCTGCCTATACGTCCAAGATAGCTAAGGTATGCTTCAATGATTTGATGTAATGGTGCGTCTTTAATTTGTAGTTCTTGTAATATGAATGTTCTGTCCATGCCACTCTGGGAATAAGCCTGTATACCCATAGTTTTTGCCTACCTGCCTCATTGTCCAAGTTTCAGAAGCATAGGTGGCTATTGGGTTGGGAAGATCAACTATTTAGCAAGTAATACCTTTACTGTCTTTGTAATTGTGTGATCTTTCCATATTTTGGTTAACTTGACCAGTCGTCTTTTAATTTTCTCGACCCAACCTCCAAGTATACAAAACTATTTACCATCTTATATCCTGCTACTTTCTTGATGTTGGTTGTTTCGTTATTTTGGCCGTCGATGATCATAACCTTGGTCTTTGGCTGGTTTATTTTCAGGCCGCATTCTTTGCTACATTAATCTAGTTTAGTCACTAATCCTGTAAGTTTTTCTTCGTCCGCAGCGATGATCAGGATGTCATCGGTATACCTTAGGTTGCTGATTCTTTTGCCTCCAATCGAATCTCCACCATTCCGCTTTTCCAGTACTCGTCTCATAATACGTTCGCTATTTTTTTAAATCAACCTTCTGCGTCCATTGCTGGACATAGGTCTCCCTCAGTGAGGGGTTTTTGGTCTACTGATTTCATGGTCCTTGTGAGAGAGAAGTGCCGCGTTAACGGAGCAATCGGGCCACCCATTCGAAATTTAACTTCCCTAATCGTGCTGGACTAGGGGACCTAGCTACCGTAACTCTGGAGCTTCATGTTAGCTGTACATGTTGTAAAATAGTGGAGAGAGTATACACCCTTGTCGGACACCAGCTTCGGCCTCAAAGATTTCGGATAATGTTTTGCCTATTTCAACCTTGTTGCTTTCGTACAGCTTTTCATCATTTTTTCACATATGTTCAATGTTCTGGGGTGCCTATTTCTAGCAATAGTTTTTGATTTTGAGTTCATTCAGAATGGGTTTGTTTGCGCGTTTTTCTGTCTATGATATTCTCAACATGCACCTCCATACGTCTTCTATCAGCCATTTTTAGTGTCCAGGATTCAGCAGCGTACAATGGGGAATATCAAAGTTCTCATTTATTTATTTTGGTCTTCCTATTTATTTCGTGGTTTCCCATCGCCATTCTTTGTCTGATTTTTCCCTCACAGTCGCCAGTACATGATATTTTCACTCCCAAGTAGTACTCTTTCACTATGTTAATTCTACCTACACTTTTGGATCAGGGTTCTTTTTCTTGAGGACGATTGATGCTCATTATTTTTGTTTTTGTGACTTAGTTTGAGCCCTGATTCTTTGTTGGCCACTTCTACTCTTACTCAATATGTCGACTAGTACGACTTCTGTATGCGCAAGGAGGGTTGTATTATCCGCGTATCGTAAATTCGTTATTTTCTTTTCTCCTATGCAGATTTAGCCTTCTCAGTTATTAGTCGCCTTGTGGATAATCTATTCCCTAAATACTTACTTACTTAGTCGAATCCTCTTTTATTGGTAAGGGCGTCGAGAAATTTACCATATAAATTAAATAACACGGGGGAGAGGACATATCCCTGCTTCACTCCTTTGCATATGTTGAACTCGTCATTGGGACTATCTTGTAGCCCAATTTGCGCCTTCGCAGATTTGTGTAGGTGGGCAATAAGTTGTAACAAACGCTGTGGTATTCCCATGTCTTTCATATAGCGCCAGATTTTTCTTCATTTTGCTCGGTCAAAGGCTTTCTTCCTCTTCTCGCGTCTTGCTTGAATTTCAAGTGTTGACGACCACCATATCTATTTGTTTTTATCTCTTACCTTGTCTTGTGCTGTATGAAGTAGCTGTTCTGCTGTAAGACCAGTCCATTGTCGAAGTTCCTGAGCCATGACATTTTCTTCCTCCCTATCCATTTCTTACCTTAGATTTTTCGGTTTAAAATTATTCTTAGTAGTTGATATTTCGGACCTCTAAGAATGCGTCCTAGATATTCTAATTTTCGGCACTTGATATTATTTAAAAGTTCCTTCTTTTTTAATTATAGCCAAAACTCTCTCATGAGAGGTCTATGAGAATCCTTCGGTAACATCAGAGTTCAAACGCTTCAATTTGATTTATTTATTAACTTTTAACGCACACGTTTATCTATAGTTTGCCTTAAATTGAGCGTGTGTTCTCGAGTACAACGTCCTGGCATAAAGCCTGCTTGTTCCTCAGGGATTTCTGGGTATGTATATGGTTTCAGCCATTCTTGTATGACACTTTTGGGAAACAAGCGTTATGGTTCTGTAGTTAGATCGGTATAAACATTGATTTAACCCAATCTATCGGCCAATTTCCTAATTTCCAGACTTTGTTACATAGAATAAGTAGCTGGTCAATGATGACATCTCCTCCTGCTTTTATCATTTTACCGACATTTTCATCTGGCTCAGCTGATTTTTTCTATTTTATTTTTCTTAAAGCTACTTCTATTTCAGATCTCAAAACTATTTGTTTGGAGAGTTGTCTACAGAGTCATTGAATAGAGATTTGCAATATTCTTTCTGGCGATTTAATATCCGGGTCTTTTCCGTTAATATGTTTACTTCTTCGTTTTCTATTGCATATGGTCTCTTGTTTAATTTTTTAAATGATGGTCTTCAATTTCTTTGCAGATTTTTTCTATATCTTTGTTTTTGTCTTCTCTGCACCTCTTCGTTATGCGCTTGCATCGATTATTATATATTTGACGTTGTTTTTCGTTGTTCAAGCCTATTTTTCAGTGAGCTTTTCTTTCTTCAATGAGTCTCCAGGTTTCATCTTTGATCCATGGTTTTCTAAATTTTCTACTACTTTACTCTTGTACTCTTCACTGTTAGGAAGATACCATCTATTCTTCGATTTAGGCTCGGATATAGGTACATACATAATCCGGTCCTCTTGTACCCGTAGGTGTCGAGCGTTTTCTGCCTTTTGCCATATTTGTTGTTAACCATCTTTTCTTCAATATTTCCCCTAAGTTTTTCTGAGTCTTCCAACTCTGTTTTTACCCCACACTCGGCTTGGATATTCTAGTATCAATTCGCCACCTAGTAATTGGTAATCCGTTCCACAGTCAGCAGCCGGATAAGTTCTTATATTTGTAAAGGATGTTCTCCATCTTTTTGGCATCAGCAGAAAATCTGTCTGGCTTTTCTGTGGCGGTCGCCAGCTCAAGAAGCGTTCTCCTCTTTTGTTTCTCTCACCTAAGCCCCATTTTCTTAAGATGCTTTCCAAATGATCATTACTGCTTTGAATGGATCCCACTTCGGCGTTCAAATTGCCGATTTTGATTGTCAGTTCTCTTCCAGGCAAACGTGACATCTCTTGCTCTAGTTCGTTATAGAATTTCACTATTTCTTCATCTGTTGCCTCGCTTGTTGGGGCGTACACTTGGATTATATTCATTTTTAGAGGCGTTGTGTTTAGCTTTATAGCCATTATTCTGCTGTGCCCATTTTCGGTTGACTATGACTGCCGCTCCTTTCTTGCTTTGTGTTTCATGACCAGAAAAATCGATTGAATTATTACTGTTAGATTTGCCCTTCAAATGGGTTTCAGTTGATGCTGAGCTATTTCTCTATTCAAATCGCTTCGACTGGTTTCGCTTCAGAAGGGCTTCGCCTCTGGCTTGGTTTACAAGTTGAATTACTGGGCTCTTTTAGTGTTCCCTTTTTTCTTCTGATGACACCTTTTAAAAGTTCTTCTGTCCCAACCGGGAAGACGTTCTCTTAACACTGCTATATTAGTTTATAACACTTAATGGAATGTTCAAACGGCTGCGGAATTTCAACCATAGTCCTCTATAACGCAATTAAAATGATTATTAAGAACAACAATTTTTAGAAAATCATTTAGTAAATGCTTGATGCATTCAAATTATAGAAACTGTTGGAAAATAGGGAACCATGGTTAAATATAAATCGAGAGGAAGTGTTTTTAATATTAAATGACATTCGACCAGCACATTTCTTAATGAAATTTAAACTATGACTATTAACAGTAAAATACAGCAAACATTGAACACTGTGTCATAGAAAAGTAGTTCGTTTGGTAGAAAAAGTTTCCTAGTTTGGAATATACAAATGAGTCTTGGACAAATCTACAAATTTGATTTACACAACAATAAGTAGCTAAACATATAAAAATATTTAATTACATTAATTACGTAGATATATACAATGCTTAGTGCAAGAATTATATGTATTTGTGGATTTGTCCGATGTAATTGATGAAATGTGTAGAAAAAATAGAAGCTAAATATATTATATTTGTCGGTATTATTCACTGCATAAGAAGATACATATACAGATGATTGCAGTGACGACTGATGTTATTTTGTTGCAAATCGGAGCTTTTGTTTTTTAACAAAGTCTATAGCTGTACGATCACCCACTCGTGATTCTAACGTTTGCAAAATCGGATGATCTACAACATATAATCGAATGATGAAAGTAAAATAAATACATACAAAAAGACAATACGTACTCTTGTAGTGTTGCTGCATTAGAACCAGCTCGACAGGTTTTAAACCGTGGAAATTATCAACTCCCGCACCTGTATCAGCTACACCCGGTATACTTCCAAGAGACAAAAATGCTTCACCAGCGAAATCGTTAGCAGTAAGAACGTCATGATCCATAACAGTGAAAGCGATCATTGCTACTGGTGAGCGACATTGTTCCAAAGATACGCTGAATTCGAAACATTCATCGAATATTGGATGCAGCGTTTTCTTGTGTACGTTGGTTTGTTGTTCGTTACAATGAGGGAATACTCTGTGCGGCAATAACTCAATTATAACAAAAGGATCACTGAAGCCATTCGGATCCAAAGGAATAATATCCCTGGCATGAAGTACCTAAAATCACTTATTTTAATACAGAAACTGTGAAAATGAAGAAACTAAGAACCTCGACGCAAAGCGAGTCATGATTAAAGTAAGTTCTGACGGCGAGAAGCCCGTATGGACTGTTGGTAGTTTGTAACTGCTCTTGTAATCTGTGCTCATAGAAAATTTCCATTAGTGTTTCCGTGCATGTTCTGTGGTATTGTAATCGCTGCTCGACATGGTAAAATGTTTCTGAGTGCAGTGTTTCAATGGGCAACCCCAAACTATCAGCATGGAAAAATTCGACCATTAATTCTAATGCTGCATGTAAACGTTCGTGAAACATTGATGACATTTCTTCTGCATTTGCACCTCCATCCATTTGTTGATTGAGTTCTCTTAGTGCGCATTCCCATACCTACCATGATACCAAGTATGAACAGGTTGGACAGAATAATAATAAACAAAGTTACCTCAAAAAGTACTCTCTGGAAATTCTGCGGAAGCAAAGCAATATTTAAGGCGAGAAAATGGTTATGTAAATAATCGAACAATGGTTCAACGGCTTGATTTGTTGGTAAAGTATCGGGCGACCAGGCTAAGTGAAACATAGCTTTCCTAAGAGCTTCCTGCATTTGTGGACCAATTCTTTTTAAAATATCCGTTACTTTTGCTTGTAACTGTTTTAAGGTTGCATCTAACTGATTTGTCAATGTAAGGCATTGCGACTCAGGTGCTACGGATTCCAGTGTTACAAAATCGAAGTAATTTTCTACAATGACTTATCATTATTAATACCTTGTATATAACTTTATTAAAATTTAATAGGAATTACCTAGCAATGAAGTAAATTTATGTACGTATTCCAAATTATTAGCAGCGATGCACATATCGTCCGATAAACGAAACGGGCCTAGTCTGTCAAAGTATCCTGTCTCCATAAGTGTTTGATACGTTATATCAGAGTAAAGTAAAGCAGTGGAACAAATACAGTCTAATAACTGAGACAATAAGGGTACGGATGATGCCTTAGGCCACTGTAGAAGTCTCCAGAAATCACGTAATTGACAGAACATCACAACCACGTCTATGGCTGATGAGCTATGTTTCACTAACTTTTCACTATCACATGGTTTTTGTAAATCTATAGCAGAGCGTGCCTGAAAAAACTTTATTAACGACTTGTTTATAAAAAAATGAATGAAGTATTTTTACCCTTTGCAATGCCTTTGCTTTACAAACAATTAACCAGCAGCTGACCGATGGTTCGAACCATTCGTGACATCTAACTAAATGCAGTTTATGGTCACCACCCGATGGTAAATTTTGACTAAATGATGCTATATCTTTAATTTCCAAATAAACAGCGAATATAAGTCTGCTGTAAGCAGCGTCGGGATGTTCGTTTTGGTTTAAAAATGCTATTACTTCGTCTGCTAATAATTTGTCTAACTGTTTAAATACCACGCTAAAGTATGGGATTCCATTAGTGCTGAAATTAATATTCAATTAGTATGATTTTACTTTGATATTGAAAATGAAAATAATTCAAATATGTTGGCAAAATAAATTGCCTATCCTTCAGGCGTTTGAATATCCACAAATTTAAAGGAATGTGAAGCAAGTTGCCTGTAATTCAGGCGTCTCAGCGCCCGTAAATTAAAATTTCCGTTGCAAAATATATGTTGATATTTTAGGAATTGGTGTGTCAACAAATTTCGTGTAAAACCTTTGAATATATACCTATTCTAAAATGCTAACGCTTATAGGGAATTACTTGCCTCTTAATTTGTTCAAAAAACGTTTAGTAAATATCGTTATCTTACGGTGAATTGATTCATAAATGTTATTTGTTAGCAAAATTAGTAGAAATACCTAGTAATATTAGTCCCCCTTTTTTGCTTTTCATCCTGATTTAGCCTATATGTACGTGATTAACTCTACCAGTAGTATTCTCTCAATTGTTTTTGAAATACTTATTTTATTAATTGGGAGTTTCTCTTTCTGTTTCTCAACATTTTTAAAACTCGAAATTATGAATCAATCAATCAGTCCAAGGACACATAGGCGAAAACTCTATAACAAGCGAAGAAACAGTAGAAGCAAGCTGGAATAAGCTCCGTACAAACATCGAAAGGGCTGTTAGTGAAGCAATAGAGAAAAGAAAAATCGCTAAAAAAGCTACTTTCCTTGGTTTAGCAAGGAGGTGAAGGAAAAATGCGGAGAAAAGAAAAGAGCTTATCTCAAGTACAAATCTACACACACACCCGAAGCCTACGAAGAATACAAAATAGTTAGAAATGAAACAAAATTACTAGTACTTACCTAAATAGATTAAAGAAAGAACATTGGGAAAGCTTGGGTCTACAGAAACAGATGTGGAGACTAATTAGAAACCAGCGTAAAGAAATAGCAGAACTAGTGAAATACAATAAAATAGATGAAAAGATAATGGACAAATAAGTGCTGAGGAGGAGGATACACCAAATATAGTGGTAGAAAACGAAATCAGTTATTCGGAGGTGGAACAAGCACTTAGACAACTTAAAAACATTAATTTTCCGACCAAGACCAAATACCAAATGAACTACTAAAGTATGGAGGGGACAGACTAACAAAAGAAATAACATAACTGATCAGAAAGATAATGTTAACACACAGAATACCTGATAGCTGGAGAACGAGCATCATAACTTTACTATTCAAAAAGGTGACAAGATGGAGCCTACTCAATGCAAAGCTCTAACTAACGACCAGAGTAATAGCAAACCGCATCAAATCACTTATTACTCTCTCAGAAGAACAACAAGGGTTTAGATCCGGAAGATTGCGTACCGACGTCGGTAGAATACAATAGACTACTTACATGTGTTTCATAAATCTGCATAAAGCATTCGTTCGCACACAGCTCAGACGTGTCATACATTTACTTTATAATTGAGGAATAAATTCCTCTTAACATCATAAAAACCATTGAGAATATTTACAAAGATAACAAAATTCAAGATAGACGACTCTTTAAACTAGCTGGTTTTCAACATCGCAATGGATGAAATAATAAAAAAAGTTCGCAAAGGAAAGGGATATAAACTTAGAGACTCTAGACTACAATGCCGCCTTGATTGCGAAAAGCGAAGACAACCTATAAAGGCTGCTGAACATCTTTAATACCACTGACAAACAGTTCAACACAAGATAATATCTCCGGAAAAAAACCAAGTGCATGATCACCTCGATAGAAGCCTTTAGATGCAAACTAGAGGTAGACAGAAACATTAATCTACAAGAAATTTATTTACCTCGGAATAGAGCCAACGGCAAAAGGTCGCATTGAAAAAGAAGTAAAGCGGCAACGCCAATAAAGTAGCAGAAAAAGCTTAAATGATACAATTTGGCTTAACAAACATCTATAACAGCAGATGAAGGCGAGAATATACAAAACTACCACATGCTGACTACTCCAAACAACGGAAATGAGAACCCTGAGAAAGATTATTAGTAAAACACTGATGGATAGAGAAAGAAGTGGAAATATAGGAAGAGCTTGCAATGTAGAGAATATCAACAAACGCAGAACTTTGCGGTATTTTAAGTTGCCTATAGTTTGGCCTTCGCACGTTTAGGGATTTTTGGATTCTATTTCTGAATCGGTCGTTCTGGATATTTTTCGATTTCCGTTTCCTTGTTACATCGTCGAAGTTGGAACGTGGTTGTTGGTAGCTGGAAGTTAAAGTTTTAATTGCATTTTTATATGGATCATCAAATCATCACTGCCTTTAAACCACATTTATGGGATTCTAGGAGTAGTTTGTTGTGAATTCAAGCGGCGTTGGCCGATATTTTGGTTATACTCTGGAATTTAAACGCATGTGGCGGTTTTCAATTCGACGTTAAAATTCGACTTGTGGGCTTAAAAACACCTTAAAAGGTATGCTATTGTTTGGTTTAGTTTAAATTCCCCTTACGTTTTCCTTCGATTTTTAACCCGATTTACGGCCAGTTAATCTAGTTACAATTTTGATGGTTGTAAATTTACGGCCTGTTATATTTTTGGTTATGGTTGACATGTGGCCAGGCTTATTGTAAAGGCATATTTTATGGTTCAGTTCGTTGTTGTTGATGTGCTGCTTATGAAACCGAGAAGATTTCCATAGTTTGAATTTGGTCTAGGAATAATTTCTGTCCTGCTTAGTGATTTCACCGATTCACCTGTAAGGTAGACTTGTTGCATTTACCTTCGTTTAGGAGGCGTACGAATTGTTGTAATTCACCGTACAATCTTTGAGATACGTATCCCGTAAATTTAGATCACCGTATAGGTTATTATTGTACAAAAATTACCTAGGTAGGATTCCTTCATATTTTATATTTCAGTTTTGCTTTTAGTCACTGTCAATTTGCATTAACGTCATTTATATTAATTAATTTATGCTTTGGTTTGTTTTTCATCTAAAGTTTAACTACCGATTTGTGAATTTTAAGACACTTGAGTTGTCGTGATACCGAATATTTAGGGTGACGCAAGGATTTTTGTGAAACTGCTTATTGTGCCGCAATCAATTAGTCACTTTTAATTTGACTTTATGGTGCGCGATTTAAGGTAGCGTGAGATACAGGCCTGAATCTATACGATTCCTTACGTTTTGAGATCTACAATCTTGCGACACTAGGGTCCCTTCGACGACTCACTTGTAATCGTTATTTGCACATTTATTTAAGTTCAAAAGTTTGTATGTTTATCCAGTCGTTAAAATTTTGTTTGATTCACTGATTACCCTTTTTGATCACTTTCAATATTTATTGCTCAGTTCAATTACCGACATCGGTTTCATTAAACAGTCCCCGTTATACTGTGTTGACGTGTTATACTTTTATTTGTTTGTGGTAGTATATAAACCACTGATATTATATTTTTTTTTATATTATTGTTCGTTATATCTTATTTATCTTGTGTACCTAGCATATACGAGTATATTTATTGTTATATATTCATACCATATCTATTTACGTGTTATATGAAATACTTAAACGATCTGAGAATCCTTTATTGGGTTTTGTATTTTGAAGAATTTTCAGGAAGTCGGTTATCAGTTGCCGTTCTTATTCGTCTGAAAAACACGCTTGTAACTGATTGGCGCCCATTCATTTCTTTTACAGCTTGTCAAGAAGCCCGACCTTCCCACTGGCAGTCGGCGGCGTGTTCCCAAGAGCTACCTCGGTATTTTCCCCTTTGTCGTAGCAATACATACGTACAATTAAATGGAAATTTAAAAAATGCCTAAATTGGAAGTGACAGGCATTTGCGTTATATGTCAAATAATGCAGTTTTAAGAATATACTCGTGTTACATGTATCTTAAAATATAATTTAGAAAATAGGGGTGCATCAGGTTTCATTTACTAAATAATATGAGTATTCTATTACCATAAAAGAATTTGTTGCAATTCAAAAAGGAATCGACTTTTGCAATCCTTTTGCAATTGGTTAAGTTAAGTTTTTTATCAGTTTCGTTTTTTCTGGTTATTCTTTGATATATTATCTGATATACGGGGGTGTATTAAAAATGGCGCAGAATATTTATATCATGCGATTTTACGTTAAAATCCAAGGAAAAAACTCCAGTACCAATAAATATATAAATTGTTATTTTCGTCACGTTCGATTTAATATCGACAAGTTGCCTTATTAAATGTTTGTATCTTGTGGTCAAACAATTTGTGTCAAGAGAGCTTCAGGTCAAAAATTTTGCATGCCCTCTGTAAAAAAGTGCGAAGCTCCAATACGTGATCGCGAAAATCTACCTCTTCAATCTTTAAAATTAAAGCCTTGCGTTCTACTTCTAGGATAGGTATGCATATATTCAAACGTAAAACGTATTGTCTGTATATGAAATTCGTTCATTTAATGAATTTAACTTACCCTTCGAATAATGGATGGTAATATGAAAGACTGTGCTGTAGGCTTATATAAATTTCAGAACAGAAATCAACAAACGAACTATCGTATTCATCAGAAGCCATAATAGCAGATCGTAAACTCAAAAACCAATCGGGCGTTCCTTTTCTTAAAGCGGCCACAATTTCTCCTCGTATTTCTTTATTAAATGGGCAGCACTTCCAGAATGATTTCTGTAACAATTTTATGATTTATTAAGAAATAAGAAACAACACTTGTAATGTACCATATTCGACAAGTATGCAAAGCATCTTAGTAAATATTCTAAACGAGACAGCGAAGGTGGATGGAGGGCAGGAAATAGTTGTCGATGATGCCTTATTTGTAATAACCATCTATCTATAAGAACAACGTGTTTAGATAACTACAATCGTTTAAGCTGTGCTTAAAAAATGTTATACCTAACATCGCCGTAAAATATTCAGCAAGCCATATTTCTTCTTCTCTTGAAAGAGAAGTCATAACCCAAGCATGTTCTAAATCGGTGAGTAATTGTAATATCCAGCGAGGGTCTAATGGATGCTGTAGATACACTTTTGTTGTTGCTACAAAGCGAGCAAGAGCCTTTTGTAGCTCAGATAAGTCACCTAAAATCAAAAAGTGATAAAGACTTTTATTAACAATCGCAATTGATTTTACCTTGAACAGCATGTTGATGTAAAATCGTAAGAGCCGGTCCTGGAAGATCCCCAGGCCATGTCCAGCTTTCTTCAGTCCAATTTCTCAACTCATAATCGACAAAAATGGCGTATAAATTTTCATTCTGTCTAACTTCAGTCCAATTATCCTCTTCGGATATCCCTCTGTCTTCCCTAGTTGAAAGCCACATCTTTAATCTAATTCTACCTTGAACTGAGCTCCTTTGCGATCTCGCGTCTAATTTGAACCAAGCTTCCAAACCAGTCGATGGAATATCAGACAGTGGAACTGTGACACAGCCTAGGAAATCATCTTGTGAACTTTGTCTAGCAGACTGGCAGACTTGTTTAAAAAAACGGCCCAAACCCCTAACGCCTCGTACTTCGTTTAATTTACTCACTGCTTCTAAAACCGAACTCTCGTCGTCGTGGTCCCAAATGTCTAAATGAAGTGAATCGCTGTTTATATCGTCAATGTCGCTGAAAATATAAAAAATAAATAGGTATTACAATCAGTAATATTTTTGATTTAGTGGAAGATTTAAATCTCTTAACTTGTGAAGTCAAGGTATAACATACGGATACAAGGGCATTTCAATTATAACCATTAAACAATTAAATATTGGGCAAAAGAAGTGCCGCAAAATGCTAGCATAGAAGCATGAGACGTTTGGAAATAGTCATACCGGAAATTTATAAAATCAGAAGAAAACTTTTCGTTGAGGTAATAAGGAACCCATCAATTAAAGTCATCATATTCTTGCATAATTTATTTTATCAGCATGAATAAGAAGCTTGGAATTTCTGAAAATAGGAGAATCATAAGAGTTGTCACAGATTTTAGACGATATATTTGTGGGACGTAGAATATTTAGTAAAACTAAGTAATTGGTAGCAGAATCATAAAGAGTTTTATTCCTTTTTCGACAGATTATAGAAAGAAACTAAGGAAAATGTATTACATAATTTAAAGCTCCTACGGTTGGAAAAGGGGCAAACATGTTTATAAATTTACGATTCGTATACAGAATTTAAGAGTAAACCCTAATTTCAGAGGGAAGAATTTTGCATGTAGAGGTTTCCAGTTTAAATTAGAATATTCTAGTCTGAATCTCAAGATTGAAGAATCAAAGATTCGAGTATGGAACCGAATTTGAATCTGTAGAAATTAGTTTCAAAATTTAGGAAATGAGTTTTATTGAAACTTATGAAAATTATATTCTCAAAAGTTTCAAGTCTTCAATGTGAGTTGAAACTTTAAATTCCAAAATTGAATGTTAATTTGCAATTTTTAACTTCAAATTTTAGAAATTGATTATTTTTAATTGAAATGAAATTTGAATCCAGAATATTTTATAGCCTCAAAAGTTCCCTTTTTTTAATTTGAGTTGAAAATTTAAATTCCCCAACTTAAAAAAGGGCTGTCGAGCAATCTGAATAAGAATAATAAGATTCCAGTTTTAAAGACACAATGCCAGTAGTCAACCGAAAATCAATTTAAATCTTTGTCGCTTGTTTAAGGGTAATAATATTAAAGTAGGATTCGAATGAATTTATAATCCAGATCCAAGATATGCAATTTGATTTGATTTTATATTGAAAGGGATTTTGAATCTCGAATCGGGATTATTATTACTTCAAATCTAATGCTGGACACGACAGTCAGATTCAAAATCGCATTTAAATCAAATCTAAATCAACATTTTAAATTTGAACTTTAAATTCGAGTTTAGACTTCAGATTCAAAAGCCACAAATAGCTAAAAGATTTGAATAACCGAATCTGGAAAGAGCGAAAGAAACTTATACAAAGAAGTAAAGTCTCACATTTAGGAATAAATATTTGAATATAGAGGGGAAGGTCAAAATTTATAAAACCATGGTAAGACCATTATTAACCTATGGAGCGGAGTCGAAACCAGCAAAACAACACAACTGCTCCGAACATCTGTTGTTCAAGTATGAATTGAAAGACTCAAATTCCAAATCGGCTTTGAATCTAAAGACTACAACTTAAAAATATATGATTTGTACTTGGAACTCGCATCCTGAATATTTTCGAATCTCAAACGTTTCAATCTGAATTTGAATCTGCAAAAACTATGACTTAAAAATGTAGGAATTGGCTTTTTGTTAAAGAAACTCGAATTCTGAACATTTTAGAATCTCAAACGTTCTAAAATGAAATTGAATCCGCAAAGACTATGATGTCAAAATATAGGAATTAAATTTTTGTTGAAGAAAATCAAATTCCGAACATTTTAGAATCTCAAACGTTCTAAAATGAATTTGAATCCGCAAAGATTATGCAGGAATTGAATTTTTGTCATTGAAGCTCGAATCCTGATTATTTTGTAATCTCAAGAATTTCAGTTCTTAGCATATTCTCAGTGTCAACAGAAAAAATTAAATTTCCCGACTTCAAAAAGGGCAGCCATACAAAATCTGCAGAAGAACATTACAAAGTGCGACTCAAGTTGTAAAGACATAATCTGGACTATAATTCTACAAGATTTTCAGTGCGAACAATTTACTTTCCCTTCTGCTTAGGTTGTATACAATTGTAGGTAAATGAAACCTTAATGAGAAACATAATTACGTGCAATCCATACTTACAACCTAAACTTCTCATTCCAGCGCGGATTAAGTGTGTGGGGTTTGACGGAAGTGGCGCGTATGAATTTTGCAGGAAGTGCTCCACCGATACTGTCCCGTTGTTCTCGGATGCGTCCTTCTTTACGTTTGAAGCTCAGTTTGAAGCTGTGATGTTTCCGGAGCTTTTCGTGATTACCCTGTCCATCATTACAGGTTTCCGACAGGGTGCGATTGGGCGTAAGCGGTTGAGGCGATGAGGGCGCAGCTACAGGCTGAATTCCCAGCATGCAGTAAGGATCACTGAAACCTGATGTTTATTTGATTGTATTTTTATATCGAATTGCTGAGTACGTGACAGACAAAATAATCAACAGAGTATAAAGTTTTTCTTCCAAAATCCCTCACATTTTGATTGGATTTTTTTCCAATGAATTTCTTTATAAAAAATTAACTTCGAGTTTAATAACAGGCAAGATTGTAATCTGCTTTGATCTTCTAACCCTTGGAGTGGACCTAAATATTGATTGGGGAATCAGTATAAGGGACAAGAAGATAATGTCAGCTAGAACAGGTCTGAACAATGCACGAGTTCAATAATGGTAGTATTAGAAAGTTGGGTAGACAGCTTGATTGAACAGTTGAGTAAACGGATGGATTGGTAATGACCTGAGGAATTCACTGCTATTTTGGTCTGTTGAAATTCACTCGATATTGGACAATTCGAATGATTTTGATTTTGATCTCGGGGATTTATCAAATTTAAATGGCTATTGAGAAACTAAGGAAAGTTCAATAATTTTGGAACGTCTTCGTTTATTATTCACAGTTTTAACCCTGGAGTAGTGGCGCTCATGTTACGGTAAAGAGCGGTGGCGCCGAGTCTGTCAGACTCGAAACTTTGAAAATTTTTATTTCATTAACTATTATCAATATGTTTTTTTTTTTAATTTTTGGGATTCGTATGTATGCTTTCTATAAATAAATCGATTTTCAGGGCTGTCATGTTTTCTCAACATCAATAACACGTCAAAATACTAATATGGTATAAAATATACGAAAATTTTTAGAGGTAAATTGAAAAAAAAACTTTATTGCCTGAAAGCGATACAAAACAAAAAAAAACATTTTCTGAAAGAACAAATAATAAACAATATTACAAAGGCATGTCTGGTAGTGTCTCGCACACAGGGCAGCGAAATTCTGCATGTTTTAAACATAGAAATTTTGCAGAAATAACGAGTGGTGCTGTTATTTTTGTAAAAAAAATAATCAATAGTGTTTTCACTGCACTAGCCGACAGCGTACTATATATAATGAAGGTACTAAAAGGCACAAATTCCTAGCTCCCCCCCCTCCCTTTTCACATAAGATTTTGTAAGGCTCGAGTCTCAGAGACTCGGCGCCACTACTCCAGGGTTAAAGGTACTTGAATGAAGAATAAGTTAACACATTCAAACTGCGGAATGACAAGGAAAAAATGAACATAAGCAACAGGAAGAAGAATAACAATCAAGGAAAAGTGGCAAAGTTTCAGTTGGGTACAGTAAATCTCGCAAAGTCTTTAACACTGATAAAAATAAGCTTCTGATAACTTCACTCCTCTGGTGAAAAACTTGCGGTGTTGATTATTAAGAACCTTCCACGTCCTTACGTGGAACTTTTTTAATTCTTTACTGAAGAGGTCTGGGTTTTTAGGAGAATTTAATGCAGGTTACTGAAAACAGAAAGGACACAGAAAAGCAAAAGGGCTGTAAAAATCTGGTTTTAAAGTTTAAAATTCACATATCTTTAGAAACATTTCGAAGCTACTGAATTTTTTTTTTAGACCTGACAATTAAAGTTGGACGTAAGTTAGAATTAGAGATGTTAAAAAAAGACGAACAATTTGAGCCCAATTAAAAATGGATAAATTCCTCGAATAGGCGAAATCATGCCCTGCAAAAGAACACTTAAATTGATGTTAAAAAAGCTAAGACTTAATTGGATAAAGTCAATGATGCTGTGCTGTAAACAGCAAACTATTAAATCTGCATTTAACAATGAGGGAGCAACATTATTAAGTTGCAATTGCAACTGACTTTTAATGAGGGTAACCTGAACTAACGTCTGTATTGACGTAGATACTTACATCTCTTCGCAAATTGAACTTACTTAAATTGTAAAATGTTTACATACAAGTTCGATATTGAAGACCTTTAATTGCAATTTACGAGTATAATCTTATCCGTCTATATTTGCATTAATTTATGTAATCAGTCTGAGAAGAAAATTACTTTAAAGGAGGTTTACTTGGTAACCTCTTATCTTTTATTAAAGGAGTTTTGCATAAGGTTTTATTTTAGAAGAAATTCAAATAATTAAATCGGAGTGCGTCAACATTTGTGCAGTAATTGGATGAAGGAAAATTGGGCCGTTAGAGAAAATTGGGGCATTAACTTTACGATAATCCTGTTAAGGATTCTTGGGTGGCTTACCATTGGCATCTTTGGCTTCCAGGCCTTCTGCTTCGATGACTACCACGCTAAGAACTACAATAGGTGGTTTTTCCTCACCGGCTACATGTAACATTCTATAATGTCGATCCGGAGGAACACCGAAAGCTCGCTGGCCGTAAAGATAAAGGTCTTCTTTATAATGTGCGTATTGTCCTCCTGGGGCTGGCGCTCCGACCTAACATAAAAAATAAGAACCTACTAAACGGACGTTTTGCGTTTAAAACTTCTGCCGTTTGGGAATGGCCTACTTATACGAACATTTAAAAAATTCCATTTACACTTACGGCGTTGGCAATTGTGTAGAGCATTTCCACATAGAGTTTATCTTTTTCGCTTTGAGGGGTGGTATAATCTATGGGAATTACTCCCAAGTCCATCTCTTGAGGTGGCGGCTCCGAAGCAGCTGCTTCTGCCGCTTTTAATACGTTCTGACGTTGAGTTTCCTGTTTCCATGCTAATGCTGTGAAACTTTCGAAATATTGGCCATCTATTTCTTGAACCCTATAATAAAAGCGACGAATTTACGTAGATCGTTAGTATGAAACCCTTAAAAAATCCTCAAGCTTTCTATTGTTTTTTAAATGGTAAAATGTAGACTTTTAATTTGGAAAAACTGATGTTGTTGACAGGAATAAATGAAAACCAGGAAGCCCATGCTAGGCTAGATATCTGATGGTAAATAACGCTCATTTTGCTGTGTCCCATCTGAGCACACGGTGTTATATTTATTACCAGCACATTTATTAAAGCTTTAGTATAAATCGCTTCAAGGCTGAAATATTTACTCACGCATCAAGCTTTCAATTTAAATAATTGTTTCAGTGTGGATACTAAATGAAATTTGAGGATTTAACTTGGTCTTTTTAAAATTCGTTTTATTTTATTTACCCTGAATGAACCTGATGGTCAATTTCGGGCCATGACAGTCTTCTACAACAAAACGAATGAGGTTGTCGCTCTGGTGTTGCTTTAGGGGATCTGGGTTGTCTAAATGAACCAGGTCGCCGGACAAGGGGCGCTGGTGTGAGACATTCAAGTGTACGGCGTCGGTTCTGTACTAATGCGCTCGCTCCCGGTGCTGGAACCACCTTGGGAAATCCTGGTGTGCTACTATCGGTCGATGCACTTCGAACTCCTGGGGGTGTAGTAGTGGTTTCGGTGTCCTGCCTAGTTAATGAAAATCTGAAATAAATACGCTTGAATTTAACCCGGTGGTTAAATTTTGTATATCCAAGGTTTCTTTGAAGAAATAAACAAGTTTTAAGCAGAAAAAGCGTTTCCTTGGATTATTTGTTGATTATATGCGGCGTAAAGCAAGTCCAAGCGAAATAATCTTTAAAGTCTTCTTTTGAATTTTATTCTTATCTTCAGAATAAATTTTCAGAATTGTCAGCTTGCTGTGGCTATTTTTTAAGTTTTATATAAGTATGCAAAGCCAAAAAGCGTTATTATATGAAACTTTGAAGGATTTCAGTTTACTTAAATATAAAACAAAAGGAAAATTTCTGTAGGGAAAACCCAGATTGGATTTTCCTTTCAGAAATGCTTGGTAAAATTAGTTATATATTTCGTTTATAGGTATATTTTTTATTGACTTAATAGCTATTTATGATACAAGTTCGAAAAGTGAGTCTTTAAGGCACGCATGTGAAAGTTTGCTGAACGAGCGTAGCGAGTTCCGCAATTCACATAAGTGCCTTAAAGACACTTTTCGAACGTGTATCATACAAGATTTTTTAGCTACGAACGTTCAAATAACTCTAAGTAAATAAATAAAATCAAGGGATAAAGATAATCAAACTATCTGAGTAGGAATATTTTTCCGTATCCATAGTAATAGATAAGTAATTTTACTTTTCACACTGGTAATTTTACTTTTCGCACTAGTGCGAAAAGTAATCTTACTTTTCGCACTAGTGCGTTAAAGTGGTACTTTTCACACGGAAATCAGTGTGAAAAGAGTCATTTTTCGTATGTGAGTGCTAAAAAGAACTTTTTAAAACTTTTGTAATTTTTTTGAGACACTGAAACAAGTCCTCAAAAAGGCTGGATTTGGCCACCTTTAACTAGTCTGACACAGCAAATTACAGCCCAAAGAAAAAGAGAAAGGTTGAAAGAATGACAGAAACAACGCCTGAAAACATTGGTATTGTATTTTGAGAGTAAAAATCGGTTCTGCTTAATCGAAAAATATTGTTAGGGTTTTTCGTAACCGATCTACGTAGCTTGAATGAATTATTTTACCTAGCATTTAATGTCAAAAATATACCCGAAAAATAGGGCAAGGTAACCCTATCTAAAACTTTAAGTTAATTTATTTTATTTAATTAAAGGATTTGTGGGCCCCGTTCTAGTAGAGATTTTTGCTCTGCAATAAATCTCAATTTTCTGGGAAAATTACTAAAATCTTTCGCCAATAACAAGCAATATCTATGACAGATGTTTTTGCTTGCTTGCTAGTTATTGGCGAGAGATCTTTAGTTTAAAAATTTACGTAGCCATAATTTCATTCTATCTTTGTTGTGCTACCCATATTGTTTATGTCTTCCTTGTTGCACAAATTAATTTGATCATGGCTGGTCTGCTTTTTGTGAATAAAATGCAAATTATTGATTGCAGTTTTTAAGCAATTTCTTTCTTAAATAAGCACCAAATTGAAGTAAAGTAGTATCAAATCAAGCGCATTATTTTTGTCTTTCGATTGATACCACTATCACTCCTATCAACTCAAACGGCAAGCAGCATTCTGCATACAGTGTTTCCCGAAAGTAACGGATAAATTCTATAAAATGGTCATTGAAAGATGTAATTTTCAACCCCCCCACCCCTCAACCCCTAAGCGCTAGCAACCCCAACTTTAAATATTCAAATAGCAAAGTACTCGTTGTGATACCTCATTTAATAGATTTTTTTATGCTAAATACAATAAATAAAACTTTTTCAAAATAAATTATATTTGACATTTAACTACAAACAATTTGCAATTGCTTTTGCCCCTTATTGCTAGAGCCGTATCAACGCCTGCTCGAATATTGGCACTTTTATTTAAATACACTTTGTTGAATATCTCAGTTATTTATCAACCGATTTTGAAAAAGTTTTGTTTATTGTATTTAGCACAAAAAATGATATTAAATGAGGTATCACAAGAATGTCTTTGCTATTTAAATTTTTAAAGTTGGGGTTGCTAGCGCTTAGGGGTTGAGGAGTGGGGGTTTTAAAATTACATCTTTAATTGACGATTTAAAAATAAAAATCGACGTGTTCGAGCATTTTTCAGAAAAATGTTTCTCAACCATTTTATAGAATTTATCCGTTACTTTTGGGAAACACTGTATATACGATTTTCCATACTATTGCCCTATGTTCGTCCCTTAAGTCAAACACCCCGTATGTTTTCTTGATGTAGGTGGCATTTTCTGCATAAATCGTTTATTATTATTATTATTAGATATTTAAAAGTAATTAAAAATATTCCTCTATTAGCTTTGAAAATTAACTGGAAAACTTATTCCGCTGGAAATGAGCGGAAATGTAAGCTTGAAAGTCTAAACTTTGGAAAACAAATTTCAAAATTTGGATATTTAAGTAGCTGAAAATGCAAAATTAAATCACTCAAAATTAATTAAAGATATTCTCCCATTAGCTTTGAAAATTATAGGTAGGTTTGAATAGTTAGAAATTAAGTACATAGTTCGAACAATAATTATTGCTTGGGAAATAAACTGAAACGTAAGCTTAAAAATTTAAAATTTGGAAAGAGAATTTAAAAATTTTGTTATAAAATACTGCGACTGAAAATGTAAAATTAGATCACCCATTGGTTTTGAAAATCACAGGTTTGAATCACAGATATTAAAATTTCATAATTTAGTTTGAACAACTTATTTTTAAATAATTAAGTTTCTTAATTTTGATTTTCTGAACGCTACAAAAAGGCATGATTATGTTAATAAAAATTATTTAACTCGCATTTAAAATACAGCTGTAATTATCAACTAACTTTTCAGGGTGTTTGGTGTGTTTTACACTAATTTTCAATCCATAACATTCTAATGAAGAATAATACGACAATAATTAAATTACAAAGACTTTCTCTCACGAAGAGAGAACCATAGATCAAACTAAAACGATCCCTGGTTACTCTGGCGAATTTTCACAAACTTTCTCAATATATCAAAGTCAAATTATGTTTATAAACTTCTTAAAACCGATATAAATTACCTGCGGTTCCCTAAGTTCCATCGGTGTGGATTTTGTTATTAAACTTGATTTTAGCGGGTATTTCATGTCTATTGATTGATACTAAGTGAGTTTTTGATGTAGTTTGTGAATATTTGAGCTTTCATGAATATCGATTTTAATATTTAAAGCTTTTGGAGGAGCTTGAGGTGTTTGGTGATAAGTTTTTAAAGTTGGTTTTAGGTATGATTTTGATGGTAAAAGTTAGTGAGTTTACAAGAAATTCGCACAAAATATTCCATTTTCATTCAGTATTATATGTATTAATTAATATCATTTACGATGGTGCACAGATTCATCTCAGCCTGTCGACGTAAGCTTCGTGGAAATTCGAAATATTACATGGAAGCAGTGCCATACCTGATGCTATTGTCATGTTAACAATTCAAATCGAATCCGTTCCCATTCAATATTAAGCAAGCACATAGCACAATTATCAGCTTTATTGGAACCTACACTGTAACAGCCTTCCATTATCGTCTCGATTTATCAGATACCCTTTTATAAATCAACCTTAATCCCTAAATTCAATAAAATCGAACTTGCGAACCGGGTTCGGGCCACATTTTTTTTTCTGATAATTGCCCTTTGTTCATCTGCTTTGTAGAGTAAAATTGATAGAAAAAATTTTCGGGGTTAGATTATTTTTTAAACGGGTTTTTATTGGTTTAATTGTAGCAAGGTGGATTTCAGGCTGAAATTTAATTGTAAAGCTCTTTAAGGTCTTATAATTTTAAGCCAGTTAATTTCGTCAAAAACGCAAGAATCGTTTTATTTTTAAATAATACATGCAAACACATGATTAGAAAATTAAGCCGGAGCTTGTTTTAGGGAACACAAGTTAATGAATAATCTCATTTTGTGACCTTCGTTTACCTCATTAATGTCGTGCGTTGCGACAGAAATTTAAGCTCTGCTCGCTATATTTAACTAATTACATAAAGCTAATTCATAAATCATGCATAATTACATTTAAATTTCTGAACGATAAGCTTAAAAGTATAATTAATGTTGAAAACAAGGCTTCTGTGAATGTTTACCGTTTAATTTTTTTTTATAACTAAAATTGGATTATTTATTATTAAGCATAGAAGTATTTCGATTTTATGAGTAGAATTCAAAACAATTGTTAGGAAATTCGATTTGTGAAATGCGAATTTGAAAGCTACACCGATCAAATTGACCTTAAATTGCAAAATCGAATTTGAATGGAAATTTATGTGCCTTGTACAACGAAAGGCTTTTCAAGAATCATCAGGGAAAATGATGTCACATCGTTTGAACATTAGTAAAAATTGTCAATCCTTTTCTAAAAATATCCAGCGCTGTTTTAAATTTTATCGGTTTCTGATAAGGAAAGAATTTCCACTGAATTTTTAGGTTATCGGTTTCTTTGCCGAATGCCATTACGAGTTTCAATAAACGTTAATAGACAACATCAGTACAAATTGACAACCATTGATATTCTATCTGCATGAAAGCTTGGGTAATGCGTGTTTCTTTTATTTTTTGTAAAATTCTGTTTGTTAATATTTTAAGCTTATTTTCTGCCGCTTTGCTCGGAGCTTAACTTAATGTTTAAATGGATTAATTGCTGGCATTAAATGATAAGCGAAATTTAACCAAAGGCAATAAATTTAGAGCCATTTCGAACAAAGAATCGGCCATTAAATCATTTTTACTACCGCCACCATTTAAAAAATTATCCCGATAATTAAGAAATGGATCGTAAGAAAAATTTGATCATCTCTAGAAAGTCCAAAGGGGAAATGTGCTCATTTCCTATTTCCTTCAGTTTTATGAAAAATAAGCTGGCGTATTTCCACGTTTTATAGCGGAATAAACTTTATAATATCCAGCGAAACTCATAAATTTAGCTACATTTTCTTTTACATCCTTTACATTATTTTTCCTCCGGAGATTTAGTAAAATATTTGGGGACCTATGTAAACCACTCGAAAACATTCGATTTTGTTTACATCAGTTATACTACATTGTAAAGCACTGTCTTTGCGTGAAAGTAGATAGCCATGCTAATATTTACGTTGAATAAACGAGCTCTCTTATCTTAGTGTGTACTCTTCAGCTTTTATTTAAAATCCATAAAACTTGCAACAAGCACTTAGATAACCCCCCATAACGGTTCGATAATAGATATTTAAAAAAAGTAAGCCCAAAAATTGGAAAAACTTGGCTCGTTGATTGTTTCACGAAGAGAGGTAGGTGAATTTATCGAAGAAATGAGAAATGGGTCGGTTATTAACTTATATTTTAACCTTTTGATAAAAAACATGCAAAATTCCTATTATGGGGGTTAATAACGCGAGTGGTAACGCCTTATTTTAGTTGTTGACTCTGACCAAACTAAATTAGTGACTAATTTCGTTATTATTACTCTTAAAATTGCCAAATTTCAAGGACTTTTGCGAAAGATTTCCAAATATTCTTATAAGATTGACAACTTTGTAAATATAGGAGTATAAACAGAGCTGTATTGGTGGTGAAAATAAATATAATTTAGTCTTCAAGTTACATTTAAATCACTAAATTAGTTGTGTTTTTTCTTAATTAATAGATAAAATAATTCGTTCAAGCTTCGTCAGGTAAAAGTGGTTTTTCAGTTACGAAAAATTCTAACAATAGTTTTCAATTAAGCAGAACCGATTTTTACTCTCTAAATACAATAATTTTAGGTTAAGTTATCATGTTTCTAGACTTTGTTTCTGTCAATATTTCAATTTTTAGATCTTTTTCTAGGTTGTAATGTGCTACTGTATCAGCCGAGTTGTAGGTGGTGAAAGCTACATTCTTTGCTGACTTGCTATTAGAAACATTGCGTGAAAACGTATAAATAAAAAATGACTAAACTAATAAAAACAATCTATCGCAAATGTTTAAATAGCTATTTATGTAATAAGTACATAATGTAGGTCTTTATGGACGAGCCAAAAAGTTTATGGCAGAGCGAACGAAGTGAGCGAGGCCAATAAATTTGGCGAGTCCATTAAGCCTAATTATGTACGAATTACATACAAAGCTTTATGTTCAGCTGCATATCACAAAATTTACTTTTAAATTGTAATTTGAGGTTAAAATATGTTTTATAGCTTTAGCCTCTTGCAGGGTGCTGTGTTGAATAATCACCTTGTTACCAGGTTGTTTAACAGAAGCAACGGCCGTAACTACTTAGCAACGGCCGTTTTACTTTATCATTATGGACTAGTCCGTAACATGATATTTTATGGCCTCTAAACAGTAAAATAATGTGCCCCCAAGAAAAAGCGAAATATATAAACTAATTTCCCCCAGAATTATGAAAACTCAGTCTCAGCTTTTGTGATTTGCTGTTCTAATGCAGTTTCCAACTTCCTTAGTGTACATAAAAGCAAGCTGCAGGTTCTTTTGATGCAGTTCCGTATTTACTTAACAACGCTGACCTGGAAATGACACCTTAAGTCTTCAAAGACAAGTTCTCCAGACTTCTATTTACAACTTCCTTAGAAAATGTAACGCACGAAGTTAATGCTACGAGCTGGGGAAGAAAATGAGGTTAATTTTCTGGTTGTCTTTGTTTTATTTGTCTCGCATATTAAATCACACACATTGTTGTGAATTTGCTGGCTGAAGGAAAGTGTTCAAAGAACCCTAAAGTTTACAGAATATGTCGAAGGATTACCAATTATTATGAAATTGTAAAACGTTTAAACTTTTTAAGATGCACGCCAATAACCAGCATAACAAACAAAAATAAAACCACCTTCCCACACCAAAATTGATTACAGAAAAATCCCAAGGGAAATTACAGTATCAGTTCGATTATTACATTTCGCAAGAGTTTTCCGATCTCATAAATTTTATTTCAAAAAAGAGACGATTATCGTCGGAGTAAAATGGGGGGAAAAACAAAGAAATTCGGAAGGATCTTTTTAATTGAAAACCAGGTCCTTCTATGTAGTAAATCATGCATTAGAAGTTAATCTACCGAAAATTATATAAATTGATTCTACACCTCAAAGAGAAAAAGGAGAAGGCTCCATAAATATTCAACGCACTTTGAAGAATCACTCGACAGTTCCTTCAAAGGTGCTGGGTCTATAAATTTAATGATTTTTAAGATAATCTTATTGCTGCCGTTAAATTTAAGAAGAGATATTGTATTTAACCTGATGGCTTCCTCAGGATTTTACTTTTAGATTTTAGATTATGTTTGAATTTAAAGTACTTTAAACGCCTATTTCTGAAGTTCAAAATTATGTCTTTTAGGGAATATTGCGAAATAAATTATTTGAAATATTTTTCATCAGCACGCTTGGATTTGAACTCATGTTTATGACTTTTTGAATAAAATTTTGCAGATAATCGCGTTTATGAAGCGCTCTTTTGTCGGTTTTTGCAAAAATATCTAGATTGCTGCCTTTTTTAATAGACAATCGACATAATAAGTATATTAATAGATCGACAATATGGGTTTTATAGTATAAACCGAAGACACTTACTCTTCTTTTTACAATAAAGTTTTAAAAAATCTTAAGGACGGATTGAGATCTGTTAGTATCCGTTCACCATGGCTTATTACTAAGTAAACTAGAAATGTACGGAGTTGGTGGCCGTTCTCTAATGTGGTTGAAATGTATGTATATAAAAACTCTCGCAGCACGGGGTAGCATACCTAGCATGTATAGTTTCCGATATAGGCACTATAGGCAGGCTAATTGCCTGTATTTTCTTTGTAAGTCTTTGTATGTCCAGCATTCTTACCATCGTTTTTCTGGTCTGCCCTTTGTTATTTTTCCTGTTGGTCTCTTGATTTTTGCAATCTTTAGTAGTCTGTGGTCTTACATCCTTTTAACGTACTTGTTCCAGTGCTTTCTTCTCTGTCATACCAATCTGACTAAATTCTGTATGTTACCCATCTCCCTTCTCTTTGCTCCTAATTCTGCCGTGAAGTGTCTTACCGTGTATGGTTTTTATTATTCCCATTTCTGCTGTCTTCATCGTTTGTATCGGCTCTAGGTTCCGCGGCGTATTTCAGGATATACTAGCTGTCTTTTAGATGTATATTCTCAGCTTACTATCGCTTATCAGATATCTGTTATTCCAGCTTTTATCTTTCATACATCCACAAATACTCGAAACTTCCATTGTTCTTTACTTGTTACTTCAGATCCCAAATAATTAAATTTTATGATCTGCTCTATAATTTTCCCACCTTATTGGTTCAGTTACCAAGCATTGTGTTTTGTCGGTGTTAATAGCAATGTCCAGGCTTTAAACTTTGTAGGGGGTTATCCTTGGAGTCGGCGTGTTTCCGATTTTATATCCTGAATCTCTGGGAAGGTGGTCTGTTATTTATTGTATCCATAATCATGTTGAAAAGGATTGGGCTAAGTAAATCCCCTGGTCATATTTCGTCATGTATTTTTATTTCATCACTTATGGCGTGTCCCACTCTGATTGTTGTTTTGTAATCTTTATTAATTTCGCATTCTATTTTGATTATCCTTCGATTTACTTTATTTTCTTTCGAATGCCTTAGTCATATCCACGAAGCACATATATGCTGGTTTGTTCATTTCTAATAACTTTTCTTTTTTTTAATATCATTTTCCATCATTTCGTAAATACCTTTAGGGTGCTGCTTAGAAGAGTTATTCCGCGATAATTTTTCGGCCCTCATTAAATATGAGGACAGTTGTGTGTTAAATTGGCTATTTTTGATTATATTATTTTTACTGTGCTGGTTTAGTTTCAAGATGTTGTTTCGTGTAAGGGAAGTAAGCAAACATATTTTATCGAAAGTTTAAATATATTTCCACTTTCTCAAGCAATGCACTTGCGTAGCGTGCTACAAACAGAGAATTGTTAGGTAAGCTGTCCCTTCACCCTCAAAGGGTTGGAAATAGTCGCCCATGCGCAAACAAACTTGCTTAACTTGGACTTACTTGAATACAAATATAGTTTTCCGTTCCTTTGTAGTATGTTTTGTTTAAATATGTTTCTTTGCGTAATTATACCGTCAGGTCCAAGGCTCTTTCGGTTCTTAATTTGTTTTATTATTTTCGTAGCATTATCTTCTGTTATTTCTTATTCTCTAAATATTTGTTCCACTTCGTTTTATTTTCCCTTAAATAAGTTTTTGAAGTTTTCTATTCATCCACTGTGATTTTGTTTGTTTATACAGTGTCCTTTATCTCCTGTTTGTTTCTTCTTAACATTCCCCAAATTTTGTCCTGACTTGCATACATATCCTTTTCAATTCCTTCATTTGGTGAATCTCTCCTAGTATCCTTTTATTCTTTTTACTTCTGTATTCGCTAGATTGCATTCTCTTGCACAGTTATTCCAGTTTTCTTGTGTTCTGTTTCGTAATTATTTTATGCTTTTTTCTCTCACATATTTCTTTTAATTCTAGGGAGAGTTGCTGTTTTGTTAAATTTGTTTATATTTACACGGCTTTTCCCTACTTCATTCGCTTTAGTTGGGATACTATTCTTTGGAGTTTGTTCGTCTACATGCTGTTCGTTATTAATTAGAGATTGATTTTTTTTCTTTTAATCGATTTTCGACTAATTGCTTTGGGCTATCGTTTTCTAAAGATTCGATTTGTATTTGTCAATATAATGTGTTTTCGGTTTTTCTGTATATGGGGACATTTAATCGGTGTTTACACATCACTAGCTTATGGTTATTTTCCACATTGGTTCCATTAGGAGTTCTTACATCTAATATTACTTTACGATGTATTGCTCTGATTGTTGATCTTTTGTATTTTGGTATGTGTATTTATATTTCATGTCATGGTCGAAGAATGTATTGTTAATTCCCTGCACAAAAATATTTTAGCAATGACCCCTCTTCGTTGTACCTCTGTGTTATACCAGGGAGTATTTCATTACCTATGCTCCTGTGCTCCTATTGTATTAACCAACGTTTGAAGTTCCTAATGAAACTGTTCCCTATCTTCCCTATTTTTATTGATATCAGGTGTATACACGCTTATCATGTGCATTATTTCTCCATTTATTGGTAGTGTAACTTGTAATATTCTGTCACTGATGTATTGCTCTTTTTTGATGTGCTGTTTAAATTTTTTATGTACTAAACCAGAATGTCTCAATTTGCCTCTTGACACTCCGCTATAAACAAGGATATAACTAGTCATGAATTTCCTTTGCCTTTCTTTTTTATTTCATTGATTGCTCGTATATCAGTTTTGTTTTTTAAATTCGTTTATTACTTCTTGGCCCTTTGTTGTCCAAAACGTGATATTCCAGGTTTTAATTCTTAATACGTTCTTTTCTCATCTCATTTTCTTCTCGCATGCATAGGTTGTGAACTTTGAGAGACATTTTTCTTTTACGGCGGGTAGGCTGCTAACACCGACCTTCCTCCATCATCCGGGCTTGGAACCGGTAACGACATCCGATGAAGTACTCAATCCATCCACTGAGTGTCACAGGCAGAGTTCTTCTTTATAATCTATTTCTTAACGTTATTTATAGACAACACTACGGCCATTGCTAATGGTGCAACTTTAAGTGGGTTCACCAAAAAAGCATAGTTCATCTTTTTGACAATTCTAAAGTTGAAGGGAAATTAAACAGCCCTTGGTTCAAAATCAGAATATAAAATTCTTAGGACTCACTATTGATTCATTTGTAAGAATTTGGATTTGAAAGATTTTGCCTTGCTTCAATCACGAAACAGGGTTAGTACTGACTCGCTCAAAACCTTTTCCTATGCATGTGTAAGTTCCGTTTTATGTTATGGTTTGGTTTGTTGGGGGCAATTTCTCGGATATCTATAAGGCATTCGGCTACAGTGTAGGCAGTCTCGGAGTCAAACCCGAGTTGGATGCTCGGCGGGTGGCCTACCCAGTTACTGAAAATAATTGGGAACCAAAACAGGGAAAGTAAACGGTTGTCGAAGGTGGGGTTGTTTACCAGATAATTCCGTACATATAGCGCGCGAGACAACTGGGTATGTAAGCAACTTAGGAGGCCTTAACCCTCTATGTTGTTTGCCATACTTCCTCATGGAGTGCAAGTGGCGATACCTTTACATACTTTTTGTAGCACAAAAGAAAATGTTTTGTTTTAATTATTTATTCTTTATTTACATTAAATTCAGCACCTTATGTCCGAAGAAAATTAAATCTATTTGGAACATTCGGTCAAATCAACAGTTATGATATTTACGATCTGTCTGAAGGTTTTAAAAACAATTAATAGATTAGGATCGCCGATACCCTCAAGGAAGTTTCATTAGATGATTAAATAATTTTTTCAGAAATTTAAGTATGTAAAAAGATAAGTTTACGAATGAATAGCAAAGCTGAAATATAATGATTTTAGATCGTTCTAATATCCTTAACAGAACAGCCCAAAATAATTCTATTTATACTAAATTGTGGAGTAATTCACTGCTAATTGTCAGCGGTCTAACCTAACTCAATTTGAAATTTGAATTAAGCGGTAAACCCGATATATCTATTTCTCTTAGTGGAAACACTAAGTGGTAATAAATATTCATACACAAATTTAATAACCGTTAAAATTTTCCTTTTGTTATTTTATTATGTACGTATGATACGTAGGTTTGGTTTTTGGTTGATCACAAACGTTTTTCTATAGACATAATTTTTTTAAAATTAAAAATGAATTCGAGCAAAATTTTCTGACAAATACTTAACTTCATAAATAATAAAGCAAGTATTTTAATTAAGTCGATCGATTATCGATTTCTATTTCGCAACAAACTTCGTGGAAGAATTCCTTTACCCATGAAAGGAAACGAAAGCATTATAGCGTACAGGTTTTCTCCAAACTTGATAACTTAAGCTCTCGTAAAACTGAAGCAACGCAAAGCGTGAGTACTGTTGGGAATTTAAATATTTAAATACAGGAGGATTTGAAGGATCCTACAGTGTTAGGAAAGCAACTTTTCAACTATGATTAAGTTTCTGTTGTGTTTAGAGGGTTCTGCTTTTATGTTTAGTTCTGAAAAGTTAAAGAAACTTCCATTTAAATTTCGTCAGATGTTTTTGAACATCCTTCTTTTTAAAACGTTAAATTGTTTACCTTCGTTTCGTTCAGTGTTAATATTTAATTTAAAAAGTGGCTTAGGACATAGTTAAACTGGGTGTAAATTATTTAATTCTGCGTTCCCGAACGTATGACGTCGGTTTTTAAATTAAAAATGAAAAATGTATGACGTTTTCGTCATTTAGAACGAGATTGCTTTCGTTTATCATGGTTAGATTCAGAAGTGACGTAAAAATTATTCATTTTAGCGAGTTTATTATCGAAGCAGCACAAAGTGCGAAATAGAAGGCTAAAAAGTATGCTTAGAAAATTAGCTGTGTAAAGTTTATTTGTGGATGAAAACTGGTAACAAAAACATTACGAAATATTGGCAGGTTTAGAATTTTCTTAAAACAAACTGTAACAAATAAAATGCCAAAACTTTTGCTTTGAAATGTGTTCTTTGTAGCATTTTTAAACACAGCATAAATCGAATTCCGGGTCTTTTGTAAGAACAGATAAAAACGTTCGTAATAAAAATTCTTAAGGTTTACATATGGCATTCTTTCTCCGACATAATTATTTTTATTTCTAGAAAGCATCTTGAAAACCATGTAATCTCGTAAAGGAGGGCAATCTCCTGCGTGAATTTTGTCGTACAATGTTGCAATAAAATTTCAAACTCGACGTTATCTGTCTTTTAGACCACGGTTATTTTGAATCAGGATTGAATTATTAACTTTATGCTAGTGTTGGTTTGCTAAAGCTCATTTAGAAAGTCAGTTTAGCAGTCTAAAGAGAGTTTCTTCTTTCGAAGAATTTTCAAAATTATTTTTAACCTTTTCTAATTCTAAAACCGCTTCCAAATCGACATTTAGTTTCCTTTAACAAATGTTCTAACTTTAAATTTATATCCGAAAGGAAATTTTCTTCTTTTTCAACAACGCTCGTAATTTTATTACATTTGAAGAAGTTTCTGATTTAAAAATGTTTTAAACATGTATTTTGTTTCCTCTGAAAGGCTTTGCTAACTTTACATAAAACTTAAAAAGATTTTTTCAAATACGTTTCTTATACCAAATACCTTCCAAAAAGAGATTAATTTATTATTAAAATTCTGACCGCATAATAAATATTTGTTTCCTTTCAAAATTATTTATTTAAAGAAATTTGATTTCAGAATATTTTCAAAACGACAAATAAAAATTTTCTATCATCAAAATTAGGCCCAAAAATATTTAGTTTTTTTTCAAAAACTGTTGTAGTTTGGCAATCTTTTTTTCAAAAATTGTAAAATTATATTAAAAGAAAGATTCTTTGAACCTTTAATCAGTTTCTTCCAAAATACGTTTCCGATTGCAAAATGTTTTCCAAACAGATATTTCTTTCCTTTCAAAATTATTTCCAAAATTCGAACTTTGCTAATTTCGAAATCTTTTCCAAAATGAAATTTATTTATTTTTGAAGAAATTAGATTTCAGAATAGCATCAAAATTATTTTCAAAAAAATTTGCTTCTCTTCAAAATCTTTCGTACTTTCGCAATTTTAAAATTATTTCCAAAATAAAATGTATTTCTTTAACATTTATTGATTTCCAAAGTTTGAAAATGAAATAAAGTTTCCAATTATTATCCAAAGAAAATTTACCACCTTTTCAAACGCGTTTTAATTCCGGACCGTTCTCTAAAATAAATTTTCTTGTTTTTGAAGAAATTTCACGATTTCAGAATATTTTTCGAAAAGTTCTTGAGTTTCCTTTTGAAGAATTTTCTAACTGCAAATTTATTTCCAAAAAAACCTTTTCTAGTCGCAATTTTTTTTAACATTAAAGATTTCAAAATGTTTAGTTTTCTTTTTGAATAAAATTCTAACTTAAAAATTATATGCGAAAGAAAATTTATTGTTTCTTCCAAATTGCAAAATGTTTTCCAAGGAGATATGTGTTTCCTTTCAAAGTTATCTCTAAAACTCAAAATTTTCAAATCTTGACGCCTTGCCTTTCGGAGAAAATTAATTTGAGTATTTTCTAAACAGCTATTTAGTTTTATTTCAAAGAATATTATTTTTTTTGCAGAAGCAGGATGCAAAAACCTTTATAAACGTTTCTAGCATCAAAGTTATTTTCAATAAATTCGTTTCTTTGCAAAATCTTTTGTTTCGCATTTTTTAAAAATTAATTCCCAAAAATATATTTTTTTATCATTTATTGATTTCCAAATTGTCAAAATGAAATTAAGGTTTCCCTCATAAATGTTCTAATTTTAAAGTTATTTTAAAAAAATGTATCTTTGCAAAATCTTCCAAAAGAACATGTATTTTTTAACCTTTAAAGATTTCAAAATACTATTCAAAATGATTTTAAGTTTTCTTTCAATAAACTTTTGAACTTTAAAATTATTTACGGTAGAAAACACATTTTTTTTAAATACGTTTTATTCCGAAATTGCTTCGAAAAATGAATTTCACTTTAGAATATTTTTTAAACCGTTACCTAGGTTTCCTTTCAAAGAATTCTAAATTATTTCCAAAAAATGTATTTCTTTCCAAAACCTTTTGTAGTTCCGAAATCCTTTTTCAACTATAAATTATACCTGAAAGAAAATTTTCTCTTTTTTCAACAACGTTTGTAATTCGCAAACCTTTTAGAATGATTAAAAAAGGTTTAAAACGTTTCTAATTTCGAAATCTTTTCATTATTTAGTTTTCTTTCAAAGAATTTTCTAACGTCAAAATTAGGATTGGATTTTCTTTCAAAGATTTTCTAACTCTAAAATATAAATATGTAGGGTAAATATAAAAAAAAAATTTCTTAAAGAAAAATATTTTCTAATTTCAAAATTATTTCCAAACAGAGCTCAAGTTTTCTTTCAAACATTTTCTAAAAAACCGTGACTCAAAAGAAGTGTGGTCTTCCCCCACCTTTATTCTTCTAACATTTGCCTTGCAAACTAGGCTCAGTTTAAGACAGTTCGCGGCATTGCCTTGCAATTATTTGCCGATTTATTAATATAAAGTTCTGGATTAGTGTATAATTAATTCGCAAACTTGTTTTTGTAGACTAAGGGTTTGAGTGTTTGAGATTAACCGTACAAGGTGAAGGTGAACTAGTTCTTGTTATCAAAAAGTTATCATCAGAAAGGCAAGGTTTTTATTGTTTTAAAAGAATTTTTGATTAATTTTGGGACGTTTTTCGGTTTATTTGGATTAGTTTGGGAATATTTTTTGTATTTATCAGAATAAGCAAGTGTCTTTTGTCATTTTTTTGCTCCAAATTATGTACCAATATTTTCAATATTTCTTTAGATCAAATATATAAATTTATTGAGGATTATTTAGTCCCTTAAAATTATCATTAAAAATGCTTTATGAGAAAGAGAATATTATTCGAACTCGGCTGTTACGTGGCGAAATGCCATGAAAGAAGCAAAAAAATATCTAACTTGTCACAACAAGCTTTTAGAAAATGTCGATTCGTAGGGTTAACATTATCCTTATTTGAGCCTTTCTAAATGTATGACGTAAGCGTTTGAAATTTAAAAATTAAATATTTACAACATTTTCGTCATTTAGTACGACACAGGTCCGATTTTCGAGGGTTACATTCAGAACCGATGTAGAAATTATTCATTCCAGGGAATTTGTTATCGGGAGCACCCCATTTCATAATGGCAGAGCTTAAAGGTCAGACAAGGGTCCGGAGGTCGAAAAAAGCCCGAATATTTTATCAGTAAATTATCAATCAGTGACTTGGTATCGATTTAGGAATGCAATTCGGTTTATTTTATTTTTTTTCCAAGGTGACACCTTGAAATTACTTTTAGTTTTAAAACCTTAAGAGCTTGGGTTTCAACAACGATTTTTTAATTTTTTTTTTTAAAAGAGATTATGTAGAAAATGTTAGCTAGGTGTATCTTCATTAATTAAAATAACGAAGGCTTTCTGCATGTTAGAAAGCACGTTTTGTATGTTATTAAGGCTTTAAATAAATCGGTGGGTTTTGAAATGGTTTAAAATTAAAATCAGCCCCAGTTTTAATTAATTTTTGTAACAAAATAATTAGTGAGGCTAGACTCATTCTACAAATTAAAATAATTAAAATTTGGTTTATTAAAACTGTATAAAATTAATTAACAGTTCGCTGTTAAGGTTTTTACACAACTCTAGACTTTTGCTGAAATTAAATTCGAGTATTTTGCGGTGAGGTTAAACTTACGCATTACTCGTACAACAAGAAGAAGAAGAAGCTAAGGCTAAGCATAAGGCTACTTAAACTAGCACTTAAGTGTAGCTTAGCTTGAGTCCTAAGTTAAGTCTACTTAAGGTTAAAACCTTTGATTGAAAGAAGAAGAAGACTTTAACGGTTTAAACCTCTACTGAAATTCCTGTCCCTAATCAATTAAGCTAAGCAACTAACTTGAACCAATTCAAAAACAAGGATACATTTTTAATTAGGATTTCATTATGAAAATGTAAGCTTTATAAATAAATCAACACTATGTGTACGATTGTTTGTAGTTGTATCCATCGTCCATCCACAAAAGAAGATTATTACGTATTCATTGATACAAATTCTACACATAAAGTTTGAACTTTGCAAGGTTTCCTGTCACGGAATTTCCTGCGTGGGTGCGTGAATGGGTACACTTTGGTTTCCTAAAATTCCCTAAAGTAAATCTGATTTTTCGGTAACACGCTGGAGCTTTCTTAGTTGTAAGTTAAAATTTCTTACAAGCCTTTCTTAACTCAAAACCGTTTTCCAAAAAACAAAACCTAATTTATTACACCCAAAAATAAATTACTTTAAAACTATTTTAATGTGAATTCTTCCAGAACATTAGGTATTAACTATGTAAATATTTAATTTTGCATATAGCAAATTGTATACATACTTGAAGCATTTTGCTCTGTATTTCACATTTTTGTAGAGGAATGTAAAAGCTTTTTACAATTCAACTACCCGTTTTGAATCCCAGGTAAAGTGCACAAGGCGGAAACGTTGAAAACATAATAACGCATTGTTATTGTTCGCATAAATATTTCTGGGTTCATTTATTTTTATTATAACCTATTTGAGAACGTAAGCCCCCATTCTATTTGTTTTTGCAAAATAAAACTTTGAAGTGCGTTTTGTGCATTATGTTTATGTGACCAGTTCACTGGTTCCATTAACAAAAGGTCGTTTTAATCATTTATTTAATGAAAATGTATACTTTAAACGAAAGGGTTTTATGGCTAGCCCTATTAGGAATATAATGAATATAATGATAAAGTTTTTAAAACCCAAATGTCAAAAATTCCCATTCCATTTTTGGTACCTAAACAAAATCTTTAAGGAAGTTGCTGTTAAGCAACTACACACAAAAAGATGCATGCAAATTATTAATCGGTTTTTTAGGGGGTGTTTTTGGAATTTTCGAATAAGTATTTAAGAATTTTGATAGCTTCAATGAGGTTTCCCGGAATTAATTATGCAAATAAGGCAACATTCTGTTACAAAAATATTTTTGCAGGGATTTCATTGCACTGAATGATGTATTTTTTTAAATACTATAGCTTGTAATTCGGAGACAAACCTTGATTAACTATCCAATTTGTTGGACCTTAGCTGAACTTTACTTCAGGATTACTGAAAAATGTTAGGTTTTTCTGTCTTCTGGACTATCCTGAGAAGTTTTAAGAGCTTTTTAAAAAATTTTTTTTCCATATAGTTTTACATACAGGGCCATTTAAAATTATCGAAACACCTAAATATTTTTAAAACTGTAAAGGATTGGTAAAACGTTTTGAAACAAGTTCTTTAGATTTAAGCAAACTATCATCAAACCATTCTTTTAATATACAAGGTATTCGTTTTGTATATTTTTACATTTTTGGATCCCACGATTAAGTTTAAGAAACTTCTGTAGGAATGTTTTTTATAGTATATTATTATATGAGCGATTATGACAGCCATTATTCACGAAGATGACGTTTGAGCCCACGAGCCGTCAGGCGAGTGGCACAAATCATCTGAGCGAATAATGGCCATAATCGCGAATGTAATACGATACTTTTTCTACACCTATTAAACAAATATATTAGACTCAAATTAGTCAAATTTGATAACTTTGTAAACAAGCAATATGACAACACACTTGGGCGTGTCGATTGTCAGCCGCAGAAGGAGTTGATCGCGGGCGATTTAAAATATGATTGGATTAGCGAAATATTGATTTTTGGATTTGTATTTGTGATTGGCCGAAATCATAATTCACTGCAGTGAATTATGAATCCATAATTCACTGCAGTGAATTATAGGTACTATTTTTCACAAAAAAAAATGCTAATAATTGCAATATAATTAAATAGGTGTAGAAAAAGCCATTTATTTTCGAGTTACAAGTAATTATTCAAAATCAGGTTTGAACTCACAAGTATTGACAGAACCTTTGCAAATTGATCTCAAATACGGCTCCAAATAAACGTCAGTTGTGAGATTTATTATCTTGATCAGTCATTATTAATAGATTTTAAATGAGAAATAAAGTCAATTTCACTAAGGCAATTAGAGATATTATAGTAATTTTGTTAATTGTTTTTTTTGTTATTTGTTTCGCATTTTGCTATTTTTGTTAACTAATTGGTTAAAATAAACTTTCAGATGTGGATGAATTTTCTTAATTTTAAGTTTAGGAGTTTAGACTAATTATTAAGAATAATTAGCTATAACTTGAATATAAAATGGCTCCTGCAAAAATTAAAAATATGCAGGGCGTTCCATTTTAAAGAATCAAGTTGAATGCAGTTTCGATAATAAAATAAACACTTTGTACTAGGTAGCTACTTAAAAAATTTCGATGATAGTTTGTTTTAAACATCAACTTTTGCCACTGTAATAACAAGATTCGTCTACTTTGTAATTCAAAAACGTATAAATCAACAACACCCCCTAAAGTTTCTAAATAACACAAAGTCCCATGTTTGCTTGGTCGTTTGTTTTTAGTTTCAAAAGTATAGTTTTCTCCTAACTTAGTTAAAGGGGTTATATCAACTTCACGTATTAAAACTTATGGCACAAGTTTGGTGTGCAGTTTAACCTACATTTCATGTAAATAGTTGCGTGTTTAAGCTAACGCCATCGTGTTATATATTCTTATGTTCATTTTACCTCAGAATTTCCCAGCCTGGAATTATTACGTACACCTACGCAAAGACGTTATTGAATTAAATCCACTGACAGATGTATTGGTAAAAGCAGCTGACTTATGTGAACTAATACGTGAGCTTTGTGGATTTCACGACACATACGTGTTTTGATAATCTAACGAAATTAAAATTACCACAGGAATGTGTTTTCTCAATGGTTGTTTCGTTGATTATATTTGATTATTAATGAGTTGTTAATTTAGTAGATGGAGTTTCATTCATTGAATAATTACTTTTGATTACAGCTGATGTCCTTAGGGAAATTCGAAAATTTGATTATCGAATTTATAGTAATTTCTTTCAGTAAACCTGTATTTAGGATGAAAATAAATGAGTGTAAATTTTATTTAATGTTGACTATTTGAAAATGAATTTAAATAAAAGAGTTTTTTTTCTTTGTAGAATCTTCTAGTTAATGCTTTTATTGTTCGATCACGATCTGCCTATTTCAATCCACTGTTGGATGTAGGCTTCTCCCATTTCATGCAATTTCCATCTGTCGTTTTTCTCATCCTTTATTTCATCTCTTCATCTCGTGATTGTTCTTCCTACATTCCTGTATCATACTCTTGGTCTACATCCCAATAATACCCTGGTCCACCTATTGCCAGCTCTTTGGGATACGTGCTCGATTCACCTCCATTTCAAATTAGCTACCCTCATCCGTAACTTTTGTTTTTTCTCGGGTCCATTACGTTTTCGATCCGTTAATTTGTTGTCTAATATTCTTTGTTCTTGAGCTGGTTGTGTTCTGGTTAATTTGTGAGTGTGTTTTTTCTTAAGCCTCCATGTCTCAGCCCCGTAGGTAAGGATAGGGAGAATGCTTGGTCGTACAATTTCGTTTTAAGTGCATTGGGTATTCCTGATGTAAAGGTAGCGGTAGCACGTAGATACTCCTCCATGATCCCTTGCTCACGCGAGCTTTGCCCATCTCCCACTTTCTTTTACAGGGAGAAAATCATGTCACAACCTCGATCCCACCCATCTCCTTATCTCATCCCTCCAACTATTATATCCTACATCGTACACCTAGGAGTTTTGCCAACATGGTGTACTATGGCTAAAATTTTACCGTTTCATGAAATGATGAAAATAAACACAAGGCCCTCAGTCTCCAAGAAGGCAGGGGTGCTAAGAATCCCTGGGCTCGACAAGACTGTCATGGCACCAAGAAACATGCTACGAAGATGACTATTCAAATAAACATATAATATCAAAACCCTTCCAGCCGATGACAGACCAACTGAATTAGAAGAACAACTCTGAAATAAATTAAATGGGACATAGTCGAACTGAGCGAAGATAGAAGACCTGAAGAGAACATAATTAAGCTAAAGTCTCTGGGAGAAAACATACTTAATTCCTATAGAGAGAAGGGCACGGCAAAGCGACACGATCTCTTCCGAACTATTTATATTTATATTAACTCTTGAGAACATATTCAGGCAAATGGACTGACCAAACAAGGGTACAAACAGCAACGGCGAATAACTCAATCATCTACGATTCACCGATGATATTCTTCTAATAAGTAATGACCCCATGGAATTGCAAGGAATGGTTACAGAACTGAACAACCGTTCTAAATCATTGGTCAACATTGATAAAACAAAAACAAAGACAAACACAAATTATTTATTACGTTCAAAAATGATTGGAACCACAATAGTTTTCTCCTCACTACTCCTTTATAAGGAAGAACTTCATTAAAGGTATTCTTCTTCAATGCCTATGCACTTTTGCTAATGTTCACTTGTGGACAGCCGAATGAAGCTCGTCGTTGGAGGAGAGCTTCTTATCATGCACCGCCTCTTTCATTGCATCAAACAGACCGTAGATGCTTAGTGCAAGGTCCGGTGAACATGAAATATGAGACAGCCTGAGAGCCTGTAGGGTGGCAACGGTTTGTTGAAGCAAAGCGCCTACGCACCACAATTGTTTTCACCTCACTACCTTTCCATTAAAGGTATTCTTTTTCAATGTCTATGCACTTTTGCCAACGTTCCGGAAGTTTTCGTAAAGCTGCTGCAAACCATTCTTTGGATATAGCATGGTAACACTTGTGGACAGTTGACTGAAGCTCGTCGTTGGAGGAGAGCTTCTTACCGTGCACCGCCTCTTTCATTGCGTCAAATAGAGCGTAGGTGCTTAGTGCAAGATCCGGTGAACATGGGATATGAGACAGTACGGTGTACCCGAGAGCCTGTAGGGTGGCAACGGTTTGGCGACAGACATGTGGACGTGCATTGTCATGCTGAAGCAAAGCGCCTACGCCTTGTCTCCATTTCCCGTGGCGGCGTTGCTAAATACGTCTGCGGAGTTGCTTCGAAAGTTAATCAAAATTATTTGAATTTGTTGTTGGGGCTGCTTGTGCATCCTTGAGAGCTTTCTTCCCTGCCCATATCTCTTTCATTCTTTGGCTTTGTTGTTGTTTAGCTTCTTCTGATCTCTTTCGTCTTAACCCTTTCTTAAACTTGATTGGTGGGTTTCCTTGTATTACTTTTAGGAAACTTTTTCTGTCATATATTTGTGTTTCGGGGATGTTGAAAGTTTCAAAATCTTCTTTGACCTGTTTGTACCAAGACGATGTTGTTCTCTTACGCGAGTTGGCGATGTGGATGACGCTGGTTAATCTTAATTGTTCCATCATTTCTAGGTGTCCACATATTTTATTTATTTTAATCTAAAACTTACTTATTTATCTAGTTATTTATTGTTAATTGAATCATCTTCAGAAATATAAATTTGTAGCTTACTGTTTTCGTTCGTAATTTATAAATTAATAATACCATATGAACAAAAATTATTTAGATAAAGGGTGGTTTTGGAATTCTGAACGTACCTATCATGTAGAATCAACATAACAAGCTGAACCAATCAAAGGCAGTGATTTTTTTCACCCTGGCCATCCCTTATCTAAATAATTTTTGTTCATATGGTATTTAAAAAAGTCATGAATAAGAGTAGTCACAGAAAATCCGGCAAACATTAGTTATCCTGTTATTTATCGGCGAAGATGCACTTAAACTTTATTAAGTGCATTTCCTTCTTGCCTTTTTTGTATTCGATAATGCACTTCTCGTTAGTGAGTTAGTAAATGCACTTGCAAGATGTAATTGTTTTATATTTCCCCTTGGTTACGGAAGTTCTATTATTTCAAGTTTAAGTTACTTATTGTTATTGATAACTTAGTACACGAAGCATTTCTATTTAGTAATCAGCATTTAAAGTAAACTAAACAAATTTATTCGTAAGGATTATTTACATATACGACGAGCGGGTCGCCACGTATAAGAGGCATCGGTCTCTCACGTAGGTATCTCAGGTTTGATTCCCAAAACCAGCGATATCCCCGCCGGAATTTTAGAGATGTCCGTGTTTCGGAGGGTACGGCTATCATACTAACTGTTATTCTTCGCCTCTTTCGATTGTAAGGTTAGCTTCCTCCCCAGCGTACGTGTAAAGAGGGCTCACAGAACTCATAGTTATGGCATAGGCTTCGGCGATAAGAGAAGATGAAGATGACATGATTGTTAACTAATTAGTTTTCAATTTCTCAAATTTTATTTGTTGATACGCTGAGTGGTTACTCGGTTATTCACGTTATTTGCAATTTTTTCGACTTGGTTACCTTTTTACGTTATATTCGAGTGTTATGTTTGGTTATGCATCGCATAATATTTTAAGTAAATTTACATTTAATTTTTTTCTCAATGTTGTAATCTCACGAGGGCTGTATATCTTTATTATCTTTAAACTACTTTGCCTGAAGATGGCCTTTATTAATTTTAATGTTATGGCCGAAACATGCAATTGTATGTAGCTTAACTAATATTAAGTTATTTTATTAAATTGTGGAGAAGATGACAGTTGTTTTATTCTCAGTTATTAATAATTTTACTCCACCAAGAGTATGGATTTTAATCAAAAGAAGATGAAGATTATTTACACCGAATATAAGTCTAGTTTAAACAATTTAAATCATCCATTGAAACCAAGAAAATTTGTGATTTAAACCAAGTTATTTAAGATTTAAGATTTAAAAGTAAATTTCCCTTCTGCAAAAGATTCGTAATAAGTCTTCATAAACAATTTTTTCCTCACACTTCATTCCTGTAGTTTGTTAATATAAAAATATAAAAAATGTTTAAAAGAAGACAAGCAAACAATATTAAATGTCTAATTTCTGAGGGCGAAACAAGTTAATTAATATCAAACTTCGGTAAAATTCTTAAAATACACCCTGAACTGATTATCACTTAATTAAACCACAAGAATGTAATTAAAATAGCTTGGTTGAGACTTTCCAATCCAGTTTTACGTAAAATTAAAATTGTGTTATCCTCAGACCTTGTGTTTATTTTTATTTACAAATTTTAAATTAATATTAGGTTATATAAAACTAGCGACATAAAGATCTGAATCTTGGAAGTTTAATAAGTTCCTCAATTTACAATTTTTTACTTTTTAATTCTTTTAACAAAAACCTAAAATTTACTCCTCTTTAAAACCTTTGACGTTTTTAATTTAAAGACAGGAATTCTGTTTAATCAAGTAGATTACTTCATTAATTAGAAAAGAAGATAATCAAGAGTGTTGCCGAAGTCAATAAAGTAAATAAATCTGGAATTTCTCAGGCACGCAAGTAATCATTTACAGAAAATATTTATTTATTAACCTTATGGTTTCATGCCAGAAAGCAATGATCAACAGGTTTAGTACAGTTATTGATCCTTGCATAATTTATAAGGATATTTCCAAATCTGAAGGCGGCTAATAATCTGTTTTAGTAGGTAGGTACCTACTCGAAGCGTGATTTTACTTGAAAATAGGGTGGTTGATTACACGTACAATCCTAATTAAAAATTCTGCTGAAGAAGCAGACTCTTAATGAGCTTATTAAATGTAATTTGTTGATTTTCAACAAACTTTTAAGTCTTAACTTATTTGTTTTCCTTGTTTTTTCTGTTCTGAATTTGTTTAAAAAACTAATTTTGCTGCGTCAAAACTAATTAAACGAACTTTTAATATATTAGTTGTATTTCAAAGGTTACGCTCGTTTAAAATTCCATAAATCATAATAGATAAAACATACTCGAGGGGAATAAGCCTGACTAGAATTCATAAAGAATTCTCAACGGAATTGAGAGTTCTGAAGTACTGCACTTTTAAACGACCTACTTTTCGTATATAAGCATCATTTAAATCTGACCAAGGACGTTGTAAATACGAATATTAACCTAAAATCCAGGGCTTTACATATTTTAGGGCACGCCTGAATGTCAATGGTACAACAGGGAACCGTATTTCATGTTAAGCACGTAAAGTTTACCTATACGTGAATTTGTAGATCTGAAATTTGCAGCTGCTTTTTTCAATAATTCAAAGGACAAAATGTTACGGATCATTTCCCGGCGCCTCCACCAAATTTACCATTCTGTTAAAATTTTGGGGGTCTTTAAATGACTTAGAAATTAAGTAGAAGCTCCATTTAACAGAATAAAAGCATTTTATGCAGCTTCAGGACGTTCAGAATTAAAGGATGTGGTTCGGCTGATATTAAACGGTTTGAAATGAATGCATAGGATATCAGTTTCATGATGACCTTAAAACCCAATTAATTTATGGAATGTGAAAAGTAATTAAATTGTAGAATTAGTCATAACCTCTAAATTAATTTCAAAACGCCGTAAAATTCTTAACATTGGCTTAATGTCACTGTAACTTTAGGGTTGATGTGGTTTCACTGGGACTATCCCCAGGATATCAGCAGATATTCCCAGCGTGTCAGCAGGTTGTAGGTGTGGCACTGGATGTAATTAGGAGTTTCATCTGTAAGGGGGAAATTGTTGCTTGTGGGGAATACCATGAGTTTAGAAACAATTTATTTACAAACAGCTCAAAACCGAGTCGAAATTTAAGGTTATTTGTGTCGTTTATATTCAAATTCTTATGCGACACAAGTCGAAAGAATGGAAAAGTAATGTTTTTCTCTTTGGGGTAGAGGAACGAAATCAGGAGTACCTCTTATGAAAGCCGAGCTTGTAAAATCCCTCATATTCACATATATTTTGGACCCTTTTTAACGTTTAGAAGCGCTCTCATAAATCTAATTGGCAACCTTTTTGGGGATACTATGCGGAATGAAATGGAGATGATGTTAGCGTTTGAACCTGAAGCGGTGGGTTTATAAATCTGAACCTTATGTATTTTTGTGAATAATTAAGAATTATAAACCAACTTCTGCTGACTTTCTGTGTTTTTGTTTTTAACCGAGGCAGTTTGAATGAAATGTATAGGATTTTGTTGTGTTAAAATCTCCTGCAAATTCCAAAATTTTTATTGCTTTTTAAGCAACTCAACGTCTTCAGATTTCTGATTTTTAATTAAATTAAAATTCGATTGGAAGTTATGGCATTACTTTAATAGCTTATAATTTAATTAAAAGAAATGTTGTTTGTTGTTTTTCTTTTGACTAACCACACTGCAGCTTGAAAGGCCTGTTGTGCGCTTATGCTAATTTAAATCTACGAATATGCTAAGATGCATTGGGGGAACGGCGGTTTGAACCCGAACTAGAGCACACCAATACATCTGTCGGACTCCAAGCGGGAACACCACTGGGCCACCTAGGTCGCCTTAAAAGATATATCACTTAATCTCAAAAATTTCCGGTTTTTCAGTACTATTTTCAGGAGCAAAATTTTAGAAGGTTCAAACCTGGACTCGAACCGATATAAAAGCATCTTTAGACAAAGAAACTAACAGAAGTTATGTTAAATTTTCATAGTCCATGTTTAAACAATTTAGTTTATCTTTCAACTGAGTGCTTCCTAAAACTGAAAATTATTTCAGACAGTTTTACACGTATTGATTTGATAAATTTATTGAATGCCATGATTACAAAATTATGGTTCAAAAATTTTAACAAGGAACTTCTACAAGCCTCTTATGCTTTTATATACTTTTGATAAAAAGTTTGGTTAAGTTTTTCAGGAATATTCTTAGAGCTTTGAATGTTTTAATAAAGTCGTTCCTTAACGGCTAAGTTGATTAAAAAGCATTTATTTTGGCTGTCCGAAGGTTGAAATTTTTAAAGAGAATGTGTTTTCAGGGTTCTTCTCGACGTTTTCAGGATGCTTATTTGATCTTAATAAAATGACAAGCTATTCTAAAAATATATTTGGGGAAGGTTGCTTGTTTGATATATATTTTTTTTTAATTTAAAATTATTATCAAAAGTGTTTGATCTGGTTTTTAAAGTATTTAGCTCTTAAAAGCATTTTATTTTCATTTAGTAAATGAAGCAACTGAAACGGTATGGTGGTTGAAGGCTTTCATGAAATTTTGACGTTGAAAGTTTCCTGAAAGTAGTAACAGCTTCCAGTGTATCTATGTCTTTAAATTTTTTTAAATTGTTTTTAAAAGGCTCGTATATTCATACTGAACACAAGCTTTCTGAAATAATTTTTATTGTCTTACAGAAACTACTGGACTGAAGTTTTACTGAATTTTAAGTTTTTTATTCTGTTAATCGTTGATGTAAGTTTCGTGGATAATACGCTTTTGTCTGGGAACCGAAACACAGTGCTGGAGTAGGGAAGGTAGGCGGTTGTTGAAGAGATGGTGCTTACTATATTACCCCGTACGTATAACGTGCGAAACTACCGGGTATGAAAACCACTTAGGAGGCCTCCATGATACCTTTAAAAATGTGTGGTGTATTCATAATACCCTGAGCTAAGAAAATTGTTATTAAGGAGATATTCGCAAAACTGCTTACCTAAGTATTGACGAGATCCATCAAAACAACAAAAAGAGTAAATTATATTGAGTTAAATAAGGCGGACGTGTTAACGTCGTGTAACTGTAACTATTGCAAGTACCGTAGACTCGTTTTATAAGAAGCAAAAACAACGCAAAAGGACCTGGATCAGCTCAGATAGAAAAAAATCAAGATATATTCTATCAAATGACGAACAAATAACCTAAGAAACCCAAGATACACAAATTCGACATTGAGCTGCTGCTACAAATGAAATCTAGTCAATACCAGGAAGAACCGACAAAATTATGAATTATAACGTACAGGATTTAAACGTCATCATACTTAGCCATGACAAGCAAAATAAGCCTTCAAAATACCAAACTATTTCCAGAATTCTCAAAAAAATTCATCTATTTTAGGTGATTTTTTTTTAGAATTGGTTAATTTTGTTACAGCTGATTAACTCCATTCAGAATAAATAAAAAGGGCTACTTAATTAATAAATCAAACCGCTTCATATTTAGCAATTACAAGCATAATAAACCTTCAGAATAAAAAATCTATTCCTAGAATTCTCAAGAAAACCCACTTAAAATGATTTTTAAGTGATACTTTTACTTGGGTGATTTTTTTAGAGGTGGTTAACTCCATTCAACAATAAATAAAAAAAGGTGACTTAATTAATGCTTAGCTCGACTAGGAGAAAACTCAAGATAATTAAATAGGGGAACCTAACAAAAACATATTGTAGAACGCGAATTATTTCCAAACCATTAAACACCACTTAAAAGATAGTTGTGAGAATAAAAGCCAACAACAGGTGGCTTCTAATTTTTTGATGGAAAACTTCTGAGTGAAAAAGAAACACCAACATTGAATAAGTTCAGAAAGTAACAAAAAAACTATGAAAAACTTATTAGTGGGTCTTTTGTGAGCTTACATTAAAACAATGAACTGTTTAAGTCTGTTCCAGATATAATAAAAACGTAACAAGTAATCCTTATAAAAAAAATTGTAGTTCGTCTCGTGCTCTCGTGAACGTAAATCATCCAACCATGAAATTACTACATCAGACAGAAGGATAATGGAGATCATTTATTATGTCCCTTGTGCTTTGATAAAGCCTAATGAACCATTTTGTGTATTGTTCGAATAGTTTTTAGCAAGTCTGCTTCATACGGTGTTCTTGATTTAGCATTTGCTTTTGTAATGAAAAGGGATTCTACCGCGGATTCTACAAAAGGATTTTTTTCAAATTAAAACGAGCTTAAGACTATTTCTGTGTTGTAAATAAGGGTTCTCGGTTATTCAGAAAAAAAAAACAATCATCGTGGTATTTTTAAACTGTGTGTTTTTACGACTAAAAAATTAATTTCCTTTTGGACAATGGAATGCAATAATATCAACATAATCAATATAAATCCATTAAAAATTAAAAAAACTATCTGTAATGTGATTATTGATTAACAATTGTTTTTAACTGATAACTGAAAGACCTTAGATAGTACGGCCATAGAAGAGTCCCAAGACATAAGGACAACAATCCTTTTCGTAAAGGTTTAAATATATCTCCAGGGTAAGGCGATAGATCTATACCAAAAATGATGAAAAAGAGCAGCCCTATTATACTTCCTTGAGGTACACCACAGAAGAGGCTAACGTTAGAAAATTCCGATTTAATGCCGAATCTCTAACACCATATTGAAACAGTTTCGCCAATGACGCTAATAATAAATCGGGCTTTATGACACCACTGTCCGGTTCTGTCAAAACAATTTCATATATTTTCCTGAATAGAAACAATCCCATCTTAAGTACTACGGGTTTTCGCAATACCTAAATTGTCTAAATGATAATAATTTATGTATCTTGAAAAACCCTGTACTCCTCAAAAACTTTGAAGAAGACCTAAAGTAAGGCAACAGGTCGATAAATGCTTATTCAATGTGATCCTTCTTTCTGAGTATGGAAACCATCATAACACGTTTTAAAGACTTCGGAAAAGAACCAAACTCGAAAGATGGGTTACTTAAGTATGTCAGTGGTAAAGCTGAGAACGAGACCTTAAAGCTCGAGCTTGATTCGGCTCAGCTCGATCTTTGATTGAGATCGAGCTTAAGATTTGTTGAACGGAACCGAGCCGAGCTTTTTTCTAAATTGCTAGTAAAGCTCGAAGGTCAGTGCAAGTTCAAAGCTCAGTAGTCTCGAAACTCGGTGAAGTTCAGTAAATGCTCGACATTTGATTAAATTCAAGAAATTCTAAAAAAACAGAAAGAATTTCGGTAAATTAAGTACTTTGGTTTGACCTGTATTAATATTATGCTTAATTAAACAATTAATTCACAAGGTTTAGAAAAGTTTGCAATTCATGAATATTTTTATCGTTAAAAACTCATTTTACAGTTTTGTATTAGCAAGTAAGTTAAGCAAAAAATTCGTGGGATTACTCGAGTGGGGCTTTAACCTCCTCGTACTCGCTTTATAATAATCTTATTTCCCCACTAGTAACATAAATAACTGTTACAAAAGTAGCTTTCAATTCTGAAACTATCAAACTACAACAGAGTTTAAAACGATTAACGATAACGGTATTAACAAAATTCTACAATGTAAGTATTTATCCTGTCAATTTCCTCCTGAAAAACGTCAGTTTAACCTTTTATAAAGTCCGTAATGTAAGTGGCCGACCTAAGGCGACCTAGAAATAGGATACAGTCATTCTTCGAAAAGCAGCAGTCTACGAGTAATTGAATTTTATAACCCAAGCTTTTGGTTGACGTAAATGTGAGCTGCAATGGATTAAATTTAAACAAGGCCACGTTCAAGGGAGTCATCGAAGGAGTAAAGGTCGGAAAGTGCATGTATGGATATATGACTCGTACTTTCAAGAAAAATGGATTAAATTTAAACAAGGCCACGTTCAAGGGAGTCATCGAAGGAGTAAAGGTCGGAAAGTGCATGTATGGATATATGACTCGTACTTTCAAGAAATTACAGTTATTTTTACGATAGCAGCAAACTTGAAACCATGTTCTTTTTGCAATAAAAGTAGGGGGCTTTCAGCAAGCATAACTGTCGCCCAATTTCGGTTTTCGAATCGAATTTCAAACCTGAAACCGAAGATTTGAATTTTGAATCTGGCAGGTAGAATTAATGAATAATTAATTAGCAGTTTAAATCAAACAAAATTTTGGATTTAACTTTTCAAATCGAAATTCAAATCGTGGATCTAATAATGCCGAATCTGGAAAAGTGAACTCAAACTTTGAATTTGGCGCCGTATCTGCAACTCGAATCGCCGAAGTGGTCGAGTGGATAAAGCATTCGACTACAGTGCGGACAGTCCTGGAGTCAAACCCGAGTCGGATGCTCGGCGGTTACAAGGTTACAACTTTACAGATTCGATTCCACTCAGATCCTAAACCTAAATTTGTTGAATCTAAAATTCGAATCCTAAATACTTTTGAATTGCGACAATAAAAAAATATGACTACTATGATTTTAGTACCAAATTCAATGTCGAAAATTTGAATTTTAACCCAAAAACGTGGATCCGAATTTTGATTTCAATGCAATATTGGAAACTTAAAACCTGAATTACAAAATTTAAATCCTTTCACATTCCAAATTTAAATTCTTTGAATTGGAGGTTAGAAATGTAGATATTTCAAAACAAGGCCAGAAGAATCGGATCTAAAGATATTTATTATGCTGATTTGCACATGCGATATCAAAATTTGAAATCTGAATCTAAAGGAACGGATTCAAATTTTCGGATTAGATCTTTAAGAACCAGGTTTCGTATACGAAACAACTGTGGGAAAAATCTAAAGTTGAGACTTTGTTATCGGATTGGGACACATATATAAATTTTGAAGTCGAAATTTAGATTCTTATTTATTAACATTGACGAAGACCCTTTAAAGTAGATTAAAGAATCTCATCTGGCGTCAGTTTATATTTTTTATACAGTTCAAAATATTTGAAATACAGGTTCAACCCATTTTGGTAAGGTGGATTGGATTTTTGAATCCGAAACTAAACTACATCTGTAAAATTTAGGCCGAACTCCTGAACTGAACCCATAAACAAGTATCTAACAACTGAATGGAACAATTGAATTTAAAATGAGTTTTTTAACTTCCAATCATGCTAATTGAGATTCAAAGGACTAACGGTTGTTCGTCTTCTTCTTCGTCTTTTGGCCGAAACTGGCCGAGGACCTGTTATTAACTTATAAGTATCAGTTCTGTGAGCGCTCTTAAGCTACCCTTACCCGTTGAAAGAGGCGAAGAAGATCCACCTGCAGTGTTGCGAGGTTAACAATTATTAAAGGTGTTAGTATGATGACCTTCTATAAATTCCGGCTGGAATATCGCTAGTCTCGGGAATCGAAGATGCCTACGTGAGAGACCGAAGCCTTTTACAGGTGGCTATCCGGTCCTCTTACGGTTGAAATTTTCGATAATAAATGTAACTCTCAGGTACAGAAGAAGGAGAAAAACATTTCTTGCTGAAATTAAATTATTTCCTTTCAGCCATTAATGGTTTAATTTAAGGTAGTTATATCCGCCTACTCCAAATAAATTCATAACCTTGATGTTCTTCATTGTCGAAAGTCCACACATTAAAGCAGTAATATTTTTTGTAGGGACAGTTCTGTTATAGTTCATTAAATAAAGGACAAAAAATTGCAATGTGTCAATACGTGAACAGAAACTAAAACGCAAACGAATATGAACTGACATAGTAAACACGGCAGTTCTGATCTGGAACAAATATGACAAAATGAGTCACATGTAGAATATATGAATACCATTTTAAGGGAGTTGAAAGGTTATAAATGTTATATATTACATTCGATTCACTAGATACGGAACGAAGAAATTTCTCAGAGAACCAAATAATATCTCCAAATATTTCTGTAAAGACAATTACATTTACTGTAGTAAAAGCTTGCCTTTTTGATTTACACTAAAATTCTTAAATATACAGGGTGTCTCTAAATTACACTGACAGACTTTTCAAGGGAACTAAGCCCTAATTTAAGCTGCCTTAAGTTAAGCCTGCACCTTAGGATGATTTAACCCCCGCAATTATGAATTAAGAAAATTGAAGTAAAGCGTTAATTCACAAAAAAGATACAACCAGGATACAGAAAGGTATTTTCAGGACATTACCGAAAAATCTGTTATGAAAGAAACAAAAAAAAAAACGGAACGCCTTTTTACACGTTAGAAACGTATTACATACAACATATTGATCCAAAAGTTCATTCAACAATGAAGTTTCTCAATCCGACAGTTGCCTTATATTATCTCACTCGGTGTGAATGGAAAAACTCATTCGTTTCCTTTTTCTAGACATCTTTGTTCTCCTGTGTAACTCATTGGTTATTCCGCGCACAAGTTTCTTTTTTCCTAACCTCGTTCCAGAAATGAACCGAAATGTTTCTTAAACAAGAATAGATGAACATGTATCTTTAAATTTCAAAAGGAATAAGAAAAGTTTCTTACTCGTAGGAAAAATTGTAGAAATTATAAACGAGGGTGATAAATATGTTGCTGTACACGTATTTCCTTTTCCTTTATATAAATAGGATTGTTATTATAACTTAATAAATTCCTTCACTAAAGAGAAATGTGCTCTCGGAGCTAAAGATGAGAGCGGAAAAACCAATAATGTTCTCTTGAAGAATGCCTACGATGCGTATTTTGTTTCTGCTATGCTTTATCCGCATTTGATTCTGTTAAAGCTTTAGAATTTGTTCGTGGAAACATTCAAAATGATTAAATTGTTCTAGGAATACTATTTTTAATCCTAAATTCTAGTCCTCAAAAATTTTTCAATTTTATTCATTTGAAAAACTCATCCAAACGATTCTTACAACATTTAATGCTGTTAAGCCCAGGAAAGATCTTAAGACCCCAGTTACTAAAATAATTTATGACCATAAACTATTAAATCGGAGTAATCTAACCTGCGACCGGAGGGTTTAGTAAATTCAGTGGATCGCCATTGGGCACTACATCCCTCTCATGTCATGGATTACATAATATTGTAGTAAAGTGGGCGATATCAAAAAACATGTAAAAACATCGTTATAATAAATGAGTTAAATAAGTTAACATTTAGGTGTGGTCTGATATAATAAGTTGTGCAATCACTACAAAGTAAGGATCGTTAATTCTGTTTACTAACTAAAGATGCACTTGTATAAATATGAGTCATACGACGCAGTTGGTTGTATTGCGCAATCATATCATTGTAATACAAAGTTGCATTAGTTTATGCTAGCTGACCTATATTCATACAATGTAAGAATGAATGGAACCCTTGTACTAACATAAGCAGATGTTTAAATATAAGAGAGAAAGAATACATCTTGAGAGTATAAATATAGAAACCCTGCCATAGGGAAATCAGTCTCTTGATTGAGTCTCACTACGATGCCTGATTAATCACTCAGACGAGAGACTCTACCAGGACCAACTCTGGTAGTAAACCAGAAGTTGGATTAAATATTCTTTACAACATTGTTACCAAGATGTGTGCGACTCTCAAGATGTTCACGTAAGATTAGTGTTTGTTATTAAAATATAATATTAGGGTTTTGTACGCTGTATTGAGCCGTTCATCCAGTTAGGTATTTGGATTTCGTTTGTTGAACCGTTAAATAATGTTTGCAACTAAAATTATAACAATATATTTGATGTTAGTTGATCGTGTATTTTAATATAACCTCTTGCAAAAGCAAAGCATAAACACTCGTAATGAAGTTGCTATAAGTCTCTACCATCATAAACAATAAATGCAAAAAGCACTTCGTTACAATATATCCCATTCGCCCGTTAACCCTATGACTAGTTGTAAATATGGCATTTTGTTAAATCCAAAAACCATATAAGTTATTGTAGATAATTGGAAAATTATTCATATTTTTAAAAAAGAAATCAGTTTATAACAAAAGTTCAGCGTTTTGTTACAGAGTCTTCTAAATATACTTTGTGTAATATTTCCACAGTTTTAAAATTAAATTTTCAAAGCTAACATTTTTGTTTGTGCATCTTAATAGGTTTTAGTAAATTATAAGGAAGCCCTAAAAGAATTTAATTTGTAACGTTTTGTTGAGTTTGTACGTGTATTTAAATGCGTTCCCTCCATTTTCCGAGTTATTGAGGTAACATTTGAATGCACGCTGTTATTAAAACTGACGGAAATACAATTTTCCTTTTTAATTTAACAAAATTAAAACTTAATTGAAAAACTCATTCTTTCGTAAACAAGAAGATTAAACAAGATACGTTTGGTTCAGACTTACAACAAAATTAATTTGTTAAACTAAGCGGGCTTGGTTGTGTAAAGAATAACACCGGCCTACTTTGATGGAAATTTAATTTTCACCTTTTTTGTGAATTAATTAACTAATTTGTTAGGCTAGCTAAATGTAAGTAGTTTGGATACATATGCTAATTAAAACCTGACGTTTTTTTATCACAACTAAGTAATAAGGGAAAAATTGGAAGTAAAAATTCAGATGGTCAACATTTTATTGTTCAGTAAACCAGAATGGAGTAGCTTTAACTCGCGTGAAAAGGTTAAAATTAAATCTTCGAAAAAACGAGTTTGTCGTTCATCAGTGTCGTCCTGTGCAGTAAAATAGGTATAATTCATTTAGCAGAGGTGCTTCCGTATTCAGTATTCAACTCGTAACGTTCGGTCGTTCTGGTCAAACTTATTTTCTCACAAATGTCGACCGCATTCGTGACATTCCTGCAAACGAAGTCTTATTGGATTGACTTGCTATTAATACCAGTAAAATATTAAATCCCCTTTAATTGAAATATCCAAAAAATTTGCTGTTTTAATATTAAAAAATTTGAGGCAGATTTGATGTCAAAGTAAAATATTTCTAAAGAATGCAGTTATGCATCGTTTGGGAGTGTCACTAATTAAAAATAAACACAAAGTAAACAGTCCAAAAATCAAACAGCCAGGAACGTAAGCGTTATCTTTAATAAGTCGTTATTAAATTTGTTTTGTATCCACAAACATTAATTTAATTAAAACCTAATGGAAATTCAGAAATTAATGAAATATCTCTTCTGATAAATTTAAACGACAGCTTGAAGGAATTTAATTTTACTAATTGATTGTAGGCATTTGTTTACAATATGACGTTGCGATAATTTTAGTCTAATTCAGTAGAAGTATTAAATTTTCAGGCTGAATGAAATAAGTGTCTTTGTTGCCTTCAGGCTTTATTAATAATTTTTCCAGGCGTAAATATTTACCTACTTTGTACAGAAAACAAAAATAGTGCAAATCTGTTTGGTAGACAATGCAGATTAGAGTGGCGTGTTTTGCCGTATTTTCCTAGTGTTATCGTTTGTACAACAGTATGGTGTGGTTTAATCAGGATTGTTTGTTTATGTTTTCATTTGATTTGGTATGCAAGCGGATTAATTTGTTTCTATAAGCGATTTACTGTAGAGTTGAACAAAATAACTTTGGCAGTTTTCTGGTTCTTTTAATTGCTTCAATTAAACTGGAAGTCAAATAGTATTCGTTTGCCTGCTTGTCTAGGCCTACGGGTCCCAAGGAACACAAGGCAAAATTTAACAATCTTTGAAGTAAGTTTATAAGAAGTTTGTACGCTTTCGTTAACAAAAGAACTAATACTTGACATACTGAAATACTAAATAATCATTTAACTGGTGTTTAGATGACCTTCCTGCTTTGTTTAGAATTTTTTAGAACTCATTTTAGTCGATCAAACAAAGGCCTATCAAATGCAAATTTGTGTTTAAAAACTTGGGGACAAATTTGCGATTTTCAGAATTCTTTAGAAGTAGAACCTGCTACAGCTTAACAACAAAGTAAATCGTGTTATATTGCAGATTATCAATTATTAAGCTGCTTTGAAAAATGTCAAAAGCAGGCAAAGATTTGTAGATGATGAGGTTGTTAACGATGTGAAAACTGACTTCAAAAGACTGTGAATTAGGCTTGCTCTCATTTTTCAATTATGTAAAATGCCTGAAATGAAAGCATACTTCTGTGAAAAGGAAAACTGGTGTGTTAGATTAATCTGTCTTTTTATTCTTGCATAAGTAATAATTATTAATTTAGATTTAAGTTTTTAAAGAAATTCTTTGGGGAAATGCTTTTAAAGTATTTAATTTCAAAAAAATTGTTTATTTGGGAAACCATCGAGTTCTAAATTAAATCATAGATTAGAAAACAAGAATAGATATTCAAGTGTATGTAATCCGAAAAAAATTCTCTGCAAGAGATGGCAGGACAGTAGGCTCTCTCTGGTCGAGAATGGGGTACCGAAACATAGTCATGTTTTTATATTTGGCTATGTTTATTAATATATTTAGTTATTTGTCCCAGGCACTAATTACATCTTTAGAATTTTATTTACTGACTTCGTTCTTTACTAAAAAGTAAATTATGTATTGAAAGATTAACATTTGGAATAAAAGTATGTTTATAGCAAAAAAAAAAAAACGTTTTACCTAAATAATAGGCATGTGAAAGGATCTTAAAGCATTTGACCTTATAAGTTGGCCGAATATATATATTTTTGTTTTTTGAAGGAAGGAACGTATTTTAAAGATCAAGTTGTTGTATGTACCTTTTGGCAGCGGTGATGTAAGCATTAAAGAAAGACCGCCTGGTTCTCAAAACCTAAACCACAGCTTTAAAATGGGGTATTAGTTATGGTTAAGAGCTCTGGCGCAGGTTACAATCTAAGAAATAATATTGTCAATCACGAGACGCGTGGGGAGGTGGTGCATTGGTGTGAAATGCATTTTGCATGAACTTTGCATGAATAGATGTGATTGTATGTCCTATCGAACAGTTACGTTGGTGATGTATTTGTTGTTGTTGACAAGCATTGAGACTTGTCGGGCACGTATTTTGTGTAAGCATATAAGGCTTATTGTTGTGTATTAGAGCATGAGGCTCTGAACCCATTTACCCGGCTATGTGCTCGAGAACTTGTTAATTCGGCGTGGTTGCCGAGAGCCCTTGACTCGACTACAATTATATCGCAGTGCAGTGACTCCCGCTTGTGCATCCTGGGTGGTCAGGTAGGCCCGCCTCCGCAACTTTGTTCCTAGACTGTATGGATCATCTATGATGGGTTGATTATGTTCCGTCTTAGTTGACTTGCAGCATATTTCTGCTTGCTTGCAGGTTTATAAGTAGCTGAAGCTGCACTCACCATCATCACTGCTAAATGTAGCAATTTGTGCCTGTTTTGTTTTCTTGTATCGCTGCTGTCTGTGTTATATGTATATTTGCCTGGGCGAGCATTTACGTTTATATCAAGTTTAAGGTGTTTACGTTTGCGATAGTTAGGTTTGGTTTAGCAATAATTAACAATAAAATAAGCGAAAAGGCGTAGTGTCCAGTATTTTTATTTTACTAGTTTTGATAAACCTAGATATGTATTTGATGGTTTCGAAAGCTCTTATCGGAATATTGGGATTTGACGCTCTAAACCGGGACAATCCTGGAAAACCGGGACGTCTGGCAACCCTTTCAAATAAAAGGCTATTGATACTAAAAAACATTGGAAAATCCTGTAAAACGGTTTAAAAACGTAAAAGCATTTAAGTGCCAGTGTTGTGTGTACCATTTTCTTCATAATTTATTGGAGTATCCTGAATTTCTGATAAAATTTAAATAAAAACCAAACTGCAAATCATAAAGCAAGTTGAACTATTGGGCTAGTAATAATACAATCTAAAAACTTTAATCTGAAATTGAAAATCCTAATAATACTTGCAATATTTCCTGAAAATGGCCCCCCTGACCTGCAGGGTTTGCGGGGGTGTGACAGATTGTATACATTTTCGAACTTTGATTTACAAAGGTGAAGATTTTAGATTTTTAATTTCCAAGAAGAAATTTCTGTGTTAATTCGTATTTCCGTTCAGTTTTAGGATTCCTGAAAATTTGTATGCAGTTTTAAGTGCGACGTATATTAAGCTGTTTTCCGAAATCTAAAAATTTTGCTTTGGGTTTTCGGTTTTGGAGTAAATTTAAAAAAATGATTCATTTCTAACAGATTGTTTTTAAGTTTTTAATCTGTGCTAATTATTTTTACAATAAACCTCGGCTTGAACCAAAAGACAAAATTAGTTTTATTAGTTATTGGTTGCTTCGAGCAAAGTTGTTATTTTGAGTAATCCTCGAACAACAAGCTGACAATCTGAAAATTCTGAAACCTTGTAAGACTTTTACGATCTCGAAGTACATTTGAAGCTTTGTTGCTGTTTTTCTTGAGCTAATTCCATTAAACAGAAGTGCTGCCAGCTGTCTTTTAAACATGTTTAATTGTACGATTGTAGTTTTCCCCATTACGATGTTTACGAGTAATTCCTCAATTTACAAAACTTAAATTAATTGCGACTGCGAATAGCGCAAGTGAATAACAAAGAAAAAATTAAAATAATTGCGATGTGCCTTGGATTTGTTTTTGATTTTACAAAAAACGTTCGAAGAATCATACTTTTTACATATAACATGATCAAGAACAAATATTAATAAATCAAAAATAATATTTACATTGGTGAAATAAGAATATCTGTTCTTCGACGGTTTTCAATATTTCGTTTATGTTTTCCGAATAATACCTCCCTTTTGGTCGATAATACAATATCATATTTCCATAAAAAGCTTTCAAAGTATAATGGAGTTGATATTTTTATCAGATAAAAGTCTTTTTATGTGACATAAGCAGATAAAACCAAAAAACGATTCGCGTGTGACCTATTTTGATAGATTAGCACTTACCTTTTAGGACTGAGGGAAAGTCCAGCAACACTGTTGCTAACATACTCCTGTAACGAGCTGAAAAAGCTCATGTTGACCTCCAAGTGCATTCACTGTAAAAAGAAAGAAAATCCGTATTAACTCGGATCCCGAAATTTAATTAGAATTATTGTCATCTCCATTTTGGTTTAATTGCATTCGGGGACTGGGATTATTAACATTGTTTCCCTTGAGATCGTCGCGCCGGGAGATAAAAAAATCCTCAAATTACAGATATTTCATCTCAGAAAGTCCATTAATTTTAGGATTTATTAAATGTGGCTATGTGGCAAGTTGGTTTTAGCGTCTAATTGCATTATTGTTACACCAGCGTGAGATACGAAATTGAATAAAAGATGCCGGTATCGAAAAGCACTTTGTTGTTTTAACTTTATAATTAGTTAATACATAATTGTAAGTAGCTGAAAATAAGTGATATCGTCGAAACCAGGCGTTCCCGGCGTATTTTTATTTTACTGTTACATCTTGCTGAACATCGTTTGCTCGTTTCTCCCGAACAGTTTAACATTGTCTCTGAGCTGTTGTAATTACCGTATCTGTCTGGAATTGTTCATTTACGCCGCTTAACAAGACTATATCGTTTAATTATTTTTACACAATGGTTCCGGTTTTGTTTTCGTCGACATTTTCTTGATCCCCGTTTATTTAATTGGATTTGGCGCTTATGTCCGATGGATGCTTTTAGTAATTTTAGGAATCTGTACGTCGTAATAACCAAGCTATTTTTATCGACGAACCTTTAAAGCTTATAAGGCTTAAAAGCATCCCTTTTTAAAATATCATGCCTTAGCTCTTTGAGTTGGAGATTTTACTTCATGGTCAAATATTAATGATAGGCTTGATGTTTACTGAATGTTTTTTGGTTTCGAGTTGTGGAAGTTATATTGGTTCAGTAGAGTTTTTAAATAATACAAAATTATTTAAGTTTAATTGGTATACATAATTCTATACGTTTCGGAAGATACTTCCTTTTTCAATGGTACATTTTAAAATTTTTATTGACAGCACATTTAAAAATTTTGTAATTAATGAGAATTTATGAAAATCTTTCGATAAATTTTATTTAATAGTCTTCAAAGTCATTCTGATGTGTTGGGAGTTGTACGTACAACTCCCAACACATCAGCCTTTGACAATCTATTTGCGATAAGTTCACATACAGCGTGTCCGGATATACCGAACTCAAGAAACTGTGAAAATTAGTTCGTTATATGCAAAGTTCGTAAAAACCGACACCCGTAAAATAGGTCATAAACATAAGAAATTTATTGTAATCAAAAATCGTACCAATAGAGAACAGAAAAGGCTATACTTGTGAATCTAATTTTTTTAAATAATGACTGCTTCGAAGTAAATTATTACTAAAATAAGTAGCTTAAAAAATTGGTACAAATCGCCAATTTTAATTATTAAAGATATCTACAAATCCTTTGAAAACAAAGGTTTTCGGCTATTCTTAATTCACAGCACTTGTTTCAGTTCCAAATCAGTTTTTAACATATGATTTTTTCGAAGGTACTGGTCGAATGGGTAACCTTATGCAATTAATATACAACCACAAAAAACAAATTCAATTAAGCAAACGGTGTCTCTCAGAATAATCTGTTAACGCCAATTTACGCGTCACTACCTACACAAGTACCAAATTAGTTTCTGTTTTACTAAACTAGTATGTTGTTTCCTCAATTACCTTAGCAAGATAAGCTTTCGAGAGCTTTATCTGCTTTTATTTGCTAATACATCGAATCAATATGTGCGAAAGTAATCTACCGAAATAATTTTCTCTCAAAAATACAAAAAAAAACAAATTAGATGAAATGCGAAATGACACTTCAAATGTGTTTTTCCAACATGCAAAAGCTTATTTACATTTTTATTAAAAACTTTGTTATGCTGATGATGCTTCTCTAAAAATAAACTGTTGGAAAAATATTGTGTAAATGAAGGATAATTCCTTGCTTCAACATGTTAAAGTTACACAACCCAAAGGCAGATCTTAGTAGTAAGTGAGAGTTGCTCCTGGCAGCTAAGCTAAATAAAAAAAATCAAGCTTTGTTGCCGTCGTAAACAAAGTTTTTCTTTTTCGCAACTTACAGACAAAAGCCTTGTCTTATTTTTAATTTTGGAGATGCTGCTTTTGTTTTACAAAACACAATGCGGCTATAGTTACAAAGAGAACGTTGTTCAAGGCAATTCGATACACTTATTTCCGTTAAAACAACAAAGCTTTGAGGTATGCTAAATTTAATTTCGGAACGTATACGGTTTATTTTCAGTTCCTAAAATTCCAAATTAACTTAAAAAGTTTAGTTTACGTATGGCGTTGTAGATAACAAACAGGGAGTTTCACTATTTACGAGCATTAAAGTCAAAGTTCAACAGGGAACGGAAGTTTTCTCTCCAGTTTCTTTCTTAATTAGGGTAGAAAGAAACGTTGACATTTTTGTTGAGATTTTTAATTAACTCTTCGCTTCCAATTATCACGTTTTGTGTTATTATTTACAACAGGAATTAATTATATGATTGTTAATTAGATTTTTGAATTTAAATTAACGAGGAAACTTGAAAATATGTTTTTCTTCTAATTCCAGTTAAGCATAACTATTTTTTATGGTTTTGTGTGGAAAACAATAATTTTTCAATAGTGTTAGAAGGTTTTATAGATTCTTAATAATACATTTTACATTTAAATCTGGGCGTGAAGGCTTAAATTTAAGATGCTGTTGATATTTAAAATTATTTAAACTTCACAAGAAATTTTGTTAAAATATTGTTGTGAAACTGTAATTTTCAAAATTTCAAACTGAAGTGAATTCTGGTTCTTTAATCTAGAAAACTTTTAAAATTTCTTCCACTTTTATTTCTAAATTGAACATCTAACAAGAACGAAATTTAAGTTAGAGCTTTATGTAATAAAAGAAAGCAAACAATGGAAACATCTGAACTACCCTAATAAATAAAATCGTTGTTTCATGAAACATTTTTCTGAAAATCCTAGGTTACAAGCTAAAGACTTGATTGAAACAAGTTTACCTACCTTGTTAAACATATTAATTAGATTTAGTTTTAGAAACCTTTTAAAAGCTTGACCCTTGTTTTTATCTTTCGTTATTTTTAGCATTTCCCTTTTGCTATTTTTAGCAACATGAATTCTTTAGGGTTGTTTTTTGATTAGCTATTTTTAGTACACTTTTTAACTGTCCAACTCAAGAAAGTACTTAAAAAATTTCGAGCTTTTCTTAATGGTTCTTAAATCAAAAGTTTCACCTTTAAGCAATATACAAATAAAAAAGTTTGTCATTTTATTCATTAATGTCGTTAAAATCTTACAGAAATCTCTAAATCGTTTTTAAATTCTGTGTGAAAACAAGAATGTGTGATGAACAAATTTAGCCGGAAAATAAATGAATGAAATTCCAGGATTAGATGGGCAAAACAAAGTGCCATTATGTTCGTCTTGTGTAAATGTACCGAATTTTAATTATTCCGTATGTAAATACAGACCAGTCTGCCCTCGCCACCAACAGATTTCCGACAAGCTTTGCCCTCCAGCATTCCGAGGATTTATTCATTAATGAATGAAGACTGAAATGGATCAAACATTCAAGTATTCCGGTATCATAACTGGAGGCTTTGTGATATTTCACTCAAGCTTGATGGGTCATTAATTTTACATTGTAATCACTTTTTGTTAACATCCTACGTGTGTAGTTTCCTTTGATACTTTAAAACTAGTTTGTAAATTTGTAAAGGCATGTGTGGGCAAAGTAGAATAGGACAATCGTGGTAAAAACCTTTCAATGCAAATTTAATTAGGACAGGAAGACTTTCCAATTAATTAAAAGTTGCCGGAGATACTACACATAAAAAGAACGAAGAACCCGTTACAAAAAGCTCAAACGTTGAAAGGGCATTTTTAAAGATAGCGACTTGTTTAAAAGCCCTTCATAATAAAAAAAAGGAGTGCTTAACATCGTCGTGATTAAGTCTTCCTTTTACTTATACCATGTCATAAAGCAGAATTTTAAATGCGTTATGAAATATTGCGGGGGGAAATTCCGCTATTAATTTTGGCATTAAGCTTTCCTGGTAAAATTTTTGAATGAAAGCTTAAGAAAATTATTCTGTATTTAATTAGAACTGATGGCAGGTGATGGGGTGTACTGAATGAAAATTTTAAGTAAATTTCGATCCACCGCACCGCTAAGAAATCAGAGAAATGAAAGGAAAATTGCTTTGGTCTTTTAAGGACTTTCTCAAAGGGGTTCCTTAATCCTATTGGGAGAATTCGATCGAACAAATTTCCTCGCAAATGAAATATTGTTGTTGGAAAATTGGAAAAAAGGATATTCGGTGTGTGAAGTTTCCACGTATGTAAAACATTAAAAATTCAGAATCAGCAGGGAATACAACAGTAGAAACAAATTTAAATGTTGATGCAGGGCTTAAAGCTTAACTCGATGAAAATGTTCCTTTTTAATAAAGGTTACAACGACATAATGGTTACTTCTTCCCTTTTAAAGATAATAACAAAAGTCGCATGTTTAGAAACGACGTTCTTTGTTGTGATATACGACGCAAAATACCGAGTATCCTTTGACTTTAGATTTTTCATTCTTTTTTCCTTTCTAGTTCGGCCACCCATGAACTCAACCCGTGTGTTACCTAACCAGCAAAGCGACCAAAGACCTTCTAAAAGGTGGGTAGTTTTATATTATGTCCTAATAATAAAAAGGCTCTACTTTACTCGTAAATAATATTACCTTTTTAATTGTACAATTACCTGATTTTTTTAATTTGCCTGGAACGGAATCAAAAATCGTTTTAAAGGCTCTTTTATTAATTTTCTCCATATTTTTACGAACTTCGAAAATGATGGTTTTCCTAATTTACTAATGAAGTTTGTAGTTTTCTATTTTTCTTCTGGAAAAAATCTTTTTACAGGTTAGTTCTAAACACAAGATTGTTTGGATATAAATTACAGAATATAACTTGTCTTTTAAGAAACTACCATTTCTGTTATAAGTTCTCCTATTATTTGGTTGATCAATCCCATTTTTTCCTTGAAATTTTCTATATTTGGTGTGCAATAGACGTCCCAATACGACCGAATTCTGTAGCAGAAGCGTTACTTACATGAAATAAGAAAATCGAATTATAAGGTGTATTAATTTTTAAGTTCTAAAAATTCGAACGTTGTTGTAAAATATTATTATTTTTAGGATTTCCCAAACTTTTTGTACACTTTTACAAAATTATCAAAGAATTGAATTTAATGTACTTTCATACATGTGTTATTGCTTAAAATTATGTTTGTATAAACTTGAACAGGTACTTAATTGAACATGAAATACGTAATCTAGGTGACTAACTAAAATGTTTACAATATCAAACCAATCAAATAGTCAATTAACCATTTCAACAGCAGAATATTCGATTGATAAGTTTAAAAATTCATTTGTCAGATGCATACTACAGTGATGTGTTTCAAAACGGAAATGAACATTCGAATATTATTTATAAATAAAGTCTAGGATATCACTTTCCTAACTTAGAAATAATAATAAGATCGCAGATTGCAACTCAAAATTTTCCCTTTTGGTTTATAAGGTATTAGAAATTTTATTTTCTAATCTACAATCAAAATCAAAGTAATGCCTGCTACCAAAAAAAGAATCGCTACTCTTAAACCGAGGTAGCTCTCGGAAACACGCCGCCGATTGCCAGTGGGAAGGTCGGGGTTCTTATCATAAGCTATAAAATAAATTTGCGCCAATCAGTTACCAGCGTGCCTTGCAGAAAACTATGAACCGTAACTGATAATTTTGATAGGATGGATATCTTTCAACTAGCCCATTTGCACGAAGTAAACCTGCAGTAACTTTAAAATGACGAATGTTTTCCTTTTTAGAATAATCTTCCAAATTTTGGGCTGTAAATGCAGGGCCTCGATCGGAAATAATCAGAGCGAGAATTCCCTCGAGAATTCCAAATGTTGTTTTTCTGATTGTCAAGTATGCCAGATTCCCATAATATTATAATAAATATTTATTTAGTAATGTGCAAATTTTAAGTATAACTTTTAGCAACAATCTCACCTTTTAAATTATTAATTAAATATTTTTGAAAAAATTTTGGTGGCCATTTTAGATTATTGTGTATATAAAAAACTAAAAAGAAAAACAAGAGATGAACGCTTTCATTAATTACATTTCTTTATTGTATCCTGAAACACGTATAGGAGACGAAAAAGTTTATTTTTAGTACGTTAACACTTAATATAATTAAGTTTGATAGAGCTCCCGTTCGGTATGACGCCTTAGGCCGTAACTTTCGGCGAAAAAACGACCGGATATTATCTAACTTTCACGTTATTAATAACTTTAACTCTAGTTTGATATTTTGGGGCTTAAACACGTAGAACTGTAATCCTTAGGGTTATAGTTTTGGGAATAAGGTTTCCCTACAGGAACCGTGAGGTTTCCCTTTTTTCATTAGAAATTTATCCGAAAATTAATTAGAAAACCATACTTTCATTTGTTTGATTATCTTAATCGATGATCTCCAATTTGTTTAGTTATACAGGATATTCTGTTGTGAGTTGTTTTGGCATTTTACTCTCAGTGGCTTTGGGGCTGTCACATCGGATTTAGTCCCCAGCGTGACAGCTACGTGATCACAAAATTAGATTCCCAATGTCTGTTTGATAACAAACATAATTAGGAAGTGGCATTAGGAATTGATAGGTAGAAGAAACTTGTTACGAATTGTAAATGGGAGAATCGTGATGGAATTTACGTTCGTAAGATTGAGACAAACATATTTTCTATTTTTTGTTGAAAAGTTCTTTAATACAAACGATTAGTGGAAAGTGCACTTAAAGCATTGTTGTTGTTTGGAAGTTTATTTTGTGACTTATACTTTCCTTTCATAATTTGGCTTACCAAATTTAAGGTTTGTTTACTATTGATTTTAGACTTTTTGAATCAATTGGAGGGAGTAACTATTCATAGACTCATAGTTACTCAATCCAAGGGATATTTTAAATGTATATAACGAAATAAATAGAAAAAAATATCTTCGTAGTGATTTGGCCCTCTTACCTTTGATTTTGTGCGTAAAATACATTTTGTCCTGTTTTAGAATCGCTAAATGAACTTCCCAAGCAAGGTATTAAATACTTAATATTTATTCAAAGAACGATTTATATAGTTAAAGGGATAGTAATTTCAGGCTAATATTTAAATAAAGCGTTACCCTTAAGTGAGCAATCATGTGTTTATAAAATATTCAACCCCATAACTGTCTTGTTGCTCCTATTATTAAAACGTTTATTATGCATGAGACACATGAAACCATGCGGTTCTGAACTGAATAAATGAAATAATAGCCAACCGTATAATCGAATCTTTCATTCGTAACAGAGAATCTTAGAATTCTGCAGTAAATTTATTCCACGTCGCATCTGCACTTCAAGAAAGGTATAAAATTTAACATATTATTTGCATTTCGGTTAATAAAATTCCGTCTCCATTTTTAGCAGGTGCTGTTATTACCACGAGAAGTTATAAGCAATTACATTATGTAAAACGTGAACGACGTAACTTGTAATTTACACTTGCAGCAATTTCATCACTAAACCGCAATTATAAATCCCGTTGGAGTAGCCAACTTTAATTAATTGAAAATATCTAGGTCGAAATAATGGTGAAGATTCTTGACGATTTTAACTTGTCATAACTCATTAATGTTTAATTTAAAGTTTGAATTTTTAAATATGGTTCGGATGTGAACTTTGCCCCTGTTTTTTTTACTCTGAAGATCGGTTTAAATTTAATTCTGACATTTGTTTTTTGTCCCGGGTTTATTTATTTACGTACCTTATTTAAATGAAAAGTGTCAGGGGAATTTAAGGGAGGCCGCAGCTACGCTTCTGTTTGACCACTGAAAGCCACTTTGAATAAATTTTTGTTTGTCATTTCTGGTAATAATTTCGATTCTGCGTCACAAATTTAGAAACATGACGAAGTGTGTCGGAAAATTCTTTTAACTTTTCTGACATGCAATAACATGCACAAGCGGCAAAAATTTCTGGAAGTAAAAATACGCATAATTAAAGTTATGCGTTTATTAAGCACAAAAGTTGAAGGAAGTTTTTTAACAAGAATTATTAAAGAAGTTTCAGATCTGATATTGAGTTTCTTTCGAGTATTCTTTTCCCTGCTTTAATATCCATTTTATTAAGGGATTTGAAGGGAAATGTGAGGTGAACTAATATTTACATCTTGAAATTTAGGGAAAATAGTCGAAAATTAGATTTTTCCCTAACTTCATTTTTTCTCTTTATTTAGAAGCAAAATCAGACTCAAAAATTATTTTACAAACAACCCAACTTTAGTGTTAAAATTTAAGATAAGCAACAACTTTGGATCACTTTAATAGAAACATTTTAAAAATCAATAAAAAATAAATAAAGCGTTGTTTTCCAATAATAACGGCGGTTTAATTAAGGAAATATTGCTCACCCTTTATGAGGTGTCAAATTGTGGCAAAAGTTAATGAATTTAATCAAGGAAGGGCATGAATAATTTTCAGCAAAAACAAGACGAGGAAATGATTCCCGTTTTCATAATTATGATGGAAATTCGTAATTTTGATTTTGAATTGTTATGTGCGATTTTATATATATAAATACAGAATTATATGCCAAGCTTTATTTACTATACAATTCCAAAAGGGCAGCCTGGGTTCCTCAGTGAGGTAAGTGCCTGCTAGCTAGCCGACTGACATGGGTTCGATTCCAGCAGTGGCCATAGTGTTATGGAGCCGATCTGGGCCGAATTCGCCAGTGGTTAGGTTTAAGGTGTATGAATGTGTTATGGATGAAAGCTAGTCGGAGGGTGATGCAAGTCCAAAATGGACCCATCACCTCCACTGTACATCAGCAAGTGTAAATGAGCCTTGACACTGGATTGCAGTAGAAGAGGAAACTGGTTCTTAAATTTTTGTGAAGCAAGAATTGTAAAATTTGCAAACGAAATGTTGCATTTTTAAGGGTGATAAATAAAAATCTGCCTTTAAACTGAAATTTCTTCTTCTTCTTCTTTTCCTTCCTGTCTTTATCTCCTTTTGCCCTTTTAGGGCGTTGGAGTTTATTTTCATCTTAACTATTCACCCAGTTCTTCCATGCCTTCCGATCCCTTGCCATTTCCTTCATTTCCATCATCGTCCTTCCCTTTGCTCTGCCTATCTCCTCTACTTGTTCCAGCCACGTCTTCCTAGGCCTTCCTTTTCTTCTCCTACCACCTCGTTTTGTTTCCACTGTCTTTTTTACTAATCTGTTCTGTTTCATTCTGACTACGTGTCCAAACCAGTTAAACGTCCTCTTGTTTACTTTATTTATTATGGATTTCTGAATCCCAATGTGGTAGCGAATATACTATAATAAGATGTGACAGAAAGACGATTTGAGGTAGATGTAAAGTTGATAAAATATTAAAATAAATATGCATTACAAAGACCCAAGCTGTACAATATGTTAAAGATAGGAAGATTAGGAAGCCGTTGTGTAAAAAGAACAAAATCCTCGACGCCTGGTGCTAGAAATATGGGCGACAAGATGGGACAAAGATACGAACAGAGGTAGATCTAAAACGTCCTGCAATTAGGAAATTGGTGGAATATTTCAAACATATAAATATACCTGCAACTTTTTCAATTTTATCTGAATAATTCAGCAAAATTTTAGTCGGCTAGTGCTAATGACCATGACAGTCGACACGTACTGCGATCTTTGATGCCAGTCTAGATCTCCCTCATTAAATAAAATAAAGCATTTGAATTGCACCTAAGATTAACCAAGAAATGCACGAAAAAATATTTAATTTTTAATTCTGTAGTAATTAACAGAAATTTAATTATCGATGACAATAAAACGAAATTTAAATTAAAGAGAGGCTAAAATATTTCAAATATTGTTTGAGTAAATAATATCGTTGAATTTGAAACGTTAATAGCGAGAAGAGAACTTTAATTTAGGTGTTTATAACATTTTTCTTTGGCTTTATATTTGTAGAAATTCAGTTTAATTGCTTAAATTTACAGTTAGCTTCGTCTTTCTAAACTCTAAACCAATTGTTATATTGAAAGATTTTCGTTTATATCAATGGTTTTATTAAAAGTTAAATTTGAATTATAATTTTCAGGTCTTCCTTTTGTTAAATATTTATTAGCAAATTGAGGAGGGTATTTTGCAGTTTACTTTTGGTTTTATTTAAATGTTTAGCTAAGCCTGAGGATGTTTTAGTTATTTATTTAATTCTGAAACATAAATAGCGAGTTTAATTTTACGTTTATTTATTTTGTTGCTTAAGAGGTTTCCACAAGCTGGCCTGGCCGTGAGTATTTAACTAGCAATATTATTGCAAAATTAAAATAAGCTGTACTGAAAACTTAACATATAACTAAACAACCATCAAAGTTAGCAAAAGAGCATTGTTTTTTGGTTTGAATCGATTTTTGATAAATGATTAATTTGAGGAAGCTATTAATTTGGATTGGTGCAACTCATCCCTAGTCTTATAAATACAATTTTATTTATACCAGTTAAAGGTATTTCTCAAAAATTTTTAGACTCTTAATGTGAAGTCTGTCTGAAGTTCAATAAAAGCCTTAATATTTTATAATTCAGTAGTAAGCACATTTTATTTTCATTACCTAAATCTAAAGAGATGCATACTTCCGTTGGGGTTTAACACTAATTTATTACTAAATGCAATGATTTGCATTTCTTTAACTGTTATTTCTCACGCTTCGGTTGCATTTATATGCCGGCAGGTGTTTTAACTGCTACAAATGATCATTAAAGTAATCGATCTGCTTCGACTTTTTTACCTTTTTCCCATACCAAGCTACTTTTGTATGTATAACTTGATTTAGGTTAATCGAAAACTGTCCTTAGAAGGATTTTAAAAGAAATTCCCGATTAAAACTTGCGACGACAGCTTAGTTTACGCACGAACGTCCTTAAGCGAAATTTGCTCCCGCTTAAGTGCTTCGATTCTTAAGAAGATAAATTCTAATTCGTATTCGAAAGTTTGCCGCAAGTATCAAGCTTAGTTTATGCGTTACAAAGTGAAACCCTTGTTAAAACGCAGTTTACTGATAATGGGTGGGAAGCCAACAGATGTAATTTAATCCACAAATTGGCAAGTGATATAGTTTTTCCTGCGAGGAAATTTTGGTTGCTGCAGAATCGCCTGAGATTGTAAGAGAAAGTAGGTAAAATCAAAAACCGTAGGGCACCTCAGGGATAAATTTAAATTCTACAATGATTAATAAATAAAACGTTGTGAAATGCCATGCTTATTGGGGTCGTGGTCGCGGATTTCAGGATTTGGAAATGTTTTACGAATTCATGAGACGTCAGAAGTGTGCGAATACTGCAAGAAAATCTTTCAAAAGAATAAAAATACATTTTGGAGCCTCTGCGGAAAGATTTGTCATCGAAGGATATTTAAAAATATACGACGTTCGCGTGTTGAAAATAGCGATTGGAAAAATCTGAATCTGAAGTAAACATAAACTTTTAACTTATTTACGCTGTTATGTGCTAAGTAAACTTTCATAAGTTTTGAAATTTTTATACTTTTTGCTGCAGAGCAATAGATATTTCTGGAGTCTTAGCGGGAGCCAAAAAAGAAGAGGATTTTCAAGGACCAAGCCTGACAAAAAATATAATGTGGAACTTTCAACGGCCAAACAAGAAAAAACATAAGTTATCAATCATGTTAGATAAACAGATCCTATTTTTCAATAGCCTCACATTATCAAGATGAACAACTTTTAACATTCAGATATGTTTACGTTTTCGAAAGATTTATTGGTTATAGTTTTGGATAAATGAACGTTTCAAATTTTTTTAGGAAAACGAATTTTTTACTTCTATAATTTTTTATTATTCTGTCAACCCTGCCATATAATAGAAAATGTTAAAAAGTAAACAACTATACTAATTAAAAAGGGAAAATGGAAATCCAAACAAAAATCATCGAGATTGCATAAGAAGAAAAGCAAGACGAAAAGTGGATACCAGAAATTAATAATAAATAAATAAATCAGTTGTATGAACAGAGTAAGCAAGAACAAAGGCTTCAACAATAGAATATGAAAAAGCCTATACAACAATAAAAAAACTGATGTCGATGAAACAAGGATGCCCAAAAATAATAACAACTAAAGCAATGAATAAGGACATAAATAGAAACAAACACAAAATAATGTAAAACATGGAATGTAAAAACTACGTTAATAGCTGGAAACATGATGGAAATAACTAGAAAGAACTAAAAAGATACAAAGTAGATATCGCAGCTAACCAGGGATTAAGGTGAAAAGGACAAGAAGAAAGGAATTCCCTTCAACTCGGGGGGAAATAAAGCAGCATAGTAATGAAATAGCATTTATATAAAAAAAAGATATATGTTTCAAACCTATCACCGGTAGAATATGTTATTTAAGAATTGAAGGAAGATCCATAAATATGCCTGTCTTTGGTTTATATTCGATGGAGAAAGAGTTTTTCTAAGAGTTAGGAGTTTGATGATAATAAATTGATTAGTCTGTACGAGGTTACATTATTTACGTATTCCTCAGGTTTCGGGAGCAATTATTGCTGCCTTTCTAAGTTCTTTCGGCGAATATTTGAGTCTCAGGATGGCATTGAAAATAGAAGTTACCATTAGTAGTACTTTCTTTGTCAGATCTTTTAGCATTCGAGGGGTACCACTACCAGGTCTAATTCTGGTGCCTTCTTAGTGTTCAGCAGGAATATTTCTTTTTTGATTTCTTTTGGCGTTAAGGATTATAGGATCGCTATAAATATATTCCCTGATAACTAATTCGGCTTACGCCATGAGCATTCCAAAATTCAAGAGTGCCATCGCTTAGTGCACTCCATCAGGCTATTGAAAACAAGCAATATTTCACGGCAGTATTTATTGGCGTGAGCCAGCCATTTCTCTTGTACAAAATCAAACTTCATAAGAGAGAATACACAGAAAAGGAAATTGGTGAATATCAAATGGGAGTTAAATCATAGCGAGCAACAACAGATGCCCTGCATGTTATGTGCCAAAAATGGAAAAATGTTGTGAGCATGGATGGGTTGGGTTGTTATAAGCAAGAATTCGATAGAATCAAAAGATGAAAACTTTTATAAGTAATAAAAATAATTTAGGTGCCAGGAAAATTCCTCAAGGAGGTGCGTTGTCAGCAATACTTTTTAACATAGCATTAGAATATGCAATGCGACAAGTAAACACACAGGGAGTTGTAAAGAACAAGGAAGCACAAATAACAGCTCACACAGACGATATAGTCGTTATATCAAGATTATGGAACAAACTACATGGAGTTTTTTCAGCATTAGAAAAAGCAACAAGTGAGCTATCTTGTAGTAAATGAAAGCAAAACTAAATATATGAAATGCCACAGACGAAGAGGAAATACAAATAGATAAATAAACCTTTGAAATAGTAAAATAATACGTTTCTAGGAATACTGTCTTTCAGAATTATTTCCCATTTTAGTACTTCAAACAAATCAATTTCTTCTTAATAAATCAATTTTCAGCCACACGTAAAACATGAATTTCCTTCGTATACACAAGAACTTGTTAATTTCTTAATATCGTGCAGTTTCAAATTAATATCAAGGTGCGATGAAAGAAAAAACGCATTCCCTTTTTTTTAAATAATGCTTCACCTATGATCAGAGGAAGATTGTTGAAGTTAATGGCAGTATTGCGTGTTTTAAGTAAAATTATTTGGGGAACCCTCTTCGTCTTAATTGCTGCCCAGAACTATGTGAAGCTAAAACCCATTATGGTTGCAATATATTATCTGATTTTTTGCATAAATATATCTAAAAAAATTGTAAGATCAACCAAATAGAACGTTCGTGTAATTTACTTAAAACTAACCCTTTAATGGAAAACACAGACATTGCCACAGAATCTCAATAAGTGGAAGATTCCTAGACGGCATTGAAAACCCCTTAAGGTGAGCATTCGATGGAAATTTATAGTCAGGTATTGTTCCATCCATCTAAGCTTTCATGAAGAAAAGTGCTCGCAGTAGAGAAAAAGGTAATTATTAATTTTTACATCAAATTCCTTTTCAGAGTTAAGCAGAAAATAAAAGCCGGTTCTTTACTACGTGATTTTAATACAAAAATGGGATTTTGAAACCTGGGTGTCTGTTTTCGCTTAATTCTAAAAGGTACTTGTTGGGGTTATTCTTTGCGTTTCTATTTAATCTGTTTTAATTTTCATTTTAACAAAGAATGAATGTTTATCAAAACGTATTTTAAGCCGATACGGACGTAAATTAATTTCGATGCCTTTTGTTTTGTAATCTTAACGTTCAACTCTTCATTGTATTTAGAGATTATGAACTTAAAACTGGTGCCTACATCGATATTTAAATATTGCATTACAAGCTTTAGAAAAATGATTTTCTGCAAGTGTAGATTTGTAGTTGTCACATCTTCGGTATTCGTTCGGCAACGTTTAAAGTCAGCAATCCACGAATATACGGTCTTAAATGAAAGGGAAGATTTGTCAAGGACACGATCTAGCTTACTTTTTGTTTGGGTCGCCGTTTTCCCCTTCAAAAAATAAAATTTTATAACCGCACGGATCTCCTTCCTGTCCATCATTTTTGAAAATGCTTTCACGTGACCAAACATTAACCTCACAATGCACCGAGCTGAACTTGGCAAAGACTCGTTTGTAGGATCAAACTTATCGGCCGTGCATCGATTCTGATTATGGTGCTACCATCTCTGCCACATTAAATATTTAAATCCTAAACTCAATCCGAGGTATTCGAAAATACCTTTAAAAATACTTCAAAAATTTACTTAGTTCTATGTAACTTCTGCCTATGATTTTGGGGTTTAATAAAATTTTCGAAATTAACATCTGCATAACTTTATGTCATATTGGCAAGAAATAATGGGAGTTAAACATGTTATCAACTTTATGGACTTTATTACTTGCTAAATTTATGGGTTCTTTAATAAAGCAACGTAAATACTTGCCTGAAAAAAATATCGATCGAATAAACTAAAGCAAATTAATTCTTGCATCACCTTTAGTAATGAAGCTATTTTTATAATAAAGTCAACACATTAGTTCCGATTACAGTTATCAGAAACATTCGAAATAATCAATACTTAGTCTTCAAATTCAGAGTTATGATAAGATTTTAATTTTAAATAAAAAGAAAACTAAGCTGATTGATTTATGTTAAATCTGAGCCTTCTAAGCTGAAATGTAGAATTTTGATTTAAATATGTTGAATTTGAAAATTTGCAAGTTTTCAACCCCAATTTAAAAATTAATATGTTGCGAAAACTATCTGTTTCCATAAAAGTTGTCAGAAAAGCTAAATAGCTAAGCTGAAATATAAAGTTTTGATTTAATCTTGAATTTGAAAATATCCAACCCCAATTTATAAATGTATATGTTGAGGAAAATATCTGCTTCGTTAAAAGTTGTCAGAAAAGCTGGTAGATTTGTAATAAAATATTGGGATATTCAGCCTTAAAATTCGAATTTAGGGTAAGATTTTAATTCTACATGAAAATAGCTAAGCAGAAATATAAAGTTTTGATTAAAATATCTTAGGTTTCAAAATAAATAATAAATGGTTACGTCGAGTAAAATATGTTTCGTTAAAAGCTGTCAGAAAAGCTCGTAGATTCTTACCATAAATATCTGTGTATTCAACCTTAAACATCGAATGTAAGAAATACTTTAATTCTGTATAAAAATAGCTAAGCTAGCATATAGAATTTTGATTTTAATATCTGAAATTTGAAAATTTCCAACCTCAATTTAAAAATATATATGTCGAGAAAAAACTATCCGAAAAACTGGAAGACGCCTTAATATAAATTCATGGATATTCAGTCTTACAGTGCGATTTACAGTAGGTTTTCAATTTTTCATAATCACAACTAATCTGAAATATAGAATTTTGATTTAAAAGGCAGGTTCGTTTTAACGGCTTTTTAAACTCCAACACTCTAAAATTGGTTAGTAGGGAAAGGAACTACAAATATATAACAAAATAAAGTATACTCGTTTGATTCATTAAGATTAATTCAACCTCAATTAGAATGTGCGTGAGGCGATTTCTAGTCAAAATGTTAAAGGTTTTAATTAAAGCATTAATTAATATTGACAGATTAATCATAATAATATCCAAAATCGGTTTTTTAAATTTAAAAAACAGATTTCGAATTTTGCAAATTTAACAAAAATACATGACTTTTCAAAACCAACAAACCCTTGCACCAATACCAAAATGATGTACAGCCTACTTCTACAGGTAATAACATGTCACTTGTCCTCGGTGGGCATTAAGTTTTTGCCAAAAGTAAAATGTAAGCTACTGAAAGTAATACATTAATTAAGATATCTCCAAATAATCAAAGCAAACCTGTAACTACATATAATCATCTAATTGTGTTGTATACAGCACATTTATGCCTTAAGGCCTAAGGTTGTTTGCTGGTGCGTTAAAATATGAGGTTTTGAGAGGGTGCAATGGACAATCCGGCCCGACTTTACGGGTTACGTGATTGGTGCACCGTTTGATCCTATCAACTGCACCGTGTGTATAGTGTAAGTGTGTACGTGTAGGACCTGGTTACTCTATCTCTTAGGTTGCATTCGTTAATTGGATGGGGATACCGACTTCAAGACTGCAGGAAAATCCTGCCCATCTGGAGATTCAAACCAAGGACTAACGTAACGCCAGCCTATTGCTCTTGCCCCTGCACCACCCTGGTTTCATAATCATCTAATAGTCATTTGCTTAAAAAGGCTGTAATAACACCTAAGGCAGTAAAACGTCTTCAACTTCAACCACAAATTTAACAGGGAATTTTTTATTTATTTAAATTCTAAGCTTAGGTTAGAAAAGTCATATTCTAAAACTTCTTCTTATGATCGAAGCCTAGGTCAATGGCCTGTTAATAATTCATAATCCTAAGTATGAGTACTGTGAGCCTTCTTCGCACGTATGCTGGGCAGGAGGCTAACCAGCTAACCTTACCCATCGAAAGAGGCGAAGAAGGTCGCCCGCAGGGTTGCGAGGTTAGCGGTTATCAAAGGTGTTTGTATGACAACCAGGAGCACCGGCTTAACAAGCCCCTCGAAACATGGAGAAACGTACGACCTTCTAAAATTCCGACGTTTCGAAAATTTAATATTTATAAGATTGAAAATTTAACCTGTGTTCAATTACGTCTGGAGTGAAATTCGAAACTCGAATGTTTCGATTCGAATAATCCACATTTGAAGTTTGACTTTGGATTAGGATTCAACTGACAACGCCAATTTAAACCAGAATTAATTATGTCACTTTTACCTATCTTCCTTCTTTAATAATTACGTTCATAGTTAACCAAATGAAAGAAACCACGATTATATCGCCTACGACATTATTTCGAACATAACTTTTGTTTTTCGCAATCTAATCCTTAAAACAACCGAATAAAATCTAAAACTTCATTAAATGACCAAATTTACATTTAAAAACCGTTTCCTTTAATCCTTAAAGGTATCTTCCATCGCGTTTGTCGCCGAGTTTTGTAGCAGAATTTTAAGTGTTCGCCGAATCGATACACGGCGGTTGGTTTGACAGACAGGGTGGCGCTTATCATGGGATTTAACACTAAGTTTCTTGACATTTGATCTCACAAAAGAAGTTCAATCGACGAGACAAAGAACATAATGTGAACACGTTCTACAAATACGTGAAATTGCTTCGACACCAATTCTTTTCTTTTTACAAACGTGATTAAGACTTAAACTGGATGACGAGGAATTGTTGGAAATTGTTGGAAAACTTAGCTATTTTTTAAAACGTTAGGGATGCCTTTGGGAAATTAAAATTTGGGCTATGCTATGAAGCAAAACAAGTTTGCAGAATTTTCCAAAATTTTTAAAATAAATTGAGCAAACTCAAAGGATTTTAAACTGAGGACCTAAACAGTCTGTTATATTAAGACATAAAACAAAAGGTAAATTTAAAACCATTAAAGGATTTAACAACCAATAAAAGATACTTAGTGGAATTCCGGAAGAATTTGGCTATAAAATACAAATGGCGGTTTTAGACGCCCTTAAGATTTTACGTACGAAATTCAGTTTGTAACGACGGAAATCATGAAATCTCGCCCCTGTTTTACAGGTGATGTATTTAAATCAGCAGTCAAATTGCTCCTACCAATAAAACTTTCTGTTTATTTTAGGAACATGTTTAACTTTAAACGGCTTTAAATTAACTTAGGTCCTGGAAATTCGGCTTTTATTTTTATCCTTTCAAATTAACGTCGGCGTTCGGAAAAAAAAACAAGGTCGAATAACTTTCGTAGTTGCTAATTAACTTTGATACAAAAATACTGACGCTTTATTTACAAACATGTTTCTTGTTTAATTAGTTAGGTTTGCTAGACTTTTAGTTTAGTAATGAGCTTCCTAAAAATGTTTATTGATAGAAACATAGATACTTAAAGGTTATTTTTCCTCTGGCTTATGTTCACATCCTTTATGACAAAGAAACAATTTTTACTTTTGTTCCCGTTTTATTTTCGTAATCATATCGAAAAAGTTTCCATTTGCTGGATGTCAACCTCGATTTATTGTCTTGTTTTCGTTTTTTTCCCAATTCTCCCCGTTCTTTACACCGAAGCCAATATATTTTAGCAGAAAATTTTGAATTGGTCTGGTATTTACGCCGTCCGTGGTGAAATTTTATTCAAATATTCATGTACTTTGCTTTGGGAATCGTTTTACTTTAATACCTTTACTGCTTCTGTTTTCACCTTTTTTTGTCCCATGTGTTTTGTTTTCACACACCTCGGTTTTCAAATTCAACAGTTGAGTTGAATTTTGAAGGAGTATTTTGCTTAAAAAGTGATAATTTTCTATTTGGACTAAAAAGAATAAACCTATTTAGGGCTCATTCTTCAAAGTTTAGTCGGTAGTGAATATTGATCTTCTGAACTTTCTCATAAAACTTCTGTTTGCACCTGTACCATAAAAATGATGGATGAACTTGGATCCTTTTTTGCAACAGCCGAAATAGTTGACGGAGTTTATATGAAAATTTGTAACATCTTCTCTACAACAGCTCAAGCAAGCTCAAATTTAAGTTCATTTTTATTTTTTAATGCGTAGTTTACTTCAAATAGTTTATCTTAAATAAGGCTTGAGAGTATATTAAAAAATTGAAAGAGGCTAAGATCTTCCAAACACAAACTTTAAACACTGACTTGAGCAATGTTGAATGTTTAGTTTTTATAATTTTTAGTTGCAATTACTTAATGAAGATTTAAGGCCAAATTCTTCCCTAGCTCTTGCAAAATTTAGTAAAGCTAATTCGAAAACGTTTAAATAAATTCGAAACAAAGTTTGAAGTTCAAATCTTGATTATGATAAATATTAAGTCAACATATTTTACATGAGATTTTGCTCAGATGGGCTGATTGGACATGAAATAGTCATCAAAATGCATTGATTTAACAAAATTACACGGAAATTAAACTAAGTAGAATAATATCCTCATAAATGCATTCCTTGTTTAACTCAGTTTCTATCTCTCTAACCACACACTTCCTGCTAAATTTCATTCCTTGCTGCTTTACCATATAAAGTTTGTCAGAGCTTATTGACTTCACCATTGCACTTAACAAGAGACCATCTACGTCTTTATTACTTTTGAGAGCTTTGCATCAAACTGCCTGAAACTTTCAGAAACGTGCCACATCAAACTATGCATCAAGTTTGAATAAAATCTAAGACGGTTTTGCTGTTTTACTCTACTTAATAGGAAGCTTTAACATAATTCATCAAGATATTTTACACATCCATGTTTGAAATTCGAAATTAATTTGAAGCATGTTTAACTGCTGAAAATGATGAACCCCTGACATTACACTGAAAATTGATTCGTTAGAAAATTTCTACTGAATAAATTTTGGAAAACCCGGCTATAAGGCCTTACAACAAAGGTCAAATTAAATTCCAGTACATTAAAAATTTGCCTCCCTCAAGACATTTGCTTTTGATACAAAATCTAAAACTTAACGAATAAAATCCCGAATAAAATCCTTAATATATTTATTTTTAAATTTGAATAGAATAAGCTGCCAATGTAATATGGAATGTATCAAGAATGTTTAACTACTGTTGAGAATGAGTTCTATCATTATACGCTTTGTTAGGAAATTTTGAACGAATAAATTTTGGAAAATTTGACTTATAATTGGAAACTGTGAAATCCAGTCTACATTTATTACTATAAATGGCCGAATATCTTCAGTGATTTGCCTCAAGTGGTAGAGCATTAGCGCGTAATGTCGAAGGTCAGTGGTTCAAATCCTTGCATAGAAACTGAACCGCCCAGCAAAAATAATTATTTACAAGTCCAAACCTTGTACTAAGCAAAATTATTGTTTGTCTTATTTATCACTACAAACCCTGAATTCGAACCTTGAATATCGCTTTTAAATTGAATATTAGAGATTCAAATTCGACATAAGAACTTAGAATAGGCGATTCGAACCTCGAGTTCAGAATAGAAGGTTCGAATTTGTTCGGAGATTGAAATCTTCTTAGATTTGAGATTCAAATATTAAGTATTTTCGAATTTACTTACCAGGTGGTTTTGAGATTTAAGATTCAAAAGGTACCAAAATCCATTTACCTGCAACAAGAAAAAAATATATAAGCCTCGGAGGTTTCTTTATAACATTTTAGTCATTTTTATTTATTTTATTAAACTAAACCAAAGTTTTTGCCTGCTGAAAATTTGCACAAAAACTTCAGCAAAGTATGCTGAGAGCAGCTTTCTTTAAAATCTGAAAATTTGGATAAATGGAATAAATATCAGACACCGGACAAGGTTTTATCGTACAAATTTTAAATCCAGATAGTTCCTGGACTTGTAATTTAAGTCCTGCATTTTTACGAAGTTCTCCGGGATGCTTCAATGTTTTGAAGTTTTCTTTAAAGAAATAAATCGTATAACTAGCACACGAGAGCTGCCGGGACAATAAGAAAGTGCCAGTGATTGCAATTATGCAATAAGACCGGTGAATAAACTTAAAAGTGAGTTTAGTGTAAATAGTGTGCGTGTAAACAAGGAAGGCGGAAGCAAAACGACATAGCAGGGCCCAAACGGAGCAAAAGCTAAGTAACATTGTAGAATTTAGTAATAGATAATAGTAATAGATGCATCCAAATTAAGCGTACATAGCGTACATAGTATAAAATTGCAAGCAGCCTCACATTTTTCGCCCAACGGACCGTGCGCAGGTAGATTTTCTGCAGAAATCTGTGAACCGAAATCGTCCCGTCGGCTCAAAGGAATAACGGAACGTCAGCGCTAGTTGTCACTTTTAAGAGGGTAGGAACTGACCGATGCAAAAAAGGTGGGTGGTTACAATGTTTAAAATATACCGTAGTGTAAGTGTAATGCATGAATATGGGGAATGGAAATCGAAAAATAATGGCGCCTAGCATTATAGAAATTCGGTAATAGGCAATAAGCGCATGCGATTTGTACATAATACATAGATCGAAAATAGGGTTCATAGTTAGTATTGTTAGTAAGTAAGCATAAATACGAGTACAAGAAGAACCAAGGTAAACTATACTAGGATCGGGAGGGCAGCCGGAAGTCATAGGCAACCGCTAGGAACGCGAAAGCAAGTACACCACCCGCTATGGAATTCAAATAAAGAAAATATCAGAGGACGGAAACCGCATGTTTGCGGCAATGATGGATCAATTAACAGAAGGTAGAAGAACTCAAGAAAGAAGCCCTAGACTTAAGAGGGAAAATCTCAAATATGTGAGTGAAAACCAAGAAGAAAGGCAATTGCAGCTGCGATCACCTGGATCACAGCTTCGGCCGGCCATGCGGAAGGATTCTGGGGCAAAAACAGCACTGAAACAAGATATAGAGCGATCGGGTATACCACAACAAACCTGGGATGAATCGGTAAGAAACAACATTATGATGAAGAAGGAAATAAATCGCATATATAGCTCAAGAGAAGAATCAGACAACAAGGAAATAGAAGTAGAGGAAGAAGATGTTAATATCGAAAGATAATGTAGAATAACGATGACAATAAAAATAAGGAAACAAGGAATACGTATACCTGTAAAGTACAATTGAAAATAGAAATTTTAATAAGAACAATAATGATTAGACTAAGCTAGCATAGAGTAACATGTAATAGGGCCTAGACCTAGGAAATTAGCGGTAATACCAGAAATAATGTTAGTACCTATAAAATGATAAAACATGTTTAACCATCTAGGTCATATATTCAACTCCCAGTGAATATATGATCTACTAACTACCTTGCACTGTAGAAGCGGTGTCTAGCGGCTAGCGTCACAGGCATGTTAACGTTATACAGTGTTCCCAATCCCCACCAATCATAAAAAATCCTTTCACACTATTGGCATGGGGTGGGCCTGGCGTAATCCAGGGTTGATCCACGGAAAACTGCTCCATGTCAACTGATGATGATGATGATACAAGTAATAGTCTCTGATGTTACGCCAATAGCAGTAACATTGGTGAAATACACTTTTGTATCTCGAAGCACGTTTGGGGGAAGTCATGGTAATGTCTTTCAAAATATTGCATTAACTAAGCTTGATGATCGAAGGCTTATCTGTGCCCATTAAGTGAACTCTTGCGAAGAACGTTGAACTCGTAAGGATTCCGTGTTTCGGCGTTTTGATCTTTGGACTTCAAAAGGTTTTTTGGGTTGTCGTATTTGTTTCGATCCTCAAAGAATTTGTCGGAAATTTTATACATGACTCTAGCTATTCTTCATTATCTTTAAGAAATCTCTCCTCCATTTTATTGCATTTAATGTAAAATAAAAAAGTATCATGCTTATTTCTATGGTGATCTTTTCTGTACAATTCATACATATTCTGACATAATTAGGTTTGAATTTCTTCTTGCTCTGTGAATAATTACCACGTTTTTGTAGAAATAAGGAAATTCAATAAAAATCTTTGACTTAGAAAGAAGTTATCAACATTTTCCACTTACCATTTTTAGAAGGATCACATAACGTTCTTATATTTGACCATTCTGGAGTATAATTCACACAACCTGTAATTCCTATAACGTATAATCGTATCCCTACACTACTGAAATTTCTACATAAAATAGTGGAACTTATAAACTACCATCGAACGTAGTTTCAGGAGTTTTGTTATAAGCGTAGGTAGGTATCTTTATTCAAAATTTAAGTAATACTACAGGCCAAGTTTCCCGGTTAAATTTCTAATAGCAAATACAATAAATTCCAATATAACATTGTAAAAGGAATTGGAATTTTGTGCTAAATTACACTAAAGAATCGCTTTCTAGGCTTTTGTACAGGTACGAGCAGTGTGCACGCGACATTTTTGATAAGGTGACGTTAATAAATAGGCGGCGAACTCGACAATACGACCCTCGAGTGTAGCTACGGAATGTAAAATGTCACAACGCACTAAATAGGTTTGGAGGTGAAATTTTACCAAATAATCCCCGAGATGCGTACGTTATTGTTACCCATTTACACATTCCTGATTAAACAGGACAACGGCAGTGGAGTAAAACTTCAAAGGGAAATATTTTTGGAGTTCTAAAAATATCCCTTTTATTTTTGAATTTTCAGGTTATATTGTTTTCTGTTTACTTTGTTTTTAAATGATTTAATTTTGTTTATTGATATAAGTGTTAAAAGTGAAATTTTATTTTGTAAAAAGGTTGATCTTCAAGAGCCGTGAATGCAAATGGCATTTTTAACGCTGAAAAATTTTTGGGAAATACTTTTTGTATACAGAGAGATTGGGAAGGAAGCCGCAATATTTGCAGAATGTGTTCAGTGCATTAAATTAGTTGTAATTAATAAGGTTTCCCCCTGTACATTTGATAGCATTTTCTGCACTTTTCCCCTCGCCCAAAACAATTTTTTGTGTAATTCCAAGTAATTATTTGTTTACCATTTTCTTCATTTCTCTGTTTTTCACTTTGTATTTCTGTAAGTCCTCGTCTGATTTCGCGTTGAACCACTTGTCATGTAGAGGATTTTTAAATATATTTGTGGCCCCAAATGACTTGTTTTACAATAAATGGTGGAATAAGCAGCATAAACAGAAGATTACCCAAATTACAGTAACACTTTACACTTACTTTTACTGAAGTAAGGCTTAAAAATAGAAATAATTAAACCAATATAATCTTAAATTTGCCTGTATGCCTGCCCAAACCGTTAAAGCATTGTGAAGACGGCCTTACTAGCGGATAGCATATTAAAAAGTTAGATATAGATATCAATCGGAAGCTAAAGCAGAATTTAGAAAGGGGTATGGTAGTAAAGATCACTTAGGTACTTACAAAAAAGTGGCTAACAGAAAAAGTAAATGAATAAAATATTTCGTTCTAATCGGTGTTGTAACCGTTTGGAAAAAGCATTTGACTCAGTCGAAAACTGGGCAGTACTAAAAAAATTATTTAATATTGCAAAACTACAGAAAGATGAAATATATCGATCTTCTAACAAATATTAGCAACAAAGCTGTAGCTATCTATAAGCCACATTAAATCACGAAACCATTGCCTTTAAAACGTTGGGTTCTACAAGGCAGCCGTCTTTGCTCTAAATTCCTCTTGATGGGTGACGATCTGTCTAAGGAATGTAACTGACGAAACTGTGGTGTAAATATAAATGATGAAAACATAAACCATCAGGTAAGTTGATGACGTCTACTAATGGTAAACAATAAATAAGAATGTAGTGATTGATTTTCTGCCATCGACTGTACCATGGTTGTGGAAGAAGGATTCAATGTTTCGCCCATTATCGTAAGGAGCTTCATCAACCGCTAGATAGTAATTTAAAGAACATGGTTACCCAACGTATCAATCACGCCAAAGAGCCTTGGTAGGCGAAACGTTGAGTCCTTCTTGCACAACCATGACACGGTTCAATCCGGATGAAGCAAAAACGCAAACTCAGCTTAACATGGATACTTTTTTAAAATCCAAGATTTAGATAAGTGTATCCTATCTATTAAGTGAGCAATATAAAGAAAAAGGTGTTGGTTTTCCTGGTCCACAGAAAAACTAACGCAATGGATCAAAAATAAGGTCGCGAAGGGTAGCATGTGACTACAGATGAAATAGAGGATCACCCATAGTATCAAAGAGGTTACAGGATCAACATAGACAAACCATATCCAAAATCAAGAAAAATGGAAAGCACTAAAGCGAACGTTTGTCCCGTTATGTATAGAGATAGAGACGGGAAAAAAGAAAAAAGCCGAAGAAAGAAAAAAACCCGAAGAGGAGGAAGAAGAAGCATTGTGGAAAACGTTGCAAGCCAAAGCTAGAAATGGACCTGAATTATTGAGTACAGATGGACTAGCTAATACTGTAAAGGTATCAATGGGACTATAGACGAAACAGAGGAGGATTTAATAAATGGTACATTTATGGACCAAAATGAAGGAAGATAACATAAAACGCAAAAAATAAAAGGCAATAAAGGAGATCTTTGTCCAAGTATGTACAGAAATAGAGATGGCATGAAAGAAAACAAGAAGAATGCAAAGGAGAAGAAACGGAGAAACGAGATGAAACAGACAAATATTGTAGAAAACGTCGTACGTCGAAAGTAGAAATAGGCAGGTCATCTGGCCTAAAGGGATGAATACAGATGAACAAACACAGACAGAATGAAGAATGATCATCTGATAGATATACTATAATACCAAAGACGTGACAGAATCAAACTGATCCAATAATACCCAAAAAGCAGGAAAAATGGGAAGCCCTAAGGAGACTTTTGCCCAGTTATGTATAGAGGTAGGAACGGGACAAATGAAAAAAAAGAAGGCGAAGAAGGTGACACAAATTAGGCCCTGTTTATTGACGGGCGCTGTGTTCAAATTGGTTGGCTCAGTAACTAAAGACAAGAGGCTGAAAATAATTATTTATTACTTACAAAAATGTCAGTTCACAATCGTTATGGCGTTGCGGGCGGCGGCGCGACGGCGAAGACGGTGGAAGCGGACAGCATCTGGCGACGGTTCCAGCGGGGTTTGGACGCGGCAATGTCGATCAACCAGGCAAGCATGTCAATATTAATCAAGTGCACGAGACGTTGATGATGAGGTGGATTTTGTGATCGTATTTATAGCCCGAAAATCTAATGCTACTCTCCCACTGGCTGGCAAGCGGTGGTAGAAATGGAAAAATCCCTGTGTTTTCATTCTTCGGAAATAATTGTCCCAAAAGTAATTACTGATTTATCTAGGGGTTATGATCATCCTGCTGATGTCATGACGCATCGTTTGATACCTCATTCGATGTGGTTGTGTCGAGTGAAAAAGGGTTCATTACGCGAATAAAATCACGAGATTCTCCGCAGCGATACTTTATAACGCAGATAGGTGTTGATAATGTTACGCAAGCAGTCGATTTTAAGTGAAGCTTGATTAACTTTTGTATTCTTAAACACTAAATATGCAGGAAATTATTAGAAAGTATGCCCAAAACCCTCAAATAACGAAGTGCCTCGAAATATTTCCTAAAAGTCTCACAAAACTGAAGCAAACTAACAATTTTTACTTTAAATATTTTCCTGTTGTTGATCGACCTTTAAATATAATGATCGAATATTTTAGAAAGAAAATCTTCTTACAAGATGAAAGCTAAAAAACACAATCAATGAGACGAATTTTTACCATAACAGGTTATTATTATCGTCAAGCCTATTTAATGGTCGTCTCTAAAGGAAAATGAGCGCAAAAATACAAATTGTTGTGCATGTAACAATGAAATTTCCGAATTTAAAAATGCCTTTGTGAAGAAAATTACATGTTGAAGTAATAACGCAGGTGGCGTTACTATTGTAACCATTGTTCGGAGTTTTTACATTTCCTAATCTGCCCGTTTGCTTTGATCATACGTTTCAAAGCTTTTTTTATTTAGCAAAATAAACATAAAGAAGACGTATAAATATATTTAGTACAAGGTTTTATTTTCCCATTTTTAAAGGCCGATTTTCGGTTGTTTGTGAGAATTTACTGCGTATTTTGTTGTGTACAGTTTTATCGAAAAACTTTAGCCAATTTCGCCCACAACATTTCTGGTAAAACTCCAATAAATAGTTCACTACTGTGATTACGTTCTTATTTTATGTCCGAAACTTAAGGCTTGCTTGGAAACGAAAGTAAGATGAGAATTGTGGATAATCTCTGATAATCACAACTAAATTATAAAAGCAGTATGTGGCAAATTTCTACCGATTAGTTTTCAACTTAAAAGGTTAAATTCTAGCAATATACAAGTCTCAGGCCAAGTATCAAATTCTAATTCCAGCGAAGCGATTAAGCAGCAAAAGGTGCGATTTGTGGTTTCCATTAACGATTAATTTTAATCCCGAAAGGGACGAAGCGAAAAAGTTTCCTAGGTAGAAAATCGCACAGGGAATTAAATAAAAGAGTCCACCTAATTTAAATTCGTATGCAGTTCGAATTTAACAGGAAATTTAAACAATTTCGAGAATTTTAATGCGCATGTTGCGGTTTCTGTTAGCCACAAATTCTAATAGACTGTTGATGTTGCAATCAACTGAACTAATGACTATTTCAGGAGTGTGATGACTGATAAATTACTGTTACGATTAATTCACGCTTTCGAGTGTTTACATTTCAGCACGAATGATTGCAAATTGTTGTCGGGTTATTGTTTGTATCTGATTTCGCAATTATCAGAGATGACATACTATATTGAATTACATGTTAAGTCGTGATCAGTAATTAATTTACAATTTTATTTGTGAAGTTTATTGTTTTTCTAGTTATTTAGACAAAATTTCCCTGGGAAAGTTTGATTATAAATGTAAACTTAAATTGTCTTGTTATTCTTAAGAATTTATATAAGAAATCCAAAATATGAGTCTTCCTACTCTTTTAGGTTTTTTAGAGAATGATCTTTAAGGATAGTGATTTTGGAAAGTGAGCTTCAGGATGTCACAAAATTCTGAACTTTTAGTTTTTCCCGCTGAAATAATTGTTTAACCAAGTGTTAAAAAGCAATAAAAGGCTTTATAACTTTTGTGCATTTAAAATTGATTAAAAAAAGTATATTTCCTGAATTAAAGAGAAAGAAAAGTATATTCTTGGCTAGTTTTACAAAATCCTTAAAATGTTATCATTTTTCATACAATTTAAAATTAAAAACTCTGAAATTGTCGCTATAAAAATTCACATAAATTTGTACAAAATGACATTCTTAAAAGTAGATATTTTTTCCAGAGCTAAGAAAATAAGTTTAAATTCTACAATGGATTTTAAAATATTGTTGAACCGCAAGTTTCCATTCTAAAAATGGCTATGTAAACTTTTACTTTTTTTTCTATAAAATGTTTTCCCCATTTTTCAGCGTACTAAAACAAGCAAAAAATTCTGGAGAATTTTGAATTGATAAGTATTATTCCAAACACAACGAGCTTTTTCTATTTAAGTGGTTCTCTGACTTTTGAGCAAGGAAAAACACGTATGATAAGACCATAACACAAACATGCTTTCTCAAAACAATAAAAAATTTCAAGTAGAACGTATCCTTGTAAATAACTCTTTGGTCATTAAGTTGAACGTTCGTTAATGTGGAGGCAATGAGTCACAGGTGAGAATTTATAGAAACATTTGCAATACGTAATTCGCTATCACCAGCTATTATCCTTGTAGGCCAAGCCCTTTACGTTGATATTGCATATATTATTAACACCATAAAAGTGTAGCCACCAAAGTTACAAGCCTCTCTACTTCTAACAAAAACCTCTTTACTCTTGAGCAATTTTGGAAAAACTTTGCAGGTCAAATCCTTTCGGGAGTGCAACTACCTTGATATTACAAATTAATATATTATTACTCGTAACATACCATAAAGGAAGACATTTTTTAACTTCTTCTTTTGACGATTAAGTAACCTTAAAGTTTAAATTTTTAATATTTTCTGAAACTTTGTTGTGCTGAGTTTGGCATTTATACTTCTTTTGTGGCTATTTCAAAATACTTGCAAAAAAGTACGAAATTCTCACACTTACTGAATACTAAGATCTTTGGAGTATATTTCAAAGATTCTGTGTGGCTTGTAAGAATATTATTGCAAGTTGTCCGTCTAAGCAAGATTAGAAGTAAGAAATTTTCATTAATTTAATTAGGTAAATTCTGACTTCTTATAAAAAGGGCATTTTAATTCCTTTGATTTACAAAGTTATTAATGCTAAAAGTTATTAATTTATGCTAATCTGCATAAAGGTCAATGTTTCTATAATAAAAAATCACAGTTTACTGAAATCTTTACAGAAATATTGGACTAATTTAACTGATTACTAGTAATTAATACTAATACTAGCATTGAAGAAACATTCATAGATTTATTCAAAACAATGTGTTCAAGACTTCCCTTTAGTTTTAAGAATTTGTAACGGTACCCTTTACAATTTAAGGGTTGAATGTACGGCGTCCGACAGAATGTCGCCCTCTCTGAAATACCGTTACTTAGGTAGTTTAAGGTAACTTAGGTAATTTTAAATTTTACATTTTCAGTTCTTCTATAGTTCTTACTTCTCACATGGACAAGTTCCTTTATAGAACACGTTCATGTTGTATATTTTTAAAATAAATACATTAATTCTGTTAGTGAATTTTACTCATTAACAATTCAAGTAAGATGTTACGCCTATCGTAACAATATGATTTATTCAAATAAAGTACTATAAATAATTAGGTGCGTTTTAGTCACTGGAATAATTAGCGCCATAATTGCAAGATTTGTATCATAGACTGCAGACGTTGCATGTTAACAAGTAATTAAGTGAATGTTTTAGCACTCCTTTAAAATATATAAATTAAAGCCGAAAATTAGATGTGAACATTCTACTAGTGTTATATGACCATGAATTACCTTTTTTACTTTTTAACTCAAAAAGCTTAGAATTGAATTTAATAACTGTTTTTATTTAATAATTTAATAGTTTGTTTGTCTACAGGGTGGACATTCTAAAACGACGTTCTGAATGTTTTCAAATAGGCGAAGTAGATGAATTCTCAATTATAAAATTTTCAAAATTAAGATTCGAAAATTCACTGCCGCATTTAAAACTATTAAAATTATTTTGAAAACTTTACAACTGGAATTTATTTGTTTTTCCTATACCAAAACATTCAGGCTGTTGTTTTTAAAATGTACAAGCTGTACAATCATATATTCAATTAAATAAATAAAAAGCAAGAAATTAAAGACCAAAAGCAAGTATGAAAGGACGATGACGAGGGGGTTAAAGCCACATTTTTAAACGACTTGACGTGACAGTGGTTTCCCGTTGTCTTCTGCAGTGTTTGTTACCATGTATTAAGTGTATAGTATGTATGTGTGTTGCGTTACTATCTATAGTCGACCACGCAGGCAGAATCGTTAACTGTAATCAGGCGATCAAATGACTTCAGTCGCTCAAGTACCGACCTCGAACAGTGGGGAATTCTTTGCAGAAATCCTTACTACTGCGTGAGATTCAAACACAAGACTAGGAAAAAAGTACTTTAAAAAATTCAATAGGAATAACCATTAATATCCGTAAAAACTTAATTTTCTGAAATAATGTTATGTTGATACAGTTGTATTACCTGTTTTACAAGGTTATTTACTAAACCTGACAATTTTTATAGCACTGGTTCTGTAAATATAAAATAATTTATGATAATTAATCAAACATTATGTTGAATCTACAATACAACAAAGCAAACATTTGCACTAAAACAAATTATTTTATTGTTGTTCTGTGGGATTATAAACTTGGATTGTCTCTCTAGTTTCCATTAAAGGCTTTAACAAAGTTTAATTTGTTCAATTTTACGTATAAACTTTACCAATTACTCATTACTAACGATGTATTAATTGAAAACCAATGTTTTAGGGGTTGTTTTCCGTACCTGTTCCTAACGTTACGGTTTTTGGTTATGTCCATGTCAATGTCGTTTACGTAGAATTTAATTTATTTTCTGTTTTGTGGTCCGAAATTCAATTTCAGTTTACGATAATTTATTCCATTTACGATTATTTATTGTTGCTTTCCTGAAATTTGTAGGGGGTACAGTTGTTGAATTTAATGACTGGGTTTATCTAACTTTAAGTTGAATAAAATTAAAAATTGCCGGCCGGGTACATTCTACAGATTGCCTTTTTTCCGTGTTATTCTAATATTTTGCGAAATAATCGTGAATAATCAAAGCTTCTTAAGTAGATAGGTATTCGTAGTGAAGTTTGCAGATCTGTAGGTTTACGTTGATTAATTAAAATACGTACTTTAGCTGACAAGTTTTTAGGGTTTCCACTACTAATTTCGCTTGAAACAGGCAGGAAATTAAGCACGATCAATTAGTTGGAATGAACGTTTAGCTCCTTCAATAATAAAATGGCCGTAAATTTAGGGGAGTCATAAAAGATGCAATAAAAATTGGTTTGTCTCTTCTTTCAGCTGAGGCTTTTGTACTTTGTATTGTGGTAATAAAGTATGTAAGTTGTTGAAATTTATTGATTCCTTCCAAACAATTTTTTTTAATGGCAATTTTACGTAGAAAAGATTTAGAGAATAAGAATCAACGGCTGCGAGTCAGTGTAAAGAAGAAATGCTTTTTCTTTTAGTTCCTTCTCTTTTGAATGGCATTTCTTGTATTCTGTGTTGCAACATTCGTACCATAATGCCCCAACCATCTCATACCTTGAGGTAAAATTACTGTGTAATGGTTGGTTTGCCATATGTAGCCTTTATTTCCTGGTTTGGCTGTTTTCCAGATCTGCTTTTGTCTTGAACCCCCCCTCCACATATTTTTCTAATCATAATCCTTTTTCATGTTTCCAATTCGTTTTAAAATATTTGGCTCATAACCACGGTTCGAGGTCGGTACCTGAGCAAGTGAAGCCATTTAATCATTTGGTTACAATTAACGATTCTGTCTGCGGAATGGTCGACTTCAGATAGTAACAAGACACATACGCTATACACTTAATACATGGTCACAAACTCTGGAGAAGGCAACGAGAAACCACTGCAGAAAACACATTTCCCTAGTATAAGAGGGATATAACACGTCTCCAACTCGTTTAAAAATGCTGCTTTGGCCCTAAGAAGAAGAACCCATAGCTGTTAGTTTCATGGTGCTGTGGGACGTATCACTATTGTTTATAGTTGTGTCTTGGTTTAAGTTGATACTTTATAAATTTCGAATTAATTTCATCGCAGCCTGTAGCATTCGATTTTATACTAGAAATTATTTTATCTATCACGCCATTTGTAACTACAGTGAATTTTAGTTTTACATAGGTTGTTATACCTAAAGATCGATTATTACAATAAAGTTCAATAAATTTTGATTATTGTATCCAACTGGAATGCTATTAATGAAACGGTTATTGATTTAGTTAACATCTGCTAATTGTGTTTAGAAGAAGAAATACTAAGAAAAAGTGTAATCAGCAGAGGGCTTCCTTGGTCTTAGCCCTCTTCGGACTACAAAAATATCTGGAGGCTTGCATTCCTGAGCGTCATCACCGCATTCTTTGGCCTTCCCTAGGATGATTAGTTTACGTAGTCACTGCTTTACGTACCTTGCTTCTAATTATCGTGCAATAAGCCTCCTTCAAAGCAACATCAACATCTAACTTCTGGTCATAGCTTACGGTCTGAATTTATTTTATGGTAAATTAATACCTGGTCCAAATCTTCATTGATGTTTTCCAATAAGTCTTATTTCTACTTCACCCAATATGTTGTTTCAGATTTTTGTACGATTTTTCTAGATTCTTCTAAATTAAAACCCCTCTGTAGTTAGAACATATACTGATGGCTTCTTCGTTTTTTGGGTTTGTGAATTCTGCTTCTTGATTTCAGTAAGCACGGCATACTTCTTTTAGGATTTGCATTGGGCTTGTTACTCTTTAATTTTCTGTTAGTTCTTTGGTGACTACTCGATTATGTAAGGTTTTGAGATAATTTCTTCTTCTCCTCCTGCTTTAATCAGATCCCTAAAACATTGCCACCCCCAATCCCAAATGGTAAACTTTCCTTCAGTATCTTCTACTGATTCATTTTCTTTATTTAGATATTTTGATAGAAGTTTCCTAATGCTTTGTTTTTGTAATGTTCCTCCAGGGTTTGCTTATACATTCGTTTGGCTTCTGACTTCGGTTTTCTTCTGTTCTGCCCTTTAACACCATTAATCTGGCGTACTTGTATTCTCACATACTCTTCTGCACTCTTGGCTATATCAGTTCCTGTTTTCAGGTTCATTAAGAAATTGATGTGCAGTTGTCGCCAATGCTTTTTTCTGTTGCGACCTAGAATCCACTTTAACTTTGAACCTGTAGCTTTGTGTAGCTTCCTTGTCAGTTCTTCTTTATCCTGCAGCTTTCTTCCATTAAATCTACTTTGCCAATTATCCTTGGCCTTGGGTTTAACAGGCTATTTGTTCAATTTTGGCTGTAACAAGGAAGTGGTTTTTAACGATACCTATGGCTCTATAGCTTCTAATGTTCTCTATTGTTGTTGAATAGTTGGTCTCCAGTAGGACATGATTGGTTTAGCTTTGAGTGTTCCCATTTCGAGATACCCAAAATCATTTCATGGACGTTTGTTTTGGTCTCGGTACACTTTCCGTATTTGCTTTTAGTTCCAACAATACCCTGATCCCCTAATATTACTTCAAGGTCATATCTTAGCGATTCGTCTATAATTTTACTCATTTAATCGTAGAGAACATTTTTCTATTCACTGTCTTTTTTGGCAGTTGGAGCATGGCTCTTCTTAGTATAGACATCTTTCGGATATAAGTTTGAAATACATGACCTTCGCTGACTATAAACTCAGTACCAAGATCTATTCAATCCCCCGTTATTGAACGTGATACATCCTCCTACAATACCTATCCTTTCCCCTTTTTCGTAAGTATTCTTCAGGTTCCACGTTCTTATTTTTTAATTGTCATCAATAAGCCTCTTTTCCTACTTTCTTTTGCCGCTGTGCCCTATTCTAACTCATTGTTTTATTATTGCCAGATTCGTCTTCCTCGTTTTTCCATTCTGGTAAGCAGTTCTTTGGGAGTCCATTATTATTTTTGGAATTCATTAGCCCTGTTTTTTGTATTTCGTCCTGCCGCCGGTTTTTCCTTTTGTATTTTCTTCTTTCCTTATCGGATTTCATCGCTATGCATACGCTCTTCTAACCCTGGACGCTTCTCAATTTAGTAGAATTTACTCTTATTTTCTATTACCATAGCCCTTTTTCTCGGATTTTCTGTGTCCTGTTCATTTTATGTAATATTTTTAACTTTATTTATTTACGATCTGCAATACAAGTTACATTAAATAAAAGATTTAATATACGAAAATGACCTGCAGGGACCTGTCCTGTGACAATTTGCTGTTTTACTGTAATTTTAACAACAAAGTTATTTACGTCTTAGGGAAATCATAGTATTTGCAGATTTAAAATCTGTTATGTAGGTCAGACGGAACACGCCGCTTAAATTTAAGCCTTGCTGGTCGTATCGTAGATGCAGAACCCCATATTTATCTTCCATAGCTCCAGACGGATTTAAAATAACTTTGTTTGGGATTGGCAGCTGGGATTTATGTCCTATTAAGTAATAAAGTTTGCTGAGTTTGAATCACATTTGTTTTCTCTTTATGAAGATATGTTTCTTCCAGGTTAATTTGCGGTCCAGGTGCATTTGACATCTTCTTTTTGTTGAAGCGGCTGATTGTTTAGTGACACCAATGCGCCGTTTTCTTATCAAGGCAAGGTTGGTCTGGAGCTGTTGAGGCGCTATTCTTGGATTTTGGTTAGACGCCAGGATAGCGGTGCCATCCGCATATGTCGTAGTAATGACATTCTGTGTTATGTGTAGGTCCGCGGTGTATATTACGTACAACACAGGTCCGAGTACATTGCCCTGTGGGATTCCTGAGTTAATCAGGTGAAGTGGTGTATATTCGTTTTGATATTTAACTAGGAAGTGGCGATCTTCCAGATAGAGCTTCAGGATTGGGGAATAGCTTTTCGGAAGGATTATTCTAGTTTTGTATCGGGGTTCAATGTGCCAAGCTTTATCAAAAGCCTGTGATAGATCTAAGAAGACCGCAGAACAGTGTTTTAGTCTTCCAGTGCTTGCTGCATTTGCTTAGTGACTCGCTTAATTTGTTCAGTGGTTGTATGCTCCGGTCTAAAGTCAAAGTGGTGGTTTGGTATTGACTGATGTCTGATTACTTAATTTATAAAATTAGGAAAAAGAATTTTAAAGCATCGCTTTTATTTTTTCAAATGCATACATTCGTTTTCTAATTTTTGCGTTTTTTAAAGTTATGTAACTGTCATTTCTTTGGCATGAAAATATTTATTACAGCAAGAGTCGATAGTTGCCAGCAACTGAAAGCAAGAAACAAGCCTTACCTAATATTTTTATGGCATAAAATCGCCTTTTTCTTTGATGTTACATACAATCGATGAGTTTGTTGTATTTTTCTAAAAATTTTCTTTAGTAATTGAGCCTTTTATAAAGAATGTCAAAACTTTAAACATCACTCTCACGACCTAATTCGTTTAGCTTAATAACAAGCAACAAGAGCCTCGCCATCAATTTTTAGTAACTAAATTAAACCCCCAGTTTTGTAAAAATAGCAAAATTGCTCAACGTAAATTACGTGTCGTGTAAAATTTCAAAAAAAAAGAGAAAATTAAATATTTAGCCTGAATTCCTTTGATAATAAACGCCTACGGAAAATGTTTTAGACAGGTCGTCAACATCTTTAGAATTTAAATTTAGAGTGAGAGGAGTATGTAAAGAGAAAACAAAAATGATGCTGCAGATATTGGCATTTTATGTAAAGCACCAAAAGCGAGAACTAAATTGGATCTGAAATCTTAATCAAGCGTTCAAAATATGCCGGCTAATCAATAAATTAGGAGACGGGTGCCTTAAAAGGGGGATAAGAAAATTTATATAAGATCCTTGTTTCTTATAATAAGCAAAAAACACCTTGCTGGTTTTTTATGTTTGTGTTTAAATTTCGGTCTGAATATCATTAGGGTGGGAAACCTGGAAATGAAGGGATTTTTCCCGTTTTGTTAAGGTAAATGGAAGCGCGAAATTGACGACTTTCTCTTTCTATAATTGAATTTGATTTGTTTACTCTTGAAATACAAAGATTTGTAATTTTCATTAGTTTAGGGCGTAAATCATGGATTACTAAGACTTCAAAGTTAAAGGTGAAAGTGTGAAACGTCTCCAAACTTTCAAAGCTTTAACTTCATAAATTTGTGGTTTTACAAAATTATCTTTGATGGAAATAATAAATTAGATGGATGTATTTAATAAAAGGAGTTAAATTGATATTAAGTTTATATTACTTTATTACCTAATTGTGTTTCCCTAACATCTAAAATGACGAAAGATTATTCCAAACTGAGTTTAATTGAAAACCGCTGTTCTGATAAAATAAAGTACCAAAATTCCGTTATAAATCAAAGGGTAAATAAAATGAACGCGAGTTTAAAATTACTTTTGTCGTATGTGGGCGTCCAAAAGGATGCCACCCAAAATGAATTTTGTGGAAAATTGATGAACACGTTATTTTCTAGCAGTTGGATTTTATAGGCTTAAAAATTGTAAGTCACAAACTTTACTAAAGTTGAAGGTGGGAAAAGTGAAGATCATGACGTCGATACTTTAATATAAAAGTTTTTAAGAGGACTAAATCATGCACAAAATTCTTTTCTTGTAGAAAGCACCTGGATCTGTAATAATATGAACTTCTTTTTCTATAAAAAAGTTATTTCAAGTTACAACAAATTTATTAAAATCTAGGTTACGTATTAAACTTATTACACTAATTGCTTTAATGTGGACTACACTAAAATTATAAACCAAAAACAATGATAAAATCCCCATTAATAAAGATGATGGCGTAATATCGTTCGTAGAATGCAATCGCTTGGAAGTCAATAATGACGTTGTTATATGAATTTGGAAATCTTTCATTCAATTTCTTACGGATTTCTATTGCTCGATTTATTGTGCCACTGACGCAGTTATAAACTTCTTCAACATCTTTGATCACTCCGTCTTTATCAGTTTGTTCCAAATTGCTTTCTGTTATTGTTGCCTTTTTCTACAACGAAATTTACGTTTATTAGCTTAACATATTTTGCATTACAATTACAGCATTTTATACTGTATGATAATTAAATACCACTAATTTTACATAGAATGGCTGTGGATTTATAAATATAAGTATAATACATTGTGGGAATTTTAGCAGACGGTTGATGTTTAGATGGGGCACGGCGCGCATCGGGTGAGTCAGGGGAGTAAGTCGGGTGCGCAAGATGTACGTCAACGACAGTAAACGTGCGAAATAGTTTGAAAATACTAAAGCATGAAATGATATTCGACTGTGCCCGCAAAAACACTTAACACTTTCAAAAAACAGAACCAATAAAACTCCTTTCTTTCTTTTTAGCCATAAATTATTCCTTCACCTGACTATCAGAAGACATGTGTCAACTCTTCAATACTCGTAGGGTAATCTTTAAATTGCTTTTTAAATTGCCCCATTCCCATCAACCTCATAAAAAAGGGTTCAAGGATTACTGTTGTTCAAACGACATGCACTATAAACTTTATTCCGCATGCCTAGAATTGTCATGGACCGCAAGCTGAGACCTTCCACCCGAGCCACCCACCCGTGGTGCGCAAGGACCGAATTTTATCACTTGCTTCAGCGGAACTGAATTTCTCCTATAATAAATAATTGATGGTAAAAACTGTCTAATTGCATTAAGCGATTACCGTTATTTAAGTCTAGCTAAAAGAATGCTACATTTTAACATCAAAATCCACTTCAAGTCGACTGCTTCCGTAACTTTATAAACATCTACCTGCTATAAAACACCACCGCGGAGAATGTAGAGATTTTTATTCGCGAGAGGCGCCAAACCGTGATACATCCTTTCTCACTTGACCCAATCAGATCGAGTGGTGTATCAAACGATGCGTCCTGACGCCAGCAAAACGATGATAACTACTAGATATATCAGTAATTAGATTTGGGATAGAAGAATTAAAACATAGGGATTTTGTCAGATTTTGTCACTTCTACCAACACTCGTCAGCCAATGGGAGAGCAGCATCGGATTTTAGGGCTACAAATACGTTCGAAAAATCAACCTTGGTACGCTTGATCAAGATCGGCATCTCTGTATGTTTGATCAGGATCGACATTCTTGTACGTTTGACTGCCATCACCGCCTCAACACTCCGCTCGCCGCAGCCTACGCCAGATACTGCCTGTTCCCAGCCACCCCTAACGCCGACCTCAACTGCTGAGGTCACACAATCACCTACGTCGCCTGACGCCACCATCTCGCCACCTTCGGCACACTTCTCGCCAGATCAAGGCCCTGGTTTACCATCGTCGCCGCTCCCCTGACGCCGTGCGCCCTCTTCGCACCGTTCCCTATTGCCGAAACTTTCGCCGTGGTTTCCACCGCCTCGCCGTTATTGCCGTCTTAGTTTGTCCAGGTCCACCGCAGTTGCCGCCCGCAACGTCGCGACGCCTAGTTTTCACTATTAACTATTTACCAATTCACGATTGCATACAAACATTTTTTGTTTTTTTTGTTAGTAATAAATAATCATTTTGAGCCTCTTGTGTTTAGTTACTGAGCCAGCCAATTTGATCACAGCGCCTGTTAAAAGGCAAGGCCTAATTTGTGTCAAAATAAACAAGTTGTGCAAATGCCGATGGCAATAACTATGAAGAAGAAGACGGTGACAACGACGAAGATGGTGAAGGTGATACACGCGAAGAAAATAATGATGCTTTTAGCATTTTAGCAGACGATCGATGTTCAGGGGACCGGTGTGCATCGGGTGAATCAGGGGAGCAAGCCGGGTGCGCGAAAAGTACGACAGAGACGGTAGATGCGCGAGACGTATGAAATGGAATTTAATTAAAATAAAGAAGTTGTACAAAGGATTGTTTAGCTTTTATAGAATTCCACAATATAACAATTAGACTATGTTGGTTAAGTCATACAGGCAGTGAGCCTAGATTGACTAAATTAAGTTAGATTAAATAAAAATAAAAAAAGTGTAATTATAATTATACTCGACTCAGTTTATTTGGTTAGTTTCAGCTGAGTTGAATTAAAGCTCAATTTGTTGTTGTAACTATTAGCATAGGTTCTAAGTTTTTGATGAGAAATGTAGCCTGGGTGAAATTTTAAAATAAAATTTAAAATAAAAAATAAACTAAATTAACTCTTACCCCCTCTGGTGTAATGTTTGGACGTTCTTTACAATTTCTTTCTAGTTCTCTTAACAAAACATCGGAATAAACAGAACCAATTATGAGCAACAGAAGTACAAATTTACTGTCAGTCATTTTTCAGGTTTGTGGTAATTTGTTAAATAAAGACTGAATCGAATTTCGCGTTGTTAATTCTTCGATCTTTTGCGATTTGGTACGTGTAGGAATTGTTATGTTTGGTGTTGCTTTTGTGAAAAAATACAATATTGATAATGTATTTGCAATTTTCTCGTGTACCGTCGATAATGTGGCAAAACGGTTGATAATGTGAAAGTATGCAAAATCGTGCAAAATTTCAATGAAACAAAGGTGAACTCCAAGGTTAAGTATGAAATTAAAATTATCGAACGCAAACCATGAAGAAGGTGTTTGTCAAAATTTAATCTCATAAACTAAACTCAAATTTTAATGTAAAATGCATGTAAAAAATTAAAGCCTGATAATTCACATTTGGGTTTGTTGAGCAAGTATAAATAAAATTCAGAAATATGTTGAAAAATTTCACTCTTCGTAATTCGAAGATTCTAACTTTAGTCCGGATTTAATTTATTCCTGAAATATGGATTACAAACCTTAAAATCAAGTTAAAGGAATATTTTTTTAAAAACATAATTGGATTTAACTAGATATAGATTGGGCTACATACAAGTTTTGAGTTTAATTATTCTAATGTGAAAACAAGATTTATTGATTAACTTTTGGAATTTCAAGTGAAAGTCAAATCTTGAATGGGAATCCTCAAAATTCTAATCAGAATGAAACTTTGTTATTTCATAATTGACGTAAAAAAGTCCTTGATTTTTTTCCAACGCCTATTTTTTATTTTTGGATTGGTGACTCAAATTTTAAACACAGATTCAAATGTAAAATGCTGGAATTTTTTTAATGTGGCCCAAATTACCCTGACTTGACGACATCAGAAACAAAGTAGGAAGGAAGTGGCATCAGCTTGCAGAGTATGGTGGAGGTGTATGTTCAGGAGTGGACTATGAGGGGCTGTTACAAAAAGAAGGAAGATTGGGCAGAGAATAATTCGTAATAAATTGGTAAGCATAAATTCCAAGAAAGTTGCAAATTGCAAACAAAAACCCTAAGTTACCAGATTTCAAGAAAAAACTTGCCAAGCCTGTCATCTTGAACTCATCCAAATTTTCCTGAAATTATCCAGAATTGTTAAATAAATTTATTTTGACGTAATAAAAATTTTTGTATGATTAGAACACGAGTTATTACATTTTCTAATCATTTTAAAAATAAAATAACAGCGTTAAAACAGTAAACAAATTCGTGTTGAATTTGAAATTTACTTATCACGAAATGTATTGTGGAATGCTTTGAGGTACCTATATTTCATAAAAAAGAATTTAGAGTTGCAAGGTGTGAGCATTGTTTGCATTTACACCGACTAAACTGAAAGAAACAATGGCAGTAAAAATAGTTTTCTTCTTAATTTTTACGGTTGGACTTGTTCATGTGGGATCTGCACCTTTGCAACCAGTAAGTGAAAGAATTTGGAAATACATTCAGCAAATTTTTAATTTCAAGCACTGAATTTAATTTCTGAATATGAATATGATAATTGAATACTACTTTAAAATATATTCAAGATTTAGCAGATTTTTCAGTTAATTTTCGTACACTAAATCACCCTTTTCTTTTGCCATTGTAGATACAAGCTGTGGTAGTTCGGACAAACTTATCACCATACGAAGCAAACGCTATTGCTGAGGATATCGTCGAAGTTTACAGGAGAGTTAGTGGATGTTTAAATCGAGCAAATGAAATCCAGTTAAAATTAGAATATAGATACCCATATTTGTACAACAGTGCGCTTATCAACTTCACGGCTGCTTCTTATTACCAGAAATATTATGTTGTTATATATATCAACGGCGATTATGTGCTTGCTTTTGGTTTATTTCTATAACAATTGATTTTGAGTTAAAAACTATTATTTGTACGAAGGAAAAAGTAAATTACGACATAACAAGGCAGGCAAGTGAGGATTACTCTGATGAGCCTGCGAAACAGAGTTTTACCACTTTATTCCCACGTTATGTGATAGTATATTACATACCGAGGTGGAAAGTAGTTCATTACTGTCGAGAGATAATTATAGTTAACCGAGACGCGAAGCGTCGAGGTTTACTATATCTCGAGATAGTAATGAAACTTACCAAGGTTTGTATAGTATTTTATTTTCAACCATATATATAAATTAATATGAACCATTTATAATAATAATTAATATTTTAAACAAACAAGCTGTCATTTAATGACAGTGGACGTGGCCGAGTGGAAAGTAACAACTTTCGACCCGGGCGGGCGGAAAGAGATCAGCTTTCCAACCGGGTAGAAAGTAACACTCCGTAAAGGTCAATTTTCTAACTTACAAAACAGTTAGTAAGAACGTCCTTACATATATGGTTGAAAATGAAATATTTCTTCCACTGCCGACGTAATTTGTTTTTGCCATAATAATGTGACATTAATTGACAGTAAATTAACACATTAAATTCATAAGCAATGTTTTACTTTCTTCAAACTACCGTTTTAACTTAACTGTGTAGATTGTATAGAATCTTCAAGTATTTAGATGTCGAAGAATTAACCATCAACCTAGCCTTGGCTAATACATTTTGGACTCCCTGAATTTCACTCAATTTTACTCTCCCTTTTAATGGCACTTGTTTACCCATTTGTTGGCAGATTTTTGCTCTTTTTGGTTTCGATGAGCTAGATCCGTTGTGTTTTAACTGTGTTGTATGCTTTGCATATTTACATTTCTGTATTATCATCTCTCATTTTAAGTTTAAATTTCTTGTTATTTAATATATAAGCGAAAAGTAATATATCAAAATATTAAAGGAAAGGAACGGATTGAAATTAAATTTTTGGAAACACTTAAAAAATAATTTACAAGATGCCAATGTATTTATGTAAGTTAGTAGCAATGCATGTCAAAAGCTCCAAAACTCATGCGAAATTTGTCACAAATGCCAGATTTCTGAATTTGTTAGACTTTAAAATCCCAGAAATTTACCAGTTTACCAGAAGTTAAAGCGCGAATAATATTTACATACTAAGGGAGGTAAGTCAGAACATGGAAAATAGCAACCATGCAAGCCGAAGTAAGTCATTTAACTCCTTTGCTTTGTAGTGCCATAAAAAAATTGGATAATTTTTAACAAAATAATTTGATATTAATTGTCATTTTATTTCATTTATTTTCATAAGGAGAGAACTGCGGAAATGGTAGGTATGAATCAATCTCTCTCGTGGAAATACGAGTATACCCAAATATCTCTTGGTAAATGCAATTTACTCAAGGAGAACTGGAAAAATTGTGCCCGTTTCTCTATGAAACTCAGAGTTCCCAATATACTACTGAGCAGTGGTTATTATTCGTAACACTATTTTGTAGAATTTCGAGTTTTTGTATATTAGTTTTGGAAGTTGCGCGCCAAACACTACAATCAAATGTGAACTCCGGTCTAATTGTGGTTGAATAAAGTAAGGTTTCACATATTATTATGTTTTAAAAGAACGTCTTCCGGATTGGTACTGTGTCATTGTCGAGAAAGAAGAATTCGACGCTTCTCCCAAACTCTTTTAGCAAGAGGATGAACGGCACGGTAACACAACTTCGTAAACTAAGCTAGAGACGAAACTCTTTTGAACTAAACAGAAGAAAGCAGCGACGTTATACCAGTTGTAACCGGTCAATCGTATCAGACGAATATTATGATTGGTCAAGAGTGGAGGGGCTGAGCTATTAGCGATGATATACTTCCATATGTCCGACAAATAACATAACCAGCATCACGATTCAAGTTGTTAGGGAATCTTAATGATTTTAATAGTTTTATGGGCATCCCTGTTGAAAAAATGAAAGGAAATGGCAATGATCTTTCAAACAAGATCTTATGGTTAGTTTATTTATTAGATTATGAGAGAAGACTTGATTTCAAAATTTTGTGTGTGCACTGGCCGACCCGTTTCTATAATGTACAGTAAACCACAAGAACAAGGGATATTGTAGACGCCTTTTCATAAAAGGGCTGAGACTTCTCTTTTACTGAAGGGTGTGTCATTATGTAATTTGCCTGGCTTAGGAATTATTAGGCTTACTGCTTTCTTCCACTCAGTAGGAAAATAATATCTATTCTTAAATGAGCGTTAAATATTGTTGTTCATAAGTATATAGATGACAACCTCAAAAGGAAAAGGGACGAACCAATGGGTATAAAGGAACAAATGTACATTGCAGCATGGAATGTGTGTGGAATAAGAAATAGAATAGGAGAATTACAACAAATTCTAGAAAGTAGAAGAATTGATCTAGCGAGAATAACGTATCAGCATATTTAGGCGGCGTTTGTCCGGCAAGTCTCGGGAGTATTTCCACAATCTGCGAGTACTGTGCTTTTCTTTGATAAGGTTTCTGGATTAATGTTGGTAGGGGGTAGAGTTTTGACTATGTGCAGATCTATTTGATCGTGTGACTATACTGACTTGTTGGATTGTTGATGATGCTGTTTCTCTAAAAGATTCTATTGCCTCCCCAATGTCTGCTTGGAAAGTTAGGTTTGTAGGGCCGAAAAAGTTCCAATCAATAGGACCACCGTTTATTAGACTTGGTATTTTGGGATAATGGTAGGGCGCATAGTTTAAATTGAACACCACAGGTAGCTGATCAGAATCTAGCTCTGTTAATATGATCGCTAGATTTTTATTCACCATTATATCCAGAATATCTAGCAATAGCTAACTAATACGTGTAATCTTTTGGAGCAGAAATCTGTAATGCCAGTTGGCAAGCTAAATTGATAAGCTTAACTCCATTTGGCTTGTTAGTTCTGCATCCCCAGATTGGGTTGTTGCAATTTAGATCTACTTCTAATAATTATTAGATTATAATCTAAGCTGTGAGCTATTCTCCTGAGTTATTTCGTGATAAGTTGGTTGGTTGTAAGCAGACACAATTGAAGAGCCATTTTCTGAAAGTTGGTCTAACGGCCTCTAATTGATAAATAAATTGATAAATTCATTAGTATTAGAGTTTAATAGGGTTAACTTTTGTATAGTGGTTTGTTTATTTGCCCCCATATTGGAAACGCATATTGTGATAAAGGGACATTCCAGGATGCATCATAGAATGCATCGCCACGTGTGTTGATATGACATGTTAGTTAGGGTTATTACACGAGCCAAGCATGCACGTGAATGACCGTGAAAGACGATACTTCGCAGCTGTGACAGCATTTTCTAAAATACGCGAAACAGCATGTATACCCCTGTTCGACACGTGTGCGTGGGGAGTTGACGTCTTATATAAGGAATTGCTTTAGCAGAACTCACTTATGGTTGGTGTGGTCGATTTTTATGTAAAACTATTTTTCTGTATTTAACTTAAATGTAATTCAATTCATAGTAAGACTTGCTAAAAGTTTGGGTCAAACCCTTTGTTTCATTTTATTAATTTGATGTTTGTATGTACTTGTAACTTCTCTAAAATTGTCTAGTTGTTTATCTTTAGATTTGACTCTAAATAATATTTTGTAAAACTTAATCAAAGACGGAACAAGATGTACATGTTGTGTTAGTTGAACCAGAATTTTAAACGTCTCGCAGCAAACCTCCACGTGGCGTAGTTGGTTAAGAATTATCAAAAATTCTACTAAATTTAACTAACTTATGTTTGCTAAATTTTAATATTACTTTTGGTGATAACCACTACGTTACAATATATTGGGAGGAAGTCTTTAGGTTCTGGGTGAGAATTGATTATTTCGAGAACGGTTTGGATCACTTTTGTTGTAAAATTCAATATCGATGGATCTTCGGTTATTATCAGTATATTAGAGTTAGCTAAATGGGTAGGTCATTGTAGGTAAAGGCGTTTGTTTTATTGAAATTTCTTATGTAAAGACAACCCCCGCAGTTGGTCGTATGTTCGCAGCCATTAGCAGGTTTATCTTTTTTGGACTTACTACATTTACATGATGGTGCTGGATGCATTTAATGTTTAATATACAGGACGAATAATATTCTATAACACACTAGCTACTCACGTACTAACTCACCTTATAATCTTCCCAGATAAACATGTTTTCTTCGCGGTGTGCACTGCAACAAAAAATTATGTTAAACTCCAAACTTCTTTATTTACAGATTCATAATAACCATGGACACAAATAAACCAACTTAAGTTAACCAATATTAGCTTTTCGTTTTGTAAAATCCTGAAGGGTTTCATTGGCTTTAAAATACTTAACACTTTTTAGTTGAAAGTTGAAAGAAATTGTTTGCAACTGAATATTTTAATAAAACTAAAGAAAGAACTCACACACATGTTTTAATTATTAATTTTATTATTGGAAATGTATATGTACAGTATATTATTTACTGTTTAAACTTATTTCTAATTAATTTAAAAAATTAAATAACATATATATATAATATAAGTGTTTATAATCCAAAACAAAGTACATATTCACCATTAACATAAATATTCGCATAATATTTTTGATAATAAGCAGCCGCTACAAAATTAACAATGGCGTTGTTATATACGATGGATGGAAACCTTTGACTTAGCCTACCCTGAATTGCTACAGCTCTGTTTAAAGAACCGCTTACGGAATTATAAATTGCTTGGACATCGTTGGCGATTACGTTGGCATCACTTGGCGATAAATTGCTATCGATTACTACAGCCCTTGTCTAAAATACAAACAGAAATGGTATAAAATAGTCATTCATAATCGGAATTTGTCAGTTACGAGCTAAAAATAAGACAGGAAAAAAACCCAAACAATTACTTTTGCAAGTTGTTTAGGTTACTCCCCCTAATTATTTATATTTTTTGAAGTATAGTTTTCTGTAAAATTTAAGGCCTTTAAATAGTATACTTTAGTTAATTCCTCGTTCATTGATTATGCTAAGAAAGTATTGTTTTTGGAAATATACGAAGGCGTTTCTATGAGCTATTAAAAAAAAAAAATCTATCAAATATCAGAGACTCTCCAAACACGCCGAATAATGAGAAACACAAGCAATTAAGAATCAAAAAAATCTAACCTCTTTTGGTTGCACCAATGGTTTTACAACAAATACATTGTAAGGTGTTCTTAAAGAAATATCATCAGCACAAACAAGCCCTGTAAGCACCACAAGGCAAATTATAATCTTAACTGAACCCATTTTTGAAAATGTTATATCTTTAACTAACTCAGCTGGCACTAACCTTTTAGTTATTTTGCTGTCGTTTATATAGCAACCCTTTGGAGCACGTGATGATTTAAAAAATAAATTAGTAATCTGATAACAAAGAGCATTTCCCATTTACTTCTCAAATAAAATTTCTAGAAATCGTTGCAATAAATTCGTTATCTTGATTAGTAAATAAGAAAAGTAAATACTGAGAGTTTTTTAAATAAATCATACGTGTATACGCGCTCATATTGGTATTTCCTGGATGTTTTCAAGACTATTGTTTTTTTGATGAACCTAATCGATTACGGTTATTTTTTGATGAGTTACTCATATTAACTGTGATTCGTTTTAATGATGTGAATTAAGGGCTCGGAAAAAATATTTGGAGCAAAACTGAAATTTTTAAAATATTTATTTCGTTCGTATGTTACAGTTTACTAGATGAAATACGGATTTATTAAATTTTCAGGGGTGCCTGGTCGGGGTAATGTTCTTAAACAGCACAGTTAAAAACCTCACAAGACAGGCGGTTTTGCATAGAACTGTATTAAATGTTCCAAATAAATAGGAAAGTGGTGTGAATACAACATTTCTAGTTCATTTTTGCCTGGACTTGGTCTTCCTGGGGTTAAAGATTTCACATAACTGAATTGAATAATTTATTAGAAAATCCATTTGCGATTAAAAAAAAAACAATTAAACACGTCTAACTGTATATCACTAGGAGCAAGGAAATAATTCATTAAAACATACGTATGGAGCGTAGCCTTATACGGATGTATGCGAAATATGGACCATCAGCAAACCAGTCCGAAGAAAAATAGAATCATGCGAAATGTGGGGTTTCAAAAGAGCTTTAAAGATCTCTTGGACATAACGGAAATCAAATGAAGAAGTATTAGAACAAGCACGAGATAGAAGAAAGATATGAAAACAGATACTACAAAGAAGAAACCAAGTAACAGAGCGTATACTGAGACGTGATGGATTAGTGAAGACCATCATTGCAGACAAAAGAGAAGGTAAAAATCCTAAAGGAAGGCCTCGTTTTCAGTACATCAAACAAATAATAAGACAGAGGATGAAAAAACTATGAATAAATAAGGAGAAAAGCTTCTAACGACGAAGAATGGATTGCTGGACAGCTGGACTGAAGACTATTAGTTATTTTCCCCAAATATATCGGAAAAAGTTTCTGTCGCCCACAGCTAATCGAGAGATTTTCAATATCTCTTTTAATGGATATGTTACGGACAAAGATGTAAAGCAGGCATTAACAACATTGCCCGGGCATTGATGTAGATGTCCAATGTTCCTGGCCATTGTCGCTGTTACCCGGGCATTGACGAGATGGCCCGTTAAGGTTGGGCAATGTTGTAAAAATTTTCATCTAATTTTAGTATTTACATCCTTGCCCGGTCGCTAACGATGTTGGCCAAAAGCAACTGGACAATGTTGATGGCATGGAAATGTTACATGTGAATGTATTAAATCAGTAAGGAAATGCTAATACTTGGTATAGCAATTAAAAAACTGTTCTTCCTCTACCTCTAACCTCCAATAAATGCCTCTTCCAAAACAGTAGAGGTGTTTATTGCAGGTTAGAGGTAAAGGAAGAACAGTTTAAAAAAATAAAAATACATTATCTACATTGACCGGCCATTGTTAACACTGACCGGATTTACCACACTGACCGTAACATTCAGTAAATCGACTGCGCATTTCACTGAGATGGTATTTTTAGTATTTTATAACGGCCTAAGCTGATCTTTAGATGAAATACACGCACTCCACGAGGACACTCACAAAATAAACAAAAAACATGGGGTAACTTTCTATACTATCATCACCACCCACTCTTTAGTGGGCACTAGCGACGTAGCCCGGACAATGTTGTAAAAACCACACTTGAAGCATTAATTGTCAACTACGCCCTATTTACATGGACAATCACGTTATTGGCCGGTCATAATCGATGATGCCCGACTTAGCAAGGTATTATAGATACTGACCGGCCAATAACGTGAGTGGCCGGATTGTCGTCAATGACCGTAACAGATACAATGTTACCTAATAGATCTTTATCGAAAACGTTACAGTGTACTAATATTTTTTTTGAAGTATTTACCATACAACCTCTTAATAATTAGACATTTGTTTCTTCTAAATTATTTATAAGGAAGTTTATACAAATAAATCAATGTCAAATAGTGAAAATATACGAAAAATATTACAAAAGACTATTAGAATTTAATAATGTACAGGCAATTCGTTCAAAATAACTCTATTTCACGGTACGAAAAATATTACAATAGAAGATTATAGTTTAATAATGTATAGAAAATTCATTCGAAGTATTTCACGGTATCTATTTTCCTGCAGAAAAATGATTTATATATAAGCAAAAAGTTATATTCGTAAAGCATCTGAATCGGTTTCCGGGAGTCAGTGTTACATCTCCAAACAAGTAACAGAGAAGAATGGCTGCTTTTAAAATTGCACTTTGTGCTGTTGTAGTTATAAGTATTGCCTGTGCCGAAGAATGGGATCTAAGTCCCAATACCGACGAAACTGAAGAAAGCCGTATGCTAGAACCAGATGAGGTGAGAAAATTAATGTTGTTCTAGTAAGATTTAATTATGGTTTTTACAAAATATTCCCATCATAATTTGAGCTTCATAATTTGTATTTTGTGTCTTTAAATTTGTTTAATATATTTGTTCGTTGTTTAGGAAAGGGATGGGGTTGTCGAAACTACTTTAAATCCAAAGATTGCCAGAAGTATCAGCGCTGGAGTTCAAAGAATTTACAGGCGCTATCGAAGCAGCCCTCAAACTAGAGCCCGAAAAATTCGAGAACTACTGAACGACCGGTTTCCATCGTCTAGGAATATCGCCGTTGTTAATTTCACAGGAGCTCATTATTTGCCACGTTTAAAATATTTTATAAAAATTTCTGTTAGGGGAGAATATGTACTTTGTTTAATATTGTAGAAGAATTTAGTTTTGCTTTTACGGTTTCATGCATATTATTCTCAGTTGTAGCACAAGGTAATTTTCCGTTAAATTGTCAAGGAAAATGTTTTAATCTACTAATGTACTATGTATGTTCATGAATAACCCTTATAACTGAAATTAAAAAAATTATATATACTTTTTAGGCACAATTTCTTAATTTTGAGTAACGAAGAATCAATAACAAGTGACATAGTCGAAAAATCCAAAAGATGTGTTTCAAAGTTACGTGGAGCCAATTTGAAATTAAACCTTGGGCATGTTGTATCATGAAATACGGTAACAGCCGATCCTGATGAGATTAGAGAAGTGCAAGGGTGGCCGATAGCAAAAGGCAAGCGAACACCCTGGAATAAGCACTTACGACAGACGTTTCGTTCTTGGTTTTGCCAAATCACAAAACCACTAACAATGTTGACGAAAGGTAGATTGGGAGTATTGGTTTCAAATACGGGATGAACAAGAAAAAGTCATCTGCTATTTCGGCAAAGTTCTGTTAAAAACTGAGAGAAATTATTGCATGACGACAAAAGAATTATTGGCCCCCATTAAACCCGTAGAATACCCTTAGAAGTATCTGTGAACATGGAAATTTTTATTGAGGACGGTTCAAACTTCTACAGGACCATGATCCGGAAAGTCAAGTCACAGATCACATCGGGCAGGTACTGGTTATCAAAATACCGGAGGCCTTGCCAAGCTTAACTAAAGAAGAAAATTTGCCACATTTTGTAACCCTGAATTCATATGTCTACCTATGAAATTAAGAGTAGCAGGAGACGGTTATCTGACTCAGTTGAAAATGAAATTAAATGATATTTACTACCCAGTCGCAAACGCATTGTTATTCCTCATTGAAGTTACAGCGGAATTTGAAAGGTCCTCATCAGACGAAGAATCAAATAAATGGTATAGTCTACTGCCTTTAGAACTTACTGTAATTATATTTGTTAGCTCAACCTTTAAAATAAAACACTTCCAAGCCACCTTACAAAAACCAAAGGTGGCGCATTAGACAGCAGTCCCATTGAGCCACCACTAAGCACCAACCGCTGTCAACCAAAATTTCAGCATATGCAATCGCATGCTGTTAGTCTCATTGAACCACCGACATCAACCCACCGTTAACAGATGGTAGTCATCGGTTTGAAATTTTCAACTTGTTTGAATTTTAGTGGATGGTGGACGTTGGTTGTTGACACTGCGCGTGCGCCAAGGTGTGTAGCGTCAGCCGATTTACGACCGCGAAAGGCGGGAAATTTAAATATAGTAAAAATAAACGTAATTGAAAATACAGATTCACACTTGACACGCAAATAACTTAAACATAACCAACACAAAGACACGTGATAATATAATTACAACCTTCAACACCAAAGTTACTAGCAATATATCGATTTTAAGTCAAAAAATCACTAACATGCAAGCGGGAAATTAAATTTTTGGCGATCAGCGGTGGTGCAGTGAGACTGCAGCATGTAATTTCAGTTGGTGGCGGTTGGTGGTGGTGGGTGATGTATCAGTGGGACTGCTGCCTTATAATCAGTTGGCATCATATCAAGAGAAAAACAAGACAGGCTAGGTGATGAAGACGAAGGCGAGGGAGGGAACCGCAAATGGCCGATGTTTGAAAATGTATGGCCGCGGGAAGCACGTTTTGGATTGACGACTGAGGCACATCAAGGAAGGAGGAATTACAGTTGCATCTAGAAAAAAATTTGAGCATCCGAACGGACTTCGCAGACAGAACTCAATAGTTCGTGGCTTTACAGTTTCCATATCAACAGTTTTACTATTGGGATTTAACCGACGACCTACTCGCCAAGAAGGAATTTTGACAGGTCATTGTACATTGACAAGACACTTGTATAAATAGGAGTAGGTGCTGACCCACACTGAAGACAGTGTGAATCAGAAGAAGAAACTGCTATGCATTTGCTAGCAAAGTACAAGAAATATAAAGAGCAGTATTTGACAAGGAGAGGATTAGACCAGAAGAGGTGAAGGAACTGGATCTAGTTCGTCAGATTAACAGAGAGGTTCGAATAAGAGTGTCCACGAGTGGTGAGGTCTTGATACCTCAGAAACTGAATCATATTGCGGTAATCTGTCATAGCATGTCTAAATGCGAGTTTTGTAGTTGTGCAGTATTTCATTGGTTAAAAATGTTTAGGGAATGCAACTAATGTTTATTTCTGAATTATTTAACTACCATATAACTTCTTAATGAAATATAATTTGTCCCTTTTGGAGGTTTTATACGGAAGTTCTTACAAAAAAAAATAAATAAAAACACTACAATAACAGACAATTACAGTTTAGCAATCTATAGACAATTCGTTCAAAGTAACTCTATTTCACGGTCCGAAAAATTTTACAATAGAAGATTACAGTTTAATAATGTATAGAAAATTTGTTGAAAGTATTTCACGGTATCTCTTTTCCTGTAGAAAAATGGTCATGTGGCTTTAGTAGCTTTGTATACAAGCTAAAACTTATATTCCTAAAGCATCTGATTCGCTTTCCGAGAAGCAGTTAAGTGTTGCACCTTCCAACAAGTAACGGGGAAGAATGGCAGCTTTGAAAATTGCACTTTGCGCTGTTGTGCTTATAAGTATTATCAGTGCCGATGATTTGTCTTCGAGGCCCATTTTCGGCATAATTGAAGAAAGACCTGAACCAGAAGAGGTAAGAAAATTAATGTTGTTTTAGTAAGATTTAGTTATGGTTTTTACACAATATTCCAAAATAATTTGGGCTTAATAATTTGTATTTTGCCTAGAGCGGTTGTAATAATTTCATTTAATGCTTTTTAATGTGTTTGTGATTTCTTTTCGTTTTTAGCTAACGGCTAAGGTAATCGAGAGTAATTTAACTCCGCAACATGCCGATTGGATTCGCACTGATGTTCAGAGCATTTATAATCACCCAGGCGCCTCTCATCGTTGGAGAGCCCAGAAAATTCGAGAAAGACTGGATCAACGGTTTCCAGCCCTCCAGAACGTCGCTATTGTTGCTTACAAAGGAGTTGATTATCCAACATACTATGTAAAATATTTTGTGAAAATTTATATTAGGGGCGAATTTGTACTTTGTTTAGGATTCTAGATGTTTCTTTTTTACTATAAGGGTTTCATGCATATGTTCTTAGTTTTAGTAAGTCTATACGAAATAATTCTGTATTGAATTTTTTAATCTATGGTCTATGTATGTTTATGAATAAACCTTATAACTGAAATAATTTTTTTTAAATAGATTATTTATAGTTTTAAGGCACAATTTGTTGATAGCGGGTGATATAATTGTAAAAAGCATTTGAAACCTAATGCTCTAGGTCTCTAAGTATAAGAGAATTGTTTTAGAAGTAGTTAATGAGAATGAATTGTTTACTCTCTATGTGACAGCACTGCATCTATATGGTCGGAACTAATAAGTTGAGCAACATATTAGGTAAGCAGCTAAAGAAGGTGATTCGGCTCGATGCAATGTTGTTGATGCTATGTATAGAATTTTGAGCTTGTGTTTAAATGGAAAGACAAGCGAAAATCCAGGCAAATATTAAGCAACGTTACACCATCAAATTTTGCGTTAAACTCGGGAAAACTGCTTTAAAAGAGTTTAAAATGTTAAGGAGAGCATATGGAGATGGTGATTTATTCTCAGCATAAGATGGCACAAGGCTTTGAAAATGACAGAGAAGACGTTGAGGATGAACAAGCGCTGTGGTCGGCCATAGACTTCGACTGCGCTTGGTAGAAGGCAGTAGTATAAGGGGGATACAACAAAGTTCACGACGCCAAGTCGTTTAAAAATGTGGCTTTGATTCCCCTCGCCAACGTCCTAAAAAAGGATATGGCATGAAGAAGAAGAAAACAATAGTTAAAGGGCGATCACTAAGGCACAATAGAGAACGTCCAAAAAGTTGTGACGCAGCTTAACGGAATAAGACTTTCAGAACTGTTACCAAGGATGGCAATATCGTTGGGGACGGTGTGTACATTCATAAGGGGCATACTTTAAAGGGGTTAACATTAAATTTAGGACAAAATGACATTGGGTTTAGTTGACACCAAATAATCATGCTATGCCGATATTTTCCGCCATTTTAGAGATTTTCCTGTTTGTCCTGTTACTTGATTAACAATAATTGGCAATCTTTCAAGTAGCTACGAGTACTTATCATATTATGTATATGTAAACAATTATCTGTTATTATTGCGAAACAAAAATGCAGTAATATGATTTTTGGAGAACTACCTACCTATTGCAAAATACCGGAATGTATGTTGCTACACCAAAGCTAAGTGTAGTACACCAGTAGTTATCCGGAGGTGATAACTCTAAATAAACCCGCTACTCTATTGCGAGGGCGTGAGGTTCATAAAAGAAAATAGTGCTCACTAAATAATCTAAACGATGTTTCTTGGACACCAGATCCTAAATAAAGTAAACTGTCTTTAGTTGGATCTCCTGAAGAATAAACCTCCAAAGTTAATTGACTTGAAAATAAAACGCAAGACTTTGTAATTAACGAAATAGGATATATTAACTTGTAAGCAGAATGATACACAACATGTACACAACTGAAATTAATTAAGTTATCTTTAAAAAAATAAATAAATTCGTAACCAAACGAAATATTCAGTGTAACAAAATCGTAATTAAACGTAAGTCTAAATGGAATGTTCAAAAATAACAAGATCGTAATTAAACGTAAGTCTACCCTTTGAGGATTCACAAGGTTAACCTTAAATTAGATTATTAACTACGCATACGGGGGAAATGAGCTCACTTCGTCGACTTTGCGGTTTGCGAACATAAGTAACAATATAATAACAATAAGTCTTGCGAGGCCTATGCGCTACCAATGATTCAATTACGATTGATTATCGTATAATTAATTGGCATAAGCAGCTTAATTTTTCTTAGAGAAGCTTCTAGGCAAACTATTATTCAACGATAGGAATTTTAACACGCCATTGTACGTTGAGAAGATACCTGTATAAATAGGAGTAGGTGCTGACCCACACCGAAGACAGCGTGAATCAGAAGAACAAACTACTATGCATTTGCTAGCAAAGTACAAGAGGTATGAAGAGCAGCGGAGGGCAATATTTGATAAGGATAAAATTAGACCGGAAGAGGTGAAGGAACTGGATCTAGTTCGTCAGATTAACGAAGAGGTTCGAATAAGAGTAGATCATGTTAATATACCATCACCTTTACAGGTTGGTTTACAAGCAAATTTTTAGAGCATTCCTGAAAATCACCAGATAAAAATGTTCAGGAAGATAGCTTGGCTAGTCACTTTACACAAGAGGTAATGGTTTTGGCAATTGCCAACAACATACATTTTATCTGCATTCCCCCCAACAACACACATATTACCCAGCTGCTTTAGAAAAAGGTGATAAACAATACTAACAGATTTTAAAATATTTACGGGACAATGTGATTTACAAAAGGATATGTTTTGTGCTACTGAAAATTGGTAATTAAATAGTTTCTAAAAATTTCAGAAGACAGTATCAAAAACAAAATCAAAAACAGAAAGCGATAAAGTAAAACGAAAAACAGTACAGTTGCAGGTAAAAGCAAATCACTGAATGATTTTCAAGTAGGCGAAACATCTGGTAGTGCATCAAAAATAATAGGGACAAATATTCACAAGGCCAGTCTGACGATAATGAGGAAGTATGTATATGTATACATTGTATACTGTTTGAATTTGCTAAGGGAAAAAATAGAAAAAATAAGGCAGAAGCAACCAATTCGACGATACCGAAATACACGACACAACGACTTTCTGCTCATCAGTTTTTCAACAAAAAACAATAAGACCTTACGTTTTTCGGGTCTTAAAAACATTTAAAAGATTTTGAATTAGGTTTTCGAGCCAATATCATTATATGGTTACAGGTAAATCTCTAACTATTATTATTATTATTTTCTTGTGTCTCGGTGTTTATCAACCGGAAATTCGTATTGTGACGGATAATAATCAAGTCACAATATGTTTATTATAAGTTGAGGAATCTGCGTACTATTGAACAGGTGTATGGCAAAGGCTTCCCTCTTTCCCTTATTCTTTTCACATTTCTTTCTTTTCTACTCACTTTTTGGTGAGGGTTTCTGGTCTACTCTCCCATAGTAGCCGGTCCTCGTGGGAGAGAGGTGCCACGTTGACAGAACAGTCGGGCAACCCATCCCAGCAGTGACCCGAGACAACGCTGCTTAACTTTCATAATCGTGCGAGACTGGTGTACTTTAGCTACCGCAACTCGGGACCTAATTCTTTAATTACTAATTACAATATATGATAAATAACCCTAGAATTATTGTATTTTTACAGTTTAAAGATAAATAAACTGTTTGAACCTAATCTATAGAAAACAATTTTTGTCATCTGCAGCCAGCGTGGAGATTTTCGAACGTTCCTTTTAATTGATACATTGCCTAGTATATATTTATCGAAAACTTTACTAGACTAATATTTATTTATGAAGTATTTACCATATAACCGCTTAATTAAATAATATTTGTTTTTTCTGCATGTATTATAAGAAACTTCATTCAAAAAAATCCATGTTAAGTAAAAATGTACCAAAAATATTACAAAAGACGATTACAATTAGTTCAAATTAACTCCATTTCATGGTTCGAAAAATATTACAATAGAAGATTACAGTTTAATAATGTACGAGTATAGAAAATTCGTTCAAAGTATTTCATGGTATCTCTTTCCTGTAGAAAATGGGCACGTGACTTGTAAATAGATTTGTATATAAGCTGAAACCATTTCGTAAAAGAATTAAATCGGTTTTACCAGAATCAGTTAAGTGTTACACCTCTAAAAAAGTAACGTAGAAAAATGACAGCTTTAATAATTGCACTTTGCGTCAGTGTATTTGTGAGTTTTACCAGTGCCGAAGATTTGTCAGATGTGTCACTAAGGCCCCTTACCGCTATAGCTGCAAAAGGCCAGTTGGTTGAATCAAAAAGGGTGAGAAAATTAATGTTCGCTTAGGATGATTCCATCATAATTTACCCTTTATATTTTCTATGTTGTCTCGGGCGGTTGAACTAATTATATTATTCATTCATTTTTTAAATATATATATATTTTTCGTTTTTAGCTAAGGGCTTCAGTAATCGAAACTAATTTATCCAGAGACGTTGCCAATGGGATCGCCCACGATATTCAAGAAGTTTTTAATTACCCAGACACTGCTGATAATAGAGCCTCAAAAATTCATACTATACTGCAACAGCGATGGTTTCCATCCTTACATAATAACGTTTTTATTAATTACGAAGGACATCATTTTTGGCAAAAATATTTTGTGATAATTCGTGTTAACCGCGGCGACTATGTACTCTGTTTTGGAATGTAGATATATTTTTGTTTTCTTTCTATAGTAGATTATTTCTCATTAGATTTTAATCTGTGGTTTGATAACTGTTTATGAATAAACCTTATAAATAAAATACAAAAATTGTGTTTTCTGAAATAGATTATTCGTACCTTTAAGGCATAATCCTTTAATTTTGAGTAGTGGATTAAAAGCAAGTTACGTTAGAAGAATCAGTAACGATCGATTGAGAATTGTAAATAACATTTGAAATCGAATGTTTTAGGCATATGTGTTTATGAATAAATTTTAAAACAACGCAAAGAATACATTTTTAAAAAATATTAAAGGCTTTTCCTTCTTTAATGGTAGCCATACACGTACCGGCCGGCCTGTCAGTTACGCCTGAACAGTCCGCCGGGAGACCGGCCGCCGGAATGTGAGTGGGTTCCGGCTGGCCTGTCAGATCTGACTGAACCGGAGGCCGGAGAACGAACGAAAACACGTTCGTTCATCCGGCTGAACTGACGGGAGCGCAGGCGCACCGGTTCGTGAGTGGGGTGAGGCGACAGGCCGTCAATTAGTCAGATTGTCAGATAGTACCTATATACTCAGAATATATTTCGCGTCCTGTTTAATCTCGTCTGTGTTTGGAGGAATTCGTCAGTTTATACCGGAGTGAAATGTGACTTTGGAAAGTGAAATCACCTGATTACCACGATCCCTATGTAGAACCTTGTAAATTGCTTCACGGGTTTTAGGTATAATTATGCCAAGTGCATGGGGTGATATGATCGTAGAAAACTTCAGGTCCTCCAAACTTCTCCCAGTAGCTAGGAACCTCAGCGTTGCCGTCAGTCGTTCATGTGGGAAGATCGCATTTCTCAGCACCGTATTTTTTCTCGCAATTAATGGCGCAACCAATGACAAAAGTTGTAAATACGTATTTTCGTCCATTCTTAGGTAATTGTGCCATTCTTTTGGAGCCAGTTTCAATTATTCATTAAGCAAATTGACGTGTGAATACGAATGTCTCCTCAGCAACCACTCTTTACACCATACTTTTTTCCTCCGTTTTTTATTAGCCTCTAATACAACTATTAAAGCGAGAATCGCACGCGCATTTTCATCACTGGGGAATATGATCACAGTATGTCAAGTTCGCCGGCCTGGTTTCAACCACAGTTTCAACTGAAGGTGTATGGGGTTTTCAGTTCAACAAGCCGCCGCGCCGGTCTAACTGACAGGCCGGCCGGTACGTGTATGGCTACCATTAGATATTGTAATCAAGGCAGATGCCTTGGAAAGCCAGAATTGTTCTTGGTCAAACCAGGATTACTGTTTCTGTCACAAATTGATTATTAGAGATAAATAGTGACACTATACCCACACGGTAAAACTTCAATAAATTCTTTCATTTTCAGCTTGACTGAAATGAAGGATTTATACAAAGGCACAGACAAGAAAGATATGTACATAGATAATCTGGTACACAGATGAGTTAAAAACTGACAGTAAGTCCACCAATATAATGCTTATGCATCTCCGCCTGGTCGGGGACTGCCTGTAAAATCTTATAACCTTTAAACCATATCAGATACAAGGCAACGGAAAAGCGGATGGACTTGCAAAGGAAGGATCAGAAATAACCTTTACTGGGTCTGAACCGCTATTTGGAACCACCAAATCCACTAACCGTAGTTGACTAACTAGTTGGATGTACAAATAGTACCAAAACCACTAATGTAATTATGCGGAGGGACATAGACATAGCAAGACTATGAGAAACACGCCATTCAAAAACTGACGGATGACATACTACAATTAAGTAGGTATTAAATTACGTCAGTGAAACCGGTCACTGCAACCTACGTGAACACATGCACAAAATGGGAATTTCTCATGCAGATACTGTAATGTGGTAGGCCTCCCATCTCATTTTGCTTGATGGTGACATGCATTCCTAGGAGAAGCGGACTTCCGAGAAGCTCTAATTAACTAGAAGGAATCTAGTGGAAGGGCTGATAAAAACGGAAAACCTTTTTACTGAACAAGTGACTGATGAGCAGCACAATCAGCCCTAAGGCTGAAGTGTTAATGATTCCTAATCCCTACTCAGCCCTCATTTTCTAACCAACCAACCTTAGTATTTTTACAGTTTAACAACGAATCAGTTATTTCAACCACAGATATCGAAAAGAGGCTCTTGTCACCCACTGCTGATTTTCAATGTTTCTTTTGGGATGTACTTAACATTACCTAACATACCTTTACCGAAAACTTTATAATATACGAATGTTTATTTATGAATTATTTACCATGTAACCCCTTAATATTTGTCTCTTTTGAATGTTTTATAAGAAAATTATTACGAAAAAATCCATGTTAAATTCTTAAAAATGTGTGAAAGATATTACAATAGACAATTGCAGTTTAATAATGTATAGAAAATTCGTTCAAAGTAATTGCATTTTACGGTACGAAAAATATTACAATAGAAAATTACAGTTTAATAATGTTAGAAAAGTGGTCCAAAGTATTTTACGGTATATATTTTCCTGCAGAAAAATGATCACGTGGCTTTAGCAGATTTGTATATAAGCTAAAAATGAGAAATTTTAGAATCAGTTAATTGTCACACGAAAAAGTAACAAGGAAAAATGGCAGCTTTCAAAATTGCACTTTGCGTTACTGTACTTGTTAGTCTTATTGCTGCCGAAATTCTGTCTCCAAGGCCACTTCTAGAAGATTCACTGTTTGAACCAAAACTGGTAAGAAGATTAGTAAGATTTATTGACGGTTTTTACAAAATATGCAAATCACAATTTAAGCTCTATCATTTGTATTTTGCATATTTTCTCGAGCGGTAATTATTTTTTAACTTTTTAAATACAGTTGTCCTTTTTTGTTTTTAGACAAGGGCTGTAGTAGAGGAAACTAATATAAATCCAGACCGTGCCAGGGAGATCGCCGCGTATGTTCAGAAAGTTTTTGATAGAACAAGGGATCAGAGTCAAAGAGGCAAACAAATTTTAAATAGACTGAATCAATTATTTCCAAGTTATCGTAACAACGTCATTATTAATTTTGACGTAGCTTATGTACATAAATCATATTACGTGTTCATTAAGGTTAACAAGTACGATTCTGTACTTTGTTATATGTACTAGAAGTATTTTTATTTTACTTCAAAGGTTTTATTCATATTATTCTCAATTTTATTAAATCCATAGTAAATAAGTTTGCAGTAGATATTTAAAGAATATGTCTGAAATCTATGGTTCTATGTACTTTTATGAATAAAGGCTTTTTGTGCTATATATACCTATACCTATACTAACCTAAATCGACGGTATGCTAAGATGCATTGGGGGAACGATGGAGTCGAGACCACGCAGGTTGGCCCCCGAAGCGCTGCCTGTGCGGTTCGAACCGGAGCCAGAACACACCAATACATCTGCCGACCCTGGCTCCAAGCTTGGGTACCGAGGTCGCCTCCCAGTAATCATACTAAAATACCTTCGATAACCGTTAATCTCACAACACTGCAGGTCAACCTTCTTCGTCTCTTTCGACGAGTAAGGTTAGCCTCCTGCCCGGCACAGTGTAAAGAGGCTCACAGAACTCATGCTTATGAGTTAATAACACGCCGTTGGTCTAGGCTTTGGCCGTAAGAGGGAAAAAGCTAAAAGAAGGAGTAACGTTAGAAGAATCAATAACGGGTGATTTAGAATTGTCTTCAAACCGGAAAACCACAACAATAATGAACAAACATGTCTTTTGATATTAAGTAAAATGCCATCCTCGGTAGAAAGACTTCCATGGCCAAGTTGGAATCAGTTTCTGAAGATGTTCTCTTCATCAAACTACAAAAGTAAAATTTACCGAAACAGGTCCTCTGATAACTTGGTAAAGGATTGGGGGTTCTGTCTCAACCACCCTTTATGTTGGTACTTAATTTCTTGAAGAGAGTATCTTCACCTAATTAGCTAAGTGTTTTGGTTAAATTATTTTGAGCCATCTTCCTGCTAGTCGTTGATTGTAGATTTCCCTTACAACGCGGTCACTAGGATTTGTTGGAATTACGTCGTTGAAAGGTATTTCCAAGGTTACCATGAAACGTTTTTGCTTGGACGGTTTGCTGCCGTTCCAGAGCCCAAGTCCAAATGAGTTTTAGGATAATTTTGTATATTATCAATTGTTTTATAGGGACAGTTGTGAGTTCCTATCAAGCAACGAAAGCATTTGTTTCACTTTCATGTTCAGTTGAGCCTTTTGATCTTTCAAGTGGAGGCCAAGGTATTTTACTACCGTTATTTTTGGGATTGGTGCATTGTTTAGGTTAACTTCAGGGCAAGTACTCCGAGTTTTCATTATTGATTCTAATTTTCCACCGTCTTTTGGTGTTAATTTTTATCCTATCCCTCCGCCAGTCACGGAAGATTAATTAAGTCTTGGAAAAGCTCCCAGTTGGTATCTTTCATATTTCACTTCACTGACTGATAGCATTCCACATTGCTGTAGATGCCTTTTGTAGGTTACAAAGAATTAGGCATAGGTTGAGGTACGAAGTGTCTTCAATTGGAACCTCTGGATAATGGCAGTGTTTTGCTCCAAATATGTATGTACCCTCCAAGTGAATCTTCGGTCAAGGTGTTCTTATTATTTTTGTATTATTTTATTATTCAAAGTTACTGGTGATGATTTCCTTAAGCATTTTGTGAATACTTTTTTGCCTATTGTTCTATTTCATTTAAGTTACGTTGCAAAGGCGTTGCTGCTATACATAATGGGACATTTATTTTCGGCGAGAATGGTTGTGTCACCTGAGAATATATCTAGATCCAGTTATGTTTAGTTGGTTTGCTGTGAAAAGTAAGTATAAAATAGGTTCAAGGTCACTTCCTTGGAGAATCCCCGATGCTATTAGTTATAATTTTGTAACTCCTGTTTCGTATCTTACTCTAAAGTGCGTTTCATCTAGAATTTATTTAAGAAGAATAAACATGGTGTTGGGTATGTTTCTTTTCAGTTTATATAATAATCCTTGATGCCATAGTTTGATTTATGGTGTCCATTACAAGTTGCACCTTTTTAATGGTCGAATGATGCCCCCGGAAGCCAAATTGTTGGTCCGGAATCAAACCTTTTGCAGTTAGAATAGTGGTTAATCTCTTTGCTGGTACTTTTTTCATAATCTTTGACATCGTCGGTAGTAAACTAACTAAAAAATCTGAGGTGGAATCATTTGGTGGCTTGCCTGGTTTATGGATGAGTATTATCTCAGTCACTTTCCATTGGGACGGAATAGGTTTGTTAGCATATTTATGCTCTTGTGTGACAATTCTGTCATTATCTGTCCCGTGATTAGCTCATATCCAGTTTTAAATAATTTTTGGTGAGACTTTTAATTTCTTTTGAGGTTGTTTTCGTTATTTGTTCTCTGGACTGTTGTGTAGTTTGAAGGAACTCATGGATATGCTCATCTTCCTTTTCATCTGATGTTGGTAGTGGTTGGAACACTTTCTCCGCAAATATTTCTGCATTCTTTTTCTCTGTTTTAGCACAACTTCTGTCTGGTTTTCTGATGGGTAGTGCAGGTTTCTTTAGTTGTCTCGATGTTTTAGTTGCCTTCCACAAGGCTTAATTTGAGTTGGTAGTTGGTGTTAGGTTTTTTAAATACTCTTGGAAGAGGTTGTTCTTTAGTTCCACTAATTGTTTTCACTGTCTCGCTGATCAGTTGTAGTTTGTCTTATCTGTAGAGCGTTTAGTATTTTTCGTAAGTTTTTTTTAATCACGGATATTCTGTGATCAGTCTTTTGCTTATGTATTGTGGTCGGTGTTGCTTCCCAATCAGCTTCCTGGATCAGGGTTGTAAAGCTTTGTAGTTGTAGTTACAAGTCATTAGCTGCCTTTAAAGGTATTTGGAAGTTTATTTTCTCATCAATTATTTCGTTGAAGATGTTCCTGTTGGTTTTGTGGTTATGCAATCTAGCTGGGTTTTCTTTTTCTTGTAAATAAATAGTGGCTATCACAGGCGAATAATCTAATCCGATATCATCATTTGGTTCTAGCATTAAATATCCAGGAGCCTTCTGATATAAAGAAATCAAAGCAGTCAGGAATCTTCTTGATGTCCTAAGTTTGATTCTTGCAATTTGGTGCTGTGAGCCTTAGTTTCCAGCTTGTGTGCTTCTCGTTGAAGTCACTGTCAGCTAGGAGTCTGTTTCCTAGGCTAGGTACTTAATTAGTTCATTTTGAGCCGATACATTCTACGGTTTTGTAAACATTTTTCCTTAAGGGGGGGTTTTAGTAGCATGTTTACGCGCTGAAAATTGTGTAATTTTAAAATAACGGTACGGTTAAATAATGACAGTTGAAAAGAAGGACGAGTATGAATTAAAATTTTTAGACCTTTCCTTCATACGCTACAAGGCCAGAACGACCAATTTTAATATAGTAATTAAATTATGGCCTATTATGAAAAACTTACGAAAAGGGACTTGCACAAGACATCGATCAAAAATGTATTGATTTTCGCATGTAGCGGGGTAGGTTTCAATATTACCTTCCTATGCATGTATCGACCCTTTTGCAAATTTGTATAATTTTGGCGTGATCTTTATTTAACTTTAGAAAAAATTGCGTATAAATTTTTAAAAACTGATTAAAGATAGGCAACCCAATATTCACCGACTCTGTCAATGTCACTGTCAATGTTTACAAAGAGGTTTAAGAGATTAAAAATCGGTATTCGCAAATACTTATACTGAATTTTGAAGTTTTGTTGGGTAGAAGCCGGTAGAAGCAATACTAGAAGAACCAATCCTTTCTTGGCTGGTTTTAAGTCAGGCAACCCAAAATACTTAAAAACGAAAAATATTTTAACTAAAACCCACCCTTAATTGTTTAAGTTTTAACGGATGATTTTTAAGTGCAATCAATTCTGATAAAGCAGTAGGTTATCTGTATATAAAAATCAGTTGAAGAGCTACTAGAATAAATACGAGTAGAAGCAAATATTATTTTATAGCAGCATTGCAAAAAAAAAACAGGAAGGTATCGTTTTATCTTTAATTGAAACAAAGGAGATAAACGTTTGTTCACTTATTAAATTTTTAAGGTTTGCTGATGATAAGTATTTACCCGATAACCGTTTGTTCAAGAATTTTCCTTAGATTATTTATTACTTCACTTCTGAAAATTTGGAATTTGTACATACAAGTACCGATGACTTAGAATCAAGAATTCCGCAAGTAAACATTATTTTTAAGCATGGGAAAGTTCGTGGGTTTCTAGTGTTTTAATGGGCTTTAATAACGACATTTTTTGTTCAATATATACTTTTATACAAGGTGTAGGTATTGTGTGTTCTGCTAGGGAATTTACAATCCTTTTTTATATTCGAAAATAAAAATTAATTTTCTTTGAAAGTTTATTGTACCAATTTCCTATAAAATATTTCACAATAGGCATGAGTTAATACGTTAAACACCTATTAGAAAACCGTGCAAATTTTTCATTAGTTAATCTGTTAATATAAAGAGCGGGCTTATTATACGCCATTGCCTTGATAAATTGTATAACTAATCTCAGAATAAGCAAGAAGGAGCTGTTGCTTTGATGAATTGTATTATGTTAATCCCTGTAGTAAATCGTTAAAAACCGAAAGAAAGATTATAATTGTCATTAGCGAAATGGCTGCTTGATAATTAACAATCACGTTGTTATGTGTAAATAATAATATTTGAGTTAGTTTTTCTAGAATTTGAAACTTTCTTGACGTCATTAATCTGACAATATTTGCGAGTAAAGTATAATTCTCACAGAAATGTCGAAATAATCCGAAAATTCCATAGTTTTTGCTTCTGTCGAGTTTCTTTCTGGAAATTGTTACCAGAATCCTAAAATAGAACAAAAATGCATGAAGAGGTTCTAACGTACCACGATATTTTTAGTTCAGTTGCTAATGAGCATTTGTAAAAAAGGAATATAAGGTAATTGAATAATTTTAATAATTTGAATTTGTCGCGTTTACTAAATAGTGTTTTTGATAGTACAAAAGTATGCCTTTTTTAGCTACTGCATGGTAATGTCTCTGACTTGAAAAGAAGAACCATACAATAGTAACAATTGTTTGAAAGTTATAGTAAATCAGAGGAAGGAATACAGGTTTACAGAATTACGGATCTACAAAACAATAATTAAATCGGTGGTATGCCAGCGAGGTATGGGCTTTACGAAAACAGGAACAACAAATGTTAAGTGTTTGAGAAAGAAAGATTTATGGTGTAGGAGTTATTAAAGCACACCGCATTAGATGGCTGGGCCATTTAATTCGAATGAAGGAAGAGAGGACACCCTACAAAATATGGAATACAGGAGTAACAAGAAGACAGCGATGAGGAAGACCAAAAACGCAATGGAAAAATGAAGTATAATAAAACTTAAAAATGTTAAACAATAGTGAGTGGAAACAAAGTGCCAAAGACAGAAAAAAGTGAACCAAAATCGTGCAACAAGCTAAAGGCCTTCAAAGCCTATACCGCTACTACATATGTATACCTATATGTTTTTATTGAGAGTTTAGCTATTACGTTAGCTATTTACTTGAATTACTAAACAACTAAAAAGACCCGCGTATAAGATAATAAATTTGGTGGTCTTTTTACCCTATTTTAAGCATTTTACACCTCTAAAAACATTACCCTTTAACATATTCTTTTAAAACAGTGTTTTAAAATTAGTTATCTCAGTAAACAATTTATTTTCTTGCCTCAAATGTAACTATACTATGGCCTCGAATTAAAGAACATAAACATGATTAAAAAACGAAATTGAAGGATCCAAAATTGCTGAACATGCCTAGAATAATAACCACAAAACCCAGTGGGATAATTCCAAAATTATATGTAAAGGACCCATACAAGGTAAAAAAAATAACTAATTACCTAAATTATAGGAAAATTAATGTTAAAAAGTATTAAGGTCCTTTAGCGCTTCTTATTTTTCTATTTTCCGACAGTTTTTCACGAGCAGAGTTGTTGGATTGTCCTTACTATTTCGTTCTCAAACTTTTGTTGCTGGAGTCTCGCATATTATCGAATATCCTAACACCAAAATTTCATGTTTTCTTGTATCTTTTTAAATTTTTTCGAGACTTTAATGAGCATCTGATAGAAAAAATAATTTGAAAAGCTTCAGATGCAAACCAGACTGTGAAACTGAACTGTCATATTTGTACCTGAAAACCTACAACTTCGGTAGTTTCATTAATTATACTATCTTAAATAGTTCAGTTGTTTAGTTTTACTGCCTCAGTTAAAATAGTAACATTTGTAAGACCAATTTTCAAATTCTGAAAGGGATATCATGTATCTACCCTCCCCAGGAGCACCTATGTATTTTTAAAATGGTTACTGAAGTCAGTTGTCCTTCTGAAAAGGTTTAAAATAAAGCCCTAACAGTGAGGAATTTTAATTTAACAATGGAAGAAGAAGAATACGTCTTCATCTTCTGAAAAGATTTTTATTGAAAACTTTTTTTCCCCAGTACTTTAAAGCAGTTAATTGAAATATAATTTTTGGGTGAACTTAGGGTATCTCATATTTCAGAAATGAAAATATTAGGTCAATTCAAAGGTTTTTTAATAACTTCAAACCTCAATTTTTATTATTTAAAAACTGTAAATTTGAAAGGATTAACACCATAATTGTAATAGTTTGCACTGAACTTAAAAACCTGAACTTTATGGAACCTAAAGCATAATCAAAATTAAATATTAATTATTAAGAACTAAATAAATAAATACACAAATTCGGTGGGGCCATGAAACAATCCCTTTATTTGTCCTGAAAAAGGAAATTGCTTTTTCCTGAAAATTTAAAAATCCGTTGGGCTAGTTTTAATTTTTGTTAATTTCAGTGTCTTTCATAATATTAATTTACAATGACCAAAATCGAAATTTATTATTTTTTTCATTAAAGCTAAAATTTTAGAAGCAAAGGTTTTTGTACAGCTCCATGCAAAATTAAATTCAGAGGTCTAAATTTTCATAAATTTCAGAAATGTTATACCTTTCCTGAAAGTATTTATCTAAAAGTTTTTTCTGGAAACTCCAAAAACTCGGCAGAATTATTTTAGTATCTTGTATTTATTGTTTTGAAAGGATTAAACAAGAGTTTGAGCTTAAAAATATGCAAATCTTCTGAAAAATTGGATTTCTACCGAAATCCTACAATTCCTAATTTCGAAACATTATATTTCAGCTAGAAGTTTTTCATGAAATCCATAATTTTACAAATTGTAGTTTAAATTTTGTATATATTTTTTTAATTTAAAAACTGTAAATTAAAATCACAAGTGTAATAGTTTTCACTGCACTTGAAACCTGAAATTTGTGGAACTTAAAGCAGAACTAAAATTATATATTAATACGGAGGATTAATACAAGGAACAGACTCAATAACGAAGGTCAAATACCCCGTAAAACCACAAACATAATTAATACCAACAAATATGCATTTTAACAACTGAGGATGTCAGCTTTTTGTTTGTATTAATTATTTTTGTGGTATTACAAGGTATTTGACGTTCGCTAATAAAAGTGGATGAAACGGTTTTGTTAAGGTGTTAAACAGGTTAGGGTTGAAGATTGTGCCTTCAGAAGTTTGGTACTTTCTCTGAAATTCTTTATACTTCTCTACTAGGAACTCCAAATTTTAAATATTTTATATTAATTTATAAGTTTGAAAAGACTGAGCAAATTGAATAGTAACTGATATTTCAGAAATAGAAATATTACTTGCCATATAAAAAAATCATTAAAATTTTTGAGGTTCTTCATAAATCTTGAATTCAAAGAATTTTTCTAATAATATCGTATTTTATTTGTTGTTATTTAATTATATTTAATTAAATACTGCAAAGTTGAAAGAATTAAAACCACAGTTTGTACTGCATCTGAAACATCTGAAACGTACAAAACCTGAAGCATAACCAAAATTAAGTACCTATAAATAAAGAACTCGGAATAATCCCAAAAAATTTCAGATCTTTAATCAGGAAAGGGAAAATTGTCTTTTTTGGAAAATTTAAAAATCTGTTGTAATAATTTTAACATTTTTATTTTCAGTGTCTTTCATAATTTTAGCTTGGAACGATCAGAAATAAAATTGGGTATGGCCGAGAACAATTCCTAAAGCTATAAGGTCACACTTTTGTCCTGAAAGGAAAAAGTGTTTTCCCAGAAAATTTTTGTAATTTTTTCATTCTCTTTCATAATTTTTCTTTGGAACGGTCAATATCAAAACTCGTTATTTTGATGTCAAATTAAAAAGCTAACATTACAGAAGCAAAGCTTTTATAAGCTTTTGTATAGCTTCTGTTTACATTGTTGTGGGAATTATAGCAGACGACCGATCGTAAGGTGTGGGTCCGGCGAGCATCGGGGGAATGAGGGAGTAAGTCGGGTGCGCGAGAAGTACGACAACGACGGCACACGTGCGAGCGAGACAGTTTGAAAAATGCTAAAGTATGAAATGTAACTTAATTAAAATAAAGAAGTTGTGCAAAGGATCTGTTTAGCTTTACTAAAATCCCACATTATCATAAAGTTAGAATTACCCAAAATTCTTAATTTTAGAAATTTTATACCTCAAGATTTACAGCAGATTATGAAGAATTCTAATACTTCGGTTAGTGTCTATTTAGGTTGGGTTGGGGTGTCATTGTTGAGACAGAAGAACTCGACGTTTCGTCCACTTTTTTAAGGGGCTTCATCAGGAGGAGCTTGTCAGCTAACCCAGAGGTGAAACCCTACTGAAGAAGAACAGAACAAGCAGCGACCTTATGCCGGCTGTAATCGGGCCACTAGCGATGGCGATGACGATAACCATTGTCATGATTCAAGTTATTAGGGCTCACGGGCTGTAATTCTATGGGGTTATTTGGATTAATATGTCAAAACCTAAATCTCAATCGTTTCCAATTTCATCAGTCTTATTTTTACTTCGTCACTCAAACTTAACAAAAATTCCTGAAAAGCTTTTCAGTTAGAATATTTATTCATTGACATACATAGAACCATAGATTAATGAAATAATTATTTTCTCTACGATAGAACATTTTCTTTGAAAATGTAATTTGAAATTACTTACTACTGATTTACTAAAATTAAGAACAAGCATGAAATCTTTATGGTAAAACGCATCTACAATCCAAAACAAAGTACATATTCACCATTAACATAAATCTGCACAAAATATTTTTGATAATAAGCAGCTGCTGCGAAGTTAACGATGACGTTGTTAAGTACGGATGGAATACGTTGATTTAATCTAGCTTGAATCGCAACGGCCCTATTTACTGGACCACCCACGGTATTATAAATGTATTGGATATCGTTGGCGATTATAAAGGCATCGTTTGGAGATAAGTTGGTACCGACTACTGCAGCCCTTGTCTAAAAGTAAAAAAATTATGTGCATTCCACAAAATTGTTATTAAAATAATATTTGCTCACCGCTCTTGGTGCCACCAGTGGTTTCTCTACAGTTACGCTAGAAAGTGCCCTTTGGGACACATCTTCAGCACTGATAAAACTAATAAGTGCAACAACCCAAAGTGCAATTTTAAAAGCTGCCATTTTTTTTCGTTTCTGTTGTGGAGTAACCGATTTTCAAAAACTGATGCTCTACGTTTGCAATTGTTAACTTATATACAAGCATAATAAAACCACGTGTTTCTGTGGGAAAATGTATATTTGAGCTGATAAGAAGATATCCCGGTATTTCTTAGTAAATACCTAGTAAAATATTGGCCTTAAATGTTAAACCTGCATGTTTGTTCTGTAATTATTTTTAAAATTGTTTTCAAATCAGCAGTCTACATAAGTAGTTACTCAGAATTTTACGCATTACAGGTGTTATTTAACAAAACAAATACGAAGGGCTTAAAAGGTTTTAAAGTAGAATGTATTTGCAAACAACAGAACAAATGTTGATATTGACGTTGAATTAAACATTTCGCAAAATTAATGAAAAGGTCGCGTTTACACTGCAGTTACAATCAGATTTTTATCTTCAAACGCAAATATTAAGATTCTTTTTTGGATGTTCTTAGAAAACCTTATGATTTTTACAATATTTTAGATGGGCTTAGACGAACAGGAATTTAGACGCACTTTATACACAGGGTGGGCCACATAACTATTCCAATCCTTTTAATGCATTTTCTTCTAAAACAATTTTATCGACAATTCAGTAATTCAGAACTTGCGAAATACTTTTACAACATGTAACTTTTCGGGCATTCTGAATTGGCAATATATCGACATCTTTAATCGTTTAGACTGTGCCGCAAAGAAAAACCAAAATGTTCAAAGTTCAGTGCAGATATGTCAACATTGATCGAATTTTGTAAATGTGGGGAATGCATAACTAAAAAAATTTCGAAGCACCAAGTTCCTAAATTTAGGATTTTATAGAAAATTCTAACTCTGTGAAAATGTCAAGTTCTAGTTTTAAGAATTTTACAGAAGGTGTACTAAAGCTTTGCTTCAGAAAATTTAGCTTTGTAAATAAACCTTGTAGCTTTAGGAATTATTTCATGACCGCACCGAGTTTGTGCGTTTATTTGGTTCCTACTAATATTTGATTATGCTTTAAGTTCCATAAGGTTTAGGTTTGTAACTAGTTCAGTTCAAACTATCACAAATATTGTAATTATATTTTACAGTTTTAAAATAATCAAATATAAATTTTTAAACTTATAGAAAAAAGTTTTGAATTATGAATTTCGAGAAAACTTCTGGTTAAAATATAAAGTACGAACATAAGGAATTTTTTTGGAAATGTATTCGTCTTCCCACAATTTCATATTTTGAACCTCATAGTAAAAGATTGTGTGGCCTTACTTAATCCTTTGAAAACTGATATTAAAAGAATTCTACCGAAATAAGTTTGATATAAAAATAATAAATTTTGATTCAAATCATTCCAAAGTAAAGCTATGAAAGACACAAAACTAATACAACAGATTTTTAAACTTTCAGGAAAAAAAACAATTTTCCTTTCTGGACTAAAAGGCTGAGCTTCTTTAGAAATTATACCGGATTTTGTCCTTTATTTATAGGTTATGCTTCAAGTTTTGTACATTTCACGTTTCAGGTGAAGTGGATTCAATTCTTTCAGTTTTACAGTTTTTATATAACAAAAATTCCTCTATCTTTAATGAGTTTTTACATGCTAAGTAATATTTCTATTTCTGAAGATACCCTAAGTTCAAACTGAAATTAAAAGAAAATAAGTTTCAGGAAAAACCTGGTTTTTCAGAAGATAAAAACGAATTCCTCTTCATTCATTCTTAAACTGAAAGGTTAAGGTGAATATTGTAAGATTTCGACTTTTACTTAACATTTTCCAAATTATAAATATTACAAAATACGTAAGTAATTAAACCTAAAATATAAAAGGATTTCAGAAAATTTTTCCAACTTCTGAAGGCATAACCTTCAGTCCTAGACTGTTTAACACTTGAACATGTTCTAAGTTTTAAAGCTTTACGTTACTGTAAATTCATACTTCTGTTGTTCAGATATTGAAAGTCTTCAGTTTTCGATAAAAGTTGGTATTTCAGGCATATTAGTTAAGACTGTTTTTCCGTCCTTATTAATATCTAATGTTCGTTATGTTTTAACTTTCATAAATTTCTGGTTTCAAGTGCAGCGCAAACTCTTAATAAATTTTGAAGCACACACTTCCTAAATTTAAGATGTTCTGTAAAATTCTATTTTGTGAAAAGTGGTCGAGTGGTTAAGGCATCCGACTATAGTGTGGACGGTTTCGGGGTCAAACCTGAGTCAGAAGCTCGGCGGGTGTCCTGGATAGTCACTGAAAATAATTGGGAACTGAAACACAGTGGTGTGGAGTAGGGAAGGCTCGGTGCTTACCACAACACACCGTACGCATAGCATGCGAAACAACCGAGGTATAAGAAGCGTCCATGTTGCCCGCCATGCTCCCTTGCGTGGACTTTAGTGCCGATACTTATACTAAAAATAATGAGTTATGATTTCTCAAACTAAAAAAAAAAAAATCGATTACAGGAATTTTTTCTTCAATTTCTGTTTGTTTTATTAAAGCCTTCTATTGTGGGAATTATACCAGACGGCCGATATTCAGGTGGTGGTCCGGCGCGCATCGGCTGAGTGAGGGTAGTAAGTTGAGTGCGTGAGAAGTATGTCATCGAGGGTAGACGTGTGAGACGGTTGGAGAAATATTACAGTATGAAATGTAATTTAATTAAAATAAAGAAGTTGTGCAAAGGCTCTGATTAGCTTTCCCAGAATCCCACACTATGTTAAAATAATGCTTGATAAAGCAACTTTCTGTTTTTTTAAATCCCTTTGCAGCTCAAAAAGCGCTATTTTTCCTGGATATTCAACCCTTTAGGTTTAATTTAATTCAAAAAATAATAACAGAACTGATGAACCTGTTCCTGTGTACGTCTTTTCTTCTCTTATTCTTAAATACTGTAATTAGACGAATTTGTTCTAATGAACATTTTATCTTCGCAATAAATCTGTATAAACCAAAACAAACATCAACGAAAAAGGTTATTTAATGTTTGTGATAATAAGCAGCTGCTTTATAATAAATATTTATGTTATATTTACGTAAGAAAATATTTCAAATTTCGTGGAATTTCAGAGACCTTGTTTAAAGCGTAGTTGACTGCATTATAATTAATCCTGATATTGTTGGGGATCAGAGTGGTACACTTTGTGGATAAGTGGTCCTTGATTAAACGTGGAAGTAAAATCAAGTACCTACTTAAAACATTACGAATTTAACAAACTTTCTACTTTTTTTTTAATAGAAAAGCAGAAGTAAATTTAGGTTTCTTGGTTTCGATTTAAGGCAATTTTCCTTATGTATTGGCTTTAAATCTCATTCTTTTTCTATTCCCTATGATTTTTAGGAGTCGGATTGGGCTTCTATGTCTTTCGGTACTCATTTCCTTCAGGCCTTTCTATTTCTTGCTAGATGATTCATCTCACGTACCTTCTTCTTTCCACTTCTATTTGATGCATTGAACCATTTTATTCTTGGTCTGCCTCTCTGTTTCTTTTTTGTTTTTCCTGCTTCTATTCTATTATGATTCATTCTTATAAAATGGCCATACTAGTTAAAACGTTTATGTTCATTTTTTTCCTTATTGGTTTTTATTTTGTTGCTTCTTTAATATCTTCGTTGCTGATTCTATCCCATTTAGTTTTTTCTGTTATCCTTCCCAGATGTTTTATCTCTATTGCATTTATTTTGGCTTGGTGTTTTTTCCGTATCGTCCAATTTTCACTTGAAAATGTTATTGTTGGTAGTGTTATATTGTTGAATATGCTCATTTTTATTTCCACATCGACTTCTTGGTGTCCTAGCACCGTTTTGTTTAATGCATTTTTGTTGATTTGTTTGTTCTATTCGTTATTTTGGCATCTAGTTTTCCACCATCGGTTACAATTCATATGTTGTTACACTTTCTAATGACTTTTCTCTATTTAATGTCTTTGTTGTTTTGATTATCTTTGAGTTTTTCATTTACCATTATCAACTTAGTCTTCTCTGCTTTTACTTCCATCTTTAGATTTTTTATTTCTTTGATCCATGTATTTATTAATCTTTGCATTTAGTTGCTTTTGCTATTAAGATTATATCAACTGCTTATTTTAATTGGTTTTAGATTTCTATATCCGATTGTGGTATTTAGACCTTCTTCTTTTAATGGGCTTAACTTATCTCCTTGTTTTATTTCTTTATTTATTTTAAACTCTTCCGTTCTTTGTCCTGGGATCTGTATTTTGCCCTTGAGTGTCTCATACATATGTGCTTTTAATTATTTTGATAATAAACTTCTAAATCTTCCAAGCTTCTCCATATTTTTTTCCATCTAATGTATCAAACGCTGCGTTTAAGTCTACGAAGGTTAGATACATTTCTTCTGTTTTTCTCTTAGAATGTATATCTTGCAATTTGTGGGTCTGTAGGATCTGAAAGCTGGTTGTTCTTCTTCCAATTTGGGTTCAACACATTTCCTTAATATTCCTTCTAAAATTCTTGTATACAATTTAAAATTGGTTTTGAGTTAAGCATATTGTTCTGTAGTTTTCACAGTCTTTGTCGGCTCTTCTTGAGTATAGGTATTATTAAATTGTATTCCCATTCTTTAGGTATCTTTTATGTATTCCATGTTTTTTTTACATACAGCCCATAGCCATTCTTTTGATATTTCTCCTAGTCATTTAATCATCTCGGGAGCTATATCGTCTTCCCCACATGCCTTTCCTGTTTTGATTTTTTTTATTCTATTTCTTCTCTGGTTATTTCTTGCAAATTAATGTTATATTATTCATCCTCTGACAATTTCATCTTTAGGTAGGTTTGCATCAAACTTTTCTACATAAAGTTTTTTCCAAGTTTCTAAAATTTCTGTCGGTGCTATTTTTAATTGATTTTGTTTGTCTTCTATCGCTCTTCTTTTGCCCCTCTTAGTCTTTTTATTCTTGCCCAGAATTTTCTATTATCTGTTTTATGTGTTTCATTTATCTCTTTGCCAAATTCCCCCAGTTTTCTCTTTTTGCTCTACTTCTTTTACTTTATGTCTCTTTCTGTTATTATCTTCTTTGTCATTCGTAGTTTGGATAATATGTTTTCCAGGCCGTTTTGTTTTCTTTTACTAGTGCTTTTATTTCATTATTCCACCGTTTTGTTCTTTTAATGTGATTACTAAATATGCTTCTTCCATATATGTATCTCCTCTGCTTTATTGTGTAATGTTTCTTCTTTCTTCCAGAATCATTTGTCATGTCTTGACATTTTTCCAAATTTTGTTTGTTTTTTAACTTAAATATTGCTAGTCTGATATATTCCCTGTCTTCGTCTATTTCCTTAGTTTTAATCAGACATTTTGCCACTATTACTTTATGGTTAGATCCTATTTCTGCTTCTTTCCTTGTTTGTATTTATTGGATTTTTCTCTTGTGTAACAAACAGATATTTATCTTCTATTCTTTGTATTTCCTGTTATCGAATCATTTTTTGGCAAAAATCAACCATTTTTATCTCATTCCTGTTTATTGTTCCTTGTCCTTGAATTCCCATACAACCCATTCCTCGATTGTGATTTCTAACTACTCTAGAACTCCTTTCTCCCATTATTATTGTTGTTTCATTTTCCTTTCTTATTTCATCTGATACTCTTTGTAGATTTATGTAAAAATTCAATACTTCTTCTTCTACTGCTTCCTCTATTGGACCATACATTTGTATGATATTGATTTTTTACTGTAAAAGTATCATTAAGAAGCTTGTTGGCGCAGTGATACGAGCGCTGGTCTCCCAACTAGGCGTCTTTCTTCTAATTTTACTATGATTATTCGTAGGTGACAATAGTTATTATATTTAGCAGCTGAATAAAGGTTATTATAAGTATGAAATTATCTAACAGGTTAAATTTTTAAGTACCTAATCAGTGTTTTAGGGGATTTCCCACCGATTTCAGTGTAACCTATAATCGTGTTAAAAACATAATTTTGAGGCACCCTTTTTAACAGGTGGAGTATAAGAAGACATAACAATTATAGCTTAGTCGAAATTAATGAAAATTTTTCATTTTTTATTTATTTTTTCATCATCAAGATAAAGGCTCTGCTTTTCATGTGTTTCAAACTAATTTTCTTATTTACTCCGAGCCTAAAGTAAGGCTCGTTTCTTGCATAAACAAGTGCCAGGTTTAGTAACATATAGATATTCAGTATTTCCCGATTCATCATAAAAAATAATACAAGGACCTTGTTATCTAAGATAATAAACAATTGAAGGTAGAAGGTAGACGACCTTGTTTATTTAAATAGCAATTGAATACATTTCTACTGTGTGTTTTTCCTGCAATATCTGTTTGTAAAAGCGTTAAACTTAGAACTAATGTTTTTCAAACGCTTATTTTTCTCGAATTGGTTTCCCTCTTTCTTTCTCTATCAACTCTCTTTGTAGTTGAAAAACAACAGTTTATATAAAATTCGTTGGTTTATTCAAAAAAAACAAATTAAAAACTTTTCGGCACATGCATTGAAATAAAATATGCTCCCAGGTTTTTAAAATCCAGGCTGATTACAAAATAAATTCTTTGAAAGGTAAATTTTCCTGTTTATTTTGTTTGATAAGCTCTCACTTTTATTGTAAATTATTTAAAGTGGGTATTTGCAATCATTGTTTGGGCTAATAAAACGATTACTGGCGCCCTTAATGTTGTCCTTGAATATTCGTAGTTTTTCTTGTAGATTTTTTTAGCTTTTAAGTCGAGCAATAATCTAAATCGCGGGAATTAAAACTATTTAAATTGCGATTTTGATGCAAAAAAGGTTGAAGCTATAATCAACCCTTTTTTATATTTATTTTTTTGATAATTCGCAACCAATTGCTAAAAACGTCGGACTGGCCACAGCAACCCTTTAGAAAATATATAAATTATCTATCGAAGTTTAGATATAAGCAATAAACCAATTAAAAGCAGTTGGCCAGTTCTCCAATTAAGTATGGAACAAAAGAAATTCAGAAACAAATACCCAAAGAAATCTGTTTAGAAGTCTTTAAAAAAATAATCACAAAAAACTTTCAAATTAAGAAGCTCAAAAAATATAACCGAGAAGTAAAGAGCCTCTTGATATAAATAACAATTTAATGATACCGAGGTTACTTTTCCGGAGCTGTTCCCTCCATTGACCTTTTATTTCGATGATTGTTTGGCAGCCATTAGTTCCCTGGGGATTTTTTCTATTTCTACCTTTTTAAGGGATTTGTCCAAAGAAATTTGAGAAAATGTCCTCTTCTCTTTTTCCCCTTTAAAATAAATCAGAAAGGAAAACCTTCACTTTTTATTTTTTAAGGCAGTTCGTTTTCTTTTGATTATTTTCTTTTCGTTATTTTAGGCTTTAGGCTTGTGATGAAGCCATTAATTAAATCCTAACCTTACACATGTTGGTGGATTCGCCTGAAAATGATATTTTTTAAAATATCTTTTGAATTAGCTTCTTCGCAAGCAAACAAACATAAACGTACAAATTGCCAAAGCGGCTTAAATCCGATCCTCAACAAATGCCTATGATTAATTCAATTCAAACCCAATCAAATTGTATTCAGAATTCTCGTTTCATTTTTATTGTCGCTTCGTGCTTACAATATTTCTTCGAATTATTCACGTTCGAATTGGCGACCAGTTGTTTCGTGTTAAACATTTCTTTTTTTTTCGTTCTGCACCTTTTCGTGGTCATATCTCATAAAAATAAGTAGTGTTATATAAAAGCAGTTCGGTGTATTCTTTAGAGAGTTCAGGGTTATTTCGCGGCGTAGCAACTAAAGAGAAAACTAATTTAGTGGAAAAATTGCTGCAATATTATGGCTTCCTGAGCGAAGCTCCCTGTAATCTTGAACAAGCGAAGTGTTATCATTATGAAATTATACGTTTTTGTTATTTTGTTTTATTCAAGAGCCTTTGTAATATTTTCGATAAATTAAGCTCAACTGTTGGTTAATTAAATAAGTATTGTTCATAAAGAATTTAAAGGAAATTGTTTCTTTCGTCGTATTTTCAGTTACCGAAGCTTTTTATGGTTTTCGACTAAAGTAGGCAATGATTTTAATTTATTACTTGGGTATTAAATTTGGTTGAAATTTTAAACAACCTGTTTTGGGGTTTAATTCTAGGTTATGTACAGTATACGATATTGCCAAATGTTGTTTTTTTAGAGATTCATAGAACTAAATTATACATCGTACAGGTTACGCTTGCAAACCAATGAAACTGATAATTTGAATTTGCATTATGGGAAACAAAGGGGACAAAAATTAACCAAAAAAACAAAGGCGCTCATAGCTAATACACCAAACAAAAATAGAAAAGTACTCAAGAACATGCTTTCAGCAGGGAGGAAGGGAATTTTGAAGCTTAGGGAAAGAGATCGAGGCATTACAAGTAGACAGGAACTCCCAACCATAACAGAAGTTATACAGAAGCAGACAATTAGGAGACGAATTGGTGATAAAGCAGGGTTCCGAAAAAGGCATAACACCATGAGGTGGTGATAGAGGTTGTACAAATAGAAGGAAATATGTTATTGGAGAAAATATTGCAACTATTCAACGTGTGTTTGCATAATACCACCACTCCTCAGGCTTAGAACAACGCTATTATGATCCTTATCCATAAAACAGGAGACACATCAGATATCGCCCTATAGACCAATCTCTTCCATCTGAACAAGCTGTTTATGAAAGCAACAGTTAAACGTTTAAACAACAAATTGAATTTCGAAGAGGCTTCGGTCCAAACGGTCATTTGTTAGTGTTGAAGATCCTGATTGAAAAAATCACTGAGTACAACAAACCTTTGATATTAATATCTATCGACTTTAGAAAGGCATTCGACACTGTCGAACCAGCAATACCAGCAGCCTTAAAACAGTAAAAATTTATTACAAATACGCCATATATAAAGCAATTCTACCGCTACTATGGAATGACCATAGTAGATGGCGAGTACCTAACCCATCTACGTTTGCGGATGACATGGTACTGATAGCTGACAACATAGGAGATGCCGTAAAAATGGCTGGGGCGTCGAAGGAGGCTACCGAGAGAACCGGTTTGGAAATAAACATGGACAAGACCTATTTCATGAGCAACCGTATTCCTGTGGGAGAATCAGATCTACGATTGCAAATACTTGGGACACGAAATCAGAATGGGTGGAGACAACCACAGTTGCGAAATCCTAAGACGATTAGGCCTGGGGTGGACCGCCTTCGACAAACTCCGTGATACATTCAAAAACATCAAATGTTAGAAACGGAGAGTACTTAAGCAGTGTGTGGCACCAGTGATCGCTTACTGTGCTGAAACGCTGACTCTCACCAAAAATACAACGCAAAAGCTGAAAGTAGTAAAACTTGCAAAGGAGAGAGCCATGCTAGATATCACAAGACGGTACAGGATCCCTAGCAACATCAGACGTCAAAGAACAGGACTGAAAAACGTTGTAGAGCGTATTACCGAGCTAAAGTGGAGGTGGGCTGGACAGCTGGACACGCCGCTAGCTTCAAATACAACATATGATTGAAGCGATAAGAGAAACGTAAACAAAGCAGAGACGGACGGACGCTGGATGGATGATTTGAAAAGGATAGCCCGTTATTGGATAGTTACAGCACAACAGAGAGACAAAATTGGAAAGCATTAGAGGAGGCCTATTTACAGAAGTGGACTAGAGGGGCTGGATGAGATGAGATGAGAGCGTTTAATCAGCCTGATTTTCACAGCAAAAGTTATATATACCACGAATTTTAAAAGAAGAGCCCTTCGTGATCACTGGAAGAAGTTAGTTACAACAAGTTCTTCACGTATGTGTACTTGTTTCGGAAGAGTAAAACAAGGATAAAAGACATTAGTGTCTATTTGACGAGTTATCTGTCAAATTTTTATATAAAATGGTTCTTCTCAGAACTAGCTTTTGCGTTTACCGTGACCATTTGTAATAGCGGTGCATTAATTATGTCCGTACAAGAAAAAGCGCTTCGATCGCAAATCCAACAGTTGGTGTTAAATTAGCTTGATTACTTTGAACGAGAAAAGGAGAATGGCGGTCATTTAAAACCACTTTCGTATATCACAGAGGTAGCAAATAGATTACTGGTAAGCTAGAATTGAATTTTATTTTAAAATATAATTTTACAGCGTGCGGAAGATGCTCCAGGGATTAGCGTTTCGTCAGTTAAAAGAATCGAAGTCCGTGGTAAAATCAGCATTGTTTTGGTCAGTCCTGGTAAAAAGCGACCACGTAAGAAGCTGAAATGTCCCAATTTGCCCGATTCTTCAAAAATAGTAATTCGAGATACAGTCTCTTTTACAGAAAAACATGTTACCCTCGAATCACTGAACGCCGAACTTCAAGAATACCATATTTTATTGAGTAGAAGCAGCCTAAATCGCACTCTGCATAATCTTGGGTTCAAATGTAAGAAGGACAACAATCGAAGAAATTATTAAACGTTGGTATGAACGTGAAACTTCTAGATTTAACAGTGGAAGAAGTTGTAATAGATGTCGACAATTTAGGGGAATCTATTTCTAGCAGTGGCAGTGAAAGTGACTAATTTTATTTTTTATTCTAATCATAATCTAACGTAAAGACGTATTAAAATCGCCGATAAAGCGTTTGGGTGTTTTCGGTGTATGTGTGGCCCTGGGAATCGAACCCGGCCACCTTAATCTCAGTGATCAAACGCACTTGAACCAACTGAGCTACGACCGCTACATATCCTTATTGAAAATATAAAAATAGTAACGAATGATTTTACCAAGCTGAAAATATTAATTTGTATAAATCCTATGGAATTTCCTACCTATGTTGCAAAACGTTTTGCTAAAGTAAATTAATAACATTAATAATATTGTGTATACAGCTGTAGGATATAATAAATGAGTTTTGTTGAGTTTCTTTAAAATGCAAATTTTACTTAAAATAATTGTAGAACACACCGCTTCGTCAGAAAGTTAAATAATTTTTACTAGTGAGTAAACCAGCTTTGTGTGTCGTAGGATTTAATTGTTGTTACGCAAAAAAAGAGATCATTTTATGCGAGTTGTAATGATAGCTACTACCAATCAAATATGTATATGAAAAAACTAAAAAATCCTTACAAGTCAGCGAAACATTTGTTCTTAAAATACCGATTTTTGTTATAACATTATATTATAAAATAAATATACAATAAATTTCAATTGGAAGTAATACAAAGCGGCACTTAATTTGTATTTCCCAGTAAATTTATTTTCTTTTTGAAATCACTTTTTATATTCCAGTTGGTTAAGCCGTTCCGCAATAAACGAAACAAAATATTTGTTCATTTTTCAAGGCTTCTGCCAATGTAATTAGACTAAAAATTTAATCACTGTGAAAACACAGTAATTGCCATTTTTAATAAATTTAAAGATAAAATTGTTAATTTTAAAAACGACCGTTTAAGTGTAAGTCGAAATTTTCTTGGATACCTTGTATCATCACTCGATTTTTTTGAATATTTTGTTTTTGACAATGATGCCATCAATCAGTGTCAGATAGTAAGTAGAGTAGGTTCGAAATTGCATTTCTGTATTTTTCTACAGAATTGCACCGGTTTGAAATATTTGTTATGCAGGCTTATTCAAAATTATTGGAACATCTAAACATTTTTTAAACCGCAAATAATTGCAAACAATTCAAATAAAAACACTTTGCATGTAAAAATGTATTGGCTTGTTTAAATCCAAGAATTTTTACTTTACAAATTTTGAATAACTCTGTATAAATAGATAATTATCTCATAAAATTAATTACAATGCCCCCCTTTGTTAAATTCTCAGGAATGATGATAACTTAAACCTTACTATCTTAGGAAGGTCTAAGTAGGCTAGAACTAACCGAAAACCTCTCACCGAATTAACAAAACAATAGCATCCTGCAACGAATAATTCCTTAAAGGTTTATATAAAGTACACGAATTGTATTTGGCAACCTCTTTATGTTCTTTCAAGTGTGGTACTTGTTACGGATCTAAATTTCAAAACGAGACCATTCAATTGTTTCTCAGCTTCTTAAATGGTTCCCCACAATTGATTTTAGTTTAAGCAAACACATAGAGATCGCTTAGTAAATTCAATATCACACAATGCGGTGTTAATTCAAGACATTGAAACCCTATTCCGATCCCTATCTACGTTTAAACACATAAACGGAATCATGAACTCTCCCGGAATTAGTATCGATCAGTGATGTATTCCGGATGCCAAACTAAGCAATCCATTTTGGTTCTCTGTCATTGGCCATGTTGTTTTCTAGAACCCTTCACCCCTTTTTAGCTTCTAATTTTACAAGGAACTTACACTTTTTACGGTTTAATACAAGTAGTTATATTTTTTGTTTGAAAATATAATAACGAAATAAGCTTGAAGAGAGGGAATACCAAACGAGGAGCTGTGCGTTATTTAATCAATCAGATTTTCATAACTCTGCAATTTTTTCTTTAATTTGTTGATTAGTGCTCAGTGTTGCTTAACAGGAGACATTTCATTAATGTAAAAATTATAAACAAAACGGTGCTCTACGTCATTCATTAATGAACAATCAATTGCATACGTTTAATTTTTCTCATTGAAAAAATTATTTTTCTTATGAATGTTTGTTAAACTCTTCAAAAATTGGCTTATAAAGTATAATCAACATACAACATTCGCAAAGTAGAAGGTACAACGTTTCAAAATTGAAAGTTCAAATTGTTCCTACAGTTTTTCACATTAATTTAATTCCCTCCGTTTAAAAGTATGAAACAGTAAACGACGCGCAACTTTTGTTTTTAAAAACTCATAAGAAACGAGCTGCAATTTAAAAGATGTCTGGTAATTTGTCTTGAGGAAAGCTCCCCTTTGGGTATTGTAACAATCTTGCTTTCTTTTTAAAAAAATTACGCCTTTATTATCTATGTCATTTCGAAGGTAAAACTAAAGTTTGTTCTTTTGGACTTTTGGTGTTAGTATTTTAGTGGGTTAATAGAAACATAAGTAATAAAACTACTCCCCATCAACTTTATGAAGCGTTAGTGAACCTTTGACACGAAAAAACGAATTGATATTCGCGATCTGCGTGTCATGAATATTAAGGATTACAAAAGATCGCACTTTCCATGTATACGTCGAAATTATTCCTGGAACATTTTCACGAAAGGTTAATAGTCCAGACGGTACAAAATGATTAATGATTCTTGGAGCTGAGACCCTTTTACTACGAACCCTGCAAATCCGAACGTTTAAATTTTGTGTCACCTTTTATAAGTCTTTTCACACCATTTATTTTTATGTGCTACGTATATTCAACAAGTAAATTTTAACCTTTTTTAGAATCTACATTTCGAAAAAAAAATTCATAATACGACTGAAACTGAAAGGAAAGCTTTTAAAGCACAAATTCTTCAATGAATAAAAATCACATTTTTACACTCTTCCAAATTCCTCGAACGTTTTCAGATGAAGTCAAGTATCTGGGAATTATGTGTATACTGGACAAAAAGCTGAATTGGGGAAGACACATAAAGGTTAAAACTTTGGGAACCGTCACCGAAGGCTGCCCTGTGGTTGTACACGGTTGTAATTCGACCAATGCTATGTTAAGGAGCACTGGTCTGGTGGCCCAGGATCAGACAAGTTACTGCAGAAACTGAGATCCCACACGTACAAAGACTGACGTGTATAAGTATAAAACGAAGGCCATGCGTTCCATCCCAACCGTAGTTAGACTGTGGGTAAAGGAACTGTGGAAGGATACAGGTGCCGGGGGAAGACACCATCAGATTTTGAGAGAGGCATTTCTTCGGATGAATGGAATCTCTTGCACCCATCTACACATTTAGGAAGCACTTTAGAATCTATCTGAATTCTGAAGATGCAACCGAGCCAGATATATCCAGCCCTGCACTCGCTCTAATCAGAGCAGCCATGCTAGGGGACTTCTGGCGTCAGAGCATCCCTCTGGCAAGTATCCTCATGTTCATTCAAAGGTTAGAATAGCTCGAGTGACGCGCCTAAGGCGATGTTGTAATGGGCCCATCTGAGGCCTAAGCGCACGTGACTTAGTCACGCTACACCCGAATCCAAACACGTAATGAATTATTTCATTGCTTTGCACAAATGCTCATCTAACTTTTCAATTATCTGTTTTAAATTCCACAAAATAGCAAACTAACCATTTTCACCTGACATTTGGGGAAGTTTCACTGATATTAAACGAGCGTTCAGTTATCGAATTGTATACGAAGGCAAGTAAATGAATAAAATTCAGAGATTTTTCAAATAACAACTGAAACTTAAATATTAAAGAAAAATAGCAATTTTTAAGAACAATTTTAGCAACACAATCCAAAATTAACTGTATAGGTGCTAAGTAAAAAACAAACTGCAATGCCACACACTACCATGAATGTTGGAATTTATGCATTCATTCCTAATTTATACCAAATTTCAGGATTCGAACTGAAATTAAATTTTTATTGTAATGCGAATTGATATGACGTATTACCTAGGGTCATTACACGGGCGAGATGTATCTTGATGACCATGAAACTGAAACATGATACTGCACAGCTGTGTAAATGATAAATTAACATTCTTTGAAATGTACAGATTGGCACGTTCGTAGTTCAAGGTGAATGCACGTAGTTTCAGCACAGGAGGTGGGGGTTGACGTCTTATACAAAGGAATTGCTTAGCAGAATTCCTCATGGTTAGTGTGGCCGTCAGGTCCTTCGTACTAGTGATGTTCCCTACGATTTTTATGTAAGACTATTTTTCTGTATTTAACTTATGTAAATGTAATTCAGTTTATAGTAACACTTGCTAATAGTTGGGATCAACCCCTTTGTTTCGTTTTATTAACTTTGATGTTTGTATGTATTTGTAACTTATCTCGAAAATTGTCTAAGTGTTTACTTGCAACTTTAATTCTAAATAATATTTTGTAAAGCTTAATCAAAGTAAGACAAAACATGTTATGTTAGTTGAACCAGAATTTTAATACAAAACATCTCGCAGCAAACCACCACGTGGCGTAGCTAGTTAAACATACCACCTCGTTGGCACTTAAGGATTATCACTTATTTTTACTAACTTTTAACATTGAGTTTGGTGATAACCACTACGTTACAATATCTATTTAGTTTTAGGTATTACTTTCTGTTTAGTACAGAAGAGACTGATGAAAACAAAATTGATATAAACTATGAAATTTACTCACGTGTAGTTTTGAAAATAATAAAGTTATTTGTTTATAAATTTCTCAATTTAATTGGTTTAGTCGATATAGAAGTTTCAATGAATGTAGACCATGCTAAGGATTATACATATGTAATAAGGACATGGATGGCAGTTTTAAAATACTCGTTTAAAAACAATTTACCACAAATTGTTCAAAGTTTTTCTAATTTATTATTTTAATTGTTTCATTTCGGAAGGCTTGGTAAAGCTTCGCTTTAAAATTTGATCTTTTCTATAAAAACTCTGTATTTGGGCAGGTACGTTTCTACGATTAAATTGTTTTTTTTTTAACTAAGATTTAATTTTGGTGAATTTGGTTTTTGAATTTTTATCAATTAACTCTAAATACCGTGCAAATTCTGGACATAGAAAAATATCATCCCCGCAGGGATTTGAACCACTGACCTTCATTAAAATACATTAAATATTAAAATTATTTCCCCAAAGGAGTGAATCCTTAAAAATTTAATTTCTGAATTAACCCCAAATGCTGCAGTAAAACAATCTTATCGAGTTTACATTAATTTTAGTGAGCCTTAATTTTCCTAACTAAACAAAACACAAGAAAATTCGAAGGAAATCTAGGAAACAAAGTTGTATCTCCTTTTGATTTGATTTTATTTAAAATATCTCACAGAAAAGATAAAAGACAATATCACAAAAAGGCAGAACATTTATGACTGTTGTAATCGTACAAAGAAGTGGTACAGGAAGTTATCTTTCATCAGATCCGTTTGCACTTCCACAAACTGTCACCAGCTAAAGAAAGGAAATACAATATATAGGAGAAACCCACCACCTGCTGCTATTGATATATGAACTCAAATGGCCTAGCAAACGACGGAAAAGTCGCCATTGACTTGTTAAATGTGATCGAAAATCACCATCGCTCATTGTCCTCGCGCTTGAAATGAAGAGCAGATACCGTTTCGATCACTCTCCCTACTTGTTTAAACGAAGGACGGAAAAGACGAGAAAACAAATTACACGAAATGAATTTTCCTATTTACTATTTACAGTTACAGTTTCGTTTATTTATCGAAATATATTGCTTTCTTGTTTACTCATTTTTTATTTGAAATTTATTGTTTAAGGAAGTCGTTCCTTGTTTTAGTTTATTTTTTAACTTTATTAATGCCGACTTTTTCCTTTTTAAGGCCATTCAAATGATTTCTTTACATTACATGTAATTTTTATTACTGGTTCAATTGATTGATTTAAGTAGTAACATTAAAGCTCATTGAGAGGTCTGGTGACTTAAGACTCCAGCAGTCATACTCATACTAATATTTAAATGTTTATATTTAAATTTTTAAGCAAATCTCTCCCTGTTTAGTCACTTAAGATGGAATCTCTCTGCCTTTCCAGTAGTTATTTAATTAAATCGTTTTATCAAACGATGTTCTAATACTCTGTTCCTACCAAGAAAGGTGTTTTCCTCGAGGTCAGCAAAATAGGGGTCCATGGTAGACTTGACTTCCTCGTCAGTTGAAAATCTTTGTCCTTCCCAAGGGAACAAATGGGAATCGGAGGGAGCTAAATCCGCTGAATAAGCTGGATGCGGAAGCAAATCGTAGTTTAGTTTCTTGATTTTAGCCATTATCATTGCTTTAATGAAAAATGATTTTTGTCATGCAAAACCTAGACTTTTTCTTGGACAAATTGGTGCAATCATTCTAACGCAATATTCACAAGACTAAATACTTTACCTAGTAACGTCACCTATATGAAGGCTAACCATTTATCGTTTCGCCTTCGTCCCAAACGTCGTTGCCTATCAAATTAATCTCCACAAGTAAACGCTCTTAAGATGAACCTTGCAACCCTTATCCGATTGTCATCAGTTTAATATATCGTTTTACAAGGTTTGGGTGGTTAATCAAGCAAATACAAGACTGGAACGTAATTATGCTAATATAGGGGCTGTTTTGTCTTAAACCAGTTCGATCGAATTTAAACCTGAATTTCGCCCTTTTGACGTGAATATGTTTCTTTCAGACTTTAAATAAAATTTCCTTAGTTTCCTTAAGGTCAAAGGGATAGAAAAACTATGTGTGCTTCTCTCATGCATTTGAGTTTGTACGTTGGCATTAAAGAAGTTCGTAACAATAAGGGTAACTTTTGATTACTACTTTAATCAACTACCTTGTCAGTTGCAGTAATTAATTTTATTTTTATGTACGCTGTGAGTTCTGAAGTGTGGGAGCACTGACGTTTTTCGCAATAACCATTTATTATATAAATAGAGTGTTCAGCAATTTTTCATGCATTTTTAATTTTTGTAAAAAATAATTAAGCGAAATTAATAAATTAAAATTAATGATTCCACAGCCTTGGGAAATTAAAAAGATTTTAGCTGGAAATTATGAGTATGCGATTGACTATGGTTTTAAAGTGTAAATAAAGTAGGAATTTTTTATTCATTGTTAAAAGGGGAATTTATGAGACTGATATTTGGTTAAATCCTTCGGAAAGAAATGATGCTTTTTAAATACACTCCTTTAGTTCATGGAAAGATAAAAAAACTCAGCTTTCTACGAAATTTTCTCTTCTGAAAAATTAATTTTTAAACTTAGAAAGTTCTTGAAATTACGAAATATGTTAAATTTTGAATCCTCTTTGCGCAAATCTAAGCTACAATTTAATATATGGATGGTATTTCCAAGTCAAGTGCCTGGTTTACGATCGTATGTAATCGACTTAGCTTCAGTAAATCCTTCCAAACGGTTACCGTACGAAGGACGTAAAATTTATATTTCGGAGTTTCTTCTTTGTTGGCGTTTTCTAAACTGGAAAAGAAACTTATAGATTTCTCTATGAATCAATATATTTTAGAATTAATTGATTCAATAATACATCGCCAGTTTCCTATTAGAAGAAGTAAGAAGGTTGAACATAAAACTTAGCTAAAGACATGACTTTGCACGACAACATCGATCATACATGTTCTGTCTTTTTCTGATATCGTCATTTTGTGTGAGATTTTTTTAAATAAAATAAAATCAAGATTAACTTTTCCTGTGTTTCATTTAGCTAGGAAAATTGAGGCTTCTAGTTATAATAAAAAATAGTTACAAGCTCGATAAAATTGTTATAATAAAGTTACAGTTAATTTAGGAATTAAATTTTTAAAGAGACACTCCTTTGGGAAGATCCTTTTGAAGTATTTTAATGAATTATGAAAATTATATAAATTTAACTGAAGGTCAGTGGTTCAAATCCCTGCGGAGGTGATGTTTTTCTATACACAGAATTTGCACGATTCTTTAAAATACCTTACAAATATTTAGAGTTAGCTGCTAAAACAATTCTAGTCGTTTTATAAAAACACTTAAGTTGTAGATACGTCCAAATTTTGGTCCAAGTTTTAATTCGCAGAATCAAAATTTGAGGTTTAAGTGTTTAATTAAAGATTTATTATTAAACAGGAATATGTTGGCTTGAAAACAAGAATTTATAAACTGCTACTTATTTTTAATAGAAATCGAATGCTTGGACGGATGAACCGAAACAATCGCCGTAATTCAAACACTTTCAAAACCAAAATTAAAAATTTAAAGCTCTCAGGATTTAATTTGTTGAGTTTACGCTTAAAGATGTTACTTTCGAAGCCAGTTTAAAGATTCGAATCTTAAAGCCTAATTAATATTAAAATTCTTGTTCAAATTCGAAATTCGGACAAACTTAAGGCTGCGGTTACTATCAATCGACGACCACTTAATTTTTGATTTTATATATTTTCAAGTGGTAAATAAATAAATTTTGAAGCATTTTGAATGGATTTTCAGGAGTGTGTGCAAAGAAAGAGATAGTCTCTAAAATGGGAAGTAAACAAAAATATCTTTTAATGGCTTTTTGTTAGGCTTGTTTTCGTATTAAAATTGGTATTATGAAGCTCAGGCTAATTTTATTTGAAAATTTATGTAACGTTCAAAGATCAAAACCTGCTTTAAGATTTTTAAAATGAGGCAACATGCCTCACCAGATTTATAGCAACGGGGAATTTTAACAATTCGGATCAGCAATCTATGGCCAAATTATACAATTAATTAACCACGGCTAAATTTGTACCTGAAGCCCTAAACTAAAACACAACTTTCTTTTAACGAATTTAAACAATTTAAATTGTTGAAAAGTTTCTAAAAAAAACAAAGGGGAGCAATCTAAGACTGAGAAAAGATCACCAATACACTCTTAAATTAAGGTAGTAGTAGTGCAAGCTTGATTATTTGTAATTCTGAACGAAGTATATTTATTGAACTTTTAGAAGTACTGGCAGTCGCCATCTACTTCACAATAAAGATTATGTTATTTCAGATATATTTTTCAGGATTTCTAATATCTAATTAGATTTTCCAATAAGATTTCCCAGAAATGCCAAATGTTAATCCTCTGAACCTTTATATCACAGCTCAGAAAACTTGAGATGTACTTTCTTTTTCGTCTGCCTTTAATTTAAATTTTGAAGCTTCTTATTTACGCCTAAGTTAATAAGACTTCTTTAAAATTTTCCCTTTAATGTAACCAGTCGTTTTAAAACTTTCCTTAACTTTTCTTATTCAAACAACTTTTTGTCGGATTTTTAGTTTTAGTTTTTACTCAATAAATTGAGGTCTTTGTGCTGGCTGGTTTGTTATTTCTTTGGGCTTTTGAATTAGCTTGATCTACCTGATAAAATGAGAAACTCATATTTCTTTATGCTTTCAAGGCACTTATTATTTTCGTTGGTTTAATTTTAACAACAAAGTCGATAGAAGATGGTATTCCATTCCCTGAAGGACTTCGTATTTTAACAGAATATATTTTGAAGAACGTTATCGATAATCGAACAGTCTTCTATAAAGGAAGTCCTTAAGATTAGTAACTTTTGTGTTTTTTTCTGAAATTTCACGAGCTTCGCCTGCTTAATATCCGGTTGCTAGAAAACTCCTGATTCGATAATATTGCCGATTCAATAAAACCGAATAAAAAAAAATGGGAGCCTTGTTTGTAGTTCGTTCATCAAGTTGATAAAGCAGTTTGTGTATTGTTAACTTATAGAACGCTCGAGGCCTTTTAGGTTTTTTTTTTATCTCCGATCTATCTCGAATATTTAAGTAATTTTTTAACTCACGAGTAAAAATGAAGTTCACGTAAAATTCTTCCGGACACGATTTAGGGGAACCCATGACGTTACATTTTTGCGGTATAAGTAGTCGGAGATTAAAAGTGATGACATCCATAAATTGCTTTTATCGATTCCCTTTAACCATTAGATACTGGCTGCAAAAAGAACAAAAAAAAATTCCTGACACGAAAGTTGACATTATGTGTAAGTTCCATCATCTTTTATGGATTTACATTTTGTGTGGGACATTCATCATACTTAAGAAAAAGGTATACGTTGCAAACATTCTTCCGTAAACAAAATTTGCCAAAGAGAAATCGTACTCGAAATCAACAAGCATGATGAAAATAATAAAAATAAATTATGTTTTTGTTATGGAAATTCTGGTATTCATTATTCACAAATAAATGAACCATAAAGGAAAAAATATAGGAGAAATATGATAAATTTAGAAAATCCTCGAAATTTCCAACTTGTAGCATTAATAATTCAATGAGATTAACTTACAATGTTGACTTCTAAGGGAATTACATTTGATATGCACAAGTGAAAAGCAGAACGTTTGAAAGTGCCCAACTATTTACTACAAACACATACCACTGCTGTGTGTCTGTTGAAGGTGTCACGCTAATTTACTGTCAACTACTAAATTATTCAGTTTGATACGCAAGTATGAAACTAGGAAGTTGAATTTTCATGCCTTGGGCAAATATTAAAGTGCCAAATTAATTTTAGGATAAATTAACATTTATTTCAAAAGTTAAATCTTCAATAAAAATTGTTTTTAGCTTTCTGTAAGATTGATTTAGAGAGATATTTAAATTATTTTGGGTTCGAAGATTTTATTGTTTAAAATATTCTGGTTGTTTATAAGAAGTTCAATCCGCCTTTCTCTAAAAACTTATCTTTTTTACACCATCTTAGATGCTTCTGGATAGGGCGTAAAGTGGGTCTTTTTTGCCTTTATATTACGTCCTGAATATTTTAACAAAATAACAAAGCTTGTTTACTCTCGCTACCATTTGCAGTTATGGCACATTTTTAAATAATTTAAATATCAGCCTTGCCATGATACACTTAACAATGTCATTTATTTTGAAAAATTGTAGATTAAAAATAATTAAATAATACAATTGCTTTTGGCCTTAGCGTGTTATAGCACTCGGTGCTTCGCGTCTCTTGCTATAATTTTTACGCCGCAGGCTACAGCTTGTGTAGTTTCTTGCTGCATAAATAATTATCATGCCATTTTTAAGTGGGCTACAAAATGCATTATTAAGAAGTTGGCAAGTATATGTTACATTCGGGTGAAGCAAAATGAAGCCAATATTCTGTTTCTGGCTGAAAATTTATTCATAAAGAACAAGGTAGCTAGAGGTTCTCTCCAATAATTGCCTTTTTTCCTTACAATTGCCTAAAGAAAGGTGTTAAATTTGTTTCAAACCAATCTTCCAACATATCTAAATCAAACCTGCCATTACTTTTTCTGTTGTACTCTACTGCTGATCTTCAGTACGAGTTGGATATTTCAATTCCCAGATATGCGATCTTCATTACTTGCTGTATACTTTTGTCCTCGATAGCAAGTTCGCATTTGAGAGGTTGGCGAGATGTTGTCATACTCTTTGTTTTTTGTGATGAACTAGTCATAATTGTATTTTTTCGCTGCTATATTAAACGGGTTTAATTGTCTTTGAAGATCATCTTCAGTTTCTGCGTCATAAGCTGCATAGCAGAGTATTTTAATTTGCTGATTTCCCATTCTATATCCTTCTCCATTGCATATTTTTCTTATAATTTCGTCCATAACTATGTTAAAAAGTAAAGGACTTGGACTTCTAAATCATGCTTAAATTCTGCCAGAATGATTTAAATGTTTGCGTATGATGTTACTTACATTAATTTGCTGTTTTTTGGAGAAAATTCCATTCCGCACATTTTATATACCCATTGGCAAGAAATCTCAGTTTAGAGTTGTTTCATATTTGAACTTTTTAGGATGTACTTAATGAATCGGGCCATTAATTGTAATTTAAAATTACATTACGATTAACAGATTATAACGTGGAGTTGCGTTGAAGCTGTCGAAGGGAATACACGCATTTCGTGCCACAGGCCTAAACGTTTTCACAGTTTTTCTTAGGAAACTTATTGTTATTGGTAAATAAATCTTATAACCACTGGAGTACTAACAAGGCTCTGGTAATTATAATAATAATAACATAACAATAACTGTAATAACAACAAAACGGGAGAATAAATAACTAACCTAAAAGTGCTGTGGAAGTGGTACGTGAGTGTTATGCGGACAAGTGCAACGGAGAGGGCTGCAGGCGGAAATCACACATACAACACTTGAAAGCCCGCTCCAAATAATAGGTGGAAGAAGTAATCATAATCGTAACAAAGCTAAGTGTATCGTAGTATAAAGTATATTCTATACTAATGCAACATTACAATAACAATAACATTAGTTTAAAATAACGTAATAATAATGTCCTTTGAATGCACACATGGCAAAATATTTTTTTAAAGATTTTTACAATTACAATTTACCTACAACAGAAACAAATCATCTCTGAAAAACGTAATTGGGGGAGTTCCACAGGGACTAACTTAAGGGCCTGTGTTATTTGAATTAATTTACTGTGCTTCTGATTAAAAAATAAAAGCAGTATTTAGTTGTCACGCTGACGTCGGATATTTCTATTGGGCAAATGTAAAACCGTAAGTAAATAACTTGCAATTCTTTACATGCGGAATTGAGAATGATTGAGGTTTAATACACCTTAAATTGGGACGATACAGCTATCTACATGGATTATTTGCATTTCCTTAACACAATACGTTTTAATGAAAATTCATAAGTAATTAATTATCATGACAAAAGGGCCTGTATTTGCAAGGTTTTGTTCTCTTTTTTGTCGTGAGAATTGTAGCATTTTATTAAATTGCCATTGTCATGCTTTATTCATAAATTCCAATGTCCTTTTACAGAGAAATGCAATTTTTGTCATTGTTTGAATGCATGAATTTTTTACGATTAATAAACTAGCGACTTGGCATAACAATACAAGCTCTTTCCAAATTACATATTTCGTTTAATTTTATGGATCAGCTTTTGGAACTTGTTGGTTGTTTGTTTGTTTATTGGGCAAAATCTGGGTTTGCGTTTACCAGGGATTTCAACGCGCGTAGACTGGTATAGCCATTGGCCCTACGCGACTAGAATAATTATGCCTAGGTTAAAGGACTTTCGCCCCTGGAAGGGATCTGTATCGTTCCAACGATTTGACATTTCTTTAATTTTTCTTATTTTGAAATATTTATTTATTATTTTTTTTTTTTGTAAACTGACGCCAAAAAGCATGAAGGTTTGCAATTAAGTAAAGTCAGTAGTATCGTCAATATTTTGAGAAAAGTTCTCCTATAGTTTTATTTTAATAATAATACAATATGCTTCGTTAAGTTTTCAGGTTTTTTGTTTGGTTTTACACGATTTATATAAAACTTTATAACTTAGAATTGCGTTTATGTTTGGTTTACTCGTACATTTTGCGAAAGAAGAAAATTAGCTCATAATCTATGAAGATATAAGTATTAGTTTGAGGCAACAGAACTCTTTGAATAACTTGTAAACTTTTTGATTAATAAAAATTTGCTTTTTTTATTCTTTCTACAGAGTTTTCCACGATTTTTCACGTTTCTCATTACTGACTTATTTATTTAAAAGCTTTTTATATATTAAACATATTTTATCACGCATCCTTTCTACTAGAAATTATCAAATTTTGCAAGCTAAATAAAAGAGGCAAAACTATGTCACGCGAATTTAGAAACCAAGAAAATGTTTAAAGTAAAATTTAGGAAATTTAAACACCTGAAAAGCTGGCACTTATAAGGCTTAAATCCTATACCTAACATTATTTTTTTAAAAATTATAAATGGAACTGTCCCAAAACTTAGTGTCTTAAGTTTGGTAAGAAATATATTTTGTGATTAGTTATGATACTTAAGTTGCTTGCTAATGGAATTGTGACATTGATTCACGCCTTCGGCTCGAGATTATTATTGTCAATGTCACTGGCGAAATTGCCGTACGAACAACTTTCATCGAAATAAAAAAGAATCTAACCCTGTATGGTGTTTAAATATCAATAAAAACTAAGCATCAAAAAGAAATCCAAACAAAGACAGGACATAAAAAATCGACCAAATATTTGTTACTTACAAATGAGCTGGACGAAGTTCCAGAAATTCAAAGCGTTGGGAAACTGGACATCTGAAACAAAAATAGAATTATGTAGAGTATACAACATAAATTTGAGTGTATAATAAGCAAAAGTATTTAATATCTTTTAAAAAAACTGACATCAAGATATAACTTCTTTAGTAAAAAGTCGTGGTTTTATATTACTAGCTTTTCACAATTTTTTTTGTTCGGAAGTCATTTAAAATCGAAGATAAGATTTCCTACCTTTGCGATTTTAATCTTAAAACGCTGAGACTTCACTAAAGTAATAGACGGGAAATTTCTAATCAGTTCCTTGGGATGTAATTCTGCAAATATTTGAAATTCTCCGCGAATTTGATTTGATTGCCTGAAATCACCCTGTTAAATTAATTATTTAACGAAAGGTGTTCCGTGTATATTCCCTATTAGTCCTAAGTTGTATACTCGAATTTACAAACTTGCAGTCCTCTTTTAATTATGTATTTTAAATCTTTGATTTTTACAAAAATCCAAACCAAAAGGAACATTTCGAAATATTTCTTTGTATAAAATCGTAAAAGGTAACAATTTTTCATGATGTTTTTCCAATATAACTAAGCAAAACTTTAGTGATAACTACAATAATTCATTGTCACATAGGCACTTTTCACAGAGTGAAATACAAGTAAACATAAAAAAACTCCAACAGGTTTCACTTAAGCAAATTGCATTCAATAGCTGAACTTTATTGGGGGTTACGGTCCTAAATTCAGGGATTTTACGGTTTTTTACCATAAATCTAGTGCTAAAAGTGGATCTCGATAAAGCACATCGAAATGGATCACCCTTAAAAGGCGTTACCACATCTATAATTTGAATTAAGTAGTTGAGAGGCAAATATGTATTTTTCTGTGGGTATTTCACCAGCAATTACTGAAAATTGAAGGTTAGTATTAGTATTGTGATGACCTGTTACAATCGTTATTTAAGCAAAAAGTTGACATCGCATGCAATCGGTCATTAAGACTAGGTTAAGTATTAATATTTAAGAATCGCGGAAGTTTTACGGTTTTAATCACTTTAAAGTACGCTGATGGATTTATTATTGACGAGGAATGCTTTGTGTATTATATTGATCGTTTAATAGTTTTTAAGGACACGTCAAGTTGAGCTTAACCTGAAGTTATTGCTTGCATTTGTTGTCTTGTTTTGGTTTATTGATTATAATATAAAGTTGGATTTCTGTGATATTCGTAAACGTTGAATACAATTAAAGATTTTTGGATAAAACAATAGATAAAATTCAAGACTAATACTAAAACAATCATATAAATAAAATTTAACCAAATAAGTTAAAGATAAAAACGCGATTGAGTACTGAAACTGTGGGAAGATAGGCGCAAGTGAAGTCGATTTAATCAATGAAATTGGTTGCGACGAGGTGAAAATCTGTGAAAAGTTCATAAAAATCGCCAGTTGGGATTTAGTGATTGAACTGAACGAAATTATGATATAGACACGTAGGTGCAACAGGTTAAATTTGCATGCTTTTTATTTAGATCATAGTTCTTCCAATTTTTTACATTTGTTATTTAGTGTTGCCTTGTAGTAAAAATTAACAACAAATATTTGCAAGTATTTTGCTTAGTTTGTTAAATTCAGAGTAAGGGAGAAAAGCTGTTCTGTTTTAATAGTTTTATTGATTTATTTTAAGTTTGAAATGGGTTTCCTGAAGTTTTTACATTTTTAGTCGGTTTTTATACGATTTACGTCAAGCTTTATAGCTTAGAACTGCGTTTACGTTTGGTTTATTCATGTATTCCGCGGAAAAAAGAGAAATTGGTTCATAATTTATGAAGATAAGTATTAGTTTCAAACAACAGGATCTTCTAAATACGTATCGAAACTTTTTAATTCATTAAAACCACCGAGAAAAATTTGTTTTTTGCTTTTTCATTCTAACAGTTTTTCATCATTTTCCACGCCTTTATTATTTATCTTACTTTAAACGTAGATTGTTACGTATTATTTTTGCTATAAATTGTCATATGTTTCAGGTTAAATAAGGCAAAACCTTTTCACAAGCATTTAGCCTTTATATATTCGTTAAAACACAATTTATTCGTTTTTTAATATTAAAATAAATTCAAACGTACGTTTTATAATATCAGTCCTTGAAAGTCAAAGAGGATTATTTCGTTTATTAGAATAGAATATACAAAATAAGTAAATAAATAAAAAGACCTTTATTTCCTTCTTTTCGCGAGCAGAAGTGGAGATTAACCTAAATTTAGTTTTCTAATATAATTTACCTTCGTTTTATTTTGAAATTACAACGATCGATGTTATCTAATAACTTTTTATAAATAAGATTGTAATTTCTTGTCGGTTATGAGATCTGGAATTTTAATAAAGACTAGAAGCTGTTTTACAACCTTTTGTTCTGGTTTGTTTAAATCTGAGAAATTTTTGCACTTTTTGAGACCCAAGAGTCATCGCGAGACGCCACCTTTATCCTAATGGGCGACTTCAATTCTCAGATAGGTAGAGAAAAGTAATACTCAGCCCATAAAAGATCTAACCTCAATGGTAAATGCCTGATAGACCTCTGTAGAACTTTTTCGTTAAAACTGGAGTCTACACGGTTGAAACACCTCCCAAGGAAATAAGAAACATGGAAGGCACGAGGTATACAGTGGGAGAAGTACCAAATAGATCATGGAGCCATCTAATCCAAATCTGATAAAGAGATTTGGAAGGTCAAAGTGCTCAGAAACGCAAAAGTAGACTCAGATCACTACATCTCTAAAGTCAAATTAAATGTTGTCCCCAGAAACCATAACCCAAACAATAATGATTTACAATGCCTTCTGTGTCAATTTTATAAATCCTGCCAACATGAAGTTATCAAGTCAAGTGTATGACTGCAAAGCAAAACTAGCAGTAAATCATAAACCAATAGAACAGGTGACGCAAATGAGGTACCTAGGCATAACAATTACGAGCTGTGGAATGCCCTCAATAGAAACAAAACAACAAATGACAAAGGCGGAAAGAATAGCCGGCTGCTTAAATTATTTCATCTGGTATAATAAATCCAAAGTTACAATAACTATATAAAACAGTAATTAGACCCATACTTGCTTATGCAGCGGAAACAAGGAATGGAAGAGATATGGGCAAGGAAGAAAGCTCTCAAGAATGCACAAGCAGCCCCAATAACTTAAGCTGCAAGTCATTTTGACTAAGTTTCGTAGTCCATATTGGGCTCATCCGAAAAAAATTATGAGTAATTATCTCGTCATTCTGTATACAATACAAGTTTTGTTGTCTGTGATAAAGATTAGGCTTCTATGACCAAATTAACATAAAAAGCAACCCTGTTTCTAACTTGATAATCAATTACCTACACAGACATGAATAAAAAGTCGAGTTTCTCTGTAAAATATTAAAATACGTCGGTTGTAGAAGCCCCGAAGGCAATAAAATTTATGTATGTTATCATCAAAGCTCGTCAATAAAATACATCCAATATAAAGCAAGGTAGAACATTTCATCGAACATAAATCTTTTATTTGTGATAAAAGAGTTCGTTATTGCTTTGCATGTACTCTGCAATTCAAATAAAACCCTGAAGCTCCAGATAATTGCGTATTAAGTTTCCTGTGAGCATCTAAGTGTTGGTATTTAATTAGTTCCTAATTAATTTGTCCAATTAATATCTTCGACAGGGAGTGCATTCTTTCCAAGTTATTTTTGTTTAAATTAATATCAATTTCGAGTGTCTTTGGATAAGGTTTGTCCATGGAAAATGGCAAAGTTTTAGATATTGCTTAGTTTCTAATTTTTTAGTAGCATTCAGTATATTCAGAGTAACTGAAAATGAATAATATGTTGCCCCCTAAATTATTTTTCAGTGCAATTCACTTTGTAGAATTTGTTATCAGTTAAGTTATTTACTTTTATTATTTCTTTGAAAACATGATAAATATTATCAGTTTCACTTTCACATTGCTGAAGAGTCAAGTATAAATAGTTTAATGCCCTTTTATATGTTTGGGATGCTCTGCTATTTGTATTACAAAGATTCTTTTGTTAACTTGCTACTTGCTACCCTAACACCTTGCAACACTGTAGCCTGTAGCACTGTATTGTTGCTATGCAACTACAAGCTAATCCGAGTTCAGTATTATAAGTTAAGCAAACTTGCTTACTGTATAATGTTGTCTTGAACATAGCTACTACTTTATTAGTTGTATTAAACTGTGAAGGTGTATAATACAACCAAATTTAATAAACTTTTCAGTTTAACTTTTGAAATACTTTAGGAAACGATATTGGGTTTAATAACCTATTTAATACCCTATTTTCGAGACTTTCCTGTTTGTCCTGCTACTCGTATAACAGTAGTACGCAATCTTTCAAATAAGTACAGATCAGATTGCGGATTTGTAATTAATTGCCTAAAGCTATTGCGAAATAAAAATGCAGCAATACGATTTCTGGAAAGCTACCTATCTACCAATATTTGTTTCTTATGAAATCAACTGCATTTTCCTGTAGAAATGATCACGTGGTCCTGGTAGATTTGTATATAAGCTAAAAAGTGCATTCGAAAAGTATCAGTATCGGTTTGAGAAAATCACTAAAGGGTTACACTTCCAAAAAAGAAACGAAGAAAAATGGCAGCTTTTAAAATTGCACTTTGCGTTGTTCTACTTGTTAGTTTTACCAGTGCCGAAGATGTTTCTCTTAGATCAGCTACTAAGATAGTTGTAGAAAAACCACTGATTGAACCAAAAGAGGTGAGAAAATTAATCAGTAATATTCCAATCATAATTTTAGCTTTATATTTTGCCTATTTTTAAATATATTTTTTAAAATTTTTTATTTCGTCTTTAGACAAGGGCTACAGTAGTCAGCACTAACTTATCTGCAAATGATGCCAATATAATCGCCAACGACGTCCAATCAGTTTATAATTCCATAAGCGGTTCTTTAGACAGAGCCATAGGAATTCAGAATAAACTGGAGCAACGGATTCCATCGGTAAATAATAACGCCATTGTTGATTTTGCAGCAGCTTCTTTTTACCAAATATATTATGTGCATGTTTTGGTTAATGGTGAATATGTACTTTGTTTTGGATTGTAAATGTATTTTTGTTTTACTTTAAAGGTATCACTCATAATATTCTTAGATTTAATAAATCTATAGTAAATAATTTTGCATTAAAATCTTGTTTTAGTCTATGGTTGTATGTATGTTTATGAATAAATTTTACAACTGAAATACAAAAAGTATGTTTTGTTTAATAGATTATTCATACTTGTTAAGCACAACTTTTTAATTAGTAATGAGTAACAAAGTAAAAAAAGGTTAACGCTAGAAGAATAAATAACGAGTGATTTAGAGTTGTAAGTAACATTCGAACCATTCTATATATGCGTATGTTTATGAATAAATTTTATAACAACAGTACATTTTAAAAAAATATTTCTTCGTTTAACACTTCATTTTTAAAACTTTGGGAATGCTTTACAAATTTAATACTAAAACTGATTCTCACATTTATAACACAACTTTTCGTGTGTTTAGCTGACTTTAATAAACGAGGAAGCCGCTGCCGAAATTTAAATAATTAATACTGAAGCCAGCTTTACAGACTAAACAAATCTTGGGCTCAAATATGTTTTGTAGAGGAAACAGTGTTAACATTTACCCGCCGTATCTAAAATTTTATAATTGCTTGTGATGTATTTTTTGCAAGTATTGCTTCTGAGAAAGTGACATATTCATTTCGCTTTTCAACGCAAGAATTTTTCAGATTTTCATAGATTGGAGCAGTTAACGTACTTAAAACTTGTAATACGGTAGTGGTGTAACGTTCTTTCTTCTTCTTCTTCTTCTTTTCTCAAACTTTCAATTTATTCTCTATTTTTCTCATCAATGTGCTAATCGTCTCCATTTTCTTCCTGTTGTCATCCTTATTTCATCTTCCCATTGTTTGGGTTGTCTGCCGATGCTTCTTTTCCCTGTTCTCCACTAATAATGCTCTGCTCAGCTCCATTTCTGTTCTGCGACCATCTCCGTTATATCACTTTAACCTTTGTTCTTTTCCTTAACCATTCATTTCCTTTTTCTTATCTCTCAATGCGAACATTCTCCGTTCCACTGCTCTTTGTATTTTTGCTAATTTTTTCGTGATTTTATTAGTAAAAGTCATAGCTTTGGATATGTCAGGAATGTAATTAAATAAAATGTATTACCAAGGAGAATAATAAAAATTGAAAATAAAAGATAATCAAAAGGAGCCAAGGAGACGAGAGTATGACTAAAAAAAAGAAAAGATACTATGAAATTTTCTTTCAGTGGAAAGAGAGCGATAATTTCTTAAAAAAGAGAAAATTAATAATTTGTTTGTGAGTAAATAGAATTAATCCAGCTCCGGTAAATAGTGGATATTTTGAATAAACAATATATGAAAATAAATAATTTATTTGTGAATAATTGGAGTTTCCTTTGCACTGGCCTATAAGCATCCTCTCTGACTTAGAATATTTTCTATTGTGGTATTCCAACTTTTTTTAGGTCTGTCTCGCATGCTCTCATACCCTATATCATCGTACACTGTTTGATGATGGAATGAATGTGTTTTACCATGGGTAAACGGATTTAAAAAGGACCTGGGATACAGGAAACAACAAAAACAAAATTTTGTAAACAAAATGATTTATTTTTTGAATTGATAGTGAAAGGATGCACAAATAGTTGCTCCTGAAAAATAAATGAAATGTAATTTAAATTTAAATTTAAATGAACAGAACCAACATATAAAAATACTATTTAATAAAATATTAATTGAAAGAACATTAAATATAAAATATTATAACAACAAATAAACTACAAGTGGAATCGGATTGTAATTGGAATCAAAGTTGAATTAAACTGAAATTAAACTGAACTACAAATGGAATTGAGGTCGAATTAAAATGAAATCAGATTGAGCTGAAATTGGAATTAAAGTTTGGGGTAATTAGGTTGAACTACAAATCAGCTGCAAGCGGACTTAGATTGGTGTCAAAATGAACAGTAGGACAAAATAACGAAGATTGAAACTGAATTCAAATCAAAGTATAAGTGTGAGTGTTTAGAATTAAATTAATTTTAAAATAATAGTATAAGTTAGTGCAATTTAGGGCATAAATATTGTAATAAATTTGTATTTTGAAACATTTATGAGCAATTTTTATTTTATTTTATTTTGAAAATTCATTTAACGAATCCTGAGAACGACCTGAGATAAGAGAAATATATTTAAAAAGAAAGCTAAATCTAATTTGAAATACAAACCATAAAAGCTGGGGTACATTGGAATAAAATTTAAGATAATTTGATATTGTTGGGGGAGCCATTGCAAATTTTGTGAGCCAATGTAAGGCTAAACATCAATCATATTAATATATTTTCTACTGAAAAAATCAATACTTTTATGAGAATATACATATAGGCACAAGAAATCTAGCTTTTGTATCACAGGTGAAGGAATTCAAGGTCAAATTCCAGATGTATCACCATGATTTTCGGAGCGAACGCATGTGTTTTGAGGTTAGCATTCTGCTAAAAGAAGTTTTTAACATTAAATACTGAAAATATTAGTGAAAATTGTTAAAGAGAACTGAATTATTGATTAAAACTTGTTGCAAACTGATTTATAATAACAGATATGTCTTTTATTATAGTCTTGTTATCATCTATCACAAAGTCAATTGAATTTTTTATTAAACGATTTGGGTTGCTCTATGTTCACTTGTTTTGAGGATTTTTTTAAAGCGTTAACGTACGTTCTATTCTGCATTGTAAAATCTACCAGAAGGTGTCCTTTTTTGTTTCGCTCACCAATTTCGTAGTCACCCAATGCACTTCTTCTAGATCTAGGTTCTCTGTTTTGCCAATGTATGCATTTACGTCACCCGAAATTATTTTGGAGTGCACTTTTTCTTGGTCTAAAGACTTACATCATCATAAATGTACAAAGTTTATTATTACAATTAAAGCGAAATTGTTATTTATGAATACGATTTGAAGACATTTGTATTAAAGCAAAACAATATAATTTTTCTTAACTTTTTCTTCGAATTACGAGCGTATTATTGGTTTGCAGAATTGCAATTTGGAAACGATTTAGCCAAATATGAGAGTCTAATAAAACCCCGTAAAGGTTTTCTTATCGTTGCCAAAAGCAGTTACATTTCAGCATTCATAAATTCGTTAAAATTTAAGAAATTTATTAACATAACCGAATTTTGTATATGTGAAGTTCATATTATAATAAATTTTATCCAAAAATCCATTTCATATAGACGACTGCCAAGTTTTATTTGGCCAAGGAAAATGCAAAAAAGTGTTAAGAAAGCATGCGAGTTTGCTTTGAAATATCTGTAAAAAGATAGGCAAATTTCGTTTCCAGAAATGTATTTAAGTATTGTAAATAGGATTGATTATTTTGTAAGTTCGATTTTTTAAATGTGATTGTCAAATGATTTTCAAAAAATGTAAATGTCCGATTGGCACCTTAATAAAATCAAGGCCCGTCTTTTGTCCAGAAACACTTCGAATGGTTTAATAATATTATTTGACGTACATCTGCTTGGATTAAAAGAGTTTTATTGCACGAAAACCCCTGGGTTTGTTGCAATAGTGCTCTGTTATGTTAATCGCCAGTCAATTTTTGTTACTAAATAAAAAATCGACACGTATGAGCGTTAATTCGTTACAGTTGAACAACAAAAATCCATAAATCCACAACAAAAACCTGCATGTTTAAAACAGTAACTTTTTCTCGCTGTGATTCCATTTAGTAAAAGCACAAGGTTTTCTCCAGCTGTTCAACATGGCTTTGTTTTCAGATTTGAAAGCAGTACAACACAAAGTGTTTTTTCTCAGTGCGGTTTTTGATACAGAATATTGACACGCAAACCAAAAAGAAAATGCTCGCTTTTTCTACATTACGTGAAACCCGAGCTTTGTAGACCTTGAAAGTGGTAATCGATATTAATGAATTTTTTAAAAGTTTTTAACCCGTAATAAAATTATACTTAAAAACTCATTTAACGTAAATTTTATCAGTTGTGATATTTTGAAATTTATACGAGGCTGGAAAGCCTTATTAAGTCTCAGATATTTTGTTTTATAAAACGTGTTTAAATGAAAAGCGTAACAATCATTGCATAAATTTGAATTTTTAAACAAACCGGTGGTAATTTTTTTAATGCACGCATTTTAAATGTGGTAGTAATCTGAAAAATCTGCTCTTATACTCGGGTATTTTGAATATCAGAAAGTAAATTTTGTGCTGTTCTTTAAGGATAAGAGGAATATAATTTTATTTCATTTGCAAGTTTCTCTAAACTGGGGGTTTTCATTTTAATTTTTATGTCCTGTATTATATTTTTTCACTTGCTTGGTGATTCTTTGTTTACAAATCTGAGGAGTTGGGAGTTGCATCCCTCCGTTCAATTATTATTTTAGGTTTTATTTAATTATCATCATTATTAGTAAATAATGGAGGAGTATTTGGGATGCGAGTGAGAGCGGACGTGTAATTCAGAACTCGCATAAATTAAATCTAAAATAGATCGTATCGAGCAGATTACACAGTGCAGCAAAACGAAGTACTTGTTAAGTGCAGGTTTAACCACGAATAATGAAAATTGTTATAATTGAGAAGCTGTAGTAATGTGAAGTAGAAACCTATTAGTACTAAGGTCGGGGAGAGTATCGCGTACCCATACAAAAATGCATGGAAGGTGTGGGACATCGAAGTATGATAGCGACAGCTCGACGACGGAAGAGAAAAAGCGGAAAAGGAAGGATGGATTAGTTGAAAGCGACGAAGACGACAACTCTAAGAAAAGTAGGAGAGCAGCAAGATCACCACTTAAATAGATGAATATAATAGGAAAATAGAAAAACTGAAGGAAATGATCTTGAATTTGTTGCAAAAGGTAGACGAAATAAGGGAAAGAAAGAAATTTCAGAACTAAATGAAGAAAATAGGAAACTAGCTAGAACAAAGATTAGAATAAGCTGAAAAAGATTGAAAAGAAATATGTAACATCAACATAACCCCCATAAGAGAAAGAGGACGAAGATAGGCTTTTAAGTAGCAAGCTAAACATTACAGTAAAATCAACTCATGCAAGGCAAATAAATAAATGTTTACAATAGCAAAACTAGAAGAATATGAATAAAGTTGAAATTATGAGGAAAAATATAAGTTAAAATGATCAGTCATCTTCGTGGAGACCGATTTAACAGCAGAGGAGGCTAATATACACGCTAAAATTAGAAACACAGCGAATTAAGGAAAGTCACAAGGCATAGAAAGAATAGTAGGTTGCCTAAAAAAGATTAGAAATGAAGAAGAAAACCATAAGAAAAGGGAACCACAGAGTCGTCACTTAAAACTAGAAAAAAGAATTGAGGACGGATACATGGAGGCAACGGCGAGGACTAGGAAGATGAACGTGGCAAAGAAAGCAGACAACATAGGAAAAATGAAAAGTTATACAAGAATTGGGTAGTGGAATGTGAGTACTCAGTATCAGGAGGGTAAGCTGACTCAATTCATACAATAAATGGGAAGATATCATACAGACCGGAAGTGGCGAGAGGATAAAAACAAATAAATATTGCTTCCTGTACTCAAGATTAAGAGGGGGGATCATATACATGAATATGGTGTAGGAATGATTCTAAATGCCAAATTTAAGAACATACTAATAGAATGGAAACCAATGGCCGAAAGATTAATAACGGCCAGGCTAAATACGTAAAAGTAACACTAGTACAGTGTTATGCACCAACAGATTGGAAGAAATGGAAGAGACAACTTCAGAATATTGATGGGAGATTTTAACGCCCAAATGGACGGTGAAAACGAAGACTGGAACCTGGAACATCATGGGGAAACATGAAATAGGCAGGCGGAGCGAAAATGGCGAGCTACTGATAGAACTACATGGAAATAATAAGCTCCAAATTGGTGGAACTTTATTTGAACAGAAGAAGTGCCACAAAGTAACCTGGGTCCCCCCCCCCACCAAAGGTTAAAAAACCAGATCGACCACATCTGCATAAGTAGTAATTGGAAAAGCGTATACTCATCGATGTCCGCAATAAAAGAGGCGGTGATGTGACGCCGATCACTACCTGCTAATAACGAAAATACGATCTTCTTTCTTCTTGTGTTATATCCTGCTTAAGGATGTTGACGAGGGGCCAAAGCCACATTTTATTATATTCCCCTTATACTAGAGAAATGTGTTCTCCGCAGTGGTTTCCCATTGCCTTCTGCAGAGTTTGTGAACGTGTATTAAGTGTATAGTATCTGTGTCTTTGTTACTATCTGAAGGCGACCACTCCGTAGATAGAATCTTTAATTGTAACCAAACGACTAAATGGCTTCACTCACTCAAGTACTTACCTCGAATAGTGGACAATTCTTTGTAAAAGTCCTTGACTCTTATAGATAGGAGCCCAGCACTCTTACCACTGCACCAAAGAGCCTGTGCGTTGCAAATTCATAAAGCATAAAGAAACCAGTGTAAATATTAGATACAGGATGTACGACGTAGAAAAGGCCAAAAACCCAGAAATGAGGAACAAATTTATAGAAAGATTCAGACGGAAAGATAGATTATATCATGGCAATAGAAGAAATATGGCGGAAATAAAAGAGCACTTCAGGAGGTAGGTGGGGAAGTACCTCCAAGAATTTTGAAATTATCAGTTTGCGAATCATATTTTTGAATTTTTATTTGAAAAATTAATTTTTTGTTCGAAAGTTTATAAAATTCAATCCGACTTCAAATCTACGGTAGATTGTACGACAAATCAGAGATCGAAATTAGGTTATTTGGGCTGCAAGTTGAAACTGAGCCTTTACTTTTCAATTATTGTATTTTCAGATTTGATCTCCGAGACGTTTGAAAAATTAATTTTTTTGGATATTTTGGCAAATATTAATCTGATATTAGAAACTGCCAGAAACGCGTAATAAAACAAAAATGCTTCATCTCAACGTAAAAATTATTTCCTTAAGCGGTAACTAATTTTACTGACAAACATAATTAATTCAAGCGTATACAAAACTTAAACTTCAATAATCAACTTTAAAAAAAAAATTGTAATCGTTAAACTTTTGGTATAAATATTCTATAAAGTAATGAAGGCGTGTCGGTTTTATGTTGATTAACAATTTAATCCAGCGGCGATTAATAATTTAATAATCATTTTGTGGCAAAATTAATTAGGAATTTTACACCGGGTTTATCTAATTTCCCTTTTTTTAACGAAAATTAAACAAACGAACAGCAAAGGACATAAATCCCTAAAAATGTAAAACACCTTAAAAGAAAGCTTTATGGTAAGGCGTGACTTTGCTTAATTTCTGTGGTTTTACTACCTAGCGGAACATGAGTTACAGCTCTTTGAATATTTTAACTCGTCTTCGTAGCAAGAAAAAATTAAATTAAGGTGGACTGATGAAAATCATCACTGCGTAGGTTTAGCATTAAAATTGTTTATCTTCTCATTTGCGGAAGCTAATTACTCGAACCTTTAATGTTATTAAAGTCGTAAGATGTAAAGTTTCAAAATCTAATAAATAAGGTGAGTGAACCTCGAGGATATTTATTGGAAATTTTTCTAATTTCGCCTTTAAATCCTTTTTTCTCAGTAGGTATGAATTTGAAAACAAAATAAATGTAAACATTTTAAAATAATTAGTTTACTCGGAGAAAAGAGAAAGGGTTAGGATAACTAATGAAATTTAAAGCATAGCAGAAAGCATGAAAGTGATTTATTAGACTTTAAAGTATATTACGAGACCGTCATAGAAGGCCGGTCTTTAAATTACGTAATAAATCGGGAAATATCACGCCTGGGAAATTCTTAAATGACTCATTCCAATTAAGACATGATTTTCAAATTAACTCCTAATTAGGCTTAATTATTTTTAATGAAAATTTGGTACGTTTTCTTATCTTGATAGTGAAATTAGGGAGTGTATAACGATCCGACTGAGGTGTTGTGTTTTTAGTTAAATAACAAAATTACCCTTTATTTAGCTAATTTAATTATTTAAAGCTGAAAGGCATTGAAGTTTTTAAAGAAGTCTTAGTTCCAAAGGAAAATTTTAATAATGAAACTATTGTTTTTGGAAATATCGTAAAATAAAGGATAACAATTTTGAGTAGATAATATTAAGAAACTTATTTTTTAGTCTTTACTTGTGATTAGTTTTCGTTCTTCGATAATAAAACTGTTTCAAAACATCGATCAATCTACAAAGGAAAAAAAGAAGCAAAAAGGGCAAACATCAATTTTCTAACAAAACTTGGAAAACCCCCTGAAGATCGTAAAGGTTCTTAAAAACTGTAAACTTTAAGGTGAACTAGATTACGTTCGTAACACCCTGGCGGATTCAGTTTATAAGGATGTCAACATTTAGAATGAAATCGTTGCTCGTCTTTATATTTGGATCTCTAATTCTGTATAGGCGAATTCGATAAATTCAGCATTTTCGATGATGCGTGATTCAGACGATCTCGTTACCGAGTAGGTAAACATCCTGTTACTGGCTCATTATAATTTTAAAATGAAGTTGTGAAAATTGAATATTTGGACGAAAATATTTACTTAGGTAGAAAGGCAGGAAAACATATTAATTTTTTTTTAGTTTTCTTTATGGAATTACCAGGGTGGGCTAGTATTAAATTTTGATATATTGTTTTTGAAGAAAATTAAAACACTTTTTGATTTTCAGAGTGTCGATTGTTATAGCAAAATTTTGGAAAAAAGGATACAAAGAAAACCTGTTTTTCGAGATAGAATTAAAACGCACGTTGGATCAATCTTAAATAACCCTTTGAGTTTGTTTCATTTCCATTTCCTTGAAGAATAATTTATTTTCAGCCTTTTCCAGTAATCTAGAAGTAGGTTTTCATCATATCCTCCTAATTTTGTCTTTGATTTGTGTAAATTTTTGCTGATCCAATCTAGTTCTCGTTTTTTGTTACGATGGAATACTTTGATATCATTTTATCTTCCTTGTTAAACCTTGATTTAGGTTTCTTATCTGTTTGTTTTTATAATTCTCTCCTGTTGTAGTAACTAACTCATCGTTATAATTAATGTCTTTTCTTTTCCCGTAATACTTTGTTACATTTTCTCATTTGTTCTTTATGTGCCTCCCTTTTCTCTTCCGTTTCCCTTTACTAGCATTTGTAAACTTGTCATTCTTCTATTTTGTAATTCTGATTTATATTTCATTACAAACCACTTTTTACTATTCTTATTTTCCCTGTCCCTGTATTTTTCTGGCGTCTGCTCTCTATGTCATTATTATCTTGACTTCAGATTATTGGTTCATTGTTTGCTATATTAAACTCGGTCCTCTTGTTTTGTTATTTTACTATTTCTACTTTTGGTCGTTTCTCATTTCTTTGATTTGTTTTGTATGTGATTTCATGCTTTAGCTTTATACCGACTACAAAGTGATTGGTGTCTGCATCTGGGACCTCTATAACTCCGGACATCCATTATACATCTTTCTTCATCCTTTTCGATGAGGACATGGTCTATTTGGTTTACGCTGGACTTATCTGGTGATTTTCACGTGTCGTCGTATATATCCTTCTTATTAAAATAGGTGCTCTTTATTACCATATTCTTCTCTTTCGCGAAGTTTATTAATAATTTCCCATTTCCGTGTATTTTTATGTTTACTGTTTTCACCTATGGTAGGCCCAAAAATATCTTTTCGCCCAATATTTGCATTTGCGTTTCCTGCTACTATTTTAAGATGGTTTTTGATATATTTCATATCTATCCCACCAACTATAGAAGAAAGAGCAGAAATACCAAAAAACCTTAAAAACAGCAAGAGTCCTCGGATCAATTAAATATCAGCAGAACTATATACCTAAAAATATGGAGAAAATCAATGAATGTGGCTTATTAAATATTTGCTACACACTTAAAGAACAAATTAACAGAAACGATAGAAGATAGAATAGGTGAACACCAACATCGGTAATAGAAGAAATATTTGCACTGAGGGCACTGCAGGCAGAGAGTTATGAATAAATAAAGAAACTCTTGCGTTATTCATCGACTTCAGGCAGGCGTACGATAGCATAAAGAAAAGGAAACTTTACGAAGCATTAATGCATCTAAGAGTGAAGCTAACCTTAAAACAAGCAGAAAACCGAATAAAAATAAGTAACAGGATGTCGGAATAATTCGTGGTCAGCGAAGGATTAAGGCAAGGAGATCCTTTGTCGCCACTACTTTTCAATTGTGCATTAGAATATGTAGCGAGGAAAGCTAACCTGAATAGGACAGGTCTGCTATATCGCAAAAAACACCAGTGCTTAGCTTTCGTATCCTAGGTTAAGGAGCTAGGCGTTCTAGTTAATTCTGAGATGTGTTTTAAGGATCGAATCAATACTACAATTAATAAATATCATCCAAACGTTCATTTGTGTTAGGAAACTGCCAGTTTTGCAAATCTAAATGTGTTATGTATGTCCACCACCTATTCGTTAATTAAAGAAAAACTAGAAAAGGGATTTGTTTGTTTCTTATACTCGTATATATTAAAGCACTTCGAGTTTATCCAACGTTACTATATCGCACCTAAATTATGTATCAGGTTTATGTAACGACAACAGTTTAGTTATAATAGCATTAAAAGAAAATTTGGATGTTTAAGTTTTGTGTACAACATTGTAATGGCTAAAATCAATAATAGTAATTTTCTGTATGTTATCAATTTCAAAGTTCCTAATATCAGGCTCCGCAAGAGAAATTTTCCATGTTAATCACATGCTATTACTTAATACAATTTTATTGTTGATAGAATATGTGTTTTTTATTTTTGCGAATTTTATCTCTTCAGATTTTACGAAAGATAATTTTTAAGGAGTGAGTTGGACTCGTAAGTTTATGTAGAAATTATTGCGCAATTCAGATATTCACGAAATATTGTATAATGCTGGAATGAATTTAACTACGTAAAAGCAGATAAAATTTGAACTGTTTTTGAATATTTTCAGCATTTTAAAACATGCTTAAATTAAACATTGTTTGAAACCCTTTCCGAACTAAAAGGTCTGTATGCAAATTTATATTAATGTAACGTAGGCGAGCCCCGCAAATATCGCTGCTAAAACTACAGATTTTAATATTTTCAGAATAACTCTAAATTAGTTAGTTACAAGTCGGTCTTGCCAATTAATTTATGGACGTACATACAATTTTTTAATAAAAATCAATACATCTTAATAAATTTCTAAACAAACAGTTATTTCACATAAAATTTGCATCATGAATATTTCTTCTGATCTGCATGAACGTTTAACAACCCAAAAGTGGTATAATATTCATCAAGGCAAACTGGAAAATGTAACCGCGCTCCTATTAGGATTTCAGGAAAATGTGGGTGAAGCAACCAATAAAAGAGTTTTATGTACTGATTAAACATGCACGAACACATATTAAAAGCTTTCGGCTAAAATGAGTCTACCAACTGAAATCCTACACGTTATCCTTGAAACAAATATCTCTAGATAACCGTAAATTCGTTTATTAACAATTCGTACCCTAAACTGTAAATACTAGTACCTTTATTAATAATTCATTAATATCCGATTCGAAAATAACGGGATAATGTTAGGTATTTTTGGATTTTTCGGAAGTTATTAAGATAAAAACTATTCAATTTGCGTTGCGTCCTTCAAAACTGACGAATTGGATTAATCAGAAATTACTTTAGCCAAAATTTATATACGTATTTGCAAATCCTATAAATATGCTGTATTTGAAAAGCAATTGCTCGTCTTAGTATGTAAACGAATTTAATTATACAAAATAACTTTTTAAAGTGAATTTGCGAAAAAACCCTGGGTTTTGTTTAGATCAATTTTGGTATTATTTTTTATTGAATTATCCAATATTTGCAGTGTTCGTAGTGAAAGTTTTCAGCATGGCGGCGCTAACATGAAAAATGTATTCTACAGCCTTGTATAAACGTTATCCAAATATAAACTCTGCGGCAATGGGACGTAAAAGAGTTTTCCTTTAATTTTTCAAGCGGATGACTGTCGTTTCAGTCTTATGGACGGTTTTTGCTTCAATTTTCCCTTCGGAGATCCTCGTTTTTGTTGCAATTTACTTTTATTGAAAATAGAAGGAAATGATGCGAATTATTGAATTATTTTGTTGAACTCATTTTTTTAGATTGCGAAACGTATTTAAAACGTTAAACACACAGGAAGCAACTGTTCAATAATTACTAACAAGAAGAACTTTTACAACTTAAACATTTTATTATAATTATTTGTGCGGACTTTTAGGAATGAAAAGACTAACTTTTTCCACTGAAATGGTTCCTTTCAAACTTAAGACTTACATTTTTTTTGATATCCAACACCTTTGACAAAAATTCCCTAAATTTATTACCAAATTTAGAACGCCAATGAAACAGAAAAAGCACTGTCAATTTTTTTGGAAAATTAGGGCAAAACAACTTCTACAGATCGCTAAAGCAAATATTATTAAACTCTATAAAACAGAAGATCTTAGAATTGAGTCGAACCCGGCGGAGACAGTATTCAACGAACGTACAATTACAGCAGACTTAGAACCAATGCTACTCAAGCTAAAATGGAAAAATCTCAGGACAAAATGATATCACCAGTGAACTAATCAGATATGGGCGAAGTAATCTCGCCAGTGATTAATCTTGGTCACCAAAATCCTTTTCTGACACTCCGACACAAACTTCCAAGTGGTAAACCAGCAACACGATGTTCTTGTTTAGCACTGCATTGAACTAGAGAAGTTGTAAAAAATAAAATAAACAACCTCATATACGAACAGACGAATTTCATGCACGTTTGCCAGAAACATTCTAGAAAATATTCGGCTATTAATGCAATAAAATCTCTAAGGCATACCGATGTGTCTAAATTAAAATGTGGCGAAACTCGAGGATTTACAAGCCCACAAATAAAACGAAACTGATCTACATAATGAAGATCCAGCCCGAAACCTCAAACAGTTATTGGAAACAATTGCATATTCCGTGGAAAAAAAATTGATAGAAGAACGCATTTTAATGACGAAGTGTTAAATATTATCGCCAGCGAAGTCAGCAAAAAAAGCGAAGAAGGAACAAACAACTTGTCTAGATGAAATAAGGACAATAGAAGAAAGAAGATAAGACAAGTGGCAAGGCCAAGACGATATCGCCAGCAAACTAATCAAATACGACGAAAACAACCTCAAGCAGTGATTAATCTTGATTAACAACATTTCTCCCCGATATAAACTTTCCAATCGTAAACCAGTACCATGTTGTTTTTTGTTTAAAAAGGTCAAACATATGTATATAAAGTACAGGCCGGTGAATTTTGTTAGTACTGCATCACACCTTATGAGGGAGCTTGTAACAATTAAAATAAACAAGCTCATCTTCTCGGCAAAAGAACAACTAGGAAAAGTCCCTTGTGGACACTCCTAACCATAAAAATATTCGACTGTTGAAACATTGAAGAAGAACAGAAAGAAGATAAGGTAGCAAACAGTGAGAACCCTAAGATTAATACAATATGGCGAAAATCGAAGCTAATTCCAGGATTTCCTACTCACAATTAGATCAAAAGTGATCTGCGTAATGAAGATCTGGTCCGAAACATCAAACAATTATCGGGAACAATTGCATATTCCGTGGAAGAAAAAACTATTGGGTAGGAATAAAATCGATAGAAAAACGTATGACATGGACAATTTTAATGACGAAGCGTTTATTATCATTATCAACTAAACCAGTAAAAAAGGGCGAAGAAGAAACTTAAAGGGTGAACTCTACAAAATTCGGACACTTAAAAATGATTGTAAGACAGAAACTGCAATACTTTTGAACAGGGTAAGTATTTATTTTAAAATTACTTAACAATAAAAATTACACGACATTAAGCTAAATTGTTTTGATCTTGCGGAATAAACCACTGAACAGACTTTATGCCATAACCGTCCCGCCAGCTTTTGCACGGTGACTTTGACAACCTCCCGAGATTTCCAAAGCCACTTGTTTCGGAATTTGTCGATATTTTTCAGCAGTCTTTCTCAAGATTTCCTTCACAGTAGACCAGTATTCTTCTATAAGTAGGTCTAAGTTCCGGGATATTTGGTGGGTTGAATTTCTTAGGTAACATAATCCACGTTGTTATCAAGAGATCATCTAATCGTGTCCTTCGAGTAATGGCACGTTGCTAGGTCTGGCCAAAACAGTGGACTAATGCCGTATTTCTTTAGGAATGGCAACAGATTGCTTGCCAGACAAAACATTTTTGTGGAAATTTTGCCTTTAACATACGTTCGCAGTCTTCAGGAGCATCTTGATGACTCGGTGCTGTGTAATTGAAGCAGTAGCATCATCCATAATGACGCATTTGGACGACTTGTTTTCGTAAAGCTTCCTGCAGCGGAATTTTCCTATTAAATTTTGTTTTGCATCCCTGTCTGGTACAGTTTGAGCCTTGAAACTCCTTAATCTTGCTCTGACTTTGACTTTTTGCACAAATATCGGAGACCTTTTCACTTTTATAGCAACTTCACGAGAAGAAACCTTTGGATTCTTCGCATATGCTTTGAGAACGTTCTTGGCCATTTTATAATTCATTCTACCGTGTTCACCATCACTACCAGGCTAAGGGAGGTGAAGTAACAAACATGCCTAAACAATATAATATGGTGAAAATCCAAGCTAACTTCAGGACTTACAAACTCACTCCGGAACATCAAACGTCCGAATAGTGAACCAGCACTATGATGTTCTTGTTTGAAAAGGAAAGCCAAAATATATAAAGTATTAGCACTGAACCTTATTAGAGAGGCCCCAAAAAATAAAATAAACTTTATGTTTCTGGCAAAAACAGGGCGAAAATAGAGGTTAACTCCAAGATTTATTAGTCCACTGTTACATCGAAAATGATTTACATAACGAAAATTCAGCCCGAAACATGAAACGATTATTGTATAAGGATTTTTCCAAGGATTATTGGTATATTCGTTGGCAAGCAACAATCATTGGGTAGGGAAACTATTGATAGAAGAACGTATAATGTGAAAGTGTTAAATAGGCAAGAACACAGGCTCTAAAATTTAGTCCCATTAACCAAAGCCCGGAAAAAAGACAAAGAAGAAACAAACAATTTGTCTAGATTAAAGGTGGAACAATAGCACCAAGAGGATAAAGATATGCATTCAGCTTTAACAGGCCATTAAGCAGGTAGGAATCTCAGAATTAGGCAATCAAGGGATCTACTGGTGCTTAGATATGTTAATACAAAGACAATATTGAGAAAATTTGTATATGGTGCGTAAATTATGAGTCAGTTAGTGAAAGATTTTTGGATATTTACGAGTAATAAGGTACAGATGAGGAGCTGGATCGTGCTGATATATAATTTATTGGCATTACCGATAACTGTGATTGATATTCGTTACATTTGTCTTGGTAAGCCACTTGGAGCACTTCATAGAAGCTCTGGAACTCATTTAGCCGGCTAGTAGCTGCCTGGAGCTTTGGGGTATTCGGCATGGTTACCAGCAGCTCTGGACTGTTGATAAAATACTCAGACAGTGATGCCTGGAGGTGCCCCTGAATGGCCAGGAAGACCAATCTCCAGTTACATTGGCTTCCTAGGGCTTTAGGGTCACCGAGGTCGTAGGGAGCAGTTAATTATGTTGATTCCTATTAGTTTCGTCATAGCGGGCATACGACACATCTCGGTCTGTTAACAGCCCATAGTTTACCCATATCATTACTTCTCGATAGTTTTTTATTAGATTGGGTATCTACTCCAATCTAGTAACGTTAGTTGAACCTATAGCTACTGCTAAATGTGGTAATATGGGTCTGTGTTAATTTCATGTATCGCTGCCATTTGAATTAAATATTGGCTGATGATGTAACGTAGTACTAACATTTGTATCAAATTTTGTATGTTTACGAGGCTTGGCCAAGGTTATGAATTAAACGTGAACCTGAGCCTTTGTGAATAAAAATACCACCTCATATACAAAGACCAAAAAAGAAAGCAACGCTTCTGTTGTAAAGTTACATTTAGCACTAAAATCTGAAATGTGTGCGTTAGTCAAGGAACTAATACAAAGTCGTTCACCTTTGTATGGGTGAGTTGTGAGGTTTCCGTAGTTGTAATAACTGGCCTGAAGATGTAGGTTGTTTATTTTACGAAACACAGGAAGTAATTAACTTAAAAACTGTATACGAATTCTGAATACATTTCTGCATCACTTAGCTCATATAACATCCAACATTCGGAAAGTAGGTATAATTAAATTCCTCAAATTTAAGCGAAAACAAAACGAGTTGTTTCCAGCCGCTGTAATTTTTATATTCATATCAACATAAACATAAATTAATCCAACGCAACAACCTGAAAATATTTACCCGCGCGGTATAATAGGAGCAATTTATGCGAATGAAAAAGAGTTTGATTACGTTCTACAGTGTATTGAGTAATCAATTTCTAGTTCGATGGATATTAATGCTACAATTTCATTCTGAATGCTTGCAATGTAAACGCAATAAACGGCATATTGTAAACAATATTCTTCAAAAGCATGCGAATGTATGTAGTTAATGCAGCAACTCTAAAACTGGGTCAGAAAGGCTTTATTAGATGATAAAAAAAAGTAAACGAATAAACTTCAGTAGGTGTCACTCATATTGACGCTTTTAACACAGGATGTAAATTAAACACCGTGCCACCCTTCGGCTTAATCATTTTTGTAAATATGCCGGAATTTTTTCCCGCACACTAGATGCGAGAAGAAAATCGTTGCGAGGGTAAACATAAATTGTCCCTACTCCCTAATAATTTATAATTTAGGCAAGAGGGATTTATGCCAGGTATTTGGAAAAACCAGCACCGTTTTCTTGGGAAACCTGAGTAATTATTAGATATTATTGGTAGGTGTTACCGGATGTTAAATTATAGCCTAAACGGCACAGGTGAACATTAATTTTGATTTATGGATTGATTTATGTTTTTCTTCCTTATATTTATAGAGACGTTTTGTACGAATGACGGCGGTAAAATATTAATTACAAAAGAGGCAATTAATTGTTTCCCCTTCCTTCTAAGGAAATAACACAACGGAAGTAAATTAGAAAAAATTTCACAGTGTTTCCACAAAGCTCCACAGTCTTATTTGATCTTTTGGTGTAGTATAAATCAGTTTTTGTGAGCCCACAATCTGATTGTTAAGCTGCGTAGGCACAGCACATTCTTTTACTTGTTTTCGTGTTGTTTGTCAGGTTTTATAGCCTGTATTGTTGAAGTCCATAAGGCAATCTAGCTAGATAAATACGGTCTACGTTTTATTGCTTGGTCAAACCAAAAGTCATATCGGGAATTCAGGAATTCATTGAGAAAAAGTACAAAAAAATATCTTTTTGTGTTCATAGGGTTGGCCTATCTTAGCTAATACTACTGTAACAAAATTAAAATTCTCGTAGGTTTACTTGAGCTCTAACTGTAAATAATTTAGAGCTCTTCAAACATTAATAACGTAAGACAATTATTCGCTAAAATCAGATGGTTAAATGCTTACCCAAAGGATTTCGACCAAGAAAAAATATTTCTAGATAATATAAAAATTCAGAAAGGAAGTTTTTATTCCTGAAAATATTCAATCGGAGCGTTCGCTCTTCCGCTACGTTGCTTTCTTATCAATAAGGTGGAATTGCATTGCTTAAATTAGTCGTTACTTGTCTTGGCACACACGTGTACGATTCTTTATGCAGGTTTTCTTATTTAAACATACCATCGGCATAAATCAAGCCCTAACTGTTTTCTAAATAGGTAACGTTATAACTTGGGGTAACGTATTGGTTTTCTTTTTCGTTCGAGCTCCTCCTGGGAATTATTTTTGGAATAAAAAGATTTGGTATTGTTTTAGGTATTTTAGAATATTTGAAGTTGTAGGTTTTGTATTTTTATTTATAGGCCTTCGGAATTGCGGGATTTCCGTTTGAAGAAACAGTTGTTTCAGTTTGTAGATAGATTCGAATACGTTTCAATCGTTTTCGTGCTGAATAAATTTTTTTAGTTATACTTTTGTTCAATTGTTCCTTTCTGTTAAAACTGTTAAGTATTATCAGGATATGATAGATCAGGCGGGAATGACATTTTCGACATTTCGATTATATTGTTCTAACCCCGAAATTTCTTCCCCTTTGATTACATATGAAGTCTGTGCTATGATCCAAAGCACAATGTTTATTGAAGACAAATATTTATACTTTAATTGTTATTAGTGAGACCGTAAGCTTAAATACTTTTTCCAGATTCTCGGGTGTAAAACTGTGGCGGTTTCAGTAAAAATAAGTTTATACATCGACATACTTTACATGTACAAATTTAAATAAGTTGTGGGTTTTTTAAAAATATTGTAACGTAGTGGTTGTCACCAAAAGTCATGTTAAAAATCAATTAAATTAAAAATATAAATTTAGAAGAATTTCTGATAGTTATTAAGTACCATAATATTGTACGAGAAATAAAGGAAACTAAAGAGGAGATGGGAGTAATAATGATGGAAAAAAATAAGAACAATGTTCAACCAAATGGAAATAGCAATAAATATAGAGACCGAACTATATGACATAAAAAGAATAGGTAAAACATCACAAGATTTAGAAAAACAAAGACCAGTGCTAATAGAATTTGTTTCTTGAAATAAAAAAATAGAGGTCCTGAAAGGCTCTACTAAGCAGGTACGAAAGCAAAGAATTTTGACCAAACATATATGAAAGAAGCTAGAGCAAAGAACGGCAATGCAATAGTCACTGGTAACAAATTGAAAATAAGTGATGAATACTACATAGTCGAACAACTAGAAAATGATGTGGTAGAAAATATACAAGAGATAGAACACGTATGAAACGAACAACGTCAGAGTGATCGCCAGATGAACAAACAAGATCAGAAGTGAACACTTATAAAAAAAAGCCATAGGCTACAGACAGAAAACCTATTTGTCAGATTGTGGATCGGTACCTAAAATGATTGTAAAACAATACGATGTCTGAAAAACTACCTATCTACTACAAAATATTGAAGTACCCGTATCTTTTCAAATCAACGATCTACTTTTCTGTAGAAAAATATCACATGGCCATAGTAGATTTGTATATAAGTCGAAAAGTGCATTCGTAAGGCATCAGAAACGATTTTCAAAGCATCAGCTGATACACCTCCAAAAAAACAACGAAGAAAAATGGCAGCTTTTAAAATTGCACTGTGCGTTGTTGTACTTGTTAGTTTTGTCAATGCCGAAGACGTTTCTCTTAGACCAGTTACTGAAATAGTCATAGAGAAACCACTGGTTGCACCAAAAGAGGTGAGTAAATGTTTCTTTAGTAAGTTTTAGTGACGGTTTATACAAAATAATCCGATCATAATGTGAGCTTTATATGTTGCGTATTTGTAAATATATTTTTTAAAATTTTTTAATTTCGTCTTTAGACAAGGGCTACAGTAATCGGTAGTAATTTATCTGCAAATGATGCCATTAAAATTGCGAACGACGTCCAGGCGATTTATGATTCCATAAAAGGAGCTAAAGAGAGAGCCGTAGAAATTCAGAATTATCTGAAGCAACAGTTTCCAACGGTACCATATAATAACGTCTTTGTTAATTTTGAAGAAGCTACTTTTTACCAAATATATTATGTGCATGTTTATGTTAATGGAGAAAATGTAGTTGGTTTTGGATATTATTAGGCTTTTTGCTCGGATGTAGTAAATCTATCTATAATAAATAATTTTGCATTACTTAATCTTGTTTTAGTCTATGGTCGTATGTATGTTTATGAGTACCTACAATTTACAACTGAAATACAAAAATTATTTTTTAAAATATATTCATACTTTTTGGGTATAATTTCCTAATTTTAAGATACAGATTAAAAGGTTTTCCGTCCTTCAAAACTTTATTTTAAAGTGTTGGGCAACTAATTACAAATTTGACACGAATTAAAATGATCGTCATATTTACAACACAATCTCTCATGGTTAACTGACTTTAATAAATGAGAAAACGACTGTCGATACTTAAATAATTATTTCGCATTGAAACCAGTTTTACAGACTAAGCAAATTTGAAGCTCAATTTTATACAGGTAGCTGTCTGAGTATACCCGCTGTATTTGAAATTTATGCATTTGCTTGCGGTGTATTTCTTGAAAGTTTTGAGTCTGAGAAAGTGTTTTCATGTCCTATAATGTGACACTACATTCTTTCCGTTGCAGGAATTTTTCAAATTTTCTTAGATTAAAGTAGTTAGTAATTTGAAATTTGTAATAATACACTAGCGGTGCAAAGTTAATTATTATAAATAAAGCGAGCTTGTAATTTTCGGAAAATGCCTTCTCATACGATTTGAGGACATTAATCAATTATTCGTAATTTTTGTTTTCTGTCCTTTAAATTCCAAGCGTGTGATTTTCTTAAAGATTTGCAATTTCGAAACGATTCAACAAAATACGATATGTCTAATAAAACCCCAAAAAGGTTTGTTGCCAAAAGCAATAACACTTCAGCACTCATAAAGCATTCAAACTGAAGTCAAACATAAACACTTAAAGAATGTTAGGTGTAAGTTCCACAACATCAAAGTTAATAAAATACAAGAAGTGGCTTGATCAGAACTATCGGCAAGTCTTGCCATGAATTGAATTAAATTAACTACAGAAAAATAGTCTTACATAAAATCGTAGTATACAATATCACTAATGCGAAGAACATGGTTCTTCGACGACAACACTAACCATAATGAGCTCTACTGAACAATTCCTTATATAAAAAGTCAGTTCTCACTACACGCGTAATGGAACAAATGCATGCACTTTGCAATGCCGATCATTCACTGTGCCTTGTCATCTTTTTGGTTCACGGCGGTCATCCACGTATATCTCACATACTTGGATGCCTTTATTTCAGTCCCGTATAATGACCCTAGATAACACGTCATATCAAAGTGCGTGGCTATTTGCACGATGCATTCTATAACATCGCTTGATTACAATATTTTGAGGTAAATCTAGTTGTTCACAGTCGTTAAAGTTATTTGTTCATGATTTTTAGCTACGATATTATTTGATTTATCGTTAATTACCACTAATGCGAAATTAACAACCTATATGTTCAAATATCGATCAGCAAAGAGTAGAGTGCACAACACCTATCAGAAGTCTATAAACCATACGCAGTGCAACATGATAATGACGTAGAGGTTTACCTACGGACTCCACTACAACTATGGTCACTTATCGCTCCTTTTTCACACTAAGAAGTACGACAAGAAATTAAACATTTGAAGGACCAGAAGGCACCAGGCTATGTCCTTATAACTGCTGGAAAAATAGCTTCCACAGAAAGGAATATGGTTACTAACCATAATATTCAATTCCGTTAAGCTACTGGCCTAAACAGCTTAAGTTTACCCAAATTATAGTAACCCCAAAACCTGGTAAATCTCCTACTGACGTCAGCTCCTACCGTCCTATTAGTCTGTAATATCAGAAGTCCTACAGAAGGTGGTGTATGAAAGGATAAAGAAAGATGAGTTACTAAATAACTGCCATCGAATAGTGGACATCATCTGCAGCTTTTCTAGACACTGGAGAGGCCTTTGAGAAGTTTTAGTTTAGAGGATTAATAGTATATTATTATATGTTTATACAGTTTATACAGTTTTAAGGTCATCCAGGGCCTGCTGCAATTCAGTTTTTAAAAAATCACTTTGTATATTCTTCTTCTTCTTCCTCTAGCTGCAGTATTTCCACAGGCTGCGTCAAAAACCAAGATGGATCAATTACATCTTCAACAATACTGGTTCTTGCATGAGACTGCTCTATGGCTGTATCGATTATTATAACATCAGCGACATTTTCTGCTCGTGTTACACAGATATTAGCAGCTATCAATTTTTCGCACAACATTGAAATAAATCGATAACAAGGGCTGTCATTATCATTCTGGTTGCAGAAAAGTAGGTTTACTTTGTTTAGCAGTATGTGGCAACTGCCACGGTCAATCAGCTTAAATGTTGCACCCGATATAAAGGACGACGATGTGTGCGACAGCAATGAAAATGTAATTGATCCATCCTGTTTCTTGGCGCAAGAAATACAGCAGCTACAGGAAGAAGAAGAAGATGAAGAATATGTAACTTTAAAAACGAAGTATGAATAAGACTAATTTCTTGTTTTTCAGGGAAATCGTGGATTAGACCTAATTGTGCATTTTTCCAAAAATATAAAGGTTTCAATTTTTGATATCGCAATATCTCGATAAAAGTTACTCTTATGAAAAAATATAATTGGACCTTTTTTATGGAAAATTGCATAAGCTATAAATTCGATAATTACTATTTTTACAATACAACTAACCGTTAATGAGATATTCGCAAAAAATCGTTTTGTATGTCGTTTGACCCCGCGTATAATTTTTAGCAGCCCACCGATCGATGGGGACTTTTGACATTTTATTTAGACCTATATTGTGAAGTACCACACAAAAAATCAGCTCCATGGGAATTATTCCGTACTTTGGACATTTTTGAGTCTGTTTTGACTGGACTACTTGTCAGATTGTGGATTGTAAACAACTACTTACCTACAATTATTGCAAAACAAAAACAATATGATTTCTGGAAAACTACCTATCTACTGCAAAATATTCAAATATACGTATCTTTTCAACTCAACTATCTATTTTTATGTAGAAAAATATCACATGGCCTTAGTAGATTTGTATATAAGTCGAAAAATGCATTCGTAAGGCATCAGAAACGATTTTCAAAGCATCAGCTGTTACACCTCCAAAAAAAAAAAAACGAAGAAAAATGGCAGCTTTCAAAATTGCACTTTGCGTTATTGTACTTGTTAGTTTTGCCAATGCCAAAAGCGTTGCTCATCTTAGACCAGCTACTAACATAGTCGTAGAGAAACCACTGGTTGAACCAAAAGAGGTCAGTAAATGTTTATACAAAATAATTCGATCATAATTTCGGCTTTATATTTTGTGTATCTGTAAATGTGTTTCCTTAAATTTTAGTTTATTTTTGCCAATGCCGAAGACGTTTCTCTTAGACCAATTACTGAAATAGTCGTAGATAAACCAATGGTTGAACCAAAAGAGGTGAGTAAATGTTTCTTTAGTAAGAATTAGTGACGGTTTATACAAAATAATCCGATCATAATTTAAGCTTTATATTTTGCGTATTTGTAAATATATTCTTTAAATTTTTTAATTTCGTCTTTAGACAAGGGCTACAGTAATCGGTAGTAATTTATCTGCAAATGATGCTATTGAAATCGCGAACAACATCCAGGCGGTTTATGATTCCATAAGCGGAGCTTCAGACAGAGGCGTAGAAATTCAAAATCAACTGAAGCAACGGTTTCCATCGGTATATAATAACGTGTTCGTTAATTTTGAAGATGCTAATTTTTACCAAAGATATTATGTGCATGTTTATGTTAATGGAGAAAATGTACTTGGTTTTGGATTTTAAATGTACTTTTGTTTTACTTTAAAGGTGTCATCCGCATTATTCTCAGATTTAGTAAATCTATATATAATAAATAATCTTGTTTTAGTCTATGATTGTATGTAGGTATGTGAATGAATCAAATTTACCGAAATACAAAAATTGTGTTTTTTTAAATATATTATTCATACCTAAATTTTAGACATAATTTCCTAATTTTAAGTTGCAGATTAGAAAAATAATAAGGTCAGAAGAATCAACGGGTGATTAGAATTGCGGATATCATTTGAAACCTGTTTACAAATAAATTTTATAACAACGAATTGCCTTTTGTACCTATAACTATTAAAAGGTTTTCCGTCCTTTAAGACTTTATTTTAAAGTGTGGAACAACTCATTTGACACGAATTAAAATGATCATCATATTTACAACAATCTTTCATGGTTAACTGGCTTTAATAGACGAGAAAACGACTTCCGATACGTAAATAATTATTTCGCATTGAAACCAGTCTGTAAGACTAAGCAAATTTGAAGCTCAAATATGTTTTATACACGTAGCTGTCCGAGTACCTATATGCACGCTGTATTTGAAATTTTTCCATTTGCTTGCGGTGTATTTTTTGCAAGTTTTACGTCTGAGAAAGTGTTCTCATGTCCTATAATATGACACTACAACTTTTCCGTTCAAAGAATTTTTCAAATTTTCTCAGATTAAAGTAGTTAGTAATCTGAAATTTGTAATAATACACTAGCGGTGCAAAGTTAATTATTCTAAATAAAGCAAGCTTACAATTTTCGGAAAATTCATTCTCATATGATTTGAAGACATTAAACAAAGGAGAGCTTAACAAGATTTTTCTTTATTTTGGTTTTCTGTTCTTCCAATCCCAAACGTGTGACTTGCTTAAGGACTTGCAATTTGGAAATGATTCAACCAAATACGAGATGTCTAATAAAACCCCAAGAAGGTTTTCTCATCGTTGGCAAAAACACAAACATTTCAGCATTAATAAATTCGTTAAAATTATTCAGTTAAATCCTTTCGTTGCGACTGTTTAAGAAATTTATTAAAATAATTTGGTTTTATATAAATATGTGATGTTCATATTACCTATAATAAATTTTATCGTATCATTGAATATTAAGTCAACTTTATATTACACTTTTATTAGTAATTATACATAACATAATAGCATAGCAACTCCAACTTCATAATTCGTTAGTTACATACTATTTGTGTACTGTTGCCAATGATACGATAAAGCTTGAAATATAACTCGAATATTACGCGATTTAAACCGACTCGGACGTTGCGTGGTTGACTCGGCTAGCGCCTCGTCACCTAGCAACGTCCTCGTCTATTATAAATCACATAATATTCTTGTTATATTAATAGCTATTATCAAAAAGTCATTTCTTATAAACAGTTGCCAAGTTTTATTTGGCCAAGGAAAATGCAAAAATGTCTAAAGAAGGCACGCGAGCGTGCCTTGAAATATCCTATAAAAATGTAAAATGTAAATTTCGTTCCCCAGAAACTGATATTTAATAGTTATTTGTACAACTAGTAATGAAAGCAATACTTTTTTTCATGAGTTTGAAGTTTGATGCACGACGGCGAAGCCGGAGTGCATCAATTAAACGAGTGAAAAAAAGATGCTTTCATACGAGTTGTACACAATATTTTTTTTGCATTTTTACATTTTAAATCCCTCAAAACAGGATAAAAAGGATTTGAGAATTGACAGTTGTCAAACTGACAATTTACAATATTTTATTTAAAGCATGCTTACTTAATGCAAAATGTAAAATTAAATAGTTAAAAAAAGTGTTGCTTTCTTTGTGATTTTTTGATAAAAAAAGTCCACTTTTTTTGTCACAATGCAAAAAAATTATAAGACCCCTCATGTCTAATGTATAATATGTAATATGTGATTTATTGCATATTGCAAAAAATATATTATAGTTGTAACGCATGCTGTGTTTATTGCATCTGTAGATTTTCAAATATATCGGTGTTAACAAAATCTGTAGTATGATCAAAATGTCTGTGGTTGTGTAATTTAAAACTTATTTCTGAAATTATTTATTGCTATTGTAGCTCCGTTATTGCTTTGTCAAAACTGTAAGAAAGGCAAGTTTTAAAAGAAATAAACTTTTAATACCTAAACAAAATGAGTTCAAGCTTATAAAAAAAAATTTAAAAAAATTGCCCATTTTTGAGCCGTATCAAGTAAATGTCAGTGTCATAAAAATAATAGCTGTAAACAAGTACTTATTGGGGAAGATTGGTCGTCTCTTTATAGTTTATCTATTGTTAGTGACGCATTCAGTTATTTTATAAATATAACACCAGTATACATTTTTCTGTTAAAAAGTGCCTTAAAAAAATTAACCTAATAAAACGCTATTTTCAAGCAAAAATTTCTAATTCTAGTAATCCTGGAAAAGTAGCTTGGAACGTAATTTCTGAATTATCTAACAAATCAAAAAATGTTAATAATATAAAACTGAATCGTCCATATAACATTCAGATCATACCTTCATCGCTTCCAGTATCAACAGCTTCTTCCAAAATGTTCCTCTAGAAACAATTAAACAAATACCTATCGTGTACAATTTAAATCTTGTTTTAACAGTTATTCTTCATTGCCCAAACTCAATCTTTCTTAATCCGTGTACACCCGAGGAACATGTTACATTACTAAATAAAAACCTAAAAAGCAAATCTTCATCTGGTCCGGATGACATTCCTTCTTTTCTAATTAAAGATGCTCTCACAGAATTATTAAAACCTTTAACGTATATTGTCAACTTATCTTTCTCCAAAGGATCGTTTTCACCTGTACTTAAATTAAGTAAAGTAATTCCTGTATTTAAAAAACATGATTCAAATCTCATAAAAAATTACAGACCTATTTCCATTTCGTCTTGTTTGTTCAGGGTGTTTGAATATTATTTCTTAAATCGTCTCACCACATTAGCATGTTAATACATTTATGAAATGTCCATTATTTATGTCTTTATAGAATATAGATTATCGTAGCTTTGCCCTGGGTCGAGATGTGCATAGTATTGATACGAGACGGAAAAGTCATTTTCGTTTGTCATTTCACAAACACAATGTTACACTTCACTCGCCGAACGGTCGAACTGTATGGGTCATAAAATGTTTAATCATCCGCCACAGCTTGTAAAAGATGCCACATCAGTAAGGACATTTAAAAGTAAATTAAAACAGTTTTTAATAAATAGAGGATTTTATACCGTAAGGGAGTTCTTAGATCCCACTCACTAACTTGATCTATTTGTTAGACAATTTGTTTGTTGGTAATTTACACCCTAGATGTTTGTTTTAAACACCTGTTATTTTTATATTATGTAACTGACTGTATCCTATACTACTTTGTAGTCTAAATGAAATAAAGCTTTATTATTACTACTATATATTTAAAAATTCATATGAAGCTCGTTGACGTAGTGGCAAGAGCGCTGAGCTCCTAGCTAGGAGTCGTGGGTTGTAATCTCACGCAGTGGTAAGGAGTTTCACAAACTCTGCAGAAGGCTACGAAAAACCACTGCAAAGAGCATATTTCCCTAGTATAAGGAGGATATAACAAAGTTCACAACGTCTTGATAACCCCCTCACCAACGTCCTAAAAATAATTTAGCATTAAGGAGATTTTTAATTTCAAGAAAATTCCAGAGCAACCGCTACTACAGAATAAAGAGAATGAATAACAATAAATTCTAATAAAGCAAGCTTTTTAGAAGCACCCTTTTTATTAGATTAATTTAAAAAATCGAATTTTAATACCTAAAAACAAAATTAGTGGTTTTTGCGGCTTACTAATGTGCAATTAATGTACAGTTAATTTTCGTATTTTAACGAATTTCAACTAATAAATATTATTTAAAGTAAAAATTATGTTTAATAGAATTAAACACTATTTGAAATACCTGAAATTTATGCTTCCTTAATTTCGAATACAGTCTGATTTCAAGAAAGAAGGAGCTAATCATTATTTAAAAATCTGCTAGTAATGAGCTAACAACCCTTAAATTTAAATAAAACAGTTTGGCAAACAAATATTGTACGTAATACAAGTTTGTTAATGATTTAGTTAGGCACATGTCAGTCCATGGCTGGACGTAGGTTTTCCATAGATTGCTTCTGTTTCATATTAGAAATGTTTTAAATTTCGATTTTAAACTAGCGAACTAGCTTTTTAAAAGACCCGAGTTTGAAATGTAATATCTCCAGTTTAAAAATCTGGATTTATACGAAAAGAAAAAGAAAATGAGTTGTAGCCCTTCCCCGTATGAATCATTTCTAAAAAAGAAAACATAGGTACATAGGTAATACGTGATTTTTGAATGCAATCTGATTCTGATAAACAAGTAGGTCATCTCTATAAAAATCAGTTAAAAAAGCTACTCAAATAAATACCAGTAACGAGTAAATATTATTATTTTATTAACACTACAAAAACGAACCTTGCTCCAGGTTTATTTCGCTTTATCTTCAATCGAAAGCAGATAAACATGTGTTTACGTATTAAATGTTTAAGGCGGTACTACCTGCTCAATAATCTTTTACCATATACACTTTATTTGAAACAATTTCTTGATATTTAATATACTTTATACATGTGTTTCTCAGCTGTTTTCTTTAAAAACTGAATAATTAGTATTAATAAAGGAAGGTTTATTGGCCATTTCGCCGATACTTTTAATTATTCCCAAAATATTTTTGCATTAATGGAATTTGCCCTATTTGGTAGAAGATCTAACCTATTATATAAGTCTGAAATAGTATTGTCATGTTTCATTAAACCAGTTATTATAATATTTAGTATAAATAGGACCAAGTAGTTCCTTGTTCTGAATATGTTTATAGCAACTTAACGCTGCTATTATTTGAATGTAATTATCTGTTAGGTCCTTAAGCAGCTTCATACAAACTGAAGATTGTGAAGACACTGAAGACAGTCAACTTCAGAATCAAGAAATTGTCAATAAAGTAAGATATATCTTCTGCAGTGGATTTAAAAAGACAAGGATACTTAGCTAGATGAAGATGGACCGCTACAGCACAGGTAGTCGTACTATGGGCTGTGTATTAAACCTCTCTACATAAATTTTTACTTGTATTAGTAATGACGTAATGATGAATAACTCAGAATTGTATATTTTGTATGATCACCATAAGTCAGCAGAATGAGATAATATGTTTTGAAAAACTGCCTGAAATAAATATTGAATTTGCTACTAAAATACGATATTTTCATTTGTTTATTAAAGTATCAGTTGGCTAAAATCATTGAACGAGGTACAAATAAATATAATAATAAATAATTCCAAAGTTCATATCACTTATTTTTGTAATTAATAACTAAACGTTAAAATCACACCATTTACAAAACAGTAATAAATATAACACAATACTAAAAGTCAATTTTCATTTCGGCTGGCACAGGTTCGAATATCGACTGCATTTAACTTTATTATGACAGAATTGCATTTTAAAAATCCGGTAAATAATTCGAGTTTGTCTTTTATTAAAGATTTGTTTTAAATCTGATAAGTAATAACAAAATTAGTGACAATAATATTTAACATTTTTATGGTAATTTGAGTTAAGATAATTGTATATGCTTAAAAAAAATTTAGAAAGTTATTAATGATTATTATTCATATCTGACTTTTTCGTAGGATTACGTTTGTTGAAAGTTTAGTTTTCTATTTAACAAATAAGCTCAAATGCCAAGTTTGAGTACTTTAATTTTGTCATATTTTCAAAATTCACAAAAATAATTAATTTTAGAATTAATAAAATCCAAAGGATACTTCATTTTAAGGGCTTCAGTTTTCCAACAATCAAAAAAATACTTGTCATCTTTTTCTGGTTTTTAAATACATACTTTGAAGAAATTCAAACCACGTTCCTCTAAGCAGAAACTTCTGAAAACCAATTTTGAAATTAATAAATTTCAAAAGATGTCTCCTTTTTGTTTGGGTTTTCTAAGAATTAAAAAGTTTTTGAAGGTGAGGAAGTTCAAAATACGTTTAAGAAGAAAGTTCAATAAAAAGTAACGAATTTTGGAATTAATAAATTTCAGAAGCAACTTCATGCAGGAGTAAAATAACCTCTCGTTTCTTCAAACACTTGAAAAATATTCGAAGATGACGAAATTCAAAACACGTATTTTAAAAAAAAATTGCAATAAAATCTGCTTATTTAAATTCCGCGCCATTAATAACCTGTCAAAAGGAGTTTACTAGCGCCATGCGAAGAATACCTAACTGGGCCTATGTCCAGGCCGTAGAGAGACGTCAGCTCGTAAAATCAAGAAGTTCGTGTTAACTATACATATCTTAAAATTAAACACCATGGGACCAAACGATTTTGGACCGTATTCTGACCTTATGTTTAAAGTTGTCTCTAATTAAAGTCGTGTTTAGCGTAAACATAAAACGATATAGCTTTATATAATTTTATATGTGTATAACAGAGACACACGATGTTGCAATGGTAATTAAACATGGCGCGAAATTTAAATATGAGATTAGAATACCGACCATTGTGTTTAACACCAAAAAATCAGGCTGTTCCGATATTTTTCCCCATTTCAGACACTTTCCTGTTTGTCCTGCTGATTGAATAACACTTGTAATACACAATCTTCCAGATAACTGCTTGTCATATTATAGATCTGTAGGTACCTAAATAAAAACCTAAAATTATTGCGAAACAAAAAAGCAGTTATACGATTTCTGGAAAACTACCTATCTAAGTACCTACTACAAAATACTGGAATATCCGTTTCTTATCAAATCAACTATCTATTTTCCTGCAGAAAAATGATCACGTGGTTCTAGCAGATTTGTATAAAAGCTAAAAATTGCATTCGTAAAGTATCAGTATCGGTTTCAGAAAATCACAACAGGCTTACACTTCCAAAAAAAAAACGAAGAAAAATGGCAGCTTTTAAAATTGCACTTTGCGTTGTTCTACTTGTTAGTTTTACCAGTGCCGAAGATGTTTCTCTTAGATCAGCTACTAAGATAGTTGTAGAAAAACCACTGGTTGAACCAAAAGAGGTGAGAAAATGAATGTTTTTTTAATAAGATTTAATGACAGTTTATGCAAAATATTTCGATAATAGTTTAAGCTTTTGAATATTTTTAAATATTTTCTTTTATTTTTTTGTTTCGTCTTTAGACAAGGGCTACAGTGGTCGCTACTAATTTATCTGCAAATGATGCCAATATAATCGCCAACGACGTCCAGGCAGTTTATAATTCCATAGGCGGAGCTTTAAACAGAGCCGTAGGAATTCAGAATAAACTGGAGCAACGGTTTCCATCGGTATATAATAACGCCATTGTTAATTTTGCAGCAGCTGCTTATTACCAAAGATATTATGTGCAGATTTATGTTAATGGAGAAGATGTACTTTGTTTTGGATTGTAAATGCATTTTTCTTTTACTTGTCATGCATATTATTCTCAGATTTCGTAAATCTATAGCAAATAATTTTGCATTAAACTCTTGTTTTAGTCTAAGGTTGTATGTACGTTTATGAATAAATTTTATAACTGAAATACAAAAATTACGTTTTTTAAACTACCTATATTATTCATGCTTTCAAGGCATAATTTCCCAATTTTAAGTTGCAGATCAAAAAAAAGGGTAAGGTCAGAAGGATCAATAACGTGTAATTTAGAATTGCGGATAACATTTGAAACCTATTTACAAATAGATTTTATAACAATAAAAGTAATTACCTTTTGTATAACCATTAAAAGGTTTTCCGTTCTTTAAGACTTTATTTTAAAGTGTTGGGTAACGCATTACAAATTTGCCACGCATTAAAGATGATCATCATATTTACAACACAATCTTTCATGGTTAACTAACTGGCTTTTATAAACTAGAAAACAACTGCCGAAATAATTACTTAGCATTGAAACTAGCTTTACAGACAAAGCGAATCTGAGGCTCAAATATGTTGCTAGTTTTCTACCCGAAACTGCCTCATTATATTACGTATATACCCCCGTATTTGAAAGCTTTAATTTGAATGCAATGTATTTTTTGCAAGTTTTGTTTCTGATAAAGTGTTTTTGTGCCTTATATTTAATATGATATATCTTTTCATCTTCCTTTGCAACATTTTCATAAGCTTGAGCAGTTAGTAACTCACTATTATAAATAAAACGAGTTTGTAATTTTCGGAAAATGCCTTCTCATACGATTTGGAGACGTTAATCAAATGAAAGCTTAACACGATTTTTCGTAATTTTTGTTTTCTGCTCTTTAAATCCCAAGCGTGCAATTTGCTGAAAGATTTGCTATTTGGAAACGATTCAAATAAATACGAGATGTCTAAGAAAACCCCAAAAAGATTTTCTTATCTTTGCCAAAAGCAGTACCATTTCAGCATTCATAAATTCGTTAAACTTATCCAGATAAATACTTTTGCGGCGACTATTTTAAGGAATTTATTAAAATAATCTCCTTTTGAGTATATGATATTGTTCATATTATAATAAATTTTAATCAAAAATCCTTTCATTATAGAAGGTTGTCAAGTTTATTTTGCCAAGGAAAATGCAAAAAAGTCTAAAGAATGCATGCGAGCTTGCCTTCAAATATCGCATAACAGAATAGGCAAATTTCGTTTCCAGAGGTTGATGTTTAAAATTATAGGACTACGGACTACCATCTGTAATCTATAATATGTAGCACGTAATTTATTGTATATTGCCAAAATAGCTTTACCGTTGTTTATAACATCTGTATATTTTCAAATATATCGGTGTTACCAAATTTATTACAATATGGTCAAAATACCTTTGTATCGCGGTTGCTGTGTAAATTAAAAGTCATCTCTGGAATTTTTACATTTATTATTGTTACGTCATGATGTCTGTGAAAATTGTAATAACACTAAAATTTCAAAGCAAAATAACGCAATTTTAATGGCCAAGGAATATTCAGTTCAAGCTCATAACAAAAAATTAGAAAAGATGTTCTTCTTGAAACATTTGCCCCAACATCTGAGCCACATCAAATCAATATCTCAGTGACATGAAAATAATAAAAGTAAATAATTTTAGAGAAGACTTTTTAATTCCGCTATAACCGCTTTTACAGAATAAAGCGGTTGAATAACAATTCTAAGAAAGAAAGATTTTTAGAAGCACATTTTTGAGAAATTCTGGGAAAACAAATAAAAATTTTTTCTGAAATTTAATTTAATTTTCAAAGTTTTTTGAAACTGCTTTTAAGAATGATTGCCGAAGTGTTCAATAAATCAAATAGATCTTGTATCTTTGATTGAATAAACAAATTTTAGTAAGCAAAATTCGTGCGAAATACCAAATGTCATTTCAAGCACAAAGCTGGATTTTCTCTTCTAATTTAACTTATAAAACAAAGACGCTATACCATACAGGAATCCCTGAAACAGCCTGTATAAAGAATTAGTTAGTATAGAATAAAATATGCTAGGTATAAAATATAAATAATAGCTTAGGTATATCTCAAAGTGAATATTTAGAAAAATTAATTTCAAGATACAATAGTTATTTAAAAGTTGTTTTCTATTTTTGGAATACCTAAAGCTTATTTTTCCTTAATTTCGGAAGATTTTTAGAGTGCAGTCTGATTCCAATAAATGAGGAGCTAATCTCTATTTATAAATCAGTAAAAAGGCTTGAATATTTACTGATAATAAATAGATATCATTATTCCACTGTAGCATTTTAATTTAAATAAAAGCATTTTGTACGTAACAGGTTTGTTAACGATTAAAACACAAAATTTGTTTGTTCTGTTTCATATTTTTATTGTAATTTAATGTAAGATAATTCTATAAGAAGCTAGTGATGATTATTATTACTATCTGAGTTTTTTTCTAGGATTATTACTAGATCTCAGATTTACATCAACGAAATATTTAAATAAATTTAAAAACATCTCTGATGATAGTTTTGTAGCACTCTTTTTAGTATATTAATTTAAAAAATCTAGTTTTCATACCTAATAACAAAAATTAGTAGTTTTTTGACAAATTCTGGCGAAATCAATTTTTTTTTCTAACATCTAAATTATTTTGCAATGTTTTTCGAAAATGTTATAGAATTTTGAAACTGTTTATAATAAAATTGTATGGTTGCCTAAGTATGCAACAAATCAAATCGTTCTTGTACCTTTGATTTTTAAATTTAAAAAAAAAACAGAATTAATCTGAAATGCCAGATGTCATTTCAAGCCTTAAGTTTGATTTTCCTTTCTAATTTATGTAACAACGATAACATACTAAACAGGGGTTTAGATTTAAAAAATATAGTTTTTTCTGAAATTTCTGCTTCTTTAATTTCGAGCACAGTCAGATTTCAAGAAAGAAGGAGTTAATCTACTAGTAAGGAGGTAAATTTTATTATCCTTCTGCTGTAACATCTAAATTTAAATAAAACAGTTTGACAAAAAATTATTGTACGTAATACAAGTTTGTTAATGATTTATTTAAGCACATGTCTGCCCAGGACTGGACGTGGGCCTTTCATAGGTTACAGAAAAAAATTTGCTTGCTTCTGTTTCATATTCCAAATATTTTAAATTTCGAATTTAAACTTTCGAACTCGACTTTTAAAATACCCGAGTTTAAAAGAATTATGATATCTCGAGTTTATTTATACCCATAGAAAAACAAAACGAGTTGAAGCCCTTCTACACTTTTGTATGAATCATTTCTAAAAAGGAAAACAACCTGATACATATCGCAATTCCTTTATTCAATTTTTAACAGGTGATTTATTGAATGAAATCTGATTCTGATAAAGAAGTACGTTATCTCTATAAAAATCAGTTAAAAAAGCTACTCGAATAAATACCAGTAACGAGTAAATATTATTACTTTATTGCAACACTATAAAAGAAACAGGAGCAAATCATCGCTTTATCTCTTCAATCGAAAGAAGATAAACATGTGTTTACGAATTAAATGTTTAAGGCGGTACTACCTGCTCAAAAATCTTTTACCATATACATTTTATTTGAAACAATTTCTTGATATTTAATTTACTTTATACATGTGTTTCTTAACTGTTTTATTTAAAAAGTGAATAATTAGTATTAATAAAGAAATTAAGTTTCTTGGCTATTTCGCTGATACTTTTCGATGAATGGAATCTGCCTTATTTGGCGGAAGATCCAATATAAATAAATCCAAAATAGTATTTTCACTAAATCAGTTATTATAATATTAAGTGTAGGACCAAATAGTCCCTTGTTCTAAATATGTTTATAGACACCCAACGCTGCTATTATTTCTCTTAGGCCATCAAGCAGTTTCATATTAACTGAAAATCGTGAAGATAATCAACTTCAGAATCAAGAAATTGTCAATAAATTAAGATGTAGTTTCTTCAATGTATTTAAAGAGACAAGGGCGCTTAGTTAGAAAAAGGTGGACGACTACAGGGCAGGTAGTCGTGTGAAACATTTTGACATAAGTTTTTACTTGCATTAGTAATGTTAAATAACACAGAATGGTATAATTTGTATGATAGACATAAGTTAACAGGATGAGATAATACTTTTTGAAAAACTGCCTCAAATAAATATTGAATTTAACTTATGTTGTTACTTTGCTGTTAAATACGACATTTCCATTTATTTATTAAAGTATGAGTTGGCTAAAATCATTGAATCGGGTACAAAGAAATATAATAATAAATAATTCCGAAGTTCTTGTTCACTTATTTTTGTAATTAATAACCAAACGTTAAAATCACACCATTTATAAAACAGTAGTAAATGTAATACGATAATAAAAGTCAATTTTGATTTCCGCTCGCACAGGTTTTTAACCTTATTATATCAGTTCTGTTATGTTAACCATAATTTAATCTAAATTCTATGAAGTTTATTTAATAAGTTTATTTACTGTAATGTCTCATACGATACAACTATATAGTTATGATACTTGTATATGCGACAGAATTGCACTTTAAAAATACCGTAAATAATACTATTTTGTCTTTTAAAGATTTGTTTTAAATCTGTCAGCAAGTAATAACAAAATTGGTGGCAATAAGAATGATATCTACTTATTACCAGTAAATATTCAAGCCTTTTTACGTTTTTACTGATATATAAATAGAGATGAGCTCCTTCTTTATTGGAATCAGACTGCACTCAAAAAATCTCCAGGAATTAAGGAAAGATAAACTTCAGGTATTCCTAAAATAGAAAGCAACTTTTAAATAACTAATGGATCTTGAAATTAATTTTTGTAAATATTCACTTTGAAATATATCCAAACTATTATATTTTATATCATGTTTTATTCTATACTAACTAATTTTATACACATGCTAGTCCAGCGCTCTCTGTATCGTATAGCGTCTTTGTTATATAGGTTAAATTAGAAGAGAAAATCCAAATTTGTGTTTGAAATGACATTTGATATTTGGCACTAATTTTGCCAGCAACGATGTTTTTGTTCAATCAAAGGTACAAGAACTATTTGATTTATTGAATACATCGGCAACCATTCTTAAAAACAGTTTCAAAAACCTTAGAAGATTAAATTAAACTTCAGAATTTTTTTTTATTTGTTTCCCCAGAATTTCGCATAAAGTAGAAGAAAATGGGTGCTTCTAAAAATCGTTCTTTATTAGAACTGCTATTTATTTGTTTTATTCAAGGCACGCTCGCATGCTTTCTTTAGACTTTTTTGCATTTTCCTTGGAAAAATAAACTTGACATCCTTCTATAATGAAAGGATTTTTGAATAAAATTTATTATAATATGAACAATATCACATAATACACAAAAGGAGATTATTTTAATAAATTCCTTAAATAGTGGTCGCAAAAGTATTTATCTGTATAAGTTTAACGAATTTATGAATGCTGAAATGGCACTGCTTTTGGTAACGATCAGAAATACTGTTTGGGGTTTTCTTAGACATCTCGTCGCTGTCTTACAAATTTTGAGTTACTTACTGCTCAAGTTTATGAAAATGTTGCAAAGAAAGGTGAAAAGATATATCATATTATAAGGCATAAAAACACTTTATCAGAAGCAAAACTTGCAAAAAATACATTGCATTCAAATTAAAGCTTTCAAATACGAGGGTATATACATAATATAGTGAGGCAGTTTCCTGTATAAAACTAACAACATGTTTAAACCTCAGATTCGCTTTGTCTGTAAAGCTAGTTTCAATGATAAATAATTATTTCGGCAGTTATTTTCGCGTTTATTAAAGCCAGTTAACCATGAAAGATTGTGTTGTAAATATGATGATCATCTTTAATGCGTAGCAAATTTGCAATGCGTTGCCCAACACTTTAAAATAAAGTTTTAAAGAAGGGAAAACCTTTTAATGGTTATACAAAAGGTAATTACTTTCGTTGTTATAAAATCTATTTGTAAATAGGTTTCAAATGTTATCCGCAATACTAAATGACACGTTATTGATCCTTCTGACCTTTCCCTTTTTTTTGATCTGCAACTTAAAATTGGGAAATTATGCCTAGAAAGCATGAATAATATAGGTAGTTTAAAAAACATAATTTTCGTATTTCAGTTATAAAATTTATTCATAAACATACAACCTTAGACTAAAACAAGAGTTTAATGCAAAATTCTTTGCTATAGATTTACGAAATCTGAGAATAATGTGCATGACAAGTAAAAGAAAAATGCATTTACAATCCAAAACAAAGTACATATTCTCCATTAACATAAATCTGCACATAATATCTTTGGTAATAAGCAGCTGCTGCAAAATTAACAATGGCGTTATTATATACAGATGGAAACCGTTGCTCCAGTTTATTCTGAATTCCTACCGCTCTGTTTAAAGAACCGCTTATGGAATTATAAACTGACTGGACGTCGTTGGCGATTATGTTGGCATCATTTGCAGATAAATTAGTAGCGACTACTGTAGCCCTTGTCTAAAGCAAAACAAAAAAATAAAAACAGATATTTAAAAATATACAAAAGCTTAAAATTATTATCGAAATATTTTGCATAAACCGTCATTAAATCTTATTAAAAAAACATTAATTTTCTCACCCCTTTTGGTTCAACCAGTGGTTTTTCTACAACTATCTTAGTAGCTGATCTAAGAGAAACATCTTCGGCACTGGTAAAACTAACAAGTAGAACAACGCAAAGTGCAATTTTAAGAGCTGCCATTTTTCTTCTTTTCTTTTTTGGAAGTGTAACCCTTTAATGATTTTCTCAAACTGATACTGATACTTTTCGAATGCACTTTTCAGCTTATATATAAATCTGCTAGGACCACGTGATCATTTTTCTGTAGGGATATACATAGTTTAATTGATAAAAAACGGATATCACAGTATTTTGCAGTAGATAGGCAATTTTACAGAAATCGTACAACTGCTTTTTTGATTCGCAATAATTTTATGTAATTATTTACATATCTATAGATCTACAATATGACAAGTAGTTACTTGGAAGATTGCGTATTGCAAGTATTATTCAATCAGCAGGACAAACAGGAAAGCGTTTGGGCCCAAGGTGTTTTGAAAATATAACAGACAAGATTAAATTAGATAGGCATGAAGGGATGCTAATTGTTAAATACAAAACTATCATCAGAGATTGTTTTAAAGTTATTTTATAAATTCCGTTGATGTAAACCTGAGCTCTAATAATAATCCCAGAAAAAACGCAGATATTAATAATAATCGTCACTACTAGCTTCCTATAGAGTTATCAAATCAAATTACAGTAAAAATGTTGAATATGAAATTTTGAATATGAAACAGAAACAAACAAATTTTGTTCTTTAATCGTTAACAAACCTGTTACGTACAAAATACTTTTATTTAAATTGAAATGGTACAGTCAGATAATGAGCCAATAATATTGAACACTTTTCTGGTAATTTGATTTAAGATAATTGTAAATGGTTAAAAACATTTTAGAAAGTTACTGATGATCATTAATCATATCTGACTCTTTTTATAGGATTATTGCTAGAGCCCAGATTTACATCAACAAAATTTATAAAACAAAATAAAAAAGTTTGGGTAATTTAATTTTGTTATATTTTCAAGGTTTACGAAAATAATTAATTTTAGATTTAATAAAATCCACAGGATACTTCCTTTTAAGGGCTTTAGTTTTTCAAGAATCAAAAAAGACCTGTCATCTGTTTCCATTTTTTAAATACTTTAACAAATGTTCTGATGTGAGGAAATTAAAACCGCGTTCCTCTAAGCAGAAACTTCCGAAAACCAATTTTGAAATTAATAAATTTCAAAATATACTTCCTTTTCCTTTAGTTTTTCTAAGAATTAAAAATTACTTTTTAGCTTTTCTTGTTTTTTAAATACCAAAGAGTTTTCGAAGGTGAGGAAATTCAAAATACTTCCTTTAAGCAGAAACTTAGTAAAAAGACTAAAAAGTAACGAATTTTGGAATTAATAAGTTTCAGATGTAACTTTATTCAGGACTAAAATAACCTCTCGTTTCTTCAGAACCTATTTTTGGAAAACGTTTGATGTATTGTTGATAGCAATCGAATACAGAGAAACGTTTTAGATTTATACAGAGCGTTCTTTAAGTGCTTGGCGAAAATTTACAGGCTTTTTGTTGGCTCATTTTAAGACAAACAGTTTGTATCAACATGTCCGTAAGCCCTCATTTTCGAAATACAACTTGATAAAGATAAATTGCATTTGTACCGTTGAATAGTTATAAAAAAAGATATGCTGCTGTATTTTTGTTCAGTTTTGATTTGAACCCCTCTGCACCTTGTTGGTTTACCAACTTGAGATAACCAGTTCCTTAAAAATATGACCAAAGAGCGAACACGTAAACATCTAAAATTCCATGAGCAATTTGGCTCGTCACTCTTTCGTGTATATTCCATGCTCTAGGATTTTTTGATAGAAAATTGGTGTTAATTGATTTAACAAAAAAATTGTAGTAAAATCTGCTTCTTCAATTTCCGCGCCATTAATAACCTGTCAAAAGGAGTTTACTAGCGCCATGCGGAGAACACTTAAACTGAGCCTATGTCGATGCTCTAGAGAGGTCAGCTCATAAAATCAAGAAGTTTGTGTTAAATACATATCTCAAAATTATTGGTTTAACACCAAACAATCAGGCTGTTCCTACATTTTTTTCCATTTTGGAAGCTTTCCTGTTTGTCCTGCGGTTGAAGAACACTTGTAATACGCAATCTTCCAAATAACTACTTATGATATCGTAGATCTGTAGATACGTAAATAACCTAAAATTATTGCGAAACAAAAAAGCAGTTATACGATTTCTGGAAAACTACCTATCTACTACAAAATACTGGAATATCCGTTTCTTATCAAATCAACTATCTATTTTCCTGCAGAAAAATGATCACGTGGTCCTATTAGACTTGTATATTATAAGCTAAAAATTGCATTCGTAAAGTATTAGTATCGGTTTCAGAAAGTCACTAAAGGGTTACACTTCCAGAAAAGAATAGAAGAAAAATGGCTGCTTTTAAAATTGCACTTTGCGTTGTTCTACTTGTTAGTTTTACCAGTGCCGAAGATGTTTCTCTTAGATCAGCTACTAAGATACTTGTAGAAAAATCACTGATTGAACCAAAAGAGGTGAGAAAATGAATATTTTTTTAAGAAGATTTAATGACGGTTTATGCAAAATATTTCGATAATAATTTAAGCTTTTGTATATTTTTAAATATCTATTTTTATTTTTTTGTTTTGTTTTAGACAAGGGCTACAGTAGTCGCTACTAATTTATCTGCAAATGATGCCAATATAATCGCCAACGACGTCCAGGCAGTTTATAATTCCATAAGCGGTTCTTTAAACAGAGCCGTAGGAATTCAGAATAAACTGGAGCAACGGTTTCCATCGGTATATAATAACGCCATTGTTAATTTTGCAGCAGCTGCTTATTACCAAAGATATTATGTGCAGATTTATGTTAATGGAGAATATGTACTTTGTTTTGGATTGTAAAAATGCATTTTTCTTTTACTTGTCATGCATATTATTCTCAGATTTAGTAAATCTATAGCAAATAATTTTGCATGAAACTCTTGTTTTAGTCTAAGGTTGTATGTATGTTTATGAATAAATTTTATAACTGAAATACAACAATTATGTTTTTTAAACTACCTATATGATTCATGCGTTCTAGGCATAATTTCCTAATTTTAAGTTGCAGATCGAAAAAAAGGGTAAGCTCAGAAGGATCAATAACGTGTCATTTAGAATTGCGGATAATATTTGAAACCTATTTATAAATACCTAGATTTTATAACAACAAAAGTAATTATCTTTTGTATAACCAGTAAGAGGTTTTCCGTTCTTTAAGACTTTATTTTAAAGTGTTGGGTAACCCAGTACAAATTTGCTACGCATTAAAAATGATCATCATATTTACAACACAATCTTTCATGGTTAACTGGATTTAATAAATGAGAAAACAACTGCCGAAATAACTATTTAGCATTGAAACTAGCTTTACAGACAAAGCGATTCTGAGGCTCAGATATGTTGTTAGTTTTATACAGGAAACTGCCTCATTATATGTATATACCCCCGCATTTGAAAGCTTTAATTTGAATGCAATGTATTTTTTGCAAGTTTTGCTTCTGATTGAGTTTTTATACCTTATAATATGATATATCTTATCACCTTCCTTTGCAACATTTTCATAAACTTGAGCAGTTAGTAACTTAAAGTTTGTAAGACACTAGCGGTTCAGTTAATTATTATAAATAAAGCGAGCTTGTAATACATATTCGAAAAATCCCTTCTACGATTTAAAGACATTAGTCAAAGAAAAGCTTAACACAATTTTATCCGAATAAACAAATATGCAAATTTCGTTTCCAGGGGTTGATATTTAAAATTATAACTTCCATCTGTAATCTGTAATATGTAGCACGTAATTGATTGTATATTGCAAAACTAGCTTTACCGTTGTTTATAACATCTGTATATTTTCTATATATCGGTGTTACCAAATTTATTACAATATTAAAAGTCATCTCTGTAATTATCTACTTTTCTTATTGTTACGTCATGATGTCTATCAGAATTGTAATAAAACTTAATTTTCATAGAAAAATAACACAATTTTAGTAACCAAGGAATATTCAGTTCAAGCTCATAACAAAAAATTGCAAAAGATATTCTTCTTGAAACATTTGCCCCAACATCTGAGCCATATTTAATCAATATCTCAGGGACATGAAAATGATAAAAGTAAATAATTTTAGAGAAGACTTTTAAATTCCGCAACAACAGCTTTTATAGAATAAAGCAAATGAATAGCAGTTCTAATCTTCTAATGAAGAACGATTTTTAGAAGCACCATTTTTCTTCTACTTTTTTGAGAAATTCTGGGAAAGAAATAAAAAAAATTCTGAAATTTAATTTAATTTTCAAACTTTTTTGAAACTGTTTTTAAGAATGGTTGCCGATGTATTCAATAAATAAAATAGTTCTTGTACCTTTGATTGAACAAAAAAATCGTTGCTGGCAAAATTAATGCCAAATACCAAATGCCATTTCAAATACAAAGCTGGATTTTCTCTTCTAATTTAACCTAGATAACAAAGACGCTATACGATACAGGGAGCCTTGAACTAGCCTGTATATAAAATTAGTTAGTATAGAATAAAACATGATATAAAATATAATAGTTTTGATATATTTCAAAGCGAATATTTATAAAAATTGATTTCATGATGCATTAGTTATTTAAAAGTTGCTTTCTATTTTAAGAATACTTGAAGTTTATCTTTCCTTAATTCCGGGAGATTTTTTGAGTGCAGTCTGATTCCAATAAAGAAGGAGCTAATCTCTATTTATAAATCAGTAAAAAGGCTTGAATATTTACTGGTAATAAGTAGATATCATTATCTCACTGTACCATCTCAATTTAAATAAAAGTATTTTCTACGGAACAGGTTTGTTAACGATTAAAGAACAAAATTTGTTTGTTTCTGTTTCATATTCAACATTTTTACTGTAATTGGATTTGAGAATTCTATAGGAAGCTAGCGACGATTATTATTAATATCTGAGTTTTTTCTGGGATTATTACTAGAGCTCAGATTTACATCAACGAAATTTATAAAATAACTTTTTAAACAATCTCTGATGATAGCTTTGTATTTAACAATTAGCATGCTTAATTTAATCTTGTCTGTTATATTTTTAAAACACCTTGGGCTCAAACGATATTGTGTTTAACACTAAAAAATCAGGCTGTTCCTATATTTTACCCCATTTCAAACGCTTTCCTGTTTGTCCTGCTGATTGAATAACACTTGCAATACGCAATCTTCCAAATAACTACTTGTCATATTGCAGATCTGTAGATATGTAAATAATTACCTAAAATTATTGCGAAACAAAAAAGCAGTTAATACGATTTCTGGAAAATTACCTATCTAACTGCAAAATACTGCGATATCCGTTTCTTATCAATTAAACTAGGTATGTATTTTCCTGCAGAGAGATGATCACGTGGTCCTATTAGATTTGTATATAAGCTGAAAATTGCATTCGTAAAGTATTAGTATCGGTTTCAGAAAGTCACTAAAGGGTTACACTTCCAAAAAAGAAACGAAGAAAAATGGCAGCTTTTAAAATTGCACTTTGCGTTGTTCTACTTGTTAGTTTTACCAGTGCCGAAGATGTTTCTCTTAGATCAGCTACTAAGATAGTTGTAGAAAAACCACTGGTTGAACCAAAAGAGGTGAGAAAATGAATGTTTTTTTAAGAAGATTTAATGACGGTTTATGCAAAATATTTCGATAATAATTTAAGCTTTTGTATATTTTTAAATATTTATTTTGTTTTAGACAAGGGCTACAGTAGTCGGTACTAATTTATCTGCAAATGATGCCAATATAATCGCCAATGACGTCCAGGCAGTTTATAATTCCATAAGCGGTTCTTTAAACAGAGCCGTAGGAATTCAGAATAAACTGGAGCAACGGTTTCCATCGGTATATAATAACGCCATTGTTAATTTTGCAGCAGCTGCTTATTACCAAAGATATTATGTGCAGATTTATGTTAATGGAGAATATGTACTTTGTTTTGGATTGTAAATTTATTTTTCTTTTACTTGTCGGGCATATTATTCTCAGATTTAGCAAATGTATAACAAATAATTTTGCATTAAAATCTTGCTTTAGTCTATGGTTGTATGTATGTTTATGAATAAATTTTATAACTGAAATACAATAATTATGTTTTTTGTATATTATTCGTTCTTTTTAGGCATAATTTCCTAATTTTAAGTTGCAGATTAAAAAAAAAATGGGTAAGGTCAGAAGAATCTATAACGGGTGATTTAGAATTGCGGATAACATTTGAAACCTGTTTACAAATAAATTTTATAACAATGAAAGTAACTACCTTTGTTATAACCATTAAAAGGTTTTCCGTCATTTAAGACTTTATTTTAAAGTGTTGGGTAACGAACGCATTACAAGTTTGATACGAATTAAAAATGATCATCATATTTACAACTCAATCTTTCATGGTTAAATTGTTTTAATAAACGAGAAAACAACTGCCAAAATAATTATTTAGCATTGAAACTAGCTTTACAGACAAAGCGAATCAGAGGCTCAATTATGTTGTTAGTTTTATACAGGAAACTGCCTCACTATCTATATATCCCCCCGTATTTGAAAGTTTTAATTTGAATGCTACGTATTATTTACAAGTTGTGCTTCTGATAAAGAATTTTTATGCATTATAATTAATATGACATTAAAATCCTTTCACCTTCCTCTTCGCAACATTTTCATAGATTTTAGCAGTTAGTAAATCAAAATTTGTAAGACACCAGCGGTACAAAGTTAATTATTAATTATTATGTAGATTTGTTGTTTACTGATTATCTTGGTTTAGAGGTGTGGAAGTAGTCATTTTCAGTAAGTTTTTTTAAATAATAAATTTATTATTTAAGTTTATATGTTGTTTAATATTCATACGTTTCGGAAATAATTCCTTTATCAATGAGTGACATTTTAAAAATTATACAGGCAGTACATTTAAAATCATTTGGTTTTAATGAAACATTATAGTAAATATACAAAGATTTGTACTTTTCTTGTTAATAAACTTCAATTTTTGATTTAAAATCATTTGGAATTAGTGAACCATTAAAGTAGGTACATATTATAAAGAATTTCCCTTTCTTGTTAATAAACTTCAATTTTTGATTTAAAATCATTTGGATTTAATGAACCATTATAGTACAGATTACAAAGATTTTTCTTTTCTTGTTAATAAGACTTCAATTATTGACTTGTACGTTTGGTGTTTGTACGTGAAGTAATTGTAATTATTATAAATAAAGCAAGCTTGTATTTTTTGGAAAGTGCTTTCTCATACGATTCAAAGACTTTAAACAAAGGGAATCTTAAATCGATTTTTCTTAATTTTTGTTTTCTGTTCTTCAAATCCCAAGCGTGTGGTTTGCTTAAAGATTTGCAATTTGGAAACGATTCAACCAAATAGGAGATGTCTAATAAAACCCCAAAAAGGTTTTCTTGTCATTGCCGAAAGCAGTAACATTTCAGCATTCATAAATTCGTTAAAATTATCCAATTAAATACCTACCTTCGTTGAGATTATTTAAGAAATTTATTAAAATAACCTCGTCTTGTATATGTGATATTGCATGCCCAGGAAGCATGGTACAATATTTTGATATTAAGATTTTCAACTTTTTATGACTAACATCGGCCCGTATAGTTCTTTTGTCAATTTATACGCACCCTGTATACACCTATAGCATATAGTATGATCTAAATGTCTTTGTATCACGGTTGCTGTGTAATTTAAAAGTTGTCTCTAGAAATATTTACTTTCATTATTGTTACGTCAATAACATTTGTCAAAATTGTAATAAAAGTAAATTTTCAAAGAAAAAAGCAACATTTTAATAACCAATCGGGAAGCTTTCGCGGTCAAGGTCAGCGTTAACAGAACGTCTACCGTGTTGGAACCGTATCATTGTGGAAGGTTTCGCCCACTTTTTAAAGGGGCTTCTTCAGGAGGGAAAGGGGAGCACTAAAAGAGCACGGTAACTCAACGTGTCAACCACGCCAGAGGCCACAAGAGGAAGAAAGGAACGCTAACTCAACTTGTCAACCAAGCCAGAGGCGACTTTATATCGGTTGTAACCGAAGACGACGATTAGCTAGCCAGTTGGGATTACAGAATTCCGTATATCTGATAGATGATAACCAGTCTCACGATTAAAATTGTTAGGAGTCTTGATGATTTCAATGGCCTTATGGATTTATCTGTCGAAAAATTAAGGCGTTGGCGATGGTCGAAGATTTTTCGAACAAAATCTTATGGCCAGTGTCGTGATCATGTTCAGTAACAGCTGAGTGTGAGAGAAGACCTGATTTCAAGTAACGTTGGTGTTCACAGAGTTCTTCTGTCCCAACAATGACACGGTTCCAACCCGAAAGATTTTTAATAATGACACAGGCCGTGGAAGTTTCCGAATTCACTTAGAAAAGATGTTCTTCTGGAAACATTTTGCCCATTCTTGAGCCATATCAAGTCAATGCCTATGACAAAAAAAAAGAACAGAAGTACAACATTTTATAGATGGCTTTCAAATTCCACAACAACCGCTATTTCGGTATAAAGCGAATGAATAATAATTGTAATAAAGCAAGATATTTAGTGGTTTTTTTTGGATTTAAAAAAATCCTAAATCCTAAAAATACTATTTTGAGAAATTCTGGGGAAACAGCTGAAGTTTAATTTAGTTTTTAAAGGGTTTCGAGAATACAGAATTTTGAAACTGTTTATAACAAAACTGAATGGTTGCCGAAGTAGTCAGCAAATCAAGCCTTTTTTCTACCTTCCATTTTAAATTTAAAGAATCTTCGGAAGTAAAATTAATGCATCCTAATTACAAATGCCATTTCAAGTATAAAGTTGCATTTTATCTTTTCTCTTAATTTAATTTATCTGGCAAATATGCTACACCAACAAAGGGGTCCTGGGCCGGCCTGCATATAAAATTAGTTACTTAGTATAGAAGAAAATATTATCATATGAAATATAGTTAACTGCTGTGTATTATAAAGTTAAATATTTCTAAAAATTAATATAATAAGGTTCAATGATCATTTGAAAATTATGTTTTCTGTTTTTAAAATACATGAAACTTATTTTTTCCATAAACCGATTGTTTTCCAGGTGCAGTCTGAGTTCAATAAACAAGGAGCTAGTCTGTAAAATATCTACTACTGATAACTACTGTAGCATTTAGATTTAAACAAAAGATTAGACAAAAAAATATTGTACGTAATGGGATGACTAATGTAGCGAAACGATATTAATTATAAATTAAGAAATATAAAGATATTGAAGTCATTTCTAACACGCGTTGCAAATTAATATGTGATACATCAGGGTTATTGTAACAGAGAGATCCACATGCATAGGAAACGTGTTGGGATGTAGGTTTCAGAATGTTCTCACGAATTACAGCTTTTAAGAATGCAAGATGAGGCACGTATATAAAGTGCAATATACTGATACTTGACACCTCGTACGTGTTTCTATGCGCGCCTAAGATAAGATACTGAATATTGGAAGAAGGAGGTCACTTTTCTGTATAAATACGAAATCACATAAAAGATATGGTTTATATCCAGCCATCAAAGTAGCAGTATGTACGACAGAAGTGACATCCTTCCAGACGATGTTCCTGTAAATACATGTAAGATTGTTTTATATTAAACTTAATTTTAATTCAGGACTTGTAAAATATTTGTCTAAATTATTTAAATTCGTTTTATGGGCTTCGCCGTTTTAAATGTAATTGGAACTTATTTCTTAACTGTCAAAGAATTTATTTTGACTCTGCACTTAGAGTAAATTGTGTCGATTTGAACTTAGACTAATTTTGTATAACTTCACTTTGAATTGGGAATTAGAACCATTTACATATATTATTTTGTAAAACTAAAGCACAGATATGAAATACATGAATGTTAGTTGAATTTGACTTTGAATGAAAACCTCTCGTAAAAAGCCAAGCAATATTCAAGTGGCGACGTTGGCCAAAGACTATACCTAAATTATTAAAGTAACTTACTTATCTTAATTACTAACAATAAACCAACCAGCGACTTCGCTACAATACTTCAATTATATGGATAATCAAGCATAATAAGCCAAGTTAAATCCCATTTAAGATTAAAGCTGTTAAGCCATGTTGAAAGATTATCACAAGAAAGGACAACAAAGATGGTGTTACGTAGAGGGCTGATAGTGGTAAAATAAAAGGAAAGATAGTGTGCGTGACATATGGAAATATGGAAATATAAACATGCGTATTTGGTTGATAAAGGATTTTGTTACAATAAAAACTTTTCTAATTGAAATTTCATCGTCTTACAAGAATACGGGCGGACGAAGAAAATATTCTTAAGAGCTTCCTGCTAGTAGAAAACGTCCACTGATTTTCATCCTCGTATCTTTGTCCAAATTTGAGATAAAAATTAAATATCAAATTTTTACTTAATCATGTAGAGGCATAAATCTTTAGGGCGGCATTTTAGGGTTTATTCCAAAAAGCCTTAATTTTAGCCCAGGAATCACCTCCGGCATTTTCTCCACGTACTTAGGAAACACCTTGTATAAATTTAATTCAATCCTTTATATCCACACACAACAGGGTTTGCTTTAATAATTATATTAAAGACGTACTTCATTCCCTTTCCAATTTATATTATGTTACACAACATAAACGCTTCTTAGGAATTGGTCGATGCTTCCATAGCAATAACTTCTAGAGAGAAGGGTTCATAGCTAAAGTTTCCGTTCTCCGTTTACTAAATTAGTTTTATATACAATTTGAGTTCCTCGAAAATAATCCGGGGGTTGCGTGAAGCAACGCACACAAAGTTTTCGGTTTGGAATTTATTAAATAAACATTCAGAAACGTGGTATTCGAAAAATGAGAAACTGCGATAAGCCGAATTTTGTTGAAAGCGTTTCGAAGTTCTCTAGCATGTCAAGTCGATATTATCTCTGCCGGACCCTACTTTTATACTTTTTTTTTTTAGGACTGAACCTACATTCTGTTACTGAAAACAACAAACCGTGGGGGAAGTGTTTATTTCTTATAGTATAGAGCAGTAGTTTATTGAGTGAATAGAAAACGACTTTGCTTGAGTATAAAGAACGTGGCTAATTTTACCATAATTAGTTGAAAAGTTTTCATCGAAGAGAATGTAGGTATTAAGTTCGGGATTATCCGGTTATTTATTGTAAACTTTTCAAATATGGTATACGATTGATATCACCAGATTTGAGAAGGTAAAATTAGACCTCTGTTCTAAACAGTATTCGAACTCGCTTCTTTTGAAACGTGATTATGTAGCTCGACAAATGTGTTAATATTAGAATTGGAGATTGTTTATTTATGACGAAAATTCACTTTATCGTTTGAAGTATGCTTATAATGATAATAACCGGATTCAAGGGTCCCTTATGATCTACGAGGATTATCTAACAACAAATTTACGTCTGATGTGTAGATGTGCATACATCATTAAATAACAATGGGCTGAAGGGTTTCCCTTTATATTCCCTTTGTGTACATTTACATAACGGTGTAAACTCATTAAAATTTTCCTTTGCTAACCAGGTTTAACTTTAATTTGTATTCGGGTGTTACTGTTTTATTCATGTATGCCAGAAATTCCAGATTATAATAATCGTTTATCCTCTTCTACCGGATTTATACAGCGGGCAAAAACTTTTTATATTTTAGCGTAATTCTGTGCTTAGAAAGAATCCCAAACATTTCGGGGTTATTTTCCTGTGTAAATTTATGAAATTTCCTTATCTCTTATTTATACAAAAAGTTGGTTTTATGTTAAATTTATGTGGCATATAAGATAAAAAGAAACTTCCCCGCCGAAAGCTCAACCATCAAAACAGATAAGTTTAGTTTCCATTAATAAAGAGGGATGACCAAATCGATGGCCAATATAACAACAGAGGGGTCGTATATTGTTCGATATGAACGGTTATACATAATTTAGGATTATGAATCGAGTATCACCCCAGGTATTATCGAACGGTTTTAAAAACGTTAATATGCAATTCAGAAAGCCAAACTGGTTGCTGTTAATATTAATTGCTCCTTTGGGCAGCTCATTAAAGTTTAATATCCAATACAGAATGTACCTGCAACATTAGATTACTGGTATTTTAGGGTTAGTTATAATAAACTAAGGCTTGCACGTAATTTACGATGCACTATCGTCGATATTCGAACGTAGTTAGGTACATATGGTTGTTGAAATTTAATAAGTTTTGTGGTGCTGTACAACATAATGTTCGACAGTTTAGATTTTGCTTTAGTTGGTTATTATATTAAAATTGCTTTTGGGGTTAAATTTTGCGAAAATTTTATTGCTGAATTGTCGCTTATTTTGACTAGTAATTACTATAAAAAGAAAATCGACACTCTGGAATTGGTATCACAAATTAAATATTAAAAAGTAGCCAAAGACATATACGTAAATTTTTAATGTTGTAAGAAAATTAGTCTATAAGGAAAATATTTACAAAGCTCAGCATTCAGGCAAATTAATTAGTAAAACAATTACAGCTCCACGTTACTGTTGTAACATTTTATTTCTATGCCAGGAAACAACATTCCAAAGATTGCTAAAGCAACAAATCGGAGTTGTGAGGGTTATTTTACAGTGTTCTAAATTTAGTGGTATTTTATAATAGGTAAGAAGTTAAACGAGGCATTTAATTTAGTGCTCTGAATTAGTGTATAAAGTTGCAAATCATTTACTACACACGTCTCGTAATTTAATACAGAATTTTAATAATCATTATTACAATACCAGAATAGGCCATCCGAATTTTCAGTCAACTTCTCAAAATTCCGTTTTTATAAAGCTTTAAAATTTTATAACTCTTCCACAATAAATACGTCAATTACATAGTTTTAGGAAACATTTTATTACTTCTATTAAAAAAATTCTCATTAATTATGATGATCTAAAGCAATGTAACTCTTTGAAAATGTAGCGTTAATTACAGATAATGCAGTTTATAACTGGGCGTGCTTTTGTTGCCTTTTTAGGGCCACCTCATTAACTCGAAACATGCTGGAAATTATTTGATTGCAGAGCTATCAATTTTTAGTACGAAGACACTTGTTAGCATTAACCAAATTATATGGATTGTTGCTTTCCAGTATTGATTATTGGAGCTTACTAAATAGTTTCAAACATTCGGTTGTAGATAATGTTGGTATTTCAATACAGGTTTAAGCTAAGGCTTAGCTTAAGCTGGCTCAAACTAGGGCTTATGCTAAGTCGTATTAAATTTAAGCCGTAGTTTAAGCCGCCCCGCACCATCAATTGTATTAATTATAAAAGTTTTTAACTCTGAACTCCAAATTTCGGAGTTTCAGCTATGGCAATAATTTTAAAATATTTAAACCAGCCGAATATTTATGAGTTTACCTGGCGGCTCCAATTTTAAGTCAAAGAGTTGTATTAAAACTTGTCAGTTCTCAAAAGATTTTCTATTCATCCGCTGCTGATGATGATGATTCAATGAAATCAAATGTTTTTAAAAATAAATTTCATGGAAAAATACTACGAAACGTTTACAATTTTTAGAATAAAGTTTCTTTTAATCCAACATTTTAATCAAGATCTGCTAGAAAATGTATTTGTTAAACTAAGATCTATGACTTTTCAAAATATAAATTGCGTTTTCATTTCCAGATAATGTACAAACAGCAATATTGTCAAATTTTCTTGGAGATCATTCAGTAGACGCTTATTTTAGAGATGATGAGACCTTGGGTTTAAAGTCTTTAGAAAGTTTTTATCGCAAACTTCAAATAATTCATTTTTAAAACAAAACAATTTAAATAGCTGCGCTGTGTAAAAACCTTTTCCTCCAAATTTTAGGAAACCTATCAGACGACCAAAATTATTAATGCAAATTATATAACAAAAATATTATATAATTATGTATCAGGATTTATCGTGAAAGAAATTCTAAATGCCACAAAACATGTTTGGTGTATGAAAATAAATTCGACATACTTTTATAATCTAATGATATTTTCAAAGGTCAATGAGTATTAGTTTAACTATTCTGCTTTTTGAGTTGAACATGTTTGTCGCCTCTACAAGATTCCGCAGTTGAGTACCACTTCATTTTAGTTCATTTCAAGTACTGAATTTTACTGAAATGTACTTACTTCATTGAGTAAATAATATTGCTGACCTTTCGTTATAACAAATCACAAATTTTAGTTTTCTTAAATTGCTTCGAAATACCAACTAAATACGGGAGTTACTTATTAAATCAAATTTAACCAATAAATAAATATACATAGCTTCGGTATTTGTGTTTATTGGTTTACATATGCAAACTCTAAGTACATTTGCAGAATATTTGCAAATTTCTAAGCCGTTCTGCGATTCCTCAACTCTATATTCTTCGACAAAAAAAATTAACCGGTATAGAGTTGAATACAAAGGATAAAATCATTTAGTTAATTCAAGTAAAGGTAAAGGTATCGGCACTAACGGCAACATGGAGAGTTAAGGTCTCCTAAGTTGCTTTTCATACCTCGGTTGTTTCGCACGATATACATACGGGATGGACTTCAACAACCGCCTACCTTCCCTACTCCACCACTGTGTTTCAGTTCCCAATTATTTTCAGCGTTTGGGTTAATTCAAGTACTAATTCTTAATTATTATTTACTAAAATAGCTTTAGATTTTCATCTTGTCATGTTGACCTATAGATTTCAGATTTTCTTTTTAACAGACTTGAAAACAGAACCATTTAAATGTTTATAATATCCAAACCACCATCATTCCTGTACTTGCTAAAACGATAATAAACAGCTACGCACAATTTGTCACTCTGGGAGAAAATCACACTTTTAACAAAATTGTTTGGAAAATATTTCACTTCAAGCTTCTGTTGTTGTTGTTATTTTCACTAATTTGCAACGGATTGTTTTTGTTTTGTTTTTTTCAAATCGCCATGTTCACAGATTATACATTTTGGTACTTAGCAGATAAAAATACTTAAATTCTGGTATCAATAATTATTGTAAGTGTGACGTGTTGTTTTCATTTCTTAACAAAGACTTCTATCTTTGTTACGACCGTTCATATTGTTAGAAGTTATGAAAAGTAGAGTGAGGTTTTATAACCACAAAAGTTTTAATTCGGAACTTAAATTAAATGTTAACTTATAAAAAAAATTGCATTTTCTTATAAGGTAACATTTAATTTCTAAATAGATAACTTGGAATTCAAAATGTCGAAGATTTCCAGTTCAGATTCGAAGATTAAAGTCTGATTTACAACATTCGAATCCCAATTATTTAAGAAACAATTCTGAATAAGTAGTAATATTTTATCCTTGCCAACTTTACAGTAGGTACAACATTTTCAGGGCTATATCTTGTGTTCGTACTACATCAGTTCTACAGATGTTCATTATTATTTAAAGCATATTAATATTCTGCGCGTTGAGGAACGCTATTTATATTTTAATTTTTACCGGAGCCCCACACCCCACACACTATTACTACGGAATTCACTTTATTAAATTTATTTTTGAACAATTTTCACATGATTTAGTAGTTATAATTTAAATTCAAGTCTTGAGGCAGGTTCTTTAAGGTTTTCAGACTACGCAATTTAAAATAGGGCTTAAGCCTTGTTAAACTTAAGAATTTAAACCACTCCTGCATCGATGATGTAGCTATTGACGTGAAATATTGGCTGCTTAATTTCCAACAAATTCTTTGTAAGATACACGCTAAAGTATGGGTTGCAAATCTTTTGTGTTTGTTACCATCTCCTAAATCTACCAAACCCACTATTTCACTTGTTTTTTATTCAAATTTAGTACAGTTTATTTCATTAAATTTCGCTCAGGAAACTACAAGTACTAGGTGTATCTGGCAACCTTCTGCGATGGATAACTTCATATCTTACTGGAAAATCACAACTTGTGGTAGTTAAAGGCTATCACTCTGCACCGTATACTTATAGCTACTTCTGGGGTACCCCAAGGTTCTCACTTACGCCCCTTATTCTTTAATATATTCATTAAAGATGTCTGCACCTGCTTCAAATTTGCAAAACTTCTTTTGTGTGCTTATGATTGTAAGATTTACGCCTAGATACGGAATCTGACAGACTATATTCGCCTTCAACATGATCTAAACTCATTGCCTATTGTACTCAAAACAAATTAACGCTTAATGTTGAAAAATGTAATGAAACTTTTACTAGGAACAGATACAAAAACAAATTTCCGTACCACATTGATAAAATCAGCAGTTAATACAAAATACTGAAATTAAAGATCTAGGCGTCACATTTGATTATAAGTAAATTAATCTTCGATAGTCGCATTGGCAAAATTGTTCGGAAAGCTAATAGACAGCTGGGATTTTTAATAAGAAACACCAAACATTTTAAATCATCCAAAATTTTAATAACGCTTTACAATTCACTAGTTAGGAGTAATCTAGAATTTAGTTCAGTTGTTTGGTCACCACAGTACAAAGTATATATTAATCGTTTAGAAGCAGGTCAGTAGAGATTTACAAATTTTCTTGCAATTAAATTTTCAGAATATACTTTTACGCCAACCACTCTAGAGAAAACAAGGGTAACCATAAATCTACTTACTGCCTTTAAAATTATCTCGAATACGATTGACTGTACGCAGCTACTGGCCCTTTTCTCTTTCCATGTTCCTCCACGCACAACGCGTGGAGACTGCATCTTGTCTGTTCCATTCAGTCATACAAATTCGTCTATTAATTCAGCAATATCACGATTAACCATCTCTTTCAACAATTTTTCAGTCTCTTTGAACAAGTTTAAAAACACAGTGAAGTCACCTGCCTAATGCCCTGGACTCTGCTCTAGTGCTATTTGTTAGCATATGTTTATTTGCTTATTGTTAGCCTTGTATGTTTTTTATGACTATTACTTTTATTATGTATTTCTACGTTTCGTTTGTAGTTATATCAACTTCTATGAAATGGAATCTTCAACTGCTTTGCTTTGTATAATCATATGATACAAATTTTTAGTTTATTTAAGGTTGTTAACTGCTTTCCTACTTTTACTTCTGTTAGTTGCATGCTTGCTTTCTTTCCAAGAGTGAGGCAGGTTTATTATTTTATTTTTCTATGAAAATTATGATGCTCACTTATTTTATTATATTTTAAGTATTAGGGAAATTTGTAATTGGATTTTATTCGTAAATTTCCCGAAATGCTAAATAAATAAATAGTAAGACGCAAAATTTTTCTTTTTCTCCTAAGGTGTTTACTCGGTTTTTAAGATTTTTCAAAATATCCATGTTGATATCTGTTTTCAAACGAACTTCATTTTAGTCCATGAAGGGTGTTTTGAAAGATAAACGAAAATATTTACTGCATAAATTGATAATCTAGAATAAAAACCTCCTTAAAAGTAGAACGTCGAAATGTCTTTTGCTCAATCTTAACTGAGTGTTTATGAAATTAAGGGGGTATGGATTTATGCTGCGACATTCTTCTGGAATGAGTTGGAAAATTTTGTTCGTCGTTAAAAATCTGGTATATTTAATGGAATGTTTTTTTTTCTATAGCCTCTTTGCCCTTCTATTACGTCGGTCTAATTGTAGACATAAATAACAATTTAAGTTGTGGTTAATTTTACGAAATTGCTGTCCAGCCTTACTAATTTTATTGTTAGTGTAATAACGTTTAATTTTAAAATTGAAACTCACCAAGTCGATAAGGAAGCTTGAAGCAATGACGAGAAAATTGACTCACCTGCAAAGAAAGAACAAGGTTAATTTAATATTTACTCAAAATTATTTTTAAGAGTTTTCCGTTATTTACTTTATGAAATTTACTTCTGAATAATTTTCCCATGATTTTTATAGCCATACTTTACTCTAGTCCTAAGACGATCTTTAGTTATTTTACGATATGCGTATCGTAACAACTCGTATTACGATACGAGAAGGAAAGTAAAACTAAATTTATTTTTTCAATCATCATTGAATAATTTACTTTAAAGATGCTTTGTTTATCGTACTCTTCCCTGGAAAGGCTTATTTAATTTCGCCTTTTTGTTGTATCAAATGATTAAAAACAATTTTCTATTTTCAAAACAAAACCTTCAGAATATAGCCAAATTATGTATACATATAAAATTTTCATAAGTCATTAAAAATACATTTAAAAAACCTTGAATAACTACTGTACTCTTCGTTAATGTTTAATCAAAGCGATTAGAATTTATAAATTTCCAGATGTCGAATTTTTTTTCTTTTCAATAAAGCAATCCCGTCTGTTAGAATTAACTAAAAATTCCGAAATATTAAAAGTAAGCTCGTTTGTTTGATTGTAAAAAAGTCTAAAAATAGAGTTGGTTTTACTTTTTATAGAAAATCGAATGCGTTAGTTAAAGCAAGTTCGTTGTAATGTAGTTTGTTGGAGTGTAAAGTTCAGATAACAAAATATTAGGTTGCCTGCTTTAATACCTATTTATTTTCCCTTCGTTTAGTTAAACTGTAAACAAGTCACTGCTCCATCATCTTGCGTTAATACCTTCAGATTCATTACTACTTTATTTGCTTTTCCTTACATTTTCCGCGTCTGTGTATAATCTGTTAATTTATTTCGCTGCTCTATTCTTTTGATTTTAGGTTTTTCGGGAAATCAGTTGACATGTTACATTTATAAACGTTTCAAACAACAAGTCCCAGTTAAATGCGTGCCCTTTTATAAAAATATAAATTGCGAAATAATTCCCTTTAGCCCCATGAAAAGGGAGAAGCAGTAGAATAATATGCGTCTCATACAGCTTTATTTTTATATAAAGGAAGGAAAGCTGAGCATGCTATAAAAAGCACTTTAAGTACTCAAAAGGGGCATAATTGCGATACGGCTTCTCTTGTTGGATAACAGATTGCAGTTACTGTATGAAAAAATGCTAATTAGGGGACTTTCTAAGTCGAGTGATTTTTTTTCTAAAATAACTTTCGCGTATCAGATTTATTTTTTTAGGGTAACCACAGTAATGGCTCGACGATTTTTTGTGGGACTCTTTTAGTGGAAATTCTTTTCATTAAAAGGGGTGGCTTTCTATTTGACATTTGGACAAATCTTTTAAGCTCGATGATACAGAGCGCGAGGACTTAAGAAATGAACTCTTAATTGATGAAAAATAAATTACAAGCGATTTTTTTTTTGACGACCTTGATTCTTAACTATTTCCCTGCATCGGCGCCTCCAGCTTTGAAAGACTGTCCCACTCCTCCTGTAAAATTTTCCGAAAGCCTATCCAAGGTGGTAGCGCAATGTTGGAACATATGCTGTTTCAGCCAGCCGGAGCCAAAACAATCCATGGGAATGGCATCAGCGGCTTTCACAGGAATCTCAAGCTCTGGACCGTCACTTCCTTTGACCCCTGCAGCGTAGTCCTGGGTCAATCTTGCAGTATGGGCCTTAGCTGCGTCATGATGAATGAACACCTTTTCCTTCTCCCCAGGATTCTTTCTTCAACACTTCTTCGACATAGTGCTTTGCATTAATTTTTATCTTTGATGGTACTCGGATAAATCCTAAGAGTCCTCCTCCCGAAATGATTCCAACCACCATGAGTTGGAGACCGGATCTCCCCTTTGTTTCACAAATCCAAGTTTCGGGCACGGTTTTACCATCTTTGACGTAACAAATCTTGCGTTTCCCATTGCAATAGTCCTCTCCAAACCAAGCTTCATCCGGTGACTCTACATACAATGATCTTTGATTCGCAAGACGCTTCTCGTACTTGCCTTACGGTTTGTAATATGCTTGAAGGATTCTGTTGATTGTTGACTTAATTGAAGACTCATATAAAATCATTGTGCATTTTAGAATGTTAAGATTGCTAAACTCGCCGATTTTTAATGTCTTTCTGGAGTCTTAAAATAAAACGGAAATTGTTTCGTTAATTAATAACAGCACAGGTTTTTTTTCAGAAATATAAGCCAAGTAGAATTTTCACAGCTTGAATAAATCGAAACACCTAAAAAAGACACTACAGTTTATTATAGGACGCCCTTATATCTTCAGAATATTTGAGGATAAACCCGAATCGAACACAATAGAAATAAAACGCCAGGCGACAATACAAGATCGTAAAAGATGTCTTATAAGAAAATCCTCCAAGATGTTCCAGATATGAAACCCGAAAGTAAAAAGGATCGAAAATAACTTCCGACACTTTTAAAATTGAACCTCGCTTGGGTGAGAAGTATGATAATCCAACTTTGAAACTAAAGGAAGTGAATCAACAATAAATCGTGTCACGTAACTGTAATAATGGCGTCTTGTTGTCACATAACGGAGACTTTAATCAAAGTTAGTGAACGACACCCCCAGCGCAAAACGAACGTCTCTGCTTGTTGTGAACCGGATAGTATAACTTCACTAAGAAACTTTTGAAACTGATTGTCGCAACTAGTAAAGCTAATCATTACAAATTGCATTAATAGCTTCAGTTAATTCCAGAGATTTAGAGCTTGTTAATTTCTAACCCCTTCTTGTCACGGATTTACATGAAGTGGGTGAAATTTCGCTGGTTTGTTCGATATTACACGTTCCCCCTTTTTGTTATTGCATAAACGGGCAAAAAAGGGCATACTCGTAATTGACCCTCGCTCGATGTGACACTTCAATCGTGCTGCAATAAAAGGTTAATGATTGTTCGTTATGGAAACTGAGAGTTTTATTGTTTACCTGAAATTTATTCGAGCCAAAAATTTAATGAATTGCCTACCGACACAGGGTCAACATTTTACTATGGTTAAATTCCTGATTTTTCAAACGACTAATATGTTTATCTAGGACTGTTTGAAATCTGTGAATGAACTTACGACACTAGTGTGGTAATAAATTTACTACCTAAGTAATTTTATTGCCTATATTTATTATCAGAATGACCGAAGCCCGGGGCACCTTTTGAATCATTCAGTGTTTTCCAAGAATATTACGGATTTTTGAAAAATTACGAGAAAATCTAATAAAAATTAAAGCTTTGTTTGTAACTGTTTATAACAAAATTGACTGGCTGCAATAGTACTGAACAAAACAAATATTTTCTGCAGGTTTGCTGTGGCTAGTTTTACATTTAATACTTCTTTTTTGCTTATCTCGTCATCAGTTGCTAAAATATTACGTACACCGCGGTAAATCATTGCTTTCCGATTGCGTGTAGTAATCAAAAGGGTTACAATACTGTAATTCCAGTTGAGGGGTCTCCCTGCGAAATTTAAATTAACCACAACGTAAAAGTTAGCAATTTTAATATACTTCACGTATTCAAGATTAGACTTTATCAAAATTACTTTATGGTTGCCCTGGTGTAGGTGCTGATCACAATTAATTGCAACAAAACTTTAATATCCAAGCTCATGGAATGTTTCAACATTTTGTAGGTTTGTTAAGTGGAACATTAACCACGTTAAATAAATGTTTAAGTTGGATTGTTAAAGCCTAAATCAAATACATTTTTAAAACCAATGAATTGAATTGAACAGAAGTATATTAATTGACTAAACATATTGCGTAGGTTTTGTTTATTTTTAGTAATTAATACAATTTATTATTGTTGTATTATAATAATTATACCTGCATCTTCTCTGTATGAACGGCAAAACTAGATTTTAACCATTTTTCGCTTGTCGTAAAAACCTTGTTATTGTTGATTTCTTAGAAATTAACAGTAAAGGGTTAGTTACTGTCAACATTTAAAAGAAACTGACTTTCTACCTCAGCAAAGAAACGAATTAACTTGTTTAACATTTACAAACTTTGCATTAGCTAAATATTAATTTTTTTTTAATATGAGGAATTCTAACAAAGTAAATAGAAGAACTAGGTAGAAAGGTAATTTCCTTAATTGACTGCTTTAAGTTTAAAACACCTAGCTAAATAGCACCGTACTAATGTTATTTTGTTATTAGTACGGAAAACTTAACTAAAGAGGAAACAAAGCGTTTGCCTTGGGGAAATTTGAAACAACAACCGATGTTTTTAGTAATAAAACCTACCCTCTTCTATCCTATAAGTTTGTTCTTAAACCGCGTTTTTGGGAAAATACACAAGAAAGCTTTATTATTAACTGATTTTTATTAAATAATTTCCGGTCTTTGAAATATTTAAAATATTTTCATTTTTAATTCACAATTTAATAAAGAAATTTTGAAATTATTAAATTCCAACAGCTGCTTTATGTCAAAAGTTTTGAATTTTAAAAGCAACAAATTAGTTTATTATTGGTTTATAAATGTCCAAACAATTCTATACCTCGAATTGCAAACAAAACGACGGTGTTAAATCGGTGTAAGGTTTGAACTGTAATTAGGACTACTGTGAGTTACTGATACAGAAATGAGGAATCTTAACAACAACGAACGACAGAAAAGTAAATAAAACGTAGGTAGAAGAACGTGGAACTTTACCAATAAACGAGCAGATAGTTGTAGGAAAGACCCAAACGACAATGTAAAACAAAACATAGAAAGCCTTAAGCTTACAGGCCTTGTTATTAATAATAAAAATATAATAATAAATTAAACTTAGCCAAAATCGCCTAATAAAAAGCAGACAGACAAATAACTATTAAAAGTTACCTGACTAGAAAGCTGAGGAAATAAAATGCATATCAAAATGTAATATTTTGCAAGGTTGAAATAAATACATTCACACTCTTAGGTAAACAAAGCTTATTGAAAAGTTTTTAAGTTCTGAGACGAAGGCGCTGATGTTAGTTTATAAGTCCTAAAATAAAACGTAACCAAAACCCAGTCTAAGGTAGAGCTTTCAGTTAAAAAAGGACCGAAAAGATAATTAAAAAGTCTGGCTGCAACTTTTAAACTTAAAAACTTTGCAATAAATTTAGATTTGGTTGAATAGACCAAACCGATTTAAATCTTGGGTGATACGAGTTTAAGAAATAATATTATTAGCTTAAATAAAGCCTTCGTTCTTTACTTCTTTTTTTTTTTGGTATTACGGCACCAGTTTTTAAACTAAAAATTAAATTATTTAGTTATAAGGTTATAACATACGCAATAGTTCGGAGATAGATTTGTCTCCGAACGTATAGTTTACTAAGCATCAAAATACCCAAACAAACAAAATGTCAAACTCATTACAACAAACCTTCAAAAAACATTTAATTTTAATTTTTAGAACTTTTTGTATATGGATATAAAAAGGATTTTTATTAAGCAGCTAACTGAATTAAAAAATATGAACGTTAAAATATTTACTCATCCTTAAAACCGTGTTTAAATAAAATACAAAAATAAACAGAACAGAAGGTCTGCCCTAAATTAAGCAATTTTATTATATTAAAAATGTAGCGTTTTTTGGGGGAATTAACGTAGATTACTTCTATTTGACTTTTAAATATTTTTATGGCCATCATCATTGAAAAATTTAGGCTTTTTAGATTGAGAATGTGCAAGCTTTAACCCACTAAAATGTATGCTTGTTATTGCTTCAAATCTAAAAACAATATTAAAATAAAGTTTTATGTATTTATGCCTACAACAAAATAATGTCTAATTATGGAAAACAAATGTGAAGTTTGCATTATCTCCACATTAGGGCGGTTCTTATAAATTAATAAAACTTTAAAAAGAAAGCAATTTTAGTTTTGTGAGGATAAACAAGATACGCCATTCTACACACTTTGAAAATTTTACGATGAGATTTAGAGGTCACTCATACCGGCTTTATGAAGATGCAGATTGTGATAAAATGGCGAATATTAATTTCGTCTTTTCGTTTAATTTTTTATAAGAACTAACAGCAAGTAACTTTTCTCTTACAATGTGTAGTAGCGTACAAAGTGCGAAAGCTTTGACCTATTTGTGATTGTTCATCAAGTCCACCTAATTGAATGTGAAGAAACTGAGACTTTGGGTACCAAATTAATATAAAAAAAAACAAATCCTGGCTTTATCTTTCCATCATGTGACCCCCGAGAAAAGTACTAGTAAAAGAAAGAGAAAGTGCTCGGTGTCTGAAAGCAGACGTCAAAAATTTCTGGAAAAGAGCAAGAATTCCGACCAGAGACAAAAAGCATTCTATTTCCCAACTTGCGAAAATGTTTAATGTTTGGAAGAACCTGAAAAAAATACTCTAAGCGACTAACAATAATGAGGAGCAGATAGCCGCGTGTAAAATGCCTCGGTCTCTGACGCAGGCATCTCAGGTTCGATTCCTGAGACCCGTGAAGCTCCTCCGTGCTTCGGAAGGCACGTTAAGCTGGCGGCCCCGGTTGTCATACGAACACCTTTAATAATCGTCAACCCCGCACCACTGTGGGTCGATCTTCTCCTTATTCGATGTGTAAGGTTAGCCTCCTGCCCAACATAGGTGCTAAGAGGGCTCACAGAATTCGTTATTGCGGGTTACTAACAGGTTATTGGCCTAGAATTCGGCCATAAGAATGAGAAGAAGAAATCAACAATGAAAAAACCTTCGCCGAGAACCTTGACATTTTCGATATTGCCCATGCAGTTTAATTTTTGCCTCAGTGGATGCGAAAAGAGAGGGCTTCGAGATGCATTTCTCTGCAAAAGTTTGGGAACCATTAGTGGTACCTTAGCGGAACACTAATTGCCTTGGCATTTTTCGATCCAATCTATCGAACCATACGAAACAGCAAATGGCAAATGCCATTAAGCAAAATGACGGAGAGAGGTACCTCCCAAAAGAGTTGAACGAGAATCTGCTTACTCTACAGCTAGAGGAATTTGTCACCAACCATACAGTGACGTTTTTTAAACTTCTGGACAAACGGACCGGTTTTATGAAGCTTACCAGAGGGGCAAATGATTGTTAAGAAGCTGAGAGTTTATTTTTTTAAATTAATTATAATCTTATTTTTGGCGGTTCTGCAGTTCTGCAGCTCTTCTTTTAAAGACGCTCGTCTGACTGACAGGTAAAATGTATTCAGCTTGAGCTATCATTAAATAATATTTTTCAATCGAGCTCAAAGTCTGAGAATATCAGTTTGATAGCAATTGTCACAATTTGCAGGGGTGGCGCAGTGGAATCTAACTTTCAAAAGTAAGGACCACACTAAATGCTTGTTTTGATGAAAGCCAAGAATTTGGCATCACAGTTTTTCTAGAAAAAATTGAAATAAAAGGAAATAATTTTTGGAAATCTGAGAATTTTGAATTTAACGGGGTTGTACTAAGGTCCAAATTTCAAAAATTGAGTAAATGTGTTTCCAAAACCATTTGGGTTTAGTTATTGCAATTTTGAATCTAAATTTGCATCTCAAACTTTAGAATAATGAACTGAACATTCACACTTTTGAATCCAAATCAAAAATATAAATTAATGTGATTTTCATTGGTTGGCTTAACTTTTCGAATCTACCACAACTGTCAAACCTAAAAACATGTAATTTACAAGTGAAAATGGATTTTAATACAAATAAAAAAACCTGCGAATCTAAAATAAGATTTGCAATTTAAAGCGAAAAGCACCTCAAATAAATACCTTAAAAGTTTGAATGAGATGTAAATGTTGGTCGAGGATTGGGTTTGAAGTTTAAATAAATCGAAATTTCAAAATTACATATCAAATAGTAAAATTTCTAAATTTTTTCGAGTTATTAATTATTAGAAATTTGATTTTTAAATATTTTTATGGCCAAACATCACAGATAAATTTAGAACATCCAAGCCTTAATCCCACTGAAATTTACATTATATTAACAAATGTGCTAGAAATTGCTACGAATCTAAAAACAAAGTAATATTAAAATATTGTTATATGTATTTACGGCACAGCAAATGGAAATTAAATGTAAAATCACATTTGCATTACCTCCTCAGCCGTAAAATCTCATCAGACCTCGCAAGGTAATAATTTAAATGTTGGCGCAACAAAAACCAAATATCGAACGCGATAACGACTACATTTTATCATTAAAAGCTAAAAGCTAAACGCTTTGTATTTTCAGACAAATTATCTTAATAATAAAACCGTCCGTGGGCTTATCTACGAAACCAAAAGCGAAAGTTGTATGAATAATTAATGTAATTGAAGACATTAAATTTATTGGAAGTAAACGCACGATTTTCATAAACTTTATCTGATTAACTTTAATATAAATATTGCATTCTTCAGTTTACTAAGTAAAATATTTACTAAAACAAAAAGAGGATTCCCGCGGACGTCGAAGGTTATTTAGAAGAGAATTTCTTATGAAGTGCCCTTGATTGTAATAAAGATTAGAAGCAGAATATCCAAGTAAATAACGTTTTACTTTGCACCATACTTTCGGTATAAAATTACCTAAAACAATCTTTTATCTTATCTTGGAAAATTGAGTAGATATAAATTGTTTTCCATAGCTTCGAGTGGTGCTTATTTAAATTTTGTATCCCTGTAAGTTTGTTTCGTGGAGGACTTCGTTACATTTCCACTTTTACAGACGGTGCAGTAAATTTGGTCAGAGTCAAGTTTGCGACTTCGTAAAATGGCTATTTAGTTGAATAATGTATTTTTCTATAGTAAACATACGTAAAGGAAGCCAGTTTAAGGTTTTGTTTTCGATCTAAGAAGTTAAATTAGTTAAACGAAAATTGTGGTGACGATAAATTCTTCAGTAGCGGATAAAACCTTCAGGGAAAGAAACAGATACGTAGTTAAGCAACCTGTTGGAAAAATGTAGGTAAAAAAAGGAATCCCTAAAGCCACCAATGAAACATCGACTCGAATAGAAACCGAGTAAAACCAACAAAAGTATTTGTTTAGATTTACTTTTCTTGTTTTTGTAGCGTGGGCTGTAAAAGATTTGTATCTTTGAAGTCCCATAAAATCGCATTTAACTTCGTGTAAGATCATTATCTAAGGACTGACAAGAATAAAATATATCCTTCTCTTCGCTAAGGTGTAAAACGCTTTTCCTAAAATGAGTTGTTCCGGGAACAAAATTCTTGGAAGACAAATTATTTCTCAGACAAATTCTCGAGAGAACAAATTGCAGGAGGTCGGGAGTCCCCTAAAAACCCCCACCAAAAACCAATTTATATTACTTCTTAATAGCGATACAATAATATATCTACGTTAGAACTGAGGCTTTAAGGACTTTCTGTTGTTTTATTTTGGGTCTATGAAATAACTTACTTTCGAAATTGCGACCGACCCATTCTGCATGTCGTTGTCATCGGTGGTAAACATTTGCGACCCCTGACATTTTATAAAGTTCACGTAACGTAAACCCAGTTTCCGCGTGCTTTGTGTTTCACGTTTTCATTATTAGACTGCATAAATGCACTGCAGCGGGTTGAACTAATTAATTAACTGAAAATTAAATTTCGCATGGAATTTTGTTCGGAAACTAGGAATTTCTATCACTACAAAAACCAATTTGTCCACTGTACTGATTCAGTAACTTGGGCTTACCATGTGGATGATATTTGAAGAAGATAGTTTGATTTTACTGTTTGCTTATTAGTTATTATGCCAGTAAGGAAGTAAATGTCAACTTACCTCCCTAGGGAAGTTACTACTTTGAAAACCAAGCACACGTAACTCTTGTTCTTATTTGCGCGTAATTAATTTAGTTATTTCCTGAATGTCAAAAGTTATTTCGCCCTCGGAATATTGGTTAAGTTTATGTTATATTTATACTGTTATTATTTTCGATTTTTTCGCAAGGTTGCCGGCCTGGTATTTATTTATTCATTATTATTATTATCATTTGTTAATTTACTTCCCATATTTTTTTGCTGGATCAAATTGACATTGAAAGCTTTCTCTATTTCTGGTGGTAGGTGTTCATAATGTGATTGTTGTATTAATGTACAAAGTTTGCTGATCTTCACCGCTTTCATGGTGCTCTTCTAGTCCTGTCTCAGTTCCTTCTTGACTTATTTCTATTTTTGCGTTGAAATCTCCTTTTATCAAATTGTAATGAGTTTTTCCACATTTCAAAGCTTGGCCAATTACTTCATAAAGTTCTTCCACTTCAGCATCTGCTGAGATGTTAAAGCATACACCTGTTAGTTAATTTTTAGGTTTATTGAGATGATTTGCTCTGATATACTTTTAAACTGCGTTATGTTTTTGCGTATGTTCTTGTGAATCAGAAATCCATATCCATTTATTCTGTTTGCGCCATTTCCGCTATACTAGAGTGTGTATCCGCTTTTGAGTGCGAGGCATGCTTCGGCACATCGTCTTCGGAAAATTCTATATCTTCCAGTTTTACCATTCTATCTTCAGTTGATAAAATTTTGCAGCAGTAGAAGTAAATTGCACATGCCTTGAGAGTTCCTCAGCGAACTTCACTTACTTCACTTGGTGTGTAAATAACTGTAATCCGACTTCATTAAATTTTGCTTACTTTTCTAGGCCAGTATTAAAGCTTTCTCTACAGCCAGGGGTCGCCAAACTTCTTTGGCCGTCGAGTTTCTTGACTTTTTATTGGTCCCTTCTATTTTACGATTACGTAATTATATTAGGACAAACAGAAAAGACGCTTATGCGAGTTAGTTTATTTTTATTACTACTCAACTCTTCAACATAGAGAGTTTAGTTCGGTGAATCAATAACGATTGAATTATAATATGTATGTTGATGAATTTTAGAACATTACCGCTCACTTGTATACCGATGAGACTGGAATCGAATACGTGTAAGTATAAGTAAATAAGCAACCGCGCACGTGTTGCAATCTCGCTCCCGCAGACCGGAAACCACCGATATACGTAACTATTTTCATGATCTTTCTCCATCTTACAAGTCTTATTTATGTCACTGTTCCCGCGATTCACTCTTAATTGCATCATTTAGGATGGAGGTAATTCAAGTTAACCGAATTAAATATTATCCGTACAACGATGTCTTATATTTTTCTATCGACCCCTGAGCCCGAATCGACCCCTAATAATCTTACATCAACCACTTTGGAGACTACTGCTCTACAGTAAGGTTCCATAAATGCGCAAGCTATCTAAATTGTCTAGCAACACCTTCAAAATTAAATCAAAAACTTGTTTCTAGAAACAAGGCTTATGACTACTCGATTGTTCGTTGAGCTGTCTCGAATTTAGCAAATGAAAATGCAGAAATGATATTTTAACGAGATGAAGCATATATACAAACGAATGCTAAAGCAAATGCAACCCTACAAATTACTATGTGTTTCAGAAGGCCAATACAGCCAACTAAATTAACTTAATTTTCAGTATGCTTCATTTGTTTGAACATATACGACATAGGTAGGTATCCATTTTAAAATCAAATTGTAACTCGAATTCCCTGACAGAGTGACAGATAATCTTATATTAATTGTACTCGTAGATCACTACACTGATTAATTTGATTCCAAGTGTAAAACTGAGCGGACTTCGGAACTTTGTTTAAGGTACTTGTGGTTTGTTTAAAATTGCATTTCTGAAGTTTTGAGGTTGTAATAAGCAGGAAAATGCTTTGATCTTAGCTCAAAATACTATAACTAAGTTGCCCTCGTACCCAGTAAATCAATACTTAAAATATTTGCAAAATACATACATATCTCAAATTTATTTACGTTTTTCTTTCATTATTGTAACACCACTGTTTGTTTAATTTAAACTGTTTGGCTTTTCGCAGGACCCTCCCTTTTTCCTATTGGATTAACAGACTTTATTTTCTTTACTATTATTACTTGTTTGTACAAGACTACAATTACAGATTTTGATCGTTCAAATTGTATTCATTGCGCAATTAATTATTCAGGCTATTTATTCAGCGGTTAGATGTTAATTTCAGAACACACGTCCTTCAACTTTTAATAGCTTACAAATATAGAAACAAACTTCATCTGTTTTACTTTATTTACAAACGTAAAGTTGATATGTATACTTAGTTTTACCCCTAAGGATACGTTATTAAAATTATTATGTTAGCAAGTTTAATAGCTACAGTTATGGAAAGTTTCGACAAGTTTCCTACAATTTCAGCAACGCCGCTGTAAATTTCGACATTAATCGATGATAATCTATTTTAAGGTATTACGAATTCGTGTATCGGTTAATGCGAAAGTGTTTTTAGTAGATAAGTTTAAGGGATGTGGGAATTTTTCTGCAAGTTTAAAACTGAAAATATGAACGTCCGGATTTTCTGACGCTCCACCGTCAATGGCCACTTAAACTCCTGAAATGAAGAAAAGTTTTGGAACTTTACCAACATTTCACAACTCTTATAAATGTTATTTAGTTCACATTTTCAGAATTTAGACAGTTAGTACGTAAGTAAGTCGCTGTCGCTAAATAAAAGTTCATAAACAGTTATCCCTGGTGACGTTATCTTAATAAACCGGTGGAGTTAGGAAATTCAATAACCGTCCAGGTTCTTAGTATGCCAAAACGACACTGAAAACACGGCCTGTAATACGTTTTACTAAATCAGTTTGAAATATAACAAGGATGTTTTTTATTTGTACAAGTAAATTCACTCATCCGTATCTGTGCGGATGATTGAATTGTAAGATTGATAAACACGGGAATTTCGACACAGGGAAAAAATATTTCAATAACATCTACATAAACCCAGATAATACCCAGCTTGAGAAAACTCTCTGGAGTGCGGTTTGCTTTAGATGATTATTTTTTGTGGATTTAGTATGAAAAGGTAAATAACTGATTTTGTCTGCCACCTTTCAAAGTTTAATTTCGAAGCAAATTGGGAATCTTAAGCTTCAAATCCAAGTGCAATTTTATATTAGATTGGAAGTTTTGAATTTGGTTTGAGAATACCTGGAAGTGAATTCGACTTGGATTTTCTAAATGGGCTGTAAATACGAAATCAAAATGCTTATCAATTTCAATCTAAGTCGAGGATCAGAACTAAGACTTTAGGCGCGAATTTAAGATTGATTTTACAACATACAGTAGAAGCCATGTCTTTAACAATACATTGACTTAATTCTGAAGATTAAGCGTTAGTTGTGAAATTCTACGTTTGAAGCGCAAAGAAATTGGTAATTTTAAGCATTAATCCAAACCCAGGTGATTTTTAATCTGGACCCAAACAGTCAAAATTTAAAAACGAAGTTATGAATTTTGATTTGAGAGTACCTGGAAGTCAATTCGGCCAACGATTCATTCTGGAGCTTGGGTTTTCTAAATATGAAATCAGTCAAATCAATCCAAGTTCAGGATCGCAATTGAGACTTTACACGTTAATTTAAGACTGATTTTATAATATAAAAGCTTTGTCTTTATTGTGAAGAAGAAGAGTTAGTTATGAAATTGTAATCAAAATGAAAAATTGGGAAATTTAAGCTTTAAATTCAAATCCAGTTTGATTTTCAACCTGGATCCAAATAGTCAAAATTTGAAACTGTAATATAAACTAGATTAGAAGTTTTGAACCTTTGTTTGGGAATACCCCAAAGTAAATACGGTTAACGATTGATTAACCTGGATTTTATAAATGAGCTCTAAATATGAAATCAATCAAAATGCTTATCAATATCAATCCACGCTGAGGATCTGACTTGAGACTTTACACGATAATTTAAGGTTCGTTTTACAACATAGAAGCTTCGTCGTTAACAAACACACTGATTGAATTCCGATGAATCCTAATCCAAAATTAGGGATTTAAGCTTTAATTCTAGATCATATTAGATTCCTAGACTTTGCTTTAAAATTCCTAATTTCAAGCTAATTCTTAAATTGAAATTTTATGCTCGAGATTTGGCTACTTCAAATTTGAATGAGAAATTGTTTCAAGATTGACTTTGAACGTTGATTTGTAAGTCTGATTGAATTTTTTTTTTCTGATATGAGCACTTGAGTAAACGTCTTTCTGAAATTGTTCGACTTTAATTTGCTGCTAATTTTATTCCTAAATAACAATCTGATTATGCAATATCGAAAACAAAGTTACTTTGAAATTAGACTAAAATTTAGAATGTAATCTTTAAAATTAAGGCGAATGAGATTCGTAATTTGGGCTTTACAATTCTCAACTCCAAACTCAATTTTATATTTCGTTTTAGGTTGGGGCATTTCAAACCTGATCAGTTAAAGATTGACTTCGAACTTGGAACTTGCATTTGTATCAACGTATCAAGCCTTATTGGGAAATTTTTCTGATTTGCGCAATTTCACATATCATTTTGAAATTGTTTTGTTTTTAATTGGCTGTTAATTTGGGTCTTAAATAACAATTTAATTCCACTAAACTACTTAATTTTAAGCTGAATTTTGAACTGAAATTTTATATTACATTAGGTTTCGATTTAAATTTGACCATTTCAGATCCGCATGAAAAATTGCTTCAAGACTTGACAATTAGACTTAAAATGACAATTTATTCTTTAAATAGGCGAATAAAATTTTTATTTTCGGCTTAAAAATTCTTAATTTAAAACTGAAATTTGATACTGAATTAGAAAATTTCGATTTAAATGTGGACGTTTTACATTGCGACATTTCAGATCTGAATAAAAAAGCAGTTAAAGATTGATTTGGAATTTCACACTTACAACACTTAATTGAAGATTTTGCCAGAATTGAGCAAGAGAGAATGTCATACTGATTAGACTTCGATTTGGATTTGGATATTTTAAATTCGAATGAAATAATTGGTTCAAGATTGACTTGAAAGGTTAACATGGATAAGTCTCAACTTATCAAATCAATCTGACTTGAGTACCTACCTGAGCAAATGCCATTCTGAGATTGTTTTACCTTTAATTAGCTGCTAACTTTGTTCTTACATAAAAATACATAACAGTTTCATTCAATTTTGAAGATCAAAAACAACCTTGCTTTGAAATCAGACTTGAAATTGAGGAATTAACCTTTAAATCTAAAACGATTGGAATTTCTATTTTGGGCTTCAAAATTCTTATACGCCATTAGATATCGATTTAGATTTAGCTGTTTCAGATTCGAAATGAAATAATTGGTTCAAGAGTGTGTCATGTGGTTTTGCAATTCTGTGTTACTGTTTGAATTTTGCGCCATTTTAAATTTTTAGTAAGATTCTTTAGTACGGCCCTGTCTTTTTAATTTTAATTCCGTATTAATTACGTTATTTCTGCTACAGTTTAAATTCATGTTAATCTGTAGAGCATCCAAGGTTACGACAAGTCAGCGCGTTTTGCTTGGGGTTCTACGAAATCTTCAAAGTCACCCCCAATATTTCGTCGTCATAGAAGTTTTCCTTTGTTAAAAATTCTAAGGTGGCCGAATTCACGTGTATTTCGTCGACACATGATGTCATATTGTCTCTGTTGATACAACTTCTCATGATACGGTTTGGGGAATACCTCTACACGCGGGGCTATGTCAGGTGACATACCTCAAGTCGTTCGAATATTGTTTTGCTTTTAATTGAGGGCTTAGTTTGTGAATATTTGTCCGTACGTAACGTAAATGTAGTACTCTCAATTCTATCATCCCCTAAAGTAAGAGTATCGTGTTATTTTGTTTTTAACGTAACATATTTTGATTGTCGCCCCCTTTTGTGTAATTTATTTGTATTCATTTTTGCCTTTTTATTTATTAAATATTTCATTGTCAATTTATTTTGGTCTTGTTATTGTGTTCAGTGCTTCCCGTCCTTATTTGTGTATTAGTGTTTCGTTAAAGATTTATGTATACAGTGCGAGCCTGCCTACAAGTTTTTAAGAGGTTCAGTAAAGTAAGTTATTTCAGTAAGCAAGGTAAGTCACATCTTGCAACGCGGTGCAGCAACCGCAACCCCTCCGAGCCCTAGAGGAACTATCTGCGATACGTTCCTTGTAACCATCTTTGGGTGACTTTTCTTATTATGACTACCCCTAATTGAAGGGTTTTAAGCGTTTCGAACCCTCCTTCTCCACTGCTTTGCTAGTCGCGCGCCTACGGACTTACAACGTCCCCTATAAATGTCATAGTGCGAGTTTGGCACATGACAAGTGACCTGGAAATTAGGCTTAAAATTAACAATTTAACCTTAAAATCCAAGGCAAATGAAATTTCCATGGATTTTAAACTTCTTAAGTTCAAGCTGAATTTGGACCTAAAATTTTATATTCGATTAGCTTTCGACTTAGATTTGACTATTTCAGATCCGAATGAAAAATTTCTTTACAACTGACTTGGAAATTAGACTTACAATTGAAGATTTAACCTTTAAATCTAGGGCGAATGAGATTTTTATAGTTCTTACTTTCAAGCTGAATTTTGAACTGAAATTTTATACTCGATTAGATTTATATTTAGGATTGGCTGTTTTAGATCCGAATGAAAAATTGGTTTAAGATTGACTCGGAAATTAGACTTAAAATTGACGAATTAACATTTTTCAGTGTCGGCTTTAAATTTCTCAATTTCAAGCTGAATTTTGAAATGAAATTTTATACTGATTTAGAAGATTTCGATTTAGATTTGTATATTTCAGACTGCGATACTTCAGTTCTGAATAAAAAAATCAGATAAAGATGGATTAGGAATGTTCGCATTTATAAAACTTAATTCATATTTCTGCTTTAAGTAAACGAATCAACGTTTTTGTTAAAAGTTTTAACAATATCAATCCTAATTGCAGAATAAATTTAGAAATTAATGAAGTGAAACTAAGTGTAATTCGTAATCGATAAACTGTTTCTTTCAGGATAATTAGATGAGAAAACTTCACTTCGGTTTTAACCTGTCAGTTATATTCAATAAAACAGAATAAATCGTGGATAATGGTTTCTGTTCAAAGTGAATAATAACTACATTAAAGAATTGTCCTATTTATCATCTGCATAGAGATTGAAGGTAACAGCTGGCACATATTATTTAATACCTGGTAATAACACGTTCCGACGAAATTAGTTTTGAAACTCAATAACAGCTTTCCATATACGCCCGTATTACAAAAAATGACAATGTACAAAGCTTTTAAAGAGATCCCCACCCAATGTTCTGTCATTATACGCCGTATCTCCTCTATTCAACAGCACGAGCAATTATTTGCAACAATAAAACGAGACGGGGGGAATTTATCTATATTAAAAACACTACGCTTCGCTTCTGTTTCTTTATGGTTGATGTTATGTAATAAACAATGCTGAAACTCAATTTATAGTGTGATTTCCTACGTTATGTCTTCAGATAATCAGAACGTAATTTCGGAATTTCTCGTGGTTAACCTAGTTTAAATAAATCATTTAGTTTCAATCCGCATGAAGTGTTTATAGTCTTCCTTCTTTTAGTTAGATAATCTTATGCTCCACAATCTTTTTCAACTTTTTTTAACACTCCAAAGCAAGTTTCAGTTTTTAAATTCCCTGCCTTTGCGTGTTCTTCTTAGAGGTTTTCGTTTAATATTTTAGGCTTCTCCTTCCTTGTCATTCTTTTTATACGTCCGCAGCATCACAGCCTCTGAGATTTGATGTATCGTACTTTTTTCTTTTATTTTATTTTTTCTTTTTCCATGTATTTGTTTTTCTTCTTCTTCGATCCCAATTATCGTCTACCATTTCATTGCCAATAAAAACAGCTGTATCATCTGCATAGCGGATGTTGCTGTAGATTTCATTTATCTTTATGCCTTCTGTTCTTCTAAAGCTTTTCAAATTGCTACCTCTACATATACATTAAACAAAATTGGAGAAAGCACGCAGCCGTGTCGAACGCCTCCGTTGATTTACATCTTCGTTAAGGCAAGGCCCGCTGAATTAATATTACATATAAGGCCTGCCCACTTCATTTAGCCAAGACGCAATAAGCAAGCAACATTAATTCAGCGGGTCTTGGTTAAGGCGTACACATGCTGTTTGTCGCCAGTAGAGGTCCTTCGTAATTATATGGTATTTACTGTGTAGACCAATCCTTTGTAGTTGATTTATTAATTTATCGCGCTGAATTAGGTCACATACACTTTCACATAATCTATAAGTATAACAAGCGTACACCTCTTTGTCGACCTCTAAATAGCGTTCTATTAATACTACTAAGTCAAGTGTTGCTTCTCTAGTCCCATGATGTTTACGAAAGCCAAAATGAGATTGACTCAGGTACTCTTCACATTCTCGTCTAATTCTGTAATATGTGTATTAGTGTATTTACGAAAATTGTCAGTGTATGACACATCAAGCTGATGTTTCTGTAGTCTTGACATTTTTGGGCAGTATGGTTACAAAGGTTGATCGTAACCAATCCTATTCTTGTCTGTGTGTCTCATATATTCTCCTCGTCATTAATCATAGCCCATGTCAATACATTTTGGATGCAGGCATCTTCTAGTAAATGCCATTCTTGTCTATTTGGCGCTCTTTGGATCCAGTTGAAGTTGGCCACTCTTTTGATATCATCGTTCTATTTCATGGCAGGTCTTCCTTGAAATCTTTTTCCTTTCCTATGCCTCCACTACATTACCATCTTCGTCCACCTATCGTCTTCCAACTGCGCCACGTGGCCACTTCTGTTTTAAAAATTTTTCTACTACGTCTTCTACCTTTATTAGAGATCTTATCCACTCATTTGTTTTTCGGTCTCTTAACGATATTCCCATCATCGACTTTTCCATAGTTCTTTTTGTGATTTACCTAATTTTTGTTTATTTTTATTTGTTAGAGTCCATGTATCTGCACAGTCAATACAGACAGGCGAAATACTCTGATTAAATAGTTTTTGGGCCTTTTTGACCCTGAAAACTTCTTTCCAATTATTAAATATGTACTTTGATTACTCAGAATTGTTCCACTGTTATCACTGTCGTCATTTCATGTAACTCGCTCCCCGCGAAACCTTGCTGTTTATTCGTGAAATAGCTACAGCTTAAGTTGTTAAGGAAGTTTTAAAATTAAAATAAATTTTTTGTCAGATGTGGAGATTGGCTATTAAGTATTAACAAGGGTGAACTCAGTGGCAATATTTTTAGACTCCTTAAATGGGTATTTCGCCATCATTTGAGCAGTGTAAAATGTCAAACTCGCCACAACAAAGCTTTAGAAAATAGTGGCAATATTGTAACACTTTCAGTAGAAGTCCTTATATTTAGTTTAGAAATTGAAATTTTAGGTAAAAGCTCAATTTTCATTCAATTAATTTATCCTTTTAACGGTAAGTGCAGAATAAGTCAGCCTGGAATGATATATTTGTTTAATCTACTAAAGTACCGTTAAATATGATTATGAATATTATATGTATATTATACTCATTTATTATTCCGAAGAACTTTTTCAATTTTGTACATATTTATACATTACAATAAAAAAATTGCAAAATCCGTAACAAAGCCTATTCTAATCAATTTCAGGTCTTCGTATTTTGTCATAATCTGCCGCAAGTTCTGTTCATCGATATAAATTTTTCAAAGTTTAATTAATTGAAATGTATAAAATATTTATGAAAAAGACAACGATCAGCCTTTATCCCCAAAAGGTTTTTTTGAATAAGCGACTCGTAAGTAGTAAACAAGTTGTAGTTTATAATTTTAACATTAAAAGAATGAATATTGGCATCGATAAGAACATCTCGTACGCGACTTGCATTTGTGAGTTTGAGCATTTGGAATATCCGACAGCCGGTAATTAACAATGTTGATGGGAAAACCGGAAATCGTAGCTATGAAACCAGATATGATATCATAATCATACAGGAGGAAACAGGAGGGCACTTCGTGTTTGTTTTGCAAAGGTAATAAACTGCAGTTACGATTCATTTAATCGACATGCTTTAAACTTGTAATTACCGCTTAACTTATTATATGTCAGTAAAGTAATCGAAATCATGTTAACATCATTTAAAATCTGAAGAACCCTTCTGGATCAATATCTAAAGCATCAATTAAGTGCATATAAATTTCTATCAAATTAACTTTTTATATTCCTTCAGCGAAGTTAACTTGATATTGGAACTCGCTGATTAAGTTTATTGAAGTCTGAAAAAGTTTTAATCCGGTACACTCTAATATGAAGTATATATATTTTTATTTCTAGTTGCATGTCGGGTTTTCTCTCTAATTAAAAATTTACTTGCAGCTTACTGTTGTTAATTATAGATTCTGATTTTTAATTACGATATCGTATAAAATATTTCTAGGAAGTTTTAGAGATGTGTATATTTACATTGCCTTAAAGCAAAGAAAACTTGCATGATTCTTATGGAAAGCCATCAAAAGGTTTCATATACCATGAGTTCAAAAAGGTTTTTACATAAGGGTTGGCCATGAAACACAAAAGTAATGTCTGCTGCAAGATTTAGAACCTTTGATTTTACAATTTTATTGAAATTTGCACAACAGTATTATGCCAGCAACACAATTATGACAGTTAATAAATTCTATATCTTGCAATTGATATTATTTTTGTGTCTCATGGCCAACCCTTATGTAAAGACTTTTTGAACTCACGGTATAATTTGTTTTACCGTAAGCATGTTCGTAAAAGCATAACACATGATCAAAAAGTGAAAAAGTTACGTTGAATATAAGCACAAAAAATTAGGAATATTTAACTGAAAAATTGATGTTTATTAATAAAACTACTCAGCTAAGCCATGTCTTAAAAAGCCGTTTCACAGTCTCTGAGCTATGTTAAACATGTTATATTCAAGTTAGTTAAACTTTTACATCAGAATGTAGGTATTGAAAGATTTATTTGAATGTTTAACTAAAGAAACTACATACACTTTTTCATAAAATCCGCTTCAGTACAATACAATATCCAATGTTTTTAAAAATTGAACTTTTTAGTTGTTCAAAGATTTCAATAATTTGCTGTTCTGATTCATGTAAATTGAGTGCGAAATATTGAATGTTTTTGATACAAGCCGATGAAGATGTAGTTGGCCAACGAATTTTTTAACTTGTATTATTATGAAAAAAGAGTGTCTAAGGCACCATGCAGTGTCCCACCGTCCTGTTGAAAGTAGTCGTTTCGTAATTTTTATTTTAGCAACGGCTGTAAAATTTCTTCTGATATCGTTCAGCATCAATATTTCCATTAAAAATGCCCCCATCAACTACTTTAGGAACAGTTTTTCAGGTTGGTGAAGCATTTCAAACTCAATCTCCGCTTTGTCGCCGAAAAATCTTTTTTGGAATTCTTCTCCATCACCAATGGAAACGTTAGAAAACTATTTCCACAGTTTGAGTAGTTTGGTAGTAATTTATAGATTGTTCGTTATGCATGTAAATTTACGTTTTATAGCGCGTTCCAACTGAGACGTTTATTGAGTGCATCAAATAGAATTTGACTCGTTTTTCATTATACTAGTCGCTGCTACAATAGCTTCGTCTGAAAGTTTTACCGACAGACTAGGTAGTTCTATGACACTATCATATTCAGAAGAAACTAGCTAGTGATGCTTGTAAAGTTTGTTTTACTGCAAAATTTTTCTCAAAACTTTTGGATTATGAAGTCAACTTTAAGAAACCCTTTAACACCGCTATACTTGGTACTTCGTACATGATAGCCTGAACAACTGAACATCCCTCAAAGGCCAAATTCTTCCCATCTTTTACGCCATTAGGTCGGATTTTTTGCTATAATATGTGAAAATTTCATAAAATTTTGTGTCATTTTGAAAGTTACTACAGTTATGAACTATTACCCGTTCGTGAAAGCAAAACGCCAGTTACAGTAGGAACTGATTTCGTTCTAAATACCAGTTTTTATGAAATGTTTAGTGGCGCAGAGGATTACGAGCCTGCTTTGCGATAAGCTCACACATGTTTCTAATGTGCTTTCTTCACAAAATAATGATCAAGTACAAGAAGTAGAACAATCTATAAACGCACCCCTTTAAGAATAGCCTAAAGCTATTTACCCCAAAAGAGATTAAGGAGGCCATTTACGCTCTAAACCCTAAAATGGCACCAGGCAGAGATCTCGTTGCTACCAAAATTCTAAAAGAACTATCGCAAAAGGTTTAGTAAAACTATTGTACATATTCAATGCAATAATCAGACACCCAAGCTTGTGAAAGACCAATTTGACGTTACATCTTGCCGTCCCATAAGCTTTTTACCAACAATTGCAAAGTTACTTATTTATTGAGAAAAGATGTTCGATGTGATAACCTATATTTAGGATCCGTCAACAGTGCAGTGATTTTAGCTAGTAAAAGTGAAAATCAAAAGTGATAAAGAGTGTGACGAGTATACAAAGTGCAGTGGTACCGTGATATAAAAACTGAGAAGAAACTAATTAAGCATAAAGTGGAAATTTATTAAATAAAATTTAGCGGGTGATAAAATACAGGCGAAAATCGCGTGAAATAACCTAGTGGGGTTACATACAGGTAAAGAATAAACGCGTCGGATTGCGCAGTTATGTGCCGAGGTCATAAATCAGTGGCGTAGAGTACGTGAGGGAAAAGGCGAGTTCCGAATAAAAGTGCGAGCACAATTAACTTAAGACATATGAATAAAAAAGGAGAGGGCGGATATAAGAGAGAAAGGGCTATAAGTGTTGTCAGCTTAAAAGAACTAAAAAAGCGCAAAGAGAATTAGAAGATCCAAAAGAATTTGATACGTGGGAACAGGAACAAATAAAAGCGTTTGCTAAAAGTGCGAGGATAACGAGAAGCCCAAAACAACAAATCAAGGAGGAGACAAAAAATAAAGAACAGACGGACGCTGACGAAAACGAAGAGATGGAGGCGGCAATATATACTAAACTAGATGAAGTAAAGGAGGAGTTACAGAAACTTGAAGTAAGGACATCAGATATCAAGACAGATTTTGCAGAAGTAGTGAAGGAAGAATTAAAGAAAGTAAAGGAAGAGTGAGCAGTAAAGACCGAAACCTGACAAAAAGAAAAAGGTGAGATGGAGAAAAGAATCAGCAATTTGGAAAACAAGTTCGAGAAACAAGAGAAAGAGAACAGAAGAAATAATATAGTAATCAAAGGAATAGAATTCAATAACGATAACATCAAGCAAGGAACCAAGGAATTCCTCCAACAAGAAATGGATACAGCAACAGATACAGAAGAGGCATTTAAGGTGGGGAAACAGGAAGCAAAGGTGATTGTAGTCAAATTAAAAACCTTTGAACAAACAATAAAGATACTGAAACAAAAAAGTAAAGTGAGAAACAACGAAGTATATATAGATTGCGATCTAACTATGGAAGAACAAAGAATACAAGTAGAGATAAGGAAGGTAGGCAGGGAAGAAAAAGGAAAAGGCAAAAAAACTAAAATAGGATACAGAAAAATAGATATAAACGCCACAAAATACAGATGGTCGGATGCAGATGGCGGCAGCTTGGAAAAAGTGTCAGATATGGATCCAAAAAACTAAGTGCATATCTAAAGGACTGAAACACTTTAGACAAAACCAGCAATGAAAAGGACTACGAATATAATAAACAAAACAAACCCAATCATATTGAAAAACGACAACATCAACACAGAAAGGAAACAGAAAGAGATATTCTATATAGGAACATGGAATATACAAACCATAAATGGGAAGGAAGAGGAGCTGTTAAATGAATTCAACAAAATTAAAATAAAGGTACTGGAAATAACAGAAACCAAGATGAAATGCAGGGGCACAAAGACAATGAAAGAACACCTACTAATTTACAGTGGAGTGGAAGCTACAGAAAGGGCAAAGGAGGGAGTAGCATGGTTAATACATAAAGGCTGGAAAGACAAAATACTGGATTGGGAATACATAAACGCGAGAATATTAAAGCTAGAACAGAGAATAAATAATAAAGATAAACTAGATTGCATTGTAGTTTACAGACCGAATGAAAACGACAAGATAGAAGAAGAAAAATTGTCCAATAAATTACAAGAGACGGTTGACAACAGTAAAAACACAACAATAACGCATTACGTTGGTTTGGACATATGGTTAGAATGCCAGCGAATAAAGCATGAAAAATGGGAAAGACAAAGAAACGAGGAAGAGGCAGACCGTGACGAAAATGGAACGATGAGATAGGAAGGCACCTGAAGCAGATGGGAGTGGACTGGAACAGCGCAGAAGAAAATAATGGTAAGAGACAGGAAACAATGGAAGAAGAAAATAGCAGTAACGTACCAAGAAAACTAAACCTTAACACTGACTGACTGTCGGTAGAAGAGGATCGCTTATGTATGATGTATGCAAAGTTACTTGAAAGACTGATTCTTAACAGAATGCCTCGGTGGTTTGCCAGTGTCTTCCGATGGAAGCGGTGCTTTCAGTGTGTGTGGCTTTGGAAATGAACTAACTGAGCCTAAACCGTGACGCATACATAATAATAAAAGCAAAATAAAAAACGTCATGCCGGTCGCTGTTGTGTAGCGGAGTGCAAGGTTGTTTTGTAAACCAAAGATTTCGGGTTTGATTCCGGCAGAAATCGGTTGAATGTGGAAAAAATCTGTAACTTTGTCCTCTTTTGTATACAAGATAAAACCTTTTATCAATATGTTGTTCACATCATCACGATGAAGGTCAGGGGTTTGTCAAAATTCTAGTGTTAATGACAATAGCGGTCGAGTCGAAACGCGTTGCGATTCTTGGCACCCACAGGCCTATAATCTCACCCAATAAATAAAAAAACATCAAAAATGGTCAGATATAGTATGACAAAGGACAAAATTTCTCAGAAGCTGCAATACTTCTTCTTTTTGTGGCCTCTAACCGTTGGTGGATCTTCTCCTGCTAATACTCGTAACTTCCATAGCCAGGTTTGAATAGGCAGAGTGGCTATCTCTGCGCTATAAAACGTTCCAAGTTGCCATGTCCTTGTTATATGTTTTGTCGGAGGGGGGCTGTATTATCTTGTCCCCAATTAGGTGATTAGTTTTACTCTACAGACCCTGATGGGTTTTCATCTGCTCCGCAAGCTTATTCGATTTTTTTAATCTACTTCTCCATTCATGTATTATCCACTCCATTATAGTTCTTGTCACCCTGCTTTTTGGCATCCTGTATATATGACCAAGCCATTCAATTCTACGTGCTTTGATAAATCTTGCTATGATTGCACCTTCGATTACTTCATTTGATTGCGGCATTTGCTCTCCTTCTCCATATTTCATCGGCTTGAAGTTGGATGTAATTTTAGTGCACCATAGATAACTTTTCTTAACAATCAGTTTTATTGGTGAACACACGTTGTAATTTTGCTTATTTAACGCGAAAAGTGCACATAATTGACTATACACTGGTTTATAGTTACATCTCACAAAGTAAACAAATTTATGATATTAAACTACAACGAAATAACGAATGTTGAGGGATTTTAATATGAAATTTAATGAAATAATAATGGTGGTTATTTAAATAATCTTTTTGTTAGTATGGAATTATATATCCGACGAACATTAATTAAAATATGTTATTATTTTTAGAGATTATTGAGTGGAGTTGCTCATGTATATGATTTTAGACTATTAATTAAAATATTTCGACAAAATTTTAGGGTAAAACGAAAAAGTGCTTTCGATGTTGTGAACAATTTCAATCCTTAAAAAAAATAAAACCAGCATTTTATATTTCTATTTACGCACAAAAATCATCTGAAATAAGTTATTTGAAAATTTGATAAACGAATTAACTGGAAAAAATGCAGTGGCGCCTCCACCAAATGTCTTGTTTAACATTTTTTTTATATTCAACAATTTAACAATTTATGTGTTTTGCGACGCTAAGTACAAAATAAACAAATCGTTCTTCGCCCAAAGCCCTTCAAGTTTTTAACTTTTAACGCCTTTTCTATTGCATAACATAAGCGCTGAAATATCATATTATAAAGATGTAAACATTCGGTTGATTTCTTCGACGAATCTTATTAAATATTCAATGATGTACCCAAAAAGAAGTCCCATTTATTCAACGTCGCATTTGTAGTTTCCTTTCATAAAGTTCGGAAAATGAGAGCGAAACCGATAAAGTGTGAAGAGATAAATCAACAAAGTAAATAAAAAGACCGAAACAGCAAGTCAAGCAAGCAATGAAAATTTTAGTAAGTAAAAAATATATCATTGTCATATTTTTAAATTCATAGCCTATCGATATAGAGTGAACCGTGAAGCAAGCACTATTTTAGAATCCAGTTTTCAGATCGAGCCCTAGAGACAGGAAATCCATTTATTTTTCGTTAGATACTGAAAATTCAATAAATGTCACCATTTTTAGGACCACTTTACTTCTAACTTGTGAATTACAAAAGAAGTTCCGACTCTCGCTTTTCACGTGATGTTCATTTGTAACTATTCTTTAATATGTTAAAAAGTTTTTTCTTATTTTTTTACTGAAAATAAAAGCTTTTCAAGCGGAAGCTCGGATAATTGCAAGTTGAAACGACGTTTGAAAGCGTTTCCAGAAATATTACATCCGGATGTGATAATGCGATGTGAATCGAGAACAATTTCCATTAACTGTAAAATAATTTTCGAACGTAGTTCAAGCACGATCATAAAAGTGCAACGCAGTATAAAAGATAATACTAGCTTTTATGACGTGCTGAAACGTACTTGCTCTAATTTAGTATTTCCTCGTTCAGGAAGCGAAACGTCGCGTTCTTCGTTTTTCAAGTCTACGGCGTAAAATTAACTTTTATACCATTTGATATTTGTGTATTAGGCTTGTTCTGTGATTAAAATAAAAATAAATACCTTTTTAGTTTACCCAATAGACCAATATCATCGCGAATTATCTCTCGAAAACAACACGAATGCAACGACCATTAAAATAAATCCCGAAGCTTCTTTAAACATATTAAAAAAGCAATCTTATATAAAAAATTTTGAGCAAATAAGCGGAACACCGTTTCGCAATTTATTTATCTACAAAACGATGCCATTAACGAAGAGTCCGGTAGGATCGAAGCGTGCACTGAAATGGAGGAATCGCTTCATCCCCAATATTGGCCGTTTGGATTTCCTCAGAATGGCGAACCCTGCTATGAATTAAACAGTTTCTGTTTCAATATAACCTTATCGGTTTTCTATATAACAAGGCCATTTTGATATTAACAGTGTTTTCGAGGTTATCGCAGCTTGTTTTTATTTAAATCATATCGATCCTTCAGTTTCCTGCAAATTTTCGTAATTTCAACATTTATTTAAAACAGCGAAATAAATATTGTACTTGATATAGCATAGCAAAAGACTATTTGTAAAACTAATTCGTTTCGGTGAGGGTAATTCAGTATTCACGAGAAATTGTCTGAAACAAACTAATTTTATTTGTAGTTGTTGTAAATAAAAATGCAAGATAGTACAGCTAACGCTTGGAAAATACAAATTGGAAGAGCTCAATGGTTACCTTGAAAAGGTAGAATGGGAATTACATTCGTTCGTGAAATATCTCTAAAAGTAGGTTGGGCAAACCTGAGTCTAACTAGAACTGTAATTGTATTCCTTGTTTCGTGGATAACTGGAAAGGTTATACTCGGGGCTTTAATGGAATTTAGTAATTTGTCTTTTCTTCACTTACTTAGACGTTGTGTTATTATACTCGGTTACGTTTGTTATAAATTGGAAAAAGGCGATGGGTTTTGTTTTTGTTTTACATTTTTTTTTAATTACTGTTTAAACCGTTTTCTCACAGCATAACTGAAAACTATTATAAGGATTTTCTGTCCAAACTATATTAATATTCTCAATTTAAATTTTAAAGCAGAATTGGATTTAATACTGAAGAGAAAACAGTTTTTGTTTTGAAATTCGAGTGACCTTTCCCATGTTTTTACATGTAATTTCTTTAGCATTCTTTGATAAATTTAATAATTAATAATTACGTACTAATAATACTAAATTTGGATTTAAGCGTATAATACCTTCTTTATGATTAACTTAAATAAGGCGAACAAGGTGTTTCCGTCGTTTCGAGCAGTTAATCCCATTACTTCGTCTATTAATTTCAATATACTATAAATAAATAAATAAATAATTGACATGAATAAGAGACCAAAAAGGTCCGTTTGGGTAAATAATTGCAGATCAAGAAAGAAAAGCTTAAACAACTTGCCAACTTACCTAAAGCTTAATTTAATTTCAAGGTTTATCCAAATAAAAACCACCCACATTAATAGCAAAACAGTATAACGAATTATGGAGAAAATACATAAAGCTTGATTTTATGTTTTAGATGCTAATATAAGGGATCAAGTAGAATTAATGAGTAGTAACTGGTTTACTTACCAAAGTAAATAGCCTGAAATTAAAACAAACTAACAATTAACTTTCTAAGAGTGTTATAATAGAACATCAATTCGCCGCTAAGGCAACAATTTAAATATGTTAAACTTGAAGAAATAATCATCAGGATTGTTAGATAATAATCTGAAGACAAGCTTTAAATACCATATAGATAATAATAAACTTTATGATTAAATTAAGAATCAATTTTTAAAAGGATTAATACACCAGAATTGAAAAAAGCTTTTTCAAATAAGGTTATTAACTGAACTCAAAGAGCATGAAGAGCTGGAAATTTTAAAATAGTTTCTGACTTGAGAAAACTGAAAAATATTTTTAGAGTAAATAATTTGATAATTATTAAAGCCGCCAAAAAGAACGTGAATTTTAAATAAAATAGAATGAAAGAGATTATTAATAATTTTATTAAAAACAAAATTTCGCTAAACCTACAAAACTGCACAAACTAAAACAAAATGCCAGAAGAATGTTAACGTTAAAATCTTTTAGTAACTGAATTGGGTCCGTAAGATTCACAAAACCTTCAAAAATCTTAAATTTTTGCTACGAATTGTTCTTATGAACTTATAAATGAAATTAAAGCTATGAAGTTTCAGAATAGGTCTTGTGAGTTAGCTTTGATATTAATAATTTATTTTCCAGTATTCTACCTTTGAAATGTTGGAATATTTGAAAACTTCTTTCTTTAAGACAATAACAACAAAACAGCAAAATTGTACATTTTCTAAAACTATTTAAAATTTGGTTAGAACAATCCCTTTCAGTTTAGTAATGATTTTTGTAACCAAAAACATGGGTAATAATAATAAATAATTCATCCTCTTTTAAGTGAATTTTGTATGAATTACCTTGAAAACTAACTTTTAATTAGCAATAAGTATTTAGTCAAAGAAAATACTATGTTTTGGTATAAATATCTTGACTACATATTGTGTTTATTGAAAAGTAGTACGTATTAAATAATCAAGCTGTTAGCATTCTTGGAATTACGTCAATTCAAGGTTAGCATCTCAGTGCTCTCAGTTTAAGTTGAAACTTAACTTAAGCCCGCTTAACCAAGGTCTATTTTTGTTACAAATCTAATCTGAAGATTAGCTTAAACTAGGGCTTATGTGCTTAAGCTACGTAAGACATACGTAGCTTAAGCACTGATCTAAGCTAAGCTTTGGCTTAGGTCTGTAATAAATTGCAGACCTTTAAACCCTAGTTTGACTAACCTGTATTAAAATATCTTTGCTACATGTGGGAAAACCTGACTTAAGTCCTAAATTAAGTCGACTTAAGTTAAGTTTCTACTGAAATACTGGCCTTTAATCTAACCTAAGTATGTAATAACTAATAACAGAAGAAACAATCAAATTTCTAGTAATTAGGTGCAGGTTTAAGCTGAAACTTAACTTAAGCCTGCTGAAAATAGGGTGTAAAGGTCTGTAAGTTGTTACAGAGTTAAGCTAAAATTTAGCTTAAACTAAGACTTAAGTCACTTAAGCACTAAGCTAAAGCTCATCTGAAACTGAGCTTAAATATGTGCTTAACCGACGTAAGTCTTAGCTGATTTAAACTTAAGTCTGTATTAAAATACATCCGCTAGATGTAGGAAGACTTGAGCCCTAAATTAAGTCAATTTAAGCTAAATTTCTACTAAAATACTGGCCTTTAATCCAACCTAACCTAAGTCAACTAATCTCACCTAAGTTTCAAGCTGAAGTTATTCTAAAAATCTCAAATCTAACTCTTGGAATTACGTCAAATTAAGGTTAGCATCTCAGTGCATGTTTAAGATCGAAGTGCCAAACAATTAATTTTATTTAGAACACCAATATTAAACAATTAAATCAAAAGCAAAAATGTTAAAAAATTTATAAGTAAAAATCATTTCTCTTCTTTGTTCAGATAAATGTAACTGAAAATTGTTATTACTATTATAAATAACCCATTTTGTAGAGAATTCTGTACAGCCTAGGGAAATAAAGAACGGAGAAGCGTTGATGTTTTATTTCTAGCAATTACTTCTATTGTAATGTTAAAATTTGAATTTTCGGGAGTTTGTGTATTTCCTTTGTGAAAGAAAGTATTTCCTTTGATTTAACCATTTTTTTTTTGTTGCCATTGTGTTTCTATGGATATGTAGGTTAAATCATGCTTAAATTGTAATTTAGTTCGGTGCATAGGGCTCTAAGAGAGACTTACCAAAATGTGTGGAGATGTCAAATACAAAACAATTTTTTGATTTTACAAAATTTGGGATTTGAAGAATGAGCCCGCATGCCCTAAATAGCTATCGAAGGACTATCGTATCAGGAGTCAATTAAATACTTTTAAGAATCATCTGATAAATTTTGAAATTCCTAATTTTCAAATTACATTTAATGCTAAAACTATTTTTTGACAAATTATAAAAAATTCTGTTAAATCAAATTAAGAAACAAAGAGCAGGTTGAGGTTATAAAAACCTGGCTTGAATAATACAGTGGTTAATTAGATGCTACTACATGTTTGACATATTTTTTATGGACTGAAACTAAAATGAAGTTTCAGCATTAAAAATGAAATCTTTCTAATTGAAGACATTTGCAGACAATTGCAATAATTTTAACCTGTCTTTTGCAGGTGTTAACTCGCACGACAAATTCTAGTTGAACAATAATAAAAGCAGCAAAGTAAGTGCCTTTTTTAACTCTAATATTTATGCAATTTTTATGAAACCTGAGCTGTTGCAAATGATAAGCCTCGCTTTATATAAAATTAAATTTCAGTGGAAGTGGTTTCAGATTTCTAAAATGAAAGTATTTTAAATTTAATTTTATCTAAACTGCCTACATAGCCTGGCTCAACATAAACTATATTCTTCTTGGAATTACATTAATTGAAGGTCAACATCAAAGTACAAGTTTAAGTTAAAGCTTGCTTAAAATAATATTTAAATGTCTGTATTTTATGACCCACTGAAGCAAAAGCCCAGCTTAAACTAGGATGCTTAAACTAGTGCTGATTAAGCTGACTTAAGCTAAGTATGTAGTAACATGTCTCTGTTGAATCTAGGCATCACGCATTATCATTCAAATCAAATCGCGACCAGTATTTCAGCAGAAACTTTACTTAAGCGCGCTTAAAATACGGTTAGGGGTCTGTATTTTATTACAGACTTATGCTGAAGCTTTGCTTAAACCAGCGTAATCTAATTCGCAAGTCACAGTTTAAGTTTAACTTCAATTAAACGGAGTTTAGAAGATGTTCTAAGTTTAAATGAGCAAATGTTCTTGTACTTGTTAAGTAAGAAACTTGGTTTAAACTACGTTGAAAACGCGACCCTTAAGCACTTAAGCTAAAGCTCAGCTTAAATTAGGGCTTATGCGCTTAAGCGACATAAGTCTTAGCTAAGCTGATTTAAGTTTAAGTCTGTAGGAAGACTTGGCTTAATTCCTTATTTAGGTTGACTTCAAACTGACGTTATTCTAAAAATTTTGCTTTTTACTTTTGCTTCTGTTAGATATTCTTTTTCTACCAAAATTGCTAAAAAAACAGAAATTTCAAATTTGTTGGAATTCTGAACCGCAGGCGTTTAGCTTCTAAACTAAATGAATCAGCACTGAGAACGCTTAATTTAATTTTAAGTTGTTACTAGCTTTCGCTTTCTTCGTTTAGTTGTTTAAAATATTTCAGGATATTTAGTTAATTTCAAACAATTTAATTAAAAATAGTCTGTTTAAAAACATGAAGCTTTGAACTGGTTACAACTGCCATACAGATTATAATCAAGCATTTAATCAAAACTTTTGCTGAAAACTTATAATCCGTCAACATTTACATGCACGCGTCATAAAACCAACGTTCCTCCCCACCCTCTTAGCTTTATCCACATAATTTTAATATCTTATAATAATATTGGAATAAATTTATTTATAATAAAAATATCCTTTGTTAAGCGCTATTTGAATAGACGTGTTTACTTACTCGACGGTTTCAATTCCGCTTCGATTAACGCTATAACTCTAAGCCATCTTTTGTGCAAATTTCTAAAAGATGCCTTGCGCTTCAAATACAGGAACTCAACAATAAGGACGAAGCTATCGGTTTTACGGTAATATCAGGAACAACATAATCCAGTATAAGAGAGAGAAAAACGGAAATGAACTGTAAAAAATGTTCTCCTGAGAACGTGAAAATAACCTTAGATATTTCTATCAAATACACGAACAGAACAAACGATTCCGCTGCAAAACTCATCAATCAAAGTGGCTTATGTTAGGGTAACTCTTTATTTGATGAGAAATATACTGGAAATTTATTGAAGTGTCAGGATGCATGTTTGCTTGTGTTTTATAAGTTGTTTTGGTTGGATCAAATCAGAAACCATTTCTAGATTTTATTGTCGACATTTGTTGGGCCTCAGCTTTGTGGTTAAAAATTTATTTTCTTATCAACTTTAAACTAAGCTTACCATGGAATTGACGGAAGATTGGTACAGGCTTGTATTTTCTTATTTAATTTAATTTTCGAATTATTATTAGCTTGCTCGAGACAAACAACAACAAAAAAATTGGAAAAATCACAAAAAGGTTTCCTCTTGCCACTGGCAGTAGTGGCAGTTAATAAAAATTAATTTTTGTAAAAGGCTTTTAACGTAATGTTTGCTCTACAAAATCGTTTTATTCAAATTTAGGTAAACAAAAGCACCAGCTTCATAATTTTCTAAACGAACAAGTGAATTTGAGCTCGAAATTTTCACGAATTTTTTTACCATGTTTTGCATTAATTTAAAATGTTTTTATAAATAATTCATGTTCGAAAATGTATGGAGGCAGAAGAATCTAGGATAAATGGGAGGAAAGAACGAACAAAGAACTCTTATGAGAATTAATAAAAATTGATTACCAAAAAGAATATTAGAAAGTAGTCTAGGAGGAAAAAAGAGACGCGGAAGATCAAAATTAAGAAGGAAGGAAGCAGTAACGAGAGACGTAGAACAGGGTAACATTGGAAAAAGAAAATCCTAGAAAAGTATGGAGAAAGGCCTCTTAGGCCTGCAGTACTAAACTAAAAAAGCGTTTCAACAGAAAAGTGCTTTTGAATTCATACAACCTGGCCTATAAAAGTTTCGTTTTCTTTTGGAATATTTCTCAAACGCATATGAAAACGTTGGAAAGCTATTGACATAGTTTGAGACTTTCAGAAATATAAGGCAGCAATTTCGATATGCACGTAAATCTACATTTTTTAACACGTTGCAGTTGAGACGTTTATTGGGTGCATTAAATAATGTCAGTCACTGCTGCAACAAGTTTATTTGAAAGTTTTGCCGACTTGACACTGCCATACTCAGAAGAATCTTTTGAGTGATGCTTGTAAAGTTTAAACTTTAAGAAGCTCTTCAACAAATTCTTCAACGCACTCCCCACTATACTTAATGCTTAATAGCCTGAACATCCCTCAAAGGCCTCCCCTTTTTACGCCATTGGATCCGATCCGTTGATATAATACGTTTAAATTTCTTAAGCTTTCATGTCATTTTGAAAGTTACAGTTGTGAATTATGAAAATAAAAAAATAATTAAAATAGGAACTGGTTCCGTTCTAAATACCATAATTTTTAAGAAATATTTCCTGGCACAGAGGATTACGAGTCTGCTTTTCCAGAATGAATTCATCCACATGAATCAAATGTGTTTTCTCCACAAATAACAATAAACTACAAGAAGTACAACTTTAAACACACCCTTGCAAGTACAAGAACGCCTGAAGCTATTGACACCAAAAGAGCCTAAAGAGAGGCATCTAAAAAGGCACAAGGCATAGATCTCATTACTGCCAGAATGCTAAAAAATAACTGCCAAGAAAGGGTTTAATAAAAACTATTCTACATATTCAATTCAATAGTCAGACACGATCATTTAAAATTGGCCAAATAATAATGATTTCCAAGCCTGGAAGAGCCAACTGGATGTTACATTTTACCGTCACATAAGTCTGTTAGTAATAATTGCAAAATTACTTGAAAGACCGATTCTTAACAGAATAAACAAAGACAAAGCATCAGTTTAGTTTTCGGCAAGCAAATTCAACGATACAACAATATAATACGAGTATTTTTAACCACTCATTATAAAATCGACAATACTGGACAGCCGCTTTCCTTGACATAAGCCAAGTTTTTCTATAAAGAATGGCATCTAGGCCTACTTTGTAAAATAAAAGGAATTCTTCCAGCTACTACAATCTATTGAATTTTCATCTGAATGAACGCCAGTTCGAAGTGAAAGTTAATGGTGAAACCTCCAGCCATCTGGGGTACCACAAGGGGTCATTCTACGCTTAGCTTCCTGTTATGTGTCCACTACATCTATGACTTATCCACAACCACATTTGCGGATGATACTGTTATCTTCGCAACTCATGATAACCCTGTTAGAGCTCCAACCTCTAAATCTAATAGAATCGTGGCTGAAGAAATTGGAGATCAAAGTAAATGAATGAAAATCATTCCATATTATGTTTATCCTCCGATCAGGAAACTGTCCGCCGGTTTTCATTAAACAAGTTAAATTTGGGACTAAATTTTGATAAAAACTGGAAACATCACATTACTAAGTAGAAAAAGAACATAACTGGACCTGAAAACAAGTCATCAGCCAAAGTACTTCGACCCATTGTAGATGAATCCTGGTACGTCTAGAGTCTAGAACTATACCCTACATACGGACTTTAATATTTCTTATGCAAGTGAACCTATTAAAGAAAAGATCACCAAACACAATAGCAAATTAAAAGATCATCCCAATCATTGTTACACCTGCTGGAAACGCAAGACTCAAAAAGATGCTGGCCGTTAGAACTAAGAGAAACCTGAGGATGTTCACCTCTTCATACCATCCTCGTACAATAATTAATTAATTATTGTACTAACTATCACATTGGCTCGTAGATTGTAATACTTTCTAATTACCAATAAAGGAAACCGTTGGTAATGTCGAGAATTTCCACGTCCCGTTGAGGTATGACACCTGATCTTTGTATTCAGTGTCATACGTTAAGTAAAAAGGGCACACTTATTAACAAACAACGCACAGAACAAAATGCAAAACGCAGTCGCGTAAAAGACTGCAAAGTTGTTTTGTAAACCAAAGATCTCTGTTTGGATTCCGGCTGAGGTCGGTTTAATGTAGAAAAATCTGGACTTTGTTCTCTTTGAGATACAAGGTAAAACTGTTTATCAACACAATGTTTAACACGATAAAGATGCCTTCCAGAACTAGAAGTCCTTAAGTTTGGTAAAATTGTAGTCGAAATGCGTTGTAACCCTTGGCATCCACATTCCACAACTCTATAATCTCGCCCAATAAACAAACAAACAAAGCAAATGATCAGATATATCATGAAAAACTACAAAACAGCTCGGAAGTTGCAATATCATTGGACATAATTCTAGTAGTGTCATAGAAAACTTCAATCAGCTTTTTATTGAACACCCGTTACAAGCACAAACGTTTGAGAGTCAAAAGTTATGTTTATTTCTGTTTGAAATTAATTAATTGAACCGTTTACGTTTAAAATTCAGGAGCAATTGTTGGGCAACAAAGCATTAAAAATAGTTTTTATAGTTGTTTAAGAGCCTTTTCTATTAATATTTAATAACAAAGAGAATTCGTTGCAGTGCATTCAAAGTACTTCCCCAAAGGGTAAATTTGTTAAAAACATTGAGACTAAAGTATAAAATCCAAATTAAGAAGCCCGAAAGGTTTAAGAAAATACTTTAAGATTCCTAAAAAGCCAACCCAATACAACACCTTTCCTTTATTTATTTAAATAAATAATTAAAGCTCCAAATAACTTTGTCAGTTGAACTGGTTGGAAAGGAAGTAATGCAAAGTTGGAATAAAATATGGCTTCTGGAAATTTAGCTGCTTTTACATTACGACAGTTCTGAAAAAATCATTTCTACGCAAGAATGAAAAATAGTCCACCATGATCTGTGCTCATCGAGCAAACCGAAAAGTCTTGAGCTCATCCAAATATTCACCGAATGATTTTTCTTTAAACTGAAGAGTGTTCGAGATCCTCTTTAAGTGCACTTCTTTCCAATTACTGCTATTATGCTCGCTAAATTTCAGTCTCTCTGTTAAAGGTTTAAACAATTATTTGCTCCATTTTACCGATTAAGAAACGGCTATCTCCCTCAGTAATTCACTTCATTTAATAATCTTTCTAGCAAAATCATGATAATATCCGCACTGAAATTTATATACGAGTAAAGTAAATACAATGACATATTTAATTAATCGGTTTAGTTTATTAATTAAAACAACGGCGCATACCTGTTCATAATTTATTCGAAATCCTGCAGTATTGATTTTATAAACAAACGTTTGCTGCATTAACAAAAAATATTGTCTACAAATTCAGTTTATAGGCGCGTTTTCTACAAATTTTGAGAAGCCGAATACGAACCCAATTGCTACTTTAGGTAGTTTGAATATTTACGAGTTTCATGACAAAGGGCAAGCATTAAACTTAAACGTGGTCGTTTCCGAAAACACAGAAATTTACAGCGGAATAAAACGCAATACGTTCCTTTTTCTGAGTTTTTCCAATAATAGGAGTGCATAAAGATTACATTAAATATTCACGCGAGATTACGGTTGGCCATGAAAGACTGTAATAAAATCGAGCGAGTAGGAAATTGTGCCGAAAAACGTCTTGCTGAAACATTAATATTTTTTTTTGGTTCGACTGAATGCGTTAATAAACGTCAAACGCTTTTCTGATTTTACTTTGATCATGAATTGACAAACCTGAGCCGAAATTTACACACGACGTATTTAAAGCTTCAAAGATAATTTAGCCTTATAACTTTCACACCGTTATTTCGCATGAGACCGAGTGAGTAAATCCTCTAAAACTGTTGGATCAACTTCGTCGACTCGATCGTGGATTTTTTTCAATTTACACACCAATTCAGATTGGATGAAACGTTCATTTGATCGAAATCGGACGCGTGTAAAGGCATTCGTTGACAGAAACATGAGGGTGAAGAAATCTTTCTTTTCGTCACCTACCAACTTTGAAAAATTGTTAATTCAATAAAGAGCTAGTCGAACCTTTGTTGTTGATAAATGATAAATCTTAAATTTAAGCATCACCTTTTCTTTAATACCCGATTGATTAAAAGTTAAAAATTGCCCTTTTCCTCTTTAAAATTCAAACAGAAACGACAAAAAGTTCATTAAGTTTAAATCGAGACCGCTCCCAATTTAAAAATCTTCCCTCGGTTAACTTTTTTAAAACTTCACAAAGAAAATTTCTATCGGCGTTGAAAATATTTCATTCTTAAGTCGAAAAGTTTTTGTAAGAAGTGCTTGTAACATGAAATTGCTTTTTTCTGACTTTTCCTATTACGAGCATCCGTCGCTTTCCTAAATTGAAATTACCACATTTGCTTGAAGCGCAATTGTTGCACGGTAAAAAGGGCGCCAAAAAGATCAACACTGATGTGAAGAAAACAATTCCAGAGGAACACTTACCTTAACAACCATCATTAACAACGGCCACTAGTATGTGTTTCTCAAGCGCTAATGGTTTTCAGTACGGAGCTCTCAAACGGGCAACAGTCTCACATAATTGCATACGGATTTATGACGAGGCGTCGAGGCGCCGAGCGCGAGATGAATCGGACTCGAAGGGGACGTCAGGTGCGCCGCGCCCGCGCACATACCCCTTCATCATTGATTGACGCTACACGACTCCTTTGGACCTCAAAACACACCATTTACGCACTTTATTACAAAATTATAAACACATCGAAATGACAACCAAAAACTGCATTCAAGGATCATTCAAGGATGCAGCATACATTCTTCCAAGGTTACCACCACAAACGTTCCGAATGTTTCGCATATATTGTTTGCGGGTTGAGCATTAAACTCACCCTAATTCGAAACTTTTAATAAATGAGATGGTGTATATGATTTTATCCTTTCCGAATTCTCGTTAGAATTTAACAATAGTTCATTTATTTTATCAGCTGGCGGTCCGTGTTAGGTATTAATTAAGATAATTTTAGAAAACTCGGAGTGTTCGCAATCCGCTGACGAAATCTCTTTGGCTTTTTGCATTTGGGCAGTTCTTGAGTGCAAGAAGTTTCTAAATTTGGTCGTTGAAAGAGATAATCTGGTGTGTTTTTGCAGGAGCTCAGAAGATATCTTAAGCTGGATAAATTAGAATAAAAATTCTGATTTCATTTCAATGCGGTTTAAAGAAACGTAATTCAAAAATAATTTATTAGGTGGATTGAAAAGGCCAAACACAGATGATTCGAAACAAAATACCTATGCCGTTTTGTAAATTCCATCAAGTTATTTCATAGAAGGGGATTTCCATCCCTAAAAATAATTTTTAATAGGTATCGAATAAGAAGCTCTTGGGGTCTTGGACTTTGCATAAACAACAGCTTGAATTATCTGCGGTGTTGGCAGGTCTCATGATGGATGGGTACTTCCTGCGGCTTCAGGAAACCAGCGCAGCGCCTTTGTCCACGTGAGCTCTTGATTTCTCACCCATTTCCCATAAATCTGGGGGAAATGCCCAACCTTGATCCCACCCATCAAACTTTGTTTTAATTTTACCCTTTCTACATCCCCTACCAACACACTTACACGCTTGGCAAACTAGGTGTTTCATTGTTAAGTACCACCCATGATATCAGTCTCCAACATTGATTTACCCCAAGTGGGTAGAGCCTCAGGCTCGAAATGGTGTACCCACAAGCAATTGTCGGCCTACAGGAAGTAAAGGATTGATTAAAAAGCTCAAAAATTAGAAAACAACGTATAAATAGCAACATAAGAACAATGCAAGAGCACGGACACCAAGAAGAACTGGAAGAAGAGTTCAGACATCAAATGGAACATTCTAGGATTAAGTGAAACCAGATTACCACGGGACAAGAAAATAACTTCGAAATCTGGCCATGTCCTATTCCAATAGAGTTCAGAAGTTAGTTGGAGATTTCAATGCTACGGAAGCCTACTAAAGAACATCGGAAATTTCTGACTGGGTCCAAGAAATTTATACTGTATGAATACTTTCTTCAAAACACGCCCTAATAGAAAATGGACTTGGAGGAGCCCATACGGTTTCGTTAAATGGAATCTTCCAATAAGAAATACAAAGTAGTAGATGTATCTGCGGCAAATCAATGTTGTGTAAACAAAGGGCAAATGTTAAAACAAACCTGAAATCAGAAAGAAGTAAAATGATAAAAACACGAAAATACATCAACAACAACAATCTGCAGCAAAACCGAAACCGATATAAAAGAGAAACAAAACTAACAGTCATCGCCCACTAATCAGTTCAATCGACGAGAAATTGGAAACAATGATGGCCTAGGCGAAAAAACCGTAGGACTTCACACAAAAATGAGCAAAACCAATGACATGTCACCCAGTCCAAGACAACAGTATAAATCACACCTCTATTGATAATATAGAAGAATAAGTGTCCCACCTGTATTATATTTGTCCTTCTTAAATCCCAGTTCATGATCTGTATCGTTTTAGGCCTTCTCTCCTCCATGCTTGATAACATCTCAAAACGATGGTTTAGTTTCGATAAACACGATTTGCAACTTCTCTAAACGAAGAACTTTCCTGCAAGTCAGCAATACGATCTCCCTGAGTTTGTTCTGTTGCCATACTCTCAGCATAATTACACTCTTAAATCACAGGAAACAGAAGAATAACAATCTTACAAAAACAACAAACTTATCAATCAAAAGGAACAACAAGTCGAAGAAAAAACACCGATTGAGAAAGTTCGAAACGACTGTAAAGGATTTCTTATGAATTGTCGCATTACGGGTTGATTCTCAAATTTAATTAGTTATTGCCTATTGGTAACCCAATATTTCAGGCAAGTTTGGCCCCTTCCCAGTGTTATAATGCAACTAAATATTGTAATGAAACGATGTTCAGGAATCGCCACGTGCGTTGATATGACGTGTTATTCAGGGTCATTACACGAGTGAAGATAAAGACATCCAAGCATGCACGCGAATGACTGCTGTGAACCTGAAAGATGATACTACACCACCTTCGAATCCATAGAAGGAGCTGCCATGAGATAAGGATTTGACCCTTCGAATATTAAGTGGATTCAAGCCATGTTAAAAAGTCGAAATATTACAGCCGTGTAAATGATGAATTAGCACTATCTAAAATGCACAGATTAGCACGTTCGTGGTTCAAGGTAAATTCCCTTGTTCTAAGACACGTGCGTGATAGCTGACTCTTATATAAGGAATTCCTCAGCAAGAGCTCACTATGGTTAGTGTAGCCGTCGAACTATAATGACCTTAAGAAGTCAGGTCCTTCGTACTAGTAATGTTTCCTACGATTTTTATGTAAGACTATTTTCCTGTATTTAACTTAATGTAATTCAATTCATAGTAAGACTTGCTAATAGTTTGGATCTAACCCTTTGTTTGTTTGTACGTACATGGAACTTAATATATAGATATATAGATATATCTAAAGTGTTTTGTCTTTAACTTTAATTCTAAATAATATTTTGTAAAACTTAATCAAAGTCGGACAATACCGGGTGTTTGACTTAAGGGACGAACATAGGGTAATAGCATGGAGATTCCTGCTCCCCGTTTGAGCTGATAGGATTGATAGTGGTATCAATTTGATACTACTTTACTTGAATTTGTTGCTTGTTTAAGAAATAAATAGCTTAAAAACTGAAATAAATAATTTGCATTTTATTCAGAAAAAGCAGATCAGCCATGATCAAATTTAAAGTTTAAAGCAAAAAATTAAAATAAAAATTTCGACTTTGACACCCTGTATCTCCCTAAATATTAACTTTTGGACTAAGGTAATTCTAGGTAAATCGTTATAATTTGACCTCACGAATCTACTGTTGGGTCTGTGAACCATTACTTATGGACCACCCTGTATTTGTTAATTGATAAACCATTTAGTTATTTTTCTTTAAGGATTGATCATTCTTGATCTTTTAGTGTTTTCTCCTAAGCACAACTATTTACGAATACACACACTGCAACTTTAAGAATTACCACAAATTAAAACAAAGTTTCATCAGCAAATTGAAAAAACTGGTGCAGCTCCTATCATAGAAATTATCTTACGGTTAGAGACTGGAATTACTCATACCTCTGACAAAATTCACATGGGTGGATACTGTATCATATAAATGAACTTTCACTTAGTATAAGGGTTAATAGGAGCGAATTAGGAGTTTAGTTGTCTGTACATAATTCCCTGCTAAGGGATTAAGCCATTATTGTACCGTGAGTGTCACCATACGGGAGAAATTGCTACATGAAAGATAATGAGTAGGGTATGAAAAAAGAATTACGAGCCTTGTGAAGTTCAAAAAAACCCATTTTAATTGATGTACACCAAAATTATCAATTTTCTAATTTTTCCAATAAAAGAACGTGGTGTGTTAAAAGAATTTTTTTAATACATTACAATAAGTATTTCAATTATTTTTCTGAAAAAAAGACGAACCTTAAAGTAAATTTGATAAAAGCTATAATTTCATTACATTTTTAGTAGGTATTTGAAATGTCGTCCCAGGAATTTAATATACTTCCTAAAAGTCACTTTAACTCAATATTTCCGGCATCTTTATTTCTGTTCCTTGTTACATTCCTTGACAAATTATTGAAGAATCAATGTTTAGGTTTATTGTTGTCCGCCCAAACATCACTTTTATTGAGACCTAAAAGACTTCCTTCAACCTTGAAAAATGCTTAAAACTAATATTAAAATTATAATTTGAAATATTAAGCAGGAAATTACTCCCACTTAATATTGATATAATTCACAAAGACTATAAAAAGTAGGTCTCTCGTAAAATAGAAAATTTATTTTCTTTCAATAAAGTTCGGAATCTCGCCTTTAAATTTAAATTACCTAACCTACCTTTTCACCCCCAAACAAGTTATTTTCCTGGAACACTTCGGACGACAGGCAATTCTTTATCAATTTATTCAAATTTTCTAGGCGCAGTAGTTACCCTTAATATTTAAAAGGGGGATGAATGATCAATAGGTAGTTCGGATTTTAAAATTTTTACATGAATTTAAAGTTGAACTACGGCCTGAAATACCCTTTGGACGCTACAGCATTTTACTTTAGTTTATCAACAGTATCTTTGAATGATTTGGCCGTTTGGCTTTTGAGAATAAAAAGTGAAAGTATTTGAAGTATTATTAGTTGGATAAAACGCGGAGAGGGATGCTGCGTAACGCAGGCCGCTTGGTAACCATGTCATACAGGGTTCGAATCTCGTCAGTGGCATTGAAAAACATTCACAAGACACCGATATATGAATCATGTTCTTCTTCCTCTTATCTGCATGCGTATCCTTTAATAGATGTTTGCGACTTTAATTTTCCATTATCAGTCGGTCTCTTGAAGTATGTATTAGGATAAATTCTAACTTGGCTTAAATCTAGTTTGTAAGTCTGTTGGTTTATAACGTTTTAATCTGGGAGTTGGGCGCTAGTGTGTTTGGATGAGCACTGAGTCTGTCGATGTACTTTTCACTAAAGTTTTTGATTTCACTTTTTACAGGTTTACAAATCTTATAATATTGTCTGCTACAAACTAAGGCTTGGAATTTCCGCAGAATCTTGATGCTTGTATGTTGAAGCTCAAAACTGAATGTTTACACCAGTTTTAGCACGCATTTATACGTTGTTTTCTATTGAGAGGTTTGAATGCGGAGCTATCATCCAGTATACCTTATTTACTTCTACTTGCTTTTGCTTCTGCGAAATATGAGTCTTCCAATTCAATCAACGATATAAGTAGTGAAGTCCTAGGTATTTTGCAGATTACGTTCGTCGTATTTTCTTCTTCTAGTTCGGCATGTGTTTTATTTGATTGTTCTGGGCTGTTTCCGAGTCGTCTCTTATATTCAACTTTTTGCTAAGGTTGTTCCTGTTGCACTGGTTTCGTTGGATAGGGTGTATTGTGCCACTGGATTTGTTGTGGTTGAGGTTGGTACTGCAGTGCTGAACATTACTATGTCGTTTGCATATTTATATCGTGATTTACTGGCTGTGAATAACCATTTTGCCATTTTGAAACGTTCTCATAGTGGTTCAAATACAAACATAAAAATATCTTATTACCTACAACAAAATATCTTGTTTTTTTCACCAAAGATTTAATTCTATACGAAGGCCATACCAGGCCTACCATTTTAAAATAAATATTAAAGATTTCGAAAAACAATTAAAAAATTCAGCAGTTTTGAAGTTAAAATGATAGTTTCCAAACATATGAATCGAAGTGGGTCTGCAAAGGCGTTTTATTTCCGACATAAAATGCACGGTTTTCTAATAAAAAGCCTAAAAAAGTTTTCCTCAAACACTCGAAATCGTTCGATTTTATTGACTGGCGGGTTTCACGTTTTTACAACCATAACATAAAAGGACCTGCTACACTTATTTTCATCTTTATAAATGCATGGACAATTTATTACATATCAAAATTAATGAAATCCCGAATTTTTTTATGCAGGATATCTGAGTTATGTTTTTATATAGTCCTTTTGGTCTATTTGTTTACGTTGAGTAATATTGGTTTTAGCTTGTAGCTCATTTGGTGCTGGTTTTTTGTTATATTTGGAATGAATTTGAGTTTTTGCCAACATTATAAAGGGAAGACGACCTTTACAAACTTGTTAAATTTTTTCAGAACGTCCCACCTCCTAAAAACCATAAAACCAATTAAATTCTCCCATTCTTTCAAAATAAAGAAATGAATTGTCTTAGAAATTAGATTTGTGAGGATACACCCCTTTTGCGAAATACTTTAAAAATAAAAATACTGAAATAAGTATGTGTCGCATTATTTTAACGGCAAGATTATAAAAGAGAATTTTAAATGTTAAATTCAGTCTAGACGCCAACATAAAAATATTAAAAAACAAGTTTATCAAGGAACAAAGGACCTTTCATACTACAAATTTGCAAGGAACAAAGAATATCGAAGTTTAACATTTAATGCTGTTCTTTTTGAGAGCGCATAATATGCAGAAAATTACAAGGTAAAACAAAGGATTATTGACTTTCATGAGAGATAATCTAGAGGGAATTTAGTAGTATGACTTGGCTATTACATTTCGGAGATACCTGAAATCCTCCTTTGAGACTAACCACAAACTCAGCGATCGGTTCCTTTCAACGTTTAATCCTTTCTGGGGATTTGGCATTGTTTTATACCTAGCTAGCTGAGCTATTTAGTGATGTTTGAAGAGTATAGAAAGGTGATGATATATTTTTTTTATTTTGGATATTTGAAGTACTGCTGAGCACAAGCAATTAACCGACTTGGTTATAGCTATTTCCGGAAACCTTTAAATTAGCACACGTAATACGACCTATATACAGCAGGGGTGACAATACAATTCTTGAAAATTATAGACAGTACAGTACAAAATTTGTATCAATTTGGTTTTCGCAAAAAGAGTAGTGTTAGTAAAGTATTGATAACAGTAGTCGAAGGCATGATGAAAAATTCAGAAATAGTGGCTTTCTACGATCTCAGCAAAGCACTTCATTGAATTAATATCAGCATTTTGGACAATAAATTACATTGCTATGGAATTAAGGGTGTTCCTTTACAAATTGGTTCTTACTTATCAAACTAAAAATAATTATTTATTATGAGAATAAACAATCTAAAAGTATTTATCTAAACCGTGGTGTTCCTCAAGAATCCATACTCTGGCTAAGGGCATTAATGCAGCACAAATGAACTGCAGGTATACTTGGACATTCTAAAAATGGTTATCTGTCTAATATCAGAAACACACTTCACAAATGAAAGTTATTAAACGTTGAGGTTACTGTGTATATCACACAATACGTCCATCCAATGCTGCTAGAGGAGGAAGTGCATTGATAATAAGACGAAATATCAAATACTATGAAGATATTCCAATAAAAACAAAACAGATACAACAGTAGGTGCTATATATTGCCTACTGAAATATAATCTAAGGAAGGAGCATTACATGACTTTATTGCAAAATGTTTGAGAAAGATTTATATTAGAAGTATAACTGGGATTTCCATTCTACTGGGTGACCAACATACTAACCGAAGGACATTAAAAAAATTTCAGACCTTTTGAGTTTCTACATAAGTAACTAAGGAAATATCGCAAAATTACATAAAAATAGAAGAAGGATTTGACTTAACGCCGTGTCGGCTAGTAACGTTCCAGGCAACGAGGAAGCCGACTGCCTGTTCAAGAAGCAAGTATCCAACAAGCAATTAGAAACTGGATTCACTCTCAGTTCATTTCGTATTGCGCTGACATAAGCGAAGCAACTCATCCACATACCTTCAAAAGCTAGGTCCGAACTGCTTCTTAAGTTCAGTAGAAAGCCTCCAGGATAGTCATAGGCCTCCTTAGGGGCCACGGCCCCTTTAAAAGGCATCTGTATGTGATGGAAACAGACGAAACCTTCTTTCTTCTCCTTTTGCGATGCCCCAGACTACTTCTTCTGAAGCATCGCCTATTTGGTTCCGGTCTTCTAAAACTCGATGCTTTACAGAGCGCCTCTACGGACGAGATCATGGCCTTTGGGTTAGGTGCCGGCCTGTATGAAGGCATCCCTTAATTTGCGGTGGATGCACAATAGGCCTAGGGCATGAGAAATAAAGAAGAAGGAGACCTAACACCGCATCATTGTGCCGTAGTAAATGACAGTGGCAGTAGAACAACAAGAGAAGATAATCCCACCTTGGCTACAGATAGAGTAAGTTTCAAAAATGATTTAGAAAGTAAAATTCGATTGAGTCTTAAGACGGTAGAGGAACTTGACAGACGAAAAATTAGTTAGTGATACATGACATATTAGTGTAACACAAAACCAATTAAAAGAACCATTTCTGACTGAAATAAGAAAGTTGGCAACTGAAAAAAAAAAAGATTAAGAAGACAATGGTAACGAAATAGAACGTTTATCTACAAAAATATAATTAACAGCATCAGTCAAACTCTGAGCAGAGAGCTTGAGGAAATTAAGAAGGCCTTACGCATGAGAAAGACTCATACTACTCTTTATGTATGACTACCAAAAGAATTAAAAGGTCCTCAATACAGAACCCGCCTTTAAGAAATCCTCATGGAGCGTGGGCTTGAAACAACCAGGAAAAAAACCTTCTGTTCGCCAATCAACGGAAAAACACTTTCCAACCAAACGACATGGCAGTTTTGGACATAATGATAGAAACCCCCAAGCAGTCTTGCTGTTGAACTATATGGAAGAGCTTACCATGATGCCGAAGATCCGATATCTTTTTTCTTTTATCTGTTTGGCTATGTAATTTATTGTTCCAGACAAGCTTAGTATCTAAGGCTAGACCGAGGTACTTTACTGTCCTTGAGAGTTTCAAAGCTATATATCCCAAATATTATCGATTCCATGAAGGCCTTCAATCTTCTTTTTCTAGTGAAGATTACGAGCTTGGCCTTGGCAGGATTAACTATCAGGCGCTGAGCTGAATATCACTTTTGCACTATAGATAGTTCTCCAGGAAACCTTCCTGGGGCCAAAATTGCAAGATCGTCTGTAAAACCCTGCGCATAATAACCAGCGGTTTTCAGTTCCACAAGACACCCCAGCCCTAACTAACGTCGCAAAATCCATAAAATCTAATAAAAATATTTGTAAATCTTTTGAGGAAGGATAAATTTATAACGCCTGCTTTTTTAATTTAAAAATTTATGTTTTAAATACAAGAATATGTTAAACTAAAAGCTGAAACCGGGATTTTTCCGTTAAATCACAGAGTCAATTATAATATTACAAAAGGAAGGAAAGCCAGTTAAAGACTGCAATTTTTTCTTTGCATAAGTACCTAAAATGTGTGGGCAATTCTAGAACACGTAATTTTGAAAATGCGTAGGAGTTGATTGTAGTCGGGATTTCCGTTATATTCAGATTTTTTCCGCCTTAAACCTTAACCTAAAGTCGTAATCCGATTCTGTAACGTGATTTAGAAATCTAAGATTAGATTCGTTATGTAAAGCTTTGCAAATACTTGTTTTTCGTATGTTTTTTTGGTATTGAATGAATGAGGATCGTATTTATTTCTTTCGTTTTTTGTGTATTTGGAATATTTCATATTCAGTAATAAAAACAATATTTAGTTTTCAACCGTAATTCTGTCTTCATAGACATTAAAGTTTCTATATTTATTTATTTTACTTTTTAGTTTGTTTGTGCTTTGTTCATGTTTTTTATCCATTTATCTGTTTACCCTTTTTTCTTTGTTTGACGTACTTTGTAGTAAGACGGTACGACCTACTCAAAAATTGTGAAATGTTTTATTATATACATTACATTTAAAACAATTTATTGATAGCGTAATTTGTTTGGGTTGCGTGCTTCTTAACATTTTTCTCCAAAAAAGCCGCGACGGCCATTTGACTGATATAATTTTTGAAACATAATGTCATCGAATATGCTTCAAAATAAAAATAAACGTATGGCGATATCACTTACACAACTTGTTTTATTTAATTTCAAAGATCGAGCGCTGAAAATGAAAAACCTTTTACTAGGTATTTACAGGCATCAAACAGGCATTCGACAGAGTAAGAAGAAAGGAAGTAATGCAGGGTCTAAGAAAGTTAAATATTCCAACAAAGCTAATAGAAATGACAAAGATGATAATGAAGGAGACGTCGGAAGCTACAGAGGAGACTTTCAAGGTCTGGCATAGGACAAGGAGACGAATTATCGGCAACATTATTTGGGCTAGTATTGGAAAGTATAATAAGAAAGACAGTTGCAAAAGGCACAATTAACAACAAGGAAGCGTAAATCGTAGCGTATGCGTATTGGTTGGTGAAAGAAGTAAAACAAAATTAGATGAAGTATTCAGCCGAATAGAAGACCAAACAAGAAAACGCTGTTTATAGATAAATGAGAGCAAAACAAAGTTATATGAGATGTCAAAGAAATAGAAATACGGCATGGAACAAAAAAATAGGTGAATATACATTTTAGAAAGTAAAGGGTAATAATGGAATGGAGACTCACAGAACCGAGAAGTAAAGCAAGACAAGAAATTAGATGGTGGAATGAGCTTATGGAGAATATAAAGAAATAGAGAAGGAAGCTGAAACTAGAAAGAATGGAGAGAGCTAGTTAACGGAACACAAACATACGGACAGCTAAGGAGAAAACAAGTGATGGATGATATGAGGTATTATCCCCCCCCCCCCGGAAAAGTGGATAGTTAGCCCTCCAATGGCGGAGTAAAATTCTAGAAAGAATTGGAGACGTTTAGTATTATTATCACTGCTTAAAATTAATAACTGTTAAAGTCACCCTGTATACCTCCCTAACTTGAACCTTGAGCGTATTCTTCTTCTTCTAGAAGTGGCGAGCCCTTTTTACAGGGCGTTGCCGATCTTCTCTCCATATGTCTGTGGTGTGCGTGTCAAGACATAGCGGACCTACAGCTTAACGTGGGCTCCGAACCACGGAAGTGCTTGAACTTTTACTCCAGAGAGAACTTACTAGGCAGAAATACCTCGATGGTTTGCCATTGCTTTCCGAGGGAAGCGTTCGGGTGTTTACGGTGTATGTGGGAATCGAACCCTGGTCATCTCAGTGGTTAGCCGCACGCTAAACCAACTAAGCCACGACAGCATATTACAATAGCTATGGTATGTAATACTACATAAAGAGAATTAGTGGCATTTTTTCATAATATTTAACAAACTATTAAGTGTATCCTCATCAGATCACTTGTGCAGTAAATAAACGTAAATTACAGATGTAAAATGAACTACATACCGTCTAGATACCGCCTTAACGGCTTGCAAAATCTAAACCTTTTTCTATTAATCCTGGAATACAAACTTGCAGATAAGTTACATGTCGATGTTTGTAATATAATAAAGTAAACATTTTGAGTAAAACAAATACCCTTAATTTCGTTGGCACGGTTTCATGCAGATAGTGAAACCTAATGCAGTATTTGCCCACGATCATACTTCGAATCACGTTCTTTAATACACGTGTTGGCATGTTTGGGTCTTAGATCAGAGCTCTGAAAAGTACCCTCGTCTTTTTCCTGGAATTTCGCCAATTTTTGTTTAAGCAATTACGAATGATGTACGTAGGAAGAATTCAACACCCTTATCAACTTACAGCTTGGAGCATTTCCTAAGTTATTTGAAATGTTAGATATTTAACCTCTTAATCAGGTATATTTTTTATTGTTAGGCTATAGTTAAGGTTCCTAGAAATCATTTTTTATTAGTCTGGATTACGCATTGATTACCTAAAAATAAATAAATCATTCAATTGAAGCTCCTAACCAAGTTCAGTAATTCTCTAGGATCATTGATTACCCAGAGTTTAAGAAAATTAACCATAAACATGAGTCGTTATTAAAAACAATTATTAGTTAACCTAGTTTAACTCAGTTCCGTTTTGCTTTGCTAACAATAAACAGTGGGTGTTTCGAATAAAAGCAAAAGTAAAAGTTCGTAACATCGAACGTAAAGTCCTCGAGGACCCTTTTAGTTAAATAAATGGACGAGGGTCAGTACTGTTGTATGCTATTTATGGAAGTTACATATTTACTTTAGTTACGTATTTATCTGTCAGCTGTAAACACAGAAGAGCAGAGTGGAATTGTTTATGTATCCAGAAAATATTCGCCTACGCATTCTTTTGATTTATATAATAAACTCCACGTGCCGTTCCGATAGCTTTTACTGAAATATAAGAAGGGAAAAACGTAATAAATCTGATTTGTTTTTGAAAAACCTAAATTAGGAATTTCTGTCGACTAAAGCGTATAACCACAGGGCAAGCTGTACACGTACAGGAATCTGTTTTCTTATACTTTAGCTCAATAATAAAACAATTTCGAAATAACAGAAAACCATTATGTATAGTATAAACGCTGGCCTGTATAACAGGAAGCCTTCCAGATCGATATTTGCTTTAGAATTACAATACCAGCAATAATTTAGAATGCCCAAATTTACAAAATCCAGTTTTCAAAATTCCCTTTTTTCCAAATGGTTGAATATATACTTTCTTTCGCAAAACATTAAACGGACAGGAAGAACATGTTATGGCAACCTGGAGGGTTAAAGCCTCTTAAGTCGCTTTCGTATCAAACGACTTAGGAGGCATTAACCCTCACTCTCGTGGAGTGTAACTGCTGATACATGTACCTTTTATTATTATCATCACTTTTTTAAGAAGCAATTAATTATAACAATCTGAAGCAATGTAACTTTTTGAAAATGTGAATAGTTAATATTAAATAAATATTATTGTCAAATTATTTACAAAACTCTCACTTAAAATACAATGATCTTCGATTCGTTTGCGAAACAAACCTGCAAACCCAAAAAAAGGGGAACGATATTCGAAACTATCCCTGCAACAGTTATAAAAATTCAGTGATGCAAATGGAAGTTTAACAAAAATAAATAAATAACAACAATGCTAAAGTTTTCAGCATTGCAGGTTCACAACGTTTTAGTTAATATAATTCACCTGACAAATTTTTAGATTAAGTTTCGACACCTAATTTCGTCTAAAACAAACAGGAAATTAAATCATTAAACGATTAATTAGCTGTAACGAACATTTAGCTCCTTCACTAATAAAACAGCCGTAAATTTAGGGGCGCCATAAAAGATGTTTTCATGTTTTCGATAAAAATTGGTTTGTTTGTTGCTTCAGTGAAATTTTTTTGTGTTTTTACATCGTAGTACGTTGGACGTACATTGTTGAACTCATTGTTTATTTTGATGTTCTGTATAATTGAAAAGTTTTGTTTGTTCAAACTTTACACCGAATCAAATCGGAAAACAAGAATTGATAGCTACGGGTTGGTTTGAAAACGAAAACTGAATGAGATTAGGGGACTGTCTTCAATAAATTTAATTATATGTAAAATGAGTGGCTCTTTGTTGTCTTTATTTTGTAATGCAGTTGTTATTCTTCGCTTGTTAAAATGTTAAAATACTCCACGAAAGTAAACAATTTTGAGAACAAGAATTAGTAGCTACGAGTCGATTAGAAAACGAAAACTAAATGAGTTCTGAGCACTCCTTTGAATTAATCTAATTATAACTAAAACAGTTACTTATCCCTCGTTTGTTAAAATAATGCATGAAAATAAGCAGTTTTTTGAACAAGAATTGATTTCATAGAGAGTCAGTATATTAGGTTTAAACATTCTTGTTTAAGTTTCAAGCAAATTGCATGTTTCATTATTTATTTTATTCTAGGCTTCGGCCATAAGAGGAGGAAGAAGGAGGTTATGTGGATGAAATGTTAATAGATTTTAGAGGATGCTGCAGGTTTCGCATGTATTTACCAACACAAACAGTTTTACCCTTAGTTAACACTATCGTAATGTAATTCACGATAACTTTTCTTCTCTTGAACTTGTAGAAGAACTACAGAAGAGAGGAAAAACAAGCGGAAAATCCCCTCATCGTTTCTTCCAAATAGAACAAGACCAGAGGGAAGTAACCTTTACGGCTTTAACTAAAAACTTTAAAAAAATTTCAGTTTGTATTTACAACTTCCTTTTAAATAAATAATGTACCAAACTAGTTCGGATTTTTAGTTCGCATGCCTTAGCACTTAGGATGTGTAAACCCACCATTAAGTACCACCACGTTAGATCTCTTGTACAGTAAAAGCAATGTGAAATACAGATATAAAATGCGCTGCATAAAATTTCGTTAGGAGGAGGATCTTTCACTTAAATAAAAGAATTTCAAAATCCATGTTCTAAAATACAAATTTAGAAAGGCACAAAAAACTCAAGTGAATCCAAATAAATCCGATAAAAGTATTTCCCAGGGTCAAAACCCTTAAATCAGTCGGAAGTGCGTCTAGTACTTCCTGCGGATAACTTTACTTAAAGGCATCTTGTAAACCACCCTTTTGCTGATCTCATCGACCAACCGAACATCCTTTCTGTCACTCATCGTCCTAACTCAAACGAAATTATGAAGTCTCCGCTTTTTAGTTGGATTTGACGTTGAAAATTGAAGAGTTGCGCGTAACTTGAAGTTGTTTTAGTTCAAAATTGGGGTTAAGGGTTAAGGTTAATTCTATAAAAGTAAATGTATAAAGTTTGCTTGTTTGCTGAACTTGATTTTTACAAGTTGAAATCATGCACCAACATATGTAAAAATCTGTATTAAATTCTAATAAAAATAGAGAATGTACGGAACATACAATTGGAATTTTCAGTCTGAATTCCTGAAAAGCAAGCACTAACCTCACATTCTTATCATTTAGTTCATATTTGTGTGGTGAACTTTGTACAGTAGAAAAGTTCTGTTCGTTTTGCATCGTTGGTTTCATGGTTAGAAGGTACAAATGGGATTTTAAATAACTTCCAGTAGATAGTCACCGATTCCGAATAGCTTCAACTTATAAAATTGTATGCAACGTTTGAACGTATTGCATCCCTGAAAACCGCGGAATGTACGACCCGTGGCGACGTATTGACATTTATTTGAATTGCAAAAATTGTAAGTGTCAGTCTCCAGTTTTGTAAACCCGAGGCTATCGATGCCAATTTCAAAGATATTGCCGCAATATTGATTTAGTTTTTGACGTTTGCATGTTCGGAATTGTAACGTTTCGATCATAAAGCCCTAAATTGTGCATTAAGAAGTTTCCGAACAAAAGCGTTTTTACACAATTATTTTCGAAATTTAATGCAATTCCATAAAGTAATTTCGAATTATATAGCCTAAATGAAAATATAGTTGCCCTAACCGGGCCTAACCAAAGTGTAGTAATAATATTTTATTTGAAAAGTTTTAAGCTAATATAAGGATAAAGTTTTCTCATCATTTATTAGCTTCAAGTTTCAGTAAGCCAAATCCTTGGGTACTAATTAAATATTTAATCGAAAATTAGTAGGTATCCTACTGTTTATCCGCCTTAGAAAAGGCTTGATTACGAACTGTTTAAGTTAATGAAATTAAAAGACTTTACACTAAGTTCGATAATTTGTGTAGAAGGTAAAGGCAAATAATGAAAGAACGTAATCGTAAATAAAACGAAGATTAAACGTTTGGTTGTAAACTTTTATTAACTTGATTAGTTTTTTTACACTAGCAGAGCGAGACTGTGAAAAAGAAATTGCAATTAAATTAAAAATATTATAAAGACATTCCCGTTTTACTTTTTGTAGCCGTTTAATTAATTTTAGCCCAATTTATTGAAAAATTCCTCATTATTTTAATTAAATTTGCTGTGATTAAAAAGTAAAGGAATTTTGTTGAACATTAATTTTTATCATTGAGAGCAATATCGACCTTTTAGGATTTTGTTATTTTTCATTCGATTAATGTTAAATACCCTCGAAATCTCTATGAAACTTACGTATAAATCTGGTATTCATTTCAATTGCTGAATTGGAGCAAGAACTAACAATATATCACTGATGGATAACCCTTCTAGTGGCAATGAATAAGTTAGTACTTTCTAATTACGATTTTAAAATGATTGGGGTAACCATAAAGTAAATATACCTGCAATACTGCCAAGAGGCTATAGCAGCTTTATGCAGACACCTTGGATATTACCCTTATCCAAGAACCTTGGTTGGTTAACTTAAGGATCTCGGGTCTGGGTAATTTAAATAAGCCTAGGTCGCGTATTTATGTACCAGGGCATACAAATACACAAGTCCTCCCTCCTCTTACCACACTGGAGTGGCCGGGGCCGTTCAGACTTGATATAACTCTATTTTCAGCATAACTCCCAGGAGATTCAACAGACCTCCCTCCCACTGTAGAGCTGATGGAAATTATCAACCACTGTGAGAAGAATGGTAAGTATCTTATCATCGTATGCGATTTCTATGCACACCATTTAGTATGGGGAAGTACAGATATTAACCTACGATGTAGAGCACTACTGCAATACCTTTCTAGTACAAATTTAGAAATAAATAATCGTTACATCCCGATGTCAGACTATAATTGATATTACACACTGACTTTGTCGAGTATTTCTAGTAACATAGTGGATACTTTATAAGATCACAGAACAATAAACTTTAAGTTGAAAGATACTGAGGTTACTCGTAAAGAGTATAGAAACCCAAAGTCAACTAACAGGCTGATCAATCTAGAGCCTCTTGTCAGACCGGTTACGACTTCTTACCGCCTCAGACAATTTCTTAACTATAGAGGATCTGCAGCAAGAGACTGCTCTTTTGCAGAACTTTATCATAGACTCCTTCCAAAGGCATGATCGATGAGGACACATTCATCTCATTGTACTACGATATAGTGGTGCAAAGAACTTGAAAAGCTGAAAACTACCTTGGGCAAATTGTTTAACAAGGCAAAGAAATCTAAATAATAGTCGATTGGGAGGCGCACAAACACCACGAAAGATAATACAAAAGAGAAATGAGGAAAAGGGAGGGAGTCTTGGAAGTCAATTTGTAACTCAATTGAAACTGACAAAGATTCTGCTTGTCTGAAAAGGACGTTGTCCAAAAATTCATACCAACAACCAACTTGTGTTAAACGGTTCCTACATGAACAGGTATTCCCAATTTGACCCCAACACAGTTTCTTCAATACAGAGCTGTAGGAAACACTACTATTGGGGGTACGGTAAGCAGAGGCTGTCCTCAGGGGGGTGCCTTGCTACCACTACTAACTATGAAACTAAATAAATGAGAGCCTTCTCAATTTGGCAGGTTTTTACACTATTGGCTACGTAGATGCTATTCTGTTTAATGGTAGGTACGAAAAGTGCTGTGCAACCTAATGCAAACATCATTTCGATTGACTGAGCAATGGTGTTCAGAACACTCTCTATCTACCAATCGAATTAAGACGGAGATGGTTTTGTTTACAAAAAAGAGGAAACTCAGAATGCTTTTCCAAATGACATTACCCTTTTCGGATGAGGCCAAGTACCAGGGCTTCATACTTGACAAGAAGCTGAACTGGGGAAAGTATGTACATACAAAGTAAAAAAGCAATGGCAGTGTCGCCGTGCAACTGCCAGACTTTGAGAACCTTCACGGTTGTTTTTGGTTGTATACGGCTGTGGTCAGGCCCATGCTTTGTTATGAAGCTGTAATATGGTTGCCCAAAGACAGACAACCTACTACGTACAAAGTTTAGAGTGTATTAATATCACAAGAGCGATGCGTTCCACACCTACCGCTATAGAGACTGCTTTAGGCCTCCCCCCACTGGATATCGATGTGAAGGAGGTCAGCCTTCCGATTGCAAGTGAAGGGTTTATGGAATGATAAAGGCCCTGGAGGAAGATATCAACATATCATAAAGGAGGTTGTTCCGCTTCTTGGAGGAGTGGTGGATTCCCTCCCGCCGGCTTATATATTTAGGAAGCACTTCAGCATCGTTTTGAATGCTGAAGATGCTACTCAACCTGTTATATCCATAGTTACTGATGGATCTAAAACTACAGAAGGTACAGGCGCAGGCATCTTTTCAGATGAACTGAACCTTCATAACCACTAGGCAACCTTACAACAGTCTTTCAAGCTGAGATAGTGGCTATAATGCAAGGGGCAAACAAAAGTTATCAGACTAGCGAACGGCAGTTAAGCTGCCCTATTAGCACTGGACAACTACAAAGTTGTCTCAGGGATAGTACTCCAATGCTACCGCATTCTAGAGCTAGTTGCTGAGAATAATAACGTAGAACTCTTCTGAGTTAAAGCTCATGCTGGGTTAGACTTTAACGAAGCAGAATTCGGAACAGCATTTTTGGCTCCCGGAGCCAGCTTCATCTACCTTGCTTTATACCATAATTAGCAAATAAACCCACTGTGATAGGTGGGCGACCATGAATAAATAAATGTCACCATGCGAGGATGGCGACTGCAGTTCACTCAAGAAGAATCGCAAGATTTTGTGATCAGTTGCCCCGGAGTAAACTGCGACTCATCATGGGGCCATTGCAAATTGAATAAACACATGCACAGGATGGACTTGATTGGTGACCCCAGCTGTCGAGGGTGCAACCTTGAGGACGAGACATGTGTGAACGTCCTGCACTCGCTCAAATCAGAGGATCCACGTTGGGGGACATCTGGTCTAACATGACTGGAAATCGCAGCACTTTTCTGGCAGACATCCTTAAGTTCGCCGAAAGGCTTGAGTGAGACTCCAGGAGGTTATGCTGCACTGGAGGTAGTACAACGGGCCTAACTTGAGGCCTAAGTGCACGTGAACTATTTAGTCTATCCTCCCCTTACAATCCAGAATCCAATTACATACTTAATCTAGCTTTTAACATAATTCTAAGGTCAATATTTACGAAGAAATATTTAACATTTGGCAAAAAAAGAATTTAAATGTTCTGAATTAAAAATATATTTTTCAAATTCTGCATGTCATAATTATTCAAAGCTGCAGTTAATAAAAATAATCGCATTTATCCTAATCATAATCAAACGTGTCTAATCTCTAAAACCCGAAAACATATCCAAACGTAGTTAGTTAATTAGAAATTTTAATTAGCTGTTTACTAAACTATAGTCAGAACATCAGTAAAGCGTTGCTTTTGGCTGAATTTGCTTCCAACTGTAGACATAAATATAATTAATTTACTAAATACCGTTTCGAACTTGTAGCTTTACAAAGTTGAATACCTACGTTTTCGTTATGTTGCATCCGACCTCCCGTTTGTTTCCAACTTCTACCTACCTCTGGTACTTTTGAGTCCGAATTAATTTCAAGAAATTTATTTTGACAGTTCTTCCGTAGTTAAGGTTATTTCGAATTAATTACTGCACCCTCAAACATCTTGCCTTTAACCCTTTATGATAATTGTGAGAACTGGAATTTATTACTGAAAGTATTCGACATTAAATAGATTATGCTGTTATTCTAGCAAACCGAAGCGATTTTATTTGAAATCATGCACCATAAAGGTTGAAACGATAGCTAAAACCGTAAATTCATTAATTTCAAAAGCAGCGGTTTAAAGGGGGAAATTATTATAGGAATTTTAATAAACGAAGGACGAAGTCAAAAAAGATTTCATTTAAAATCCAAAAGGCAGTATGGATCCTTTCAGTTATATAAAGCTGATATACCTGCATCTTTCTACATCAGAGAATATTTTGCTTTTGACAGGTTTAGCCTTCTAAAAACCCTTTTCATATAAGCCTTACGTTATTCAGTTGGAGGATCACTAAGCCACAGAGTTATTGGTCGTTCGCAAGGCTTATCTCAAGGATAACACTAACATAAAGTAATTCTTTGTTGAATAATTTTCCTTTAATATTTTTTATCGAGTTTTCTAGTAAATTTAGATCTGAAATATGCATACAATGGGTTTTTGCCGCGAACTAAAAATAAAACGGAATGGAAAAGTCGACTGTAATTTCCTGCTTTTCCAGGAAGCCTAAGAACATTCAGCCTGAAAAACTCACCTTATGTTTGCGGAAATTCCTGAAACTTCAAAAATTTCTTTAAACTAAAATATTAATAATTTGCCTTAATCCAGAAATTAGTGTTTATTCCTAAAACAACGGCCTTAATTTCGAAAAACCCAACCTACGTATGTTCGAAGAAGTTTTGAAACTGAAACGTTTAATCGCATTGCTAAATAAAAATACCAATAATGTTATTAACTGCTAATCACTTGAAAGTTCCTAGTTTTTCAAATTATCTTTACGGGATCCTTTTAAGGGTTTTCAAATTCAGATAATCGTTCAAATTCGTTTTTAATATAAACTATAAAATATATAGTTAATAACAATTTAACTAAGAAGTTAATTGTTTTACTCTTGAAAAATTGATCGAATTTATCTGTTTTTTCAGGCCACTTCAGAATATTTATTGAAATCGTGTTTGAAATCGAAATCAAATAATGTAAATTTCCTATCGGTTTCGAGAAATCAACTCATGTTCTTGCTTACATTTCTGATTATTCGCAAAACGCCTGCCTTTAAAGACCCAAACAATAAATACAACAAACTTATTGCACCACAAGGAGTACGCAAAACAGCTAATCGTAATTTAAACGACTAGTTGAACCAGTGAATATGCTAATGAAATTATTACCGGTAGTGTGAAAACGTAAACGTAAATTTAATTAAAACGGTAGTAAATCATAAATGTATATACGGTTCGGTAAATAAACGACGAAGTTGAATTTAATTTTTGCATAAATATTAATTACATTCGATAAATCTGTTTATTATGTACGGTTTTATGTCAACCTACGTTAACATAGGACGACATTCTACATGACCACTGTGCTACACTCCAGTTTATCTAACCGTAAGATCGCAGGAATGGTAATCGATATATAACAACCCCTGCCACTTGCGTGTATTATTTAACGCTAAACAGCTCATTTTACTTTTGCTCTAGCTGCAACACTCAGCGAATGTAATTAACGAATCAAGCTTACACTTGTCACTATTTAAACCGTTGGCTTAAGAATCGAATAATAGCAATGTCGGAGTCATAGTTGAAGTTCGACCTAATTTCAGAGATTCTGAATCTTGAGTAAATCTTGCCAGTTATTGATTTTAAGGTTAACCCTTTACAAACTTAACGTGGTTTATTAATAAGTTTACACATCGAACTACGGACAGAACTAATCTTCTACGGGTACTAATTGAGTGGAATAAGCTTTAACCGAACTAAACAACTAAGCTACCTGGATGGGAAACCTGATTATCGGTATGAAAACGCTTACACAAATTGCTATTTAGATTCTTTTAACCTGTGGTTGAGTGGCTTTTTGTCTTTTTTATTTATGTGCAATTGGCTTCTTAGGGAGGCGTTTCGCTGACCAATAATATAACATTACAATCGACACAATACACAATACAAGTTTGCGTTACCATGTTTCTGCAAACCTAGAAATTTCAGGGCGTCCGAAAATTATACCTTAAACTTGTCTTAATCACATTTTTGGCACCACTTTGAGATACCCCATATGTAGGTTGTCTCGAAAGCACGTGGAGAAAATTTACTGGCATATTCCTTGGCCTATTTTAAGACAAGAACTTGACACGATACATGATACTATAATCATGCGTACAGTACGAGTACGAACCATTACGATTACGCAGTACGGTTTGACTACCGTTCTCAACGAGCTGGACGGCTGACCGTTCTAACCGGTAGACCATTGTTTTTTTTATTTATTACTCTTGCCAGAATGGGTTTAATCCTTAATTATTGTTACATCACAGTGCATCACACAAAAACTACAACAGATAGCTTTAAATTCCGTAGAAATGTAACGAATTGCAATTTTCTACGTCCTTTAACAACGTAACTGCAAAAATCAAGGATATGGAAGAGTTCTCCCTTGAAGTAACATCCTGTTATTCGATAGCTAACAAAAATAAAACCAAAGAAAGTAAAATCAATCCATTACATTCAAATACGAGTTAAGTACCTTTACAAAGAGTTGGATACAAATGTATTTCGTTTTAAATATTAATGAAACTGCCAGTAAGCTTTATTTGTTCGGATTTGTTTGCAACGGGGGCCGTTTTGCGTCTTTCCTGTAATATACGACTAGCACTATTAGTCTTCATAAAGGAAATTCCGAAAGTTTTTCTTCTATTTAGGACGCTACCGGTTTTTAACCTCCGAACTTATTTTGTTCACGAATTCTATCGCTTTTTAAAGGCCGTAAATTCACTGGGAAGTTTTAATATGAAAAATCTCCTTCTGCGACTTTATTCGTAGGTTACATAAGGCTAAATATTTCACTGAAATCGCATCACTGCCTAATTTTGCTTGATGCATAAACATTTGATTTTGCTTTAATTATTACTAACACGAAAATTTTGCTTAAAAATAACTTTTAAACCACAGCTGCGGCTATTGAACAACCAAAAATTTCTTGAAAGGGATTTTCCAGAAATATTGGATAATTTCGGTGTTCGAGGAAAGCACAATTCGCAGGTTTCAAAACAAAACGTACGTGCGTGTATGTGTATTAATTAAACTGAATTCATAGGCAAACGTGATTTTCACCACTGCAGAATTTGCAATTTATGCTAATTCAGTTTAGAGGCATGTAAACCCACATCTTCTAAAATAAAATCCCTGTTAACATGTTTGTTCTGCTCAAAATAACATATTCATCAGATAACACGCCATTAATTGTGCAAGCTAAATATACACAGGTAACCTTTGACGAGATTTCTGGTTAACTAAAATCTACTCATGTATGTTGTGTATGGTAATATTGGGCTCTTAATTAAACTGTTAAATAATGCTGCCTGCATTTGGTTTATTGTGCGCTCATAATGCTAGTCGAATAACGTTCATTATTATTTCGTTTCTAATTAAATCGCTTGGGGTATTAAAGAGCTTAATTTTGGTTATTGCAGATCATTATAATAGTAGATTATTTACATTAAAAACGGAAGTGCATTTCTTATTTGGATTTATAATTTTTTTCATAAACCTGAAATATTCAGGGCAAGCTTTAAAATGATTTAAAATAAATGAAGGCTTTTGCTTGATTCTTCAAAGATGTTTTAAATCTAATTTCAACGTCGAAACCGAGTCAAACAAAATCCAAAATCTTGGCTTCGAGATGATAATTTTCAAAATCAGATTCTACGAGTTCAACTTTTAAATTTTAATAGTAGAGTATTTTGGATACTTCTAGACCCCCCCCCCACTCAACCTTGAGACCAAGGTCATGCTCTGTTTTCAAGAAACATGCCTGCCCGTAAGTTTTTAATGGTTCTTTCGTCTGTTGTTAGGGATGCCCTATATGGAGGGAAACCTCCTACCTCAACTTCGGCTCACATAACTTACATGTTATTCATACAATAGTTTAAAATTTGAATATCATGAACTATATTCTGTAATATGTTTAATATTGCAATTTCTTTCATTTATCTTAATAACCTTACTTAAGGCAAATGCTCAAAGTCCGACCTTGAGCAAAATGGCAGGCCTTGAACACAATGTTTTGAACGAACAGCGCGCCACAGTTTTCATCATACTCTTCTTCTATTGTCGAGATTACACCGTTTTCTACGCTCCGGAAGAGGCATTGGATAATTTGTATACCTACAACTTCCCACTGCACATCTATGACTTCGTTTGGTTATTTCGCCATGACGAGGTATCGCAGCACCATTCGCAAATCCTCAAGTGCTTCTTCATCTCCAGGAATTTATGAGACGCCCATTTCGACTACCACCACGGAAAAATGAGGTATGAAGGTGAACCCTTCGCCTACTGCACATGCACATCTTCTATCAGGATACGGTGGAATTAGGTAAGGCTATATTTAATAATTTTTAGTTTGATAGCTTCCCGTACTGTGTAGAAGAACAGTAAGATATTGTATATTATTATACAGGATTGTATTGTAATAAATGCGAATGTACAAAATATTAAGTAAAGTTCAAAACGAGTTTAAATTATCAAATTCAGCCACGCGTAGCTGACATGATGTCATCTGATCAGTACTAGATGTCGCACGCAAAGTTGTCAAGGTGAAGCCTGACACTTCATATAAATTCCACGAGTGTGGGAAATGCGGATTAAGCATTCTTAAGGAAGATTACGAGTCAATATTTCCACGATTATTTTAATAGAGGGGATCAATTTACTGAATAAAAAGACTCGAATTTAACCTAAAGACATGGTTAAATTCGATCCGTCAAAGAAGCAGCACTAAGCCGTATCCTCAGAAAATTGATGTCCAAGACGATGTTGATTCTGACATTAATGTAAGATTATTATATATATTAAAATTAAACTAGTGACTTTTTGTGTGAACAGCCTAAGTCCTTTTCGAATATTATTGGAAACTTGTAACATATTTAATTAAATCCATTTTACGGACTTAATCGTTTGAATGTAACCGGAATTTAGCTCTTAAATGTTAAAGACTTAATTCTGAAACGGGAGTAAATCTGAACTTAGAGTAAATTTGGTGTAATATTGAGTTGGCCTATAAATGTAATATTTTGGTAAAGCTAAAGCACGTAGATAAAATATACGAATGTAAGTTGAATAATACTTTTTATTTAACAGCTCCCGCAATAAAGCCAAGTAATCCCCAAGTGGCGTACTCGGTCAAAACTTTACCTAAATTATTATAGTTGATTATTTGTATTAATTATTAACAGAACTCCCAACACCGTTACGCTACAGTATTACTGAATATTATTGTATATTGTACCCGTACTTATATAATGTATATTTCCAATTTAATAAATTTTACCACCACACTCATTTTTTTATGAAAGTGGCATTTACTTGAGCAAGTGATTAAGACATTGTGGTCCACTTGACCAGTGATAACCTTGTCCTTAAAAACAGGCCTTGACCTTGGTCTCCAAGTCAAGTGGTGTGGTGTGGTTCCAGAAGTCTTCAAAACACTCTACTTTTAATACATTTTAAGACGAATATATAAATCCAAACATTGAGTTTTTATCTTTAAGTCTTCTAAAGTTCAACTCCAAGTTAGAGACCTCAATTTTTGGATTTATATCTGAAATTTTTCTTTTCTAAAACATCATTCGAAGGGTTAAATTAGAATATCAGACTGATAATTGAACAGAATTCACGACGTTCGGGGTGAGTTACATGTATTTTAATATCCAAAGCTAAGTTAATTTTTAAACAAAGGTTTCAGTATAGAATTTTAAATTGAGTCAGACGAATTCCAGGTTTGAAAATTATAATTTTCAAAACCACATTCGAAATTCGAATAAGTTTTGAATTTAAGCCTGGAATTTTTTGTTTCAAGCCTGAATCTCCCAAAATTTTAAACGTAAGTCGAAAGGCTAAATTACCACTTTTGGCTGATAATTGAATTGAAATTCACAATTTTGTGAATGAATTACTTGTATTTTAAAAAATCACTTAATTTTTAAACAGATATTTCGATATAGAATTTTAAATTCCAGATCCAAAAAATCGTAAACTGTTTTTAGTTCAATTACCTGTTTAAAATTGTGTTTTATCTTTTGAATTTAGGCTCAACATTTTGGGAGGTTCGGCTTGAAAAGAAAAGATCCAAGCTTAGATTCTAAAATTGAAATCTCTAAGCTGGGATTTATACCTACAATTAACAAATAAATAATCAAAAATAAAAGTTTAATATTTTGAATATGTAAAAATTAGCTCAAACTTTCTTTGTATAAAAATTCCCATTTCTAGAAATGCCATCGATAATTAAGATAGAAAACTGCTCAAATTTCACCCTCAAACTTCGACAGTTTTATTATCATTTATCCAACGCATCTTTTGATTGACGACACGATTCAAGCCACCGATGAAGAAGAACTTGACGATGAGTGTTTACTTAAAACCGAAACAAAGAACTTCTCTTATTACATCAATAAATGATTCAGCGATTTCAAGAATTCAACTCCCATTGTATAATCTCAATGGGATACCGAAAACTCCCTCTCTGAGTTCTAGAAGTTCGTTATTTCTGTTATTTTAGGATCAAACTGGCATTCGTTTAACATACGAATTCGTCCTTTAGTAATCATTCGTATTTGCACCTGGCTCCTTAGAGTTTTATCAAAGACCATCAATTAAGGGAAATTTCCAACGTAGGCGTAGAAGTACCAATAGCTTAACACCCACGATGCTCGGTTATCTGATTATAAGTTGATATTTTCAACCTGATGGTTTGTCATTAAGTTTTCTAGAAAGTTTACGGGTTCGTTTTGAAATTTTTACCAACAAAACACGTCGGTGGTTGACGTTGTGTGGTGAATATAGGACCGGAATTATAAACGGTCGTTATGAAACTTCGGAAACCGGGTGGCAATTTAAATGCAAGACCGACATGAAGTGTTCATTAACCGAACCTTATACATGATAGGGCAACTTGGTAACTGGAAGCTTAAAATGTCATAATTCTGACGCGTTTGCTAATGAGTTTACATTTTATTTGCCGCTTCCGTTGCCTAAATTGGGGAATGAGTGAATGGGAAAGTTACTAAATAAAAGCATTATGGGTTAAATTGGACGTTTCAGATAAAAGTTACTTTTTGTTTTTCAAACTCACTGAGAAGCTTAAAAATTTAGTTGATATCTGATTTGCAGCTTAACAGTCAGCAAGTTTTAAATTTGTCACATTTTTCATAAGGAACGTAATAGCTTTTATGGAGCACACGGAAGAATGTCAGGAACAAAGATGACAAATATATGAATTTGTAAAAAAAATGTTTTAAAATATTTAAGTGAAAATTTGCAAATTAAATTAAGCTTTCATCTTTAATTTCTTAATTAGCGCTCAAATTTAAACACATTGAAATACAAACAAGAGTGTGAAAATGGTAATTTTGAATGACGCAGCCCTCATTTCAAAAATTTAAAATTAGAATTTAAATATGAAATTTAAACTGTAAATTTGGACTTCCAGCTTGGAAGCAACGATATAAATTTTTCAAAAATGCAAAACCATATTTGGATCATTCGATCATTGGATGAGTTATATTTTAAATACTTATTTAAAACTAAGCAGAGATTTTGATATAGGATCTCAAATTTGTTTTTCACTTTGTTATATTATTTTATTTGTTGATTTGACTTGTATAAACCACTATATCAAGCTTTTAACTTTGGATTAAGTCTGGATTTTTTCTTTTCAAGCCTGAATCTCCTAAAATTTCAAATATAAATCCAAAAGTTGAAACACAATTTTAGACCAATAAATGAAGTCAAAATCAGAATTTTCGAATGACATATATTTTAGTAATTCAGAACTAAGTTAATTGTTCAATAGAAATTTTGGTATCGGATCTCAAATTCCAGATTTCGAGCCATGATTCAACCAAATCTACAATCTTTGTTTCAAGATGATTATTTTCAAAAATAAATTCTAAAATGCATTTCTAATTAAGCCTCGTATCGATTTGCGAGTGCTGCTCACTTTGAACAGCTCGCCACACACGGTTCTGAATGAGTCTGAGTTAAATGATAATCTTGCCACTCGAGTCGGCCGAACGAGCCGCAGCGAGCAGCTCAGTCGATTCTTTAATCTGGTAAGCCTAAAGTGGCGTCATTCTACAGACATCTTCACTTCTGCAGATATTGCTCTCCATATATCTTCCCTTTTATTTTTAATGTTTTATTGATCAAGGTGTTTAGGTTGTTTAGGATCCCATGGTAATCAATATTTTTCGTATAATTTCACAACATTGTGTAAATTTTCATTATCCATGATTAAACAGTTTACTACTGCAAGCTGGTAACTATAAAAACCGTCCAAATGAAACGCATGGCTTACACTGAGCTTCTTTTGTGCACAGCTGAGAAACCGATAACGCACGGATCATGTCCAGTGGCTCAACGTGAGCGGCTCCGGACGAGGTCTGCATTTTGAGTCGCTCAAAGCGCACCACGCTCGCAAGTTGATACCAGGCTTAGCATTTTAAGCTTAACCTTATTTTTATTGATTATTGCTTTTTGACTTGGTAAAATGTCCTATTTCATTATGGTCACAAATCCGACCACCAAGCCTCAAACGTTAATAATAAATTACATGTGTGGTTCTGTTAGTAAATTATATCGTGTTTCATAATGCTTTTACTATCTTTTTGTGGATCTGCTGGCGCAGGCCTCTAACTGATGCAGGCTTAGAACTGGAGGTAGAAAATATCCTGAGGAGTCTTGAAGATGGTGATACGTCTGAAATAGACGTTAGTGATGCGAATCAAGAAGAAGATGCATTGTACCAACAAAGTGTTGAGCCAGGGCCATCACAAGATACAAATGACCAAGAACAGGGAGAGGAACTGAACGCAGAAGCAGATAGTGAAAGTGAAGTAGAAGCTGAAGAAGAAACTATAACTAGGAATACAAAGAACCCAAAAAACAAAAAGAGAGGTGGCGAAGCAAATCCTTTACATCTCCTCAATGCAGTTGGAAAGGTATTTCAGCAGATGAAGATGAAGATAAAATAGATAGGTATTAATTCTTCTTTTGCATTTTTTTCTCGTTATATCCCAAACGAAGTCTTTGAACTGATAGCCGAAGGAACAAATTTTTACTCCGTTGAGAAAAAGTGTTAACACATGTGCTGACGAAACAAAGTCACTGTTTGCCTTACACATAATTTTTTTAATAACTCAAAATAGCTATACAATCTATCCTTAATGAGTGAGAGTAATAAGTATCTGTTATGTCTAATTAGTATTCTATAGATGAAGTTAATAACCTTACGAAATGTACAGAATCTTCCAATGAAGATTCTCTATAAGAATAGTTAGGTACTTATGTACGTATAATACAACTTACATTAATTTAACTTAAAAGATGATATTCTATTCTACAACAATTAACATTTCAAGATGATAATTTTCAAAACCAAATTTTAAATTTGGATTTTTGAGCTTGAATGAATCGGAATTTGTACGTAACAAATCCCAATCCAAACGCTTCGACGAGTACATAGCCAGCACCTTCGAGTCTTCGAGAATGCTTTGTCACTATTTTTATTACTCAAACAATTTTTGATATTTTCCACGTGAAAATACTGATAATGATTAATGTATCTAATTTAATGCTCTTGATAAGTTAACCAAATAATGTTTCTGAATAAATCTAAAAAATGTTGTTAAATTCAGTACAAGTTTTGGTCAACTAAGTTCAGGTTCGATCGATTCCAATCCAAACATTCTTCCAAATATTACCCATTAGAGTGACCTTAACTTAACTACTCACTGAGGGTTAATTTCATTAAACCGCAATGAGTACCCTGCACTTTGTACCAAACAACCCCAATTATTGGTAAATCTGAAGTGAAAACGATTACTCCGTAATTAGGTTACGGGTTAAAGGTATTAATTTGTTTAAAAACGCTTGATAATATTCTTATAAATTAAATTAACTTTTATGATTTTTTTAAATTGAAAAATATATAGATATTTACCAATTTCAAAAATGAATATAATAACTTTAGTGGAAGGAACAAAGAAGTAGTATTTATCCCATATTATTATTGCACACAGCGAACACCGCAGTTGTGTAGTATCAAATAAATCAAAAAGGAATTATTTTTACATATTTTTCCCTAAAATAAAATAAAACAAACCAGGTACTTGTATATTATCACCGGAGTAGCTGAGTGGTTAAGGCATTCAATTACAAAGTAGTGTAAGAATATTCAAATTTGGAATCTTGGCAATAGGTTTTATTATCTGTGGATTATATTTTAACCTCCACATTTTAATATTTTCATAACTTACACTATGATGTATGAAGACTAAATAACACAGTAACAAAAAAATAAGCTTCAGATATGACCTACCTTGCTACTCCTGAAACGTAGTAAACCCCTTCTTAACTACAGTTTGTACACTTAATATTTTACTCGATTCGAGAACAAATAATTTATTTTGTTTAACACTAAACTTTTATAATTCGTAACAAAAGGACTTACATTCAACAGGCTCGTTTTAGTACTGAAAGCTTATTTAGATATTCAAAATTAATGATCGCGTCGAAGAGCTGTTCCTAGCGATAAGAGGCAGATGTTAATTCCTTTAGAGTTATCTTGTTAAAAATATTTTACATGGCCTCGAACACCTGTGTTAATCGTACTGTGATTTTCTTTAAAAGACATAATTTAAAATGATGACCTACATTTTAAATTTTGCTTTTGTAGTTTGATAGTATCTGCGTTAAAGCTCAGAAATTCAAAATAAATTGGTTAATCCATTTTTCACAGATAAATATGATTATTCAGCAAAAAATTGCTTTAAACGAAATCATTGGAAAAGTTTTGCCTTTACAAAACATGTGTTTGACGTCAATGACACACGAGGGTGGTTATTAATATTGTATAAGAGAAAATTATTTCTTACGTAAGAATATATTTTCGTTAAATATAATTATTGAATAAGACTACAGTGCGGGTGGTCTCGGGGTCAAACCCAGTAACTGAAAATAATTAGGAACCGAAACACAGTGGCGGAGTAGGGAGGTAGGTGGTTGTTAAAGGCGTGGAACTTACCACACCATCCCGTACGTATAGAGATAGAATGCCTTAACCCATCATGTTGCAGGCAGTGCCGATACCTTTAGCTTTACTCGTATATTAATTAATATATTTTCCACTTATTTTCTTAAATATGCTATACCAAAGAAATTTCCCAAAATAAAACCGTCTATTAATATGCATAACCTTATAAAACCCACCCATCAGTAAATCATTCTAAGAAACGACAGGTTTACTTTAGTTTCGCCAGTAACCGCAAGATCTTATAGACAAAAGGAAATTTATTACGGAAAATGTAATTTAATCCCGTTTGTTTTTCTTAAGGCAGACATTTAGGAGTCTCCCGAACAAATTTCAATTGTACGTCTTAAAATTTATTTCCTTTTAATTCAGAAGTAGTCGTCTACGATTTCTATATCACTGATCAAGAACCGTTAAAGTTTACGAGTCCATTAAGAGTTACATTTTAGTGTTTACTAAAAGTTTACACCGAAACAGAGAAAATCGTTCGGTGTTATTAGTTTTGTTTGTTTAAGGTAAATATACTGCTAATGGAAAATTGCACCTTCCTTTGTTTTCTTAACCGTAAAATGGGTGTAATTTCTATTTAAATTTTAGGAAATTAAACTGATTGTAGATAAATATTTCGAATAGTAATTTTAGACCATTTAGGAATTGTTAATGCCTATATTTTGGGTTTGATGCAGTTTGTACGGGCTGAGGACTAATTGCGACTTAATATCGAAAATTTCCTTTGCATCAAAGCTACAAGGAAATAATTTAAGGAATAATTCAGGATTATATCCAATTATCCAATTTACACAAAGTTAACAGATCTTAAGTTGCCCACACAGCCATTTACTTTATAGCTACGCGTAAGCTGTAAAGTTAATGACTGTATAACTCGGTTAGCTTGAATGTCACCAATTTATTGTAAGAATATTATTAACAAGAAAGCGGCCCATTGTTTACGAATTTTTATAATTTTTTAATAAAAAATCGAAAAGCTGTTAGGTTTATTTTTGGTATTAAATGTTCCAATACTAGACAGCGATCTCATAAAATAATAATTCAGGTAGCCTTTGTTCCAAATACCAAATACCTATTCAATAGCATAGTTTTTAAGATGGGTCGATTAATTTGCAAAAGATTACTTTGTAGTTTCCGTTCAAATGTAAGCTTCTTAATTCTTAAGTGTATTAAAGAGGGATATTATTCTGTGTTCTGCTTTACGTACTGCACTTTAATAGAATATAAAATGTATTTCCTTGTAGAGTTACAGAATGTGCCGCTATTTAATACTAATAATTCAATACTTCCTGTCCCTTTCCTTGCAATTGGCTTGGAAGGTTTATTTCCAGTCAATTATATTTTGAATAGATCACTTTGCCAGGTACCAACTTGGAAAGTTGTGGTAATACAGAAAAATACATCTCTTACTTGGGGTTCAAATGGGATAGTGTATGCGCAATACACGACGCTGCATTCAGCTATCGTCGCCTAGCCTCTTCTACCAAATTCCGACTTTACCTCCAAGTAACCTCTATATTAAAATAAGAGTGGTGCAACCCTGGAAACTCGAGTAAACCCGTTGAAGATCGAGTAACTAACCTCGGTTGGAAGGCAGATTGAACAAAGGGCTAAAAACCTTTAGTTATGGAAGCTCATTATTCTGAAAGCCGTACTGATCAACAGAAATAATCCCAGCAACGGAAAAGGAAGAACGTCTTAAAGTTAGCGACAGGCGACAGTGATAATCTACAACGCCCGATTTCCACTTAGAATATACATAGAGAAACCTGGATGCACCCAAATGGAAACACCCATTACCAATTGGATCAATTTCTCATAGACCGAAGGCACGCTTCAAGCATATTGATGTGAGAAGCTACAGAGGGGAAAATTGTAACTCTAGCACAAGGAAGAATAGGCAAAGAATAGCAGCCAAAAGAGATATAAAAAAGTTAACAAACAAAGGGTATATGACAACGAGAGATTACAAGATGAAGAAAATCAAGCCAAATATCAGTAAAGGGCCACAATACTACTAAGAGAAACATCTGACGTCACGGATATCCCAAAGAAATGGTAGAGTGGATTCACATCAGCACATTGTCACGGCTTCTTGAATTAAGGAAGCGTTTGTCTGTCTTCTTCTAATATGCATTCGCCTCACGAAAAATATAAAAGACAATGCAGATCATAGCGAGCTCCGGTTTAAGAAGGACGTGCAAGTTTTTATCGTCTCCAGCTTGAGCATTTAAATCACCGGAAGGCCTCTTATACTTGTAATTCTAGTGGAGAATTACATTACGACTTGGTCGGATTCTACTAAAGAGTGCCATATATAATTCCGGAAAGACATAGTTTTGTGTGAAAAGTTTTAGTGATAGTTAAAGTACCGTCCTCCAACAATTTCCTTAATTGGGATTAAGAAAACCCACAGCCTTACAATATTCTTCGTTGTTTTGCACCCGTTTCCGGGAAGAAGGACACCATCGCTTCCATTTGGGCTACCACCATCATAGCTCTTCCCAGTCTCACATCCGTCACGTACTCCCTGGCTTAACGTTTAAGTACGAATGTCTCGCCAGTTAAAATCTACTTTCCTCTATGCTGCACCTCCTTTTGCCGTTTATGTTTCAAGTCTTAATTTAGTAGACGATTCCTGGTCAATTTTTTTGTCCGGCGGTAATGTTGAAGGTTTTGTGGTTCGCCTTAAGGCGGATTTGATAATATTCACATTGCAAAGGTTGAGGACCGTTTGCAAACCAGTTGGCTAGTTTGTTTCATTAGTTTTGGTGATTCAGTCGTGGAAAGGCCTTAGTTAAATTTTACTGTCAACAAGTGTTAAGTCTTCAGCTAGTGTGTTACGTTTTGTTTTAGTGTTAACAGTTTAGAGACATTGCGAATTGCCGTGACGTTAATTTATCTCATGTTGCATGTGTGTATTTATTTGTAATTGAATTTTTAGCCTAAGATTTGTAATTGCCATTATCATTCTTTTGATTGCGGTTAAGGGAGTCTAGCTGTTATTTATCTTTGCCATATTTCGAGTAAATGTGACATACCTTAATCACACCTTTCACGTAATTTAAGATTGAATTTATAAACCTTTTTAGTGTTATATTTTGAATAATTCTTTGTATTCATTAAATTTCATTGTCAATTTATTGCTGTCTTTTGTTTGTGCTGATTGTATTTACTTTAGAATATTTGTGTATAGCGTGTAAGCCTTTCTACGTACCAGTGATTTTCTTTCAGTAAGTTATTTGAGTTAAGCAAGGTAAGTCACATCTTGCAGCAGGGTGCAGCCAAACTCAACCCCTTCGAGTCCTAGAGGAACTATCTGCGGCACGTTCTTCGTAACCATCTTTGGGTAACATCCCTTAGTGATGCCTTAATTTCATCCGTGTTGTGACTACCCCTATTTGAAGGGTTTTAAGCGTTTCGAACTCCCCTTCCCCGCTGTTTTGCTAGTCGAGGGCCACAGGACTTCCAACGTCCCCTTTAAATGTCGTAGTGTAGAATAAGCACGTGACAACATACCGCAGCAAATGAAACCATAGGAGAAAAACCTACAGCAAAACGAAGCAAATAATACTATGATGGAGAATGCAAGAAAGCACACAGCAAGAAAATAAAGCTAGCAAAATATGATCCAAGAAAAACTACAAGACAAGAGAAGATATTCCTAAAATCTGTATAGGAACAAAAACAGAAAATATGAAAAGTTGACCATAGGAAAAAAGGAAAAACAATTTAGAAAAAAGAATACATGAGGATTCTACCAAATGGTGAGGAAACAAAAATAAAGATACCAAGCTAGAACAAATATATTTATGCAAAATCAAAGTAATGGACAGATCAAACGAATATTTCCAGGAATTTGTACTACGAACTAAAAGAAGTATATGAAGACCCAGATATAGTTACGACAATCCAGACATAGCGATTAAAATGGCTGGGACACACAATGAGAATCAAAAGCGCCAAAGGTTCAAAAATGGCGTTCGAAAGAAAACCAAAGTGTAGAAGGAAGCAAGAACGACCAAGGAAGAGCTGGTGCGAGGACGAAGAAAATGATCTAAACGAACTGGGTGTAAGAAAGGCCCTCGGCAGAAAAGAATGGAAGGGGGTCATTGAGCAGGTCAAAATCCTTCAAGGACCGTAGCGGCGAAAGAAGAAGGTTGTAAAGGTTCCTCAGATTTTCGAGAAACTAGAGAGCTCCTGGTATTACCGTAGAAGACAACTAGATGATCATGATTCAGTTTCTATAAACGACTTAGGTTGTTATGTAGAGACTAGGAGGACCAAAAGTTATATTCTTGCCTCTGATTCACCCTCTGAAGTATAAGAAGGTTAGTTTTCTGATGAGTATCTTCCTGATGATAACGATAAATCTTCCGATAGTTCGAATCATGCAGAAGTAGAAGATTACAAAGTCTACCAAAGTAATGAAAACAGTAGTGATGGCATTGTAGTACCAGCTACAAAGGAAAAAGGGAATCTATAAAAATATCAAAATTTAAAAGTGAAGAACAAAGCTGGCTACGAAAGAGACAACCTTCCATATGGGATAAGAATATAAGAAAACCTTTAAAAAATCAAGGATGTAGCCTTTGTTCTATAGTATGGGAATTATTATAGCAGATGACCGATGTTCAGGTGGAGGTCAGGCGTGCCTCGGGTGAGTGAGGGTAGTAAATCGGGTGCGAGAGAAGACGGTAGACGTGCGGGACGAAAAATACCACAGTTTGCGTTTATTTGCTTGCTATGATAGTTTGTTATTATATTCAAGTATGAAATGTAATTTAAGTAAAATAAACAATTTGTGCAAAGGCTTTGTTTAGCATACGGCCAATGTCGATCTAAAAATTAATTTTTGAAGCTACACAAAGGAGGAATCATATACAACACCAATTATAGATACAAAAAACAAACAGCAATTAAAGAGAACCAAGGATATTATCTAAATAATAACAATTAAGGTACAGACTGAAACGTTTTCAATCCCTCCTTTTGTAAGCTTAGGAAATTGGTATTGGCCCTTCTAGAATTAAGCTACATAAACAATTTAACAACAGTGAGACTATTTACTTAGTGGCCATGAAGCTAATTAAAATTTCTTAGGTCATTCTTTAAAAAAAATCATTCGCATTAATAAACTTCATATTCAACTTCTTAGAGTATTCCCATGAGTGTTAATGTGGGAAAGATAAAGAAATTCTGTACACTTTGCATTACCAGAAAAAAGCTCGAAGTTGTCTGTAACGTGATAGTTGATCGGTTAAAAATTAATCCATCATCTCGGACTTCCACAGGAGCTTCACAGGATATTTATTCCGGTCTCATTTAATTTAATCGGATTGCTTGATGAAAGTCGTTTTATTTACAGTATTACTTGGAAACTCACTTTGTGAGGCACTAACTAGATTGAGTCTTTTAATACAATCAGGAGGGAGTTTGGCTTTTGCTGCGTTTGACTTTACCCTATGACATGACCTTTTTTCTAATTTCGATACGCATCAGAAACGATTGATTATACATATGGTAAATTTGTATGTATGAGTATATTACAAAAAAGCCCTGTCTAATCAGCTATGTTGTATATTTGTACGTTGACGTTGAAAAAAATTAATTAATTAGTGTAAATACTGTACTTCCGTAAATAGGCTAATAAAACTAGTAGTTTTATTGTCCCTTTTACAGCGTCGTTAATATAAAAGGCGGTGTAGTGTAATTTTATGAAAATTAATTTTGTCGGTGCTGCCAAGAAATGCGGAGTTTAATTATTGTCTGCTAACTTTATGCTGGGAATTTAAAGAATTTTCCATTGATTTAACGTAGATACAAAATACAGGAATATTTTACCTGATTATACTACAAGAACAGTTGTAATCCTACGATTTAGTAACAAAGTTTCTTAGAAGTTTTGTTTATTTCTCCAAAGCAGTTTTTCAGATTACCCAAAGATTATCAAAAAATGTCGGTAATAAGAGCTGTTCTGCTAGAATATGTAAAAAAACCTCGCTAAAACGTTATAAACAACTGTTTGTTAGGCTGTTTATTTTTACAATAAAGAAATCGCTTTAGGGATATAAATGTGCTTCTCTTCTTATGGTTTGATTATCGATATTATTATAAACGAAATATGTTAAATTCCTATGTTCCTCTAACAAAGAACTTGTCTCGTAATCTTATATTTTAGCTGAGTTGCAATTAAAATCCGCGTTAGTGACAAAATTGACGGCTTTAAACCCAACCTTACTTAAGAAATTAAAGTAAAAATCTGAAAAAGACGAAAATCAAATGAAAATTTTTGTTTCTATTAGTTCTTCTTCTCTTTGATAGGCACATATGCCTGTTTCATAACCAGTTATTGAATTTGGGCGTTATCTCTCCATCTTCTTTGGGGTCTTCCGATACTCCTTCTGCCTTGTGGGGATTTGTCTCGTGCCACGGTGCCACTCTCAGCATTCTATCTTGGGTCATTCTTGAAATGTGTAAGATCCATTCGTTTCTTCTGTGGACAACCCATTTCTATTAGTTAAAAGAATGAAATTCACAATTTCAATTAATGCATATTAAAAGGCTTAAGCGTATACGTTGAAAATAAAATCCAATCGGTAAAACAACAAAGGTTTCCGTCTTAATCGACCGTTGAAGTTTCCGGCGCACGCATTGGAATATATCGGTTTTTACTGAAACGCTTGGGAATTTTTTCAGGTTTAGCGACGAGATACTATTACTTCTGAATGTCTCTGAAAGACAAATAAGCAACAATTCGCTTAATTTTTCTAATTTTAGTCAGTACATGTAAACGTACGTTTAGTATCCGATAATATTTGCTTAAATAAGTAAATAGTTATACTTATCGCTGAGAAGGTTGAAAATTTAGATATAAGCAACACGTGAAACTGTTTTACATTTTGTATACATTAGGAACCTTCTGGGCATTTGTTCTAGGAAAGCGCTGTTAATTATTCTGCTCATTTCTCATACACTGGGATGTTAAGAATACCGGCTGATTTCAGTGTAATTTCTAAAATTTGGAAATTCGATTAACTCTTGGGCTTGATATTTTCTATCATCTAAATGAGTTGAGGTTATGTAATAACACTAATAACATACATTTTTTATGTAATTTGCCAGCCATTTTTGTGAATCTTGCGAATTTCCAAGTTTTTCTATAAATTCAGTAAGTTCCCCGAATCTTTCATTTTATGCTACGTACAAAGAATTGTAAAATTCGATTTTAAGTTTCTAAGAAATTGGCTTAGAAATTTCATATTCACAGGTCTTCCAGATGTTTTCCTCAGTATCTTCCATATTCATATTTTGTGCAAATTGGTGAAACGACCTAATTTTAATCTTGAGCACAAAGGCCTCGCAATTCCCACACCATTAACGTTTTAGTTTCAGAAACTCGTATATTATTCCAAATGAATAACTTCATGGATTAATCAGGTAGCCCAAACACACTGAAGATACAAATTCGTAGAAATTGAAATGCAATTTTGTCATTTCCTGGAAGCTCGTTATAACTACCATTAACAAACCGCTGGATACAGAAGGTTAGATGTGAAAATACCGATTCGAAGTAGACATAAAACGATGAGTGTAATAAGCTCAGCTTGAATGCGTTGAACTAGCGACTGTAACTAATTCCCTATTGCGGCAGCTGATTCGTATCGAACAGTGTTGTTATCTGGAATTTTATACGTTTTTAGATTTTCCGCTTTTTTTTATTATAATATTACGTTATTAAAACGAATTTATAGAATACATTTACAGCATGAAAATCTACAAATGTATGGATGAAAAACAAAACAAATGGAGCAAAAAAGCAACGAAGTTAATTAAAATGAAAGCTTAATTGCGTTGTTGGTGTGTGATACTGAATAAAAGGTAGTTTTGTTAGTTCCACTTTACATTAATGTCAGTCGCAAATCATTATGAAACCTCATATCAAAACGTGTCTGTCACGATTCATTCGTGATTACTAGAAAAGCTTCAGTTTTTGGACACAAAACACAATTTCACCGGACAGTTTCAAGCGAATGTGGAATAATTAGAAGGTTAAATGTTTCGTTAAACATGGCTTCAAATTTATAAATAAATCAAATTCTGTGAGTTTCGTACAGCTTGAAAACAATCTAAATATAATTTTCAGTCCTTTTTCTGTCCTGAATCTTGACGTCATTCATATGCTTGAAACTGATTTGCATAGACAATTTAAATTTAAAACAAACTTTGACCTTCTCTTTAGATTTTTCAACAGATATAAGTAAGTACTTGAATCTTTATTTGCGTTTAAGTACATTTTACGATCAATTCAAAAGCCGGCCATGAAGTTTTTATAATTTAAAAGGGGTGAGAAAGCACAAACGTGATCTTCCTTAGGGATTAAAAACATCGATGGTCCACTCTTTTATAACAAGAAAACTTTTCAATCCAATAACCTTAAGTGCCTTAAGTACAATTTTTGGAGCGGTTGCTCGTTTAGAATTGCGTTGAAGAAACAGTGGCGGCTCGTGATCTTCATGCAAATGTAAATTAATTTTTATAGAAGCACTTTGCGTAATTTTAGGGATTATTTGGATGTGAATTTGGGTTTAATACTACGAAAAGTAGGGGGTTTTAGAAATCACTTCTTGTCGTAGAATCTATCGTGGACTTGCGAATGGGGCCAATAAATTCGCAGATTATGATCTTTTCACTATTTTTTTTTCTTTTAACAGCACACGATCGCTAGCCTGATTTGCAATTTTCATATTCCTTGCATGGAATGTATACCCGTATACGCTTTGCATATTAAAGTCTTTCAATGCAAGTGGTTGAAATTTAGGTTGTTCATAAATGTTTACGAAGGGTTTATGCTGGAGTTTCCGGGGAATTTTGGCTTACATAGTATATTTGTGTTAAATTTACAAAATTTGATAATCGAAAATCGTGTGATTTTAACGTAAAACATCAACAAAATATTACAATATCGTGGAAGTACAGCTTTAATATTGAAGCTTTCGAATTAGTGGCCGAGACTGAGCCTTTAATCAAGAATTAGGTTTTAATTTCGAGGTCCAAATTTTGAATTTCTTATACGAAATCTGAGCCTCTATATCATTCTTGAAACATGAACATTCGTTGCAAAATTTGAATGCAACAACTGTGAGATGTGAATTTAAAATGTTAGTTTGGATTCACGAAATAAATCTGAACTTTACAGTACAAATCAGTGCCAAAAAGGTAAATCGTAATGCAAGAACGATTTGGAGTGGGTATCCATGCTTCGAAGGCTAAACTAACGTTCAACCTCAAAACTATAATTCAGGCTATAGTCATAACCTTCTCTACTCCTAACATAGGATTCTAGGATTCGAAGACTGAACCATCATTTAATCCGAAAACTTTAATTCAGGATTAAAATCATAACATTGTCCTTAGGATTCGAAGACCGTTATTCAGTCTGAAAACTCTAATTCGAGATAGTCATAACCTTATCTAAGGCTAAACCAACTTTCAGCCTGAAAACTTTAATTCAAGATTAAAATCATAACCTTGTGTAAACCTCATTTAGGATTCGAAGCTTAAACTGACATTCAATACGAAAACTCTAATTCAGGATTAAAGTCAGAACCTTGTTAAAGCCTCTCTTAGGATTGGAAGTCTAAATCAGCATTGAATGTGAAAACTGAAATCCAGGATTAAAGTCGTCATCTTGTCTAAGGCTAAACCAACATTCAATCTGGAAACTTTAATTCAGGATTAAGATTATAGCTTTGTCTACAACTCACTTAGGATTTGAAGGCTAAACCAATATTCAATCTGAAATCCTTAATTCAGGATTAAAATCAAAACCTTATGCAAACTTCACTTAGGATTCGAAGGTTAAACTAATATTCAGTCTGAAAACCCTAATTTAGGATTAAAGTCACAACCTTGTTAAAGTCTCACTTAGAATTACAAGGCGAAATCAACACTCAATTTGAAACTTTAATTTAGGGTTAAGGTGATAACTTTGTCTAAACTTCACTTGGAATTCGAAGGCTAAACTAACATTCAATCCGAAAACTTTAATTCAGGTAAACATTTACTGTTGGTTCTTTATATTATAAGCGAAGATGGTAAAAGCAGAACAGATGTTGAGCAAAACTTTGAACCATTGACGATATATTTAACTAAATTGATTTAGATATCGGTTACCCCTTTCCCTTGCTTGTTATTTTCGTGCTTTGATAAAAAACCCAAAGATTTTCAGTATTCTTTTGGCTTTTTTAGTTGGAATCGAAGCAACATCAAAGCCGCACAACTAATGTCGAGCAAACCTTTAAGCCATTGATTACATGAAATTTATATTGATACAAACAGTTCATTTTCGAGTATGAAAAATTATTAATTTTGGACTGAAATACAAAACCAAACATACCCGCCTTAACTCATGTGTTCCTGTTAAAAACAGTTCATTTTCGAGTATCAAAAATTATTAATTTTGGACTGAAATACAAAGCCAGACTTACCCTCCTTAGCTTATGTGTTCCTGTTACACACATTTAGTTTTCGAGTGCGAAACATTACTAATTGTGGACTGAAATACACAGCCAAACTTACCCTTCTTAACTCATGTGTTCCTATTACCAAAAGTTCGTTTTCGAGTGCGACAAATTATTAATTTTGGACTGAAATACGAAGGCAAACTTACCCTTCTTAACTCATGTGTTCCTATTACCAAAAGTTCGTTTTCGAGTGCGACAAATTATTAATTTTGGACTGAAATACGAAGGCAAACTTACCCTTCTTAACTCATGTGTTCCTATTTCCTAAGGTTCCATCCCGAGTGCGACCAATTATTAATTTTGGACTCAAATACAAAGCCAAACTTACCCTTCGTAGCTTATGTGTTCCTATTACAAAAGTTCGTTTTCGAGTGCAAACATTATTATCGATTCTGGACTGAAATACAAAGCCAAACTTACCCTCCTTAACTCATGTGTTCCTGAAATATTATTAATCTTCTCGCACTGAAATACAAAGCCACACTTACACTCCTTAACTCATGTGTCCCTGTTACAAACAGTACATTTTCGAGTATTCAAAATTATTAATTTTGGACTGAAATACAAAGCCAAAGTTACCCTTCTTAACTCATGTGTTCCTATTTCCTAAGGTTCCTTCTCGAGTGCGACAAATTATTAATTTTGGACTGAAATACAAAGCCAAACTTACCCTTCGTAGCTTATGTGTTCCTACTACAAAAGTTCGTTTTCGAGTGCGACAAGTTATTATGAATTTTGGACTGAAATACAAAGCCAAACTTACCCTCCTTAACTCATGTGTTCCTGTTACAAACAGTTCATTTTCGAGTATGAAAAATTATTAATCTTGCACTGAAATACAAAGCCAAACTTACCCTCCTTAACTCATGTGTTCCTGTTACAAACAGTTCACTTTCGATTATGAAAAATTATTAATCTTGCACTGAAAAACAAAGCCAAACTAACCCTCCTTAACTCATGTGTTCCTGTTACAAACAGTTCATTTTCGAGTTTGAAAAATTATTAATCTCGCACTGAAATACAAAGCCAAACTTACCCTCCTTAACTCATGTGTCCCTGTTACAAACAGTACATTTTCGAGTATTAAAAATTATTAATTTTGGACTGAAATACAAAGCCAAACGTACCCTTCTTAGCTTACGTGTTCCTGTTACACACATTTAGTTTTCGAGTGCGAAACATTACTAATTGTGGACTGAAATACACAGCCAAACTTACCCTTCTTAACTCATGTGTTCCTATTTCCTAAGGTTCCTTCTCGAGTGCGACAAATTATTAATTTTGGACTGAAATACAAAGCCAAACTTATCCTTCGTAGCTTATGTGTTCCTATTACAAAAGTTCGTTTTCGAGTGCGACAAGTTATTATGAATTTTGGACTGAAATACAAAGCCAAACTTAGCCTCCTTAACTCATGTGTTCCTGTTACAAACAGTTCATTTTCGAGTTTGAAAAATTATTAATCTTGCACTGAAATACAAAGCCAAACTTACCCTTCTTAACTCATGTGTTCCTATTTCCTAAGGTTCCTTGTCGAGTGCGACAAATTATTAATTTTGGACTGAAATACAAAGCCAAACTTACCCTTCGTAGCTTATGTGTTCCTATTACAAAAGTTCGTTTTCGAGTGCGACAAATTATTGAGTTTTGGACTGAAATACAAAGCCAAACTTACCTTTCTTAACTCATGTATTCCTGTTACAAACAGTTCATTTTCGAGTATGAAAAATTATTAATCTTGCACTGAAATACAAAGCCAAACTTACACACCTTAACTCATGTGTCCCTGTTACAAACAGTACATTTTCGAGTATTCAAAATTATTAATTTTGGACTGAAATACAAAGCCAAAGTTACCCTTCTTAACTCATGTGTTCCTGTTACTATGAAAAATTATTAATCTTGCACTGAAATACAAAGCCAAACTTACCCTTCTTAACTCATGTGTTCCTATTTCCTAAGGTTCCTTCTCGAGTGCGACAAATTATTAATTTTGGACTGAAATACGAAGCCAAACTTACCCTTCTTAACTCATGTGTTCCTATTTCCTAATTTTGGTTCGAATTTCAGTCGTAAACATGCAAACATTATTTTGAAATTTTAAAATTCGGATCAGCTCAAATCAGATTCAGATCCAAGAGAAGTTCAAATTTGAAGTTTATTCTGCACTCAGGATTGGTTTTCCAATCGCAAATTCAAATCAAGTTCAAATTTGAGTTAAAAGCATTCAAAAATTATTTTAGGCTTTCAATATTCGAAGCAACTCAAATTAGATTCAGATCCAAGAGGTTTGAACTCCTCGAAGACTTTAGTTTAATCTACATCTAGGAATAAAAGCCCAGTTGTTAAAATGGCTTTCCAATCCTGAATTCAAATTCAAGTATCAAATTTCAGTTGTAAAGAACTTCAATAATCGAAGCAGCTCAAGTCAGATTCGGATCGAAGAGAAATTCAAATTCGGGGACTTTAGTTGGAACCACATCCAGGAGGAAAAGCCCAGTTTCTAAAGTGGTTTTTCATTCCTAAATTTAAACTCAGGTTTTGTACTATAAAAGGCGGCATTAAATTCAGAAAAGATCGCCCAAGGGTTGAACCAAAATATAAGCAAAGAAAATCTATAATTAAGATCTTATCACAACCCTTAAAAAGACTTATGGTATGATAATGTCGCAAAAGGGAAACAGTAAGACATTATAAAATGTAATATATTTAACTAAACGTGTAGGTGACTTGATCCAATCCTTTGAAGGAGGCAAACTAGCTTTAATGTTTGGAATACAAAGGCATTTTATCGAACCTAACCTACACAACCACCAATAACTTACGACTGGTTAAATGGGCTTAACATTTATTAGACACGTGAAAGTTTATACAGTCGTTACTGAAAACTTTCTAGATTTCTGTATACAAACGTTGTTTTCGGCCTTACTAATTTATGTTATGTTGTAATCCTGACTAATAGTGTGACGTGAAGTAACGAAGCTTAATGTACTGTACTGGATATACGTAATTATATCAAGGATTATATGGGACGAAGTCCACCTGCTCCGTTTTCTTGCTACGTTTTTTTTTTTTTTTTTGTTAATATTAACAGGACTAATAATAGTCCAGTTTGGAATTATCAAATCTACCAAAGAAATTCTGACGATTTTTCTAGTTGCTACTAAAGTTATTTCCAGCTGCATTTGCATGATAAACATAGCTTAATTTGCATGTAAATCGCTACTGCAATGTAGGTACTTTTCATAAGATAATTTAATAACACAAAATGAATGTGATTTTAGCTTGAAGTTTCATTTTAAATATACGTATTCTTTAACTAGTTTATTATTATTAGTTTAGTTTATAAGGCAGAATAAAGGTAGAATTACCTTCCGTGCGGAGTTATTCAGTAAAGTAACTATTCGTAAGATTTCCATGTTTAAACTTGTGTGCCATGTAAAATTTACCTAAATTATAATGATGAGCATAAGAAACTATTTTCCAATTCCTTGTGTTAAACTAAAATATTGATTATTAAGTGGCCTGTTATTAACTCATATGCAGCATCTTTGCATGTGTTCAAGATACGAAGAAGCAGATTCAACCATGAGTGAGAACTTCACATCCAAATACCTGCGTGTAAAACCACACTATTCAATTCGTTGAACTAAATAGAGTTTTTACGTTTACTAAGGTTGAAACTAACCAAAAAGAGGGTTTTGTTATGAAACAATTTTCAGTACTTTTTCTTCAAGTTGATTATTGCTTTGTTTATTTTTATTAAATTTTTGTTCCACATTGTTAACAAAAAATAAGGTGGGTAACAACAAAGGCTCCAAAAGTGATAAATGACATTTTGACATTTCATTTTGTTACCTTCAACTTTGTCATAGATATTTCTCTTTCTTATTTGCTTATTTGTGGAATGTGCTTTTATTGACTAAACCCACTTCTATATTTTCACAAAAGTCCAACAGTGGCCTTGAGTGTAAGGTGTTTTAACACTACGAATCAAGTCCAAATTTCTGGATCATATCTAGTAATTTAATTCACCAAAGTGAAAAAACATACAGTGGTATAACAAAGGAGTGGGTGAGAAAAGCAGTTGGTAAAAGTAGTTGGTTTGTAACAGTTGATAAGGAAAAGTTCAGATTTAGTTATTCAGAAACATGCTACAGAACTTGTGGATAGGTAACAAAAAGTACAGCAGAGTGTGGCCCTGTAACAGCAGGCCAGGGAAATGCAGCGGTTTAATTACGAAGCGAAAGGATCTTCAGCAGAATACGAAAAAAGGGAAAGACAAGAAGAAACATAAGCCTTTCATAAGAGTAAAAAGACGTTTAGGTTCCCAAGACAGGCTAGACAACCGGAAACTCGCAGATGAGAAGACAAGGCGGATAATGAGAATGAAGAATTCTCATCTGAAGAAGAAGTAAGAAATCAAGAAAAAGAAGAAACTGCAACCAAGATAGTTAAATCGCCAGAAAAAACTAGAAACTCAGGAAAAGGCAAACATGATCAGGACAGAAAGGAAAGAAAGTAATCATAAATATGATGAAAGAAATGATAACCACATCAAAGAATTGCATCGCGAACAAGAGTACCAAACAAGGAGACATATAAAAATAAGAAAAGAGCTGCGAGAACTAAAACACGAAAATCAAGCAAACTACAGCTACCTGACCATACTACAGAAGGAAAACACAGAACTAAAACAAAGAGTGGCGGAGTTATACGAGTACAAAAAATGTGAACGTATACAGAGAATAGAAGAGCTAAAAAGAGAGATAGGAACCTTTATGAAGGATAAAATAAATTTAGAAGTGAATTCAAAGACTTCCATTGTCAGTGTCAGTATTAACAGAACGTCTTCCGGGTGACGATGACATTTTTACTTTCCAAAAAGTTAGGGTATTTTAATTGTTATGATACAGATAATTGCAATTACAGAAAAAACGACCAGCTTCTTGTAAATAAGTGTAAACCACTAATGCTACTGGTCGACGGTGGTCGACACGTCCTGTGTGACAACCATTTTAAAAACTTGCTGGTCGTGGATGATCGATATCGGTCGATCGAAGTCCTATCTGACACCCGCCTTAAGATCAACAAAAGGTATGTGCATTGTGGTTGTTGCTTCTCATGACCTTCAGCCTGAATTTCTCTTAAAATGAAAACTTAATCCATAACCCGCATTCTTTTCCTAAATTCACTGTGATACTCTCCCACAATAGTCCCCATTCTTTTGGTTAGTTTGTTTGTTATACAGGTTGACAATATTTTATACGCAACTTTAAAGAAGGCTATAGGTACCTCTATAGTTCTCAAGGTCTCTTCTAACACCTTTCTTGAATATCGGCTGTAGTACTGCCTCTGTCTATTCCTTTAGCATTTATTCTTGGTCCGGATTATATTTAGTAGCTTATGTATTTGGTGGTTTAACCTAATCTCCTTTATATTTAAACGGCTGTTATTTCATGTAGAGAATTTTCATCCAGAATGTTACTTTCTAATGTTTCTTCCTCTTCCATCAAAAGGTTATCGTTGGGTAAGTAATTCAAATAACCCTTCCAAGTTTCTATGGTCACCGCCTCACCAACAAGTTAACATTTTTAAGCAATCCTTCTGTTAGCTTTGGAGTGTTCTGAACTGAACGTGTTGATGATACTTCCAGCGTTGGTTACAGAAAAGTAATTAGGTTTTTGTACATAAAAATTATGAGCTAATGAAGTCCTAGTTTTAGATTTGTTGTCGTTTATTTTGTGTTTTATGGCTTATTCTGACCTTATCATCTGAACTAAGCCCTGTATTTTGACGATTCCGATGGCTGTTGTGATTCCTTCTTCAGAAATTATATTATATAAGTTAGTCTGAGAAAAACGAACAATATCTTCTCAACCTATTTCTCATTTATTTTTTTGTTAAATAATTAAAATCATTTTCTTTTCGAACTATAATTGTGTTGTAGTTGATTACCTAAACAGGATACAAAATTAAATTACCCAAACTGTTTGTTGCACTTTCTAATGGAAGGTAATCAGTATCGAGCTGTTTTCCTAAAAGTTCACTGATGCGGTATAAATTGGATTACGCTTCGGGTTACTATCAAAGTTGATCTAGTATTGGGTGCAAATTGAGGTAATTCGCATTGAGATATATCTGACAGAAATAAAGTGTTACTTCTACCCTATTTCCCCACTTCTGAGAATCCTTTCGTAAATTTCAAGACAGTATAACACCGACTTGATAAGCCTTACGGATTATGATGGATTTTAGAAGGCTCACAGAGTTCCAAAACTGGGGTTAACTTCTACGTACACCATGGAGTATATAAATAGATGCAGTAAAATGTTTCAAATTACCCTTACGAACCTTTAAATGTTTCGGGTTTCTTAGAAGGAAAAATTCAGGTATGTATCACGCCCACGCATTCCAAGTTATTTCGCTTATTTGATGCTATAAATATTTTGAATTGCTTCTCTTTACGGAGATAACGCACTTGAAGGCGAAATATTTACAGAAATGTTACGTAAGCGATCGGTTATTACCTACTGTTAAGATCGCTTCTTTTTTTTATCGGTGCGATATGAAAATGGTTTTAAGGACATAGCTTGCTTTCTGTGTGCCATCTTGGAGATCTTTTCGATGGAGAATGTCTAAAAGGTTCGTAGGCCTAGTGCAGGCGATTAAAAAGATCAATAATCTGATTTTTCTGATGTTATAGACGTCGCTAATTACTAAATTTTTAACAAAATACCTCAAGGATGTGATGTATTCCTCATCCACTTAACTAATCACTTATGTTTCAGTTGAAGTATTTTACGTTTGTACAAATCCACTTTAAAATCTTTACGTTTTGTTCATCCAGTAGGCAAGTAGGTACTCTAAAACTACGACGAGTAAATCCTATCAGAATGCAATCACCTACATACCGCAAGACGAAAACCCTGTTTTAATCCCATTTCAATCGGAAACTAAGCTGCTTGATTCCACTTTACTCGGAAACATGCCCCAATTCTATCATATATGCCTTAACAAGTTCCATTTAACTTTACGTTTTAGTTAAAGCCTCAATAGTTTTGTGTGATGTATTTCCTACGTCCTTCATATTAGACTTGTATTACCATAGTCCTTTGGGGGAAGTTACAAAATATGTTACGATTACTGAGTAGGTATCCTAAAAATGTACAAGAAGCAAACAGAGCCTTCAAAACAGTAAGTATGGATGATTCGTATGTTTGATTTATCTTCATAGATATTTGCGCAATTCAGAAACAATTTGACGTAAAATGTTCCATTTCTAAAGTACCTACATTTCAAATTCAGACGATTTTAACGTTTCGCTCACATCAAAACCCACTCCTGTTTCCATTCATGCGGACATAAAAATAATATTCGCGATAGTTTTATTTTGTCTGTGCTTTTAATGCGTTCTCGCGTGCTTTTTACCTTTAATTTAATCGCCTTTTAAATTATTTTATTTCGATTAAACTTGTTGGTTAAAATTTTTACATGAACATTCTAAGCCTTTAGAATGTACTGCAAAATTTAATTGTGGTCATTAATTAAAATGCACTGAAATGTTTGTTTTTTCTGCAATCAACCTCAAGTTTGTACGTTTTACTGATAAACGTCAGAGCTTCAAAGCAAGCAACACCGATTTGTATGGCAAATTCTAGACTACCTACACTCTAAACCTAAACGATAATTTCCAGAAGCCCATTGCTTCTTACGTTTACCTTCTGTAAGGAAATGCATACGAAGATTGCAGCATCAAGTAGAACATTCACAAGGCAATAAAAATCGAAGTCGTACGCCAGTTGTTTATAAATTTCCGTTTAGGAGGAACACGCGAATTTTCTGTTCGAGTGGGTTGGAAGTTCTTTTGTTAAAATCCTTAAAGAAGATTAAGTGAAAGCTTTCGATAGTTTCTGTGCGCTGACGTCATGGAAAACAAATGAAGTATTGCTTCTAACAACAGCCTAATTATACAGGGTGCATTATAAGAATAAATCGGACTAGTTATAATTTTTTTATTGGATGAAGAGGAGGCAGGGGTACGGCGTGATAAATCACTAGTTTGATCCCATCTACCAAAGCTAAAAAATAGTGTTTAAAATACGATTGATTTAGTGAAAGTGTGTGGAAAGGAGCCAGAAGTTATGTAAATATTATTTGTGGAAACACTAAAATTAACAATTCTAAAAACAGTGATAAAGTAAAGGCGAAACCAGCCAAGGTTCCAAGTCTTTTCAAAAACAGGAATAGAAGATTGTCTCATAAATAGATAATGAATAAGCAAAAGAACGCAAAAGATTTAATTAGAACACTAAAAGTATAATAAGAAAAAAATATAAAAAAAGAGTAAAGAAATTCCACAAGGATTTGATGACTGGCAGAAAGATCAACCACATTTAATCATAAGAAGCATAAAAACTAAAAGCACTGCAGAAGAGTAGGTAGGTATAAGCAAAGTCTTAGAATTTTCCGAAAAGAAAGAAATACAAAAAGCAGCACAAAGCAACGAAGGTTATAAGATCGAAGAAACCAAGCAAATGCTATTAGTAATAAAGTAAGAATTAAAATAAGATTACAAAAAAGTCATGAAGAGGTAAAAGCCGAGTTCTGAAAGCCACAGGAAGAAATAATTGAATTGAACAATAAATTAAAAGTCAAAGAATAACAGTGGGTTGAAGAAATACATACGATGATGAAGTATGGACTGTCACAAAACAAAACAAAAGAAGATTAGAACTTTGAGAGAGAAGAGTTTTAAGAAAGATTTATGGACGAGTTAAAGAAAACAATATAATATTTAGATGCAGAATAAATCAACTAGAAAATAACATTACTACAAGTTTATTAAAAATAATCGTTACATTATCGCTTTAAATTATCACAGACAAACAAAACATTTCCATAATGCTTGGTACTTGCTGTATTTATGAGCTACATACAGGGTGATTCAAAAGGTATGGTCCAAACTTAAGGGTGTGATTGGTGATGTTAAAATAAGTAAAAAATACCAATAAACTCATGTCCGATTCACAATTGTTTTCCAGTTATAACAACATTTACGATAATTTATTAATAATAAAAAACGTAGGTATACAATTACAAGAAAAATTAATAAGTATTACAACAAATGTTCAAAATGTCCACCTTATACTTGTATCCAACGCCGATGTGAATTGTGCAACGGTGCCCCGTCATGCTGATACCACATGGATCTTCGCACATCAAGATACATATCTTGATCTTGTACGTAGCGTACGCCAAACTGACGACTGGGGAATATTTAATTGCTTCAATTGTGCCATCATTATTGTACACGTTATTTCTTCCGACATGAGGTGGTCCAACCCTACTTGTTTCGCACAAATTTCGGTGCAATCGTTCAAACGTTCGGTGGTCAGACTGTCTCCGGTGAGTATACTTTCTCCCATACTTTACCACAGCTGCACGGGCATTTCCGTTGCAATAACCATACACAAAATGCATTTCTGCATAATCACGTACAGAAAATCAATGGCTGCATCATCGCCACATTTATTAAAAACTACTTCAACTCAAGCTTGAAACGTCTTCTGCCATAAGAAATTAACATTTGTTTTATTTATTTCCTAGATAACGTGATTTGGCAGAACACAGATAAAAACAAAGAAAACCTCTGTAACTAGATAACGGTTGGAAATAAGACACGGTTTATTGGCATTTTTTGCTTATTTTAACATCACCAATCACACCCCTAAGTTTGGACCATACCTTTTGAATCACCCTGTATTTTGATACAACGTCCTGTATTTGCAATAAAGAGTAAATATCTCAAAGTAAAAAGTTCCCTATTGTTCTTGATCAATTCAAACAATTCCTTTGTAATAGTTAAGGAAACAATCTGATAAGAAACCCATTTCAGTAATCAATAACCTTTTAACCCATGATCACAAAGGCCATTCTTCACATTTAAAAACACGCACTGGAAGGTAAACGTACACACAATTACCGTAATTATTCGCTTTGCAATACTAACTTATGGAAAATTCCATAAAGATTGAACTGAAACCTTTTAAAGTAAAATTGCAGTAAAACAGAGTGTGTCACTATTACTTTAGCGATTGTAGATATGTTAATTTTTCACTTGACACGAACGCGTACATAAGGGTGATTACGTATGTGTACATTTACTCAACTGAATTTATTTTTATTTAGAAAACAGACGGGAATAACTTTTTTAGCGTGTAATTTTAAATTTAAATTTGGTGTTATCTGTTAAAGCATGGAACAGAAATAGATATAAAATATTTTGGTATAACTTTAACATTATTTTTAAATATACTGCAAGGTTTTGTTTTACGTTCCTCATAGTTTTTCTTTCAATTTTTTTGGCTGCAGATTGACTCTGTTATGACTTGTTTATTAATTAACGTAATGAGTTACAGGGGAGCGGATTGCAGTAGAGACCAGTTCTTGGCAAAAACTCTATTAAGGTAAAGAATAGCAAACGAAAGAAAAGAGAAAGCAATACAAATCAAGCGGAGAAGTTAACTCAAAATAAGACGCAAGAAATAGGCACAGGGGAAGTACAGAGGAGGAATTCGGAAAACACAGAAACCTAAATCTGAGTGACAATGAAGAAACGTAGCACATGGAAGAAGCTTGGAAAAAGAACAATCGTCGAAACAATTGAAGAGATAATAGGCAGAACCAAGAGAGAAAACAAAATTTAATTAATAATAATAAATTGTTAAATTTAACGTTTTTTTTTCTGACGAGGCCTGGTTCACCCTTTCGGGATATGTAAATTCACAAAATATGAGGTTATGGAGTGCTCAAAATCCTCATACTTTTCGGGAAACTCCCCTTCACCCGTTAAAAGTTGGTGTTTGGATTGCTGTGTCTCGAAAACGTATTATCGGACCCACATTTTTCCACGAAATTGTTACTGCGCAGAGATAACGGAATATTGTACATGAATTTATTAATCAGCTTCATGAGGCTGAGCTCCGGCAAGGCTACTTCCAACAGGATGGCGCGACTGCACACACCGCTCAAGAGACCATCAATTACCTACGTGAATTTTTTACGATCGAATAATTAGTTTACATACAAATTCAGAATTTCCACCTAGATCACCAGGCTTGACTATTTTAGAATACTTTATTATATTCCCTTATCTGAAAAATAATGTATACAAGACCCCTATTAACAATATCGAGGAACTGCAAAACAGAATTACCGAACAGTGTGTCAATATAACTCCTCAAATTCTTATAAATGCTTTTAATAGTATGAAAAGACATGTACATTTGTGTCTGCAGGAAAACGGTGGTCATTTTGAACAGCTTCTTTAGGTTTTTATGTTTATTTTTCTGTACCTGTGAAGTCAAAAAATTATAAGTTCCAATTTTAATGATTAGGTACCTACTTGTTATGATCTATTTAACAGTGTAGTAATTTATTTGTTACTGTTATCGTCTAAATTGACATAAAAAAACTCATTTCTTCAAAAATTGGTTTATTTACAATGCAACTTAAGCTAACATTAACATACTGCCGGTTAGGTACCGGCGCTTGCGCTTGCGCTAAGAAGACTGTGCCTAAACGTTAGTCAATTGGTATATAAAGCTTGCAGTAGACATTATTTTATTTTTCCATGGCCAAGCCTTATGTAATTTCTTTTTGAACTCATGGTAGACACATCTCGATATCTCATGGCCCTCAGTACAGAAAGAGAAAACGCATCTACTACTCAACCTAAAAAAAATTCGTTCTGTCAAAGTCAAAATATGAAAAAATATTATTAGTTAAAACCTATCTTTATGTTATAATAAGCTGAGAAACTTGCAATATAGGTGGCAGCTAATAAATGTATTTATTTTCAATTTCATAAGGATAACAATTTCAAATTTCACGCGCTTTTTCCTGAGTGCCGCATGCTTTTAGGTTTCACTATTAGACTTCCATCTCACTCTTTCACAAATTCGACGTGCATGTCGTGGGCCATGAAATATCGGGATACGTCTACAACCGTTTATTAAAATGGCACTGTAGTCCAGTGAAATTAGACATTGCGCTTCGGAAAAATTCCCGGAAAGCTGGATTTTACTATGGACCTTGACATTGTGATTCTAAACAATATGTCAAAAGTCCCCATCGATCCGAGTGCCGCTAAAAGTTTCACGCATGGTCAAATGTCACTCAACGTGGTTTTTCGTGAATATCTCGTTAACTGTTACAGAAAAAATAGTTATTGTCAAATTTGTAACTTAGAAAGTTTCCTACAAAAAAGATACAATGCTTTTTATTCATAGGAGTAACCATTATGGAGATAATGCGATTTATAAAGTTGTAACGAACAGTGTGCACTGCTCAAGCAATCCTTGTTTGTCAACGGATGTGCTTACTCAATATTTTTATTAATTTTTATTACTGATGTGGGGAAATTGATTTAACAAGATCATATTTTATTTTTACACGCTATGACAGGTTGCGACAGACACTACTTCAGCAATTTTTAAGAAAGGTAAAATTAATGTCTTCAAATTCTTTGAAAAGGGTATGGAATTAATAAATTACACAGACGTTCTTACTAAGACAGAGTGTTCTCCAGACTTGATTTTCAGCAATGGAATTCGTTTTCTTCCCGCCATGTATAAAGCCCCGGTAATTCTTCCCGCCATGTATAAAGCCCCGGTAAAAAGTATCTATTGATACTCACAGATATTCAACCTTTGTAAAATCTACGCAGCTCAAAAAACCTGTTCAGTTATCTACTCTTCCCCTAACATCTAGTGCTGCTCGGCAACATTTATATCGGGTCTATTATCATGTTCAAATATGGCTAGGCAATGAGCTTACCTCTGAAGATTGGGGATGGACGTTAAAGGATAATGCTTTGGAGCCAGTTCATACTCTGCTTCCACCTGCTCCGGACATACTGCTGAATACTATTCTCTGTAATGGCACCAAGGGCTGTAGCTTAAACTGTGGCTGCAGAAAAGTTGGTTTGTATTGTTCAGCAGTATGTGGGAATTGCCAAGGGCAATCTTGTTTAAATGTAGCACCCGATATAAATAACGTCGGTAATTGCGACCCCCCTGAAGATGTAGATCCATCGTGTTTTCTGGCTGAATCTATGGAAATACAGGAAACATCAGAAGAAGGAAAAACAGAAGAAATAGAAGAAGATGATGATGATGAAGAGGAAATCATGCAAATTGAAATAGAGTTTGAAGAAAATATTAATTATTAAAATTAATAATTTCCTGCTTTAACCCAAAAATTTATTAATTAAAAAAATTCATAATTTTTTTTTCAAACAAACAAATGTGGATTAGGCTTACTGGGGACACCACGTAAAGAAAAACGCACCTTGTACTCTACCTCGAAGGTGGTGTGGAAAGGAGTGCACGTTTCGTAAGAAAAATAAATGTTAAAACTCTGTAGATCGCATTATCTCCAAAAGAGTGGCTTGTATGATAAAAGTCGTTATAGTTTTTTGTAGAAAATTTCCTAAGTTACAAATTTGATAATAAATACTTTTTCCGTAAAAGTGACCGTTAACGAGATATTCACGAAAAACCATGTTGAGTGACATTTGACCACGCGTGAAATTTTTAGCGGCACTCGGATCGATGGGAACTTTTGACATTTTGTTTACAACCACAATATCAAGGTCCATACCAAAATTCAGCTTTCCGGGAATTTTTCCGCCATCCTTTTCTAATAGATTTCTTCGTTAGCCGCAGAACATAAAAAATCTAGAATTTCGTTGACTGTCCTAAACATGCACATTTTGAGTTATCAGATTCATTTACCATTTTCTGCAGTTTTTCAAATGTTTCACACAAACAACACGAAACAACGCGACCATAAAAATAGACAAGTGGTGGACGGAGTTATTGATATGTATTATCGCTTTGTTAAACGTTCGTGTTAATTTTTAATTCCAAATAAAACACATAGTGTTAATAAATGTTTAAAGTTGTAAAAACATTATTATGATACAAGGTCAATGGTTGTTTGTAACTCCTAGGCTGGTTTACAGTAGCCCATCCGCCCCTGCATGGGACACCCTGTATAATGTTATTGTGATAAGAGACCGGTGGTTCCTTGTAACTCTCGGGCTAATTTACAGTTGCACCGATAATCACGCTTCCTATAAATAGTATAAAATCCCACTTTTAACCTTCAATATGTAACACAACATAATAATACCAGGTTAGTTTCATATATTTATTTATTTTTATGAAGGGCCCGTAGTATATCTCTGCGGGGAGGCCCTAAAGTTTTTTGCTACGACACTGAGAAGACAAAAGTTTCAGAGTAATTTGGGAAGTACGAACATTTAATAACACTGTTTTTGATTAAATAATAAAGGAGAAATTTGGAAAATACGGAAGTCCTATTCATCGAAAACGCAACAGCATTGCCCCCTTAATTGTAGCAAGTCTTTTGTGGTTGCTTTCGGTTGTAAATATTATTATTAAATAAGGACTATTTAAAAAATATTATACGTCAGAAATTTAGTTAGACAAGCTTTACTCACAATTTGCATTTGCGTACCGTTGGTTGTCTACCTTTTACCACAAACTTATTTATTTGTTTATGCTCGTAAATTCCAAAAGCTATACGTAATCTACAAAAACTTCTAGTTTAAACAACATCCTGCATGTAGGCTCATCACGTTATTTTAATTTAAAAAATAATCACCAGGCTTACGTCCAAGGCCTTTAACGTTCAAACAACTTCTATTATGATTTTTTCTAATGGATTTACTTATGAGGGTCTTCATATCAGCTGGGTTAATAACGCTTATCTACTAATATTTTTTTAATATAAAAAAATGCAAATAACTTACCTTTTATGCTCGGAAATCAACGGCTTTGTCGACGGTTTACAACCTGTTTTTGTATGATTAGACGGTAGGTTCAGGTGTGTATTTAAAGAATGGGTTTTGTGGGAAGGAATATAAAAGACACAGATATAAATTGCATGGTTGAAGCTTTATTCACCCATATACTGTTTCAAAATAAACATAGCAATTAGCAAAATAATGTATAACAAACAGTATCGGCTGAATGTTCAAACACGAGCCATTTACACAAAAGTAGGTATTGTATTAAGGCATCTCGATTATACAGTTCATACATACAAATAAACCTACTAGCGCGACATTCCCGAATGCAGCTTAGCAAATTTAGCTGCTAAATATAAAGACTCAACAAAATATACTTAACATTTGAATAACTTAACAAATAAAGGCGACTTTGTCACAAAACAATCTGTACAAGCTACTCTAGGCTATTTACAAGTTGATGATGTGTTCCCTGGCCGAAGGGGCCGCCCTGGTCCCGCGCCCGAGGGCGATCTTGGCGGCCGCACGTGGAATGTCAATCTCTTACCGAGTGGAATCTCACATCACTGGAATATACAGCACGTGCACACTGCTACGCGGCAAAGTCCACTTTGTCCCACGAGAGAGCAGCAGTAAGGTCAGTGGGCGACCGAAAGTCTTCCAAACAGAATGGATCGAATGGATCTTGCACTGTACCCAGTAAAGGATCGTAACCACTCAGGTCAGGTTCTTGAGGGGCAAGAGGAGCAATGGAATTGCCATTCTGATTTTCACTGGGAAGTAAGGATTCTAACCAATCATCCGTATCCATAGGCACGGACATTTGTTCCATATCAGAATTATGTGTACAATTTTCAGAGGATTGCTGACCACCTCCAAGTTCCATAACCAACTGGCTGAAATCCATATTTTCAAGGGTATCTAGGGTGTCCAACAGGTCAGCGGGATCCAATCCGAGCGCCGCTTCTGGGCTGTTGGGATCAATGGAAGGTTGCAGGTTATTCGGGAAAATTGGTTCTGTTCCTTTTGTTCCTGCAGAGCCTGGAGTCGATGGATCTTGAGCAGCACTAGCAGGAAGTTCGCCGTTCTTTATTAATATTTCTAAAACATCATCGACAATTTGACTCTTTACGTTGCTCTTTTGTTTCTTAATCTGTTTGGTAGCTTCCTCGTAGAGCGGTGGTGGTGGTTTGATGTCTTCATTACTGCATTCCATTTTAACCTCAGGGGGATTAAGTACAGGAGTAACAATCGTATTAATAAAACTTGGCAAAGAGTTTGCACGTGCGTGTCCGTTCACTAACTTAGCTTTTCCTTGCACTAAATGATTAAGTACAGTTGCAGCATCATTTCCGTTAAGAAGTAGTCCTCCCGCTAGGTTCTTCTGGTTTTGGAAAGCCACATGCTGTTGTTGTTGTATTCGCTGTTGTTCTTGTGCCTGTTGAGCTTGTAAGGCCTGCAATTGTTGCATGTGCACAGCCAGTTGTTGATTCTGCTGACGAGCTTGCAAGTGCTTTTGTAGTGCTAGTAACTGTGCCTTTGGTTCGGCTCTGGTAGCTGCCTGCAATTTTAACTGGGATATAGTAAGTTCCCTTTGCAGTTCTTCAATTTGCCTTTGTTGTTCCCTAACAATATCATCTCTGTTAGGTGGTGGTTGCTGTTGTTGTTGTTGCTGCTGTAGTGGTGTTAGTGGTGGGGAAGGAGTAAGTGGACTCCGAGGTTCGCCAATATCCATCTTCTCCTGAGTGTCATCCATACACAAAGAGTGAGGTGAACCGATCTCTTCCTGTTGTTGAACAGAATTGTTATGAAAGTCGTTGCTGTTAGAATTAGGCACAGTATTATCTACATTCGAAGCACTCGATTGATTAATCATTTCACAGCCCCCGGTGAAAGGTTTAAGTCTTTCTATAAGTTGGGGTTTCGAACCTGACACTGGCAAGCTGCGTCGTTTCAGTTCTGCTTTTAAATCACTCACTTTCATGTCTTCTAATCGACCCACAAGCTTTGATGGCACCGGAGACTCCGCAGACGTTGATGCTGCAGAAGGGGTTTGTGGAGATGAAGTTGGGGTTTCATTGCCGTTCTTTTGCGAAGCAGGGAGAATAATTTGAGGATACTTATGCTGCAACTGGAGTTGGAATTGTAAGAGCAACGTTTGTTGCTGAAGTAGTAAATCGTATGATGATTCTACATTAGAACCATTATTTGCTGAGGAATTCTTTTGAGCACTCGGTGGACCCTTATATTCATGGAATTTTATTGTGCGAGTTTTTGGTGCCGATTTGGACTTTGATTTTTTTCTATTCTTATCTTTGCCGGGAGCATCACTTTTTGCAGGTGACAGAACGGGTCTCGGAGTAAGACACACTGGCATCGGGGGTGGAATAGGTGTGGGAGGTTGTGGCACAGGACTGGCGATAGATGACAAAGGACTAAGGGTAGAAGTGGAAGAAACCAGCGAAGCAGGACTAGATGCTGAACCGATCGACAGCACCGGAGCACCAACCGACCGAGTCAAGTCTGCAAACACTATTTCACTATTATCTTTATTAAAGACCGGTGTAGCAGTTGTAACCACCACGGCGCCTTCTGTAGCGGGAATAAGAGACACCACTATTCCCGCAGATTTGGCTGCTGTCTCAATGACGTCCGATGGTCCAGGACTAACGAGAGCATCGCCTTCGGAACTCTGAGAATCATCTTCGAGACATACATAGCTTTGAGGGTGTTGCGGCCTGTTGAGCTGCCCTTCACAAGTAGCTTTATATGGAATGCGACCAGATTTAACTGCACTTTCAATGGGTTCCTCTGTATGCAAGATGTTCTTTTGAATGAGCTCCAAAGGACCAGGTCTATGGGATAGTTGGTCATTCAGCTGATCTGCCAGTCGAGCCTTTTTCAGCATTCGCTGCCTTTCGGCCAAACTAGGGTCCACATGTCCTGGATCTTCATCTAATATATGTCTCCTCTCTAGTTCTTGCCTGGATGGCCTTTGTTGAATTTTCGCCTTTAAAATATCGCCCGTTTTAGCACGTTCTAATTGACGACGTTGGCCATGGTATGCTGCGGGTGTTTTGTGAGCTGTGCGAAAAAAATGAACTTTACACTAAACTAAAATTTAACAAGAATCCGTCAAACTTACGAGGCATAATTCCTTGCGCTACCAGCTGATCGAAGGGGCGCCGGAGCATCAGCTTCACCTTGAGGGCTATAATAAACAAACAAAATATAAGTGACATCATGTGGAGGTGCATCGATTATATGAATGATGTAGGCGACACACGTCTCCGGAAGAGCGTATGCGATATCCGACACTGACCTAGACGGGGTCAACACACAGAAACTCTTTAAGTTTATTTGCCGACAATGCGCCGACAGTCGGTTCCGGATGAGAATTTTCGGATATGCAAATTTTAACTGTACTAAAGCGGTATTATTTATTAATAGTCACTTACACTCTTTATTCTGCTCTAGCGTATTGAGGAGTGGTGTAGTGTCCACCACCGCTTTAGGGGGTGAATCCCTAGAAGTAGCGGGTGGTCCACCCTCGGCCATTGTATTGTTGTTTTTAAACCACTCCGGGTAGATAGCAGCGATTGTATCCACCAAATCGCGATCCAACTGAAGCTGCCAATACCCGGAGCCAGAATCACTCCGGTGACTGGACTCTGTAACAAAACATCGTTTTAAAATCGTTCGTTTTGTAGGTATTTACAAAGGAAAAGCGTGAAAACTACGGGGAAATACCTGAACTTAAAGCGACTTTGTTTCGATACGACACTACAGGTGGAAGCGTATAACGAATATTCCTGGTTTGCTTTCATCCTTTGCGCGACAAGTCAGGGCGCAAATAATTAACTAATTAAATTAATATGCCAACAAGAGAAAGGACGCCAGTAGACTGAACTTATAATCGACTGCTCTGTAACGTGTAGGAGTTATAGGTGCCACTCGAACCGGATCCATTTTAACATTTATTATTTACATTTTAATGTGTTTATTTCTATTTTCTTTTTTTTTTACAAACGGGGCGTAAGTGCTGAACTTTACGTATGATAAAATCAATGGGAGTGTTACCGGTAAAAAACAGCGCTTTAGCCTAAGTTTTAGGACTAAATTTAATTATCCTTGGAAATGAGCACCTGCGACGACAAAATTTTATTGGACTGCTGTACATGTGTAAACTATATTATTCGAAACGTAGGTAGCACTTTATGACCACACAGCAAGTGATTAATTTTAGTATATAGCCTAAGGTACAAATTACGATCGTTCTTATAAAATAAGTGAAGCCAATTACTGAAGGATTACACTTGAGTGACTGCCGATTGTTACGAAGTTAATTACTTAATTATATTAATGAATAATGACGAATTTTTTCATTTTAAAAACAAGGTTCATCTGGAAATAAAAGGGGCAAACAAGGTGTAACAAAAAGGGTATCTGTTGAAACAAACACAGAAGGGCTAATCAGGCATGAAAGAGAAAAGACGAAGGTTCGAAAAATGTTGGCAAAAATCAAAAATTAAAACCCTCAAACATAAAAAAAACTTCACCTAGCATAAGATAGTTAAACAAAATACTTGAAGACTAGAACAAGGTTACAGCTCTAAAATTAATCCTAATTTGCGAGTTGTGCGTGCGCGAATCCAACAATTTGTAGTTTCAGACTCAAAACTATTGTACGGGTTTTCTAAAAATAATCAGGTCGTAATGGCTACACATACGAGCCATTAAAATTCAGTTTTCCACACTTTTAAATGATTCATTTGTTGATGCGTTCGCGTACTCCAACGAGAAAAAGAGAAAGAGAGAAGGGAGACAAAAGAGTTACGCAAGTTGTTCATTATGCGTGTCAGTCAGCGCCCACCTACATAAGATTTTTGCGGTGCGTATTCCGTGATTTGCATCCGCGTGTAGGATTATTTGTTATTCCCGTCAGGTAGACAGCAATCCTTAAAGTTAATTATACCAGAAGCAAAACCTGTAGATTTTTATTTTTAAAACGAACTCACAAACTGATGTAATAAAATTGAGGACTTTTAACCAGAAGGCTAAAATGAAAAAAAGAATAGGAACATTTTTATGCGACCTGCGTTGGATCACGTTCAAAAACAAGTTATACAGATGGTAAATATTCGATGAGGAGGTTGGTTTGGTTGTCTGCAGTTTTAGTGGGCGAACGGGTGGCGAAGAACCTGATGGTGCAATTTTAAAATAACATCCATGACGTGAAAATGTTAATTTTTATTTCACAAGTGGAGTTGTTTTGTTTCGTTCATAATAAAAACGTTTGGTGGTGCAAGTCTTGGTGAAAACAACCGCACCCATTTTACAACCACGCATTGACGTTTGTTACACGTATATCATTCATTAAACTGTTACAATTTTATGCCTCAATTATCTTTGAATATCCTTTATATAAACAATTTTTTTACAGGGAAGGACCTTGGGTATGGGCAAATTAGATAAAATCATTTCAGGTGATCAAGCGGGCCACATACTAGATCACATTACTTCTAAAGAAATTCCGAGGAGAAAACGGTCTCTCTATATTTTGTTGGCGAATGTTGCACCACTTGCCCCCAAGATTTTATATTAGATTTTTAATTAACTTGCCGTCTAACATCGTTTGGTATTTTATATCAAGTCGCAGTTGTCGTTTTACCAGAAATATGACTAAACTACATTTTACAAATAGTAATATTTTTGCTAATCCACTTTCGGAAAGATCTGCCAATGTAAGTACGTAATCTCCCTTTTTGGCACCGAAAATTTGCATGCAAATTTGTTTGTTTATTTACTGCGACCAGTTACAGACTACAAACTTTTCATTTACGAGTAGGTATATGAAAATACCTTAACAAAAAACCTGTGATATTTAAAGAAATTAATATAAAGCTTAACAGCAATCATTTAGATATTGATTATTACAATTAAATCTGTTTGAAACCCTACTACTTATGCGGAGAAATAATGAAATGTTAATATGAAAAGTTAATTATAGCTCATTTCTTTACAGCTTTTATGCCATGTCTCGCAGCCGACCTCGCCAAAGCTTTCTGTCTTCCCACTCTCCTTCCATTAACTGCCTTTTCATCATGCTTCCATGTTTCCGTTATATGTTTTGAAAGGGCGCCCTCTTTTTCTTTCGTCGTTTGTTGGTGTACATTCCTCCACATTCTTGCAGGTTATCTCTCCGGAGTCATTCATTCTGACATGACCGTGCCATAGCAGTCTCTCTTTCTAATTCTTTCTATTATTGTGTGCCCTCTATTTTCTCTGTCGCTTGTCGTTCCTGACATGCCCCATTCTTTAAATGCGGCAGCTCCACCTAAGGAAATCCATCTCTAACAGTTATTCTCTTTTATTTTATTGAGTAATTTCCCACAGCTCTGCTCTGCCATTACACTTTCTAGTATTGTTTTAGACATCCTTAATATGGGGTTCAGCTGTTACGTTACTTGTTTTCCCTGCCTAATTACCACAAGATATTTATACTCTATACAGATTGATATAGTTTCGTCATCCATTTCTATTTTTCTCTTCTGCTACCAAATATTTGGTTTTGTCGAGATTTACGTGTAAGCACAATTTTTGTACGTCTCTATTAATTTTCTAATCATATAATTGGCATGATCCTCCTCTACAAACAGCATTGTGTAGAGGTAGTCATTTCCAATATGTGTACCCATTGGCTCTCCATTCTTTTAGTACTGTTCTAAATACGGGATAAAGAACTTCATTGTCTAAGCAACTTGGATGTAACTAAAATCTCGAAAACCAACCACTTTGATCTAATACTTCCATCATTTTCGTAACTGTGACTGAGCAGTATGTCTTCTGTGGCCGAAGCCTAGGTCAATAGTCTGTTATTAACTCATATGTACGAGTTCTGTAAGCTCTCTTTGCGCGTATGCTGGGTAGGAGGCTAACCTTATCCATCGAAAGAGGCCAAGAAGATCGACCCGCAGCGTTGCGAGGTGAATGGAAAGGTATTAGTAGGTATAATAACCAGGATCGCCGGCTGAATGTGCCCTCCGACGCACGGAGAAGCGAACGACCTTCTACAAATTCTGGCGGGGATATCGTCGGTCTCAGCAATCCAACCTGAAATGCCTAACGTGAGAGACTGAAGTCTTTTACACGTGGCTATCCACTGCTCATTTCTGTATATCTATAAAAACTAAATGTACCTATTTCCATATTTCTTTCATCATCATCATCATCAATTGACATGGGGCAGATCAATCCTGGATTACGCCAGTCCCACCCCGTGCCAATAGGGTGTGAAGGGATTTGTTATGATATAACACTATATAACGTTAACATGCCTCTGACGCCAGCCGCAGGACACCGCTTTTACAATGCAAGGTAGTTCGCAGATTACATATTCAATGAGAGTTGGGTGTATGACCGATAATATGAAATGCATTTCCATATTTCTTTCAGCATCATCATCAATTGACAAGGAGCAGATCCCCGTGGATCAATCCTGGATTACGCCAGGTCCACCCCATGCCACGATTTTAGTTCGAAAAATCTTTGGATGAATCTCAAAATCGTCGGCAAATAGTTCGTAATTTAAATGGCAAATAACTTATGCTAAATTATTTATCGTAAGTACAAAAAAGTGGCCGTAAACCGGATCCCTGTGGTACCTCCTAATGGTGGCAAATTCCGTAAATATCATACCATCATAAACACGAATTCTCCAGTCCTTCAAATACATACAACACAAACAATTGCAAAAGTGACTGAGAAAATTTGAATTTATGTATACGTTTTAGATGGTTTTTCTCAAATTTTTACAAATAAATTATTTTCGATGAGTGTTTTATCAAGTGAAGGCGGATTTTTTCTTTCCCTAACTTTTCTCCGATTTCCCTAAGCAAAATGTATTTATATCCCTGAGTATTGAGACAGTGCAATCTTTGTTGTAAATGCCAGTTATTGAAAAATAAATTAGCTTTGAATAAACATAAACCATAAAGAAATAAAAATAAACAAAATATTATACAATAATACGAGTATAAGTACACAACGAATCATTACTTCGTAATCAGAAAATTCCGGATTTTGATTCATAAGCAGAACTTAGGAAATTTTTCGCTAACAATTTTCCCTCATCAAAATAAAAAACTACGAATTTATCTCGCTTTTCCTGGTTTTTCAGATTTTCTCCAGAATAGTGAAGTATTTTAAAATTCGGAAATCGGAAAATCATAAAATTTTAGTCATTAAATAAATGCGAATGGTTTTTCTTTAAATAAAATAATTTTAGAAGAATGCCAATCTGGCGGATGTTTTTGTTCAATTTTCGGTGACTTTTCAGCAACAAGTAGAAGAATGTACTTACCTTGGTAGCACAATAACCAAAGATGGAAGATGTGATAAAGAAATTAGAACAATAATTGAAATGGCGAGGAGAACTTTCTACCAAATGAAGAATTCGTTAATATCGAAGACATCATCAATAAATTCAAACAAATCATGAATGACACAGGATGTATTCACTAGCTACAGAGAAATGAAGAAGAAGTGTTTAGATACAAGTGTATGGAAGGCTGAAGATACATAATTCCGAACTACAAAACTTGCTGTGTATTCATCGTATTGTTCCATAATTCCCTACATTGCCTTTAATGTCCTCATTGTCTTAGACATTTCCCACCGAGAAATTCTGAATTACATTATGCCCAAAATAATATATTGTTTTTACAAAATTTACTGAAAATATTCCCAAAACCGGAAAAAGTTTATCAAAACACAGCAGTTGTTTTGCATTTTACTTAATTAATAACCTTCTAAGCTAATGATTAGAATAGTTTTTCAGATCTTTTCAAGCTTTAGAAAACCATTGCCGAAATACATGGGAAGATTAAAAATGCTGTACAAGAAGAGCTAACATGTTAAACAAAAAACGAAAAATGTGAAGTTAAGAAATAAAACATTTCCAAGATAAAATGCTTTGATCTTTGATTTGATTTATATTATTCGCAAAGCTGTACATAAACAATTCAGGAAGCGCCAAAAATTAGATATACATGTAAGTAGATGTATTTTAACAATATGAGTAAGAAGATAATATAAAGTATTATTAAAATGCAAATAAAATATTATTAAACAGTAAATGTATTTCAAAATATTAAGTAACGGTGGTAAGTGGTTGAGAATCCTAATTCCTAAGGGTGAATTCATAAAAAATTGTTACCAACAAATTGGCATTCTAAGATCCTCATTGGATATTGTATTTACGCATTGCACATCCTAGTTTGTCCTAAATTTAGTTTTATTTGTAAATACATAAACTGCCAGTTAAAAGATCAATAAATCTTTAACAGTTATTAGGATGGAGTATTTTCTAAATAATATTATGTTCTACATGAAAACATACCATGAAACTGCAAAATGCATCGTTACCTTTTTTTGCACAACAAATATACTACTTACAATAGCAGATGTGCGTCAAGGGCTTAGACCATAGGTACATATCTTATACGAAAACAAATTGTTCAGCCAGAAGAACAGTTTTCGAATTTCTAAACGAACGTCGAAACTAATTTGGTAGTTAATTCATTACAAATGATTGGCCCAACCAAACACTTAGAAACTTAACATTAATCAAATTAGACCAAGATAATGAATGTACTATAATTTCAATTTTATTCGTCTGCAATTTTAATGGAATAAATAGAACAAAATTAGAGAAAACCAGAAAGAACCGCAACTGCATTTAATTCTATACCATTCAATGTGTTGATTAATATAATAAATAGAATAGGTCCCAAAATGGAACCACGTGGGACACCTATATTCTTATTCAGTACCTAGATAATTTAGGCCTTCGACAGGTGCACTTAAGCTTAACAATATGTTTCCTAAGTACTTAGGGAAAATTCGCTGGTATGTTTCTTGCTTTATTTTAAGGCAAAGTCTTACTCGAAAACCATTAGTCTCACGGTTTTCCGACGCTTATTTTTAAATGTATAAATTCCTGTGTTTTAACAATAAACTTAACAGGGGTTGTACATCGCCCCTATAAGATTAAGGAGCCTCTCTGTTAGTAGAAAACGCCCAGATTTTCGTTTTTCTAGTTTGTGCAAATTTGTGATACAAATTAAAAACCAAATTTTTACTCCATTTTTGAAAAGGCGTAGATGTCAGGGAGGCATTTTACATGAAAAAGTTTCGTTAAGGAATCACCTCTTGCATTTTCTCTAAGTACTACTTAGGAATTAAACTTAGGAAATCTACAATCTACAAAAATTCTGATTTTATCAAAAAAATAAATTTGGGGGTTGTTGAATTTAAAAATCTGAACCACGTCAGGATGAAACTAAGGATAAGCTGGGTTAAGACAATATTTATATTCAAACGAGATTAACTTCCTTTCCGTAGTAGATGCAAGGCATCTCAGAACTACGTTGATGTATGAGAATATGGAAATTCATTTTCCAGAAGGTAAGACCGCCGTCGCTTGCGTTTGATTAATGAATTAGTTTCGTTTATAATTTATACCCTGTGGATTCTGCGGAATAAGGGCGTTGATCCGGTTTACCGCTGAATTTTCATTAACTTTTTATAAGTTAGTTTATATTCATTGCAAGTAAAACCGTATCAAAAGTACATATTTTCTTGTAAAACTGGTACAAAATTTTAGTTTAATTGATACACGATACACTTTAATCAAACGAGCTCCTCGACAATCATAGTTACAGTTGTGAAAATCAATAGTTAAAAATAGAGACTTTAGAGGTATTTTATAAAAATAGCGTCATTTATCTACGATCAACCAGCCATCTTTTCAACAATGTAGATTTCTGCCAAAAAATCGTGTTAAAAACAATCTAAATATTTCTGCAATTTCCTGCTACAGCGTAAATAATCTAAAAATACATTTTAAAAATACAAGATTCTGTATAAAACGGATTGGTAGTGGTGGTAAGCAGACTCTGAATTGATGCATATGCACGGCGATTAAAATTCAAAATGCTAGTTTGCTTTAGCGAATGCCAACGATTCGTGTGTAATAAATACCGTTAGATGTAGTAAAGCAATCAGAAGACTTCCTGCGTTTGTACGTATTTAACGTCGAAATGTATTTTCACTTGTTTTAAACTGGAAGGCTAGAACTGTTCCATCATTTTCACGCACGAGGAATTCGATAATTTATGTAATTTGCTATAATTGTTGGTATCAATATTATATTTATTTAACCGCGAAATTTTCACTTCGTTAATTATGATAATTTTCACCTACGGTTCATTGCACCCTTTTATATCGTACTCAAACAAATGGGCATAAATAAACAAAAAGAACCCTTTCGATTATTATTTTTATGGTAAAGTCGATTTTTCACATTTTTCGGATTGCTTAATCAACGTCCCCTTTTGCATGGGAATTTCTTAAACATTCATTTAATTATTTTAATTGTAATTATATAATTAGCTCCATTTTCATAATTAACAGTTCGAATGTTGAACCTTTTGCTCATCACCGTTAGCAACACCCTACGGAACTTACTGGCTAATTGCGAACGTACTCTTGTTATAATTAAATTAACCTTCAAGTTTGGAAAGGTAGAAAATACGTTAATTTTGATTTATAGCGGGAGTATCCGTTCGGAAATAAATTTCAAACTCGAAGTTACAAATTTATTAAATATTCGTACATTTACGTCTTGTTGAAACAATTTCGATTATTAAATAAGGTAACTCAAACAGAAAATTGTGTTACGTTTGGTTTAAATCACACTTAAACTCTGAGAAATCAGGGTACAAATGGTGTCAATTTTCACTTTTCTAAAGGATTTCACCACCAAAGTAGAAATTAAACTTGCCACAGCAAACATGAATGAGCTTAATTTACCATTTTTATTTTTCCGCTAACCAAGCTTACTACAACCTTAATCAGGTTTTTGAAATGTTCTAGGATTCAAACTCTTTAACTCCATAAAATGTTCAAGCTTTTGAAGTCTCGGGCCTTTGAAAACATCGAGCTTTTAAAATCTTTAAGCCTTTGAACGGGGTTTGTGTTTTCAAACTTTTCAAATACCTTTGAACTCTCCCAGCCTTTAAAATCTTCCAAGCATTTAAAGTTCTCAAGCCTTTGAAATCTTTGAATCTTCGAACTCTTAATGTCTTTAAAATCTTCAACCCTTCGAACTATTCGTGTTCTCAAGCTGTTCCAAGTTTTAAACTCTCTCAATTATTTGAAGTCTTCAGGCCTTTGAAATCCCCAGGCTGTTGAAAGCTTCGAGCTTTTAAACTTTTTAAGCCTTGGAACTGTTTGTGTTTTCAAACTCTTCAAACACCTTTGGACTCTCCCAGCATTTGAAATCTTTTAGCTTTGTAAATCTTCAAAGCATTTAGTTCTCAAGCCTTCGATGTTCTCGAGTTCTTCCAACCTTTGAAATGTCTCAACCTTTTGAAGTTTTCAGGCCTTTGAAATCCCCAGGCTTTCGAAAGCTTTAACCTTTTAAAATCTTTAAGCCTCCGAACTGTTTGTGTTTTCAAACTCTCTCGGCCTTTGAAATCTTACAACTTTAGAAGTTTGTAAACTTTGGAAGCTTTTCAGACCTTTAATTTTGATTATTAAATGAGGGAACTCAAACAGAAAATGTTCGTAAAATTAGTTAATTGTTTGAGAAATTTTAAGTTGGTTTAAATCTGATATTTTCTTGGTCTAAATCAATTTTCACTTTTTCAAAGGATTTCGCCGCCAAAGTATAAACTTAATTTACCATTTTTATAAGCATCAAACAAATATATTTTTTTAATTTCCCACTAACCAAGCTCACTACAGCTTTAATTATTGTTTAATTCAAGAAATTGTTCAAAGCTACATTGAAAAGGAAACCAAAATTTCACTCAAATAAGTTTGTAGCTGAGTTTTCTGGTTTTTCTCGACGTAAATGTTTTATTAACAAAGTAGGCTCACCAAAATGAGTTGTAAATATTAATCTGTTAAATCTGAGCAGCTTAAGAGCAATGAAGTGAATCAAATAAGTCATTTGAATAAAACTAATATAATACGTGTTTGTGTTTTCTAATTTGACGATTCTCTCAACTCTAAATATTAAAGTTTTGACTAAATTTCACAATTGTGTTACCTAAACATTTCATGTTCATTTATCTCAGTTGACGTTAAATTTACAACAAATGACATTTTCTAAGGATCTAGCATTGTATTTAATGTAAACTCGTGACATGCTTTAAAAATGTCTTTTTTGTTTTTTTAAGTTATTGAATCATTAATCATTGGAGCATAGTTACTTTTGCTAAGAGGAATCATCTTCAGTTTACTTTTGATCTTCAGAATTAGTTTAACTTTAATGTTTGTTATTAACAATGCTTTAACAAAGGTTTGACAACTTGGAAAATCCATTTATGTTATGTTTCGGCCTAACCTTAAATTTGTAAAATCAAATATTTCTTGTACGGCTAAGAGGAATATTGTTTCGAAATTTAGAAAATAATCAAACCAAAAATAAGGTTGATTACAAAACAGATTTAGGTAACCAGATGTTAACTTCAAAACCGATTAAGTGCAGTGAACCCTAAAAACTTAGTTATTATTTTTTAAAAAATCATCAAAGAAGTGGTGAAATGTGACATGCAAAAGAAGTGATTCATACATCTTAGTTTCGCAAGGGGAGCGTGTTATTTTTGGGACCGTTCCTCAAAATATTTCGAAACCAGTTAATTTTCCTGGAATCACAATTTATATTCATTAATGTAGCCTCAAATCGTTATATTAATGTTTTGATGAAGCCCAAATGTGTGGACACATATTTTACTCGAGTTCACACAGTTTACTGACACATTTTCCGTTTCCCCATGACGTGTTTACGCTCACGGAGCTGACCAGACGCAGCATCTGTAACGTCCACCGGCGTCCGCGTCGTCGAGCCGTTAGACGCCCAACATCGATTGCGCAATCGTTTGTGAAAAATGTGTTTCACACTTTTGGCTACACCATTCGCAACTATCTACAGCATTTGTTAAAATTAATGGAGCATCTGGTTAGGTTTTAGGCCAAGAAAATCTTCCACTTTATAATAAATAATAACAACCCTAGTAGGCCGTGGAAAATTTGGGAATCCGCATCATGGATGCCTGCAGCAACAATAATAGAACGCTACAAATCTTTCAAGGTTTGCCGTTTATTGTATTAATTTCCAAATTTTCTGTATAAAAAAGGATAATAAATGAAACAAAAACTTTCACAATAATGACGAATTTCCTAACCTAACACAAAGTACCATCACCGACCGTTGATAAATTACTTAATTATTTAATTGTGGCACCGATTAGCATTGCTGGGTGTAATTTGGCACGCCTTAAGTCAGGTGCTGCCAAAAATCGAATAACTTTCGACAATTCAATTATACCTACAATATGATTATTTATAGCACCCATTACATTCATTGATTAGCTTTTAAATTCTTGATCTGTGCATATGTTAACCCATATTTCGCACACGAATCAATTACGTGTCTTAACAACCTGATAACCATACGGTTTTCTATAAATTGTGCCATAAACTACCAACTAACAAGATTTTGACGTCGAAATTTAAATAGATTATTAGGTGTCAGCAACTTTTGATAAAATTTTACCAAGGCCTTTTAAGCCACTTCTTCAACAAACACAGTCTTAAATAATTAACGACAGTCTGGAAGACATGAATGTAAGTGCTTCACCTGTTAACGTCGAGTAATTCAAGACAAGGACGTCTCAAACTTTTAGAAGATGTCTAGAATCTACCTAGCGTTTTGTTTGTTTTAATTGCAATTTCCAGCAGACGATGATCGTTAATTAAAGATGTAGCTTGCAGATAATTAATTGTAATATAATGTTAAAGCACCAATCCACTAATTAAACTAACTTTATAACTTAAATGTGAAATTCGAGCTTGGATTCTGCTCTAGTTTTATACCGAGGATGATTTTACAACTTGCTGATATAAAATCAAAAAGACCAGACTATTGTTTTAGGTTTTAATTATGTAAGTTGGTTTGAGTACGGAAACGTTGAAACAATGTGTAGGGTAAAGTATGCACAGCTTCGTAAGGTTTTTTTCTCGTTTTTGCAGAATAATTATTCGTATTTAAAAAGAACAAAGGTTTTCGAAATTACTTCTTTCATTTAAAAGTTAATATTAGGTATGAGGAAAGTCAAAAATTGTTCAAAAGACAGTTGATAATATTCTAAAAAAAATTTATTCTTTATCAAAAGGTTTACTTTCTCTGAGATATGTCATGAGAATTATACTTAGTTCTCGTAGTCCTTCAGAAAATTGTATTACAGTTCTGTGAGCTTATCTAAATCAAAAGTATATATAAATGATTTAAATAGTGCCGTTTATTTACAAAAGCAAAAAATTATAGAAGCTATTGGTATTACAAGTGAAGAAATGTTGCGAGTCTGAGTACGAAGAATTTTAAAGACGAATAGAAAACCGTGTTTCGATTGGTTGAAAGGTTCCATGTTATGAATTAATATTAATTTTAATTTATAATTATTTCCTCTATGATTCTAATTTAATTTAATTAACTAATTCAATTCTATCGAAATCTTTTTCGCAATATTAAAAATTGAGATAGTTTGCAAGGGATTGCTTTAATCTTTTTTAGAAATTTCTAAACGATCTGGCTGCTGTAAATTTCACTTGTGCACCGCAGGACAAGCAAAACTTATGAGAAAATTCAAACAATCAGGTACTTTACCCGCGGACACATTGCAAATGGAACTGGAAGGTAACTAAAGAAATCGAACAAAATAAGCTTTTCATGTTAAATTAGAAGAGTGGATGACTATGAAAGTACAAAAAACACAATACATAGTTTAAGATGAGATCAAAGAACGAGAAAAGAGAACCAAAGAGAAAAGCATCGGATAAAAGAAGTAAAATAAATGAAAAATATATCACAGCTCAAACATGCAGGTTCGATAGCTCTAGGATAACTGTATTACATTGTCTCTGAAAATTAACAAATACAGAAATGAGAAAAAAATCAGAAACTAAGTCATTGAAAAGAACAAAGAAAAATATACCTATATCAAAAGCTGACCATGAAAATTAGATAAATAATTGAAGTTGACTGCATTTTACCTATTCTGAAAAATAAAAATAAGAAAAAATAAATGAGTAATAGAAATAAGGAAACCTATTTAGAAGAACAAACAAAAAGGGACAATAGTAAAAAGAAAACGAATAAATGAAGACATTTCATAAAACCAAATATTTAACAATGCTAGGAAGCAGCAGAGGTGTCGAAGCACTCCAATAGAAGACATAAAACAAACCGAAACAACAACAGAAGGCTAATAATTGGTAGATAGTCTATTCAACTGCATATTAAGTCAGGATGCATGTTAAACTAAAAGAAGTTGAATGGAATTAGAAAACTCAAGCACAACAGTTGAGTAAAAGGTCGAACAACGAGAAGCAGAAAGAACAAACGAGAAGGACACCGAATAAAAACAGAAACAATATATCAAAACGAGACCATGTAAATGCAAATGTAAAGTTAATAATTAAAATTTTACCTTTTCTGAAAAATAGGATAGAAAAGAAAAAAATAAAAGAAGTTCAATAAACTAGAAAGAAAGCGAATATAAATGAAAAGATTAAATAAAGAAAAGCTTATATTTTAAACTAATTCTGCAACGGTTTTAAATCGGAGAGTTGGGGGAGAAACCGGAAGAGGTATGAACAAACAGAGGAGTATAGTAAAACATCAAAGAATGAGGAGGGGACAGAACCAAACCAGAATATGAAGATTAGATAAATAATCAACGTCCACTAAATAATCAACGTCCACTGCATTGCTTTTCTAAAAAAGAAGAAAAAAAAGAGCAAAACTAGAGAGAAACGAATACAAAAAATGAGGAGATTACATAAGATTTACATAAATCAGAAAGTAGTGCGAGGAAGCAGAAGAGGTATCGAAGAACGTTTATAAATAGAAGAAATAGAATTAAATAAACCAAAACAATCGAAAACGAGGGGGGAACAGAACCAAAGGATAATAGAAATAAAAGAAAATATATATCAAACGCAGAACATGTAGCTTAAATAAATAATCAATGTCAACTTCATTTTACTATCTGAAAAATAAGAAAGAAATAAAGAAGTTCTAGAGGAACAAACAAATAAAGAAGAAAAACGAAGAAATTAAATAAAATTGAAAGTTTATCTTTAGGTTAATTCTGTATCGCTTTCAAAACGAGGACGCATAAAAAGGGAATGTGGAGACACTTTGATACCCTGCTAAGTGCAAATGGAAAAAAGACGAGAAGAACAGAAGAACAAAATGCACAAGAAGAGCTTAATATTAACTTCCTAAACAATGGAAGAAGTAAGAGGAGAGACCCAAAAAGGAAATTAAACGTGAAAAGAAAAAACAGCAAATACTAAAGGCAGACGGAGAAGAAGTAGGAGCAGAAAATGGGATGACGAACAACACTAACAAACAGGTGGAAATTTTAGCTTGTAAACATATTAGCAGTAATAATTCCCAAGAACTATAAAAGACTCCTAGGCTCTTGGCAATTCTACGAACCCTTCTTAAGACTTCCCCAACATCTCATACACAAAGTAAACAAAAAGTAATCCACTTGTAGGGGCATTTAAAACCAAAATTTTCGTCTGTTCTTTACTGATCCGTAAAATTGCAGAAAGTAAATCGATCTACATATTAGAGGTGGGAACGAAACCTCGAAGATCAAGCTTAGCTGGGCTCGGCTCGGCTCGAGCTTTGAGCCTAAGATTTGTTGAACTGAGCCGAGTAGAGCTTTTTTCTAACTAAGCTCGGTAAAGTCTCAAAACTCGATCGAAGTCTGAAATGTTCGATATTTTTAATTAAATTCAAGAACTTGCTCCTCAGCAAAAACCCAAAGCTCTGCAAAAGTTCAAAGTTCGGGAAAAGCTCGAAGTTCGATAGTAATCGAGCCGGATATGTTTCAAATTTTCTACGAGCCGATCCGAGCCAAGTCGATCTTAGAAAAAACAATTTTTTTACATGACTTGTTCGAATTCTAACCGGGGAAGAAATTAAAACTAGAGTGCAAAATGCAGATTTTAATACGCGCTCTGGAAATTGAAGGCTCAAGCTAGTATTGAATTTTACTGAAAAGTCTTCACGCTTGTAAAGGCTTTTGTATTTATTTAACAACGAAAATCCATCGTCCTGTTCTTATTGTAAATTAATCAAGGCCTGCCTTAATTGCACTTGAAAACCAATTAAATTTAGTGCAAAATTGATGGAATTGGTCTTTCCAGATATCTATTTAAAAAATTGGTAAATTTTGTCCTAAAGGGTTTAACAGCAAATATAATTAATTCATATACATGCATATTTGTCTCAAGGTCTAACTAGTTATACCATATGGTTGAACTAATGAAGATTGAGCATACAACATACATGTACGTGTGTTTATAAACAGCATCTATGTAATTTTGTAAAGCCATAATTTAATGCTAATATAGCTCCCTGAATTATTTCATTATGCTATTCCGTTGTTGAGCGCTTAGAACCGCAAGGTATAACAAACATACATAAGATGTAGGGGGAGAATCCCACGTGTTTTCCACTTTTGAAAAAAAGCCAATATATCTTTAGAATTACCGGTATATCTCCGATATTTCGCGAAGTCGTACGGTGCTAATTTTAGGAAAACTAGAGTAACCTCATTTGAAATGACCTAACCTACCCTAATCTAACCTAATGATAACTTAAACTTTAGTTTTTGAGATATTGATGGATTCCGTTCGAAGATATTTCTTTACTGCGTGCATTCAAACGGAAATTCAGAACGGTCAATATTTTAAACACCCTCCGAACTTCTGGAAGTCTGAATAAATATGTACATATGTGGATTAGCAAACTATCATCGTATTTCGCGTTGTGTAAATTGCGAAAACTGTCAATATTGTACTTCCATTTATTCCATTATCATGGTTGACTTTGCCACGTTCGGGGTAATATTTTCACAACAAGAAGAGTTTCGAGCAAAGTAGGTGGTTGTGTATATTGAACTACGAAAGTCAAATCTGTTCGTTTGTTTTGCTCCTTCCTATATAAATTTTTGTACTAATAAAAGAAGGGCGTAAAGGAATTTCAGATATTGACGGTGGTATTGCATTTGGAAGGCGCCAAATTACAGAAAATTGAAAGTAATAACGGCAAATTAGTGAAAAATTCCAAGGACATTTGGAAAAATGTTACACCAAAACAAAAAATTATGAGGAACTGATTAAGGTTGTTTTCTCTTAGGATGAAGGTTCCTGGAAACATTTATTTGAGTTACCTTTCAAGTAGTTTTGGGCAAGTTCTGAAGATATTCTAATAACCAATTTTTGTGAGTCAATTATTTGACTTCTTGCTTCGTATTTTATATTGTTTACATTAAGTTTACATGATTTAAAGCGCGAGAATTTTGTTACGAAAGTTAAAATTATTATAAAATGTCCGGCGCCTCCACCAAATTTTGCAATTACTTCGATGGGAAAAAGAATATTCTTGCATGTTACTTGATGAACGAATGCCCAAAGATTGTAAAACATCATTGCTTGCATAGTTTTAAGAAACTAAGAAGGCAACCATTTTAATATGAACAGATTCAAACTTCCGCAAGGTTAATTTTGCAAAATTTACATAAGTGAAGAGTTGAAGAGTTATTCGATTAAGTCCAAAAAAATGCTGAATAAGGTAAACCCATTAATACTTCTGTTTTCATTCGTTTTGGCAATTTTCTAATCTTGGGTAAAGTTTAAAATCACTTTGCATAGTAGGTATATCAAATTGCAGGAAAACTGTTTAAAATTTTGTTGTTACTTTTAAAGCATTTTCCAGAAATCTGGAAAAGTTTTAATTTTGAGAACACCGCGAAATTCTTATAAAACCTTTCATGAAATGAAATTTATAAGCTCAACTCAGCTTCGAAATATATTCAGCTTGGTCCTGTTACCGAACTTGGGAGCTTTTCCTGAGCTTTGAACTTTGATCCAATTTCGAACATTCGAGCTTCGAGTTTTAACCGAGGAACTCGAAGAAAGGACAGACAGGACTGTGTACTCCGCCAATTTCTTGAATTTAAATGAATGTCGAGTATTTATCGAGCTTCGAGACTTTACCGAGCTTCGAGCCTGCAACGAACTCAGAGCTTTACGTACAATTTAGAAACAAGCTCGGTTCGGTTCGGTTCAACAAATCTTATTCAAAGCTCGAGCCGAGCTGAGCCGAACCGAGAATTTCTGCACTTTGACATTTAAATATTCAAGATCAGTTGTTAAATGAATTCAAAATAATCTTTAGCCTTTAATTTACACAGCGAGTATTTACTGAAGGTCTTAAAAATTTTAATTTTGAACCAGTTAGAATTCGAACAAGCCATATACAAAACGATGGGAACTAAGCTCAGCTCGGCTAGGTTCAAGAAAATGCACGGTTCGAGTCGGAGAACATCTCGAATATTCTCGGCTCGGTTTGGTTTCGGGGCTTCGAGAGTTGAACTTGGAACTGAGCTTAGAACTTTGATAGAGCTTCGAGATTTGAATCTTTACCGACGTGCACGAAGAAATACAAGAAAAAACTGTATACTCGGCCCGTTTCTTGAATTTACTTAAATGTCGAGCCTTCACCGTGTTTCGAGCCTGCAACGAGCTCGAAAAAAGCTCGGCTCGATTTAACAAATCTTAAGCTCAATTGCGCTCAAAGCTCGAACCGAACCGAGCCGAGTCGAACTTGATGCTGTGGGTCTCGTTACTACATCTAGTATATACATACATACATAGGTCGATTTAATTTCTGCAATTTGACATTTAGATATGCAGGATCAGTTAAGAACAGACGAAAATTTAGTTTTTAAATTACCCATATATGGGTTACTTTTTATTCACTTTGTATATGAAATGCTGGGAAAGTCTAAGAAGGTTTCATGAAATTGCCAAGGGCATAGAAATGTTTTAAAATTATTACTGCAAATATGTACGTTTAAATATAAACTACGATTTCCACATGTTTCTGAGCGTTGTTCGTTATCCCAATTTTTCTTCCTTCTTTTCCCAGATTTTCGTATGGCTAGTAATTCTTTTCGTTGTTGTTTTGTTAAGTTTGCTTTCCCCTTTTTGGTACTTTACCTCCTTTCTGCCTTTAAAATCAACTTTTTGTTTAAATCTATTGATTTTTCTCTTCTTCTTTCTGGGTCTCTCCTCAGGCATCTTCCATTGTTGACTGGGCTTCTTTTTGTTTTATTCTTTTGATTCCTTTCTTTTTGATTTAGTCTTGCTTTTGAAGTTAATTTATGTTTTATTTTCAATCGTTAACATAACCATCCCGGAGCCAAGGATTAGGCAGCCGGGCTCTGTCTGTCATAAGTAAGGACAACTGGGAAGGATATAGGAATAACATCACTCTAAAAAAACCAGGGTTCAGTTGGCCCAGCTGATAGCACCCCATAAGGGCCACTGGTCAGGTTTACAGCCCAGTTGTCCCGAGGTAAAGGGGGGTTAATCACCCACACGAGATATTATGATTCAGAGAACTAATAGAAGCCTCGGACATGGACGGATGCATGGAAAGCGACTAAAGCCAGAACAAAGGGCAAGATTAGAGAAATGGAATATTAGAGGTCTAAACGCAAAGAGGAGAAACACCACCGAGAATATGATACGACAGAGAGGAAAGAAGTAAAGGCGCCGGCGCTAAACAGAAAGGAATATATGAAATTGATCGAGGGCCCGATACCTTAGGGCCTTAGGGTATAAGGGAACTGCTAAAGAAGAAGAAGTTCAATCGTTACTCATCTCTTATTTTCCGCTGTTCTTCTTAGTTTTTTTCATTTGCACTTAGCACTGTATTAAACTGTTTCCACATTTCGTTTTTGTGCTTCATCTTTTTGATTTAAAACCAATGCAGGATTAACCTAACTTTTTTATTAACTGATTTTTCTTCTTCATCTCTTCCTCGGATTTCTTTAGTTTTCTTCCTTTTCTTCTTATTTTTCAGACAAAATACAATGCAGTTAACGTTGATTATTTATTCAAGTTTCGCATATTGCTTTGGTATTTATATTATATTTTTTCCTTTCGTTTCGTTTCGTTTATTCTTTCGTTCTGTCCCTTTCCCATTCTTCAATCTTTTACAAAACTATTGTGCTTTCTTTATAACTCTTAATATTAATACCAATTTAATCTGCAATTGATTAATTTACCTACCTCCTTGTTCCTCGTTCGACCTTCAGATTTAAAACCTATGCAGAATATTAGTTTTTCTTTATTTAATCTTTTCATATTCGTTGTTTATAGTTTATTGAACGTTTTTAATACATTTGCATCTGGTAGTCTATTACAATGTGTTCGACATTTCATTTTATTTCCTCTCCCATCCTTTTGATTTAGAACCAATGCGGAATTAACCTAAGTTAAAACTTTGATTTTATCAAATTTCTTCATTTATTCGTTTTCTTTTTTACCATTGCTCCTCTGAATAGGTTTCGTGATTTTTTTTTTCATTTCTTCATGCTTATTTTTTAGATCAAGGAAAATGCAGTTGACTAAGCATTTTCATGGTCTCCTTTTGGTGTATTTTTTTGTTATTCTCACTGACTCTCTTTACTATTGTCGCTTTTTGATTCTCTCAATCCGTTATTTCTTATTTTTTTGGTATATTTTTTCTGTTCCTTCCGTTTTCCTTCTTCACTATTGTCCTTCTTTATTTGTTCCTCCAAATTGCTTATTTCTTATTGTTTTCCAGAGAAGACACATTTGTTGTTAATTAGTTAGACAAATAATATTAAATTATTTTGAATTATTTTATTCTAAAATAACAAATTTTAGAAAATATTTTCTGTGTAACGAATATTTGATTCGAAATCTTATATTTGATTTAAATATAGTAAACGGATGATTAAGAAACGAGAAATAAATTAAGTCGGACACGTTCAAAAATAAATTAGGACTAACCAACATTAGCTAATTTTACTTCAAATAACCTAACTAACTCGTTTTATTTCTATTAGTGTTGTGATTATAGAAACATATCCTCATTTCATGAAATTTCGACAAAAATAACTACGACACTCGTTGAATTATATCTCAGAGTTCCTCGACCAAATGCAATTATGCATACCCTGAGCCTAATGGAAATTAGAGCAAACCGAAGATTTTCAAAACTCATAATTAACTGTCACAGACGTTTTGTTTTGAGGAGCTGTTTATAGTGTTACGAATTTTTTTTTTTAGATCAGGCGGACGACCAGTCAAAAAAACAACCTGATGATAATAAATTATCAAAGTTATGGAAACTCTTAGTGCAAAGTAGGCTAAATATTTAAGGATCTGCAAGATCTTTGGGCCATTGACTTCACATTCCAGCCTGATTGGTTAATTTATAACATCTGCCTGCATTATGTGCTAACAGGGAATGGTGGCTACATCGAATAAATAAGTAGGTACAGATCTAGCTTAGACTTATTTATTTTCACACTTAAGTCATGTGATTTCAATTACATACCATGCCAATTCTGATTAGCGTTTCTACTGATTTATCTGCTTGGTAAATCAACGATTTACTAAAAACACCAACATGACTTATCCCGGTCCTGATTCACAAGCAGATTCAGAAAACTTTAATCATAACCAGTATGGGAAAACGTGTAACAGTTGGCCGGAGTGCACACTGACTTATTTTTAACACCATTAAGCATTGAAAACAGAAGTAAAGAGGTTCCATTTAATCTCATTCATCGCCGAAGCATGCTAAAGTAAAATTCCGTTACAGAAAAATTACAATTGTGCTTGTGGGTTATGAAAAATTTTTATGGCTGGTAAACGAGGAAGTAATTCGCGTGCCAGTTGTTACTGATGATGTTCAACGTTTGAGGTTACATTTCGGTCAAGAAATACTTGAAGAAAACAGTTGCTTCTGCCAGAAAGCTCTTGTGAAATTACGTGTTTTTACAACAAAGTGGAAAAAACTATTCGGTTTTTTTCTGTGTGTTTTTATTAAAGATTTCGTTAGATGTTGATCTCGATTTCTCTGATAAAAGAACTGGTAACGTTTTCGTTTTTTTTTTATTGAGGAAGCGAAACCCAAATAACCTCTTTTAAAAAAAAATGAACTTTAAAGATTAATAGTAAAATCGGAAGATTCAAATTTCCTGATCTTACAAAAAATTAAATACAGCAGAATTATGTTGCAAAACAAAGATACATAAATTAATTACAAAGATAATGGAGCTTGTTTCATCTTTTCCTTGTGAACCAAAGGAATTATTTTCATTAAAAAAAAAACACGACAAAACTTGATGGGCGTAATGAAGTCAAAAAGGTCAAATTATAAAAATAGGAACTTACAATTCCTTTGGTTTAGATTTTCAGCAAAATTTCCAATTCAGTAAAGCAAAATCACACAGCCTAAAAAGTCCTTCAAAAATGTCCTTGAACTAATAGATTTCATATTAAGTAGACAGAATGCATTGGTTAATAATCCGTTCTACTTTTCCTTTTATCATTGAAATTGGACGATGTTACATAAGCAAAAGCAACAGGTTTCAGTCCCTGACATATGGTGGAGGCGCTGAGATCTACGAATTATAAAGCGAAAACCAGAATGGATGAAGCCAAACAAAAATGGAAGAAGTGTACCTATATAAAATGGGAAAGCTTTTAGGTTCTTGGGATTATAAATATAAATCACTATTTTCTGGTCTTTTTTCGTCTTCAAATTTTCTTTTGCTTCCAATCGATTCTACTTTTTCTTTAGTATTATTTTTGCTTTTTTATGAAGCAGATTCAATTACATTTAATTTGATGAATACACTAACAATGAATAATGAATGTTTACAGTTACAGGAAAGTGCAATGATTAATGCTTTGTACTGAATAAATATTAACTAACTCTATGAAATTCAACTGAAAAAGAATGCCCAAACGAAGAGTTATTTAATTCCAAAAACCATCAATCTACCAATCGTTCGGCATTTTATAGCCCATTGTAATTGTGTTTACAAATAATACATCCTGGTATTTATATTTCAATATATGGCACATTCTCATCAAACTTCTTTTGATATTAATTATTATTTAATTAGTTAAGCCCAATATTTAAGAAAAATTAAATTAGCTTAAACCTAGGGACTACCATGTCAGTACAATGTAATCAAGGTACCTTTTGGTTTAAACAATTTGAGGGGTATATCCGATATTTTGAATTATATTTTAAGCAATTTTAGTTTCCCTCTCAAACAGTTTTCAAGCCAGAGAATTTCTGCAATCTAACCTCATTCTCTGTTGATTTAATTTAAATTATTTTTTGCTTATTTACAATCAGTGTTTCCGTTTGTTGTTCTTAATTCTGAGATTTAGAAATTTAGGAAACTACAACTGGAATTTCTAAAGGGCATTTGCACAGAATTTAATTAAAATTTAAGCATGGTTAAAACCCACGAAACATGCTAATACAACATTTTTTTTAGTTTAAAGCAATCTGAATTTTCATAAGGTTTAGTGTTTTAGTACAGGTTTTAAGTTTAATTCTAGCTTAAGTACGCTTAAACTAGGGCTTAAGCCAAGCCTTGCCACACGTAAGCCCCAGTTTAAGCTATTTTGAACTAATCTTTCGAGTTCAATTTAAAATAAAAATTTCCTAGGTTAGGAATTTCTAAGGGTAATTTGCACAGTCTTTAATTAAATTAGTTTAAATGATGAAAAATGCATTCTTTGGTTTAAAACAATCTGAAGGACGTTTGCACTGTGCATGCTTAAGGCTGGTATTTAAGTGCAGGTTCTATGCTGAACCTTAGCTTAAGTAAGCCTAAATTAAGGCTTATAAGTTAAGCCTTGCCATATTTAACCTTCAGTTTAAACCACCATGAGCTAAGCTTTAGTTTAAATATGAACTTAAATAGCGACCCTTATAAGATTTTAACTTGGTTTAAACTAGAAAGTTCTTTGGTAATCATCATTTAATTTAAATCACGTTTACATTTTAATTTAATAACTCTAAGGCGCAAATATATAAAGCATTCACAACAATCAGACAACCTAAGTAATATAATCTCATTTTCCATATTTTGTACTTTCGATTTATAATCAGAAGTGCTCCGGAGGTTCCAAAATGTTCTAATTTGCATTCTGTATTATTTTCTTCGTTCTATGATCCCTTAAATTTTCACAAACTAAAGCAATCTTTAAGTAGTTTAATCCCCTTTTCCACTTTTAACCAAAGTATTATTTCTGTATATTTTTTATTTTGGTTATTTTGTAGTTAGGTTTTTGCAAATTTGATTCATAACCAAAGGTGTTTCGCATGTCTTAAATTTTTCGAACTCCTATTTTGTATTATTTTCTCGTTTGACCCCTCAAATCCGTTAAAAGCAGCCTAACCCAATTCTCTTCGATTTCTGTATACCTATACTCGTATTTTATATCTTGATTAGCAATACATACATTGTTGATGAATTCGCCTTTCACAAAATTCCTTTATATGTAACTATTCCGAAACAATTTCAAGCTACAGCCAATATAAATAATCTAACCTCACTTTCTTCCCATTCTTCCTTACCCTAAATCTAAACTAATACCTTAACTACCTTTCGAGTTTTGTTATTTTGGCCAAATTCCACCTTTTATTTTGAACAAACTTTTAACTTTTTTCACGTTAATCTCTGCGAAAAATATTAGTGTTTATACGTATCAGTATACCATTTATTTCTTAGCTAATTTTTGGGATTATACAATAGGTTGAAGTATTCACCTTAATTGAGATATTGCAAAAAATTATTTGAACTATTTAGAAACGCTTAAGTTGACTAACCTCACTTTATTTGAGTTAACTGGGCCAAAACCACAACATTAAATTTTTTTCTTGGCGATTTTCCTTGCATTTGCAAATCACAAACCAAATTTATTTTTTAAAAGCATTACAAGGTATTATCCAACAGTAACATTGGAACTTATATTGATACCAATTTTATATAGAATTGTATCAGGAGCTATACATTAATAGGTACATTACTTTCTTTGCAGTTCTATCCAACGAATAAAGTTAGCTGGCGTAAAAGCACAACACCAAAATTTTGACGTTTTTCTTGATTCTGTACTTGCAAATAAAAGCATTACAGAATATTATCCAACAGGAACATTTTAACCTATATTGATGTCAATTTTATATAAAATTGTACCAAGAGGTAGCTATACATCAATAGATTACATCTTGTTTCAAGTCACGTATGATTGATCTGGTGTGGAATTTTATATTTTAAGAGGTCTGTTGTTCTAGTTTTATATCAATGATGATGGATTATTGAGCTGTGGTTACAATTGGTGTTATACTTGTATGTCGCATGTTTCTCTTTAGATGAAAAAATCTTACCATAAATTTTAAACAAATATCAGGCATTCCTAAGTTAAATAAATAATGCAGACTCAACAAAAATAATGCTAGTCAATTTGTTCTAAATTATAATTTGTCTGAATTGATTAATACTGGCTTCCGTTATTCGAATAAATCTTATTTTCAGGTAAATCGTCCAATGTGAATCTTTTTTCGTAACGAAATTTCGTTATTTTTTTAACCATGAAGTATTTTCATATACATTGAAAGAGTCACGATTACAGTTTTAACTGTAAGCAGATGTGGGAGGAATAGGGATATTTCTAGACACGTTTTTCAAGGTTGGACTGAATTAAAGGTGTAGTTACTCGTCAAGGAAGAGATATTTAATGCTTATGTGAAGTGTTATGGCTCACTTAAACCGCTTTGTATAAATAAACTAATGTAATTTATTTTAGTTGCGGAACTATTTATATAAACAGTAAACATTCGCGTCACTGGACCTACCGGTCGTTTTCAAAAAATACTGGAAAACTCGTTTTGGGAAACATTTTACATGAATTTTCAGGAAGTATTGGGCGTAAAAATTTTTGAAACCAGTGAATATCCTTCAGGACTTTATTTAAATTGCTATTGCTGGTTTTGGCCAAAAAAGGCCTTAGAATTTTTTGGTGAAAAAGTTTGGAATGTGGCAAAGATTTCAACGGTTTATTTAATCATTTCTTGTTCCGTTCTTCGTGAAGTGTACACAAGTTGTGATGAGTATATGGCCAATTCCAGGGGCCGCTGATACTATTTTTACTGCAGATGCGAGGGAGTGTACAGTTCTGCCAACTGGGCACCTATTCCATAGACATAAATGCTATATAGAAGCACGTTTTAATTATTTCATCCTTAGCTCTGTAAACCCTCTGCACACCCCTAAGCAACCTAACCAAAATACATTAATCAGCCCAAATCCCTGGATATTTTTAAAAATACCTTCCGCACTATCAGCACGAAAAATTCAACATTCTACAAGCATTTCTAAGTCTGTGGCAGTAATCTTTTTGCGGTATTAATTTTATTTTATTCATTTGTTGCTACGGTGATACGAGTAGGATGGTGGAACTCCCAACAGGTTTTATTTATTCGTCATTGGTAGGTGCGAAGAGTTTTTATAAAATATTAGCCGGTGTCTAATTTTAAACTGAAGAAAACGAAAGTGCGGGTAGTGCAAGGACATGGGCGTACCTTTCAATGCCAAATTACACGAGGGGGTGCCTACTTTCATTTTTGTAATAGCATCATTAAACCAGTCGAAAACAACAACGGCTTTAAGTTAACCAAGTATTATAATTCGGACATTACGATTCACTTGACAAAAGATGAGGAATTCTATTTTTAACGTCAGAATATTAAATAATTAAAGTTGACCTTAAAGAAAAAGCGAACCCGGAATAACCAAACCAAACTGTTGCATAAATGAAATTCGAAAGCCATTCTTTTTTGTTGTTAATTTATGTAAGAAAGTTAAATCATGACTCAAATTTTGTTTATTAACAAACCGGTATAAATGCATCAAGAATAAATAACAAACCACCAACGCGCTTTCAAAAGTAATTTTACTATTAATACTAAAAGTTGGAATTTCGTAAATAATATTTTGATCGTTTCCTATCGCGTTGTTACACTGCTATAAGCTGCGTAATGTCTATTTGACTTTATTGGCGAAGATTGAACTTAAACATATTGTAAAACGTAAACAGTAAGTGGGCGCTAAATAACCTTCCGCGCTTGATAAAATAAGCAATTACGAAAATATTTACCTTATGCACTTTGTCTGAGGAGAAATTGGAGCCTGTACAAGATTAATCTGTATGTAGTGTTCCTGGCAATGAATTATTATCCTTAACTCATATAGGAAACATTATAAATTTTGATGTATTACCTAGTCGAAGTGACAGCTACGAATTCATTACAATAATTTATTTAAAATATCTAGATCGATTTGTTATTTTAGTTAATTTATTTATAAGCCTTTACAGGCTGATTAGTCTAAGGAAGATCAAAAGTATCTCTACCTAATTAGGGAGAAATAAATTGTTTATCTTTTAGCTACTGCAGCACCTTTTCCTGATTTTAAAAACATAAGTTTGAGGCATCAGAAACAGCATTCGAATTCTGTAATATATCAGCTCTTATTTAATTTCTGAAATCTAATCTTGAACTGCAGTTTGAAATTTAAAGCCAGAACCATATATTTTTTATTTTGATGATCAATATATTTTGGATGATTTCACCTTAATCAAAAACTCCCTTAAACTACTCAAAAACAACTCAAGCTTTGTAACTTGTAAACTAACATTGTAATTCTGCAGAAGGCAACGGAAAACCATGCAGGGAACACATTTCCCTAGTATAAGGGGGATATAACAAAGTTTACGATGCCAAGTCGTTTAAAAATGTGGCTTTGATTCCCCTCGCCAACGTCCTAAAAAGGATATGGCATGAAGAAGAAAACATTGTAATTATCCCAGTTGTCTTCTAATTTTTGTTATTTTGAATTTCGTTAAATTTCCCGCGTTCAACCAGTTTTGAAGTTTTAAATAAACTTTTCTTCTGTTTTATCCATTCAAATAAATACTGCAAGTCTAGACACAAATAATGTAATCTACATAAATCCCCGGATAAAATATTAGTTCCTCTATTTCTCAGTACACCATTTATCTTTATCTCGCTTTCTAGATTGAAAGTGATTCAGACCGCAAAGGCCTATGCCCGTATAGAACCTACAAAATCGACCTTTTCAGGTAATGGAACTAATCCTTTACCCAAGTTGCTAGTTGGAATACGATGTACTTTGAATTTTGCTTTGCAATTACGTGAAAAGGATCAACGGATTATGTGAAATGCAAATTGGAGAGATATACACATTTTATGGGCGCAATTAGTTTTTACATACTTAATGTTATAATTTTAGGTTATAAACAGCTCTTGCTGGAGGAAAACTGGAAACCTGGTTTTTGGAAAATCCTGACAATAGAATATTATTCAAAAATTCAGCATTTTAATGGTCGACAATCAGTTGAATTTATTTAAAAAAAATACATAATTTAATATGTAAAAGCTTGTCCGACGATTTATCGGCCATACATTGAGCTTTAAAATCAAAATATTCAATTCTTCAAATTTTCTTTATGTTTTAAAAAATAAAAACAGCAATAAAAACCACCGCCATTATTTTTCAGCAACTTTTAAAAATAAAATTTGTTACCAGTTTAATTGAATCTGACAATTATCGCTAATAAAACAGTGTTGAAAATTAACAACGAAAACATCTGTACCATCTGCATACGGTTCTTAAAATGTCTTCGGAAACGATAAGCACCGTATTTTATGAAAGCAGTAAAAAATTTACAGTGCACGAAAATATTGTAACGTACGATTCGCAAATCCCTGGCACGTGAATCAAAGAAATTTCCGCTTGATTATTTGGGCTTTTTTTTAAGGAAATTTGTTGTGTTGTGAAGGACGTGTGGATCGTCCATAAAAATAATTACAAAGGCGCACTTCGCTTATAATGTATATCGGGTGCTTGAAAATAATTTTTTTCGTAAATATTGTGTGCAATGATAACTTTACAATAAATTAAGGATGTGCTTTCATAATCTGCGAAAATTCCAAATAACAAAGAGAATAAACAAAGAACAGAAATCTACTTAAAATTCTATAAAAACATGTCATTTCAATTACAAAATATGCACCGTGTTTATACGAAAACGAAGTGAAAAATGTTCCGATGAAAAAATCAGTTTATTTTAACCTACATTATTTGGGTAGATGTTCTAATTTTAAACTGGTACATTTTTGAATCAAAGTTCAAGGATTTCTGATCAGGCGCCGGCAATTCATGTAAAGTTTAACCAATTCATCTTTCAATTAATACCTGTTTGTAAATCACAACGACACGTAATTATTTTAATAAAAGAACACGAAGGTAATAATAAACAAATTTTGACACGATTTCTAATTATTCCTTCCATATACAAAGCGAAACTGTTAAAAATAACGAATCTGAGTTGTTTTTTACGTTTGCTGACACGTGCAAGTACTACTAATGGGGAAAAGGATAATTAATTGAATTTTTATTAACATTCCTGGTGTTCACAGGTTACAATATTGGTGTTTTTGTTTACAAGTGGAAACTTGTTTGAAAATGATGGTCAAACTCTGCCAAACGACAAATTTGCTTTCAACAGAAAACATCAAAATTACTGCGCTTTGTTCATTTGAATAAGACTGAAATTTCTTTTATGGAAACATAATACCTTTTTGAAAATGTTTTGAGTACTAATGATACGATTTTTCTTCAGAAAATTGTCAAAACCTCTAATTGTGTTTGTTATTGTTTTGAAATCTAGCTGCAAAATCTAGTAATGCTGAAATAATACTCTTCATGAAACTATAAACAAGAACAATTGGGGGGAAAAGGGACAACAAATATGTAGCTTTATTTCAATTCAAGTTCAATTTCAGGATTATTTTATGAAAGTAAAGCATAATAACGATGTTTCAGAAAAAAATGGAAATGGAATTTTGGACAAATCCTCACTGAATTTTGACTGAAACATCCTAAAACACAAGTTTATTTTGATCAGACAAGGTAAAATGCTACAAATAATTTGCTTGAATTTAATTTGAAAATTTTCAGTTTAGCTCTTGAAGAATCAACAACAAAATAATATTAAAATATGAAACGGTTTTTATTAGAAAGGTTTTTCATAGGTTGTAATCGGGATACTTATGCTTCCCAGTTGAAATTATCACTACTAAAAAAATGTAGATATTCTTGAATTGGCTTTTTTTAAATAATGAACAAGTGAAATAGGTTTGTTGATTAGTTTTCATAGCTCGAAGAAAATTTAAAAAAATTGTTGGTTCAGCTTCAAAACTATTCCTTAAGGCAACATAAGGCAGACGTAGGAGGGGTTTAGAAGCTGGGACAAATTTTCAGTATTCTCATTTAGTTTCAGCAGGAATTTTAATAAATCTAAGAAATAATCAAGGAACAGGCAAACATTAAAAACATTTTCTAGTTTTTGAAAACACCGAAAATTTAATACTTTTTGCCTAAAATTTCAGACAAGCAGCTGTATAACTTTCGAATATTTTCACTTTGAATTAATGAATTTTTTGACAAATTTGGGAAATTCGACTTTGACACTGACGATTGAAATAGTAATTTGTAATACAAGTGTTGAAAGCTTGCGTTTGCCACACGAATGTGAAGTTTGCAGCACGAACGCTAGTGAGTGCTGCAGTCACATAAGTGTGGCAAATACAAGCTTTCAACACATGTATTACACACTATTTTTTCTACAACCACAAAAAATTTAAATATTTCTGCAAAATCAAATCTGACATTCATCAAATGTCATTTATGACATTTTGATTTGCGTGTGGAAAGTAAACAAATTAGCGTGTGGAAAGTTTACTTTCCGCACGCAAATCAAAATTTGAGTGTGGAAAGTTTACTTTCCGCACGCAAATCCAGATTAATCCAGATTTGCGTGCGGAAAGTAAACTTTCCGCACGCTAATTTTCACTTGTTCGGCAAACACTCATTTTCAATACTCGTATCTATGGAGACGAAGTCTGAAAATCCCACTTTCCATGGTGGTTGTAGAAAAAAACATTTTCCTTAATATGTATTTCAAAATTTGCACTTATCATGAAAAATTTTGGATGTAGCTATCGTTTGAAAGCATGTATTTTCAAAGCTACAGAAAAAAGCGAATTTCAAAAGAACATCTTTTTTTGGAAAAGCAAGATCATTTCCAACCGGAAGTTTGAAAATAAAAAAAAAGAAAATCGAAGCAAACCGTCGCATCAATTTAAGCGTAAATTTTCAAAAGAAAATTTCACCTTATCATTACGATAAGTTTTGTATGTGTTGTGACAATTTTAGGCGAGTGATACAAGGATAATGGTAATCTGGTAATATCGCTTATTAAACCTTTCCTGTTATAGATTCGTAAAACAGTAGAAAAAAATTTAAAAAAACATCGCTCCAGTTACACTTATTTAATGTTAACCACTGCTAAAGCAGAAAGAGCTTTCTAGGTTGACATGCACTGAGCAAGACTTCTGAAAGAAGATTTTTATAAAATTACTATGTGAAAGGCAAGTTTTTTTCATTGCTGAAAAGGTAGGATTTACTAATTAAAAGTTTTTTTTATTAAATTTCCAAGGGCAGCCGAAATCCTGAACACCAAAAAGAAACTGAAAGCCATTTGCTTTTATTACTGATTCCTTAACTAACATTTGTACCATTTAACTACGAAGAACAGCTGAAAACTGAGCATAACTGTTGAAAACCAAGTGAACTCCTGAAAACTGAAGTGGGGCGTTTTTGAGCCTTTTTTGTGGTTTTCAGGGATCACCAACGTTCCACTAGATCATGCCACAGCTTCCATTCCAGCATTCACTAAAAATTGAAAAGTTCATAAAGCTAAATCAAATTTGACTACATATTAAAAAATCCTTACTTTCAATTGAAATTTTCAGTTTTTAAGCCACTGTAATGATCTCTGAAAAGATTGATTTCCAAATTTTAATATTCTGAAGATTTAAGCAACAATTCGATAAATTTAAGACGTAGGTACGTAACTAAACTTTATGAATATTTTATGATAATTTGCACCGCATGTCCTTAATATTGTAAAGGCCATTGGAACGACAATTAAAATTTAAGCTTTAAGTTTAAACTATAAACTAGAATGCATAGCAACATGGTGCTTACTGATTACCATAGAACGCTATATCATATCAGAGCATAGCTACGTAGATCTGAAGTGTGACAAGGCTTAAGCCCTAATTTAAGCTTACTTAAGCAAAAAAAATTAAACATGGTTTAAACTAAAATGCTATAACAACGTGGTGATTAGCAAATAACGCTATTTCAGAACATGCTAAACTAAAGCTTAACTCAAGGTGGCTTATTTAAGCTAGGTCTCACGTGTGGTGAGGCTTGACTAAGTCTTAATTTAAGCTTACTTCATAAGGTTCACTCTAAAACCTAATTGAAAAACTACCCCAAAGGACAACGATCCTTAAGACTGCTTTAAACCAAAAAAATTGATTATATTGTATTGATATGGCGGGTTGGTGGGTTTAAATCATGCTTAAATTAATTAAATTCGGTGTAAATGCAGCTGCGTTTGTAATTTCCTAAATTCTTAAATCTTAGAATTTAACAATATCGGATTGTGAATGGGCAAAAGTAAGGTTAGATTAAATCAACTCAGATTCCCTGAATAGCTAGGCTTGAAATCCGTTTGAGAAGTAAACTAAATTGCATAGATTATTATTTTGCCATATTTTGAAACTTATAATCAAAGATCAGGGTTGTAACATAGGTAATGGAAATTAGAGGTGGGCAGATCCGCTCGGAGTCGTTCCTTCGGAATGACTCCGACCTCGGATCCGGTCGGATTCATTCAGATTTTTACTTCTGAGTCGCTCCAAGTGAGTCCGGACTCTTCGGTTGTTATTAGCAATCAATTATATCGACAAAGTTTTGAATCCCAAAGAGTCCGGTGACGAATCGTAATTCGATATTCGGTGATTGGAGGCAGGATTTGATTTGTGTACTTGCAAATTTTTCTTTACGACAACATAAACATTGAAATATCGGATTACCGAATATACGCCACGTCATTTTGTGTTATATACTTAACCGTTCGTTTTTATTTGCATCCAGTAATTACACTTATTACTTATTACCTTATTAGTAGCAGCGTAATAACTCTATTAATTTTTATTTAAGGGGAAAATACAGATACAGATATAAAGAACTGAACTACAAAATTTCTGAAAAAAAATTTAACTAAAATTTTAAAATATACACTGCGTTTTCCAAATGCATGTTTCCCCCTTACAATAGCCTATTGTATGTACTGTAGTACTTAGTTACACCTCTTTTGAGAGGTGACAAGTACGTGACTTTTGTTGTGTCCGTAAAAATGCAACTCTCCCGTATTATATTTAGACTAAAACAATGTCATCAATTGTATTGCTAGCCGCTCACATGAGTAATCTCGCCAAAACAATTCCGCACCGCTCCTTGATTAGGTTTGGTTTGCCGGATTCTCTCTTAAGAATGAGCCGGAATCGGAACGACTCCATCGGAGTCGTTCCGCAGTCGGATTTGGTTTGGCGGAACTGGATCCTCAAAAGGAACCGGATTGCCCATCTCTAATGGAAATACCCCTCACTCAGACTGTTTCAAAACATAACGCATTGTGCTGACATGTTAGTTCATAGTTTGAAATAATTGACAACAATTCAATACTGTGCAAATTGCCAACATTTTTAGAATTTTCTTAACTAACTCTTAGAATTAGAAACGAACAAAGCACTCTGATTGTAGATAAGCAGAGGTTAGATCAGGTTAAATCAACAGAAAATAAGGTTAGGTCAGTGAAATTACTTGAATAACTTAGCTTAAAAACAATTTGAAAGACTAAAATTGTTTAAAATAATATTTTGGGATTTTTTTGAACTTTTATAATTAAGGATTAAAGTGTACAATAGTCGAAATCGCCTGATTAACTAAACAGAACTTAGGTTAAATTAATAACAAGTTGGGTTTTATTAATTTTTTTAACAATAAAAAAACAATTTTGGATGGCAATTCAACACATTTCTCTCAATTGGTTTTTATTGTTGTACGTAACTTTGGCGGTGATGAGGCATTCGATTTCTTGAAACAAAGACCGCTTGTTTATTAAACCCGAATCAGAGGTTTTAACGTAGAGGGATTAGTTATGCGTAAGGTCTCCGTCCCAGGTCAGAATATAAGAAATATAGTCGGTCACGGGACTACGGGACGCGTTGGCGTACAGATATGTTAAGAATGAAAAAATACCACTTGATCAGAGCCTGAGGCTCTAGAGCCCATTTAGCCGGCTATTTGCTTGGGACTTTGATAACTAGACGTAGTTATAAAGGTCCTTGACCTAGCTGCTTATGCAGTGCAGTGACTCCCGGGCTATGTTCCCCAGGATGGCGAGGTTTATAAGTAGCTGAAGGTGCACTCATCACTCCCTAACATCTCTGAGGGTTTTCTAAGTAGATCAAACGTGGGGTTCCACAGGGAGATTCCCTCCCCTGTTTTACTTTCATGTATCGCTGCTAATTGTATTATACAATTGCCTGGGTGATGTGAGCATTAATGTATGTACCAAGCCTTGGGTGTTTACGAGACCTGGTCGAGGTTACGCATTAACTTTGGTGAAATTAATGTTATTCCTTGGTAAGTTGGTCGAATGTGCTTTTGTAAACATAAATACGCCATTACAAAAACAATTAAGGTAAAATGGAATCCGCAACCGCCCGCCCCATCCTATGTTAGTAAAAACCATATTAATAAATAAATATCGTCCTCTCCCCAGGCAGAAAATTTTAGCAAACACATTTTACTAAATTATTTTAGGCACAACTCATTTAAAAAGTCCAGTTTTATCCGCTTTTGGCTACCACGAGTACACGTGGTGTAAAAATTAAAACATAAGCCTTTAAAAATACGTAGAGTAAAAATTATCCCCAACTTCCACTACGAATTTATTATTTTAGTTCATTTAAATCTTTGTTTTAAATCACCGGTCCCTAACAATACATTTCCAAAAACCAATTAAGCGTGAGTAATAAAATTTCAAGGCATATAAAATCCGTTTTATACATTTTTTATTTGCTTTAGTATTTATTTGTCTTTTTTTATTGCTCAAAATTAAGCTATCCCACGTCAAGGTTCGGGATGTATTTGTAATTTCAATTATAAATTTTTATGAGTCAGAATCGCCGAATTAATTTAATTTTTTTAAACCTGTGCTACTCATGTGCAGACGCTTTATTTAAAAAAGCTTGCCCGGTTGGGTTTTTAAATAAATTTTGATAGTAAAAAATGCGATGTTTGAACTAATTTGTAGGCGTTAATGGACAGTTCCTTTGGCAATGAATTTATTATTGATAAATTTAGAAAACTTTAAATCTAAATTAAGATTGAGTTATCCAAAAAATTACATTGAATGTAAAAGATGACCTACATGTTTTACGCCATAACGGTTTAAAAAAAGAAACAGACATCCATTATTTAGCACATAGGTGGACTAAAGTTAGAATTTAAACCTCCAAAAATTACAGTGACATGAATAATGTTCCCGTGCTGACCATAACATTAGCAGAAAATAGAACACAGAAAAATCACTTTAACTAAACTTCTAGTCAGCAGTTTTTTTAAAATCATGTGCATACATATATCTTACACACGTTTCCTTTTTTTAAATAAAAAAGTTTCAAAGATTGCCAGGAAAACCCGTCGTCTCTGCATTAATTTAAAAATTCTATTTAACCATCAATATACAAAAACTGTCACAATTCAAACGATAAACTGTGAAATCTGTTACATACCGGGCCAAAAAATGAAAATAAGCATATATTTTACGTCAATATTCAAAACGCAAGTGAATGCCATGACCTTTCATTGTCCTGTTAGAAACAATGAAGGAACTAGAAAATAATTATTGCTGAATACGGTATTAAATTAATGCCGTTACTTCCTCGACAATTAAAAATGATAGATTAACGCGTTGGTGTCTTAGGTAATCTTTTTTCTAAAAACCTTTTATCTGTACGTATTTCAATGGATGTTTATAAAATGTGACAGTAACAAATATACATTAAAAACATAGAATTGGCAAAACTCCACGGTTTTTTTCATTTTATAAACCATAACTGTGAAAAAATCTTTAAATAAACCTTGAAACATTACTTATTACAAACTGTTTTTAAAATTACCATATTTCTAAATATGTTGGTTTAATTACTAGATACTTAATGAAGATATAAAATTATGCCAATAAAGGGTTAAACAAAATTCTTAAGATAATTCAAAAATGGTTTCCAATACTCCAAAATAATTTGAACAGAATTTTGGAAGACTTCATTTATTTAAAAAAACGTTTGGTAAGCTTTTTGCAGTTGTTTCAGACCTTCATCAACTTTCAAAATTGTACCAATACCAATAAATAAAATCTTTAAGAATTAACAAGGGTTAGAACCAGCGCGCGCCTGAAGACTATTCTTAATTAACAGGAATTTTTGTAAAGAAGTAAAAACGGGTCAAAACCTATAAAAATATTTAAAAAATCCTACCACAAGATTATGAGTTCATCTACTTAAAATTACGACAGTAATTCAGTCATTACAACGTAAATCATAATCCTTTATGACAGAAACATGTTTTCAAATATTAAAAATTTTCCTCGCAATTCATTAAAATTACACCAAAAATAAAATCAGCTTTCCATGTTGTTTATTTATAACCCAATAGGTCAACAGAACTTAAATCGATAAATTTTTCTGTATTATATTGGTAGGTAGGTGGTAACACTTTTGAACTTTTAATGACCAAATAATCGTTGAATCATTCAACAAAAGCCATTCATTCTTTTTTTATTAATAAACCGCTTAAAAATCTGAACGAAAAGTATTGGAATTTTTTAGATCCCCCAAAGATTTTATTGAATTTTCAAAATTTCCTATTCACTGAGAATGTTTGTGTATTGAACACAAACAATAGAAATATCACAAACATAAATAAAAATGTAGTTATTTGCCTCCTACGAGAAACAAGGTGCCAACCTTGCAACAACAATTTTATGAATGTACAGGGCTGGGTTTCACAGTTAAATAATATTCTTATTGAGCTAGGTAAATTTAGGCCGTTTTCAGCACGAATCTTTGTCTTATTGGTTGCAACAGATTCACTAAGCCACCTCACAAACCTTTTTGACGTCATAATTCCATTTTTTTTAATTTGTAAGAAATTAGCAAACCTGGAACAGGCTACAATCATCCAGGAACATTTGCGCAACCCTGTATTTAATCAACGACGTTGCACTTGCACCGAACGAATAAATAAATAAATAAACGATTACCATTTAGAAAAGGTTACAATACTTCCTGCATTAAATATTAATTAAGCAAGACTCTATAATAATTTTAATTAGTGCGAATTAGATAAAAGAAGTTCAACAATCTATGCTAATTTGATTGGTTGTTATTCCACTTGTTAACATTTCCAGTTCAGTTGTCTTCTAATCTTTTATTAAAAGGGAATTTTCATTATTTTTATAAGTTTGCAGCAGATTTATGTAAAGCAAACAAGATTTGCATAACTTTATTCATTATGGATGGGATAATTCGTGGTCTTTTCGTTTTATTGTTTGGATGAATTTAATTAATCTTAATTAGAATTATCAGCCATTAAAGTGAAAGAGATCTTGAATAAATTAATAGACTTGTTTGAAGTATTCTTAATTACTTTTAGATTTTTTTTATACAATATGGAAAAGTCAAAATGTCCGAAGCAAGCAATTTCCTAATTTAGAGGTTAATGATAAAACCGTTTGAGAACATACTTTTCGAAAATCACGAGCTCGAAAGTCGAGTGATTTTATTTCAAATTATTGAGGAAAACATAGGTATTATGTTTAAAGTAAAAATTTCCAAAAATGCAAGTAAATGAAATTAAAATTACTTTTCTTTAATTAAAGCTACCCAATAAGTAAAGAAACAAAGTTGCCTAAAATGGATCCTACTTTTAACCAATAATCAAAATTTTGACCATAATTCGGCCCTTCATTTAAGTTAAGACTACTAATCACATGCAAATCCTCAGTTCCTCAGAATTTCGAATTATTTGAAAATAGGATTTGAGAATCGACTGCCACATTTGAGTTTCGAACTTGAAGCTGAATCCAAGCTCTAAATGATAATAATTCACAAATCCAAAATTGTTTGTTACTGACTTGAAAATGCCAAAGACTTAATCCAAAATTCACAAACTATTAGTTCAATGCAGAATGTCGGAAGAGCAATTTCGATTTTTTATATTTCAGGTACAAAATTTAAATCAAATATAAATAGTCCAAGCCTGTAATTCAAAATTCCAAAATTTGAGATCCGAATTTCTATGTGTTCAAATCCAAACTTTAAACAAAATTAATATATTTTAGAGAGTTGAATTCTGACCTTCAAAGCAGAGTTTCAGCGCATTTCCTGCAGGAACATGAATCTTGAATTTTTGATTGGATATTCAATCCATTAATTTTAAATTACATTCTTGATTTCAGGTGAATAAATTACAAAAGCAGCTACATATTATGATAACAGATTAGGATTTGAAAAACAACGAATTCAAATTGGAAACTTAAGTGTGGAATTCTGATTCGATGTGTTAGTTTAGATTTGAAATAGAATTGATAGCCAGCAAGCAAAATCTTTTGGAATTCGAACTATAAATAATATGTGGAAAGCTTCAATCTTAAAATCATGATCTGACCTATTTAGATAGCTGAAATATGGACTCCAAATAGGAGTTTCGATCGTATTTCCTGGATGATATAAGAATCTTGTTTTTAATTACAATTTCGATCCATTCGTTTTAATTCGAGAGATTAAATCACAAAAGCTGTTTGATACTATTAGAGCAAATTATGATTTCAAAAACAACGGATTCAACTAGTTTGGATTCGAAAAGCGTCATATTCTTTCTAAATTCGATTCTTGATTTCCGGTTTAAATTTCAGGAGAACAAACCACAAAAAGGGTTTGATATTATCAGAACATATTAACGTCAAGTATGAATGAAAATTTTTTAGAATCCAAACTCTAAATAAGACTAAATTTTCAATTGTAAAATAATGATCTGACCTATTCGGAGAATTGAAATTTGCCCTCCAATCATATTTCCTGGACGAAATATGAATCCCGAATTTTGAATTCGAAACTCGATCCATTCCTTTGAAATTAGATTTTTAATTGCAGGCTTAAATTTCAGGTGAATAAATTACAAATGCTATTTGATATTTTCATAAATAACAGATTCAAATTAGAAACTCAAGTTTGAGACACTGATTCGAAGCGTAAGTCTGGATTGAATAGGGAGTAATCAAAATCTTTTCGAATTCGAACTCGAACTAAAATATTAGAAGAGCTTAAATCTGGACTCCAACTTGGAGTTTCGATCTCATTTCCTGGATGATATAAAAATGTTTAATTCGAAATTCGATCCACTCTTTTTAAATTCGATCTTTAATTTCAGTTGAATAAATCACAAAGAATGTTTGATATTATCAGAAGAGATTCAAAAATAACGGATTGAAATTAGAAAATCAAGTTTTAATTTTTATTTGAAGTGAAGTGTTCGTTTGGATTCGAAATAGAATTAACGTTGAGCCTGAATTTGATATCGAGCAATCAAAATCTTTTCGATTCCAAATTCTAAATAAAATTTTGGAAGTATCAATCTATTTACAGTAGTTAAAACTGGACTCTTATATCGGAGTTCCGATCGTATTTCTTGGATAAAATATGAATCTTGAATTTTTGATTCGAAATTGGGTCCATTCTTATTAAATTAGATTCTTGATTTCAGGTGAATAAATTACAAAAGCTGTGTGATATTATCAGAACAGGTTATTATTTCAAAAACAACGGATTCAACTTAGAAACGCAAGTTTGGTATTCTGATTCGATTAGTTTGGATTCGAAATAGAATTAAGCTTGTTGACTCTGGATTTGATAACGAACAATCAAAATCTTTCCGAATCCAAACTCTGAATAAAATGTTGAAAATTTCAATCTTAAAACCATGGTCTAACTTATTTGCAAAGTTGAAATCTGGAGTCCAAACCGGAGTTTCGATAGTATTTCCTGGAATCTTGAATTTCTACTTCGAAATTCGATCCATTTCTTTTTAAATTCAGTTATTGATTTCAAGCTTAAATTTCAGGTGAATAAATTACAAGAGCTGTTTGATATTTTCAGAAGAGATTATTATTTCAAAACAAGCGGATTGAAATTGGAAACTCAAGTATGGAATTCGGAATACGGAAAGATTTTGTTTGTTTGCTATCAAACCCATATTCGACGTTAATTTTATTTCGAATCCAAATTAATACTTCGATAATTTGGATTCGAAATAAAATTAACGTCGAATGTGGATTTGATAGCAAACAAACAAAATCTTTCCGGATTCAAAACTTTAAATAAAATGTTGAAAGTTTCAGATTTAAAATCATGATTTGATCTACATATTTGGATTCCAAATCGGAATTTCGATCGGATTTCTTGGATAAAAGGTGAATCTTGAATTTTTAGTTTGAAATTTAGTCGATTATTTTTAAATTCGATTATTGATTTCAGGCGCCTACATCACAAAGGCTGTTTGATATTATCACAACAGATTGTGATTTCAAAAACAACGGATTCAAATTAGAAACTCACATTTGGAATTCGTATTCGAGGTATTAATTTGGATTTGAAACAAAATTAACGCCAGAATTGTAACTCTAAATAAAATGTTGAAAGTTTCAGTCTTAAAATCATGCTCTGACCTATTTGATGGATTGAAACCTGGACTCCAAATTGGAGTTTCAGTCGTATTTCCTGGATGATAAAAGAATCCGAGTTTTTAATTTGAATTTCGATCAATTTTGTTTAATTCGATTCTTATAATTTCAGGCTTAAATTTCAGGTGAATAAATCACAAAAGCTGTTTGATATTATCAGAACCGATTATGATTCAAAAATAACGGATTCAAATATTGGAAACTCAAGTTTGGAATTCTGATTTTAAATATTAGTTTGGATTCGAAATTCGAAGGAGAGTTTGATAGCCAGCAACCAAGCCTTACTTCAATGTTTGAAGCTTCAGTGCGCCTTAAAAATTTTAAACTCAAATATTCAAGGTTTAAATCAGGATAAAGGTTCAAAATTGGAATGCCAAGCCATGAGGGAGAAAATTAGAATGTTGATCTGGAATCTACTGCAATTTGAATTCGAAGGTTTGGGTTTTCTAGTATGACTTTGAAGATTCAAACCTTATACCCGACCTAGTGGAGGTTTGAACCTCGTTAAATTCTATACCAAAATACCAGATATTGTCAAATCTTGATGGCTACAATTTAAGTACAGCAACTATAAACCAGTGCACTTCAATTACTTGAAGATGCCGGAACATTAGAAATAATGATATTAACAATAATAATCCATTCTGTGTTTGTTTTTATATTTTAAAAATTAAAAAATTAATGAACTATTTTCATAGTTTTTTTCACTGCCAATGGCAACCTAATTGCCAAAATACGAAACTAACTTTTTGAAATCCTGCTATGGTTTCAAGGTTTTTCACAAATTATAAATACACAAAGAAAAAATAATTTCGGAAATATCTCAGCAACTCTTCTTAAAAACAAAAATTTAAATTATTCACTTCAAACATGCATAAATCCGAATCAAACCAGTTCAAACAGTTGGCACACACCATTAAAAATTAAGAACTTATTTCAACTACAAGTTATTTTTACATTACACCGTTCTATATTTCACGAATCAGTGCAGACTTATTAATATTTCCTGTTGTATTAGAATCATTAAACCACACGTTATTTCCTTTATTACCGAGCAATTTCAAAATACTCTCCTCGCAAAACGTAAATCAAAAATTCCTGAAAACGTAACAGTTACAACAAACGTAACCCTGATGTATGAACTTCGAGAACACGAACGTTAACATTCCTTCAACCGTTTAATTTTGAAACTTTGAAGACGGCACCAATTAAGAGTAGTGTTAATTACTACTGTTTAATTTGGAAACTTTTATGCAGAAATTCGAACGTCGATGTGTTTCTGTTAGAGACAGACTTGGAAGGAAATTGAGTTACCGAGCTCTCGGTACCAACTTAGTTGGGTTGTTTGGACTTTCGAGTTAAAATAATACTAATGTGAGTAGTTTCCGCATGCAGAACTCCAGACAGTACATTATTATACGGTTTCGTTACGTTGCTTGAACTTTGAGCAGCTAAATACAGGAAATAGCCAAGTTTTCACTGAAATTTTAGAGATGTAATTAAGTAGAGGAAAAAACAACGTAAAGTTAAGACGAAAATATTACCATTTTTCAAGTATTTAACTTCTCGTTAGTGTAAACAGGCTTTTGGTGGCAGTTATAAATGTGGGCATTAATCAAAGCATCTATGAAAGAAACAAATGTGGTTAATTTTATTTTTGTTTTAGGAGTGTCGGCGATGGCATACTTCGATAATCTGAATTAATGGACCGTTTGAATGTGTTAAATTAAGAATTTCACAACAACTCAGGTTTTAAAGTAGCCGGCGAATTAAATGGCAGTCCCATTTTTGCATTTATCAAAAGTAATTCACTGGGTTTTTAGTTGCTTTCATTCCATTCCAAGTCAGCTCAAAAGGCAAAGCTTTAACAATTAATAACTTTTTAAACAATAACAGGTCAGAAGGTTTGTTTATCCCTTTCTTTTCCTCTTAAAGATACGAAGATTTATGAATACAAAAACTAGAACTCCCAAAGAGAAGAAAATTCAGCAAAAACATCCAACAAAAACCCCTAAATTTCTAAAACTAATTTTGAACACAAATGTTTTTCTCGAAGTAAAATTTATGTGCTAATAAAATGTTAACCACAAATGATTTCCATATATTTCCCAAGTTCATAAGAAAATTGTTTTGTGAAACAGATAATTCTTTTAATGTTCGGTGACGTGTTGTTTGGGAGAAAAGCAAACAAATACGAAAAAAAATTATTTCTTAACAACACTCAATCGGGATTTTCTTAAAAACTAACAATTTTTAATCGGGATTCAAGCCACAAATCTAAATCCAATTTCAAAATTTGAAGGCAAAATTTCATAATTCATAATTTTGACTTGGTAGTCGATTGTTTTAATAGTTGAACCAATAATTAATTTTAACCACTGTTGGGACACGATTAATACTTTCAGATTCGAGCCACCAATCTCTCTCCATATTCAAATTTTAAACGTATAATTTAGGGTTAGTCGAACCTCGAACCTTAAATAGTTGGATTTAATATTTAACTTCAAATCCAAGCTAAAAGCTTTGAGTTAAAACCCCAAACTTGATTGTCATATTCGGATAGAAAACCTAAGCCTATTAAAATGGGCCTAAGTTTCTCATTTCAAACTCAATTCTAATAATTGAGGCTTAGGTTTAAAACACTGCAAAAACATGATTAAACTCCGATTCAAGGCACAAATTCGAATCCAAATTCAAATTTTAAAATTTAGAGTCGGATTTTGATTAAATGACGGATTCGTAAGTAAATGACTCTTCAGTATTCTGGATTCATGATTTAATTTCAAATTGAAGCTAAAATCCTACGTTTGAATTAAAATCCCTATGAGTTTTACGTGACAGAAAATGTCTGAAAACTGTTAAAAATTGATACTTTAAGTGCGGATTTAGGCCATAAATCTCAACAGAAATTCAAATTTTGAACCTAAAAATTAAAGTCGACGTTTTAAATGTGTGGTTTACAATCTTGAATTGGTAGTAGATTCAATATTTAAATTCAAAATCAAGCAGAAATCTTACGTTTCAATTCAATCGTCAAAAATTGTTTGAGAACATAAAATAAATCCATTAATCTTTTTTTACATTTCAGTCTCAAATCCTGATTCTAATCTCTAAGGATTTAAGTTTAATAAACGTCTACTAAAACATATTTAAATCTTTAAAGTCGGTACAAATATCAATCCAAATTGAAATATTAAACGTAAAAGTTCGAAGATTTAATCTTCCAATTTTGATTTTTTAGTACTCAGAAAATGTTTAAAGACTAAAAATGGGCCTAATTTATCTGAATTTGAGATTATAATCTCTGTGAGTTAGATAAAAGTCACTGTTCATACACAATCAAAATTTTTAATTCGAATTCAAGTCACAAATCACAATCCAAGTTCAAATTTAGAACGTAAAATTAAAGCTCAAACTTTCGAATTTCGATTAAAGACGCTGAATTGATCGATTTTTCAGTACTCTGGATTCAATATTTACATTTCAAATTCGAGATGAAATTTTTTAATACCAATAATAATAAAATATGAACTTTACACCGTTAGGAAATGTTTGAAAACACAGAATAAACCTATTAAAAATTGGTCTCAGTTTTACATTTTAATCTTAAGTCCACATTTTAATCATTGAGACTTATGTAGGTTTAGAGCACTGTTAAAACGCCAGGCACAGGATTCTTTATTTTTTAAGCAATAAAAAATGAGGATCTCAACGTTTCGCCCACGTCTCTAAGGGGCTTCGTCAGAAAGAAGATAGCGGCACTAAAAGAGCACGGAAACTCAACGTGGCAACCAAGTCTTCTGACGAAAAACAGAAACGGCAGCGACTTTACACCGGTTCGGCTGTAACCAGTCAGGTGTATCTGACGAAGACGACGATTGGGCAGAAGTGGAGGGGGCGGAGCCAGTAGCGATGGCAGACTTCTGTATGTCTGATAAATGATAACCAGTGTCACGATTCAAGTTGTTAGGGGTCTTGTTGATTTCAATGGCCTCACGGATTTTCCTCTTGAAAAGATAAGGGACACTGCCGATTTTTCAAACAAGATCTTATGACCAGCGTCAGTGAAGATGTTCAGCAACAGCTGAGTGTGAGAGAAGACCTGATTCGAGCAACATTTGTGTTCACAGATACGTGTGCGTACTGAGCGACCAGTTTCTCCAATATGCACTAACTACAAGAACAAGGATGATGACAGGGGTTGAGACTTATCTTTTACTGATGGGAGTGTCTGTGACACTTTTGGAGTGGGTTTGAAGATGGCTTTGATGTTATGTTTATTGAGAATCCTACCTATGCGATCAGTGACTTTGCGACTGTAGCTTAGTCTGGGGTGTACAAGTATTCTGAGACGTTCCAGGGTGTGAGGGGTGTAATAATTGTTTTTCGATGACTTTCCTAACATCCGTTTTGTTATACACAAATTCGAATTGTGGATTTTCAGACAGTAAATACATTTATTAACATGCAAATTCACTAAAAAATCATTCGTTTTTCGAGTAGAAACTCGTTAAGAAAAAACATATTTTCCAAATATGTTGTGTCAATTACTACTCACATTCAATTCAGGTTTGTAAGTCTAAAATATCTGTTTCTATGTACAATTTATCATAATATTTTAAATATAGAAACCGTACGTAAAATGTTATTACTAATGCACTTCTTTATGCCAATGTTTTGTCGTCGCTGGCTTTATTTGCAATTTTGTATTATTAAATCTAAGCCCTGTTTTTACTATGAGTTAGTTCTGCAAAAATGTCCACCGCACTGGGATAAAAACAGTTAGAGGGGTTTATTATGATAAATGCCAATTAACCCTAATTATTCAAAGCAACAGCGATTAGAAGAAAAAATAAAAAACGATGCCAAATGTGTAGTAGAAAATAGGCTACCTATTTTTAAAACGAAGCCCAAAACACATCTGTCAATTATCTAAAAATAACTATTATACTATAAATAATATAATGTTTTTCACTCTTCACCTATGAGTAATTTAGCTAGAATATTCCGCAATGTGTACGGTTTAAAACCTTAAATAAACCCTATAAATCTTTACCTATATTTCCAAGTTTATTTTTTCGCAAAAAACAGTTTTGTAACAGCGGTAATATCGTTGTCAGGCTGATCTAATCCTCTCATATAATAAGTTTTACTGTCTTGGAATTTATCCAGCGGTCTACGAACACAAGTCAACAATGAGATATATGTTTGATGAAATGTGCTTTCGAATTTTCAGTTAAGTCCGAGGCTAAATTGATTTTGAACATTCGAAAACCTCCAAATTTTTTTTCTTCGTCGTTCTAACGATTTTGTTAAAAATCCACAAACGTTAAGCGTATTCTGAACTGCATTGCAGGTGAATTCAACAGGAATTTCTCGCTATTCTTAGCGCAGTACCTCTTTAAAGAGGACCAAGGGCGTTTCGGTGGCCGCACTTAATATTTACGTAAATAAATACGATGCTTTTACATTTTATGAGATAACGTGGTCTTCTGCTTGTAAATACTTGACATTTTTCAAATGGTAACGGTTCAACCGAAGGAAACTTTATAAAGAAACTTTCGGTTTAATATTAAAATGCCTTAGGCATAGTAATTATGTTAAAAGGCGAATCCATTTTCTCGTAGCTACCGAGAAACTTTACAAAAACGAAGATATCGCTCTTGGGATCAAGAAATGGGCCATTTGGCTTGGGTTAAGTAAACAAAACTAGTTACAATGAAAAGAAAAATTACGCGACCTTTATGTGTAGTTTTCAAAATTATTTACACCTGGTTGGGATATCTTTCAGGGGGAGCTTTCCATTTTGCATAAGTAGTTTATCCTATCTAAGTAAATAAGTGGAAGGTTATTGCTTTAAAAATATTCCCCAACCGAATGGAAAAAAATCTCGATATAGAAGAAAAACTGTTGGATGTTGTAGGTTTTAAAAGATTTATTTTTTACGTCTGCTTTGAGAATTTATAACTGCGGAGGTATTATAAATCAATCGATTTTAAGCCAGACTGAGATATTAAATAAATAAATAAAATTCCAAGACTTATGAAATTAAAATACTCAAACTCCTGAAATTCCTAATTTTAACGGGAGCAGTTCTTTTTTAAAATAAGAAAATGTTGAGCCCAACATTAATGTTTTGATTTTGTGTTTTTTTTAATTGAAAAGTTGAGATTGAAGGGCCAAATTTCTAAGTCCAAAGCACCAATCAAATCTATATTTTATTAAGACATTTAAAAAGGATTTGGGAAAACCTTTTCAATTCTTTTGTTTTCAGTGTTCAAATAAACCGTATTGTTTTCTAGGCTTTTTAGATATTCTTTTCAATTTTACATTTCTGGTTTCCAAATTAGTATACTTAAAACCTTAACTTTCAATACCTCATAAAGTGAAATAAATTCTGTTTTATATGCTATAAATTGTTGAATCAATTTTTAGGCTTCTTGATTTTTTTTTAAATTGAAATTTGAAATTCAACTTTCTAACGTTAAAGCCCCACCAAATCCTAATTTTTATTAAGATATTTAAAAAAAATGTCATAATTTGGAAGACTTTTGATTTTTTTTTTATTGAAATAATGCTGAGATTCAATGCCAAATTGTCTAAATTTATAGCTCCAACAGATCCTAATTTTTATTAATATGTATTAATTAAAAGAGAAGCCCAATTTTGGTAAATCTTTGACATTTTTCCTTTTCAGTTTCCAAATAAACCACGCTATTTTCTAACTTTTTAAACCTCTTTTTCAATTTTACATTTCTGCTTTTGTTGTTACTCTTAACCTCAACCTTCGATACTTTACAAGGCGTATTAAATTCTGTTGTATCAGTTATAAGTTCCTGAATCAATTTTAAGATTTTTGATTTTTGAAAGCTCAACTTTCTAAGTTTAAAACCCCAATAAACCCTAATTATCATCCAAATATTCTAAAAGAAAAATTCAATTTGGAAAATCTTCTAAAATGTTGGTTTTCAGTTTTCAAATAAACAACGCTGTTTTGCAGGCTTTTTACATCTCTTTTCAATTTTACATTTCTGCTTTTCAAGTTACACCTAACCTTATTGTTTGATATCTCATAAAATGCAACAAAGTCTGTTTTATTATGTTATAAATCCTTCAAACAATTTATGGAATTTCTGAATTTTGTCTTAATTGAAATATTGAGATTTAAGGCCCCAACAAACTCTAATTTTTATTAAGATAATTAAAACAGAAATAAAATTTGAGAAACCCTTTTTAACCATCAATACCTCAGAAACCGTAATGAATACTGCTTTATTCATCTTTGCAAGTTGTTTTCAATAATCAATATTTTTGACTTTTTTTAATTAAAATATTGAGATAATATTATTGTCAAGCATTTTTGTAAGTTTAAAGCCCCAACAAACCCTAATTGTTATTAAGATATTTATGGAATGTTCCATTTGGAAAACCTTTTCAAATTTGTCTTTTCAGTTCTCAAGTAAGCCACGTTGTTTTCTCGGCTTTTAAAATCACCTTTTCAATTTTTACAGTTCTGCTTTTCAAACTACACCTAGCCTTAACCTTTGATGGGTATTAAGTATTAATGCTTAATACACAGCTTTCTAATTCCAAACCTCCCATAAACTCTAATTTTTATTAAGATAATTAAAAGAAACACTAAATTTGGGAAAACCGTTAAAAATTATAGTTTCCATATACTCGTAAACCACTCTGCCTTCTCCGCTTTTAAAATCACCTTTTCAATTTCACATTTCTGCTTTTCAAATTACCCTTAATCTTCGATAATCTTCATAAAAACTAATAAATTCTGTTCAATAACATTATGGAATTTCCAAATTTTCTTTTACTTGAAATGCTGAGATTTAAGGCACAAGTTTCTAAGCTCCAATACACCCTATTTTTATTAAGACATTTAAAGAGAAATCCAATTTGGGAAAACCCTTCATACTTCAAATACATCACATTGTGTTTTGTTTCTAAAAGTGACATTCCAATTTTACATTTCTGCATTTTAAATTACCCTTTAATCTTAACCTTCGATACCCCTCAATTATGTTATAACCTATAATAAATTGTTTAATTGTAGAAGTTATGAATTTTCTTTTAATTGAAATATTGAGATTTAAGACGCATATTTCTAAGTTTAAAGCCTCAATAAACCCTAGTTTTATTAAGTCATTTAAAAGAGCAATTCCATTCGGGAAAACCTTCTAAAATTTTACTTTTTCAGATGTTTTCTATGCTTTTAAAATCAATTTCTCAATTTTACATTTCCGTTTTTCAATTACACTTAACTTAACCTTCGATACTTCATAAAACTTGAATAAATTCTGTATTATTATATTGTAAATTGTTTAATCAAATTATGGAATCTTTTAACTGAAATGTTGGGATTTAAAGTCCAACTTTCTAAGTTTAAAGTACCAACAAACCCTAAGTTTTATTAAGATAATTAAAATAGAAATCCAATTTGAGAAAACCCTTTCTAATCTTCAATGGATCAGAAAGCGTAATAAATTCTGTATGTATACGTATAAGTTGTTCAGTAATTAGAGTTTTTGATATTTTTTTAAAATTAAATTATTGATATTAAAACCCATTTCTGTAACTTTAAAGTCCTAGCAAACCCTAACCACAGAATAAACCCTTAACAGAACAGTTTTATATGCTTTTGAAATCTCCTTTTCAGTTTTCTATTTTTACTTTTAAATTGCACTTAACCTTAGCATTCGATACTTCATAAAACGTAATAAATTCTGCTTTATTATGCTATCAATTGTTGAATAAAATTGATTGAGATTAAAAAACAACATTCCAAGTTTAAAGCCTCGACAAATCCTGATTTCGATTAGGTAAACTATTTAAAAAGGGACATCTAATTTTGGTAAACCATTTTCAAACAAACCATGCTGCTTTCCAAGCTTTTAAATTGTTTTTTAAATTTTATTTTATTTATAATTTATTAAAATATTTAAAAGAAAAGTGAAATTTGGGAAAACCTTTTAAATTTTACTTTGCACTTTCCAAAAAACCCACTCTGCTTTCCAAGCTTTTAAAATTGCCTTGTCCTTTCCTTCCCGTTTAAAGCCCCAACACACCCTAATTTTCAGTTTTAAAATTAACCACCTTGCTCTGTTTTTAAAATTTGCTTTTCAAATTACACTTAACCATAAGCTTCGATCCTTCATCAGGAGTAATAAATTCTATTTTATAAGTTATTGAATCAAGTTTCAGAATTTTAGCCTTATTTTAACGAAAATGTTGAGATTAATTCTAAGTTTAACCCCCAACAAACCCTAATCATTATTAAGATGTTTAAAAGAAAGTCAAATTTGGGAAAACCTTGTAAACTTTTACTTTTCAGATTTTAAATAAACTAAACTGTTTACTAGGCTTTCAAGGTCTGTTTTTCAATTTTGCAGTTCTGCTTTTCAAATGACACTTAACCTTAACCCTGGATGCCTCATAAATCATACTAAATTCTGTTTTATACGTTACAAATTGTTGTAAAGAATTTTTAGAATTTTTGAAAGTGAGTTCAACCTTTACAAACTGAATTTTTGAAAGACAGATCTTCAACGTTGAAGCGTAATCCCCGTGTTTCTATTTTTACCTAAGACACTCTAATTTTATCTCATGATTCACGATTAATTTTATAAAAAAAGAAATCTCCACAGAGTCTAACACTGAAGCTCGATTTTTAGATTTTTAATAGCGCAAAATTTACCTAACATCTCACACCAATTAATTCTTATCGTTGCTAAAATCCTTTGCAATGTATTCTGTAAAATATTCATGTTCACAAATTTTTTCGTTTCATTTTACTAAACTAAATAACTGAATGGTTTTGTAAAATCCACCTTAAACTCCAGAATTTTACAGTAAAAAAAGGAAGGAAGTGAAAAAAGCATTCGCCGCAGAATAAAATCAGACTTTGATATTTCAATTTGGGATCAATCGATCTAAATTCCGCGTTTGTAATTCACGCCAGAAATAAATCAAATACTGAAAACTACGACCCGAAATCACAACATACGTACACAGGAAAATTAACACGAAACTAATTAAAATCTCACTAAACAAACTTGAAACATATGTTTCAGGAATGAGGTGGAAAACTGAAACTGTAAAGAATATTCAGGCAGTCACGGAGGTCAAACATTTCGAGTTCTTGACACACGATGAAAACGTGAAATATATCTCCTGTCAGTTCAGAGGAATGAATTTAGGTTGGTATTCTACACTAGCAGAATCAGCTATACCATTTTCTGACGGAAATTTAGTGAACAACTATTTACACAAACACATCATGTTTCTTGTTGTTTATGTAAGAATTATACAGTTTACGTTGTACATAGGTTTATTTGGACTGAGTTTCATTTAAAACCTTATAATTTTCTTGGCTTGGAGTTAGGGTTTGAGTTCATTATTTACATATGATTCACTTTAATTCCAAATAGGGTACTTTTAGAAGACACACGAAAGCCAAGTCAGTAAATAAGTAAGTAAAACAAGCATGAGAATTTATGCAAAACCAGAATCGGATCTGAAGGGCATTTAATACGTAATTATTTCGGGGTGTTCCTCGAACTCCTAAAACTGAAATTAACTGCACTGCAGCAATTTCAACCTACAAACTTTAACGTTTATTGCACACCAATGATTACAAATGCAGCCTGCAACACCAGGGGGTATTATTTCCATGATTATGTAACCGTTTTGGTTAAGTTGGATTCGGTGGCTAATTTCCGAAATTTATTTTCTACCAATTTCAATGCTTCTGAAAATATTTTATTCAGGCTTAAGATGCAAGGACTGTTGGACATCTACATCAGAGGATAATTAAAAGGCAAAGTTAGCAAACGACAGGGCAAATGTCCTAATACACGAAGAAGAATATTTTCCCTTAGAAACCTCGAACATTTCAAACATTAATAAAAAGTGTAAATAAAATCTCAAAAACTTAGAAAAAATGTGTAGTCTTTTCAAATTCCCATGAAACATCAAGGCAATAGTTTTTCCTTACCTAAATTTTCAAAAATTCTCCTGTATATGGATTCTTTTAATAATATCTACGAGTTCACTTGTTAAATCATACGAAATCTTTCAAATTTCAATATGTCAGTTGATCCAAGACTTTTTGGCCTAAACACAGAATAAATACCTAATAATAACCCTAATAATAACAACAAGCGCCAGGGTTATGACGACGAGTGAAGGTTTTGACAAATGTCGAGATGTACACTTTTAAATATATCTCATAACACCGTTTTCGTGGGCTGGGCAGAAATCTACAAGGTCGTAGCGTAGGTAACGAAAACATTTTAATAAGACGCGCACACAACGCAATATTTTTTTTGCCTAAGTGATAGTAAAAAACTACGAGTATAAAAATACCCTTTAATTGTGTTTCGTTTTCTGTTTTCGTTGGATGTTATTATTCAGTCAAAAACTAGGTCAGAATTTTTAAAATACGTTTTTTAAAAAAGTACTGCGTATCTTTTGAGAAATGATGTGTCAGAAATTCAAACTTCAACGTATTTTTGAGTTTAATTTTTGTTAGGATTAAGGATGGTTTGATAACTAAGGTCATTTCGAATAATTAGGCAAGAGCTATTTAAGAAATAGTTAATTATACTCTCGAAAGAATTGCTGTCTTAAAATATGAATAAAAATAAGAACGCATTGTTTCACCATCAGATGAAAGAAGTGTGGACTAATTTACAGCATCAGACGAGAGCTACTGAAAATCAGTGACATAGCTGTGACGCAATGTGGAACACTTATAAAGAAGCTCGATTGTTTTCCTGGTAGCTTTTGAAAAACTTGTCTCACAAACGTTTTTTTTATATTCAACAATAAACGAAACTTTATTTCTTAAATCGGCAGAAAAATTCTAGAAAACCCCCAACTTGATGTGTAAACCCCAGCTAAACGAAAATAATTAACAAAGTCAAGGAGAGATATGAGAAAAGCCCAATAAATATTTTGGTAGGTTGTTTCAGCGTTTCGTTTCGAATTTTTTTATAGGAAGCTTTCCTAATCTGATAATTTCACAAAAACGGGATACTGAAGAAACAAATTTGAAAATAGTGACTTGGTAAATCGCGTTATTACCTGACTTTAAATCGAGTAAGCTTTCATTAACAAAACATAACAAGTAACAAATAAATTATTTCTTGTGATGCCCCAACACTTACATGATTCATGGTTGAAAATGGTTGCAGAATGCAATTGATTTGGTGTGTCGCAGGGTTTAATATAAGGGCCTGTATTGTTGCTAAGTTATATATAAAACCCTCTTCGTCCTACCCTTTGCATCTGCATGTTTAGAAAATTAAAACCTTTTGGTTTGAAAGGGAGGTCCCGAGTTGCGGCAGCTAGGTACCGTAGTCCAGAACGATCAGGATAGTTAAGCTTTGTTGCCTCCGGTCAGTACTGGAATGGGTTGCCCGATTGCTCCGTCAACGCGGCACCTCTCTCTCACATTGTGAGAGTGAGAAAGCGTGGACAATTAGCAAAAGCGGAAATAAGACAGTGGGTTGGCTGATATGATAGGACATCCAATGCTCTAGAAGAGTATAAGGATAAAGAGAAAGGTTTGAAAGGGACATTTTAAATTTAATTCTAACTCCTGTAAACGACACCCTATTGCTGTCGGTGGCGATAAATTTGCTGACGAAACTAAATTACATACATTCGCAGAAGAAGCTTTATTTTGTTCGCCTGTTTTCAGTAATTGTAAATTCTATTTTATAATGTGGTATGTCGCAGGGGTGCAATATACGGACCTGGTTTCCAAGTTACATACACATCCGTCCTGGTCTTGCTCTTTACATCTGGATTTTCATAATCAAAGCCTTTTTTGCTTCGCTCGCTTTATTATATACATGGTGAGTCGCAGGGTTCGAGATCGGAGCCTGCATTGTTGCTAAAATATATATTAAATGCCCCGATTCTGTCGTATCATTTGTATTTTCAGAAAATTACTTAAAATAACTATTTAAGTTTTGAAAAAGAAGTGTTAGTTCGCCTGTTTTAAAGAATTCTAAATTCAGTTCCATTGAATTAGTTTATCCACAATATTTGCATATGTAACGATACCCTGTTGCTACCATTCGCATCATTATTTGTTCACCTGTTTCACAGAATTTTAAAATTAATTCTACTGATTTGGTGTATCGCAGAGTTTAGTATATGGGCATATGTTGTTGGTACATTATATATTCAATCACCTGGCTCATTCGATCGCGGGTATATTATCAGAAAATTAAAACCTTTTGATTTACTTGTACAAGTAAAATTTTGTTAGTTGACCTATTTCAAGTAATTTTAAATTAGATTCTGCTGATTTGGTGTAGTCGCAGGGTTCAGGATTTGGCCGACTCATTTAAACAACACCTTGTTACCATTGTTCGCACTAATTTTTCTGAAAAATTAAAAACTTGCATTCAACAAAGGAAGTTCGGTTGTGCCTCTGTTTTATGTATATAATTTTATAATCAATTCTATAGATTTGGTGCGCCCAGGGTCTAATATACGGGCCTGTATTGTTACTAAATGACAAATACTATCCCCTGCTTCATTCGTCCTCGTGTGTATTTTGAGAGGAATAACTTACAAGTCAAATATGGTTTTAAAAAATTAAATTCTATAAATCTGGTGTGCCTCAGGGTTCAATATTGGGGGCTATATTGTTGCTAAATCATATGCATACGACCTCCTGATCGTATCATCGTTTTCATTTTCAAAAAATTAAAATATTCAGGGTAAATATTTGTTGATTCAATATATTAAACCCCCTGATCCTGTCTTCTGCGTTTGCATTTTCAGAAAATTAAAATATTTAAGTTTTCAAAGGAAAGGTTGCTTGGCTTGCCTGTTTTAAAGAATTTTTAATCAAATTCTATTAATTTAGTGTGTCGCAGGGTTCAATACAAATACAAACCCCTTAATCCTGCTCGTTGCATCTGTATTTTCAAAATATTAAATTTAGGTTTGCAATGTAGAACTCTTAGATTAACCTGGTTCAAGGAATTTTATAGTCAATTCTATTGATTGTTTTCTGAGTTATATATACAATCTACCTGGCCCTGTTCGTTACGTCTGCATTTTTAGAAAATTAAAACTATTAGATCTGCAAGGGAAAGTTCCTTGGTTTGCCCATTTTAAACAATTTTAAATATAATTCTGCTGATTTGGGGTGTCTCAGCTTAGTGCTAACTCATGTAAACCATACCATGTTGCTGTTTTTCGCATTAACATTTCTGAAAAATTAGAAACTTGCAGGGAATGTCGGTTGTGCACCTGCATCAATTCAATAGATTTGGTGCGTCTCAGGGTTCAATACAAGGGCCTGTATTTTTGCTAAATTATATTACGGACTGCGCGGGCCTGTCAGCATTTGCAATTTCAGAAAATTAAAATATATAGATTTTCAAAGGGAATGTTTAATTTTTAAATAAATTTTTTATTATGCAACACTGCAAATTTTTAGATCAACTGGAATGAGTATGGGCTTTTATTGATTTAAAAATTTTAATAATTAACAGAACACTTTCAAACCGAATTTTTGTAACATTTAAATGTATTTTTACTCAATGTTAGAACCTTTCTTCGTTTGAAGACTTTCGCCAACCCTCAAAAGGGCCGTTTTTATACAGTTTGAAATTCATTAAAGTAACATGCACTTACTTGTATTTTGAGCCTCCGCACTTGCAGTTTGTCTAAAACTGCCATAGGATAACATGGTTCATTGTTAAATTCTACACAGATGCGGTGTTAGATTGTAGTGGTAGTAAAATGTTAGTAGGGACGTCAGAGATGTTAGATGAATTGGACTAGAACAGAAGAAATACAGAAACGTGTTAATTTCAATATAAAAGAAATTTAATGGGAGAAAAAATACGGGTTATTCTGATGAAAAGCTGTAGCATGCAACGTGATTTACCTTTTTCCCTAGTCTTTTTATTCCCACAACATTTAAGATAGACGTATTTCACAACTCAACAACTCATGACTGATCATCTGAATCTCCCTTAGCTATCGTAAAGTTTTCAACGTGAAATAAACTAAATCAGAATTGTCGCCTATGCTTCGGCCTATTCTCAAACTTATCCTGGGGGATTTATGTGCTTCGGTTTATTACTAGTTGTAGCAGTTTTTGTCAAAAACAGTTCAACAGTAATTAATCAGGAGGAAGTTCTGGATTTGTGTACTTTGGGTTAGTTATTTTTAATTTACATACAGAAATTCCTAACATTTCTGCAGGTCAAACTAGAATTAAAATATTTCAAAATACGCTAATTTATTATGCTTACAGGACTGTGCTTTTCAAATTGATTTGGTTTTGGATGCATATTTATAAGTAGTAATTAGTTTGAATGTATTGAGTTGAGAAGGTAATTAAGGGTTAAGTTAAGAGTTAAAATACCTGACTTTGAATTTGTGCACCAACTAACATCACGATTAGTTAATTTTAATGATTGGTGTAAAACTCAAATTTAGATTTCATAACCAACACAACAGCCAATTTATCTAATCTTGCTTTAGATATAAACTAGTTATCGATTACGAACCGATTAATTTTATCAGGGAATACAAAGACAATTGGTTTTCAGATGTATTTGGAAAACGCTAACAAGTTTCAATTGTGGTTTCTTAACTTCTTTAATTTCTTCGTTTCGTGGAAAAACCGCCGCGAAAGTTAATACAAAATCAGTTTCAAAAAAAAGGTTCGTTTATATCGAACCAGGAACTACAGGCAGCTTGGCATTTTAATTAAAAAGAAAATTAAAAATTGCTTCCAAGCTTTGATTACGAATTCTTTTAAAATTCCATTCGAATGAAGCGAACATTAAAATAGCTGAAGCTCGATTTTTATTCTTCATTTGTACTCATAAACGAGTTGTTTTAATGTTAGTTCTTCGAATTTGTGCTAATTTTACACGTCGCTAACGTCCAGTTTGTTTGATTCAGTTTTAATGAGCGCTTCAATGAAAACAGCAATCTGCCTACGTTCCCTTTTGTTTTTCCACTAGTTCCATTTGTGCAAGCGCGTCATAAATCATAGAAATTCGTATTATGTAGGATGTTTGTAGATTCTTTGAAAAACGTGCCCGCTAATTTATTATTTCATTCATTCTGCCGTGGAAAAATGTTATCATAAATGGGAAGGGATTTTTTTGCGAAATTTGAGTGTCTTTGTTATTTTAGAAAATATGGAACTGTCGAAGCGAAGTTTAACCCCCTTTTCTGTTCTCTACGAACAAACTTTGATTTTTGCTAAAATTAGAATTAGAAGGGACAGTCAATTGAAAATGTGCGGTCAACTGCGCCTTGAGATTATGCAACACACTTAATCCTTTAATGGTAGCCTTTACTGTAACAGCACCACGTCCCTAATTGGTATGTGTGTTGCATAATCGTAAGGCGTAAACTTCTGCTGTACAGTTGGGATCAAAAGTATTTATTTTACCGTCAAACTTATGAAATATGAGTGGCCACACAAGGGGGTAATTATTAATATATTAATACACAGAGGAAATTTAGGGCCTGATATTAGCTAATAAGACAAGACCAAAATAATTCGGAGTTATACGTTTAGGTAGTATTTGGTTTTAGATTCGAATCTCAAAGACTGAGATTCGAACCCTGTGATGTCAGTTGGTTAGCTTCGATTTGAATTTTTCTGCCGAGAGAGGTTGAAATAAACTTAGGTTCGAATCTCGAACTTCATTGAGACTGGAATGTGAACAATGTTGAGTAAATTTACGTTCGAATCTCAACCAAATAAATCCGGGTTTTTAACTTCAAAGAATCTGAGATATGAATGCTGTTTAGAAAAACTTAGGTTCGCAGGAACCAAAATATAAATCCTATGAAATAAGTTTACCTTCGCATCACCACCGAATTTTTACTTCCAAAGAGAATGAAATGCCAATCCTGTTTGAGTAAAGTAGATTCGAATCTTAAAAGTGGCTATCATTTTTTTTTTATTTACCTAAAGCTTGACATGCGAATTCTGTTAATTAAATTCAGGTCTGAATCTCGAAGAGGCTGAAGTGTAAATCCCGTTAAGTAATTGTAGCTTCAAATCTCAATCTGTAATTCGGAAGAGACTGGGATCCGAATCTTGGTAACTACGTTTAAGTTGCAATCTCAATTTGGAAACATCAAAAAATACTTACATAGATTCGAATATCAAAAGTAATTAGACAAGCGAACTCTGTTAATTCAGTTAGTTAGCTTCAATCCTCAGTCGCGATTGAATTTTTATTTTGCAGAAGCTTGAAATATTAATCTTATTGAGGAAGCTTAATCCCAATCGCTACCGAATTTTTACCCTCCATGTTAAGTAAATTCATATTAGTCTAAAGAGACTGAGATTATAACTCCAAAGAGAATGAAATTCGAATCCTGTAAAGGTGATTTCGAATCTCAGCTATGGCTGGATTTTTATTTCCAAAGAGATTTATGTTTAAATTTCAAAATTGGGTGGAGTTTTCAACTCCCAAGAGACTTAGCTAAGAATTCTGTTCAGTAAATTGAAGTTCAAATCGTGGCCAGACTGAGATTTTAACTGCAAAAAGAATGAAACCCGAATACTATTAAGTTAGTTACGGCTGGAGCTTTTATTACCAAATAGTGTATTTAGGTTAGAATCTCAGAAATGGATGAGGTCCTTAACTCCCAAAAGACTAAGCTTGGAATTCTGCTAAAATCGTGGTCAGACTGAGATTCTAACTCCAAAAAGAATGAAATTCGAATACTATTAAGTTGGCTAAGGCTGGGGCTTGTATTACCAAAAAGAATGTATTTAGGTTAGAATCTCAAAAATAAGCGAGGCTTTAATAACTCCCGAGAGACTGAGCTTGGAATTCTGGTCACTAAATTTAAGTTCGAATCGTGGCCAGATTTTTAATTTTGAAAAGACTGAAATGCGAAATCTGTTTAGTAAGCTTAGGTTAGAATCTCAGCTTGAAGAAATATCAAAAGGCTGAAGTATGAATCCTGCTAAGACATTTTAATTTGGAATCTCAATCGTAATCAGATTTTTAGCCCCAAAGGGATGAAGCTGCGAATTCTGCTCAATAAATTTAAGTTCGACTCGTGGCCAGATTTCGACCAGACTTTGAACAGACTGAGGTGCGAATCCTGTTTAGTAAGTTTAGTTTCGATTCTCATTCTCAATCATATTTTTAATTCCGAAGAATCTGAAATGCATAGGTATCTTGTTAAGTGAATTTAAATTCGAATCTCATTTGCGATCGGATTTTTATTTTCGAAAAGCTTGAAATGTGTATCCTGTTAACTGAATTAAAGTCCAAATCTGTTTAGGAAAAATCGAAGAGTCTGAGGTGAATTTAGACTATTTTGACCATGTGAAATGCAAATTCTGCTGAGTATCTCAAAAATGTCTGGATTTCTCTCCAGAGATACTGAGCTTTGAATTCTGTTTAGTAAGTCTCAATTGTGACCGGATTTTTAACCTTTAACAAGCTAGGATGCGAATCCTAAGCTGTTTAGGCTGGAATTTTATCTTGGAAGTATGTCAAAAGCTTGAAGTCCGAATCCATTTAAGTAATTTTAAGTTTGAGTCTCTGTCGCGATAGGTAATTTTGAACTCAAAACAAACTGAAAGACGAATCGTTTCAAGTAAATTTAGGGCGGAATTTTAGTTTGTAAAAATCCAAGAAGACTGAGATGCAAATGGTTAGATGGTAATCTTGTTTAATTAAGTTTAAGTTAGAGTTGCGAGTGACTCCAGTACTCGACGCCATAAGTATTAAGAGGACCTTCCTGAAGGGAGGCTGTGATTTAGCACATAAAAAGGATTCGGACGATCTTTCTATAAAAAAAATTTAATCGTTTTTTCTGAAATTCAGGGTCTGATATTAGCTAATAAGACGCTTAATCAATGCGTTTGGCATTCTGATAAGATATTAAATATTGATTTGCAAATTTTGTTTTCACAAGCCACTGAACGAAGATACATTTAAAAAGGGTATTTTTGTGATTCAATATTTTGATTCCAATTTTACACCGTACTTTGGAGTTACTAAAACAATTAATAACGAATGGTTAGAAAAACCTTACTTTCTAAGCAGAGCAATGGTTAAGGTTATCCTGACGACTAAAAATAGCCTGCAGCGCCTTCAGCTTTTTGTTTGAAATTTCCGAAATTCCATGTATAAACTTAAATATTACACGTAATTAGAACTATTATACGTTGTATGAACATGGTTAAAAAGGCCCTTTAGGTTTAAAAAAAACACAATTCCAACTGTTACAATATTCCAAAAAAATGGTTCCTTCCTGGCAACTTCAGAAAAAAAGATTAATTTTAAACGGTGTCCCTCACAGAGGACGAAAAAATCTCGTTTTGTGTTATTCTTATAACTCGTATATTCCAAGAATACTTTGTATTTTTTACGTTGTTTAACAACAACCGACAAGGTGAGAAAATACAGCTCGAATCCGAAAGCAATTTCGATCGAAAATCGGTACCAAATTAGATATTACAAAAATATCGTGCAGAACCTGCCGCAACTTTCTGATCAGTCAACAGGACAGATCAAACATGTAGTATGTACGAGTTGGCAAGCAATTCTCTTCTAAAATATCACCTGAAGCAATTTATACTATCGCAACGAGTTACACAAGGTCGATGGTGGATCGTATATCTTTGTAAGTTTATATTTAATCCGGAAATTGCGAATTTAAAAAAACAAATTAATAACATTCGAGTTGGCTTTAGACTTGCGATAACATAAAACGATGACACTAAGGAATTATCGCAAAAACGAGCTTGACAACAACTTGATGAAATAAATAATAAGAGAAAAAAAAACTTACATCGACAGTAGATACCTAAACAGTTTCACATCGAATGTTTCTGTTAAACTAATAGTGCTTTTAACCAGAACGACTAAATACGCAATCAATTGCAGTACTATGTGGATAATAGAATTTTGTATAATGCGTAACACTCCCTTCAATTAATGTCTGTGATTATATTCATGCCGCATACCTACGCATCATCGAACACGCTTAACACGAAACTAAGTTGATCCACTATATAGGATATTCGGTTTAACACGGTAAATTCTCTATTTGTAATACCAATAAACATTTCCGCATCTATTGTCGTAACAATTACCTTTACTTTAATGTTCCATTCTAATAACAGTAAAAATAATTTAACAAAATTAGTAGGTACCTTGAGGGTAGATTATTTTCCACATTTTAACCGAAGCACTTTTGAATAAAAACAATCTGCAGCGATAAATGCACGCACCCACCGTGTATGAAGCTACTTATTACTGTTAATAACTAGTAACAATAAGAAATAAATTATCACAGAAATTGATATGAAAGAATAATTGTTATAATAAGAATGTATGTATGTGTAGGTCGATGTGTTTATTGGTGATAAAAAATGAGAAAAACAAACTCGTATTTGTAATAACATTTTGTTTATACATTAATAATACGGTAGCGATAACAAGTAACATCGCACTGCAGTTGAGTATAAACAAGAAATACGAGTAGCATATGTAATTAGCTGTTGAAACTCGAACTAAAGTACTTATTCAAGTTTTCGATTTTAATTGAAGGTCACTGATTTATTGAATTTCGTATATGATTTTGGGGTTAGTCACGCAAAGAATAATTTTTGTGAAAAAATTTGATCTAGATTTTAACTTAATTTGACTTTAAAATTTTAAAATTTTGTCCACCAGAGTTACTACTATAAATAAAAAATATCTCAAAAAGTGGGAAACCCGCAAAATTTAATCTTCTCTGAAACATGTTTCCCAAAATAACTCTGAGATCCTTTTCTGTTGCTAATTTTTCTAAGTTTAAGGCTCTTGAGTTGATTTTTTTTTCCTAAAACAGAAAGAAACTTTTGAGTTGAGTTTTCAGCTAGGCCTTAAAAAATTCTTACTTAAATATTTAAACGTTACTTTATCGGTCCTACAGAACACCATTATACGCTTAATGTTTCCTTTACGATTTCCAGACAAAACTGCCGTTAAGAAATGTAGGTATCGATACTTCTTAGCCAATAAGTTCTTTCAGCATAGTTTTTATCCTTTAATTTGTTCTATTCAGCGTGCGGCTGACGACCGAGATTAAACCTGGCCCGAGTTCGATTCCTAGGGCCTCACATACACCGAAAACACCCGACCGTTTCCCTCGGACAGCAGTGGCAAACTACCGAGGTATTCGGCCTAGTAAGTTTTCTTTGGAGTAGAAGTGCAAGGTTCGGAGCCCACGTAAAGATATAGGTCCCATTTGACATGCACACCACAAAAAAGATGGCAACTGAAAAAGGGCAAAGTTTCGATTTTTTTCATAATAAAAATCTGATCTAATCCCGGCTGGAATTGAACCTGGGCCCTTTAGTTTACTTCTGTTTCTCTTTTCCTTGTGACCCTTCCGGAGCGTTGGATTGATGGTCTTACTGTATCTCTGTACCCATTTCTTATACTCCTGTCGGTTCCTAGTGCTCTCTTCTTTCCTATTTCTTTGATTATGTCTATCCATGTTTTCCTTGGCCTTCCCTTTCTCCTATTCTTATCTCTTCCAGCTTCCATATCTCTCTTGACTAATCTCTTCTCCCACTCCAATCAGATTCTATTCTGTCTCCAGGCTTCATTAGATATTTTACATAACCACGTCTTCCCTCATCCATTTTATCATTTCTGGGTCTACCCCGTCCTCTCCAGTCTTCACTTGCTTTTTCAATCTTGATTTTTGTTAGTATTTCTTCTATCTCCTCCTTTTTTATTTCCTCCAAATTTTTACTTTCTTGTTCATTGTCCTGTATTGTATTTTATCATTTATCATATCGAACTTTTCCTCATAGTACTCCCTCCAGGTCTCCAATATTTATCTGATTATCTCCATCCTTTATTCCTCTAACGGTTTTCTTTGTTTTCACCTCACCCCTGGTTTAATTCCTTTCCGATTTCTTCTCATGAGCTCTGTTTTACTTCTCTAACCGCCCTTTTTACTTGTTTGCTAGTGTTATTATATTCCACTCTATCTTGGTCCTCTTTCGTTATGATATACCTCTTCCATGTTCGTTTTTTCTTTGTGGATTTCCTCATTATTCCACTTTTAATCCGCAAATTTCTTCTGCGTTCTTTCGTCAATAGACTTTCTTTAAAGATTTCTCACCTTTGATCTAATAGTTAACCAATCCTGTTTATTTCTTTCTTGTTCTACAAATTCTTTGTCTGTTTCTTCTTGGTATTTTCCTATTATTTCTTGGTTTTATAACTTATATATTGCTATCCCCCTATATTCGTTTCCTTCTTCTGTTTATTGCATTGGAATATTGCTGTTGCTAGTCTGAGCTTTGTTTCCAGTTGTGCTTCGACTTCTGTTTTCATTTGCTCCATTAAATTTCGTATCTCCTGTGTATATTATAAAATCTATTATACTTCATGCGTTCTTATTTCAACCACGTATGTATATCATACTTCCAAAAGGTATTTCGTATTACTAAATCGTTTTCAGTGCAGAAAACTCTATAATTTTTTTCCATTTCTGTTAAAACTAGACTGAATCGGATTAGAAACACAAGAGTAAGAGACACTCTAGAGATGACACCATTAGACAAACTAATAGAACAAAAACAGCTGCAATGGTTTGGACATGCCTATAGGATGTATGAAAGAAAACTAGCCAAACTAATGATGGAGGCAAGACCAAAGGGGAAAAAGGAAATAGGATGGAGTTTATTTATAAACAGAGAGAAACCTGGCCACCAATATAGACCAGATTTGAAGAAATGGCTAGAAAACGCAACGCCGTACGGCAAAATGGGCTAAGAAGAAATAAGAAGAGTTAAGTGTGTCTTCTCCATACGGGCCCCTACATCCTAGCCCAATTCTTTGATTTTTCCCAATCCTCCCATTCGTCTCCCATAATTATAATGTTTTCTTGTTTCTTCCTTTTTCCGTCTACTGTCTGTTGCAATTGCGTATAAAATCTCATTACTAGTTCCCCTTCTGTTCCTTCTATGGTTGCATAGATTTGAATAAAATTTATCCTCTCTTAGTATTATTATTCTCGGCGATATTGCTTCAAAATGTATAAATTTATCTATGTTTTCTGCAACAATTATTCCTACCCCTTAGGTATTTGCCCCTGCTCCACACGCGTGTAGTGTAGGTAATATTTTCGCCCTAAATTAATTCTTCCCTCTGCCACTTTCTTCGTCTAACTAATTCCTGAAATTTCCAAGTTAAATTTGTCCATTTCTTCTATTATTTCTAAATCTTTCCCTGTCAGTGACGTAATATTCCACGTGTCTATTCTCGTTTCATTCATTTTCCTTTTATTTGCCCTTCCATCCTGTTTAATCACTTTTCCTTCTTTTGTATTCCCAAGTTTTTATTAACAATTAGAAATAAGTCGTTGAGCATCAATATTCGTAGAATACTGACCTACATTTCTTGCTAATTGCAGAAATACGAGTATCTGTTTTGGAAGGTAAACACTTCGAAATACGTATCTTAGATTAAATTTTTTGTTCAAATACTTTCTATTTGCTGTGACGATTTTCCTTTTGTTCTTAATTTTAAAGTCAGATTCTATAATTTTAAAAATAAAGTTTAACAAGGCTGCCTTCCAGACAGTAACCCAGAACTTAACAATTTCCTTAAATGTTTTGATCCCCTTACAATTCCCTCTCTGCTAGACTTTTTTGAAATTTGTAAGGTTTACACTTAAATGACTTCATCCAATTAAATCAAAAAAGCCCTAAAACCACGGTACTTGAAAACCAAATAGGTATTTCAAAAGCTGTCATACTTTGTAGAACACTTCCCTAATAAATAGGATGTTAATACAGTTACCGAAATACGTAGTTGGTTTTTAAAACAATTACATTTTTTTAAGCTTTCCCACTGCTAAGAATTTGGGTATTTTTAGCAATTTTTAATTTTTGTAAGTTATTTTGTCTTCATCCTTTAGCCACTTTTCTTTTGCCTCACTATTTCTTTGCTTTTCCCCCAGAGCAGCCCTTTCAGGCAATGTTTTTTAAGACCCATCATCAAAACCATTTTAATTTGAGCTGTGAAACCCAGGAACGAAAAGGCCTAGTTTGAGTTTTTATTTCATGTATTTTATTTAGTTATTTATTGCATTCAATTACCGAAGCTTATTTTTCAAATATCATTTAAATTGTTCTATTTCTAAGCTGTGAATTTTTTTTAATTTTTAACAATAAAAATAAAATACACTAAACTGGCCTTTAAGGAAACCGACTTTTTAAAAATATTTTAAGGCAGAAACAATTATTGGTCATTTGCTTTAAATAAATGGTGTTGGCCTCTTAAAATTTCAGATGTTCTTCTTGTCAAACTTCGTATTGGATGTTCCATTTTTTATAAAAATTTTGATTATAAACATCAGCATGTCTCATACCCTTATATATTTTGATTTCAAAATAGAATTTAGGAATCTAATTGTAGAATTCCGATCTTTATAAAAATGACGATTTGAAATATGCGAAATTGGCCGAGAAAATTTTAAAGTTTCAATTTTAAACTTAAACTTTTGAATTTAACTGTAGGACTTCGATTTCAGGATTGGAGGTTGTACTTTCATAATTATTTCGATTTCAGTTAGCAAAATGTCTGGGAAAATTCTAAGAAGTTTCAATTTTAAACTCAAACTTTTAATTGTAAAATTTCGATTTCAGGCTGGAAGCCGTATACATCTGCAGCCTACTGTTTTCAAAGACAAATCTCAGTATTTTTTTAATAATTCTTGATTGTTATTTCTTTCGAAATGCTATTTCTTCAAATATTTCCCTATGTCCTTGGTACTATTTTTAAAGATCATTCATTAGCTAATTTAAGAATGTTTAGCCACTTCTTCACATTTTGTGATCTGTCTCGGTTTTACTTTCTTTAGTAATTGTCTTTAGTTGTCCTTTTTACAGTTTAATATCAAGAATTTGTCATTATTTAATAAAGCCATTTATTAGGGAGTCATTTTTGACTGAGTCTATTTTTTAATAGACATAATTTTCATGATTTTGCTTTCTTGCTATTATTTCAACCTTCAACTTTCAGTTCTTCAAATACTTCCTCTGCCATATCTGAATTCTTCAAAGTTAAATTAGTAAAGTACCTAAACTTCAATTTAAAAATTCTACAATTAAATTCAGAAGTTTAGGTTTAAAATCAAAATAGTTAAGAGTTTGGACATTTAAAAAACTGAATATCCACTAAATATGGAGAAGTTTCAAAAAAAGGTCTGCAAGTTTAAGAAGTTAAATCAATTTCTATTTTTTAAACTTTTAGCACTTCGTTACCGTTCTTCTAAAAGGATCTTAAATGTCTTTATTCTTTCTCGTCCATTAATTTTCAAATAGTTTGTGTTGCAATATTCTCTCAATTATTTACAAAATTTCTATTTCAAATTTTATTCCTCGTTTCTGCTAAAAACACGGTTTTACTAATTCCCAACAACTACTTTTCTATTTAAAACCAACCGAATTAAAAACATACCGCACATAAAACACAAAACTTCTCAGTAAAACAGAAATAATCTGGAGCAACCTCGTCACTCAGATTTATAATTAGCCAAATTAAAAAAAAAAAAAAAGTGAACGCTAATTAAAATCAGCAAAAGCAAATTATAAGGGAAACCTAAATCTACATAAAACATGATAAACCTTACGTACTTCTAACCCATTTTTTTTTTTTTTTGTAAAGGCATGTTACTAAACAAAAACACTTGAAAAAAATTTGCATGTCCGCTTCTGTTTGCAAATTAACTTAATTTACATAACCCACTAAGCTTCTGTCCTAAGCCTTTAAATTCCAGACAATGCTTCAAGGTATTCAAATTCCGGATAATACTCGGTTAAAACTTAAACACCTGTTCTGAAAATCACGGTTTCTAATTATGTAATTTATTTTGTAAACAAACTGTTTGTTTTTCTTCATTTTTTGTTTATTTTTTAACGGCTTTTCGTAAGTTTTTTTGGATTTTCTTTACTACTAGCTATAACGACACAAGAGGTTTTAATTAGATTCTTTTTCAGAATGAAATCGGAGTTACTCGTACACAATTTTTTAAATTAGAAAGCTGAACTGGTTTTGTTAAAGAGCGTTTAGGCGCCTCAATACGTTTATTTTTATTACGTAAAATTGCAGGTTTTGCTTGATAGCATTTAAAGGCGCCTTAAATGAAGGATTCGGCTGGGCAAATTATGCGAGCTTGAACTATCCTTCGGAAAGCGATTGTAAAGGCACCCAAAACTCAAAATTAAACGAAGTGGCCACGAAAACGAAACAAGCCAATACAGATGATGCTAAAACTGTTAAGCTGATTTTGATTGCACTGAAGAGGTATTGCATCACAACTACATGTGTTGATCCCAAAGCACGTACTTTTAATAAAAAAACAGACACAAATAAATTTAGAACTACTTTACATCTAAAGAATGAATTTTGATTTAACCTTCTGTGATAAAACAGTATATTCTAGGATCAAAGTATTTAATCAAGTTTGGAAATCACCTACGATTTTTGAGTTTATGTTGAAAGTCCACGGAAATTTCTTTTTACTTGTTTTCAACTAAAATTAGAATCAACCTACATTCGGGAATTGCCGCAGAAGTTTTCCAGGCAATTTACAAAAAATGTCACCTTTAATTAACATTTACGAACAAAATATAAACATCATTTATAATAAACTGGTAATATCACCAAATACCTTAACATTGGCCAACTGTTTCATTAAGAAAAATGAAATACTACTTTTATAAGTAAAAAATTTGGCTCTGTTACAAGTCTGCGAATTTAATTTTGATTTAATATCCCGACAATGTGTAGGAACTATCAAAATAGTTAATTTTATAAATTTTAAAGGTTACAGGATTAACACGCCGACCATGTTTATTTATACTATTTTAGTAAACAGAATGACATTTAACGTCGGTATTTTCTGGTTAAATCATAATTTAAATTGTAGCAAAACAATCACCGCCACTGATTGTTGTAGGTGGTGTTCAAAACAATGTTCACACGAGCAGTAGGTACAGCTTTATTGTTTGATCTTTTGATCTTGCACTTTTAAGTTATTTTTTCAAAAGTGTGGGTACTTAATAAATGTTCCTTGTTTCCAGAGCATATTTTAAGGAGTTTTCACTGGGCGGCACTAGAACTCGAGTCGGAGTGCACCGTGAACCGAGTACAATAATTCCTTATACAGGGTTATTATAAATGATTGTAGTCGAACTAGGCCGAAAATCTAAATGTAAAATTTCTTGTTTCTGCTCCACACAAATAATGATTCAAATTATATTGGATATACACTGTTCTACACACAAGTGTTCTTACCATAGTTTTCACTTAAAGAATGATCGCTACAAGGCCGAGACATATCTACACTAGACTCTGATTAATGCACTCATTGTTAATGAATAGTTAATACTGTATTCATATTACTAAAAAACACACACAAAGATAATCCAAAACTTATTTAATAATGATTATTTATGTTTATTTACAATAGATGTTGAAAGTGCGCTCCATTTTGCTGTAAACATAGCGCCACTCTCCGAATATGAGCCACTAAAGATTCCTCTTCAATATCTAGGCCTGGAAACGAAACGAGATATGCATTTTTGCATGCTCTAACAGAATGTATACATTGCCCGTCTTCATTTAATACACCGTTTCGATAATAAGATTTAATAATAAAGGTGTTCTGTTCTAAAGACCATCATTATGCAAATTTAAACCTAAAATACTGCTTTTTGTATATTAAAATTTCTATGACTGCCTTTAATTACACTTACATATTAACACTTTGGAATCAGCAGTAGGCTTAATAAAGACTGATTTTTAACTAACACAAAATACATTTTTTCTAAAATACAGTAAATACAGTAAATGACATACGAGTGACAATTGACAGTTCACTTGGAAAATAAAAATCACTAAAAATCCCTGCACTATAATTATGTTTGTATAAAGCGGTAAAATTTTATTACCACGGGAACTGTCTGCTTCTACTACAATCATTTATAATAACCCTGTACTTTGTGAAATCTTTTCAATCAGTCGGCACAACCACTTGCCACTAGGCGGCAGAGTGCCGCCTACTTTATATGTTATTTTATGCACTGCTTGTTTCCCTGGTAATTTTTTCTGCTGTAAAATCAGTCGAAAACGCGTGGTTTGGATTTTCGCTCGGAAAATGGAATGGTTTTTCCCAACAACTTGTAGAATAAAACATGTTAAAAGATGAAAACTAGGAAGATTTGTATTTACACAATCCAATCAAACAAGCAAGCAAGCAAGCAGGCGTTTAAAATCTATTATAATATTCAAACATAACCCCTAACCTCACTTATAATCTATGTACAATAAATTATCAAAAATTAGTGAAGGAAATTGGCAACTCTTTCAAATTATCTTATGTTTTACCGGGACTAATCTACGTATAACCTGAGATGATGTTATCAAAATGCCACCAGTTAACCACCTGTTTTGACATAACCTCACTTTAAAATTTCTTTAGAAAATTAGCGGAATTTCCAAAACATAGGGTGTTAGTTTCTCTTATATTTATTTTTGATTCATACCTATTGGTTAACTAGGCGCTAGTTGCTGAATTATATTATTTTTAGGGATATCAGTTTGGGCTGCTTTAGGGGCGTTAATATTAAAAGGACTTAAACTATCATACACGTTTTGAGACTATTAATAAGTGAATGAACTTGAGCCTTTTAGAGAAATAAATTTATTGAACCTAGTGCAACACGAAAGAACTCTTTATGATGAGCCGCGTTAGTTTATAATTAAGAGACGTCAATTAAATACGAATTTTTCGATATTATCTCGGCATGTTATTCGCTAATGAATATGCTTTTGCGGTGGCGTGTGTTATAGGTGTGTAGGTTGTCAATTGGATTTGAGGTAGACATAATAAAACCGCAACCGTCTGTTACATAAACCGCAGAATTTAGTTGAAAATCTGGTACGTTGGCAGCCGGAATGGAGAAAACGATGTCAAACACGAGCTCTGTCAAGAAGTGAAGCGGTTGGCGGCGGCGGCGCATTCGTGACACAACAATTCAAAGCGGCGTCGGTGACGCTGGCGTCGCTAACGCTATCTTAGGAAAACTATTAATACCCGGCACACATTCCCAAACCGTGTCGGACAAACTCACGCCAAAAACCGGCTACTGCTCGAAGGGCGTTGCCGTGTGTTAGCTTTAGCATGTTACTAGGTTAAACCACACAACATCGAAGGGACATCAGTAGTTAGGTTAGGTTTATACGTGGTGGATATGTTTTGGGGGTTGCACAGCATTACCGTCGCAGTGTTTGCAGCGCTTGGCGCGAGGTTCTCCGAGTGGTCCCGTGCTCACGGGCATGTTCTAGCTGCAGCTTACACGCCACTTTGCTGCATGCTGCTGGCCGCCGTTCCGTGTCTGCAACACATCCTTAACGACGCGGACAGACGCTCGGCGTCGGTGTTCACCAGCTTACTGGTGCCGAGCAAACAGCTCGCGGGCGTGGCGACCGCTACCGATGCGACCGTTTCGTCATTCCTCTACTGAGCTTAGTGCGTTTTCCAAGGTTAATAGCAGAAGGTCGATTATTTGAAAAACTAAGTTCCAGGTTCTGAACCAACTTCTGCTATTGCCCCGTGAAGTATATAAACAACACCTGGAAACCTTCACGAAACCTGTAGACACTTCCACTCTTTTCAATGTACAAGAGCATGGCCGTGTTTTTCCTCGATTTCACAGTAAATGTTCGAATACTATTTTACAAAACAGATTATCATTCCAATTCAATTTTGATCATGTTCAGTTGAATTACGAGTAGCAGAACCGAACTTCTACATACGGTTCTAAAGACAGACCAATTAAGCAATGTTCGAGATAATATAAATATTTTCATCCTTCATTTTATAAATTAGCATTAGTTTACATACCTCTTCGTATTTGACTGATAACATAATTAGACGAAAATTTTCCTTGCCAGGAGTAATGAAACAATTTAAAAAGCTTACAATCATGTCGATAAAAGCACACTTTCACCATTGGCTTAATGTAATTCAAATCCGGAAACAAAAAAGGATTAAAAAGAAAACAGGAAACAGACTAGCAGGCAAAGATGAAGCGAAAAGTTAATTACGGAAGATATTTCTCGGTCGTAAACCGCAGTAGATTTCTGGTGTACAACTGAATGGAATTCTGTGAAGTTCTTGTGGGATTCCGGTGGAATTTCCTTACATCGGTATGTACTCAAAAGAAATTCCGTGTCATATTTTGATTAAGTTTCTGCGGAATTCCGATGTTTACAATGCAAAAATTTTAATGGAAACTCGAGAATTTTCGCAGTGAAACAGTAGGTACAATTAAATGAAATTCCCGTGAGATTCCGGTAGAATTTCCAGGGAATTAGTGTAGATAGAAATTCTGTGAAATTTGATTCCACACCATATTTTAATTTATTTATTTCTCGTGTGAAATTTCAGTGTTTACCTTTCGAAACTTTTAATGGAAATTCGAGAATGCTTGAGAGCTCCCAAAAATTCACCAAAATTGAAGAGAACTTTTCATGGAAGTTTCTTTCGGATAGAAGTCTAGCCAAGGATAAGCAAATTCTGTGATCATCTTTTCATTGAGTTCAATGAAAATTCAGATATTTTCAATGACTCAGTACAAGTAATGATATTACGTGGATTCCTGTGGGATTCCAGAGCTGATATACTAAGAGAATAGTCAAATGGAAATCTATCGAATTCAATTCTTCGTCATCTTGATTTTATTTCTCGTGGAATTCCAGTGCTCATCTCCCGGAAACAGAAATTCAAGAATGTTTGAGAGTTTAAAACAATTCATCAAAGTTTAAAGGAGCTTCTCATGGAAACTGAAACAAAATATCCAAATGAAAATCTATGGAATTCCTCGTCACATTATCATTGACGATGTTTACGAAAACTTAAAAATTCAAACTTTATAGGAAGTTCTCATGGAATCTGAAATAAGCTCCGTTCCGACAGAAGTCTAATGCATTATTTTTTAAATCGACGATTACTCAGTCCAAGGATAAAACGACGAGTAAATCGTTGTGCACTGAACTGAATGGAATTCCATGATTTTTATGGGATTCTGTGAAATATCCTTCTGTCCAGAATTTTGCCCATGGTTTATTGCTCGGAATAAAACAAGAATGGCCATGTAGAGAAATAGCAACAGCAACGCCAACAGAAACTGCAGAATATGAAGAACCAGTAAAACAAGAAAAGGCCTGAAAATATAAAAAATGACAGGCATTGACGACCTGTAAGACCAATACTTATGGCAGACTTAAATAAGTAATTCACAAGGAACAAACCACGAAGAACTAATGAAAAAAAAACTGGATTTTTCTGAAATTTCTGAGGAACTATTGTACATGAAAGAATGTAAAATTCTCTGGTGTTCTGCTCACGTCAAGGACTATACAACCGGGAAATTACTGAAAAACTGAAAGAAATTTTACGAAAAGTCCGTTCATATCGAAAGAAACATTAAAATTGAATTCCTGTGGAATTACCGTACAAAGTGAAATTTCGTGGATTTTCATTCAATGTGGAATTGTGTACAAAATTATGCTGCCAGTTTACCCCTTAATTAATTGCCACTTGGAAATGAACATACACTACTGGCTCGATAATTTAAGCTATTGGGAATCCGGAACCCATGATAGTCCGGATCATTTTGGTAATCCGGATATTCAGTTTATGTTCCACACGTACAAATTAAAATAAAATAAAGCGGTTTCAGCCTACGTTTATTCATCTGCTGCATAGTGAAGAACTAATATTTTCTCTGCACGAATTACACTTCTCTGTAGATTTTTACATTGTCAAAAATGGTTGATTAACAGGGGTGTAGTGGAGCCGGAACGCCGTTCCGGCACTGCTTATTTTTTTAGAAGAAATAAATAAGAAAAAATGTAAAATACCTCCTTATAAAACAGCGCGATCTTCATTCAAATTAATAAAAGTTCCGGTACTGCTTAATTTACGACTACACCACTGTTGATTAACTAGTTGTTGGTTATAAACTAGCAAACTAAAATTACTAAATATTTTGAAGTTACATTAAATGTGTTAATGTGCTTTTTCAATTAATACATTTTTGTTCTTGAAAAATATTCATCTTCTGTTGCCTTTTTTCTAAAGATTCGTTAATCCGGATATTATAGATTGGCAGTGTCTTAATTAATCCGGATTATCCTAAATATTTACCCCCTCTTCCTCCAAAGCCCATGCTAAAGAACTTTTATAAATAATGTTGAAAAATGTTGGAAGTCTCCTATGGTTGTTCTTTGCCTGAATACAAAACCTGAATCTCCTTTTATTTATAACAAACAATTTTAACAAATTCGTCCACACACTATTACCGAATGGAACTTTAAAATAACCTCAATTCTCAGTACCACTGGCACACAATAATACCATTTAATATGATTCACAATTCACATTTTTAAAATGCAAGGCTTTGATACTAAAATTATTTGGCCGCATAGTTGGTTTTATATCTAATCTCTTCGTATCATGTAAATAGGTTGCAAATACGTCATTTTTAATTTTAATACAATAAACCTAGACAATAAAATAATTCGGGTTAAACTTTTAAAAAATCATTAACAGAAATGCAAGTCCAAGAATAACTTATTCATAGCAAAGCAAATGTTTGTTTGAAAAACTCATATTAGGTACAATACAGATATCAAAAAATTCAGAAAATTTACGTGTATTCGTTCATGTTCCGGCTTAAAACAACTCCTTAATTTTTGATTAGGTTTTCATTAACAAACGTGGTCATAACACTGTTTACTTCCCATTATGCCCCAGCTTTATTCTTTTACTTGTGCTTGTTTACTTTTAAATATATATTTATGAAGTGGCCAAATGGGTTTTTAAATGAAATGTTTTTGTTTTGCTCCAAAACAATGTGTGACATGCCGTTCTTAAATATAATGTCCAAAAGGCCACCTTGTGGCTATTGAGAGCAACCATTTTCACTTCTCGATGTATAGAATGATCGTAGAAGCACTCAGTTAATATTTACACTTCGTATTGAATATTGACAATACACACCCAATCATTCCATGTTTGTTGAACTATTTACGTTTAATTTCGAGCTAAATATTTTCGAAGCAAATCTTTCAGAATTTAGATAAACGAAACTATGATGTATTAAAAAAACACATGAAAATGTTCATAAGGAGGAGGAGTAAGGGATTTTATGTATCGAAACAGTAAATTAAAAATTAATAAATAATGTAGTGTGATAACTGCATATAAAAGTAGTTTACCTTAAAACAGAAAGCATGATGAACGATGACCTTCATTAAAAATAAAACAAATACATCGTCAAATTTAAAACGTATCTTCGTAAAGGTTAATGGCAGACAGAATGAATTCTGGTGAATTAATGCAAATATTATTCAACTACTGCTGGTTTTAATGGCAAAATAAAACATTGAACTGGAAATTTCATTATTCATTCATTTAAGTCAAAGTACCTATATGTTGCATATTTATTTATCAGGAAAAATTACATTTTCTTGCAACAAAAAACAGCCTGAATTAAATTTTTAAAAAATAGAAAAACAACACAAAATAATAAGAAAAAACAACAGCAAAACACATTTAGCAACCTCAACAATTATTTACTATTTTCGTAAAGAAAGCAGAACTTACGGCATTGTCTTATTCAAAAATTGCTTCACTCTTAAAACTTCCATACGATTACGGTAACTCATAAAAACGATTTATTTGCAATACCGCTATCTATTACTTTCGGTAAAAGTCTAAGAGCAAGATTAGATTAAACTGTTAGATAATTAACATAACCATAAATATTTATTATAAAAGTAAACATTTACTGATATAACCGCAAATAATACGTAACCATCTGATTTTTTTCTGTGCGACCTACGACTTTGACAATAATAATATCAAAAATACGAATACCAAAGAATTAATACAAATTTATAACTTGTAATTCGACTTGCAAATGGCCAAATTAAATAAGTCTATTAAGACCACCTTACAATTCGAACTCCTTGATGTTTTTCAATTGACGTCGTCCATGTGATTTTCCGTCGTCGCGACGCCCCAAAATCTAAGCAGTGAATCACACAAGAATCATCCACTGACGTTTTAAAGCTGTTAAAGGTGCAAAAGTCACAACGTGTAAACAGTTAAAAGTAGGTTGATAGGGTGGTTTATTTTTAGGTAATACACAATTTGCAACAACACTCGAATTCAAGGATGTACTGGTCAGAGATAATAACTGCAAAACTGTATTTGATTTGTTTTTAAATATTTCCTGGCGGTTGGCCTTTTTACCGTATCTATTAATTATACTAACACTAAATTTATGTTACATAAGGTGAGGTATTTTTGGAACGAATTAATTTTCGTCATTTTGAACTCTTCCATATTCAAACGAAAGGCAAAAACTCAGACAAGTTTAGCAACCATAACAATTAAAGCATCAAATGGGATTAAAGAAACTTCAATACAAATAAACTCACGTAGCGTTTAAAACACGTGTACCACGCAAAATTCCAGAATCATTTGAATAACACAATTAGTCATTGCAAAATAGCAATTAAATTTAGAAACACTAATTAAAGTATGACTAAGTCAAAATAACAAACGATGAATGAATTGTTGATTATTTTTGAACCTTTTTATCAAACCAGATGTTGACTTTGTACGTCGTTTTGCACCTACCTGTTCAAAATGGCCTAAATAATTAGTTTATTTATGTAATTAGAGGGTGTGAAATTTAATGTAATTGTTGGAATCTCCCTGTGTAATTAACACGTCAAGGTTTAATTTCGGTTAAATATCAAAGTGTATATGCCTTTGTTGAATAATTTATGTAAAATGTCATGTTTTGTGAAATATTTAATGAACTGAAAATGTGTTCATTTGTTTTACATTTACCGAATTCTTAATTACTTTAAAAAGATAAAGTCTTAGATCGTAAGCCAGGTCTCTTGTTCGACCACTGTCTAGCTTTAAAATTGTCTCGAGGCTGCCAAAGAAGTCTTTTCGAAAATATGCAATATTATTGTCGGGCTGGCTTAAAACGACGAGATTTCGACATACCCATTTTTTTTTCTTTTTGAAAAATATTTGAGAAGATTTTGAAAGGAAGAAATAATAATTATCTATTCTTTGGAAAATAATTTTTCCACAAATCGGAGATAATGTTAAGTTAAAGAATTTTTTGAAAGATAATTAAATAAATTTTTCGAAAAGTTTTCGGAAACGAAATAATAAATTCCCTCGTAAATTCCCTTTCGGAAATAATTTTAAAAGAAAATTAAATTGATTTTTGGAAAAGATTTTAGAAATTAGAAAATTTTTCGGAATTAATTTCAAATCTCTTTTTGGAAAATTTTTGTAAATTCGAATTGTTCTAGAAAAAATTGACAATAGTCTTTCAAAAATAATTTTAGCTAAAGAATTATTCGAAAGAAAATGTAATTTCTCTTTAGAAAAGATTTCAATATTCGAAAAGGTTTTGATAGAAACAAATAATAACTTCTCTTTGGAAAGGAAATTTTTTTTAACAGATAGAAATATCATTTTGGATTTCGATAACAAAAATTCTCCTTCGGAAAGCTAAAGAATTTTATCAAAGAAAACTAAATCTCTTTTTGGAAAAGTTTTCGAAATTCGAAATATTTTGGAAAGAAACTAATTTTAAAGTTAAAGAATTTCTCGAAAGAAAATAATTTCTTTTTAGAATAGATTTACGAAATTTCAAGTTTTAAAATTTTAAAGAAATTCTTGAAAGAAAACTGATTTCTTTTTAGAAAGGGGTTCGAAATTCGAAGTTCTAAAATAATAAATAATTTTAAAGCTAGAAAACTTTTAAAAAACAATCTGTTTTTGGAACAATTTCTACATAGAATAGCTTTTGAAAGGCACAATAAATTCTGTTTCGAAATGATATCGAAATTAGCAGTTGTTCTTTATTTCAAAAACTATTTGAAAAAATTTTCTTTAAAATAAATTGTTTTCTCTCGGAAAATTTTAACTTTAAAGTCATTCCTGAAAGAGAACTTTTTCGAAATCTTTGACAAAAAATTTAATTTTTATTTCCAAAATTATTGACATAAAATTATTTTCGAGAGAGAATTTGTTGTTTCAAAAACTGTTCTAATGTCGAAAGCTTTTGAAATTATTTTGGAAAGAAATTTTTTTTTAAATTTCTCGTTTCAAAATCTTTTTCAAGGTGTTTAGATTTGTTGAAAAAAATTGTAACTTTAAAATCACTTTCGATAGGGAAATCTTTCGTTCGTTCAAAGCTTTTCGAAGTCCATCAAAATCTTTTCACAAAATGAATTTAATTTTCTCTGTGGAAATAATTTTGAATTCGTAACTTGACAGGTTTCAAGAATTAATCTGCCTTAGTTTAGTTAAAAATTTCTTCTGCAAACGAAAAAAAACCTGTTCTTATAACTAATTCAGAATTCAAAAACACTGTTGTCATTTCGAAATCACAATGCGGTGATTTTATTTTACGTTCTTATCCGGTGTTTAAACATAAACATTAAATCATTCTACAAATTCATGATTATTAGATACATCAAAATAGCCTGTGATTGTGTTAATTACGTAGAGAAACAGATTATTATTTCTGGTTATATCCACTGCTTGTAATTATGCTAAATAGGTTTATGTGTGATATTCTCAAGAGCTTCGAAGGGCATTATTCTGATGGGTATTTTCACGATGATAATTTTTTAGGTCTCAAAAGTGACATTTTTTAAATGTTAGTTAAATACCATTGTAAGAATTCGAATCTAAAACTTTTCGTGGCAAACAAAAGGATTTTAGCATTGGTCAGAGTCTTTGTTAAGATCATTTTATAGTGCAAACTGTTGCTTCGTTGCTTCCAACTTCGTAAAGAAAATAAATAATCAATACAGGCTTTCTCAAGTTTTTTTTTTATTCGATAACCAGTAGATTCATTAGCGTTATATTGTATCAGACCGACAAGAATACTAACTAAGTACTCGTAACTAATCTACTGAATTGCCGATTAACTGATTCGAATGCGCTTTGAATATAAATTCGACTTCCTATAATAATGTGAGATGTTTTATAAATGACTGCAGTTTGTTTCCTGAGAGGTTTTCTATCCGTTGTTGTTAATTTTTAATTACGGTAGGTCTGTTATTTGGAGGTATGGGAACTTTTGTATTCTCATGGCTTACAGGAAATGTATTCAAAAATATTTAAAAATTGATTTGAAATTCAACAAAGCATTTTTTTTTTTGGTTTTCTAGTCTTTGGAAAAATTGGTTCTCACCCAAGGGATTTTAGAAATATTTAGATTCGGTTAAATGTCGATCGTCTACCGTTAAGCATTAATTTGCTCTAAGATCGCGTTATCAGCCCTTTTGGGTAGACTTAACGGAGTAATAATCCGCCTAATTTGCTTTAAAGCATTTGCAACCCTAATAATTATCTGTAGATGTTATATTCTGAAATTCAGATCGTGCCTTAAGCTTGAACATCGATTATACGTTGATTTGTTGCTAATTTCTATTCCATGGGGTCATTTGCTGTATTATGTTGTTTGTTTATTTGGACGATAGAACTCAACAGATTTTTAAACTGACTTGAAGTTTGAGTTTCTCCAAATATTTAAAAATGCGTTTATGAAGTAACTACTTATTGGAAGTATCTTTTCTGTGTAAGTAGCTGTGCTTATTATAAGAAATTTTTGAAAAGTAGACATGTTCAATATTTTCTTTAACATATAATGTTTCGTTATCTGTCAATAAACACTGCCTCTTAATGAGTTCTCTTTCAAATTTAGTGCGTCGCGTTTGATTTAGAATAAACAGGAAAAATGTTTCAATTTTACACTTAATTACTTTAACATACTTAAGTGTGGCTCAAAATAACACCAAGATTAAGGTAAACCCTTTAAAAACAGTAGTCGTTACAGTTGGAGTATTCGTTCTATTTATTCTGGGAGAATTTTTGAATGTTGGTTGGTTGTTCTCTCGGGGAGCAACGTGCTAACTAATTGTAATAATTATTAATTTAGGTTTTTGAAGCTTGCTTGATTGCATTATACAAATTATAGTTGACAATATAAAATAAATACGTAAAGGTGGCGAAAAGGATTCTTAAACGTCTTTGAATTTATTTATTTTTCAAGAAGAAAATTTATGAAACTGTTTGTTGTTTATACAAAAACTTTAATAATTGCTACAATATTTAAACAAGTCAGGTAAATTTAGACAGCTTCAAAACCACCCATTTCTAAATACAGGGTGTTAGGTAATGCTTCTGCCAAACTTTGGGAATAGCTTTCTAATGACAAATGGAGCAAAAAAGTATTATACAATTTTTTCTAATATGCAGTTTCTGAGAAAAAGTAAAGTAAAGTAAATTTATTTATGCTACCGAAGTTATTAACTTCATGCATACGTCAACATTACTAATAAAAATAGTACATTACAATGCATGCTTTAATTTTACTTTTAATACATCAAGTAACAATAAAACTTTATTAACAACCACAAAATAATTAAAGGAAAAAAACGAAATAGCAACTGAAAAAAAATGGTATAAGAATTTTTTATTCCTTTTATCGTTACAAACCCACCCCTAAAGTTTGGCAGAAGCATTACCTAACACCCTGTATATACCTATAGCGAGATCTTAACGATTGAACTTGTTTGTTCATTCCAAAATATGTTCGATTTTCGAAGTGTTTTCCAAAACGAGATTTAATGTTTTTTCAAAAGTTCTCGAAATATAAAATTGCGTTTGAAAGAGAATTTCTTTTCGAGAGAGAATTTGTTCTTTCTTTCAGAACTTTTCTTTTTCAAAAAGACATTTAGTGTTCTTTCTTCTTCTTCTTTTCTAATCCTTAATGCCCTTTCGGGCATTTAATTTAAAATTATTTCGGTAGGATTTATTCAAAATCTTCGAATTTCGAAAACTCTGCCAAAAGGAAATTAATTTTTTCTTTAATAAATTTTCATTTGAGGTCAATTTAAAAAAATTAAACTTCTTTAGAAAACTCTAAATTTTAGTAATAATAATAAATATGTAAAAGGCGCATGAAAGAAAGGAAAACAATAATTTTTCTTCCTAAAATAATTTTCTGCAGAAGGCAACGGCAAACTACTGCAGAGAACACATTTCCCTAGTATAAAGGGGATACAGCAAAGTTCACGACGCCAAATCCTTTAAAAATATAGCTTTGACCCTCTTGCCAAAGCCCTTAGAATAGAATATGGCCCAAAAAGAAAAAGAAAATAATTTGTTTTCAACAAATCAAAATATTTTCTTAGAAAAGATTCCGAAATTCAAAACAAAATCTCTCTCTGGAGTTTTCGAAATTCTTTTGAAAGAAAGAATAAATTCTGTTTTGAAAATAACCTTCAAGTTAAATATTTTTTTGAAAGATCACTGGATTACTTGAAAGAAATTTCGAAATTCGAAAATATATTGGAAGAAAGAAATAATGTCTTTTTCAAAGATAATTTTAAAGTTAAAAAGAATTTTCTTTGAAAACAAATTCTTTTGCGAAGATAATTTGAAATTTTTTCAAAACAACTAAAGTTGTACAATCATTCAAGATTTACATTTAAATTAAACATCGTAGCATTGTAATTTCGAAGTAACGACAGTATTTTTGAATTCTAAGAAATAAATTATAACAAAATGCTTTTCCAATTACATAAGATATGTTTAGCTAGACTAAAGTAGCTTGATATCTATTTTGAAAACTTAAAATTTGTAAAACCTCACAAATTCGAGCACAAATTAGGAATTAAACTGATAAAATTCAAAATTATTACCAAAAGTTCTAGAATTGCATTCCAATACCAAGGCCACCTAAAAAACAAATAAGAAAACTCGTCAAATATCCAAAATCATTACATTAGGAGATGATGAAGGAAGAATCTTAGGGCTTCAGTTTCCACAAAGATGCTTTTGCGAAAACAATAATTAATATCGGTTAGGTTGTCTCAGAAGATAAAAAATTGCAGAATGATTCAATGTTTATGTTCAAATACCGGACAAAACGTAAAATAAAACCACCGCATTGTGATTTCGAAATGACAACAGTATTTTTGAATATTCTAACAAATCAATTATTTATAACAAAAAGTGTTTTCAATTACGTAAATTTTTAATACTATTTCCAACAGTTCTAAAATTGCATTCCAATACCAAAGCTAACAAAAAAAAGAAAACTCAACGAATATCCAAAATCGTTAAATGCATACGTTGATTAGGGAAAAATGTTCAAGGTACTGCTGTTCTGCTTTGGAATATTCTTAAGATTGTCGAAACTTCTCAAAGAATGCTTTTGCGAAAACATACAATAATTAATATCGGTTGTCTCAGAAAAGATAAGAAATTGTTATTAAGAATTCCCAAACCGATCCTAAGAATGCTTTGGGTCTTCATTTAGGAGCAAAGCACTGCCTTAACGTTCACATCTTCGATGATTTTTCAGAATTAATAATTAAACAAGCTGTTCTAAAATTCACCAACTGATACAATATCTAAAAAGTTTCATGTAACAAATGTTTCCTTTCAAATGAATGGTCAAAGGGAATTCAAATATTTTAGAAAATGTTTAAAACGATTTTCAAATTTAACACCTTTAGTTTATTACTCAATACATAAACATTACATTCTACACATGGTGCAGTTTGTAGGTATAAACGGCGCACCAACTTCGTAACCCGCAGAGACGGGCCGGGTTAGAGCCTCATACGTTAACGCACCAGCCTCGACACCGAAACGTATAAGAGGTTACAGATAATACAATATACCTACATACAACTATTTTCTATGGTCCTCGTTCTACGAATATTTAAATTCAAATTTTCCGAAGAACTTCCGGAGACACTGGATAGCTCCAAGTGGCCCAACAGTTTAGCCATCTCGTTCACCTGATTTAAACCCCGTTAATTGTTATAAATTGGGTCGTTTGAAACATCTTAGTGTACACAACGTTTAGGGTAAAGGGAATTCAAAATATTTTGGAAGTCTTTAACTATTTTTAAATTTAACACATTTAATCGCATTTAGTTCATTAGGTACTCAATTACAAATATTTTTCATTTTCCTCGTTTAACGAATATGTAAACTAAAATTTTCCGAAGAATTTGCAGAGGTACTTGAGAACTCCAAGACGCCCAACATCTGATTTAAACACCTTTGATTGTTATGAATTGTGCCATTTGAAACGTATTGGTGTACGCAACGTTTAGAAAATATAAATCGATTACAGAAACGTACTGAAGAGGGACAAGCCTGATAATTTTTGCTGATCTCTTTATAAAAATTTATTTTTAAAATTTGGGAACAAATTGAGGTGAAAGTATTGCCAGAGTGACCGAGTGGTTAAGGAATTCGACTATAGCGCGGACGGTCTCAGGGTCAAACCTGAGTTAGGTGCTCGGCGGGTGGCCTATCCAACACTGAAAATAATTGGGAACCGAAACACAGTGGGGAATAAAAGCAACTTAGGCCTTCAATGTTGCCCGCGATACTGCCTCACAGAGCTATGATTTTGGAAATTCGAGGAAATTTATGGTAATTTGACGTAGTCCGAAATAATCTGCAGGTAACTTAGGGCACCATTTTAAAGTGCTTACGCTCTAAATTAAAACAGTCTTCAGAGGTAGTTTTTTTTGTGAGAACAGGTATGTATAGTCTGTTCGTTCGGGTTCACAATAGCTGGAAGCATTTTACAACTTAGTGGTGGATTATGAGGTTTAAATACTCTTACTATCATAAATCATCTCAGCCTGGACTTGGAAAATTTTACAGCCTCCTTAAAATAGCATAATTCATTATTTTCGGGGAACAATTTAAAGTCCCTGGTGGGTGTTTATGGAAGGACTTGCCACTTCTAACTATACATAATACTTTAATTGCCAGTTGTAATAATTTAGTCAGGTAGAAATTGCAGAACCGAACGAACATGCTACAGCCCCATAGCCTTGACGAGATCGTGTATGAAATTATTAAAACAGTAAGAATCCACCAAAAAGTACGATAAATTATTCACAAGGTAATCTGAGGTAATCAATGGTAATTTAGGGCAACCTATGGTAATATTTAGGTAAGCAATCATGCGTACACCTATTTAGGTTGGTTGTTAATCTTCGGTTACCACTATGTTGCTAATAAAATTGTATTTTTAGGTTTGCTTGTGTACTAAATAAGTTCGCTACAAACCTAACACTTTTCCAGGTAAAAACTGCCATGAAAGAAATTTTTGTATATTTTCAAAGAAAGAAGAGGTCAACCGGGTTAAACATATTCTTCCTTTTCTTAATTTCTGAAGTTTAATTGCCCACTCGAGTAGGTTTTTTTGCCCTAATGAGGCACTCTATAACCAATTCGAGGCAATTCTGGACATTTTAAAGCTAGGACAACTTGGGGAATTCTATTTCAAGGCATTAGGCAATTTGAAGCATTTTTTTAAAATGCATCCTTGGATAAATCAAGGCATTCTTAAACATCACAAAAAGCAGCCTTCTGTTTCTGTTTTACCAACCCTACCAACACGATTTGAACCAAGTTCTAAATTCTCAAACTTTTCAACATTTTTTAATATAAAAACGTGAATTTCCTTGGACAATTGATTTCCAAATTTTTGACTTTTGAAAACCCATTTAAACTCCTTGCTGAGCATTAAAGTTCAAGATATTCCAAATGGCTGTAAGCTGAGGAGCCTTTAGCTAATTCTAAACAATTTTTCTTCAACAAAAGTATACCCACCAGGAACCAAAAACACCTTTTAAACCAACAAATAGACTGGTAAATATAAAAAAACAGAATTAGATCACCTATTACACAATTCCACATTCCACGCACACATCAATCTTTACCATTCAACTTTCCTTACCAATTAGTGGCATTGTTCATTGCATAATGCTTCTTGGAATTTACACGAAAAATGAGCTTGAAACCATAATATTTGTATTGTTTCTTATAAATTCGAAATTACGTTTCAATAACTTAAAGGACTGCTTATAACCAGTTAAAATTAATAATTATCGACCTTCAGCTTCATACAGTAAACATCATAAACCTTTCCAATTGTCAATCAATAAGCACATCCATAAATTATTGACTCAACAGTCCAAATACCCATTTTAAATTTAATAAAGCCTCCGAACTGAAACGTAGAAATTAGTTTAGCTAACTTAATTATTACATTCAAGACAGCCATGAAATAAACAAAATCTGATGGGATTTTGTTTTGCGTTGTTTGCCTTTCTCCATAATCACACTTCGAACAGTGAGAAGTACCACCAGTAACGGTGGAATTAACGGATTAATTTTACTGTCTATATATTTTATAATCAGAGGCTGGTATTTATTTTAATTTTGTTATAAAACGTGCATGAATATGCATCGTATAACTGTAGTAAAAAATGTATTTCCTATTCATGCTATTACTTTGTTTAATAGGTATTAAAAACAAACAACACCGATTAGTGTTTCATAATAAAAACTAAAACCCACACATATTAATGATATGCACATTTCATTAACAGATGATTTATAAACAACCAGATTGTTGTGTGGGTTAAATTGTTGTCTTTCTCGTAATCGAAGGGGTTATGTTGGAAATAACTGGGTGAGAATGGGCCCCAGAACTGGAAAGGGGATCTAAAAGAAAATGTATAGATTTGAACTCATCTTCAGGCCATCACCAATGTCAACAACGTCGACACCTTACAGGCAGGAGCCGGTTAGAAAAACTTGGATTATAACACGTACACGTTATTTCAATCCTATTTTATGATTAACAACGATCAAACCATGTATTAGTCCATAAAAAACGTGAATAAGATAAGGTGAATTATCATGTGTTCCCTTGTTCTACCTGAGTGGGCGGGTTAGGTTTGCGGAATCTTAGATTAAAAACTTAAACCGTATATAACACTCACCTCATGTCCAATTTTATCACACACCTCAAACACATTTACACACGTCCCTAATATAAAAACAGTAAGTAAAAGAGTCCTCCGTAAATTTATAAAAACGAAACACACTTCGAACTTTCAGATGTTACAAAATCTGATCAGTTGCCGCCATGTTGGCACCATTCAGTTATTATTTTATTACCAACCTAACATCAATAAAACCACCATTTTTATGTATTTACACTAATTATTCGATTTACATAAATTACAACTAATAAATAATAGAAATGAACGAAATTCGTTAAATATAAAGGAAATATAAATAATTTAATATAAATAAATACAGTGGGAACTAAGTTGCCATTATGACAAATAAAAAAAATAACAGAATGCTAAGACTGCGTTTGTTGAGGTTGTTGAGATTGAGACTGAGGCTGGGGATAATAAAATGCACGTACTTCATCTATAGCTTTACACCATTCTAATGCGTAGCCCTCGGGATCTTCTAGGTAATATGTACGATTCGGCTGTAACAAATTAACAATTCTGGTTAAAAAGCGCAGGGCTTCAGGCTTAACGTAAATACTCACAGTGTGTACGAAAAATATCTTGAAATTTTTTGGTTCAGTGCGTAGCTCCTCACTCCAAGGAATTTCTCCTTTAAGTACCATAGTGGCAGGATCGACATAATACAAGTGTGGCCCATGCGTAAGTAACATCATTCGTCTTCGAGCGAACAAACCCTTCCGTTTGTCAATCAATCCTTGTTTAAGAATTAAATTACCTTCGACTAAATTATGCCACTTCTCCATTTTTTGGAGTTCCAGTCTTCTCTCAATTTCAGCCTTGTCTATGTCAGCTATGTTTCGATTAGCTTCGGATTTTTTCCTAGTCGGCGTAGTGCTCGGTTTACAAATCATATCAAATTGTAATCTTGTGGCTTTTTCCCTATTTAAACCAGGTTCTAAAGTATCAGGTATTAAACTATTAGTTTCGGAAGTTTCACTAGAGCTGGCTAAATGAGACACGATTTTTGGTGGTGGACCGATGTTGTCCCAGTCGATACCGTTAAAGAATTCGTGTTCGCGTACGCTTGTGTATGGTTTCGTATCAGCAGCACCCAAACGTCTGCTAGGATTTATCACTAATAATTTTTCAACTAAGTCCTTGGCGGTTTGATCGAAGCCCTCTGGAAATTCATAATCGAGTTTGAGAATTCGTTGAAATATTAAATACTCGCTGCCGTCACGAAATGGTGGTAGACCGGATACCATCTGATAAATTATACAACCAAGTGCCCATAGATCCGAAGCAAATACGGCTTCCGAATCTTTTAAAAGTTCGGGGCTTACGTATTGAGCGGTTCCTACGAAACTATTTTTACGTTTTCTTGTATTTTCTTCATTGACATTTACATTATCTATCGAAGACACGATTTTGGCACTGCCAAAGTCTGTGATTAGGATATGCCAGTTTTCATCGAATAATATATTTTCAGGTTTTAAATCCCTATGAATAATTCCCTTAACATTTAATTCTTCTAAAGCCATCACGAGTTCGGCTGCATAATATTTCGTACAGGCAATGGTGAACGATCCATTTTTATTTATATGCGGGAGTAATTCACCGTTTTTCGCATAAGTAAGAACGAAATATAATCGTTCCCTATCTTGAAACGTACAATATAACCTTACGAAAAGACTTGTACATCCACCGAGGATTTGTAACACTGTCTTTTCACGTTTAACATATTCTTCTTTCTTTTCACGGAATATATGTCTTTTTTCTAACACTTTAACTGCAATTTACAAAGTTAGAAATGTTACAAGCACATGTTAAGTTGTAAAACTTACTTGCAAACTCTTTGTTACTGTGTATATCCTTGGCTAAATAAACGGTGCTAAAGCTGCCTTCACCGATAACTTTACCGAATATAAAATCAGAAGACGATCGCTTCCTTGCTGTCTCTTCAGCAGGAGGAGGTGTCATCTTCGAATGCAGTTTTATAAACTGCAAAAATATGTAAAGGACTTAGATGTTACACTAAAACTCAACAATACTGTAATGATGCTTACGAAATTAAACTGCCTATTATATTAGATATTACAGTTTACGTACCTACCTGTGGTAAAATGCACAAATTCGTCACTCCTGAATTACGTCATTCAAAATACGTCATCGGTATTGTTTAAATTTCAAAACTCCGATAAATCATGACGTTCTATATACGAAGTTTGATGAACTTATGTGACATATAACGGTCTTCGTAATTTAAGGATATCTTATACACTTCTTTATTCCGTACATCCGGATACACACATTTTTACACTACACTTTTAAAGATAAACACTTGTCGCTAGTATTAAAGAAATAAACATGATTTTGACAGCTGACTTTCTTTTTTTTTAATGACAGTAGAAAGTTTCGTAACCGGCCGAGAATGGACGTTTCTCCATTGATTCGAACTCGACGGTTTGGAGTGGGGATACTGCGGTGTTGCCAGCTTTTTGAATTATCTGTAAACTTTACAACTTGAAATTCAAAAGTTAATCGGCCCATCAAATCCCAAAAAATTTAGAAAATAATGATAAATAAATCCTTCTCCGTCTCCTAAAGGTATTAAAATCGATGTTTATCACTCGATTTGTGTGTTATTTCCAAATAAGGCAGTCACTTTAATGAGTTATTCCTAACTTTTAAGCTGTGAAAAATACATAATGTTTGTTAAAATTTGGTTGCTTAGCTGAAAAATTATTTAAACTGTAACCCACTTTTGTTTCTTAAAAAAAACTAATTTGGTAAATGCTCTAAAAGAACCCTAACGACTTTCCTTATCTCAAAAGGAAAACCTCACTTCATTGTAGCTGTCTTGTAAAATGATTTATAACTTAACTTAATTAAGGATTTAACCAACTCTGATGTATATTTAGATCAGGAAATACCAGCCAGATTTATTTACTTGCTTAAAAGAGGTTCTGTTTATCTAAATTTGGAATTTCCATGTCATTGGATGTTAGCAGTTTTTGTTTTATTAGATAAAATGTTGTTTGGATTTGGTTGGATTTTATGAAAACAACGAAAATTTTGAAATAATTTTAATGTATGTTTATGTCCATTTAAACAAACATGAAGTGTTGCTTAACGGAACTACAGTAATTTAAGTAAATGGTGTCATTGACTTGATGTTAATGGTGCGCTATTTGTTTTAAGTACAGTAATAAAATCCTTATTAAATGATTTTTGCAGTGTGACTTTTACCAGGGGATTTTCCGGGGGCAAGTATATTTAAACATTAATAATTTGCCTTGGCTTTTCAACTACTTACTTAATCCTATGTCTTTTTACCGTGAGGTGTAAGACAATTGTTGAGTTGAGTTAATTTTCTTTTTCCATTTTTTCCTGTTCTGGGCTAGTTTTTTCGCCTCCTTCCTTTGGATTTTTCACTTCTTCTTGCCAGGTTTTTCGTGGTCTACCACTTCTGTTTTTACCTGGTAGGTACTCTCGCCTCATACACTCTTCGGTGTAAGTCTCTTTTCCGACATTCTATTCATGTGAGCAAGCCATCTTTATCTTTCTTAGATTTTTGTTGTAACTGGCACTGTTCTCTGAAGACCTCATTTCTGATTCCGTTCCTCGTTCTCCTTCCCTGAATTTTTCTTGAGAATCCCTTTCTGGTGCGTTTATTCGGCTTCTGTTTCTATTTATTGTTGTCAATGTTGGCGTTACTACTTTTTGGGCCACTTGTACTTGAACTTGCTTAGACACTTCTCCTTTTCCAGAAAATGTTGTTCTCAATGCGTTGTATATTTTATCAACTTTTACTATTTTATCATTCACTTCACTTATCTTGTTTACCATTTGCTTCAATTACAGGTGTTTTGAAGCTTCTCACTTGTTCGAAGGTAATTTTGTGTGTTTTATCCGTTGTTATTATCATAGTTTTTGTCTTCTGTGCATTTACGTTCATGTTAATTTTCTTTAGTTTGTCCTCTAATATATTTTGGGTTCTTTTCTGAGTCTTCTATTACTGCCATGTCGTCGGCAAGCTATAGTTCTGTGGGTTTAACTTGTTACATTTTCCAAAAGCCCAGTTGTAATGGTCTCATTTTTTTGTTTTGCCTTCTTTATCGCCTCATCCACTACACATCAAAATAGATTCAAACTATAGAGATTCCTCATTTTGTGTTCTTACGATGTTAATTGTTTTCTTCTTTCACTATTTCTACTGTTGCTTTATCAATTCCTTTTCTTTCTGGGCTTTTCCAGGCATCTTTTCTTTTAATTCGGTCGAAGGCCCTTTTTAGGTCTACGAAACATACATGAATTTCCTTGGTTTTACTTATGGGCCTCTCGATAGATTGTCGTAGTATGAAGATTGGATCCTGAGTGCTCCTCCCTCTTCTGAATCCGTATTGTGTCTCTTCCAATGTGTTTTCTATTTTTTCTTTTATTCTTCCTTCCATTACTCGAGTTAGTATTTTAGTTGATACGCTCAACAGTGTTATGCCTATAGTTGGCCCAGTCTTTTTTATATAGTGGTAATATAATATCATCGCTCCTGCAGCTTTACCCAGTTTTATCTTACCTATTGCGCCATCCAGTTCTTCTGTTAAGATTGGCAGGACTTCTTGGCCATCGTTATTTACTAACTCCCTTATTAATTCATACTCTTCACCCGATTCGGTTAGTTCTTTAAAATATTGTCGCCATCTCTCCATTATTCTATACCCATTCGTGATTATGTTACTGTTTGTTTTCACACCATATAGGACTTTTCTTGGACAAATATAATAATAATAATAAGCGGTAGCGGGAAGACAGTCCTTTTATGATCCCGATAAAGGACAGGTCTACTTTAAGGAAGCGACCGTGCTCACGCGAGCGTTTCTTTCCACCCCCTTATTGCTTGGGAAGGAATCGTGCCCCAACAGCATTTTCCATTTCACACCTCTTTCCATCGCCTCTAGATTCTATTTCAACTCGCCAACACTTCTAGCTAGCGTGGTGTTTTAAAGAACTAATAAAGATATATTTGGAAATACTAGGTATATCAGAAGTAAGAACTTAAGGCGCAAAATATATGACTTTAAAGAATAGAAACACTTTTTATTATAAAGGAAATGATAATGACACATAAGCCGGAGTAGGGTTTATTATAAAAAAGAAATACGAAAGCTCCATCTTAAAAATAGTAGGTATTTCCGGAAGAGTGGCATACGTCTTTTTAGGAATAATTAATGAAATATAATCTCAAAATACCTAGTTCCTGTTTTGAGGCTTGTTTTTCAAAAATGTGTTTATGACGGACATATTATTCTGAAGTGCAAAGTTGTTTCGTTCACTGATTCCATAATCACCTAAACACGTTTCTTCTGGATTCTCTTTTTTGCAAATCTTTGCATTTATGTAGTACAAAATTATATTAAAGTGCGCTTTCTCTTGGTCTAAAGACTTATTAACATCATCATAGAATTCCTCTATTTCTTCGTCGCTGGTAGGTGCATATGGTACGAACGGACTACAGATGGTCAAACAGATCACTCCACTGGCAGCTCAGAGTAGGGAAAAGAAACATTGGCAGACCACTTATTCCATGGGAAGATGAAATAAGAATGATTGTGTGGAGAAAATGCAGACGACTAACCTGTACCGGACAGCAAGAGCCTGAAAAAAGTAAAAGAAGAAGAAGAAGAACAAACAGCCTGAAAATCCCAGCTTCGGACAAAGGCCTCCCTTTTTTTCCTCCATGCTTCTTGTCTGCTGTACGTACTTTCGATTCATGTCCATACGCTTTGTTAAGTTCATCATCCCATCTAATTGCTGGTCTTCCCCGTCTTCGCTCACCTCTTCGTGGTTTCCAATTTGTCACTACTTTTGCTCATCTATTATCTTGTATAGTTTCATTTTAGGATTAGACTTTTCTCCAACAAATCTTCTACTGCAGTTCGTTTTCTTAACCGACACTCTGTTCTCTGTATATTTAACAATGACTGTTCCATTTTTGTTTGGTTAACTCTTAACATAAATATTTTGTAACTGTTTATTTAACGACCAAACGTAACAGTAACACCACAGATGAATTAAATACTTTTTGTTCAATTTTCATAGGAATTTTTGCTTAAAAGATATGCTTTAGTGACCAATAACACTTCCAACCTAAGGCAGTTCTGTTGCTGATTTCTTCTTCCATGTTGTTTTGAAATGAGGTGTTCTTACCCAAATACTTTAATTTACTAACATATTTGTACCAATTTTTAAATCTTTTGTCTGCCTATTCAATAGTGCAATTGTCTTTATTTATTCAGATCGTCTATCATAGACATCATATGTTTCCTGGCTTCCGCTACTAGAACCATATCATCTACAAAGCTTAAGTTGGTCAGTTTCCTACCTTCTATATTCAATCCATAATTCCTCTAAACCATTTTTGTAAATATGTGTTTTAAGGCAGAGATAAAAAGGGTCCGAGGCAAAGAATCTCTGTTTTACTCCTCTGTATATTCCAAATTCTGATCCAGTCTAGTTCAACCTAATTTTTGCAGTAGAAGTTTCATACATTTTCTGAGCAAGCCTAACACACTTTTCCTCAATGCCTTGTTCTGCTATTACCTTTAGCAGAAAGCTTTGATCTAGCATATCAAAGCATTCTTTACCTTCTCTACGAGTATAATCTGATTTATGCTGTGGATATAATCTATTCTTGGGAACCCGCTTCTGAAGCCCGCCTGTTCCAAAGACTGTTCTTCATTTAGTATTCATTTATTCTTTCTTTTAATATCTTCATGAAGACTTGATATAGCGCTGAAGTCAAATAAGTAGGTCTATAGTTATTTACATCATTTCGATCTCCTTGTTTGGGCAACCGTGTTATTCCACGCACCTTATATTTCTTCTTGGTTTAAGATTTTGTCTTTGGGGACTTGAATGTTCGCCTGTTATTTCATCTTCTCCAGGTGGGTGTTTCCAATTCTGCCATCTCTATTTTGAGGCTATCATCTTCTACTTGTCTCAATACTACTTCTTGTTGATGGATGGTGAGTGGTGCACTATAAAATTTTTTGTAATAGGTCGTAGCTGTACTCATGATATCTACACGGTTTCTCTTCAACTCTCTTTATTCTTAAGTTCTGCTATTCAGATTGTTCTTTTTATTCTTATTATTTTTTCTTGCGCCATCCTTCTATCACCTCTAGCTGCTCTCTTGACTGCTATATTAAGTTCACAGTATTCTATTTGTTTAATAGGGTCCTCACTGTATTTGAGTTTTTCTCTTTCATCTATCAGTTTCGTGTTTTCATATAGGTGTATTTTGTTTCATTTTTAAGTTCGATTCTTTTGATGCTGCTCGTATTTCGTCAGATATGAATTTATTCAACCATCTATTGGACGCATTTCAGCTAAGCCTAATATGTCCCAGTTGTTCTAATGCATTAGTTAATTCTTCTTGATTATCGGCTGACATCAATCTCTGTACATTATGGGTACATAGTTACAATTCTAGATTTTTTCATTTAGTGTTGTATATTCATTAATAATAATAATAATAATAATAATAATAATAATAATAATAATAATAATAATAATAATAATGACATGACAATGTATGCAAAATAATCCACAAAGCCTTAGTAGAAAAATATGCACTGGCAGACAACGTAGAACCATGGTATAAATATAAACCGCAAGCAGTTATAGAAAACACACACATTAAGCTCTACTGGAATAGAGACATCCTTACAGATCACACCATAGCACACAACAGACCGGACATTACTCTCACAGACAAAAATAAGAAGACAACATATTTAATAGACATATCTATACCCAACACACATAACCTACAACAGAAGCACACCGAAAAACTCACTAAATATATACCATTAGCAGAAGAAATACAACAAATATGGCACCAGGATAAGGTGATTGTAATACCAATCATTATTTCAGCTACTGGAGTTATCCCCACACAACTACATCACAATATTCGTAAGCTTGATCTTGACCCAAACATATACATCACAATACAGAAATCCGTAATTATTAATACTTGTACAATAGTAAGAAGGTTCCTGAATATGCAATAGAAGGAGAGTGCTTGACATAAGTCCGCACTTTTCCTATTAAATAAATACCAGGGAAGAAAAAACCTGAGAAAGAGAATAAATAATAATAATAATAACTTTATTTCCAGTACAGGTACATAACAAAAATTAGATATAGGTAAACAAGTTTGCAAAAAAAAAATGCACTGGGAACCACAAGGTGGTAGTTCAGTTGCATAACTTCCAACTGTTCTACCACTACCACCTTGACTAACAGTACTAAAAAATTATTGAATTTAATGCCTACGCTATTGCATAATAATAATAATGAATAAAATTAAGTATTCCGCAAAGGCAGGGGCAGACGCTGCTAGGTCCCACTTCAATCATGTTTTAGGTACCTACTGACTGAGTTTGAAGCAGATGATTACGATAACCAGCTTTGAATTTTGTAAAAGGCAACGACTTGACATGAGCAGGAATTGAATTGTAGACTTTATATATGCTGAAAGAAAACGATCTCTCGTACAAAGCGGAGTGGTGAAGTGGGGGCGTTATGCCTCCCTTGTATCTAAGGTTTAAGTTGTGCACGTCTGTACGGAATGTTATTTTATTATAAAGGTAAGTAGGCAGCTTGTTTGTAATGATTCTATGATAGAGACAGGCAGACTGCAGCTGTCTTCTATTTTTCATATTTAACCAGGACAGTTCAGGTAATTTGTGTGAAATTCTATCGTATTTTCTTATTCCAAAGATTAGGCGCAAACAGGCATTCTGTACCCTTTGGATCCTACACGACAATTCATCAGTTATGCAAGGTCCATAGACCTCAGAACAGTAATTGAACTGGCTTAAAACAAGAGTGTCGCACAGTATCGTTTTAATTTTTTGGGAGAGGTAGTGACGATGGGGATAAATTAGCTTTAGGTTCATATACGCTTGTCTGATGTAATTGTTGATTTGGGTTCTGTATCTGAAACTGTTGTCAATAAACAAACCCAGATTTTTACCTTCGGTTTTGATAGGAATAGGTGTATCGTTAATTTTTAAGTTTATTTGATCCTTGATGGTGTCAATTTTATGTGGATTTCCAAATACTATTATTTGAGATTTGACAGGATTAATCAATAATGAGTGCCTGACTGAGATATCAGCAAGGTTATTTAAATCTAACTGTATGTTATGAAGTGCTGAATGTATCTGTTCCACCGTAAAGGAATGATACAGTTGCGTATCATCGGCGTACATGTGAACATTAGGTATTATAATTTTATTCTTTTCAATTTATTTGGCATTTTAATAGTGGGGTTGAGGGAGATTTAACCTGTAACTCCCCTTGTGGCCAACTCGCTGGAGAGCTCTGTTTCATTTTTTGTCCTGTTATAATTTTGTCTGTTTCCGGGTTTCCAGGGGTCTTGGTTGCCAACACTTGTGAGAGATTGTTTTTAATCGCTTACGTGTATTGTTGATTGGTGATTGCCGGTCTCGACAAATCTTGAACTTGAGGTTTTGGAAACCCTATGAAAATGGTTTGAGTACATTTATGTTCGGCTTTTGTATTTCTCAAGTCTTGATTTGGTTTTATAGATTCCCTTGCATTCTGATTTTAATCTGATGATCGTTGGATGGATACTATTTCTATCCGCATTTTATCTCAAACTGTTTGTTTACTAAGACACCACTAAGTTCCTCTGAGAACATGTTTTTCAGATCTTTTCTTGTTTATTACTAGTTTATTATTTCGGAAGCTGGCCTGGCCTCATGGCCATTTTGATTTATTTGTTTGCGAAACTTCAGCAATTGATTTCTTTCTTTCATTGCCCTTTCAGTAAATTCTTCATCTAACCAGTATCCTGTTCCTTTTTATTTCTTCGAGTTTTCGAATAATTCTCTTTTTCTGGTCCAAGTCATCAAATAAGTGAATATAGACCTATTAAAACCTGGTTTATAATGTCCTAGTTTTTTGATGTAATCCACTTCTTTGTGCACATCAACGTTTTCATTGAGGATTGCTAGTACAAATTTAATTTTTTGTTTATCCTCATCCTTCACGCCTTTACAGACTAAGTTCCTTCTTTTTAAATCTCTTTCGAAACTTTCTAAACATATCTGTTGTTTTAGAATTGTATCCCTCAGTTGATTATTTTCATTGGTTAGTTGTACCGGTTTTTAATTGAACGAGCATATTTAATAAAGATTTTCCTTGATTTGTTGCTTTTCAACAAAATTTTTAAATTAATAATTAAGGATTAGGTTAAGTTCCTTAAAGAAAGGGCAGATTTTTCAATAAGCAAAGCCAAGGGCCCAAAGGTCTAAGGGGTCCTTTGTCCATTTATGAAAAAATTGTCTCTGGCATGAGCTTTGGCTCTGAAAAGTTCAGTGTACTGAATACACAGATTATTAAATATTTAATGAGAAATTTACAGAAGCTGGTTTATTTCATTTTTACGACCGCATCCAGATAAAGTATAATATTCACATGTATTAATTTTTCCAAATATTTATACTTGTATCCTTGGTATGTTAACAGTTTGTTTTACATTATTTAATATTTGCTTACTCGTGTCCTTTTTAACCATTTCTGATGTTTAGTCCTCATCCCTTTTTATAATTTGCTTTTGGAATACGAAGTTATGTTTACCGACGAAGAGAAAATTTACAGGCGGTGAAAAACCTCAAATTCATTAATAATTAATGCCTGTTTTTGCATATCAAAAAACGTGCCGTTTGAATAATAAATGCCTCAATTTTACTAGCTCTTCACGTTGTAGAACGTATTTCACATTTATTTATGGGGAAAATTTGAATTTTTAATATTTTTAAGAGCTAATAATTTAACATTACTGATGGAATGGTTGACTCTTGCTAAAAGCAAGGCGTCAGAAGTTAAAAGCGTATAGTCTTAAATTTTGGTATCGGATACGTTTATAAATACTAAAAATGTAAGGTTTTCTCTGTTGAAATAGCATTAGGAAAAGGATATTTTCTAATAAAACCGAATAAAAGCTTTTATATTCACAACGAGAGGCAACGAAGGATTGAGACGTTTTGTGACTCGAAATAGAATCATACATAAAGGGTAGAAAATAATCAATGAGAATTGGCCAAACACAGATTAAAGACAGTCGTATTTCTTCAGTGGGTTTCGTCTCAAGGAAGTATAACAGGTTATTTTTCTTTATATCTAAAATTTATGTAACATAAGGCACTTTATGATAGGGCACTGCCAAAAACGTGACTCGTCCAGAAGGGATTTTATGAACACTAAATTTTATCGTGCTCAGATTATATCACCTGCGAGCTTTTCTTCTTTTGCTAAATGCTTACTTCCTACTGAATTTTACTTATTAAGTTAAATACTTCCTAAGACAGAGTTATATTCTCCTTCATCAGAATGCAGAATTAGAAGCTTTAAGTATTAGATTTGTTGATGTTAGAAGATTAAATAAAAGTAAGCCCTGCAAAGGTGTAATGTGAGTTTTAAGGGAATAACCAAAATAATGATTTCAAACCTTCTGTAAAAATTAATTAGGCTTCATATTTCACAAGAAAATTGGCTTCCTTTTCACTGCTTCTGCCTGTACTTGTACTTGCTACGACTTTTTCATTTCCAATATTTTTGGTACTTCGTGTAGGAAACCGTTGGCTTTCCGAAATATATATGATAATAATTTAATTTATTATGTATTATAACTTTTGCAGCATATTAGGGAACAAATACATTCCCAACTTCCATAAATACTAAAACATTTTCTGTGTTCCCTGCGAGTTGTTTTATTAAATACGGTGTTACACTAAATTGGTAGCAGTCCCATTAATCTTTCTTATTACTGTTGTTGTACATGTTACGGATTATATTTAGTCCTATTTAGTATTTGTTTTGAGTTTAATAGGATTTTAAAATAAAGTACGAGGTATTAATTAGCTAGTTAGCAATCGACGTTCCGATAACGAACCTGATGAATTTTGTTGAGATATACTTTAAAAAGTATTTTTGTTTGTTATTTTCAGATTTATCAAAGAACAAAATTAATGTAAAGAGGTTAAGTTTCAGATTTAAGCCTAACCAGTATACCTTTATTAGAATTAGAAACTTGCTATATCTCAATGAAATCAATTATTTATTTATTTCACGATTTTTGAATCTGTTACATCTGGATCAGAGCACGTAGACTCATGAAAAATGGTCGAAAATCACCATTTTATAAATGTTCTTCCCCACCTAATAATATTTCACCACAATACAGCATGGTTTATTAAAACTATCAAAATTCGAGTGAATTCACCTAAATTCCTGGTGGGTGAATATTTCCTCATCTAAAAATCTTCCCAATACTTTTCATACTTAAACAAAACTTGATATATTTTACCTAATTTTCATGGGTGGAAATGTATCAGATCCGTGTTTACCCATAAATGAAAACCTTATTATATTGGGAAGTCCCAAACTGATGGCATCCTTTGGGATTATAGGTCTCTTTTTGTGATTTTTCAACTATAGTTTTCTTTTGCCCAATTGCTCTGGTTCAAATCTCAGTTTTGAAATGTTTAAAAACGTGGGATTTTTGTAGAATTTATTTATTGCTTTTCACTCATTTTTTCATGGGTTCAATTTTTAGACAATTTTACTGCTTTGCGTTTGCTTTGAGGGCCTAAAAAGGAGGAATTTTAATAGAATTTTGGAACCATCTTCATACCTCTAATTTTCAAGGTGTTTTGCTCTTTTGGGTTTGAAGAATTTTATAGAGTATTCAACCATTTTTGGTGATTTATTTTTCAACCATATTTTCATATGCTTAACTTTTACGTCTTTTACAGTATGTTTTGGGGTGCCTAAAATGAAGAATTTAGGAATTTTTATAGAATTTTAAATCTGCTTGAAGATGTTCTATGTTTTCATGTGCCCAATGTTTAGAAAAGTTTACTCTTTTGGATTGGTTATGAGGTGCCTAAAATAAGAGATTTTAATAGGATTCTGAAATTTCTTTGACGATTTTTCAATTATTTCTTGTGTGCTCAATTTCTACGGTGTCTACTCTTTTGAAAATCTTTTGGGATATGCAACCCTGACTATGTATGACTTTGGGTTATACTGATTGAGAGCCAACCGACCACGACTCCAGGTGGCGGATAGGAGAAAGGCCACAACCTACAAGAGAGATATCTTTATGTGGGGAATTGAGGGTTGCTTGACTAAACTCAAGCTGCCGCGGACCAACTCGTAACACAAACCGTAAACCCCAGGAAGGTGTAACGACTCCTAAGATGATCTGGAATTACCAATAGTCTGGGGTAGTGTTGGAATGGGACACGTGGGCCTTGGCTTTATCGTCCGGACTGTGTGTATGAGACCACTATAAAAATCCAATTCCCAAGGCATAGTGCATGCTGAGACGCGATGCTAGGTCGAGGGGAAGCTCGGCCATTAGCGACTAACCTTGGGGCACTAGGCTAACCCCATTGTATATAGCCTTCCATGCCTACTGGAATCTCTGAGCATATGGTGACCGTTACTCTTTCCACGCTCGTGGGTATAACATGGTAAATACAAACATAGAAATGTCGACCAGAAGGGAGGAGGCTCTGTGGAGAGGGATTCACTCCTGGCTGAAACAAAAGACTCTGAGGAGCGAAGAAACTTCGGCAGAGAAGTGCAAAGGACAAATAGAAACCCAGCACATCTAACCAAGGTCTAAGCACCACGACAGGGGGGAAAAAGCGGACCCGGTCGGATGGGAGTACGCTCGCCGAAAGGACTACAAGGAATAAAGATAAGCTGAGAGAGTACGTAAAGCTGCGTGGACATTCAGGTAGTCGTACTTCCCGCAGGCTATCCGGAAGTAAATATTACCAAGGAACAGACCGAATTAATCAAATTCATGATCCTCGGAAGAATGGACGAGATTACTAAGGGAGCACTTGCCTCGAGGTTCTCAGAATTACGCCTAAGAGGTAGCTTCTTGCTGGCATCTTGTGCAGATTAAGCAACAAAAAAATTGTTAGAAAAAAAATGTACAGAGAAGCACGCCGTAGTAGGAAACCAAACTTAGCATCAGTGATGGCGAGCACGTACTCAAACCAGTGAGGGAGCCAACCTGGATTCCGGGACCATCGGGGGAATGGGAAAAAATTCTTAAAAGACTCAGAATGCAAATCTCAGGGCAAAACACAAGCTCCTGGAGAGTTCCTGGAAGACATCATATTTTAACTTCTCGAGAATCTCTTTTATAGGATTTTATAGCTATTAAGACAACAAGTGTTTTATAGAAGGTTTAAAAATCAAGGTCGTAGTTCAAATCCGAGCGAACGAAGTGAGCCGAGGATTTGATAGACCGAGATTTTTAAACTATAAAACACGAGTTATCTTCAAGATTTTTTCTAACACTAATGTCAGACATTTTCTTTCACTGATATATTATTAGAAATATTAATAAATTATTATTTGAGACGTGTCATAATACACAAAATGCGAAGATTGCTAGGCAACGATGTATTTAAAGAAGATTTAAAGGCCTATAAAATACGTTGTCATTGACGGCGTATTTTATAGAGAAAGCACATTTTAAAGGAAACATAACAAGTGATCTCTTATGCACCATAGAAACAGTATAAGATATTAGTGTTAGAAAAAGACTTTTTTGATGATTTTGCAGCCATTTTATTATGGGCCTAATTCTTAAGAAAATGTATTTGTTTGAGTTTGTTTTGGGATGTCGAAGAATGATAGATTACTTTTAGAATTTTTAGCCTTTTTTGATGTGTTTTCAGTCATTTCTTCATGTGCCTAATTTTTGTGCATGTTTTAAGGTTCCTAATAATCATGGATTTTTATAGGAATTTAAGCATATTAATGATTTTTCAACCATTTTATCATTAGCTTAATTTTTAGGATAGCTTACTCTCTTGAATTTGTTTTGGGGTATCTAAAATGAGGATTTTCATAGGGTTTTAAGCCTTTTTTTATGTACCCATTTTTTAGAATGGTTACTCTTTTCTGCGTGTTTTGGGCTGACTAAAAATGGGGGAGTTTTATGGGAAGTTAAGCATTTTCTGATTATTTTTAAGAAAGTTGACCCTTTTGGGTTTGTGTTTAGGTGTACAAAAATAAGCGATTGAAATAGGATTTTAAACCTTTGTTTGGTGATGTATGAATCCTTTTAAATGTGCTTAATTTCAGGAAAGTTTAGCCCTTTGGGTTTTCGTGTACCTACTCAATTTGTAGGAGGTTTACTTTTAGGGTTTGGTTTGAAATGTCCAAAAGTTATTTTAAAAGGATTTCAACCAGTTTCTCACGTGCCCAATTTTGAGAGGGTGTTATTCCTTTGGGTATATTTTGGTAAAAATGAAAGATTTTTTGGGAATTTAAGCATTTTTTCGTGACTTTTCAATTATTCTCATGCCCTTTTGGATTTGATCTGAGGTGCCTGAAGGTTCTTATAGAATTTTATAGTCCTTTTTCAGCGATTGTTTTATGTGCCCAATTTTCATGAAGGTTTACTAGTGGATTTGTTTTGAGGTGTCTAAAAGTGAAGAAATTTAATAGGATTTTAAACCTTCTTTGATGAGTTCTTAACTTTTTTCCATGTACCGAATTGTTAGATTCCTTAGTTTCCTTAGTAACCTTTGAATTTTTGAAGAAGTTGGTCTCTCTAAAGATAAGAGATTTTTATAGGATTTTAAGCCATTTTCTTTTCATCCATTTTTCAGGTACCAAATTGCCCTGGTCCAGAAGTGACATTTACCAAGCTACTTAATTAACAAAAATTAATACTTCCAATTATAAAAGAAACCCACCGATTCATCCCAGTCATAAATATTTATTAAATTTCTGATGTATTTCATATTAATTCCCTTCACGCATGTTCATCACCTGAATGTTCCCGCAGCTTTTTAATCTCATACGAGCAGACATTCAGGAGAATATCAAAATAAATACGACAGGCGTTGAGTTGTGACGTTGGAAAGATATTTAAATATAGCAAATTTAATTCGAACGACAGGAGTTAATTTAAATGCGACAGGTTAAATGTGTCAAGTTTTGTTTTACATTTGACGAGCTTATTTTTAAATGATGAAATTTCGGACGTAATAATATTAGAAATTAAATATTTTGCAAATAGTATTAAGTAACGTAATAAACTTCGATATCAAAAATTTTGGTTAATTAAACAAGGTTGTAGGTTTTCCTCATTTAATTTGCACCCAATTTGCATTTTTGTATAAATTACTAACTTTGAAGGATATAATTAACTCGTTTATGCTTTGTATTTGTAGTGAGATGCAAATTAAATCATTTTTAATTCGGCAAAATATCACATCTTTTAATTCCAAAAATTAAATTTTGTTTAATCTGCGATGCTGATTGGACCATGCTTGCTTTCAGCTCGAATTAGTTGAACCCTCCTCAGAAGTTAATTTTTGCAAGTTTCTATAAAATGTAAAGTTAATTTTCAACAAAAACGTGTTGTATTCCCTTTGGACATTGGGCTGTCGTATATCATACGAGGGAAGCCCGTAAAATTACTACTTTGGCACAGAATCAATAAAACAAGAGGAGGTTATAGCTTGTTGCCAAGTTTCAATTTTTTGCTGTTGAGAGTCAAAGTCGATAGATAAATTCCGAATTAGTTTTATGCATTTTGTATCAAATACCTAACTGATTTTAATTTTGGTTCGCGTGTAGATTTAATTTGTGTAGATAGTTTTTACCAGAATTAGTATTAAATCGTTGGATTATAATTATAAAGCTGAAACTCCTCAAATTCCTTAATTAAAATATTTCATAAAACTTATTTAATGTTCAAATAATTTTCTATAAAGAATCAAAAAAAATCAAAAATTTAAACTCATTATTAATGTTCCGAACAGTTAACCTTTTTAACTGTAAAAGTTCGTTAAGGCATTAAAAAATTTTCAACGAAGCTTCTGCGTAACTTTTTCATTTAAAATCTCTTTCCATCTGACGGACGCCGTAATTTATTGCGGTTCCTTTCATAGCTCAAAAGCCTAAGTTTTCTCCTCCTTTCTATTTTCCAATTAGACCCTCCCCGGAAAAATACAATTAAATAAAAACTTCTAGGTTTTCTACTTTCTTACAAGATTTTGAGCTTTGATCTTGAAATCATACAACTTATTCGGATACTTTCATTACATCTTTGTGCCTTTATTCGCGTTCATTTAGCAACGTTGCACTTTGTGGGTTTGAGAAAGCGATGGAAGTCTGCTGCACTGAAAAGTTCAGCAGATGAAAACCTCACGCGCAGAGTAATTTTATAAGCAGAGTACTATTTTAGACATATTTTACAAATTTCTAAAATTGTGGTTCTAACAAATGTAGGTGAATTTTTGATTCCCTTTTCCAGTGTAGTTCGTTGTTTTTAACTAAACTAAATGAGCGATTTGTATAGCTTTAAGCTTCTTTGATAATTTTTCGACCATTTTCCATGTACCCAATTTTTAGGAGGTTATACTCTTTCAGGTTTATTTTAGGGTATCTAGAAATGAGGGATTTTGCGACAAACTTTTAGGGGATTTATCTTTTGGATATGTTTTAGGGTGTCAAAAGAAATGAAGAATGTTTAAAGGATTTAAAGCCTTTTCATGGCGATTTTTCAATAATCTTTTCATTGTATCCAATTCTTAGAGAGGTTAACCTTTTGACTTGTTTTTGGGTATTTAAGAATGAGAAATTTTTATAGGTTTTGAAGCTATTTTTTGTGAATTTTCTTCCATTGCGTTATATGACAAATTTTTAGGGGGTCTTATTTTCTTAGATTTATTTTAGGGCGTCGAAAAATGAGGAATTTCTATACGATTCTAAGCCCTTTCTCTAGACTTTTCAACCATTTTTTCATGTTCCCAATCTGTAAGAGGTTTCACTTCCTTGGGTTTCTTTTAGGCTGTTGAAAATGAGGGATTTTTATAGGATTTTAAGCTGGTGACTTTCAAAACAAAATTCTTTTGCATGCACCATTTTTAGGGAGGTTTACTTTTTCGGGTGAGATTTAGGGGTGTCCGAAATGAGAAATTTTGAGTTTTCATTTATTTGTGTGCTCAATTTGTAGGTACTTTGCTCTTTTGGATTTGCCTAAAAATAAGGAACTTTTATAGGATTTTAAGCATTTTTTCGCAACTTTTCAATCAATTTTTAAGGGGTTTTACTTCTTTGAGTGTCGAAAAATCCAGAGCTTTTATGAGATTTTAAGGTTTTTTTTTTGGTGATTCAGTAATTTTTTAATGTACCCAACTGCTAGGAAGATTGACTCATTTGGGTTGGTCTGGGCTGTCTAAAGGTGAGGAACTTTTATAGAATTTTAAAACCATTTCGGTGTTTTGCAATCATTTCTTCATGTGTCCAACTTTAGGATGTTTATTCTTTTGGGGTGTCCAAAAATAAGGGCTTTTTAAATAGGATTTTATGCCTTCCTTGGTGATTTTTCATTTTTAGGGAGAAATACTCTTCTGGGTTTGTCTTGAGGTGTCCAAGAATGAGGGATTGTTCTGAGATTTTGATGATTTTTTAACAACTTTTTCATGTTCCCAATTTTAGGGGAATTTTAAGTTTCTAGCCTTTTTTGGAGATTATTCAAGCATTTTGCTATATACCCAATTTTTAGGGTTTTATTTTTTTGAATGATTTAGGGTACCTATCTAAAAACGAGGGATTATTATAGAATTTTAAGTCTTTTCAATTACTTTTTCTTGTGCCCAATTTTGATTTCCTTTTTTGGCTTTGTTTCAGAGCGTCTAAAAAGATTGAATTTTTATAGGATTTTAAGCCTGTTTTGATTGTTTCTCTACCATTTTTTTATGCGCTCAACTTGTAGGGCGATTTCCTCTTTTAGGTTTATTTCAGAGTGTCTAGAAGTGAAAGACTTTTACATGATGTTGAGTATATTTTAGCAATTTTTCAATTACCAAGTTTTTATGGGGGTTTTACGTTTTGGATTTACTTCCGAACGTCTAAAAATGATGGATTGTCATAAGTTTTCAATAGTTTTTTGGTCATTTTACTACCATTCTCCATATGCTCAATTTTTAGGTAAATTTACTCTTTTGTATATGTTTTGGAATGTCGAAAGGATGAGGGATTGTTATAGGAATTTAGACCATTTCGGTAGTTTTTCAACAATTTTTTGATGTGTCTAATTTTTACCGAGTTATGCTCTTTTGGTTTTCTTTTGGGTTATGTTTTGCCATATTTTCACGTGCTTAATTTTTGAGGAGGTTTATCGTTTTGTGAATTTTTGAGGTATATAGAAGTCAGGGATTTTTCTAAGAGTTTAAGCTTATTTTAATGATTTTTCTGTCATTTCCTCATGTGTTTAATTGTTAGTGAAGTTTATTCTTTTGTATTTGTTTTGAGGAGTCCAAAAATGAAAAACTTCAATTATTATTTTAATTGGGCCATTTTCAGGGGTTTTGATTTGGGTTCATTTTAGCGGTTTAGTTTGCTTTTTGGTGATTTTTCAACCACTTTTTTGTATGCTAAATTGTTAGGGCGTTTAACTCCTTTGAGTTTGTTTTAGGATGTTTAAGGCTGGAAAACAGAATTTTACAAATTGCTGAATGTATCATCAACTGACGTTTATTTTTACTAAAGTAGCAGCATGATTAACTCTGCTACAGCTTATTGCATCTCGTACTATAACAGCCTGAAGTAAGGCTACGTATTTTAACCACTCAAGCATGAAGAATTTAATAAGAAACTTATGCAACTTATATACAAACTTGGTAAAATTGCACAAATAGTTAGTAGCTTGCAATAATATATCTGAATACTTAAGTGAAGGTTAAATGGGAAGTACCGCAAGGTTCAATTTTAGGACTATTCTCACTGCATACGTTATTTTGTATTTTGTGTCGTGTTCCTCATTTTTCGGCAAACTTTAGGATGTTTTCAAGTGCAACTTACAGAGGTGTAGGTGAAGAATTAAGAGCGTAGAAATTTCTTAATATTAGCTCCTAACAAAATTAAGTGAAGCGATTCGGATATAAAAAAATATGAAAAGATATATGTTGTAATTACAATACTATAAAAATATTGTGCTGCAAATTGTCTAACCATGAGTCTAGAGAAAATGTATATTTAGCTTTATGCATTCAAATAAAGAATTATCGGTTTTATATTTAATATAATTTTGTTAAGTAGCCAGTAAAAAAACCAAAAACGTTTATACTCGTATTCCTTTCGATAATTAATATATTACTCAATTTTATTAATTTGTGGAGCTTGAACTAGGGGCTGGTGGAAAATCAAGTAGCATTCGATTGCCTTTTTTACCGAAATGTGCCTTATTTTTGTCTTGTTAAACACCGTATCTATATTAAAATGGATTACTGAATCAAGGCAAATTACTATTATAAATATTAATTATTAAACACTCGAGGTCTTTTTAAATTTAATTAGTTTTCATTCAGTTAATTTATGCATTTTAAAGTTGAAGAGGCTAAAACTTTTTGAATTTTCATGAACTCCTTTTTTAAAACATTCCGTTTTGAGGTTATCTAAACTTGTATATAAATCAATATTATTTTAGTTAATTTCATAAATTTCAAGCGAACACTCTCTGCAACTCAATAAAGACGTTTATAAAAAATTCACGGAACGTTAAACCGAATAAGTCGCCTTTGTTTTTCTGTGCTTTTTAAAAGTACCCTTTAAAATTAATTCACAATGCAAATCTGTAAAAAGTATAAATTGTGAATAAGGAATGAAATTATGAGTTTTATTTTTATCAAACAAATTCTTTTTCAGCTGTTTTAAAATACTTAATAATCAAATCTGGGAGTGTGGTGGTACTGGGAACCAAGAGTTTTCTTTATAACCAGTTTACAGTAGGGTTCGAATCTCGTTGCTGGTAGGAATAATTTTCAGGAGCTGCCGAGACATAAATCCTGTTACATCATATCAGTAAGGCATCAAAATTTTGGAAAAACTTAATTAATCTTATGGTTCACTTTTATTTTAAAGAATAACATTAAGCCTCATAGTTTTTGATTTTTCGAAATATGTTTTAAGCTAAAAAGTGCTTAATAAATAATCAGACCTAGGAGTGTGGTGGTATATTGAACAGAGTCTGCTTTATTACCAAATCACATAGGGTGCTAGAACCTCGTTGGTGGTTAGACAAATTTTTACATGTTGCCAAAAACGTATTCTATTTTTCTTCTTGTTTAACCACTTTTGGTCCAACTTTGGACCTAAGCCTCTACCAGTTGATGCCAACTGTTCCGGTCTTATGCGGTTCGCTTCCAAAGTATTATCTATCCTTTTCAAATCATCTTCCCAGCACATTCGTGGCCGTCCTCTTGTCCTTTGTCCTATCCTAACCAGTATTGAATAACAGTGTTCCACGTTTCTTCTTTTGTGTCATGTAAAACTCCATTTCAATTTTGTGATGTACTTTTGTTTTGCTTCTGATCTATGAGTTTGTTTTCCTGTCTTGCTTTAGGAGAATTCTTTTATGATATTTTTCCGTTCTTTTAATATTTCCGCTTTGATTTCCATCTGGGCCAGGTACTTTGTTTTTTTTTTAGGTCTTGTATGGTTCATTCTATTTGGAAATGTTTTATGCCTGGAATTTCTTCTGAATTCACGTTGGCGATTTTTCTGTGGAGATTTTCTTGTATTTGGCTTTCGTTTAGAATTGTACAGGTTTTCGGAGTACCTACTCTGTGACTCTTCTAATTATTTTGTTTCTGTCTCTCTCGTCTTTTCCGTTTTGGTCTTTCATTGAGATTATACTAGTTCTTCCCAATATAAGTCTCAGACACTTCATATCTCTGTTTCTTTCAATGACTTTCTCAATTATTGCTTAATTATACGTTTTCCTTATACCTTTAGTCAGATCTATAACTTCAGCTGATTTATTTTTCCCTTTACTGTGGAGTTCTTGTCTTTTGTCAATTAATTTCTTTGTCTTTGTCTACCTTTTGTTTTTTTCCTTGCTATTCTTCTGCTTCTTCAGTCTGCTGTTACTGTAATTCTGTTAACTAATGTCCAGTGTTATTTCTCTTGTGTGAAAGAGCTTTCTACTGATAGTACTGATGCCTCCCTAAATTCATTACCTTCCATTCCGTCTATTTGTACTAGATTTTTGATTTATTGTTTTATTGAAACAGGTTTTCGTTCATAGCAATCAATGATCACTGCCTGATTTAGGACTGTAACATCTTCGAAAAATGTATTTTTCTGTAGATAAGAGTATATTTTATTTTTAGTCTCGCCATTAGGTAATATCCAAGTTCACTTTCAACTGGTTTTTTTCAGAAGACAGATTTTGCTATTCTAAATATTGCGATGATCAATTTCCTCTGCCATTCCTAGTGCCATAGTCATAGTTTCCTAACTTAGTTTCGGATTGTTATTGTTCCTTTCCTACTTTGCTATTGCAATCCGCCGTTGTGATGGTTGGTTTAGTAGGTTAGTCATCTATGGCTGCTGTCACTTCCTTGTCCTCGTGTTTTATTATGGGTACGTAGACCTGAATAATTTTCGATTTTACCTTATTTTGTTCTATTAGTATATAGCCTACTCTGTCTGAGATGGTTTTAAATTTCTTGCGATTTAAGTTCTTTATGAGGAATCCTCCGCCTCCGTATGTTTCATTTTAATTTCCTTGATGGTATAGCCTGTTTCCTGAATTTAGGTCTATACTCTGTTTAGTTCTGAGAGTTCCAACATATCCCATTTCACCTTTTCTAATTCTTCTTCTAATTCGTATATTTTTTCGTCTCTGGGCATGGATCTTATATTATACGTTGCTAGGTGGAGTTTTTCTGCCTAGTAAGACTTCTCTGGAGTAGAAGTGCAAGCACTTTCATGGTTCAGAGCTCACGTAAAGATGTAGATCCAGTTGACATGTATAACGTACACTACAAATATATGGAGAAAAGGCCAGCAACGCCACTTCAACAAGAAGAATGCGGAGTTCATTGTTTTTGTCTGGTTTAGCTTTAGTATGTTTGCATGTCGATCTTGTGCCTCTCCCAGAATCCGTGAGGTTGACTAGATAACTGGGTGGGATTTTGGACGGCTTGTCCTACCCGCCTGGAGTAGTATTCCTGTAAGTTTGCGGAAGATAGTGGCGAATAAGCTACCTGTTAGTCAGGTTTAAATTAATTAATGTTTAATCTGGACAAATTACGAAGGTTGTGGTGCCATTAAGCAATAAAAGAACCAAATCAAAACATATGAAGTTAAAGTCAAAAGCAATAAACAAAAATCGTTTTGCCTTAGTAAAACCATTTGATTAGGAAATATCGCTGCTCTGTTTTTCCAAAATGTAGGTACGTCAGACCAAAAATACCAACTTACAGCATTGCTAGAGTAAGCCTTGTACGTATCTTCCGCTTTTACTAGATGTCAATCTAACCTAAAAATTCTTTATAACTTAATTTCTTTCTAAGGTTATGTACTTTCTAAATTTTTTCCGGGGTTTTGTTAAGGTTAAATCGAATATCACGAATATATTAAAATTTCGAGTAAATTTTGAAAAAATCAAATTCATCTTTTTTATTTAAAGAGGACAAAACACTAGGCTGCTGCAAAATCGGAAATTGCGAAGCCCTGTGTTCCTTCTTTCTAAATAAAAGTAAGGCCAAAAGATGAAGAAGAGGCTGCGCTGATTTTTTACATTTTTTTTGCTTCGCCAGTTTTAAATTTCATTAACATCCTCTACAATTTCCAGTTCTTTTATGTATCTTCCGCAAAACCATATATCTCAATTTAAAAGTAAAAAGTCTAACTTCAGCAGTTTTAAGCTCGAACTTCATGAACGTACATGATATGGGTGAGCTTTTGAGCTTTTACTCTTAGCTTTTCGCGTGGAAAGCGCATTAAAGGTATCATAGATAATTAACTGAAACTCCAGTAGCCGTGTTACATCTGGTAACACTGTAAGGAAAACACAGCGCCTGCGGGTAGAGGAATACGCGAGGATTTTTTGAGTAGACGCTTGGCGTCGGCGTCGCGCGCTGGTGTAGTCGTTTTATAAATGTTGTACGTGTACTCGTGCGGACGAAGTTTTCCCCATTGGATTTTTGAATTATTTACCATTTTATATTTAGACAAACTCGATAAGCATAACTAATATTGTAAACGGGGCCTTTGTAAATTAAATTTTAAACTGTTTTTAAAATATTTGTTTTTCTGAAGGAATTTCTTGCGAAATAAACTATAAAAATTGTGAAGTAAATATTGTGTAAGGTTAAATGGTGGGTTTTTTTCGCTTTTAGTAATTACGTGTTTGTGGTCGATTTGTGGGGTGGGTTGAACGTGGTTAATTAAAATTAAATCGTTTTGTTTCAGCTGAAATACTCGTGATGACTATAATTAAAAGAAAGATTAACAATGAATTTAAGCTCGTGTACAAACTGGCTGTGTACGACAAACAATTCCAACAAAAAGACACCAACTTTACAAGCAGATTTTTCAACCCCCGTGGTAACCTCGGGTCCAGGGCCAAGCCCTGGAAGTTCAAGTTCTTGTGACGATGTTGTACCACCACCAAAAAATTGTTTTAGATTAGTTATGTTAGGTAAATAATCCACGGTAAAACTCATTTGTAAATTCTTACTTTGGGAAAATTTTCAGGCTCCGCTAGAGTAGGAAAAACATGCCTTGTACAAAGATTTCTCGGTGGTAAATTTCAAGACAGTTATACACCAACAATTGAAGATTTCCACAGGAAATTGTATCGCATCCGTGGTGAAATATTTCAACTAGATATATTAGATACGTCAGGAAATCATCCGTTTCCTGCCATGAGAAGATTATCATTTCTAACTGGTAATATTCAGATTTTAGTTTTCTAGCTGGTTTAAACGTGTTGCCTTTCCATTACATGAAACACCTCATAAATTATTTGTTCGTGCACCACCATACCGATTCCAACAACTTGTTGAACAAGGATGGACGAATTTATGCGGAAATAAAATGTTATGCACTTTTTAAAATCAAAATATAAGGTTTTCACAGTTTTAGGTGAAACTCACCTGTGATTTAATAAAACTAATCAAGTTGGCACAGTCTACATTAAAAACACATTAACAGCTTTGAAATCCACGTTTCGTTTCGTTTTACTGTCTGTTTTAGTGTCACAAATCATAATTGTACTATAAACACAGACAAACTACATTTGAATGAAACCTTTTATCATCCTAAAATTTGGAAAGACGTTATTAATTAAGCAAAACAATGTGTTTGCGAACTGAAAGATAGAATTGTAGTTGAATGTTCGTTTGAATTAATTTAACATAAATAAAATAATATTTCGAAGTACGCCGAGAATTACGTTTTGTTTTGAATTTAAAATGAGCGAGTCTCTTTCCGCACTTATGAAATATGTATTGTTTCATAGATAAAATTTTCATAAAATTGCACTCTACTCAAGTAAGGACAATAAAATAAAATCGTTCTCACATCAATATTCTATCTTGGCTCATGCGATGGGGTTAAAAGTCAATTTTAAGAAACTATCTTTTAGTATCCGTGTTTCTGATTCTAAAAAGATGTGCTGAAACTGTTGCTGCGTTTTCAGGATAACTAATTTTTGTTTCTTTAAATTAATTCACTTCGCAATACTTTTTTACGAGAAAAACCATGGAAAAATGGGTAAAATGCATCGAAGATTTATCAATTAGGCGTTCTTCACAATTTTCATACTGATGGCTGGAGTAAATCAATCTAGCCCTTTTTCTTTCGGAAGCTTCATTATTAATTTTTCCGCAAAAACCAATTTATTCAGGGCTTTGTCTCTGATTCCTTTTCTCATATTTTTAGTATTCACTATGCTCCTAAATGTATTTTCGATAACAAAACTGAAATGTATATTTTACATAGATAATCAGTTTGTTCTTTAGGTTTTCCAGTTATTTAGTTTTCATTTCGTAAAATGTTTGTGTTATATTTGCAAATATATCCTAGAAGTGGAATATTCTAAGCATCTTGTGCTCTTTGCGTCCCTTTTCTACATTTGTCTTACTTTATTTTTTGTTACTTTCTTTCGATTAATGTTTATAGGTCGTTTCTTTCGCTCTTGCAATTCTTTGTCCTTTTTATATGCCTTTTAAGTTTTCTTGCATTTTCTTTATTCTTGCTTTTTCTGGTTGTTTAGCGATTTTATTTTGCTACAGTTTTTCTCATCCATTATCGATTTTAGAGCCACCAATTTGTGATCGTTCCAATCACCCTCTCTATCTTTCATGATCCTATGTGTTTTCCATTTCTTAGTAAGATTGCCTGTTTCTTCCCCCTGGTGGAGATCTTCTTTAGCCACCGCTCATCGTCTTGAAGTGCCCATGCCATCTTAGGAGTCATCGCCCAGGAATCATTCGTTTTATATAATATAGGAGGCACTTGTTGATTTGGTTGTTTACCAGACTTCGTTGCGTGCTCAGTTCTAATTTTATTTCTTATGTTTTTCGTTATGGGATGCTCTCAACTATGCTGATAAAGATTATTTTCGTAGTTTTTTATGCCCTGGTTACTGCTTTCTCTGTTCGTATTCTATTTTCAATACCTTCTATTGTTCTGCTTTTCGATGCTATTGCTCTTAGGTACCTACTTAGATTTGCTCACTTGGTGAACTTTAACGTCTTCAAGGTAGATGTTTGTGTTTTCTTCTTCTATTTTCTCGATTTTATTAAAATTAATTTTACGTCTCACGTATCGCAATTTTATTTGAGTTCTTGTATTATTTGAATTAGATCTTTTTTATTTGCAGAGAATATTATCATGTCATCCATAAAGAGTTTTTTTAATATTTCGTTTGATATTGTGCGTCTTTCTGAGATCACTTTTCAAAAATCTTTTCTTTCGCTCTGTCGCTCCCAATGTCTCCTTCAGTTCCTTCAATCTATCTCTATTCTGTGCTATTTTTAACCACAGCAGACCGGCTCAGCATACGTGCAAAGAGAACTCATACTTATTAGATAATTGAGGCCATTGGACTAGGCTTCGGCCATAAGAGGAAGCAAAATAAATAAACAAATGAAGAGTAAACGTTTTCTCTACCAATATTATGATTTTCCTTACTTTCCAAATTTGCTTCTTCAACTGTCTCCATTCTTTATTAAGTTTTTGACCCTTGTCTTAGCCTATTTATTATTTTTTTATGCTTTCGATGTGTTTTTCATTCATTATATTAAATTCTTTGTATGTTCTTTAAGATTATATGTTTTAGGGTTACGACTTGTGTAGGTTAATTTAAGCTGAAGCTAAGCTTGAGTAGGGTTACATTAGAGTTTAAGCCAAACACTAAATTCAATCAACTTCTATTAAATTCTAAACTGCAATTAACTTAATCTTTGGTTCGTTCTTTCTTATTTTAATCCATCTTTTTTGCTCTTGTGTTTTCTCTTTCATATTTTTCAACCACTCTGTAATATTTTTTGCTTCATCTGTTCAGATTCTGTTGATCAGATTTCTTTAATGTATATATTTTTTTGTTGCAGAGCCTTTTTTATATTTTTTGGTATCATCCCTTCAATATTCTTTTTTGATACTTATTAGTTTTGTAATCTTTGTATACAATTTGTTGCCCTAATCCACTTTATCTTTTGTTATTTAAAGCTGTTTTCTGTTTTAGTGTCTTTTATTTTGTTGATCTTATATTCTCTGTTTCATTTATCCTTTCGCAGATATTTCCTTCTATTACATATTTTAAAAATTACCTTTAAAGACGAATTCTATTACGATTTTTGATTTCGGTTCATTGCCTTTTTATTTTGTTCTTTTTGTTTTCATATTTTATATTATTCAACCATATCCCTTTGTTTCATGTGCTTATATTCTGTTGAACATACTTCTCTGGTGAATTTTGCTTTTGGGGAGGCTTTTCTCTATATCCTCCATCTCCTTGTTAATATATTTTTTAATATTTATGAACTCTGTGAATTTTTTTACATATATTATTTGATGCCCTAATCCACCTTATTGTAATTTAAAACAACCTTCTCAGTTCCTTTCATGTTTTTGTTTTTCCTTCTTCATCTCAACAATCTCTGTTTGTTTTCTGTTTTCACATTTTTTCCACCTCAGATAAATTAGCTTTCGTTTACGAATTTACCAGGTTTAGTGATTCACCCAAGCGAATAAATAAAGCCCTGCAGAATATTTTTCAAGCTTTTCATAATTTTGTAAAGAACATTAAAGCGAGCTCGTGTCAGCTCATCGTTTTATTAAACAAAGCCTAATTTATTCTGATGTTTAACGATGCGTTTTATTTTTTTCCGAATGGGTTTTATATTTTTATCTGCGTTCGTTTATAATTTCCTCTGTGTATTTTTTTATCGCATATTAATTTTTTATGGGTTAATCAATACTTTACAACAGGTTGCTTTGTTTTACATATTTTTAAAATGTATTTTAGGTTCAAATTTTGACGTCGAGTTTAATGACTTAATTATGAAAATACTCTTGAATAAGTAAGGAATTGAATTAATCGATTGGATTTTATTTAAATGAATATTTGATTTTTATCATTACTTTTTTTAGTATCTAATTATAAATAAATTATACAGTCCGGCCAGTGGAAGCCTCTATTAAAACAAGACTATGCAATTAGACAATAACTAAAGAAAATTCTAAGCAATCGTTGATCATTATTGAACTGATAAAAATAGGATGATTCTACCGACAAGCAAATTCATCAATAGACCGAACAGATTAGTTTATGAAGCTAATAACGAAGATTGAAATTGTATCCATAAAAATTTTATTGAATAATTTTTGTGGTAAATCGATAAGTGAAGAGAAGTGTGTTTTCCTACTTGTTTCACTCTTGAAGTTCTCATTTTCAACAGGTAGTTTCATTACTGGGTCGATCCATTGATTTTTCCATCAAACAAAGAAACCGAAAAGGTCTCGTTTTTTTTTTAATGTATTGCTACGAAGTACGTTCGTGCTTAAAAGGAGGACAAATAAAAGGAAATTAAATAGAAGCTAATGCAAAAATTCGATTACAGCTATTCATACTGCGAAAGCCTTTTTTAAAATTTATTCACGCGTGTTGAAAATATTGCGTGTTACTTGCTGGGTGGTTATTTAAATTAATTATTTATCAGGCGACGTTATTAACGTATCTGTAATTTACATAAGTAACAAAGGCAGCGACAGAAGAGGGTAAAAATATATAACACTTGAAAAATTATGCTCGTTAAAATTTTAACGACCAAAGTTTTCACACACTGGAAAATTTTTAATGGAACTTTTTATCAGCGGAAAAACGTTAAACGACAATGTGAAGGAAATTGGATGCACCAGGAGCGTATAACAATGCTGGCAAAACACAATGTGGTTTTATCAATATGGGTTTTAGCTGTATACGTCACGATATTGCATTACTGACTCTAAAACAATGCCGAATTATCAGCTGCAATACCCAAGACGGTATTTCTATGTGACGTGCCTTTATTACGAACTCATTGATTTATTTTTACGAGCTTCAGTTACGTCACACCTAGTATTACGTTTATCATCAGCAATTACCTTTATTTAAATTGGCTATTCACGTAGGTAATTCATACTTTGACCATCTTTGAATGGTCTGTATTTCTTAAGATATGGAAAAAATATGATTGCGTAAAAATTCTAAAAATATACCAAGCGGCCGAATAAATTTTTTATTAAGATAGAAACGAAATTAGAGTGCTCTTTCTAAAAAAAGCTTTTATAAATTGATTTCTGTGTAACTACAGGAAAAAATAATATCAAAACTTATTTAAAAAAATTTAACATTTATTTTGTTTTTTTTTTGTATTTGGAATTGTAAATTTCTAATATTCAGACCAGCTTTTAATTTCGATTCCTTAACTAGGTTTAAAAACTACTAAATAAATTGAATTGTGTGTAAATTCAGGTTAAACTACCGACCCCGAAGAACCTTTCAGATTTATTTGTATACAAACTTCAGCCAAAAAACGATTTACATACTCCATAAGTTTATAGGATTGCTTAAAAATGTTAGCCCTTTCTCCGACAGTTCTAAGGCTTGATTCCTAACTAAGCTCCCAATTTTTGGGAATATTCGAAGATTTATTAAACCTTGTCCGAGCATTTTTTACCAATGCCAATCATTTGTCACGTGCGAATTCCGCACTACGACAAATAATTATAAGGGACGTCGAAGTTCTGTGGCTCTCGGCTAGCAAGCAGTGAAGAAGCGGGGTTTGAAACTCTAAACCCTTCAAATAGGGGTAGTCATAAACGGTATAGAAATTGGGCGCCACTACGGAAAGTCACCCAAAGATGGTCACGAAGAATATACCGCAGATTGTTCCTCTGGGCTCGAAGGGGCTTGGGGGTTGCTGCTGGAGGTACTTACCGTTATTTTACTGATAGAAAACCACTGGTAGATAGCCTCACAAAGCTATACACAAATATTCTGAAGAACACAAAGACACAAATAAAAGGCGAGAATGAGTTATTAATAAAATTTAATGAATGCAAGTAATATTCAAAATAAGACACAAAATGAATTTATAATCACCTTATAATTAAGAATTTACGTGAAAAGGGCTTCGTTGATGTTAGCCCAGATGAAAGCGGTGGTAACTTTGAGCCCCAGGGAGAAATAGTGGCAATCAGTAAAGAAGGAGTTGATGTCCCTTTCCGAAAACGGTTGCAAAAACAAAAAGGGAGTTCCTTGGGCTGTAGGTTTTCTTGATCCAAAATGAAACCGTGTGATAACGGTACTTCACATATCACTAACTTTCACACAGAACTATATCTTTCCGAACCTGTAAAGCACTCTCTGGGATAATCCGACATATGTGTCGTAAAATAGTTTATCAAAACTAGCGAAAATGAGAGGTCTTTTTCGGTAATTTACTATCCAAGCTGAAACGAAAACTGCACAACCGTTTAATTCAAAAGCTTACTATGTTCTGCCTTGTCGTTCTACTTTTCGTAAGGCGAATGGATGTTAGCAAAAGATAGACAAACGCGCCACTTGTACGCGGGGCGTGGGACTGAAACCTCGAGTGGCGTTGTTTGGCGTATTCGCAATCCTATTTGGTCTTTATATTTTGGATTTCTCGAAATTCTACAGCTTTAGGCGAGTTTAAACTTCGGGCCGTATTATACCTAATTTACGCCAAATTTCAAAAGCGGTGACAGTTCGCTGGCGTCGCGGATGAGAAAGATTCTGGACTGCAGTACGGCCTTCCCTGAATGTTTGACACCATTCGTAGGCTTGCCGTTTTGAAAGAGTATTCTCTCCAAATTGCGCTTTAAGTCTTGAAAAATTTCGATTGATTTTGACTGCCCATTTACTAAAAATTTTATAATTATTCTTTATGCAACGGAACTGTGCACTTCTTGTTCAGACATCTTGACAGATACTACATAAAACAAACAAAATGTAACACAAGGCTACTAGATGGTCTTGTAGATTTGCTGAAATAAGGATTTCATTTTATTTCAATTTATAGAGTCATGGCAACAAAATTGCGGTTTAAATTTGAACTCTCCTCGTATATGTATAACGAGACTTTGCTTAATTAGCTCATTATAAACATCATCGGGGCAGGGAGATTTTTTATTGTTTGCCGCTTGTTTAACTTCCTCTTCTGTTATGACGGTGGCTTCATCTTTAAAGTTGTTATCTTCCATCATTGTTATTATTATTATTATCATAATTATATCTTCTTTGTTGCTTTGGTATAGCTTTTGGGAGTGCTGTTCCATTCTTGATTTTCTAATTACTAATTCGTAGGCTTTCATTGGTTTCCTTTCCTTTTGCAGCATTTTCCATACTTTCCTCTATGATACATGTAAGTCATGGTATAACTATTCTTCCGAGTATCTTTCCTTTATTTCTCTTATCTTACATATGTTTTCCTTTCTTGTTGATTGTTGTTCCTTTTGTATTTCGGGAATACTCTCTTCTTCTTAGCAACTTAGGACTTAAAATTAATATAGAAAAGACTAAAGTAATGGCAGCTGACAGAACTCCAGAACACAACAAGTCAGTTCATACTACTATTTAGGTTCACAATTAAATGAAACGTGGGACCCAGATAATGCTCAAATGAAAACCTTAAATTTCAATGTGCGTTGGAGGATGGTTAAATGTTATGTACTGCCTGCACTGTTATACGGAAGAGAAACACGGACTCTAAAAGTAAAAACGATAAATAAATTAGAAGCCTTCGAGATGTGGCTGTTTAGATGGATGTCTAAAATATCTTGGACAGCAAGGGTGACAATTGACGAAGTCCTTAGAAGATGTGATGAAGATCTGGAATTGTTCGCAATCATTAAAAAGCAAAAAGGCGAAAAGTTGAAGGGGTAAGAAGTATAGGTTACTGCAACTAATAATCACAACGAATAGAAGGAAAGAGAAGAATCGGACAAAAAATGATGTTCTGGTTCGGAAATCTATGCAGTTGGGCAGTTGTTGGTATGATGAAATGATCGCAAACATTGTGATACAACGATAGCAGAGGAAGAAGAGTAAAAAAATATAGTTTATATTAATAACAACAACCGAAAAGGCAGCCAAAATTCTGCTGTTTCTTTCGAATACACCTTTCCAAACAGTAGAAGTCTGTACGGTTACTTGGTTGCTCCATATAATGTACAAAATAAAATCAAACAGACCTCGCTCCACTGTTCATTCTTTCAGAAAATGCTTTTAGTTGGTTGGTTTTGGCGTTCCATTAACTTTAGTAAAAAATTGCTTAAATAACATTTTCATGATGAAATACTATTGCTGCGAAATAAAATGACTATGTGAAACGGTTCAAAAATTTAATTCGTGGAATTTTTTCATTTAAAAGCGTATAATTTAAATATCGAAAGACACAATAACATTGGGATAAAAAATCTAGTTATTTAAATGGTTTCACTGAAGCTTCAGGATTTTAAGATGTTAATATTGAGCTGGACGGAACGAACGTTAAAGTCTAAGAGTTCAACAAAATGTTGAGGGTTTCATTGCTTAGTCTTTGTTTCACTATAATTTTGAGGTAAATGTTTAGGCAAGCGTAAACAAAAATAATAAAATTTGAAGCACAAAATACTTTTAGTTTTGCTGAAATTAAAAGTTAACAAAAACCTAATTAAGAAAACATTCAGAGAAAGTAGGTAAACATCTTTTGTATAATTATTTGCAAGAAGTGCCTTCAATAATTGGAAATTCTTTCATTGGTCGGTACGTTTGAATAAAGGTTTTAAAATAAATCAGTTTCTGTGTGGCATTTTCATTATTTGCCAACTAATTTATAAATTATAATCATTAATTTCCAAAAAGTAATTTTCAATTAGTTGCGATTTCTAAAATGTTGAATAAATTAGTTTTGCAATTTTTGCATTTAAAAATGGCAAACTCACACATTTAATAAGTTGATTCTTCCAGGTGATCTTTTCGTAATAGTATTCAGCATGGATAGTCGCGAAACGTTCGAAGAAGCAGTCCGATTAAGGGAACAAATATTAGAAACTAAAGTAAACGCCGGTACAAGTTCAAACAGTGGTGGTTTAACACGTAAGAAAAATATGCCTCGAGTGCCAATGGTTTTAGCTGGGAATAAATGTGATAAAGAAATGAGGTAAGTCTTGAAATTTATTTGTTTTTCTGATTTTGGGGTTTCTAACTAACGATTTATTAATTTACTAAACATGTGCTTGGCATTTCAAAAAAAATATTTTTATGTCATTTGTACAAAGGTTTGAGGGTTATATGTCTTCGTTTTAATCAGAATTTTTTTAAATTTAATTAAAGTAAGTTCAAATGCCTTAATAATTTTAGTAATTTTGCCTTTCGAAATACGAATATCTTTGCAATAACAAAATAGAATAAAAATTTGTTACCGAACAGTACATCGATCCATCATTTATAGAATCTCCAGGGCTTTAGATTAGAAATATCAGATTTCCTCAGTTAATGCTGATAAATCAACTAAAGTTAGCCCTTATTGATCGTTTACGTGATTAATCTTGTAGACTTAGAAACGAACTGCTGGGTTTACAGCTTAGCTTTACTAATGGCACATTTTTAACTAATGACATTTTTTTAAATTAAATTTTTCTGTTCAAATTTGTATTTTTTAATAGTATAAAGTAATAACATTTAATTTCTATAATTAACTCTCGTAATTAATAACTTTATTAACCTTTTTTTATTAACACAATGGCATAATACATATACATAACAATTGTGCCCATAGTTGTTATAACAATTAGAATAACATATAATATGCCATCAAAAAAATTTTTCAGATTGTTTTAGTTTAAACAATTCAAAAACAAATTGAAAATTACAAAGCATTAATTTGACAGGCCAGGTATTGCGTTTTTATCCAGCCACTGTAAAAAAGCATTCGTGAAATGTGTCATTGTTGGAGATATTCCTGAAAATATTTCACCAAAATTCCAGTCGTTTATTAGTCTGGTCTGATTCGACAAATTAAAGCTCCCCGAAGCCTTTTCAAAATGTAAACAACGACAGTAATATTTACAGAGGTTTGCAATTTTGTTTGTTTTTGTATGTTGTTACTGATGTCCTTTGTAATCAGCTCAGGAGTGTGATGAATTGATTTGCTTGTGAAAATTGGCTTAAGCTTAATTGATACGCGAAGAAACAAGACTTTTTTACCTATTTTTGTGTAGGAAAACTCAAAGCGTTTAAAGCAAGGTTGCTTAATTTAACCGTTTTTGCTAGTATGCAATATAGTTTTTACTATTTCTGTACTTATTAATTATTAAGACAATAATCAAATAATAAATTAACAAAATGCATTGATTTTCCTTCAAATTCAATCAAATCAGATTAACTGTATTTTTAAAGTCACTTTAAACAGTATGTAAAGACGTGAACTGCCCTGTTGATTCAGTTTTTACAGCAGAACATGGATTTTGTAATGTAATTTTCATCTATCCTACTGCAGCTTGTTATTTGTTACGAACCCAGTATTATTACTAGGTTAATTTCTCTAAATTTTACAGCTTTAATATCCCAACATGACTTATTTTTCATATATATTATGTTTTTCAAATTGCTATATTCTACTCCTTTTAAGTGGCCTTAACACTACACATGTTGCCGACCATTCTCGCTCGCGGGGCGTTACTGCCGATATCTCTCCTTAAGTGCTTTATAGTCAGTGTAAATTCCTGGATTAAATTATTTTCATTATGGTAAAATTGAAATTTAATTTAATAACCTTCTTAGTTTAAAAGCATCTGATATACCTCGTGGCATCCAGCGTATTGGCGGGCCCTCACCGAAGAAGTAATTGCAATGTATTCTGTTGGTAAGTCCCCAATTTTCTTTAAATCGATTCCCCTTTTTAATTATGGACTAAAAGTAATTTAATAACAATTTTACAGTCCTTTAATCGGGTGTTAAGATTCACACTCCCCAACAGTCTTCATAATAAACAAAAATATAATGGAACAATCAAAGTCACCCTTGATTCCTTACAATTATTCTGTATATCCTTTGAGATTTTGCCTTTCTGTTATTTCCTTTGCGAGTCGTTATATTTAGCCATTTTTTGAAGAATTTCCCAGATTTTGGATTGCAAATGGTGAATGTTGGTGCAAACCCACTTAAGTAATCTCAATGGGCCACTTCCCTATTGTATTCTCAATCCAGGCACTTTGCTTAAACATTCAATTCACTCAAGTAGAATTTATTGGCCATTGAAAGAGAGAGACAGATGGCAAAAGATTACCCAAGATGGCCTTTCATTTGAAAATAGTAGCAATAGTGCCATTTCCTTTTCAAAACCGCACTTTCAGCGGTAAGTAAGAACAACACATCAGCTGATATCTGTATGCGCAGTAAAAGTTCGGCAGTGGCGTAACATAAAGACGTTGCAAGTTAGGTTATGAAATGAAAATTCAATAATTTCTGTAAAACCTACCTTGAACACGATCAACTCTAAGCAGATATGTTCTGAAAAGAACAGTTTTTTGCAGAAACACTGAACCTCTGATAATCAAACTACAAAAATACAAATCAAAGCACAATCCCAAAATCCACCGTTAACTAAGAATCGCACTGTACTAACGGCCGCCACCGAATGATGCGTCTTCCCCCAGAAACTTGGAAATGGAAAAGTCCGACCGAAATTCGTAAGACTTGGTAACGGTTGGTTGTCATCTCTCTTTGCCTGTAGTCTTTTGGCACCACTTTTCCCAATCTTTTGGGTCTTGAGCTTTCAGTCTTGCTGAATCCCATTCTAGCCCTCTCTGTTCCGCTGCGGCTTGTGCCCCTTCTACGCACGTCTTTCTTGGTCTACCCACCCTGCTCGTTCCTCCTGGTTTTGCTTTGAAAGTTTGCTTCACCATTATGTCATCTCCCATTCTATGCACATGGCCTAGCCATCCTAGTTTCCTCTGTATGTTGTGTTTTTGATCCTGTCTTGCTTTGCTTTTCCGTCTATTTTTCTCCAGAACCTCATCTCTGCGCTTGTCAGTCTGCTCTTCAGCTTTTCTGTGATCGCCCACGATTCGCGTCTGCGGGAAACACCACTTCTTTCGCTACTTCTACTTCGATTTGTTTTGGTATTTCCTTTTTTCCTATTTACCCAGCGGCTATTATTTCGTTTAGTTCGTCGTCTACCTTCCCGTTTCTGCTGATATACGTTCCAAAATATTTAAATTAGTTCACTTGCTCTATTTCTTTTCCTTCTATTACGATATTGTACCTTCTTCCTTCTTCTCTTCTTTGATTTTTCTAAATTTTTTGTTTTCAACTTCTTAGCCTGTTTCTTTTTTTTTTAGCAAAACAATGAACATACAAACCCTTTTCTAAACAAATCCATTCGCTTAAAAAAGGTCTGACACTTTAATTTGTTAGATGCTGTCGGGGACGTTTTCTATATTGTGATTTAGAACTATTTTTCTTTTTCTTAACGACTTCTTTATTTCTGGTACATTTTGCTTGCAATGAGTTTACTTTTTATAACTTTCAATCTAATTTTCGCTTCAAAATGTTTATTTCCAATGGCAGGAATAAGGAAGTAAATGTATAAACCCACCTTTATGCAACTCATGTCAATATTAGCTGAAGTAGCTGTCGAGCGATAATTTAATGATAAGGGTTTCCATGCAAATAAATAATTCATGGTAATAAATAAAACAGTGCGATATAAACAAGTTCCGATAAAAAGTTGTAAAAACGCCTGGAGTTTTCATTTCCTGTAATACTATTTTGTTTTTTATTTTCATCCCAAGTCTAGTCTATATGAAAGTTCTTTTGTGTTAACACACAGAAAATTTAAAAAAAAGTCAAACACTCAAGCTATCGGAAGTCGAACAATAACAATCTTACTCAAAATAAACAAAAAGGAAAAATAATCGAAATTCAACGTCTCTTTTGAAATTGTTTAGGATCGAAATTCCGAAAAAGAGAGAAAGCAACCCGAGGTAAAAGTAAAAGCGCACATTTGAAATTGTAACATCGAACATCAACAAAAGAAGTCGAATAAAGTAATCATTATAAAGGTAAACATTTATTGCCTCGCCACAAAGAAAACCTCTCGAATTGTGACGTTTTCTCAATACGGGTCTGTCCGTGTAACAGAAGAAACACTTTGTATTCTGGATATTTATTGACAAACCCAACCCGAGTGGGTACATACGTACAGTGAGAACAACTTCTTCGCCTACTTCATTTTTAACAAGTTCAGCCCTTACATATGAATGATCTACCTTTTATACGTGACTTATACAAGTGGTCGTTGTTAGGTTGCTCTCGTTGCTATAACATCAAACGCCGTTCTATTTTTAGTTTTTTCAAGCTTTTAAAGCTGAGATTGCATTACAGCAGTGAACATTCGAAAATGATAGAAATTTGAACTAATTTTTACAATCTGTTTTTATTTCTTTACATAAAACTTAGCCATTGAAATCTGGTAGGTTTTTTTTGTTGGAAATGTAAATTAGGGTATTTCTATTATTCTGTTTGTTGAAATAAAAGTTGTATTTTAAATTTTTTCGTAGAGGTTAATTTTTAAATTTAAGTTTAGGGTTAAGGGTGACATGCTATTTACGCTTCATGGCCAGTGCTTGTCCAAAACGGCTATGAATAGGTTATCAAATAAATTTCTGAGTTGCTTAAACGCAAAAAATTGTTTAATATATGCAAATATAAGGTGTTAAGGTGCCATTTAAGTTGGCTTCTTGTTTATGTGAAATTTTGCCTTTTCTTTTTTGTTTCTTTCTAGTTTCCGTTCTTCATTCCAGGTCAATTCTTTTTCCTTCAAACATTCATCTATCGTACTATCCATGTTTTTCTTGGTCTACCTCTTCCTCCATTTTGATTTGCTCGAGCTTCTTATACGTTTTTTATTGTCTTTTCTCTGTCATTCTCACCATGTGTCGGGTTCCGTTTTTAATTATTCTCCTCCGTTTTCATTGCGAATGTTATCCTTTCTTGTGATGCCTTTGATGCTTCTTAGATAGTTCATTTCCATACATGTAAGTTTGCTTTTATCTGTTGTGATAGAACTCAACTTTTACTTCCATGTATCAAAATTGTCTTAGATATTGTGTTACAGGGTCATTGATGATATTGGTACCAAGTTTTGTATACTTATTTACTCATTCAATGGGTGTTTGATTGATCTCGATTTGACAGTTTGGTGTGTTGAATTTGCTAATAACCATTAATTTCGTTCTATTTATGTTGCTGTTCAGTTCGTATCTCTGGCTGCTTACCACCACTCTTTTCATTGGCAGATGTAGGTTTCGTAGGCTGTCAGAACCAATGACTGTGCCAACTCCATGTCGAATATTATTTAACCTTTCTCCATTCAACAGAATTCCTAACTCAGAGTCTTGTAAAGCTTCCCTGAAAATTTGTTTTGAGTAACTATTAAACATTACTGGTGACAATACGCATCCTTGTCATACACCTCGTAGGATGTTATTTGTATATCTCCTTTTAATCTAGCAGAAGCAGAATGGTTCCAATATAGGTTCACAATAACTTTAACTTTATCAGCTAGCCCAGTATTTTTTAAAATTTCTACCACCTGATATTTTGTTAACTAAATTATAGAAATTCTTATGAGAATATTTCTACTTTTGTTTCTTTTCTTCGTGTTTTATTTTTTAAATTTTGTAAGTCCTTTGATTAGCAACCGTTATCATGTAAGCACAGCCACGCGCGACCATTGTCCTAGAGGTGTAATCCTCGAGATACTTGATTTATTATTATTGTTCATTAGATCATTCCAGAGGGCTCTTCCATAATTTATTTATGTTTTTACTATGTTTGTTTTCGTCTTTTGAATAAATTGATTATGTTAATTTCTTTATTTATTTATATTTTTTATTATCTTAAGATGTGTCATTTTCCACTTATTTTCGACCGTTATCTCACTGAATCCCAATTTAATAGTTTTATCCAACTTCTTTTCGGATATGCTACTTACTTGAAGTTCAGTTAGTATTACTGTTTTCCCTCCTTCTTCGTTTTCCAATTGTTCCAAGTTATTTCTGATGTTATTCAACTCCTTTTTAATCTATTCATCTTTCTTTTGTTATTTCACACTTTTTTCAGGTTTTCATTTTCCGTTTTATCACTTGAATTATTCCTTTTAATTCCATCTATTTCTCCCTCATCTCTCTCATGTCTGTTTTCATTTCGTGCAACATATTTATAAGTTTGTCGAGTTTTCTTATACCTTATTGCCTTAGATCTACCAAACACTTCTTCATCATCATCTGTATACTCTTTTCTTTTTTTTTACTTTTTCCTTTTTCTTTTTTATTTAATTAATTAAATTTAAAATTTGAATTTAAACTTATCTACAATCGTTTTTGAATTAAAAAAAGCTGTGTTTTTCAGCGTTTTTCTAGTCTCTAATCTTAGGTTTTCCGTTTTATAGAGAAAAAGATGGAAATTTATCCTGAAAGTTTTTAAGGAACTCAAAATTCGGTCTTACTCCAAAAAAAAACTCCATAGAAACCCGATGTTTAAATAAAAAATGTAGGAGTTAATCGAAAGGTTTTGATCTAAATCAAACGTGTTGGGTTAGTTTTAAATTTTCAGTTTTAGGCAATAATTCAGTTCAAATTTAAAATCCTTTTAAAGATTCGAATTGAAATCCTTAATGGAAATGGAAAATTCGTCGAACTTTTAACAATACGGCTGTAAAATTAAATTAAATTAAATGTTTTAAGCCAGATTTATTTGATTAAAGGGAGCTTAAAATAGCAACAAAGCTTTGGTTTAATTTGCGAAAGATTTTGGTGTTTTTTACCCACGTAAATTAAATAAGCACCAACAACAAAAGGATTTTTACGGATGGCAATCAACCTTAAACGTCAAACGCCAATTTTATTGGCCATAAAAGACAAAAAATTTAATACTTCTATTGCTGTATTTCTCGAAGTGCTTAATTCATAGTAATGTTGATTTTCTATTTTATAGGAAAACCTCTGTAGAGCTATTCCTTGTATTTGTTTAAGGCTGCCCTTGATTCCCTGTGTAGTCACAATCTTTTTCTATCTCATAAGGGTATCTGCTTTTGCCACCGTTGCAAATTAATACAAAAAAATACATTAACTAAGCCCTTGTAAATTTCAGACGATGAGCTCTAAAGATTTAATTGAACATCAAATTAATTCAGAAGATAATTTTTTCAGGAAATAACAAAACATATCGATTTTCAAATACCCCGAAGGCTCTTTTTTCCTCGTACATTTAACATGATTTCCCTTTTCACAGGTAAAAGCTAATCGCCACTTTCATCCGCTTACGAAGAACATGTTCTAACCTAAATTACATAATTTGAAACGTTTTTGAATCGCTGAATTCGCAAACATAAAAATCCTGAACTTCTTTCTATTATTGATTTAAGAAATGCTTTCCACCTTTGACGGAAATTATTTAAGTGTAACTTAATAAAGAGTCCTTTTGATCGTACTTTTTTAGAGCGTGGGTTACAAGGAATCTAGATTAGAAAATTAAATTATATTATAAAAATTATAGTTAAAATTTATTATAATACCAGAAATTAAGAAGAAGCATCTAAATTAATTAAGGTTTTATTTTGGTGGTGGATGCGAGGTTTACGTTGTAGCCAAAAGCACAAAGATTCGAATCCCATTCACAGCCAAATCCTTTTAGATATGTTAGGTTGAGTCAAAGGCCAATGACCTTTGCTATGAAATCAAATAAGAGACTCAAAACTTAAAGTTTTCCCAAAACCGAAGGCATAAATTCATATTTCATAATCAGTTATTTTCGGGCCATAAAAGCATTATTCATTAATATTGTCCGCCTTTTTATCAACTTTAAAATAACTTGGAACTCACAAGGTTAAAATGAGCACTCAGATATTTTTAGCCTGAAATGTATAAAACCTTAAAAGAGGGAATAAAAATGTAGCGCCCACATTCACAAGCATGGCATCTTTAACAAAGATAACTGACAAAGATAGGAATTCGCCCAGTTGTTTGGTAGTTTTATAATAGACGAACCTGAGGGCGTAGCTGATTTTCCTCAAACACCCGTTTTTTTCCTCTCCTATCTCGAAGAGGGTACGTGATATCGACATGCGGTTTCCGACAGCGCGTTTAGAATCGTAAAACACTGTTAAACGTAGGGATTCGATCGAAGTCCGTTTTTCTGAGCATCCTACGTTTTTTGTTGATGAATGACAAAATTCAGATAATACTTTGATATACTGGGTGTTATTTTAATGTTATTTGATTGAGGTTCAATTTTCGTTTGAGTTTGGGGCCAAACCACTGCAGAAAAGGATCTTAAATTATGATAAAACACGTAGTAGCTGAAGAACAAATATTGAAGAAAGAAAGGCTTTTGCTAGGATTATCTCATAAACTTAACTCAAACTTAAACTTAAATTTAGCCAGAAATTTAATCATTTGTTCCAGGAAACTAAGAAGGAAACTTCATTTCTGTAATGGACTGAAGGAAATAATCAACTGAAAGTTAGAATTTCTCAAACGAACTTAAATTTACCTTTAAATATGGATCAGCTTCATTAACCCAGAAGTAAACTCTTTAAAAGTTAGTTAAGAAAACTGAAGGTGCATCCCTCGCGCACGGAAACTTACAGAAATTAAATCAGAAGTGTTTGCTTTCATTATGTAAACTAATACTGTTAAAGTACGTGACTAGATTGTACATTTGATTTCAAAGGTGTAGTTTCAAACTTCATATTTCATACATAGTTATTATGGTGAAGATTTTGAGTAAGTTGGATTAACGACAAAACTAAGGAATTTGGGTTCCTCGCGGTTCAGTTTTCTTATATTAAAAGGTGAAATCAAAGAACAATATAAATTATTTTACCCTCTAAATCTAGATGAATGTCAAATGAAACCAACATGTAAGCAAAGTACTGACTTAACAAATGTTTACAACAATTTTTAAGCGTTTTTCGAGTTTCAAGCTTTCCAAGAATTGAAACATAAAAAAACAGTGGCATTATTTAAGTTTTTTTTTAATTAAATTTCGAAGAACCTTGTGCATCTCGGATTTTAGTAATAAGTTCCAAACCACGAACAAAGATTTCCGCAGCTAATCAAACACCATCTTCTATAAAAGGATTGCTAAACAAAACATGACGTTGCAGCTCTTCAGAGTCATTAAATAAGTAGTTTTAGTTTGGTATTCCTATTTTAAGAGTTCATAAATAATCACTGAAATTCGAGTAATTAACCCACGCTTTTATAAGGCAGCACTTTAAAAGTGTTTATATTTTCCACCAACCCTGAGATGTCCATCAAGCCTCGACTTAATAATTTTTAAACTTCGTACAGCTTTAAAATAAACTTCAACTAATATGCAAAAAGCTCCTTTTTAGAAAGTTCAAGGAAAATAACTTCTTAACTCAAACGAATTTTACAAAGTTTTGATGAAGATTGAGCTGGAACTAATACCGTTAAGAATATATTCTTTTATGTTTTTTTTATAGGATTTTAGGTTTAAGCGTTTCCTAATCACAACTTTAGAAAGTTAAAATGGGGATACCGGCTTTTCGAGCATCGTTCCGTACAAAGCCTTGGGTTACGTAGGTGATTAAACAATAACAATAGAGGCATTAAGTGCAAGAGCTGAATTTACCTTTAAATTAGTAAATTATTGTTTACTTACCCGCAGCATTAACGCATTTTGTGTTATTATTTAATTTATTATTAAGTGTCTGACCTTCTAAAAGTTTTATCAGATCTTGCTAGGAGAGCAAAATCAACGTCTCGAATTTCTTCACAGACTTACAAATAATTGCTTTAACATATTGAAAGCTATTACACTCTATATTTGTGGTAGGAACTAAGGCATGCGTTGAAATTTTCATGGCAAGGTTTGATAAAATTTTATCTATAAAAAAGTTACTCAGAAACCGATAACAGAAAAGCACGAAGTTTGATAATTTTCGTCCAAAAATTAAATAAGTTTTAATGATCTCAAAGTAGAAGTAATTATTCTTAATATAACAAAAATTAAAAGCCTCTTCCGTTGTGAATTATTTCAAGAAAGCTTAAAATTCCAAACTCAAACCTATACTTTTGGAAAATACTCCTAAAATATTCGAAGTTTTGTTGAAGTTTGTTACGTAAAATGTCAGTTACTTTCGGACTTGAATTCGTAATCCTCTTTCACTACTTTCCTTAAATTACCGTCTTTTATCACACAAATTGCACACCGCAAATGACGTTGCCCTGGTTTATTTTTAGCTTTTTGAATCACCGACGCTTTTATTATGACATCCTTATTTGATTTTTTATAACAAGTTTGTCGGTTTGTCAGTTTGGCGATTCTACAAAGAATTCTACCAGAATCATCGATTGTCAAAAATTTGAATTATAAGTTCCTGAAAGTAATCCCGAATCCGGATCCTGGACATTTAAACTTAAACTCTTGTAGAGGTTTTAAATTCAGGCTTTCAAAAGAGTAATTGAATTAAAAGTTAAAAATCCTAATCGAAACACTGATTTATAATGAATTAATGAAGGAAAGGCTGGAGTTTAAAACGCCCTAATTTCCGGTCCTCATTTATTCTGAAAAATTGAAACTTTTCGACTGCTTTGATTCTGAAATATAAATTTGAAGCATGGTTTTCCACTTCATTTCACTTCATTGAATTGATCGTTTTAACTCTAAACGGATTTTGTTCTTTTCTTTATTAAAATTACCTTTTATTTATTTGAAACTCTTGAAGGCCCAGAAACTGAGGATTTTCAGGCAAATTTTGCTATAAATCTTATGAAGCCCCTTAACACGATAAAAGGATGGTCTGAAATAACCTATAAAAAGGAATTGCCGTGTTTTTTTTTGTATCAAACATACTTACAATTCAACCTGGCTTAGGAAGTATTCTCGCCAATTAACCAGTTGTAATTTATTAAATTCGTATAACAAGGTCTAAACACTTGGAGTGGGTTTTGTTGCACTAAGGCACAGTTTAATTCGCCTTAAACTAAGTTTTAGCTTAAACCCGTACTGACATACCCACTCTCAGTGTTTAAAGTTAAGTTTTCGTTATGAATTTTCTTTTGCAGAAGAGTGACACAATTCAAAAGCCTACTTTTGAGGTTTCCCTTAAAAAAATATAACACTTCAGACCTTAAGGCCCAGGGCTGGGTTGGTGATCTTTGTCAATTTGTTCCTATTTCGTAACCCAAACTTCAGGGCTTGTTTGTATCGTGCCCTTGAGCTTTTCTTTGTTCTTGCAATTATTGCCATATCATCCGCGTATGCTAGACACTGGTAAGAGTTTTTCATTATTTCTTTTAAACTGACTTTTCCTTATTATATCTACTGTAATGAAGTGAGTTGGGACCATATAAAAATGGGTAGGATACCTAAATAAAAGAGGGTGAAAACTACTAAAAAAAAAATAAAATTAAAGAAGCGATATCAAGCACGAAAAAATAAGAATTCGGAGAGGGAATGGAAAAAGATAGTAAGAGAAACTAAAAATTATTCTAAAAGGTGCTGAAGATTTGAGGCGAGAAAATGAGAATCAAATAAGACAAGTCAAAACAAAAAATCTTTAAGATATGTTAAATCGAAAACAGCCAACAAGCAAGGGAAGATGAAACGACAGAAGTCGTTGAGGAGCCGGAAGAGCAAAAATAAGAAGAAACTGAAGACGTAAGGGAGATGTCAAAAAATCTAAAAAATTGGGTTTAATATAGTAGCTTTCCAAAACTATCTGGAAGAAGAAAAAATGCCCCAAAAACTGGGAGGTTGGAATCACTGTACCAATGTTTAAGTGAGGAAAAAGATAATAAGGCCTGCTACAAGTAGAAAAGGATGTTTTGCTTGGTAGAAAAGGTTCATGAAATAATTTTAGAAAATAGATTGAAAAGAGTGGAAACCACAGCCTGAGGAGTTGCAAATTAGCTTCAGAAAAGGGAGGAGCACAAACAAGTGAGGCTTTTGATAGTGCCAACGAACATCATCTGACACAGTTTATATGGAAAGAGAATGAGCAAAAAATTTACGAATAACCCCAAATGCATTTATACAAAAAATATAAATTACTTAGAGCAAGAAATGGGCTGCCAGAGAAGTTTGCGACAAAATATAAATTAAGACAGGGCGCTGTACTCAACCACTGCCATTTATAACAATTCTAGGCGAAGGAAATAAATAGAGCAGTTACAGGTCTATCGTTCTTCGCCAGCTCTTTCTGTTCTTTGCCCTTTCATCCAGTTAAACCAGCCGATAGTTTTATATCATCTCAATCATTTTAACATAATATTAAACCACCCTGCAGCTACATATCTGGCAACATGGCCAGCATAATTCCATTTAAGTTCGCCTACTACTTCGACAACATCCCTAAGCTTCTTGCATCACAAATTCATGTATTTCTTTTGCGGTTTCCCAATCATAATCCTAACATTTGTCTCTACATCGCTCTTTGAGTTGTTTGTAGATTTTCCAATGAGTGTTTTGGCAACGTTTCTGTTTGGGCGCCGCATGTTGAAACAGGCATAACACACGCTTACTTCTAAGTCGGATGAGGATGCTGTGATTTTTCAGAGGTCGGTGCAATCTACCAAACGAGGGCCATGCTAATCTTATTCTTCTATTTATTTGTTGTTATCATGTGTTTCAATTTCCTCATCTTTAACTGTAATGTGTCGGTTTTCATTGTACATTATTTTCGTTTTATGCAAGTTTATGTTAATACAATTTTTAGCTGACTCTATCTGGTTCGTGTACTAGCATTAACTGTAATAATTATTACGATGTCATAAGCGTATCTCAGGTGAATTAGCCTCTTACCATTTATTAGAATACTTTTATCTCCTAAGGCTCGGTCTTTCCATCTCCCGATAAATTTAACTTTTTTTCTATTTTTCTTTGTAACCATTATTAACACAATTGTTTCCATGGCAAATATCTGCTAGTTAAATTTATCGGGAGATGGAAAGACCGGCCCTAAGAATAGTAGAGGACCTACCACACCTCTCTGCGACACATCTTGAACTATTCGTCTGAATTTCGATAAAACCTCATTAACAGAATGTTCTTATATGCAACTCTTTGTGTTCTATTGGATAAATAGGATTTTAATAATGCAAGTGGGAAGGTTTTAATTGATCCGTAGAAAACACACTCAAGTCACTCGCAATTCGAAGCTTATTTTTATGTACCGAAATTTCCAATAACCACCCCATAATTCAACGCTCAGCTTTCAAAGGAATTATTTCTGAGAATAATCTGATTATCTCCAATTTTTTGAAGTTTCATTGTTTCAGAATAACAACCGCTTACGAAATGAAATTAAACCGTAACAGTTACTGAAGCACACCTTACTTGATTATACAGTGAGCGCTTCCTATAAGTACTTTGAATAACAATGGCGTTTAATAAAAGCCTTTATCACATCCACACTCCGCTAACTTTAACTAAACATTATTGTTTCTCTATATCGTGTTTGCGAATAGTAACCCGTTTTAAAGTCTACGCCTTTACTTTTTCAGAAGAATTTCATTTTGCGAAATGAACATATTATATTACTTTTCCTCAGATATGGACAAATTTCAGACGGTTCGCTGAAAAATTTTCAGTTCCAACGCTTGATGGAGACAGACGTAAAGGAAATTACATATCCAGATGTTCAACTTTTTCTCTTATTCTGTTAAAGAAGCTTTTTAACAGAAAAGTTAGTAAAGTGCATACCGACTGTTTAAATTTGTGGTATGAAGCTGCCATTGGCTTTTCAGCTGAATAAATAAACTTAATGTAGAAAATAGGTGAACTAAATGTTTAAAACAGTTTTAATTTTTCAGGGTAAATTATGGTCAATTTTATTGGCAAGTAGCACACTGAAGCATTTAATTTATTTATTAATTCAGTGGAAATCAAAACCCCTGATTAGGAAATTACGTATTACAAGATTTGATTACAAAGCAAGCTGGATTTTAATTACGCAGATTACAGAAGCAAAGAGTTTACCCTCAGAAAAGCGTAAGCTTCAGTGTTTAGCTATAAAACCCAAATTTTTTAAATTATCTTTGAACTACCTAGATTAAAAGGGTTATTATAATTTCAAACGATCGTCACAAAGGAAATTTATCATTTCCTTTTTTAATGTGAAACTGCAGAGGAATTTCTTCAATCCACCAAAGAAGTTAATACGAGTTCTTCCTCTTTAACCGCAGTTTTACTGTAAATAAAATAAAAAGGTGGAAAACTCTATTTTTGTTGTAAAACAGGTTAGCTCAGCCTATCATGACGTTGCTGAGGAATTGGTTTAGCCCTACATTATTCTGACATGAATAATGCGATAATCTGTAGTAACTTTTTGTTTGAATAAAGGTTACAAGTTGTAACTGGAGGAAAGTTTAAGACGAGAAAGAAATTTACGAAGACTTGTCAGGGCAAATAAAAACGTATAGAGGGAAGTGTGGGGAAAGAGAACGTATATTATTTTTTTTTCTTTCTATGTAGCAGACACGTACCACTGAGAAATATTAGACAAGGAGAATATAAAAGTTTAGGTGATGGCAAAATGTATTTATATATGTGGAAAATTTTGTATTCTTTTGCAAGTGTGATGAAAAAAGTATTCTTTTACGTATTTAAATTGATCAAAGCGCTTCAGCTGTGCAGTTTCAGGATATGTTAGTTTATTTTTCGGTTTCTCGCAAACTTCTTTAATTGATTAGTTGAAGATATTCTAAACAAGTTTTAAAGATGGGCGCTGATTATAAATTTCAGCTTTTGCAGGATTTGTTACATAAACTTTCAGACTGGGGGATTTAATCTGCGATTGGAACCTCAACAACTTAAAATAATCTGAATATAAAAGAGCTAAAAATAAACTTTTGAAATTTGGGCCGAAGCTGATTCGAAATTTACATTTAAAGCTCAGAGAACGTTAAAATACCGCACAGAAATACATATAACATACATACATAATCCGGTCATCTTCTAGCTGTCGGTGTAGAGGCGAAGTGGGTCATACTCTGTGGACAAACATCTTCTATCTTCTGCGGTTTTGCTCCATCAGCCTGGCATTTCCTTATGAACATTTCAGCTGATCGAGTGATCTAGATGTTTCTTCATTCCAGGTGTTCTTAGGCCTTCCTTTCTTCCATTTCCCAGATTTTCTTCACATTTATGCTGTCGTCAACCCTCACTAAGTGAACAAACCATCTAAGTCTGCTTTTTGCTAGAATAGTATTCAGCGATTTGATATCTAATCTTCTTCTTATTTCTCTGTTATGAAATCGGTCCATACGCCTGACTCCCTCTATCTTCCTTAATATTCTTATCTCATATGCTTAAAGTTTACTCTTTAACCTTTTTGTCAGAACCCACGACTCACATCCAAAGAGAAGCGGTCGCACAAATACAGTTCTATAAATTCTTACTTTCACTTCCGACTTCCCGTTATTCTATTCTATTCTATTCTATTGTAATGGTTTTAAAACGTTTATTTAAAACTTCGGTTCGTGGTGTGAATTATTTATTAACAAATATTAAAATTATTAAACAACGAAGAAACACGAAATAACAACTTAACACTAAAACACAACACTAATATTAATCCGTAACACTAACTATTTAATTCACGCACTTATTTATGTTCACCGACACACGCATTCGCGACCGTTTGGTAGGTTGATTAGACTATGGTATCATTACTCCGTTCGCCCGACGAAAGGTGCCTTATATACTCGCTGCGCCATCTGGAATCCATTCTGGAATGATTGAGACGATGAATAGCCTGGATAACGAATCCAGATATTTAAAGTTGTCCACTTGTATAATTGAAGCATTGTCTATTATCTCGAAGATATGCTGGGTTTTATCTGTTATCATAACTAAGTCATCTTCATACATGAATTCGCTTAGCATTACTGGCTCTAAGTTTCTCACCCCTACCCTAACTTTTTTTATTTTATCGTGATTTAATCTGGCTATTTCATCAATTAATACCAAGAACAGCAGCGGACTTAGCTTATTTACCCCCCTGATGAACTCCTATGTATCTCTGAAACTACCATGAACAGGTGTTGTCGTACCTAGGTAGTTCATAGTTTTAATCAGTTCAACCATGTGTTCATCAATATTTCGTTGTTGCAGAACCTTAAACATATTTCCACGTTCTTTTCTCTTAGTTTCTGTTCGTCATCATCAGTGGTCTTCAACCTTATGACTGGTTTGTCGCAGCTTTCCATACACTTCCATCTAAATACTCCCTATTCATTTCTCTACAGCTAATACATCCTGTGTCATTCATGATCTGTTTTATATATTCAAGTCTGGTCTTCCTCTTGCATTTCTGCCTTCTATTTTGCGTTCTATGATTATTGCTAGTAACCCACCTCTTGTTATAGTGGTCTATTAGTCTATCTCTTTTCTGTGTGTGCTTCCATATTGTTTTCCTTCTTCTTCAGCTTTCTTTAGGACTTCCTTGTTCCTTATTCTGTCTATCCAACTTATTTTGAACATTCTTCTATGGCACCATTGTTCAAAAGGTTGTGTTATAGCTAAGAAATTTACGTTTATCTTCATAAATTCTGCTGCTGTATTATTTTCCATGTCTACAGTTCTTCTCGTGTTCCACGTACTTAATATCCATCTCTTAAGACATATCCTACCGCCTTATCCCTAGTCTCTTTCATTAAATTCCTATTAGCTCTGCCATTTACTATGGTACTATGGTATGGTTAGCTGCCAAACCTTTGCCATTTGAAATTAGTTTTTTGAAGCTTTCACCACCCCCTTTTGCCCTCAACCCACTTACATAGCTTCTCTTCCACTACCAACTTCTTAATTTGGTGCCCCTTGCATTTTTCACTTTCGCAATTTTCCCTATTTCCCATTGACTCGTGTTCCGCGTAGTTTGCCTTTATTTTTCATGCCTGCTTGTTTGGACTCCTGGTTTAACAGTTCAACAATATTAACAGGTTGCCCGTTTTTGATGTTTAGGAGAATTACCGTTTAGGTATGTACTGTTGTGCTGCCAATACTGTTTGTTTTCCATCATATTCAACCCCTTTGATCACTATATTGTTTCTCTCTTTTCTTTTTTATGTCCTCCAGTTTATCTTCAAGTTTGTTTTTTCGCTTTTTCCACGTACCGCCTTTCATCCCTCTTTGCCATTTCGTCTCGTAGGTTTTTATTTTCTGCTATATTTTATCTCTTGGACCATTTTGTTCATCATGTCTTCTATATCCTTCAATTCTTGCATCTCTGTTTCACTTTCTTGTTTTCTTCCTACTTCTAGTGGCGACTTAGTACTTTTTACTTTTACTAAATGCTTCCAAATCACCCTCCGCACTCCTTTACAAATCCCAATTCCTTTTATTATTCCCGGGCATGGGTTATTGGTTATTAGTTTATACGATTGCACAGTAGGGTTTTGTTAAGTCCCCAAACAGCCCGGCCAGTCAGGTCTATTGTATTTCTCAGCATTCGCATTTGATCTTTTGAACAGTTTGGGCCATTTATTAGGTTTAGTATCCTGTGAACTAGATTTCTTTCCGAAATCCCTTCCCGTCGGTTTAATTCTCCCAGCAGGTTGTGTCGATGGCGATTTAAAGATTACATGAGAGGCAGTTTCTTCCTCTTTATTGCAGAGCCTTCATAGGGGCTCTTCTGACATACGTCCATTCTAGGTATGTGTTTCCTTAGATTGCAGTGACCAGTTAGTAATCCCGTCACAATTTTTAGGTTCGTTCTGTAAGCTTTAGTATTTCAGTTGCTAAAAGTTGAGATGATTTTGCCATCATCAGCTTACCGTGCCACATGGTTCTAATATTGCTGGTGTTGTTGCTTAATCCACTCAGTTATTGCTCTATGGGCTGTTGTTTTCGTGATTCCTACCACTGGCTGAGGATCAGTAAAGGTAGCTATTTGGTCTGCTATTTCGTTGCCTTCTATTCCCTTATGCTCCGGCACCTACACCAACAGTTTGCTATGTTTTGCTGCGGTTTTACGATTTTAAAGGCATTCATTCTCAGACTGATTTTGATCTTATATGATCTGATGCTAGAGCTTTTAGGGCTGCTTCGCCTCCTTATTGATTCTCACCTATGCGGTTCCCAAAGGGGATACTTCAACTTGGAAAATATGGTATGTTGCCCCATGTATTCTAGCTCCTGAACCAATCTGGGTACCAAATTAGACTTTGTGACGCACTTTGTTCTTCTCTACTACGCCATAACTCCAAGTCAAATATGCAATTACCTTTGTGATGCTGGTGTGCCCACGGTGATTCTGGGTTGTGCAACTTGCATTACATGTCAGCCTATACGCTCTCATTCTAGCCTCATCCTTGATAAAAATATCTAAGGGACGTAGGTTTATCAGTGTTTTATTATCCCGAGCATGGGTACTTCAAACCCTTGAATTGAATAAAGTTTCCGAAATTGTCCCGCGCACAGCTTTACTTAGCACTTATCCGTCGATTCTCTCTCTCCTGCTTGTGAACTGACAACTGCACGCCGAAATATGTACACTTATCACTCGGTGCAGACCTCGCTAACACTAGAAAATTCCCCTGTTGAACCCAAAAGCTCTTTAATTTGCCACTATCAACGCACAATTTTCACACACTACGGACTTCCACTAATTAATAACTCGCTCGAATCTTGCCTTCCTTCTTTTCGATTTTGAGGGACAAGACAAAAGTGGGGTATCTATCGCCACTACGAGACATCGCGTCTGCCCACAGCCCAACTCAAATACATAGAAATAAACAAAACTTAATTTCTAAGGGATTACTCTTATTTAAATCCAGTATGTTCAAGTTTCAATCGTAGATTGCAAAGTTGAATTTGGAATTAAAAATTTGTGCTGGGATTCCAAATAATACAAATCCAAAAACTCACCCAGAACTATGCTAAAAACTTGTGAGCAATTAAGAAATCAAACTTTTGGCTGCAAAATCTGTAATTTAGAATTCTAAAGGTGTTTCATATTTTAGTTCGGTTAAGATCTGCACTTTAAGTCCCCGCAAATTCTCCTTTTTCTAGATTAAAGCTTATACCCCCAAACTTTATTGCAATTTATAAAATGTGCTAAAATAAAAAAAACTGGGTTAATAAAATAAAAACCACCCATAATAAAAATTTCAACATTTTGCTTAAACCTCCAAGTAATTAAAACCCAGGACAGGATGAGATTAAGCAAAAAAATTACGTACAACCAATTTTATCCGATATTGCATACTCCCAAAGGTCAACTTCCTTCCGGAGCATTTTACCTTTTTTTTTTTGTAATTAAGCTATTAATATCAGCTACGTTCGTCGTTTTAATATTTTCTCGATACTTTACTTTACTCCTCGATGTTTTAGTCCAGAACTTAGCTAAAAAAGTAGGGTAATAGGGCTTATAATTACATTGAGAAGCAAATTTCATTACGTGTGTCGTCTTTAAATTCAGCAATCTAGAATCTAGATAACAATGTAGTTTTGGTTAACAAACGTGTTACCCACATCACAATGATAAAGAGTTACGTGTCAGGGACGCAACAAAAAAAAAATATAGGTCGCTTTGAATTATTATTGACATCATGTATTCTGTTTGCTTATAATCTTATAAATAAACAATTATGTGAAGGAAAATTTGCGTAGACTTTTAAATTATGTTTGTTGAATGTAACGACGTAAGGGAATTATTGACGCATTTATGACGTGTTTACAACTAATTCTTTGTGGAAATACAAGCTAGTATTGTGTAGTAAATACGTAAAGTCTGACTGAGTTGTTAATTATTTTTATGAACACTTAATCTGATTAGAGTACGAATATACGTAAAACTATTTTATAACTATGAACGAATGCCTTGATTATGCTATTTTCGTTTCTTGTTTTCTCTCTTTCTCTGTAATTTCTAATTTTTCCCAGCAAATCTGCCCTTTTAAAATGTTTTCATCTGCACTTTGAAACACCTCGCATCATCTATTTATTCTAGTAAAATCACAAACAAACTGGGATACTTCAAATAATAGGATTACATAGTAACTAATATTAAATTTAAATTCATGTTGTTCAAGTTTTTAATTAAATATTTAATTTTGGAGATTAATGTTTGTTGATTAGTAGCGGTTTTTTGTTGTGAAATGTGATGCAGCATTTAATTTGCAAAAATTCATTAAAGGCCACAGTGATTTATGATTACATAAATTTGAACCCGAAATTAAATTTTTATAAAAATATGATGGATTCGCTGGAAGATTTTAAATAGTAGCGAATTCTGAATACTTCTTTATGATCTTGAAAACTTCGCAACTTACTTTTTGTATCCGCACAATCAAAGTTTGGAGTTACCTCAAAGATTCTTGCTTTAAGAGACATCATTTTCTCTCACATTAAAAATCGTCGATTGGGGTCTTTGTTTTGGTATTCAGAGTACGTTTTACAACTAAACGTGTTTGAGGTTTTAACTACAAAATACAATAACAGGAGGGAAACTGCGTGGCGTAACAAAGATAATATAAAAAACGAAAAACGAATGAGAGATATACTTAACTTCAAGGACAGAGAAGCAAAGTGAAGGAATAAGTAACAGAATCAAACGAAAGGGATTGTGAAAACTTCAGCAAAAAAATGGAGAATGAATACCACGTGAAATTATTTCATAAAATTTTGAAAACCCAAGGTTAAGAAATCAAAGACAAAAAGCTAGACAAATGAAAAACACAAACGAAGTAATGATAAACGGAAGAAGGAAAAATCATGGACAACTGGAAGCAATACTTCCCAGGCATAGTAGGGAGCGTAAAAGGAAGGATAAACAGCAAACTGAACAAGCACTACAAAATATAAAACATGAAGAAGAAATAGAAGATCGATCAAAAAGCAATAAATTCAATAAAAATGTTAACGAAAGGGAAAGCAGCAAGCCACGACTAGATAAATACAGAAATGCTAATTAATTTGTGAAAGAAAAGCTTAAAGATACTTACTGATGTATACTCGTACAACAAAGCATGGAATCAACGAATAATACTGGGAGACTGGGAAGTAGGCGTAATATTGACATTGATACAAGAAAGGCGATGAAACAGACTGTAATAATTATAAAGGTATTACGCTACTAAGCGTAGTATCCAAAATATACGAAAAAATACTGAAAGGGATATTAAAGAAAGTGATCGAACCACAGTTAGAAGAGGAACAGCATTTACAATTGCATACAACAAGAAAGCAAATATATATAATCCTGAAAGTAAGAATCAGAAGAGGAGCCAAACTAAACACAAGCGAGCGGCTACTACACTGACCAAAAGTATAGAAAACAAGATTTAAAAACAAGAGGAACTAAGGGACACGGTGAATGCAAAAAAAGGAAAAGGCAGCACTATTAAGGCAGAAGCGACCTTTTGGGAGGCCAATAAAAGGAAACTGGAAACTACCAAAACATATCTATTATTATTATATCTAAACTCAAAAATACCTTTAAACCTCTCAAAGCGTCAGGCGGTGATGGGATATGTCCACCTATATTAATTCCAGCATGGGAAGAACTGTTGTCATATTAACATCTTTGGCAATCGTCAACCTAGAACCACTGCAGATCGATCGATGGGCAAGGTTAGCCTCTTGCCCAGCATACGTGCTAAGATGGCACACATAACTCGTTATTATGGCTTACTCTTCGGCCACAAGAAGAAGAAGAAGAAGAAGAAGAAAAAGGAAATAACTGTCACCATGACTGTGCATTATGTTAAGGGCAAGTTTAGCCCTAAACTGTATATCAGAAAATTAGAGGAAAGTGTGAGTATTCGGTATATATGAGGCAACGTATTGGAAAGGTTTCCTTTATACAAGCACCAATATGCCTACCTGTCTGGTAAATCATGCGAACTGGCAGTCCATGAACTAACAAGCAAAGCGGAAAAGACTATACCCTTCAAAGATTTTGGTTTAGGGGTTTTCCCAGACATCGAGGGGAGATTTGACAATACATCGTTTGAATTAATTCATCGGGCAGCAGCGCAGAGGGAAATAATAAGTGCCTCTTTCAAAGACCAGCCAGACGCTGCCCACAGCGCGGGGGGCATCCTCTCACCCTTATTGTGGTGTCTCGTGGTGGACGTTCTGGGAACTTCAAGATAGAGGGTATTACGCACAAGGTTATGCAGATTATATTACCATCTATAACTACGGCAAGCTCGATGGTATATTACAGGACACAATGGACCTTGAATATTATTTTAAAAAATGGTGTAATTCAGAAAAATTAACGGCCAATCCCGAAACTCACTTCTTGTCATTAGAAGAAGGAACAAATATATGTGCAGGAACCTAAAGCTATACGGAAAGAAAATACAAAACGTGTACAAGGCAAGTACAAACTAGGCGTATAACTATAACTAATATAGGTAAAGCTTACAGGACCTTTTAGAAAACATGGAGTTTACAACACCATTTACTGCACTGGCTACCCACGAAGGTGATTATACCCACAATCACATACTCGGCTTTGCTATGGTGCAACAAAGCAAAAATCACTGAGAACATAACCAATATGGATAAATGACAAATACGGGTATGTCTAATGCCTAGGTATAACGGTGGCTGCACTAAAAATCCTGTTAGATCCCCCTCCTTACATTTACTAGCAGAGGAGGAGGTGAAAATAGAAGTATAGAGGTTTAAAACACAAAGATACGGAAACTGTCCTGTGTATAAAAAATTTCACACCGAAATCTTAAGTCAAATCAATGACAAACTAATTCTACAAATTAAAGCTACTTTTTTGATTTCAAGAAATCGTTTAAATTACGCCTGAATGGAACCACTAAAATATAGAGCAAAAGCTCTTTACCAAAATCAATTAGGAAATCTGGTACACAGACGGGCCAAAAACAGACACTAAATAAGGTATAGGAATAAATGGAAAAGAACCAGGGAATGCGTTTAACATAAATCTGGGATGACATACACGTACACAAACTGAAATTATCGCAATTTTTACCTGCGAATCTGCCTTATATTAACCCGGCGTTGGTAAGGTGAAAAAATGGAACATAAGTGGTAAGGTGGGGTGTAACAAACCCCAGAAGTTTTTATTAAATAAAACATGCTTATGAAGTTTTTTGGGATCTATTTAATGATTATTAGTTTAATTATACATTACTTATTTAAATTAAAGAGAATATATATTAATAACAGCGCTAGTAAAAATATAATAAAAAAAAAACTAAAATTAGTCATTTCTTGGAATGAGAACAACCTACATAGATTAATTAATTAATATGCAATCAATTAAAATAAAAAGTATAGAGATATATTAATAAATATAAAAAATGCTTAAATAAGATACAAAATTGTTTGCACTTCACCTTCAAAAATATTGTAACACAAATGGTAAGGTGGGGTTTGTGACACCCCAGAGTAATTTATTTGTCTGCCAATAGTGTTAGAGCCTACGACTTACTAAAATATTAATATGAAACGCAAGTCAAATGTCTCAAGTGAAGCTACTAGAACCCGCAGGTCTGTAATTAAATGTTGACTGAAGTTGCAGCCTGATAAAAACGCGTGGGGTTTGTCACACCCCACCTTACCAACGCCGGGTTAAGCAGCATTGAATGCGTTGATGTCAAAGCAGTTCAACTCCCGAGTTGTTCTGAAACGTCAAAAAGTACTTTCACAACTGGGGGAACATAACAGACTCAGTTTTGTGTGGGCATCAGCACACCAAGGAATAAAGGGCAATAAAAAGCTGACAGGTTAGCGAGAACTGCCAGTGAAATACATATGATACGGCCATAGCCTAATGCAGTTTAACGTATCCGAGCTCTAAACTAGAATATGAAAGATGGCTAAGAGAAAACCACCGTAGATACTGGGTAGACTACCCTAAAACAAGACAATTCAGAGTCTCCATAGGGGATTCGCCCATGGCTCTAACACTTGAAAAAACTCCTGTGCTTGTATTTTCAAGTTGGAATTGTTAACAACACTATCAAATGCTTCAACAAGACTGTCAACGGCAGAACATGAACAAAACTGATAAGTTTGTTTTAAGTCCACGGGATTCTATCTATTTTTGAAATTTGTCCATTTAGTTATCCATGAGGCGTTAGTAAAGAACTAACAAAATCACATAGCTACATAAAATAAACGAAATTACAGGTCGCAATAAAGACGGAACAAGAATTCTAGGAAGACTTTGGAAAATGACAGAAAGGTAAATTCCAATGAAACCAACGAAAGAGAATTAAGGACAACAGCTAAAAAACGTGATACACAAGGAAAACTATCCAAAATACAGGGTAAATATACTACGAGTTTAAAGGCAACATAATGTAAGACCGCTCTGGTAGAAAGTGAGAACAACAAGGGACAGTATTAGAAGGGAAAGCAATAAGTAAGGGATATAGGAACAAAAGAAGTAAAGGCGGCAGTAAAGCAAATTAAGCTACGAAACGCAGCTGCCAGAGATACTATAACAATAGAAATGATCGAATACGGGCAAACAAATAAACACAGAGTCTATACGTAAAGCTATAAACGATGCAAAATACTTCAAAAGCTGCATTTCCGAAACATATTTCGTAGCTCCATCAACATCTAATATCCTTAATTAATCTGAAGCTCAAATTAACTAATTAAGTAAAGTAAATTAAAACACGTCAAAATAAACCAGAGGAAACGCGAAGTTGAGAAATACCACAAGGCATTGAAGGAAAGCCAAATAAAGGAATATAACACAGAGGAAAGAAACTACAAGAACTGAAAACAGTGATAGCCGATTTCGTCGACTTGATAAATAATAATCAAACAAAAGAGTGAATTCTTAAAAATTTTATTTCTAAAACAAAAATAAGGTGGTTACACTAAAAATGGAAACTGAACAAAAGTAATTTATTTAATTAACAACTCTTAGGCTTAGGAAAATATTAACAAATCGAAAATTTCTTAAAAGCTTCCAAATCTAAACCAAAGCTGAAATTGGGTTTCCAGAAAGTGAAAATGCGTTAGAAGGAAGGAAAATGTATTTGTAGGGTCCTGAAATCTATAACAATTTAATTTAAGTATTGGTCACTTTACTTTTGAAACTGTAACCAATACTTTAAATTCCAAAATACACACGTATGTTCCAAACGTTAATTTTAGACATTCAAGATTCGGCATTAAATTACAAAGCATAAAACCTGTTACGAGCAACAAAAGCTGAATAATCATCAAATTTCAAGTTCTAGGTTTAGACAGAATTTGAAGTTAGTTTAACGATTAAAATCTAGTTAGCATTGAGCGTTGTAGTTTCAAGTGCTTAAACAAATTAGTATTTTACTTTTTATTCCATGAAGTTTCGTATTAGGTGTATTCTCTGCCAGTTTTTAATCGTATTTAGGATTTATAATAAATAATAATAAAGGAATCTTTGTTAATCATAAATTAATCTGGGGAATGTAAAGGTACCTATCGGCAGTTACACTCCGAGAGGGAGTATCGCCGGTAACATGGAGGGTTAAGGCCTCTTGAGCCGCCTTCATACCCGGTTGTCTCGTACGCTATGCATATGGGGTAATTTGGTAAGCAACGCGCCTTCAACAACCGCCTACTTTCCCTACTCCACCACTGTGTGGTAGGACATCCGCCGAGCATTTAACTAGGCGCTGTGGCCACCCCAGCTATTAATTATTTTGAGAACTTTTTCCCGACTTGAATATTAGCAAAATTCAACAATTGAAGATCGCAAATATTTCTTCAAGTTTTACTGGCGATCAAACAATCTTAAGAATTGGACAACAAACGTTATTAATAGCCAGATTCCTTTATTAAACTAAGTAATAAATCAACACTCAGCAAAACCTCTTAAACTCTTCCAAGCGTATTTATCTGACTCTTTAACGTGATTAATATCACACATAACAAATCGAATCGGTGCATTTATCCATAAAATAATGTTCAATATCAATTTAGCTCATAATGGCCAACCCTTATCGTTATTATTGTTTTTCCATTTGTCTCGTAAATGCCCAACTTCAAAAGAAATAAATGCGTTACGCCCAGAAAATTTCGATTGGGGAAGGTAAAGAATGATCCTTGTTATAAGAATATTAAAATACACCCCTGGAAATATGTGACTAGGGCAAAGTTTACGTGAATATTTCATAAAAAAAAAACTGAGAACTGACAACGTTAAAATTTAATAACGAACAAAAGGGGCAGGTTGTAACAACACAAACGGTTTCGTTGGTGCTTGAATTAAATTATCTCCGTGCGAAACGTGCTCGTTTCGGTTGATATAAAATTTGTCAGATGAAATATCGATATAAAAGTGTTATTAGTTAACACGTACAGTTTTATTTTTAGCAGTACGTAAAATTTTCCGGAATTTATTTTACTTTTGTTTGGGTTTATGTAGTATCTTAGTTTTCTTTAGTATTTTATAAATTCTTCGTGTATTTTCGTTTGCACTTTCTTTTATTAAAGCGTCTACATTTTGAAAATTCCAAAAATAATAATATTATCTTTTACTATTTTTGATTAAGGCACAAACAGGACTTTTAACTAAAACTATGTTAAAAACTGAATGATTTTTAATTGAACTTAAACTTATAACTTAAACTAATATTAAGGAACGAGATTGGTCTGCGTTCACGCCCAATTGGGCTTTAAAAGCGGACGCCTTGCATTACCTCCGGGAATACCAAAAACCACCAGCTGATTATCCAAATCATTCTATTCTTTCGATAAACCTGAGAAGCTTTGCTAAAGCATTGGCTACCCCAAGAGGGTTCCTCCAATTGTTGCAAGGGGAGGACATTCTAAGATGGTATATCTTAAGGAAGACATTTGTTCGGGGGAAAGAACGTAGAATCGGCCTATTTTTATGAAATGGTCACAGAAGTATTTTTTACAAAGTAACAATCAGTAATTATCGACCTATTTATTCCTGGGGCAAGCGTAGCATTTCGTCTTGGTATTGTATGGTTATGGTTGATGATCTGGTTTAATGTATCTTTAGGACCTAACGAGTTTGAGGCTCCGACAGAAACAGAAAGTTCTTACAAAATATGTTTTGCGACTGTACAGTCTACTTATATTGTTAGGAAGTCGTAACGAGTAACAGGCTCAAACTGATGTGGGTACCGGGACACTGAGGCATCAAATGAAATAAAGAAACAGATAGGACAGTTCAAAACAGCTAACAGGTACAAGTTCCAAATAACACACCAACAAATAATTGCAGAAACATTACACTAGGTACAGAGTTTAGATAGAGTATCCCAGGGCAAGACGCGTTAAGGCGTTCATGGGAGATGTTTCAGAAAATACAGCTAAAGCACTTCTCAAACACGAAAGAAGGAACATAGTGCAAGTAATTAAAATCTTTACAAGGCGGTGTTGCATGAATAAACATGTGTTCACGGTCGAAACCATTATTAAATTTCTATGCAGGTTTTATAAAAATGTGAATGTGAAGAATTCCTGTGCTTCCGAACATAACATTTTGGGGATGCAGAATTAACACCCGAAATGTTAACCAGCGCACAATTGCAGATAATTTTAGCTTGTTTCGGAGAGCTTAATACATACAAGGAAATCTCCTTGACATATTCTAAATTCTTCTGACTTTGTAAACTTCATCGACAATCTCACCGTAGACTCTAATGACTTGCTTTTCAACTTTAACATTAACTCTCTGTTCACCAAGATCCCCCATCCCTGACTCAGTAGCTAGTTATCATCAAACAGTTACTAGTTCAAGTTTTGCCATTCTCGTTGAAAAGTACAACCAATTCTATAAGCAAGTGACAGGCGCTGCTATGGATTCTCCTCTTCCTCCGGTGCTTTGAAAACGTGGAATCTTTTGTTTGAAGCAATAGCCCTGGAATATTATGTACGTGTGTAATTCCACTTTGAGTTTGCATTATCATAACTTATGTCTCAAAAGTCTTGGAGTCTACATTTGCCATCATAATTTATGGGTAAGTAACGAAATCTTTTAGCGCTATTAGTACGCTCTTTATTTAAAGTTTGATCAGTTTTTTAATAATAATTAGCCGTTCAACCTGAATTACAAGTATATAAGAGATGTTAATCCGGTAACCTATGAAGATATCCCCTTATCTGAGGTTTGAAGGGTTCTTTGCGCTCCCTTTGAGTTTTTCGAGCTCTTCAAATAATCCAATAGTATCACAAAAGAAACGCATCGTTTTTGGGGTAACTTTCAAAATTACGAGGTATGGTTATTGAACAATGAGACAGGACGCCATATAGTCCGTATAGTTTGTCACGTGCTAATTCCTCACTACGACATGGGCGCCACTACGGAAATCACCCAAGTTGGTCACGAAGAACGTACCGTAGATTGTTCCTTTGGGCTCGAAGAAGGGGGGGTTTGGGGTGGCTGCAACTACTGCTGGATGTACTTACCCTGACTTACTGAAATAAATACACTGTTACTGGTAGATAGGCTCACAAGCTATACAAAAATATTTCACTAGACTCGAAACACAAATAAAAGACGATAATGAACTGACAATGAGATTTAATGAATGTAAGAAATATGCAAAATATGACACAAAATGAATTTATAAGTTCTATCTTACATTAGATGAAAAGGGTGATTAAGGGATGCCACATTTACTTCAGTTATGGCAAGGTTAAGTAACAGCTAGGCTCCCTTAATCGCAAGAAAATGCTTTATGTACTTGAAATTACTGACAATAAATTTAACTGGTGCCTGTCCACGAGTGAAACTGCGATAAACGGTACTGAATTCGGGTTGAGTTGGTACACTCACAACCGGCAAGTAAAAGGGCAGCCTAAGATATTATTTTTACCTGGGAAGGGCTTAGTTGTCAGGGCCCTTGGAAGCGGTGAAAGCTTCAAACCCCAGGGAGATGTGATGTTTATCCAAATATTCATGTAAGATTAATCTATTTGTTAAAATTAAACTAGTGACTTTTTGTGTGAACTGTCTAACTTCTTTTAAGGACTTAGCCGTTTCAAATATTATTGGAGACTTGTAAAATATTCAAGTGAATTATCCATTTTACGGACTTACTCGTTTGAATGTAACCGAAACTTAGCTCTTAAATGTTAAAGACTTTATTCTGAAACGGAACTTAGAGTAAATCAAGTAAATCGGGACTTAGAGTAAATTTAGTATAACATTGAGTTGGGACTCAGAATATAAACGTAATATTTGGTAACGCTAAAGCACGTAGATAAAATAAACGAATGTTAGTTGAATGAGGCTTTTTATTTAACACCTCTCGCAATTAGACAATTAATCCCCAAGTGGCGCACTCCGTCAAGACTCTACCTAAATTAGTATAGTTGATTGTTCATATTAATTATTAACTAAGAAGCCCCCAAAACCGTTACGCCACAATATATTAGACTCATGTTAAGAGCCGCTGCAGCAAGCTTAAATTTAATTGTCAAATAAATTAAATGTATAAATTTTAATAAACAAACCGCTGAATTGCTGAATTTACGTAATTACAACATAAAAGAATTAATGAAGTAAGTGTTTAAGGTATTTCGCGTCTTGTCTAATCCAGAGGTCAATTTTTATACAGATCGAGCCAGTGTCTCTGGAGTAATTTCAGCAGCAAAATGCAATAATTCCTGCCGAAATTGATTTTTATTTGCAATGGATATTGGGTAACGGCTTTTTCAGACTGTGTCTCCTAAAGATTAAAGATAATCCAGTTTTGCGAGCTGGTTGATGATTTGGTGATTCATTTGCAATCTACTTATTTCCCAATACTCCTGTTTCTTACATCCTTATGGTAATGTGGAACAACGCCATAATTCAAAAACCTCTTGTTTTCCAAAAGAACTGGTAAATTATTTTGTAAAAAATTGTCTTTGTTTGTAACCTATAGGTCTGATTTTAAATTGAAAACTGACCATATTTGCCTAGGTTCTTGAAAATCTTTTTAATTGATTTATCTGACGGATGTTTTCTATTTGGGAATCTGATATCATCATAATCGCCTAACTTCTCTAGGTTCACCATATAAAAAAACATATCATTTTTTCCACATTTGAAAAAAATTTTACGAGCTACAGTGTGAAAAACGTGAAATTCACTTTGACGTTCTGCAGCCAAAACCAGCACATACTTAGATACTGTTTTTATTTCTTTATTAAATGATTCACATAGTTGCTGAGGTTCGTAATGTATGTTGCCTATATGACAGGCAAAAGGTTTAGATGGCCACTATGTATAGCTCCATAGTTAATTGGTTTGTCTTTTGCGTTATGGTATGTAGACATCCTTCGACTGTTTTGAACTAATAAACCAAGATTTTGTATTATAATGGTAGTACGTTGCTAAAGGACAACCATGTTAGATGTTTACCCATCACACAGTAACACCACTAAGAAGTGGTAGCTTTTTAATTTTGTTCATGTATTCGTACATTTCTCTCTAATTCAGTATGTACTTGTCTTCTTCTCGAAGTGGTGTTGCCGGTCTTTTCTCCATATTATGTCTGTAGTGTGCGTGGCCCACAGACGTATGAGACTAACAGCTTTACGTGAGCTCCTAACCACTGAAGTGCTTGCACTTCTACTCCAGACAAGACTTACTAGGTGGTTTGCTATTACCTTCCGAGCGCCCGTTTTAATCTCAATGGTCAAATGCACGCTGAGCCATGACATTTTCAGAACAGTTTATATCTAAATATTTATTTAAATTTGAAATGCAACTCTTCTGATACCAGTAAATTCCTCCATTTTCCTATCTGTGTGAACGGAAACGCGAAAACAAATTATTCAAAAACCAAATACGTGTTTTGGTTATGATGTTATCTAAAGCTGCTTAGAATTTTAAAACAAAAAGGAGGCTTTACTAATGCGCTTTTAGATAATAAAACGAAAACTGGACTTTAACTAAAACAACGCCAAACCGAACGATTTTTAATTAAGACCCTTCATGAAATAATAATAGAATTTAAACGAACCTCCTCAAAATTTGAAATTCTCGCCTATTGTAAATACACGAATTTAGTTACCTTCCTTGTCAAACCCTTTACCGCTGTTTTCATTTTATCATCACCTTTTTAATGCATGTAAATGGAAATTTTATTAGTTAACAAGAACTCATAGAGTCGTGAGTTATCAACAGGAAAAGGTAAAATACAGTTATATTACCGTATATTAACCTGTTGAATGTCCCATAATATTTCATTTTTATGAGATTTAGATGATGTTGATTAATTATTGTTTAACTAAAATATGACCAGTTTGTTATTTGGGACATGGTTTCTATCACGAAGGGAGACAAAAATTTGAATTGTTGGCCATACTGACCTAAACAAACCAAAATTACGTATAAAGCCAAATGTTGTTTTGTTAATTAACTGGTGGGGATAATAGATGGAGCTCATTTAAGCTGAATGTTCTGAAGATTAATTATGGGAATAATTTACTCAGGAATGATGTTCATTTTAAATCAACTGTCCTGCTGTTAAAGCCTTGAGAAGTCCTTCGTGTAAACATTGTTTTACTTCCTTTTTGTGAGACTAATTCCCTTTAAATTTGGTGCAATTTAGCTACTAATACAATGGGAACGTGAATACGTGAATACTTTCATATAGATAAAAATACCTCAGGAAATTTATTTGGAAAAAATCAGAAGCTAAAACTTCCAAGTTTCATCGGAGTTTATTGGTATTTTACTAATTAATTATAAATACAAACAAGTTTGATACATTTATTACTGAAACAATTTGGAAACAGCATAAAGTCATTAGCTTAGGGAATGAAGGAATTTCTGATTTAATCTAACCTTAATTTTTATAATCACCAACGTAAACCAAGCCGTAGTTAAAGAAATTAGGCTGTAATTGACTGCAAATGTACGGAAGAAAATAAAGAAAATTAAGCTGGAATTTCCTTCTGTTTACTTCAAAGCTCTCCTAATAAGAAGTTTATTCAATTTTTAATAGAACTTCTTTATGTAAATTCTAAACACAGTTCAAAATGTTTTAAATTAACTTTCCAATTTACAAAGTTAGTCTCAATTTTACCAAAGGAAGAAATCTAATTTCGTTTTAATTTCTCTTATTATTGGTAATAAAGGCTGGGCGTAGTTTCTTTCAATTCCTTTAATTTAATTTTCTTCGTTAGCTTTTACTGTTTTTAACATCGAAACCAATGATTTTCCTTCCAGTCATGTTCCAGTAAATTAAACCTTTTGTTTCGCTCTTTCGTACGTAATTTTCGATATTGTATCCAGTTTTATACGGTTTGTTTTCCTATTCACACGGCTCGATAAAGATAATGCCTCTAAAGTCTGAATTTTGTGTTTATTGCTTAGTAAGGATTTTCCAGCTTCTCTTTTTGGATATTTTCTCATGTTTATTGCAAACACTTTTAGTCGATGACAATACTGTTCTTACCTTTCAATTTATTACGATTGCTCGTGGGGAAAGTTTTACAAATTGTAGGTAATTCAAACGAAAAAAGTTAATACGCGGTGTTTTAACTTCGCATGTGGATTTGCTGGGAAGTTTTGGTATTAAACCCAGGTTTAGAGCCTGCTTTATTTATAAAATGGTTGTTAAATAAGCAACCAGTAACTCAGTTTGCACGTCTTTAGAACTACTGCAATAATGCTAAATCTAACGCTTTTGTTTAAATTTTCCACAAGGTTTTATATATATATATTTTTAAAAGAAGCTAGAATTAAATGAAAATGATTGCAAGACTGTGGTAGTCACATTTTTAATTTGTTAAATCGGCTCTAGTTTTAAGGGCTTATATTATAGAAATTGACAAACAGCAGGCAAAGGTCATTATTTACGTTGTCTGGAATCCCCCATTTCTGCTCAAAACAACAAGAAAAACGTCAATACAAGGTTTTGCTCAAGAAAAATAAACAAAAGCATCTAATTAGCTAAGATCTTTAAGCCTCTTCTCATTAGAAAGGATTTTCCGTACTTTTCGTTTTCTCCATTGCTTTAAATGGAAACGATAAATAAGAGTTCATTGATATTTTAAATATTCAAGGTGTATCATTTGTTTTGTAATTTTCGTAAGCTTTTCCATGAATCATATTACTAACGTAAATACAAGTGAACTTTTCTCCGGTATTGGAAAATGGTTGAGTATGGCTGTTATTTAAAAGTTTTCACATGCTTTTACGAGGGGACTAGAAAAATTATCCACCTAGCTATGAAACAAAAGACATTCAATATTTTTATAATTTTTATTTTTAACATAATCTCCCCTAACTTCAATGCACTCCGCGCCATCTGTCCTGCAACGACTTTATACCAGTAGAAAAAAATCATTTTTCTTGGTCCTCAAAATGGTTGTCAATAGCCTCTCAACTCGTTGTTGTTCTAAATAAAAAATGGTCGGACGGAGCCAGATCTGGACCATACGGCTGGTGGTCTAGCTCAGAAAAATTACACTCGCCTGGAACTGGTTGAATACATTAGGTGGCTGCTGTTATTGTGGTGCCATTCGTCATGTATTCAATGAGAATAATTCCTGCTTGATCCTAAAAGACGGTGGTCATGAGCTTCCCAGCTGAAAACTGTGTGCGAGCCTTTTTGGCGGAGGAGAGCCCTTATGGACCTACTGCATAGACTCCAATTTCGTTTCTGGATCCCAGTGATGGACCCATGTTTCATCACCAGTCACGATATTAGAAAAAACGTCAGGATCGGCTTCCAAAGATGCCAAATGATTTTGGGAAATTTCCAGCCTACGCAATTCTTGCTCGGGAGTCAACAATCTTGGAACCCATCTCGCTGAAACCTTCCTCAAGCCTAATTTACGGTGCAAAATCGACAAAACACTTGGCTCTCATATATCCAATGGTTTAGCAATGGTAGACACTTTTAAACGACGATCTTCAAGAACCACGACTTCTACTTTTCTGCTGAATTCAGAATTGGCGGCATCTGAAGGTCTTCCGCTTCTTGGATCATCTTCAATGGATTCACGACCCTACCGAAATTGTTTAGACCAATATTTTACCGTAAAATATGATGGAGCTTCATCCTCATACAGTGCAATCATCCTTGTATGGATACTTTTAGGACTACTCCCTTTCTTTGTCAAAAATTTTATGCCACTGCCATGTTCTAATTTTACAACACTCATTTTTTGTTTCAAAACACTTAATAGAAAATGTGATAATGAACGAATTGACATCCAGAGCAAAGAACATCATTTCAGATTGGCGAGCGTTGCCGAAACGCCATGGGAGGCTAGGGCGCTTGAGGGAAAGGAGAACCAAAGGTCAGTGTCATCGGCGTACCGGAATAAGTGGGTTGATGGATTAAGGGGTACTGAAAAATCTCCGATAAATAAAATGTACAGTCTGGAGGTGCGCCAGCCAGCAAAGCGAACGGTCTGGGGCAAATTGCAAAGGAGGCGGACAAAGGGAATTGGGAATCCTGGACTGAGAAACTTCCAGGAGATCGCTCGTACAACGACCAAGGCGGCAAGTCTGGCAGCAACCCATGGTTGTTGACGAACTGACGCACTCAGTCGGGCTCATGCTCATGAGGGAAATTGGATGATTTGATTTGTCTTTACGGGGTTTAGGAATCATGATGAGTATAGCGGTTTTCCAGAATTCAGGATAGTTGCAGGATTTCATACGGCAATTGAAGATTGCCGTGATGTAAAGGATGGTACGATCTGGAAGTTGGCGAAGAATAAGACGATGAATGGAGTCAACACCGGGAGCTGCGTTTTTTTTCGGATAATAGGGAGGATGGATTAGATGATATAAGGAGAGTTGGGAAGCGCGGGTTTCGGGATGTTGGAAAATGGAGCAAGAAAGGGATTGCGTCGAATAGATTTGGTGGAAAAATTGATCGTCAAAATGGTCATCCTCCGAAACTCGGTACACCAGCTCCAGGGCATCAGCAAGGACTTGCCGTTGAGGATAGCTAATAATCTAGTTTTGGATATTGAGCTGATGGAAGGCCTACTTATGCAACCAACAATACATCCTTGTTATTTTGTGTGCTTCTGTGACGTATCAATAATTTTCTTTGTGAGGCTAACAGCCGATTGCTTCACGTGTGGTGTAAAAATTTGAAGAATCATTCACTTTACAACATTGTCAAATTGTAAATCTTGGAAAATTATTTCTTGCCCAATTAATTACCTCATAACATATTAAAATTTATTTTAACTGTAACAATTAATCTCATTTTCCGTTTACACAAAAATAATAACATCAAATATAGAAATACTGTAATTGAGTCAATATTGAATTTTAGCCTACGCGTGTTTTCGATATTAAACTTTTTGCTTACTTTCAGACTGTAAGCAAGTTTTCCTTATATAAAATTGAGCAGATGTAACTGTTCGACCTGTCATATGTGATACATTATGTGTTAGGAATATTGATTTATTGTAATACAGAACATTAACTTTCGAAAAGCAGGCGATGTTGATATTACCTAAATAATAGAGTGGCTATCAAAAATCGCAGCTCTGTGTTTACAGGTGGAAAAATATTAATGAGGAGAAAGAAGAATGGCGTTTTATTTCAAATAAGGCTACGCTCTGTTATTTATTGTTCGAAATTTCATGAATCTTCTAATTAGCATTTGCTACTTTAAGTACTGATATTAAACAAATGTTTGGTTAATATTTTTTGGAATTTATTATAAAAAAACGCATCTTCTGAAAATAAGAAGGCAATAAAATCAAAACTTCCGAATACAATTTTCTGTAATTTATGAGTTTCCTTTTCCTCAGCTTTACTAAATTCACACATTTTATGAATAATTGTTTACAAAACAACCTGATTACGTTAGAAAATAAAATTTCCACTTTCTTTGCGTAAACAAATTTCCTAAAGTACTTCGCTTTATTAACAATTCTAAAGACGTGTAAGATTTTTAAGTAGAAATAATGTGCTGTCCAAAAAGACTTCATAGAGAAATTCCATTAAGCTGGTGTAACAAATTTAGATCCAGATACTCGGAGAAGAAGTTGGGTCCCTTGGGATCCTAAACTCCGTTTATCCACCGATTTAGGCTGAGTTACCAACTACTTTGGAGGCCTCGTTTTAACCTTGGTCCCATTTTAAAAACGGAACCGGCTGTTTTCTAAATGAAACTAATTTTTACGACGTTCGATCTCACAAAAAAGGGTTTACAGGGGTGATTTTCAAGGATCATGTAAATTTCTTTCCAATCGTAGAGTTTTAGATGGGTCGTAAACAATCCTCCTGGGAATTTCTGTTCGAATACACACCTTTAAACCTGAAACAAGCATAAAGTAGTTGGTAAATCTAGCGAAAATTGTTGGATTTAACACGGAACTATAGGAATGAAAACATAATTGAATGCATTGTTAGGGAAACCTTTTTAAATTTCCAACAAATGAGTCTGAATATTAGTTAGCAGAAAATTTTACATTTTTCATTTGTGCCTGTCAATTTTGTGTGCTCGCGCAAACATAAAAATAAAATACGGCGTCTAAAAGAAATGCGAATCATCTAAATTCTATGGACATATCATCGGTTGCACGAATCAACTCGAACCAAGCAAATTGCCTCAGCCACGGAAATTGCTCATTTTGGTCTAAATGTCTGAGGTGTAATTACGATTAATGGTGATTGTGACGTATTTGTACTTTTGGTTTGTGATACTTGAATACATTTATTTCCTTTGAGTTTGAGCGAGCACACTTGAGCAACTTAATTATTTATTTATTTCTAAACACAAATTTTGTACAAGAGCGTGGTCAAATTAATGATCAGGAAATGTTTTATTATGTTTCCATTCGTAGTTTTATGTTCGATTTTTAGCTGATTATTGTTTGAAAGGTCACTTATTTTATGTTATTATGCCCGGCGAGGCGCCTCCACCAAATTACAGTCTGTACGGGCAGAGATTTACACAGGCTAGCACCAATATTTAATAATTTTAAAATTGCTGAAGTACGCAAAAAGAAATTAGTAATTCAAGGAACATATGAGCCAGAAAATGAAAATTATCTTCAACTAAGCAGAGGATTAGAACATTTCTGATATCATTAGTGATAGTCTTAGGACAGACAAGGCTAGAATTAAGCAATCGAAATTAATATAAAGATAACGGAAGACTTTCTAAAAGAAGTGCGGAATCAAATGAAACTGTTACTGAAATATATAAAGAGGACAAGGAATTTAGGACTTACTTAAAGTACAATGAATTAGTAATAAACGGGAGGATGAAGAGAAGATGAACTAGCGAAACAAGATGAGAATGAAACTAAGAAGAGAACCAGATCGGAGGATAGCAAACCAACTAAAACACCAACAAACGAAGAAGACGGTACTGAAATGAAGAAGACAGCGACAAACATTTTTAAAACAATAAACACACCAAGTCAAAAGCTCACTAAAATTAGATCAACAACGATTTGCACCAATAAACGAAAACCAGTTGAGGGAAGCAGCAACCAAAGGAAAACAATAACAATTGCAGAATTAGGAAGATCAAAGGAAAACGATGCCTGCAACTCATAAAAGGATAGAAGAACTAAAAACAATAGTTATTTAAGAGCACAAAAATTAAAACACTAAAACTACCAATCTATCGGAAGAAATAGAGAATAGAGAATAAAAAAAAGGCGCAAAAGTAATCTTAATGGAGGACTGGAATTTAAGGATAGGGATGAAGATAAACCGAGACCTATGATACAAGGGCAGATGTGGAGAAGATACGCTAAATGGAAATGGCATCAAGATGATACAATTTTGTCAATTTAATGATTTGCTGATTCAAAATGAACTTTAGAAACAACCCCTACTACTTCTTCTTCTTCTTCCATTTTATAGCTATTGCAACCTGTTCTTCTTCACCTATATCATTGCGAATCTGCTGAAGATTTTAATCAACTTTCCACCAATATTGCCGTATGGTTCTGAGTTTGTTGCTATTTTTATACCGCATGTGGTAGCTGATGGGTGAACTGAGTAGCTTGCTAGCTATCGTTGCCGGTAACAAACCCGTATAAAAGAGGAGGGTTTCCAGGACAACCTAGTTCCACCTGTGGTAAAAGTTTCCAGGCTCACAGAACTACCAAAATACGATGAAAAGGCATGAATATGAATAGGAACAATCTCTACGGAACAAATATGCTTTTATGTCAGAAGCATAATGGATTTCTTTGTATATGTTACCGTTAAAACCCGAAAACTAGTTTTAACTAGTCAAAACTAGAAGTAAAAATTATTTTGTATTTATTTTGTTTCTTAATATGTTTCGGGTTTTCACTGGATATATACGTTAAAACTATTTCTAACAAATAAACGTGTTGATGAAACTAGTTTTAACTGAAATTGAAAGTTAAAACCGGAATTAATATAGAAGATGCAATTTATTCGAGTATTTACAAATACCTTCAATTACTTCGCGTTTTGACTAGTCAAAACTAGATTCCACAATCGCTACTGGTTACTTCTAGTTTTGACTAGTTAAAACTAGTTTTCACTGATTTTGGGGTTTTAACGGTAACATATACACACAAACACTACGTAAAAGAAATCAAAGCCATTAAAGAAGCTGAGTTATGAACCATGCACAGAATGGTGAAAGCTGACATAAACATAATATACGTACTACAGGAGATAACACCCGAGTATAATAGATTGGCAATATATAAGCTAAAAAATCCAGAACTGAAGGGAAAGTAAAAGGATGAAACAGGCCAATTATTCAGAAGAATAGATGAAATAAAAAAAGACTGGAATCGGGAAAATATGTGGATTATTTTAAGAAATTAATACTCAGCAGCAGTCGCGGCCGTGGCTCAGTTGGTTCGATTCCCAGGGTCACACATACAGCGAAAATGCCCGACCGTTCCCTCGGAAGGCAATGGCAAACCACCGAGGTATTTTTGCCTAGTAAGTCTTCTCTGGAGTAGAAGTGCAACCACTTGACACACACACACCACAGACATATGGAGAGAAGATTGGCAACGCCCTGTAAAGGGTACGCCACTTCTAGAAGAAGAATACTCAGCAGGGCAGAGGAAATTTGTGGCAAAATGAAAATTAGAAAGGACTTCAAAAGAACGAGCAGGTGGAATGGAGAAAGGAAGAGATAAAAACAAAAAAAAAATGCTTGGAAATAGCCATCACACATTTTAAAAAGTCCAAACCCAATTTTGTAGAAAGCTACGATTTTTACTTATAAAATTTGCAGCAGTACAAGAACAGATTGTACAACCCGTTTGATGCTTGCAATTTTTCAAGTTTGAACAGAATACTTGAAACTTTAAGAACAGCGAAAAGTTCAGAAAATCCCAAAGCATCACAGAATACGTTATGAAGTGAGACCTTTTAACAATTGCAAGACAAATCCTTTTAATTTCTGAAAGTATCAAACATATTAATGTAGTTAATCCTTAAGGATTCCCCAAATAATCTTTTGATCACTCATCGAGTATTTGTAGAAGAACCTAACACTTAACAAAAGAATATTTTAAATTCAACCTATTCTTCACATTTTCGCGATTCTTTTGTGAGTTGTGAAATATTATTTTACACAAGCATCATGTTTTATAGGAAGCACGTTTAGATGCCGTATCGTCTTCCGGGTGTCAACAGGAATAACCCGGAACATATTTTAAAGTGCTACATTTTACGTAGTATATAATTAAGTGTTCTAAGTGTTTCCGCAAGTTTTATTTTGAAAAATTCCAATTTTAAGGTTATATATTTAAGTCAAACAAATAAGGACGTTTAAAAGGTTTCTTTTCCAGTTTTGTAAAAGCAAAGGCCTAACAAGAATTTTTTTAGTTCCCAAAAATATAAGGTTTTAGATTAATTCTGATAATATTATTAATTTAGAAAATAAATAGGAATTTAAAGGGAACTGCTTTAGCTAAAAATTCTTTGGTGAAGGAGCCGACCTTTATTAATAAGAAAATATTCTTTTCTTTATCAGCGGCTTCGAAAATACAACTATGGTGATTAACTGATTCTATAAACAACGTTAGCTAAACGTCTTCCTGTTTATTTAGGCCTTGGTTACCATTAAGGAGATTTGGATCTGTTTGTTCGTTTGCATAACCCCTTCACTTTATTTTCAGAATTAGATTTACAACAACTTCTGAAAAATTATTGAAGAATACGTTTTGGCTAAACAGTTTATATAACATGATCAAAGACTGGGATTGCGATCACAGTGAAATTTAAAGGTCATCTGAAATTATTTACTCCTAATAGTTTTATGCCATCGACGTTTGCTTGACATCTTTCAAAAGTGGGCAGATTGCAATTAAATATTTTTAATGATGAACTAAATTTTATTTAGTTACTAAAACCTTGTTTTTTCTTAGAAAATTCACTTTCGTTACTTTTTCCCAGTTGTTAATGAGGTAAAATAATGAGGGTTAAGGCCTACTAAGTCGCGTCTCATACTTCGGTTGTTTCGCACGCTATACGCCTCTAATAACCGCCTGCCTAACGTACCCCACCACTGTGTTTCGGTTCCCAATTCTTTTCAGTGACTGGGCAGGCTACCCGCCGAGCATGCGACTCGGCTTTGACCTCGAGACTGTTCGCGCTGTAGTCGAATGCCTTAACCACTCAGCCACTACGGCGATTACTGTAAATTATGTTTTTTTTTTTTTTTTGAAAGACCTAAAAGCATGAGTAAATAATATAATTCAACCAAACTTTTGTTTTCAGAACTGTACTACCAGAGGAAGTAAGATCCTACTGCGCAAACCAAGAATGTTGTGCATTCGTGGAAACATCAGCCAAAAAGAATTCACAAGTCGACGATGTATTCTACGAGTTATTTTTAGTTGCCAATTTACCATTAGAAATGGCACCAAATCATCATAAAAAAGTCAGCGCGAGTTTCGGATCACCTTGCCCATTACCACCACCAGCACCTTCGCATCATTCCAAGAAGTACACGTTGTCTGTAAAAAGAAGACTTAGTGACGCTTGTGGAGTTGTAACACCTAACGTACGAAGGCCTAGTATTAGAACTGATTTAATGATAATGCGTGCTAAAACTTGTAGCCTAGGAGATAATAATGGAAACGGCAATAATTCTGTTTTAAATTGGAGACCATTAGAATATCGCTGTATATTACAGTAATTGTTATTCGATTTTAATCTTGTTGGGTACAAAGTTTTTAAACGTGGTATTTTGTGAAGTTTAACTTTTTTAAGCTAATGTATCGTGGTATTTTTTTAGAAGCACAATCTTTCTAAGGCATTATCTTTCAAATACATTAAAGTATATTAATGGAAACAGGTCTTTTGAACAAAGGAAAGCCCAAACTTTATTAATTATTTGTTATTTCATACAGGGTGCCCATTTTATCTCGTTTTGTATAGGCAACCACCCATACTACTTTCGCATTGTGTGTTGCCCATTTAAAGCCAGTAAGGGGCCACAAGATAAAATTGGCACCATGTAACCGTTTTATTTGCTACGAAGGGCAGATGCACTTCACCGAATGTTCAGTTCCATTCTATCATAATGAAAAGCTGATGGTCATTTCATATGTATCGCACGAATAGTCCTTCAAGTTTTGGTTACAATAAAATGGAAAGATTGCCCAGTATGTGGAAACTTGATTGGGTACTCGCATAAATGGATAGTTTAGTCTAGAATTAATTTACCAAGCCGTGGACACGATTGTGAATAATTTCATTCCAGTTTATCAAAACGTAGAGGAAACAATAAAATTATGTGGTCATTTTATTCCAATGGAATCAGCCTCCTATCAGGTTGGATTTGAATGGAATCGACTACTAGTTGCGCGGGAAAACTTCCAATCTTTAGTTCAATTCCATTCCAGTCAGGACTTGATGGTCATTTCACTCAGTTAAGAAGATTCAGTTACCATTCAAATAATTCTGAAAGGGCTTTCAGCAAACTTGGAATACTTAATTCTATTCTATTCCATTCCAATTAAAGATGCTAAGGTGTTCAATGGGCTAGAATGGGTGACTCCTAACGTTTACATTGAAATAAAATAGAATTAAACAATTGACAACTGTGGATATTCCAATCCACTCCATCTCTTAAAGATCCTTTAATGAAATGAAAAAGCGATACATTAGGTAGTTTCGAAAATTCAAAGTTTATTATATTTCAATGACAGCTTGATGATTATTTGATTCAATTTAATTCAACCGTACTTAGAAGCTGGATGGTAATTTTTATTGATGAAATAAAATAATTCATTAAGTATAGACTGATATGGTTATCCTTTATTCGTATATGGTTATAATGAATACGAAGACTTCCACGGTCAGTGTCAGTATCAACAAAACGTCTTCCGGATTGGGACCGTGTCATTTTAAGACAGAAAGACTCAACTTTTTTAAGGGCTTCTTCAGGAGGAAAGGGAGCACTAAAAGAGCGCGGTAACTCAACGTGTCAACCACGCCAGAGGCAAAACTCTTTTAAAGTCTTCTAACAGTTCTGGTCCTTCTGAAATATCTTCCCTATTAACTCCATCCCCTAATTCTCTTATAAAATTCTTTGGTAACTTTTGAAATCTGGATATAAGATTTCAGTTAACTCTATCTCCGTATTCTCTAATACTATCATCAGATTACATCTCGGTCTCTGTTCGATCACAAGACTTCGCTGTAACATAGTCAGCCCATGAGAGTTCGATGAATTCTTTATTTTTGTTAGATTGTCTTTACAAATATAATCACCTTTTTTTATTTGGTTTCTCAGACACTTCTTTTGCAAATTTTAAATCAAAAAGAAATAAACCTAATTTATTAACAGGCAATGTAACTTTTAATTTGTTATCGTGGATGGGACTAGTTTTAAAGATACCGTAGTTTTCAGCAAAAACGGGTCATTTGAGCATACAAAAAAGGCCAAAAAACTGGGTGAAAACCTTAACATTTTAATCAATTTGTCCTGGACGGGGAAATGACATATTTTGGAAAAAATTTCTAAAATTCTCTAATTCAGAAAAGTAGGCTGAAAACGGGACGAACGAAATTGAATCAATTGTCCTGGATGGGGAATATATTAGTTATGTTGCCATTAGAATGGTATGGAGAGATAAGAGATATGAAGCAGAATGGAATGGAATGCAATGGAGTGGAATGGAATTGGATGGAGTGAAATGGAGTTTGCAGTGGAATCATATGAAATATAGTAGAATAGTATGGAATGGAATGGAATGAAAACGAGAATCGAACGAGAGATCAACGTGAGAAAATTAAGAACCAAGTATATATATTTTTTGTTCACTACTAGCATTAGAAGATATCATTATTGACCTCGTTTGCGAGCCAAGATGATAAATTTTTCTCCTAGTGGTTAATAATTTTTTATTATTGACCGTGGTTAATAATTTTTTATTATTGACCAAGGTCAATAATGGAAACAATTGCTATGCACTCAGGTGCCTATTATAAATATATTTCACATAAACTTCAATTGAAATTGACTCCTCCCCTTGTTCTCAAGCAAGGCTACTTGATTTTTGTGTATATTTAGAAATAAATATATGCATCTGTCATTTTATTTTTTATTAAAGTAAAAATGATTAATTAAAACGCATGAAGGTGCTAGTAGTGAAAAAAATAGTATGTAAACCACGGCAGAGAATATTTTTCTCAGCCTCGCAACTAATTTCCCTCCATGCTTCGCATGTCGGGAAATAATACTGCTCGGCTGAGAAAAATATCTTCTCTACCTTGGTATATAATATACTATTAATTTATTCAATTGGTTCTTTGTGGTTAAAACAAAAAAAAGTGCTTACATTTTAATATTAAAGCTGCAAACGGATTACGAATATGAAAATAAACTTTTGTGACCAAAATTTGCCCTTAACTGGGAAAGCCAACAATTCGCTACCAGAATCTCTGTTGTAACAGAACGTAATTCTCAAACCCGTATTCCCTTCATTAACGATATGGTTTACTAATTATCCATTTTGCATAACCTCGATGTTTCAAATACCTCATATATAATTCACATCCATTAACTCTAACGATGAACATATCATGCTTAAAACCATTATTTGCTCTTCTCTTTGTTCACAAGAACCACTGAAAAGTTACGAAACGAGTATTACTAAAACGTTGCAAAAAGCTTTTAGAACTTTCTTGCTTAATCACTGTCTCGTACTTTATATGAATGTAGTTTTATAAGATAAAATTTTCGTTTCCACTACATATCCGAGTGTAATGCTTTGTTAAATTAAACGAAAGCGAAAAGGGAAGAGGTCAAGCGGAAAATGTGTAGGCTCGTGTTGTTAAATTAAATAATAAACTATCAAATCATAATATAAGGTAAATAATTTCTAGAAAATCCGTTTTAATGGGGTTCTTCGATGGGCCCTGAAACCAACCTCGTTTATTTAAAAAACAACAAACAGTAAAAGTGATGCTAACGTATAAAATTGGAAACTGATTCAGACAAGGTTATCTCCTTCCTTTATTATTAATTTATTTATTTACTCTGCGTCCGGCTAAATTTTCTTTTGAATTATTCATTCGCCTAGCTTTTCAAATTGTGACCCTCTTTGTTATCTTAATTTTGTGTGTTTACTGGCAAAATTAACATCAAAGGATTATTTTTTATAGGAACTATGAGTTTAAAACCGTAATTGGATGTAAAGCTTGAGCTGATATGTTTCGGGCTACTATTAACTTAGATTTGAAATTTAGATATTGATCGCTTTTAGAACAACTCAAGCGGCGTTGGCAACCCAGAGTATTACGAGTCTAATTAAAAGAAACTTTGTATCAAATTATAACTTGAAGCTGTTTACAGAGAATCTTCAGGATAAACTTGTGTTTTAATTTTTTCTAATAATTAATTGGGTGGAGGTTATTTCTGTTTTATAACTAAATAATAAGGAGAAAAGTATAAACAAGTCGAGGAATAATATACAGAAAATTCTGTACTTTAATTCCGAAGCGTAAAGACGTGTAATTTATAATTCGGAAAGATAGTGTGTTTGCACGCAGACCTTGTGCCTCGTGCTGATAGTGGTATCATACATTATTATAAACATCCGTGTCTGTGTGTCTGTGCATGGTAAGGAATTAAATATCACACAGCCAAATAATTTACAACCACACAACAAATAATGTAGCTCAGCCTGCCACAACAAAACACAAATCAAAGCCAAATAAACCAACAACAAACCGAAGAATTAAGACAAACAAATGATATACCAGAACTAAAAATGATGAAGAATTTAAAACAACCAAAACAATCTGAGTTATTCGACAGGAGAATCGACATACTGGCCCTCTGACAAAAGAAAAATACCGGATTAGACTTTTGCATCACAAAAGGAATAAATACCAGACTGTCCATTGTGCATGGCTGACCCAAGCCTCGACCTTTCTTCTGGACCTGCACATACACCGATCATAATGACTATGTATTCTGAGGTTTTACAAGTAACAAAACAGCCAAAACTTACCAATAGTAAAACTAATTGGGAAACATTTAAAGAAGAATTGGACTTAAACATCCCATCCAAAACTAGTAATGAAATCGACGAAGCAGTACATATACAAGCTGCAGCTTGGAAGGCCACACCTGCGGAAAATTACTGTCAGATATAGACAAGTTTAATAGAACTAACAGATGACATTAATACGAAAGCCACAACTAAAATACAAACAACACAAGGTATCACAGAAAACATTATAATAAACAAAGGAATACGACAGGAAACCCATTAAGTCTCTTCTTATTTAATGTAATCATGGGCGAAATGACACAGGGGCTTAGGGAAAAGAATGGTTACAGGTTAGAACGATGTAGTTTCGATAGCAAACTCGGAAGATAATTTACAGAGGTTGCTACACCCACTTAACATAACAGGAAAAAATTCAACATAAATATATTAACAGATAAGACCGAAACCCTGCTAATAAGTAAAGACCCCTTTCGTTGCAAGTTTGAGGAACAAGTAATTACGTTTATATACCTAGGGGTGGATATTACCAGCAGTAGAGATAAGTACAAAACCAAGCAGTAAAAGCAACACATTTAGCGGCATGTCTAAATACAGTAGCATGGCAGAACAAATATAGAAACGTGCATAAACAAAAAGGACTAAAGATCTTACGCAAAATATTATGAATTACATTGAGAGATCACCGAACAAATGTATCTACAAAAGAAAGATGGGGAAAAAGAAGAAGACAATAATGGAACAGCCACGTAGACAGGATGAAAGAAGAGGGAATGGTATAGGTATATTTGCAAAAAGGAACGACCGACAGCGGCATCCAAGGCATGGGCACAGAGCTGGTTCTCTTCATTCAAAGAATAGAGCAAAAATCGAAGGCAAGGCAAACAGGGTTAGCCCTAGCTTTTAGCAGAAGAAGAAAAAGAAAATATAGACAAGAAAAACTGTGATAAATCTGCTAAAAAACTGAAAAAACTCCTAGAATTAATAAAATCATTCTGTACAAGACTACCTAAATACAATAGAGTACCTCTTCAGTTTCACAACTGAAGAGGTGTTCTGACGTTCATTATATATTCAGTTTCACTGAATCAGTCAAAATGATCAGCGAAACTGACACGTCAGAACTAGCCTTAAACCCAATCCTATTCATAGTAGACCCGTACTGATATCTACTTGTGCGTTCGTAGATGACTTAGCTATATTCGCAGGAAATCCAAGAGACTTGCAACATAATTTGGGAATTTGGACAAAAGCATTGAAGGAAAGAAATATGAAGATCAACATAAAGAAGACCAAAGCTATGAAGATATCAAATAAGGATACGTAAGGGGTGATCAGCATAGATGGACAGGAAATAGAATGAGTGAAGGAATTCAAATATCTAGGACGTACAGTAAGGTGTAGAAGTAATGACTACTGCATGATATCTATTTCTGCAATAATTGTTTACCTTACCGGAATGGTGATAGATGGGCTGCATATTTGCAAGGTGCAGTAGTCATTACTTCTACACCTTACGCAATAATTGTTTACCTTGCCGGAATGGCGATAGATGGGCTGCATATTGCAAGGTGCAGTAGTCATTACTTCTACACCTTACTGTACATTACACCACGCCGGTAACAAGTGTTTTATCAACAAACAAGAAATGTCAAGACAAACAAAAATTAAGGTGCTTAAATCCGGATTTAGAGCTTTGGTTCGAAATTGTGGGTTCTAAATAAGAATTTAAAAAGTCGAATCCAAGCGATATAAATCAAGTACTTGAGGAGAGTGAAATGAATTACGAGGAGAGCAGAGCTGCAGGTAGAACCAGTTTTGAAGCAAACAGAGAGAAACCAGATGAGATGGCTAGGCCACCTGTATAGGATGGGAGAAAATAAATAAGTAAAGCGAATCTGGGAGGCCAGAACAAAGCCAAAGAGGAGCAGAGGTAGGCCAAAGAAGATATGGGACAAAGCCATAGAGGAAAACGTCATAGAAAAAGGATACACAATGCAAAGTACTCGAGCAATAGCTCAAGACAAAACAAAGTGGCGTGCTTTAGTGTATAAACTAGTGAAGGAAGAACAAACGAGCACAAAAATCCTTACATCTCATAGGTAGATAGGCTAAGCCTATTAGAAGCACTTTACCAAATGGGGCTCCCCACGACAAAAATTGATGAAGCCCACCGTACAATCAAAAAGGAAATTAATACTAAGAAAGCGCCAGGAATCGATTAAGTAACTGGAAAAATTTTGCAAGAAATAACAAACAAAGAAATCAAATCGATTCTTCAAATATTTAATGTCCCCAAGCTCATGGAAATAGCCCAAATAATAATGCTGCCCAAACCGGGAATAAATATAAATGAGGGATCCTCATACAGATTAACAAGTTTGTTGCCTACGTTATCAAAAGTCTTTGAGAAAAGCATAGCAAAAAGGTTAAAAGTAATAATAGAGGACAGGAAATTAATTCCCAACCATGGTACCATTGAACCGCATAGTCAAGAAGATCAACAACGATCTTGAAAGGAAATTATATTGTTGTGCTGTCTTCATTGGATTTGGATGAGATGCGAAGTCATTAGACTGATTTTTGGTAGATCAGCTGTAAAAAGCAAATAAAGTAATGGGCCCAAGACACATCCTTGTGGTGCACCTGAAGATACATCTTGCAGATTTGTTATGAGTTCTGATCTGATTTCAGGAACATAATGTTTTCTTCAGCTTATAAAGTACTCCCTCATGCCACTCTTTGTCAAATGCTTGGCGTCCATCGACAAATACCACGAGAAACCATGGCTAAAAATATGCGTCTAAAAGCAAACGCAGACAAGTCGGTCCAAATAATAACATTTACCATGACAAAGATAATTGTCCTCTATGGGAATCAGCTGAAAATTCCAATTTGTTAAACACCCTTGTTAAGATTTAACCAAATTAACGAAAATTTTTTATACATTTATTTTAACCTTCTCTGGATGACCACCACTTCCTTTATAATAAGATTTCAGCGTCTTTGGACACTAAACATAAAGGCCTTTAATAAATTTACTATCTCTGGATTTACCGGTATTATAAATTAGACTATTCGAATCACAGTTACCAAACTAACCACTAAATTTGGTTCTAATTTATATCAAATCCACCCCGTCAATGGAAACGACGTTTGTAGCCGAACTGAAGCTGAAATGTGGTTAATTTAGCAATACTGACTGAAATTTAACACGGTTATTGATTGAACTAGCTTAAATTATACTAGAATTTACAGAAGAAGTTTATCGAAAGCCTTTATTTTTATCTCATTTGATAACTGATAATTATTATTGCCTTATAGCATGATTTGTCGTTACAGAAGATTAGATAATAAGATTAAGATATTAAAGACTGCTGAAATTCAGCAGCAGAGTATGGCAACATATGAACGTAATACATTTCCTAGAACGTATGTTAATCATAACTATTGTTAAAAAAAAATCAAATATATATTATTAAACTTAGAACTGTAAGTAATCTCGTTGTATTTTGTTAAAAATCAAAACATTTGGCAAAGAATTACCTAATACTTTATGAAAAGAACCAATAACTAACTGTGCTTTTCCTCCTTAAATACAAACTTTCCAATTTAATTTTGCAAACACAATCATAACGTTTAAATGTTGTTGCTTCTAATATTATAGACCTGCATTAATTAGAAGAATTTTAACTTGTTGGAACTTAAAGTACCAATGGACCATTTTATTGAAAAGAAAATCTTTAAGTTCCAATAAGTTAAAATTTGTTTGTATATATGTAATAGTTTACGAAACATATTTTCAAGACTCATTATGCTTTTTATATATGTTTATTAGGAATAAATCTGTACGTAATAGCAAATATAAAAAAAGCTTGTACATATCAAAGAAGGTTTGGCTTAGATGAAAGGTACCTACCAACTCTAGGAATTATATAAAATTAGTTTAAGAATTTATTATAAGGTTTATTTGGACCAATATCATAATTTGCAATTTATTTTAAACGCCATATAATTGGGTACCAAATGGCCTTAAAATTTATTGAAAATACATTAATTTGTGCTGTTATAAGTACCTACTTTTTAAAAATTATCCTGCAGGGCCTCTGTAAAATTGCTCATTTACAGATGATATAATAAAGTTTATGAGTATTAATATGTAACGAAATATTTAGTAGCATAAGTTGTAAGCTGTATTTAATAATTAACTATAATTATATTTCTAAGTTTTTGAAGTGGAATGTTACAAACGCACAGTGTAATTTTAAATGATTGGGGACAATTTGAATTTGGCGCCATGCTAATTTACTGTTACGTTGCCAACATGCAATTCGTTTGGCGTGCTCTATCAGTGGCGTCGCGAACAGGGATGGTTAATATTATACAATAATTAGAAAAACGATAAAATTATAACCGAAACCATTGAAAACAACAAAGAACCGAAAATCTTCAAGAAGCAAATTAATATTGGTACTGAAAGAGTAATCACAAATCGAGAAGATATATATACAAGCAGGGTAGAACCAAATGCAAAAAAGAAAAATGAAAATACAGATACTGGTTCGGAAGATATACCATAAATAACACTGGAGAAACAAACAGACAGAAGACAGTAGTTGCTCAACAAATATCTAGAACAACACCGAATCCCACATCCCTGGCTAAAAGCAGAAGCGATTCTTCTTCAAAAAAGGTGACATAAAAAACTTAGACGATTACAGACCTATTAGTCTTCTTTCTCAAATATTCTTACCGACAGACTAACTGGGAAAATAGACTTCCCACCTTGCACTCGCTCCAATCAGAGGATTCATGCTAGGGGACTTCTGGCCTAGTATGGCCAGTGTCAGCAGCATCCCTCTGGCAAGTATCTTCAGGTTCACTTAAAAGATGCTGCAAGGGACTAGTACCATGGGACCACCTGAGGCCTAAGCGCACGTGACTCAGTCACCCTCCACCCGCATTCACAATCCAGAATCTCACCAACAGACTGTTTTAAATCAAGGTATAGCACATGCGACCACTTACATACCATTAGGAGCCTAATTGAATAATGCAACGAATATAATATAGAACTCTACTACTACTACCTAGCCTTCTTTGACTACCAAAAGGCTTTTAATACCATTGAAACTTTGGCGGTATTAAACTCAATAAGTACAAGTCGAATCGATAAGAGATACACAAAATTAATTATTGATAACATCTACTCGAAATCAGGGCCATGGGCAATGGACATCGTTTAACGCATAGAAAAACTAAAGTGGCAAGGTGGACAATAAGATTGTTGCAATGGAGACCACGCCATGGAAGACCAAAACGCAGATGGGTGTATGATGTGAGGCGGTTCGCAGGAAAGAATTGGTTCAAGAAGGCTAGGAACAGAAATGATTGGAAAATACTAGTAGAAGTTTTTGTTCAGGAGTGTACTGGGATGGGCTGAACAAGAAGAAGAAGAAGAAGATCTACTACTTGAAAGCAAAGATGCACATACTTCTTTGGGAAAATACCAAGGAGATCCCCATAAGACGAGACGTGCGTCAAGGTGATACCATCTCACCGAAACTGTTTATATCTGCTCTCAACAAAATATTTAGAGAAATTAATAGACTTGGTCTGATAAAGGCATCAACAGAAATGACGAATATTTAAATCACCTTATAAGTAGTAAGTAATCCTCGAGATCTCCAAGACATGGTAACAGATCTGGACAATCACTCAAAAAAATTGGGCTTACTACAAACATTAAAAAAGACAAAAAGGAACCAGAAAACGTTGACCAGAAAATAACAACCAAGAAAGCCAACATGAATGACGAAATAACTAGAAGAATCTGTTTATCCTGGGCGGCTTTCAGAAAATTGGAACTCATCTTTACATCAGCTGTGCCCAACAGTTAAAAAAAAATATCTGCAATCAGTGTGTACTTCTAGTTTTCACATATGGAGCTGAGATATGGTGCCTCGCACAACTGCTAACCAGAACTCAAGGAAATTAGGCTTGCGGATAAGAAAAGGAACACCTTGATAAGGGAACAAACTAAACTAGTAGACAGCATCGAAAGAGCAGCCAAGTCAAAATGGTGGTGGGTCGGACATGTAACCCGTAGAATCGACAATCAGTGGACCAATCAGTACCTACCTACTAGAATGGCGACCACAGGAAAGACGTAGACGTGTTGGAAGACCGAACGCCAGATGGAGAGATTACATCGAAAGATACACAGGTCATGTTTGGATGAGAGAAGCGAACAATAGCAAAAGATGGAATGAAATGGGAAAACCCTACATCCACAGTGGAATTTAAAAAAAAATTGGTTATTATTTATTTTCTTATTGTATTAGAAGACAGATGGTCGGTCTAAAACTGTAACTAAATGATGAAGAAAAGAAAGACCAAAATCAAGGTGGACCGATGAAATTGCAGAAGACAATGGATGGAAATGGCACAGGACCGAGCTTGGTGGAAGGCCTTTACACGTTTACGGGATGCATGAAAGGCTACATTACATTACATTATATTAGAAAACAAAATAAATAAAATATGAAAAACCTCCAACAACGTTAGCGAGTTGCTCCTGTTTTTTGACATCGAAAGTTACCAAATTGATCCAGTTTAGCCAAATTCAAAATATGAAATATACTAAAAACTGTGGCCCCCAAATTCAAGCTGTGCTTAATCATCTAAAATCACACTGTAGGTATACCGACTTATTTAAGCATATTTAATATCTAAGGTGACGATTTGTGATTGTGGGTTAAGAAAATTGCATTGAACTGTTATAAACAGATGCCTGCATCTTTCTTTTAAGATCAGTAAATTTATTAAATTACCCATTGTAACATTAATTACGAAGACAAATCTGAGAACATTTTGTTTTGTGTTGAGTTTCAAATGTTTTCCCTAACGTCCGGCTGTTTTTCTAGCTTGAAGGTTTTCGCAGGTAATCTGTTAATATTCTTAAGGGCAACTGTAATCACTGATAAAATTTAAGTTTAGCTTATAGAATATTGCTTGTTATAAAGGCCTCAGAATGCTGGCCTTAAAATTTTTATCGATTTTTTATATTAAAAATATTATAAGGCATATGTAAGATTTGTTGTAATTGCTCATCGTGGCATTAAGTGGAGTTTCTTATAATATACGTAACTGTTAACAATCAGTTATTGTTTAAACAAGCAAGTACCAAATCTCTATATCTAAGGTATTTTCAGTACCTATCAGAGATCTTTGTAAAGTTTAATCTTTCTGCTATGTGTGTGCACAACAGGACGTTTTAAGTAAAAGTTGTAATTTTGAGAACTGCATTTTTTATCATACAGTGTTGTAAATACTTATTTCTTTTGTAAATTTCGTAATTTGGATAATTATTAACCGCATTTTAAATACTGTGGAACCCTTAAGCTTGGCCCCTTTGTTACGCCACTGCGCACGAAGGGAATTTTACTGCGGAAAGTTGGTGGTGCAGTTCTAGGTCGTTGACATTTAAAGCTAAATCAGCGAACTGTTTTATCAACAGTAGTTGACGTTTATGGTAGCGTCAATAAAAACAGTAACAAATTGTTTACTAACACGTTTTTAAAAGGTATGCACTGACTGATTCCTAATTTTTAACTTAAAAAACACAAGTCAACAACGAAGCCGTACAGTTTTACTGCCATACAAACATGAGGTGAGTGAATAACCAAACAACAGCCGTGAAAATTTAACACATTTTTTTGCATGTTGTAGTGGTCCAAGAATGAATACAACACCAATGAATGGCAGCAATAGAAGGCCTACGAATTTAGGTCGAATACCGCCAATAGAAAGACCTACATGTGCTCAACATGATGATCTTATCAAATTTATACACGATTCATGGAACAAAGTTTCGCAGGAAGTAAACAGAAACACCGGTAACACTGCCATTTATTATCACGAGCAAGAGCCTGAAATTTTAAAAGATTTTGAACCGTTCGACCTCGAGGCGTACTGGGGAAGACGGTTGATTCAGAATATGCAACAACATACGCAACATTCATAGTGAACTTTCTTTGCGTATACTTAATTTGTCTTTTATTCGTGGAGGTATATCATTTAATCTATTTGAGTGGCATTATTTTATAGCAAATATATGACATGGAAGGTTTAACTAAGTTTGTTCAAGGTTGTTTTTAGGTTTGGGAACCGTTTTAAACGACTCATACCAAGAATGTGGGTATATGTTTTAATTACGGTATTTAAATCATTTTTTATTTATTCGAGTAAATTTATCAATTTTGATGATGCAGGACCTTTGGTTTGTTATACAATTACTGCAAAGGAATAATGATATAATATCGCAGGGTCTAGTAAAAGCTTGCCATTATCTTATTGATAAATATAATGTAATCATGATTGTAACATGTAAATAATATGCAGTACAAATGGAAGCAATCATGATACAAATGGGTTGAATACATAGAAACTTATCTTATTTTTTGTATTGACATTCCCTTCTAAAAGTAAATGGATATCGCTGATACAGATTGATTCAAGTCAGTATTATGAGATGATAATTTACGACAAGTCGATTTCGAACAGCTCACTGAAAATTTAAGAATGATTTTATTATTTTTAATTAGCCATTTGGTGTTCTGTCTATCTTAATAAGCCACTGTGGTTTGTGCCGATGCAAACCGTTTGAGTTTATTTTATTACGATATAACGGCCGATAATGAATTGTAGTTTTCTTTCTGTACGATTAAGAATGCCACAATATTACGTTGGTGATCCATTAAGAAATTAAACAGATTCGGCGATTAAAATTACGTTATACAAATTGCCAATAATTTTACACCATTTATAATTTTTGCTTTTACACATGGATGATTTTAAAATGAGCACCAAACCACGTTTCATTTCAATTTGGGGTGTACCACATCTATCGTCATACTTCTGATTTACATTGACATCAAATTTCGAACAAATGTTTTATTATTTTAATGTTAAGAACAGGATTTAAGTAAGAACGTTTGTTCAATTTTTTGGCATGTTCATTCTGTATGTTTATTGTAATTTGTATTTATATTTAAAGAATAAACTGTTAAATATTTATTATTGCTTTTTAATTCCTATTTTCAGTATTGCAACACTTTTATGATGTTCGTAAGAATCTTGCAACCATAAATAATGCAAGTAAGTTGCGACTCGTGCATTAATATTGAATTTCGTGTGTGAATTTCATGTAGAAATGTAAATTAGACTTATTGTGCACCGTCGTGAAGTTTATGGCCGGTTGCATCAACGGTTGATTACTCTTTAGCCTGGTACGACCTTTTCGAAAATTCGTAACAAAATCTTTTCTCTGCAAGGCACTTAACAGTGAACACAATGTACCCTAAGGCCGAGCGCTCACCGAGATGACGTGACATATGACATGACGCGCAACGTGACAAGTGACTTACTTGTAACACGTCACTTCATATTAAACCAATATAAATATATGAATCGGCGCTCACCGACCGGATATGACTACGACATGTTTTTAAACGTGTCATATCAGTACCCAAAAAGTGCAGCATGTTCCACTTTTGTCGCATGTCACTTCTGAAATACACCACTTTGTAGACGAAACGCAGTACAAATAGAGCTTCGTTTAAAATTTTTAATTTAATTTAATTTAATAATGAAAGACGATCAAGATTTTAACATTCGATTTGTGGGAATAGTGGAAGACCACTCCTGCATTTATGACTACACAAGTGCTGATTATAGCAACAGAATAATCCTAGATAATGCGTGGGAAAAAATTGCCAAAGAATTATCGGAACCAGGTAAAGTAAAAAGCATTTCTATTTATTGTAACATAATAGTTAGTTTCACAATTTGTTAATTTAACTTAAAATATAGATTACTTTAACCATTTCTTTTAATTATAAAGTGATTATACTTTTAACAAATTTTATACAAATATTTTAAATGTTTAGTTTTTAACTGTGTATGAAATTTAAAGTTCTTGATTAATTAGTGATTAAACACAATATTTCTCTTGCCACGGCAGTGCTCCATTGGGCTGTAAAAAGAAATTACATAGACGATTTCTCAACTCAATTGCAGTGTTTGTGGGCCTACGATGATTGGCCTGCCTTGCATGTGACGAATCTTCATTAGTATTTTTTTCAAAATGTTGTTCCATGATCGGTTTTGAAAACACTCCATCATGAGTTCGTATAAAATTATGTAATATACAAACTGCCTGTATGATGCTGTCAATCTTATTAATATCACAATTGATTGGAGTTTCTAAAAGTCTAAACTTGGAAGCTAGCATACCAAAGGAACATTCTACGGATCTGCGTCCTCTAGAAATTCTGTAATTGAATATTCTTTTTTCGTTTGTTAGTTGCCTCCGAGGATACGGTTTCATTATATTGTTTGTAAGAGGAAAAGCTTCATCTGCTGCGAAGTAAAATGGAAAACTGAATTCATTGTTTTCTCCAGGCAATGGAGCCGGTTCTGGGAGTTGTAGTTCTTCATTGGATAATGCTTTTCCAAACGAACTCTCTTTTAATGCCTTGCCATCACTATTTCGTCCATATTCGCCAATATCAACTGATAAAAACATTCCATCTGCATCTGAGACAGCTAACAGAACTATGGAAAAATATCCTTTGTAATTGTAAAATGCTGACCCAGATTTTGGAGGAGCTTTAATCCTAATATGTTTTCCGTCAACGCTGCCTACACAGTTGGGTAAATTCCATAATTCCCAATAGCGAGCAGCTGATTTCACCCAACGGTCCTTTGTTGGGCTTGGCATATATTCAGGTTGCAAACTTTTCCAAATTGCTAATGATGTTTCGGCTACTACGTTACGGATAGTCGTGTGTCCTCGGAGGAAATAAAAGGAAAGCGCCTTGAAGGTGCAGCCCGTAGCAAAATATCTAAAAGCACAATAAATAGTGAAATTAGTTAGTCGACCATGTTTGAAGTTTGAAATTATATTTTGTTACAGTACAGGATTGTAAAGAGAGATGGAAAAATTTGAGGGCATCTTACACTAGGCATTTGAGGTATACTCCCCCTACTGGTAGTGGTGGCAGATCCAAAAAGACATACTATCTTGCAGAGTATATGCACTTTCTACTACCTTTTACTAAATCTAGAAAATCTAAAAGTAATGTGTCAAGCCAATCGTCATCGGTAGTGACGTCCCCCGAACCTGCAGAGGAAGAGCAATCAGAAACTGAAGTTGATGTTGATGACTCTCAAACTGACCAAGATATTGACGTAGTAAGTCCAGCGCCAACTAGCGAAGATATTATCGTTTCCCCAGCTAAAAAAAAGGTCAGAAAACAATCGAAATCGTGCGTATCCGTTGAAGATGTCAACAGATCAGCATACGAGTATTTTCAAACGAGAAAAGCCGTGTCCGAAAGTACATCTGTTGCCGAAAAAAAACCTGATGATCCGGATCTCTCTTTTTTATTGAGTATTCTTCCCGATATGAAGGAAATGACCAACGACCAAAAAAGGCGTTTTAAGATTGGTATTTTAAACATGGCTGGTCAAATAGTAAATGAACGAAACTATTCTGGACCTTCAACAGCGACCACGCATACTTTTCAACAGAACCCACAGCGGTTATCTAGTAACACTAGACAATCGGCATTTCCATCTTCCCAGGTTCAGTATCAGGATCAAACTTCAAGCGTAGACAACCTATCTGAGTATTTGCATTTTGGAAATAACTAACATTTTAACCATTTATATATTCATATACTATATATTATGTATTGCGATCGCTTATGTTGTTTTAGTATCAAGGGTTTTTTAAACTACATACCACAGCTTAGTACAACATTTATTAACTATGTTTTGAAACACATTACTTTCAAGTATTATTATCTCTTTTTCAACCATGTACTTTTTAATAAATTTTAATTTTTATATGTAGAAATAATTATCACTTACCTTAATGTTATGAGAAGTCGTTCTTCAGGGCTCACTGACTCTCTAAAATTGGTATCCTTTTTTAAAAGTGCGTGTCTTACTTTTTTAAGTAAGATATCGAAGGTGTCCTTGCTCATTCGGTAAAATGACTGAAACCTTTCCGGATACAAATTTAATTCTTTGAATACACTAAAGGTACCGCGTTGTTTGACATTATTACGCCAGTAAGGATGTACCCAAAAACGTTTTTTACGGCGATTTTTGCTGTTAATGTTAATTAGATTAACAAGAGCAAGAGCATCCTCATCCTCTGAGAGTGACATGTTACTAACTAAAAGTCTGTTCGGTGAGCGTTATGTCACTTAAAAGTCATGTCACTGTCAGATCACTCGTCATGTCGTATGTCACGTCACCTCGGTGAGCGCTCGGCCTAAGTTGGTTCAGAGACCTGCGCAAATAGCTAGAAACATTTTAGAGAGGTGGATTGTAAGGTGTAAATACTATAGTACATCATCCCTTCTAGGTGGAACTTGAAAAATTTTACAGCTGCCTCAAAATAGAAGTATTCATTTACAAAATGTTAAAATATTTTGTGGCAATAGTTTAAAGCCGTACCTGGTAGAGTGTTCTTGTCACTAACCATTCATAATACTTTTATTGCCCGTTGTAATAACTTCTGGAAATTACGGACACGAACAAACGGACTACCACTGTAATCCGTTCGAGTAAGGTGTCAGTCATGTCATTCACTTAATTGTTATATTTAAGCTGCTCGTCTAATAAAGATTTGAAAAAAGGTGAAAAGGTAGTTTAATATTTTACAATCGATAATAAAATTGATATAAATAATTAACCGTGAATAACAAACCAAAATAAAAAACCGTTATTATCACGTATTAAAAATTGTTTTCTTATCAAATCCAAAATCGAAAAGCGTTAATTAGATCCGGAAATTCTAACATTGCATGCAATCCAAATCGGACGAAACCTTCAAAAGTTTGCATTTTTAAAAGTAGTCTCGTGTCGTATCTTTGATTTTGTGTTATTTATTTGATTTTTAATTATTTTATGCCCTTCAGATTTATATATTTATTAATTATTCATTTATTATTTAATTAATTATTCATTAATTGATTTCTGGTTCAATTACTTTATTATAATTTATTATTTAACTTTCTATTTATTGCTTATTGGTTATTAATTGTGGAAGGTCACGCAAATATTTAGTTCATTTGCAAACCATAATCTACGGTACTCGGTAAACGTTTACAAGTGAGTGGATTTGCATTCATTCCATTTTTATTGCGTTCCCTGATTTTGGACTTCAGCAATGTAAGTTACTTAATTATATTCAGGATTTATTTTTGTTTGTATTTTACGGTATTTAAATTGATATTCAAATTTTAGTGTTTATATTGAAAAGCTTATTAAGTCTATAATTAATTCTTTGTCTTTAAATTAATTTTGTAATTGTTTTATTTGAACCTTGGCCTTTGCGCCGTTCATTGTCGTAAAAATAAAGTGTACAAAGTATTTATGGCTTTTATTCTCTTTTTGATAAGTTTATGATAACAACTAGGTACTAATAATAACTACCTATATTATAATATCATCACAAATTCACTTGTAATAGTTATTTGTACAACTAGTAATGAAAGCAATACTTTTTTTCATGAGTTTGAAGTTTGATGTACGACGGCGAAGCCGGAGTGCATCAATCAAACGAGTGAAAAAAATATGCTTTCATACGAGTTGTACACAATATTTTTTTGCATTTTTACATCTTAAATCCCTCAAAACACGATAAAAAAGATTTGAGAATTGACAGTTGTCAAACTGACAATTTACAATATTTTATTTAAAGCATACTTACTTAATGCAAAATGTAAAATTAAATAGTTAAAAAAAGGGGTGCTTTCTTTATGATTTTTTGATAAAAAAAGTCCACTTTTCTTGTCAAAATGCAAAAAAATATTTTACTTTTAATTAACACATTTGCTTTTTCCTTAACTGTGCCTCAATAATTTTTTTTCAGTCTTTAATTTTCATTCCCCTGTAACACGTGGATCCACCAATTCTGCCAACATAGGTACAATCAAGGTAAAAATCTTTAAGCTTAGGTACCATAGTTTCGTTCCAAAAATATTATTTGTACATCAGGGTATAAAATTAAAACACAGTATAATGTTTTTGCTATGTGCAGCTGCCCTTGAATTAAAAAAAATAATCATGTATTCTCTTTAGAATTAAATTTCCGTCCTCCAAAGTTACACATAATTTTTTTTTTTGTATTGTCAAAACCGCGTCTTTTGTAGTCTTAGTTTTACAAGAATAAATGCATTTTACTTCAATACTTCCATCGTCTTCCAGTGTTCCGTCTACGGCAGCAGCTAAGAAAGGGCATTCTTCTGAAATAAATAAACCACAACGCATTACTGTCTTCTTGGTTATATTTTTATATATTTCTATTGCTTTATTTTCATTATATCTTCTATACACTATTGAAGAGTTATACAGCTCTTTATTACTATGATATTGTAACGAGTGGCAGGTGTCAGGTGTTCGGTGAATAACTTCGCGGCCATGCGTCACCTGTTCTGGAAGGATCTATGACTAATCATTCTACAATAACGTGGAACTTACGAGAATGAAAGCCTGCCTGTATATAAGGCGCGCTCGCTTACGAGAAGGCAGTCTAATTCAGCCTACATAAACGGTCGCGAAATTATGTACGTCGGTAAAGTTAATATAAATATACGTGAATAGTTATAGATAAATAAACTGTACAAATAAATTACTTTAGTGTTCGGTTTTAATATTAGTGTTTTAGATTAGAATTAATATTAGTGTTGTGTTTAGTGTTAAGTTGTTATTTCATGTTTCTTCGTTGCTTAATAATTTTAATAATTGTTAATAAATAATTCGCACAACGAACCGAAGTTTTAAATAAACGTTTTAAAACCGTTACAATTGGTGTCAGGTGTGGGGTGTTCGGTGTGAATTAAAAAGAGACAGTTGAACTGCTTAAAATTAAGTGCTTTAAAACAAGTGAAATGGCAACAAGATCGCTGTACGAGTTGAAAGTGGCCGACTTAAGAAGAGAGTTGGAAGAAAGGGAATTGGATACGGCAGGCACAAAAAAGGAATTGCAAGCACGACTGAAAGAAGCACTGTTAAAAGAGGGCCAAGATCCAGAAAGCTTTAGTTTCGAGATGCCAGGCAGCGGAATTGATTTTAAAGTACTGCTAAACAAAATCGACGAAAATTCTAAATCCTTAGAAGAAAAAGTACTTGAAAATTCGAAATCCTTAGAAGAAAAAGTACTTGAAAATTCTGAAACTTTGAAACAAGAATTACTTGAGAATTGCTCGAGAAAAGTTTATGGATTATTTTAATTTTTGTTTATTACTATGTTTTTTAATAAGTTTTAAATTTAAAAAAATTATAATAAATGTCAACAATACTTACCGCTTTCATTAACTTTTTTTCCTATTTCCATCAATATTTTATCCTTTGATCCTATATTTTTATACTCTGGATTGCTCTGATCATATAAAATGGGATATTTTTGTACAATTGAAATAAACTTTTCGATACTTCCCATTGTTTGAGGGTGCGAAATCATAATCCGCAGTGAAATAAACGTTCTCAACAGCGAACTGAATTCGTCACAAGTGGGCCCCTTTTTACGAATTGCAGTTGCAGCGAAGGTTTAACTTCATTGGCTGTTATCCAATCTGTTGGATGTGATACATCACCCCCTTTCATCATACTTCTTAAAATTTATTACTTCAGAATTTTAAAGTTTGTTCCTAATTTTGGCATCTTAAGATTCAGTTTTTAATGAAATCGAAAATTCAAAATTTATCTTTTTTGTTCAAAATTCGTCAATACAAGATGTTCCTCTTTGTCTAAGCGACTATAATAAATAAATATTTCAAGGGATTGGTATTGTTTTATTACATTCATTACTAAAATAATAGAGGGAACAAAGAGAGAACAGCGTGGAAACTAACAAAGCTCTTTTGAAAGGAATAGTCTATACCTTAGCTCATTTAGACCCAGTTGCGAAACGAAGTTCTAATTCAGATGCAAATTCTACACGTTTGAATATTTCCATGAAATATTAATATTTTATGATCTTAGATAATTATTTTACAGTTACACATAATTACAAATTGCCAACGGAAGTCGAAGTTTCATCATCTAAACTCTCAACAAGTGTTTCATTTGAATAACTTCTTTCACAATGTTGTATAGGTCCATTCTGAATTAATTTCATGACTCCTTCTAATTTTTTTAAGCGTCTTTCTGCGTCTTGGTTTGCGGCATTCGAACGTTCCCTTTCCTTACGCATCGACCTCACTAAATCTTGCAGGACAGCATTTTGTATAACCAGTACGTCGTAATCGTTATGTTTATCAATGGTGCAACCGGATTTATTAGAATATTCTTCGGTTTGTCTTTTTACGTCACCATATTCACTTTCTAATTGTTTTTTCTCATTTATGATTCGATCATTCTCTAATATCAGTTTATGATATAAGGTTTCGTCCTGTTCAATTTGCTCCTTTAATTTCTTATTTTCGAAATGTGTTTCTTTGTTTTGTATTATTAGATTGTTAGTTTTCTCGGTGATGGTGCGCAATTCTTTAAGAAGTTTATCATTCTCAAGTTTAATTTCGTCGAACTTCATTTTAAGGGAAGCCTGGTTCTCTTTCAAGTATTCAATTTCCGAATTTAAATTGGCGTTTGCCGATTTTACCGTATTACATTCGTTTTTATAAAAATATGTTTCAGATGTATATTGAGATTCCAATTGCCTGATTCTATTTCGTAACGACATGTTTTCATCTATCACGGCTTGTACTCCTTCTCTTGCCTTTGAGGTCTGTAAAGAGCAACAAAATTTCAGTTTGAAAAATCAATCAGTCAATTGCCTGTATACACATGCGTTACCGAACTCATAAAATGAAACGGAAACAAAAACGCAGACGTTAATTAATGCCTTTGGCCTAAATAACATGGTTATTTGAATTCTGTATTGCGTACTAATTATTGAGTCCTCATAGTACGCGTTTTGAATAATAAATTAAACAGTTGCTGCTTTTAGTTTTTTATGAAGAGGGATTTTTAAAAACAATGCCCTCAAGCCTTGAATTTCTGTAAGAAATTTTGGTCCGAAACAAGCCACGAAAATTAATTTAACACTGCAACTCTCATAAATGTGCAAGTATTGTAATTAAAGTATTTTAACTAATTAAATGTAGAGAAGTTTAACTTTACAATTAAATTCTTTAATTTAATTCAACTATAAGCTTAACTTTCCTGACTTTTTTGTTTTAAGCAGTGCTAAGTTTTTGCTTATTTTGCATAAGTATTCTAATTAAACCTCTGTGAAACAATAACGTGAGAATTAATATTATTAAGGTTCAGAAGTTTGAAGATTAACATGAAGACTGAAATAACAAAAGAGGTTTTCTTTTAATAATGCTTCTGCAAAAGTTTCCTTAGTCCAAATGGAAACACTTTATCTTCATTCTGAATAAACAACCAGCTACACTACTTCTACCTATGAAGTGTATGATGCTTATTCAAGGTGGATGAAGAGTATATGATAAAACTAACAAATTGCGAATAAGGAAAATCCATTTGTTAAAGTAAAACTCGTTCACAAACCAAAAAACTGCAGACAAATCAAATCGCCTTTTTGAAACCTAAGCAAACCGCGCCAAAGTTTCCTGGAAAACAAATGCTAGCTTTAGTTAGGCATCTGTCTTAATACGTATGTTGCTTTTACTCGCTTTTAATTTCATCAAAAAACTCAGTTCAATGCTGTTTTAAACGTGTATTTTCGTGAAACTAATGCTGTTTTAAATGTGTATTTTCGTGAAATTAATAGTGTTTTAACAATTATTTTAGTGTAATTTCGATTTCTTTCAAGGTCGTTAAACTCACCGATTTGCTGCTTGTGTAATGTGCATGCAACTTGAAGCGAAGAGCTTAATGGTGTATTCTGGAGGAGTAATAATGAAAATTATGCAGTTTTATAAGGTAGGGAAATATGTATTTTATCTGAATAGTTGTTGTTTACAATCGAGGGACGGACAACATGGCTTTAGAGCTGGTAGATCATGCAATGATGCCATATTTGTTGTCAGACAAATAAATGAAAACTCATTAGAATTTAACAAACCCACCCTCCTTTGCTTAGTTGATATTAAAAAAGCGTTTGACAATATACAGCTCCATCATATGCTAAAGATATTAGCCGAGCATAACATCCCAGACAATATAGTAGTTAATTTCATAGAAAACATATATGAAAACAACGATAGCAGAGTTAGAATAAATGGCAAACTATCCACGAAGATTCCTGTCAACAAAGGTATAAGGCAAGGGGATCCATTGAGTCCGTGAGCGTGTTCAGAAGCTCTTAAGATGGTAACTCCATCACTGGTTTGGCTCGCATTGGGCCAGTCATAAATAGAGAACAATAAGATGCCGGACGGATTGTCAAACGACAACTCATGCTAACGAAAAAGGGAAAAGTTGTTTATTTGTAATTATTTTATCTCTTAGAGAGATCGCCAACGTGATTCGTTCTTATGGCTTTTGCATTATTTGTATCCGAGTTGCACTCATGGTTTCAAGTCCCTAGCTAGTGGTATAATATGGGTGTCAAATAGCTTTCGTTTTAAGTTTATTTTTACGGTATGCCTTAATTTTGCAAATGAAACCTGCGACAAGTCAACTTTAAGAGATATTTCTAGAGCTCGATTTTCTTTACCGATAGTTGCAGTTATATTGTGTCCTAGGTGTATACACTTATTAAAGATTTTTATGGTGCTTTCGTCTATACTTACCTGGACATTATCTTTACTCATGATTTTTCTCTTCGTTTTCTTCTTCTTTTTCTTATGGCCAAAGACTAGGCCAATGTCCTGTTTGCTAACTCATAAGTATGAGTTCTGTGAGCCCTCTTTGCACGTATGCTGGGCAGAAGGCTAGTCTTAACCTTGAAAAAGGTGAAGAAGAAATTTATCTTAAGTCCGACCTTCCTGAATGCTTGACTAAGTTCTTTTGTCATCTGTTGTAGTTCATTGGTACCAGAGGATATTAGGACCACAGCGTTTGCGAACCGCAAATAATTCAAATGTGTTCCTTCTACCTTTGTGGCATTTTTCTCCATGAGAGGTTCTTAAAGATGCCTTCTAGGTCGAGGGTGAAGAGTTTCAAATCCCTCTTTCAGTGGCATTTCGATAGTTATTTTCAACGATTTCAGTATATCTCGAGTTTATTCTCGCATCTTGCACTGAGTTAAGTAATTGCATATGTTTCAAAGCTGTCAAATATCTTTTGAAAATCTATAAATGCAAAATGTCTGATTCATTTGCTTTTGTTAACATAGTTCTTAAGGTGTGGAAGTGGTCGATGGTGGTGAATCCTATGCGAAAACCGGCTTGCTCTACTGGTTGATATAAATAGCACTATTTGGTTGGTAGGTTGGAATTTTGGCCCAACAAACTAATGAGATGGTAATTTTCTATTTTTGATGTATTATGTTACCTTCTTCTAGACATTTGTTTATAAGTAGTTTATGATAGTGCCCCTGCTAGTTTGAATATCTCTGTTGTCATTTGATCTTCTCCTAGGCATTTTGCGTTTTTAATTTGTTTCAAGGCTTCTTTTATTTCAAAAGATGTTACATCAGGTATCTCCTCTGATTCTATTCATTCCGATTTTTCTTGCATGTTGGTAGGTATTGCGCTATTATATTTGATGAATATGTCTGCAGAACGTTTTGATTAGTTGGGCAATTTCATTTAGCTCGGTGACTATATTCCTTGCGTGTTTTTCATCCTGGTAGATTATGTTCTTCCTTTAGATGGCTTTGATCTTAAGACCCCCATTTTTGCATTGTTTTCTATGGTTTCCCTCAGTATTCTGGTGTTCTTTGCTCTTCAATCTTTTCTAGTTTCCTTCCTTATTATTTTATTTAGATGTCTATATTCTTATGTTGTTGTTGTAGGTTTCTTCTTTGTTTCGAAGATCTATTGTGCATTAACCTAGCCTGGATGTTTTTGTTTTGGTGGTCTTTAAGCATGTCTTTCTGATTGCGGTTTGTACACTGTTTATTTTATTCCAGCAGCCATTTCGTCAGTGTTCAAGGAATTTAAGTTTTTTGTTGGTGGTTATAGGATGAAGTAATAGTTATCAGCATTTGGTGTTACAGTGACATTTACTGCTAGAAAATTACACGTACGGGTTCAACAATCATACCTAAATATTTCAAACTGAAATGAGTGAAAGCAAAAAGACATTATTTGGCAATTAATTTATTCCTGGCAGCATAATCTAAACTACAATTTAAAAAAAATTAGATTATAAAACTGCCTCCTAAAAACACTTAGAAGTAGGTGCCACAAATACTTGACTTTATAAGGCCAGTAAAATGTTATGTGCTTAATATAATTTTTTACGAACAGTTTACTCCTTTGGAACTTTTCGACTTCCTGTTGCTCTTGGTAATTCCTGAAACTATCTTAAACTTCCTCAAGCTTCCTAAACTTATTGGAGGTCATACATCAGACTTTCCAGAATCTTACCTCAGATCTCCTAATTTTCAAATGTTGTTAATTTTATGTTGTAAAAAAATATGTATGAAATTTCTTTCAAAGACAAGGCTATTGATTTGTGCGCTACGAATAAAGTTAGTTGAAGGTAAATATACGTATCTATATAACTTCAAATTAGTAACAAGTACTGCGTACATGCAACCCAGTTATCGAACAACATGTGAATATATCTGGAATAAGCATAGCTCGTAGTTCAATGTTAATCAGTTATTCTGTGCAAGTACTCTTAGTTATAACGGTGGATATTACATTGCACTTAATGGAGATATATGATGGGAAGTTCTCTGTAGTTTACCAACACAAGGAACAGGAACTTAATGTAAAGCGAAACTGGCAAACTTAGGTAACAAGTTTTTGAACGATTGCAAAAGTATGCGAGTTTTTGAAACAGTCAAGGCAATAAATTCGCATTAAAGTCATCAAAAGCTTTTTATTCTAAAAATTCCGAATTGAAAAAACAAATTTACGGGTTTATAAAAATCCCGAAAAGTTTAAACAATTTTTAGCTTACTCAACAATAAATATTTTCCAATAATAACGTGCCTTAGTACTACTTTTGCAAGCACGTTAATGCTAGCAAGCTTCATTATTTATCCAAAACTTCCAAGCTTTCAGTTTATGTTAGTATGAAATGTAGAGTAACTTTAAACATACAATATGTTATCATTCGACCGATCACAAGCACACCTCACTTGAAGGGGAAGTCGGAACAACTTTATCTGATAGCATTGGGAATATTCTGTTTTCTAATCGGAATTTTCATACCTTTATAATACCGACCCTCGTTTTATATATGTTTAGACGGAGAATTGGCAGTGCCAAAAACACTTTTCGAGCTCTGATTGTTATATGAAGCGGTATTCCTAATACGCTAGAGATAATTTTATATCCTGAAACCGGCGAAACTCAAACAAGTAGGAAACTGATCGTTTGTTGTCGAAAATGTTTCGTTCGTATCCTTTTATGTATGTTTACGAGTTTACTTTGGCTTGAAAGGTCTCTATTTTTTTCACTGTGTTTATATTAAATTAGGTGGGCATATTGGAAATCATTAAATTCAGATTTACAGCTTTCAATTGATTTTCAGTATATCTCGGAAATAAAATTAAGGTTTTTAATTTTTACTTTAGTAACTCGTTTCAGTATTTTTCTTTTTGTGCAGGTGTATTGGAAAATTTCAAATTTTAAGATTATCTTAGTAAATGTGATTAAATAAAATCTGAAATCTGTTGATTGTATTGATAAGCCATAAGGGCGAGCTGGAAGTTTTCAAACAAACCTTTAATTTAATTTAATGCAAGCTTTTCTTTTTAAGAAAACAGGGAATAAGCAATGTAGATTATATAATTTGGCTTCAATAATTTATTATTTCTATTAATATTTTTTGCATTGATATTAAATCATCCAAGCATACTGGAAAGTGTCAAACTCGAAGCTTTAAATTTTTTTAAAATTTTGTAATTTCAATTTTTACAGTTCGTATCTTGTTGTTTATGTCCTGACATTCAATTTCCTAAAGGCTTTGAATTCTTCACCATCAAGTCGTTATTTTGCAATAAATTTTTAATAAGTGACAAAAAATTATGTTGTTCGTCTGACCTTTCTTGATGTTTATAAAGTTTTTTAAAATATGCTTCCCATTTTCTTTTCTCTATTTTTGGGAATGTTTTCCTTGTTCTATTTTGTTGATTTACATATCCAAATATCTTTTTGTTGTGTTTATTATGTTCTTATCGTTCTTGCATCTGCATATCAATCCATTTTTACATAGTTTATTTGGCTCTCCCCTTATCTCTCTCTAATTTTGTAACTCCTTTTCATCTTCTGTTTGTATCCATCTTTGTCTTGCTTGATTCTTTTTTCTTTGCATTCTTCATCAAACCAACTGTCTTTAACTGTATGCATTCTTTCTCCTGAAGTATTTTCCGTCGTATGTATTATTGCATCTTTTATGTTCTGCCATTCTGCTTCTATACTAGCGTTTACGTTTGTTTCCATGGATTCAGTATATTTCTTTGTGACCTCTTCTTTATTCAGATGTTGTGTATTCCATTGTGTTCTGACTTTTTCTAGTTTCAGGTGTTTTATTATTTTCTTCTTTATTTTTGCAATTACCAGGATATGGTCAGTATAACTAGGTCCTTTAAGCAAGTTAATTAACAATATTTTTCCTTCAACTTTAAAATTCGCTAAAGTGATTCATATTCCTGTAACGCAGCAGATGAATCTAACAATTTCAGGCCCGTCTCGGTGTTGCCAATTTTATCTAAGATATTCGGCACTTTTAAAAATCAAATATACTTTGAAAATAATAACTCATTTAGTCACCACCACTTCGGCTTTAGGTATGGTAAATCAACAATTGCAAATTGTAAGTCACTTAATTAAGATAAGAATGTTTATTGATAGTGTTTTTATGACTTGCAGCAGACATTCGATTGTGTACCACATGAAATTTTATTAGACAAGTTAGTATACGAATACCAACTAGATTAGGTTAGAATATCTTAGACCCAATTATTATAGCACTTGGTTTTTTAAACGTGCATCACCGAATATTGTCAGTTTGCCATCGAATGCATTCAAGGCTATGTATCTGATCAATAATGCCTACTACCAAAGAGCAGTATACTGCTCTTTGCTTCTACTCTATTGATGACTAATTGAATTGTACTGTGTCTATTTGAAGCTTCCGTTAATTGCTGTGATATGTGTACCTTATTATTATTGTATATGTTTGAATGTTCACAAGTGTAAAACCAATATGCGATATAATGAATAGAAATTATTCTTATTATTTTTGTGTTAAATGAAGCTTGAAAGGCAGGTTTTCAGTTCTTAAAAGTTGTAGTCAGTTTTTGTGAAACCATAAAACTGAATTTTATTTTAAGATAAGTTTCAGCAAATCTGAACGTACAAAATTAATCGCTATAGTTTGGAAACGGTCGAAAAGGTGCAAAGTAAAGATATTATAACCCCAAATCAATCATACACCACAATTTCTGTGAAAACTGCTTTTCGATCAATCAAAGCCACAATAATATAAAAGAAATGTCACCTCCCTTTTCATAACATATCGCATTTGATCAATTTTTTTCCGAAATTTATTACGTTTTTATTCGTTCTGATTTATACTGTAAAAATATAAAAAACAGCCATTCAATGCTTTGCTAAGCAAGATTTTATGTTTTAATCGTTTTGAACGCCTACTTCTTGGGATGTGATGGGACGAATATAGATTGAAAACCTTTCGCGGGTGGTATTTTAATATTTTTGGAAAAGTAATTATTGAATCGACAAATTTAATAGAAGCAAATGACTTTCCCGAAGGCTACTCAGAAAACAGATTTTGTTTGAGTCAGTTTCAGAAAGTTCCATTAAAGAAAAATATTGAGCCTTTTGTTTGCACACTTTATCTCGTAAATGGTCACTGCTCTCGTGGGAAGCATTTTCGAACAAATGTTTGCTGAAATTTTTCGACTTGGATCTGCTTCCAAATGAATTCATTTTGCTTTCAAGGTGATTTACGTAAATAAAACGAAAATAATTCCCATTTAATGGAGAGCAAACATTTACTAATAAATAACTCATTAAAAATCTTGTTATGAAGTCTTTGTGTAAATTTGTTATTTAATACGGCCATAAATAATTTATTAATATTCCGAAAGGATGGTCCAGTTTTTCAGTATAGGCTCACAAGCTTTGGTTTTTGTGGGTATTTGTGGCTTTGAAATTTTTTGTATAATTAGTTTCGTGTTAATCCTTTGGGAAGGAAGTTTTAGGTTTTAGGAAAGATAACATTTTGGGATTCTAGGAACACAATTACCTTAAGGATGTCTAAACTGTAAAGGGACTGGTTTTAATGCCGTATTATAGTAAGGTGGTTGCTCTACTGACTCCTTTATTAGTGTATCAAATCTTGTTGAAACTAAAATATTTTATGTCAAGCCTAAGAGAAACTTTAAACTTGATTTTGGGACAATAATTTTAGACAAAAGTCCGGAACTTTCCACAGTGAGTTTTAATTTAACTAATTGGTTTATCACACATTGCTAACTTTAATAGCCCAAGGATTACATAAAATCATCCTCGAGTTCTGTTACGTTGTTAAATTAATTAAACCCTGTTATTAAGTAAAAACCGTTTTTAGTGATCTCTAAAGGTAGTGTAAATTAATAATTAAATTGTACCTGAAGAGCACTCCAGCTATAAAATCCTTTAAGAACATTAATGGGACTCTTATCAGAGTTTTGTAGTGTGAAGTAGGATTACTGTCACAATATTGGATTTAAAGTAATTAGGAATTTGCAACATTAATTAAAATTGAGAGCAAAGGAGCTTATTGGCTAGCGACTATCTTAAAGTAAATTAGAAACTTCAGAGTGAACAGGTACTTACTGAAGACATTTCCTTTGCGATACGTTCTTCCGCGGACTCGATGTTTTTCTCATATTCAGTTTCTTTTTGTTTCAACAGCCCCGAATAAAAACCTTCCAATTCCTCCAGTTGTTGTTTAGCTTCGGATTTCGTATCGAGAAGTTCCTTCCGATATTTTTGTGTTAGCTCATTTAAACTATGTGTCATCTTAGCCACCGTTTGTTGGTAGATTTGGTGTTCACCCTTTCTTGCATGTTCGGATTTTTGTAAAGCTTCTTCGACATTAGAGAGTTTGATACTTAATCCTCCAATTTCCGATAGTTTAGCTATTAGTGCCTCTTGTAACATTTTATTTGCGCTGCTGCATCTGAATAATAATTATCCATCAACAACAAACTGAATTATCTAAATTTATAAGGGTTTAATTTTTAAGGTGTTTAAACTTCTACTCTCAAATTATTCCCTTTTTTTGAGATCTAGTCAAATATTATTCGCGACTATACTGCTTGACCAAAATTAAATTTTTATGAAACCTACATTTCCATGTTGAGTCTTGGCATAAAACTTATTTTTCTACAATATATTACAGTTACACTTTAGGGTCAAGGTTGACTTTCGTACTTGTACTTATATTAAACATAGCCGAGACAGTGTTGTATGGTTTATAGGGTTTACGAGTCACCACAGAAACGCTAGGGCAGTTTTGGGACCCAGTTATATCTTCTTTGTCCGCAGGGCAAGCCCTGCCTTTTGTATTTCGTCTGTATATCATCGCCAAAGAGGTCAAAGGTTAGCGTGAAAGAACCGCTGAATTATTTTTACTTGACTAATTTATTCATATATTTGTGGTATTCGTCGTATTTTTAACTCGTTTTATTTTTTTAGGCAATAAGAATAGTTCGAATAGCTCTATAAATGTTCTGATTTTATTAGAAAAATTGGTAGTAGAGTCAATTTAAAAATAATCTGCGGTTTTTTAAAGTTTAGTTCTAAACTCTTTTAAATAAAAAATAAGACTGACAAAAATAAATTGTTGAAGTATTTTAGGTTAGTTTTGCATGTACTATGTAATTATAATAATCTACCTTTATAAAGTATAAAGTTTGGAAATACCTTACTTTTTCTGAGTTTAATAACGGCTGTCGTTGTTGCATTTTTAAGTAAAGGGAAATGCTAAGAAGTAGCACATTATGCACTTGTAATTTTGACGTTTTATCTAATGACGTTTGAAGTTTTAATTGCTTAATTTCACACATTTTGTTTGTTTGATGGAGGTGTTATAATATTGTTGAAAACTAACAGCATTGCGAGCTATAATTTTCAGTTTGTTTTGCTTGAAAGTTAAATTCCATAAATTCATACAGGGAAATTTTCTTTTTAGTATACATACCGGGTGTCTCAGGTAAGACGCACCATAGGGAAACACCAATGTATTTTTTCAGAAAGGATCCACGATACCTTTTGAATATGTATGGATTCAGTGCTCAGCGTATGTTATTGGATTTAGTTAACGCTAGAAAGAGATAGAAATACCGAAGGCGTCTGCCATTGCGACCGGCGATTATTTCATTGTTTATTTTTATATCTGTCAATTTTGACAGCACCTAAAACTTTCATTTACAATAAAAATACGCAAAAATACGTAATTTTTTAAATCGCCGTTTCCGCATTTTGCATATTTTAAATTGAAATTCGCCTTATTACAACAGCACACGTAAAGAAAACGTAAGTAAATTCTATAAACATGGAATAGTATTGAATCCTATCAAAAGAAAGCAAATGATCATCAGTCAGGTACCGAATGAATTTAAAAATGTAATGAAAATAAGAATTTGTCTAGTCAGAAGTTATTAATGCAACTTACAAATTTTAATGGTTCATGTAGATAGGTGTGAAATTGGTTACATAGAGAAAAATGTATAATTGGGTGAAGTACAAGTGCAAGAAAAATGTAACAATTATACGTTTACGTAAATAGTGATTTTAGTAAATATGTAAAGTATTATGGCATTATAAATAATTTTTTTAAATTATACTTATTGTTTTATTATAATAATAATAATGATGAATCTATTGTGCTTCATTGCTTTGTAGATGTAGATTCTTTAGTAACTGACAAGTTTAACAATTTGACGTTTTGTCGCTGCCAAAATTGACAAATATAAAAAATAAACAATGAAATAATCGCCTGTCGCAATGACAGATGCTTTCAGTATTTCTATCTCTTTCTAGCGTTAACTAAATCCAATAACATACGTTGAACACTGAATCCATTCATATTCCAAAGGCACCGCGGATCCTTTCTGAAAAAATACATTGGTGTTTCCCTATGGTGCGTCTTACCTGAGACACCCGGTATACGCTGTGTATACTTTTATAATAAACGCAAATAGGCAATCCACTATACACTATAAACGTTAAAAAATTAGCATGCTGTGGCAAAAATCATCAAATTAAGTTAATGTCAAAAAATTAGTCTTTAACTGTTGCTGTTTTTATTTTCCTTTCTGTTTTGTATTGTTGATATTATATGTTTTAGAATAATCGTCGAATTAAAATTATGTTGATATTCCACTAATTTTGATTTATTTTTTATTTACAAACATGAAACATAACCTTTACGCACCACGTGACGTGACGTTTATAGTGTATAGTGGGTTGCCTATTTGCGTTTATAATAAAAGTATACATAGGGGATATGTATACTAAAAAGAAAAATTCCCTGTATTTTTAGTAGGTTATTTTACATACATACATGCATACACACCTACATGCATACACACACACACGTACAGGCATTAAGCATTCCTCTTTTACCGACTAATTTTTCCATAGCTTTCTGTCCCTTGCCATTTCTTCTGTCCTACTCCAGTCTAATTCCATTTGCATCAGGTGCCATCCTACATCATCCATTTTGATCTTAGTCTGCCTCTTCCTCTTTTCCTTGTTCTTCCCATAATAGCTGCATATTTACAACTAGCCGTGTGGCTAGCAAGCAAATGTGATCTTATATTATACAGGGAAATTTTCTTTTTAGGTTTTTAGTATACATATACCCTATGTACCTATACTTTTATAATAAATGCAAATAGGCAACCCACTATATACTATAAACGTTAAAAAATTAGCATGCTGTGGCTAAAATCATCAAATTAAGTTAATGTCAAAAAATTAGTCTTTAACTGTTGCTGTTTTTATTTTCCTTTCTATTTTGTATTGTTGATATTTTATGTTTTAGAATAATCGTTGAATTAAGATTATGTTGATATTCCACTAATTTTGATTTATTTTTTACTTACAAACATGAAACATAACCTTTACGCACCACGTGACGTGACGTTTATAGTGTATAGTGGGTTGCCTATTTGCGTTTATTATAAAAGTATACATAGGGGATATGTATACTAAAAAGAAAAATTCCCTGTACATTATATATCTGAAGGTCGTTATGGAGAGTTTGGTTAGAGATGAACAACTCCGCGTTGGCTATAGGTTTTGAAAGCTTTGTACTATTGCAGCCCCAAAGTTGTATCCCGTACGCCCACACTGGTATTATCATTGATTTATACACTAACACTTTGTTATTTATCGATACTTTAGATCTTCGTCCCAGAAGCCAATTCATTTTTATTATTTAAAGTCTAGTTCCTTTCTCTTTTTTGTGCTATGGGATCTCCATGTGAGCCGCCCATCTAGGTGTATGCCAGGATATTTTGCTTCGCCCTTAACTGGAATTTGTATGCTATTCAGAAGGACCCGAAGAGCAGTGCCATGCTTTGTGGTGAAAGTTATGACGGTTGATTTAGTTCAGTTTATTTTTATGCGCCAATTATGGAGCCTTATTTGCATATTGTCAAGATAACTTTGTAGGTTAGCTGATACATGATGATGCATGGCTGTGAAAATTAGGTATAGAGTGGGTCCCATAACGCTACCCTGAGGAACGACTGCATTACTTGGATGAAGACTAGTTAGACAAGTTTTCTGCATGTTTGACTTGATATGCTTAGGCAAGATTTAATGAGAGAATAGTGTTGGTAGGGCAATGACTATTTAATTTTGTACAATAAACCAGGATGCCATACTCTGCCAGAAGCTTGGCTGACATCGAGGAACGCCGCTACATAATATCTGTTTTCTTCGAAATACTGTTGTGTCACTTCAGCTACTCTGTAGATCTGCTCAATAGTGGAGTATTGCTGTCTGAAACCGAAACCCTTTAATCTCTCTTTAGTCTCAGTCTGTTTAGTATTAACCACTCCAGTACTTTAGATAACAATGGCAACAGTGTTATTGGCCGGTATGAGGTAGCTTCATGAGCAGGTTTACCCGGTTTCGGAATAAGAATTATTTGGCCAAATTTCCATTGAATTGGAAAATACTGTAGCCTTATGACAGCGTCTTTCAGAACTATGACAGTAATAAGCTGGCTCTTTAGTATTGTTTTATATTGCTGCAGGTGAAAAGTGCTGAATGGGTGGGCTTAGTGGTAGAGGAACTTGTAGGTAGTTTTGAATCTCACTTTCTTCTTCAAGCGGAAGGGTGAGATTGATATATGGTAATCCGCGAACACCTCGGATTTTTCATCATCTGTTCTAGCCCATGTGTCATCGACTTTACGAATTGGTGCAATAGGGTTTGGGGTATTTGAATGTGTTGATAGCTCTCTATAATGTGCAGTCGTCATGTGAGGAGGGGGAAAGGTTGCTTACATATTTCACTGATGTAGTGGCTGTTTTAACTCCCTGGTTAACCTATTTAAACTGTTTTTGTCAGTTGGGTGCTTGGTTCGCTGCCAAATTTTTCTTGCTTGAATTTGGTTTTAATAAATATAAGTGGATAATTTTCTATATGGTCTGTTTGTTCGTGACTACGTGGGGTAGCGTAATGGGCTGCATGTTATTTGTTAGTTGTTCAACCACAGAGTCGACTTCCTCCTCTGTCTTTAGAGAGTCTTGAATTACTGTATTAGTGGTTAGGTACTCTCTGCACATTTCGTGTGTCTATTGTGAAGCGAGGTTTTCTTTTGTTTGGTGATAACAGAGGTGCTCATTCTCACAATTATGGATGAATGATCAGAAAAGAGATAGAAACAATTGGTGACAATGAAATCCATAGCACCAGGTATTTTATTTAAGTTAGTAGATAATTGGGCTGTAGTTAGTTACCTGCATCGCCTTGAGGAGTTCCCGGCCTTTAGTGGTGGTTAGTCTTGATCCCCAGATTGATTTTTTTGCACCAATAACTGCCCAGCAAGCATACACCACAAATAACGCAAGTTACTCTCATATTGCATCAATTCACGGAATAAATAACCAAACTCGAAGAATTAATAACAACGACATCCCACTCCAACGATTTCAACACATCGAACGTCAAGTGCCTACCTACTACCCTATTCGTACATAAATAACTATCAAATAAGGGATGCTAATCTAATTAAGGTTTGGTTACTTTATTACGTAATCTTATAATCTGAAGATAAAATTTAACCCAAGTTGTTAAATTAAGATTAATTGCCTCATCGTAACGGAAATGGTTGCTCGAAGATTGTTGAAAACTAAAATTTATTTATAATTTTCTGCATGGGGTTTCAGCACGTAATTTATGTTTCCTTAAGCACCTGTTCGCTTTTATTGCATTAAATAAAAACAAAATTCAATTTAAATGCTAAACTTCTGTTTCACTTTGAATACTGATGTGATAAGTTCGTGTATTAGATTAGTTGCGTTCCAAGAAAAACAAAGAATAACGGATGAGAGCAGTGAATAAAGCTTGTAAACGCTTTTATTCACTGTTACGCAATTTAGGAAGGAAACGAGGGAAAAAAAATTATTTCTACAGTAAATAAAATTTATAAAAAATGGTCAACTTATTTTACGGCCAGTAGAAAACCAAAAAGGGCAATTTTCGCGCCTTAACAAAAAGGAAACGTAGTTCATTCCTCAGTGTTGAAAACATACGTGTGCTACTAAAAATTTCATTTTTTCCTGAACATTGCTCGAGGTGTTGTTTGATGTGTTATTTTACAGTTACTAACCTACTTACCTAAAGTTTTGGAAACAAAGTTTGTTTCAGAGTTCGCTGAATAAGAAAGAACTCAAGACTTTGGAACTTTTAATCTTATCAGCTTATAATATAACTTTACCAAAAAGCAGATATCTGTGAGCTCGGCTAAACTAAGAAACTAAGGAGGAATTACGTTGTACTTTTTTCGCAAAATAACACATTTATGGGTGACGTTTTTACGTTAAATACAAGCCGAATTACCAATAAATCAATTAAAACCGGGAATTTTCTAAGTAAATTTACATTTTTGATCAAATAATGGGCCAACAGGTTGGTGAAAGGACGCTGTTCAGATTAAACGAATTTCAGGGGAAATATTCATGTGAAATGCAAACCATGGGATTGAGGTCTGTATTGTTTATTTCATAATCCTGACAGGGGTTAGATGCTGATTGTAAAATTAACGATGTGTATTAGCACAATCCCCCTAATTAATTTAATAGCCTTCACTGTCAAATTAAGGGCAGGTTTTTCATAACAAAGAGTGACTTTTATTGATTAAGTTTTTTACGTAATCAAAAATATTTATGTAAACATTTCCTGAAAATTTTGTAACAAGCATCAATGAATCTACTACCAATAAATTTATTTGAGTAAAGTAGTTCTTCTAATATATAATATTTAAATTTAGTTTTAAATGAAAGCTGGTTCTGAAATTTTAATTCTTCACTTAATAATGTTTAATCGCTTACTTAAATAGATGAAGCATTTAAGAGGGTTCCCCACAAATCGATAGTGAAACAATTTCAAAATATGGAATTAAAGTGGGTAACTCTAGGTGCCCTTGTTAATTCACTTTACCTAACCAAAAGTGGTATGTGGTGTTCTATTCATTATACTAATTTCTAAACTGAAATTAAGATAATTTAGTAAATTACCTGCCATCTCTGTGTTAGTGAAAATGAACGAGAGGGAAATTTTCATCAGAATAGTTTTAAAGGATTAAAGTTGTTGGAAACTTAATTGTGAAAACTAGGACAGACTTTAATGGAGCAAAATATATTTCGATAATTAACATAAACGATAAGAAAGCTCCCACAGAGTGAAATATTCCGAAATTGGGATGTAATGAAGGAAGGGAATAATTTTCATTTCTTGCAATCCCTAATTGAATTTTGACAGGGATAATTTGTTTTTGGTAATTTCTTTCATCTAATTTTATATCGGAGTTATTTTAAGAAATGCATTTACTTGATTAATCGTGTATTGAGTCGGTAACTCAGTCCGGTGGTATAAGGTTAAGTTGGTAATTGAAGCAGCTTTCTTTAATTCCGCCTTAGGAGCTTAGGTTGTGTTCAAACTTTAATTACTTAGAGCTCTTGCGGACTTTTCTTACTTTGAAATTGTTTTAAAGGCTGAAATATCTCCATCGGTTTGTTCGAAGAGAATTAGAACTTTTTATTTCCTTTTAAAACCTCTCCTATTGTTGTTAGCAGCTGGTTTATTTTAGATTTCTTTGAAAGTTTGAAAATATCTATCTATACACAACCTTCCTAAATGGGTGATATTTTTTTTCGTTTGTTAATTCGTGAAATTGAGGAAGCTGTAGGGACTTGTTGGTAATTAAAAAAGGAGGTAAAAATGCGTTTCTGAGAAACCATTTTCAAAAAATCAATCAATTACGTTAGAACGTGCTTTTTTGGATATTCAACTTGGTTATCAAAATACACGTAATTTGCTGTATTTATGGAAAGGCACGTTTCCTTTATAAATTTTATACAGCCTGTTATAAATTCGTTACATTTTTTTTCCAAGGGTTTGAGTTTTACATTTTGCATATACATACTTATGTTTGTCTTAACTACTTAAATAATATAATAACATATTAATAAAGCACATTAGTATTATTTATAACCTATTCATGTTTGTGTTTATTGTACGAGTAGTTAATTCATAAGTAAACAAATTTAGGAAATAAGCTTGTTCTACTCTTCTTGTATTAGAACTTAGAAACTTTTATTTTAAACAAATAGGCCACCGAAATTTTATGCCGAAAGAATTATACAATATGAACAACCTGTCTCATACGAATAATCAAAATTATAGTCAATATGATCCTGGTTACTTGGAACAAACTCCTGAGAGTAGTTACGATTAAAGCGATTTAAAGAGATCCAAAAAAAAAATCAATGAAATCCAAAGTTAGGACTTTCAGTCATAGGCTTTGCCGTCTAATGAATTAGATCTTTTCTTTTTACCAAACGTAGATTTAGATGAAATTATTTCCACCAGTTAGAAAACATAGATGTTTTAATTAATATATTCCATACTTTATACGCGCACTGTATATGTATTAATTTCGTATTATTAAAAAATAAAATCCAATAAAAGTGCTCGTGTGGAAAGAAAAGGCGAAAAATAAAGAAAGCCTAAGGTTTTTGATCCTTGGATTTGAACTGAAACGTCTCAAGTGTTCCTTGAATTGTTGTCCCTTTTATTTAACTTGAGATAATCGGTTAAACCTTTCACTGAAGTACATTTGATGTTTCCTTTTGTTATTTTATGGTTTGTTATTAAATCGATTTAGGCTGTTTTGGAAATGTTTTACGGTTTTCCAATAACCTTATTTAATGCTGTAAGATTTGCAAGTCCAATAAATGAATAAAATTTTATTGCTGACATGTGTATATGTGTAAAGGGTTTCTACCTATTATAGAAAATTTATGAAATGAGTACAGGTTGAGGTCTAGTAATCTAGTTTTACAGCATTCTGTAAAGCAACCTTCATTAAAAACCAACTCTACCCGGTGAGGAAACGTAATATCCGTCGAAATCGTGAAAATACCCTAGAGACCTACAGGGCTACACACGTTTTCACTACACAGTATATCCTTAAAAATTGTTGGAAATGTCGTTTGTTGAAAACCTGTGCTGACGTCTTTACTGTTTGATAAAAAAATATTTTTTCTAGACTTAGACTTATTTAGGTCTAAAATATTTAACCTTTTACGCATAAATAAATGTAAAAAAGCAAAAATCTTGGCCGATTTATTTGAACAAAGAAAGTGAAAACTATTCGAACGGTAATACGATTTCAACAGGGCATTTATGTTAATATAAAGCGGAAAAAATCCAGTTTGAAAGGAACGGATATTGGTTTCCACGATTTTGAAGCAGGAAAATCATCACGGCCCCCTAAACATTTTGTATCCCTCCTATAAATAACTTCGAATTTAGTCAATTACTAAACCAAATCCTACTTATACAAAAGGACTTTTGTCTTTCGTAACTTTCCCTTAACTTAATTTACATTTCTTTTTAGGGACCTGATTTGAACTTGAATAAACCATTATTTCACAAGAAAAACGTTGTTAATGCGCCCGAAATCGAATCAGCATGCAAATACGGCTTAACAAAATGTACATTTTATAACATCTTACCTTTCGATTTCCGAATCTTTAATTTTCAGAAGGGATAGATTATATTTGAAGTCCTTTTCTAAGTTAACTAAATCTTGAAAGAGTCTCGATGGTTCGCCTTTGACGTCGTCCATTATACGTCTGTCATGAAAAAGTTGATGTTATAACCTCCTTTCTGACTTTTTGAAAGCGACCTTCTTGGATTTACAAACGTCGAGTGCATCAACGCAGAAATAGCTTTCTGCGGTTTCATACCCAGTGGACATCTGTAAAAAAATGGAAATGCTTTCGTATTGTGAAATATTTGGTTCGTTGTATGAAGACATATTTTAGCCTTCAAGTTCCTCCAGGATTTCAAAAGTAATACCCAGAACTGAAGAGTATATAATTATTTAATGTTACAGATCTCGCGACATAGAAGTGCTAGGTCGTAATATTTTTATGTTAGGCGAAACTGTTTCATTAGGGTGTAATTTAAACGTTTTATTTTAGCTTATGTAATTAAATTTGGAGTTAAAGGAAAAAATATAAAGGAAGCCTTATTGCCATACTTAGTACTGTTTATTTTAAACTAAAGCTTCTTTGTAGTGCAAACATCATTAATTGTTGTACAAGAGCAGACGAGTTTGTATCTAAAATATAAAGACTTTAAGAATACACAAAATAAATTCTATGTTTATTTAAATATATTAATAGTTAGTTGATCTTTTTGTTACTTTTGTATTGTGGGGTGCCTCTTACTTTTATTTTTATTCAAAAATCGAAGCTGACTTGTTTTCACATCTGTTTTAGTATTAATAATTCTGAAAAAATCGGAGCATCTCTAATTAAGCACACATTCCAAGCGTTATTAATTACTATTGTTTTCATGTCAATGTTTTCTTAGCTCCATCAATTTTATATCAAACAACTAAGCTAGGTTGTTTACCTATTGATTAAGGTATGTAATCATATCACATTCTGCGTAAGTTTACGTTCGCTTCCATATAAGCTGTTTACTTAAATTATCTATTGTTTATGTGTGTTATTTACTTATGCTTGTTTCCTGGAGTTATCTAACATAAATTGGTATATTTGGCTTTACTATTCAGGTTTCACTTTCTGCTCATATAACTTCGAATGAATAAAATCGAATTAATAATGAAAAAAATCATGTTGATTTACCAATTCTTTACTTGTAGTCAATTCGTACAAGTTATAAATTTAAAAATTATTCGCTGAATTTTTCATTTGTGACAACATTTTCTAAGTATAATAACGCTATTTAATGATTTAAATGTATAATTTTAAATCTATTTAATAATGAAAAAATTACGTTCACAAATTTTTTTATTTGTAGTTAATTCGTACAAGTTATACATTTAAAAACTATTTTTTCAAGTCTTTAAAATGTAAAAATGCCATTTAGTGACTTAAATATGTAATTTCGAGTCAACAAAATCGATTTAATAATGAAAACATTGTGTTTAATAAATTGATTTGCCAATATTTCGCTTGTAGTTGGTTGGTAGAAGTTATAAATTTAAACATTATCTGTTTGGATCTGTTATTTGTACCAACACTTTTCAAATATGATAATTCTGTTTAATGATTTATATATACAATTTCAAATAAATAAAATAAATTTAACAATGCAAGAAACCACGTTTAGAAGCTGATTTACCAATTGTTTACTTGTAGTTAATTCGTACAAGTTATAGCTTTAAAAATTATTTGTTCGGTCTTTCGTTTCTGCCCACATCCTCCAAATATAAGGATCCTATTTAATGATTTAAATATATAATTTCGAGTAAATAAAATCGATTTAGTAATGAATAAATCTTGTTAAATAAACAGATTTACCAATATTTTGCTTGTTGTTAATTCGTACAAGTTTAATTTAATGATTTAAATACTTTACAATTACAAATAAATAAAATTGATTTAATATGTTGCAAACATTCCAAAAAACGAGTGCACATTTTAACAAAAACTTTCAGCAAGATGGGGACCGCAATTGCTAACATCTGATTAAAAACGTCTTTGAGTGCAAGTTTCCCAAGGGTGTTTGAACCATTTGAAAAAAAAATCCAACCGATTTTATGTGTTGATTTGTAACTATAGACGAGACCTTAATTCGTTACTACACCCCATAGACGAAATTCAAATCGAAATAATGGGAAGCACCGGGTTGCTCAGCTCCTAAGGAAGCAACAGCCATAAAATCAGCTGGGAAGGTGATGACCCCAGTTTTCTGGGATATCAAAAGGGTAAACTACAAATAGTGAATGTTACGCTAATATTCTGGAATGATTGCACTAAAATGTCTCAGAACAAAGTCCAGGTTTAGTACGAAATCATTTTTCATTAGTGTTACTGCAGTGGCTAAAATCAAGAAACCAAACTACTATTTGCTTCTGCATCCAGATTATTCGTCGGATTTAGCTCCCTCTGATTTCCATTTTTCCCTAAGCTCAGCGTTTTCTTGGGAGGACAGAGATTTTCAAATAACGAGGAAATGAAGTCCTCAAGACCTCGAGGAAGACACCTATCGTGAGGAGATCGGAGCATTGAAACATCGTTGGACACTGTCAGGAGACTTCGTTGAAAAATAAATATCTTTTTAAAAGCATATAACTAGTGTTTCATTACTAGACTAACCACTTATCATCCCAGCCTCGTACAATTTCAACTAAATAAAATTGATTTAAAAATGAACAAATTAAGAAAATAAACATGACACCATGTAGTTTCCAATTTACTTCGTTTAAAAAGAAATTGAAATGCATGTCTTCTAAATTTAATAATATGTGAGGCTTTTAAACTGAAAAAAAAATATTCGTACAACCGTAATGATGTTAAAAGCTTTATCAAGATTGATGAGCTCTACTTTCGAAGCAGAAAATCTGACAGTTCTAAATAAGAAAAAGAAATCATATTTTACTCCTGAAACTGACGACCATCCAACAAGGAAGGTTTTATTTGCAGTTTTCGAGCATCTTCTGTAATGACTCACAATTCGTGCCAGTTAAATTTATTATTTTGGTTTTTAGTTTGCTTATTTGTATTAGGAATTAATACAGGTGATTAGTCAAGCTATGTTGCGTAGTTTTAAGCTTCAGCTGAATGTTTACTCAACTTAATTTATTGTTAACTTTTTTAATTGGCACACAGGTGTTTTTGATTACCCCTAGTGAGGTTAAGATAAACTCCATCTTGCGTTATTACCTTATTAACTGCAAACCATATCCGCGTAAACTAGAGTGGCTTTATAGCCGACATGAGAATTATTCTGATGGATATAATGTAATTGCCTTCAGAGCCGACTTCAAAGGTAGTGTTTGAATTTATCTGGCGTAGCACTATTGGGAAAATTAAGTTAGGTAGCTAGGAAGGTTCGAAGTCCAAGATTTTTATTTATGAAATCTTCAGACGAGAAATTTCCACACCTTTCCTCAGTTTCCGGATTCACACTTTTATTTTTTAATGTTAGCAGGTGCAGTAAAGCCCTTGCTTATGACAAGTGGGCTGTGAATAATTTTCATTAAACCAAAGAAGTTTTTGTCTTTTACATAAAGTTTAACTGAATTTTTTTGAACGGATTAATTAAAACGTAGAATTAAGAAAAATAGAATAAAACACCGCGTTTCGTTTCCCCCCTTTCTGTTTGGAGTTAAATTGCTAATTAAGCCACCGAGGTAGAATATTCTGGGCAACGAGATTGTTAAGAAAACTATGATTTACGCAGTGAACTGTCGAAATTGCATATCTTGTGGGAATTATCCTAATTACCGCCCTTGCACCTTCCTGATTATAAAATTAATGAATTAATGTTGCGGGGTCTGTGTGGCTTTGGTTTTAATTGTATTATTAAATTAAAGGGTTTTTTTAACCAATAACCGAAGTTTCGTAATTTATAAAATAATCCCATTCAAGATAAGTTAATTCACAAAACCGTCGGGGTTAAACTAAATATTTCATTCGCAACATAAAAATAGATGAGCGTTTTTTCTTTTTCTCTTTTTAATTAGATCTTGTTATTTATTGTACCCGCAAGTAACCCATAAAACATTATTACATTCTCTGTACGCCAGTGTTTCCGGCGAGCTTGTTACAGTGCCCTCTAAACTCAACTAACTAATCAATGTAATCTCTAATTCGATTTAGGATTTAACAATTTGTTCTCATTATTTGATGCTCATCCCTGTGTCAGTTTTACGATAACGTGGTTACGATCAGGTTTATTCAAAGAAAAATACACGTTTTACTATTTGAATTTAAGGAATAATTAGTCCTCGGTTTCGGCAAAGCTCAAAGGAATAATAACGTCAGCTATTAAGAACTCTGCTTAATTAACAAATGTTTAATTTGGAATTGCTAGAAAAACAAAACGTTTTACAACAAGCAAAATCTTTTGTGTAAATTTAATTAATTCGTCTTCGTAGATCAGGTTATGTTGTGTAACAAATAATATTTTGTATGAATTCAAATTTAGATTTATTCGGTTTGAGTTGATAAATTATCTATTTGTCACTTTTGTAATTTAGGTCATATGTATGTATATAAGTGAAAGTGCCTGCGTGTTGCAGAATATTCAGGGCTGATTAAGCTCGTTTGCTTGATAACGGTGTAATAGAATATATTTTACAAGCCAAGGGTTGCTATTACTCTCGATAAATACTTTTTTTTGGGTTAGAAGCTTTGGAAGAAATACTGCTGAAACGTAGGTACTCGATTTTTTGATTACCGAGCTCAAGCTACTAAACTAATGAAATGAATTCAGACAGAGCTTCAGTTATTTAAAGTCAAGTTTATAGACATAATATGGAAAATTTATTCTTTTGTGAAGACGAAGCTGCCATTTTGTTTGAAAAATTGTGATTTGAAGCTGCCAAAATAAACCTGTTAGCGTTGATTTATTTCCTATAAATATCTAGTTCTAATCTATTATTATCCCTAATTACTGATGTATCTAGAAATGGCAATTGCCCATTGTTTTTTATTTCATAATACGAGTACTTTGGAGTTCAGTTCATTTACAAGATCATCAATATTGCATTTTGATTGATCAAAAACTGCAAAAATGTCATCGACATATCTCATCCATATCTTAGAAAAAGACGATGTTTTATTTTTAAATTCGGTTTTAAATTTTCCAAAAACAGGTTAGTTATGAAGGGTAAATGGTTATTTCACATTGCAGTTCTTTCATGCTGTTCACAGAACTTTTCATCCATTTGGTTAGCCTCGGGTATCCATTAATTATTAATTTAGGATCTAAATTGTTGTCCATTAGCATTTCCCTAAGATCTTTGATTTTTAAGCTTAAAATTAATTTTATTTGTCAAAAATTTAACTAAATTTCTCAATAAACTTCATGCTGGAAATTCAAGCTTTGAAGTTCAAACAATCGTTTTCAGTGATGAATTTTAATGCCAGTCCCCAGTTTATTATCAATTAATTTATTATAGAGAAATTCGCCATCCTTTGCATAAAGCCATACCTGCTTGTTCACAAAGGAATTTACTTGATTACATCTGTCGTTTGAGTGCAGTAGATTCCATTATATCAGTTAATTACGTTTATGTAACGTTGTGGTAATTAAATCTCGCATTGAAGTGGTTGAATTTTCTTTTATAAATATATGGAACCATGATGTACTGTGGTGGAAACATCGTTACATTGCGTGTGGTGACGTTGCAGTTAGCAACGGTAATGATGAGCAATGTGCAGTATGCGTGAGAGGGGGATTTTATTAAGGCCTCCTATAGTGTACTATAGGAGGCCTTGATTTTATACTACGAAATCCGTGCTATGTCACTAAAGCTCCGAAATAAGTTAAGTTAAAAGGTTTGATCTTTTTTAGGTGTTATTGGTTAGAAACGTTTTACACCATGCGAACGAAACGCACCGAATTTCAGTGAAGTAAATAATTAAAATGTGCGAATGAGAATATTTTTAAATCTTCAGAAAGCTTTAGCAGGTATATCCCGTGAATGTCGAAAGTGCTGCTTTATAAAAAGTTTAGTTTCTGAAGGTAGCTTGAAATACCTTAATGTTGTTGTTTTGCTTGCCTGAGTTTATTCAATTTAGTGGAGCTAACTTTGAATATTTTTCAGAGGTGGAGGATTGAGTTAGTTAACCTACTTTTTGAAAGAGGGCAGACAAAATTGTTGATCTGAAGCTCTCTTAGCAAAAACGTTTAACCGCAAGATACAAACATCTCGTATAACAAAGCAGCTTGTTGATATTAAATCAAACGTAACGAAAACATTTATTTATACATTTCGGAGTAAACCAGAAAGAATTTCTATTTCCATATTTTAATTCAGCGTAAATAAGCTAAAGGTTTCCTAAAATTTTCCCTCCAACTACTTATTACTAATTATTATAAAAACCAAAACTAGAATATTTTTAAACAACCCCAGACCAATAGTTATCACTTTGTTAGTTAATAAAACTGAACAACTTTTCTGAGTTTTTACAGCCGAAGTGTATTTTTTCCTACCATTCTGATTAACCTACGAAAAATGTCTAGTGTATAAACCCTACACTAACTTTATAAGGAACAGAGATGTGACACATAACGAAAGTCTTTAAAACAAAAATCAAGCTGTTAACAGGAGGTGAACATTAGATGTTGCCTGTGCATTACTTCATACAATTATATGAATAGAATTCAATAACATAACTCTTTTAGTACTTATAGTTAATATAATTCTGACCCCATCTACCATTTTATGTAAGGAAATTATTATTCATATTAGTCACCATATACAAATTGTTCTAGGTAATTGTTAATTGTATCTTGTTCGCGTCCTTGTCCTTTGTCATACGTATGTTCTCCCATTCTTTTGTCTTACATTCTTATCAGAAGCCCCAGCTATCTTGGCTAGTATTGCCCTATCATTTCTACTGTATATACTTACTGAATCGTTTCCAACTCTCTCTCTTCTGGTTATATTCTTTACCTTCTTCTGTTACTGATAGTGATTATGTAACCGTATTCATGTTGTTCTTCCATCTGGACTTAAGCAAGTCCACTTTCTATTGGGATGCGTTTTACAGAAGGTGTTTATTATAATATATGGGCCATGATGGTTCAAACATCTACTAATATTCATTCTCGTTTGTTTAAATCTTCTAACCCAAACTGGCCAACTGCAGTTTCCGCTTCATCTTCTTTTCTTCCAACTTTTGTATTGAAGTCTCCAATCAACATCATGTAGCGTGCTTTACCGTCATGTAAGTCATAGTAAACATCTTGATAAAATCATTAAACTTTATTTTCTACATGGTCGCAAGTTGGGGCATTTGCCTGAATCTCTTATTTAATTGTATAACAATATCTTGTATTCATGAACTTATAATTGTATGGTCTGTGATGTCTTCAATATTTTCTTGTGGACCAGGAATCCTACTCCTCTTATGGAGGTCTCTTCTCCATCGTAACATAAAAGGTCTCCAGATTTCAGTGTAATTTGGGTTCCGCTTTTGCTTTGGACTTCGGTTATGCCCATTAAATCCCATTTGATGTTCTTTAGCTCCTCTTCTACTTTTAACAGTTTTAGATCAGTAGCCAGAGGTTTTACTTACACATATATGCCAAATACAGTGGCTGCCATATATAGCGATCAACTAATCTCTTCTTCTTTAGTGATGTGGGCGACCTTTTGCCTCCTCCAGAATCTTATAAGCAGATCTTTATTATCTTTTAGGTTTTAGCCACCTGCGGTATAGTTCTAGTTTTAAAACTTGCCATATTGTGACAAAGATGAATGTAAAAATATTAAGCAATTTATTCAAGTCACTCGCACGGGTATTAAAATTAATGCACTAACAAGGCACGAGTAAGCTCATCTTACAGAATGTTATAAGAATGCAAGATAAGGCACGTATATAAGGTGAAATGTACTGAAACTTGACACCTCATACGTGCTTCAATGCAGTTCTGCACTTCTCACGCGCACAAGATAAGATACTGAATATTGGAAGAAGGGGGTCAATTTTCTGTATAAATGCTAAGCGAAAATACATTAGAGGCATGGTTTATATCCAGCCATCAAAGAAGCAGTATGTACGATAGAAGTGACACCCTTCAAGAAGATGTTCCAGTAAATACATGTAAAATTGTTTTATTTTAAATTAACTTTAATTCTGGACTTGTAAAATAATTGTGTAAATTATTTGAATTCGTTTTATGGACTTAGCCGTTTTCACTGTAATTGGAACTTATTTCTTAACTGTTAAAGAATTTATTTGGACTTGTGTCAATTTGAACTTAGAATAATTTTGTATAATTCTACTTTGAATTGGAACATAGAGTAATTTATATCAGTTTACTTTGCATCAGGACTTGTAACAATTTGTATTGGGACTTAAAACCATTTATATTATTTTGCAAAACCAAAGCACAGATGTGAAGTACATGAATTTCACTTTGAATGAAAACCTCTCGTAAAAATCCAAGCAATATTCAAGTGGCGGCGTTGGTCAAAGACTGTACCTAAATTATTAAAGTAACTTATTTATATTAATGTCTAACATTACTCGGCGAAACGGCTTCGCCACAATATTAATATTGACATTTAGGTGTTTATTACCTATAATCTTCCACGTTGGCTAGACGTATTGGAAGATGGTTTAGGATAGGTAAGGATATGACTCGGTAAATGAAATGTATAATACTAAGTAGTACTAGGGGATAGGACTTGGCTTTTCCGGATAGGGATGGAAGAAACCAAGAGCTCACGTGCGGAGATTCGCTAAGCCTGAAGCAAGTCTGTGTTGCATCGGAATTTGGAAATCGTATCCATCGTTATCCCATTTCGTACAGAGTAAAAATCGATGGACTTCAACTGTGATCGAGATAATCCTGTAACCATGATAATCTCAGTAAGAAAATATGGTGGTAGGCTGTTGTAGAAGCGTTTTAAATTTAAGTGCTTAAATTCTGCGATTTTGAATGTAGCTGATGATAACGCAGAATCATTCCAAAACAGTTCTTTTGGTGATGAAGCGCTTTATAACAAGGTTACGCGTTACCTCTCTACAACCTGAAAAAGTTGGTGTTTGAGCTACGAATTCAAGACGGTTGAGAAATTTGAATGCCGAAAGAATTGCATTACGCCGAATTACGGGAGGGTTAGTCTCAACAGGAAAGTCACTCTTCTGAAATTGCAATTATTGCGACAGTTCTTTAATAATAGATTTACCAACAGAAACACCTAAAGTTCTTGGCAATCAAGATCTTGTGAGTTAACCCCTTGCGATTTCAGTTTGTCGCTTTATATTAAAAATTCAATATTTCGTTTTCCTACTCAAAGTTTAGTTGAATTAAGACGGCGAATTAGGGTACTGGGAAGCTTGAAGGAATAAATAACACGTCGAATCTTTTTAGTGTCAGACGAAGAGTTCTGAAGTGCATTGGTAGATATTTTGATAATGTTTTCTAACATTAATAACAGCATTTCAATGCTATAGCTAAATTTTCCACACAAGCTGTGAATTCTTCCATTTTTTTTAATGTACATATTTAATTAGTTTGAAGGTAACCCGTTCAGCATACTTCATAGATTAGCCAATTTGGATCTTTTAGCTTTTAGGCCAGTGCCGACTTTAAACTGCTTGCTTTATCAATGAGCACCCTATATAATAAGTAGATAAATGCAGGGTGGTCATTTAAACTTTGACCTGGGGACTGTTATGAAGCAAAAAATTTCTTTGTCTGTCACAGTCACTTAACACATGTTCTCTGTTGCTAAATCGATACTCCATTGTGTTTAATACAAACTAAAATAAATAATTAAAAATTAATAGCAACCAAATTTAAACAATGACGTAGTAGAAATGCTGATAAAAGGTTGTTTTGTATTTAAAATTATTTAGGTATCTTTCTTATATTTAACCTTTTTGGTTTAAAGTTTTGATTAACTTTAGACTACCTGGATCAGAATAATTATTTATTCTTGGGTTGTTTTGCTTGAACTATTGAGTTCTTTTGCCAAATGTAATTATAGTATGCGTCAATATGCAAATCACTACATCGCATTGAACATACTCAGCCTAGTTATTGACCCTTTGTTGTTACAGAGACATCAAGCAAAATCAAATTATAGGCTACATTTGACGCATCACTTCCTCTTATCAAATATAGATATGTTGAACTGAAGCGATGTAGGAAAGCCCCTTAGAGTGAAACTCAGACGGCGGTTTACCTAAAGCTATTTTTTGTCTGAAGTTCCTTCAACTTCAAAGCGATTGTCTTTGGATTGCAGCCGGTGAGTTGTGTCGTACATAGACGCATTTTGGTGGTTTCCGTTCTCTGTCTGTTCACACCGGAATTTGTACTAAATGCCAGCAAGTGCTGACCATTTTGAAATACGCCCGAAGGGACTAATTTGCTGTTAATTAACTCTGATTGAGATGGTGTGGTTGGTCATGCTTAGGATTCTCTTTGCTTTTATTTTATGAGTTTTCGCTGATCTTCCTGGACTTTCTCAAAATATATTCTTTTCTAAGAAAGTTAAATCCGTGTTGTGGCATAAGCTTCGTAATAATGTCGAAAGAAAAGCACCTCTGAACTTATATCATAATTTATAAGAAGTTGACATCGGGAAATTTATTGTAGTTACGTATAAATTTCGAGCTTAATTGTTTGGTAACAAAACAAGTCTGAAGTACAGAAAGATTAAAAAAATTGTGCGGTGAGATTGCCCCCCGGAGGATTTGAATAAATACAACGGTTAATCAAAATTCGGCATTTAAATTAATTTGTCTCGAAGCGAAAGCTCTCGTTAGCCCAAAAATAACGTAATTTATTCTGATTTGTTTAATGTTAGTGATTCGGTTCTGAAAATTAAACTTGTACGTAATTCGAGTGATGTGAAGGCTCAGTTGGTGTTATCGATTTCTGAATTTTCTTTCTGGATTTAGCGTTAATACCTCTACGTCGGGGTGATATGAATATAGGATAGCAAACGGGTTTGGATGCTGCAATCTGAATTGTAAATTTTTAAATAAGGGATCTGTTTTTTTCTGTCTATAAAAGATTATTATTCATTTTGAAAGCGTAAAGCCTTCTTTCTGACGTCCCTTGTTTACCAATTTAAATACGAAGGCAATAGCGAGTTTTATTATTTGGAAATTTCAACCAAATGCGAATATTTAACACACTCTGCCCATTATATACATATATTCAAAACTTTGTTATACAAAAATCTGCTTTCAGCAGAAATGTATCCGCATCTATCTTTAAATCTCATTTTAAGCAAATACAACAGAAACGAGAGTAAAAATGTTCACCGCAATATTTACCTTGTCGCTGTGTGCTATTTCGTGGCTTGCATGAATTCGTTTTGATTAAAATAAACTTTATTTAACTGACGTTTCAGCGAATGTATACGCATCTACTTTAGTGGAAATTGAAAAAAAAAACTCAATATCGTAACCGTTTCTCTAACACACTGAGATGGTATTCTGTTCAATTTTTCTCCGTATCGTTGACACTAAAAAACAACAGAAAATTCTTTCGCGTAGAAATACCAAGCTTGTAATCAAAGTACCTGTTTGTAACCAGAGACACTGTAGTAATGCAGATTGGAGTATTATTTTCCACTCATCATATTTCTATTATTCGTTTGACTTTCAAAGGGCGAAGTTGTTATTTCAAGGGTATAAGTGGAGTGGATCTTTGACTCTGAGGTCGTTTTGTAAACAATACGTCACAAATAATGCCAACCTTTAGTCTTATGCAATCTTCCTCTTCTTCTTAGTGCCACATTCCTTTCTGGACGTTGGCGAAGGGGATCAAAGCCAGATTGTTAAACGACTTGGCGTCATGAACTTTGTTATGTAATGTATGTGTCTTGTTACTATCTGAAGTCGACCACTGCGCACGTAGAATCATTAATTATAACCAAACGATTAAATGGCTTCACTCACTCAAGTACCGACCTCGAACTGTGAAGAATTCTTTGTAAAAATCATTATTACTGCTTGCGATTCGAACCTAAGACTCCTAGCTAGGAACCTAGTGCTCTTACCATTGTATCAACGAGCTTCCGTTACAACCCTGGCAGACACAATAGTTTCCATCAAACCTACATGCATATTCAAAATCCACAGGAACTGCAACATCCTCATCAGTTACAAAACCTCTCACAACAACAACCACAACAACCCGATTGTAAAACACTAAACACAGCTAGAAGGAAATGCTTTCAACTAGTGATGAAGAAATCGAAAATCTACTCAATGCAAACTCTTGGGAAGTAGTTAAGAGCGTTAAAAGAAAGAAAACATTCTCAAATAAAGAACCAACAGACAACATAAAATTGACCCAGAAATATAGTCCCTTAACTCCTTCCACAGAAATCCACAACCTTAAATCAACCTATAAATAACACCCCAAAACCACCCCTTATATTCGTATATGGACTAGCCGACTTCCCAGAAATGACAAAAAAATTAGCGGAGATCGTAGGAGAAGGACAATACACAACTAAAAGTATGACTAACGATATTGTAAAAATAAATTATATTACTTCAGATATGCACGGAAAATTATCTAAGTTCATGGTAGATAATAATGTTGTTCATTTCATTACACATGCCGCTAGAGGAGGAAAAGGCCTACAGAGTAGTAATAAAATACTTACACCATATAATGTACACCCAAAACATCAAAGAAGAAGTCACAACTTTGGGACACAAGGTTAGAAATATTGTCAATGTACTACGTAGAAAGAATAAAACGTCATTGAGCATCTCTTTTGTTGACCTGGAACCAGCTGTTAATGACAAAGATAACTATAATATTCGCACTCTACAACAAAGTGTCGTGCATGCTGAGCCTCCCAGAAGAGAGAACAATGTAATACAGTGTACAAGACGCCAACTGTGTGGTTATACTAAAATTTACTATATCAGACCTTTGCGTGTGTAAAATGTGGTTGATATCATAATCACCGCCTTGTGTGGAGGATCACATCCCGTAAACTACAGAGGTTGCGATTACTACCATCACTTATTTATAGACTTATACAAAAGAAATTTAAACGCTAAAAACATTTCTTATCATCAATTTGCCTCATCAGTTCCAAACTGGAACCACCAGCCGCTAGCACCTCCGCCACGTATATTGCTCCAAAGATATAACCATATCAAGATGACAATGACAATGACAATGACAATGACAATGGCAATGACAATGACAATGACAATGACAATGACAATGACAATGACAATGACAATGACAATGACAACGTGAGCAATACACCTCAAACACAGAACAACAATAATGAAGATAACATCAGTATATTGCTAAAAAAATTTCTAGAAGAATTCAAAAGCATGTTTAATCAACCTCTTCAATAGAGTAGCATGGTCCTAAACATGCCAACGATATTAGTAGGACAAAACTAATTACTAAGTTTCTGCGTATAGCTTTATGGACTGCTAATGATATAATCCATCATAAGGAAGAAATACCAATTTTTCTTTGGTAATATTAATCATCGAACCTCACTTACTCACAGGTCATACTTTAAGATATCAGGATATAATTCCTATCACACTAACCACCCCGATAACACCGCCTACGCAATACTAACAATGCAATAAATCACTATGAATTACTAGGATATGCAAAGGACTGCCTACAAGCCATATCGATCAGGGTTTATGCCATAACTTTATCTGCTGTTTATTGCCCATAGACCCGAGAAACACAAATCACAACAAACTTGCAATACAACCTTGACGTACAACTACTTCTACACCAACAAGACCAGCGATGAAGCCTGAAGCGATGTTGGTCAATTGACCTAAAATGGGAAATGCGAGGACTCCTCATTGGAAGAATTCCCATCCTATCACATAAGGACTTTTAATGTTAAGGGCCTATGCTAGCACATTAGTTTATAGAGAAACTTTACTCTGATCGTCCTTCTTACCAGCCAGGACCACTGTCTATGAGTTGCTCGACGGTTTAATAATTCTTTGTTTTTCCATTGCGGTAATTATTTACACAACTTCTTCACACTTTGCCCATGGAAGTCATTTCGGATATTCTCGTATGGGTCTGGAATTCCCAGTGGTAATCTTATGGCGTACTGCATCTGTTCGACACTTCTAATCATCATCCAGTTTTGGTATTGGTGAAGCAAGCTTCACATCTCCATCCATAACGTCTCATTAAGATCCTCACATGGGTTAACAACCATATCCACCGCTAATTTATGTAAATAAAAATTTTTTTGGAAATAATTTTGAATTAAGTATTAGCAGTCTGACAATGGGCCTTTAAAATCAATCTATAATTTCATATCCGATCAGCTTCTTTTAATTATAAAAACCCTCTGTTTTTCCTTTATTCTGAAGATTTAAAAGCTTTAAATCTTTTCTTTTGCATCACACTTTTAATTAATTGAGCAGAAGTAGACACCTTAGTAACCGAAGCCGATTTTCCTTTGTTACCAAAGTTTCTATAAGGTTAGAATTTTTATGCCAGTCTTTCTCAAAGGATTATTGTTAGGAATTTTTTATGAGGTGTTTTACCCCAGGGATATTTTCAGGCGTTGAATATTATCGGAATCTTTCTAAGCCCTTTATTTGCAAGATCTTCCTTTTAGGTGCGTTTTTTTTAGTTATAAATATATCGACATCAACCAAAAGTGGTGCACAAATTTTATAAACTGGAGTTCTGAAGCTCGCTGGTGCTGAAAGTTTTAGAAATAAATCCTTGAAAGAATATCTTGACGATTCTGTGTAGGAATCGAAAGAAGCAACACCGTTTTTTCCTGTTAATTTTCAGACGGAGCAGAGCAATGTAGCCAAACAAATTTAATTAAAAATCTGCAGTGGCTCTGATTGAAGGATGAAATTGTTAAGTTTTGTAATAAATGTAAACATAGTTGTATAATATTAGAGTGCTGAATTATAGAAAATCTTTCGTTATTGGTTTCTCTTAAAGAATCTAAATGTATTTAATGAAATTCAATAATCCTAATTTTTAGGTTTAAAGTTTTACTTGCTTTTCCGTCTACAGGATTAGAAAGTGGCAAAGCTGATCAAGTTTTCTAAATAAAATAATTAATTAAACGTTCAGTCGGGTCTCCAGAGTTAAATTACTTATTAGTATAAATGTAACCCGGAGGAAGCTTTATATTTTGGTTACATTTTACCTTAAATTTCCAACCACGAACTGTAATTATTTTACACGAGGTTGGCCTCATTCACTGAAGTTAATGTTTATCACTCAGAAATATATCTAAATCTAAATTTGCTCGCGGAAAATGATATCAAAATAAACTTTATCTAATGGCTTTTAGTAAAGTTAGTGTATGTCATTTCAATTTGTGGAGAAGTTGACTAAAACAATCAAAATCGGTTGGGATAGACATATCCTAATAATTTTATCTTATATCTTGGCCGTCATTGTTGATCAAAAGTTACCGAATTGGTTTATTTTGTGCTTCATCTGTTGTATTTAGTATTTTATAATTAATTAGTACTCGGAAATTAAGCTGTTGTTATACAAACAGACAGTTTACTTCAAAGCTGGCTTTTAAGTTATGACCTTGCATAATGTTGCATCCATAAAGGATCCTCCTTGTTTACTGAAGGACTGATTCTGTTTCAAGTTAATAATTTTGAATGGGGAAGTGCAGAGATCCTAAATTAACGAGGTATTTTGTTAAATTAATTTATTCAGTAGAATTTCTAACAAACTTTCCATTTTGATCAAAATATTACCGTCCTGGGCATTCTAGCCCAACACCATGATTATTTCCGATCCTTCCATTCTAATCTCCTATAATTATAATTCTTTCTTGTTTCTCCTTTTTCTCTATTTTACTATCTGCTGCAGCTGCTTGCAAAATCAAATTTACCATCCCCTCTAAAATACTACACCTAGTTAATGTTATTGTTCTTGATGAAATCGCTTCCAACTGTACTTGTTTTGCTCTTTGCCCCTGCTCTACTCCAGAGTAATACCTATATTAGCTTTACCCCCAAATTTTATTCTTCCTTTTGCGACTTTCTTCGCCTCACTAACTCCTAATATTTATTCATTTCTTCTGTTAATTCTATTTCATCCTCTGGCAGTGAAGTGATATTCCAAGTACCTATTCCAACTTCTTCTATTTCGCTTTTATTTACTATGGCAGCTTGTTTCATTGCCATTTCTTCTTTCATCTTCCATCTCCTTATTTGTGTTGTTTAGTGGTCTTTCGCTCATCGTTGCTTTTTGGTTCTTATCTCATTATTCTTCCCAAATTTATATTCCTCGCACATTCTGATCACCTCGCCATTTATGATGGTACCATTGCCTTCATCTCCAGCTGTAATTTGATGTTTTATTTTATTGTAGTTTACTTTTAACTCATTTCTTGGTATGTGTCTACCAACTTCCTGAGTATGTATTCTGCAATTCCTTTAACTGTTACTTCTTTTATATCTTATTTAGCTCCTCTTATGTGTCTCTCTTTCCAGGTCTCTGTGTATTTCATTTTATCTTCTAGTGGAATGAAATATATTTCTGTACGTCTTCTTCTTCTTCAGCAGCCTTCTACTGTCTACTCCTTGTCTTCTCCATTCCTGTTGGTCTCTTGGCATCTGGTACCAGTTCCAAGCCTTCCGGTAGCCTCCCATGTCATTCAAATTTTTCTACTAATCTCGGCTTGTTGATTTTCTTTTCCCAGTTTTATTAGATGACTTTCCCCTTTTTCCGAAATTTCAAATCTGAGAGGATTAGATACTTGAAGTTCTGGTAAATTATTAGTAATCAGTACCATGTCTCTTTATATTTTTCATTCTAGCATCTTCGAGTCAAATTGATGGCATCCAAACATTGTATAAATTTTTATTTTATATTGTTATATAATTATTATATTAGTTCCTTATACCATCAGTAACCTTTGTGATTAATTGCTTTATGTTCTATTACTTCCAACGCTTCATACACTCCTTTGTGTAATGCTTCCTTGACTATTTCATAATCAGTTTGTGCTGGATTTGCTTTTTCTTGTTGCCACTCTTAACCTAACAGTTTTCTTTGTATTGATTTTTTACAATTTGTCTAACTTCTTAAACACCTAATAACTTTTTGTTTACAAATACAATTCGCCTTAATGAAATTTCTAACTTTGGGTTGAAAATAATTTCATTATAGGACAAACAGAGAATTTGCGGAGCAAAACAATATAATAAACCGTCCAAGTCTTAAATTTATGAAATGCAGAGATTTAACAATTTAACCTCGAACTTTAACATTTCATATCATAAAATATAAACGTGTTTATTTTGTTAAACATTCCGATAATTTTCTGGAAACTCGTTTTGAAACGTCGGTGTTAAAGGTGTATCGATTATAGCTAGGAAGTTTCCTCAAACTTCGGTATTATTGCGGGATTATCAATGCACGTTCTGTGGAACGATTAGTAAGATCTGATAAGTTCTCTTTATAAGCTTTATAAAGCTTTCGCACCGTTCAAGGTGGGGTGTATTGATTATGTTCAGGAAGTTTTGAAAACTAACTCAATAAAGACACTACAGTTGCAGCCTGTCGACTTTACAACTTCCACTTTCTGTTAGTTAGCAAGTATTTGATTGAGTTAATAGATACGGAGACACGGTTTGATGTAGTATTATCGGTAAAACTGAAGACATTGGTGGCCCACTTTAACTTTATTCGGCTTGTTATTACTTCAAAAATGTTCAGTTGGTTATAAATTAAACAAATTTGTGAAGAGAATGGGCCGTACTCTCGCCTCGTGCTTTAAAGTTAACGTAAACATAAAGTGATATAGCTTTATATAATTTTATATGTGTATAACGATATTGTTATGGTAATTAAACATTGTGTTAAATTTAAATATGAGGTGAGAATACCAACCGTTATGCTTACATGGGTAGGCCTTGATGATTGTTGCATAAAATCTGTTTAGAAAAAGGGTCCAAGTAATTTTTGTAGAGTTCATAATCTAAAAATTCTGAATATAATAAGTTTATTTTGAAAGCAAAATAGAGGAATATTTTACTTCGGATTTATGTTAACGATTCCTTCTTTAACTGTTTCAATATTACATCAAATGATTATTAATAAGATTTACCGAGGTTGTTCTATCAAGGTTTATTTTGAGCTAAGGATTAAGAAGGGCATTTTAAAACTGTATTTGTGGCACTAAATCTCTGTTTAAGTACAACTTATTATTTATTTTATGTTAGTCATTGAAAAGACCAAAATGAATTATTTTTACATTTCAATAACTTTGCTTGGGTTGATACCTTATTTCGGGTAGCTTTTTAAACTTTCTACTAATTGTTACTACTTCGACTATTCGTTATATTTCAATGGAATTTATTCTAATTTTGTTTTAACAATGTTTCATTATAAAACTAGTTAAGTTTGTTAACTGTGTATTTGTCAGATTTTTATCTTTTATTATAGGTGGTTTGATATATCTTTAGTTTTTTAGTAGCAATTTTTCTTTGCATTATTATACCCCTTTGTTTGTATTTTAATATTTTTTGTTTTAAAAATATTTTGTTATAAAGGTTGTTAGACTTACTGTTAAGTGCTTTAAATGTTTAACTTTTGTTATGAATCTTGGCGTTAGATATACTCTTCTTCTTCTTCTTCTTTTTGTTCTTCTTCTTCTTCATTACCTATGTTATTTTTCAAAGTCGAATTTACGGCGTATTAGCCGATGATGGAACCAGCTTTCTTTCCACCTCTTTTGAAGGGTCTATCAGGGCCCCTGTTTCCTATCATCTTTAGGTCTCTTACGATTTTTATTAGTCTATTGGGACTGGTTCTATTAAAAACTCTTTTTGACTTTTTTCCGCGGATTTTGTTACATCTTTGATTTTACGCTACTCTATCCAATCTCGTTTTCTTTACGATAGATCTTGGTATGTTCACTACTGTGATATTTAAGAGTTGCTTTGTTTTCCGTGTACCTACCATTAAATTGACCGCGTAAGTCATCACAGGGCTGGCACTGTTTTATAAATTTTAGTTTTGGTGTCAATTGTCACACGTTTGTTCCGCCATATGACGTCACTTAAATGGCTCAGCGTGAATGTAACGTGAACTGATTTATTTTCGTTCGCCATAATTTTCCACTTTTGCATCCACTGAGAGATGATATCTAGATGTGACTGTAATTTCTGAGTGGCTATCTCTGGAGAGCTGTCACAAGGAAAGACAGCTGTGTCGTCTGCAAAGGTGCATGTTACTATCTCGTTGGCTAAAGGTAGGTCTGCCGTGAAGAGAATATATAATGTAGGGCCCAACACGCTGCCCTGTGGGACTCCAGCGTTGATTTGGTAATGATTAGAGATGTTGTTATTAATTTTAACTTGAAAATAGCATTCTGTTAAGTAGGATTCGAATAATAGGTAATATTGATAGGGAAGAATAGTTTTGATTTTAAATAGGAGGCCCTTGTGCCATACCCTATCAAAGGCTTGCTTGATGTCTAAAAACACGGCAGAACAGTACTGTTTCTTCTCGAACGCTTTATGTATAACATCGGTAACACGATGACACTGTTGGATGGTCGAGTGTGCATGCCGAAAGCCAAATTGGTGTTTAGGAATGCAATCTTCTAGCAATGAATCTTCTTGAAGTCTTCTTAGTAATAATTTTTCTAATAATTTGGAGATTATTGGAAGAAGACTGATAGGTCTATATGAGGTAGTCTCGTTGGGCGGTTTTCCTGGCTTTAAGATCATAATGATTTGCGCAAATTTCAAATCAATCGAGGATACATTTATTTCAACAACATTATCAATCATGGCTTTTGATGTATATTCTTCTGGCTTTAAAACAGAGTTTAAACATATTATCATGTCTGGGTACTTTTCGACTCCGTGTATAAAAATTGTGGGGAGGTTTGGGGGTTACATTATTTTCTGTTGATGTGCCTGTTTCTTCAACTGTAGTATTTTCATTTGATAGTAGACTAAACCTATTTGATTGACTTGCAACTTGTGATACTTTGGATTGGATTGGATTTGGGGAAGCTTGTACACGTTTCCGTTTGTATTTCGTGGTTACATTCTGCCACGGGTTTTCTTTAGTAGTTGCCTCGCTTTCGAAATCGGAATATTCGTACATATCTACGTTTGAGTTAGTATCATTTACGGATTGTTGGGAAACAGCATTTGATGTTAAAGGTGTATTATGTGTTGAGGTACTAGGGTGCGAACCCAATAGATTTTGTGGCAGCATGTTGTTTACAAATTGATAATGTGGTAATAGTTGCAGGTTTCCCATTCCTAGTGGTTGTTGATTAAAGTAGGAATTATTTTGCATGTAGATGGGAATTTGATTAGGATTATAAGTATAATTATAATTAGTCACCATGCCTCTCCCGAAGCCTGGAGCGGCCCCGGAAGGTTGCATGGCGAATTGGTAACTTTACGAATAGTCTTTGTAATATACGTTTTCACAAAGCAATATAAATTTATAAATAGCAAGCAAAATATCTAAGTTCAGTACTTATCAGAGCGTCCAAAAAATGATAACACTGTCACGTCACGTTCACGAAACACGTCTGCTCGGTTCAACTGCTTGCACGTTACTAATTAGTATACTGGCTATTTTTGTGACCGTATGTTAACTGCATGTAAAAAATGTGATTCTATTGTGATAAACTGTCCATTCATTGTGTTGACAAGCTTTTAAAATGTTATGGAATTTTATATGTAGGTACTCCTGCTTATATTTGACACTGTCTTTGTCCTTTTGGAATCCACGACAATAAATGATTATTATTATTATTATTTTCATCCCGATTACGACCACCCCTATTTAAAGAATTTAGCGTTTTGGCCCCCCTCCTCCACTTCTTGCTAGCCGAGAGCCATAGGACTTCGACGCCCCCTTTGAGTGTCGTAGTGCGAAATTAGCACGTGACAAGTGATTATTTTTACCGTCAGTTTTGAAAAATGAGCGGATTGAGAAGTTCAGGACTCAACGTTTCCAAACTCGGGAAAGGAGAGGGGGAGGTGTTCGTGGACCAGATTAACTAGTAATCTAAGATATATTTTTGTATTTTTAAGTGCAGCTCTTCTTCGAATTATCATACCCGTTTGTTTGTATATATTTTATATATTTTACTATTTCTTAAAAATGTTTCGTTGTAAACTTTGCTGAGTTTACTATTGTGTTTGTCACATTTTAACTTTTGTTATAATTATAACGTTTCCTCATTAGCTATATTGTTAGTTTTCTTAATTGCAATTTATCGTTGAATAATCATACCTTTCTGTTTATATATACTTTACGTATTTTTATGTGATCAAAGCAAACTATAGTTCTTTTTCTATTTTTGGGGTTTTACAGCTTGGACGTTTTCTGTCACCGTAAAAGTTATATTTTCTCCGTACGCGTTTGTAGGCGGTATTGATTGCTCATAAATTCCTTCCTGTTACGTTTCGGGTTTTTTCTTTCTACGTGTTTGTCAAGTTTTATGTTTATCTATTTATATGCTTTTGCTTTCTTTTTGTTCGTCTTTTTTCTCGAATAATAATATGTCATTTAGTCGAAAATAGTCTACTAAAAATTGCAAATATTTCTTTTATTTCCGAGCAAAGCATCGTGATTTGAAATTAATTTATAATCATAAAACTGTTGATTCATCGATGACATAATCAAACCCTTTTTGATTTCAAATTCTAAAGTTATTCTAAATGTGACGTAAGAACAACCGATTTATGCTTTTTGGTGTGCTTCTATAATTCTTTAGGAATTACTAAATAGGAAAATACCTTTTTGATTTGTCCATATATTGGATTGCATAAAAGTTTAATTAAAACACATTAACTCACCTTAATAACTAATGGTTTAGTTATTGCTCTTACGTTTATTTTCTTTTAAATTTGATAAAACTCAAATTAAGTCGAGGAAACCATTTGTAAAGTTTAGAAAAATCAGCAATATTCGTGTTTCCCATTTTCGTCGGCCAAAACCAAACCAAATCAGTCGTTTTCATTACTTTTAATCTTTAATATGCTTTTTCAGAGTTTTCCAGACTATTTTCACAGTCTACTGATTCTCCCATGTTTTAGTTATTTGCATAAAATTATGGCTACTTCAATAATTTACCGTTTCATATTTTTCATCTTGTTTTTGAATAGTCTTCGGTCTGGTGATTATCAGAGGGAATATTTAAATTAAACATTTCGGTTTACATGTTTATTTAATCAAATTAAGCTTTTAATGTTACTTGCTTTTAATGAAGTTTAGGTTTCGTTTTTCAAATCAATACTTTGATTTTTTAAGGATTTAAGTTCTTTTCAGGCTTTAAGCTCAGGCGTTGGTTAATTGATCTCTTTGTTTCAGGAATATTTATGGTTTAAATTGGCATTTGTGGAAATTCTTAGGGCTTCCATTAACTTTTAGTAAGTTCATTTGGAACATTTTACCTTTATTAGGGGTGGAAATTTTACTAAGCATTTTTATAACTTTCATTATTGTCAGCAATAAAAGATAATTTAAAGTTCAAAGCATTGGACGTTCCTCCCTGAAGAAATAATTTATATTTCCACTTCCTTCCTTTTTTTATTTTTGAATAATTTATGGTGCTTTTGTGTTTCCTGCGCAATTTAAATATAATTCGGTTCAGCAAACTTTATACATTTTTAAATGCAATCTGATGCATGAAATGCACATCCAGTTATTTCGTTTCGGATTTCCTTAATGAAATATTGCTTTTTGATACGTTGCTTTTCTTAATTCCCACAAGAATTTCCTTTTAAAACTTTGTTTTTAGAACTGATTTCAGGATAGAAATTTAGGTAAAATAAGACTCTGAATTTCTGCTTCTAAAAGCAATTGCAACTTTAATCTTTGGAGTAAGAATTTAAAAATAACAAATTTCTTTTTAATACAGAGAACAAACAGTAAATCATTTGTAACTTGATTAAAACCAAGTGTCCTTGAAACATATCATCATAATTCTTTAGCTCTGAGTAGGAGGTTGTCTAGGGTCGGTGAATAAATTGCTCTGTGAGTTAAGTGCCCACATTTTTGCAAGCATTCGTATAAATCATTATGAGAAAAGGGAGCATTTAGAAATGTATATGATAACTTGAAGATATTCAGCAAATATGTGTATCCTTTCTTGTGCAAATTGGAATATCATAGTGCTTCATAGCCTGTTTAAGCTTGGATGGTTCACGAACTGCCAATAACCAACAACAAAAAAATATCTCTGGCTCCATTTCCTGTAAATAACTAATGTGAAAAGGGCAAAGAAACAGTTTTATATTTAGGTTATTGCGGTCGTTTTGTATATTTCTATGATAGCTCGTACAAATGTTACACGAATATCACTAAATTGCAAATAAGCTGATTTAAATGACGAAGTAAATTTTGTTCCTTTTATCTGTTTTTCTATGGCCGTGGTAGGCGTTTTTATAGGTTGTGGAAGTGATGTTGAGATGCGAAAAAGCCATTCAGATCTAGTTTCAAACCCCCGTGATTTTACTATGAAAGTGACACTTGATGTATGCTTGAATTTGAGTGAAAATGTAAACCTCACCAGCTGACAGATTTATTCTTGCAGATAATCTTTCGGATGGATTCGATTACTTAACCCCTGGAATTTAATTTAATTTTGATGGACTTTGCTAGAATATCAACTTGCAAACATTCATAAAAAGTGATCGAAATGTAAACAACAAATTTCAATAAATATTACCCCCCAACAAACTTACAAAAAGCATCGAATTACATATGTGCCTCGAAACAAGATGATTATTTGAAAACAAGGCTGACAGACAGCATTTCACGTTTCCTGAACTAAAACCTTCTGCTACATTTATTATTCATGGAAAACTAAATAAATTATTTTCTTTGAAGTTCCTGAAAATGTATAGCTAACTGTTACTTACCTTTAAAAAATAAAATAAAATGCAAATCCGTTTGTCTGAAACTTACTTTCCTGAACGCAGGAAAATTAATTTATGGAGAATTACAATTTTCACCACATACCTTAAAACCCAATTTTCTGGTTTCTGGTTACATACATATGTAACTTAATACGTTAAAAAAATGAATTCACATTGCGCCATATGCTTAATTTTTTTGAACTTAAGTTATCCTGATAACTTAGAGTTCCTGTTATTTAGGTCAAGGGTTTTGTATTTACAAGTGCTTGCCTGGTTTTCAGTTCTTATTTGAAAACTAAGTTCCGAATCGTTGAATCAATGTGCAATTTACTTTAAAATATTAACTAAACTTCACCTGAGATGTCCATTTAATTTCCATAAAAACTTATCCCACGCTTTAAGATAAAATGAAATGTTGTTGCCAAAAAAATTAATTTGAAGTAGCCCAAGGCTATGCTTGTCCACAGGAAGATTGTTTACACTCGGCTGTTTTGCGTTTAAAATACCTTTGGAATATTTACTGTGGTAAAATCGCTTAACATAAACTTAAAAATAAACCGAGATTATTTATTTTCCACTTGAATAATAACATGGTTCCTATTTGAAAGTATTACAAATAAATTCGGAGATAAAATCAGAGAATGTTAATCATAAACACGACGGTGTTCCTAGAATTTAGCCACCAAATAATCTTTAACAATTGCTTGTAAATCCTGCTGAACTACCTAATTTTGTTTTCAAGACCTCCACTTTCCAGTTGAATAATAGCACGATTCGTATGTTGAAAGCAGGACGGTGTTCCTCGTACTTTTAACCTAGAAATAATATTTAGATTTCCTTGTAAATCCTGCTGAATAAATTTTAAAGTCAACACATACGAAAACATTATTGATTTTCAACAACACAATATACAGTCTGTGTCTTTATAAAATTGACACACCAAGACATGCAAGAAGGTTAAATTTACAGGCCGCAAAAGAACGGATTTAGGGAACTTGGGGAAAGGATTTGCAAGGGTTTTCCAGGTTATACCACTTTCAGGATTGGAAAACATATGCGTAAATGAAAGAAAAATGTTTTTTTTTCTTATCAATATTTTATGCATGGTTTTATTTGCAAGAAGCAGACGAATGTATTTCTGTTTTCAGTTATTGGGCTTAGGATGATATTGAAGGAAGTGTTTGGATGTTCTTGGGATTTCAGCAAGGTATTGGTGGCGAATTCTTGGTTTATAGTTGCGATCACATATGAAAAATAGAGAAAGGCTTCAATTTCGTTTAAATTTTTAACAAAATATTAGTTCTCGTTTCGATCACTTTCTAATTGCTCTTGAACTAATAATTACAATAATAATTATTTGCCAATTTATGTACACTTAGAACTGAACAATAACTCTGCTAATTCTAGAACATGGTAGAAGCTTCTAGGGTGTTCTGGACGTTCGCTATTCGTAACACCTTTCCTGAGGACGTGGCCTTCTATTCCTAATAAGAGCTCTTACGCTCGGATTTGCGGGTGGTTTAAACACTTCAACTTCATAAGCATAAAGGAATAACTTACGTCTTAAATCAATCTGCAAACGTTGTACGGGTGGTTTTTGTGAATAGTAATTACAAAAGTGAAAATGATTTTTGTTTTAATTGGGACGTCTTTCAGAAAAGTGGAATTATTGCTTTCACGCCCCCTAAGGGCCACTGTAAGGAAATTTAACTTGGTAATTATAGGAATAGTCGAATTTTAGAACAGGCAAGAGGCAGGAAACTTTATCTTTTGTGTTCGAACTTCTGACTTTGTAACATGATAATTACACTTGCAGCCTTGTAAATAATATATAACATCATGTTTTTTCTTTGACAATTTCAGTAACTAAATTTACTGCATAGGGAAACGCTAGTTTATTAATTTTTTTATATTTTTTAAAAGGCACAAAAGTAAAGAAACTGTAAACCGATGATTACATTTTTAGAACATTTTTAACTGTTTTGAAACGATTTAATTTTTCTGGGAATAAGCTAAATTATTCCTATACAAAGTTTAACAAAAATCTGTAAGGTTAGCTTTTATAGACGTTTATAGATCTAACTTTTGAGGCTGCTACTCTGAAAAGCTCTCCAGATGTGTATTGAAACCCTCAGCCACGAGATTGTTCTTCTTCCTGCTTTCCGTTTTCCTTGGACTTTACCTTTATGAGCTCTTGATCATATCTATATTTTCAATTTGCCTACCCATTTTTTCAAAATCTCGGCGTTAGTGCTCGGTCTATCCACAATATTGTGCCGAAGCGGGGGTTGGGGTTATGGTTAATGATTAATATAGGCGCGTTCAATGTACGTAGCGATTTATGTAGATACAATAAATGCGACTATATTAATTTTTTATTTTTCTGAATTGCTTAACTCTAAAAGTACTCAGACGGCAAACCATCATGCGGTAATTTCTCTGATTTTGACTTTAATTACGAGTATATAAAACTGTTTGTTAGAAATTAACGTTAAAACATCAATTTCAGTCTAGTAAATCCAATTTTTTCGTCATATTGTGTTTTCGAAATAAACGTTTGGCTAAATTTCAGACACGAAGGAGAAATAGAGAACTGAAAAATAAAGTAAATATTTTGTTCATTTGATTTCTCAGCTCTTTTGAACTTTTATGTGTATTTGTGATTAATGAGTCCATACAAACTACTAAAATGGTTTATACAAAAATCTGTAAGGAACTGTGTTGATAAAGCCTAAAAAATTCTATTCATTTTTTATTACTTAATTAATTATCTTTGGCGACATTTTTAACATTTCTTTCCTTTCTACTTGATTAAATAATACAAAAGCAGCTTCTAAATCGCTTTAATTACTTGCAAGTCCTTTGTTTTCGGTTTAATCCAGTTTATATTCGCACACCCTTCCAAAAGTAACAAATAAAACTTTCCTTGAATTTGTAGCTACAGTTTTCAACTTCCACATCCACCAACGTACGTTTAAATGCCCAAACAAGGAAACCAAAATTTATAGCAGGACGATACTTGTAACAACCACTTACATACGTATGTGTAACTTTATATTTATATTACTGCGATAATCCCGTTGTTTCTGAAATGTTCTTGGAATGAATGTTAAACAAACCATAAAACGTACAAATATTTGGTGACTTTTTTACTAGGAATTTTTAGTTTTAAATAGTTTTTTAATGAAGAGGGCCGTCCTGAAACAAGCAGGCGTGAATTATTCTTAAACCCTTGCATCATTGAATAAAAGCTGTCATTTTCAGACAAAACTAGAATGTTTCTCCTTTAAAGGCATACAAACTAAAAAGTAAATGACACGAAATTAAACTGAAGAGGCCTTAAATGAATAGGTTAATTAATTTAAATGCAAAATATGGTTTCAGTAGAAAATTGTCCTTAATTTGCCGTAACGAGTTGTTTCTATAAAAAAAGATGTAAATTTTAGACGTAATGCAGAAAAACTCATGCATTGTATGTAATCGAATTTGAAATCAGACTTTTTTGATTCGATGTTTGTTTACACAAGTTCTGAAATGCTGAAATTTCAGCTTCTGATTAGGTGTTTGTGCTTTCGTTCGTTATGTTCCAGGCAGTGGAATGTATATATCACTTTTTATGTAGAATTTCACATCATTTGTTTTCTGAAATGTAATCATCACATTTTTCTCACAATATACTTGTTTACCTCTTGTAAGTTATAGAAATTATTTATTACCTTGCTTTTCTAAGAAAAATAATGTCTCCAAGAAAAGTGAACGATGTTTGTTCTTCTTTAATTGGCTCGAAAATTCATGTATTGGAGGTGAATCTATTTTTTATTTGATACTGAAGCTTACGTTTTGGATTGAATATGATTTTTAGCAGTGAGCTTAAGGGTGGTTTGTAGAGGAAGGGGACATTGTGGGAATAAAATAAAAAACTTTAACTGTAAAATGTTTCAGTTTACTCTAACAAAGTCATAAAAAGAACTCATCAGATGCCAAATAAAAACAAGATTATTATCAAAACAAAATTCCATATTATTTATTTATTTTTTGCTAAAAACGGGTATTTTTATAAATCATCACGAAATGTACAGATTTTTTTCAATTACTTTAGTAACAATGAATTGCGTTAGTGATTTGCTATTTACTTAATATTTAGAATGTTCTTCGTGGCCCTTTTGAAAATCATATTATAAAATGTTGTTAATTAAATTATTATTATTCTCTCTTTTGTCGTAAGCCAATTAAATTGCTTACACTAACTGAATTGATTAAATGAAATTTTTTGAAAAAATTAAATAATACGGATATAAATCCATTAAAACAGAAATGAATGCAGTAAGTACTTTAAAAATTTTAAAGCAGACAGAAACACATAATAAGGTTTAATAGCGATCACAGATTAGTAACTATGTCATATAAACTGAATGAAAGCCTCGAACGGCGATTACTTGCAGGAATGGAAATAATCAATTAATTAAAAAAAAAATGAAGAAGCAAAAAGTGATCTAACAACTAAGTTCAAATCCACTAAATTTAAAGATCTGAGAAAATAGATTAATTCAGGAAACGTACAATCCTTTTGAGCAATAATTACATACCGAATTACAGAAAAACACAATGAAATTAAAAGTCGCAAAACTTTCCGAAAACACCTATAAATTACTTCAGAAAAGATAAAATTAAAAACTAAAACATTACCTACCCCTTAACAACAGCCTATTTTCACGAACAAGGCGCTGACGACCAAGCACTGGCGGTATAACGACATACGTACAAACTACAAATAATCTGGCGGAGGAATGGGTCCAGATGCAAAGGTTAGTTTTAACCTATGCATAAGGCAATACTGGAATGACTCAGAAGTTAATGGAAAATCAGCCACTTTGGTGGAAATTTAAAATAGTCCCCCGATCGATCTCCAGGTGGGGACAACTAACGAAGGTAGAAAAGAATTAAAGGCCAGAAGAGTGAGGACATGGTACCCTGTTGAAATGAGAAAAGCGATAGACCAGAGAGTAAAAGGGTATGTACCTGTAACAAAAAAATAATAATGGTAAAAATAGCAACTAAACCAAGAGGTACAATTCAAGTACATATGCCCACTACCGAGTATGAAGATGAGGTAATAAAGAGAACATATGGAGAGATAGAAGAAGTATTAAAATATGTCAAAGAGGAAGAGAACCTACTAATAACAGGAGACTGGAATGCGATAGTAGGAGAAAAGTCTGATTGAAAAATTGCAGGAAGAAGAAGCGAAAGATTCTCAGACTAGAGAATTCTGCACAAGGCATAATTTATTCATTGCCAACACACTTTTCGAACATCACATTCTCAGAAGATACACGTGCAAATTCCGGGGGGCAGTAGAAAATATCAGATAGATTACATTTTAGAGAAGCAAAGATTCAAAAATCAAATAAAAAACTGCAGAAGCTACCCAGGTTTCAACTATAATTTGATCATGATGACATGTGAATTCAAATTGGAGAAAAAGCATAGGAGAGGATAGCAACTGAAGAAAATAAATGAGGAAATGCTAGGAGAAAATCTACAAAGAATACCCAAGGGATTGCAGAAAAAATACAGCAGTAGTATAATACAGTTACAGCAGTACAATACACTAGAACAATCATGAGAAAACATACCGAAAAACATTATAAATGCAGCAGATGCTGTACTCGGCAGAGAAAAGGAGAAGAGAAAACCGTGGATAGCAACGGAAATAATAGAGTTGCAGAAAGAAAGAAATTTACAAACATCAAAACAGAAGAGGAACAACAACGCTATAGAAAACTGAGAAATATAATTTACAAAGAATTGAATTCGAAGACTTCCACGGTCAGTGTCAGTGTTAACAGAACGTCTTCCGGGTTGAAACCGTGTCATTGTTGGAACAGAAGGAGTCAACTTTTCGCTCACCTTTGAAGGGGCTTCTTCAGGAGGAAAAGGGGAGCACTAAAAGAGCACGGTGTGTCAACGTGTCAACCCCGCCAGAGGTGAAACTCTTTTAGCAAGAGCAATGAGGGGACGGTAACTCAACGTGTCAACCAAGCCAGAGGCGAAAACCTTCAGAAAGTATTAACAAATAGGATAGACATCATACAAGTAGCAACAGACTTTTACAAACTTATACACATCACATTTAAATTTAGAAATCCACATACCAACCGAAGATGAACAACGTGAAATAGTTCCGGAAATACAAAAGACAGAAATTCGAAGAACAATCGTACAACTATAAAATGAAAAGGCCACTGGTTACAAGCTATTTACAACAACACCCCAGAAAATAATTCACCAACAGCTGAGAAACATCAAAAACCACAACAAGCAGGCTTCTGAAAGAGATTTTCAACAATATACCACGTACACTACATAAAACAACTAATAGAAAAACACACGACATAACAATATATATATAGTTTTTAAGTGGGTTCCGCTTCGACGCTTGTTTGGAGATAAGGAGATACGAGAAGAAGAAGAAGAAGAAGAAGAAGAAAAAAGAAGGAGTAGGCAACGAACTATAAAAATTAAGACTTTTTAAACAGTAAGATACTTCTAAAAGTTGGGAAAACTTTCCAACTTGTTCTTTCTCCAAAAATGATATGAATTTTTCCATCCGTATTAAATGGTTTCTGTAATTTTGGTTTTCTTTCAAATTCGTGCTTTTCCTGAAAGCTTTACCCAGCTTTGAACCTTTACCAAGTACCACGAAGAAAGATAAGACAGGAGTGTGCATTCGATCAATTTCGTGAATTTAATTGAATGTCGAGTATTTACCGAACTTCAAACCTTCACCAAGTTTCGAGACTTTACCGAGATTTCAGCCTGTAACGAGATCCGAGCTTCACAAGCAATTTGGAAAAAAGCTCGACTCGGCTCGGTTTAACAAATCTTAAGCTTGATTTCGCTCAAACCTCGAGTCGAGCCGAGCCGAGCTCGAGCTGCGAGGTATCATTCTCACTGGTTTGTGTATTATCGTATTTAACTGATTTCAGCAGAGCTTCAGACTTTCCAGGACGTTCGTAATAATAAATTGTTCAACAATAGTGTTTTCAAACGCATATTTGATGATATGTGTTATGATGGAAATACTTCGTGATTTAAATGTTGTATGAGAAGGGATTTGGGTTTCACGGGAAATTCATAATGAAAAACAGTTTGGTTTTGAACTAATTGTGGATCTTCCGAATACACATTATTGGCGAACATTGTTCGAGGAAATGCACAGGGCTTCGGCTTTTCAGGAAATTTTTGTATGTGTTTTCACTTTAGTTTTAGGTTTGATTCGTTTGCGATGCATTTTGTCAACTATTGAATATTAAGTACGTTTCTAAGTTTTAGAAAATCATATTTCTGAAGTCTGGATTTTCAGCCTCTCAATCGATTTTTGATTGGTTGGCTAGCGTAGTGATATTTTTTGTTAATGGATTTTCACAAAGCTTTACGCTTTTCATAAAATTCGTATCGACAAAATGTAGAAAGTTTTTTTTTGTTTGACGCTTGGAAAACACCTGTTTTACAAATTCATTCTATTCTGGGTTTTCACTATCAACCTGTCAACCACCGACTACAAACAATTAACGAATTACTATGTGAAAGAACACGCTTAATTAAACATGTAACATAAAATGTTTTCCAATAAACTGGCAAGCTTCCAAACACACTTTCGTGGTGTATATATATAGGTTAGGGGGTTAGCACACTTGCATGGGTTAATACATTTTCCAAACAAGTTCTGTTTACCTTTTGTAACGATATTACCATTAAGTGGCAAACGGGAAAGCGCGATGTTAAGGTGCACAATTTTGTTAAATTAAATCAATCGATCTATCCTTGATCTTGTGCGTGTTTAACGGGTATGCTAGTTTAGTCAAAAATTTCAATTTTTGTTTGTGTTGCCTTTATGGTAGTATACGCCTTTATTATTTTGAATAAAGTATATTAGAAAATTTCTGACTTGTGCGCAAGACTGGGTAAATGGGCGTCGAAATTCCGCATTGCAAGCGACGCTCTCCGTCAGTTTTCCTATCGCGCTCGTCGCAACTAGCAGACCGTGAGCAAGTAATACGCGAGCCGTTACTCCCACTTTCCTGAAACTTTCAAATTTAGTTACGTAATTAAACAGGACTTGTTGAATTTGAACAATATTTAAGAAAAGGAATTTTTAGGAAAATCAAGGATTTTTTTTAAATAAAACATGAGTACTACATATTAATCGTGAAACTTTAAAATAATTGTCATGGTCCAATTAACTTTTTAAGCAATTAAAATGGTAAGATATTTAGAAAACTGTGGATTACTTCGTAAATATAAAAAATACCGCCGTCTGGTCACGTAAAAGTTTTCCAAATTTCAAAAATGTATTTGGCAGTTTTGTTTTTAACAATCGCGTTTGCTTTATTGGTGGTAAGTGGGGGTCCTGCATGGAAGGACCGTAATGTTCAAAGGGGCAGTGGACTAAAAGTTGGTGTAAATGCCGGTAAAAACACTACAACTTCGAGAGGGAACGGAATTCGTATAGGTACGTCAAGTGGTCGTACTGTGAGAGTTACAACCACAACAAACGCACCGGAGGAAGATCACATTCAATCACCTTTAAGTCCTCCGACGTCATCGTCAAAATTGGTGCTCAACGTGGGGATGGTAGTGCCGTATAAAGCATTTGGTACGCGAGAATATCGTAAAGCAGTTAGTAATGCCGAATCATCATTGTCGCGGAAGTTGGACGTTTTTAAAAAGTACGATTTACAAGTGCAAACTGTTATGAAAGAACTTACACCAAGTCCTACCGGTAAGTTAAGTTATATATATTTCCACTTCAGAGCAGCCGGATTTGTATGGCTTTTATAACTTGACAGAAGGAAAAAGTCGAGAAACCACAAACAATAGGGTGGAAATAGTGTGAAGGGATTCTAGCAACCTATTGTGTCGCTTTTACTTATGTTAGCGACGTAGATAAATTCCGGGTTTTTACATTATTCTCGCAGAAAAAAAATATTATTTGTATCCGTTATAAATAATGATGTCCGAACAACTTTTTACACTTGAGTTGTATTTATTTTATGAGATTTTGGAAACGCCGGACACAATTGTTAACTGTGCTTCGCCGGTTCACAAATAAAGAATATCAGAGATAGCATTTTCCACGAGGGATGGCAAGCGCAAACTTGCTGATACTGAATCAATTTCGTAAAATTTTCGGTCGATTGACTTAATAATAAAAAAAAATCAACTCGGACCTTGGTGAGAATTTTATCGTCAAGTAAAAAAGTGAAAAGTTTGGGGAAATAAAATTAACTCCTTAAGAATTGCATACAAACGCGAATGGGTTGTTTAGCATACCTTCTGGTATTAATTACTCTTGCAGAATGTTCCGGCTTTGGTTGCATTGTGCGGTAATAACCATAACCGGAATGCATATTCATTAAGCTCCTGCTATGCTCTTTTAACAGTAAACAATTTCCAGCCAAAAAGTAAAATACGCTAAATACCAACAGGATTAGCAGTTTACTTTCGTGACTCAGTCGAACTTTTTGTCTTCGTTTTAGTTTAGGTTTTTTTATTTCACAATTTTCAACCTTTTAATGTTTGACTGTGTGCATGTAGAGTCCAATTAATTGTAGGAAAAACTATTGTTGTTACATTTTAAATGCTTACGAAATATGTCGTAAAGGCAGAAAGGCACCCTAGAAGAAAAATTAAAAGGCTTGTGGGTGGTTTTTAGGCCCTTTAAATTATTTACTGCCACAAATACAAACTAAAAACACTATTTATTATTCAGACATGTCCACCGCATTCTAACTATGATCAGTTTATTATTTTTTAGAAAGTCGTGTGGGCTTTAAAAACTTTTCAATATGAGGAAGTTTGCCACATTTTTTATTAACAAGTCAAGCAGTTGAAATATTTTTATTTTTACGGCCGTTGCTGTATTATTCAGTAGAAAGTTCCTTACACATAATTTTTGAAAATGCTGAAAAATTCAGGTTTACATGATATTTGAAAGCCTGAAAAACTGCCAAGCTATTCAGGCCTTGCTCGATAATTTCTAAAGTTTCAGAATTTTTCTTGCTACATATATGTTTGAAATTGACTTTCTTAGGGCAAAACGAATAATTCCGCATCTGCATTTGATTATACGTAATTGTTGAGGGCTTGAGAAACGTCGGAATATCGCAGAAGTGCAGAAAGAAGGCAGGTCAACATATGAATTCTGTTTTAAATTCGCATGATATTGACTACAATTAGTTAAAATCAGGCATTTAGAAGTGAGGCAATATAAATTAAAAATAAATACAAAATGTTTCTATAAAACTCGTCGAAGAATTTACATTTACTTCTCCTGAAAAACCTTTCTAAAACTAAATTTTAAATTATTTATAAATTATAAAACAGCCACGTACCTTTTGGTAACATTTTTAAAGTTTAAGGGCGAGAATTGCTTATACTGTAAACATAAGTAATTTTTATAGCTCAATCAAGCATTCTTTATTCTGAAAACCATCAACCCTATTACATTAAATTATACAAATATACAGGGCCGCCCATCGAAATTTTCGGACCCGTTACAAGTCTGTGGTCCGCCCCCCACTTAAAAAAGTGCATCATTTTTGTTTAATAAAAAAGTCATATAAAACATTAAATATTTTGTCGGGGCCCGACGGTCTGGGCCTTTTCGGTGCCGGGCCCGTGACGAAAGTCTCAGAATTCACCCCCTCTCGGCGGTCCAGCAAATATACAATACAATTCAATATTCTTAAATGCAGGTTTACAAGGACACCAGGAAACCTAAAACTTCCTTAATTCTGTTATTTCCTTAATAATTGGAATAAGTTCTATGTATTTTCAGATGTCAGTTTTTTTGTCAATTTTGAAACGCAATTTGAGCGAATTTATGTTTATTTCATGTCCGACGCACATGCTTTAATGTAATATTCGTAAGAAAACCCAGCCAATCATCTTTTAATATCTGTGGGTTAAGATAGCTGGCACCCGCAAGCCTAGATTTGGCTTAATAAATAAATAAAATATTATGGGAAATTGAATATCGTTTTAGTAAAATTTAATTGCTCAAATTATTTGGCATTCCAGTCAATTAAGTAGTTCATATCAGTGATGGTTTAAGACCTGAAGAACTACAATGTACAAAACTCTTCCTATTTTTAAAGAGATTTCCTAAAAAACTTTGGATCTGAGGAACATCCTTTAATTTTGAATTATAATTCGAAGTTTCCTGAAATTTTCTGTTTTCTCAAGCATATTCTAAGAATCTTCAATCCAAAAGGGCTCACTCTGTTTAAAAGCTCCTTTCAGTAATTGCTTAAACGCGGCTTTAATAAAAATGTAAATAATCTTCGTCAACAAAGAACAAATTCATTTTAATGCTGAAATATCGAAAGGAAATTCAGCCTGGTAACGCTTAGCTTATGTTATTGTTAAACAAATGCAAATTAAGGTTAATAAAGGAAAGAAATATTGATATATCATGTACTTCCTTTGTTTTCGCTCAGTGGAAACCGAAGAACAGTTATAATGTTTACTCTTTAGTTGGTTCCGTGAAAACATCTTTGTTAGAATTAAACGTAAATAATTTTTTGCGTGGATCTTCCCTTATATCTTTAATAACGATGATGTCTAGTCAAATCAATGAAAATATGTCAGTAATTTTAAATTTGTATTTATTCATATATCGACGAAGTGACCGAGTGGTTAAAGCATTTGACTACGGCGCGAACGGCCTCGGGGTCAAACCCGAGTCGAATGCTCAGGCTACCCAGTCATTGAAAATAATTGGGAACCGAAACACAGTAGTGGAGCAGGGAGGGTTGACAGTTGTCGAAGGGGTGGTACTTGCCATATCACTCCGTACGCATACTGGATTTAGAAGGCCCCATCCCTTCATGTTGCCGGCCATACCCTCATGCGGAGTGTAAGTGCCGATACCTTTATTTATTCATAAAATACAAAAAATAAAAAGGTTTTACAATTTATTATTATATTTTGAACCGAACTCTTAAGTTAGTACTATTAATTTGGTGCAAATAAACAATGTTAGATATCGCTTAAACCTGCATTAAATTTGATTCTAAGTGGGATTAGTCGATCATATTTTTTTAACTCATGTCAAAGATGATGCTAAAATGTATCATCAATACAGTTCCTTAAAAATTTTCAAAAAAAAAAAAATGGTGCGACTACTCATACATGGAAATACGACACAATTTTATTCATTGTTGTTACGAACCCAAAACGTAATTATTTTTCCAATATTTCGTATTTAAAGAATTTCTGAAATGTGCAGGAAATAATTCCCAAAAATTTCAAATGAAATGCTTAAGATTGCCATGGAATTGTCTAAAAAATATCGCAGCAAGTTTTGGACGAATTCAAGCCGAAGTTCTATCAGTTAATTTTCAAGGTGTGTGCGCATCGACGATGCTTGAAACAAACAGTATGTAGAATTACATTAAAATTTTTAAATATCAAAATTATCAGTTATAGTTTCAATAAAAACATATAAACCGTGCACTTGTTATGTAAACAAAGCAAGTGATTCGAAATTTATTTGTTACTTTAAATAAGAAGTGCTCAGCTTGATTTGAGATAAATTGTATTTCTTACTAACGACTTTGTTTATGAGTTTTACACTACAAATGCAACTAAAAGCAAGTATAGCCGAATATTAAGCGAAGTGAAGCATAAAAAGTTTAAATTCAAATCTTCGTTTCGGAACCAAATAAAACTATAGAATTTGATAAGCAAGCTGTGCCCGCAAACAAGTTGAAACTCGGCTAGTAGCTTTGCAGGTGTTTCGGAGAGTGCATAGTGTCAATGGTGTATAAACTGCTCTAATTTGTGAATTATTTGTTGCTAGTATGTGCGTTAGACTTAAATATAAACTATAAAGTGTGCTAATTTGGGACTAAGTAATTAGCTAACATTTGGAAAATTGTCTGAAATGAAGGGAAAATCTTCGTAGTTTGACTCGTTCAGAAAGGTAAGCGTTTTGTTTCTACGTTTAATTTTTTTAATAGCGAATTTTGACATTGGATCTATTCTCATAAACTTAGACTTTTGGTTGTTGATCTCGAGCCCCCCCTTCACAGATTTTACTCATCACTTTCTGTAGTTCTTTGGCACTCCTTGCTATTACAGCAACATCGTCTGCATAATCTAGGACTTGATGGTTTTTGTACAGTATGTACCCCTTACTGTTTATTTGACTATCTCTTATATTTTTTTCCAGAAACATATTAAACAATAACGTCGTTAAGAGGCCGCCTTGCCTTAAACCTGTTCTGACTCTAACGTTGCTTTTGTTATTCCTCAAGGTCATTTGAATTTACCTTGTTAACTTCCCTGATTTAGTGAATTCTTCCACAACTTTGATTAATTTGTACCATTTTATTGAATTGTATGCTTGTTTGAAGTCAATGGACAGTATGGTTAGTTGGATCTTGAATTCATAGCGTAAATATTTGCTCCGTAGTCCCTCTTCTTTTCCTGAAACCCCCTTGATAGCCTCCTATTTGCGGTTCCTGTATTGCCTACAATCTTATTTTTATCAATATTGCCAGAATCTTATAGTTACACTACATCCAATAGAGATATCCCTCTGTAATTGCAACATTCTGCTGTCGCACCTTTTTTCAAAATAGATATACATATTTCGCACATTATTTCATATATCTTGTGTCTTAAATCCTCACCAACATTACGTTCTCTGCTATTTTTTCCATTTATTCCTGAACTACTGTTGTTGTTGAGCTTGTCGATTATGTCGTCTATTTCTTCTTTTTTTGGTCGTTCAACCGTTTCCACATCGTACGCTTTTGTCCTTTGTTGCTCGTCTCCTTCTTCTTCCGCTTCATCACTTAGCAGTGAGGCAATATAAATTAAAAATAAATACAAAATGTTTCTAAGACTCTTCGAAAAATTTACATTTACTTCTCCCGAAAAACCTTTCTAAAACTAAATTTTAAATTATTTATAAATTATAAAACAGCCACGTACCTTTTGGTAACATTTTTAAAGTTTAAGGGCGAGAATTGCTTATACTGTAAACATAAGTAATTTTTATGGCTCAATCAAGCATTCTTTATTCTGAAAACCATCAACCCCATTACATTAAATTATACAAATATACGGGGTCGCCCAGAGACATTTTTGGGCCCCTTACAAGTCTGTGGTCCGCCCCCCACTTAAAAAAGTGAATCATTTGTGTTTAATAAAAAAAGTCATATAAAATATTAAATATTTCGTCGGGGTCCGACGGTCGGGGCCTTTTCGATACCGGACCCGTGACGAAAGTATCAGATGTCACCCCCTCTCGGCGGCCCAGAAAATATACAATACAACAATTCAATATTCTTAAATGCAGGTTTACAAGAACACCAGGAAACCTAAAACTTCCTTAATTTCGTTATTTTCTTAATAATCTGAATAAATTCTATGTATTTTCAGATGTCAGTTTTTTTGTCAATTTTGAAACTCAATTTGAGCGAATGTTTATTGCATGTCCGACGCACATGCTTTAATGTAATATACGTAAGATAATCCAGCCAATCATCTTTTAATATCTGTGGGTTAAGATAGCTGGCACCCGCAAGCCTAGATTTGGCTCAATAAATAAATAAAATATTATGGGAAATTGAATATCATTTTAAGTAAAATTTAATTTTAGTCACATGAACGATATTATTTTAAAGATCTTTATATGTACAGGCTGCTCAAATTATTTGTCGTTCCAGTCAATTAAGTGGTTCATATCAGCGTTGGTTTAAGACCTGAAGAACTACAATGTACAAAACTCTACCTATTTTTAAAGAGATTTCCTAAAAAACTTTGGATCTGAGGAACATCCTTTAATTTTGAATTATAATTCGAAGTTTCCTGAAATTTTCTGTTTTCTCAAGCATATTCTAAGAATCTTCAATCCAAAAGGGCTCACTCTGTTTAAAAGCTCCTTTCAGTAATTGTTTAAACACGACTTTTAATGAAAATATAAATAATCTTCGTCAACAAAGAACAAATTCATTTTAATGCTGAAATATCGAAAGAAAATTCACCCTGGAAACGCTTAGTTTATGTATGGGAAAACTTCTGAAAAACTCCCAACCTTTTAATAATTGTTTAAGCTGGTTTTTCAATGAAAATATCAATACTTTTCGTCAACAAAGAATTAAATCGTTTGCTCCTCAAAAAATCGAACATAATTCCTTATTTTTTTAGGAAGCTAAAAACATTCAGAACGAGAAAGCTCAGAAAAATCCTGAAAAGCTTTGAACCGTCCAATAATTGTTTAAGCTAGTTTTTTAATGAAAATGCCAATAAATTTCGTTTTATTTTGGAAGAATTGAACGTAGTCCTTTATTTCTTAAGGAAACGTAGGAACATTCAGTCTGAACAAAGCTTAGCCTATGTTTGAGAAAACTCTTGAAAAGCTTTGACCTTCCCAATAATTTTTTTAACTTGTTTTTTAAAGATAATAATAATTTTGGTCAACTCCGAATTAAATCGTTTCACTACTGAAAAATCTAACATAATTTCATATTTTGCAGGAACCTAAGGAAGCCTGTAAAAGCTTAGCTTATATTTGAGAAAAATTGTAAAAAGTTTTGAACCTTTCAATTGTTTAAACTAGTTGCTTAGCAGAAATATCAATAATTTTCGTTTACTAAAATACTTAAATAGATTCATTTCTGAAAGATAGAAGGTAGCTCCCTCCCTGTTTTTTCAGAAATCTAGGAACGTTTTGTTTCGAAAAGCTTAGTCTATGTTTAGGAAAATTCCTGAAAGCTTCGATCTTTCCAATAATTTTTTAAACTAGGTTTTTAGTGAAAATATTAATATTAATATTAATATATAAACTATATAAATTACATCGCTTTACTTCTGAAAAATCGACGAACTTCCAATTTATTCAAAAAGTCTAGGAACATTCAGTCTAAAACGGCTTAGCCTATGTTTAAGGAAACCCAAGAAATTGCTTCTTTGAACTTGGTTTTTAAACTAAAATATAAATTATTCGTTTCATTCTTGAATTCTCCTATTCTTTCAGGCAGCCTCGGAACATTCGGTCTGAAAAATTCAACCTATATTCGAGGATACTTATAAACAGTTTTGAAGCTTCTAAGAATTTTTAAACGTATTGCTTAATAAAAATACCAATAATGTTTATTAACCAGGAATGTAATCGGCTTCCTCCTAAAAAAGCACCTGAAACTTGCTACCTAATTGTTCTGATAATCTAAAAACATTCAGCCTGAAATTTTCGGTTTATGTTTAAGGAAACTCCCGAGGAGCTTTAAAATTTCAGAAAACCGTTTAAATTCCCTTTTAAGTAAAAATATTTTCTAATTGTTTTACTCCTGACAAATCGACCGAATTTCTACGTTTTTTTCAGGTAACCAACGAATATTCACGCTGGGAAAGCTTAAATTCCGCCGAGGAGCTTTAAATTTTTTTAAAATTGTTTACAAGAACATTTAATTGCTCTGTTATTCTTTATAATCAGAATAAATTCTGTATACTTTCATGTCCGATGCACAATGCACATACTTTACAGTAATATTCCTAACAAAAACTCAGGCAATCAGTTTAAAAACCGCTACAAGCTCGTTTCTTAAAAAATATTTTAAATATCTATGGGTTAAGATGGCTGGCACCCGCAAGCCTAGATTTCAACCAATAAATAAATAAAATAAAATAGTACCTGGAATTGAACATCAGTTAAAGTAAAATCCAGTTTTAGTCAGCGTAACTTCCATTGTCAAAAAAAAAATTAGTCGCCTTCTTTACGCCCTTGATACATAAATAACTATTGGGTATATGTTTGAAATAATCACAACAACAATTGACTTTCTTAAGGAAAAAAATAAGTCGAAAGTAGTTATTTGCATTGTATTATACGTACATAATTGCTGAGGCTATGAGAAACGTCGAAAAGTTGCAGAAGTGCCCAGAGAGATGGGGTTAATGTGTCTATTCTGTTCTAAATTCGCAAGGCTTTGATTACAATTTAAAATCAGGAGCTTTTAGAAGTTAGGCAACACAAATTAAAAGAAAATACAAAATATTTTAAACTCTAAAATCGCATTTGAAGAATTGAGCAAACTTTCCAATTAGCTCCTTTCCTAAACTTTTCGTTTTAAATGATTTCTGAAATTTTAATTTTCTTCGAAATTCATTTGTGACCTATTTAAAAATCTTTTTAGACCTCGTGTATATGTCTGAAATAATCTTAAAAAATTGACTATCTTGTGGAAAAAATAACTCAAGGGGAATTTTTTACATTTTATTACACATAATAGCTGAGGATTTGAGGAACGTCGGAAAGTTGCAGAAGTGCAGAAAGGAATATAATTATTCAAAAGCGTGAATTATAAGAATGTTAGGCAGTCCTGACTTTAAAAAGTTAATTAAACGAAGTATTTCCAAAAGTTCAAGATTTCCGTAATTTTTTACATTTAGGCAAGTAAAGACTTTTTTATATCTCTTAATTCTTAACCTATAGAAAATGTAAAATAAATTACCTTTCGAAAACAAAATTTTAAATTACTTGCAACGAATGTTTTGGTAACATTTTTAAAGTTCAAGAATGAGAAACGTTTATACCGCAGACATAAACAATTTAACGAGCTCAATCAGTTAAACATTCGCAAATTCTGTTATTTTCATCCTAAAAACCATCAACCTCGTTCATTACATTTAGGAATTCCGTTTTATATGTTTTGTAAAATTGCACACATTAATATACCACACAATTCGATCTTTTTAAATGTAGGTTTTCAAGAACAGGAAGCTAAAACCTACTTTCTTAATAATCAGTCAGATGGCAGTTGTTTTGTGAGTTTCAAAATTGAATTTGAGCCAATTTGTGTTTACTTCACGTTTGATGCAAACACTTTAATGTAATATTACTAAGACAACCAAACCAATCACCTTCAAAAACCGCTACAGGCTCGATTCTTAAATATTTTTAATATCTATCCGTTGGGATATTTAGTACCCACCTACCCACAAGCCTAGATTTCAACCAGTAAGTAAATAAAAATATTATCTGCAATTGAATATCAGTTAAAGCAAAACTCAGTGTTAGTCATCGAAATATAAACATGCATATAAGAAGATTAAATATTATCCTAGATTTGATTATAATTTAGAATCAGAAATTTAAAGAATGAAATGCAATACAAATTTTAAAAAATCGAAAATATTTTCAAGACTTTTCGCAAATTTTACATTTGCTTCTTCTGAAACATTTATAAAACGATTTACGTACGTTTTGTAGGCATTTAAAGTTTTTAAAGATTAGAAACATCATACCGTAGACATATTATTTTAGTAACTCAGTCAGTCAAACACTGGTAAATTCTGTTATTTTTTCCTAAAATCCATCAATTATAATGTTTTAGATAATACAAATCTACGATAATATTTACTCTTCCTATATGCAGGTTTAGAAGAACAACCATAGGAAGCTAAAACTTATTTTAAATAAATTATCCATACGTCAGTCGCTTTATGAGCTTTGAAATTCAGTTTGAGCGAATTTGTGTTTTACATGTGTCAAAAATTGAGTAAACTTTCAAATTAGTTCTTTTTCCAAAAATTAAACTTTTCTATTCGTTTTAAATGGTCTCTAAAATTTTGTTTTTTTCTAAATTAATTTGCGACTTATTTAAAAATCTTTTAAGGCCTTGTGTATACGTTTGAAATAATCTTAAAAAATTCGCTTTCATTTAGATTAAAACAACTTTATACCACATAATTGCTAAGAGTACGAGAAACGTCGGAAAGCTGCAGAAATGGAACGGACTAACGTATCCAATCTACTCTAAATTAGCAAGATTTTGAATACAATTTAAAATAAGGAATTTTAAGTATGTTCCAGAATACATATTTAAAAAATATTTCCAAGAGTTCAAGAATTCCGAGGATTTGTAGATTTACATTTGGAAAAATTTCCATGGTTTTTATGAAGGTAAAGTAAGTGAAAAAATCATTAAAAATTTCGATTAAATTAAAACAATGTAACCTATTCGAAGGCATGAAAATTTGCAGTTATTAGTTTGAAGCTACAAAAATAAAACGCAAAAGTTTTTTAAGCTGCTTAAAAACTCAAATGTCCTTTTGTCACAGAATTTTTTTAGAATTCCTCATATAATCACAATTCAACCTACAAGAAACAAGTTTCAGGACGTAAAATTTCTCATTATTCATAAAAAGGAGCAACAAATAAAGGGCTTAGATGGAACTATTAGGAATACTTGTAATCTAACCTAACTTATTTCCACTCCAAAAATTCCAATTTAGAACTCTCAAAACCAAGAGAAACGAAAGTAAACTGAGCCGACTGGACCTGTATAAATTAGATCAAAATTGTTAGTTTTTTACCGCACTTTCGTTAAAAAATATCTAAAATGCTGAAAATTTCAGTTATTTTTGTTTATCGCCAGATTGCGGAACCTGTTTGAAAACCTGAAGTTTCAGCTTGAAAATATCATTCAATTCAAAGGTAAAAAAATTGAATATACTTTAACTGTTTGAATTTCTGAAATTTCTCAAAGCTTGCGTTAAATATTTTCGGAAAGTGCTTCATATATTCAAAGCAAGGTTTCCGAGCAGGTCTAAGAAATTGCAGTCAGGCTAACTTATTTGAACTCCTAAAATTATAGTTCAAAACTATAAGATTAATACGAAACGCAAGTAAATCACTTATATTTTTAATAGAAAGCTAAGCTGACTTATTTTCGAACCTGGAATTTCAGCTTCATTATTCAGATTTAATTCTAACGTAAAAACGTAGAAATACTAAAATTGTTTTCTGAATTTCTGAAAAAACAATCAAAACCTGCTTGTGTCAAAGTGTACCATATTCATAGTTGGAGTTACGAACAGGTCTAAAAAATTGTTTCAGGAATTGCAAGCTAACCTCTAAAGAGTCTAAAGCATTCCCAAAGTTCCAGCTAAGAACAGAACAGAACCTGCTGATTTTTTGAAAGTAACTCGTAAATTCACAGGTGGGTTTACAAACAGATTTAAGAAATTGTTTCAGAAATTACAATCCAACCTCACTTATTTGCAGAATCCGATTCGATTTTGTTATGATTCGTTAAAAATATTTTTTTAAATTACAAATTGATCTAACTTGTTTTCAAACCTGAAATTTCGACTTGAAAATTCACGTTCAGTCCAAAGTAAAAATTAACTGAAACTGATAGTGTTTGAATTATTAAAAAAATAGGAATCCCATTTTGACTTAACTCATTTTAACTCTCAGAACAGTAAAAACCATGTGAATCGAACATAAATCACTGAACCTGCTCGTATATAAATTAATATTTTCTAAGGGCTAGCTGGTTTAACTTGTTTCTTCTGAGGAAGTTCGAAAACCAAATTTTAAATTACTTACAAATTGTAAAACGTTTTGATAAAGTTTAACGATAAGACATACATTATTTGAACAGCTCAACCAGCCAAACATTCGTAAATTTTGTTATTTTCATCCTGAAACCATCAACCTCAGTACACTTAGAAATTCCGTATTATTGTGTTTTGCTAAATTATACAAATGTTCTTAAATGCAGGTTTACAAGAACAACAACAGAAGGCTAATTCGTCTCTTTTCTTAATAATCTGAATAAATTCTGTGAGCTTTCAGATGTCAGTTCTTTTTTGTGTGCTTTGAAATTCAATTTGAGCGAATTTGTGTTTATTTTGCGTCTGATACACGTACTTTAATGTAATGATCGTAAGAAAACCCACCCAATCATCTTAAAAGATGCTACAAGCTCGTTTCTTTAGTATTTTTAATATCTGTGGGTTGAGATAACTTGCATTTTTAAGCTTAGATTTCGCCCAATAAATAATATCGCCAATTGAAAATTATTTTAAGTAAAATTCAGTTTTAGTTCAGCATGGATTCCATTGTAAAAAATGAGTTATTTTTTGTGTTTTACTTAGGATCAGCTTATTAAATTTAAAATATTTACTGGCCAGACTCCCAAAGAATTGCTTAAATATTTTGAGAGCACACTCTGGCAACTGGCTGTAAGATTTTGAGATCACAAACAAATTCTAACAGCGAAACCCAAGTTTAAGATAACAAAATAAGCTAATTTTCCTAATGGACCAATATTTCCAGATAAACTACTCAAGACGACAAAGCAACAAATAATTTTAGAATCTTTAAGTGTTCCTTCTGGATATTCTATATCCTAACAGCATGAATTTTTCAGCAGTAACTCTTAGCTCAAACGACTAAAAACAAGTTTTCAGAAACCGAAAATTTAATTCTACATCAAAAAACTAGGTGCAAAAGAAACATTTCAGGTTTTTAAGTCGAAATATTTATTTAAAAATATATCTTAAACGTACAAACGTCTAACTGTAGAAATTTCTAGACTTACGTTTTACAAAACATGTAATCGTATTTGCAAGGTTATAAATTGCATAAATAGATGATAACAGGATTTGAAGCTGAAAATCTGAGTGGAAATTGAAGCAAAGAACACGTTGGAACGAAGTTTAGCCGAAATTATTAAAACAAAAAATGGAATTATAAGATCTTTTCCACTAAAAACTACATACAATTTAACGTTTTGTCGATAAAAAGGGTTTCAGAGCTTTTAAATGAAAATATCAAAATTTTTAAATTTTTAAAAATTGAAAATTCAGGGTTTTTTAGTCAAAATTCAGTTTCGTCAAGCGTACTGGAAAGCTGATACGTCCATCCATTCTTACGTTCGTAATTCTACGAACAAAAGATGTTCAGACTTTTAAGGGGAAATTCCCCGCTTAAAAGTTCAAAGCCCACACAGTAAAAATATTCAAGATCGAATTTTTCAGTCTAAAAACTTAATCGCAACGAAGAATTCACTAACTGGAATCAAATTACACGAATTTTTCCACTTTCAAAACTAATAATAAAAACGGCATACAATTTAACATTTTGTAGAAAAACAGGTAAAATTTTCAAAAATGCAGGATTTTTTTGTCAAACTTTTCAATTTCGTCATTACAAACTCGCATTGGAAAGCTAATACGTGGATTATTAAGATCAAAATTCACAAGCTCCTAAGTGGAAATTCTCAGCTTAAAAGTTTGGAACTCAAATCGGCACCTTTGGGTCTAATTTTTTAATGCAAACACTTAATAACCACAACGAAGGATTCAAATTGAATATCCCTTCTTTAAACACGATATTCCCTTGTGATGCAGCATTCTCAAAAACGCATTACGATACTCAACAAAACTACGGATAATAACGCGAGTTGTTTTAGAATCAAACAGAGCAGTGATATCATCCCGGATCGTTTCGAAAATAAGAGCAAAAAGATCGAAATTATAAACCGGATAAAGCTGTACTGGCACTGTTTCTTTTTAAGAGTGGAACTTTGAGCGCTGTTTGCGGTTTTTATTTGAACTACCGTTTTAGTATCGTTTATACGGCTGATGTAAAAAGAATTTAGGGAATAAGCGGAAATATAAAATTTTAAAGCTCTGGTTTTTGCATATCGCCATTTCTTTGTGAGGAATTTATTTGGAAATCGCACAAAAGGGTTTTATTCCGCAAGTGCAATTTTTTTGTGTTAAATTTGTGTTAACGTGTTCGATCCATTGAATACAATTCGGATTTTCAAGAATGCTTTGCTTTAGTCGTTTATTTGCTAAATGTTGTTGTGCTAGGTTTTCCTCCTCTGTTTAAATTTAAGTTCAGAAAATAGTAGAGAAAGTCTTTCTATTCATTCCGGGGAACACTGCAGCCTAAAAGGCTTATTGTGCATACCCTGATTTACCTAACAAACTCCTTAGGATCCATAATAGGCTGCCCGAATATGCTTTTTCTTGCCAACGCATCACAGACCCACAAAATGTGTGTTGCTGCTGTAATTGATCTGAAGGTTGTGTTGTTAAATGCTCTTTCTATGTCTAGGGAAGCTCCAGCGTCCTCTTGAACAATATGTAACTGCATCATCATTGAAAATCAATCTGATTAGAAAGAGTCTGCCTTTTGAACCTTCTTAATAAAATTCTTTCTTAACGTAATATCGTGTAATATTAAAGTCAGTCCGCAAAGAAATCACTTTCAGTTAAGCTCATAAAAGAATCCTTGAGAATTTTAGTTAGGACGTTTGAAAATCACTGAAAAGCCTAGATTTGTAAGAATAAATTAGAATGGAAGAATGTTTTGTTGCTACTCCTTTCCAACCTTTTAAAAAAGTCACAAAAGCTGAAAGCTGAAAGCTGAACGTAAAACAAAAGAAGCAATCGGTTGGTTTTCATAACGACGTGGAATAAGGTTGCAAATGGATATTCGATATTGTTTAAAATACACCCCAAAATTAGTACGACGATACCAATAATACTTCTTCTTTTAATTTTTTAGGCTAGTAAGTGGAGAAAGTATTCATAAATGCGAATATTGCTTGTTTATTCTGATAAGAATTCTCTCTTTTTTTTGGAAAGTTGGCTTATTGTTTTCTTTGCCTACGTGGCCCAGTGGTTAAGGCATTCGACTACTGTGCGGACGGTCTCGGGGTCAAACCCGAGTCGGATGCTAGGCGGGTGGCCTACCCAGTCGCTAGTGGTTGTCGTAAGCGTTGTTCTTGCTAAGTCACCCAGAAAGCATAGCGTGCAAAACAACCGAGGGATGCAAAGCTACTTAAGAGGCCTTAACCTTCCATGTTGCCTGCCAAGTTCACTTACGTTACTGCCGAGGTGTTTACTTTTACCTACTTATGTTAAAACTTAGCACTTTAATAAAACAAACCTAATTTCCTCCAAATAATACAGATTTTTGCTTATTAAAAATTTGTAAAATTGCAGGGATATTCAGAAAAATTTTAATTCATGGTATTCTTGCCAAAAAATACGAATTCAAAGTAGAACGTAGAAATGATTAAAAGCAACAGAAAATTTAATTTAATTTATAATTCTGGATTACTGCTAATTTTAAGCTTGTAAAAGTGTGACTTCTCTTTGCTAAATGTTTCATCCGGTTAACCGTACAAGGGGTTAGTAAAAGGGACAAGACCCAATTTATTATTTAAGTTCAGGGTGAGGTCAGGTAGCTAGGAAGTGAACACAAAATCAATGTTGTTAATTTAATTTTAGAAAATGCAATCAACCATAAATGAAGAAATAAAAACACTCTTTTTTGTGGTTGTTTACACCTTTTTCTATACGATTCACTTAATTTCAGGTAAATCCCAATTGTTTATTTTTATATCTTGGTGGATATAAATAAAAAAAGGGCTGCAAATTTCGACTGACTAGAAGTTTGAGAAAATTTTTAATTGTTTTTTCCACGGGTTTTGTATATGAAAACAATTTGTTTCTTTATTCAAATCGGTGGGTTGATGACTCAGTCAACGTTTTGTTTCCTAATGGAGTTATCTAAGGGCCCTTTGAGGCTATGCTGAAAATTTGGAACCTTCCTAATCGGTTCAAAATATTCTAAGAAAATTCAGTATAATTTAAAGAAATCAAACAGTTTGTAGGGTCAGTTTCGAGGCACTCTGATCTGCATTTAACGTTAATTGTGAATTTTCGAAAAGGCTGAATAGGTCGAAACAACCCAAGAGGAAGGGCACTCTTTCGTTCCAACCCCTGATTTCACTAAACTATTAACTAAAAGTGTAGAGAAAATATTATTATTGTTTCAGCAGATGCTACCGAAAGTTAGTTTATTTATTTTTCTCCTTTATTAAAAGTCTTCGACTTTTTAACCTGGAGGTAATAGTAAATAAAACAAAAGTACGAATCTCAGAAAGAGGAACAATAACATTATTACCCCAACAAAAGTAAAAAAAAATTAAAGCAATATCTGTTTCACAAAACTAACAAGCTTTGTTTATATTTATGTCGCTTAGAATTTCTCCTTGTATTTCACAAAGCGAAAAATGTCTCCGTTTCAATTTAGGTTTCCATAACGTGGGCGTAACCCGAAACTTGAGAAATCGAATAAAACTTCCCAAAATTACAAACAGTAATATTTGTCTACCCGCAATGATTTGTAGGAAAATCCACCTCCTTTCCTTTATAAATTCAAACTTCTACCTAAAGAAATAGATAAAAAGCGAACAAAACGGCGCAGATTTATGGGACGTTAATGTAAAGAAAAGAGACAAAACGCATTACCGGTATCCCATATTATCATTAAGAAAGTACGTAAATTTCAAAAAATCACAAAACATCCAACCATTACAGTGTAGCAGAAATATATTCAACATAGTAATGAGCCTCGAGGGACTACTAAACTAGTAGTCTAAATCTAAATAAACTTGGAGAGTTGGTTCTGTTTGTTAATGTGCCATTAAAGTGCAACTTAGGGACTTTGCAATGGTTTACTTTAGTACTAAAAGAAATTCATCAGGGACAAATAGTTTTAAACAGTAATTTCGAACCGTAAAACTTTTATTGAAATGAAATACGAGGTTTGCAATCGGAATACAAAAGGAATGCATTGCGGTTTGTGGGAGAAGGATGGAACAACAATTTAAGCAGTGGTCACGTATCAAATCTGAGTTTATGAAATCTCAGAATCAGAAACCAAACAAGTGTTTGGGCATTCTTCTAAATTATGAAGTATTGTTGAGATTTATGTATGATTTTGTTATTGGTATTAGGGGCGAATTTCTAACAATTTTTAATAAACGAGTTTTAAATCAGAATATGAAATTTTGAATTTCTATTCGTACTTTAGGCATTTTTTGTATTGCTTTATCGTAGTTCTTGTTAATATTGAAGTTACTGAAACTTGGGGGTGATTTATACTTGAATTCGTTATAATATTTAATTTCAAGTTGCCTATGTTAAATAACTAACACAGGATTAAATATTTATTCAGTATAACAAACTCACGCCGAACTTAATCCAAGCTTTACTAAGGCATAAGGTGTGAAATTCAAAATTTACGAAGGTTGTGTTTTACACAAAATTAACTGTACAGACTACATTTTTGTTTGTTTTAGGCTTTCCGAAAATTGCCAAATTATTATTCTAAGAAATACAAGCACTTCGAACTTGATAAAGACGTACGATTTTGTAATTTTTAACTTAAACATCGAAAGCGCTCTTCTTCTTTGTCTTCAAAACCAAACTCGTTTGCTTATCGTTTGCTTATCTGTATTGGTTGGTGTTGCTAAAATAAAAATGAAATTAAGAAACTATTAATTTATTTTTGTTTTAGCAGCTGGTGGGGTAATATCCAAGAAAGAAATGTAAAAAAAAATTATTTCGAACCAATAAACCTTGCAATTTCCTCCTTTCAAAAAATCTTTTCAATTAAGTTTGAGCACCACATACGAATTCAGAAAGATTTTCTCCCTTTTTTAAACCTTAACTTCCTTGTAATTCAATTCTGAGAGTCTTTGTCAGTAATTGATATTTAGTTTAGAACTTGAACATCAAAATAATCATCTTGTATTTTTATACCACTATACTATATACAATCAATTGTCAGTCGGAACTAACCTGCTTCCAAAAACCGAATTTCCAATAAAAAATCCATAACTTCACCTTTGCTTTCCACGAATCACCTCTTAAAAATGAATTTGTTACTGTTTTTAGTGAAACTCGAAGATTGAACCTTCGACCTAAGATTTTCGTATGTAGAGAAGACGTTTTCTCTCTACCAGAATTGATATTTTAATATGGAAAAGGAAAATTTGAATAATTCATGACAGAAAACCGACTATTTAATCTCGCAATCGAAACGTCTTATGCAGAGCTTTACACCTCGGAAATTAAATGTTTTTCTTTCTTTTTCATTTGACGAAATACCCTTTTTTGCCTCTAAAATTTTTTATGCCTTCATGAAACATTCTTCGCAATTAAATCAGATTTTCTGGGGCTATTTTAAAATATTTCCTGAACGCTTATTATTCTGTTGGAGAAATTTGTGGCTAATTGTGTTGTTTTATTGGTAAAATTGTTACCAGGCTTTCTCCAAAAGAACTTCTAAATTAATCTCCAATAGGAAACAATCGATAAAATGAAAGTGATAGGTACAAATGACTGTCACTAAAATTTCGGAACAAACTTCGAGAAAATATCAAGACAGATAAGAGTTATTAATTTACTTTGGGAAAGCTCAGCAACAAAGGCACTTGAACGACGTCCTTAGCAAACTGTGATGGATATTTGTCAATATTGAAGGATTTTGAAGCTAGTATTATAAATTGTTTTACAATTACAATCAGACAATTTTTCGATTGCCTTCAATTCGCCAAGAATAACAATGATTTCGTCACTTCAGTTCGTCTTCTTTTTCAATGAGGATTTGTCTTTTCTTACCGTTTTATCGTTCTTTGACTCCCAAAGAAATAAAAACGCAAAAAATTATTAATTTCTTAGTTAGTAATTACTACGAACCTCCCCAAAGATTTGTATTTTCTTACATTTTCATATTAAAACGTAATCTAACCTCAAGCATTAATTGAATTTGAAAACCAAGAAAACGAGGATATCAATTAATAATTTAAATCTGAAATCTTAAAATGAGCTCCAGGAACATCGCCGGTGTTTAATTTGTTAATTTAACTTTGCGAGAGAAATATTAAGGATTAAAAGTATTCGTACGGAGAAACCCTGGAAAAGAAATTAACGGAGCTAACCTTTCAATTAAGGTAATTCATTAAATTTATAAGATTTTTTACTTCTCCGTTTCAGAACTTTTTTAAGGCTTTGACATATTGCTACAACCTGGCAAAAACCGAATTGGACGTAGCGGTTTTTAGGTATTTTTACAGGTTTGAAATACAAAAATCTCGAATATGATCGGAGTTTAGCCATTCCGAACGGCTGATTTCCAGTGGTAATAATTGGTGAAAACTTTTATTTCGGGACCGAATTTACATATCAAATAAACACTCGCAGGAATATTAATGGAAACCAAAACTGAATGAAAAACGCCGCTGAAATTCAAGACGTTGTTTTTATCCATTTTAAACACTGGAATTTGCCTTTCAACAAAATACTTTGACTATCTTTTTAATTTCGCTCCGATTAGTTTGATTTTAATTACGGAATCCTCCTGAACTTAGTTTAATTAAGCTGTAATTGGAATATTGAGTTTATAAAAACTGTAAAAAAATTTATTTCGAAGTTACTTTGAAGGAATTTCTTTGAGAGTTAATGGCTATTTGTGGTTATTGAGCGTTAATCGTTGAACTTTCAAACTCGAACTCTCATAAAAAAAAAAGGTAAAAATCGGCTGGATTTTTGTGTTTTATGCAAACATTCGTTTATTTATATTTAATATGGGACTACTAATTAAAAAGCACTTAAATTATTAATGTTTTATTTATTTGCTGCGCTCATGAGACCCTAAAAGGGCGGAGGAAACATTTTGCTTGCTTAATTTGTTTAATTAGGCTTTGATGGGACCTAAAACCTTTTCGTTTTTTACTAATTTTATTTTATATGTTTTGAAAGGTCTTACAAAAGTAATTTTCAGTATTTGGGGTAATAATTTACTTCTGAAGTATATTAAAACCTTGACTTGCTATAATTATTAGTTGAAAAATGAAATATAAAAATTAGCCATTTTTTTAAAGGGCTGAAGAAACATATTGAGTTAAGAAAGGGAATTACTTTAGTTTTAAGTTTTCTTTGTCCTACATCGTTTACAAAAAGCCCGGAAGATAAATACTTTCTATTTTGAAATTTTAGAAATAGTTAGAATTATATAAGTTAATTAAAAATATTAATAAACATTAGACAGAGCTACCTTCAATTAAGTTTAACAGTTTAAAGCACAAAATTACGGAAAAATCTGTAACGAAAACTTGGTAATGGAGTGTTTTATGGTTTAAGCAAGTTCTTTACTTTGCTGATAATTTAATTACGAGACCCTGCCCAAAAAAGTTGTAGAACACAGCGATTCAAGAATGAAAGCTTCTGGGTCGTAAATCAAGCTACCTAAATTAAAAGGAGGAAGGCCTGAGTAAAATAATAGAATACTTGTGTGCCTAATTTTAAAAATCTAAAATTTACATTAAATTGTAAATTGATTTAAATAAAAAAAAAAAAACAGTAAGCGTAATATTTTCTGTGAAAACTTTTAATAAAATTTCTTGAGAAAATATTCTTCTTATATGCATAATAGCAATCAAAGTTAACAAGAATCTGGCTTCAACAATTTCTCGCAGAAGCATGCCAAATGTATAAAAGGAATTTATCTTGAAAATAATTCCATAAGCCTTAAATTGAAATCCTTGAAATAAGTTTTAAATTAATTAAATTTCTAAATAAGGATTTTACTGTTAAATATTTTTAACTGCTAAACAACGCAAATAACGGCTTTATACTCTAAAATGTATGGATTATCTCCACATGTTGATAGTCCAACCCAGATGCACATTTGTTCCTTGACTGGTCGAATCATGTGTTTTATCGAAAATTTTGGGTTAATTTTGATTTTAATTAAAAAGTGTAGAATCGGTTTTCGTACGTGTAAAACTTAAACTGGTTTTCTACGTGAAATTTGATGGAAAATTTCGGGAGTAAAGGCAGAGTGCTTTCCCATCTTTTAATTTTCAAAATATTTCAGAACAGGAAACTAACTTAATTAATTAAGAGTTAGTTAAGTTTGGATGTTTTCCAGCTACTTTTGTTAGATTACAGGGTTCAGATAGCGAATTTTTCGTTCGTTTTTATGTAAAAAAAATTGTTACAATTTCCCGTAGAAGTTAGTAAATTAATAAACGTAAGCTTTGTGCTTCGGAGGGCACGTTAACCTCGCAACACTACGGGTCGGTCTTCTTCACCTCTCTCGATGGGTTAGGTTAGCCTCCTGCCCAGCATACGTGTTAAGAGGGCTCATGGAACTCGTCCTTACGAGTGTATAATAGGCCATCGGCCTAGGCTTCGGCCATAAGAGGAAGAAGCTTTGTGCTTATATTTTGTTGTTATTAGATTTTAGCAAGTATATCGTTGAACGTAACTCAAATGTAAAACAGAATCCTATCTGCTCCCCCAACAAAACTCTGCAGTTAAAAAATATTCAGTTTCATAGGCAAGCCACCCTCCATATGATTCTAACAACTAATGCTTTCTTCCCGGAGAAACAATCTTTCTATTGTGGTAATGTAAACAACCTTCACTTTTCAAGTTTTAGTATTTTTGTTGTTTTTAGTAAAATGACAGTAAAAACCAATGATTCATTTTTTAAAGCCCTTTAATAGTTACTGCAACCTTTAATTATATTATTTTTTCGGTGATGCTGCTGATTGTATATTTATGCGTATTATTTACATATTATTATTTTTATTAATTAAAGCAGCCTAGGTAATTAAAAAGAAAATATATGATAATAATAATAATAAACTTTATTAGCTAGCAAATGCAAATTTTTACATATACATTACATTTACATTATTCCATAATACTTATTTTTTATAATACAACTTAAAGGTTTTTTAAAAGCTCTAATATTATTTTCATCCGTTACATTTTGTGGAAGATCGTTATATATTTTCAACCCTTTATAGAAAAAAGAATGTTGTGTACTTGATTTTTTGCATTTAGGTAGCCTGAAGTTACGACAATATCGGGTATTATATTCATGAAAATCGGAATTATAACTTAAACCCTGTGACATATAATTTGGAAGTAAGTTTTTTATTGCTTTAAGCATAACTACCAGGGTATTGAAGTAAATTCTTTGTTTGACACTAAACCATTGAATAATGTCTAGCATCAGCGTTATCTTTGTAAGCTTAGAGCATTCGAGGATCACTCTCATTGCTCTATTTTGTTGTATTTGTAGTCTTCTTAAATCTATTTCTTGACATATAAATAAAATGCTCGAACAATAATCGAAATGCGGATGTAGGGTGGTCCATAAGTAATGGGACGTAGTCCGACAGTAGATTCGTGAGATCAAAATATTATGATTTACTTAGCTCAAAAGTTAATATTAATTTGGTGCCAAAGTCACAACAGAAATCTATAAAGAAAACCCAGGGAAGTATCGCCCCAGACTCTTCTAGTATCTATTAATTGATTTAAATAACTTCAAATACCATTAACAGGTTTCGTATAATATGAAAAAAAAAACGAGTTTGCATAATTAATGATTTACATATGGCTCTTTCAATTCCTTTATATTTTCAGCTTTCCTTATCCAGTGCTTTATCTCAATTTTCCTTATATCCCCGCCATCTCATTTTTGGTTTTCTTCTACTTCTCAATTCTGTGGGTCTTCATTTCGTTATTACACTTATTGCTCTGCTTACTTTCGCTCTTATAATGTGCCCCAATCATCATATTCTATATCTTCCCCTCTTATTTCTTCTAGTATTTCAGCTTTATTTTGGCCCTATAGTCACTCGCTTCCTTCTGTCTTTTTTTGGCCCCAATATGTTTCTCAGTATTCTTCTCTTCCATACTCTCAACTGTTCCTCTTCCCTTTTACTTATGCATAATCTTTCCGCATCATACATTACTACCGGCCTTATATTCTTATCTTTGTGATTTTACCTATTTTCTTCTCTCCTAACAGTTATCTTCTTGTTGCTATATTATTTATGCTATATTTTCCTTTAGTATTCTTTGTATTCTCAGTGCTTATATCGTTTTTACTGCTCACGGTTATTTCGGATAAATAAATGATTCCTCAAATGTGTATTCACCTATTTTTGTGACATATCATCTTTATCAGTAGACCTTGTTTTATTACTTCTTCTTCTGGCTGAACACTATTGTTAAATCGTCCGCATATGGTATGATTTGCAGTTCCTTTTTGTTAATTTGTGGCCTTAGTGTGTACCAGACCGTGTTCAAAATTTTTCTGTATCTCCTTCCACCAGACCATCGCACTATCGTCGTTGTCTTCTTCATTGTAATCTCTATCATTTGTATTAGCTTTGTTGGTACTTACATTTAACTTTTTTAGATCATGCATCATTTCTTCTCGTCTTACTCTGTCAAATGTCTGTTTGAAGTTTATAAATAGTATGTGTATTTGTATATTGCTCTCATAATAAAGGCTTTAATATTATTAGCTTCATCACATATATTGCATCCGTTGTTGCCCTACCGGCTCTAAACCCTCACTGGTGATTGCCTATTATCTTCTCTGCTTGTTCGGCCAATTTTCCTTGTATTAGCGTTGTTAGTAGCTTATAGACTACAACCAGGAACGTTAATCTCCTATAGTTACTACATATTTCTGGATCTCCTTCCCTAAAAATTTTTACTACTATCACCTCCCCCCTTTCCTCTGTATTCTTTCATTCTTGCATACTTTGCTTATCATTTCTCATATTTTTCTCCATAGCTTTTCGCTCTTATATTTTGACGTTTATCCTGTCGCTTCCCGCTGCTTCCCATCTTCCTATTTTGTTTATTACTTGTACACATAAGTAGGTTCATTTATTGGCTCATTTACTTCTTCCTCCGTCTCTCTTCTTACTTTTCTTTATTTCTCTTTGCTTCTTCATTTAATGCCACTGCCATACTTCTATAACTTTTCCTCTATTATCCTTCCTTCCTCAATCCCCTTATCTGATTGATTTCTTCTAGTTCTATCCTTTCATTCCCCCGTTTCTAGCACATTTTGTTTGCTTGCCTTTCTTTTATATGTATATCAGGGCCCTCTGTTCATTGCGTCTGTATGGCTTTCAATCTAGTCTCCCCTTTTCCGCTTCATTTTCCTCTTTTAAGTGCATTTCCTTCTCTATCTTCCCCCTTTGGTAACATTTGCCATTTGTCATTACTTTTTGGTATCTCATTTGGATCTTGTTTCGTGCTCTTTCATCCTATCTGACTTATTTTATTTTGTATTATTGTAATCATTCGTTAGTAGATCATCATCAATAATTTGTCCTTCAATTTATCTTGCTCATCATCTCGCTTTTGCTCACCTGTTTTGTATCTTTATTATAACAGCTTTTGTTTCCTCGTTCTTGCCCATTGGAGATGCATTAGTTACTTCCGATCTACCTCCTACTTCCTTTGCAAGAGAGCATTCAACTTTACCATCCCTTTTCTTATTATATTGTTTTTCTTCCTTCACTTTTCTTGATTTTCCATCATCTCTTCTACTTCTATCACATAGTTGCATTTATTTTTAACTTCCCTTTCCTTAGCCCACTTTTCCCTCAGCTTTCACTTCCACCAGCCTTTCCGTATTAATTCTCACTTTTTTATACTACACTAATTCGCAACAATATTTTCATGACTTCTGTCATGTACTGCTGACACACGTATTCTTGTGATTATATTTAATACAACCTAAAATTTTATTATTTTACAAGAGGCAATATTAATCAATTTACTGTAAAGTAAATATGCCATATTCTTGTAACCAAAAATCTAGTGCTATTTTAACTATACTTTTCTAAGGTTGAGACAGACTATAGATGACTGTTACTTATTATAAAATTGATTCAAATACCGTACAGTTGCTTAAGATTTTATCATAATTACATGTACTAGATATTGAGCCCATTACAAATAGCGAACAGATAATATAGCTATTTTATAATTTATAAGTACTACTTAATTGTGATATATTATATTTACGAAACAATAAGCAGAGATGATAATTTTTTGTTAACAAAATTAAATTAAATTTATAAACGATTAAATGATTCTTCTTTATTTTATAGAAAATCATTATGCCATAAAAACCTTAATATGAGTTAGATTCTTAGATACATTTTTTATACTTAATATTTGCAACTAATTTTTCAATAAAATAATGGGGGAAGCCTATTAATTCAGCAGTTTGTTTCTGGAATGTTTAAATTTTATATCTCAGGCCTCAGTCAATACCCCACATATTTGTGCAATATAATATTGATGAGCGTCAAATAATTCACGATTTTCTTTAGTAAGTGATACGAAAATAACTTACCTAATACACGTATTGTAAATTATTTAGAAATAAAGAACAGTATCTATAAAAATAATATATTTAAAAATTGTAGTATTAATGAAAAAGTGAACCCTGACTGAAATTCAAGTTGAAAAACAAGTTATTTGTAAAATCTCTATGGCATTTATATAAAAGGAATTGTTATCTGCGAACATGTTTTTAATCCTGACTAGAAATTTCTGAAAGCTAGAGCTTCGTATTGTGGAATGTGTTGCCTATCTTTATCTTCTTTTAATTAAGATATTTTGATTAATTACGATTTTTGGAATTAAATAGGGTAGTTCTCTTCATCAATAGTTTTAACTGAAGGTAACAATTAAACACATTTCATAGCTGTTTAAAATATTGTGAATACTTACTTATTACGGTGGTGGGTAAGATGTACACCTTTCTCCAGAATTCTTTATTTTTAAGGCTTGCTTTTTTAAAGCCTTCGCATTTTTGTTTTGATTCCCTTATTATAAAATTTTGAAAATTTTGACGCTGAAAATAATTATCTAATAAGTAGTAATTTATTTCTTTTTGTTTCAGGTGAGTGCTATTAAGACCTACTCCATGATTCTTGCTTCCGAACGTAAGTGAGCCTACAGTTTTTGATATTTTATTCTTTAACTAAAAGCACAGTCACAGAATAATTGTTTGTTTAATGCTATAGTTTGATTGATTATTAAAGAAGTTAGTAAATTAATACAATAAAAAATACAGTAAATTAAAACAATCTTGAGGTTAAATTTAAAAAAAAATTCTAAGATGCCGCTTCTTGCTGGGGGAAAAATCCTTCTTAAAGGAATAGTCCACCGGGATTTTAGTATGTTTTCTAAATTAAAATATTCGCGGAACACCAAATTGGTACTCATAATTATTATTTGTAGATCATATTCGACCGGCATGAAAAAAGATCGGGATTCAGTTCAAACTCTTGGCGTCAGCCTCTACCTATTCCTTTAAAATTCGACATAATCGACCTCCTTTAAAAGCCTTAGATGTCAATACAATTATTTTGTAAAACAATCAGGGGCGTAGGTAACGGTAAGTAATGTTTATTTCATCCCGAGGGGCCAACCACTCTAATAAGTCTTTCCTTTCGAGGTTCTATATATTACTTTGAGTTTTCTTTTCTAAAGGTATCTTGTCCCGAAATTTCAGACTTGTTACCATTCTTGTCTCTATTTTTATTTGCTTTTCCTGTGACCGACGAATTCGGTTTAACGATTAAATAGTTAAATAATATATTGGTTACTGATACACCTTCAGGTTTCCATTTGAATTTATTATTCTATAGCGAACTTGATAACCAGAGTTTTAGGCATTTGTAACATATCTGAATCGACTTTTGTCTGTTAACAATATCTTCGAGGTTTTACTTAAGCTACGAGGGAAATTAGAAAAGTCATCTACCTAGCTTAGAACATTTTTGTTTTTGAAAATTAACACAGTTACTTCATTTGTCCGGGGTTTCTCGATGCCGCTAACAAAAAATGTTATTAGAATATTATTTAATAATTTGTTAAGTGTTCATTATTTCAAAACACCATTCTCTTATAATGTTTTTGACATTTGGGACAAATGATCGTCCAATGGTGTCATGTTTGGGCTATATGGTGGATGATAAAGTACAGTAAAGTAGCAGTCCGCCAAAATTAGCCGAACTTTTGCAGCTTTATGCATTGTTATTAAGAAGAACCACATGCAAATTGGGACGTATCTTGTCTACGGCTTCACGCAATATTTTGAAATTACCATAGGTCTCTACAGTGTCCCAGAATATTGTTGCCATGAGTTTTCCGGCCGAAGACTGAATTCGAGCTTTCTTCGGCAGTAGAGAACCTTCGTACACCCATTGCATTGACTCTTGTTTGTTTTGGGGTCCCAGAGGTGTACCCAAGTCTCATATCCTGCCACAATTTTAGTTAAAAGGTCGTGATCAGTCTGTACAGTGCCCAAATGATTTTAGGAGAGTTGACGTTTTCACAGCTTTTGTTCAGAAAGCAACAGCCTCGGAATCCATCTTACTGACACCTTGTTCACGTCCAATTTTTCACGCAATATGTATATTATTCTCAATGCTCTAGGATGACTTTTAGATGGTGATCCTTGAGGACCATGGCCTCCACTTTCCTACAATCCTCCGGATTTGTCACTTCCGGCATCGTCCTCGATGCACCTTAGCGAAACTGATATAACTTGGAACTTTTGTTGTGTATGGCTTCAGGAAATCTCTTGAAAAAGGTACCATAGCTCCCTGCAGTATTTAGTTATATTGTCTTTCGGCATTTGTCCAATTCGAACAACGCCTTCAATGCCGCAGGAAATTGTTGCCATGAGTTTTCCGGCCGAAGACTGAGTTCGAGCTTTCTTCGGCGGCACTCATTGTATGAATTCTTGTTTTGTCTCAGGATCCCAGTCCCAATTATTTTGAGAGATTTAACGTCTTCACAGTGTCTGTTCTGAAAACAACAGCTTGTACATAAGTACATGCCCAATTTTTCTTACAATGTATTTATGACGTAAACTCAAATATTTAAAATGCTGGAGGCTTTTAGGCGGTGATAATAGGAGAAATAATCGCCTCCACTTTCATATAAACCTTCAGATTTGTCGCTTCTGTAGGTCTCTGGTATCATCCTCAATAAACTACCTTCCTCAGCGAAATTGTTTAGACAAAAATTTGACTACATAATATGAAGGAGCATCGTTTCCATAGATTGCAGAATATCTTTCGGTTTATGACCTTCTTGCGTTAGAAATTTTATCACAGTTTGATGTTTCAATTTTACTACATCCAGCTTCTACCGCTTCTCGACTTTATAGAATGAAAATCAATACGCGAATTTGATTCAAATTTTCTGTAAACGTTTATTTATACGCTACTATTTGTCACTGATTGCACACGTTTGTCAACTATTTCTATCACAGCTAAGGTAAATAACTTTTCTAGTTCCCCTCGTACGTACAAGTTGTGAGACTGTCCGACGTTTTCTTTATGAAATTTGTTAGGTGTAATCAAAAACCAAAAGCAGAAATGCGTTTTATAGCAGTAGTGAGTTCCGAAAAAGTGTTTCCTTTATGTTTATTAGTTTGAAAAACTGAGTTAATTGAAAACAATCAATTTAAATTTAAACCATCACACTAAAATTCATAACACTTGATTACATCTTATGTATGTATCACAATTAGGTACATCGGCAAATCTGTTGGTATCATAAAATGGAGGGTCAAGTCCAATGTATTTTTCCAAGCATTTATAATGTGGTTCTACATATATTATGCATTTGTAAACTAAAGTATTTCTCTAGTATTTCCCAAATATTTCCAAAACATTTCGAAGTGTACTTCGATTTCCAGAAAAGACTGATCCCTCCTTGGTCTGTAGTTCACAGTAACATGTTATATAGGGCGTTTTCAAATAACAAGAAATACGTTTATTGTTTTACTGCAAAAAGAAGGAAATATCCTGGCGGTGTATATACAAATAATGTAATGAAGCGATGTTCAGGAATCACCACGTGCGTGACCGCTGTGAAACTGAAACATGATACTGCGCAGCTCTGTAAATAATGAATTAACATTCTTTAAAATCCAGATTAGCACGTTCATGGTTCAAGGTGAATGCACGTACGTATAAGTACAAGGTGGGATTGACTTCTTACATAAGGAATAGCTCAGCAAGAGCTTTTTATGGTTGGTGTGGTCATCGGAAAACCATGACCTTAAGAAAGCAGGTCTTTCGTACTAGCAATGTTTTCTACGATTTTTATGTTATATTTAATTAAATGTAATTCAATTAATAGTAGACTTGCTAATAGTTTGGTTTCATTTGATTAATTTTGATGTTTGTATGTACTTGTAACTTACCTCTAAAATTGTTTAGGTGTTTTGTCTTTAACTTTAATACCAAATAATATTTTGTACAACTTCATCAAGGTCTGACAATATATGTTACATTAGTTGAATCAGCAAACCCTTATTTTGGCGCTTAAGAATTATCAGAAATTCTACTACTAAATTTAACTAACTTATTTTTGCTAACTTTTAACTTTACTATTGGTGGAAGCCACTGCGTTACAATATCAATTTTATTTGGATGACACTTGAATTCTTTCCTATGCCAATTTTCAATTTCTAAAGACAAAAAGGGTTATACACACGAACAGATATTTCTGATTCGTTCAGTGTAAAATGTAAAGGTAATAAAAACTAAATTTACCTTGCATTCCTACAAAGTGCAAAAATTGAAGTTAAATGAAATTAGTTCAAGTAGAAATTTGAAATTACGTTCCCAGCTCAGAATTTTGTACCAACCGGTAATTAAGATAGATGTACCTACTTTTATACGTAGCGTGGATGCGACGACGTTGAAAATGGTTCTTCCCTTCCTAAAGTTACAAACTTTAAACTGTAAAATCTGGCCTTTATTAACAGGTTAATTATTCGTTATTAATTACCTAACGGTTAAACTGAATTTTGTCACCTTTTCATATTCGAAACTAAACTTGTAAATTACATCTGTAAATTGAAAAATTAAAAATTAAAATTCTGCCGGTTCAGTTTGTATTTCTTGGATTATGCCCAAATTACCCTAGTATAATTCTATAGTAAATTACTGGAAGTTGTACTATTCAACTTGAATAGAACTAATAATCTTGTTAGGAGCCCCTTTGGTGCATTAAACTCACGTAATTACTTTAGCTAGTCTACCGTCTTTTATGCGTATCCTAATCCGTGCTATGATTTCCGTACAAGATGGATTGTATTTATAGTTATTATAATCGTGGGTTATATTTTAAATGCATTTCATGGATCAAATAATTTACTTTTCTTAACACCTGTTTTGTTCCACAATATTTTACTGTGTGTTATCCCTTATTACGAGGTTTGATTTTAATGTCATTGTCCCTCGAACTGAAAATTAATTCTATTCTGAAAAATATACAGCCAAACCTTTTCAGCCTATTTTTAACATGTTTATTAATCAAGATATTCGACTCGCCTTATACCGACAAAATTTTACAATAAGAGCGTTCCATTACAATCTTTTGTATGAGAAAGGACAATGAAAATATATTTTACTGATCCTTCTAAGTTTTCATTGTGCTGTACCCGTGGTATACCAGTATTTTACAAAAAGAAATCTGGATTTATCACACTTTAATATTCCTATGCGGGTTTTTTCCAGATAAAGCGAGTGATATAGGGAGTAATTAGTAAAATGCGTGTGCATAAAACTCTTTTATATAAAATGTCGACACACAAAGCTTAATTAAGGTGGAAATTAAGATTAATGTTGGGCTGCGTTCAAGACTTTTACAATTTAAAAATGTTATCTCGTTAAATTTACGCCAGCTAACGCGAAGACAAAATATATAAATGATGAATATGTTAGGTTTTTTTTTGCAAAAGAAGGAAGGGCTTAATGTTTAAGGATAATTTTTCAAGGAAGTAATATAAGAGACAAGCTTTACAGGTGATGAAAGTAACACAAATTGTTTGGGGGATTCTGGAGATTTATCACTTTTGTAATCCTATCTTGTTTCGTTTTTCCTTGCATAAAGTTTTCCTGTAAGGTTTTTAGGTCAATCGCTAATTTTTACTTTTGGAAACGATTCTTCAAGCCTTAGGAAAACAATACGAAAGTTAAAATTTTTATATTAAAAAGTAAAAGTCATCCACGACTAAATTCAGTTTTCAGTGATTTATTTATTATTTATGTCAAAAAAAAATTGTTAAATTGAGTAGCTCAGTATTAAAGTCCTATTTTTAGTGTTCGAAAACACAAACCATGACAAACTGGACTTCATCGCTCTTTTAAGATTATTTCCTTTGTGAAATAACCTTTTTTAGTAGTGGTGGAGTATTGAATGAATAATGGCAACTTTATGGAGTTTAACACCTTTGAGAGGTCGGGAAAACTGTTTTAATTTTTGATGCAACATTGTTGTTTGCTTGGTTTTTACTGAATTTCTGCCTGACAAGGAAACGTTTACTTATCGTTTCTATTGGATTAGTCAAAAATAAATACGAATACGAAGTCTAAATTCCCTTCTCTTCGATAAGCTTTAATATCCTGAAGGCCAAATTTATTTATTAGTCTAGTCATCAACTCTTTAACTTACTAAAGCACCAACCAAGCCATGATTTTCTTTGGTAAAGTTGACCTTTTAATGTTCACTTCTTCAAACGAAAACTTAGTAAACGGTTTTAAATGAAAGGAAAATAAGGCTTAGTTCTGTGGTTGCAATACAAACTGATACATTTATACCAGAAGGGATAAATGTCGTGCCCTGATGGAGTAATTTGATTCTCTTTGATCATTACAAGCCCTGATATTCAGAACAATGAGAGCGCATTCAATCTTACATTTCAAATATTTATATGAAACCTACCATTCGAAGCTACAAAACAAAGGGAGTTATAAATCAAGAAAGGATTCTTACTGTTACGCATAATATTTTCCTTTGTTATTTTAATAATAATACCGTAACAAGGATTCAATTGAGTTTTTAAAATTTAATTTTCTTCTTAAATATTTAAAAATCTCTACAAAGGGTAACTTCATTCTGTGGCTGTATTGTTAAAAAATGTATATAAAAGAAACTCGGTTGTAAACCCATTGTTTATGAATGTTGGTAGGAAGTAGGAATGACTGTTTATTCAAGAGAGGTAGAAACATCAAATTTAGGAAACCATGAAGTTTTATTGGAAACAAAAAAGACCAATTATCAGGAACAGTTGCTGGAACAGCTCGTATGGAAAAATTTCTTTTTCCAGTTAAATGGACAGGAATAAAGCTCAAACCTTTGTGTGACTGTTATCTCAATTCATGCTCGAGATGCGAAAAATCTACACAAATAATAGTCAGTGAAAGTGATAATGAATAAGGCTTCCTTTTTCGAAGCTGCTTTAAATCCGTAAAATTACTCGTTTGCTGTGAAACAATAAAAGAAATTTAATATAAATAAACACAATGGGCTACTAATTTACAAAGATATGTTGTAATAAAACTTTTGTAATTTATTAAAATGCTAAGTTTTTTTTCCTACGAATCTTCTTCATAAATGTCAGAACTTAATTGGAATTTCCTACGAAATTATCTGAAAGTTCAAAGATTAAAACCTTGAAACCTACAAAAATAAGTCCTGAACTCACATTTCTGGCGCTTCCTTTCACAAACAGGACAATTTCCGAAGCTTGTATAAAATTTTCTTTACTTTCTGCAATAAAATGGTTGTGGTTTATTAACTAAATCTATAAGTTTTTGAAAATGTTATGAGAGTCTTAGAAATTTCAAAAATTAACTGAAATTATCTGTAACTTCAAGCATTAAATCCTTCAAACTTCGAAAACTAAGTCCTAAACTCGCATTTCTGGAGTTTTTCTTCCCCAAATAGATATAATGTCTGAAGCTTTTATCTCAAATTTTCTTTAATTTTTTCCCAATAAAACGTTTGTGGTTTATTAACTGCATTCTAAAGTTTCAAAAATGTCCATCGGGTTTCCTTTAGATATGTCAAAAATTCAAGAACTAAAACCTTAGAACTCCTGAACTCATATTTCTGGCGCTTCCTTCCGCAAAGATGAAACTTTCTAAAGCTTTTCCTTCAATTTTTCATTAATTTTTTGTAATATCAGATCTTTGTGGTATATTAAATGAGTTCACAAGTTTTCGAAATTGTCCTGGGGGTCTTCTATAAAAATGTCGAAAATTAACTGGAATTTCTTAGTAAGTTCTCTGAAAATTCAAGAATTAAAGCCTATTAAATTTTCTTTAATTTTCCAATTCAACGTTTGTGGTTTATTAGCTAAATTCCTAAGTTTTAGAAATTGTCCCGCTAGTCCTCTTTACAAATGTCAAAAGTTAACACGAATCTCCTACGAAATCTTCTGCGAATTCAAGGAATTAAACCTTCAACCTTTCAAAAATGTTCTGAACTCTCATCTTTGGGGCTTTCTTCCCCAAACAGTATAATTTCTTTCTTTTAAGATTTCTTTAACCTTTTTCTAATAATGTTTGTCGTTAATTAATTGAATTCCTAAGTTATAGAAAATGTCCTGCAAGGCTACTTCGGAAATGTCAGAAATTCACTGGAATTTCCAACGAAATCCTCTGAAGATTCAAGGATTAAAACGTTAACATTCTGAAAATCAGTCCTGAACTCGAATTTCTGGGATAATTTCTGAAACCTTTGTCCCAAAGTTTCTTTAATTATGTTCAATAAAACGTTTCTGGTTTAATACATAAATTCCTAAGTTTTATAAAGTATACTGCAGGTCTGTTTTACAAAAATTTAAGGATTAAAACTCTAAAACTTTCAAAAATAACTTCTGAACACGTATTTCGGGGGATTTCTTCTCCAAACAGAATAATTACCAAAAAGTCTTTTTCTCAAATTTCCCTTAGTTTTTCCCAGCAACGTTGGTTGTTTATTTGAATGAATTCACAAGTTTTCCAAACTTTCCTTTAGATCTCCTTTAGAAATGCTAGAAACTAACTGGAACTTCCTACGGAAATCTCTGAAGAATCAAGGATTAAAACTATTAAATTCAAATTTCTAGGGCTTTCTTCCGCAAAGAAGATAATTTTCTCTTAAGTTTAAATGTTAGAAATTAACTGGAATATCCCACAAAAGTCTCTGAAAGTTCAAGGATTAAATTCTTGGAACCTGTAAAAATAAGACTTGAATTAGGATTTCTGGGACCTTTTTCCCCATAGAGGATAATTTCCGAAGTCTCTCAAATTTTCTTTAATTATCTCCATTCCATTTATGATTTACTAACCAAGTTCCTAAATTTTCGGAATTATCTTGTGAGTCTCCTTTAGAGATGTCAGACATTAATTGGAATTTCCTATGAAATTCTCTGAAAATTCAAGAATAAAACCTTGCAAACTTGCAAGAATAAGTCCTGAACTCGGATTTCTTGGTCTTCCTTCCACAAACAGGATAATTTCCGAAGCCATTTTTCAAATTTAATTTGCTTTAATTTTTCTTCAATGCAACTTTTGCGGATAACTAAGGTCCTAAGTTTTCAAAAATGTCCTTCCTCTGAAAATTCAAGGAATAGAACCTTAAAAGTTAGAAAAATAAGTCCTGGACTGGTATTTATGGAGCTCTCTTCCCCAAACATGATAATCTTCGAAGTTTTTTCTCAAATATTCTTTAATTTTTTTCGAGTAGAATGATTGTGGTTAAACCTTTGTCACAAATTTTCTTTAATAATGCTTCTTCAATAAAACGTTTGAGGTTTATTAATAAATTCCTAAGCTTCCGAAAAAGTCCTTCGAGTTTCTTTTAGAACTGTTACAAATTCGCTCGAATTTCCTACAAAATTTCTTTTTTTCCATAAAACGTTTGTGGCTTATTTACAAAATTCCTAAGCTTTCGAGATTGTCCTGCGAGTTTTCTTTCAAACTGTCAAAAAGTAACTACAATTTCCCACAAAATCCGTTGCAAATTTAAGGATTAAAACCTTAAAACTTGCATAAATAATTCCTAAAGTCGCATTTCTTGGTATTTCCTCCCCAAACAGGATAATTTTGTAAGCGTTCCTTAAAGTTTTTCTTAATTTTTTCCAATAAAATATTTGAGGTTTATTAAATAAATACCTAAGTTGAATAGGTCCTGTGAGTATCTTTCAGAACTGCCAGAAATTCACTGGAATTTTCTATGAAACGCTCTGAAAATTCTAAGGATTAAAACCTTCTAACTTGCAAAGGTAAGTTCTGAATTCGCATTTCTAGGGTTTTCTTCCCCAAATAATTCGAGTATAATTTGCGAAGCCTTTCTCTCAAACTATCTTTAATTTTTTTCGAACAATACGTGTATGGTTTATTAAATAGGTTCATAAGTTTTGGAAATTACCTATCTTTCGGGTGTCCTTTGGAAATATTAGAACTTAACTTGAATTTCCCACGAAAGCGTCTGCAAATTCAAGGACTCAAACCTTGCAAGTTAAAACTAGCCTTTCTGGGGTTTTCTTCCCTAACCAGGATAATTCTCGCAGTCTTTCTCTCAAATCGTCTGTAATTTCTTTCACATATAAATAAAACGTTTGTGGTACATTTCTAAGTTATCGAAATTATCCTTCAGTTTTCCTCTAGAAACGTCAAAAACCAACTGGAATTTCCTACGAAGTTCTCTGCAAAGTCAAGGATTAAAGCCTTAAAACTTGCAAAGACAAGTTTTGAACTCGCATTTCTGTGGCTTTTTTTGTACTTTATTAAATTGATTCACTGGAATTTCGTACGAAGATCTCGGAAAATTCAAAGATTACAACCTTAAAACTTGTAAAAGCAAGTCCTGTTCTCGAATTTCTGGGGGTTTCTTCCGCGACCAGTATAATTACCTAAAGTCTTTGTCTCAAATTTCCTTTTTTTCCTAAGCTTTCGGGATTCTCCTGCGAGTTTTGTTTATAACTGTCAAAAATTAGCTGCAATTTCCAACGAGATTCTCTGAAAATTCAAAGACCAAAACCCTAAAACTTGCATAAATAAGTCCTGTGCTCGCATATCTTAGTCTTTTTTCCCCAAACAGAATAATTTTTGAAGCTTTTCTCTGAAGTATTTCTTAATTTTTCCAATAAAGTGTTCGTAGTTTATTAAATAAATTCCTAATCTTTCGAAGTTTTTCTTTGGATCTTCCTCTAGAACTTTTTAAAATTAACTGGAAATTCCTACGAAAGTCATTGAAAATTCAAGGATTGGGACCTTACAAAAGTCTTAAAGTTTTTTAATTGCTTTTCATAAAACGTATATGGTTTACTAACTAAATTCCTAAGTTTCCTAAATTGCCTTGCGAACCTCCTTTAGAAATGTTATAAATTAACTGGAAAATCCTACGAAATCCTCTAAAAATGTAGGAATTAAAACTTTAAAACATGCAAAAATAAGTCCTGAACTTACATTTATGGAGATTTCTTCCCCAAATAGGATAATTTCCGAAACATTTCTTCCAAATTTTCTTTACAATAAACGTTTGTGGTTTATTAGCCAAATTTCCAAGCTTTCGAAAATTGTTATTTGGGTCTCATTTAGAAGTGTCAAAAATTAACTGAAATTTCCTACGAAATTCACGGATTAAAACCTTAAAAATTTCAAAAGTTGGTCCTGAGCCCGCATTTCTGTGTCCTTCTTCCCCAAACGGAATAATTTCCAAAACAATTGTTTTAGTTTTTTCCAATAAAATTGCTTTATTGTACAAATTCATAGGTTTTCGAAATTGTCCTTTAGGTTTCCTTTAGAAATTTAGAAATTCCAGAAATTAACTGGAATTTCATAGAAATTCTTTGACAATTCAAAAGGATTCAAACCATAAAGCTTCCAAAAATAAGCCCTAAACTCGCATTTCTGGGGCTTTCTTCGAAAAACAGGACAATTTCTTTTGATTGTTTTCCTAATAAAACGTTTGTGGTTTATTAAATTAATTCCTAATTTCTCGCAATTCTCCTTCGTGTCTCCTTCAGAAATGTCAGAAATTAACTAGAATTTCATTCGAAATGCCCTAAAATTTCAAGGTCCAAAATAATTTCTGAACTAACATTTTTGGGGTTTTCTTCCCTAAAATGATAATTTCCGAAGTCTTCCTCTCAAATTTTGTTAAATTTTTTTGAATAAAACGTTTGTAGTTTATTAGCCAAATTCCTAAGTCTTTCGATTTGTCCTTCAGTGCGCCTTCAGAAATGTCAGAAGTCTTGAATTTCCTACGAATCCTATGAAAATTCAAGAATTGAAACCCTAAACTTGCAAAAATAAGTCCTGAATTCGCATTGCTGAGGCTTGTTTCCTCAAACAGGATAATTTCCAAAGCCTTTCTCTCACATTTTCCTTAACTTTTTTTTAATAAAACGTTTGTGATTTATTAAATAGTTCTCCCAAATGTCTTTCGCGTCTCCTTTAGAAATAACTGTAATTGGCTTAAATTTGTTGTCTTTAGTTTCTCTAATAAAATGCGTTTATTAGATAAATCAGTAATTTTTCGAAATTGTCCTTTGTGTTTCCATTAGAAATGTCAGCAATTAACTCAAACCTCTTACAAAATTTTCAAATAATTCAGTCTTTATTTTACTAATAAATAACAACAAAATATACAAAGCGTCTTCCTGTTACATATTTTTTCGTTAAAATATATTAAAAGCATTTCTTATCAAATCAGAAACAATCGGCCTCTCTGACAGTGAAATCCTAAGCTTTTGATTTTGAAATGTTTGTACAACTTTTAGCGACATCAAAATTGAGAGAAATCTCCTCGAATGTCTGTGTTAAATGAAGTAAAAATAAAGGTTTGTTATCCTTTATTGATGTTATTATTGTAAACAAATCCGGGCAGTGAAACTGACAGTTTTTGCAGAAATTCTGCCTCGGGTTGTAGTTGTTTGTGTACAAAAAAAAGCTTGAGCGTTTGATCAAAGCCAAATAACAAGTAAGTTTGGATATCCTTATTACGTAAGTGAGTGACTTGGAGCTGTTTTCCAAAATACGCCGCGCTTTATACACATTCAAAATTGCAATTTCTTGTGAAATTAAAAAATTGGTTATTACCATTTATGGCATTAAAAATGAAATTTGGCCAAACTCATCCGAATTTAAGGCAAACAAAACTGTGGCACCGGCACTGCCTCATCCGCTGATTTGTTAGTGGATTTATTTAAAAAAATCTGAGAAAGATAAAGGGAAATTTAACGAAACCAAAGTGTCCATCAATGCTCAAAAGACTAAACCAAAAGAGAAACTGTTCTAAAATGCCTGAATAAAAAATAAAAAAGCAAGTAGGTTTTTTATAACACGCTTAAAGAGCTTAGTAAACAAAACTATACCCAAAAGGCAAATTAAAAATTCTTTGGTCATTAAAATGGCATTAAAATTTGTAAATTAAATAAAGGGATGAGACAGTCGTAGAATAAAGAATAAAAGGCACCCCAATTGCAAATAAAATAAAAAAGGCACAGTTTATGTTGCCAAATAAAAAAAAATAATGCAACGAAAAAACCGACTCCACCAACCACTAATTGGTTACATTCCTAAAACCTAGTTGAACTTTGTTTACTGGTGTTTTTGTCAAAATTTTAAGTTCGACATGTTTTCCATCAGGATAATTAAAAGTCGGTAATTATCCGAACCTGACGTTTGTGTTTGACCATTGTGTTAGCAGCTGCTTGTTAAAGATTTATTTTAATTAGTTTCTGTCATAAATTATCTATGAGATATCGATTGGAACGTTCAAGTGTACACCTGAAAGCTCAAATCATTGTAAAAACGGAGTCGAAAGATAGGAAGAGTAATAAAGGAGGAGTATAAAATATCGCAGGAGTGGCCGGGTGGTTATGATATTCAGCTACAACGCGGACGGTCTCGGGGTCAAACCCGATTCGGATACTCGGCGGGTGGCCTACCCAGTCACTGGGAATAATTTGGAACCAAAACACAGTGGTGGAGTAGGGAAGGTAGGCGGTTATTGAAGGCGTGGGGCTTCTCACATCACGCCGTATGTATAGTATATGAAACAACCGAAGTGTGTTGCCGGTCATGACCCTTCGCGGGGCATTAGGGCCGATACCTTTATCTTTAAACATATAAAATAAATTCGTTTGATAAATAAATAAATTTAAAATTAAATCAGTTGGTGGTATTCGTGCTATGTTAAAGTAATTTGTTAAAGTTTTCGAACTCACAGAACAGTAAAATATATTCTTTTCGTGTATTTTCAGTTTAAACCTAACCTAAAAAATGTTAAAACATTTTCGCGGTTTAAAATCTCTCATTCATTTTTCATAAAGAATGAAGTAAAAGCTTTTCCGCAACCAGGGAATCTATGTCGAAGAGACTAAACTTTCTGAATTTTCTTTTGTATCGTCATGAATACAGATCGCTTAATTTGAAGTAACATTAGTGTTCTTAACACAAAATATATATTTCCAAGCGATTTGTTTCGCAAAAGGATGGCTTTTTAGAAAATTACTTCCTGAAAACAGCCTTGGATTTATATGCAGTTCCTGAAATACAAATCTTTACCACCCTTTTAAAATAGCGAAGCACTTACACCTCGTAATCCGTTAATGTACAAGTTTTACGGACCGCAACTGTGATTTGCCTCATAAAAAAACCCTCCAGCCTTTACAATCCCTCATAATGTTACATTTTTAGTATAATACTTGGCCGGAATGGTTAATTATAAAACTTCCACGGTCTTACCGCTAATTAAGATATTTTTTTTAAATTGCCATTTACGTATAGTAATTAACTTGAGATTTGCTTGAGGAAAATAAAATCATTTTCTGAGGGGGTGAATTCTCATCAATACTTAGCAGCACCCTTTCCGAAGGGTACGTTGTAATTACGATACGAAAACATTTTTCCGTTTTGAGCAGATGCTGGCTTTTAATATCGTTTGCTGCCGTTTGAAGTTTCCATTAATATAATGTATTTGTAGATCTATATTGATGTTTTTTTGAGGGTATCATTTTCTAAATGTGTTTCGATGCAGTATTTGATGAACATCAGGATAATGGTTTACATTTGCAGGTTTATTTGATACCTTTTACTTGCTTTTCTAATTTCGTATGGGTTCATATTAATCTAGTTTATAAATCAGATATGCAGCGATAACTCAAACTTTTTTATTTTAATGAACATTTAATTTAATGCCCTTTAATGCATATGCAACTAAGAAGGTATGCAGTGAATACAAACAGGTAAAGAGGTTGTTCCTTGTAGAAGAGAGTTCAGTTTTTCAGTTTCCCTACACCGGGGTATACTGTACTAAGCGTCTTCAGAAAATGTGTATCTTGCACTGCAAGCATAGAAGGCCCATGACTTGTTCCTCTGTCTTCCTCCATACTTTTATATCTTGAGTTTTCTCTTTCCAATTAACAATGTTGCGTTGTGTTACATCTCTCATTACATCTTTCTTTCAACTTCTTTTCGGTCTTCCACGTGTTTTGTTTTCTTCTATATTGTTTTCTAATCTTGGTACTTCTTGCTTTCTCTTGGAACCTTCTTTTGGTACTCAATTTTTATTCACACCCATAATATGGCACATCTTTCTTAATCTTTGTCCTTCTATAATAATTCTTACTATATCAGGCTTAAGCCTTTGTATGAGGGGTCGTAATCGGGAGCAAAATGGGCGCCACTGCGGAGGTCGCCCAGGAAGGTCTCGAGGAACGTACCGCAGATGGTTCCTTCTGGGCTACTGAACGCTACTTACCCTTTATTACTGAGAAAAACACTGTTACTGGTAGGCAGGATCACAAGGCTATACACAATTATTAAAATACACACAAAACGCAAATAAAAGGCAATAGTGAAGTAACAAAGAGGTTTCATGAATGTAAGAATTATTCTAAATATGACACGGGATGAATTCTTGAATTGGTTTTACTACACATCAGTCTCTTTAATGAATGAATACTGCGATTTCCTAATATCTACCTTCTCTGTACTTACCTCTTTCCTTAGATCTGGTTTTCTATAAGATTCTGCTCGCCATCTTCAAAAATACATGTTTTTCCTTTGTTTGTTAAGAATTTGCAGTTTTCCTCTTCTATCGAACTCTGGATCATTCCACGTCATGGCCTTTGTTTTGTCCTCCTTTATTAGTAAACCTACGCCGATTGCTTTAATTTCACTAATATTTCTTGTATCTTGTTACAAATGCTCCATCATCAGCGAAAGCTAAGCGCTGGTGCTTTTTTAGGATACAGCAAACCTGTCCTATTCATATTAGCTCTCCCCATTACGTATTCTAAAGTATTGAGAACAAAGAATCTCCTTGCTTCAATCTGTCGCTGATCTCGATTTTTTCCGACATTCCGTTATTTGCTTTTTTTTGAGGGATTTTACTACCAAAAGTCCGGGAACGGTAAATTGCACGACTGAAGATGTTGACAGCTGACTATACTCTGAAGTGCTTTGCTATTTTTCCGTAAAACGAAGGATGATAAAAAGAGATGTACAAACGCGCCTTCCGTGCGTGGGGTGAAACCTTGAACGGCGCCAATCTGGCGTGCCTCGTGATCAGGTCAGTGCTTCCTCGAATTCTTAACGACGAAATATACATCATCCTATTTGGCCTTTCAATTTAGGATTCCTCCGACGTACTCCGCAGCAGCAATAGATGTGCTGATCTGACGTTAATTTTAAAAGCCATGACCAGTTTCAAAAGTTTTCAAAGTATTCTTAAAGAAATTGGTGTAGCTAATTTTTTTGTAATGGTAAGCAATAATCCGTCCTTGATTTTAATATACATAGCTCTTCAAAGAACATTACTTTTGCTGCACTTAATATCTTAAAAAGTAGCTGCTAGTTATGACAAAAGCAAATAAATGTCTTATTTTTTTATGCAACAAAGGGATACCGTTCAAATGTCTTTAAAGTTTTCAAGATGTTTTCTATTTAAGGAAGTGATGCAATATTTTATTTTATTGAGTAAGCTTTAACGCGGTAAGCTTCAATTTAAAATAAAACATTGTCACATTCTTCCTTTAACATTACATTTTGGACTAAGCTAATCCTCTAGGTGAGTACTCCTGGAGTAAGTTTGAAAATTACTTAGAAGAAATGTCTCTTATGGATTACTACACGTTAATTTTTCAACATCATGGTGTACTTGCCCATAATATGCGCAAATCAAATATCAATAAACTTTTGAAAGTAATTGGAAATGGACAAACGAACCAATACCATGGTCACCGCGATGACCAGATTGGATCTATGCCATTTAAAACAACTACTCTAATTTCTTTTGTAAGTTATATGTGTTTTCATGTTAATCATGTATTCTTAATTTAGTTTGTATATTTTATTCACCAAGCTGATAATAATAGTGCTATTAAAGAGTTCGGCGGTAAATAATTTTGTGTATTTAATCGTGGTGATTGGAACTGAGGTGTTATAAATACAAAAATCGTTAAGCTATGTGTTTATGGTATACTTATATGGTACCATTAGAAAGTCAATTTAAAAGGCCATCGAAAATCGCAGGGTGTTGCATTGAGAATAAATAAAAGATGAATGTTTTCCTTCACAACAGTTGAATAATTTTGAGAAACTTATAATGGCAACATATGGCTTTTATAACGCCATTTAAAACTAGCTCTGTATACATAGTTTATTGGGTGTAATATTAATAATTGGGGCCTTTTTTATAAATCGGACGGTAGGTATATATAAAATCTGAAAAGTTTTCTTCAAGCCCTTCATTTCTTATTAAAACTTTCAAGGAGTTTGTTGTAAAATATTTTCAGACAAGACTTTTCAGTTGCATTGAATGTGAGATTTACTTGTCTAAAAACTGAATTAACTAACAAAATGAGTGTTTGTTTTGTCCATGGTTTTGATTCTCTTAGTTTGCAAACAGAGCATTGTTTAAAGACATACCGGTTTATCAGACTAACTCTTCGGATTAATACGTCTCCTAATTGTTATAATAAATTAAAATAACACATTGATTTTGTAGAATTAAAATCCAAATAAATATTAGGTGAAGGTTCCATTTTAGATGTAATTGAACATTGCTCTTTCTAACTTTGGTATTAATTAGTTCAAAAGGATGACGTCATTTTCATCTTTACGCCATTGTGCCCTTTACCTTGCCATTTCATTTCGGTCGACATCCCCATTATATTAACAACCATCAGTATGCGCAATTACAGATGTCCCTCGAAATTCGAATTGTTCGAAATCTTAATTAATCATTAATTGGTAATTGATTTTTACCATTTTGCACGACTCGCATTTCAGATTTCCTTTTATTCCGTAGAAAACAAATACTTTGTCATACTACGTTCGATTTAGTTAACCCTCGGTTTATTCCTTGACGGCAATCATAGAAAGCTGGAAAATTTGAAATTTAAATCAAGATTTAACTTTAAACCCTAAATTGAATAGTGAAGCAGGTATAGAGTATTTTAAGCTAAAATCCGTTCGCCTTCAGCTATTCTACGTAGATATCTAACGCTTTTAGTTCTATACGTACGTAGATTTAATCTCTTTACAAGTTGAGGAGTATATCTACATAATATAAAGTTTGAATGTAAGGAGGGTGCGAGATCTGTTTAATATTTTTTCGGTTCACTGGCGTTAAAATAAAATTACTGAAAAGATATTTCCTAATAAGATTTACCAAAATCCGGAAACCTTTCATGTAGGAGCAAAGCTCTCATAATTTTGTTTTTCTTTCTTTCGATTTGGTTTACTTAAGGTTTGAAGTTTATACGAGGATACTTCGTTCTTGAGTATTCAGAAAGGATTGGAAATTACAAATTTATATAAAGATTATTAAAATTCTTCTGGTTTAGTTGCGTTTTTGTTTTAATACCTACTTTAAAGATGTTTCGCCCACGGTCGTCTCGTTTAATTTATTTCAGCTGAAAATGTATCAAAAACATTTTATTTTTTGATCTTATCAGGATTAGAAATTGCGTAAGCCTCTGCGTAATCCACTTATTTACTCATTTTTAAGGTAAGTTTATGCTTTATTTTTAAATTTTATAAAGATCGTTTATTTTCTTCTTTTTAAAATATTATTTTATTTGAAAGAAAACTGTGTATTTGCCTAATATCAAAATTATGCAAGGGCTTTTCATCGTTACTAACAGAAAAATAATCAAAATTTCCTCACTTCTCTATTTAGTCCTTCTACTGCATTCATTAAGTTCTTCTTTGGTCTTTGCTATTATTGTAAGTTCGCCAGCATCCGCAATTGTTTGTGCTTGATCTGTTATGACGTTTTTGTTTAAATTTGCCCTTTATACCATGAGTTCAAAAAGAAATTACATAAGGCTTGGCCATAGAAAAATAAAATAATGTCTACTGCGAGCTTTGGAATTTAATTTTTAGGTTAGTTTTGCTGTTGACAGTATTATAACGGCAACACGATAATGACAGTCGATAAATTCTAAGCTTGCAGTGGACATTATCTACGATGGATTTTTTATTCCTGCTTAATATATCTCTGGTATATTGCAGATCGTTTTTATGCTCAAAGAATGTGTTACTTCCATCGTGTTCTTTACGAAATCTATAAATCTTCTACCATAGTTCTTCTTGAAGTGGCGTGCTGCTTACAGGGTGGTGCCATGTTCTTAAATTAGTTTCGACTATTTTCGGCATGATTTTCTAATACGTTTGTCGTTTCCAGGCTTCGCTATTAAAATCACCAGCTATAAAATTTTTGCATCACTGCTATCTTGTGATTTTAATTTGGATGATATATCACCATGCCTTTTCTCGTTAATTCAACTTGATAATTCTAAGTACAGACCTCTCATGTCATGATTTTACTAAACTTTTATGTATAAATTATTATATTAACATGGAGAGAAGATCAGCAACGCCCTGTAAAGGACACACCACTTTAAGAAGAGGAAATTATTTGCACAAAATCAATGATGTAGTGCTGACTACGTTTACTTACTACAGTAATTAGGAACACTTTTTTTTTTAATCCGAAACGTTGGTGTGGAAAGGTATTGTTTTTGCAATACCCTGTTTATAAACTAAGACAGCCTAGGCTGTTCTTTAAAAATGATTTCTTCTGCAAGTTTTCACACTAAACAATTGTCAAGTAAAAACCACCAATAAATTTCATCAAGATATATTTGTTTAAAAATTAACCCCCGATTATTCATTGATAAACAGCACAGTAAATAAGAAGGCAATTAAATTTGTAAGGATCACTCCTTTGGGGGAAACACATTAAAAGTACAGTTACTATTCACGTATCCACAAACGAATCGCATCTGAATTATTTCATCAAGACTAAACAAACAAAACGTTCAATTTCAGTCCAGAATCCTTGAATTTTAAATCGAATGCTGTACAGTTCCCAGGATTTAGTCCCGAGGATTGTTTCATCCATTTCAGGATTCTAGTGTAAATGCGACGTTTTAATAAACAAGGGAGTTGCATTGATTTTGAAACGACTGAAAAGACTGTAAATGCACGTTATACAGATAGGTAGATATCATTGTAATGTTAGAGCTCTGTTTGAGTTTTGCAACGTTTAATTCCTCTTAGTTTTATGAAGGAAAGACCAAAATAATTTCTCACGTGAAACATTAAAAACGGAATGTACTTTAACGGTAAGCTTAAACTGAAGTTTGTAAAAAGGAAATAGTAATATCAAGCGGATTTATGTTCCATTTCTGATGCTAGCATGCAATCTACGAACTAAAAATATCTCCGTTTTATGCGTTGTATCGTTGATTGAAGGAATAAGAATATTCCTTGAATCAACGGTTATATTGCGAGGATCAAAAATTGAACTCGGTAAAAGAATATTGAAATACTTGCTGAGGGGTTATTGTTTGTTTCGGTTTTCCTTAAAACACCCTTTCTAGTGCGCTGTATATACCATCGTTAAGAGTTTGGGTTGTATGCTTTTGTCTGTTTTTGCTTTAAGATGTGTTTTTACTAAACTAAATGTGCTTTTTAAAGCAGACAATAAAAGCAAACATGCTGGGTTTCGAACTTCAAGTCGACATTCAATCCACTAACTTGCCCGCAAGATGTTAATCGTTTTAGTTGCGTAATATTTTCTTTCGGAATTTCCAGTCAATTTGTGTTTTGAAATCATACTTTTCTTATATTTCCGTTACAATTTCCTATTCATTTTTTGATTTTTAGTCGATTTTGCTAATTTTCTCGGCGCATTCTTTCCTACTCAACTCTTTAGTATGGGCTTTTCTGTTTAGGGTTGTTATAAAGGTATATGGGTGGCACCTAATAACAAAACAATAAACCAAGTGAATCATGTGCTAATTCAAAGTAAGCATATAAAGTTAGTTAAACCTAGAACAGGGGCGGAAGTAAACTCGAGCCATTATCTTGTAACGGATTACGACACAAGTAAAAAACAAATCAGTAAAGTAAGAAATGTAACGTGTAAGTCAAACGATTTCGAAAATAGTCCCAAGAAATCTTATTTAAAACAAAAATTAATGAAGATCATTAGTGTGATGAAGTAAATACTACTTAGGATGACCTCCAAAAATAAAATGTCTTTACAAATTCCGAAAATTTACTATGTTTTAAGAATCTTACGGTATTGATGACGCTATTTCTGTTAGGGTGCACATTCATGTTAACATTAGTAAATTGTTCGATTTCAATTTTTGTTTCAGTTGTTAATTTAGAATAGTTTTAATATACGTTAATTATTCTAGAGATACACTCTTTTCTTGGGTTATTATGTAGCAGTTCAAAACTCCAAACTGCCATGAAATTTCAGAATTAGCAACTGCTGCCTATTCTAAAACAAACAAACGTTACATCAAAGTGAATTTAATCTAGAACAACTGAATGTAACCGACGATAGTGAATAGACTTATTAATTTACTGCATAATAGGAGAAAATTAGTTTCAACGTAATATAAATTAAGATTTAACTTAAATTTAATGAGACTGCGGTAAAACATAGGAAACAATATTTTCCTATTTCTGTTTATTAAAATTTGAAATACGCAGTCTATTTGTTGTTTCATAAATTTTCTTAAATTACATTTCTGTTTTGGACCGTTTTTTGATAACATTTTAAATTATAATGAGAGAGAGGCAAAAGATTTACTTGTGAACATCGAACTTAAGGTCAACGATCAAAATATTAAATTTCATCAGAGTTAATTTAGCTGAGGCGTTTTATAAAGGAATTTACCGTTCCTTAAATATTTATAAGTTTTATGAAGTAAACAAAAGTTTACCTTCAGCCTAGTTTTAAAATTTTCTCAGTTTACCTGTAAATTGCCTTGCATTGTGGAAAAGCTTTTCACGGTGCACGACTTCCTTCTTTTTGTTAGTTTTTCAATTTAAAAATTTGCGTAAATCTTCATTTAAAAGTTATAGCAACTAAATTTTACAACCGTAATTTAGATTGCCATTCAAATGGGAATAAAAATTTAAGGCAGGAAATTAAATTCGTGTAATGTTTTGAATAATTTACGGACACTTTTCAATTTCAACCTTTGGGTATCGAGATATTAAAACTAATTGATCCTGAAATGTCGAATTTATGGGTTTATTTTTTATTTTGATGATTGCCTTTTGAATGAGCAATTTCAAATTTGAAATAAAGTTCATTCATTTCTGTTATCTTTTGCGGTTGTTGTAACTCTTTTATTTTCGCCAGTTTCTTTCCTGCATTTAGTTGTTTCATGTGTCTTCATTACTTTGTAGTTTGATTTTTGGCGTTCATTCTGATTTAGAGATTAAATTTTTAAGGAATAGCTCGTTTGGGGATTATATTTATTTTTTAGTTTTTACTTATGAGTATGACACACACTTCAGACGCGCATGTCACCGCCGTCCCTACCATTTTTAATATATGTTTCTCTATGCTCCCTGCGCAAAATCTAAATCTTCCCTTTGCCTATTTTTTTATCATTAAATCCTTGTTATCTTTTCTATCTGCACAAATTGTAACTCCAAGATACTAGTGTTGTTGCAGATTTTATTATCGTTTCATTCTGTTTCGATGTCTTCTCTTCTTCCTCCCATTACCACTGCGTTTTGTTTGTGTTAACCTTTAGTCTCCATTTATTACATTCTTCTATTAGTTTATTTAACATATATCTACGTCGTGTCCTGTTTGTCTTCAGCAAGAAATATCTGATTGTCTGCAAAAACGATGGTGTAGATGGAACCATTTTCTCGCCATATCCCCATCGGACTGCATTTCCTTGCCCATTGTTTTAGGGTAGCAATCAGGGGAGAGTGGCCGTTATAGCCTTTTTGTTAGCGAGAAAAGTGCGGATATTGAATTTCCACACCTTACAGCTTCCTCTGTATAAGGTTTCCGTAGCTTTAACGTACAATTTGTTCATGCATTCTTCTTCTATTGCAACTCATAGTTTTTTATTTAGTAAGGCTTCCTCTGTATAAAGCTTTTATAGCCTTTATGTACAGTTTATTTATGCCTCCTTCTTCCATTGCGACCCATAGTTTTTTTTACTTAGTAAAACTTTATTTAAACTCGTTGAATAAAGTCATAGATTGTAATACACTTGTTACATAAATAAATTTTAAGCGGTTTAAAAAGAAATTTAAAAAGGAAACCTTTGATATAATTTTTCGAATGTTGTTTTCATGTTTCTAAATATTTAATTTATTTGTAAATAGAGGTTATTAACAGATATTATTTATAATGATCGATGTGGAAAATGGATTGAATTTACAATCAGTAAATGATTGCTAATTTTCATATAACAGTTTGAAAGTAGGTCATGTTTATTCGGACATTTGAGAGTGTTCATGACTTGCATCTAATCGAACCAGTTCTACAAAAATAACTGTATGCTAGAGCGATTCAGGGAATATACCTTGTCACCGTCATTTTTGCATTTTACTATAAATTTTTTCCTAATTTTGTTTAGAATTAATTTAAACAAATACAATTAATGATGAGCTTTGTTACCCAGGCCTTTAGATTATGTCGCCCACTTAATCCTTTAATGAGCGTTCACTATTTGGAAGTTAAATTAGCATACGCGTGTTGCACAACAACAAAAATTTGCAGCCGTCTATAATGTGTGTCAAAGCATTAGCTATAAACCACAAAGAAATATTGTGCATTCATTCAGAAAACACAGCGATGGGCGTTAAAAAACCGATAACTTCAGCGGTTTCCGGATAAACAATTCCGGTTCAGGAATTCCCTAGCTTTCGTGATTTAAGGAGAAAGAAAACTAGGGGTATTTATTTTTTTTTAAATACTTCGGCCTGTGTTTTTATAAATCTCAACGGAGTAAAGTCAACATTTGAAAAGCGTTTAAACGAAATCTGTGACGTTTTCCGATGAGGGTAAAATCATTCAGTTGCGAATTCCATTTTGGTGAAACTATTATGGATTAAGGAATTAAGTTACTGAAATATCAGATTGAAAATGTTCTGTTTTAATGTTTTTTAAAATGTTCCCTATTTAATGTTTACGTGACTTTGTTTAGTTTGTTAATGCGTTTGTAGAACCAACGAATCCGTGTTGTTAATTAATTTGCCTTGTTGATATATTGTTACCTGAATTTCGTGCTCTATTTTTGATTATTTCAGTAGCTTTGTAATGGCTTTAAATTGAAATAAAAAAAATCTTATCAGTTATTATCTTCTTAAGCTCTAATTCTTCTGCGTTCTCATTGCATTCTCGTTTTCAACAGCCTTTCAGACCTTTAGAATTTCATAAAATGTTAAGAAAAATACGCCAGTAAGTGGAAAAATCGTTCCAGAAAGGATGCTTATTTTAACAGAACTAAAGGAATTACCTTCCTCACCTTTTTGTCGACCCTCATCTTCTCCTGCAAATAGTTATCGCCTGTTTTGATCGTTATTAGAATGAGTCGTCGGAATTCACTTTATTTTTAGTTTTAAGGTAGCATAAAAATTCTGTAACTTCACTGAATACATCAATTCTTCCTCTTTAAAGAGGTCATAGTTTCCTAGAATCATTTTTCTAGAAGCACAATCATTAAACTGTTTTGCTATTCTGGATGTTTTCCACTATGTTTTCATAGCCTTCTGGAAATCCTTGCTTGTGAAGGGATTTGGTACATTTTTAGGTTCTTTCCTAAATATTTCTGTAATAAATTCGTGAATTTCAAGGGCAACTTCATTTTTTATCCAATTTTTTGAGGATTAGGGAATCTGTCGAGCTTATTGGGTTTTTATATAAATTTAACAATCGCTTGTACTGCTTGCGAAAATGTGATCGTTAAACGAAAAATAAATAAATCTCAAACAAGGCGATATCAAATGGTTGGTTATCATGAAATCAACGTATTTATTAGGGCCAGTCAAGTTTCGGCCAGTATTAGATTTATCGTTGTTTTCGTTTATCTTTTACTTGAATAATGGTTTTTGGGGGTTACTGTTTTAATACATTTTGATTGTTTAGTAGATTAATTAACGATAGATTAAACTTTGTTTACATAGTACAAAACAAACAGCTCTGTTATTCAATTTTGTTGTCCCAATTTAGCTTCAATATATTGTTGTTTATTTGAGACATCTCTTTTCTATTTAGTAACTTAATATAGTTACAATATTATGTTTAACTCTTCAGTACTAAAGCTCGAAATTTTTAACCCTGCTGTGCACAAAATTAGGTGTCTCTAATTATAATTTTATTCATTCCATTTGCCGCCTGACTGGGTTGGTCGCTTATAATATAAATTTAAATTAATTAACGAAGTTTTCAGGTAGCTACAAAGTTATAAAGTAAAATTACTTTAATAGGTAGGAAGTTTACGAGGTTAACTTAATCAACGAATCGTTGGATGCTTATTATTTGGAAAATTAATTTCTGAGGTTCCTGCTTTGTTAAATTATTTTAATAATGTAATTTTGCTTAAACTGCGGATTTAATTTAAAAGTTTTCACTGCGTAAATATTTCTGTCCAAAAATAACTTTCATTCTTTAAAGCATTTCTCTGAATATTATTTGTGGTATATTTTAAGCAAAAGTGATACCTAAGTTCTCGTTGAGTTCTGTAGCGGAAGGTTGTGTCCACCACGATAAATCAAATCCCATCTTTCAAACCGCTACTTCCAAGTAAAGCTCAACAACGAATTTTCGGAAATTAAGCGGATCAACTCAGGTGTGCCATGATGTAGTATTCTTGGGCCCCTTCTCTACTTAGTCTATACAGTTTTCGTTGAGTTTCGTAGCGTAAAAATCCTCATGAACAAATGCCTCCAGCATGGCACCATCCCAGACTCATGGCGAAATGCGAGGGTCATATTAATATATAAAAAAGGAGATAAATGTAACCTACCAAAACAATACGTATACTCATAGAGAAATATTATAGTGAATACAACGTACCTCTTCAGCTGGCCTTTGTGGACTACCGCAAGGATAGATTCAAGATATAAGGAACTCCTGAAACAAATATATAACGAAGCAATCATCCAAATAGGTATAGCAGAAGACAAAACAACACGGAAGATAAAAGGTGAGAGAGGAATCCGTCAGGAAGATACGATGTCCCCAAAATTATTTACCCTTGCGTTAGAAGACACATTTAAGAAATAAAATTGGCAAATTGACAATATAGAAGAATTGCTGGAAATATTGAGAGAATTGAAAAAGGGGGTCGGCGAAAGTCGGCTTGAAGATGAATCTGAATATAACCAAAATGATGACAGAAGAAGATACTACAGTGGAAATGGAAGGAAATGAAATGGAGAAAGTAAATGAATACACTTATCTAGGACATACAATTACCCTTGGCAAACAAAACCAAACTGCAGAAATTACTAGAAGAATACGCATGACCTCGACTGCGGTGAGTAAATTCAACATGGTTCTAAGAAATAGAGAAACTCACATCAGAGAACACATTCGGAACGCAGATATAAATAGAAGAACGAAGTTGGAAGACGTAAATGGTAGCATCCATCGTGAAGCTGAAGTGGAACTGAGTGGGACATGTGGCCCAAGAAGAGAGTGAAAGATGGACTAAGAGTATCATCCAATGGAGACCAAGAGAGCACAAACAAAGTGTGGGCAGACCACCAAAACTTATTACTTTACCTGGCAATGTGGCGAACCCAGCTCAATTATGCCCGTGATGTCTGTCCTTCTTCTAATTTTCTCATACCGCTCGTGATCTCTGAGGTTTATTCCAAGCATCGCCCTTTCCATGGATCTCTGCATTACTTTCAACCTTTGGGTGCTTCTGGCGGTGAGTGTCATAGTTTTCAGGCCATAGGTGGTTAAGCAGCTAAAACTCATTATTTCATAAAAGTATCACACGACTCATCTAAGAAGTACACATGAAGCTGGTATAAGACTATTGCTTTCATGCAAAATCACGTTGTTTGGATATTATCCGCCATGCAGGATTCACCCTGTATATACATATATGTTTGTATTCAGTTTGTGAATAAACTAAACCAAACCAAAACCAAAAAATAAATAAAAAATTTAACCAAAGATTTAATATTTCATCCCTGATTTGAAGATGTTTAGTTGTTCCTCCTGGTAAAACGTTACTTTAAATTTGCTACTCGCCTTCAAAGACTTTCATCCCGTCATTTAACTTTGAGAACGCCACTATCGATCACAGAAACGTTTGTTTTGCTCTAAACTTGTAATGTTGGAGAATTGCAGCGTATAAATTTCTAATTTGAATGCAATACTCCACTTTATTTTCATGCATTAAAGAGGAACCTATCACCTACCTGCCGATAGAGTTGCATGTCGGAATCGATTTTGAGGGGAAGTTTCGGTTTGAACTAAGTTGAACTAGTGGTGGTGTGTTATGACATTCGTTTAACTTATGTTCGGTATGGAAATCTGGTGATTAAAGTACATGTCAAGAAATTTTACAAGTTGATCCTAAGGATTCCCCTGGATTTTCATGTTATTAGTTAAAGTGGCCACTAAGTCTTACTTTGGGGAATTAGATGTTTGTGTATTAATTATCAGTTTGGTTGAATATAATGACATTTTGATTTTAAGCTTCTTTGGGCGATGAGCAATTTTGATGAATAATAATTACAAAAAAATTATAATTCAGGTGTATACCTACGCAGAAACCGTAATTATTTTCTGGAAGACAAGAGGATTCGCATGGCGTAGGTGTAATCCTTAGAAAAAATAAAAAATGCGAAGTGCCAAAAATAACAAATTGCTAAGGTAATTTTTAAAATACTGAATGTAAATTGCTCATTTCAGTAAATTGCAGCTGCTTGTAAAATAAATGAGAATTTAATGTAATCCAAGATTATTATTTAAAATTATGTATTCAAATTTTAATCCTTAGTAAATTTTTTGTGACAGGAAACCTAGGTTTCAACCTAAATTAAAGACGCCTTAAAACGTCAACCCCAAATTTCAAAAGAGCCATAAAAGTAAACATTGTCTATTAAATTCTTGACTATTGCTTAGCTTACCTATATCTTGTTAACTAAAAATGAAAATTAATTTTTATAAACAATTAAATTTTTAATAAAATGTATTAACTTCGCTTTGGTTCGTTAGTAAATGTAAACCATATAAATTTGTCTGTAAATTTAGTTCAGTAAGTAATTTTAATATAACCCTGGTGTACGAAAGGTTTAGCTTTTAGGTAAATATTGCCTTACATAATTTAAGATAAAATTACTTGGCCTTTTGAGTTAAGGATTTCACAAAATTGAACCCTCAAACTGTTGCATTTGCATCTTTAAATTCGTCACATTTCCACTTGGATAAAGTTTAAGAACATTTCTTGTTTACAGTAAAGCTTTATGATTAAAACTATAAAATAAAAGAAAATTCGAACTAACAATGGGCATTCAAAGATGATAAACAATTTTTATATAAACAGATTAGAGCAGCTTACTTTTACAACAATAACTTCTTAAGCGTGCTTAGGGTAAGAAGCATTCTTGGCCATTCTTCCTTAAAAAAAAAACTTTAAGGAACGTGCATTTCGTCTTGAAGTTCGCCATTTTATGTGGTCACATCGTAGCTGTATCCACATGAGGGGTTTATAAATTCCTAGAATATTGCGGGTTTCCATGGTTCAAGAACGGCCCGTTTAATAAACGATGTGCTTTATCGCTCCGTAACATATAGGGTTGAATTGTTTAATTTATTGCAGCCATTAAATAACTAGAATTACGTATTTAATTGCAAATTTAATGATTTTCTCAGCTTTTATTAGTATTGTGTACTTTTAATTGAATTGTTTGTTCGTTGCCCTTTCTTATTCCTCTACAGTTTCTGTGATGTGTTATTTATTTTCAAAATGATAACGTTGTAAAATTCAGGTTGGAAACGCCAAATATTTCAATACAATATTTAATTAACATATTTCTGTTTGTTTTCGTGACCTTGAATTTGTTAAACTTGAGTTTGCATCTTTGAAACATATTGTTATTTAAGTAAAAATAATTATTGTTCCTTAAATAACAATTGCCCATATTCTCATCTCATGTTTAAAGTTGTCTCTAACTAAAGTTTAACATAAACATAAAACGATATACCTTTATACTGATTTTAATATGTAGAACAGAGATGCACAATATTGCCATGGCAATTAAACACGACGTTACATTTAACATGTAAGGTGCGAATACTGAGCAATAAGCAAGTTCCATATCCTACGAGAAAACCTCAAAATTTTAATTAAGTAACATGTTAGTCTTCATACTTGCTTTCAGAAAATAGTCTAAATCGATGGTAACATTATTCAAAAGAATAATGCATATTTCCTTACTTAAATTTGTGTGCCCAAAGGGGCATTGCTTGATAAAACTGATTTCAGTAGTCTTCGATATTTTGGTAAAGAGTTTTGTTTCGTCAGAATTTATTTCGGAATTTACCTGTGCAATTTGAAACGAGAATCTTCAGAGACTAACTTTAGTAAACTTTGTCAAAGAGTATCCCACTAGGACGCCAACTTAGTTTCCAAGATGCGTAGTTGGTTTTCAAATGGTGCTGTGGTTCTTTAACTTTTGAACTGTCCCAGTAGACTTGACGATAAAAATTAGAGATGTCTTTAAGAAGTTCTTTAAAATTCGACCTTGAAGCAAAAGAAAGATTTACTTAATTTTGTATGGGATTTATATCGTTTAGACAAGTTTAAGTAGTAGTTTCGATTTTTTATACCTTTTGGGCTGCTGTATTTTTTTGTTGCTAGGAAAAGTACCACAAGTCGAGAACAAGCAGTGATTTTCAATTATATAGCAAATATACAGTAAATAATTTATAAGAATTGCGTATTTCATTGTAATTTCTTTGACACAAAATGGCCTCTCAAAATTGCTCCGCTTATTAACGAGAAATATGTTCAAATTGACTGGCTCAATAATTAAAGACAGGAGGCTAAAAATAATTATTTATTATTAACTAAAGGATCAGTACACATTTAGTAAACATCTGTGTAAAAAAGTGACAAGAAAATTACGTTGCTGCGCTGTGGGCGGTGACGGTGGTGGACTTGGACCCGAGTGCCAGCTCAGAACCTGGATTGTAACTGGCGAGAAGCGTGTTAAAGATAGCGAGATGGTGGCTAACTATGTGATATGCGATAGGCTGTGAACCGGCGACCTAAGCGACGACGAGCGATTCCAGCAAAGTTTCGTGGTGATAACATTGACCAAACATGCAAAGGTGTCGTTTCTGATCAAGCATACAAAGATGTAGATGATGAAGTGCATTTTTGAGATAGTATTTATAGCCCGATGCCGCTCGCCCATGGGTTGGTCAGCGAAAGTAGAAGTGGCAAAGTCCCTATGTTTTTATTGCCCGGAAATAATTCTTCCAAAAGTACGGATTTTTCTAGTGGCCATGATCGTATAGTTGGAGTCATGACGCGTCGTTTGATACCTCACTCGACGTGGTTATGTCGCAATGGTTTATCACGTTTTAAGGCATCCCGCGAATAAACCTGCCAGATCTGTGCAGCAGTGTTTTATAGCGCAGTTAAACATTGTTAAGGTCGAGTGTGGACTCATTCTTCTAGTTTCTTTGTTGAGATTCCGTTTTTACATATTCTTCCTTTTCTGGGCGTTTAAGTTAGGGATTAATTCTGTTTGCATTTATATGGCCTTCTTTCATATGTTTTTGAGATAATTCGACTTTGCAGAGATGTGTTATTCAACCAAATAATATCGTTGTTTAATACCAACATAAAGTTAAAATAAACGACGGATATTGGTAAAGTTAAGTACAGTTTTATATCAGCTAAATTTCGATTACCGTAATTGTTTCTTACCATTTGAATGCATTTTACGATTAATTGACATTATTGGGAAAATTGCTTCCTTTAAATTATGGGATGAAATTTGATCACAACACATGTGTGGGTAGGTTCAAGTGGTAATTATACGGTTAAGTAAGAAATACCTTACAATAAATGCCTGAATTTACATAGAAATACAGTCCACTTTTGTGAACTATCTGCCATAGTAAAGTTGCTGATGATGATTATGATGAAGCTGATAACATGGTTGATTTTAGCCGATCATTGGGGGATTTACAATAATAGTTGATATTTGAACAAACCTTAGTGCGTTTATGTGTTGGACTGCCTGAAGAATTCTTTTTTCACACTTCAGCTTTACGGTAGTCCCGGAATTTGTTGTATTCTGTTTTCTTTCATGACCTTTTATTTCTTTACATTCTCGAGTTACTTTTAGCTGTTTACATTCATATTTATTTGTGGGTCTTCTATTTGCCGTTACCTTTTCACTTGTCAATCTTTATTTCTTTCGTCGATTTTGGAATTTCTTCCGTTGTTCATTACACTTTCTTTTGTTCTCCTTGGGGCTTCGAGCTGTCTTGGGGTGTCAAACTGAACTTTATTTATTGCTTTAACTCGGTTGAATACGTTTATATTTGGATGATTTAACAAGAAGTGCGATCACCACCTTCTAATATTTCAGATACTTCTAAACGTAACTGATTATTTTTAGTATATTTACTAGTAAATTGATTTTATAGCATGTTAAATCTGAATGTATTTTAATTTTTTTTCTTTCGTTTAGGGCGTTGGGTAAAGATTTTTTACGTATTTTTTCCACTCTTTTTTATTTAAGGACAGTTTATCCGATGCACTGTTTGTTAATCCTATTTCTATAAATATCCCATACATATTTTTTTCGCGTATGGGTCTTTCGATTATCTTTAGTTAATTACTAAAAGGAGGCAAATGCAACGTAAATGATGCTTGATTTAATTGAAATTAACTTCTTTGTACAACATATGCATGCCCTTGGTGATACTAAATATTCTCTTTTATTTCCATTAAAGTTTTATCTCTGCAAGTATTCACTTATCGAACGAAACAGCACTGCAGGTGTTCCACATGTTATTCAGTGAAAAATGTTCCTAAAATTGAAATTCAGTATTTACGCGACCGTGTTCGTGGACTCATTTTGATGTTAAATACGTATATTATATTTAATTATCTTCTAATAATTTCAATATTTATCATAAAGTCTAAACATATTGAGTGATCGTAGCAGCCCCATTAGATTAATTGGTAAGTTTTTTTTAACAAATCTAGATATTTCATAGGAATCAAACTGAACATTGGCTAATCCGTATTGCCGAGAAGTGGTACTAACCAAATATTACGTTTTAAATATCTGCTTTATTTTACGAATTTCAATTAACAATTGCGATACATTTTCGAACCCTTCGTAAAAATTGTGAAACGAAAGGTTTTTTAAAGATTAAATGTTTTGGATTAATGTTTTAATAGATTTTTACTAATTTTAAATATTCTATATGCAAAAAAATGTCACATCAAATGAATTTCAACGACTGACTTTCGGCTTTATATGCCAACATCCTACCAATAAAGCCACAAATCGAGAAAATTGGTGCTTAGAACCGAATATTAGTGATTCAAATCCCTGCGTAGGTTAATTTTTTTATCTACAGAATTTTCAAAATTAAAAAAAAAACTCATTAAAAGGGAAAGCTTATCTACGTATACATTTCTAAACTAAAATAAATGACAGACAAAGTAGCCCCCTATTTGCAAAATTAACAAATTATTAGGGAACGCTGTTTTCTGGATCCATTGTTTGATGTATTAAGCCCGAAGTATTGGTTGTTGCGTATAGCTGTTGCTCGCCCTTCCTGTGTAGTGTTGAACTGGTCCGCTGTAGCCCTTTGTTTGGAACACTCTTTACCACGTGTTTTAAATTTACCGTAACTTCTATTAATTTTGCTAATGCAAATTAATTGTGATTCAATGCGGTTCGAAGATGACCAAAATGTTGAGAATCATGAGATTTTTGAGAGTTTTTCTTATGAGATTTATTTATTTTACACTATGGGTACAACCTAGTACCTTTCTTGCGAGTTGTTAGTGGACTGTGTCGATTTTTTGCAACTGGGCAGTTTGTGCACATCCTTTATGTCCGGTTTGAATAACGCGGGAGAATTTAAACGTAGTTAACAACTTGCATTCATTAAATTTCATTGTCAATTCATTATTGTCTATTATTTGTGTTTCGTATCTAGTGCAATATTTGTGTATAGCTTTGTGAGCCTATCTACCAGTAGCAGTGTATTTATTTCAGTAAGTCAGGATAAGTACATCCAGAAGTAGGGTACAGTCACCCCATCCCCCTTCGAGCCCAGTAGGAACAATCTACGGTACGTTCCTCGTAACCAACTCGGATGATTTTCTTCCCCATTATGACCTCCCCTATTTAAAGGGTTTAGCATTTCGAACTTCCCTTCTTCGACTGTTCGTTAGCCGCGAGCCTAAGGACATCGACGTCCCCTATAAGTTGTCGTAGTGCGGAATTAGCACTTGGCACATTATAAAACGGTTGTTTATTTGTATTTTTCAGCTCATGAATCCATTTGTCCCCCTTTACGTCTTACTTCGCTTTCATATCGCCCATAGGAATGATCATGTTTGGCATAATAATCGATTGCAATTTGGACAAAATCCTTTCAAGACATTTTCTATACTATCCGTTGCCACGGAATTATTTTCCTCTGTTGCTGTACTAAAAGCCACTTCATCCCATACCGAATAATAGACTGTCCTTCTTAGAAAATTTGTGATTATTTGCTGTTCATTTACATGAACCTTATTTTACTAGTAGAATATTTATAGCGGGCTGTTTTATCTGTCTAATGATGTTACCTAATTTATGTACATGGTTCGAATTTACTTTCGTTCAAATTTTACTGTGATAGTGTGATAGTTCTTCTCTTCAGTTTTGTGCTTTGTACCTCAATTTTTCTTATTAGGGCAGCTTATTCTTATGTTTTATTGGTAATACTTGCCACTTCAATATTTTCTCAAACTCAACTTACTTTAGTTTAACTTACTGAACTTCTGTTTCTAGCTAAATCGTATTCTTTATTTTTTGTTTTCATTTATGAGATCAAAAGCTCTCCTAAAAGCTTTATTTCTAGATATTTATAGTTAAGTAACGTTGGCACTGACAGTTCTCTACGAATTTTCTCGATCGATCTATGTTTATCTCTCTCGGAATTTAGCATTATTTGATGGGTGTTATTATGACATTTAAGCAACATTTTATTCTGCTAATAAATTACCCTGTTACATTACTCGATTTTGCTGAAATTGCTCCACATGTTTGTGTTTTTTGGCACGTATATATGAGCTAATGTGCCTTTTACGTTTCTAGCTTGTGATAAAGCTTTGTAACGATTTCTATATTACATTCCATTACCTTTAGGTTTAGTTGTTTATGGGTTTCAACCTCTTTGTTTTCTCCACTTACATTATTATCTTTAACGTCTGTCTCGTTTTATTCCTTCTTATATTATTCGTTTACGTTGCTTATCGCAATAATTAAATTATAAACTGCATTAGACTAACAAAAGTATTTGCATATAATAATTACATGGGAACTGTTATTTCCCCTGGGATTTGACCATTGACTTGGCAAAGGTAGAACTATGGCTCGTATATCCAGAAATTAGTGGTTCGAATCCCTACGGAGGTGACATTTTTTAAACAAAGATTTCGTAATCCACTTATTTATTAAAAATGTTTGAAACTCCCCTATCCACGACCAATTTTTAATACCCAAATACACCATCTACTGTAGGTTCTTATAATAAGCAAAGTGAAATTTGTAGAAGAATAAATTGAAGAAGTATGTGAATCGTAAACGTTCTGAAAAGCCTAGATTGATACAGCTTTGTAAGAGCCCCAAAGTCCCTTTAAAATCCAAAACACCTTGTTCGTTGTAAATATTTACCTGTCCTAGAGGATCCTTAAATTTTTATTGTTCTCCAAAATCTTTTAACATTTAAAAGATTCGTTTTGTTCCTTGCTAAATGAAATATAGTTTTTAATGCTGTTATAAAATCTGAAAAAGTTCTGAAAATTATTGCTATTCTTTTGGATTTGCAGAGATAACTCTGTTCTTTTTATTAGGAATTTCGGCTTATTTATCCAGTCCTCTTAATATTTTTTTTCTGAAAAGCTTCGTGTGCTTGTGATTTTTCTCTCCATATTTTCTCAACCGATTTATTTCAATTCCTATTTGTAATTCAGAATTTGCAATTAAATCTTGGTTGTTTTGGGACCAACGCAATATTAAAAAAAAATAAATTTTTACAGTTCGTTAAAATACATTACCAACAAAATATCTTTACATTTATGATTATAAACATTTTGTGTGTGTAATTAATTCATTGCGTATTTTGCTAAATAACCCTTGGTTACCGAAACGATATTGCAAAAATAAGAATTATGAATTTTAATTTGCCTTGAAGCTAACATTAATTTTTTAACTTAATAACAGACCGAAAAAATAAATAAAGAAATTGTCGAACCGACGTACAACAGCTTTGTTTAACGAATTTTTCTGGGCTGACCTTTCAGCCCGTAATCATTTAAAAATTCGCTGAATCGCTCGATTTAAGAATTTTATAGGGTTTTAACCATAGTTATACAGGCTCAGTTTTGGATCATTTGATGATTCTGAATTTCTGAATTAAAGTCTTTGCTAACCGTATTTGCCCACTTAAAACAAGATCATGCAATTTCCTGAATAATAGCAGAAATAACTGTAACAAAGTAATGACCGAGTTTCTGCCAGTTCTAAATCTTCCCTCAAGAAAAGGAAATGAAAGTGAGTAGGAAACTAAGAAAGAAGTACTTCTGAAGGTCCTTTTAGGTTTATGTGAGTAAATAAGCAAGCATTTAAAAAAAACAAGGTGCCAACCCTAAAATCTTCTTACAAAGTGTGATGAATGCCGACCGAACTACGTAATTCAGAGATTAATCAATTCGATGGCTTTAACCCTTGGAGGTTGGCTCGCAATGAACCGAAATAACTTTTTGCCTTTATTGTAGAGTCGACTTTAACAAGAAACTAATGGTAGGAAGTATTCAAGTCGTTACCTGACACGAATAAATTGCTGCTTTCGGCCGGTGTATCTTTTCTTACGTGAGCTAAAGTTTTTGTTGCAAACATTAAGTTTGGAAAATTGCGATAAGGATATTCAAAAATCTTTTCGTTGGCACGTTTTCTATTAAAGGAAAGTATGATTTGGTAGTTAACGGTAAATTTCCTTGGCCCAATTAATTATTAGTACGATTGTTATGTGTTAGCGGTGTTGATTTAGAACCTATCAGCATCCTACCAACGACAGGTGTCTCTTGTCGGAGGCTCATAACAAAGGGATTTGTGGATTCAACTATTTGTCATTTACAGAACTGTCCCATTAAAATATGTGCTGTCGTAAGACTTAGATTTAACGATTTATTGTTGAGCTTGCGGTGGGGACGTTTTGACGTAAAAACTCTCATTTTGTGGAAAAATTGTTGAAGTCCGATTCAAGAAGCTGAAAAATTAATTTTTTTAATTTAAAGTTTCAATGATCCTAGGATTTATCTCCACTTTTTTTAAAATATTATTTCTGGTATGGAGTATTTTTAAAGTTTTGAAGAATATAAATATGTATGTGAAAGAGGTACCTGCCCAGGGATTTGATTCACTGAGTTCTCAAAGCTATCGCAAGTACCTATAACCAAAGATCAGTGGTTCAAATCCTTACGGGGATGACATTTTTCAATAAACAGGGTTTTCGTAATTTATTAATTTATTAAAAATGTTTTAAGTTGCAAATGCTCCTATGAGTAAGGCTATTTAAATTAAAAACTACATCCAGTTTAGATACTCCAAAACATATACAAAGGAGTAACCTCTACAAAATGAAAAAATGGTTGACAATCACCAAAAATGTTTAAAAAACCCCATCAAAAGAATAAACAGCCCTAAAAGTTGGGCACATGAAACATGGTTGAAAAGGCACCAAAAAGGATTTAAATTCCTATAAAGGTCCTTCATTTCTAGATACGCCAAAAGCTTCAACTTTCTTGAAAATTGAACAAACAAAATGATCCTATAAGAATTCTCCATTTTTAGACTCCTCAAAACAAACGCAAAAGCTTAAACTTCCCTGGAAAATGGACATATGAAAATCAGTAACGAAGGCTTAAAGTCCTATAAAAGTCATCCGTTTTTAGACAACCCAAAGTAAGTGGAAAAGTGTAAATCTTTTAAGAATTTAGCATTTGAAAAGGTGGTTGAAAAATCATCCAAAAGAAAGCTAAAATTCATATAAAAAATGGTTTACTTTAAGACACGCCAGAATAAGTACAAAATAAAATCCCTTAAAACTGGGAATATGAAAACATGCATTTTCCTTCAGTTTAAATAAAATATGGTATTCTATACGCACAGTAAATCGTATATCACATTGATAATTATTAATAATTCGAACCCCTGACTGTTAGCAAAGTCTGTAGTTTAAATCCATCTGAAGATGATAGCTTCCCATATCTATGTTCCTGGTAATTAATTTAAATTCCCTTCAAAGAAATAAATCCTTAAAAATGTGCATTTTAGTTTAAAGCATAACTCTAACTCTACGCCAACAGTAATATTAAAAAAGCCCAGTTAAATTTTAGAATGTTTGTTATAAGTACAGTAGGCCATAACTAGCATTGATAATAAACAATTTAGCTCCATTAATTATCTAATTATCTTAGACGATCTTTAGGTTGTTTTTATTTCCCAAAAATTTCTAATGCTTTATTAGAAGAGTCCTTTTGTTTCATTACTAAATATTCTGAAACGACTAGTTTGATATAGCTTTATAACAGTCCCAAGGTGGCTTTAAAAGCTAAAATACCTTGCTCATTGTAAATATTTATCTGTCTTAGACGAACTTTAAATTATTTTTATTTTCCTAAAATATATAATGCTTAAAAGATTCATTCTGTTTTATTGCTAAATAAAAAACAGCTCTTTATGTCGTTACAAAATCTGAGTAAAGTTCTGAGCTTACAGTGGGGAGTTTCTGACGTAAAAAATGTCATTTTGTGAAGAAAATGATTGAAGTTTGCTTTAACAAGCTGAACAAATTAGTCACGAGTTTTATTGTTTCTTTTTTAATTTAAACTGCACTTATTTTAATATTATTTTTTGTGTATTCAAAATTTGAAGGATAATACTTTTAAGGATTTAGTGCGTCGAGGGATCCGTTTCTAAACAATTTAAATCAATATGAAATAAATATCTAAATATGCTTCTCCTCCCCAGGGATTTGAACCACATCTCAGTGGTAGGGCCATGGCTCGTAAAGCCGGAAATCTGTGGATGGAATCTCGAATGAGATGATGTATTTCAACAAAAAGAGTTTTCGTAATTAATTTGTTTCTTAAAAAATGTTTTACATTTTTCTATCTACAATTGATTTTTAATATTTAAATTCACTATCTACGTCAGGTATTTAAAATAATTGCATTAGAATGAGCAAGGTATTGGCCCATAATAGATATTAGAATTCAAATTTAAGAGAAATGTTCTGTTCGTTGTAAAAGTTTATCGAAATTGTTTTTGTTTATCAAGAATTTATAACGCATTATTAAAAATTCCATTTGTTTTAATGCTAAATGAAAAAAAGGTTTGTATCTTGTTGTAAAATCTTTTAATGGTTTTTCAAAAGTAAGATCTGATTTTAAGATTAAACTTTCTTAATATTTTTCGGAGTCTATGTTAAGCTGTAGGTCCCCTATGTCTGTAGGCTACTTGATACGCACACTACAGGCATATGGAGAGAGGATCGGCAACGCCCTGTAAAGGGCACGCCACTTCTGGAAGAATACTATTTTGGGCATAGAATTTGAGTTATGTTTACACTTTTAACTTTGTTCCTTGTGGGATATAGTTTTAAAGAACTTAATTTAATTCTGGCTATAAATATGAGAAGTTGTTACCCTCCAGGGATTTCAGTCACTTTGTGGGCCCCAAGATGGCTTTAAAAGCCACAATACCTTGTTCATTCTAAGTAGGTATGTATCTCTTAGACTTAGAGGATCATTAAATTGTTTTTATTTTTCAGCAATTTATAACGCTTTATTTAAAGATTCCTTTTGTTTTATTGCTAATTGAAAACGATTTTGTGCTGCTATAAAATCTGAAATAAGATTATTGGATTTTTAAATTTAAAGTTTGACTGATTCAAAGACTGAACTGCGCTTTTTTGATATTAGGTATATTTTGTGCAGAGCACGTTTAAAATTTTAAAGATAACCCTTTTAAGTATTTACTGCATTGATAAATATTTCTATGAATACCCTTCTTTTACTTATTTAGATTACCAATGTAATGAAATATTCAAATTATCTCAATAATAATTTACGATTCTTAGTCATGGTTAAGGTTCATTTACAATCATTCATCTCGGTTAGCTCAGTGTAGGGTCGTTCGAAGGATTCTTCTACCTTTTTAGATCTTTTGATTATATAATTTGATCAATAATGATAAAAATTATAATTATGCATTTATTTTTAAACGTTCCCCTAAATTCCCTGACTTGTTATAACTAAATTGCTATTTTATAAATTTAATACTAAATAAATCTAATTTCGCTCACGCAACTTTACTTCAATTCACTTATTCCAATATTCAATTTTAACCATAAACAATCTTCAATCTAACTTCCATATCCAACCAAAAACAAGATGAACTTCAATGTAACACCATTTATTAGGATTATTTTCCGTAAACCCCCAATATCCAATATTAATATAAGCAATATTACTTCCAATAACTCAGAAATGAAATATTTATTTTATTTTATTCACTTCCAATATCCAATATTCATATGAGCAGGACTACTTCTTCCAATAAATATATTTTATTTCATAATTTCTTTTTTAAGGAAAATTATTGCTTCCTTTCAACAGAAAATAAATCGTATTACTTGTTTTTATTTACTCTCACTACCATCTCCTTGCCTACTTTTCATTTTTCTTCATTTAGCAAACTTCTCATTTCCCTTGGTAACAAATCTTAGCTAATTACATTCTTTCTTAATTATTACATATTGCTAGAAAACATTATTATTTTAATTACGTAAAATTGCACAATTCATTTAACAATAAAATGATTGTAATTTGTAATTAACATTAACTTCAACTAATTAATCAAATAGATAACGATTTTTTTAATAATATCCTGTTATAAATGATATCATCTCAATATAAATATATCTTTAAAAAACTTAAATCAATTCTGAAAAGTATAAATCTAGGAAGGTATTTGACTCACTTATTTCTCAAAGCTATCGCACGTAGCCAAACATAACCAAAGATCAGTGGTTCGAATCCCTGTGTAGATAATGTTTTTTTATGAACAGCATTTTCATAATTAATTTATTTATTAAAAATGTTTTTAATTTCCCTATTTACAACTGAAACTCAAATTGTTTTTTAATTACAAACTAAATTATAACCTGCATAAGAAAAGTATAAGCCTGTAATAATCAGATATTTTAACTTAAAGTTCATTTTATAGCTTAGTAAATTCAAGGATAATCTAAATCATAAACGTTCAAGAAGGCGAAGGTTGATATACCTATGTAAGAGTCCTAAAGTGGCTTTAAACGCCAAAACACTTTTATTTTTCAAGAATTTATCTTTGGTAAAAGAGCCCTTTTATTTTATTGACGAATTAAAAATATTGTTAAGAATTCACGTTTATTACTTTTATAGAATTCATTTTTTCAAAAATTATATACAAATATTTTGTCTTTATGTTGTCATAACAAAAACTGCATTTCAATAAGAAAAGTGTATCACGAACGTTCTAAAAGGTCTAGGCTGATATAGCTTTGTAAGTGTCCCAAGGTGGCTTTAAAAGCCAAAATAGCTTGCTCATTGTAAATATGTATCTGTCATAGAGGATCCATATTTTCCAAGGATTTATAACATTTAAAAAATTTTGTTTTATTGTCAAATGAAAAATGGTTTCTTATGCTGTTATAAAATTTGGAAAACTTCGGAAAATTATTGCTTTTAATTTGGTTTTGCAGAGATAATTCTATTCTTTTTTATTAGAGATTCAGTTTGCCGGTTCAGCAAACGTGAAAAATTATTATTTCAGCTTAGTTATTTATATCTCAAACTCTTTGAAAACTTTGCACATTTATTTTGAAAGTCTTTCCTGATCTTTGTTTTCATATTTTTATCGTTCTGGATTTTATATTTGAGCACTGAAGGGAGTTCAGCATTTTGAAAATGTAAATGTTTGTGTGTTTAATTATTTGCTTATTTATTTACTTGTTTACTTATTATTTTGCTGTTTATAAAAGCGGCATGTTTGTCTTAATTTTTCCAGTGAAGTCCATTATTCATAAATTATGGTGAACACCTCATGTTAGTGGCCCTTTGAAATGTTAATTCTTCCTCGAGTAGCTGCTTGGAATTGCAAAGGAACAATTTAGGGAAATTTTGTTGTTTCGTATTATAATTTGTTTCATTCCCTTTTTCATTACTTATTAAAAATCTACTTTTCTTGTTTGTTCGCCTAATAATATTCAGTAAATATTATGAAAGTTTTTTGCCTTTCTGTGAATTTCCTAAGGGTTATTATCTTATTAATTAACCCAGAAATATTGATTTAAATAAAATAGGAAGAGGATAACTGTTGAGTTAGCTTAAATATTTGGGATGATTTACGAACAGTAGGCGGGTGACACTGTTGATAAGAATGTCTACAGAATTCCTTCAGTAAATATTCCCAACCTGCCGACTTGGAGGTAAATCTGACGTTCTCTTTTATAAATTTAAACTTATTTATCTTTATAAACATCCATCCGTCGAGCATAAACTGGGTTTCAGCTCATACATTCCGAACCTAACGTTAATTGAATTAAATATTCGTTTTCATGCCAGACAAATCGAAAGTAATTTAAAGGAAGCAAATGTAGATTTCGGTAATCGAATAAAACACTGAAACGAGTGCGATTTTACGCGAGTTTAATTATTATTAGTAAACTACCTACGCCCTTTTTTCTGTATAAGCACAGCTGATTCAGATATTTTTTATTCGCTCTGTAGAGTGGACGAACAGCTTCACAGAATGAAAAAGTTTAAGCCAAGAAAAACTTTAAGAGTAGGCTTTGTCTTTACAACTTTATCGAGTCGTTTCAGCCATTCGGTTGTCAATTTTGAACTCAAATATTGACACTAATCTCCTTTCGCTTTCTTGACTTCCATAACAAGAACAGATCAGTTTCACACCTATGCAGAAAGGTTTGCTCGAGTGGATTCTGTTTTTATGGAAAGTTATTGTAAATAGCTTTTTGTCTTCCTTGTCTAAAGGGTATAAATAAGTAAGTGGTCCTCAGATTGATTTATGAAGTTTTTTCCTGAAATTTACTTGATGCAAATTTTAAGTAACAAATTTGAAAAGTTTCGTAGATCCAGTAGGTAGAATTTGGTTAAATGTAAAGAAAGCCTGGGTTAAATTCGAAAAAGAAAGGCGAATTTATAGTAAACAAAGGAAAGTTAAAAGTATGTGAGCTAATTTAAGATTCTACCTTTATTTTCAGAGTAAAAGATTAAAAAAATAATTATAAAGAAAATATCTTCAAACGCAATGAAAGTCAGAACAATAATAAAAGATCAAATTTATTTTCATCTCGAGTTTTAGTAGATTAAAATGCAAGGCACTTCACCTTTCTCAAATAATTTAATTATTACAGCAGAATCTTATTTTCTCTTTTAAATTTCCATTTAACTCCAGCAGAAGTTAAGGGCATATTTAATGAAATTTTGCATTCCATCCCATCGAATAAACTCTCATCATACTGAAGCAAGCAAGGTTCTGAACTGCACTCTTTAATTAATAAAATGCAATAATGGCATCTAGCTAATCTCATGGCATGCTAATACCGTGTCTAGGTGTAATATTAAATTTTCGAGCTGTAAAACTTCTTCATTTACAATGTTAACTTTAATCGAAGTAGCCCAGGATTTTCTGCTCTGTGTCTGTTTGTCCATAATCGAGATAAGGGAACGAACAAAAAGTTAACTTCAAAGATTTGCTTTTGATGAGGAAATTCACCAGGGGGTGCAAAATTATTAATTAATAACATGTCAAAGGATGTACAGGACAGAACAAAAGGGTTTCTGATCATCAATTTAAAACTACTTCTTTAGGGACTCCATTCGGGACTTTTAAAGAATTCTGTGTTATTTTATGGGGCGGTTTTGATAATTATTGGAGAGTAAAATTGAATTAATGGAAGCTTAGTTGTTTATTATCAATGCTAGTCATGGCTCATGGCCTACTGTGGTTATAGCAAGATTCTAGAATTTAACTGGGCCCTTTTAATATTAATTTTGACGTAGAGCTATACCTGCAATAAAACTGAAGCAAATTCTAATAAGAAATACAGAAATTTCCCTTAATAATTCCTTTGCAATTCCAATCAGCCAGAGAGTTATTTTGTGTTTATGCAGAATGTGCGTAAAATCACACTCATTAAAGTGTTTTATTTGATTACAGAAATTTACATTTGCTTCCTTTAAATTACGTTCGATTTGTCAGCCATGAAAACGAATTAATTCGATTACCGTCAGGTTAAATTTTTCATTACCTATTTAGGAGCAACGTGTGAGTGGAAACCCAAATTATGCTCGGCGGATGGATGTTTATGAAGATAAATAAGTTTAAATTTATAAAAGAGAACGTCAGATTTACCTCCAAGTCGACAGGTTGGGAATATTTACCGAAAGGAATTTTGTAGACATTCTTATCACTTACTGTTCGTAAATCATCCCAAATATTTAAGCTACTAGCTCAACAGCTATCTCCATTATATTTTATTTATACAAATATTTTTGAGTTAATTAATAACCCGTAGGAAATTCACAACGAGACAAAAAGCTGTCATAATATTTACGGAACTTATTAGCTAAACAAAAAATTCTACAATAAAACTAGATTTTTAATAAGCACCCAATGAAAAAATTATTGCAACGAATTATAATGGGAAATAACGAAATTTCCCTAAGTTGTTCCTTTGCAATTCCAAGCAGCTATTCGAGGAGCAATTAACATTTCAAATACCAATTGGCGTAAGGTATTCACCACAATTTATTAATAATGGACTTCATTGGAAAAATTAGGATAAACCTACCGCTTTTATAAGAGAAAACAAAACAAAATAAACAAGCTAAGTAATAAGTAAACAGTAACTAAACAAGTAAATAATTAAACACGCAAGCATTTACTTTTTCAAAATGTTGAACTTCTCTCGGTGCTCTAAAATAACATCCAGGAATAAAAATACGAAAACAAAAATCCCGAAAGGCTCCCAAAATAAATGTTGAAAGTTTCCAAAGAGTTTGATATATAAATAAGTAAACTGAAATTGAAAAAGAACAGAATTATCTCTGCAAAATCAAGGCAACTTTTTAAGATTTTATATCAGCATAAAAAACTATTTTTTAGTTAGCAGTAAAACAAAGGGAATCTTTTAAACGTTATAAATTCTTGGAGAATAAAAATAATTTAAGGATCTTCTAAAACAGATAAATATTTACAACGAACAAGCTATTTTGGCTTTTAAAGCCACCTTGGGACTCTTACACAGCTATAGGCGTTTCAGACCGTTTACAATTCCGATTCTTCTTGAATTTGTTGGCCTAGAGATTTCACTTTATTTCAAATTAACTAATTATTATGAGGGCAATATTTCTCCTATTGGAGTACAATTTTTAGTTGTAATATTCTAAATTATAAAGTGCATTTGCAATTTAAAATTCAGTCGTGGAAATCTGAAACATTTTTAATAAATAAATAAATTATGAAAATTCTGTTGTTTGAAAATATTACCTCGGCGGGGATTCGAACTACTGATTTACGAGCCATAGCTCTGCCATTGAGAAGTAGGTGGTTGAAATCGATGGCTAGGTAACAATTTCCCATACTTACATCCTTCAAAATTAATTATTTAATTCATTTATTCATTGGTCCTGTTCACTCCTGTTGGCGCATAGGGCCTCAGCGAGTGTTTTCCATTGATCTATATCTTGTGCTATCCGTTGGGCTTCCTTCCACGTTTTACTTTGACTCTCTTTTCCCTTCATGTTCATAATAATTGTTTTTGCAGGGTTTACTTGACTGTTTATCGTTGAGGTTTCGATAATCCTGCTATTTAAAATGAGTTAATGAATAGTCCATTGCATCCTAAAATTAATCCAAGTTCTTCAAAAATATAGAAGTATCATTTTAAAGGAATTCCATATCAAAAATAATATTAAACAGGCACAGTGCACTCTGAGAATCAGTCAAAGTCAAATTAAATAAAAAAACAAGAAATTTTAAGATTTTATAACTATCAGCATAAACAACCATTCTTCATTTAGCAGTAAAACCAAATGACTCTTGTAAGTAATAAGGCATTATAAATTCTTGGAAAATAAAAGCAATCTAAAGATCCTCAAGACAGATGATTAATAGAAAGTAAATTGTTTATTATCAATGTTATTCATGGCCTACCATGCTTATAGCAAAGATTCTAAAATTTAATGTGGCTTTTTTAATATTGTTTTTTGACGTAGAATTAAATTGAAAAAATTTAAATGCAAGAGGACATTTTTAAGAATTTGAACCTTGAAGGTGTAATTGCTGTTTAGTTAAATAAAACGCAATACTAAAGTAATACAGGGTGACAATAATCTACCTGTGTTGTATGGGTAACTTTGTTATTATAGAAGTTAGAGAGTCGGCTAAATTAGCAAAGTTGGGCAGAATTTCAAGACAAATTAGATGCCAGTTTGACATTTGACATACACTTTCAACTTTTTCAAATATTTCGAAAAAACTAAAAACATGCGATTTTTTAAATGTTTTATAATTCCATAACCACCTATTCTAAAACCAAAGTGAAATATGTTTCTTGTCGATATTTTTACGTAGAATTATAAAAAAATATCTACAAAGTCATAGCACTCTCGATTTTTGAGATATAAGCCAAACTTACGTTTTTTTAAATGGCAACCATAGTAGGCTGTGGATTCATTAAAGAGCTTATTTTTTGCTGATTTCAAAAATGTATAGGTTGTCATATCTGTTTCCGTTAATTTTCTCAGAATTTGGAAAAAACTGAAGTTGGTGATCATAATTATTATAATTAATAATTAGCTGCGTAGTATAACAAGAGTGCATTGGAATTGGAAAACAACAAAACAAATTTAATTGCCAAAGTTAGTCCTGTTTTGCTGATAATTATGGACGTGAATGTGTTAAGTAGTTCTGTTAAAGTTACTAAAAAAAAATGGCTTACTCGTGGGAAGAAAGAAATGATATGTTATTTTTCTATTACAATTGTAATCGTGATGCGAATGCAGCTTCTGAATTGTATCTGCAAATATACATGGAAAGAAGGCAGCCAGATAAAAGGATTTTTGCAAAACTTGAATCCAATTTAAAACGGTATGGATCATTTTGTAAACCAAAAGAAGCTAAGAAAAATATTAATGCAGGAGCAGAGGTGCGTGTTTTGGCATACAATACTTTTAAACCAACTGCATCTGTGCGAGAAATTGGACTTGAGTGTAATGTATCCAGAGAACAAGCAAGAACAATTTTGAAACAAAATAATTTAAAACCTTATCATCATCATGTTGGAAACACATTGTACTCGTATCCAACAGATTTAGAAAGAAGATTCAATTATGCTATGTGGTTTGTTGAAGAAAGTGAAAGAAACGAAGTCTTTTCTCAATTAATTCTATTTACGGATGAAGCCAAATTTACAAATAATGGTTTATTTAATAGAAAAAATCATATTTACTGGGCAAGGGAAAATCCACACTTAACGGTTGAAAGGCCAGAGCAATACGTTTTTTTCTATTAACGTTTGGTGCTGCATTCTTGGGACAAAACTTCTCGGTCCTTAATTTTATGAGGAAAATCTAAAATTCAGAGAGGTATTTGCTATTTTTACGTAATCAATTCGAAGAAATGTTGGACGATCTTCCATTAAATTTTATACAGAATTTGAATTACTTCCAACACGATGGAGCACCTGCTCACAATGCTCACATTGTGCCACACTATTTGTTGGAAAGATTTCCTAATTGGATAGGTACCAGAGGTCCTATTGCGTGACCTCCCAGGTCTCAGGACTTAACTCCCTAGATTTTTTTATAGGGAACTATTAAAGACAAAGTGTACAAAGAAAAGCCTCATAACATTGATGACCTGAAAATAAAAATAAGAAGAGCTGAGGCCGAAATTAGACATAATACATTAAATAAATTGCAACGTGAAATATTAAAACAATGTCAGTTATGTGTTCAAGAAAATGGTGGTCACTTTGCAGTATTATTATAATCATTAATTTATTTTTATAGTTACATACATTTATTATTTAGTTCTGTTATCCATAATGATAGTTACTAAGTACCTATTTTATTTGTTATTTGTTTAATTAAAAAAAATTGATAATTTCAATTGTTTTTGATAATGAGTTCCTAAATAAGAGACTATGACAAAATTCCAAGGCAATCTTAGTTCATGGTTATTATTTATCATCATTAATTTCAGTTTTTTGCAAATTCTGAGAAAATTAACGGAAACAGATATGACAACCTATACATTTTTGAAATCAGCAAAAAATAAGCTCTTTAATGAATCCATAGCCTACTATGGTTGCCATTTAAAAAAACGTAAGTTTGGCTTATATCTCAAAAATCGAGAGTGCTATGACTTTGTAGATATTTTTTTATAATTCTACGTAAAAATATCGACAAGAAACATATTTAACTTTGGTTTTAGAATAGGTGGTTATGAAATTATAAAACATTTAAAAAATCGCATGTTTTTAGTTTTTTCGAAATATTTGAAAAAGTTGAAAGTGTATGTCAAATGTCAAACTGGCATCTAATTTGTCTTGAAATTCTGCCCAACTTTGCTAATTTAGCCGACTCTCTAACTTCTATAATAACAAAGTTACCCATACAACACAGGTAGATTATTGTCACCCTGTATAGTTTATTTAGAATAATGAACACCAAAATCCCAAAATGCTCGTTACAATTAAAACTATCTGAAGTGACTGACTCAACTTTACAAGCCCGATGGAAGAAAGGGTGCAACAACCCTTGGTACCATTATGTCACCACAAAGGATATATTTTTAAAGAATTTAAATTAATTGCCAAATATAAAAATATAAGGGAAGCTGTTAGAGTCCGTGCGTTTTATAAACTACATACCTACGTCAGATTTCACTTTCCTCTCGCATTTTTCCAGTCGTTTTATTATGTGCCTAACTTTTGGGAATGTTTACGCTTTTGCGTTCGCTTTGGTGTATCTGAGAATGCAGAATTTTTATACAATTTTAAGCCTTTTTTAGTATTTTTTCAACCATCTTTTCGTGCCTAATTTTTAAGTGGGTTGCCCCTTTGTGTATGTTTTAGGGTATCTAAAAGTAAGCGATTCTTATGGGAATTGAATCATTTGTTGGTGATTGTTTACCATTTTAATGGATCCAATTTTTAGTTTGGTTGCTCTTTTCTGCATATACCGAGAGCGTCTACTATTCTTTCGTGTGCTCAATTTAGGAAAAATTTATTATTTTACGTAGTTTTTGGATGTCAAAGAATAAGGGATGTAACCATTTTTTAATGTACCCAATTTTTAGGCAGATTTACTCTTTTGACAATCTTCGGGGTATCTAAAAGTAAGGAATTTTTATAGGAATTTGAGTTTATCTTGGTGATTTTAAAGCATTTTATTATGTGCCTAACTTTTGGAAAATTTACTCTATTGGGTTTGTTTTGACGTACCTAAATATGAAAGATATTTACATTTAGGATTTTAAACCTCTTTTTGGTGATTTTTGAACCATTTTTCATGTAGGTACCCAGGTTTTACGGGAATTTACTCTTTATATGGTTTCTGTGTGTCTAAAATTGAGGGATTTTTTTTAGGATTTTAACCCTCTTTTGGTGAATATTGACAATTTTTTCCAGTACCTATCTAATTTTCTGGGAAATTTACTTTCTTGGATTTGCCTTGAGGTGCCTAAATATGAAGGATTGCTATAGATTTTAAATCTTTTTTGGTGATTACTCAACTAGTTTTTCTAGTATTAAATTTTCAAGGAAATTTGTGTTTACTTTGAGGTGAATAAATATGAGAAATATTTATAGGATTTTAAACCTAGTTGGTGATTTTTGAACCATTTTTCATGTTCCCAGTTTTTACGGGGTTTGGCTTGGCTTTTGTGTGTCTAAAAAGGAAAGATTTTATATGATTTCAAGCTTTTCTTGGTGATTTTTCAACCATTACTTTATGTACCCCATTTTCAGAGCGAAAGGGAGTTATGGGGCTGTATAAAACTGAGGAATTTTTATAAGATTTTAAGCTATTGTTTGGTTATTTTTCAACCATTTTGTCATGAGCCCCATTTTTAGGAAAGTTTATTCTTTTGGGTTTGCTTTGAGGTGCATAAAAAATAGAAACTTTGATAGAGGATTTTGGGCCCTAGTTTTTTTATGTACCTCATTTTTAGAGCAGGAGGGGGTTGTTATGATGTCTAGAAAACAGGAAATTTTTAGGATTATAAGCCGCTTTTGTGATTTTCCAACGATATTTATCTTATGCCCAATTTTGATGGGGTTTTACACTTTTAGATTTGTTTGAGGCTAAATAAAGGTGAATGATTTTTATATTATTTTAATACTTTTTTCGGTGAGTTTTCAACCATTTTTCATCAGCCTAATTTTTAGGAAAGTTTACTCTTTCAGGTTTGCTTAGTGGTGTCTACAAAATGGAAAATTTTGTAGGATTATAAGCCTCTTTTATCTGCCCCATTTTTAGAGGAGGAAGGGTTGCTTTGTTTCTTTTAGGATTTAAGCCTTTTTTGTGATTTTTCCGCAATTTTTTGCATGTGCTCGCTTTTTACGAGGTTTATTCTTTGGGTCTGTTGTAGCGTGTTTAAGAATAAGTGATATTTATAGGATTTTTAAGCCTCTTTTAGTGCTTTTTCAGCGATTCTTTTAAGTGCCCAACTTTTAGGGGGTTGCTCTTTTGTGTATGTTGGTTTGATTTTCACGTTACTGAAAGGGTGTCTTCCCTAGTCAAGGCTTTTTATAACAGGCAGCTTGGTAGTCAGGTGGCTCAAAACTGTTTTAAGAATTGTTAAGCTAAAATATCCAAACAAGTGTTTGACAATTAGAGAATTAAAAAATATATTTTTTAATTAGCGTAAAAGACAAGTCAATTCGTTTATTAACATCTTCAGCATTTCTTTCTTGCTTATAACGAAAAATAAATTAAAAAGGAACAAAAATAGAATTCTTAGATTCGCAATAATAATGTTCGATTTCTGATTTTATTTAATAACAAATTTATCTCTCGTCTTTTACAGCAAATCATCGTAAGAGTTTCTTTCAGTTACTTCTTCTTTGGGAGCTTTCTAAAATTAATTGCAGCTTTCAAGACAAACTTTTTTAGTGCCACCTTTTACTTAATTTATTTTCTATTTCTTTAAGGTATTTTACTGAAGCTTCGGTCCTTATTTAATTAAACAACTTAAATAGCCAGGCATTTTTCGTTGATAATTTTTGGAAGAAATTTTATTCTTTTTCATGTCGTTTTTCAGCGTTGCTGGTTGGCACAAGAAAAAAGTTAGTTTGATGTTTTCATTACATTAATTTCAGGCCTGTAACAAAGAGCAAGAACTAAGACAACCCAAATAAACGTGGACATGAAATATTTTAACTTGTGAGGGATGTTTTGTTTGCTTTTTAAATTTTGGTGTTTTCTGCATCGATACGAATTTCGAAGTATTCTTTTGTTTCATTTATTTTGATTCATTTCCGTCGAAGTGTCTAGTTTCCTATTTTCAAAATATGTTAGAAAATTGGATAAAACGCAAGCCTTTCATAGCTTTATAATAATTTTTGTTTTGCAACAAATGTAAAGACAGAGTAAGTAAATGACTGAAAAACACAGCCCTGAAAGCATTTGCAAGTATTTTTAACGTGTGTTTACTTTAAACTGAGTCTTTTCAGGTCTAGGATAATTAATCCTAGTTGGACTTCTAAGTGTACGTGTATACAACTTCGCCCCTTTTTGTCTACCAAACTTAACCCAAAGCTTAATCCATTGTGATGGTCGAAACTTGTTAACTGTAATGCTTAATTTAGTTACTTCGCCGTCTTTTTGGCAGAAAGACGCGCTAAAATTTCGTATATTTCGTTGTTAATCCTTAACTTCAAATTATACTTTTACCAACTTCTCTGCATTTTCTTGCATAAACTAACGTTAAATTTAGCTTAGTTCAAAAACCCCTTCGGCTAAGTACGCGTATTTTCCTGGAAATTCTGAATTTCCTTCATCAAAAGGTGTTCGTTAGAAGTGTTCGATAAAAAAGAGAAACGTTGACAATGCACCCTTACACCACGTATTGCTTACACAGCAAATTAATAAAGTTTCACCTGCAATTATGCTTACGATGCTGCTGTGTCAAGACGTAAGTTTGCGTGTGAAAAGATGAAAGTTTCTCTATTAAAAGCATAGCAACTTAAGACTATAATGAAAAAAGTTTCAAGCTCGTCCTTGTTATATTAATAATCCTACATGAGTTCATTAAATTTTTAAACGGTGATTTATTATTTAGGGTCTGTGATTAATGATTAAAAGTTGCGGATGGGCACGACCCAAAATATAACAAATGGAAAAATGTGTCTGGCTTTTTACTTCCTGGGAAAATCGCCAAATATTCAGTTTAAGGCTGTCTCGAATAAGGTTCTGTTTAATAATTCCTGTTTTCAAGATAACCTTCTGTTTCGAACTAATAGAATTCTTAGGTTCGTGGAGACGAAGTTACTTGAATGTTTACATCCTACAAAATGGGGTTTATCCCTTTTCTTCTGTTGACAAGCGTTTGATTTAACAGAAAAAATTCTACAAAAAAAATTTAAACTTAATTAATTTAAACAAATGAATTTTGGCGAAAATATAAGTAGCTTATTTACATTTTCGTTAAGGAGGAGAAAACGAATTTCGGAGGCCTTCAATTTTAATTTATCGGAACGATGTTGAGACTCACGTATTAGTTGATCAATTGACTTCCATTAATTACTTTCATATTTTAAACCAATAATCCTATTTTACGTACTTCCAAACTTTCCAACATTTTGAACGGGATTTTAATTGATAAATATTCTTCGTAACTTCCATTTGCATGGATTATTTAAATTATACAAAAAATAATTAATTTATCGAGATGATAAATGCCTTGCCTTTGTGTTTTATCAGCTCAGTGCGTTTTGGAATGTTTCTTATTTTGCCATATTCTCATTTTTCTTTATTTTTATCATAGTTTTTATGAATTATTAATTCACCGAAGACTTGAATTTATTAGTTGTATTTCTCTGCTTATTATTCAAACCAGAAATGTATGTAGGTATGTATATTTCATCAAGGATTGGCTTAGTATTTCTTAGTTAATTGTATTTTTACTTATTTCCTCTTTTTATTCTATTTTGTTTATTTAATATGAATTAAAAGGTTTTACTAATAATAAATGAATTATATGAATTTTCGCGATCTCTGTGGGCTTGTGTAGTTACAAATCTATGCATCAAATTTAAATAACGACATGTTAAAAATATACAGGGTGTTGGGAAAAGGTCGCACCTCAGTAGCAATACAGGGAAATTTTCTTTTTAGTATACATATACCCTATGTATACTTTTATAATAAACGCAAATAGGCAACCCACTATACACTATAAACGTTAAAAAATTAGCATGCTGTGGCAAAAATCATCAAATTAAGTTAATGTTAAAAAATTAGGGCCATATTCATAAACAGTATTTAAAGTTAGTAGGGGTTTAGTAGCTACTAAACCAATATAATTAATATATGTTGCTATAGCAATTAGTAACATCTAACTTTAAACACTGTTTATGAATATGGCTCTCAGTCTTTAACTGTTGCTGTTTTTATTTTCCTTTCTGTTTTGTATTGTTGATATTTTATGTTATAGAATAATCGTTGAATTAAAATTATGTTGATATTCCACTAATTTTGATTTATGTTTTATTTACAAACATGAAACATAACCTTTACGCACCACGTGACGTGACGTTTATAGTGTATAGTGGGTTGCCTATTTGCGTTTATTATAAAAGTATACATAGGGGATATGTATACTAAAAAGAAAAATTCCCTGTATAGCGTCAAGGGTAACTTAAATAAGATGAATCTGATGTTGAAAATCTTCCCTAGCAGTGTTGTCAAGATGAACTAATGTCCTTCTTGGTAATTCTTAAGACAAAATAAATTTGGAATTTTACAGATTTTCTTTATTATTGTCGTTCAAGATTAATGATTTAGTGTTATAAAGAGTTACTTTTTAATAAAATCGAGTATATTTATAAGTAAAGATGCTGTAATCTCGTCTTAAGTTTTAGATTAGGAATTCTTGTAGTAAACTAAATAGATAAAGTAGAAAGATTTTGAAGGCAGTTTTATGATTAATTTTGAGCGGCAAATATGGTAGTATGGTGCCGGTGCGACCTTTTCCCAACACCCTGTATACTTACATATTTCAAAACCCTAAAAACAGATGATTCGATAACTCGAAACTATTTTTGCATGCTGTCAACTGATGCGGTTGAATGGTTTAGCAAAAATCATTGTTGGGTTGTTTTGATGTTAATCTTTGCATTATTATTGTTACTACCTATTATTAATATATTCTCCTATGTAGGTAATTTTATAGAATAGTTAATCGGAATAAAATTTCTCCCTAAATCTAGTTCTGCGATTAATCTAAATACATTCGTTTTTAATCAGAATATATTATGAATATAAAAAGCGCAAAAATGCATTTAAACGCATTTTAAGCTTTAAATTCGTTGTCTGAAAAGGTAGGTAAATCAGTAAAAGCAGTAAAAAAATAAAAACTCGCACAATAGCGAGAAACAGTAAGGTGTGGGTGTGGCCAGGAAGAAATGCGGAAATGTGAGAGAAGATTACAGGAACATATATTTTGAAGAAAGACATTAGGAGAAGAGTGACCTAAACCACCCTAAACGAACAAATTGCGAACTACGAGCTATAGAAAAGGACATAATAACAGCGGTAAATCTATACAGGCTGAAAAAGTTGAGGGGGTATAACGTGGATACGTGGATATAAGCAACAACAGTGCCAAAAGGGCTCAAGCCCCCGAGCCCCCCCGGTACCGGCGCCTATGGACGTATTGCACTTAGTACTTAGAGTAAACCCACTACTAAGTGTCTTCATGTCAAATCCCTTGTATAGTAAAAACAATCTGAAACACAGATGTAAAATGGGATACGAATTTTTGAACGGATTGTACCACTATAATAATATACACTGCCGCCAGAAAGTCTGAGATCACTAACATAAATTTCATGTTATGTGTGATAATTGCGTTAAAGAATTTAAATGATGGGTTATTTGTTGAAATATTCACATTAGACAGCAACATAAAGCAAGAAATAGAACAAAAATTAATCTTTTATAAAAGTATAATGATACAATCCTAAATTAACTTTTCATCGAAATGGCGAACCTTGGCTTTATACAGGCCTGGCAGATTCTGTGCATCCTTGCAATAAGTTTTTGAAGAGTTTCCGGTTGTATTTGATTCCAACAGGCTTGAATACTATCCCAAGTATTATTTTACTGGTGATAAGGGAATTTCCTTATCATTCTGTCAATCTTCTCCCATAGTAATTATATCTGGCGACTGAGTCGGTCAAGGCATTATTTTCAAAACACTGGGTAGTTGATTACGTCGAATATAATTTGTAGAATATCCAGAAGTATGTTTTGGATCATTGTCTTGTTGGAATATAAATCCTCGTCCAATGATTCTGAATCCAGAAGGAACTGCATGATTTTGAAGTATCCCATGAAATCGTTCTTTGTCCAGTATTCCGCCGATTTTTATTAAATTTACAACTTTACCTCTTCCAAAGTAACTCCACACCATAATACTTCCCCCGCCATGTTTTACAAGGAAGGACACACTGAAGATTGTTAAGCTTCATTTGCTGATCTTCGAACGAATACCTTGCATTAGGATCCTAACTTCTCAAATTTAAATTTCCATTGTCCAATAGACCAATCTTTATCGACATGTGCCCATTAAAGCCTTTTTTGTCGGTTTATTTCACAAAGTAATGGTTTTTGCTTGGCAACACAACCTCTAAGTTCAGCAACATACAGTCGATTTTTGATAGTGCTTACGCTGATTGAATTTATGCGATTTTCGTTGATTTTTGGAGCAATAGCAGGCGCTGTAAGGAACCTATTTCGCTTGCTTGTTGTTATACTAACATGTACTTCCTGAATAGTGGTAGTTCGTAGCCTCCTACTTCGTTTTCTGCTACTGCAAATCCCTGTCTCTTTCTTTCGCTCAAGAGTTATAACAGTACCACCACATGAAACTGTAACTTTCTTTGCAATTTGGCGAAGCGAATAGCCTTCCTTTCTAAGAATACATATTTCAGCATGTTTTTCAATAGTTAATTCTTTTTTGAGTTTTGCCATTGTCACATTACACAAAATTTCTTTTGGGCAAACATTGGTTACGCTTCAAAATCCTCAATGCACACAAAAATAATAAAGATGGCATGAACTAGTGTAATTTCGGTTACTTGCTGGAATTGTCAAACTTATATGCAATGTAAACAAATTCTAAAGACACAAGATACCAAGATAACTAGGGAGAAGTTATCAAAGATACTTTATCAAAACGTTTCCAGCTGTAGTAATTCAATAGGACTAAAGGAAATTACCAGCTTTCTTAAATATACAATCAAAATTTTGTGAAATTAACACTATAACAATTAAGAAAGTCTATAATGCTTCTCCTATACAATAAACATAAATTTTATTCACCAAATTTTGATTTGTGCTAAAAAGTCTGGGTGATCTCAGACTTTCTGACGGCAGTGTAGAGCCTGATAATCCTTTCATTTTAGTTTGCTCTGCCTGCAAATTTAATTGTTTGATTAGTAATAAAAACTAGCTAACGGCTTTTATTAGGCCGTAAAGAATGGTTCCAAGCAGACGTCCTTCCTCAGAAGACCCATTTACGCATTTCACAAATTCATTTATGTTTTTTGTTTATATATTCATACTGATACGAATACATTGTTCTCCTATCTAGTCTTACATTAACAGCTCAAAATTATTTCATATACTTAACAGAAATAAGGAATTTTGATCTGTAATTTTCGCGTGTGAATTACCTTTCTTATAATAAGACAATAGCAATCTTCAGGGTAACTACTTTGTTGCATGCAAGCAAAAGATTGTTCTCGTTCGTAGGGCAATATCCAACTGTCTTAGAAATGTACTGTAGTCCGTTTCAGCCCTAGAAATAAGTACATATAAGCTCTTATGGACCTTAGCTTCTCAACCATAACATTTTTTCTAATAAAACGGAATTGTCAGTTTTATAATGCGCACTATTGCCGGTTGTGTTTTGATGGCTACCGATAAAACTGGGTGCAATATGGTAACGTGTTCTCGATGAGCCTTTACTTATTACTAAGATTAGGACGTACTGTAACATTTGTATATCCTCACCAACCTCTATCTATGTTAATTGTGTAGGCATTTATATTATGTATGACTTTCCTGGTAATACTGCTAAAGCGTATCTAACGAATTATAAACGTTCTACTGTATATACAAAGCTATCACCTCCACAGGGATTTCAACTACCGACCTTCGGGTTCAAATCCCTGCGGAGATGATATTTTTCTAAATATATATAGAATTTGCAAAATTCGTTAAAATACAGTAAAAAGGATATTTTCCCAAACGTTGAAATTATTTGCATCGCTTCGGAAGTTACCCTTTTAGTACGACTAGTATTAACGGGAGCAACCTATGTTTTATAATGAGTGTCCACTTATAAAGTTTAGTTATCAAGTCGGCCATGAAAATAAAAGCGTTCGTAGCTATTCAAACCAGAAATTGCCGATGTATCGTAAAATTAAAAAATCTATACTAAAAATTAAGGTCAGTGTTAGTTACATCCTTGATAATTTCAGTACTCCGCACTCAGGAAATAAATTTGGTGATGGAAAATTCGTTTATATAAGTACCGAAACTATTAAAATGCATGATTAAAATCGACCACAGCAACCCCAATTGTAAATATCTTAAATCTCACGATATATGCTATTTCAACTTACTTCACAATTGATATTTAATTAATTTAAAAAAATACTTAGGCAAAGTATTAGTTTGAAAGAAAAAGTTATGAATCACCGAAAAACAATTTTTTTCATAAAATACAAAACACTCGAAATCGGCAGTGAGCTATCATCACCGCTTGTAGTAATGTTTATGGTGATTTGTTTGTAGCAAATTATGTATAAAAAATTTACTTTGTAGTGACGCTTTGCTTTAAGAAATAACAAGCTAATTGATTTTACAAAAAGTTTTGGTTTTTAATACAAAAATAATACGTCCAATCGGACTGTTATTCAGTCGTAAACTATTAAAAGTATACAACTCATTGTTTAATATATTATGGTCAACAGAAGAATGCTTTTCAAAAAATAAACAATTGTCTTTACTTAATAGTGTCATTTGCCAATTTTGCTTGTCAAAGTATATATTGTAACGTAGTGGTTTCCACCAAAGTTCACATTACAATATAGATTTCAATTTAGTTCAGTTTAGTCAAATTGAAGTGTTTTAAATACTAACCCGTTTATATGCATATTCTTATTTCTTTAGGTTTAGAAATAGAGTTTAGGGCATTTGTAGTAGATTATAAGCTCAACTTTAGTTTGACATCGGTCAGGTATCAATTGAAAAAAGTCGCAAACAGTCTGATTTCCTTCTGCATGACATATTCTTATATATCGCAAATGCAAACTTGTAATAAAATTTAATCAAAGACTTTATATTTATTAAAAAATCATATTAAGGATCTATCTGCCTAGGAAATATGTAAGTAGGAGATTTGGCAGAAAAATAATGAGACTGATTTTCTTTTAAATACGAATTTTATTATTTTTACAATTTAAGGTTATCCCCTTCAAAGTAATTCCCTTGGGCAGCTACTGATCGATAGAGGCATTTTTTCCATTGTTTTCAACAGTCCTTGAAGACTTCTGCTCTTCTGGATATTATCCAAAGTATCAAAATGGCTTTTCACTCGGGGTAATAAAAAGAAGTCGCAGGGACTGAGATCCGGAGGATAGGAGGACTGGGGGAACCACAGAAATGCTTTTTTCTGCCAAATATTCGTTGACGGAGACTGCCGTACAATACTTGGTTGCACACGTGCCACCCTCTTTCTGAACCTTTCAAGGACTTTCCGATAAAAAGTTTGATAGACGGTTTGTCAATCGACGGTCTGTCATCGCAAGAGTCCTCCATTCTTTCCACATTGCCGTCCGTTTTTGAGATTGAAGGTCTTCCCGTACGAAGTTCGTCTTCCACTTCTTCTAGACCCTCTAAAAAGGCCTTGTTCCTTTGTGACCTGGATAGAAAACGTTCGCTATAAACCCTTTGTAACTTTTCATATGCCACAGTACCGTATTCGTTAAGCTTTTACACGTTGTGCACGTTGCTCAAGCTTTTGTCGGTCCATTTTCGTAAACTACCTACCTTACAAACACAACTTCACTTCAGTCGCTCTCAATAATCGTGTAGCAATTGCGTAGGAGGAAGGGAGCTTCAACCGCCTATCCAACCCTGTAATTATTTTGTTAATCCTATGGTTTATCTTCAGATGTTCAAAAACTGTGACGAAGTGTACATATTTAGGCCAAACTTCACAACTATAATGCAAATTTATAGTCTCAAACTTGGTTTTTATAACTTAAATAGACGCCATTTTGTAGCCTGAAGAGGGGGAAGGGGGCTTCAATGCAAAACTTAAATTCTTTAAATAGAAGGGTTTACATTGCTATGCACAAAAAACGGTCAGAAGTTAGGCATATGTATAGCCTTGAAGTTTTTTTCTCTAACTTAAATAAACGTAATTTTTTAGCCTGAGTAGGGCTGTAGTTCGTTTTTTTTTAGTCGAGGCGTTTATTTACCGACGTAAAAAATATCATGAATGTATATTGGCCAAACTCCGCATTTATAAGGCAGATTATAGCTGTGAAGTTAACTTTTATAACTTAAAAAAGGCACTACTTCTGTCTGAGTTAACCTGGGTAGGGGGAAGAGGGCTAAAATCCCCCGTAAGTGCGCCCATGTAAGCCTGTAAATGATTTTGATTTTGCACTCCGAAGTATAAAAACTGTCAGGAGGTGTATATAGGCAAAACTTCGCAACTGTAAGCCTGTAAGGCAAATTAATAATCTTGAAGTTGGTTTTCATAGCGTAATAAAAAGTCTGAATTTTTTAGTCTGGGTAAGAGGAAGGGGACTTCAGCCTATAAAGACGCCCATTCTATGCTGTAATTTTTTTAACCCTAGGTTTACGTTCCGATATGCCAAGGTTGCATGACACAAAGTGTGTATAGGCTATACCTTGCAACTGTAGGGCTGTAGCTGCGACGCTAATTTTTATAACGTAAAAGAGCACAGTTCTTTGGCCTACATTTTTAATATAGATAAGAGCAAAGGCACTTCAGCTCCTTAAGTCCCCCCATCAGTACCCTCATATAAGCCCATTTTTAATCGTGAAGTTAAGTGTCGGGAAGTGTAATATGCCTTTAAGGCATATACTGTGAAGTTGGTTTTTCTAACAAATTTTGTATGCGTTAATCTGGGTAGGATAACGGGTACTTCAGCCCCCTAATCAGCCCCCTCCTCCGTAAATAAGCCCAATGCGAGCCTGTAAATGACTTTTAATTTTGCGTTCCGAAGTGTATATAGGTTCAACTTCTTGCTCTAAAGCAGATTTGCAGTTGTTCATACTTGTGCCGCAGCTGTCGAAACGCATACATCGGCCAAACTTCTCAACCAATCTACTGTTATAACACAATAGATATATTCAGTATTACTACGTTGGACGAAGAGCAAATAGCTCGCCCATTTGGAAGAATAAACTCAACCCCAGTATAAGGTGAGGATTAAAGTACATGGTTGCATTTCCTCAATTTAAACATTCTGACTAATGCAAAGGAATGGCATATATGCCGTTTTATTTCGATAATTAAATATAGACAGAGGGTGAGTCTACGGCGGGGGTTATTCTAACTGCCGTGGGAAGGGGAAAGCAGCAGCGTTGTCGGTTGGCGCACAGGTTTTCGCCTAAACTCTAATATGTTCCGAGCAAGGAATAGTTTGTATGTTGCTACTATGTCTTTTCTTCCTATGGCCCAGGATTCTCAGCGATATGTTAAAATGGGTATAGCATATAGCCATTGTCTTACAAAACCTAAGCCTAACAAAATTATACTGTAATTTATTGTAGTACTAAAACAAAATCAAAATTGAAACAATAAAATACCAAAAATTCCTCATTGAGATTTTTAACAGGTTTACAGTATTAAGGAATCATGTCAAACTAGATTCAACTTAATGAAATAATGTTAAAAAGCCTGAAGAGCAAAATATTTGAGCTGAAAAAATTAAATTAGTTGTTAAGGCATACAAAACTAATGCATATTGTATTGAGTATGCATTCGGTAATGAACAACTATAAAGAAAAACTTGGCAGAATATTGTTTATCAGTTATTTTGGTTTAGTCTTGCAGCTCCCAATCAATAATTGTTTGCTATTTTTCTGTTGTGTGCTTGTTCCGTACTTTACCTGAAGCTACCTTCCGTATTATTATTTCTAACAAATAGATATCCCAGACTATTTCCCCCAAACAAACATTTGATATTCTTGTCAGGTAAACATATCGCTTTTAAATCTGCTAGTTCTCTTGCTACCAACAGGTTCGTAATAAGGAGCTTTATTTTATCATTAAGTGATAATAGGCCTTGGGCCACAAGGAAATCAAATTTAGGCCCAAAGCCTTAAAATGGCAACAATATTAACGAACCAGAAGAAAGTAAAATTCACCTAACAGAATAACACGAAAAAGTTTAGTTGAAACTTTTTTCATAATGACTTTCAAAAGACAAGTTTATTTTCACCCTGAAACATTTTAATGACTAAAGTTCCCAAGGAAAGTTATAACACAATGTTTAAAAAAAAACTTGACGGGTAATTAAATTGGCAATTAATGCGCAACTTAATATTTATCAATCTTCTTCAAAATCATTGTGAGTTTTTAGAGAAGTTTTAAAGGTATTCTGTTTAAATTGCTTATTAAGTTTAGTTTTGGGCCTTATTTTGTTAACTAAAGGCATATTTCCTCATTAACAGGAATTTAATAAGTTTAATGAAATTATTAAATTTTGCCGCGTAATTATTCGAGTACATAATAAATTAATAAAATCACAAAGCCGGAAGGCCCAGGAATTTTAAATAGTTACGCGAAGAACGTGTTTGCTTCAAAGCAATATTTGGTAAGAAAATTCAACCATTTTATGGATAAATATTAGGGTGGTAGTTTAAAATTATGAAATATTAGATTTGGGTTTAATAGCCAAATTGACTTGAATTTTTGAAATTAACGCAAGTTTTATTAATTAATAAAATTAATAATTTTGGTTATTTCCCACTTAATTAGAGCTTAGTTCTGTTTTGCATGATGGGCAACGAACAAGTCTCCTCTGTCGATTATTTAAAAAGAGAATAGAAATGTTTTTCCAGATTTCCAGATTGGTTTGCTTATCTTAAATTACTCACGGCCGAGTGACTAAAGGAAGTTTTGAAAGAGTATAAATGTGCGTAATTTTAACATTGCACTTAGATCTGAAAGGACCATTGTTCTCCCTAAAATTAGAGAAAGATGACACGCAAAGTGGTTTGCGTGATGGAGAACCTTTACAGGTTTCAAAGTGGGCTCTTGCGTAACGCGTGGGAGCTTCAAGTGATATTACGAACTTGACATTATCGACGCACGATTCTTGGGAAACGATTTCCCAACAGATGCCGTGATTGCTCTCACTTTCTTGCTTTTCCCGGTCTTTTTGGTTTAATTTAAACAGAATTTTCAGCGAATCTTCATTAAGGTTTCCGTATTCGCTTTAAAACCTTTTTAAAAACGAATAAATTCAGGCAATGTTATGAAAATAAAAACGTTTCTTCTTTGAGGGCAGTTTTTCAATTATGATATTTATAAATTGTATAGGAAAATATCTCGTGGGTTTTTGTGTGCGTTTTTCGGTTAGGAAAATACCCCGGAGTCAAACTACGCATTTATACCCTTTTAAATTTTGTAAAGGTACAACGAATTCATGAGGGATCACGGTTTGTGAAAGCTTCTGTACTTTCGCACTTTTTTATGAGGAAAATTTGATTTTACCGCATTTCAAAAACACGCAAAATATTGGGAGTTCTTGTAATTTTACGAGCAGTCATTTCATTAAGTCAATCGTCGGTTCTTTCATTTATTATTTTATATTAATTTCTAAAACTTCAGAAGCTCAAACTTTACTTTGCATTTTGGTTGCTATAATTTTATGCTAAGATTTTCATACTGGTGTCAGCCCAAGCTTTATTAACAACTACATTAACGATACAGACTGAACCTCAAACACGTCTGGATACACAGACTGAGTAGACGGACCCGAGTTAACTATAAATATTTATGTAGAAATTTCCATGTAATTTAGATTACCCTGGGTTTGAACATGTTTGTAAGTTTTTGCGAATTAAAGTTCTAATTCATTTCAATTGAACATCTACTTTCATGATAGATTACCTGAGACTGTCTATTGTTAATTTTTTTTTAAACACATTGGTTAATTTATAGGGTTTTTAAGGTCCATGTTAGAACAAGCCTTCGATAACCTTCCTCCCTATGTTTTGTTTCACTGCATTTAAAATTGTACGTCTATAACATCAGTAGCACTCCAACAACCTTCGCAGATAGAAGTATTCTTGCCCAATATTTCAAAATGTCTTGAGTATCGCATTTTCATTAAACTTTTGACGAGGGAAGGCGGAAACCCGGCAGAAATTACACGACGCGACGTTTAGATGTGAATCCTCCCCATCATATTCAAGAATATGCTAAGCAGTTTCGTTTAAGGATAAATTAGATTGAAGATGATCCTGGTAAATGCAAAGCTACATAAATACTCGCTCTGGAAATAAGGGCGGTGGTGCTAAAAGAGGCCCCAAAGAATTATCGAAAAGGTGTGGACTTTCAAAAAGCCAGTGCTTCAAATTTTACACAACCATCTTGGCATCAATAAAGTATGTGGAAGATGGTCGTGGCTCAGTTGGTTCAACATGCGTCTGACGAGTCTGATCACTGAGATTAAAAATGGGCCGGGTTCAATTTCCAGGGCGCAAACACACCCGACTGCTTTCCTCTGAAGGCAGTAGTAGACCACCGAGGTATTTCTGTCTCGTACAGTGACGTTAAAAAGTCTTGCATCACACCTTAAAATTCTATGTTTCTTAAATACTTCCTATGGCCGAAGCCTATGCCAATGACCTGTTGATAACTCATAATTATGAATAATGTGAACCCTCTTCGCACGGACATGGACAGGAGGCTAACCTTACCCATCGATAGAGGAGAAGAGGATCGTCAACAACAGGGCCGTAACTAGAGCTTTTGTCAGGGGGAGCAAACTCGTATTTGCCGCCCCCACCATAGGCGCCGGATTTTGAAAACTTTTAATTGAAGGATATGCTTACCGGGGGGTCTGGGGGGTACGGAGTACCCCCCAGGTAGAAAGGGGGGTTCGGGGGTTCTCCCCCGGAAAAATTTTGAAAAATTTGAGTTTAAATCCACAGTTTTAACGCTCCCAATTGACTATATTTTTGCCACTGATTATCTAATTTAAGCTCCGGAAAACATACAAAATAACGCATAAAATTAAAATCATTTGTATTGAGAAACGGAAAAAACAGTAACTATGTATAATATACAATATACATTGTATATAATAAAAATTTACATTACTTGAAACAAATTGCGCCTCATACTGGTTCGTGAAATAAATTGGTTGGCGATATTGTTTAAATTCAGTTCGCTGGTTTCTTCTCTATGTATGTTTTTCGTTTCTTCAAAATATGCCGCCCCCTAAAAATTTGCCGCCGGGGGCACGTGCCCCCCCTGCTCCCCCCTAGTTACGGCCCTGCCAACAATGCTGCGAGGTTGACGATTATCAAAGGTGTTTAAATATGTTTAATTGCCCTATTATCGCTAAAATCATTAAATATCTTTTTTAAGTATTTAATAGAATTCTATACTAATTTAGCCAACAGCAGGGCCCTAATTGCTTAATTACAAGCTTATCTTTTAGGAAGAAATACCTTTTGGCATTATTTTAACTCTGTACAAAATTTAAAGTTAATTATGAGGATTTACTGCATTTCACAGCTTTCTATATAAATATTATGTAATTTAGAATCCAATTATGAAAATGTCAACAAAGAAACTTCAGATCAAACCATAAAGAAGGAGAATCCATTAGGAAAATTGTAGCTAAGGTTGCATGTAATCAGCCTTTAGTTATGCGAATAATCAAGAAATATAGATGTACACGAAAAATATACGACAAACCTCGAAGTGGTCGGCCAAGAAAAACTTCCAACAGGGACGATGGTGTATTACGAAGAGCCAGTTTGAATTCAACAGAACTAACTAAATTATGGTCTGAAGCTGCAGATGTAAGTGTTTGCACATCTACTGTGAAAAATAGGCTTCGTAGCTTTGGACTTTGAGGATGCTGAGATCGAAGGAAACCGCTGTTGTCGGAGAAACAGATATTAAATCGTTTACGTTGGGCAAGAGAACACCAAGGAATTAAAAAAATGCTCCATCTATCGACTTTTAACATAAATATTCATAGTGGAAAATCATATATGTGAGACAATTTCACCGAGGTGTGTGTTGCTAATAATCAAGCAGCTAACTTCAGTTGTAGTATGGGGTTACGTGTCTGTTAACGACATGACTGTTTGACGTTTGCGCTGACCATGGTTCGCTTCTGTTAAAGTGATTCCTTATATAAAATCAGATCCCCCACCTTGAACCACGAACGTGCTAATCTGTATATTTTAAAGAATGCTAATTCATCATTTTATGCAGCTGCACATATCGTATTTCATGCAGGTGGCTTGTAACCTTGATCCATAAAAAAAACATGCACAGCAGCACAAGTATCGTGTTTCATCATGTTTACGTAACGACCCAACACGTCATATCAACTACGCGTGCAAGCTGGAAGGTCACTTTATCACAATGTTTTTTAAATTCTGCTACCTCTTTAATATTCTTCGACCGGCAACTTTTGCACCTTATCAGGTATATCTTCTCAAACTTTGAGAAAGCAAAGTAGTAAAAATAACACGCAACAACAAAGTGAGGGGATGAAGAAGGACCTACTGGCCGTTCTAGGAGATGGTTGAAATGGAGCAATCTACACTTCTTTATCTTACCATACATCTTCTTGTTTGATTTCTTGTATAATTATCCTTGCCTGATTTATTTCATGCGTTCAAGTATGCTGAGGTTTTCCTTCCTCGTAATGTTCTTTAGAAACTTACTTTAGAGTAATTTTTGACCATCTGCTTTCATTTCTACATATCTTGGGCGCCACATTTCTTTACCTTACCATGCATATTCTCCTAATTTCCTACATATCCTTGCCTGGCTTATTCCAACTAAGTAAATTATGGTTTTCCTTTTCATACCGTTTTTTGAATAATTACTGTCTTGTAATGTTTGATCATCCGCTTTTTTCCAATATTATATTAAGTACCTACCTATTTATATTCTCTTTGTTCTAGTTTAAACTGACTGCTTATAAGCTGTACTTAGAAATAATACCTAAAGAACCACTTTGCATAAATTCTCACATTTGTTCTTGTAAAAGTTAATCCTTTGATGTAAAAGTTATAGAACCTTTAATACTTCAAGTTACAAATTAATAAATTCTTGGGATAATTTTCAAGCTTACATTCTTATTTCCATTTATCTAGATCCCCAGCTTTATTGTTATATTCTTACTTTACTCTTTCGACTTTTAGCTTTATTTTCTGTTTAATTGGCTAAGAACCAATTAAAAAAGGCACTCTTGAAATTTCTTACGAATTATTAAATAAACACAGCTTCAGGGGCTACTTCAAAGCTTCTTCTTTGAATTTCTTTTTAAATTTGGTGTTTAGATATTTCAGCATTCGTAGGTTGTACAGAAACCTTATTCTAAGTTTACTATAAGAAAATATAGGCACTCTATTTCATCTTGTCTTTTATTCATACATTTCGTCAGAACATGGGTGAAAATCCTGTTAAAGTTTAAAGAGTAACCCGCAATAAAATAAGAAAGAAGCGTATCCGGTGATGTACTCACAGCCAACTGTTTTTACTTCTAGCTGAATCTATCGGGTTGCTTCAAGCAACATCAAAGTGTAGAACCATTATGTGAATTTTCTATGCTTTAAAGTCGTCTTAATGCTTCGGCTTGTATTTATTATTCAAACTACAAGGATAGACTTGCTTTGCTCTGTGTTTTAGACTGAATGTTTACTTAGTTAATTTGTTTAGAATAAAGGACGTTCCAGTTAGTACTGAGAGCTTCTAATTATTTTATTAACCTCGAAAGTTTTAGCAGGGTCAGATTTTATTCTGCCTAAATTATGATGGTAAATAAGCAAAGTTCATCTTAAAGGATTTTTTTGGTAGAAGTTCCGCTTGAATTTTTCTAAAAATAAAAGGGTGTTTTATAAGTCAAACTTGTACTCGCTATATTTGTATTAAGATAAATTGTGTTTATTTTCTGATACGATCTTTTTGTTCGGTGATTTTGTTACTTCCTGGAACACGTTGACGTTGTTGTTTTCCGTTCGTGTATCATCTTTCAGTACCTTATAATCATGTTTTGGTTCGTTTTCTTATGGGAGGTTCGTTTGTTTTCAGCTAATAGAATTCTAAGGGATGATAAAAAAACTAATGGTTATACTTTTCAAAAAGGCTGTAAAATTCACGTTAGTTCAATGAATATTGCGTGCTAGTTTTTATAACAGCCTGAACCTGAAGCTTCTACAAACAAACGAAAGACATGAGCTGATGTAGATTGAATTTAAGGCAGGATCTTTAGAGGGTATTTATGCTCAGTTGCTTCGTTTATTCTTCTGGGAACTTAAATTTATTTATCTGTCTCCCTGTACAGACAGATGCATCTTGTAGCAAGCAATACTCGTAAATGAAATTCTCAAATAAGGAGCTCGGGGAATTTCTATACACAACCATAGCTAGAGTTTTCAGTTATTTATTCTGCCAAAGCGTGCGATAATAATTTATTTTTAAGTAGTATTTGGATATTTACTGTTGAATTTGCACGAATTGTGTATGATTCCACTATTTTTTCAAAAATTCCCACAAACCTTAATTATCCAAAGATTGCTTCTAGACAGGAATTTTTACTTTTTATTAATTTAATGCTACAACCCCCAAAAGCTAACTTTTAATTAACTTTAACTTTCGCAGATAATAAACGAATAAACGGATCGATGTGGCTGTTTTTGATTAGATTTTGAATATAGCAAAACCCGTTTGAACTTCTACCGAAAATTTAGTTTTTTATGTTAAATTTGTTAAGTAAAGTCCCTAAATTAATTAATAATTTTAAGCATCCTATTTGACCTCACAATATCAAAGCTGGATAAATTAAAAGTTATAGTTGATCCGAAATGATTTAGTTGTAGACAGAGTGGTTTCAGGTTTCCCATTATTTTCATTTTCCATTGCGTATATGGGTATATGACTGGTTATGTAATATGACGGCATTTATATTAATAATTTAATTGTTAAGTTGGGTTTGGTTATAATTATTTCATATTCTGGCCTGGAATTTAATACCAATATTTCAGTAACTCAGGTTGGGTTTCATGGACAACTCAACGATATAATAATAGAACTAGGCGATCAACGCCATGTCCGAACGAAACTTACAACCAGGTAATTGGGAAGACCGAAAGAAATGGAAGCTGGGAACGGGAAGCTACGACGCTATGAAGCCTATTTATATATATTTTCATTCTTTCAGTAAAAAAATCTTGAATTTAATTGTGCTTAGTCATCATTATTGGGTTTATTTCTAGCCAATCAAAAGCTTCTTCATTATGTTAAAAATTACAAAAATTCTAAATGGAGTCGATTTCAAACTAATCTTGATAGTAATGTAAGAATTTTTAAATAAACTTTATTTAGGAGGTTCTGGTTACTTAGTGCATCAGAAGTCTGCGTTGAAACCAAAGTATCACAGATTGGAATTCCAGTCATAGATAGATTTCGATATCAAAATCAAAAGTCCGAATCTTGTTGAATTTCAGTTAAAATAATCTTAATTTCTGGAACTTTATTTAATTATAAATTTAAGTTTAATATCAAGAAATTTATACCAGTAACTTGGAACGCAAATGTTTCGTAACCCACGTTTTTATCATTTAATCCATTAAATTAAAATTTAAACGATGCGTAAAAAACATTACCGCTTCGTTTATTAAATTATATAATCCATTTTAGTACGCCTCGTCTATTTCAATTCAAAGCACGTTTTATTTTCCTTAAAATAAAACTAATTTTTGTTTTCTTTTTCAGGTGAGTACTTCTCAAAGTTTCCAAATTATTCAACCAAGAACAGAGGGTGAGTCGTATTTTTTCGTCTCTTTCCTTGAAAATATTAATTATTCGGGAATTATTACAACCCAGCAGATGGGTTTACCATTTTCAAGAGGTTTTGAATTTCTATTTACCTTTTTAAGATAAACTTTAAAGGTTTTTGTTTGTTTTACACATTCGCCAAAATAACTTTTAAGGAAAAGTATTAAAAGGTTCGTTGTGGATTTTCATATTTAAATATCTACGAAGGCATTAAGAGCTAAAGCTAGCTATCAGAGAATAACATCTCCTTTGAGAATAATAAAACCTCCCACATTTTCACGTAGAAAAATCTCCATTATATTAGAATATTATAATAAAATTTAATAAATTTAACATTTGCTGGAGGCCAAGCTGTATTTTTTAGCTTTTTTGGTAATCGAAATGGAAATGTAGGTCAAGCACATAATGGAAATCTGAAACGTTTGGGTTTATGAATGAGCATTCATGCTCAAAGATGGTGCAACGCACTAAATTTATTAACTAAGAATTAACGATTTTACACAGTTTTATTTACAATATTCTAGGTTCTCAGTTGTTAACATTTTATTTTTAAAGGAGTCAAATGTGCTTCTGAAACTTTTAATTTATATTAATAAACGAAAAATTCGATCCTTTTAGGTAACAAATCTACAGCAAAACTTTAACAATTGCTTGAGGCCGATGCTGTATTTATTACGTTTTTTGGTAACCCAAATGGAAATGTAGGTCAAGCACATAATGGAAACTGAAATATTTGAATCTATGAATGAGCATTCATGTTCGAAGGTGGCGCAGAACACTAAATTTATTTTATGTAACAGTTATATTTTTGTAACTACTGATAATCTTGATAAGTTGTTTTTTCATAAAATTGCCCACATATTTTTAGAACCCCTTTCTAATTTTCTATTTAAATACCAAAGAGTTTATCACTAATCAGGGTGGTTCTTAACAAGTACAACTTCCTATTAATTAACGTGTTCGCGGAATAATAAAAATGTTTACCAAATGAATTTGCTACACCAGCACTAGGCGTAGATATCAATTGTTATCTGGAGGTGATAACACTAAATAAACCCGCTACTCTGTTGCGTGGGCGTGAGGTTCCTATAAGAAAAATAGTAGTGCTCACTAAATACCTAAACTAACGATGTTCCTTGGGCGCCAGACCCTTTCTTAAGTAACACTGTCTTCAGTCGGATCTCCTGAAGAATAGACCTCCAAAGTGAATTGACTTGATAATAAAACGCAAGGCTTTGTAATTAACGAAATAGGATATATTAACTCATAAGCAAAACACATACATAATTGAAATTGAAAATTAATAATGAAGTTATTAATTCAAACGAACAAATAAAGAAAATTTAGTAAGATCGTAATCAAACGTAAGTCTAAATGTAATATTTCAAACAACGAGATCCAATTAAACAAACAAAAAAAACTATAGGGATGTTCAAAGACAGTATCGTAACTAAACGAAAGAAATAAATTTAAGGTTCATATTAGCCCAAATCGTAATTAAACGAATGTAGACTGTATCGTTCAAAATGCTAAGAACGTAATTAAACGGGGTTCGCAAGGATAATTCTTAAACTAAATTATTAAATACGCATACAGAATTGAGCTTAGTTCATCGTTGCAGTTATAGAAAACATAATAACACAATAGTAAATAATAACAACCTGCGAAGCCTGTACGGTAACCACAAATTCAATTACGACTGAATTTAAATTAAAAAAAATAATAATTGACTAAGTTGAAGCTACAAAATTTGAATATTCCTTTACAAAATCAAACATACAATTTATAAATTCACGTTGCTGTGAAATCAACCACTATATTAATTACTCGCACTGGAGTACGATTCTAAATTTTACTAATACTTTGAATTACAATGCAAATTAATTACTGTAAATATCTCTAATAAATGCTTCTAATCAAATTTCTAATAACACAACTAAATGTAACTAAATATCAAAATTATCAAGCTCATCGAATATATTTGAATGTTTTTAAAATTTAACTTTAACACAAGATAACCTAAAAATCAAACCTCGAGTTTTTAAAACTTGTAGATAACGAACTGCAGATCAGGAAAAATTCCAAGTAATTCCAGGGTAATTGCCTTCTAATTAAGCATGGAATGCACGATTTCTGCGGGTCAATGAACTCTACCAACGAACAGGTGGTTTTACGAACACGCCGTTCGTACAGGAAGTACTACAAGAACGTACTAAAAGAAGGACTGAGAAATCCAACGAATACCGTAAGAAATCTTCAAATAAAACCAATGCACTACATACCCAAAAGTTGTTAAAATGCCCTTTTGAAATGCTTCTATCAAAATGCTCGTCGAAGAGATAAAATCCAAATTAATGTATGAAAATGCTTAAAATCCAAAACTACTAACGTTTTAAAGGCCTAAAAGGCAACTAAATACCATTTTGAATATATCGAACGTCCGGATGATCAAACTAATTTTGGAAAACCAAAAACTAAAACCAAAGTAAACGACGTCTGTCCGTGATGGATGACTAAAGTAGAAGAAGGTCAACTAAAAATTTGCAACAGAATTTCCTAAAGAAAACCAACCTAAAGATTTATGAATTCCCTAAAGATTCTAAACCCACTAAGTGAAGGTCAAATATATAACCAGACCAAATTGTCTAATAATTTACCTAAAACAGCAAGCGAGTGATTTCTACTGTAACAAATCGATTGCCTTGACTTACCCATAATTAAATATTGAAGTAGCTAATTCTATATTGTCCTCACGGTCGTGCACTTGTGTTTGCAGCGATTCCAAGTCACCATGCAGCCAGCGCTCTCCCTTGTGTTTTTCTTTTTTTTGAGGGTTAAAAGTGGTTGTGAAAATTTTCAGTTTCCTATAAATAAATGGAGAAATTCAATACTTCTTAGCTAACAAATCTACTGAAAAACTTTAACAGATTTCTTGGAACTATTTCAAACCTATCACGATGCCAAATTGTGAAAGAGACTTCAGAAACATACGTACGAACACTTAAGGAGAACGCAGAATATTTTAAAACAGAAGTGGAAGTTTAAGTACTCAAATTTAATAACATGCGGTTTGAGATGAACCATAAATTTTGATCACATTCGGTGCTTCCACTCAATATCCAAATGGAAAATTGTATTCCCTCTGGATAAACGCTTGCTTGCTTGTATTGGTCCCAGATGTCAGTTCAATATACGTATGATAGAGGTTGTTGGATAATAATGTTATTAAATCAGGGACTTTCACATATATATTCAATTTCTTATATTACCTTTTGTAGAATTTTTTGATATAATTTCCAATTTCGGTTTTTTGATGTGAGCTTTTTATTAAATTTCAGTCGATTTCATACACATCAAGAGATGAGGGTGGCCCTGTGCTGTTGGAAATAAGGTTCTGTAATCTTAGCTTTGTAAGTAAATAACTGAACGATAAGTTTGTTTTTAAAGTACGTCTTCAAAATAAAATTTTTAGGCCTTAGTGTTGAATGCTGAGCAGGTAAATCACATCATTTAAGTTAATTTATCTCCGAGAAAACAAGATGTAAGAATATTATAGGATTTAGTTACCGACTAAACAAAATGTCTTCGAGTGAATTAGACTTTGATTAAAATGTGGTGGGGGTACTTTCAGATTACGCTTCTAAACTGCTACTCAAACTATTAATAGACAATAAATAAAATTGAAAAATACATAAGTGGTTTCAAAACTATCGGTTTTTAGGTCCATTATTATGCCTTGAACTGGATATTAAATTTGGTTTTGCTATGGTACGTTAATACATATTAGGGATGAAAACCTTGTTAACGCTATTTATAGATTTATAGACTGTAGCTAACTGGTTGCAAGTAAATAAATTAAAGTAAACCTCTATAAAGCCGACCTGCAACACTAACGTATGCGTCCGACTGAGGTACAATTGTACCCCATCAAGTTTAAGGTTATGTGTATGAATTCATTAGAAATTTCGGATTGCACAAGTCTGATTAAGATTGAATAAAAATATTTAGGCCATTACAACATCAAAAACACTGTAATTATTACTATTAGGAAGGCTAAGAAAAATATGTATTAAGACAAAACTAAATTGCACACAAACTGGCTTTTAGAATGTTCCAAACATACAAACTGACTATATTTTCAGTAGATTCTTCTTGATTTCCTGTCTCTTCCAGTTGAAGTTGAAGGGGGTTTAGCTACGTTTTCTCCACACTGAAGCTCGGGAAGGGCAATGAGGATGTTCCTTTTTATGTCCATGTTTTCTTTTGCCATTTGTTTTGCCAAGAACTGCAGAAACGCTATTCTATCGTCAAAATGGCCCTTTTCCCAATCGGGGTTTGCTATCATCCAAAGTTTATAAGCTGGGCCATTTATTTGTTTTTTGTGACATGGGTATTCCTGAGCTAATTTGTCAGCTGCATTTACAGCTCCTTTAGTTTAATTAAAGTGGAGTACCACATCTGGTTTGTTCGGCACTAACAACGTCATGATGATGTTCAGTAGAAAGCAAAATCACTGTAGTGCTTTACTTGGGGACATAAGACACTAAACTTTTGTTTTGCACATGTATGAAAGCAAATATACTAGAAAATTCAAGTTTGTAGTGCGCAGGCAATAAATCTCTAGGAGTATATGATTTGCTTTTGCGAAGAGTGCTGCATAAAGTTGGGTAGTTTCCTAACATTTAATCAACTAACTCCAAACTGCTAAAAAAATTGTGCGTCGTAATTCCAATCCCTCTGCATAGGTGGTAAACTATATGAAAAGCAACTCATAGACCTTGGTCCCTTTCTGGCTGTCCTGGTTGATTATCTGTAAAAATGTTATTAAAACTTAATTGGAAATTAGAACAAAATAAATGTACCTAGATAGAATTGAATATATACGATGTTTGCATTGCTGCAACATGCCAAAGCATATGCTTTAAGTCCATATTTGTTGGGCTTATTTTTTATGTATACACAAAGCTAGCCCTTCCACTAAAAGGCACTAACGGTTCATCCACACAAAAGTGTTCAACTGAATTATAGGCCTTTTTGCATCAAAGATGTGCCTGATTGGTACGAGTTTACCTGCTGTTTTCGTTCCTCCCTGGTTTGAAGCTTATTGAAATACAAGAAACATGTTATTTCTTTGTATTTGTTATGGACGAATACAGCAGAAATAATACTTCGACAAAGTGCTACGTCTTTATTGTGGTGAACCTCCTTTTCGAGTATTCCTCCCCAAAATGTCTTACTGTGAAGGCGATTCAATTGCCCTTTCCTGCTGTTGATTGAAGGTCCTATATAATTTATTGGTGTCTCTTCTAGGCATATTGATAATTCTGATGGAGTTCTTCATATCTATTCGTTTTAAGGGTTCTAGCCTGGAGCCTCATCTTTATATCTTGTGTTAGTTCGTCCAGGTTGAATTGGTCATATTATGCCTTTCTTTCCGTTCTCAGTAGCTCACTAATTTTTAGGTAGACGTTGTGGTTTATTACTCTCTTCTGCAATTCACTAAAGTGAGGCTATTTCTATCTTGATCGATTTTGGATTGAAGTCGTCTTTTCAGGATTGTCTTTAATTTTCCACGTCCATTACAGTAGCGGCTGCGTATTTTCTGGTTCTCGTATTTATTTCTGTAATACTCAAGTGAAGTTCTTTCACTATTTGCGTGGTTTACTAGACATATTTTTTCATTAACTGATTTACTTTGCCACTTTCGTTTAAGTACCTTACTTTTCTCTGTGTGATATCAGCAATTTGAATTTCATATGCTTTTGCTCTAATTAATCAGATCCATTGTCTTTGGCTGGACTATTTCGTCTGTGCATGGTTCCTTTTGAGGTTGTTCGTTGTCTTTGGCTGTTCTTCAATTCTATTATTAACGTTATGGCCTTGATGCGGCTGTATGTTAGTCTGTTGTGGTCTTTCTTCTGACTTTTCTGGCCACTCTTCTGCGTCTATTGTGGTCGTCCTGGGTTTTCTGACAGTTTTTCTTGTTGTTCTTTAATATGTTTCTGAACATCTTCGGTTATCTGTGAAAGCTCGTTTTACGATAACCATTTCCTTTCCTCTATATTCTTTCTTTGATTGTTGAGTTTTACTTGGTTCATTTGTGGATAAATGTACCTGTATACATTTGGTTTTCAGTGCCTCTTGATTAGTCTCGATAGCATAACAATAGGGTTATAAAGCGACGTTCTAGCATGTATTATGGAATGCATCGCCGTGTTAGTTAAGGTCAATACACGCGAGGAACAAAGGCATGCAAGCTGTGAAAGCCGACAACTCGCAGCTGTGTAAAAGCTGAGATAGCATTTTATGAAATGCTGAGCTCAGCGCGAAACGGCACGTATGGGAATTGACGTCTTATATAAGGAATTGTTTTAACAGAGCTCATCATGATTTCTTCAAATTATCTAAGTGTTTACCTTCAACATTAACTCTAAATAATATTTTGTAAAACGTAATCAAAGTTAGTTGAACCAGAATTTTTATATAAAACCTCTCGCAGCTAACCAAACCCCCCACGTGGCGTAGCTGGTTAAATACGTTGGTACTCACGAGTTATCAGTAATTGTAAAAAATTTAACTAACTTGTTTTTACTAACTTCTAACGTTATTGGTGGAAACCACTACGTTACAACAGGACCACACTAACTCTCTATATTGATCAGTCCACTGTTGTTTCTTCTTTCTGCATGATTGGATAGTTGTGGGTACTTCTGATATTGAGCTTGAGCCTTGGCGGAATCATTATCAACCTGAACTGGCTGATAACCATTTTGGCCATCTTGAACAATATATTGGCGCAGCTTATTTGATGGCGCTTGGCCACGTTTCACGCATATATTCCGAGTCGTTAGCGGTTAGCCTTTTTACAGGGGCGACCTCCTCAACAGATGCCAAGTTGTTCTCTCTAGTACGCATAGGATTCTGAACATCGTCGTCTATCTGCCTGGAGTATTTCTTTCGTAAGTTTTCCTGACATCATATTTCTAAAAGGGTGTGCATCTGTGCATGGCATTGCCTTGTTACCGTAGAGTGTAAATAACCTTGCCCACCTCCCACTTGACAAAGGTCTTATTTGCCGGATGTAGGGTTGGGCTTCGGAAGGCTAATTATTATTTCTCGTCCTTTGAAGGATGCTATTGTCTGATATCGCCTTTTGAGGCAAGATGTTCAGACGCTTTTTTTCGGAGTTTGATGGCAAATTTAAGAAAATTTTCTTATTATTGCTAATATTATTATTGGTATTATTACTTTACTTTCAAGCACTCCTATTCTTGTACAAACTTTCTGACAATTCTCACGGTGTTATGTGACAGCCTTCTGTAAGAGCGTATTAAGTCTTTTCTCAAGCCCTAATTATTATTATTAGTATTAGTATTAGTTTACCGAGGAGTATTCTTTGGGTCTACCATAGAGTTCTACAGTTTAACAAGAAGATTATTGATGTACGCAAATCGTAAGAAGCTTGGAATTACAAAATTAATTAAATTAAGAACCTTTCCAAAATCGGCTTATTTATGCTTTTACAAACATTTAAAAAATCCTGTAGGGTTTTATTCTAAAGAAGTTCTTAAAATAATCTCGGGGATTTTACTTAAGAATAAAATATGAAAGATTTTCCTGTTTTATTCTGGACGAATGCCGTTTTTATTTAATTAAGTTTAATTAAATAACTTAAATATTTAATATGCTGGTTTTATTTATGCTCTGTAAAAATGGATTAAGATTGTTGTGTATTAATGCAACTTCTGCAGAAAAATAACACAGAAAATAGTGGGCGTTGGAATCGTATTTGACTCTCAGAAAACATGTTTTTCTAATATTTTCCTTTCTTTTAACTAAAAATAGATATATTCATTAAAATAATGTCCCCATTCTTTCAATTGTTTAAATAAGTTTTTCTCGTCTTTTGTACTAGTTATTTCCTATTAATTAGAAGCTAAGAAGTTAAAATAAAAACGCATAATTCGCGCCATATTTGCTTTGCCCTTATTGAAAACCCCTTTGATCAAACGATATTACAAACCATAACACTAGTAATTATTTCTGTAGTGTTCGTTAAGTAAACAACCAACTAATTAGACCAGCTATGAATAATCTTTTAATTAAAATTGCACCGGAACTTTATTTACTTTCTGGCTATTTTAATAACTAGGTTGCTCTAAACGCAATTCACAAGTTTTGCTTTTGTCGCCTAGTTTGCTGGGTTTTCCACAATTTAAAAGGAACTGCACGAAAGTATATAACGTTAAGGCGTTCAGTTATAGGTTTATAAGGGTGATACTTCATCGTTCCGTGATTTATTCGTTAAATTGCCATTCTATCCTCATACTCCATTTAGTAAATGTCTCCTCTTTGGAATTCGATATGCAAAGTTTTAGCAGTGATGACTGGAATGCATCGTTCAGACGGGCGATTTTATTTTCTTTTGCTTTGCTACGAAAAGTTTTGTTTTTGTTTCAGACTAGATGTATTGATGTATTGAATCAAGAATGCTAGGCGGAGGTTAATTTTACATTTATAATTAGATAATTACAACGCCGACTGTTAATATTGCTTTAAACAACACTATTTTGCTTCTTATTATTCCATCACATTCTTCTGTTCATTTGCTTTATTCTTCATCTTTGTATTCTTTTTCGTCCAAGTTTATATTTATAATTACAACCTTGTTTTTGTTCCGTTCTGTGCTCCAAACGTACACTTTTATTTCTGCTTTCAATTTTAAGTTAGGTTCATTCGCCTTTTCTTGTTGGTAAATCTTTATGTTTTTGTTTACTGCTTTTTCATTTTCTTTTAATTTATTTTCGTTTTTAATTAATTTTCTTTCGTTATTCATCATAATTTTTATTTGTAGTGTTGTTATATTAATTAAAGTTATGTGTTATGCTTCGAATTAATTGTCTTGTTGTTCTACTTTTATCTATTTTAATCCTGTCTGCCTTTTTCTTTATTCCTTATTTTTCAATGCACGTTACACATCTTCGATTCTTTTATATCCTCTATTATATTTAATTGAAATTTTTTGCTTCTGTTGTTCTGTTTTGTTAATATACACTTCTTCTCTTTTTTTCACTAAATCGTTTTCATTGTTTCCCTTATTCTTTCGTTTATCTTTGGCTTCGTAAATAAACTGTTTTGATTACTTCTTCTTCCAGTTTTGTCTTTATTTTCTAGTTTAAACGTAAAATATAATTCACCTTTAGTAAGTCAATTGCTTGATTCATCCTGGAACTTCCGTTTTGTTAATGTTTTCCTTCATTTACGTTGGTTTGAATTATAGTTTTAAAGGTGATTACTTAGGATTCTTGTTCATGCAGGATTTTTCATGTTATTTTGATGTTGATCGCTTTTTTGAATTTATCCAGTTATGTATGTTTGTGGAGGCCGTTGGTCCTGAAATCCCTAGACGTCTTCAGAAATTTAGACATTTTTGCAAAACTTTAAATTCTCGTAGTTGGATAGAGTTGGTTAGTTTTAAACCAAAGACAGAACTTTTAGAAAAACTAATTTCCTTTTCAAATTAAAGTATAACAATATTATTTTTCTGTTCCCTTGAAGGTCCACAGACGGCTGAAATGAAAGTATAAAAAAAATGGTAAAATACAATGGTCGGTAAGTAAGTTTAAGTTGTGGTTGTGTGTCTCTGATTACAATATATTTTTCAGAAAGTTAAAAAATATTAACAAACTTCATTATGTTTTAAGGCCGGGTATTATTAAATAAGTTTTGATTTATTCGTATAACCAAAACTAACAGCATTGACATCGATGAAAGTCTGACGAGTGCCAAGAATTTCATTTTTATATATGCGGCTATAAAACCAAAATGGTTAATAATTTTACTCGGCTGTAGTTTAAGATTATTCTGGTTCCGCCGAAATAAAACATACTTATCTTGATACAATTTTTACAACTTTCAGCGACCGCACTTGCTTTTAAAACTATTTAACGAAGAATCTCACAAACTGTCTTTTTTTATGTCACGTTTTCAGTGCAGAGTGTAATAAATTACTGCTATTTTACACCTAGTAATAATAATAATAACGTAGGTGAGAATATTTTATGCGTTAGATGATTACAAACCGATTTAGCTTGACAGCTGTAATAAATGTTACACTAAATGGTAATTACGTAGATTATATCAAAATTAACAATGATTTACGATAATTACATTTATCTCCATTCTATAATTTATATTTTCACTTAAAATTCAGCGTGGTTAATATATTTGGAGAGTAGCTCTCCATGCTTATAAATTATATAATTAACGTTAAAAGCACTCAACCAAATGTGATGTAGTAAATTAAAATAATGTTATTTAAACTGGTTCCCTTTTATAAATTTCAAGAGAACAAACCGAAACGAGTTAAATCTGTACACAAACTTTTAATGAAATAAAAGCAAATGGAAAGGTAAAGAAAACAAACTAAGTATACATTAGAAATTTGTGATAATTTTTCTTAAATTGTCGGCTATAATTTATGGCATTTTATAATACGATTTTTGAATTTTTATGGTATTCAGTGTGCGTATTTTATTTTCTAACCCCTTTATTGGCTCTGAATAGGCAACACACATTACAGATCGCAGGTAAAGCTTATGGAAGCAGTCTAAGGTGACAGGTAACGAACTAAAATGGGCACCCTGTGTATTTCTAAGACAGAAAAGGCATCGTATTGGAAACCCCCTTTTCAGCTAAGAGGACACATGTTCGAATCCTTTTAGATACCTATGCTGGGGGTAAGTTTGGTGCTTCAGTACTTTAAAAACTGTGACGAAGAAAGAACCGGCAAACACCTAGCTGACAAATTTTATAATCGTATTTAAATATATGCAAATAATAAAATTAAGCAAGCTCTGCTATTTCTTATTAGAATTTAAAGCGAGTATGGTTCGTTTGTTTTTGTGTTGTGAGAATATTTGATTTGAAACACTGTATAAACAAAGAGCAAAATTTGTTTTCTGGGTTATACTGTTGGGGTATATTTAGAACTTTGGACCGCTTTCATAATATTGATGAAAACAAGGGACGTATTATTTCCATTAGTCGCCAGATGTCAGCACCACGCTGAATTTTCACATAAAAAAAATCGTCAAGGATTCATTTGGAAGTTAATTGAGCGTGGCATAGCTTCCTCTTCGAATTTTTCTTTTTCAGTTATTCTTTTCTTTGCTGTTATATTTTTTCTTTGTACAGTAATGGGCTTTTAAATAAAAAAACGATTACAATAAGATGCTTAACTGGAACAAAACATTTTGTACATTTAATTATGTTAATTTTTTAAGACGTTAAGCTGACTTTTAAATTATTGTAAATTCGAATATAACGTTCTTTCAGCGCTACTGTCCTTTCACTCCTTGTAAGTTTCAAGAAACCTTTAATTTTTCTTCACTCCTTACCGTTTTCATTGCCTTTGTAGATATTTGTTTATCGTTTTTCAAAAACATTTCCCATCTATCCCGTCGTACCTCTTTATCAGTTTTTTAAATTTGTTTCTATTATCTGATCATCTACTTCCACTTCTTCTAGTTATTGTGGTTTACTATTCCAGAGCAGTTCTTTACTATCTATTTCTATCTTTTGGTATTCTATTTTAACCTTTTTACCCAAATTTCGTTCCTCTTTAGCTTTTCACCTTATCCTTATCTGCACTTCTCGTTGTTCTTTCGTTTGGTTATTATTAATATTGTAACGTAGTGGTTATCACCAAAAGTAATGTTAAAAGTTAGCAAAAATCTAATTTAATTAAATTTAGTAGAATTACCGATAGTTCTTAAGCACCAACGTGGTGTACTTAACCAGCTAAGCCACATGGGAGTTTGCTGCGAGAGGCTTTATATAAAAATTCTGATCCAACTAACATAATATATATTGTCCGACTATGAATAAGTTGTACAAAATATTATTTAGAAGTAAATTAAGGACAAAACACTTAAACAACAGGTGTAAGTTCCAAGTACGTAGGTACTAGCCTCAAAGTTAATAAAATGAAACAAAGGATTTGAGGCTAACTATTACCAAGTCTTACTATGAATTGAATTACATTAAATTAAATATAGAAAAATAGCCTTATATAAATTCGTAAGAAACATTACTAGTACGAAGAACCTGACTTCTTAAGGTCATGTTAGGAAATCTCCACGTAGCTTTCACCATTCGGCATTGTTCGATTGGAGTCTGATATTTTTTTCAATTTCTTGTAGCTCTTCATCTGTCTTTTCTAATCTTTTCAAAAATGTTTCTTTTTCCTCTAACATGGTAGCTTCTTCTAGGTTAGGCTTCTGGCAATCTTCTCCATAATATTTATTTTTGTTATAAGTTAATCTTCGTTGGTTTTGGGCTAGTTCGAACTTCTAGTCTTTTCTCTCCATATCTTTTAAATGTTTCCCTGGACTGATGGCCTTACCAAATGCTACTTATGAAAATTGTACAAAGGTGTATGTGTATTTTTAACTAGTTACTGCTGCCTCCATACATCTACTTTGGCAACATCTTCTCATTGTAAAATTTATTCTTTTACCACCAGTATATTTTGCAATGACTGCATTAAATTGCTCAACAGCCTTGCTGTTAATAGCTGCTAAAAGACTTCGCGAATGATTTGATAAGTATAACGCCTGTCACTATTCTTTCTTCTAAGTCGAAGGTTCTTCGATCTGCCATGTAATTTACATGGTCGGGTTTAGTTTTAGAACAAAATTATTTTAATGCTGAGCAGTCTCTATATTCCACAAAACTATGACTGATGCTGTTTAAAATGTCTTGTTTTTAATTTATAATTTTAAGTTACTTTAGTAACTCTTGCCTTTAACACAGTTTTTATAATATATTTCTTGTGTAACTGCTGTCCCTATCGGCAATCATTTTGTTAGTTAATATTGTACATTTCCAAGCTTTGACAAAAGTCCACAGCTATTATTGCAGATTATATGGCAATAGATAAACCGCCAACTTCTGCAAAATGTGTTTTGACGACTTACCTTTTTCGGTTCTTTGACACAATGTACAATATTTCTTTTTAATACCAAAATATTTTCCTGGTTTTCAACTATGGCAGTGAATTATAATTATATTATCTCTTTGCCCAGCTCCCACCACAAACTATTGTTATTGTTGGTATACCGTCGTCGTTAACATTTCCAGGATGTATTGCTATCTTGGCTTCTTCCTCAGCAGTTTCTTTCATTATTTGCCAAATTACATTTTCCCAGGTATCACAAGCCAAGTTATGGACTATTTTATATAACCTGCAACTATCGGTGGTATATTTAGAAAATTGGTAGACGATTCTAACTGGATATATCTAGTATCAATATTCATAATTCCAATAACTGTTTCTGCGTTAATACCAACTGCATTTGTTTCTTCTGGACATGTAAAGATGGAAGCCATATAATTCCACACGTTACATTTAAAAGTTCGCTTTGGCTGGAAACCATATCAATGTTCCGCTATTTTCTCTTCAGCTTGTATTCGTCCACCACTGGATGTAGGTCCCCTCCAGTGTTTTCGATTTTTTCCTCTCTAACACTGTCTGGGTCCATTTTTCCGCTGTCACGTTCTGTATATCATCTCGCCATCTTTTCTGGGGTCTCTCTACGCTTCTTTGGTTCCCTATCGGATGCCATTACCGCTGTTTTGTATATCCATCTCTCTCTGTCTTGTCTGGTAATGTGGCGGGCCCACCACCATTTTAACTGTGGCACTCTTTTAATTCCTACTTCTTTGGAATTCTTTGTTTGAGACCCTATCTCTCAAACCAATACCGAGCATAGCTCTCTCCATTGCGACTTGTGTAGCTTGGAGTTTGCTTGGCGATTTACGTGTTAGGGGTATTGTTTCAAGACCATATGTAGGAACTGGTAATACACAAGGTTAGTATACTTTTCTTTTAAGATTCATACGGATTTATCGAGACCTGGGAGTGAACCCGAGTTTTTTGAATACTGTCTAACAAAGTCCTACTCTTCTAGACATTTCGGAGCGTTGATTCTCCTTTGCTATACTCGGTGGTGGCTTCTTCTATGGCTTTGTTTTCGATGGTTACATGAAGTTGTTCTGTGCTCATAATTTTTGTCTCGGTGAGATTCATTTCCAGGCAGACTTAAGAAGACTATTGTAGTTCTTCAATCGTGTTACGGATTAGGACAATATCGTCCGCAAATCTTCGATGACTAAGCCGAGTTTCGTTGATGTTAATCTATTTATCTTGCCAGTTTAAATCTTTAAACGTATCCTCCAGAGTTAACGTCAATAGTTTTTGCATGTCTCTGACGTAATCTTCTATTGATCTGAATTGTTTGTGTTTTTATGTCTTCATCCATCGAAATACGATGCATGCGTTGTTATATACAATATATTTGATAAGACTTGAGTATTGGAATTAATTCTAATGATATCCAGTGCTCTCAAGACTGTCCATATTTCAATAGTATCGAAGGCCTTCTGATAGTCAATGAAGGCCAATTATCTATTAACTGAAAGTTATTCAGTGGAGAACCCAGAACTGGCGAATGAATACTTAAAGACACTATAAATTGCTGTAAATGCACAGTTTGAGATTTTTCGTCAATATTAAAGATTTAAAGTTTGTCAAAAGGATTAGGAATTAACAGACTCAAATTAGAAAGCAACACTTTTAGTTAAAAAGATAACTTCACAGTAATAACATCGACTGACGTAGATTATTAGACACTCTATAAGCCTCAGATGTTTCGGGTTCTGCTTGAAATCCTAGACGGAGGAAGAACTGGAAAAATATTTTTTTTTATATTCGAAGTCATAAAATGAATAGTTTCTGTTGAATGTTTGGGGCGATTTAGAAATTATAGCACAAAACCCTTAATCTGAATGTAAAATTTATTCATTAAAAGAAGAGCAAATCTCAGATTATATTTTAAACAGCAAACCTTTCAGCTTTAAGTGATCAAATCTTTACGCCCATTACGTAACATCCTTGCTAAAAATACATGAAATAAACCATAAAGTCCTTAAGGCCAACAACACGAAGCTATGTAGTTGGCCATAAATGCAAATTCGGGGCTTGTTTAAATTTTTATCAGTGTTCACTATTGACGCAGCCGTATATTCATGTTTTTTTGTAAGCACCACCAGCCTTTCGTGTTCCACACAATTTAAAAAAATATGAGCGTTATAACCGTCAGGAGGGATTTTCTGAATTTTACTAAAAGCATGAGTAAAACACTTAAAATGATGGACTTATAAATAAATCTACTAGAAAAAGCTTGAGTCATTCCGGAAATTTAGGTTACGTCTTAGTTTTGAATTATGGATAGTTTTGAGGATGTTTTTAGAAAATTTTAGGAATGAAAAACTTTGTTGTTCGGAACTTTGTTATTGAACAAAATGTTAAAGGCCTTGAAGACTATATTACAGAATTAATTTATGTACAATCCATGTTTCCAAAATTAATATTCAACCCATTAAAAACGTAGGCTTGGGTTAATAATAAGATTTTAAAGTGAAAGTTTAGAACTCAACAGATATCTCAAAGCTTGCTTATACTGAATTTTAGGTCGCTCAAGCAACGTAATCGAGTCACGAACACAAATATTTGATTAGAAGGATTTACACCTTTATAAACCACAGATTTCCTATATTCAAAATCAAAATTATGTGAGGTTGTTAATAAGCGTAACAACTCTATTTAATGCCTGAAAACCAAATAATAAAAGCCCATTCAAGCTTCCGACGAATTCAACAAAAACTTTTCAATACTACAAATAACCTCAACAATATTAGTTTAAACAGAATATATCAGCAAACATATTCCAATCATAATTCGAAATGTTAGCGTGATTACATTTTCGCTAAGTAAATTTGTTTAGGAATTAATAATTAAGATTTTGGGGAGGTTATTCTGATCCTTGTGTGCTTTGGGTGTTAATATTATAATGAAACCAACAAAATAATAACGATTTGGGGTAGAATATTTTAGTTTTGAATTATTTTTTTGGTAGAAGGAAGTTGGAGACGTACTTTCCAAGCCGAGCTCAACTCCTACATAATCATAAGGTCATTATCAAACATTATTACAGGAACTTTTGTTGAAGTTGGAAACTTTAAAACTAGTTTTCTCCTTTTTTTATGCGGGAATGTCCGAATACTGGCTAACGGAATCGTTGCTAATGTTGGCCTAGATTTTTCGATATAGAAATTGCTTGTACGTAGTTGGAATAACAAATCTGGTTCCGGTTATTGACTATTTTTTGTTCTTTTGTAACGACAACTGTATGGACTTAATTATTAAACTTTGTATTTCTAATTTGCCAGGAATGAAAAAGCTGAAAAAGTACAGATTTACAAATGGAAATTCAGGAAATTTTGTTTCAAGCTAAACCATTGCAAATGTTAAGTTGTGGGCCCAACATTTACATTTTTTGAAAATTGTTACGTTGGTTTCAAAGAAGTTATTCGGGATAATACTTTATAATTAATATAAACCAAGACCTTGGAGCATAAGAAATGACGATGACTTTTAAATACCCAATTTAAAAAATATTTACCTATTTACCGATTTACAATCCTTAAACTGCAATTTTTCCATGGCCAAGCCTCATCCAAAATCGTGAGTTTTGACTTTAATACTTGTATCAAAATTAAAAAGGAGTATAGAAATACCTTACAACAAGCAAAAAGATTGCAAACAAACGATTTTTTGATTACTCAGTTAATAAGAGTAGAGCTCAATGGAAACTTATAAATTCTCATATTAGAAGCTGTCCCCTAAAATCGTCAAGTAATGACGGTCGCAGAAAATGCTGATCTACCACCATGGCAGCAGTTGTTGTCGTACGAGAAGTGTTAGATGCTCTAGATATTTAAGAACAAAATGACCAACTTGAGCAGCTTAATAGACCCTATTAAAGCATTCGATACTGCAACACATGAATACCTTCTGACTAAGTTAAGGTTTTATGGCGTTAGGGGTGACATACTGAATATTGTAGCATAGTGGGTTTGTCCAATAATGATAGAAGTTAATACGAATAAATTAATTAAATTGAGGTAGAACTATTTAACTAACTACGTCACGTGGGGTTTTATATCGAAAGTTAATTCAACTAAGGAAGGCGACGAGCCTTGGCTTCGCCTCGGCTCGTATTCGCCTACCTCAAATGTTAATACGTCCTTACATTCCTTGCAGCTTAAATAACTATTTATATCCTATTATAGATGACGTACAGGATGTCTGTAATGAAAATATTACAGGAAACGTTAAAAAATATCTCTTAAGGTTCTAAGAGAATGAGAAACTCTTTTGCTTTCAATATTTTCAATTTTTATGGCAAAAGTATTCGTTAAAGCCCTTCAACTGTTATATTAATTTTGTGTTATGCTATTTTTATACGTTCTGTGTTATATTGCAATATTACAATCTAAAATTAATTAAAAAATAAAATTAATTTGATTGGTAGTATACTTAACTCGGTGCCCTAAACATCCCTTTCTACTGTCCGTAACATACCACAAGGAGGTACGTTTCGGACAAAATGTATGTGTCACAAAAACAATTAATTTCATAACAAAATAATGTCTTTAAAAACAAAAAATTGTGTTCAGATACTGCATAAAATAACACAAAATGGCAGTAGGAAGTCCATGTCATGCCTACTTCAACATTGTCAATTTAAAAAAATATTTATGTAATAATATCCGAAGGATCCCTACTCCTCTCTACAGTTTTAGTCCTTTTTTTATATACTAATTAAACAAATAGTGAGGTAAAGTGGTTCGACTGTTGGTCCCAAATTACAAACCTTGAGTTAGTGACACTTTTGCGTGTATCGTTGTTATGTGCAGAAAATTCAAACAAAATCGTACAAGGAAGGACCTCTTCAGGAAATCTTAAAAATCAAGCTTTAAAAATTTGTATAAAACACAGATTTTAGGTTTTATTTTAAAATAAACTGTTCGTTAGATTAATAAACTGTGTTATTCGTTATAACTTTAAATGGGAGATTACTTTAAGATAGCTGTATTATAAACCGATTTTAATCTAGGGAATTAGAATGCATAATATAATTATTTCTTTTTACGAAAACTGTTCGAAAAGCTTCTGACGTTTTCGAGGGATTGTTGATTATTAAAGATGTGCTTTGATACATTGAAAGTCAAAGTCAATTTAGCGGTTTAAATATAGCAGGCTTAATTTGAACGCTTAATTTTAAAAACTGAAGTTTTGAGACCTCAAAATTCGAAGGTTTTAAGCATTGATTGCGATTATCTTGATTTAGTTTAATTTTGAAGTCAAACATAATATTTCCAAAATTTAAAAGGTTGAACACCTGAAAATTCCGAAGAATCTTTGAAATTAATAATAAGGGCTTGGTTTAAAAACAATATTTTGAATGCCTAATTCTAAGAACTAGTGATTAGGACTTCAAAATTTGATAAATACTTGAAGGCTTGATAAAGGTTTTGAGCTATCGATTTACGAATTTTTATTCATTTTAATTTTTGTGGTAAAGCTGAAATTTAATCACAGGTTTAACATAACTTCTTAATGTTGAGAAACTGTTGGGAACTGAGTTGTAGAATTCTTAGAATTCGTACAATTAATATAATTAATTTGAATCCATCCAAAATACATAATTAGTGAAAATTAAGGTTCTAATTAAATTACGTATAATAAAAATTAAATTAATTTAAAGTGCTAAAAATTAAGAAGGAAGTAGGACTCCTGATTCCTTCACTTCTGCTTTAAAATTCTCCTTGCGTTTCAAAAATTGTGCCAGGGAATAATTTTACCAGGAGCCAATCCTTCCACTACCTGTTCTAAATATTAAATCGGTCAATTGATGTTCCGGTCTTTTTTTTATTGGATTGACCCAGTGACAGATCGAACGTTTTTTATTACAGTTTTCACATATTAAATTTGAATAATGTAAAAGGTATAAAACGTGAGTTGTTTATATGTACACTTCTGTATAATTCAGTAAAACTCGTTCAGCAAGATCACGTTTGGAATACGAAAATAAAATTTCGTTTATATATACCTTATGCTAACACATGAAAATGTCACCGTATGTGGTGACAAACGCAAATGTTGTCGACATAACCGGTGCTCTACATACCAAAATTGAAATGCGTGCATATGAAAAGCTTACACGTAGATCTTTTTTGGTTTATACAAGTTTTAAATTTATGTAAACACGAGTTTTAATTAAAAAATACACACGGCTGAAGCACACCATATTCTTCTAATTTAATTTAAATAAATATTGATTGAAATAAAAATAGTAATAATAAAGAAAGTCTCATTTAAATTAATTAAAAACTTGGGGTTAACTATTTTTATTTTTGCTAATCTGTGAAAATTTTAAATTTATATGCAGAATTTAAGGCCAAATATATTAATAATACGGATATCCACGTGTAAAAGACTTCGGTCTTTCACGTAGACATTTCGGGTTCGATTCCTGAGACCATCGATCTCCTCGCTGGGATTTATAGAACGTTGTACGCTTCAGACGACGCGTTAAGCCGGCGGTCCTGCTTATCACACACATATAACACCTTTAATAACCTTTAACCTGGCAACACTACGGGTAGATCTTCTTCGCCTCCTTCGCCTGTAAGGTTAGTCTCCTGCCCGGAATACGTGCAAAAAGGACTCATAGAGCCCATACTGTGTTAAAGTTATGGGTTAGTAACAGCCCATTGGCCTGTGCTTCGGCCATAAGAGGAAGAAGAACACTTTAGGTCGATATTTTCTGACAGTGATTTGGTAAAATTTTAACACATTTACAACTTGTAATTTATTTTATAAATAGGTTAAATTTTCTATTTTTACATACAGCATTTTCATAATACCTTACATTTAATCGAATTTCCGGCGAAAGGGACGAAAAACATTTGCTGTCGGACCTATAAAGAAACATCTACGTGATTTGAAAATAAAAAATATTAAATACAAAATCAAGAGGACAATGTAAAATAAAACGAGGAAATATAAGGATAATATCGGACAATATTCGCACAAGCAATAGCAACGGTGTAGAAAATATGAGGCAGTTCTTTTTCGCAAAATGCTAAATATAAAATTTTAATATGCAATGTTTCGCTATATTTATTCTGGAAACAGTTTTAAAAACGAACATTTAGTATATTTATTTAAGAGTGTTAAGTTGGTTCAAACTTGGACACGAACTCCAAAAATTTGCTTTAGTAAAACCTACTTTTCCTATTCTAAGGGAAAGTATCTTGCCTATAGCAATAATTTCTAAAACCATAAAACGTTTTAAGAGAACATCTGAAACAAAAGAACCCAACGTTTCGTCCGCTTTAAGAGGCTTCACCAGAAGGAAAATGGGGGCACTAAAAGAGAATGGTAACTCTACTTGTAAACCAAGCCAGAGGCGAAACTCTTCTGAAGAAAAACAGACAAGGTAGCTATTTCATATCGGCTGTAATCGGTCTAGCGTATCGCAGGAAGACGACGATTGGTCAGAAGTGGAGGGGGCGGAGCCAGTAGCGATGACAGACTTCCATATGTCTGACAGGTGATAATCAGTGTCACAATTGAAATTGTTAGGGGTGTTAATGATTTCAATGGCCTCGCGCTGATTTTTCTATTGAAAAAATAAGGGGCATTAGCGATGATCGAAGATTTTTCAAACAATATCTGATAGCCAGTGTCGTGATGATGTTCAGCGACAGTTAAGTGCGATAATTATTTCCAAATAATTGAGCCTTATTTAGGTCAGTATTTATAAAATTAAATCTGATATATTCTCTGCTCATCATGTATATAATATAATATAATAATATAATAATATAATAATATAATAATATAATAATATAATAATATAATAATATAATAATATAATAATATAATAATATAATAATATAATAATATAATAATATAATAATATAATAATATAATAATAACGACAGATCAATAAAAAAACCAATTAGGGTAGGCTGTGAAATTGAATTATTTTGAATTGGTACTTTAGCCACATCCACAGAATGACATTTCTGACATGAAAATTTAAAACTGAACGCTCTTGTCAAATTTTTTAGGTTTTTTATTTGGTGAAAAAATTTAAAGTTTGAAAAAATGGTATTCACTACACAACAAAAAGCGAAAGCTATTGAATGTTTCTTTCGAACCGGCGTAGGAATAAATGGGGAGTGGTAATATTCACTTCATGACTGCATGACTGATTTTCGTGAAGAATACCCCGATTTAGTGTTCAATTACAATTATTTTCGCGACGTTGTAACTAAATCTGTACAGTTATTTATATAAAGTGGTAGTGTCGTTCGTAAAAGTGGAAGTGGACTGCCGCTTAGACGAACAGTAGCAACGATTGAATTACAAACGTTATAAAATGTCATTCTGTGGATGTGGCTAAAGTACCAATTCAAAATAATTCAATTTCACAGCCTACCCTAACTGGTATTTTTATTGATCTGTCGTTATAATATAATATTCAAACTTATTATTAATTTAAATTTCAAAGGCTCTTCGCAATTTTTAGGAATTTCTTACATTTAACCTTCTAAATTTTGGAAACATTTGCAAGTGTCTTAAGTGTTTGACCATAAAAATTAAAATAAATCAAAATAATATTAAAAAGTAGTAATCGATAGCTTAAAGCCTTCGAATTTTTAGCAGCATTTTTAGGTCTCAAAATTTCAGTTTTTAAAATCAAGCATTCAAAATATTGTTTTTAAACCAAATATTTGTAGAGTTTTTAAAATGAAACATTCAAAATATTGTCTTTAAATCCAGTATTTGTAAAATTAGGCCTCTTCTTATTAATTTAAATTTCTAAGATTATTTTTGATATCTACCCTTTTAAATTATGGAAATAGTAGAATTGAAATTGTTAGGTCAATAATTGATGTACGGAACATCACAACATCCATTCGAATACGTAGCAATAAGAAGATACATAATTTATCTTTTATCTAATAAAGGCGACATTTATGACTTCTCATAACTTTCAGAAGTGGTAGGTGTGAAAAATATATCGTGAATTATGTTTGGGGACGGCGTTTATGCAAAAAATACGAGCAGGTGTTCGAAATTTAGCTGGTTGGTACAAATTAACCCATTTTTTAAGTACTCAATTATATATTTAGCTGAAACATATTCTACATTTAAACTTACAGTTTTTAAAATAACACAATTGGTGAAAGATCTCAGATTTATCTTAGGCTTTTTGACTTTTCGAGCCTCGACGAATTAATAGATTTTCTCTTACAAATTCAAATAATTTAAAAATTCTATTCTAAGTTGATTTTAATACTTTTTACGAAAGTGAAGTCGAAATATTTCGCGAACTCCCATGTATTGAATTTCAGGAGGCGTTTACCAACTTCCAAATTCAAAAGACAGGGTGCAGAAGTGTAGATAACGTTTTCAGCGGTTAAAGTGAGAAGACGCACAAGTAGCGTCCTCTGGTGGCTTTCAGCCGAACTTCTAATCAGTTTCACCTGCGTGTCGACAAAGATAATAAGCTTCGCCCAGAAATTGTTATACCAGATTACTAATTAAACGTAAACTCAATTAATTACAGGCTTTATGCGTTCTGAGCGTATTCTAGTTATCTTCTAAGATATTGAATTGCTACTCTGCTAGGTTTAATGTTAGCTTAAGTGTGGATTCTTAATTAATCTCGAGACAAATCTGTCAGGTAATGATTAATGTTTAGAAGACACTTTCCAAATTTAGAACTCGGAAATTTTGTGAATGGATGTTTTTAGGTGACGGTTTAAGTTTGTTATTTGGGCGTTCCTGATCAATAACTTACATCAGGTTTCTATCAGCGCGTAAATTTACCATTAAACTTAATTCCTTTATCTAAAGGCCTATTAATCTAGATTAGCTGAAGGAAATTTGAAAAAACTTACAAAACTGAAGACGGGGGAGACTCATTAAGTATAAATAATGGAGTTTTCCCTTTTTTCTTAATTAGAAAAATTAGTTATTTAAAGGATAACGAAGAAATAAATTTTAAATGTCACCGATTTAGATAACATTTTCAACGGATATCTTTAAACTGAAATATTGGGATTTTAGTTCTGACTTTAAACTATTAAATACACATATTTTATTTATTTAATTTACCTATTATTATGACTGTGTTAATTATACATTAAAAGGAAGACCATTAAAGTTAATTTTGCATTAGATTTTGTAAAGTATATTTTACACATTTCAGCTAATTTTAAGCTTTAAAAAAACACAGTTTTAATAAATTTGTGTTACCAATCACTGCCAAAAAGCTAAAGCTACCTAATTTTTGTGGGTAATAAAATAAATTAAAATAAACAAGTTTTCTTTTTAAGTTTTTAAGTTAATTTGTAATGTTAATATTTGACAATTAGAATGGTTAGGGTTTTTATTATTTTTGAGCTTTTCCCCAAATTTGATAACAAAATCAACAGAATTATTGTTTCAAACTGCAGTACATAATTCCTCAATTGTTTTGTTATTATAAATGCTGTTCCGTTTCTTCCTCGCTTTTGATCCCCTGAGTACCACATCATTTTTCTTGAACTATCCTTTGCCTTCTGCTACATCCATCATTTTGCTAGGTAGTAATAATAATAATAACAACCTTTAAACAAATATTCTTATGTTCCATGTGCTTATTTGAGTTACGTTATTCCTTTTCTTGTCAACATTTCTACCTTCCCTTCTTCCTTCTTGTTGTGTGTACTTCTTTTTCTGTACTCAATTCCATTTGCATAACTCGTGCCTTCGTCGGATATTCCTTTACTATCTTTATTAGTTTTTGTTTCAGTTCGGTCCAGCGGTTTGATGTTAACTATCTGCTTCTATGCCATTTGTATACTTTATTGTCAATGTTATCTCTTGGCATCTAATTCTTACTCTACTTCCTATCATAACATCTTCTTTAGCTGTCTCTTGTAGTCGTTTCTCAATAACCCCCTCCATTTTCGTCATTTTGAATCAATATTGTAACGTAGTGGTTATCACCAAAAGTAATGTCAAAAGTTAGTAACATAATTTAGTAGAATTTGTGATAACCGTTAAGTGCCAACAAGGTGGTATATTTAACCAGCTATGCCACGTGGAGATTTGCTACGAGAGGTTTCGTATTAAAATTCTGGTTCAACTAATATAACATGTATTGTCCGACTTAGATTTGGAATTTTAAACAATTTTAGAGATAAGTTGCAAGTTCATACAAACATCAAAAATAAAATGAAACAAAGGGTTTGATCCAAACTATGAGCAAGTCCTACTAAGAATTGAATTACATTTAAGTTAAATACAGAAAAATAGTCTTACATAAAAATCATAGGAAACATCACTAGTACGAAGGACCTGACGTCTTAAGGACATGATTGTTCGACGGCTACACTAATCATGCTGATCTCTGCCAAGCAATTCCCTATAGTATAAGACGGGCGCAATTAAATTTAATTTAGAACCTTATTTTATCGTTTTATTTACTAGTTGGGACAAGGTTTATAAACTCAATTTACACCTATTTTCTTAAATACTTGTATTGCAGTGCAACTTCAATTATATTTATTAATCACAAAATTACAGTAATTGACAAAGAAAACAAGCACACAAAACCCGATAATTTATTTTTCGATCTATTAAATTTGATATCCCTTCTATAAAATGATTTTAATTTTAATGCGGCTAAAAGCTTGGAACGTTAAAATACATCGAAGCTTTTGGCACGTTCAATTAAGGCTTCAAGGTGAATGGGAAACAATGCCAGATTTATCGGATTTTATCCTAAATATAGCAGCAATTTTCTACGACACCTCACAAATTAAAGGGTAGACAGAACATTTCCGGAATTCTAAGAATTCTTCTCTCCTGATTGTCACTTGATATGTGATCCGATCAAAATCCTATTAACAAAGATTTTTTTGTTTTGATCTACTGTAAAATAACAAACCTGACCTTTAACTTTTCCTTAAAACCGAAACTTTTAACCTAGCAACAATTAAGCAGAAAACAATTTCGTTAATCGATTTAAGTCGCTATTTATAAACGTTTAGAAGACGCGCAATTTATATACGGTTGAAAACACTTTCAAATAAACGTTTGCTCTTTGATGGGAGGAAAGCTAGTAAAGCACCCTTATCCTGTGTGTTCGTATAGTGGGATACCCCTTTTAACAAGTATTACGATAGGAAGGAAGGAAGCACCTGTAGAACGGCCTCCTGGCATCTGTAGAAAGGAAAGCTGTGTGATATTTCATTCAGCGACAGGCGGACAAATTGAGCTTATATAAAATTTAAGGTGAATCTTCACAGAAAATACGGATTTTTTTAGCTTCTGGATGAAGTAGGCCAAGAGGTTTATTGTGATTCGTGTATTGTCTTTTAGCGACGAGTTACGACGTTACTACCTTTCCAGGGGATTACAAACACTTCATAGCTTTTGTAATTATAACGTAAGGTGAAGATTTTATAAATAAAGCATAATTCTGTCGTTAATAAAGTTTTCGGTTTGATTGACAGTCACAAGGATCAGGCGCCAATGATTTTTAAGTCTAATTATCCACAAAAAAGTTTAAAAAAATTCTTAAGAAGACAAAATAATAATCTAACTTAGAAAACCTCTCTGCTAAAGATGCGTCCGAAATTAAATTATGAAAATATTTCTTAAGGACTCTGGCGAATCTATTTTTCTTTGCAACCATAGAGGACACTGGTTTGAGTTACAGCCGTAAAAAACAGGGTGACTGAAATACAAAGAGTTTCGCTCTACTTTGCCATCAAAGTTAGTGTCCAGTGGATAAATTAGTTTTATTTAATAAATATTCAGATCCACCTTGAGGATTAATCAATTTCTTGATTATAAAATGACAAGTCAGGTGAAGGTTATCCATTTATATAAAGCTCTACATCTTAGAAGAGAGAAGGTCAGTTTAAGTCTAAGGCTTTAGAACAGTTGTATTGAATTAATTTCTAATTTTGTTAAAAAAATTGTGGACAAGACAAACTGGCTTTTATCAATAAATATTCAAATCCATTTTCAGGATGGGTCAGTTTTATGATTATAAAATTACGAGCCAAGAAGGCATCTTAAGAAGATCCATTGATATCAAGCTCTACATATTAGAAGAAAGAAGACTAGCCTTAAATTGGCCTTAAATTAGTCAAAAAAAATTGTCGATAAGGCAAACTGATTTTTGTTAATTCGCTTTTAGTTTTTAACACACTTCTTAAAATATTTCCATAATTCCTCGTTAAAGTAAGAACAACAACATTTGTGATGCAAATTATGAATTAATTAGGTTTTATACGTTCAGATGACAATCAAATTTCAATGTACAAAATCGTTTTAAATCGTTATAAGCAACCTTTGTGTCTTTATATGTGAGCATTTTCTGTACAAAGTGAGATTCCCTTCTAATTTGTTAACCACAGAAATTAATTTGGGTATTATGTTATTAAAATAACTAAATTGCCAACTCGTAGGGAAACTTTGGTAAACCACTAATGAAGTTCACACTGAGGATAAATTAAAGCTAATTTCTAATAAAGTTCAGAACATTATAAAATAGACTTTTGTTAAATTTACTAGCAAATCGGTGTAATTTTTTTTCTAAATTGCTGAATATTGTTTTTAGTTTTATATACATAATAAATAAATATTAGGCGTTACAGTATTAATATTAACAATGCCGTATGTTCAGAACCGCTGGAGCAAGCTCTGTAATCTCTTACTCTTGAGTCACACGGTGTGGCTTCAAGCGGACTTGTCCTTGAATCCCAATGTGGTAGCGAATATACTATACTGCAGTGTGGATGTATCCGTACCTGTAACCTTTTTTATAATTCGGTGCCGAGGCTGTTGTGTTAGCGTATGTGGTCTTTACGGGTGCAATGCACAATCAGGCCCGGCTCTGTGATTGGTGCGCCGTATAATACCAACACACTGCACCATGTATATAGTGTAAGCGTGTGTACGTGTAGGACCTTGTTACTATACCTCTTAGGTTCGTATTCGGAGGAGAGCGTCGCTAATTTGGTGCCCACCAGGAAGCGATATCAACCTCCAGAACCAAGTACTAACGTAACGCTAGCCTGACGCTCTACATTGCGCCACCTTGGCTCCATACACTGTGTAGGTAAAGTTAATAAAATAACTCCGGCTTCCCTGCACTTCTTAACAATGGTTGCTGAAATGTGACTTTCAGCATTGTCAAGTATTAGCAATGTGGGATTTTCTTTTCTGCTACAAGAATATTTTATGAAATGATCAACAATATCACTTAAGATTTCTGAATTATTCCATTCATTCACTAGGTGGGGCTAAACGGATATTACATGGGGGAGCTCCATGCAGCATATGTGTGCTCTTAAAAAATTACAGGAAAATATGAGTTCCGGAGGCAAGGCAGTTTCCATTTGCTGAAGTTATTACCTTGCACAACACTGATTAACCTGTTTCTAGCACCTAACCGCAATTTTCTTTTTCATTACACTATCGTTGTGCCCGTTTCATCTAAACTATCCTTTGTAGATCATTCAAACTAGGATAATTTTCAAGAACATTTTCTAAATTATAATAAAATATTGTTACATTGTGTCTGTTGAAGGACGTTAAGCGAGACAGATTACAAGCATCTGGTTTTCGAAAACTGAGGTTCCTTTTGCGTTTCAAAAATGCCCTCAGCCAAGCAACTCCTCACTCCAAAAAGATGGCATCTTAAAGCTTGCTGTTGGTTCGGCCACTTCAAACGCTAGTTTTCTTGTTTCAAGTGTTGATAAACCATATGCCATTTTACTGCACGTTTCTAAGTACGACGATAATTCTTCTTCTTACTGCTCACTGAAAATCAGTCTGTTGGCAAAATTCTAATCTGATTTCGTCTTCTGGATTACCTATTTATTTCTTAATATATCCTTGAAGGGCCTGGAAAAATTTGATATTGCAATCTAAAACAGCTTTCCTCGAAGGAAAGTTGTCGTTTAGAACTAATTCAACGGTTCTAGGCATCGATTCTGCTGCCGATTTGCCCAATTTTGGTTTCGTTGGCATCTAAATTAACTATAAACTTTATCCAAAAGTTTATTGGGTACGCAGTGAAACAATCTCAATTATAAATTAATATCCACCGAGATTTTTAACATTTAAATATAAATTATATTCTGAATACCAATAAAAATTAATGTTCTTCTATAAAGCGGTCACTTACTATGGTTAAAAAGTAATTACTTTCCTTGGATTTCAAATTTCATTTTTGTCAAGAATTATTTTAAAACCCTAGGACTTTGCAACTCGGTTTACAGGTGAAAACTAATATGCAAGTTGTGTTGTCCACTTTAAGCAAAATTCAGCGGTAAATTTAAATTTTGCGGTTATTGTCTCACTGTGTAACACTTTCCCCTACTTAAATATTCCACAAATGTATCTCTTACAATTATTTATGCTGACACTACTCTTGTGCTTCCCATGAAAGACCAAAGCAGCCTACAAAAGAGTATTCAGTTGGAGGTGAATGGTCTGTAATTAAAGTACGGCAAAACTCAGATGATAAATTTTATAACAAAATATGTCAAAATCGATTTTAATCTACTAGTAAGAGTAGAAAAACAATCCATAGATCAGGTTAAATATGCTACATTTTTGGTAGTTCACACTGACAATAAATTAACTTATTCGAATCAAATTAACGTCGTTAAAAACTCTGCAAACTCTTACTTCGGCAACTGAAAACTACAATTTCAGGGAATATTCTAAGGTTACAATACGGTTTCAAAGAATCTATCCCTTCTTATGGTTTATTATTTGTATGTTAATCCACAAATATAAATATGCACCTACATTAAAATGTGAAACAAACTCATGACATTCTTTAACTAACTATTAAACTTTATCTTTTGAAAGTAATTACAACGAAGTCACTGAAAATGTCAAATAAAACTTGATTAAACACTTACTAACCACCACAAGTACTTACAAGAATTTGCATATAAAGAAATGAAAATAAAATAAAATGGGGGAAATTACAGATTGACAAGATTCCAAATAATCCTTCGTATTTCTTCGACAAAATATTCAGGAAGATTAAATCTATAATAAAGCATCTGTGACAATCAAAGAATGAGATAAAAGAACTAAAAACAAGAACAAGTCGCGAAAAACTATACAAAAACCATCCAAGAAACAGCGAACGCAGGAGATTTCAATGCTAGGTTAGAAAACAAAACATAATAAAAGTTGGAAACAATTGCAGTCAATCTTTAAAGCTTTGGGTTTTTAGCTTAAATTAAGAATTTTTTGGTTATCCATTTTAATAGAATTGGTGCAAATCAGCCTCGATGAATTATTCTGTGGAAAACCTGAAAAATACCGAGGAAAACTTGAAACCAAACATTAAGAAAATTATCAAGAGAACCAAAACCTGCAAGAATATAATTAAACAGTTGATAGTAAAGAACTTAGTTTTCTTTGTGTGCTGTAACTATTGTTATTTTAAGCTTGAGATTTTATTACTTACTTCCAAACGAACTAGCATTCTCTTTTTATTTTGTTTTTGTGCTAGAAGCTTAAATTTATACTACAAAGAAATGAGTCTTCAGCGTAAAATTTTCAGAAATTTTCTTCAGTGAAGGTTATAAGTTATAATACAAAAGCAGTCGAAATATTTTAAACTTTACGGTTAACTTTCAAAGTATTAAATATTGCATTCATTAAACACAAACCAAAGGATCTTGTAAAGTTAGATATTAGAATATCTGGAAATTTCTTAACGAGGTCGAAAAGTTAAACTTACCAGAATTGTTGGAAACAGTATCTCCATTTCAAAACTTTCCAACAGCCAGAGGCTGTTGTTCATTATGCTAAAACCGTGCGGGAGTTAACCAAGTGCCTTAAATTATTATTAATATCTATGTTATTATTAAAGACGGAGGTTTGGTGCCTATTAACGAACTTCTAAACTTAAACAACGGCGTAAGATGTAAACAAGGGAATAAGTCGTCGCTGAAACTTGTAATTTCTGAAAGAAGCTCACACTTTATGCTTTAACATCGTAATTTTTCAGTTAAAAAATTATTTTAGGCATCCCCTAAGTTTGCTGACAATAATGTTTTATTCATAAGTAAAGGTGTTAACTTTGTTCGTAGTTTATGAAACGTGATTAAATTTCAAACTAAACTTCAAAATTAAATGAACACCACGTAATTATGAGGAACTTTGTTGGAAGACAGCGGTTTTATGCATAGTGATTCATATTTTAATTGGCATTGTGAGAAAAGCCTAAAAATATTGTGTTGTGAAGGACGTTTGGTTTTATCTGTATGTATTTTAAAATTTAAAGAGAGCTAGACACGCCTTGGGCTTTTTCTTGGTTAATAAGGATGTTCTTTTAGTGATTTCGAAAGGAATTTAAAGCATAAATACTATTATTAGCAAATCAAGAATTTAATCCTGTGACTTGGGCATAAAATGCGAGTTCTGGCAAATCAGTTTTAAATTTTTTGCATATTTTTCCTTGTAAAATGATATTGTTAGTCATTGTTTTCATTTTTTAAATTAATTTGAATTTTCTAAACACATCTTCTTTTTTTAAATATGACATTGGCCCTTTTCGGATCAACAAAAACATGGTAAAGAAGACTTTGGCCTAACTTACTATAAAACTGGTATTATTTCAACAAATTAAAAAAAACTAAAAAAAGCAATATTTATTATCAGGAAAAATAGCAGATTTATCTGTAACCTCTTTATACCGTTGGGTGTCGAGGCTGGTGCGTTAGCATAATAAGTATGAGGTTCTACGTGTAGTAATACAATACATATATACTATATTTTCTCCTGCTTTCCTCCTTACTTCCTCTTATTTATAATTAATTCTTAGTTATAAATAACATTAGAATTCTCCTTGTTACAAAACCAACATACTAATTAAATGCATGTCAAAATTCAGTTAGTTGTACAGTATTCCTAATTAATAACACGACTCTGCAATAACAGGCAAATATGAAATGAGATTTTAAATTAATACGAGAAAATAAATTTGCGAATAAAATAATAATAATAATGCAAATGACTAAATTGGTAATCGCATACCCACGGTTCCAGTCATTATTTTGTTAACAACGTTCGTTCGGAATTTAATTATCCTGTGCAGTGAAATTATTCTAATTATAAACAATATTACTTGTGGGAATTACAAACCAGCAGGATTTAGGTGAGTTTATGTAATTCATTATTTCAGTTTCGCCAACCATTTGTTTTTAGTAATTGAACTAAAAATTAATTTCTCAAGGCAGGTACTCCTTATAATAGAGTTATCAAGAATCTTTGAAACACATATCTAATCATTACAGACGTAGTAAATATTTTTCACGAATCCTAGTAGATAGAATTTTTTATTCAACACCACAGAAAGTAGACGTCAATCAATACCAAACTTTTTCTAGAAGTTCGGCCTTCTCGGTAACAAATCTGATAGAGTTTGAAAGGGCAAGAACAGTAATAAAGACTTTTATTTAAGATAGGATTTATTACAAACCTTTTTCAACAGAAAAGTACTGAAAGTCGGACAAAAAACACAGTTGAGATTAACTTTTAATTAACAAGTTTCAGTTACATTAAAAATAGGTATTTGTCCTGAAGGCAAAAGCCGTCGAAAGTTATTTAAGTTCAGAATTTCGAATCTATAAATCCGGTTTTGAAGCTTGCATATATAAATGGGGCATGAGATATGTTTCCTGTTACCTACTCGAATGCTTAAAATGCACCTTTCGAAAGATTCATGGTCGGAGTTCTTGCATAAAGTAGTTGAGTCCTGAATATATAATTTACAATTTGAAATTTGACGTTTAGATCTACAGCTGAAGCCTTTCTGATTCTTCAAATTCAAAATCCTGAAATTTGTATTTAAAGATTGAACCCCCCATGAGAATCTTGACCTGGATGTATGATGGGAGTACCTAAAATTGAAAATTGAAGACATTTTAAAACGTAAATCCTGAATTTTTGAAACTCGATATTCAGCCCTTGAATCGGAAGCCAATTTATAGCAATTTTTGCTATTTTATTACTAAAATCATAACAGTTTGAGTTTTGCTCCAATTAAGTAGATCAACTTTGTTCAAGATTTTAACCCCCTTCGAATATAAGAAATTCCATCTCGCATTCAAATACCTGACATGTAAATCCATGAATTTGGATTAGATCTTAATAATTTAATTTAGAAGTTTTAGATTTAAATACTGTTATTGAAGCACTCAATGAATGACTTTAAAGTTTTTATTCTTAAATTGCCTATTTAAGAAATTCGTTCCATAAATTCGTATACAAAATATGGATATGATTTTGTAATTCAACCCTCAAATCTTCATTCCAGGCTTAGACTTTGGTTCATAAAAGGCGATTTAATAAAACTTTTTGATTTCTTAAATTCAAACCATAAATCTTGAAATTTTTGAATCCGGATTTGAAATACAGAGTTTTGAATTAAAACTATGTTTTTTATTATTTATACACACTTTACTATTTGATTATTGTCACTATGAAGCACTGATAACTATTTAATGTTATGTTAAACTTTAAGTCTTTACTTCAGTATATACAATTATGAATCACAGGCTTCTTTATTCTTGATTCTAAAATTTCCTATGCAAAATATAAACCCGACTTACTTATCTATAATTCCCCTCTTTTTATTTTAAGTTTGATATTTCCATGCTCTTTATAGGCTCAGAGTTTGTATCATTAAAAGAGATTTAATACAGAAAGACACCTTTACAAATTGCGTAGTTCAGGCCCAGTAGAAATAATTATGATTGAAAACCAAATGGAATGTTGCAATCGGCCATTGCCAGTTAATTAAATGATTTGGTTCGTCAAACGTGAGACTTAGAAAATTTATTTATAGAATTAAATAATTCGGCTTAAAAGCATATTCGCCTTTATTCAGCACTTCTATAAAAGCTCAGATTTCATTAGTTCTGTCTCTGGAAAATATCAATTTTATTAGTAGGTACCTCCTCACAATAAATTGACAATTTACTGCTATACGCTTTCTTAAAGAAGTCTTAATTCAATCTTTATTGGTTGCAGCTTCTTAGATATAGAATGCTGAATTTCAAGATGTGAATTCGAATAGTTGAGTTGCTTTTGAAGTTTTGCATTTCAGGCATGGATTTGGATTTAATCCGAATTTCTTACTTAAAAGTATTTATATAATGAGCCAGTTTTTGCAAACAAGTTATTTATTTCAAGTTCTATACCCCTCTAAGGCGTAAAGTTTGAATCATAAACGATTTTTCATTCTCAAATTCAAATTCTAAGTGTAGACAGACCCCTTTCGAGTATAACAGGTTCGGACTTTAGTCTCAAATTTCGTATAAAAAATCTGAATAGGTACTAATTTTATAATAATTCAAAGTCCGAATCTATTATTTTAACTGTGCTGTTCTGATCTTCATTGGAGGCTTAGAGTTGGTATCATAAAAGTCGATTCAATAGAAATGTTTGATTTTCAAACTCAAATCCTAAATACTAAAGTTTTGCAATCCGAATTTGGACTACAGGCTTTTGAATGAAAATTTGATATTTGGATCCTATTATTCGAATACTTCACCTCAGAATATAAAATTTTGAATTTATAATTCGAAATTGGAATCAGTTTTTTTATATTTGATAATCAAGTTTCTAATTTTGAGTTAACTTACAATTTAGGGTAATGAGTTTAATAGGTAATCTTAAAATCTCGGTTTCAAAAGTTTGGCATAATTATTATAAGTCCATAAATTCGGATTTCAGATTTTCACTTTTAAATTTGAAAATTTAAGATTATCAAACTCAAACCCCGAGATCCAGACTTGAAAAAGTTTCTCTATAAACTTCGTAAGTACAGAAGATTAATCTTAAATGTTAACCACAAGATTAGAAGTTTATTATTTAAAATTTTATATTTAAATATGCAATTTTAGAGGAAATTGTGTACCGCAAGCTGGTTCATAATATAAAAATTCTTGGTACTTCGGATTTAAGACACCTGAATTGAAATTTCTAAATTTGGATTCTTTTGAGGTTAAAAATTGCAATTTTCTTTATCCAAGTAACCAAAATTCAGATTTTAAGAAACTAATTTCTTATGTAAAATATCAATTTTGAGTTCTTAATTCAAAATTCCAATAGTTATGATATTCAGATCTCCAATTCCGAATGATGTTTTGGATAATAAGCTGAGTTCTTTGTGTTCGTAACTCTAAACCAGGGGTTCCCAAAGTTTTCCCTAGATGGGCCAAATTGTAAATTCCAAAATATTTGGCGGGCCAAAAAAAAAGTGTTATGGAAAAATACGTTTAAATCGATAAAAAGTTAGGCACAAGGGAAAGATTTATACTAATTTTATAACATAATCGGTGTTTATTTACGACAATAATTACTTTTTATTACAAACTGTTTATTAACACATTTCAAAAATAATTAAACAAAAATAAGTACCTAATTTCAAATATAAAACGGAAAAAATAATAAATTCATCACTCTGAAGTGTGTGACTACATGAAAAATAGTGAAGATTTTTCTAATAAACATTTTTCCTAATTTGACCAGTGGCGTAGTTAGGGAGTATTAAGGACATTTTTAATTAAGCAGAAATATGAAAGTCGCGTTTTTTAAACATCCTGTACCGTATTATGAAAGAAAAATTAATTTTACGTAAAAAAGTTCTCTTGGCATTTTTAACTCAACAAATTCGTTTTTGAGATATACGCAAAAATATCTTCCAGTGTGGTGCTGCAAAATTGCTTTTGTGCAACAAATAACAACTTTATCTCAAAAACGACTTTGTTGGGCTAAAAATATCAAGAGAACTTTTTTACGTAAAATTAATTGTTCTTTCATAATGCCACACAGGGTGTTTAAAAAACGTGGCCTTCAAGTTTTTTTTTTAATTAAAAATATCCTTAATTCCCTCTAACTACGCCACTGAACAAATTAAAGCTTTCTTATTACTATCAAATTATGACTTTGGTAGACTCTAATTTACCCTGTAAAAATTAAAAATAAACCTCCAATAGTTTTCAAGTTATTCAAAGAAATCGATATTTTTAATTCAAATTTACAGGGCCGTAACTTTTTAATTTGGCCGTTTAGGAAAAAAATCTTCACTATTTTTCATGTAGTTAACGCAGTTAACGTACTTCCTAAACTTCCACGACCACCCTGTATAATAACAAGATATATTACATTTAAAATTTAGTATTTTTTTAACTGAACAATTTTTAATTATAATATGATAACATTTATTTATTTTTTTGTAAAAATGTAAATTGCAAATTATCTCTATGAATTCAAGATCGCGGATGATCTATGATCTGACATCGCGGGCGCGCGGGCCGCATTTGGCCCGCGGGCCGCACTTTGGGAACCCCTGCTCTAAACTCTCGTACACAAGATATAAATGCAGAATTTTCAGTTCAAGATTCAAATTCAATTCTTCTAAATATCAAGCATTCAATTTCGGATGGAATTGTGGAACATAATCTGATTTAAAAGGAAATTTTTATATGTCTGATTCAAGACTAAAATTTGGCTTTCTAAATTCGTATTAGATATTTTAATTTTTTATAATTTTATGAGCCTCGGATAAGGACGAATCTTACGATGACGACTAGTGCGAGAAAAAGGAAAACGAAAACATGGAAGAAAAACAACACCGTCCGAGTTGGAACTTGGAACGGACGTGGCCAAGAATTACTATTAGAACTTGAAGACAAAAACATAGATATTTGTACGCTATCAGAAACAAAAAAGAAGGGAAAACGAATGGCATCCTACAATAACTACGATCTAATATACAGTGGAGTCGAGAAAAACACAAGAGCTAAAGAGGGGACTGGAATATTAATACATAGAAAATATCGAGAGGCTATATTTCTGAAAGGATATCGAGTGTAAAACTGAAGACCGAACATCAGAAACATAGTATCTATATATGCACCAGAAAATACTAAACCAGCGGCAGAAAGAGAGTTGACTATAGATTCAATACCGCAGAAAGAAGCAGTTTTAATTATGGGAGACTTTAACGCACGACTAGAAACGATACTATCCCTGGAGTGAAACAAAAGTTTAACGAAGTTACCAAGAATGTCAATGGCGAAAGAAGGATACAGTTCTGTACCACGAGCGAATTCCGAATAAACAATACGTTTTTCGACCACAAAGAACAACACAAATGTACTTTTGTAATTACAAGAGGGCAAAAATCAATGATAGACTACATCGTCTCAAATTGAGAAATACATCCGTCTCCAATATTAGATATAAGAAGTTTGAACTCTGCAGATATTGGAAGCGATCACAGTCTAGTACTAGGTAAATTAAGACTAAAAGTAAAAGGATTAAGGATTATCAAATAAGAGCACAAAGAAAAATATCAATTCTATATACGACGAATCCACAAAGCAACTATATAAGAATAGATTGACTCAAAAAATTATTAAAAATGAAAGCAAAAATACAAGCTGGGCAAAATTAAAGTAAAACATAACAGAAGTAGCTGCAGAGGCGTTAGGCACAATCAAAGTAAACCAAAATAGGAACAATGTAAAATATAAAACATCTTGGTTTTGTAATGAAGTAAAAAACTAGCACAAATAAAAAGGAAAGATACATGAAGTATAGATCGCAACAAATACCAGAATCATTCGAAGAATATAAAACCATAGGAAATGAAACAAACACCGAAATAAGAAGGATAAAAAGAGATTACTGGGAGGCTTTCGCCAAAAGTATGGAACATGATTTCTACGGACTTCAGAAACACATGTGGAGAGTGATACGAAGGAATTAATAACAACAGCAAAAATCAACAAAGAAGAATGGTTACACTATTTTACGAACATATTTAAAAAGGACAATGAACTGACCGAGGTAAACCAGCCAAACATAATAAATGACACAAAAATTGACATTACAAAAGAGGAAGGAAGTAGAGGAAAGTGTTAAGACATTAAAAAACAGAATGTTTGCAGGAGCAGATGGAATACCAAATGAGTAAATAAAGTACGGAGGCCAACCAATAATCGAACAACTAACTAAACTATTACAGAAAATGTTTAGTGAAGAAAAAACACCAGATGACGATTCATATTTCATATTTCAAATACAAAATACAAAATTGTAAAGAAAGTAAAGAAAGTTGAAAGGCTGAAGGGGTCAAGTTAAGATACTTTAATTTTAAGAATTCAGGAGTCTTAGTTTCTTACAATTTTGTTCTAACTCCAAATTATTCAAATCCTAATCTTTTCAGATTCGGTGTTTCAAATTTTAATTTTTGAAAGGAACTTGAAATCAAGCTGCAAATTCTTGTATTTAGGTTAAGCTTTAGTTGATAATTTTAGTAACAGCTCTTTCCATTTCTTTTCTAAACATATGCGTAATACCTTCGTTCAATACTAATTGATCCGTAATTACAATACGAACAGGCTTGGTTTCGCGTTTGGCGATATCGATATCCTTCTGCTTTGTCGTACGCCTCCTCAAGCGAAATGGTATGCAAGGATTGTCAATCCAAAGGATTTCCTTACTCGTACCTAAAGCTCACACGTTCCTTTAGGTTCAGCCAGAAACTTTAAAATTAAACCATTTGTTATTTTTATTGCTTGAAGGGAAATTCATTTAATCGATTTACCTGACGAAATTTTAGATTTATATCGGCCTAAACTGCAAACTTTTAAAAAGTAAAATCCAAGAATCTCAAAGATTTGAAAAATTACCTACAATAAATAAATTCAGAACTAATTTCGAGCTGTTCTATATTTATCAGGGAATAAATATTTGGAAAGTCCTCAGGTTTAATATTTCGAAACGTTTATTGAACTGTAAAGTTTCATCAATAGATAAATAAGATTTTCTAGCCCTTTCTCGATGACGCAGCGTACATACATCCAATTTGTCTGAAGTGCTTATTTTGCACGAAAAAATATGGCAAGAGCGTACGTTTCCATATCAATCTTTTATAAGGTACTATTTTATGTTGAATCTAGTTTGAATCAGCGCTCTGGATTTTGTAAATAAGGTTTTGCATGCGAATCTCTAGGAATTTTCTAACGAAGAAGTCCTCCACATAAATTGCTTAAATTATCAAATTAACTTTTAATTAATTAATTTAAATACTGCGAGCGTTGAGTGAGGTTGAGTTTAGGCTGAGTTTAGGGTTTTAAAACCTCTGTTACAGTATCCACTACAATTTAAAAAGGAAAATGTGCTTCTAATAGGAGTTGCAGTTAAAATAACGAATTTTCAAATGTGTTTTGTTATATTTAAACCTTTCTATGGTTTTTAATAAAATTAGTCAAAAATATTACAAATTCAAAAGGCTAGCAGTTTAAATATTGAAAAAGGTATCAACTAAACCTCCAAAAATATTAAAAAGCCTGTGGAGGTCTTAGAATTTTAATTAAGTACATAATTATTAAGCCGAATTAATCCAGAAAGACAAAAAAGGTGTTTAGAATTTCACCTTAAAGCAGTATAAGCCCTAAATAATTCGTATTATCTCAACTATCGCCACAAGGGGATAAGAACACAAGTTTCCCTAATTTGTGTCGACACTTTGGCAGCGACGCTGTAATAAAATTACAATATATTCTCGTGTAGCATTCTTGCCGAAGTTGCAAGTTGAAACTCTCATAAAACACAATACAGTATCTCCCTTGGCAAATAAAGAACTTCCCTGACACCAAAACGAGAAATATCCCTCTAATCAATCAACGGTTCTGGACCAACTCTCAGAAGACGGTTTGTTTTAACAACTCGAGCAAATTGAAATCGCTTAGTTTCGCTTTTGATTCCCTTCTGTTCTCATCTACACGGCCGATTGATTTTTCTAGTTTTCCTTTGCCCCTTTTTACTTGTTCTTACGTAGGTGAATAGCAAAACTTTTTGCTTAAGATTACCGGTTACTTTAAAGGTTAAGTAAAACCTAAGCTTGTCAGCAGTTTATTAAAAAATCAAAAAGGGAGTCCCTCGACTTGTAGTGGCTATAAAGTTCAAACTAGGTCGTAAATGTCTTCTCTAAATTGTCCAATATTTTCATTAAAAGACGCTTTGTGGCGTATGTAGCTTATTTTATGAAGTTCTCTATGAAGTTTTAACATCATTCTGTGCTTTAGGGTGCTATCATTTAAAAATTAATATGAGGTTTTAGTGTTAATTCGGCTACTTGCTGGAATTAAACTGCGGATAAAGTGATAAACTTGGCTTTTTCACGTTTTGTGAAGCTTATTTCTTGGTGTTTTATTACTGCTCGTAGATAATCACTGAATGCAATTTTTGTCCTAAAATTCATTTATTAAGCTGTAGGAAATCAGTTAAAATTCAAGTTGTAGATTGCTTACAGTTTTAGTCAAAAAACAATTTTAATAAATAACATTCCAAAACGCACAATTCTTCTAGGATTTTATTTTTTAAATAGAATTACAGGAAAAATTAAGAACTGCCAACCAATTAATAACCTTGTACTTTCAGCTAATTTTATTTCTGGCATTTTTCAAATTAACAAGACTAATCAAAACTCGTCGAGTTCGTTCTCAATTAAATTTTGTTTAACTTGAATCGTAATCGGGAGAATTTGATTTTAATCTCTAAATGTATAAGCAGAGAATACCAATTTCATTTCTTTACAAAAGAATTAGAATTAAAATCGTTTCCAGTTTTAATTTTCACCTCCTCCACCTTTGACTTTGAACAAAGACTCATCGTCTTGGTTTAAAACTGGCGTTTTGTAAATAAATCAGTTTTGCTTTGTATTCGGAACTTGAATTACGTGGTCTTCACGTTTCATTTTGTGTTATTCACTGAAGCTTTGAAGATTTTTAAAGTTTAAAATTATTGGAACACAATTCTTGGGAAATTAACAAATAATTTGATGAAATCACGAACCTGAAAGATGGAAGAATTTTTATTTTACCCAAAGTATTACCTTAAAATCAGGAATTTGTTTTTAAAAGAAAAATCATAGAACGGTGAGTTACGACATTTTTCTGCTAAAGCTTTAGCGCAAGTTCTTTCTTGTGCTCTAAACTTATAAGTTTTTTTGTTTTTTAATTAGTACAACTAAATTTATCTAATATCAGCGAGTACAAAATCTCGGACTGTTGCTTTTAACCATATGATGATTACCTTGAGTCCATGCTTTTCATTTTTACGATGTTCCCCAGATTTTGGGCCAAAGGAAGGTCCGAATTCAGTTGTTATTTGCATTTTTGATCTTACTATTCTTATACACTCAATATTGTGCATTCACATTAAATAAAGTAAATAAACTTGTAAAAGCTTAAAGAGGAGTTTTGAATAATGTCCTTAAGACGTTAATAAAAATTTATTTTCGCATCTTAGTATCAGATATTTTATTTTTTATTTGATTTTAGGCATAGCCTAATTACATGGGGATTTTACATAAATGTATTACTCTTCTCAAATAAGACAAATACAAAAACGCTTCCGTTCAACGTGAAATATCAACGTTTTGCGCCTTTAGTTAATTAAAGTTATTGGACTGATAAAAGATCGTAGCGTCACCTTAATCAATCGATCCAGCTGTTATAATATTTTAGAACCTTCTTTCTTTGCAAAAGCTATTAATTTCAATTAAGAATAAAATTGGCTTTGATTTGGAAAATCCAGCATTTTTGTAAGTTTCTTCAACAAAGACATGTTTCACAAGGTTGTAAATATTACCTTTACATAAACATATTCTTCTGGCGAATTATTTGATATAACCAGAATCATTATTTTAGAATTTAATGCCTCCAAACGAGACCAGGAACAACAATAAGAGCATTTGTAATTACTTTTTGATTCTAAACTTCATTTATGTTTAGAATATTAGCAAAAACTTATTTAACATGGGAGCAAAACCTTCCTTAAAATTTTATTTTGATTATTCGTAAATCGTTGAAGTTAGAATGTTAACATTTTTAAGAAGACTATTTGAACATTAAAATATTAACAAAGGTTCAATAAATGTAAGCTGATTTCTTTTAATTTTGCTTAATTTTCTGACTCCCATAATAACAACTTGGTTATGTATGTTGTGATAATGCACTTGTGGTTTGAGTTTCAATGGACGTATACTTTCTTATCCGGTGAGACATTCAAGCGCACGTGACCGAGAGGTCAGTGTAAGTAAATATCAGTGAATGAATAGCCACAGACAATAGAATGGAACCAAACCCAACCACACATACATATAAATGAAGCTAGCCCGAAAATCTTAAAATCTGAAGTGATACACGGAATACAGGCAACAAAACTAGGGAAGGCCGTAGGTCCAGATGAAGTGCATGCTGAATTAATCAATTTGATAGACGAAGAAAATATAGATGTGCTGGTCGAATTATACAATGACATATATGAAACGGCAATATTGCCAAACGATTGGCTGAAATCAATCTTCATCCCGATACGGAAAAAGACAAATACCAAGAAGTGTGACGACTTTCGACCTATAAGTCTTATGAGTCATACTTTAAAAATATTTCTAAGGATAATACACTCCAGAATATATGTCCTAGAAAAGCTATATGAAGAGAACAAGATCTGCTCAACCTTGTTTTAGTCGTAGCCCAAGCTGTTGTTAAAGTATGGCACGAGAGATTAATATATAAACTATACCTTCCAAAAGAATTTGTGAATATTCTAAAATTCTACATAACTGAAAGGATGTAGGTACATATATGAAAAAAAAGAGAATGAATACTCAATTATGAAAGAAATAAAAACTGGCGTACCATAGGGAAGTGTACTTCCTGGAAAATCTCCTTTTCTGCAATAAAGATCAGATTTTCATGTTAACAGCCAATATTGCACTTGATCATTCCAAAGCATCCAAAATCTTTATGGTGCAAGCTAATGTAGCATTTCTAAGGCCCTTTTCTTCTTGAAGTGACGTAACCTTTCAGGGTGTTGCCGTTCTTCTCTTCATATGTCTGTGGTGTGCGTTTCAAAGGGCTTCTACATAAAATAATACCACGTCAGTACTCTCAGCGTTGGTGAAATCCGTTTTAATATTTTGAAGACGTCAATGACATTAATAAAAAAAACAGCTTGGTATCATTAAGAAAATATTTGTGATTCTCAAACTTGTCACAACAAACCATATAGTCAATAAAACATGATCAAATTACTGGTTTCGATCAAAATAAATTAGTTAATACTATGCAAATACAAAGGTAGAATAGAATATACAAACATAGGAAATTAAGTTTACAATAAACTTCTACGCTAATAAAATACAGAATTCGATCCAGAATCAATTTACTTGTAATAAATAAACCATTCATAAACCCTAAAACTATCGTAAAGGTAAACCCCGAATAACAAATGGAATTTCGAAATATTTCGGAATACGTAAAATGTTTTTATTATCATTCTTATCAACCCTAGTTTTTTTTTGCATGAAAAGTAGAAGGTGGGTAATTCAATAAACATTTTACCTGACAAGTTACTTCTCAATATAATTTGATTACAGTAAAGCGTCAGTCGTTATGAAAAGGGCAAACCCTTTTTTTAAGCTTCCAAATAAAGGCTTTCAAGTAACATTTGTAAATTTAATTAATATATTAAAAGAGAACATCGAAAATGACATTTATTAAACGTTCTTTTGAAAGTTAAATTTGACAACCTACCTTGCGGTAAGAAAGGTTTTAAGATTTTATTACGTTTAATTGACTTTCCATTCAGTCAACTTGTCAAAGGATAAGGAGTCAGTCATTCAAATACAAGTTACCTTTACCATTCCCCACGTTTTCGAATTTTCTGCGGTTGCTTTTATTTGGCTTCACTTAACGCCGGGCTGCACGCACGCTTTGAAGGCTTTGATTTCCATACTTGTTGACTTACATTTGTCACATGCTTTACAAATCTTATAAAAACAAACCCCTCAAAAGAACTGAGACTTTTGATTTCTGCGATTCTTTTAAATAAACACATAAGCCGAAAATGCTTAATCACAACACGAAAAATTCATTTACACCAAACGCAGAACGTGAATAAAGCAAGCTTTATAGTCAACGCAATGAAGATTTAATGTTAAAAATATTTTACCTTTTTTCACCCCCAACATCCGAGTTTAATGAAAATTATACACCAAATAAATAGCTGCTGGTAAAAATAGGAAGCCTGTATTTGAAATAATAAAACCACTAAATCTAAATAGAGTATCTACGTCCTAAAAAGCAATTTCAGTAACCTGACCGGAATTATGCAGCCAAGCATGGATATCTTCGATCAAATATAAATAAATATAGTGCAGCTCAGCACGGGATTCCAATAACACGGGGAGGATCGATCTGGTTACCAATTTTATTCCGATATCCTATGCATCTGATCTGATTTGGGAAGGTGTTTAGGTTTTCACTTCGTTGGGAATATTTTAAATTTTTTCGGGCCTATATTTAGGGGTTAAATTATAATAAACGTTTGCATATTAAAAATATTCGACGAAATTTTACGATGCAAGTTCTCTTAATTTTATATGTATAACACCATAAAGTGTCCGAATTTTGTCCACAGTTAAAAGAAAAACGAAGCAACGAAATTTCAAATCAGAAACTCGTTATTAAAAGACAAATCATTTTAAATAAAGGAACTCAGATTTAATCTCCATCAAAAAAATGACAGTTTTTAATTTGCAGTTAGAAACTTCATTAAAAAGTTCATTATGACCTCTTTCCAGAGAATATTAAACTTTTGATACTAAAATTCGATTCCTGGAGGGCATTTCAATCTGTTCTAAAATTAAGGTTTTCGATACTTAAAACTTAAATAGCTAATTCGATATTTTACTTTTCCTTTAAACTTATTGTTTTATTTTAGGGTATTTTGTGTTCTAATTTCGAACAAAACTTGGAACAGAAAATTAGGCCCTTAATTAAGAAGTTTACATTTTTACATTAATTTTAAAATTTAAATTTCGGCCATTTGGCGAAATCCAATAATGCAAAATAAACAATTGAATAGGTACCTCGTAAAATATTAATAAAAGGCAACAAGAAAACTTTGATTTCGCCTTAAAGTCCTTCCTCTCCAACACGAAAATTAATTAACGTAACAATTCGGATTAGAAGTTGGAACCGGCGTAAAGCGAGTGTTTAGAGTTTAGACTGAGTGTCCAGCTTTTATGCCATACGAGGGTTAATCAATAAATTCTTAGATAGTGGAAATCCTTTTATATTTATTAACCAACTCGAAACCTTTATCGTGATGCCAAATTGGTGATTTAACGAAGGTCATTCAAATTATTTATTTTAGGATTTAGAATTTTTTAAGGCCGCTCTTAATGGGTGCATTTGGTACATTTACGTTTAACATCAAGTATATGACACAAATAATTATAGACCTGACTTTCTGACCAGAAACTAAGTCTAACTAAAACACGTACTTTGACCTTAAACCCCTTCAAACGAAACTGACAGGATATCAAGTTACTACAGTAAACTTTAGGATTACACAGAGAACGTTGTCATTTCAAGTAGTAAGTAAACCGGACAGCAAACTTCCTACCTTGTCAAATTCACTTTCAACTTAGAAGTTCGTCTAGGGTTTGTCCTACATGGAAACTGCATTTAAAATTTTCCAATTGTCGGATCAATTCGGCCCTCTTTTCTTTTGTTGGTTAGAAGTTCTTGATTATTCTCTTGTTAGATAAGTATTGAACGAGCATTTTCTGACACCTCACATAATTAACGAAGTTTATATAGTTTATTTTAGTTTGTTACAAATTCAAATTCGCTGTAAATGCAATTTGGCGGTTGTTTAGAAAAGTGTAAAATTTCCAGCTTTAGTTTAAGTTTGTTTTAATTAACTAAATTAGCCTAGAAGGGCTTTGTATGTTTTATAGTTGTGAAATGTACTTCGTTCTGACTGTAATTATTTCAGTTTTACTTTTAGCCTATTTATTGTGGAATAGCGTTTTTGTTTCTCCGAGTAATTTGTTATGCTACTGTGCTGGTGCTCATTTCTTTATCATTGAAAATATGTTGAGGATAAATGTCTCTTTTGTAGCAAGTTTTTTCTGGTTGTAGTTATCGGCTAAAGATTCTTCGGAAAAGCCTTTTAAGGGCTTATGGTTGTTGGTGCTGTTGTTCTTCTTCGTCTTCTGCCCTCCTCCTGCTTCACGGCCTCATCCACTTTCTCCTACTTCTGCTGCTTTTTCTTCTACTTTTCGTTTTCTACTTTTTTTATCCATCTCCTCGTTCAGCACATCCAGCTCCTCCACGTCTATCTTATCCTCTTCTCCTCTTCATTCGTCCTTCTCGTCCTCCTTCTGCCCTACCTTCTCTTACTTTTCTTTTTCTCGTCCTTGTGTTTCTGCACCACCTTTTCCTTCTGCTTCTTTCTCCTCCTCCTATCCTGCTTGCGCATTCTATTTTTTAATCAAGCTAACCTAATTTTTAAGTCAAACCTAACCCAACGACAAAATTGAGAAAACCTCAAAAAATTATATTTAATCTAACTAAGCTGTTAAATACTTGCTCTTTTCTAACAAGGAGTTCGTTCTGTTGTTTTTATCAGCAAATGATTCTTACGAAAAGCTTTTTAAGAGCCTGTGGTTGGTGTTATTGTTCTTCGTTTAGTTCTTCTTGTTTTTCTTCTACATCTTCTGGCCTTCCTCTTGCTTCATAATCTCACTCAGCTCCTTCTTCATTTTGCGCTACCTTCTGCTCTTCCTTCTTTACTTTTCTTTTCTTTTCGTTCTTCTCCTTCAATATGTCCAACTGCTCCACTCTCTCTTCCTGGTGCTTCCTTCTCTTATTTTTCTTTCTCTTCTCCATGTTCTCATCCTCCTGCTTCTACACCACCTCATTCTTCTTCTTCCTCCCCCTCTTGACTTTCGTTCTCCTATTTACCTATGTCTTCCTTATATTCTAATGTTTAATCAAACTAACCTAATTTTTAAGTTAAACCTATACTACTGAACCTTGTGGTTTGCATCTAACGAGTAAATTTAGGAAACCTGAAAATCATATTCGAAGTATTTCCTCCAACTTACTTGTTGTTCTTTCGTAACAAGGAATACTTTTTATTGCATTTATTAGCAAACACTTCTTAGGAAAAGCTTTTTATGAGCTTCTTGTTGTTGCTTTTCTTTTCTTCCTCCTAATTCTTCACACCTCCTTGTTCTCTTTTTTCGTCCTCTGCCTCCTTCACCAGTTGCTCCTCCTTTTTATTTTTCGTTTTCCTTTTTCTTGATCTTTTCAGATCCTAATTTTTAATCAAACTAATTGAAACTTGTAGTCTTAGTCAACGAAAAAGTCGAGAAGACCTGAAAACCACATGATCTCCTGAAGCATTGCTTCCTACTTACTTGTTGAATACTGTTTTCCTTTGTAACAAGGAGTCCTTAATGTTGTCTTTGTCGGCAGATGATCCGTAGGAAATGCTTTTTAAGAATCTTCTTCTTGTTGATTTTATTGTTCTGTTTTTGCTTCATCTTCTTGTTGGTATTTCTCTTCTTCTTCCCTCTCCTCCTCACTTCTTTTTACTCCCCTGCTCGTCCTTCTCTTATTCTTTTTCCGTTTTTTTTTGTTCTTCTTACATCCTAATTTTTAATCAAACGAACCAAATTTTTAGATCTAACCTAGTAAATTGTGGCATCCAGCGAAAATATTGTGAAAACCTGATAACTCCCTGATTTCCTGAAGCATTTCATCCAATTTACTTGTTGAATATTTGAGTATGATATTTGCTAAATTTATCACTAAGTGTGTATTTGAAATAAAGGTTTAGTTGTTTATTCTATTTTGTAAATAGTTCCAGTTCGTATCATCCTTTTCATGAAACCTCTGGATTATTCTTGTTGCATTTCTTAAAGGTTAAAATCATTCCACATACATTCGATACTCGTTGATTTCAACCTCCTTTCATGTTCAAATTGTAACTTAGGACTTTAGTTTTTAGAGTAACCTGTGATATTATCGCGCTGGCCACATTGTTTTTTTCTAAAAGTATGTTGAGGATGTTTCCTTTGTACCAAGGTGTTATTTCTTACTGGGTTTATCATCAGATGATCCTTAGAAAGAGCTTTTTAAAAGCTTGTTGTATTGGTTTTATTGTTCTTCTTTTGCTTCTTCTTTGTCTTCTCGTTGTAACACTATTTCACTATCTCATCTTCCTCCTTCTTCGCCTTTCGCTTCCGCCTCCTCCACAATCTCCTCCTGCTTTTTCTTTTTTTCCTCCGATATCCTAATTTTTAATTTTGCCCTCCTTCTGTCTCTTGTTCTTTCACTTCCTCTGTTTTTTCTTCTGACTAGTGGTTCTAGTTTGTATAAAACGAAAACATTGGAAAAACCTGAAAATTCCGTGTCCTCCAACTTACTTGTTGAATACTTATCTCTTTTGCAGCAAGGAATTTTTTTGTTATCTTCATCAGCAAGTGATTATTACAAAATGCTTTTTAAGACCTTCTTGTAGTGTTATTGTTCTCCTTTTGCTTCTTCTTGTTGGTTTTATTCTTCTACTTCCTCATCTTCCACTTGGTTACATCTCCTCTTTCTTCTTTTTTCTCGCCCTCCTCCTTCTTCACCAGCTGCTCTTCCTCTCCTCCTCTTTTCTTTATATTTTTCTCTTTCCTCGTGTTCTTCTACCTCTTCTCTTTGACATCCTAATTTGTAATCAAACTAATTTTAAATTAAATCTAAATTGAAACTGGTGGTTTGTATAAAACGAAACAATTTGGGAAAACCTGAAAACTCTTTTTCTGAAGAATTTTATCCGGCTCACTTGTTGAATACCTGAGTCCGATTTTTTCAGATACTTCTGTTAAATGTATTAGTAAGTGTTGACCTCTGTTGCATCGAAATACTCATTTACTTTTTTATTACAATTACAAGTCGTTTCATGTATTTTCATAGGTAATTTTTGTTGCATTGTTTAAATATTGAGAATATCGTAATTTATCAGCCCAAAAAATTCGATGTTATGTAATAAATAACTCTTCTCGTGTTCGGTTTGTTGTCCCTTGCCCTCTTCACCAGCCTTGTTTGGTCCATTCTAAATATGTGGTCGTTCCAGTCTTTATCTGCTACCTTACGTTGGTGTTTGGCAAACAATAGACTCCAGATTCCAATTTCTACTCATAAATTCAACATCGTTGCAATTTAAAAAAATTCCTTTCATCTTCAAATGGAAAGTTATGGCTTTTGTTTTCAGAACAATGTAAATTCCCTCCGACATTAGTTAACGAAGTCTGTGCAATTTTCTGCTGCAGTTTTCCTGGAGTTTTATGACGGGTATTTACTTTATTCGTTCGCTTGAGAATGTTTCGTTTCAACGGAAACCGTCAGTAACTCTAATTAATAAATGATGGTTTACTTCAAGAGTTTGTTTTTCAGTCTGTCAAAGTACGAGTTTCAATGTGCGGTTATAGATTTGCGTTTATGAGCACGTGAGTTTTTTTTGGCATTTTATTTGATGTGTTGGTTAGCTGCATTTCATGTTTTTATTACTTTCTTTCGTGGTTTATTGGGAGGAGGGTTTTGTTCGATTTATCGTGGTGTAAAATAAAGTAGTTGTTGATGTCGTAAAGAAAGGAATAATCTTAAAACTTTGAGAGCTGCGTGTACGCACTAGTACGAGGTTTACACGTTGGCGCAACTTTAGTTGTTGCGTCAAGTTCGCTAAGTGAACTGTCAGGCCTGAAAAGCTTGACGAGGTAATTTATTTGATCAGCAACCACCTGTATCACCTGCATTATGTTAAGTGAGGCGTTGAAATTAAAACAAAGAATGCGTTTTTGATAATAAAGGTGGACTGTCGGTCTGGTCAAAGGGCATATAGGGGCTACAGCGGCACGTCGTCTTGGAAACGACGCCTGCGCTCCCTCCAGGCGGCGGTCGTCGTCTCTTTTGCACCGATTACACCCCCATGCCGTCCTCTCGGTTCCACAGATCAGTCAGCTGGGCGGTGGCTGTATCCGTCCCCGTGCGTACTGCAATAACTCGTGTATCTGCATCTCGTGACAGCAAGTGCGACAGGCCACGACGGCGTCTAATGTACCGAAAACGTCGCGGTAGGACGCGCTCGGTCACATCTTGTTCCGATTAATATGCGTCCGAGACACCTGCAAAAACATGCGTTTCGCTATGTCGCGCCGCGCCATGTTGCTCTTATTAGGATTTTTCACGTATGCGTGGGCCCATCGTTCGTTTACTCCACTTCAGAAAAGTGTCCCAAAGGACCAACTCAACGTGGGACTCATTGTGCCCCATACGAACTTCGGGGCGCGCGAATACACGCGTGCCATCAACAGTGCGATCTCCGGGTTACAACGTTCCAGAGGACCACGTTTGGAATGGATCAAGAAATACAGCTTCACACCACAGAATGTCCATAACGTACCCATGAAGCTGACACCGAGCCCTACAGGTTCATAATCACTTTCTTTCATTATCGATCCTTTGTTTAACATCTGCAGGATGTAAGATGTGTACGAAACTTTACATATTATCTTTTCGCATCAACGGTACAGAACTAATTTAGCCTTCTTTAAAGTCATATTTCACTGTCTTAACTTCTTTTACAGCCTTGTTTATGCTCAGAAACTCAACGTACTTGAGTTACTGTTACGAAGCTAAAACGCAACGCTTATAATTTTCATGAATTTTCACCACAATAATAATCGAAACAAACGAATAAAATCTCGCCAGAAGCAAAACAACAAATGCACAAAGGTTTCCTTATGCAAATTGTTCCCTGCTGTAATTACAAGGTAACTTCATTAATGTCTCAAAAATATAAGACAGCGTAATTTTCACGCTTGCATATTCAACTTGGTTAACTGAATTAGATTGACGCCATTTTTGTAATTAAAGTTTTATTTATCAAACGAACTCATAACAACGCCAACTTGCATAATTAATGTTTCAGAACCTTTACATTGTTTCAAACTTAAAGTTAAATTTTAACCGATTGTTTGCAGTTTATTGTTAGTAAAATTACTCTTGCGTTTCGACATTAAATTTTATAGAATTTCCTCCGAAAATCTGATTTTATTTTGGCGTTCCTACTAATATTTTTTGAATACAGACGATTGTTTAACATTTATAATTCAGTATTGACGTCATTTCGTGGGTTGCTTATGTCTATAAGAATATTTCGGAGGGTTCTGCATACATTAATACGTGTTTATAAATACCCTATTTTCGTATCTGGTTTCCATTAATGTTCATTTTGATATTAAAAAAATAAAAATTGCCAAAGTAATGGACTCCTCTGATTGCACTGAAATATTACGGTTCGTCAGCAATATAAAGTAATCAAATTCCTGTCGTTTTTAACTACACTTCTCTTGATTATCTTTGTAGGCGGATGAAAAAGGTAGATTTATAAAAGCACTCTCAATATTCATTGCAGCCGAGCATTAGGGAAAAGTTTTTCATCTCTGTCCTGGTTGAATGGACAATTTTTTCATTAAAAACTTGATGGCGGTATCGTCAGGACTTTTTCATAAACAAAAAAAAATACAAGTCCTGAATGATACAAGCAAGGTTGTATTCAATCCTTTTGGGCAAGATGTACGCTTTGGGTTGATACAATGATGGTAACCTTGGGGATAATCTAATTAGGTACCTAAATCACTCAGATAAATTTCTTAGGTGAAATGCATTCCTCAGGTATGATTTCATTGGGAGCATAAAGCATTAACTAGGCTTAAAGATGGGTTGGATTGATGGGTTGATAAAATGATAGTAGCCTTGAGGCTAATTTAATTAGGTAGATCAATCAGAATGTCCAAAATTTGAATTCCTCAAAAATGGTTTTGTTAGAAGCATAAAGTATCTTAATTAGGCCTGAAAATGGGAATTAATGGGTTGATAAAATGATGGTAGCCTTGAGGCTAATTTAATTAGGTCGATCATTCAGAATATCCAAAATTTGAACTCCTCAAAAATGTTTTTGTTAGACGCATAAAGTATCTTAACTAGGCCTGAAAATGGGTTGATAAAATGATGGTAGCCTTGAGGCTAATGTAACTAGGTAGATCATTCAGAATATCCAAAATTTCTTAGGTCAAATGCATTCCCCAGCAATGATTGTATTGGGTACATAAAGTACCTGAACTAGGCTTAAAGATGGGTTAAATAAAATGATGTTACACTTGAGGCCAATTTAATTAGATAAATTATTCACAATGCTCAACATTTCTTAGGTGAACTGTATTCCTCAGAAATGATTTTATTGGGAACATAAAGTATCTTAACTAGGCTTGAAGAAGGGTTGGTAAAATGATGGTAGCCTTGAGACTAATATAATTAAGTAGATCATTCAGAATGCCCTAAATTTCTTAGGAGTAATGCATTCCGCGGAAATGATTTTATTGGGAGCATAAAGTATCCAGGGCTTAAAAATGGGTTGAGAAAATTCTGGTAGCCTTGAGGCTAATGTAATTGTGTAGATCATTCGGAATGTCCAGAATATCTTAGGTAAAATTCCTAAAAAATGATTTTATTGGGAACATAAAGTATCTGAATTAAGTTTAAAGATTGTTTGAATTAATGGGTTGATAAAGTGATGGAAGCCTTGAGGCTAATTTAATTAGATAGGTTGTTCAGAATGCCCCAAATTTTTTAGGTGAAATGAATTCCTTAGAAATGATTTTATTGGAAGCATAAAGTATCTTAACTAGGCTCGAAGATGGGTTGATAAAATGATGGTAGCATTGAGGCTAATTTAATTAGAGATATCATTCAGAACGTCCAAAATTCCTTAGGTGAAACAGATTCCTCAGAAAACCCAGTTGATAAAATTATAGTAGCCTTGAGGCTATAATTTAATTAGATGTATCATTCAGAATACCCAATATTCCTTGGGTGAAACACATTCCTCAGAAAGCCCTTCATTGAGAAAATGAAGTACGTTTAAGGATAAGTTGGAGTAATCCAAGGATCTTGAGAAAACCCTGTCCTTGCGACATAAATTAGATGTTTAGAGATTGGTTAACCCTAAGGATATTAAATGAGAATATCACTGTCCTGGCTAAGAAGTTTAGGAGTCTACAGGATATCGTTAAATATTGTTTAATATAATTTAATAACAATAGTGTATCTAACCTACAATTCCCAGAAGGTGTAATTCCCTCCCCACCTTCAGAATTAAGTTGAACAAGTTGTAAGGTTGTTAAGGTAAATTTATGGTTTAATATTACATTCCCATTGCAGTTGCTAAACAAAAATAAACTCGACTTCTCCTTGTTCTAAGCTCTAAAGCTGACATAAAACAAGGCACCCCTCCCCCTTGCTCTATGCTCTAAAGCTGACATAAAACGCAATAAATATTTTGTATTATTTAGTAAAAGACGGGATGGGTTTATGCATTGTAGTAATTAGATGTTAACTTAGGGGGTTCAGATTATTATGGCAATCATTGGAAAAAAATATTTGGCTCAAATTCAGCCCTAAAGCGAATTCACAAACAGGATAACACAATGTTTGGATTTTATATTATTTTAAATGTTACAACATGTAATTCCTACAAGATACAATCATCTCCCATCTCCCCACTTTCAAAAATAGAACAAAGGTTTTGAGGTAACATTTATATGAACACAGAATTTTTAGGCCAAATCAACCCATTTGTCAGTCCAGTTTCATCCAAATCTCATTTGTATTACTTAGCAGAAGGGGGGATGTGACGGACATGATTGTACGTAATTTGACCAGAAGTCTTTATGTCCAAGGTTTTTAGAAAATCAATCTTTTTCTTTCCCTTTGGTTGTACACATACATACATAATCCATTTCCTCTTCTACCTCAATGCAGCGTCGAGGCTCATTCACACTTGCTGGTGTGCAGTGGAGGTGATGGGTCCATTCACTTTGGACTTACATCACGCTGCAATCAGCTATCATCCATAACACATTCATACACCTTAAACCTAAGCCTTAACTAACGAATTTGACTCAAATCGGCTTCATAATACTATGGCCACCGCTTGAATCGAACCAGTGTCAGTCGGCTAGCTAGCAGGCACTTATCTGACTGAGCTACCCTTCTCATTGTTTGTTTTACCTTATTTAATTTAATTTGATAATAATTTAAATTTATGAGTAAGTAAATTATTGTAGCTCCTTAAATTCCTGCCTTAAGGTCTATGCAAACTAAAACTTGTTTCCAAATAATCCACGTTCGAGCACTTCTATCCTGGTTCTAATTTTGCTATAGTGTATGTGTTACCCTGGCAACGCGTGCATTATTTAAATCTTCTCCTTAAAGTAGATCTATCAACGTAGGTAAAGTTTGGACGTCGAATACCTTTTTGAAACCATCATCTTCCATAATATACTAGCTTTCACGCGTAATCTTAATTAAATTACGAAAAACCTTGAAAACTACGAAAAGCAAGGGATAAGTGGAGGGCAACTGGTCGATTTTTGGTACGAAAGGGTCAGGATATTTATTGGTTGAAATATCAAACCAAGCAAATGCATATTTTTATCGTCCGTGCATGTAATCAAACGGAATGTTTTGATTAATTTGCTCGGTAAATTCACCATAATATCATCAATTCAACCAGACTACCCTAATTGTGATATTTACACCTCTGCACGTTAATCAATGAACGTTTGTGAATGAAAGAATGCACATGAAACTCGTACTAATTAAATTAAATACCAAGTTCAGGCATGTAATGTACGTAAATCGATGCATTCTGTATTAAACAGCCGAATATCCCAAATTCCTTTAAATTCGGTGTTCGGAATTAATTTTTGTCATTATTAATCCCGAATGAAAATTTAATTAAAACAATACACCAAGAAGTGTTTTCTGGGCAATTTATCATTCTTCCCCCGCTTTGTTTGTCCGTTAACTTAAGGAAAATATGAAAATCGACATTTAAATTTCCTTTTTACCAAATGAAAACTGAAAATGTTGAAACAAATAAATCTCCTGTTAGCAAGCTTATAAATTTAATACATTGTAACAGTTTTACAAGTTTCTCCCCGAGTTTAGATGAAATTTTCTGGTACGTCCCCTGCGTTTATTGACAAGATGGGGTTGGCTTGTATTTTCGTCCTGAAGGTTTGTTTCGTTATATATTTATGTGGGAGTAAACGTATAGATTTAGCTTTCTGTCACTGAAACTTGCGGTTTTAATATTTAAGTTTTAATATTTAACATCCACGTTGGAAAGTTTTTAACTACACCGATGGGTAATTTTAAGAAAGTTGAAAAAGTTGATTTTTCAGGGATATGTTGTCATAAATTTAGATTTAGAAGTTTGGATAAACCATATTTCGGGGATGTTTTTATTTATTTATCTTTATTAGAAATTTTCGCGGAGAAGTTTTTTTGGACCGACTCTTGAAGGACTGCATTTTTAGTTCTTTATCGCATTGTCAGAGAGCACTAAACTGATTATTTGTTATATGTTATATAAGTTAAATTTTGCTAAAATATAAATACTTGATTTGATATTCAAGGCGTTTTCCTTCAAAATGGCAAGTAGGCATAGAAGATCGTTATTTTCATTGAATATTTTTCAGAGAACTTTTCTTCAAAAATAGCATTTTTACCTTTGTCCTTCTCTGTAAGGACTCTTCTTTTTACTATTCTTTCAATATTTGTATTAATTTCTTGCTTCTTCGTCTGTCTGTTACCACTAAAGTTTTAGTTAATTTTTCAAAAAGTTTGAATAATTTCCAAAAAGGAAATGTTTCGGCAACCTTAAAATTCTTGGTTTGGTTAAACAAATGAATATTTGGCTACAGTGTTGCCATTTTTCTACAGTTCTAGGTTTAAGTTAACTGTTTTGTATTAGCTGTAAAATGTTACCCTCTGAAATCTGTTTTGTTTTCAAGGAATTTCCACAACCATTTTTGCTCGAACTATTTCGAACATTAAACTTTAGATTTCTCATGCTGAACTTAAATAAAACTAATAGGCTACTCGAATGCTCATCTTTCAAGAGTCTTTAATTTATAGCTCATATTTCACTTTAGCTGATATTTTGTTCTGTGCAGACGTTTGTATTAAAGAATTGAATGAATAACGTACTTACAACATTAAAACGTCCAAAACACTGAGAATATCTGGACCCATAACCTATTAAAGAATTGAATGAAATAGGTATAATAGAGTTTATTTGAACAAGCAAAATATTAGATATGAAAATTAATATGTTATTAATTTTAAAACATACTTGAACAACTGAACTTATGAACTACTTGAAAACTTTACATAAAAGTTAGGGTTACTAGATTCTTGAAATTTTAACAGTTTGAAAGCTGCATCTAAGAAAAAAGTTCAAAGGATTACTCTCTAAAATCGTTTTCTTCTTCTGCCTATCCGCTAACAGATGGTGGCAAGCCATAGCTATTTTTACTTTGTTAGCAGCTATTCTAAATAGTTCTGTAGTTGTAGTGTTGAACCAATTCCTCAAATTCCCCAACCAAGAGGTTCTGCGTCTATCGGGCCCTGGTCTTCCCTTAATCTTTCCTTGCATTGTCAGTTGTAATAGCTCGAATTTCGCGGGGTCTCATTATACCCCCAAAATACTCAAGCTTCCTTTCTTTTATAGTTTTAGCAATTTCAACTTCTTTCTTTGGTCTTCCCAATGCTTCATTGTGCGTTACATGTTCAGTCCAAGGAATTCTCAGTAGACGTCGGTAGACCCACATTTCGAACGTTTCTAATTTCCTTGTGCTGGCTTTCGTTGCCAACCACGTTGGATGTATAGAAAGGCTCAAAAATACTCTTAACTCTAAACGTAGCGCAAACGAACAAAGATCATATTAGTCATGGTCGACCGCTGTAAATAAACAATAAGATATCATAATATTTTAAATACATTTATTACCTGTGATACAACCCTCTTAACAGCTGCTAAAAGGTGGTGATGCAAAAACTACAATAATTAATGTATTTCGAAATATTTCTATCAGAAACGAGGGTTTCAGGCGATACTAAATGTACAGAAATTTAGGAATAAGATTAAACCGAAACAATCATAACATCATTGAAGAATTAGTGGATTCGCGGAAACGGAACGAAACCCAAATTACCGATAGTGCTAAAGAAAGAATTATTGTGCTTACCACTTAAAGCCGACAATTTAAATTCAAACTCAAAACCTCTAAAACACCAAAGAGGTCTGAACCCAAGAAAAAACTGTGTGGCAGTAAGCAGATACAGACCATCGACTTTTTGAACAAAGTATCTCAGTTATTAAATGATTATCCTGATGTAAAAACAACAAGCAAGTTGATTACGCAGCAAAACCGTTGAACGTGAAAGTTTTCGCAAATTTTCAAGTGCTACTCAAACCAAGGAATTAAGCAAAAATCCCCCAGATACCATTGGTCGAATTTCACAATTATTTTGACAAATTTCAGTTAGAAAATCCTAGTATTTCAAACACTTCGATACTATTAAAAAAATGGTTTGGTTTTAGAAGAACGAAAACTACCAAAGATTATATGGGTAGCACAAAATGTTATCATCTTAATATTACGCTAGATACTATCTACCAAAGATGTGGAAAAAAACTTATGATAAGCTTCTTCAATTTTTGAAAAATAATAGTAGTTTACTTTTGTTGTCAATTTTTCAAATTTCCCACCAAACTGTGCTTTATTTATCAAGAGTAATTGGATAAAACCTTGCAATCAAATAGTTCCAGACACTTAGTTCTCCCCAACCAAATTGACGATTAGGTCGAATCATAAAAATACATTCAGGTTCTGATAATATTTGTCGTGTCGCAGTAGTACTTAGTATAGTAGTAGTCCTTAAATTGATTAAAATAAAATACGTTGTATATTCACTGATGGGCGGCATGTTCGGTTTTAATAATAGTTTTTATTAATTTAAGTTTGAATTGTTTTTAGAAAATAAAATCTAGGCAGTGCACGCGGTAAATTCAGTTTGGTATTGAATGTTATTTGAGGGTTTTTTTTCGATTCAGATGTCCGAAAACTGTATTTAACACACCCCTTCAAAGAAGTTGTATAAATTGGTAATAAAAATGCAGGGATTTACTTCGTAAACAATAAGCTAGGAAGTTGTCCTTTTATGTTTCTTTCTGGTATTAATTAATGGATGTTAAAGGTTCAATCAAGATAATTGTTAATTGCTTTAATTGAAGAATGGTTAATTTTTAGTCTGTAACTGTTTACTGCCAGGGACATTTATATGCCTGTAAAAGTACTGCTTACTTTGGGTATTTAGGTGACGCTCATAATCAATCCAGTAAACAATACATACTAGAAAACATCCTGAAAAGCAATTCTAATTGTATTTTAGTCTTACATATGTCAAACACGAACAATCGTCTGCTGGTTTTCATGTAATTATTTATTTATTCGCCTATAATATTATTTACTTTTAATGTGTAAAAGGAAATTATTATATTATTAATTATTACCATAGATTTACTGATTAAAAACGTTCACTGAAAAAGTCATTTTTTACGTAGTACGTATTCTTCAACTTTTTTCCAGTCGAGTTGAATTTGACACAGCACTCTATAGATAAATGGGTTTCCTGCTCCATTATAACTTGACATCGCTAATAAATGTTTCTTCACTTCATCAACGTGAATCTATCAGTTTCTGAACAAGGAACATATTATAACATCCATTCATTACGGCGCACTAATTCCTCTTTTTAATGTTTTATCTAAATTCTCCTTCAGACAGTTGAAATCCTTGTACAATGTACATACTTCTGGATTACCTAAGGTTAGTGGTATAACTGCGGGGAGAATACGATCTAAAAACAGAACGCGTAACGAATCGTTATGAGGGAGTTATTTTTCAAGTCCGTGAAATATAGATCACTTCCATTTGTTTGTTTTCGTCTCGTTCTTCATACATTTATTTAAATTTGCAGTCTGGCGGAGTTGGGTTGGTTGTTTTATAAATGGGTTTCGAGGGCAGTTGCCGAAAAGACATTTTAATCGAACATAAAACGGTATTGTAGTTTACGACAAAGATTGACAAAGCAGTCGCTCGCTACTATTGAATATTCTGTCATCACTTATCGGTGTATATAAACCATTCTGGCATCTTCCTATCTTTTAGAACGGCTCCTAAAATGACAGTTTTGATTATTTCCATGGAAACCGTTCGCTTTCAAGTTCATCCGTTCTGATTTTCAAAACATAAACTTCACTTGCAAACATTTTACAAGTGCTTTTAGATATAGAACGGATCAGAATTTTCGTGTTATAAAACGGAAATTGTATTTTGAAAGCGACTTTTGAATGTATCTAACGCCTTACCACTTAAATTTGAAGGATTCTTAGCAAACTCCGAACATTTTACCACTTCTTTTTCCGTTTACATTTTGGTTTTGGCCTCTTGTGGAATCGTTCCGCCCTCAAATTGATAAAGCCAATAGTCAGAACAGTTTCAAATATACAAGCCACGAAATTTTGTTTTCCTGCCAAACTTTAATTTTCACAATGTTTTTAATTTTTTATCAATTTGGAAATTAAAGTAAGCCCTCGAAAAATATAAATGTACGAATATGTGTAAGACATTTTATTTAATTTCCTTGCTTCAAAGCTTATTACTTACCTTTGAGCGTCACAGCTTCTGACGTTCCTTGAAATTTGTTTACATTTTCAGCAGTTTCATTGTTTATTTTATTTCAGAAACAGAGATAATTTTAAGAAAAGGGACAACCGTACTATTACGAAAGAAAAGTCTTCCGAGCTTCGAGTAGCTTTGTTTTATTTAATTTTGACAATTTTGATGCTTCATATTTGTTATTGTTTTGAGATTATGTTGAATTTATTTCCACTATGAGACGATTGTTGAATATGTGGAATATTAGCTACTTATAATTCAGATAATTCAAAAGGAGGAACCGTTATAATTTCAAACCAAAGCTGGTCTAAACAATGCTATAACAAAATGATAATAAACATTCAATACCAAAGGGAATTTAAGGCGTGCACTGCCTAGATTTTATTTTCTAAAAACAATTCAAACTTAAATTAATAAAAACTATTTTTAAAACGGAACATGCCGCCCACCAATAAACTTATTTTATTTTAAAAAATTTAAGAAGGTACTGGACAAGGTTTAACAAAAGGTCCTATAACAATATCGTTCTTAGCGCGTACTATTTCGACATGACAAATATTATCAGAACCTAAACGAATTTTTATGATTCAACCTAATGGCCGATTTGGTGGGGGATGACTTAGGTGCCTGGAACTATTTGATTGTAAGGTTTTATCCAATTATTCTTGATAAATGATCCACAGTTTAGTGGGAAATTTGAAAAATTGACAACAAAAGTAATTATTTTTCAAAAACTGAGTAAGCTTATGACTAGTATGATAGTAACTACTATAATATTAAAATGACTCTTGTGGAACTCATATAACCTTTGGCAGTTTGCGTTCTTCTAAAACCAAACCATTTCTTTAATAGTGTCGAGGTGTTTAAAATACTAGAATTTTCTAATTGAAATTTATCAAAATAATTCTGAAATTCTATCAATGGTATGTGGGGAATTTTTGCCTAATTCTGGTTTGAGTAGCACTTGCAAATTTGGGAACGTTCACGTTAAAATGTTTTTCTGCATAGTCAAATTGCTTGTTGCACTATATTTCCCTTTGGGCTTGCACTTCCAGTCAGGCTCCACATTTTGCATGAGACTTACGGTTTGAGAAGACAAAGTATAATACAATCTTTTCCATATAAAAATTTCACCCTAGGTCATCCAGGATCGAATCCGAAACCTTTGTTTTAAAAAGAAACTTTCCTATCTTCGGCACTACCAAAGTCGGCCAATGTGGTTTTATTGTAATACACATCAAAAATGTTTAAATGAATGGCCTTTTGTATTAAAGTTTTATTGCGCATCACAATACACTGTATTGGTAACTAGAATTATGTGCTCCTGCATTTAAAGTTACTTCAGTTTTGTTAAAAGAATGTCTTCTAAGTTGAGACCATGTCATTGTTGAGAATGGAGTATACCCTGTTTCTGTGGTTTAGTGTACATTGGAGAAATTGGTCGGTCAGTGCACACGCATATCTGTGAACACAAACGTTGCTTGAAATCAGGTCTTCCTCTCACACTCAGCTATTGCACATCACCACGGCACTGTCCACAAAATCATTAGAAAAATCTTCGATCGCCAATGCTCCTTGTTTTTTCAGAAGGAAAATCCGTGAATCTATTAAAATTATGAAAACCCGTAACAACTTGAATCGTGAGATTAGTTATCATCTGTCAGACATATGGAAGTCCGCCTTCGCTACTGGCTCCTGCCCCTCCACCGATACACATGTTTTTCCTGAGAAGGATCTCGCATCTGGCTTGGTTTACAAGTTGAAATAGCGTGCCCTTTCTTTATTTGCTAAAAGAGTTTCGCATCTGGCCATTCTTTTTAACACTGATACCGACCGTTGAAGTCTTGCTTTGCTCTTGGTGGAGTTGACAGTATCAGTTTAAGTTAGTCAGATGTTCTTGGGGTTTCATAATTCTGTGATGCCGAATGCTTTTGTATGTTTTTAATATTAATAGCAACTCTTCTTTTGAGGACATTTCAAACTTGTTCTGTGATATTTAAGTGGGGAGATTGGGCAGGGTATGGCATGTAAAACATACAAATTAATGTAACTAATTAGAAACGATAATAACTTGAATTGTAAGTAAATGGGCTGGAAAAACTACCTTTGACCTGATGTCTATTAGGTATATCATGACTTTGGATTTTGTATTCCCTTAATATTTCTCAACCGTTGTTACGCCATCTCCAAACTTGAGTTCTTCTTGTATTTGGTCAGGGCTCAAACTGCAACTCTTCAGTAAAGTAAACCGCATCCTAAATTGTCTGCTCTGCACACAGCATGTTTCGAGCTTTTCGATTACTGTGAGTAATTCGTACCTACACGTTTTAAAAGCAAAAATTCTGATGAGATCTGTTTCAGTCAGTTTGCAAAGCACTAACCAAAGCAATTGGATTTATAAAAATTTTGTTTCTTTTAACTCCATACATCGGCACTGAATTGGCATAGCAGTTCGCGGTTTTCCAGCATGCTGTTGTTATAGATGTCAAACGCTTGGTAACGCCGCCAAAATCGATGATACTCCCAACCAAAGCTGTTGGAACGTCAAACTGACTTTCACCACTTCCAATAATTCTAGTTGCTCTAAACATCTCACCACGGTTTAAATCATTGTTGATTAACTACTTTGCATCACCATATAACTCGCCACCAATATAAACTGCCGGAAAAATCACAAAATGGCTAAATTTTCTAAAAAAACGAAGGCAATTCTGTATAAACTTTAAACAACAAGAAAGCTTAAAACTTAACATTCAATTTATGAAACTGTCTATTTTCTGGCGCAAATTTAAAGCAACAGTGTTGACAATTTGCGTTCGTCTTTTATGGTTGGACTGCAATATTTTAGACGATACATCTTATTTTACCCTCAACAGTATATCTCGTAATGCATTGGTATTCTCATATTTCTAAAAGTTCCCCACAACGGAATTTCGTTTCGTGCACTTAGAAATTATATTCTGCACTTCTGTAGCAAGTTTGAAGCAGACATTTCGACGTATAAATATTTCATACTCGAGAGTGCTTGAAACTCTAGCAAATGTGAAGTGTGTTTACTTTCATAAGAGATGTGGGTATTAGCAAAATTAGAAAAGTTGGCTTTATAATTCAACTGGTGTTAATTATTAGTTATTACTTATTTGACCTCTAAACTGTTAAAAAGTTCTTGTGATTTTAAAATTGGCAAGAAATCAGAGAGCTGGTGTAAATAAACTAAAGGGAATTTGTCACATAATCGTTTTTATATTTCACATTTTCTTTGAAATCTGGCCTACACAATTTTAGTTGGTGAAGCTTTAACAAAACCCCACCAAATCCACAAAATGACGTTTGAGGACTACGAGTTTAAAGTTGACAGTCGATTTGTATTGCGTTTTTCTGGAGTGTTCTACTTCTGCTGCAACATGATACAGTGAAACGTTTGAAATACAAAAAGAACAGTTTCGGACAGTCTAAAATGATTGAGATTACTTTCGGTGCACTGTTTATTATCGTTCATTTTCTAGATGATATTTGTAGACCAACCTAGCACTTCAAGGCATAACAGGTGGTAATCATTAATCAATAACAGATTTCGTCGATTAATTTATTATTGCAAACAAACCAAAACACAGAATCAAAGATTAAAAGGACTCCCCCAATAAAATATTGACACAACCTTACAATAAAATGTCACATGTAGGAAATCCAAACACAGTTGGAACACAATCAGAACTTCCAGCCCCATGCAGGCGCAGAAATTGATTGCCTGAAACTTCCACAAAAATATGAAATTACTTTGTGTCTGTCTACGTTACCCAGTTGGCTAATAAAACGTAATAAAAGACGTTTAGGGGATCTCATAAAAATCATTTGTGCTTAAATATGCAAAATTTGTCTGTTAGGTATCAAACGGGGTTCTTTTAACTTTGAGACATCTGAAAGGGTCTTAAATATTTTTAATAGGTTTGTGAAGTTATAAAAAAATGTAGTAGTCGAATTTTGAATATTACGGAATCGAGATTGGTTTTTATTGTTTTGATTTGTAGTCAGATAACAGGATTTGGTTAAAATTTAAACCTATTTCAAATTTTATTTAAACTGAAGTATTTGTTTAAATTTGTATAAAAAGTTTTCCCACATTCTTCCCCCAAAGACTAGGTTTAAATTTCATTCGAAGTTTAATTTAAGGCGGAAGGCGACGAGCCTTGGCTTCGCATCGAGTCGTATTCGCCTACCTCAAATGTTAATACGTCCTTACATTCCTTGTAGCATAATAGTATATTACGTCACTAGGAGTAGAAAGCTCACTTTTTGTGCTGAGCTCAGAAGGTTGCGGTCGAGGCGGCAGCCGAGACCAAGCAATCTGGGCGAATCCAGATAAAATAGATATTAAATTTAGATAGAATTATTTAACCAGCTACGCTACGTGGGGTTTGCTTTGCTGCGAGAGGTTTTGTAGTGAAAGTCAGATTTAACTAACATGACATACGTAGGACTGAGCTGATAAACAAAATTGAAAGTACGGTAAGACATTTTATTTTCAACCTTATATAATCCATTCAGAAAACTCCTGTGACATAAAAGTCACCATGTGTTGGTTAATATGAAAATCCCTATTAGGCTATTAAAAACTTTTAGATTTGAGATTGGCGCACCTTTAAATTTAAATTTAATGCTTTTGTTTGTTTTTGTTTTCACTTTGACACTTAAATTATTTATTATTCAAGTTACGTTTTATAATTCATAATCTTTAGAGAAATGGATGAACAGAAGCACCAACGAAGTTTATTATCAAACTTGTATTATTAATAAACCCATTTTTACCTTGTTCTACTTAATTTTACGAAAATGACAAATGATTTATCATAACCTTACATTTCAGTTTGACGTTAAGTACATTCACTAAAAAAAGTTGATAGGTTCTGTACATAAAGTACACTCCCAAATTTTCATTTGACAGCGTAAACGTCACGGGAGTTTTCTGAATGGATTATATGTATTGCCTATATTACTAACTGTAAGTTGGAAAATTGGCCTTTACTGACTGTTACTTTCTACCCGGGTGGAAAGTGATCAGCTGATCCCACGCCACGCCCGCTGCCGTTAAAGGACAGCTTGTTTGTTCAAAATGTTAATTATTATTATTATAAATGATTCATATTCATTTATATGTATGGTTGAAAATAAAATAGTATACAAACCTTGGTGAAAAGTTTCATTATCTACTGTCTCGAGATATAGTAAACCTCGACGCTTCGCGTCTCGGTTAACTATAATTATCTCTCGACAGTGATGAACTACTTTCCACCTCGGTATGTAATATGCTATTTTATTACTAATTATTCTATAAATATGACCCTTGTAAAGCTATACATCATTTGGTGCGCCCCGCTAGCCGATGCAGAGCATGCTTAAAATCTGCTGCTGGAACGCTTCGTAGTTCCTTCGTTACGTTAATTTGGATCATCTTGATATCCTCTAATCGCTCTCCTTTTAGCTTGAAGTTCTACTTTGGAAACAAAAAGTAATCCGCTGGTGCCAAGATCATCGAGTACGGGAAATAATGTAGCACAATAACACTTTGTTTTGTTAAAAACTGACGAATTACTGCTGGATTGTGAGACGGGGCTTTATCGTTCAGCAAGAACCAATTTTTTCAGTGCAAATCGATTAATTTATTGATCTGCAAGCAGTCTGATCGTTAACCAATGATCGTCTTTCAGTGAAACGTGGACAGCTTCGCTGTTCGTCTGAGTTTGGCTGGTGCGGGGATACCCCGTGAATAATACAAGACAACAATAGAAATCGATGCAACTCGGCAACCCTATTCAGAAGGCTTTGAACTGCATGTTTTCCTTTGTTGCACATAAATCGAACCACTTACAACGTTTCTATTACAGTAGTCCTAAAACTTGTTAGCCACACTGTGTATATTGTCCGAACTTTCAATTAGGTTTTACAAATATTATTTAAAGTTAAAGTTACAAGTAAACATTTGGCCAATTTTACAGAGTAAGTACAAACATCAAAGCCAATAAAATGAAACAAAGGGTTTGATCCAAACTATTAGCAAATCTTACTATGAATTGAATTACATTAAATTAAATACAGAAAAATACTCTTACATACAAATCGCAGGAAACACCGCTGAGTTCGAAGGATGGGATCTGACGTCTTAAGGACATGACAAGCATTTCCTTTTATAAGAGTCAGATCCCCGCCTACATATATCGTTTTACGCTGAGGTCAACAAGCTGTTATCAGCGCTTTGTGCAGCTGCGAGATATCGTATTTCATGCACGTGGATGACCATAAATCTCACGAGTATAATGACCCTAAGTAATACGTCATATCAACGGGCGTGGCATAACATGATGTATACTAAAACGTCGCTTTATCACAATATCATTTGTATTTTTTAACAGAATTTTATTATATCTCTGTCATTTTTTGTATTTTCCTGATGAAGGTCAAAATCAATGACTGAAACGTTGAAATAAGGATGATTTGAAGACAATCCTTATAGTACCTTTTTTTTCAATTGAGAAGTCTGCTTTAATCTTTATCAGTCAGACGTTAATCAACATCGTTTATTTATTTAAATTTTTTATGAAGCAATTCCTCGCATTTTTTGGCCAAAGATTGGGTTTAAATTTTAGTTGAAGTAGAGTTTGATTAACAATAAAATGTTACAAGAAACCAAGCTTAAATCTCTTCATGGTTTATCTTTTGTAGTTAGACAACGCCATTTAGTTAGTTATATTCTAAGTTTTATAAGTATAACCTGAATTTTTGGTTAGTTGAAGGTTATCTATTTAAATTTTTTGTGAAGGCGCCCCTTGAATTTTTACGAAAAGATTAGGTTTAAAAAACCTTCAGAGTAGAATGTGGGAGTTTTAGCAGACGACCGATGTTAAGGTGGAGTCCGCCGTGCATCGGGTGAGTCAGGGGAGTAAGTCGAGGTGCGCGATGACGGTTTCAAAATATTAAAGTATTAAATTTAATTTAATTAAAATAAAGAAGTAGTGCAAAGGTTCTGTTTAGTTTCCCTAGAATCCCACAACAATGTGATTTAAACCCAAATGTTACCAAACGTAAATAGTTTCAAAAGCTTTACGACTAACATTTGGAATATTAAAAAACCGAAACTACCTTTTATTGTTATATTTTTTTCAAATCAGACAACACCATTTGCTAAATATTTTGAGTCTATCCTAAATTCTATTTCAACTTAATTTTTGGTTAGTTAAGGGTTATTTATTTAAATCCTTTATGAACCTTTTGGTTAAATGAAGGTTGTATATTTCAACTTTTATGAAGATTATTTCATACAAACCTTTAGCTAAATTCGCAATAAATTTAGATTTGCACAAGAAAAGAGTAAAGAAAAACAGAGTTCGGTCTAAAATAAAGGAAAAAGAAATAGATGACGGCGAAACCCCAACTTAAATTTAGATTTAAACTTGAATTTGGTTAATTTGAGAACAATTTAACCCAATTAAAACGTTAATATATGTTTCTTACATTGCATATTGAACCGAATCAAAGAAAATCTGCCATAATAATTTTTTAACTGAAAATTAAAAAAGGCGACCATTCAAATTCGAACAAAACTTGAAATATTAATTGATTCCGCTGAACAAAAATAAAAGGAGCTATAAAAGGCAACGAGTTTGAATTATTTAACTTAACTAAGGTGGAGTATAGTCTAACATTTGTAGCGAGATATGGAGAGGGATAAACTGAATAGGACCCACTTTGCACGGTCAGCAGCCCTCTTTGGTCTCCACCCTTGACCTAATACACGCAAACCACGATTGTAGCACAATTTTAACCTCAGACATTGGGCATCAGCTAAAATTCCTTTACTCTGCCTTAATTACTAATTTACGCTCTTCTATTTTTTACAAACCCACACTCTATATTAGAAAAGCCTGAAATGTTTTTACTACAATAAAAGTGAATTATTCTGATTTTGATTTAATTCAGTAATAAAATGAACAAACGCCCTCTTCAAACGTTTATCACAATTAATACATTAGCAAACAAAGCTTGACGACTGTTTGTTCATTTTAATCCTAAATTAAATTAACACCAGACCTTTCTACAACTACGCTTTAGTGTACGTTCGTTTAAATGATAACCTTTGAATGGTTATTCAGTAGGCTCGTAAATTATCGTTTACTAAAAAGCTTTGCCTATTAGGAGGCTATTTTATTAACTGATGATAAGTTTAATAAACCATAAAACTCTTGCGTTTAGGTATTTACGGATAGAAAACTTTTATTAATTTCATCAAATTCGTTTAGGTTATTTAAGAATCTTTGATGTTCAGGTATTTAGTTGTTTTTGGGTTCTTTTTGGGAACATTTTGGTCATATAATCTTGTATAGAAGAAATGGTTTTTGAAGTATGGCCTTTGGTTTTGGGAAACATTTTAAGTGTTAAGCGACTAACGGCGTTGTCTCAAACAAATTTATTTCTCCGTAAAATGTTTAGCTTTTTAAAGGAATTATCTTTCTGGGTAAGAATTTTTGTTTTTTTTTATTTGTTAATGTTTCCAGCATGAATAAAGAAGCTCTTTTTCATATTGTAAAGGCTGAGATTGGTCTGCCAAACGTGGGTTGTTTATTGATGAATTGTTTCGAATTATTACCGCCATTTTTTAAAGATAATTAAATATTGCTTAATTTATTTTTATTAGTATCTCGATGATTACCTTATTTTATAGTATTTTATTCTCAGATTTTCGAAAATTTGATATTCGATTATTTGTGTAAAACATGATATCTGATCAAGTATTTTGAGTTCATGAAGGTCAAAGTTCGTTTAAACTTGAATTAAGGAATTCGTATCAATGATTAGTTTTTTAAGGAAATTGTTTTAAACTAGACTAATTTTTTTCGGCTTTCTAAAATTTTAGAAACTGAATTGATAAATAATCTCCAATCTTCTTTTTATTTCTATAGAAAAGCCAAACTAAGTTCCTAGTTTTAATTATTTAGCTTTTTTATATTCGATTCTAGTTTTACTCATTGCCGGAGTGGCGAAGTGGTTAAGGCATTTGACTACAGCACGGACGGTTTCGGGGTCAAATCTGAGTCGGATGCTTTTCAGGTGGCTTACCAAGTCACTGAAAATAATTGGGAACCGAAACACGCTAGTGGAGTAGGGAATGTATGCGATTATCAAAGACGTAGTGCTTACCATAGCATTCCGTAGGCATAGTGTACGAGAAAACGACTTAGGAAGCCTTAACCCTTCCTCGCGGAGTGCAAGTGCCCATCGATTTCTTTGCCTAGTTTTACTCTGTCACGTGCTAATTTCGCTCCGTAAGATGCATTATTATAAACATGATCCTTTAAATTAATTAATTAAAAAAAAGTATTGCAATTTTATAACTTCCTAAATTTCATTTAAATCGAAAAAGAGAATTTTTTGGCTGACTGTAAGTTTTCTTTTGGCGAAGAAGATTTATTGTTATTTTCCGCAAAAGATATGAGATAACATTAACACTACCTGAAATTCAATACCTTTTGTCTGTTGCGACATATAAATCGGTTTGTTCAATAAATCTCTTCGGTTATCTCTACCATTCAGATTGCAACAAAGCCCGTAGACATTTGAGAGCCACCAAAGTGAAAACGTCCGAAATGTATCATTTATTGTAAGTGTCCCTTGTAGGCCCGAAATAATTTCCCTGATAACAGAAACACCTGTATTTATTGTTCACTTTAACCTAGTTTAACTGCGCCATCCTTTAATTTTCCTTTAGTATTTCGTATATTTCTCACTTAATCACTTCGTGTTACTTTCGAGGGTTGACATTTAAATTCCGCCAACTCTTTTTATTTTCAGACGAAAGTATGCTGCATTGCAGAAAGTTATTACATGACAAAGGAAAATATTTTGCCTTTTAAAAGCCGGCGTCCTGTGGGACGAATACGTTTATCGCTGAATTTTGCATGAGGATATAAAACCACGCGGTTTTTTCTGCATAGAGATTTGTTTTAAAGCTGTTGAAATTTTCGTTACTTCAGTTTATACTTAGGTATTCCTTTTGTCGAAATTTCTGACTGAAATTCGGAATTTTTGTTTGTAAACTAGCTAAAATGGCCAGCTGGATATCATTTTTACTGAAACGAATCCTGTAGGTGACATTTTATAATTGGGTTCTGAAAGTAATTTGTAGTTTTGTAACTGAAACAGCTGCCTTCATTCCGTCGGTGCAATTTTGAGTATCGAAGTGTGACTTTTTTGAGTGATTGGAAAATAATCCCTCTGGGACGCTTGTCTTGTTTATTATTGGTTGTATTAAAAGAACTGCATAGGAAGTAGAAAAGGGCATCTCTGACAACAATTAGAAAGAGTCAAATAAACAACAAAAGTGCGTGGATATGTTTGAGTTCGGGTGTAAGTATAAGCCGTGAATTGTTTGAATTTATCTCCATTAAATTCCCAACGAGGACGTTGCAAAAAAATACCATCAGATAAACCGAACAAAAGGGTAGTTATCCCCACTGAAATGTCATATAAAGGCAAAAAAGGGGTTACGCGTCTCACTTTGCTAATTGAAATGGATTACAGACGAATTTTACGCGTTTATATACTTACATCAAAACTATTAACAGGGCAATGTGAAAACCGACCTCTCTAAATGAAGTCATTTTCGCCGACGAAAGCGATAATTACCAAATTTTAACTAAGTAATTTCGTGCTTTTCCCGTATTTTTTGTAAAAAGGTAAATTCGAAAATGGAGGAAGCGTTTCGTCCTAATATATTTAATTTTGTGAACCGAATTTGGAGACCTTTAAAAGGAAGCGAAAATTCATTAAATTTAATCGTTGTTATCATGGTTTATACGAACCGCGTACAATAAAAAAGGGAGAGTTTAATGCCCCCCTTTTGTTATTTGTAGGTGAGATTTTGTCTTGCTGCAAGGTTGCCATTTTATTGTTTTTTTTTGCTTTTTTAAGCAAAGATATCCTTCGTAAATCTCAGGAAAAAATAAATCAATTAGGAAAAATTCTTCGTTAAAATGTATAAGCAAATTAAAAATCATTTTCCATCCAAGCTATTTCTTTAATGTGTACCTTATTACAGCAACGGAAAAAAAAGTTAATAGGCAGGCGTTTTCTCCTTCCCAAGTAAATCTGGGACTCTGAGAAGCATAATTTGAGTAAGTAAAAGAAACGTAATCTAAAAACTTGGTCGTTAAAATCACTTATCTTTTTACTCTGAGAGCAACGCTTAATGTAAATAAATTCGACCAAAGTGAAGCAGGTAGTAAATTGAAATTATAAAAAATAGGGTAACTTTGATGTTAAGACCGAAGCTTAATAAGAATTTCTCATAAACCTGGTAAATTTAGAAAAAGATCTATTAATGTGATGTAATTTTACTTAGGTGTAGTAATCTTGGTGAAAAAATACGGGTTTTACTGGGATGCTGAAATGTTTTTCCTAGACCGGGGAGTTGAAAGCAGCTCGAGATAATTGAGGAGTGACCTTTCTAAATTTTGATCGTAGAGATATTCGTCCTTCTCATGACTTTTGTTTTGTTCCCAGGTCTGTGGAATTTTCTTAATATGAGGGGTTTAAGACGTGCTATTTAAATATGGAGTTATGCAAAATATTCCTTGCTGAAAAATGAAAATTATTTGGGGTTTTAATCGATGTGGGGGGATACTAGATACTTTAATAAATTAAAATCTTTGACCAATTTTGATTGATGTAGCAAAACAATAATGAATAGTAAAGTATATCCCTATAAATTAAAATAAAAATCAGATTTTTTAGGTTACTAACTGATGTTATTTTTTTCAGGTGAGTACTTCTGCTATTTTCTTGGGTGCGAAACTCTGTGCAGGACATTAGCTAGATGTCAGTAAGGTAATATTAAATTGTAACGAATAAATAAGAAGCAAACAAGTCTATCCTTCCTAAGAATTTAATTTATTCTTTATTTGGTTTACTTAAGAAACTTTTTGAAGGATTTCGTAGAAAAATTCAGTCCGATGTTCTCGGACTTATTTTAAGACAAAAAGCTTCCATCAAAGTCCGGAGGCTCTTCACTTTCGAAAAGAAAAAATCTTAAGTTTAGTAAATTTCAAAAACCTGTGGGAGCATTAATTTCAAATTTGGGGTTCACAAATGAAAACACCAATAGCTGTTCACAGATCACCAGTCGCGTGCGCCTTTGCGGAACATTAAAAATGATATAATTTATATTTACTATATACACACTTTTGATTGATGATTTTTTGTTTACTCCATATTTTGTCAGGCATCCCCATATACAAAGAATTTCATTTTTCCCTTTCCCATGTATGTGGTAATACCACCGTATTCAAGGGCTTTTCCATCTTTTAACTTTGTAAGGATTTCCATCATTTCATCAACTGTTATTTCTTCTGATACCTCCTCACTCCCTTCTTCTGTTATTTCATTTACCATGTTATTGTTACACTCTTTATCTTCTTCGGTAGCTTCAAGTATTTCTTGGAAGTGCTCCCTCCATTTTGGCATAATTTCGATTTAATCTGTTATTAATTAGCCTTCTTTTATTTTTAATTCTTGGTTCACCTTACTGCTGGTTTCCATTTCCTTTCCAAAATCTTTCAATTTTTCTCCCTTAGCTGATCTTACCATCACTTTGACCAGATTGTTTCCCTAAAATGTTCTGATATTTAAGTATTTTTTCGACTTCTCCTTCCTTAATCTCCTCTGTTCTTTACGTCAGGATTTCACGGTTTAGTTTGTTTCTTACCGCTGCTTTTCCTATTTATACTACATATTTACATAGCTGCTCTTTCTTGGATGCTTACTGCGTCTGTTAGATTGTCCTGTCAATTCTTTTTTTGTATTATTTAGCTGTTTCTCTGTTCTTTAAGTTATAAGACTTTATATTCAGTTTTTCAACTGATTCATTTGTTGCTTGTTTATTCCTTAGCTCGAGTTCTTCTCGCTTTCAATTCTAACACGTGATTGTTATGTATTTCTAGATCTTTTTTTACTTTAAAGTCTCTTATCATGTTGTTGTTATTAATCTCTACTTATATGTAGTCGATAATTGAGCTCTGTGTTTCCACTTTTCCATATCTTGTAAATTTATGCATGTCTTTATGTTCGTAGTAGGTATTTGTCGCTATTTATTTATATATTATAATACTCTGGGCGATACCTTTCCATTCCTTCAGGTCTTAGGCTGTCCCTCTCCAATCCAATAAACCCACCCTTCACCGCCTCCAAACATCCGTTTCGTGGTCATCCCCTTCTGCTGATTCGTGCCTTGTTTGTTTTGAGTAGCATCTTTGGCAATCAAGTTCCCTCCACTCTTTCCATGAGCCCTAATCAAAATACCCTTTGCGCCTTTCCAAATTAAATTATTTCTTTTTCCCCATATAACAGCTATTGTAGCTGTTCATTGGTCCTTCCCGCCAATGCGTCATCTACTTTTTCTTCGAAGGATTTTTCTTTCCCATACTTCTAACATTGCACATTCGTCCATATTCAATGCCCATGTCTCATAGCCTTAAGTCAAACGTTTTTTCCATAGTCGTTTTTCGCTCCTATTCGTATGTACTATATACGTCTTTGTTTCATTTATAGTCACAGCGGCCTTTTCTGCTGCTTTGTATAGTTTTCTTGTTACTCCCTTCAACCCTTTTTCTGTTCTCGCCATTATTTATTGCACAGTACTCTAACATTTTTCTTTCGTCATTGTTTACTTTTCCTTTTCCATATAGGTACTCCAATTAAATACTATTTTTCCTCTCTTCAGCAACAAAGATTTTTTCCTAGCTACTTTCTGCAGCAATATTTAACTCTTCCCAAACCTTGTCTTTGATTTCTTCTAGCTGGTCTTCATTCCTATGAACTGCCATTATTGTCATTTCGTTCCCTTACTTTTGAGATCTGCTGATAGTATTCGTTCAATCCATCCCTTCCAATATTGTACCTCGTTTCTTCGTGTCTTACTTGTCTTATTAACCACCAAATTTATTTTTTAATTCTCATCATCATCGCCAATTTCAATTCATATTGGATGTGGGCTTCTCTTAATGAATGGCATTCTTGTCTATTTTGAGTCATTTGTATCCAGTTGAAGTTGGTCACTCTTTTGATATCATCGGTCCATCTCATGAGAGGTCTTGCTTGTGATCTTTTTCTTAGGATAGAATCTTCGTTCACCTATCATTCTCCAATTTCGCCACGTGGTCTGCCCATCGCCGTTTTTGTTTTTATATTTTTTCCACTACGTCTTCTGCATTAGTTATAGAGCTTATCCACTCATTTGTTTTTCGGTCTCTTAAGGGCATTTCCATCATTGACCTTTCGATGGCTCCTTGTGCTTTACTTAATTTTTTTTATTTTTGTTTGTTAGTGTCGAGGTAAGTCAAGAGAGACAAGATGATCTGATTAAATAATTCAGTTTCTAATTTTTGGTTAATTCTACTCCTGAAAATGTCTTTCCAATCAGCGATGTTATCCTTTCTAATTATCCAGATTTCTTTTTACCCCTGTTCTCCCTTTTTTCCACGTTCCCATATTCTTATTATTACTATCTTTCCTCTCAATTAGCGTTTTGGAATTTGATCTTAGGACCTTGTCCTTAGTTTTTCGATTTTACCAGTTTCTTTTTTTTTCTGTGTTCCAAAGCCTTTCTATTCCGTCTGCTTCCTATACCATATTTTTGTAATTTTACCATTCTTTCTTGCCTTCTGATATTTGCTTGAATTTCTATTTCTTCCTTGACTAGATCGTTGTTTATGTCAACAGTTATACTTTTCAGGTTGCTCAGTTTATTTTCGCTCTCCATATTGTTAATTCTTCTTCGAAGGTTTCCCATCCCTTTATCTTTTGTCTCGTTTAATCTTTACTTTCATTTCTAGCTGTTGTTTTATGAAATTTTCCATATATTATTATTGCCATTATGTTTTACTTCAATTTCCGTTATTACACCATTTCTTTCTCCCCTGATACTCTTGCAGTTGTTCTATATTAATGGCCATATTTTTAATTTTCCTCGTTTTTTAGAATTATTTCTCTATAAAATTTGCTGGATTCCTTTTCGACTGCGATAAAGAAAAATATTGAATTTTTTTTAAATTTTTCCCATACAGTCTTACACCCAACGTGCCTGCCTTTAACAAACGTAAAGTATTCGACCAAGCTACATCTAAATAATAAATTCACATTTTAGACTATTCGAACTTAAACCTTTAATTAATTCAGTTTCTTTTCTTTCCATCTGATTTCCTTTTTGTATTCAATTTGCTGCATTCCTGTTTCTTCCCCTTATTAATATATTCATCTGTGTCTATCTATATCCGTAACCTCTTTTACCTTTCGGTGTCGAAGCTGATGCATCAGCGTATGTGGTCTTATACGGATGAAATAATTTCCATAAATTTATCCATTTTATCTACTTCTTTGCCTTGCATTTCCTTTGCTGGTGATTTTGGCCTCTTTTTTGATCTTCGAAATACTTGCGCGATTTTTCTTCTCCTCGTTTCATCGTTCCTTCATCTGGTGTGTAACTGTCAGTGTCCAACGTTGTGTCATATTTTTCACCTTATTGTTGATATAGTTGCATTCACATTTACATTCATAATTCACGTGCATTTTTCAATTCATAGATTCCGGTCCATTACAAAGTTCTAATAATAATAAGTTGAACAGATGTCCATTTTGTTCCGTTATAAGAATAGCAAATATTCTTAAGAAGCCATCGTGTTAGTAGAAAACGACTGATTATTAATTTTTATGTTTGTCCAAATTTAAAATTAAAATTTTCAAGGAGGTATTTTAGGACGCAAGTTTATATGAAATGAATTTTCCCCCAGGAATCGCCAGCATCTTCTTCACGTATTTATAAAACACCCTGTCTAGTCTGAGCTAGAAATCTGATTGAACATAGTAAATGGAACCTGAGGTTATCGAATTAATCCTCAATCCTTGAATGTAAATTTTGCATGTATGGAGAACTCATTCAATAAAAGCATCACAGCGAAAAGCGTCTGACCATCATTAATTCGCCTAGAAAAGATTTAATAATAAATCATGTAATGTACCCGGCATTTAGAAATAAATCTGCTGTACTTCCTTTTTCATTTTACTTTTTGAATAAAATTACATGAAAGGATGAGCACGTACACTGTGGGCGTTTCAAAATTAAACGGGAAATTTTAGATGTATGATTTAGCACATTCTAACTTTTCATCCGGTTTGTGGTTGTTACATGGTCAAATGAAGGAATTTAAAATTTAAAGTTTGCCCTTTCACTTTCGGTTACTCATTTAGTGTATTTTGTTTCCCCGTGTTGGATGTAAAATATTTATTAACAAGTTAATTTGGTAATGGCTGCCAAAATATGTTATCATTATTTAACTGCCCGGCAGATATTTTGTACGTTTTTCTGTGTTTGCGTTCTATCCATTGATTTTCATTATACAGAGATTTCCTTCTCCTTTTTTCTAATTACCGTCCTTTAATTCCTTTGGCTTTAACTTTACGAGATACCGATTTTGTTATTCTCCTCATATTCCTTTTCATTTCAATAGGTTTACAGGTTCGAACCAATTAATTTCGTAAGCTACGATACTTTTCCCTCATTTCGTGCAGTATTTATGTAGGTTAATGAATTTCTTCTGATCGCTGTTATTTTCTTGTTACATGACCACAGCTGCATTTGCTTTAGTATTTTGTGTTCACTCATTATTTTACTGTATGAGTGGTTGCATCCTTTAAAGGGCTTGTTAAGTCGGTGTCTTTTGAAGGATAAGGTTAGCTCCCTACTCAGTATAAGTACACGTTAAGAGGACCATAGAATTTCTATTTACAGTAGTAGTAGTAGTAGTAGTAGTAGTAGTAGTAGTAGTAAAGAGCCATTGGTATAGGTTTTGAAAATTATGTTTACTTTTATTTAAATTTAACTGAACACCAACATTGAAATGTTACATTGAACTAAAGATTAATAACTACGACATGCTAGATCTAACCTTTTTGATGAATTTTTCAGGATGTCCTTCGGTAGACAGGTCTTTTCTGCAGTCTTTATATACGTAATATTTCTCGCAGTTAAAGCAGCTTTATTTTAACTTGAATGCTGTGAGTCAGAAGTATTCCATTGACTTCTCTAACGCTTCTTCCACTAAACCTTAATGATATTATACATTCCTCTTCCAAACATGGGATTTCTAACCTCCTCTCAGGTCTACTGGCCAGTACCTTCTTTGAGTACTGGTTGCAGTAAAGTATTCTTACGAATTGCAATTCTATCATGATGTTTTATACTTCTGGCGTGGATGACGTCCTTAACATATGGCACTCGTAAATCTTCATGTAGGATCTGATTGGACACGTACCAAGGTGCATTAGTCAACATTCGGAGGATTTTGGGTTGACTTCTTTGCATTATGACTACACTGGAATTACTAGGTACCATACCTGCAGATCGGTGCGATGACGGTCTTGTACAATTTCCTAAGAACAATTTGTAGATTTTACATATCAACCAATATATTTTTTTTAATTTTGAAGTCCATTTGCTTTCTCTGCTTGGCTATATGTTCTCTCCAAGTAAGTCGGAAGTCCAAATGGAACCCTAGATATCCTATAGTAGAAGCTCTTGGTATTTCTGTATTATTTATATGTATCGGTGGGCATTCTCCGTTTCTCAATCTAAAGTCGGCATGCTTAGATTTGCTTTCATTGATTTTAATCTTCCACCGTTGTAGCCAGGTTTGTAACCGATCCAGGTAATTTTGTAAGATATAGGAGGCTTTTATGGGGTCTTCATGCGTGGCAAGAATAACGGTGTCGTCCACGAAAATTCCAGTAACAGTGTCTCTGATAGTCGGTATATCAGCAGTATAAAGACACTCCGTTGTGGAACTCCGGATTTGATCGGAAAAATTTCAGACACCTCCCCATTTACTTTGGTTCTAAATTCTCGATCACTGAGATAAGACTTTAATAGACTGTTAATAGACTGTAGTAAGTGAGTGGTAGGAATTCTTTGATTTTATAGAGGAATGTAGCATGCCAGACCTTATGGAAGGCTTGGCTAACATCTAGAAAGACTGAAGACGAAATTTTATTTCCTTGAGAAAAGAACAAGTTTTGGGGATTATACAAAATCGTAAATTTATGAAACTTCAAAAACCTGTTGAGATATTAATTTTAAATTAGCCATACATAAATGCAACGGCAATGGCTATATTGTTTGTGCAGTTAGTTAGCCAGTTTGCTTGTAAATCGCCTTTATACGGCAGCGTACGAAAATGCTATATCGCTGCATCTTTGTTCAGTTTTGATAAGTTCTTTTTTTAAATGACTTCATTGAAATTCTCTGCCCTTTACAACTTATTTTACTTGTTTCGTTATTTTACTGCTTATTATTTACAAGCTATAGATTTCCAGAGAAACTGTAGCTACTTGATCCAATTGCCGTGGTGAATAAGACCACATTTTTTCCTATTTGTATTATTTTCTTTTCCCACAGATCCTGGTGTGTTTTAGCTTGATTTACTATCTTCCATTTTTCCTTTCCTTAATCATACTTCTCTAGTTTTGTAAATTTTGTTAGTCTTATATTCTTTTCTGTTTGGTCCTTCCACCTTACTCTCCGAAGTGGCGAAGTGGGTAGTTGGTTTATTATTAGAAATTAATATAAATAAGTTACTTTAATAATTTAGGTAGAGTATTTGACCAACATCGCCACTTGAATATTGCTTGGCTTTTTACGAGAGGTTTTCATTCATTCAAATTCAACTAAAATTCATGTATTTCATATCTGTACTTTATTTTTGCATAATAATATAAATTGTGCATTGATACTAATTATTACAAGTCAGGCTTTAAAGTAAAGTTATAAAAATTAATCTAAGTCTCAATTCAAAGTATACTAATATAAATTATTCTTCCAAGTCCTGATTACATTGAAAACGACTAAGACCATAAAATGAATTTTCAATAATTTACACAAATATTTTACGGAAGTGCGGAATTATAATTTAAGTTGAAAATAGAAAAACAATCTTAGGTACATGTATTCATTGGAACAACATCTTGAAGGGTGTCGATTTACCATAGGTACTGCTTGTTTGATGGCTGGATATAAACCATGGCTTTAGCGTGATTTCATTTAGCTCTCAATATTCAGTATCTTATCTCATGCACGTGTAGAATGCATAACTGCATTGATGTAAGTAGAAGGTATCAGGTTTCACCGTTCATTGCACTTCCATATACATGCATTTAAAAGATGCAACCATGACACGGCGCGTGCGGCTGGCCAGTGAATGACCTGATCGAATAACGCCATATCAACCTCACGTGCAAGTGAATTGAATACATGAAATGCATTTCAAACTTCGCTTAATATTTTTACATTCGTCTTTGTTACAATATTTCTAAATAAGTCAAGCGTATAAATTTCGGTGTCCTTCCCCTTATAAGAAGACAGGTGGATGAAGAATATGTTCTTAAGGGGCCTTCCGGTTAGTAGAAACGCCCATTAATTTTCAATTTGTATCCAAATTTGAGCTACAAATTAAAATCAAAGTTTTTACTCAATTGTTAAACCTTCGTGGGATGTATTCGTTGCAGAAAAAAGAATTGTGCCGTGCATAATGTGTGTGAATAAAACGAATTTTTGTACAGATATGTTCATTTACTAATTGAGATGTGTTTACATTGCCTTGTTTATGTATTTTGGAAGTTTGCCTATTTGTTTTTTTTTAATGATTTTAATTATCATATTCATAAGTGTGACACCTTGCACGTGTTAACAGAACGTCTTCCGGGTTGGGGCCGTGTCATTGTTGAAATAGAAGAACTGACACTGACCGTGGAAGTCTTCGTATTCACCTTGCATGTACCTTTTTCTAAAATTAGTAGTTTGCATGTCACTGAACAAATTTGGTACCAAGATCTTCAACAATTAGCCTACTCAAATTGAAGATAACAATCCTAACGGGCGGCTTAAACAAGAATTAAAGACATTTCTTTCAACTAAGTCCTCTCATTCGGTTCGCGATTATTGGGACTACGAAATGTGAACAAAATCTGGCTGCTTGTGGTATATGCTATACGTTTACATGTATTTGTATGTCTGTAGTTGCTCACATTTTGACGATTTCTTATCTCGCTAACCGAGAACGGGAGGAACCCCTAACCGGTATTGTTATATTATTACATGTAACAATAAACGTTGATGATTGATTGTTAATTGTTGTTAATTTTTTCTTAAGTACATATGTTTACATAATAATTACCTTAACGCATTTGAGCGTTTTGGAAAACCAAACAATAATTGCTCTGCAACATTTTCAGCTAGTCTTTATGTCATTCTAGCCTCCCGAAGTGATTAAACTATGTGCAAGTACGAGTAATAAATGAGATAAAAGGCTACAATAAATACACCACTCCTATCATCCGTAACATTTCCGTAGCTGTAAGCCAAATAAGAAACCCAAAAGAAAAAATGTAAGATTTATGCGAGTCATACATCTTGTGTCTGCAATAAACACAACAATGACGCAATACATTCCAAGATTCCTTGGTAACCTAAGAAATACCGTTGCTTTCTCCAAATGTAGGTATTTAATTCAATTTCCATGAAGTGAATTTACATGTTAACACATGAGGAAACAAGTTTCCGAAACACCTCGGTTAAATGCAATAGTGTTAAAATGACTTAAACTTATCTTCAGCATTTAATTTCCTGGAACTGTTTCAATTTCTCCTGTAATTATTTAGCGGATTTTGTCTTTTTGTTCGGTTTAGAAACTGGGTTTAATTGAGTTACGTACTGTTAAGTATTAGCTTGGCGTCGATTGGATTTTGACTTTATTCTTAATTAAATACAAAAAGAATTTAACTGAAAATGAAATTTCTGATTTTAAGAGGATTTTTTTCAACAGACATTTCCCTTAGAATAAAATATCTTTCAAAGGGAAAATTTCGATTTGAGAATTCTTTACCTTAGATATCAGATTAGGACTTTCAAGATAAAATATCAAGAGCTTTGTGCTTAACTTCAAGAAGGTTTGCTTTATCTCTTCGGATTACTTTTAAACTCCACATTTTCTTTTGAAATAAAACCGACTTGGTAGGTACCTATGTTTTGGACAAAACGAACTGCTGGTTTTATATTTCATATTTTCGATTTTAAGGGTTACAATTAGATTGCTCCTAATGTTATTTTTGAGGTACAGCATAACTGCTTATTACAGGAACTAACCTGGATGTGCTGTTAGTTTAATTATTACAGACTTTTAATTTGAAACGTTCGGGATATTTTAAAACAAAAGGTTCATGAAATCCAGTGATAGTAAATTTTATATTTCAAAAGTATTTGGTGGATTAAATTTACTAATAAAATTCCAGATTTATTCCTGCTGAAATGTAAAATTTAAGAGTGAGAGTTGAAATCTAAAAATGTTCACGTAAAATCCGGCAGTTATCACATTTTACCCTTCTATTTATCCATATAAAACAAATTTTTCGCCCGGACAGTTTTATTCAGTAATAAAACTCGCAACTTTTAATCTAACCATCAGTTCGGTTTAGACCGTGTAAATTATAAATTGTTAAAATTTCCAACGCACCCCTATTTTCTCACACGTAATCAACTTTTTAGAAATTTAGTAGATGAAAAGTGGAATTTACGTTCACGACAGAAAAGGCCTATTGACATCAGCTGGTGACGTTGTTTTATTTCTGTTCAATTGTTTTTAGCTTGGGGAAATATTTGTCCTCTTCATTAATTCTTTGGCAGGTAATTATTTAATCGCTTACGTTTGTTGTGACGATTACATTTTATTATTTTTTTAATACAACTTTAATAATTTATTTACAATCTACATCAAAAAATAGTATTACGTGGGTCGCAAATATGGCAGCGCCATGTTCAAAATCGATTCACGACCGATAAGTATGTTCCTGCAAATGAGCCCTTGCAGAGTTTCAGCTCAGTCAATTGTGAGGTCATTATTTGGTTATGCGAAGTAGACGAACGTGCTAGTATTTTCAAAAATGTCGAAAAAATATCAAGTTAGCTAAATCGTGTGCTTGGCGAGCCTTCCCCTTTATTTAAGACCATACATTTATGAATTCATGACTTCAAATGTAATAAATCGCGCAGCGTATGCCCAATTGATGTGATGGTGACTAAGATCCAGTGATCAAAGATTGAAGATCAGGGAGATAGCAGACATGGTAGGGATCTCAACTGAACGAGTTCATCCATTTTACATGAATATTTGGAGATAAAGCTTTGTGCACGTTGGGTGCCGCGTTTGGGTCTTTAGACCTAAAGCGTATTCAAATGGACATGTCGTCTGCGTGCTTAGAGCGTTTCAAGCATAAGCCCAATGATCTTTTGCGCCGTTCGTGACCATCGATGAAACATGGATCCACCACTTCATGCCGGATTCGAAAGACCAATCAATCCAAACAATGGACAGCCAAGGGGAAACCTGCCCCAAAAAGGTGAAAACAATGGCATCTGCCGGCAAGGTCGGTTTTCTGGGATTCACAGGGTGCAATCTTTATTGGCTACCTGGAAAAAGGAAGGACAATCACTGGAAAGTACTACTCAGGCTTGCCAAAAAGGAATCCTCTTCCATTAGGACAATGCAACTGTTCACACGTCAACGGTTTCCATGGCTAAAATTCATAAACTCAGGTTTGAATTACTGGATTATCCGCCCTGTTTATATTAGATTTAGCCCCATTTGGCTTCCATTTGTTCCTGAACCTTAAAAGAGCAGGACAATGATTTTCCGGCAAGAATGAGGTTCGCATTGTTTCCCCATTTACCTTACTCTTCAAACGACCCACATAAGTAAATTTTCTGACGATGTTAATCCTGTGAACCAGGCATCCAACGACGCCCCATCGACCAACATCTGTTTAATTCTTGAATTCAGGCTTTCGCGGCTGTTGTCCAATAAACTAATATTTCCGGGTGTTACCGTGGTCGTTCAATTTCGCTTGACGTTTCGCTGCTCATACTGTCAGCTTCTTCAGAAGTTATTCTAAAGACCGTCTTTAGAATAACTGTTGTCCGGATTTCTTCTGAGACAAATTATTGGTGATTTACCAAGCTGCATTTACTAACGCTTGAAGCACTTTTGATTTAAATCTTTATATGATTTTTATTCTCGTTGGCTTGGCACACCCCCATAATTGAAGTCCATATGCCCATACATACATACATAGATTTCAACATGGCTTTGTATTATAACACTTTGTTGTTTACTAATAACTTGGATTTCCATCCAAGGAGACAATACGTTTGCTTAAATTGTAGGTCTAACTGTATGCGTTTTGCTTGTATGTGTTTATGCCACGTTAGTCTTCGTCCAAATGAAGATCGAGGTATTTGGTTTCTGTTTTTTAAGGCACTGATTCGCTTTCTCCATTTTTGAACCACTTGGTGAGAAGGTTTAGATGAGCTTGGATATTTTCGGATGCCGTACTTGGGTCTTTATTTGCGGAAAGAATCGCTGTAAATGTTGCAAGTAGTGTACTATCAAATTCGAGCATATAAATGGTATATATTAGGTATAGCAAGGAGCCTAACACACTGCCTTGGGATACACCAGACTTTATAGCACGATAGTCAGAGAGAACAACTATATGTTTAACTGTAAAATTTCTGTCGCATTGGCCAGTAGGTTGGTTCACCTGTTGTAAGACAATTATTATCAGTTATCGCCCTCAATATATTTCGACCTTTTGTGGTAATTAGCCTGGAACTCCAATGGGTGTGCTTGCTGCCACAAAGGGTTTGTAAGAATGTTTTATAGTCTTCAGAAGAGATTGTACGGCGTGGCGCGCAGCAAGTACCTGGATACTGGTTGCTTGAATTTCAGGAGTTTGTTATTTAGGTAGTTCATGATGAGATTGATTGTAACAGTAGCCCCATCATGTACAGCATCGTTGAGGTGGATGGTTTTGTAAATAGAGTGTAGTAGTATTTTAAACACCGTTCGGCTGGTAAAGTGAGTGGAATGTTATATTCAAAAATGTTAGTACTTCTTACTTATGATACGGCAAGCCGTTCGCGTTCCATGTATCAATAATATTTGGCATTATGAATTGATTTTGTTTATAACTATTGTTAGAAGTTGTTGTTTGGCTTAATAATTGCGAAAACATATTTTCCAATCCGTTAAGGAACATTGCTAGTTGTTCTCCTATATTAGCTGTTGGTACCTGTTCAGTTGCAGTGTCGTGATTTCTTAGAGATAATGTGTCTGCGTATGCTTTTTGATTTTGGGAGGGGATTTGGTCTGAATGATTGTTTGGAGTAGTAGGACTGGGAAATTGTATTTGGGAATTAGGAATAGCTAATTGATTCTTGTGTTTTTATTTCTCTCTGTTACTAAACCTTTGTAAACCGTACAACCTTTGTAGGTCGGATGGGCACCTCCGCATACAGCGCATGTCGCTGGTAAATCTTTGGGCTTTACATGTTTTTGTATCTTGTTGTCTACTGCCTACACAGTAATATGATTTAATGCAGTCCGCAGTCATACCAATTAAACTATTTAGGATTTTTCGTAGGAGATTCTATGGTTATTTTAGTATGGTAAATGTATTTTTGTTTGAATATTTTGTTGTTGTTCTCTTGGAGTTCTTGATAGGGTTTTTTAAATTTCCCGTATTTACTATTTATTGTTTCGAATTTTGTGCCCCGTCATTGCTAATTCTGCTTTTATATCATCTACTGACACAGAGTGATGTAGGTATTTAATAACAACAATGTTTCTCCTTCAGTTATTTGAGTTTGGAAGTTTGGGGCACCATATATAAATGTAGGTGGAGGTCTGCGAGTTTTCGATTGGGAATTGTTTACGGTTGTCTGGGGGACTACTATTACTATCATTGCTCATTAGCTGGATGGTTTGATCTACATGAACACACCACAGGCATATGGAGAGAAGATGGCAACGCCCTTTACGCGGCTTTAAGAAGAAGAAGAAGAGTACATTTTAGAAGGAAAACCTTGGTGCATATTATATATGTGGTATCGAAGTTGGACTGGGAATTGGAGGTTGAGTGGCGCCATATGAAACTCCTGGTTGTTGATAGTATATTTAGTTTTAGCTGTTAGATGATAGATTAAGTATATATACAAATAGATTTGGTTGAGGTTATATTGGAAACATAATGCCCTATCAGTCTGTTTATACTTACTGGTGATTTTGAGAATATCTTCTTCTTCCTTCTCATTTGGCCAACGCCTAGGCCAAAGGCCTGTTATTATATTATGCATAATTATATTATTATATAACTCATAACTATGAGTTCTGTCAGCCCTCTTAACACGTATGCCGGGTAGGAGGTCAACCTTACCCGTCGAAAGAAGCGAAGGAGATTAACGGTTATCAAAGGTGGAACATTTTACAACTTATACAGTATTGCCTGTGTAGTAGTTTCTACGCAAATAGAATTAAACATCTTAGTAGGTCGTGCAAATCCTTTGATTGAATTTATTTTTAGTAAAGAAGTCAGGTATTCCATGACTTTGTAATTTGGTTTTCGCCACTGAAAATAGGTAACAAAAAAAGCCCATGAAAAAAGATAAAACGTTTTAATATTCGTTAATTTAACTTGATAAACGATATTACTCGGTTTAATTATTTTGTTAAGCCATTAGCTCTGTTGTTATATCCGGTCATTTTGTTTTAAACGAGGTCAGTGTACGACTAAATTAATAAGCGGCGTTGAAAATTCGCCCATCCTTAATATTCATACATTTCATTTATCACCGTGTGTTCACTAATCCCTATTAGTTTCCAGGAATTAAGCAGTTATTTGTGAGTCCTTTCAGATCCATCTGGTGTATTATATGGTAATCCTGACAGGTTTTCCAATTCTCCGGGTGCATGTTTGATTTATGAACTTTAATTGCCCTTTTATTTACCTTTTAGTTTACAATTCGTAGTTAAGGACGCCCGTATTTACTCAGTAATTGTTTCTTTTTTCGCCTCTTCCTTGGCTTTTCTCTTACAATATAAAGCAATTATGTCTAATTCAGACGCCCAGTTGTGTTAAATGCGATTTTCTGTGGTGTTCAAGTAAATTTCTGAACAATGGTGGTACGTCTGGAATTAATTGGGTGAAAGAGTAAACGTCGTCTTTTGATTTCGTTTCTTTAGACGATAAAAGTACAATTTCTGTTTTAATTTAATTGGACTGTTGAAAAAGGAAACAACTGTGATATTCGTAGCAACCTTACGAACGAATACTTTGATCAAATTGCTTTTATTTTTGATTTGATTCATTTCCTCTCAGTATATGCCTCATTTGTTTTATATCATGCTTTTATCAATATTATTTTGTTATTTGTAACATTTTAATGTATTCATGATTCTCGGAAATTATTTATCTGATTATTTTTTAAACAGTCCTGTCAGCCAATCATAATGAGAAAAAAATTCAAATCGACCAATAGCATCAAAATTACACTGATAATTAGCTAGTAGCTGATTACAGCGATAATTTTTTCACGTTGTTTCATTGGATCACAGAGAAATGCCTGCTCTGTGATTGGATCTTTGTTTAAATAAATGCATAAAAAGTTAGGTTTGACTTTGACAAACGTTAAGACTGTCATCATTGTGTAATAGTTTAAAAAATAATCACGCCGAATTACATTCGTGGTAATAATTTTTTTTGATAATTTTACCTAGATTAGCACTCATCTTTATTGCTATTAGGAAATTCCACTCGTGGACTTCGTCCACTAGTAATGTATTCTTCCTTTATTGTTATTCAACTATATTTATCTTATCATTTATGTTACTGTATGAACTAATCGTTTACTCTACTAGATATAATGATGTTATTTTCCAACGACTCAGACTACAAATTGTTTATCCAACTTTGTACCCTGATTATCTATTTTCGATGCTATATATATTTGTGTGTTATTATTGAAAGTTAGTCTTAGTAACATTATTGTAATAACAACGTCCTGATGCTGCTCTGTACTCCTATGAGAATAAATATCATAGTAAAATAATAATTTATATTTTATTTTATTCGTTACGACCACGAAACGTAACTCACTCGTGAAATTTCCATAGCAATAAAGATTCGAGAATCTAGTTAAAATTATCAAAAAATTATCACCACTTATGTAATTACTGTTGATAATTACATTTTCACTAACAAAACCGGACGTGAAATACGTTGGTGTATTTTGTAGGTTTCAATGTTATTTTCTTTACAGTAAAAATGTGGAGCAAAACTGTTCTTTTTATTTTGAGCGTGAAGAGCTACGTCAATAGTCCAAACGGCAGGATATGGACTACAAATAAACCATAAGTTATTTATGAGCCAACCCTTTGTTCGGTGAAAATCGAAGCTTACTGTCGCGTCAGTCAGTAATCGGATTGCTGCTTTTTTAATGCGAAACGATCTAAATAATACCATTGAATTGCAGTTGTTGTTTTTGTTTCGTTACTTAAAAGCGCAAGAATCGGAATGATACTCATTTATATTCAACACCTTTTTATGTCTTAATTTATTTTTAATTGACAAAAAAGCCTTCATTTGCAGTGGAATGATTTGAGACGCTTCAATTGATTCAGGTTAAAAAAATAAAAATGACTTCAATCGATTCAGAAAAACAAACAGGTTGGATTATGACGGACTTTTTTTATGGATTCCGATCAGTTTTTTTGTCCTATTTTTTTTGTTTATGAAAAGTTTTTGTATAAGTTTTCACCGTCTAAAAGTTTTGACCTAAAGTTATCAGAAATAGACTTACGCCAAAGGACATAAACTAAATTCATTGATTTTTTATACTTTTCCTTTATTAATTCCAACTGAAAATGCATTACGCAAAATTTTTATTCTGAAAACTAAAACTGTAGTTGGAAGCCTGCATTATTTTTAGCTTCATTCGCAAAGTTCGTTTTCTGAAAATAGTGTTCCATTTCTCTGACAATAAACTTTAAAGTTTTCTTATTCTTTAGATACTTCAATTACCTACTTTTCATTGCCAGTAACTAATAATTTATATTGATTTTAAATTGAATTGCAAATGTTTCTGCGATCTACCTTGATGAAAATAGTTTACGAGACCAAAGCCTTTGCCTATTTTACTGTATTGACAACTTATCTCAGGAAGGGAATGCTGCAGTTTTCCTTGTCTTTTAATTTCTGTTCGAAAGTTTCTACCATATTATTGCTATTTCTTAGTTTCCATCTCCATAAACTATCATTTAATTTTGTTAGCATTTGCTAATTGAATATCTTCACCTTTGTATTTTTAAGAAGTCCCTTTAGGGAACAGTAAAAGAAATCCCTCATTCTAAGCTGCTTACGATGATTATTGATTGCAGAAAGATAGGTTAGGGTTTTAGTAGAAATTTGGATCTTTGGCATCAAAAATTCTGTTTAAGGCTTTCGTTTATAGCTGTTGCGTATAAAGCACAAATTAGGACAAATATAAAATGTAACAATTGCCAAACAATAAATAATTTAAGGAAAAGATGGCTCAAATTCTAGGATTTATTTTCGTACCTTTTTTCTGCCTACATTTTGGGAGATATTTATCTTATTCTTACGTTTCCTATGTTTTTGTTTTCTTAAATCGTTTTTCTTTGCAGTTGATCCATTCTTACACCCTCAGAAAATCGAATTAGGTATTAATGAAGATTTATATCTAGTCAATTTCACAATTTTTTAGGAATGAAGGTGGAAAGCTAGAGGTTTATTAAAAAAAATAGAAATTTTGGAAATCATGGCGTTGCTTCGAGCTTTTATATTATGCTTAATTTTTCTTTATAAACAATTACTTGAAACGTTTTAAAGTAAACAAGTTTTTAGAATCAAACGAATTTTTATGTCATTTCTGGAGATTATTTATTAAATATTAAAACCTGTAAGATCATCACCTACTTGTAATGTTGTCAAATGTAAAAAAAAAGGTAATTATCAGCTTTAGAGTTTTAGACAAATACAGACTTCTTCTCCTTCTTCATGTATTTAATTTGATCTTTTAACAATAACTGCAGAATAAGTCAACCTAGGGATGACATAGTATATTTTTTGTTATAAAAATTTCTGATTATTTATACATATTTATGCACCACAATTTTCGTGTTTATATTTTGTCATACCCTGCCCCGAGTTTCTATACATCACCCTGTTTGTCTATAACATTTAACAAAATAATGCAGTAATGTGAGACGTAGCTCTAGAAAGAGACAGCCTCTGAAGACTCTTGTCCAGCTATAAATTTGTATTCACAAATTCACGCTTTAAAATGAAATGCGAAGGCGTATACAATAGAGGTGGAAACGAGACCTCGAAGTTCAAGTTCGGCTGGACTCGGCTCGAAGCTCGGGCGTTGTTTCTAAATTGAAAGCTTAGAGCTCGAAGCTCGTTGCAGAATTCAAGAAATTGCAGGCTGCTTTCTTCGTGCTCCTCAGCAAAGGCTCATAGCTTGGTAAAGCTACAGAGCTCGATGTCAGATTAAAGCTCGTCAAAGGTTCGGAACTCGAAGAAAGCTTTCATGCTGGGTAAAACCTCGAATTTATGTAACCGAGCCCAGCCGAAAATATTTTAAGTCTCCGAGCCAAGCCGAACTTAGACAAAACTAAAACTTCTCACCTCTAGTATACACATTTTATAGATATTGGGCAGGTTTCTTTCTTTAAAAATTCAAAAGTTTCAAAGGGCGGTTTACTTTTTAAGATAATTCTTAAATTTGATATAAGAAAACTATGTAACAATAATTAGCTTAATAAAGGTAAGGAAATAGAAGGTATTATCATTTCTTTTTCAAGAAGTGAAGTTACTGGTATATAATTTCATAATGTTTACGTATTTAATTTCAACTAGTCGTCACATTGTAATTAAAATATTCCGAAAATTAGGTTTCTTAAAGTCATTCTACATATCAACAGGTGTGAAAGTAATTGTTCGTACGAAAGGGCCTACTAAAGACCTGTAAATCAAATTTTTTGCATCATAAGTTAAAACCATACTTCTACTTCTTATTCATTAGTTTAGACTTTAAGCATGCTTTCTTCGCACGTCTAAAGAAATTCTTCCAGCTGTAGGCCCATTACTCCGGGTTGTCTTCTATTTGGGGCTTTAGGTGTCTTGTTTATGTTCATTCTATCTCCTTCTCCTTCTTTATTTGATAGATTTCACTCAATCCGTAGTTCCATATTCCTTTCTTAGTATATTATTCTTAACTCTATCTGCTCTTGTTTTTCCGACTATTGATCTTAGTAAGCATATTCAGTCCTGTTGTTCTAAGGATCTGTTTCGTTTTATTGGTGTCTACACGTGTCTCCGCTCTGTACGTTAATATTGGTCTTGTATATTTCTTTTTGTTGTCATATAATTGTTTTTTCATACTATATCTTTAAGGTTTTCAGCAACTCTAGCTCCTTTTTGTATCTATTTTTTTTACTTCCTCGTTTGAATTCTTATTGCTTGTTCTTATTGTGCCGAGGTAGTTGACATTTTGACTTGTCTTTAGTGATTTGGTTTTATTAATTAACATAATCATGTTATATTGTTTTTCTATAGTGACGAATGTATAGAACAGGCGTTGCAAGTAGTTTTCTTTTTCGGCTATTAGAACAATGTCGTTAGCATAGCGTAATGCTCTTGTTGCCTAATTTGTATCCTTGAAGAGGTCGAAGTATTTCACTAAGCTTGTCCATAACTAAATTGAAAGGTATTGGGCTTAAAAGTAGAGGGAATATGGAAATACTGAAAGAAAAACACATAGTACATAATCAATATAATAACAGATTTCAACACAGACACCAAAGATAGGTGCATTAAGGAAATAATACAGAGGTACTCTTTTAGAGTTGAGCCAATATAGGACTCCGAGAGCCACACTTCCACACCACACCTCTGAGGAAATGATGCAGCTCATGGTGCCAGTAATGGTAGAGGCTGTTTAAATAGGTCAGAAACACCTTTAAGCGGATTATAATCTTAGAATGTATTTTTTTTTGTAATGACACTCAACACAATATTTATTTTTGTAAAATAGTGAATGGTAAAATAAAATTTATTCTTTGCTATTATTAAAAACAGCTTTAAACAACCTGTATCATTACCGGCAACATGTCCTGCGAGGGTGTGAAAGTGTGGCCCTCGGAGTCCTAGATTCGCTCTAAAAGAGTGCCTCTGTCTTATTTCCTTAGCGCACTCTAAGCCTGCACCAAATGTACCGTAGTGGGTTTGACCAATAATATTAGAAGTTAATAAAAATAAGTTAATTAAATTTATATAGAATTATTTAACCATCTACGCCACGTGGGGTTTGCTTTGCTGCGAGAGGTTTTATATTAAAATTCTGATTCGACTAACGTAACATATATCATCGAACCCTTCAAAGGTTCTGTAAATAAGCTTTGAAGGGTTCTATAAATAGAAATTATTTTGTCGTATATCTTCTTCCATTATTTCAAAAAATAAATAGTGTATTTATTATTATTTTCATAATGAATCGCTCTAAGTAAATATTTTCTAAGTTATCACTCTCAGTAGAACAAACATTACGAATTACAGAACTGCAACTTCCATACTCGCTTTTGGGCTCCATACATGTTAGATCTCTCTCGCAATATGATTTGTTTTATTTTCTTGTTTGCTTCATTTTGTTCTTGTACATATTTAACTCTGTCAACTTCTCCTTTGATGTGTTTGTATAATGTGTAAGCATCTCCTTTTTAGTTATTTCCTTTACATCATCAATTAACCATGGGATCTGTTTCTTTTGCCTGGTGGTATTTTTATTTTTCTCTTCCCTATTGCTTCTTCTGGTGATTTTAATGTTTTTATGTTTCTCCAGGTTTCGTCGACGTCGCCTCTTTGTGTTACATGAGTTTGCGGTACAAGTCTTTGGCAACTTTATGACTTAAAAACTCTGTATTAGTCTTTTCAATCGTGATGGTTTTTGGTGTAGTTTTAATTTCACCATCGCCATTTTATGGCAGATTCCTATTTCTGGTATGTTGAGAGACCGAACGTACAGAATTTGTTGTGGCATAGTTTTCTGTTGATCTTTTTCTAAATGTTTCGAAATGCATATTTTTGATACATTATAATTACGATTAAAAAGGGTATTGTTAATTCTAAGACCAATCTGTCGCAGAAGTTTGTCAAGAGTTCCCCTTTATATTTGTGTGTTTCTTCATTGAATATTTGCTTCGCTTGTGATATCATATCATTTGGTATACAATCATTTAAATCTTCAATTATTATTATTGACTACTTAGTTTTAGGAAATGCGGTCTAACCTTTCTTGTATTTTCTTATAAAGATCTCTTTTTTCTTGCCTGGGTCTTGTTGTATCTGAGGCTTATACATTAAGACTTATCTTGTGTTTGTAGTTTTAAACTAGTGTTCTTAGGCTTGTGTACTCAACTTCGTCCATGAACTGTTTGAATTTTGTATACCGGTATAGGACGACCGACACCTGCATCTGCCCTTGATTGTCTTCTTTTCCACTGTAGTATATGAGGATGTAATTATCTATGGTTGTGGTACTTTTTCCTTTCTTTTTTATTTCTAGTATACCTACATATCCTGTCTATCCATTTCTGGGCGGTTTCCTACTCACATGCATGAATACGTTCTTTTACTAAATAGAAGGAATGTGTCCAGAATTAATACTAAACTTCTAGCTGAATGGCAACTTATTATTATCGAATATCAACGTTATCTTTAATATTTCTTCTTCTCGAAGTGGCGTGCCCTTTACAGGGCGTTGCCGGTCTTCTCTCCATATGTCTGTGACATACGTGTCAAGTAGCCTACAGACATAGTGTACCTACTCCTTTACGTGGGCTACAAACCACTTCTACTACAGAGAAAACTTGCTAGGTACAGACACCTAGCTGGTTTGTCATTGCCTTCCGAAGGAAACGAATCGAACCCGGACCAATTTCAGTGGTCAGATGCACACTGAACTTACTGATCCACGACATCTTTAACGTTGATAATATAGTAATATAAATATTTCCCCAAAAATTAATACTCGGGAATTATTTGAATTCAGGTTGAGTGTGTGCTGTTTCAAAATATGCGTTAACTTTTGTAAATCCTTATTTATGAGTAAACAAGCATTTAGAAGAGTATAGTATTCAAAAAGTTATTCACTATCTGCATATAATTTGATTGGTAATTACGTAACATCAGTGAGAATTTCGAAATATAAATACCAAAAAGTAGTGGAAGAATATTTTTTGAATTGAAATCTCAGGTAGACTGCAAATCAAGGATGTCTGGGTCAGAAACTAGCTTCACTTGTAAATATTCCTTTTGTTTACTTGTTCTCCTAAGATGCCCCAGCTGCTTAATATTCCTTTTTGCAACCCTTTTTAAGGATTTATTATAAAAGGTCACATTTTTGTATTTTTAAAGTAATGGCGACCTTTGTTAAATTTTGTTTATATAATATATCGTTCGAAGCTTTCCTTCTTTTTATAGAAATCCTAAATCCTTCAGGCGGAGTTTAAATCTTGTTAGTTAGACCACATGGCGTTGCCATTCAGGATTTTATAAAAAATTATGGAAAAAACTAAACTGACTCGACCTATTTTTAACATTTTTATTAAAGTTGCACTAGTCTCAAACACCTTTTAGATAAATGATTATTTCGAGGTAAACGGATTTGGCTGCTTTTAGTGTCTTTCTCAACTCAACTAGTTGTAAACACTTTTTCATTAATTATTTCTAAAACGAGATAATTTCAACTCAGTAGAGTTCGATACCTTCTCTCTTCCCTTATAAAGGCCTATTAAAACAGAATGACTCCACATCACGAACCCAAGTTCGGCCAGGACAAAACTTCCGTGTGGTGAGTCTACTGTTTCGTGTGGGTTTGTCCTACGAAATTTTCAGACCTAACGACCCACGACTGCTTGCGGAAATTTCTGAGGTGTAAAGGCTTTCCGACATGGCAAGCTGTTTTACGAGACTTGCACAAAATTTGTGATAGACCCTCTTTTGTTTCCTTAGCATTATGTTTAGTATTTGCTGCCAGGTTATTTTTGTTTCTTAACTAGTCAGTCAATACAGAGATTTTCTAAAGAACGATAAAAATGGATAATTTTCAAGAAATTAATAGGTAAACTAAGCTTATCATAAATTATTAAACAAATTTATTTTGTACTTCTATGCTTAAATACCATACAATCAGAGGCGTTGATTATTATCAACCCATCAACCTTCAATGTACAACTCATAAAATTAGCCTTATTTGGCTTAGTATAGAAATCTTTCAGCAGATAACAAGAAAAAAACGAGGACTTTATAAAGAATTACGTTCAATGTGCTTACAGTCCAAAGGTTGTTTGGGTGGCGAACTGTAAAGACCATAAAAGAAAAATGACATAAAGAATCCGATGAAGGTTATAATCTAAGACCGTAGTAACCTAAAGAACTTTCAAAAAGCGATTTGGTCTTCCATAATCCTTCTGCATGTTTTCGTACTTCTCAGGATCACTTTGGTAATTTTCCAAGTATCCAACTTATCGATCAATAATTAGTAACTAATAAAAATATTTAATTCACACAGCTTGTCATAGAACTGAAGTTTAGCTTTTTCCTGAAATTAATTTCGCAATGAAAATGGAATTTATTTCACAGTTCATCAATTAAGCTTTTATTTTATGGTAGGATTTGTTAATTTCGGTGTTAACAGGCTTGGTAAATTGAAAACGCTTGAATTTTGCAGTAATAAAACTATGAAATCCTCCCAGTAGTATAGTGAAAAATAAAAATTAATTTATAGGGTTAAACTGACATTTTAAATATTTATGTTCTGTGGTTGTCGAGATGAGGCTTGTGTGGTTGTTAGTTAATACGCTTGGTTTATTACTGTTGACAAATGCAGCACCTGGAATGCATTAAATATAACCAATTTAGCTCCCAAATTAATTCACTTGAATGATTACACTTGAAACTCACCTTTGGGGTAATAAAATTTATAAATAATTTCGGAGGTAAAGTGTTCCTTTGAGAAATTAGGGTGAAACACAGCATATTTAGAAAAGAGGGCTGAAATTGTGTTTTAGTCAGTATTTGTATAACCGCTGAAATGTAAACATGAGTGTCTTAATTGAAATTATACCACATTAATATTTGTACTTTAAGTATTATTTGGAGAGAATTACAAAAATGCAATCAAAGTAAGTAACAATAAATATATATAAATAAAGGTAAAGGTATCGGCATTTATATTCCACGAGCAGGTATGGCCGGCAACAAGGAGGGTTAAGGCCCCCTAAATTACTTTCTCTATCCGGTTGACTCGCATGCTATGCGTACTGAGTGATGTGGTAAGTACCACGCCTTCTATAACCGCCTATCTTACCTACTGCAGCACTGTAACACCGCACTCATGTTTGGCCCCGAAACCGTCTGCACTGCAGTCAAATGCCTTAACCATTCATCTACTCCGACAAAAGCCATAAATATACGTAAAATAACATGCTGTTTCACTTTGCTAAATTCGTCGTTGCCATGAAGTCTACGTTATTTACCTTCAATAGGCAATATTGCTTTGTATGTTGCATTGGTGTGCAATATTTGAGCAGTTTTGGCGTTCTTTTTTTGATAGAACCGCATTATATGCGGTTTCAGGATCTCTGCTGCACAAATCTAGTACAGTGTGATTACAAATGATTGGAGACAATTTGGCGACATACCAATTTACTGTTAAGTTGGCAATATGCTATCCGTTTGACATGCTCTAACAGTGACGTCTCGAATAGGGATGGCTAATATTATATTAATAATTAAAAAAGAAACTAATTTTGGTCATCATTTATTTTCATATTGTGTTAGAACAAAAAATAAACAAAATATTAAAACGAGTCAAATGGTGTGCAGAAACCTTCAACAAAGTTAGCGAGTTGCTCCTGTTATTTGACAGCGAAAGTAACTAAATTGGTCCAGTTTAACCAAATTGTACTCATCATTTAAAAGCGCAGTGTACTTTTGAAACGGAAGAGAGAAGACGTGAACTCTTTATAATAGGTTGTCAGATTAAGGAACATACATTTTTGTAGTTTTAAAGGTTCGCCACACAAAGTAGCAGTTATCGTACGCTGCTGGGAATTAAATATAATAAAAGAATAAGTAAATTTATAAACATCTAATAACATAATCAATATCTTCTTTTACTAGAAGGCTTCGAGATGACAGTGCTTTCTATTTTAACTCTAATATCTATTATGTTACATTTTCTTTTACGAATTCACGTCAACTATGCTCTAATAAATAAACAAGTAAAGTACGTCCGAGAAATAGAGACAAATTTCTTTGTAGGAAATGTGTATATCTAAGTGGAGTTAGTTATAATTTAGTAGGTGGTTTTTCTGGGCATTTTTTTTTAGTAGTAATGGATAAAAATAAATGTAATATATTATGTCAAACTGAAATTTTTTTTTTATTATTATTAATTTGTAGTTAGATCAGCGTGTTTTACGCTATGCATAACATGGTTATAAGAATGGATAGCCAAAATAAATTCTTAATGAGGACGGCCCTATAAGGGCTCCACAGTAGCTAAAGTTTGTACAACGTACATCGTACACCTTATCTATTTGTCTTGTTGTAGAGTGTTCTGTCCTAACGCGTGTTCTGAAAGCGCGTGATTCTAGAAATGATTTTAATATAAGCAATAGGTACTTAGGTAACTGAATCTGCCTAAGTTTATAAAGAAGTCCTATAATCCAAACCGAATCAAAAGCTTTACTTATATCTAAGAATGCAATGATAGTATGTGCTTTAATCTCGGAACCTCGCTCTATCTTTTCTATAAATCTAAGCAGCTGGTGGTTAGTTGAGTGCTGAGCTCTAAATCCAAACTGGTACCGAGGAACCACATTTAATGTTGTCAAATATTTATTTAATCTGCTTTGTATAATTTTTTCTAGAATTTTTGCAAGCGTGGGCAAGAGACTTATTGGCCTATAATTGGCTGGGCTGGTAAAGTCTTTGCCTGATTTATGTATTAGTATTATAATAGCTTCTTTCCACGAGATTGGAAAATAACCGATTCTCAGGCACACATTAAAAATTGTAGCCAGGTAAGCCACAGCTTTTCTAGTTAAATGTTTTAATACCACGTTCGGAATTAAATCACATCCAGGAGACTTTTTAAGCTTTAGACCACAAATGTAATTTTTAATTTCAGCTGGGGAAGTTGGTTTTATTTGCGGGGTAGTTTCTCTTATATACTCGTCTAGTGCTTCTTGTGTTCTCTGTGCTTCTCCTAACTGCTGATTATTTAGCTGAGTAGTGAAAACTTTTTGCCAATAGTCTGCAAAAACTTCTGCTTTCTCTTTATCCGAGGCGTATTTGATGTTATTCATTTTTAATGTAAATACTGGATTTGGCCGATTTAATATCCTTCTGGTAGCTCTCGGGCCCCAAAAACAATTATATTTCAAACAAAGCAGATTTAAACTGTGTCTCTTTACATTGTAATTGTAATAATTTTTGAATAATTATTGCTAACATTAAACATAAAATTGGGTAATCGGGGATTATTACTACGCAATGAAATAGTTCTTAATTTTGCAAAAAAATTATTTAACTAATTTTTAGTATTTACCATTTACGATATTAACTATACATATCGTCATGGCAAAACGTTATTGTTAACTTCAGTGCACTCCATGTTTCAACTAAAAGCAACAATAATCAATGCCAATTAAAACGAATAACACGTATCTGCGTATTTCAAAATGAGAAAATGCTGTGATGCATATCCGTAATTTTTAAATTTTTAAATTAATTAACCCATACGAAAATATAGTATGCATTTTAATTGCAATGTAGGTATGAAAGCTGCACGCAATGTTTGTTGGACTAATTAATCTAAAAACTTTGAGTTGAATATTTAATTAACAAGCCCACAATGATTTCGAATGCATAACCGAATGTAGGTAATTAAATATTCCAATGCGCTGCTATTTAAAATTAAATGAAGCATTGTTATTTTAGTTTTTAATTTAAGTTTATTTAAAAGCGCATGTATTTGACTTTCTAGGTTATTTTTCTGCGATAAATTTGAAAGGAAAAATGTCTTAAAATAACAGATTGAATGCAAAGATAATTTTAATAAAGCAAGGAAATTCCTCCAACAGAATTTCAGAGATACTGAAACTGAAAATAATTTAAAATACTTTAAAATAATGTAGTCATTCAATATATTTTTTAAGTTAAAGCTTCAATTTTAAACCAAAGCCTTTCGCTATTTTACTGAACGATATCTTGACTACTTACTCCTGACGAGCACTACTGCGAAAACATTTTTTTAATAATTTGAATTACTTTGCAGAAACATTTCTATTTATACGAATTGTGATTTTGGTCTTCTTTTTATTTAATCAGGCCCTGTCGCCCCTCCCTGAACATAGGCCTCCCCCATCGCTTTCCATCGTCGTCTATTTTGGGCCAGCTGTACCTGTTGTTTTGACGTCGTCGATCCATCTAATGTATGGCATCCCCTTTTTCTTTTGCCTTTCCATGGTCTCCATTGTGTGATCGTCTTCGTCCACTTCTTCACCCATTCCAGAGACGTGTCCTGTCCAGTTTCACTTCTATCTTATTATTTTAGTCACAATGTCTTCTACGCTTGTTTGCTGCCTTATCCATCTATTTTTTCTCAGCGTATACCCAACACTATCCGCTCTAGTCTAATTCAATTTTGTTTACTGTTGTTTTTGTTAATAGTCATGTATTTGTGTAATATGCCATTACTGAAGATATAATACATTGATTGTAGGCTTGGGCTTTTTGATAGCTGTCAGATTGTCCTCGATACACACAGCACCTTGCTTTATTTTTCTTTTTAGCTCCGCTATCTGATATAATTTTCCTATGGTTATTCTTTGTCCTAAATAGATTTAACCTTCTCCTGTTCTATTTCTTTCTTGTCTGTTATTATTCGCCCTTAATTTTCTTCAGTTATTCTGTATATGAATTTTGTTTTATTTGTATTTACTATCAATCTCTTGTAGTTCTTTAAATTTGGTTGTGACCAGCACTATGTCAACCGCAAGCCTTAAGTTACTTAGTGTTTCTGAATTTAAGTTTATTCCCTTATCTTCCCACTTCAGCCTATTACAAACGCCTTCCAATGTTACCGTGGATACTTTAGGTGATAAGTATATTATCTCATTGTCCTATTTCCTTTTCGGTTTTTCTTTATTTTTAAATCTTTTCGTAATTGAGTAAGTGTAGCGGTCGTGGCTCAGTTGGTTTAGCATGCGGCTGAGATGATCCGGGTTCGATTCCCAGGGACACACATACACCGAAAACACCCGACCGCTTCCCTCGGAAGGCAATGGCAAACCACCGAGGTGCATTCTGCCTAGTAAAGTCCTCTCTGGAGTAGAAGTGCAAGCACTTCCGTGGTTCAGAGTCCACATTAAGCTGTAGGTCCCCTATGTATGTAGGCTACTTGACACGCACACCACAGACATATGGAGAGAAGATTGGCAACGCCCTGTAAAGGGCACGGCACTTCTAGAAGAAGCATTCTTTTATATGTCTTGGATTAATGTAGAGTATCTAATATCTGTTACGATGAACGAGAAACTTCTGGGCCTACGGAGTATCAAAACTTAGTTTCACACCTCCTTCATCTGTGGGTCTTCTACTTGGCGTTTGAAAATTTGTGGTGATGTTTGTCTTCACCGGGGTTCCTACAGATGCCCCCTTACGCTGGCGGGGACAAGTAGATGTATTCACTTCTGACGGTAGTGATCCTCTTCGTCGTGTTCTCCGAAAGTCCTGTAATTCTCGTTAACCTGTAAAGAAAAAACAAATCTTAGTGGATTTACCCATGATGGGGTGTGACAAGGTTTAGGAAATCCTGGGCAGACGTGGAGGGTTGTGGTTGGGAATAAGGAGTTCTTGGAACAAAACACTTCTTATTTTTGTCTACGTCAGCGTAACTGCCAGCAGCACGGGAAGCAGTAGAAACTTTAGGGTACGAGCTGCACCCCTTGTAGTTAGCGGGGTGAGCGCCATTATAGTTCGCGCACGTGGCTGGAATCTCCCTTGACTTTTTGCATTACCCGGTATGGTGATTCTCTACACACTTCACACATCTGGTGGCAGCGTAGCAACATCCCTGGGAGTGGCCGAACTTCTGGCAGCGGTGACACTGCCCGATCTGGAGTTTTCTTCGCGGCGACTCTACCGGGATTGTTTGGCCTGGAAGATCTCCTTAGCCTTGCCCGATTTAGTCAGGTTGACTAAAACTAGCGGCACGGGTATTCTGTCTCGATCGCGACGCATCCCGAGATCACAGAGAATCCCTGGGCCTCCAGGTCTTGTTTGACATCGGGGACGTCCATCGGCTCCGGGATACCTCGGAACACCACCTTTAAATGGTTCTTCTTCACCAAGGCGCACATGTGGAACGGAAGGTTTTGTTGCGTGAAGAATGCGGTAATGCCGCTGTAATCTTCTACGCTGGCAAGGGATAGCCTAATTCCGTCGGCGACGGTCTTAGCCTTGATGAAGTTAAGGCGTTTGTTGCGAAGCTCCGCGGATATCGCTACCCAATTATCCTCGACATCGGGTGGGTAGGTGGGTGAGGTGAGAACCTGCTAACAGTGGAACTCTCCCGTATGAGAGATTCTTCCTTCGCTGACTTCTTGCGTTTACGTTTTTGCGCCTTCTTGGGAGGTTGGAAATCGTCATCTGCAGTGGCTTCTTCGGTGGGTGTGACTTCGAGGGTTACCATCGCGAGTGTGGCTTCGACAGTTGCGGCGACTTCTTCCGCGTGCTTGGCTCGTTGCTCTTCTAGGTTGCAGGGTGGGACTTCTGCCGATTCCTTCTCCGACATCATCTGCATGTACTGATCTAAAACCTGTACTTGTGCGGGGGACATGGGTTAGTACTTTCTCTCAAAATCCGGACTAAAAACCTGTTCGACGATTAAGGAATGTTTAGGTTTTAAAATGCCTGTTTGCTAAATATGTAGATTGCAGGTTATATTCTGTGGTTTTTCGTATTGCTGGTGTTATTGAACTGCTGCGTTTTGTTCTCTTAATCCAAAACATCTAAAAATTATAATCTAAACAAACAAAGCAACCTGAACTAACAGAAGTTTCTACCAGGCTAAATCCTTGGGGCGCACATAGCGACATTAAATTTCAGTCAGTCTGAAAATCTTAACATTCAGTCTATTTTAAAAGAAATTTGAAAGACTTTAGATTTCAGGTAAATCTTTTAGTTTATAATAAATTCTAAGTAACCTTCCACCCACAAAAACTATATGGTCTTCTTCCTAAGAAAGTCGCTTGAAATTTCTTATTTTTTCAGGTAAGTTAAGATGCTGTTTTAGGAAACTCCTGAAAAGCTTTGATCTTATATCAATAAATTCGTTTTTTCATGACAACTTCAGTGATTTTCATAAACTAAGGATAAAATCCTTTTTGTTCCTGTAATTCCTTATGTTTTCAGGAAGCTTAAGAACGCTCAGCCTGAAACTACTTAGCCTATGCTTGAAGAAACTCCTAGAATATCCAAAACTTCTTTAAACTCGTTTTTTAAGTTTTAAGTTTTAAGCCTGAATAGCTCAACCTTATCTTAAACAACGCAGTGCTAAATTGAAATACCAAGAATTTTTTTTAACTAAAAAGGTTTACTTCTAAAGAATCACCTGAAAGTTCCTGGTAACCAAAGAATATTCGGACCGAAAAGTTTAGAGTATGTTTAAAGGAAACCCCTGAAGAGTTTTGAAACTTCAGAAAATCGTTTAAACTCGTTTGCAAACAGAATTGTCAATAATTTTTCTAAATAAGAACTTAATGTATTACTTTTGAATCAAGTCCTTGCCTAATTCCCACCTAACTCCATATATCCTTACCTACATATATCCCATTCATACTCGCCAAGGCACCTGGAAAGCGTGGTGTTTTGAGCCAGTTTTATAGGCCAAAGACGTTGATGAAGATTACTAATTTTAAAACTCAATACCTAAGGTGGGTAGGCCAAACTGCCCAGCCAGAATCCCACATCGGTAAACCGATCTGCCTCGAGCATTCTGGGGGAGGTAAAACTTCGAAATGGTAATTTTCGGTACAAGTCTTATATGAAGGTAAAACTAATACAACTCTGTTTATACCTTCCACTTCCTTACAGAACTTCCACTTTTGTTAACCTGACAGAGAACGTTCACTTTAACCACTACTATATTGACATTTCGCTTTCGGGGTTTTCTTAATTTATTTTCTCATAATTGACATTCAAGCAACTAGCACCATTCATTAACCTGACTGAACGGTTTAAATTGATCTGATTTGAGATTAATTATTAGAAACACAATAACATATGTATAAGTCCAAACACTAGTTCAAGATTCTCAATTAGTATGCTTGGTGTGATTCAAACGAAAACCTCTATTTTGTCTTATCATCCGACTTTTACCCTTCGAATTGAATCTCCTTTTCATTCTTCCCCTTGTTCAATATTTACGCGAAGTACTTTTAGGGATCGCTTGCCTTTTAACTTTGACAAAGCAGGCAATTCTTAAGTTTTTAATAAAAAAGGCCACTTCTTTTACTTTCTTGATTTAAGTAGCTTTGAACAAACAAGAAGAGCTTTGCAGATATTGTTAAACATTTGCTGACAAAAGGGTAGTAAAATATGTTTCTTCACTGCCGATTTATGATTTGGGTATTGGTTCTCATGACGGAGTAAGAGTCTATTTACCTCTGTAGGGATGTAACTAAGGCGCCCAGGCTTCAGTTTTCAATGATTGCTCGTTGCGTTAGTAGCAATAATTGTGTAGCAAACTGAGAATATATACGCCTGGAAGTTGCTACTAATTTAAGCACCGTTTCAAATAAAAATTTTGTTTGATTTAAATTCTGTCAAAAGAACAAACGCGGGTAAATACGAATAACACGGCAAAGAGGAGAATATTTGGCTTCGCTTTGATAAATTCGTCTCAGTGTTCTTGTCGGCAGAAACTCATCAGATATATAGAAGTTATGTCCGGTAGGTAATTCTTAGTGACAACAGATCGTGTATGTCACGGATTTTCGAAGGAAAGAGACCTAATGACAGGAGTAGTGATGAAAATCCATAACGAGAGCGGCGACATTTAGCCGATACTGCGCAACTTGTCATGGGTCACTGGTGGCACTTTCTCTATTTTAATGGTTCAATGATTTTTGTTACTTTTTACAAGAAAGCAATCATAATCGAGAGCTTGCTTTTAATATTAATTTAATTAATTATATTGGCACGAAAATAAGGCCAGTCTTGTAGATTTGCGATCTTTTTAAACCATGGTTGGCCATTAATTCTGTTTAGCATTATTATTATTTTGTTCTGTGTAGAATGCTGGGTTAGGAATTGGTTGCCAAATGTGACTTGTTTAAAATTCCATCCCCTAATAATATTGTCTTCCAGCTTGGTAACCTTTGTAGCTCTTTTGAACTACCAAAAAATATCCTAAATCTAAATTATACCTAGAAATTTAAAATCCCCTAAAGTTAATATAAGCCTCGGTGATATTCTCTTTAAAGAATTAGAAGCCTTCTGGAGGTAATCATTTTAAATCAAATTTAAGAACAGGCGACATTCAAGCTCTACAAACCGAAAAGGAAAAGATAAAACGAATTCGTACGCTAATGAACTGAACATCAATGTGCCTTCTGTAAAAGAAGATACGAATTCAAATGGCAGTTTTGATTTAACAACCTCAGCAGACTGCAACTTCCCCGAAAAAGTATTCCACTCAAGGAAAGGGTACACGCATGCACGATTTCAGGATATTCGTTTTCTTACCAAAGAAACTCAAAGAGAGAGGCACTTCGACAAAAATGTTTAAGGTTATCAAAAGATATAAAAGCTAGAGAATTTTGTTAACAAAGAGGAATACAACAGGCGTTTGTTTACAACTGCGAGGTATTTTCAAAAGTCTTTGATATAAACACTTAGAAAGGGGCGATTAAGTTTTCTGTTCTAAGGTGTTTGTTTTCTATACGACAATAGATGCTGGGGGTATAGTTAATTTGACGTGACTTGAGATCAAACGTTTTTCCACGCCCGCCTTTCCTTCCAATATTGCTTTTTTTACTGCTCGAGGAAGGAAAAGGAAATAAGTGGTTGCCAAACGACGTTCCACCAAAAAAAGCTCTGATGATAATTCCATTTCTTAGAAATTCCTTTTGTTACATGCTGTCTTATTTACTAAGTTTGACATTTATTATTAGGGCCCTCCGTGTATTATTGTCTAGACGTTAATAAACTTTTTTAGCTTAAAATATAAACGATAACCTTGTAAATTTCCAACATAATCTAAAAGTGTTGTAAGTTTAAAATCAATTTAACACTCTAATTCCCTTAATTCTGGTTTGAGTTTCACGGTTTCTTAGTATTTACTAGATTATTCATGCTCCCACAGATTAAAACAGTGTTTGAGCATTAAATAATTAACTCCAAAATGCTTCGTTCTCGCCCTTTTTGAAACCTAAATACCTAAAATTATTTTCCGGAAATACAGACATTTTTTAATAAATTTAATTTTAATTTACTTATCTCTAATACATCGCCGCGCGCATTGATATGACCTGTTATCTAGGGTCATTACAGGAGACGAGAATGTAGCTATGTAAGTGTGCGAGATGCACGTAGATGACCAGAAAGATGTCAGTCGAGCCAACTGTGGAGTCCGCGAACCGGATAGCACAACTCAGCACGCTCACGGCAGAATGAATGCACACAGCATCAGCACTGCAAAGTGTGCGTGGGAGCTGACTTCTTATATAAGGAATTTGAGGATGGAAACTGAATTGCCGAAATACATATTCGATGTTTTAATACTTTTACACCATTGTCCTTACAAAGCGGTGTTCTTGGATGCTGTAGTTAAATTTATATAAGAGTGTTTTATTTTTCTATTTCTGGACTTTATTTCCTTAATTCTCTTTCTCTAAATTATCTGTTTGCTTGTTTATAGACTGTTTTACTGCATTTTGCTAGTATTTTATGTCTTTTGTTTGTAGTTTATTTAACCGTTCTTTTGTTTTGTTTACTTACTTTAATGTTATTATAAGCCCATGGTTTTTGTTTGCAACAGTTTCTTTGTTCTTGTTCCAATGCCATTCAATTCCTCAGTTTGGTGTTCTTGAACATCTTCAGATCACCCGATTTAATTTCTTTTTCGCACTTTGCTTTCTTTCTTCGGCTTCTGATTCATGTTAAACCTGATTAGGAGGTGGATTGAGTCCATCATTTCATACCTAAATCTGCCATATTTTTTTTAGAAAAATTCTATAAAATAAAATAAAATTATGCCGAATCACCAAAACGTTCGCAAAAACTATAGAAACTTAAATCAGAGAGTTAGTAGAATCATTTCCGTTATTGAGGTTTAGTAAAGTTTCTTCAAATTAAGAAGAAAGTTCATTTGGTTTATGTTGTAATCAGGTCCGCACTAAGTAAGCGTGCAAAGCGTGCAATGTACGTGGGTGATTGCGTGGTATGTTTGTTCTATTAACCAAATACCACTTAGACAAAAATAAGCAGCATAACGAAGAGCGGATGGCCACGTATAAAAAGCCTTGGTCTCTCACATAGGCATCTCGGGTTCGATGCCCGAGGCCGATGCTACGCTTCTCCATGTTTCGGAGGGCACGTTAAGGGGGCAGTTCCTCTTATCATACTAACAGCTTTGATAACCGTTAACCTCGCAACACTGCGGGCAACCTTCTTCATCTATTTCAACGGGTAAGGTCGGCAAACATGTAAAGAGAACCGTAAAACAGAAAGATAGCACTTGGGCCAGCTGCGGAGCCAGCTTAGCCCATTCACGGCAGGTTGAATGCACAAGCACATAGCATCAGCATGGCAAAGTGCATGCCTTTCTTTTAAGGCACGTGTGCGTGGGAGCTGACTTCTTATATAAGGAATTGTGCAGTAAGAGCTCTTTATGGTTGGTGTAGTTGTCGACGAACCATGTCCTAAGAAGTCATGTCCTTCATACAATTGATATTTCTTACGATTTTTATGTAAGATTCTTTTTCTGTATTTAATATAATTTAATTTAACTCATAGTAAGACTTGCCAATAGTTTTGGTCGAACCCTTTGTTTCATTTTATTAATTTTGATGTTTCGAAACTTATACCTAGCGTTGTTTAAGTGTTTAACTTTAACTTTAAGTCTAAATAATATTTCGTGAAACTTAATCAGAGTTGGACAATATGTTTTATTAGTTGAATCAGGATTTTAATATAAAACATCTCGCAGCAAACCCACACATGGAGTGGGTGGTTAAATACGCCACCACGTTGGTACTTACGAATTCTCAGAAATTCTACTATATGTAATTAATTTATTTTTAATAACTTTTGGTGATAACCACTACGTTACATTACTTATTGTATATTTAATTACCGCCTGAAAGCTTCAGTCAGAAAACTTTATAGAAGGAGCCGAAATGTCAAAAAAAAATCTACGAAGCAACAAAATGAAAACTTAGTCCGATAAATACTAAAATTTCGTAACATTCTCCATGATTACAATTAAAATTACTTCAAGCTGCAATCAAATCGAAATCTAAATTTTAATTAAATTAACTTAAGGAAAAGTTCGATCTTGATTGTGCTTTAAATTAACGTTAAGATGTGGCGTATCCTTAAAGGTAAGTCGAATCCCATCTTTGATAAATTCAACTCGCAGTTAATTTGAAATTTATTTACCTCTGGAAAGTCAAAGTACGATTAGGAGTATACGATGCAAATGCAATCAATTTCTCATCGGTGTGATACGCGACTCAGACGGAATTGTGAATTTCCGGTATTTTCAACGTGATTTCCGTACGGAAATGGCATTCCTGCTTTTCGCAACGAAAACGAGTATAATCGTCTAGCAATACAGTTATAACATTGACGGGTTTCGCGTTAAAATCGTTCAGGCTTTTTTGAACACTCTTTTATTTTTTAATCCCATTGGGCGAACTTAAAAAAGCCGATGAAATTCATTAATTCAGGAGGAAAAGAAAATCGCCTGAATGTCTGAATTAATTAGCGAATTAATCCTGGTACCTTTTTTAAATGAAAAATGAAACAAAATTCGTTATAAGTTATAAGATTAGGACTAGAAAAATAAGCTTACTTTAGTAGGGGGATGTTTTACGGGGCTTTAAACGGAGTATGGATGTTATGGAGGATTGATAGTTTTGACAGACAGCATAATAAACAGTTCAACCAGAAGATGATTTATGTTGTAAGCCTTTGAAAATTTAAAAGTAGGGCTGGAAACGTTCCACACAAATAGGTGGAAATTTATGACTACTGAAATTCGACCTTCTGTTCACAAAAGAAATGTTTAGGGAAAGTGACAAACATTAAAATCAATCAAGAGCAATGAGACAATAAAACTTACAATTTTTTGAATCATAGAAATTATAAAAGACCTGAAAAATCATGGGTTATTTCAAAATTCACTAAAATTATTTATTATTTTGCGAATTCATTCTTATTATTGCCAAAAGTTACCAAAAGTGCTAAAAGAAGAATTTTGAAATATTCAGGATAAATTTAATCTTCTAAGCTTGAGTGGAACTTAACATTCTTTTTTAAAGTAATAGAATTCTCATTTTCGTTCCCAGAATATTTAAAGTCTTATATCAAAATAAGAACGTAGAAAAATTAATAATAATTTAACACTTGTCAGCGATGTGCTTTAATCAGCATCAAAGAAAAAGAAAAATACTGTTAGAACTTTCACCCAAGTTAACACATCCTTCGATATTGCACCCTCAACTTGTCTCCAAAAAACCCTTAATACTTTCACAAGAAAAAATAAGCTTTCTCCCTGGCAATAAATTCTCCCTTAATCTGACTACCAAAAGACATATGTCAATTAGTTTGAGGGCATTCTACTTTTTAAATTACCCCATTCCCCTATTAACCCCCGTTACTCAAACGGCCTCTTCTAAAATGAATCATCCCGTCATGCCTCAACGGTCATGGACCGCAAGCTGGGCGACCAACCGCCTGGACCTACCTACTCACGGTGCGCAGGAATCAAGTTCCATCCCGTAGTAAATAATTTCCAAAATAATGACTACTTGTAAAAAACTTTCTAATTGTAAGAAGCAATTACTGTAATCTTCATCTATCGCATTCGCGATCGTGGCTCAGTTGGTTCAGCGTCCATCTTAGCGTCCATCTTACCACTGAGATTGGCCCACGTTTGATTCCCAGGGCCGCACATACACCGAAAACAACCGACCGATTCCCTCGGAAGGCAGTGGCAAGCCACCGAGGTATTCTGCCTAGTAGTCTTCTCTGGAGTGGAAGCTCAAACACTTTCGTGTTTCGGAGCCCACGTTAAGCTGTAGGTCTCATACGTCTGTAGGCTACTTGGCATACACACTGCAGACATATGGAGAGAAATCCGGCAACGCCCTGTAAAGGGCACGCCACCTCATGAAGAATAAATCTAGCCCGCTAATAACAAGCTCTGGACAGATCGAGAAAGAAATAATCGAACAGAATAGCTGGATGTATGAGAAATACAATATGGAATAATAAACGTACGGTGCGGAAACAAGATCGAACACGTCCAAAACAAAGAGGCGGGCACTGAAATCAAGGTGTTAAGAAAAATAGCAGGAAAAAACAAATGAAAATATCAGAGAGATACGAAACAAGAGATGTATCAGAATGGATAACAGACAGAAGACAGAATTATAATGAACATGCATATGTAAATGGAATGGATCAGAAGAGGTTGCTCAAAGGCGCGATAGATAACCGACCACTAAACAAAAGAAGGGTAGGGGGACTCAGGAGAAGACGGCACGGCAAGAAAGCCTATACAAACAACCGGTTAAGTAACAGGAGGAATCTTCTAAAGAATGAAATAAGAAGAAGTTGACTAGTTTGTTTGTTTATTGGACGAGGTATGGGTTTGCGAATTCCAAGAATCTTACAGCGCATTGACTTCCATAGTCATTTAGCAATACCCTACCTCAATTTTGCCATACCTAAGGGCTTCCCAACGCTGGGCAGCATCTTTCTCATGACAAACATCCCATCGGTACGAGCTTTAAAATCTCACCTGTCCTAAACCAGAACCGAGCCCTAAACCTTTGGTTTACAAGGCAACCTTACCCTCTCTAAACCACCAACACCGACTTGTGCCATTTAAGTTTAGATTATATAAGCCAAATGGCCAATACGTACCATAATTTAACAGTAAAAAATTGCTTCCCCAACCTCTTTGAACTGGAAACTTCTTGCTGCAATTGATTCATACTGAACTAAAAAAAAACACAATGCAGGAATAAAAAATTAAAATAGAATTAATCAAAATGTCTTCAGCAGAAATAGTATTTAGTAAAATTACGTTTACAGTGAATTTTTATTAGGTAGCTCTCTTCCTAGAATGCATAAAATGGAACTTTAGAGTTAGATTAGACAATACCACTTCGCATAGAAATGCAGAAAATCCGAGAAAATCAGACAAGAGTTGGAACTGGGTCAGAAATATTTGAATTAATACTAAAACCCTAAAAGGGATATGCATTCCTGCAGTAAAATTTCAAGCAAATGCAGCAAGATAAAGAGGGTACATTGTAGGATTTCCTATTAAATTTGATTTTCTCAGAAGGAGAATACGAATTCTGTTATTATAGAAAATAAGCCTTTCATTAGAATTACGTTGCTTTAGAACTATTGTGTTCAACAATTTCATTTTATGATTTTAGGATTTTCAGAGGGTTTCTCCTTTCTTCTCCTATATAATTTTCTTATAAAGTCTTATCTACGAAATTCGTTTAGGAATCTATATAAAAGTTAAAACGTCCATAGCACCCCTAAAATTTCAGAAATTTAAAAACAAAACTGTTAATGACACATTTTACAAAATTCCATCACAATAAGCACTTAAGGTTTAATCTCTAAAATTTGACGGCTGCCTGTTAAGAATTTCTATAGCCATTAAGTTAATGGCCTTAAATGGAATTGTTAACGCGGCTTTCTAACACCGAGGTTATCAGAACGTTAAATAAAACCTCTTATCTTTAATACCTGTTCGGTAAGTTTAACTCGCATAATGGCGTTAAAGTTGAAACGAGACAAATGTTCTGCATCTGCGAAGGTTTAAAATAAAAACAAGTACAAAATCAGCTTATAAATTTTATCTAAGCTTGATGTGTTTCGTGCTCGTTTCGTACCCGCAAGTGCCTGGAGAATTACCGATATTTACCGTAATTAAGGTTATTTTGAATATTCAAACTTGGTTGTAAGGCGCTCTAAGGCAAAATTACGAACGATTAATTTTAATGGTTTTTTATCTTAAGGACTAACGATGTACATTTGGGATTTAGGATTAACGAAGTTCATATCTTGGTTTCGATCTAATAGTAAATAGATTTCTTTTTAGTACAAAAAGTTGTTTCAGCCGAGGAACAAATGGATTTTTATTTTTATAATATGCTTTGTATCGGCACTTGCCTCGAGGACTATGACCGGCAACATGGAGGGTTAAGGCCTCCTAAATCGCTTTCATGCCCTGGGTAATGTGGCAAGCAGGACGCCTTCTCTACCCCACCACTGTGTTGCAGTTTCTAATTATCTTCAGTGTCTGGGTAGGCCACGCACCGAACATCTGACTCACCGTCCGGTTTGTAGTCGAATACCTTAACCACTCAGCCACTCCATCGATATTTTTATGATTACTTGACTAAATTATTATTATATCATCTGTGCAGTCCTATAATTTTCTTGCTGACTTTTCGCTAGTCCTTCTAACTACATATGTAGTTTTCAATTTTTTTTTTCTCCAAAGTTTGCTTTCATCCAATGTATCAGTCTTATTTTGGATTGACCTGCTCTTCTCTTGGTCTTGTTGCATACTTTATGTATAACATTTGATTCTAGATTGTTGGGGTCGTTTGACCAGAGCATAACTTCAACCTAAAATAGGTGCCTACCCTTAGGTGCTTACCCTATAATTGACGTTTCTTCTATTTTCTTTTGGGATTTGTCTAATGTCAGTAGACGCAGGAATTACCTTTACGTCAGAAGAAATGTGGATTGATGTGTTATATTACAGATTATATTGTATATTGCTCCCTATTTACACTTGGAGGTTTACAGAGCCTGTGTATTTTGTTTTCGCGTTTTCTAAATTTTGGTTTAATTGGCATTCTATTGTACCTTTAAATAGACCAACCATTAGCATCAAATTTGCCTTTTTAATTTTGCGAAGTTGGTTGACGTTCTTGGGAAAATAATTAACAAATTTGTCGTCTAATTTGGCCCTAAAATTTTAGTCCATTAAGGTTCTTGTTGTTGTTTACTCATTTTCGTGGATCTTTCGTACTTGGCTTTCAGTAATTCTACGGTTCTGGTATGATAAAAACTGATTTTGTGCATTTAGCTAAGAAGAAATTTTTATTCCTTCGTGCCCTGGGTAACTTGGTACTCATAAAGCTACTTGCCTATCCTTTCCCTACCCTTTCAGTATTTTCCTTAACTTTCTCCTACTCCATAGTCCACTTCTACCGGAATATTGAACATCTTCATAGTTATACTTGATTTATTTACGTATTTCCTGATTAATTCAAGTGCACTTACCTTGAACCATTCGTGTAGCTTTTTGCACCTACCTACGTTTCGCTTGCTCCGTCTTCCTTTGTATGACGTTCTCCAGCAGCTCGCCCCATAATATGATTCAGCTATACCCTTGAATCATATTTACAACATCGCAAGGTTTACGGTCAGTGTCAGTGTTCAAAAAGAAGAACTCAAAATTTTGCCCGTTTTCTTAAGGGGCTTCATCAGTGGGAAAAAGGGACACTAAACGAGCAGGGTAACTCAATTTGTCAACCACGCCAGAGTTTTGCTTCTCTTTTTCTTCCTGTTGAACCTTCTTAAAAAGCGGGCGAAACGTTGAACTTTTCTTTCTCACGGTCCCAACCTGAAAGCCGTAATTTTAAAATCGCAAGGTTTATTCAGTTGTTACAGTACCTCAGTGTACGTTACTCTGTCCACCCATTATGCCCTTTGATGTCCTTAATGCTTCTCTGCTCTCAGGTCCATGTTCCCACACCATAAACTAGATTACGTAGCATTTGAAGTCGCAAATGCCTTTTCGAAATCACCGAACCAGGCAAACATCCTGATTCATGTCTAAGCAAAACAAGGCCTTTGGAGAGCCCTTTTTATTTTCAACCAAGATAATTCGATTAATAAAGATAACGAAATGGCTTTCCATTGCCTCATCTCAGTACCACAAACGAGTAGTTTCTTGGTCGCCAATTACTTAACCAGGATGTATATCGCTGTCAGTATAATGTTTGTGTATACGTTAATGTCCCTCCAAAGAGGATGTCATATTCATCCACTTCACTTAGTGATGATAAACAAAATGAATTTTCCATGTCGAAATTACCATTTGTTTATATGCACTTCCATCTGCTATTTGTACATGAGTATGAATACGAATTTATATACGAATGATAGAGGTTACATTTCGAGAACATAGGCCCAACACTAAATTTCGAAATAGTTCAAAAGTGATACGTATGTTAATTGAGATGGAATTGGGCCGGTGATATAGCTAGAATGGATGACAACCAATGGCCACGTCGAATAATTGAGTGTAGGCCACGCAGTCAAAAGAGAAGTGCAGAAAGACCACAAACAATATAGACTGACGATATCAAGAAATTCGTAGGCGTCGACTGTATTCAGAAAGGGGGAGACCAGCAGCAATGGTGAACTCTAGGGGGAGGCTTACATCCGACGATGAACGACATGACTATTAATGATAATGATGATTTGTATATCGTTTCATTGTCGCTCATCAATTTTCACTTCTTCACGTTCTCCTTTTCTGAACAATCTGTTATTTATCCGGTTTTCAAGTTGTTTATCTCCATATCCGCTGCAGACGTTGGAGACGGAGGTCAAAGCTACATTTTAAAGCACTTAGTTCCATAGACTTTGTTATGCCCCCCTTATACTGGGCAAATGTGTTCCCTGCAGTGGTTTCCCATTGCCTTCTGCAGAGTTTCTTTCAGAGTTTCTTCTACCTTAATTTTTCCATGACTCTTTGAATTTGGCTATTCGATACAGATTGGTACCGTCAACTGCGCCCGTAGGACAATTACATGTATTAAATCAAGTATGTTAACTATCATTGTTTGCCAAGTAGTATTTATAACATGAATAAAATTAACATCCCTCTTCCTTTTCCTCTCGCTCACCGTCTTCTACTTCTTCCCTTTCGCTCTTTCTTCCTTCCTCTCTACCTCTTTCTCACTCAATATTAATTAGGTATACATATAAACTCCGAGAATAATTTATATCCATTTAATCTACTAAACTAACTAAACTATTTCGAATGAGATACACATTGATAGGAACTAATTAATTAAATTTATTCAAAAATACGCTTAGTTAGGTAGGCAAATAAAAGTGGTACCGTGGCTTCCAACTTTCATGCTACAATAGTTTGAAAACTAGGCGCTTTGTTTGTCGGGCTAATTAATCTAAAAACTTTGTTTGATTTAATTAGCAAGTTGCAATGATTGCATGTGATTAACCAAAAGGGTAGTAATTAAACCTTGCAGTTTGTGATTTTAAATAAAACCCTATTATTGGTAGTTTCAGTTTTATTTACGGGTTTATATATGCAAATTGTTTGATTAATAATTTTTTTTTAACTTTACGGGAATCTAATTGAAACCATTGATTAGTTACAACGTGAATTGTGAAAAATTAATTAAATAATGATATTCGTTTAGTTGGGGTATCAAAGCGAGATACGAAACTTGCCTTCGAAAGGTTACAAAATATTTTTAATTTAATAAATTTAACTTTTCAAGATGAAAACAAATTAGATCATTGTCGGAGTGGTCAAGTGGTTAAGGCATTCGACTACAGCGCGGACGATCTTGGGTTCAAACCTTAAGTCGGATGTCCAACGGTGGTAGGTGGTAGGGAAGATAGACGGTTGTTGAAGGCGTGGTGATTACTGCATAGTGTGCGAGATAACCGGGTATGAAACCGCCTTATTAGGCCTTAACCCTTCAAGTTGCCGATACCTTTATTACACATTTAAGTTGGAGTAGTGAATTGGAACTTAGAGATCTGTGTTTTGGCTTTAATTTACAAATACGCATTCGAATTAATTGTTAGTAAAAACCATTGCCTTTTAGGAATGAAAGGAAAAACTGAGAGGATTAAAATAACAGATCAGGAAGCTGCAACCTTTTGAAGTTACAGAAAAAAGAAATTTATAATTGATTAAATTTAATTAATAATTATAACATGTTGGAATAAGTACAGAAGTTAATAATGGAGAGAATATTGGGAAGACTGCCTAAAATAGACGCTTCTGTTCGAATTTGCATCTTTAGATCAAACGACTTATTGTTAGCTGAAACATCGCCGACATATCGGAATATCTTTAACGCTAATGTAGTTAGTGGTCTGGAGATAAAAGCACTAAGAGGCATTAAAATCCTGAATACATAATTAAATTAGTGCTTCCAATTGCTCTCCAACTTCACGCCGCTATAAAATACGTCGCCGACAACAAGAGAATCCCTCCATATTTTAACCACGAATTCTAGAATTTCGTTGCAAATAATAAGATATTTACTTCTGGGTCGGCCGCTTGAGTTCGTTATCTCTCGAACTTTGATAAAACGAATTTTCCGCTCCCGAGATGTACAATAAATTGGGTTTCACTCAAGTAAAAGATTATTATTTGTTTTCGTATAATGCATTTCGAATTGGTCGACATTTCTGAGTAAGTACCATTATGAAAAGAATACAAAACCGAGAAGAGAATTCGTTTTACTTTCGCCCCACGAAAGAAACAACACAAATCAAATATTAAAAGTTTCAAACTTTTCCTCTCCCTTTTATAATAGCATCAAAGAAAAATGTTTCCACAAATTTAATACGTGTCGATATGCAAATAAGTGGCGGATGAGAAAAAAAAGGTTCGCAGCTTACACGCCCGCAAAATACGTTTTCTACTAAAATCTCATATCGTTTAAAATCCTTCGTTCAAATGAGTTTCACTACGAACCTTTCGAATCGATGTGCATAAATCGCAGACCGTGTTTTACATGGTGGAGTGATTTGAATTGCTAACCCTTCCAGATCAAACCATTAGTAGCTTGACTTACACGTGTGAAATGGGGGAAAGAATTAACATGTTTAGGGAACTAGTTTTTGAAGTTCAGTGGGCGTATTTTTTAAATGTGAGCGAACCCTTTTACATTATTAAAACGGTTAGCTGATAATGGTTGGTTGGCTAGTCTGATGGTGTTACTAGGTCAGTGTCGTGTTTTCGATGCTTTGATTAAATTTGATTAAAGTTCGGCACTATTTCCAGGGCACTGGGTTTTTCGTAAAGTCGTCTGATTATTTTCGGGGGTGGGAAATTAGTCAATATTGCTGAGATTGATTTAACCTGTTTATTATACGAATTTTTATTAAATTGAGAATTTTTTGAATTAAATTGAATTGGCGAATCTACAGATTGTTCAAAAACAAATAGATAAATGTTCAACAAATATTCAGAAGTCCGTTCTAATATAAAGGCATTTGTTTTTAATACAAAACAAATAATATGAATGCTTGATTTCAAACAGTCTTAGTAGAACACAAAAATTAAAATGTTCATATCAATTATTGGAGTATGTACATCAAATTGATTTACGAAAAATTCTTAGATTGCCTTAGAATTTGAAATTTGAACTTAATGCGATGATATAGACTATTCAATCATGATTTTAGTTTATTGATTGCTCATCTATTTATTGCCCAAATTGTGGGTGCTCAAGATCCCAACTCGTGTTGACTGCCCTAATCATTTAATACAACCCGTCTAGAATTTTACCCAAGTAAATTTTATTTTTTTTTTGCAAAGCAAACTTTCTCTTCCATATTGATACCGAGGCTAGGAAACCATTTCTAGCCTCCGTAACATTAAGGACAACAGGATAGCTATATTTTGAACGACTGAAATTGTCTCCTAATATTAATTTCTGGGGCCTGAAGAGATGGTATCTGTTGCAATAAAAACTAGAATGCTAATAGTTTTAGTCATTTTTTATCAAGTAAAAGAAGACAGAAAAAAGACAACCATTCCACAAAACGTTGTGCTTTTACGTATACACAAATTTTTTCCTTGTCGAAGTTTTGTGCATTTTTGTGTGATATCGGAGTAAGTCTAGTCAAATTCCTCACCTTACAGAATCAAGACAGTTACACTTATTCTATGAAAATTTAGTTGTGCTATTTGTTTGTATTCTTGTAAATAGACAATAACTTTTGCCAGGCATTTCTGTTTAGATCTACTGCTGCGTTAAATCAGGTGCAGTGCTGCTACTCGAGTCCAAAAATTTGAATTTAATTTTGGAATGTTTGCAAATAAGGTTCGAACCTTACGAAGACAAGAGTCGATTTTTAAATTCGAACTCTAAGTTGAAATCTTGAGCATGGGCTCCTTATCTTCAACTAAAGTCAAATCTTAATTTTTAAATCCTGAATTTATTTGTCGAATTTTAGTTTTCAGGCTTAGAAAACACTTGAATTTTGACTGAATCAGAATTGAGTTGGGAATTTAACATTTCTTTGAAATCATGGATTTAAAATCTGCCTTTCCAATCGTAATATGATTTAAGGAAGGAAACTGCGTTCTGATTAAAAATGTGTATTAATTTTGGAAATTCTGTGTACGTTCGAATTTAGTATTAATGAAAACAACATCCAAAATTTTTATTTATTTGGAGTTCTAGCCTTACTTAAGTGTAAGCCTTGAGCAGTAAGTAATAAATAATAGAGGTGGAGGTGAAGGTTCAGAATATATGATTTTTAATTCAGAGATTCTAGTCATTGCATAATCGATATGCCACACAGGCTCATAAAGTTTAACCAAAGGCGCCAAACGATTTCACTACATTGATTTCTGAAGCATAATTATGTCCCACAAAAAATATAGAAATCTAGCATTAACCATTTATGGGTAAGGTGCTCTAATTATATCAGCGGAGTGACCAAGTGGTATTCGACTACAGCGCGGACTCGAGGTCAAACCCGAGTTGTATGTTCAGCGGGTGGTCTACCGGTCACTGAAAATAATTGGGAACCGAAATACAATACTGAAGTAGGGAAGGTAGCCTGTTGTCGAAGGCGTGGTTCTTACCCCATCACCGCATAGCGTGAGAGATAACCGGGTATGAAAGCGACTTTAGAAGGCCTCAAGCCTTCATGTTGCCGGCCATATACTTCCTCGCAGAGTATAAGTGCAGATATAATTATAAATAATTATTTTTAATTAGATTTATATCAATGCAAAATCATCAGAAGATTTTCTTAGTTTTGCTTTAATCCTGCAGATGTCGAACGTAAAAACAAATTAAGCTGTGTAATTTCAGGGTTGCTAAGATTAGATAGTCATTTCTAATTAATAAGCTTTGAGCCTCGACCCTTTCAGATTCAAATTTAGTTTAAAAGCCAGAACCAAATAGGCGTCTAGTAAAGCCCTTACTTCATCAGACGTATGTGAGGTTTATTATTAGCCTACGATTTTTTCTAAACGTTTAAAGGTTTTCAAATAAATTTTTAAAATGCGTTCGTTATATTAACGTACCTAGTTTGTGTGGTTTTATTTTGTTTTATTGGTACCTTTAGCGATTTTCTGCAGTGTGGAGGTGTTTGATTTATTTGCCCGTTTATAGGTTAATACCAAAACTGATCTTTGCAAATTAATTTATCAATGCAGGGCAGACCATCTTCCAAAAAACTTTTTAATAAGTCGGTGGAATATAACTTTCACTTAATAAAAGGCAATAACAGGCGAACGAACTAATTTAATTACAAGTCCATGATTACCTCTGCTCCGATCGGATTTTCAACGTAACTACTTAGTTCCTTCAATACTATTACCCGAATAATTACAAACTTCATAGCGTTGATTTGTCACCGTTGTTCCAATTCAATGATTATAAATTTATTTCATGGCGCTAATTTACTTACGTTTCGAAACTAAACTTGAATCAATGAACTTACTGGGGATTCCATTATGTTCTACAATTTTAATTATTCCTAATACGAAAACAGAAACCTTCAACATCACAGCTTCAGTATTTCGTTTCTCCTATACATTCGAATTCTAAATTTATTCCTAACATTTCTGTTCCGTTCTCTGCCGATTCTCTCAGACAAGCTCTCATGGGTTTTACTGGATATATCTTGACTTTCTACTCCATAATCACTTTTGCCTCAATTTTTAACCGGCTTCGCTATTGATTACATAGAACGAGTTTGAGTCTTCCCTTTTTTACAGTCTTTAACGAGTCTGGGTAAATCTTTTTTTGTTTAGTTGGTTTAGTGTTATTGCTTTATCTCTTTCATTCTGTTTTCCTTCTTGCCTTATGTTTCTGGAAGAAAATTTAAAAGAAATACCTTTAAACTCATTATAAGGAATTTCTTTCCATATAACAAATTTATATTCTTTGAATAAAAGTGAATTTCAGTTTGACGTAGAATATCTTCAACTTTTTAAGGGAAAGTAGAAACGCCTCTGCTGTGAGAAAAGGTTTCCGTGACATAAAACAACAAAAGTGTTAAAAACACTTTGGGACCTAGGAAGTGAAAACAATACATCTGGGAGTTGCTAAAATTGGCCCTGTTTTAAGACCGAATCTCAAGCTTTTACTTATAAGAAAACTTCTTTTCAAAACTAATCTCCCTGGATTATTATTACAACGAAATAAACTAATTTGGACTCTTTAATCAGCATTAACAAGCGTGTTGAATAACATAACGAATGTAATATGCAAGGACTTATTAGACTTTGCTCAACGATGAACAAACATTACTTTAGGAAGTGTTAACGTGTTCAACATTGTGTTCGTTTGTAAGCCTCTTATTTTGCTTTGTTAACAATTAGAATATTTTGCTGTAACGTAGGTGCCTAATAATATATCATACCAGAGACACAGTAAAACAATGAAGAGGTCACGTTTTCGTTGGTGTTGTAAGCTCTTAAATTATGGAATTGCATAAATTATTTAAATCAGATTATGGTATTATAAAGGCACAGGCGGATGCAAAATTTAGAACAGGAATTACTTACTGCTGAAGCTACTCGAATATTTGGATATTAAGTTTCAAATTGATGAAGGGACACAGTTGGTAATCCTGTTAATTAAAAATTTAGGTGTTAAAAACTGGAGAAGTTACATTTTGACGATTGCTAACACAAGTAAATTTGCTCTCACACTTTATTTTCTTTGTTTTTCTTTTTGCTTTGGAAGTATTTCAGTTCGTCTTTACGACAAACAATAACAATATTGTGGCGAAGTAGTTTTGACTTTAATGTTGGAAATTTAATAATATACATAAATTACTTTAATAATTTAGGTAGTATTTTACCAACGTCGCCACTTGAATATTGCTTGGCTTTTTGCGAGAGGTTTTTATTCAAAGTCATTCATATCGAGGCTTTAGTTTTACAAAATAATAAAAATGGTTCTAACTCCTAATTCAAAGTGCATTGATACAAATTCCTACAAGTCCTCATGCAAAGTAAACTGATATAAATTATTCTTCTAAGTGCTGATTCAAAGTGAACAAATATAAATTACTCTAAGTTCTGATTACATTTAAAATGATAAGTCCATAAAATAATTTAAATAATTCACACAAATATTTTACAAGTCCTGAATTAAGGTTAATTTAAAATAAAACAATCTTACATCTATTTACTGGAACATTATCTTGAAGGTTGTTACTTCTGTCGTACATGCTGCTACTGTGATGGCTGGATATAAACCATATCTTTCATGTGATTTCGCTTAGCATTTATACAGAAACTTGACCCCCTTCTCTCAATAGTCAGTGTCTTATCTTCACCGTTCATTGCACTTCCATATACATGCATTAAAAGATGCAACCTTGACACGGCGCGTGCGGCTTGCCAGTGAATGCTCTGATCGAATGGCGTCATATCAACCACGCGTGCGAGTGAATTTGAATAAATTAAATGCATTTCAAACTTCGCTTAATATTTTTACATTCGCCTTTGCTACAATATTACTAAATTTAGCAATGTATAAGATTAATTACTAAACTAGAAATGTATAATATTGTTTAGCATTGCAGGCATAAGAGACCCTTAGCTTGTTCCATTGTCTTCATCCATAGCTTTCGTCTTGAATATTCTCCTTCCACTGTTGCGCTCATCTACATCTCTTATTGCTTCTTCCTTCCGTCTTGTTTTTGGCTTTCCACGTTCCTTTTTTCCTCCTGTACTGCTTTCTAATATTCTTTTTGGTTCTTATAATTCCCACTATAAAGGGTTCGTTACACAGTTCGTGGAGTTCTTTGTTCGTTCTTGGGCTTTCTTGGTAGTAACACGCTTAGAACTGATCAAATCTTTCAGTTTCTTCCAAACATTCATATCTGGGATATTGCCCGGCCAATCAAGAAGCTGAATATTTTGTTCAGCAAGATCTTTATAATCACATTCTTAGCAGTTTAGCAAGGGGCCCATCTTGCGTGAAAATATCATCATTATTAGGAATCCACTCTTTCATTTCAAGTATCTATTAATTAGTTTATCGTTTACCACATCCAGATATTGTTCCTTACGCATAATGCGTTGAACAAAATTCATAATTCTAATTTCTTATGAAAAGTTAATTAATTTTATTATAGTTGTTCCATCAGTACTGAATTAGTTCACGTATCCGACTATCAATTACAGTGGTATCGATTTAACCCATTATTAGCTTGTTTGGTAAACAAACTCCAGGGGCTCACCTTACGCACCTGAATTTGCGCGTTTGCACTACCGTTACGGGTACGTTTAACCGGTTAAACACAACATGAATTAAATTCCCCCATAGGCAAAATGATCCTAATTTAAGACCCCCTAACAATCCCTTATTCTTAAAACATCTCCTGAGTAAATAAATGATCTCCGTAGCCACAATAAACTTTAACAAGATGGGGACGTACCTCGTAAAAATGAATTATTTAACCCGGTATAATAAACGTAAGGTACAGTTATTTTTTATTTATAGGGACTTGCGTTTTTGACCCTTAAAATGAGGATTGCTGTAGAGAAAAAAAAGGACGGTAGTAAATATTAGAACTTTATGACAGACAAAAATCAAATGTAGGACATAATTTATAAATTGACATTTTAACGAACAGTTTTATTATACGATTTTTATAACAATGTCGCCATAACGACCTCATCAGGACTTTATGAAAACCAATAAAATAAGTTGCGGTTAGCTGATTCCTAGCTGTTTCCTTTTTAGGTTTCTGATTAACCATGTGCTCGTTCTATGTGCCATCTCAACTGAAGGTTTGTTCTAACTTAATTGAGTAGATATGTATATATATTCAAAATATTAAAGAATCTATCGATACTCAAACTAATGAGGGATTCTTGCAAATATTTGAATAAAATTGCAGGCCCGAAAATCCGAAAGATGGAATTCCATTTCCTGAAACAGAAATAAAATGCTGCTCAGTAATCGTAATGTGCAGCCATAATTGTTTTATAAATTACCAATTTTACCTTAATATTGAGTTTGCTAGATATTCTACCGAATATACTCACTTAACTTCACAATTTTTTAACAACAAAATCCATGTGATTTTCTAAAAAACAGTTCTATGCCGTTAAAATAATAAAATAAACGAAGTAATGAAATTAAACACCGGTAAATAACAACCAATGAATCACGGTATATCAAAAATGGGAGATCATTACATATAATAGGATTATTTCAAGATGTTTCGAAATGTAGTAGGTAGAAAATAATATCGGTTCTTTCTATACGAAAGCGTTATAACAACGGGACAGAGCTTTCTTTATTATCCCTAAAAGTCAAACTGTATTGGTTTTTCTTCGATACGTTACGAATCTGTGCGAGATTTATTAGAAATAGTTAGCTTTCTCTTTATTGTTTTGCTTCTTTTATATTATTCATTTTTTTTACAAAGATTAAACAAAATTAAACAATCTTTTATGAAACCTTTAGTTGCTCGTCTTTGGAAGTTTTTTTTTCAGGTGTATACTTACTAAAGGAGATATTAATGTGAGTATATCTACTTTGCGGTATTTTTTGAAAAAAAAATGTAGAAACATTCCTTTTGGGAGAATTTTAAATAAATTCGATTGCTTTGAGATTTGTATCTATATTGAGATGATATTTAATTTGGATGCGTATAATTAAAGGTTGTGTTATTTGTTTAGTTAATTAACGAAAGTATTATGTTGCAAAGATTGGTAATGCAGATTTTTTTAAATTAAAAAAATTGTAATATAATAAGAGTGCCACTTTGAGACATCTATAAGGGGTAGTCCAGAAGGTCATAAGGCCGCATTGCAAGGGCACTGAAACCAACTCAGAAAAAAATTATCAAAAGCAGATTTCGTCAGTCAGTTCACAATATTAATTTTGAGTAGATTATGAGCCTTTACAGCAGTACCCTTACAACTGGTGGGCCTTGGACAAATTGCCCAATTAGTGAAATTGCGCTGTACTAGACTGCTTGCTACCATCAAGTTGGTCTTCATTCAAACCACGGCGCCGAGCATACAACCAACCAAAAACATTTAAACAACTTAGATGTCCCTGAAGGAAATATGGCTAAGGAAAAGTAATAAAATTGACGATTCCGTCAATATCCAGGGTAGCCAAAACTTGTCTTGTTGTTTTCTTAAATTTTAAGACTGAATCACGAGATAAAAGACTTAGGCATTTCTTTCTTTGAACCTGTAGTAAACTGTCCCTGAAGCATTGTTTGTAAAGTAAAGAATATTGTAACGTAGTGTATTTTTGTGCGTTGGCTTTTGTGTTTTGTTCCTTTGCTAAGAGCTAAAAGGCCTAGAAAATTTTGCAAAACTTAGTTTTAGGGCATAAAATAGAGAGTTGTTTTCTGAATCTTTTGTTTTTACTACAGCTCTAAAAGTATACATTTAATGGCACTCGCCTTCTAATGCAAGCTGACTTAAAGAAATTTAAAAACATTGAACTGAAAATTATAAAAAAAAACAACTTTCTAAGCCTTTCAATTAATCCATGAAATATTAACTAAGGAGATCCATGCCCTTTTCTAGTTGCTTATTTTTAATTTTTGAAACACAGGTGGTTTATGGATTGCGTACGTAGAAGCATAAAACAATCTTTAACCAAAGAACATATAAAGATCGAACCTTGCTTATGCGGTGGATTCTTTCAGTTTGTAAGAAAAGCGCGAGCAGGGGCTAAATATATTACCAAAACGAAGATGTATAATTTTATAACGTACATAAAACCCTCCAAGACTCCAATTTGATAGCCACTTATTGGCTCAGAATGGCGAAACACCTCTGAAAAGCCTAGACGGCGCACGCAAAAGAGAACATGCCACATCTATCATAATATCGAGCGACCTAAAGAAGTTTCTTTAGAACTAAACACATCCCGAACAACTTTACTAAACTTTTGCGCGGAACCTTGTCAGTTTTCCTCTTACTTTTTCATCTTTACCCTCGTACCTTCTCTCTTTCAACAAGAACGGAAAAAAATCGCTGACATTTTCCACCTTGCATAAAATTTGTTTTTATACGTCTATGATCAAGATAAAAATGTCTCTTTATTTACGTTTTTAGCAAGAAAAAGGAAAATGTAAGGAACAAAAGGTTAATGTTAACTTTTCCCTTAAGAAGGTTTCCTAATGGGCTTGTTATCTTGGATTTTTACCTTATGTAAATACGATGCTAAACGAATGAAAGTGAAAGTTTGGTTTGTACCTTAATTGGATCACATGTAACTCTGATACAAAGATAAAAATAATAGTGTGTAAATACCCACGCCAATTTAGTTCCTTTTAACTTAGTTCTTATATTGTTTACCTTTCGGTTTGGGCGCAGCGCGGATTTATATGTAGATTTGAACAAGCAGAATTAGTAAAATATGAGGTATTTCCAAAAGTTTTCTAAATACGCAAGGAAGGGCGTGGATTTTTGGATATTTGGAGTGATTTTAAAGTTCATTTAATATTGTTTAAAAGAAAGAAGTGCATTTCGGTTTTCACGACTTACAAAAGCACCGTTTTGGTAGCCGTTAAAAGCAATTTACTACCACTACGAAGCTTCCCTCAAGAATTTTTATTAATTTATTATGTTCAGAAAAACACTTTTGTGTTAGAGCTATATTCATACTTTATATTATAATTTTCTTGAAGATAACATAACAAACGAAATTTACAAATTACAGGATTCTGTAATTCTGTAACAAACCTATTTCGTAAGTTGTTTACCCGAATGGGGTTATGAATTATTTATTTGCAGGTGTTCTAGTTTATTAAAATACGAGGAAAAGGAAAATCTGTAATAAATTGAAAATGTGCCCCATTTTCTAAAAGGTGTCTCCGTCTTATTTCCTGAAATTTTCCCTCAGTTCGGATTGGTTAAAGCTGTAAAATTTGCTAAATATTTGTTGAAATGTGAAACGTGATTAAATTTTCCTTTGTCATTTCCTATCTCATTCTATTTTAGGTTAGCAATATTCGCTGGTCTTTGTTATTTTCTTATACCTTTGAATTGAAGTTTCTGTCAAAACTAAATGGTTAAACAATTTTAGGGCTGGTGTTTCAGTGCAGGTTTAAGTTGAAGCTTAGATTAAGTAGGTTACCCCAAGCCCTAAATTAAAAGCTTAGGTTTAGCTTAACCCTAGACTAAGTCACCTAACGCGACGAAAATTGAGCACGGCATATATTTCAGGTTTCCAAATTCGAATACTTCAGAATACTTTAAACCACCGGTCCAAAGAAGGCCTAGATTTACACTAAAAAAGGATCGTGATAAAAAATTTCTTATCTTAATTAAATTGGAATTTCAAAGGCTAAAAAGTATCCTTGGAAAAATAATAAGCACCGCAGGCTTTTCAGATTCCCAAATTTGAAATCAACCGCACCGCACGTTCGAAAAAAGGCCAAACCCTAAATTTGGATTTATCGTGGTAAAAGTCTCTTACTTTAGACTTGCTTTCGAAGGTTTAAAAAAGGGAAAAATGTTAGGCACGGCAGGCTTTTAAATTTGAAAGCCAAGTTTTAAATTTAGATACAAAAAGGATTCGAAAACTTTAAACAAAAAAGGGTTCATATTTTAAACTTCCATTTGAAGGGCCAAAAATTTCCTGCGAAAAATAATAATGCACTGCAGGTTTGTATAATTCAAAATCAGATTAGAATACTTTAAACCACAGGTTCAAAGAAGGCCTAAATTTAGAATCTAAAAAGTCTTTGAAAACATTAAACTTATTCATAGTGAGAAACGTTTCTTATTTTAAATTTAGAAAAAATAATAGGCACAGCAGGTTTTGCTGGTTCCCAAATTCAGAATCTAAATTAGATACTTCAAGCCGCAGGTTCGAAAAACGTGGTCAAGTTCTAAATTTTGTTCGAAAACATGAAACTTGTTCGTAGTGAAGAAAGGTATTTTATTGTAAACTTCCATTCAAAGGCTTGAAAAATTCCTCGGAAAACTAATAAGCTGCAGGTGTATCAGCTTCCCAAATTCTAAATTTGATTTCCTAAGTACCTAAGTTAAACTGCAGGTTCAAAAAAGAAGGTTAAGCTCTAAAGTTAGATTCAAGAAATGGTTAGAAAACATGAATCTTATTCGTAGTGAAAAAAAGTTTCTTATTTTAAAATTGCATTCGAAATGTTACAAAATTACCTAGGAAAAATAATAGGCACGACAGGTATTTTAAGTTTCCAAATCTGAAATCAAAATAGATCCTTCAAGCCGCGGGTTCGCAAAAGGGCTAAGTCCTAAATTTCGAATCAAAAAAGGATTCAAAAACATTAAACTTATTCATAGTGGAAAAAGTTTCTTATTTTAAACTTCCATTCGAAAGGCTAAAGAATTTTCCCAAAAAAATAACCAGCTGCAGGATTTGTAGGCTTCCAAATTTAAAATCAAATTATGTACTTCGAACAAAAGGGCCAAGTTCTAAAATTAGATTTGAAAAAAGATTCGAAGATAATTATGAAACTTATTCAACGCGATAGAAAGTTTCATCTTCTAAACACTTGTACTCTGAGAATTTTCCCGGGAAAAATAATAAGAATTGAAGGTATTTCACATACCCAATTTTGAAATCGAATTAAAAACTTTAAGCCGCAGCGCAGGTTTGACAAAAAAATGATTCGAAAACATGAAGCTTATTCATAGTGAAAAATCCTTCGCATGTTAAACTTACATTCGAAAGACTAAAGAGCTTCCCGGGAACAATAATAAGCACCGCAGGTTTTTCAGGTTTCATAATTTGAAATCAAATTAGATACTTTAAGCCGCAGGTTCCAAAAAAAGCCAAGTCCCAAATTTAAATTCAAGAAAAGATTGAAAAGTTTTAAATTTATTCATATTGAAGAAACTTCCTTATTTTGAAGTTGCATTCGAAAGGTTAAAGAATTTCATCGGAAAAATAATAAACTGCAGGTTTTTCAGGTTCTAAAATTTGAAATCACATTAAATACTTCAAGCCACAGGTTCTTAAATGCTAAGTTTTAAATGTAGGTTCAAAAAACTTATCCATAGTAAAAGAATGGTTTCGTATTCTACAATTTACAAATTTGAAATCAAATTAGATTCTTTAAGCTGCAGGTTCGAAAAAATTTATATTCAGAAGGGATTCAAAAGCATTAAAGTTATTCATAGTGAAAAAATATTTTCTAACTTAAACTTGCATTTGAAAGGCTAACGAATTTACCTGGAAAAATAATAGGCTGCATGTTTGTCAGGTTACCAAATTTGAAATCAGTTTGAAAAAAGACTAATAAGCCCAAATGTAGGTTCAAAAAATTATTTGAAAACATGAAACTCATTCATTGTGTATTTAAAAGGTTAAGAAAAAGGGGAAAATAGTAAACACAGCAGGTGTTCTAGGTTTCTAAATTTGAAATCAAATTAGATACTTTCGGCCACAACTTCGAAAAAGAAAGTTCTAAATTTAAACTCAAAAAAAGATTAGAAAATATGAAACGTATTCATAGTGAAAACAGGTTTATTATTTTAATCTTGCATTCGAAAGGTTACAAAATTCCGCATTTTAATCTAATTCTTATAATAAATTTGACTTTTGAAAATGATATTAAATTAGATCAGCGCCGGAGTGGCCGAGTGGTTAAGGTATTCGACTGCCACGCGGACGGTCTCGGGGTCAAATCCGAGGCCGATGCTCGGCGGGTGGCCGACCTAGTCAGCTGATAATAACAGGGAACGGAAACGCAGTAGTAGGGCAAGGAAAGTAGGCGGTTGTCGAAGGCATGGTATTTTCCACATCACCCCGTACACGTAAGAGTGCGAAACAACCGGGTATGAAAGCGATTTAGGGCGCCTTAACCCTCCATTTTGCCAACCATACTCACTCATGGAGTGTAAATGACGATATCCATACCCATACCTCTCTGTTTAATTGAAATTATAGTATTGTTAGCTCAAATAAATAATACTTGTGAAAGAGTGTGATGAATTAATTATGTGATAGATTTTATAAGCCAAAATAGAGGTTTTGCATTCGGTGCTTACACCAACTTGAATTCTTGTGCAAATACTCATGTTTGAAATTAATTACAAAGCTCCAAATACAATCTTCGGTAATTTTTCTTAATGCAGGTGTCGAATTTGCAATGGACTTTGATCGAATTTCTTATTTTGTAGGCTTGGAATAACTTATTGTGCGTTTAAAACCCCATCAAACATGAAGTATTTTAGTCCGTGGACAATTTGAGATTTTAATGTTTTCTCCTTTAATTCTGATTCCAATTTAGCTCTAGAAATTCTTTAAAACTTATTAGTTGAAGGTTTTAAAGATTTTAAGATAAGATTTTGGGGAACCTTCAGTATTTGAAGGTAATTTTCGTTATTTCCGTCGTTTCCATAAAGAAATTAGGTACTCATTTCACTACTTGGGACTAAATTCTTATAATAAATATCAGGAAAGGACTAAGCGCGACATTTCCTTACAGTCTAGAAAAAGGAAGATTGCCTTGGATTCCGCGAAAAAATATAAAATCATAAAAATTCTAAAAATCTGAGTGGACGTCATTAAATAAAATTTATCTAAAGAAATCAGAGGCGCAATTTTCCTAACAAAATCTTCAAGTTAAAAACTTATCGGATTGACACTTCGGAGATTCCATTATTAAGATTATGTCTTAAAAGTATTGACAAGTTCTGAGTGTTTTAGCGATGAATTTAGATAGGAGGCTTAAACCGTTTTCAGAAAGGATTACGTTTAAATTATATTTTGGGGGCCACCTTTCCCTACGGGAGTTCACAATAACAGGATCATCAAATTAACGCATTGTAAGGGTTCGGGGTTATTACACGGAGATGAACGGGGTGTGAAACTTTATAATTAGGTGAAGTAAAACCAAAATCGATTCTTTGGAGGGTTTTTAAAATATGATACTTGTTGCCCCTAAAGACAAATCAACTCATTAGAAAAGTTGAACAGAAAGTTCGGCGTTAAGTAAGTTTCAGACATTTAAGAAAAACGACCCTTTCTTTCTGTGATAACGACCCTTTTCTCTTTCTTTACTTTCGACTTCTGCTCTGTTACATAAACCAACTGTGAACGATCCGGAAGGGGATCGTTTTTATTTCTACGTTCAATTTGTGTACTACAACGAGAATCAGGATCGCAAGGATCATTCCCGATTTTGAGATACGCATCAAGGATTAGACTAAAGTATCACGTGGCAGAAGAGCAATTATTTTGTAACTTATGACATGGTTGTTGGAGAATCTTCGGGATCAGAAATGCACATTTAAACGCACGCTAATTCTCATTTTAACCCAAATGTAAACACATTAGATCTAAAATAAGCCCTTTCCTTGGGAAATTTTGTCCTTATCAACCGGCATAATTTTTTCATGCCTTCATTTGTATTTGTGAGCCAAGCAGAGACACAAAAGGAAAGAAAAAAATTATTACACAAAGGTTTGTCCTGCATGGTAACCTCACAAAAATAAGGTTATAGGAGGGCTATATAGGAAGGATAATGGGCTCTAAAGTAGGACGATAACTGAAACTACCTAGAAATTTAATTAAGGTCTAGTATAACTGAAGGTGCTGCTAAATAAAAGTTTTTCTGACGCAGAAAACAGGGGAAACTGGGCGTTCAGGAAATTTATAGAACGGTAAACGTGATCCTTATTTACTGCTGTAATAGGTAACGCGAAACTTCCCAGTTTGTTACCTATTATTTAATTACAATGTTAAATTTCTTTATTAAACTTTTAAAGGCTTAAGCTTGTTTTACACCTTAAGCTTTATTACTTTCTTTTGTCTTGATTAGTGATGTTTCAGTTTTAAATTTATTTTTAGGATTACTTCTATGACTACAGGGAAACTTTAGACAATTATCATGTAAGTAAATGTGGTTTGAAAGCTATGAAATTCTTAGATTCCTCGTATAAAAATCAAGACAGTATTCCACCGTAAATAAAGCAGTTGATAGCTGAAAAACGTAGAGCTAGTCAGCGCAGTCATAATATAAGAGTTAGACGGAAATAAGTATCATACTTTATCCAGGAAACTAATACAAATGACAAAGGACCTATGTGAAGAACAATTCAAACAGTATTTGACAAACCTCTCCACAAAGGATCTGTCTATCTGGAAAGCCACAAGAAGTTTTAAAGAACCTCAAAGATCTACAAAACCAAACAGACACCTGGGCTAGATGAGCGTTAGAAAAGGTGGAAACGTTTGCACAACATCTTGCTGAAGTTTATGGACCCCTCGCCGAAGAGGTGAATGATGACATTGACGAAGATCTCGGAGCTCCTTTTCGATTATCACTACAAATTTGTGCCTTCTCGCCTATAATGCTCCTGAATTTGCTCATAACTTCAAAAGTACTTAAAGGGCTGCCAAAAAAAGCAATCACACTACCCAGTATACTGGCCCATCCACTGCCAAATGAACCCCCGAATGAGGTCAACCCTTATCGACCCATTAACCTTCTTCTAATAATCTCCAAATTACTGGAAAAATTAAACTACTTAGAATCCAAAAAAATTGTATCCCAAAACATGGCTTTCTTCATGCACACGCAACCATCCAACAGTGTCATTGTGTTACTCTATGTCTCTAGATGTTTAACAGGTTTTGACAGAGTTTGGCATAAGGATCTCCTGTTCAAAATTGAAGCTGCAATGAAAATCCTACCGAAATACATGTTATTTCCAAGTCAAAATTGGTAACTAACCCTCCCATTTCCACCACATATATGATAGAGTCCCGAAGGGCAGGTCTTGGGTCCTACACTATATATTCTTTCTACGACAGATCTGCCTACTACTAATCCAACTTTGCTGACGATACAGCTATTCTCGCTTGTGAGATCTCTCGTTGTATACTGCCCATGCTTTTAGAAAGTCGCCCACCATCTTATTAGCAGATAAAAGTGGATGTTCTGTGTCTTCAAAGCCATGAAAATCATAATCTATTGAAAAACTACGTCGAGGAGCCTCTTCAAAATAAAACTAATCGATTTTCGCACAACAGTAATACCATTCCAGAACTATGACCATCTACTTCATTTCATTTGATGGAAGACCAAAATTTGGATATGTTACAGGCAGAAACATTTACTTTAAATTCCGGCAGTGCAAACAATGTGAAAAACATTCTTTCGGATAATGAAGAAAATACTGGCTTGCCATTGCATTTTAATAATCTCTTTCTTCTTCTTTCATTTTAGGAACTGTGTCTGTTTTTCTTCCCGCACTGCATCGTTATGGACTATCGGCTGATGAAATTGGGCAGTTATCAGCCCATCTCTTCCACCGAATCCTGTTCTTCCTTGTAAAATCGAATCTCTAGCTATTTTTATCAATGTGTCTGCACCGGCTTTTGCGATATGATTAATGCATTCTTGCTCTTTTTGGGTTTGTTGTTGCACTTCTATTGATTATTTGAGGGTTAACACATGTTTAACAATAAAAATCTTCAAAAGCATATCTTCAATTTTGATTATCCAAACTTGCTTTTCATAGTACTCGTAAGCCTAGTTAAGTTATGATTTACAATACGCTAGTGTTTTCATAGCAACCAATATGTACGTAATAAGTAAGCTGATCTTTCCAGCGCAGAACCGATTCGGAAAACAGACAAAAGTGGGTTCGTAGCGTGGTGAGAGGTTCGTAGCACAAACAATATATTAACAAAGTAATCTTAGGGTGTTACAACAAAGTTCACCGCGCCAAATCGTTTAAAAATGTGGCATTGGCCCCCTTCGCCAAGGTCCGTAATAGACATGGCATTCAAAAAAAGAAGAAGAAGAAGATGAATGCAAAATATTTTGATAATGCTTCTGCATCTTAAATTACTTCCTTTACTTTATCTGTAGTTGAGTTATTTGCTTTTATTAAATATTCCAAAGGGTCAGCATATTAAGTATCTTCATTAGTACCTCAGTATGTAGAGCCTATTTTGCTAACTACAGCCTATTTTGAATACTGCTGCCAGTTTTAAATAACCTCCAATTATAAGGAAAATATGTGAGTTTGCCAGCTCGCTTAGTAGTAGGGCGATTTATATTTTTGGAGTATAAAGCGAGGGAATGTGACCGGCAACATGGATGATTAAGGCCTCCTAAGTAAAATGTATTCAGCTAAACGTACTAAAAGGGCAGGTATAACTGCATGGTAGCAACAGCTGCTAATTGTGTTCCTCTCCATCAATTTAATCGATTTTCATTGTTTACACTTTCTCACAGGTATTCTTTTGCCCACGTTCTATCATCCTCTATCATGTTCAAACATGGCTTGTTTATTATTAACGCCTGGCATATTAACTGCCTTATAATTAATACCATCTATGAATCCTAACTCGATTAAGTTGATGACCCTACGCAACAGGATTCAAAATACGTACCTTCTAATTCTGTTATCCATTTGCATATCGGCGTTAAACCTTCTTTAAGTTTTTAATTTGGGCTGATATCCTTACTTAGGATAATCGTTATACTTTCTTCTTCTGCTAATCTTTCTAGTGAAGTTTTGCAAGCAAGCGTGTTCTCCAAATTATAAAAATGGTTTAGATTGCATCTTGATTTGCAAGGCATATTTAGCAAAGTATTGCAGTATTCTGTCGTATTTAATCCCACCCGAAACGTACTATACCTGCACCACCGATTAGTGTAGCTTATTCTGCATTCGTAGCATTAGTAGTCCTTACAGCTTTATAAAAAATTACAGTAGCTATAAAATACTATTTTGTTATTTATGCAGACATGTCTTCGAATTTCTGAGGATCTTCTTCCCATTTTACAATCAGCATTTGCAAAATAAAAATACATTTAGCACTGTTTAAAATTACATACTCCAGAACAATATGAAAACCCGAATAAAAACTGTTTGTAGTATATTTTTGAAAAAATCCCGACTGACTATCCCAACAGAACAACTAATAAATAACTTTCAGTAACAAAAGATAACTTGCTGCCATCTATAATTTCAAAATAAATTCCGGTGTAAGGAGGTTTTTATAAGGTTGAGAAAATATTGCCAATTTGAAAATTTTCCAATTTGGAAATGTATGCGGTGTCGCAACACCAGTTATGAATAAGTACAAAAAAACTTTAAAAGTCCAAACAAGAAAATATAATAGTAAATCAATATTTAATACGAAAATCGAGCGTAATATTATGCGCATATTTACTTTTTTCATGGAAAATGTCAATCATGTTAGAAAGTGACTCTCAAAGCTAAGTGGCTGGTCCAAACACGACCCTCATTTTCATTTTGAATTTGGGGTTAACGTTTTTATTTTGGGACTTGCTCGAATGTTAATTTGTTTGGAATGATATATAAAATATGAAAAAATAGAAGTTCAAAAACAACCACCATTCGACATTGTTAAGGTATCTGATGATCTAGGAGGAAATACAAAATTCGGAAATGGTAAGCAACATGCCAGAAACCTGTATAAAATTCGCGAAAACTTTGAAATTAAAATTATGCTTACATCTCTTCCAGCACCACATGCTATCGATTTTCACATTTTCATATGCAAATCCTGAAAAATTTATGCTACGTCATGTTTTCAAGATTTATGTGTACATAAAAGACGAAATTATTACCTAAAATTTTCTTTGCAATTTTAACCGAAAACATAAAACAATGAAACCTATGACGGAAGCGATCCATCACTTCAACATGGTTCACTTAACTTAAATATTTTTCTAAAAGGTAACGTCAAAAGCAGAGATTAATATTTTATTTGTTCAAATGGTATTACTTCAATTGTTAAACGATTTACTTCTGCAAATAAAGGTTTTTTGAATTTATAACTGTCCTTAGCTGGAAAATTATATTTGTTTGATGTACCTATATTTAAGGGGGATATTTCAGACTAAGGGCTGACTAGAACTAACGATTTTTATTTTTTGAATAAATCACTGAAGTGGTCAAGTGGTTAAGGCGTTCGGCTACAGCTCGGACGGTGTTGGGGTCAAACCCGAGTCGGATGTTCGGCGGGTGGCCTACCGAAACACAAGTTGGTGTACTTAGAGGTAGGCCGTTGTCGAAGGCGTGGTGTTTACCACATCACCGCGCATGCATAGTGTGTGAGACAATCGTAAACATAAAGCGTCTTAGGAGGCCTTAACCCTTCATGTTGCCGTCCACACTCTCTCGCGGAGTAACAAATAATTTCAAAATCCTCAAAATATTTAAAAAAATTAATACTACAATCGTTTTGCTTGAACAGGTTGAACATATCACAAATCTCCTACTTTATTTTTAGGCCAACAGTATTATAATACATGGATTTTCGCTACGTCTCCTCGTGTAATTTACTTTAGATCAAATTTTCTCGTAATATTTGTCTAAGGAAATAAAGTTGTATTTAACAAATGGTAGCAGCGCTCCTTGAAATTCAACCTAAACTTGTTTGGTGTTGTTGATTTAAGTCCGGAAGTAAATATCAATTCGAAAACGACAATTTCATATACAGTCGATTGGAAAATAATTTAGTTCTTCATCTGGGTTTCATTCCGTATTGATTTTGCCTTTTATGGTTTGTTGGTTTGTTTAACTTTAATTTTCAACTCTAAATGATTAACTTTAAGAGAAAACCTGGCGCAAAATTACTCTTGAGAAGTTAATAATACCAAAATAAAAACTTTAATAACCCATCATGTTATATTAACCATCATAAATGGTTTTAATGTTTCCATATTATGGGAATCACGACTCGGAGTAGTAAGTACGTTGTCTGTGAGAAAACTCATAAACTATTAAAGGAGAGCATTCATCCCGAGGGTATTATACCGGATATTCTGCTTTTTCCAACAAATGGCCAATAAAATGCTGACGAAAGAAATTTATGAAGATTTAGAGAATGGGAATACGTTGTAGAGGCATCTGAAAGTGTCTTGAAATAGAACCAGATCAATAGCTTTGCTGAAACCACTTACTTGACTCTCCCTGTAGATTGATAAATACATTTTTGTTTTTTTTTGGGGGAAAAGTGTCTCGTTGTGTATAGGCTGTGGATTTTAATCATAGTAGTAGGAGTTTAAGACATTAATTTCTCTTTGGAGATTTTCCATATTTTGTATCTAAAAGCAAAGCCACTTCCCTTGATAAATAGCAACTGCGGTTAAAAGTCACGAGCTGCTTGACGAAATTAGATATAAGATTAAAGGAGGTCTATTAACCTTTGGTGTAGCACAAGGAAGAATTTCCCAACAAAATTGCCGTTTCCTGTGTACTCGATTTAACATTAGAAATGAATGACTCTCTACGAGCTTCCTATTGTTACCGTATTTTATGTCCGTCCTTTTACTTTAATAACCCTCAATTTAGTTCCTTTAAGTTCTAAACGAGCAGCATATTCACAACACAGTACATATTTTTCACTTTTATTATTGCAATTTTTTCACAGTTATTATTAGTACAAAATTGTTCACACTTATTATTCCGAAATTTTTCAAACCGATTACTACAAAATTTTCACGTTTGTTCCTGCAAATCCTTCACGTTTGTTATTGTATTTTTTTAAATTCAAAAAACAAAAAGAAAGGGTGTGAAAAACTACAGGAAAAAAATAAATCGGGCTCTACTCGTAAAATTTGTATCTGACAGGTTGCAATACGTAGACTGTCAAAGGTTTGTTCAACATTATAACGCTTGCCACGTATCTAATCCCCTTGTTCAATAATAGGTGCAAACGAAATTCCATGTATGGATTCAGAGTGTGGAACGGCTTCTGCCCCAGATATCAGTAATCTGTTATTGGAGATTTGAGAAGGGTTTCCCTACGCAGTTTTGTTCTTTCGACGTACGCATATTTCCATAAAATTTAACATATTGTGATAAAACTGCATCGGGATTTATTGTGATTTTAGGTTTTCTTATTTTTTTTTTTTTAATAAGAAAATAGTACCTTTAAATTAATACGAAAAATATTAGAACAACACCTAGGGTTTAATAAGGAGATTTTTTAAAGGAGTACAGGATGAAGAGTTCAGAAATAGAAAATCAGTGGCTTTGAATAACATGAAACAAAAATGAAATTTTCTAACCGTTGCACAAAATAAACTAAAAAGTCTCAAGAAATAACTAACCAACATTCAGAGAACAATAAAATTCATTTCCTGGTTAACTTATTATTCTTACATTTACAAAAGCTGATACATATTATGATAAAGCATATTTCGAGCAACGAATTTGAGCAAGCCTCATAAATAAACAGGAAAACAATTCAGTCCAATCAAAGTTATTTGGCCAGTAAAATTGGATTAGGTGATAAATATACCTAAACCGTGTAGCCCAGCTTAGGGTGTGAAGTTTTACAATAAACAAGTAATTAAAGTGGGTGTCCTGTTTTGTTTGGGATGATCCCTTCTTTAAACGCATCAATTTCTCTCGTGATTAAATTCGGAGCGTTTCTTTTTTCTCTTCATCGGCGTTACAATCCTTTGTGGATTTTAGCCTCTTCAACTGTTCTTCTCCATCTCATCCAGCTGACCACCCTCAGTGTTCTAAGGCTTCCCTCTCTCCTTGGGCCTACCGTAGTCTGACCTCCATTCCGTAACACTTTTCACATTCCTATCAAGCACAATCCGCTCAACATTCCCTACCCATCTTATTGTTTAGGCTTTCGGAGCACATAGAATGGAACCTACCGGCAATTGGCACAAACGAATACAGGAAGCGGTTAAAGGTGAACCCAACACCTGAATGGACACTGAGTACTCTGAACCAGAGTACTCTTTTGACAAACCATTCACTGTGAGAAACGATCGCAATGATTGGGCTTAAGAAGCAGGCCCTATCTGAAGAAAGGGCTAGCTAGCCTGGCTTACAGATAGATTCCGCATAGTACAGGGTACAGGGGCAGGCATACACGACTTAAGATCAAAAGGGAACACAATTGTATCTCTTGGGATCAACGTCTCAGTCTTTCAAGTTGAAATCTTTGCTATAATGCAATGTGTATAAGAGAATGTAAAATCGTAAACTCTATAACAAATAAGCATTCTGTATGTCAGTCAAGCAATCTTAAAAACTCTGGAATCACCTCGAATTAATTATCAATGAAAGAGCGAATGCCTGTCTCACCTGGTAATCCTGTCCAAGGGGAACACCGTTCGACTCATATGTTTATTGAACCAGAACCTGTATTTGGAATACCCAAACGAAGCACCGGGACGGCGATAGCGGCATGAATCAGGGCACAACATGTCTCTCGCTGGGATGCAACACAGGGACAAATAATAGGGAAGGAAATAATTGGAATGCCTTCTCACAGATTAACGATTGACTTACTCATTTTAGGACTAATGAGAACCTGTCTTTAGATATTTCGAGTTCTTTTAACCTTTCTATTATCTAACGCCTGTCTAAAATCTATGAATAGATTGCGGTATTCGATATTGTGTTGATATGATTTTTTCAGGGTTTATCTCAAGATAAATATACTGCCGATTGTTGACCTATTATGCCTAAATGTGTTTTTATAGTCTCCTAATTGTTATTCCGCGTAATTAACCAACCGATTATAGAGAATTGAAAATATCTTATAGGGTACATTTAATAGTGTTATACCACCAAAATTGTTGCAGAAGTACTTATCACCTTATTTTCTACAACACATACCGCACATGTTAACTCAATTATGTAGAGTAGCTGTTTTACTAAATCCTGGCCACCGTTTTTTATTAGTTCACCTACTATTCCATCTTGACCGGGTGCCTTATTGTTTCTGATATTCTTAATAACTGCTTTTACTTCGCAAAGCAATTGGCATTATGCCCTTTGGGATCTGCATCGTCCTCATCGCAACTATCCAGATATTCCTCGCCCTCATCATTTAGTAAACTTTCAAGGTGCTCTCTCCACCTGTTGAGTATTGCTCCTCTCTCATATACGACACCTCCTTCCCTGTTTCTACATTCATAAAAGACCGCATTGAAATGCCTTGCGTTGACCTTCAACTATCTGTATTATCTTATCATATTATTACTTCTGCTGTGTTCCTGCATTTCTTTCGTTTCATATACACAACCTAGTGACTTCCCTTCTCAGGTGTGTGTATTCATTCCTATTGGATTATATATCGTTATGTAACATTTTCTGTTTAACCATTCCATTCCTGCTTCCTCTCTCTACACAGCCGCCGCGATATTCGTCCCCATTCCTCACCTATATTAATTTCTTGTCTCCGCACTGTTAAACTGTGGACTAAACCATCTTCATACCTTTTCTGCATTCTGTTTCTTTCAACTTTTGTAGGCACCATTCTCTTCTTCCTGTTTTCTTTACATAGTACCTGATTGTAATATCTGCTTTCATTATCAACATGAAGTGGCCTGAATCGCAGCTGGGTCCGCAATAATCGTGCACATCTTGTACCCCTGCTGCTCTTCTTTTGGAGATTAGAAAATGGTCGATTTGCAAGTGATTACATATTCAGCGGGGAGCTCCATGTGGCTTTGTGAATTTCGTTTATGTTGGACGTAGGTTTTGCACTACTGTGCGGTTATATAGCTAACCTAAGTCCGTTGCTGTTAGTCCTTTCACAGAGTGTCTGCGTTCCTACAACTTCTGATATACTATCATCTTTGCCTCTCTGCGCATTAAAATCACTCACAAGGATTATTGTATCATAATTTGGTACGCCGTCGCATGCTTGTTGTACGTTGTTATAAAAGTCGTCCTTCGCCACCTCTTCTGCTTTGTTTGTCGGTGCATAGGGGTTGACTAACGTTATACTTTGGTAATTTCTGTTAACTCTTAATTTACATATCATATCGCTGACTGGTTGGAATTGGAGCCCATATTTTCTTCTTGTATTCGTTATCTCTCTTGTCATAGCCTTTTCCGTTACCTTGTTCGTCGTTATTGCTTGACCACCCTGTTTATGTGACATTGCTTTTCGCTTGATTTGTCATACGTAGTCATTATTCATGTCCGTTGCCTGTTCGTCTTTATTGCACCTTTCCTAGTTTTTGGGGTGAGGGGCACCACTTTTCCCCTGTAGATTCCTACCCTTCTCGCCTATGAACCATGTGTCTCCCTCCACGGTTAATTTGTTGTACCCTGAGGCCCGTCTCACATTCTGTCCCTCTGCGTTGGAAATGTCTCATAACTTTTTCTGTATTCTCCTTTCACCTACTGAAAGGTTATTAACTATAAACACAGTTTTCCCCTTCAGGGCTCGTTATTTTCCACCACTTTCCGTTTTATTAAACTTTACCACTGCCATCGGTTTTCTTTATCTTTTGTTTAAATATTTTATATCAATTTCTTGTACCATGAATGCTTAAACTTCTTCTTTTATATTTTCTTGTTTGAATGTTGCACCTTTAATGATCACGTTGTTCTTCCTTTCATTCTTTTCGATGTTATCGATCCTTATTTCCAGTAGTTCCACTTTTCCTTTCAATTCTCCGTTCCCTTTTCTGGGTTGTCCGATTTTGATCCGGAATTCTTGTTGTTCCCTTTTAATTTTTCCAATGCCTTTCCTCAGTTCCTCCATCATACTTTTTAGTTCTTCTATTCCTTTTGCGTCAGTATCCCTAGGAAAACCTTTTGTTGGTGTGCTGTGCGTCTTTCTACTGCTTTTCGCATCTTCTGAAGTTGAATCTTCACTTTCCTACCTAGATTTGTTAAACATCTTGCGCTCCACGTACTGTATTCTATTTGGTGCGTTCCATTTACCCTTAAAAGTTCTGAAATGCTCGCTTACGCGTATCGGGGGTGTGCCCGGCTCCCTCGGCTCAGCTGGCGGAGTATCGCTCGTTACCCGCATTGTCATTAATTTAACTTTCGCAAGATACACCTTTAATAATTGTAATTTTCTCGCCTAGAGTTGATCGCTAGAGGTTTATTCGCTTTAAAACTTCACTCGATAATAGCGTCGCCGCCGTACATCAAACCAAAAAATTGTTTTACATCTGCAAAAGCAGATATTTATTATCATAAGGCATATTTCAAGCAAAGAATTTGATCAGGGCTGATAATATAAACAGCAAAACAGTTCAGTCCAATCAAAGTTTTTTTACCAGTACAATATCGGATTAGGTGTTAAATACCTAAACCGTGCAACCCAGCTTAGGGTGTGAAGTTGTACAAAAAACAAGTAATTAAAGTGGGTGCCCTGTTGTGTTTGGGATGATCCCTTCTTTAAACGCATCAATTTCGCACGTGATTAAATTCCGACCATTATTTGCTCCAAAAACCAGAAACATCGATAAATATTTGGAAGTTTATCTTGGTCCTTACCTAATCCTAAAATCGTTTTACAATTTTTCTAATACAAAATAAATACTACGATTTAAGTTCTAATTTTTTAAAAGCTGCTAAATTTACTAGTCTTTAGGATATTAACTTTGAGCACAAATACGTTGTAAGTAATTAATTACTCCTATAAATTAGCTTCCTCGAAGAAATGAACCACAGATGAGGAACCTCCAAATCACGTATTGTTTTCCTTCAGAACTTATGAAATTTCCGAAAATCAGAGTTAAATTTGACACATTAACCGCATGAACAGCTGTTACACAAACCGGACCGGACCATCCAACAAGGGTATCACTGAATGAAGGGTTTCTGTTCTTCGCCCACGTATTCAGGATGTTTTACGTTCTAACATTTTAATGAACCCTTCATCACTTTAGATTTAAATTGGGCATATGTTATTAAGGGTTTTATCGTATCTAAATAATTCATAAAGCGTTTGATGAGCTAAGATTTGTGTATGCTGGAAATAAAGCTCTTTTATATTTTTCAACATTTGTACAAAATGTTAAATAATTTAAGGATCTTCTAAAGCCGTCTAAAATTCTTTCCTTAAGTCATCAACTTCGACGAAGCCCAAAATAAGAACTAATCTAAATGAAAGGGATGACTGACCTCTTTACTTAAACATTCTCATTAAATAAAAAAGGCTGCTCCTCGTCAACTGCTAGTTATTTGTTAAACGTCATTATGATTACCAAAGTCTTTAAGAGCTTGCGTCAGAATTCACCTCCCATCCATAAACAATAAGTACAATCGATTGTATTGCAATTGCATCTGACATTTCTACCAAAACTGCTGTTCATGTTCGCGGCAGAACTCGGTTAGGTGGAAATGCATACAGTGATAAGCCAAAGCAATTGCTAATTCTCTTATATGGAAACCATCGACAGAACGTCACACAACAATGAATACACGAACTCGGAGCTGCAAGCTCAGAATATTGTGCAACTAATTAACTTTACATAGAATTCCCGCACTAAATGTCGTTTCAGATAACGTTGGAACATAGTTTGGGGATTGTTATTAATAAACGGACGCATTTGCTTTCATTTACGGGACAATATGCTATTAATACACGTAACTCAAACTCTAAATTTCACAACAGTTGTGAAAACGGCTATAAATTCAAAAGAAGATTTCGTCACCTTGCCGAGATTACCTCTAGTCATTTTCTTGTCTTTTCGGGCCAGGAAGAATCTAAAAGACAAGCAGAGAAATTGAATGCAAAAATCCGGAGACAAGTCATAAAACCAAGTTCAGTATCCAAGGAACACAGACAATGAGACACCAATCACTTCAGAAATATCAATAACTAAAGCATTTCAGACTTCTGGAATTATCTGAAGTGTTTTTATGTGGTTTTCTAAGGCGATGGGATTTGAGAATTGTATGTTAGCACATTTCATCGTTTAGAAAACCATTTTCGGTATGCCCTTTTACAATCAAACAATGATAATTATGAATAATACTGTTTAAGCTCAGTTCTTAGTAAAATGGTTTCATCTACAACTGCTAAGATAGAATAAATACTTTGAAACCAGGTAAAAAGAAACTTTGAAGGTAAATAACTTTATTAGAAGGCAAAATGGTCCACGAAAAGAGCCACAACCCCAACTCACTTCGGTATCCTAGTTACTGTTCTGATGATGTCATTTATCTAAATCGACCTCCAAGAGCTTGAGGTAACACTTTGTTACTGTCCAACTTTGGCTCTTTAAAGATGCTTTTCCGTTGTCAAGGTTTAGAAGCCATTCAGGACGAATATGTTCGGCTCTTTTTCTCATCTACGCATCCGGTGATTATTTTCACGAAAACAGTTTGTCTCGAACTCTGTGTTTATAGAAGGATTAGCTTTGTGTAGTTTGTTTAATGTAATACCTTCCAAGGCTTACAGCATGGGAATAATTCTCTTCTCTAAATAAATTCAGAATCATTACAATTTCAAACAGACTTACCTTCGAATAATATTATTACAAAGGAGGGTTTCTTGGATACTTTTGTTATTTTAACGTTCAAATTAGGTAAAAGTGTTTTGATTGTACCAACTCGGTGGGTTTAGACTTCTCACCTTTTTATTTATGCAGTATTTATTAAATCTTGTCTGCGAAGTTTTAGGTTTACATGCTGAGTTGTAAATTAGAATACTTGCTTTAATTAGTTTTTTAGTGTGTCATACGAGCTTCTGTTCTTCCTTCTTATTCGCTGGTTATCCAAAACAGTTATAAATCTTAGTTTAATGAGTGATAACAGTGGATTAGGGAACTATAAAAATTATTAATTTCTTTCCTTTGTTCCAGGTAAGGGATTAACTTCCACAACTTAAAAATAATGGCCCAAAAAGCTTGGTAGTTGCTGTACTAAGGTAATATTTTTCAAGCATATGTTTTATAGTCTAAGATGTCTTATTTTAAGTTATAATCTTGAAATTATCTGTAACAAGTAGTTCGCGGTAAAGTTAGAAATTCCTTTACGACCTTCGTCCTGCATTCTGTATAGGATCAAAAGTGATTTAAAATTTACTAATCGCTGTCGTATGTTGTAAGGATTTCATGAAACATGTTAGTCAGTTCACAGAAGCCTTTATATTTAACTAGATGTTTCTAATCGTACTTATATGGATACTGATTCTCAAGTTTCTAACATCACCCCATTTATAAAGTTGGTCTCGGATTTGATTTATAAATTTTAGTTTCTTAATATATTATATAACATATTATTTGTAAACTTATAGAAGAATGTCTAAACAAAAATCCTAAATGCTAGAAATCAAACTTTGAAGGTTCTTATATGGATACAGATTCTCTGTTATATTAAATTATTATATTGCACCTTGTTTCAATTCGTATGCTCGACAACCTACATGTCAGCTTTAAATATTTTATACAGCTTTGCAAGGTTCAAAGTACTTCGTTTTCATTTAGAGTTGTTTATTGTCTTCAGTGTAGTGCATCCACACTAATTACATAAAAACTATTGCTGAACTTAAGTAGCTGATTATTTATTTAAATCTGCTTTGGTTACTAAGTAGGTGTTCTTATCCTTTTCTTTCTTCTAATTTTGGCGTTTTGAGTTTTATAAAACTTAAAGTCTAGTTTAACTTGATAATTCTATTAAATGCTGGTGTCTTGAACTATCATAAAATTCTTCAGTTCTAGATCTCCTATTTTCCTTTTAAGTTAGTTGTAAATAATATATAAAACTAAGTGCAATTAAAAACTTTAATGGCTTATCAATAAACAAAATTTTACTACCATGCTTCTATACAGAAACTTAAGAGTGCTCTTAATATTGCAACGCTCCATTTACTGTAGACCATAAATGTTTTCGACGCCATTTTTATAGCCAAAACTATCGTTTTAACAAATTTAAAATGGAATATTGACTACCTTACCTTTTACTTGTATCCAGGGAATACCTTTATGCCACTGTTTTAGAAACAACAAATAGAAGTGCTGTACCAATTGAAACCTGTTTTGACTCTTCGATGTTTATTCTTTGTCTTTCGATTCAGTTATTTTGAGATTTCTTTGTAAGGTCTAATTGAACTCAGCTTTTAATAAAACTAGACTCAAATTAACAGAGTAATTAAATTACTAACTTTGTACGAAACTATGCTCCAAATATACTACATTGTGTCGAATACTAGTTGATGTCTAAATTAATTCCCGTTCAGTTTTAGTTTGGTAACAGCTCAATAAGCCTGAAGGGCCATCACTTGAGGTGGATATGTGGCGACACTTACAAATTAGAATTGTTTCATGGTCTTAATTGAGCTTGGAATTAAGTTAATTGTTTAGGCTGTTAATACTATTTAATAAAAATTGCCTAAGGCGTTACGTAAGAATATTTCTTCGACGTCGATGTGACATTTATCAGCCCTCCTTGTGAGCTTCTTGAATTTAGTTGCTATATCTGAAATGTATTTCTTAGTCCGTTTTGCCCTTTGAAATAATTTCACCTAACTAGTTATCGTGATGCAAACAAACTAAATCGTAATTTCACCACAGTTTCACGCAAATTATAGAGGCGTTTTGTGTACATCCTTCCTTTGTGCAAAGCGGAATGCAATTCTAGTGCAGTTACAAGCAGCGGGATTCTGGTTGAAAGTTAGCTTAATTTACATATTATCGATCCAGAATTTACACATCGCTGCATTTTATCGTAATTACACGTCGTACTTAAATTCTATTTACTTCTTCCAACAGTTTTCCATGGATTACTTTAATCCTGCTTAGTTTTGCTGAAACATACGTTTGCTTGAATTTTTTGGATATCTCGATAGAAGATATTATCATGCAGACTGCACGCGTGGTACGAACACACTTTTACATACTGATGAAGGGGTGAGAGAGTATCAACAGTCGTTTCGTTTCATTTATCCGTGTTTCACTGAAAGGAAGAGGAATTGGATGGAATTTTTTTCAAACGTGGAATAATTCGAAATTCTGGATACCTTCTCCATTTTAGATTAGTTTGCATGTTTTCTCGTTGTATGTGGGGTTCTTAAGTCGTATGTTTTGACAGAATTCTGCTTGTTAAATTCACTGCGCTTTGAAACTCATTCTTGCTTGCTCAATAATTAAAAACACTTCTTATTGTTGAACAGGCTAATACCAATTAATCATAAACCACAAACATTTTTCAGGCATACAAATGAGCAAAACTGTAAAAATTCCCAATTCGGGCTCCATAATCAAGTAAAGGTAGAGTTAGGAAAACGAGTAGATTTAGATAAAAGGAAGTGATAGACAAAGTGCTGTCCCTGGCAGTTTGAACTACATTCGAATGCTGTACTAAAAGGGTCAACGAGTTCTAGGACGATGTGGTACTTAAAATACGCCTCAAACTAGATTGTAAACCATCGATTTCCTTCTGGACTGTGCGGAACAACAAATACTAGAAAAAAGTTACCGAATTTAGTACAAGTCAGGGGTTAGTTTATTTAGGCAAGAAATAGTTTCCTTCTTCTTCTTGCTTTCTACGAATTTCTTTTCTCTTTTGGTAAGGATAACTGACTTATAGCAAAGACAGCTGACATGATGATAGCCCTTATTCTGAAGGAAACATAAAATAAAATCAAAGTATTAGAAATAATCAATACGGATGGTAACAGTCTTATGACAGTTTCAACGAAACTGCAAAGTCCACTTATGAAGGCAAACGTGTAACATTACGTATATACTAGCTATTTTTGACCAGATCTACAATGAGTAAAAAGCTTGTCCTGCATACTAATGAAACGCCTACGCTGATCGTATTTACATCAATGTTTACGACGGATGCGTTGTAATAGAAGCGCCCCTCATTCAGGAAATTGTAGTTTTGAATTGCTTTTCCTACGGATTTTGTTTTTATATGGTATGTTTATTTATTAACGTTTATCCAAAAAGGTGTATAAAAACAAATTATATTATATGCAAAAATTCTTGGAAATGATTTTATCGTGGGGTTTATTACGTATTTCTTTGGTTTTTATAACTTGAGAAAAACTTGAAGCGAAAATAAGAAGTATAAAAATCGGCGTATTTACATTCAATATGAAAATTCTCAATCGCTTCTTCGAAAAGTTTTAAATTAACAGGCTTCTTTAAAGGGCAATCGAAGGGGAACTTTTTAATAGCGAATATTTAGATAACCATTTGAGTTGTTAAATTTTCAATTTTTTACGGGGCGTTTTCAAGCGTATACCTTCTATTTTTAAGTAGGTATTGATTTGGCGCAAGTTCCACTTTCATTTTAACCTATTCTTTTTTGTTTTCACCTTTATGTTAGACAGGGGAAAGGGAAGAGCCTCAATACATTAATTGCAGTATAAGTGAGTGCAGATGAATGAATGAAAGGGTTTCCTTTTTAATCATAATTTTTTTAACTGCGATTTTCTACGTTTTGGTATAATTATTTTGCATTTCATTTAATCTCAACTACACCGTGACCTCTACTGAGGCTTACCTTCGCACAGAATCAGCCCTAGAAATTTCAAGAAGTGCCATTCTAGGATTCTTAAGTGACTGGATTGGCACTCAACACGAAGAGACTGCACCAACAGACCAGGACAAAACCACAGCAAGACATTTATAAACAGGCAAGCGAGCTGTTGAACTACTTCTCATGGGTAGGGTACAACTCAGGGTCGTCACAGGTCTACCAATGAGGCATGCAACTGTTAAGGAACACCTGTGGAAGATCTGTAAATATAATGAAGACCTTACTTGTAGACTTTGCAATAAGGAAACAGAGACGGTAACACGCATTTTATGTGTTTGTGATGAGCTGATGAGGTAAAGAACGAAGTTAGAAATGAAATTACGGAATGAATCTCGAAGAGGCGCTATTTTAATATTCTTATTGAATTTAGAATCTGAATCTTACAAATGCATTTCAAGAGCAACTTATCGAGATAAAGGTAAACTACTACACTAACGCCCCTCGAAGGAGCATGGCCGGCAACATGGAGGTTAAGGCCTCCTAAGTCGCTTTCATACCTCGGTTGTTTCACACGCTATACGTACCGGGTGATGTAGTTAGCACGGCACCTTCGACAACCGCCTACCTTCCCCATTCCACCACTGTATTTTAGTATTTTCAGTGACTGGACAGTCCACCAGCCGAGCATCCGACTCGGGTTTGACCACGAGACCGTCCGCGCTGCAGTCGACTTAACCACTTTGCGATAAGTTACTGACATATTATGCTCAAATATACATATACATTTGAAAATTATTTACCTTCGACTTTTTCAAATACAATCGTAGGCTCTAAGGATCTTAAAAATTGAAAATTAATTGTAAAACGATTTGTTAAAATCGAAGTTAGGCAAGTTCAATTTGTATAATTCTATTGTAATTGGTGAAGAATAATTTTTTATTTTCAGTTTAGTGTGGGTTGGTTATTCTTCGGTATAAAGTAATATAACATCAAAAGAGTAGTCCAGTAATTCACAAGTTCGCAGCAGTGGTTGAATTTTATTTTTACTTTTCCTACTCTAATTAAGGGGACCAAAGTACCGCAGGGCATGCACCATGGATTGAACCATGCTGTTGTACAACCACTTTTGGTTTGAGGCTCCATGTTTGCCAATACATGCATTCACATGTACAAATATCCGGCAAGCTGTGCGTAGTATTCAATTCAGGTATTGATTCCAGTTAAAGTTTACTATCTAGGATTTTGCTTAGGTATTTAAACTTCCCAGCTGACCGGATCTGTTTTTCAAATAAATATTTTCAGTTTGTGCATGGGATTTTCCTTTTCGAACTTATTTTGTTTGAGTTAATGTGGATAATTAATTACCTAATTTTAGAAAAATAATATTTATAGCTTTTGATAAACATCTATGAAGGATTATATAAAATGCCATTACCTTATTTTTTTTCTATAGTTGATAATGATTTTATTTTAATGCTTTAGTGGTATTTACAAAATTACTTACAAAATCAAAAAGTTATTTTTTTAATTTGATAAATCTCATACCTGTGTGTAAAAACTTAAGGCCGGTAGCCTTTTACTGACTAACAATTTATTTTTGTAAACGCTGGAAATTTCTTTATGCAAAATATGCGTCCACAATTTCTTGGTTATACACCTTCGTTAAGTTCGTTAATTTAACGAACTTAACGCTAACGTTGCATTCAACAACTATCTCCCAGACAAGTAATGTTTGCCTTCAATAAGAGTTTACACCAATTATTGTGATGTGGCACTCAACGGAAATCCAGGACGTCGTCGGTCTCTGCATTAATTAAACGAATAAGGTGCTTCACACTAATGATTTCACACCACGTTTCCTATTAGATACCGAATGACGTATTTATAACTTAAAGTAAACACTCTCTACATACTTCACTAAAACTAGCGGCAAAAACTATTTACTTTGTCTACTAATCTTCCTGTTGTTGTTGTTCTTGTTGCTTGTTTCTTGTTATAAGACGACGGCTTACGTTTCATTAATTATAACCGGTGAACCTACCTTTAAGTAATTTTTTCTGACATTTCTAACGTCCCTTCTTACATCTGTTTTATAAATAAATTGCTTTAAAAATTTCAACAAACGTTTGTTTAGTGGTTTTAGTATTTTAACTCGCATACAAAAGAAAATATTTCACATTCTAAACATCTGACTGGCTTTGCTTGGGATTGAATCCGAGACTTTGGGTTTAGAAGGCAATCAACATCATTCATTTACGTTGGTAGGATGACGCTATTTTCTAAATTAGTTCTGAATGATGCTTTAACTCTACTTAACAATCAAAGATGCAGCTTTGCTCACTTTCAGCATTAGTAAAAAATTTAATTGTTTAAACCATGCGAAGCACTGTTCTTCACAATTTCCTGAAAACGTAATTTAAAAAAATATGAGTCTTTTATGTATTATGTTATAATTAATAACAGTTGAAATCTGGAAGCTCGCAAGTATGATAATATAATACACACAAGTTGCACACAACTACTCCTGTTGGAAATTATTCTTTATGAAGTTCGCATGCCTCAGTATGAAAGAAGCCTTTTCAAGAGTTTATTACAGTTGAGTGGCTCTTTTTCGCGTTTGCTGATTCTTTGTGTGTCGGTTTTAGAAGATTAAAGCAGGCTGCTCTTTCACTGACACAATTACTACAATTAAAGCGTTTCACCAACCTATTTTATTTTAAATGTTTTTATCGTTGGAACACTAATTAATTTTTAATTATTTTTATCATATTCTAACAATTTCAATTATGCATTTATACACATAATTAAGGAAATGAATTATAATTATTCAGAATAAATTAGTGAACATGGATTCTAATAAAAGCTTTAATTTTATCAAAGATATTTGAAGGGAACTTCAACTTCTTGAAACTGAAATTTTGAATTGTTATTGGTGTTAAACCTGCTCTACTTGCCCAGTCCCAAAAATTATAAATGTATTAAAATGTATAATTAGAGCATTTCCGGAACTTTTTTGTTTGCTCCAGTGTATCGATTTCTTTTTGTGGAAAAACGGATGCTTCTCAGATATTGCTTAAAAATTAATTTACTTTCAATACAAAAATCAATTTTGTTGTTAAAAGGGTTGAACATAAAAAGGATTGTGGATTTATCCTGTCTGTAATTAATTGGAAAAGTAAAAGTCAAAAGCTTTCGTGTCGATCTACTAATTTTCTTCAATTTTTTTTCGAAATTCTTGCGCTGATTTTATGCAGGCGGCGTCGGCTCCATCAAACGAATCGATGATATTTAACAATGTTCCCCATTTAGTCAATGCAGGCTGTGGTGGAAGAGGCAAATCGCAGGTGTTTTTGTAATACTTCGTACGTGAGGGTGCTTTAAGAAACACCTTTTTAACTTGGCTGATAATTTGGTTAACTTCTGGCGACATGTTGCGGATTTCTTCTGCTGCCTTGTGCAAACCGTGAGCTAAACATGTAAAATGCACGATTGAGGGATAAAAAACATTGTAATGCCCTCACGGCTTTTAGCATAATGCGGAGTTGCCTCAGTATATATAATTAGTACTCTTTGTTCTGCAATTCCCTCTAGCCAAGGTACTCGAAACGAATCGTTCACAAATCTAGTTACAGTCGAATTATTAGTCTTTCCAAGCACTTTAGATGTTAGCCAATGTGGAGAACCACGGTGCTCTTCTGTTAATTTACTGGCAATTAAAGTGGCTACGGATCTACCTAAATCATCCCACCTTCTTTCTTTATACTTTATCCTTTTTGAGGGTTTCGTGATTTTGGTTTTCATATTTGGCTCCTTACTTACCTTACTGTATTTGCATGCGCTTCTTGGATGAGAGCGTGATCCAATTGATTTGTGTATTTCCCATTTGGCGCTACTCATTCTTCTTTGTTGATATCTTTCGCCTGTAAGTAGTTTATCACCATTCATAATTTCTTTCTTGCTGCAAAGTTTATTAATCTCGACCATTTGAATTTTCTTTAGAACGGTTAATAGTTTAGTCTGAAAATAGATTTCGTTTATTGTATGTAGCATAGGGGTTCCAAAGTGCCATATTTACTCGAAACTTTTAGTTTGGGAACGATATTTGTAGAGCTTTCAAAATGCTATAATTGGTTAGAATCCTGTCTTCAAGATCAAAATAGATCATGCGTTGCTTAAATGGCCGAACCAGCATTATTAAAGGTGAAGATGGCCCTATGTGAAGAAGTCAATACGATTTCCTATCAGGTAAATCACTTCGGCTATCTACAATTCCTGAGACCTTATGATCGAAAGTTTGTATAAAAAGCTCTTACATCTTTAATGTGCTAAAAGCTTATTTCTACTTAATTTATTATAGATTATTATTAGATAAACTGAATCCGTTAGGAACACGTGGTGAAGCGCTTGAATCATTAAAATGCTATTGGTATAGCAAAACAGAAAAACATAATATTACCTACACACGAGAAAATCGCCGTAGTGGGTGAGTGGTTAAGGCATTCGCCTACAGCGCGGACGGTCTCGTGATCAAACCGAATCAGATGCTCGGCAGGTGGCCTACCCAGTTACCGAAAATAATTGGGAACTGAAACACAGTGGTGGAGTAAGGAACATAAGTAACTGGTTGTCGAAAACATGTGGCTTAGCATATCACTCCGTACGCATGGCGTGCAAAGCAACCGTATATAAAAGCGACTTAGGAGGCCTTAACCTTTCATGTTGCCGTTCATACTCCCTCGCGTAGTGTAATTGTCGATACCTTTACCTTTACATCCAAGAAAGCGAAGTACTGTCTCAACCTATACAAGTAGTAAAAGGAGTCCCCAGGGCTCCACCTTCAGCTCTCTGTTGTTGTTCTTAGCTTGTGTTAATGATCTAAGACATCGTACTGAAGCCAAACTTACGTACCAGTTTGCAGGCGACATTTTGTGTATAATTTCTAGTAGTGCTGTCCACGAATTATCGCAAAAGATGATACAAATAGCGCCAGGTACTTATGGCAAATTGTTGCAAAGTTAATAATCTCTGATTGAACGTAAACTACAAATACGATTGTTTTAAAAGTAAAATGTAAGAAAATTATGATTGAATCATATTTTTGGAATGGTGTTTGAGAGAATTGCGAGATCCTTGAAGGAAACTTTTACAGCACTCTTAGAAGATGTTACTTTGTTCCGAGATACAGGAAGCATGATTTTTAGAGATAAAAGTGGAAGGTTACGGGTTTGTTCTGAAAATACAGTTAATGGTGTTCGTTAATGTAGGAACGAGGAACTCACTAAATGTTTACGAATACTTTCCCACGAGACGGTTTATCGTTAGGTAGTTGCCAGAGCATCGTTAGAAAAGATTTAAAGCTGTTCCCATTCAAAATTCTTATTTTAAGTGACTTGCTACCAACAGACAACAATAGGCGATGCTTGTATTGCCAGGGTTTCCAACAAAATTTAATAGGCAAAGATGAATTGTTAAATGTTTTCTCATGGGGCTTAATTCACCCTTTTGAGGTATATTAATTAACAAAGTAGAGGTTATGGAGTGCCCAATATCCCCATTCAAAGTTGGTATTTGTTTAGCTGTGTCTCGAAGACGTATTAGAGGTCCTATATTATCCTTCCATGATACTGTTACTGCTGAGAAGTACCGGAATACTATAACTGAATTATTTATTAATTAACTTCATGAAGATGAGTTGCAGTAAGGCTATTTTCAGCAAGACGATTATTCACACAGCTCAACAAATCAATTATCTTCGTCCTTTGGTAATCGAATAGTTTAGTTTACCATCAAATCCAAAATTTCCACTTAGGTCATCAGACTGGATTATGTTGGCTGACAACTGTCTTTTCTAAAAAATAATATGTATAGGACGCTTATCGTTATCAACAATATCCAGGAATTGCAAACTAAATTACCCAACAATGTGCCAATATAGGCCCACAAATACGGTTTATCAATATTCAACAGCTTCTTTAATTTTTATGTGATTTCATTTTTGTTACCTACTGCAATAAAGATTATAATTCCAATTCTAATGATTACTTATCCGAATTTACCTATTTTACGGCTTAGCAATTTAGTTGTTATGTTATCGTCTAAACCTTTAAACAGAACTAAAGGAGGCCACTTCTCGAGAAATGCAAAATTACGCTTCTTATCGCTTGGCCTCCATCGAGATTTCCTACAACCTACAACAATACTCTTAAGTTTCTTGCGCTTGCACCTGTACTTGCTTTGTCCAGATACTAACTAACGGATAATGAGCGTACAAAACAATCAGCTAACTTTCAAATCAGAATATAAAAAAAATTATTTCAAGAATTCAATTGCTACATGCCAGAGGCAAACCTACCCTAAAAATTATAAGCTGATATTCTGAAGCCTGTAGTAGACATATTTTTTGTTTTCCACGGCCAAGCCTTATGAAACTTGTTAACAGATACCTGAAATGAAACGAGTAAGCGGATAAGCTTGTGAACAATTGAAATGATTTTTTTATGAATTTTTTTACCTAAAATAACTGGTCCTAGAAAGGTCCCCAAAGGTATTTTTATTTATGTAACGATAGTGGCGACTACGAAAAGAAAGGAAAAAGATGAAATATTAAGTTTCCCAGGAACATTTAATTTTTAACAACGATATTGCCTCGGTACAGCAATTTATTCGAAAGCTAACATAATAAGGGAGGCTGACCTACTTTCGAGTTCAGTAGTCAAGATGAAAGTGGGTCAGTTCGGGTTACCAGAACGCATTTTAAAAGTATAAATAATGAACGAACCGACCGAATAACTAATTTATGCATTTATCTGTTACAGCCATACTGAAATCATTATGCAAAGAGTTCATATCGGTGAACGTATCAGCGATCCTGTATCTAATGAACTACGAACAGTATGGCAGAAGTACGGCATCCGCTCAATACTTCCTGCAATTAGCCGGGTATTTGGGGATACCTGTCATAGCATGGAATGCCGACAATTCCGGTTTAGAACGTAGGGCATCGCAATCTTCCCTTCAACTGCAGCTGGCGCCCTCTTTGGAACACCAAACCGCGGCTATGTTGAGTATCCTGGAGAGATATAAATGGCATCAATTCTCGGTTGTCACAAGTCCAATCGCTGGACACGACGATTTCATTCAAGCTGTCCGGGAGAGAGTCTCCGCGATGCAGGTTTGTGTGATTTATGTTTTTTAGGGTATTGTTGTTGTGGCTTTTCCATTTGTGGTAAATACTTCTTTTTCTTCGTCGTTTTGTTTTCTTTTACTTTCTTTTTCTGCGATACAACTAGCGTTGCCAGACGTCACGATCTAAACACGACAGTACTGATTTTTAATTTTTTTTTCGGCGCCCCTATTTGACTTGAATTAGGACACAGAAATCCCAATTTGTTACGAAATTATTTTAGGCTTATCTAAAGCTTTACTATGCGTGCTTCAGGAAGTTTAAAATTATAAAATATTCTGACCCTGAAAATCATGATTAAAGTAGACGAAGAACCTTTATGTAATTTAAATGCGCAGAAAAGAGATGTACGGTGAGGTGCTGTGCCAACTAAGCATGTCCAAATTTACTCAGTATGAACCATTGGGCTTAGGTTTTTAAGTTTAAAAGGGAAGCTTTTATTTTAGTTAACACCAAACACCCTTCTTAAAATTTCGTGCAGTTTAATCTGCGATTCCTTAAAGATGAAGATATACTGTATGATCCAGAATTCTTTTCTCCTAATATTTTATGTTCTGTGGAGTAAGTTACTTTGCACCGATGATTGAATATTACAAATTCTACGAGGGGAGGTGCATAAATTCGCTCTCCAAGTGTCAAAGAAAAGTTCTATAAAAACTTTAATGCTTTTATTTTTCTATAATCCCCTTTAACTTTAATAAATTTATGACACCTATCAATTAATTTTTCTAAACCTTCAAAGTAATAACTTTTATCTTTGTCTTCAAAATGGTTATTTACAGCAGTAATCAGTTCTTCGTTGGTCGAAAACCTTTGTCCCTTCAGTCACTGGGGGGCTAAGTCAGGACTGTAGGGTGCATGATTAATTTCTTCAAATCCATGTGCTTGCAATGCAGCTACTGCTGTGCGAGTTCTGTGGTCAGGAGCATTGTCATGCAAGAGCAATACACCTCTGGCTAGTTTTCCACGATGCTCCCATCGTAATGTAACTTTAATAAAAAAGATTTTCAGAAGTTTTTGGAAATTGTTCAACATTTCTTATGGATTCAGTTTAGCTGCTTCTGAGTTGTTTTTTGCTGTGGCTAAGTTTCTTGTCAATGGCGTGAAGATTTTTTAGCAAAGGCGTCTATTTATTGGACTTGAATACTCTCTATCTGTTCCCGTAACTAAATAAGACCTTTAGTTTCTATTTTAGTTCAAGGCTCAAACCCCTGGAAAATCCCAAAAAAATTTCAACGAACTCAATATTCATAGTTACGAGCAGGAAAGCCCTTGAAGATCCTTTTTATTTTTGGGCTTTACTTTGAATGTGTCATAGTTTCTTTGAATTAGACTGTATTTCAGTGTACTTGTTGTTAAAGGAACCATTCCCTTACTGTTCAATTGTTTGAGAAAGTCTTCAGCATCTTTGAATGTCGTAAATAGAGATTTTCTTGAATATTCAAAAGGTTGCGATCTTTTAACGAGTTTTGACTGGTAAGTTTAGCTTTTGGCCCTTCCGCATTTAAGGCAATGCAGTCTGATATTTATTTCGCAAACTGTATCAGAGTATTTACAAATCTCATAAAATTCTTAACTACTGCTTTCCCATCATTGGCTTTTAATGCTTGGCAGGGCTTTCTTCTTTTTAGTAGCCTTCGAATGTCACAGTACATTGCCCTTGAACCGTGTACGTGACTTTTCTTGCATTCTTAAAAGATGTAACTCGATACGTCGCACGTGTAGCTAGTCAGTTAATGACTTTATCACATATCGTCGTCCTGCTTGCTTATAATTATTATATTTGATATCTGTACATTCGCCTTTGCTACATTATCAGGAAAACACTGCTAAATTACCTGCGATTAAGGACAGCTTCAAAAGGCAACTTGCCGTAGACCAATACATCAATCTTTCATAAGGTTTCACCAACTTCCATTCGGTTTATTTTAGTATCTGTAAAACTTTACAACAGGAACATTTTAATAGCTCTAATTACTTCCTGATCCCTGAACTTCACAATTTACTGTATTCTCCTTATCATTAACTACACCAACTTCAGAGTACAGGAAACTTGCAACCAAACTCAAAATGCACATGCATTATAACATTTCCACTTAAATAAACTTACAAAGGCGTTTCACAGTAATTTAGTACGGGTTTTAATGCATTTGTGAATTATTTAAATGTATGCGGGTTTACTACTACTACCACTTTAAAATAGAGTTTCTGTTGATACTAGTTTTATGTGAATATTCTGCGAAAGCTGCATTGCAATTAAGTCAGCACTGACAATTTACGCTTGGTGTTTTTTTTTATTGGTTTAGTCATTAGTAAATGCTTCTTCAATTTTTTTTTGCTATAAACCGCTTGTCTAACACTGAGCTGAATTTTGGAAACAGTCCTGGATTACACCACGCCCACCGCATGCCAACGTTTTATTTACGGTATGATGTTAAATGTCCGCAGTTTCAACATGTTTAATTATTTATTTGTTATTATTTATTAATCTGATTTTTATTGCAAATTTTGGAATAAACAAGACTATAATTTTATGGTTTGTTTTAAGCTTTTATTTAATTAGTTAGTCACTCACCTATGAGAAATAGGGCAACTAGTTGATTCAAATTTAGTGTAAATTTTGTGGTAGAAAGCAGTTCTCGCCAACGTAAATTCAGCTCGATTACATCAGCTCCGCAATCGATTTAGAACACGATGCAATCTCATCCCTAAACTGTACTTTAAGCGACAAGAAAAAACTGGGAAAATCTAATCACGTTAGATGCTTCAGATCGCGAGAATCTTAATTACATCAGATGAAATTTGACAGTAGAAGCTCCGGATTATTAACTTCACGTTTCCTACGAATGTAAACAAAGTAGACTGCCATTTTTTCCCCTAAAATGCATGCATAGTCTGTTTGAGAAGTTTTTGAAGAAAAAATAGAATTAGTCATAATTTGATTTAATATGAAGGAGAAATAAATTAAGCTTGGAAGCAGTTTCTAGGTAGCAAAATTTATATTTCTAGTTTTACGTGCTTGAAAACCATTTGCTAAACAAAACTTCCTCCTGGAAAATGGAAAGCCTTTGATTAGGAATTTTGCATTTTTAGTATGAGATGAAAAATCAGTTATTTGAAAACCAATCAGCACAACACACCTTAAAAAATTAGTAAATTTAGAAATAAACTGTCCTTCCAATTATTTCTGAAAATTCTAAATTAAAGTTTCTAATTTTCATTATCCATTCTAGTACATAGCATATTAAAATTCAGCAAACATCAAAGATAAAAATTTCCATTTTAAGTTGCCTTTATATGTGGAAATTAAACGATACACCAGCAGAAAATCACATTATAACGTTAGGTCATGAAAAAGAAAACTTTTCCGTTTTCATATCTTTACAATGGAATCGTGTTTCAAATTTAAAAAGTTTCAAGTTCTCGGCGTGAGAGATGCGTATTGCTCGTTTAAATGAACTTTTATTCGTATAAAAAAACTCTTTGATGTTTTTAGATTATTTTATTTCTGCCGTTTTGTGTTGTTTGTTCTTTTGATTGGAGATGAAATACATCGGGGAGATGTTTGGGATTTCTACTAAAACAATTTTTAAAATGTTTGGTAGAAGATGAATATTAACAAATAATAGAAGATTTTTAAAAACCATTGATAGTTCATTAAGGAGGAAAGCAAGCCGGATGGAATCTGAAATTTATTTGATGACTTAATATAATAAAAACGTAAGAAGTTTATTTGCCTGTTTAGTGTTTGTACAAATTTTAGGGCCAGTTTTAATGCTGTTATTCCAAAATAACCCTTAATAAAACCGCAACTAATAAGCTGAAAATGCCAGAGGGTGCTATAAAATAATCGTAAAGCGACATGGTTGCTCTTAATAAAATTCCTAACTTCTTAGACTTGACCAAGTAGTAGATTTCTTCAGGCAAGCTCGATTTAAATAAGAACTACAAAATTCTCCATATCTCGGTATTAATTTGATTTGTAAGCGATCACCTACCAGGATATCCTTAATCTAATCAATTAAACTGTGAAGTGTTCTTTACAGTTCCTACAAAATTTGAATTCCAAATTCGCCGGGGCTTCCAAAATCGGTGTTATTCAAATCAAGTTATCATCCGAATTTCCTATGCGTCTCCTGTTCAGATTTATTAATATTCGAGATTTTGGTAAATAGGATTCATATGTTCCTCCTTATTTAACGGTAGAATAATCAGTCAAATAAATCCTTATGTAATCTAGATGGGATTTCTGATTACCTTATTTCAGTCTAGGCTTTAATTAAATTCAATTTTAATTTGTGGAATTTAAGCTTTAGTAAAATGGGTTGAAATTGTTTGTTTCAAAGGAAAGAGGCCACAGGTGAGGCGATTAATATGTATAATTAAGTATTTAAGGCAGATCAAGGAACTTGGGCATTTTTTGTTTAAAATTCCTGCCAGAAAATGTTATTGTATTTTAAAAATTCGAGGGATAAAAGTGTTGTTCCTTCGTTTATTAGCAAGAATGAAGTGAACAGTCTGTAGAAACTACTGAGATAAACGACGAATGGATGGCAGTACCATAGTCAAAATCGATACAGATAAGTTTGACCCTTCAAACGAGCCCTTTCCGAATTTCAGATCAGTGCAGTGTGTGGTTATTGTTTGGTCACGCGAAGTCAACCCCATTTTTGTTTAATAATGGACAAAAAGGAGATTCGTTCCGTAATAAAATTTATTCGAATTTTCGTCGTCATTTACCTTACTTTTTAAACGACCCTCGTAGTTTCGAATTTTGTCCAGTTTCACTTTCACGAACTTGATGAAATTTTTTTGTTCTTTGGGACGACTCAATTACAGTTTAATGGTGCGATTTTGTCGTAATGAAAATCGGTAGTACGATTAACCTGCTCAGGTAATATTTTGAGTCGTGCAGTGACCGTAGCCAAAGTAGCATCATCTGTTAGTTCACACAGGCAGACCTATCACGCAAAGCATTTCTACCAAGTGATTGTTGTTTCGAAAGTTCGAAGCTGTTACATTAAAAACTGAAGTCTTTTTAAGTATATTGAGATCTCTCTAGTAACCTGGCCCTTCTAGGGTCAGGTACCATTTAATCAATGGTGAATCCATAAAAAAGGAAAGTCAATGACCTCTCTCCTCTGATCAATCCTGTGTTAAAGGATATTACTGGAACTCTGAACCATATCGTTTTCACTCACCCCAACTAAGTCAATGGACCAAAACGAAAACAGTGGTGAAACATCAGAGAAATAGCATAATAGTGAGAGCGTTAAAAATATCAAAATTCCACCAAATTCGTGACTGCTAACTAATCACAAAGAAATTATCAAAGATATAAGAGTGATGACAAAACAGGCGTTCACCACTGACTCACCTGCTATCGAAGATTACCATCTACTTGCTAAATACTATACGACCAACCAAGTACAGTTCCACCCGTTTCAATTAAAAGCATACCAGTGCCTCTCACCAACGAAGAACCCAAAGAGGAACTGGAACAACTACATTTTTCCATGGTTAGCGTTACTCGCCTTCTTATTAGAGATAAGCAAGTTATAGTTATAGTTATAGTATATGCTATCATCTTTAAAGCCTCTGACCAAACCGGCGAAATTCTAAAACTGGAATATTTATCAATTTGTAAAACAACAGGAGAAAACCATTCCACATTCCACAATATTATAACTCTCAAAATCACGCTGCGTAAAATGTAAAGAAGCTCACTTCATAGCACAGTGCCAGAAAAGAAGGCATGATTCTGCGTTATCTGCAAAGAGGGTCCTCACGTTCGCTTCAAAAAATGTTACAGAAGCGACGACCATCTCTTACCAGAGCCAGGCGCGTAATAACACAACCCTCCTTCATTTCAACCGCATCCCCAATCTTCAAACAAATTAAATCTTACATAGTTAATAGTATCTTCCTTAGGCTTTACGAGGTTAAGTCATACTCCAAAATCTCAGATTATTAAATTTTAATGATGATGGGGTCAACACCTAAACGATCACTTCATCTCATTCCTGGTAAGACATAAAGTCGAGATTTCCTGCATCAGAGAAATATATCAACGAAAAATAATCACAATGCGCTTAACAACCAAGCTAGACTATTATCACACCCCATGAATAAGCAGGGTTTAGAAACGAATCGAACCACCTTCTTACTGTGAAAATTTTAATAGAAAAGCATAACGAATATCAGTTCCGTGTATATCTTGCGTTTGTTGATTATAAGAAGGCTTTCCATGCGGTATGTTATGACGCCACTATAGAACTGCCGGATCGACAGCAGAGACATTTAACTTATAGATAAAACTATGAAAAATTCCACGGCGACATTTGATTTAAACCAAAGTGAAAGAAACAATCCTGTTATTCTTAAGAAGGGCATGAGACAAAAGGATACACTGTTTTTGTTTCGTTACTTGTGTCTAGAAGTGTTCAGTTTTCATCCGATATCCAGGGTTTGTTGGTTTTATTCTTCGTTCCCAGTTTCGTATAATTTTGCGCTGAATGCTTCTCAGCGTGTTATGCTCGTATGTGGATTTGCTGTTTCAGTATCTGAAGCGTTTGCAGCAGGTTGTGAGATATTGTTTCTAATTTGCTGTTTAAGTTATGGGAGTACGAAGGAACTTCGAAGTGTTGCATTAAAATCTTGACGCTCAAACATATCAAAGACGAAATTTCAAATATAACAGTGAACGGCACAGAAATACCTTAGATGGACAAAAGTAGTACCTAGGCTTACATTTGGCACCAGATTGATATGGAATGCACACATCGATAAGAAGCTAAATGAAGGATATGCTGGACTAGCTAAGATATATCACCTACTAAACAGGAAAAGTTCACTTTGGACTGGTTGCGCTTAACAGGATCTTCGATTGTGCCCACGACTTTCGCCGGCGATACGCTAGAATCGATACCTTCAAAAAAAAAAAACAGCACCAACTTTCTCTAACAAAATCCCTTTCTTTCTGGTCATAAATTCTCCCTTAATCTGACGATCAGAAGACATGTGTCAACCGTTCAATAGTCATTCGAAGATTTTTGAAATTTTTAATTGCTCCATTCCTATTAATCCCATAAAAAGGGTTCCAGAACTCGTTGCTCAACGGCCTGCGCCAATAACTGCCAGCTAAGACCTTCTGCTTAAGCTTACTAACCCGCGATGCGGAAGGACCGAACTTTATACCTTAGTTCAGCGGAACTAATTTTCTCCTATAATAACTAATTTCTGATAAAAGCTTTCTAATTGCAATAAGCAATTGCCGTTATATAAATCTAGCTAAAAGCTACTACATCTTAATATTAAACTCCCCTTCAAATCAACTGCCTCCGTAACTTTATAAACACCTACCTGCTACCACACACCACCGCGGAGTATCTCGTGGAGAATCTCGCGGTTTTAATAAACCCTTTCTCGCTCGACCCAAACAGGTCGAGTGGGGTAGCAAACGATGCGTCCTGACACCAGCCGGACGATGATAACTATTAGATAAATCAGTAATTAGATTTGGGACAGTTATTTCCGAAGAACGAAAACACAGGGATTTTGTCAGATATTGCCACTTCTACCACCACTCGCCAGCCAATGGGAGAGCAACATCGGAAAAAATAGGTGTAACTGTGATCCAGCATATGACGGATGGAAGGGGTTAATAGCACATGGAGGAAAATCCAAGAAGAAGGTCCACAGCTTGATAATCAAATTGTATATATTTGAGCCTATAAACCTTTCATTTCTAATAAAAATATCTAATTCCCTTCAACGATTTTTACTTATATGATTTTTAAATATGTGCAGCTACTTATGATACATACTTTAATAAATAATTATTTTCAATTTGAACGCAGCGTCCGTTAACAAGCAGGGCCTAGTTTGTGTCATGTATAATGATACGTAGCTGGTTCATTCTTAATACAAAATAATATAATATTTTGGTTGGCAGAACCTCTAAAAACTCTTAAATAAATAATAAATAATTCACACATAACATTTTAAGTATTAATTATTTTTCAAGTTCTTCCAGCTATTTTCTCGACCACAAAACTAATAAAAAATATAATAAAGAAAGAACGAAAAGGTAATGAATAAAAGTTTGGTATCAGTAAGCCAGACCTTAAACTCAAACCTAAATGTTTACTATAAACAAAAAAACATAAGAAGCTTTCCTTCTATTTGACGATAATTTGTGTTTAGATGTTTGGGGCAAGTTTATTGGCCATTAAACCTGATGAATATCCTGAGAAATTATACATAACACGTTTATATCCTTAGTAAAGACCCTTACTGACAAATTAGAATCTTCCAGGGTCTAGAATTGTTGCTAAAGCAAACAACAGCAATAGAAGTTAAAGTTCAACCACTGTTATGTCGACTTTCAGTCGTTAAACTTTATTACTAACTAAATTCCCTCTGGTTAAGTAAGTGCTACCCAAATATTCGTCGTTATGTGAATTTTAACTGTGAACGAATCTTAAAACTAAAACGCTTTCTATTACGAGTAAGTACTTCGCATTTACTGTTGGTATTTGACTTTGCTGTATTTTAGATTGATTTTGAATTAAATTATTTTTACTGACTTTATTTTCAGCTGCCTTCTTAAAATCATTTTTGGGTAAGATATGTTCGCCTATAAATTCTGAAAGCTTTATTTTTTAATTTTTTAATCAAAATTCACAGTCAAGGTATATATCCTACATAACAAGATTCGCATCAGTTAATTAAAATATTAAAAAAACTTTGACTCTTGTTAACCAGGCAGACGCCTAACCATTAAACCACCAAGAGACAAAAGCGTTTCTCTAGTTAAACAAATATTACGTTAAAACCTAAAACGTAAGGAATTTCCATTAACAAACTATGTTTTTAGTAACGGCTTCACATAACAGTATCATTTTGGAATTAACTTGGTCTAAGTTCACATATGCGCTATAGTAGACAACAGTTTCTAATAATTCGTAGTGTAGCGCCAAATTGTTACAGTTAGTACTTTAATAAAGCAATCCTTTCGTAAATGTACGTTCTAGAATCTTGAATTTATATATTAATTTTCCAAAGCGAATATTTGGAAAGCAGCTATGGTTTCCTTTCAGCAGTTTGGGAAGATAGTAAGAAATTTACTGTTTTAATTTTTTTAAATTTGCAGTGTCTGTCCTAAAATGCATGTCATAATATTGTAACGAATTTAAAAGCTGTTTGTGGGTTCTGTGTGAAATTAGTTTTATTAATAAAAATTAATAACACGACAGTAAGTATTCACAATAAACGTTAGTATTTTTAATAATAATTTAAACAATAAAATGAACTAAGCTTAAGCTAATTTGTAAATAATCAATTTTTTTTATGTCATTCCTAACGTACGCATCGCGAGAATTCCAGAATATGCTTATTACTTTGAGGATCTGCGAGATCCCGCCCACTGATGGTATTTACCTTGTTTATTGCTTTTCATGTAATGCAAGATTTTATAATTATAGCTTTTTACTATTTGTAAGTAAACTTATACAAGCTGAATATGTTTATGTTAAAATGCAATACTTGCCGGTGATATCAGGGAAATACTATTGAATTACTTGCCATTAAGGATAACTTTAAAAAGCAACTTGCTGTAAAGCATCAATCTTTTATTAAGTTTCAACAACTTTCCATTTAGTTGATTTTAGTATCTGTAAGACTTTATACCAGGAATATTTTAATAGCTGTGATTACTTCCTGATCCTTGAACTTCGCAATTTACCGCATTACCATTAATAACACAACAACAACTAACAATAAACTTTAGTATTTTTAATAATAATTTAAATAATAAAATGAAGGAATCTTAACGCAATGTGTACGTAACTAAATGTCTTTTTATCTCACTGCTATTTACACTGTGAGAGCAAATATGAATACCAAAGGTGACTGTGATCGTCTAGTTTTCAGTAAGATTTTCTTTACCCTCAACCCTTATTGATTAAGTGAAAATCTTACCCTTTATTTAGATAAAGTTCACCTTATAAAACAAGAAATAAATACTCCATCAAGTTTAATACATATACGAGGATGATTCAAATTTGACCTGCACTTTATTTTTTTCTGGTCGATACAAACTACAAATTAATATTATATATACATCGTTTTTCTAAGTACCTACCCCCCCCCCCCGCTTAAAATACACTTATCCCATCACTCCGGTAGCTTCTACATTCCCGTCGAAACAAATTCCTTTGGTTGACGACGTAACCAATTTTGCACCGCATTCTTCACTTCCTCATTAGAGGTAAATCGCTTACCTCATTTTCAATCCAGCAAGGTAAGTTATACCTTGCGCAGGGTGCAGCAACAACCCTTTTCCGAGCCCTTGTGGTGGGTTCTTATTTAGACCTTAGGGTGACATATCACAGTGGCGCCCAATTTCATCCCCATTATGACTACACCCTTATCTGAATAATGGTTGTACTATTTCGAACCGCCCCTCTCCACTGTCTAGCTAGTAGCGCGCCAAAGGGGCAACAACATCCCTAATTAAATGTCGTAGCTCATAATTGGCACGTGACACCTATCTATCTTCTTATTTTATTTTGACTTATAAGTTTTAACTGTCCACCCTCTTTGTGATTCTTCATGCCAGTGCCTGTCTTTTTTCTTGAAGTATTCATGAAGTAAACGTTTCGACTTTCAGCATAGTTGATAAATAGGTGTCCTCTGGGGTTTCTACTTTCCATTCAAAAATTACCAATGCTTCTTTCGTCTCCATCATTTCCGATAATGATGTAGTGTGTTTTGTTTTCTATTCTATCTCGGCGTCTGCATAATTTGAGGTGGGAGCATAGCCTTAGATGACTGTTTGTATCTGTGAGAGCTTTTCAGTATCACGTATGAAACTCGAGGGGATATTGTATACATTTCTACTACTATATTGTTATCTAGCTTCTTGCGTATGATGAATTCGACTCCTGCTGTTTTACAGTTGATTTCGATTATACTGGCGGAATGGCAGAAGAGGTGTCGCGTTGGTGTTTCTGGTTTTCTTGTTTTACTGATTCTATTACATCCTCTTGTCTTTTATTTCTTCTCGAATTGGTGGTCAGTTTTCAATCTGCCGGTGACTGACGGTCTTTCTCTTTGTCTTGTCATTTCAATTGGGAAGAAGTTATTTGCCTTAACTCACCGCGTCGGTCATGCGTGTTAGCAAGTGAGTACAATATGTTTAGGATTTGATTTTAAGTAGGAGAAGGGAGGAAGACATGATTCCACCTGGTGTTAGGAGGTGGAGAGAATGATGGCTCGCATAGGCGGGATCGCGGCCCTGAAGAAAGCTGCGTTCCATCGGTATCATAGAAGAGTCTCTACCGCTACCATATTTATAACTCCACTTAATTCAAACTAACGTTTAGTAAAATATCACAATGAATTCTATAGTTTTTACATTACCTTATTATCTACTCTATTTATTAATCTAAACTAAAACAAAGAAAGCATTAATTATTCAGTCTTTGTAGTTCCTTCATCAAAGGTGTTAAATTCTAGCTTGTATTTATATTTTCCTTAAATACGAGTTCCTATTTCCGTGTCATTCTCTCGAACGTTGTCATTATTTAGAAAACGTTTCTGTACTGTGTCGCTTAATGCGTCAAAATGCCTTTAGCAGTAATTAGATTTGTTGGATTAAAGCGTACTTAATGACAAAACTTCGTCGTTGAAAGAGACGAAGCAGTCTTCCTTAATTATGTTGTGTAAGCTTCCATTGCATTAAAATGTGAAAAATTAAAGAAAGCATTAGGTTTGTTCAAAAAGGCGATTATTAAATCCCCGTTTCGCTTTAACGTGCCTAAACTTAGAAAAACGAAAACCACGAATATTTTATGGAACTTTTATCTAAAGCGGTCTCTGAGGGGAAGTTTCTTGTTTGATTCATGGTTTCTTTAAATCCCATTGAACGAGGATGAATCACCTTTGGTGATTTAACTTTAAGCAAGGTTTTACGATTTTTTTTAACAACAGAAACTTTTATTAATCCCAAATTGTATGCAAACCCTTAAGAGCCCAAACAGTTTTCATTGTCATTCCCAAAGGAATTTCCATTAATTATTCCGAAAGTATATTTATGCAAATAAGAGCCAGACACATTTACGAAATAGTTACCCTCGTATTTAATATGAATATGTAATATTTTAGCTCAGGGATATTATAAATTCACGAAACAAAGTTTTGTCCGATTCCGCAAACCGAAGATAATTGTTTACTTCTTGCCAGTATATTCCGTTAATAAATTAATAAGACATTCGACTTTCTTTGAATTGGCTGGCATCTTACTTAATATTTCGAATATTTAGCTATAAATAAACGTAGTTAAATTACAGATGACTTCGTTTACAAAGGAATTTTCATACAAATAATTGGTCTTGCGAAATTTAAACCCTCCCAAACATTATCATGGTAATTTTAATTAACTTGTGCTAATTTTAGTTGTGTGATTTATTCATTTAAAATTTTAACGAAGGTTATACAACGTTAATTAAGATTTTAGGAAATAAAAAGGGTAATTTCGACGTCGTGGGTTTTATTAAAGAATTTTACTTTCAAATTTGCATTTATGAAATGTCATGGTTTTGGTAGCCTTTTTAACCTAAACACGTATTAAGAATTTAGTATTTAGTAACTAATATGGAAAGCTAATCCTACAAAGATTCTAAGCCTGCTTAAGGAGAGCATAGGTCAAAGTAGGTCTGGTTTGATTTACTAATAAAATAAATAATTTGATTCAGAAAGAACTTTTGTGTTCGGATTTAATTTCGCATTTTTTAGTGGTTACATTATTACCTTTAAAACTTTCCAGCTGGAGTTTAATTAATATTTAAACGCATGGTTGACCCGTTAGAAAAATTAACTTTTCTGCAGACCCATCAAGAGTAATTCGTTTAATTCGACTTGCATTTGTGTTAAAAATAATTTAAAAAAAAATTACAAACCTAAAATTTCTCTGGCATTACATTACAAGTGCATTAAAAAGATAATTTAATTTCATTCTGTTTCACTAATTCAATCAACTCGTGAGTACGTAATTTTAGAGTTGTACATTTTTACGCCAGCGTCAGTTTTTCTATAAACATAGTACCGAATTTAATTCTTTACCCAAAAAGATTAATAAATAAACAAACAAAAAAACTTGCAAATTTGTAAAATTAGAAGTGAGCTAAAACATAAAACAGAACATTTTCGTATTTATCTTCTCCCTTTTCAATGTCTGACAATAAAGGACTCTCTGGGAAACTTAACATAAACGGAAACAAGTTCAACATGGGTACCGCATTCAAATCTGCAACTTCCAAACGTTTGATAACACAAGATGCCGTCGTAGAAATCCGAAGCTCCTTCTGTGACGTCGGTATAGAAAATCATATTTCAGGAAACACATTGTCCTTTGCTAAAGCGAAATATAAAAACGACATTAGAAATATCATAACAGGAAACTCATATCTTATATTGATTTTAAATTGTTTTACCGTTCTGCGTCATCTTGAATTGCATTTGCCATTTTTTTGTTGTTGTTTTAGCATTTTAATATTGAAGTTTTATTCTTGTGGGGTTTTAATTGATTTCAGCCTAATATTCTTAATGATAATTTTTAATATTTAATGCTTAGAAACATTAAGGAATTGAACTCAAGAAAATTGCTTCGGAAGAATAGGGTTCGTACAGAGAGAGAAAACAGGGGGCTAAAAAATCGCATTTTTAAACCTCCAAACTTGATTTAATTGAACCCCAATATGTGAGAGTTTTATGATTAATGAAGTTGATAATCGGTGTTTGCAAATATTAAAATTTGAAATCAATAATTGCCTATAACAAATGTAGATGATAGAGAGGGAAAACGGAGGGCGAACGATATCGCATTTTAGCACCTTGAAAGTGGATTTAAACGCGCGTCTTAATTAGAATTTTTTATAATATTCTTAATAATAATTTAAGTAATGTTTAAAGGTTTTAATCTATATCAATAATTGCTCCTGATAGATACAGTCGAAAGAGAGAGAGAGAGATGGAAGATAAAAGGCATTTTTAAGGCTCAAAACTTGATTTAAGTATATTCAAAATGTCGAAGTTTTATTATTAGTGGAGTTTTTGATAATCAATGTTTTCAAATATTAAAAATAATTGACCTGAAAAACAGAGAGAATAGAAGACAATGAAAAATCGCATTTTTACACCTCCAAACTTGCATCCAACTGTCGGAGCCTTATTTTTAGTGGAATGTTTTTAGCCTGATATTGTTAATAATAATTTTTAACATTTTACCAATGTCTTCAAGTATTACAAAATCGAAATCACTGATTGCCCTGAAAATAGAGAAGATAGAGCGAGAAAATAGAGGGCGCAGGAAAATCGCATTTTTACGACTTCAGACTAGATTTAAATGCACTTAAATACTAAAGTTTTATTATTAGTTGAGTTTTTGACAGCAAATGTTTAGAAATATTAAAGATTCGAAATCGATAATTGTTCCTGAAAAATAGAGTCGACAAAGAGAGGAAATACAGGGCGAAGAAGAATCGCATTTTATCACTTTTCAACTTGATTTAAGTAATACTGGATATTGAAGTTTTACTCGTAGTGAAGCATTTGAAAATCAATGTTTATAAATGTTAAAACTCGAATTCAATAATTAGTTCCGAAAAGTATTAGAGACGATAGAAAAAGAAACCAGAAGGCCAAGAAAAAACGCATTTTTTTTTATTAAAGTTCACTCAAATATTGGAGTTGTTTATAATTAGTGCAATTTTTTGTTGATTTAAGCCTGATATTCGTAATAATAATTTGAAACAAATAATGAATGTTTACAAATATTAACCTAAGTTAACAATTGCCCATCGATAGAGAGAGAAAACAGAGGACGTAGAAAAATCGCATTTTTAAATCTCCAAACTTGATTTAGTTTTAGATGAGATTTTGATGATTTCCGTCTGATATTTATAATAATCAGTTTTAATAAATATTAAAAAATCGAAGCCAATAATTGCCCTTGAATAATGGCATTAATAGACAGAATAAATAGAAGACGAAGAAAAGTCGTATTTTTACACCTTCAAATTTGAGTTAAGTGCACTCCAATGCTAGAGTTTTATTATTAGTGGAGCTTTTGATAATCAAGGTTTACAAATATTAAAAAGTCAAAAACAAAAGTTGCCAATGAAAAATATAAACGATAGAGAAAGAAAACAGAGGGCGAAGTAAATCGCAGCACCACCAAACTTGAATTAATGCTTGGAAATATTTAAAAATAGAAATCAATAATTACCTCTGAAAGCAGAAACGATAGAGAGAGAGACAAACAAAGGCCAAAGCATGCCAAAGTAAATCTTATTTTTGCACCTCTAAACTTGATTTAAGTGTATGTTGAGGCTTTATTCTTGGTGGAGTGTTTGATGATTAAAGCTTGATATTAATAATAATAATTTTCGACAGTTACTCAGTACTAAACATTAAACAAATTAACTTGCAACACTGCCGGGCGGCTGCAGCAACCTTATGCAGTCACCTCCCACATTGTCCTCATTCAAGAACCTTGGGTAGTTAACTCGAGGATTTCTGGTCTGAGCAGCTTAAAAGGAACCACTTTTGTGGATAAAAGACAGAATAAGCCAAGGACCTGTATTTTTGTTCCACGTCATTCCAGGATTCATTCCTTTCTAACACGTCTCTGAGGATGGAATGCAGTAGAGTGTATGTTATTTATTTTAACGGAAGCCGTAGTCTTAATGTATAATTCAGTAATTAGATAAATGAGGTCTCGAGGCTGCCCATTTCCTGTAGGACCTGCCATAGTTTTTTCCACTTAACTCGGTCAAAAGCCTTACGGTAATCAATGAAACATATATAAACTGGGATATTGAATTCTCGCGCTTTTTCCCACTGTACCTCTTCCTTGGACGAAGCCAGGCTGTTCGTTTAGAATTTGTGGTTCTAAGTAGGTGTTGAACCTCCTGTTTATAATGACTGTGTGCAAGAGGACTTTGTTAGCGTTCGAAATTAATGTTTTTGTAGGATAGTTATCGCAACTGGCGAGTTTCCCTTTTTTATGGATTGTGATGATTGTTGATCTTGTCCAATCTTTGGTCCATTGTTGTGAGTGCCAGATGAGGTTACAAAGCTGGAGTAATAGTTGTACTCCCTTTTCCCCTGTTAACTGTTGTCATATCTGGACCTGGCGCCTTTCTTCTTTTCAATGTATTCAGTGCGGCTTCAACTTCACATTTCAGTATGTCAGGTTCCTCTGGGAAGTTTAAAGATACTGTTTGGCTTTCTTGGTAACAAATTTCATCCGAATATAAGGTTTCACATATCGCCTCCATGTCTCTGCTATTTCAACTCTATTGATTTTTAGTTGTCAATTTGAGTACTCAATAGCCCAAGTTCTCGTCTTAAAATTCCGTGTGATAAATTTTATTTTAAATACAAACTACAGAGAAAGAAAACAGAGTGCGAAGTAAATCGCATTTTTGCACCCACAAACTTGATTTAAGTGCACTCAACTAATGTAAGTAATAGTGCAGCTGACAAATGCTTTATAGATTATTCTTTTCCAAGCCTTTTAGTCGTACAAAATCAACAAAGCAGAATAATAGTCAAACACAGCTTGGTTAATAAATCATAGTTTATAATCCTTTGTATGAATAGCTGTCCAACTTCTGAATTCCCGTGTGGGTTTTGCTGTTTATGATAGTCGAATTCACATCATTGGCTTTTATTCTCGGTTAATTTCAGTAACTTGGGGTTAATTTATATAAAATGCCTTTCATGTGAAGATCTTTATTGGTTGTTACTTACTTGGAAAGATAAGAATTTATTAAATCTTACTCTTCTAAGCATAAGACAGACCCAGAAAGTTTACTGAATTTTTAGTAAATTTAAGGTTGAGGCGTTTACTTTGATTTTCATAACTAAATTTTTGTGGGTCTTTAATGTTCAAGAACGCTTGAGAAATCATCATTTTTCCAATTTTTAAGAATTAAAGGTGGAAATTTAAAAGTAAATAACATATTTGGATAAAACAGAATTGAAAGTAACCGAATGTCGAATTTGCTGTTTATAATTTTATTTCCCCACAACTGATGGCCTTTGATCCTAAAAAAGTAAGTAAATGGAAATTTTACCAATAGGAGATCAAAAGAAATATTTGATTTTTTAGGATCAAAGGGTGCTTTAGTGTAAATACGAACCAACGCTTTCGTTTCAGTTTCGTCGATTAATTATTAACCTATATTTTTTTCTGTGCTTGATTTTTATTTTTATATAAAATATTAACTGCTTTGGGCACCCAAATTTAGCCTAAAAAGTGGTTAAACTTGCTATTTCTTGTTGTTAAAATAGATGTATTAATTTGTGCTTTTCTTTACTTGCAGGTGAGTCTTCGAGTGTTTTTAGTAACCACTTCTTGTAGGGGTAAGTCTATTCACGTTCGACTTTAATTTCTGAAAAATTCTGTAAGCTTTCGAAATCTACCTCAATCTGTAATTTATAACACAAAGAACAATTTAAGTAGAATATAACCCACAGTCCAGGAGGTATTTTTATAAACCTTTTTACTATCGAAGTACAAAACATACTGATAAAGATCGCATTGGGCGTGGTTCATTTTTATCTTACTCACGATTTATTTTGTTCTTATTTATATCTATTGTGATGGAGTTAAGTCTCCCGCTGTTTGATAAATGATCCTCCAGTTTTTTTATTTCCTTATATCGTATTGTTTTGACGGAAAATTGCTTCAAATATTAACCCTATTTTCTAAGCCCAAGGCGTTACGTCAAAACATCTTTGGAAATTCGAGAAAATTTCTTGTGGAGCATTGTATTATTTCGTTGTTCATTTTATAAGTTAATTTTGGGGTATTAACGTAATAGAAACCGTAGAGTTGGAGATGTATTAAGAATATTAGGATGACGTTTAATAAATTATACCGCCGGAGCGGCTGAGTGGTGAAGGCATTCGACTACAGCGCGGACGGTCTCGGGGTCAAACTCGAATCGGATGCTCGGTGGGTGGCCTACCTAGTCCTGAAAATAATTGGGAACCGAAATACAGTGGTGGAGAAGGACAGGTAGGCGATTGTCACAACGTGCGGAACAACCGGGTATGAAAGAAACTTTAGAAGTCTTTAACCCTCCATGTTGCCCTTAACAAATTATAACTTAATAGCCATAAATGCTTAAAACTTTTGAAGTTAAATTTTCAATGTTTTTAACACTTTCATTTCGTCGTTCATTAAAGCTTCTTTGCTTAAATTCCTCGCTAAGTATTGCTTACGAGCCTTGTTATTTAATTTCCCTTAATTCGCGTCATAACTAATGCGACGTTTCAATATCCTTTTTCCTTCGCGGCTTTCCTTTGTGTCAGAGGGTTCATCCATTAACGATGTTTATTCAAATTACTCCTTCTTAGAATTTGAGGATTTTTTTCTTTTCTCCTTCTCCCTCTCTTTTATTATTAAAATCATTCTTGTAATGTGTTACCCAAACTAAATGCTGGCTTTCACTTGCCGTTTTCATCCTTCATAATAAGAAAAGCTTGTAGTCTAATCTAGGAATGCCGCAGAGACCATAGACTTTGTTGTCGTCTGGACTTAGTTTGAGTCCTCTCGGAATACAAACTTTACCTGCCATTTATATTCAAATTGAGTTTAGGTGGAGTGAAAGTGATTATAACTGATTGTCGGGGAGATGCAAATAACTTTGGATAACTAACTCTCTCTACCTTCTCGATTCGATAACCTCGAGTGCGCATTGAGAGTGTTCATGGGTTGGTCTGTGATCTTTATTTTTCCAGTGTTATCTGTAATTAAGTTTTTTTCCTAGACTTGTTTGTCTGCTTTGAGTTGGTTTGTCTAACGTTAATGTTGCTTCTTTGTTCTTGGCTAAAGCGAAATATAAAAACGGCATTAGAAAGACCACAACAGGAAACTCATATCCTGTATTGATTTTAAATTGTTTTACCTTTCTGCGTCATCTTGAATTGCATTTGCTTCCAAAGCTTTTTTGTTGATTATTTTAGTATTTTAATATTGGCGTTTTATTCTTAGTTGAATTTATTTAAGCCTGATATTATTAATAACAATTTTTAAATAATCAATGTTTGTAAACATTAAAAAATCTAAATCAATAATTAATAAAATAAGTCGACAGAGAGAGAAAACAGAACAAAATAAATTGCATTTGGATACCTCTAAACATGATTTAAATGCACTCAATTATTTAAGTTTTATTATTAGTGGAGTTTTTGATAATCAGTAAGTGTTTGCAAATAATAAAAATTCGAAACCAATCGTTGCCCCTGAGAAATAAAGGTGGTAGAGAGAGAAAATAGAGGGCGAAGTAAAATTGCATTTTTACACTTCTAAACTTGATTTAGATGCACTCAAAGTTCTTGAGGATTTAAGCTTGATATTCTTAATGATCATAATAATTTGTAACAGTGTTAATCAATGTTTGTTAATATTAAAAAATTAATAATGGCCTTTGAAAAATAAGTCACTTTTGTGGCCTAGCAACTGAATAATTGCCTAGGAATTTTGTGTATTATTTAATACAGTATCACCAATTTCCGAAAAAAAAATGTCACCAAAAATCGTTTAAGAATGAAGCTCATTCTAGTATCAAAAAGTGTGCTAGAATAATGTCATTCTAATACTGAAACAGAGAAAAAGCGTTAAAAAGTTTTTGGCTGCCGTTGTATTTTAGGTTGTCTAATATTCTTTGTTTAACGCAGCTTATTAAGCTGCTACCAGCAAAATTTCTATTCGTTTTCCATTTCCTATCTTCCATTTCATAAGATCTTATTCTAAATAGCAATAATGGGGTTGAATTCATTTTCTAATTATTAGATTACGCCTTCCATCTCTCTGAATGCATAAAAATTGTTTGAAATGATTTGTTACTTTTAATACGCCTGTTCGTAAACCCTGGGCGATAGAAAGGTAGCAAATGTACTTAAAACGTGCTTTAAATTATTATAGAAGGAATCTGGAATCTGTAGTGGCTGTTATAATTAATATTATAATAAAGGCAAATGTACAAAATATTAAGTAAAGTTAAAATGAATTTAAATTTATTAAATTTATTTACGTACAGTTGATGTGACGTCATGCAAGCAGTCACTAGATAAGACGCGCGCGTCGCGTCAAGGTTGCATCCTTTAAGGCTCATGTATGAGAGTACGTTGAACGATGAAAACTGACACCAAATACGTGCTTTTGTATGAATTCTACAAGCATGAGAAATTCTGACAGTAGCATGATTGTAGACATTTCACACGCTCATATTAAGAGAAGGGGTTCAATTTTCCGTATATAACTGTGGCTAAATTAGAGTAAAGCTATAGTCTGTATCCAGCCATCACAGAAGCAGTTACTGCGAGAAAATTGACACCCTTCGAGATGACGTGCTATTGAATACACGTAAGATTTACTTTATTTATTAATTTTAAAACTTGTTAAATTTTATGTGAATCATGTAAGTCCTTTTTGGTTACTTAGCCGTTTTATCTGTTATTTGAACACTTGTGAAATGTTCAAGTAAATTATGAATGTAACTCTGGGCTTGCAAAATGTTTGTGTTAAATTGTTTAAAGTCATCTTAGGGCTTAGTCGTTTAAATAAAAGCAGGACTTAACAGAATTTATCAGATTAGTTTACTTTGATTTAAACTTAGAATAATTTATATTTGTCAAGCAGGACTTAACATAATTTGTCAGAATAGTTTACTTTGATTTAAACTTAGAATAATTTATATTTATTCGCGGACCCGTAATAATGCATATATCAGTTTATTTGGACTCTGGACTTTGAATACATTGCGTCAGAACAATTTTCAAAACTCGTTCTAAATTGGCATAAACATTCGTAGAGTTGAACGAGGTAGCTCTAGCCAGGCTTGTCGATTCAGGTTGTCTTAACGACAAATCTCGGTAGCGCTGCATAAATCCTCGTTGCCAATTCAGACCAACTTCTTGCTTTTCATCCCAAGTTGTAGGATAGACCTTTTTCAGTTCTTTGACATATTGGTAGGCCAGTTGTCTTGCCTGAACATACGTTAATCCATACGCCATTCTGGAGGCAGTTTTTAGATAAGTAACAAGGGCTTCTTCTTCAGCTTTGTTGAAGACGCGTCTGTTGCCAATATTCGGTTTGCGGGAAAATTCTTCAGCTGGTAGGCCACTGGACTTCTTAACTAATCTGGATAAATACGATTTTCCAATTTGATGAGCCGCCGCTACTGATCTAATAGAAAGTCCCTTGGCTTGTGAATTTGTACCTACCATGGCCATCTATTGCAATACTGTAGAACAACCAGTTCAAGAAATTGGAACCAAATTAAACAATGTCCCTTTCACTACTTGTCCCTTTCATCCCACTTTAAAAGAGTAGCGTTAGTTTTAGTTGAAAAACTTCTAAACCAAACAAGAACTTTTATTTTTTCAACTCAAGCACTCATATTAGCAGTCCTTTTTAACATCCCTCATTTTACCGCATTATTTTTCAAAAGAGCATCCAATTAGTTCGACTAATTTACATACGAATGCTGTAAATTCACTACAGACAATTCAGATTCACCCCACGACGTACTACTTACCTGAATAAGTAAAATGAAGTGCTTGGTATTCTCGGGAGCTTTATATCCAAAAATATATATCAAGAGATCTGCCGTAATACCAATTTTAAATTTCGATCAAAAGGTAATACCTCTAGCATGAAACGAAATTTGTTTTACATGCCTCAATACGTGGTATTTTACATCCTTCATTCAACCATACCGTACTTTTATCGTTTTAGAAATTCTATGATGGAAAAGTGCTTTCGCTCATAAAGTGAACATGTGGCCCTGCATAATTTCTACCAAACGTATAAAACAAAATTTAGTGCCCGGCAAATTTGACACCTTCGATACTTTATGTGGAGGTTGCGCTAGTTGTAGGAATTAAACCGAGTGTTAAATAAAAATATGAAAACACTAAAATGGGGCCACTGAAGGTTTTCCTTTACGAAGCGGATTTTCTGACTAGATTGAACTTTAACGCCTAAGTGGCTTTAGTTGAATTAATGGCGTCGGAAGAGGTTGTAAATATATTAAAAATAATGGAAATATTTATTCAGTGGGTTAGTTGAAATTACTTGTTTTTACGGCTAAAACGAATCAGGCGAGCCTTTTTACGTAATTTTATTAAATTTGGGAATTTTTCGGACGTTGAACTTCGTTTAATGCGTTATTACCCTAATTATTAGTTGATACTGAGGGTAATAAACTGATTCTTCCCTGATTTTCTTAAATATGTAACTTCGACCACCAAATTAATCATCTGCAATAAATAAACAAACTGGATTTTAAATTCGTAAAAATATCTGAAGGTCAGGATTTGCATTACTTGCCCACAATTATTCCTACCAAGGCGTCGTTTTAATCTTAATACAACCTTCATCTTCACCCTGAATAATACGTGATCTTTAAGAATTTTAAATTTCACCAGGGAGCATTAACTCATAACTTCCACTCGTCTCTGTACGTCACAACAGTGTGGTTGGGGAATAAAGTTTTTAGCGTCTCCATTAATATTTTCGCATTCCGACCTCTTCTTTACAGTATAAACTTTGTGCTTGTTTTCTTTGTGCGTGATGTTCGTATGAGAAGCTTGAACTTTGTGAAATTCTGTTATTTAAGTTTAAATTTTCTTTGTAAATAGTGTTTTGAGATATTCATATAATTTTTAGGTCGTTTCTCGGGTATTTGAATTTAAATTTCATAATTAGGTGGGCCTTTTTATTATTTAATGTGTTTGTAAAATTTATTCCTTGGTTTTCGCTAACACAATTATTATTAAATTAAATCTAAAACAACCTGGACCTGACAGAATCTCTCTTTATTTAACACAATTACTTTGCTTTCCGCCCTTCCATAATTCAGACCAAATTTCCGTTACTTACATTTTTCTAAATAAATCCAGGATGCAAATGGTAAAAGCCAAACATTTCACCTTGGCCTTCTGTGAAGCTAGCAGCAAATTATGGTGGCTCAAAGATGTTAATTACACGTCCCAAATTTCTCTTACTTTATAAATGCAGATAATGATCTGTCGGCCGTCTTCTTTGTTGTAACAGGATAGGTTAATGAATAAGTCTGTTCCAGAAGGGTTATATCAGTATTTGTATTCTGTGTAATACAAATATCTCTGAAGTTGAATGATTTACTAAACTTGGGTTATTTTCTGGTGTAATAAAGTGCAAAGAAACCATTTAAAATGGAGTTTCTGTCTTTTGGGCCAGTTTCAGTTTTAGATGATTAAGGATTTGAATTAATTTAATTTACTTTTGCTAAATTTATTTTAATATAATCAGCGCAGAAACTTTACCAAAATACAATGATTTCCTGCTTGATATTTGGTTAGTCTCTTAATTTAGGCAGGATAAGTCTTAAAAATGGCAGTTGCAAAAATGATGATTCAGCCCCCTGAAAAGTAAGTTTAGTTATCCCTACTACGTGCTCAGATTTCTTAGCCATCTGCGAAAGTCGCCAAGGCAAAGTTTGCCTGGTTTTAATAAATCCAAATGCTGTCCTTCATAAAATTTCTCTTTGAATTTTTGGACCTTTCATGTATTGTATGTTAGGCACCAGAGTGAACCTTAACCTCAAGAAAAAACGTTCTAATATCCCATTATTAAAATCCTAACTGACAGGACTTTACATCACAATTTTCAATGAAAGTTTTTAAAGAGTCATGATGGATGCACTTATCAATCAAATTTCAATAATGCAACGGAGTCACGGCAAGCTGCAGAGGGTTATTGATTATTATGTAGTAGTTGTGGCTTAAACTTCTCTCTAACTGCATGTTCTGCACAATTCAACAACTTTTACGTCTTTGAAACTTCGAGGTAAATCATTTGGGATTACATTTCTCCTGCTGTTTTTTGAATTTTCACCTGTGGAATAAACTGTTACTTTAAGGTTGAATATATTCAATTCAAGTTTGATAAACCACTATTTTTACCGTTTGGTGTCGAGGATAGGTTTGGATACAATCAATCAGAAATAAAATGCAACGGAAACAAAAAATCTGAAGAAACTGAATTCCCATAAGTACAAAGCTTGCAGTTCCAGGTATTTTTAAAATTCAAAATTCAAAATGATATACCGACAGATAATATTTATTGTGGAAATAATCCACATCATGCGTTGAATAACAATAGGTTAGTTTAGAAAACAATCTTTTGAATCAGCCAAGGGTACGAAATCAAGGCATTACCCACACTGAAAATCTGAAATGTCTGTAGAAATATAAATGTTTAAAATAAAACGAATGCATATAAATATAAAACTGAAATTGGAACTTTTGGAGTTTCCTCGCAAAGTTTAATATTTCTTTTTCGATCCGAAGATTTATTTTCAGACTTTAAACTTGGAAAATGTGGGGAATAAGCATAAAATTCGTGTCCCTGTCTGACGTTTTCGAATCGCTTATTTCGGATATTGGGGTTTGTAATAAAAATATATTGTTGTGTATTCTAAACACTAAATATTATAAGACAACATTAATTTATTACAATTTAACACATACACAAATTACATTACAATTTGATATTTACGATACACTATTAACACAATTACAAATTACAGAAATGAAATATTAAGATGAATTTTAGTTAAAGTCAATATAAAGTTTTGTTACAATTAGTAAATTCAATAAAAATACTGTAAAGTTGACACATACAACAAGAATATCATAAAAATTATTATAAAGTTTGACGTTTTAAGATTTTGATTTCCTATGATAGAAATCTTCTTTATTTCATGTTACGATTTAGATGTTCTGGGATATTTTGATTCCTGGTAACATAGGTTTTTATTTGCCATGCTGAAAAGAAAAAACAAATAAAATTAGATTAGTGCTTTATAATTAACAAAATATGTTTTATAATAAGAACAGATGTCCTGAAAGTTTACATTAAAATGTGACTATTTAAAAAAATTCAGACAGAGAAGCTCTGAAATTCAGTTTGCAAATCAAAGAGATTGCCTACCATCTTTCCCTAAAATATAATTTACACATTTGAATTTATCCCTTTTATAGCGGAAATGCAGCTAAATAAAACGTCATGCCAAGGTAGTTTTTTTGTAGGTACTTTATTGAGCTGATACTTTATACGAAGCATACAAAGCTAATATTTTCACTGATTCAATTTTAATTAAGGGAGTAAATTGGGATAAATCCTTTAGAATAAATTAAATATAATTTAACGAAGTCCCCCAACTTATTATTATCAGAGGGCGTAAATAATAGTTAATTATTATTTATCGGCTAATTTTGTACTAATAAGCTATTTGTGCTTGCGAGACAAATACCTAGCAAATTAGCTTCGTTAACAAGCTCTGATTTGTAAATTTTCAGATTATTGTCGTATAAAATACCGTGACGTTGCGTGCTTTTGAATATTTTATACATCGTTATAGAAAGTTCGATATTCATAAAGTTAGCAGAAATCATGTCTTTGACTGTAACATAAAGTTTAAACTCGGATACGGGCATAAAGCAGGTAATTCCTCTTAAAGCCGTAAGTATCGGATGAAGTTTCGATTACAAAAAGAAAAGGGGGTTGATTGCTAATTAAAAATATTATATGCCTTTAATGTTCTTGCAAAAGGTTCTCCTTTCATGTTAATTAACTGTAATGGGGATTTTTATTGCTTGGATATTTAGTTGCTCTTTGTTGGATATTTAATTAGAGTTTTTGAAAATTTTTTGTATAAAATCTGGACGATAAAAAATAATCACGCTTTGATTTTGGCTATAAAAATTAAATTGGGGGGGATTAGCTTATTCTTATATTTAATGATATTTAAGATTTTTAGTTCTTTACTTTGTGAATAAGATATTGCTCGCAGATTGCAGCAAGTATGACACTTGTTTTCTGCATTTCATTAATTTGTTTCAGTTGTTTTGAAACCCAATACCAGTCCAAAACACTATTTTTCTAAATGGAACTAAATTAATTCTGTTATTGGTATCAATTAAATACTTGGAAAATACTCGTTTGTAATACCCAAGTAACGAAAGCAGCTGAAGTTCCAAAACAAGGTGTTGGGGCACCCTGACTTTCTAGATTAATAAATAAATTTTTTGCAAAACTTTACTTTGACCTCAGAACGTTTCAAACTTGATACTTGCATGCGTAAAATTAAACTGAGATTCCAAAAATGTATAGGTAATTATATAAGATGTTCCATTTAAAATAGCAAAGTCGAGGTTAGTTCCGATGAAATCGGAAGTAACAGGAACCTTGCGTCAGACAATGTAGTTTTAAGAGACTTCCACGGTTAGTGTCAGTATTAACAAAACGTTTTCCGGATTGGGACCGTGTCATTGTTGAGACAGACAGACAGACGTTAAGTTATTCTGTCTCAACAATGAGACGGTCCCAATCCGGAAAACGTTTTTTTCGATTACGTATACCAAATTTCATGTTGATATCTTAATAATAAGAATTTCAGGTTGCTCTGATTGTGAAGTGATATCCAGATCCAGCTCTTCTCTAATCGTTTCATCTCTTATTTATTATATCATAACTAGTAACGCCTTTAACTCGGCATAAGTACTTAGTTACCATTTCGTTTATTCGAGAGGTGCACTACATCTTACATATTTGAACTCTTTCACTTATACGATTTTTTGACAATTCATACATATCTCCATTTGTTTATCTCTTTTCTTCATTTTCCTTATCTATAACGCTGTCCCTACTTTTAGTTTTATTTTGGTACCTTTCCACAGTGGTTCTTCTTGGTTCATTTTCGGAGGAACGATCCTTCGTCCTCTTTTAAGTATGTTTCCGTCTTTATCCTTTAATTGTATGTATCACTTGAATCTTTCTTCCTTTGGATATACCTTTTAATACATGGTAAAATAATTTTTGGTTTACTTTACCCTTATTTTCCATCTGTTTTCGAACTCTTCCGATTCTTTACCTTTTGCCACTAAATTACTAACTTTCTTACTTTGCACTTTATAAACCTCCTATACTTTCTTCAATTTCTTATTCCATATTCTTTTATTTTCTCTTACTTCCTCCTTTGCTTCAATTTTTTGTTACGTTTTCATCTTTTAATTTAGAAATTTTTATTATCTTATGTTGGTCTATCTTGCTTATTTTACTGATTACTCTCAACATATAGGACGTTTTCCATTCTTTAGTATATATTTCTATAGTCTTGGAGCTAACGGTGTTGTTTGATAATATTGCGATCCGTTCCAGTAAGGCCTTTCCTCCACATTTCGATCGTCTATTTTCATACGCTCTTGGTGTTTATACCGTTGTCGATCCTTTGTCTAACATTTACTGCTGCATGCTTTCCATTCTTCCAATGTTATCATTTGCTCGTTTCTATTAAATTTAGATTATTGCCCTTCATTATTTTTAGTGTCTTCCAAACTTCACAAGATTGTGCTTAACCTGTGTAGCTATTTCCAATATTGATTTCTTTGTTTAGTGATGGCTTTTGTTTTTATGTCCTTCTCTGTTTGTGTCAGTTAGGTGACTGAACGTTCTTCCATAGTAAAAATTGTTATCGTTTATTAACTCAATATCCGTTAACTGTATTATTTTATTTTGCTTTATTTTCTATCTTATTGCATACTTTTCGTCTTGAGTTGACGTTAATTTTTCTTCTAACCTTCTAACGTACAATTGCTGGATGCTTTACTGGCGGAGTAATGTCAAGTTGTGTCCATTTTCAATTTCAGGTAAGGTTGGTGTTTCTTTTATTATTCTTTTCAAATTATTAGTCTTGAATGGGAGAGAATACCGCTTTTGTCAAAACAAGGTAGTGGCCAGGTTTACAATCAGCAGCGTTGTGATGATATCTTTGTTCTCTGTTTGAATATACGAGTACAAGAGTCTACAATAGATTTTTGATTTTGTTAAGTTCTCAAGTATATCTGTGAACATCTTTGTGGGGAAAGAAAGTATTTATTATTTAAAACTGGTATTGAGAACAAAATTTTGTTAATCTCTCTCCCGAACCATTAACTGCTAATTCACCATATAGGCATACAATATCATTGTCTATCTTCGACTCTGCTCTTGCATTAACATCTCTTGCTGTAACGGTTTGTTGACACCTTTTAACTTTGTCTTCTTGATAAAATTGCTCTTTTATAACTTCATTAGAGTCATCAGTGGAAACGTAAGTTCCATTTATTACCGTTTCGTGTCCATAGAGTGCGATGTTGAGCATAATAATACGCTCAGACATGTATAAGACATACCCTTAATTCTTTCTGAAGTAATATTAAAACACCAGCTTGTGATCGGTCTGATTTACGAACTCCAGACCAGTAATGGCTATCTTCGCCTAACTCCTCATTAACCCGTCCTTTATTCTTTGTTTCTGATGTGATGGCAATATCTACCCTCAATTTTTCTCTGGTGTTTTATCACCCATTCCTTGAACGTTCCATGTACATAATCTCATTGCCCGTTTCTTCTTCTTCCTCTTAGTGCCATATCATTTACAACCACATTTGTAAACGACTTGGCTTTGATATCTCCCCCTTATACTAGGGAAATGTGATCTCTGCATTGATTTTCCGTTGCCTTCTGCAAAGTTTGTGAACGTGTATTAAGTGTATAGCATGTGTGTCTTGTTACTATCGCTCACGTACCGATCTCGAACAGTGGGGAATTCTTTGAAATATTCTTACCACTGCGTGAGATTCGAACCGAAGATTCTTAGCTAGGAGTCGAACGCTCTTACTACTGCGCCAACGCGCTTCTCTAGGCTTTGTCTAAAAAAAAAATCCATGCTTCATTCAAGGTTTGTTTAGTTATAGAGATCAAACTGCTTATTTAAATTTGAAGAGTTTTTACGGATAGTGGGGTGCTGGTCCAAAACCCAACTCCCAACCTAGAGGACCAGGGTTTTCTCCCTTAGCCCAAATTAAAGGCTAGGATAAGATAGTTTGGGATTGATTTGGTAAATAGGATAAGGAAATTGGGATAAAGAAGACGAGCGCTCCAGATAGTCACCTTTTACTCTTCCTAACTATTTCTTGTTCTTGTTATTCCTCTGAGCCACTTTTTTCTGTCGTACCCTTTTTATGCGGCCACGTCTGAATTTTTATATTCGACACCTTCTTTTCCGCGGTGTAATTAATGTTGCTTATACGATAGGTCCCATCGAATCCAGAGGCCCAGTTCCAGGGTCAAAATTAAAGCTAATGGTTTTTTTACACTTTCCACATTAGTATTCAAACACTTTGCTCGATATTTATCCCTTTACCCTTTATCTAATAATAGCGAACTAACAACTAAGTACTTCAAATAGTTAAACATAAAAACGAGCTTGGAAATGCAAGAAAATAGACAGCAAAAGATGAATAGACAAATTCAAAAAAATGAAACCGAATTTAAAACTTTCTGAATTTATACTAATAAGGAGGATAGCAAAAGGTCGAGCAGGGGTTTCAGTTTTTTCCCAAATTTTCTTAATTCCTTTGTGGTGTAGGTGTAATGTACATTGGAGTTGCACAGGCCGCCGCTTGATGGTGGGGCATATGCAAAAGGTAGTGAAGTGACCCAGTCATGACGCAACCGCGCTCACGAACGTTTCTATGATTAATCGAGAGCAAAGGTAATTTATCGTTTCTATTATAAGGCTATGTTTAAGAGACCTATACTTTCATTTCACTTTCTCTAATTGCAAGTAATCGAGTTAGCTTTTTTTAGTAATTTAATTTTTCTTTGCGTTCCTTAAAAGAAAAAATCAAGATATCATTTGAGAACAATTTTAAAGACGTTTCGACTGTCTTAAAGAGTGAAAAAGTTTAACAACGTCACTTAAAGCGACATCTAATGACAAAACAGTTAATTTAGTTTGAACTAGACTTCTATTGAATTGGAAACAAGTCCCGAAGTTTGCTCGTAAATGCAGCCCACTGCAAGTTAGGAATCTTATAGAAACACATTTCACGTCTTTCATTAGAGGAAAACATTCATGTCTAGAATGTCAAAGACGCATTGTTGCCTTTTACAAAGCATTCGAAGTTGTGCTGAGAAATACAATTTCGAATTTCGGTGTGACTTTGATTTAGCACTCTTCAAACTGAAATTTTTTGCCGAAAACATTTTTTTCCATGTTCAAAATAAATATTCGAATTAACAAAAAGGTGGACAGACAATAAAAAAGAATTTAGCGAAACGAATTTTTAGAAACCTAAGCGATTTACGTAGAAATAAATTCAGGATCAGATATGATTAAATAAGCGAAAAAGAGAAGTTAATCAAGTGAAGTGTAAGCTTACGGCATACAAAAGTTTAATATGCTGCGTTGTTTGAAACTGTGTGCGATAAAGTAATTGCTCAAAAAGTTTTGAATGAAATATGGCCTGATGTGGGACCCAAGAATATTAAAATTGCCTTTGGGGATTACTTACAGCATACGGAAAATTTTATAAATTGAGATAAGACAGATTGTTTTGGTGTTTTGCTTAGTTAAAGAAAGTTTGCCCTTCTTTACACTGCCGAAAATTGGTGTTTCAGTACTAATCCTTAAGTTACTTATTAGTTTCTATTTTAACTGCAAGAATTGTAGTTCCAGGATGGACAGAGCCGAAGGGAAACTGTACGATTGATGATTTTATCGTATTATCGTCCTTGGATAATCGCAGAATAAATTCATTTTTTATTGAGGATCTTCACAAGTCGTCCTGTTTGCTGAAGATTGATTAAAGGCGTGCCTTTCTATACAATAACAATTCCAAATTATCCTTTATGTTCTCCTTCCTTTTGCACTATCACGGAGTTTTCTCAATTCATTGATTGCTGATTGTTGTTGGTTAAGTCTGATTGACATTGATGCTGAAAGCGATAATCCTGTTTTTATGTTCGAATTAGTCCTGACAGGACTTTAATTAAAAACTTTTTCTTTGATTTGTTTTTTGTTGTTTTGTTAAGTTGTAGATATTTCGCTTGGTTTCACCGAAATTCGAAATAAATAGGAGGCTAAAGCGTTTGAAAATGGAAATAAAGTAATTACCGCCCGCACTTTCAACAAAGTTTTCTTCTTGTAAAGGAAGGCGTGAAGCAGACAAAAGGTAAAACTAAAAGTTGGTAATTGTATTACGTTCAGGATGATCCTCAACTCTGCAACTATTCGGTTAAATTTCCGTGTATTGTTTTCTGTTCGTGTTTCTACGCTAAAATTTTTATCCCTTGATATTATGTCTTGTTATTCGAAACTAAACCCACGGGGTTATTATAATTAAATGCAACGTTCGGGAAATTTCATCCTTGAATATGTACGAGTATGTATATCCGCAAGTTGTACAAACTTGTAACTCGAATGTAGATTCAGTCCCCTGAAGGCAACTAAATACATATTAATAGTCCTTGTTTGTCTAAGTATATTAGGAAAGTCAGTGATTTTGAGTTGCGATAGTTTAACGAACTCTCGTAAACCATCGACATTTTTAGGTTGGGCTAAAGTTGTCGAAATATTTATACCTTCAGTTTTAAAATGTGTAAAATTGGATAACAGAATAATTATTCTCAGAACAGGTTTAACAAGCCAGCTCTTACGGAATTTTATTGCTACTGCTACTGTTTTCAACATGGTTCAATGATTGCCATTGCAATAAGGAAATATGCCTAGATTTACGACCATAATGCAGTAAATCATGTAATCATTAGAGACAATTCGTGCCAAATTACATATTTAGTGGTTGTTACATGGTAAGGCAGTATTATGCGAATTTGTCACCCTAGGGATGTAAATTAAGCGAGCGAGGGGGGCGGAGTGGATGTTGGAAATGTCTCAGTCAAATCCACGAAGCACGTATGTGCTGGTTTGTTGATTTCCAATGACTTGTCAGTTAAAATAAATATAGCAATGGTGGACATATTTTTCCTAAACCCTTGTTATTTTCTTATTGTAATATCCTTTTCCATTATTTCCAGGATAAGTTTAATGAGTATCTTTCGAGAACAGCCTATATTATAGCATATACGCGTACTATAAAAAAATTTTAAATTTATATGCCTGCAATAATTATAAATATTTCATAAAGCAACAAAGATAAAAAAATGCAACAACACTATGATCTATAAATTTTAGTGCGGATGTTTGGGAATCCGCTTGTCTTAACTTTGTAATTAATCTCCATTAAGGAATATGAATGTACAATGCCTGTTCATGTAGTCGAATTTCCTTGAGATTAGTTCGACAGTTTTGATTATCCTAGTATACAGGAACACAGGAAACTTCCCCTCCCGTTTCCGAATTGAAAAGTTTGTTATTCAGACCGTGCAGATATAACCTGTGTTAAACGGATTTACTTGATTACCATTGAATTCCGATTCAGACCATTCCGTTTAAATCATAACAGATTACTTTATTTTTGTTTTAACTAACTAAATCCAAAATAATTTGACATACATACCCGGTCAAGATATAAAAATTGAATAAATCTTCAGTATTTATACTTTACGTTCAATTACTGTTGTATTATCAAAAAAGTAAACAAATCAAGCAAATAATGTGTGTTTATTCAACAAAATTCTTATTTAAAAAAAGTATTAGATTTTTATAAAATTAAACTTACGTATTTCAAACAACTTTTATAGACGGTTTGCCTTGTAGAATATTCGGTACAAACATAATTTTTGCATTGAGCACCTAGTCTTTTTTTCGTTTACACAGATAACACCGACCTTGACATAATATTGGTTCAGGAGGAGGAGGTTGGGTAAAAGTTTTGAGTTCGGGTAACACCATTTCAATGGACTGTTTTATGTAGGTAGGTATCTTAGGGTTGCTGTAGCGTCGCACTATGTTTTCTTTTACCAGCTGTTTACCTAGGTCTAGTAGAAAACATCGTCAGCTATCCAGTGCTTTATTTTCGTAGTTGGGATTTTTAATCACCCCAGTTTATAAGCATTTATCACAGTTAAGTCGAGTAAATGTCCAAACATAACCATTGACCAGCGAGTTGAATACTGTTTGGCCATCTTGTCCACCTCGTCGACTGTCCCTTTTGTTTTATTGTGGTGAAGTATATAATGTCTGGTTTATATTTGTACTCTTCGTTGGAAACAGGATGTCATGTTCTGTAGACAACATTACAACGGCCTCTCATTTTTTTTGGAACGTAAGAAGCCAAAGTTACATCCTTTTGGAAAGCAAACATGGTTGAATTGGCTGGTTTGTACTTCTGTGGTAATAGCTCAATTGGAATCAAAGGTTTATTTTTCTTTAGTGTTTTACAAGTAGTAATTTTCTTTTCCAGTAACTTTTCTGCTAAAGTAAAGGCCGTGAAAAACTTGTCTGTGGTTACACCGTGTCCAGGTTTTGGAGGCTGAACCAAGTCTAGTACGATTCTTTGTCACTGAACGTTTTCCTGTTGGTTATCTTTTTTACCCATATAGACTTGTAAATTCATTGCATAGCAGGTCTTACGGTTTACCATGCCCAAATATTTATTCCATATTTATCCGGGTTGCTTTTCATGTAAACACGAAATGGGGCTCGACCTCTAAAACCTACATGTTGTTCGTCGATGGTTAGGTGACTCCCTGGATTATAATCAGCTTTACATACGAGCTTTACATTTCCCTTATTTCATAGTTATCAAACCTCATAAAGGCTGTCAGAAACTTAAACCTATTCTTCGAAATAGCAGCAGGATAAATAGGTCTGCAATATGCTTTATCTGTAGAGTAAAGCATATCAATCGGTGTTTTGGCTGCTCAAAGAGCTCCCATGGATATAAGAAGTCGAATATAGGCTTTTACTTCGATGCTGTCAGTTTCATTCCAAGTTCTTGCTCTAGAAAGATACTTGATATTCCACACCAAGGTACATCAACAATGTTTCTTAGTACCTGTTTTGAACCCGTTGAATGATCTGAATGTTGCATTTACTAGCATGCCGATGTCCAAACAGGTTTTAAGATTTTAGAGAGGCAGTTTATTATATGTAGATAACTTGGAATTTAATCCAAGCAATCAGTACATTCTTTTTGTATTTCAAACCAAGCTCTTCCTTTTCCTTTTTCACATGGATTCTCCGGCGTAACCTTGCGTCAAGATTCATGCAAAGGTATTTAGCTGAAGCGGCATGTGGAATCTGGATATCGTTAATTTTGATGGGTAGAAACAACCTGTTTGTTAGTAAGGAATCACTTTTACTACTGGAGGTTTGAAGCTTCTCGGCAGCCTCTTCATGAGGTGCCCAATTGGTCCTAAAGTAACAATTTGATATTATATTTATAAATGTAGGTTGAAGCGTAGACATTAATTTAATTTTTTTATTTTTAATAGACTTGATTTTTAGATTAAAATGCTTATTTAAAAATTTAGTCATCAATTCGGGGTTTATATTCAGAGGGTTGGAAATATGTAATAAGTTTATTAAATTGGATTTTTTTCAAAGTGTCAAAGACAGTTCAAAACTGGAAGTAATAATATAAAATGAAACAAACATTCGGTTCCAGTCAAAATCGCTATTTCGACCTTTCGGTCATTATCAAAAGTATTATTTTATAATTGTCGAAGTGCATAATAAATTCTGTAATTGACTGTAAAAATTACTCAGACGAAGTCTGAAAATCTAGCTGACGATAATTGATGCTAAACTATTTTAACCGAATTGCTTTATCTGATCTAACAGAATGAATTTAAACAGAAATTATAACTTCCTAGAGCATTTCCTAATCCGCTTTCCCTTAAGGAACAATTTGACCCTAATCCTGTGTACTACGATTCAATTATTTAATCAGCAGAGGTGCGAAGCCTAATCATCAAAACCATGTTAAACTGCAGTAGAATTATCGATTTGGTTGGTGTTTAACCCATTTATTTCACTCACGTCTACATTGTTCCGATTTTTGATAAACTTCGGACTTTAATTATATGATTTAAGAAATCAGAAAGTTTTAAAGATATCGAGTATATGACATTAGCAAATTCCATTTTCAGCTATCTAAAAACTGTCATCTAAAGGTAATTCCGGGATTATTTAGAACGATGTGAAATTTCAGGGAAATCTCAAGGAAAACTTTAATTAAGGTCTGGATTTAATATGGGAAACCGAAAACGGGATGCCTTTTATGTTTAGATCTAATCTTCACGCCGTTGACAAATTTAATTTTGTTAATCATATCCGTACGTAAATACCCTTACGAAGAGGTTAATTTTTAAAAGGGCCTCCCAGGTGTACGGGTCTTTCATGGGGTCTTAATTCGCTTTATAATTCTCCTGTACATCTGGGATTTGTAATGAAGGAACGCGTTAGGGCGTTAACAAAATTGTTTTAGTTCATTCTCACTGGCGTAATGAAGTTATGAAATAATTAGTCTTGTATACCAGGTTCATATGGTAACAATTTAACGTGTAAATAATATGGTGTGAATGGGCTTCTTTTGAATTTTATTGGACCAGCATGGGTTTTCGGTCCAGTATGCCACATCTTATCAAAGAACTAGCTGATGTTTAGAAAAACTGCAGCACGGTGTTTTATACCGTAGATTATGACTCGTTTTTGTAATTTATAATAATCCTGTAAACGCGTTCTATGGCAACCATGTCCTTCTCCGAAACCAAACTGGTGATCTGGAATTAGACCCTTACCCAAGAGAGTAGGTTCTTCTGCAATACTTTGGCTATGACTGAAAATAGACTGATAAGTCTACATTCTGTAGTTTCCTCCGGGTTCGTTCTAGATTATGCGATGAAAATTAGCCCCTTGATGCTACAATTCTTGAAGAAACTTTGTATCCTTGATGATTTCAGCCAACTCTTCCCTGTCTACTGTCTAGTTTCCATTTTCCTTAGAATTTTCCGGGCTTGCAACCGACAATGGTATCCTGTATATGCAGGCTTCCCTCAGGTGGAGTTGGGAATAAAAGTACCTACGCCAATTTTCACTATTGTGGGAAGAAGCCTAACCTTAAAATAGCGCTAAGTATATATGTGCTAGTTCTTTCAGGGTTTTGTCAGTAAATAGGTCGTAGCCAAAGTCTTTATTTACATTTTTTATAATGGGCCTAACTTGCTTAACTATCAACAATTTGATGATCTGCGTTGTTTTGGCGTTTCCTTTAAGAAAATTCGTAATTTTTTCTTCATTGCTCCGGAGACCGGGTCTTAAGAAATGGTTGAAATACTGGCCAATTCCAATTTTTCTTTGCTCATCTGAATGGTGGAGTTGTTGCTTGTGGCCGTTTAGCAGCTGTTCATAATGAATACTTAGCATCTCCTGCAGCAACAAGCCCAGACAAATATTCTTGTATTGCCTGGTTTTTCAGATTATGCGGAAGAAATTTCAATTCTTAAATTGCTTTGTTAAGTTTAGCCTTGTCCTTTGGGTATCTTCTACTTCGCTAAATCTTTCCGATGCTTCTCTTATTGGCTATCATCAGTGTAATTCACATAGGACAGCCTTTTCAAGCTTCTGGGTAGCACCCCTAGCAAAAATGTCTGCAGTGTGTGTTAGATGCACCACGGCACTGTTTTTGGTGGTATATTCAGATGAATCTGATAGTCAATTAGTTTTCTGTATATGCATCCGAATAGTAAATTTTCATGAAGTGTAACAGATTTTAATATTTTCACTGCTTGGCTACTATCTTTGATAATTTAAGTGATTTATGGCATATTCAACTGGATGTTGTCGTCAATGAGTTTTCTGTATGTATAGCAATTGGTGAACTTATTATAAAAAAACAAGTTTTGGTATTTTCAGTGTCTACTATGTTTGATAATTTCAGTTGAATGGTTGGAAGGTTCATAATTGAAACAAGGTGTTGATTATATTTTGTTTGTCCATCTCGTTTGTGGTGCAAACATACCGCTGATGTGCGTATCTGAAGACCAGTTGATTAGCTATACAGCTTGGGGTAAAATTAATATTGACACTTATTGTTGACTGTTTGCATTATACCTACTACTTATTCAAATGGCGTCTGAATATATTGAAAAAGTACTAAAAACTTTCTTTTTTAATAAAATGTTTTGGACTTCTGTAACTACAACTCGATGTTCATATTGCCGGAGATTTGTGACTCACCGCTATGCTACCGTGAGTTACGTGTAGCGAATGGTTTTCAGTATAAATGCAGTTTTTGGGTGTTTTCATGTAGGATGAAATGGATTTCTGAAATCAACAAAATATCAATGTGGTTGTTTGTTATAAAATTTTTGTAGTGAACAAGTTGAATGCCATACCCAAGCTTTCCATTTTCCCCATCATTGCTTCCATCTGTTGTTAATATTTTTGGCAGTAGGATGCACCTAGGTCTAGTCTAAACTGTCAAAATATATGATTTTCTATTTTGTTAGCCACCAAGCACTCCCTGTAGTTTGCGGAATGCTTACCTTGGCAATTGACGTAATTGGCGTCTTTACCAGTTTTTTCTTTTGCAATTTTCCGATAGATTTTCTCCAGCACATTCGGTACAACTTGGTGTCCTATTGCAACAGTTTTCAGAATGTACTAATTTTTGGCAGTTGATGAGGCATTGCAATTTTTGAAGTAAACATACCCTCAACAGTTGAGGGCGTTGTAGTTTTTAGGTTGATCAAGCTTTTGGCGGTTGGTGCTTGCTACTTCGCGCTTAACATGTGGGAGTTCGAATGTAATCCTTGATGTCGATAAGAATTCTATGTATTTTACTTGTTTCGTGTTTTTATATTATTCTAGTTCTACAAAGAACATTTATATTATTATTTTATATGACCTCTGTTTGATAATGTATATATTTAGCGTTTCGTGTCCATTATTATTAATTTCTTTGATAAGTTCTTTTAAATCGATTTATTGCAATGATTATTTGTGATAAGGGTTTTGCAATTGAGACAAATGCTGTGTTGATTATTGAGGTAGTGCTTAGTAGCACATAGTGATGTAAGTGAAGTGAAGTAAGTTCCATCGTCTCGGTGTTATAGGTGATCACATTCAAAACCTAGTTTTACCTTTCTTGTAATTTATAACTAACTAACATTAGAAATTTATCTTCAACGAGATAGTTTAATTATGTCGCTACTATTTATATCCAATCGCGGGCTTAACGCTGTGGTTATGCATGGACTGGTCCTAATCTATGAGGTTTTTGAACGTATTTCTAAGCAGTTCGCGTAGTGTACGCATCTCGAAGTTCCCAGAACTCTCGAGGCACTTCGAGCTTGTTCGAGAACCCGCTCATAAATGACGTATTTCGTTACAACACCAGAAGTGTTGCTTTTTATTCGGTATAATCAAACTATGCCAGTTATGCAAATTTCACCAAATACGTTTGTGCCCAGATTAAAACTTTAGAAGAAAATAAATGTTTCAGTTAATAGTAATCAAATCTTTGTGGCTTATTAAGCCTAGAAATTTGTATGTATATAAAACAATTTTTATTTCAATAAACATAAGTAAAATAAAACCTAGAAATAATTTTGAGGATGTAAAACAAAAACAAACTATTCACGCTTGTAAGAATAAAGAGATGCGTTTTTCCTTTGTATTAAAAAACCTCACTGCATCCACTTTGATTCTCCGGTTTTCTTTAGGACAAATTTATGTTAACACCTCAAAGAAAACAACGGCTAAATGCATTCTACGTCTAGCGCTCGTCCCAGCTCCATGAATACGGTCTACTCAGCCACCTTGAATACCAAAAGCGTTCCTTATTTCATACGTTAATCCCAGGTGCATTGCTGAATATCTTCCTGAATATGTTACCTAGTATTTGTAGTTCTACGTCGCTGTAACTTTCAGCCTTGTTATTTTATAAACTGCATATAAATTACGGTGAAGTTAATTTAAATACGCGAACATACAAAGTGCCCGTTTAAATTTCAATGAGATGCTGCACTTTCTTTTTTATACTGGCGTTTCTAGTTGAATGTATTTATTTGCAAGTATTTGGAGGTTTAGCATTTCTGTCTTTATTATCAATTATTTGGTTGATTTGAGAGTGCCATGGTTTGGCTGTGCTTTTACAGTAACCTGTAACCTATTTAACATCTCTCTCTGTATCTGTAACCTCTTTCGCCTTTCGGTGTTGAGGCTGGTGTACGTGTAGGACCTTGTTACTCTACCTCTTAGGCCTGTATACAGAGGAAAGTCTCGTTAATTTGATGCCCAAAAACGAATGGTCACCAGAACTCGAGACCGACCTCCAGACTGCAGGAAAATCCTGCCCATCGGGAGATTCGAATCAAGGACTAACGTAACGCCAGCCTGACGCTCTACCACTGGCATTCAACCCACTTAACAATAAAATGTAATTTCGACAGGAAAAAGTATTTCTGTATTACAACCAAACCTACAAAACGCTTTTATTAATGTTACTCCATAACTTTCGGTAATTTTTTACTACAAACATTTTTAATTTGTTTTATTTTGCTTTTCACCCTCTGGCTTTTAATTAAAGCCCGATACAAATGAAAAACAATTATAAAATTCGCTTCAACTGACTGAATACAAACATATTAATCACAACCATATAAACTTTCACATTAATAGTATTTTACGTCAGGCATTCTAAAAACACAAAGCAGGGTCGAATATTTAACCGTAAATATCAGAATTTAAATCGTTTTTATGAAACTACGAATGGCCTGATTAACAAAACAGAAAACCAAATTTAATTAACTTAGAAAGCGTAGTTTTTCATACTCTCCATTATTTTATTATCATAGCAAATCATCATTTCAAGTTGATACAGTTTTATAATTTAATTGCTACAAACAAACAAACAACAACACAAATTTGAATTATTGATTAAATGTAGAGGATAAATTGAAATAAGAGATTCAGTAAGTTAAGGGCTTTTCGATATAACGAGATGAGTGTCGGATAAACTGAAATCTTTTTGGAATTCTACACCCCCAAAGCTTTAAGGATCGCCTTGATCTAGATATCCAATTCAGTTTTCCCGCAAGGATTCAAAGTGTTAGAACATAATGCTTACCTACGGCACACAATGTTGATACTGGGCAACATAAAACACCTTGCCTTGATCCTATCTTTATTGGATTTTCCTCTGAGATGTTGGATCAATTTTCATATATACACAATGCCCAAGGAAGCGGGCCCCCTTTTTTTAATAAAAATCTTATTAAACTATTTTCTGGTGGTTTTCACCATTTAAAAGCATTTACTTAAATTTAGCTAAACGCAACATGATTTCCTTTGTTGTTATTAATGATATATTGGTGTACTTGAAACCCCTTCCGATCTTGTTTAGTAATAAAAACGAATTCAAGGAAGGAAACACGCAGTGAGAGAGGGAATTTGAATTATATGGTTATAAATACGGCAACCAAAAGCTCTTTGTCAAAACCAATTTAAAATTAAGAGGTGGTTCAGAAAAAAAGTAGCAGCAAGAAACTTCATCATCTAGGCAGGCATTGCAAAAAAAAATTGGTATATGTATTACAACTGTCAAATTACATCCTTGAGTATCTCCAGCGCAAGTTTTGTGGTAAAATCTTGATAAAAAAGCGTCATGCCAACGAATGAAGTTATTCGTGTTAAGCTAATTGTGAACACCCACCTTGAAAATCCTCTCTGGAGTCAAGTTAAGTTGGCAAAATTTTTTGTTGCTGATTTTAGCCAAATCCCTGGACAAGAATTTTTTGTTGCAACATGTAAGGACAATGTGGCTCTAAAATATAAATATTGGATGGCAAGTAAATTTCCCCAAAATTTTATGATTTGCCAAGCGATATGCACATGTGGCTTAAAAATTGAAGGATTTGTGACAGCTGGCTCTATAAATGGAGAAATTTACGTACAGGAATATCCGGAAAAACGTTTATTGCCACTAATACAACAACATAAAAATTCTGTTTTCTTTTGGCCGGATTTGGCCACATGTCATTACGGCAAAAAGGCAACAGGCTTTTATGCAAAGAATAATGTAAGCGTCGTACCAAAGGAAGCAAACCCGCCCAATTGTCCCGAACTCCGACCAATTGAGCGTTACTGGGCTAACATGAAAAGGCAACTTAAAAACACAAAATCTAAGGCGGCAGACACGAATGATTTTCGAAAAAAGTGGAGAAAACAAGCTCAACAAATCAGTAATGCTCATGTTCAAACTTTGATGAAGGGGGTTAAAGCAAAAGTTCGATATTTTTGGCACGGGTGATTTTATTTTGTTTATTTATTGCAATTTAATAAATAATATGGTATATTTTTCTTACGTAAAATATAAGTTCGAAAAGACCGTCTCTTTTTTTTTAATGTGGAATTAACAGGTGCTACTTTTTTTCTGAACCACCTCTTATATCAAATTAACAGTAAATTAACAGCTCCCTCAACGGTTGTTCAAGACAGACTTTCAAAATATTAGTTTTGTATTTACAGGGACCGTCATTCCCATTTTCAAATCATTTCAGCTTTTAATGACTTTTAGGAAACCCATTTTCTTCTTCTAACCAATTCAAGCTTATGTGTTTCCAATTAATAATCCTTCTTCGAAATCCATTATCTACCGGGCCGAGCGGCCCGGGTAACCCGTTGAACCTCCTTCGTGCTAGGGATATTCCTAAAAAACGTACGAATACCTAAATGTTTAAATTTTGATGACATATTTAATAAAAACAATCAATTTTATCAAAAAAGATATCTGCGTGTTATGTTGACCTAAACAAAGTCAGATTAATTTAAATCGTTTTTCAAATAAATCGCATCACGTGTTCATTTGTTCAAATACTTGTAAAAATTGGCCGACTGATTAACGACTGCCACTCTATTTCCTCAAATGGTTATTTATGGTCCTTTTATTGTACAGATGTCCATAAATAAAGATCAAATTAGGATATGCTCTAATATTGGTCATTTTTCATACATCAGTCAGTGAAAAATAAAGCTAATTTGGTACTTTTAAATCTACATCCAAAATCAATCATGAATTTGGTTTGAAAATGATTATTACAGAGAGAAAGGCTGGGTAGTGAGAGTGGAGTTTTACTATCAGAGAGGCGCTACCAACGTTCTATTATTAAATCTTTCCTTTGCAGTTCATATATTTGAACATTTAATAATTTTTCTTTTTAGCAAATTTTTATTTTTATTTATCTTTTTTTTCCCAAAAATATTTCCCATAAACCTTACCCCAATTTTTATTGGTAGTATTAAGGGAGATCATCACAACCATACCAAAATCGATCTCTTTGGAAATCGTGTTCCTTTAATAAATTGTTTGGGGTGTTACGCCCAAATTGTTTTTAAATTCTTTTATTGCATTTATGCGTTACTTTATGGACACACTGTATATTAAGGGTTTTCTATATCCGGTGCTGCCTTCTTTCTCTCAGCCATTCCTGCCTGTCTTCCCATACTCCGTCTTCTAATCCTCTTTGCTCTATCGGCTCGTCCTTTTCTTCTCACCGCCATCACCGCGGCCAATATATATTATTTTCCATCTCTGTGATCGCTTCTTCTTGCATTCCCATATCATCTTTTCCCCCTGGTTTCACAGGGTTCTTCTCAATTCCCCTTCCATTTTTCTCTCCTCATTTCAGGAGAAAATTCATACCACTCTGCAGCACTTTCTCCGGAATTTCATTTTTACTACTTTGCTTATAAATTTGTTTCTTCACCTTAGGTCATCATACTTTCTATCATGGATCTATATGCTCTCACTTGATTGATAATCGTGTACATGACTTTCTATTTTGTTTCAAATTATTTTACCGTACAGCCATCTGATTCTTGTAGGTGGAATTATAACCCATATTTCTGTTGTTTCTTCTATCTTCCTTTTTGAAAATAAAGATTATATATGCTTGTGTCCGGTCATCTGGTAATTTTTCGCCGTCTGTTACATTTCTTCATATCCGCTAAAACTTTTCTGATTTGATCTGATACCCCCTTACCCTGCTTCTTTAGCGGTTTTCATACTTTTTATAGCATTCTTTACTTCTTGGCCGCTTGCTTCTATTTATTCAATTTGCCTGCTTTGTCCCTTCTCTACTTCCTCATCTTACTGGTAAAAGTTCTTGTAAGACTGGCGTGCTTTTGGCGTTTACTTATTGCCTTCAGTTTTATATATTTATTTAATATTTCTTCGATAGTTTAGCCTTTATAACAGTTATATTTAGGTTCATTGATTGCCATTGCCGAATCTTTCACTTCTTCACTAAACCAGCGGGTTTTTATTAAATTTATTATCGTTTTCCGTTCAGGTTCAACAATATTATGGATGCTCACCCCAATTTAGTTCCAGGACTGTTCAATGTTGATAATGCTGTTAATTTTGAAGGGGGGTTTGAGTGCTCACTTATTAACCCAAGCATTTAATATTGTATATTTCAATATTGTTTAGTGCGGCTCTTGTATCATGCTATACTGGACTAAATTATGATTAGAGGCGGAGCATCGATTGGTTTGTTAGAATATTGCTGATTGTGATTATGAGAATAAGAACTGATATATTATTTCTATTCTTGCTGAAATTTTTGAAAGAAAAATGTCATTAAAATTTTGTTGTTTTAATATTTCTACTTCGATTTAGATATAGAAATTAACTTGTAGGTATGGTTGTTATTTATCACGTACCAATATTGTTTATTAGGTTTTATATGAAGAAAGCGTTGATTTTTATTAAATATGAAACGCAACCTTTTCATTAGCTAATCCCACCGTTAAAAACCGAAAGCCTATAATCCAAAATTCCAAAGCTAATTTGCGTTATCAACATGCCGCGTAATATCAAATTTAGTGTCAAATGCAACCATGGTTAAACACGGCTCAAAACCAAACTAGCGTGTATTTCTAATAACAAATCCAATATCTCGCGTGTACGAACAGCTTGTGTTTGTATAAATTTGAAGATATTTGTAATAGGCGCGCGTGCTGAAAATGATTAATTAACTATACACACATCTCTGTGGTAAACTGACAGATAGGGAAATATTGAAAATTATACGAAATTCCAAATGTTAAACTTAAATTGCGTATCGAAGCCATTAATATCCTTGAATGTGTCACTGACGTCATTATGAAATAAATGTTCTAGTTGCGTAAAAGCCAATCAAACCGATGCTTGTAATTGTTTACAATACCGTACAGTTTTCTACATGAACGTAAGAAGTATAGAATTTATGATTTTAGATCACAAAATTTACTTTCCAATTTGCTTTTTTTGTATAACGCTTTCAAAATTTACAAGTATCTTCCACAAAGGATTAAACAGTACAAAGTTTTAGGAAACTTGTTATTACTTTTGCAAGAACGCATTAATTATTATAATCTGCAGCAATGTAATTTTTTGGAAATACACATATAAATTAATACTAACTAAAGACTCATTATTATGTTAATATTATTAATATTATAAGTGGATTCAAAGGTTAGTATTCCATATTAGATGCAAGGTATAAATCGCGCGAATAGATTAATACAATTACACCGTAATTGCATCGGTGCACATAAATCCTTTAGGTGCAATCGTGCAAGTACGGCATTAATTCAATTAAACGGAGAACTGCTCCCCTTGATATCGTGTCAGACATCATGAACCTATTAATTTAATAATCGCTTGCTTCATCTACAATAAAACTCTAAGCAATTATAGGTTGGCTATTCTATGGATAACCACGAATAAAATACAATATTATTTCTTTTACTGGTAAAAATAGAATTTTCTGACGAGACAACGAAATACAATACCAAGGTAAACTGTTATTTATGTCAAAACTGTTTTATATTGACTTTATATTTGTATTTCTCATATTTAAAAGGACGAATTATTTATTTTTGTGCCTGTTATAAATAGGTTGTATATAAAATGGAAATAAGAACCACGAAAACTAAGATATTTCACTAATAATACAGTTTAAAAAGGCAGATGTGAAACTTGACAATTTGGTGATCGGAGCCTCCACCAAAAGCAGAACAGCATTCCTTAATTTACTTTGATGTAAATTTCTTGTAGATTTCTTTGGGATTTGAAGTTTGTATTTCATTCTGATATCACATTTGCTATGCAAATATTTGAGTTAATAGATTGGCAGAGTCGCCGAGGGTTAAGGCATTCGACTACAGCACGGACGGTCTTTGGGTCAAACCCGAGTCGGATGCTCGGCGGCTGGCCTACCCAGTCATTGAAAATAATTAGGAGCCGAAACACAGTGGTGGAGTAGGGAAGGTAGGTCGTTGTTGAAGGCGTGATGCTTACCACACCAACCCCGTACTTATAGTGTGCGAAAGAGCCGAGGTATGATAAGCGATTTAGGAGGTCTTAAAACCTCCATGTTGCCGGCCTATACCTTTATATTATCATGAAACTTTTGTCGGGGGTTTCTTGTCTTTTAAAGAAAGTTTATTTTTTCAGATGGAAAATAAAGCATTTTATGTTAAAGTTACTATGCTGTGTTAAGCTACGATATAATTTGTTGTTCAAAGATTTTAATTTTGCACTAATTCTTAATTAAGAACAAGAAAATTCCTGTATTTTTCGATTTACCCTTAAGAATTTCAAAAATGTTTTTTGTTTCAGGTAAGCTTTCCCAGTCTTACATAAAATTTGGTGTGGTAAGTCAGCATTTACTTCTTTTTGTATGCAGAACCTCGGTTTGTAGTAAAGTTGCAATTATTATCTGAATGTTTGTTGTGCCGAGTTTCTTGACTATATTTTTATGGCTATTTTTCCACCAATTATGTTGTAAAAAGTTAAATTGTCAAAAATTGCACAACGTTTCTCAGTTTTCAAAGGAAAAAAATCACATTAATTTATCATCTCACTTTATACTTAATAAAATAAATAAAAGTACAATCTGTTGCTTTAAACCTGCAATTCCAAGCACTCGAAGAATTTCTCCGGGTAAAATGCGGCGTTATTTTACAATTTCGAACGTTGCATATTTTCAGCAGAAATCTCTTACCTTGAATTTAAAATTAAATTTAGATTTAAATTTAAATTTAGAACTTGCAATTTGAAGTTAAATTTAAAACCTGAATTTCATCCTTGATGATGAATTTGAGCCTATCGAGCCTTAAGTAAGACTAACTGGAACCTAGCTTCTAACATTATAACAGAAAGATTTTGGAATAATTTGGAACTAAGAATCGACATTAAAGCCTAAACTTAAATCGCATGTTTCGAAGTCAAAATTAAAATCGCAAATTGTTTAAGAAAAATTTGAAACGCTGAGAATTTAATTCTAAAAATTTAAAGCTTACTGCGATTTTTGTTTATTTTAAATTTTGTTACTGCCTTTTGAGAACCGCAGGCTAACATGCATTTAAAACGCCTGCGACAGAAATTTGACCGTGGAAAAATAAATGAAACATCACACAATTATGTAATTTACTGGATTCACTCTCCTCTCACATTTTTTCAGGCTTGAGACTGGCAGTAAATAATTACTGGCAGGTTTAAAAGAGTGATATTAAAAAAAATTGTTGTTAATAAAGGGAATAAAACTTACATACAATGTTTAAATGTTCTTCCATTAACTTGTACACAAACACAACAAAACCACAATAAACACAAACACATTTAAAAAAAACAGAAACTGACCTTCCACTAAAACGTTCGAAGAGTGACTGACCTACATAATATACGTGGACTTTTTATCAGTAAGACCTTTGATAAATTTATATTCCAGTGACCTCAAACCAATTTTTGTATTGATCTTTCTAATTTGTTTCAGAGGTTACCGTTTACTTGCGACACATGGTTTATTGAAAAAGTTGTTCTATTTGATATGCTTTACCTACTTAAAATTAATGACAATACTTTTGAATCACCCTGTAGAGAACACATTTCCCAGTATAAGCAGCTTTAAGGCCGTGACTAACCAGCTCTATAGCTGATGACCACACATATTTATATATCTCCGGTACAAATCCCCCACTGAATCTGAATTTAAAATTTTCAAGCTTTAGTTTTCAATTTAATACTTAACATTGAGTCTTAAATGTCACTGAAACTTCAAAAATACGTAAACATTATGTTTACATGTTTGAGGGTGCAGAAATCAGGTTTTAGCTTAAACAGATTGAGTCACTATCAACAAAAAAGTGGTTTATAGTTGTTTGTCTTTGCATTTTTTAATCCTTCTTGACCTTCTTAGATAATTCCAGCCTTTCCTTTAACCTATTTTTATACAATTTTTTGTTAAGGGGACAGCGCCTGGAAATTAACTAGTTCTTACCATGACATGAATGAATACTGTGTTTGTTGGAAGGCACAGCATTCTTAAAATAATTTGCATATAATTTTTTGTATAGTCCCAAATGTTAATGCTTTATTTACCCTTCGTTAGAATTAGCATTTTATTACATCAAAATTACTTTATTTTAAGCATGATTTAATCAAAGAAAACAAACTAACTAAACTAACTAGAGAGCTATAGAATGACAGCCAAGAAAATTTCTAGTTTAAACATTAAGAAAACACAAATAGACCTTACTGTTTTAGAACATTTTAATACTCGTTACGGAAAGCTTTGGGATTTAGAAAAACCACACGGCGTAGCATAAACATCGTTGCCTTTAAATCGTTACTGTTTCACAAAGTTTATTATATTTATTTAAGATCAGAGTATCCACCGTGGTATTTATACATATAATGATATATTTTTAATGTTTTAATTTTACTGAATTATTAAAATTCTGTATATCGAAAAATAAATAGAATTTTCAAAATTCATTAAATAAAATACGTTAAAAATATCTCCAGAAATGAGTGAACTTTTACAAATTTACTTTTTAAATTGATATATTAATTGATAGATTAATAAATACGGCACGGATGCCCTAATTTTAATTTTTAAAACATTTAAAATTTTTAAAATAATCGTTTGTGGGATGTCATGTGTATTGCCTGTTTTGAAACATTCAGTATCAACAATTGCACTCAGATTCTGCTAACAACATAGGTTTAAAAATTTCTAAACCTCTAATTTGCTAGATAAGCCATCATTGCAATTTTAATTTCTTAAATTTAAAACTCAAAATTTTGATTTTTAGTTGATTAAAAAGAAATATACAGGGTGCATTAAAAATGGCGCAGAATATTCGCTCTACGCGATTCTGCGCTAAAAACTGGACAAAAAATTGTTTCGGCCAAAACGTGTAGTTTTTGAAGAATTGTTAATTAAAGTCTTGTGAACTTAGCACTCTTACCGTCAGCCAGCATATTGGTATATAATTCAAGGCTAGACTAGCTCTAACTATAGGCTTGAATTATCATTACTGGGTGAATTTTATCTTCACCTGGAGCCTTAAATGATTTGAAAGTATTTATTGTCCACCTAAGTTTCTCTATATTTACAAGGTGTTTCGCGAGTTTCCAGTTTTATTTAGGAGCGCCTTTAAAAGGTAGCTCTATTTTTGAACCTTCTGGCAATTCATCTAAGAGTGCGCCGTACTTTACGGTAATCCTAACCAATACTTTACTTCTTCTAAATCTTTAAATTGTGTTATGAAACATCTAACCATTTTTCCTCGACAAAGCAAGGCGTTGATTTTTAAACTGTTAAAATTGTTAAACTTTGATGGTCAATTTGAAACCTCGTAAATAAGCTGCATATCTTTAGCAAAAATCGCGTACGTTCGATGTGAATTTGATTTTAGATCTCGGATGCCAACTTTGATGACCAATTTAAATCCAGTCTTAAGTGTAACTAATTCGAAAATATAATTATGTCTAAATACATGTTTTAATCAAGATTTCGTATTTACTTTCTGGGGTTGCAATAAACATCCAGCTTTTTTATTTCTGGCCATTTGAAACCTTCAGGTTAAGAATTTCTATAAAAAAAGGGTTGAACTGGTCGCTTATTGAAAATTATCTTTCAAAATTGATTTTGTGTTTAACGAAAGCAAGAGTTTTTCCTTAATAATTAACTTGGCGTTTGAGTTAATTTCCAGAAATTTGTGTGCGGTTTTAGTCGTTTAGGTAACTATTTTGGCTTGAAATTATTTTATTAGTTCCTTATTAAGACTACCTCTTTTCTGCTGAATGGGTTTAGTTAGAAATTATTGGAGAGGTCAATACGGTGAAAAATTGGCTAAAGTTGCGTTTTTCTGTATGTAGATAGAAGTTCATACATACTTGACCTTAGCGAAAGTTTATTCTGGGGTCCTTTCATGTGAATCTCATATATTTCGATGTCAGTTGCAGGAAGTACTTACGACCCTTTTTGCTTCGGAATCTTTTTGTATTTGTTGTATTTATTTTCTTTATTTTCGGAATATGTTGTTGGATTATTAAGGCTTCTATTATGTTTATGACAGAAGGAGTTATGTTAATCAGAATTAATTTGTTTAGGGGTTTGCACTTCCTAAATTAGGAGCTACTCCGAATTTGGTATCGAATTAATAGAAACCGAAATTTCTAAGTGAATTTTTAATATTCTGCTACCTCTTCATCAGATAAAACATCCGTTGTTTTTCCTTACTGCAAATACCAACCGCTTCTGAAAACGTGTAAACAGTCAAACAAAATTTTCTCATTAACCAAATTAAACGCGTGGAAACGTTTCTTTGTTGTAAATACATCTGTCATGAACTTGTTTGAAATGCAACGAACGTACCCACAAAAACTCCTTTGAAATGGAACTTGGACTAAAACAAAAAGCCATTATCGCTTTTTGTTCTTCCTCTCATGTCGCGCCATAATGTTTATTCGTGGTCAAGACACGACGCGGAAAGCTTTCACATCGTTGAAAATTGAACAGGGCTGGAAAATAAATTCTATTGGATTATGTTGCATTTAAATAGTTGTAGCTGGAATAATTAGGTGCTTGGCGTAGATGTTTTGTTTTCATAATTTAAACTTGCTTTTAGCATTAGTATGTCAATAAATTTAGGTTAATTTTCATTTGAAGGTCAGAGTTTGAATTTTTAAAGCTACTGGTTTTGCAGAAAAAAACGCCCCGTATGCTTACTTTAGACCTGACCACTCTAAAAGCTTTTCCCGCTACTCCATGAATTTAATTAAACTTTTAAAATATCTTCTTATTACTAAAACAACCGAGGTTTTAATGTATACAGACTAACACAAACAGATTCGGAACTATTAACCCAGCTTCATCTGTCCCAAAGTAATATTTTTCCCTTGCAGAAAAATAGTATATTGTGTTATTAGGAGTAAAAGTGTCATTTTGTGTGCCGAGCATGACGTTTGAACGACGAGCGCTAGCGAGTCGGACATTCATGCGAGGCACACAAAATCACTTTTACTCCGAATAACACATGTTATTTTTTCTTCAAACGCATAAATTAAAAGCAATTCAGCAAGAAAATTTAAAAAAAGTCAAAAATGAACGTCATACCAGCTGTCGTTGCTTTGTTATAAAAAATAAAAATTACGAGTTGCCATTGGCTCATTAAGTGTCACTTTTACTCCTAGGAGTAAAAGTGAATGTTTATGTCACTTTTACTCCTAGGAGTAAAAGTGAATGTTTAACTGTGTGTATCCAAGGACACAAAGTCGTGTTTTTCTGACGTTTGAAGAAAAATTATGTTTCTATTCACATTTCAACCCTACCCGGATTTAAATTGGATAATTACCCTAAACAAGATTTTACAAACATTTATCTAAGAATCTGAATCAGCTGCTTCTATCTGCACTTTCAATCTTCATTTGTTCGAACAAAAATTGAGGCTAATCTAAAACCTAAAGTCCACCCACTTTTCACTAGAAAACAATCAATTCTCCAAGTGAAAGTTGGATTGATTCCACAAACTATTATCGACTCTTAATTATACCCTCATGCTACGGTCCAGCAATTGTGTTCCACGAACATCCTCTACTTCATCTTCGTAAAAGAGAAGCATCTGTCTGCATTAATTATGGTGCTTGAAACTCTGCCAACCGAATTAATTTCAAACTAGGTGTATTTTAATAGATTCGCTAAAGTTAGGGAACTATATGCTGTTAATTGTGGATCAAAATTACTTGCTGTAGATTGTAATTTGATTGAACTTATCAGTATCCCGGACTGAAACTAATTTTTCCTACTCTAATGCCCCAAAGTTTAACTTGTTAAATTATTCTAAGATGTTTACGACGAAGTTTCGAAAATAAAATAGGGCAACAATAAATTAATTACTAATAACCTGAAGAGTATAAGCATGTGTTAGTATAAGTATTTTATCCAAAACTAAAGCTTCGGCGACAAATTTATGAATTCCTAAGCTTCTTCAGTGGATCTACAACCCGCTGCGGAGCCTGGCACCCTTTATGCTTCTTCCCCGTCCTTCTCTGTTTGGCGCTGCTCTCTTTAATTTAGGTACTTTTAAGATGCTCTTCCTGCCACCCCTTCTGGGGTGTTCCCAAGTGTCTGCGTCCTTCCATCTTTGACTCAAGCACCCTTTTCGGCATTTCTTGCTCATTCACGTGTCCCGCCCAACGTAGTCTCTAAATCTTGTCAAATTCTGATGATATATGGGGGCCTCTTTGTATTGTTGATATATTTCACATTCTCTTGTTTTGAGCAAAATATTATTCTTTCAAATGAGACGATCTAATTTGCCATTTTTTATGTTAAAACTCATGTCTGGCTACCGTAGGTAATTATTGGTTTTTCTATACTACTTTCATGTGGGCATCATGGGACTTAAATATTGTAACGTAGTGGTTAGCATCAAAAGTAATGTTAAAAGTTAGTAAAAATAAGTTAATTAAATTTAGTGGAATTTATAATAATTCTTTAGTGCCAACGGTTAAATGTTTAACCAGCTACGCCACCTGGGGGTTTGCTGCGAGAGGTTTTGTATTAAAATTCAGACTTTGATTAAGTTTTACAAAATATTATTTAGAGTTAAAATTAAAGATAAACCCTTAGACAATTTTAGAGATACGTTACAAGTACATACAAACACCAAAGTTAGTAAAATGAAACAGGGGTTTGATCCTGACTATTAGCAAGTCTTACTATGAATTGAATTACACTAAATTAAATACAGAAAATACATAAAAATGGTAGGAAACATCACTATAGTGCGAAGGACCTGATTCTTAAAGACATGATTGTTGTTTGAGGACCACACCAACCATGGCGAGCTCTGTCAAAGCAATTCCTTATATAAGACGTCAACTCCCGCTCGAACAAGAGCATACCTGTCGTTTCGCGCTCAGCTCAGCATTTCATAAAATACTATCTCAACTTTATGCAGCTATGAGGTATTGTCTTTCACAGCGGTCATTCGCATGCATTCTCGTGTAATGACCCTAACTAGCACGTCATATCAACGCACAATATGTATAGCAGGACAAAGCAGGCTTTAATCGCTTGATTAATCCTTCTTTTAATTTCTGCTTTCTCATTACAATTTTGGATAGGTTTACCCCTAGGCATATAAAATCTTTTGCCCTTGCTATGTTGTCGTCTTCAATCGTTACGTTTTAGAGGGTTCGCAACGTTTGCCATCAGAAGTTACGGCTTACCAAACCATGTATGTCATTGGAATTTACTTTTACGCTTAACCCTCGAGTACTTTTGTTAGATGTGGTTGCCCAAACTCCCTTACAATACCACAAGTTAGCTACAAACACTACAAAATCTTTAAGACCGTCCCAAATGAACTTAAGATACTTCAAACCGCCTTAGTCTAAAAATGTTTAGGGCTGCGTAGAACTACATAACTTGGACGTCTTGAATTGATTTGAGCTCAGAATTTATGTACCTCAAAATTCCTAAAACTGCCTCCTGAAGATCTCTAGAACTGTCTCAAAATGCTCTTCGAATAACCTTACTCTCAGAATATTTAGGGCAACCTCCAGCTATCTCAAGATGCCCCAAACTGCTTCAACCTCAAATCGATTAAAACTATCATGTATTGACTTGAAATACTTCAAACTGTCTTAATCTAAAAATATTTAGAACCACCTCGAACTGCTTTCACCTTAGAGTGTTTAAGACTGTCCAGAATTGCCTCAATATTTCTGAATCGGCTGCAGCCTCAAAATCTTTAGGGCTGCCTCGAACATTTTCAAAATGCATCGACCAAACTCTTCGAGCAACCTTAACCTTAGAGTAATTAGGGCCGTATCTAACTGTCTTAATATGACTCAAACTGCCTCAATCTCAAAATGTTTAAGACCGTAACGTATTGACTTGAAATATTTCAAACTGATTTAGTCTAAAACTGTTTAGAACGGCCTTAAACTGATTTGGACCTTTTGAATGGCTTTTATCTCGGAATGTTTAAGACTGTCTCCAATTGCTTAAAAATTCCTTAAAGTACCTCAGCCTCAAAATCTCTTGGTCTGCATCGAACAAACTGTCTCGAAATGTTTTGATTAAACTCCTCGAATGGACTTAACCCAGAATAAAATTGACTCAGTTTTAAAATGTTTAAGATCATCTTAAAATATTCTCGAACTGCCTTAGCCCCAGGATATTTAATACCATCTCGAACTGACTTAAAATACTTAAATTTAACTCCACTATTAACCTTAAAGGGCGAATTGTTTAGGACCGTCTTCAAATACTTACCTCAAACTGTAAAATTTTTCTTGATTTTGTTATCGCCTTTTCCAGACGTTTTTGGTTCAGTATATTATATGTTAAAGAACACACTTTCACCGTCTCTAAACACTATGCACATTTAAATTCATACTTATCTGCTGATGTCTTAATATTCTTCCTACATTCGACCTACTCTTCTGCTTCTTCAAATATTCTGCCTAAATTTAAATTGAACGTCTGGTAGATTTCCTTCTTTCTTCTTTTCATTTTTCGTCTACTGATTCTAGGAAGTCCTTCGCCTGTATTAGATTATATTTTATTGGATATTGGTAGTTGAGCCCTGCACGGGCCGAGTTTTTGGGGCCTGGCCCGCTCATGGCCCATCTTAAAGAAAATGTCCGAACCATGAAGTCCGAATTATTGCTCCCCACACATTATTCCACTAATACTGATCACTGCTCTTCGTTGATAGTTCTTTGGATCATTCTTAACTCTCTTTTTTATATACACAATCGAGATAATAATCGATGTCCTCAGTTCTTTACGTATTTTGCCACCATTAATACATTTTTGATACAGCTTCGCCAGGCTAATAAATATTTCTTCGAATGCTTTCTTTTACCTTGAATACTTCTGTAGTAATGTTTTGATTTCATATTAATTGCAATTTTTTTCTTCAAATCTCGATGTTCTTTAAGGCAGCGGTTCTCAAACTGTGGTACGCGTACCACTGGCGGTACGAGGAGCTTCTCACGGTGGTACGCGAGCCACAGTTAGTAGAGTTTAGACTCAGTCACGTTCCTACAACTAACACTCACTCTACCTAAAGTTTTAGAGTGAGTGTTAGTTGTAGGTACGTGACTGAGTAGTTGTACACATGAGTGATACGCGAAAAAAAAGTTTGAGGACCGCTGCTTTAAGGAATGCCATGCTTCTAAGCTCCCGCGCGTCTCCCATATACAATTCAAAATATTCTCACTTCTTCATCCATGCTTTCTTCTTCTTATTTATAACTTTTTATGAGAATTCATTCAAATATGAGTTTAGAAATCAACCTTCCAAAGAAATTTAGAAAATTCTGAAAATCAGAATTCACGAAAACTGAAGTTTATATAAAAATTAAAAATTGCAAAAACGTCTTCCCCAAAGCAGCTAAATCCTTTTGAGGGGAGTGTTGTCTCAACCAACTTTACTTTTGTAGTTTGGTGAAGGGAATATTTTCAGGGACTGACTCTAACCAATTTTGCCGAGAAATGTTTACACTGAGGGTGGCAACTTAGTTGCTGAAATAAGTATTTGTTTATAATAATATTTTTTCTGGTTTTACAAGGTATTTGACGTTTGCTAAAACAAATTTTAATATTCAACCGAAACTGCCTTTATCGTCTTACAAAAGCATATCTTAATCCTGATAAATTTGAGACTGAATTTCAAATATTTTCATATTCCAACTTACAAATCTTATATTCTCAGTCCCGAACTGCCGAGAACAATATTTCAGAAAGAAATTACGAACTTTACTACTTGGTGTATAACTCAACTTAGTAATTCATTAATATTTCCCTACTTTTGATGTTAAGGTTTAGTTCTTAATACTAAAGTTAAAATTTAAGTTCATAACTTTAATCTCAGTGTTAAGTTTTCTTGATGATTGGAAATTTGTTCTTTAACATTTATGAAAGTTTAAACTAAAATTTCTACTAACATACCTCTTTTAGTTACCTAAAAATCTTGCCCATTGACTTAATTTTTCCAAATTAAGTTTTTCAACATTTCTTCGGCTGATATTTACATATCACAAAGAGAAGTATCGTTTCTGATTTTCTTTAATCATTTTTATAGATTTTCTGGAACTATGTGTCTAGCAGTAAAATTCTCTGTAAATTATCCGACTAAGCAACGGTTTTTCCAGAACGGGTTTAAGTTGAAGCTTAGTTTAAGTATGGCTTAAGCCGAACCACTACTATTAAAACCTACTTTAAGCGGCCTTTTTCATACTAAATAACTGCAAGTTAAATTTATTAGATGAATGTATAAGATGAAAATACAATGGTCTTCTACAGGATTTTTGAGCTTCGAGCATTTAGAACCGATATGAGAACTGTTAATGTAAACACAACATTTCGTAATTCGAACTGTGAACCCATTTAAACCATAAGAGTCATTTGGAATTAATTGTCAAGTAATTTATGTACGTGTTAAATACCTATTAGTAGGGGCATAACATAATCTATAGTTACAATTTCAGCTTCGAAAGTGTAAACGCCTAAAATTCACCTAATATTAGTTGTATTGGAAAATTTATGGAGCCTCTAAAATATATGGATCGAAAACGCCTAGCGGTGTAGAAGCAGAAATATTAAATTCGTAGATAATATGCGAGCTGTTCGCGCTTTGGGAAAGTAAAACAAAAGGCGATTATGTTAGACTCAATTGCGAATGAGGGTTGGAAAAATTCTTTTCATTTGTAATAATATGTTCGTTATACCACGAAAGATTTACGGTTACGTCTGAATATCGCGTTATTAACGTTTCTGCACTGCCTTTTTTTGTAGTTTTTCCAAATATTATTACAAGCTTCTAGCATAGAACACCTTCATGAAAACAGAATGAATTCATATAACCAACACAAAGGAAAATAAGGTTGGGCTTCATTTCGGTTTAAAATTACTAAAAAGGAAAACAATGCTCTAAAACAGCTGCGCTTTATCTTTTAACTGGGTCCGTGATATTACACAGCAAATGCAAGCGAGAACTGAAAGAAATGATCCTGTTTTATATCCAAGGAATGTGGATGACTTTGAAGAATAATGGCTATTAGTTTAGACATTTTTCTCTAAGCTTAGCGGTGAAATTTTAGAAAAAGAGTCGTCTGCATATTTGTTAAGGTTGTAGAAGAAATCCCGTACGAAAATTTGTATCAAATATATGAAGGCTCATTTTAACCTTACATAATCCTTGCACATTCTTCATTTGAAACCTTCTTTGTTCTCTGAGGGAATAACAGGCCATGAAAACCTCAGGAATTTTACTTTCAGAGGGGTTGTTGATTTAATTTAAAAAATCGCTACAGTTAAATATGATTAAATTAAATAATATTCCTTTAAGAAGGTCGTCATTCTTACATTTTTTCCAAGAGCAGGATGTTTTTCAGCTGAGATTGTTCTGCTATCAATATTATTTTTTGAGAAGAAAATTTTGTTACAATTTTAAAGATGAAGTCTCACAAAGCTTTTTTATTTTATTTTCATAATTTAATCGAAGGTCCGCCTTTAAAGATTTATTAATAAAAAAGAATGTTCATGTTCCTTAATTTCATTTCAAGGATGCCAATCTTTATTAGATACAATTAATAAAATTTTGTTTACTTGTTGTCTTGGATATTCTAAAAAGGTCGGTCAAACATTAAAGGAATTATATGAAATGCCTTTTTTATTGCTGTTACTGAATTCTTTCTAAGATACGAGTATAAGTTACAACCTCTTCGTTTGATAACAATAGATAAATCCAATGACTTATTTTTCTTAATCGTTGACTTTTATACATGCCGAAGAAGTGCCTTCTTTCCATCTGGTGTCACAGTAGACTACTCAGTTGCATCGGTGTTGGTTGTGGTTAAACCTTGCAGGTACCCCGGAACAGCTCTTTACATCTTACAACCAGCCTTTTCAAGGCTTTAAATATTCTCTTAAGCCTTACTTTCTCGTAGGAAGTTGTAATGGTTTGTCATGTTCTTCTTTTTTAGATCAATTAACTTTTACAACTGGCGAATAATGCTGAGTAATCATGGTTGTATTATAAAGACGTATCTCTCCAAGCTGCTTTTTGCCCTTCCCTCTTAAGATTATCTACCACTATTGCTAAAGCCCAGCCGCTAAATCAGACGATGCACGTCATCAAGAGTCATGACATCATAAATATAGTAAATATTGTAGGCAACCTCAACACACACCTGCACGTTCGATATTATCGATTGCTATTGTCGATCAATTACAATTATAAACGAAGTGTTTTGGTGACATTTGATCACCAACAATAAAGCGTGAAAGTCTCTGGCACATATACGTTTTTTATTTATTATTCATCAGAAAAACTAAATCTACATTTTTCATTGATAATTGATTATGCTTAAACCAAACCCATGATTTAAAATGGGTTGTAAGGCCGGCGACACACAGCTTTGTATGTGAGGTGTCACACTTGCGGCGCGGTCGCAGCTCGCTGCGGCTAGGTTGTAACATGTAGCGACCGTGATTCGTTGTTCCTTATGGAGATGTTCATACCTGCGGCACAGCCGCTACGTATATTGCAGTATTCAGTCAATTGAATGTTTGGTTGGAAGCAGCGTGGCAAGTATGTCTCCGGCCTAATGGTGACATTTATGACGTCATTTAAAATTAGCTCTATGACGTGCATCGTCTGATTTCGTGGCTTTACTATAGTTCGTTAGCTGTATGACGTGGATTGCAGATACTTAATCTCGTTTCCAAATATTTTTTACGAACACTGATGGTATTTCTTGTTTTGAGTAATGTTGAGTAAAACAAAATGTCTTTCCCACTTGATATATTAAATATTACAGTTGCATAACCAGATTTCGCCTCACAGAGGCATTATCAAATGCCAAACAATAATTAAAAGATGGAACGTAACGGGTTCAGACATTTAACCTAGTGGGTCTTGGTTTCCTTAAAAATGCCTTATCTCGCTACGAGATAAAAGGTCCAAACATCTGGAACCTTTAATAAACGAGCAAAAATCTCAATGGAAATTTTTTTTAAAAGATATATTCCAAGTAGGAAAGAAAAAATAAAAACACATTAAAGAAATTAAGTGATTAAGTGAATATACACTACATAATAGATAATTAAATCTTGAAGCAACAGGTGATACACGCTGACATTAAGTGAATGGCGACTACAAAGTCACTTTCTAGATGTTTGGACCATTTATCTCGTAGCGGGATAAGGCATTTTTAATCTTGGTTTCCTAGTTTTTTTATAGGAAACCAAGACCCACTAGGTTAAATGTCTGAACCCGTTGCGTTTCATCTTTTAATTATTGTTTGGCATTTGATAATGCCTCTGTGAGGCGAAACCTGGTTATGCAACTGTAATATTTAATATATCAAGTGTGAAAGACATTTTGTTTTACTCAACATTACTCATTATTCGACCCACTATAAGTATCCGTAATGGATGGTCTCATACATTGGTTTATTTCTTGTTTTATTATGATCTGGGAACTGCTAGTGATTCGTAAGGATGAATGATCCAAGGATACAACCAAACGAGATTGTGCTTCGAGGTTCTTTGCGGCTGTATCCTTTGTCATTTTAAGGTCAATAAAATCCGGTATTTTTCTACGACCTGCAAGTCAGTGAATGGGTGTGAATGTATGGAACCTTTAGCACCGTCAAGGGTGTTACAGCTTTCTCCTGCAAAGTTTCTGTATCTCAGAATTTTAGTGGAAGAATGAGTGATCTATTCCAGCCCTTCATGGACATATTGGTTGCTTGAAGATAGTTACCTTCAAATATTCCGTGTGTATTAACAAGCAATCCCATTTAAAGTCATCCTCAGTGAATTGATTCAGGAAATCATCATCATTGTCATCAACTGACATGGAGCAGATCCCCGTGGATCAATCCTGGATTACACCAGGCCCACCCCATGCCAATAAGGTGTGAAGGGATTTATATGATATGTAAGAATTTAAGCACTGTATAACGTTAAAGTGCCTATGACGCCAGCCGCTAGACAGCGCTTCTACAGTGCAAGGTAGTTAGCAAGTCATATATTTAATGAGAGTTGGATAGATTACTGAGATGATTAAACATATTTTATGTACTTATGTTAATTTACTTCTAAAAATACAGTAAATTATTTTATCTGTTACATATTACATATTCTAATTATCATTCGATTCTCAGTTCTTATACACTCTTCTTATGCCGTGGTGTTTTCGAATCATATGTGCGATTTGTGTTCGTTTCCCACTTTATCATTATTTTGTTTCTTGCCCATTCTTCCCAAGTTCGTCGTCACATATACAAGCACCCTATTCTCGTTCCATTGCAGTTATCCAGGTGCAGCAAAGATTCCAAGATTCTATTCTATATATTGTTGGATAAGAAGCCTTAAATTCTTAATCGATTTGTTATTGTTTTGCTCTCCAAAACTTCCTATGAAGTTGTCTGTTTGTCTTCGTTCGGCCTTACTTTGAAAAGATTTAGTTGTTCTCCATTCTTCGGAATACCATGTTTGAACTATTATGGTGTTGGTAGTACAGCAGGTGCAGCTGATTTGCCTTTATAATCCTTTTATTTACCCTTTCTAACGTTTTAGTTATATGGACTCGTCTTCTTCCAATGCATCTCAGCTGTGTAGCCCTGATTGTGTTATGGTGGTTTCTCATTTGTTGATGTCTGGTTCTAATCCCACGTTATTTATTCTTTTTCGTATTTTTTATCTTTTAACAATCGTTCTGCATCGCTTTCTTCTTCGGCTAAAATCAGTAGGTCGTCTACTGTTGCTTTGATTATCCTATTTATTAGGCGATATGGTGCTCCACTCTCCTTTAATGTTTCTATAGGGGTTGTCAGTGAAACTGTGTCGATTGCTTTACCGAAACGTAGGATGGGCAACGTCGTTCACTTTCTTGATTTCCATCAAAATCGTTCTCATGATAAATCTCTCTCCTAAATATTCTATGCATTGATTTAAATAGCTGCGCTGAAGTTCTGATTTAAACGAGATGCATTTCTTCTTTATTTTCCCTAACATGATTTGTGATTCTTTCCCTAGGTCCAGGGTTTCTTTCCTAACTTCCTTGCCTTCTATTAATTGCTATAAATAGGCAGTTTCTGACACCTGGGATTGCGTCTGACGGTAGTCCTCGTAGCAATATATTGTTTAAGGTTCCTTGTTGTCTTTCTACTTTCTATGTGGCTTATATTTATGATTCTTATACCTATACATATTAACTATAACACTGCCTTCCTACACAGTTATCATTTACTTCTATTTCCTATTTATTAGCTTTAACTATGTATATCTTTTATCGTAATATTAAATAATTAGGTGTCGTTTTTCTCATTTGTGTCAACTAACTCTGTAAATGAATTTATTTCCTTTGGGACTGAATCGACCGTGCAATATCCTTCTTTGGAATAAGAAAGTTCTGGGTCTTCTGCGCTTGAAATCTTTGTCCTCTGGTTTCTTCGGTGGCCAAAAAACTATTATCTGCTGAAGGGCTAGTGAAGCTGGTCTAGAGAAAATGAGCTCTAATGATGATGCTACTTACATACTGGTTGCGTTTTATCTAATTTCTGTTATATACCTGACTTTAATGCAAATAGAAGATGCACATCATAATTATCCGATTCTAGTTCAGCCTAAAGTAATCTAAACAACCTATATATTACTTAAACTATGACTAACCTAGGCATTATGTGTGTATTTTGATTTCACCTATGTTCTTGCAGTGAGTTACAGGTGTACCAGGTAGCGTCATTCGAATTTCCTCCTCATTATGAATGTGGTTAGGCCTTTTCCTTTTTGTTTTCCTTCGGGTTTTCTTCGTCTTACTTACACTAGCACACCTTTATGTAGTTCATTTATTCACTTATTTTATTAATTTTATTATAATTGGCGCCAAACTATTATTGCTTTACTACTTGAGAGTACCGGTGTCACCATGTAATTATAACTTTTAAGAAATCGCATTTTCTGAAAAAGAAACTCTTCAAAAGTAGCAAAATAGTGGGAACTCGCTCGCAAACGATGTTTACTCGACCAGCGTTCACCTCGAAGTCGATGTTTTAGCTTGATTCATGAAACATTGACAAAATACAAAACAATTAATATCAGAAAAATGTAAATACTTTAATTAATTTATTATTTATTTAATTAGCTAAGATATGACTTTAATTACCGTTGTAGTGATGTGGCAGCAGAAGCACCTTCACCTTCACCTACAAGAGACGATATTTCAGTATAGATATAGGCAAAAGCTTAGCCTAAGTTATGGCTTAAGTCTTAAAAAGCATGACTTAAGCTGCAATATAATCGTACTAAAGCAAAATTTTCAAAAGCATCGGGTCATTCTGAATTAAAAAAATTTGATGTTGGGCTAATTAAATATAAACCTGGTGCTTGTGCGGGGTTTCTGAAATAAAATGTTTTAATTGAGTAACGATGCGGTGCTTTTATTTCAGTTGCACTTTTCCCATTAAGGGTTTGTTTTAATTTATGTATTATTAATTCAGTTCGGGAACAGTTTTACAGTATTTGCAATGAATGTATCGTTATTATTTTTATTAACTGCAATTAATTCTTTATCTCTTCTTTGTGCTTTTGACTACATACATGAAATCTGAAAAACGAAATTTAACTGATGGTTATGCATGTCAACCTTTATTCTATTTTTATTTTCAGAGAATATCCCTTTAGCTGTATTTGATTTACATACAAAATTCGCTGAAAATTGAAGATAAAGCAAAATTTGTGTTTAGTACGCATTAAGTCTGTGTCACGCCAGTGGGATTTGCAGCTTGTCTGCATCGAACTGGATTTAGAGCTTATTGAATTTTGTCAGCTCCGCTGCTTGCTTTGTGGACTTATAAAGGTTTATAATGAACAATATCGCGTCACATTAATAACAGAAGCGTAGAATAGTCAAAGCGTTGTAAATAGGTAATATACATAGATCCACTGTATGTGTGAATATATACCCCCCCCCCCTTTTTAACAGCAATATTTATTCAACTAATTGAGAAAGTTTGCGCATCTGTTTGTTATCTTGCCTTCAGCCTTCGCAGATGTATTGTTCTGTAGACAACGTTAATAGTGACAAAGAGAGATGCTTTTTCAAATTTGGTATGTCCAAACGTCACTTTAATTTATTTTCTTAGGTAATTTAAGTTAATTGTATACGCAAAGCTATTTAAACTACTTTTCGAATTATTACTAAATGGTAGGACAGCTAATTACCTATTCCGTATTTTGATTTTTATTTAATATGTTGTGCTTCGTCTTTTTCATTATTCAATAATATTCTTAAACGAAGATGCTTAACGAAATTGTTTGTACTAACAATAACTTTCATTGCGTATTTTTTTAACATCTTTGTGGCACTGTTTAAAGAAATGTTGGAAGTTCTACACCCCTATTAAATCCATTTCAAGTACGCATTTTGCCTTGTGATTAGAAGGCTTTGGAATATAATCTGCTTTCACAACGCCCACTCTCATTTAAATTTATTTTACAACATGATATTTTTGAACCTTTGATGTTTTTAGACGTTCCTAGTGTTGTTCTCTTTAACTGAATTTTGATGAAAAATAAAAGCTTTACCTTCACAAAAGGGTTTTTGAGCCTCCCATTATAATTGTATCTTTTAAACTTAGTTTATTGTCTGATTAGTTCTGATGGTTTAAACTCAGTTAAATGAAATAAAATGCTTCTTTGGATTTTAAGAACTTTTGCTTGCTTTTGTTGTTATTTTTGGAATAATAGTTTGGCTGCACTTAAATGCCTTTTCTTGTTGAAGTAGTTGAAGGTGAATCAACATATTCCACTTAGCAGAAGTGATTTAAATTTCAATGATTTCATTGCGTTGTTTAGGGTAGCATCTTTCTCATTTATATTCGAGTTACCCATGCGAAACTTGATTCAATGTTTGAGAAACGATAAGGAGTACTACCTCTTAGATTTGTTTTACTTTAAATGTTCTCTTTAATTTTTCAATGATTAAAGCAAAGACTTCGGAGGGCACGTTAAGCCGACAATCCCGATTGTCCCGTATTCAATGGGTAAGGTTAGCCTGCTGTCCATCATACGTACTCAAGAGAGCTCACAGAACTCATTATTACGAGTTAGTAATAGGCTAATTGGTCATGGACTTAGGCTTCGGCCATAAAAGGAAGAAGAAGAAGTAGAGGCATCGACAGTAGATGAGGGAGCTAGATTGGCAACATGGAAAATTGAGGCTTTTTAAGTATACTAAGTGTTCAGACAGAAGCCCAACGGATGAACTCCGCAGTCACTTAAGATAACTGGGAACCCAAACACAACGCTGGAGTAGAGAAGTCGAAGGTGTGGAAGTATGATCTTCTTTTCAAGTGGTTTCTTAAGAGAGTCTGTGAATGTTCCCTTTTTAATTTTGTGAAATTTTCCTTATCTGCTGGTTTAGTGAGTTTAGGTAGCTTGTTTGCGAATTTTTTGGATGGTTCACACAGTGTGAGGATATTATTCTATGTCACTTGTTGAAAATATTTAATTCATTATGCTTTGTGTTGTGGTTTAACCTTCAACTCCAACGTATGCATTGTTTTTCTGAACTCCTTCCTTTTTGCTTTAAGGCTGCTACATTTCATTTTGCTAAATTTGTGACATCTTTATTTATCCCCTCAGGGCAATTTTTAGTGCTTTTATTCAAGGGTGGAATGCTAAACTAGCCTTTTATCTTTTAACGTAAGACTGTATCTAAAAGGCCGCATGAGGCAATTAGAAACAAGGCAAAAATAATCAATTTTATACACAGCCTTAACAAGCTCTTAAACTTGTCTGGTGTTCTGCAAAACTTTTAGGAAAATATACGACAATTGTTATGAAGTACCAGTTAAACGGTCCCAAGGACGCAAGAAATTGACGCAGATTACTTTAGATTTTCGGAAACTTTCCAAATCTTAAATTTCTTCAAACTGTCCCTTTAAAAATAAAAAACTATCTCCAAAATCAATCATTCGCCGCATAGAAATTAATGTATTTTACTTCATTAGATATCGTATTCTTTGGTCTATGTAAGCCTTGAATTTTTAAAGCTCATAGATTTAAATAACAAAGCTTTAGGCAAATTATCCCCACAAACATTCAAATTTCCATTTTCAAATCAGTGTGCCCCCTGCTAGAAATCATTTGCATTGACTTTCTTGCATTCTTTCCGACCAGGCTCTATTAAAAAACTTCGTAAATTTTTCTTTTTGCAGACGTGGTAATTACCACTGCGGGTTGCATTAGTTTCTATTCATAAAACTCACGGATTTGCTTTTGGTACTTCCATTCACAGCATTTCTCCAGAAGTTCCACTCAAATCAATTTCGAACGCTTCACCTTTTCAGACTGCAGTAGCTATTTTGCACTCTCAACTATTTTAATGACCGCTCAAGTTACTTTTCTTCGACTGGGTAAATGTGCATAGTTTTTATGATACATTCATCCTTACAAGAAAGCTCCAGAAAGAAAAGGAAAAAACCGAACCTGTTTTCTAGTCTTAGCACGTAAACATCCGGACAATTAAACAAACATTTTTATCAACGCAACTAGGTTTACTTAGAGCACTTAGCAGTAGAACATTGCTCAATGTAACCCTTAGAAGGCGTTAAAGCTTGTAAAGCTACGGCGTTTGTAATTTGAAGTGATGCTTTTACCTCAAGTTTCCAACGTATAATAACATTAATCCTTGTTGGAAACTCCGGGAAAACCTTAACGTCCTCCTTAGAAGTTTACTATACTCGTATACCTAGTATTTCATCGCATAAACCGTTATTACAGGAAATGTGACTAAAATAAATTTAAGTTATCAAGACACGAAAAAGCTAAACCTTGATGAATTAATGTGTTTACTTTTCCAAAGAGCGCCTTTGTGAGCGCTTTTATAGAAAAGTTTCGTTACTTAAGGATGCCTCTAGTTGGAAATTGAATTTCATAGGCGAAACATTGGAGAACATTAATTCTTGTATAAGATTAAAAGCACCAAACTATAGTTCTGAAAGTTCGTAAATATGTTGCCGATCGGATTTTGTACTTGGACTGCTTGAATTTCCTATTCTGATTTAATGGTTCTTGTTTGAACGTTGAGAAGGATTTTCTAAATATTTAAATCTTATTCTCTTTAGTAGGATAATGGCCTATTATTTACGTATGAACTACCTGTAAGCCTTGCTTGTATATACATATAATAAGGAGACTAGCCTGAGAGTACACCGTAATTCTTTTAAATACCTGAAATCAGTGGCGGCTCGCGAGTTTTTAGCGGTAAGGGCTGCAGAAAAAATAACTCTTAAATTAGTGAGAAAATCTTACCTCAATTTTATTAATGGCCATGCGACGGTTTTTGTAACTCACAAACTTGTCTATAACTTTGGAATTAAAGCTTTTAATATTAGCAACCAAATCCCTTTCTATTGATAACATAGCTAAAGCATTTAATCGTTCTTGCGACTTAGCGTTTGTTAAGAATGTCTTTTTTCTTTTTAACGTAGAAAAACAGCATTCTGCTTCGGCACTGGACATTGGTGTTGTAACTAAAATCCGTAAAAGTTTGGTAACTTCTTCAAAGGTATCTTCGATATTGTTGCGAAGTATAGTAGTTTATATCGGTGCCCACGGTCAGAACTCGGACGGTTGACCCGAACCAGGCTCAGTTTAGTACGGCTCGGTGTGTCCTCCTCGACAAGTTATGGGCCTCAATGGCCTGTTAAAGCTGAACGTATATAATAGTAGTTTATAAGAACCATTTTTGCTTTATCCACTTGATTTAAAGTTAATTTTAGCGTAGGCCGTCCCAATGATTTAATTTGTTTGTCTTCAAAACTCCGGCTTGAAAAGGGCAGATCATTTCCCATGGAACGTTGAATAAGCCTTATCTTGAACCAGGCTACTGGCTCACCTAAAGTATTTGTTTTTGTGTGTTAAAACTTTCCAGATAGAGGTGATTTAAAATTAAGGAATTGTTTGTACCGAATTTCGTGAACACAATTAGGTGGCTTTCTTGATATTAAACGGACGAAGTTTGCTCAGCCCCTGTAAATTAATATTTTTACTTTAGTGAACTTTTAGTTTTCTCAATTGCTGCGTGGATTGTGTCTACTTCCACGTACAGGTGTAATGGCATAGAGTTGTTCTGCTCTCTTTGGCGGGTGGTAAATAAATTTCTTCGCTTAGTTTTGATCAGGGATATGCCTCCAGTAGGACTCTTTTAGATCGTTTTTCGATTGCCGAACCTCCTCTACCACGTGGATTTTGGTTGCCCAATGGTTCTGGTGGTTGCAAGGGTGTCAACGATTTCATTCCCTTCAAATCCTTCATGCCTCGGCAGCCACATTAAAATTAGTTTGTAGTTCGCAACCAGTTTCTGAAGAGTCCCAGGCTATTTTAGACTTAAAACTAAAAGATTTCAGAGCCTTTAGAGCAGCCTGACTGTCTGAACGAATATAAAGCTTAGTTCCTCTCAGGCCTTTTTAATTCACTCTTGAGCTTGATTTCCGTGTGGAAAATAGTTGGGGTGCTACGTTTAGGCCCTAATATACCTATACCAACCCCTTCGTTCGTTTTGGAGCCGTGGGTGTATCATACTCATGCTCCAGCATCCAACTTTATTCCTTCTAATTTTATTCCGTCGGGAATTTTAGTATCAACTTGATACGAGCAGTCGAAATCGTATTCGACTGGCGTTATATCTGAAGATTTGGCCACGAATCATATTCACAATCCTTAATTGTACAACCAGATCACATGGTTTAAAAGGTTTGTCTACTGCAACCGAAATGCACTCATCCTAGCTTCTTTCTCAACATACAGGTGCGAAGATAGGAGGTCTAGCTGCATCTCCATTACTGCTGTGGAACACGAATTGTAATCTGTAACTCCTATAACATTGCTGAACATGTAAGTCTCTAGAGCTTCTGTAGCTTGTAAATTGCTACAGACTGTTCAGCTTTTGTCCACCATACCAAGGAGGCGTATGTGACAATAAGCTTGATAATTAATTTGTATGACTAATCATTTTTAGTTTTAGTACCCACGTCCTTCCAAAAAGCTGCTGGCATGTCTACATTGCCATTGTTGATTTTGTGCGAGTCCTTTCTAAGTAATAGTTTCAGGTTAATTTTTGGTCGAGAGTAACACCCTAATATCCTTCTATGGTTTTTTAAAAAACATGTTAAATTCTTCTACAAAAATTTGTCTATACATTGATTTATTTCTCGGTACTATACTATTTTCTTGGTAGTACTTAATATAAAGCTTACGCATTTTACATATCGATCGATCGGCAGATGATAGCAGGTTTTTTTTTGCAGTTTGTTTTCTAGAATGAAGAAGACATCTGAATCTGAATCTTTCTTTTTCCTTTGCCTTCGGCTGATTTGTATGTTTTCTTCTAAGCATCATTTGGATAAATATTTGAGTTTGAATAGCTCTTTTTCTCTACTATTATCCTAAGCTTCTTTAGTGTCAGGTCCAGTGTTAATAAAAGCAGAATCTGGCAGACTTCAATGCTGTCTAAATTTTCATCCTAAAAATAAATTCTGCTATATTCTTTCCTCCTGCTTTCCTCATGATTTGCTCTTAGCCTCTGCGTTTTTTTCTAAACCTCTTGAACGTGACTGGCTATAAATTGATTTTGTGCTTCCTGTAATAGATTATAAAAATCTTTTTTCAGTTGAAAATTTTCCAAAACATTTTCATTTACAGGTGCAGAGACCTTTCAAGTACTTCTCAGGGACTCGACAGCAGCATCTCGTGTATACAATTTTTTAACTAATTATCCAACATTCAGCTTTCAATTATTGCCTGGAATATTCTGGATTTCGTATTTTTTGAAATAAGTTGGTCCCATATTACTGGGTGAATTTGTTGGACAGAATCTCTTGTTCATCCTAGTCTTGAATTTAATTCTATTGTGGCGAAGTCGGTTTAGCTTTTATTGATGGTATTTCATATAAATAAGTTACTGTAATCAGTTTGGTAGAGTCTTTGACGTACGTCGCCACTTCAATATTGCTTGGCTTTTTACGAGAGGTTTTCATTCAAAGTCAAATTCAACTAACAAATCATGTATTTCGTATCGGTGCCTTAGTTTTACAAAACAATACAAATGGTTCTAAGTCCCAGGTCAAAGTACATTGATATAAGTTATTACAAGTCCTTATTGAAAGTGAACAAACATAAATTACGCTAAATTTTTACAAGTCCTGAATTACATTTAAACGACTAAGTCCATAAAATGAATTTAAATAATTTACACAAATTAAAGTTAAGTTAAAATTAAACAACCTTACATGTATTCACATCTTGAAGGGTGCCGATTTACCTGCTTGCTTGATAGCTGGATAAAACCATTCATTTTAAATTAATCTCAGCGACATAAAGCAAATTGACTCCCCTCTTACAATATTCAATTTCTTATCTTTGGCGCGTGGTGAGTATCAGATTACTTAATAGCTCGTGCGAAGTGTCAGGTTTATTGCACCCCCATATGCATGTATTGAAAGATGCAACTTTGATACAGCGCGTGCGACTTGTAAGTTACCGACTGGATCGAATGACGTCATATTAACACACGTGTACTAGTGAATTGAACAACTTGAATGCAATTCAGGCTTTGCTTATTATTTTTACATTCGTCTTTGTTACACTATGTTGTTCCATTGTTAGTTATCAAGAAACCTAAGTATTTGAATTGATCAGTTCCTTCTATTTATTTCGATGTTATCTTCTATTTCTAGGTGTTTTGTTCCTTATTCTGGTACTACAAGATACTTTGTTTTGTTGCAGTTTGTTCCTACACCGGATTTTGTGTATTGTTCTTTTAACTTCCGTAGCATGAAGCTTAAGTCGTCTTCATCTTGCGCTGTGGCGACTTGATTATCAGCAAAGTATAATCTGTATAGGCGTTCGTCTCTCACTGGTACACCCATGCCTTCACATTTCTTTTCCAGATTCCTAGTGCGTTTTCTAGAAATATTTTAAATAGTGTTGGCGAAGCAGAGCACCCCTTGGAGTTTGCTTATCAGTTTACTTCTATTTCTTATATGTTGTTTTTGTATAGATTTCTTACGGCATCGATGAGTATTGTAGATATTTTCATCTCTCTCATGGCTTTTCGGCACTATCATAAGCTTTTCTTAGATCTATAAATGCTGGATGTGTAGATAGGTCTTTCCCCCTTTTTTCTATTAATTGTTGTAATGTATAAATGCTGTCAATACATGATTTGCCCACTGTGAAACCAGCTTGTTCTTAATTAATTTATTTTTCTTTCCACATAGCATGCTAGCATGTTTCTTAGCCCTTTTCTGTATACTCTATCGTTGCTCGGAGCGCTATCTTCTCTCTAATATTCACATTGGCCCTTTTAGAACCAAGCCACAGAAATAAATAAATAATGAATGATCAAAAACTCTTTGAAATTATTTTCTCGTCATTAACATCTTAATAACTTATTTTTAATTACAATCTACTCACTTTTGAAAGATGCAAAACAAATGTCATGACATTAAAACAATAAAAGTAAATTAATAATTTCAGAAGCTACCTAGAAACGTGTTTGAAGTTGTACCCATTTTATCCAACAAAATACATTTTATCAACTGTAAAATCAATCTCACGTGTTAATGGTTACACGTGTGATTTAACCTGATATATCTCAGACTTCTTTCTTATAAATACGCATCTTTTAAAGGTAAAATCTCATTTCAAAGCCGTACTTTCTACTGCTTTAGTACCTATCCGGCGCTAAATTTGTCGCGAACACAAAGACGTTTGGATTTTAATAAAAGGGAAGATCAGCTTACTTGAAGGAAATAAACTGCCTTTTAAGGTGCGAACTTAAGCGGATTTACGTGATAGAATAGCTTGAATTTGGTATATTTTAGTAAATGGATAAATGAGTTTAATATTAGATTTGCTTTATTTATGAATTCTACGATTTTACAAAATTGGATTTATGAAAATTATACAAAAATCAAGCCTTAGTACATCCAGAAATTACATCTTGAGTTCTCCAGAAATTACGTTAACAAAGTCGTTGAAGTTAATTTATTCAGAATATACGGGATGTTTGGTACTTTTAAGATTATTTTAAGTCAAACATTTTCTTCATTTAGGCAATTTACTTATTTTTATGAAAACATGGTAAATATTAGGTATCAGTATCAGACGAATATCTTGGGCATGTTTGGGGCGGTTTACTCTATTCAAATAAATGTTACGAGCACTCTGTGTGTAGCTTGCTATTCCAAAATTTAAATTTCAGACAGAACCTCCTAAAGTATTCGTTTTCGAATTAATTATTAGTTCGACTGTATTTTTATATGTTGTTATCGTAAAAAATAACATCAATCCTGCAAAGGTAATGAAAATCCAGTCGGTATTAGCATATAAATAGGATTAATTAAAGAAACTTTAAAGATATTTATACACTAAGGTTAAAGCTGAAACATAAATAAAAACGTCGAATTTCGGTAAAAGCAGTTAACTTGCTCCTGATTACCTTCAGATAACAAAGGTCCATTAAGAAGCATGGCAGTAATGCGATTACTTTTTTTCTGGAACAGCAGAATGTCACCCTAAAAAAAAGGGAATGATTACTAAAACACTTAATCTTAATCTGTTTACTCTTTTATACCGTATTGACTTTATAATGGATTTTTGTTATAACTTGCCGAATTTACAATGTACAGGTTTTAAAAATGCAATTAAGAAGAAGCTTGCGGTAATGTGAATGATAAAACTATGCTTTTATATTTGTAAATTCAAGCATTTTACAGTCATAACAGTATTTTTCATGAGGAATTACGTAAAATATCAGTTAATAGTCAATCTTGAAAACTAAAATACCGTTTAGTTTGGAAAAATTCGTTTATAAAGCAAAGCTACCGAATTTTTCAATTATTAGATTGTTCAGATTAAAGTACTTCCAACAAACTGTTTTTAAACTACAGTATTTTATAATAAAATTAAGTATTTCATACGGTTAGAATGACTTTCCATTAAAGCGTTCGAACAGTGTCCTTTTAAAGCCAAGACTGAATTGACTAAGCTACGTCACATCACATCTGAGCTTTTATCAGTACGGACGAGAAAGACGATTGATAAATTTAAATTTTAAATGTAAACAGAATTGACCTATTCCACCATTCCAGTCAATACAAAAACAATTTTTGTATTGATTTTTCCAATTTTTTTCCGCCCTTGCCGTTTACTTGCGACACATGGTTTACTGAGAAAAGTTGTTCTATTTGATATGCTCTGCCTACCCTTAAAATTAATGACAATACTTTTGAATGGCCCTGTATATGCTAAAGATGTGATGATCTTCCTGTCTTTTAGCATGGATTCAATCCACCTAGTAACTCTTAGATTGGCTCCATGCTTGCTTACTGTATTTTTGATTGATTCATAAGAGGTGTTATCAAAAGCACCTTCTATGTCAAAAAAAGATTGTGTAGGGCCTTTTGTAATCTGCATGTTAGCTCGTGTACTGTCAGTTCACACGATTTTGTCTTTTGATAAGCATATTGGTTTCGATTTAACCCTTATGTGTCTATCTACGATCTTCTCCATTGTTTTAAGGAAAAAGGATATTAGGCTTATAGGCCTGTATGATTTCGCCAGGTCGTAAGTTTCTCGTCCTGGTTTCGGTATGAATAGCACTCTAGCCTGTTTCCACCCATTTGGTACATGCCCTATGGCCAAGCTAGCTTTAAATAGCACACAAAGTATCGAAGCTAATATTACGGAGATCACCAATTCGTCACACAGAAAAATAAAATTCACCCACAGCTGCAAAACTGATCAACCGAGTGCGGTTATAAAACGTCTATGATACCTTTAAGTTGTTGATTTATTTTGAAACAGTAATTACGGACGCTATCTGATGTTTGGTAGCAAATTTACAACTGTCCCACATTCCCCCCATAATATAACGTAAAAGATTTAACCTAGTTGACATGGTTAATTTTCCATGCTGGTTAGAGTAAGTCTCACTTACTTCCCTTGCTATGTAAACAATTATTAAAAAGAATTATTTTTCTAGTATTCAACAAAATGGTGTTATAGTTCTATATACATCGGTCTAGCTTAGTTTTTCATCAAATGAATATTGTGAAACCTTGACTTTTAAACTTGGGTGCCTTCAAAGTTTGCCTTTCCTTGAAACCCTATAAAGTGCTTTTCGGTGTAAAAAAGGGATTAAAAAACCTAGTTAAAAGACGGGTAAGATGGATAAGAGTTAATGTTTTTTTTAGACGTTTGACTTTAGTTTGTCGTTTATGAGTGTACAGTTACCTTCTAATGTTAAAACTAAATTTCTAAACTATTTGTAATTAAGTTTATTATTATTTGTTCACACAAGGCACCGCAAACAAAGTTTACAAATTTTGACATAAGAGTTTGAAATTAAGGGTGGAAAAAAAGATGTACCTTTTAGGTTTTTCTTCCTAAAATATTTATTAAAATTGTAAATATTTTAATCACCTACTTTTTATTCTTAGGTAAAAAATTTACCATTCATTTAAAACTAAAAAATTGTAAAAATAAATTTTACTCATTTTGTTGGTATGTTTAAACATAACTTAAAATTTTTTGATTGGGGCATTGTATCACACGCTCAAATAAAATTAATAAAGTAAGCACATCAATTTTATTGCGTAATCCTTATCTGCTTCAGAAGGCAACACCCGTCCCATTTGACAAATGACTTCGCAATTAAAATTTAAAAGATATGAAAAACAACTGAATCTAGAACTGTTGTGTTGAACTAGTAAATCACAATTTCCAGTTGTATTTTTTTGATAATTCCCACTCTGCCCTTAACTTTTGTTTCAACAAATAATTTTGCCTGCGTCGGTGATGTAGGACTAATAGTTAGCAAGGTCTGGTTACTTTATGAACTGAAACGTTGTCCTCTTTCGGATATAAAGCAAAACAGTGAGTCCCGTGCCAAGGGTTCAACAAATTCCTTGTCAACCGCAAGCCAAAAGTTCTCCCAATAAATAAAACAACAAACATTTGATTCCATATTTGATTATCGTCTATTATTAATGGATCTCGAATCTATCTCTGTCTTTCAAGTTCAGCGTGATAGAAATACTGTGTCAGTTGGAAATAATAAATATTATTTATTTAAAATTAGAATGTGAAAAATTATAATTTAAATTTAGAAACAAAATAATGGTGCACAATTTTGCCTCTAGATTTTAAGCATATTTCTGTATTTATTTTTATATTATAGGTACTGTATTCACACAAGTCTGACAGTAAAATCTGCAACACATGCAGCATATTTATCGGTGATTAGATCGCTAATGCAACCTTATAATGAAATTAGGTCAAAGAGCCGAATTTTTCAAATTTATTGACATTTATAGTGTTACGAGACGCGTCAGCTGTCAGGCGGGACGTGAGTCATTTCGTCCGTATGCATCAGCTGTTCCAGATTGTTCACCGATTGCATTATCATCTCGCGACTGTTCGATTACTCATTGCTTCTAGACTTCGAATGTGGATTCTGAAACACAGTAGCTCGTATATAAAAGGCGCATTCTCTTAAGCGAACGACAATCTACCAACAACAGTCTACCAGTACGAATACGTGACGCCTAGTGAAAGCTCGTAAATATAAATAAACTGTACGAATAAATTAGTGGGTGTTTCGGGTTAATTATTACGTTGTTTAAATTTGTTAATAAATAATTATTACCATGGAATTCCAGCTTAATTCCTCCCATTTCTTTTAGTGCTTCTTCTATATCTGCTAGACTTATTTACTGGTTGCTCTATTACTCTCTATTACTCCTAATACATCTTGGGCTGCCGTGTGAATGAATTGCATATATTTTTTTTATTTGTTCCTTATTTTTTTTTTATCTTCAATGGAGAAAGCCTCTCCATTTTTTTATTTGTTTTATGTATCCATTACATCTACATTGTCCCGTTACTAAATGATGGTCAGAGCCGCACTCTGGTTTTCCGTATAACTGCCAAGTAGGTACCAAGTCCATAAGGGATTTTAGTTGTTTTGTAGGACGCTCTCAAGTACACTTGTGTATATCTTTGTGTGTTAAATATGTATTTGCTACCATACATTTGTGTTCTCTGCATAGTTGTATTAACCGTTTACCATTGTCGTGTTTGATTTCTTCTTCCTGTTTTACAATTACTTCATCTTTCTCTTCTTTGCCTATTCTGCAGTTTAAATCTCCGATTATAAATAGTTTCTCTAAAGCATGCAGCGCTTCAAAGAACTCGTTTTTTTCGCATTTGCGTCGTCATTGATTCCGTTTATTATAACTTATAACCATCACACTATGGCAATTGCTTGCCCATTTATTTTTATGACTAACTATATCATTCTTTCATCTATTTCTCGCCCGTGATGTATTTTATTAGTCCATTTATGCTTTATTAGCATTGAAACTGCTTCTCTTGACCTTTAGCTGTTGTTCACTCCACTCCATATATGTTGATACTTCCTCGATCTTTCTTGTTCTTTTCCTTTCTTCGTCGTTTCCGTTAAAACATCCTTCTATTTCGTTTATCACTTCCTTTTATTTTCTGGACAATCCTTGTATATTCTACGTGCAGACTGAAAGTTATTATTTTCTTTTCTTTAAATTTCTATCGATTGTGTTGACTATAAATGTTTGCATAAGCAGAATTGCTCCGTACGTATCCGTTGGGGCCCCTTCCAATGGAAGTGTGAATTTCCACTAGCAACTTATCTTTATTTGACGGCTTTTCTATTCAACAATAACATACGAAATTAAAAAGGAACTGATAAATCGTTTCAGGGTTTACAAAACATGATCACAGTTATTCAAAATCGTTCATTAAACGTAGCTTTCAGCTGGTAGTTACTATATATTTCATTAGACATATAGTTACGTAATTAAACTTGTCAAGAAAAAAACTAAAAACGTGTTTTTTATGTTCTTTAATTTTAACAAGGAATGGCCTGGATGTTTCAGCGATGTAGTAACTATTTCTCGGATTCACGGACAATATCGTATATGCAGACTTTTGTTCTTCATTTTAGAAAATATTGATGTTATTGGTTTTGTAAATGGTTCTAATCTTGAATACCTATGAACAAATTCCAAGGAACTCGCTAGAACAACGTTCAAAAAATATTTATTTTAAGTCCAACGAGTAGTAGGAATAAATAAACAAAGATCTGAAGAATTTCTTAATTTGATTTGCCACTATAAAACCGTCTATGTTATTAATTTATAATATTTGTATCATAATCATACATAGATAGTTACTAAAATACCTCGATATGGAACTAATACATTTTGTTCCTGTGGAGAATAAAATTTAAATGAAAACATAGGTTTATTATTTTTTCAGGATCGTTTCAAATTTACGATACTAAACGCAGTGTTGGTGGCTAAGAACGGTGATTTGGCAGCTCTCGTCGACTCGGAAGCCCGTGTCATGCTCCTGTATTGTACTCGAGAGGAAGCAATCGACATTCTAACCGCCGCAAGGGATTTTCACCTGACCGGAGAAAATTACGTTTGGGTTGTCACCCAAAGTGTGATCGAGAATCCCCTCCAGGCACCTTATCAGTTCCCTGTTGGCATGTTGGGTAAGTTCATTTACACTGAAAAAACACCCACTTGTACATGTTTAAAAGCGTATTTAAATTTGGAACTAAGCCAGAAATTAGCTGCACTTTAACGATTTCTGGATTTGATCCAAGTGTTATTTATTACATTATTACGGTTTTTATTTCTGTTTCTGTTACGGTATTATTAACGGTTTTCCGCACCATAAATTAGTACACGCTGACGGTTAATCGATTTCGGAACAAGTTTTATAACCACATTAGCAAATAAGTGAAAACTTCCCACCAGAAAGAGAATAATAAAGGCTTAAAAGAGTTTATTCACTTAAAACTTAACGCACCGCTAACCTTTTTGATCGTTTTCCAAAAGGGAATTTTGCTATTATTAACTTTTAATTGACAATTAAATAAAAACCGAAATCAATTTAAGTTTAATCATAACGCCACGTTCCTTAATTCCCTTTATGATTGCACTTTCAATGGACTTCGAAATTACCAAACAAATTCCCGATTTCATTAATCCTAAAATACCAAAAGCTTTTTCTGTACGTTTTAGAGGAATGGTGACCAATTTGGTCAAAGTAATTTCTCACATCCATTTATCTTGGTGTCTTTCTGTTCTTTCCTAAATCGCATTTCGATCAGTGCCTTGAGCTGAATTAATTACATACGTTATTTAATGAAGCTGGGATAATAAATCTGGTGTATTTTTACGAAAAACAAGATGACAGATATGAACATGTTAAACCCGCTCATCTTACTGTAAATTAAATTCTTGGACCAATAAGGATTACACTTTAGTAACTAGAATTATTAATAATTTTTGGAAGACTACGTTAGGTTCTCCATATCATCTGCGAGCTTAAGGGTTTGTTCCTGTGATAGATAAAAATATAAATCGAATAATAAAACTGACTAAAATTTAAAGGAAGTAGCAAAAGGAATATCTATATAATATTCCTTGATCTTTTGAATATGCCTGAAATTGCTTTTTTATATTAGTTTTTAGTTGTTTGTTTTTTCAATTCTGATTTGTTTAAGAATAAAAAAAAATCTAAACATCAATTTTAGGAAATTGCTTTTGTTGATTTTGATATTTCTACTCCAAAACCTCTCCAACTGTTAATAAATATTAGACAATTAAACTACAGTTAACTACCGATTGCTGCAAACCCTCGAGTTGCCCTAAGGGATTAATATCGCAGAAATGCTGCCGTGGCCTTTCGAGCATCATCACTAATGCTATTTTGATCTAACAAAGGGTCTTCCTTGAGTTTCCTAATAAACGCAGACATATAAAATTACGTCTACGACGGTCTAGGATGATGTCAAACGCTTAATGCGGTTGGTGCTTGAAATTGAACTTTTGGTTATGGTTCCAAGTTATACAGACTGAATCCATGTCATAATATTTTATATTTACTTATTATTTACTAGCTTTCGTTATTCTATCATAGAGGTCGAGCGTTTTTTGATTTTTTAAATCAGAGAATTCCTTCGCATCTTCCCCCTTTTGCCTTCTTCCTTGCTTCGAGCCTGTTGCTTCCGTTTTTTGCCACTACTTCATAATTTCATACTGCTTCTGGTCTTCATTGATTTCGTTTCTCGATCACTTCACAGACACACACACGCACTACAGGCACGTGGAAAGAAGACCTGAAAAGTTCACGCCACTTCAAGAACTATGTACGGCCTTCTTACATGTGCCTATCAGGTAATTTGTTTACCCATTATTGCGCTTTCCACTTCGTTCGGGCTCTATTTTTTCCATTATTACTTAGAGCTTTTCTCAGGATTGTTACTGTACTCGTTTGCAGACTCTTCAGTCTTCTTCAGCAACTCCGTCCACGTGCATATTCAATATTCTACATTTTTATCTTTATTTTAAGCGAAGCCTGTTTAATTACAGCCTTCTTAGTATTTCCAATTTTGTCATTAACATCCAATAATCTCTTCTCGAGTTTTTGCCTTTTTTACAATCTCTTCGTCCTTTGATTTTTCAGGCTTTTCCGTATGTGCCTCAGTTGGAAATAGGCCTCCACCGTATTCTTGTCCGCAGTTATTTGTAGGTTATCTCTCCACCTGGCGAATAATCTTCTGACACTTCTCTTATGCTCACGCGATTTCCTTTGTAAGACTGTCTTCGTCCACCTAGCTAGCCACGTGGCTCGCCTAACGCTATTTCAACTGCGCTACCCTGCCGATAACATCTTCAACCTTTCATTATGAACCCTATTACGTAAGGTAATATTCAACATCCCACGCTCCATTGATCACGAGCACACTCTTTACCGACATTGTCACGGTTTGCAGACCGTATATCGTGACCGGCAACTTCTTCTTCTTCCTGGTACTCCGCTCCACAACTTTCTGCCATTCATTTTTGTCTTCAGCTTTCGTTCTGCATCTTCATAGGCCTAACTACTTTAAATCTTCTTCCACGTCATCAAGCCACCTCTTTCTAGCCCTTCCTCTTAAACGTCTTTCTTCTAGCTTCTTCTCTGATACTGTTTTGGGTGCTTTTTCTTCTTGCATTCTATGTCCCAACCATGCTAGCCGATAACCTATTATTCTCTTCTTCGCCTTTCTCTTAAACGTCTTCCCTCTGATTTATTTTCTAATGCTGTTTTATGTTCTCTTCCTTCTTGTATTCTATGTACTTGTCCCAACCACGCTAGGCGATGAACTTTTATAGTTGTCACAATATCAGGTCCTTTGTATAATTATCTTATTTGCTAGTAGCTTCGTATCCTCCAAACACCATCATTTATTGGGCGCTTTCCTCCAAATTTTTCGTTGGAAAATTAGTAGCATGTTCTTGTATTATTCTGCCAAGGCCCACATACCTGATGCGTATGCTACTGTGGTACTTATTATGGTCTTGTACATCTTCAATTTAGCATTTCTAGATAAATCACGAGACTTAAAAATTTTGTGTAACGAATAATAGCATCAGTTTCCTGCACAGATCCATGCCTCTGTATCTACTTTGGTGTTATTTGTTTCCGTGAGGGGAAACATACAGACATTATAAATTTCACGTGGAATGGTTTTGAGAATGCTGCCCTACTGAAGCGGACTCATCCACTTATCTCAGAAGCTTAGTGTTCATTTCCAATTTTCGTGTGCCGTAGATAGTGTTAAATATCTTGCTTCATGTAATTCATTTAGCATCGCCGCAAGTTCTTCTGGATCGCTACTAAGCAATATAACATCGTCCGCAAATCTCAAATATGACAAATATTTGCCGTCAACCTTAATGCCCTTTTCTTGCCAAGATAAAGGAGATTAAAAATGTCTTCCAAGACTAACGTAAACAGTCAATGTGCAATCGAATCTTCCTTCCTCTTGCCTCTTTTATTTGGATCTTTTCGGTAACGGTATCTTAATCTTTTCGTACATTTTCTTTAATAACTTGGTATACCTTGAGTCTATTCTCGCATTGAGCATGACCTGTAGGATCCACAAAGGCTAGATGAAGTGGGATGTTGTATTCCGCAGACTATTCGATTAGAGTCCGATTTGAAATCAAGGACTTCCACGGTCAGTGTTAGCATTAAAAGAACGTCTTCCGGGTTGAGCCCGTGTCATTGTTAAAATAGAACAACTCAATGTTTCGCCCTTAAGAGACTTCATTGGGAAGAAGAAGGGTACGTAACTCAACGTGTCAACCACGGCAGCGGCAAAACCCTCTACGCAAAGGAAGAAGTGCATGGTAACTCAACTTGTCAACCAAGCCAGCCGGGGCTACGGGGCTTGCTACTTTCTTTTTTATATTAGGTGTCCTTGTTACCTTATCCATCGTCATGAAAAACAGTAGAGGGCTTGAATATTCCTTTTTGTCTTATTCTTCTGCCAATTGTGAGTTCTTCTGTATTCAGAGCTTCCATTCATTCAACGTTTTTCCGTTTCATTATATAAATCCTATGTGGCTTCCATTAGGTTCTTCTTCTTCTTCTTCTTCTTACATGACGCTACAACCCCAAATTAAGCCTTGATCTCCTTTAACTTTTATCTCCACTCAGCTGCTGCTTTCCTGTAAGACTACGGCACCTACCTTTCACTTGCATGACTTTCCTATTGCTCTCCTTGCTTGCATCTTTTTGTTAATGTGGCATCCTACATTTTTATGACATGTCCTGCCCTTTAAACCCTTTGTAGGCGTATAAACTGTTCAATTGGTGGATCTGAGAATAATTAATATATGTATTTCGTGATTGTAATCGATCTCCAGATTTAGAAAACGCTTTGGCTTATTTATTATAATATTTAGATTGTTTGCCATTTTTTTTGGCATTGCCCCTGTTTAATTCCCGTATATGGGTCGGGTAATGGTTTTATTAGCCCTCAGTTTGGTATTACGATATTTCTTGACGAAAGTGTATGGAAAAGTCCAAAGTATGCTTTGTTGGCTAGTGTGATTCAGTCTTCGGTTCTATCTTTGCCTAGCTGTGTTCGTAGATAGGCAAACTGACTCACTGTTTCCTCCGCATCTTCGTTGATGGTGCTTTCAGCAGGTATATTTGGTCTGTTTTGCATTATTGTTTCCTGTTTATCCCACATTAAACTCCAAGCCAGTAAACTGCGCTTTTAGATGTAAGTTTTTTTTTCTCTCGTAATATTAATATAATCTTCATATGTAGCTTGTAGGAAAGTTTTTTTGGCTAATAAATTTGCTTTCCCAGCCTATATCTGTATATCTACTTTTGCAGTACTTCCAGCATTTTCCCCATGGCCTCCAATCGAACTCTTTCGCTAAATATCCTAAATCGACGGTATTTATGTAAGATCCCTTGTCTTAGATCTTCACCTACTTGCTTACATTTTCTCAACCGAATTTCGGACATTGGGCTTTTTTTCCAAATGTTCTTATAAATTTTCCCGAAACACTCAACAAAGACACTCATCAAAAGTTTTGGGAGTTCTTACTATCGCTTTCTTATGTACTTCTATCAAACCGCCAATCCTTGGGGATAAATTTATCCTTCCATGTGTTTCCATTAGTTATAGCTACTGAAGCTTTTGCCCCTTGTCTTCAAACATTTCTGCGTCAAATTATGTTGCCTAGCTATTGACCTAAAAACCTCGCCAATTTTTTTAGAAATTTAAAACTTGCATATCCTTCTGAAACTCAATTTTCCTGTGCACACTCGACAAGCTGGCTTAGATATCAAAGAGCAAGTTCAACCAGTGCATTTCAGATATGCAATTAAAGCTATTGTGTTTCATTTGGCAGTTTTTTTACATTTTTTGTAATATTTAATACGTTACTTGAGATAGTAAAAGTTTGTTAAGAATATTTTTACACATAAAAACTTCTAAACTTCGTGTAAAAGTGTAACACTGAAAAGGATTTTACATACAATCGTTTGTATGCGAAGTTTTCCGCGCATTTCCTGAACTAACATTCAACCGATAAATCAAATAATCGCTTGGCTGACTACACGTTTCTGTTGTTGAGATTGCAAAAAAAAAGTTATTGCCCTTTTTTATCGACGTTATTCTGACTTTTATGCTACTTCCTGAAATAGAACAGCAGTACAAAGATATAAAAATATGAAAAACCTAGATATCCATAGAATGGGATTCAAAATTTCCTTGCGAAATCCATTTAATTCGAAAAGAAAAACTTGTAAACTCGGAAACTTCACTTCTAGGCTTCTTTAGCGTGTTCAACAATGTTAAATTCGGACGAATCATTAAGTATTCGTCTCAGGGAACATTAAACTGGAACGCTGCCTTGCTTGCTTGCCTGCTTGCTTGCTTCATATATCTTAGACTGTCAAAAAAATTTAGCCTCGAATATCGTAAGTGATGAATGAAACCAAAAGAATTTGACGTTCCAAATTTCCCAAGGAATTTGGGTTTTATTACGTATAGTTGACGTAATTCCCTAATACGATGTTAAATCAGAAATACGTTGATCTTACCCGGTACTGAAAGCTTTCTATCTTAAACTTGTTGAAACTTTCCTTGCCGTAAGGGAATACGTATTTATTTTAAATTTAATTTCGTGCTGAAGATAAAGAAGGAATTTTTATTAAAAATTGGTTAATTACCTTTGAAATTGTTTAAAGGCAAAAGTTATTAACTTTTCGTGATGTGTTAAACACTTTTTAAGCTTCGTTTCGAATACTTCATAAGACATGACTGATTATTTTCAATTTATAGAGTGTAAAATAAAGTAAATAATAAACGGATCAGCGGACTTTTAAACTAATTTAATACAGCTTCACAAGTTTTCCAATTAACTTTTAATCATTCACTCGTACGTTCGAAATTTTGTGCTGAAAATTCAATTTTCCGGTGCAGTTTTACGAGTGCATCGCCGTTTTAATTTTAATGGAAAGCTCTTCGACGGGCACTTCTGAGGATGTGCTGAAGAAATTTCCTGCGGAATTATTCTTGACGCTTTCCCTACAACCACGCCCAATAGTCTTAACGATCCCTGGATATTTAGGAACTAAACTGTGTTTATCGCGTTTTTGATTGGCTGCTTTTATGGAGATATTGTCTTTGTTTATTTTTAAGATCTTGAAACTATTTGTTATATTTTAAATTTTGTTTCGCAAGTCAAAGGTTTCCTTTTTTGAAAAATTTATTTCGTGTTGGCCATAAATAAACTAAATTTGTATGAGCTTTTCTGCAAATTTGTATGGGTGGTTAGTGTGAGTTTTTTTGACACTTCAGAAAGATCAATTTGAGCCTACAGTAATCATTATTATATAAAAAATATAAGCTTTACCTAAAATCAAAAATATATTCAATTTGCAGCTTATCTAATAATTAAATATAGCCGCAAATATTGTAAATGAAGGATTTTTTAATGAAACTGCCCAGAGAATATCTTTCTGTTTTTAAACACATTTTATGTACGTAAAATATACCTGAATAGATTCTACATTTTTGTTTCGACGGTTTTACTTTAAAACCTGCAAGCTTCAAGAATTGTAATGACATATTTTTTAATGAAACGGAGTGTGCTGAAAATAAAATATTAATTATTGAAGAAGGCATCTTTTAATCTGACCTTCAATATTGTATTCACGACACTGCTTGCTTAAAGCATGGTTGGGGAAAATTCATGCAGTAGAATTAATGAAAATGTAGAATATCTAAAAACGCGAGAAATGCTAATGTCATAATATTCAAATTTTTAATGTAGTGATTGTAGCAGTCAAATCAACTAGAGAAAAAGATACTCTGTGTAAGTGAGACGGTGAATTATTAGATACCTGCCCCTCCCACATGTATTAGGTGCTCAAGCCCTGGTAGGTGATAGCGAATTGTAATGCCACAGAGCAGTTCAAAATATTTACGCTTTTTATGCAATACATTACACATATAAGGTATTAATTAACTAACATTTTTGCGGTCTCAAATGATGTTCGACGGTAAAAATACATCGACAACTCTTAGTATATAAATATGCTTTGTGGAATAATTATTATTTACCCTTTTTACAATTCTTAATTGATAATCGTTTCTTAAAAAATTAATTATTATCTTTATTTTCTTTTGATCCAGAACTGCTAAAATCTAAGGAGATCTCTACAGTTTAAATGTTTACTTCGTTTATTAAATATTATTTCTAGGGGTAAGCATTCTTTGTAGAACCATATTAATTTTGGAGGCATTTCTGTTTCCCAAATAGTTTTGTCTCGAATATTTATTGTCTTCTACAAATAGATCATTATTATCACCAGAATAAGCGACAAAGAGACCTGAACATATTAAATTAAGTGATTTAAATTTATGTATGTTGTAATTAAGCGATGCTCAATACATCTCCACGTGCGCTGATATGACGTGTTAGTCAGGGTCATTCCACGAGTCAGGCATGCACGCGAATGACGTGAAAGACGATACTGCATGGCTGTGTAAATGCTGAATTAGCATTTTTTTAAATACACAGCTCAGCACGATTCACGGCACATATTCCTCTGTTCGACACGTGTGTGTGGGAGCTGACTCCTTATATAGGGAATTGCACAGACGAGCTCTTTATGGTTAGTGTAGCCGTCGAACAATCATCTTCTTACGAAGTCAGGGTCTTCGTACTAGTGATGTTTCCTACGGTTTCATGTAAGACTATTTTTCAGTATTTAATTTAATGTCTACCAATATATAAGTCAATATTTTGTCTTATGTTTCGCTAACACAACAAATCACAATACATAAAAGAAAGCCCAGATTCTCCGTCACCCACTCACCAAACGCAAAGCACCACAGAATGCAACTCTGACTAGACTTATAATTACAAAAAAAAAATAAAGCACGTCTTTATAAACACAGGTTTTGTTTATAATTTGTGGCGCAAATAGCTTATTTAACTTTCATTTCAAAATATATCGCACCCCCGACTTAATACTGCTTAAAATCAGGTATGCAAACCAAAACTAGTAACAGGCTATTATCTAGTTATAAATTAGTTACTAGCATACAGGTAACAAGGTAGCACCACTTACTTATCAGTTTTTCTTTGTCCTTTTCTAAAGGTACTTTTTTGTTGCGAATATAGCACCCTTAAAGATAAACTAGTAAACGAATGAAGTTTATTTAGAAAAGTCCATTTCGTATGCGTAGAATTTAACAACATAGACTCGCAGTGAAGAATACCACTCGTATCCATCAAGCTGTTGTCCTAGCTGTCCTGTCAAATTCCTCTGGGCTTTCTCTCTGTCCTGAATTCTGATAAAAATAACCCGGACGTATCCGCCTTCAACAATTCCGGCCCGAGTAAATACTGCCAAATTCCTTATGTGAAAAGGGAGTCATTTTTTAACATTTACTGAAATTCACACCCTTTTTGCTGTAGATTTTCGTATTTCCTTGAAGGATTTCGAGTTGAAGTGCTTAAACTGAAAATTATTTTAGGCTAAACAAGATAAAAGTTGGTATGAGTATTCCCATTAAAAGAGGGTTTCAATTAAATATTATAGAAGGCGAAATGTGCGGTGTTAAAGTGTATTCGAAACAGGGAAACTATGTTTTAACTTTCATCTAAATATTCTGTGGTTTCGACTTAGATACCTTCGTATTCATAACTATTTGTTGGAAAAGGGTGCTTTGATCTAAACTCGTGTAACCACTGTTTCATCTGAATTTGATAAATGCGTCATATTACCAGATTCCCTCTTGTCCTAAGCTATTTAATAAAATGACAATATTGCTTTAATAAATTGAAGTCGCTTTATGGATATTCACTATTTTTCATGCCGGATTAGACTTATCCTTATATTTGTCTGCGTAGTGAATAAAACTGAAATAATTTGTTAAATTGATCTGGATTTTAAGTTATTCTTTTGTAAAAAAAGTCTAAACTTGCTTTTACGTGTAAATAAACGACTTTTATCAAAGTCGGTGTGGTCATCAAGAATGTCGCGATTACCACCACATTCAAAGCACCCTACAGCCTTGCTATTTCTATCTTTTATTATTCAATTTATTTTTATTCCTATGTAATGCGTCAACCCCGTACAGCTGCGTTTCCACGATAATGTGTGCTTGTTAGAAAATTGTTCACAATTTTAGGACAAATTTTTAATGCAAGCGTGGTGGTGAAAATCTTAAAGCAGCAAAAGAAAGCCAAATATATGATTGGTTAGAAAGAAGCGAAGTCTTTCCACAATAAAAATAAAAATAACCAACTAGGAATTTCGTAGTCTTCTATCCGTAATGGAAGTCGCTATAAAATTATGCTCGAATCCAAATTTTCTGTTGGTTTTTTACTTGCTCCTTCAAAGGCTTTTATTAAGTAAACTGATTGAACTTTTGCAAGGAGTTTTAGGTTCCTATATCTGGAGCTAAAAAGCTAATTCGCAGACTTTTCTATTATTTAAATTTCTGTTCTATTCATGTCCATAGGAATTTTTATATTGAGATTTTCGTTATTTATTTTGAGATAGATTCTTGTTAAAAATAGGTTCCAATTTTTGCAAATTATTTTTTGTGGTATCCAAAATTAAGTTTCTTCAGAAGTTACTGATTTTAATTAATTTCAAACTTCCAAACTACCTTATGACTTTCAAGAAAATGCAGAAATATTTTTCTTATAAATATATTAATTTCAAAGTTTACACAGCGTTTGTTCATTCTTTCACTCGAGTTTAAAATCGTTTTAAGTTTATTCAAGGGTAAAAATGTAGTTTTTAATCACGTTAGTTCCAAGTCACTTCGTAAGCAGAAGCTTAAAATTAAAATATTTTCTAAACAATTATTATAATGAAATACTCATAAAAATATGCAAAAAGCAGGCTTAAAAAGTTTGAAATGCTTTGAAAATGTTTCAATAGAACGAAGGTTTATAAGTACGAAATAAAATCTGTTTATCTAACTTTTCAGAGCAAAAACTTCACTTTTGCCTTCATTTTATTAAAGATCTACGTTATAAATCTGACACAAAAACTAAAATTTAATTTTATTTAATTACGAAATAAATAAAGGACATAGAAATATCTCAAACCCTCGTTTTATAGTAAAAAATGCATTTGGCGTATTATAAGTTTCATGGGTTTAGTAAACTTTAACGATTTTTTTAGAAACATTTTTATTATGGCTCACCATTTTCAAATCGTTGAGTTTTGAAGTGTTTTAAATTAATTATTATTGAGGTGATTCAGCTAGATTTAAGATTTTTGTAAAAGAATTACAGTTAGCAAAGCTTAATTTCAGATTAATTTCGAAATTAATAGAATTTAAATGAAATAAAGTTATTTTCTTTGAATAAAATTTAAAATAAAATTTAGTAGTTTACCTTTAAAAACTGCCTCCGTTCTTCAACTATAAATGAAATATCAAAACATTTTGTCACGTGCCTATTCTGCGCTACGACATTGAAATGGGGGATGTCGAATCCGGGATGCACGCGACTAAGCTGCAGTGAAGATGGGTGGTTCGAAACGCTGAAAACTTTAACTCTAAATTATATCTTGTTGAACTAAATCAAAATCGGACAATATATGTAATGTTAGTTGAATCAGAATTTTTATCTGAAACCTCTCGCAGCAACCACCCTCCCCCCCCCGTTGGTACTTAAGAGTAATTCTTCTAAATTTAACTAACTTTTTTTTGCTTACTTTTAACATTGTTGGTGACAACCACTACGTTACAATATTACTGGATATCCTCCCTTTCACGTCATATGTATTGTAATTACATATACCATTGATTGCTAATTAAGTTCATTTATATAAAAACAAATTTCAGCCAGTCTGTTTATGTTATCACTCATTCCATAAATTGTCTAATCATAACAAAAAGGGCCATCGCGTTTTAATGAAAAATACAAGTTAGAATTCTAAAGAGCTAAATCCACACCTGGGTTCTTCTTATCTTTGAAGGCGGAACTATACCTTCCGAACGAATTCTATATCGTTGTTTGAAATAAGGCACGTGGCAGAAGTACCAAACGGCCTTTAAATTGTCAGCTTTAATTACTACCAGTAACTTCACACGTCTACGTCTTTTGCGATTTTAAAAACTTTTAAATTAATCCACTTTTGTCGGACTTTCAGCCAAATAAGTTGTTTTATTGTTATTATAAAAATTCTTAACGACCGCTAGTTAAATTAGAATCATCGTAGCTTCTGACAAATCGACGTCCAAAACATCACGAATGGTGACTAAATAAATGTTGGTTATTTTACAAACATTTATCAGTCTTAATTGTATCAGAACAAAATTAAACAATTATCACGGCTGTTAACACGTCCAGCCGTCCGTAAAATAACACCGGGTGTTTAATTTAAATACCAAATAAATAATTAAACGTTCACAAATTATATTTGGACGTAGTCTAAATTGGTTTAGTCATTTAGGCGAGAGCCATATAGAATAACCCTTAAACCCTGTTTCCATAAATCACTCTAAACTAATCGCTTGTAGTAGACTAATTCATCAAATGCTTCGCTTCATATTCTGTCAGTTCTTGTATTAAAGTTTACAAACATAATATTGCGCTTAATACGTTTCCATTTTTTGTAGTTTATTGCCTTCAATTTACATTTTCTACGGTTAAGATATCAGTCTCGGCTGGAAAGTTTTTAAAAGGTGATTTTGGACGAGTAATCAAACCTGGCCGTGTTTATCTTCGGCTTTTCCAGTTTAATTTTACGTTCTGTTTCCAACTGATAACACGAGTTTATATCGTGTATTTTTTGTTATTTACAATGAGTCTAAGTTAAATCTGTAAATTTTAAATAAACATTTTTAATTAACTAATTAAAAGGTTACAAACTCCCCTGCGCGTTTTGTTTTCGAAAAGCACCAAGAGTAAACAGTTTAAAAATTCGAAAAGAAAGGAAAACTCATTTAAAATTTAACTAATCCACTTAACGTTTATATTTTAGGTAGAAGAAAAGGCTCATTAAAAACAAATATATTTGAAGTTGAGAAAATCCGATTGTTTGTTAGCTTTCTTGGTATTTAAATTCCCTTTGTTTTTGTACGATACACAAATTTAATTATTAAGTATCGAGTTGGTGCCTTAAATAAATCGTAAGCTCCTGTTTTTAGATATAAATATTCAAAAGTTCCCCGAAGTGTAATTATTTCGAATTTTTAGTATTATAACTTTCTTAACAAATCGTGTCTCGTTTGCTCGTGCTTTTGTTTGAATTAAGTGAGGCTAAGAATATTTTTTTAAAAGCGTAAGAAGTAATTCGACGAAATTGAGCATAACATTAATATTAATTTAGTCTTCCTGGGTTAATAAGAAATTCAGGCTGTTTTACGAAGATTAACCTGTATTTTTATTTGAACATTCAACATTCTGCTGTTATTTGCCTCCTTGTATTTATTTATGAAGCTGAGGTTTACATAAGGCGAAAAAATCTCAATAATCCCAAATTTGTAAACATGGCGAATGATATGTGTGGCATAACAATTTACTTTAGGGGTTTTTCAGGCTCAACAAATTTGATGACTTAACATCTCAGATTTTGTAAACAGGAGCTTCTAAAAATATTTGACCTCAGTGATAAAGGTCAAAGGGCATTCTTGTAAAAGAAAATAGTTACATTTTTAAAAATGATAAAATTTGTATTTCACTAGAGCTTCGTCGTCTTTTCGTAATAAATGAAATACTATTAATATTGTAACGTACACAAAAATAATGCTAAAAGTTAGCAAAAATAAGTTAATTAGATTTAGATAGAATTATTTAAGCAGCTACGCCACGTGGGGTTTGCTTTGCTGCGAGAGGTTTTATATTAAAAGTCTGATTCAACGAACATAACATGTATTGTCCGAACCTTGATTTGGTCTTACAAAGTATTATTTGAAGTTAAAGTTACGATTAAACACTTAGACAGTTTAGAGGTAAATTCCAAGTACTTACAATCATCAAAGTTAATAAAATGAAACAAAGGGTTTGATTTAAACTATTAGCAAATTGAATTGAATTACATTTAAGTTACATACAGAAAAATAGACTTACATACAAATCGTAGGAAACACCACTAGTACGAAAGATGGGACTTGACTTCTTGAGAACATGATTCTCCGATGACTACACCAACAATGAGGAACTCTTATATAGGACGTGAGATCCCCATCTTGTACTGTTATTACATGTATTCACCTTGATCCACGGACTTGCTAATCTGTTATTTTAAAGAATGCAGATTCATCATTTTATGCAGCTGCACATGTTTCAGTTTCTCAGCGGTTATTCGCGTGCATGCCTTTACATTGACTCGTTTAATAACCCTGACTAATACGTCATATCAACTGCGCGTGGCCAGTGCATAACATAATGCATACTAGAACGTCGCTTTATCACAATATTGCGTAATTAAGGGTACTTTTCCATATAAATAGAAAATTTCTGTTTCAAAATAAACCAAAGAACATGCCAGTACATTTTCTCCACGTACTTAGGAAACACCCTGTCTAATCACAAATGTTATAGTTAAATACTACTTCAATCTTAAAGATTCTAATCTACTTCTTGAAATTTAAAAAACATAAATAAAACCTTCGAATTTTTTGTAATCCATTAAAACCTTGTTACTTTCCCCGTTTTTTACACAAACTTAACTAAAAAACCTATGAATAAGCACAAAAATTAAATTCTTGGAGAAGCTTATTCTATTTCTGCCCATATAAAATAAGAAACCAATCAATCAACTTAAGTGGGTACACGTTTTTAAAAAGCCAAGTTTTTGCCACACGTCGTCGTGGGGATCCGTAAAGCCTGTAGAAAAATCCTTGTCTTAAAATCTCTCTCTTGAACTCCAGCCCAAAAACTTTGACAAATTATCATTTCGAGGAAAGCAAGTAATTTCGATACATACAGCTTTTTTTGTTTGATTTTCTATCTATAAGTATGCTATTTTAGTTTTTGAAACGGAAATTCAATGTGTTTTTAATCAAAGGGAATAATTTTCTTATCTGCCTGAAAAATGGCTTTGCTTTCAAATCTTAAAATTATATTTAACGAATAATTAGCTAATAATTGTTGGGACTTTATGCGGACGGGACGTTCTAAAATATACAGGGATATTCAAGGATATTAGTATTTTATTTCAAACAAAAGAGTTTATTTTTTTAATATTGTGTCTTATTCTTAATGGTTATGAAAATCCTATTTGGACTTTTTAAAGAATAAATTATCTATATTGATTCATAGAGTTCTAACATTAAAATATGCAACCCACATAGTATATTTCATCAATGGCCAGATCGCTAATGCAACCAGATTGTTCAGTTTTAGATAACTTTTATAAGTAGTTATTTCTATGTATTTTGTCAGATTTGACAGTTCATAATTAACGTACTTTACATTAATATGTCAGTATTGATAAAATTATTTGACACTCATCATCATCATCGCCTATATTAATCCATTTTGGACGTAGGCCTCACCTAATGAATATCATTTTTGTCTATTTCGCACCCTTTATATTCAGTTATAGTTGGCCACTCTTTTGATATCATTGGTCCATCTCGTGTAAGTTTCTTGTCTAGATGAAGACCTAGATAGAAGAAATGAATCGAAGAGTCAAATTAAGTTGGGCAGCATTTATTAGTAACTGGAAAGAAGTTTTCAGAAGCAAAATGGACTAAATCTTGCTTGCCCCTCTTGACTTACTGTGCAGAAACCTGGATACTCATAAAGAAAAATAAAGTAAAACACAAAGAGCTATGGAGAGGTCAATGATGGGAGTATCGTTAATCGATAAACAACTGAGTTGATGAGATCAATAACAAAGGTAAAAGACGTAGTGGAAAAAATATTACAACATAATTGGCGATATGCGGACCACGTGGCGAGGTTGGTAGACGATAGGTGGACAAAGATGGTAATGCAGTCGAGGCCTAGACAAGAAAAGAGATTTCGAGGAAGACCTTCCATGGAAGCAGCACATACTAAAAAGGAAAAGAAATTGTGCTTATCTCTAGAAAACAAGATCTTTTATTCTATCAAAATAACCCTTTTTCTCAGGCACTTCGCCACTTAACATTAACCCTTTCGTTAGCTCTCCCATTATGGACTTTTATAAGGTTATAATTAAGCCAATCTGGACATATGACACTGAACTCTGTTGCTCCTGCAAATTCAGTATCAATATCATACAACACCTCCTATACAATCCAAGACACTAAGAATGCTCGCAAATGCCCCATGGTATGTTAGTAATCTGGCACTGCATAGTGACTTTGGAAACCAACAGTCCAAGACGAATGCACTAAAAGAAGTACCAACCATTTCCTGCGACTACAAGCTCAACAAAATACTCCTGCGTCCAACCTGTAACATTAAAAAAGAAGAAGGTTAGCTTCAAGGAATGAGATAGCATCGCTGGATGGATTCCCTTCAGATTAAAAACTACCGAAAAACCAAAAAACATGAAAATATAATTATATACCTATCTATACTTTGGCTAAGATTTCAAGCTAGATCTTAAGTATTTATGTAACACTGCTCTAGCTAGAATCTACTTACAGCATCGAGCTCGATCCTAACTTGGGAGCTTAGTGATTATCTAACTAGTTTCCTAACCAGAATTTAACTACTAAGTTTGCATTTAAAATCAAGCTAAGAATAGGTAGACGGCTTCTTTGAATCAAGCTTGGATTTATCTGGGTTCTAACTACTAAACATCAAAGGCTTTTAAACGACAATCAGCTTAAGGACTCGATATTTTTATCTTAATTTTTTTTAAATTGTACCAGAATTTTTGAAAAGTTTTGGGATAGTTCTTTAATTTTTCGTTCAACAAAAATAATGTTTGTTTGTCTTAATAATAATAATAATAATAAAATAATAGTAATAATAATAATGAAAGAGTTAATAGCAGGAACAAAGCACCTGAGAAAAAGTTTATGAAAGAATAATAATGATAACAATGAAGAAGAGTCAGGGCACGGCGGGCAGTGATCGGGCAACCCGAAACAGCAACAGCTGAAAACACTTTATCGGCTAATCACCCATCTGCAACAGTTGAATTTGCTGAAGGTGTTTTAATTGGCCATGATTAATTAACCACGAAAGCAGGAACACAACGCAAACGTATCAAATGGGCTAAACAAATGAATGAGAAGTACAAACGTCGATACATGCCAGATAACGCGTCGATTTCTTAACCAAGACGCCGGCATAGAAGAATAATTTTAACAAAATAGTAGAGCTTGACTCAGTCCGTTCTACTATTAGAATCGTCACAAGACGAGAAAATCAAGACATAATAATATTAAACACCGTGAGAATAGTTAGAAATTTTCTACAAAAATGGCGGTACACTACCCTTTCCTTGTCTTTAAAACAATCTTAGTTAACAACAAATTAAATAATAATAATAACAGCATTATTGTTTATTGTTGTCTACTTCAATTCCTAAAAACTTTCCACGCCACTGTCGCTATTTGAATCTATGTCAATCAGACGCGAACTAAACTACCATCCTGCTGCGCCACCAAGGCGCCATAGCATTATTTAAAAAAAAGCCCCTGTTGGAAAAGTCTAAAAGTAAAAAAAAATCAAAATTATTCAAACAACAGGAGTAAAAGCTTTTCTCGTTTTCTATGGAATAAGGGCGTCGTCCATTGTGGATTTGTAAACAGAAAACTCGAACGCGTCCGTACTGGCAGCTAGCTGCATTATAAAGTTAATTAAGAACGTCCTTGCTTTTTCTGTGTCGGTTCTGGTTTCAGAACATCCATTTATCTTCAGCATATGAATTCATTCGTTCCCTTTTATTTCTAGCTCGTATACACATTCACTTTATTATATTTTTCGTAACATCCCGGCAACCCCGTTTACGTAATTATTGAATTATTTAACTTGCGTACACCTCGTGAATGCTTTTAATAACCCTGATTAACTTATGTTACGGTTTTAATGGCAATTTTGCGGCGTTTATATTGTTTTAATACCTGTGGAATATTTAGGTTAATGAAAGTCAAAGAATATGCGTAATTTAATTTAGAAACATTTCCATTAAAACTTGCATTCTGACATAACAAGAACATTCAGAATTCAAAGATTTATTCCTTCCTTCTCCTCAGTCGTTAGTCCCTGTAGGACTGGTTTGATACAGATCTCCATTCCTCTCTGTTCTAGACCTTTCTTTTCAACTCGCAGTATCTATGATTATTCATCTGTTTGAGGTCTTTCCCTTCTATTTTCCCTTCAACTATTGTCTTTAACTTGCTATTACTTCTCAGTATGTGTCCCATTAAATTGTGGCGTTTCTTTACTTCGTTGCGCATTTTTCTTTTCTCTTCGGTCCTTCGGAAAGCTTTCTGTGGTTATGATCCTTTCTGTACAGCTAATCTTTAGCATTCGTCAGTAACATCAAGTTTCAAGGGCTTCCAATCTATTCCATCCTTGTTTGTGGAATGTCCACGTTTCGCAACCGTACAATGCCGCACTCCACACGTAGGTCTGTATAAGGTTTTTCTTGAGTTTTTGTTCAAGAACGCTCTTTTTACTTCTTGCATTCTGCTGATTTATTTTTTGCTGTGTCCGGCATTAGGTCATTACAGAAGATACTTCCTAGGTATGGGAAGTCGGTAGCTTCTTGGATTCCTTCGCCTGATGCTTTCGACAAGCCATTTTATTTTCGTGTTGTTTTCATTCCTCAGGAGTCGTTCCATTTCATTGAATGTTTGCTCTGTATCTTCTTTATTCTCATTCAATAGAGCTATGTCATGTACGAATCTCATCATATCTATTTTTGTGGTCCTTGTATCATAATTTTGATTTCTTTTATTTCTTTTAACTCATCTATTGGTTTCTGTATGTAAACATCTTCTTCTTCTTACTTCCCTTATACGTCTAATGCCATCATTTCTGTTATCTATCGATGACTTATCGCGTGCTATTCGTACTATTCTATTTGTGTTCATCCTTGATATATGAGCGTTGCATTCTCTCCTTCTAGTTTGGACCGACTCCTGAATAGGTTGCACTTCTACCTCGTTTCTTATATCTTGACCCGGAATATAGTCCCTTCAAGTCATTTTTGTTATTTTCCTTAAGCTGAATAAGTAGTTCTCCATTCTTATTTATAAGATTTTCGTTAAATCTTTGTTTAAGGCCAGGAATCTAGGTATTTCCTTCTATTGCATTTAAATCCCTCAACATTAAGATGGAGGTCGTTCACATATAGTTTAGCTAGTTCTGAGCTAATTGCATCGTAGAACTCAACCTTGATCTTCCCTAGTGTATTTGTTTAAATGTATTTTACCTTTTTGCGTTAGTAATGTGATAATAGTAATCTATATGAGACGTAATAAATGTTTTGTGTTGTGTTCTGTAATCGTTTGTGGATATTTTTTTTTAATTTAACTAGATCAGCAGTCTTGTGCTATACATGGTTTTGTTAACTTGCTTACATGTAACACTATTAGCCCTACGGGATTGCCTTGCTGGCTTACCCATTCACTATTTGGTTTAATTAATTAGTTTGTTGTGTCACTACACTGCACTTCGTTATCACTACTGTCGCCGGTTGAGAGGAGATCTTGCGTCAGTTTATGTTTCAGGCGTTGATGTATGTGCCTCATCCATAGGGTGTAGTGGGCTGCTCCTGCACGGTTGTTTATATTTTTGAAGGTTTCCGCTGATTTTTTAATGAACTCTTCTATGGTTGGAATATTTAGCTCGGCATGCAGTTGGCGGTTTCTTATATACCATGGAGAATATATGGCTATATGTGTTATTTTCTTGCTGTTTTTATTTCTTTTGCTTGTTCTGCCTACTGTCCCTTATACATTAATTTTTTTACGTTTTATAAAGCCTTACAATTCCCTATAAATATAAATATTTGTGAGAGTTTTCTGTCAGGGTTTTTTCTTTTCTGGCTTCTTCTTTAATAATTAGTCCAGTATTCGTATTACCTTCCCGAAATATTTTTTGTTTCTAGGGTTTTATAATGTTCTATTTTGAGTAAGTGTTTAAATTCAGCTCTTGTTGGGGCAGCTTTATTAGTTCATTAGTAAGACTTTCGCTCTTTTGCTAAACGGCATCAGTCGGTTGCGTATATAACTGATGAGCAGCGAAACACAGCAAACCATGGCGACTGTATAGTGTTCAGTAAGACCTGCGAAAGTAATTATCAAGCTTTTCTTTTGGTTACTATATGACTAATATTCTAATTTCTTTGGGGTGCTTAAAGTAATAACATTCTTTTAAAAGAAACTTAGCTACCATGTAAATCTGAAATTTTTATATTTAATGTTATTAGGTTATTAGTCTTCACTGAAAAGTTCCATATTATGTAGAGATAAGTAAAAGTACAGACAAATTACAAGAACGACACCCTTAGTAAGGAATGTTTATAAAATTTAATTGTAGACAAAAATGTTTTATTTTCTCTTTGTTTGTTTCAGGTGAGTACCATTTGATGCTGTTTAAGCCCTAATTGTAAGTAATTCGACCAATTAAATGTTTTACATAATTTATTTACACCGTTTTAGCTAAATCTAAATAAGAAAATGGGTTGCTATCCATTTTATTCTTATTATTATCATTAGTAGTCGTTTTTAGGGCTTTGACTGCTATGGCAATTTGAATTCTATGTGCAATCCTTTTATTAACTTAAATAATTACAAAACACTTATTTAATAATTTATTAACGATAAGATTAACAGAATTGAACAGTAACTCTGTCTAATTTATTTACACTGAAGGTTCTTGTTGACTTCCCGCTCTTGCCGAGACTGAGATGTGATTTTGAACCCGAGGCATAAACCGAGGGCTAAAAGCACGTCGAAGTCCGTAAAAGCAAGGTGCGGCAGTGATACATATATAATTTTATGCACGATCGAAGATTTTAAAACTGAAATAAAAGGAATAAATTAATTTTTTGCCCGCATCGAGTAGTTAGTTGCTCAATTTTTTCTTCTACTAACTACTGTCAAATGGTTGAAGCAGTTGCGCCTAGGAATATTCACATGAATAATTGTGTTAACTGTGTTGTTAATATAAATTGTCCCAAATAGAGTTTCAGTAAAGAGTACCTATACTTTCGATTTTAATTTAAAAAATATTCTATCTAAGACTGTTGAACTGTTTATCATTGTTTGCATTTTATTATAGCCCGTGGGCTATAATGACGCCCATGGGTTATAAAGAGACGTTTATGTCAAACCAAATAGGCATAATTGTCAAATTATAATGCGATCGTGCATAAACATATTTAACAGCAATTAGTCTTGGTATAGTAAGGGTAGATGTTTTCTTTTATCAATAAGCAATTGAAGAACAAAGCATTCCTTAAAACTCAGGTAACAAAAAAGAAGAACTGAGAAATTTTCGTTTGTCAATGTCAATTAGTATGGCTTGGCGTTAGGTTAGGTTAGGTTATGAAATGAAAATCTAATAATTTCTGTAAAACCTACCTTGAACACGATCAACTCTAAGCAGATTTGTTCTGCAAAAACACTGAACCACTGATAATCAAAATACAAAAACACAAATCAAAGCACAATCCAAAAATTCACCGGTAGCTAATAATCGCACTGTACTAAGGGCCGCCACTGAATGAGATGCGTCTTCCCCTGGAAACTTTGAAATGGAATAGTCCGCCGATCACGTAATATGTTGTTCTTGTTTCATTTTTCTTCTACTTACTTAAAACTAACTAAACACCGATAATTACCCAATATTCATTTTACAACAGGACTTTCAACTCACATTACTTATAACGTATTAAAGCCATTCCAAATGTTTTTAGGTAAGGGCATGTTTTTGTTTGCTAAATTATAGGTCAAATATTTACATTCCTTGAAAATTGTCACACCTGGCTAAGCTTCAAAGAAAATATGTTACGGATAATGCTCAGTAATTAATGGAAGTTGCATATATTCTTAAATGGGAAGTGACAATCACATTTCAGAAACAGAATTTTTCCATAGCCAAGCATTACCCAAACATATTAGAAATGTCGTAACACCACCGTTTGCTGAACTTGAATTGTCTACTCCCAGCGGTACTCCTCTTTTTGCATATCTCTCCGTTTTCGAAGTCGCTAAACCTGCTTCTCGAAGGCATCCTCCAGATTTCAATTCTTACTCGTATATTCCGTGTCTCAATTTTTACCTGGCTTTTTTTCTGGCTCCTTTCCTCGTAGTTTCGCGTCGATAATCAGATTCAGCTATTAAGTCTTTCGGTTGCTGTAATATCCTGTTTTGGTATAATTGGCATAATATATTGTAACGTAGTGATTTTTTGGCCAATATTGTTAGAAGTTAATAAATATAAATTAATTAAATTTAGACTACGTCACTTGGAGTTTACTTTGCTTTGCGAGAGGTTTTATATTGAAAGTCTAATTTAGCTAACATAAAATAACATGTATTGTCCGAACTTTGATTTAATTTTATAAATATTATTTACAGTTAAAGTTACAAGTAAACACTTAGACAATTTTAAAGCCGCGTTACAAACGTTAAAGTTAATAAATAAAACAAAGGGTTAAATCCAAACTATTAGCAAGTCTTACAATGAATTGAATTACATTTAAATTAAATATAGAAAAATACTCTTACATACAAATCATAAGAGACACTAAGTACGAAGGATGGGACCTGGCTTCTTAACAACATGACTGCACTGACCATACCGAGTGCTACTTAAGCTGTTGGAAATATACTCTAAAGTCAGCCCCCACCTTGTACAACGAACATGCTAATCTGTATATTTTAAAGAATACAGATTCTTCATTTTATGCAGCTGTGTAAGATATCATATTACATGCAGCTGCATAAGTGAGTCATCTCAACACGTAATATCAAGCGCGTACAAGTAGAAGGTCACTTTATCACAATATATTGGTTTGTTCTAATATTTCTCGGTTTAGATAATTATGTGAAAGGGTAAACCTTTGCAACTCTTTGACTAAGAAGGAGAATTTCACGACGTTCCAGATGATTTGACAGAAGTTCCCTGGAAATTCACAGATATTTCATTGAATTCCATTAAGGAAGGAGACCAACAGAAGTCCATTCAGTACATAGATACATACATACACCGTGCTTTTCCTGATCTTTGTGACACTTGCTCGCTATGCTTAGCCTAGCCTTCCTTAGTACTAATTTTTATTTTTCTTGTGAGTATTCACCTGCTTGGTAATTCCTAAGTGTCCTTTCTGTTGTAAAATTTTATTCTCTAATTTAATAATTTTTCGAAGAAAAATATTCATTAATTTGGTCTACGAATTTCGAAATACTTTCCAAAAATAAATTTAGTTTTATTGTAGAAAAATATCTGACTTTAAAATTATTTTACTAAAGAATCTGTTTATATACAAAATTTAAAATTATTTTAAAAAATGGGAGTTTTTATATTCTAAATTTAAAACGATTTTCGAAATAAATTTATTCTTTTAAATTTTTCGAATTTCAAAATACCTTACTATCCCAAAATAATTTTAATTTATTTATAAACATTTTCTTCTTTATTTTCTAAATTTATTATAATTAAATCTTTTTTAGTTTCGGCGAATTTAGTTTTCTTTCCAAATATTTACTTTAACATTATTTTCCAGAAAAATCTTTTTATTTGCTAAATTTAGAATGGTTTTCCAGGAGGCCTTTTTATATTCTAAATTAGAAGACTTTTTTTTGAAAAAGTGTACCTATGATTTTAAACTCTTTGAATTTCACAATCTTTGGCAAAAACGAATTTAGTTTTTTTTGAAAACATTTTTAACTAAAGTATTTTTCACTTAGGATTTGGGTTGTGACGTCAACGCGCTGTTGTATAATTCACAATCCAACTATACTTCATCTCTTTCTAAACAAGGTTTTCATTACCTACTGCGCACGAACGCGTGTCTATTCATACAGTTTTTGGGCGGGACAAGTTGACGTCACAACCCAAATGCTAGATGAAAAATACTGTAAGTCATTTTCCAGGATATTTTTTGTTCTGAATTTAAAATTATGTTTCAGAAAGGTTTTTCTATGTTCTAAATTTAAAATTATTTTTAAAACTTTTCTAGTTTCGAAATCTTTTCTAAAAATAAATTTCTTTTTCTTTCTAGAAAGTTTCCAACTTTAAAATTATTTTCCAAAAGAATGTAGTTATTTTTTAAACTAAATTAATTTTCCAGAAGATCCTTTTCAATTTCTCAATTTATATAGATTATGTTTTCTATGAGAATTTTATTCAACTACCTTAAGTGGGTGTTTAAGCACAGTTTTAGGCAAAAGCTTAGCTTAAACTAAGCGCCCTCTAAGTTAGTGATGAATGCCGGAGCTTAAGCCTTAGTTTAAATCGGTTTAAGCTAAGCTTAATTGCTCCCACAAGTTCTAAATCTGTTGTTCTCTTCGGGTGTCATTTATTTTGACACGTCTTCTTGCTTCACTATTATCAGCAACCAAGTGTTACATGTTTTAGACGACGGTTCCTTGCAGTTCTAACAAATGGCAGCTTAAATTTAAAGTTATCATTGGTTGCTGCGCAAGTCATAAACTTATTTAAACGACTTCACGTCGTGACTTCTATCAGTTAGAAGAAATTAAGACAAATATATTTAACAAATAATTAATGATTTAAGCTACAACAAGCAATTCAACATATACTGATACTGATACCCTGATTCATTTCGTGTATTAATGTCGAGACCCCAATGTAAAAGTTTAACAGACTCTTCTTCTTCGTCTTGATTGTCCCACTGTCCATGGGTGGTTCTGTAAAACCCTCGGTTATCCCCTCACATGAGTCACGAGGGAATTATTCTTGCAAGTTCCTGTCGTTTCAAAACTTATGTATTAATGTCTGAATTTTTCTGGTTTCTGAATTATTGCGCCCTTAGGTAGCCAGCAACATATTGCTAATTTTTACTAAATTAGCTTAACATTTTGACTATTTCGGCCATTTTGCATCAGAAAATTAACTGAAAGAATCAAAAATTACAAATTTAAAAACAAAACTTCTTGACCTTAAAATTCATTATATGAAATATCCTAGAAAGCTATACTCTGTATTCATATTATAGAAAACCAAAAGCACATCCCTGCCTGCTTAACCCAAAATTATGCAAATAATCCAATATAAAGTTTATACAAAGGTGTTAGGTGTCGTCTCAAAAGTTTATTGAATAAGGTTTCGTCCCCTTTAGGAAAACTAACACATACCTGTCGTAGTTAGAAACTTTGTTGACTTTGTAAGGTCTAATAGGCTTTACCCTTAGCTTTCCTGAAACATTTACCTTCCGTGCCTTCCGTTATCACTCGCTCTATCATTATGATGGCAGCCGAACACACCGTTTATTAATAAGGTGCTTATAGGTGGATCAAATGACATTCTACAGCCGCTATACTTCGATTTAATCAGTTCTTGTAGAATACTAAGGTTTACGAGTAAATTTGGAATTTTACATTGCTAAAGATATTTGATTAACAAATTACAGGTTTTGGTTTAGTATTGAATCACAGAAAACGTTATGGGAAAAAAATTGATTCATAAACTTGTTTATACAACTGATGTAGAATTCGTATTCCTTTGATTTTGAAATTTTCCAATTTTTCAGGAAATATTTGAAAGGCCTTTCTTCGCACATTTAGGAATTTAATTGTTTCAAAGTTAATTTGAACTTCTAGATTTTCTGCAGATGTTAAAAGTTTTTTGGGTCTTCTAAAGTTTTTCGTAAGGTTTTCTGAAACTCGGGAACTTCATTTATTTAAAATTAGTTTTTTTACAACCTCCGACTTTGAATTTCGTTAATTCATCAGCAGAAAGGCTTTTTTTCAAATTTTTTAGAAGTAAATTTGAATTTCCAGATGTTTCATAATATCAAAAATGTATTACTAAATCAAATTTTTTTAAGTTCTGAATTTTCCTACTTTTCCAGAAATTTTTAATTTTTTTAAAATTAATCTGAATTTCCAGATTTTCTGAAAATGTTTTTTTTTAATTTACTAGTTTTTCATAAGGTTTTCTAAAATTTTCCCAAAACTTAAGTTTGTTAAAATTGTTGCAGGTTTCTACATCTTTCATTTCTACAATCTTAAAAGATCTTTTCAACTCTTCCAAGAACTGATCTTCCTATGGGTTCAAAAGATTTCTAAAGTTTTTAACAAAATCTGAATTTTTAAGGCTTTCGCTTTTAGAGTTTCCCACATTTTTAGGAATAATTTGAAAGGCCTTTTTTGGAATATCTAGGAATTCCTACTTTTTCAGAGTCAATTTGAATTTCCAGATTTTCTGAAAATTTAAAAAATAATTTGAATTTTATAAATCTTTTCTGAAACTTGTCCGGAACTTAAGTTTGTTAAAACATCTTACAGATTTTCACACAAATATTTTCTAGCTTTCCCAAGAAATTGCTATCTGTTCGAAAAGATTTTTAAAGTTTGTTACAAAATCAGATCTTTTAAGACCTTCGATCTTCAATTTCTCAATTTTGCAGGAAATGTTTGTTCTTAAACTTAATTTAAATTTCCTAATTTTCTGGAAACGCAAAAAATTTTAAATTGCGCAAAGCTTTCCATAAAATTTTCTACATTTTACCTGGGACTTAAGTTAGTTAAACGTATTGCAGGTTTCTACATCTTACAAATTTTTCCAATTTTGAAAGATTTCCTGACTCTTCCAACAGGTGGTTTTTCTATGTATTAAAAAAAAACTTTTAAAGTTTGTTGGTCAATTTTGAAGTTTTCCAGTTTTTCAGGAAATTTCTGAAGAGGTTAGGAATTTTGTTTTTACCCTGTAGAGTAACCCTGCAGTTTGAACACAGTTTAAAAGTTAACGAAAACCGAAAAAACTTCCGAATTTTTTTTGTTGTTGTTGTTGTTGTTGTTGTTAACAGCAGAATCCAAAAAGAAAATGTTTGTAACTTACATAAATTAAACTAACAGATTATTACTGAAATTCTAACTAGAAACAAATTTATGGTTTAAAGTTTCCCCCAAAATTTTTACTTTGCAATTTTTAATCACATACATTGAAATGTAAACTATAACATACTTCAATCTCCCTAGAATTCTCACAATTACAGTTTTAAATCCATACATATTGAAAGTGAAAATTAAGTGCCAAAATAAACCGTTTTAATAACATTGCAAATGATCTGCCTTACACAGCCTGTTTATTCAAACAGAGTGGCGCAAAGCGACACCATTTACAAACCACAAAGAAAATTGTCTGTTTATTCAAGCAGTTTACCCCAAATGTGTCGTTGTTTACAAACCGTGGACGCATGATGCATTAAGGTGTTTACTCAATACTCAAATGTAGAGCAAGTGCTTTATACACAACCTGTATTGCCGTTTTGAGCTTCACCTGGAAGCCTTTAAGCGATTTAAAAGTTTTACTTTAACCTTGTTATTTCTACTTTGATTTAGATTTAAATAAAATTGTAACGTTTCTTGGAAAAGCGAATTCATTGCTTCTTAATAGTACTGCTTAGATTAATGAAGATTGTTTCATGCTTTTGACACCATCATCAATGCATTGCATTGTATAATAAATCATTCGCAGAATCAAATTTGATTGAAAACGCTTTTTGTTTACTTTGAACACTTTATAATTGGATTAAGCTATTACAAATGCAGCATCAAAATTTAATTTAAATAATATTGACGTTACTTGTAATTTAATTTTTAGTTGGCTTTCCAATTTTCCCGGCTGCATTTTCAGATTTAAATAAATATTTCCTGAAGAGGCTTGGAAATTCAGCTATTAGTAAACGATTATTAGAAATTATAAGCAATACTTTCGGGCTTGCATTCTAAAAGATTTGGACATTTCCAACAAAATACTGCGAAGCTTTAAAATCCTTTCAGATTGATTCGTATACTTCAAAACTTGAAGTAATCAATCTTTGTTGAAGAAATAATGCGAATTTTTAAATGTGAGTTGTTGACTTGAACGTGACTGTATTCCCAACGATTTCCTTTGTTTTCACCAACTAAGAAGCGGCTTTTCTCTGCACAAAAGCGTTATTAAAAGTGCGATAAATAAAGTATAAAGAAGTAAATAAAACCAACGTCTACAAAGTCAATGAAATCCATAACAGACGTGAATAAGTTGTGGCATTTTCTTTGAAGTTTTCCACGTTTAGACACTTCCTTTATATAAAAAAGTTTCATCGTTTAATCTACAAAAAAATCAAAGAAGTTAAAGGAAATACTTTGTTTGTGAGAAGGAAAAATTCGGGGCAAACAAACTCTAAGTAATGACCCCGAAAAAGAAGGCAAAATCGTCCTTTAGGACCAATTTTGTTTCTTTTCATAGCAACCTCAGGCATATTATGGAGCTGGCAGATGCTTCACGGTATCCATTATAGTTAAATTTGTTGTGGGGCCATTCCGTTTGATTTCCAAATCCGACGTACACAAAAGCTGTTTGTGCTGATATGGCTCTTCAATGTATTATTTGAGTATTTAATTTCATATTTCATCTTTTTCAACCTCCCAGTGTAGTTCCCAAACCTATAAACTTGGTATGTACCACAATAAAAGCTAGTAATAATTCACTCTGAACTACTGGAATGTCATTTATTTAGTTTAGCAGGCCTTGCACGCGTCCAGCCTAACTTAACATTCCTTGAAAGTCAGTGAAAGTAAACTAAATTAAACAATTAAGTATGTAAATGCTAGAAATTTTAACGCTCACGTTCGTGGTTAGAAAAATTAAGTTTTCGTTTTGCAAAACCTACCTTTAATGACATCAAAAAAAGGAAAGATCTTAACAGATGCGAAATATACAAAGAAGCTGGAATTAACCCAAAATTCGGAAATAAATGCCTTGCGATTTTAATAACTTGGATTATTTTTATCAATGCTGTAAAAAAAAATGGTCATGCTCAACGGACAGAAAACCTAAATTTTTACGTTATTTCTTACAGAAACATTGATTGCTTCAAAAACTGAAGAAATTCGAAGGAATTTAAGGGCTTTAAAGTTTCATAGTGTTAAAAGCAGCCTTTTATAGAAACTCTGAAATATTTTTTAAAAAATTGGCAGGTTTACGATGAAATTGCTGTAAAAGCCCTGCCACCTTATTTACAATGTTTGCTATGCCATAAACGTTGTGTTAACATCACCAAAAAAACTGAAAAAAGCAATCTGCCCAAAGCACCACAACGCAATAACTAAATCAATTTAATTAAATTTATTTAAAACGGCACAAAGACTAGGAATAAAATGTTGGATTTAAACATGATTAATATTTAACTTAAATTTTCCTGCTGCATCATAAAGCTTAATTCAGTTATGTGGTTTACAGTAAAAACTAAAATATGTTAATTTAAATACTGATTTATTGCACGTACATCCAATTAATATCGAGATTTTGCAAATATCTGTAAATCACAACGAGCGCATTAGGCTTTTTGGTTTATTACGTAGTGGGGATGAACTCAAAACCACGAAACAGCTTTTATTAAAGGCAAGATTTAATTTAAGCAATAACAGTTCGATTTTTATATTTTCAGGAATAATTTATTACAAACCAAGATATTTCTCTAAAGTCAAATAATAACTTTAAAAGTTATAATTAAAATGTTTGTTTTTGAAAATCAGCAAACGTAAAATTTTTATATTTTATGTTTTGAATGGTTTTCAGCTGTTTACCTTTTAAAATTAGGTGTACATCTTGATAATGGATCTCTAGCCCATAGTTTACTGAAATCATGAATATCTTGGCCTCAGATGGAAAATCTTATTGTGCAAATTATTTCAATTTCATCTTTAATCTGAAATTTGACTTGACCTATGTTAAATTATCTTCTGAAGTTTATTGTGTCGAGGACAAAATATCCAGAGCAAAATCAGACCATGAGGACTGGGAACATGGCTAATGTAACGCTGAGAAGCCCTGAAATGAGGAGAAGATTGGCAATCTAAGATGTAATAAGATGGGTGCGAGTGAGGAAACGTGAGTGGTACAATCATATCGCAAGGATGAACTACAACAGATTAGCTAACGTAGCACTGTTGTAAAATCCACAAGGAAGAAGACCACCGGGCAGACCACAAAAAGAGAACTAAACACAAACTGCCCTTTAAGTAATGAATTTGAATTCTAACCTTCTTCTTCTTCTTTGTTTAACCTTATTACACTACTGAGTTTGTCGTTTTTTGTTTCGATGCCAGTCTATTTCCTTCACAACCTAGTCTGGCCTTCCTCTTCTTCTTTTTCCCCTTTGGGACCATTCCGTTATTTTTTCGACCATCTTATTCCGGAATGAAATGCGCGGTGTTAACTGAAACCAGAAATCGTGACCTCTCATTTGCTTTTGTTAATCATGTGTAACCCAGCCTTCTATAAAGGATAAGAAAGGAAAGTCGAAGAAATGCTGATATCAAACTTATTTCTACATTTATTCAAATTAAATTAATTATGCTGGTTCCGTTCTGGCCGCTCAAAGGTGCATGGTCGGTGCTGACGGTGTGGTTGCAACCCAAGGGGCTGGTCGGTGTGGATGATGTGGTGATGATGGAGAGGTGGTGTCCGAAGGGCTTTGTGTTATAGTCTTTACGTGTGTGTTCCTGAAAAACAAAGGGGTTCAGAAATGTAGGAGCTTACTGAGGCTTGTAAGGTCTCAGAGTAACTCTCGCACGGTAATGAGGAATGGAATCGCCTCGTCTCACCTTTTTACGTTTGTGTACCTGAAAAATAAATCTCGTATGATGAGAAGGAAATGGAATCGAATCCTCTCATCTTCTAATTAGTTGTATTTATACAATAATTTTGGACAACCCCAAAATAGAAGGGGTTCCTTTTATCAAATCAACTCAAACTTCATAGTGGAGCTTAGGCTTAAAAAACTAATCTTTCTATAGGAATTCCATTATATTGCTGCCAATATACGTATATGGTTTCGTTGCAGTGTCGCAATGAAACGTGATATCCTTAATATTTGGCACATGGCCGTGCCAGCACGCTTGAGTGCATACGATTAAGCACTATAAAGCTAGTATTAAGAAACACCCTTTTGGGACATCGTCCCCTCAAAGAACTGATTTGAAAAATTCATGCAAAGGAAACGTAAACTAATATACCAGTAAAACGTTTCGTTTTAATGGCCATGTGCCCTTAAAAATCTGGCTAATTCTGAAATCTTAAAACTGTTTATAAAATCCATATTTTAATCAAAGAGCAGAAGAATAAAAGTTTAGTTAGTCGACCCCTTTTCCAAATGTCTATGATTAACATGCCCACCGTTACAGGTATTCGTTCGAAATGGCCGTACCACTAGATTGCATGATCTTCTAGAGTTTTTGTAATGGAGCATATAACCCACATTCCTCCCCAAATTTCTTCGGTTCTGAGTTTATCCTTCCCTGTTATATTCGCAAACATCTTCTGATGTTCTTATTTTGTCTCTTCATATGTCACAATATTTAGAACTATACTATGGAAAAGTCGCTTCTTGGAGTCTTTGCTGATGTTTGTGCCCCATTATATGCCATGTAAGGTTTTTGTTACTTGTTTGCTCAAAGTAATTCTTGTAACTATATACTTCACGCATATAGCTGCTGCACCTATCATTGAGCCCAAATATTTAAAAGTGCTACCTGATTGAACTGCTTGGTCATCTATTTTGTGTCTCAGTACCTGGACATATGTGCCCTGGAAATTAATTGTTAGAAAGATGCGGGTGAATAACAATATTGAATGATTATTACCCAAACACTAAACGAGATAGAAGGGGAGTATCACTACTGATAAAGGAGTCATGTAAGAAATATATTATTATCTTTGAACAACACAGTGAACGAATAACTACAGTCTTTTTTGGGAATCTATGCAATAAACGACAACGCCTCTAATAAGAAAATAGAAACCTTCTTTGATAAACCAGGAGAAATTATAGAACAAATATGAAAACATAAGGAACTAATCCTAGTGGGTTCTGATACAGTAAAGTTTCAATCAGTGAAGAGGACGTGGTAGAAAAATGTCGTTAAGAGGAAATGTATGAAAAAGTTCATCAACCTTTGCAGAGAAAATGGATGTATTGTAACAAACACAATATTTCATCACAAAGACATCCACAAACATATATGGATAGATCCAATAAGAATTGGAAATCGATTATAAACCTTCTAATAATGACAAAAGATGTTCCGAGGATAAATAGCGGTCGTGATTTAGTAGATTACATCTTCAGGAAAAAAAAATGCAACAAAAGTTCTCGGCATACTATTTAAGTCATGAAATAACCATTTAATTACACTAGAAAATTCATGTTACAAATTATCAGGTTTTATATTCAGAATGTCGCGGTCGTAGCTCAGTGGGTTCAGTGTACGTCTGACCACTGACATTAAGACTGACCTGGGTTCGATTCCCAGAATCACAAACTGAAAACGCCTGGCCGCTTCCCTCGGCAGACAATGGCAAACCACCGAGATATTTCTGTCTAGTAAGTCTTCTCTGGGTAGAAGTTCTGAGCACTTCCGTTGTTCGGAGCCCACGTAAAGCTCTTGGCATGCACACTACAGGTATCTATTGCGGTAAACGAGGGGTGTATTATTCGATCGCCCGTTCGGAGCCCGGGACTCGGAATTATTTTGACCGTCGAGCGGTGGGTCGTACGCCACTGGAAAAATGGCGCCGCGCCGATTTGTACAACTCACAGGTTCTTCTCTATTTGAAGCCACTTCTACAGGTGTTCTTAACCTCCATAGTGTGAGAAGTGTAATTGTTTTTCGATGACATAACGTCCCTTTTGTTGTACCCATTCTTGATTGTCTTGAATGTCGGCTAACTCGACATGAAGACACTTGGGTTGAAACACTGTGATTATAAGATGAATAAGAAAATTGATTAAGGAGAATTTTTGTGCCAGATCATGATAACATTCCTACATGTAAATTGTAGACAGTGGTGACAGATTAAATATAAAAGAAAAATAGGTAAACCTAGTGAAAAGAATATATCATAACACCAAGCAAGAATTAAGATAGGAAGTAAAGTAACAAATCTAAAGAAGGGCGGATTATCGTCCCTTTACTTTCCAATGAATACATCCAGCAAGCTTTGAAGGCCTACTTCGACAAATGCAAGATAATGGGAATAAAAATAGACTTTGCATTCCGTATTATTCGTGGACAACCAGAAAATATTTGCGCAACAGGGCGAGGACATAAAGTATATGTTGAAAATACCTTAGAGAAGAATATGAAAAATAGAGTCTGACAAAATTTCTAACCAAAGATAAGAATAATCTTTTTCAAAACCAGCCTATTTGAACAAATAATAAATAATTTCCTTGAAGATAAAAAGTAAAACAAAAATTCAAGTCACGAATAATATTACACCTGTGTATAGAAAAAATCGACTTCTTACTTTTTATAGCTTCCTGAAAATTTAAAAATTGGAAAAGCCTTATTTTCATGTATTGGTTATGCTCTTAAGTTACTTCAAGCAACCACCGAAATTGAAAACCGTAGAATGTCGTTGAAGATTATGATACCGAAAACAGATTTTTTCAGTTTACTTTTACTATTTGGTGCAGGTGATATAGCGGGCCATACCTTGGCTAAAATAATGCGTGAATTTATTCGAACTCTTAATTTTTACTGCTTTGTTTTAATTGCGTAGGTTAATCAATTGAATTTCCTTTAGAAAAGATATCAGAAAATTTAAAAAGTCGCTCGATTTCATACTAGTTATGTACAAATCGTTTGCTCTTAGTTAGATGTAGATGCGGTTCTAAATCTGCAGCGCGATAATTTCATCGAAAAGAGAAATAACTTCCAGCTCTAGCATTTCTAAATATATAAAAGATATCGCAAAATATTTTGTATCTACGAGTGGCATTTCTAGTTTTTCCTTTTTGTATGCAAAGTTGTTCATATTAGAAATTCTTGTCGTATTTCAGTTCGATGTTCATCGGGGCAAAGAACCTATTGCAATATTTGAATTGTTATATCAATAGAAATGGAATATTCGTCCTACATCAGATATTACTTGCGTATTCCTCCATTTTGCTCATTCTGTATTTCACGTAAACTCCCGCTTGTTCTTTTTATCTTCAATCACCCAAATTGTTTCCATTTTTAAATACGACTTCTCTCAGATTGTGCTCTGTGAAACAGTTGCTGTATTCATCTCTAAATTACAGGATTTTTCTTTTAGTCTTTTAGTCTTTTGTTTAATTTTGTATTTCCCAATATTAACTTTACAAGTTTTATATTAAAATCCAGATGTAAATTTAAGGAATTCTCCCCTTTTCCTCCCTTGGGACAAAACTTAATTGACTTTTTGCCCTGAAGCGTAACGGGGTACATAAAAAAGACAGTTCACTTGTTGCATTGACTCCCCGTTTTTTAAAGTTAAAGGAGTTTAATAACTTCTAAAAGTGATGTTTGTTTAGATATTTAGGTCAGTAGGATTAAAAGCGTGGCGTAAAGTTAATTCTACTCAGGACTCTAACTTGTGTATTGTTGCGTAAACTGATACGGAAGTTTGCTTGTTACTACTAACGTCAGTCTTCAAATTTAACGAAGTAGAACGTTTCCGAAATAAATGTATTCCCTTTTGATATTAAAAGTGACGTTGTAAAACCCACTGAAAGGGATGATTGAGAAAAGTTTTTTTTCTCGTAAAATTTTTAGTACCGCGATTTTAAGAGTCAATATTGAGATTTTGCGAGGTTTTATGTTTATTATCACTGTACAAACATTTCTCGAGGATTGTTCAATAGGAACCCGTTTGGTCTGCGCAGCCGCGACTTCATCGCCACGGCAACGGAATTCAATTGTTTATATTGACTGTTTAAGTACTAGTGACGCATCTGTCAAAAGTATTTGCTGTTTGTTTCTTTCTAAGCGTTGCTCTGCGTGCTGTTATTCAATTTTTGGCCGCCGAATGGCTTCAGCCAATGGAAATTTATACCAGAATGAAAACCGAATGAAACAAAGACAAAGGGAAAAGGAAATGAAATTAGAGGACAGTATGTACATTTTTTCAGCAGGGTAGAGAAGCATCGTAGAGCACAGGCAGGACTATCAATAGTGGTTGACGCAAATCAAGAGTTGGACAGCAATCTATGAAAGACTTATAACGCTAAACCTAAAAATGAAACTTTCCTATGGTGGTGACTTCTGTTGCATCCTCTGATGAAAAAACCTGGACACGTATTTAAGACTTTTCAAACTCAAACTTTGAATTTAGTATGTATTTTATTTTTAACCCTAACATGTCCCTAAAAAGAACAAGAAATTTTAACAGTAATCGCATCTATAAAATTCCCAAGATAACTTTAGCAAGCCGGAAAGAGCACCTAAATATTTAAATGGATTAAAACAAGTAAAGTGTGAAATATTACATCTCTCTTGCTTTTACGATGTGAAGTATAAAAGCATAAATGAAGTACCTACTGTACTACTGTAAAGTAACGTATGACTTTAAAAGCTTTTTTGTTCACTTGTTCGATATTTCTTGTTTGCCTTTTGTATATTATCCCCGTTGTTTTACGTTTTACTTCTTCCTAAACATTTACCCAATTCAGTTAAGCAAATTTTAAGAAGAGTTTTACCTTAATGACTAATAAATAACCTCAAAGTTTATTGAATCTTCGCCAGTGTTCATAAGAGTTACGAGCAGTCTACAAAATAGATGTAAATTTATAAAATTGCTGAAAATGCTAGTCGACTCTTTAGCTTTCAGGAAGTAAAATTACTTAAAGTTGGTGCTATTTCCGAATTTTATGAGAAATGTGACCTGGATATTATAATCTCGTGTTCTCGCGACTTTTAAGCTGAAACGAATGTGTTTCTTCTCTGGTATTTTTATTGTTGGGGATGAAAGTAATCAGTTTGCTCTTTGTTACGTAATATAAAATAAACTAAATATTATAAACTCTAATTTTGATAGCTTTAAAAAAAGCGAGGTTAATGTGTTTTTTTTTTACTTTTACGTTTGGAGTCCACTGCTTCGTTGTTCTAATTCTTCTTTCTTCGTTTTTCTAGTAATTCATTTCAGGGTCTTAAGAGTGTAGATACAAGATTTACTCAAGCTCAAATTAATATTCTTCATGTTGTTTCATATATTCTTCTATCTTTCCTCTTTTCTCCCCCTTCTTCTCAGTTTCCTCTTACTCCTCCTGGTTATTATCTGTTACAATTTTTTAATAATTATCATCGTCTCCTTTTTTTATTTTTCTTTATTTTAAGATTGTTCTTCCTGTTTTTGTCATCGCCAGTTTGCTTTCTTTTCCTCTACTTTCTTGCTACAGTATTGCAACCTTTTCTCTTTCTCTAATTTATTATTCCTGTTTTACTGGTTCGCTTTCAGTTCTTGTCTCTGTCTTTTTATTCGAGATGTTTTTATTTTTCATTTTTCCTGTCATTTCTCTTCCATTCTTCCTCTTTCTTTTTGTGTTCTTCGGGATCATCTTTTTGCTATTTCTACTTCCTGATTTTATATAAAATCTAAGATATTGTTGAAATTGATTACATATCTAACATCTTTTATTAACATTCGCTTTATTTTGTGAAACCTTTATGATATTTTTTCTTCTTTTAGTTTCCCTCTGCTCTTATTTTGTTCTTCTACGTTAGTCAACTCCTTTCTTGGCTCTTTGTTAAACATTTTATAGTTTTTCCTTTTTTTACTTTCCCTCTTCTGTCCTCCTTTTTTTTAATTTTAGTTCGTCGAGTATTCTTTCAAGTGCTTCTTTAATTTATCCTCGGCTTTCTAATAAGCTTTTGAAATTTCCTTCTTTTACCTTCAATCTGCTCTCATTTTATTCTTTTACTTCAAGTAATAGTTCACCCTTTCTTCTGGTTTTTAAATTAATTTTCGTAATTTTATTAAACTTTGGTGAGGTTTAATTCTTTTATTTCGCTTGTCCTTCATTCATTTTGTTCCGTGTAATTTTTCATCTGCGTCTTTAAATTGATTGCCCGTTTTATTGAACTTTCAAAATTCTGCCTATTTTTTATCTCTTCTTTTATCCTCGTTTTATTCATTTACTTTGATTTACTGGCTCTTCTTTTCTCTAGGTCTTCAATTTATTTTCAACTTTTTACTAAAACATTTAATGATTTTTTCTTCCTTTACCTACGCTCGTCCCTCATTTTATTCTCTTACCTTAGCTCATTTTCCATTCTTTCCCATGCTTCTTTAATTTATCCTCGTTCCTCCGCTTTATTAAGCTTTTCTGTTGATTTTTTTTAATTTGCTGTACTTCGCTCGTTCTGTTCTTTTACTACACTTTCATCTTTTTAATTTTGTTCTCAGCATTTTATTAAACTATTATATAATTTTTTCTTCATTTACATTCCTTATTCTTCATTTTATTTGTTTTTATTTTAGTTCCGTTGCTTCTTCAATTTATTTACTTTTATTAAACTTTTATAATTTCCGTCCTTTTATTTTATATCTTCTCCCCTCAACTTCTTCTGTTATTTCAGTTCATAATTCACTCTTTCATCTGCTTTTTACTTTTCCCTTTTTTAATTTCCCTTTTCTGCCTTCATTTCTTTTATTTCAGTTCATCGGGTAATCTTTCGCCCGTTGCCTTCCTCAACTTCTTCAATTCATTCGCGGCGATTTTTAAAATTTTCTAATTTGTTTTGTTTTTACTTACCCTCTTTTGGATGTTTTTTCGTCTATTTCTTCAGTTTATTCTCGGACGTTTACGATTTTGTCTTCTTTTACTTCCTCTTTTCTTCTAGTCCAGTCATCATCCATTCTTTCGTCTGCTTCTCCTTAATGTATCCTTGGCGTTTTATTTACCTTTTACCATTTTTTCTTGTTGTATATTCTTGTCTTCCTTTCTCGTTTAGTTTAGTTTTTTTTTTCAGTTTTGCCCTATCCTTTCTTGCTGTTTCTTTAATTTATACTCGGCGGTTTATTGGGCCTTTTTCCTTCGCTTATTTTCCTATTCTTCCCTCGTTTTGTTGTTTTACTTCAATTTACCAAACCTTCTTCCGCCGTTTAAATTTGTTCTCAACGTTTTATTAAACTGTTATGAAACGCTGTTTCTTTTACATTCCCTGTTCTTTCCTCATTTTGTTTTTTTATGCTTCCCTTATTTTACTTTCTACCTTCTCCCCTCATTTTATTCGTGTACTCCAAGTCATAGTTCACTCCTTCTTCTACTTCTTCATTCTCGGTTTGTTTTCTTTTTAATTTCATCACCTCAGTACATCATCCATTTTCTTTACTTTATCCTCGACGCTTTATTTATGCTTTATATTTGTTTCTTCTTTATATCCCGTCTTCTTCCTGATTTTTCTATTTCAGTTTTGTCAATTTTATTTCATTATATATGTATTTTATTTGATTTCATATTTAGTCCTATTTTTATGTTTCTTTCGTGTATTATGCTCAATAAACATTATTATTATTATTATTTTGTTATTTTCCTTCAGTTTTGCCCAACCTTCTTTTGTTTTTTATCCTTGTTCTTAGCGTTTTGTTAAATATTTATATCAATTTTTCCTCTTTTACATTCCCACTTCCTTCCTGTTTAGGGTTCATTTTTTATTTCAGTTCATAGTCCACTCTTTCCTCTCTCTGCTTCTGTAATTCATACTCGGCGGTTTTTATGATTTTTCCTTCTTTTATTTTCTTTGTTCTTCGCTCGTTTTGTTTGGCTTAGTCTTTTATCTGCTTTTCCAGCTAATTTTAGGCGTTTTATTGAACTTTTATGGCTTTTATTGGCTGTTCTTTTCTCCATTTTTCCAATTTATTCTCGACGGTTGATTTTGTATCCTTTTGCTTCTGGCCTTCTCTCCACGTTTTATTCCTTTACTTCAGTCCTCATCCATTCTTTTCTATATCATCAGCGTTTTATTTATGTTTTTCCTTTATTTTTTTCTTCCTGTATATTGCATCTTCTTCACTCGTTTGGTTTTATCCAGTCCTTTACTGATTCTTTAATTATGTTCTCGGCGTTTTATTAAACTCGTACATAATGTTTATGTTCATTCACTTCACTCGTTTTGCTTTTTAGTTCACCGTTCGTTTCTTCTACTTCTTTAGATTATCCTCGGATTTTATAATTCTGCCCTATCAGTTTCTGAATCTAAAACTTGTTGTTGATTGTAACATTTATCTTCTGTATTTGTTCATTTTATTCTTCACATTATTTTGTTTGATATTGTGTTCAGTTCTAAACATTCCATTTATTTTGTTATTAAATTTAATTTTTAAGCTAAGCTTCCAAAATATTTATTACAATTTAGTTAGAAATAAAAATACACTTATTTTCTGAACGTTTGGTTTCAACAAAATTTTCAGTAAAAGTAAAAAATACAATTACTTATACCAGACTAACAAATTTCACATTCAATAACCTTATTTTGTTAGCATATACGCTGCAGAAGTTCATATATAAAACAGCCAGTCACGTAAGGCAAAGTTCTTTATCACTATACCTACCACCTTCGTACTATGCAAAATGAAGTTAAATATGAACGTCTGACAAATAAGGTTGTTCCTTATACAGGTCGGGTAAATTCCATTTATAACACCCAGGTCCACTTCCACACGAGTTATGTTTAGTTTATTGCAGGCGGTAATACGACACCCAACCTAAAGAAGATAACACTGCTATTTTGAGCTGAAATACATGTACAGTGGACAAATTATTCTCTTCCTTTCGGTAATTTTAACTGCGTTTGTTATATAAAATACAACTTGTGAAAACACTAATTAAACTAAAAAAATCAATAGCACTTCTTCTTTCTCGAAGCTTAGCTTTACTAATCCATCAAACTTTGAAACTCATATGCTTCAAAGAGGTTAGGCGAAACTATAAATCAAATAAAGGTGCTTTAGAATTCTCAATAATGCAGTATTTCAAAATATATCCCATTGCAAGTGCAGAATTTTCTTCGTTCCTACAATCGTATCAGATTTGTGTAATATGAAGATCTAATCATTTTAGGGAATATAGTAAACTTTAGTTTATTTTCAGGAAGGCTTATTTGTACGTTTTACAAGATTCATTTGAGCTCTTTTTGGATCATTCTAGGCCCTTATTATACCATTAGCTAATTAAGACCAACTAACTAATCGAAGAATTATTAAAGCTTTAAGTTATAATTAGTTTACTATTTCCAAGGTAATTAAAAAGTTGTCGAATGTCCTAAAGAAGTCGTCTAAAATTTCGTACTTCGTGTTTCGCTTCAGCCTGAAAAATATCAGTCCGTGTTTGAGGAAACTCCTGAAAAGTTTTGAACGTTCCAATAATTATTTCAACTCATTTGTTGACGAAAATATCAATATTTTGCTTCGACTAAGAATTTAATCGGTTTGCTCCTAAAAAATCGATTATAATTCCGTATTTTTTCAGGAATCTCAATAACATTTAGCCTAAGAAAGTTTAGCCTGTGCTTAGGAGAACTCCTGAAAAGCTTTGAAATTTCCACATATATTTTCACGAAAATATCAATAATTTTCGTCAACTAAGAAGTAAATCGCTGTACTCCTAACAAATCGACTGTAATTTGCTAGATTTTCAGGTAGCATAACAACATTAATCCTAAAAAGCTCAGCTTGTGTTTGCTGGAACTCCTTAATAGCTTTCAATTTTCCAATAATTAATTAAACTCGTTTATGAACGAAAATAACAGGAATTTTCGTTAACTAAAAACTAAATTGTTTTGCTTCTGTAAAATCGCCTGTAATTCCGTAATATTTCGGAAAAGCTAAGAAAATTTAGCCTATGCTTGGGAAAAAACTCCTGAAACTTTCCAAGAATTATTTAAACTAATTTCGTGACGAAAATGTCACTTTGGTCAATTAAGAATTAAATTGTTTTACTTCTAAAAAACGCGACTGTAATTCCTTATTTTTTCAGGAAGCCTAAATACAGTTAGCCCCAAACAAAAACAACTTATGCTTGCGGAAACTCCTGAAAACCATCGAACCTTCAAATAATTATTTACAATCGTTTCTTGACGAAATTATGAATAATTTTCAATTAAGAATTATATCATTTTAGTCCTAAGAAATCGACTGTAATTCCCTATTTTTTCAGGAAGGCTAACATCGAACATTTAGCCTAAAAGAATTTCAGCGTACGTTTGTAGAAACTCCTGAAGAGTTTTAAACTTCTAATCATTATTTTAACTTATTTGTTGACAAAAATATCAATATGTACTTTTCGGCGACCAAGAATTAATTGGTTTTATTCCTGAAAAATCGACTATAATTACATGTTTTTTTCACGCAGCCTAAGAACGTTTAGCCTAAGCCAACTCAGCTTATGTTTGCGGAAACTTCTGAAAAACTTTGAACTTATATTTAAGCTCATTTCTTGGTGAAAATATCAATAATTTTAACAGATTAAGAATTAAATCGTTTTACTCCTGAAGAATCGACTGTATTTGGTCAGGCAGCCTAAGAGCATTTAGCCTAAAAAGCTCAGATTATGTTTGAGGAAACTCCTGCAAAGCCTTTAACTTTCCAATAATTATTTAAATTTGTTGCTTGGCAAAAATATCAATAATGTTCGTCAACTAAGAACTAAAACATTTTACTTCTGAAAAATCGGCTGTAATTCCCTAGTTTTTAAGGAAGCCTAAGATGAGTTAGCCTGAAAAAGCTCTGCCTATGCTTGAGAAATCTTCTGAAAGTTTCAAAATTCCTTTAAATGCGGTTCTTAAATTACAATATTATCAGTTTGTCTTTATCGTAACCAAAAAATTAGTCGTTTTACTCCTGAAAATCCCTATTTCTCAGATAATCTCCGAACATTCGGTCTGAAAAACTTCACCTTGAAGTGTTCAGAAACTGTTTCAAAGCCTTCCTAAATTAAAATATAATAATTTTCGTTAACTAAGAAGGTAATCGATTTACTACTGAAGAATCAACTAAAAGTTCCTAATTTTTCTAGCAACATAAAGGTATTTGACCCGAAAATTTCAAATTATGTTTAAGGTTTCTCCTAAGAGTTTTGCTATTTCAGAAATTGGTTTAATCCGTTTTTAAGTAAAAATATCAATAATCATTCTAGGGAGGAAGTTTTACTCCTGAAAAATCCACCGAATTTCAGGAAAAGTAAGCATATTCAACCTGCAAAAGCTTAGGATTTTGTTGATGTAACTAACTCCGTAGGAGCTTTGAAACTTTGCATCTAAACATATTCGCCTGAAGTTTTCAGGTAATATTTTCCCCTGAAAACATCAAACTTCGGTCCACTTTTAGATTAGTTGTTTTTGTTTTTGGCCAATCTAAAACCGAAAAATACTGGATATCTTTAAACTTACCTTTAAATTGAGAAATGGAAAAGAAAACTTTGATAAAGTCAAATTTCCTTACTGAAAGTTTCATTTCGGAAAGTTTCAGCGATTTTCAGTTAGTTTAATTTTTTTGTGATGATATTATAGCTGCAGCTCGGTCCTTAAAATTATAACTTTTACAGTAAGTTACACAGACAATCCTGAACGAAAAGCAACATTTTCTTCCTGAAAATTCCACCTGAAAATATGCAGCACTAACATCTTTTCCTGAATTTTTTATGTTAATTTTTAGCCGTAAAACTTTTAACAATTTTAGAAATCTAAAGCGTTACCTTGAATGAGAAAAAATTATTATTATCTCTATTAAAATTTTCACCTGACAGCGAACAATCTTTCAGTTAATAACCTGCGAGCTTCCAAAGGTTGATAGTGATAATTTTTGTCTTTAAGTTAGCGCATGTTAGATAAATAGATATTCAAAGGAGGAAAGTTTAAAATTACAAAAAAGGGAAGCCTGAAAAAATATTGCTCCCATTTTTATTGAAAAAATTGTGCTTAGTTATGGGTTAGAACTCGGGCTTACTATTGACTTTTAGCTTTGAAGGAATTGTACCAAAGTTTAGCCAACATCCTGGATATGACACTAAGAGAGAGAGACCAAAGCCTAGAATTAACAGATGTGTACAATCTCAGATTGTTGCTAACTTACTGAAAGCTTCTAACTAAAAAAATCTAAAAAAGGTAGTCAGAATTTCTGTTTTCATAACATTATAAACATGAGTAGATTATATTAATATCCACCCCACGTTTGCTATTTCTCTAGGGTAATAATCGCCCCTAATCCAAATTAGTGGCCCCAACGGTGTATTGTGCAGTCTAACGGTTACGATTTAATCTTTGGGTTCAGCAATTTAACAGACTTCGTAACTAAGAATTTCGGCGAACTGAACATAACCAGTTTTATTGGTTAACAAAATTCGACTTTCATTACTGTTGTAAAGACAACTCGTACTCGTTTGGTATTTTGCAAAAGCAAACAATGCAAAAAAATCTGTAGAAAATTGTCCAAGAGAAATGTGTGAAATTTTGATTTGCAATAAGAAAAAAAAATAATAATACTTCTGCTTTCCGTAGCCCTTATATAAACTGACATGTCGCATAACATGCACGAATTTCCATTACTATGGAAAAATTGCATTCGGTTCTTTGCATGTAAAATCATGTTTTCATGCATAACTGACAAATAATGTCTCTCGGGATCTTATAAAGTGGATTGCTGCATTATAGATAGACTTTGTTCGGATAGTCTTTTTAGCAATTTTCCTCTTCAATGAACTTGCAAATTGATTATGCACAACAGAGACAACACCTTCTTACTTTTTTTGAATTTTATTTTCGAATTTATATTTAACCAAAGATCGATTTGTTGTTTGTATCCTTCATTTCAGCTTTACGAAGTTTTGGAACTTTTTTACTTATGTATTTGAATGTTTTTTCGAAATTTTTACATTTTCGGTAAAGATATTTTTAACTTTTAGATTTTTGAAACTGATAACATTAGAGTTACATGTCCGAATACTAAACCACAATTTCATTTGCCTTTTCAAGCATGAAAGGGCTTTCGTTGTTTTAATTCTTGAAAACTAATCTCACTGCTATTTTGTTTTTATGACTTTTCTAACTAATCTCACTTTAACAATGTACTTTTATTTATTTTTCGTGACTTCCCTTTTACGAGGGTCGTTTGGAAAGTAAGGTAAACGACGTAAAGATGGCAGCACCACGATCAAAATCGATGCACGGCCGATAGGTTTAATCCTTCAAACGAGCCCCTGTCGAGTTTCAGCTCAGTGCATTGTGAGGTTATTGTTAGGTCACGCATCTTCAAAAATTCACCTGTTCACTCGCCAACAGTTTCCATTGCTAAAATCCATGAACTCAGGTTCGAATTGTTGAATTATCCGCCCTACGCTCGCGATTTAGCCCCGTCCGACTTCCATTTGTTTCCGAACCTCAAAAGATGTCTCGGAGAACAACGATTTTCCGACAACAATGAACTGGTTTATGCCATGAACAGGTATTTTGCAGACCAGGAAAAATCACTGTATAATGGCTTTGGAACATCGTTGGGCAAAATGTGTCGAGTTCGATGGAGATTATGTTAAGAACTAAATACAAATTGGTCAAATTTTTTCGCATTTTCTTTTTCATTTGCATTACTTTTCAAACGACCCTCCTAATCCATAATAAGCAAGCTTTTTCTTTTAACCTTTTACTTTCAGAACTTCTTCTCTAAAGTATTAAAATTGATCAAAGTTCAGAAAATCCTAGTTCTTCATTTATCTCTTCTTTTATTCCTGCTAGAATTGTTTCTGAGACCCAGAGCTTTACTTCTATATTTACACATTGTGTTACATGCTTTTATCTGTTTAGTGGGTCTGCCGGCTAATTCTAATTTAAGCCGTTCTTCCGGGCATGATTGATATAATTTTCTTACACTTTCCTATTGCAATAGTTCTGCTTTATATTGATATTACTTTATCTCTTGAATTTTAAAGCTTCCAAAAACTGGCCCGAACCACATGGTTGCCTGGTAACTGGGACTGGCAACAGCAACAGAATAAATTACTCTATCACCGCAAGCGGAGTTGATTAGTTCATGTCTGCATTATACATTATATAATTTGTTAAAGCAATTTCATTCAGTTTTTACGGCTTCAAATTGTCGTTGTCAATAATTAGGTGTTTTTAAAATTCAGAGGTATTTTAGGGATTTCTTTTGTAACTTTCAAACCACATTATTAGTTTCCTACATTTGAATCAAGCTTCAAAATTGTCGATTTACTTCGTAGTTTTCAAATTAGGTTCCACGATTTATAACAGTAAAGAAAAGGCTGAATATTTCCTCGAAGGGCAGGAAAATTTAAGGCTTTTGCATCGTCCTTTTGTTAAACGACGCAATCAAATAGTAAAAAACAAAGTCCTAAAAGGCAGAAAAGTGCCAAGAGAAAGAATTACAGAAGAGCCTGACACATTAAAAGTTGCACACCTATATAAGTTTCTTCCATTGATTGAGGAAGTAATTTATCGGCTTTTTGGACGTGGACCCATGAAGCACATTACTTCCGTTTCACAGACTCATTAAAGGTTTTCTTTTGAACTCCGTTCAAGAAATAACAATTCAGGAAGTTCAGCTCATGGTTATTTTCTAGAAAGAGGAGTGCCTCACTTGAAAGGTAAAGTGTGATAATTACTGTTCAAAAACGATAAAAATAGCTTTGACGGCTTCTTTCCACGATGCGTTCGTTGCGATTTATTTAGTAAATCTGTTTCATAAGCCTCGTTTTTAAATTACAATGCCGATCTTTTGATGATGTCAAGTTTTATAATTAAAAAGCTTGTTCTAACTTTTTTGATTAATTTAACTGCTTTGATTTTTTTTAATTAAATGAAAGTTTTACTGGAAAGACTTTGCTTTTGATGCGCTTAATAGGTATTAGATTTGGTTTTATATTTGTTCGTTAAAAAAGGGTATATTTGGTTTAAATGTGTGTTTCTTTATTCACTGTAAATTGATTCAAATAAATCCTGGTTGCTTTAGTGTAACAAAACAATTAAACGGCAATTTTATTATCTATCAACAAACATCAGCAATTAGAACTGGTTTAAGGCTTATTTTTAGTACGGTTGATTGACTATAACTACAAAAATTAAAGGTTTAAGCTTCAATATTTAAAACAAACAACTTGAATTTACTAAATCCGCTATAATTTCAGACTTAAACACTTAAATACTTCAAAGCGGATTTCGAGAATCTCAGCGTAAAACGATACATGTAAGTGGGCATCTGACTCTTATAAAAGGAAATGCTTTAACAGAACGGACTATGGTCAGTGCATCCATCAAACAGTCATGTCGTTAAGACGTCAGGTTCCATCCTTCGTACTCAGTGGTGTTTCCTACGATTTTTCTGTATTTAATTTAACGTAATCCAATTCATAGACTTGCTAATAGTCTGGAGTTAACCCTTTGTTTTATTTTACTAACTTTGATGTGTGTACGTACTCTCTAAAATTGTCCAAGTGTTTACTTGTAACTTTAACTTTAAATAATATTTGTAAAACCAGATCAAAGTCGGACAATATATGTTATGTTAGTTGAACCAAACTTTCAATACAATACCTCTCGCACCAAACCAACCCCTACGTGGCGTAGCTGGTTAAATAATTCTAAATTTAATTAACTTATTTTTATTAACTTCTATCACTATTGGTAAAAACCATTACGTTACAATATGTATCCGATTTTGTGGGTTTTGTTATCTCTACCAATCGTAATCTCCTCGCATATACTTATGATGTCACCTGTTGTAATGGATTTACACTTGTCGAATAGAATTATTTAAATCTTCTTACATATTTTACTGCATAATCGAGACAATTCCCACTGGGGATAACAGCATCCGCGAAGTGCATAGTGCATAGTGAACAGTTTTGGCAATATAGTATCTCCTTGGTAGACTTCTTGTTCTATCGAAAAGTTGTCTGCGTCTTAATGGCATCTGACTCATGCTTTTTAGTATACATGCTTTATGAGCAAAATATTCTGATGGTCATTTCTACAATCTGTTAGTGCTTTTAACATTACCTTCTGGTTAACAATATTAAAAGCCTTACGATGATCGGGACGATTGACTTATTGTACTTTAGGAATTTTTCAATAAGAACCTTTACAGACAGTAGGTGGTCATTTGTTCTGTAACCTTTTCTCTTGGTTCATGAGGCACCCTAGCTAGATCTGTATTTTTTTCGGCTAGTTTCCGGCTAGATTTCTTCTCTTTTGTTTTGCTGTCGATTCTTCCTTGCTTGTTCGAGAATCTTTAATTTTTCACTTTCTATATATTCTTCACGAGATGGGGGACCCTACAAACGCTCTATTTGAGGATCAATGAAGGGGTTCGATCTTGGCTGTCTTATTTTTCAATCAAAATCCAGGAGAATCATTGTGGCTATGCTCAATACGAAATCTTTCGGAGATATAAACAAATAGTTTTCGGGCCGGATCTCCGAGAAAAATGGTATTGAGAGTGTAGAATACGGGGTTCATATGGATCTTAGTACCCAGTTTACATCTTCAAAATAAGCACTTTTCCCATATACTTACAATAGGCATTTAACGTACCCTGTGATCAATTTTTGGATTCCCTCGTCATTCAGAAACGTGGTGACTATTGTCTTCAGTTCTTTTGTTCATACTTTTACAGCGTTTCCTTCTAAAAAAGGGCTAAGTTAGTGATAAGATGCCAGCCTCTAGGGACCAGGGTTGTTTTGCTTTTCCGGCGGCGGTATGGGACTAGCCGTTGTCCTGGATCACCGTTAGACAACAAACCTCTCCTGCGATTCGGAATGCCTCGTTGCTATTTCTTCACTACTCCGCTATATTTGTCCGGATTGTATGAACCTAATAAAAACTTTTTGGACCAAACGACAATTGTCATTAATTTCCTTATTGAGGGCATCTGTTTGATGATACAACTCTCTTTAAAACGTAAGAAACCATAACGATATATATCAATAATTTAAGACAATGCAATGCTTTGCCCATCTTTTTCAGGTAATACCTTACAGGGCAGTGATCGGTAAGACCTGTTATTAGTCTTACATTTGCTTTTTCAAAGTTGAAGAAGCTGTTCGGTCCTCTTTGGCGAGTAGTAAATAAATTTCTTCGCTTGGTATGACTCTTTCAGCCCATTTTCCCATTTCCGAACCTCCTCTGCCACGTGGCTTTTGTTTATTCCACAAAACGGTTCTGGTCCAGTAAATGGCGCCCCCGCTCCTTCAGCAATTTCATTCCCTTCAAATCCTTCATGCACCGGCAGACACATTAAAATTAACATGTGTGTGGCTAGTTGCTATAGGGCCTTTTTGCAGTCCGAGGCCATTTCTGACTCAAAACTGTCCGAAAAAACATAATTCTTAGTTTCTTCTAAGCCTTTTTTAGTACAGTTTTGAGCGCATTCGTTTGGAAACTAGTTAATGCTTCCTAAAGATTTCGATATCCTACCTTTAGACCCTGACAGTTCTACAGCAACCCCTTCGTTTATTTTAGAGCCATGGGTGTACCACGCACTTGCTTCAGGATTCAACTTTAATCCTTCCAATTTTATTTTTTATTATTCTGTGGCGGTATATGGATTGTAGTGCACAGCTTTTATTCAGATATAAACCGTTGCAAGGTAAAGAAGTATATATATAGTGCCTCGGGGGTATGTAACACAGTCAACGTGTTTTAAATATCTGTCGTAAATTTCAGTTTTTATATTATTTTCAATTTCTTAGCGCTCACTTGAAATCTTACAAAATGAAGAACAAGAAGCAAAAATATGCAAATTAATATTATAATAACTGAAGCGTAAAACACTGATAAAGTGAGTTTCCACTTTGGAAATAACGATTTTTACATTAATTCATGAACCCTAAATCGAACAAACTACAGCAACTTTATGAATATTTATCAGTAACCGAACAGATGTCTTGGAAATTTCTAAGTAAATTTACAACCCTCTTATATTCTAATTGAGCCTTTACACTCAGCTTTGGTTATCTAATTTCCATTTAAGCAAGTCCATTATTTCTAGTTTAAGTAAAAGAGCTTCCGGTTCAGGTTTTTAAAAGCTTCCAACTAAGACGAAATATAAAGTTCAAGAATTGCACGTTAACTTCTGAAAGCTTTAAAAATTTACCGTCGCACTAGGCGTAGTTTAAACCAACACATAAAATTCTTACTCAGATTATATGAGAGTTTTAGAAAACCAAGTTATTTTTATGAACCACCGTTAGACAAGTTTAATTTCTCTAGGAAAATACAAGAGTTTTAAGAATTTTAGAACATGAAATGTCGTTTAATGCTAAGAGGATTTCTTATGTTGTAAGATGGTTCGCTGCGATTTCGTTTTATTACGTTGGTGTTTAATTTGCTTCGAGATTGGACAAGCTGAAACTATGTCAGTTGTTGAATGTTAAGTTAGGTTGGTAATGTTCTATTACCTTTTCTGATATTTTCTGAAGCGATTTTTTTTATATTTAAGGAAATCCGCTAAAGGGCTTGTCTTGTCTAAAACGATTAAATTTCAGCTAAATTATTCGCAACGAGTTCCAGAACTACACTAATCATAATATTGAACTTAGATAATTAATTAATAATAATAATGGCCTCCAATCTAGAGCCCTGCCCCATTTTAAGCTCTAATTATCCGGTTTTTGCGGGGATAGGAACCCATATCATCCATCACTTACTTTCTCTACAACTATTCGTGTGTTTTTGCTATATTAACTAGCTCTTTCCATTGCTTTCTATTTTCAGCTTTCGTTCTCCAGTCGTTTATCTCCATTTTCCTTATATCCTCCATTACCTCATTCCGCCATCTTATTTTTGGTCTTCCTATACATATCGGTTTTGTGGTTATCCATTTCGTTGTTACCCTTATTGCTCCTCCTTTGCTTTCATAAGGTGACGTAACCATCGTCTTCTCTGCGATTTTTTTGCTTTAGCTTTTTCTTCTCATTCTATTTTTTAGTATTTCGTGGTCCATTTTGGCTGTATACTCATTTTCTTCTGTTCTGTTGGTATTCTTCTCTCCCATATAAGCGTATCGTACTGTGACGACGATTGGTCAGAGGTGGAGGGTGGAGGGAGCGTAACCATGATAGCGGACTTCCATATATCGGATAGCCCTTTCGCATTGCCGCTCGCTCTCATCTTTTGTATTTCTTTTAGAATTAACTTGAGTGTCTTCCAGTATTGAATCTTAGCTTTCTGTACCTTGGTTGCCTATCTGCTTTTTCTGAGCTTTCTATGCTTTTAGGTGGTGTTGTTGCAATATTATCCTTCTTGTTGGAAATGCCTGCAGCTGTTGTACTTCTATTTCTAATTCGTCTTCTGTGTGACTTTATTAATGCTGTGCTATTAGTTCTAGCCTTTGTTTCGCTTACCTTGTCACTCATCCGTAATTTTGGGTATTATTTTTTCATTATCTTTTCAATTAAATCACTGTACTTTCGTCGAGACGGCAGTTTCGGTTCGAGCATACGTATTTTGTAGTTATTCTAAGTGCTGTTGTGGTTTTAATACACTTTAATGTTTCCATTAAGTATATGTTCCCAAGCAGTTTGTAACGATTTAAAAAAGGTATCCACATAATGAAAATGGAAATCCAGAAAACACTAAGCTTATATTAAAATACCAATTCTAGCATGATCTAGGATTACTTTCAAGCCCATATATTGAACTCCAAAGTTCGTTTTAACACCTACACCCATGTTATCCTTGATAATTAAACTGTCTTCGCCGATTCAGTTATACGCATCCCGACGTAAACGTGGAAATGATTCGAGTCAATTATCTTGTTATCGAGTATAAGCGATTGCAAACAGCGATATTGTACAACAGGCTGTATATGCAGTGGACGGTATTATCAAGGGATTTGTAGGGATAGAATGCAATCTATCTTCTTTCTACGGACGTTTGAATCGATGCAAATCCCCGCAAATCTCTACACTGGTGAATTTAAGTCCCTCAGGTGTGTATGCTGTGGCTTTTGTTTCTTGCCGGATGTGTTTTCCAACTAAAATTCACATAGTTTTGAACTTTTTAGAATTGCTTTTAATTGTAATCGAATAAAATTAAATGTTCGAGATAACTTTGATAAAATTTTTTATTTTAATTTGCGAAAAATCTTACTTTGTCATTGTTTCAGGTAAGGGTCTTGCTTCTATCTAACCATTGGTCGTGGTAGTTCGGACTGTAAGTAAATTAAGCATTTACTTTTGTTAGCTTAGAGGAAACCAGACGTTCAAAAATAAATGCCAAATTTTCGAGAAATTTTAAGTAAAATACACAAAAAGAATAGGAATTCTGTTAACCAAAAATACTCCAACGAATAAGCATACTGAGAAAATCCTCGGATCTGTTCGGAAATGTTCGGAAAATTTCAAACATTCAATAGTTTAGAGCTGTCAAGAGATGCAAAGGTTTGAAAGCATTTAGTTCATATTTATAGGATCAAAATGGTAAAATATAATTGGAAATCGAATTCTAAGCCATGTTCGTAATATTCCGAGACATTAATAGGGTTCTTTAAATGACAGGATTTCCAGAATACGCTCGATTAATTTCCCCCAACACTAATAAAGAATTCGTGTGACTCGCACCTACTGTATAGAGCTAGCACTTAATCAGTCAAAATTTGGAACACGCCTGAAATTAATAGCAAGGTGCAGTTTCCGTTTAAATTAAACCATTATATCGAAGTAGGCGATATAGCGTGTAATTGTGCTAATTATAATACCGCCCCTGCCGTGTTACTAATCAGGGATGTCAAGTTATGTCGAAATTTCACAACTACCACCGCAGAACATCTCCATTTCGTACAGATTACGAATAACAGTTTAAACTTGTCCCATTTAATATATATTATATGCTGTTATTCTAATTGAACTTGATTTATTCATAAACTATATGAGAATTTTCAAGGATTTCCGTTCAATGTCATGCACAATGCATTTAGCTGGAGTTTCGCTTACATCTTAACCGAATAACAAGCCGTAACACGACAATTAAGTAAGCCCGAATGATCCCCTTCATCTTTAGTTGCGTCCTAAGGCAAAGGTCTTTTAAAAATACTCGCCTATTTCCTTAAGTACAATTACTGTGAGAGAGAAAGACTTCGAAACTAGAAACATTTATTTTTTTAAGTAATTTTCAACTTAGAATATAACAAAATCTCCTGAAAATGATTTAAAAAAAATAGAAAAATTCAGTTTTTGGCCAAATTTACCTTGGCGTCAAACTTTTCCCAATGCAATAAAGATGAAGAACAAAACCAATCAATTAACAGTATCTTTCCAATTCATAACGATTAGCACACTTAATATGTACATGTCCTCATATATGAATTAACAATCATGTTAACCAATTTCCCAGCCTGTTGTTTGTGGGATGATCAGAGATTAGAGGTCTTCGTTCGTATACCTGGCGGTCGGAGATACTGTAACGTGCTGCCCCAGAAAGAAGTTCTTATTCAAAGTTACTGGCTTCATATTGTCGTTCATAATCCTCAGTGATACTGTTTTTCCAACCTTGACCAGTGCTTTTCCCACCAGTATCCTGTCATGGATTTCATATCACGCACAGCCTCCATCATTCACAAGCATTCCTAATGAAAGTGTCCTACACGTCTCCGTAGCTCATCTCCAGCTAATAGTAGTTTTGCTAACCCTCTGAAGCACATCGTAGCAGAACATAATTTAAGAAGCGTTCTTCTCTTGGTCTTTCCGTCCGTTGACTATTATCCATCAAATGTTTTTTCTTTTTTTAAGTGATAACTTTATTGGCAATCAAAATATCTAACATCATCTCAGGTAATATTGTAACGAAGTGGGTTTTCATTAATTGTTAGAAGTTAACAGAAATCAGTTACTTACTTCAATTTGGGTAGAGTCTTTTGACCAACTTCGTCACTTGATAATTTGCTTGGATTTTACGAGAGCCTTTTGTTAAAAGTCGACTTCAACTAACATCATGTATTTAGTATGAGTGCTTTAGATTTACAAAGTTGCACAAATTATTATAAGTCTCAATTTAGAGTAAATACTTAAACGGCAAAGTCCATGAAAAGAAGTCAAGTATTTTATACAAACATTTTAACAAGTCTTAAGTTAAAGTTAAAATAAAAACAGTCTTACGTGAATATTACTGGAAACATCGTCTTGGAGGGTGTCGATTGGTCGTAGATACTGCAGCTTTGATTAATGAACATAACCATGCCTTTAGCGTATTTCAAGCTGAGTATTTATATCAAAGAATCAACTCCTTCTTCTCGATTTTCCCAGTATATTATCTGTGCGCACGCGAGATATCGAATTACTTGGTACAATGCGTCCAGCGTACGTGCCTTTCTGGCATTCTTGAAAGCTACAATTACGATACGCCGTACACGTGTGTATAGCCAGTGGAATGACTTTACAAAATGAGCTCTGATTATTAATTTTATATTTTTTACATTCAGCTTTGTAACAATGTCAAGTAAATATAGTACTGGAGCTTGGGACTTTATTCGAAAAGGTTCCCAGTGGCTCCTTTAATTCGTCAGATCATCTGTCCATTTCATCTTAGATCTGCCAATGGATGCATCTGCTGTCAGAGGTTCCATGATATCATCAAAATGACTTTCCAAGGTATTATAATGTTTAACAGCGTATTGTTTGGTGACATTTCGCATATATACAATGTTTAGGTCTGTAGGTTAGGTACGGTCTAACACAACCATGGTGCATTTAACTTATCTCGAAGAGATTTCGACTGAAAGCGTTTTGTAATATCGACATTTGAGTTTCCGGCACACTCTCACAGTTGGCTTCCGTATGTCCAAATAAGGTGGATTATATAAACATCTCAGGATAAGTAAAACGACATTTTTCAAAGATTACGTTTAGTGATAATTTTCCTTACTTAACCTGCCACGTGCTTATTCTGCATTACGACATTTAATTGGGGATGTTGTTGCCCCTTAGATGCGCGGCTAGATTAAACAATGGAGAAGGGTGGTTCGAAACGGTAAAACCCCTTCAGTTAAAGGTGGTCGTAATAGGGATGGAAATTGTTGTGATATTAAAGTCACTCAAAGATCGAAAAGGAACCCACCATAGAAGATTCCCAAGGGCTCGAAGGAAAAGGGGTCGTTGCTGCTAACCTACTGCAAGATGTGACTTACCTTGCTTGACTGAAATGCTTACTTTACAGGAACTCTTAAGACTTGTAGGCAGGCTAACACTTTATGCATAAAACCTTAAACAAAACACTAATACACAAAAGGTGATCGGGAAGGGCTGAACACGGTAACAAGGCCAAACTAAATTGACAATGAAATATTTAATGAATCAAAAGACAAAAATGAATACAAAGCAATTACACAAAAGACAATCCAAAATAATATGTTGAAAACAAATAATAAAAGTTATGCTTACTTTAAAGGACAGTAGAATTGGGGGTACTATATTTACGTTACTTACTGCAAAACATTCACAAGCTTAGCCCCTCAATCCCAAACAAAATATAGGAAAGACAAACATTAAATCAACATTTCAATAAGCACCAATAAATTTACACATGCAACACAATACAAAAATAATATCTTAAAATTTGAACTATAACTTGAATTGGCCAACTGACTGCCGGCGACCCTCAAACCTTTACAATGTGGAAATAAATCTGCCAACAAGCAATCCACAAAGCCTTCTTACAATGCCGTAAGATCAAACAGATGGACCAGTCACTGACTACTTTAAAATACAGGTTGCAAACAAAACACAAAGTTAAAACAAAAGAATAGTACTTATTAAACTCAAAACAAACTGAAGAATGTTAACATCAAAAGGCCTGCCAACAAGAGGCAGTCGTCGAAATTGAAACTGACGTTGAAAACAGCGGCAAAAGCAGGTGCAGCGAAAAGATGGTAGAAATGGATTACCTGGCCAGCTGTTGGTTCTTGGTCAGGGAGCACGTGGCAGACATTAAATAGGCTAACAGCAACGAGAAGATGGTGACCTTCCTCCATAAGGCGGGTGCAAGACAAACAAAGAATATTCCAAAGATTGTGGGTTTTCTGGATTCCGGGTTAGGGAAGATTTGTGATCAAAAACTTTAACTACCACACATAACTACTTCATTCCGCGACTATATGGCCTTCCTTGGGATTATCCGGATTATACCGTAACAAAGGGAACTTTTACTAAGACGAAACATATTGAAACGACTTTAAAGAATTCCTAGAACTGGAAGGGAATAACGTGCCGATTTAGCCTTAACCTTCCGTTTCCTCCAGACTAAACGAATTTAAACTGTATCAAAAATAAAATAATTGATACGGAATCAAAATTAAGGGACAGGGCCGTACTGAAGAATCTTAACAATTCAAAATGACTCGAAAATCCCAAAATAACACGGGATTGCAAAATCACGTGCCAAACCAAATTCTTTAGTCATTTTGACCTCAACTGTACAATTCATGAATAACGGGCTTAACATAGCATTTATATCAATTAATGTACCTTTCTACTGCACCTTGATAATCAGCAGATTCCTTGATTTTACTAAGCATCCCTTCATCGATTTTCTCCATACACTTCTAAACATTTATAGTCTGCTAAAACTTTCTTACTGATTATGTCAGCCACCCTTTTAGGTTATTCTATTATAATTTCAAAATGAGTGGAAGTTATCTCCATAAAACTGCACGCTAAAACATCCATACGTATGCTAGTTAAACCACTAGCCCGATTTGATAAAACCAGATAAATATAAACAGCGAGCGGATATTTTGTTAAATCAATCGGAATGGGCACGAGCGTATCTTTATTAAATTTATGACCAATAAAAGGTATCAAACCAAGCGAAGTTATAGAATACAGACATTCGTACAAATAGAAGTCGAACAACCTTTTCCATTTTATTTTCCAGAAAATCCTTAATCCTACGTCATTAACCTACGATCTTTGATTGTTTCAAACATTTCTTTTTTGTAATAAAAAATTAACAACTTGGGAACGTAGGCTATGCACTCTGAGTTTTTGTTTTCACTTCTTAAATAAAACCTTGTTCCGGTTTCTTATTTTTTGATTAAATTTGTTCGTTAAATTACTGAACATTTGCTCTTTTGAATGAATACGAACTAATTCCCAAAAATTCATTTTAATTAATTTTGTTATGCTTCGCAAAAGAATTGATCATATATTTTGTGCGAAAAGGGAGTTGACTGAAAGTGTAAGATGAGAGCAACAAAATAAATATATTTAGGTATCGTAATCACTAATCACGAAACTTTGAAAACGCATTTATTTGGAAACTTTCCGGTAACTTTCCCAAAACTCAATTTGTTGTTGAAGCCGTGTTAAATAGATTTCTTCTTAATAGTATTTTAGACTTATAATTTTTCACTTATCACTCTTCGGTTCTGTTACGCGAAGTGCTTATTTGATTTTTAGAACTGTTAGAAATCATCAGAAATTTATCAAACTGGATAATTTGGAGGAATTAAATTTAAATTGCATGTAACGTAAATTTCGTCGAATCAAAACTAGAGGGATGTAAATCGATTAGCGTTCAAATATTCGGTTTGTTCGTATTTTAAAAAGGTGAATGTTCAACTAATTTGTATATTTAAGCAGATTAAATTTTCATACTTTATTAAACAAACATAGGGGCTTATTTTTACACATTTTTGAGATTTTATAGATTAAAAAATTATGATGGGTTTATTTATGTGCGTATTTTAAATTAAACATCTTTTTTTAAATCATTCATGCTTCATTTATGCGACTTTTAAGAATAATAACAATTAGACGTTTGTGTTTGTAAAAACTACTTAATTCTAGGAATTTGTTCGTAAAATATAGTTATTTGTATAACTAGGGAGGAAAGCCATGTATTCTCTCCCGCGGATGAAGTTTAATGCCCGACGCGATAGCGGAGGGCATTAACCATCCAAGGGAGAGAAGAAGGCTTTCCTCCAGTGTTATACATATAATTTTTTCTACGACTCACTTTTAAAATCATTTCGATGATTTATTATTTTAGATTTCCTTCTGAATTTCGTTTATCAAGATACAGTATGTTGTGCGTCGTTTCCATGGTAGTGTTGCTATAATTCTTCTCCCTAGGGAGGAAAATTTTATTTTCCTCCCTAGGGAGAAGAATTATTTATTTTTCTCCCTAGGGAGGACATTGCCTACTTTCGGCCCTAATTTCAAGGAACAAAAGCCTACTTTCGAAACAAGGAGTAGAAAAAATTGTTTTTCTACATATTACTCACTAATATTAATACATTTTTACAAACGTGAAATAAGTTTCTTGAGACCTTCTTCAAAAAACTTTTTGAGCTGTCCTTATTTCACCTGTTTACAACAATTTTGACTTCACGAAGTGAAGAAAAAGGATTGCCGTTTCTTCATTTTATATAAGCATTTCCCTCTTGCTTTATTCAGATTTATGATACATCAATTTCCTTGATTTCGCGCAACTATTTTTAGTAAAATATATTTTAGCTTTAACAGAAGTTTAATGACTTTAAAGCTTAAAATTGATTTAAAATGGATCAAACCGAAGGCTTTTAAAGAGTAAAAGATTTATTGCTCGTACATTTGTTGTTTAGTAAGGATGACACACCGAACTGATATATTTTTCCGATAATCTTGGTTATAAAAATAAAAAAGCCGTTATTGTCAATTTGGCGTTCCTATAAATTACCAGAAATACAAACCTGGTTTTCTGGTCTTTCCAAAAGTAGCATCTATTTCGATTTTTTTCATTAATAAATTCCTAATTTCACCTGCAGTCAAATTCTTTGTATATTAAAGTATGACGTACTAAATTTCGTTTATTTACAAAAAACCAATATTTTACTTAGTTTTATTATTACAATTTATTTTAATTGAAGTTTCCGCATGAAATTTCTTAAAGAAAAATAATTCAAAGTAATAAAAGGAACCTGCGTTAACGAACGTAGTTTCACTTTATGAGTTCAAGTTGACACGTTTTGCAACCTACAAAAAGCCAGAGTGATAAATGAAGAAACGAAAAGGGGACACGGTTCTTTGTTTCGCCCTTAATAAAAGTGGAATAGCCATTTTCAGTCGAGCGTGGGCAATATTTTCACTGGCAATAGATCGGTTTCCTTCTCTTTTTACCAGTACGTTGGAATTGGTTTCAAATATTGTCTTGACTTTATTTTGACTCTTTGAATTTGATTAAACCGAATTTCCTATGAAAATAAAAAAATATATTTTTGATACATTCACAAGTGAATTTCAGTTTTGTTACTTTCGGAAACTTTTGGCAGTTTTAATGTTGAATTTCTTATCACTAAATAATCGTCAATAATTTCCATCCATCTTGTAGAATTAAATTAACAATTATTGTTCATCCTGATAAGACCCCAGAAACGTTAGAATTACAAGAATATTGCCAGCCCAAAATTCTGATTAAATAAAATCAAAAATAAAACGCGTGAAATAAAAAAGCACTTCCCTTATACGACTTGTTTGGAATAAAACTCCCGAGACAAAAGTCTCCCTTACTCGACAAAACTTATCCCAAGTGACTCAAGTTAAAAGGTTACCCGAGAGCAAGAGATATTCACGCGATAATGAGATAATGCGACCTGTAAATAAATGAAGAGAAATGTAGGTGCAAGGTTTTGTTCTGATGGAATTTCGTTTTTTCCTTTCGATTTGGAATTGTAACAAAACGAATTTACTCTGAAATTAACAACACTTTAACGACTTTGGTTTTATTTTAAATCACATGGTGGGGAAGTCAAATTAATTTACCCTTAATTTTCCTTTATTTCATTTGGAGCCGATCAATTAAAATAAACTTTCAAACATTATTAATCCTTTGGCCTTTAATTGGTGCAACAGCACGTAGGTGATAATCAAACTTCAACACCAAGTTAAAGTACCGAATCAAACGAATCACATTATAATTACTTTATGTTGTAATTAAGTAAAACTTGAACATGTTCTTAATTGCATTCGAGTTCGCAAATCGAATTTCTGAAACTAGGAAGTTAGAAACTTTCAACTAAGTTTTAGTGTAATATGTTCCATAATTACGTTAACTGTTATAATCTTATTGTTTTGTTTAACACCGTAGAATGGGGACATATCTTATTTAACTCTGTTCACATGGTTAACTTTAATAAAACATGCTCTTTGATATGGTAAGGCTTAATCTTTGTACGTATTTATACCTCGTTTATGTGTGATAATTAAAATAAAGTTAGAATATTATGCCAGATCCAGGTCGTACTTTTAAAACAAAAAGGAATGCACAAGTTCAACTGAATACGTTGCTTTGAATTTGCAGAAATGTCTTGTTTCTGCACAAATTCCATAAAATTAACTTTCGAAAGCTAATTCTTAATTTTTTTTTAGTTAAGGGAAATTCGAGTTATAGCTTCTATTATACAGTTTTAACCTGGCGAAGAAAGGTAGTTCTGGGTATAATTACTAAAAATAGAGAAGTGTAAATTAATGTACAAAACTTCACTTTGAAAGAAAGAGTAATATTCAAAAGAGATTATATTGCAATAAGCGGAATTAAGGACAAGGTAACGAGAAGTTTAAATAGAAAAAAGGCTATGATAATATATAAAAACAAGTTCCAAAAACATATACACAAAAGTAGTGAATATTCCCAAGGGCAAACGTCAGCATTGATAACCAGATAAATAAAAATAAAATACGACGACATAAAATTTAAAAATATTTTAAGAAAAATACTCAAAATATAAAAGGTATAAATTCGAAGGGAAATTAATGAGAAAATGGAAAATAAAGCAAAGTAAAGGGAAACCCGAAGGAGTTCAGTAGGTGTGAAGGAGATAAAGAGAATACTGAGAGAGGGATCAGAAGGAAAAAAGTTAAAAAGAAGCAAAGAAAAATGATTAAAACGAGAAGAAACGAAAGAGAACGTGAAAGTATAACTAGTCACATACAACCAGAAAGGAACAAACAGTGGGAATCAATGAAAAAACGTAAGCGGCGGTGAACGGTTCCAACAGAATGTCTAGGTGGTTGGGAACGGGCAGCATTCGGCGACGTAAACGATAGCGAGCGATTCCAGCAGTTTCCAGGTGACTGGGAGCGGCAGCGGTCCGCGGCGTAAACGACGGAAAGTGGTTCCAGCGCGGTTTGGAAGTGGCTGGGAGCGGGCAGCGTCCGGCGACATAAGCAACAGCGAACGGTTCCAGCGGACTTTGAAGGCGTCGGTGTCGATCAAACAGGCAAGGATGTCGATCATGATCAAACGGCGATATCAATCATGATCAAGCATACTGAGAGGTTGTTAATTAGGTGGATTCTGCGGTCATGTTATAGCCCAAAAATTCTATGCTGTTTTCCCATTGGCTGGCGAGCAGTAGCAGAAGTGCAAAATCACTGTATTTTAATTCTTCGTAAATAATTGTCTCAAAACTAATTGTTGATTTATCTGGTGGTTATCATCGTCCTACTGGCGTCATGACGCGTCACTTGATACCTCACTCGATGTGATTGTTTCGAGTGGGAAAGGGTTTATCATGTTTTGAAGCATCTCGCGAATAAAACCGCTAGATTTTATTACGCAGATATTTTGATAAGGTTACGCAAGCAGTCGACTTTAAGTGGAATTTGATGTTAAAATGTAGCATCTTTCAGCTAGATTAAGATTACGGTAATTGCTTCTTGCAATTAGAAAGTTTTTTACAAGTAATCGCCATTATTTATGGGACGAAATTTAATCCCTGGGCACCGTGGGTGGGTAGGTCAAGGCTTGCGGTCCATGGCTGTTAGGGCGTGGCGAAATAATTTTTGTAGATTGGGCTATTTGAACAACGTACCCTGGAGCCTTTCTTCATGGGGTTAATGGAAATTGAGCCATTTGCAACGTAGAATACAGTCGAACTAGTAATTAAGACTTCATACATGTTTTTCGTCCTCAGATTAGGAAGACTTTATGATTAGGGATTTTTTAGAAGGTTCATTTTTTTGGTGAAAGTGTTAAGGATTTTCTGGATGCCGATTAAAGCAGATTGAGGGCACAATATCGAAGGATGTGTTAATTTAGGTGAATGTTCTAACGGTATTTTCTTTTTTCTTTGATGCTGATTGTAGCGTATCGCCGGCAAGTCGAGGACATATTATCGAAGATTGAGTTAAACCTTTAAAATAAAGATGAAAACCAATAAAAGTAATGCAACGTACAGTAATGAAGCACAGTCAATGAAACAGTCAAGCATAAGGAAAAGGAAGAAACGCATACATAATGAAATTTAGATAAAATTAAATTGTAAAAAAATTAAAAAGTACATGGGAAAGTATAATATCGAAGATCATTAAAAGGAGAGTGTCCAGTTGAAGAAGCAATAAGTTAGGAAGAGGTTGTGAGGAAAAGGGAGAGAATGAAAGGCAGGAGGAGAGGAAGAACGAACGAGGAACACCTATTTAAATTTAAAAACGAAGCAAGTTTTCTTTCCAGTAAATAAGAAGATAAAAATGATAAACTTTCCAATACACGTTTTTTTTTTCAAAAAGATTAAAAGATTTACAGCAGTTCAGCTAAAACGATTTAATATACTGAACCTTAAACATTTTAGCACGGGAAATTTAAATAAAATTTTTATTTAAATACTTAAAATGGGCTTTACTAATATGTGAAACGTCAAATAACAGGAAATTAAACAACGAAATTATGCAATATCGCTTATAATGCAATCCTAAACCTCCATCATTCCATTTTAGTTTAACAACAAAAAAAATCAACTTTATTTTTCATTAAAACTCTAAGTCGTATTTTATTTGGAACTTTACGGGAAGAAAATAACGCCAGAACATTTTCGTTGCGCTGTAAGTGAAATCGTTTTATTTTAAAACGGTCTTAAAATGCACGATTGTCTTTTGGAACGTCTCTCCTCTTATTTAATTCGTCCTCTCAAAATGCCGAACTAAATTGCGCGAATTATGCGCGGGTTGGGCCCTCGGGAACTTTTTACAAATATTTTAAAGAGATTTATTATGATAATTACGGTGAAACCTTTTTGCCTAAGTAATTTGAATAATTCTTTGTAAATACAAGTTACGCACAGTTAAAAATGAAAAATATCTCCGAGCAAGATATCGTTTTTAAATAATTTTACCATTTGATTACAAGAAAAAGGTTTTAAAAACAAAAGCTTCAGTATCATTATTTAGGGATTCATTTAGTCGCAAAACTGTTAAAGACAGGTGATTTAGGAGGCCATGAACCAAGACAAAACTGGTCCTCTTGTTTAAATAGAATTAACCCTTATATAAAGCAATTTTAGGTAATTTTATCAAACACAGACATTCAGCTTTAATAACCCTTAATCTCTATTGTAACTATTATTAAAGACAAAAGTGAATAGAGACACTAAGACCAAGTGAGAATTCTCAAGGCGTTCAGATTTTATCCTCATAAACTGTCATTTGCAGAACTAAACCGGCTTCAAGAGCAGCTTTTTGCTTCGTTAATTCATCCCTGGCGTGGAATTCGCTTTTAAGCTTTAAGACTAATGGACTTTACAATGTTTACCGATTATGTAAGTTATTTAAAGTAATATGCTGTGAGAAAATTCAATAAATTAACAATGAAATCTTGGCTGGTAGGCGAGGAAATCGTTTTAAAAGTAAAACTTGCCTAAGGAATGATTAGGGAAAATTTAAATGTTTGCTTAAGTTTATATTACTAAAAAGTGTTTTGGTATCCTTTGAATTATGTTCTACTCTATGGTGAATAGCCTAAAATACAGACGTATAAATAATAATACATTAAAATGCATGGATAATGAACGAATGAACGTGACCGCATTCAAAAAAGGGACCGAAACTACAAAATGAAAAGATGAAATTCCATATCGCGACGTAATGTGGAAGAACAGAAAAATTAGAAAAGTGAAATAGGAAAGGAAATACATACCACTTTCACCAATAGAAATACTAAACCTAATTAAACTGAAAAACAAAAGACGTGAACGGCATTTAAGAACACTAACTAATCAACTCACTACAAGTCCGATGGAAACTGGATCACTACTAGTTCAGTATGTACGAGTATAACAAATATATAGAAGGAACTTTCGCAATGCAAGAATGCGGCAGGCCAAGAAGAAGCTAATACGACCCTTAACAGACAACAACATGTCATATGTCACCGATGAAGAAAAAGCCATGTACTAGCTTCACACTTCAAACAAGTCTTTACACCAAATGATACGAACATGACTCATAGCCATTTTCAAGAAGTGAGCGAAACTATCAATGGCCTCATTAGTGAGAATCCGAGCGAGTTTGCACCAATGGTATCAGCAAAAATTAAGGAAATTATTATCAAAGCTCCAAACAAAAAAATCCCCTGAGCCAGATTTAATAACAGACTCCATACTGAAACAACTTAAAATAAAATCATTCGCGTTCTCGACAACATCCTTTAAATCATGCCAGACTTGGTTATTTTCCACATAAGTAGAACCATGCTCTTATACTACAATTTCATAAAAGTGTGAAAGCTAAACATAGTCCTAATAGTTATCAAGTTTAGAGAAAATACACGATTTCAAATAATACTGGATGGGCAAAACATTGTACCATATTGTAACAAAGGCGAATGTAAAACTATTAAAATTATAAAATCTAAACGTGGATGACATCAGTTTATAAGAGGTCATTATTCTAACGAGATACACGTGTAACGTGTCGAACTACATCTTATAAGAATGCAAGATAAGGCACGTATATGAAGTGCAATGTACTGAAACTTGACACCTCATACGTGCTTCTATGTAATTCCGCAGGTCAGCGAACTGCTGACAGCAGCATTGTTGTAAGATAACAAGTAGACATTTCCCACGCTCATATTCAGAGAAGGGGTCAATTTTCTGTATAAAAGTTAAACGAAAATAAATTAGAGACATGGTTTATATCCAGCCATCAAACAAGCAGTACCTACGGTAAATTGACACCCTTCAAGATGATGTTGCAGTGAATACATGTAAGATTGTTTTATATTTTAACTTAACTCTAATTTAGAACTTTTAAAAAATTTGTGTAGATTATTTAAATCGTTTTCTGGACTTAGTTATGTCTCTGCGGTTATTTGATCAACGTCTGAAGCTTTTCCATATTTTAGTTTGTTTAGGGCCGCTTCTGTTTCACATTTTAGGATATCAAGATCCTCAGTCTAGTAATACTCCTGGACTTGGTCGTCGTCATAGTTGTAGAATATTCTTATAATCCACAGAATAAAATTGTTCGCAATATTTTCACCACGTTTCAGCTGTTCCCTGAATATCAGTTATCAAACGGCCTTCGTCATCTTCTACTGCCCAAGTTCTCGATTACAAATCCCTCGTTTTTATCCCCGTTTTTTTGAATAAATCTCTAGCCAGTGCATGATTTTCGATTTCGGCATATATGCTGTAGTAGTAACTATTTCTTTTTCTAAACATATCGTCTTCTACTCGAAGTGGCGTGCCCTTTACAGGGCTTTGCTGATCTTCTCTCCATATGTTTGTAGCGTACGTGTTAAATCGCTTACATACACGGAAGTACTTGCACTTCTACACCAGAGAAGGCTTAGTAGTCAGAAATATCTTGGTGGTTTGCCATTGCGTTCCGATGGACGCGGTCGGGTGTTTTCGGTGTATGTGTGACAATGGGAATCGAACCCGGACCAATCTTAATCTCACTGGTCAGACGCATGCTGAACCAACTAAACCGCGACTGCGACTCTAAATACGTATAAATGATCTAAATTAGAAGCTAACGCAGAGATGGACTAAACAGGGGTGCTTTCCCCGACTTTAATGGATTTTGGCTCTCTTTGTACATGCTTTCTTTATATATTGATTACTTAATCAAATTTAAAAATTCATTGCTTAAGTTACTTAAATCTGCTTATTTAAAATAATCCTTCATAAACTTGGCGCCTCTGAAAAACAATTGTCAGTCCGCCCTGCACTAAAGTACAAATCTAGCACTAAAATAGTCAGCTTTAGTTTAAGCTTTACATAAACCAAGTCTGTAATACTGTGTAGTTTGTACTCTTTAAGTAAAGTCGACCGCATTTGACCTAAAGACAATTTAATAGCCACTCCCTGTTCAGCTGAAAGAATAAAACTAGTAAAATGTACTACCAAATTAACAAAACACTCCACTCATTTTCAAATTACGTCAGAAATGAAACGCTGAAACACCGAAGCCGTTTTTTAACATCGAAAGTAATAAAACGGACGTATTCCACCGTTCTGTCTCTCGTTCACCCATATGTCTAATTAAACTTCGCCGGACCGCCCTTAGGGATCCCAAAACAATTAAAACCTGTCAAGAGCACTTATAGCAGTTTATGCAAACCAGGGCTCAATAAATAAAATACAAGGACAGTCGTCCTAACGATGATATGGAGAAAGTTTGGCCATCTCTGCACTTCTGATATCAATTTTCTCTGTATTATTGTTCTGGAATTCCGCAGTGACCCAAATTCAATTGCACCACCCTGAGGGACTCGGGCGTGGATTACTCCTTTGTTAGAATTAGACGAAAATCTTGATCGAGGTGGACAAAGCTTACTTTGATTATTGTTCTTGAAACTAACGTGTTACAGATACGGTACTAAAGGGTTTGTTTTCAGGCTTTTTAACTTTAACTTCTTGCGAGAAGCGCAGCAAACGAACAACAAGGGTGCGTTTTTAAGGGTTTATTTTGCAGTATATTAAACCTAGTTTTAAACGGTCTTGTGGCAGTTCCGGTTACTGTAAATCAATTAAATCTGTGATTAAAAGAAGCATAAAATGAATATGCTGAATGTGTAGAAGGGAGATGCACGATTTTGGTATGATAATCGGGCATGATTTAGGTATAAGATTGAAATAGATATCAACTGCATTTAAAAATACGTTCATTGAGCTTCTGAAATGACCTTATTATTCAGAAAATTCGTAGAAAAAAAGGGTTTAAAAAATTAATCTTTGAATTGTTCTGACTTGCAACTTGCCAAGCTTTTAATTTTGTTAACCTGAATTTTACACCCAGCTCCACAATAATTAAGAAAATTTTACTAAATTATCGATTTAACCCAGCGCAACGCCGCAAATAACACGTAAGGGAAAAACAGAAATTTTCAAGAAAACTACCTAACTGAAAGCAGTTTCAACCAGACAAGAATAATTAAATTTCCATAAATTACTTCTACTAAACCAATTCAAATCAAGCAGTCCATATGATATTATTAATTCCAAGAGATTTAATTTGTTTCATAATAAATGATAAATTATTTATCAGCCATACACCCACCGAATACAATTTCCAAACCCTTGGTTGGCATGTCTTATTACACTGAACAGCATTCGTTCTCATGTTATACTAGTTAATTAGCAGTTAATTTCTATGTTGTTTAAGACATACTTAGATAATCAAAAACTGTCTGTTTTAAAACAATTGCTTTTAAAAAGTGGCCAACTGCAAAATTGTAATATAATTTTTCTAAAACTATAAATTCCGAGTAAATGTAGCTAGTTTTTAGGTGAAAGCTTCCATGAATTGTTTCGTTAGAAGTTGCGATGAGTTTTTAATTACTATTCAAAACTTTCCAGGCTCTATTTTAATTAGTAGTTAAGAAATAGTAAATAAAGAATGCTTGAATTAAGTGCAATTTTAAACTGAAATTTAAATATTGATGAAACGTTGTGAATTTGGAAGCAAATTTAAGAATACCCATGATTAATTATAAACAAAAATAATCAGTGCTTGGACGTTAAATTTAAACTTTTTCATTTTTAAAAGTGGGTTTTTTATCTGAGGTGATAAATTGTAAGATTATATGGCCTTCTAACTAAATTAAGAGCATTCAAAACTCAATGGATCGCCGAAATTTTCAACGATGTGGGAGCTGAACCTCTCCTAGCCTGTAGCAAATCAGAGACCTTCGAGGCGCTTTACATATTATCAAGAATTTGAAATTTCCTGCCCAAAATACGAGGATTAACCTAGAAATTCCATACAGACCAATTTATTTCAAACATAATTTAATTGACTACAAAAATCTGTCTAATTCTTAGACAGATTTCATCCCCTTAAAAAATAATTCGTTGACTTTGCATTCACTTCTTAATGTTCCAGAAAAGGCCAATCAAATGGGCTTATGGCAAGGGTATTCTGATTACGAATATTTAGAAATTCACATCACTTGACCTAGCTTTTTACTGCCGTATAGAAAACACATCTTGCACAGTTGACAATACTGTAAAATGACAAAGACTCACAAATGTCATTAATATTTGAGTAACATCAGATGCCACTCTCTCTCTTCTTCGGCGTGTATCTGTCCAGTGTTGGGTGTACGCCTTCCGCAACTCTATCTTTCTCTGTCCATCGCCTCTCTATGCCATGATTTTCTTAGGTCGTCTTCCCATCTCATTCTATGCCTTCCGGTATTTCACTTGCCTGTCCATGGTTGCCATACGGTCCATCTCTTATCTTGTAGGCCCATGACGTGGCCAGCCCATTTCCATTTTAGTTTTGCCACACTTCTGATAACATCATCAACTTTTATTCTACTACCCACACATTCATTTGTGTTATGGTCCCTCAAGCTAACGCCAGCATGGCCCTTTCCGCTTGCTGTGCTGTTTATAGTCTATGGATGGAATGTTTTATTAGTGACCAAGCTTTCGATCCGTACATATGTAACATTTGGGAGAACGCATTGATTATAGACGTCTGTTTTTAGATTGAAACTATATCTTATTTTATCAAGTCGTACTCTTCGTTTGATTTCCCTCTTTTGACTATCTATTTCAAATCCTATGTACTGTCCCAAATATGTGCATTCATTAACTGTTTCTAATATTGTATTATCAGATATGATTTGTAGATCATGCGTCTAGTTACTTGCCAAGATCTTTGTTTCCATTTTATTTATATTGAGACCTATTTTACAGGTGACTTGCATTAGTTCCGTTACCATTTCCTGTAGTTACATTGCACTCTCCGCCACAAGTCGGTTCGGAGATGATTTGGATGTAGCAGTAATCTATGTTTGTATCTCTGAAGGCTATCCATGATTGACCAAATCAATCTTTTAGAAGTCGATGAAGGCAAGATATGTATTTTTATTCTATTCTCTATATTATTGTACTATCTGTTGCCTGAGAGAGTGAATTTGGTCTGTGGTACTGTAATTTTTTCGAAATCGTACTTTCTCCGTGGGTTGGTAGCAATCTAAAGAAGTGGATATTCTATTTGTTATTATCTTAGTTATATTAGTTACAGTTTTCGAGGTCGTGTATGTTTCCTTTTCTACGTAACAAAACAAGTACAGAGTATCTCCAATTTGTGGATACTTTTCCTTCATCCAAACACTTATTAAATACAGTTTTCAAAGATCGTAGAATAAGATTACGTCGTATTTCCTATAGCTTTGTTTTTCGTCATAAATTTAAAAGCATCTTTATTTCCTATACACTCATTTCAGGAATGTCCTCTGTGTAATGCCTTGTTAAGACTAATTTGACAGAATTTCGAAATTTAAAAATAATTTAGCAGAAAGGGCCATTGAAGAGAACCGTGGACTTCGAGTATATTAAGACTTGCTGATGGGGACGGAGTGATTCGGCCGAAGAGAAACAAAGTTCTAAAACGCATAGAAAGATTTCATGGTAGACGAAAGGAGGGCCAGATTAACGGGGTATTAAACAGATTAAACTATCTGGACTAAAACAATTAATATTTGAAGCAGGTTTTAATAATTGTTTTGGTTACAGCTTACAAATTAGGCCCTACTTTAAACGGATTTTAAAATTGTTTCAAGTAATGATAATTTTCTTACTGACTTCTCCTCCTCCTGATTCCACTATCCCACGCAATAACGTAGTGTTGTTATGGTAGTTTCCCAAGCTTCTCTGTTTTGGGCCTGGTATGATGCTTCACTAAAGGTGTAGCCTGTAAATAATTTGATTTGGTCAGACCCTACGTTGCCCTCCACAATCAGTCTTCCTGTGCCAACTCCTAGTGAGGCATGTCCAAAATACCCTATTATGTTACGATTTATGGTGGTCAGTAGTCTTACATTAGAATATCACCCTAAGTTTACTCAGTTAATGCACTTGGTCGTGCAGGAAGTTTGTCTTTACAAATGTATTGTTGTTCTTCAGTTGTCTTATCCAGTGCAGACGTTAGCTATTAATATATCTATTCTTATCTTACTGGGTGAGGCTTCCAAGAGGTGTTCTATCAACATCCATTTCGCTTTGGAAATATATATTCTTTGCAAGAAGTTATGCAGTCTACAAGGTTGCTGGTTGCATGCCTGGTGTTATTAACAAGTTCTATATTTATCTTTATTCCTTCTATAGCATCGTGAAGTAAAAATCGCTTTCAAGTTCGCACTAAAGAATGTAGGCGACAGCACAGATCCCTGTCGGACTCCTTCTTTTATTTGTATGTTTTCTGGTACAGTTCCACATATTTTTACTCTTGCAGACTGGTACCAGCATAGGTTGACTATTATTATTGCTTTAGAAGTGATCTGTCTCATTGTAGTCCCTGCACTGTGGCCAATAAGACCTATTGCATACTCCAAATCGATGAAACATTTAGAGGATATGTATTTTTAATGAAGTGCAGAATTTTCCTTACATATACCAGCCTTACCTTTTCTTCGGTCAGTTTTTCAGCCCCAAGAATGCTACGCCTACTACTAACAAAACCGTCACAGTGGCATAATAGATGGAGAGCGGTTTCTTCCATCTTTCCACACTCTCTACACGTTGGTTCTTCTCCGATTTCCATTGTGTATAGATGTCTATTTCGTTAACGGTGGCCCGTAATTACACCCGCCAATAGTCTAGCATTGTTCTTACTTATACTGAGCAAATTAGCCGTTAATTTCTCCAACGAACCCTCCAGAAAGACGTTTGACTGCCTTTGTCCAGGGGTTTCCTTGCAGTGTGAGTAGGTTGGCTATAATCATCATATTTTTATTATCTAGGTCAGTTACCTTCAAAATTGTTATGCTATCAAAAGCACTATCAAAAGCTTCAGCGAAGTTTATAAAATAGATGTACGCGTCCCGGTTAATGTTTCTGCATCTTTGCATAAGTACTGATAGAGAGAAGGTGACTTCCCGAGTTCTGAAGGAATCCTAGCTGAGATTTGATTATATTTGATTCGCATTTTGCGTAAATTCTGTTGTGGATGACTTTGTTATAATGTCGATCGAACTAATTAATTTTTAATTTATATTGATCACAAGTTTTTGTGTATAGTTTCTTGGGATCGTAATGAATATTGAATTGGCCCACTCAACTGTGCTGTTGAAAAACGGTACTAAAATTTCAAGGAGTTAAGTAACATGAAGTTTTCGGAGTGGATACCCTCGGAATCATGTGCTGCTTCATTGTTCTAAATAGATAACCTTGATAGCTTTTTCAATCTCACTTCTGGTGATGGGAAGACATGATACTTCATCATCAATGTTATCAGTGTTGTGTCTTTCTGGACGTTCATTGCGAAAAAGAGTTTCTATACAGGGTGTTTTAAAACAACGTTTAAAGATCTTGGGGGCATGTGGTACGGTCGAAAATAAGGCAAAAGGCTCCAATACAAATAGGTCCGCAAATCAATCGTTTACAATATAACAGCGATTGTTCCCAGTAGATACATTAAATACTCAACGATAACACGTGCAAGTAAATATGTGCTTATCGGTTTTGTTTGCTGCGCAGAGTTGGCTTTGTTTTATGACAGCTTAATTTAAATTTTTGTTCAATTTGTACTGATTACAATGGTTGCGTATTGTTGCGTATTCAAATGCTGAAATGAGCGATATGGTGTTTATGTACGGTCGTGCCAAAGGGATTGCTTTAAAAGCACGTCGCCTTTAGGAGGAAAAGTTTCCCGATCGCCAACTGCCTTAAAAATCATGAAAGCAAATTTATTCTGCTATTACAATAAAATCGCTATTATCTCGTAAACGGTTGATTTGCGGACGTATGTGTATTGGAACTTTTTGCCTAATTTTCGACCATACCACATGCCCCCAAGATCTTTAAACTTTGTTTTAAAACACCCTGATGTTTTCCAAACATTGGGAAGTTTTGATGTCTCTGCTAAATCGGGTTCTAATTAATGTTGTGGAATCTTGTTTGGTCGTATTTCTTTGTACATGTCGTGGTGGCCATACTTTTCGTTGCATTCTTCTTTTAGCCAATCCTCTGATTTTTATATACACGGTGGGCCAAATTTATTTGGAACCCTTTTTGGACTTGAATAACTTTTTTGGTTTTGGTCCGATTTTGATGAAATTTGAAACCCATATTAATAGAGCATATTTAAGTTAGAATGTAAAAGACTAACGGAAAAACTTAAGGGGGATCTAAGTAAGGGGCATTTTTATAAAGCCTTGCTTTCAAGGTCGTTGCAAAAGTTACCCTGTTAATATTTAAATTCAAAAAATAGTAAAAACTATTAATAAGTATCCGGAAAGACTAGCCTTAAAATCGTATTAAAAAACTTTAAGCGTTCGGAGCAAAATGAAAGGCATTCTGAAAGGCCATAAATATTATTTTTGTTAAATTTATTTTTTAATTCAAAAGGAAAATCCATCGAAATTTCAGATTGCTTTCGTATATCGTAATAAACCCGTTTATTTTGCTAGTGTTTTGCTAGCGCTGTTATAAAACTTTTTTATTTTAATTAATCTTCGATATACGGATTAATAACGATTTTTGTAGTAGGCTTTGAAACAAAATTTTTACGTTACTTATAACAATTAAATTCATTATGGATGTATCCTCCCTTACTAGTTTTTACTATTTTTTGAATTTAAATATTAACAGGGTAACTTTTGCAACGACCTTTAAAGCAAGGCTTTATAAAAATGCCCCTTACTTAGATCCCCCTTAAGTTTTTCCGTTAGTCTTTTACATTTTAACTTAAATATGCTCTATTAATATGGGTTTCAAATTTCATCAAAATCGGACCAAAACCAAAAAAGTTATTCAGGTCCAAAGAGGGTTCCAAATAAATTTGGCCCACCGTGTATATGTATGACGGTTCTCTGATGGTCTTTGTTCTTATAATTCCTTCAGTTTTTCACTGGTTGCATTATTGCGTCAGTGTTACAGTATTTATTTTTTACGTATTCTTTCTTCAGGTGTTGCTTGCACGTGTTTTCGATGGTTTGTTGGATTTTATTCCATTTCTCTGTGTTAAACAAAGATCTGAGATCTGAGGAACACAAACGCTTCCTAATGTATAAATGCATGTGGGAACTGGGAACGCTACATTTATTAAACCGTTGGATGCAGAATTGCAAATAGTAGCTCTAGGAATCATCACCATTTTGCCGATATGAAGCCTACGATATTTATTTAAAAAAAGCTTTACTTTAATTGTAATCATATTTTATTGTTAAAGTAAAGTAAAATAATAATATATACGTTTAATTAAGGTTTAACATAGATTTATCTCTAAATTTGTAAGTTGGGTTGCCTATTCCAGTTGTAAAGGAGCGCGTCTTACGTAAATCACCCAGTATAAAGAACCGTTTAAAAATGGTCGAAACATGCAAATATGTAACAGTTTTATGACGTATGCCCTTTTTATAACTTCGAGTTATTTTCGGGTTTATTTTCACGTACGAAAGCAGTACATTTTTGACCTAAAATTTTTGATTATGCCTATAAAAGTTTTATTGTAGGAATATATTGAAATATAGGCGGTATTTTATGCATGCAAAATATAAAACAGACGCAACAAAAATTATGTTCGCAATATTGTTTTAAGTTGTAAAATCTGACACATCCAGAAGCACAAAAATAAATATGGAATGACCATTTTATTTCGTGCACAATTTCTTTTCTTTAGGTTATTCTGAACTTATGTAGTTTAAAATTCCATTTTTGTATACCAGCAGTCCACTATATTTTTCTATTTATAGAAATGGTTGAAAAGGGGGCCGATTTTACAATCTCCCGATAAAATTAAGCTTCAGATATTTACTGTTATATTATATTAACAAAGATTGCCAAAGAAAATATATGAAAGTTACCAGGAAATTGAAAAACGGTTTCAAGAACTTCCAGAAAATTAATTTGGTAACAACAAACAAGCCTGAGTTAATTTCGTATGACAAAGCTATTGATAATATTTTAATTAAAAACAAATGTAGAACTTTAATAAATATTTATTGGTCCATCTTACGTATTTTATCCAATAAGCCCAATACTTTTAATGTAACACAAAATATACTCATTTTTTAACATATTTCAGTTTCGTAAAAAATGAGAAACGAAGGACGATTAAAATTTATTAAACATTAAACATGAATACAGAAATGACGAAGTCTGAAGGGTCGTTCTCCGAGTATTTTCTCAGTAATACAAATTCGTCCATATTTGATGTCTCGTTTCGTTCTTTGTTCTTCGTTATTATAAATTATGTAAAACATGAATTGTCGATTTGTCTTGGCTCTGCAAAATTGAATGACTCCGAAAGTGAATTTTCGTGATCGGACTAAATAAAGTACTTATTTATTTACAGGGGTGCATTTCGACACGTCAAGTGCCAGTCTTGTAAACGAGATCACGACTGCTATCAAGGTATACGCGTACGGAGTTGAGGATTTCACTAACGATCCCCGAAATTCGAACCGTTCCCTTAACACCCAACTTTCCTGCGAGGGCGTTGGGGCGGCACGTTGGGACACCGGGGATCGTTTCTTCCGGTATCTTCGTAATGTAAGCGTTGAAACGGAAGCTGGCAAACCAAACATCGAGTTTACACAAGATGGGGTCCTTCGGGCTGCCGAACTGAAAATCATGAACCTTAGACCCGGTATCAGTAAACAACTCGTCTGGGAAGAGGTAAGGATCTGTCGTTTTATTTTTACTTTCCTGTAATTTTACACTTTAGACGTTAAGATAGTCATCGTAATTGGTTTTGTCCGGTTCCACTTTAAAGGCGTCGCGGAACCCATTTAGGGGAAAATGTCACAACCCTTTACCCTGTTCCCCTGCTCTAGTCGCTGTATATCTCGCAACCACTTATTTGTTTTAAATAGGCAACCACCAATACTGTATACGGTATACCTGCGATATATGTGGGATGTGTTGCCTATTCAGAGCTAATAAAGGGTTGGGAGGTAAAACAGCAAGTTATTCTCCTTAAAACCTCCTTAAAAACTTTTAAGAAATTATTTTTGTTAAACTGCTGCGATCTTTTTAATATACTACAAGATTCATAGCGTTTGTTGTGGTCTTAGACAAGTCTACTGAATTATTAATTTTGTTAATACTTGTTTTTCTTATTAGTATTAAGCCAATTTGAATTTTATTAAATAAAGCCGATGTACAAGGTAGCCAAGTTCAATACTTCAAAAACTAAACACTTTAGGACAAAATAATGATTTATTTTTATACCAAGGAATTTTCGCAATTTTAGGGACACCCTGTATATGTAAGACGTTTCAGGATTGTGAAACAATTTTCCAAGTCTTTGAGGTACTTAAAACCGAATCTACACGTTAATTTGTTACTTCCTTGCGTAAATCATTCGACAAGTAAGGCCTGCATGGTTTCATAATAAAAATTGTACGGAGATCGGAAATAACTCAACAGCTCCATCTGCTTGCTTATCTTGCAAGGCAGCGAACGAATTTAAAACGTGTTTTTGCAGCAAAGGTATTTGTATGCAAGATGAGCGGCATTGCAATTGTAACGTTTGGCGTTTAGTTTTAATTCATATGGGATACAGGCAACTTCGTGTGTTTGGAATTTTCTGATTCATTCTGAATTTGTAACATTTAAAAGCTGTAAATTTTTTTCGTTTGGTGTTGAACGTTAAAGCTGGTGTGCGTGATGGAGAAATTGGCTTTCAATTTCCTGTTATGCAGTAAGATAGGGCAAGTGTCGTTGCTACATACTTTCTTTGGGGACGTCGTTTGGCCCTTTTTACTGTGCATACCCATACTTCCCTCAAAATAACTTTTGCGCTTTTTTAAATGTAATATATCACTGAATCTGACAAAAACAACTATTTTTAGCAGCGAGGGATGCCATTACCTTTCTGAAGCATTCGTCCCCAAAATGTTTACGTTTTCATAACCATATACAAGATGAGATAATAGTATTTTATGTATCTAGGACGAAAAGTAGATCTTTAAGGTATGAGCAAGTTGTTTACGGCCGAGGCGGGTAGCCGAGGCCGTAATTACTTGCGAGTACCTTAAAGACACTTTTCGTCTGAGGTACATACATAATTTTATGTCATACTGTTTCTAAAGTTGTTAAATCATTAAAATAAATCTCCAGCAATTTGTAGCAGCATTAGTTTTAACTAACTAATCTAAGGCGCAACAATTCATATCTCCTAGCAACGAGCATTTATAGAACAAAAAGTGACACTTTTCGTTCTAGGACTTTAAAATGATACTAGCACTTTAAAGTGTCACTTTTCGTCCTATAAATCGTCCGAAAAACGTTGCTTTAGAAACGAGTATGACATAAACAAATTTTTAGTATTATTTTTAGTCGAATAAATTTACATTCTGAAAATTTACGATTCGCGAATGGAAAAGAAACAAATTTTCTAGGGGAATTCTGACCAATATGTAATTCTTTTGGAGCTGTATTTTACCCAAAAAATGCAGTAATTGATGCAAAAACTGCAATATTCACTTTTAAAAATACTTTTTGAATTTGTCTTATTACTTCATGCAACTGAAAGGACAAGAATCGGACCTTCAGCTCGATGGCAGGGCCACATAATGCATACATGGGTCGTTCTATGGCGTTCTGTACACATATTTACTGAACTATCTAGAGATCTAGACAGTTCATGTACCTACAGTAGTATGTAAGTTCGATTTAACACATGGACACATTTATTAGTTAGTTGTACAGTTCCGGTAAAAACTAGTTGATGTTATCCTACCAACGGCTTTCAATTAAAATAAACACGATTAATCTTCTCGTGTTTTCAAGTTATAATTGGTTACAATTTAATATTTTTAAGCACAGTCGGGTAGTATTTTCTTATGTAGTTTCTGCTACTTTCTCTGTTCTAGTTCCCTCGAAGTCTACGAACTTGCTTTTGTCCTTCTTTCAAGAAATTGATTTTGTGACTCAATATACAACTTATATAAGTTTTCAATAATTTGTTGTCTCTGTTCTGGGGTTACCTTTTTAACATTTTTTCTACGGCGACAGGAGCTTCGTAGTTCTTTAACTGAAACAACTTTCGCTGAAGACCTCACATATTCCTTTTCTTGACTTTTTACCCTATTTGGAAGGTTGTCTCTTTTGTACCCTGTTTTCTTCTTCGTCTAAATTTCATTTTTTCCCTTGCAGTTGGTACTATAAAATCATTATTACTATTTTCATTTATTTGGGACACTAATTTTGTAGTATTAGCTGGTTCGAACAATGGGAAATTGATCGTCATCATCAGGAAGGTACTGATCAGAACAATAATCTTCTGATACCTCAGAGAGTGAACTTTTGGCGCTCCCATTCTCCACATGACAGTCAAAGGCCGGGTTGCACAAACATGATTTGACGGTTTCGTTAACTTAGTCATTCGACAAAGTAAAAAAATTGAATCAAAATTCGAATACATATCACAAATAGCACATTTGTTAATTCGTTAATTTAACAAAAATTTTGTGCAGAAACTAAATCATGATCATCTAGCTGCCTTCCACTGCAATGCTACTCAATGTGCTCTAGTTTCTCAGAAATCTGGGCTACATTTGTTACTATAATCGAAAGGGCACGGTTTGATCGAGATATTTGGCTGGATTTCATTACTACAATTTTCAGGAAGCTGAAATGCATTATTTGTTAACGAGGTAAGACGTAAGAAAACTAACTACAAGTTTGTCAGTCATCTTCTTGTAACCCTCTTTCTTCCGTAACTGTTTTTATATAGGCTTCCCAAGTTATTCCCCATTGGAAACCATTGCGTTAATCGTTTTGGCCATCTCTTCTGGCATCCGTCAGACATAACCACACCGCTGGAGTGTTATTGAACAGGTGACTACTGACTACCATGCTTCTCCAAATTTTATCTGTTCTGACCCTGTGTCTCCTTGTAAGAAGCTCTGCTGATCTAATTTTACTTCTTACATTTTTTGTGAGTGGCTACATTTCTGCTCTATATAACACGATACTCTCCACTACGCCATGAAATAATTCCTTTTTGGCATCACAATAACATTTTTTTAATATAATACAGACCTTTTGTTGCCCTTTTCCTCATTTTATTCGTATATTAATATCTTGTTCGTATACACCTGTAACACTTATAACTTATGATATATTTAATAATAGTGCAGGTTTTATTATCTTTCTGTTCTGTTCTGATACCTTGGGCCTCTCTTCTGATACACATTAATTTGTTTTCTTTTTCTTTAAACATGTATTGCATATCTTCTTCATCTGGTGCGAACACAATTTGACCGTCTGCTAAAAGAAGGGAGTGCAGGGTTGTATCATCTATTTTTATTACCGTCCCAGCGCATTATTATACCATGTGTTCAATGCTTGTTTAAGACCTTTCCTTACTTTTATTGGTTAGCTTAATTAATTACCCATTTTTATCTGTGCCTACTACTAACTTAGGTTTGCTTTTCTCATCGCTTGACTTAATCCGCATCTGGGTACATTATCATACATATGCTTTCTCTAGGTTTATGAAGATCATATGTGTATCTATCTGTTTTTTCTCCGTTTTTTTTTTCTGTTAACTGTCTCACAATGTTATCTAAGCAGGGGCGCCTCATTCTACGTAAAACCGCTTTGTTTCGCACTTAGTCGTATTATGTTCCTTCTCTATCTCACTTTTTATTACAATGTAAAATAATTTCCCCATAATAATTTCCTCTATAATTAGAGCACGATTTCTAATATTCTTTCTTATACAGGGTGGTCGTTAAAGTATAGGAAGTGCACGTTAACTGCGTTAACTACATGAAAAATAGTTAAAAAATTTTAAATAAATTTTTTTCCTAAAGGGTCAAATTAAAAAGTTACGACCCTGTAAATTCGGTATTAACAATATCGATTTTTTTGAATAACTTGAAGACTATTGGAGATTTATTTTAATTTTTTGCAGGGTAAATTATAGGTTACCAAAGTCATAATTTGATAGTAATAAGAAAGCTTTAATTTGTTCAGTAGCGTAGTTATAGGGAATTAAGAACATTTTTAATTAAGAAAAAACATGAAGGCCAAGTTTTTTTTAACACCCTGTGTGGCATTATTAAATAAAAATTAATTTTACGTGAAAAAAGTTCTCTTGGCATTTTTAGCTCAACAAATAAGTCTACTTAAATTAAAGGTTAATCACAAACTGTTATAATAATTCAAAAATGAGAATATTAAACAAACTTTATTGTAATTTGTATTTAGGTCCATATTTATTTCAATTTTGGTAGTTAATTTAGGTCATTAATTAAATCAGTTGCCTATTTTTATGGAACTTTATCAAAGTACATATTCGCACTAACATTTTCATGTTGAATTTTTGATTCTGTCTAAGAGTTTAACAACCTCAGAATTTCACCTAGGATTTTACATTCTTTTCTTAACTACTAAAACTAAGGAACAAAATGGCTTCTGTCTATTTCGTCTATCCATCTATTTAAGTATCTTACATTAGCATTCAGGGGATTTAAACAATCCTATTGTTGAGTTAATTAAATACGAATAACTACCAGGCTGATTCGGTTAACCTAAGGATATAATTGCATTGTTGGTGAATGTCACCTGGAGTAAGGCTTTATTGAATTAATTAAATCTTTAAGTTCGGGATTGCAACCCAATTCGTACAATTTTTAATACCCAAACCGTGGAACGATTTAGACTTAATCCTATTTTAATTAAATTTGCGTATTTTTAATTTTATTGGCCACGATAATTTGTTCTATGTACGTACATTCTCTCAATATTTTCAGATCATTAATTTTTGTTTTTGTGGAGAAAAGTTTTTTGTTATTATTTTTATTCTGAATTTTACATTCGAATATCATTGTGAAGCTTGTTTTCCTTTGTTATTAATTCCGCCTTGTTTCTGTCTTTTTCTCCATCCATCCCTTCCCAGTGCTTCGCTTCTCTGTTAGGTGGTGATTTTCCGAGCATATAAATTTCGAAATCATTTCCAAAAAGAAATTTCCAATTTCCAAATATAAAAATTCGTCTTCGTTCAATAAATGTACCAGAACTCTGTGAATACGGTAGTTGCTGCCATCGGTCTCTGTCTTGGGTTATAGTTTTCCAATTTCGCACAGGTCCCTTTCTATCGCGTCATTCCTTCTTAGTTTAAGTGTTAGTGCCCCTTTTCCCTTCTGGTTTTACTAGCATTATACGTTTAGTGGTATCCGTGTCATCTTTCCGAATTACGTGGTCTGCTGATCTCATTCGCCCAATTTCTATCATTTTACAACATCAATGTCATCGTAGATGTCATACAGTTACGGTCTCCCAGTGATGGTCCATGCATATTACGCAGAACTTTTCTTTCAAATACCCCTCAGAGTGTTTCGTCTGATATGCTGAGAGTCCATTTCTCAGTACTATGGGTTAATATCGGTCGCAAAAACAATTCTTCTTTTGATTTCCTCATCGTTATTTATTTGAGACCCTAAATATACGAAATCTCTAAATTCTAAGTTGCTATATTCTGGCCTACTCTATCTCTTCGTTCTTTGGTACGTGTCATCTTCATACACTTGATTTTTTGTTCTTTGATCTTTGGTCCCACTTTTTCTGAAGCTCTTTCTAGGTTTACAAAGACTTCATTGTTTGGTCTTGCAGTCCGGCTAATGATATCGATATCGTCAACCCCGGTGGTTTGTATTTGTGATTCTGTTTTTCTAAGGCAATGCTAAATAAGAGGCAGGCCAATAAGTCACTCTATCTTACATCTTTATGTGTTTTGAATTGCCTGGAGGTCTAATTTTGAATTCTGACTGAACATCTTACTTTTTGATTGTTAGTTTTCTTACCCTTATTGGTTTCTCTGGAATTCCGAGTTCTGCCATGCCGTTGTATGGCTCACTTCCTCTGGTACATTTGTAGGCTTTAAAGTCAATGAATGACTTGAGCCTCCTCAATCCTTCTTTTCCGTAGGATCCTGTCTCTTGCTGCTGTTTGCCAGTTACGTATCTGGAGGATCTCCAATGCGTCTCTTTTGATATTTTCCTACCAGCGTTGCCGTGGCGTTCTTCTTCCTCTATTTCCGTCAAACTGGGCCCTTTTTTGAAATTCGCCACTCTTCCATGCGCTCTACGTGGCCAGCCCATTTTAGCATCATGAATTTCACATAGCTTATTATATTGGGCGACTTGTACAATTCTACCAGCTCATGATTATAGCGTATTCGCCAAAGTTCGCTCTCCTGTATGGGTCCGTATATTTTTCGTAGGATTTTTCTTTCGGACCTCATAAGTTTACCTTCTGTTTGCTTAGTCATGGCGAATGTCTGGAAACCATACGTTACTACGGTCTTCCTCATTGTCTTCTTCGCTGTTTCCACCTACTTAAATGCTCCCTGAAGTATTCTGCCTCCATTTCAAAGTAGAATCTTAAATATTCTACTCATTAATTATATTTCCTTCCCTTTCTTTACACATGATCGGTCTTAGCTTAAATTGTCCCATATTTCATTTATGCTTCTGTAAAATTTCCTGGCTTCTTTCTAAAGCTCCGAAGTTCTTTGATTTTGTCGTGTGTGTATTCTCTTTTCTTCTCGTCCCTTTGCTTTGTGTTCGTCTACTGATGTTCGGGTTCCATGTCTTTGCTGCATGTTTCTCTTCGTTCTTGTTTTGTTCTTCCGAGTGGTTCTTTCGCTGTTATATTTAGATTACTTGATCGTTTGATAGTTGACATCTTCATCTCTGGGTGGATCTTCCAATAGTCTTCTGGTAACATTGCTGGTATACTTTTCGGCTATTCTTTCTGCTTTCAATGCGTAGTACGTCCTGAATCTACTCTTATGGCAGCTTTTTTTAGTTTCTAGATTCAGTATCCTTGCTCCGATTTTATCTACTACAAGATAATAATAAAAACGTCCAAGATATTGGAGTTGTAGCGCCCATCAACGAGTATGTGGTCTATTTGGTTGGACGTGTTTCCATCTAGAGATGTTCATGTAACTTTATGGTTGTTTCTGTGTTCAAATTTAGTTCCGTCAACCACCATATTTCTTAAGTTAGCCATTCTTAAACCATTGTTAGTCGTCTGTTGATGTAGGCTATATTTCATTATGTGAGGTTATATGACCAACCTTTGCATTCATAATCATCATCATCATTTTAGGATGACAACCACTGCAGGATATAGGCCTCCTCTGTTCATCGTCATTCTTCCCCGTCAACATCCAGTTTCATCCCATTGCCTTCTTTATGTCGTCCTTCCATCACACTTGAAGACATCCAGGTGGTATTTTGGCCCTAGAATTATTTTACTAACATTATTTGGGCATCTGTAGCCTGTCATAAAAGTCATCTTTACCATCCTTGGTTCCGTCTTCGGGATACGCTATAGTCGAAGTAAACTGGCTGAAAATGAAAACCAGGTCGATATTTTCATTCTGTCTGTCTTTTTTGGGGCACCATTCAGTATCAAACCTCAGCATGCTTATTGCTTATATAGCAAAAGCACAAAGACAATTTAAATATCGGATTTAATTCTTTTTCCTAACGCTAGATTTTTGAAACAATTTTACTCAATGTTACAATTCCTTCCCCTGTTACATCAACTACTTCAATTCTCAGAGTCGGTTTGTTAATGAAAAAGAATCTGAAACTTTGTCCTATTTATGAGAGGTAAAACAGTTCGTCCCGTGCCAATACAATGTTTGGCACGATAAAGATCGCTTCCAAGGGTGGAAACCTTTGGCACTTGCAAACCTGGATCTCATCCAATAAATAAACAAGCACTTACATTTACAAAACTGGCATTCAGAGGCCTTCCCGTATCATTACTGATACTTTATTTTATTCCTCCTGCATTACCAACAAAGATCTTTATTTTATATTATATTCGAAGTACACTGCTTGCCTTGCTTTTGTAATAAGCCTAAGTTTATAAATATAGCATCAAATAAAGGTAATACTTACTTATTATTTTTTAAATAAATCGAAATTGTATGAAAATATATTAAATTAAATTTATACAAGATAAGTACTTTCATTAATTATTATTATTATTTAATTTAAATAGTTTACTCCTACAATAATAATTGAAGTATTACCCTGAAAGTAAATCCACAAATCTGACAATTTAAAACTACAAAATTCGTATTTGTTTGCACCACGAAGTTCTTTTAAAGTATTATTCCTTAAATATTTTTTTCCCGAACGTCTCCAAGTAGTTAATTCTGGAACGGTTCGAAAGCAATAAATTTAACAAATTGGAGGATTTACGAAATGGGTGGAAACATGACAATCTTAAATCTAAATTTCCTACCGACCTTCTCGTATATCACTTGAAAATAAAAGGAGTGGAATTCCTTTCAACAGGCTATCAATTTGTTTGTTATCGGCCTTGATTGAGGAATTTATCTCAGATTCTTGATCTAGATTTGTTCGACTTAATATCAAATTGACTGATCATTTATCTGACCAAAAAGGGGGGTTTTCTAGAAAATCAAATTTTAAAAAACAAATAAATAAAGCATGAAATTATAGACTTAAATAAATATTTAACAAAAAAATCATGCCTGGTAGGTACATCTTAATTGTAGTAAAACTGTTCAAAGGCGCAAAAAGGAGAAATTTGCTCTCCAAATTCGTTTGAACGTTTCTAAATGGTATGAACTTCACGTAAACAACTTAATTTAAATTGATTATAAGCACGTTTAAACGGTATGACGTAAATTATAAGAAGTTTGCAAAAGCGACTGAATTTAAATTGGAAAAGTTTAAAATATTTGGAACATCCTTGCGAATCTGTTAAATTAATTTCTGATTGGGAAAAACGATTTTGTACCTTTACGTTTTTGATAATCACTCAAATAGATTTTAAACCAAAGTCTTCATTAATGATAAATATCTATTAATTTAGTTGATTATATGATTAAACTAAAACTAATTAATAATTAATTAAAACGAAATTAAATTAGTATTTGATTTGTTAACATTTAATTTCACTATTTGCGCAGAAATTTCAGGTAAGATTATTACTCAGACTTTTAAGCAAAAATTTAAATCTAAAGTTTGGAAATTACAGTGAACAAGTAACGCCCATTTTATTGCAATTTATCTTTAATTAAAATATTTACCTTAATCAACGCAGCCGAATCTCAAATAAATAGTATAGGTACCTAATTAATAGAAATTCACTGTCTGTAAATTTATAAATGCAAGTCGAGATCTGTTTTAATATAACAGTATTAATTAGTAGGTAAACTTAACATTCGTAAAGCAACGAACTCCAACCCGTCGTTTAATTTCTAGAATTCTACTTAACCAGTAAGGAGTTAATCGACCTGTATAATCATTGCCTTGAATATCTAAGTATTTGAAACTTGGATAAAGGGCAAAACTTGAAGCCTAAATAATTAACTAATACGGTTGTAATTAAGTGATTATTTTACTGAGTTAATAACCCTTTCTAGTATGCGTAATTTTATATTTTGCTCAAGTTGTAGATTTAACTAACAAAAAATATTCTTAAACCTAGCTGGTAATTATCGTTGTAAACTCTACAGAAAATTTAATTTTTTTTAAGGGTAGTTTTACTGTTCGGTTGTCTATCTATGAAAGGTAGTTTTTAAAGACAGAAATTAATGAAAACTAACTAAGCGTCAACTTAAAATTATACATTCGTTGTTAATTCTGTCTACCATGGTTTGCCTCAAGCTTGAGAAGGGTTGTAAAGAACTACATCAATTTATTTTGGGGTAAAACTTTAGGAAGTGACCATCTGCTGCTCAATTTAATTTGTTTTGGTGAAGCTTCATGGATTTTGAGTTTTCTGGAGAATTATTTGAAAATTTGAGTAACAATCCAAATTAGTTTGTTATGTCCTTTTATTTTATTAATTTTTTATTATTATTTATTAATTGTGTCAGCTACTTATTTGAGTTTCCAGGCTTAATTGATTGTGCTAAGACGGTCAGGTCAAGTAATTCAGACATTCGTTAGTTTCGAACTAATACCAGATGATTCATGTGTTTTTAAGGCTGCTTGACTGTCAATCAGAATGCTTATGCGTCTTTAGGTATACCCGCGTTTTGCATTCTCCTGAACACATTGCATTATAGCAAATATTTCAGCCTGAAAGACTGTGGCCTTAGTTCCCAGAAATACACTGATGACTATCTCTTTTGAGAGGAAGGCTGGGGTTCCTCGAATCTAGTCATTGCGATCACATCTCACAGTGAATAGTTTTTCAAAGAATACACTGGATAAGTGTAATCAGTTGGTACCCATTCTTAAGATGGGGTCTCCTTCATCTGCTTTCAGTATTCGTCTGTGTCCACATGGTTCTTGGTTAGTGTCCCAGCTATCAGTGATTTTCATTTTATGTGCTCCAATCGAGGCTTTCCCACTCAGATATGTGTCATAGGGAATTAGTCCCCAAAAAGCTTCCATATATGCTGTTGGAGTACTAATCATGACTCCACAGATACAAAAGCAGGCCAGTTTCTGTATCCGGGAGAGTTTTGTTGACTAGGGTGGCATAGGCTATCATGGGTCTGATTACTGCAGTATAGTACCATAGATATTTAACCTCCTGGCTAGCCTAAACACGTTCATGAAAAATTTTGATATTATAGAACGTCCCTGCAGTTCTCTTCTAAGGTTTTTCCTTTCGCACCACCTTTGTGTAATGTTTAGCGCCCTTTGAATAAGGGCTACAATAACAGTTGGGTATTTTCCCCTTATGAGGATGACTATGTTGTCCGCATATGCTTGGATATAAAACTCTTTATTATTGAATGTCTTCAAAAAGTCAGGTTCCACAGTACAGGTGATAAAACACACCCCTTGTGGGCAGTCCTTATCAGATTCTGCTCCTAAATGAGCCTGTACCTTGCCACCCTCTAACATGATTTTTATCCATCTAAAGTGAAATAGTGAGTGCTATGGTCGGGAACAGTGTGATGGAGTGGCAAACAAAGTGCGGAGAATCATTAAAAGGCGCTGAAACAAAGCTTTATTTCCCAACAGTATGTGATAGGCTACCAACAAGGCTACCAGTGTCGCCTGAACTTATTGTGTTTATCACAGGACATGGAATGCTAAAAAGTTATCTATACAGATTTAAAATCATAGAAAGTGCAAATTGTTCTTCTGATGATGACGATCAAACTATGGACCATTTGTTATACCAGTGCAGTGGGTTGAGTCGACACAGAGTGGCTTTACGTAATAGCATTCTAAGTTACGGGGGAAACTGGCCTAATCAAAAAGAAGAACTAATAAAAAACTATTTAAAATATTTTATTTTGTTAAAAGTATTAACTATGAAGCATTATTATACATCTAAATTACGAAATAGTTAGTTGATTACATACTCAATTTTAAAAAGTAACAAGAAAATGTTAAGTTATTGTAATTATTAATATTATTAGGTGCAAGTAACATTAGGTTGCTAGGATAATGACTGTTTATTTATTCACTTATAATGTAGAATAACAAATTATGTCATGTTTTATATTCACCATGTAGTATTACTTTTGTAATGACAGATTATTTAAAGGCATGCATTTCACTCTTCTCACATAAATACATGTCCTCGGTTTATCAGAGGATTTGTCATAAATTAACTCACCCCTGGCTTACCCAAGCCGCATTACCTGGTCCTTTACTATTCACGGTTCTTGTTATCGGATGGTATACGACTGCATAACACAGCTGTAGCTGCCCTATTATGTTGGCGCTTTACTTCTAGCAGCCTTGGGACATTTACTGGTGCCAGCGCCATCTTGTCCAGCAAAGTTCAAAGCAAAAAGGCATCCGAATGTTGCCGTTTTTAGTCCCAAACATGACGTCATGCCCAAGTTGTAAAAGGTTTGCAAGGAAGCTTCGCCGATTAACATGATCAGTGTCCTACCATTGGGTTCCCATACACTGTTAACGTCTCGCCAGTTTTCGATTTTTAGTCCTTTCTTCTGAGTCTTTAAGAGGTCTAGGATTTCCTTCTGTGGTTTTGTGCTAAAGTGTTTGGAAACCCACATTAACACTTTGGCCGCATTTAGGGTTTTCTTGGCGGGACTTACTCTAAAGCTGGCACCTTCCCACAATTAGAGGTTTGGAATTGCGGATATCAACCATAACGTCGTTTTCTCACTCTTGCAGGAGTGGATTACGAAGTAACAGCTGTCGAACTATGGTCGCGTTTCTTTCTCACCAGGTTGAAGTTATCCCAACACTGCCATCTGAATTTGTTCGGCTTGTTCCTTTGTCAATCGTATCGGTGGAAAGTACATTTTTAACCATTTAAGAGCTTCCTTAAAGGCCTCTTTTCTATCCGTATTCTCATCCGTGCGGGCCTTTTTTGCAGTTGTTGCAGTTTGGGAGTTTGGAGTGCTCCCGTCTGATTTCTGTCTCTTTTTTAGAAGGTGCATCTCCTTCACCTTTCTGGGTATCTCCGTGAGGAGCGTGTAAGCCCCTATTGCGGTTTGTGTGCTGTTTCTTTGGGCGGTGCTTTCTTTGGCATATGGGCTCACCTAAAGTCTTTGTCGTAGCAATTGCTTCCTTCCATCGTTGTACACCAGAAGGCCACTTGTTTGTTACTTTTTCGACACTCGAAGTTAGGGCTTCAGCCTCCTTATCGACAGTTGTTTCTTCCTCAGTCATGATTTTTTCGGCCATTTCTGATTTTGGGGAATTCTACAGGGCTTCTTCATCCCCGCTGAAAGAAATACTTCCATTGGGTAAAATGTCAGTATCCACTTAATTCTTAGGAGCATACGTGAAGAACTATATACAACGTAGTGCACCTGGTGCCTCGAGGTAGGTCTCTAGCAGCCAGACTGCCTTCTGACCATGCATCCCTTCAGCGCGCACCATACCTTGCGATTAGGGAGGTTTTTTTATAGTAGTACCTCGCCCACGCAGTTCAGGTATTTAAGCCGAAACCCCCGTGTCCATACTACCCAGCACCTTAAACTACTCATACTATGAAGGTGTGAGATCGTTGCACTGTCATGGTTTTACGGCATGAGCGTCCATTCTCCCGGGTTTGGAACCGGCTATGGCAGGCTTAACTCAAATAAATATTTTGATTCAAAATTCAAATAAAATAATTCAATTTTACCTAAATAAATTTTAGAAACTTAATTATTAAAGGTTAATTGCTTTGGTAGCTTATTTTTAAGTTTTGGAAGAATAACCCATGTGCTCCTGTTACCAAAAGTTAGATTTTGAGTGCGACAAATTATTAATTTTGCACTGAAATACAAAGCCAAACTTACCCTTCTTAACTCATGTGTTTCTGTTACAAACAGTTCATTTTCGAGTATGAAAAATTATTAATTTTGGACTGAAATACAAAGCCAAACTACCCTTCTTAACTCATGTGTTCCTATTACCAAAAGTTCGATTTCGAGTGCGACAAATTATCAATTTTGAACTGAAATACAAAGACAAACTTACACTTCTTAGCTCATGTGTTCCTGTCACAAACATATAGTTTTCGAGTGCGAAACATTATTAATTTTAGACTGAAATACAAAGCCCAACTTACCCTTCTTAACTCATGTGTTCCTGTTACAAACAGTTCATTTCCGAGTGTGAAAAATTATTAATTTTGGTCTGAAATACAAAGCCAAACCTACCCTCCTTAACTCATGGGTTCCTGTTACAAACATTCATTTTGAAGTATTAAAAAGTATTAATTTTGGACTGAAATACAAAGACAAACTTACCCTTCTTAACTCAAGTGTTCCTGTTACAAACAGTTCATTTTGAAGAATTAAAAAGTATTAATTTTGGACTGAAATACAAAGCCAAACTTACCCTTCTTAACTCATGTGTTCCTATTACCAAAAGTACGTTTTCGAGTGCGACAAATTGTTAATCTTGGACTGAAATACAAAGCCAAACTTACCCTTCTTAACTCATGTGTTCCTGTTACAAACAGTTCATTTCCGAGTATGAAAAATTATTAATTTTGGTCTGAAATACAAAGTCAAACCTACCCTCCTTAACTCATGGGTTCCTGTTACAAACAGTTCATTTTCGAGTATGAAAAATTATTAATTTTGGACTGAAATACAAAGCTAAAGTTACCCTTCTTAACTCATGTGTTCCTATTACCAAAAGTTCGTTTTCGAGTGCGACAAATTACTAATTTTGGATCGAAATACAAAGCCAAACTTACCCTTCTTAACTCATGTGTCCCTGTTACAAACAGTACATTTTCGAGTACGAAAAATTATTAATTTTGGACACAAAGGCAAACTGACCCTTCTTAACTCATGTGTTCCTGTTACAAACAGTTCATTTTGAAGTATTAAAAAGTATTAATTTTGGACTGAAATACAAAGCCAAAGTTACCCTTCTTAACTCATGTGTTCATATTACCAAAAGTACGTTTTCGAGTGCGACAAATTATTAATCTTGGACTGAAATACAAAGACAAACTTACCCTTCTTAACTCAAGTGTTCCTGTTACAAACAGTTCATTTTCGAGTATGAAAAATTATTAATTTTGGACTGAAATACAAAGCTAAAGTTACCCTTCTTAACTCATATGTTCCTATTACCAAAAGCTCGTTTTCGAGTGCGACAAATTATTAATTTTGGATCGAAATACAAAGCCTAACTTGCCCTTCTTAACTCATGTGTTCCTGTTACAAACAGTTCATTTCCGAGTATGAAAAATTATTAATTTTGGTCTGAAATACAAAGTCAAATCTACCCTCCTTAACTGATGTGTTCCTGTTACAAACAGTTCATTTTCCAGTATGAAAAATTATTAATTTTGGACTGAAATACAAAGCTAAAGTTACCCTTCTTAACTCATATGTTCCTATTACCAAAAGTTCGTTTTCGAGTGCGACAAATTATTAATTTTGGATCGAAATACAAAGCCAAACTTACCCTTCTTAACTCATGTGTTCCTGTTACAAACAGTTCATTTTCGAGTATGAAAAATTATTAATTTTGGGCTGAAATACAAAGCCAAACTTACCCTTCTTAACTCATGTGTTCCTGTTACAAACAGTTCATTTTGAAGTAATAAAAAGTATTAATTTTGGACTGAAATACAAAGCCAAAGTTACCCTTCTTAACTCATGTGTTCCTACTACCAAAAGTTCGTTTTCGAGTGCGACAAATTATTAATTTTGGGCTGAAATACAAAGCCAAACTTACCCTTCTTAACTCATGTGTTCCTGGTACAAACAGTTCATTTTCGAGTATGAAAAATTATTAATTTTGGGCTGAAATACAAAGCCAAACTTACCCTCCTTAACTCATGTGTTGTCACGTGTTTTTGTAATTCAACGTTATTTTAGGATTTTTAAGTCATTTTAAATTTATTTGTAAATTCTTTAGTACGGTCCTGTACCTTAATTTAATTTTCGTATCAATTATTTCATATTTGATGTGCAAGTAAAGTAACGTAACAATTTCATTTGTGTTAATAATGTAAAGATTTTCGTGTTCAAAGTATCTTCAAGTGTAGAGTATTATTGTTTTATATTATGTTGCATGTAAAATTATTGGTGTTTATTGTTAATTTGTATTTTGTATTATTTGTGTCTTTCTATTCCTTTGTTTGGAATTAAGGGGTTAAGTTTGAGAATCTCTTTGTTCTAAGTAACGTAAATATAGCACCCTTAATTCTTGTTCCTTTAAAGTAAGCCTTGTATTTATAATAGTTTGTTTTAACGTAGCCTTTTTGATTGTCTTTTTATGTAATGTTTTGTATTCATTTTGCGCCTTTAAACTCAATTAAATACCTTAATATTCAATTCAGTTTGGTCTCGTTATTTGTGTTCAGTGCTTCCCGTTTATTTCAGGATATTTTGTGTTCAAGTTTTATTTAAGATTTTTGTATAAAGTGTTAGCCTGCCTACAAGATTTAGAGTTTTGCAGTAGAGTAAGTTCAGTCAAGCAAGGTAAGTCACATCTTGCGCAGGATGCAGCTAGAACGACGACCCCCTTTTATCCGAACCCTGGGAAACCTTCCATGATGGGTTTCCTTCTTTTAGATCTTTGGGTGACTTTAGTCATGGTGGCGCCCTATCTACCGCTTACGACCATCCCCTTTTGAAAGGATAATAAGTGTTTTGAGTACTATTTTAGCGAAACGAACCACCCATCTTCACTGCAGTCTAGCCGAGTGCATTCCGGATTTGACCTCCCCAATTCAATGTCGTAGTGTGCGTTTGGCACGTGACATAATTGGCGCGACCAACGTGTGGCTTTTTGTTTTTTTTCCGACCTATTTTGATCCCCAATTTGTGGGGCGAACATATTTTTTTTTGATCTTTTTTTGACCTAGTTTTTCGACCTTATTTTTGACCCAAATTTTGGGCGAACATCTGTCTTTTTGACCTATTTAATTGACCTCCAACTTGTGGGGCTCAGTTTGTATTTTGCGACCTGTTTCAATACCCAATTTGTGGGGTATTCTTTTGTGTTTTCAGTAATTCAGTTTGGCCGAAACCATAGCTTAGGTTCCCGGGTACCGATTCAGTCCGAGGTCCCCTTTCATATATTGAAATTCATTTAACATGGGGTTATTTCTTGCGATGCTAAATGATTGAAATATTTTCTTAGTTTTTCTTTCGGTTTGGCTTTTCGTCCTCTTTTGTCTGTTTTGTTTGCACAGGAAGTGCATTCTTTTCTTTAAAAACTTTTAATTCATTTTCGAGTTTGAATTCATTTTCCAAGAGCATAGATTCGTTTTGTTTTTCGACATACCTATTCTGACGCTTAGTGTAAGGTGCATTTAGTTCGTTGTTGCTGGTCAATTTACTTATTTTTGACACCTAACGTGAAGCCATGAATTCGTTTTTCATTTTATTTTACGTATTATATTTTTGGTTAATGTTCATTATTCATTTTCCGTGACGAAAATTATTTTATAACGTACTTTGATGATAGTTGTGTTTAACGTAATCTTTTTTTGTCTCGTCTGGCGTCGTTCCCTTTTGTTATTGTTTCGTTTAACCTTATTCTTGATTTGTTCTTTTTGTATTTCATAGGTAAAAGAATTTCTTCGTTTAAGTAATTTTCGACTTTCGTTTGATGCTAACGTTCGTTTTGATTTGGTCCTTTGGTTTTTTTTGTTTGTTTTGGTTTTTCGTCTTCGTTTGTCTGCACTGTGAGTGCACTTTCGTTTTTTTAATAATTTACAGCCACTATATTGTCCTTTTTTTAACCTAAGAACAGCTACGTTTTAAATTACCTGATTTAAGCAACGTGTCCAAGGGGCCTTTGGGCCCGCCGAGATTTCTTTCAGCCCAACCTTCTTCAAGGATGACTTCGTCATTCACTTCCCGTTCTGGAAATACGTTTGGCTTTTTGGAAATTAAACCAGTTAGCATCTTTGTTGTGGGAACAATTCAATATACGGATCCCGTAAAGTATAGCGAACCCTCTTCAGAACTAATTAGGTGAACCTTCTTCTTTGTCAAGTAGATGTTTCAGTTTTGGGAATATGAAGACCCCGATTTTGACAAACCCGATTTTGACGTACCCAATTTTGACACTCTTCTTTCTGTCCTTTATTTCTTTCTTCAATTGGTGCCGCATTTTTGGTTTGGTCCACCTGAGTGTTGGGCCCACGGTTTTTTTCGTTGTTGTTTCGTTTCTCGTTATGCCGAAGTTCCGCGATGGAACTTCATTGGTGGTTTTAGTTTTTGGTACCGGAACCGTTCCAGGTACCAATGATTTGGTTTATGTGGATCTTGGATCCTGTTTTGATGTTTTAATGTCTTGAAGTTTTTGAGTTTTGGGCCCCTTTTAGGCATCGCTTCCCGATTGACCTTTGAGGTTTGGAAGGTTTTGGTGACTTTTCGTGTAAGCTGTGTTCGTAAGCTGTATTGCGAACTGCTGTAGTCAAGGGTTGGGTCTACGTGTATATTTGACTACAGTATGGGATATATATTTGGTATGGGTTTCATTGTTTCATTATGGGTTTTAACGCTTTTTCTGTCCCTTTCCTTCTTCGTTTTGTCTTTCATCTTACCATTTTGCTGAAGAGAATTTCAGGGAAATCCTCTTTAAGTAAGGGAGGTGTCACGTGTTTTTGTAATTCAACGTTATTGTAGGATTTTTAAGTCATTTTAAATTTATTTGTAAATTCTTTAGTACGGTCCTGTACCTTAATTTAATTTTCGTATCGATTATTTCATATTTGCTACAGTTGATTTCGTTTAGTCTGGAGGACATTAAGGTTAACTCATTTTGGCACGTTCTGTATTATAATTCAGCGAAATTTTCAAAGTCACATTCGAAATTGCATCGTCGTGAAACATTTCCTTTGTTCAAATTCTAAGGTGACCCAAAATTTTACGCGTGTCTTGGCGACGCTGATCTCATCGTATTCCAGTCGAGATACTTTTCCGGGAATTCCCCGAGACACGGGCTGTGTCAATTGAGCGTTCTACTCCCCTCTGCCTTCTTACTGCCTTCAGTGCGTGAAAGATTACCAACCATGCTAGACGCCTTCTTCTATGACGCGGTGCCGTATTTATCGTAGTTAAGGGTGGGTTCTTATAATGAACCAGGAAGGCTTCCACTCCTCCTCGTGAGGGATTAGGAAAACCTACCACTTTAAGGATTACTCTTCATCTTGGTCCTGCTCCCGTCTTCGAAGGAAAAGCACGTCCATCACGCACTCCCTGGCTTACCGTTAACTCGCCAGGTAAAGACTTTTTCTATATGCTGCTCCTGTTCTCCATCTTTATGCTTTTAACGTCAGTTTGACTTTCACGATTGCCTCTTGCTGGCAGGCCCGTTGATAACGTTCTTCGTTTTTGATTTAAAAGTAAATAAGTACCGCCTGTTGTAATTTGTTTGATTTTTGTGTTTTAATGTGCAATGTTTAAAGTAAATAACCGACATCTAGTTTATCTGTTTTGTCCAGTGGCAAGTGGTGCTGGTTTTTGTGAACCTCGCGCCTTGGGCGGATTAATTGGTCACTTTGCAATTTGAGGGCCCTGGCAACTCAGTTAACTAGTATTCGGTATTTTTGGTTCATTTGATTCAGATTGAAGCTCAAGTAGTCAAGTTTAGATATTATTTTGTGTATTATGTGCATGTAAAATTTATTTGAAGCTTATTGATTTTGTTAGTGTATTTTGTATTATTTGTGTCTTCCTGTTTTTTGTTTGGAATTAAGGGGTTAAGTTTGAGAATCTCGTTGTTCTAAGTAACGTAAATATAGCACCCTTAATTCTTGTCCCTTTAAAGTAAGCCTTTTATTTATTATAGTTTGTTTTAACGTAGCGTTTTTGATTGTCTTTTTATGTAATGTTTTGTATTCATTTTGCGTTTTGAAACTCAATTAAATATTTTAGTATTCAATTCAGTTTGGTCTTGTTATTTGTGTTCAGTGCTTCCCGTTTATTTCAGAGTATTTTGTGTTCAATGTTTTAAGATTTACGTGTATAAAGTGTTAGCCTGCCTACAAGATTTAGAGTTTTGCAGTAAAGCAATTTCAGTCAAGCAAGGTAAGTCACATCTTGCGCAGGATGCAGCTAGAACGACGACCCCCTTTTATCCGAACCCTGGGAAACCTTCCATGATGGGTTTCCTTCTTTTAGATCTTTGGGTGACTTTAGTCATGGTGGCGCCCTATCTACCGTTTACGACCATCCCCTTTTGAAGGGATAATAAGTGTTTTGAGTACTATTTTAGCGAAACGAACCACCCATCTTCACTGCAGTCTAGCCGAGTGCATTCCGGATTTGACATCCCCAATTCAATGTCGTAGTGTGCGTTTGGCACGTGACAGTGTTTCTGTTACAAACAGTTCATTTTCAAGTATTAAAAAGTATTAATTTTGGACTGAAATACAAAGCCAAACTTACCCTTCTTAACACATGTGTTCCTATTACCAAAAATTCGTTTCCGAGTGCGACCAATTATTAATCTTGGACTGAAATACAAAGCCAAACTTACCCTCTTTAACTTATGTGTTCCTGTTACAAACAGTTCATTTTCGAGTATCAAAAATTATTAATTTTGGACTGAAATACAAAGCCAAAGTTACCCTTCTTAACTCATGTGTTCCTGTTACCAAAAGTTCGTTTTCGAGTGCTACAAATTACTAATTTTGGATCGAAATACAAAGCCAAACTTACCCTTCTTAACTCATGTGTTCCTGTTACAAAAAGTTCATTTTCGAGTAAGAAAAATTATTAAATTTAGGCTGAAATACAAATCACAACTTACCCTTCTTAACTCATGTGTCCCTGTTACAAACAGTACATTTTCGAGTACGAAAAATTATTAATTTTGGACACAAAGTCAAACTGACACTCATGTGTTCCTGTTACAAACAGTTCATTTTGAAGTATTAAAAATTATTAATTTTGGACTGAAATACAAAGCCAAAGTTACCCTTCTTAACTCATGTGTTCCTGTTACAAACAGTTCATTTTGAAGTATTAAAAAGTATTAATTTTGGACTGAAATACAGAGACAAACTTACTCTCTTTAACTTATGTGTTCCTGTTACAAACAGTTCATTTTCGAGTATCAAAAATTATTAATTTTGGACTGAAATACAAAGCCAAAGTTACCCTTCTTAACTCATGTGTTCCTGTTACAAACAGTTCATTTTGAAGTATTAAAAAGTATTAATTTTGGACTGAAATACAAAGCCAAAGTTACCCTTCTTAACTCATGTGTTAATATTACCAAAAGTTCGTTTTCGAGTGCGACAAATTACTAATTTTGGATCGAAATACAAAGCCAAACTTACCCTTCTTAACTCATGTGTTCCTGTTACAAAAAGTTCATTTTCTAGTAAGAAAAATTATTAATTTTAGGCTGAAATACAAAGCCAAACTTACCCTTCTTAACTCATGTGTTCCTGTTACAAACAGTTCATTTCCGAGTGTGAAAAATTATTAATTTTGGTCTGAAATACAAAGTCAAACCTACCCTCCTTAACTCATGGGTTCCTGTTACAAACAGTTCATTTTCGAGTATGAAAAATTATTAATTTTGGACTGTAATACAAAGCCAAACTTAGCCTTCTTAACTCATGTGTTCCTATTACCAAAAGTTCGTTTTCGAGTGCGACAAATTATTAATCTTGGACTGAAATACAAAGCCAAACTTACCCTCTTTAACTCATGTGTTCCTGTTACAAACAGTTCATTTTCGAGTATCAAAAATTATTAATTTTGGACTGAAATACAAAGCCAAAGTTACCCTTCTTAACTCATGTGTTCCTGTTACAAACAGTTCATTTTGAAGTATTAAAAAGTATTAATTTTGGACTGAAATACAAAGCCAAAGTTACCCTTCTTAACTCATGTGTTCCTATTACCAAAAGTTCGTTTTCGAGTGCGACAAATTACTAATTTTGGATCGAAATACAAAGCCAAACTTACCCTTCTTAACTCATGTGTTCCTGTTACAAAAAGTTTATTTTCGAGTAAGAAAAATTATTAAATTTAGGCTGAAATACAAATCACAACTTACCCTTCTTAACTCATGTGTCCCTGTTACAAACAGTACATTTTCGAGTACGAAAAATTATTAATTTTGGACACAAAGTCAAACTGACACTCATGTGTTCCTGTTACAAACAGTTCATTTTGAAGTATTAAAAATTATTAATTTTGGACTGAAATACAAAGCCAAAGTTACCCTTCTTAACTCATGTGTTCCTGTTACAAACAGTTCATTTTGAAGTATTAAAAAGTATTAATTTTGGACTGAAATACAGAGACAAACTTACTCTCTTTAACTTATGTGTTCCTGTTACAAACAGTTCATTTTCGAGTATCAAAAATTATTAATTTTGGACTGAAATACAAAGCCAAAGTTACCCTTCTTAACTCATGTGTTCCTGTTACAAACAGTTCATTTTGAAGTATTAAAAAGTATTAATTTTGGACTGAAATACAAAGCCAAAGTTACCCTTCTTAACTCATGTGTTAATATTACCAAAAGTTCGTTTTCGAGTGCGACAAATTACTAATTTTGGATCGAAATACAAAGCCAAACTTACCCTTCTTAACTCATGTGTTCCTGTTACAAAAAGTTCATTTTCTAGTAAGAAAAATTATTAATTTTAGGCTGAAATACAAAGCCAAACTTACCCTTCTTAACTCATGTGTTCCTGTTACAAACAGTTCATTTCCGAGTGTGAAAAATTATTAATTTTGGTCTGAAATACAAAGTCAAACCTACCCTCCTTAACTCATGGGTTCCTGTTACAAACAGTTCATTTTCGAGTATGAAAAATTATTAATTTTGGACTGTAATACAAAGCCAAACTTAGCCTTCTTAACTCATGTGTTCCTATTACCAAAAGTTCGTTTTCGAGTGCGACAAATTATTAATCTTGGACTGAAATACAAAGCCAAACTTACCCTCTTTAACTCATGTGTTCCTGTTACAAACAGTTCATTTCCGAGTACGAAAAATTATTAATTTTGGTCTGAAATACAAAGTCAAGCCTACCCTCCTTAACTCATGTGTTCCTGTTGCAAACAGTTCATTTTCGAGTATGAAAAATTATTAATTTTGGACTGTAATACGAAGCCAAACTTACCGTTCTTAACTCATGTGTGCCTATTACCAAAAGTTCGATTTCGAGTGCGACAAATTATCAATTTTGAACTGAAATACAAAGACAAACTTACACTTCTTAGCTCATGTGTTCCTGTCACAAACATTTAGTTTTCGAGTACGAAAGATTATTAATTTTAGACTGAAATACAAAGTCCAACTTACCCTTCTTAACTAATGTGTCTCTGTTACAAAAAGTTCATTTTCTAGTAAGAAAAATTATTAATTTTAGGCTGAAATACAAAGCCAAACTTACCCTTCTTAACTCATGTGTTCCTGTTACAAACAGTACATTTTCGAGTACGAAAAATTATTAATTTTGGACTGAAATACAAAGTCAAACTTACCCTTCTTAACTCATGTGTTCCTGATACAAACAGTTCATTTTGAAGTATTAAAAAGCATTAATTTTGGACTGAAATACAAAGACAAACTTACCCTTCTTAACTCAAGTGTTCCTGTTACAAACAGTTCATTTTGAAGAATTAAAAAGTATTAATTTTGGACTGTAATACGAAGCCAAACTTAGCCTTCTTAACTCGTGTGTGCCTATTACCAAAAGTTCGTTTTCGAGTGCGACAAATTATTAATTTTGCACTGAAATACAAAGCCAAACTTACCCTTCTTAACTCATGCGTTGCTGTTACAAACAGTTCATTTCCGAGTGTGAAAAATTATTAATTTTGGTCTGAAATACAAAGTCAAACCTACCCTCCTTAACTCATGGGTTCCTGTTACAAACAGTTCATTTTCGAGTATGAAAAATTATTAATTTTGGACTGTAATACAAAGCCAAACTTAGCCTTCTTAACTCATGTGTTCCTATTACCAAAAGTTCGTTTTCGAGTGCGACAAATTATTAATCTTGGACTGAAATACAAAGCCAAACTTACCCTCTTTAACTCATGTGTTCCTGTTACAAACAGTTCATTTTCGAGTATGAAAAATTATTAATTTTGGACTGTAATACAAAGCCAAACTTAGCCTTCTTAACTCATGTGTTCCTATTACCAAAAGTTCGTTTTCGAGTGCGACAAATTATTAATTTTGGACTGTAATACGAAGCCAAACTTACCGTTCTTAACTCATGTGTGCCTATTACCAAAAGTTCGATTTCGAGTGCGACAAATTATCAATTTTGAACTGAAATACAAAAACAAACTTACACTTCTTAGCTCATGTGTTCCTGTCACAAACATTTAGTTTTCGAGTACGAAAGATTATTAATTTTAGACTGAAATACAAAGTCCAACTTACCCTTCTTAACTAATGTGTCTCTGTTACAAAAAGTTCATTTTCTAGTAAGAAAAATTATTAATTTTAGGCTGAAATACAAAGCCAAACTTACCCTTCTTAACTCATGTGTTCCTGTTACAAACAGTACATTTTCGAGTACGAAAAATTATTAATTTTGGACTGAAATACAAAGTCAAACTTACCCTTCTTAACTCATGTGTTCCTGATACAAACAGTTCATTTTGAAGTATTAAAAAGCATTAATTTTGGACTGAAATACAAAGACAAACTTACCCTTCTTAACTCAAGTGTTCCTGTTACAAGCAGTTCATTTTGAAGAATTAAAAAGTATTAATTTTGGACTGTAATACGAAGCCAAACTTAGCCTTCTTAACTCGTGTGTGCCTATTACCAAAAGTTCGTTTTCGAGTGCGACAAATTATTAATTTTGCACTGAAATACAAAGCCAAACTTACCCTTCTTAACTCATGCGTTGCTGTTACAAACAGTTCATTTCCGAGTGTGAAAAATTATTAATTTTGGTCTGAAATACAAAGTCAAACCTACCCTCCTTAACTCATGGGTTCCTGTTACAAACAGTTCATTTTCGAGTATGAAAAATTATTAATTTTGGACTGTAATACAAAGCCAAACTTAGCCTTCTTAACTCATGTGTTCCTATTACCAAAAGTTCGTTTTCGAGTGCGACAAATTATTAATCTTGGACTGAAATACAAAGCCAAACTTACCCTCTTTAACTCATGTGTTCCCGTTACAAACAGTTCATTTTCGAGTATCAAAAATTATTAATTTTGGACTGAAATACAAAGCCAAAGTTAGCCTTCTTAACTCATGTGTTCCTGTTACAAACAGTTCATTTTGAAGTATTAAAAAGTATTAATTTTGGACTGAAATACAAAGCCAAAGTTACCCTTCTTAACTCATGTGTTCCTATTACCAAAAGTTCGTTTTCGAGTGCGACAAATTACTAATTTTGGATCGAAATACAAAGCCAAACTTACCCTTCTTAACTCATGTGTCCCTGTTACAAACAGTACATTTTCGAGTACGAAAAATTATTAATTTTGGACACAAAGGCAAACTGACCCTTCTTAACTCATGTGTTCCTGTTACAAACAGTTCATTTTGAAGTATTAAAAAGTATTAATTTTGGACTGAAATACAAAGCCAAAGTTACCCTTCTTAACTCATGTGTTCATATTACCAAAAGTACGTTTTCGAGTGCGACAAATTATTAATCTTGGACTGAAATACAAAGACAAACTTACCCTTCTTAACTCAAGTGTTCCTGTTACAAACAGTTCATTTTCGAGTATCAAAAATTATTAATTTTGGACTGAAATACAAAGCCAAAGTCACCCTTCTTAACTCATGTGTTCCTGTTACAAACAGTTCATTTTGAAGTATTAAAAAGTATTAATTTTGGACTGAAATACAAAGCCAAAGTTACCCTTCTTAACTCGTGTGTTCCTATTACCAAAAGTTCGTTTTCGAGTGCGACAAATTACTAATTTTGGATCGAAATACGAACCCAAACTTACCCTTCTTAACTCATGTGTTCCTATTACCAAAAGTTCGATTTCGAGTGCGGCAAATTATCAATTTTGAACTGAAATACAAAGCTAAACTTACCCTTTTTAACTCATGTGTTTCTGTTACAAACAGTTCATTTTCGAGTATAAAAAATTATTAATTTTAGGCTGAAATACAAATCCCAACTTACCCTTCTTAACTCATGTGTCCCTGTTACAAACAGTACATTTTCGAGTACGAAGAATTATTAATTTTGGACTGAAATACAAAGTCAAACTACCCTTCTTAACCCATGTGCTCCTGTTACCAAAAGTTCGATTTTGAGAGCGACAAATTATTAATTTTGCACTGAAATACAAAGCCAAACTTACCCTTCTTAACTCATGTGTTCCTGTTACAAACAGTTCATTTCCGAGTATGAAAAATTATTAATTTTGGATTGAAGTACAAAGCCAAAGTTACCCTTCTTAACTCATGTGTTCCTATTACCAAAAGTTCGTTTTCGAGTGCGACAAATTACTAATTTTGGATCGAAATACAAAGCCAAACTTACCCTTCTTAACTCATGTGTTCCTGTTACAAACAGTTCATTTCCGAGTACGAAAAATTATTAATTTTGGTCTGAAATACAAAGTCAAGCCTACCCTCCTTAACTCATGTGTTCCTGTTACAAACAGTTCATTTTCGAGTATGAAAAATTATTAATTTTGGACTGTAATACGAAGCCAAACTAACCCTTCTTAACTCATGTGTGCCTATTACCAAAAGTTCGATTTCGAGTGCGACAAATTATCAATTTTGAACCGAAATACAAAGACAAACTTACACTTCTTAGCTCATGTGTTCCTGTCACAAACATTTACTTTTCGAGTACGAAAGATTATTAATTTTAGACTGAAATACAAAGTCCAACTTACCCTTCTTAACTCATATGTCCCTGTTACAAAAAGCTCATTTTCTAGTAAGAAAAATTATTAATTTTAGGCTGAAATACAAAGCCAAACTTACCCTTCTTAACTCATGTGTTCCTGTTACAAAAAGTTCATTTTCGAGTAAGAAAAATTATTAATTTTAGGCTGAAATACAAATCCCAACTTACCCTTCTTAACTCATGTGTCCCTGTTACAAACAGTACATTTTCGAGTACGAAAAATTATTAATTTTGGACTGAAATACAAAGTCAAACTACCCTTCTTAACCCATATGCTCCTGTTACTAAAAGTTCAATTTTGAGTGCGACAAATTATTAATTTTGCACTGAAATACAAAGCCAAACTTACCCTTCTTAACTCATGTGTTCCTGTGACAAACAGTTCATTTTCGAGTATGAAAAATTATTAATTTTGGACTGTAATACGAAGCCAAACTTACCCTTCTTAACTCATGTGTTCCTATTACCAAAAGTTCGTTTTCGAATGGGACAAATTATTAATTTTGGATCGAAATACAAAGCGATACTTACCCTTCTTAACTCATGTGTTCCTGTTACAAACAGTTCATTTCCGAGTATGAAAAATTATTAATTTTGGTCTGAAATACAAAGTCAAGCCTACCCTCCTTAACTCATGTATTCCTGTTACAAACAGTTCATTTTCGAGTATGAAAAATTATTAATTTTGGACTGAAATACAAAGTCAAACTACGCTTCTTAAATGAATTTTTAAAAACCTGCATAAAGAAAAATTCTTATCACTTCCACGGAGATTTGAACCGCGGTCCTTCAGCATTTAAAAATTGTTTTACTTGCCTTTAAAGGCTCAATAACGTGTTGCCACTTTCAAAATATCCAGTTTTATTCTGCATTAAAAACAATTTCTTATATACTTCGAGAAGTGTTTCAGAAAACAACTTGATAAAAACTTAGGTCCAATAAATTTGTTATTTCAGCACAAAAAGGCGAAAGTTTTAACGCGATTTCCATATCGTTTCAAAAGTAACTTTGAGGTGAATGTTTTGTGTTACATAAAAACGTTACCTAACCTTTTTACATTTAAGGGCATTTCGTATTTATTTTGTCGTTTAACTGTAACACAGCTGCTTATTTAAAATAATTTTCGGTTTTCACACTTCCTTTTCTGATGCCTTTTTAAACATTTTCCTAAAGCTTGAATCCAGACTTTATTATAATAATTTGATGTTTTTTTAATCTTGGCTGATTTTAAAAAGTAAAAAGTAAAACTCAGTGGGTTATTAACAAAGTTTAATCGAAAGCACGCCAGATGCTTTCAAGTTTTCTACATTTCTTTTTCTTCTGTTTCGTGACGAATTATTAGCAGTGTTATTGTATATGTATAAGAAAGTAATAAATTTTTCGAGCCAACAAGTTAAAAGCTTTCGGTTGCTTTATATTGTTAGTCAGATGTGTAATTTATTAATCAAGAAAAACGAAGCACAACATGTTTTAAAAGCTATTATTTAACCAATTTTTACATCTCTGTTGTGATTCACGTTACAGTAATCATTTCAAATTGATAAATTATTATTAGTTGGTGACGTGAATTAACCTGCTGAATTAATAATTATTTATGTAATTAATTAATTTAATGAGTTAATTAATACTTCTAGAAAATTGGAAATAAATACCATTTTTTTTCAAAATAAAACTAAGAATAAAGCCCCCAAAATTTGAGTAAATCAGTGCCTTAAGTAATCGTTGGTTTCAGACAGTAATATTATTGTTATGTCAACATATCAAATAACAAAACGATGTGCCAAAGCAAGCAGGTGATGCCCCCTGAAACTTTATACAAGCAGAGATTTGTGGCAGGGTTTTATTTTTATGACATCCTAAAAATCTGGAGCGATTTAATTTTCCGTTTTCCGAATTTCATTTACAGTTCCCACTGTAAAACCAAACCGTGGTCAAACTACGTAGAAGTTTCAAACAGGCGAAAAGCTTTTCATCAAATGGGCCATTAATCTCTTCAATAATCAACGGTTTTAATTACTTTTTGTTGGCCGATATCTCTCTGTTTTAAACCACGAACCTCGAGCACGTTTCTACAATTAATTTGTTTCGATTTCTATCGGCGCTCTTCTTGTCTTTTTTTGATTTCGGTTATAAATAGAAAATTGGATTAAAATTGAACGAGTCCATACTCGGCTTTAGATTCCTTCGGGATTTAACGCGATAGAGTTCCTCTTAAAAATTTCAGAATGTTTACTGGAAGTCGAGGTTCACTAGAATTGCGGATGAGAGTTTTCATAATACTCCCTTCTCTTCGGTATAAAGTTTTGTATTTATCTAGAAAGTTCACTCGATGCCGTTAAATTTTGTAGTTAGGGTTTTAAACTTTGTCGGAAGTCGATTTTTATGGTATATTATAAAGCTTATCAACATAAGTTTATGAATCTCCCCGCTCATAAATAAAATAACCGACAAGGGTAACATTACGTTGTTATTTGAGATACCTGTTTGGATACATTTTTTTCGCGAATGTGTGTAATTTTAAGGCCTACATGATCTTAATCTTCATTATGACTTGAATGGCTACAAAATTAAAAGACCTTAGATATGGTGCCAACCAATGATTTGCTTTATTTTTAAATTAAATTTACAAATCACGTTTTGTATACCACATTTCCTTCTTCATGATCTATACAGAGTACTCTTACCACATACGTAAATTGCGTACTAAAACATAAATGGGCCAAATATTCGGTAGGAACAGTTACACATGATACTGACAAAGTGAAGTAACTGTCTAATTATTACACTTTATCTGCCCCTCTCCAGTTTTAGACCACACTCTGTGTATTCTTTAATCATCTTCATCACCATGCTCAGTGTCTCGTACTTCATCTTTAGACATACACCTCTTCAATTCTGTCTTTTGTTCAACTCATCCACTATACTCCTGATAATCGTCTCTCAACCTCGGGTCTTTCTCGTTTCCGCGTGCCTATTGTTGGTCTCCACGCGGTCACTTTCCTCGTCCATAAGTTGTCTTAAGTCCCCATGAGTAGCCTGCCCATTCTACCTTTGTCTAGCGATGCAGGCCCCCGATATCCATTACTTTTGTTCTTTACATTATCCATGCTTTGTCTTTTGATTTTGTAATCTAATGCCCAACATCGATCTCTCCATTTTCCTTTATGCCACTTTTGTGAGCATTCACTGTTCCGTAGCATGCATCATAGTGTTAGAACGTATTGATTGTATTGTAAAGTTATAGTTTAAGTACACAAGCGAGCGGAATGACGAAAGGTCATTCCACTAAGCGAGCTACACGTGGCATCGTATCGAATTACAACCTTTAAGAATGCACAGAAAGTCACGTACAAATAAAGTACGGTGACATTCGAAGCCACACACGTGCTCCGGTACAATTCGATATTTCCCACGCTTATATTGCAAGAAGGGATCAATTTTCCGTATAAATACTGCTAATTTTAAGCTAAAAGGATGGTTAAGTCTGATCCATCAAGGAAGTAACACCAAGCAGTATCCACAGAGAATTGATACCCTCCAAGGCGATGATTGCTGAAATACTCATGTAAGATTATTTTATTGTTGATTCTGGACTTGTGTAAATCATTTAAATTCTCTTTATGGACTTAGTCGTTTCAAGTGTAATGCAGAACTTATGAAATATTCGAGTAAATTATTTAAATTCGTTTTACGGACTTAGTCGTTTTAAAGATAACTGTAACTTAGTTTTTAAGTGTCAAAGAATTTGCTTTGACTCTGGACTTAGAATAAATTATGTCGACTAAACTTAGCCTAATTTTTGTATAACTTTGAATTGGGGACTTAGACTAAAAAGTGTACCATTTTGTAATGCTAAGTTAGTTGAATGGGACTTTGACTAAAAACCTCTCGTAAAAAGCCAAGCAATATTCAAGTGGCGACGCGACGTTGGTTAAGACTCTACCTAAATTATTAAAGTAACTTAGTTATATTAATTTATAACAATAAACCAACCAGCTGCTTCGCCACAGTATATTTGAGGTTTTAGGTTGGGGCCCCTTTTTTCCTGAGTTTCATCCCAAAGATAACACACCACATCTTGGTCCCCCACATTATAAACGGTGAGATTAGAAACCGCTAACTTACGTAGATAGAATATTTGATCTGCTTGTCCTTAGGAGTTGTCAGTACTGCTTGTAGATCAAAATTTCTTTTAAAAATCCTTATCCTCATCCCGAGCTAATGTTTTTCTCTCTAAATGTTATTGATAACTTCTTTCTTGGACGTTTCTTTCATCTTCTGACATAACTCTTTGCGCTAGACAATTTTTACATTGGTCTTTTTTGGGTTTAAAAACCCCCAAATTGTATTCGTTAAAAACTTGCCTATATTTTTCTAACGAAACAGACTTAAAGTTTTTAGTGGTAGATACACATTGTCTTATACATTCTGTACATGATAGAAATGTTTAAAGAAGGATCAAGATACTTCTTGCTAGCAGAGCTCCTGCAGTAGTCTGATTTCACAGCCGGAAAGGATGTAATGTGGTCACGTATTAGTTGGTCGCTGTTATGATCTAATTTATTAAATCTTTGTCTAGCATTCCAGTGGAAGGACATTTTCTTAGTGCAGTTCTCATGAAAGACTCGATCACATTTAAAGTGGCAATACACTGCTACAAAAACTTATCCAAATGATAATAAAAAGCCTTTTTTAAAACATAAACAATTTATTTTTTTCGGACTCAAGATGCGGCGCAAAAGGCCAGGGTATAAATTTACAAAAAAATTATAATTAAATATTGATTACGTTCGTTGACAAAAACTTGATAAATAGAATTACACAAATTTAAATCTACACACAATTATAAATTTAATATTCAATACAAAATATTGATCTAAAATCAGTTATAGAATTTATTAAATTATGAAATAGGAAAAATTAGCAATTCAATCATGAATTAAAACAATAAAAAAAATTGAATAAGCAAAAATGATAAATTTAATTCATGATTGAAATGAATATGAAAATTTATTACTACAAAAATTTAAAGATGAACAGGTATACAACACCTGTGAATTATATTACCATGAACACAGAAAATTTATTAAAATTACAAAATTATAATTAACACTTATCTCAGTCCTGAAAATCGGTGAATTTCCACATCCAGACACATTTGAATATGTAGGAAATTAAATTAAAGTTGAATTAGGTTATTAGCTAGCAGCATGAACAAAATGGCTTCCTTCCACGTGTTTCGATAAAATAAAAGGTAAAGTTTCCAACGGAATAGAAGATCCCAGCAAGAAAACACACAGCAATCCTCCAATTAGGAAAGTAGATCAAATTTATAACAAAAATAGGTATTATAACCCCAAGATAGGTGCTGAAAAAAATTCCCATTCCATAAGAAAAGGAGATTAACGAAAATTTAAGAAAAAACTTACCACTAAAAATAGTGCAGAAGCAACTATATTTGCAAATCAAACATAGCAGAGAATTATAACCAAATTTTTAAACAATACGCCCATTAACACATGGAACGTAAAATGGTCAAACACCACGGAAACTCAAAGGTCCGTTACGAATGAAAGTCAATTGCCAAAGAGAGCTCATCCTGTGTCAAGATTCAACACACCTACAACAGTCAACCACCGCGCAGGCTTAATACAATATAACCCAGATGACACCTATACAATTCAAGTTGCATACTAAATAGGCGAAGAGTTCTCCAAGGAAATTCCAAATGAATTTAAATAGGTTACGGTAAAATTGTTGAAATGGAAGAATGAAAAAAATATGAAATTTTGAAAATAAATTGTTCGAAGTTAAATTAAACAACCACAAACACACAACAAAAACATTCTTCACGCTCACAACATTGGCAAATAATAGAAAAACTTGATACGATTCAAGCCAAAGCTAAAAAATCGTAACAACACAACTCACGGCAGACATTAGTTTTTTCTCCATTTATCGTCAACAAGTAATGACAAGTGTAGGTTTTTCTGGAATTCTGAATGTTTCTTGTGGTTCGTTTCTTTGGTTTTTGATCTGTGTAGTTTTGTAAAAACTGTCTCTGATCATCAATAGGGCCCAGATTTCGAAATTCTGTATAAATTTGTAATCGGTGGTCTTCGGATACCATTGTGCTGCATTTATGTTTGGGTTTTTTGACACAGTGAGATGGCAAAATAGGACGATATAGCCTTTTAGTATTTTTAAAACCTATGTACGCTTCATCCCTAATATTTTTTTCGGTGCACTTTCGTTCCTAATCCTTTTCTTATGAATTGTTACTAAAATTTACAAAAAATCTGTTATATTAATTTCTGTAAATAGTTTATTGTTTAGGCATTACCCGTAGCTTCGTCGGTTTTAATTTGTTCTTATCATTGTCAGTGTGGTTAGAAAGGTCATTGGAAGTATCAGACTCACTTTCAGATAAAGGTTCATAGTAATCAGACGAAAAAGACGAATAATCTAAATCGCTGAGGAGTGTATTTGAAATAGTTAGTGTCACTTAGCTCTAAAATAATATAAAAATGTTTATCATCTTTACCTTTGAATTCATAAACTGAATAAAAGAGCAATAAAAACAGTAGACCATAATTGATTATTATTTCAATTATCAAATACCTGGCTCCGTCGTCAAAAGAGCAGACGTATGCCCTAAGTCTATGTTTTTTCCAATTTGTGGATTTACTGAAAGTAAAATTACAAATCAAAAATATTGTCCTACGTAGAACGGGTAATACTGGTAGCCATTGAGTGATATAAGTGTTGTTTTACTATTCTATAACCCCGTTCTTGATAAGTATGGTAAATATGGCAGTGGCAAGTATGGTGAACTATTTTATTTCCTTCCATTAACGTTATCATGTTTCTATAAGAATCTGGATTGATACAACATATTTTTAGTGTCATTGGTCATGATTTTAGTGATATTATTGTTCTTCTTCTAATATTTCAACTAGGCTTTTAGTCATGTCTGGAAAGTTAGTTACTCCATAAAAGATTATAGGAGAAGGTTTTGGGGATTTTCTTGGCAATGTGATCCGTGCTTGAGCTTCCTTTATTAGGTGGTGTTTTTCTTATTCAATTCAATTTCCTCATCTCTAGTTGATAGCATTCTTTCTAGCTGTGTGTAGGAAAAAGAAGGTAGCCGTTGCCGTGGTGTACGTTGCTGCGATTGTTGTTGTGATCGTTGTGACTGATGCTGTATATTTTGCCTGATTTGGTAGGAAGTTTATTTATTGACAACGACTCATCTGATGATTGTGACGGATAGTCAAGCGAACAGGTTTTTCTCTAGTGTATTACACTTTTCAACAATGATAAAAACACCATCTTAGAAAGTAAACATCCAGCAATAAGCTTGTTAAGTATTAATTACTTGGTTCCACTCTCATTGATATCATATTTCATTATAAATTTATATAATTAAGTAGTATAAAGCTACCTACTTCTGTAAAAATATTATTTAGTTTAGCTTAACACGTGAATTTTTGAAGTATTTGTATTCTAGCAAGAACCAAACTATCATAATAGAATCTTCAGCAAAATACACCTTCCAGCCTAATATATCTTCATTCAAAGATAACTTCTTAACTTTTTTCCTTAATTTTCTATAAAAATTATTTTGAATAAGATGCATACCAAATAGTAAAGTTAATTCGTTTAAAATTGAAGATTCAGAAATAAATCATGGAAAATCAAGCAAAATATGTATTTAAAATAAGCGAGCCTTTTAAAATCATATTAATTAGCAGTAAAAGTATTAAAAGTTAATTACACGGTGTTAAACAAAATATTAACAAGAACTCGTAAAGCATGAAAAACATTACTACCGCCGAGTACTAATAAAATTCACACCGGAATTACAAAACTGAGCCTTTTATTACCATAATTTTACATTTAATTTAATGTAAAGCATATAATGAAGATAGCTTACAAATTATTTTGTTCCGCTTAATCAAATTAAACAAAAATTAAATTGGAAGTTTGATTATGCCCGATGAATTTCACGCAATTGATCAATTAACAAATCCTTAAAGTTAGTTTTACAGCTGAAATACATTGAGTGGATATTTTACTGCGCTTGCAAGTAAAAAGATTTGTTATTTTACTGGTTTCCGAACTGTATGCATTATTTTACCATTTATAACTTCATGAAATATCACAAATTCCATTTCAAACTGAATTCACACCGGTAAACTTCCCCTTACATTTACAAAACTGCTTATTACGGCCCTGAATAATTCTCTTTTATTTGCTTAGAAACAACATACTTTTCGATGGTAAAAGTCTGGGTAGATCGTACTTCCGATGAAATTTTATTCAAGACAATGAAGTTTCAGCCTTACTTTATCAGCTAATTAATTTAATATATTATTTATTAATATAGCCGAACCCCCACAAACCTTTTATTAAAAATAGGGCGCATTAACTTGCCAGTTATCCTTTATACTTATAATAACTTAATTAGATCAGCTTTTGCTCTTATCTTTTTAAACATAAAACTAAATTAATTTTAAAGATTAGTTTGTTAACAATTCGCTCCTTTGGGGATATATTTCTTTCATTCAAATTCATTAAAAATAAAAGTAAATGTTTCCCACGGCATATTAAAAACAAGCTTGACCTACTTATGCAAATATTCTTTCGCCGCTGTTGCTTATTTTATGAATTTGGTGGTAGAAAACACTCAGTGGTCCCATTAGACAAGACGTTTTTGGAATCCTTGGAAAGGATTAACTGAAGGAAAATTATATTCGACTGCTTTATCACTTTCAAATGGCTTTGTTTTTCAGAAGTTTAACAGTTTAGATATATTTTTAAGGATTATTTTTTTCATTATATCTTGGGTTAACCCCAGAAAATCCATTGCCTTAAGCGTGATATTTGAATTGAGTGCGCCGTTATATTTTTAATATTGCTTTATTAGTGCCCAGGAATATTTCATTTCGTCTAAAAGATGGTAAGCAGCCCCTTTTTTTATAAAACATCTGTGTTTATGCCAAGGTTTCAGGGGTAGTTTGTGCCCTAATCGGGGCTAAGGTATAACAAACAACAATGAAAAGACCAGTATATAGTTTTGGCAGAAACTGCTTCCAAAACGTTGATTTAGGCACAGGGTTGCTTTGGGTACAGTTTTTAAAAACATTTAAACCAACGATGGTGTTTCACCATCATAGCCCACATTAGTCCAAAACGGCTTTGATAAACTGTAATTGTAAATTATTATAAAAAAGAATACCATTAATTTTCCTTTTCTGCAGCATAATTTGTAAAAAATTAAACTTTCTGTTTAGTTTCCTTAATTAATCTACTCAGTTTAATTCTAAAAATAATGACAAATGTTCTTAGCAGAAATTTAAAATACGTTTTAAACAGCGTCTTGTCAAGGGATTTAGCAGGAAATCCCACTTTTCTGCTTCACGAACTGTTACATAAAATTTACATGTAAAGTCGGCTCTTAGATTATCTTAACATGTTTTTCGGCGACAAAACCTACAGGAAATTCTCTTGACTGGATTTACAGGGCACGAAATTTTAGTTTTAAACGACCTTTAATTACGTGGCAGTTTATATAAAACTGTAAGGAGGTTATTGAAGAATCACTTGCTAATAAATGGTTTGTCTAAGGTGGCTATGTGGTTTATCAAACGAAATACAAAAAGTAAGCACACTGACGAAGAGAATATTAAGTTATTAATGTAGGTCATTAACTTGGACATTTCAAACTTTGAATAAGAGGATTAATGTTTCGTAAGTAGTAATAGCTTCGTGTTTTGCTAGACCTGCTGCTTTTGGGGAACAAATGAATGTAAATTTTGGAAATTGCTGCTATTAAATTAAGTAAATTATTCTAATCTAGCTCTAATATCACAAACTAACGTGTAATCTCCTCAATAAAATATCAAGTATTTAAATCCTTTAAATAAAATCGAGGCTGTTTTTTGGAGATCAAATAAGATTTAAAACTGAAGCGAAGCAAATTATTTTACTGAAGCTTTCATATCAGGAAATGACGTGAAAGCTTCTTAAATAGATATTGAGCTTAAAATATACTTTCATTGAAATTAAGACTGTGGTTTTAGTTCTTTTGGAGGACAAATGAATTTTGAAAATTGCTGCTGCGAAATTAAGAAAATTATTCTAATCAGTCTTTAATATGAGGGAATGTCGTGAAAGCTCCTTAATAAATATCGAGCTTTAAATAAACTTTAAGTTAAATTGAGGTTGTATTTTTACTACTTTTGGAGAACACATAAATCTAAATCTTAAAAATTGCGGCTACGAAATTAAGTGAATTATTCTAACTCTCTAATGTCAATGAATGATGTGGAAGCTCCTTAATAAAATATCGAGCTTTAAATAAACTCTAAATAAAGTTAAGGCTGTTCGTTTACTCCTTTGGAGAACAAATAGATCTAAATTTTGGAAATTGCTGCTACGCAATTAAGCAAATTATTCTAGCCAGTCTTTAACGTCAGAGAATGATGTGGAAGCTCCTTAATAACATATCGAGCTTTAAATAAACTTTAAGTAAAATTGAAGTTGTAGTTTTACTCGTTTTTGAGAACAAATACATCTAAATTTAAAAAATTGCGTCTTAAAAATTGAGCAAACTATTCTAATCAGTCTGTAATGCTGGAGAATGACGCAAAAGCTCCTTAATAAAATATCAAGCCTTAAATAAGCTTTAAACAAAATTGAGGCTGTTGCTTTCCTCCTTTTGGAGAACAAATTAATGTAAATTTTGAAAATTGCTGTTACAAAATTAAGCAAATTATTTAAATCAATCTTCAATACCGGAGAATGACGTAGAAACTTCTTAATTAAATATCGAACTTTAAATTGAATGAATGAATAAAATTGAGGCTGTTGTTTTACTTCCTTTGTAAAACAAATTAATCTAGGTTTTGGAAATTGTTGGTAGGAAATTAATCAAATTGTTCTGTTCTAATCAATCTCTCATATCAAGGAACATCGTGAAAGCTCCATAATAATATATCGAGCTTTAAATCAACTTTAAATAAAAATGAGGCTGTTAGTTTACTCCCTTTTGGAAAACAAATGAATATTATGTTTAGAAATTGTTGCTAAAAAATTAAGCAAATTATTCTAATCAAACTCTAATATCAGTGAATGTCGCCAATATGTCGCCAAAGTTCCTTAATAAAATATCGAGCTTTAAATATACTTTAAATAAAGTTGAGGTTGTTGCTTTCTTCCTTTCGTCGAACTTTAAATAAACTTTTAGTAAAATTGAGGCTATTGTATTACTCCCTTATGGAAATCTAACTTTTGAAAATTGCTGCTTACGAAGTAAAGCCAATTATTCTAATCACGCACTATCAAAATTGAAACTGCTTGGAGACCAAATGAATTTAAATTTTAGAAATTGCTGCAATGAAATTAAACAAACTATTCTAATCGATCTCTTGCGAGGAAATAATACAAGAAAAGAATAACCCAAAGATTTAATATTATTTTATTTCAATTTTTGTAAGTATTTACAAATATAACCAATTTCACGCATGTAACTTTAATGTTAATCCAATTCTAAGAAATTTAAAAATAACATGATTCCAGTAGTAAAATTCCCGAACAATAGTCATTATAACGGCCACAAGAGAATGATAAATAACGACCCTATTATTTGCAGATCGGCGTATGGAAATCCTGGCAAAAGGAAGGTTTAGACATAAAGGATATTGTGTGGCCAGGCAACAGTCACACGCCGCCTCAGGGAGTTCCTGAAAAGTTTCATCTGAAAATCACGTTCCTGGAGGAACCTCCTTATATAAATTTAGCGCCGCCGGACCCGATCACCGGAAAATGTGCCATGGATCGTGGTGTATTATGCCGTGTCGCTTCGGACGCTGAAATTACTGAGTAAGTGTTTCAAATTTTTTTTCAATCGTTTTTTTATCGGTGGGCGTAATCCTGATATCAGAATTTGGTTAGGCATCTGGTTCGCACGTAATTTCGAACACTGTAATCAGATAAATTGATCCTTTGGGAATATATTCGTAGAGCAGCCGTAAGCAATGGCAACTCTAAAATTGAAATGGAGATTTATACAATTCGCATTGACAGTTTATGAATTCGCAATTGAATATTAATGCTAACTTTTCGAATTATGTGTAGGATATACATATAACATTCCGGAGCGTTATTATTTAATATTTATTACCATTCCTGATATTGTCTAATACGGAAATTAACTGATGTACTAGATTCCTACAGATATTAAATTTCAAATCAGTGCTTTAAATTCTTATAACACTTTCAAGTTTTCGGTTTTATTTAGCATCTTTTTAAGGATCCCTTGGAAATTCAGCTAGCTGAAAATACACCTGAAAATGGAAGGTATATACCTACCAAATATTCGTTAAAATGATTAAAATGAGATAATAACATTTAAAATCGCAAACATGTTATTAACACATCTATATTGGCAAGTTTAATATTTGTTTTGTGGGGTTTTACTGGGCATTATTTTAATAAAATGTCATTTTATCATCAGTTGTGATTACAAATTACTACCGGAATTTTAGCAACGGCTAACGATTATTTAAGTAGCATTACATACGGGTAATGCTGTTAGTTCCAAACAAATCATTGAGAAGGTTTAAAAAATCATAAACGCATGCTCGTGGAATATTATATACAAAAATAATAACTGCAACGTACTATATGTTTTTGGCAGTCGCAGTCGCTCTAAGGAGCTTATCGCTTTTTAACAACGACAATCAAGACTCTAATCTACATTGTTAGTGGAAAGTTACCTTAAATACAAAGAATATTCTAACACATCACTTTTCAACAACTTCGCTTTTTTGTATTTTCCTTATTAGTTAATCAAAATAAACAATTCAAAAAACACGCAATAAAGGTAGCTACAGAACTGGATTCTTAAAAGGATACGAATTTTGTAAAAATTCGGATTCATATTTTCCAAATTACTCTGAAACTATCGTAGTAAAATAAAATTATACAATTTAAGGCCCCCATTCACATTGAGATCTGTATCGATACATGTATCGAACAACCAACTCAAAAATGTAGTTTAAAAATACCGAATCGACGAAAAACTTTCAACAGCAGAAGCTGAAATCTAAAACATTGGCGTAACGTTCAAATAACAAACATAATTAAAGAAAGCATAAAAGAAGTAAACAGACACAATCCCCAAAAGAACAAATCAAATGAGGAAGTTAAGAAAATTATAGAAAAACGAAGAACATTAAATAAACAGAATAGGAAAGGGAATATAGAGTACGTGAAATTCAATAAACTTATTAGATAGAAGATTCATAAATCCAGAGAAAATAACAAGTGTATGAAATACCTAAGAGCAAATTGTTTCACTTAAAGATAAAGATGATCGAGAAGTTACAGACAGAAAACAATTGTTGAGAATCATAAAAGCATATAATACAGAACTATATGACATAAAAGAAAAAGATAACGAAAGAACAACACAACAATAAATACCTTATACATATTTACGACAACAGATTTGAAATTGTAGATTTTTCACATATTTTCTATTTATTCACCCAACTGAATGAATGCCTTTTATTACAGTGGATTTCTCTGAATCCTCCCACACATATTTATATCTCCTTACCTCAAATAAATAACTATTATTTAAGCTACTTAATAAAAGAAATTCGTAGATACTTATTTAAGCAATAATTTTAAAATGCTGCTTAAATTATGGTAGTAACTATATGTATCTTTTATAATTTTTTTAACACGTTTTAATGTTTAAAGAAACAGTATTAAAACATAATAAACAAATATGTAATATTTTTTGCATAAGTCTTGGTATTATATGACCTAATTTTATTTTTACAATGTAGTTTTTATCAAAATCATAATTTAAAAGACCTCTTAAACACAACCAAAGAAGGTTACTGTATTGAGAAAAATGCGTTCCATGGAGTTCATTTTTATTCCGAATACCTTTTCATGGATTTACTGATTTACAAAAATGTTTTTGTTATTTACAGAAAAGGTTAAGTAAATGCAGTGGCGACTGCTCCATAGGAGCTCAAGGGCTCGAGCCTCCCTAAACCATTCTTAGGAAAGAGTAAAAGTAATTTACTTATTTAATTATAACATGCAATTGATTGTCAATTATTACAATAAAAATTTTGCATATCTATATAAAGCATTACTAATGTAGCCTATTATTATCCGCCTGCGACGCGACGGCTGCCTATATTTTAAATCGTTAGGGCTCGGCCTTTGTCCGCATAAGAAAAATATGTAAGAACGAATTGTGAACGGAAATTGCCGATTGCGGATTCTCTATTGCTTTCTTAAGTTACCCGAAGGCTCGCGATTTTAGAACCCAGTACGAGAGCACCGGAAAGATTCGTATTCGTAGTTATTCGAACCCTGTTTATTGAGAAGCGTGTTACAGAATTATTTCATAATAAACACAATTAGTAGATATATTTTTCACCGCAAGAAATAAAAAATAACTAGTGACACTTTTACCGCTTTAAATTTGTAACAGAAGGATGATTTTGTGCATTTAAATGAAATTGTCTGTTTCAATTTGTATATCATTACAATATTCGGTGTTCAAAAACAGTTTAAATAAAAGCATAGGGTCAACTGACCAGTGAGTGAACAACGCCCAGTAAATGAACAAACGATCACATTTTACTGAAAAATAAGGATAGTTTAAAGATAGGCTGTTTTTCTCTTTTGCTAATGCTAGCTGCGCATGTGTAGTACATCGTTCATTTATTGGAACCCTAGTGAATCTGACATTGTTGTGTGAGAATTGATGCCAAACAGTGGTGTTTTACATTTGTATGCTTGGCCGCCATATTTGCTTAAGGTTTGTGTTGAACACGTGTTTATTAAAACTTATTAAAAGCCCACAAAATTGGAAATATTGCAAACGAAACATATCTCAGCAAACCACCAGTGCTGAACCTGAGGACTTGTCATCGCAAAATATCAGCGCTAATCCTCTTAACGTACCTGAAACGGCATTCATATATGATGTACCTTTAGAACAATCGTTCATAAACAGTTTACCTTTAGAAATCGATGAAATTTTATATGCGTCTACTACAGATGGTATCACCAATGATCTTTATAATCGAGAAAATATTGCGCTTCAAGATACCTTTACTGAATTGGAAGATGTACAAAACTATGGCAAATTCGTTGGTGTGTTAGAGAGTGAAGCTGATAAAACAGTAGCTCATCCTAGTTATGATGCAAATATACCAGATAGTGAGAAAGTACTTGACTGTAAGAGAATTCTTGGACTGATCCTTGATACCGTATTTTGTATTATCGATAATGGTTTTAGTTCTGTGATAGATACAGTTGACAAGACTGAAATAAAGTGTGATACTAAAAATAAAATAAACATAATATCGAATCTTGTAATAGGAAATATTCAAGAAAGTAGACCAAATGATTTGTGGGATGAACATTTGCACTGGACAAAACAGGAAGAGAGAAGGCAAAAAGAAATAAAATGTGAAGAAATAAAAAAGAGACAGTTGCAGAGCGAAGAGAAAAAAAGGCGCAAAGATAAAACCGATGATGATAATAAGAACTTCGAATCCAAACGGAAGCGCAAAACAAATAGTGTCAAAAGCAAGACAATGACAACGGCTGAAAGAAAAGACCATATAATAAGCAATGTTGAAATGGGCAAAAAGGAGAATGTAACAAAGGAATATAAGAACACCAAATTTAAAAAGCAGCAAAAAGATTTAAATGAAAAGGAAATATTAAAAGGGGAAGAAGAAGTAATAGCGAAAAAGGACAAAACACTACAAAACGATGAAGGTGAAGATAACAATCACAGCCCTAATTGTAAGACGAGCAAGCTGGATACAATGGCATGTCTCGGCATTACAATTAATGATTATGTGATTATTAAATATCAAAGTAAGAAATATCCTGGCATAGTGAAAAACATCTCTGAAGACGAATATGAGATGAAAAAAAGAGCTAAAAACAAATGGCAATGGCCAAGTATTCCAGATCAAATTTGGTACCAGAAAAAGCAAGTTTTGAAGAAAATTACTGAACCAAAACATATTACAAATGGTATTTTTTCTGTTGAAATGTAATTTCTTCATTTTTTGTTAAATTTTTTTAGAAATGTAGTTTGCTAATCGTTTTTGTTTGCTTTTATAAAATAAAAAGTACCTATTGTGTTCATTCATTAGCCTTTTTGGGTTCAATCATTGGGACAGCCCGTTCATTTACTGGGATTTCTGACAATTTTCACGAAATAAGTAAATATAGTGTTCAACTATTGGTCGTATAAAAATTTTGTTAAAACAGACGGATTGCCAAATTATTAATCTAACTAACCTAAAATTTCAAACAAGATTTAGCAATATTTTAATAGTTTACCCTGTTTACCTACAACCCAAAGTGAAAAATTCTCTTACGTGTTCATTCACTGATCAGTTGACCAATTATAAAATATGTATATTTAAAAAAAAACACAAACGAACATTACTATAGTAAAATATTGCTTGAACTAAAACTAAAGATAAATAGGTATTTATTCCCCTAAAATGTATATTACCCATCTAAAAGAGTGGGTAAAGAAGGATAAATGCTTAATATAATTTTTCAAATCCAATTTTAAAACTTTTTTGTATCCAGAGTTAATCATTTTAATAAATCATTAAGTACAGCCTTTTATTTACTCTTCAGTAAAATCTAAACATTGTTTGGGTTTTGGCTTCGATGGCTTCAAATTACCAAAACTAATATGAAATTTATACTTCATAAATTACGTAAATAACTGCCATGCATTCTAGTCCGTTGGGGCGGAGGAGTATTTGTTATGACTGAGAATGAAGTATTCGATAATTATTTTGATAGCAATTAGAACTCGTGAAAAGTACCCAGTACCTGTTTTACTGCTGTTGCGGTTTACGGTTTTGTTGTTTGTCAGCTTGAGACTTGTAATCGAATTCGTTGTTTCGGTGTCCTTATGTTTTGAGTACAAACTGACCGAAAATAATATAAAGTGAATTTTAAAACTCTTCCAATAGAGGAAAAACATAAACAATTTTGACGAAAAAGTTATCGAACATTTTATTTCTCAGAAAGACAGAAGACTAGATTTTGTGTATAAGCAGTAATATTTTTAAGGGATTATTGCAGTGTGTGTGTCTGTGTTTTTTTTCACGTCTGTACATAAAACTTTGGAAAATAAAAAAATGCTATTCATCATAAATGCAGTATCTTCGAAAAAGATTCCTCCGGAACTTTTCAAATGGTTTTCAAATTCTGCCCTCACGTCTAAAGTTGCCAAAAACACTAAACATTTGCAGAAATGGCAAATCAAGAAAACCTGTAGGAATCCATTTTAAAAATTGCTGGCTGAAAAACGAAAGCAAAATTTTTGAACAACAAATCTTCAACAAACCTTAAATTTTGGTATTAAGTCACCGCTTAAAAAGACATTTCGTTTAAGCAACAAAATGAAATTCAGCAGTAAATCGTTTTACAAGCTCCCTAGATGCTTGCAGCAAGGCTTTTAGTTTTACTCTTCGATTTATGTATAGCCCTAGGCAAAGCTTTTAAACTAGAAACATCAAAGTGAGTAGCTGACTTTATATTTCTAACGCAGTCTTAGAATTATCAAGATTAGATAGGGAGTTCAACGTACGTTTTAATAAAGAGGGCGTTCACTTTATAAATATGCGTAATAAAGCAGGACTCTTAATAAATATTAATTAACGAATAACTGCTTCATAATCTTCGTTTAGATTTTAATATATTCATTATGAAGTTTATCAAAGGTAATTTAATTTTTCTTGAAATTAATTTTTTAGTAATTTTCGGAATTTAGTAATTTCCAAAAAGCTTTGAAATAAATCATTGAAATTTACTTAAAATTAACAATCTCAAATTTACCAAAGCCAAAGTTTGCTGTTATGGAAATTACAAGAAATCCAAATGGAATCGATAGCAAAACAAGCTGGAATTGCAGGGGCGAGGTTTGTATTTTATGTCACAAGTTTATAACTTGTACAACGGAAGCTTGTAAGGTTCCTGACTGCCAGCGACTATAAAATCCTAAGCTTTTATACGTCAACAATGGATTTTAGTTCGAAAGACCAGCTGGTTAGTTCCTAATGGTTATTTTATGCTATAAGTTTTCTTTAAAGTACTGATTTTCATGAACTTATAGTTAGGTTTTTTCAGTGTTATTTTTTAACTTTCACAATTTTTCTTTGGGACTGCGTTCTTTAAGAGTTGCTTTAACTAAATTTTCCAAAGAATTCCTGTAAACGCAGCTTTTGATTTCTGTAAAGAGGAAAGCCCTTTTGGAATAAGTTCTACTACTTCGAAGAAATGACAAGAATTCTTCTTTGTTTTGTAGCATTGTACTTACATAATTAACAGTTATCCTTGCAATGAGGCAACATACTTCAGTTAAATTTAATTTTTTTTATATACAAATGAGCTCCCTGCAAATTTCCAGCTCATCATTTCTTCGAACAATAAAATTACAAACATGTTAAATCTAACAAAGAATACCTCAAAATCTATTATAATTAATAAAATATATAAAAGCATCACTAAGACTCTCAAAAGGATTATTTCAATAATCCACCCCTTTCAGAAATTGATTTAGAACAAACTGTAACATAAAACCATTAGAGGAACGAGGTACAAACAGCGTTATAGTTAATTAGCTTTTAACTACATACTTTTGAATCCTTGCTCCTTTCCTTTCTATTACGTTAATGGATTCGACCCTTCCTGTCTCCACAGACGTCCCTTATTAATCTTCCACAAATCCCGGCGGCATAGAGAAGGACCCATATTTTAATTCCGGTTGATTTCGAAACTGTGTGAGTATGTGAGTTAACTGTTTGAAGTGCGAACCATAAATATCCCCGACCGTCAGGATAATTTACACTTTAAATCATGGTAATTTACACACTGAATTAAACGCTGTTTGTTTTAACACATTTTTGGGGGTTTGAATTCTCACCTGCTTTATGGTAGTTTTGTCAATATTAAAGTTAAAGCTGATGATATTTAATGTGCTAGTTTTGGGAAATGAAGGACTGTTTTACTAATTAATAAATTCCCGAATTATTCTACGATTGACTTATCGGGTGCTGTTATAAAATTATAAAATTGTGGTAAGTGAATTCTTTCTTGTTTCTTTCTTCTTCGTCTTCTTCCCTTAGCTCCAATGGAGCATAGGGCACTATTTGGTGTATCAGAAACTTCAGATGTTAATGGCACCCTCATATCTGTTTTCTGCTTTTCTTTCGTTTCTTTTTCAAGTGGTTTCATCTCGTATTTGTTTTTTCTATCTGCTCTTCTACCTTCACTGCCACACTTATTCTTTTGCAGTTCTTATTGGTCAGGATATATTTCAGATAATTCGAAAACATCTTGTATATTGTTTATTTACGTTTCAGCACCGTTACAGTAGGGCATTTGACCCAAAAATAATATTACTGAATTTCTGAAGGTCTGTTTACCATATTAAAAGCTCGGCATTCTAGTCATATTCTTCGGTTTATGTCGTTTTCTATTCCCCTTTAGTTACAGCTTACTAATTTTTAAAACAGGGAGAAAGAAAACTTGTGGAAAACTGTAGACCCATTTCCAAACACCAGCCCAGGCAGGCTTTGGAACAGGTTGCAGCATGCTAGACCACATACATACTGTGAGACAAGTGATGGAAAAGGAGCGCAAACATAAGCAGCCCCACTATATTGTGGCGAAGTCGCCGGTTGGTTTGTTGTTAGGATTTAATATAAATTAGTTACTTTAATGGCCAATCTCACCGAGCATTCTTAAAATTTAAGAAAGACTTAAGTTGCTTAAGACATACTTATGCGGTCTCACCGTCAATTTAAGTCTTACTTATGTCTCTAAAAACGTCCTAAATATAAATTACCAATTTCGGTGACTTAAAACGGTACTTAACCTATAAATAGCCGCGTTCTATCAATTAAAATTAGTGGAACTCAAAAAATGGTCATATCCCCATTTGTATGAAGCAGTACTTCCGTTTATCGATTTCGAACATGCTAGCCAATGTAAACGCCCTTTGCCGCTTCAGTGGCAGAAATCGAACAATACTAGACTTTGCCTAAGTCGCGACTTAACTCGCTTGGTGAGACAAAACAGAAATTTAAGAACAACTTTATTTTAAGAACTACTTAGCTAAGCTTTAGTAGTAGTATTGTCGGTGAGATCGGCCATAATAGAGTCTTTGACCAACGTCGCCCCTTGAATATTGCTTGGCTTTTTACGAGAGGTTTTCATTCAAAGTCAAATTCAACTAACATTCATGTATTACATATCTGTGCTTTACTTTTTCCAAAATAATATAAATGGTTCTAAGTTTCAATTCAAAATGAAGTTATGCAAAATTATTCTAAGTTCGAATCGACACAATTTACTCCTAACTTCTAAATGTCAGTATTTAAGGACAGTTTTGATCGGAGGCTTAATTTAAGCCCCAATATATCTTAATTAAGGCCTTATTTAAGCCAACCCATGCTTCTACTTAACCTGCACTGAAATATTAGCCTTTATTACTGTTGATCCATCACTTCTTAACAGTAGGATTCGCCCTGGAATTTCAAATTGTTACAATTTTTTCATCAGAGCTTCAACTGCAAGTCAACGTATTAATAAAATAATGAGAATAAAAATAATAACAAAAGTTTTCTCTCTTCTGCTTCTTGAACCTGTTTCGTACTGAATTTGAAAAATTAATAAGCCTTTTCTTCGTGGAAAATCATTCAAGCTTAGATAACCGTGTAAAATTACTGAATTTATAAACAACAACCCCAAAAAGCACAACAACAAATTTACCAAAGCGAACTGTATTAATTTAGTACTTTAGGGTACCGAATTTTTATTACTGGAATTTAAATTAATACGTTTTCATTGCTTCTGTTTAGCAATTGGGCATAAATAAAACCGCAGAGCAAAACATTTCATGATGAAATTTAGGTTTGCCTGCTTAATTAACTCATCGGTCAATAGTTACGAAACAATAGGGCTTTTCCCCCTCAAAATTGTTCACATTTATCCCTAACCGGTGATAACTGCGAACGTATTAACACCGCTTTGTGTTTGTCAAATCACTTTGTAATTGATCTGAGGAAATCATTAGGGCGGTTTAATTCTGATAAATTGTGCAAGTTTATTATAACTTACTTGATCAAAAGGGTTTGATTTAATTGTTAAAGGTACTCCTGCCAGTTTTAATTAAAATTTTGATATTGAGAAACTTTTACATTTTCAGGTTAACAATAAACGTTTTCCAAACGAATCTGCGATTTTGAAACTTAAAATATTGGCCATTTTGCAGTTTTTAAATTTATTAAATACTGATATGCAACGAATAAACATTTTTCCAATAAACAAGGTCTATGTTCATGGCTCAAATGGCACAAAAAAGAAAAGCAAAGTAGTGGGTTTCTATTAGGAATTTTTTCTTTTGCATATTTAAGTATTTCAGTCTTCTATGATAGGTCTACGTCCTACTCCTTCTTCGATTTTCCTCTTGGGACTAGGTTGTCACTCCATATTTTTCAAAATGTTCTTTAAAAGCTGTGTAATTCATATATGCTTTGTATTGCTCTAAGACACACATACACATATTACAGTGAGGCTTCTACCGTATTCTGGAATAAGCAGCAGCGGTAATTAGTGTTTAGTTCAGCTAGTCTTAGTGTAATAAGACGAGTTCACGCAGAATCCACATATGATTTAATGAAGTTGATACAATATCTAGCAACCATTTACTATACAATTAATCATCTGTGAAAGTATCGACCCGAAATAAACAGTGTTGATAAAACAAACCAAACTTCAATTTAACTTCCCAATTTTCCATCCTACTGAATCTTTTAACAATTCAGCGTAACTTTACTAAGCAACTTGCTTTTGAAGACTTTAAATTTTTAATAGCACAACACAATAGCTGTCTTTAGGCTTTTAAATCAAGTATCTCCTTAAATATTACCAACTTATTGTTCGCTTTAAATTCACTTCGTACACTTTATGCTTGGCTTATAATAGAATTCAAACTAAACGTGTACTGAAACTTTTTAAACAATGCAGAGCCGCAAAGCCTCGAAGTTTTAACAAATTCATTAATTATATTAAACTGCATTTACAGAAGGGCTTTAAAAGCTCCAACCAGACTTAACTCCTCGTTCACTAATCTGGTTTAGTGCCTCATTTAATGTGCTTCGGTATACATAAAGGTTTTAATAAGTTAAGTTAAATTTTTGATTTTTCCCTTTTGAACCGATTGTTATTCTTAGAAGCCTTTTAACTTCGGTTTTTGTTTGTTTTAGCTTGTATTCTTTGTTTGGTATTGTTTTTCTTGTTCCAAAGCCTATTTACATAAATGAAATTCTTTGCTTATCCACATGATTCAAATTTATCAAAAACTACCTTAAATTCCGACTTCATTTAAGTTCAGCCAGAAAGAAATAAAAAGATGCACTGAACTTAACCTTTAGTTTCTAACGAAATTTGCATTTTAAGTAAATTTAAAATGGTAATAACTTCTACTCCATTTGGTTAGTTTGCTGTTATTAGACGTCCTCAATAAATTCAGTGAATGCAAAGAAATTTTAGCTTTACTTTGCCCAGGACTTATTTTAATCAAGTCAAAAACTCCGTAGGTACATTAAATTCAGATTAGAAATGCTATTGATACTCAGATGACTAATGAAATGAAATAGAAACTTCAATTCAATTAACCTATTTTTTTTTTGTTATTTTAATATTGTTGCCAACGTAAAATTGCATGTCAAAAGCGTTCGGTTCATTGTTTGACACTGATTGCATTTCTGCATGTTAATTTTCAGCGCACTTTAATTAAATTCTCGGGCATAACTAGAAATATCTGTAGTGGTTGAGTTAATTATATTGCGGAACTCCGAGTATTGAGTATTTTTGGTTTCCACAACGTCCATTAAAATTAGTTGGATTGTGAATAATTTAAAAATACTCGGATTTTGCAATCACCAATTTAAAAGCTTGTAGTTTTAATACTATCAACATTTATTTGTTATAAATAAATCTGAAGTTTTAAGCAACTTATAACTTGATTATTAACAAATTAGAACTGTAATACGTATTTTACATTCATTTCTTTCACCCTTATAAAAAAGCTTTACAATGTATTAGATTATTTGTTTATTGAAATTAGGTGTTCGGATTTAAATCGTGATTAAATAAGACTCACGTAAAAGACAGATCTTACTGTCTTAGAGAAAATAGAAAAGCCAGAATGTTTGGTTAAGGTAAGAGCGATAAATTAAATTAATGGTCCGCAATCCGGTAATAAATCTGGAGTTTAGGTAGGTAAACACCTGAGTACCTTAACTTTAAATATAACAAAAACTTGCTTTAGTCTTACGTGTTTAAAAAGTAACAAATCTTGCTGTTAATCTAGAAAATTTACCCATGAAAAATACTGAATTTTTTATAAAGCTTTTATTGGATTTTCTGAATGTATAGTTTGGCATTACAGGGATTTTACAAATACTTTCTGGAAAATCTGATACATTCGCAGTAAATGTGGATGCTTTTGAAATAAATTCCCTCATTTTTGTTTACATTGGCTGAGTAAGTATTAATTTATTAATAAACAAAATAAATAAATAGAAAGTCTCAAAATGTATTTAATTTAATTTTTTATTGAAATAACGACGTCAGAAGTTTTAAGGTTAGTTAGGTTCGAATCTCACACAGTAGTAAGAATTTTTAAAAAGAATCCTCCACCGTTCGAGGTTGGTACCTACTTGAGCGAGTGAAGCCATTTAATCGTTTGGCTACAATTAATGATTCTGTCTGCGAAGTGGTCGACTTCAGCTAGTAACAAGACACTATACACTTAATACATGGTCAACAAACTCTGCACAAGGCAAAGCGAAACCACTGCAGAAAACACAAAGTAGTATAAAGGGAAGTAACAAAGTTCACGGTACTAAGTCATTTCAAAATGTGGCTTTGTTCCCCCTCTGCAACATCCTAAAAAGAATATGGCACTAAGAAGAAGAAGATAAGTTTTACATTCTATCAATAAAAAATTGTGGTGTCTTGATTACATAAATTTAGTTTATAATTGTGTTATTTAATCATTTCTATAATATTTAAATGGTTTACATAAACTACTTGTTTCAAGCTGTGTCCGTCGTTCAGGGAACAGTAAGGCTATAGGCGGGTTGCACAAACATGATTTAACAGCTTAGTCAAATTAATCATTCGTCAAAGTGAACAAAATCGAATCAAAATTCGAATGCATATGGCAAATAACACATTAGTAAACAAAAAATTATGCTCTTTTATTAACTTTAATGATTCGTTAATTTAACAAAAGCTTTGTGCAACCGGCCCTAAGTCTTCTCTTACGAATAGCTCTTGAAAACCCTTTTTTAGCATTGCCAACAACTTCTTCGCCGTATTTGCTGTGATTTTTCCGTTTCAAATAGTTTATCAAAAACCCTCACGGTTGATTCGCTACTTTAATGCAATCGTAAACGATCAGAGAAAGTGGCAAACACTTTTAAAATAGCCCAAAACGAATAGAAAAAATCAGTGGCAAAAAGGATAACCAAGCCTTCTCTGTAAAAAAAAAAAAACGTAAAAAGTTGGTTAAATTGAGTTTCGCTACATTTAAATGTATACAACACATCGTCAATATATCTATATCAAATCATAATATTTTATTCTTCATTCTAGAAATTAAATTTTTAAAAATTCGCTCCTTCAGGGAGATCAGTGATTTGTCTATATGTATAACTCAAAAGCAGAAAATTGGCGCATAAAGCCAAAGGTCAGTGGTTCAAATCCCTGCGGTGATAATATTTTTCTGTTTACATATAAAATATTCGTAATTCGTTAAAATACCTTAAATTTTCGTTATTAATTAAAAATTATTGTTTTTTAAGATAATCCATACAAATTTCACTTAATAAGGAGGACAAATTATTATAGTTAAGTAGAACATATTCTATTTGAAAAAATTATTAAACTGAAAGAAAGTGCGCTAATCAAACTTTAAACAATGTCATTAATTGACAACTTTGTTGTTTTCTATATTAGCTTTAAAAAGAAGTTTTAAATTATTCCAACATTCAAAATCTGTCTATTGAACGTGACTATCATTGCATTTACCTGAAACTGTAAATTCTTATTTTGGATAATCAAAATTCAACAAAATTCAGCGAATAATAAAATCGGCCATTTACATACATATGAAACGCGATGATGCATTGTTTCCAACAACCTCTCATCGTTGAATTGGTAACTGTAAAAATAAATCTACAAATAAACCAGGTCAGTAAGTTGTAAATATGCTAAAAATTGTTTCCATTGAATAATGAAATATTTGAAATTTCAAACATGGCTTATGCAAACGAAACCAGTAGCGTTCGCGGTTTTAAAACAGTTGTAACATTAATTTTTATTACAACACTGCTGCACTTTGTAATCGAACACAAAATTGGAATGACTGTCGGTAGGTAATCTAATAATCTGGCGCAGAATGTGAACTACTGCTACTGTTATTACATTGGTATGGGCTGATAAAATCGATAAATTTATTCACATTGTAAAAACAGGATATTGGGCGTTAGTTTCTATTTTTTTTAATCAAACATACGTACTGTTTTCATGTTCAACTTGGCAATTACGTATAAAGAACCACAGCAAATTGTAAAGAAAAATGTTTATATTTTAAACTAAACTTGCATGAAAACATGCAATTATTTTTATGTAAAAGGCAAAAGCGAATAAAAGTAGTAATAAAGATAGTAAGTAAGGCATTCTTTTATTGCAAACTTTTGGTTTATTAATGTGATTCACTCATTGAAATGTTTACGTTTTTCCTTCAGTAATCATTTTTTAAGATTCATCAATATATTCAATTAAATTTCCTTATCCAAAGAATCATTTGAGATGCTTGGTATACCCGAAAGCCAATATCTCACAGAATAAATAAACCAAAACATAACTACGGCCCTGTTTCCCTAAAATTTTATTTCACAAACCCACATGAACGTTTACGTAAATTTCTAAACCAAAACCAAAATTAGTTGATAATATTTTACTAAAATCCCGAACTAATAATAGCTTCCCACCAAAAGTATGCCAGGCTCGTAGTTGACGTAGCGTAAATTCTTAGTAATCTGGATATTAGGAAAACTTCCTGAATTCATGATGAATATGTGACATTCCATTTCAGGAATTCTCTCTCTAACCACAAAGCGATGACATGGTGCACCCGCCCTTTAACATACTGCAATTACAGTATGTACCTTTAACCTCAGAATATCCACGTCGCGGCGGAGTAAAAGCTTTCATAACGGAAACCCTAGAATATTTCCAGAACAAAAATATAGAGAGTAAAGATAAAACCGGACATACTTTTATCGTAAAAAAAAACGTACGGTGGGATTTCCAACTTTTATTAAAGCACGAAGTATTAAATTTTAATCCTAGGAAGGAAATTTGTAATACCTAATACTAAAAAAACGAAGTTATTTTTCTACCCAAAAAAGAATCATTAGCGAAGTTAAATCCAAGAAGATTTATGCACTCTGGTTGGGACATTAATCTTATTCTACAATGCAACTGAAACTACTCGAATAAAAATATTCGTTGGGAAAACGCGTCGAAATGAATGTTGGAGACTAAAAAGCGTTTAATCATACTAATGATTGTAAATTAATAAGTGTGCTAAATTTATAAGTTTTACTCGTATTTTATGACCGTATCTGCTGCTTTACGCATGTTCTGCATTTTACTACGTTTGTTTCACTGGTGATTTGTATGAGCATGGTTTTATTTATTCTATTTGACTATATATTTTGTTGGAAAGTAGGGGTAGATAGAAAACTTAACTCCTTCATATAGCTATTTTTTTAATTTCCCAATTTATTTCCAATCTGCACAAGTACATTTAGCAAATTGTGTAATAATAGTGACTGGCATGTAGGAGAATACTCAATAGCATACTCCTTAACAGTTGGGACAAAATGTTTACAAACTACGACTTACAAACTAGAACTTAACACAAAACTTACTACATTAACATTCAAATCTACATCATTTGGCACATGCCTCTTTAATCGCCTATATAGGTTAATTAATTAAATTCGCTGCTAAGTCATTTGGATGGATACTAAGTCAAACTACTTCCTTGATCAACCATCGTGTTTGGAGATTCCTTAGTGTGATGCTATTAGGTACGAACCCTTACGTATTTATCATCATGTGCAGCACTTTCAACTGGAAACGCTCCAGAATTTCTATATTGAAGTGGAAGCTGTGCCCCAGAGCTGGATACCAAACTGGCTTAAGCATTACTTTACACATCAGTAGCTTATTATCTAAACTGAATTTGGATTTTAGTCCCAGTAAGCAGTACCTTTTGGAAAATTTTATTCCTAGTTCTGTCAAGATACACCCCGAGGTACTTGATTTCTTCTTGTGGTAATGATCTATTGTTTATACAGGATGATCCAAGAGTATGGCATATCAAATAGAACATTTCTCAATAAACCATATGTCGCAAGTAAACGGTAAGCTCAGAAAAAAAATTGAAAAGATCAATACAAAAATTGGTTGGAGGTCACTGCGATAGGTACATTCTGTTTACAGTTAAAAATCTTAATTTATCAAACGCTTCTCTTGTTCCCACTGATAAGAGAGTCTAGGTATGTGTACGTAGGTTAATGTCAGTTCATTACATAATTGTGTAATGTTTCATTTATTTTTACAGGGTCAAATTTCTATCGAAGGCTTTTAAATGCATATTAGCCAGCACATCTCAAAAGTGTGTAACAAAATTTAAAATAAACAAACATCGCGATAAGCTGTAATGTACTTCTGTTAAGGTCAGCATATACGCATTTAATTTAATGACAATACTTTTGAATTACTCTGTATAGACGATAGGGCGGCTTCCGGTTTCAGGTTTCATAGACCGATTTAGTTTATCAATTTCTTTAACCAATTTTCGATGGAAGTTAGATTTGTCTACAGTGTATGTGAGGCAAGGGTAGGATCACTACCCTAGGCTAAGACTGCAGTGTAAAGGTTACTGTTAAGAGTTAGGGCATAATCAACAGGTCTGAAGTCTATAACAAATACAATAGTGGCCCAAGGACATTGCCTTGAGGTACTTTAGCATTTATTGGAAATAGTTCTGTATACTCAATTTCAACCTTTACCAGGAAATAACTCAGCGAGAACAGGTGTCTAATTTATATAGTAGGCCAATACACCACACCACACCTCATCAAAAGCTTGAGTGAAGTCTAGAAATGTGACCGAACAGTAGGGTTTGGCTTCTAAGGTTCTATTGAACTGCTGCATAACTCTATAAATCTCTTCTATTGTGGAGCGCATCTGCCTGAAGCCAAACTGATGCTTAGGTAATGACCCATTATTCTCAAGGAATAGAGGAAGTCTCTTTAATAAAAGCTTGTCAATCGCTTAGGACACAATAGGTAGGAGACTTATTAGTCTATAAAATTTTAGTTACTTTTCTATAGTTTTATATAATTCTCGCCCTTTGGGCGTTATAAATCTAGATCTTCCATACAGTGTGTTTGGCTAACACACTAAAAGTATAAAACATAGAAATGGGCGAACTGTTGTGCAATAGGGCTCGTAGTCAAAATGCCCTGGCATCGTCACCTTGTTCTCCTGATTTTTTCTGCTGCAATTTTTAAAATATTGGGTATATAAAAATAAAACAAAAGCATAGGAAAACTTGAGGAGGATCTCAGATGAAATTCGCGAAATCCACCAAGAGGTATTACGCGCTACGTTTACAAATTTTATCTCTCATTTGGAGGAGAGAATTTCTGGGAATGTGAGAGAATTAAGACATACTGTAGTTAGACATTAAATTTTTCAACTGTTAGGTTCGTCCCGGTTACATTGAAGTACTACTTCATACAATACTAATAATAATAATAATAAATGGTTTTATTTAATACGAAAAATATGCATATACATATGTAGGTAAATAACTAAAATAAAATTCACATTAAAATCTCGAGGAGCTAATATTCAATTATAAAACTGCTTTTCAATCAGCCCTTGACATTATACATATACAACTCAAAATTCTTATTAATTTAATGCCTAAATCTACATAAAAAATGTTTAAAACTAAAAACATTTATTAACGACATGAACACTAATATCTGTCTATATGTTGTTTGTCTGGTCTGGTTTTGGACATATCAAGTTGAAGTTCCAGTGCAGAACTTTGCTTTGTTACCAACCCTTTTCAAGTAGGTTTGGTTTTGGTATTGGTGATATTGTGGAGAAAGTAACGTGTTCCTTTATTGTTAGACATTAATAGAAATAAGTTACTTTAATTTAGGTAGAGTCTTTGACCAACTTCGTTACTTGATATTTTGCTTGGCTTTTACGAGAGGTTTTTATTCAACTAATATCATGTATTTCGTAAATACTGCTTCTTTGATGGTTGGACATTACCATACCTTTAGCGTATTTCAAGCTCAGTATTTATACAGAAAAAATGACTCCCTTCTTCTCGATTTTCAAGATTTATTAGTAGAATGGAATTGAATACTTTAATGGATAATTTTTAGTAGTTTTTGGGCTGCTCTGTAATAATTCTTTTGTTTTACATCATATTGATAATGTATTCAATATTATTCACATTGATTCTATTTGACTATACATATACTGCTTTTTAAAAATGTTATTCCGACGTTCCCACGGACTCTGCAGCTCGCCTGAGAGTCATCCTTCTGGTACACAGCGGTCATCCACGTGCATCTCGCATACTTGAATGCCTTCATTCCCGTCTCGTGTAATGGCCCTAGATAACAAGTCATATCAACGCGCGTGGCTATTTTCCACGATACATTCCCTAACATCGCTTCATTACAATATTATTTTGATTTAAAAAGGTTTTATATTTTTCCTTGAATGATAAAAAATAAAGACTGAGATATCTTTGTTACCAAATATTGAATTATTCGCCTCATGGGTCATCCACAAAGTGTTAGGGTTATTTAAACATAGAAACTTTATATTTTATATTTTTACGGTATACCCTGAATTATTCCCTACCTAAAATATCAGTATAAATTCTCATAAACATTCGATGCAATGTAAATGAATAATAAGCAGTTTTGGTGTAACCACGGATGCTCCGTTAGAATATTCCCTTAATAATCGTAGCTGTTAGCGCTTGGCACGAATCCAACATTTGCATGAAAATTTATACGTCTGTGTTTGGACGCGGAGATAAACCGACAAAAGCGTCTGTATGTAACACAGACAAAAACATATTTCAATAACACTTAAAAGCAAACCCTGTCTGCATTTTCCTATTCCCTTTTGTTTAAGTAAAACTTTGCTTTTGCTAAACATAAATTGCATCATTATTAGACCCAAATAAAGACGAAAAATCACTCAGCTTAAAGAGATTATTTATCACAATGCAACTTTCCTAATTTTAATTAATACGAATGAATTAGATAAATAAACCAACATCCGTAAATGACATGCATCAGTACGACATCTCCAAGTAATTTACGTTCCTTACATTGTCCGAACCACCGGAGAATGTTAAAACCACGCGATGCTTAAACCGATAGGATTAACTCTTCACGTGAAAAGTTTTGACAAATCTCGAAAGTTAGTTTCACTAACAACTTGGGATGCAACAACTTCGGCTCTGATGCAAGAAGAGGAAAACTTAATAATATACGGGAAGTCGTACGGGATAACTTTACGCATGTATTGCTAAAGTTTTCCTAGAAAGTAAAATTTATGAGAAGGGTCGTGAACGATTTATGTAATCTCTTTGGATTAACATAGTACATATACAGTTGTGAATTTTAAAAATTTATAGTTTACTTGGATACAACACGATAGCTTGCATGTAGAATTTGGAAGTTTGTGTGCTTTTTTGATCTTTTGCTGCTGACTACTAGATTAACGTTAAAGTACAACTTAGAATTTTATTTTGAAAAGCCCGCATTTTCTTGAAGTGGTGCTTCATACCGGACTAGACTTCTAGCAACCTGTCGAGCAAGTCGGCTTTAGAAAAGGTTATAATACTGTTGACCATCTCTACGCTGTACGAATACTCATAGAAAAATGTAAAGAGTATAACGTCCCCTTACATGTGGTCTTTGTTGACTTTCATAAGGCGTTTGATTCTGTCTAAACATTGTCTCTTCTAGAATCTTTAAACAACGCAAAAAAATTGGTTCTCGATATACTCAAATAATCAAAAATATCTACGAGAATGCCAAATTGCAAGTCAAAATAGACGACAACACCGTAAGACAAGGGGAAAATATATCACCCAAATTATTTACACTCGCCCTTGAAGACGTTTTCAAAAGTTTGAACTAGGAGAAGAAGGTATTAACATTAATGGCTCATATATTAGTCCACCAATGCCCTACGAGAAATGCTAGAAGAACTAACTTAGGCCTCAAACTTAATAGGGCTCAAAATAAATTACAATAAAACAAAAATAATCAGTTGAGTATATGTACTTACAAATGTTTTTAGAAGACCATCAAATTGAAAACGTCAATGGTTATATTGTAACGAGACACGTCAGCAGTCAGTGGAAGCACGTGTGACTTCGGTTGCATGTGACATCCGCCGACGCCAGAGAACGAGATTGTTCTCGAGTGCTACTCGACAAGTGTGGAATATTCTGGATTTAACTCGAAGGTAACGGTTTGTATTTAAGGCGCATTTTCGTTGACGAGTGACAGTCTACCAGTACCAATACGTGACGCGTAGTGAACGCTCGTGAATATAAATAAACTGTATAAATAAATTAATTAGTGCTTTTAGTGTTTAGGTTGTTGTTTCGTTTTAATTAATACGTTGTTTAAATTTGTTAATAAATAATTCGCACCACAGACCGAAATGTTAAATAAATGTTTTAAAGAAAACGTTACAATATTTACCTGGCCATAACATCATATTGGGCTAAAAAGATCAAAGTGCGGAAATCACAAAACAAATCCAAATTTCTTGGGGAACCTTCGGGAAGCTACAGCATATTCTTAGGAATAAGGAGAGGCAGTGACTACCTACGGTCTGGAAACCATAACGTTGACAAAAACATCGAGAAGTAAACTTAAAACATTAAAAAGGGCAATTGAGAGATCGAATGGTTAGAAATGAAGAAATCGGGCAACAGCATGACAGAGTGGCATTCGAGAGAAACAAAGCGAAGTGTGGAATGACCCCATTAAAATGGGCAAATGATATACAAATCACGACAGGGAGAAATTTGGTAAAAACTGCTCAATGCGCCGCCAGGGAAAAAATTGGGAGAAACCTTCTTCCAGGAGTAGATGAACTATAGTTGAAAAAGAAGAAAAAGTGATTTTCTATATATGATTGAACTGTGCTGACAGCTATTAATTGCTGGTGTAAAAACTTTTTCCGGATGTTTACCAAGTAGCTTTTTCTTCGTCCATGGTATATGAGGAACTGTTTTTCATTGGGGTTTGAATTATGTCGTACTGTCTGGTTATACTTTTTGTGGCTTTCCATAGATCAATGTCAGCTGGTACAATACTTTCCACGTATAGTTGTTGATTCTATATGCCTCGATTTCACTGTTAAACTGATTCTTGGTTAGTGGATTTCTTTGCCACTCCCTTCTGAGTTTACTCTTTTATTTAATTAAATCCATAATGTAATTTGGGCAGACGTTGGAGTTGGTTTTTCGAGTCCTCTTAGGAGTAGTTACTTGGTGAACAGATTCGATGATGGTTGTCGTTAGGGTTGTAACTTGATGGTTTATAAGGACAGTAACTCTTAATGGATTGTTTAACTGAGCATCCAGTTTTCTTTCATTTAAATCCCATCTAACATAACTCTTCATTAATTCAGGTAGCTCAGGCTTGTGAACGTGAGTAGTCGTCAAGGTTAAGAGTTACTGTCTGTTGAATTGGAGTTTTTGGCCACCACAATATCTAAAATATCAGGCTGTTGAACTTTTCTGTAAGACAAATACGTGTACTCATTTGGAGATATGATTTGAAGTTGGTTGGTTGATGCTAAGTTGTTTAGTTTGGTTGTACAGTATCTTTCATCTAACATTTGGGTTGTGACGTCAACTTGCCCCGCCCAAAAACTGTATGGGTAGACACGCGTTCGTGCGCAGTAGGTTATGACAATAGCTTGTTGGTATTTGGGTGTGCTGTGTGCTGTATTAAATATTTCGCTTTATGGCGATAGCTACACCTCATGATGTGCTTTACAATCTGTTTTTCTAAAAAGACGATTTTGAAGCTCTCATCCTCGTAGAGGCAGAGGTTCTTGAAACAACTACTTCAGCAATTTATTTAAACTCTTTATGCTTTCTTTCATATAGCATGCACCACACGCTTCTCATTGGATCTAACATATTTAAGTCTAAACAAATAAAATTTAGGTTTTACTTCCCATCCCAAAAAAGGTAGTTTCCCCAATTTTCATATCAATATTTCAAAAACTTTTGAAGTTACAGGAGAAAATTAAATTTAAAATTTTGACTTTGACACTCTGTACCTCTTTTAATATTAACTTTTAGACTAAAGTAATTGTAGGTAAATCATAATATTGTGACCTTACCAATGTACTGTTGGTCTGTGTCCGATTACTTATGGACCACCCTGTATACATAAAACTTGAACTTAAATTTCTTACAGTTGAGATAAGAACAAACCCCATATTACATTAAACTAATATGTCCATAAAGGATGTTTTTAATAGGAATTATACAAATATAGATACATAAAGAATATATCCCCAAAGGAGTGAATTCTTAATCATTTCATCCTTGAAGGATGAATTTTAATGATAATCCATGAATACGCCGTGGTTAACCATCAATATAGCAATAGATTTTGGGGCAATGTTGTATATAAGTTTACGCTTCAAAGCATAATAAAACGGATGCTTTGACCCACCTGACGTTTGACCGCAACAAAGGTCCCTTTAATCCATAATACTGGGTAGGACGAGATTAAAAACGAAGATTTACGCAATTAAATATAGCCGCCGCATTTGATTTAAGTTTCAATTGAATTGACTTTTAGGAATTTGCCCAGAAATTAGCTATCATTAAATTAACACGTTTTCATTTATTTTTCGTCGCAAAACTCATTTATAAAAATACCTTTACAAATTCCTTCTAATTTTTTCAGTGGAAATTAGGGTGATACCTTGGAAGAAACTGTTGGAAGCTTTGAGCATAAAATCCTTCAAAATCTTTAAAGAATTTCAGTTAAATCTGAGAAATCCGGACATCAAAAATATTATCATCAAAGGATCGAATTTTTGAACTCTCACATTCTTAAGTTCCAAAGATTTTAACACCGGAAGTTATTGTTCTAAGCTGAGAATTAAATTGAAACAAATTGTTTAAAATTTTGGGAATAAAATATTTAAAAACTTGAATGAATTTCAGTTAATTTTGAGGAATCTGTGTCTCAAAAAATCTTACTCCCAAATAATTAAATCCTTAATATCTGAAAATCTTAAGTCCCAAACGTTTTTGCATTGTGGAAAAATTTCTATTTTAACCTTACTTAAATTGAAATAAATTGCTTAAAGTTTCGTGTGCAAAATATTTCAGAATCTTTAAGGAATTTTAATTAATTTTAAGGAATCTGGGACCCAAAGTATATTCTATACCCAAACAACTGAATTCTTAAAATTTAAAATTGTTAGATTCCAAAGATATTCAGCATAAAACCTAACAACGAAATATAAAATGCAAAATTCCCCAGAACAATCCTTCAGAAAATATTTAAAGATGTTTATAACCTGAGAAGCAAAATTAAAGCAAATTGTTTAAAGCTTTGAATATAAAATATTTAAAAATCTTTAATGAATTTCATTTAAATTTGGGACATCAAAAAATATAATCCCCAAAAATTAAATCCTTAGAATTTCAAAATATTAAATCCCAAAGTGATCGTTCTAACCTGAAAATTAAATTGAAACCAATTGTTTAAAGTTTTGATATAAAATATTTCAAAACCTTTAATGTACTTCAGTTAATTTCTAGAAAACTCTGCAATAATTTTTTTCTTTCGAGGGTAGCAGCCTTAAACTCTGCAGATCTTAAATCTCAAAGATTTATTATAACCTGAGAACTAAATTGACAGAAATTGTTTAAAATTTTGTATTTAAAATATTTAAAAATATTGAATGAATTTCTGTTAATTTTGAGGAATCTGTGCATCAAAAAATATTATCCTCAAAGGATTGAATCGTTAGAATCCCAAAATCTTTTAAGTCCTAAACATTTTACAACATGGAAAGTTATTATTCTAACCTCAGGAGTAAATTGAAACAATTTTTTTAAAGATTAGGAATCTTTGCATCACAAACATTATCCTCAAAGGATCAAATCCTTGAAGTCTAACAATCTTAGCTCCCAAAGATTTTTACAATCTGGAAAATGTTTTATTCCAACCAGAGAGTTAAATTCAAGCAAATTGTTTAAAGTTTCAAGTGTAAAATATATAAAAATCCTTAATGAATTTTGAGGAACTTCTAAAAATATTGTTCTCAAACGATTGTACCCTGAAAATCACAAAGTCTTAAATCTTTAAAGTTTTACAAGATGGAAAAGTTATTCTTCGAATTTGAAAATTAATTTGAAAGGAACTGTTTAAAGTTTTGAATGTAAAATCTTTAATAAATTTAATTATCCCCAAAGATTAAATCCTGAAAATCACAAGATCTTAAATCCTAAACATTTTTACAAGATGCAAAAGTCCTCAGAATTAAATTGAATCAACTTCTATAAAGTTTGAATATAAAAAGTTGAAAAATCTTGAATGAATTTCAGTTAATTTTGAGGAACTTGTGCTTCATAAAATGTTATCCCCAAAGGATTGAATCCCTAAAATCTCAAAATCTTAAGTTCCAACAGTTTTTACAATGTTCAAAAGTTACTGTTCTAATTTGAGAATTAAATTGAAGCAACTTGTTTAAAGTTTGAGTATAAAATGTTTAAAAATCTTGAATGAATTTCTGTATCGCCAAAGGAGTGAATCCTTAAAATCCTAAACATTTTATTCTAACCTGAGAATGAAATTAAAATAAATTGTTTCCAGTTTTGAATACAAAATATTTAAAAGTTTTTGATGAATTTCAGTTAATTTTTAAGAATATGTGCCTCAAAAAGGATTAAATCCTTGAACTCTCACAATTTTTACAAGGCGGGAAAGTTAACCTGAATTAAATTGAAACGAATTATTTAAAGTTTTAAAAATTAAATATCTAAAAATTAATGCATTTCAGTTAATTTTCAGGAATCTCTATATCAAAAAATGTGATCCCCAAAGGGTTGAATCCTTAAAATTTTAAGTCATACAGATTTTTACAATATGGCTGGCTAATGCGAGATTTGTAGATCTTAGATTTCTGAAAGCTAATTTACTCTAAACTTTAATTTCCAATTTCTGTTAGAACCCATGTTGATCTTTATTAAAAGCTCGTTTAAGGTATTCTTCTTATCGTTTATTTCACGCAACATAAGGACTTTTAAGTTCAATCAACTAACTGTAATGTAAATTTGACTTACCTTTAGTTTAATGAGCTTCGTTCAACAAACATGCTTCATTTGTATTTGCTTAGATCCAACCCCAAGTTTATGCAGCGCAGCTGAGGGTTTTGCTTAATTCAATTTACTAGAGAATGGTTTTCACTGATTATGTGTGCATATGCGTTCTCCTTCGCCACCTGCCTTTACGAAATTTAGTTTTAATTAGCAAATAGTAAAAAGCTACCCTCAAGCTTATCAGCTTATCTAAATCTATCTTTTAGAATTAATTGTCAATAATTGAAAGCCTTTTTAGCATTAAAATTGATGTTAAAAAACCTAGCCTGCTTTGATTGATTCTAGCGAAATGTTATTTATCCCATGTTTCTCTCGAACAAAAAAATCGAAAGAAAATATCCTTTATACTTAGTTAACCTCGGTTTTTGTTATACCTAAAGTAACAGGTGGATTTCTATAGACAAAACGAAAAACAACTTCGATTTGTATTTTTCCCAAGGCAAGATTTTCTTCGTTTATACGCGTGAGTTAACTTGATCTCTTATTTTATTTAAAAGCAGACAGCTTCAGATGCACGGCAGATTTAACACTACAAACGAGCAAAAGTAAAACGAACAAGTTTAGGGATTTACCTTTCAAAGAGGCTTACACGTTGTTGTTTTTATGAAAAATCAAGAAGAAAACTTCGGCCTTTTCCATGGGCGTGTAAAGCAAAGGTACATTTAGTAGGGAAAAGATGGCTACATTTAACGCTGGGGAGGATTGTCACCCTGGCGAATTATGTATTTAATTATCGCAACATCAAACTGATTAATAAATTAAACCCTAAATACTGAAAATAATTTAATTAAATTTGAAGATTTGAATTCATAGATTAGTTTGGAAAATTGTCAGTTAAATTTGCACCCTTAAAAGATCATATTATATTAAAAACAAATAGTTTAATAAATCTCTACATTCTCGTAAAGTTTCTGACTTCTATTGTTTATTTCCAATAACCCTTCAGAATCTTGCCCTAAAAATATTTTTCGGGTTTTACGATTTAATACACATTTCGACCTATCCTTCCAACCTTTTTAAACTTCGTAACTCCCTTGATATTTTAGTTTTACTACATTTTTATTGTAGTTGTTATACCCACTTGCACAAATGTTCACTCGCGACATGTTATTGACGAATTGACGAGTTCCAAGAAATAAAAGCAAAACAACCTTTAAAATATACGATCGAAAGGGTTTTGTTCCTTTGCCTTCTATAAAAGTGAGAAAATAATATTTGAATGTAATATCAAGTTTTGACGGATATCTAGCTTTACTTTTCTTTTGTATCTGTTAACCTTCTGTCTGTTCGACATACAAAACGACGTGAAACTTTTAGCTTTTCCTTTGTAACGTTTCGGAACTATTGATTGTCTAAGTATTTAAATCTCGAATGTAGAATTTTAAAACCATATTTTGCCTAAATTATTACAGCCTTTTTCGTGTATTATAAATTCATTCAAGTTGTTAGAAATTTGCATGCGCAACATTCAAAACAAACCCCTGAAAATAAATTACACAATACGAAAGCGTAAAATAGCGCTTTTGCAGAAAAAACAAACTTATCACAACGCACGGTCTGTAATTTGCAAATTTCCCGAAGTAGTAATTTTCATTTTTGTTTGTTTGTCAATTCCTCAATGACAGAGCAGATAAACAAGCCAGTTTATACGATCAAGCAGATAATCCTTTTATTGATTTAACCTCCTGCTACTGCTGCTGCAAACAGAGTGCGAGTCCTGTTTACGTTTGATAGCGCTGAAACATCAAATAAATCCAGAATGCAACTTTTCAGTGCATTTTATTAATAATAAATCCGCATTTCGTTACGTTGCTTTTATGATTTATGTGTATTAATTTTAAATAAATATTTCAGGGCTGTATTTTATTTAATTCTGAAATTTGTTTCTGTGATTGTTAAAACGAGCCTTTAAAAGGTATTAATTTTTATGGGGAGAAACAGGTTAAAACAGTACTTAAAAACTAAAAGAAGTGGGAAGGTTAAAGGATTAAATTTTATTGTAAATATTGCGTTCTCAATACGTTGATGTTATTAACTAACAACCTTCTTTAGTCGACGATTTCCTTCTTAAAAGTAAATTCCCATAAAGAATAATTTTCGATGCTTTCGTATTGTTTGCCCTGTGATTATTCGGAATTTGCCTCAACACTCCCTCGTCAGCATCCCTGAAATTGTCCGTGACAACTGACAAATTCGCATTCATTTTTTGTATGATTTGTTAGTGTTGTCTATCAACTGTCAAATCTATAAATTTCTCTTCGTTTTGAAATGCTGGTCACTGCTAGCAACTCAGTAGCAGTAAATAATTGACATATAACCTATAACCTTACATTTTATACGAAGCATATTTCTACAACCGATCGCTTTTTCGGTATGCTTATGTAGTGCAGTGAATGACATAAGAAAGATATTTCTGTAATGTAAATTGCTTATCTACGCCTGTTAGGATAAGAACCTATTGTATCATTCATTTGAGTTGGATAATGAAGTTTATTATCCCACTGAGTGCGATAATGAAATCATTATCAAACTCAGTTGGATAAGACAATTTATGACCAAAAGCTTTATTTTTTATGAAGAAACTACCATATCATAAACGATCATTATGGTACACGACGTGTTATCGGGCTCGGCTAACGCCTCGCCTCGATAATATTTACGGCTAGTACCATAATGATCGTCATTATGATCCTTATTACATAAATAACTATTATTGTTTAAATTTTAAGTAAATAAAAGTGAGTCTTATTAGAGAAATATCAAATTTGGTTCATATAAACTATCCAATTTTTTCCAGACCTTCGTGATTTTTTAAATAAAGAGAAATACGTTTTCAAGTTAAAGTATTTATTTAATTCCATATGAAATAGGTAAAACAAAAACGCAAAATTAATGATAACCGGTTAGTTCACTAACTTTTTACGTTGTTATAACAGCAACATAATTTTCCAGAGTTTTATAATCGTTATACAACAATCTTATTTTGTCAAATATGTATTATTTTAACTAAAAACCGCACCAATAAAAGCCAATAAAATTCTCAAGTGACGTAGTTGGTCGAAAGACTCTACCTAAATTAAATTAACTTATCTTTATTAACTGGTGACATATCTGTACAAAACCACTACGCCACAATATTCCCAAATATTGATAATCGATTCAAACACTGGCTTTATAATCACACATTATTTGAATTAACATTATTGCTTTTTTCTGTCAAAGCTGCTTCCAACCTAGAATTCTTTAAACGTTAAATTACCTTTATACAGAAGTTTAATGCCAAATTTGTTGTCCAAATAAAGACGAAGTGGACTATATTTTCAATTGTATTTTCTCGTCAAAAAGCTATTTTTCTAACACTGGAAACTTTTATTCTAAACCTTTAAAACTGTACCTCTACAAGAATAATTAGAGGAAGAAAAAAACATGTAAAACATACGCAGCATCGAATCAGCACAACGGTATTCAAATAGAAATTAATACAAATTACATTAAAAAAGCTGAAATATACTTTATTATAGATACTTTTTATGTACTTACATGTTATGCAAATAATACCTCATTTAACATGAAGCTTATTACAAGTAATACTTGGAACAATGTAGAGGAATTTTTCATGAAAGAAAATAATTGTATACCAAACAAAATAATACAGACTTCAAGGAGAGAATCCTTAATTTAGATGGTTTCCCGATAACTTTCCTAAAAATATTTTCTGAAAGTTTGTTGCGTCGACTTGGACATTTTGACCTTTTTTGTCATGGCGAAACACCCACAGAAAAAAGTAAAAAATTTCTAAAAATAACTCAAAGATAATAAATTAAATAAAAAAAGACAACCGTCAAAGTGCTTATCCTGTCTGATGATAATCCCTGTGCTTCACTCTTATACTTTATCCTGACTTTGTTGCTGTTAGGTCGGCGAACGCTAAATGTGTTTTCCATTCAGGCTGCATACATGCTCACAAACAAATGCCATTTTAAGTGGAACGACTTCGACAGGACTTCCGTCTGTATAAAACGTTCTAAAACTACTTTTAAGAGAAAATGTTTCAGACGTCTTCCATCGATCTGCTCATCCGTCGTCTCACAGTCCTGAATACACCCGAAATTTATTCTGACACTTCGATGTTCTTTATAAATATGCACCGAAGCAACCTTTTTATGCTATTTTGTGTTTTTAAATTGACAACTGAATTGTTCGCGCAGGAAACTTTTGTAACATATTGAAGCCCTCGACATACCGACAGCAAATAAACGTTTGCAGATTTAATTTTTAGAAAGTCCAAAATTTTACTTTCATTTTTAGAAGCCACCAGGATTTAACCCAGTTTCCATCTTACACCTTGTCTCATTCATTCAAAAACAATTTGAAACGAACCGCTGCATTTTGATTCTCATTTCAAATCATTTCCACCGTTGTGCACCTGAACAGGATTTTGTAATTACTCACAATAATGAATGGACACCGCCTGCTGTTTTCTAATTACCTTCAAGTTAATTCTGCGAGCTAATGTCTTCCATGTTTCGCGCGTTTAATCCTCGAAACAGAAATAAGTAATGTAATAAACGAACTCCGTGTCGTTTTTACTTCTGTATTGATAAACCATTTTCACGTTCTAATAATTTCACTGAGTTGTACTTTGGTCATGTGTGAATTCTTTTTATTAAACTCAATAATTACTAATTTACGAACTTCTTCTTCTTTAAACAGGCCCTGTCATCGATCCTTGAAGGCAGCCCCCCCCCCCATCGCTTTCCATCGTGCTCTATCCTGTGCCAGCTGCATCCATTTTGGGTCTGTGGTCTGTGGGACATCGTCAGTCCATCTAATGTTTGGTTGTCCCCTTTTCCTTTGGCCTTCCCATGGCCCTTTTGGTCCACTATTCTTCAACCATTCTAGCGACGTTTCCTTTTCAGTTCCACTTATGTCTTATTATTTTAGTTACAAAGTCTTCGGCATCTGTTCGCTGCCTTATCCATGTGTTTCTTCTTGTTGCCTAAGGATATTCCCAGCATTGCCCGCTCCATCCCTCTGGGCTATTCTAATTTTGTTTATTACTGCTTTTGTTAATAATCACATCTTTGTGCCATATTGTAACGTAGTGGTTTCCGCCATTCTTAATGTTAATAGTTAGTAAAAATAAGTAGGTAAGTTTAATCAGCTACGTCACGTGGGGGTTTACTGCCAGAGGTTTTATATTTTCTAATATAACATGTGTTGTCCAAACTTTAATTGGTTTTATAAAATATTATTTGGGGTTAACATTAAAGATAAACAAATGAAACAAAGGGTTTGATCCAAACTACATATTAGCAAGTCTTACTATGAATTGAATTGCATTTAAGTTAAATACAGAAAAATAGTCTTACGTAAAAATCGTATGAAACACCACTAGTACGAAGAACCTGACTTCTTAAAGACATAATTGTTCTTGGAGGACCACATCAACCTTGTCGAGCTCCTACATGAGCAATCCCTTATATAAGACAGCTCCGACCTTGAACCATGAACGTGCTAATCTATGTATTTAAAACAATGCTAATTCATGATTTATGCAGCTGTGCGGTGTCGTCTTTCACAGCGGTCATTCGCGTGCATGCTTGGATACCTTATGACTAATACGTCATATCACTGCGTGGAAATGCATAACATGATGCATACTACAACGTCGCTTTATCACAATATGTCATTACCTATTGGTATAATATATTGATAGATATATTTGTGCCTTTTGATAATTTTCAAATTTTCACATAGATTAATCTTTCGAAAGCACACCGTCCTAGTTTTATTTTTCTTTTTAGCTCCTCTGTCTGATTTAACTTGCAGTTGGTTATTCTTTGTCCTAAATAGATGTAGTCTTCTACTTGTTCTACTCCTTTGTTGTCTATTAGTCGCCCTTCATTTTCTCTAATTGAACTGAACGTGGATTTCGTTTTAGTTCTATTTATTTTTAAGCCCACCCTGTTAGATTCCCTATTTAACTCTTGTAGAATCTCTTGTAGTTCTTTAAAGTTGTGCTCAGCACTACATCATCAGCAAACCTGAAGTAATTCAATGTTTCTCCATTTACGTTTATTACGTTGTCCTTCCAGTGCTGCTGTGAACAGTTTCGGAGATATATTGTCTCCTTCTCTGATTCCTTTCTCGATTTTTATTTGTTTTGAATCGATGATCTATGGTTAGTAATAAATCTACTTAGTACTGTCACGTACTTGATTATGTATTCGTGTGATAATATGATATAATCTATCTCATTTGGGGTCTTTTCGCCGGGACTCACCCAGGCCCATCATTCATTAGGCTTTTATAGAAGAAAGTATTCATTGCAAATAGGTTGTTCCTCTCGAGAACGTTCAGTAACATATCTCCTCGGTCGTTTATAGTGCCCAGTCCATACTGTCGGGTCCTGACGTTAAAATCGCCCATTTACATGTAATACACACATTTTTTTCTTTAGACATTTATTAATTTCGTCGTAGAATTCTTCGACTTCCTCGTCACTATGAAGGTTGGTTAGGGCATAGACTTGTATACCTTTTACTTCATATTTAACTAATATCTTGATAATTAAATAGGCGCCTCTTACCGATCTGCTTGTGATAAAGCGACGTTCTAGCATGCATTATGGAATGCATCGCCACGTGAGTTGATCTGATGTGTTAGTCAGGGACATTACACGAAAATGCATGCGAATGACCACTGTGAAAGACGATACCCCACAGCTGCATAAAAGCTGAGATAGCATTTTCTGGAATGCTGAGTTCAGCGCGAAACGACACATATGCCCCTGTTCGAGTGGTAGTTGGCGTCTTATATAAGGAATTGCTTTGACAGAGCTCACTATGGTTGGTGTGGTCGTCAAACAATCATGTCCTTAAGACGTCAGATCCTTCGTACTAGTGATATTTTCTACGATCTTTATGTAAGGCTATTTTTTGTATCTGACTTGCTAATAGTTTGGATCAAACACTTTGTTTCATTTTATTAACTTTGATGATTGTACGTAATTGGAACTTACCTCTAAAACCGTCTAAGTGTTTACTTTTAACTTTAACTCTAAATTATATTTTGCAAAACAATCAAAGTCGGATAACATATGTTATGTTAGTTGAATCGGAATTTTAATATAAAACCTCTCGCAGCAAACACCCACGTCGCGTAGTTGGTTAAATGCACCACCACGTTGTACATTAAGAATTATCAGAAATTCTATTAAATTTAACTAACTTATTTTTGCTATGTTTTAACATTACTTTTGGTGATAACCACTACGTTACAATATTACGTGTAATACTTATTCTTATTCGAAAACCGCCACCTCCTATACTTTGTTCTTCATTTCCTCTGTCTACATTCTTCTCATTTTCGTCGGACTTCGCTTAGGCCCAGGGTGTTCTGATTTTGCCTAGCTCAGATTCTATCTCTTCGTTGTTCTTGTGCTACTATAGATCTTACATTGTAAGCAGCTATATTTATTTCTATTTGGCACTTTTCGAATTTGCCACCTCTAGAATCTTCGAGGCAGATCAGTTTATCCATGTGGAACTCTGGGCAGTTTGCCCTACACACTTAGGATATTTTAGTTTTAAAATTAAAAAGGGGGGTAGAATTGGGTTAAAACGCCACGCTTGCCAGGCGGCTTGGCGAGTTTGTATGGGATATAGGTAATAATACATTTGGAGTTGGATGGGATTTAGGTAAGGACTTGATTTCCCGGGTGAAAAGAGGTGGGAGAAACTTAAAGTTTCCGTGGGCAAAGTCACTATCCCCGAAGTAGGTTTGTCATCTGCCGGGCTAATTTATTTAAATTGATTGTTTATTTATATCATTATCATTTACTTTAAACTACGCATATCGCTTTTGTCGTAGACTCGTTGACTTGTTCATTGACTGTCCCCTCTTATCGGTACCCAATTTTACGCATGTGGCCGCATCATACTTTAGGATACTTGGGAAGCTTTCAGGGTGTTCTGGGCGTTCCCTATTGGGAACATGCTTTCCGATTATGAATTCCGCTACAATGAACACAATTATTTAAAAATTGTAAAACTTATATTTATTTATTTATTTATTTATTTATTTATTTTGCTTTGCAGCCAACAGTTTCCCAATTACAGGCTACATTTAATATTAGGTACTGAATTATAAAGAAATATATCACTCTATTACAATACAATAACTATCATGAAAGAAAATAACTAGGTACATAAAAGACATAAAAACACAAACACAAACACAGGCGCTTACACCCACACCAACCAATAACTTCATTAGGTTTAAATTCAATAATTTTATTTAACCCAAAATATGCCTCTTCTAAACGCAACCACCATTTCAGGCAAGCTTAATACTTGGTAGGACTCCGAACGCACATTTTTCAGTGTTGTATTAAAGAAGTCGATGCTATTATTTATTATATTATTTATAAGTAAATACTATTCAGAATATCTTAAATTTGTAAACCATTCTGAACATATTCGTCCGTTTTCGGGTATTTAAATATGATTTCCTTTTGTATAGAAAGAAATCTGTCGAAGTTTGGAGTTTAAATTAAGATTAGCCTAATTAAACATTTAAATCAGTTAAAGTGTAAGCTTATAAAGCTTACCATCATTTTTGATTTAGGAAGAGCTAGATAAACCCATTTCCTTTCTGATAATCTTCAAAAAGCTTTTAAGGGACGTAAGCCATTTACGTAGTTTTTAACCATAATTGACCCATATTTTTAAATAAACTGCAACAGAAGTTTCAAAGAGCTTTTAGAATTACGTTTCAGTTTTTAAACCTAAAAGCTCAGTTACATGTATGAATGTTTAAAACTATTAGTACTGTGAGCTTTATACTTAACTTGATGTGCTTTTACCATTAAGGAAGTCCGCTCAAAAATTGCAAAGTGAAAACGATTTTTCAGCATGTACACATTATTTGAAACAATTTCTTGATATTGTAATTTGTTTTATAGGTGTATTTTCTAACATTTTTCTTTAAGAACCAATAATTATTATTAATGTGGGAATTATAGCAGATTAGACGTTCGGGTGGGGATCCGGCGTGGATGGGATGAGTAAGGGTAGTAAGTCGGATGCGCGAGAAGTGCAACGACGGTAGACAACACTGGAAAAATACGAAAGTATGAAATGTAATTTAATTAAAATAAATAAGTAATGCAAAGGCTCTGTTTAGCTTTCCTAGAATCCCACATTAATTAAAAAATTAGGTTTATTGGCAATTTTGCTGTTATTTCTAATTATTTCCAAAATATTTTGGAATTAGAAAATGTCGAGAGTTCCGCGTCTTTAAGAATTAGAAAAGATTTTTCATTCTTTTATTTTCCTCTAAACACATTATATTTAGGTTTGCTCTTAATGACTATCGCCAAAACAAAAATGCTCGTCATTCATTAATTCAATACTCAACAGTATGATATCTTATTTTTAAGTGCAATAATTTTTTACTACCAAAGAACAATTCATCAACAATCGAAGAAATACAAATCGGCTTGTTTGCCCCTTTAATACTGACTATATAAATATTATAAATATACCATAAATAAAAAGCGAACCAAATTTGAATAAAAAAACGTTTTAAACGTATAACCTCCGCAACTTCAAAGATATTCATACGTACACAATATAAATATAAATATAAAATATGAAACTTTTTCGTCTAAAATAGCAGATATAAAGTTTACATTCAGGGCACGTGTTTTCTAAATCATAAATTTCTCTGTTGCAAGATTTGTTCCATGTGGAACATATATAAAAATCACGAACTATGTTGTACTTGCGGAATTAAATATTTAATGCATAGAAAAACCATTGTTTATTACTTTTAACATTTAAATAAATATTGGAACTACACCTGGAGCACTTGAATTTGACCTTGTTCGGCAAATTGTATTGTATTGTATCTTTGGTGACATTCTGAAATAATAATGCGGAAGGATTTAGGGAAATATGTTTTTGATTGTTAATATTTATTACTAAATAGATTATTGATTCGGACAATCAATTTTTTAAAGCTTTTTCTTCAGCTTAGCGGAATTATTTGCCTCACTAACGTTCGGCTAAATAAACTTCAGCTTCGCCACATAAAGTATCACTTTTACTCCTAATAACATAATCTACTATTATTTATAATATTATATTTATACTTTTTATAATAGGTATTTCTTCTTCTTCTTTACTGGAGAATCTGGAGATAGGCCTCCCTCAAACTCTTGCGATGACAGTCTCGACCTACCACTTTCTTAATGTCACCAAGCCAACCCATCTGTGGTCTTCCTCTGCTTATTTTTGAAATGCCTTGATTTCAGAATATTGGTCTCTGTGTCCATCGCCCAAAACTTTACCTGGCAATATGGGCAACCTAGCTCTATTTAGACTTTGCTATGTATTCTATTATGTCTGTAATGCCTGCCCTTCTTCTAATTTCCTCATGCTGCACGTAATCTCCGAGGCTTGTTCCAAGAATCGCACTTTCCATGGACCTCTGCATTACTTTTAATTTTTGGGCGCTTCTGACAGTGAGTGTCATAGTTTCCATGGGTGGTTACAGGCAGAATGCAAGCAAGGGAATGTTCTCCAAATTCAAATTCTTCATTTAGGAAGTTCTGTTTACGTAAACTAAATTGTCCAGCATGCTCAGTTTCTATATTTTGTTTGCGACCTATTTTGGCATTATAATCTCCTAAGATTGTGCTTTCTCCGATCGTATTGCCATTTTCAGAACTTCATAAAACTGTTCTGCTTCTTCCTCTTCGAGTGCATTAGTTGGAGCATAAGCGGAGATAATTTGTAGCTGATATTGTTTGTTCAATTTACATAGTGTAATATAAATAATTCTATCCGATGTGTAAATGTATTTAGTCGCTTGATGTTTGTGGATCATAAGAACTGCCCCACCAATGGCATAATAATTTTGGGAATTGTTCTGGGACAGGACATGCCCTGACCGTAATACTGGCACTGTTTCCTTGAGTAGTTCTATGATATGCCAGTGGATTAATTATTTCTCGAACTCCATCAAAGCTTCCGGCGATTTTATAGTCCGTATATTATATGATGCTACGTATATTTTCTTTTGTTTGTTTGTGGGTTGACATTTTGAATTTAGCAAACCTTTACCTCCTTCAGAATCCGTGAGACTGACTGATGATGCATCAGTGTGAGATTCTGAGTGTTCAACTCTACTAACCTGGGGTAATTGTGTTTTGAAATCCGCCATTTTGAGTTGAGGTTGAATTTTGAGAGGTTGAGAATTGACCCTGTGTATTTAAGTATTCTATAACAAAACGAGCAGTCTCGAGTAGAGGTGGGAATGATATCTCGAAACTTTGAGGGAGATCGAGTATAGGATTTGTTGAACCGAGCGGAGCCGAACTTTTTTCTCAATTGCTTATGAAGCTCGGAGCTCGGTAAAGTCTCGCAACTCTGTGAAGACTCGAAGATCGTTAAATGGTGGACATACAATTAAATTCAAGAAATTGGTACTCCTCGGTCAAGACTTAAAGCTCAGTAAAGGTTTGAAACTCAATATAAACTTAAAGCTCAGCAAAAACTTGAAACTCAATAAAAGTTTGAAGATCGGGAAAAGCTCGATGCTCGGTAATAGCTCGAAGCTCGGTAATCGAGCCGAGCCGAGAATATTTGACATTTTCTCCGTGCCGAGCGGAGCATGTTTTGAATTTTTTTCGAGCTAAGCCGAGTAGCTCCGAGCTTAGAGAAACCTACAAATTCTCACCTCTAATCTCGAGTTCAAACACGTGTTGAGAGCTCGGCGGGTGGCTTATCTAATCAAGACACCATGCTTATCACTTTACCTTGTACGCTTTGGGTGTTTCTCGTTTTTGTCTTTTTACTTACATTTTACAAGGCTCTATTCTATTGCCCTGCTATAAAAGACATAATCACCTGTGTTAGAAACTGTAAAATATTGCCTGAGCAGGAATCTTTTTACTAGAATTTAATATCTGTTTCAGAAAATTAAAAATGAAAATAAATTCACTGAAAATTGTAATTCCTAGAAATATTTAATTACTTCTGGGAAGGAACTTAAATCGAGGATTTTCCTTTCTTTAACTTTTAATAAATAATTATCCTGGTTTCCCAGTATCGACTTATATTTCTAAGAATTACAATTTTTCGTAAATTATAAAACTCGTCCTGCTAGTTCAACAGTTGACTAGGCCTCCTTATTAAAGCTTTCATTCTTTTACTAAACGGTATTAATTGGCTACGTACGATTGATGAGCAGCATAATACTGCAAAATCATCATCGTGTGCTGCCGAGGGGGTTCTTTTTTGTTTTTAATTTACAAATTTAGGTAATAATATATTACCAGTTTTTTTGGTGTTGCGCCCTTTAGGTTGAGACAGAATACAATAAAAATTAGTATACTGTAACGAAGCGGGTTGGGGCCATATATGTTCAAAGTTAATAAAAATAAGTTAATTAAATAATTGAGGTAGAGTCTTTGAACCGACTCCGTTACGTGGGGTTTGGTTTGCATTGCGAGAGGTTTATATTGAAAGTCTTTTAATATCAACATATGCTAGGAACTTCTTTTGGATCATAGTTATCATTTTATCTATTTTATTCTCACTCATTCTTTCATAGGGCTTAGTTGATGTTCTGTACATTTTCTTACTCTTTTTTGCCTTTTTGCCTTCTACATTCACCACTATTTAACTTTCTTTTTATATTAATCACTTTCCGAATTTAAACGACCAAACTCCTTTCCCTAAAATTCTTGCTTTTATTATTGACGAAAACTTTTAAGGCCATTTAAGCGTCAAACAGATGTAAATGTGTAAATTTACACTCGATTAACTTGCTTATATTTATCACGAAAACAGGTATTATGGAACGAAAGACGATCTTAGAAGATTGAAAAGCATCGTCAAAAGGATATTACTTATCACTTGAATTCAGGTTAGTGATGCAGGGGCCCGTTTCTAGAGGTCAGCTATTAAAGTGCACCAGACAGGAAATAAGCGCACATTTATTTTGTTCACGTACAGGAAACCATTTTTCTTTAAGATTTCAAACACTTTTCAACGAATGGATATTAGGTACTTCAGGAATTCGTTAATATTTAACTAAAGGGTGTCTCAGTAAGAACTTGAATTTTGAATCGCGCGCCATTTTCGTCTGTCAATTGTTGAGTCAGCCATATTTGGTAGTTTTTTAATTAATACATTGACATTTACGAAAATGATGCGTTACACTTTGGAAGAACGTTTGTTAATAGTGAAAACCCATTACAAACATTGAGAAAATTTTACAGTGACGATCCGCAAGTTACGTGATCATTTATTCGTGCATAATCGACCATCGGGGCCTGCTATTGAAAATTTGATCAAGAAATTTGAGCGGACGTTTTCATTGAAAGATGAAAGAGACCTTACCCGTCATCGCCCCAAAAGATCGGCTAAAAACATCGCAGCTGTGAGTGTCAGCGTCGCAGAACAACCAAACACCTCTATCTGGCGTCGTGCCCAAGAATTGAACCTCCACCGCAGCACTCTTCAACGAATTTTGACAAAAGATTTGCAGCTTCATGCTTACAAGATCCAGTTGACTCAACAGCTGCAGCCTACCGACCATAGACAGCGCAGAAACTTTACCAACTGGATCTTGGAACAACTGGCCGCCAAGAAGTTGCGATTTAACCTGTTTGAATTATTTCCTCTGGGGTTTTATTAAAAGTAAGGTCTATGCGAACCACCCTGAGACAATTCAAGAAATCAAAGAAGAAATTGAACGCCAAATTCGTGAAATCCAGCGGCCCGTACTCCAAAACGTACTGCGAAATTTCGTCAAAAGAGTACATACCTGCCACCAGTGCCACCAGACTATAACGGTGGCCATTTAACCGACATTTTATTTCATGTATAATGTCACTAATAACTCTGAAGATATCAATAATAAAATCTAAAAAAACCATTAAATTAATGTGTTTTTTAATTTATTTAAAATTCAAGTTCTTGCTGAGACACCCTTTAGTTCCTTTTTATCTTTCATTCACCCTTTCCTTCCAGTAACATTATTTGTTTTCATGATGCAACTCGTGTTGTTACAAAATAATAGAAAACAAATAAAGATAAATTACATTAAACATTCAACTCATAAAAACCTGTTATTACAATTCCAGCCAGGATTCTCAACAATAAAACTTAATGAGAAACTGTTCGTAGATCTACTCGTAAATGAAAAACTTTTCGCTGTTGAAGAGATGGGCAAAACAAGTATGATATAGAATTTTCGACATAACTATAAAGTAAGAAGCACGAACTTATATGAAGAACGCCATTTTTGTGTTTTTTATTGAGGCATTAAATTTTATCCTGCCTAAGGGTTTGTAAGAGTGAAATTTTATAACGGAGATGGGGAAATTTATCTGTAAAAAGGAGGGCGAATGTCGTTAAGATTGGACCGACAATCAATTTACTTGTCTTGTATACGAGTTGCTCGAAATTGAGTGAAAACTTATACTTATGTACTAACTGGCATTTCGTTACGTTGAAGGATTGATTGGGTTTTCCAAGCTTTTTAATTTTTGTGGAAATAAATTGAATGCCTATTTAGCAATGAATATTTCTATGAATCTCTTGGGCAGGTTTAACTTTTTTGAAATGAGTCTTTAATTGGAATATTAACAGAACTAAAGTATGATCAAAATTTCTGTTCATCAAGTATGGCCGTGGAAGTGCAAACCAACGCCTTTAAAATTGGCTTAAGTACATATATTTACTTCAAACCCCTTCAAACGGTCTTCAAACTACCAAATTTTATTATAATATTAAATGTGACAGCTGTCAACAATTTTGAAGTAAAGATATGTGAGCCAATTTTAAAGGCGTTGGTTTGCACTTCCACGGCCATACTTGATGAACAGAAATTTTGATCATACTTTACATATAATTAAGGAAATTTCGTACTTGCTGCACCAATATTTAAAGTAGAATTCTTTGTTTCATTATTTGAAAGAGTCGTTGAGTAATGAAAACAACAGTCGCGTTGAACATTTTAAAAACCCACAGAAAATTGTTTGGCAAAGCTGTAACGCCCTTAATTTAACATTTTACTTTAACTTCATTAAGAATTCTTTAAAAATAAAAGTTACATATTTTAAAAGGAAGTCAAATTGTTGAGGAAGTCAAATTGTTGAATTTAAATAGTAGAAGTTTCAAAATTAAACTGAAATCGTTGAAAATTTAGTTAAATTAAAAATCCTGGGGATTCTGGGTTCTGTATTTGGTGTGGGGGATGAATTAAGTACAGTGGAACTCCCATAAGTCGAACTCCTGTAACTCGAAACTATCTTTAACTCGAATATTTGTGCATTTACTGTTGAGTTTATATGCATATTAATCTTCTTAACTCGAATTTCTCTAACTCGAATTTATCTGTAACTCGAATTTTTTTCTGGGATTTTGGTGGTTTGAGTTAGAGAGGTTCCACTGTATGTTCATATGCACTTAGGCCTCAAAGTGGGCCCGACGCATTGTACTACCCCCAAGAAATCATGCACACAGCCTTGGTGGTCTTATTCAAGTCATCCAGTCCTGTCAGTAAAACTGAGGATGCTAACCAAGGTTGTGCTACTCTGATCGAGGCGAGTGCAAGGCAGTCGCATAAAATTTGCTCTGCCATCCCTTCCTCCTAATTACCTCATATGTATCTGCAGTTTGCAGTGTCCTTAAAATATACCTACAAGAAGTGGTAATCTCATTCTTGGTAACTGCGTGCAGAAATTAGACAATGTCGATGAGAGAGCTGATTAAGCCATCCTCGCTTGATAACATTTATCCAAGTCAACCAACCCATCTGTATTAGTGGTGACTGTGGGTTTCTTGTTTTATTATTATATGTAGCAGAGTCAGGGATGGTGCCACTGCTAGTTCAGGCCCCAAAAGGGCTGAGTTGAACCACATCTGGCCAATTCGTTGACCTGCTCATTTCCATCTAATCCTGCGTGTCCTTTAACCTATAGTTGTAAAACCGTTTTTGGCAGCTAGCTCCAGTGTGTTGTGACATTGGAGTACTACTCTTGACGTTAATTTAAAACTATTTAGAGTCTTCAGTGCTGCTTTACTGTCACTAGCTATTCTTCTAATTTTATTATAAATTTTTCTTTCTAATGATTCCAACAACCTCCGCTCGATAAACGGTAGTAAGTTGACCTAGTCCTATAATACTTATGTGGAGGTTCAGATCATGTGAGAATCATCGGCGTTCATACATATGCAGAAGTGTTTCTTGACTGAATATTTGAGAAGGATGGAGCCAACCACCGCTTCCAGAAGAGATGTTCTTTTGACAACCTCCTTAAGAATAAGATGATGTCGTTCCCCAGTGCCCTTATCATTCCACAACCCTCTCGCCTGCAGTCTTAGGGCTGGAGCTATGTAGAGGAGATGGCGTTGGGAGCCAATGCTATCTCCTCCAAATAGACATCCAGTGGAGGGAGGTCCATAATAGTTTCCAGAGCTGCAGTGGGAGTGTCATTGCACCAGTAGAACTTAAACATGCTAATCTCTGTACGTGTGTGAGTTCACTGTTTTGATTTGCCTGACTCTGGATCGCCAGACCAACGCACAATAGATCAACATGGGTCTAACTATGGTAGTGTACAGCCATAAAACAGCCTTCGGTCAAGATCTCCTAAATCTCGGCGACACTGCCAGAATAGCACGCATGTTTTCCCCACCTTGGTTTTTACATACAACACCCAGATATTTGACTTTATCTGAGAAGGCCAGTTGAACTTTTGATTACCACGCTAAAAATTGTTACAGAACAACAGTTTTAGTTTAAGTACAATTCAGGTTTGCAGAACGTAATAATACTAAAAAGTAAATTTAAACGTGGCTATAAATTTGTTGACTGTAGACATTATACTTGAACATAAAGTAGTTTTCAACTTTCATATTAGATTTTAACATTGTAGGATGAATTGTCAGTTTTGAGTTTGCTGAAAAACCTTATATAAATAACAAATTTTAACCTCCTCTCATTAGTATGTGCATCTTTTTCCTTAAACTAATTACTAATAAATAATGCCAGTCTGGGCTTCGTAAAGTAAAATAGTAATTAGATTATAATTAACCGAATTAGTGGTAATTTTATTTTAGTCGAGTGTAAAATGGTTCTACCCGAGATAAATAGCCAGGAAATGTGCCAATTTAAATTAAATGATTAGTTCAAATTAGAGCAAGTGCACTGTGCAATGTGCTTGTTTAAATTTAGACGAGTTCAGGAAAATACATGGTGTTCCGGGATGTCTATTGCTGCATCCCGCCAGACTATCGATCCTGAAAATGCTCGCCCCCAGGACGCGCAACAGCGACCTTCATTAATGCTTAACCGTGGATATCTTTGAAATTAGCCTTCTTTGTACTTTAATACGCTTTAATATGCTAATTATCTAATTAACAGGTTTCTTTTTAAAAACGAGAAAAACCAGACGGAAATTTAATTTTTTTTGCCTCATAAAAATTTAAGATGAATATTAAATATATTAAAAAGAAAAATTAGAGTATTTTAATGAAAATTGCTTTGTTGGTAATTTGATCGTTCAACTAATTTTATTATCTGGGAAAGTTCGCACAAAGAAAAATCTGATGCGAGTTATTTTAGGGATAATTTGCTGCCTTTTACGGTTCTTAAAAATTCTCAGGCGAAAGATTTTTCTTGTATGAAAATTCGACCTTCAATTGTTCAATTTTTGCAGAAAGCATTTCAGTTTATACCAACAGGACTTCTGCTGCTGCTTTGAACGTTTTCACAAAAAGGGATATCGCTTTTGGTTTGCTTCGATGTTTAGCATGTTAAACCTTTCAGTCAGAAAGTACAAATATTAACTTTTTCATTCCTGCAGTTATTAAACAAAAACAAATTAGTTATCGAAATTAATTCAACATCAAACATGTAGCGGGAGTTATAATGTATTTACCATCATATATGAAATAGCACAGCAATAAATAATTAAATGGGCATTTAGAGGGTCTGCGAGATGTTAATTATGAAGCCATCGCTTACACCAAGGACATTCATGAATTGAATAACGCTTTAATAACCTGATGAGTAATTAAATCATATTGATTTGCTGCAGTGATGGTAATTTACGATATTAATGTAGCTTATTTTAAAATTGTTTAATTGTATTGAGTTTTAGTTTTGCTTTTGATGCTGGTAATATATTAGTTTAATTAATTTGTTGAAGGTAATTTATGCAGCAAGCTGTTGAGAGAATAATAGATTATTAAAAACAATTAAACTTATTGAACATTTTTAAAATCCTAAAATTATTAATGTATTATATCTGGGAGGCCTGCCTCGATCCATGTTTGTAACAAAAATTTAACTTTAATAAAATTTAATAAATACAAATTATTGTTACAACCAATGCCGGGTGGCCTACTAGTCCAGCCAGAGCACAGAGTTCTAATAAATAACATAATTAAAACACAATGGAGACAATTTAAAGTATCTATTAGAATAGTCAAAATTACAGAATTCAAAGAAACTCTTGAACTCAAAAACAAAATAATAATTATGTACTTGAATAAGATTATCAGGTACACACAAAAAATAACACAAGTTGAGCAATCTTAAACAAAATAAAATACTAAATACCGAAAGTAAATAAGATCGATGTTAAATTAAATAAATCAAAACTTTAGTAACACCAAACTCGATCTTGATTACTTACGGAAATAATCAATCAATATTAAAGGATAAATATGTACAATAATAATTATTACTAACTAATAATACTTACTAATTACAAATCCGATATGCAAGAATTATATTGAACTTCGAAATTCTTAATTCCTCTGTATAATGAGTATTGGAGAATAGACCGTCGATCGAAATAATTCAATAGAAAATTCCACCAGAAAAGTTAAAACCAGCTGCTTAAACCTCAAAATGGAGTTGAACCGCCTTTTTTGATAATCTTCACACATTCAATAATGGAAAAAACGCTAACTAAAAGTTAGTCAAATCGTAGGGAAATTTAATGAACTTAAAAAAAAACTGCAACCACAGTACAAAATTAGTTACTGCCAAGCAGAAAAATAAGAAAAGAAAAATTCCTCACCACTACTTAAGTGCTTTTATTTAAGTTGTAAACGAATGAGGGCTTAATAACCAAACTCCCTTTATTAAAACTCCTTCAAAGAATTAGGAACTCATTCTGCAACCTAATCCAATATATACTTCCAAAATTAGAATATTCCCAAAGGATAGTCGCAAAATTAGCAAACTCAAAATTATCCTTCCGGACTGTTCGAAAGAAAACCAAGCAGTGCCGAATCTCTCAATTCCGCGCAGCGTGAACGAAAAATTTAGTTAAGCTCATAAAATGCAAGGTACAGAAATGATATCCTAATTGAAACGTATGCATTCGAAAAACATTCGGTTTTTAAGAAAATAAATTAATGTTAAATAAATCCAACCAGAATTAAAACTAAAAATCGTAATAATTAATTCCCCCCTCCAAATACATAAAGGGAATATAAGTTAGATAAAGAACTAAATAAAAAGGAAGCATTTGAATTACTGATAACAAAAATTATTAACTAATCTGTCGCACAAAAGATGTAATCAGCGCGCCGATAGATTAGCTAATCTCCCACAAACACAACTAGTGTTATTATTGTTATTAAGCTACTCAAAATTGGCAATCTTAACTAACTAAAAATTACAGTAATTCAACACTAAGAAAGAAAGTTGAAATCGCAGTAGAAAATCAGGATTGGGATATAGAAAAACATCTACAAAACAATCACAGAAGAAGGATTAAAGGATACTGGTTGAATCAAAGAATAATAGGTAAACGCAGGATCGGTTTAACTATAAAAATGTTTTCGGATGACAGAAAGCATAAAGATAATACGCAAAATAAGCAAAATATCGCGGTAATCAAGACTAACACAATAATAAGAGGGAAATTACCCTTTAACATAAAGGAAACATAGAGCTAAATAAACTATAACCAATAATAGTTATAAAAATTATGAGGAAGATAAATGAATTAACTAACAATTCAAAAAAATTGTTACATGTTACCCAAAGATGATCAGATTTGTGCATAATATATGGAGATAACATTACTTCTGATGCACTGATAGCAAACATCACAGATGGCCCAAAACCATTTCTGCATGTTTGCATAACCTTAGAACTACGACTTTTTCGCCTCCAGAATCGTCAGTAGAACACGTTTCATCATAGTTAAGGATATTTTCCGGCGGTACTCGCCATAATGAAACAGCTAATTTATCAAAATATAAATTGATAACCGCAGGAGCTACTGAAAGACGAATATTTAGTTGTGGATTGCAGACGATAAATGTGTAATACCAACCGTCTGCAGGTCTATTGTTGTGGAATTTTTTAACATTTCTTCCTTGCCTATGGAGATCGTTTTGTACGAGATCCCTTAAATCATTTTTTTGTAAGGGATTCCCTAATCTCCATCAATTAAAATTGTATTCTCTTCAGTTTTACTTAACGCAGTTTGACCACCGATTTTTTTCTTGTTCGATTTTCTCAGGTCAGGTCTCGTCTCGTCTCGTCTCGTCCCCAACGTACGTTTATATTTATTAGGCATGACTTCTTGTCACCTAAAATTGCCATATAAAAATCAAATGTAGTTTCCAGATGAAGTGGGATTTTTTATATTTTATGCTTACGTCACCATTAAAAAAGTGTGGTAGGAGATTTTGAATAATAGTTTTCTCTATACAACACAAAAAACACAATTTTCTGGAAAAAAAACTGATGGCAACAGTTTCCTAGGATGTTGAAAGAGTCTTGCTTATTGAATATAGGCTGAGGGGTTCTACCATAAATGCAAAGGCCTATGGAAACACAATTCAAAATTTAAAAACTGATCTGGAGTAAAAACGCTCACAAAACTTGTTGCTGCACAACAATTGTCGGGTTTATAAAGCAAACAAAGTCCAGCAGAATGACTGTGAATTCGTAGAGTTAAGGCATCCACCTTATAGGCCTGACTTAGCTCCATCAAACTTATTTCTATTCAAAAACTTAAAAAAGCATCTTTCTCAGAGGGTTTTGCATCTGATGAAGCTGTTGAACAATATTTTGCAGAGTTGCCGAATGAATTTTTTCTGAGCATATGGGACAATTGGAAAAAGATGGAATAAGTGCATAAGTATTGAAGGGTGTTACTTAGAAAAATAAAGAGTTGTGAATGTGATACGTGTTTTTTTTTCATGGCTAGGTAGAAAACATAAAAATACGAGTACTCTCCACTCTCTCATCTTAATAATCACAGAAGCAAATTAAATTATTTATTTATTATGAAAACTTTTCATCGTTTCTTCTTACAAATTAAGAATTACATAATTACATAAGTGTAGAAGTAGCAAACACTGAATAAGTTTCCCCGCAAGAATACTCCACGAAAAGAGTTTTCCTTCAAAAAGTTTGTTATTATAAATTCTCAAAGCAGTCCAAATATTTTCCAAACCACTTGAAAATACATCAAAAGAACAAAATTCCTATAATAAATATAATTTAAGCACCCTAAACAAAATATTAAATTACCTCGAATATCTGATTTGCCTGCTCAGCACGTTTTCGTTTCGTTAGTTACACAAATATAAAGCTTAAAATGATGATAAATTAAATTTACAAATTTTATAGGTATAAAACGACTATTAAAACGTATTTTAATAAAGTTTTTTCTTTTAAGGGTTGATATGAATCTAGCACACAGAAATGGAAGCTTTTATCAATGCTGTTCAGGATTTTGCATAGATTTATTGGAGAAATTCTCGGAGGAATTGGGATTTACCTACGAATTAGTTAAGGTTGAAGATGGGCGTTGGGGAACCAATGAAAATGGAAAATGGAACGGACTTATTGCTGAACTTGTTAATAGAAAAACTGATATGGTTATGACTTCTCTTATGATTAATGCTGAACGAGAAGCTGCTGTAAGTAGCAAAATAAAATTACATAATTTTTCATATAAATTGTTTCATATCACGAGCAGATTAGTTGAAATGTTTAGAGTCTAAGAATGGGATATTTTTTGTAGCAGGACTTGTTTTGTTAAATAATTTTGTTGGATTTAAATTTGTAACTTTAATGGTTTGCTTATGTAAATTCCAGGTGGATTTTAGTGTCCCATATATGGAAACAGGAATTGCAATCGTAGTAGCAAAACGTACTGGAATTATTTCACCCACAGCCTTTCTAGAACCATTCGATACAGCATCGTGGATGTTGGTGGGAGTTGTGGCTATACAGGCAGCAACATTCACCATATTTCTTTTTGAATGGTTATCACCCAGTGGTTTCAACATGAGGTTATCACTAAAACAGGTAAAACAGGTAAAAAGATACAACGATCTAAAATCCACTTTTTGATGTTGTCAAATTTGTTTAAACAAGTGTTTTTGCTTGAACACATTATTTCGTTTACTCTCTACATAAGCTTTATATTAAAGACAAATGAATAAAATAATCTAAGGATTTAAACGTTTAGGTTAGAGGCGGGCTCGGCTCGGTTCGGCTCGGAGAGTCGGAGAGCTCGGAGGCAATGTCAAATATTCTCGACTCGGCTCGGCTCCGCTCGGCTCGGTAACCGAGCCAGCCGAGCATTAGACTTTTTTCGAGCCTTTGCCGAGCTGTAAGCTTATATCGGGTTTCATAACTTCATCGAGCTTTGAGCCTTCACCGAGAAGCACGAAGAAAGATGTCAATTTCTTGAATTTAATTGAATGTCAAGCATTTACCGAATTTCAAGCCTTCGTCGAGTTTCAAGACTTTACCGAGCTCGAGTGGAGTGTGCAACGAGCTCCGAGCTTCCAAACAATTTAGAAAAGAGCTCAGTTCGGCTCAGTTCAATAAATCTTAGGCTTGATTTCGATCAAAACTGCAACCGAGCAGATCCGAAGTCGAGCTTCGAGATCTCATTCCTACCTGTAGTTCAGATACCTGCAAATAAATACATTTTTCTAAACACCCTTTTAGTTTACACTACAGAAGAACGTATATTCACTTCGATTAGTTAGTCTCTTTGTGCGTAGCTTAATAAGTGAAGTGTTTGTCTTGCAGCCAAACAGATTCGAATCTCAGTCGTAACTGATTTTTTAAATCAATTACGACTGAGATTCGAATCCTGTTAAGTGAGTCCAGCAATCGACATCACAGTTAAGACAAAATAGTAATAATAACTATACTGTTGCAGACTTCACCAGCAACAACATCGCACCGATTTTCACTGTTTCGTACATACTGGTTGGTATGGGCCGTACTTTTCCAAGCCGCTGTACATGTGGATTCTCCAAGAGGTTTCACAGCTAGATTTATGACCAATGTTTGGGCTATGTTTGCCGTTGTCTTCCTTGCCATTTACACTGCCAATCTTGCCGCCTTTATGATAACTAGAGAAGAATATTTTGAATTCTCAGGTTTGTTATTTCTCAAAACCTACCAATTTTTTATGTCCTTATTAATCTAATAATTCATTAGTAAATACCATTGAAATATTAAATGTTGAGAATCTTAAGGGGAGTGTTTAGCCTTTGTACGCGGGGGGGACCTTAAATGACGCCACTCTTAGCGTTGCCTCGTAATCGGGTCGGTGGTTCCCCAGATTCTTTTTAACAAAGAAGCCACTGAACAAAATATTGCATCATTCTATTTGGGACTTCTCTGAATTATAGCGCAAGCAAAAGGGAATGTGCTGATCTGACGTTAGTTGCTGCAAATTCTGCATGCTTCAGGCGAACTTAAACTTCGAACAACAGGGGCGTATTATACTTAATTTATGCAAAATTTAAAAAGCCTACCTTGTTGTCTACATTTAGGGGCTTGTTAAAATTACCAAATATCTAGTGTAACTGGATATTTTAAGTTACTAAATACTCTCCCTTTTACAAGTTTACCACAATGAGCCTTAAATGAGTTTTCTGGGAAACGTTAAGTGGGTAGCATAACGACCTCTGCGCGGTTTTGAAGTTCTGGGTGGTATCTTCGCCTTGTAAAGTTACTCTTGTCATTTTATAAGTAATATCTTGGAATTAAATTAAATCTAGTGAAAATAATTATAATACAGAATTTTACAGGGCTAGACGATCATCGTTTATCAAGACCGTTTTCTAATAAACCAACGGTAAAATTTGGTACAATTCCGTGGTCACATTCAGACTCGACAATTGAAAAATATTTTAAAGAAATGCATGCATATATGAGAACCTACAATAAAACCTCAATACGAGATGGAGTAGATGCTGTCTTAAATGCAGATTTAGATGCTTTCATTTATGACGGGACAGTTTTAGACTATTTGACTGTACAAGATGAAGACTGCCGATTACTGACTGTGGGTTCGTGGTACGCCATGACCGGTTATGGCCTGGCATTCCCACGTAATTCAAAATATCTAAAGATGTTCAACAAAAGACTGCTCGATTTTAGAGAAAACGGCGATTTAGAACGTTTAAGAAGGTACTGGATGACGGGGACATGTAAACCTGGCAAGCAGGAACATAAAAGCTCAGATCCCCTCGCACTGGAGCAGTTCTTATCAGCGTTTCTGCTTCTTATGGCAGGAATATTATTAGCCGCTTTACTACTATTTTTAGAACATCTGTATTTCAAATATGTTCGTAAACATTTGGCGAAAACGGATAGAGGCGGCTGTTGTGCTCTTATAAGCTTATCAATGGGTAAAAGTTTAACATTTCGAGGAGCCGTTTTTGAAACTCAGGATATATTGAAAAACCACCGATGTCGAGATCCAATTTGTGACACACACTTATGGAAAGTAAAACGGGAATTGGATATATCACAAATGAGATCCAAACAACTTGAAAAAGAATTAGAAGCTCACGGAATTAAACCACCGCCTTTGTCGAAGCAGTGAGTATATTGTTTTAATATTAAATTTATCAGTAGTTTAGTTATTTCACTATCACACTTCAAAATATTTATCAGCACGCAGCATGATTAAAAAATTTTGAAATTTTTTGCCGTAATAATTTGTGGTGTGATTAAGTACTTAGAAGGATTATACTTAATAAAATTGTGTTTGTGTTTGTTTGATGACTGTTTAAGAACGCAAGGATGTAATTTATAATAAATAAATATATCCACCACCTCCACAGCCTATGTAATTTTGTTGCTTGTTTCTGTAGTAGTCATCAACAACACAATGTTTCAAAACACCCGGAGACGTGTATTATTATTGTTAATTGTTATATATGGTAGGCAACGCCAACGTAGCACCAATTGTCTTACGTCCTGCTTTCGTTCTTCGTCTCATACACCAGAGTAAGTCCACGGTTTACCACAGTGCATGTAGATCCAGAATGTTAAATGTTTGGTGTTATCTTGTTAGTGCATATGCTCGACCTGTTGCATCGAATTTACATGTTTCAATGTCTCTGTCTATTTGTCTCTCTTTCTCTCTCTCTCTCTATCTGTTTTTCCTCGTCTCTCTGTGATTAGTAATAGAATGGAAGTACAATTTTTAGAACAAAGTCCTTTACAGTGAATAATAGAAAACAAATGGAATACAAACAACTCATTCCAAAAATATTCATTTGGCCTAACATACCGTTTGTTCACAGGATGATTATGACAGCAGAACGAATGCGACCAAATGTGAATGTTGATCAAATGGGAAGCAATACAGACTTGTTCAGGTACTTTATTTTTCTTACATAAATTTTCAAATTCAAAATTAAAGTCATCATCACAAATATTACAAGACAATTAAACAATAATTTTACTAAATTTAAAATAATACAGCAAATGATAAAAACAAATACAAAATTCAAAATTCCTTAATACGACTGAGCAAGTTCCGTGTACATAGTGGCATGCACATGATTTAGCTGTATGTATTGATGTTGTCGACTTTATCCGAAAGAACTTAAATTATTCTTTAATTGAAAGGTCAGTGTAAAGTAATATTTTATCAAGTTTACTTTATGAAACTATTATGAAACTATACATATTTTTTTAGAAACTACATTAAATAATTATTTCTTTGTTTGGCCTGATTTTGACAAGAAAAAAAAAGGATAAAACTGTAGAGTTTCTTTTGTTAAAATATCGTTAGAAACGAGCATAAATTGCAGAGATTTTTTCTGAAAACCTGTGCCAAGAAATCACCTGGTAATTTTTTGTTAATGCTTTAGTACATGATTAATAAGGCCCATACTTTGGTTTTAATCTTAAATGATGGCTGTTTCGTATTTTTTATTACTAACATACTTTACACTGAACTCTTCTCATCTGGTTACTAACTGGGACAATTAGTTGTAGTTGGTAACAGTTCCTTAAAGCTGAACAGCTTAATCTTTTCTGAAACCTAACTTTAAAATATTAAAGCATCGATCATAAATTATCGAGCACTATTTTGCAGTTGCCTGCGTTTTATTTAGGCGAAGATTCCTTGCAGATCCTTTTCCGCTATTTAATAAATCAAGGATAAAAGGCTGCAAAATAAGGCTCCGGTAATAATGCATTTTTCATAAGTGTTTGGTGTTAATTGTATGATGAAATGTACGGTCAGTTTCAGAACTATCTTAGATACTTATAGTTCATGTGATGCAGTACAGCTAAATTGTTGTTTTGCTGTTAGTAATCGGTTGCTTTCGCTGCAAATTTAACTGAACTAAACTGTTAAATTTGCTGATCAAAAAAATCGACTGATATAATATGAACTCTACAAATTTCCAAAGCTTCCTGTTGTGTTAATATTTCATATAAAATAAATGAAGAGGTTAATGTCAACGGAGCGTAGTAGCAGAGCTAACTAGTAAAAGGAAAAGACAGCGACAAGTAAAGGAAGCAGAAGTTTTTGGGAGGAGTAAGAAAGTACGGAAGTTCCCACCAATTATAAGAAAAGATCCGGGGAACTAAGACTAAGAGGCATGGATGGAGAAAAGCTGAGATTATCTGTCCAGATAGAAATAAACGTAGATACCAACAGTATCAAGGTGGCCATAAGCAGCATAAATGAGCAAATGAATAAATGTGAAAAAGAAATAGGGTGCTTAAAAGAAGAATTACACACAGAAATGGGCCAAATGCAAAGGAAATTAGAAAGCCTGGAAAAAATCGACAAGGAAAACAACATTATCAGGAGAATGGAACTCAATAACGAAAACTTCAAGCAAGATGTTAAGGATAGATATAATAACCGACATCGAAGGCTTAAAATGGGGAGACGGGAAATGAATTTAAAAACTTCCACCAAAAACTCGAGAATAAGGTAACATTATCGGCGGTTTCACTACACGAGGAAGTATGGCCGGTAATATGGGGGGTTAAGGCGTCCTACTAAGATAAAAATGTAAACTAGATAACCAAAAAACATTATACAATCGATTTAACACAAGAAAATCAAAAGCTACAGGGAGCAATCGGAAAGGTAGCCAAGGAAGAAAAATGCAAGAAGAAAGAAAACTCGAGTAGGGTACAGACTAATTGAAATAAACAACACTAAATACGAATGGCCAGAAGAAGAAGAAGAAGAAGGAGGAGGAGGAGGAGGAGGAGGAGGAGGAGGAGGAGGAAGAAGCCTGAAAAGAAAAGTAGATCAGGCTTCAAAAGACTAAGTACATACCCCAAAAGAACACAGTCCCAAAGCCGAAAACAGCAACGAATAGAAGATCAAACAATAAAGAACGAGAAAAGCAAAAGAAGGAAGGCCAAATTGAGAAAGAATGGAAAAAAGAAGAATATTACAGAAAAACACGAAAAGAAGGGACACTACTGAATGCGCTGGGTAGGAAGAACATAAAAAAGCTGAGATAGTGGAAAGGCAAAAAAGATGATGAGATACGTTTAAAACAGCTTTGTAAGTGAAAGAATATTAATAATAAAAATGAAGTAAGAACCAGGAAAAGAAAAATGTATGATAGTAATAACATACGATCCTATTGAAGATGACATAAAAGAAATGCAGCAGCAACTAGGCAACTACAATAAAACAGGGAGAGTGGGAAACAAGAATGATGAATTTAAATGAGGCTTAGGAAAGTAATGGCAAAAAATTATTGTCTGTTTTTTCCTGGAAGTGCCTTCTGTCTACCTTGACTGCTCTTGTGATGTTGACTGCCAACTGTCCTGCCATCTTTTGGGGGGTCTTGTGTCATGGACTTTTCCGTTGCGACCTTTTTGTTTCATTATTTTTAAAGTTTTCTTCTATTTCTTGAATAAATTCTCATTATATTTTCTTTTCTTCTCCTTTAGCATTTCTTTAAATTTTTTCTTTGCTCCTCGTACTCCCTTTTCGTTCTTTCAGTTTCTTTTTCAGCATATCTAGTTGCACCTTTCCCCTTTTTTCTGCACCTTTCCCCTTTTTTCTAATTCTATTTCACATTCCTCGTCGAGCCATTTTCTCCTATTCTTTGTTCTTATCTTCTCCACATTCTACAGATATCTTCATTCCTTCACTTATAGCCTTCCGTAAAGTTTCTATGTCATCAGTTTTATTTATGGATTGCAGACTTTTCTTTCGTTTTTCTTGATATAATACCTTTTTAGCTTCCTCCTTTAACTTATTTAAACTTCTTCTCCTTTTTGAATTTTCCTTGATTTGGTTTCATGTTAGAGGAATAATTTGCTTCATTTTTGTACTTAGCATAAAGTGATAAAAATGACTGCGACAGATCCTCTGTAGCTGTGTACATTATACACTTCTTCTCGTCTTTTTCTATTAATACGCGATCTATTTGATTTTACTTACATAAGGGCAACGTTCCTTCATATATTTCCATCCTCTGAAAGCATGTAATATTAATTATCATATTTATTTCTTTAACGAAGTCAATAAAAACACTCTTTTTGCCGATCTTCGCATTTGCGTCACCCCAAACCGCCTTTAAATCATATTTCGGTATTTCTTCATATACCCCATCCCGACAAATGAACAAGATGAGGAGAAGATTCAGGAAAATAAGCACAAGCTGAAGGAGGTGAGGGGTAAAAAAATCTAAATTAGCCATGATTTAACGAAGAACAAAAGAGAAATACAAAAGGAACTAAGGAAAATCGCGCAAGCGCGCAAGAAGAAAGGAATGATGGAAAGACCGCTAAAAATGGGTTCACTAAAATAACGATTGAGTTAGTGAAATGAAGTTGGGATACAGAAAAGTTAAAAATGCAAGATCAAACATAATAGGGCGGGATTTGCGACGACAAACCAAGCAAATAAAAAGGATGAGGTGACAAAATAATCAAAACTAGATAGAAAGACGGAAAATAGGATACAGGAATGTCTTTATACGTAATAGGAAAAATAATGAAAAGAAGAATATTAGTACAGTTAAGTATTTACGGGTGGGAACATGGAATGTCAGAGGCACGTACGTGGAAGGAGCACTCAACAACTTTATTAAAGAAGTGGAAATGAAGTAATAGCGTAATTCCTCAGCAGCTTAAGAGTGAGCAGCAATTGGTTTCACGGTGAACAAAACCCTTAAGTCATCTATAGTAGAATTAAAACTGATATCGGACAGAATGTGCTCTCTAAGGTTAAGAGGCTAACATCAAAAACCTTATCTTCATTAATATCCATGTGCATCAGTCGATGAAGTAAGCATCGAGGACAAAGAAGACTTTTATGAAAATGAATCATAAAGGAAGAACCACAAACAACATGTATAAACTGTGGAGAGGAAGGCATATAAGGAAAACCAGAAGCTTTTCTACAGCACAATGGAAAACACGAAGAAGGGAAAAACGTCAACACTAAATAATATTAAAGATGAAAATGGAGATATCCTAACGAAAGAGGGACAGTTACTAAAAGAAGTAAAAAGGTCAATCTTTAAGACACGGCCAAATAACTGCAGACATGTTAAAATCAACAACAGAAGAAGCAAGGGAACTTACCAGAAACATTTTTAATAAATTTGAACAAGACCAGCACCAGAAGATCGGCAAACGTGGATAATAACACCATGTTTTAAAAAAGGTTGACAGAAGTGCAGGAATATCACACTGCTTGGCACAGTAGTAAAAATGTTTACAAGAATTCTAGGAAAAAGGAATAAGGACGCATATAGAAGGAATACAAATTTAGACTAAATAGAGGGGTTCAAGATGCCATCTTTATATTAGGACACACAAGCGCTGGAGATATGATTTGAAAAGAATAGGTGGACTACATTGGAAGCGAACCACATAAGACACGAATCGTTGGCATCAACCGGGGGAGGCACAGGCGGCATGGCACATATCCAAAACTGGGCCAGAAATGGCTAAAGATAAAGAAGAAAAAGAAGCGAAAAAATAATCAGAAACGCAAGAAACATACAAGTGTGTTTCATCGATCCTGAAAAGGCCATCGTTAGAGTAAATATGGAAAGCGTGAGGGTGAGGCAAGGGTGCATACTGAGCCCGTTACTGTGCTCATTAGTTGTAGAAGAAGCAATGAAGAAGACAAGAAATGAAGCAAAATTCTATTAAGTATATGAATATAAAAATACTATAAATACGAGTATGTTATGCCGACGAAAAAATTCTAGAAAAACTACAAACATTTGAGGAATATAAACATGAAAATTAACAACAGCAAAACAAAAACAGTGGTTATCATCATGAACGTCAGGAATTAAATCGTTTGGTTTGTACCCAATCCCGCAGATTAAAGCTGGTCTTTCCAACGTTTTTTCAGACACCTAGGTACTGTTTCTTCTTCCGCCTATAGGCTAGTAGTAGAATAGTTATTTTGGTATACGGGAGTCGTCCACCCATGTTGGGCTGTTCGCAACAATTGATTCTGTACTGTTTTATTTTTTCGTTTAGATTGAACATACCCAAGTCTTGTCTAATGTCCTTATTGCGTTTATGGTCCAATAATGTATAGACAGCAGTGCGCCGTAAGGATCTTATTTCATCCGCCTCTATTCTTCTTGCTTGGGTTTTAGTAATTGTCCGATTTTCGCATCCATATACGAGTAGTATGGGGGCAACCATTATCTTATAGGAGTAAAATTTAAGGTGTGTTTATCTTCTTATGATTTTAAATATCTTTTTATTGTTCCACACTTGTAGTTGAATTATACTATTTTTGTATTGATGTCTCTTTGTTCTTCATATGTAATGTTGTATCCTAGATAACTGAAGCAGTTAACTCGTTCTATTGGCGTATTATCAACAATTGATTGCCTAGAATATGATTGTTGGCCTTTGATCGTCTGCGAATAATTTTGTATCAATAGGAGAGCCATTTATTGTAAAATGTTTGTTTAACTCCGTCTGCCAACAAAGTGGTGGTGACAACAGGCACCCTTGTCGGACTCCGCGCCGTTAATTGATTCTGTATTTTCATTTACACTAGTTTTGTCTGCTCGATTATTTTTTTTTTGTATTGACCTCACTAAATCTTGTGGTAATAAGAAGTGTAATAAGCAGAAAAGCAATAAAACACAGTGAGGCTGGAAGAAGAAAAGTTAAAACAAATAAATATCTAAGCTCGGTAATCACACAACATGGAAGAATAGACTAGGAAATAAAAGAAAGAAGAGGACTAATTTTTAGCCTAGTAAATAAGAACTCCCAACAGAAACAAGAGTACGAATATGCAAAAAGGGTAGCGAAACAAGATAACCAATACCGAAATGGGATTTCTAAGGAAAATGGAGAGCAAAACGATCACGGAGAGAGTTAGAAATATGTACAACGCACAGGAAAAACGCAATAGTGAGATGATTCGGGTATGTAATGTGGATGAGCGAAGAAAGAACAAGACGAGTAAGTATATAAAGCAAAACAAAGGAAAAGGAAGACCTAGAAAAATATGGAACGAAGAGCTGAGAAACGGAGTGGAAAGTGTGGAGAAATACGATTAGGAAGAGATGGAAAAAGATCTGGAAAGGACCAACAAAGAAATAACACAACCCATCAGCCTCACACTCGAAAGGGTAGAGAGGCATTGGAAGTAAGTAAGTAAGTAAGTACAAGCAACCTTTTGGCTATACAAATTCCAATAAATTCATATCTCAGAAAGCTATAATTATAAACTATAAGTATTTAATAAGACCCAGACTTATTCTGAAATTACCGTAGACGTGTGCAAGGCATTTAATAAAAAATGATAATTGTTAGATTATTTAATACTTTAAAAAATTCCTTGTACATCAGTAAATAATCGATGTTTACAAGTTTAAGGAAGAAGCTAAATTTAAACTTATTTGTATTATAGTCCTCGAACAGAAATAGCAGAAATGGAAACGGTTCTGTGATGCACTCTCAACGCTACAAGGAACAACACCAATAATTTGTGTGACCCCATTCCCACGACATAATTACAAAATAAGAACCTCTTATGATTGTGGTGCAAATTGTTATCTAGTGTCAACCTATGACTGCGAGAGACAACTGTAAAAATTTCGTTTTATCAAAAAATAAATAGCAGCAGACTCGTGCATGGCATTGGTAGTCAGTCTGTTGGCTTTTGGTTATATCGTTATGGTTAGAAAGTTATATAGATAAACATGAACTATTTAAAATAAAAATCCGATAAAAAACATATTAACTGTATGGTGGTTAACAAGTTTTTAGTATTAGTGTCAATAATTGTGAAAAACTAAAAGAAATTAATCTTTATATTTTGTAAATTACCTTTTAGGCATAATAATAGTTGTCTATATAACTCTCTATATTCGATATTGTTGTTGCTAAAATGTTGTTGCTGTTATTGTTGATGTTATCACCCGCTCTCATTATGTATGTATATCACTAGGGAATAAGAATACATTTCCATTGTCTGAGAAAACATGTTTTTATATAAAATTAAAGCCAGATATTCATTATCTTCATAGCTTTCCAGAATAAATAAATTGTCCCATTTCTGAGTTGAAACGTTTAATTTCAAGATCGTATTATATTGCCTGTTTCATCAACGTATCACTTATAGAACATTAAAACAACAAAATATTACCGTAAACAACACAGAAATAGGAACTGAGTTATATTAATTTAAAAGAAAGGTATTTATCTGATAACTGATAACGTTTGTTCATTCGCTGTGTATTATTTACGAAGCTCGTCTTAACATTTCCAACACTTGTGGAAATTTTGTCGCCAAGGTTTAAGAACAGAAATCTATGTTTGTGATTCGAAAAACTAGAAGATTTAAAACTGCTGCAGATATCTTTGTGCTTATGGTTCTTCCGGGCTGCTTCAGCGTTAACGTTAATTTGAGACAATTCTTGATGCGGAAATATAATAATAATTCCAATAAAATTTGCACTACGAGGCCGATTTGTTAGTTTAAAATTTTGATTTATTTTAATTAGTTTTACGTTCACCTTTTTATACAGAAAATAAAACAAATAATCAAAAAAAGGCTCTGGTAGGACAGATTTGATTTGAATTAAGTATAGCTTGAGGACCTTGAAAAAGTTAAAAATTCCTTTTTACGATTGCGAGTATAACTTGTAGAGAAAGTTTTTAAAATACCGAGTTTCGACATATTGTCAAGTGTGTATGCAACCCAAATAGCTCAAATAATCGACAGCTCCTTGTGATTTTAACAATTCTCATATCGAAAACTTGAAAAAATGAATTAGTAACAGAAACATTAAAACTCCTTCATCTATTGTAAATATTGATTATTTTTTGATTAATACAGCAACGCTGTTCTCGTTAAATTTTCTTTCTAAGGTTGGAACAGACTTTATTTAAAAAATCTTTATTACGTTACTTTTCGTGTCGAAACTTTATATGCCCCCATTAACACTTGTTTTTCTTTTTTTAATCTTGATTGGGAATTCACAATCTCGAATTTAAATATGGAATCGAGATGTTAATTTTGAAAAATTGAAGGCTCTGGATTTAAAAATTTGTAGATAACAGACTTTAAACCCTTAAGGTTTAAAAGCCTGGTATCGATTACTAATTTTATAATTATAGATCTGGCAAAAATACTTTCACATTCAGATCCAAAAATAAGTTTGGTCTGGGAGTTTTGGGTTTTTGGATTTTAATCTGGATTTGGGATGTAAATGTTAATCCTGCATTTAAACCTTAAAGACCTTGAAATATGGATTTTCATTTTGAGACCCCGAAATCCGTAATTATAGGTTTGGATTCGGAAAACTAATTTTCGGTTTCCCGTTCGCAGTTAAGTCAAATTTCTAAATCCGAAGCTTTATAATAAATATAGCTTAATTCTGTATTTGGAGATTCGAACTTTAACAAACTTAAAAGTTAAAGGTTAAACACTAAGGGGATTTCGATTTAGAGATTTATATGTAGAAAAACACGGAGAAAACGATAATGGAAAGAGATTATCTTTATACCAAGGAACAGAACCTGTGGTCCGGATCAACAGCGAGCGTCGAATACCCTGTAAAAGCACAAACATAAAAATCAGTATAAAGAAATACGTATTTCCATCCTCAGTGTAAAACTTTATTGACAAAGTTGGTTGGAGTCAGTCTTTGAAGATGTTCTCTTCACCAAATTACAAGAAGCAAAGAACTCGTGGAAAAAAGCTCTTGGGCTACACTCGATTTGTCTTTGCCATTTATATTTAATGGAGTTTTTAACGTATGTAGTAATGATTATAATATATCGAATTTGGTTAGTTTTTCATTAGTAAAAGCTCAATCGGTGAAGTTAATTTGAAGCAAAAGATTCTCCTTTTATGTTATTTTTCGAGAGATTATATGTAGGTAATTTTGATTCAAATTATTAATTATAGATAAAGGTGTACCTATACTTATACATTATTAGGACTAATGTATTTGTTACAAAGTTTTAAAAATGTGAGGAACCACAGAAAAATCAATGATTCAAACATTATAGTTAAAAGAATTGTAAAGCATCTGTTGATCATATGAGCACATGTTTACAAGCAAGTAAAACACACCCAAGCAGGTCTAAGAATATGAAAGAAATATCTTGGAATTATTTAGTAAGTTGGGTTGCCTATTTTAATTCGACTTAGGCACAACACTGATTTTTGTTAGCAGTCCGGAGGAGCCTCACTTGCGACGAAATTCCTACAAAAACTAAAAAATAATCTTTACTAACAGTATTAAGATTCTCATTTCTTCCAACTAACTTTCAAGGCTTAATTTACTTGCGCCTTTGAGTATTTCTTAAAACTGTTAGTCACTGATTTTTTGTTATTTTTAAGTTGTTAGATTTACATATTTAAATATTTACCGAACAGTATTTCCTTTAAACTTAAAATTAATACGAGATGCTGGGAGTGGATTCTAATGATGGCTATGCTTCCTATAAAATTATTAAAACGTATATGGTTTGCTAAACGCAGACTCTTTTGATTGTTCTTCCGATACTAACATGGCTTTCAAATATATAAAGTGAACCTTATTGTTTTTTCGGCTGTTTAAAAGATAATTTCAATTTTACTTACAAAAGAATTAGAAAGTACTTATGTATATGATATGAAAGCTCAGAGTATAAATGTACTTAATTTTCTATTACAATATAAAAATTATTTAAACTAATAGCACGTTCCATGTGTTCGCTGTGATTTATGCTTACTATATTTAAAAACTACAAAATTATTGTTAAAATAAATAAGTGTGAACTGTAGATATCAAAAGTTAAACAATCAGAGAATTATATTAATTGGTAGATTAGTAAATGATGTTTCAGAATGCAGTACGAGGGGGAAATTTTTTTAATTTCAAAGAAGTTCTCGCTAATTTGGGATTACATAATCCATATGTAAATGTTCACCTTTTCTAAGTTGTTACTCGTTCAAACTAATAATATTTTTGATAAAGTCTTAAATACGTTGTCTTCCATGTTATGTTAAATTTATCAGATTTTAATTAACTAGCCATTGTTATTTAAAATGGATAGCTTTGCTCAATACTTACATTGAGTCGGTAATTAAGTCTTGTTTTTTGAATGTTAATTGTTTATATGTTTGTTACATAATCGGAGTTTTATTTAAAAATGCATCTAAAAGATTTTTCCATACATGTAATGTAAAATGACTATATCTAATAGGTACTTATAAAACTTCTAAAATAAATACTACGATTATTTTGAATCTGTTTTTTCGTTTAGCATAAAGTAAATATTGTACATTAATGTGAAGAATCTACCTACCGTATACAAAGTACTAACAGTTTAAAAACTCTTTGAAGGTGTTTAATGACTAATTTAAATAATTAGGTGTTTTGGTAAATGTATTTAAATAAGTAATAATTTAAAAGTGGCCTATTCTTTATCTGTTACTTGTAAAATGTACTAATTTACCTTGTTAACCGTTGCTCTGTACTTTCTTTACTTTGTTAACGTTTAAGTGTTTGATTATTTTTTTTTTAATAATAAAACTTAATAATTATTTAAGAAATTAGGAATGTATTTTGTAGTTTTATGTGGTGATTATGAATCACGCTGATAAACTGATATATTTTATGCATATACCGTATTGTATTCGATGTTTACCCTTTTTGCCGTTCATGAAGACATAAACTAAATCCTCAACCATTGTAAATAATATTGCAATAAAGCATTCACTTAAACAAGTCAATAACATAGTAATATGATAAATGTTGTAATTTCCATTTGTTCATTAATAAAAACAGTATAAACATATACATCATAAATGATTATTTATAAAATTTTTATATTGTGAGGTATTTTGCATTGTGTTTAAGATTTAAACATATGTTTCATTTGTCGTTATTAACACTCTGATTTTGTAAGTCTACATAGCTTAAACTTTTTCATACTTTGACACACGAAAGTAAGAACAAGTTTCAATGTCATTGCAAGATACTTTATGCTATAAAACTAATACAATAACCATGCAATTAAAGTAATTTCTAAACTGAACTACTAACAAGTGTTTATAATAATGTGCTTTTTTCAAGGGCTACGTCTATGAAACTTTTCCCTCCCTCCTGCTAATTGATGAATTTTACAGCAAGTCGACCATAATTCATTTACTGTTGAAATACATGTTAGAAAGACACAAAATTTGGAAGAACAAATAGTAGGATAGTCTTAAGTGCATTCAATCCTCAAGGACAAATGAATTCTGGTCGGTCTCTACATGAAGTACCTTCTTAGCATCCGCTTTTCAGAGGTTGCTGATTTACTTATACTTAACTAAACGTATTGGTACAAAGTATTTGTTTTTCTTCATAGCTACTAAATCATATTTACAATCTATTTAGAAACAATAAGTAAATTGGTTGAGTTTAGATGACATCTGGGGAGCCCCTTCAGTGAAGGATTCCCGCTTATATTATTAATCTAACATATTAGAAAAACTTTTGTTTTTTTTATAAATATTTATTTGCCAGATCAGCAAACATTTATGTTATACATGGCAATGTTAATGTATACAATAATTGACTATGCTAACTTACTAGGTGTCTTAGTTCATCTGTCATCGTGTTCATCCATTGAAAGTAGGTCCTGTGGGATTCTGCGTGTTAGTCGGGGGTGGATGTTTCATTTGCCTTCACATATCTTTAAGTTATTAAAGAATTCATTGTGTTTGCTCTAATGTGTTTGTCTATAGTTGGTACCCCTAATTCTTGATGTAACTGGGTGTTTCTGATAAACCACGATGCATTTACTGCTAAACGTCGGACTTTGTTTTGGAGCCTTTGTAATTTGATTATATTTGTATTTGAGGTAGTATTCCATACTGGTGCTGCATATAATGCTAAGCGCCTGATGAGAGATTTGTACATCATGATTGCATATTTGGTTTTTAATTTAGCAGTGCTAGTCTTGCGTAACTCTGGCTTAGTTTGTGGTTAATGTGCAGCTTCCAATATAATTTTTAACTTTAAATATATATCGAATCAAGGGGATTCCATTCGATGATTTTGTTGTTAATGTAGATATTGGTTGGGTTGCGGATTCCCCTTAGCGTCACATTTTGGCTTGGCATTTGGTTGAATTAATTTGAATATTACAGTTGAACCACGAACGCACTTAGTCGATTGCATTATGTAGCAGAAGAGTTGCTTCTGTTTGATCATCACTTTGAGTTAATAGCGCCGCGTCGTCAGCGAATGTTGCTAGAGTATCGTCTATTTTTGGGATATTCGAGGTGTAGATATTGAAAAGCAGTGATCCTAAGATACTGTCTTGCAGGGCTCTGGCTCGTATGCTTTTGTTTGCTGAGACTTCGGCATTTATTTATTTTATTGCCTTGAGTTTATAGTTAGGTATGTATACCCAGGAACCCAGGTTAAATAGTTTTCTTTTCAGGCCCTCTAGTCAGACCTTATCAAAGACCTGGGCTACATCAAGAAAGACCGCAGGAGAGTGTTGTTTATTTTCGAATCCAGCCTCTATTCTCTTAAGCTGGTGAGGAGTAGAGCTAAGTTCTTCTGGAGCTGAACTGAGGTGGACGGAGGATGTTGTCCATTAAGCGAGAGTGGATAACCTTTTCTAGTAGTTTGGATAATGATGTTAAAAGGCTTATGGGTCTATAGTTTTCTATGCATTTTTTGTCTTTTCCCAGTTTAGGGAATAGTAATATGTGGGCGTGTTTCCATTCTTTTGGAAAGTAGCCCGTCCTCAGGTAGGCGTTTAATGTTGTTGCGAGGTATGCTAGGGACTTCATGGTTAGTTGTGTTAACACAACATTTGGTATGAGGGCTTTCCCTTTTCGGGAGTTAGGTTGATAAATTCGGTGATGACAGGTACGTTCCTTTCGATATAATTTATTGTATATGCTACCTCTGTTCTGTTGGGCTACATGTAATTTTTGGTGTGAATGTGCGTTCCAGGTGATTGACGAAAGCCGCAGCTTTTTCTGCGTCTGTGAAATAGTTGTTTGTGCCATCGGTTATTTGTTGCTTTCCACATCCATGGGTTGTTTGTTTCGAGCTCCTCTATGTATCTTTGGTATGAAGCTATCCTTATCTCGTCTAGCTCGTTTTTGAGTTGATGAGTTAAGAAGTTCAGGGTTCGTTTTACCAAAGGGTTTTTGGTTTGCTGCCATTCGCGTCTTGCTTGGCTGTTTCTTTTAATAAGATCGGTAGTTTGGATGGTAGTAAGGTCTGGGAGTATGTGAAATAGTTTTTGGTTTGATGTTGCTTCATGCACACTCTTCATGATGGATGTTGTAAGTTTGGATAATGCGTCATCTATGCATTTGGGTGTTTTCAGTTCAGTTGGCCATTGTAATTGTTCATTAAGGGCTATTTGGAGTTTTTCCCAATTGATTGGTCCGGTTATTAGGCGAGGAGTCGGTGGTTTTATTTGTGGGAAATGAGACCTGGTAGATGGTCAGAATCGAGCTCATTAATGATTTTTTGACGTATTTTCTCAGGCTGGTAATCCTCGCGATATTGGTAGTAAATAAGTAAATTCTAGTGGAGTTGAGATTTGGAAGCCAATTTCAGTGGAAAATTATTCAAGTTTGATACCTTTAGGATTGGACGTTTTGCACCCCCACCTTTGCAAGTGTAGGTTCGGATGAGTTGATTGTTATCTATGTATATTTTATATCTGTTTTGGTTAGTTTTTTGTTAGGTTACTTATACATGCTAATTAGGGTGTGGCTTTGATTGTTTAATTATATTTTGATGCCCACAGTAGGTGTGAGTAAATCGGATATGGTGTTGTGTTTAATCTGATTTTTGATTATAATGGCAACCCCTCCTGCTCTTTTTCCGACGTTTTGGTCTTTTCTGTGTATGTATGTACTTGATAGCCTGGTATCTTAAAGTTGTCTTCTGATGCAAGGTGGGTTTCTGAGACACAGCTATTTCGACGTTGTATCTTGCCATGAAGGATATTAATAGTGTTTTGAATTGTTAGCTTTTCAAGAGTTCTTTGCTAGTTATGGGGCCATTGAAGTGGAGGAGGATAATTATGTTTGTGATAAATACTTTAATTTGAATGGGGCTAAATATCGATTAGGGTTTTAATTAGGTTGCTTAGCTCTATGTTGTTGGTATGTTGTTGTGGCGATATATGGGAAGTATTGGGATTGGGGTTTAAGGGGTTATTTTGGTACGTCTGAGTTTGCTATTGTTTCGTACGGGTGTTCCATACATTTTCTGTACATAGCAGTCGACTCTTTAAGCTTTTTGAAGTAGTTCAACATGATGGCGACATCCACGGTAGCTCGCTGTATGGTTGCCTCCACAGTTACCGCACGTGGGTGGTTCGTTTGATTTCTTGGGGCACTGATTATGAAGGTGTTTTCTTGCGCTAAAACCTATTTGGTAGGTCAAGACGATAGAGTCTTTCAAGTCTGTTTGTTGCATTACTGTTTTCCAGGAGATTCACTGCCAATGCATTTGGGTGGGATTCGAGACGAACTTGATATTTTTCACTATTGCATTTTTCTTCTTTCACGATGTAGTGTTATCAATTAGGGGAACATCATCCAATAGTTCAGCTAAAATGTTATTTAAAAAGTCAAGATGAACTTCGCCATTTTAAACGATTTGGTAAAAACACTCGGTTTCTCAAAATATCCAGACAACATTCAAAGAAAACCGATGTTGATGTTTTGTCTCCATAATAGCATGAGGGTTTTCATCTGCCCAAACATGATTATTGTGGAAATTGATGATCCCATTGTTTGTACAAATAGCGTCGTCAATTTAAAAAAAAAAAAAAAAAAAAAAAAAAAGTAAGTCAAATATTAGCAGCAAAGTTTGGATTTTCTGCAACTTTTCTTAGTATAAATCGACAGAAAAAAATAGTCGGAGAGCTTGCAACAGTTGAATATGAAAACGATACAGTTGCTGTTCTCGTAAAATCCTCCAGACTAAAGAAGCATTTATATTTAGTTCCGTGGCCTATATATAAACAATAAATAACTCCCCCAGGAAGAAGAAGAAATTCCTTGCGCTGTGTCTTAGTTAAATGGCACATATGTTTACAAAATGGAAATAACTAGAAGTGACTCTCCCCAAAATGTATTGGTTACTCGAACATTATTCCAAACACGCCATTGAGATCAAACTTCTGGTCTTGAAAGCAATAGTCAAACCCATTTGGGTGGCACTGCTTTCAATTCCAATGTTTAAATTTTAGAATTTTCAACGCACCTTAATTCGTACCTAACATGGTTATCCAAAGGACCACCAAATTCCAAAGAACAAAGAAGAACTTCGTCGATACAGCTAACGATACTTAACATCCAAACGATTTAGCAGTGAATCTTATGAACTAACCTTTAAGAAATCGAAGGTTACAAAGATATACTTATGCCAAATAATCGATCTACCCTTCTACCCATTAAGTTCTAATTATAATTCTCTTAAGTTCTAATTATTTTTTAATTAAGCTTAATTAAGCTACTACACAGGGTCGAACGCCAGCCACGCTCGAAATGGTTGGATTCGAACTCGGGACCTCTCGATCGTATTGCCCAAAAGTCACCTTGAAACCTGTTTTTACAAGAGAATAAATACCGCTTAGCGCTCTCTTACCTCATATAAATTGCTACACAATTTGATGAATGTATGTGTATAATTAGCAAATAAAGTCCTTTTATGATCAAAGCCTGGCCCGATGACCTTTGACTCTCTGCATGTACACTGGACAGGAGACTAGCCTCACTCGTTGATACACGAGAAGATGAAGAACGAATCTGGTCTAAACTGTTAAATATAAAAAATATTTCTTTACTAAAAGTTGCATAAATTACTACAAAAAGCGATGAAATACATAGATTTGCATGTATGTTCGTTTGGAGCAGCATCAAATAATGTTTGCTGTAAATTTTTTCAATTTACAGCACAAGTTGATCGAACATCGATTTACTTTATAACAACTGAACAAATTGCACTTGATTGTTCATTATGAAACTTCAAAATGTCACTGTCATTTTTTAAGGGATGAGTAACATTAATGACAAATCAGAAATTACCAGTAACAGTTCCTCAACTTCAAGTAGTACCTCCATCGTCATAGAAATTCCAGTTCCAGAAAGTGAAGTCGACATCATAACTACAGAAAACTTAACAGAAAGAGAAAAAATTACCGAAAGGCCAAATGATGAATGTTCCGATTATCGCCCAAATAAAAAAATAAATGGACAATCTAGAGAACATGGTTCCTCAAACGTTTACATTACTCCTTCTTCGAAGTCTTTTTCTCGTACTATACATGTCAATAGGGAGGTTGCAGCGGACACAACAAACTCTTCGAGTTCTACAAGAATAAAACTGACGGATAATGGAACTAATCCAATAAACGACGAAACAAGCAAAAATAGTATTCCTGTAAATGAAAGTCCAACCGCTTCCAAATCAACCATAGATCAAAACGTTGATTCAGGTTATATATTTCCATTGGTGAACTCTCCACATTTTTGCAGAAATACCGCAATACCTACATCATGCAGGCACATATTTGTGGTTAGTAAAACACAAAAATGTTATCGTGCGTTGATCCAAACAAATGTGGAATCTGCACGATCTTCCCCTATTCCACAAGTCGATGAGGAATCTTTATCTACTACTCTTGCAACCGAAAACGACGACGAAAATGGCAACGAAGTTGTTATTATTACACCTCCCCCAGTACCTCCTCACATTTCAGAAGGACCACCACCACTTGCAGGAGCTCCACCATCTTATTCGGCGGTAATGCGAATTGGTGGAAACGACCCACGTTGGCCCCCTATAGAAAGAAATGTAATGAGAATGCAACCATCGCCACCTTTTATTGCACCAATACCACCACCGACATATTCCCAAGCACATGGTTACCAGTCTGAACGTCCTGTTGTGATCGCATCAGGTAGCCTTCAATATATGTAAATTAACACAAACTAGTTTAAATTAGTTTTCCCAACGTTTTCAGTGGATCAATTGGTATGGGGTCCGAACCCCATTTCTGTAATTTGTCCAAGATGTACCCATGTAGTGCTAACAAGTACGCACACGGATAGATCCCATTTGACACATTTTTCTGCATTAGCTCTTTGTATGTGTGGATGCTGGCCTTGTTGTCTTTTACCTTATTGTATGGATTCTTGTAAAAACACCTATCATCACTGTCCTAATTGCCAACAGTTTCTAGGAGTATATCGACCTCTATGAATAGTACTAAGTTGCTTTGTAAACATAATTAATTATAAAGTGAACTAATAATAAATGTGGTTTTTGCTTTGCAATACTTTTAAGTAGAGATAGAGCTGTAGAACATATAAAAAATAAGGGTTTCATTTTCTTTAACAAATAGCATAAACACGTATTTCGGCAGCTAAGCTAGAGTTAGTCTTTGTAGATATTCTCTTCGCCACACTACAGAAATAAAGTGGCTAAGACAGAATTCTGGAAGATAATACTCGTCACCGAATTATCAGAGGAGGATACCTTTCCATCATAAGGAAGACAACTCACTTACCAAAATACGTACTTGGTTCTTTAATAATTTGTTGTGATGTTTGGAATCCTTCAACGTTCCACAGGACTCCATTTTAGTAAGTTTAATTCGGTGTAACAGTTTGGAAACGCCTTAAAGTAGAAACCAATAACCCCAACCATCAGACCCAACCAACCAAATGCCAGCATAAGATATCTACCAATAACTGTGACATCTTAATCGCTGTAGTCACCCTCAAGTATGAATTACCTATTTTAAGGCATTTTCAATAACTTCTTCTACTTGTCTTTAGTGAAAATCTAAAATTCCCTTAATACGAGGCGTGTTTTTTAAGTAAGTACCGTTTTGAAATATGGCCGCTTCAGTATCTGCATCTATTGCTTTGCCACAGACGCCATTAGGAGAGCATTCGTCCGAGTTTACAATTTTTATGCGTATTTAAAATGCCTTAGACCATTGAAATCCCGCGGATTGTAAAATACGAATTGTATAACTCGTATAAAAAATGTTTTCTTGTAGTATTTTCACTCATTGGACATTTATTTGTATCCTTTTTCAGTAAATACGCTTTTTATTTTTCTTTGTTTCCTTCTTCATTTTCTCCTCCTTTCTTCTTCTTTGTCTTCTTCGTCTTCGTATCTTCTCTTTGTTTTCGCCCTCCTCCTTTACAACCTGTTGTTCTTTTTCTTCCTCTGCATTATCTCCCTCTTTCTCTTGGACCTTTGTAAATTCTTTTTTCTTCATTTACATTCTCTTCTTCTTCTTCTTCTTCTTTATTTTCTTTCTCCCTCTCTTTGAAGTGTTAGCCTTTTCCCGAACTTCTGTTTTTCGAGGTAATCGTTTTACTTCTTTCATAATCTGCATTACTTTCCACCATGCCTTTTCCCATATCTATTCACGTCAGCCTTAATCTGGTATCCCCATTTTCCCCCTTTGTTTATTTCCTCAGTACTCTTACGTTCTATTTTTCTTAAAAAAGTGTCACCCCTCCATTTAAAATACTTCCTTTCTATTATTTCAATTAGTAGTTAGTGGATATTTCATCGCTTTCGCTGCGACTACCTTGCTTCTTTATTGAGACTGTTTTCCAATTTGTAATATAGCAAGCCTCAGATTACTATTGAGGGTTGTATGCTTCTTCTTCTTTTATTGCCTTTCTTGAGTGAGGTCGGCGATCATTGTCTAACAATCATCTTGCCTTCTGTCTTCCCCTGGATAATGAAGGATTTTCTTGCTTGTCCTTGATGTCGAAGTTAATGTCCAGGAGCTTCTAAATGTCGTTCTTTTAATGTACAGTGCTACTTCTACTTCTTTGCCAATTTTTTCTAGCACTATGCATTCTTTCTAGCATTCTGCATTTGACCCATATGTTGAACATTTCCTATTTCTTCACAGTTTCTTTCCTTGTCTATAGCGGCTTTATCCCCTAAAGTTTGTTCACTATAATATCGCTTGAACCTAAATGTTTAGCCGTTATGTATACCTATTAGGGCCAATTCTAAAATTCTCTTAATATTGTTTTCGTGTAGCTATTTTCCATCATGTTAAACTCCTTGGATATTTATTTATCCTTTTTTCGGTAAATATGTTCCATATTTTTCTTCGTTTTCTTCTTCTATTCTCCCTCTCATTTTTTCATCATCTTCTTTGCACCTTCTTCGTGCTCATGTCTTGTGTCCACCAATTTTGGGCACAATTTGGAGGTAAAATAATTAAAAGAAGAAACAGGAGAATGAGCTAAACTTCTCAACAAATTGTTTTTAATGCATATTTTCTTTTGTATCGCCCCATACAATCATCTATGATTATGTACAAACAGATTACGTGTTTTCGGTAACCTAGACTAAACCTAAAGTGAGTCAAACGAAATGATTATGGGCCTGTATTTAAACTATTATATAACACATTATTATTCCAACAAATTTTAAGTTTAACCCATAAAAGCCGTATCTATACAATTTTACGTAATATCAGTTGCATAACACTAATAAATTACTTTTAAACGCCACATAAAATCATAGTAAAGATAAAACATTTATATCAAGGCTGCAACTACAATGGACTATTGTTAGAAGTGTTGCTATGTTGTGTCGAATGCAAAAGGTAAACGGAACGAGTTATACAATAGACAGGAATTCCAGCAGCCTGTGCAGGTCAATGCTTCATGCCCTGATATGCAGAAAATGTACCATCGCAGATTTGATAAATCATGGGGCCTACGTGCGTATTTGCACATAGCCACATGAAAACTGGTTTCTGCTAATTCCACAGTTAAATTCGTATTTACTGCTTTTAATTGCACTTGTTTTTAGATTTAGAAACTAACTAATTGCCGTTAGTGAATGTGTATAGTGTATACATTCCACTATTGTTTTAAAAATTAGTATTTATAGATTACAGATTATATGTGGGGTGTATTTATACAAGTGTATATATGTACTACAGATTTGAAGTTTCGAATGCACTCACTCGGAGATGAGATTTGTGAAAATATCATAAATATCATAATTTCATCCAAATTTATTTTTAATAATGTTGTTCAAAGTGTACTGAGTAACATGTAATGTTTTCAATTGTTTAAATTTTAAATGATTCTTCTCTGTATGCAAGGTGTAAACTCAATACTTTTTTATTTATTTTACGCAAAATAACTTTTACAGCAATAATTATATTTAAAAATGATTTCTTTGTGAGTTGCTGGCAATAAAAACAAAGGTGCTTCTGACCGGGCTAATAAAACCAAAATGAATATTACATGACTTCAACAAAAAGTAAATAAAAATAACATAAAATAATCGAAGAAAATTGAAAAGAGGAAGAAGACATAAGACGAAAAACAGACAAAAAGGCAGAGGAAATACGACGAAGTCAGGGAAAGCAATCGAAAGGCCAGAAAATGGCAAAGAAATGTAAAATTGAACCTTTTTCTACCTTTTCATCATAGTTTTCCCAGTGTGCCAGATATTAAATATCAAAAAATCTTTTGTCAAATGTCAAATTTTGAACACAGAGCAGTCTGTTTCTACGAGTAAAGACTACCTCAATAATTAATTATTATTTAATAATTACTCAGAAGAGCAAACAGCACATTTAAAAAAATAGAAGAAGAAAAATGCAAAAAATAAAACATCTACCAAAAAAGGACCGAAATGAAAAATACTAAAAACAAATAAAGTGCACTAATTAAATAATAGATAACAACTATGCGCACAAACTCTTGTCATTGTTAGTCTTTAAATAAACTAACGAGTCCCTTAAATGTTTAAAACTATATTTGCCTGAGTCTAACTAACGTACTAATTTCAATAAATATTTGTACTCGCTGATTAAACATTTATCGACCATTTCGCCTCTGCTCACCTCCTTTATTATAGGCAAAATGCATATCCCGCAGATTCGAACTGTTACGTTTTTGAAATCCACTTTCGTCACTAGGTTTTTCTTGTATGATAAAATGGAACTCGTAGGAAAAAGGAAATGCTAGTTGATTAAAGTAGAAAATGGTAGAAAATAATAACACACAACTTTATATTTAATATATTAACACGATTTTGAATGATACTGGATGGAGACTGAATCAAAACTGAATACAGACTGAGCAGGGATTGAATAGAGAATGACTGATTTGACTTTTATGATTTAACTTGTTAACTACCCTCAACCTAAGTTCAAAGTTACAAAGAATAATAAGTTTAAATTACGTCATTTTGAACTTAGCTTCGGTAAACTGCAGTCTAAATGAACTATGTCTGTTTGTAATGTAAATATTAACTAATGACGAGTAATGGATGAAAATAAATAAACATATTAATTTACATAAGTATAGAAAACAATCAAATATTCCTAAGATTAATATACATAATAATTAATTAAATGCCTAAGTGTAAATGTTGTGTTAACAGAACCATCGAGTTTCTTTACTTTCTCTTTATACCATTGATAATGGTGCATTAATCGAAATTATTTTAAACAATAACAGGCGTAAACAGCTTCATCAAATTAATTAACGAACAAGCATTTAGTTATATCAAAGAATACCTAATAATCATAACCTCTTGGTTTATGTAACAAATCGGAATTTATTTAAAAAGTGCATAAAGAGGATTAACCAATGGCGTAAGCATATTGAAAAAATTGAAAAGGTCTTCTAAAAATTTTTGAAATTCGCCTAAGATAAGATTCCAATCAACTTTCTCTTGAAATTCTTTTATAAGGTCTTCTGATAATTCTTGATATTCTGAAATATGTTTTTAATCAACTTTGTCTTATAAATTGGTCTGATAATTTCTGGAATAAACTACCATCAACTTTATCCTGGAATTCTCTAATAAAATCTTCTGGTAATTTTTGTTTAATTAATCAAATATACTAAGTAGTTTGAATCTTCGAAATCGTTAATACAATTGCCCTCTTTCACTTGTATTTTGAGTAGGGTGATGTGTATAGAGCTGCCATTTATTCCATTATAGTAGCCTATGGCCCCGGAAAAAACAATATCAAAGGAAAAAAGGACAGGTTTTGGGAGGAATTACAAAACGTGGTAAACGAGGATACGAACTAGGCAGTGACCACTTCTTGTCGGTAAAAATATTCAAAAAGAAAGTGGAAACGATGGCAAGCAGCGAAAAAGCAAGCGTCAGGGCAGTTAGGGTACAAAGATTAAAAACTGAACACGATAAGAAGCAGCTTCAAAAAAGAATCGGAGACGAAACGATAAAATACAACCAAGCTTTACAAACGGAGGAGCTCTTGAAATACTTTAAAGATATTTGTACTGGAGCATCCGATGAGGTTTGCGGAACAATAAAAATATCTAATACACAGAAACGAACGCCGTCGTGGTCTGAACAAATTAGAGATGAAACCTGAAAAAAGAAACAATTATGAAAGAATTTCATAATAGGTAGCAGCAGTATGAATATATTCCGGGAATATAAAGAAAAAATATAAGAAGGCGCGATATATTAGGAAAAAGACCGGGGATTTAGTCACAAATAGTGATGAAATAATGAGGAGCTGGTACGAGGTGTAGGGGCCTAGGGGGGGGGAGTTGAAGGAGAAAAGGTTGTCCATAGATTACCTGAAGAAACTATACACGAAATAAATATGGCAAAGCAACTGAAGATGATGGGATAGGGGCAGAGATACTTAAAGTCCTAGGAAAAGGGGTATGAAGACTATTGTACAAAGTGATTAAAGCAGCCTATCTTTAAAAAAGGCAATGCCACATGATGCGACAGTTATAGGAGAATTTCTCTGCTAAGCCGCGCAAGCAATGTTTATGAAAGAAATTTGGAGACCAGATTAAGGACAAAGCTGGAAGGAAAAATCTCAGACTTCTAATACGACTTCAGATGTTCTGTTTGCGAAAGCTAATATCAAAATCCCTCGAACATAACATCGAGTTGTATGTATGCGTTGTAGACTTGGAAAATGCCTTTAATATTGTACCTAGTGAAACAATATGGCCAGCCCTACTTGAGAGAAAATTTAATAGAGGCAATTAAAGCAATTTATAACAAAAATATAGAAAATTTGTAATATCTAATAATGGTGAATCCAAACAATCTGTGACTACTAAATACGTGAAGCAAGGTAGCATCTTGAGTCTTCTTCTGTTTATTGTGGTGCTTAGCATAAACAGTGTTTAGGAGGCGTATGCCTCTGTAGTTGTTACATGCCAATTTCCAATCTCCCTTTTTGTGGACAGGGAAAATAATTCTATTCATACGGTAGTTGTTCAGTTCTCCAAACCTTAATTATCAGTTTGTGCATTACTTTTGTTAATTCTTTTCCTCCAGCTTTAAATAATTCGGCTGATATATTATCAGTTCCTGGTGCTTTATTATTTCGTAGGTGTTTAATAGCCTTCTGTACTTCTGCCACTGTATGTTCTTCATCATCGTGTTGCCCTTTCTGTTGCTGTTCTTCATTTCCATAGCCTTTGGGTCAATCTCTTTAATATCTTATCCTTGTTGAAAAGCAGTTTCTCATTTCTATCCAGACACACATGTATTACTTCTAGGTTGAAAACCTTTTGTAATCTGATTGACCGTCTTGTACAGCAAGGTGTAGAAGTAATGACTACTGCGCCTCGCAAATATGCAGCCCATCTATCACCAGTCCGGCTACAAGATGTTTGAAACAGCTGAGTGAAAGCCGGACTGGTGATAGATGGGCTGCATATTTGCAAGGCCCAGTAGTCATTACTTCTACACCTTGCTGTATATATACTTCGAGTTTGTTTTACTTTACGGTATTCTTCTATTTGCTCTATCTTTTTTTATAAATACCTACTGTCTTTTCTTTTTTCTGCACGGTTTGTTGACTTTCCTCTTCTTTTCAGCATACTTTTTTATTTTGCTTCTGGTTCCGGTTCTCAACATTTTAGCCCTAGCTTGTTGCCTTTTTGCAGTTGCCTCTTTACATTCTTCATCAAAGCAATGCTTATAATTCTTAACCATGTATACTCCTTCCAGTGATGTTTCGTTCATCATGTAGTTTAGTCTTAATATTTTCTTGGTACTGGGATAGGTGTGGTTCTGCCTCTAACATTTGAACCTTCGACTTGAGCTTCTTTTCTCCTTTATGTTCAAACATCTTTGAGATTCTGTGTCATAATCGGAGTCACAGTCCACCCCTCGTTTACTACTCATGTCCAATAGGCTGGTAGAATGTCTTGCATCAATCTATATAGATTAATCTGGTTTGTAGTAGTTCCATCAGGACATATACAGATACCCTGGTGTACGCTTTAGTGTTGGAAGAAAGTTCCTCCAACTCGTACTCCATTGGCGACAAAGTCCACCATTCGTTTCTTCATGATTCTTTTATATTTGCCAATTTTCGGTTGCAGGAAATCCCCCTTCTCTATCTTGGCATTAAAATCACCAAGTATGATCTTCATATCATTTCTTCTGAGAGGGTTAAAAAAATATTATTAAAATTTCGAAAGGATGGTGTCTGATAGTGATGACATATAGAAATTAAATTCAATTTTCCTCTTCGCAAGAAAGTTATATTAAGCTTTACAAATGATTTTACAGGCTTAAAACATTCAATTAGCCAATGACACTCTTGAATTTGATTTTATTTATTCATGAAGAACAAAAAAAATAAGGGTAACAGGAATAAAGCAGCAAGTCAAACTTTTCTCCTTTTCAGTCAAACATTTTCCTAATAATTTAATGATAAACTTAAAAATCAGACTTGAAAATAAATATCAGTAGCTAACATAGGATTTGCGGAATGAAAGTCCTTCAAAAAAGAACAATGAATAACTATAAAGTCAGGCGTGTACAGTAAAGATAACAAAATTAATTAATAAATTGTGATGAACGATAAGAAGAAAAAGAAGATGCATTAATACTGCCATGTTAGTTGACACAATCAAGAATTTTCTATCATAAGAAAAGATAAACGTAAACTCGTAAACATGAAACTTGAGCATCTATCTTATCGCAAACTTCGGTGTTATCTAAAACACTTCATTATTGTAAATATTCTTGGCAGTAGGTACTTTTAAAAATTTATTTCTGACAGCAAAGTACCCGATGACCTTTTGATAAGTTTTATGATTTAAATTGCAACTTAGTGCTGGTTTTAACTAGTTTTATTTCCTGCTAAATCTGAGTTTCCTACAAGCTTAAATTGCCAACACAGATTTGGTTATAATTGTCGGACCACAGTTTTTAAAATAAATTGTATTTTCGTGAGCGTTACAGCCTGTTATACGTTAAAGAAATTTCTGATATATTTTGACCCACATTTTTATAAAGCTTTTTAACAGACTTGTTTATTGTTAGCTAGCATATTTAAATAATTAGTTAAGAAAAATTATTATAACAAACAATTAAGCAACAACCCACATATTAAATAATAAAATTGATTTCCTGTTGAATAAAATATTTAAGAAAAAATTATAATAAACAATGCTTGTACTAAATAAGTAATTACCACATAACTAGTAAAACAATAAATAACAAGCAAAAACCCCTTTCCAGCGAATTATTTTTGGGAAAATTCTTTTAAATAGTTATACAAATCTAACAACGAACCAAAAAAGATTAAGACAGCATGTCTCAATACCAAAGAATTCTTTCTTTATATAAATGTATCTTTGATTCCTGCTTTCACTGCCTAGATACAAGATAAAATTGTATAAAACTTCAAGTGTATTAAAAGGATTACGTTACGTATTGCGCAAATGTATCGTAATTAATATGGGTGTCCGGTCAATACCACTCCGCAATTACCACGCCGGTCAATACCACGCCGGTCAATTCCACTCCAACAAAAATCACTCCAAACAATAACCACTCCGAACAAAAACCACGCCAGCAAATACCACTCCGTAAAATATCACTCCTGTAAATTACCACTCGGGGTAAAAACCACGCCAACAAATATCACGCCGTTATATTCGACATATAAAAGTTATATTTCAAGACGTGATCTCAGATTACATTAAATTCAGGTAAAATTTCAAGAAAAAGATTACTTTTCTAGCCATTAAAGTGATAACTCCTGATAGCAAAATAATAATTTATTGATAATGAATAATATGGCACGTGTTGATATAAAAATTTAACAATCTCCTTCAAACTTAAATAATTTATAAGAAATATTGCACTATTTTAATTAATCAAGAAGCTTATGAACTACTATCTTCAAATGGATAATAATGTATCTAATTTCTTGCATATGTTACGGCTAAATCGATAAATTGGTTATTATGCATAATAACCAAATTTATCAAATTAGCCATAACATAGGTATAAATCATTATTTTTAATTTTTCTTTATTTTGGTAGTACCATTGTATCTTTCTTATTACGTCTTAAAATACTATTTACATACATGGAATTATACAGGCGTGATATTTGTTGGAGTGGTTTTTACCCCGAGTGGTAATTTACAGGAGTGATATTTTACGGAGTGGTATTTGCTGGCGTGGTTTTTGTTCGGAGTGGTTATTGTTTGGAGTGATTTTTGTAGGAGTGGAATTGACCGGCGTGGTATTGACCGGCGTGGTAATTGCGGAGTGGTATTGACCTAGACCCTTAATATGTTACTATACGAAGTAGTTACAGCCGCAAACCGAAATGTTCACTGTTGTTAAATTATCTGCACTTGAGTCTTTTCTAATATTCAGAAATATGGTTGCTAATCTTTAAAATTAGCATGTATTTTTTAGACTGCAGAATTTAAAAAATTCAGAGTGCCTAGTAAAGTCCTCGCTGGATTGGAGTGCAAGCACTTCTGTGGTTCGGTCCCGTATATCTGTAGGCTACTTGACACGCACACCACAGGCATATAGAGAGAGGGTCGGCAACGCCCTGTAAAGGGTATGACAGTCTAAGAAGAAGAAGTCTAGATAGACTCTTCTGGGATACTGGTTAGGATCGACCATAAGCAAGGTAGACCGCGGTCTAACCCCCACGCATCCTTGAGCCAAACTCAGCACAAACCGTAAACCGCTTACGGCGTGCAAAGACCCTTCGGCCAGTGGGGGAGGCCCAAAACCGAAAGCAGTACTGGCAAAGGGCACCGTAAGTCTTGGCTTAACCACACGGACTGGCGTGGATGAGGCACCACTATAAAAATCTCTCGAATCCCAGAGTTACGAGTCGCACCTAGGGGATGCATGGTCAGAAGGAAGTCTGGTCTCTAGCGACCAACCTCGAGGAACCAGGCGCACCTGGTTGTATGTAGCCTTCTGCACCTAAAGCGAACCCTGAGTGTAGAGCTATACAAAATTTGAGACAAAAGTGGAGTTTCCATTATACTTCAGTCTATATGCCGCCATCCTTGCTTCTCCTTGATAATAATATCTAGGAGAGGCAAGTTTAATATGGCTGCCATGGTTTCAGTTGGAGTACTCCTCATAACTCCGGTAGTCTTTGGTGCCAACGATCCATAGGTGACCATACGTCTTACCACAGCAACATACAACCAGTGTACCATACGTTGTTTGAGTCACCGTGTCTTACCCAGTGCTAGCCTCCTTGCGATAAGAGTTTTCTTGCCTTTATTTGCAATTTTGCATAAATATGAGTTCCAAGTTAACTTTACATCCAGGGTGATGCCTAGATGTGGCAGTATCAGTCTGTCAATATGCCTTCTTCTTGTAAATGGAATCAGGTAGTCGTTAGTAGATTTTAAAATCTTAACAAAACCATTTATATGAATTTCATAACCACGGACAAATAACAAACTATCGAAAAAATTTAGCAGAAATCGAAAATTTTTAAGAAAATTAAGAAGAAAATTGTCACAGTAGGCCATGAAACTTGAATAGGTTCCGCTAAAGCTAATCGTTAGTAGATTTTAACATCTTAACAAAATCATTTTTATGAATTTCATAACCACGAACAAACAACAAAGTGTCGGAAAAATCGATAATTTTGAAGAAAACGTGAAGAACCAATAGGCCATGAAATTAGAATAGGCTTAGCTACAGGTAATCGTCGCTTGTTTTCAACTGCAGGAGAAAGGAGCGAATCCTTAAAAAATTAATTTGTTCTTCTTAATTTGACTAATTTTTCAATCTTTATTTTTCATTATTTTAATCAGCATTAACATTCACGCATTAATCTATTTTAAGTAAACCGATAAACAAATACATAAATAAATAACACACATTTAACCAGCAATGTGATATTTTAAACATTCTCGGAAACTTAGTAACAGTGATATGCCCTAATGCAGTTCAGTAATTTTAAGAATGCAGACATTTTTCTTTATTTACTTAAATACTTGTGTGTTTATGTTAATGTTAAGTATTAATCTCAAAGCAGCTACACAACAAATAATCATTAATTGTTATCTTTAGAAGTGCCCTATCTTGTAAAGTAGATGTCACATCCAATTTCATCGAGACATATGCAGGTACCTATATAAACAGATGAAACCCACCGGCTAGTCAGTGCTTTATAAGAGAGTTATACAATCTTTATTTGTTTAAAGAATTGCATTAAATAATTTGAACTTGGGGTACCTGGTGGAAATTCAAGTGGAAAAATACTGGTGAGTTATATAATCTATTAATATTGCAGGAAAGAAGACTGTTATTTAAAACAATTGAATGACCCTGTAAATCATACAAATACGTATTTCCACAACAGTCTCTCTTATTTATTTACTTATTTGTGTATTTATTTATTTACTTACGTACCTACTGATCTGTTCGTTTACTTTTAATTTTATTTATGATCATAAATTAAAGTTAATTAACTGAAAATGAAGTTGTCAAGAATTCAAATTACCGGCTGTAAAATCTTCCAAAGGAAAAGAATGCTTATTTGTTAATGAATTGTTACCGGCAAATTAATTGTCATCCAGAATGGTAAATCGAGTTCTGCATCTTATAAGGACTTAAATCTTCGCAAAAAGTTGTCCTCTAACTCGTCCAAGCGCGAAAGAATTCAATGGTTTAATATGATGTGCTTGTCTGATTCAAGACGAGTTTTTCAATTAGATTCTTGCCTTGATCAAAGAGCACCTTTTGTCTTTTTTCGGTAATAAAACTTCTAACTTCTAACTTTTTTGTTTTGAAAAATGAGCAAAATTGCCAATATTTCAACGGTTTTGTTGTAAAGACGTTCGCCTTCAGAACACAATTTATTACGTTTTATTTGACAAAACAAAGACCTTTTTAGGAAGCTGATTTTAAATTGACTTTATTAAGAAATTGCTATTTTTAGCTCAAACGGCTATTAAAATTGTAAAAATCGTAGCAAAATATTTTGATAAAACAAAACCATAGTCGTTATTTATTTTATAATCATCGATAATAATGACTGTTAAAATTATGCTACCTTTTCTGTATAATAGTTATCTGCTTGTTATTTACTCAACTGCATTAGATTATCTGATAAATGCAATGAAAAGCTGAAACTTAAAGACGTTATTATTAGATACAACAATGAGTCATTTTAAAGTTTCATTAGCAGACAAGATTTTATTATTTACTGCTGACTAATCACACTAAAATATTAAAATTATCAAAAACCAGTTCTGGTGGAGTTTAATTTTATTTTTGGAGTCACAACACATTATCAAAACTTGATATTTATAGAAACATGTAAATTTGATTTTTTATTACAATATATAAGTGAATCCTATGATTTGTCAGTAGTTAAGTTATTATTTTCTTTGATGTCAGATAATTCAAAAACTTCCTAATCCTAAGCTACAGTTTGGTTATTAACTTGTTAATAGTAAATAAAAATACTTAAAAAATAAAAACTATTAAGCAATTACTTAAAGTTCCAAACATCTGAGCTGATTTTGGAAAAATAATAGAAATTTTAGAAACAGAGAATTGCGAAGACCTACTGAGCTTTTCCTTAATTTGACAAAGTTAAGGGAAATATTAGAAGCAAAATTCTGAAAAAATCAAAATGTGTTTTGAATGTTTGGTTTACCCAACCTTCAAAACATTTTCTTTGATTTGAAAAAAACTGAACATTAATAATATGTATATAAGGTATCAAAGTTTAAAACAAATTTGCACTAAAATTGTGTACGCCACAACCCAGTTTAAATTGTAAAATTAAATTAAATTATCAGTATTGACTTTAACCTTGGTGTAAGTTGTCTTTTACTTGACCGACAAGTTAAGACCCTCCAAACTTGAATAGGCCAATTGGATAATTTCATTCATAGAATCATAGAATAAAATAATTATTAATTTATATCATATTTATCAATTACATATTTCATGTAACAATTTGAGTCAAAAGTTAAACGAAAAGAAACACTTCTACAAAATGGTACTTTTAAAAATCCATAAACAATTTGTAATCATCGGTATCTGCGCTAATGACTGCTATTAAATCTGCTGAAATCTGAAAACATTCAGGCCTCCTGAAATTCAAAAAACTTGAATCCATACAAGTTTGATTTGTGATTCTAAATATTCGAGATACAAATCTGTGATTCCAAACCCAAGTCGAATTTGCTTTGCTTTTAAGATATTCAAGATTTTTTTTCGAAACGAAAAGGTTTAAAATTTGGATTCCTGACTATAAATTCTACACACAAGTTTTTGGATTCAAGCCCTGAATTCAGATTTAAATATTAATTTGGTGACTCATGTCACTGATACTGCTCTAATAAATTACATCCCGAAATATACAACAAAAACGAATACGTTATTCGGATAAGTGCGATTTTGTTCGGAAATCGGAAACTTACTTAAATAAATTCTGCTCGGATTATTGAATTTTCACTGATTTCACTTATTCACTCATTATTTATTTATTTATTTATTTATTCATACCCGGAGTGGCCTCGACTACAGCGCAGACAGTTTCGGGGTCAAACCCGAAATGGGTGGCCTACCCAGTCACTAAAGTTAATTGGGAACCGAAACACAGTGGTGGAGTAGGAAAGGTAGCGAGACACCCGGGTATAGAAAGCGAATTAAGAGGTCTTAACCATCCATGTTACAGGCCATACTCCCTCGCAGAGTCGCAGATTGTAAATGCCGATACATTTACCTTTATTTATTTATTCGGAACTTAAAAAATATTAAACAAAAATCGTAACTGAACTAAACCTCAATGAGCAATAACTTTTTGCTGTTTCGATTGCATCTCAAATCAATAATTACAATTTGCCTAATTTAAATTCTTAAGAAGTGCTCAGGAAGCCTAGCTGGCCATGTGCCTTGTTTGACAACTGAAAGACTATATATGTTCACATCTCAGCAACTGCCAAATATTTATGTTTCTTAAATTAGTGACCTTTGTTAATACAAATGTAAATATCTAAAGTGTAAAACCAGTTCTACAGGGAAATAGAAGGCACCCAAACTTCGAAGTTATTAATTAGTCCTAACCCCACTGATTCAGAATTAAATCAAAAAAAATAAAATTATTGGGAAGCGTTTTATCTTTTAACTAACTCTAAAAGAATGAATGAAGAAATCCAGTAGTTAAAGCAAGCTAAAAACAGTTATGTTTCATGGTTTACTTTTACGTAATAAATTACTCATTATTACGCTCGATAATTATTTCCATTCCTTGTCATTGTTTTATGACCTACGTACAACGTACACTACTTCAACATATTAATAGCAAACAAAAGCACTTAAAAATACGGACAAGTAATTTTAGAAAGTTTTAGAAATCAATCTTGTAATGCAAATTCTATTTATATTTACTCATTCATATTATTTAAAGGCGTAAAGTAAGACCTTCAGAAAATATTAAATTTTTAGAGGAATGCATTTTAAATTTTTGGAAACAAATTACAAAAGAAAATTAATTTGTAATATAAATTTAAAGTTTTGCAAATCTAACATTTGCCTTTATATTAAATCTAAAAATGTATTTTTTGGGTTTCATTGCCTTCCACGAGCTTCGCTTTAATTTCTCAAAAGTTCCTTTTTACGTGCATCTCACCTTGAAGCACTCTTTATTATCTTAATAAATTCAATATTAATCATCTACGACGTTTTTGCCCAATGGAAATTCATTTGATTGCAAGGAACCAAAATGAACATATTTTAAGACATTTTTTAAATTTCAACAGTCGGTGAAGTAGCTGCCACGTAAATTAAAAAAGCACGTGTTCGAACCCACTCCAGGTCGATTCTTTGCCAATGTTATTGAATGTTTTTTTCAATTTATTGGCAACGATTGCAACGGTCATACGACCAGCCTAACGTAAACTAAAGAATACAAAATATATTTATAGTATTTGCCTACACTCTACACTTATAAAACAGAAAACAGGAGTCGTACCTCGGCGATTCGTGGAAATTTTCCACGTGACTGACGAGATTTGAACCCTGTGTGAGCCGAACATTCACTATCAGAAACCCTGCCAGGGGTGGAAACCAATAAATCCTACCACAATTTAATATTTTCTTGTAGCTATTAATTCAGTTGTGTTATCAAATGTTATGCAATAACAGTTTTCACTAAAATATTAATGGTTTCCTTATTAAACTACATTACGATTTTTAAAACAGTCGGGCACTTTGTAAGCACCCACTTCAGCTGTAAAAATCAAAAGTACAAACGCAACTGATGCAAAACCTTAATAAAAACGTATGCACTCTCGTATCAAAGTACAAGTGTGGGTGCATTAAATGGAGCAGTCACACGATGAGGTCAAAATATAAATCGTTTATTTTCATTGGTCAAACACGCTAGTTAATTACCTGATTGATTATTCCTTACAGAGATAAATTTATACACAAATAAGTCACTTATCTTCTGTTGACGTATGTATCATAATCGCACGAATTTGATTAAATTCGTCATGAGGATAGCCTAAGGCACGTGCTTTAATTCATGTATCCAACCTGAATTACTAGGAAGGGGGATTATTTTTATTATTTTTAAGTGGGTGCCCCCCTACTATGACTACACTGGAAGTGACTTAAACCAGAGCAGTTGCGCGTTGGTCCTTGGTAGTTGTTAATGCTTTAACTTGTGATATATTTTAAAATGTGCGTTGGAAAATGTGTTTTAGTTCCTGAATTATCATTAAACACAGCTGATCAAATGATGTGCAAGGTGTGTAATATTAAAAGCTGTAAAAGAAAGGGGGAAGAAACTGTTATTCAAGAAGATACACTTGCAGTATTCACTTATTATACCAAAGTGGTTTTATTTGCAATTGGGAATGGATATAAAAGTTTTGAAGAATCCAAATTGTACAAGTAAGTGTTTAGTGCTTTTATAATTAAACAAATAATTTTTGAAATTTCGTTATTAGCAAACAAATGCCATGTAAGCCACAGAAACTCAAATCATAAAAATTCAGAAATATTTAAATTTCAGAAACATTTTTCGGGACATGATTGATGTGATTTTTCTATTTTATATGTAGAAATTTTGTTGATTTTTATTTGTGGAAACTGGACATACTACTTAAAAATATTTTTAATTTTTACAATCTAATTTTCACACATTCTACAAAGTCTAAATTTTTTTAAATTAAATTTAAAATCAGATAAATTAATTCAACATGATATACTCGTATCATTAGTGCAGAAATGCTTTAACTTCCTTTATTTATGTTTTTATAGCTCAATAAAAACTATTTTACAATGTTAATAAAAATTCATGACGTTAACAAAATGTTGACTTTATTATTTTGCAAAAATATAATTAAAGGTGTACGATTTTAATTTGAATATTGATATACGTGGGTCGTTTGAAAAGTAACCTCAACGAAAAAGAAAATGCGAATAAATTTGACCAACTGGTTTTTATCTTTCAACATACTTTCCATTGAGCTCGACACATTTTGCCCAACGGTGTTCCAAAGCTATTATACCGTTTTTATAAAATTATTGCTCATGGTCGGCAAAATAGCCCTTCACAGCATGAGCCACTTCGTTGTAGTCGGAAAATCGTTGTGCTCCGAACCATTTTTTGAGGTTCAGGAAGTCGGGCGGGGCTAAATCGGTGAATCATCCAACAATTCGAAACTGAGTTCATGGATTTTAGTCACACATTGACATGTGAACAGCTGCATTATCCTGAAGAACGAGCGTTTTCTTGATTTCTTTGCTCAAGTACTCTCCAGTGAGTGTCCCTCCTTTTACCAGGTAGTCATTAAAGGTCACACCCTGTAAATCCCAGACAACCGATGCCATGACCTTAAAGGCAGACGCTATTGTTTTCACCTTCTTCGAAGCAGGTTCCCATTGTTTTCATTGTTCTTTCGGTTCCGGCGTTTCATCGATGGTCACGAACTGGCGCAAAAAGTCATTGGGGCTATGCTTGAAACGCTCCAAACACACAGACGAAATGTCCATTCGAACACACTTTTGGTCTAAAGTCAGCAAACGCACAAAGCTTTTGCATGTCCAAATATTATGAACTCGTCCGGATGCGACCCCTACCATGTGTGCTATCCCCCTGATCTTCAATCTTTGATCACTCGTATCTGGTTAACTGGGGACATTTCCAATCAATACTCAATTCTCAGCTACAATTCCCAACTAACCTACTCTATCAGCACGACATAGACAGCGCTGTTACATCATTTACGGTTGCGATAACTAAGGCTACTCAACAAGCCACTGAACGTCGAAGAAAAACATCCTCTGCTCATATCACAGAAAGACTTTGGCAAACTACTCGAAACCCACTGGTCAAAACACGCCTTAACAATCTAATGAACTCGTACAACCACTACATCGAATCCCTCAGCCCTGGAGACCCTAACATATGGAGAACCAGTAACTACTCCGCCGCTTCAAACCAATAATGGCTACTTTGACGACAAGGAAAAATGCGAAATATTTGCAGAGCACCTAGAAAAACCCTTCACCCCACCATGGGCGACGGGAACAACATAAACCATATCCATCAGATAGAACAAGAAATCAACAGCATCAATGATAATGATCAAGTAGTGATAGAACCACTATCTCCCTCCAAAGTCAAGAAACACATCAAACATCTGAATATGGGAAAGGCACCAGGAATTGATCTAATACCCAATATAAAGTATGATCAAAATTTCTGTTCATCAAGTATGGCCGTGGGAGTGCAAACCAACGCCTATAAAATTGGCTTACATATAATATTAAATGTGACAGCTGTCAAAAAAGATATGTGAGCCAATTTTAAATGCGTTGGTTTGCACTTCCACGGCCATACTTGATGAACAGAAATTTTAATCATACTTTACTTATTAAAAACCTACCCGACAAATCCATAGCTTTTATAACAGCGATATTCAACACCTGCCAACACACTGGATACTTTCCCACTGTATGGAGGCATGCTAAGCCCCCGGGACCGAGCCGTCTGACTAGTGGACCGTGGTGCAGGCCACTAGACTAGCAGGGAGCTGGACCCGGATCATTGCGGCGCGGTCTGCGTGTATCATGCATGCTGTACGGCATGCATGTATGCATCGTACGACCGCACGTATTCCGAGGTGGAAAGCCCCGAACGGGCAACCAGTGTGCCGTTGATCAGTTCTGGTACGCCGGGGGTTGGGTGATTCCAACACCCAACCGTTGAGGTTGGCTTCGGCGGGGCAAAAGGTTTCAAACAGTTCCGCTGGAACGAGAGGAAGTTCCTCGGCGTGTGAGTTGCGTTAACACAACTCGGTCACTGACAATGCAGAGCCAGTAGATGCGAGGATAGCGCTTCCGTATCACTAGTGCGCGCTTAGGGGCTTGCAACCCGAAGCTACTAGAAGGTGATCCAGGTTCGATCACTGCGAGGAAAGGGCGTATCCCTTTCCGGAACTTCGGTTCTGGGGCTACCCTCACGGGGGGGGTGATATGCTTAAATGCTTGGTGCACCCCTATGCCCACAAACGACCAATAGTGTATGGAGGCATGCTGTAATCCTAATGTTTCCTAACCCATCAACCTACTACCCACTGTGAGCAAACTTCTCCAGAGAGTTGTACAGACTCGTTTAAAGCAGTTTCTAGATCAAAACCATATCCTCCCACGATACCAATTTGGCTTTAAAACCTCACACTCGACCAATCACCAGGTTTTAAGAATCACAAAAAAAAATTGAAGAAGGTTACGAAAACAAAATGCATACCCTGGTTTGACTAATGGACAATTATTGTATAAAATGGGAACCAATAACACACCCTCATACCTTCTACGTATTATCAGGCTATTCCCTACTGAAAGAACCTTTCAAGTACGAGTCAATTCACACAATTCCTCGACCCGTCACATTACTGCTGGCATTCCCCAAGGATCCATACTGGACCCCGTGTTATTCAACATATTTAAGTCAGATATCCCAGAAACTCATAATGCTGCTCTCGCCAAGTATGCTGACGACACAACTATAATAACGCAAGCCCATGATATTAATCGCGCGGCACAAAAACTCCGAAGCATCGACCTAATCTCTGGTTCAACAAATGGCGCATCAGATAAATGCGAGTCAAACGTTTTCACCCTTCGCCTACCTGCAGACCCTCCAAATATAATCATAAATAATACTCCAATTCAATGGAATCCCAACGATAGTGCTGTACGATATCTCGGTATTTATCTCGACAGAAGACTATCATAGAAACAGAAAACTTTTGGACGCATATGCCAGACTAAGTCAACATTTAAACTAAAATGTGGCGTCCGTTGCGCGGTTCAACTTCGGTACTCGTTCGGCTACGTTCAAAGACAGCAATGCACAAATGCACGGTCTTATATGAAGGGGAAGACTCACCAAGGCCGCAACCTAGCTTACTTTTTATTTGGGTCGACGTTTTCCCCTTCAAAAATAAAATTTTATAACGGCACCAATCTCCTTTCTGACCAACATTTTTGAAAATGCTTGCACTTCGTGTAACCAAACAATAACCTCACAGTGCACTGAGCTGAAACTCGGCAAGGGCTCGTTTGAAGGATCAAATTTATCTGCTATCTCTGCGTCGTTTACCTTACTTTTCAAACGATGCACGTATTTAATTGTTTAAAATTGTTAAACCTTAATTTAATGTACTTAACAATAATTTTTGTCTTACAGAATATTCTCAAGCACAACCCAACCAGCGCATCTCGTAACACTTTTAGCAGTAAGCATAATAGGATGTCTAATGTATCCGAATCCAAATGATCAAGAAATCAACAGACCAGCACCTTTTTTAACTCTCATCTATCTCGGATCTGTTAGTGCCCATTTCGGTGCACAATTATGGATGAGTTTCGTCTCAGGGTTGTCTTTGTATTTCTACTTGCCAAGAAGAGTGTTCGGAAAAGTGCAAAGGGTGCTTTTCCCTAAGTATTTTCTCCTGAATGCCATTCTGAGTTTGATTTCTTTAAGTGTGTTCCTGAGCCATAATAAACTGAAGATTGCTTTACCACAAGTGTCTTTACAGGTAGGTTTCTCTTTCTTCGACAATAATAAATTAAGAAAGCGTATTACCCCAATAATTTTAAATTTCAGATTGGTGTTCTAACGCTTTGTTTCCTGATTGAACTGACAGTACGTCTTTATCTAACACCCCCACTGCTCCTCCTCATGGATAAAACAAGCGAATTTGAAGAAGCAGCAGGTGTTGGTATGGAAGTCGGCAAGCATGATGCTGGTATTTTATCAAACAACAAACAGTATTTAGAAGTGTATAAATCGTTTAGGAAAGTTCACATGACTATAGCCATAGGGAATGTTATTACGTTAGGTTGTAGCGTGTTGCATTTACATTATTTATCAAATAAGTTACATTTTGTGTGAATTTAAATTATTGTATAAGCGCTAGTAATTTATTTATTGTAGATCCAAATGTATTTTTGGCAATTAATACGAGTAAGAATTAGTGATATAAGATTCTGAAGAATTCGTTTAACTTGTTAAGGTATAAGCAAGAAATTAGGAAAAAATACTTGACTGATTTTTTTTTTATTCTATAGATAAGTGATGTGTGCAAGGTATTTATTTTATATATTATTGTTTCCTAGTGAATGTGATTCGTATAATCGTATGTGATTTAAGTTTTATATTTGAGTATTAACAAATTTTAAATCAAATCAATTAATAAATAATCGACAATAATTTTTTGTTATTTATTTTATAATCACAGTAATTAGTCATCATCGAAAAACTTTTTTTCGTCCAAATTAAATCAAAAAACTACTTATAAGTACAAGGTAATTCTAGTAGTTATACCGAAAACATCAGTTGCAAATTAATACAGATCATGGAACAAATATAAATTACATATAAACTCTAAGCACAAGTAATATAAACATGGAATCAATTGCACTGACATACATTTGGAAATTTTGCGTTATCAAGAGGTGGATCACGTGTTTGGAGCCGACCAGTTTTTCTGTCATAGGTACCTAAAAACTGACTGCCTCCCAGTAAAAATGGAAGAAAACATAAAGGCCGGCAACCCACTAAGCATAAAGCACCCAGAGAAGACTCGGCTACCTACAAAATAAATATGGTGTTTAAGGCTCTACTTTCCTTAACGGAAATATTGACAAAAATCGCAATATTTTATATCACTTTTGTGGCTTTATTATTTAATTTGAAGCGCTGGTCGACACTTATGAAGGTTCTGTAGAAGGCAAGGTAGTGATGTGTTGATATGTTGATGTCAAAAAGTCAATTAATTTGCTGTAATTAATCGAAAACGTCCTATAATTTCTGCAGTTTGTTTCGTTTATTTGTGATCGAAACCAAAAGAAGTTTGAACGAACTGAAAATGATTAGCACGGTCTACTGAGGTCTTCTAATAGATTTTTCTCGTCGATGTTTATTGAACATTTATATCGCAAAAAGAAAATTGTATTTAGGCAACCAGTTAAATATGATGTTTCGATTTTTACTTTCCCAATTTCTGCAATCTAAGTTGCCTAACGTCAAAGGCATTAATGTCAACTAAACAGACACCTACACACAATGGGAATCAGAGAAGAACCAACGTGTAGGTGTAGAGGCTGTGGAGGAAACTGTTCTCCATCTGCTATGCTACTGCGACGGTTTCTTCGGTAGTAGGGGTACCATTCTTGGGGCTGGAAAACTGACCGAAGAAGAGGTAAAGCCAGTACATTTAAGAAAAATTCTGTTCTTCATTAAAGACACAGATATCCTATAAATGTCTCACTGATCTGGAGGGTACACTAGGCCTTATTGACCGCAGTACAGGGACTACAAGGAATAAAAAAAACTGCATGCTCTTTAAATTTATAGGAGGAATTGGGTAGCAGGCAAGATTGTCGAAGTACTCTGGTTATGAATGGTAACACGTTGATTGCACCTTCATCGTCCACTTCTGTTCGACCACTTACAACAGCTAATACTCCATGCGGTCATACGTTGCTCGTAGCTTCATCATCCACATCTGTTCGACCATTTACTCCCTGCCGTACACCTACCAGAAGCAATAAAATACTCACACCGTATCAAAACTTTCTACAGCACCCAATTTAAAAATAATCTTTTAATTTATAACGTTCGATTTTAAAATGTAATTTTGTGGAAGTCCGAGTTTTTATTTATACAACTTTTGTAAATCTGGCATTTCATACTTTAATAACGTAACACTTAGAAAACACCAAATGGTCCTCACACCATATCAAAACTTTCTACAGCACCGGATTTATAAATAATCTTTATCCAATTCAGTTACGAAATGTCAACAGTTTGACATTGATTTTAGTTGTGAAAAGTGGTTCATTTTGTAACTAGTTACAAAATATGCTCCCATTTTGTAACTAGTTACAAAAAGATGATTTTAGTTGCGAAAAGTGGTTCTTTTTGTAATTAGTTACAAAATATGCTCCCATTTTATCACGATGACCCAACTCCTTTTTAAAGAAGATGTGGCATTTACATTTTGTTATCTGAATTGGATAAAATCTTGTATGAAACACGTTGCAAAACATGTCTTTTTATCACATGGCGTGTTGTTCATCTCGGCTTCGCCTCGACGAACAACTTCATATTTGGAGTATTTTTGAGATTAGCAACAACTTTTTTAAATATTTTTTTGCTCTATTTTAATCGCTACCATGACTTTACTTGAAACGCTAGTTTTTATTTTAATCATAGTTGGCTAGATTTGGACTCTAAAAAAATTTCATTCCTACAAAAAAGATTCGTCTTAATGGCCTCTATCACTGGTAAAAATTTTATAATAATTGCGTTATTAATAAAATAGTTATTTAGGTGGCTTCATGTAAAGTGAAACACATCTACGACCGACTGGTTAGACATTTTGGTCGGTGGTCGATTAACAGTCAATGAGTTTTCCATTATTTGTAAAACACGGCGTACACGTTCATCGGGTTCTAGCAGTGAAATTGTTAATTCTATTATTTATATTTATTAATATTATTCCATGGAGGGGTGGACAGCCGAAAACATAGACAAATTAATAGGGCCTGCTATAACATACGCATGTGAGACGTGGACTCTAACATTATAAACCAACAGAATAGATTGAGATGTATGGAGAGAAAAATTCTAAGACGATTATACGGGTGGATTGAAGAAGACGATGGAACATACAGAAAAAGAATGCACTTTGAGTTAGACGAGTTAATTATACATGCAGACATAGTACGCTTCATTAAATCGCAAAGGCTTCGCTGGATAGGAGATCTAATAAGAATGAAAAATAATCAAATATTGAAAGTGATAACAGAGTGAAATCCAGGATACGGGAGGATGAGAGGTAGACCCCGAGATACATGGTGGAATGCTGTGCAACTGGACCTGAAAGTAATGAAGATAAAAGACTGGAAATCCAAGGTAGAGAACAGAAAACAATGGTATAAGATAGTAGAAGAGGCTTAGACCCAGAAAGGGTTGTAACGCCGAGGAGTAATTAAGTAAGTAAGTAAACCTGAAAGGGTTGAAACAGGAAGTTAGATAGTTTTAATCTCAAAGAAAATAAGAGAAAGTAATTCGCATGGCAATTTTAATCTGGAAAGAATGAAATTAAAATAAAATTACAAAATAAAATAAGACATGAGAAAACCATACCTTATCAACTTCAAGCTGAAAATTTAATGTTTCAAAACATAAAATAGCATATTTTATTATTATACGATTATACCTTAAAGCCAAAATACGTACCAACATTTAAACCGAAAGAAATGAATTAATCCCGAAAACTTATACAAATAAGTAGGTACCGAAAAAAATAGTTACACCCTATCAGAAAGTAATTCTAAATTAGTAATTTGTTAATATAATAACTTTAAAAGGCTGAAAGGAAAACTCAAATCCTGAATAATAATAACAATACATACCAATATTATTCTGAAAAATAAATTTTTTGCATTTTGACAAAAAAAGTGGACTTTTTTTATTAAAAAATCATAAAGAAAGCAACACTTTTTTTAACTATTTAATTTTACATTTTGCATTAAGTAAGTATGCTTTAAATAAAATATTGTAAATTGTCAGTTTGACAACTGTAAATTCTCAAATCCTTTTTATCCTATTTTGAGGGATTTAAGTTGTCAAAATACAAAAAAATATAAAAATATTGTGTACAACTCGTATGAAAGCATCTTTTTTTCACTCGTTTGATTGATGCACTCCGGCTTCGCCGTCGTGCATCAAACTTCAAACTTATGAAAAAAAGTATTGCTTTCATTACTAGTTGTACAAATAACTATAATCAAACCCTGTAAGAACATATATTTAAATTAGTAATGAATATAATTACTTAAACGTTAAACGACTAAAAGAAAATACAAATCTTGAAAATCATACAAATACCTACCAATGCTATTCTAAAAAAAAAAGTTAATTAAACGCTGTAAGAAAGTAATTCTAAATTAGTAACTTATTGATATGATTGTTTAAACTTTAAAAGGCGAAAAGAAAAACAAATCGCGAAAAGTATTAAAAACCGACATTCTGAGAGAAAAATATTGATTAGACCCTGCAAAAAGACAATATGTTTATTAACATCATTACTTACCTTAAAAGGCATAAGCATAGGATACTTACTCGTTCGTTACTCGAGATAACTCTCACTAACAGTAGTAGGTACCTTCGGGCTTTGCGAAACTACACAACTACACAAAACTGCTGTTGATATTTTAGGAAGAACTCGCGAATTAGCTCGTATTTATCAATATCTAAAGAACATCTTCAATTCGAATTTATTAAATTGGTATAATATAAAAAATTAGAATGTCAAAGATTACAAGAATGGTCGATTGCTCTAAGATTGAAATTCAAAATGCCTCAAACAATAAGTGCATCTAAGCATCACCAATCCACCTAAATTGGAAATAAAAATAAACTCACTTTACGATGATCATTTTCATCCTGGAAACGCCATCCATCGAAGTGGACCTTACCTGTAACAAACAGAAACACATTTAAATTAAGAAAATGTAATTTGAATTTAAGTTGCATAAAATATAAAAGTTTCAAACTGCAGTTAATTAAAAAAAAATTGCTGAATATTTATTGAAATAAAACTCAAATAAGACTCAGTGCCTTAGATTAGTTTATACACTTACAGCTAACTAGTGTGTCATGTCGATTGCTGTATCACAATTTATGGTAAGATATGCGTTTAAATTTCCAAGGCAGTCGTCGATAAAGAATCTTTAAAAATCAGCTTTCAAAGCTTTAACCTTGCTAAAGTAACTTAAGATTTCAATTTTAATCATTTTCAAAGTTGTTAAAATTTTTTATTTTTGACAAATTAAACAAAACATGCTACGAAATTTCAAAAAATAATCTGCCTACAACCTCTTAAATAGTTTTAAAATGCCAATTCCTTAAAAAGGACTCCTGTAGATATACGGACAAAACCTAATATTACAAAAACAATAATAAAAGAAAATATAACTAACCTTTATTGAAGCCTGGTGTTTTTCTTCTGAAAAATCTCTTGTAGACCACGAAGCCCGGACCGATGCGACACTCCCGAAATCACCATAAAATTTATTAACCGAAAATATTATTTATAAGAATACTACTACTGCACTCAATAAACACAGGATGTACCCAAGGTGTTTGGGTAATACAATTTTGTTACGATACTTATTCACTCAAATTTATCTATCATAATGAAAACTAGATGAATTAGGAAACACACTTAGTTTGCCATACAGTCACTTTAATAAAGAAAACCGATTTTCGCGAATGGCGTTTCGATAACGGAGGCTACTGTAAGAAAGTCTTGGTTTAAGTAAAATAAAAGGAACAATCAGCTGATAGTACAAAGCAGCATGTAATAATGTTCTTCATTTTATTCTAAACAGTTAAGTTTAAAAAACCTTGAAGAGGTTTCTTAAAAAGAAAGGCCTCCCAACACCCCTCTGAACAATTTCCAACTCATGCGACGTTGAAAATTGATCAGGCCTTTTCCTTACCACAACCAGTTTAAATATAATTTTATAATGAACAACCTTTATGATATAAAATGTTACCTCCTTATGCGGACTCAAAAAGGATACATACGGAAAGCTGCCGAAAAGGTGATTAATTAAACTGAAATCATTGAATATGATAATTATTAAACTAAAAACTAACATCAAACAATAGGTAACGTGTAAACCAGTTGGCTGAAATTAAACATTACAAATTAACCCCGAATAATTATTAATTTGAAAGAGGATAATAATTTTAAGAGTATTTATACTTTACCGTTTGAGCTGAAAGAGAGCAAGGATTAATGTTAGAAAAATTCTCCGAAATTGAACTGAAAATAAGAACTTAGTGCTGAAAAGAAAGTGTGATAATAAGACTGAAAATAATAAATTAATGCTGAAATTTTAAAACACACTTACTATTTACTTACCATTTGTATTCAGTTACAGTTTGTTTGTCTACTTACAGCATTATACAACAGTGTCGCGCAAGTATACACAAATAATAACTACACTCCCGATAATTGTTGGAATTAAAACCGTTTAGAACAGAAATATTTACCCCAAAGTTAATTCACGAATACGAAAGTAATTGTAATCTAAGATTGATTTTAGAAAATGAATGGTTCAAGAATAGTTTGTGTTTCAAAGTGCCTAACGTAATCCCTACAATTATCCCTATGGCAAAAAAAGAATAAATATGACTCACTCCGTTGCAGTCTTCATCCTAGGAACTGCCATCCCTCGAAGATGGGACCTACCTGAAACAACAGAAACAGGTTTTTCAGTAACCATAGCTTGGCAGTAATTTTCATGATTTTGGATTTCAAATTATTAAAAAAAAATTAATTTGTCTTTAAGCTCAAAAATGTAAAACTAGAACTATCAAATCAAATAAAGACAAATAATTTTTAAAAATTAACTGACGCCCATCACCTACCTTTATTACGAATTTCCTGTGGCAGGTTAAGTGCAGAAACCATATGAAGATCTGAAAACCGTAACCGACACTCCCGAGAACACAGAAATTTAAGATCCCCGAAGTTAAATAATTACTTTTTATAACACTGCACTGTACAAACACTGGTTGTACCCAAGGTGTTTGGGTAGTATAATTTTGTTACGATACTTATTCACTCAAATTTATCTACGATAACGAAAACTAGATGAATTTAGCAAACACACTTAGTTTGCCATATAGTCACTTTAATCAAGAAAACCGATTTTCGCGAATGGCGTTTCGATAACGGAGGCTACTGTAAGGAAGTCTTGGTTTAAGTAAAATAAAAGGAACAATCAGCTGATAGTACAAACCAGCATGTAATAATGTTCTTCATTTTATTCTAAACAGTTAAGTTTAAAAAACCTTGAAGAGGTTTCTTAAAAAGAAAGGCCTCCCAACTCCCCTCTGAACAATTTCCAACTCATGCGACGTTGAAAATTGTTCAGGCCTTTTCCTTACCACAACCAGTTTAAATATAATTTTATAATGAACAACCTTTATGATATAAAATGTTATGGCAAAAAAAGAATAAATATGACTCACTCCGTTGCAGTCTTCATCCTAGGAACTGCCATGCCTCGAAGATGGGACCTACCTGAAACAACAGAAAAAGGTTTTTCAGTAACCATAGCTTGGCAGTAATTTTCATGATTTTGGATTTCAAATTATTAAAAAAAAATTAATTTGTCTTTAAGCTCAAAAATGTAAAACTAGAACTATCAAATCAAATAAAGACAAATAATTTTTAAAAATTAACTGACGCCCATCACCTACCTTTATTACGAATTTCCTGTGGCAGGTTAAGTGCAGAAACCATATGAAGATCTGAAAACCGTAACCGACACTCCCGAGAACACAGAAATTTAAGATAACCGAAGTTAAATAATTACTTTTTATAACACTGCACTGTACAAACACTGGTTGTACCCAAGGTGTTTGGGTAGTATAATTTTGTTACGATACTTATTCACTCAAATTTATCTACGATAATGAAAACTAGATGAATTTAGCAAACACACTTAGTTTGCCATATAGTCACTTTAATCAAGAAAACCGATTTTCGCGAATGGCGTTTCGATAACGGAGGCTACTGTAAGGAAGTCTTGGTTTAAGTAAAATAAAAGGAACAATCTGCTGATAGTACAAAGCAGCATGTAATAATGTTCTTCATTTTATTCTAAACAGTTAAGTTTAAAAAACCTTGAAGAGGTTTCTTAAAAAGAAAGGCCTCCCAACTCCCCTCTGAACAATTTCCAACACATGCGACGTTGAAAATTGTTCAGGCCTTTTCCTTACCACAACCAGTTTAAATATAATTTTATAATGAACAACCTTTATGATATAAAATGTTACCTCCTTATGCGAACTCAAAAAGGATACATACGGAAAGCTGCCGAAAAGGTGATTAATTAAACTGAAATCATTGAATATGATAATTATTAAACTAAAAACTAACATCAAACAATAGGTAACGTGTAAACCAGTTGGCTGAAATTAAACATTACAAATTAACCCCGAATAATTATTAATTTGAAAGAGGATAATAATTTTAAGAGTATTTATACTTTACCGTTTGAGCTGAAAGAGAGCAAGGATTAATGTTAGAAAAATTCTCCGAAATTGAACTGAAAATAAGAACTTAGTGCTGAAAAGAAAGTGTGATAATAAGACTGAAAATAATAAATTAATGCTGAAATTTTAAAACACACTTACTATTTACTTACCATTTGTATTCACTTACAGTTTGTTTGTCTACTTACAGCATTATACAACAGTGTCGCGCAAGTATACACAAATAATAACTACACTCCCGATAATTGTTGGAATTAAAACCGTTTAGAACAGAAATATTTACCCCAAAGTTAATTCACGAATACGAAAGTAATTGTAATGTAAGATTGATTTTAGAAAATGAATGGTTCAAGAATAGTTTGTGTTTCAAAGTGCCTAACGTAATCCCTACAATTATCCCTATGGCAAAAAAAGAATAAATATGACTCACTCCGTTGCAGTCTTCATCCTAGGAACTGCCATCCCTCGAAGATGGGACCTACCTGAAACAACAGAAACAGGTTTTTCAGTAACCATAGCTTGGCAGTAATTTTCATGATTTTGGATTTCAAATTATTAAAAAAAAATTAATTTGTCTTTAAGCTCAAAAATGTAAAACTAGAACTATCAAATCAAATAAAGACAAATAATTTTTAAAAATTAACTGACGCCCATCACCTACCTTTATTACGAATTTCCTGTGGCAGGTTAAGTGCAGAAACCATATGAAGATCTGAAAACCGTAACCGACACTCCCGAGAACACAGAAATTTAAGATCCCCGAAGTTAAATAATTACTTTTTATAACACTGCACTGTACAAACACTGGTTGTACCCAAGGTGTTTGGGTAGTATAATTTTGTTACGATACTTATTCACTCAAATTTATCTACGATAACGAAAACTAGATGAATTTAGCAAACACACTTAGTTTGCCATATAGTCACTTTAATCAAGAAAACCGATTTTCGCGAATGGCGTTTCGATAACGGAGGCTACTGTAAGGAAGTCTTGGTTTAAGTAAAATAAAAGGAACAATCTGCTGATGTACAAAGCAGCATGTAATAATGTTCTTCATTTTATTCTAAACAGTTAAGTTTAAAAAATCTTGAAGAGGTTTCTTAAAAAGAAAGGCCTCCCAACTCCCCTCTGAACAATTTCCAACTCATGCGACGTTGAAAATTGTTCAGGCCTTTTCCTTACCACAACCAGTTTAAATATAATTTTATAATGAACAACCTTTATGATATAAAATGTTACCTCCTTATGCGGACTCAAAAAGGATACATACGGAAAGCTGCCGAAAAGGTGATTAATTAAACTGAAATCATTGAATATGATAATTATTAAACTAAAAACTAACATCAAACAATAGGTAACGTGTAAACCAGTTGGCTGAAATTAAACATTACAAATTAACCCCGAATAATTATTAATTTGAAAGAGGATAATAATTTTAAGAGTATTTATACTTTACCGTTTGAGCTGAAAGAGAGCAAGGATTAATGTTAGAAAAATTCTCCGAAATTGAACTGAAAATAAGAACTTAGTGCTGAAAAGAAAGTGTGATAATAAGACTGAAAATAATAAATTAATGCTGAAATTTTAAAACACACTTACTATTTACTTACCATTTGTATTCACTTACAGTTTGTTTGTCTGCTTACAGCATTATACAACAGTGTCGCGCAAGTATACACAAATAATAACTACACTCCCGATAATTGTTGGAATTAAAACCGTTTAGAACAGAAATATTTACCCCAAAGTTAATTCACGAATACGAAAGTAATTGTAATGTAAGATTGATTTTAGAAAATGAATGGTTCAAGAATAGTTTGTGTTTCAAAGTGCCTAACGTAATCCCTACAATTATCCCTATGGCAAAAAAAGAATAAATATGACTCACTCCGTTGCGGTCTTCATCCTAGGAACTGCCATCCCTCGAAGATGGGACCTACCTGAAACAACAGAAAAAGGTTTTTCAGTAACCATAGCTTGGCAGTAATTTTCATGATTTTGGATTTCAAATTATTAAAAAAAAATTAATTTGTCTTTAAGCTCAAAAATGTAAAACTAGAACTATCAAATCAAATAAAGACAAATAATTTTTAAAAATTAACTGACGCCCATCACCTACCTTTATTACGAATTTCCTGTGGCAGGTTAAGTGCAGCAACCATATGAAGATCTGAAAACCGTAACCGACACTCCCGAGAACACAGAAATTTAAGATAACCGAAGTTAAATAATTACTTTTTATAACACTGCACTGTACAAACACTGGTTGTACCCAAGGTGTTTGGGTAGTATAATTTTGTTACGATACTTATTCACTCAAATTTATCTACGATAACGAAAACTAGATGAATTTAGCAAACACACTTAGTTTGCCATACAGTCACTTTAATCAAGAAAACCGATTTTCGCGAATGGCGTTTCGATAACGGAGGCTACTGTAAGGAAGTCTTGGTTTAAGTAAAATAAAAGGAACAATCAGCTGATAGTACAAAGCAGCATGTAATAATGTTCTTCATTTTATTCTAAACAGTTAAGTTTAAAAAACCTTGAAGAGGTTTCTTAGAAAGAAAGGCCTCCCAACTCCCCTCTGAACAATTTCCAACTCATGCGACGTTGAAAATTGTTCAGGCCTTTTCCTTACCACAACCAGTTTAAATATAATTTTATAATGAACAACCTTTATGATATAAAATGTTATGGCAAAAAAAGAATAAATATGATTCACTCCGTTGCAGTCTTCATCCTAGGAACTGCCATCCCTCGAAGATGGGACCTACCTGAAACAACAGAAAAAGGTTTTTCAGTAACCATAGCTTGGCAGTAATTTTCATGATTTTGGATTTCAAATTATTAAAAAAAAATTAATTTGTCTTTAAGCTCAAAAATGTAAAACTAGAACTATCAAATCAAATAAAGACAAATAATTTTTAAAAATTAGCTGACCCCCATCACCTACCTTTATTACGAATTTCCTGTAGCAGGTTAAGTGCAGAAACCATATGAAGATCTGAAAACCGTAACCGACACTCCCGAGAACACAGAAATTTAAGATAACCGAAGTTAAATAATTACTTTTTATAACACTGCACTGTACAAACACTGGTTGTACCCAAGGTGTTTGGGTAGTATAATTTTGTTACGATACTTATTCACTCAAATTTATCTACGATAACGAAAACTAGATGAATTTAGCAAACACACTTAGTTTGCCATACAGTCACTTTAATCAAGAAAACCGATTTTCGCGAATGGCGTTTCGATAACGGAGGCTACTGTAAGGAAGTCTTGGTTTAAGTAAAATAAAAGGAACAATCAGCTGATAGTACAAAGCAGCATGTAATAATGTTCTTCATTTTATTCTAAACAGTTAAGTTTAAAAAACCTTGAAGAGGTTTCTTAGAAAGAAAGGCCTCCCAACTCCCCTCTGAACAATTTCCAACTCATGCGACGTTGAAAATTGTTCAGGCCTTTTCCTTACCACAACCAGTTTAAATATAATTTTATAATGAACAACCTTTATGATATAAAATGTTATGGCAAAAAAAGAATAAATATGACTCACTCCGTTGCAGTCTTCATCCTAGGAACTGCCATCCCTCGAAGATGGGACCTACCTGAAACAACAGAAAAAGGTTTTTCAGTAACCATAGCTTGGCAGTAATTTTCATGATTTTGGATTTCAAATTATTAAAAAAAAATTAATTTGTCTTTAAGCTCAAAAATGTAAAACTAGAACTATCAAATCAAATAAAGACAAATAATTTTTAAAAATTAACTGACGCCCATCACCTACCTTTATTACGAATTTCCTGTGGCAGGTTAAGTGCAGAAACCATATGAAGATCTGAAAACCGTAACCGACACTCCCGAGAACACAGAAATTTAAGATCCCCGAAGTTAAATAATTACTTTTTATAACACTGCACTGTACAAACACTGGTTGTACCCAAGGTGTTTGGGTAGTATAATTTTGTTACGATACTTATTCACTCAAATTTATCTACGATAACGAAAACTAGATGAATTTAGCAAACACACTTAGTTTGCCATACAGTCACTTTAATCAAGAAAACCGATTTTCGCGAATGGCGTTTCGATAACGGAGGCTACTGTAAGGAAGTCTTGGTTTAAGTAAAATAAAAGGAACAATCTGCTGATAGTACAAAGCAGCATGTAATAATGTTCTTCATTTTATTCTAAACAGTTAAGTTTAAAAAACCTTGAAGAGGTTTCTTAAAAAGAAAGGCCTCCCAACTCCCCTCTGAACAATTTCCAACTCATGCGACGTTGAAAATTGTTCAGGCCTTTTCCTTACCACAACCAGTTTAAATATAATTTTATAATGAACAACCTTTATGATATAAAATGTTATGGCAAAAAAAGAATAAATATGACTCACTCCGTTGCAGTCTTCATCCTAGGAACTGCCATCCCTCGAAGATGGGACCTACCTGAAACAACAGAAAAAGGTTTTTCAGTAACCATAGCTTGTCAGTAATTTTCATGATTTTGGATTTCAAATTATTAAAAAAAAATTAATTTGTCTTTAAGCTCAAAAATGTAAAACTAGAACTATCAAATCAAATAAAGACAAATAATTTTTAAAAATTAACTGACGCCCATCACCTACCTTTATTACGAATTTCCTGTGGCAGGTTAAGTGCAGAAACCATATGAAGATCTGAAAACCGTAACCGACACTCCCGAGAACACAGAAATTTAAGATCCCCGAAGTTAAATAATTACTTTTTATAACACTGCACTGTACAAACACTGGTTGTACCCAAGGTGTTTGGGTAGTATAATTTTGTTACGATACTTATTCACTCAAATTTATCTACGATAACGAAAACTAGATGAATTTAGCAAACACACTTAGTTTGCCATATAGTCACTTTAATCAAGAAAACCGATTTTCGCGAATGGCGTTTCGATAACGGAGGCTACTGTAAGGAAGTCTTGGTTTAAGTAAAATAAAAGGAACAATCTGCTGATAGTACAAAGCAGCATGTAATAATGTTCTTCATTTTATTCTAAACAGTTAAGTTTAAAAAACCTTGAAGAGGTTTCTTAAAAAGAAAGGCCTCCCAACTCCCCTCTGAACAATTTCCAACTCATGCGACGTTGAAAATTGTTCAGGCCTTTTCCTTACCACAACCAGTTTAAATATAATTTTATAATGAACAACCTTTATGATATAAAATGTTATGGCAAAAAAAGAATAAATATGACTCACTCCGTTGCAGTCTTCATCCTAGGAACTGCCATCCCTCGAAGATGGGACCTACCTGAAACAACAGAAAAAGGTTTTTCAGTAACCATAGCTTGTCAGTAATTTTCATGATTTTGGATTTCAAATTATTAAAAAAAAATTAATTTGTCTTTAAGCTCAAAAATGTAAAACTAGAACTATCAAATCAAATAAAGACAAATAATTTTTAAAAATTAACTGACGCCCATCACCTACCTTTATTACGAATTTCCTGTGGCAGGTTAAGTGCAGAAACCATATGAAGATCTGAAAACCGTAACCGACACTCCCGAGAACACAGAAATTTAAGATCCCCGAAGTTAAATAATTACTTTTTATAACACTGCACTGTACAAACACTGGTTGTACCCAAGGTGTTTGGGTAGTATAATTTTGTTACGATACTTATTCACTCAAATTTATCTACGATAACGAAAACTAGATGAATTTAGCAAACACACTTAGTTTGCCATATAGTCACTTTAATCAAGAAAACCGATTTTCGCGAATGGCGTTTCGATAACGGAGGCTACTGTAAGGAAGTCTTGGTTTAAGTAAAATAAAAGGAACAATCTGCTGATAGTACAAAGCAGCATGTAATAATGTTCTTCATTTTATTCTAAACAGTTAAGTTTAAAAAACCTTGAAGAGGTTTCTTAAAAAGAAAGGCCTCGCAACTCCCCTCTGAACAATTTCCAACACATGCGACGTTGAAAATTGTTCAGGCCTTTTCCTTACCACAACCAGTTTAAATATAATTTTATAACGAACAACCTTTATGATATAAAATGTTACCTCCTTATGCGAACTCAAAAAGGATACATACGGAAAGCTGCCGAAAAGGTGATTAATTAAACTGAAATCATTGAATATGATAATTATTAAACTAAAAACTAACATCAAACAATAGGTAACGTGTAAACCAGTTGGCTGAAATTAAACATTACAAATTAACCCCGAATAATTATTAATTTGAAAGAGGATAATAATTTTAAGAGTATTTATACTTTACCGTTTGAGCTGAAAGAGAGCAAGGATTAATGTTAGAAAAATTCTCCGAAATTGAACTGAAAATAAGAACTTAGTGCTGAAAAGAAAGTGTGATAATAAGACTGAAAATAATAAATTAATGCTGAAATTTTAAAACACACTTACTATTTACTTACCATTTGTATTCACTTACAGTTTGTTTGTCTACTTACAGCATTATACAACAGTGTCGCGCAAGTATACACAAATAATAACTACACTCCCGATAATTGTTGGAATTAAAACCGTTTAGAACAGAAATATTTACCCCAAAGTTAATTCACGAATACGAAAGTAATTGTAATGTAAGATTGATTTTAGAAAATGAATGGTTCAAGAATAGTTTGTGTTTCAAAGTGCCTAACGTAATCCCTACAATTATCCCTATGGCAAAAAAAGAATAAATATGACTCACTCCGTTGCAGTCTTCATCCTAGGAACTGCCATCCCTCGAAGATGGGACCTACCTGAAACAACAGAAACAGGTTTTTCAGTAACCATAGCTTGGCAGTAATTTTCATGATTTTGGATTTCAAATTATTAAAAAAAAATTAATTTGTCTTTAAGCTCAAAAATGTAAAACTAGAACTATCAAATCAAATAAAGACAAATAATTTTTAAAAAGTAACTGACGCCCATCACCTACCTTTATTACGAATTTCCTGTGGCAGGTTAAGTGCAGAAACCATATGAAGATCTGAAAACCGTAACCGACACTCCCGAGAACACAGAAATTTAAGATCCCCGAAGTTAAATAATTACTTTTTATAACACTGCACTGTACAAACACTGGTTGTACCCAAGGTGTTTGGGTAGTATAATTTTGTTACGATACTTATTCACTCAAATTTATCTACGATAACGAAAACTAGATGAATTTAGCAAACACACTTAGTTTGCCATATAGTCACTTTAATCAAGAAAACCGATTTTCGCGAATGGCGTTTCGATAACGGAGGCTACTGTAAGGAAGTCTTGGTTTAAGTAAAATAAAAGGAACAATCTGCTGATAGTACAAAGCAGCATGTAATAATGTTCTTCATTTTATTCTAAACAGTTAAGTTTAAAAAACCTTGAAGAGGTTTCTTAAAAAGAAAGGCCTCCCAACTCCCCTCTGAACAATTTCCAACACATGCGACGTTGAAAATTGTTCAGGCCTTTTCCTTACCACAACCAGTTTAAATATAATTTTATAATGAACAACCTTTATGATATAAAATGTTACCTCCTTATGCGAACTCAAAAAGGATACATACGGAAAGCTGCCGAAAAGGTGATTAATTAAACTGAAATCATTGAATACGATAATTATTAAACTAAAAACTAACATCAAACAATAGGTAACGTGTAAACCAGTTGGCTGAAATTAAACATTACAAATTAACCCCGAATAATTATTAATTTGAAAGAGGATAATAATTTTAAGAGTATTTATACTTTACCGTTTGAGCTGAAAGAGAGCAAGGATTAATGTTAGAAAATTTCTCCGAAATTGAACTGAAAATAAGAACTTAGTGCTGAAAAGAAAGTGTGATAATAAGACTGAAAATAATAAATTAATGCTGAAATTTTAAAACACACTTACTATTTACTTACCATTTGTATTCACTTACAGTTTGTTTGTCTACTTACAGCATTATACAACAGTGTCGCGCAAGTATACACAAATAATAACTACACTCCCGATAATTGTTGGAATTAAAACCGTTTAGAACAGAAATATTTACCCCAAAGTTAATTCACGAATACGAAAGTAATTGTAATCTAAGATTTATTTTAGAAAATGAATGGTTCAAGAATAGTTTGTGTTTCAAAGTGCCTAACGTAATCCCTACAATTATCCCTATGGCAAAAAAAGAATAAATATGACTCACTCCGTTGCAGTCTTCATCCTAGGAACTGCCATCCCTCGAAGATGGGACCTACCTGAAACAACAGAAAAAGGTTTTTCAGTAACCATAGCTTGGCAGTAATTTTCATGATTTTGGATTTCAAATTATTAAAAAAAAAATAATTTGTCTTTAAGCTCAAAAATGTAAAACTAGAACTATCAAATCAAATAAAGACAAATAATTTTTAAAAATTAACTGACGCCCATCACCTACCTTTATTACGAATTTCCTGTGGCAGGTTAAGTGCAGAAACCATATGAAGATCTGAAAACCGTAACCGACACTCCCGAGAACACAGAAATTTAAGATCCTCGAAGTTAAATAATTACTTTTTATAACACTGCACTGTACAAACACTGGTTGTACCCAAGGTGTTTGGGTAGTATAATTTTGTTACGATACTTATTCACTCAAATTTATCTACGATAACGAAAACTAGATGAATTTAGCAAACACACTTAGTTTGCCATATAGTCACTTTAATCAAGAAAACCGATTTTCGCGAATGGCGTTTCGATAACGGAGGCTACTGTAAGGAAGTCTTGGTTTAAGTAAAATAAAAGGAACAATCTGCTAATGTACAAAGCAGCATGTAATAATGTTCTTCATTTTATTCTAAACAGTTAAGTTTAAAAAATCTTGAAGAGGTTTCTTAAAAAGAAAGGCCTCCCAACTCCCCTCTGAACAATTTCCAACTCATGCGACGTTGAAAATTGTTCAGGCCTTTTCCTTACCACAACCAGTTTAAATATAATTTTATAATGAACATATTATACATAGATACATACTATTTACTTGCCATTTGTATTCACTTACCGTGTGTTTGGCTACTTACAGCATTATACAACATTGTCGCGCAAGTATACACAAATATTAATTACACTCCCAATAAATGTTGGAATTAAAACCGTTTAGAACAGAAATATTTACCCGAAAGTTAATTCACGAATACGAAAGTAATTGTAATGTAAGATTGATTTTAGAAAATGAATGGTTCAAGAATAGCTTGTGTTTGAAAGTGCCTAACGTAATCCCTACAATTATCCCTATGGCAAAAAAAGAATAAATATCACTCACTGCGGTGCAGTTTTCATCCTAGGAACTGCCATCCCTCGAAGATGGGACCTACCTGAAACAACAGAAAAAGGTTTTTTAAGTAACTATAGCTTGGCAGTAATTTTCATGATTTTGGATTTAAAATTATTAAAAAAAAAAATTAATTTGTCTTTAAGCTCAAAAATGTAAAACAAGAACTATCAAATCAAATAAAGACAAATAATTTTTAAAAATTAACTGACGCCCATCACCTACCTTTATTACGAATTTCCTGTGGCAGGTTAAGTGCAGAAACCATATGAAGATCTGAAAACCGTAACCGACACTCCCGAGAACACAGAAATTTAAGATCCCCGAAGTTAAATAATTACTTTTTATAACACTGCACTGTACAAACACTGGTTGTACCCAAGGTGTTTGGGTAGTATAATTTTGTTACGATACTTATTCACTCAAATTTATCTACGATAACGAAAACTAGATGAATTTAGCAAACACACTTAGTTTGCCATATAGTCACTTTAATCAAGAAAACCGATTTTCGCGAATGGCGTTTCGATAACGGAGGCTACTGTAAGGAAGTCTTGGTTTAAGTAAAATAAAAGGAACAATCTGCTGATAGTACAAAGCAGCATGTAATAATGTTCTTCATTTTATTCTAAACAGTTAAGTTTAAAAAACCTTGAAGAGGTTTCTTAAAAAGAAAGGCCTCCCAACTCCCCTCTGAACAATTTCCAACTCATGCGACGTTGAAAATTGTTCAGGCCTTTTCCTTACCACAACCAGTTTAAATATAATTTTATAATGAACAACCTTTATGATATAAAATGTTATGGCAAAAAAAGAATAAATATGACTCACTCCGTTGCAGTCTTCATCCTAGGAACTGCCATCCCTCGAAGATGGGACCTACCTGAAACAACAGAAAAAGGTTTTTCAGTAACCATAGCTTGTCAGTAATTTTCATGATTTTGGATTTCAAATTATTAAAAAAAAATTAATTTGTCTTTAAGCTCAAAAATGTAAAACTAGAACTATCAAATCAAATAAAGACAAATAATTTTTAAAAATTAACTGACGCCCATCACCTACCTTTATTACGAATTTCCTGTGGCAGGTTAAGTGCAGAAACCATATGAAGATCTGAAAACCGTAACCGACACTCCCGAGAACACAGAAATTTAAGATCCCCGAAGTTAAATAATTACTTTTTATAACACTGCACTGTACAAACACTGGTTGTACCCAAGGTGTTTGGGTAGTATAATTTTGTTACGATACTTATTCACTCAAATTTATCTACGATAACGAAAACTAGATGAATTTAGCAAACACACTTAGTTTGCCATATAGTCACTTTAATCAAGAAAACCGATTTTCGCGAATGGCGTTTCGATAACGGAGGCTACTGTAAGGAAGTCTTGGTTTAAGTAAAATAAAAGGAACAATCTGCTGATAGTACAAAGCAGCATGTAATAATGTTCTTCATTTTATTCTAAACAGTTAAGTTTAAAAAACCTTGAAGAGGTTTCTTAAAAAGAAAGGCCTCCCAACTCCCCTCTGAACAATTTCCAACACATGCGACGTTGAAAATTGTTCAGGCCTTTTCCTTACCACAACCAGTTTAAATATAATTTTATAACGAACAACCTTTATGATATAAAATGTTACCTCCTTATGCGAACTCAAAAAGGATACATACGGAAAGCTGCCGAAAAGGTGATTAATTAAACTGAAATCATTGAATATGATAATTATTAAACTAAAAACTTACATCAAACAATAGGTAACGTGTAAACCAGTTGGCTGAAATTAAACATTACAAATTAACCCCGAATAATTATTAATTTGAAAGAGGATAATAATTTTAAGAGTATTTATACTTTACCGTTTGAGCTGAAAGAGAGCAAGGATTAATGTTAGAAAAATTCTCCGAAATTGAACTGAAAATAAGAACTTAGTGCTGAAAAGAAAGTGTGTTAATAAGACTGAAAATAATAAATTAATGCTGAAATTTTAAAACACACTTACTATTTACTTACCATTTGTATTCACTTACAGTTTGTTTGTCTACTTACAGCATTATACAACAGTGTCGCGCAAGTATACACAAATAATAACTACACTCCCGATAATTGTTGGAATTAAAACCGTTTAGAACAGAAATATTTACCCCAAAGTTAATTCACGAATACGAAAGTAATTGTAATGTAAGATTGATTTTAGAAAATGAATGGTTCAAGAATAGTTTGTGTTTCAAAGTGCCTAACGTAATCCCTACAATTATCCCTATGGCAAAAAAAGAATAAATATGACTCACTCCGTTGCAGTCTTCATCCTAGGAACTGCCATCCCTCGAAGATGGGACCTACCTGAAACAACAGAAACAGGTTTTTCAGTAACCATAGCTTGGCAGTAATTTTCATGATTTTGGATTTCAAATTATTAAAAAAAAAATAATTTGTCTTTAAGCTCAAAAATGTAAAACTAGAACTATCAAATCAAATAAAGACAAATAATTTTTAAAAAGTAACTGACGCCCATCACCTACCTTTATTACGAATTTCCTGTGGCAGGTTAAGTGCAGAAACCATATGAAGATCTGAAAACCGTAACCGACACTCCCGAGAACACAGAAATTTAAGATCCCCGAAGTTAAATAATTACTTTTTATAACACTGCACTGTACAAACACTGGTTGTACCCAAGGTGTTTGGGTAGTATAATTTTGTTACGATACTTATTCACTCAAATTTATCTACGATAACGAAAACTAGATGAATTTAGCAAACACACTTAGTTTGCCATATAGTCACTTTAATCAAGAAAACCGATTTTCGCGAATGGCGTTTCGATAACGGAGGCTACTGTAAGGAAGTCTTGGTTTAAGTAAAATAAAAGGAACAATCTGCTGATAGTACAAAGCAGCATGTAATAATGTTCTTCATTTTATTCTAAACAGTTAAGTTTAAAAAACCTTGAAGAGGTTTCTTAAAAAGAAAGGCCTCCCAACTCCCCTCTGAACAATTTCCAACACATGCGACGTTGAAAATTGTTCAGGCCTTTTCCTTACCACAACCAGTTTAAATATAATTTTATAATGAACAACCTTTATGATATAAAATGTTACCTCCTTATGCGAACTCAAAAAGGATACATACGGAAAGCTGCCGAAAAGGTGATTAATTAAACTGAAATCATTGAATACGATAATTATTAAACTAAAAACTAACATCAAACAATAGGTAACGTGTAAACCAGTTGGCTGAAATTAAACATTACAAATTAACCCCGAATAATTATTAATTTGAAAGAGGATAATAATTTTAAGAGTATTTATACTTTACCGTTTGAGCTGAAAGAGAGCAAGGATTAATGTTAGAAAATTTCTCCGAAATTGAACTGAAAATAAGAACTTAGTGCTGAAAAGAAAGTGTGATAATAAGACTGAAAATAATAAATTAATGCTGAAATTTTAAAACACACTTACTATTTACTTACCATTTGTATTCACTTACAGTTTGTTTGTCTACTTACAGCATTATACAACAGTGTCGCGCAAGTATACACAAATAATAACTACACTCCCGATAATTGTTGGAATTAAAACCGTTTAGAACAGAAATATTTACCCCAAAGTTAATTCACGAATACGAAAGTAATTGTAATCTAAGATTTATTTTAGAAAATGAATGGTTCAAGAATAGTTTGTGTTTCAAAGTGCCTAACGTAATCCCTACAATTATCCCTATGGCAAAAAAAGAATAAATATGACTCACTCCGTTGCAGTCTTCATCCTAGGAACTGCCATCCCTCGAAGATGGGACCTACCTGAAACAACAGAAAAAGGTTTTTCAGTAACCATAGCTTGGCAGTAATTTTCATGATTTTGGATTTCAAATTATTAAAAAAAAAATAATTTGTCTTTAAGCTCAAAAATGTAAAACTAGAACTATCAAATCAAATAAAGACAAATAATTTTTAAAAATTAACTGACGCCCATCACCTACCTTTATTACGAATTTCCTGTGGCAGGTTAAGTGCAGAAACCATATGAAGATCTGAAAACCGTAACCGACACTCCCGAGAACACAGAAATTTAAGATCCCCGAAGTTAAATAATTACTTTTTATAACACTGCACTGTACAAACACTGGTTGTACCCAAGGTGTTTGGGTAGTATAATTTTGTTACGATACTTATTCACTCAAATTTATCTACGATAACGAAAACTAGATGAATTTAGCAAACACACTTAGTTTGCCATATAGTCACTTTAATCAAGAAAACCGATTTTCGCGAATGGCGTTTCGATAACGGAGGCTACTGTAAGGAAGTCTTGGTTTAAGTAAAATAAAAGGAACAATCTGCTAATGTACAAAGCAGCATGTAATAATGTTCTTCATTTTATTCTAAACAGTTAAGTTTAAAAAATCTTGAAGAGGTTTCTTAAAAAGAAAGGCCTCCCAACTCCCCTCTGAACAATTTCCAACTCATGCGACGTTGAAAATTGTTCAGGCCTTTTCCTTACCACAACCAGTTTAAATATAATTTTATAATGAACATATTATACATAGATACATACTATTTACTTGCCATTTGTATTCACTTACCGTGTGTTTGGCTACTTACAGCATTATACAACATTGTCGCGCAAGTATACACAAATATTAATTACACTCCCAATAAATGTTGGAATTAAAACCGTTTAGAACAGAAATATTTACCCGAAAGTTAATTCACGAATACGAAAGTAATTGTAATGTAAGATTGATTTTAGAAAATGAATGGTTCAAGAATAGCTTGTGTTTGAAAGTGCCTAACGTAATCCCTACAATTATCCCTATGGCAAAAAAAGAATAAATATCACTCACTGCGGTGCAGTTTTCATCCTAGGAACTGCCATCCCTCGAAGATGGGACCTACCTGAAACAACAGAAAAAGGTTTTTTAAGTAACTATAGCTTGGCAGTAATTTTCATGATTTTGGATTTAAAATTATTAAAAAAAAAAATTAATTTGTCTTTAAGCTCAAAAATGTAAAACAAGAACTATCAAATCAAATAAAGACAAATAATTTTTAAAAATTAACTGACGCCCATCACCTACCTTTATTACGAATTTCCTGTAGCAGGTTAAGTGCAGAAACCATATGAAGATGTGAAACCCCGAACCGACACTCCCGATAACACATAAATTTAAGATCCCCGAAGTTAAATAATTACTTTTTATGGCACTGTAAAAACACTGGTTGTACCCGAGGTGTTTGGATAATAAAAATTTCGGTACGTTACTGTTACACAGAATTTTACTTCTAACGACGCATTCTTTTTAAATTTGACAAACACACTTAGTTTGCCATAATTTCACTACAACAAAAGGTCCGATTTCCGCGGATGTCGCAGCGATAACGAACTGCTAAGGAAAAATTTCATTAAAACTGCTTTGATGAAGCTAAGTACTTACTAATTTGCTTTCTGTAACAATGGCTAAATTAGATACCTTAATTTAATATTCTCTGTGTGTTATTTGTGGCATAACATTTTTTACTAAGCTTTCTGTGCTGCGGACCTCCTCTGCGAGCTTTGCCTCTAGAAACGCAGAAAATAAAGAGACACCCCGGACAAGAAAGCCATTTGAAAATAAAGTTAATCGTTCATTACATCAACAGTTATATTAATTATTGAATATTTGACCAATGTCAAAAGATTTCAAATTTAAAAGTGCTCATAAAATATTATCCAAAATACCTGCTTTAATTTTTATAAATTAAGAAATGTGAACGATGATCAAAAGTATATTTTCTAATGAAAAGCACGCTAAATTAGACAAAAATGTCATTAGAGTAAGTATTAACGATATCTTAAAAAAATTGCCAACAACACATCGTAATTTGATAATAACTAGTTATTTACGATTTAAGAGGGATATAGACATTATTAACACACGTACTGTGAAGAATTGCAGAGAACGTGATTTCCGGACTTGCCCCGGCAAAATTTGGAGCTAGAATGAATTGTCAATTTCATTACCACTAGTGTGGTGATAATTTCATTATGGCACTCATTGGGATGACAAGACTATTACATATCTAAAATGAGTGTGCTATGATATAACTTATCCCACGGTGATAGATAAAAAATAATACTACTGGCTTCACTTACCACTTGCTTGCTTGTGAAAAAAACTAACAAAAACGAGAAGTTCTTATTTAATTAATTAATTATGGACGATTTAACAATTTTAAAATATGCAACTTCTCGTTAAAAGAATTTTTCAAATGCTGAATTAAATACCAACTGTTTTATGTGTGATTGAAAATGCTATAGAAATTGTAATAATCGATATCTATACGAAGTACCTGCTACGACCTGCTTTGGTAGATAACCGAACAGGCAGTTGTTAATCTTCAATGCAAAAAAATTACTTCGCTTTTAAGAAGTTTAAATAGTTTTTAATTTGCATTGGCTGCAGGTTATTTATCTTAAATCTTTCTTTCTAAATTAAGACAAAATATTAGGCGAAGGAAATTTTCAGTCTTATAAACTACAAATCGTTTACCGTTGGGAATTAAACTTAAAATACACAACATTTTGGAAAACTAGCAACATTCGTTTTGGTAAAGATCTTGCTTCCGAAATTACAATTTGCTAAGTGGAATTACTACAGCTTTAGCTAGTTGAATTCAATTTGTTTTATGGGATGTATTAAAATTTAAATAATCACTGACCTTAAATATTAAAGAAGTGACTCCTTCAGTAGTTAATTTGTAGAGTTATAAAACTATTTGAATTAAATAAGTCTACTTGACAACAATTTCTTAAATTTCTTTACACCAAAACGCGTATCTACCTTGTTTTAAAAAATTAGGCCGTTTTGTGGTCTATTAAACAAAACTTTAATTTATCACTTTACTCATTTACAAAATAACTACGACCTAACACTACACTAGAAGACTAGAACCTTAAAATTGATTAAAAAACGGAATATTATTCAAGAGCCTATTTACGCATCAACTGTTTTTATCCAATATGTGCGATATGTGTGATGATAATTTCCGGAAGACAGATCTGCCCTATAATTAATTACTTCTTTAACTTTCCTTACAAATAATCTTTATCGAAATATTAATCATTTGTCTACTTTGAAAACGTGTATTACATTTAAATTTAAAAATTTATCAACAAAACTCTTGCTATAATAGTAATCAAAACGAAACAAATTGTAATCTACAAGCTGTAATGAAACATTTCCCACCTCGGATATAATGTACTATTTCCGTTAAGTTTGTTTTAAAAAGTAATTTCCCTTCCTGTTGAATTTGTTGAATAATGGTTTGTCCAAAAAGTTATATTTTTCGTATTGAAAAATAATTTCAGACTGTCATTATGACAGAGGGGTGGAGCTATAACAGTGTCATAGCTCCACCCCTCTGTTTCAAAAATTTCATGGCATCAGTGATGTTTGTCAAAGTGCAAGAATTAATCCCCACAGTTCTTCTGTTACACGAAACTCGAAAATTGTGTAGAATAGCATCAATCGATGCAGTATTTTTTTCTCTACAAAAAACTTAAGTACACTTTTGGTCTAAAATAATTAGGGAAGCAAATAATTCCTTCTGAAAACTCCCTAGAAAATCTTCCCCTGGAAATCCGGACACATTCAAAACAAAACCATTTCTTTGTAAAGTTTTCATCCCCGAAAACTTTGTCTGACTAAACTTGAAAATTTTTCCCAAGTAGTTTTAGCCCAATTATCTTTGAAAAGATGGCAATTCGTTTTCAAATTTCAACAGAAAACTAAAGTCTGAAATAAATAAATACGCAATTATGTAAAACCTCAGCAAATTATTTAAAAACCTGATTGCTTCTGAACTTGTCTTCGTAGTATTTTGATTTCAGACCCTGCAAAAACTTTGTCAGTGCTGTCGATTATCTGTGAAAAGTGCACTCCGCTTTTTGAATAATCTCAGTTATTGGGTCTGAACTGGAAAAGTTTCCTTGGAAATTTAGAATGTAGAATCTTCGAGTTTCTTTTTGAAAACAGCAGAAGCCAAAAGCTTGCAGGCTTAAGATAGCACAAAAGATTTCAGCCCGGTTCTTTAACAACATCCTAAAACACGTAGTTAGTTCGAAAAAGTTAAAGACTTTCCTAAAGATTTACTCACAGATTTTAGCCCGTTTTTCCTAAATATTTCCTGAAAAATGGGAACCTTCCACCGACCCTTCAGTTATTTGTTTGGAAACAGTTTAAAACTTAAATTTATCTCGATAATTTAAATATACTTTCTTTAATAGTAGCTTCCTGAAAAAATCCTTTTGGAAACAGAAGCAAGCTGTTCCTAAGATAAATCCAAAGATGTCCACCTGGTTCTTTAACAACATCCTGAAATCTGTAGCTTGTCTTAAAAACCTTCCTAAAAATTAACCCAAAGGTTTTAGCCTGCTTTTCCTAACTATTTATTTCGTGAAGTTATTCACTTCAGTTTTTTGTTTGGAAACAGAAACAGTTTAAAATGTAAGTTTATCTCGATAATTTAAATATACTTTCTTTAATAATTCCCTGAAAAAATTCTTTTGGAAACAGAAACAGTTGAAAGCTCGTAAGCTTTTCTAAGATAAATCAAAAGATTTCGGCCTGACTCTTTAACAACATCCTGAAATCTGTAGCTTGTCCTAAAAATTAACCCAATGATTTTAGCTTGTTTTTCCTAACTATTTATTGAGGATTTTCCACCAACTCTTCAGTTGTCCTTGTAGTTAACCCAATTTATTGAAACATTATTTCAAAAGGGAAAACTTGCGTTTATCAGATTTTATCTTCAGATTTGAGTCTGTTTTCTTATTTATTAAAAACCTCCTCAAAGTTAGGAATTTTTCACCGAACCTGAAGTTTTGTTTTTGGAAACAGAAAAAGTTGCAAACTTTTTTTAGGTAATACTAATCCAAAAATTTCAGCCTGATGTCTTTAGAAACGTCTGAAAGTTCTGAGTTTTCTAGAAAATATTAGATCGTTCTGGATCTGAACTTTCAAAAATGTTTAAAATTTCCTTGGAAATTTTAGAATTTTCTTTTTGAAAATAGCTAAAGTTGAAGCTGCAGGCTTTTCTTAAAATAAATCCCAAGGTTTCCGCCTGAACCTTTAACAACTCTCTAAAGCCCGTAGTTTTCTTCTAAAAAGAGCAAAAAGAGATTTTGCCAAATATTTCAGCCTGTTTTCCCTAATAATTTCCTTAAAAAATGAGATTTTTCATCAATTCTTCAGTTTTTTATTAAAAAAAAAGAATTAAAGTCTTACGTTTACCTCAACAATTTAAGTCTAGTTTTCCTCAATAACTTCCTGAAAAATTGACAACTTTTTACGAAATCCCCAGTTCTCTTTTTGGAAGGCGAAAAAACTGAAAGCTTGGAAGCTTTTCTTAAGATAAATTCAAAGATTTCGGTTTGTTGCTTTAACAACATCCTAATATCTGTAGTTGTTCTTCTAAAAATAGTAAAAAGTTAAAAACCTTTCTAAAGATTACGCCAAAAATTGGGGTTTGTTTCCCTAACAATTTCCTGAAAAATGGGAATTTTCCATCAATTCCTCAGTTTTCTGATTTAAAACAAAAAAAAAATGAAGACTTCAGTTTACTTTAATAATTTAGATATACTTTTTCAATTTCCTGAAAATTCGATAATTTTCCACGGAAAACAAAAAAAAAACTGAAAACTTGCTCTAAAGATACATTCAAACATTTCAGTTTGGTTCTTTAACAACATTCTGAAAACTGTAGCTTTCTTCTAAAATAGAAAAAGATAAAAATTTTCATAAAGATTACCCCAAGGATTTCAGCTTGATGTCCCTAGAAATTTTCAGTTCGAAAACAGAAAAAATTACTTAAAAACTTTTAGGTTTATCAATAATTTAAATCTACTAAAATCAGGAATTTGCCACGGTGTTTTCAGTTTTTCTTTTGGAAACAAAAAAAAGTTGAAAACTTGCAAGCTTTTCCTAAGAGAAAGTCTTCTAAAAATAGAGAAATCCAAAAGCTTTCCTAAACATTATCCCGTTTTCCCTAACTATTTTCTGAAAAATGGGAATTTTCCACCAATTCTACACTTTTCCTTAGAGAAGCTTTATTTAATGTTATAGATTTTGTACCAACTTAATGATAATTCTTTAAAAAGAGGAAACCCTGCGCTTACGAAATTTTCATAAGATTTGGGCTTGTTTTCTTAATAACCTCCTGAAAATAAGGAATCCTTGCTTTTCGTCCTAAAAGGTGAGAAAGCTGAAAACCTTTCTACAATTAATCTAAAAATCTCAGCTACATTTTCTAACAACCTGCTGAAAATTCAGAACTTTTCACTGAATTTTCAATTGTCCTTTTCAAAACAGAAAAGGATTAATCAGAAGATTCTAACTTGATTTATTAAAAACCTCCCAAAATTAGGAGTTTTCTACAGAACCTGAAGATTTGGTTTTAGAAACTAAAAAATCTGTAAACCTACAAACTCTTTTTAATACTAATCCAAATATTCAATCTGCTGTCTTTAAAAACTTCTGAAAGTTTAAAGTTTTCTACCGCATCTTAGATCATTTCCTCCTAATAATAGAAAAAGCTGAAAACTGTTTCACCATTAACCCAAAAATCTCAGCTTGATGTTGTAAGACCTTCCTGAAAATGTTTCTGGAAATCTTTCTAATGAATTCTTAGTTTTCTTCTAGAAGCTTTTCTTAAGAACAATGTGTAATGTGCAATAACCTAAATACTATTTTATTTTTTATAAAGTATTCCTGAAAATGAGAATTAGTGTAGGTAGGTACATTTTTTGGGCAGTGATTGACCCCTCGGTGCTAAGGTACTACTAATTTAGAGAAAACATGGTCCTAAATGCCTCTTACTTAAAAACTAAAAACATTTTCTAAACTCTTCTTTATAAAATGTTATTAATGTTCAAACTTTTATATTCTGTTGTAAAGATTCCGTAACTAACCATTATTCAACCTTTACTTTACTGCTACGTAAAATCATGATTATACAATTTCTATAAAACATGCTTCAGAAAAAATTAAAGCATAACCTCTGATTTGTATATCTAAAATGCACCTGTGCGAAGATACGGCCAATCAAAGTTTGTATTATCTCCAAAAGTATAAAAGTTATCAAGAAAGCATTTGGGGTGCTATAAATAGTCTATAGTAATTTATGAAGAATGCCATTTTAACAAACAGCTAAAAATGTCGCTCGACTATTGAAAGGGTGTTTTTTATGGTTGGGGGTAAAATTAACGACGTCGAAAATGTTTGTGTTTAAGTATAATTTAAATTCGCCTATATCTGTTTGGGTAAAATTGAGTGTGAAAACGGTTTTTGTCTCATTTATTTATTGTTAAATCCAACGGTATTCGAGTAAATAAGCAAACTCTAAACAGTAGTAAAATCAGTAAAAAGTTTAATAAAGTTACCACATTCCAATTCACTATTAATAAACAAAACATACATCAATAACGTTTGATTTTACAATAATTACACAAACTGGTATCATTGTAGGTACCTTAAATTTTATTTTATGGAAACTTGTCGATATAATAAAATGGGACAACTATTTATGACTGTAATTTTACCAAAAATTATTTAAAATTGGCAAATAAAAGTGATCAGAAATCAGAAACGATTTGGTTATAAAACATATTTTTTGAACGCTCACTTGATTCAAAGAATGCAATATTTTGTTACTTAGGATAAAATTAAAAGTTTTTATAATAACCTAATAGCTAATTTCTATATTAACATTCTTGCTTGTTGTAATGCAAACATTTAGTTTTACAAAATACCGCTGAAAAATTTTACCAATCTTCCTATTGATAACCTTACTTTTCCTGACTACATCTTATGAAAAGACTAGGTGGAACAATTTACACGTATCGTATATGAAGTTTTTAACAAATTTTTAATATGCTGGCGTTTTTACAAGCTTCAAACCCATCAATTTTCTCTTAGTTATTAGGCAAGGAAATCTAAGCAGGCTGAAACCTGCTCCACCGCCTTTTGGGCGATTTCTTCGTCTGTACACCGATACTTGATATAAATAAATAGGAAATAACCCAAAAGTAATAGTTACGTGCATATTACATCTATTCAATATGGCATAATATTAAAACTTTAAAAGAAACAAGGACTTACCTTAAATGTAGCGGTGGTTCAAACCATAAACTGATGAAAATCCTGCCAAATGCATCTTGTATTTTAAGAGCAATTTTCACCTCAGCAACTAATTTAACTACCGCAACATATGTAACCATGCTCGAGTCTTTCTTTTAAATGAAAATCACTTGTTCAAACGAAAATTGTACGACAAAACTTAAAATTTTGCAGTTCAAAGCACTACAGACACAGACGCGTACTTCCATATTAGAACAAATGCCGGCCGTGTTGTTTCAACAAAAGACGATCAGCTTTATGACTATCAATTTGCTTAAAATTGGTGCCAAATTCAAATGTTCAAATTCAGTTATGTAATTTTAACTTTTCAAAGGCAAAGATTTAATTTGAATTATATATTAGAAATGAAATCACTTTTAAAACAAAGACAATAGCTATAAGAAGATAATATTAACGGCGCGAATTTAAATAATTTGCCGTAGGGAATGTTATTACGTTAGGTTGTAGCGTGTTGCATTTACATTATTTATCAAATAAGTTACATTTTGTGTGAATTTAAATTATTGTATAAGCGCTAGTAATTTATTTATTGTAGATCCAAATGTATTTTTGGCTATGAATACGAGTAAGAATTAGTGATATAAGATTCAGAAGAATTCGTTTAACTTGTTAAGGTATAAGCAAGAAATTAGGAAAAAATACTTGACTGATTTTTTTTTTATTCTATAGATAAGTGATGTGTGCAAGGTATTTATTTTATGTATTGTTTCCTACTGAATGTGATTCGTATAATCGTATGTGATTTAAGTTTTATATTTGAGTATTAACAAATTTTAAATCAAATCAATTAATAAATAATCGACAATAATTTTTTGTTATTTATTTTATAATCACAGTAATTAGTCATCATCGAAAAACTTTTTTTCGCCCAAATTAAGTCAAAAAACTACTTATAAGTACAAGGTAATTCTAGTAGTTATACCGAAAACATCAGTTGCAAATTAATACAGATCATGGAACAAATATAAATTACATATAAACTCTAAGCACAAGTAATATAAACATGGAATCAATTGCACTGACATACATTTGGAGCTTTTGCGTTATCAAGAGGTGGATCACGTGTTTGGAGCCGACCAGTTTTTCTGTCATAGGTACCTAAAAACTGACTGCAATGTTTGCAGTAAAGATGCATGTCGTTGCTGCCTCCCAGTAAAAATGGAAGAAAACATAAAGGCCAGCAACCCACTAAGCATAAAGCACCCAGAGAAGACTCAGCTACCTACAAAATAAAAATGGTGTTTAAGGCTCTACTTTCCTTAACGGAAATATTGACAAAAATCGCAATATTTTATATCACTTTTGTGGCTTTATTATTTAATTTGAAGAGCTGGTCGACACTTATGAAGGTTCTGTAGAAAGCAAGGTAGTGATGTGTTGATATGTTGATGTCAAAAAGTCAATTAATTTGCTGTAATTAATCGAAAACGTCCTATAATTTCTACAGTTTGTTTCGTTTATTTGTGATCGAAACTAAAAAAGGTTTGAACGAACTGAAAATGATTAGCACGGTCTACTGAGGTCTTCTAATAGATTTTTCTCGTCGATGTTTATTGAACATTTATATCGCAAAAAGAAAATTGTATTTAGGCAACCAGTTAAATATTATGTTTCGATTTTTACTTTCCCAATTTCTGCAATCTAAGTTGCCTAACGTCAAAGGCATTAATATCAACTAAACAGACACCTACATACAATGGGAATCAGAGAAGAACCAACGTGTAGAGGCTGTGGAGGAAACTGTTCTCCATCTGCTATGCTACTGCGACGGTTTCTTCGGTAGTAGGGGTACCATTCTTGGGGCTGGAAAACTGACCGAAGAAGAGGTAAAGCCAGTACATTTAAGAAAAATTCTGGGCTTAATTAAAGACACAGATATCCTATAAATGTCTCACTGATCTGGAGGGTACAATAAGCCTTATTGACCGCAGTACAGGGACTACAAGGAATAAAAAAACTGCATGATGGAAAACGGTAAAAATAATCAAGGGAACTACACACAGTCAAGGAGTAATACAAGTCAGTTCACCAAAACAATGGAAACGAACCATTCAGTATAACAGTCGGAAGAATAGACGGTTCGAAAAATAGAACAAAGTACAACAGGAATACCATTGGGAAAAAATTGCAAACTATTTACATTCGCTAGCGAGATTAATCTGGTGGGCAAAAATGCTGATAACAAAAGAAGCCGACTCTACACAACCAGGAATTTACAAGAGCTAACGATAAGTTTAAAAATGTAACTGAATTTAAATATCTCGGACCAGTCACAACAGATTCAAACCACGTTACTAAAGAAATCAACGCTAGAATAACAAGTGGACTAAGAGCTACAGCCGTACTTAACAAGTTGATGGCATGCAGAGCATTCTTCAGGAAAACTAACCATAATGCAACCGTTAGTACCTACCCTACAATTGCAAAGCTTGGCGCATTTCTTAGGGACCAAGAAAAGTTAGTTAGATTCAGAAACAAACTGCTTCGGAGAATACCAGATCCAGTAAAAAAACTAAATTAATGATCAATGGCGAATTAGAACAAACAAAGAAATGCAAACTTTTACACACCAACCACTAATAACAAAAGTGTCATAAGAGCAAGAAGACCTCGCTTTCAGTAAATCAAACAAATAATAGAAGACATAGGATGTAGACGTATCCCGATATCTCATGGCCCACGACATGCACGTCGAATTTGTGAAAGAGTGAGATGGAAGTCTAATAGTGAAACCTAAAAAAATGCGGCACTCAGGAAAAAGCGCGTGAAATTTGAAATTGTTATCCTTATGAAATTGAAAATAATAGTTATTTATGTAACAAGTGTGTAAAATTTTACACACTTGATACATAAATAACTATTATTAGCTTCCACCTATATTGCAAGTTTCTCAGCTAATTATAACATAAAGATACAAGATACAAGATACAACTAATAATATTTTTTCATATTTTGACTTTGACAGAACGAATTTTTTTTAGGTTGAGTAGTAGATGCGTTTTCTCTTTCTGTACTGAGGGCCATGACATATCGGGATGTGTCTAACTAACTATGAACAAGTAAAGAGAAAAGCTTCTAACAGCGTCAAGCCAGTCCTTGGACTAAAGACTGTAAGGGCGCGCAAGTTCGGGAAAACTATTTTTCCGCTAATAAAGACAAACAGACTAATTGCTATATATTTTTTTTTACTTTAAGCTGCCATATGTTCAACCACTTGTAATATTTTAGGATAGGAATTATGTAGATTAGTTAAGAAGTATATGATCCGTAAAACGAACCGTTTCGTTCTGTGTATTTCTATTCCAGATGTTTATACATATTTTCAGATTGTTTATTGGAACGGCGGGTGTCCAGAATAAGGTTTCAAACGGCAATAACTTATTGGTGCAGTCAAGCGTGTCTATGGTTTTAGGTCGTCGGGATATTAAAAGTCGACCGATATCATATTTCTTTGTAATGCCGCCACGGTACGGCTTACAGAAATATTAAAAATTCATAATAATTAAAATTCTCACGGATCTGTTAAGGGTTCGGATAAACCTCGTCCGACCAATCAAACTTAAAACTGTAGTGGGAAAGTTGATTTGATTTGACAAAAGGAACCCATTCTATTTGTGGGTTGTCCAAAATTATTGTATAAATACAACTGATCACAAGAGCAATGGGCCATTACTCTTTAATTGTACGGGAAGCTACTCCGAGATCTAAACAATCTCGTTAGGCTCCTGCAATAGTCCCTAACCCTTTTCATTGTACGAGAGCTAATCTGAGATCTCACAAATCTCATTAGGCTCCTGCAAAACTCCCTTAACTCTTTAATCGTACGAGAGTGTCCTATTCGATTCCTACATCCTTTGTTATATCTTTCTTTTCAGGAGATTCGCCGCCAAAACACAACAACTCGGTTGCGGACACCCGCCTATCGACGACCAGTTGTTAAGATTCGCTGTTCATGAATATCCTTGTCTGTGAATAAAGCTTAAAGTTATACTCTGAACTGTGATTTTCTTTCCTACCCTTTATCAAAGACTGGATTACAAATACACAACGAAAAACAAACGAGGGTCCAAAGCGTCGGGGATTTTCACCAGTTACAGAAAATTGTGAATTTTCAACAACCCGCATCGTTACAAGACTATGGAGGAGAAGTGCAAGGAGATTACAGGGGATAGGACATGTCATTATAACAGATGATAACGGAGATATTAAAATGCTCTTTAAGACGCGCTTGATAGAAAAAAAAAGCCGAAAGGATGACCACGCCAATAGAACTAACTTTATAATAGATACCACAATAAACGATTTAAAGAAAATTCAAGCAGCAAACGATTGGTTAAAATCAGTTCAAGACAGAGAACGGTGAAAAGATATTACTAGGTCTACTAGAGATATATGGCCACCATAAGAAGAAGAAAACAATAAAAGTAACGAAGGGGCTTAAACAGGGCTACTGGCTATCACCCTTACATATATTGAACAAGCACTGTACACATGAAAATAAAGATAGACGATTCAACCCTGCACTCTCTTCTTTTTGCTGACGACCAAATTATGTTGGCACAAGATGAAGAAGATATGGGATACATGCTTGAACGAGGAGTTTGAAAAGTGGGGACTGAAATTCTTTCTTTCTGTCTTTCTCTTTTAGCTTCTTATACCCTTACAGTATTGAGGAGGCATTGGAAGAGAGGCCAAAAGTATCAGAGAATAATACAGAGATATTAAATCCTGCACTACATTTAAATACTTGGGGTCACTTCGAAGTTCTACAGGTACATGTGAAGAAGACATTAATACACGAATAACAACTTGTTCAATAATAGAATGGGCAAGTCCGACGAATGCCAAAAGAGAGATGGTCAAAACGATTGGGACAATGCTCTCCAAGGGGTCTAACCTGCGACGCCTATTTAAATTGCAATGCAAAAAAGAGGGTTACAAGAAGAAGATTGGGAAAATAGAAATGTGTAATAATAAAAGACGCTAAGCGCTATTGGGTAACAGCCGGCTAAGAAGAAGAAGAAATAATTATGTGTAATCTTACTTTATGCCGTCGTTTACGAATGAAAGGTTGTCCTGTTTTTCCACAGGATGGACAAGTTAATTCTGACGATCCTGGTTTCCAGGTTTCAACTAAAATAAAAATACTTAAACGGAGTAGAAGTAATACATAGAATTAGACTAACCTGTTGTTTTATACATACTTCCTCCTTTTTTTATTCTTCTTACAGGATTACAATCACTATCACCATTATTAAATGTAAAATGCGTTATGCTATTATCGGGATGGAACTCAAACAAGTGCTGGCCCAACGCTGCAATTTCTGTAGAATCGTACGCGATCTCTTTCCCGCATAATCTACATTTGACCGTAGACCCCATCTGTTAAAAAATGCACGCAATGTTCATGAAAAGATAAATTAACAGATTTTAAAATGTTATTTACCTACTGTTTCCATTTCATATGTATACTGAATTTCGCATTTTTTGACTTTCATAAATTGATAATTTGGGTGTTCAAATATAATAACATACTCAGATACGTAAAGTTTGTGAGAACTTGAAAATTTTGACAATTATAAATATTATTTTTAATGACATAATATCATTACTTGTCAGTTCAAATGACAAATGAAACTATTAACTTTTCTAATTACTTTATTTACTTCTTAAGCTGCAAACTAATTACACTATTGACAAAATACATATTTTACTATTGCCCTTCACAGGTAGATTAGAGAATTGTAAATCCATCCCTTTTGGAACAGTAATAATAGCAATATCACTATCGGTTCTTCTTCTCTTCTTCAGTCTTTGCCCTACCGATTGGGGCTGCTTACTAAAGTACATAGAATATCTGGTTGTTGACGTCTGACGTTCTTGTTTGAAGACGACATCATCGATATTTAACCAATGATGACATTTCGGGCAATAGTAAGTCTTCATTTTACATGTAGGCAAAATATATGGAATCCAACAAGCTCCAACAAAACATAAGATGCATGAACATAATTTACAAAAGGATGAAAGTTTATTTTCTGTTACTGGTATTACAAATGCCTGACATTCGGGACACCAATATTGGTATATTGTCACAGTGCAGATGTATTCTAAATCCGCGATAAAAATTATTCTTGTAGGTCTTAATCAATGCTCATATAATTCCAATAAAATAACCAAATTAATTAAATAGATTGAAACCTCAATTTTGCACACTGTAATTTTTTTAGAATTTTGACAGATGCCAAATGTGACAATTTATTTAAATAAACCTTTTTATTCGTAGAAATAAACTTAATATATTTCACTTATTACTTATGGATCTCCACCAATATATATCTTACAAATAGGGCAACTATGGGTTACAAGTTTAAAATGATTAAAATAATAAGGGATAAATCAAAGACCAATTAATAAAATTGCAGCTAAACGTGTAGATCTTGTAGTCTGATATGAACACTGAGTACCTACGCACTGGAATACTACAATTAGAATATGTAATAAGTTGACTTGTTCTTCCCAACTTTGAACGAACTGCTGGGTATAATGTCACATCACCTAAATAGGAACAATTTTAATGAACCAATTAATACTTACTTGCAACAGCAGAAGGTCTACGACTACCTTTTATAATTCCCGGATTATTACTATTACCTGTTCGGATTATTGCAAAAACATAAAGTTAGGTTTAGACTTGTTATGTATTCTCATATTTCGTAATACAGGAGCGAGAATGGCTTCCAATATATGTACTAAGCTAATTAAATGTGGAGGAAAAGAAGTCATCATATTTACAAGGCTGATAAATGAATGCTGTAGACTTACGAAAACACCCCGAGAATTGGCAACAAGCTTATCTGGTTTCAATCTTTAAAAAGGGAAATAGGGCAGATTCAAGTAGCTACAGGGGTCTTAGTGTCAACGACAACATGATCATGTGTTGACAACTTATTTATCCTGCAACTTGCAGAAAAAAGAATATCATTGGAAGAAGAAGTTGTACATCTAGCTTTCATCGACCTTAAGAAAACATGAGAAGCTCAGAAATATTTAATATCGATATACAGCTTTTAGCAATGATTCAAGAGAATTATACTGTAGGATATAAAAAATATAAGCTACGTTAAACTGGAAAGAGGGGGTTAGGAGGTGGCGCCAATATCTAGCTACCCAAACCCCAACCTCATCTGTATGCTGTACCCCCTGCTAGATAATGAATAAGCCTCTGGCGATGTAGCCATAATCTTCGGCTCCGCCGAAGCATGTCTAGCTGCTACAAATGGCAACCCCATCATCAGACTCTAACGGTATGTACTAATCACTCATAAGTCTTCGCGATTCCTAGAACCTTTACAAATAGAATCTGGACGGATCCTTCGATGAAGACTTTTAGCATGAAATCTGCAAACTACAAATTCTTGGTCTCAGCGAAACTCGATGGAACGGCAGTTGTACATTTGCTACAATTACTGGAGAAATACTGATATACTCGGGAAAACATCTAGGTGAAAACCATGAAGAAGAGGTAGGCTGATGAACAATACAGTAAGGAAAAATCTGCTACAATGGAAACCGATCGCAGGACGATACCACTCATACGTAAAAATATTACCTCAATTTAATGCTACGCCCCCAACAGAGATAGCAAGTGAGGAAGATAAAATTTGCTTCATTATACTGAAGGGTGACTTCAACGCCAAGGTAGACAGCGACAACACGAATACGGAACAAGTAATGGGAAAGCATGGAATGGTACATATGAATGAAAATGCACAACTCAAACTAAGACAGGAACACAGTGGCTTCAGACCTCACCTATCCTGCGTTAAAAAAATAAACACAATACGCTTAATAATAAAACAATCCCAGGAGTGAAGATCACCACTCCACCTGCTTTTGATAACTTAACCCACCCATCAATTTGGAACGCCCTTTCAGATATAGGAGTATTCAATAAAAATAATTAATCTAATTAGAGAACTGTATAACGGTGTCACCTGTCGAGTAACCCTCAAAGGAAGAATAAGTAAATCAATACCCCTCAAGAGTAGAGTAAAACAAGGATGTATTACTTCTCTTGTATTAGTCAATCTAGTCCTAGACCCAGTTATAAAAAACACAGACAACATAGGCACCCTTACTACCCTTACAGCGGGGAATTGCATACGTCTACTGTCATTTACAATCAAATGAAGTACCATATCCAGAATCTTGTATGGAAATAATTTTAGCAGATGAAAACCCTAACAATGTTTCAGTGTTCTTATTTGATACGACTACAACCTTTCATGAACATATTTTATAACTACCAAAGCAATTCGTACCTGTACCTAAATATTTAGATAGCAAGAAGAAGCATACAAAACTTTCACCAATCCTCCACTCCGCAGATGCTAATTTGTCATACGTTCTACGAACAGATGCAAGCTCCTACACCCTTGGGGCATGTCTACTCTAAGAGCCGGTTGTACCTCGATAGTTTTCACAGTTAGTTTTGCTGCCTTATTTGTGCACTGGGCAGATCAAAGCCAGACTCCAGTTTCTTGGCATTTCTTCTCTCACCCATATATCTTGTATTATTTGGAAGATCATGGTGTGTAATTCTGTTCCTCCGTATTTAATTGCTTCTGCTTGGATTCCGTATTCTCCTGCACTTCTGTTGTTTTTCAAACTCTGCACTATTTTCAGTATTTTGTTGAAATCTGGTATTTCTTCGTTTTCGTTGTCATCTCGTTCCATTGTTTCATAATTTCTGGCTTCTTCTGTATTTCGTTGTTTATTTAAGAGATCAGAAAAATACTCTGTCCATCTTTCCAACGTTTCGTCTTCAGCCCCAACTAATTTTCCCTCTTTGTTCTTAATAAATGTGGTTTTTGCATGATTACCTTGCTTAGCTCTCTTAATTCCCTGATAGAAGTTGCTAATTTCTTGGTTAGCATACTGTTCTTCTATTTTCTCTAGTCTTTCTATTTTTGGTATCTCCGTTTCTTTTCCCTAATAACTCTTTTACGATTTTTTCTTTGGTCTTCATATGTTCTTTTATTTTTTTCCGTGTTCGTAATTAACATTTTTATTCTTGCACTTTTCCTCTTTCTTATTTCCTCGCTGCATTCTGTGTCGTACCATGCTTTTTGGTTTTTTTGATGCTTATTAAATTTTTCTTTTACTACTCTTTTTACTGTTGTTTCGATTTTCTTTGTCGATTCTTCAGTGTTACAATGTTGGGTTGTCGTCCTTATGTATCTTTCTATTTCTTTTCCAAATCTTTCTTGTTCTTGCTTGCTACTCAGTGACAGCTTTGTAAATGCTCCTAGCTTCTGGGTTATTTTATTTTTCTTTACTGGTAATATTTGTTGGAATTTTATACCCACCATAAAATAGTCGGAGTCTGTGTCCGCTTTTTACTCTAACTGTATTTTTTTTTGCTACTTCTTTTCGTGTATCTGACGTTTTCTTTTGCGAAGTTCACGAAGTTCTTTTACTTTTTTGAAATGTAATTTGTTGTGCTTCCCACTTGTCGAAATCTTCTGGGCTCTCTTTCTTCCTTTCTCTTTTCTTAAGCTTTTTAATTGAAGATAGACTTTGTGCTTTTTCTCTATGAGGACTTGTTGGAGATTTGTTCATTTGCAGCTCACCTTTTCTTTTACTTTAAACCTTCCTTGCACAGTTTGAATTTCTTTTTATTTTATTTTATTTGACTCTACGACACTGGAATTTATTTACAAATTTTAGATATTACTTTTCGAACGTATAGCCGCACGTAACGATAAATAGAAATGGCCGCGTCGGCCTTCTTAATTTAACACTTATTTTTGATTAATTCGATCGCAATTCGTTATACTATCACTTTGATTTTTCTTTTAAACTTGAATTTTACCACTAAACTTCCGTTTATACCCCTACTTTCACTTAAAAACTTTTTCCACTTTCTGAAAAACCACTAAAAACCTGCACTGTGGAACTGAGCTGTTTCAACAGATATCAGTTGGCCTAAATAAATGTGTTAAAACTTATGTAAGTATGTATTAACAGGTTTCACAATAATGTCTTAAGACTAGCAATGGTAAGATAATACAATTACAAATCTTTCTATTGTGTACAGGGGCGTAGCAACCGCTATACCTATCTGCTGTATCAATGATACAGGGCCCACCGGTTAGTAGGGCCCACCACCCTCTACTCCCAGCAGCACATAAATTCTGCTCTAACTTATAACAATTGCTTTCAAAAAACCATTGATGTCCATTTGAGCAGCGAAATTAGTAATCAAATTATTTTCTGGCGAAATGTATTACACCGAATAATTAATATTATAATTTCGTATTACATTAAAATTACCAAATAATAAAATTTTGTTCAAGTGTTTATAAAAATATCCTTATTTATATGTTTATAATAATATTCTGCATTTCTATCTGCGATTGCTATTTATTATTGGGGGAGGGGGCCTTCTTAGTAATCCTTGATACAGGGCCCACCCAGTGCTAGCTACGCCACTGATTGTGTACTTATACATGCAAAAATATATTTAAATGAAACAGTTATGTAACCAATTATACAACAGATACTTTAACATTTCACTGCAGAAATGCGCATATACGTATATAAAACCAGTTATGCAAGGGTCTAATCAACCTTTTTTGAGCCACTGTAATTCCGTTCTGTAGGCTCCTTTTTAGCGCATGCGCTTAAAAGTTTTCGTGCGACGCGACGTTGACGTAATTTATGTGATTCACGTATGTGGGTGTGTGCGGGTTACATTATTTGCATATTGTGTATTTTTAAATAATTACAGGTTAGTCATTATGATTAGTTACCAAACGCTACTTGTAATAATCTTTTTGTATTTTAACAGGAAATTCTATAGAAAATGTCTGAAATAAATTCCAAGGCTAACCTCGAATATGATTTCGATTTGGATATCATTAAAGCAGAAATCAAACTTGAACCCCACTTGGACGATATAAAAAATGAAGATATTCTTTACAATACCGAACAAATACATAACTTCAATGAAACTAACGCTAATAGTAACCAAAACTTTGAACGGAGTACTAGCAAGGAAACTGTGGTTATAGGGAATAGTGCAAATGAAACGGACGAAATAAAAGTCGAAACGACTGATACAGTTCAGTCTTTCGAAGAGGATAACCAAAATAAAAATAAAGGGAAAAGCTTTGCCTGTGACGTTTGTGAGTATAAAACAACTCGTAGATTCAATCTTCAACTTCATAAAAAAATCCATTTAATAAAAAAGCCATTTATTTGTAATGTATGTGGATATAGGACTACCTGTAAAGGCAGTTTTGAACCGCATTTGTGTATTCGTACTGGAGATAAACCGTTTGCCTGCAATTTATGTGAATATAGGAGTGCGACCATAAACTGTCTGAAAACACATATGCATGTTCATACGGGAAAAGAACTGTTTGCTTGCAAATTATGTGAATACAAGAGTACAATTAAAGGGAATTTGAAATTGCATATGAGTAAACATACAGGCGAAAAACCATTTGCCTGTAATTTATGTGAATATCAGAGTGCACACAAAGATCGTCTGAAAAAACATATGAATATTCATACGGGAGAAAAACCGTTTGCTTGTAGTTTATGTGAATACAGGAGTGCAACTAAAAATCAACTGCAATTGCATATGAGTAATCATACAGGAGAAAAACCATTTGTTTGTGATTTTTGTGAATATAAGAGTGTAACTAAAGGTAATCTGAAGTTGCATATGAATATTCATACGGGAGAAAACCTGTTTGCTTGCAATTTATGTGAATATAGGAGTGTAACTAAAAGCAGTTTAAAATTGCATATAAGTAAACATACAGGAGAAAAACCATTTGCCTGTAATTTATGTGAATATAGGAGTGTAAGTAAATACCAACTGCAATTACATATGAGTAAACATACAGAAGAAACCAAAGACAGTCTGAAAAAACATATGAATATTCATGCAGGAGAAAAACTGTTGGCTTGCAATTTATGTGAGTATAGGAGTGTAAATAAAAACAATTTAAAATTGCATAAGATAAGTAAACATTCAGGAGAAAAACAATTTATCTGTGATTTTTGTGAATATCAGAGTGCAACCAAAGACCGTCTGAAAAAGCATATGAATATTCATACGGGAGAAAAACCGTTTGCCTGTAACTTATGTGAATATAGGAGTGTAACAAAAAACCAACTGCAATTACATATGAGTAAACATACAGGAGAAAAACCATTTGCCTGTAGTTCATGTGAATATAGGAGTGTAACTAAAAACCAACTGCAAGTACATATGAGTAAACATACAGGAGAAAAACCATTTGCCTGTAGTTTATGTGAATATAGGAGTGTAACTAAACTCCATCTGAAATTACATATGAGTAAACATACAGGAGAAAAACCGTTTGCCTGCAATTTATGTGAATATCGGAGTGTAACTAAATGCAAGTTGAAATTGCATATGAATAAACATACGGGAGAAGAACCAATTGCGTGTAATTTATGTGAGTATAGGAGTGTAACTAAATACCAACTGCAATTACATATGAGTAAACATACAGAAGAAATACCATTTGCCTCTAATTTTTGTGAATATCAGATTGCGACCAAAGACAGTCCAAAAAAACATTTGAATATTCATGCAGGAGAAAAACTGTTGGCTTGCAATTTATGTGAATATAGGAGTGTAAATAAAAACCACTTAAAATTGCATAAGATAAGTAAACATACAGGAGAAAAAGAGTTTGCCTGCGATTTTTGTGAATATCAGAGTGCAACCAAAGACCGCCTGAAAAACCATATGAGTATTCATACGGGAGAAAAACCGTTTGCCTGTAATTTATGTAAATATAGGAGTGTAACTAAAAACCAACTGCAATTACATATGAGTAAACATACAGGAGAAAAACCATTTGCCTGTAGTTTATGTGAATATAGGAGTGTAACTAAAAACCAATTGCAAGTACATATAAGTAAACATACAGGAGAAAAACCATTTGCCTGTAGTTTATGTGAATATAGGAGTGTAACTAAACCCCAACTGAAATTACATATGAGTAAACATACAGGAGAAAAACCGTTTGCCTGTAATTTATGTGAATACAAGACTGTAACTAAATGCAAGTTAAAATTGCATATGAATAAACATACGGGAGAAAAACCATTTGCGTGTAATTTATGTGATTACAAGAGTGCAACTAAATCAAGTCTGAAAAGGCATATGAATATTCATGCGGGAGAAAAGCACAACTAAAAGAAGTTTCAAAAATCATATGAAAACCCATGGGAATGAAAAATAATTTGTTTTTAAGGGATACAAATTTAAAAGAGTAGTTGTGGTAAAAAGTGACTTGGAGCAGTTCTGCTGGTGGATCACTTAAAGCAATTGAATTGTACACACTACTCTACAAGCGACAAGCAGACGAATCGTGGGGCCATTTGCATGGCCTGACCAAAGCGCTTTTATTACTTCAAGCTTCGGAGACGCTTCTTGAGGCACACTCATTCTTAACTCAACCTTGAACGCACGGTATTCACAGACGTCCGAGTGACCATTTAGCGCCTCATTATTGTAAGTGACAACTGAGTAAGCCTTAAGTGAAAGTTGAGGTAGGTAGGGAGCTACCTTAAACTATACTCAAGTGGTAAAAAAACTTGTGTTTTCGTTCATTATGGATAACTATTTTTGGGAATTCGTACAGTATGTGGAAGATGAAGCTGCATATGCACCTATGCAAAGGTATATTATATTATATTTATATATGTTAGCTTAATAACAACAAGTTTTTTAGGTTCTGTTTTTTTACAAAGATTATTTAATTGAAAAATCATTTGGAGAAGACCTAGGATAAAAATAATTATCATTATTTTAATTGAAATACATACAACATATTTATGTTGTTCTGATTGTCAACTTATTGCTGTTGTGCACTAGTAAATTAAAGGCAACACCCCTAGGTAGGTACTATTTCTTTTGTAGTCTGCACCAAATAATTTTAAATTGAATATTCTTTATATGTACTGTGCAGCATGCTAATATTTGCTTTTTTAGGTACTTTATTAGGGATACGGAGAATCCCTTGGCAAAATATTCCAATACAGCGCTTGTCCAGAGGTATCGCTTTTGTAGAAATACCATACAAGGCCAGATATAACCTCTGATATTTCATGAAGAAAATGCAACCAATCGTGGTTTACCTATCCCTCCAGTATTAAAGTTGTGTACAGCTTTACGGTTTTATATGACAGGAAGTTATCAGGTACATAAAAATAAAGTAATTCTTGATACTTATACTACATAATTATAATTTAAATGTAGGTATATATGTATATATGTGTGCTTATTTGTTTATTGTTATTTTTCTAGAGAGTGTGTGGAGATCTACAACAAATTAGCCAAGCTTCTGTTAGCCGAATAATAAAAGAAGTTTCCGAAATTCCTGCTGGAAACTTAAGAAGATATGTAAAGTTTCCTAGAGCTCCAGAAGCTACCGCTGCAAATCGAAATATGTTTTTCGAGATGGCTGGTTACCCTGGAGTTGTAGGCTGTATCGATGACACACACATTGAAATAAAAAGTCACCAGAGTTTTTGCCAGGTGGAGATAATTTTCCACAACAAGTAGTTCCACAGGATCCTGCTCCTCTGCAGCATGGACGAGGCGCTGCAATAAGGGCTGCCTTTATTGAAAGACTTTTTTTAAATGTGTAAATTTTATTTGTAAATAGGTAATTCGCTATGTTAATTGTTTAATCTCCTAGTTTATTTGTAAGTAGTAATTTTATATATTATGTAGTCTTTATTAATTGGTTATACTTCTGTGTAAATAATGCTCTTTAATATTTTGTGGTTGCATCTCTTTGTTTAATTCTTTATTTTATTTGTAAACAGTAATTGTACTAGTAGTAATTGCTAATATTTTTGTAACTCACAATCTGTATAGTATATTAAAAAACAAGTTTTGTAAGGCAAGCTTTTATCGCACAAGTCCAACTTTGGAAAACCTGGCGCTTTGCCTTATGAAACAAGTTTTTTATATTTTGGTGTTTAACAATAGTAAACCACAACATGGTTTCTGACAAATGTCGAGTTTGAACTGTAACTTACCTTTTCAACTGCAAATTGGCATTAACCACAATTAATTTGGAATTAATCATTATCAGCTTGGCAATAAGCAACAATCAAACTCATACTAGCATTAAAAAAATATGAAACTGGCAAATAATATAAGGCATCTAGCTTTACTTTAGTTGGAACGTTAGCGAATAAAGCAATTTTTTTATGAGTTTTTGTTTAATATTTTTCTTTTCCTTTGTTTTTGTGTTGTTAACACTGATATTAAATAATTACTGAAACAGTCTGGCTTGTCAGTTAGTTACACTTGTTAAAATTTTCCGTTGAGTTTGTTTTAAAAAGTAATTTCTCTTCCTGTTGAATTTGTTGAATAATAGTTATTTGTTTACCAAGGCCAAAAAGTTACATTTTTTGTATTGAAAAATAATTTCAAGCTGTCATTATGACAGAGGGGTGGAGCTATTGTCATAGCTCCACCCCTCTGTTTCAAAAATTCCATGGCATCGGTGATTTTTGTCAAAGTACACAAATTAATCCCCACAGTTTTTCTGTTGCATGAAACTCAAAAATTGTGTAAAATAGCATCATTGGATGGGGTATTTTTTCTCTACAAAAACCTTACATTTTTAGTCTAAAATAATTAGGGAAGCAAATGTTTACATATTAAAAAATTACCATTGAAATTCCTATGGTGCGTGAGGCAATGTACCACCCGGTGTAAAGGGATTTCTTTGTCCTTGATTTGTATTTAAACAACGCGAACGGCATGATACCACGGCTGAACGTAATGATGTCGAACGTGTAGTGCCTATCCGCGGCAGTGTATGAACGAATATTATCACATTCGAATAGAATAGAAAATAATACGAAGCATAAATAACGCAAAAAACCCTAAATTTATTTAAATAAACTCGATATATTTCACTTATTACTTATGAATCTCCACTAATATATATCTTACAAATAGGACAACTATGGGTTACAAGTTTAAAATGATTAAAATAATAAGGGATAAAACAAAGACCAACTGGTGTTAATAAAACTGCAGCTAAATGTGTATATTTTGTAGTCTGATATGAACACTGAGTACGCACTGGAATCCTACAATTAGGACATGTAATATGTTGACTTGTTCTTCCCAAATTTGAACGGACTGCTGATAAATGTCCAAACTTATGACCACAACAAGTACGACGTGCAACATATGGATTACTTGTATTACTTTCTGAATGGTTTAGTGCCAGATCACCTGAATAATATACACTTTTAGACTAATCCAATTTTTTAAATGAACCGATTAATACTCACTTGTATCAACAAAAGGTCTACGATTATCGTTTATAACTACTGGGTGGCAATTTTCTAAAAAAAATAATATAAGTTTATTACTGTTATCTACGTGTTAGTAGTATTTTAAAAAAACATAAAGCTAGGTTTAGACTTGTTATTTGTTATGTATTCCCATATTTCGTAATACAGGAATGAGAATGGCTTGTAATAATGCAATATATCTACTGAGCTAATTAAATGTGGAGGAGAAGCAGTCATCAACAGATTAACAAGGCTGATGAATGAATGCTGTAGACTTACAATTGACAAGTTTATCTGGTTTCAATCTTTAAAACAGGAAATAAGAATCGAATCGAATCCCGTTTAGCCAAATCACAAAAGAAATGAACAACTACAAACTACAAATTCTTGGTCTCAGACAATTTGGAAACGATGAAGTAAGGTGCCAAGAGAACGAATAAAAAATATTGATGATTTAATAACGAAGGCTCGGTCCATTGAATCTGACCTTGATGAAAGTCATGTTCCACATTCAATACAGAATCAAATAAACACCTAAAAAGACCTCAGTCCAAATACTGTTGTAAAGCTTACTACGGTCATATACAGAGTGCATGTAAGAAGTTAGCAGCAGTTCAAAGTCGTAGAGAACCAGAAATTCAGCGGTGAACTACAATTGTATACTACAGTTGCGGTACACGTAGTTTTGTGAGGTCCCAATGTCCAAAGTGTAAAATATCCTCATCTGTGACTCGACTTAGTGCAACAACCATAGTTAACAGTATTTCATCCATTGAAGTATTAGCTACAGCTTTTGGAATCAATATTCTAATTCTATGCACTGCAGTGAAACGATCCAACAGGATTATCTTTTGTAGATTCCGACGGACGATCAAGTATAACTAGTCAGAGATTATAGACATCGTTGCAACATTTATGAAAAGCCAAAATTTCAAACTTCGGATGGAAATTCTAATTAAACGAAGGATATGTTGAGTACAATTACAGATTAGTTACTTCTTTTGTTGATTAAATTACAGCTAAAAATCATTATTTCATAAAAATATGACACGACAAGCAAACCAGAATACGGCTTAAGACTGCTAATAACTCCATAACTAAAGAGTTACCAGCAAATTGGTACGGAAGTTTTTTGTTTGGATTTTGACATAGAATCGCGTGATACAAATATTATGCACCATTTACGATACACCCTGTATATCTGCGTTAAACTTGACAAACAGTTTTGTTTCTTTGCCAATTTCCTATATGTCCGTTAAACGGTTATAGAGACACTACCTGTTGTTTTCGTACGCATCCTAACATAACGCTCCACGTGTTCTCTGATCTCTGATACTCTGATTGTCCTTTGTTGTTTTATGTGACTGACGTATTTATGTGTGTGCAGGTTACATTTGGATAATATGTATTTTTAAATAATTACAAGTTAGTAATTAGTTACCAAACGCTATTTGTAATAATCTAATAATCTTTGTGATTTGTATTATAGCAAGAAATTGTATGGAAAATGTCTGAAGTAAATTCCAAGGTTAACCTCGAGTATGATTTCGATTTGGATATCGTCAAAGAAGAAATCAAACTTGAACCCTACTTAGACAATGTGAAAAGTGAATTTGGTGAAGATATCTCTTACAATACCGAACAAAAACATAACTTCAACGAAACTAACCCTAATGTTAGCCAAAACTTTGGACAGAATTCAAGGGACGAAACTGCAATTATGGAGAGTAGTGCACATGAAACGGACCAAGTAAAAGTCAAAACAACTGATACAGTTAATTCTTTTGAAGAGGATAACCAAAATAAAAATAAAGGTTTTGCCTGCGAGGTTTGTGAATTTAAAACAACTTGTAGATCCAATCTTCAAACTCATAAAGATATCCATTTAATAAAAAAACCATTTATTTGTAATCTGTGTGAATATAGGACTACTACTAAACGCAATTTGAAACAGCATTTGTATATTCATATGGAAGAAAAACCTTTTGCCTGTAATTTATGTGAATATAGAACTGTGACTAAAACCCAGCTGAAATTGCATATGAGTAAACATACAGGAGAAAAACCATTTGCCTGTAATTTATGTGAACATATGAGTGCAACCAAAGACCGTCTGAAAACACATATGAATATTCATACGAAAGAAAAACCGTTTGCCTGTAATTTATGCGAATATAAAACTGCAAAAAAGGGCCATCTGAAAACACATATGAATATCCACATGGGAAAAAAACCATTTGCCTGTAATTTATGTGAATACAGGAGTGTAACGAAAACCCATCTGAAAAGACATATGAATGTTCATACGGTAGAAAAACCGTTCGCCTGTAATTTATGTGAATATAGAACTGTGACTAATTACCAGCTGAAATTGCATATGAGTAAACATACAGGAGAAAAACCATTTGCCTGTAATGTGTGTGAACATAAGAGTGCAACCAAGCACCGTCTGAAAAGACATATGAATACTCATACTGGAGAAAAACTGTTTGCTTGTAATTTATGTAAATATAGGGGTGTAACACAACGTAATCTAAAAATACATATGAATATTCATACGAGAGAAAAACCGTCTAAACATTTCAATTAATTTATGAATTGGTAATTTCTTTAAAAATCATAAATTAAATTAGTATTAGGATGTTGTTGAAATGTTAGCAAATAAACGATTTTTTGTTAGTTTTTGTTTAATTTTTTCTTGTACTTTTCCATTAGGTTTTTTTGTTGTTAACACTGGTTTAACTAAATTTCGACCAGTTCTAATTCTACAGGTTTAGCAACAAATTTATTTTAATTTTAAAATCAAATATTATTAAACAATTTTTTTTAACATGTATTTTAATTAAAAGAGTGTAGCTAACAATCACATAAGGGTGCGTTTGTTTATTTGTGCGGAACGCTCTTTTCATTCAAAAAACTCTGTTCCGCGTTGGTTTATTAAACTCAGATTGTTCGAAATGTTCTGTTCCGCGTTCGTTTATTACAAAACGGAACATTTGGAGTTTGCTCTTTTCGCTCGGAACAAATACTTGGGGCTTTAAGCGTAACCAAACTAAAATGCGGGAAATTCAAATATCTATATTGTTGTTTTATAGTTTGTACTGCTTATTAGTTATTATGTCAGATTTTGTCAGAATACTTTTATATTAATCAATTTTATGTCATATTTTTATTTAAAAATAAAATGGAATTAAAATTTAAAATTACTGATATTTTAATAACTAATGAAGAAGGTGATGAATTACTAATAAATTATTTATTAATCGTAATACGATCTTCACTATTAGTTTTATATTGAAGATCTTAATATTTATTTATTTATTTTGTAGACGATAATTTTACAGTTGCTTTTTAAAAAAAGGCTATTAAAGAGGGAAAATTTGTATATTTTGGTTTAGATCGTTCTTGTGCTTGGGACTGCTTACTAAAATACACAGAATATTTGTTTGTTGATGTTCTTGTTTGAAGACGCCATCATCGATATTTAACCAATAATGACATTTTGGGCAATAGTAAGTCTTCATTTTAGATGTAGGCAAAACATATGGAATACAACAAAGCATAAGAGGCATGAACATAATTTAAATTTTGACTGATGTTAAAAACGCTAATTACTTGCAGTGGAAATATTTACTTAAGCTCAAAAAACAATCACTGTTGAATCATAATTTCGAAATGACAATGGAGCCTGGAATTACGCTTTTATATCATTTCGTAATTTCAATACAATTTTAATAAACTTATACATACAGTGTGTCCCAGGATTGATGTTACAATAGGTGCGATAAACTAAAAATTTTTGAATTTTATTTTAAGATTGTGGGATGAAGTCCTGCTTGGTTTGCCTGAAATTTTGTATAGGGCCATAATTTCTCATTCAAACAACTTTCCTTAGTAAAATGTTGCCGTATCATGAATAAAAAGGGTAGTTTACCTGAAAAGAAAATAGTTTTCGCTTCAATGTCAAGGCCGACTTGTTTTTCAAAAACTGAAAATATTCTTAAAATTCTCTTCAAACTAAGCAGGACTTAATCCCACAATCCACTTCAGCATTCAAAACAGGTATTTTTGTCAGAAAAGTCGCGCGATTTAGAATTAATTTCGTGTAATATTGATAAGGATTGATATTATTGTTTTTAAAATACCGTCAAACATTCAAATTAATTTGTAAGTTGTTAATTTCTTTGAAAATAGTAAACCAAATTAGTATAAAAAATGTTAAAATGTTAGCAAAGAAAGCAATTTTTTTGTAGATTTTGTTTAATTTTTTTCTTGTATTTTTCTGTTATTTTTTGTGTATTGTTAACGCTTGGTATTAACGAATTTTGGTTATTATGATGTAACAGATTTTAAATTCAAATATCAATAAGCAACTCTTCCCCATTTTTAGCATACCTATATTTAAATTAAAGGAGTAAAAAAATTGCTTAGTTAATAATAAAAATTCAAATAACTTTGGTCCAATGGAATAATTATAGTTATATCGTTATATGTATCTCTTATATTATTTAATTAAAGCTGATCTGCAAGTGGTTGTAAAAAAATAATAATAATATATTATGTTGATGTCATTGGTTATACTTTACAAATTTTTGGAATTAGTTCAATAGACAAAACCCCTCAAGGCTCCCATTTTGATGTCTGTAGTTCGTTGCCTTTACAAACCTCTTTCCTTTCATAGCTTATCTACATATTTTTTTATTTCTCCACCCTCCATCCTTCATCCATGAATGCTACCTATTTTTTGTACTCAGCACATCCTTTTTACTTATCTTCTTTGTTCGTAGTACATTTTTTTGCAAATCTTGCTGAAGGGAAATTCAATGTTATAAGTAGAGACCGGATTTTAGGTGATGAGTCATCCAAAAAGGTAAATTTAGCTAAATTCATACCTGTACCGTTATGGTTCTTCAATAACAACTGATTGGACTTTACGAAAGCTTGGCCATACCTATTGTAAATATATTGCACCATAATGATTGGTAAACTTACTTGATCTGGTCTCTAGTTATAAGTTATTGTTAATTTATTCCATATTTAGAATTTTTCTTATTTTATAAACGTAGTAAAAACTCGATCATCCGGATCTCGATTAACCGAAACGTATTATTCGGAACAAAAGTAAAAATGAAATTCCAAATTTTAAGCGAAACAATTTATTTTAAGTACATCTATTTTGTCTGAGATGTACTACTTATTTCTTTTTCTTGTTCTTCTTCGTCTTTTGTCCTCTTGGGGTTGCCGTCTTTTGCTTTCATAATCCCCTGGTCTCCCAATCTCCTTCCTGTAAGCCCTTTTATTTCACTGTCTGGTATACCGTCTGTTCGTTCTCAAAGTCGAACATTAGGTACCTATCTAACATGGTATCAAACGTCTTTGCTGATTGTTGCTCGCCAATTTAACTTACAGGAAAGGTAATGGTATCAATAGAAAAAGAAAATTATTGCGATTCAAATGATACTACTAACAAGACTAACTGCCATTTTTATTTTAAAATACTAATTTAAAATATGATTATCCTTGATTTTAAAATTGGACTGCATTTGTAAAACAATTTTATCTACTTTCATTTCGTAATGTCAATATTTCGAAACGAAAAATCGTGTTGTAATGAAGTATATTACAGCACTAGTATCGTAATAACTTTTGACATAAAAATGACAGATTGACAAGAGAATTCATAGTTATTTTATTTGTTATAAACATTTATTATGCACTTTTTACGATTTTTACGATATGAATATAGTACAAAGCTTTATCTACTTTCATGAAATTAGCAAAAAAAATTAAATATTTGCCAATAATTAATTACCTTATGCAAAAGTTGACTGTTCCAATTTACATTAAAACTGACAGCAACCAACACCAAATAAACAAAAAATCAAGCCTTAACGTATTAGATTTCAATGAAAATTGGAACAGTCAACTTTTGCATCAGGCAATTATTGACAAATATTTAATTTTTTTTGCTAATTTCATGAAAGTAGATAAAGCTTTGTACTATATTCATATCGTAACATCATATTACGATCCTCAATGGATTTGTCAAACTCGACCTGCGGTCTCGTTTGACAAACTTTCCATCTCGTATCGTAATATGAGTTGTTACGATACTCATATCGTAAATAACTATTATAATTAGTTGGTTTAAATCAGCAAATTTCTGTTCTATTGTTTGTTTGTTTGTTATAATAAAACAAGAATTCGACGTTTAGGCGTGTGTTAAGGTTTATTTACGGAAGAATGAATAATTATACCGACGAAGAAAGGGTTTTATGGTGAAAACCTTTTATACTGGCGTTAGTTTGCGAAGAGTTCGAGATTTGTTTGCCGTTAAATTTAATACAAGACATATACCATGTGCAAGTACTATTCAAAAATATGTACAACAATTTGAAAGATGTGCAAATATTTCGGAAAAATTTGAGACTCTCTTGAAGTTGGTTTATGTAAGTCGCGGATATGAAAGATATTAAAGAAATATAAATATCATCCCTATAAGCCACAATGCCATCCAAGAGATTTTTGCTGTTGACGAAGAAAATAGGAGTGTGTTTTGTTATGAAATGCAAGAACAATTATCGCTGAAAATCGGCTGATCTTATTCCAACAAGACGGCTGTCCCGCGAATTTTGGTTTAGATGTTAAATTTTTTTTAAATGATTCATTTCCAAATCATTGAGTTGTTAGAGGTGGTGCTATAAATTGGACAGCAAGATCTCCAGATTTAGCACCTTGCCACTTCTTCTGGGGATACCCTAAAAGCGAAATTTACAAAAGACGCCACCCGGATATTAATTCTTTGAGAGAAGCACTAGTTGCTGAATGCGCGTTAATTACTGACAGGCAGTTGGCTAACGTAAGAAATAGTTTCTACAGCAGACTAGGGTATTGCTTAGCTCAAAATTATTTGAATATTTATTATAATTTATTTTTCCTTACTACTGTTTTTTCTGAGTTTTTAATAAACTTCGTTACTGTTTTATTATAGAAATAATGCCAAAAAACCTAGGAATTGAATATACATGTTAATTGCCTATGTTTGACTTTGAGAGTGGACACCCGGTATATATTACATACAGTGCGCACATAAAGGTTGGAACAAATTCGATACAATCTTTATTGGGCAAGTAAGAAAGTAATGCTCGGATACGTCGATTTTCTTTTATAGATGCGCATTTCTTGGTATACGTATATTTTTTATTACCTACGTTATCGCTGTTCGAGTTATGACGTCGTCATGAGTTTTTTGCCACATTTTTACTCTTAAGCATAATGAAATTATATATGGTCACTGCTAATTTCGTAAATGTAGTGATTGCTGCTAAAAATCCACTTGTTATTTTTATGAGATTACATAACAAGTCTAAACCCACCTTACGTCGTAACACATATGTACATGAAATACATGAAAGTTAAAGTTGATTTTTTTAATTCATACGACTAAGATATGCGATGTCGCAGAGTTCTTCATGATTTAAGTTTTAGTATTACAAACAATGAGGGGTATGGAAATTATGTAAGTTATTTTTGGAAAATTGACTACACTGCCATGTTGCACTACAAAAAGTTAACTTTGGTCATGTTCACTTTTTAGAGAACAAATTTATATTAATCTTGTGAAACACGATTTCTAAGGAAATATGGTATAAAATCGAAATACTAAGTCCTACTTAATTTTGGGTTTCTCAGTTCAGATGAAAAAAAAAGTTAGAAAAATTGAACTAAAATTAACATCACAAGTACCAGCAGACAACGAAGAAATAAATGAAGAAAAGGGTATACTTTCTACAAAGACAAAAGAATTAATAAAAAAGAGGGGAAGGCTAAAAAGATCCAAAGCTGAAAGCAAGTTACGCTGAAATAAATTAACTCACAAAAAGGAGAAATCTTAAATGACAGACGAAAAAATGAAGAAGAACTGGATCCACCGAAAAAATAAACAAAGTACTCAACACTGATAAAGAGTGGATACTCTAGGGAAAAAATAAGAACTGAGAAAGAAGGTCCAGTATTCAAAATAGGAAGAGAAGTTCGTCAGGGAGATCCTTTGTCCCTCAACCTACTCAATACTGGAGGACATATTCAGGGAGATGGATTGGAAGTAGAAACGCATCAGCGGGAAAACCCTAACAAACTTAAGATTCGCTGGCGATGCCACTCTTTGCAAAAAAACAGAAGAACTAAAAATAATGCTAGAACAGAGCGGTAAGAGAAAGAAAATAGGACTGGAAAAATTACCAAAAGACCAATATATTGAGGAAATCTGGAAATAATGGAGGATAGGAAGATAAAAATAGCAAATGAAGTAATCTACTTGGGTCAAATAATATCTTTTGACTATATTAACAAACGGCTTCCGGTTTGGAACCATGTCATTGCTGAGACAGAAGAACCAAGAGTTCCACGTGGAAGTTTTCGAATACAATATCTTTTGACAACAGATTCGAAAAGGAAATCTAAAGAAGAATAAAGGCAGCTTGGTCCACATTTTGGTCGTTGAAACATACCCTAAAAACGAAGAAACCAAAATATATGAAACTTAAAGTTTTTAATTTGTGTGTGCTACCCACACTGGCTTACTGTTCGCAAACGTGGACTTTAAACAAAAGTGTAACAAATAAATTGAGAACAATACAAGCTGGATTCTACATTGTAGGTTATGCAGATGATATAACCATTCTGCTCAACGGAAGGTACGAACAAGTGCTGCGCAACTTAATGCAAATAGTACTTCGACTCACTGAAAATTGATGTACAGAACACTCGTTGTCTATTAATCCTGCAAAAACCGAGATAATTTTGTTCACTAAAAAGAGGAAAATTAAGATACAGAGAATACCAAACTTTTCCACGTTCAATTGGCATTTTCAGATGAAGTCAAATTTGACAAGAAACTGGACTGGAACGACCATGTAAAAACAAAGGTGGGAAAGACATGGGTGGTTTTCTGGCAGCGTCGCCGTGCAATAGGTAAACTTTGGGGACCTTCACCGATGGCTGTACACTGTCATAGTTAGATCAATGTTGACCTATGCGTTGGTCTGGTGGCCCAGAGTCAGACAAATTAAAACGTCAAGTGAACTTGCACACATACATCAATTAGATGCAATGAGAACCACTCCCACTGCAGCTCTGGAGACTGTCTTGGGGATGGTGTTGGGAGCAGCCCTAAGACAGGCGAGAAGGTTATAGAATGATAAGGGCTCTGGGGGACGACATCATTTCATCCTCAGGGAGGTTGTCAAAAGCACACCTCTTCTGAGAGCGGTGGTTGGTTCCCTCTCTCCCAGGTATTCATTCAAGAAACACTTCGGTGTATATATGAATGCCGATGATGATTCTAAATTGATATAAAAGAATGGAAGGGACGGGTGCAGGAATCTTCTCACATGACTTGAACCTCCGCATAAGTATAGCTCTAGGCCACTGTTTTTCAAGCGTAGGTTTTTGCCATTATGCAAGGTGCAACTGAAATTAAGGATTGCCAGTGACAGTGAAGCAGCACTGATGGCTTTAAGTAGTTGTCAAATAACGTTAGGAGAAGTACTCCAATGCCACAACACACTGGAGCTAGTTGCAAGAAACAATGTCCTACAACTTACATAAGTTAAAGGACACGCAGGATTGTATGGAAATGAGCAGTCTGATGAATTAGCCAGTCGTGGTTCAACGCAACCGTTTTGGGGCCCTGAACCAGCAATGGCACCACCCCTAACTCTCCTCCATACAATAACAAAACAAGAAATCCACAGTCGCCACTGTGACAGATGAGTTAACTTGGATAAATGTCATCAAGCGAAGATGGCTGATACCCTCATCGACATTGTCTGAATTCGGTATTCAGTTACCAAGAGGGAGGCTACGACTTTTCGTAGGTATACTTTCAGCACACTGCAAATCGAAGAAACATATGTACCGGTTAAGGCTAACTAACAGCCCGACCTGTAGAGGTTGTAATTGGGAGGAAGAGACGGCGGTGTATTCTAAGTGACTGCCCTGCACGCGCCTTGACAAGAGGGGGATTTCTGACCTGATATGGCTGGAATCCATAGCACACCCTTGGCTAGTATCCTCAGTGTTACTGAGAGGGTTGGTTGACTAGAATAAGACCACTTGGGGGTAGCACGATGGGCTCACTCTGAGGCCTAACTGCACATGAATATAGTTCATCTCCCATACCAAATCCAGAATGCAGAACCCAAAATGGACAGAAGCATGCTTGGAATAAAAATTAGTGATCGAGTAAAATTAGAAGTGATGGGTAAAAAAAGTAGAACTATAGACGCATTAAAAATGTGTAAAACTGTAAAGTGGAAATGTGCAGGTCATCTGGAAGGATCAGACGATAACCGATTGTCTAAGAAAGCAACGGATTGGGAGTTAACGAACACACTACCAAAAGGTAGACCATGCAAGAGCTGGGAGGACGAAATCAGAACAGCAATAGGAAATAACTGGAGGGCGCTAATCAGAGCCCGTTCTAAATGGAAAATCAAGGGGGAGGTCTTTGCCCGAAGTCGGGATGTTGGCTAAATTCAAAAGCAAATTCAACTTGTTCTAATAATATAACACAGAATAACGTAGAAGTATCGAAAAGAAGGACATTGTGTAAATCACCATTTATACCACGAGACACCTGCATTACTTTTTGCGTAGGTGTAATAATAATAATAATAATGCACATCTAAAAGACATAATTTCTAGAGCATAACCATATATGTACTTTATTTAGGTGATAATAAAACCCCCACATGTGAATTATGAGGAACTACTGCGATATCCTGAATTAAAAGAAAGTAAGATAATATTCACCTTTTCGTGGCATACTTTTTGATGGTCTTCCTGGAATTGCAATGATCTTACCTACGGAAGAAGTGTCGTTAAAAGTTATATCTGACGTTATTACATATCAAGCTTTTTCTGTATTTATATAAGTATAACTTGACACAGGTTTGATAAGATTAGGTTAATCATTTATTGATATAAGTTAAAATCAATATACTTTTTTATAGTCCAAAGACCTTTCTTTTTACAGTTATTAAAATACATAGTTATTAACATCATATTTAAAACCCCAACAGCTAAAAAATTCGAGTTAGTAATAATAACTGTAACATCCTGACAACACAATCAAAACGTTGACCTCAAATTGTATTAACCCTTCGACTTACAGGATATTTTTGCCACGTTTCCTGATAACCTGGGTACATTTTGTACCCACCTTATAAAAACTAAAATTAGGCATGTAAACATTACTAGCAAAGGTAATAAGTTTTGGTATGGTCAAATAAATAATAAAAATATATTTGAGAGGCTTTATTCACACTACAAGCATTAAAACTCAAAAAAACAAGAAAACAGAAAGTAAAGTGAAAAATACATTGAATACGATTAGTAGTACAAATTAATTGCATGAATTGCATTTTTTTATCACATGTTTAATCATGATTTTTACATATCCATTTATGACAAACTTCACATTGGTGGTCTGCCTTTTTATCCAAATTTGTTGGTTTAGACTTAGTTACAACCTGGGTACATTTTGGACCCTGCATCAAATATTATCCAAAAAAACTAAAATAAAGGGATTAGCGTCAGGTATCTTTTGCAGGCACATTCCTAGAGGATACATGGACAGCTACTGAACGCCTTGGGTACGTTACATGATCAAAATACATTTTATTCCAAAAATTAAGCGCATGGGTACAAAATGTACCCAGGTTGTAAGTCGAAGGGTTAACTGTCTTGGTATTGACGTTTAAAGCAACTGGTTTTCTATTATTTATCAAATATTATTTAATGATAAAATTCCTTACCACCTTGGGAGTGACCACTTCCACCAGTTCCACGGTCGAACTTTAATTTTGGTGCGTGCTGCATAGCTTTACCTGTGAAAAACAGGAAAGCGATATTACACTAACTTCTTCTGTTCGTATTAAGCCAACATTTCTTTAAATATTAATTTTATGTGGGTGGTTTGACAAGTAAAGTAAATGTATTTATTTTTCAACATAATCTCCATTGAGCTCGACACATTTTGCCAAACGATGTTCCAAAGCCATTATAATAATAGCTAAATGGCGTTCCATTCCATGAGGAATATAGCCGTTCGTTCGGAATTCCTTTAATTCATTTTCGCAGGGTGGATTACTTCCTTTTCCATATTTTCTAACTTTCATAGTTTTTCGTGTGTCTTATCTAGGTTTACTATTTTTCTCCATTCTGCCCTGTTGTTAATTTTTTATTGCCAGTTTGATATACGTATTGTTCTCAAGTCGTTTTCTACATCTTATGTCCAAGTATTTTTTCGGTCTTGCTTTTCTTCTGTTGTAAGTGGGCTTCCATTTTGTTAAGGATTTAATTTTTTATCTTCGCTTCTAATTACATGTTCATACCATCTCATCCTTTGGCTTTTTATGAACTTTATTACATCTTCTTCTAAATCTTCCAATATTTCTTGATTCCATCTGCTTCTTAATTCTTCTCCTATATTTTTCCAGTATTTTTCGCATTACTTTTTATCAAAGATTTTCAGTTGTTCCTCGTTATTCTTGGATAGAGTCATAACCTCAGCTGTGTCGTCCTATATATTCTTATTTTAGTTTTTTACTTTATTTTTTAGGGTCTTAAAATTACTGTAATATGCCTTGTAGCCCTCTTGTATTCGTTTCTTAATGTTTTCCTCTCTGTAGAGTCTGAGATAATTGAAGCTCGCAACTGCCTCAAACACAAAGTCACAGATTACTTACCTACAAAGTCACCCATGTTTATATGCGTTGTATTGCTGCAAGGTTGTTTCGGAGTCCTCACCTTATATTTAGTTTTTTAGCTGTTTACTTTTAATCCTATTGTTACCAATCAGCAATCTCCCCGTCGCCAGGAAGGTATAAAAGCAGAGCGTTTTCTGCAAAGAGGATCCAATCCCAATCCGACGTCCGTCAGATCAAGACCCATTCCATCTCGGCAGAGCAACATCCTTCTCCAAGTCCATTTCTCTTCAACTCCTGCTCCTGTTCCTTCCCGCAACCGACCTCGACTCCAGGATCGTCGTGATACTCAGAACGGCCTGAGTATTACTTTCTCCCACGGCACGCCGGTTGATGTCCATCAACCCCGTGACCTTCCTGCTGCTGCTCGAATTCCTTAAATCGGATTGTCCGCCCACATTTCCTGTATTTGTGTCAGCCTATATACTTTTGTATATAAATAAATACTCTTTCGTATCGTCGCTTCATATTCATTCCCACCGAAGACACCGCCAGCCCAGGTGTTCCCTTGGCCGCCGAACGCCGGAGGTAACACTATGTCGGCTGCTAGTTCAGTTAATTGTTTAAAAGTGTTTATTAAATCCATTTTGGTCCTCGATATTAAAGCAACATCGTCAGCGTATCTCTTCAGAAGGGTTTCGCCTCTGGCTTGGTTGACAAGTTGAGTTACCGTTACCTTTCTGCCTCTTGCTAAAAGAGTTTCGCCTCTGGCGTGGTTGACACGTCGAGTTACCGTGCTCTTTTAGTGCTCTTTTTCTCCTGAAGAAGCCCCTTATAAAAGTGGGCGAAACGTTGAGTCTTGTCTCAAAATGACACGGTCCCAATCCGGAAGTTGTTTTATTTTGTTGATTTTTTGTTTTAATTTGCATATTACTAGATAGTGATCGATATCTGCATTAGCACCTCTGTATGTCCTAACATCTAGTATTGAAGCCGAACGATTTTTCTTTACTAGAACTAGAACGTGACCTATTTGATCTCTTTGCGTTCCTGGGATTTTCCAAGTTTCTTTGTGCTCTCTTTGGTGTCTAAATTTACTTATTACCAGGTTATTGAGGGCTGATAAATTGCGCAACATCTTACCATTTTCGTTAGTTTTTTCATGGACTGTGAATTTCCCTGCTACTTATGTCAGATATGTAGTCCTCCTTTCCTATCTATGCATTAAAATCACCAAGTATCAGCAGGAGATTATGATTACCGATTTCTTCAATTACATCACTGAGTTAATCATAGAATTGTTGCTTATCGTTTTTCCGCCTCTTCGGTTGTCGCGTAAATATTAATAACTGGTATATTTGTTGGTTTTCCATTTATTACCACTTACGCATGTGCAAAGACTGGCATTCTTGAGCACCACTGGTGCAATGAAGTCAACACCAACTGCAGTCATGGAAGCTGTCCTTGGTCTCCGCCCATTGGATCTGCTTGTGGAGGAGATGACCTTAAGAACAGCTCTAAGACTAAAGGTGAAAAAGACGTAGAAGGATGAAGGTGGACACTCACACGCTGTCTGAAGGATACCTCTTCTGGAAGCGAAAGTGGACTCCATCCAACCCACTTTTATCTTTGGGAAACAATACAGCGTCTTAATTGATGCTGAAAATGTTTCCCAACCCGATATATCCGTCCACGCCGATGGGTATAAAAATGTATTTCAGGCAGAAGTCATAGGCATCATGCAGGGTGCAAGCATAGTTCGGGATCGAGGATCACAGAACAAAACGGTAAGAACAGCCAGTGATCGCAAAGCCGCTTTATTGACGTTAAACAATCACAAGGTATCAGAAGTGGTACCCCAATGCCAAGAAATCCTAGAGCCAGCAGCTGAAAACAATGCCTTAGAACTCGTATGGGCAAAAGGACACTTTGGAATTCACGGGAATGAGCAGGCCGATATCTTAGCTAAGCAAGGTTCAGAACAACCTTTCTGGGGACCTAGACCGGCTGTTGCTCTTTCATTGACCTCTTTTAGTACCATGATGAAAGAAGAAATCCATAACCGCCACTGTGTTGAATTGACAAATATCATCATGCATCATCAAATTAGCTAGGTATTGTAACCAACTATCACGGAAAAAACTACGACTCTTTGTCAGCATATACTCCGGACATTGTAAATTAAACAAACACATGTATAGAATGGGACTGGCAGGCAGTCCCACGTGTCGAGGGTGTAATATTGAGGACGAAACGGCTGAACATTTCCTGTGTGCTCCGATAAGAGGAACCATGTTGGGGGACTTCTGGCTTGACATGGCTATACCTCCTGCAGACATCTTCAGGTACACTGAAGGGGTAGGATGGATTGAGTGATGCAGGCATCACTCAAGCCATCACTTACGTTTACCCTCCTCATTGAATCCAGAATGCAGAATCTCATTTCTGTCAATCATTTTTGAAGATGCTTACATTTTTGTCTACGTTGTGTGATCAAACAATAGCCTCACAATGCACTGAGCTGAAACTCGGCAAGGGCTCGTTTGAAGGATCAAACTTGGCGGCCGTGCTTTACCTTTTAAACGACCCACATAAACTCTGCAAATCAAAAAAGCTTAAAGTTATAAAACACATACCTTTTCTCGATGTGCCTGGTGTGTTGTCTTCCTCATCTAAAAAATAAATATTTAACGATAAAATAAACCAGCAGTTAGAATAAAAGAATAATATTAATCTTACTAGTTTCTGCAGCATATTCTGAAACGTCATCTTGGTCCAAATATGTCGAAAGCAACGAAATTATACCTGAATACATTACCAAATATTTACTGATTAATTGCATTGATTAACATAATAAAAATGAAATAAACCTTACCACCTCTGTAAGGAACAGGTTCCGGACCACCTGAAGTAAATAGAATCTCGGAAGAGACTGTAAGTAATAAACACCGGATTATTTTCTGATTGTTGAATAAGGTAAATGTACCAATGATCGTCAGTTAAAGGTAATCCTATAAATTACCACTTTTTAATTGGGTTACTTTAGGTGCCAATGAAGTTTATTATTTGATATGTTATTTGAAATTACATTGTTTGCTTAACTCCAAACAAATAAAAAATACCGGTATTCGTCATATGACAACAATATCAAAAGCAACTGAGTAAAAATTTGCGGAAATAAAAATATAACAAAAGCAGAACAAACAGATGAAATAAATAAAAAAAAGGGAAAATAGTAAAATCCTGTACTGAAATATCAAAAATATATAAAAACCGAAAACTTAATCAAAAGAAGAACGGAGCTGATTAAGGAAGGAAAACGAGGAACAATAGAACATGCTGAACTCAATAAACTGATTAGAAAAGAGGCAAAGATAGACATAAATAAAAACAAGGAGGATTTGATACAAAGAACAATAGAGCAGAGCCAAAGTCTGAAACGAAAAAGTCTAAATAACAACAAAGGAGTAATAAACCAACTTGGAACAATAACACAAGATCAATAAGAGGTACTACCTAAATCTATATACATACTCAAAGGAGATCCCAGAAATAACAATAGAAGAAATAAAAGAAACCAAAAAAGAAACAGAAAACAGCAGGACAACTGGAGAAGACGGGATAATCCCTGTACTAGTCAATTTGGGTGGAAAGGAAAAGAGCGCGGTAACTCAAGATTGGCCGCATTCGAGGCAGAGACGATTGCCCTCAAATCGAAACCGCCCGTCTAAGAAGAGAATTTTCAACCACCGAATCAATCATCGAAAACGTAAACGGAAGAAGACCGTTAAAGAAGAGCCTCAGATACCGGAGAGTGTCACCACCAACAGGTTTTCCCTCCACATGTCGATCGTGACAATTCCGAACCCTAATCTAAACAATTTGACTCAAGGCCCTGGACTGAATACGTAACTAAGTAAGCCACGAAATGATTGCTGGCTACCAACTTCGGTGCTTCCTTCTGAATAAAATAGAAGAATGCAACGACTTTATGCCGGTTGTAACCAGTCAAGCGTATCAGACAAAGGTAACAATTGGTCGTGAGTGGAACTATTAGCGATCACAGACTTCATATGTTTGACATATGATAACTAGCGTCAGGATTCACGTTGTTAGGAGACTTGACGATTTCAATAGCCTCGCGGATTTTCCTGTTGAAAGAATGCAGAGAAATGGTAATGATCGATGATTTTTCAAACAAGATCTTATGGCCAGTGCCATAATGATGCTTAGCAACAACAGATACGTGTGTGCATTGTGCGACCCGTTTCTCCAATGTACGCAAAACCACAAGAAGGGATGCTGTAGGCACCTCTTGACGACAGGGGTTGAAGGTTATCTTTTACTGCAAGGAGCATCTGTTACACTTTTAGTGTCCCTTTTTCCTCCTGTTAAAGCCCCTTAAGAAAGAGGACGAAAGGGTGAGTTCTTTCTCAATCATAACGAAAGACGTTCTTTTAAAACTGACACTGACCGTGGAAGTCCTCGAATTCACTACATTAAAGCACTTATGCTTTTAACTTACTTAGAGCACTTACACCAAATTAATAAAAGCTAGAAGAAACTTACACTCGCGTTAACCTATCTGCCAAGGTGTCTCAACAAATCGAAGCGTAACTATACTGCAACTTTGTCGAACAAATAAGAACATCTGCTAATATGGCATGATCACTCAAAATTCAAGAGGGCTAAACGTAATGCCTTACTTACTTAGTTTTACTCTAGATGTCCTTATATTCTTAATAAATAATAGGTAAAATATGTGAGAACTGACCAACATTGGGCCGTTGACGATTACTGGTACAATTACCTTAAGTATATTGTATTGTACTATCTGTAACCTCTTATACAGTATTTTTCACCTAGGAATTGGGTTGTGACGTCAACGCGCTGCTTATAAATTCACAATCCAACTATACTTCATCTCTTTCTAAACTAGGTTTTCATTACCTACTGCGCACGAACGCATGTCTACCCATGCAGTTTTTGGGCGGGACTTGTTGACGTCACAACCCAAATGCTAGATGAAAAATACTGTACCTATAAGGCTCTATATATGATATGAATAAATATATATTTAAAAAAATCACTACTAAAAAAAAAACTGTAATCACATAGGTACCTCTCCTAGTCGAACGTATTGATGAGGATCCGCTTTCAGTATTCGAAGAGAGCAATGAAACTCTATCTAAACAAATTTGGATTTATCAGCAATGTGTGATATGTATAATAAATATAACAAAAAACATTAAGCACTTTATTCTCTCAGTTTATACCTATAAATCTATAAACCAAAATCCGCCAATGAAATAAATATCAAAATATTTAAAATGTACCTTTATAAGAACCATCAGATCCAGTTTTATCGCTTTCTTTTAATAGAGGAAGAGTTTCATATGCTGGGCCATTAACTAGTAAATTTAAATATTTAGTTTTTCAGTTTATACCTATAAATCTTATAAACCAAAATCCGCCAGTTAAATATCAAATTATTTAAAATGTACCTTTATAAGAACCATCAGATCCAGTTTTATCGCTTTCTTTTAATAGAGGAAGAGTTTCATATGCTGGGCCATTAACTAGCAAATTTAAATATTTAGTTTTTCAGTTTATACCTATAAATCTTATAAACCAAAATCCGCCAGTTAAATATCAAATTATTTAAAATGTACCTTTATAAGAACCATCAGATTCAGTGTTATCGTTATCTTTTAATAAGGGAAGAGTTTCATATGCTGGGCCATTAACTAGCAAATTTAAATATGTATTAAAGGAAACGGCAAAATTAAAAAACAACACATACAATGTTCTAAAAGAAGAGAAAGAAGTATGGGTTCGCTCTTCGACTTTAGGCAAGCTTGTACGTCAGCATCTGAAACAATTTCTCAAAGGATAACAAGCTTTTGTGAATATGTTTTAAAGAAAAAACTAACCACTTGTTAAAGAAGTCGATGGAGTTCCAGGTTCTACCAGTAACGGAGATACTTGAGTAATACCTAAATAAAACGATTGTTATTTGTTTCACGACTGTTTTAAGTGCTGTTTAAGCAAGGTTTTTTGCCGTCGAATGACGCGAAAGAAAGTAAAACTAGTAAACGTACCTTTGGACGAAATACCAACTGCAACAGTTTCACTCTCCGAACTGGTTACAACTGGAGAGTCGTTATCTAAAAAAAAGATTTGTGTTAATCATTAATCTCAAAAAGTTTTAAATCTTTATGTTTTTGGGTATAATAATATTTAAAGTTCTCACCTTTTCTGAGGAAAACCGACAAGGAACCTTCTTTTGTACTCATTGACGGTGACAGTTGTCCACCTGAAGTTAAAACCTTTTTTCAATTTCAATTCATAAAAATTTGATGTTAAACAACTACTAAAAAATTGGACTTACCTTTGTCGGAATGAATCGGCATATTATCATCAGTTTCCTTTAATGTAAGAAGAGCGTCTTGCAAAGAAGTTCGGACTAATAATATTCATGATATAATACCAGGATTATTAATAAAACAACAAATGAAACTTGCCACTTTTTGTAATAGCTGTATCCTTTCGTTCATGCAATATCTCCGAATGGCCAGCTAAATAATAATTATTTAATTCTAATAAATTATATTATTATGAAAGAGTATTGTTACCAGCTATAGATGAACTTAGTGTAAGCATACTTTTTGTAAGCATTGCAGCTGAAAGTACCTCACCTGAAAAATTAAGTGTTAGTTATCAAGTTTAGAAGTAAAGAATCTCGCTCGCTTTTCAGGTGGATCACATATGATTCCAAAATTGTAAAGACAAAAGATGTGTTTTCAATTTGGACACAAAAACCCTGACTTATTAGCTAAGGCACTGTTAAGGCAAATTCCATATTAGATAAGCAGGTAAACTACCGAATCATGGAAAAATAAGGTAAGACAGTGCAGCTAGCCTCGCCTACATACTCAATTCCGACTCTCACCTCCACGTGGTGAACCCTGGAAACTTGAGTAACCCTCTCAGAGATCGGGTAACCAACGCTGATATATGGTCAGGGCTAACGAGAAATTCAAAAGTTACGAAACCTCAAAGCCTCGGACATATTAGAAGTTTATACCAACCTGGGGACATCGTAGCCTTACAAGAGATGAGGTGGCCAGACACTGGAAAAATAACAAAAGGAGAACATGCAATTTTCTACATGGAACAGAAAACCACAGACATGAGCTGGGAACAGGATTTATAAATAGTAAAAGAAAGTTCAAGTGGAAATGTAATAGGTTTTAAACCGATAAGTGAGAGAATCTGCTACCTGCATATCAAACTTAAATTTAGAAATCTCTCATTAATGTCGATACACGCACCAACAGAGGAGAACAGTGATATAGACGAGTTTTACGAGAAATTATAGAGAGAACTCGACAGAATTCCTAGAAATGGCATAAGCGGCAAAATTGGCAAGAAAGAAGAATATTACCCAGTTTTCGGACGACTGAAATGATAATCTAACAGTTAGGAGCACAGCCTTCCCAGACCAGTCAATACGTAAAGGTACTTGGATATCACCCGACGGGAATACGGTAAACCAAATAGACCACATATTGGTAGACAATCGTTCCTACAGTAGTATATTAGACGTAAGGAGCTATAAGGGAGCAAGGTCGGAGTCGGATCACTATCTGGCCCAAGTAAAACTCAGAGAGAGAGTATCGACATAAATAATGTTAAACGTGAAATGAATTTAAATAATTTACACAAATTAAAGTTAAGTTAAAGTTAAACAATCTAACATGTATTCACATCTTGAAGGGTGTCGATTTACCAGAGGTACTGCTTGCTTGATGGCGGAGTATAAACCATACCGTTTATGTGATTCCGTTTAGCTTTTATACAGTAAATTAACTCCCCTCTTACAGTATTTCAAATCTTATCTTATGCGCGTGGGTATTGCAAAACTGCATTAAAGCACGTACCAAGTATCAGGTTTCATGAGTACGATGTACTACGTACATGGCTTTCCTTGCATTCTCAAACGCTGTAACTCGATACATCGCACGTGTACCTCTAGTCAGTTAATGACCTTATCGAATGACGTCATACCACCGCGTGTGCTTAGTGAATTGAACAACTTGAATGCAATTCAAGCTTTGCTTAATATTTTTACATTCGTCTTTGTTACAATATGTATAGGTATACTATTAAAAGGGTTTGGAATTCCCAGGAAGTTAGTAAACTTCATACGGTTAACTGTGGAGAAAGCTAAAAGTCAGGTTAAAATCCAGAACTGTCAGAGATCTTTGATATAGAGCAAGGGCTAAGAAAGGTCGACGGGCTAGCTCCCATCCTATTCAATTTGGCACTTGAACACCAGCTGAGATGAGTAGGCCATGTGGAAAGAATATACTTGGGTGAAATGAACGGTAGGAGTAACAGTGGCGGGGCCAGGGGAAGGTGGAAAGATGGTGTCAACAAGGATGCGCAAGTCAAGAATTGGAGAGAGGAAGTGAGAGATCGAGAGAGATGGAAGCGAGACTTGGACTGTAGGGTTACTGGAAGAAGAATAAGATTTAAAAAGTGTTTCACATTGCTTTACTTTTCCTAATTTTACGTTATTTGTGGTAGGTAGGTACTTACCTAGCTCTGAATAAATGGATTCGTCATCTGTTCTCGATGCAAGAGATGCGACCTTATCTGTAAGTAAATTTAAAAACTTTGTAAATGCAAAATTTATTTCTTGATTTATTATACACCCTACTTCGGAATAAATAATTTGCCTTGAATTTTAGATGAAACACAAACAAATTTTTCTAAATGAATTAAAATTATTGATAACATTTTAATAATTTTGCATAGGTAAACAATCAGATATTTTTAATGATAGGTTATAGTTACATACCTACATCCGAATAAACAGATGTGGCAGATTCCTCTTGTACCGGTGTCACAGCAGGTACAATCCTCTCTGAACATTAAATGAAAACGTTGGTTTAATACAATTGATTCATAGCTTATAATATTAATTTCTAAGCAAATTATTATTTATTTTACCTTTAGGAGAAATAAATGTAGGCCCGCTTGTTATATTTAACCAAGTACTTGCAGCTTTACCTAAACAAATATCGTTGTTTTAATACAACTGATAATTTCATAATTTACCATATTAATTTCTAAGCAAATTAATATTTATTTACCACCAGTGGTTGTAGACTCTACTTCAGCATAAAGTAATACAGAAGATTCGTCTTTTATTGGTGATGAAACAGTCAAAAGTTTTTCAATATCTAAATAGTTTACAGTTAATCTCTAAATAAATTAGTAATTAGGTATTTACCATTATTAATTGTACCTTCTACTTCCGAATAAAGAGATGCAGCAGACTCAGCGTGCGCTTCTGATAAAACGGGCGAAACCACTTCTGAAACGAAATTTGTTATTAGTGTAACGGTTTTAAAACGTTTATTTAAAACTTCGTGGTGTGAATTATTTATTAACAAATATTAAAATTATTAAACAACGAAGAAACACGAAATAACAACTTAACACTAAAACACAACACTAATATTAATATCGGTGAACTAACTAATTTATTTAACACCGACGCACATATTCGCGACCGTTTTATAGGCTTGATTAGACTAAAGTTCGCTAAGAGAATGCACTTTTTATATAGGCAAGCAGTCGCAAGCTTCCAATCCAGCAAATTCTACACTGCTGTGAAACGATGAGGCATGGAACAATGTGGAACAGCTGACGCATCGGCGCGAAATGATTCACGTTCTATTGTCCTCGGCTGACGAGTTGGCGTCAGGGGGCTGAGGTAAAGGGATTTCACTTCTGAGAAGAAAATACAACTTTGAATAGTAATGACGGGATTCCGGTGTTAAGTACAAATATTTTCTCGGCAGGTCGTCTTGGGCTGAATTCCTAGCTCACGCCAACTCGTGAGCCGACGACAATACCTGGCAGCTGGTGTATCTCGTTACATTAGGTTACTACGTTCAGCATAAAAGAAGCAACTCTAAAAATGTGGCTGTATTACCAGCACTACGTAAATTTCTAGACAAACTATTGATCAATTACGGATCGCTGTTATTGTAGCAACTCGTTTCCGTATACAAGAAAATACGGAATTTGATGAAAAAAATTTAATTTGTTGTCTGGAGATTTGCTAAATATTACATCGTATATTTTCGGGGAACATGCTAAATGTTCTAAAATAAAACATTTCTTGCAAACGAAAAGACGACGAAAAAAATTTAGTTTCTGAAATGAAACAGTGCGGACTTTATCAAGATATTGAATCGTGTTTTTACTGTTTGAGTCAAAATGTTTGCAAGTTGGCGGAGCAGGTGGATATCGGAATCAAGGTATAGAAGCAGGTGAAGGTGCTGGATATGCAGCAGGCGAGGTGTGGGAATAGGGATATATTTTTAATAAAAAGCGGTGACGTAGTTGTAGAGACGAGGGATCGAACCTCGATCAGTTGGGATAAGAGCTTGTGTTATAAGCACAGGGCTATAGCCGTTGTTGCAAATTGAACTTTAAAATTGGAGATGTTGATAAAAATTAGGCAGCTTAGAGAGAGACGTTTGAAGTGATAGAGAGAGATGACGAAGGTTTTATATTAATAAAGTCACTGTTTGTACTATTAATACCTTTGATTCCGCTACCTATCAGCCCCCACACCTTGCACTGCATTCTACACCTTGAACACCTACATCTCACCTTTGTATCTAAATGCACTTTACCTGAACACCTATCATAATTAACCCATGAGGCAGAACTCCTATAGGTATACTACCGACGACGAGAAGCTGCACATAAAGTTGATCTGAAGATGGATTACACAAAAACGAAAATGGTGGCCAACCTCGTACCTATTACAGCTATTACAAGTGGAAGGAGCTCAAATCGATCTGACTGATTACAAATTAATTTCCGGATAAAATTTTTGGTGGAAACCACTCTGGGGCGCTCTTTTAACAACAAAACTAAATACCACGTTTAGGAGGAATAAATGTAGGTTCGGTTTATATAATTAATGAAGTACATGCAGCTTCAACTAAACAAATATCGTTGTTTTAATACAATTGATAATTTCACAAATTACAATATAAATCCCTAAGTAAATTATTATTTATTTACCGCGAGCGGTTGTAGACTCTACATCAGCATCAATGGATTCAGAAGGTTCATCTTTCATTGGGGATGAAACACTCGAAAGTTTTTCGTTATCTAAATAGTTCACAGTTAATCCCTAAACAATAAGTAATTATTTACTATTATCAACCGTACCTTCGACTTCCGAATAAAGAGGTGCAGCAGACCACTCAGCCTCTGATTTTGATAAAACAGACGAAACCACTTCTAAAATGAAATTTGTTATTACATTTTGGAAAGTTTTACCAATAGTTCAAACTGAATGACTCTTCAAGTACAAAATAATTACCATCGTCCAAGGGAAGAGACTCAAATTTGACTGTCGTATCAAACGAAGTAGAGGACTTATCAGAAATATGATCTGAAATGTGAATTATTTATAACTAGAAACAAATACTTATCGACAGAACTCAATACCACGTTCAGGAGGAATAAACGTAGGTGCGGTTGTTATACTTAACGAAGTACTTGCAGCTTCACCTAAACAAATATCTGTTAATTTCACAAATTATGATATTAACTTCTAAGCAAATTATTATTTATTTACCACCAATGGATGTAGACTCTACTTCAGCGTAAATGGATTTGGAAGATTCGTCTTTTAATGGTAATGAAACACTCAAAGGTTTTTCGATATCTAAATAGTTCACAGTTAATCTCTAAACAAATTAGTAATTATTAACCATTATTTATTTACCACCAATGGATGTAGACTCTACTTCAGCGGAAATGGATTTGGAAGATTCGTCTTTCAATGGTGATGAAACACTCAAAGGTTTTTCGATAACTAAATAGTTCACAGTTAATCTCTAAACAAATTAGTAATTATTAACCATTATTTATTTACCACCAATGGATGTAGACTCTACTTCAGCGTAAATGGATTTGGAAGATTCGTCTTTTAATGGCGATGAAACACTCAAAGGTTTTTCGATATCTAAATAGTTCACAGTTAATCTCTAAACAAATTAGTAATTATTAACCATTATCAACCGTACCTTCTACTTCCTGATAAAGAGATGCAGCAGACTCAGCTTCCGTGTTTGATAAACCGGACGAAACAGCTTCTAAAACGACATTTATTATCACACCCTGCGTAGACTTTTAATTTACAAAATAATTACCATCGTGTAAGAGGCAAGAATCAGATTTGATTTTTTCATCAAACAAAGTAGAGGTTTCATCAGAAATATGAACTGAAAATAAATTATGAATAACTAAAAACAAATACTTAATATCAAAACTAAGTACCAAGTTCAGGTGTATCTGTAGCTTCAGCTAAACAAATATTGTTATAAGTATATTAGAAAAATTCATAACTCTTTAATGCATAACAATAATACTTACAACGCCTAGGGCAACCCCTAGGACAATTCCTAGAACAAGTTGATGGTAAGTCACTTCTTTGTTTTAATGGCGGAGCTGACCTAGCTTTGCCTAAAACATGCAGGTTAAAATTGTTTATTGGTATTATTTCTTATTTCTATGTTAAAATAATTAATAAGATAAATCTCGACTGAGTAAGAGCGTTCGTAAGGAGCACAGAAACTTCCACTTTTCAGGTGTGACTAACATTTTTAAATTATAGAAACTGAGACTTGCAAGTATGGCATTGACTGACCATATTACCTTTGAATAGTTAAATAAATGACAGTAAAATGAAACAACTATACGGCTAACATAAAAAAAGAAATTTGTATCCACTACCCACCTCTTACGCTCTTCGCAGACTCAGCCACAATCTGTAGAACACCTACAAACATTATAATGCACATCAAGTACCAACTCATTATGAAAACTTACTATTAGTTAAACGGTTGTATACAGCTGGGTCTTTTAAGTTCATTGGTACTAGCTCAATTGCACCTAAATTAAACAAAATAAAAAGGTTTCTCAGTACTAAAATAATGCCGGTTCAACTATAAGTACCATATTTTGATGGATATAATGCAATATCGGCAGTACTTTCAGCACTAACAAATTCTCCATCGTCATCATCACCTTCATTGTCTTCTGTACTCTTGCTCCCCATATCCATCTTACTTAAACTTTTTATGCTTTCGTCTTGTCAAAATTTTACATATATAAACATACGTATCTATCTACCCATATAACTTAATAACAGTACAACTTATTTAATCCCCTTGTTGATGATAACTAAAAAGCGTGTAAATGTTTATCAAAACGTATTTTAATATGTAAAATTAGGTACATTGCTGTTAATGTAAGAAATGATGTTAAAAAAATTATGTGACAGTTAATAAAAGTTTGTGACATAAGGAAATATGTTGGAAAAAGACAGTTGCTCTACTGTGCTCTTGATTGTTATACTAAAATCTATGGCTAGTCAAAGGTGCAACGAGTGGAACGTCTTCTTCAAACCGAGGTTTAAAAAGTTTTCCAAACTTAAACAGCATTGATTTCTTATGCCTTTAGTATACATTACCTTTATTCAAGCTTATTGGAGTTGGTAGATCCTTCGTGGTCTTTATCTTACGTTCCACCAATTTCCATTTAAACATTTTAAATTGTTTAGTTGCGATTGACAACCAAAATGCTTAGTATCGATAGGCCATCATGTAATGCACATAGAAAAAAATGGAATCATTGAGTTAAAGAAACGAGACAGTGATTTGTGAATAGTATAAGAAATTATGTAGGAAGCTATGTTCAAGAATTAAAAATAGATTGAAAGGATCCCAATATTTTATAGAGTATGATCTAACCCAAACGGAAGCGAAATTACAGAAGGAATTGAGGGACAAAGCGAGGACGGAGAAAGGAAATGGGAACAGCACCAAAGTGGGTTACCACTCTGGCGGAAACTGGAAACAACGATAAAAAACCAAGAAACGGCTAGTGATAGCACAAGCGGGACGGGATATAAAGATGACGACAAGGGCATTGAACAGGATTACGAGTGGAAAAACAAGACAAATAAGGCAGTAGTAAAAGAGGCGATCAGGATAGGACAATGGAACGTTCAAACAAACTGTGAAAAAAATGGAACGATACTGTAACGTTTTTAAAACTCATGTTTAAAAGTTCGGCCCGTGTTGTGAACTATTTATTAACAAATTTAAACAACGTAATAAGTAACACGAAACAACACTTGTATTATTCCGCGCACATTTATATTCACCGAGCGTTTAATACACGTATGGTCGCCACTGGTAGACTGTTTTTCGTTCACTAACGAAACGCGCTTTATATACCAACTGTGGTCTTTGAGTTCAATCCGGACCGCACCAGAATATTCAACATCTTTTCAGAGACGATGACGCGTCTCGTTACAGGACAGGGCAGAGGGAATTAAACATACAGTAGCACGCTATCATCTATTCAGGATTAGAGGAAGGAAGTGAATACATACATGGAGTAGGAATAATCATTAGTAAGAGGACGAAACAAATGTTATTGGAATGGAATCCAGTAAATGAGAGATTAATTGTAGCGCGATTTAATGTAGGGATGAACAAGATTACGATAGTACAATGCCATGCACCACAGATGTTTCAGAGTACAGCACAAAAGAGAAATTATATGACATACTCAACAAAGCATTGAGCAACATTAATAATGATGATAATATTAAAACTAATGGATTGGTAAAGATAGTGAAGGCCTTGAGAATCTCATGGTCAAAGAAGGAATAGGAACAAGGAACGAAAATGACCAGTTTTTTGTGGGACTTTGTCACGTGTTAATTCCTCACTATGACAACTTGGGACGTTGAGGTCCTGTGGCTCGCGGCTAACAAGCAGTCGAAGAAGGAGGGGTTCGAAACGCTAAACCCTTCAACTAGGGCAGATCGTAATCGGGAGGAAAATGGGCGCCACTGCAGAAATCACCCAAGATGGTCTCGAGGAACGTACCGCAGATTGTTCCTTCTGGGCTCGAAGGGGTTGGGGTGGCTGCACCCTATTGCTGGATGCTACTTACCGTTACTTTACTTAAAGAAAAACTGCTACTGGTAGATAGGCTCACAAGGCTGTACACAAATATTAAAAACAGACACAAAACACAAATAAAAAGCAAGAATGAATTAACAATGAGATTTAATGAATGTAAGAAATATTTAAAATATGACAAAAAAGGGGCTCTTAGATTATGTGGAAAGGACGATTAAGGGGTGCCACATTTACTCAAGCTACGGCTCCCTTAATCGCAATCAAAATCAGGGGTGATGACAAAACTTAAACTAAAAATCTAATTACAATTAATTTCACACATGCAACATAAAATGGGTAATCATTACTGTTTCTGAATTATTAACACTAAAGCAAAAGGTAATATGCACTGGTTGAAGAATTACACAATTCGCCGAATAAATTAAACAAAAGGAAGATGCTCGATGTATTTAATTTTACAGACAATAATTAACTGGTGCTTGTCCACGAGTAGACCGATAGATACGGTATTAAATGAGGTTGAAGCTGGTATTGCTGCAGCCGGCAAACACAAAGGGACAGCCTTAAATATTGTTATCTGGGAAAGGGGCTTTGTTGAGGGTGGCCCAGATGGAAGGTCCGCAGGGAGAGAGTAGCAGCGGCCGGCGAAGAAAGGGATGATATTCTTTCCCTGAAGCGGGTGCGAAGACAACGGGATGCCCTTAAACTGGTAGAGTTCTTTACTCCAAAACGAAAACCATGTGAAACGGTACTTCAACAATCACTAACTTCAAACGAAACTTTCACACAGAAACTTAATATTCTCGGAACGATAAGACACTCTCTGTGATAATCCGACAAATATGTCGTAAAATAGTTTTCCAAAACTAAACGAGCACGAGAGGCTGACAAACAGGATTTTACTACCAAAGGTCCGGAACCAAAACTTGCACAACCGATGGGTGTTAAAGCTGGCTAAACTCTGCCTTGTCTTCTTACTTTTCGTAAAGCGAATGGATGTTAGAAGAAGATGGACAAGACAAACGTGCTTTTGTACGCGGGGCGAACCTTGCATGACGCGATCCTTGGCGCTGCCTCGTGATCGGTGGGTGCTTCGCCGAACTTTTTAACAAAGAAATTACTGAACAAAATATTGCATCATCCTATTCGGTCATTATACTTGGGATTTCTCCGAAATATTCCACAACAACAAGAATATGCCGATTTGGCATTATTCACGCAGATTCTGCAAGCTTCAGGGCGGGCTTAAACTTTGAACAACAGGGACGTATTACATTAAATTTACGCAAAATTTTAAAAGCCGTGACAACTTTGTGGTCTACATAGTCTACGAATACTAACTTATTTGTCTTATTTCATCCTGTTACTCCTGTGTGGAGTTAATGGCCTCTACGAAGCAGGACCATGATTAAAGTGGTTATAACAAGTCGAGGAAAATTTGAGCAGGGCAGGAATCAAAAAATGGAAAGAGAAAACGAATGATGCAGGAAAATCTAAGCAAAAGGAAGACGGGGACTGATCCACCCTATGTAATATGGATTTAGAAAGCTTCCAAGGAAGCGGCGTAACCCCACGAAGAGTGTTTAGCCATTATACATATATTTATATGCATGGCTTGGTCACACATTGTGGAAGGACAAGAAGGTTATCAGCCGAAGTGTTCCGCATTGGAATTCGTAAGGCTACAAAGAGAGAATCAACCCAAAATTACTTGGTGGAGAGCAGTGGAGAAATAAACTAACATAAACCTCAGCTCCAACATTTGACTCGTGTGAAAAAGGATTGGAAGAAATAGTATATCAACTCTCTATGTCCCCCAAGAGAATAAAGGGACAAATAAGACCATGTGAATAACGCTCACTATGATTTTAAACCATCACTGCTAAAAAGTTATTTAATAGTAAATGCCTTCAGTACATCTTGCTTGGGATTCTTTTGATAATAAAACCTTTAGATCAATACAAAAATTGGTTGGCAGTCCCTGGACTCGATTAGGTCAGTTCTGTTTACATTGAACATTTAATAAATTTTTCAAACACCTTGAGTGCTTGCTCAACTGATAAGCCATTAAGGTAGCTATGCATACGTGAAGTCAAACCTGTAAATTACATAATTGTGTAATGTTTCATTTATCTTTGTAGGGTCAAATTTCTATCGCAGACTTTTTAAATGCATATTAGCCAGCGGTTCTCAAAAATGAGTAACAAAATTTAAAATAAACAAAAATTGCGATAAGCTTTAAATTTTTGCTGTAATGTTGTAATGTACTTCCATTAAGGTCAGCATAATATACCCATTTAATTTAATGACAATACTTTTGAAGCACCCTGTATAAACAACTATTTTTCTAAAAGGTTTTCAAATTTATTTACTGTAATTATTACATAAATGTAAGATTTCTTATATCTTCAGAAACATGCATTTTCTGCGACGAAACCATTTTAAATAAGCATCCACTTAGATAACAATAATTATTAAAATTTGGTGAAACTAGGAGCTCTATCTTCAAGACTTCAAGGTCATAAGTAAAACTGATGTCATTTGTCGATTTGACTTTTAGATCTAGTTACCTATGCCTAAAAGGGCATCATCAAAACCAGCATTCTTTTTTGACCTGTAATACCCTAGATTTCCAATAATATAAGTTCTCATAGATAGATTCTTTTATTTAGTAGAATTAAATAGTTGTTGTATTTGTTAACAAATTGCAATAAACGAATAAATACAAACATTTTGGTGTTGAACTGCTATTATGCTATTACTATTTGAAACTAGGGAATTTCGTTTTTATTTTTTTACTGGTATTCGTGCTTTGTGTAAATCTAACTGGTAACTGGTTGTCATGCGCCCCATCCCCATTGCAGTGCCGTCAGTTTGTCGTTGTGGGGTTGATTGATTGTGGCCCTTTAAATATGCCAAACCTAAATTCATTTTCACTACCTATTATTCAGGTAAATGTAATTTATATATTTTAATTCATAAGTAAAAATTTACACGAAGCACATACTGCTCAGCTAATGTATTTCACTGAAGTACAAAAAAAGTTACGTAATTAACGAATTTTTGTTATAAACAACATACCTGCTTGATTATTGACCTATTTTTTATTTTAAAAACCGTTGTAAATTGATGAGCTCGTTGATTTAACCTCTCTTTAACCATGAGCTCCTCTAAGAACAGCACCTACTATTCATAAAAAAATGTGCTGAATTGCTCAATAAATATTTTTTCTATTCCTAGAAACTTTGGTCGATTGTCACGTACGCGATAAAATTATAAGAGAAGTTTATTCAGATTTCAGATTAAGGTAAAGTGCACAGTGTACACTTTAAATGTTCACGCAGTCTTGTGCGAGTGCGATAGTGGTATCGAATGCTTTGTTAAGAGAATAAAACTTAATTTTGTTTGTTTTTGTGTAGACATACAGCTGAGGTTATGGCCAACGGAACGAAAGAAAAATGGGATCCAGGTGAGGTCGATTAAACGCAGTTTGTTTTAAGCTTCACCTTTTATTTTGTGTTGTTTATATTAACAAATAGTTTAAGTGGTGATTGAGCAAAATTACTTTATTTACTACACAATGTTGGTTGTTAATACCGTAGATATTGTTTCTTGTTGGATGTATATTTTGGCCTTCTACATCGTTTGTTACGAGCATTGCCCAGGCTAAAATTTGTAACTAAATGCGAATCTCAATGTAAAATATAACATTTGAAACGCTCAGGGGCTCGTGAGTGAGCTGGAGCTCTGTTCCGGATGCCTAATTTAGTAATAGTAAAAAAGATGTAAAAGCATAATTATAAACAAAACCAGAAGAGCTAAATTGGTCCTTCAAAACAATTTAATAAAAAGAAATTATATGAGAAGTATGAATGTAATAAACGGCAGCTGAATTTCTCATTTATTAAAAGTAATTTTGCTCGATTGCAGTACTAACACTATTATTTTAAATGTGATTAACATAAATCTTTATTCATTTATGTTAATATTGCCCATTAATTTAGTTGCATGATGTTATTAGTAGAAGCAAATGTATGTAGTTATTTTTATTGTACATATTTTTGTAGCTCTGGTATTAATTTATTTAAATAAAGTTTATTTAATTGTTTTTGTTTTCTTTTTTTTTAAATAGTGTTTTTATTGTTTGGTAGAATGCACCAGTAATTCTTTATAAAACTGAAGAGAGTTGTTGATTTTTCTATTGTAAGTGTACGAACAGTATAATTATTTATACAAACCAAATGTTGTGTGCCGGCCATGCTCCCTTGTGGGACGGAGCATGGTGTCGATACCTTTAGCTTTATTAGTTCTCCTTGTTTGGAAGTTTAGAAACAGTTTTATTTTAAAATTGTACGATTTTTTCATGGCTTCAATAAAATAAAAGGATGTAATGGGTGCAGCAAACTGGTGGCAAAATTTTGTGTGCAGAATTCCACAGGAAATCAATAAAAAATACAAGAAGGAATTCCATTTTGCCATCCTTTTGTTATACACAAATTTCCAATTTAAACAAATCTGTTTTTGTATTTCTGCTGCATTTGGACTGTTACTTGTTAACTGAAAACCAAAACAATATTACTTAATTGGCCTGTTTTATGAATTCATTATTAAACGAAAATGTTTTTAAAACGGGCACTCATCAATTATAGCTGAAGATGGTGTAGTAAGCAAACAAAGTAATTTCAAGTAAGCAGGGCACGTAGCGATTGGTTTAAAACTAGGTGGTTTGTAAGAAGGCTAAAATTTTACTCTGGTGGATATACATTTTGCATAGAAATCGTCCTAAAAAAATAATAGGTTTAAAAACATTCTCAAAATGTACCAATATTTATCATTAATTTTTTTATTCGAGTTGCACAATTTTTAATAAATTTATAATTCGGTTAAGACCAGTCATGCATTTTGCATTGCTAATTTTTGATATTTTTTCTAAATTCTTATAATAATAATCAGGGCCAGGACCGCCTAGAGAATTTTTCGGGCCTGTGATAAGTCTGTGGTCCGATCTCCGTTGTATTATTACGAGAATAAAAACCATGGATTATAAATACAGTTATGTGACAGTCGTGGCCCGACCCATTTCGATGTCAGGTCTGTAACGATAGTCTCAGATGTCACCACTTCTCGGCGGCTCTGATGATAATAATAATAGCCTAGTTAAGCATACTTGACCCAGGCAAAGGCCTTCACCATTTTAACGTTCTTTTAGTTAATTATGTTAGTGTTGGTAGCACCTGTAGGAGTTTCGTGAGCTTTGTAGTTTAGCAAACAGGTTAGCTAATCCTGTGCACCTCTCATTGATTTCTTCGCTAGCTTCTTCCATTCTTTTCTGTCTCTTGCTAATCTATTCGCTTTATTCCATGTTGCACCTTATTGCCTTAATTCACTTTGTACCGTCCTCGTCTGCCGGTCTTCCAAATTTCCTTTTTGTGGTATTGTGTAACTTGTTTGTTGTTTGTTTTTCTTTTGACTAACTACACTGCGGCCTAAAAGACCTATTGTGCGGGGACTACACTTATACTAACTTAAATCTAAAATGTATTGGAGAATGACGGTTTGAACCTGAACCAAAGCACACTAATACATCTGTCAGCCCCGGGTTCCAAATGGGAACACCACTTTTAAGTATGAACTTTAGAGTCCAGAATATTTTCCTTGTGTTCTCTTCGTATTGTTCTATTTTTCCATTAAAATCTCCCATATATTTGCCGCTTTATGATTATATTCTGCTGCTACTTCGTCTAGTAATAAAATCTATCTTTATCTTCTACACTGCTTCCACTTGTTGGAGCATAGATTTAAATAATGGCAAGTTTTGTTATTTAATAAATTTAATTGTAATACTGCGATTTTTTCCGAAAACCTTTAATAATTTGTATTTTCTTTGAAGCTCCTCCTTTATCAAACAGCCCACTCCTGTTTGACCTTTTGTGTGTCCAATGTGATACAGCAGTCGTCTGCTTGATCTATGATCTTGTCTCCAGATAATCTAGTTTCTACCAGACCTAGAATGTGGCACTTAATATTTTGTATAGCTACTTCCAGTTCGTTGCAATTATCGTCGTTTTCGTTGCTTCTGTCACTCGTAGATTTACATTTCTATTTTTTTCTTGGTGGAGTCCCATTTGAAATCTCTCCTTGTGTTCATTCCAATGGAACCTCTCTCTCTACGGTCTTCAGCCTATCGGCTGGTTTGTCGCAGCTCCCCACTCTTCCCTATTCATGCACTTGCGTTTCATAGCTCTGTACGTGGCACGTCCTGTATCCTCCATTATTTGTTTAATGTATTCAAGCCGTGGTCTGCCAAGTGCATTCTTTTCTTCTATGTGACCTTCAATTATTGTAGTTAAAAGTCGGGCGTACTCCCTCGCGGCGTGTAAATGCTATTACGCCATTACCTTTATTACCTTTTATTATAAATCATTAATTTGAACTTTTAAAATGCCGAAATATTATTTAACGATTAGATTGGGCTTACATGCTTTCAAGGGGAACTATTTGCTTGATGTAAACACTGCCACCCATGATCGCTCTATTCGTTCAAATGGCACAATATCAGTCCAAAATCGTGTTGCGTGCGTGAAATCAAAGTCAGCTTGGCATGGTGTGACCGATTCGTTTCGAGACTGTCTGTGGGGAAATAGTGGGTAGAACTACACCAAATCATAGCACTATTGGCCTGTGTGTGCGGAAAATGCCGTCCAAAATATTGTCATTTTGTCGTTGTCTGATCAATAAATTTGATAACTTGATTATTTCTTTCTTTTCGGTAAATTTTATTTTGGTTTAATTGAGAATTTTATAATGTATTTTTAATCTAAAATATTACTTCTATGTCGTAACGTGATTTTGTTTTGCAAGTGCAACTCTTCTTCATTCATTGTTAATACACGAATGGTACAAAAAGCTATTTTAAAGATGACTACACAATTCTTTACTTGAGCCCTACCTAGGATCGACGGGCATGGACTGACCATGTGTGTGCTTGCTACCTTTTTATTGTCCAGTCGTGAGCAGCAGCCTTAAAGCACTGACAAATTACTAACATTTATTATTTATGGTAAAGCTAAAATAATTCAAAATACAGCTTAATAATGTAGATATTTTTGTTACATAATTTCCAGGGATTATGTAACAAGATACTAGTGAGTTAAGAGATTACAAATGGTTATCGCAAGGTTTAGCAGCGGCCATTTGTCTGTTGTGTACATCGTTTTGCACCTCGTTTTAAATTTGTTTGTCGTCGCTAAAAAAAAACTTTTTATACTTATTCACGTTTGTAACTTAATTCTGAAAGTGAATGGGTGGGAGAACCGATAAAAGATAAAACTAAAATCACTTTGTTGAATAAACTGTATTGGATATCACTTGCTTATGTGATATATTTATTAACTTGCATATACTGGTTAATGAAAAAAGAATAATTCTGTTATACAGCACTATCTCGCCTATTAACATCTCTCCAACAAGCCAGAGAACTGCCATCAACTGAAGAAGATCTGGGGTTCCTAAGTAATTTGCTTCAGTCTAAAGAACTACACGCTTTAGTAAACGTTCATAACAAGATAATCAGCAATGGAGCTAGTGATAAATTTTTTCCTATGTTATCTACTTCGATGCATGTTATGTTCGATGTACTGGAAGTCTTAGCACCTAAAACACAACTATCGGAGGACTGTAAGGAGCTGTTTTATTTGTTACAAAGACCTCATGTTCAGGTAAATACAATTTTATTTATTATGTAGTGATAAACAATAGTTTACTATACTTAGTTGATTCTCTTGTACCGCTCTATGCAGTGCCGAAGGTTTAACTATGCAGTATAAGTATAAGTAAGCTTGAACTGTGTACGTGTAAGTCGGGCATATTTCGAAGTTTTTCCGAACTGAGCTGAGCTTAAAAAAATCCGAAACTTTCCTCCTCTATTTCCCAATCATTACATGGGTGTTAACAATATTGCATGAAGCCAGAATTCAGTTTGCTTCTTGCAAACACAGAAGTTGAAAAATTAACATTATTTTTTACGTACCATTTTAAAAACGCTAATTTATGTAATTCGTCAGAATTAGTTGCAATTAATGCAACCCTACTGTATTTACTTATTGTTAAAAAGCCTGCTGAATACAAAAGAAAATGAAAATATGTTCAAATAACAGTTGATTATTACAAAAATAGATTTTTATCATTGAAACATCGTTATGTAATGAGGCCAGAGTGTGTAAGAGATAGAGAGTCCGTTAAATGGGGGAAAAGTTGCGTAATCAAAGGACCAACAATGTCCAATTTAAAAATCAAGGCTAACTTAATCAGTTTTTAAAATATTTGAAAAAAACTAAAATTTTGGAAAATCGTTTTTATTTAATTTTGACCTTATTTGAGGAGATATTGAAAAACGGAAAACACCTTCTCATGGCCACTTTTTGCCCTCTATCGAATACCTGAAATACATTTTTGATGCAAAGTTTTGGTATTCCAGGGCCATCATCAAGTTCATTTTCTTAAATACGGACCTGGATTTTTACGTTGCATCAAAAATGTATTTTAGGTATTCGATAGAGGACAAAAAGTGGCCACGAGAAAGTGTTTTTCGTTTCTCAATATCTCCTCACATAAGGTCAAAATTAAATAAAAACGATTCTCCAAAATTTTAGTTTTTTTCAAATATTTCAAAAACTGATTAAGTTAGCCTTGATTTTTGAAATGGACGTTGTTGGTCCTTTGATTACGCAACTTTGCCCCCATTTAACCGACTCTCCATCTCTTACAGTTTTCAAGATCCCCATGCATACACGCGAATTTGAATCACACTGTATATAAACAGATCAATATGTGCACCCATTGTATTTTATATAAAGCATAGTACTATTATTAACTGGAAGTGTTGTGAATGGCAGACAAAAGCATTGCCTCATTCACGGGAATTATAACACAGATGTGATCTTGGTTGTATGAATAGAATTAATACGTTGTCTATACTTGCAAAAGCATATTGGTTTTCTGTATTTTTCTAAATATAAATAACTGTATAATTTGTACCAAGCATTCTAGTAATTCTTCAATTTCTTAGGGTTTGTTATGCGCCCACGATGCCATAGCACAAAAGGACTACTATCCGCATTTGCCTGATATACCAGTGGAAGTGGACGAAGATGAAGAAACTATTAAAATTGTTCAGCTGGTTAAAAGCAACGAACCCTTGGTGAGCGCTTGATTTTTGTTTTAATAATCAGGTTGTAAGTATCCGATTGAAAACTAGTAGCTGCAAGTTTTGTCATCAAAATTTAATTAAACTAGTTTTAAAGGTTTTTGAATGTAACGATTTCTTTCTTTGTTTGCAAAGTCTGGCGCTCAGAGTGCTGAGCCGATTGTTGTAAGTATTCATTATAAAAACAGATCTTTTTTTCTTCATCATGTTCAAACCTTTTTTCATTCACACCCATTTAAAAGCTACACTTCTGTTTTATCACTCTTTCAAATCGTACACTTTTTTAAACCGAATTTAAATGCTTTTTAATTTTAAATAGGGAGCCACCATTAAAACAGATGAAGAGACTGGAAAAATTGTGATAGCTAGAGTAATGCACGGAGGGGCTGCCGATCGATCGGGTTTGATTCATGTGGGTGATGAAGTGGTCGAGGTTAATTCAATTAATGTAGAAGGCAAAACACCAACTGATGTACTAACTATACTTGTAAGTTAATTTGCGGAACGAAATACAAGGTAGATAATCGATTTTTTTTACAGCAAAATTCCGAAGGTACTATTACTTTCAAACTAATACCTGCAGATGGAAAAGGCAACGTAAGGGAAAGTAAAGTTAGAGTGCGTGCGCATTTCGATTATTGTGCAGCTACTGATCCTTACATTCCATGTAAAGAGGCGGGACTTGACTTCGTAAAAGGAGATGTGTTACATATTGTTTGCCAAGATGATGCTTACTGGTAACATTTTTGTTATTTATAGCAATTTGATGCATTTTATTCTTATATTTAGAAGCTTATTATGTAGCACGTAACTAATAGTAGAGCAGGAACGATTTTCATATTAAAATGCACAGTTGAATTTATTAGTCCTAAATTGTAATTAATAACAAATTTGTAAATGTATTTGTTCCGAGTATACAATAAGAGGTTTGATCAAAAATAGACTTGAACCAATTTTGTAAGTTGGTCTTCTTTACCTGAAAGATTTTTAAATGAACTTGACTGAAAAACAGCATCTTTGCGAAACTTCGAATTAAACAGAAATGTAGCACTTTCTGCAAAATGCTGCCGTGAGTTGAACCACTGCAAGTTTAAGAAGTGCAGGGTGACCATATTTTACAAGCCGGCACACTTTTGTGAAAAGCGCAAAAATTAATTGTTGAAGTTTGCTTGAAAATGACAAATTTATTTGACACAAAATAGTATATTATGTAACAAACACAAAATAGTATATTATGTAACAAGCGCAAAATGATGCAATAAGTTTTTCATTTGAAGCACATGCTGATCTTGGATGTTTTTGATGTTGTTAATTTGATTAAAAAGCAAAGAATTGTTTTTACATAAGATATTCACATGTTGTTTGTACCTCTTCCCAAGCGGGATGAACACTCGTCCAATTAAAAACTGAAAAAGGTGATAGTGAAGTCATACTCTTTGCAAGTCATATAAAATTCACTCACTTTGCTTTGCTGAAATTTTAGTTTCAAAGATTTCATCACTTTTTCAAATGTTTTTAACACTATTTGGAACAAATTTATGCTTGCACCTTTCTTTAATAATTAAAAGAGTGTCCTATAATGTTGAAAGAACTTCAATAACGCTCTTTTTGCTTCCTTCGATGTTCAGTGTGCCTCTTGAAAAGTACTCCAGCTGACTGTGTAGAAACCAATAATAAGCTTCACTTAATGGATTAATGGATGAAGAAGAACTTAATGTATTCTACGAACAATTAAAAAAAAGCACTTAAATCAACGAAAGCACACGAAAACAATATTATTCTGGGAGATTTTAACTCTCAGATAGGTGCTGGAAAAGTTGAAAATACTGTAGGTGGTTATGGTCTGGGAAAAAGAAATAATCGCAAAAATCTACTAGTGGAATTTTGCCAAGATGAAGGATTTGTAACTAAAAACATGTTTTTCAAATTACCATGTAGGAGATGGAAATCTCCCCAGGATGGAAAGGGCAGAATAGTAAAGAACCAGATAGATTATGTATTAATTAACAAAAGATTTAAGAATTCAATAACTTCATTAAAACCACAGTCCCCAATAAAGCTTAATAAAACAACAAAAGGATGGGATATAAAAAATTAAAAGATGAAAGGAATAGTTATTTGCGCTACAAGTTATGGTAAGTGAACTTTTTTATCCGAGGTGGTAATTTGTGGACCGAAGCGCAGCTGAGGTCCATAAAGCCACCGAGGATAAAAAAGAAACTTACCTACGCGTTGCGCATTACGTTTTTCTCACTACCACAAAATAAAATTCATTAATAATTTAACAAAAATTGTGACGTTTATATTTATGACAGTTTAACGGCGCTGTTGCTATGGTACAAACAAACACATAAACGCAATTTCTGTTTTCAGTAACGAAAAGAATGAAATCAAACATTTTGTAAATACACCTTCATTTAACATTCAACGTTGTTCCAATTGTAAAATTAGTTTTAATATTAATAAATAAGCACGTATTCTCCATTATAACTATTTATTTTTTTTATATCCGTTATGGTGTAGAGTTATGGGGTACCATGCGCGGAAAGTGACCTGGCGCGGTAAATCGTCTTTTTTCCCTTAGATACAGTCTGTTTTTGTTCAACTAAATGTTTTAGTTTCCATTATTGTCGACTTTTTGACAATGAAATGTCAATTTACCAAGGTGGTAGTGAGAAATAGTAATTTGTAATACAAGTGTTGAAAGCTTGCGTTTGCCACACGAATGTGAAGTTTGCAGCACGAACGCTAGTGAGTGCTGCAGTCACATGAGTGTGGCAAATACAAGCTTTCAACACATGTATTACACACTATTTTTTCTACAACCACAAAAAATTTAAATATTTCTGCAAAATCAAATCTGACATTCATCAAATGTCATTTATGACATTTTGATTTGCGTGCGGAAAGTAAACAAATTAGCGTGTGGAAAGTTTACTTTCCGCACGCAAATCAAAATTTGAGTGTGGAAAGTTTACTTTCCGCACGCAAATCCAGATTAATCCAGATTTGCGTGCAGAAAGTAAACTTTCCGCACGCTAATTTTCACTTGTTCGGCAAACACTCATTTTCAATACTCGTATCTATGGAGACGAAGTCTGAAAATCTCACTTTCCATGGTGGTTGTAGAAAAAATTATAAAAGACATAGTAGAAACAATTATGGTTCAACATGGAGATGTAAATGTAAAAAGGGAAAAACTTTAAGACGACATAAAGGATATTTGTGAACACAACTTGAAAGCCGACAAAGGGAAGAAGAAACAAAAATACCTAGATGACAGACTTGATCTTACGATTAATGGAAGAAAGTAGAGGCTCTAAGAATATAGATCAAGGAAAATATAAGGAAATACAGAAAAAGATAAAGGAAGCTAAAGAAAAATGGATGATGACGAACTGCGATGAAATAGAGATGCTACAATTAAAACAAGACAACTTCAACCTTCACAAAAAAAAATTGTAAAAATAAAATAAACATATTGTTGGACGAAGAACAAAATAGTAACAGGCGTGGAGCAAAACTTAAGTGTGGGAAAAATATATTAAAAAAACTGTTAGACCAAACTATTCAGATACCTACCGGAGAAAGTGATTCGGGTCCAAAAATACTGAAACATGAAGTAATGAAGGCTTTGAATAGAGCAAAATTAGGAAAAGTAATAGTCCCTGATGCTATACCTGTAGAAGTATTAAAATTATTAAACGACAAAGGCATAGGTGTGATATGCGATCTGTTTAACGCGATTTACGACTGATTGGCTGAAATCTACCGTTATTACTATTCCTAAACAAGTAAATACAAAAACTTGCGATCAGTATAGAACCATAAGCTTAATGAGCTATGTACTCAAGGTATTTCTCAAAATAATACACAAAGGGATATACCAGAAATGTGGAACAATGATTGCAGAAAATCAGTTTGGATTCCGCAATAATGTGGAAATAATTCGTTACCTAAGTTTTAGTTCAGCAGTGCAAGGATGTGAACAAAGCCTTCGACAGAGTACAACATCACGAAATGATCGACATTCTGAAACATATCGAAATAGACAATAAGGCCCTGGACTGGAAGCAAACAGCAGCAGTTCCAGTAGAAAATCAAACTAATTCATTCATAGAAATAAAGGGAGGAGTCTAGAACCACTAGAAACAGCTTCAACAAAGAAGTTCGACAAACAATTAAGCGTAGGAAACTATGGAATTTTTATAAATTCTTATTTTTATATTTCTGAATATTTTCTTATTTTTCAATACGACCTTATTGCTATAATAAGCCCTGTTTCCCCCCATTTGTAGCCTTTCTTTTACTTCTTGGGGTCTATCATTCTTATTATTTATTTTTACACCTTCGAAAACATATGCATCCTGCATCCCTGTAAAAACATCTTGCTTTTTATTTGTTTGTGGCTAATGTATTTCGTTTTCTTGGTGCTTATCGTTAGTCCTCTTTTTTAGTTTCCTTTTCTATCTTCTTAAATGTTTCCTTTAATTTCCCTTTGCTCCTTGCTATTATCACCACCTCATCAGCATATACAATCACTTGTACTTCTTTGTTTTTGATTGTTCTGTGAATCTCAATTGTTCTTACTATGTTTTCTGGTAAATTGAGCAGCGATGCTGATTTATTTCTGGATGGTCCAGGTTGTACAGCCATTGTCGCGAATAAATATTACTAATAGGCTTGAAAGTTACACTAACACCGAGTGTGATCACAGTGCACCACCCTCTGCGTAAAGCAACATACTCAAGGAGATGTAGATTTAAGGTATTGAGATGCTGTAGGCAGTATCACGAAGATTGGGAAAAATAAATAATAATGTCGCGGTGACCGCACGACGGCGGTTGAGGGTTAAAAATAAAATGCTTCAGCATACTGCAAAATAGTAACAAAGTAAAATATGAAAATCGTTTTAAAGGATTAGAAATCTACGATTTTTATTTCAAGGTTTCTCAAGCTATTATGTGAGTTTGTGCACTTTTGCATTAGGATTTAAGAAATGCCCATTTTTGAGATAATAATTTTAATAGTAAATTAGTTGGTTTGAGTAGTTTTTTTGATCGATCCTCATAGCCTTTTGTGTTTCTCTTAATAATATATGTTAATGTAAAGGTGGCAAGCACGTAAAGAAGGGGATCGTAACATGCGAGCAGGTCTTATACCAAGCAGGGCTTTGCAAGAAAGAAGAATAATTCACGATAGAACGCAATCACAGAAAGATAACGATAACGGTTAGTGCTCAAAATGTATTTCAAGCAGATGATTCTAATTTTCCAAGCTTGCTTTTTGTACCGCTGATGCATGTAGTTTGTATTGTAGATATACTTTAGTCACATAATCAAGTAATATGCACCACTAACAAGGCCTATGTGGCCATAGGGCTGTGCTCTGTTTCAGCTTTGCCTGTTCTAACCTGCAGCCAGTCCCCGAAATCCCCTCGTTGTGCATCCAAACCTAAAACTAAAAAGATTATGTATGACACAGCTGAGAATGATGACTTTGACCGAGAGCAAATTGCTACTTATGAGGAAGTAGCCAAGCTGTATCCTAGACCTGGATTGTATCGGCCCCTCGTGCTTATCGGTGCCCCTGGAGTTGGTCGAAACGAGCTCAAACGACGCCTTATTGCTACTAATACTGAGAAGTATAAAACGCCTATTCCGTGTAAGCATTATTTTAAAATTATAAAACTTAGATGATATTTAAATTAATCGTTAGATACTTCTCGACCTATGAAACCTGGCGAAGTAAACGGTAAAGAATACTTCTTCGTAACTCGCGAGAAAATGGAGGAAGATGTAGAAGCAAGTAAGTTTATAGAATTTGGTGAATATAAAGGAAACCTATACGGAACATCGGCGGAGAGTGTAAAAGCTTTAGTTAATTCCAGTTACGTTTGTATCTTAAATCCTCATTATCAGGCATTAAAAATGTTACGAATACCTCAATTAAAACCGTACATCGTTTATATTAAACCACCTCTGTTAGAAATACTGAAGGAAACTAGAAACGCAGTACATGCTAGGTCAACGTTTGATGTGAATAATTCAAGAGGTTTTACGGTGAGTACAATGCTGTTAAAATCGTATGCGTTTTTATTTCTGCTTGTTTTTAGGACGAAGAATTTAATGATATAATCAAAGCTTCTGCTCGCATAGAATTTTTATATGGTCATCTTTTTGATGACGCAATTGTTAATGAAGACTTAGCCGTTGCATTTACTCAACTAGTTGCTGCTGCCAATCGTGTGGAAACAGAACCACTGTGGGTGCCTGCATCGTGGGTTCAGTGATTACTAAAATATGCTTTAAAAAGCCAAAGAATATTACATATTGTACAAATCATATTATGATACCCTCTTATTTAAATGTTATTAATGCATTCGTTGCACTGAATATTTTATATAAAAGCGATGATTTTCCACAACTATTAATCACCTAACATTTGGGGCCAGTCTACTATAATTTTAGCCGTTTTCAACCGCATACAATCATTAGATTCTTGTAAAACTTAGAACATTTAATTAATTGATGTTGAGCATAAAATACGAGACTGGCCGTAACAATGTTAATATTACCCTAAGCCCACATATTTCATATTTCATTCATATTTCTCCAGTCCTTTATTACGTATAGTTGATCGTCACAGGCGATTATAAATCGTGATCGCCACTGATTGTTCAAATCTACACTCATATTCATCAAGTGGTTTAACGTATAACAAATGTTTGAATGAGTTATTAACGATTTACAGCTCGAATACCAAAACAAATAAGAATCATGTAACCTTTGATGAATTTGCTAGTTAATAAAGGACGTAGTAGCCAGTAATTTCCACGATTTTACAGAAATTGAATTCACGGAATGAAATGCATTGATTGCAAGTGGTTAAACAATAAACAAAGTCCGATGTTTAAGATGTTAATATGTGAATTGAGTTTCTGTTTTTTAACCCTTAATCACCTTTAACAAGTTGTTAGATTATTGTTAAGACTCTGTGTAGCAAAGATCATGTTTTATTGATGATTTTTACTAGGCTGTCAATTTTTAATTTTTCATACGATAACCGGTTATCATAATTTCCAATCGGTTTTGGTCGGTTTTGATCATTTGTCGGTGCTCGGATTTAATAGATTGCCGGCTATAACCGTATTCGATTTATAATTCTTATTATTTAACCGGTTTTTAATACCGCATTTTGCGTAAATCAATTGTTTAAATCTCCAAATGTTTGAAATTTGTTCAGCAATTGAAAATTAATATATATCCTTTGGAAATCGGAAACAAAATCGAGTGAAAACACAATACCTACATTGTAAGAGTGTTTTATTAATCAATGTCCGATAAATTAATTTTGACAAAAACCCAATTAATGATTTTTGTTGGGTTTGTTAACAGTAATAACCGGTTAACGGATTAATCGGTAATCATTGACAGCTCTAATTTTTACACAGCGTTTTTTTTTAACGTTAAGTAATTTTCGTGCAAATCAGGGAGTTGCCTGTTGTAATTAATTGTAGCTAAGTGTTGTTTTAAATATTAAAGCAATTAGGGATAATAATTAAATAATTATAAGTTGTTATTTCTTTTTAGATTAAAAACCTTTAGATATTTAGATGTAAACACTGCCATTTCATACTTGAATTCTAAATTGATGTTTACTAGATTAGTAAGTTTTTGGTCAATGTTTAATTGAGTAAAAGAACTTGTTGATTCTGTTAATTCCATTAACTCTGTATTTGTCCCGTAGGTTAGAGGTGGGAATGAGAGCTTGAGCTCGGCTTGAGCTTTGAGCGTGGCCGAGTCAAGCCAAGCTTGTTCTAAATCACTTGCAAAACTCGGCAGGCTTGAAGCTGGGTAAATACTCGAAATTCAATTAAATTCAAGAAATTGGTCAGGTATTTTCGTGCTCCTCAGTGGAGGCTTGAAACTCGGTAATTTTGTCTAAATTGCTTGCAAAGCTCGGAGCTCGTTGTAGACTCGAAGCTGGGTAAATGCTCGACATTCAATTAAATTCACAAAATCTTTCTTCGTGCTCCTCCGTAAAGGCTGAAAGCTTGGTAAAGGTTCAAAGCACAAAGCTCGGGAACAGCTTGAAGCTTGGTAACCGAGCCGAGCCAAGCTTAGAAAAAACTAAAAATTCCCACCTCTACCGTAGCTAATAGAACATATACATACATAGCTTTATTCTATAAGTGCAATTTTCTTTTCTGTTGTTTCTTTTAGTGTAATGGATAGATTTTTAGTACTGTTGGATCATAAACCGATGGTCGTCAGTGAAGCAACAACCAATTTTTTATTTACATTTTCAGTGATTATTTAATTATTTATGACGAATTTCCTTTTGTAACTTCTTAAATTATTTAAACGAATGTAACGTTGTTGTTCCATTTACGTTTCGTCAATTTATGATGCAGCAGTAAAGGTTGATTCAGACTGGCTGCTGTGGATGCGGTTTGGTACGCATTCAGGCTGATCGCAGCGGTTCAACAGTGAGTTTCATTCACTGCATATTTGTAAATCTGCATTTAAATTGATTTTATATAAAAGTGTTTGTAACTGGTACATGTAGTTCCGATTACGGACTAGAATTTAATATGTGCTTTTATCTGATACTACCAACAAAGAAACAAGATTCGGAAGACATTATTTGATGGATTCAACTTTGATACAATTTCTTTTTAAATTTGCCTTTTTAATTTAAATTTAATTGTCCCAGCGTTAAATCGTAAAGTTCTTCTTATTCTTCTTTTAGGTGTTTGTAGCCTCCATGACGATTTTACGGTATCGATCCCTGGCTTGTGTGGCGTGTAAGAGTTCTTCAGCTGACAGACCCGTCCACTGATGAAGGTTCCTAAGCCGATTCTTCGTTCTTTTCTTCTGCATTTGTGTGCTTTTCTTTTGCATTCGGAGGCATACTGCATTATTATTATTTTGTCAATTTAGCACATACTGTTCTTGTTGAACCAGACGGATTTTGTCAGATACCATCGACTGACCGGTGTCGCACTGCATTTGCAATGCTGGTACTATGAATAAGCACATTTAAAAGCCCAGAATCTTTACATGTGCGGCACCGAACCACCACCAGTCCGCAGCCGCCAATCTGAATCAACCTTAATACACAAATAGAGTGAAGAAGTTTAAATTTCAATAGTTTAGTAATACTGTGTGGGCAAACAGTGGAAAGGTACATAGAACAGGTTCACCATTTTCATTGTAATTAAATAAGTAGTTCTTGAACAGTTGTTATAATGAGATAGGCGACAGTTTCACACTTGATAGTTGATCATAGACATGAAGATTTTGGTTATGTTAATAATTGGTAATTTTTAGTTTGGTATAAAGAAGTCGATCGTTGTTAAAAAATTCCATTAAAAATCGTTGGATAATAGCTGCTTTCAATAACGTATTCTACTAATTAGATTTATAAACTTTGCTTACACTAAATCTATCACTTCTTCCTGTAGAGCTTTTTTTAGTAATATGTTTTAGTTGATTTGTATAAATTCGACTAAATACCTCGTTAAAAAATTTTAAAAAAGTTTCGGCAGTAATGTGCTGTGAAGTCTGTTGAAATTACCGTTTATCAGTATTGCGAATACTTCCCTTGTAGGACTTTGACTGGTTTATTATATATAAAATGTTGTGTGCTAAGCAGGATAGTATAGAACCTGAAAAGTATTTTTTTCCAGTAGAACAGAATCTATCTTAAAATAATAGTTATTCTTTTAAAGAACATTGCACTGTTGGTAAATTTAGAACTAGTCCTATACTAAATTACAGTAAGAGTTATTTCCGATCATAATTATTATTTTCAGTCTGTTTTTAATCAGTAACTATTTCTTCATTATTAATTAATAACAGAAAATTGTTAAAATTATGTAACGGAAAGGATATTCGCCACATGAGATGTGCCAACACCTATAAAATATTTGCACTTCTACAACACATTTTCTAACGCTTTTCTTAAAGTTTATGGAGTGCATTGTTGTAAATAAAGTTTGTTGTAATTTGTAAGCAAAAAAATTAAATTGAAAGGGTAGAAATCCCTGTTTAAAAAAAAGGTTGAATTACTACTTCTGTACTTACCTATAAGATTTCTTGCTGTTAATTTTTTTATTTTATCCGCTAATTTTAAAAGTTTTACGTATTCGATGCCCTTAATATAAATTGCTATTTTATTGAATTGAGTGTTTTAGTAAACCTTTTATCTCTGTATCTGTATCATCTTTTTTGTACCTTTTGGTTTTCGAGGATATCTACATACAGCGTACCATGGGTAGAGTGTGTGCATTTAGGATATTCTTAATCTATCTGTTAGATCTGTATTTGGTGTAGAGCGTCGTAAATTTAGTGCCCAACGACGACACCAGAAAAGACTTACTAGGCAGAAATGCCTCCGTGGTTTGCCTTTGCATTCCGAAGGAAGGGGTCAGATGTTTCAACACATATAGACTGTTGTAGCAAGCAAGCAAAAACATCTGTCATAGATATTGTTTGTTATTGGCGAGAGATCTTTAGTTTAAAAATTTACCTAGCCATGATTTCATTCTATCTTTGTTGTGCTACCCATATTGTTTAAGTCTTCCTTGTTGCACTCATTAATTTTTGTATGTTTAGATTGGAATTCGGACAATCTATATATTATATTATACGATTATACCAGGTGATTCACGTAAGACGCGCCCCTTAAAAGCTTCAAATGCAACCCACCATACGAGGATTAACATAGATCAAGGTTATATATGAAATTGTAAGTTGGGTTGCCTATTCCAGTTGTTAAGGGGCGTGTCCTACGTGAATCACCCGGACCCGGTACATACAGTGCAAATTTTGTTACTATGAACATAGCAGACGATATGACCAATTTACAAATGCCGAAAATTTGACGTTGACAGTTAACGAATTTTTGTCAACAGAAGATATGGAGCAAATTTTCAAAACGGAATAACTCCATTTTTGCCCATTTTGAGATATAGGTGGCATTGCCTTCCTGAGTGTGAATTACAGGTTCAGAGTAAAAGTTTTCTTTCAAAAGTGAAGTAATCCCATAGTAATAGGGCAGGAAAAATGAGGTGATTTATCAAAAGGGAATAAATCCTCTAAAATGTAGTTTAAAAAACGGAATAATTCCAGTTGTGTTGAAAATGGAATAATTCCACTGCAAGTGCTGTGGCTGTGTCTGTGCTACGATCTTTTTTGTCTTGTAAATGTAATAATTGTTTCTGTAACGATGGAACTTGGAGGTGGTATTTGTTTATACGGTTGAAAAGATATAAACTGCTGATTAATAAACATTTAATTATATTGAGCAAATACACACTTCATTACACTTTGCAATGCTGTCCCCTTACTACTCTGCACATCACCAGATGGCACTAAACAATACTACGGCAGAATTGTCGTATATACATTATTCTACAACAGGTGGTGAGGTGATTGTAGGTGAAGCTGGAAGCGACAGAGGTACTAGGAAACGACAAAGAAACGTCACCAAACAAGAAAAGGCGAAGTCTATCAGGTTAGCGGTGCTTTTTTAAAAGTAGGGTTATGTTAGTCTTAATTAATATTATTTGATATTAATTAATTTACAAAAATTACGTCGGCCTTGACGTCTTTTTGGGTATACGTAAATAGGCCTATGTTCCCATTTCATAAATTTGATTGGTCCTTGATTTGCTTATGTTCGCATTTCATAAATTTGCACTGTATAAATAGCTATTTGTATTACTAGGGAGGAAAGTGTAAGATTGCCTCCCGCAGATGGTTTTTATGCACGAGCGAGCGATAGCGAGCGAGGGCAGAAATATAATCTAAGGGAGGCGATAACACTTTCCTCCAGAGTAATACACATGATTTTTTGGCCATCTTCACTAAACGAACCTGACATTATTAATGTTGACAACTAAAAATATGACATTTTACTACAAAACTCGGTTTCATTAAAAAAAACTCGTAGACAGCTTGAGTAGGTATATGTTTCCATGGTGACTGTACCATTAATATTAATCGTAAAACATGTTTACTCATTTTGCCACCCGTTTCTAATGGCAACGGGAGGCAAAGTACCTCCCGGTGCTAACTGTCGGGTGACAAACGTCTACTTTCGATGTCAAAAATTCATTTCACAAGGTATGGAAAATGTCACTTTCGAACAGAGGTGGCTAAAATAGTTATTTGTACAACTAGTAATGAAAGCAATACTTTTTTTCATGAGTTTGAAGTTTGATGCACGACGGCGAAGCCGGAGTGCTTCAATCAAACGAGAAAGAAATTTTAATATAGTAATTAAATTATGGCCTATTATGAAAAACTTACGAAAAGGGACTTGCACAAGACATCGATCAACAATGTATTGATTTTCGCATGTAGCGGGGTAGGTTTCAATATTACCTTCCTATGCATGTATCGACCCTTTTGCAAATTTGTATAATTTTGGCGTGATCTTTATTTAACTTTAGAAAAAATTGCGTACAAATTTTTAAAAACTGATTAAAGATAGGCAACCCAACATTCACCGACTCTGTCAATGTCACTGTCAATGTTTACAAAGAGGTTTAAGAGATTAAAAATCGGTATTCGCAAATACTTATACCATAGATAAATTAACCAAGATCTCTGACCTACGGTTACGTTTTTCGTCGCCTGCGTTGATTAAAAACGGAGTTTATAAAGCCTGCCGAATAGCAAAAATGGCCATTATGCAAATTTTTGCCACTGCTTGCTTTTGGCGCTAGTTATCCATCGTTGACAGCTGTCAACTGGCTTTGATTTTTTACGATTTACAACAAATACGGGTTATTGGATGTTTAATATTTAGTCCAGAAAGTGTATAACAATATAAATTTCAATTTTAGACAGGTTTTCAAAACCTTATGAGACTGTGTAAAAAATTAACTAAATAAGAGTGTAAGAAGGGTGCAGATACTTACTACTTTTCCTCAGCACAAACCAAGAAGACTTTCGAGGAATTGGACTGGTTATTTAACCTAAATATAAAACTAAATCTGTAGAATTATGGCAAGGAGGGATACATCAAGACATTTTTAGAACGTACTTTTTGTTGTATAACTAAACGAATAACCAAAAATTAACAAATTTAAATTAGAAATACAGCTGTCAGTGAAAGGATAAGTAGCGCCACGGAGAAAATTTGAACTAGTCGATTAACTGTCAAACGGCCCTATTCGGCAGGCTTTATAAACCCCGTTTTGAATCAACGCAGGCGACGGTAATAGGGCAGGAAAAATTAGGTAATTTATCAAAAGGGAATAAATCCTCTAAAATGTGGTTTACAAAACGGAATAATTCCAGTTGTGTTCAAAATGGAATAATTCCACTGCAAGTGCTGTGGGTGTGTCTGTGCTACGATCTTTTTTGTCTTGTAGGTAAATGTAATAATTGTTTCTGTAACGATGGAACTTGGAGGTGGTTAGGTGATTGTAGGTGAAGCTGGAAGCGACAGAGGTACTAGGAAATGACAAAGAAACGTCACCAAACAAGAAAAGGCGAAGTCTATCAGGTTAGCGGTGCTTTTTTAAAAGTAGGGTTATGTGAGTCTTAATTAATATTATTTGATATTAATTAATTTACAAAAATTACGTCGGCCTTGACGTCTTTTTGGGTATACGTAAATAGGCCTATGGTCCCATTTCATAAATTTGATTGGTCCTTGATTTGCTTATGTTCGCATTTCATAAATTTGCATTGTATAATAGTATATTATACACGACGCTATAATGTATGCTATTATTACCGAGGATAATGTTTGCAACACGAGCGAGCGAGTTTTGCAATTATCCGAGGTAATAGCAGCCATTATAGCCAGTAGTATACTATACTTTATCCTCGACTACAAAATACTAAGAATTTTTAATTAAAATTAAAATTAAAATTTAAATAACAACATAACCTATTTCAATGACAACATAACCTATTTCCTTCATTATACACCATAGACAATGATGTTACCAGGACACCGTGCATAATGAAATGATGTTACCATGACACCGTGCATAATGATTTCAGTGTATAATGGATAGCATATAGCATTATGAGTGACCAAACACATGAATAATTGACAGATTATTTACTAGTCGTGGATAAGAATATATTATTAATACAAATTTATTATTATTACAATTTATATTATATGAAATTATTATTACCTATTACAAAAAAAATTAGCTAGAAGTAGAAGGTGGCTCTTCATTTTAATTCTTATTCCAAGAATATTTTCCTGCTGAGCTTATTCTTTGTATCAACTTTTTATCTTTTACAATATTTAAAGCTTTGAAATATTATTGCAAAATAGATACCTTCTTGTCTCACGCGCAATCGCCAACGATAAACAGAAATGAGCCGCACCGCCGACTAACGAATGCCGCCATCGGCTACCGACCCCCACCACTTGCATACATCAACTTATACGAATGCGTAAAAACGTTGTAGCCGAAGATTTCTATGTATTATGCTCATTTTTTTAAATCCTGATAAATAATAAAATAATAAATCATCATTGCGCGGTTTTATTAACGCGTTTTATTTTTTCAAAAAACTGGACAAACCTGAAATATTTGCCAAAAAAACGGGAAAATCAATATATACGAAAAATACGGGACTGTCTCGGTGAAAACGGGACGTATGGTCAGCCTATTTATAAATAGAATCTGGACGACGGACCTTTCAATAAAAACTTTTGGCATGAAATTCCGGACACGAATCGGATTTTGGAATATATTATGTAGATACAACGGAGTTCTGTAAAAACCAAATCAAAACTGGTCAATGAATGTCGAGTGGCCCTGGAAAGGTTCGGCTCAACCAACTGGGTTTGACTAATCTGGGTGTTCGGTTACAGTAGGTAACATTCCAGGCAACGAGGAGGCCGACCGTCTGGCCAAGGAAGGCTCCTCGGAACCCTTTTTAGGCCCTGAACCGGTCCTCGCTCTATCTAAAGCAAACATTTAGCAAGCAATTAGAGATTGGACTCATTCTTAGTTCATCTCATATTGGGCTTCGCGCCCTGGACTGAGACAAGCGAAGCTACTCATCTACAGACCTTCAAAAATTAGGTCCGAACAGCTTCTTAAGTTCAGTAAGAAGCACTTCAGGATAGTCACAGGCTTCATTACGGGCCATGGCCTCTTTAAAAGACATTTGCATCTGATGGACCTCTCCGAGGGCCCAAGTTTCAGATTCTGCAACGAAGTGGATGAAGCCTTCATCTCGTTTTGCGATGCCCCAGACTAGTTCTGAGGCATCGCCTACTTGGAACCGGTCTTCCAGAGTCCGACGATACACGGAGCGCCCCTATGAACGTGATCCTGGCCTTTGGACTAGGTGCCGGTCTGTATGAAGGCTTCTCTTAAATTGCGACCGATACACAATTGACCTAGGCCTAGGGCATGAGAAGACGAAGGGACGAATAAACAATGCAAAGGCGGAAGGGAAGAAAGACGAAGTAAGAAGACTTTATAAGGAAGACAACGTTGCAGTCAAAAGAAGTGCCAGAAAAGATAAGCGCAACTGCATAGAAGAGCTAGCTCGAAAAGCTCAGTCTGCGACGATTAAGAATCAATAGAGAACTGTATAAAATAACAAAGCAAATAGCTAACAAGAATTACATACATGATTGATCAATGAAGGTAAACAGCTTCCTGCAGAAGAAGAACAGCTAAGAAGATGACATGAACGCACGCTGAACCAACTGAGCCACGAGGCCACGACAGCGGGGAATTGTATGGGGTCTGCAAAAAAAAGGCCTGGATAATGCTGATGAGCGATGACATACGTCTATTGTCACATACTTTCAAAATGATATGAGAAATAAATTAAAACAGCTAGAAGAAGAATCAGCCAAAGTGGGACTAAAAATAAACTTCAGGAAAACCAAGGAAATACGCATCAACATCCAATGCAACAACAGATTTTACTGTCAAAATCAACCAGTTGCAGAGATCGAAAGCTTCACTTATCTCGGCAGTATTATAACGAATGTACAAAGCAGAATTAAAAAAGCAAGGGCATTCTGCAAATTCAACAAGATCTGGAATTTGCTGCAATACGCCACCAACTCTTGTTCAACACAAATGTCAAATCAGTATTATTGTATGGCTGTGAGACTTGGAAGGCCACAAAAGAAATAATACACAGAATACACGTCTACGTAAACAGATGTACTATCAGCAATAAAGACCTATGGGCAAGGACAAAGGAAGAAAAAATGGAATTGAGTGTGCCACACTCTACGAACTGCTATAGACAGCATTCCGAGAAAAGAGCTCGACGGGAACCCATAAGGGGCAGACCCAAGATGACTTGGAAACGACCAATCATAAAAGAGAATTCGAAGACTTCTACGGCCAGTGTCAGTGGCCCAAAAGGGTTTCGTCTCTGACTTGATTGACAAGTTGAGTTACCATGCTCGTTTAGTGCCCCCAATTCTTCTGTCTCAACAATGCCACGGCCCCGACCTGGAAGACATTCTGTTAACAATAATGAAAGAGAGTGAAAACATGGGAGTCTCCTGGCGTGAAATAAAAATATTAGCCATCAACAGAACCAGATCCAGACGGACTTATGCTCCCACTCATACCGAGTAGGCAACCACCCATACTACTTGCATAAGATTTAGGATGTGTAATATGGGTTGCCTATTCAGAGTCAGTAAAGGGTTTATATTAGGATTTAAAATTGGCATAGTTTGAAAAGGAAGAGTTAATTTAATTTTTACCTGCTTCAATATTAACTTTGAGGTTAACGTGTTTATAAGACAATTACGCTTCCTTAGCCAGCAAAGAGGTAAATTAATGAGAAAAACATAGCCAAAAGCCTAACTATTCAATTAAAGTGAATTTGAAAAACATCGCAGAAGAAACGAAGCCGAACTGTAAGTGAAAAAAAAAAACAGATGAATAGGAAAATATGTAAAAAGGAAAGGAAAGATGGGGGATTTTGAAATGTGATTTTTCTGTATTATTCAGAGGTTAAAGGTTGAATGCTTAAATTTTACTTCTGAAAATAAAAAATCAAGACTTACGAAGAGTAGTATTTATTAGATTATTGAAGTATAAAAATGGAAAAAGGTATGCTATCGAACAGTGTCAGACAAGGTTTTTTCCTTTCTTGGTAACATCTTTAATACCTATTGTAAAATCTGATTTGTTATGTAAATTGATATAAAAATTGTGCATAAAAACTAAAGTACAATTTTATTTTATTAAGCTACGTATCTGACACTTTATTTAATCTTAAGTTCTATTTTCAGTGTAAAAATACATAAACACGCGACGTACATATTACAGGAAAAAAATTTACAGTCTCATTATTTTATTTTTATTTACCTAAATGCTTTTATAAATAAATAATCGAGTAACCTAAATGATCCTGACAGTAACTGAATAACTTAGAATAAATCTAAACAAGAGCTTAGAACTTTGTTAAAGTATTTCAATAACGTAAAGGGGTGGATTAGTAACAACATTTCACCTTGTCCTACTGATATTAGTAGAATGTAGAACGCAATATCCCTCTCTCCATTCAGGGAATGAATTTTTAGTACATGACAATATTTTCATTAAACTAAAATCGCCTGAAATACCCACCTACTGATCCAATTTTCTCGTGAAACTGATCAGGGTTTATAGGTGAAGGTGTTGAGTGCAGGTAAATATTGAAACAGTTTATGGAAATTTATCGTGCATTGTTTTATTCCCTGAGGAAAATTTGCTCTAAATTTCAAAGTACTTGAGAGTTTTCTAGTATAAATTGTTTATAAATCATTTATTAGATCTTCGGTGGATTAATTATTTTTAATTTTAATAATTAAGTCTGCACTTCATAGCTGATTATCAACAAATATATAATAAGATTTAACTGTTTTGGAATTAGCTTTGAATCAGCAGAACGTAGGTTCAAACCTGCATCAAAGCTATTTCTTTTATTTATAGAATTTAATCTATCCTCTAATAATAGTCGATATTACAAAACCTACAAAAATTAATCAAGGAAACCACTAATATCAAATGAACTAATTTTGATAAATTTAACAATTGCAGAACTACAAAAAAATCTGATCAAAACTGATGTTTTCTTTAAAACCAGTTTCACGATCAAACAAGCCATTTAATCTGGTTTAAAGTAAACAACTATTATCATGCAAAGTAGGGAATTCCTTTTTACAACACACTTGTAAAATGTTTCTCTGGAAGTAATATTTTCAGGTATTTCATAACTGCATTGTTTATGTTTGTCCTAGTTTTACAAACTAGAACACGTTCCGTGCTAAGCTTTGATCTTCGTTCTGAAAGGCTTTCCACCTACTACAAGAGTTATAAAATATTCAGTTTATCCGTGTTTTATTCAAGAAAATATTGTCATACAAAAATTTAGTAGTACACATTTACTCAACGCTTTATGCTCGTAAGTGTGTGGTATTTTTTTTTTTGACAAAAGTGGGAGTTTCTAATTTTACATTGTTAGGTTGACTCATTTAACAGTTTAATAGCGCTTTTTAAAATTATTTTTTATTTTAAACAATTTCTGCTCATTAATGTTTTCCTTAAGGGAATTTTACTTGCCCTGTTTTTATACAAAAGGTATAGTTAGATAGTTAAAAGAAGTAGTTGTAAAAGTAAAAAGGAGACTGCAAAAAATATGCAAAAGGAAATTAACAGATCTGAAAAACCCTAAAAGGGATGCAAGAAGATGAGATAATATCGGAACAAAATTATAAAAATTGAGACTCGAAATCTACACAATATATAATAAGTAATAGATTAGCACAGAAAAAACAAATACTTACAGACGAAAAAGCATGTCGTAAAATTACAGTTATTCGACTTGAATATCGAACGGTCCATACTTAAAATTACGTGTATGCGGTTACCCCAACAGATTTAAATACAATACATACTGGCCAAGATTCTTCGACACCCTGTATACCTATCCCCGCCAATATATCACTGCCGCAACATTTGCCAGCTCAACGAATTAATGCAACATTCGAGTATTATTCACAACCTTATATTACTACACAAGTAGCAAGCCAAACTTACAATATTCACCATCACCAAGCTTTTCTGGAAATCAATGGTAAACGGTCACACGCAACAAAAAACGAAGTAGTGTTATTGAAACACAAACTGGATTTGAAAACCAAAACTACTGGCCAGGCGATTCAGTACCAATCAGCAAACTGATATAAAAACCTTCAGGAAGAAGACATGGATTCGAGTAATCTGACTAAGTAAGGAAATAAGGAACCAAAACCACCACCCATATATTCTTTCGGCGATGCGCAGCACTCAGGCAAATTAAGGGATTCCTTCGTTCAGACCGGCACCTAGCCCAAAGGCCAAGATCTTGCCCATAGAGGTGCTTCGTGTATCATCGCGTTCTAGAAGGCCGACACCAAATAGGCAATGCATCAGAAGAAGTAGTCTGGGGTATCGGAGAGGTCCATCAGATGTAGATGTCTTTTAAAGAGGCCATGACCTGTAAGGGGGCCTGCGACAATCCTGAGGTGCTTCCTAGCTTCTGAAGTTCTGTGGATGTCTCAACCCAGGGCGCGAAGCCCAATATGAGAGTGAGTCCAGTCTTGCTTTAGGTAGGCCGAGGGCCGGTTCAGGGCCTAAAAAGGGGGCCGGCCTCTTAGTTGCCTGGAATGTTACTGTGAACAGCTTAGTCGAAACAAATAGAGCTACTTGATGAGCAAACATACAGAACAAATATACAATTAAATCACTAAGCAATGACCAAGTAGCAAGCATTATTATGGCACTAATGAGGGGTAAGGGGCGAGGCAAGAGGGTAAAGCCTGCTCAACTGTCAACCTCACCTGCACGAGTGGTGGTTGCTTTTCGGCCACCCACCCGGTGCCCCCTGCTAGATAACAAACAAGGCTCTGGCGACCGAATCACGGCGGTATAACCGTTTGAACAGGAATTAAGGAAATATAATTCCATCCTAACCCCTCTCCCAACCCGCAATGGCCAGCGTGGTAGAGAAATTGGCTAAAAACCCCGTAAATACATATGATATGATACAAGGCATACAACGGCCCTCAGTCTCCGGCGGCTCAGTGATCCCTGGCCACGATAGCAGCCAGACAAGATTACGAGCGGAGGGTGCGAAGAAGAATGTGTAATCACTGTACTACCCTAAGCAACAGATGCATGGGTATTAACATTCTACTGTGTACATAAGCATCAGGTAACTCAAAGGAACTGGAAAGACTGTCATGTGCTAATTTCGCACTAAGACAACCTATAGGGCGACGTCAAAGTCGGTGGCTCACGGCTAGCAAGCAGTAAAGAAAAGGGGGGTCCGAAACGCTTAACCCTTGAAGTTTAATGTATGTAAGAATTATTTAAAATATGACACGGGATGAATTCATAAGTTCTATCTTAATTTACGTGAGAGGGAATTGAAGGATACCACATTTACTCAAGCTACTGCAAAGATGGTTAACAGCTAAGCTCCCTCAATCGCAATAAAATGGGTGATAACGATAAAACTTCAGTAGTTTTCAAACATGCAACACCAAATCGGTAAACGCCGGGACAGCTCGCACTGTTTCTAAATTGTTATCACTAATACAAATATAATACGCACTGATTTGATTTAAACACTTCGCCCGAATGGATTAAAAAGGGGCGGTTGATGTACTTAAATTACAGACAATAGTTGACTGGTGCCTGTCTACAAGTAATCGGCGATATACGATGTTAAATAGGGTTGAAGCTGGCACAATTTCAACCGGCAAGTACAAGGGGCAGCCTGAAATATTGTTACCTGGGCAAGGGCTTTGGTTGTCAGGGCCCTTGAAAGCGATGGCAGGCTCCTTATAAAGGGGGATGTATCCTTTCCCGGTTATTTGATCCGATACGAAACCATGTGAAAACGGTACTTCACCAAACACTAAACTTCCAACTAAAGTTTCACACAGAAATATATTTTCCGAAACTGTAAGGCACTCTCTATGGGGATCCGACAAACACGTCGTACGATAATTCTCCAAAACTAAAACGAGAGGCTTTTTCGGAATTATTGGCCTAGGAGGCCCGGAACGAAAATTTGCGCGACCGACTTATCTGAAGGCTGGCTGGACTCTAATTTCTCTTTTCTTTTTCGTAAGGTGAACAGAATGTTAGAAAAAGATGCCCAAACGCGCCTTGCCCTACGCGGGGAGGAAATATAGAAACCTTGAGTGGCGCCACTCTGGCGTACCTCGCGATCCGGTGATTTCCCGGACTTTTTAACAAGAAATATACTGAAACCAATATTAGATCATCCTCCGAATTATTTTGCAACAAAAAAGAATGCGCCGATCTGGCGTTCTTTTAGCAGATTCTGCAAGCAAGACGACAAACAAAGATGGAAGACGTAGGAGAGACTATTATGAAATCGAAATGGAGATCGGCTGAATATATCGCTCGAATGGACGAATCTAAGGGGCCTGAAAAACTACAGAATAGAGACCGTGGGGGGAAAAGAGAAGCCGAGGTCGTCCCTTAAAGCGTTGGTATGACGATATTAGAGAGATAGTGGGAAAGAAATGGATAACAACAGCACAGGATCGAATAATTTGGAGGAATTTGGGAGAGGCGTATATTCACAAATGGATGAGAAACGCTGAATAAAGAAGAAGAAGAATGAACGAGAGCACTGAGTTCCCATATACAAACCCAAACAGGTAAAATCTTTTCGAGTAGTATTAAAAATATGCATCGAACCACTGATATAAACCACATCAAACTATTATTAAGCTAGTTCTGAATACGTACCACGTATGTACAACCACGCCAGAGGTCAAACTCGTTTAGCAAGAGGCAGAAGGGTAATGGTAACTCAACTTGTCAACCAAGCCAGAGGCGAAACCCTTTTCCTCCTGAAGAAGCCCCTTAAAAAAGTGGGCGAAACGTTGAGTTCTTCTGTCTCAACAATGACACGGTTCCAATCCGGAAAACGTTTTGTTGATTTAAAATTTATTTCTTTCATGAAAGACATGACATGGTGGTAGTGATGATTTCGGAATCCGAATTCGTAATCTGGGATTACTTTCAGAGGTAGACTAATTATCTAGAGATGGCTGATAATAAACTTATGGGTCTATATCAACTTTAGCTAAATGATTTACTTAAGGTAATTTCAAGGAAGTATTAGATTAACAGTCCACTTCCGTTCCAAACAGATTTAAGTGTTTTTCAACTTTGGAGGTTTTATAAATAAGCATAGTTTGCTCAGCGACTAAAATAAATATTTTTTACTATAGACTTGCTTGCTGTAAAATTCCTCTTAGGTTTCAAAGCCCTTGAAGTGTGTAATGTTTTGGTTGTATGAATTTACAACTCGGCTGGATTAGTTTTTATGAAAAATGTCTAATTTTTCAGGCTTTAAATTAGTTAAGTTGGAGGAATCTAAATTAATTAATTAGTTGGATAATTAATTGGTTTTCCTTTTATAAATGCTTTGATTTTTTGTGTGAATGCAATCCTAACAAGTTAATTTTGGCCTCAGCGACTTTCTGATTTTTGTTCTAAAATTAATTAATTCTATTATTAGTTCTATTATTTTAGTTTTCTTCAGAAAGAGGGCAAATGCGCTTTCTATTTAGGAAGAAGTTTGAGTGCAATTGCACTTTAAATAAAAAGATTTATTTAACAATAATTGTGATTAATTATACCCCCACCAAGGTTGCTTTAAATTTATTATTCGTTTTACCATAAATTTCCATGTAAAATTGCACAAAAGCAAAATTATAAATTCCTATAAAAAGTCGGTAATTCATTTTAAAGCCCTTATCTTAGAAAATGCATATTAATTGTAGTTAAACACGCAATTGAACAAAACCTTTTTAGATGATTACTTCCTACCTGACGATGTAAATTATAATTTCGATGCACCGTTGCTGTTGTCATTTGCTAAAGATAGCCCAAACACGTAAACTTAAACTAGATTTAGGTTTAGTTCTAATATTAGACGTCTTTGGTTTTTTTTTTGAAGTTCGTTGAAAGGCGTTTTAAACAAATTAAACTTCATTGTCGATATATTTACTGTTGATACATAAAAGACGTCGATCTTTAATGAAATTTCGAATTTTACTTTTGTTTCTGTCTATTTTAAAACGCACTTTTGTGTAGGTTTTAATGGGAGTGAGAAAAAATATTTTTCGCATATTAGAAACGCCTTTAGAATTTTGGACGATGAAGTATAAACAATGTGAAATAATAATGGTGATTCGTTTTGTAGATCATCAGATGTGGAATATTTTAAAAGGCACCATTTTAAGGAAATGTTAAAAATCTTGTTCACCGAAATTTTGACAACTTAAAATCTTTAACTTGGATTAGATATTACTAAGGTATAAGACTTTGCAAAAATACAACAGGTGTAATTAATAAACAAATATGGAAGAAGCATTCGACCTTGGAAGTTGAGCAAAACCAACAGTAGAAATCGAAAAAAAAAATCTAAAAATGTCCTTCTAACATTGAACTTGACGCATGCGTGTGCTACTTTCAGGATTTTGCATAATAAACCATGTGTTAGTATAGCTCCTGAATCTAAATATACAGCAAGATTATTCAGTTGTGATTGTCGGCGATAAATCACCTGTTTTCTTATGCAGCTTTAATTAGAGGCGATAAAACTGGTAACGTAAATTTTAAAAAAGAAAGCTTTATGGTTTGCTGTTTGTTTTTTTAAATGCTTGTGCCCCTATTGTTGGACTGTTTTTAAATTGCGTTTAACGTCTGGAAAATAGCTTTGTTTCTTTGCAGTTTTAGCATTTCAAGTTAGTTTAAATGCATGTAGGGCACAATAATTTATAAACAAACATATTGTAGAATGCAGAATTCAAATTGGGTTTGGTTTAAGAAATTTGTGTAATATGGGCTTTGTACAAAAGCTGTTTCGCTATGAAATTATCGAGGTGTGTTATTTGGAAATATGAATTTGCACTAAATTAACAATTTTCCAACCTGTTGGCAACAGGTGTTTTTGGTTTGTAATGCAAATGAAAACGAGGTTATAAATTTTGTTTTTTAAGAACAACGTTTGCATTTTTATTGCAGATTCTTCTAGTTTTTCTAATTTGGCTAAATTAGCAGCAAACGTTATAAAATTAGTTTCGATGGCACGTTTTTGTTGTTTATGCTGTTTTAAAGCCACAGTATTAAGTTATGAATGATTTGTTTACAGATTTTTGCTTAATATTCGAAATTTTTGATTAGTTTTGTTGATTCACATTTTCGCAATAACATTGAAAATGGTTTATTTTTTGGGACGTAATGTTTGTCCTTCAGTGAATTTTTCCATGTGTATTTGGTACAAACAATCTAATAGAAAATCAAAAATAAATAACAACAATGCATTTGCCTGGAAATTAACATATTTTAGCTCTAAATTTAAATTTTTGCGGTGAAAACAAACTGTTGGCGGTGTTGGCGTAAGCTAATCTAACCTAACATTTAATGTTTTTCAAAGCATGCTTTGTTATTTGTTTATAGCTTAGTTAATTAAAATAACTTTTGAACTTGAAAGTTAAACTTTGTGGATTGAAATGCTAAATTTATACCTAAAAATTGTTTAATCGTCATGCTTAAGTTTAAGCCAGAAGCTCTGCCAGAAACTTACAATTTCTGTTTATAGTAAGATCAGCATTTTAAACTTGGAATGTTCTGTTAAAAATAATTAAAATTCAGAAATATCAGCCCCTATCAAGGAGCCCCTATTTAGAATTATTTTTATACTTGAAACTGCAAGCGCAGAGCTTTTAAATTTAGCAGTAAATGCTCGAATATTAATTTCTGTCTGTTTTAATTCAAAACTCGGCATTTTTTTGTATAAATTATGTTTTAAAGCTCTGAAGATTAGATAAATTATATTTAAGGTAATGTGGGATTCTAGGAAAGCTAAATAGAGCCTTTGTACGACTTCTTTATTTTAATTAAATTACATTTCATAGTTTAGTATTTTTTCAACTGTCTCGCATTTCTAGCGTCGCCTTCTACTTCTCATGTATCTGACTTACTACCCTCACTCATCCGTTACACGCCGAAACCCACCTGAACATTGGTCGTCTGTTATCATTGTCACAGTAATATACATTAACATAAAGAACACAGAGGGCAGGACTGTGCTATTATTAAATATCTTAAGCGATAATTGATTGTAAAGTAACAATCGATTACATATACCGGTTGATTAGGTATTTCATTAATCAAATGACTAATTGATTAATCAAATCGTTGTATATCAACTTAGCTAAAAAATAAGAAACTATCCTGACACTTTGGCAACACACGGCCTTGGTTTCTCAGTTTTTTGCTCCTCATCAGTTATAAGTAACTAACTTATACTAATATATTCAGCAGAAGAACGACAGTGAATTTTTTAAACGATTGAAGCTGATAATTTAATTAATTAGTTATATTAAATGTCCAATCTTATTTTCTTGATTTTCTTGTTTAATTCCCAGTTTCGCGTTGAAGTCTCCCATGATGATGGTAATTTTTGTATGCGTTTCTTCCAAAGCTTGTGCAATCTCTTCGTCAAAATTTTCCACTTCTTCATCTTCATATGCTGTAGTTGGTGCATAGACTTGTATTATTTTTATTGTGTAGTTTTTTGATATCTCTAGTATAATATAGGCCACTCGACTTGATATAAGTACCTTTATATATTTTGACTTGGAGTGAAATCTTTTTGTTTATTATAAAACCAACTCTTCCGTGATTATCGTCTTCCTTTCCTTTCCAGTATAACGTGTTTCCAGATGATAGTTTTACGCATGCTTCTCCTTTTCTTCTAAGTTCTGCCAGCCCCATGTTCATGGATCTTATATTATAGGTGGCGATGTTTAGCTTTATATATTTTTGTCGTTTTTGTCTTTTTTGGCAGCCTAGCCTTACCCAGTGATTCTTAGCACCCTCTGCCTCTTCGTTTCGTTGGTCGCTGCCTTGACCAGGAACTACGAGGATGTTGGGGACTGAGAGCCGTGATTCTTTTCTTCTATTCATTTATTCGATTGATTGGAGGGTTTTAGCAATAACTCATCACGTTTGCAAGACGGGTTGATGAGTAGACTGTAGTCAGCCTGGCTGACTTGGTTCGCTGCCGTTGATCTTTCTTTGATTCTTCCGCCACCAAAATTTATAAGTAAAAAGGTTACCAATCATAATATGGGGGAAACATAAATAATTATTACTTTAACCTATATTTAAAAAATAAGTAGGTACTATTCTGTTGGTTACGTTTGTTACAGGAATTTGCAGTTTAACTTTTCGTTGTTTAATGTTCTTTTAACATTTATTCAATGGTGTAAGAGTAGAAGTCTGAAAGATATCAAAGGCTTTACCTCAGGGTACCGTAGAAAGGAAGAGTAAACGTTTGCGTACTTAAGTAGGTAATAGGGAAATTAATGAAGACACCAATTATTGGTGTCCTACATCTACGTAAATAAACAAGCTTAACAACAAAACAAAATATTTATGCCCAAGATTTGCGGATTTATTAAACAAAACTGATTTATTGCTTAATATAAAACTGTTAATAACATATGTACCATGAGATCGAAAAAAAGATGATTCTGAGCAGGCCTTGACTAGTACAACACGATTGGTTACACTGGTTATAGAATGCCTATGAATTATAATGTGACAGTGACATTTCAAATGTAAGTCAGTTTTGCAATCTTGTTTCCAGAATTATTTAAGTTTATCGTTGTAATACTAGTGGAGGATCACATTTTGAACACCTACTCTAACATGTATTCATCTTAGTTTTCAGTTTGTTCCCTAAATAAATACTGTTTTGTGTTTTAATTTATTTGACATTTATTAACCTCTAACTTACTGCCACATTTTGAAATCAGTCTTGCCAATCGTGTTGTACTAGTCAAGGTCTGCTCAGAATCATCTTTTTTTCGATCTCATGGTAGTAATAAAGTACATCTATTATTAGCATTAATAATAATAACCGTGAATCAAGATTATCACCCAAATAAGTTTCCGTATTACATAGGCAACCCTAAAAATTATTATGGAAGTAACAAAAATCGTTCCTTACTAACTTACATATTAAAAAAGTTAAATTAGCCACATTTGTTTATGAAGTAATAAATAAACAAAAACTTAGGAAAAATTAAGAACACGTTGTATTTTTCGACACTTCATTTATAAATGCGCACTGCATCTTTCAACAACTTATTTGTAAAACTGGAAAAAATAATTTCAAACACGTGTTTATACTCTTAAATTTGGAAAGAGTAAGAACGAGGGCTACAATTGTTGCCATTCTTGTTATAATTGTATTTATCACATTTATGAATCAGGCTGTTTGTTGTTTTAATTCATGGTAGTAAATTTTCAAAGCAATATCAACGTATTTAAAGATAGTTTTGTTATTAAATAACTTATTATACAGGGTGTCGCTGAAATGGCGAAAAATATCAGCATGATTCTTTGGCATAAATAAATTATTAAATCCAGTACTTATCACTTTGTTCTAAAATGTTTAAGTTTTAACGTTTATCTACCTAGCCATGAAAAAAAAACACGTATCTCATTAACACCCTTTTATACTTCTATGTAACTCCTTTCAACACTTATCCCATCCTCAGTGCCGTAGCTAGACTTACTGGCGCCTGTGGCACGTCAGTAGTTTTTCGCCCCCCCCCCCCCTACCTTCAACCCGAAATAAAAAATCTGATAAAATTGAAACTACATCTTTTATAAATCAAACCTTAACATAATAATACATATAGGATATAGGACCAAAACTACAGAAACATGTTAAAAAAATACTAAAACAGTGAATATTGCAAGATTTTTTGTCACACATGTTTAAACAAATAAATAAATAATAAAAGCACTTTTCCCAAATATTGCAAACACCTAACAATAACTGAATAGTTATTTTCATAACAAGTGCGGGAAGTTAGCGATTCCGAAACGAATGCAGGACGTTACAGAAACGAGCGAAGCGCACGTGTTATGAACAACGTTTTTCCTACAAACGTTTAGGAATCGTCGTAAACTATCATTTTGTAAGTTTTCAAGTTGTCAAATTTGACATTTCCTTTTAAAGTAATAATCTAGTAAGGATGGTTGCTATGCGATTTTCTGATTTTTCACTTTCCCGCACGCAAAATGAGTGCGGGAAAGTAACATTTTTAAACGTTTGTCGGAAAAATATATTCTTTGAACAAATAAAAATATCACATTTATGTCTTGTTCTCTTACATTACATAACTGAGACATCTAACTTAAAGTTTGACTTTCCTAGATTTAGACTCAGCAAATATGTCTATAATATCATCATAATTTATAGTAGTTGTAGTTGATTTTTCAATTGAAATTATAGACATACCTGTTACTCGCTCTTGTCATACAGAAGAACGTAAATATAACTTCGCAAGCTTAAGCTTGCTGAAGGAACGCTCGCACGTAGCAGTAGTTACTGGGAGACTTAGAAATATTCTCAAAACTGTCTGTATGTTTGAGTAGATATTTTCAACAGACAGTTGATATAATAGCTTGCATAATTTTCAATGGTCCCGTCCCATTTCAATGAAATTTTAAAACAGTGTCTTGCTTTGAAATTTGAGGCTTCCTATTTCTGAAGTCAGTTCATAGGCATTTATATCAGAAATCATAAGCATATTTTAGTGCCCGATCTGCAGCTTTTTTTTCAGTTCCTCCACAGTCATTGTCTCTATAGAAAGTCCGTTTAAAAACCCAAAATCAAGTGCCACCTCATTAAGAGAGACAATCTTTCTTGAATTTGCATGAAGATTGAGTCAAGCACCTGCAACAATCCTACTCTCAACTGCGTGGTGGAATCAAAAAGATGAGCTTCGGCGCTTGCTTTCTCTCAGACATTTTAAGTTTTTTGCCAATTTTCTCTCCTAGGGCCTTTGAGGACTGAATCAGAGGTGTAAAAAAAGTTTTTTCTATATTTTTTAATCCTATTCAAGAGTCCCCGAATCATTCGGGCGCCTTTAGATACATCGTTTTGCTTTGAATGAGCGCCAAGCTACCCGAGCGTAGCCAGAGTTTTCGAAAATGAGATTACTGGGATTGCCAAGCTGTCATCGGGCGTCGCACCATCAACATTACTATTATTGTTTCCTAAATACAATGTGATTTAAAATAAACTGAAATTTTGAATGTCCCATTGAAATTTCATTAAACATCGTAGTTTTCGTAAGGGAAATGAGCGCCCCTAAAGTCCGTGCGCCTGTGGCAAATGCCACCTTTGCCACACCCTAGCTACGGCACTGCCCATCCTTTTTCCAAGTGTCCCATAGGTATCCTCAGAAAAAAATTCCTTCGGTAACTCTGCAAAATATTGTTCAACAGCTTCTTTGAGTGCTTCATCAGAAGCAAAACGCTTATCCCTGAAATGCCTTTTTAAGTTTTTGAATAAAAACAAGTCTGACGGAGCTAGGCCGGGCCTATAAGGTGGATGCCTTAATTCTTTATAAACTTTATGGTACTGCGATGTTTCACTTTAATTTCATTCATTTTATCAAGCAGTAAACCTTCCCAAATCTTTATAAACCGCACAAATTAAACACAACTTAGCAAAGCTATTTTTTAATAATTGATTTGACATCGTCGCTTTTTTGTTTCATGGCTTGGTAGATAACACTAACTTCACTTACTTTTATTGTACCCACACGTTTTGATTAGGATTGCTTTTGATTCATGAATCTAATGATGTAAAGGGTTGTTTATTGCTTTTCAATTACCGGTGGCCTTGTTTAAAGGTATATCTTTAAATTCCTTAGATAGATTCATGCCAGTCGCGGAGATTTTTACCGATTATGGTACACGAGGTAGATATAATTTTTGTGAAGTTACTTAAAGAATTTTTTAAAAACCTAACAGTTTACCAATTAACTTTCGTTTTGATTAACATTGCCTTTTATTTTTGATTTTTTTAATTGATCTAATGGCCTTCTATCGTAGCTGAAAGGTAATTTGTATTAAAATCTTAGAAAAGACAGCTTCACACCTACGAATTATCCTAAATATTAGATGCAGAATATCTAGGTTTATGTGTATTTCGCGAACTAATCTAAAGCACGATCGAATTCCATGGGTTACTGAGGATGACTTTATTATTTTATACAATTAACGTAGTTTAAATACGTTTCCACAATCTTAAAGAAATGTGCTTAATCATTTAGTTTGCCTGCCTTTTGAAGGGTTGCCACGATGACCTTTTGAGATAAATAAGTAAAAAAAATAATCAAAATCGATAAACTAGGTAGGCGGATTGTCCATTAGTCACTCATTAACTCTTGATGCTCTTGGGAAATACCCACGTTTACATTTGTCCATCACATACTTTTTCTATTATAATTTCATAATATTTTTAAAGTGAATGTCTCAAATTGTAGTTAGTTTATACGAAAATCAAATCTTGCATGTAAATTTTGAATGTGAGATTTAATGATTTCTTTGTGTTTTTTTTATTAATCAAAATTACATGGATTAAGACGCAATACAGAATCATAAGGATTTTTAATAATGAAAAGATTTAGTGTAGCTGTTCTGATTTTCATTTTAACTGCTTTATTGGTTTATATTTTTAGGAATACAAATTCTGACAATTATTTAAAAACGATTTTAATTAATGAAAGTCCTCAAGTTTTAGCCTTAAGAGAATGTTTCTTTCACTATTTGTTGTTTAATTGCCTTAATTTATGTTTGTCCTGTTTTTAGTTTTAGCCCCCATCAATCTGTTTTACTTTCAGAATTTTTCAGACATACAAATTTTTACAATTTAAAAAAAAATGTTGGTGATTGAAAGCCCTGGAGCTTTAGCTTTTGCAGAATGGTTGTTCTGCTATTGTAGTTACTTTAATTTATTTTCATTTTCAGAATTTTGTAAGCATACACATTTTTGCAATTTAAAAAAAATATTTTTTACGAATGAAAGTTCTCAAGTTTTAGCTTTAGCAGAATGGTTGTTCTGTTTTTGTTTTTAACGCTTTCAATTTCTGTTATTTTCAAAATTTTTCAGGAGGACAATTCGCATAGTTCTCGTAAGATATTTTTCAAAATTTTATTTTACATTCGTCTTTGTTACAATCTTTTGAATCTTCTGTTGTAACAATGGCTGTAGTAGTGGATTAGGGCGATATCTAATTTGTTGTGGTGTTTGGTGCAGTATGTATTCCATCTGCAATGGCTCGAAGTATTTCGAATTGTACTCTTTGGATGATGGCTGTATTGGACTTGCTGAAGCAACCCCCAGAGTTCAATGCTATAAGTTCAAATCGGCTTTATAATTGCTTTCTAAATCAACAATTTATTTTAGATTGAAACATGAGATTTTCTTCCGATGAGCCAGTTGAGCTCTTTGGTTTTCAGGTCAGCAAATACTCAACGACAAAGAAGGAAGCGCAGAAAACCTAGAAATAGATGAGCAATAAACGAAACAGACAGATTCAACTACTCTGGGAGTAAGCTAACAAAGAAAGGGAATATCAAAGGTAGAAACAAGATTAAGATAAAGGAGGAAGTGTATACGATAGTTAACTCCGCAGTTGGAATATACAAATAAATAAGTGACAGAAAATACAACGACTTGAGCTGCAAAAACCTGGCCATTAAATAAAAGAAACAAATCTAAGATCAAAACGGTAGAAATGGCAGCTGGGGGGAGGCTGCACAAAGTTGTAAAAGTGGACAAAATTCCAAACTACGTGGTAAAAATAGAATGAGAATCGAAAAGGGCGCAGCAAACATGTTAGTATGGTAGGAACAAGTAAAAAGTCATGTCAACAGATGGATAAAAAAATAGCAATATGAAATCCGATGGAAGAGGGAAAAGAGCGAAGTCCAGAAGATCACGAAGGGATGAAGTGGACAAGGTCATTGAGACCGAAATACTAGAAGACGAAGACTAGGAAGCCCGACCGTTGTAGGAAATCTTTAACATATAAATAGGTTGTTTTACCACGAGTTTATTGGTTGTCATAGTAGTAGGAAAGTAAGTGTGACTTAGCTCCCTAGGGAAGTAACAACTATCAAAGCCAAGCGTTGGTAACTGTTAATTTGGTTATTCTCTGAATGTCAAACTGTTAAATCAGCAATTATTTAAAGACGTAATGGCAGTTTGTATCGAAAGAGAAAATATTTTATATAACATGGGAGTTAAATTTAGGTTGCAATTTTTCCTTATTTGACTCTAAAGCGAAGCTTTATTCAATGTTAGTCGGCCATGAGTAAATCGCACTTACCTTCCTTACTGTGTAATTAAAGAACTATTTGGGGAAAATTTGGATTCTGTTGGACGACAATGTAAATTTAAAAATAAATAAATACAGTGACTCACACTGCCCAATCAACAGAAAACTCATAAATGGTCTTCTGAAATTCCAAAACTCCTCCCTAAGCTCAGAGTATGCAGATACTATTAAATTATACAAACATATTCACAACAAACACGGTGTTCTTTTGTAAGAACTGTATGAAAACCAAAAAGCTTCGTAAACAATCGAAAGACACCTGATAAACTACGCAGAAAATATTAAATTTAAACGCTTAATATTTATTTTTCCAATAACCTTACGCCTAGAGCAATTAAATATGCATATGCAAAGTGTACGATTGCGTGCAAGAAATTTCCATTTCTACCATAAACCTTTCAGAATTTTCAGCTGTGAAATGATACGTTTAATTAATCGACGTATTAGTTCAAAGTTCATCAATTCAATGTTTACACTTTTATTAATTTAATTCATCGTTATCACCAGATAGGTATAAATTCAGTAAGGTCGTGTAATTAAGGAAATAACTTAACGTCATGAAAATATTAATAAATACAGTTACATTTGCTAATGAGCCATCAGTTCAGGTAGGTAGCGTGCGAGCTTTCGTTATTATTTTGCACGTCATTGGATGTTGTTAGGGCGAGCTTTGAAAAGCTCTCTCAGTCCGTAACTAAACTTGGGGCTGCATTGCACTACCGACCGCAACCTAACACGGGACTAAGTATGCATGAAAATTATTAATGGTGTTCTTGCTGAAATGAGTCGCTTTTGTTACGTTTTAAAAGGGAGAATTAGTATAAAGTGGATTTTTTTGTTTACATTGTGTGGACGTTCTTAAATGTTGTGACTTTTTTCTTTTTTTTTGCAAAAAGAATAGTTCGGTGTTAATTGAAATTATTTATTTGCAGAAACTGAAAAAGCTGAAAGAATATTTTGATACCATGGTGGTCAGCAGAAGTGGAGCCATGGTTCATCCATGTATAAAAGAGGTATTTTCCTATTTTCTTTTCTTGTATATCTCCTACAGTGTTTCTATAAATAAATTCAGTGCGAAAATAATAATTATTATTAAACACGATCTTTGTACAAATGTTAGTTGTTCAGGTTTTTAGGTCAGTTTAGTTAAAAGTTTTAATTTAATTTACAAGAATTTATATAAAAAAAGCGACAAGAAACTTATTCAAACAGTAGAAAAGTTATAATGACAGCTGTAAAACTGTTTTCCTGGCTGCTATTTTTTATTTTATGAAAATTTAATGGGTTTATGAGTCATGCTTTATGTTTAATTGACAAAATGGGTTAGTTTTAGCTAGTCTTCAACAATATTTATAACAAAAATATGAAGTACTAATTTTTAAATTTGTTTGAGAACTGGAAACTGTTTTTATAAACCATGATTTTCATAGCTTTTATTTAGTTTTCTTACAAAGAACAAAGTTAAAAATTTAATAAAACAATCAAATTTACTTTTACTGCTTCATTTTTCTTGATATGCCCAATGGTTTAGATTTAATGAAAATATATTTTTTTAATGCTTTAGCCTAATCAAAATTGACTGTTTTGCTTTGCTTTTATCGTTGCTACTAAGTTAAAGAAAAACAGTTAATTAAGAAAGTTGAGTAAAGTATTGCTTATTAAATTGCCGTATTTTTTAATTTCTCACCAACTCCATTTAAAAAAAAATATACACAATTATTAATAAATATATAAAGCACGAATAATAATAATAATAATTATTATTAAATCTGTTTTTGTTTGTTCATGAATATTTATAGTTTTCATGGTTCGTTTGATAATCATTATCAACGAAGATGTTTTTGTACGATTCCTAAGGCCTGTGTCTTAGGAACTAATTGTAATTAGGAAAAAAAAAACAGGAAATAATAATTGATAAAAGAGGCAATTACATTTTAGGAATTTTAGGATTAAATTTCGTAAACTAGGCTAAATAAATGTAATACTAAATTACCCCTTTAAACTTTTTTTCATATAAAACTTTCTTGACGCCACCTCAAGAAAGGCTCGGACTGTAATTAGGAAACAGAAATAGGAAATAAGAATTGGTAAAATAGGAAATGAAACCTTAGAAATAGGAACCTTAGGTTTAAATTTCTAAACTAAGAAAAATATATTGTGGGATTCTAGGAAAGCCAAACAAAGCCTTCTCAATTATTTTAATTAAATTACATTTCATACTTTAGTATTTTTCGAAACTTTTTCGTACGTCTGCCGTCCTTGTCGTACTTCTCGCGCACCCCACTTACTTCCTGACTCACTCGATGCACGCAGGGCTCCCACCTGAAATCGGTCGTCTGCTATAATTCCCCCAGTTCGGCCATCCTGAGTATCATCTATAGCTTGTTAAGCACTTAGGCCTCACAAAATGAGCCCTTTGTACTACCTCCTAGGCAGCCCTCTTATGTCAGACTACTCAAGTCACCCCACTGGAGTACTGTTAATACTGGCCATGTCAGGCCAGAACTCCCCCAACAAGCATCCTCTAATTGAGGCAGGGCAGTGGCATAGAACATGCTCTGCGGTCTCCTCCTCTAGATTACAAGCCCTACAACTAGGGCTGTTAGTCAGCCCCATTCTGTGCAAGTGTTTGTTATGTTGATAGCGGCCTGAAAGTATTCCAGCAACAATGCGTAATTTCTTTCGGGGTAGCTGTAGACAGTATTTTGCTGCCTTGAGTGTGGGTGTCTTTTCGTTTTATTCTTCGTCTTAGCCTTCTTTGTCCACGTTTTCATCGTCTTCGTATTCTTCCTCGTTTTCTTAGCCTTCTTCATCGTCTTCGACATCCTCATTTTCGTTTTTGTCGCTGTTACCATTTACGAATATGATATTCGCAATCGGAATTAAGTCACTATTACAAAACTGATCGTTTATAAACTTTAATTTGTTCCGATATTCTTGAGAGTTTATTGGAAATGAAAACTCACTGAATTGGCGTATTTGCTTTCAGCTTCGGTTTCCTTCAGTTTCGAATAGTAATTTATGAAATATTTTCTAATGGAAAATGGTGCTACTTTTATATTATCAAGTACGCGTGGAATCTTTTCAAAAGTTATCATTTTTATGCAGTTGTGACAGTCAGTCACTTTGAAAAACAAAACCGCCGACAGGCGACTTTAATTTTCATGAATCGAGAGGTTCCAGGTTTGGACCCAACAATGGCCGCTGTTGACGTCGGAACCTGTGTAGGTTAAGTAGATTAAGTTTAGAAAGGTCAGTGATCATAGTAATCGACGCCACTAAGCCCTAATAAATAAAAACTATTCAAAGGCTTTCCGCAAAGGAATTTAGCACCTTTTCAGAAAATGGATTTATTTTTACTTGAATTTTAACGCCCTTTGAAAATTAGGAAAGGGAAATTTCCTCTCTTTAAGAATTACTAGAAAAGTAGTAAAAATGACTGGTTAAAATTGACAATGCAAGTTTGGTATCTCTTTTATTAGATTTATGGTTTAGCTGTAACCCGAAGTTTCTTTGTTTATGCAACTTTATAATAAATATTTAATATTTCTTAGTTGGGGTTTTCGCCATCAGTTGCTAAAATGTCAAGCTCGCCACACAAATCTTCGGAAAATATTTATAATATATAATTTAAAATCTATATAAGAAAGTTTTTTTAATTACTAAATTCATTTTTGTAGCGTTCAGAACATATATTATAAAGTGCATTTTCAGGATTCTTTTAGCTCTACATAATTTTATCTTTTAAACGAATGTTTAAATACGTGGCATGTAAAATTAAATTTGTTACGCTATTTACCAAAGATTTAGAACTTCCTCAAGAAAATAAATTTTAGTTAAAGCTGAGTTTTAATTATTTTGTCTTGATTTACTAATGGCTGAGCAGAAGTCTGATTCGAATCAAATCTGTGCCAAAATGTGTCCTTAATTAATGAATGTTATTAATAAACTTGTGAAAATAATACATCCACACTAAATTTCTGCTGATTTTTTTAAATTTCAATTTGTGTATTTAGGAATTAATAATAATTAAGATTCTTAATAAAAAATTAAAATGTCCAATAGCAAATATGTATTTTTATTTTAAGAACTGAAGTTCATTTATAATTATCAATATTTATGATTCTTAATTTAAGTACAACATTCTTTGAATTTAATGTCGAAATGTTTAATTAATCCATCTAAACTTGTTCGAAATTTGACGAAACCAGACTAAGGAACATTTTTGCTTACATTAAAAATTTAATACATATTTGCTCAAGGACGCACTAATATTTACTTTTCAGTACAAAGTTCTAAACCTTAGAACCAACACAAACCAATATACCTAACCTTGAATAAAATGTAATCTAATCTTTATCTAAAAAATTAAATAACATTTGTTACAACTATTATTGTAAAACAGTAAAATTAAAAAGATCCAGTTGTAATACAGAAAATATTCGTTTCCGAATATCCGAATTTATGAAAAATTGATTTTAATTTTAAATTGAGCTCAACAGTCTTTGTAACAAGAAACTGCCAATTCCTTTAAATGTTGTTCATACTCAAGATAATGAAATCAGTTGCAAGTAACAAGCTTCTAATTTGATCCGTCTAGTAGTTATCATCGTCCTGCTGGCGCCGGGACGCGTCGATTGATACCCCACCCGATCTATTTGAGTTGAGCAAGAAAGGGTTTATCAAGGTTTGACGCCTTACGCGAATAAAAACTGCGGTATTGCCTTCGAGCTGCTCCGTGGTGGTGTGTGATAGCAGATAGATGTTTATTAAAGTTACAGAAGCAGTTGACTTGAAGGGAAGTTTGATATTAAGATTTAGTACATATTTTTTTGCTAGATTTAAATAACGAACCTTTTTTGCTTCTTGCAATTAGATAGTTTTTTTCCAGTAATTATGTATTATAGGAGATAATTAGTTCCGCTGAACTAAGGGACAATATTCAGTCCTTCCGCACCGCGGGTGTATAGAGGCTTAAGCGGATGGTCCCTGCTGGCAGTTTTATGGCACCAGACCCTGAACAATGAATTTCTAGAACCCTTTCTTACGGGGTTAATAGAAATGGAGCAATTTAAAATTTCAAAATCCTAGAACGAGTACTGAAGAGCTGACACATGTCAGATAAAGGGGGAATATATGGCCAGAAATAAAGATAGGGGTTTTGTTAGAAAGTTCGTTTTGTGCTGGGTTTTTAAATACCGATTAAAGCGTATCGCCGATCGAGGATACAATCGAAGATCGTGTTAAGCTTAAGACTATTTAATTTAATGCTCGAGAAAATAATAAGAGACAGTGGAATTAACCAGTGTCTAGCGTATGTAGATGACATTGCACTCTTAGTAAGATCTGAAAAACATAAAAATAAGGGTGTACAAAACATTAATAAGATCTGCAGGGAAGTATGAATGTGAAACCTGGGTGACAAATAGGACCCATAAAATCAAGTTAGAAGAAAAGGAAAATTCTGGGAAGAATATTTACAGGACGAAAGGTGACAAAGGTATGGAAGAGAAGAAACAATGAGGAAGTGCAACAATTTTATGGAGAAAAATTAATAACACAGTATGTATCTGCCCATGGGGTAAGACGGTTAGGACACGTTGAGAGAATGAATCCTACAGGTTTACCGAATGCTGAAAATTTTAATGATGTAAAAAGGAGAAAGGACGCCCAAGAAACAGATGGCTTAACGCGGTGCTCGACGACTTACGAGAAAACGGATGGACGGTTAAAATAACAGATTTTACGTATCAAGCTTAGAGCTAATTAAATCCAAGTTTTAAAAACAGTTTGTATCAATAAAAATAGACTAAATTGTGACTGGAAAACGTCAATTTTTAGGGTTTGGTATTTTAGAAAATTGTATTAGTTTCAAAAAAATCCTCTGAATCAAGTAAAATAGTCAAAAGTCAAATAGGCAAATATTTTCAATAAATAATAAATAAAAATAGCTTTAAGAGTTTGCCAATACCAAAATAACCACAAAGTGCTTTAACTCACTTACATACGCGATCCTCCTTATCTGTACATCTGTTATCCACATGTTTAATGAACGTTATTTCAATAAAGCGTGAAAAGCTTCATGGTTCATGGAAATACCATTCAGAGTGCATTATCATCGTCCAATATTGATTTTTAATAAAATTATGTTTTACATTTTGCCTCTGAAATTATTCACTGAAATTGATTAAGTGAGAGTGTTGTAATTCTTAAAAATAGTGCGAAAGCACTCGAAATGCGAGTCTGTTGCGTATGTTAATGCAAAAAATAAATTTAATGATGTCGTATATCTTTATGGCTGATTCATTGAAGTCGTTAAAGATTAGTTTTCATATGTCTGGTTTAAATTTTGAAATGTTTGTTTAGTATGAATTTTGAATACAAACAAATGTGGGTTTGATTTATGGGAAGAAAGATTATTACATTAATTAGAATGATGAAACATAGGTAGTTCCGGTTCTAGTTTTAATATAAGAGATGAGCCTAAAATACAAAGTCAATTTATGCATTACATTTCAATCCAATGCAACTTCAAGCATTTTTATAATTAGTGGAAGCAAATTGCATCAACCCAAAATTTTCTTCTCTAAGGAGATTAAAGAACTCGTGAATCGACGTTGAATTGCAGAGGAAAGAGCCATGGTGGTATAGGTCTTTTGTATCTTCTTCTTATAGTTCCGTCTTCATTCTTGAAGATTGGACACAATTTTGGCAGTCTTCTCTACTTTTTGCTGTTCTAATTATTGTATGGGTATGTTTTTACACAAAATTAAAAATTTGGTAAACTATTTTCGATGAAAGTGAAGAAACATCATTATCATTGATTTTTTTTCGATCGCTTTTACAGTACAATCAAGGAGGGCCTTATCCTAGCTACGTATTTTATCTCAAACTACGTAAATGCAGACTTAACTACTTGGCATGAATTAATTTCAGCATGCGATTAAATGCAAGTATCGGGGCCTGTGATCTGGTCTGACATTCGTTTAAAAAAATGTGATTTAAAACTAATCTAAAACTGACTTTATTATTCAAACTTAACCTTATCCATTGCTAATTTGGTAAGCTCCATTTGTGACATTTTATTATATCAGAAGGAAGTAAGTTTAGGTTACAATTTGACTATTGTTTCTCATGACAGTAGGGAAGTAAGCATGAACTTACCTCCCTTGGTAAATAAGTGCATAAATGATTTAGTTACAATTGATGTCATATTATTACCTTAGGAATTTTTAAATTTTTTTCTAGCAGCGGAAAAATTTGTGTACATACCTCAGAGGTTAAGTGATTTCTTCTTTCTTTCTTAATCTATTTCCTCTTTTTATCGCAATGCAGTGTCGAGGTTCATTTTATACTTACTGGTGTGCAGTGGAGATGATGCATCACACTCCAACCCATAAAAACTTCCTAAACAAAAAGGAAAGTGTCAACTCACACAAAATTAACTGTATATTCAGCCCTTAGTTGGTATCTTTACCTTCACGAAGGCATTTTTTGCCGGGTGAGAAGACTTGCATATTCCAAGGACCATAAGAGCGATGTTGGTTGGAGCTAAAGCTTCTGATAGCGTCACCCCATGCCAGAAGGCCAAAGCGGAGGAATCAGACTAAACTTACGGATACCCTGACCCTCCAAGTTGGGGGTTGTGGCATTGGACCAGCACTTCAACCTCGTCAAACTTTATTCAAACCGCTGAACTACGTAAGGCAAAGCTTAGGAACCCAGATAGATTTAATAGACGACGACGAAAGCTACGAAAAAGAACGATAAAAATTGAAACTTTGAATGTACAAGGCATAGCAAATAAATTGAAAGAGGTGGTGTTAAACTTAAAAGAACAAGATATGGACATGGTGAGTCTAACCGAAACCAAAAAGAAGGAACACGGAGCAAATATTATAGGAGATTATACTTATATCTGGTTAGGGGTAGATAAGGATCAGAGAGCAAAAGCAGGTGTTTCCATGTTGCTAAAGGAGAAAATACCGAACAAAAAGATGCCTGACTGTAGAAATGAAAAATTTTGACCGGGAATTAGTAATAGTAGCGGTGTATGCGCGTAAAATTAGTAACACACATTTCAAGCATAAGTTAATTATTATATTGTTACTTACTAGTGTAGAAATATTATTTAGTTGACATAATTAACATATTTTTTTTTCACTTAAATAGAGACAGGTGGCCGCCCCTCCCACATGGCCGTCCTCGTGCAGTGCACGCTTTGCTCACCTGCTTAGCCTAACCCTGTGAATTTAGAACAGTTTGAGTCGTCATTTTCATAAATGTTTCCTTTAAAACTGATTAGGGTAAGCGATTGTAAGGAATGCTTTCAGTTTCAAAGAAAGGTAGCAAAATAAGAAAACTGGTATAAAAATATACATTTACCATTTTCAGCAATTACTTCGAAAATTTCCGACAGACAATACGAAACAACAATGGCCCCATATTTCTATATGTATCAAGACATGTACGTATCGTAGACCTGGCCCTAAAATGAAAAATAATTATACTAAATTGGTCCGTAATCGACATTTAGACTTATTTTTAACCAAAACAGAAAACGCACTGCTTATTTTCTTTCACAAAAGAAGTTAGCTGACTTGTAATTTTTCAGTCATTCAGAAACAATCAGAGAAAACACTAAAACCTTGAAGCCAAATTCGAACTACTAAAAATCAAGGTTTTGTGTATTATTACAAGAAAAATTTCCATGAAATGACCTAAACCAAAGATTAATATTTTGTCAGGTGTTGGTAAATGATATGCAAATTAATGACGAAGTAAAATTTGCCTTGAAATAGTAAATAAGGGGATTTAACCAATAATAGGCATGATGAATACAAGAGGGCTTCGTCGTTAGTATTGATGTCCTTCTAAATATTATCATTGCGTGACTTATTAATTAATAGGTAGGTACTTTTGTGTAACACGGCTTTATCATTAGTTGGGGAGACATAAAAAGAGGATGTTTTAACCGTGACTGTTATAAAACTATCAGAAGTAAGTCATAAATATGATTTATATTTGGTATTCTCTATGGAAATTTTTAAAGCAGACAAATAAGAATGATTATTTATTTTACTAAAATTTTAATCAAATACAAAACTTTTAATAAATATTTGTTGATAGATAGTTATTGTGTTAAAGTCTATAGTATCGAAATTTTCATTACATAAGAGGGAGGCCTTTGCCCTATAGAGGGATGTACAGGCTAATAATAAATAATTTCTGTTAATTACGGAACATTATCCACTTAGTCAGGTTTTTTATATTTCTTAATTAATAAGAAGTATAAAATGTCAAAACTCGCTACAGCAAGCCTTTGGAAAATACTTAGTCAGGTGTTACAATTTTCAGAAAATGTAAATGTTAGACCTGCAACTTGACAAAGCAAAAGCATCGCCTCTCTTTATCCAAAAACATCCGGAATGGTTTATAAAAATACTTCAGCCATAAATTACTACAAAAGGTTTAAAACAGTATTAGCAACCAAGCAACCGTTAAACATTTCAAGCTAATGGATGAACAATCAATTTCTAACAACCCTTAAGTCTGTTTATCAGTACCGAAAACGAAGAAAAATTCATACATTTTTTTATCAGAACCGATTTAGGAGAGGTTTAAAGCTATAATTATTACAACAAACGGAATTTGGAAAAATAAGTGGATACATTTTCCAGACATTCAAAACACTTATTGCTGAGATATTCAAAGCACGGCCCAACAATCTAACAATCGCGACACCTTTCAGCACGCAATGATACATGCCAATGTCTTTGTCAACAAAGTCAAGATCGTTTTATGGAGGTTAATAAAATATATCAGAATCGTTTGTTGACATGAAACTTCGTGATTTGGCTTCCTAATAGTTTTTGACGTTTAAATGTGAGAAAATATGGGAATATAAATGCAGATATTTCATCTGTTTAAGCTAGAAAAATTAATGTTGGTAATTAAGCAATTAAAAATTTAATTTTACTTAATTTTTCAAACTAATACATATTTGGAAATTTAGTTTAAAAAGAAGACTCAGTGCCTTAACAAACTGAAAATATTTGTTACAGCATGTGTTTTTAAATTTGTAAATTTAAATAATTATTTAAAGTTCTGGATATTGAGTAGCTTTAAATAGCTTTTTTTCAACTATCGAATATTTGATAGGAGGCATTATTCTCAGTATGTAGCAGCTTTCTAAAATAATTATCGAAGTCTTTAAAGTTTAACTGACATTCGTGAAACATTAGTCATATCGTGCTTATCCAAATCGTAAAGAACGCTTGAATTCAACTTATATGTTTAAGGGTGTAAGTACCTTCAATTTAACAAAAGGTAATGTTTTCAAGGATATTAAGAGGAAATGCCTGATTCCGCCATTAATATTTCTTAGAATGAATTTGTAAAATCGGATAATTTCAAGTGAAAGTTAATGCTTTTGAATGTAGCACTTTTAACGTTTTTTTTTTTATTCAAGCACTTACATTAAATTAGAGTACATAAGCAGCAGGGTAGTTCAGAAAGTCTAAAATTAATGAGAAACTTTCGGCTGTTCTTCGGTTGTTCCTCGCTGACGGATGTTCTGTTATTTACTTCATCTTTTAATATGCTTGTTAGTAGCTTTGATGTTAAACTCAAAAGCGTCATTCCTCTACAATTCTGTGGGCTTTTCTTAAAGATTGATATGGTTATACTTTCTTTTCACTGGCTTGGAATAGTCATACTACTTAAAATTTTCTGAAATAAATAGGTTCGTGATCTCTTGTATTAAACTTATTTTTTTTTACTTCTACTTTTACTTCTTCTTCGGTGATTGATATATCTTCATTCTCTGTTTTGTGCAAGGCGTTTGAAAACGCCCCCTCCACGCCTGTCTAATCGTCGTCTTCGTCCTATACGCTTGATCGGTTATAGCCGGTATAAAACCGTTGCCTTTTCTGTTTTTCTGCGGAAGGGTTTCGCCTCTGGCTAAGTTGACAGGTTGAGTTACCGTTACTCTTGTGGCTCTCGATGAAGCCCCTTAAAAAACGTTGAGTTCTTTTGTCTCAACAGTGACACGGTCCCAACCCCGAAGAAGTTCTGTTAATACTGACACTGACCGTGGAAGGCTTCGAATCCATTATTATTAATTTGTTTAATTGACTTTGCTTTTCCTATATTTTAGGGCTTCAATTGCTGCTTTTGCTATATTAATTTGAATTTTATTATTATGTTGAACGGTATCAGTTATGGTTACTGCCTTAGAGTTTATTGTGTAATCTTTATTTGGACAACATTAGTTTAAGATTTGTAATATGCTTCATATATGTCGCCCAATAAATAAACAAACAAACAAATGAAATATTGTAAGTTAAGGCGAGTTCTGACATATCAGTTTCGCTGATTCATTCTGGCTGATTCACTTTTAATGAAAATGAAAATGCATTCGTCCACACGTTTCATTTATTATTAATCATTAGACTGATATCAAGGTTCCTTTTGCGTTCACTTTTCAATAATGATCAGCTAAACTGAACAAAAGTAGAACCTTTTCACTTTCACTGAAAGCAAGAAATGACTGATCAGTCTAACTGAAGAGGTGTTCTGACGTTCATTATATATTGAGTTTCACGGAATCAGTCAAAATGATCAGCGAAACTGACACGTCAGAACTCGCCTTTATAACTACTTTGACAGAATAAATTGCTGCTGGCAAAACTTAAAAGTTTAAGCTAATTTTCCATGGCGAGTTATGATTCTAATAAACATAAACTTTTATAAATTATATTTATTTTTTACCGTAGTGACGATTGGGTCTTTGTAAGAGGGTGGAAAGGAATTTTCTTTCTTTATTCGTCGTTCTTTTTTTAATATACCTTTGTAGCTACTTTCTTGGTACTTCACATTTCTTTTTTATATTGCCTTGGTTTATATGTGCATTTGTCTTTTAGTGTTTCTTTCCTAATTTGTTTTCTGTTTTTCTGGTTATCTTATCATTTTCTTCTGTTGTTTAATATTACATACATAGTTGATATTGCAAATATTAGTTATTTATCTTATCTTTTCCGCTTCTTCTAGTTTATTCCTGCAATACTTATTGCAAATTATTTTTCAGGATTGTTGCTTTTGCGTACTACAATATTTTAGCTTTTACATGTTTTTCCTTAACTAATTTCTCTTAGCACGTTGTTTTAGTTCAACCATTCCTATGACATTTACGACGAATTTTCAAAATTCTGGATATGTCAAAAGATCAGGGATTTAAACCACTGACATTTGGGATTCACAAGTCAAAGAAGTTAATGCTTGTGAATTTGATTTAAAAAAGTTTGTATTTATCTAAGTGTAACTTCGTATTTAAATTTATTTTTCAAGCGTTTGTTTTGTTATTATTAGAGACTGGAAAAAATGAGCGAAATATGTATGTAATATGTACTAAAAGGCAGCCAATATATTATGTATTAAAAACTTGAAATTATGTATTTAAAAATCTAATTTTGAGGGATATTTGTTGAAATATGTATTTTATACTTTACACATAAAGAAATGTTATTATATGTAACTACATATGTGTTTATTGTACATATGATTTATCCCAAAACAGTTGGTATACGAGGCTTGTACCATAAGTAATGCCTGTTGGCCTGTAATACCGTTAAATTAAACAATATCTAAAAGAAATCTCGTATAATATTTATCTAAACTTTGAACTACAAAACATTATTTTTCAACATAATCCTCCACTGTTTCTAAACATGTGCGCCACCTTGAAACCCATCGCTAAAATCCACTTTGAAAAAAAGATGCATTCGTGTTTTTCATCCATTGTTTTACCTCCTCAAATGATTCGAATTTAATTCCTTTCAAATTTTTTTCATTGGCCCAAACAAATGGAAGTCCGGTGGAGCTAAATCAGGACTAAAATCTGGATGTGGCATAACTGACCATCCCAGCTTCTGAATCGCCTCTTGAGTAGCAAATGCAGTATGCGGTTTTGCATTATCATGGTGTAAGACAATGCCACATAATTTTTTCTGAGGCATTTTTTTTCTAAGGGCTTCTTTAAGCTTTTTTAAGATCGCTATATACCGCTGGCTATTTATTGTGGTCCCTGGTTCGAGAAAATCGACAAAAATAACAGCCTGACGGCCCCAGAATACTCTTGCGATAATTTTCTTCGGAGAAGTTTGCACATTAATTTTTTTGGGCGTGGTGATGACGTGTTGCGCCATTCTTTTGATTGATTTTTGGTTTCTGGATCATATGTAAACACCCAAGTTTCATCCCCAGTCACAACATTATCAAAAAAAAGATGGTCCACGTTCTTCGAAGGTGTTTACGAGATCAGTACAAATCTCCATTCTTTTTTCCTTTAGTGCTTCAGTTAACTGGCGAGGAACCCACCTAGCACACACCCTAGAATAGCCAAGATCATTTATAATCTTCTCCATAACTGTGTCCCGATCCCATTTCCAGGTCAGCAGACAACACTTGCGGTACAAGCCTAACAAAAATCGGATTTTCTTCTTCTTAATTACTGTGGTGTTACACTTAGTTTAGATCTTGAACTGCCAACCAACAAACAAAATCTCCTTGTCTTATGTTACTTGTTGTTCTTGCTATACTTTTATTTAGGTTTTAAGCCTGTTTTTCTTTGCACGATTTAATTTGTAGTTTTCATTTTTTATTAATTTGATATTCTTCTGTTTTACTTCGTCCTGTCTTTTTAATTGGCTTTCTGCCTTAGTTACTTCATTATTTTGTTTGTCACATCACTGTACTCTCCAATTTTGCAAAGTATTCTTCTTTAAGTACGGTTTTTTCTTTAAGCACGTGTTCGTTTTTATTTTTTCAAAACCTTTAGGTTAGTGCTAGACTTACTGCTATTTTGCGTTGTATGGCGCAGTGTTCCTTCCAATAAATCCATTAGGGTTAAATATTCACCCAGATTTGTTGGTCATTTTTCAGGTTAAGGTTAGAAAATGTCATTTATCATAGGCAATATAATATTAAGATCCACATTTAGATTAAGGCACCAGGCACCTGAGAGGCGTGCTTGGAAATGATTTTTTCGTACAAGATGCCCTAAAAGATAACCTAACCTCACACAGTTTTATAGGTAGGTAGGTACCTACTACTTCAAAAAGCTGTTATTGTCCGATATATTTATAAATAAACATTAAAAAATATAAGTAGGTATAAGTATGTATAAATTCTTAAAATCATCGAGGCAAATTCAACAGGTCGGCTCGCCCCCATCGAAGCTAAAGTCAAATCAGCAAACGTACAAGGTTAACATTAGTAACCTAAAAATTAATCCCTATGTAAATAACTAAAATAAACCCATTAATTCAGAGGCAGAAAACAACGAACGGGACATTAAATAAATTAAACGTCTGCCTGGAAATTCCGTCGTGTTACATCTAACCCTCCCAAACTATTTTTCTATCAGTGGCGTACCTACGGGGGGGCTAGGGGGGGCAGTCTGCCCCCCCCGCCCTCTTCCTTTTGGCGGCTTCGGCGCCTTGCATTTTTTTGACATTTTATTTTTTAATTCAACCAAAATAAAAAATATAATTATTATTATTGCATAATTCTATAGACGTGATAAAATCAAAATGGCACAGGGAGAAAGATCTTTAGGTATGTATATTCCTTATAAGAACCGAACCCCCACATGTATTTATTTTATTTTTTACCGCCCTGATAAATAATGTCTGCATTCATTTTAAATATTCTTAAATAGTGGCGGTGTGGCCGCTTTAAATTTCTATACAAAGAAATAATTATCTAGAAACCTGCCGATGCCATCGCACTGGTGGGCGTCGGCAGCGGTAACTTTTGCCCTTTGTTATCATATCGTCTTTCCTGGTAATATTTATAAAAAAGTACATTATTTACGATTTACGTCGCGGCGGCAAAGAACCCCTTTTATGTGCAACTTTATTTTTAAAAGAGCCGCCGATCCGATCCGGCAAAATGCAAACGTAATGCATAAAAAATCAAAAAGAATAGAGCAGTGTTCTGTTTTTCATTTCGACAATTTGCAGTTTGATTTTGTAGAGTAAAGATGTGCTCATATTATGTTCCGTGCTTAAAACGTATTTCAAATTGTTTTAACTGAACTAGAACTAGTATATTTAAAAAAACAAAAAAAAATCGTTGTTCAAGTGCAAAAAATAGACAAAAAAAAACGCGCTCCTAAAATTAGCCCAAACTAAAAATTTTTTTTTTCTATAATATATCTAAGGGTCCTAAGGCGCCTTCGAGACATATTGCCCCCTCCGCCTTCCAAAGCTAGGTACGCCACTGTTTTCTATAATATGAAATGGGAAAACGACGCTCTACATGGGTGTGAAAAATGAACCGTTATCAGATGACAATGATGTCTTTATTACAGTCACGCAAAAGGAACTTGCATGACACAGCTAGACAACCTGAAAATATCGGTTAAAAGATAAGCATGTAATCAATCCGCTTACATGTTGATCTTGGTTTCTTTGTTTTCCTCGGCCAAACTTAAAGCAGAGCGCACGATATCGAAGAATTCGAAACTAAATGTTTTAAAAGGTTTTTTTTTTGAATGGGTGGTGTAATTTATTCTACACGTGGGATTTTGCACCATTTTGCATAAATTAAAACAATCTTTGATCAGCTTTATCTTTTTTAATTCATGGATGGACTATTTTTTCTGATGATTATGTGGGAGAAAGATACCGATCCGTGTCACGCATAAAATTCAAAATATTTATGCGAATTACTCACGACTTCTTTTTTTTAATCCATTAAATTTTTAATCCTTTTTGCTTTAGTTATTAATTAATTAGGAAACAAAAGCTTGGCCAAAATCCTGCTCTTGTAATCCTAATAATTTACTTACGAATTTTGTTAACTATAAATGATTTAAGTTTTGCGTGTTTTAGTAATATTCCGAGACGAAGTGTTTTATATTTTGAAGTGAGTAGTTATATATGAATATTTTTATAAAGGACCTTGAGTAACACTCGGGTATAAATTTTTATTATTATTAGGTTGAATTTTAATCTGCATGGAAATGCCAGAGTTTTTATTTTTAAATGTATGAAATATAAAGCCAAAATTTAGTATTTATGCTTGCAAGAAAACGAGAAAAAGTCGAAGTATTTAAAACCTTTCCATTAAGCTTTCGTTTTAAAAATAATAATGAACTAAAGCAAGGCTTATTTAGTAAAATAAAAACTTATAGTAAACCATATAAATCGAAAATTTGTCTTAGTAATCTTAATACGATTGCTTTCCTTTTATAGTAAATAACTGATAGACGGATTCCGAAACAGCGTAGTCTGTTTAGCGGGAAAAGGTAGTTTCGTGCAGTTTTTACCGGACATATATAACGATACGGATACCCCTTTTACAATATCGTTTTTTTTTTGTTTTCCAACTTTATCAAAGGATGAAAAGACCGTCCTGATAGGCGGACAATACAAAATGGAAGGTTTAAAAAATCATAAAACAAATTAGGAAATTTCATAAGTATTTCAATACTTTGCAACTATACACTAACTATCTAAAATTGAGGACTTTATTATTGAAATACTGCTGCTTTTAAATTCTGGGACTGTAATCAATATTTAATATAATTTTCAAAGGTAAGAAATCAGTTTGTATCTACGATCTGGTAGGGCAAATTCGACCGAAACATAGCATAAACAAACATTATCTTGATAAAAGTTGTTTATGGAATGTTCTAGTTAAAAAAAGAAAGAGGCTTGAATTTACAATCAATTATTTTTGCTGAATGTTCTGTTGCTCTAAATTTGAGATTGTTTTAATACAGATTTCTTTAACAAAAGGTATCAGAAGAATTGTTGAAAAACTGTATCTATATCAAATCTGTAGTCGTGGCTCAGATGATTCAGTGTGCGTCTGACTACTGAGATTAAGATTGGCTCGGGTTCGATGCTCAGCGTCACATATACACCGAAAATAGCCGACCACTTACCTCGGAAGGCAATGGCAGTGGCAAACCCCAAATCTTAAAATCCCCTGCTGGAATGTTTCGTAGTTCCTTCGTTACGTTAATTTGGATCGTCTTGGTATTCCCTAATCGCTTTCCTTTTAGCTTCAGTTTCAGCTTTGGAAACAAAGAGTAATCAGCTGGTGCCAAGTCTGGTGAGTACGGGGGATGATGTAGCACAGTAACACTTTGATTTGCTATAAACTGACGAATTACTGCTGCATTTCGAGATGAGGCGTTAGCATGCAGCAAAAACCAATTTTGGGTTGCATGCAAATCGATATTTAATTGCTCTACAAGCAGTCTGATCGTTAACCGATGATCGTCTTTCAGCGCAGCGCGGACAGTTTCGATGTTCGCCTTAGTTCGGCTGGTGCATGTACTAAAACGTAGGAACACATTCGACCGAGACAAACACTCTTTACCATATGTGTTCTGCATCATTTGATAAGTTTCGGCACATCTTCGTTCCAAATATCATTCCATAACAACCGCAAATAACACATGACACGCGAAACGTTGTACCTTGGAGGAAATTCAAGAGAAACCGAGGCAACTTGGCAGCCCTATTCAGAAGGCTTTGGAGTGCACGTTTTCCTTGGTTGCACATAAATAAGCACCACTTACATTCTATTACAGCAGTTCTAAAACTTTTTACCCACACTGTGTATGTTGATAGATAAGGAACAGTCTATGTAAATAACATACAAGGAATAAACACACTGCAAATAGACAAATGAATCTTGACTTGGAGGGTTGGGGAGTTGAAGAAGGAATTTATACTAGCTAACAAATAAAACACCATAAAATGGAGGGACGTTTCAAGCTGAAGAAATAAAAAATACTTTAGTGAAATAAAATAGTATATGATGACAGAGCAATGGAATTATTGAAAGCTTTTATGCAGCAAGCAAAACATTTATTATACTTAGCGTTCATGTATAATTACTAAATCATGAATTTTAAGTACCTAAATGTTCGCTGATTTAAAAATTTGAGATTAACACGGTTTGGTCTAGCGGCCAGGAGAATTTTGTAAAATTGTTATGGCAAAAGTTTAGAAAACAGTCAAATTTTATCCAAAGCTAGGCGACAATTAGCAAGTGTAGTAGAGTCTAACTTTTTCGCGAGTGTAAGAGCTGCAGCCCGCTACAAAATCTTTCAGTGGATGGATAGGCAGAGTGTGGAGTAATCTATGGGAAGTCGAGATCGTGGCTCAGTTGGTTTAGCGTACGTCTGACCACTGATACTAGTTACACCCAACCGTTTCCCTCGAAAGGCAATGGCAAACCACCGAAGTATTTCCGCCTAGTAAGTCTTCTTTGGAGTAGAAGTGCAAGCACTTTCGTGGTTTCGGAGACCTTGTAAAGCTGTAGGTCCCTTATGTCTGTAGGTTACTTGACACGTACACCACAGATATATGGAGAGAAGACCAACAACGCCCTGTAAACAGCACGCCACGTCAAGAAAAGGAAGAATCTATGGGAAACAGGCGATGCAATGGAAAAGAATTAAAAATACAATTCATACAATAACAAACCTGAACTGAAAGATAGATACGTAACAACAAGACATAGTTCGCAATAAAAATTAACCTGACATAAAACAAGATGAAATATAAGCAAAAGAATAAAAATAGAAAATACCTTAGATATGTAGGCACACAAACAGAAAATATTTTCCAAACAAAATAAAAATTGGAAATCGACCAATCAGAGGGCTAAGCAAACAAAAGGCTTTTCAAGGAGATTAAATACACCAATTACTTAAAGAAACATGATCTGAACAAACAACAGCATGGTCTGACCAAAAGTAATAATCAAGACTATCTGCGAAGAAACAGGTTTTTGAATGGAAAGTATGTTTAGTTCATAAAAAGGGGAACAAAATGCGAAAACCACAGGGGTGTAGAATTTTTGGGAATCAGAACCATCAATATCTAACCTTCGTGCTTCAGGAATTAGTCTTTACTCCCTGCAACTTTCTTGATGTCATCATATCATCTTGTTATCGATCTTCTTCGAAGTATTTCTTTTATAGACCATTGTCTCTATTGATATATTTTGACATTCTACCGAGTTTCGTTAATCCTTGAAACGTATTCGCATCCCTTTTAGTTGTATCACACTTCATTTAATTTTATTCTCTCACGTATTTATTTATATCTTCTCTTGTATTTTACTTCAAAACCTAACACTGATCTCTCCATAGTTTTTTGTAAAATTTGTACTTTGGTTGCTATTTATTTCATGATGGTTCATGTTCATTAAACAGGACACATAACCAGACAGGAACAGGACACAAATAGATGAACGTAAATAATAACTTGCTGGAGACTGAGAGACAGAAGATGGATAGACGATGTTGAGAAGATAGCCGGAAAACAATGGATGAGAACAACAAGAGACCGAAGAGCATGAAAACAATTAGAAGAGGCCTATACCAAACAATAAATGAAATAAGGCTGACGAACAAGAAGAAGTGCTCACAGTATTCCTCAAAATAATACATAACCGGATATGTACTAAATGTGAAGCAACCTTGGAAAATCAGTTCGGTTTCCGTAATAACCTAGGAACTCGCGAAGCCTTATCTGCCTTACAAAGTATTAGTGCAGCGTTATAGGGATGTGAACAGAGACGTTTATCTAGCTTTCTTGGAGTATAATAAAGCTTTTAATAGATTGTAGCACCATAAACTTAATGAAATTCTAAAACGCACCGGAATAAACCATAAAGACATACGAATTATACATAATCTGTATTGAAATCAATCATCAGCCAGCCAGGGGTGCATATTATCTCCACTTTTATTTAACATATATTCAGAAACAATCTTTAACGAAGCTCTAAGGGAACTGTTATAATTTCAGACAGTGAAGCGGACATGCAAACCCTCATTAATAGATTTGTACCAGTAAGTAAGAGTTACAGTCTAACAGTAAATATCAAGAAAACCAAAATCATCGGCGTCGCAGAAACTGAAAATAGAAACTGGAGACTAGAGACACAGTTCTAGATAATGTTGTTAGCTGTAAATACTTAGGGTGTCTTCGTCAAAATGGAAAATCTATAACTAAGACTAAGGATGGTTCGTTGCTACGGTCTTCCCTTTTTATATTATGGGTTAGAGAGTGGGAAACAACTAAATTTACATGTGATTTTTTGATTTACGGAAGATTATTAAAAAGACATGGTTACTAACGCCGATGTACTACGATGACTAAATATAGAACAGGAAATTATGAAGCTAGTGAAGATCAAAAAATTACAATATTTTTTCCACATCATGAATATCACTGTATCTTGCTAAATGTAGTACAAGGAAAAATAGAAGGGAGAACATCAGGTGGAAGAAGAAGAACTTCATGACTAAGGAACTTAAGAGAATGGCTTAGAGCAGCCGTTTCCAAAATCCAAATAACCTTAATGATCATTGAAGAGGCAACAAAAGAAGAAGAAGTCAACCAGTTTGGAGATTTTGTAAAATATGTAAAGTTTCCTCGAAAGCTAGATGGCAACTAAGTTCATCCACTTGCAAAGTGTTGCAAGTGCAGAAAAGCTCACAGTTCTCAGAAGTGTGTGAGTTGCAACAGCAAATAAATAACACTCTTCATATTTTGCTTATGCGCGTGTGTCGCGTGGGTCATGGGTTCTTATGGCCATTTCTCACAACTGTGAGTTATAGTTTAGTTATCTATGGGAAAAGGAAAAAATATATGCGATGTGTGGAAGTCAAAAAATGTTTAAAAAGGCTAATTTTCTTGCATATTCTTGTCAATAACGCCAAGTGACTGACCTACGCATTGAAATCTCAACTATTTTCGCAATGAAACTTTATTCCTGGAAACTATAAAATAATTAATTTCCCCCAACGACCTTCCACAGTTATTCACCTCAACTTATCCACAATTACAGTATGCAAATTAGAAATCCTTTGAGAATTAAACGCTCCCTTCACCGGCATTTTTTTTAAATTTTATTATTTTTATTTAGCGTCATTTAATTACGCACAAACTCATAATTCTTCTAAAATATATAATATTTTCTTGTTAAAACGCCCACTCATATTACTCGAATTATTTCTGATGACAACCAAGAGTAAAACGAATGAAATTAACCATGCAAAACGCATTCGTGTTCACCTTTACGTGCAGCTTCGAATTCAAGTAATGCGTGATTACTTAATAAACGGATATGTGAATGTGAATAGAATTGACATTGTAATTCGGTCAAGGAGCTTTACTCGATTTACTATAAGAAAGTAGTACAAGTTGTAGGATTATTTTTATTTAGTACTTAGAATTTCGATCCAGCTATTTTTAGTTCGTGTTTTGTTTCCCCTTTTTTTGTGTTTAGGAATTAACCGACTAGAAGTCTTTATGTTTAGGTTATTGTTTTTCACGTACAGTTTTCCTTAAAAAGTTTTTTTAAGTTTGCTAGAAAAACTAACAGGATTTTCAATAATTTTTTGCAATTTTAAAACCATGTTTAATGCTACAAATATAAACTTACAAGTACCAGCAGTATCAAGTTTCTGTTGCTCCATTAAAAACATAAACAGCCATAAACATTTCCCCTAAATACACAAAAGCTAAATCGTCCTCATTTTGTACCAAAGTTTTAATGTGCTTAATAATTTACTCTTGCACATTATCATAAAATGTTTGTCAGTGTTCAGACGTGCACAATTAGGTAAAATAATGCGCACGCAAGGGGCGCAAGGGTGCTTAATTTGGTTGTTTTGTTTGAGATAGCTCCGAGTTATTGTAAATTACATTTGGTGGTCTGTACAATTTTAGACGATGCTAAATTAATTGTAACGATCGTTTAAAAACTAGCCAGTAAAAATTGAATTGTTGCCAGGTTTTTTACGAAATGTAATGATTTAGGCAATGAACTCAAACACGTGATTTACTTGAAACACAAAGCACTATTTTTAAATAAGCGTTTTAGATTTATTTATTTATTTTTTGATTTTGGATTTGGCAGGATTTGTTTATAGCATGGTACAGGAATCGTAGCAGTCTCAAAACTTTTCCTATGGATTATTCTGCCCAGGAAAAAAAAGCCATTCCTATTATTGGGACATGATTCGTAATAGTCTGGTTGAGTAAAGATCTTTGGCCACAACGAATAATAAAATTGCTGCACAAACAATTGAGAAAATAACGAAAATTTGTCGTTAGAAAATAAAGAATTGTTACGGAAAACTAAGGCTGAAATTCGTTATGTGTGGGTCAATCACGCCTGCGGGGTTGTTTATAAAATTATGAATGCGCCGAGTACTTACTCATAATGCAAAAAATCAGTGTTTTAAACGATAGGTTGCTGCAAGCCAAACTGATTCTAGAATGGAATGCAATTTATTCAAGGAATTCCTAAATAGTAAATTCATTAATTGTTACTTTATGACCATGGTGTAGCAAAAAGGAAGGCTATACAGAAAAGGCGAAGTTGTACGTAATTTATTTGAATAAATTTTGACTAAACTTTTAAGTATCCGCAGCTCTTCTTCTTCTTCTTCAGGTACCGTCTCCGGGTCGGAGGTTGGCAATCATCATGGCAATTCTAATTTTTGAGGATGCTGCTCTAAAAAGCTCCCCAGATGTTTATTAAAATCATTCTCTGAGATTGCATAGGCACGAGATTCTTCTTCTTCCTATGTTTCTTTTTCCTTGGACTTTACCTTGTATTATCAGTTGCAGCATGCCGTATCTTCCTTCTCTTGTAACATGTCTTAGATGCTAGTTCTGAGCTCTTGATCCTATTTATGAGTTACTTTTGCCTGCACATTCTTCCTAAAACCTCGACGTTCGTTATTTCGAACCATTCCATTTTTTTAGCGTTGTTGCGTTGAAGGTCCATGTTTCAACTCCGTAGAGAAGAAGACAAAAATCTTCAATACATGTATACTTCCAGTAGTAGTTTACGGAATAGAAACAACACCACTTACCGTTAAGTCAGTAAATAGATTAAGGACAACGCAAAGAGCGATAGAAAGATTAATGTTGGGTATAAACCTTAAAGTTACCAAAAGTAACGGATGTCGTAGAAAAAATTGCTCAATATAAGTGGAGTTGGGTAGGCCATGTAGCAAGACAGGATGACACAAGATGGACTAAACGGGTCCCGCAATGGAGGCCGAGATTACATAAGAGGAGCGTGGGAAGACCCCAGACTCGTTGGATAGATCGAAATAGAATCGAAAATTGGGAGAAATTGGCACCAAGTGGCACAGAACAAAGTACACTGGAAGGAACAAGGGGAGGCCTTTGTCCAGGAGTGGATGAAAAGGGCTACTAAAGAAGAAGAATAAGAAGAAGGGAAGAATGGTGATGATCTAGCTAAGCGACTTCCAAATCCATACTCAAGTCTCTGCCACTAGTACCTTTTTAATTTTAATGAAGTTGGCCCGGGATTTTTCAATTCTGATGTTGATTTTATTTGTGTAGGAGCTAGAGTTGTCCCAATACATTATTTCCGTTGACAGCCAAATCTTCGAAACATTCTGCCAAAATTAGCGTAGCTATTATTCGCGTACCTTATATTGTTGATGGGTTTTCAATTGACTCTAATTCCAACTATTTCTCCTTCAAGGGCCCGGTTGAGAATTTCCTCGGAGTATGCATTAAATAGTATAGGTAATAGAACACACCTTGTTTCACTCCTCTTTTTATTTCTTTTGCTTCTGATGTTTGGCAATGCATATCTTTGGTTGTAGCATATATTTGGAACTATTTGGAGGTCTCTATAATTCAGAGGTTTCGTTTTAAGAATATTGATTAGCTGGTTGTGTCGAAGTCTGCCAAACGCTTTGTTATAATCAATGAAACATGCATACACATCCTGGTTAACATAAGACTTCTGGGCCAATACGTTAAACGAAAAGAGGACTTCCCTTGTTCCCAAAACCTTTACGGCATCCGAATTGCGCTTCAGTTATGTCCATGTCATGTCAAGTTTTTGATATATGTGGTAGTGGATTATTTTTAGGAATAGTTTTAATGTGTGTAATATCAAACTGATGATCTTAACATTTGGTTTGTTGGATAAACAGATGAAAACGGACAGTTACCACTCTTTAGAGATATTTCCTGAGCTATATATTGTAACGTTTTTAAATCGTTTATTTAAAACTTCGGTCTGTGGTGTGAATTACGAGTATTTATTAACAAATTTAAATAACGTAATAATTAACACGAAATAACAATTTAAACACTAAAAACACGATACTAATATTAATCCGAAATTTATTTATATAGTTTGTGTATATTGACGCACGCACTTGTTGTACTACACGTACTTGGTCACGACGGTAGACTGGTCGTTTTCCAAGAAATCGCTCCTTTACATACCAGCTGCGGTCTTCCAGAATCCACCAATCCAGAACAGATGACGTAATCGAACACTCTGGACACCTGCGAGCTTCTGTTAGATGACGCATAGGACTGACATCATCCGCGCGTCTCGTTACACTATTTTATTGAAAAGCTCTAGAAAGATGTCCATGCGTCTCTCATCAACGATTTTGAGAATGTCACTGGAAAGTTCTTCGGGTCCAGGGCTTTTATCATTTCTCATCGTTTTCAAGGCGTATGTTACTTCCTCTTTGGTGCTGTCGGGGTCTATTTCTTCTTGAACTATGGGTATATGTTCTGGACATGTTCCATTATCTGTAAATAGTTCTTCAATGTATTCCTTTGATCGCTCTAGTTTTTATTTTGCATTTACAGTAATGTTAATATTAGAATTTTTGTTCAGAAGCGTGTAAATCTGTTTTTATGGTTGCAGACTTTTTTGAATAGATTAAATAAGTCATATTTACTATGATTTTCTTCTATTTCTTCGCATTGTTTTTCGAAATATATTTCTTCTTTGACCTCTCTGATTTTTCTTCTAATCTCACAGGCAATCCCTATGTATTTCTATATATTATTATTCTTATATAGTCTCCATTGGTCCATTATCCATCTTCCGCAGCTCTTACGATGTCATAAACATGAACTTTCCTTAGTTTCTTATTAAATATTAAATTCTATAGGATTTAGCTTTTTGACAGCCTTTAAAGGTATTTTATTTACAAACAAATTTATTTTTCTGTTGTAAATAATTTACAAAGGGGCCAATTGCACTGATTATTCAGCTCAAACCAAAAATTGGTAATTATTGTGTTGCTACGGCAATTTTTGGGTTTGAACCGTGTTTAAAGTTCGATGCAAATGATCTTAAAAGATTTGGTTTACTTTACAAAGTTTAGTGTAAGGTAGAAAGCGCAGTCTTAAAATTGCTAATAATTTATTTTCAGGTTTTAATATGTATGTTGCAGTTCTCTACAAAATTTTAACAACAAAGACTTTTAAATTGCAGCTCTGACGTAAAAATCACTTATATCGGAGTATTCTTTAATTACAAAAACACCCTTTAAACTAATCACCATGTACTTGGCCACCCTGTTTGTCTACCAGGAACGAACAAATGGATTTTCTCTAATTTGCAAGATTGGAAAATCCTTTTTTATTCGTAATTCGAGTATCTTCATGATAAAAAGCAATTCCAGTAAAATCAAGGTGTAGATAGACAATCGATGCAAGTTGAGAATAGCGATAGTTTTCACAAGCAACGTGCGAACTCGCGCCTGGTACCCACTAATAACTTACTTTAGTGCTACTTTAAAGAACAGGCAATTTACTTTATTGCGATCCATAATTTCCGATTTCCACGCTTATATAATATATAATTCGAAAAACTCACCTTTAATAATCTCACGTGTTTCAGCTCAGATTTGTTGGATTTTAAAGTGGGTTAATCTAATTTATTTGTTTAACTGTTTAAGTTTTTAATAAATTCGGACTTTGGTTTGATAAAGACAAATTTACTAACCTGTTTGCTAATATTGCAAATTGCACAACCAGAGGATTAAAGCAAAAAGTTTCCTTTTGTAATCAGAAATCGTCTGAAAAGAATCAGATTTCTGGTAAATTAGTTATTTCAAAGAAACCTCCAGGAAGCTTTTCAAAACTTCGGAAATGTCTAAAAATATCGTCCATTATTGTGGTGCTAATTTATGGAATAAAAAACGTGGAATATGGCGGTAAAACTGTAACGCATTCGTAGGAAAAATGTACAAAAACACGCGAGTGTTTCCTGAATTTTGTCATTAATACACAAATCTCTCCAATACAAATGTGTTATTCGGTACGTTCTATGCAATATTCAAATCTAGGGACTCTCTATTAATCAGCTTATTTTAATACAAAACCGGGATATTTTACAATCGACCTTGTTAAATATTCAAATTTGTAGTTGCACAATTTTTTAAATTCAAATTTCGTTTGTACGTTCGTTCTAAAAATAACGAATGATTTTTTTGTGTAGTAAGGTGCTATTGATTTTTTTAAACAGATTTTAGAGCAATTTTAGACCTAAAAGGAAGTTTGATGTCAGTGATATTAGTTTGTTTAATTAAGACAGTAGGAGCTCAAATCCAATTTCTTTGTTTTACTAATAAAGAACTTAATTATTTTTCCTACGAAAACCGGTTTGATTTAAGTAATTTATATATATAATTTATCCATCAGCTTACCAATCTTATGCTAAAATTTATTATAACAATTATATTACAAAACAGATTGAAGGGCAAAAAGAATGCCAAAACAAATTATCCCAGTAAAAGCATGGATAACAAAGATGCAATTTTTTTATTATTCTCAGACGGTGGTTGTACCACCAATGCGAACAGTCACACGAAGAGTTGGAGAACTTCCATCCCTTCGATATGGACCAGTAGGCAATAGCACCCTCAGATCTGGCCCACTTCGTGTTACAAATGCATATGGCTACGATACCATTCCAAGAGGTGCTACCAAAAAACATAAAGAAACTTCATATTCTTCGGAAGACATTTCCTTCAAAACGGTTAAACCGGTAAGTTTATTAATATTTGTTACTAAAGCACCGTTTAACCCACCATACATTTAACTTTAAGGTACTTTGGGGTTAGTTTTTTTTTATTTCTGGATAAATTAGAGATATTTTCATTGGTAACAATCTAAAATTATTATTTTAGAAATTAAATTATGAAGGATTGCTTCCTTCTGGGAAATACTTTAAAAAAGTTAAATTTATTAGAGTATTGTAATAAAATAAAGTATGAGAGAGCTAAATTTAGCAGGCGTTGGTAAAATCAGCCCTAAATTAAGGCTTACGAAATGATTTTAATATTGTTAGAGGTCATATAAAAATCAAAAAATTATTAAAACAGAAAGCCGGACTGGAAAAATTATGAGAGAAACTAAAACCCAAGGGACAAAGACTTTGGAAAAGATATAGCTTTAATATTACTGTTTATTATAATTATTACTATGAAATTTAATTGGAAAAACTTTTCGAAAACAAGCGCGAATCCTTAAAGAATTAAATCTCTGAAACGTGATTGTTGTGGTGCCCTAATTTCCCCAATTTAGACTAAACACGTATTCGTTAAACAAACTACCTTGTAAGGGTTATTAAAGCTAACCTAACTTTATAACAGGAGTAAACTATAACCATAGCTACAGCAAACTATTCCAGGAATTTATTGGAGAATTTGTCCTACAGCTTTCTGCGCAACATTGAAATGTCTACCATCTACCAACACAGTTTAAATTTAATGAGACGCTTTTGTGTTCAGAAACGCTTCTTTTATACTCCAGGAAAATCAAATTTTGAAGATACAGAGTGTCGCTAAAGTGACGGAAAATATTACGTATGAAATAAATTAATAAATCCAATATCGTCCCGGGTTGGGACCGTCTCATTGTTGAGACAGAAGAACTCAACGTTTCGTCCACTTTTTTAAGAGGCTTCATCAGGAGTAAAAGAGAGCACTAAAAGAGCACAGTAAATTAACGCGTCAACCACGTCAGAGGCGCAACTCTTTTAGTGCTCTCTTTTACTCCTGATGAAGCCCCTTAGAAAAGTGGGCGAAACGTTGAGTTCTTCTACCTCAACAATGACACGGTGGTTCCAACCCAGTTACTTGTACAGTGTTGCAAGGTATTAAAAATAAAAGCTATTAAGATATTGGTCCTTGAACCTAAGCAATGCGAAATAATTAAAAGGAATAAAAATTTCCAATTTAAAATAACTTGGAAACTACCAAACACAAAACAAAACGATGGTGGTTAATACATATGTATTTTCCACTAATAATTTTAATTGTAATAACTGTGTTACTTTCCTTATCCAACTGGGGTTTCGTAGTATAGGAAATATTAATTATTTTTTTGTATTTAGTTGCATTTTTGAATATATAAAGGCAATACGAACACTGAGCAGTTATTGTTATTTAAATCTTTCGGTTATGTAGTAGGGCAAGAGTTAATTTCGCAGTTGGGGTTACATATGTTCGAACCTCAGTCTTGGCTAAAGTTTTTAACGTGGTTGCGCTTCTAAGGGCTGATTTTTGTCTTGTCACAGTAAGAACCTTTCTTCAAATTCAACACAACACAAGTTTGGCATTTTCAAAATTAGCTAAATAAAAATAATTTAAATATAAATATGTCTGCAATTTTCCTAAAATTTACGTAGAATATACCTATCTAAGAAAGCTTCGTTTAATCTACTTAAATGATCGAAAAGCTTATTCATTCACCTTGTTAAACTGATGTTTGGGTAAATGTAAATATTACGTACCATTAATTACGAATTGAAAAAGCACCTAACGTAAATTTAACAGCCAATAAACCTGACAATTATGTGAAGAAATCCAAATACACGAAACAAACATCTGAAAATGTATACCCTGTGAAGGTTATTTCCATTTGTCACAAGAATTAAGGCGTTTATTACACAGGAACGTGATTAAAAATTCTGCATACTAATCGTTTACCCTTCCATTTTAAAAACAAGAAAATTCCATTTATGTTTTCCCTTTTCCGTCGTTCAATACGCCCTCTTAAATGGCTCAAATTGCATTCGTCAAATACGCGAATAAAATAAGGTGCTTTTTGTAAAAAGGAAAATTGAACACGAGTCATGAAAGTGGGTGGAATGCAATTTATGTCGGGTTAAATTTGTATACTTATACCAATTTAATACGATATTAATCGCGTGCACACACACAAGGTGTATTACGTTTTTTGTTCGTAGGTATGCAAATTTTTGTGTGAATTGTCGTCGTAAAAATGTTGGGTTCGTGTTTTTTGAATATTATCTCGAAAATTTAAACAGCTATTTTAAACAGCGTGAATAATAGCTGAAAACAACGAGTTAATTTTTTTAACCTAGTTCGAAATTTAATTATTTGAAACTTTTACTGCGTTTGGTACACTTTTATTTTAATGAAAACAAAATTATATGAGAGTAATAAAGGCAAAAAAATTAGATTAAAGTATTCAGTGAGATATGTGAAAATAAAACAATGATGAAAAAAGGATGTAAGGATTACACAAAATTGCTTGTGGGCTTTGAGTTAGGCATAGTTCACTGACAAAAATAACCTCATTTCTAAGCTTTCTCAAAATATTCTTCAGCTTTTATTGTAAAACATCAATATGAAAAAAATTCGTACGGATTTCATTCCTTGCCTGTTTACTAGATTATAATCCTTTTTCCGAGAATGATTTAATAATAATACGGTTTAAACCATAGCAGTAGATTAAGATTGTATCCAACATTCTAAATATTTTTGTATTAGGTTATATCATCATTTATTGTGGTAAAAATGAAGAGACAGCATAATTAAGTGTGCAAAGAAATGCGATTAAATTTGAAGTGACAATAGAAATTTGAAAATTAAATTTCCTTTCACTCTCTGTGACCTAAAAATTTTTGACATTGCACCCGTACTTCTTGAACCTATCGTCATTATTCTTTTTATTTCAGTACCACAGTCCTCTTCACCTGTGACTTCCGATTCTAAGTAGACAACTCTTTCAACCTGCTCGTATTTATAAAGTTTTTGTTTTATACTTTTAACTTTTAGGGGTTTAAGCTTTCCCCGACACCATACATTTGTTTTTGTTTTCATTTATTTGTAATCCGTATTCGTTTGCTTCTTTTATTAGGCTTATTACGTAACGAAAGATATAATTGTCACAATAACGACAGCAGCAGGACGAATTAACAATGTGTAAGAAACTAAAAGCCAATATGTTTTTAGATTATTAGGAGACAACCACATTTATTAATTTATTTAAGTTTGCATGTCGCCCAAGTTAATAGATCTTCTCCAAACTTAAACTTATAAAAAACGATTACCCTTAACAACGCAAGAATATCATTTTAATACTTTAAGCATAAAGTCGACTAAAAAATGTATTCAAAATTATTAGATTTTAATGATTTCGAATTCAAAACTTTACTCATTTAAAATCTAGAAAAATGTTTCTTTACAATTAAAGTAAGTAAATTAATTTTGCTGTTAAATTAATAATCAACTTGTTTGCTTTTATTTTTTGGCGATACTGAAAAACTAAATTTTGTCGAACACAAACTTAAAGCGGTTATGTATCACAACAATCATTACAAAATAAATATTTGAGATACATTTTTGGAATTTTTTAAATGGCCCGGAATTTCAGATATTCGGATATACCATAATTTCATCTGATTCAAAAAAAAGAAGAAAATGTATAGGATGTTCTACAGTATTTTTCACCTAGGATTTGGGTTGTGACTATACCAACTATACTTCATCTCTTTATAAACTAGGTTTTTATTACCTACTGCGCACGAACGCGTGTCTACCCATACAGTTTTTGGGTGGAGCTTGTTGACGTCACAACCCAACTGCTAGATGAAAAATGCTGTACTTAAAAATCAAAATTTTGATCACACAGGAAGTGCTACCAAATCATTTTTCAGAACAATCATTTAAATTTTTCATCAATATTCAACCCTGTAAGTTTAATTTCCGACATTTAAAAATAATTACAAACAAAAAGGAGGGGTGAGAATATTTACATTTATTCTGTATAATAATGTGATGTTCATTACATAAGAATTCGTTGAAATTAAAGTGAGAAAAATTAATTTTAACCATTTTATAGTCGATTAATTTGAGTTCTTTAATTTCATTTTGGGTTGTTTGTTTATTCATTCGTGTGCTGTCTAGTAAATAATAATAGAGTGGGTATAAGCTGCACTGGGTTGTTATTTTTACTTTGAGCTTTTACTTGTTATAAGACCTTTTAAATAAAAAAATCAGAGTTTAATTAAAGGTGCAGCAGAAATACTTAATTGCATCGCAGTCCTGTTGTAATAAACAAAATCCAGAAATTGTTTAAAAACCCAATGAAATGCATGTTTTAAATAAATGCTTTAAATTTTGCATATGGGCCTAAAATTAAATTCTAAGCAACTTTTTCTTCGATATTTTGTCATCTAGCCCCACTTTTTGCGGCTTCACGGTGATTTTTTTAAATTTTCCGACATACCAGTAGTCATGTGACATACCTCAAATTCAATTTTTAGGTTACCGGACATACAGAACCCATCCCCCATAAAAGTTTTTTCGATACTCTAATAATAAAAATTTTTCCCATATGTTGCGAACTTTTTGCCGGTCACTGTATAAACCAATGCTACCTTTAAATCTGAAATAAATACACTTTTAAAGAAAAATCAAGAATGTTGAATAGTGTTTCTACTTATTAAACAAATTTGAGTGGATATCGCAAGTTATGTTTATACGCAGCGTTGCCAGTTTGGGAAATTTATCGCCGATTGGATGACTTGGAAGGTCATCTTGCAGCACAAATTTGAACTTGGCGATTGTGGACTAAATTGGGCGATGTGAATTTAAAGATCGCTGAAAATTTTACTGCAATCGTAAATGGCTGTTTATCAATTTAATTCTAATTATTTTTCTACTGCTTTCTAAAATTATGAAACATAATAAATATCTGTGTTTTTATGCTTTTCTTTTCTTTTTCATACAACTTTTTAGTTAATTTTGGCGACCGCCTTTTAAATAGAATTGACAACCATGACCCTTTCTCTTCTTTTAAATTCTTAATATTAAATCTATGCGTGGATTTTATTAAATCCGTATTAGCCTGAATACTGCAGAAACAAAATACTTTTTGACATATCAAGGGAAACAGCATTTCAAAGGTTACTTACGGTTTGTTTTATGTACACGTTAGACGCGTAAAAGAAAACTTACGAGAAAAGATACCTGGAGGTCTGTTTAGAAGTTCAGTTTGTATTTGTAATTCAAAATTAAAGTTAACAAAAAATATATTTAAAAAGAAAAACGTTGATCTTTCAATTGCCTTGAAAGATCTAATAGTTGAGCTAATCTCATATAAAATAAATTTTGGTGGCATTTTTATTTAATTGGAAATTGTCATATTTTAAAGGCTTCCTTAAACAAAATCACTATCTTCAAATTTCAGATGGTATCTGAAAGTAACTATCTGGTACAGGACTATTTGAAATTGTAGTATTAGTTCAGCTCTAATTTAATATTAATAAATGCAGTAAAATACTTGTAAGCTAAATGAAATTCTGAAAAAGGTGAAGTCCGGCTCTGTTCATTAAAACCTTATTAAGGCAGGTCATCCACCGATACAAAAAGCGCCCCCTAATGAAATCCCCTGAAAACCAGCTGAAACTGAAAAACTGAGAACCAAACCTATTAATTTTCAGACGCGCCGAGTCCGTTTCGATTTGCCACCATCAGAGAGCGACGCAGGTATTTACGGCGTCGAGGACGGGGGCGTCGTTAAACAGACGGCGGGAGACGGCCCGGTACGAACACGCGCTTCTGTCAGTCAACGTTCAGATATTCTTAAACACCGGTACGATCACCAACCAGTTGATAACCAACGTACAGAGCACATACGCGTCGTAAACAACTTTTATAACAGCACGGAAACTTATTCCGGTGATGCGAGTGTAGCTGTTACCGTGTCACCAGCACCAAGATACCGTGTTCATCCAACCGGCCGCTACATCCGCGGCACCCTGTCTCCTACGGCGAATTCTGCAGCCCCAGCCGCTGCGAGTCCTGGAGGAATTGCACTCCTCCGGGCCGCACGCGATGCCGATGATGTCGCCCTCAGGGATATACTCCGGAGGGCTGTTCTTGTTGGAATTCCGGAAGCTGATTTGAACGCGATTGATAGCAGCGGAAGGGTAAGTTTCTTTTCCATAAACAGTTACCCAAAGTAAAAGTTTCCCCAAACTTAGAGCGCTCATTATAAAAGCATTGGGACGTTCAGGATAACTTTGTATAACTTCAATAATTCAAAAACCGAAAGTTATGATTCAATAAAAAGTTAAAATATAATCTTTTTAAACATCGTAAATCTTTGAAATTTCAGGATTTCAGTAAGCTTTTTAAAATTCAGAAAAGTTTGCAATCAATTTATAATGCTTCGGTTCAATAATTCAGTTGTTTTTATCAGATAATTTTGAACTTATTAGATGGTTATTAAGTTCTCCCACATATTCTCACGTTTTTGCTTAGAAATCGAATTGATTTAAGGTATCCACGAGGAAGAACTTTTGTGAATTATTTACGCAGGAATGAATTTTAAATAGTGTACTTTACAGACGACCAATAAATTGATGTAAATTAAGGAAAACTTTTAATAAAGGGCTGTGAATGTTGTTCGAAATTTGTGTTTGTTTTACGAAGAAGACGCACAGGGCCGTATTTCAAAAATTAATCTTAGTAAATATTGATTAAAACATTGAATATTTCAATGAGTATTTAGTATTAAAGAATATGACAAAGTAAATAAATGCAACGAAAGGATTCTACAGGTTGTTTCTTTAAATTTGCGTTTATTTTGCTTAAACGCACTGAGAGCTTGGTGATTTAGCTAAACTAAACGTACCCTCAACTTTAATAATGACTTGGTTGAACCTAATTCTAACTGACATGATTCATATCTCAGCGACTCGTAAAAAATAACAACAGCATCTTGCATTAGTTCAGATACTTACGATTAATTATTCTGTTAAGTTGATGGCTGTAGTGTAGGCTACGCATTTTTTTTTAACAAGGTGTCATGCACAATTAAAAACTTAGGTATATTTAGTGGGAGAGGAAATGAGATTATCACTTTTTCAAAAAGATTAGAAGTTTAGCCTTCTGAAAATCAATTTGGCAAAGGTCTAAGGTGCGTTTAATAAGGGAAAATATTTAAATTTGTTCTTGTTTTCATTCAAATTTTGTTTAAAATGTATTTTAGATCAAGCTGTGTTAATTTATCAATAAACAAAATGAAGAAAAAGATGAGCTTAAACGTATACCTAATTAAAGTTTGAAAAAATTAATTGCTTTCGAGTTGAAACAGAGTATTTTATGAAAATAATCGGCTAATCTAAAATAAATTAAACCATACAAAACTGAACTAAAATAGGCTTAATTATTATTTAGTAACAATGTTACTTTTAACAATTTAATTCTACATGTAAATTTTTTACTTACTAAACAAAGCGGCTCTTTCTTCTAATTACAAGATTTTTCTCTCTTCAGAAAATTATTGTATTTATGCAGGGCAAAGGTATCGGCACTTATACTCCGCGAGAGGAATAAGGCCCCTTAAAGTCGGACTCCTCAAATTCTAGGCTACTTAAGAACCTTAGGACCTTCTCGGGAGGTATTTTGCTCACTTCTTCAGGTGTTAAACTCACCTTTTCGAGGTACTAAAACCTTTGGCGGATTGTGACTTCGCTGTTTCAGTCGAATCCTCACAGAACCGACATTGGTTACTCTCAGCTTTGCCTATTTTACTGAGATGGTATCTCAAGGGGCAGTGCCCAATAATTATACGGGGTAAAGGTATCGGCATTTATACTACTCGAGGGAGTATGACCGGCAATATGGAGGGTTACGGTCTCCTAAAGTCGCTTTATGCAGGGTGCTCATATTAATCTGAAGGTTTTGAAATAGGCAGCTCAAACGATTAGTGTTTTACCTTGTTACTTACTTGATTATCTGATAGCCTGAACATCCCTCCAAAATTAAATTTGCAGCATCCCTGTACGTCGTATTGAAAAACGACGCATTAACAATGCTTTAATTAAACATCACAGTGGATTCTGTTATCTAAATTTTTAAATTGTCATATTTTCAAAACGTAAATCTTTGTAAGATGTGTTGGTTGTTTAAGAACCTTCATGTTCGACGTTTTAAAATGAGCATTCTGCACAAACAATGTTACATTAGCGACTTTCCACTGTCTTCTGTTTTTGATCTGTTGTATTTTTCAATTTTGGTTCCAAAAATAATATTTATAAAACTTGCTATTTTTATAAAGCTTCTTAAAAATGAATAACTAAATGACGAGAAACGATTAACTGGTCTTATTCAATTAAAATATTAAATTTAATTGGCTTTTCAGTAGGTAGTTCAAAAGTGAGAAATTAATGTATTTTAATAGTTATTTACATAGCAAGGGGGGGTAAATGAGATTTGCTCTGAGTATAGAGGATTTTAGCTCGAACTTAACGAGGACGTGCAACCGTTTAAGCCAGAGAAAAGTAACTTCCATGGCATGTTTTTTCATTGTCAATAAAAATTTAGGTAGCTTTTATCATAATAATTTGCCAACAAATTATCGCTAAATTAATCGATTCATTTACTTCCCCAAGGGGGTCAATTCACACTTAGTGAACACCTACAACTATGCGAGTCAGAGAAAAGTAACTCCCACGGCATGTTTTTTCCACTGTTGAAAATGTACGAACTTTTTGTCGTAATAACTTGTCAAATTATCACTAAATTAATCATTGCACTTGCTTCTTGAGGGAGACAAATTCACACTTAGCGAAGGCCATCACCCATGCGAGCCAGCGAAAAATAACCCCCAACTGTCATTAAAAATTAGTAACTTTCGTCATAATAACTTAACATTAAATGGTCACTAAATTAATCGTTGCACTTACTTCCCTAGGGAGTTAAATTCACACTTAGCCATACAAGCCAGCGAAAAGTAATTTCCTAGGGTTTTTTGCACCGTCGATATAAACTGTCATTAAGAATTGATGTAATTGTTCGCGCGCCATTATATTCAAATTTAAGTGTGGTAGTTTTGTCGCCAGGACATGGCACGTCCCTGTTCGTTGTGGTCGTGCGCCGCTTGAACTTAACAAAAGGGCTGAGTCAGTTGGCTGCAGTACCCCGTACATACCGGTAGTTGGTAAGACTTATGTGCCTTGTAAAAATTTGTAACATATTAAGTAATAGAGACATTAATTATATTATTAATAAAAAGGACGTGATTTATTATTAAAACTTCGAGAGCTAGTGAAATCCAGCGTAAATTCTACAGTAATTCTTCTCATAATAATTCGGAATTAAATTATCACTCAATTAATCGTTTCACTTGCTTCCCTAGGAGGCAAATTCACAGTTAGCGAAGGTGTAAGCGAAAAGTAACTCCCACGGCATGTTTTTTCCAATCGTTTCACTTACTTCCCTAGGAAAGTAAATTCACACTTAGCGAGGGCCTACAACCATGCGAGCCAAAGAAAAGTAACTTCCACTGTCAATATAAACCGTCATTAGAAATTTAAGTAACTTTTGTCACAATAATTTGACACTAATAAATTGTTACTAAAATTAATCGTTTAACTTACTTCCCTAGGGAGGTAAAGTAAAGTCATACTTATAGATTGCCTACAACTATGCGAATCAGAGAAAAGCAACTCTCGCTGTCGGTATAAACTACCATTAAAAATTTAAATAGGTAATTTTTGTCATAAGAATTTGACATTATAAAATTATTACTAAAAAGTTATTTCACTTATTTCCCAAGGAGCTAAATTAACACTTCATATTTATATAACCACATGGTATAATTTATCTACCTTTCGTAAACAGGATTACTGTCACGTAGTAAATGCAACTTATAGATTCAGTAGCGAAAGAGAAAAATTAGTCTTGCATCATACAAACAAAATATCAAATATTGCTTTAAAAATGTATGATAATAAAAAAACAAACATTTCATTATGAAGTAAAAAAAGGACAAACTCAAAAGTTCAAAGTTAAAAATGTATTGAGCTATACAAAATAAATCTTAGATAAAATAAGAGTGGGAAAGGCAGGATGGTAATTAGGTAAAGCGATTGGCACTACCGCCCTACGAGAGAGCATGGCCGACAACATAGAGGGTTAAACCTTCCTAAGTCACTTTTCATACCTCGGTTGTTTCGCCCACTATACGTACGGGATGGGGTGGTAAGCGCCACGCCTTCGACAATCGTCTACCTTCCCTACTCCACCACTGCCTTTCGATTCTCAATTATTTTCAGTGACTGGGTAGGCTGCCCGCCGAGCATCCGACTCATGTTTGATCCCGAGACGGTTCGTGCTGTAGTCGAATGACTTAACCACTCCGACGATTCGGATGGTAATAAGCTAATAAAAAACAGATACAGAATGAAACAAACTGAGAATGAAATAAAATAGAAAAATCGAAGGGATAATCGAGGAAAACGGCAAGAACAGGAAAGACAGAAAACGAACGAAAAAAGAGAGAAGGAAAGCAAGAAATAAAAAAGAAAGGGAGAGAAAACTAAAAACAAAATAATTTCAGAATCTTGAGATTTTCAGCATTTTTATAGAATAGCATTGTTTTTCGTGTTAGCTTCATAACAGTAGAGAAATACTCATGGAATATGTTTTTTAACGTTTTTATAATAATTTAGATTAGATAAAGTGATTAAATAAATAATGAAACTATTTACAGTAGGTAGCAATTTACACACACACGCTGGTAATCGATTTGCATTTACGAAGTTAACCTAAAATTAATACTACAAGGCATCACCTCCGACATTTAATCAATCAAATGTCGAGCACGTCTGTATAAAATATTATTGTTTAGACGTCTTGCAAATTGCTTTATTCCAAAGATCAGAGGAGGTTCATCTAAAGTCTAATACAACTTTGTTCAAGCCTTTGAACGTATTTACTTTTAATGTTTAAATATTTACAAAACGTTTCGGAAATTAAAGCATCTTTGCTGTTAAATATCAGATTGAAGGAAATGGTTTTATGTGTTTTGCCAAAGTTTTCACAATGACGACTGTGATTGCTTAAGACATTATGTACCCAATCTATTGAGTTGCATAATTCTACAATTTGACGAAATCACAAATGTTGGTCGGATTCCGTACTCAGATGAGTGAGATTTTTACTATGGAAATATCTGAAATGAGCTAAAACTTTAACCAGTGGGGGCAATAACGATCCCTAAAATTTAACACAGGTGGAAGCCCTCTGAATTTAGTAAAATTCTCTCGCCCAACAAACAAACTCAGAGTTTTTCTGCTATAAACTATTTTATATAATTACAAGCAAAAATTGCTACAAAGCACAGTTGCATTTCCGTATAAGAAGGTTCCTTTCTGTGCTTGCAAAGTCTTTAAATTAAACATTGAAGCTCCTTTCGTACAGTATTTATAACGAGCAGTATCAGGAATTATGTGGGTGTTGTTTCATAATTTATGAGGAAAATAGTTGGTTCTTCTTTTTAATTTTTTTCCTAGTTGATTATTATTTTTATCGGTTTAATGATTGACCTACTTCTAATATTAACGTTCGTAAGTGTTGAAATTTCCACGTAAGGTCGCATAGGGCTATGGATAAGCATTTGTTCTCGAACAGTTAGTCATTTTCACTTTCTATACTGAAGCACGTTTTCTTTATTGTTTATTTTTTTTTTTTTGATTGGAGACATTTTCTGTGGTGTAATATTGTAAGTTTTAAAATAACACTAATTTTTAAAAATTTCTTAGGAGAATTTGTAATTTTCAGCAGTGTGTTTTCCTATTTTATTCGTATTGCTTAAACCTCTTTTACCTTTCGGTGTCGAAGCTGGTGCGTTAGTGTGTATGGTCTTTACGGGTGCAATGCACAATCCGGCATACGTGTAGGACCTTGTTACTCTACCTCTTAGGCCTGTATTCGGAGGAGAGCGTCGTTAGCACGGCTTGATACCGATCTCCAGACTGTAGGAAAATCCTGCCCTTCGGTAGATTCGAACCAAGGATTTAAATTTTAACATTTCATTTTTGTTATTGTTACCATAGCAGTTTAGTCGATTTTACTACTTAGATTGCAGAAATAAATCACGAATATACGAACTCAAAAATTATCAAATTTTGAACACCTAATTTAAAGAAACAGATGTATGTATTACTCTAAACCGAAATTGATTTCGTAATTCAGGGTTTAATTGGAATCCCTCATAGTGCAGATTCTGGTAAACTTTGGATTTTTTGAAAGTGATTTATATTAACACTTCAGATACATAAATATCGCTGGATTGGCCAAGCATTCGATTACAGCGCGGACGGTCTCGTGGCCAAACCTGTCTCGGATGATTGGCGGGTGGCCTATGCAGTCACTAAAAATAATTTATTGTGAAGCGAAATACAGTGGTGGAATAGGGGTTGTTAAAGATGTATAACATGCGATACAACCGATTATGAAACCGACTATAAGAGGCCTTAACCCTTCATGTTGCCGGCCATAGCCTTTAAGCTCATCTTACCACTAAGTCGCTTATATTACTGTAAAATTGATAATTACTCTTAGTAATGAAAAATGGCGATTAATAACACCATTTCGCTAAAGTGGCGTATCACAAATGTTCTGGAACTGCTGCAACTCTCACATTTGTGAGAAATACATCCGATTTTTTTACACCCGTTGCGCAGTATACGTTTTCCATAGTTCGAGACGCCAGAATAAATAAAATGGCCCAAGAAATGCAGATCTAGAACTTGACAATTTTTAAAATGTTTAATTTGAAAGTCTAGGTAAAATGCATTAAAAATGAAATTATTACTATTTTCACAGTTCGGGAGGCCAAAACCATTAGGTCCAAATTTGTTTAAATATTTAATTCGAAAGTCTAGGTGAAATGCCTTCAAAATAAAATTATATTTCCCACATTTCCAATATCAAGAAATCCTTTTTGTATTCTTAACAAGCTATCAATGTAATTATTTACATGGAAATATATGCTTCTATTACATTGCACCTCGTTGAAGTTAGCTCGGGATTAATATTCATTTAAACTTTTGATTAATGAATGAATTTGTTACCCTCGATGAACCAGAGGTCTCGGGCTCGATTGCCGGTTCAAGTCGGTGAGTTTTTAAATGCAGAAAAATCTGAAAGTATGCTCTCGTTCGGATATAAAGCAAAACCATAGGTCTCATGTCAGTATCATGTTTGAAAAGATAAAAATTCCTACCAAGGCTGGAAATCCCTTGGGTTCGGCCAAATTCTGGTTGGGTAGTGCTAATAACCATAGCAGTTGATGCGCGTTGGAATCCCTGGCACCCGCCTAGATTTCGCCCAGTAAATAAAAACTGAAAGGCTTTAATATCCAATTTTTTAAAACGTAAAGTTGTTTTTCTCAACACCAACTCTGTTTTTGATTTTTGGTTAGGTATTGTTTTTCTTCCAAGTCTTTTTTTTTTTTTTTTAATTAAGAATAAACCAGCTCAACATACAGGATGTTATACATGGTTGATTGAACATAGAATTAACCAAACTAACATTAAATATCAAGAATGGGGTTACACCCCAGAACTAAATTACAGGTTTGTAATTACTTATATTTATATTACATATTACTTATATTACTTAATCACTGATGTCACTATTGTCACTATTGCCTTCCGAAAGAAGGATGTCCTGAGGGAGCCTCTTTTTCAGCCTAGAGACTGCTGTCTTCTGTCCAAGATGAAAATATACCGCACCAGAACATTTAGTTAGGTTGACAAAGAACCTGCGAGCAGTATTTCGAATATAACTGTCAATGGTTATTACACCCAATTCGCGATGAATTTGTTCATTTCGCACATACCACTGCGCGTTCACTACTATTCGTAACACCTTATTTTGGAAGGTTTGTATCTTCCTTATGTTTGTCTTTGACGTTGCACCCCAGACTACACAAGCGTATGTTAGCACTGGCCGTAGTATACTCTGGTACAGTAGTGTTGCACATTCAATACGTAGCGCAGATTTCCTGTTAATTAAGGAGTATAATAGGGCTAATCTGGCGTATGCTTCACTCAATTTTTTATTAACATGATAGCTCCAAGTAAGGCGGCGATCTAGGTAAACTCCTAGATATCTAACTGCGGAGTCGGATGGATTCCATGCAATGTCTTGCCCATTTATGATAATGTTTCTTGGGTTTTGGGGCCGCCTAAGCGTGAATATTTTGCTTTCACATTTAGTAGCGTTGAGCTTGATACGCCACTTTGTGAGATATTCAAGCAGTTGATCTAGAGACGTTTGTAATCTATCTGCACAGATATTAATATCTGAATCTTGTGTCAATAGTATAGTCTTACTAAACCTTTTTATTTTTTTATTGTTCAAATTCGAATGAGATTAAAACATTAAATTTGAGATAAACTTCAGATTTAATTAGATATTTAAACTTTTAGTTTCAAAGTTTCAAGTGTTCTACGATTTAGAAATAGTTTAAGATTAAAGTTAATTTTGTACCTTAATGAAACTAGTGGAATTAGATATGATATCTTAAGTTACTGGCTTCCTCTGACTAGGAAATTTAATTAAACTTGCATTGGATTGTTTATTTTTTCCTTGGAAGTAACCTGCGAGTTGATGAGAATTTTTAGAGCTTACTACTAAAGTTTAGCTTTTTACTAAATCTCAAGCGTGAATTTAAAAATATTTAATTTTATTTTTCAAGCTACCTTCAGAACTAAATTTCAATTTAGAAAGTACCTTCCAAGGTAGTAAAAATTTCATAGCAGAAATCATACAAATTAAAAGCTCAAGTTTAAAATTTCCACTGCAGTTCTATGAACTTTCCAGTACAATCACAAACACTAATTTGGTGAGAAACCTGAACTGGAAATAAGTTGAAATTAATTTTTTATCTATAGAGAGAAGTTAAAATATTCCAATTCAAATAAAAAGCATTTTGCTTCACTGGAAATTCTAATCAATTGTTTGACTTTGGAACCAAGCATTTGCTCAGAAAAAAGTTGAGCTTTGAGGATATTGAAATGAAAATAGTACAACTTAGATTACAATCGTGAAATCTGTCAACAAAACCTGGATTTCGAAACTACAATTTCACGTTTTAATTTTTTAACAAGATTTGTTTTTTAAAAACTTTTCCCGAAAAGGAAATTTAGTTTTTTGCTAATTAATATTAACCTTTAACTTCAGCATTTAAAGCCTAAAAGTAACTCGTTTCACCAAGACCTACAAAAACGTCTCCAAAGAAATCATTCTTTATCCTTTAAAAATAATTAATTAAAACCAGAAAATACCAAAGGTTATTTCATTTTCTCAGCGTGCCTTGCATTGCTTGATTCGTTTATCCAAGTTAACCAGATTTGCTCACCGAAAACACAGGAAGTAACTTTATTATAGAGCCTTTATTCATTACAATTCTGTTTATCTTCAGCATAAAAATCGGGAACGAAAATTCGTAAAAGCTAAAAACTTTTAGCAACAATGTCATGCACTGATCTAACAACCATTTTAAAACCTTTCACGCCGATAAAAGACGAATTTACTGGGGTCTGTACGAGTTTACTACATACTAATTTTATGGTGGTTATTCTAGAGAATTGGAGTGTAAAAATCAATTCGGTTCTTCCACTTTTTAGATTAAACCGTCATTGTTTTAATTGAAAAGTCTGTTTTTAAACTGAGACATCTTGGTGTTCCGTATTTTGAATGAGAGTTTCATTGCTGTATTTTTATCTGCAATAAAAATTGCCATAAATTGAGATAACTGCTAACAATGCAAAATTTAAGGACCCCTTTTGGATTATGAGCTTAATAAGTTTTTAAGATCTTTTTTATGATAGCATAAAGTACAGAAGGGCATTTTTTTATTTCTGTAATAACAGTTTTGAAAATAAGTTCTACGAAGTAAGTGAATATAACATTGTTCAAGCCAGAAATTAGATTCCACGAAAATTTAAGGAAGTACCGAATTAGATATTTGTTACCTGCGATAGGCAGTCATTATCGAAAAATTAAAATTACCCAAAGACAAATTTAAATATTATATATCGCAAGAAGGTTTCAAAATTATGCAAAAGGCTGATAAAATACTCCATAAATTATTGTAAAAATTATTGAATTTCGATTATAAAATTAGAATTTAAGAGGCTCCCAATTCTTACTAAAGCAAAAGTAGAATTTCCTAAATCTGGATTTAAACTTCACTTTCATTCAAATTTGTAGAAATCATGATTTGAAACTGCAATCCAAGATGCCAAGATCAAAAACTCTCGGCTGATAATTAAAAACAATAATGATTTAAATCCATTAAACTTGACAAGAACAGCAAATATTGCGAATTCAAGTCTCTTCTCTTCTTCTCTTCAATCCTCAAGATCGATACTAGACTTAAAGGCTTAATCTCGATTGAAAAAGAAGTGATTTCAAACTTCAATCCATTAAACTTTTTATAACTCTAAATGATTTAATTAATTTTTGGTTTGTGGGAATGAGGAATAAGAAATGAAAATTCTAAAGCTTCTTTTTTCATTTAAGTCCTTAGATACTCGTAACATTGATAAGTTCTTAATTAATCGGTTCTGTACGGATTTAAGAGTCAACGAACTCGTGATATTGACATTAACATTTAAAGACAACCAATTGGTTACGACTATGACTTTTTAAATTAGGTTAATATGTACGAGTAGTTTGGTGTCTGTGCAAGGTTGTCTACGTAATAATACGATTTGTTTAACCGTGACGCACTTTAATTTGGGTTTTTGCCTATTTTCTAAGGTTTTCACAGTGTATAAAGGTTAATTTTTTAAAGCTAGAATTTTTTTAAATACCATAAAAATTACTTTTGGGCATTTAAAAGCATTGGAATTTAATTTTCTTTCGTCACTATCCACAGTAAAACATAATTAAAAATGAAGGGGCGAGAAAAAAGCGACAATTTCTTAATCGATACTTATTCGGAAAAAGCAGAAGAGAATATCTGATTAAAAAATTCGAATGATTAGAAAAGCTAAGTAGAAGTCGTTAAATAATAAATGAATTTGTTGCTATATTTGTAAACTCGCACGACAAAACATTTTGTAAATATTTACCCTCTAAGACTTTTCAGAATAATTGTTACAATCTGTTGCTTTTGTTTGTAAACTTTTGGCAGTAGATTTTAATTACAGTTTGTTTCTTGAATTCGTGGGCGAAAATTAAGGGTACTTTTTCAGGTAAACTTGTACCCTAAAATACGAAATTGTTTTTCCTTTATTGACGGTTTCTTAAATGTGCGACTTCCGGGTTATCTTAGCATCCAAGGTTATATCCAGATATTTAACTTCCTAACTCACTTGTAATAGTTCATTCAAGAAGGTAGATGATATTAGCTCATGCAATTTCCTTCTTCTTGTAAAGGAGACTAGCGCCGTTTCTTGTGGATTTACCCTTAGGTTCTCCTTGGCACACCATCTTTCCACAGTTCCTACAGCATTTTTAATGAGCTGTGAGGCCATGTTGTCAAATTTAACCGAGATGAGCATCACCAAATCATCAGCGTACCCGAACGAAGAACGATGAACTTCTGGGCTAACAGAGTACCGAAGCTAGGTTTCACACCTCCTTCATCTGTGGGTCTTCTACTTGGCGTTTGGAAGTTTATGGTGATGTTGTCTGAACCGGTACTTACAGATGCCCCCTCACCCTGGCGAAGACGAGTAGAAGCATCCACTTCCGATTAAAATCCTGAGCCTGGCTTAGGAGAACGGAAAGGATGTACATGCCTCTTACATCCCCAAGGGCGGATAGGATGCTCTTGGCCAGGGCGGCCAGGCGGGTGAAGTCTATCCTGGAACCGAGTTCCAAGATAAAGCCCCAATTGAAACCTGGGGCAGCCGCGGCCGTGACAGGCTCGGTCGGGGTCACCACAGGCTTCGCCTGGGGGCCGGAGGGGGTGGTGGCAGACCTGGAGGTTGTGATTGGGAATGGGAAGTTGTTGGAACGACACTCAAGGAATACTTCATTTGTGCGGCGGCGGCAGCGTAACTACCAGCAGAGCAGGAAGTGGTCGAAGCTTTCGGGTACGAGCTGCACGCCTTGTAATTGGCGGGGTGAGTACCGTTACAATTCGTGCATATGGCTTAGCGGGGTGGCAGCATCTCTGGGAGTAGCCAAACTTCTGGCAGCGATGACACTTCCCTATCCGAGCCCGTCTTCGCGGCGACTCTACCGTGATTCTGAGTGACAGCACGGTCTGGGCTGGCAAATCTCCTTAGCCTTGCTCAATTTGGTAAGGTTGACCAAAACATGGGGATCCTCTCTCGACTGCGAAGAATCCTGACCACAGTGATCACGGAGAATCCCTGGTCCTCAAGATCTTCCTTCACATCGGCGACGTCGATCGCCTCGGAGATACCTCGGAGCACCACTTTCAACAGTTTTTCCTCCACCAAGGCGTAGGTGTTGAAAGGTAGGGTTTGTTGCGTGAAGAACGCGGTAATACCGCGGAACCCCCAACGCTGGCAGGGGATAGGCTAATTCCGTCGGCGACGGTCTTAGACTTGGTAAAGTTTAGGCGTCTGGAGCTAAGTTCCGCGGAAATCGCTACCCAATTATCCTTCGTACGAAGGATAAGGGGCGGAACGCGGACGGCTTCGGGGGTTTGAATATCAATATTGTCGGAGGTGGAGCTCTCCGATATGGGAGATTCTGGCTTCACAGACTTCTTGCGTTTCCGCTTTCGCATCTTCTTCGGAGGGTGGAATTCGTCTTCTGCGGGGGTTTCTTCCGCGAGTGCGTCTTCGGCGACGGCAGCGACTTCTTCGGCCTCCATGGCTCGTGCCTCTTCTGTGTTGGTGGGTTCCTCCGGGGCGGCGATGGCTTCTGGAGAGCCCGTATTGGAATTTTCAAAGGCATGCACAAGCGCATCCTCCGCGGACAGGTGCGAGATATCGATGCTTTCCATCACGGATCTCGGGGGCTAAAAGCCTAATTCAATGTTTAAGGAATCTTCAGGCTTGAAGAAGCCTATTTGTTGTTCGACATTAAGGATTTAGTAAAGGCTATTAAAGCTTGGTGTAGAAAACAGTCTGTCTGGTTGTGAGAACAACCGAAAATCTCAACAACGTGCAAACAATCTGTCGTTGGGCCCTGGACTGAACATCAGCGTACCCATGAGTAAACCACCCTGTTTAGTTAGTTCGATTAGGAGTTGATCCACTACCAGGTTCCACAGTAGCGAGACTCCCCTGTGCTTAACTCGATTGTTTCACCTGGCAGAGTAGGCCGTATTTTTCTACCATATCCATCTACAAATGGTGTCTTCTACTCCATGATTCTTCACTGCCGTTACCATTGACTCAAATGAGGTATGATCAAATGCTTCCTCAATGTCAGGAAACCCCTCAGTGCAATTTTCTGATGGTTGATTGTTTTCTCAATTCCCCTCACCAGTTGGTGACGAACGGTGGATGCATAATAACAGACATAATAAAATGGACAAAAGTTGGACACAACAATTGGAATGACCACTTATCTATATCTAGAAATGGAAGCTACTAGACTAACAAAAGTAGCAAGAGATGCTAAACCACAAGCAAAGTGATTTCCGGGAAGGCTTTTAAAAAGGTGGAAGGAAAATTGCATATCATCCTCACAAGGAACAACTTAAACTACAAAGGAAAACACTAACTAAGTAAATAGGCCCCTGACCTAATAGAAGATGAAGAAGAAGAACTAGATTTTATGTTATTATTAAATACTTAATACAACCGTTATATAAACGTTAATGTTAAATAACGCCTCCATAATTTGCATCATTGAGTTATGACTTACAACTCACAGGTCGTGACCAATCATGAAAGTATTGTAACACTCGGCGCTTCACGCTTCATGCTAGTCTTTACGCCGCGCCGTTGGCCAAAAACGGCTTGTTTACGGACTTGAAGCATAACTACTATTTGTTGTTCTTGCAGTGTTAACGTCAAAAATTAAATTTGTGAATTTATTATGCGTAATAAGGTAACAATAATAAAATTTTCTATGCGGCAAAGCAAGTATTTGTTAGTGTTTATGTTTTGGCAGTTTTGCTTTATTCTGTTTGGCAAACAATTTTTGCTATTTTCTAACAGAAAACCTTAACATAACCTATCCTACGTATATCTTTTTAATTTCCAAAAAGTAGATTCAAGATTAATTAAACAAAAGTGGCCAAAAGGTTATAACTAAATGGAGAAAATGGGTATGTTACAGTAACCTCCAAAGGGTTTTTGACTACGTAAAATTTGAGCTAATAATATTTATTTAAGTTCTCGAATATTCCAGGTTAGTAGTACTTTGCCCTTTTGAAAGGGTAGGGTTGCAACGATCACTATCGCTGTGTACGTGTGTACCCGGCACTTGGGGTAAATGCACGTTGCGTTCTAGTGCACGATTAAAGAAATTTCCATATTAGCCCCCCAGTTGAAAAGAAAATCTAGCAAAATATACAATGCTAATGTTAACAACTAATTGAGTTTTGTTTAAATCCATTAATGTAAGTCTCCTTCTTATACTAATAAAAGCCACCCATCTCGATTTAAATCTAAAATAATCCTTCTTTTTTGTTAAATGTGCTTCACAAGCTTGCTTGAGAAGTATTTTTTAACACAAACATGTTTTCCTTGATTACATTTGATATTTCATATTTTATGCAAGTAACGCCCACAACGTGTACTACGTATTGACTTTGACTGACAGTAATTTTGATGTCTTATTAGAAAAATATGTATGTTATAAATCATTCATAGAAAAACATCAGATGTTTCATTTTTAATGCGATTCCTTTTGAAGTAAGGAAAATCTATGGAACTGAGTTAATTATTTTTCGCATTTTCTAAACTTTTGAATGCAGTGCTGTCAAACAAAAACTGTAAAACCTACTTATACAGAATATGTTGTGTTCATAGATTTTGCGTCGCCTTTAACATTTCAGATTAGGCAATACACAAGGTGGTACTTTTCAGAACTAAAATATAATCCTAAAAAACAAGCTGTGTTTATATACGTAATCAAATTAATAAATTCTAACTTCCGGACTGTCGAATTAATCGTTTGTTTAATGCACATAGACTACTTAAACGTTACGAAAGAAAGTTCAGTTAATTGCAAAGCACTCATGGGTTGTAACGTGTGTTGCCTATTCAAGGATATTCAGGGAGTACGAGACAAAATGGGCATTTTATATATCACGTCATTAAATCCCCGTTTAGAGTTAAATTATATAGCAGTTATGAAGCCAGTTATAGATAATTTCTTCTTTTCCAAAAAACGGTAGATAGACTTTTTCTTTACTTCTTCATGGGTATTTCGTCACCAGGTGCCTCTTCTTCTTCTTCCCTTATCCTTATGCGCTTTTAGTGCGTTGGTCTGGTCCCTTCCGACCTCCGTTATTCTCTTGGCCAATCTGTCCTCGGTCATTCTTGTGATGTGTCCCAGTCATTTCAATTGATCTTTTTAAATTTCATCCATAATCGGTTCTTGTTCTATCATTTTCCTGATGTCTTTATTTCTAAGGTGGTCCTGTTTCATCTTACCTGCTATTATTCTGAAATATTGCATTTCAACTGCATTTATTTTACTTTCTAGATTCTTCGTCAATATCCAAGATTCACCTGCGTACTTCCGTACAAGCACTTTTTTAACTTTAGTGTCTATTTCTCTTTTTGTTATTACATTTTCTAGACACTCGTAAATACTTCTTACAACTTCTATTAGCTTCTCTGTTAGAAACTTCCCCAAATAATTTCTCTTTCTATTGTTATCAAAAGCTGCCTTTTTATGAGCCTCTCGGTAGTGCAGCCGGTGAATGCCTACTTCACAATCGAAAGGTCCCGTGTTCGGACCCAATCATGGGCGGACCTCGATCTGGAGCGCGGTTGGCGTCCGAACCTGTGTAGGTTAAGTAGATTAAGTTTAGAAGGGAAAGGAAGGTTTAGCAAATGACGCCGATAAAAAAAAAAAAATCTACCTCTAATTTTGTGAATGTTATATAATATCTCCCCTTTCTCAATTGCTCTTTTGATTATTTTTCTTACACTATGAATATATTATCTCATGTTTTCTGTTTGTTTATCTTCTAAATATTTTTCAGTAACCTGCTATTCTTTTTTCAATAATTTTTGTATGTGCATTGAAGCTAGTTGTTGACAGGCAAATACACTCCTTTGAGATTCTCTTCGTCCCCCATGCCTTGTTACATACTTTCCAAAGGTTTTTCCTCCTTCGGACATCCATTTTATCATTTTTGGTTCTATGATGCCTTTAACTTGCTCTTCCAATTTAATTTTTATGCTGCCTCTTCAATCTCCTCAATTTTTATTTCTTCCGTCGTATCACTTCCTTGTTCATTACTATGTTCAATATTTCGATTTTGAGTCTTTGGGTTACTTACCATGTCGAACTTTTTCTCATAATACCCCCCCCCCCCCATACTATCTATGTCGGGATATTTTCATCTTTTATTCCTCGATTAGTTTTCTTAGTTTGTACTCTCATTACTTTTATTCTAGTAGAGAAGCACTTGTCATCTGACTTATAACCCTGATTTAGTTCATTTTATTCTATCTTGATATTTTTGATATTATAGCTCTTCCATGCTTGTTGCTTCCTTTTAATTACTGCTTTAACATCTGTGTTCCGCCTTTTCGTTCTTTTAGCATTTCTATTTAATTATTTTTGTCCACAAGTTTGTTCTGCTTTGCTCAATAAAATTTGTTTGAAAGCTTCCACCTTTCTTCTAAAGACCATTTCATATTATTTTTGTAATTTCCCATACGTCTTGACTTTTTATTTTGTACACCGCTATTCTATTGAGATTTTATTATGTTTTATTAATGCCATCACTAGTTTGTGTTTTGTTCCCAATTCCACATCTACTACTGTTCTGATTTGTCGCACTGAGTATCTTAATTACTGGGGGTATACACTATAAAGTCTATTTGAGCATTCCTCTCTTTAGCCCTGTATGTTGTACGTGTACCTCTTCTCTAACTCTTGCTCCCATAAAGAATTTCCTATAAGTAACTCTATTAGCTTTCTTCCATTCCTATTTATAGTGTCCTCTCTAAACGGTCCTCTGCATTCTAGTCCAATACCATGATCATTTCTCATCCTTCCATTCCAATCTCCCACAATAATTATAATTCTTTCCTGTTTCTCCTTTGTTTGGTTGCGCGGAAAATCGTATTAGTACTAATCTTCTTCTGAGCCTTTTATGTCTGAAAAAAATTTACCATCTTTAAAATTATACCTAACACTATTATTCTTGAAGATATCGCTTCAAATTGCACTACATATTTATCAAATATTCCTACTCCCTATTTTGCCGTTTGCCCCTGCTCTACTCCCGAGTAATATATTATGTAATGCTTTTCCTCCAACCTTATTCTTCTGATTCACTGATTCCTAATACTTCTAAACTAAATTTGTTCATTTCTTCTGTTAATTCTAGTTGTTTTCCTATCAGTGAAGGAATATTCCATGTATCTGTTCTAACTTCTTCTATTTTTTTTTTATTTACTATGCCAGCTTGTTTCATCGCTATTTTTCTTCCACATTTCACCCCTTCGCTATGTCGTTGCCATTTGTTCATTGTGTTCATTTTCATTTATTCTTTTTCCACTGTGGTCGTTTTATTTTTGTGACTCTCCTGCTTCTATTTTGTTCTAATTTTTTGAAATGTTTGGTGATGTTTCACTCATGGTTCGCGCTCTTTGGCTCTTATCTTTGCATTCCTCCTTTTTTCTGTTCCCTTCTTTTCCTGAATCCATTTTTCTTTGCATTCTGTACATGTTGTATTAGGATATTACTTTCACCTTGAATTTGTCTTGAAGAATCTTCATTAATTCAGATTTTCTGTCTTTAAGATTTTTTGCTGCTTTCAATATCTCAAACTTCTTGTTCTGTGTTACTAATTCAATCATAATTGGCCTGTCCTTCTGTTGCTCATATTCTTTCCTTCTTAATCTTATTATTTCTTGGGTTTCCTTTTCCATGTCAATTTTAATTCCAAAGTCTCATTTTTTCCTATAATTCCAAATCCGATTTATTTGACTTTTCATCTACGATGATGTGTCTCATACACATCACTTTTTTCAACATTTCAATTCCTTCATTTTGTGTCCGTGTGACAAGCTATCAAAACATTAAAGGAATAAAACTAAAGTATTTGTTAAGAAAACTACATTGTTATGCATAATGTTAAATTTCATGTTTCAGGATCTGTAACCAAATTTTATCTGATTTTATTGATTAGGTCGAAATACTTATAAAGCGGTTTCTTTCTTTTACTTTGTGCTAGTTTGCCAGGGCATTTTATGATTATTGTTAAGCAATTTTTGTTTATCAAATTTCGTAGTTTTTAATAATATTTTATGTTCTTTGATTCTAACTTTTAGTGGTCTGGAAGTTTCCTGCATTCACATCATATAATAGTCTTTTGAATTTTGTTCTTCGTTTATTTTTTGGTTTGAAAAGAGTCGCATATTTTGTTTGAAAAACTATTCTAATATTTATATACCAATTCTCTTTACTTTTAAATTCCATTTTAACTTTAAGTTAAATTAAAAAAAAAATAAATATACGAATAAGCCGATTAAAAAAATAATATGTTTCCACAAATCATTTTACAAGCTTTCTCTTTTGAAGCCAACGAATAAATTCAGCGTGAAAAATAAAACCTTCAAGTAAACAAATTTCAATTTCATTTCCCCTAAAATGATATCAAGTTCGTGTTCAAATGATGGACTCGCGTTCAGTAGGAACTTCCTGAAAGTTTTATGTGATTTTACTACCCCTGTTATAAGATTCTTGTTCATCGTTCGTTTCCGTATTTTCACCCACATAAAATAGCTTTTCGGTTTATTTTATTTTAGTTTATTGAACTCACAGACACCTTTACATTTTTCTTTTTAGGTTGGCAGAAATTTCGTACTCTAAAGCTAAAGATTTCAGACTTACTTTTTGAAATCAGTTTGGATCGGTTTAAATTGTGCCTTGAAATCTTTTGCATTCTTGATTATGTTATTTGGTAATTTGTAACTTGGTAAGATTAGCTGATAAATGCCAAGAATTAAGGTTGTTTTAATGTTAAAATATTTTTAGAAGGATTTATTTTAATTTTTTTTGTTGCTGCAGGTTTGTTTACGTTAAAAGGTTTATTTATAAATAAATAAATAAATAAGTAAATAAAGTAAATGCACTATTTAATTTTCTGGCCATTGCTTTGTTGCTAAATTTAGACAGTGTGTTAAAGACAACCCATTTTGAAATGTTACGAATAAATATAAGGTAATTTTGAAATTTAAAAGCAGATAACCTTCATCCGTCAATATTAACTTAGAAACGTTGGAAATAAACGTGAATTTCTTTAAAATCTAACAAACCAATATCGAACGAACACTTGTAGAAAATGTGAAGTGTACAACTAGACCAATTATTCTAAGCAACAGGTGACCTACATATCATGAAATAATGTAATTTTTCGACCCACTTCTATCTTGATAACTTACTACGTATAGATTTACACTAATGCATTGAATTTTTTCCCTTCAATTTAGTATACGGTCGTTATTTCGAAATGTCATAGGTGAAACTGTGTAACAAACATTGGGAAAAGTGGGAAAACTCGAGGTTATCCGAGTTTCGAATCCCTCGTGGTAAAAACGTAGAAAGGATAAAATGTCATCCGATCTGTTTCTAGGGGGTTCCTATACTAATTACAGAACTAATAAAAACTAGGAACGATTTTTTGTTTATTTATTTAGGTATCCATTCTAGAATTTAATTGAAGCTGATTATATGGAATTCGATTAGATGTTTTAGATCTTGTTGACTTATAGGATTAACTTAACTAATTTTCACGAGCTTCTTAAAAAATTCCAACGGATTTGTTACGTTAAGTTATTGGTTTTTCAGATCGTGCGTGGCATATGTAATTTGTTACATATACGCAGTAAGAAAAAACCTGGAAACTGAGGAAATGGAAAAGTCAGAAATAGTAAAAGATGCGTGGTATTTTACTGAAACTTGCTTTAGGATTTTCAAAAGTTTGCAGTATTACTTTGGGCATTTAAATACGTTTACCCTGGTACCCATTTTAAAACCTTGAAGGTTTGAAATCAGCAACCCAATTTACAAATGAATAAGCTGCAATTTTAAAAAACTAAGTTTTTACTATGGTCAGCTAATGGTCCTAAGTTTTTAAACAATATTATTAGAAAACGTTGAGGCTGTTGTCTATTTCAAAACATTCAGGTTTGGTCTTTTAACAACAAAATGAGCATCTAAAAAGTTCTGGTTTCTCTCAATAGAAGCCCAATCAATTTAAAATTCTACCTTTTGCAAATAATACGCAAGCTTCGCAAAGTCTCTAAATTGTCTAAAATAACCCCCTTTAAAGAAATTGGGCGTTAAACGAAAAGAAAAAAAATACACGTGTAGGATTGTCTGTCCTAAGCTGAACTCTATTGAACTCGATATGTGTCAAATTTTCGAACCAAATATCTGTAACAAAACAAGGAAGTTTTAAATGGATTTCCTTTCGAACACTGTAATATATCAGATATGCTTCAGTCACGCACAATATTTGTACATAACAAGAAAATGGACTTTTTTGTTTATTTAAAGCTATTATTTCTCAACATGTATGTTCTGTAGGTATTGTTGAAAAGGTCGTTGAATCATATGAATGGTCGAAAATTGTTTCAAATTCAGTAAATGTGTTGTGCAAAACACTTTTTTCTGTAGATTAGTATATGTTTTGATTAATAAATATGCACACTTTTCCTTTATATTGCTTTAGTTTCAGATTTATTTGGTCATATTAATGCGTTTATCTATTTAATAATATACGATTAAAATCTGATAAAAACTGCAATCATTTTAAATTTAAATGATATAAAAATGTGGAATTTGTTTTTAATTTCTGACTTAAAATAAAAGTTAGTTTTCCTTTTCATTTGAATTCCCAAGAAAATATACTACAAAAAACCGAAAAAATTGACTTAAATTTTCAGTCAAAAAACACAGCAAAATTTTTCAGAGAATCACTCGAGGAAGTTAAAATAGTTTATCTTTCTCTCGCTTTTCCATTCAAACTCCAATGAAATACCCCAAGAAAAATGAAAACTAGTGCGAGTACTGCTAAAAAAACCCAGCGGAAAGTTTTGGACACAAGGGAAACCTAATTTTAATGTCAAAAGTTCAAAAGGCTTAACAAGATTTTAAGTCAAATTTTAACAAACCTTGCTTCTTCTAAATTGTCAGGAAAATACGAAAAACTGAAAATCGACTCGTTTCTTATACAAAAAGCCCAGCAGAAATCTGAAAATTTAATTTTAAAGTAACAAATTGATTACACTGTTTGCTCTCCGTTTCTTCAAAAAGCCCGGCAAGATTTTCCAGGAAAATCTCAAAGTCAAAAATTAACCCATCTGCGGTTCCTTTTATCCAAATTCTCAGGAAAATACTACGAAAAACAGAACACCTAGATTTTAACTGAAAAAACTCGGTAACAATTTTGCAGAAGAATGTCAAACCAACGAGAAATCTATAAATTAAAATTAATTTATTTGCTCCACTTTTCATTCAAATTCTCAAGAAAATTTCATAAAAAAACTAAAAAACGACAACTTATGCTCAAAGGGCCCAGCAAAAATGTTCATAAAAATCAAAAACTAACGCGAAATCTAAGTTTTAAAGTCAAAAATTAACCCATCCACTCTCGCTTTCAACTAAATTTCCAAACTGAAAAAACGATGCGATTTTCACTCAAAAGGCTTCGCAAGATTTCCCCAAAAAGTTTCAAATTAATGGCAAATCTAATTTTCAAATTAAAACACATCTGATTCCTCTTTCTCCTAATTTACCATAAAAAACTGAAAACTGACTTGTTTGTAATTCAAACCGCCTAGAAAGGTTCTCTATAAAAATCCCAAAACAATCGGAAATCTAATTTTAAAGTAAAAAATTAACCAATTTGTTTCGCTCTCATTCAAATTAAAAAAAAAACAAATCGCGAAAAACTAAAAAACCGACTCGATTTGTATACTGAAAAGGTTTAGTAAAATTTTTTCAAATCAATGGAAAATCTAATTTTAAAATAACAAATTCGCCTATTTGCTCTCCATTTCTCCAGAAATCCCAGCAGGATTTTCCAGGAAAATCTCAAATTAACCTGCAATCTTATTTTAAAGTCAAAAATCAAAATCCATAGCTACATAAACGAAACCTAGAAGAAAAGTATTTGTTCAAAGAATTCCGCAGAAAACTCCAACATTCAAAGAAAGAAGCATAGTCGCAGGGCTACTTACAAGCTCTTTAAAAGACATTTGCATCTGATGGGCCTCTCTGAGCGTCTGCAATGAAGCAGATGCAGACTACTTCTTCTGAGGTGCCGGTTTTCTAGAGCTCGATGATATATCTGTATGAAGGCACCCCTTAATTTGCGGTGAATGCACAATGGGCCTAGGGCCTGAGTGCTGCTACTTCGCATCGCCGAAAGAAGAAGATGATGAAAGAGTTCGTAAAAAGTGTACCAAAAATTCTTCAATTTTCTTCAACAACATATAAATATAATTCTTCTTTGGGTTACAAACTACCTGGTACAAAATCAAAGGCAAGAACTTAAAAAGAATGTTCCACTAATAAAAAATATTGATCTCCAAACGGTTGATGATTGAACCAAAGCAACACTAAAATTTTCTTCGTCAAAAATCCGATTAAATCCATTTTTAAAAACCGGGAAAAATCTTCAATCTTCCCAAGCAACAGCAAATTTGGGAAGAAAATAATGAAGATATATTTTTTTTAACAACAAAGGAGTCTTGTTACGTCCATAAAGATACTACTTCGTTTGTTTAATAACGTAGGTTTCTTCAACTGTTCGGTTGTGTGAAGATTGGCATATTATTCTAGCATAGGAACACGATTATGGTTTTCTTTATAAGCTGTTTCCTTTAATATTCTTGAAGTGTATTTCTTCACAGTTTAATGAGGACTATTAACATCTTTTCAGCAAGGATTATTTTATTTTTTATGTAACGTTTCTTTAGCACCGATGATTTCATTTTAATGGGGCCCAGTTTTTTGATAGTTTTCTTCAAAAAGAGTGAAGTTTACGTAGATCTTCACCTGTCTGCCTATCTATGAACTTGTCGATGCTGGGTCGAGTAGGTACTGTTTGTCCCTTGCGTTTTGAGAAAACTTAATTTTTTACAATTATTTTTTTTTGTGTCCAGATCTTCAGATTTTTTTCTTAATCTTCAACTGTGTGATGATTAAGATTGAATCTACAGTTATTCAGTTTCTGCTGCATCTTTCTGTCTGGGGGATAGCTGTGCTGTTCCTATTGGCAGACTTCGGGTGTTACCGTTTTCTTTACAGTTTAGTGAAGAATATCTTTGTTTCGCTTTTGTTATAATTCTTTACCTGTTAATTATGAGTATTGAGCTAACATTAAAAAAAGGTTAAAAAAACTTTTGGGTACAACAAAGACAACCTTAAATTTTGTCATACATATTTCAGTCAAATTAGTTGCCCTTTAATACCAAAATTATTATTTATACCTCATCCAGCTAGATTATTTATAGGCCATAATAAATGAAATGCGACAGGAGTATCTTTAATTACCTTAATAATAAATACATTCCATTACTGATAATCCTAATGAACTTTTCAGAGTGGATACATTCGTATAACCCTAATATAAATTACCACTCGCTACGTTTTTATTTTCAAGAAGTGGCCTGATTAAGGAACAAAATAATAAACCACGAAACCTCCACCACTAAATTATTAGAAACAAATCAATATAATACCGGACCGTAATCAAATCGCATTAGCATTCGTTATTATTTCATGAATCAACAACACAGCCTGTAAAAGGGGGCAAGATTTAAGAAACGATAAAAACGATTATCGACGAATCTTTTAGTAATAATGAAACAGGCTAGTCATGCATTTACAACTTTTATGAAATTAAATGAAGCTGCGGGGGCGGGTCGAATATCGTCGAAAACGATTTTATGAATGTTTTATTCTTTTTAGGAAGTTTGTTTTGTCAAGTTAAAATTAGATTAATATCAAGTGTAAATAATGAAAGATGTTTAAAGTTTTTGTTCTAATTCTGATATTATATACTGACTTAGACAACGTAAATTTTATTGAGAATGAAAGATACTTTTAAAATAATATTATTCAATATAGGTAAATTGAACGGTTGTTGCTGATTAAAAATATGTTTTAAATCACTAAGTAATTTTGTTTGCTTAGGTCGAAGTCAGTTGAAACTAAAACGAGGGCCATTATACAAAGGTGTTAATAAAACACGTAACTCATACTTCACATAAGTTTCATAAGTATGTTCTTTGCTTATGTTGCAAATTTATAAATAGGTTGAGAATATTAAAAATTCAAGACCAGTTTAGGCCATTAAACAATTCTACAAAATAAAGCGTGCTAGTTAACTCACCAAGGTCTGAAGAATAACTTTAATAAGGCGGCACCCATCCACCGAAATTTAAGAAAATCAGAGAGATATAAAAGTACTATTAGGAGATATGAATGCAAAGATTGGTGAGAATAGGAGAAGAGAAAACACGTGGGAAAAGAAGGAGTAGGCGAAAATGATCAATGATGGTATGGTAGAATTCTGTGCAGGAAATAACCTAATAATAGGAGGTTACCTCTTTAAACATAACACTGTACATAAGCTAACCTGGACCTCACCCGGAGGAAAAATACATCATGTAGTAACAGAAAAAAAATTAAAAACATGTTGTGTGACGTAAGGGCAATGAGGGGGGAGGGGGCTGGAACTACAGAACATACGCTACTTATGGCAAAGATAAGAATCAAAATACCAGCAAATAGAGAGAGGTGACAAAACGAGGAAAATATAACGCTCAGTGGTAATAACAAGGAGTGCCAAAGGTCTACAGGAAGTGCTGAGTAAAATCTGTAAAGCGGCAGAGAGGATGGGGCTCAAGATCAACAACCAAAATGCAAGGTTAATGAGAATAAATCCAGTTGGGAATAACATGGAATGAAGACATCACAAGAAGGGATGAAATTCGAATATTCGAATATTTATCAGACTTAATCTATTTACTGTATTACAATTTTATCATACTAACACCTTTGATAACCGTTAACCTCGCAACACTGCGGGTCGGTCTTCTTCACCTCTCTCGATGGGTTAGGTTAGCCTCCTGCCCAGCATACGTCCTAAGAGGGCTCACAGAATTTACGAGTGTATAACAGGCCATCGGCCTAGGCTTCGGCCATAAGAGGAAGAAGAAGACAATTTTATTGTAATACAGTATTTTTTCACAGGAATTTGTAGTTTAGCTAATATTTGACGCTTATTAGTAGTTCGGGTTGCATATCCTCTATCTTAGTTGAAAGTTTACTTTGTGACCTTCATGGGAAATTTTCACGTTTAGGGATTTTTGGATCAATTTTGAATGGTCTTGCTAGTCCTCTTTTTCGATTTCCGGGTTCACATTGCAAGTCGTGTCTTCCAAGTTGGTTGTGTTTTGGTAGCTGGCAACAAAATGTACATTTATATGGATCATCCCAGCACCAAAATTATTGTTATCAATTAGCAGAAGTGATTTATGGAAATCTCTATTGGCTGGTGCATTGATTTGTTGTGTTAAAAACTTCTGTAATTCGATCACATGGTGTGGTTCTTGTTTCAACTTTGCTTTTACTTAAATATCTGAACGATCTGAAAGTTTGGTTATATTGTGTTTTGGAGTATTTCGGGGAACTGGTTATCAGTTACGGTTACTACTTTTATGCAAGAGACGCTGGTAACTGATTGGCGCCCATTTATTTCATAGCTTATTATAAGAACTGGCAGTCGGTGGCGTGTTTCCGAGAGCTACTTCGATTTAAGAGTAGCGATTCTTTTTTTGGTTACAACTGCCATTGCTTTCACAATTTGTATATTTAAACTGAAAAGGTTTCAGGTTTGATTTATATTAAATAAAACCGACAAATATATATTAACAAATTAAACACGCTAAAGGTTGTTTGAAGTGTTTTAATATCTGAAGAGATTGTTTAGATGAAAAATGCTATTACATAAAATTTTCTTTATAAAATCCCTGTAAAACGAATGCTCATATTCTTTATAAGTACTATGTTGGCGATTTCTGATAGCGACCATTCTTAGAATATTACGAAGAATTAGTAGAGTTCGTTTAATTCAACATTTGGGATTATTTCATACTGAAAAAATTCGGAGTTAAGTAACATTGTGTCACATTGTGAAAAATTGGTTTCTTAGAGAAAATCTAAATCTTGATTGGCAAGTTGACTGTCAATAATGTAATCAGCAAGTATTGACAGACCAACAAAGATTCTTCGTAATTTGTTCGTGATGTGGACTTATTTTGAGGTTACAATTCACCTTTGTTGTCGATAATAAAATTATAAAATAAAACTTCTAGTTGATTGAATTTACTTAAATAATTCTGAAACCATCTTAATTTCAATTTAAAACTTATTTAACTGATTACTTGAGTCCCTGATTTTTAAAACGAAGTCTGAAAAGTTCATTTTTCATTTGTAATAAAAGTAATTTCACAAAAAAAGGTTCTTCTTTTATCAATCAGACGATACTTTGAATTCCAAATTAAAATTATGGAAAAGCTTTATAAAAATTTAAAAGCCTGCAAAATTCCGTTTGTAATGTTTGTATTACTAAATTTTCTTATTGTTCCGTTTTATATTTATGACTTTTCTTCCTGTAAATAATACATAAATTCCTTAACGAAATTTATTTTTACATATTGAATTCGAGTAAAAGCATTTTCAGAATCAAAAAAACCAGCTTGGCATTTTCAGTTAACGTGACCTAGAAATTCAGCAGAATTCAACTAAATGTAAAAGGAATGTTGAAATAGTTTCTAAAGCTAAGAAAACGTAAAGGGCAAGAAACGTCGAAGCAATCAGAAACATCCTAAAAGGAATTCAGGTGCTAGGACGAGATTGGCACTGTAAATTGTCTTTTATGTATCAACTTTTAGACAATAAAACAGTATAAAAGGAAACAAAAAGGCGGAAAAACTGTGGGAGTTTTCGTTTCATTTATGTATTATGTATAGGTGTCACCTCACCTAAAAAATTCTTGGCGCGTCCAACTTAATTTATTTTGTGGGTCAGAAAGGAAGAAATTGACAGGTTTGGACATTTCGTAAAGAAGTTTTTGTTTTGATGATTAATATTAGAATAGCCGTGGTGATTTTGCGTTTTGCGAGAAGTTCTAATATTTACACGAAAGAGAAGCTATAAACGGTTTTTATGTATTTATTTTATAACTCGAGAATGTTTACTTGCTCTTTAGATAAATCAACGCCGCTTTATGATTTTACTTTAAAATATACCTACGTGTTAAGTCGAATGTATTTCGTGAGATAAACAAAAAAAATTCTGGGATTTTTCTTTAACCAAGACAGAAAATTCAATTTTAACCCTGAAACATCTCGGAATAAAATTATTAATAATTTTCCAATAAATTTATTTTGAAATTCTGTAAATTAATCGAATTAGTGGGATCAATAATCTAAATAAATAAATTTCGCCACATTTGAAGCTCAGAATTGTCAGTCCTGAATTTTAGAATAAATTCCAATATGGAAATTGGATTTTTACGAAGCTGGAGTGCTTTGATAGATTAATTTTTGTTAATAACTTTGGTTTTCAGAATCTTAAATTTTATAAGTTAATCGGATTAATGGGGTTTCTAATCACTAAAATAAATAAATTTCACCCCATTTGAAGCTCAGATTTGTCAGTCCTGAATTTTAGAATAAATTCCAATTTGGAAAATGAATTTCTACGAAGCTGGAGTGCTTTGATAGATTAAATTTTTTTATTCAATTTTGACGTTTTAAACTGACGTTTATTTGTTTATGGCCTGCCCATAAAAGTTGATGTTTTATAAACAATCGTTTAAAATTTTTATTCCGCTAGCGATTTAAAATTTTTATTCCGCTAGCGCTTTAAAAATGTCAAATCCCTTTAAAAATGTCAAATAAATGTCAAAATTGAATAAACAGTTGTATTACACTTGCGGATTAAAATTAATTTATTAACTCGCGGTATCAACGCGCTTGCGGCTACCGCCGCTCGCGCGGTTGAACGTACCGCTCGTTAAACATTAATTTAATCCGCATGTATAATAAATAACTATTAATGCCTTCGGTATTCAGAATCTTAAATTCTACAAGTTAATCGGATTAATGGGGGTTCTAATCACTAAAATAAATAAATTTCGCCCCATTTGAAGCTCAGATTTGTCAGTCCTCAATTTTAGAATAAATTCCAATATGGAAATTGGATTTTTACGAAGCTGGAGTGCTTTGATAGATTAATTTTTGTTAATAACTTTGGTTTTCAGAATCTTAAATTTTATAAGTTAATCGGATTAATGGGGTTTCTAATCACTAAAATAAATAAATTTCACCCCATTTGAAGCTCAGATTTGTCAGTCCTGAATTTTAGAATAAATTGCAATATGGAAATTGGATTTCTACGAAGCTGGAGTGCTTTGATAGATTTAAAATTTTTTAATGCCGTTGGTACTCGGAATCTTAAATTCTACAAGTTAATCGGATTAATGGGGTTTCTAATCACTAAAATAAATAAATTTCACCCTGTTTGAAACTCAGATTTGCCACGCCTGAATTTTAGGAAAAATTCCAACATGGAAAATGGATTTTTATGAAGCTGAAATATTTTTATAGAATAAAATAATTGGCATTCTATAATTTAATTAAATTAATGGGTTTTCTAATCACTAAAATAAATAAATTCCACCCCGTTTGAAGCTCAGATTTGTCAGTCCTGAATTTTTGAATAAATTCCAACATGGCAGCTGAAATACCTTTATAGATTTGTACGCTGAAACAAACACATTTGCTATTATTTTTCATTGTTAAGTAGAGAAAAATGAGTCATAAACAAATATAATTTCTGGCACTAATGCAAGTTCAAATATTTTATTCCCAAACCCATATGTTGAGAAGATTTTATAAATAATAAACTGCATTATTTAACACCCTGAGTCCTGAGTAATACATCCATCCAATAAACACTGTTATTGCAACAATTACATCGTGTTTACAGTTAAAATTAATTATTATCAAAGTAGCTGCAATTTCTGGACAAGTTCCAAGCAAAAGCCTTTCGAATTAATTCAAGCATTTCTCACACAACTTATATTTAAATTATTTAAACGGAGTTTATTTTGCTAGCTTTTAAAAAACGCATAAAAAATATAAACCGTGCAAAGATAAACATTCAACAGTTTTGAATTAATTTAAATGCAATCTAGCTTGTCTGCAATTTTTTATTTGCAAAACTGAAGTATATTTGTTTATACAATAAATGTTTTTAGCCTCCCCTGAAGCTATATAAAAAGGCTCATGCGTATCGTTAAATTTTTCCACGTATAATAAAACATCATTTCTCGTGTAGCCATTAAGTTTCTGTAACTTAGAAAATTACGACATAATTTAGAAATGGCCTAAGAGTGGTTCTCTGTCACGTTCCATCTTTACTGTTAACACTTAAAGTACACCAGACTCGCGGAAAGTTGGGAAGGCAAATAAAACAGCAGCCTCGTAGAAAACACGAGGGTGAGCAAACAAAACAGTAAATAGATTGATAAGTTTATTAGTTTTCTTCGCGCACATGAAAAGCGTATTTCTTTTTTTCCTTCGGCAGATTTTCCTTTTACTGCTAAATATCGCATTTTCGCCCTCTGTTTTTGGAAATATTTATTTACATAAATTAAGCTTCGTTGGCATTTTCTTTGCACGTTTTAAGTCACAAATTTAATTTTATAAGAAAGTCTTAAGAACTGCCATTAGAACTGATTGATTTTTCTGAATTACAAAATTCAACTTTTGTTAGAGGGTTAAACGTTGCCTAAAAGATAAATAAGCTTCCAATTTGCTTAAAAATAGGTTGCATAGAAATATTTGGCTCTTTTTAAGACTTTAAACAAATAACTAAAGCTTTACTAGCTTGTTTCCTAAACTACAATGTAGAAATTTTAGCAGACAACCCATGTTCAGGCATGGGGGTCCGGTGTGCATCAGGTGAGTCAGGGGAATAAGTGGGGTGCGCGAGAAGTACGACAGCGACGGTAGACGTGCTAGACTGAAAAATACTACGACTTTATTAAAAATATCAAAATAATATATTGAAGTGAACGTCGAAATAATAAATCGTTGGGCTTCGATCACCAAACTCGAAGGCTAATGTTGTTTGCTCACCTTTGCACCACTACTGGGCAACATAACCTTACTTTTGGTCATTCACTCTTTTTAAAACCGTTTAATTAGGAAACTTAAATGCAGGCAATACCTAATTCAAATTGCGTGCTCTAAAAATCACAACAGATTTTGACTTTCGTCCATACAATTTGCCTAATTTGTTGCTGCAATTGTCACACTGAATTTTTGAATTCAACATCAACTATTTCCAAATAAAGAAAACGATAAAAGAAACTGTTCGTCAACTGAAAAGGACTATACGACAATGCTTTGAATTTTGAAAATTAGGAGTTTAGAGTTCTAAAAATACAATTAAATATTTCTCAATGAAAACGTGGCTTCTAAATAAATAAATAAATTTTTGATGGGATTAAACTCGAATTATGTAGGTAAAAGTAAAAAAGGTATCGGCCCTAACGCCCCGTGAGGGATCATGGCCGGCAACAAGGGCGGTTAAGACCTCCTAAGTCGCTTTCATACCCAGTTGTCTCACACGCTATACGTACGTACTTCAACAACCGCCTACCTTCCCTACTCCACCACTGTGTTTCGGTCCCCAATTATTTTCAGTGGCTGGGTAGGCCACCCGCGGAGCATCCCACTCGGGTTTGATCCCTAGATCGTCCGCACCGTTGTCGAATGCCTTAATCACTCGGCCATTCCGATGATGAAGAATAAAGCATGATTCATATATAACCGGCATTCACAGACCAGTACAGGCATGGACAGGACCGACAAAATATTAAACAATGAAATTATTATACTACAAAATTCATATTGAGCCGCCCGAAATCGTACAGACACGCACAGTGCAGGCCAGCACCGGCCACCATTCTTTAAAAGAATGTTTCGTCGATGACGGTCGGGTATTTACGTAACTGTATGGCAGATTTTACTACTTTTGGTAGCTTGCTGTTCTGTAATCGGTCGATATTTGTTGTTTAGATGTGAACTACTGGTGAATTTGTCGGTCCCGTACGCGCCGGTGCTGGTCTGTAAATGCTGTGTATATAATATGAAGCAAGCTTAAGAGTAAATACCATCAAATCAACACAAGTAAACTTAAAAATATTGGCTGTCCAAATTTCTCAGTCAATAATACTCTATTCCTGTCAAAAATGAAGTAAAACGGTTTAGGTCTAATACTGGGCCTGCGTACACTTGTTTTTCCACTGAAGATCCAAACCATCACTAAAATCTTGTATGAATTTGGACATTAGTTTGACATTGTCAGTAAATTAGTTTATCACGAAAGCAATTCATAATTACTTATACTACATTTTTAAGGTAGTTGTTACGTTCCTAGAGACGTAAGTCCATATTTTACTTATCTGTCGTAAGAACAACCTGCCTAAGTCATTTAAATATAAGGAAATGCCACAAAGTAAATTGCCATATCAGCAGTAAAAAAATGTTTTACACTAAGCAAGTGTTTCTTAGAGATAGGCTAGCAATTTGTCCTAAATTTAAGTAAAGAAAATTAAATAAAGATAATAAGCTTGTTAAATTATTCCGTAGAATAAGAGAGGCGGTACGGTAGTGAGTATTGGTATGGCGCATCGCTCTGCAAAGTTAAGCATCGACAAGCTATGGGCCTTAATGGCCTGTTAAAGCTGAATACATACATTCTGTAGAATTCTGATTTTTAACTTCAACCATTCATTTTCAACAAACCAAGATGTTGGTAAATTTTATTGTTTTACTTAAAATTTTCGACCATCACTCGCCACTTTGCATTTAAATGCACTTCATTATTTGAATTTATTGTCTTATATTTTTTAAATTTTACTTGCATGTTCTGTTTATTTGTTGCAGGTGAGTACTTCTTTCTCTTTGTCCACCAATCTGTAAGTAATAAATTAATTAAAATAAAACATTAATAAAAATGGTTGAATACTGCAAACTTGGTACCCTGATACCTAACAATATTTACAAGAAAAGCTTGAAATACGAATAACTTTAAAACTTATTTTTCTCAAAGTTAGCTTTTTGAAATCAATAATAATTCTGGTGGGAATCTTCGACTTTTGTATTTAGAGAAAAAAGGTATCGGCACTTCCACCCCGCGAAGGAGTATGGCTGGCAACATGGAGCTTTAAGGCCTAAGTCGCTTTCATAACCGGTTGTCCCGCACGCTATGCGTGCAGGGTGATGTGGTAAGCACCACGCCTTCGACAACCGCCTAGCTTCCCTACTCTACCACTGTGTTTTTGTTCCGAATTATTTTCAGTAACTGAGTAGGCCGCCCGCCGAGCATCCGGCTCGGGTTTGACCCCGAGACCGTCCGCGCTGTAGTCGGATGTCTTAACCACTCCACCTCCGGCGATATCAAACGTCATGTTTGTAAATTCTTACGATATTAACTACTTAGGTTACTTATTTTAAACTAACTGCGACGACTGGATTTGAACATGTGCCCTCTAGATTTGTAATGCAAATGACTAATCCACCAAGCCCCCTAAAAATTCATTTCTAACCTTTTCTAAATTAATAATGTGAACTTGACTTTAAAATTCCAATTTACACTTATTAAATTTTAAATCAAAGTTTAAGAAAATCTCAAAACCGTAAAAAATTCTGATAATAAACTACCTCCACATAAAATGTCACATTGTTGGTTTTTGTGGGTCAGATTCTCTAATGTAGATTGACCAGGAGTAAGCTAGCATTGGATAAATTTGGCTAACTATTTGGTATTGGCTGCCACTGTGTATTAATTGGTGTTTGATGCATTTTCTGAGTAAAGAAATAATCAATCCGTAATCCGGGACTATTGCCCGTTGGCATCATTTTTCATATACTTATTTGTGTTTTGACAGCACATACATTTACAAATTTCAAATATCTTTGACTTCTTTGCAATCGGAGCAGTTATTACCCGTCTATCCGCTTCTAAGCAAAATGAATATTAGTTTGACGATTGAGGATGTTTCAATAAACTAAGAATTTTATTAGTTGTCTTAACGTAAGAAACCACTCCGTTTTGTTAAAATTCGTAAATTCGTTGTAGTTCATTCTTTAAAACGACGCACTAATTAATAATAAATTTTGAATCTCAAAAGCACCTTTTAATTAAAGGCAAACGTTTACACAGTTTGATCTTTACTCTGTCGTGTAATTTAAACATCGATTCGTTTACGGATCATTTACGTTTGAGCATTTAATTGTGTTTCTTGGTAGGGTTAAAAATGCTTGTAATTAACTGAAAGTTTCATTATACTATTAACGAGGTCAGTTAATATTTGTTGTTGTTGTTCTAGATAGAAATGTAAAACTTGAATCAAACATGCGAATTACGCTCTAATAAAAAATATCTTTGGAACTACGTCTATTTATTTTTCAGAATTTCTTATACCTAACACAAAAAAACAAACTTAGTTTTTAAATCCTGAGCTAATATTTGTGCCGAACTTGACCCATAAAAGTTAAAAAGTTTTCGACAAACAAAACTCATTCACTCGCGCCCCATCATCTTCAAATTATGGATTCTGGTGACTTCAGTTAGCCCGTTACTTTTAATACTCTTGCGAAAAAAAAAATCGCTTCGGAACTTTCTAAGTACTTGGAGTCAGTAAATTATATTTGAAGTGTAAAAGCTGTATTTTAGGAATTCCGTTTCGTTTGGAACCATTTCAGTAAATTTCATCTTAATAAGTAAGCGAAAGCTTCTTCTATTAAGAAAATAATAACTAATTAATTAACAACACAATTATTATAAATAGAAAGTTATGGCAAAGTTAAGTTAAGGAAGGTAATTTCAACCCGAATAAAAAACAAAAAACCGAAGAAATTACCTTGTTTTCAGGGTTATTCCCAATCTTGCTAGTTATAAAAACAAGACAGAGAAAATAGGCACAATCATAGAATCCTGCAAGGATTGCTTATTATTTGCCTCGCCACGCGCATCCTTTATCCTTGTTGTCTTTGCAGAAATCCCCAACTGTATTAAAATGATACACGTGCTGACTCGTATATTTTGGGAAAGTGCTGGAAAACCGAATGCTTATTAAATGCAAAATTGCTTGCGAATTTTTGATTTTCACAAGAAATTTTCTTTTTCTTTTTAAGAAAGACAATTAAAGTAGGTAGTTTTTCCTTGAGGGTGTTGGTCATTTTGAATTCTAAACTGATATGTGGTTAACTTTTCTAAATTATCAGATTTGGAAAATTTGAAAAATTGTTGAGCTGAAGATTCTTGTAAAAGTCTGCGTTGCACGTTAAATTTAAGTAGCAGTACCAACAGATTGTCAACAAGAAACCCACACAGGATTCAAAAATAATATTATATAAAATATCGAAACAAATAACTAAACTAAACGATAAAATGGAGGCAATAGATAAGAAGCCAGAAACAGAAATATATGGAGGAGAAATACAGGCTTTCATGGAGTTGGTTACAAAAACGGAAATATAAATAGCAAGAAGTGGAATAGACTTCATATCCAGAATTATCAAACATCAAGAAACTAACAATAAACCGGTTAAAATTGGAGTAACTGCCTGCATAAAGAAAATTGATATCCTAAGAAACACAAATAGGTTAAATGGAACCCCTAGCTATTTGAATTACAATTACAACGTAATAACATTTTCCCAACATTTTAACTATTCTGCCCTATCTATCTAGATTCCTATTTTTACATTTCAGTTATGAATCAAATTAAATTAAATCTGCATAATCCTCAACTAACAATGAATAATTACAGTCAGCGATAAGTTTAACTTCAATAATAAAATACATCGAACTCCAATATCTTTTACACCACAAATATCTAGGAAAACTAATAGCATTTGAAATTAACGTCGTATAACCCAGGGGTGGTAAAAATTCTGGGCCATAAAATCTATTCTAAAAGGAGCCTTAGCAATCTGAAAGGCAAATATTTAAACAATATGCGATACCAACTCTGACATATTGTAGAACACAAATGTGGACATTGTCTAAAAAACTTGAATTCAGTCAAAATAAAATCATAAGAATTTTAAAAATTGAAATGGCCCGGTTAAGATTACAGATTTAAAAAATTTAAAACACAGAGCTTAATAAGGAAGTGTAAAAAACTTAGGTGGTGTTGAACTAGACACGTTTCAAGAATGACAGGGAAGTGGACTGACAGAATAACTCGATGGGTATATGTTTTGTAAAAAAGGAAAAGAAGCCCAAAAACAAGCTGGGCAGAAGAACTGGAAAAGTATGCTGGGAAAGAGTGGATGGTCTTTGCTGCGGGTAGAGTACAAGATGGAAGATCAGGGAGGAGGCCTTTGCCCGAGAACCCAGATTTTCCGAATAGTAATAATCTTAATTGTTAATCTGTTCGAACTAATTTAAGACACTGATTTAGTTTTTCAAAGCAAGCGCATTATAAGTATATCATTAATTCATATTGTCTAGAATGGTGTTTAAATTTAGAAAGAGTTTTAGAAAGATTTTGGAAATACAAACTATAAACTCAATCAAGTCTATAAGCTTCTAAGACACAACCTAGCATTTATTATATCCAAAACTGGCTTTTGTATCCTTTAGAACCTATTACAACTCTCATATACAAAGGCGAAAATGGCTTTTCGAAACCCAAAAGCTCTCCTTAAAAGAAACAATTACTTAACTATATTTTAAACTATAAAATCAGGCCAATCAACATTATTCGCGACACTAAAACAATAGAAATTCGATTCCTAACTTATCAGGGATTTTATTTCAAACTTTAATAGAAAACTAGTTATACAAAACAGGCAACTTTCGATGCGCTTAAACCTGATGTAAAATTAGAAATTTATTATACATTGAAGTTTATATGGTTATTTTAAAATGTCAGCAAGCAAGGAAGAAGCGTTAGAAAATTGACAAAACAGGAAATGGTGTGTTGATGCTTTTGCACTTTTATAGGTCAAAAAGAGAAGTTTTGTTTAATAGTTAATTCCAACTGGCGATAATAAGTATTGGCAAAAAACTAGAATTGGTACGAGCATTTTGCAAACTTTTTACAGCCGTTGATTATGAATTTGGCCAATAAACATGCCTTGTTTTCGTTTGTTATATTTTTAACCGTCTCAATTGCTTAGGAAACATAAAAAATTTCAAGTACTTTTTCATCTCGTCTAAGTTTTTAAAATGGCAAAACTTTGGTTTTAAATCTTTCAAGACCCCGAAGGGTACTAAAAATATCTAAAAGTAAAAAATGATTCAAATCAAATATGTAACTTAAGTACAAGTTTAATACAAGTTCATTTCAAAGGAGAACCACATATTACGTGTTTACGTCCTGAGATACGCAAGAATTAGGTCACAACATCTCTTTAATAAAAAGAGTATTCAGATATGAATATCCCGTAAAATTGTTGAGCGTCCTTCCGTGGATGTTGCTTTGCAATTTAGTCCGCAAAACGCAAATACAGGAACGATTAAGGTATACATGATAAATATTTTCATGAATATAAAAGTGGACGCCTCCTTTTGAGAATACAATCATGCGAACGAGTTTTCACTTATAAAGTTTTACGTATATTTTGTTCTTCCACATCAAAACCTGAAGCGATGTTTAGAATGCGATGCATAGTTTAACTGATGCAATCCCATTAAGACACTTCAGAATTCACTTGCTTTATTTATTGGGGAAACTCATTATTTCAGTTTCATAGCAAGCTTTGATCAGTCTATCAAAACCTACGTTTAACTGCAACGTTTGACCTGATTTTTTTTCTTCTTGCTAGACTTTCATATGGACTAAATTCGATCGTAAAGGCTACAAAGTAAAAGATGTGAATAAGCTTCTCGCTCGTTCAATTTAAGCTATTCAGACTGCTTATGCGAAGCTTTCTTCGATATATTTAAATTGTGGGGGGAATTACGGATATATTTATATTTAAGCTGTTGAAAGTTAGAACTATTTACCTAATTTTGAAAATACTACTTTGAAGAAATGTTCTTACTGTAAACACGCATTAAACACGAAGTTAACTGTTTATATATCTAAGCTCAGTTGCTTAGGGATTTTTTTTAATTTAGCCAGGATTGAGATTCGAACATATGTAACCCTGATTGCGAAGCTAACACTTACCCTATCAATGACATAATCGAAGCACTTAAATAACAATAGGTGCTCAGTGTTTCTTTACCTTTCTGTATTCAAAGGTATAACTAAATTTAAAAACATAATTATCTTTCCTGTATATAAACCCAATTTTAATTAGGAAATTGTCTCTGAAGCAACAGAAAATAATCACAGTACGTTACAATACTATTTTGCACTGTGTTTGATGGTTTCCAAGTTATTTTAAATCGACGATTTTTATTCACTTTCCTTCTTTCTACGAAAACATTGTAAATGATGTCAGTTTTGCATTGCTAAGGAGTTCAGGACAATTACATTTGAGTATGTTTCCAACGTTCTACTATTTGAATTAAAGAATTTTGCCATAACTGCTCGATTTATAAGTTTGTTTATTAATTTTATTTTATGAGATATTTATTTATTAAGTAAAAAGCAGCCAACTTTTATATAATAAGACTTTGTTTGAACAAAAGAACTGACATTGACCATGGAAGTCTTCGAATTCGTTTCCCCTTTTTATTATATTAAATATATAATTATATATTTATATCACAACTGAGCTCGTCCAATAAAGTCCTACATTATGTACTCGTTACATAAATAGCTATTATTAAATCGTTACCTTTAACTATATCTTACAATACCGAATTGTTGATACGCAACTGCCAAGAGATTCAATTTCAAGTCATCCTCAAAAGGCCATGAAATTGAAAGCCATGCTTACCTCTATTCGGGAAATTTTACATCCATTTGTTTTGACAGGTTTTCGAAATAAAAATGTATAAAGCTGAGAAAGGTTTGACATAAGGAATATCGAACTTGATTTATAAAACGTTCGGATCATAGGGTTTGTCCGAAGCTTTTCTGATCTTGCTTGTTGTTTGCTACCCTATAAAGTTCACTCCAAATTTTTCCTTCCTGCTCTTCTTTATCGTATGGTAGGGTAGGAGCCTGACTAATCGTAGTTAGCGGAAATCAATAGCCAGCAGTCTTGTCATTGTTCTTCTGGTCTTCCTGGCTGTTTATATCGGTGGAGTTTACCGTCTCTAGCCACTTTTCTTATTCTATCATTATCCATCCTTGACACATGTTCATTCCATGTTGGATATCACAAATTTCACGTAAGTTGCAGCTTTTTCCCATTTACCTTAATTCTTCATCTGTCTTTCTTCTCCATGTATTCACCGGCCTTCTTTTATTACTCCTTTTAAAAGCATGTCTCAGAGTGTGTCCTATCCACTTCCATATTCTTTTTTAGTATTTACGTTTGGCAAGAATATTTTTAATATCTTGCGTAGTCATCTGTTCACAAAGGCCTGCATTTTCTTTTTGTAGCTTCCGTCCACGTGTCGCACCCATTTTCTCCAATTTTCACTTTTGAAGGACTTATTATTGGAATAGTTTCTCTTTGCCAAACTTTTACATTTTCGTATATTTCACTAGTAACATTAGTTACTTGTGTTTTTAGTTGCTCAGCTTCTTCTGTAAACGGGAATTGCTGTCATTTTTAGGTCATTTGTCAGGTATAAGTTCGTTTATTAGTTAGTTTTGTTGGTCGTTTGTTTAAACCCACCGCTAGCCTCTCATCTTACGAAAGGGGCTGGACAGAATATGAGTGACACAAACAGTGCGTGCAACACCCTTGCAGCTCCAGTTACTGTTCTGCAAAACTCACCAGAAATTTTCGACCTCCTTGTTTCGGTGCGCCCGTCAGTGGGTCTTTGGGTCTCCATCATTTTCTTCACGGGCTAGCACTTGTTCACCAACCACCTGGATCTTCCGGAGCTGTCTTAGAGCGCCCTTTTCTTCTTCCCACCTTGAAGTCATACAGCATGTCACGTGCTTATTCTGAACTACGACATTTAAAGGGGGACGATAAAGTCTCTAGGTGCGCGGCTAGGTTTCCATTGTATTAAACTCTTTCTAGAGTCTTTACTCAGAATTATTGCTGCGCCACCTATAGCCAGCCTAGTTTAATAAACTTTAAATAAGAATATCTCAAAAACTAAACACTAATGTTTTTCGCCAATTTAGAGGCACCTTGTATATTCAAAAGTACTATCACGTGCAAAAGTAATGACACGTCTAAGATTTGTTATTGTATGATAAACAGCCTTGCAGCAGTCGATGAGTAACTTGGGCATAACCATAAGACCTTGTACGTAGGATTAACAAGTTAGAATAAGAAAGTTACTCATTAACTGCTGCAAGGCTGTTTACCATACAATAACAAATTTTAGGCGTGTCATTACTTTTGCACGTGATAGTACTTACAAGTCAATGCAAAAACAAAAGATTACATTCATCCCTTTCCTTGAAAATAAATCCCATTTAAATCAGAAAATTGCGTTGCATATAATTTCTAAATTAATCCACGAACAAATAGTGATCCTTAACTCGTATTAAAACGTAGTTAAACCCAATTTAAATTAATCTTTTCACTATAAATTCTATAGATATTGCAATAATAAACAAGATCCCCGCGGTAAGGAAACTATTCGAGACAAGTTGTATAATTAAAATGATGACATCGTTAATAAATACGTTATAACAGTTCAGTTGCGTAGTTAGACCTAGTAAATGCGTTCGGGGGCTTTTGAATAATGAAAGTAAAGCAAATTGGAATACTTTGCCAACAGTTAAATGGGTGTAGTGAACGCGTACAGGAAGTTTTTAGCCAATAAGTGAAAAAGCATCGAGGTAAACGCCGGTTTTAAAATAGCTTTTTTTAAATAAACAAATACCTTATCGAATACAACTGAGAAAGTTTGGATTTTTTTTGCTGGGGTTTAAAATAGCCGTTACGATCGACGTTTTGGCATTTTTATGAGTCATTCATCACATTTTGCACTTGCTCTAAATAACATTTGATGTGTAGTGGATAAAGCGTAAATATTTATAAACAGAAATGAAGGAAAAGTCGAAAACTACGAGCTTATTTGAAAACATATTCTGAGCAAAATTCTGATCTTAGTTTATAATTTTAAACTATAGTTTGATGTATATGTATAAAAGCTTGTTTGTTTTTTGTGTTTACCATAATATAATTTAACCACAGGTATCAAGGAAAAGCAAGTTAATGAAATGAATAATTCAAAAAAATCTATATACAGCAAAATATCGCTTTTACAGAGGTTTTGTTGTGTGTTAAGCTGAAGGTCAGTAATTCCAACCCCTGTGGAGATAATATTTTTTTTAAATATAGAAATACAAAATACAAAATTCTTTAAATTCTTCAAAATCCCCCCGTTGGACAAAAGCCACCCCTTTGGCTTTCCAGCGTTTACGGCTTCTTGCTATAGTTTTCCAGTTTACTCCAGCTTCTTTTTCCTTTATTTCGTCTTTCCATCTTTTGATGGTCTTTCTCTTGGTCTTGTGCATGCTATGGTTCAGTTGATGGTTCTTTTAGCCCAACTGTTTTCATATGATATGTCCAGCGTAGTTACATTTAGCGTATTTACATTTTTTTTACTATATCTTCGGTCTTTATTCTTTATCTGATCCCTCTACTCTCGCCTGTGTACTAATTATTGCGTTGAATGTGTTTCTTTCCATTCTTCTTCTTAATGCCGACAGGAAGCATGGTTGGAATACCTTTTTCTTCTTCTTTATCAGCGTGATTTATCCATTCCACTGAACATACACCTTCTCAAGGTTTTTCGAAATTTCTCGGTCTTGTGCAATATTGTCCTTCCACCTTGCCTTTGGACATCCTCTCTCCCTTTTTCCCGCTCGCGGTCACCACACTCTTGTTTTCTTACTCCATCTGCCATCCTTCTTGCGTAGCATGCTTCCTGTCCAACGCCACTTCTGGTGTCTGGGTCTTTGATTTTTGGTTGTTGCCTTATGTAGGTATTAGTTTTTCTGTTTGTCTTTGGAATACCTTTCGCTTCATAAATAAATAGGTTTCTAGCTTTTGAAAAATGTATTTTAGAGATCAAAATTTGTTCATTTATTTATCTCTGAATCTTATCAAATCTGTTTTTGAAAGAGATTATTTGCCCCAGATAGATCACTTCCTCTGTTACTTTTATTTCTTCTTTTCCTATATATGCTCCTGTTTCTGCCATTTGTCATTGTGTGTTTTTTTTTATAATTGATATGGAGGCCTATTTTTATTTCCGTTTAGTTGTTCTAGTAGTATTATTTTTAACTTAGGTAAACCTTTTGCTAAGATTACAATGCCATCAGCAAACCACAAATTTGTTTTTTTGCCACTTATATTATTTGTCCCATGATTATGTTAATGAAATTTTCTAAATACACTCTGCCATATATAATTGCCTAAAGATATTTGGATAGAGTGGGTCTCATTGACGTATTCCTCCTTCCATTTTAAAGACAAAGCCTTGTTTGTGCATTTATATCTTTGCTTTACTATTTTTATATGTAAAGCTTTCATTGTCTGGTTCTCACTTGAATCAGATTTCTAAGCCTCTTATTTGGCTTACGTTCTTCAGGATTTCAGCTTAATTCTGGTTGCTAGTCCTACTTTGCGTGAATACTTCAAAGTACTTTTAATTTTATTTTTAAATAAATCAACATCAAATTACCAGCAGGAAATAGATTTAATTCTAAGAATTAAAATGCCCCAGCAAATCTCTGATAAAACCAATGCCCAAATTAAAAATAACCTAAAAAATAATTCTGTGACTTTTACTGATAAGAAAGATTTAGACTAGGAAAAATTTGGTTTCCACCAAGGAAACTGTCTCGTTAACATGGCCTACTTTGGTCTACACAAGTCGCGAATGCTTTATACAACATAAAAATCCAAGTATCCGTAACATTTTTTTACTATTATCCTTTTCCTTTTATTTCAAATGCGCAGCAAATACAAAAACCTCGTAAAAAATACGAACTAATATTCGAAGTCCTCTTCGCACTATTTCAAGAAAAATATGATAGCATCGTATGTGAAACTCGATCTCATACGTTATAGTCAGAATAAATTGTATAAAATATGACGCCTCTAAAACGACTGTAAAAGTTTCCTTCGCCATTGACGCCATATAAACCTATAGCTCCTTATCATACCGTCTTATTACCCTTTATGGCGTTAACTAAAAATATCTTACAAGCAGTAAACTGTAAATTTTTATGGTGTCGTTGAGAATCTTTTATACTTATCGTTTTCTGTTATTAACGAATGATACAATGTAGACTATTCCGTTGTTCAACGAAAATCAAACCTATTAATAACTCCCAACGAAACTGAAAACCAGAAAACCCAAATATATGCTTTTTATAGATAACCTTGAACGAAATTAAAGTTTTCTCGATCATCATTATTGTGTAGCTCAGATTAGGACTTTTCAATTATGGAAAATCAGTCACTTATTTTGTATTTCCTGCGATTACGGCACGCAAGTTTTACTGTTGCTAATAAATATGTGGTTGATGTTGATATTCTACGTTTTAACCTTGTACTTAATTTACAAAATTCTTTGTTCCACACCGGGGAGTTTTTAATACATACTTATTCACTGCAAATGCCAGCCATTTCAAAAAAGAAAATTGCGGAAAATTATTACTCCCGCACATAAGGAAAAAACTAGCTTTTATTTTGGATTCTTTAAGAAATTATTATTCTTTAATAGTGTTATGGGTGATTAACGAATTTAATTCTGCATGCAGGAAAATATCATCTCCGCAAAGATTTGAACCGCACTGACCTTCGGTTTTCGGCTTTCTTGATGTGTTTGTAACGCTTTCTAACACAAAATTATTTAGTTTCTAGGATTAAAAAGGCTTGGTCTATTTAAGAACAACCAACCAAAAGAAATAATAAATCTTGTAGATGCCACAAAGTCATAGATAAATCCTTCTTAATTGTTGTTTAATTTACTGCAAATTAAATAAAATAATTCTTCCAATGAAAGATAAGACAATTGCAGGAAAAGCTTGTACATTTCTTTTAAATTAAAGAAATTCGTCTCTCCTTTAATTAAACAATTAACTAATCAATACTAATTTCAGTAGATGCGTTAGATACGAAAATGTTAGTCAGTGCAACCATTTATTGATGATGAACTATAATAAATTTATGCTTCGCAATTGAGTGCACGAATCGAATTAAAAGCGTTGAAATTTGAAACGAAGTCGAAATTGTACTTAATTTGCTTTCTAATTAAATTGTAGAAATGTGAGAATGGCAGTCTGAAATGTCGGGAAATGCTTTTATTTGTACAGAAAGGAAGAGGTAATTTTTAAAAATCGTAATGTCTTTTATTATCAAAGCTAAGGTAGAAATTACTGTCGTTACATGTTTTGTTTTTTTTTAAACTTTATCAAAGCTTGGTTTACTAGCATGTAAATTAAAATTTAATTCTTTATTTCAGGTGAGTACAGTTGATATTTACTGGTGGTTCGAATTTGGGTAAGAAAACGAATTTTAGCAATTTAATTTGGTTTAAAAATCGCTCAGCCAAATGTTGTATTCATGGTTGAGATTTTATGATTTCTTTTCTTTGATTGGCGACTTTTTATTTCCTATTTTGACAATATTTAAACTATAAAAATTTTATTTAGCAGTTTCTCAAATTAAAGCAAATTTTATATATAAGTTTCTAGAAAATTGGGATGGAAGAAGAAATTATTTTTGAACTAAACAAAGGATTGCCTTGCTTTAACTCATATTTTAATGAATGAACATCCACAAGCTTTGGCTTTAGCAGAACAGTAGTTCTCTTTTTGGTTTTTGGCTCTTTCAATTTGTTTTATTTTCAACATGTTTACAATAAATTGTTTTAAAACATTAGCCAAAATTAGTATTTCTAAAAATTTTGAACAGAAGTCTTAAAGCTTTGAAAGTATTTTGAGAAAAGTTAAAAACTCTCAAGAAAGACCTTCAAGGTTTAGCTTTGGCAAAATGGCTGATTTTCTTTTTAACTCCTTCATTTTGTTTAAGAATACCAATTCTTACAATTATTTAAACAATTTTTCAATACATGAACCTTCATAAGTTGTAGCTTCAGCAGAACGATTATCCTCTTTTTGGCTGTTAGCTCTTTCAATTTATTTTTCAAAATTTTGGATAAAAGCCTTCAAGCTTTAGTTTTAACAGAATGACTGTTCTTAGGTTTTGACACCTCAATTTTTTTTAAATTTTTAAGAATACGAATTTATACAAATATTTTTAAAACTCTTTTAACATTTGCTGGCCTACGTTTCGTTTGGATATGGATATTGCGAGGTATATTGTTAATAAATTTCTTTTAGTATTACTTTACAGAAATTTGAAAATTATTTTAAATTGTTTTCAGCTTTACACATTTATTTGAAAATGAGGGCTAAGTTATACAAAAATTTTCTATTGTAATCTGTTTCAAAATGAAGCAAAAAAATTGGATTAAATTAGATTATCTTTAATTAGTGCTGCTTAGTAACCACGAATGTTATGAAATTCAAATTTCTCTTAACTAAATAAACTACCCGTTTAGCTACTTAGCATGCACAAGCCAAGATTTCGCACAATAAACAGCCAAATAATAATTAAAAAATATGCAGAACTTTGGGGTTATTCTCAATAATTTTTAAATTGATTTCAGGTTTTTAAATGCCATTCAAAATTAAAATGCAAGTTATATGGGGATTTTTTAGATTTTTCTCCTTTAAAAATCCAATAGGATTCACAATTTAGAAAACCTGTTACATTCTGTAATTTTACCAATTCTGGCCCTTTGGCTTAATAAATTTCAGTACAATCGTTTTCAAAACTTAGTTCGTTTCAGATACAAACAAGTGTTCTGTCTAAAGCCCTTGATAATTAATCGATTTTAGAAGACCTTACAACTGTTTTCTAAGATTTTCGCCTAAACTTTAAAAGTTTCCTTTTTCAATAGTTTTTCGGAAAAACGCTAAGTAAAACCAAGATTTTTCATTATTCTGCATTATTCTGCTCCCAAAAAATAAAACAGAAAATTAAACGCACCCCAAAATCTAGTTACCAAAGAGGTTTACAATGAAAATCCTACAATTCCGGGAAACGAGGTCAGGTCGTCCAGGATAACTTTATAAAGTCTCGCTAATACCTGATAAATAACCGAAATATACCTCAAAACGAATTTATTTAACTAAAATCCTAGGTAATATTAAATATTCTTCGCTCTCTAGAAACATTTAAAACTTTTACGTTATGGAAATTTGATATAACATTTTGCTTTGTAAACGTATCCCCGGATTTCAGCAAGGAAGGCAGCAAAGTTCAACAACCTTTCAGGTCAGGGGATTTCGAATGCTCCACATATTTCAGTAGATGGAAGATTCAAATACCTTCACCTGAAACTTTTTAAAATTCAATTACAATCTCTTTTTAGTACGTTTCTTTTTATTCCCCTTTGTACGAATTTGTTTTTAATTTATTAATTCGTATTTTTAACTCCGCTTTTATTTGTTCCTTGTTGTTAATGGAATTTACTCGGTGTACACATAAAATTACATTTTATTATGCTATACCGGCTTTTCATGCCTGGAACTTCCTTATCCGTGAATCTTTAGGTTTATAATTTTGTTTGGCAGCCGCTATAAGGATACTCTTTGAGAGGCGAAACGAATTAAATTGAGTTTAAATGCGTTTAATTTGTTTTAAATGTCTTGAATTCCTATTTACAAGGAGATTATGGGAAGGTTTACTTTTTATTTACAATTTATTCGTCAAATTGCCAGGGACGTCGCTAGGAAATTTATAAAATTAAAGCTTTTAACTGTTACATTAAATTGATTTACTGACTACCGATTTGTAAAATTTTTAATGCAGAAGAGCTTCAAATCTGTCCATCTGTAATATACAACGAATCGTCTGGCCTGCACATTTTGCAGCCACAATACTTTGTAAATGACCGTTTGAGCTTTTATGCTGGTTTCTGATTTTATTTAAGCTTCAAAATTTAATTTGATAATTTTCGCATTGAATTAATTTTGTCCACCGTGGACTCTCTCCAGAAAAAATTAATTTAAACTATCATGTTTGTTTAATTGTTTAGACGACTTATGTCTTGAATTTCCACCAGAGACGTCGTTAGGAAATTTTCAAAGTAAATTATTGATTCCTAATTTGTAGATTATTTTTAATACAGAAGTTTTAACAGATATACTCGTAATGGTTATGTATACTATGCCTGGCCTACACATTTCGCAGATTTAATGCTTCACAAATGAATGTTCGAATTTTTTATGTTGGTTTCTGATTTTATTTAAGCTCCAAATTTAATTTAATAATTTTCGTATTGGGTTAAGTTTGCTCATCTTGCATTTTCTCCGGCAAAAATTGATTTAAATTATTATTAAAAAACATTTTTTTAACGATTTATGTCTTGAATCTCTACAAGGAAGTTATGATTATGAGAGTATTTCTTTTTTAATTGCACTGCATTCATCAAATTACCAAGGGATTTAAATGTTGATATTAAACTGCTTTCCTGTTGCGGATTTCTAAATATTTTTAATAGAGAAAAACGTAAAACTTAAAGGTCTGTAATATAATGGTTTGTAGTCATTATTTAATCTACAATTAACTGTATGGCTTGCACACTTTGAGGATTTGTATGTTAGTTTCTGATTTTATTTAGCTTCCAAATTTAATTTAATAATTTTAATAGCGCATTGGTATTGCTCATCTTAGATTTTTCTCCAGAAAAAATTGATTTAAGCTATTTTTTAGACGTTTTATGGTTTGCATTTCTACTAGGAAATTATGAGGTTTTAGTTTTTAATTATAATATATTCGTCTAATTATCAGGGGCGTCGTTAAGGAATTATTAAGATTTCTTGTTTTAACTGAAACATCAAACTTATTTATTGATTATTGATTTGAAAAAATATAACTTAAAATTAGAAGGCCTAACTATAATAAACAAAAAGGATGAAATGGATTGCAGTTATTATTTAATCAATAATCAATTGTGTGTAGCTTGCACATTTTGCAGCGTTAATGTTTTATTAATGAATGTTGCTATTAGTTCCTGATTTTATTTAAGCTTCCAAATTTGATTTAATAAAGTTCGTATTGCCTTAATTTTGCTTATTGTGGATTTTATCTAGCTATAATTGATTTAAGCTGTTATTTTTCTAATTTTTAGAAGATTAATTGATTTAAGCTATTGTTTTTTAATTTTTGGAAAATTTTCGGTAGGATTTATAAGGTTTCCGTTTTAAATAAGATATATTCGTTGGGCTTCGTTAGGAAATTTTTAAGATTTAAACAGTTTACTGATTGCTGATTTGCAAAATATTTTTATTACAGAAAAACAAATCTGAACGTTTGGTCTGGCCTGCATATTTAGCAGCTTCAGTATTTTAGAAATGAATGTTTTAATGATTTTGATGTTATTTAAGCTTCAAAAGTTAATTCAATAATTTTCGTATTGCATTAATTTTGCTCATCGTAGATTTTCGCCAGCAAAATTGATTTAAGCTATCATTTTTGATGTGATACATATTCTTTATTCTAGATAGAAAAGAAGATAAAAAAAATTGAAAAAGGTAAAAACCAAAACCCGAACAACCATTCTGATAAAACTAAAGCTTTTCTATTCACAAAATCCTCAAATGTATTCTTCCTTAGTTTTGCAAAATACAGGACAGAAAACTAATAGCAATGAACTCAGCGTGAGTTTCCGCAGTGAAATTAACTTTTGTGTTTGTGTTAGCCTCCTATTGTTTATTAAGAACAACCCAGAATATTCACTAACAAAACAGAACGTAAATTGCATGCTTGTCTTTCTTTTCAGCACCGTGAAAGCAGGAAGTTTTCCTGATATTTCCTCGCATAAATAAGAACTTCTGTTTATATCAGGCTTTACGTTAAATCATTCAAACTCAAGCGATAGATTTAGGCCTTTATAGAACAAAACGTAAAAAAATTGGCACAGTTTTTATTGTAGGTGAAGTAGGACGCACTTGTAATTTCCAACTATGTAAGATAACCATCTATTACTGTTATTGATTTTCCTGGCAGTTTCCACTTACATAAATTATATATGGTAATGCAAGCTTTAAGGTTCAACTCCGAGCGTGAGTTTAGTAGTTAGTGTAAATAAATAAATAAAATAAATTTAACTCAAGCCTGTTATTTAACGCCCAATCTTCAAACATTTAAAGTTTCTGAAACTGTAGTCAGAAACGCTAAATTGGAACATTTAAAGTGTGCTTTGTAGTCTTTATTGTTTATGTCCAACACTGAAATTTATCAAGAAAATATGGTCAACAATTTTTTCTAATGCACTTCCCCAAAAATCGCCAATAAGTATTCTTAACACGAAGTGACCTTCAAGTATAACCACTTAAATTTCTAACATTTTTTCTGAAGGTTACGTAAACACATAACATAAAATCTCAACAAAAATATTTAAAATAAAATTTCACCAAGCAAACAACTTAAATAAAACAATCACTTACAGAAAGTGAAATATATTTAAATTCAAGCTAAAATTAAAGCTCGTTTAACATTTCATGTGCCAAACACTTGCAGGACACCAAAGTTGTCGACCTTACAAACAAAAACAAAAGTAAATCTAATTTTATCTTGTGTAACGTCTGGTTTATCAGCTCATCTTAGAGGATGTGTGCTAACCACAAAAATTTATTACCTTGTCGTTCTGTTCTTTAAACATGTTAGTTGTTAGGTTTTTAAAAATTAGTGCTAATGAGATTTTCAGCTGGTTTTCACTTGACAAATTAAGAGGTTTATTTATTGGGTAAAAATAAAAATTAGAAGTGGTGTTAATTTATTATTTGCCTGATTTATGATAATTTTGGCAAGAAACTGTTTCACTGAGAAGATTGAAAAGTGAATTTTTAAAGGAAATACTAACCAAAATTAATCCGAATTTATTAAGGGTAAGAATTATTAAATACCTATTTAATGAGTATTTCTAACGCATCCGTTTGGCTTATAATAATTTATTTAATGTTAATGCTATACTAACATATCAAAATGTATTCTACTGAAAAAGAATCTGTTACATGACAATTGGCCATGCATGTGTACCTATGTTCAATCGATAGATTTTTAATGGTGATGTTCAGCTAAAATAACGACACCAAATACCTCAAAAGAAGTCCCTGAAAACGCCTTAACGTAGGTAACCTGCCATTTAGTACTTAAATATGATGGCTGTGGTGATTTTAATTGGAATGATTAATTAATTTAAAAACATACTTTATGCTTAAATTTTGTTCTCTCAGTGGAATAGTTTACCTTAAATTGCTTCTGGTATAGCTCCCCTCTTTTCTAACCCCAACATATAAATGTTTTGAAACGTTCTACATTAACAATTTGAGAAGGCTTTAAATAAGCTAAACACTTTATATATACATATTATAGTTACATACATAATCAATTTCCTCTTCTACCGCAATACAGTGTCGAGGCTCATTCACACTTACTGGTGTGCAGTGGAGGTGATGGGTCCATTTTTGGACTTGCATCACGCGCCAACCAGCTTTCATCCACAACACATTCTTACACTTTAAACGTTTAAACCTAAGCTTTAACTAACGAATTCGATCCAAATTGGCTCCATAATACCATGGCCACCGCTGGAATCGAACCCGTTTCAACCGTCTAGTTAGCAGGCACTGAGCTACCCAGGCTGCTAAACACTTTATAATTTGGCAAAAAGTAAACGTTTGATTCTATTAAAAACTAATGCAAAAGGAAAATTAAAGCGCGAATCTATAAAACAATTATTAGACTTTGCAGACTTTGCATATTTAAAATTGCATAACGTCCAAGCCAGCCGGATATGAAAGCGACTTATGAAGCCTTAACCTTCCATGTTGCCGGCCATACTAACTAGCGGAGCGCAAGTCGCTTTTTACCAATTATTTTAATATCTATATTTACGCAATTTTAACAATATTAAATTCTAAACCAGATAAAGAAAAGGCCATACATTTATCGGTCAAAATTAAATTCTTAATGCCTAAGCGTAAAAATTGTTTCTGTAACCTACGTATTTAAGTGATTAATTTTTTTAAGTAAAGAATTGAATTCCCTCGGCGACTTTAAACCTAAATTTTGCCGAAAACTAGCTCTCATATTATTCTTACGCATTAATACATGTCAGTTTGACATGATAATAAACCATAAGCACCCATATGTAATAAAAATGTCCATTTGTTTTAATGAAGGGTATGTAGGTTCAAGTTATTTAGGTTTATGTCTAGGCCAACACGAAAATACGCAATTTATATTGATCGTTTTAAGTTATTCCTTTGTAAACATTGACATACACATCGCAATGTAATAATTGAGGTAATAACCGAACTATATTTATTCAATAAATGGCCAAAGTATTAGCGTCGAGTACTTTTTTTTGGGCTCATTTTTAATAATAATTCGAACGTATTAATCTTATCCTTCTAACTTTGATTACTTGCTAAAATACGGAACTAACAGATTAAAGTTAAAACGTTCATCAAATTTCGTTTGGTACCTACTTTTTCCTTACAGCCAATCAGCTGTTTTTAAAGCCAAATTAAAATCTATCTTTGTTACTATAATGGCTTACCCTTTGCAACAAACGTGTTTTAAGTCAAAAAATAAAAGGGGTTTTAGTCGAAATTTATTTTTAAAGTAGTAGCAAAGTCGATGACTGTTTGAGTTTATTCAGTGCAAAATTGTATGGAAGAATTTCAAGCTGAATTTCCAAAGTTTGTGGTAGATTGCATGCAGCTAAATTTGGAAAATTTGGACAGGATTATAAATTTATTTTGGGAAACTGGCAATCTTTTACGACAACCAGGTAGTGGAGCAATATATAATTCTGGTGTATACCCTGTAACGATGCGGGGTAATAAAACTTCACAATTTTTATGTAATTGTTGAAAACCTCCGAAGCTTTGGCCCTCGTTTGTTTTGGTTGTGTATTTGTAAGCCCGGTGTCTTTGATAAAGGGTAGGAAAGAAAAGTCACAAGTCAAAGTATAACTTTAAGCTTTATTAACATAGACAATGATCAATGATATCCCTGAACAGCAAATCTTAACAACTGGTAGTCGTAAGGCGGGTGTCCGTAACCGAATAGATGTGTCTTGGCGGCGAATCTCCTGAAAAGAACGATATAAATAACAAAGGAGGTAGGAACCGAATAGGACACTCTCGTATTATTAAAAGGGTTACGGAGTTTTGCACGGTTGTTTAGATCTAGAATTAGCTCTCGTACAAGGGAAAGGGTTAAAGATTATTGCCGGAGCCTAACGAGATCTGGGAGATCGCGAATTAGCTCTCGTACAATGAAAAGTGTTAAGGATTATTGCAGGAGCCTAACGAGATTTGTGAGATCCCGAAGTAGCTCTCGTACAATGGAAACGGTTAAGGATTATTGCAGGAGCCTAATGAGATTTGTGAGATCCCGAATTAGCTCTCGTACAATTAAAGAGGGTTAAGGACTTGCACTCTGGTTAGTCTCCATATTCTAGGCATGTACTTCAGAGCTAAACTGGCTCTGAGCACAACATAGATTCTAGTAAACAGAAGGTCCGATCCCTTCTGGAGCATGGCTGGATAAGTCCCGTCCGGCCCCGAAAATTTCTATGGTTCAAATAAGTCTGTTGCGCGTTTCTTCTTGCAGTTTTTCAGTCCCCGCTTGATACCCTGTCTATCCGAGAATCGAGACCCTAGTTCTTCCAATCCGATAGTCAATAGTTACTGAGCCAGGAAAGTGTGCCCGAAATAATTCAGTCATATTTTCCTTCGCTGTTCTAGTAAATTTTCCCGCTGTGGTCTTTAAAGTTTTTATTGGGCCTTAAGAGAGCTTTGGGAGAATACTGTGAAGTCTGGCACATAATGGAATGATTTCAATCTCCTCACAATGCCTTCCCCACGATGCTCTCTGCACCTTCTCAGTGCTTTGTTATATTCAGTTGCAGAACTCTTATGTTCCTCCCAATCTCCGGAGAGTTTTCTTACTTATCCCCTCATCCTCTTAGGTCATTATTTCATCAGATAACCTTTGTGATGGTGATCCTTACAATGAGAGCACATTTGTTATTATAGTCCGTCGGTTGCTCCATAGCCATTTCTAACTCTTGTTTATTATTTACCGTCTTCATAGTTCTCATCAAATTACGATCTAGGTCATCCTTATAGGCTTCCCAGTTGGCTCTACGAGGGCCACGGCAACTTTCTATTACACACTTTAATCCAGGAACCTCAAAGCGTATACATATATCGTGATCTGAGCGGCCCTCCTCATCAGACACACTCCAGTGTTTACCAAATTACCAACAAAACTGGTACATACAGTTAAATCAATAATTTCCTGCCTTCGTCCTCTTACGAGGGTAGTTTTTTTTTTCATATTCAATGTGGAGCAGTCCAAAAACAACGTCTATGTACTTTGGTTCATTATTTTGTTACTTCTTATAAAGCTGAAAAAAATTTATATTTTTTAATAATGGTTGATAACATCAAAGTTACCTAGATGAACTTTTTAATTGAACGCCCGTTACTTGTTAGATCGTAGTTTACAAAATAACAATACTTCAGTTATTTGTTTGAAATCTTAGAAAGGCAGAATATTCTCACGAAACCGATTTTTGGCCAAATTGCAAGCTTGTTTAATAATGTTTTTTTATTAAACAATGTTTAACCTTTCAACAAGAGTTAAATCTTCTACTTTAGATAAGTCAATCAATTTTCATCGCAATTTTTGTATAAATATTTCCAAAATCTTTTACGAAAGCCGTACGATAGAATAGTTAAAAAACGACATTCACTTTATTGCATTGGTTTGGTATTTCTACTCTTAATTGCCATTTTTTCGCCGATCATCGATCTAAGATACATACTTTCTTAATAGTTAATTAGATCAAAGTAGCTTGATGAGCTTTTGAATTGAACATTCGTTGCTTGTTGGACTATAATTTACGGAATAACTTCAGTTATTTGTTTAAAGTCGTACAAAAGGTAAAACGGGTTGGAAACATTGATACCTTTTCGTTGATCGTGGATCTATAACAGACTTCAATAATGATTAATAATGTGAAAGTAAACTTAGCGAACTTTTTAACTGAACATACCTTTACAATGATTAGTTGGGTTAAATTAAACTTGGTGAACCTTTTAATTGAACATTCGTTATTTGTTAGTAAAACTTCAGTTATTTGTTTAAAGTCAAAAAAGGGTTGAAAAAAATTCACACTTTTTCGTTAATCACCGATCCAAGACATAATTTAACAATAGTTAATAATGTCAAGGCTAACTTAGTGAACTTTTTAATTGAACGCCCACTATAAATTTCCCCTCTGAAGAGGTCGAATATTTCAGTGATAATTTACGAACTTAAAATACGAAATTCGTTTCTTTATGTATTGAAGGAAATAAAACGGTACCAAGTAAATTAATTCGTGGAGGCAATTTATGGATAAACCTGTAATTAAAACGTTTAACATTCAAGCAAGCAAACTTATTGTAAGAAAATATGGGCGATTTAATTCATAAGAAATCTTAAAAGGTATTCATGAATTCAGTAAATTTAATTGTAATTCGGCACTAATTAGTACTTAATTAATTAATAAGCCTGTAAATGTTAAGTGGGGTTAAATTTAGTTTAAAAGGAACGTTTTAAGTTACTCCTACAGATTTTGACTACTTTGAAAGTTCATCAGCAATTACGTAACTACATACTTATTATCAACGAAGTATTAAAATTCGGCATATAGACAATTATCGCCGAAGGAGTGAATCCTTACGAATTTAATTTCTAAAATTAATATGATGTTGGATTGAGGTATAAATATTATTTTTTAAAGGTCTTTGAGGCGAGTTTGACATATTATATTTCCTTTCTAGGTATTTCATCAAATTGAAAAAGAAGTTTAAAATTTTATACTTATTTCTGGGTATTAGCAAAAGGGATAAAATGTCAAACTGGCCCCAACAAACTTTCAGAATGCGCGAATTTAAATTTAAGTGAACCTTAAAATTTGTGTCAAAATTCCAGACAACTGCCCTCTTGACTTTAATGATTCCCACAATTCAAATTGGTCGTAAATTGAACATAAATAAGTGCACCACAAACTCAATAAACCTCGTAAATTCAGCTTGAGTTTTACTACAAACGCACATTTACGATTTTATTGCGTATTAATTGAGATAAATATTCTACGAAATCGAATAAAAACACAGCAGGAGATAAACAGCTCCACGACTGCTTGGAAATTAGTTTTTCTTGACGTGTTTGTAAGTTTCCTGCCTTTTCGATTAATCTGCAACATTTCAAAGATTAAATGGGCCAAATAAGTACATTTATCAACTCAAGAGGATTAGGCGACTGACCTATGCTTATTTCTTGTGTAAAAGTCCAACCCTTAGCTATTTATTAGTATAAAGCCAATGTACGCGTCCTGCAACGTGTACCTACAACTCGTTTCAACATTAATGTTGCTCACACACAAATTTGAAACTAAGGAAAATGAAAGAAGTTTACTTTACATGCATTTTCATTTAAAAATAGAAGGTTTTACTCACAACTAATACAAAGCTTTCAAGCCAAGTAGTTACTGGAATTAGCCTTCCTAAAATAAATTACGATTTCTGTATAACTAATCGTTGCTGGTTACAAAAGCATAAAAATAGCTACTTTTTTTTTATTAAATCTAGCTTTACATGGATCCAGGCTTTCATCTTTCTAAACATTTAATAATTGCCTGTTGTTATTTTTAAAACCATCCCTTATCGATGAAACGAGTGATTAATCTAATATCATAACTGCTTTTGCCTAAATCGAACCCTTCTTGGTATTCAAGGGACGTATTCACCTGTGAAACAAATTCGTTGAAGTGTGTACGTGTGTTCCTTGCTGAGGTGATACTGTTATTAATCAACTAAATAGGTGTTTTACGTTAGATAATGAAACGTTATTCAGAGCTAATACACTTTGGTTTTCCTGGTATTTGAGACGGTTCCTTGAATTAATGTTAAGTTTTGCTTATTAATGATGCGTTAAATGTCAGGAAGAAAATCCTTGTTGAAAGCTGAATTACTTTATGACGTCAGTTTTCACTTTTATTCAAGTTCTTGGTTATAAATGGTCTTGGCAGTTGGGTTTTCATATACCTACTGCAAAATTTAAAACCACGGAAATTAGAAGGTAATAATCACTTACATAGCGTGGGCGGTAAGTAAGTTTTTATTGACGAAGCTTCAATGGTTTTCCAGTGTCTAACATTAAGTCCTTAGACGGGAATTTAATTAACAAACAATTTAGCGAAAACCAATGTTTGGGTTTTGAAGTGATTACCGCCCTAATAACGTAAATTGACACCGCTTCCCTACTGTTATAACAACCAATAAACGTATGATAAAACCAACCTTCCTCAAGTTAAAAACGTTTATATTAAAACTTGCTGGATTAACAGAGGAAACTCATGTTAAGGCCTAAGAACATTTGGTGGAGGCGCCGGATAGATTTAACAAAATGTTTTTTGCGAACAAATTCGGTTGATATGTAGTTTGAACAATCTTTTAATTTTCCCTTTACTCTTTCACCTGAAAGTACTGACTGCATTTACCTTAAATTACGTATATTTAGAAAAGCTAGGATTTCTACTAAAAAGCTTTATTAATGAATTCGAAATGACAGCAGACAGGGTAGGTCTGTTGTTTGTGTAAGCACCGTTATTTGATTGTAGTCCTCCTGCAAGTCACTTTATTTTATAAACAGGGGTTCAGTGAACCTTATGACGATTTTCTTTATTTTTTTGGATCAATTGACGTCGAACTGATCGTCCATTGAGAGTTTGTTAATTAATTGATATTTTAATTTAATTTATTTTTAATCCAAGTTTCTCCAAGGTGCTTTTAAGGAATTTGAAATTATTTTCAAAAATCCGTGTATTGAAAATTACCCTTAATAATTAAAATGATTAAAAATAATTCTAGTTTTCATGAGAATTGCCTACGAAGTTTACGGTTGAACCAAAGACGATATCTTGTTTGCTTGTTAGTTCTAAGCTAGACTAACAATTAACGTTACACTTTTTCGTCTGAAATACTTCAGAATCGTTAAAATTTAACCTTCTTTATACGAATATTCAAAGGGCGATAGGGTACACCCGTGAATGACCACATAAAATTGTAATTTACACGCCCAATATTTTATTTAGCCTGCTTCTCTGTGGTTAGATATAATAACGTAAGTGGAATATATAACTTAAACCTATAAATAACAGAACTCATATGCCAATTAAAAAAATGTACGTTTTGACCTAGTTTTGAGTTTATTTATTAATTAAATCGAATTTCATTTATGTCATCATAATCCTCAATGCATTCTTTAGGAGATCTGTTTTGTGTTGTTGATATTTTATGTTTGAGAATAATCGTTGAATTTGAAATTATTTTGATATACTACTAATTTTGATTTATTTACAAACATAACCTTTGCACACCACAAAAAATAAAAACTAATGTCCCTAAATTCACAGTCAGAATGACGTTTAGTGTATAGTTGGTTGCCTACATATAGGACTTTTGACAAGTTTTTTTTTTTAACCATACATATTTTATTTAGCAATAAATCTAAAGTGAAAACTTTAGATTTGGTGGTCCAAACCAGGATTTCCACCAAAATATACAACAAAACCTCAATATTAAATTACCAATTTGTTGCGATTCACCCTTCCTGAGCTTTGGAATAATTGATTTAAATTTTCTGTTTGTGCATTGGGTCAGATCTAAGCTTGCTACTTTTTTAAACTTTACAATTTTACATTAATTTAAAATTGAATTGAAAACTTTACAATTTTGAACTCGAATTTTGAAGTAATTTTGAAACTCAAGAAAACTGTAGAAAAATGAAGCCTTTAATGAGCATTCAAAGCCGAATAAATTTCTGCTGTAAACTTAACAATTACAAGGCTAGGATTTTTAAAAATTCAGAACTTCCCCTATTTTTGAAAACTAAAAGTTTCAACAATTTAACGTAAAAATTCCAAAAATACATTTAAAATATTTAAATTTAAATTAAACTCTAATTCAAAAATAATGCAATGACTAATTTTAACATTTTAAACGCCTATTCGAATTTGCTTATTTATATTAATGCAACGGAAATTGAATTATGATTATAATCTGAAGGAAATTTCGATTTATACCATTCATGTTCGAAATAAACTTAATGGTTAAAATAACATCACTTTTCAATCTTCCTTCGTGTTGGATTTATTTTTGTATAAACAGTCTGGAAGTGTTTGAATTATTGACATTTCATTTTTATGCCTGTAACGCATGCAACTTTAGATATCTGATTGTGACATGACTTTTTCCAGGATGCTACATGAACGTAATATTTTTTATAAGTAATGGCGTGCTTATCACCAGACGGTGATTTGAATGTAATAAGATTGCGCAATTTTAGCCAATTTTAATATACAAATAATTAGAATCAGTATTGTTGATTAGTGGATCATGGTGGAGGCGCCCGGATTGTTTTACAAACTGGGATTCGAAAAATAATTATTAACACACATAAATGTGCCCTGGTGAAGATTAAAACTATTGTTTATAAATATACACGCGCACTCAGCTGCATATAAAGGAACTTTAATGCATATTTCATGTGAAAGATCAGCAGATAATGCGATTTACTGGTTGCAGGTAATTTTATATCGCTGCAAACGCATGGAATACGAACAGGAAATATAAATTTAAATTCCCATGGGGAAATTATTAACCATGTGCCCTTTTCTATTTAAAATGCTGTTTTCTGATTTTCATAAAAGTAATTGTTTAGAAGTTTCCTGAATCCCTGCAGTAAAATTTGTCATATTTCTGAAAACATACAGGAGGGGCTCAGGGAATTTTTGTTACTTACAAATTTGGACTTAAATTGGCAATAAAAATAAATATTGTTATTTAGGAAAGAGTTTATTATTGCCAGTTCAATCATGCGTTGATTACAAAATATTGAAACTTTTTAAATCGAGCCATGCTTTTAAAGCATTTAATTTTTGTTAAGTGACAGCAACGGAATTATAAACGATTCTAAATTAACTCTTGACCCCTTTTCGAAATTTGTTTCTACTGGTGATGATTTAAAACATATTGAAAATATTTCCTGGTTGGTTCAATGATCTGTGTTCCATTTATCATTATTGTTTTGTCTGCCATTTACTTTCCATTTTGACACTCAAGTCTCTCTTCAGACCGTTCAAGCAAACACCTCTAGCATAAGTATTAATTACCTGGACCTATTTTTAAAAAATCACATGTAAGAAGAAGTTCAATTCGTCATTAGCTCCATTTGTGAAAATTTCGTTTAAAACCATAATGTAATCAAGTTTCAATTGACGTCAAAATAACCGTACATCCAAAGCAAACGAGTGGATTTATAACCTCTAAGTTATTTTTATCAAGCTCTATACAAATCCTGAAAATGAATTTTACTACTCTTAAAAATAATAATCACGGGATTTCGATTTATCCTGTTTAATTGAAGTAATCAAACCGGTCCATTAAAATTATAGTCTGTTTTCTTCGATTTAACTAACTTTCAGTTTAAGTTTAGCATGCGTTGGGGTTTACTTAAGCGTTATTTAGTCAGGATTTAAAAAAAGTTGGCAGATAATATGTTGGGATAATTAAATTGGTGTAAAAATAAAAATGATCGATTGGTATTCGAAATGTATAAGGCGTACGTACGTGGTTTAGCGAAGGTTGTATTGGCACTTGTCGTGTAAACAAAAATACAATCCAGATGTGTTTTAAATTCGAATTAATTCAAAGCTGTACGAACTTATAACTTGTATTGGAGAAAATTTATCCATTCCTGTTGCATTTACCACTTTTTTTTTAAAATAAAAGGAATTTTATAAATGCGAAGTTAAAAGAACGCAGTTTATACTATTTTTATTTTTTAATAAACATTTTTTAAACCTTAGATTTATCTTTGTAATTTCGCGTACCAAAGCTGAAACTATCAAGCATAGTTTTAAAGCTCGAATTGATCTATTGATGTTTTGTAGAATTCTATTTTTTCTGAACGCTGTTTTTCAATCGTACTGCCACGTGAACTAAACTGAAGTAGCCAAATTTTCATTTCGATTGCCAATTCATATAATTTGGAAAATACATCATTGTTATTTTAATACATCTTGATATGTTGGGTCATAGCTGTAACCTGAAATTAAAAATTGCTTTTCGTTAGTACTCTTCGGCTCCTCCGCCAAAATTTATAAAGTTAACCAACTGAATTTTGATTTTTTCTTCTTCCTCCCATCGACTAGGACCGTGTCCTGTTTGTCTGGCCTGCTTACTCATTTGATGATGAGAACCAACTCTGTTGCTATTTATTGGCGTGGCGTCTCTTTCCCGTTTGTTTACTGTTCTTACATATTTTTGAAAGTCTGTCATCATTCATTCGTTCCACATATTCATTCCACTTTTCTTTTTCCGATCTGTTCAATTCAACTCTATACTCGTATATTTATGGTCTTGGCGACGAGTTACAGAATTACGAAGAAGTTTGAAAATGAATCTGTTTAGCACAATAATCACCTCTCCATATTTACGTTAGGTTTCATGAAACCAAACTGAAATGTTTCCCATAAAATTGTTCTTCCTCTTCTCCACTAGAAGGATTAGGCAAAGTTTTGTGAACACCGTTTCCTTGGCCGGTCTGCATCTCTCTTGCTTCTTGGATTGTAATTGAGGATCTTCTTGGATTTCATTTTCCATTCTATTGTGACAAAGTGGCTTGTTCCTTTATTGTTAGAAATTAATAGAAATAAGTTACTTTAATTTAGGTAGCGTCTTTGACCAATGTCGTTACTTAAATATTGCTTGGCTTTTTACGAGAGGTTTTTATTCAAAGTAAAATTCAACTAACATCATGTATTTCATATCTGTGCTTTAGATTTACAAAGTTATATAGGTATAAATTATTCTGAGTCCCAATTTAAAATAAACAATCAAACAGTTAAGAAATCTTCTTCTTCTTCTTCTTTTTCAGACTATTTCTCTCCATTTTTGGATACAGGGGAGGACCCCTTTTTTTCATATTTCTCTATCTTGTGCTAGTTTCATCTAGTTTTTCCCTGCTACCTTTACAATATCATCGGACCATCTTTTCATCGGACGTCCTCTACTTCGTTTACCTAGACGTGGCCTTCAATATAACAGTCGATTTGTCCATCTATCATCTGTTGTTCTCGTAATATGTCTAGCCCAGCTCTATTTTTGATGTGCTGCTCTTTCTACTATGTCTGTTACTTTTGTTATTTGTCGGACCCATTCGTTTCTTTTTCTATCACGTAATGTTACATTTAACATCCTTCTTTCCATCGCTGTTTGTGTTTTCAACAATTTCTCAATAATTCTGTTTGTGAATGTCATAGTTTCTACTCCATACGTGAGAACTGGCAGTATGCATGTATCAAAAAGTTTGGCTTTCATTTTAATTGAAAAACTTTTTGATTTAAGGATGTACGACAGCTTTCCGAAAGCCTTCCACCCAAGGCTTATTCTCCAGTTTGTCTCAGATTCTTGATGTTCTTTTCCTTGCTTAAGAGTAATGCTCTAGATATATATGTAAGAATTAACGTGTTCGATCTGTTGTCCATTTATTATTACTTGTACTTGCTGTAAAGTGTTTGTCATAATTTTTGTTTTATTCATGTTCATGTATACTACGTATAGTCCTATTTGCTTAGATTTTTCATGAAGTTGTTTCATCTTTGGCGATCAATACTACATCGTCAGCATATCTTAAATGAGTAAATTCAATGACGTTTACATTTACTCCCATCCCAGTCCAATCTATTTATTTGAATATATTCTCAAGGCCTAGAGTGAATAATGCAGAAGTGATCCTATTGCATAAGAAGGGCGACAAAAGTGACATACCAAATTACAGACCAATTAGTCTCTTGTCACATCTTTATAAATTATTCGTGAGAGTCATAACAAATAGGCTAAGTAACAAACTGGATGCCTACCAGCCAGTCGAACAGGCGGGCTTTCGGAAAGCTTATGGAACAAATTAACATCTGCAAAGCATGAAGTTAATTCAGATGTGCAACGAATATAATATAACATTAGCACTAGCTTTTGTATACTATAAAAAGCTTTTGATGCTATAGAAATGGGACCTATATTAACAGCCTTAGACGATTGCCATATAGATACAAGATATTCAACGCTACTGAAAAATATATATAAAAACGCCACTTCAGCCATAAAACTAGAACATAGATAAAAAAAATAAAAATCAGCAGAGGCGTAAGGCAAGGAGACATTTTGTCACCGAAAAAGTTAAGAAATAAGTTTCGATTATATTGAAACGGCTAAGTCCATAAAAAGAATTCAAGTATTTTATACAAACATTTTACAAGTCTTGATTTAAAGTTAAGTTAAAATAAAAACAGTCTTACATGAATAATACTGAAACATCGTCTTGGAGGGTGTCAATTTGTCGTAGATACTGCATCTTTGATGATTGAATATAACCATACCTTTAGCGTATTTCAAGCTCAGTATTTATACAGAAAATTGACTCCCTTCTACTCGATTTTCCAGTATCTTATTCATACGCGTGCGAGGTGTCGAGTTACTTAGTGCAATACACTTTAATGTGCGTGCTTTTCTTAAAAGATGCAACTTCGATACGCCGCGCGTTTATCTACCTTAATGAGAGATGGAAAAGGTAATCTTTGGGAGTAGATAGGAGTAAGGTTAGATCACATTTCCCCCCGGTAATTCAAGAGTTTGCGCAGAAGTACAGGAATCTGCCCCAAATTGGTTAGGTAATAAAGGTATAAAGAAACTTAATACATAGATCTACCCAGTTATATCACCAACCCAAAATTTGATCACCCAATCTGGAAAAAACAAACCAGTTCAAAAGGTTCTAATTGTGGTTACGTCCGTAAGAAAACCAAATGGCGATTAGGCATGATGCTCAAACTAAAAGAAGATCTATCCTGTACTTTGGTATTGCATGGCAAGTGTCTATGCTATCTCTCTCTCCTGGTGCCGTCTCAATTATTGAGGTTAGCGATTAACATGGCGAATTTCCACCTATCCCGTGCTCCCTATTCATTCCGAGCCATTTCCTAACGTTAATAATCCACGATGTTCGTCTACTGCCTCTTCCTCTCCTTCCCTCGATCTTTCCTTCTAGTATATATTGTAAAATTTCATACTTTTCGTATCGTAATACGTGGCCGAAGTATGCAAGTTTCCGTTTCTTTATGTTAATTATTATTAGTTCTCTTTGATGGTGCAGGCGTCTTAGAACTTCTTCGTTAGTCACTCTTTTCATTTATGGTATACCTTTACCTTTTTATTTGATGTGTTTCACTTCGTCCTCCAAAGTATAATTTTACTAAAAGCATAAATTTGGGGGTTGTTCAAAAAATTTACTTTATTCTTAAGCCTTCGTTAGAACTCGGTGAGCATCTGAATGAATTTTATTATGCAGAACTGGAAGCAGATACATATTTAGAAGTAAAATTTTCTGTCTAATCGTGATTGGCGTACCAAACAGATTACAACTTAAAACTAAAAGTTTAATGCCATATTTCCCTTTACTTTGTTTCCTAAGTTATTAGTTTGAGACTTTTTAAAGTTTTCTTTTGCTGGCGCTAGAAAGTATTATAATATTTCGATTTTCTGACTAGTAATCAGCAGACAACTGAAACGTTGTGTGAAGATGTTCTTCATTGTTGCTTCAGCCTTAGTGTCTTCTTCTTCTTTTATTTGAAACCAAAGTCTGTTTTTTTCTTGTTCATGGGGTTCCCAGCCTATGCTCAGGAATATAAATTAGCTCCCAAATTCTACTAATTTTGGATTTAACTGAATACAAAAGTCCAAAGTGTGCATTGGTGTACAGCCTTTTCCCCTCCCTTTCTGTTAACATTTTGTTACAATAGCCTCAACAACTTGGTGTTTACAGCCTGCTTTTTATATAAAGCACGCCTTATTTAAGGGTTTATACCAATGTGGTTATCTGAAACGAATCTGCAACGTTTTAATATCGGTGAAGACTTCAATTTCCTAGAAAACTTTACTTTCAAATTTAGACAAATCTCTAAAGGTAAGAACACCTATACTTTTCATTTCTTATCTTCTGAAATATTCAGTTGTACTGACCCACACTGTTAACCAATCCAATCAATAAAATTGTGCTACGCACATCAACTTGTATACAAACTTCTTACCCAGTAAACTTGTTCAGTTCAATAAATCTATAAAGCATAGCGACAATAAAGTATCCCTTATGTAACGATCAATTCGTAGCGTGCGATTTAATCTAATTTGTTGTCGTCGCAAGTTGCAAACACATTTAGCGAGGTGACTGACCAGAATGTTGGCCGATGCATCTGAGATTATATAAATGGATTTGCGGAAATTCATTTATTTGGTACATCGTCCGTTCTTGTGGAAGTTCATGCACGAGATAATGAAAGGAAACAAAAGGAATAGATAAGTGCTTATTTATGGAAAACGAGTTTAATCGGTCGGCTACCTTGCTTTCGTATTGCCCTAATTAAAGGTTTTTACTTCGTCCATTTTTCAAAGGATTTAACAAACGAATTACTTTATTCTAAATAGAACTTCCGCAGTTTTTCTTATTTTGAATGTTAATTTAAACAAATTGATTTGAATTCGTTGGTCTTCAGAAATATCCGAGTTTTCATAAAATATAAAAGCAAAAGGAAGTGTGACACAAGCTCAAACCCTTTTAATAATACAAAATAACGAGGGTATTTTTTTATTTCCAATGAACTTCAGCGGCAAAATCATCCCACTTCTTTAAGGAATGAAATATATCTTCTTGACATTTAAGAAAAAGTTCAAATCGGGGTTATTCACGAATGCACGATACGTCTGAGCGCAAAGAAAAACTTTAGCTGTTAAAAATAATCGCATATGGAACTATTTATGTCGTTTGGATTTAATAAGAAAAATAAAAGAACCACGTAGGAGAAACTGATATTAAATTTATAAAGTTTTCCAGACGTACGCCAGGCGTGACATTGTTTCCTTCTTTAATTTTAGTAAAGGTCTTATTTTGGCCTTATATTCTTATAATTGTAATTAAAGGCACCATGATATTTCACTATGTCGCAAGTCCCCTAGAAACTTGAACATCAAAAGAATAAATCAATTTTAAGCAAAAATGTCCTTAATATTTCTCTTTGGCACAGATTAATTTAATTGGGTCATCACTTTATTATGCTTTAAGCATCTAACATTAAACAATTAAAATCTTACATTTTCTAAAATACTCTTAATACATAAATTAATTTAGGGACCAAAGTGATTTCAGTATTTTTCAAATTCGGCCAGGAAATCTAATAAATGAAAAGACTAAAATGAATATAAAGTATTCAAAACTTTTAATCAATCGTTTATTTTGTGGAATAAAGATGTTTGCTCGATGCAATAACTCCTGAAGGTTATTGCCCTGCTTAGTTTTTCTTACATTTATTTACTGGAACATCATCTTGAAGGGTGTCACTGTTGTCGTACATGCTGCTACGCTGATGGCTGGATATAAACCATGTCTCTTATGTGAATTCGTTTAGCTTTTATACAGAAAACTTACCTCTTCTTTTAATATTTAGTATCTTATCTTAGTCGCGTGGGTACTACAAAACTGCATATAAGTACGTACAAAGTGTCAGGTTTCACCGTTCATTGCACTTCACATACGTGACTTCCCTTGCATTCTTAAACGATGTAATTCGATACGTCGCACGTGTACCTCTAGTCAGTTAATGACCTCATATCAACGTGTGTACTAGTGAATTGACTAACTTGAATGCAATTAAACTTTGCGTAATATTTTTACATTCGTCTTTGTTACAATATTTTTATGGAAAGTTTTAGGCAAAGAGAAGAAGTGCAACAGAATTTTTCCATCTTTATTTAAAAACGTACACTGCAAATAAACGAAAAAAGTTAAATATTCGCATATCAGAAGGGTACCAAATGTTGAGACTTAAACCTTTCACTATCTGTCGAGTCAAATGAGAGATTTTACAGAAATAAACTCAACTTTGGTGAGAGCGCCAGGAGATTTCTGAAATAAATCAAAAATTAAAATTATACAAAACTTAAACGCTTGTGAAAATATACTGAAGAAACGTTGATGGATCATTAGCGGATATTTTGAGATTGCCTTTTCATTACCTTTTGGTAAATTTACAATTAACTCAGTTGGCCAGTTAAGTAATAAAGTGATGAATGTAAGTTAGCCTGAAGTGGAAGACTTTTACCTATCCAAATTTCCAAATTTTCTCTGTTTTTTTTTCCCCGGCTGTTCCCCCCTTGCCCCCCCTGTTCCTGCGCCCCTGCTAATTAACCTTCCCACATCTTCGCCCACTCGCCAACACCCACGTGGTGAGCGTGACGAGATATGGCCAAATACCCTCAAGATGAAGACAGCGATCTACCTGGGGATTTCCTTCAGGAGTCAACATTTCATTATTTTTTGATTAAGTTACTGGTTTATTAATTAATTAATTAGTTTTAAGTTTTAGTGTTAAGATTGAAACACTTGAAAAAATTTGGTAATAACCAAAAGTATACACAGTGACTGTGAGGTTTGGCTGCGGATCCTTCTGCCATTTTTCTAGAAATTACTCGACTGTTCTAGTGGCTTCTAGCATGAGTCATGAGCAGGTGTTTATAATAAGTTCCAGTCGCTGTTATTAATTGGCAATAATATATCTTTTAATTAGTAAATAATAAATTAATTGTAATAGTTAATAATATTTTTATGACTGGAACGCCTAATACCTAAATTGATTGTACCAAGAATATTTTGATTAACTGACATTTACGTTTGATTTCCTTTGATTTATGACAAAGAGATCTGTGTTTATTATTGATATTTGAAAGTTGTCTGTGTTATGTTAAACACGAGAAATGCAAATCAAAATACCGGGAAATCTGGAGCAATAAGTGAATAGCTGAAGTGATTTTTTAATAATCACGGAGATATATCAGGTCGACACAGGCTCAGTTATTATTCTGATTTATTAAACGTGTTCATCATAGTATTGGCCAGAAAGCCAATCGATTTTTGTTTTTTCAAGAGTACAGACACACAGAAATTTTTTAACATGTTATGGATGTGTTAGAACTAGTGTAAGATACAGATTTTAATTTATATTAAATTAAAAAACGAACTTAAATTGAATCTCGCGAATCACAAAGAATTACTATTTTCTTGTTATCCACTTACAAAAAGAATTAATAATTAATAAAACAAAATAAGCACTTCAGCTCTTTGAAATTCTGACAAATACCCAAAACAAACAAATTTCTAGATTACTCTTAGCGAATTTAATGTAATAATTCATTAAAATTTTCACTTAAATTAACGCCACATTTACACACGAAAGCACCTTTAGTAAAAGACGAATACAACAAGAGTAAATTTAAAGCCACTTATAAATAATCTCCAAAACCCTTTGCTGTCGTTCTGGAATTTGCGAAATCTGTTAATATTTCTCTTTTAATTTTGAAATGCGTACATGAATAGAATTAAATCTGGCATTTAAAGATAACAGATGAATGTAAAAGAGAGAAGTGTGAAATTTTACTGAATTATATACAAAACGAAGCGTAACGACAAGTTGTACAGAAACAGAAAGGTAAAACTGACAAAATAAAACAAAACGAACCCTTGTTGTATTTTGTAGTGATCGTTTTAACTGTGGGGGCGGCGGTGAAGGTATTCATTTACTGTTATTACTTAGAGGTGTAATTTATAAAATACCTGGTTATTTTGGATGTTTCGCCTTCGAATTGCGTTCGTTATTTCTGAAAATTGTGTTTTTTTATAAATTATTTCTGAAAGTTAACACTTTTGAGCTTAATGAAATGGAGATAGAAACAAGTAGACGGTTTAGTTTGGGCATTCAATAAATATAGATTTTTTTTGTTTTTGACGTAGACTTCGGGGGCAACTAAGATTACAACATTCCAGTTTTTTTCGGACCGTTTTAAGTTCTTCTAAACCTTTAAATTTCTTTACATGAATCCAGTAATAATTATTAATTATTTTTACTTCATGTTTCGGTCTTAATAATTTAAAAATTAATTGCACACTGTAAAAAATGCAGTGCCAAATGTAATTTTTTAAACTGTAAGAAAGGCGAAGAGCAATTTTATGGTACATAACATAGTTTCGAGAAAAAGCTTAGGGAAATCTGATTAAAAGGTCACATTTTAACCTAATTTAGAAATGTCCATATTTCGTGGCTAAATAATGGGAGAAACACTTCATCTGCTTTTCTTTTCTATTTCTATTATTGCTTCTTCTTTTTCTTCTTCTTCCTCTTCTTCTTCTTCTTCTTCTTCTTCCTCCGCTTCTTCTTCCGTAGCATGATTTATTCATACCAATACTGGATATATCCCTCGTCAAGGCTCTTCCATTCTCCTCGTACTTGCGCCTTCCTAACCCATCACTCTGGACTGGTTATTTTCGTAATATCGTCTCTCCACCTTGGTCGTCCTCTGTGTCTTTTTCCTATTCCATCTACTATCCCTCCTATGGAACATTTCGTATGTCTTATCCAACGCCATTTCTTGGTCGATATTCGTTCAGCAGCGTCCTTAACTTTTGTTCTTGTAGTCCTTATAAAAGTGTTTATTTTTCTGTCAGCCAATCTAATGCCTAACATTGATCTTCGCATTTTTCGTTGTGTTATTTTTATTATATTTATATTGTGAACACACATGTTTCAGATGCATAACATGTTAAAACCGTGAGTTCAAAAAGTTTTTACATAAGGGTTGGCCTCCTCTTCCTTCAAGGTCATCAGTCCTTGGACTGGTTTGTTGCAGCCATCCATAATTTTCTATCGGTCGCTTTCCTTTTCATATCGATTATTTGTTTAATATACCTGAGGCGGGGTATACCTTTCGGCCTTTTTCCATTTACTGTGCCTTCAATAATTATTCTTAGTAGCCATCTCTTCTCAGAATATGACCGACCGTCTGCATTCTTCTTATGACAATATGTTTTCATATGTTTCTTTCCTCTCCCATTCTTACTAGTACTTTTTCGTTTGATATTCTTTCAATACAGGCAATTTTTAGAGCTCTTCTGTAACACTACATTTTAAAGGATTCTACTATCCTTTTGTCTGCTTTCCCAGTGGTCCATGTCTCGCACCCATAAAGCGCAATACTCTATAAATATGTCTTGATAAGATTTTTCTAGGTGTAGTAACCTGTGAACCACATCTTTTTCCGAAATCCCTTCCCGTCGCTCAGCAGGTTGTGACGACGGCGATTTAATGCTTGGCATTCAAAGATTATATGAGAGGCAGTTTCTTCCTCTTTATTGCAGAGCCAGAAGAGGAAGAGTCCATCTCTTCCTCTTCTGTATATACGCCCGTTCTATGCATGTTTTTTGTCTAAGATTGCATCGCATAACCTATTAACTGACTTTCTGGAGCAAATAAAACATTTGTTTAGCAAGTGACACAAAAATCGATACAGAGAAACCCCTAGAGTTTTAGTGCTAATTAAGATAGTATTTCTTAAACGTGCTCTGGAAAAATATATTACTCCCTTACTAATTAATTCAATGTCCATAATTCATATCTGAGAATTCTCACTCGTAATATTTTACTCTACTTTACTTTTGTCATGCGATATTTCACTTTAATAAATTTAAATATGAGAGACAATTATAATCTTTCTTTGTAATTAATTAAATTCAGAAACTTCTAAAAAAATTTCCTTTATAACGCCTTGCTTGAAAAATAGTATATTTTGGTAAAGTTGGCGTGACCAGGCACATGTAATAAAAAACTAACAATTGAGCGTGAGTGAGATATAACGGCATCAATAACTTAATTATTTACTTAAATACTGTTTGTTGTTTTACTTTGGCAAATAACTACATACAATAAACCAAAAATTATCATGGGGGGTTAAGGTTGTCCCGCGCGCTATGCGTACGGGGTGACGTGTTAAGCACCACGCTTTAAACAACCGCCTACCTTTCCTACTCTACCACTGTGTTTGGAAAAATGGCCCCCAAGATAATACTAGATCATATGAAAAGTCTAAAAATAGATGAGATCTATGTAGGTCGAAGTGATGAGTTGTTATAATAACCATAACAACCCCTAAGCAATCTACAATCTACTGTGTTTCGGTTCCCAATTATTTTTAGTGCCTGAGTACGCCACCCGCCGATCATCTGACTCAGATTTGACCCTGCGACCATTCGCGCTATAGTCGAATGTCTTAACTATTCAGCCACTCTGGCGACGTGGTTAATAGTAGGTCTTGAAAAATTTGATTTTGATACTTGAATCTCAAAGTACATATCGATTTTCCAATAACTAAACAGGTAAAAGACTAGCAAAATTTGAAAAGCATTTTGCAAATTTATAATTTTTACATTAAAACTGCAAATTATTTCAACTAACGAAATTTGCTAAAATGTAGCATTATTATACCAATTATGAGAAGTGCAAGCAACTTGTCAAAATAATTAACAGTTAACGTTGTTAAATCCTCTCCCTGGATTTGGCAAACCCACCAGTACATGTATAAAGGATATTGCAACGTGTTCCCGTTTACGTTACACCAAAATGTTGCAGCATTCAACGTATAATGTGATTATCTGTGCTTGTTTATAATTAAACTTGGTACTGTGCTGCCTGTGAAATTTCGTTTTATCTAAGACGTCAAAGTATAATACGATTAATGAATAAATGTAATATAACAATTTGACTTTAAACTGAACAATAAAATGCCGAATGAAACTAAAATAAATAAAAATTATTTTCTGCACAATTTTCATGGCGGTAACGAATCTCAAAAGTGAACCGAAAAAGAAACGCTTTTAAAGTATTTATTATTTCTTCTCATAAATTTTTACATCAGATACATCATATTGAATATGAAAAAATACTTAAAGCTTTGTCCAAGTTTTCATTCCCTCATAATATTCGGGATTTCACATACTGGAAACAAGTCCAAAGAAATCGACAACAATTTTAACTTTTAAGGTTTTATATCTAAGTTGTCATCGAATGCTTGAATAACAGCAGAAAAAAATATAATCAATTCTTAAAGCAGCTTAATTCTTTATTTAATATTATAATTAGCAAACCTCAAAATACCCAAAAGTGGCAAGTGGGGATCTCAAATTATTCTATCACATTTAAAATAGGAAAATGCAAATATATTTCGTGGAAACCCTTAATCCTTTGTATAACTTTTAATTAATTATTTAATAAAATCTTCGACCGAGATAAACCAGTAAAACCACAGAGAAAATTCCCTGCTGAGAATTTAATCCCCTCATAGTCTTGCGTAGAACAACAGAAATTTCTTGAAAATCCTTAGACTTAAAATCGTGATTTTTCAAGCAAGATCGTATGGCCAGTGTCGTGATGGTGTTCAGCAATAGTCTGTGCAAGATGGAAGACCATCAGTGAGGTCAGAATGCATAGAAGTAGGCAGATTGAGATCTATGCTTTCAGACCCCTCCAGTGAGTTATTCGAGATGCTTGGGAGCCTAAGCATTGAGACCCCTCAAGTTAGTTCAGTGGTGGTGTACAGAGGTCAGTTCCCATCCTTCGTACTTAGTGGTTACTGCAATGTATATGTAAGAATATTATTCTGTATTTAATTTAAATGTGATTCAATCCAATGTAAGGCTTGCTAATAGTTTGGGGTGTAACCCTTTGTTTGTTAACTTTAACGTGTGTAACTTGTCTCTGGAAATGATTAATGTATTTATTTGTGACTTTGTATTGATTTATGTTTTACAAATATTATTTTATACTTGTAAAACATAAATCAAAGTTCGGACAATATATGTTATGTTAGTTGAATTAGACTTTCTATTAAAACTTCTCGCACAGCTAAGTAAACCCCACGTAACGGAGTTTGGTCAAAGACTCTACCATCATTATTTATTTAACTTATTTTATTATACAGCCCGAACACACTTCGTTACAATATTTTACTGGCCACAGACTAAGATAACAAAGACCTCAGTCTGGAAAACGGTAGAATACTTGCCTAGTACAAAAAACAATCTCATTTTATTCGTATGTTGGTCACCATAAATGCCAGCACTGCAGTCGGCGTCTGTTTTTGATCCATCAGTGAACTATAGTTAGTAGATCAGAAGATCCCACGCGGTCCCTGAACAGAAATGAGCATTCCTTCCGTACAGGGTTAGTTATCTCGTAATTTATAGTGAAGGGAGTAGCAGAAAAACACTGTATCGCTGCGAGCCCTAAGCAGGGGGTCAGTCTCTATCAAACGAGACAGAATGTGAACGTGTTCCTTCAGTCTCCCATCACCTTTTCAAAGGCCGCTAATAACCAGCGTGTAGGCCGATTTGTGTGCTTCCGCTTCAATCACAATGTGAAGAGGGGTTAGATTAAGAAGCTCTGTGATTGTTTTAAACAAGCTTCATATCTAGGGTTAGACCAGGTTAAACCCAGGTACTTTAGTGTGCTGACTCCAATATTAATGGTTCCACGAAGGCTTCCAATCTTTTTTTCTGGTAAAGATTATGAGCTCGGTCTTGGCAGGATTAAGTATGAGGCCCTGATCCGAACACCACCTCTGCACTATTGAATTAATCTACTAACTGAGGCAAGAAATTTCCCAGGGACGAAGATCTGAACCCTGCGTCGGAGGTTTCTAGTTTCACACGAAGCCCATCGAGCACAAGACACCACAGCAGAGGTGATAGACCACTGTTGTCTCGCCAAGGTCTTTATTGTTAAAAGCAATCGGGTGCAGCGCCGTCTCCACGAATTTGTCTGCTTGATAGGCGTATTGGTGCGAATGTTCGAATCTCAGTCACAATCGAATTATACTGGAAATTTCACTACTAGTGAAATTTCCACGGAAATTTTACGACTAGCAGCGTTGCTTAGAGACAACGTCTGTCCAAATTTTTTGAGTGACAGGTATTTCAGTAATTTCATTATAATTCGAGGAATTGTCATTCCGAATACCATTCGTGACTAGAATTTTACAGGCAATTTTTGCCGTTACGAACACTCTTGCTTGTTGCTTTAGAAAATCGTCACGAGTGCGATACCACTCGTGACGATTTTCGTCGCAACAAGCAGTCGTGTTCATGACGGCAAAAAATTGCCTGTAAAATTCTAGTCACTTGTGGTATTACTTCTGATAATTAGTTGGTATCTTCAGTGGACAAGATAAAGCTTACTTACATCCTTTCTTATGTAAGTAATTGTCATTTGAAAATAGTTCAAACGATAATAGTTGAATATTAAATTATTGTCCCATAATGCTGTTAATACAAATTTTATAACAGTCTTAGGTTACTTAAACTTGTAGAAAAATGATATTAGGTACCAGTTTTATCACTTTTTCTCAGTGTTCGATACATGCATTTTAAGAGCACATATCAACATATCAATATAATAAATTATGAACAAATACCGAAACGTGACTGATTAAACAATGCGACGACATTTCTCGCCAGCATCAGCAGTTCAAATGCCAATAAACCACAAAGTCTGTAGCCATGAATACCTAACAATGAGAATCTGCATATGTTTAGGTGTTCTAGTCGGTCTAAAACCGTTTCTAAGCGAAATAATAGTCATTACCGCTAAATTTTACCATTAACACCATCACGCATTACATTCCGACTATAAATTTCCGTAATTTCCTTCGTTTCAACCAGACTTGAGGGGTCAGCAACCCCTTTCACATGTAATGAAATTTTTGTAATTAGCCCTCAGGGATCGACGAAATACGTTGCTCGGTTTATAAAACGGTATTAAATAATAATTTAAAAAAGTGCACACGATTACACTTTTCCCGAGGCTGTGCTTCATTAACGTTTGGTTGCCTTTTTAATGCTTAACTCCGGCTAATTGGATCATTACAGCTTTTGCGAGATGGTTTTAAATTATTTACGATATTTTTATTATCACAATCTGATAACAGAAGTTATGGAAAGGATTACCTTTGATATTTAATCCCTACGTTACACCATTGGTGCTGCAGTATCTATTTAAACGTTTAGTATGGGAGGACGGTTGATTAAAATGCAGTGCTGCCTTCACACATGACAAATTAAACTAATAATAATGAATGGCAGTTTGATGTCCTTCATTAATTAAGGTACTTAAAAGGTGATGAATTATTTTGGTAAATCGCTAAAGCGATGTCTACCGAAGCTTTTTAATTAAATGGGGCTTGTGAAAAACAAGAAAATTGTTTTGAATTTTGTATATACAGGGTGTTTGTAAAACAGCGGAAAATAAGCTTTTGCTGTGTTAAATTTGAAGAAATGTTCTTACTGTACACAAGATAATAATCAGCCCTTAAGGGTGCAACCACCTTAAACACCCAGTCACCTGTTGTATATCAAAGCTTAGTTACTCGAGTGGAATTTCCCAATAGCAATAAAGATGAGTGCTAATCTAGTTTAAATTATCAAAAAAAATTATTACCACGAATGTAATTCGGCGTGATTATTTTTTAAACTACTACACAATGATGACAGTGCTGAATTTTTAATGTTTGTATTTGTATTGAGACAAATGGCTGGGCTACCTTAACAACCAAGTCAAAGCTAACTTTTTTATGCATTTATTTAAACAAAGATCCAATGAAAAAATTGTCGCTGTAATCAGCTACTAGCAAATTGTCAGTGTAATTTTGATACTATTGGTCGATTTAGAATTTTTTCTCATTATGATTGGCTGACAGGACTGTTTAAAAAATAATCACTAAAATCTCATATCAGTTTGACATTGTCAGTAAATTAATTTATCACAAAAGCAATTAATAATTAGTTATACTAGATTTTTCAAAATAGTTGTTATGTCCCTAGGGACGTAAGTTCATATTTTACTTATCTGTCAAATAACCTGCTTACATCATTTATTAAAGATTTAAATATAAGAAAATGCCACACAGTAAATTACCAAATCGGCAGTGCAAAACCGTTTTACACTAAGGAAACGTTTCTTAAAGGTAGGCTGGGAAGTTAACTGAAAATCATGAAATAAAGATAATAATTTCTTAAATTATGCTAGTTTTATTACTTCAACCATGCATCTTCAACAAACTAAGATTTTAGCAAATATTATTATGTTGCTTGCCATTTTCGATCATCAACTCGTCATTTTGCTCTTCTTTATTTGATTTTATTGTCTTGCATTTTTAAATTAGAATTTTTAAAATTCACTTACATGTTCTGTTTATTTGTTACAGGTGAGTACTTCTTCCTCTTCGTCCATCGATCTGTAAGTAAGAAATTGCAATTAATTAAAATTAAACATTGATAAAAATGGTTTATTATTGCAAATTTGGTGATCTGATACAGTACAAGATTCCTAGAAATATAAATATTTCTAGAAAATAACACAAATGCCTATCTTACAATAGTATTTAAACAATTTCGCTTCAGCTTATTCGAATTTTTAAAGATGTTTGAAAACTATGTTAAACCTGAATTTAACGGAATTTCATTCTATTTACATTTTTACATTGAAATTTTAGGAAATACCTACACCTGAAAATAACTTTTAAAAATAAATACCCAATTTTAAAGGATAAAAAATACACATTTCAAGGAAGAGCATTTAATACAAAATATTTCATTATTTTAAGGATTGTAAACCTCATTTGATTTCCTTAAGCGAAACAGAAAACGAGAGCACCTACAGAATTGTTAAACAAAAACCTACATTTTTCAAACCAAAGAAAACTTGAATTATTTTACAAACTTCGTTTAATGATAGACATGTTTGAAACAATAACTTTAAAAACTTATTTTTCTCAAAGTTTTTGAAGTCAACAATAATTCTGATGGGAATTTCCGATTTTTGTGTTTAGGGAAAAATTAATGTCTTCAGATGTAGAGATAAGGGTATCGGCACGAGCACTCCGCTAGGGAATATGGCTGGCAACATGGAGGGTTAAGGCCTCCTAAGTCACTTTCACACCCGGTTGTCTCGCATGCTAGCCTTTGACAACCTTCCGACTCGGGTTTGACCCTGAGACCGTCCGCGCTATAGTCGAATGCCTTAACCACTTGGTCACTTCGACGATTTCTTCATATGTGAAATTAAGAAATAGAAATTACTGTCACCTGCTTGAAATATCCCAGTTATTTTTGAAACTTAAAAAAAATTAAGCTGAATTCCTCTTAAATTTTCATATAAAATTTCAAATCGACTTAAAGTTGTTAATTGAAGCTAAATCCGAATCTAAATTCGAATCCTTCCAACTAAGATAGGAATTTATGTAAATAGGTTAAAATATCGAAATGACCCAATTTTTTTAAATAGAATCTGGTTAGACATGGCATTAAATTTAAAAATTTAATTTCGAATTACAAAATTGCAAACCGAAATTTTGGAATTTAAAACTCAGAATCAGATAGCAATCCTGAACTCGTATCAAATGAGATTATGAGTTAAAAATTTCATACAAAATTTCAAATCTAAATTAAAACTTTCATTTCAGTCAAAATCCGAATCGAAATTCGAATCCTATCGACTAAGACAGTATGTAAACAATACTTCAAATTCGAGTACGAATTATGGATTAAAATATCGAATGAATAACGACCTAATTTTTTAACAGAACTTGATTCGATATTTAGATTCCGTAATCAGTATCGACTTAAATTTAAAAATTAAATTTGGATTTAAAAGATTACAAGCTGAAATTTTGTGATTTAAAACTCAAAATTGGGTAAAAATCGTGAACTTTTGTTTATATTTCTGGATCAAATGAAATTCTGTGTTAAATGTTTCATACAAAATTTCAAGTCTAAGTTAGTTGGTTCGATATTTAAATTTACAGCTGAATTTGAGGTATTTAAAACTCAAAACTGAATGGTGATCGTGAACTTGTGTTTATATTTATGGATCAATTATTGAGATTACTAATTAAAAATTTCAAGTCTAAATTAAGTTAGAATCCAAATCTAAATTCGAACTTTGCAACTAAAACAAAAATTTATGTAAATTAAGGTTTTAAATCCAAATACGTAGTAGAAAGCAAGATATCTTGGACCTCAGAACATAGGTCGATAATAAAGTTTAGTACATACTCACATTAGGATTAAGAAATTGCAAACAATATTGAGATTCAAAGTTTAAATTTAAGCAGCAATCCTGAACTTTGTTTATGTTTATGTATCAAAAGCTCTAAGTGAAACTACAAGTTCAGTTCTAAATTTCCAATAAAAAATTGAAAATTGTACACCAAGTTATGGCACCTAATCATTCCAGCTTTAGGATCAAATCGTAGTAAACTTTTGTGGATGAATATCAAATAAAGAAAACTAATGGATGCGCATTGTGGAATCGAATTTTGAGCTTGAATTCGAAGATTCAAAAATTCAAGCTACCAATCCTCTCTTAGACTCTCGAAGGATTGAGAGTGAAGTCGATATCTGAAGAGTCAATAATTTTTATTTTCGAGATTTATATTAACTTCATTTAAGGTCCGAAAAACAGTTTCCTTTTCTGCAACCAAAGAGTAGAATATTATACTGTAAGTTTGTTTAACTAAATTTGTGGTTACTTAATCATTACTTAGAATTTAAATTGTTTTCAGTTTAATTAGATAGGTATTGCTCAGCAATTAGTGCTGGTGCACAGGAAACCGAAAATTAGCAATTTAAGTAATTTAAAATATTCGTTTTTTTTTGTAATCGCTATTATTTCAGCTTCAAACATGGTGGCTAGGCTTCTCAGGTTCAAGCTTTTAAGATAGTTTCTTTTTCAATTCTGGACCCATCTATGTACCAGATGTCACTATTTGTATGTGTAATAAGTATATTTCGTTTGCTCAAATCTTCTCGTTCCCGTATGATCACCCTGAATGGTTTTCTGAAGTCAAAGGTCGGTATGATTTTAACTGACTGCATCTTAAGGATGTAGTTTTCTCCTATTTGTTTAAAGATGTTGGTGTGGCTAGCGATAGTACCGGAGTATCCCCAGAATCCATTCGTTCTTAGCCAGTATGGCCCTAGTCTCACCTCCGCCTTTACCATAAGGTGCGAAGGGGAGTAGACCTACCTGCGCCGCTGTTGAAGTTGTAAACATTACTCAGCTCAGCTTTGTAGTCTGCTCAGTTTTATTCTGTGCTCTATGTTATGGGCTTTACGCCACCATACCAGAGATGCATAGGTGTCTGTGGGTACAATCACTTTTGTATAGATCCAGTGAACCATGCTTGGATTTAGCCTCCATGTCTATCCAAACATTTGCTTATAGGTAAAGAAAACTAGCTTTGTTTGTTACAGTTTCTAAATGGAGCCTGTAGGTCAATTTGGTGTTAAAAGTGACTCCCATACATCCGTATGTTTTGTGCAAACAGCATTGGTGTATCGATGTTTCTTAGACCCCTGCTTCTTGTAAAGACCATTAGGATACATTTTCTAGATTTGCCAAGAGATTTTCTTCACAACACCATATTTCAGCGGTTTTCAGTGCAATTAGCATTAGTTTGGTGATATCATCACTATTATTAGTCTGAACGTAACAACCATTTTTCTCTAGTTTCCTTGATATCATTCACCATAAAGCACCACAGTAGGGGTGTCCTCCCTGCGGACAGCCTCGGACTACGGATGGCTTCATGGTTATCTGGCTTATACTAGTAGTTATTGTTCTTCTACCTAGCATGGTTCTTATGCAGTGACACAGCATCGGATGTTGCCTAAGTACGCATCTCTACAGCTCGATTCCTCAATTCATATAATTATCAAATGTCCCATCTATGTCTAAAAAGGCACCAAAGGCAATTTTTCTGCTCTTTTGGTTAGTACGTGAACCACCAGTTCGCAGGATTTACCTGATTGACATGCAAACTGGTGCAACGAAACAGTAAACAGTCGACCGCCGCAAATATGCTGTTAACAAATTTTGCCAACGTCTTCAACAAAAACGATGTAAGATTTATGGGTCAGTAGGGTTTTGCCGTGTTATAGATTTCATGCCCTGGCTTTGGTATAACTAGCACACTTACCCCCCTCCAGCTTAACGGTATGTATCCTAAAGCTAGACTGGTCGTTAGCATTATACACAGGCTTGAGTAGTCACTAAAACCTTGCTGTAGCAAGACGGGAAAAATCCTATCCCCGCCGGGCACTTTAAATGGTTGGAACGAAGCTTTGTCAGGTTAATAATCTTCTCTGCTAGTTTAAAATTGCCCCTGGGGCTCTCCTATTTCTTGTAAGCCACCGGTTGTAAGCGTATGCTCTGCGCTGCCAGGAAAATCAGTTTGAAGTAAAACCTTAAGAATCTCTTTTCCGGTTCAGTATATCCTGCGTGTAGTTTCTAAGGATCCCACTTTTCTTGAAGTCTATTTAGCTAGTGCTTTCTGGAGCTTTACACATTCGGACGTATGTTGCACTTCCCTGCAGTACTCCTTCCAGGAGGCTCTCCTTATTTTATTGTAATTGGATAGAACTGTTTTGTATTCAGCCCAGTTACCCGATCTTTTCGTCTGATTGAAAAGCTTTCTAGTGTTTGCCCTAAGTGAGAAGAGATCCCTGTTGCGCCACGGAACATTTCTGGGTGTCTTTCTCACCGTGGGTACAAAGCTTCCTATGGTTAGAATAACTAATTAGCAAATGGTTAAATAATCCTACCTCCTATAAATATGATCAAATGTCGCTTGCTAAACACAACTTATTCAACTGACAGTGAAAAAAATGGGATCAAAAAAATCGAGAAATTCAAAGGTGGTTTTAAATAACTCTAAGATTGTTCTAACAATAAATTTTTCAAAATGTTTGTTTTATTTATTAAGTATTAATCATATCTCATAAATTCGTAGATTACTTAAACCTGAACAACAAAAAGGACAAATTAAAGTATTACCGATTTTTTTAATATTTACAAGAGTTCTCACAGGCTGAAATATCAAAAAAGCTTGCTTTTTTTTCTACCCATCGTAACTTAAAAAAAAACTAAAACTTCTAAGCAAGCGTTAAAAAAATATAAAATGTTCAATTTAAAACTTCAAAACACAGTTTTTAATGATTCGGCCATTTCCGCATCTTCTTTTACTTGTATCTAGGTTTTTTATTCTATGCTTTACTAACTGTATGATAATATTTAAGTATCGTTCTTTTAGTATACCATGTTCCAACAATACAGTTTTATGAAGAAAATACCTTTTTAAAATGCCGATGTTAATAACCTTCCGACACATAAACAACAACTTTTATGACTCCGGTCCTATTTAATCTACTTAATTAATTTCGTAATTCCCAACAGGTAAGTGAAAAATACTCAATGCCATTGCCATTATCGCACCCACTGATGGAAACCTTGTAACATTAATATTTAATAAAGTCAAATTGAAAATAATATTTGGCCCACATTAATTTGTCTTGTTTAGGCAAATTTAAAATATTTATTTAGGCGGTTTTCTTGCATATCGTGGTTTAAAACGATCATCCTAACTGCATAATGCTTAATAATAATTACACAATATAAACTCACAGGCTGTTCAGACTTTTACGAAATTATATTCACAGTTCAAGCAGAATTTCACCAAAATAAAATATTTCTAGAAATCACTAATATCAATATTATTAGAATTGCAAATTATCCTTGACATAATCTACAAAGTTTTACTATTTATTTTAAGTTTTTCTGAGATGTTTATGATGGTTAAGGACAATGAGTATAATTTAAATGGAAGTATGTCATCCCTTATTAAATGGAAATAGTTTTTCCCATTTTAAAAATTGAAGTACGTATAAAGCAAAGAATAACTGAATAAATTAGCTCTAAAAATACAAACACCCAAATCCGAAATATTTACAAGACACGTTTTTAACTTGAAAAATGTTAATCATATTCAGAAACACCCGTATTTAATTTGGAATAATTTAGATTAAGTACATAAATTAAAATTTTTAGGCTAGGCCATTCATTTCAAACGAAAGTTTCATGTTCAGGTTAGCTGAAAATGTTTTAACACAATCATTTTTAAATTTGAACGAAAACCACGCGAAGCTATTTAAAAAAATTAAAACCTACAGTGAAATATTCAAAAGTGGAAACTTTCGAATAAAACCCAAAGTTCTAGAAACTTGAAAATATTAAAACGCAAACTGAAAAGATCAAAGAGTAAAAATGAAGCTGCATTCTGTAATTTAATTTTCTGAAGTTCAGCAGGTTTGTTTTCACGTAATATCCGAAATTAGCTGCGTGTAAGCACCCACTTCTACAACTGATGTTAGTTGTTGCCAAAACACAACGTACGTGATTTCTCTTTGTTGCTATTGATCTGTTGATATATGTACATGCAAAAGCAATCGTAAATTATTTGAGAAATTTATTAACGCATGGTTATTTTTAAGTGAAGGTATGAAAACGCCCATGTTGCTAGTTTGTTAAATATGCACTGATTTATAGGCAGTACGAGTATTAGCAGAACATCTGGATATGTTTTCAAACTTTTTTCTTTGAAATTACCTTTGAACTTTTTCAGCAAACAAATACAATCTGATCATTTCAACTCCATTTTTCCACTGTCGATTAAATAAGTTGTGTTTACCATGTGAGATTTGATCATATTTCTAGGAGATTGTGTGCAATTACATCCCTAGGGAAGCAAGCAAATCTATTGATGCAGTACCAATTTACTTCAAATTCTTATATATAAAAGGTTCAAATTGGGGTTTAAATTTCAGACATTTCTAGTAATTCTTGCGCATTTTTTTTTATCTACAAACCACAATTTTTAAAATATGAATTAACTGTTGACATTTAGGCTTTCTGATGAAATCGAATTTAAGTAAACTTTGTAAAGGATTCTTATGGTTTGGTTAAAGATTTAAAATTTTATCATTAACCATTGTTAGAAAAATCTTAGGATATATTTAAAATCATCTGTGAACTTCTCTAAAAGCCAATAAAACCTAACAAACAGTTTTTTGTCCTATTTTTTCCAGCCGATTGAATAAGTTGCGTTTACCATTTGATTATATTTGTAAAAAGTAGGATTAGTTAACCATTTGCTTGTTGGTTATTTATTATAACGATAGGAAAATCAGTGTGGATTTTTCTGCCTAGGAAAGTAAGCAAACCGATTGATGTAGTGTCACGTGCTAATTCCGCACTAAGACAACCTATGGAGTCGACGTCAAAATCGGTGGCTCGCGGCTAACAAGCAGTCGAAGAAGGGGGTTGGAAACGCTAAACGGGAGGAAAATGGGCGCTACTGCGGAAATCACCCAAGATGGTCTCGAGGAACGTACCGCAGATTGTTCCTTTGGGCTCAAAAGGGGCTTGGGGTGGCTGCACCCTACTGCTGGATGTACTTATCCTTACTTACTGAAAGATATACTGAGGTACTGGTAGCCAGGCTTACAGGGCTATACAGAATTATTACGAAATAAACACAAAACACAAATAAAAGGCAATAATGAATTAACAATGAAATTTAATGAATGCAAGATTATTCAAAATATGACACAAAACGAATTCATTCTTAGATTATGTGAAAAGGGTGATTAAGGGATGCCACATTTACTCAAGCTACGGCAAATATAGTTAACAGCTAGGCTCTCTTAATCGCAATCAAAAGAATGGTGATCAAGAAGAGTTTCTATTGGTAATGGAAAAACTATTCCACATGTCATGGTACGCAGCACCTTTCTTCCACGAGGGCCGGTCACTATGGGAGAGTAGAGGAATAGACCAAAAACCCCTCACTAAAAATTGAAGGAGGCCTTTGCCCTATATAGAGATATGATAGGCTAACAAAGAAATAAAAAAGAATGTTTGCTTGTTCCTGTTTACATACCCCAGTTTCTGAAATATTAATTATGTTTTTTTACTATGGAATCAGTAAGTTGCATTTACAATATGATTTATATCACTGATCAATACTGAATTTTTTTCCCTGAAATCTAATAAGTGTGTATATCTAAGGTGCGAATTACGAAAATAATACTAGTTTATTCTATCAGCTCTACTTTTTTGTGAGTTTGACTTAAGGGGCGAACATAGGGAAATAGCATGGGAAATCGTATATATGCAGATTCCTGCTCCCCGTTTGAGTTGTTAGGATTGATAGTGGCATCAATAGAAAGACAAAAAGATACTCTTAATTTTTTGATACTACTTTTCTTGAATTTGTTGCTTGTTTAATAAAGCTATAATAAATAAATTCATAACAAACAGTTTGTTTATGCCAAAATAAATTTATATTATTATAAAATGTTTTGGCAATAAATACCCTCTCCTTATTAGAATATTCAACATCATTATTCATAGTAATAATTACAAGGTAGATACGTGAATTGATAACTGACAGAAAATAAAATTTATTTTGGCATAAACAAACTTCAAATTTGATTATGGCCGGTCTGTTTTTTGTGAATTTATTTATTATAGTTTTTAACCTATTTCTTTCTTAAACAAGCAACAAATTCAAGTAAAGTATCAAATTAAGCGTATTTTTTGACATTTTGATCCCTAATTCGTACTCGAATTTTGGATTATCATTTATATAAATTCCTAATTTAGTCGGAAGGATTCGAAGTCTAACTGAATTGGAAGCTTTTAATTTTGAATGAAACTTTAAGTCGTAATTTCATTTGATTCATAAATATAAACACGATTTCACGATTGCTACGCAATTTTGGGTTTTTAAATTCCAAGATTTCAGCTTTCAGCTTACAACTTTAATGTTAAATTTAAATATCGAACCAAGTTCTGTTTAAAAAATTCGATCGTTATTCATTTGAAATTTTAATCAATAATTTATTCGAATTTGAATTATCATTTACATATATTCCTATCTTAGTAAAAACGATTCGGATTTGGATTCGGATTCTGACTGAATTCAATGTTTTAATTTAGACTTGAATTTTGTATACAAATTTTAACTCACAGTTGATTATAAAAAAGGAATATCCTAAAAAAGGAAGGAATGGTTGCAGAAAGAATTCATGAACATTCGAAGTTACTTATATTGTAACTTTCAGTTTCTTGTGCATATTTTAATTTGGCCAGTACTAACTGTTGGCCAGTAACTAATTAAACTAAAAAATACATAAATTCCGAATGATGATTATTAAGTAACCCGAAATTTAATTAAACACACTTGTAATACATTCCATTTTTTGGTTACAGAAAATTAAAGCGTTCCTTCGAATTTTAAATGAAGTTTTGAAGATTCAAACAAATTTATAGGGTGAATTTCAAATGTAAAACGATTTAAATCGTCATATTTTGACTTCACACTTGATCCTCCGAGCTTATTTTCGAGAATTGAATCTGCTAAGACAGATAGTAACTTGGATTTTCGAATCTTCGAATTTGATTTCAATTCGATTTGAACTTCCACAGCCAAAGTTTGAACGTTCTGTTTTTAATTTAAGGTTTGAAACTAGTCTTTCTGATTCGATATTTAGTCACGAAAATATACCTAAGGCAATTTAATCCTAAAGCTGAGGTAATTTGCTGCCATAATTTTTGTTGAAAATTGCTAAATTTGTTGTTTTATTCGAAGTTTTTGATACATAAAATTAATATAAACAAAATTCAGAATTGCTACTTAGTTTTAATTCTGAAAACTCAAAGCTTAGCTTTACAAGAACTAAACTTTGATATCGGATTAATTTCTGAGGCCCAAGATATTTTGCTTTCTACTTCGTATTTGATTTACATACTTATCATTGTTATCTTGTAACTATTTTAATATACAGTTACCCACAAACATCACACAATTTAAACTTGAAAACTCAGACTTTTAGTTTGTAATTTAGTAATCTAAAATTTAATTTCAAAATCTTAAGTATTAAATATAAGTATTGAACCAAGTTGTGTATAAAACTTGAACTCTTTTTCAATATTTTGCTTTCTAATTCTCGATTTAAGTAAGTTTCTGGATTTAATTGCAACGTTCTAATTTAGTTTCGGATTCAGACTGAATTGAAAGTTTTAATTTAGATTTGAAGTATTTGCATATTTTTTTTTATGTTAACTCGTAATTCCATTTGCACCAAAGGAGTTTTAGAAAGGAGTAATTTTTTGAAAAGTTTATATAATTTAGGACCTTTCAAATCTAATTACAAAATTTAAATATTTTCAGTAAAACAATAAAAACGAACCAAATTTGTTTGCAATGTTTTATTTTACTAGCATACGTGTAGCTAAAATTAAAACAATAAATCTTCCTTGCATAATTTAGATAATGATATAATTATGAGATATATTTCAACCTACACAGTAATCGTGTAATCAAACCCTAATGCGTTTATTAGTTTATTGCTTTGATAATCATCAAACCACAACCTACATAATTCCAAGTCAGGCAGGGCAGCAACTAAAAAGTACTTGTATTTTCAAAAAATTGCGTTGTGGTGACTGTTAACTATTTACAACCACCAAAAACTAAATTAATTTCATGGCCATAAAAAAAACTTACCCTTTCGTGCTTAAAAATGCAGAATTTTAAAAGCTGGTGATGACTAACCTCGCCTATAAAATTTAAATTTAGTAATAAATTTTAAAAATTTATTGTAGCCCCACAGCTGAAATTCGTTTTGTTACAATGGTGTAAAATTTATGCTTTCTAGCTAATAATCGTAGATTAAAGCTTCTACTTGAATATTAGGATTTAAATGCGAGTATTATTAATATTAGATTTTCATTTAAAGTTCAAAGGTCCGGGTTGTTTAGAACTAATTTATTCAGCGGGAATATTTTGTCTAAACCTATTTGAATTTTCTGCCTCAGCTAAGTATTTGTTTACTAAGTTCTAAAAGAGGGGCTGCTTTCACCATGGTGGTGTTCTAGCACATAATTCGCAAATAATTTCATGGCCAATCCTTTTCTAAAAAATTTTTGAACTCACTGCACCGACGGAAAAAGAGGATGAAGAATGAAAATACACATTTTACGAAGATCTAGAGAAACTGTATGATGAGCTACCAAAACAGGCCATAAAACTAATTGTAGGAGACTGCAATGCCATGATTGGAAAGGAAAAAGTGTATACCCCCGATCATTGGCAGACACAGTAAACATGAATCACGGTGTACGCCTTATCAAAAAAAAAATTAAAGATCATAAGTACTTTAAAAGGAAAGAAATATACAAAGCAACATGGCTCTCGCCAAACGGCAAAGTTATAAATTAGATTGACCACGTACTGATCGAAGAACCAATCGTGAGAAATCAAGCTAACTCGAACCATTTCTTGGTGAGAATTAAAAATAAAATTGTAAATCAATGTACCAAAAATAATGAAGAAGTTCATTAAGAGAACATACCAAGAAGATGCATTAAGGGAGGTAGAAACAGAAATTACAACAGCCCTAACAGATACCCACGAAATGCGGCACCAACTAAAAGATGGCTGCGAATTTCCTGAAAAGAACGATATAACAAAGGAGGTAGGGACCTAATAGCACACTCTCGTACGATTAAAGAGTTAAGAGAATTTTGCAGAAGCCTAATGAGATTTGCGAGATCTCAGATTAGCTCTCGTACAATGAAAAGGGTTAAGGACTATTGCAGGAGCCAAACGAGATTGTTTGGATTTTGGAGTAGCTCTCGTACAATTAAAATGGAATTGCCCTTCTGCTCTTCTGATCCATTGTATTTATACAATAATGTTTGACAACCCCCAAATAGAAGGGGCTCCTTTTATTCAATAGGAATTCTTTCATATTTCTGTCGTCATTTATAGCTATGTTGCAGTGTCGCAACGTAACCTGATATTCCCAATATTTGGAACTTCGCTGCGCAAACACGCTTGAGTGCATATGATTAAGCACCAATAACTTAGCTAGGATTAAGAAACACACTTTTCGGACACCGTCCCTACAAAGAAGTAGCCTAAAAAATAATTAAAATCCCTGCAAGAGAAACATAAATTAAAAAACCAAGGAAACGTTTCGTTTTACGGATCATATATTTCTTAACTAATTTAAATCTAGCATCGTAAAACTGTTTACAGAATCGCCTTAATATTACTTAAAATCTTTTACATAAAATAAAAGAAAAACGAATAAATCAAATGTCTATAAAATGAGCGTCGTTACAAATGTGTGTTGGCTACTCAGAGCATATAAACAGTTCGACCATTCGAAATTTATTTGGATAAGGACTGCCCATGGAAAAGTGGCAATTTAACTATTATAAATCGGTTTAAATTGAGGGTTTTTCAAATGGTATTGTCATTTTCTATACTTTAACGTTATGATTTCCGTTAATTGCTGAGTATTTTATACAAAACAACCACGCAATTTGGCCCATAACTTAACAAAACAAAGCGGACCAGTGTAGCCTTCGCTTATCGAAAAGTGTTATAAGACCGAGCTTTCAGAAGCTTTTCTGGGTACAACACCAAAACTATAATTTTACCTACTAACTTTAAAAAGCTAGGGCTTATCTCTATATTCTGCCATATGTATTCTTATTCTTGATCAATATTATAAACAAATCCGCGTTCTACATAGATTTAGCAATCAATTGTAGTTCTAAATTTGAACTGCTGATTTTGTTGTGAAAGTTTGAGATTCTAAGGACTTGATTTCTGTGATTATACAAAAACTATTGTGTGTGTTGCGTAAAGTAACTGAAAATGACAAAATTCTAAGAATTCCTGTGCCGATTCCTAAATTTAAATAATTTCACAATGAGTTACACAATTGTTAGCCACCCCATTTACCTACAAACACAGTGATTAATAGATCATAAGAAAATGTCTGTTTGTTAATCCAGAACCACAAAGGGGCGACCTGTAGCATTAAGTAACGTCAACCTATTACAAAATGCATTATACTGGAAATGTAGGTCTGTCTAGGTTCAAACAGAATGGACAGGCCAATTCCTGTTACATCCCAGATCTATTTGTAATTGGGGTTACAGGAAACAGATTGCTACAGTGGCGATTTTCGACCTTTAACATGACAAAAAGCACGCAAGGTTAAAACGCAAATCATATCGTGGGGAGTTCCCTATAATTAACGGTGTTGATTCTAGGAAAATCAGGATGCATTCAATTAGCGCCTGTTAAAGACTAAATTAAAATGGCAGTGTCACTGTTTTAAACTATAACAAGAGTTATAATTAAAACTTGAAATAGAAATAAACTTTTTGTTATTTCGAAACACGTTGCTAATTAATTTCACGTACAATATTTCTGTGTTATATTTTACTTGGTTCCGCTTGCTATAATGAAGTATATTTGTCACGCTGAAATTAATATTTCGTTTCGCTTTATACAGAGGTTTAAACAATTAATATTACATAATTCTGTGATATTTGTTGATTTTCTGACATAAAAGCTTGTGATAATCCTGGGACAGAGATTATTTTATATACTACCTCAGAATTGCAGTAATTTGCATTGAATTTTCAAGTTAGCTTAGTCAACACGGGGTACTAGTCTTTCAGAAATATTTACATACTGTGAGAAGTGTGAGACCAGGGGCGGCTCGTCTTTAAGAGCTGCAGAGCTGCAGAACCACTCAAAATAAGATTATAATTAAACCAATAAATTATGTATTAAGAAAATTGAATAATTCATAGCATATTTTCGCGATTTTTTAATGTTAAATTTATGGAAATTATTGTTGTACTTGATAGTTGGACATCGCTTCTCTATTCCGTTATTCCAGGATCTTCTAGGTCTTCTTTTTTTACGTTTTCCAGGGGAAATCCATCTAAAAATTCGTTTTGGTCATTATTGGTCATCTATTCTGAGTAGGTATCCAAACCATTTAAGTTCTCTTCTCTCAATTCTATCTGTTATTGTGCCTGTAGCCCTCATTCTGCGCCTAATTTCATCATTAGTGACATGTTCTAACCTCGACACTAGTACGCTTCTTCTCAGGTAATCCATTTCTATGGCCTGTAATTTTCTTTTGTACTCACTTTCTGTTAACAGACATCTTCCGGGTTGAAGGGGTAACACACACTAGTTGAAGACTTAACACTTGTTGAACAAATTAGACAAAAGAAAGTATACTTGAATATTGATAGTAAATTTAACTAAGGCCTTTCTGCGAGTAACTAACCAAAACTACTTGATCAGAAGGCCAGGGAGTACGTGACGGACGTAAGACTGAGGAGGGTAGGTTGGTGGTAGCCCAATCAGTAAACAAGGAGTTGATGGTCTTCCTTCTAAACGGGTGCAAAACAACAAAGCATATTTCTAAGGCTGTGAGTTTTCTTAATCCCTTATAAGGAAATTGTGGGGGGACGGTACTTCAACTATCACTAAACTTTCCACACATTATATGGCACTCTCTGGGAGAATCCGACTAGTATGTCGTATTGTGGTTTTCCCCGAAAACTACCGGTATGAAAGGCCTTTTCGGTGATTTAAATACCCTAGCTGGAAACGATAAAACTTTCACAATTGTCTTAAAAGACGTGCGATATGGTCGAAAAGCTGTCACGTACTGACGAGGGGGTAGAATACTCGAACGGCGCTGCTTTATCATACCTTATGATCAATTGGGGCTTCCCCGAACCTTATCAACAAGAAGTTGCATTAAATTAAATAAGATGACATCATGCGTCGTCAAAATGCACGTAAATTAGGTCACCTTGGGATTTTCAACAAAGGGAAACTTCTACAACGACGAAATATAGGGGTGACTTTGAAGATTTCGTAGAACTGCAAGGAAAACATGCTGACTTGGTTTAACCTTGCATGCCCTACAGACTAAAATGAATTTAAACTGTAGCTAAAATAACATAATAAAGAACGAGACTAAAATTAAAAGAACAGGGCCGTACTAACGAATTTTACCAAAAATTCCAAATGACGCAAACCTTCCAAAATTACACAGAATTGCAAAACCACGAGACAGTTTGCTACGACCAAATAATGGTCTGAACCACAATTTGCTCCCCTCTTAACACGCACATCTTGTACTTTAATCTTTGGTCGTTGTTTTGTAATAAAGTAATCCAAAATAAATTTTTGATTTCAGGAAGGTCTCTTCCATGTAAATTTATGTTCACTTTTATGATTAAAGAATGTGTTCCAAATTTTAAGTTCATATTGTTTACAAGCAAGTTTTTCACCGTTGTCATTTTCTTTTGGTTCGAAAATTTAAGCCCTAACTCTGAATTACCTATTGGAATAAAAGGTATGAATTTGAAAATTTGAATCCCAACTTTATATTCAGGAATTCCGATTTTTGGTGTCTCCTAAAGTGAAAATTCATATTTCTTCTGTAAACTTCAGAATTTTTAATCAGTTTTAGTCAGCAAACTTTGAGTTTGAAATTCGAAAGTTGCAAAGATTCCAAATTCATATTCTGTCTGTGAAATTAACAATTTAAATTGAAGTTTGGAGTGTAACTAAGCTCAAAAACTGAAATCAATAAACCTATTTTAGAAAATTCGAATCAGAAGTATAAATTTAAAAAATTCGAACCACAATTTTGAATTCTGCCATTCAGTTTTTTATTGTATTCGAATGCCAGAATTGGAATTTGAATTCCAAAATTTAAACTACGAGAAAATTCGAATCTAAAATTTTAATACAATATAAAATTTGAATTTTCATGTTTGAATATTAAATTGTGATTCAAGATTTAATCCTGAATTTGGAATTCCGAAGTTTAGTCAAAGATTCAGATCCACGAATCTGGCTTTTAAAATTTGAATCTCAAAAATCCTTGAATTTAGAATTTGCAAACTTAAAATCTAAATTCGAAAACTTCGAATAAAATTAATTTTTATGCTGCAGAATTTAGGAGTTAATCTCAAGTTTGGAGTTGAAAATCTTGAAATGCAGCTTTGAAAATGTAAATTGATGAAGTAGGAGAATTCGAAAGTCGAAAATTGAAAACCTAACTCTGGTTCTTCGAATAAAAAGTGCGAATTTGAAATTTTGAACCCCAACTTTATATTCTGGAATCGAAAATTTATATTTCGTCTATTAAATTCAGCATTTAGTCTCAAGTTTTGTGTTTAAAAACCTGGAAAACAACTTTGGGGATACAAATTTATGAAGTAAGAGAATTCGAACCGAACGTTTGAATTCGAAAATGGACGCTCTGCTCTATCTGGGAATTCTTCGAATAAGAAATTCAAAAAAGCTCAATTTTATATTCAAAATTTCGGAATTTTTCATGTTCGAATGCAAAACTGAAAATTTATATTTATTCAGGTGTTTCAAGTTTGGAATTTGCAAGTTCGCATTTCGAAAATTTAAACACTTAGGGCCATATTCATAAACAGTATTTAAAGTTAGTAGGGGTTTAGTAGCTACTAAACCAATATAATTAATAATTATATGTTGCTATAGCAATTAGTAACATCTAACTTTAAACACTGTTTATGAATATGGCTCATAATATTTAGATACTTCGAAGAATGAATTCAAAAATTCGGACTCCAGCTTTACATTCTGAAATCCCGAGTTTTCTTGTTCAAATGCCAAACCAAAAATTTCGTCTTCCAGATTCAGCATTTATCCTCGAATTTTATGTTGAAAATCTTTGAAAATGTAAATCAAGGAAGTAAGAGAATTCTAATCTAACGTGTGAATTCTTAATTTTGCAATATTTTTATAATTGAAGCAAACAATTACTACTTTATATCAAGAAAAATTAAATAATATTTAATTTTTTGAGAAAAAACAAAAACAAAGACACAAGAAGAGAAAAGAAAAGAAGAAGAAGGGACTATTTTAATATAACTTCAGTTGCCTGAAAATAAACGAATTCAACCTTTTAAAAAATAAAAAGCCCATCGCCCTGCCCTGATGGTTCTCGAAAAGTGGTATCCAGTTTTTATGTCCAAATCATGAATTTTGCTACAAGTTAAAAATCAATTCAAGGAAATGCAAGCTACGAATAAAAAGCAATTCTGAAGTTTTCAATTTTCCGAATTTTTTTCGTAAACAGTTTCAGCCAAATATGTTTCCTTTTCAAATTAGTTTACCTGAAGAAAGTCATCGAGTCTGAATCTACTCTTTATTTTATTATTATTATTATTATTATTATTATTATTATCTTTTCACTAAACGGGTTCTCGATGTCGAATTTAAGACGTCTAAAAGACGCATTTTACTCCGCATATTATATTAAACGCAAACCCACACAACGCAATTTAAAGTTATAAATTTCAGTATTATGTAAAGTAGGTCGATCTGTGTAACATATTTGTATAATTTCCGACATTTCATACACGCCTTAGATGTATCACATTGATCTAGTTCCTGAGATTGCATTGACCTTTTTGTAAAGTTTGCATATTCATAAAATCGGCAGATACACCAACCCTGTCTCTTTATTTACCTTTATAAAATGAAGACTAAATTGGGCCGGAAGATACTTTTAGTTTTAATAACTATTAACCGACGAAATTTTAACATCTTGTAAGCCTTAAGCTTGTGTAAAAGGTTCTCGTTTCGTTAAAATCTGTTAAGTGACAACGTGCATTCTGCATATATGTTCATATAAAAGTTTTTCTAAAGGACTGACCCCAATTTCACGAAGCATTTTTCGTTATTGCAAGGTTTCTCGTTACTTATTCATGCATCTAAAAGGCTCGATTGTTCTGTTTTATAGTCCGGGTTACGTTGGATGCTGCTGATGAGTTTTAACAATTTTCTGCATATCTGGATAACGTTTTGACGTTAAAGTGCAAATTAGTTTGCAATATCCCGCTGCGGATGATATTGCGCTTCCTAATCTACGTTTTTGCATGAATAAAATTGTATTTCCTTTCACTAGTTTTAGTTTACCTTTATTATTTTTTATTTTTTTCGAGAAAAGCTTCACTACTTTTGTCTGCATTTTAAATGGTTTAACTTCATTTACTTTGATGATTATTAGATTATTGCAGTTAGACGAGTCTCAAAAATAATCAAAGCAAAGTAAAATACAAAAACGATCATTAATTTAAAATCTGTAAATATACAGAAAATCCAAAGATTAAAACAGTTAAACTATTAAACTATATTTCACGTATAATTTATGGCACCGTAAACCACAGAAATATTCTAATTAATGGAAATGCCAGAACACTCATATCAAGTACTTAGTATCAGCTTAAGCAGATTTAGAATTGTAGGACATATTTTAATACCCGAGTAAATTATAATATTTTGTATTTCTATATCCCTGACATTTTAATTTTTAAGCAAGAGGACTTTTAATGAACTGTTCTGTTCGTTTGCGTCCCTTTTTGCATATTTTATCGAAATAACCACCTTCTGAAGTTAAATCCTCTTTACTTTTCGCTTCCTTTGTGAATTTTCCAGTATGTTTTAACTCTTTTACTTTTAGTAAATATTAATACAGATAAACCCTTGTCAGGAAAAGGTAGAAAGGCAAAAGTCTTTTGTGAATTTTATTTGAAAGTGCGTCTGTTAGTTTTGGTTATTTAAAGTTAATTTTTTATTATTTTCACCTTCTTGCGCTTAATTTTTTTATAGACAATAATGTAAAAACAAATGATTTGCTTTTTAATTTAAAAATATTGTAATGAAGCGATGTGTTGTCTAGGGTCACTACATTAACAGGAATAAAGGCATGCGAGATGCACGTGGATGACCGCCGTGAACCTGAACGATGACTCAAGCCAGTTGTGTAGTGCGTGGGAATGCTAAAATGCACAGTTCAGCACGTTCATGGCACGTAGCATCAGCACGGAAAGTGCATGCCTTTGTTCCAAGACACATGTGCGTGGATGCTGACTTCTTACATAAGGAATTGCTCAGCAGAACTCTTTATGGTTAACGTGGTCGTAGACAAACCATGTCCTTAAGAAGTCAGATCATTCATATTAGTGATGTTTCCTACGATTTTATGTAAGACTATTTAGGTGTATTCAATTCATAACAAGACTTGCAAATAGTTTGGATCAAACCCTTTGTTTCATTTTATTAACTTTGATGATTGTATGTACTTAGAACTTGTCTCTAAAATTGTCTAAGTATTTATTTTTGATTTTAACTTTAAATAATGGCTTGTGAAACTTGATCAAAGTTTGGGCAATATACCTATTACCTATGTCATGTTAGTTGAATCAAAATTTTAATATAAAGCCTTTCACAGCACGCTGATACATAAGAATTATCGGTAATTCTACTAAATTTAATTAACTTATTTGTGCTAACTTTTAATAATACTTTTGGTTAGAACCACCACGTTACAATATTGCTAATGCTAATGCTAACATTTAAAGTGATTTAAAAGTTAATTTAATAAGATACGAAATAAGTAAGTGAAGTGATAAATACCTAAATAGACTATCAAGCCATCCAAATGCCTATGCTGTGAATTTGCTAGACAATAGTGCACAATCTTATAGACTTAAAATGTTTAAACCACTGGATTTGCCAAACAGATTCTAATGTCTCTGACCCTGCTATAAAATCATTCCTATGCGTCTTTAGCAAGTAACTAAAGAGTGGCTCTCAATGAAAGGCCTCGCTCATGTCTCTATTCACGTCCTGTTATTAAATCATTGACAAAAAATTTACTTATTATACATACACAGGGTGGTTCAAAAGCATTGCCTTAATTTTAAGGGTAGGTGGAGCATTTCAAATAGAACAACTTTTCTCAATAAACCATGTCATTGTGTCGCAAGTAAACGGTAAGTCAAGAAAAAAATTAAAAAAATTGGTTGTATAATACAGATTGGAAATAATAATAATCATACATTAGTAGAAAAATGCAGTGATATAAGCATATATGAGTTCAAGTAATATAGAATCTATGTTAACATTTTGATGCAAACTAACAATTTTCGAATTTTTCCAAAAAATATTTAAAGGTTAAATTGATTAATCAAAAGACAAACAACGAATTCTTATTCAAACTTATAATCCTGAATTTATTTACAAACTCCGTTGATTGGCATTTCAAACCCCTAATTATCGTCAAATTTGTCCCCCATTTATATTAATTATTACTTTGAAATCATTCCGACAGGATAATTGAAACCGCAGGCTAGAAATTAATGGCACAAATAGATATCGTTCAATGGATCGTGATTTGTCACTGAAATTCGAACTCATCTATTAATAATCAGGATATGTAACGGGTTATACAAATGCTACACAATTTGGTTTTATTGTCAACAAATCAACAATTCGGAATTATTTAACAGAATACAATGAACCCAAATAAGCTTTGTTATTCTGATGCTAAAATTAGCCCGGTATAGATTTGAAATGTTTGTAATAATACCAATAATTTTTATTTGGAATTACTGGATGTAAAAATTCGTAGAATTAAAGTGGTTACATAAAGGCGCACCTCGAAATGACGTTGACTTTTAGATGAATATGAATTAAGTGTAAATAATCGTAATTTTTTGCCGTTCCCTGCTAAAGGGGCTATTGCTTTCATGAATCATTTGAAAATTACTTTTTTTTAATTTACGTTCTTTAAAGTTTATGGGTCTTAATATCCGATATTTTTCTTGGATTTATATTCAGCTAAAATACAGTAATTAAAACTACCCATATAGGATGTGCGTAACTTCTTCTGTATTAAGTTATATTTAAAAAAAAGTATATTTTTACATATATTAAGCTGCCTAATTTAAAAATAACCTCGGTGGCCTATGAAATGAATGAATTTTATTGATGTGACTTTACAAAGGTCTAAATGGGCTTTAATATTTGTTATACAAAAGCAAACTTATGTGTTGACAATTGGAATTTTCTCCCAAGCAGCCAGTACATTGTTGAATACTTTAGGCCCAGTTAATTTATTTTTTTTCACATACTCCTTCCATCTGAGCTCAACGTCAAGTTCATTCCCAGATACTTAGCGATGTTGCTATATGGAAGGTAGGTATTTTTAACCGTCATCGGGATATTCTTCACTTCTTGCACATTGTTACTTGCTTGTTGAAGTTTTCTAGCTGTTTCGTGACTGGCGTTACCAGTAGCAAGGATAATTGTGTTGTCATAAAAGGTGACTATTACTACGTTTGCCGTTTGTAGTAGGCCACAAGTATACAACAGGTATAGGACTCGTCCCAGGACATTACCCTGCGGCACTCTTGCCTTTTGATTTCTCTTATGTTAGAATATTTTTCGTCCTCTTCCTCTGCTAACCCGAAACATTCTTCCGTCTGTTATATAGGATTCCAGAAGCTCGCTGGCGCACTGCTAAGAGCGCTGGGCTTGTAGCTATAAGCCTTGGGTTCGAATTTCACGCAGTAGTAAGGATTGTTGCAAAGAATTCCCCGCTGTTCGAGTTCGGTACTTGAACGAGTGAAGTCATTTAATCGTTTGGTTACAATTAACGATTCTGTCTGTGGAGTGGCCGATTGGTCGGTTGTAGATAGTAACAAGAGACATACGCTATGTATGTATTCAGCTTTAACAAGCCATTAAAGCGGGTCGCCCGTTCAAGTTCTGACCATAGGCATCGATGCTTAACTTTGCAGAGCGATGCGCCATACTAATACTCACTACCGTACCGCCTACCTTACACATGCGCTAGACACTTACTTAATACATGGCTACAAACTTTGCAGAAGGTAATGGGAAACCACAGTAAACACATTTCGTTGGTATAAGGGGAATATAAGAAAGTCACGACGCCAAATTGTTTAAAAACGTCCTGGAAACAATATGGCACTAAGAAAAAGAAGAAGATGTAGGACTCCAATATTTCCGAAAACTGCTCGAGTAGCATCTTCTTAAGTTTACACATTAAGCCCTCGTGCTACGCTTTATCGAAGGGTTGGACTACACCTAGAAATATGTCGTAGGCTTCTTCAATGATTTCTGTTATGCAATGGACTTGATCGATCGTTCAATGTTTGTTCCTAAACCCGAATTTATGTGCAGGTATTAGGTTTTTGCCTTCAATCATTGGTTTTAGTCTCTTCAGGGTAGCTTTTCAAATAAGCAGAATGATATTAGTCGTTGTCAGGTTACTTCATTGGGTGGTTTGGCCGGTTTAATAATCATAATAACTTCCACCATTTTCCAGGCGTTCGGTACATGATTAACTCGAAACGTTGCGTTAACTATGTAAGTAAGCTTCACGATTGCTTTATTTTCTTCTTTAGCATAGGCCTCCCCTAGAATTTTCCATCCCATTCTATCTTGCGCCAGTTGGTACTATTTATTTCCCGACATTTATTATTTCGGGAGATAGGATCTTTGTTTTTTCCAGGTTTACTGAGAGTCCGATTTCTGTCGATGCTGTTTAGAGTTCGTCCAACATACCTACCCTGTAGTTCATCTATTTCATCGCTGATGAACACAATGGTATCCGGGAAGCGGAGATGGTTTAGGTATCGACCATCGATGTTTATGCCTTTGTATTGCCATTCTAATTTCTTGAACACCTCTTCCAACGCAAGAGTGAATAACCGACACAATTGTGTCCCCTTGTCTTACTCTCTTTTCTACACGTATTTTGTTCGTTGATTGATCGTATGTGATGTATACTTGTAGTATTGCATTGTCATAGATGTATTTCAAGATATTCTTGTATCGGGAAACTATTCTTTCACTGAAAATGGCCCAGAGTTCTTCCGAGTCAAGGCTTTGCTGTCATAGATAAAAGCAAGATAAAGTGGGATATTGTACTCTGTACATCTTTCTTTTTTGCTTTCTGAAGTTGTTTAAGTATCTTTCCCGTTATAATGTCATAACTCAGGTTTTTTTTTCTTATTGTTGTTACTTTTGATTTCGTTTGTAACTTCTTTGGGAGTCTTTGTTGAAATTTTAAAATTGTATTTATCACATAACTTACGTAATCTGTAAATAGTCATCTGTAGTGGCTCCTCGCTGTTTTGTATTATGACTTGGCCGTCGGCAGATAAAGTGGTGGACCTGGATGTACTTCTTTTTCCACTCTCTACTCAGATCATCTATATACATATATGGAATACGGCCTGCTGCAATTGAGTTTTTTAAAAATCACATTGTATGTATATTAAATGGGCTTGGTGATAAACTACACCCTTGCTTTACACCCTGGTTAATTTCAGTTGGCTCTGTTATTTTGTTCCCAGTATCGACGCGGCCAAAAGCCTTCACATAATCTACGAAAGTTAGGTGTCTCTAGCTCTAGATAGATTAAACTCCTGTCTGTACATGACCTTCCTTTACGGAAGCTTGCTTGTTCTTCTAATAATATAGCATCTGAGTTAGCCTGAAGTCTGTTGTTTTTAATTTTACTATATGCTTTTGTATGCAGTGTTTAGTTTCGGTGTTACTTCGTTTTCCTTTTTAAATATCGAAATTATCTGCGTCGTTGTACGATTTCAACTTGCTTTGGAAGTAACTAAGTTTATTTCTAATTCTTCTTCATTTTCCCGTTCGGGTAAATCGTTGCGGTCTGAGTTTCGTTTGGTTGAAAAGTTGGCTCCAGGTTTCATTTTTTCCTACTATTTTCCTTTTAATTTCGGGAGTATTTCTCCAGGTAGCTTGGTGAATATTTATAATAAATTTATCAGCCTCGCCATTTAATTGACCCTTGGTCTTGAGTGGTACATTCAGTTGGATACGATTACGCAGGTCTTTTTGGAATTCTTCTCAGTTGATTAGTTTGTCAACAAGTTCCTTCTTGATTTTGTTTATGCTTAACGTTAGAATTATTACCAAATGGTTAGAATCCAAGTTGAAATTATCCTTATTTCTATGTAATTCTCAGAACGTTTTCTGAATATAAAAAAGTCTAGTAGTCTGAGACCTTTCTAGGGTCAGCAGGCCAGTATGTTGGTTTTCCTGTTGTCAGTTGTTGCTGAACATCATCACGACACTGATGCCCATAAAATATTGTTTGAAAAACCTTCGATCATTGCCAATGCCCCTTATTGAAATTATCAAGACGCCTAATAACTTGAATCGTGACACTGGCTATCATCTATACGATATATGGAAGTCCGCTATCATTACTGGCTCCGCTTCCTCCACCTCTGACCAATCGTCGTCACAGTCCGATACGCTTGCCCGGTTACAGCCGTCATAAAGTCGCTGCCTTTTCTGTTTCTCTTCAAAAGGGTTTCGCCTCTGGATTAATTAATTAATTAATAATACCTAATTTCCAGTACAAAACTGCTCTTCGTTCTCTGTTAATTTAGTTGTAAGCCAATGTAGTGCTTATTTAAATATTTTTAGACAAAAGCCTTGCCGTCTCTAAAACTTAATCCGAACAAAAACAACTTTAGTTCGTCTGAATATTTTAGCTTTAGCTCCCTGTCGTAAATTATTAAATGCAAATTAATGCAACGAGTTCTTAGTTCCAGACGATATTTATGTTTATTTACGTTTAAATACATCATAATTTAATTTTTAAGGTAACACAGAAACTATCAGCTTGGAACTATCAAAAAGAGGAAACTTTACAGACGATTCTATTCTACGAGTATATTCTGCAAACTAAAATGTCTCTTTGGGTGTAATAAAATTACTAAGAGTTTTCGTTCGATATACTCCGTGAAAATTTGATGTATTTTATGTGTGCAATGCACCACACCGCCTTTAATATGCAATTTAAATCTAAAATAACTCCAACAAGAAAATCTCTACAGTGATTGCTCCCAGGTCGCCAATTCTAAAAGAGTACGTACTTGAAAGAAGCTTTTATTAATATTTTGAAGTGGTTCTAAAAATAAGTTTTCTACTTGCACACTTTGCGTATTAGAAAAACATGAACCGTCTGCTTCCTTAATGCGATTTAATTTAGTTGCCTGTTACGTATAAAACTTGTAAAATCTTGACATTTACGTTTTGTTTTAAACCAGTACGTTAACCGTTTTGTAATTTCGAACGTCTAATTTTACGCACGTGTTGTGGGGATTTTTGTTAACTGCATTTATTGTTTTTGGCACTGACAGGATAGTTAAGTACTGGTGTAACAAATAATAAATTTTAAAGCTTTTACGGTTCATTATTCGTTTACGTTAGTTTTTTACGTAAGGAATGTGTAAAACATTGTTATTTTTGGAGGTTTCAAACGAAATTCAGAGGTGGACTGAATAAAAAGGGTATTGCAAGGTTTTAAAATTCTATGATTTGAAACCAATCCAGAGCTGAATTTTATAAAATATTTTAAGAATATCTCCCTCAATCGTCTTGATTGTTTTAAGGATTTTTACAATGGTACCAAATCAACATCAAAATCAAAGGAATTCTTAATTTTCTTTGCATTTCTTTAATTAATTGCAGATTAGCTAAATTCTAGAAGAATATGAACTTGAAACGCGCTTTTATTAATAGTTTGGAGTGATTCTAAAAATAAAAATCACATGAAATACAAAAGAATTTTTGCGAGTCCTTAACCTTGAATATATTTTGTACGAAATCTACAGAACAGTTCAAAATTTTGAAAATACAAAGCAACTGTATACATATACATATTTCACAATTTTTGTCTCATTCGTTTTTAAAAACAGCTTGAGAAGAGCCAAACTAGAGAAAACCTAGAATTATTTTTACAATATGGATGGAATCTTGCAAAGTACAGAACAGGACAGAATTCAATAATGAAATGCTAAGAAAAGTGATGAATCTAGGAGTTTCTGATGTTACATAGGAGAAAACCATAAAAAAATCTTGGAAGTTCTGAATCGACGCAACCCAGGACTTACTAAAAGATGAAAATGTACTAAAAAAAATACTGAAAAGTATTTAATTCGCATTTAGGTTTTTTTTTCTAATACATTCTTAAATGAATAAAACAGAATTAATTCATTTCCTTTACTCAGCTTCTAACTGAACACAAAAGCTAAGTAACTTTAAAAAAATAAGACCAAAGCTTTTAACCCACTCTAAAACCTTTAATTCTCTGGCGGGTTTTTAAATAAAACAAACTCCGGGAAAAACTACAAATTAAAGTAGGGAAAACCTCTTGAAACCATTTAATTTATTATCCAATTTTATATATTTAATAACTGGCCCGAACTATGTTGGGAATTTTGAATTTTCTCTTTGAATACGTTTTTACAAAATCTAATCTGCCAGAAAAACGTTTGCACACCGGAATTCCTAGGGAAAGCAACGAAAATGCAAAGAAAATTGAAGAAAATATTTAAAAAGCTCTAAAACTGTGAAATTTTTAACGACAGCAATATTTACCAAAAGTAATTTGTTTAATTCAAGCAGTAGAGCCCCAGAAATATGGCCAAATGTATGTCCTTCTCTCCTCGCGAACTACCGAACATAAGGCAAAATGGTATTGTGCTAATTTTTCACCATTTTAGGGACATCCTGTATAATCGAGAAACCTTTAAAAACTAGTACCCAACCGAAGGTCAGTTTGTTAGCCGAAGCCGAAGCCGAAGGTGCAACCAGACATAGAACACTTACTGTAAATTAGTGTAAATAAATTAAATACCTCCTCTCAATAATACCGTAAAAAAAAAATTATTTTTTCCAATGATAAACTCAATTTTATATTTCTTTATTTATTGAAATAGCTACATAAACATAATAAAATGAATAATATTGTGCATTGTACGTAATATTTCGTTCGCATGAATCGCTCGGCTGGATGTAACCTTCGGCTTCGGCTAAACCTTCGGCCCTTTTTTCGCCGAAGCCGAATGTGCGGCCGAATGTGCTTTTTGCAGCCGAAGGTGGCCGAAGCCGAAGCTTAAAAACACGTATTTACTTCGATGGCAAAGTATATGATTATTGGTCCAAATTTTGTTATTTCAATCAAATGAAGGTTCAAATATATCTGTGGATTGTAATGTTCTTACGGAACTTTTAAAATTTAAAACCATACTCTCGGTAATTAAACTACATTTGCTTAATAACATAAAAAGACAGAAAACTATAGCATTAGCAAAACATTTATTGACCATTAAACACACATTAAGCATCTTATCAGAGGTAAAAAGTAAACTTATCGATTTTCAATTATTCGCTTGCTATTCGTTATAAATTATAAATAAAATGCTTTACTTAAGCACAATAATTAATTTAATCAATTGTTTCAGACGGCATTAAGTTACATAGCTTCGAATGGAACCATGGAAGTGTTGGACCAAATTCTACAATTATCAAACTTGGATCCAAATCGTTCCGACAACGAAGGAAATACGCCACTACACTTTGCTGCTCAAGCAGGTAAGTTTTTTTTTACTCAATACCTTTATTATATCAATTTCAAAAGTAATTGCCTATTAAAGCACAGCTTGAGCTTTTTTCATAAAATCAGATAATGTTCAGATTTTACTGTGATTAAAAATTCTAAGTCCTTCTTGGCACGCTTGTTTATGGACTATCAAACTAATTTCTAAGTTCTAAATTTGACGCTTTGTACTTTCTTCTGAGTAGGATTTAATTTTTAGTAACTGTTGAGGAAAGTGGGAAAGACCCATAAAAAATATATAAAAACAATAAAAGAGCCCTTATTTCACCTCATAAGCTTTTCGAACCTAGCAAAAAGGGTTTTTCTATAATTTAAAAATTTTGAATTTACAGGACTTTAGCAGTTTCTTTATCATACCAAATTTTATTTTTGTTTAACCCCAAAAATTAAAAATACTTTTACTTTTTGATTTAATTTTCCAAAACCTTAAACAATAATTTGATCCTTTTTTTCGGTCCATAATTTAGGTGCAACTTAATAACAAAACTGCAAAAAATTATCTAGAAAAAATTATGAACACAATAAACTCGAACGTAAACGAGTTTTCAAAGGTGATGATTTAAATATTTGTATTTCTGGCAACAACATCTAAGTGCACGGCTTTCCTAACACAGCGTTATTACACTAAAAGCATGTAGAAGTGAGGAAAAACACAGAGAAAATAAACAATCTATCAAATCAATACCCGACCTAATCATTATTTTCTTTTTCCAGGACAAGTAGAATGTTTGAATGTCCTCCTTAGTCGGTATAAGGGAATAGAAATTGATGCCCGGAATAATCTGGGATTCACGCCCCTCATGAAGGCAGCACTTCAGGGGAGGAATAAATGTGCCAAACTCCTACTTTTTGCAGGTAAACTTTTTTTAAACATTTAAATGTGTGACCCATTTTTAGATTTTAAGCTGAGTAAAACTAGACGAGAATTTATCACTAATAAAGCTAAAATCTTGCTTCTGATTATTAAACCAGGATATTTCAATTAAATAATTAATAAGTTTAGGCGTCTAAATTGAACCGTCAGGTTCAGGAATTGTTATACAATTTATTTTATCAGTCTACTGAGTTAATAATCAATTACGTTGAGATGTGATTTGACAACCAAAAATACAAGGAATATTTCAGCCAGTTTGTGTTTTGTATTTTTCCAGAACGATTCCATAATGTGATATTTCTTTCGTTTTTATTTTTCCTTCAATTAATAAAGCTGCAACGCCAGTTAATTGACCTACATTTCTGATTCATTTAACTTTGTTTTCAAAGTTTATAGAAGCTAATTTAATCTGTAAAATTGTAAGTTTATTAATTAGTTTACAATTTTGAAGTTTTAAAGTTTTTCAATTTAATTAATTAATATATTTCTTGGGGTTTATGAAGTGCTTTAGATGTGTAAGGTGGCTTTGAATGTATTGAACAACATATAATTGCTATAATGTGTAATCGTCCCCTTACCTACATCTTCAAAGGCTAGCAAAATATAAAGCAAGCTTGAGGACACATTCTTCAATACGGTAAAAACGAAGTTGAAAAAATAAACCCACTTCACTCTATGTATAATCTGTACAAACTCAAAACTCCAACAACAAAATCCTTTCATAAGATAATTAATCACAAGAATTTCAACCAAAAAACAAAAATAAAGGTTAGTAGGGCAATGTTTCACGCATAATCGACCTTGAATAAGGGCAAACACGAGCATAAATTCTTCTTTACTACAAATTAAAATTTCAGCGCCTCCACCATTACTTCTTATGGAATATTTTTAATGAGGCCAAATTCAGAATTTAGTGCCACGAACCAGAAAATTAATTAAATGGGTCATTAAAAAATTAATTTGCAATTTCAACAAGTAAATTAATTTTCTCTGAATGTTGGTTGCGACGAATTTCTTCTTAACATTTTTTACTTTATTTTATTTTGAGTAGGAAAGCCCGCAAAAAACTATTTTAATGAACTAAATTACCGTATTAATTACAGTGAGTTTTAACGCAATGTAAAGAAATTTGTTGTAGGATTAGTAGTAATTTAAGCGGAACTCAGAAGATTGATTTCTCCTTCAAATAAGATATCAAATGAATTGCAATTTAAAAGGCAATCTAACTTTTGTTTGTTTTGTTTTCATTTGTTAAAAGTACATAAACATTTTTGCCGCAAACTCGCTAAAATTATTACATTAATCATAAATTCTGGCGACAAAAAGAAAATATGTAAGAACAATAAATTAGGGATTATAAATTCACCAAAAAAAGGCTAATTTTATTACATATTTCAAAGCTAGTTTAAAACTGAAATTGATTATGAAGAAGTACGCGTATTTAAAATAAAAATACATTGAGTTGAAGCATTGGCTTGAAAACATAGTTTGACTGTATGGAGTGTAGCTACAATAGAGAAAAGCCAAAAACAATCTACAGCAGCAAAAGGAAGGATAGAACTCAAAACTAAAACGGAATCCTTTTTGAATGAAAAACTGAGTTTAGAAGTTAAACCTACGAAAGCGCGAGAAGCGTTGAGTTCTTCTCTCTCTACAATGGCACGGTTTCAACTCGGAAGAAAGTGAAAGTGAAACCGAAACAAATAATCCAAACACAAAAGAGGCGAAGAAAAATAGAATTTGACAAAAATCAATTTTAGCAAGAAGAAATAATCAATGAATACAAAGAATGTCTCAGTGGGACAGAGGTACAACATTGAAGAATATTAATTCACAAAACTGGGAAAACATACATAAAGTCAAAAAAAAAACAAGAAGCAGCAGGAATAAAAGGTGGTTAACCCATATCAAGAAAGAATGATGGAAACAAGAATTAAAGGACGAAACAATAAAAAAAACTAGCAAATATATAGAATAAAAGTTGCAGATGATTGAAGATAACTTCCATAAAACCAAAAGGTTAACGCACGAAAAAAGGATGCCAGAAGAATGCAGTATAGAAACAAAATAAAAAACTAGTTGGAGAGGGGGAGGGCTGCAAGAAACTCTGAATGGATGAACTGAGCAGAAAAAGATTGAATGAAGGATAAACAGAAGAGACGTAAAGAAAAGATATACAAAGTTTAAGAAAAGGAAATGTTAAAGATGCAAATAACGAAGAATAAAATCAAAGATATAATAGGCTACACCAGCAGAAAAATATTAAAAATGTTGATGAAAACGGTTAGCACTAGAACTTATTAAACTAGAAGGGAACAAGTTACATGAACGATTTCATCAATTTATTCTCCAAGTTTCGGAGAAAGAAAGATTGACGAAAGTAATCCTGCAAGTCCATACCAGAATTACGTACAGTTCTGCTGTAAAATCAAAAATACTTATATACTTTGGAAAATTTATTTCCTTCAACCTAATACTCTCCTTTATTTATGCATGATTCCCAACGCTTTATCCAATTTTCGTAGCACGCTATAGACCTTCATTTGAGAGTCCTTTTGAAATACTGATAAATAGCACTGGCAACTGGCAACTGGCTCCTCGGAGGCAACCCTTAAAATTTAAAGACAGCCAAAACACACTAGGCGCAAGATCTGGCGAATAAGGGATGACTGAGGGTTTCGAATCCATTTTCCAAAAAAATCGGTAACAATCCGAGCTTTGTGAGGCGGTGCGTTGTCCCAATGCAAAATAATATTTCCACCAGTCGGACGAGGACAGAGTGTTGATCACAGGCAGGCAGAAAACCATGACGCAAAAAATTGTGTGTATAGAAGCTAGTTATTGTTTCTGCTTTAACGCAAAATATGGCATAAAAAACGCCATTGTTTGATGACACTTGCTTAAATCTTCTTAGTGGAGGACAGTCCGAAAAATTCCATTGTCTTGATGGGTATTTGGTTTCAAAATTGAAATACTCTATCGGTTTCATTCCTGCTTATCATATTATTTCGAAAAAGTACGTGTCGCCGCAAACCTGCTTTTTCTCGCTAGAAAGCATGTGGGGAACCCAACGTGCACTAGCCTTGCTAACGCTAACATGCAAATGATCCCTTAAAATATGCTGCGAGAGAAGGCTGCAGGCTCAGTCAATTCTTCAATCAATAGTCAGCCGTCGATCTTCCATTTAAATCAAACATCTGCAGTCGCATCATAACAAATCGAGATATTAAATGTACTCATTTTCTTCTTAAATATACAACTTATAATTTCATATCCTAAATCTTTAGTGACTCAGAAATTTGTTTACGTTTGCTGTTTAGTATTTGCAGTTTGCTTAAGAAACTGTAATATAAAGGTATATTTTGCAACAAATATACTACGAGGGTGTTTTTAAGTTATCTACCTAGCTACGAAGGAAAACTTAAATTTAATTGAATCGATTTAAGGCAGTTTCAATATGACGTAATTTCTTATTATTTGATTATTTATCTTTATAATTGGAATAAAGGCAATGGAAAACAATCAGTTGCATTTCGCTATTTTTATGCGATGTAGGAAGAAATTCGTTTCAGGTAATGTTTTTAAATTTACCGTGTACTTTTAAAATTACAATAATTAATTATAAAAATTTCTTTCAACTTTTTATCGGCAGTTTATTTTTGTTCGTTTTGAATTTTTGATGTAATCTTTTTTTTCCTTTTTTTTCTTTAGTATCTTAAGTGTTCGGCTTAACACCCTTTTTAATATTGGCTTCAAAAACATTATATATTAGCTGTGCACGTTATTTTAAAATCCTGAAAAGAATCTCAGATATGAACTATTTAGCTTTAAGTAAAAATAATAACGTAATTAATTCGTGGCAAATACTATACAGCAGAAGCAAACAAGGCTAAAGAGCGAATGATCTTTCCTAATTTTGTAAATTTAGGTTACTGTATGAATGTTGTGATTACTAAGGTGTAGCTAGCTGTTAGGGCACACGAATTATACCAGGACAACTTCTACGAAAATCTGCAAGTAAAGGACGTCAAGATGAACTGAATTCGCTTTCCTTGACACGATCAAAGTCTGCTTTTACTTAGTTCCTTCGTTATTTTTGCAGTTTTTGAATGCTTCATTGCTTTGAATATTTTTTTAAATTAGAAAGTAGGTAGTCACCAGTTAAGAAGTGTTTTTGAATAAACATTTTTGTACAAAATAAATATATCAAATTCTTTACAAGTTAACTAACGTAAATTATATGAATTAAAATCGAACCTGCAAATTTTGCCAACTTTTTGGTAATTTTTTTGGAGAATTCGAAACTGTTTAAAAGTAGACCGATTAAACGTTTTCATTAATAAAATTTTTACCTAAAATAATTTTCTCGAATTTACTATGATCGTTTGCTCAAGGAATCGCATTCAGTTCATCTCTGAGATAGTAAATAATTTGACTTTGGTAAAATTTACGTAGAACATTATGTACAGATCGTCACATTTAATCGATCCCCCATTTTTCAAAATTATTCTAAAAATTAAAATAATGTCTAAATTTTAGACTATCAACTTTAATATTTTTAAGTTAAATTGCTGCAAAACTTTATAATATCTTTGTTTTATTTTTTGTTCTACGTAAGATTTGGAATTTCAAATTCATTTATTATTAAAACATAACCGATTCAATCCAATTGGTTAATCTTCAGTTGGCCCCTCTTCCTCAGCTGCCCGTGAAGAAAAGAAGCCATATATATTGTTTATTTACTTTCATGTGTGTATTTTGAATAAAACTATTTTTGGTCTTTTTCTTTCCTAGGTGTTAGAAGTCTAATGCATCGTAATGTTCGCTATTTTGATGAATTTGGCTCTAAAATTATTATTTTAAAAATTACTTTTCAGTATCGAAAATAGATTTGGAATGTAAAGTTGTTTTGAAATATTTAGAGTAAATTTTAAAATTAATTCGATATCTAAAACCTTGATGTTAGAAATTATAATTGCCAAAGCTTAATTTTGATTAAAGTTGGGGTTTTATTTTGTTTTACAATTATATTTGAATGTGGGTGTATTTATAAGGTTAGGATTTTGTATTTGAAATATTTCCTATAAATAAATTTCTGAATGGGTTTTATCCGAAACTCAAATACCGTATAAATTTTGTTCAAAAAATTCTGTATAACTTTTGTCCGAAACTAAAATCCTGTATAAATTTTGACCGATATTGAAATGTTGTGTGATTTTTGTCCGTTAGATCAAATGAACCTTAACTGACGTTTAATAATGGTACGTACCTTGCAGTCACAATCGTCCATAGTTAAAAATTCAGGCTTTGTAGGCGGGTCACAGAAGTGAGAGGAGTTGGCGAAAATGCATATACAAGGTGGTCCAATTAAACTGTGCGTAGAAATTACAAAGCCCAACTTTGTAGCCGGGTCACATAAGTGAGAAGAGGTTACGGATTATACAGGGTGTTGCAAAATTTTTACTGAAACTATAAACCAGCATAGCCGATCTTTTAACACAAACGAGAATCATTCACACGCTTGGTTTTTTCAAATTTTAGAACAATTTAGGAATGGCGCGCCGAGCTCGCCCATTTGAATGCCCGTGTACTTTATACATTATTTATTCAGTTCTACGTGCATGGCAGCGTTTGCTTTTTCTTGGGAAACGCGAAGAATTTTATGTAGAACAGTTTGGCGTGGATGGCGAATAATTGTGTCGTTTAAATTTTGAATTATTTAAAGAATTATGAAAAAGGGCGTTTTGTTTACTTCGCATGGCGGCCATTTATATGGGTTTCCCTATCTCGGTATTCAGAATACGCAACCTGGTTTTTGTGGGCATGCCCGAAAGCTCGTGTATATGGAAGCTCGTTTGTAACTTCACACACCTACATTAATTTATAGGAAATCTTTTATTTACAATATTATTTATAATGTTTACGACACAAAATTCTAACATATTAAGCTTCTAACACCTATGAAAGAAAAAGACCAAAAACAGTTTTATTCAAATTACACACATGAAAGTAAATAAACAATATACGTGGCGTCTTTTTTTCTTCACGAGTAGCTGAGGAAGATTCACCAACTGAAGATTAACCAATTGGATTGAATTGGTTACAACGTTTTAATAATAAATAAATTTGAAATTCCATTAGTTTGTGACGTCAGTCGCAGGTGCTCTATAGATACAGGCAAAACAAATGAGGAAAAAAAGATCAGATAAATTATGAAGCTAAAGGTTGTGGGTTCGATTCCCAATACCTACCAACCTACCATAATAACTTAGCATTTTTTGGACAAAAGGAGCACGCAGATTTGGAAGTTGGTATTTAGTGTACAAATTACACAACTGGTGACAATAACAATAATTGTTTTGAAGCGCATTTAAAGTAGGTTTTCTAACTTTTTTTTTTAAGTAGTATTCAACTGGAAACATGGGTACTTGTGGGATCCTAAACTAATCAATGTGGAGCGTGGCTAAGAGGTTTTAGTATTGGGCTGTGAAACCAAAGGTTGTGGGTTCGATTCTCACCACCTGCTATATTAAAAAAAGTCGTTTTTGCACCTCAAGGTCCACTCAGCCTTTGGAATTGAGTATATGGGGTTACATAAGCGGTGTTAAATAATTAAATAAAGTGGTCGTCGGAAATAACTTTTTAAAAAACAGGATTTAAAGGTAGGAACTTGCATCTTTGTCTTTCTCAATCCATATAGGACGATGCGAGCTGTGAAGGAAAATAGAATTCAAGTTGGAAACTACTGAGTAACAATTTTGTAGGGGCATTAACAATCCAATTTTGTAGGGGCGTCCACCAACCAACCCCGACCACTACACCCTAATATAATAAGCTCCTCTTTATAACTACCTTGCGATGAGTTTACCTATGACTGATGATTCTCCTGACATCTTTTAATTCAAATATTAGGTTGATATATGCAGATTACTGTTTTAAATATTAGAAATCTGTTTCAATTACAGTTTCGGTTTTTAGAATTTTAGTACAAGAATTACAAGATGGCACTGCGATTTATATTATACGTCCATACTTACTTTACCTATGACTGATAAATGTCCTGCCATCTTCTGGAAAATTTTTTAACTACAGTTCTATACTTCGTCGGCTGAGTTGATTAAAAACTGAGTTTATACAGGGTGTCCGTAAAAAGGAGGTCAATCCGTTAACCACATATTCCTTGAGCAAAAATAATATGACTTTTATAATGCCATTTTTCATTTTAGATCCACACGTGCGATGTACAGGGCGTCAAAGTTTGAAATTTAAAACTGATTATTTTTAATAAGTCAAGTATTTAATAAGCTATCAATTTCAAATTTGGTACAGAGCTTCAACATAAATAGTCACATCTTTTGAGAAAAGCAAAACGAAAACAAATAATCAAAATACAGGAGGTGCAGTACCCACTGACCTCCTCTGTTTTTTAGCACCTACGAGAGTGCTTGAAAACTACTGGTCCTTGATACGCGGCTTACCGTAATCTCATAATTTTCTAATACTAGAATAAAACATTAAGTACAATTTTGCAATAAAATGAAAAATGGCATTATAAAAGTCATATTATTTTTGCTCAAGGAATATGTGGTTAACGGGTTGACCTCCTTTTTACGGACACCCTGTATAAACTTGTTCTTACAGTTTATTATTGTCATTGTCCTTTAAATAAAAGAACTAGAAATGAATTTATATTTTGTGCGATGTTTAAGCACAACAGTTATTACTAATCACTTGCTCTAATTGCATGCTATTTACTACTTCCATGTATGTTTAAGTAGATAATTATTTTCATTTTTGGATATTTACTACAACAAAGAGTGGCATATAATTTTAAGCAAAATACATTTTTCCTAAAAGTTTAGGATGTTTTTCTAGGACATTTAAACACAATAAAATATTCTACCGACACTAAATAAGTATATTACTCAGAAACATATTTTAATAAAATACAGAATAATACAATCATTTATAAATCATTTTCTTTCAGGGCAATACAATATTTGTTAATGAATACTCCTTTTATGCATACACTATCTCCAATGTTTTTAGATACGAGTAGTCCATAATTTTGTGTTATTACATGACATTGACAATCACATTTAAAAAACCAATTTACAGTATTTTTCACCTAGGATTTGGGTTGTGAACGGATTCCATCCCTGAAGTGAGATTCTGGTAGGTCTGTAAAATACCCATCTACGGCTGCTATCACGTCTTCATTTCACGCAAAACGCGGGAATAGGTGGAAGTCAGAGGGAGCCAAATCTGTGAATACGGTGCATGTTCTAACAATTCGTAATTCAGATCCCTCAGTTTTCCCATTGCCAAAGCACCTTTGTGGGTAGGTGCATTGTCCTGGTGGAAGATGTCTTTTTCTTTTACAATCTAGGCCTCTTCTCACGAATTTTTTCATCCAGTTGGTCCAGGAGACTGCTTTGATTGCTGTTTGGTTTTTGGCGTGTAGTGGTGGACCCATGTCTCATCCATAGTAAGAAATCGGCGCACAAAATCGGTTGGATCCTTTTTAAAACGGCCCAAACATTGTTTAAACAACGTACTTTGTCGATTATTATTACGCAGAATTAAAAATATATCTAAAGTCAAGGTTTGTAATAAGCTTACCACTTTATGGCACCTAAGTGCAGAAATGTTCTTAATATGCTTATTAGAAATGCATAGAAATTAATTAATTAATTCAATCTCTGGTTGCCTCTAATAAATTCAGGTAGGTACTTATAGTGAAAGGGCACTGAAGTTAATTAGAACATCAAATTTTCACGTTTATTAAACAAGTAATTTTTTTTTTCGGGCCAATGCAAAGAAGTAAATAAACAAATCTATTCATTTTTTTAGGGCTTTTCACATCAATTTGAACAAATATTATTTAATTTTATATAAAATTTCCTGGAGAAATTTTCAGGGCATTCCCCCTAACACATAATAGTAGGAAAAATCAGACTTTATCGCTTTACTACTTCTGCAAAACATTAACCGACAACACATCTGGACTTCTTCCAGAGAAAGTTCGTGTTTCTAAAAAAAATCGCGTGAGACTGTGCAATTCTCGCTCTTTGTTATAGGCAACCAGGGTGTCATTTCTACAAACGGGTAATTTAACTACAATGGGACAATTGCTAATAAAAGTTTATGTAACTGACATAACAAAAATGGTCAAGCTTGAAAACTATTCCAATGAAAATCAGTTCCAAGAGTTTGCTTAAGATTTTCAACGTAAATTTTGAAAACATCCACCTTTTGCATATTCTGAAGTTTTCTAGAGTATCTAAACAAAGACCTTTACAGATTATGAAATTATGAACTTTAACACGTAAAGCTGTTAATAAAATTCCAAAAAGCTTTAAGAGTTATATAAAGCCTTTTTAATTTGTGGTTTCCAAAAATTCTTTTAAATAAATTTTTGCATATTTTGATTTTATTTTAACTAATTCAAAAACCCTTAAATTTATTGTAAATTGTTTTACTCACCAAAAACTTCAAGATCTTAAAACAATTTTAATTAAATTCCAACAAGTTTTATAAAAGTATGCTAAACCTAAAAAGCAACTGATTTCTATAAAAACAATTTTTTCGTGTGATCAGTTTTTTGCAGTAAAATTAGTTTCGTCCGTATATCTGTCGTAAACTACGTAAGCGCTATTAATCAACTTCGGAACATTAAACTTTCTGAGTAATCAATAGTTGGTTGACCCATTCAAACTCTTTCTTTCGGAGGCAATCTACCTAACTATTTCGGTTTATCTGAGATGTTTTCTCGAAAACAAGATTATCAACGTCAATAAAAAAGTTTCTTGGATTTTTTTTCTTTTTTTTTCTGGATGTTTATTGAAAAATAAATTACTGTGCTTCTCAAAAATTAAGTACAATTTTGGAATTAAAAAGTGATTTAGCACTGAAACTTTGGAGGAGCAGATTAATTTTTTTTAAGAAGTTTAGGCTGATTTCTAAGCAAATTTTGGAAGGCATATTTGTTTATTTTTAGGCGAATGTCAACGTTTATAAATTATCAGCGAATTGTTTTCAAGCTAAAATTTTCATTTTCATCTTCATTTAAGTATAAAATATAAAACGTGAAAGCTCGACTGACAAACATCTTCGAGATAAAACGGACGATGATAAACGAACCTAAACAATCCGGATTGAATTTCCAGATAAGCTCACCCCCTACGTTCAATATTTCTAAATTTTTTTATCCAACACTATCACCTGAACGATTTTTAATTTTTTTCAGGAGCAAATCCAACCCTACGTGATAGCGGAAGAGGTCTAAGAGCAGATCAGTGGGCCAGATTTTGTGGTCGTTATGTATGTGCCGATGTTATCGAGAAACATGCAAGGCAACGTCTTCTAGAAAGATCAACTTCCTACGGGAACTGGGGCGGAGAAAACGACATGGGAGCTAGAGTGCTTCTTGGTAAAGTTGTTCCTGTTCCGCAGATACCCCAACCACAACATGGTGAGTCAGATATTATACTCATCCGAATGGGTAATTTTCAAAGAATAATTTCTATTTCCTTTAAGAGTAATGTTTCGTTTTAAAGTGGATAGACTGCAAATTATGCTTTTTTGGCGTTTCTGAATGAGCTGAGCTGAAGGTTTAGCACTTAAAAAAGGGACTTTGCTGTTGAAATTTTTGGAAATTTTCGATTATGTTTTAATGCATAATATGGAAACCCTGGAGCTAATATTTCGAACTGTTCTTTTAAAATCCTTTATTATCCTACTGCTAAATTTAAATCCACTAGTTTCCTTAATTTAGTTGTTTGGTAATAGTTTAATAAATATGTAAATAATAAAACGTAGCATAGGTAAACTGACGCAGCTTTATTGTAAGCAAACCACTGAGCTGTTAGTTTAGTGACTTAACAACCTTAAATTTAGAAAAGAGGAAGCTAAAATTTAGATTTTTAAAAATCTTGGGCCCCCAACTGGGCTATAAATTGTTTGTAATAAAATATATATTCGTGTTAGGTACTAGTTACATGGGTTAACAGTTACGCAGCCAATTCCATAAAAAAATAAAATATTTTCCGTTCAATAATTTTATTTTTACGCGACTGTGAATTGTTCGAATGTACATTCTCGAAATTTTTACATTTCTCTCTCAAAAACTAACTTCAAATATGAAAATTTTCCTGCGAACTTAAGTCTACGCATTTTTATATTCACCTTAAATTTACATGGATTAACAATTACAAAAGCTCAAAGGAAATCACTTCTATAACTGGAACAACAATAAAACGCTATGTGTTGTTCGAATCTACATTCTAGAAATTTATACTTCTTTCACTCAAAAACTACCTTAAAATTTAAAAATTTCCCTAACAACTTCCTAATCGCTTGAAGCAGCGTATTTATTGTCAAAACGTGATACATTTTGGTTTATCAGTACCGAACCTTATCTCACCTCGAAGCAACCTAAAGGTGGCCATACATTCGGTTTCTTTTCGCAGACTTAACCATACGAGAAAAATTGTTCAGTTAAAAACGAACGGCAGAAATGCTCATACACAGTCTTTCGCAATAAATGATTCGAAAAAATAGGTTAGCAGTGGCGGCGATGCTGGCTATAACGTTAAAATGCAAAAAACGAAAAAGCCGTTGAAAATGGGTGAAAAGAAGTCGATTGTCCCATATCAACCTCTTCCAGGAACTGAAGTTGGAACCAAGTAATTGGTTTAATTATTATTTAAGTATGAACGAAGAAATGTTTTGTTGTATTGTTGTAAATCGCGCATGTTTATAAATTTGTATACAGAGAACTACGCAAACACATCGAAAAAATCAGTTTCTTAAGTTTCTGAAAGTAAAACTGGGAAAAAATTTATATGGAATTTATACGTTTCGTACATAAAAATTCAATGAATCAATTAGCAAAATGTGCACATAAGCAGAAGGTGAGAAGTAGACGTCGTAACTAATCAACTCTGTTCAGATAAACTGTAGTAATAACAGTAAAACTGTGGAAATAAACCGAAATGTGTGGCCACCTTAACAGATATCCTCGTCACAACCACTATTGTTTGGCAACATTCTTTTATTGATGTTAATAGTGAATAAAAACGATTTGAAAAATTACACCTCTTCGATTTAAAGCAACGTTTTATATATTTTATAATATTTTCAAAGTAACCTATAGGAGTAACAAATTTTAAAAACTCGTCATTGATAATATTTCGGGGCTGCAGCTATTTTCAAAAAAGCCAAAACTTAATAAAATTCTGCAAAGTCAAAACGTTATCCTTTAAATAAAAAATCAAAAGAAAAGGCAAGGGCCAAGGGCTCAGTCTGTAAACTATATTTAAAAACTTAAAAGAAACCAAAATCTAATAGCTTCCTTAATTTGCAAAAGAAATTTAAACAATTAAAGGACAAAAAATTATAAACAATTTTTTCGTCTGTTTGCAGCTTCTTTCAAATATGAAAATCTATTTTGCTGCATAGTAAAATAAAGGTGAGGAGTGTCCTTTTGTTTCGTGCTTCATACGCTGAAACTAAATCATCGACTTAATTCATAATGTAATTCGTATAGTAACTCATAATAATTCACGTATGCATGACGTACATTTGTTTATGCACTGAGTATTGTCTTACTAAATGTGGAAATCTACAACTACTACATAATATACATATTCATATACAGTCTGCCTATTGCCCATTGTATCTCATAACACAATACACATTACACTTCATAGGTAAACGCTTGATTATTAGTTGCCTAGTTAAAACAAATAAGGGGTTACGAGTTAAAATGGTCATTCTGAGGTTTATTGATTACTTCTTATTCTCTCAATTAAATCACCAAATACAATCTTTCATGACTACTTATCCATTCGTCCCTCGATGAGTCCTGGTCTGCTCCAGATGACGCTTCCATGGGGGCCATATATTGGCGATTGTTTTCCAATTTTTGACTCCAATGAGTTCGAGGTCCCTCTCAAGTCCATTCATCCACCTTAATTTAGATATTTCTCATTTTTTCGAGCCCTCTAGTGTTCCAAGCATCAATTTCGCTGTCTATTCTTATTATATAGTCTACCCATCTCATTCTTCAGATTTTTACTATTTTTTATAGTTTAATATTATTGACGCGGTCGTGGCTCAGTTGGTCCAGCGTGCGTCTGACCACTGAGATTAAGACTGGGCCGGGTTCGATTCCCAGGGCCACACATACATCAAAAACACGTGAAGGCTTCCCTCGGAAGGCTGTGGTAAACCACCGAGGTGTATCTGACTTCTCTGGAGCACTTCCGTTAAGTTGTAGGTCCTCTGTGTCTATAGCACGCATACTATAAAAATATGGAGAGAAGACCGGCAACGCCCTGTAAAGGGAACTTTGAGAGAATAGCTTTGTAGATGTTATACAGCTCTTCATAAATGGGGCCATATATTATTCTTCTTCTTTTTTATTTGCTTAGTACCCAGATCTCTGATGCATATAACACTATCGAGATTATTAGTGATGTCTGTGATATCCATATTATTAATGACATTTGACACAGATGATATTGGAGTTAAAAGAACCTTTCTTTTACGGTCTCATATTAATTGCTTTGAAGTCGATTACCAAGTGTTTGATTTTTCTTCTTCTTCTTTAATAGCGTTTGAAACTATTCCATTTCTGAATATACGCCTCCTCAATCAATTTACATCGATCTCTATTTTCTGCTACTTGTATTCACTTAAGGCCTGATTATATCTTCAAATAATCAGTCCATCTCATGGGTGGTCTTCTTGGTGGGCGTTCATGTGTGCATGGGTGCCATTGTAGAATTGCTTTGTGCCAGTGATTTGGGTCTCATCTCATTTCAAGGTTAATGCTTTATCTGTTATATCCGTAACTTTCGTGATATTCCTTGGTAGCCGGCTTTTTTATGCACCAGAAACCCTGTTCCGAAGTGTGAACAGGTGAACACACCTGTTCGGATCCATCATATTTCCTTTAGGGCTATATTGCTTTATACGTTTCCAGTTCTATATAGGGATAGCATGTTCCTCGTAAAAATACCTAAATCGTTATCCTTTCTTCGTGACTCTCATACTTTGTTTTTCTTTCCGATGCTAATTTTTGTTATTAAAGATGCATCTGCAGAATAGCTTAACAAGCCGATTCTTGCACTTAAAGTTTCGGCAATACTGACTTCTTTATGAATTTTTATTCAAGCGAATGATTCAAATAATTTAAAGTTCATTACTAAAAATTAAATGGGGCCTTGGTTTAATCGAATGGAACACTGCTGAACCACGAAAACCACAATAAATTATTAGGAAACGAATCTGTCTGCACCGAGTTGTCAGAGGAAGTATGTTTTCAGGCTTCAAGAACCACCCAATAAATTCATTGGCTCTGGGACCAATAGGTTGTTTAATGCTAAAACTATTCACAATACGATCAGCTTGAATATAATTTAACTAATTCAATGCTTCTGCTAATAAGATTCTTTACTGATGAGTTTGCAAACCTTCTTCAAACATAAGAGAGAAGTTAGACGTTTTCATAAAATAGCATGTTAAAACCAAATTTATATAATTTCCAATTTGATAACCTAATCCTATTAATACCCTGAACCTTAATCACATTTAATTCATATGTTGTGAGTAATACTAGTATCATATAGAAAACAATTGTTGCAGGCTTAAAGTCAAAGCTAAAAAAAGTATTTCGAACGTCTTCCGGTCCAAGTCATAATTTGGATCACATCTCAAGTGCAAGATTAGTTACTCAACTTACATCGGCAGCTTTATGTGCAAGTTCACCTGTTCTCCCTTCTGCACCAAGTGTACCACCGGTGGTCAAGTCATTGATACGTCCGCTCACCGTCCCTCGTCTTCAAGTCACTTTAGTTAGTAACAACAACGATGAATATCAAAGCGGTAATATTACGACGAATGGGATTTCTAAACCACCTCCAGATGCTGTACACGACGATAAGGATCCATCGACAGTCATTAAACCAGCTAGGACCAAGAAAAAGAAATAGCATCAGTGCCATCTTTGTAGATGGTAGAGCATTTTTTGACTGCTTTTGTGATAGAATGTAATTCATCAATTACTAATATTACACTTTTGAGGACTGTAAACGGCTCTACTTGATATACCTATAATTAGATTTCTTATTGTGCGGTGATATCAAAAGAGTTATCATAGTATCAAGACAGATTTGTGATAACTTTTCCGATGCCATTTAGTATTTAATACTACTGTTGTATATAACTTTCATTCTTTGAATTTGGAATTTTCGTCTGATTTTTGTATTTTGCTGTTAGAACACATTTTTGAAGTTTTAGACTAACATTTTTAAATGTTAAAAAATTAGATTTTGAGAATAAAATCAAAAGGTATCTTTAAATAAACCTACATATAAATATATAAGAGTGAAATGTCTAAGTGTTAAATGTAACATTTCGTTTTCCTTTTTTTTGAAATTTTGTGTGTTAATCGTAACATTAATGTTAGCATGGATTGTAAACATCATGCTTTAAAACGCAGGTAGAGTGTTTATGGTTCCGTTTTTGAACTGTTGTCGATTATTAAATGGTTTTTCGTCCCTTTTACACAGCATCTATGTAAATTTATTTATTTGTTGTACGTCATAGGGTTTACTAACAAATTTTAATATAATATATCTATTTACTAATGTGTAAGCAAAACTTTTGTGATTGTTAAAAAATTTAATACTTGATCATTGGACCACGTATATTTAAAATTAATGTACATATATAAATATAATACTTTAGTGCTTATCATTATCATTACTATTTATTTTATATTTGAAATAAACTTACTATCCTATAATAAAAATTAAATTTACAATATTCGATGTATATAAAACTTCTTATAGGATATGTAACAGTATGAGAGATTTCCATTAAAAATTATATGACAAAACGAGTTTGCTATATACATTTTGCACCTACCTACATTCAAAACTTAGATTATCACAAATTACATAAAAGCATTTATGGTTCATCAAGGAAGTAAAAGAAGAAGCCCAAATTCGTTTAAATTACTTCAGAAATATCATTGGAGGATATTTAAATGTTCACTTTTATGCAACAGCACCATCAAAAAGGGTTACCCCAAATCTATGATCTGCAAAATGGCGGTACATTACTTGGGCACAAAGTAACATGGGTGTCACCATACCGTCAAGTTCAAAATCAAATTTGTGGAAGTAAGCAGTGGAGCAAATTATTATCAGATGTTCAAAACAAGAATGGCGGCGATGTACTTATTGACTGGGGATACCACGCAAAAAAAGACAAATTAAAACAAAGACGAAGAAAGCAATATGATTTACAGAAATTAAGCGACAACACAATGAAACAGACTGTCGAAAGTGAAAGAAGAGGCAAAGAAGATGAATCAAGGTAATACAACAGAGGATATATGGCAAAATTGCGAAGAACTTTTCTTGGACGCCTACTTGGAGTCAAATCAAAGCAGCGGAAGGAGTGGATTAGTCATGATACCTGGATTAAAATAGAAGAAAGAAGAAATATTAAGAGAAAATGCGAACACAAGAAGTAAAGAGAACGATTAGAAGATGCAAGGAAAATTATGTAGAAGACCTAGCAGGGCAAGCGCAAATCGCGGCTAATAAAAGAGCTGTACAAAATTACAAGACGACCTACGGAAAGCACCACACCAATAAGAAGAAAGGAAGAAGCTCTTTTACGTACTGTACAATAACAGTTACTTCAGTGGGGGCAATATTTTAAAAATGAATGTAGAACAGACATATATAGCTACTGAAAGAAATTGAGAAACCCACATGCCATCAGAACTGCTTTATCATAAGATTCCAAAAAAAGAGGACCCAAATAATTTTGAGAATTGAGGAGACATATACTTAGGTCTGTATTTTTACAAAACAACGATAAAGTGTAAACGAAAACCTAAAAGTGTTTTTAAAAAAAACCATTACCGAATCAAGATGTGGGCATTCATAAACAGGGAAATTCAACATCTAATTCCAAGTGTCGACATTTTAAAAACCTTCGATGATTGTACTATGTCAGAAAATAGTCAGAAGCAAACTAATAACAAAGACATTCTTCATTAGATCAAAACTCTAAATACCATCGAAAGTGATTCTGCAACATCTAAAGTGTCAAAAGATGCAGTTACCAAAGCTAATACGGGAAGGTACTAACCTGCCCCTTGTTGCAGTAATTGGAATGACAATTTATCTGTCGATGAAGCCATTCATGAAGTTCGAACATAGTAACTCACAAAAATGTAGCAATTCCTCCGTTGTTTGTTGAGTGCAACTTTTCAAAGAAATCCGAAGATCATCACAAAACAGAAAGAGAACGGTAACACTGAACAACCGAATCAAAACATTGTGTATGCAGTAATAAACAAGAGTCAGAAACAGTTAGAAATACACATATTTGGGACAGAACATAGGATTTAGAATAGATAGTCAAGAGAGTACGACTTGGCCAGACAACTTTCAAAAAACCAAGATATACATACTCTATCTCACGTCTGAATTGCCTCCGCATCTGAAAACACAGGTCTATCACCAGTGGCTCCTTTCAAATGCAACGTACGGATCGGTCAATAATAAAGCATTCCATTCATATGGTACAAACAGCACAAGGACTGATGGAAATGGTCATGTTGGGAGTTAGTTTGAAAGGCCATACAAACAAACGTTGATCGGAAGAGTAGGGAAAACAAAAATGGATATGGGCTGACCACGTCATGCGCCTACAAGGTGAGAGATGGACAAAACAGATAACGGTATGACGACCCTGGATAGACAAGCGAAATACCGGAAGGTCTAAAATGAGATGGGAAGACGGCCCAAGAAAATCGGCGGGGAAATTATGGTGGAGAGAGGTGGTGGACAGAGAAAGATGGAAAGAGTTGGGGAAGACGTACATCCAACACACAGACACACGCTGAAGAAGAGAGATATATAGGTAACTATAATTATAAAATGTTGCATGAAGGAAGATTATCAAGTGCCTTTCAAACCAAAACAGGACTATGAATAAAACTATGAAGAACAAGAAGAAATAAGTTGTATGAAAATTTGATGAAGTGTTAGACTTCGCAGACGACATGTCTTCAAGCGGAATCGGCTAAAGTTGGGTTAAAAATCTTTAAAAATAAAACAAAGCTATTAGGTGTAAGTATTAACAATCCTAGAAATATTGTTTTGGACAGTCAAATAACATAAGTGTAGTGTCAGAAGAAGGATGGACGATACAAGGCATTATGGTACGTACAAATAAACACAAGAGGTACATTCAGTAGGCTTAATAATTGTTGGCATGCTAGTAGGTAATATTACATTAATTACTAAAGTTAATTCTATGGTGAAACCAGTGTTATACGTCTGTGAAACGTAGTTCGTCACAAGTACAGTTTGACCTAAATTACAGACTGTCAACAGATGTTTAAGAAGTATAAAACGGACATGGTGGTCGGAGCTTCAGTTCGTGAATTGTGGAAAAAAACTATCCAGTAGGATATTAATACGGAAATAAGGAAGTATGGTTGGTTGGGTCATACATTCAGAAAACAATACTGAAGTATGCAGGGTAGCACTTAGTACCCACATGGAAAACGTAAAGTAGGATGGCCAAAAACCACATGGAGAAGAACTGTTGAAGATGATTTTGATCGCCTGTTATAAAGAAAAATGGAAAAATTTTACAGAATTTCCAAAAATCCAATAATAATAATAATAATAAACTGTACTATACTTTACATCACGCGTTGCTGCTGAACCCTCGATATTTGATTATGGTGCTGTTCGTGTGCAAACATGATTTGCACCATGTCTAGGAAGTATATTAAAGAATTTTGCTTACCATAACAGTGAATGCACGTCGAGGAGACTCCTATATTTTGTTGAATAAATACATAAATCCAGCGCAGACAGTTGTCTTATTTTTCCGAGGCTTCCCCAATGTTTTAATGATGCTGTTAATTAAAAGCTGTGAACACTTTCAACAAGAAAAAACATAATACAATGAAACAAAACAACTAAACAAGCTTAAGATTCTCTTTGGCACCATCGGTGACCGTCTTACAAACCATTAAAAAGACATTCCTGATAAAAATCAGAAAAGCATTCGATATAATTAACACAACAACCAGATCAATTAAAACAACACAACGCAATGACTATTTTTTGTATAACTAGAAATTCAAAAACTAATTTAGTCTACTGATTTTTTATTTCGACGTTTCCGCTTCGATTTTATGTTGGATAAAATTTCATAAGCCTGTTGGATTTCCATGAATTTTTCTTGTGCAGGGCGTTGTAATGCTGGATCTTTCACCTTATCAGGATGCCATTCTCTACTTAAATGCCTCCACCTTCCTGTTATTTCCGATTGGGTTGCTGCCGGAGAAATACCCAGGACCTTGTACGCGTTTTGTTCGCCGTGTGGATCTGTCAGATCTATGATTTGCTTCCATACTTCATACCTGTAATTTGAGTTAGTAAACTATAAATTAATTACAGTTATATTCAAAATTAAGCAAATAACATAAACAGTCGTAATAAGAAAAAAAAATAGGAAATTACACAGGTAGTGGCGGCAACGCCATTTAAAACTCATCACGTCATCATAAATAGTGAGCTGATCTTCCTTTGCAACTAGTTTGATGGTATTTATTAATAGCATAACAGTAAAAATCTAGTTAAATTGACTTAAACTAGTTTCAAAGGATCAGCTTTAGTAAGATGAATTTTTTGCTAGTTTATAAGGCTATAAAAATTCTTGTTTTTTTAAATTTTGTTGTAGTTCTTCTACAAGCAAGTTTAACATTCTAAATTCTCTAAAAATAAGGACTCTTTGGTCGTCTCAGCTCACAGGTCCTTATCCTTATCGTTGGAAATTAGAAAATTTAACCATATTAAATACATTAATTAATTTAATTAAAACAAAGAAGAAGAAGAAGAAAAAAAAAGAAGAAGAAGAAGAAGAAAACAAAATAAAAACTTTTAAATCATATCTTTTTAATGTTTTGCTGACAAAGCAAAATTTGTTTTGGGAAATTCTTATTTACATAAAGCTGAATCACCTTTACACAAAAAGAAAAAGTTGCACCTTGAACTGTTTGTTCGCCTACCGTAACTGTTTAAAATTAATACACCTAAGAAAGTAATAAAATAACCCGTCAACACGTTAAATTTTTTTTTTAATTTTTTGTGTTCGAATTTGACTTTCATCAAGCAAACACGTGCCCTGACTGCAGCTAACCTGAGTGTAAGATAAAAGTACAATTCTAAGACTATTTAAGGTCAAAGATTTTTGTGCAATAAATTAATAAATTAAAATTTTTAAAGTCAGCCATGAATGACTGAAAAAAATCAATTTCATAATGGATCGCCCGTAATGCAACATCAAATGAAATATCTACCTTCTGGAAGCCACACTCAAACAACGAAGCCCCAATCTCAAATAATCCATCTCTCATACAGTCAACAAGTAGGTCAAAACACATTCAGAAATATCCAGCGATCCTTATATCAACACTCAGCTCATAATGGACAATTTAAAAACCCAAAGGAAATAATTCTGAAAGCGAGAAACGCATTGTGACGCAAACAATAGCGAATGAAGAACTGCTTGCGATTAGTGTAACCAACAAATTTCAAGCATTATCTGAAGTAGGTGACGAAGACACAATGGATGCAGACAACGACTCCACTGTTAAAGAACTAAAACCTCCACCACCACCACCAGCAGTTTTTATTTCTGATGTGGTAATATAAAACGTCGCGGTCGTGGCTCGGTTTATTCAGCATGCGTCTGACCACTGAGATTAAGACCGGCCCGGGTTCGATTCCCAGGACCACAAATACACCGAAAACACCCAACCACTTCCCTCGGAAAGCAATGGCAAACCACCAAGGTATTCTGCCTAGTAAGATCTTCCGTGGTTCGGGGCCCACGTAAAGCTGTAGGTCTCCTACGTTCGTAGGCTATTTGATACGCACACCATAGACATATGGGGAGAAGATCGGCAACACCTTATAAAGGGCACGTTTCTTCAAGAAGAAGAAGAAGAAATATAAAACTATTGGGAGATGAATTAAATAAAATCGTCAAAAATGGCTTCACCATGAAGATTATCAGCATAAACCAAATCAAAATGGTTCAGAGTCACTAAACTGTCGCTGTATATGTACTTTATTGACTTAGCCCCAAGCAAACCAAACATTCAAATAAAAACCGTAAAAGTAACCGTTGAACCTCCCCGCTAAAAAGGAAAGTTTCCAATGTGCGACTGCCACACTAAGAAATATTGCACACGTTAAGCTAGATGTGGTGGTATGAATAAAAAAATAAATGTGTCCCATTATTCCCTCAAGGGACCTAGAGAATTTTCAAGGAGGACACACCGAGCCGTAGTAAGCTGAACCTGCTTCAGGTCAGATGTGACGGTATACACCCAAAAAAATCCCGTGTCCCGGTCAAAAGTGTTCTCTGCAGCGAAGTCAACCCAGAGAACTACAAAGAATGTAGAATTTTTAAGAAAATTGGAGCAGAAAATTTCCACCATTCTGCCTCAAATAACCAAGCCAAATCCAGCCAGTGCCGATAAACAGGATAAACACAGGGTTAATACCTTCTCTGCCCGTAGCAGCAAACAAAAATCCCGTCACTTCTCAACAGACATAACCCATTACACCCAACATCGACGAGTTAGAAAAAGTGAGAATCGAATTAGCGAAGAATATGAAGATGATGTTAAACCATAGTCTCCAAGCACTAATGGTTCAATCCTCAAGATGGCAGTTTGGAATGCCAACGGCTTGACCAATGATAGCCAAAAGCTTCAGGCATTTATTGCCATATACACAACCTAGACATAGTACCGCTAACTGAAACAAACTTCAGAAATATGAGCTATCTCAGAATACCAAGATTCACAGTCTATGACATAACACAAAACACCCAGATGGAATAGCACGTGGTCGCTCAGCCGTTTTTCATCTTCTTCTTCCTCTTATGACCAAAGCCTAGACCAATAGCCTGTTAATAATTCATAAGTATGAGTATTGTGAGCCCTCTTCACACGTATGCTGGACAGGGGACTCATCTTACCCATCGAAAGAGATGAAGAAGATCGCCCGCATCCAGGCGACAAGTGTTGTACTTGATAATTGAATAGGTCCAATTACGATCACAGCGTTATGCTGCCCTCCTAAGCACGGTATAAAAGAACAATAATTCACCCACTTCTTCAGCAGGTTTGGTAAACGTTTCATCGCAGGCGGAGATCATAATTCTAAGCACCAACAATGAGGCTGTAGGTTAGCCACCCCTAAAGGAAGGGAACTGTTAAATAAATCACTGAATAAGAATAACTTCAACTATCTTTCCACTGGGGAACCCACCTACTGGCCCTCAGAGGCAAGGTTGATTTTTGTATAACAAAAGGTATAGCGCAAAACTGCACTAAGATTATGCAGTGCTTAGATCTCTCACCAGACCGCTAATCGTTTTTAGTTTCATTAAGCTCAACAGTATCACACAATAATAGAACGAACTGGGTCTTATTTCAAGAACCAGTAAGTGAAAAAATTGACCCAAACATACCCCTTATAAAATGCAGCTTGGGAATAGACACCTGAATTAGCCCAGAAAGAAATCAATACCGTCCCCCAATGAATGTTAAAAGATTATAGCAAAACACTAGATCACCTAACGATAAGAATAGGTTCAATACAACAACAAGAGACCTAATGAATATGATTCAAGGACTAAAGAACCAGACATTCCAGGCCTACCTAGAAAACCTCTCTCCTATGAAGGCAGCAAATTATTCTCTCTGGCGTGGCACTAAACGCTTAAGGCATCCACAACAGGCAGAAAAAATGATGGTAGCTGGACCAGAAGCGCTAAAAGAAAACTGATGCATTTTCTGTTCGCTCCACCCCCACCCTGTTAACTCAAGAAAACGAGATCCAAGAACAACTCGATTCTGCAGACTAACTCGACGATCTCTGGGACTATTCAAATCCTATCTGTCAGGCAGATAATTTCAGATCAAGTTCAAGGAGGAATTAACAAATCTATATAACATAAACACTGGGGTTCTCCAAGCAAGCCTCTACCTCTTGTATACGTTATACATGTCACCACCACACGTCAAACCATGATGGTCACATTTGCGGACAACACTGCTGTCTTAGCTCTGCACGCCAATGCTGTAGCTGCTTCCGAAAATCTTCAAACCTCTTTCAACTCGCTAGAAGACAAGACCGACTAAGAAAACGGCCCACCAAAACTAATGAAACAAAGTCTGTCCATGTTGCCTTTTGCTCTTATTAAAGACACATGTCCACCTCTGACCTTGATAAACATACGATTGCCTCAGGCAGAAGATGCGGTGAGAAGCTCAAATTTGGAAATTATACAAGTATTCCAGTCAAAAACATTAAGGTCCATAGCAAACGCCCCATGGCATGTAAAAAATGAAACACTTCATGGTGATCTTTAAATAAAAACTATGAACGAAGTGGAATGCAGTAGTGAAAAATCTCATTCGTCTCGAATTCCATCCAAACACGTTGGAAGTGAATCTGCTGGACAACAGTAAATGCAACATACAGACTTAAAAGATTCATTCATCTCCACTTACCAAACTTACCTAATTATTAATAATTATTTTGAAATGTACTTACCATCCGTGATGTTGGGCAAACTGATATGTATCGTAAAGGGATTGTTTCAAATCAGTCCACCAAGGAGAAGTGAAGAAGTGGTGTAAAGCTTCGTGTATAGGAACTTCGTCTCCATTTGAATCAGTTATTTTACCGTTAAAGTATAAATATGCACCCCATATAGATAGGTAAAGCGTTCCACATAATGACAATATTAATATCCTCCTAAAATGTTTAGAAAATTTTAGAAAACTCAAATCTAGAGTTTACAGATGGTAAATATTAACTTCTGCAAAATTGAAGGCATTTTAATTAAGAGACTATTTTACAAGCAAAAACTTTTCTTGATTATCAGAAATTAAACCAACGATTGTTTGTAAATCAAAATTGGGAAAAATTTTGCAATTTTAGTTAGTCTCGTTTCATGTAAAATAAAACAAAAAAAAATTAAGAAAACTTTACAAACCTAATTAAAGACTTCTTCTCTCTCGGTTTCCTTCTCCATTCTTTCGAAAACGTATCAAAGGCAAGTGCAGAAGCAAAAACCATGACACTAAACCAAATGCTTTCGTCATAAATGTACCATCTTAGTAAGTACGATAAATAAGCAACGACCAATGCTATCCAAGGAGAACCTTTTTCCCGGCCGATATTTCCAACAACCCAAATTCCTGAAATTTTAATTTAAGTAAATTTATTTAAATGTAAAATATATAAACAGGTACCAACTGCAACGGCGGCTGGTATGGACCAATTAAGAAATCTCCAATCAAATCCTCCAAATTCATCTTCTGGGACTGAAATCATAATCAATTGTCCCCAAAAGTATCCAACCATTATTGCTGATATGAATCTGCTTGTTGAAAAGGGCGGCTGCAATACAAAATTAAATGTTTTATGAATTATTTTCTTCATTAATTTAATTAATTTTATATACAGGGTTACTGGTAATTCGATACATTCCTTTGGAGATGTGATGGGACAGGAGCTAAGAAACAAATTTAACCCTAACATACATTATGCAAAACTCAATAGTTTTTGGGATATTTCAATTTTTGTGTTTTTCTCAAAAAAGTAGATCTTCATGTCTTTAAAGTTAATTTTTAAAAAATCTACTTGACATTTTCTGAACTTTTTGACTGGGTTACTTGTCCCACTCTATGGTCATCCGTTTCGAATGGAAAATATCCTGAAACATTTCGATCATGTGAAAATTTTAAATAAAAACTTATTAAAAATGATTTCTAAAAATCAGCTACGAAAATTACCTATTCGTTTTTCTCAGAAATTATTTTTTTATTTTTGCATAATGTATGTTAGGTTTAATTTGTTTCTTAGCTCCTGTCCCATCATATCTCCAAAGGAATGTATCGAATTACCAATAACCCTGTATACTGGGTGTCCACGGTAAGATGCAACATAGGGAAACATAAAATTTATTTTTTAGAAAGGATCCGCGATACCTTTGAAATGTGTATGAATTCATTACGACAGACGAATATTTCAGTGTTTGTTTTTTATATTATTGTCAATTGATATACTTGCAGCCGTTAACTTTAATACAAATGTCAGGGTTAGACAAGTCAGCAAAGATACTGGTTTGACCAAAAGTTATGTTTACAACGTCCTGAAGAAACGTAAATTTCGTTCTTAGAAATATGCCCATCACCAACAGCTTTTAATAGGGAGTTTTGTGAAACTATAATCGAAAAGTGTAACAACGATGACAACGTCATCATCATTTGTAAGTTGGCACATATATTTCTGGCAGATTGATTTTAGTACGACTGACACAACAAATCCTTGTGGATTCCTGTTAATTTTTAATTTAAAAAAAATATCTTCACATTTATGTAAAGAAACCAAGCACAGGATTTAAAAATTAATTGCAGATTGTCCTCAAACTTAAAGGTATGTATTATTCAACTTAGGTAAGGATAGCAGCTTTGTTTGTTTTACTTACTTACATAATCTTGGGCGTAAGGCCAAAACGTTTTACATTTTTCTTTACATATTTTAGAGGAAGCAGAAAGTTACGGCTCGATTGGTTGTGTCTGACCACTGAGATTAATACTAGCGCAGGTTCGATTTCTACATCGAGAACACACCGCTTCCCTCGGAAGACAATGACAAACAACCGAGGTCTTTCTGTCTAGTAAACCTTCTCTAAACTCTCTAGACTCTAGAGTAAAGTTTAGAGCCCACGTAAAACTGTAGGCCCCCTATGTCTGTAGGCTACTTGACACGCACACTACAGACATATGAAGAGAAGACCGGCAACACCCTATAAAGGGTACACTACTTCAAGAAGAAGAGAAAGGATTGAAGAAATTCATAAAAGTCAAATGTTTAAAGAAAATCTATTATCCCTTATCCCTGCAGGTCAACCCCTTTTACTACCAATATATATTATTAACTTATTATAAAGGTGTCACCACCAATGTTACAACACACTTCATTCCCAATAAATACCCCTTACCTCTTGAGCGATTTTGGTAAAAGCTGAAGACCAAACCCTTTCCGTAGTAAACCCACGTTGATATTGTAAGTAAATATATTATTCCCACATCATAAAGCAATCTCGTCTCAAAAAGGTCCTCAGTGTGACACTTCCGAGTGACACTAGAATTTCACTCGACATCTAAAGTCGAAGGATGTGTTATCGAAGGCGTCTTCAATGTCAATGAAGGCACCAGTGGACAGTTCCTTATACTCTTTTTCGGTTTTGAAAACGATAAGGTGAAACGCCGTTTCCACAGATTTGCCTGCTCGATAGACATGTTAATGCAGGGGCGATAAGGGCATTATCTTTGATGTACCTCTCAACCAAACGTTGTGACGTTTGAAGAAGGAAAGTCTTTAGCATAATCATGTATTGCACATCCGGCATTGAAGATAAAGATGATTTCTCAGAACTACAAGGATGTAGGCCATAGCCAAGCAGATAATGAAGGGGGCGCTGAATGATCCCCATCACCTCTGGAAAAAGGGCAGAAGAAATGGGTTAAATGAGGCTATGGCTCAATTGAGACGATCGAGGGTGACCACTTTGGAGGTCAGTCTACTGTAAAATATGCAGCTGGATGTGCCCATTGTGGTGGTGTTGTAGTGCCACCTAAAACTTCCAGGCACTCTGTAGGACTGGAAATAATACTACCATCTGGGAGTCTCAGAGACTCCAACCACGACTGGCTATCCTTATTAAAAAATTTAGTAAAGCGAGGAGGAACTCAATGCTGGAACAGAAATTCCTCCAAGCATCTTTCTTGTGACTATGAATGTGGTCCTTGTAAAGGCACTGTGGGTTCTCTTGAAAAAGATACCAGTCCTACGGTTGACAAGAACATAGGGGTCCGTTAAGAAGCCCGCGCGTTTCATTAGGAAGTATCTGACATTCAGAGCTTCACCACCGAACCCTTTTCCTTGTGAATTTCTTCTCAAGGGCAGTTGTCCTCATATGAGGCGTTATTTGCCTCGAGTAGAAGAAAGGTGGAAGTCGCAATATGCATTGGGGGGTGTACAATAAACTGCCTTGTCTTGGCCTGCAAGCTTTTTTTGGATCTGATCAGCAAATTAGACATTCCCTTAATCAAATATTTTTCTCAAAAAACTTAATAAAATCAGTGAAGGGCCTTCTAATATTGAAAACGGTCACAAATTCACAAATCCATCTACAAGAAAATATTTGGTGTTCTGAAATCTTTTTATGGATTTCTCAATATTTGTATTTCAACTAAGTTAGCACTACTCAAGGCAACATTAAACAAAAAACAAAAAAATTCATGAACTCCAATACAATTTTTAAGATTTCGACTTCTTTTACGATATCAGTCAGCATTTACCACACTTTTACAAATTGCAATTTAGTTTGCAGATATTCAAAGGTCATCCTAAGTGGCAATAAAAATAAAATAAAATAAAGATCTTACTATTTACAAAAACATTCTAAACGTGTTTATTATACTAAAAAGTATAAGGAATTCCTAATACCTTCATCTGAAGCGCAATAAATGCTTTTTATAACTGTAATTTTAGAACCAAAAAGTTAATATAAATCGAATAAATTGAAAATTCACGAAGCGAATGGCTTTTTCTATGCTTGTGGAATTACTAACAAGCATTACAATCACTGACAGATTTACGTAATCTAATCAGTTTTAAAGATCTTTCAAAAACATATAAAACTGCTTCATGATTTATTGCCCAGATAGCCTTCAAAAATTTAAGAATCATGATTTTGAAGGAATTATAAAAAATTTTACAAGTCATTTCAGTTCCATCAACTCGAACAATATTTAAAAAAAAGAAGTAGCTACTTTATTTCTTTGCAAGTTTTAATTAACATTGTTTTTAAATGTGAATAATTCATTAAACAAATATCAAACCAAAGACGTTGTACCTTTTAAACTTTGTGCGTTTTTATTTACCGTTGAATATACGTAAATATACCTCTACAACAATAACAAGCCTGTAGGCAAATCGGTATGAAATCATCAAACAATGTGAATAAACTCAAATAATCACCATGACTGGTGTGAATATTAATTATTCATGTCTATAATTTATTTTCAAGTTTAATTTTTTATTCAGACGTGCACATTAATACATGTGACTTAAACGTTTTAATGATTCATCATTCGTGTTAGTCAGTTATCTATTTCAGACGATAGAAAAAATTACTCCATATTTATAAATGTCGAGGTCTCAAAATCTATTAATATATGAACATTTTGTATAATAACAAATTCAAGACAATAATACTTAATTCGGAATTTTCTAATTGCTACTCTCTCCTCCCAGTAACCTATAAAATTCTCACGAAAGCTCTTCATACTACAACATAGCAGCAACTGGATCCACAATTACGAGAATATCAATAAAGGTCCAGAAAAGGACGCTCATGCATCGGGCAGAGTGTGAATCTCAGATCTGAAGCTTAGAAACCAGAAATTCGTGGTGACCTTCGTTGACTTCAAGAAGGCCTACGACTCAATTGATCGAATCACCCTAATCCTGAAAGATCTGGGCTTAGATAACAAAACCTTGACCAGCACCACCTCTAAAGTAAAATTTAGGGAGATATGTCAGACGCCTTCGAAATCAGAACGGGGGTCAGACAGGGAGACGGACTCGCCTCTACTCTTCAACTGTATCCTCGAGAAAGTCATCCGTGCGTGCCTCAAAAAGATGGGGAAGGAACTTGTTGAAAACGGTGTCAGACTGGGCTATTTGAAAATGAATTTGACAGTTGACTGCTTAGTCTTAGCTGGAAGACAAATCAACCAACTCAAGACACAAGCGGCAAAGGCGGGGGCCTCAAAATCTCCTGTGAGAAAATGGAGTTCATAACGAACATGAAGCCGATGCCCAGAGGTGGGGCAGAGAAAAATCAAGTGGACCTAGGCGAATGGATAGAACCCAACAGCTCCGAGAAAGAAGCCTTCGCGTCACGAATCAACAAAATGAAAATGGTGTGCCGGCTTACCAAGGTAAAAAATCAATATCCTTCAACGCCAAGCTCAAACATTACTGCACAATCATCTGACCGGAGGCTCTATATGCAGCGGAATTCCTCGCGATTAATAGGAAAGGTCTGATCGAGAAATTGGAAGTCAAAAAAAGAAAGATCCTGGGCGAATACAGAAGACGACACAACCACGTGGAAAAGATATCGGACACGAATGAGCACAGCAAACTTGACTAGATTAGATTGTAAAGGGGTCGTTTGGCTATTAGCAGTCTTTCGCTTGGTCTTGACCAGTTGTTGTTGCCAGTTGCGAAGGATCCTTTTGCAGTACCAGGCTATTTTAGACTCAAAAATATAAGATTTCAGAGCTTTTAGAGCAGCCTGACTGTTTGAAAGAATATAAATCTTAGCTCCTCGCAGGCCTTTTTTAATACACTCTTGAGCACATAGATCTATTGCGTGGATTTCCACTTGGAAAATACTTGGGGTGCTTCCGAATGATAGGCCCTAATATGCCTATTTCAATCCCTTCGTTCATTTGGAGTCATCAGTGTACTATACACTCGTTCCAGGATCCAACTTTAATCCTTCTAATTATATTTCTTCGTGGCTTTTAATATCCACTTGATACGAGCAGTCGCAATCGTATTCGACTGGCATTATGTCTGAAGGTTTGGCTACGGACTCTAGGTGAATGAAGTTCGACTAACCGGATCTATACCTACTTTCTCGACAAGAAATCCAGGGGAGACTGACGTGGAAAGGGATCTGCAGGAAGTGGGGATAACACGTAAAGAAGTCCAGAAGCGTGACCTTCTTAAGATTTTCAAGAAAGGCCAAAGCTAAGAACAGACAACACATGGACAGAAGAAACGAAGGAAGAGCACCGAAAATGAATGTGGGATTACTGGGCAATGTCAAAACACAAGGAAAAACAGTTCAAATAGCGTGGTCCATAGTTGTGCAAAGCCAAAAGAAGGAGATACAAGCTAAAATATGACAAGACAGCAAGATAATACAGTACAAGAGTGGAAGAGGAGATGGGCAAAATGACGTAAATTAATCTATAGTTGGAAAACTATAAAAATGTATAAAGAAACTAACAAAAATTGCAAAACAAGTATGTGGCGTTTGAAAACAAACAAACTGGTGGGGTAAAGAAATAAAAGTAGCGAAACAGAAATGGAAAGAATACGTCAGAAGCAAATATGAGATATACAAAGAACAACGAAACAAAGTTAAGAAAGACGATGGTGAAACAATCAAAACAAAATTCTTGAGAAGACTTTGGGGAAAATATAGAGCGGTACAGCCTTGGTAACCAAATAAAGTCTTGGAATTGCTTCGAAAAGGGTAGACACATAAAAGACAAAGCGTAAATGAAGAAAAAGATATTATACTTAGAGGGATGAAAGGAGTATTTCGAGGAAATATTAACAATAAATCAAATACACGAAACAGTAGAGGAAGAATATATACATACAACAGAAAATGATGAAGGCCACGAAGACCAGGATATAAAAATAGAAGAGGCCATGAAATTGTGTAAAAGGAGAACAACAGCAAGACACAATTGTATAACCAGAGATGGTCAAGACCTTAAGAAGAAAGGTACTGGAAAGCACAATGTTCGGTTAGTGTTAAGTTAAGTTTGCTTAGTACTAGCCGGCTAGACCTAGTTGTAGCCGCACTTCTGCTTCTAGCCGTAACATATATAACTAACAAAGTTGGCAAATTACTGCGAAAAACTTGTACAATTGTAAATCTTAACACTGGCATTTACATGCAGTGACATTCTATTTGACGTATCTGAAGTTGCATAACTACTTAAATAAGCACGGATTTGTGTATGACTAAAAACTGTAGAGTCGGGTAATAACTGACAAGTTGGGATGATTAAATTGTTTCTTGGCATAATACGAAATAGTTTACCTTCGAATTGTGTTTCATATTTTAAATATTTCCTATTATCTAATGCACTCTGTTAGTTATCTATTAGTTAAGTTGCCTACACGCCACATTATGCATAGTGACTATAGTGAGTTACAACGATATTTCTAAAATCTTATTTCTATTATTTCCGAATTAATTTGCATTTTGGAAAAATGTTCGTGCGCCCTTTGAAAAGGAGATGTTTTTATCTATCTATTGACGTTGAGATTTTTTCGATATCTCAATTTTTGCAAATACTGTGTATTTTTTAAAGTAAAATAGAGTTGTACGTTTTTGATTGCTAAAACGTTATTTTTTTTATTTGACAAAACCGAGGTGTCTGTAGACAGACAAAAGATAAATGATTACAAGCAAAAATCGCCCGCCACCCCTTCATTAAAACGAGCAAAGTCTGTATATTAAAAAAAAATATATAATCGACTATTTTTTCAAGGTGTAAACTCCTCCGTTAAATTCATAGTTACTAAGTTGCTGATTCTTTTAAAATCACAGTCTACAACTCAAATGAAGCCAGAGTTACAACAAATTAAAAATATTTGCGTAACACATTCTTTGACAAGAATTTCCACTGCCCAATGAAATTATTACTTTTACCTTACATGAAATTTCACGTAAAAATTATTCATTTAGAACAGAAAGTGGACATTCTAATAATTGTAATGAGTGAGTGCAGACGTCTGTCATAAAGAATACATAATATATATACACAGTAATTTCAAAGGATGTTACAAAATTGTATTGTAAAAACATGCCAATTAAACTATTTTTAGGTAACTTTTTTCGTTCATTATTATCAACGAAATTGGAGAATATTTTTTACAATTTTTAAATCTGTCAAGTAAATTACTCTACGTGTTTTATTATTACTCGTGGAATTTGCTTCAAGCATCTTTAATAATTTGAGCAACAAATATTATTTTGAAGTAAATATTCTTCAGTGAACTTGGCCTTATCTCATATCTGCCTGCATCTTGCATAATTCTTGTTTTAAATAACGCAAGAAGTAATTCAATAATTACATCCGAAAATAAAGTAATAAAATAATAATTCAGCGTAATACAACAATATTTGGGTAAACTAAACGAAATGCGTCATTACAGGTAATAAGAACATACCTAATTAACGGTATTGTTTTTCAATTTGAATACTATGTATTCAATCAAATGACCGTAGCGATTTGTACCGTAACAGAACTAAAAATGTAAAAACAGTACATGGTACATGCATGCAATTACAGTATTCCTGTGAACATTTTTATATTTGAATTTACGAAAAAATGTTAGTTCTTAAAAAGGCTTTGCAATGAACGATTATTATTAAAATTATAATTTCAAAGTACCTATTTCAAAATACCAAATTGACTTATCAGAACATTAACCCTTGCCACACAAAAACTTCTAGAAAGTGTAATTTTTTTTGTCAATTTCAAAATAAAATGGAAGGTTGAGCATTTTGAGCAACCCTCAAAACCACAACAAAATTTTAAAAATGTTAAAAGTTAAACTTGCTATGGTTTTGAGGTTTCTTCAGCGTTCGGTGAGATCTAACCATGACAAATAAAAGTTTACACGGGTACGGTGGCTCATCCAGGGACACACTGTATATTTGTTTTAAAGAAACTTGGAAGCTGGCCTTGTCTGTCAATTTAATTCTTAATTGTTATTTGTTTGTTTATTATTTGTTAAAGTTTTTAGATTTTTTCAGAATTAATGCACCTCAGAGCCGGTACCGACCCCGAAACCTTGGGTTTACAAGGCAACCTTGCACTCTTCGAAGCTCACCGAAACCGGCAATTACTAATTGTTATTGTAATCTTTGTGCTTATTTTCAGATTGTTCGGCAATCTACTCGAATCAAAATCCGGTTGGAGTTGAATTTCAAATAGGAGGACCTGATTTTGATTTTATTATTACATTCAATGTTCCTGCGCACCTGTTTTGCATCTTTTGGCGCTCCTTAGATCTACTTCTTTCTCTTCATCATATACTCCTCTCTTTCTTCCTTTTGTATTTGTACCCTTAATTTCCGTTTTTTGTATGCTCCTCGAGGCCGCCAGTACGGCAGAGTGGGGTCGCACGTAGTACTGCAACATAGAAAGTTAAGCAAAAACCTGCTTGGTCAGAACTTGAATGGGTGTTCGGCGCTCTCGACACTGTAAAGGTATAAGAGGGTAAATCGTTAATTTGGAGTTCTACTGATGTGCCGCTACCATCAGTTTTCTAGCTACATCCGCGAGATCTTTCGAACTTTGTTCTATTAATAAATAGTACGTCATCTGCGTATGCGAGGTATTGTTAGAGATAGATTTTGTCGAAGAGAGTTCCTTTTCTATTTATTGCACTACCTGGGTATTTCCTTTTCTAGTGCTAAGTTGAACAACTCTAAAGACAACAGTTAGCTGCTGTTCATATTTAACTGGAATATATCTTCCTTCTAAATAAAATTTGATGATCGTATACAATAGTATGAATGAAGTAGCGAAGCTTTTAATTTATAGAGGAGACCATCATGCCAGACTTTATCAAAAGCCTGGCTATTGTCAAGCAAGGCTTTTTTCAGAAGATAAGGTTATAAAGTCTACCACTCGATGGATTTGATGTATAGTAGAATGCTGCTCTCTGAAACCAAACTGATGATGGTCTGAAATACGATTAAAATCTTCTACGATAGGCATAAGTAGCTTCTCCAACAATTTATCAAGTATAGGCAAGATACTGACAGGCCTGTAAGAACTAACTTCATTTGGTCATATGCTAAATTTTAGAATTAAGAGTTGTTGGGCAACCTACCACAAAGCTGGAAAGTAACCCAGTCTGAAGACAGTGTTGTAGAGAATTGTTAACATAACTATACCCTTACGCAGAAGTTCCTTCATAAGTTGGCCGGTAATTAGATCAAAGCCAGAATCTTTTGTTGGATGAACAGATCTGATAACGGAGACATCTGGTATGGAGTTTCTACTGCATTCTTAATTTCCCAATCCTGCTTCAGGTGTATTTGACGACGGTAAAGGTTGATACCCTTTCACTGAATATTTCTCAAAGTTGTCAGCCTTATCCCAGTCAGTACGCGCCCAGCTGCTATTTTCTTTGTGTAGGAGAGGGAATGGTAGTCTTTGACGTTTGATTCTCTTGGTCGCTTTCCACAAAGAAAATTCGTGGCATCTATAGCACTTAGGTCTTCAAGATATTCTGGAAAGCTTTCGTTTTTAAGAGTTTTGATAGATTAAGCTTTTTGGTTCATTAGAAGCTTGAGAATATCGCAGTTTGTCTGATGGATATTTAGTGTTTTGCCCAATCTTCCTAAGCAGTCTCTTTTCAGCTATTTTCTTTTTAACAGATATTGGACAGCATTCTTGTAGTTGGAATCTGTTAGTTTCCTATACATATCTTCCTTCCCAACCTTTGCGTTTGCATCATCTGTTGCTAGTTTGATATCGTTTTCTCGAAGGTTTTCGACCATTGTCTCTAATTCTTCATAAAACATGTCTACATCTTCTTTCTTCTCTCCGGTTGGTGCATGTATATTGATCACTATCATGGCTTGTGGAAAGGGTTTAGCTTTCTATCTTTTGGATATTGCTTCCTTCTAAGTGCGTCTCTTAGAGTGCCACCAGATCTATGTTATATTTATTTATCTTTATCATCTTCTTCTTAGTGTCCTTTTCAGGACGTTGGCGAGGAGGATCAAAGCCACATTTTTAAACGATTTGGCGTCAGTAGGAAATCCTTTGTAAACGTCCTTACAACTGCATGATATTCGAACCCAAGACTCCTAACTAGGAGTCCAGCGCTCTTACCACTGTGCCAACGAGCTTCTTTATCTCTGATCAAATGAACTCACTCCTTCTTCAAATATACTTTGTAAATTCCAGGAACCTAGTTTTATATATTCAATTTTGTTTATCCTGTATGTTTGGTTTATTTTGTTAGTGGTTTTTATCTCGACTCTTCTGTGTTGCTTGTTCAATATTTTGTCTCGACTCTTTTCCTGTGTTGCTTGTTCCATCCCTTTTCCCATTTCGCTAACCCTTTTGTATTTTGTATAACTATATCAGTATTAAATACATATATCATGTGATTATTGAAGTCATGTAACTGTTAGTGGTTATACAATTAAAGTAAAGGAGCACGGAAGTGCCATAATTCACAATCTATTGCTGGCTATTTCATTTTGCAAGTTACAATGAAGTTAAATATGAAAGTAGCAACTTAGAGAACATAATGTCGACCCTAGTCGTAGTCGGATGTTTAAATTTTGAGCAACTGACATAGTAATTCTATTAATACATTTCCCTACAGGAGTGAATCCTTAAATAAAAATTTAATTCCAAAAATATTAGTTCTGTTAAAAACTTTAGGTTGCGTAACTTATAACTTATAACCACGACAGGCTATGTTCTTACTAATTTTACAAATAAGCCAGACTGGAGTTTCATAATACATAAAAAAACATTAGGTATACTCTTTTTATTTCAAGAATTTCATTAAAAACTATGCCTAATTCTGGAATCGTTAGGCTGTTTCTAATAATATGAAAAAGCAATATAGAACTTTCTCCGTAGATACAATGTTTTCATTCCTTTTTTATTTATAAAATCAGCTGGCAATTATTTTGCTCCTATTTTTATACTTTTTGTAACTCACTGATTGTTGTTACGTTTTTAATGAAATACATTTAAATAACGAGCTTTTGATTGAACTTTTTTGTTCTTGAAAATACAGGAACGAAACATTGACTCTGTTTAATTAGTTTAATTGATAATGTTGCAATTTTTCGCCCAAACCATTCTAAAAATATTCAAATAAGATAAAACTTACTTAAAACAGATTAAATCTGCAATAAATGTTGCTAATTTCATTTATTTTTGTGCAAAAATAGAATGTAGTTTGTTTAATAAGTAACATGAAAATTCATTTAATTTTTGCATTCTCTTAAATTTAGTTTTATTTCCTGTTTCCCTTTTAAATGAGTATGATGAACTACATAAAAGTAAGAAATTTGATTAAGGTTCATTCACTTTTAACCTTCAATAGAATGCTCTGTTGTTATAACGTTTTAAAGGAAGCTTAAAGGATAAGCTTTTGGGATTACTGAAATTGCCAGCAACAGGCGTTGGTTGTTTCAAGAATCGGGGTTTATTGTTGGTGATGAGAATCCCAGGTAAAGTGCTGTAAACTTTTGAATCCTTGATATTAGAAATTGAATGGCGAACCACAAAGTAATTAAAATAAACAGTCGCAAGTGACATTCATAATGCCCATACCTTTCTTGATGGTAAACGACTAATTAAATTTGGAAAAGTCTACAAAACATTATAACTCCTGGAAATAATCTTTTTTGATTACTGGATTTTAACTAAATTTATATGTAAGAATACTTTTGAAAATTCAGTTGTAAATCTACCCTTTTAAGTTCGTTAATTCCTTGCTTTCCCAAAATTTTTTTAAAGTTTATTTGTTAAATTCTTAACTTCAGCAGCTTTAACTGAACGACTTTACCTTTCAGTAAATTTACTCAGCCCGGAAAACGTTCTTTTAACAATGACACTGACCGTGGAAGTAATTAACAGGTTACGAACAAATAATGCAACGATGCGAAGAATATTTTTGTAATCTATTAGATGACGGACAGAATACTCATAACATAACAATTTAATAAAATACAAGAGACAGAGTTGAAAGAAATCACTCGACAGCAATTGGCAGAAACAATTAAATCAATTAAAAAAGGGGCCTGGACAGAAATGATAAAGAAATTAGGGCAGCAAATAAGAAGAAGAAGTGCTAGCTATTGAAAACATCCAACATAATCTAGAAGAAAGAAACGATATTCGTACAAATTTTTAGAATTATTAAGAATAAATATTGCCACAACTACAGTTGGGGAACATTACAGAGTGTAGCATTTAATTAGGGATCAGATTCTGAACAATATACTGAGTAACATTTATATAATCGACATTATCAGAGGCAAAAAGTGATTTTCGAAAACGAAGGAGTGTATAAGGACATATGCTTAAAGGAAAATTAAACTTTTACTTGGCTTTCGTAGATCTGGAGAAAGCTTTCTACGAAGTACCTTAGACAAAAATGTGGGAATGTCTATCTAACAGAATAAATGACGAAAATTTAATTAACTTGTAAAGGAAACCTGCAAGGGTATGACAAACGAAAACAAGTCGGAAGCATTTTTGTAAACTGTGAACGAACTCGGACAAGGAGGAAGGATAAAACCAACGTTGTTTACAATATTTTTAATAGGCTTAATAATCAAATAATGTAGCCAAAGAGTCATCACGTGCATTTGTGGATGCTTCAATGATTATGGCAAAAACCGTAAGGGACTTATAAGAAGACATAAATGTACGAAATAGAATATTAATGTGATACGAAGGTCATGGCAATAAGACAAGACTTAGAAGATATTAATATTTAAATAAACAATAGAATAGAACAAGTTCATGGGTTTCAGCATTTGGGAGCAGTGGCGGCACTATGAAGGGGGGGGGGGGGGAACATGAAATAGATGTAAAATCTCAAGTGGATTTTTACATTTTCGTTGACAGAAATTATATCTGTATAACTTTCAAGAAAATGGACAATTTATATACCGGGTGATTCACATAAGACGAATAGGCAACCCAACTTACAATTTCATAAATAACCTTGATCTATGTTAATCCTCGTATAGTGGGTTGCATTTGAAGCTTTTAAGAGGTGCGTCTTACGTGAATCACTTGATGTATAGGTGAAACACAAAGATAAGGTAAACAACCCGAAAACATGGACCGATGGGGAAGGCTAGAGCCCCACAGCTCCTCCCTCCCCCTGGAACCGCAACTGTTTGGGAGCTAACAGAGATCAAAGAAATAGAAATTAATAAAAGAGTTGAAAAGACAGAAAAGTTTCTTAATAAAAAAGAAGAGAAGTGTGTATACAAACGAAAAACTGAAATGCAAAATCCAGGAAACCGATATGAAGTTTATCTAAGAAGAGTCAAACGAGCCACAAGAAACAATAGACGTAGGCACCAAGAAATCCTAGAAGAATTAGAAACAGAACCTATTTTTATATTTTATAAAAAAAGCGACAGTTAAAGAATGGAAAAATCAAGAATGATAGTCCAGGACAATAGTAAAATGAAGGGGAGGGACATCGAACTAGCCATGGGACGACATAGTAGGGAGAATCAAACGACTTGAAACTGAGCAAAACTCTGGAAAAAATGACATTTAATTTAATTTTATATTTCTTACTGAAATAAACATTTATTATTGTTATTAAATAAAAAGAATAGAGCAAATTTATGCACAATTAAGAAGACATTTAACAACAAATTAGGCTGACGAACTTCTACAGAACATTTTTTAAATAAAATTGAAGCACATTGGCCTGATTTACCTATATCAAAAAATGCACTTCTGCGTAGATAGAGCCAATCAAAGTTTGCTCTAAAATTTCAAGAAACACTCCAAGTATAAAATTCATGAAGAAAACATTTGGGGCACTTTGGTAATTTATCAAAGGGGTCACTTTGGTAAAAGACTAAAAATATCGTTTCTGAGATTTGGTGGTAAAATTTAAATCCTCTAAACTCTCTCTCTCTCTCTCTCTCTCTCCCTCTCTCTCTCTCTCTCTCTCTCTCTCTCCATCCATTTATGTAAAATTCAATAAGAAAATGTTTTTGTCTCCTGCCATTTTTTGTTAAGTCTAGAGGAAAGTTAGCTAAGCCATCTTATGTCATGTAATGAAAGTCGGACGAGTCAAAACGGCAGGTAAGAAGAATATACGAAGCGAAAATTAAAAAGAGGAAACAGGGGGGAAACCTAAAATAAAGTTAGAGAAGCTGCCGAAAAGAGGTATGTGAAATGGAAAGAAATAAAATAGAGAACACATGACAGAAAGGCGTAGAAAGAAGGATGGTAAAGGGAGCTAGTCCAGTGATTCAACTTTCCTCGCTGTACATCCGTAAGGGTAGAAAGGCTTTAGGATTAGATAGCTAGACAGATAATTATAAAATCTACAAAAGTACCCTTAATTATCATTATTGTCTTTTTAAGTTTATTATAGAATAGATTAAACATTCATCTTCATCCACCATTCTTAGAAACATCACTTCGTAAATCTAAAATTCAACCATAACCTTTTAGTAGATGTGTCTCCTTTTAATACAAAAATATACAGGGTGTTTCCTAAGTACGTGGGGAAAATGCAGGCCTAAGCGAAAATTAAGGGTACGTTTTCATATAAACTTATCTTAAAACGCCTCGTCAAAAATGGAGTAAAAATTTCGTTTTCAATTTTTATCCCAAATTTGGACACAAAAAAATAGAAAAAAGTGAAAATTAGTATACGTTTTCTAGCAATAGGAAGGCTCTTTAAGAATATTTCCTTCGTCCACTTGTATTCTTATAAGGGGATGAACTTTACAACTCCTGTTCAATTTATTATTAAGACTTTTAACTTATACATTTAAAAATACGCGTTGGGAGAGCTGATTTATTAAGAAATATTTTTATCTCTCCATGAGACTAAAGTGAAAAGTAATTTTTCAATGAAGGAAGCAAAATATCATTTTTTATAGTTAATCAAAAGCGATTAACACGCACACCACTGGTGAACCTCTGAATACAAAAGATAGCCCTTGGTTTGCATTTGGTCACACCAAATTTGAAATTTACTAAATTTTCGTTCTTTTTTCTCTAAACTTCGAAAACGAAAGACTTGCAGTTTATAGAAACTTTTGTCTTAAAATAAACCAGGAAATGTTCTCCATGTATTTAGGGAGCACCCTGTAGGTAACCTCTTCATATATCTTAAGCTTCATAACTGTTTCATTATTCTGTCCCTATTTAAGTATCTTACCTTGCAAATTAATTTTACAACAACAATCTTATCGTAGCAATAAAAACAAAACGTCTTCAAAACACAGATTACATTAATAACTGCGTGATTCATGGTACAATGGTATAATTATTCATGAACAGACATAAACCTGGAATTCTACTAAAGATAAAGAAACAAAATTTGCTTACCTTTCTGTTTCTTCTGACTTTTTGTATAAATTCCGCCATAAACTTAGGATCATCGTTGGCATCTCTAACATATCTGGGTATTTTTGTAATATCAGAAAGCCATCCCAAACCATAACCACCGAGTGTGCTCCAGGTGAGAAATGCATGTGCATCTCTTTCCAAATAAAATAAATGCAGTCCAAATATTCCACCAAATAACCATAACACGTATGCCCATATTACACTCTTTTTACCTTGGTTTTGCTGCATGTTTGTTTAATAACAATTAAATGTTCGATAACAATTAAATAGTTAATAACCAATAAATCAGCGGTTAAACACCTTCAATTGTATGTTAATTAACGTCAATCCGGAGACATTTTTGATGGTTTTAAATAGTTTTTAATTGATGATTTTCTTGAAATCAAGCACTTTGGTAAATTTCCACAGGTTTTAAACACGAACTGTTATTTATTTGTATGTGGCATCACTACTGGCGCATAAATGACTTAAGGTTGACACTGTTAAGTACACTTTAGTATTAAATGTATGTATTTGAAAGAACTTAGGAAACTAGTGACACGCACGCAAAGGTATGATTTGCAGAAGATAAGACGCCTGCACAGGTAGAACGATGACGTACACGTTGTCTTATGCCGTTGGCTTCATGATGTATGAAACTAAAGGTAAAGCTAGGTATGGCGTTACGGTACCGTTGTTTGCCGTTTATTTTGACTTCCCACATTCACATTAACCTGCTTTTAAGAAACGAACCGGTAGATACATTTTAGTGTTAGTTAAACCCATCTCGTATTATGCAAGTTTTTGTTTTATTTCTACGCGATTTTTGTTTAAATCAGCTACAGGTAACAAAACGTCAATTAACTTCTTAACCTTGACCTTGTCTCTTAGTTGTAATCTGACTGCTTTACCAACAGTTTATTTATTTTGTTACTGTGTCCTTGTAAACATTTTTTTCATTGTTCGAATATTATATAAAATAATGTAATTATTGCATAAGTTGATTTAAATAATGCACGGTACGTGACCATTCATAGCTCAACGACCGAATTTAGCATCCCATTGTTAATAGAAATAAAATAATTTTTCTTGGTGCAATTCTTCGACAATTGTAAATACCTTTTAAAACAAAAATTAGCAACAAAATTATTTTCCTAAACGAAAATTAAAAACTCAAAGATCTGCTTAATCAGGAATTTTAGTTTTCTTTTAATCCGGTATTATCTCTTCATCCACCTTCCAGTTATTTATAATTCCTTGTGATGGGATTCCATTATCTTCAACATTCTAAAAGGTGTACTCTTGGCTTTTAGTTTTTTTTTTAATTTGCAGTTTAAGTTGTTGGGACTGCTTTTGGATTCTTGAGAGCTTTCTTCTTTGCCCATATCCCGGTCCTTCAAAGTTTATTTTATTATTTTTGTTACAATTTAATCTTTAAATTAGGAACGATTTGCATTAAATTCAAAACTTTTCAAAACGCAATTTGTATTAAAACAAGGATTGGCCTTTTCTTCAAAAGAAGATTTATTTCGAAAAAGATTTTTATGACACTGAGTTGCTTCAATCGCCACATCGTAACTGTAAAGCCAAAGTTTCAAATATGTTCCTGCACTTCCAAATATGTTCAGCAATTAACTTTGATTGTTGCAATTCGTTTTTTGTAGAGGATAGTTGTAAAATGATGGGAGGACTGGTTTTGAACCACTTGAATCAACATCTAAAATGATTAGAAATTTGATTTTATATTACAACTTGTTTTCAATTCAAATAGTTTGCTAAGTTCGCTCGTTTTGAATGTTTAAGGAGCTAATTTTAAAGTCAAAAGCCAAATTCACTAAATCGTACATATGTTGTATTCCTCTTCAATAATTATTCATTTTCTTCTTGTAAAATATTTTGCCATTATTTTCAAAACCTCCCTCAAAGGGTGCAGTTTTAATTTGTAAATTCAGGGTTACTTTATATTATTGAGATTAATTCAAAGACTTTGCTAAGTCCCATTGTGAAAGTTTTTTTTTGTGGAACTAAAAAGTTTATTTTATCAAATAAAAATTAGTCAAGGTGGTAAAATGGTACATCAAGCTTCCCAAAGATCCGAGGAACCCCTACAAGCATGAACCTCAATGGCTGCAAATATCTTCACTACTATTATTCTGTTTCTCTTTTAGAATATTTCTCCTTTTTACGGTCAAATTCCTTAAATTGTATTTTACATTCCGCCTCGAATACTTCTTCTTTTCTTTTAGAAATTTATTGTTATTATTTTCAAAAACTCGTACTACATAATTTCCAGATTTAAGTTTTTGATCATTATTGTCAAAATCTCCTTCAAAAGTTATAAATTCAGTATTCAATAAATTTGCCGTACCTACTTCGTATTGATTTTAAACAATAATCAAGTAATTAATTCAAAAACTCTGCTTAAGCCCATTTGCCTTTTTTATGGAACTAAAGAATTCCAGTTTTGAGTTTATTTTGTCAAATAAAAATTCTTCAAATTCAAATTCAAAGGCTTAAAGGCCCCAAGCACCTTCATTTCTGTTATTGTGATCAAATTTATCTCCCAAGTTATTTCTCGTTTAGAATGCAAATTTTACCTTTCGAAAGCTACTTTAAACTTTAAGTTGTATTTTCTATTCTCCCCTTGTATAATTCCTCATTTTTTCCTAAAATATTTTTTCATTATTTTCGGAACCTTCCTTATAAGTTACAATTTTATAAATTTGTAGTGCTTTATTTTAATTTTAAACAATAATCTGGTTATCAACTATATACTTACATTATTTTTAAATAATACACCAATTAATTCAAAGAGTCTGATAAGATCTATTTTAACAGCTTTATAGAAGTGAAAGTTCTAGTTTTGCGTGTGTTTTGTCAAATAAAAATTCTTTAAAATGGCTCCAAGTAGGTATCTTCACTTCTTTTATTGTGTTATTTTTTAGGTTATTTTTAGAAGCCAATATTTTGCCCCTTTTTACAGCCAAATTGTATTTTATATTTTTCTTTCATACAACTGATATTTTTTTCTTTTGAAATATCTTGTTATTATTTTCGAAATTTCCCTCAAAAGTTACAAATTCGTGGTTCCTTACATGCTTGGAACCATTAATTGGTTAATTCATAAGGTTTTGAATGTGTTTTTAGAATTAAAGTGTTTGCAGTTTTGCATTTATTTCGTTAAATGAAAAATTTTCAAACTGGTATCTGAATATCAAGCTTCACAAAGATCCAAAAGACCAATATAAGCTTATACCTCAGAGGGAGACGATCCCTATAATTGTGGTTAAATTTATTTTCCAAGTTATTTCGTTTTTAGAATTCATTATTTTGGATCCTTTAAAGGCAAATGCTTTAAACCGTTTCCTGCTTTCTCTTCGCATAGTGCATAATTTGTTTAATTTGAAATATTTTGCCATTATTACAAAATCTCCCCAAGTTACAGTTTAATTCCTGAATTAATGGATCTTTTTATTAAATTTGAACACTGCTAAACTAAAGAGGCAGTTTTGGGGTTGTTTCATCAAATACAAATTCTTAAAACTGGTTTCACCATAATCAAAATGCCAACTGCAAATAAAAACTTCGAAAAAATCCAAGAATCAATATTTTCCTTTTGAAAGCTAGATTTCTTATTATTTTCTATTCTACCTTTGAATAATCTCTTCCTTTGCTGAATTATTTTGTCAATATTTTAGAAATCTCCTTCAAAAACTACAGTTTTATAAATTTGCAGTTCAATGAAACCTTCAAACATCTTTAAATCTATTTTCTAAATTATTTCGTTTTTAGAATTCAATATTTTGGTCTTTTAAAGCCACAATTATATTTTCTATTTTCCTTTCGAATAGTTTCTCATTTTTTATTTTGAAATATTCAGTCATTTTCAAAATCTCCCCGAAGAATTACAGTTTTATTTTCTAAACCTGCAGTTACTTTTAGTTTTAAGTTATACGCCAAATTATTAATTCAAAGGGTCTAATAAGGTCCATTTTAAAAGCTTTATAGAACTAAATAATTCTAGTTTTGAATTTGATTTGCTAAATGAAGATTCTTCAAAATGGTTCCAAGTATCTTCACTTCTGTTTTTGCTCTTTTTTTACAACCAAATTCCTTAAATTATTATATTCTCCCCTCAAATAATTCCTCGTTTTTTCCTTTGAAATATTTTGTTATTATTTCCGAAATCTCCTCCAAACGTTACAGCTTTAATTTTCAAGTTTATGGTTCCTTAGTATATTAATTTTAAACAATACATTGGGTCATTAATTTAAAGAGTCGCTAAAATCTAAGATTCATTTTGAACGTCCTTTTGGATTAAAGAGTTCCAATTTTGAATTTATTTTGTCAAATAAAAAATCTTCAAATTGGGACTTAAGCTTCATCAAGAGCCAAAGGGCCACTGCAGATAAAAACCTCAGAGGCTCCAAATAAATTTATTTTTTAGATTATTTCTCTTTTGGAATTCGATATTAAAGCAAATTCTCTTGAACTGTATTTTATATTCTCCCCTCGAATAGTTCCTTGTTTTTTCTTTTGAAATACCTTATAGTTATTTTCGAAACTTCCTTAAAAGCTTTAATTTCTAAATTCGGGGTTATTAAATTAATTTTATATAATACAAGCATCAAATCATTCAACCAAAGGGTTTGCTAAAATTCTCTGGAATTTTGTAAAAGAGTTCCAGTTTGAGTTTATTTTTCCACATACAAATTCTACAAAAAGGTACCTTAATTTCAAACAAAGGCCCAAAAGCTTACTGCAAATATAAACCTGCGAGTATCTTCAATGGGCTTCGATTATTGTGATTAACTTTAATTTCAAATAAATCTCATAAAACTAATTCGAACCCTTTCAATTTATAAACATTGTTGCTTACAGTTTTATTTGGTAATTTGAATTCTATGCACCTAACATTTGGCAACTGCAAAATCTGAATTAGCAGAGGAAATACCACCAAATAATTACTTATTTTAATAATTTTAGGTATAGCGCATCCAGTTCTGAATAATCACATAAAATTATTGCTATTTTTATCAATATAATTATATTTTAAATACTGGTAATCCTTACGCCATTGCTGCATGTATTTTTGCTTATGCTGTGCTTTTAGAACTTGATTTAATAAATTTCAAAATTTGCTGGTAGTTTCTGTTTTAATCAAGTAAATTAAATCTTAGTATCACCTTTACTCTCAATAATTTATTTTCTTTGTAGTTTAAATTAATTCAGGTTAAAATAATTTTAGTATTAAATTAATTAAATCCTGTTTTTTCAAAAATAAATTGGCGCCTTTTTTGAGTTTATATCTATAGAGCTTTTAAATTTTATTTTTAGGTGTGTTTTTGTTTGTGGCAGCACTGTTATGACTTAGATAACCAATCACCAATTGGTGACAACCTTGATGTTATTGTTTTAAGTTAAAGGGAGCGGAATTTTCTTTAATAAATGGAATTTAGTACAAAGGAACCAATGTGATAATTAAAAGTGCACTAAAATGGCCCAAAGTACAAGTGGAACATCTTCGAGGCGTCATGCAAGAGATCAAGACACTGCTTCTGTTGCATCCTCAAGATATGCTGATACTGAATGGGAGGCAAAAGAAGTAAGATAATTCCTTTAATTTTAAATTAATCTTAATCATTATTAGATTATTACAATGAAATAATCCAACCTTGCATTGTCCTTAAACTTTTTGCCTGTACCATAACCTCAATCACTATCACTTCCTTGTTTTATTTTTAACCGAGTTACTAAGACCAATTGTTAACTAAGACCAATTATATTCAGGCTTTACGACAAAGAGAACTGGAGGAAGCTCGAGCTCGTGCAGCTCAAATGGAAAAGACAATGCGATGGTGGTCAGACTGTACGGCAAATTGGCGCGAGAAATGGAGTAAAGTTCGTAGTGAACGCAATAAGGCACGGGACGAAGCTAAACAACTACGTACTAAATTAGACACAGCTTTAAAGGATGTAAATTCGTATAAACGTGAAAAGCAAGAATTAGAAATACAAAACGAACAACTCAAAAAAGAAATCGAAAAAATACATCTTTTATTATTAAAACACGCCGGCCAATTCGATAGCCAAATATTCGAAGCGTTAGGTGAAGATCCTTTAAGGGACTTTAATTTTAGTCAGAATAACGATTCGCCTGTTAAAAATTGTGTAGAACTTCAGAACGGTATAATGGGTGGAGATACCCCAGTCGAGTGCGACAGCACTGCCACGTCTTTATTAGATTTAGAAAAAGACGGTATAGAAGAATACATTTTACAAGGGGCTGTTCCTAGACACGTAAGTGATGCGGAAAAACGAAATTTAGAAACGGAAAGCCTAACCAACGGTTTCGATACTAAAAGTGATCGAGCTTCACGTAAAGATGATTACGATGAAGAGTACATTATTCAAAAATTATCGATGCTACAATTAAGACTCGACGAAGCTACCAAAACCTTACAAATCGAAAGAGAGTACGTTTTAAATGCTCGTTTTTTACCAATATAAATATTGTGATTGCAGGGAAAAGGCATTGTTACATAGAAACATGGAACGATTAACGACAGAATACCAGGAAGCGAAAGGAAAGTGCGAGGAATTACGACAAGCGAGGCAAGATGCGGTGCGAGAATTATTAGCGTTACAAGATCAACATCAAGAGGAAGTACAACTAATTAGAGCCGATTTACAAGATGAGGCTAGTTCAAGAGAAGGGATGGATCGCCGTATTAATGATTTAAGAGCTGAGGTATTTTAAATTAAATTAATTCTCTTCAAATTTACAATAAAATGAGTGTTGGATCCCAAGGGATGCCTTATTTTCTTATTAAAATAAAAAAATATTGAAATAAGAATCCACACTACACAAAACGAGCTTTACTTGTTGACGATTCTTACTTGACTGCCTTTATTGCGGCTTCTAATAACCTCCAAAAATGTCAATTAATTTAATGGTGAGGAACTTAACAATGTTCTCTTTGTTGTTGTTACTTTTTAAAAATGTATATATTATACAGTGTGTCCCCGGATGGAGTTGACAATAGGTATGATGGACCAAAAATTTTTTCGAATTGGATTTTCATATTTTGGGATTAATCCCTGCTCGGTCTGAAACTTATTTTTAGTTTACTTTCGATTCGATGTAATATAAAGTTAATTGTTTCTTTGAGACTCGATCTCTGATGTTTGATATATTTGTAACGTGGTCGTGCTCTTCTATGGCCTTCTTTAGGATCACAGAATCAGTAGTGAGGTGAATATTTCGTAGTACAACTCTGAAGCTACGATTTTCTTTGGATTTATACGAGTGAAATTCCGTGTTTTTCTCAGCTAAGGCTTTGATTATGGCATTGTATTTTTCAGATGTGAGTAATATTTTAATTTCATCATTGTATAATACTGCTGTAAGTAGTACACACATATTGCCTGTTGCGTAACTTATATTTTATTAATTTTTTTCTGCTATCATTCTTTACAGTTTAAATTTTTGTAATCGAATAAGCACCTTTTATTTATTTCAGTTTCTTTCGATATTTCGTCACTAAAAAAAGAGAGATACTCAGATAATGCAAGAATGTCAAAACAATCACCACAGCTAACATTCAGAAAACCTTTTCATGTATTAAAAAACATTTTATAGAAAACTTTTTAAATAAAGTAGGGTTTATTCTGGATTTAGTCATATTTCTTGTAAACCTTTATCTTTGAAGCTGTCCGTTAACTGTGACTCACGGTTTCTTTGTCAACGAACAGGCGCATGGTACACAAAGATTCAGGAAGAAATATGTTGTTTTAGTTGATGTGCTGGTTTCAATTTGTTGATAAATTGATAAATATGATGTTGATACGCTATCGAGCTCAGAGGATCAATCAATGTTGGAACCTAAGGGTTGCCTTATTTTCTCTTTAAAATAAACTTTACTTTGACGACTTCTAAAACTCTCCTTGCTTAGCAAAATAAAGGAGGTTAGTTATTCAGACAAAACAATGAGTTAATCTGTTATTTTTTAATTTTAGCTGGAAAGATTGCAGGCCGAAAACGCAGCCGAATGGGGTAAAAGAGAACGCTTAGAAACAGAAAAATTAAGTTTAGAAAGAGAAAATAAAAAACTTAGGGCTGAACTTAGGGATATTCAAGAACGGCTAGAACGAAAAGGAAGACCTTTAACGAATTCGGACGCCGAACTAAGACAATTACAACAAGAACTATCGGATAAAAACAAGGTACCCGCTTTGTACTATACAAAATTATTTGCTAATGTAACGATTTACATGTTTTAGGAAATCGCTGAATTAAAACACTCGCAGAATAAATTAAAGAAAATGGTGCAAGATAAAATAACAGAATTAGCCCATACAGTAAGAAGAGCCGAACAGTACGAAACGGAAGTGAAAAAGTTGCGAAATCGCGTCGAAGAATTAAAACGAGACCTTGCGGTTGCCGAAGATGAACTCGACACTGCTTCAAATAACATTCGAAAACTTCAGAGGACTAACGATGAACTTCAAGAGCAAACTGAAAGTTTCCAAGTTCAATTGCAGCATTTACATACAAGGTTAGATTTGGGATTTATGAATTTACGAATATTACTAATTTTATGAACGAAATAAGTTTGGTCACCTAACAGGCAGGGATGTGGTTATAAATAAGCTTTCTGTTCTGTGCAAATTTAAGGGTGCTTTTTGGTGTCTTCATATTTATATATCAATTAACAGTTAATTGGGATCGGGATATGCTTCAACTTATCTTTCTGTCTTTTCTTTGCTTGCAACACTTCAGCGAAGAAAAAGAAGATGGTGGCGAGGAAATGGCTGTTCTTGATGAGGACGACTGTGTGAGTACCTTATTAACGGTTGAAATATTTATGCTTGCGATTGCTTATAGTTTTATTACCTTTGTCTAACAATACTAAATGAATAACATTGTTTTTAGTTTTAATTTCACATGTGTTAACATCTTAAAAAAATTACTATTTAAATTGGAAATTCTGAGTTTTAATCATGATACGTTGGTCGACATTTGTTTATTGTAGATTACGTAACTGCAGTTCATCAAGTTTATTATCCCACCGTGGAACGCGATTAACTGAAGATGGAAGCGATGAAGATTTAAACGAATACTAGGAAACTTGAACAGGTAATTTAACTGTTAGTATAAATTAAATTTTCCGCCACGAAATAAATCGATGTAAAATTTAAAAGTAGAAAATAATTAAATAGTTTTATGATTAAAATGATTTTGTTGTGGTATTACGCCACATCTAACAGTTAAATTAGATTAACTAGAGTTTACTGTAAGGTTAAATGAATGTGTCATTTATATTTAATAAGCAGTAGAACGTAACTGAATGCCCAATATTGTTCTTACCTCAAAGGATCGTAATGATCGTTGGTGGTTCAGCTGCTTTAAGTACAAAACTCTGAATTGGTAATGTTATTTTAAACTAGATCAGTCTCGCCCATTTGAGGAATTTAAAGTTACATATTTCTAAAGTATACTTAAAAAATTGTGCCGTCCCTTCTATGTCCATTTTTAACAGATGGTGCAGGTGCTTAAGTTCCTTGTTTTTCCGACACCTCTAACTACGTCTTTCTAATTACCTACTAATTAGACTGTTCACTTGTAGTTACAAAAACCTCGTGATAATAAACTAAAGGTAGCTTTAACGTTTGCTAGAAGAGCAATGTTTTCTTGTAGCGTGGTGCTCTTGCCTGTAATTATAACCACTCCACATTGTTCCTTTCTATTAATGTGTTCATTATAGTTGTTACCATGTACTTTCTGTTCGTATTTGAAAGAATTCATAATTATCTTTAGTGCTATAAACTTTGACGAACAGCCAGACAATATCAGTGCTGCTGTTATTCGGATTGTATAACTTGAGACGTGTTAGACTAAGGAACACTGGTGTTACTTAGGGAGAACTCAGACAGAACAGATCATCCACGACCGTGCTTGATCAACCATAAGTGCGGCGTATTTTTTGACGTTTAAACATAACCTCAATTTACCAAAATAATAGCGAACGTAAGTTATTATTTATTTTGCTTGTATTAAGAAAATGTTCAACAAAATGAGTGTTGGTAATGAATCAAAGGAAGGAATTCCAGTAATTTATATGTTACACAAAAGAGAAAACTTACCTCGTGGTACATGGCTTCGTGAAATTTTCTTAACGTGAGAACAGCACTAGGAGAATATTTTATTTTATGCCCTTAGTTTATGAAGTGGTGCAGAAAGGCTCCAAAATTATTACAGAAGTGAGAAATATACACAAAATAACTTACACATAACCTCACTTATTGACCGTTTCAGATCGATCAAATTTCCAACAGACCTGAATTTCAAATTACAGAACACAAGGGGAATATTTTGTTTTATGTCCTCAGTTATAAAGTGATGAAGAAGGGCTCCAAAATTAAATTATTTTTATATTTACGTAACAACGTAGCGTACACATAACCACACTTTATCATCAACCACTTTAACCGGATCAATCAAATTTATTATTATTATTTTATTTTATGCCCTCTAAGTTATGGAGTGATGAAGAAAGGCTCCAAAATTATCATAGAAGCGTGAAATAACCACATTTAACAAAGTAACTTACACATAACCTCACTTATCGTTGATAAAATTTCCATCAGACCTGAATCTCAAGTAGAATATTTTATTTTATGACCTCAATTATGGAGTGACGAAGAAAGGCGCTAAAATTATTATAGAAGTGCGATGTAAACACATTTAACAAAATAATTTATACATAACCTCACTTATCATCGACCAAATGTCGAACTGGTGGGTCGAGGATGGTCGCGCTTGTTTGACTTAGTGTGATGTTTACAATATGCTTACATGAAATTTTGGACAGTCATGGACGATCGATGCAATCGAGCTGTCTCAGTTCCTAGTATAATTAAAAACATAAATATTTCAAACTCGCCATTTATAAAAAATGCGGTGCTGATCCATTTATCCCATTAATAGCTGACCATGTTTCACATAAAACTACTTTTCTACTGGAAGTTAGATTTTTATCTGTGGAAAGCGTTAACCGAACCACTAAGCCTTGTTCGTTCGTAAAATAATGGGTGAGATTAACCTAGTTTTCATTATAATTAACAAAGCCTAAGCTGCACAAATGTTTTACCTAAATTATTTGTATATTAGTTATTTATTATTATCAGTTTATAATTGACGGAGGTTGTGCTAAGTTCGAATATTGTTTAATTTTAATTAAGTTCTAACACGTAATAACTGAAACGATAAACTTTAAAGTGAAAGAGACTAATAATTCTGACAGGTATAAACAGACGAAACCTCATTAGTGTGAAGACTTAGTTAGTGTCATAAATCGTTTAGAAATAAAATACTTGAAAGGGTCCTTATAAATTACACCGACTGATACATAAAATAGACAGTAGACTGACTAAATGCGAATTGTATATATTTACATAAATGTTTATTTGTAGGTGACTGTAAATGCATTTATATTATTCGAAATATTTATTTTATAGAAATGTAAAAAATTAATATTTATGTATTAGATCGATTTAATTAGAAAACAAACATAATTTGATGTAAACTGTAAATAGACTGGTAATACCTGAAAGTCCTAAAAATAACGTAATTCGACAGAGTCACTCCAATCAAGATAACGGAATTGTATCAACCATTTTACTTTACCTAGCAATAATGATGACAGTAATAATTGATAATCACAAGGTTTTTAATAGAAGTTGCTGAATTGTGTATCTGCTGAGTACAATCAAAGGAATTTTCATCATTTAAACATGTGACTTAATCAAATTACATGTACAGATTAATACAATCTATTTTTTAAAGTTACAGAATTATCTTCGCATAATAGTGTTATGCTGAATATTCACAAAACTCCTGTCTCTAGTCGCTTTCCACTTGTATCTAATTTTTAAGTTATTGTGGTATCAGTAATTGTATAATATAGTTACATCGCTTTCCATAAAAACTGTGTGTTATGGTCGAAATTCGAAATGATAAGCTTTATAAATAACAGGATGTATGTATCACTATCAACAAACAACAGTTTTTATGTAAAGTGAACAAAGATTAGTTTTGGTGATTTTAAAAATCGAATACTCATTTGTAATATTTATATAATGCAGTATTATATTTTACATTTTTTTCATATTTTTAACTTGTGTTTTCACTTCCAGAAGGCCTGTGTAATATTTATAATGTAACAAAACTGTAAAACTGAACATAAAAAGCATTGTTCAAGGAGTGTTACTCTACAATATTAATATATATTTTTATCATTCGAATTATTTAAATAAATATACAAGCACAATATTGTTTTTAAGTTCCTTCATCCAGTTCTTTTCCCTTCATAACAATATTATTTTTCTTCTTGTATTTTTCTTGGCTTTCTATTATATCCTCCAGTTGTAGTATTCTATCCTCCACTGCATTTCTTTCTACCTCCCATGCTTTTTCTTTCTTTGCCATTTCCTCCGTTAGTTTCACTTTTACTCTCTTCAAATTGCTGTTTCATCTCTTCCCAAATCCAAAATCAATTTTTGTAATCCTTCCATCTCTATGTCTGTCCTTTGCTCTTTAACGGGCATTCTAACTGTATTTTTGCTCTTCTGGAAAATATCTTCATTTTCTTCTTTATTCTGCTCTTTTCTTTCTCTTTTCCTTTTAACTAGCTCTTCTGATAATCCTGTACTATTTGCTCTGTCTCTAAAGCGGTTTGGTGTACTCGTTTGCCAAAAATTTAGTACTCTGTACCTTGAAGTTTTATTTACCACTTGACAACACTGTATTTTATACTTGTTACCTTGAGATGAGAAAAGTATGTCTTATTACTACAATCAGGGTGCGAATCACCGCCGGTGATGCCAGGGATTTCCCTGGCTGTGCTTATATTTTCCCCTCCTGTAAAATAAAAGTCGTACCCCTGCCGGGGATGAATATTTCCCCGTCTGTGTAAATGTACAACATTAAAATATCTATAAAAAAAATTGTGAAATAGTATCCCCCCCTGTAAAAGTTGTATGATTCGCACCCTGACTACAATCAAATCACACCTATACAAAACACCCAACAGTTTGCTCCTATGCAAATTGATCAAAACCAACACATGCAATCAGGGCCGGCCATAGGGGGGTGCAAAGCACCCGAGCCCTCAAAGAGAACATATGACACAATATACGTTCCTTTTTACTGTTATTTTTACCTTTGAAAAAAAAATTGTAGGACCCCAAAAAGTTTCTTGCATCGCGGCCCCTTTATAGAGAAGGCCGGCCCTGCATGCAATGCATTTCATAAAATTACCAATACTCACAGCAAGTACCGACAAACAATTTTAACTCGAGATATGAATTATTGCAATTACTGAAACAGGAGACAGCCCTGTCTGACTCCCAGTGGCGGCTGCTCCATAGGAGCTCAAGGGCTTGAGCCTCCCAAAACCATTCTTAGGAAAGAGTAAAAGTAATTTACTTATTTAATTACATATAACATACAATTTATTGTTAATTATTACAATACAAAAATCGGATACGTCGATTTTATTTTTTTGATGCGCATTTTTTTCGTATACCCATATTTTTTATTACGTCATCCCTGTTCGAGTTATGATGTCATCATCAGCTTTTTTAAAATGGCAATACCCTCTTGGCCTCTTTTGATAGTACCATTTAAAAGAGCACATTTTTATGGGATAGACGCCAAATTTTGCGGTATGTTACATAACAATATTTTCGAAAAAAAGGTTTTAGAATTCATAACAATGTAATGAAATAACAATAGAAGAAATCACAAATACAACTAAAACTCATTAAATTAAATGTTCAAATTGCATGTCATTCACCTCTTGACAATATCCATCTATTGGCGAAAACGGTGTTTAGATATCATCACGCACAATCCGTGCCTAATATAGTGGCGCGCCACCTTGTTGACACCATATTGGTTCGTCCGGCATTTGGGGATTTTGATTATTTGGATATAGTACTATAAGTGCGGGAATTATCTGTTTTTGTAGCAAATTCAAATATTTTTCAGCATTTAATGCGCCGTCAATAAAAAATGGTGCAACAATTGTGGTACTAATTTCTCGAAAATATTGTTATGTAACATACCATAAAATTTGGAATCTATACATAAAAAATGTGCTCTTTTAAGTGGTACTATCAAAAGTAGATGTTGCTATTTAAAAAAACTGATGATGACGTCATAACTCGAACAGGGATGACGTAAAAAAATATACGTATACAAAAAAAATGCGCATCTAAAAAAAGAAAATCGACGTATCCGAGCATTATTTTCTTACTTGCCCAATAAAGATTTTATCGAATTTGTTCCAACCTTTGCGTGCTCACTGTATAAAGCATTACTAATGTATAACACATATTATGATCCGCCTGCGACGCGACGGCTACCTATATTTTAAATCGTTAGGGCTCAGCCTTCGTCCGCATAAGAAATATATGTAAGCTGTAACTGTGAACGGAAATGTCGGAAATTGCCGATTGCGCATTCTCTATTGCTTTCTTAAGTTACCCGAAGGCTCGCGATTTTAGAGCTCAGTAAGGGAGCACCGAAAAGATTCGTATTCGTAGCTATTCGAACCGTGTTTATTGAGAAGCGTGTTACAGAATTATTTCATAATAAACACAATTAGTAGATATATTTTTTACCGCAAGAAATAAAAAATAACTAGTGAGACTTTTAGAACTTTAAATTTGTAACAGAAAGATGATTTTGTGTATTTAAATGAAATTGTTTGTTTCAATTTGTATATCATTACAATATTCGGTGTTCAAGAACAGTTTAAATAAAAACATAAAATTATAAAAATATAGGTATTTAAAAAAAACACAAACAAACGTTACTATAATAAAATATTGCTGGAACTAAAACTAAAGATAAATTGGTATTTATTCCCTTAAAATTTATTTGCTCTTCAGTAAAATCTAAACATTGTTTGAGTTTTGGCTTCAATGGCTTCCAATTGCAAAACTAGAAGTATATTTTATTTACACAGTAGGTTTAGTGTAGTTGGGGCGTAGGGCGTCGGAGTATTTGATATATTTTGACTGAGAATAAAGTATATTATTTTGATAGCAAGTAGAACTCGTGAAAATTTACTGCGGTTACGGTTTACGGTTTAGTTGTTTGTCAACTTGAGACTTGTATTCGAATTCGTTGTTACGGTGTCCTCAATTTTAGGTGGTAGAAAATGACCGAAAATAATATAGAGTGTATTCTGAATGTGAATTTTAAAACTATTCCATTAGAGGAAAATTTTTGACGAAAAAGTTATCGAACATTTTATTTCTCAGAAAGACAGAAGACTAGATTTTGTGTATAAACAGTAATATTTTTAAGGGATTATTGTAGTGTGTGTGTTTTGTTTTACATCTGTACATATATTATTATTTGTTTACATTCTCTTAGCAACTAGAGCCCCCCAAAATAAATTATCACGAGCCGCCACTGCTGACTCCATTTCTAACCAAAATTTTATTACTGAGCTTTGATATGAATTTTTAATGATATTCGCCAGTTTTAGTGGGATCCCTTTTAGTGTCAGTATTTTCCACATATCATCTTGATTTAGACCAGGCATGGGCAACTTTTCCTAGTTCTTGTTCTTAAAACAAGTTGCTACTTCTTATTTCATTTATTTATAATATAATCCTCTGGTATAAAGCCCTACGTTGGCAGGTGCCTTAAATGCTATGCTAAAGCCTTGATTATTGGTGTCATAAAATTGCTATGAGCTATTTCGCGTCTTATTTTTATAATTTTATGAAAATCCGACTAATTTCGCGCGGATGGATCAGGGCTGGATCAAAAGAAGTAGTGTGTGTGATTTAGGCTATCTAATGCACGTTTAAAGTCAATGAATACCAGGTAAAGTGGGAATTCCACTTACCTTCAGTAGCTGAGCAATTTCATACAAACGAAAAATCTATTAACTCCAGCAAAATCCCACGGTTTTCAGAACTCTGCTTTTCATCGTGTCCCCTTAATGCTAGTTCCAATTGTCCACAAAATTTAATACAGTTTATAATTTTATTTAAAATGTACCTACCTATTTTTGGTCGCATGTTCATTGTGTTTTATAATACCATTTTCGTTTATTCCTTTGTCTCGCCTGGTTGTCACCGTAAGCTCAGTTCGTTCCGAGGCTTTTGTAGAAGCGAATATTATAAATTTTTCTTCAATTGAGGGTACCAGCCTCAGTAAAGGAATTTTTATCGACCTTCTGTGATCTAGATCCGTCGTGTTCAGCTTGACAAGGGTACCTCGTGTAGGATGTGGTTCTTCACCACGCACGACGGTCTTGAGTAGGGCTAGGCTATGGACCTTTCGGCATCTATAATCGCGTCTCCTACTCCTGGGATAAACTCCCTCGCCCCAAAGATCTTCGAAAAATTGCTACTTGAAACTTACACACCAATACTCATACATAATCAACTCATATCAAATCAATTTGGCTTTCGTAGTCACCACTCTTCACTAGAACAAGTACACTGGGTAGCAGACACAATTCTAAAAGATTGTGAAAGCAAACGCTACTGCTCGGCAGTTTTTATAGATGCCAAACAAGGCATGCTCTACAAAATTAAAAGTGCTGTACCTCCTGACTACTACCAGATACTTCAATCATACTTCTCTAATAGAACCTTCCTTGTCAAACATGGTGAAACTCAAACATCTTTACAACCTATCAATGCCGGCGTTCCCCAGGGTAGTGTTCTGGGCCCAACCCTGTATCGGCTCTTTACATCAGATCTGCCAACCTCGTAGACAATATCCGTTCCTACTTTTGCGGACGACATAGTTTTACTATCATCACATCCGAACCCCAACTCAGCACCTGAATATCTTCAAAACCATCTGCATCAATTAGAGGACTGGTGTAAGTAAAGTCGGCGCATGTGATTTTCACTACCAAAAGGGGTCCTTATCCACTTAAGTAATCAACAGATACCCTAAACCGACTGCCGTAAGTATTTAGGAATGCACCTATACAGACGGCTAACCTGGAAGAACCACATCTGGACAAAAATGAAACAACTGAGTATTAAAATACACTGTAAAATGTACTGGCTCATTGGTCATGTCCTATATAAGACCATAATTGGTCATATGGAATACGACTGTGGGGTACTGTTAGTTATTCGAATATTAGCATTCTCAGACGTTTCTATTCCAAAATTCTTTAATCCATGGTAGATGCACCGTGTACGCCCCAAATGAAGTCACACGAGGAGATCTGTGCATTCCCTCTATCAATGAGGAAATTTAAAACATTAGTGTACGCTACAAGAACAGGATCAGTGTGCACCGCAACCCCCTTGTGAAATACCGAATAGACGAAGATACAGAAGAACCACGGCTCAAACGTTTTAAATTCTCAGACGTCCCAACACGTTTTGAGTGAAATGTGCACTGTAACGTATTATTTACATATTATCAAAATATTTACTATAATTAACAAATTATAAGTGTAAATATAAATTTTAAAAAAATTCCAAATAATTACTCTTACACCTCTATAGTACTATATGCTTTGAAGAGGGACCCAAGCATCATTTTTTAATTTTACCCCATTTCGGTTAATGCTTGTTAATTTTTAACAGTCCGTTTCTATGGAACGGAAAAATGAAACACACCATGTGAATTATTTAACGTTTAATTACAGAATATTACAATAAAGTAAATAGTTCTTAAATAATAATAACGGTGGCAGTGTAATAATATAAGACTTAAATCTAATTAATTTTGACACACAATCGGTGAACCATCTGGATTTGTTTTAGGTTTAGGCATGCATATTTTGGTATTACCGTGATAAACGCAGGTATTAGTAAAATATCCACAAGTAGACGATTGACTATAATAAACAGATGGAATTCGTTTTCCCGTGTGAACATTTTGATATCCTGTTTCGGATTTAGTAGCAGATATGAAAGCAGGATAACTGTCGCCGGCCCTAAGCTGATGTTGAACAGGTTGGAATGTGTAACCAGACCCGTAACTATATTTGCCGTTTCGAGTTCCTGTACGTGAAGAAACCGCGTAAATTGGTTGTTTGTATATTACTTCGCCAGTACCAGGTATTAATGATACGCTCTGTGCTTGTGAATTGTATCCAGTTGCAGAGGTATGGGGACCACTTGATACTGCTTTCACTACTCCTCGAAAACCTCGAGGAATTTGATATCCAGCCATTCCTGGTATCTTCTGTCCTGGATGTAGTATGGTACCCTCTGGCATATCTCCTTTTGCTTGCGTAACAACTGCATCTATATCTTCTAATGGATCTAAAATTATATGCTGTTTTTGTGATCTCGTTGTCTGGCTTATTACAACTGGCGACTGCTTTTCACTTTCATAATCGTCTTCGTTTTCGTAATCGTATTCCTCTTCAGTGTAATCTTCGTCACTTGGCGGTAATGTAGTTATTTCTGATTGAGCTGATTGATATATTGATGGATTGTGAGAAGGTTTTACAACTGTCTTATTTTTTATTTTGCTCTCAAATTTTGAGCCTCCATGTGATACAGCACTTTGTCTTTGTGAACTACTTGATTTTGAGTTATTAAAAGTCAAAGGTTTAAATGTAGGTATTGCTAAATGTTCAAACTGCGTCTGATTTCGCGACTGTTTTCCATTTCCCGACCCAGCTTGAGCAGATCCTGTGTATTTAATACCTTGATAAAATTTGCCCTGCAACTGCACTTGACTCTGTCCAGTATGTGTAGTACTTTGAGCATTTGCAGAACCACCTCCTCGAAAAGCAGAATCTTCCCCATCTGTTTCGTTTTCATCATGCGGTGCAAAACCTATCTGAGCCTGTGACGATGTACTGCCAGGACCATTTGCTTGAGCATCTGCCATACCACCTTTCATACCACCCTGTACTTGTGTATTTGTGCCATGATTCCACCCGCTAGTTTGTGCATTTGAAGATGTATCTCCCGTCTCTGATGCGAGTTCAACTTGCGCCTGTGATTGTGCTTGACCACCCAATCCTTGAGCAGAACTAACAGCTCCTTCTTTTCCACCCGACACTTGTGTCTGGGCACCTCTTTTTCCATCATTTGTTCCAGCTGATGCACTAAAGGATCCTGAACCTGAATAAACTCCAGATACCTGTGACTGAGCTTGTCCACCCAGAAATTTACCTTGTGCGCTTGCACTGGCTTGAGTTTCATTATTAATTCCTTGTACGGAAGTTTGCACTTGGGAGAAACCATCATCTTCAACTGCCATACCTCCAGGTCCAAGTTGTGTAAAGTTACCAACAGTTCCAGGATATCCAGGCCCACCATTTGGTCCTACACCCGATCCAGGATATCCATGTCCACCGCTGGGGCCTGTTCCAGGATATCCTAGTTCACTACCTGGTCCTAAAGATCCAGGTCCTCCAGGGTAGCTAGTTCCACCACCAGGCCCCCCGGTAAAACCGGGTCCACTACCTGGTCCTTGAAATCCAGGTCCTCCAGGATACCCAGAACCAATACCTGTTCCTGGAAACCCAGGTCCACCACCGGGTCCTACAGCTCCTGGTCCTGAGTATCCAGTTCCACCACCCGGTCCCACAGTTCCAGGCCCTCCGGGATATCCAGCTCCAGGATATGCAGGCCCACCATCTGGTCCCACAGCTCCAGGCCCTCCGGGATATCCTGTTCCCGGTCCCACAGCTCCTGGTCCTGGAAATCCGGTCCCTCCGGGATGTCCATTACCCGGATATCCAGACCCACCACCCGGTCCTATAGCTCCTGGTCCTTGAAATCCAGGCCCTCCAGGATATCCAGGACCACCTCCTGTTGCTGGATATCCTGGTCCTTGAAATCCAGGTCCTCCCGGATACCCAGGACCAACACCTGTTCCTGGATACCCAGGTCCACCACCCGGTCCTACAGCTCCTGGTCCTGGGTATCCAGTTCCACCACCCGGTCCCACAGCTCCAGGCCCTCCGGGATATCCAGCTCCAGGATATCCAGACCCACCACCTGGTCCCACAGCTCCAGGCCCTCCGGGATATCCTGTTCCAGGATATTCGGTCCCACCACCCGGTCCCACAGCTCCTGGTCCTGGAAATCCGGTTCCTCCAGGATGTCCATTACCCGGATATCCTGACCCACCACCCGGTCCCACAGCTCCTGGTCCTTGAAATCCAGGTCCTCCGGGATATCCACCTCCAGGGTATCCAGGCGCACCACCCGGTCCTGGAAATCCATTTCCCGGATATCCAGGCCCACCACTCGGGCCGATCACCCCTGATCCGGGATACCCAGGTCTTCCGCCAGGACCACCATTAGTAACATGCCCATTGGAAGTCGGTCCTGGAACACTTCCGGGCTTACCAAAACCCGTCCCATCAGCATAATGTCCGGAAAACGTGCCTGCGAATCTACCACCTTGTTGTTGAGCGTGTTGGTAATCCCCAGAAAATTGGCCAGCGAACTTTCCCACACCTGGTCCGTGTATTGACTGACCGGGTTGAACTGGAGGCCCAGCAGGATATGTTGGATACGTAGGTTGACCTGATGGGCCAAAAGGTTGTTGTCCTGGACCGTATGCTGGATATGTAGGTTGCACTGAAGTTCCAGGTATGTGTTCACCTGGTCCATAAACCGGATAAGTAGGTTGCCCTGAAGTACCTGGTCCATACGATGGATGTGAAGGCTGCCCCGTTCCCCCTTGGTATTGTTCCCAAGGCCTATTAGGGGGATATGTTGGCTGACTAGGATATGTTGGTTGACCTGAAGAAGAAGGTACCTGAACTTGCTGTCCAGGTCTGTATGTTGGATATGTAGGCTGACCAGAAGGACCTGATACTTGTAACTGCTGCCCAGGTCTGTATATCGTCTGTGAAGGATATCCCGTACCAAGCCTTCCATTAACACCATATTGGCCAGCAAATACACCCGAAAATTGACCATGTTGGCCTGCTCCATGTTGATAATCACCAGAAAATTGCCCTCCAAATTGTCCATTTCCACCAGGTTGGACAACTTTTCCATCAGGTCCGTAAATTGGCCCACTAACACCATTTCCTCCTGGTTGAACGACTTTTCCATCAGGTCCGTATATTGGCCCACTAACACCATTTCCACCAGGATGTACAACCTTTCCATCGGGTCCATAGATTGGTCCACTAACACCATTTCCGCCAGGATGAACAACTTTTCCGTCAGGTCCATAGATTGGCCCAGTAACACCATTTCCACCAGGATGAACGACTTTTCCATCAGGTCCATAGATTGGTCCAGTAACACCATTTCCACCAGGATGAACGACTTTTCCATCAGGTCCGTAGATTGGCCCACTAACACCATTTCCACCAGGATGAACAACTTTTCCGTCAGGTCCGTAGATTGGCCCAGTAACACCATTTCCACCAGGATGAACAACTTTTCCGTCAGGTCCATAGATTGGTCCACTAACACCATTTCCGCCAGGATGTACGACCTTTCCATCAGGTCCGTAGATTGGTCCGCTAACGCCATTTCCACCAGGATGAACAACTTTTCCGTCAGGCCCATAGATTGGACCACTAACGCCATTTCCACCAGGATGAACAATTTTTCCGTCAGGTCCGTAGATTGGCCCACTAACACCATTTCCGCCAGGATGTACGACCTTTCCATCAGGCCCGTAAATTGGTCCACTAACACCATTTCCGCCAGGATGAACAACTTTTCCGTCAGGCCCGTAGATTGGCCCACTAACACCATTTCCACCAGGATGAACTACTTTTCCGTCAGGTCCGTAGATTGGCCCATTAACACCATTTCCACCAGGATGAACAACTTTTCCATCAGGTCCGTAGATTGGCCCACTAACACCATTTCCACCAGGATGTACGACCTTTCCATCAGGTCCGTAGATTGGTCCACTAACACCATTTCCGCCGGGATGTACGACCTTTCCATCAGGTCCATAGATTGGTCCGCTGACACCATTTCCGCCAGGATGAACAACTTTTCCGTCAGGTCCGTAGATTGGCCCACTAATGCCATTTCCTCCAGGGTGAATAATTTTTCCGTCTGGTCCATATATCGGGCCGCTAACACCTCCATTTCCACCAGGATGAACAACTTTTCCATTAGGCCCGTATGTTGGTGGACCTACTGGTTCTGTAACTTTCCCAGGAACTGCAATTGCATTACCATCAAACACACTCAGTATTCTTCCAGAACTAACTATTAAGTATAATACCTTGATGACCATTAAATTGAAGAGCTTGATCCTGACCATAACATCCTTCACATCCAAAAGGACTACTTTGACTTTGTGCTTGGCCCATTCCACTAGTACCAGCTAAAAATCATATTTATACTAAGTGCAGGACGAATTCAAAGTCATTACTTACTAACTACAGCTTTTGTAGAACCATAAGTTGCTTCTGCTTCGGCCTTTCCAGGTTGTTGCCCATTGTTACCAAAATTTAAATACTGAGACTGAGTTTGGCTACGTACTCGTCCTTGGAAATAATGCTGAGATGATCGTTTCTTTCGTACCACATCGAGATCACCCTGCAAGTCGTTAGTCAACAAATCTTGATTTACATCCGCCTTTAATTCTTGTAACACATACATCGGAAAACCTAAACAGAATTCTGCAACTTGTGATCCGGCTATTTCGTATATCTAAAGCACAATACAAGTGAGTTGGTTACATATTTTGTTTGAAGAGCCCACCTGTTGCTTTGTAAGCCTGGTTTCTAATAAGTGTAAAGATTTTAGGTCCATTTGAGGGTTAACTGCATGCTGGTTGTTTCCATTCAGTGACGTAGATATGACGTAACATTTTGATTCGATTAAATCTTTGTATGCTATGACGTGCTGAAAATCAATCGTTATTGGTTTTATTATTTTTTGGCGAGGTGCAGACGTACCTTTTGATAATCATAGAAGGTCTGGGCCTTTTTTGATTGACTAGGTGTGAAAGTTGGTGCATTTTCGGTTTTGTGTCTGATTGAGGGGTGCTGAAAAATGTTTCATTCATAAAAATTAACGAACGTCCACAACGTATTATTAAACAAAGGGGTTTTTAAGAGGTTCAAAAGAGAGCTAAATCCTATAAATACGAAATTAGTTCATGAATACGCAAGCGGAAGTATGTTAGATTTTATCAGAAAACTTTTAATAATTTTATGCCTTTTTCATTTGTTTGTGAATTTTGCTTTAAATAACTGGGGTTATTTTTAAAGCCAAAGTTTATTTATTTTTATGGCAATTATCGTAATATTTTATAACGAATTCGATTAAAAGAATAACCGTCAATAATATTTAGTTGTGACGGAGATTACAGACATTATTTGTTGATGAAATTGTTTCAATGCCTCTTGACCGAACCTTTGAACCGTAACCAATTTTTAATAATGAGTTAATTTCAGTAAAAACGTTCATTGATATGAAATTTTTAACGTCCTTGGCACTAAAGTGGTAACCGACATTTATATTTTGATACAAATTAAAAGTTTGCATCATTTTAAATTAATTTTTCAACCCTCTAAATAATTTTCAAATGCATTAAAATAATAACTTAATCCTATTTTGCCAGTTTTTCCAAAATTTGGATATTAACAAAAATGCATGCAAAATATAAATAATGCAAAGCTCACCTTTTTGAGTGTTTGTTCACTGATACAAATTAAAAACACTATACAAAAAACACATAATAATAATCGTTCCATGTGTAAAGTGACCGCTTAGCGGCCTATCAACAAATGTTGCAGGATGTACTTCTTTTGCTGACCTCTGACATGGGTTGTCCCCTACCAGAAGAGATTGCTACTCTTAAATAGTTGTCCTATTTTATTTATATCAAATTACTTATGCAAAAAAAAATTCTAGCAGTTGAATCCCCCACTTGTAAAAATGTTAACCGTCAGATTTACTGATTAGCTTGAAATTAATTCCCTTAAAGACATCTTCATATATAGCCTGTTCGATAAATGTGTGATCTAATGCAGCATAAGTAAAAAGCCTCATGCAGAAGTTGCCCATTTTGCTTTTAAAAGCCTAGAAATCCAAAGTATTCGACTCCCCTAATACTAAAAAAAAAAACTACAAATGTGCAAGGCAATCGTCATGTTGAAACTACTAACTAGCATCCTCATACTTGAAAATCTAACTTGCTTAGGGTTGTTCTTTTCATCTTGTGATAAATGAAACCTTTGTTAATGCAATTATTTCCATAGTAAAAATCCGAAAATTAAATTTATCAGACGAAAATATTAGTTTAAATTTTAAACGAAAACAAGAAATATTTACAAAAAACGTATAAACTGCATTTTAATTTTGATAAAATGAAGTTCATTAATCCGTTTTATGTAGTGGTCCTTTCTGACCTCAAAAACTGATAAAAATTTATAATTAAAGATTTATCAGAGCAGGTTCGACGTAATAATTTCGTTTGTTAAATTTTAAAGTTGATAAATTCTTGCATTTGAGATGATTTATTAATTAAAAGTGATGATAAAAGTTTGTTTTTTAACACGAAAATTTCATTTTATTTACTGTTTACAGCATAACTAGCACAAATGAATAAGATTTTATGTAAATTATCTAACCTATCTCACAACAAACGATCGTAAAAAAAATGTTTGTTTTCTTGTTAAAAATTACTAAAATTTGTAATTAGCTCGGTTTAAAATATGAATCTAAAATTTATTATTTATGAAAGTCAAAAATAGCACATTATAACTTTAAAGTCAGGTTGTATATCTAACTGTACGTGATCTAAATATTTGTAGTGAATGAATGCATTTATTGATATATTTTAATCAATTCATGTTAATCAATGCATAACGTGTTTAACATTATTTGACCTATAAATATTAGTTACATCTTGATGCAAATTATGCAAGTCCGTATTGCATATTTATTAATTTGTTTGTTTATGTATTCGAAATCTTTAAAAAAGTAAAACATTAAAATTTAAACATTTAATTATTTAAAAAAATATTTGCACTTGGATGTAATTGAAAATTTTTCGCTTCAAATTAGCTTCGAATTTTTTTAAACCAAAAAAACTTGCCTAAAACTAATCTTAAAATATTGTTTTTATTTTAACTTTTTAATATTTAATCTAAATTTAAAGGGGAAAATCAAGGAATAAAGCAGCTAATTTTTGTGAATACACAGAAGAAGAACAAAATAAAAGAACTACTATAAAAGGAAAACATGAAGCCGAAACATAATTTTGCAATTAATGGCAAGCTGCACCAAAAATATTTGGTTCCCCCAAATATAAAAATTTAAAGAAATTATGCATGCTGAATTACACGCTGAATTTGGATAATAATAAAAATAAACAAAAAGTTAAAAGATGGACACTTAAAGTATTTATAGCGTTATACAGGGCGTCAATGAAGCTTGGACACATATATTTTTTATTTCTTAAGATATCAAAATGAAATTTGGTACCTATATGTAATATATACTCTGACAACTGCATTATTTGACGTAGAATACAAGTTTCTGTCGCATCTGGTTTCGCTGAAGTTGACCTGGACTTCGTTATTTTAAATGGAACACCCTGTATATTTATACATTTTTGGAATCTTCATTTAATTCAACGTATGTTAGTATCAAGTTTGAAACATTTTGAAGACAAAAATTTTTTTGGCATACGAATTTATTAATTTAGAGTGCCATGAGCCATGACCCGCATAAAATGAAAGTCAGGGTGCCCCAACATTCAAAACAAATTATTTTAGAACTTCAACTGTTTTCGTTCGTGTATCAGAATGACCTAAAGTTGGCAAAATTGTTTTTTCGAAAGGCACTAGGGTGAGACACTAGCATATTCAAAACGAGTGTTTCGAGAATATAATTGATACCAATAACGTGGGATTACACAGAAAGTTGACTTAGACCAGGACTAACGCTGGGGTATCAACAATGGCTGAACCCCTCTAAAGTCAATTTACTTTTCTCATATTTACTTATTACTTTACTGTAAAGTAGATTGTAAATCTGCACCTAAATAAATAAAGACTTCTTGAGTACCAGACAGAATGCTTATGCGTTGTTGGGTATATCCGCGTTTTACATTATAGCAAAGTTTTCATCCTGAAAGATTGTGGCTCTTGGTTTTACGCTATACCTATACTATACATACATCCTGTATGAGAACTGTTTATATATCAGACCATCCCTTTTGAGCAGTAAGGTGAACTTATTTCTAGTATTCGTTTGTGTCCACATTCCCGATTAATGTCCTAACTGCCATTGATTTTCATCTTATGTACTCCAATCCAGGCTTCCCTCCTTAGATATATGTCCAAGAAAATTAGTCCCAGAAGGGCTCCATGATAATCTGAACATCCCTACTATCACAAACGAGAGCCAGCGAATTACTAAATAAAGGTGAAAAGGCTCCTGGCTATCAACATCACAGGAAAATGTATAACATCGAAAGAATGCAAACGGGTCACTGGCCTAATATAAGTATAAGAAGAAGAAGTCTTTCTTATAGTAGAAGAAGGTGTCCATTAACATTAAATAAAACAAAAATCAAGGTTATATCATGTAATATAAAAGTACAAGTCACAAATTCTACAAAACATGGGCACATAAATAACTAACTACGTAAAATACGAGGTGCTCGAAATTACCTGCCAAAAAACGAAAGAAAAACAAACTTCAGCCAACCTCAATTGTGGTTTTGACAAAACGGGAATGAATAAAGCTTTCAAAATTCTATAGGGAATGAAATCTACTTTAAATACAATAAATTAAATTAAATTAAATTACGTACAAACAATTACAAAAACACACATACACGTTACACATTAATCCCTTATTACAAACTACCTACATAATATTGCACCACCGACCTTTTATTTACTAATAAATTCGCCTTAATTAGTTTTAATTATTAAATAGTAATGACTAGGACGCGTTATATCATTAGCCGATAGGTTAATAGTAACGAAAAATAAAGTGGAAAGCGAAAACTTAAAATTTGTTAGTGCAGCTGTTAGTAAATAATAAATAAATCAGAAACTGACTATTTATACATTCCACCAAAAACTGAGTTCTGTGAAATGTATTTTCGACTAGTTACACTCTCGTCAAATATAAACAAAGGATTGCAAACTAGAACATTTGGAGACGCACCTGTTATTATTACTAATTGCACCGTTTCGGAGTTGCTTTGATAATCCTTTGTTTAAAGAAAATAATACTAACTTAAATTAATTATTGAGAGTACATTTAACTAAAAATTATAAAAACCCTGGTCTTATCGGCTAATAGTATTTAGGATACCATAGCCATTTCTTAAGTACATAACTGTTTTATTACTGCCACTTAGTTATTTACTTTGTTATATATTTAGGAAGGAAGTATTTACATTTCTATGACTTTTCCAACCCTTAAAAATAAAATTTTTAATTTCATGAAGATCAAATTAACAAGAGCAAAAATTTTTGACGAATTAATTTTTTTAGGATTCACTCCTTTAAGGAAATACTTTTAATTTAAACGAATTGTGAAAATGCTGTACCTACATAGAAAAATACCACCTCCACAGGGATTTGAACTACTGACCTTCGGTTGAAATCCTTTAGCAGGGATTTGAACCACTGTCCTTCGGTTCAAATCACTGCGGAGCTGATATTTTTCATCTACGAATTTTCATAATTCGCTAAAGTACATTAACAGAAACAAACATGTTTAAAGGTTCTTTGAATTCACTTTTTTCACCTTTCTTATGCTAGCTAAACATGAAAATTTTTAAAACAGAAAATGCATACCTAAGTGGGAGTTTACAAAAATTTCACTAAAATCTAAAAATTAGCATGTTGTACAAGCATTATGAATATTTACAAACGAAAACCTAACCAGCTTAAAGGGTAAAAGCTGTATAACGTTAAGCTGCCTTTTGGGACAATTAAATGAGTTAATAAATTAAACGGTAGCACCATATGATAGCTCAAAATTCGCAATAGACATTAAACACATTCACTTAAATGTGTAATAAACATTTCTACTAAACTACTTAATTACTGTATGGCACGAATGAATTCACAGATAATATTTTTGATGAAGAAGGCACACAAAAAAGGGCACACAAATTCACCTCGTTTATATTTATTAAATGGACGCAATAAAACTTTTTAATTATTTTTCTTTAATAATGGTCCCTTGAAAGGAATATTAATCAAATGGATTTTTAATATTTATTTCAAACCGTGATTGCCAAACCTATAGCGTAACCAGGCGAATGTTCATTACCCTGGGAAAACCCTTGCCTATCGAAAGGATCCCTCCCCGTCGATGAGAAATCCATGGGTTGCTCTTGTAGAAGGGGATTAATTTTTATAGTCGTCCCATACCTACTCGCACTTAAAATAACAGAAGGATGTTCGAACGTGGAATACAAGAGACGTTCGGGATTTGGTGAAATAACAGTTGATCGGTATAACATCGGTGATCTAACTGGGCGTTCTGGGCTGTTATAAGCGCTTTCCGGACTTCTGATGACGGAATCCGAGTGTCTGGAATTTACAGAAACTATGACTGGGGTTGGTGAAGCAACGCTCTTGTCAGGGGTTGTTTCTCGCGATGTTTGGCGACCGTTTATTCGCATACAAGACGATTCTTCGTGTTTGTATAAGTACGATTTTAAGGCGAAGGCTTTTCCGCATCTTCCACAGACGTGTGGTTTGGTGTTCGAATGGGTTTGAATGTGGGCACGAAGGTTTGATTTGTCTGCGAATGCTTTTCCACAGATTGTGCATTTGAAGGGTTTTTCGCCTGCAACAGAAACATGGTTTTAGAATTTGTTTTTTATTTCATGGTATTTCCTACTATGGGTTATAGTTATATCGCCAAATCTAAACTAACCACAATAAATTAATTTGAACCTTTTATAAACTAATCACGAAGCAGTTTTTTGTTAAATTTCATGGTTTAACTTTTGATAATAAACTGTTTGTATTCCAGGATAATTGAAATAGAATTTTTCACTGCATCTAAACTCATTCTTTCCACCTTTATCAGTACTACCTATGCTTGAAATAGACCCTATGTAGAACAAAGATAGAAGGTTCTAAGCTCTCTAACACGCTGAATTGGCGGAGATAAATTTTGCTATGGTTCAATTGACTGATAAGAGCACTAAGCTAAGAGGCTCGGGTTCTAATCTCATGCCAGTGGTAAAGATTTTTTCAAAAATCACCCACTACTAGAGGTCGGCACTTGAACTTTAATTGCAATTAGCAATTTACTTAACAGGTGGTCACAAACTCTGCAGAAAGTGACAGGAAACCATTGCAAAAAACATATTTCCCTAGCATAAGGGGAGTATAAGGGGAATATGGCTTTAACCCTCTTATTAACGTCCATAAAGGGCATGGCACCAAAAAGATGAAGAGGAAGATCTTAAGTTTTCCGTGCTACGCATTTAATGCACTGTTTTGAAAGATTTTAAAGGAGGTCTACTTCTGTCCCAAGAATGTATAGAATAGTTCTTAATCCAATGCTGCAAGGTGGTTCCTTTGTCTTAGGGATCAAGTCGAAGTCTCAGGGGCTCAAAACTTTGTCGCAACATCAGCAATATCCTCTCGGGCGTTGTAACGCAAAATGATGGGTGATTTTTTCCTAGGTGACCTTGTTGCACAATAACGCTTCTGGCATTTTAAATCTTTATCCAACACTGCTGCTTCAATTTCATAAACATCGTGATTGAACCAAACTAGACAGGCCATGTTTTTCTCGTCACGCCGAGAGTGCATGTAGCCGGAAGGAAAAGTCTATTTGCCCTAAGTTAAGATATGTATCCAACCAACGTGTGGCCTAAGTAGCATAATCAACCGTAATACCACTATCAAAATTCCAACCCTCATAGATAACCTAGTTACTAAAAACAGACAAATTTAGTAGAAAGGAATCATACAAACTACTTTGCAAACGTAAATGCGGACTTACATCATGGAAATTCAACTGCCGTAGTTCAATTAGAATCTGTAAATAGTGGTCCTACCATAAAAACATTGGTAGTTTACCATTTTTACGGCTTTTAAAGCAGCTTCTGATGTGCAGAATGGAAACTTAGAAGACTTGTTCCTTTTTGAAATTACTAAGAAAATACAATACGAACAAAACATCATTCAAAGCTTCTTCAGCTGAAGTAATTTCGCCGTACAAAAAAAAAACAGTTCAGCAGGAGAGCTAGGCAATGGTAAAGGAGAACACCAGCATCAAATGGAAAGAATCACAAGAGAAGAGTTTTGCAAGAGATACTGCAAGTTGGAGGCTTCGTAAATCTCGCCTTGGGCGGATCTAAAATTCACATTGTAAAGGTTGAGGGCCCCTGGCAAATCAGTGTACTAGTTGTTTCATTGATTTTGTGTTCAAGTCAAGTAAAGTTCATTTGTAGTTTAAGTAATAAGTCAAGTTTACATATTATTTTGTGTTATGTTGCATGTGTGTAAAATTCTACGGTGCTTATCGAATTTTTAGTTTAGTATTTGTTATTCCTCGTATTCTTCCTGGGGATTGAGGGGCTAAGTTTGTAAATGTTTTGCAGTACCTAACGTAAATGTAGTACCCTCAATTCTATCGTCCCGTAACGCAAGTGTAATTTTTATTATTTGTTCTAACGTAATATTTTTGATTGTCTCTTGTGTAATTTCTTTGTCCTTTGATTCATTAAATATTTTATAGTCAATTTAGTTTGGTCTGGTTATTGTGTTCAGTCCTTCCCGATCATATTTGTGCATTAGTGTTTTGTTAAAGATTTATGTGTAAAGTGTGCCTACAAGTTTAAGTATTTCAGTAAGTAAGTTTATTTTCAGACAAGCAAGGTAAGTTACATCTTGCGGCAGGATGCAGCTACAACCCCCTTTGTCTGAGCCCTATGGAAATCTTCTGTGGTGGGTCCTTCTTTTAGACCTTTGGGTGACTTTACGTAATACCAAAGTGGCGCTCAACATTTTCATCCCTATTACGACAACCCTTGTCGAAGGGTTTTAACGTTTCGCCCTTCTCCACTGTTTAGCTAACCGCGCGCCTAAGGGACTTTACCATATCCCCCTATAATATCGTAGTGCGAGTTTGACACGTGACAGTATAGTATTTTTTACATATTTCTGGATGATCGGTGGGTGGGGTGATGCCTTTTGGGACACTTAATTTAGGGCACAATGTATAGTTAGGAGCTTATTGCTTATTTGCTTATTTCTCAGAATAAAGAACAGAATCTAAGAGCTGGAAGGGATTATTACTTGCCATATATCGTATTGCCACGGGACCTACAGTTTTACCTCGTATCCGAACGAGGGCATACTTTCAGATATTTTTTTGCGTTAAAAATCTCAAGGACCTCAAGCGAGAATAGAACCTGAGATCTCTGTTTTATAAGGCAAGTATGCTAATAACCTTAACGCCATCGAGGGCCAATGAAAGAGGTAAACTTAACTTTAAAATAAAATGCTTTTTACCTGTGTGAGTCCGAATATGTCCCTGCAACAACCACGGTCTGGAAAAGCATTTCCCACAATACTGGCACTTGCATCCCTGATTATGAGTTCTAACATGCATGGAAAATGCAGGCATACTGACGTATAATTTGTCACAGTGAGGGCATCTTCTTGCCTTCTTATCCGCGGGACTTCTGTGTGTTTGCCGATGACGTGCCAAATTACTAGAGGTGCTGTAACGTTTGCCACAATCCGCACACTCGTGTTCATGATGTTCCGGTTGTAACCCATCAGTATCCACTGCGAGATTTTGTTGTACCATTGCATCATCATTCTGATTACTATTGTCGCAGTTTTCCGATAGTTTTTGGGAATTCTCGTTCTATAAACATCATGTATGAGTCTGTTGGTTTCTTTTTACTGTTACAATGGGTCGACTTACCTTGACTAAATGGGGCCTCAGCGCTCTGGAAGATTTATCGAACAGTTTATGGGTGTAGGTGTATGGGTATTCTTCATCCGTGGCATTAGGGTTGTTATTATTATTGTTAGGATTGGTAGAAAGGTGGGGGTGATCTAAAATTTGACCTGCAGCTGCTGCGAGGCTAACCTCGGCTAATTTTGTTAAGTTGTAGAGTTCATCCGGACATTCTGAACTGTTATCGGACATCTGCAGATCTGAAGTGCTGGGCTCGGCGAGGCTTACTATCCTTTCGGGACTTTGTTCTGCAAAGAATCTCTGTATTATTAATTATTACAAAAAAAATTCGAAAAATCTGCGCAAGAACGGAGTGGTTTTGTTTCGTAACAGACTAAACCAAGCGTTTATTCATCTACAGTTTATTAACCCACGAACGCATCCAGTCGAAATTTTGCTATCCATTAGTAATAGAAAAACAAAATTTTGGAAAACTTCCAAATATTTTAAAAATGATAAAAGTATCCGAGATTTCCGGTGATTAAACGAAATTTGTATTTTGAATAATGTATTTTTCAAAGCTTTTCTTTGTTTCAAAAGAAGCTTAAAAGCTGCTCCTTTGGAAAGTAGAAAGTTTTAAGCTTTGCATAAGAGAATAACAGATGAAGTTTGAATTTTAAAAGATTTTTATTGCAGAATTTGTCCTTGGCAATGTATCACACAGCATCATGGAATTAAACCAGAAATTTGTAGGTGTTTTGTTATTGATTTTTGGTTGATTTTGGTTTCATTGACGTAGAAGGCTCCATCATTGCGAAAAACTGTTGTTTTTAAATCTTTCTTGTACAATAAAGAAGTTCTATAATTTTATATGGTGTTTGCAATCTCTCAAACAATAAAAATGTATGTTTATTAATAGACAAAGTTTTCAAAGTATTTATTTTCATAACTCACTTAACCAAATAAACTTCGACATTTAAATTCCACTAATTCGAACATTTCTAATAATACTTAAAATTATCTTCGACGTAGTTGTGACAAATATTTTTAGGACTCTTTTAAATTGCACTACTAAAAGTTATTGAAAATGTTACAAAATCGAAATATTAATACTCACAAATTTCAGAACATAGTAAGATTTAATTGGGCGTAGAAGATACAGAAATAAAGCTAAAAGTGTTACTAAGCTCTGTTACGAAAGAAAAAAGCAAATTAGTCAATTTCTTTGAAACAAAACGCATGTCTCGAGCCGGAAGTAACCAACAAACAAACCAAATTAGACACTTTAAAGTTAAAACGCAATATTTTCTGCGATTTTTTCATAACTAACCTAGATCTTGGTTCTTTTTAAAGCAGACTAATATTTATTAACATCTTTTGTTCCTGTTTTTGTCCGTATTTCAATAAAGCACTAAACATATTCTTTTTTTACAAGAAATAATAATAATTCTAAATTACACGAGCCCTTTGATGCCTTGAAAACAAGGAATATTTTCAATGCAGCTTAATTCTCAAGTAGAATTCATACGTCATAGCGTCTCAGAAGTAGACTTGCGGTGGCCTGAGGTCTCAACGTACGTCATTAACCACCACGCGACTAGAATTTTTACGAATTTTAAAACTTGCGCCCCAGAAAACATCTTTATTGTAACAAACATCGCATTGGTTTTACGTCGTATCTGATAAATGCCAAAGTTTCCGATTTGTTCGCATTAACAATCACAGCTGACCCCAACCGGGATCGAAACCCAGACCTTTGGTTTACAAGGCAACCTTGATACTTCTCTACAACACCGGGGCCGACGCCGATACACAAGAGTATTTCCAAAAAATAGTACTAAAAAATGAGGATTATATCACGTTGATGGACAATAACCTGCATTTGTCATACCAAAAAATACACAAACCCTGGGCCCTGAAAGGAATCTAAAAAATACGGCTTTAAATGGTTTTCAAAGATTGTGGAATTAATTGCGATATTTCATTGCGTGATTAGCTATAAAGGATTATTTTTCATATTTAAGTAGTAGTAAAAGCATACCAAATAACGTCATTAATGACGCTTGTGGAACCAGTAAAGCTTCCAAATTTGCATTACACAAATCATGGCCCACTCTTACTTGTCAAATTTAATTGCTAGTAAAGTTTTAGATTTATAGCACTGTCGACGGTTGATTTCCTCTACAAATACAAATTTTCATTTCCAAAAACACCATTTGGAATCATTTCAATCACTTATGCTTCTTGCAGTAATTCTTTGTAATATTTATTTGTTTGGTTATGGCACAATTATTGTTTTTACTTATTTTCCTATTAGGTTTCTCTTCGACGATTTTTTCCCCATCATTAACCACTCTTTCTTTCGTTTTGTTATTTCCTTCTTCTTCGGCTCCCTTTCCTTCTTGTTTTACTGTTTTTGCTCTTCTCATCTTTCTCCTCTTCTTCTTATTATTTTTTTTCTTCTTTCTCTGTATCTTTCTCTTTCCTTTTCTTCTTGAAATTTTCTGAATTTTTAAGTTCTTCCGATTTTTTTATATTTTAATTCTGAAGTAATTTCATACATTCGTTAGTTTCTTCATATTTTATTAAACTTGTTTACTCTGTACTACCGTTTTGCCCACAACATTTGATTTTCTCGGTTTATCAATTATGCTTCCAGATTCTTTGGTAGTTCCTTTCTTCATACGTTAGAAATTTCTTTTTTGGAACTATTTAGGTATTCATTTGTGTTACTGTTGATGGCCACTTATTTATATTCATTTTAGATATCTTTTCAACGATTCTCTTTTTCTATAATATAATATAATAAGAAAGCCAGGTGGGGCTAAGGCAATACAAAATCCCAAAAGTGTTAAATATGATGTTAGATGTCTTAACAGACAACAACCTAATTTGATATGACCGGAAAATAATCCCGAACAAAAAGGTCCAGAGATTAATGCCAAACAGGCCAAGGACTCTTCAATGTCAAAAACACCAGGACATGCTAGCTTCCAAGCAATCGCTAACTTAATAGAAAGGGGTAAAGTAGTAACAGCAGTAAATAGCGAAGAAACCTACATAACAACAAGAATCTTCATGGCCAACTTGGTGTCTACTCAATGGACAATATGTCCAACATAAGACCAATATTTGTCCACTACAACAGGACGTGTTGTCCCAAGTTCATTCAGTTTCCTGCTACTCTTGTGGGGGAATCTTCTCTGCTTCTCATTGCTTCCCACGCCAATTCAATATGCTCTTTGTCCACCTGTTGTCTCGTGTTCTACCAAGATGGCCTGCTTAATTCCACGTCAAAGTTGCAATCCTTTCAGTAACGCCTTTGACTTTAATATTTTTGTCGTAACCACCTTCTTGTTACACCCATAAATTGCCATATGGGCTACTCTTAATTTATTTATGGTTTACATTGTTATAGTCGACGTTCCCGCTCCTCACTTTGTTACTGATTCCACGAATTGTTAAAAAATGGCATGAGACATACACGCTGTTATCAAAGGAAGACCACAGGCTAAGAGCTTTCGAAAGGAAGATATGAATAATTGGTTGGGACAACACCCAACAAGGAACCAGGAACAGTACGTCCGAAAGGAAAGCCCCGTATCAGTTAGACAATGCATACAAAAATGTTTGACGGTAGAAACTGGCGAAGGATTACTCATAATAAGAAGAAATAGGGGAAAAATTTGACTTGTTAAAACCCAATGACGAGAGTGAGTGAAGGAAGAATAGAAGCTAAGTGGTTTCGAGCGAAAGATACAGCGAAGAATTTTTGGATCAATCCTACGAACTTTTTAGACATTCATTTGCGTTAATGTTAATGGTCATTATGTTGTGTGTTCATAAGTTTAGTCTTCCTCTTTGTATCCTTCATATTGTTCTTGTTCTACATTTTTAATCCTTAACCAACCCTTTTGAGCGTTCAGTTGGATGAAGTACCGAAATAACAAAGGAAGAAAAGTCGGTCAACTAGTTGGCGTTAGTAAAAGCATTTCAGGTGAAGTAATTTCAAGGAAAGAATGTTTGAAGAAAATAAACAAAAACTCTTCGAGTTTTCACCACGTTCGCTTCGATTAAGTAACTGTGGGGTGACAGAAGGACGATTCCACGTAAATATAATAATTAAAACAGTTTGTACGGCATGGTAAATGTGTAAGTTTCTGATGTTAGTATTTGCGGGCCAAAAGCAATTATTTGGTAGTAACGCGGAGGCTCCGTAAGGTGTGATCGGCAATCTGCCAGTTTGCAACAAGTCGCTATTGGCACCAACAAGTAGCTGATATCCAATTTTATGCCAGCGTCCTTAAAATTTCAGCAGTTGTTTGATTTTACAACGTCAAGTTTACTTGAAGCTCCAAAAAACGTTTATTAATAGATAATGTTGACCCGATGAGTCAAGCCAACGGTCATCGACGTTACGCCAACTTTATACGGTTTGCATCTTGACTCACAACTATCGTAATGTATCTTCTATATTTCTATATTTATAACATCAAAAAGGAACAATCTCAATTTCGGACGATTAAAACAGTTTACTAAATTTGTCGATGATCACGTTTTGAACCGGGGAACATCACAACAAAAGAACAATGAAGCTAAGTTGTGATTGAAAACTTTTAAAGGTTACCATTTTGGTAATTTGCCATTATAAGATAAATAGGGCTTCTATATATAAAATTAATAGCTCGTTGGAAGTGGTTACTCCTGAACACCTTTGGCTTTATGTAAATATATCATCGGCCTCATTCATGGTTTTTCTTTACGGGGTTACATCCAGATCTCAGCCAAAGTTTAGTTTAGCTACAGGTGTTTTTCGTCAAACCTTTTTCATCGTTATAAACAGACTTAATGTAAATTAAAAACAACCTCGTAATTTTCCGGCTTGGTTCTTTTAGTTTCTTTCCAAGTTTACAACGTCGATCGTTAGCCTTTACTTAAATTTAATTTAATGCATAATTGCTCTGAATTTGTCCAGGGTTTGAATTAAAGATATTCTGAGTTATTACATCTAAAATGCAGGCGGAATACTATCCTAAATTCTCAAACGGAATTTTAAATCCCAGTCCAAATTGAAATTAACATACTGAAAACAGGTTTGAGCTTCAAATTCTGAATAAAACGACGAATTCAGAATTACAAATCTGGACTTTGATCTCAGGTCAGAATCGGACTTAAATCTTCAATATGAACTAACTTATATATTTCGAATTGAAATCGTAAATTTAGAGTTAATCCCGCTTCTGGATAACTGAAATTAAAACACCGAAATCAGGCGGAAGTGAGAATTACAGACAGGACCTGAATGTTTATTTTTGAGTCCAGGCCACAGGGTCGGACTATTTCGAATCGAAATCGAAAATTTAAACTTCGAAGCTCAATCCCACTTCTGTAGAAGCAAAATTAAAATACCGAAATCAAGTTTGAGCTTCAAATTCTCGATAAAGGTAGGAAGTCAGAAATACAGACAGGATTTGAGAATTTATTTTTGAGTACAGGTCAGGGTCGGACTATTTCGAATTGAAATCGTAAATTTAAACTTCAAAGCTCAATCCCACTTCTGAAGAAGCAAAATTAAAATACCAAAATCCGATTTGAGCCTCAAATTCTGAATAAAAGCAGGAGTCCAAAACTACATATCGAGACTTCAATGTTCAGGATACGATGTAAATTTTCAATCTGAATTAACTAATATTTCGAATTAAAATCGTAAATTTATTGTTCGAAGCTTAATTCCGATTATGGATAAATGAAATTAAAAAACTGAAATCAGGTTTAATCTTCAAATTCTGAATAAAAGCAGGGATTCCGATTTTTAAATCGGAACTTGAATATTCGTTTTTGAATCCAAGACAGGATACGATTTAAATTATCAATCTGAATCTATTTTTCTAGCTGAAATCGTAAATTTGAACTTTGAGGCTCAATCCTGCTTCTTGATAAGCGAAATTAAACTACTAAAATCAGGTTTAACCATTCAAATTATGAGTAAAAGCAGGAACTCTGGGTCTTGAATGTCCATCTTTGAATCCAGGCCAGGATAGGATTTAAATTTTCAATCTGTTTCAAACTGAAATCGTATATTTCGACTTCAAAGCACCTTGTTTCTGTATAAGTAAAATTAAAACACCAAAATCAAGTTAAAGCTTCAAATTATGAATAAAAGCGAGACTTGAGATTTTAAATCCGAATCCGATAGCTCAATCCCGCTTCTAGATAAACAAAACCAAAATATTGAAATCAGGTTTAATCATCATATTCTAAATAAAAACAGTAACAGTAAAGTATTAATTTGTGAGTCTTAGATTTAAATTAAAATACCAAAATCTGGCTTGAACTTCAAAATCTGAATGAAAATGGGAATTCATAATTACAAATCGTGGATTAAATGTTCATTTTTGGGCACAGACCATGGTAGGATTTAAATTTTCAATCTCAAGTAACTAATGTTTCGAACTGAAATCGTAAAATTTAGACTCAAAAGCTCAATCCCGCTTCTAGATAAACGAATCAAAATGTTGGCCTTCAAATTCAGAATAAAAGCAGGAATTTAGAATTTCAAATTGGGGCTTGAATAATCGTTTTTGAGTCCAGGATAGAATACGATTTAAATTAAAATACTAAAATCAATTTTGAGCTCAAAGTCTGAACAAACGCAAGAATTCTGAAATGCAAATCGAGACTTGAATGTTCAGTTTTCAGTCCAAGATACGATACAATTTAAACTTGCAATCTGAATTTAATTAGTATTTCGAACTAAAATCATAAATTTAGATTTCAAAGCCCAATCCCGAAATCAGAATATTGAAATTAAGTTTCACCTTCAAATTCTGAATAAAAACAGGAATTCCGAACTTTAATTTTCAATCTGAATTGAGCTATTTTTCTAATTGAAATCGTGAAACTCAATTCTGCTTCTTGATAAGCGAAAGCAAACTACTAAAACCAAGTTTGAGCTTCATATTCTGGATAATAGCAAGAATTCCGGATCACACTTGATTTTGAATGTTGATTTTTGAGTGCTGGCCAGGATAGGATAGGATTTAAATCTTTAATCTAAACTTAAGCAGGAATTCTGGATTACAAGACGGGACTCGAATGCTTATTTTTGAGTCAAGGCCAGGATAGGATTTAAAGTTTCAATCTGTTTCGAAATCATAAATTTACACTTTAAATCTCAATCCCACTTTTGGATAAGCGGAATTAAAATACTAAAATCAGATTTGGCATTCAAAATTCGAAAGAAAACAGGAATTCTGACTTACAAATTGTGACGGGAATGCATTTTTGAGTCCAGGCCAAGGACGGCTTTAAATCTTCGATCAAAATCAAGAATTCTGAATTACAAATCAGGACTCCAATGTTCATATTTTGAGTCCAGACCAGAGTACAATTTAATTTTTCGGAATTAAAATCGAAAATTTAGACTTCGAAGCTTAAATTAAAATACCGAAATCAGGTTTGACTTCAACGAATTCTGAATCACAAGACGGGACTTGAATGTTTATTTTTGAGTCCAGGCCATGCTAGGATTTAAATTTTCGATCTGTTTCGAATTAAAATCGTAAATTTAGGCTTCGAAACACAGCCCCGCTTCCAAATAACAGACTGAGCTTTACAAGCCTAATCTAATCAGAAGCCAACAGGTTGTGAAACAAAACAACTGTGAAATTCGATCGACATAATTTTATTAAAGAGTCAAGCTGTGGTCATCAGTATTTTAGTTAAAGATATCAATCTAATTCAATTCGATTTCTTTGATGGAGTTTCTACCAAGATAAGATTCGATTCGAGCCGAATTTTAGTCCGCTTTATTTCAAATATTGAATCCAGATTTTTTTGTTATTTCATGGGTATTTCAAGAAACACCATCGCAAATTGAATTTTGTATTATAAATCCGGATCGAAATTCCAGATCCTGTGTTGGGATCTCAAGATTTTTCAATCTTACTTGAACATTTAAATTTTGAATCCAAATTACTTAACAATTTTAATTAAAATCATTTCAAAGCCAAGTTTTGCACTCGAATTGCAAAGATGATTCGAATTGAATCCGAAGTTTTTAAATTCGCAACCGAATTAAAATTTGTATGGCCTTGGAGATTTAACTGTGTGGATATTTAGGCAAATTGAATTCAAAATTCCAATCTAAAATTCGAACCTTTTTAACTGGTCTTAATCTTCACAATACAAGTTTCGAATACCTAAAGCTACTTAGAATTTTGAATCCTAATCCAAATTTAAACTTTGAATATTAATTTCGGATTCGAATTCAAATTCGAGCTTACATTTAAAGTTCAATCCAAACTAATATTTCGAATTGAATACAAGTTTTGAACCTAAATCGTTCATAGAGCAAGACTGACTCTTACAGCCTTATCTAATCAGAAGTTCATAATAAAATTGACCTTCGGGTTCAGAATTTGGGATTTTACAATCCTAAATTTTTAGCTTTATGTAATTTAAGTTTCTACAATTTGGATTACAAAACTGACGTCGAAACCACTAAACCACTCTCTACGTTTATGCATTCGTGCTTCCGAATGCTATCAAATGCGTATTTTTCAGAACGAGTTTACGTTAGCAGATAAGTAATTATAAAGCAACTGACAGTTTGGCAAATAATATTTGTACGAGATGCACGAAGGTGAGAAAATCTGGCACGCAAAAACCTCCGGTAGTTAACACATCGTACCATAATCCTTGTAAAAATTTTTATGTACGCATCCATAAGCAAACACTTTCAAAATAACTCCACTATTTAACAACGATGATTGACAATCTTTAACTTTACTACATATTTTACGCAGGGCATGTGTTTACTAAAGCTTTTTATTGCTCCTTCTTTTTTTTAAGGAAGAACACTTAATTACGTGCCGACAGATTTAATAGGAAGAAAAGTGGATAAAAACTAACGTAATTAACAAGTACACGCGCCGGAAAATAATTGAACATTTTAAAAACACCCCGGGATGAGATTGGTTTCTATTTTTAATTTCGCTTTTGGTTATTGTAATACACTTGGAAAGAGTGAATTTTAGGTGGAATGAGTTTTAAAATAGCAACCCTATTATACTAAGGGGAAACTCCAGCTGCAGGAATGTCAACTTTCATGTGTGCATTTTTGCTCTGTGGTTGTGGTAAAAATTCCCAAACTATGAGATTATAAAGGAATCATTCACGTCTTGTGATTCACTTCTACGTGAAATTGGCCTAGGAATTCACAACAATTCTAATCTGAAAATTAGTAAAGGTGCTTTGAAGTCGAAATATTCGTCGGACTATTGAGCCAATTTTTGCTGTAAAATTTACTATTAAATCCTAATTAATCTAAATTTTTGGCTTTTTATAAGAATTTGCTAAATTTTAAATTGGGTCATTGTTAGCAAAGTTTGAGCTTAAGTCGGGGATGCTTTGAAAACGAATTTTATGTGAAAGATAGGTCTTTGAATCCCTCAATTTTAGCTAACCAAATGTTTGGATTTGCAATGAAAAGTTCTGTGACGAGCGAAATTTATCCTTAGAATATGAGCTTTTTAAAGTTTTCTTAATCACTCAGTCCCTCATCCAAAACAGTCGAAAAAATAATAAATAAATTCTTGAAAGATAACTTTACAAATGCGAGTCTTAAGAAGTTTTCAAAATCCCTCAATTTTGACCAAGAAAATTTAAATTTTTAATTAAAAATTCTATAACTAAGAAATTTATTCTTGTAAGATAAAATTTAAAATTTAACTCTGAATTTCGACCAAAAATAGGAAATTTATCCTTAAAGAATAAAAGCAAAAGTTTGAATTTTTAACTAAGAATTCTGTAATAAGAAGTTTATCCTTACAAGACGAAATTTAAAACGTAACTCCGAAACGTTTTCTGAATTCTGGATTCTGTCAAATAAGAAATATATCCTTAAAATCTGAACTTTAAAGTGTGATTATTAAATAGCTTTCTGAATCTCCCAATTTTGACTAAAAATCTTTCGAATTTTTAACAGAGAATTCTGTAAAATAAGATGGTTTTCTTTCAAAGATGAACTAAAAATTTAACTCCTAAAAGTTTCCCAAACCCCTCAACTTTGGCCAAAAACTGTTTGAACTAAAGTTTGTGAGAAGTTTGACTTTCAAAAATGTTCTAAATCCCTCAATTTGACATTTAACTAAAGATTCTGTAAAATAAGAAATTTATCCTTAAAGTGCAAACTTTAAAGTTATTTCCTGAATTTTCTGGGTCCCTCAATTTTAGACAAAAACGTTTGAATGTTAAAAAAGATTCTGTGAAATAAAGCATTTATTCTTAAAATGTAAACTCTAAAGTTATATTCTAAAAAGTTTTCTGGTTCCCTCAATTTCGGTCAAAAAACGTTGGAATTTTTAAACAAGGATTCTGTAAAATAAAGAAGACATTTGTCCTTAAAAGCTGAACTCTGAAGTTTGATTTTCAAAAACTTTATAAATCCCCCAAGTTCGGTCAAAAAACGTTTGACTTTTAAACCAACGATTCTATGAAATAAAACATTTTTCCTTAAAATGTTAATTCTGACGTTATTTCTGCTTCCTCATTGTTGGTAATTTGGAAAATCAGAATTTTATCCTTAAAAGCTGTACTCTAAAGTTTGACTCTTAAAAAATTTTTGAATCTCTCAACTTGGGCCAGAAACCATTTGAGTTTTCTTACCAAGGATTCTCTAAAATAAAAAACATTCCCTTACAAGCTGAATTCTAAATCCGGCAGTTTTGGCCAAAAAGCAAATTCTGCAAAATACGAAATTTATCATTGAAAGCTAAACTCTAATATTTGGCTTTCAAAAAGCTTTCTGAATTCCTCAATTTAAGCCAAAACCTTTAAATGTTTAACCAAGTGTTATTCAAAATTCGTAATTTATCCTTAAAGTGTGAACTCTAAAGTTTAGCTTTGAATCCGTTAATTTTGACCAAAAAACTTTCAAATTTGTAACCAAGGATTCTGTAAAATAAGCGGAACTCCAAAGTTTGACTTTTCTAAATCCCTTCAGAAGGATTTCGCCTCTGGCTTGGTTGACAAGTTGAGTTACCGTTACCTTTCTACCTCTTGCTAAAAGAGTTTCGCCTCTGGCGTGGTTGACACGTTGAGTTACCGTGCTCTTTTAGTGCTCTTTTTCTCCTGAAGAAGCCCCTTATAAAAGTGGGCGAAACGTTGAGTCTTGTCTCAAAATGACACGATCCCAATCCGGAAGATGTTTTGTTAATACTGACACTGACCGTGGAAGTCTTCGAATTCATTACTATATACCATGTAAAAAAAGAAACCTTCAGTTTGTAGTGTATGCTTTAGTTTCTCAAATTATAAAACAGCTAGTGTACTACGGTGATGACAAATGACAATTTAAAGTTAAACTAAACTACAGTATTTTTCATCTAGCATTTGGGTTGTGACGTCAACTTGCCCCGCCCAAAACCTGTATGGGTAGACACGCGTTCGTGCGTAGTAGGAATGAAAACCTAGTTTAGAAAGAGATGAAGTGTAGTTAGATTGTGAATTTATAAACAGCGCGTTGACGTCACAACCCAAATCCTAGGTGAAATAGACTGTAGTAACCTTCAAAGTTGCCCGTGAAGCCCTCCTCCCCTTTCATGTAATAAAAAAGCGATTATTACTGACGTGCTGAAGAAGAAATTAATAAAATTTAAGATTTAAATTAAAAGATTTTCTGAATTCTTCAATTTTGGCCAAAAAATATTTGAATAATTACACAATACAAAATAATGAATCTTAAATTGAAGTTAACCTAAATTTACTTTAAAAATGTGCCACTTCATGGTCTTTGTGTTTGTGTCATCAGTGCAGCTACTCATATTTACAGGCTAATTAATAATACATAGTTGCTGTCGAAATTTCGTGAAAGAACTGAAAACTCCACAACTTATTAAAAAAAAAAAATAATTAACATCGTCACACTAATGAAATTAACCTCCTAAATTTTGAAGGAAAAGGTCATTTAAACGAACGCAAAATTCTTTTTAACTACTAAAAAGACCTTGACTTAAATTTCCGAATATTATAAATAAAAGAATAAAGTAAATATTCTACTTCTATCTGAATCATTATTAGGTCAAGTGCGCACGTGCGTGGCGTTTTAATCTACTTACATAGTATATTACCAAAAATATCAGTTTGTTATTTTAGAATAATTCAGTCCAAACTCTGCTACAGCTGAAGCTAAAATACCTGTAAAAATTTAAGGGGTCTTTGTAGATTTGTGTTGAGTAATTTTCAGGAATTCTTTATTAATCAATTTAGTTGCAATGGCAAGAATGGAAAGTGTTATCAGACAAAGGTCAAGAAGTTCACAGAAATAAAACCTTCGTATTTGGCGAGTTTTAGCTTCAGAACTGAGCTCACATTTCAGGGAACGACACTTTCGTGTATCAATTTAAAGCATACTGAAATTTACTGATAAATTCAAACGACAGTGTTTTAGTAAATCAACAGTTTTAATTAAAATTTAATATAATATTATAAGTAAACAAATTAAAAACTGTAAATTTCTGATGTTAAAGCCTGACTCTTTACAAAAAAAAAAAAAAATTTCGGTAAAAAAGCCTTATCGAGGCTTGGTTTTATTATTATAAAGAAAAACAATTAGAAGTCGGGAAAACTTTCATGTTTTCCAAATTCCAATTGGCCCAACAGGCATGAAATCTAAACTGCTGTAAATTTCTGATTTTATGAAGCCTAATAATTTACAGAGAAAACTTTGGAATTTTTCTGAAATAAGCCAATATTATCGTTGCTTGGCTTATTACAAAAACCACCAATTAAATGTCGGAAAAACCCTCATGTTTTCCAATTCTCAATTGATTTAATAGACATTAAGTCTAAACTGCTGTAGTAAAGTTGTGTTTCTAAAACCTAACATTTTCCAGAAAAGTTTGACATTTATTTCAAAAAAAGAAGCTTAAAATATGCAGGCTTGGTTTTACTGTTATATGAGGATGAGGAACAATTGACAGTCGGAAAATCGTCATGTTTTCCAAGTTCTAATGGACCTAACCGGCAGAAGGTCTAAAAATCTGAAAATTTATGATTTTTGTTTTAAATTCCTGCATGGTTTTTTCAAAAAAAGCAAAACAGAGGTTTGGCTGTAATCTAATGTTTTTGGAGAAACAGCTGAACGTATAAAAATTTTAAAACACACAAAATCCCAGAGCTTTACTTCATTCAAAATTATTGCAAAATAAGTAGTTTCCCTTGATTTTCTTGAGTAAATCGCAACCTGCTTGGATTGAAATAAACCACAGCCTACTTGAATTGTAACTGTCTACCTTGTACAAGAAGTTTGAAGTATTTAAACTCGATTTAAAGAAAATTTACAGTAAATTGCTTGCTTTAAACTTCTTCAAATCCTGAAGTAACAAGTTTATAAAAGATTTTGTTAAATACATAACAACAGCCTTGAAAATGCAAAAATCTTCGTAATTTTATACAAACATCTAAAATAAATCTGAGAAATTACTTCCCCCACTTTTATATTTTTAATTTATTTAATATTTATTTAATTTCTAAGTAGATGCAATTCTACTGGTTAGCTTAAAAAAATGATTTACGAAGTCTGTTTTTGTACTTGTTTGATGATAACAAGCTCTTTGGTAATAATAAACAGCAATATTTGGAAACTATGCAACACTTTCAGCTCCTCTGAGTCAGTCTTCACTGAACTTTACAATCTTTCTTCCAAGACTCCGACTCTTATTAATTGCCATGTGACATGCACAACAATAATTTTAAAAAATTAGACTACAAATAAGTTACGCAAATGTTTTAACTAAAAAGTTATTAAATTAAGAAGAACAGATCAAATTCTTCTTACAACGAAGAATTAAGTTTCTGTTTAACTGAAAACCATTATCTTGAATTTTTAATTAAAACTAAAATGAAAACTGAAAGCTCACGCTTATTATCCTTTAATTAAAAAAAAAAAACATAGAAAACAAGCAGAACACTAACCTAAAATTAACAGTTAATACGAAAATATTTATTCCTTCCAGTTTTCCTATATTTCTTGAAAACTCAAAAAATTAACAACCAAAAAGGACTGTGAATTTATTCAGGATTGGTAATTTTCAGGGCACCTATTCGAAAAAACGTAAATTATTTAGATAGTTTCCATAATTTATTTAATGCATGGAAACCTGTAAGACTATCCATTAAATTGTTCCCGAAAACTTAAGAATAAAAACACCAAAAAAGGCGATTTTTGCTTCTTCCAATTTTAATTTTCTGGCCATTCTTCTCGATGTAAACTTAAATTATTTGCAAAGTCTGAATGATTTGCTTGTGGTACAAATAGTAGTAGCAGAAAAGCAAAGCAATATAGATTTCCTGAAACCCAAAAAGGACATATTTTTGCTTGTTTCAGTTTATTCAAACTTTTTAGTTTTGAAGCCATTTATTCTAAAGAATCTTAGACTACCTATTTAAAAAATTTTAAGAATTTTTTATTACCTACATCAAAGCCTGGAAGACTCCACATTAACTACTTCCTGAAATTTAGAAATGAAAGAACCAAAAAGGACTTATTTTTGCTTCGTTCTGTTTATCCAGGGTTTTTAGTTTTCAGCCCACTTTTATTTTTAATTGAAAATTTAATGAAACTAAAAACACGCTTATTATTCGTTAATTAAAAAAAAAAAAATACAGAAAAACAAGCAGAACCCGGACTTAAGTAGAATTAATAGTTAATAAGAAAATCTTTATCTCTTTCAGTTTTCCTAAATTTCTGGAAAAGAAAATCGTTATCTATTTAAAAAAGAAAATGATGCAAACTTGCACGTCCAACAGTTTAGTAGAACTGTTTACGATACAAATTTCTACAAATTCGTTTATTTGTTTAAATCCCGTTTCAACTATTCAAAGAAGATTAAAGGTTTTAAGGAACTGAGTGACTTAGTACAATACCCAATTCCGTAAACATTAGAATTCCTTTCACAGAGTCAATCGGTTGTATAAATTAAATTGCATAGAAACAGAACTTATTAATTTAGTTAAACTTTCCAGATTTGCAACGTTAATGAATTATTTAAGTCAACAATCAATTAATTTTGTCTTTTTGGGTAAATTTTTAATCGCATTCAACTAATTAAACGTTAATCAAACACTTTATCCAGCTAATCCAATTCAATATTAAAATAATATTATTTATTTAAACTTTAGGTATTTATTTATTTATTTGTGTTTATTTACAAGTTTTTAAAACATCCAACATGTTCTAATAATTCTGCATTTGGCAAAGAAAATTTAAAAACAAATACTGCCCAATCACAAACTTTTACTTCTTTTAATCTAGAATGTGGTAGTTCTAAGAAGTCGAATGAACCACCTTATAATTAAATTTGGCAAAATTCTGAATACAAATATAATTTCAGAAGTATTATTTGTCAGCCATTCATTATTCAGAACTCACTTTACATGGGATGCAAGAAGAGGAAGGAAGAATAAGACAAACAAAGAATTCATAAAGCACAAAGTTAAGAAATGAGTCTTCCGAAACATTACAAAACATTAAAACTTGTTGGGTTTTTTCCTTTTTAATTAAAATAAAAAAATGGAAGGATAAGAAAGAAGAAAAACAAGAAACTTATAAAAGCATGAAAGTAAAAAACTGCAACTAAAAATCCAGGAACCCTACTAATGGTGCAAAAAAGGTACAAAATCGCCTTCTAAACATGACAAAATAGCAAGACTTGTTTGCAAAATCTTCCCTCTTTAATTAAAATAAAGCAACAGAGCATGGGGGAAGAAAGAAAAAAGGAGAACGAAAACAAGAGAAATTGTAATTAAAAATTTAAGAAGGCTGGCTAAAGTATAAAAAATGCAAACAGTTCTTTTCCTTTTCCTCATTAATTTAAATAAAGGAATAAGAGGGAGGAGAAGAAGAGGAACAAGAAACTCATAAAAGCACAAAATTAAGATACTGTAACATTCAGGAAGCCTAAAAAGATCCTTCTAAAAGTGGCAAAATAGCAGGACTTACTTGGTTTGGGACTATTTTCCTCTTTAAGTAAAATAAAGGTAGAAGAAGAGGGAGAGAAAAAGGGAAACAAAATTCCCATAAAACTGCAACTAAAAATTCAAGAAGACTGTCAAAAGAAAAACTGAAAAAAAAGACTATCTATATTGGAATTTTTTCCTCTTCGACTAAAGTAAAAAAGAAATGGAAAGGAAAAGCAGAAGAGGCACAAGAAATTCGCAAACCAAAACATTGGAAAACATCAAACTCACGAAGGCCTTCAAAAATACAAGCTACTAAAGCTGGTTGAAGAATTTCCTTTTATTTAATTCAAATACAGGAGAAAAAGATGAAATAAAGAAAAGCCAGAAAAAAGGTCCACAGCATTAAAAAAATTCTTCTAAAGATACTTAAGACTTAGTTGGTTCCTCTTTACTTAAAACAGAGGAGGAAGAGGAAATCAGGAAATTAAGAAACTGCAACTATAAATTTAAGGAGACTGGTTAAAGTGTAAAAATATAAAAAAAAATCTTCTACAACCGAAGATCTATCGACCTCAACCTCAACAATATCGTATATCGTAATTAGCCTTTGCCAACGATTCAGTACTACTTGCTAATAACCAGGGGGACTTACCAAAACGATTTAAACATATGGAACACCGCCCCTTTAAACAGAAACAAAGATATACACCAACAAAAGTAAATGTATGATAATATCTAAGGAAAAACAACACTTAGTTTTACACTTTTACAGCTGAATGATGAAAGAATAGAGCAGGCAGAGGAGTTCAAATATTTAGGTTCTCTCATATCTGAAGACGGAACCTTTGATGCAGACATAAACAACAGGGTAAAGTCTGTTTTTTGCAATGAATAAGTGTTTTGTAAGTAAAAAGAAGTATCTCTGTCAACCAAATTAAGGGTGTACTTATAGTGCAGTGTACGTGCCAACTTTAACATGCGGATGTGAAGCACGGGCCTTAAACCCGAAACAAAAGAACCGATTACAAGCTACAAAAATGATATTCCTCGGTAGAATCGCAGGACGAAGGAATATTGACCAAATAAGGACTGAGGTTATAAGGAAGGAGTTGCACACAAAAATACAAAAACAACAGCTACGTTGGTTTGGTCACCTTGCACGAATGAAAGAAACAAGACTCCCCAGGAAAACGTGGAAGACTCAATTGCCACACAAACGAAGCAAAGGTAAACCAAGGAAAATCTGGAATGAGGGAATTTCACAAACCATACAAGAAAGACATGGACGTGGGAAGAAGCCGAAAAGATGACGCAAGATAGGAAGGACTGGAGAAAGTTTATCAACACGACAATCTCGACACCTGAAAAGGCACAAGAGTACGAGATTAAGTAAGTAATAAAGCAGGCGACCGAGGTCGACAGATGTATTGGTATGTTCAAACCGCCGTTCGCCCAATGCATCTTAACATATTCTTAGATTTAAGTTAGTATAAGTGTAGTCCCCGCAGTGTGGTTGGTCCTTTAAAATAAATAAGTAATAAAACAAAGGAAGGGAGGAGAAGAAGAGGAAACTACAAACTCGGGAAGACTTCCAAAGCCAAAAGTACAATAATCCTTCTACAACATAACAAAACAACAAGACCTAGTTTAGTAGTTTGGGAACTTCTTCCTGTTTATTTAAAATAAACGAAGAAGAGTAGGAGAGGAAGAAAAATCTTACAAAGCAGGAAATTAAGTGGCTACAACTAAAAATTCAGAAAACCTACCAAAACTGCAAAAAATTCCTTTTAACAATGGCAAAACAACAAGGCTTAATTGGGACAGAAGAAAAGAAAAAAGAAGAAGGACAAGGAACTCAAAAAAGCAGACAATTAAGAAATTGCGAAATTTCAAAAGCGCCGAGGATGCTAAAAATGAAAAAACAATCCTTTTACAACTGGCAAAATAGCAGGGCTTGCTTGGTTTGGACTTTTTTCCTCTTTGAGTAAGAAGAGGGGGAAAGAAAAAGAGAAACAAGATTCTCATAAAAGCACAAAATTAAGAAACTGCAATTAAAAATTCAGGAAGAATGTTAAAGGTACCAAAAACTAAAGTAAAAAAGGAATGGAACGGAAAAGCAGAAGAGGAACAAGAAACTCGCAGACTCAGGAAGGCTTTCAAAAATACAAGATAACGAAACACTAAAGGTTTGGTCGAAAAATTTCTTTTTCTGTAATTGAAACATAGGAGAAAAGGGTAAGATAAAAAGGGCCAGAAGGAAGGTCCACAAAATGGAAAAAATTCTTTCAAAAAATTACAAAACACTAAAGACTTAGTTGGTTCCTCTTTACTTAAAATAGAGGAGGAGGCGGAAGAAGAAGCAGCAAATTAAGAAACTGGCAACAAGGAAACTGGTTAAAGTGCAAAAAATATAAAAACATCTTCTACAGAGGAAAGAAGAGGTAGAAGAAAAAGACGAATGAGAAACTCAGAACAGCACATAATTAAGAAACCGCAACTCAAAGATCAGTAAGAGTGCCAAAAGTGCACAAAATGGAAAAGTCTGTTAAAAATTACAAAACACTAAAGAGACTTGGTTGGGATTTTTGATCTTTAATAAAACAAGGGAAGGAAAGAGAAGAAGAAGAATCTACAAACTCGGGAAGACCTCCAAAGGCAAAAATACAATTATACTTCTACAAGATATCAAAACAGCAAGGCTTAGTTGGGGAACTTCTTCATCTTCTTATTCTTCTGGCTGTCCAATCCATTAGGATTATTGCCAATCCCCTCATAGGGAGTTTTGATTCTTCTCTAGAGGTGGATCACCTCTCTTCTCTCACTATTTCATTACAGACTTTTGAGTGTCTTGGCATTTTCTACAACGTTTCTTCATGCTTTTCTATCCAGAATTCTTGCTCTTCATTTGTTTACTTCCACTGTTTCTATGTTTTGCATTACAGCGTCCCACGTTTCTTGAATGATTTCCAGTCGGTTATTTGTTTTACAACTGACTTTTTGGGACTACCCATTATGTGTCCAAACCATCTCATTACTTGTGCTTATTTCGTTCTCTATTTCACTATTCATTAATCTTCTGCGCTCTCCTTCTTGTGTTCTTATTGGTCCCACTATCATTCTTATTATTTTTCTTTCGAATCTTCTTATTTCTTCTTCCTCGCTTTTCGTGATAGTTTCTATTTCCATTGGCTACGTAACTAAATACTGGTCGAATTAGTGTTTTATAGATTTTGATTTTTTTGTTAAATTTTTCTCTTTAGTAAGTTCTTGTCCATTCCTCATCTGCATTCTTTCTTTCGCCATACCTCTTACATTTTTTATAACTGTGGTTCTTAAGTAGATAAAACCTGATAATTCATGAAAAGTGTGATTTACAACTTTAAGTGTGTCCTCGCCATCATACATATCTTTGCCATATTTCATGTATTTTGTTTTTCTTTCATTTATTTTTAAGCCGTACTTTTTTGCCTCTTTTTCTAATGAAATGATTTTTTCTTTAATGTCTCTTGGGATATAGCCAATACTGTCAAATTATTATTCCTTCGACGATCGGATTTGACCCCTTTATTTGAGCCTGAGGCCGTCCATTTTAACGAATACTTATGTATTTTTTAATATCATGCTTCTTCCTATTTAATTAAAATAAAGGAAGGACAGTAAGGGGTGAAGAAAAATTCAGAAAGCCTACCAAAAATGCAAAAAATTCCTTTCAACAATGACAAAACAGCAAAGCTTAGTTAGGGAAGACGACAAGGGAGAAGCAGAAAGGCAAGGAACTCACAAAAGCACAAAATTAAGAATGTACTAAAACTGTAGGAAGACTGTTCCGTCATCGGATTGTAAAAACACTACAGGCTTAATTGAGAACCTCCTTCCTCTTTAATTAAAGTAAAGAAGGAAGGGGAATAAAAACTCATAAAACATAAAATTAAGAGTCGAACCACAAACTCGGGACGAAACTCAAAAAATACAAACACTTCAACATTGAAACCTTGATTGGGGAACCTCTTCTTCTTTAATGGAAATAAAGGAAAAAGAGATGAGATTAAAAAAAACGAAGAAAAAGGGATTGATGTTCCTAAAGTTTTTCAGATTTTTACATACGTTGCAACAATTTTAAGTTGCAATAAAGTTCTTACAATAATGTTACACACTTTTTAGGGGTATTCTGCCAGTATAAAAAAGTGTGACTATTTTCGAAAAATGCAAGTTTCTTCTAAGAAATCTTAAATATCAAACTCGCCAACAACAAACTTTCAGCAAATATTTAGGTTATAATAACTGTATGTAAGGTTAAACAAATGATTTTCGAAAATTGCAATTTCTTTTCGAGTAGAGACTTTAATGCAAAGCCACGTTACAAACCCTTGCGCCTGAAGAAATTAAACCAAAACCATTTAAATCGTAACCTAAACCAAACAAACAAACCTAATGCAACAAGCTTTGTTTATAGCTGAAAACTGAAAGTACGGGATTTAAAACACAGGTTTGACCACCGTAAAACGATCTCACCCCTTTACTACGACAAACTTACAGTTTAAGCATTTACACGTTACAGCAAGGCTCAAAAATAAACCAGAGGTTTATGTAGCAAAGCGAAATGCTGTGGGGACGTTCTGCCAAAAATATTCTTTTCGGAATTTTGTGTACCAACATTGTTTTTTACAGCTACTGTTTCACCTGTTGCCTGTTCGCAAGGAGCGATTTACACAGTAAATCTTTCCAGAACGCTTTCAAATGGTTAAAAAACGCCCTGACTTTCAGGCGTATTTAACAGGCAAGTTTATTGTCAAAATAACATCCGTCAAAGTTTAACCTCAATTACAGGAAACTGTAAGCATTCCGGAAATAATCTAATTTAATTGTTTAATGTGCAATAAGCAAAATCCCAACTTGAATAGTTAAAGAAAACCAAGCAAAATGCAAGCTTACCTTTGTGTTCCATGTCTTCAGGATTATACCGGCGATGTGTAATAAGAAAAGCTCTCGGCATGTTTCCACGAACTTCGCGACGCACTTTTTACAAATATACTTTTAAAAAACCAAACCGATCGGTGTTGATTCAAAAAAATTATAATTCGAATGAAATTGAAGCCAACAGGTGTTTTAAAATTGTGACAGCATTATTAAACAGTTTGTTTATTTATATGTTTCCAATGGTTTCTAGATTGATGTGAACTTTTTGAAATAGAAACTGTGTGTGAAATTTCAGATGTAACCTAATGAATTTTGTTTTGAACTTCTAGTGTTTGCCAGAATGACTGGTGTAGAACTAAGTTTAAGAAACGTGGTAGCTGTTCTATATTTACAAAATCTTGACGCGTGCCAAGTTTCAGGCAGTAGGGGGATCTGGCCCCTCTGACCCTTTGCGTTTCAGTACGCCCCATTGGCCCTCCCGCACCGAGCTTATACTTGTTTTGGTTTTAACATGCTACATAATTGAACTACATTCGTGTTTTTCAGGTAATTAGCCTTTTTTGGTGGTTTAATAAGTCCGATGTTCTTTACTTGTATTATGCTCTAATTAATTTTAGTTACCGGGAATCTTCAGCCCACTTGTTGTAAGGATCGAATTCTGAATGTTCCGGTGTTAGTCAATAGTATAACTATTTTTAGAGTTTGGTGATTTTTGTGTTTTCTAAAAATTCGATTTATTTTAACCTCCAGTTCTTGATATCACCAACATCAACGGTTGTTTTTAGAATTTTTCAGTAGTATTCAGAACGCTGAAATCCAAGTTTATTTAGTAAATGCTGCATAAATAATTTTGGAAGTACCTACCTATCGATCAATGTCATTTAGTTAAGCAATAATACATCCTGAAAACCTGAATTCTCAAAAATATTACAATAAATTTTTAGCCCACTTATTCTAAGTATCGAATTCTGAAACATCATCCCAATGTTGTTTCTGATATTAGTCATGGTTGTGGTTATTTCTAAGAGTTTTTGGTTTTTTGTGCACTGAAGATCTGAAAACTTGAAACAAATCTAATCATTAGATGTTCGTGTTATTTTTTCAGGCAGTAATTTGCAAGAGCATCTTGAACGGAAATGATCGATGTTGTTCATCCTGAAATTTTCTTTAGAATTCGAAAACGATCAATATTGCGGATTTTTTTTACACATTTTTCAGTTTTGCTGAACCAGCTCAAGGGGTTAAACTGTTTTAAATATGTCTTTACTATTCGGAAACAAGCTTTAATTTTGTTATTATATTCTACAAATTTAAAAGAATCAAGCAGATTTTTGAATTTTCAGCTTGGCTTCAGAGACTCTTAAGAGTTTTGAAAAGCTGACTTAAAATTAATTAAAATGCCATGCTTTTAGTTGGTAATGGGCTCATGGGTATCACGCCCAATTGCTGAAAATTACTAAATACACCTGAAAAATAAATGCCAAGGAACGTTCACAACTAACGTCCAAAGAAATAAAATTCCCCAAACTTTCAGGTTTTAGCAGCAACGCCAAGATTCAATGTGAAGTCAGAGTTGCATCCAACAACATCCTAAATGTTTCCTGAAAAACTATTCGCTTTTCGAATTACTTAGGTTTTCAACTATGCTAATTTTTATTTTAACAAATAATTTTTGAAAACCCAACACCTAACTTACCTTGAGGTATCTTAGAACTTCCAGTTTTCTAATTAACAGGTTGACTGCCATGGCGGTCTTATGTGACCGTTACAGAATTCTAATGATATGCCATGGCGGTCATATATGACCGCTGCAGCCTTCAGTTATTTTTAGCCTACCACACAAAAATGACCGATCAGAGCGTTATTCTAAGCATGTAGGGTGACCGCTTTGGCATCTGGGGCCATACAGTGTTGGCGAAATTTTTGTTTACGTTTACAGCTATATGGCTATGTCTCTGTCTTGGCGAATCAATTACCTTTCTTTCTTTCGTTCTTTATTCATTGTAGAGAAAGTTATAAATCTAAGAGTAAGAGCCTTTTATTGAAAAAAAACATATGTATTACAAAACTAAATTCTATCATATTTCATAAAAAGTTCTTAAAAGCTGTTGAATTTCTAGAACACAAACGAGATACTATGAGGAATTAATTTCTATAGTGTAGCAAATTGAAACAGTCCAGGCAATATGGGTGTTGATTTTCACAATCGTTGCAGTATGTTGGTACTTTTTTAACTCGATTTCTCCTTGTATTTTTTTTGCATAATAACCTTTACAATATTGTCTCGTGTAAACAAACAGACCTTCTTTCTTCAAAAATGTATGATTTCTCATGCTCTTCCTCGTAGGAGTTTCTACTCTCTCTTCTTGTTCTTGGTTATCTTTCTCATCTGCGTCGTTTAATAATATTCTAATAAGGTCTTGTCTGAATTGCGTAATTTTAATTTTTTTATTTGCCATTTGATTGTAAACTATATGACAACCACCGTACCTAATAAAAATTCTACAGCCAGTTTCCTGTACCATTTAAGGGATCTTTGCAGAGCAGTATTATAGCTGGACATCTGATCTGATAGATCTATTGAAGACTTTGACTGATTGTAATCTATTATTGCCTGGGTTTTTTTAACTACAATATCTAATGTCTCCGTGGTGTGGTTGCTTGACAAAAGAAGGACATCTCTCTTGTCTCGCCACTTCATTACACATACTCCACGTTCGCTTTCCAGTCCTATTTTTAGTTTTTTTTTGATGACTTCTTTTGGATTACCGCTTCGATTTGATCTCAAAGTTCCGATGTAATATGTTTTAGTATCTAGTAGGATGTTAGTAAATCGAGGCTTGTGTAATAATTGTCTGCCACTAGCGTACGACCTGAATTGAGAAGATTTTGAAATAAATGTATTACAATATTAGTGGGAACAGAAGCATTTCCTTCAGTTTTCTCTTTTCCACCGTAAATCCTTATGTTCCATGTATGGCCATTGTTACTGCATTGTTTAAACAATTTTACTCCATATTTGTGGGGTTTCTGCGGAATTTACTGTTTTAGCAGAAGCCGTCCTTGGAAAGGAATAATAGATTCCTCCACACAAAACGTTCGGCCAGGGCTATAGACTATAGACAGCTTGAAAGTTTTTAACCAGCATATCCAAGAGAGGTTTTATTTTATACAGTCTATCACCTTATGGTAGTATAGCATTTCGAAATAAATCATCTCTGTTCTAATAATTTTCGACTGATGGCATTCGCACCATATCCATATGTGCGATAATACCTATGAACCGTAGAATTTCTTTTTTAGTAGTAGGAGTCTAGGTTCCTTTCTGATATCTTCAGTATCACAAAGGTCTGTGCTTGTACAATATGACCGCTAACATGTGACTGACATGGTACAACGGGCATAATAACCCAAGATAACTTATTTCTGTTTCTTTCAGTTTATTCAGACATTGTAACTTTCTTGCAACTTACTCTAAATACACTTAAATTATCACAGTTTGAATAATTTATTTGTTGAATGGATGTCTGAATAGCTAAGCATAAAATACTTGGTTTGTTTCAGTTTAATCGGGATTTTTAGTTTGCAGACCACTTTTTCTAAAAAAAACTTGAATCATTTGAAGGGATTCTGCATTTCATGAAAAATCTAAAATAAAAATCCAAAGAGAATTGCTTTCAGTTAATTCAGAATTTTTAGCTTTCAAGCCACTTTTCAAAAAAACTTTATTTATTTAGAAGCTTTCAATAGTTTATTTATTGTGCACAAACCTAAACAGCTGTGAATTAAATCTTTCCTGAAGAATGCAAAAAAATACATTATTCAGGAATTTTAGTTTTCTAGTCGTTTAATCTGACAAACTATTTGCAAATTTTGCATAATTAATTATTTGTTGTATAGATGCCTGAAAAGTCATGCATTAAATACCTCCTGATATTTAGAAAAAAAAAAACAAAAAGAATTTATTTTTATTTCTTTCAGTTTATTCGAGATTTTAGTTTGAAGGCCAGTTAGTCTGAAAAAACTTATTCTTTGGAAAAGTTTAATAATCTACTCATTAGGTACTTAAAAGCCGGAAAGGCGCTGGTGCTGTATTAAATATTTCCTGAAAACTCTGAAATAAAGAACCAAACCCATAGGTTTTGGGCTCTTGTTTTTCAGAAACAAAATGTTCAGTGTTGTAAATTTTCGAACTTTTCTTCCGCTTTTAAGTCTGTTGAATGAAATTCCAATGCCACAATAGTGAAATCCTAATCCTAATTAAATTCGGCAGTACATCCTTTTCAGCTTCTTTTTATCAGTATATACCTTTTTTAAAACAGAATGATCAAAAGTGAAATAACTATAAGCTGCATTTTAAGCAGCCAACAACCTGAAAATTTCGAAGGTTTTTTTTAACGGCGTTTAGCTTTCTAATTATGGAATAAATATCGGCAGCAACCGAATGAATGAAAGATCTGAAAAAACAGAAAAACGAAAAAATAAATTGCAATAATTTCTCATAATACATCAGCGAAGGCGATTGCCAAATCCTTGATATGATTTTTTAAGTGGCAAAGCACCGTAATGACGCAAAAACATTCTTCAATGTATATTTTGAAACTTAACGGCGTCATCTGAAAATGTTAAGTTTAACCAACTCCCGCTTCCTCAAAAATGTATTTTTAGAAAAGCAACTTCAGCTTTACCAACCATAAAGTTCAAAGTTCTGAAAACAGTGTGTGATTTTGCGCACCTGTTAAAAGATGATACATATAACTGGCAAGAAGTCAAATCAGAATACCCTGTTTTCTTGTGACTAACAGTTGTGATGAATTTTCAAGTGTTTAGAATAGCTTATTTTTTAAAGTGGGATAGTTAATCTTTGAATAATTTGCACGTTCATGGAACCAAGTGGTGATTTATTGTGGCACACTTTTTCGATGCTTCCGATTCTTTGAAATTTGAATGATTTCAACTTCCCTGGGAATTGGGATAATTAAGGAATTTATAAACATATTTTCGTAAAAAATCAACAGTTGGATCGTATCTCTTTAGCAATGACTCAAATTAAAAAGTCATGTGATTCCATTTTACTGTTTCAGCAAGCATGCCAAAATTTAAAAGCATTTTGATACATTGTTTTAGCAAATGGATGTTTGTTACATCGCATTTTTCGTTGGCAAATTTAATAAATTTTCCACTGAAAAATTATCAACCTAAAAATCGTTTGGCTTATGTTTTATTTACATAACAATTATTTTGACTGCAACAATAAGCGTTCCTATTTACAAACAAATCTAGTCATGAGGAAACAGAATTCCAACGATTACAAAAGCAGTAAACAGAGTTATGAGAATTACTTCTGTGATCTAAGTATGCTGGAATAACTTTGCTGTTGGGTTTTTTGCAATAGTTAATGTTAAAGTAACGCACTTGTTTTAGTACAAAAAGCTGCCAGTCACTTATTTCCAACGTACATGTCTCCCAACTTAATACAGAGTTCTTATATCAAATCAAATTTTCAACATTTGTTTATAAACCAAAAATTTACCATAAAATGTTAAATAGTCAAATACACATAGTTTTAAGAAACATTTTAATGGTTTAGTAAGAAATCCAGGGCCGTACTAAACGGAGGTAGAAGGCGTGCAAAGCAAGGATCTAAACAAAAAAACTTATATGAAATTCCCCTTTAAAGTAAACTAAATAGTATTCCTACAGAAATAAGTCGCAGGGCCTAGCATAATAACTTACAAATTTCTAAAGAAATGTGATATCAATTAGAGTAATTTATTATGTACGTATGTATTCAGCTTTAACAGACCATTAAGGTCCATAGCTTGTCGAGGAGGACACACCGAACCTGGTTCGGGTCACCCGTCCAAGTTCTAACCATGTGCATCGATGCTTAACTTTGCAGAGCGATGCGTCATACCAATACTCACTACCGTACCACGTCTCCCTAATTTATTATACTCAATATTTTATACAGATTTTTTAGAGAATCGTGTCCCAACTCTGTATTTAACCCACCAACCACCAACATTGCGCATGGCGACTGGTTCGACGCCGAAGCTGCAGAGGCATCCGCCAGAAAGAACGATGTTTACAAGAAAATTCTACAGAGAAGTAGAACACGGCCAGCAATAGAGAACTACAATACTAAGAAGGGAAGAGAAAAGAACACATAAACGGAAAACAAGGAATTTGAGAGGTAGAAGAGAACAGAAGCAACAACGAAACCACGCTGCGTAAAGACTACAAGCGTAGGGGTAACATGTGCTATGACAAAGAGGGAAATCCTATTAGTGAGAAAAGGTCGGATAAATGAAAGGAACACTTCGATGAACTCCTGAATGGGCAGCCCAATGGCATAAACGAAGAAGATCCCAATCTAGACGAGGGTGGGGGAAGTGGGGAATAAGTCTCCAAGGTCGGATGGAATTCCAGTGTGGAGGCCAAAACTTGCTAGATGCAATACACCATCTAATGACAGATATATGGAATACGAAGACCCTGCTTGAAGAGTGGAATTTGGGGCTAATTTAACGGTTACATAAGAAGGACGATCAACTTATTTGCAGCAACCATAGAGGCATTACTCTGATAAACATGACGTACAAAGTACAGCCTAGCATTCTCTGGTCAAGGCTCCAACCCTATGTTGAAAATACAATCGGAAACTATCAAAGTGGGTTCTGTAAAAGCAAATCAATCACCGACCAAATATTTTCTCTTCCCCAAACCCTACAAAAAAATACTGAATTCTCCATTACGACATACCACATGTTCATTGGTTTTAAATCCGCATATTGTAACCAGGATGAATGAAAAATATTAAGCGAAGTTTGAATTGCATTCAAGTTATTCAATTCACTAGTATGACGTCATTCGATCAGGTCGTTCACTGGCAAAGCTGCACGCGCCCTGTCAAGGTTGCATCTTTTAATGCATGTATATGGAAGTGCAATAAACGGTGAAACCTGACACCTAGTACGTGCTTATATGCAGTTTTTCAGTTCCCATGCGTCTAAGATAAGATACTAAATATTGAGTGAAGGGGTTCAATTTTCTGTAAAAAATCTAAGCGAAATCACATGAAAAACATGGTGTATATCCAGCCATCAAACAAGCAGTACCTACGGTAAATCGATACCCTTTAAGATGAGGTTCCCGTGAATACACGTAAGATTGTTTTTATATTTTAACTTAACTCTAATTTAGAACTTGTAAAATATTTGTGTAAATTATTTAAATTCGTTTTATGGACTTAACCGTTTTAAATGTCATTGGAACTTATTTCTTAACTGTTAAAGAATTTATTTTGACTCTGGACTTAGCGTAATTTGTGTCGATTGGGACTTTTATAATTTTGTATATATATTTAAATGTAATCAGATCTTAGAGTAATTATTTATATTTGTTCAGTTTGAATTTAGACTTAGAACCAATTATATTATTTTGTAAAACTAAAGCACAGATATGAAATACATGAATGTTAGTTAAATTTGACTTTGAATGAAAACCTCTCGTAAAAAGCCAAGCAATATTCAAGTGGCGACGTTGGTCAAAGACTAACTTATTTATCTTAATTTCTAACAATAAACCAACCAGAAACTTCGCCACAATATGATAGCGTGATAAGAAAACAGCTGAACGAAGCAATAAGGCAACTTAAAGATACCACCTAAATTAATCAGGTTAGTAAGAATGACGATGGCCAAATCAGAGTGCTCAGTGTAGATTCAAATGTAGTTGTCAGGAAAATAACAAACAAAAAGAGGAGTAGGACAGGGAGACGTGTTGGTATGTCTCCTGTTTAATATAGCGCTAAAAAAGGTTGTTTGGGTTTCCCGTATTGTTACGAAAAACTTATCAAACAGATAATAAAAAGCCAAAATACTTGTAACGCTTTATTTTATCGGACTCAAAGTACGGCGCGAAGGCCAGGATTCCAAAAATAATTACAAAAAAATTAAATTATTGATTAGATTTAATCACAGACTTGACAAGATTTAAAGATACACTAAAATTCAAAAAATAATGCTGAAGGCTTAATAGATAATAAAAATCAAAGTTACAACAGCTGAAGGCTTAATAGGGAACGCAAGGAATATCTGAAAAACAAATTCACCCCTAATGGCATAAACGTTTATCTCATAGGAATGAAATTAGTGGTAAAAACCCAACTAACTCATTCATTGCGGAACCTTTTTAAATATGAATATAACACATAAAATATCAAAAAATATATATATAGATCTAGAAAATATCCAGAATAAATAGCAATAAAATTCTAAATAGCAAAATTTAAATTAGTGCATTCATTTATTAGGAGTGGAGATCTTAAGTCCAAAATTTGGACCAAAGCTTGGACAAATCGATATGACTTTTCTATAAAAACCTACTTTCTTTCTTTCTTCTTTTTGTCTCTCTTTCCCTCTCTTGGTCGCTTCTGCGAAATGTTTGCTTAAAATTGTTACACAAAGATTTTTAGAAATTAATGGGGATTTCGTTCATTTCCTTTCTTAATAATTGCCCTTTATTCTTTTTTTTTTTCAGTTCCTGACTATCGCCCTACGTTTTTGACAGAAATAACCCAACTAATTAAACGAATAAATTCTGGTAGTTAAGCGCGTTTTTTTCTAAGTTTCTTAGCCATAAGTGCCTTTTATTTTGCTAATAAACACAAAAGGGAAAACTAAATTGGCTGCTTCTGATTCAAAATTATGCACAATTTTCAAAAAGTGTTTTTCCATAACTTACACCGACAACAAGTAAATAAATAAATTCACATTTACCCATAATCCCAGCAGAAATGTTCAGTTATTTTCCCGAATGGTGTAACGTAAAGCTATCCGTGTAATTTCCGCCAGACTAAAAGGCGATATATAAAAATCCTAAATAATCCTTTCATCTGATCCTAAAATAAAATTTGGTGTCCATGCGAATCAGAAAAAAAGTACGTTTTTAGTCCTGAAGTCTTTGTGATGTGAGCTGCACTTTCCGTTCATTGCTTTCAGCAGTAACACGTGCGACAGGAATCATGGTCGACGCTGCTGAATGGATGCCTGCGTCGTTACTCAGGCTGGCTATATTTGGCACAGGAATGCGTCGGGACGCCAGCGGCGTCTGTGGTTCTTTGGCTAACAGCCATCAACCACCTCCTGCTGCACTACCTATCCTAACTTGCACCCACTGACTCATCAAATCTCTCTTGTCACTTTTCGACCATGATTTAGAAAATTTTCTGGAGGTCCTTCGGGAATTTACGAGTTAAATTAAATATAAACGCACAGGACGTTCCAGTGACTTGTACGAAACTTAATCCTGTTCTTAATTTAATTAAAAACTCTTTCGGTTTTGACCCCACTTTTTTCATTCTTTATTCGACAAAAACCATATCAAGCCCAGAATAAATTCTTGTTTTGTTGGGAACGCACCTGGCAAATAATATCATTGCAATAGTAAATTAGGTACGAAGGAACATTTTCTAGTGGCGTGACTCAGACTTGTTGAGACTTTAAAACACGTCTGGTTTTCAGAGCACTTTCCTTCACTGTAAATATATTCTTGGCACAGTTGCAGTACTTTTCTGACATCTTACAGGCGGTTTTCTCGAGATTTATTTCGAAAGGATACCTTGCATCGGCTGATCTTCCTTAGTGACTTCGCTTCTATCCAAGAAATTATTGTGTAGGTTTCGATTCGCCCAAACAAAACATTTAAAATTGTAGAGGTTGATCCAACTATTTGGTTATTATAAGAAAACTGACTAATGGTTGTGTTTTATTTGAAATCTTCTTTGGAGTAATTTTTGAAAACTGTTATTTAAATTTGGTCTTTCCTTTCTTCCTTTAATTTTATTTTTGTTCACTCGTACACACTTCGTTTCTGGCTTGCACTTCTGCCTTCTGCATTAATTTACATTATCTTTAACAGTGCTAAGAACTTCTAAAAAAGCAGAAAGTTGACTTCGTCAGTTGTTATGATCTTAACGAGAATTTTAAGAAGCTTGGCATTTTCAAAAACTTTGCTGGTTGTCATTGCAACAGATACTCAAAAGCCAAAAGGTTATCCGTAAAATCTTAGGAAGCAGTGGGAATTTCAAATGTTTTGTCTGTAAAGAATAGCTCGAAGATTTTGACTTCAAAAGCTACCTGGCCAGAGTTACAAGTGTTGCTCCACCCACAAGACAACAAAAAAATCTACCACAAAACTGAAATAAAAATGCAACTAAAAATAGGTCTTTAAAAAAATATTTCGAAGTATATTTGCTTTAAATTACACAAAAAAAAATGCTGTGAAGAAAGCTTAGAAGCTCCTTTAAAGCAACCCCCTTATCAACACCCTTTATATAAAAAAGATCCTTTCTGTTTAACTAATGCGAGAAGCCTACACAAATGAAACCCAAAGTAACAAAAACAGCAAGTAAAATTTCGAAATATAAACGATAACATGTTTACCTGCAGGGTAACTTAATCTCATCCACTTATTTTTATTTTTAGAATTATGGGGAAGTTCCTAACGCCTTTCTGTTTTTCAAATTTTTCAAAATAGCTATGACTTATAGCGTAATCCGCAAGTAAATATCCAAGCAAACACATCCTACTTTATTTTAAAAGCTCCAAACCAAATTAAAGGTAAGTTTTTCGAAATTTTGCATTTCTGTGCTTTTAATAATCACAAATAAATGCGGTGGGTTAAATTTAAATAAGTGTAAATAATCTAAACGAAATTGTGAGTAGGAAGAACATAAATTGATTTATTTATAACGAAGTTGATGGGAATGACGATTTAAATAATAGGTTTTACAAAGACGACGAAAAATAGTTAAAATAATTATAAGATTTATTCATTCTACAGGAAATAAACCAACGATTCGGTTCTTAAATTGGAGATAATAATATAATAATAATTATAAGTTCCAGCTTCGGGCAAGGGCCTTCCCTTTTTTGCTCTATGTTTTCTTGTCTGCTGTGTGTACGTTCCATACAGATCCATCTGCTTTGTTAAGTTCGTCATCCCACCTAATTGATGGTCGTCCTCGTCTTTGCTCATCTCTTCGTGGTTTCCAATTTGTCACGTCCATCTAAGATAGAAGTCGACTTCTCTCCACGAAATCTTCTATTCCAGTTCGTTTTCTTATTACTTTAACCGGCACTCTATCTATTCTCCGAACATTGACCGTTCAATTCTTGTTTGGTTAACCTTTAACATGTTTATGTAACTACACCATACGTAACATGAATTGAACACTTTTTGTTTAATTTTCATAAAGGTTTTTGCTAAACATAAAGTAACCATTACAAATACAATTATTCAACACCATGTCGGAAGACGTTATAAATGAAAGATTTTGGTCAAGCAAAGGTTCAGAAACTAAGTAAATTACTCAAGGAACTTCTCCGGTCCAGATATTGACAGTGACCATAACATAGTAATAATGAAACACAGACTCATCAAAAAATTAAAAAAGAAAGAAACAATGGTATGGAAGCCAGACAAGTTAAAAGATCAAAACATAGCTAACAAGCTGCAGAAAGCAATCAAACGAGAAGTGACTAATAAAATAGAGATAACTGACAACATTGAAGATAGATGGAATAAGATAGAACAAAGAATAGTAAAAAGGATTGAAGAAGTAATATGCACAAAGAAAAATCACACTAAGAAGCCATGGATAACAGCAGAAATAATGGAAATGATGGATGAACGAAGAAAGTATAAAAACATGAATACAGAACAAGGTCGAGAGAAGTATAGAGAGTTAACAAGCAAACGAAAAGAAACCTGTGCTGACATTCAACAAGATATCCATAATAGAAAGACAGATAAAACACATAGGAAAATTCGAAGCTTCTACAAGAAAAGAAAACCCAAGTACCATGACATACACAGCACAAATGGATAACTAATAACACAAAAGAAGTCGTACAGAGATGGAAAGAATATTTAGAAGATCTGTACAAAGAAGAAGAAAGCAATCCTTTAACTGAGCTCACAAGAAATTGCAGTCACCAAGATTTTATACCTATACTGAGATCAAAATTTGATAAAGCAATACAAGATATAAGAATCAATAAAGCCACAGGCGTGGATGGCATCCTCAGCGAAATACGTAGAAGCTTAGACTAAGATACGCTGAAGGAACTCTTCAAACTTATTCAAGACATACGTAACGCAGGACAAATCCCAACATATTTTACTAAAACAAAGACAGTAACAATTCCTAAAAAGACTCTATCACATAAATGTCAGGAATATAGAACAAATAGAAAATAATTTGTCTGATGACCAGTTTGGTTTTAGGTGTAACACAGGAACAAACGAAGCTATTCTGGCACTAAGACTGATAACATAAAAAATGATGGGAAAAGTACAATTAGATATGCAGATGACATACCATTACTTGCTGAAATAGAAGAAGATCTGATAAGTGCGATAAAAGAGATGGGTAAGATATTCCAAAACAAGTATAACATAAAAATAAATAAAGACAAAACCAAAGTGATGGTATGTTCAAAGAATAATATAATAATGGGCGACAATACTGTAGACCAAGAGAACATAAAATCGGTTAGACAATTCCAGTATCTAAAATATCTATTATACAAGACGGAAGAAGCACCAAAGAAATAAACCAAGCAAGCGAGCCTTTTACGACAAGAAAGAATAACTGACGACCAATGGGGTATCGATAGAGGCGAACAAATAATTTATTAAAATATACATGTGGAGCATAGCTCTGTATGGTTGTAAAACCTGGACCATTGAAAAATCAGAAAGAAGAAAAATAGAATCTTTAGAAATGTGGTGCTATACAAGAACTTTAAAAATATCCTGGGCGCACAGAATGTCGAATGAAAGTAAAAGAAAAACGAATGATATGGAAACACATAATGAAAAGAAGATCAAAAACAATAGGACATATCTTGAGACACGATGGGCTACTGAAGACAATCATTGAAGGCTTAATATAAGGGAAAATGTTAAAGGAAGGCCACACCTTCAATACGCTACATAAGTAATTAATGACACAGGAAGTAGGAACTATGACAAAATGAAGGCTTCCAACAGAGTTGCGACAAATCAGTCCCTGGCCTAATGATCTTGGAGGAAAATGGATTTTTGTTTGAAAGATGTGTTTTAGTGACCAATAACACTTCCAACCTAAAGCAATTCTGTTGCTGATTTCTTTTTCCATGTTATTTTGGAATGAGATGTTCTGATTACTTCTAGCCCCGCTTCCTCACTTGCTTTATTCAAATCTTCTATCATACTGTTCCCCAATCACCTCACACTCCTCACAGAGGACGACCAATCAGCTGGCTTCCCGCCACTTGAAAGGTATATAAGCAGGGGCTTTCGACCGGGACAGATCACTTCCAAATCAGCTCCCGTCCGACTTCCACATCAGCTCCCGTCCGAGTTCCATATCAGCTCCACATCACTTCAACTCCTTCTCTAAGGATCTTCGTGGTATTCAAGAGAGGCCTGAATATCACTTCCTCCGAGGCACACCGGTTGACGTCCGTGATCCCCTCGCCTATCCAATTCCTATACATCCATACCTATTGTACTGTGTCTCAGCCTGTATGCTTTGTGTATATAATCAAATATAAATCTTTCGTATCTTTGTATGGTATCTTTCTTGCCGAAGACATCGCCGCCAAGCTGTTCCCTTGGCCACCCGCAACGCCGGAGGTAACAATACGAGACACCACATCTTTCCTAGTTTCCGCTACCACCACATCATCTGCAAATCTTAAGTTAGCCAGTTTCCTACCTTCTACATTCAATCCATACTTCTTCCAATCCATTTTTCTAAATATGTATTCTAGTGCTGAGATAAATAAAGTCGAAGATAGAGGATCTCCTTGTTATATTCCTCTGCGTATTCCAAATTCTTGTCCAGTCTTGTCCAACTTAATTTTTGCAGTAGCATTCTCATACATTTGTATATCCATTACGTATTATATTTTGTTTTTATTATTTGCTTCATATATTTGACATTTGACATTAATAGTGAGGTTGGGGAGGATTTGGCCTTGTGGCCAGTTTTCTGGAGAGCTCTATTTCATTTGTCCTGTTATAATTGTTATCTCTTTCCGGGAGCATGGATTGTCAACATTTGTGATAGATTATTTTTGATCGCCGACAAATCTTAAGCTTGAGGTTTATAAATGCCATTTAGGTTCGGCTCTCGTATTTCTCAAGTTTCGATTTGATTTTTCAGATTCCCTTGCATTTTGATTTTGATCTGGTAATCGCTGGATATTCTTTTCTTACTGTTTCTATACTGATTTCCTGACGTACTACTTTTTATTTCAAACTGTTTGTTTACTAAGACTCCACTACTTTCCTCTGAGAACATATTTTCCAGGTCTACAGTGTAACGTTTCTTTATTATTTCGCAAACTGGGCTCATAACCAGTTTGCTTTATTTGTTTGCGAAATTTCATTGACCTTTCAGTGAAATCTTCATCTAACTAGTATCCTGTTCCTTTTAATTTCTTCTAGTTTTTGAGTAATTCTCTTTTTTTGGTCGAAGACATCATAGAAATTAATATAGGCCTGTTATATCCTGGTTTATATTGTCTTAGTTTGTTGATGTAGTCCACTTCTCTGTGCACATCAATGTTTTCATCGGGGATTGCTAGTACAGATTTTGTTTTTTGGAGTAATTGACCTTGGTTTTCATTTTTGTCATTATTCACGCCTTTACAGACTAAGTTTCTTCTTTTTAATTCTATTTCGAAACTTTCTAGGCGTATCTGTTATTTTAGAATTGTATCCTTCAGCTGATTATTTTTATTGGTTCGTTGTAGTTCCGCTTACGAATTAATCAAATTGATTTCACAAGTGATGTAAAAATCTGTGCAAAGTACATACAATTTAACAAAAAACCAAAGGTTTTGCTTTCTGTCCATTAAAAAAAAAATAAATGCTGTTTTTTGAAAATAGTAATCGAATTTTTAAGCAAAACAAATTTTAGAACCTTTTTGAATGTTTATGTTGCCGAAAATTTACTTTATTTTCAAATTCTGAAATTCTCTTTTAACTAACACAAAGTTAACAAAACATCATCTCAAATTATTTGCATCAGAGCAAAGCCAAAATAAACCCCAATAAAACTAATGGATTTTCCATTCCACAAATCATAAATTTAATTGCTTAAAACCGAAAACCATATTTAAGTTTCGGAAGTAAATCTGTAGACAAATTCTCAGACGACAATTCCGACATTTTGACCACTTTTACTAAAATAATTGAGGGTGAATTGTTCATGTGGGGGCAAATGTCGGAAGTCAGGGGTTGGACTAGACAAGATCTAGACAGTCCAGGTGGAAGAATCGGTCTAAACAAAAATAGTTTATTAACATTCAACAAATTAAAAAGGGACGTAAAAGGTCGTTGGGTTTCCCAAAAGGGAAAAAAGGCACGTGCCTTGTGATCCCCTAATGACCGACCCTAACCTGCCCTTATGCTCTACATGTGACTTTTAACTTCACGAGTTCACAGTTGTTAGGTAATTTTAGTGCTGCTTTAGTGTTATTTTAACAAAGCATAAGGGTTTCGGTGAAAACTGATTTATAAAACAAACTTGAATTGAGAGACTTTTAAAATTATTAGCTTTAAAATAAAATAAACATGAAAACTAATAAATTAACAGCATCTTAGAACATTTTCTGAACGTTTGTTGTGGCAAAGTACCACAGAAAAGTATATTAAAACGTTTAAATCAATAAAGTTAAAGCATAAATGTTTTGCAATGAATTTTAATTTTTATATCGTCTTTGCTACGAAAATTTTTCGAGTAAACTTCGAGTTTAACACGCGATATCAGAATATCTATATTTAGTATTTCCCTTCATTAAAATACCGTTTATTTGAATTGCTCCTAAAAGCCAAAGAGATCTAATAAAAACCCACCGGATACCTTTTGATGTTTTAAGGTTTATTTACTAAATATAACGCATGGAATGACACTGAGCTTGACTTCACCTTAGTAATTAAAAAGACGAAAAACGACGGGCGTTTTTCTTATCGTTTTATTATTTTTTGAACCAATTCCAAGGGGATTAATTAAATTAATTGGACATAACTCCAATTTTAGTTTGTTTTTGAAGTTTCTTTTTGTCTTGAAACTATTGTTCTGGAAATTGCATTTTGTCAGCTAATAAATAAATTATAATAATAACCCGCAAACACAAGTTTAATATTTTGAGTTAGAATACAGGAATTTCCATCATCAAAAACAGCTATGCCAAAAAACCACTTTTGCATATCTTCTAAGTTTCATATATATTTTTTTAATTGTAGGGTTATAACAAAACTTCAAAGGATATTAATTAACCGTGAATCCAAAATACTTGGGAAATGAAGAAGATTAAATAAGGAGGAATATGAAGAAGCCAACATTTTTAATAAAAGTAAAAGGATGGTAAGAACTCCATGTTCGACGAAAATGAAATATTCCGCAGATAGATGGTTGAACTGAAGGTGATGAAAAACCTGATAGTAAGCGAAATAAAACAGGCTTAACAGGGATAGCAAAACTAGATATTAAGCCAAAGTAAAGGCGATAGGGAGCCAATTAAAAATTGATCAAAAAATAGACAGCAAACATAGCACGCTAAGGAAACAGAAGAGATAAATGAAAGGGTTTTTGTCTATAAACTTGATATTAACGCGAATATAATGAAGCAAAAATAATATAACGATCAAGATCAATAAAACAATTATTGAAAATTACAGATGAAAACAAAGATTACGAAGAATAAAAACAAATCGAAGGGGTCAAATATCTTCATAAATGATGAGTTAACAGCTCAAGAACGTAGTATTCAAACAATAACCAGAAATATACCATTTAATGAAAAACTACAAGTAACTGAAAATTTAAAAAAAAATGGAAGAACATGGACATTAACAAAGATGGTCTAACGAAGAAGCCCAATAACCAAAATGGCGCAAAAGGTAAGATTGGTAAACAGGACGATCATGCGCAAACAAAACATGAGAATAAAGTCGGTGAGAAAAAATGGATTACTATTAAGTACTTGAAATATAAGGGGCACGTATGAGATCATTAAAAAATTTAGTGGAAAAGCTAAAAAATACAGAACTTACTTGATAACCCTGCAGGAAACCAAGCAGAAAGGAAATGAAATAGTAAGGGGCAACAGACTATGTAGTGCTTAAGATGGGAACTGCGGAATTTTTGAAATAGGTTTTATGGCGATCAAAGATATTAGACAATCAGTAATGAACGGCCAAACAGTAACGGATAGACTAAGCAGTTTAAGATTAAGAGGCAAGTACAACAACTTCTTCTTCGTATTCATGTTTGTTCCAACTGATTAGCCTCTATCAATTCGGTATCTTCCTACTGTCCGTTTTCTATTGAGATTTTGGGTCTTTGCAAATTTCGCTAGGCAATCTTCACCCATTCTGTCCACATGATCCCGACATCGACGTCTTGCTCTTACCCACCTGATGATGTCTTGTATTCATCACATCTTTCTCGGATTTCTTCATTCCTCCCTCTGTCTCTAATTGTGAACCCACAAATACTTGGTAGTGTTTTTATCTCCATCGATCTCATGATTTGCTTAGATCTTACTGTTTCTGCACGTCTCTCTGCCGCATATGCCATTATCGGTCGCACCTTACTTTCGGTATTCATATATTTATTACGATATATGATATCGCGAAGATAGCCCAATAATACAGCGGCCTTCTTTGCTTGTATTCTTGTTTCTTGACTTATATTTCTGTTGTTGGACGTTTCGACGCCTAGGTACCTATTTAAAATTCATGATTTGTTTGAATGGCCAGTTTACACCGCATAGGTTCTTTGGAAATTACCATGGATTGTGTTTTTTTTTCTATTGATATCTTCATATTGACTTGTTCTGCGGTTGTTTTGAAATTGAAGAATTATTGTTGCAGGTCATCTTCGTTTTCTGCTACAATCACTGCGTAATCAGCGTATGTAGCATAATATTTTGAATCTGCCAGATACAACAGTATAAACATAATAAACGTTGTACACGTCCCTTCAGATCAAGACAATGAGGAAGAAGGTGGATATTACAATATAATACATAATTTCCTTGCGTTAATCTCCCTCTATATGTTAATACATATTCGTTGCTATCTATATTTCCTTCCTTCGTCCGCCTAACAGATCTCTTGTAAAGCTAATATATCCAACTGATATTTCAGCCATTTTTTCGCTTTTCGACGTCATCTGTATGTTCCATCTAACTATTTTCAGGTAATTTTTGGATTTAGCTTCTTCAAACATTTTTTTGCATCAATTTTTCTTTGTCGCAATTTGCTTTAATCGTTTATCCATGTCCACTGCGTAAACTGTTAGTGTTTCCGATGCATCCTCGTCTGAATTGCTATTTTTTTAGTTCTTTCGGGCCTTGTTGCTTATTTTCGAGGTTCGCATTGCTGTTGGGTGTTTAAAAGGTGCTAAGATGGATTGTATCACTTTTGGTGTATATAGTTCCTTTAAACACTTTATTTGTATACTTCTTCAAAAATCCATTCAACCAAAAAATGAATTTTATTTAGTTGTCGTCAGTGTGCTCTTTTTATTTAATGGTGTAACCTGGAATGTCACTGTCCGCTATCCAAAACCACATTAAAACGCTTCAAGAGTTCAAAGGTGTCCTAAAAAAGGCTACAAATTCCTTCTATCTAATTTAGAGAAGTAATTTGTAATTATTTTCATCTTGGTATGCGAAATGTAATCCGAACTCGTAATGGTATATCCTGGTGTTAGCAAAAAGGCCATATGGTATAAAGAAAAAGTGTAAGTTCATTAACCAATGGACATTGCAGATGAGGACGAAGCATTTACACACATTATATACATCCTGTGGTCGTTGCAGTACAGCAGGAACCGCAACACGTGCTCCTGGTTTGTTTTTGTTCGCTTCCGTCGAAAGCTCATTCTAGCACAACTTTTTATGTGCTCCCGTTTTCATTAACTACTTAAGCGTCCCGCATGCAAATCTGTTTATAGCACTTTATGAATGAAAATCACTGCTTTCGAAGTTACGTAAGCAAAACCTGCGAATTTACACTTGGAACTTTAAGAAACAGATTGGATAAGTTTATAAATTCTTTAAATCTGTACGAAAAGGAAAACCCAAATGACTTTTTCCAAGAACTACTTTGAAGTAAGATTTTCTTTCGGCGAGGCAACAACAAAGAGAATTTTATTTTCTCCACGACCCAAAACCACAAAGCCAAAGAAGCTCGAAGTTAATTTTATAAAATAATTACTCACACTTCGTAATGTAAAACAAAATCGTTTGTTCACCGTACATAAAGTAGAACGAGGAGTTTATAGTTGAAACCCAAAAATAGCCGACATCGAAGGGTTAGTCACCTAACTTTGCGCATTTTGCAAATATAAATCAATCGAAAATTGATAACAAAATCGCACCATAATTTTCCGCTAACCTACAGGTTTATTGATTTTAAATGCAGCTGCTGTTAAAAGTTGTGTTCGTTTACGGAAACGGCATAAATATTGAATTGGAGAGATGCAGTGGTGAAGCTAGAAATAGACGCTCACCACCTCGACGCGGCCATGGCCTCCTGCATGACAATGAACTCGCTGGTGAGTTATCTGTTTGGTATCGTTTAGATTTACAGAAATATCCCACTCGGCCAAAAGATCAAAATCCATATCGCATGAATTGTTATGACTATTTCTTAAAATAATTTATATTTTCATTCAGAAAAACGATGCAATTTTTCAGATGCCTTAACTTAAATGGGTAAAAATTTCATCAAAATTTAAATAAGCAGAATAATAATTTCTAGAACAATCTTTATTGGTAAATATTTCCGAAGCATTACAGTTTATTCATACAATTAATTAAAGAAAAGGGGGGAAAGTTCTGAAGATGAAGTTGAAAGAACAACACAGTAAATGAAGAAAATCAAAGTTGACAGGTTGTCAAAATAAGCAACAAGGATTTGTACTTATTTAACCTGATCAACAAACTAGAAACATTTCAAATTTGAACACATTTCACGTCTTTAAGTCGAAACTAAATTTGAATGAATATTAATTACTAATATCAGAGTCAGTCTAAAATAAGATCGACTGAAAACAATTAATTTGGTCAAACTTTCGAAGAAGAAAGCCAAATAAAAACTGAAAACCAAACCTCATAATTTTATTTTTCAAAAAGAAAATTCTTCAAAAGCAGTGCAACATTTACTACAGTCTCAGTTTATTTCAGTTGAAGAAAATGAAATTTTATATTAAAAATAATTATTTTAGGCTTTATTTTGTGGAAAACTCAAATTTGAAGAAGAAAAGCTGTGAAGACAACTTACTGTTCGAAAATCCGAAAAAGTTTCACATGACTAACTGGACACGTTTGAAACTTTGATTTAATAATAGTTATTACCTCTGAAATTAATTAAAGAAGATATGTTGTTTCTCAAGACGTAAACAATATTAACATTAACAATTGGAAGTTTGCTTGTTTAAGACTTGAGGTTTTTAACTAGGAAAAAGGGGTACTTGTATTAAAAAAAAAGGTTACAAAATTTAGTTTTAAGTTACAACTTGCTTCTGTGTAAAAGAAAATTATTGTGTAATGTACATAAAAAGTGAAAGAGTAGGACAAGACAGTGGATGGGAAGATGAAAGGAGATCCTACGCCCAGAAGGGCATAAGGATAAAAGAGAAAGAAAGTAAGGCGAAATTTTGACAAGTCTAGTCTGTGAGCTATAACACGCCCATCTACCTTTAGAATATGTATTTTGTTTAGAAATATAAATGTTTCTGAGAAACTCAAATGCCGGGACAATTGTTAATCAAAAATTAATAAAGAAAATTGCCTGACAATTAGGCTACGAACCCCTGCTTCCCTCAAGTTCTTTGTTCAAAATTTTGCTCTTCTCCTGAAGGTATCGGTTGGCTGCATGTGCCGGATGAACAGCAAAAAATTACGAAACTATATGCTACTATGATTCTGTTCAGTTTCTTTTTTAATTGAATTTTTCGGCGTTTTCAGAAAAGAAGAAAGAAATTTTTGTAGATCTTTTGTTTAATAAGAATGAGAGAATTTGCTTTAAAAGACACATTTTTTCAGTGTCCAATACCCTTTGGAAATATAATATTCGCGCTTTAAAAAATAATAAAATATGAGAAGATCAGATACTTAATTTGAGATTAGCACTTCCGTATTAAATAATTAAATCCAAAAGTCCTTAAAATCATTCAATTTCTTCCAGAAAACTTTGGAATAAATTTGTGTCTTCATTACAGCTGATGAAATAAAGGTTGACTCCCAAAGATGCTTCATTATTAAATGACAAAAAATAAAAAATATCAGAACGTTATTTAATTAATTTTATATTCTAATTTTTATTGCCTTAAATTACAAAATTGCTAATAAAATAAATCATAGAAAACTTAGATTAAATTTTAATTGATCTTCCTCCTATTCTTCTGCTTCTTCTTGAGGTGGTGCATTCGTTGGCTATAATTATTTTATTTACGGTCCGAAACACTGCATCAAATCTTTAGGTGGTACATAAGAAATATATTGTGTAAAGTCAATATAAATAGTATAAAAATACATAGAAAGAGGAAGTAAATATAGAAAAAAGGAGAACGCAGAGGATGAAAAATATTCAATGGAACACGAGGCAGATATGAAATTTTTAAATTTTGAAAATAAAAAAAATTGGAATGTAGGTAACTCGAAATTTAGAAAACAAAAGGTCTTTACAAAAACAAATTTTAAAACACAAACATATCATCCTCCATCCATGAGGCGAAAAGGAAATACTTACTGATTATTGTTTTTAAACAAACATAGTAGACGAAGGAGAATATTTAAAACAAAATAAAAAGAAGAAATGGGAAGAGAGAAGAAGGAGAAAAATAGAAAAGGAGAAGAAAAGAACGTGAAGGAGAAAAAAGAAGAAAATGAAGAAAGGCAAACTCAATAAACATGAAATAAAAATAAGCAGAAACGAAATCCTAGGAAACATGAAGAATAAATAAAGAGAAAAATGACCAAGGGCTAAAGGAAAAGGCTAAAACGTTTTGTACCTTTTTGTCATTGTTATTCTTCTTAAATATTTACCATTCTTTTGTTTTGTCATCTTCTTTCCTTTGTTGTATCTATCCTCCTTAAAGAAATAAATTTTTGTTTGCTGGTAGATGTCAAACAATTGTTATTGTTATCGTCTTATTAATATAAAGCACAGAAGAGTTTTACAATTTTGAGCAAAAGTCATAGCATTCCTTAAAGTTAAAATGTTTGTGGTAAAACTGGTACTATTTCACAAATGTAACAAAGGGAATTGGTTCAAAACTACACCGAAATAAGCTTTTGGATTTTTGAGCTTAATAATTCAAAATTCTGTCACTGCTCCATAGCGATGTATAATAGTATATTATACACGACGCTATAATGTAGGCTATTATTACCGAGGATAATGTTTGCAACACACGAGCGAGCGTGCGAGCGAGTTTTGCAATTATCCGAGGTAATAGTAGCCATTATAGCGAGTAGTATACCATACTTTATCCTCGACTACAAAATACTAAGAATTTATAATTAACATTTAAATTAAAATTTAAATAACAACATAACCTATTTCAATGACCACATAACCTATTTCCTTCATTATACACCATAGACAATGATGTTACCATGACACCGTGCATAATGATTTCAGTGTATAATGGATAGCATTATGAGTGACCAAACACATGAATAATTGACAGATTATTGACTAGTCGTGGATAAGTAAAGTTAATGATATAAGTATTCCTGGTGTTTTATGGTGTATTCATAATTAAAAATGTACAAACAATAAACAATTATGGTGCTAAGCTAAGCTAACTTTAAATGAATGTTTACACTTGAAAAATCCTTTTTCTAATAAGTAGTTTAATTATTATAAATAGATAATATTTGAAAAGTTAATAGGTATAAAGATAATATTTTCACGAATACACACATCGTACGCAGAGGAAATATATTTATGAAAATGTATTCATAAGTGCGCGTTAGTGTTGTTATTTTAAGCCAGCGTTAAGGAGTAATTCTTCACCTGCTCTTGCACACATCAGTGGCGTAAAAAACCGCAATGGAATCTAAAGACATTTTTACGAGTAAAATTATACATACTCCCTCTTATGTTGTTCATTTCGTTACCGTTTTATGCCACACGCCAATCCCATAAAACTCTCACACGTGCTCGTAATTCGCAGACATAACACAGGCTGTGCTTGCAATGCTTGGACTTTTAACACCCCTCAATCTGAAGATTTCCACGCTTATTTTTCTTTGAAAATACAATCCAAAAAAATAATGCCTATCTGTTTTTGGGATATTAATTTATTAATTGTTAAATTCTTTTACATTAATGTGCGACAAAGACGATAACATAAGTGAAAGGGTGAATTTTAGAATTTTGAAAATAACAATGGGGAAGTGAGGAATGAAAAGTCGCATTAAATATTTAAATGTTTCGGTCGTAGTATACAAAGCAAAAAAAGTAAAAATTTTAGAATTTTTTGCTATAACCGAGGTGAACATCCTTTCCTTTTATAACATATGAGGTTTACATTTTCTAGTATTTAAATCATTTTCTTGCTGATTTTTCCAGTTTTTCTGTTTTTCATCCTCTATAACAATAATTTTGTTGATGAAAAGACAAACTGCAGTACTACTAATAAGTGTAATTATTTGTAATAATTTTTAACTAATTATGACGATTTTATAGTATAGTTTGTTGCTACGTCTTCTCTATTTTCATGTATGAAATGGGGCCTTCCTCTTTCGGAAGTCATGCTGAAGAAACTCCAAAACCTTTGAAATATGGATCTAAAGACGTGGCCTAAAGATAAGCTGAATAGCTTGTGCTGCGAAAATAGTGGCCATGGACAGAATTTAAAAGAAAAAAGAAATAATCAAAAATGAAGAGATTCGAAAATTATCGTACTTTAAACACTTAATGAGACATCCACAAATACAGCAATGTAAGGAGAAACTCTAAAGAAACGAGGGTCAAGAAGAAGGACATCTTTACCAAAGAATTTGAGACAGTGGTTTGGACTGTCAATAAAATAATGATTCTGTTAAACGAATACAGCACCTCAAAGGCTCAAAAAGAACAAGATAAATATGAATTTAATCTAAGCAGCTTTTCATTATTCGTTAAATGAATAGGTGCATCACCCCCAAAAGAAGACGAGGAAGATTAATTTTAATTTACTCTAAACGTTTCATCATTAATGTTCTTAACAACTTCGTTAAACAAATGCAACACCTCAAGAAGAAGAGGAAGGATAAATTATAATTTAATCTAAGTTTTCATCATTAATTTTAATAATAACTTTGTTAAACGAGTACAACAGCCAAAAGCGAAGAAGGGGAAGGTAATAATCTAATTTTTCGTCATTAATTTTATTTTAAAATTTCCTTTTATTGCTAAAAACTCGTCAATGGTTTTAGATTTTCATGTTTCTCTCATATTTTGCTATTCTTCGTGTCCTTCTTGTTCTGCTTTCTACCTGTATGCTTTCGGTTTGTTCATCGTAGTTTTTCTTTTTCTACTTCCACTTACTTTTGTTTCTCCTCTTTTTATATTTTTGTTTACACAATTTTCCCATTTATTTTTCTTTTCCTTCTCGTTCTACTTTCTCTTCTTTCGCTGTCTTCCTCGTATTTTCTTTTTCCTTTTAGCTTCTGCTTACTCTTGCTCCTCTTCTTTTTGTATTGTGTTTGTATACACATTATGTACTATTTCAATTTTACTTTGTAATTTCGTCTTTTTCTTCTTTTAGATTCTTCACCATTCTTTCTATTTTTTTCTCGTCATCCTTTTTCTTCGTTTCCCTATCTTTTATGGCTCTATTTATGAGACGCAATTTTCTTTGGCAAAACTTTACAATTCGTATTTCGTTTTACAATTTCGTCTTTAGGTACATAGTTTCTCCCCCTCATTATCCCGTACTTCTTCTTCGTCCTTCCCATACCATATACCTTTCCTACTCTTTGCTTTTCTTCCCCAGATTTTTCTGCTTAGTCTTGTTCCTCTTCTTTTTTATGCAGAAGTAATTTTCTTTGCCGAATTTTTACAATTCATTTTTGGTTTTAAAATTTCGAAGCTTCTTCCACTTTATTTTCTTATTCCTTCTTGTTCTTCTTATTCTCCCTTTCTATGTCTTCTAAGGTTTTTTACTCTTTTTTTCACTTCCCCACATTTTCGTTTTTTTTTTGCTATTTCTACTTAGTCATGTTCCTCTACCAGGAGTATTTGTATTGTGGCTTATGTGGGAAGGCGATATTGTTAATTTTTGCGTATGCAAGTGCATCACCAGTTTTCTGTTTTGGTTTTTCACTCTAGCGAGCAATCCAAAAGAATTGAGAGACAAAGAGTAATGTATTATCAGCTTACTGCACTTGGCAACAGCAATAATCACAGAGATAAATCATTAATAATTCCATAGTAACGACGAAAAACCCCTATTCAAGCTACGTAAAACATATGAAATGTGGGTCAATACTTTTATTTTATTGATGCCATAGAAAATCTTCGTTGTATCTTTGTCTTATGCCTCGGAAGATACCATTACACCAACATCTTGTCTATCTTTTATGCCATCCACAGCATCTTGTGATCTATCTTAGAAAGCTGCCTTCTCAGATCTGTCATTGATATATTGTTTTGGTCAATGTTGTTCATGAATCAATGGGTTTTTTCTTGCTTGGCCGCGCATCAAAAGAAAAAAGTAGTCCCAATAGTGGGAACTAAACTTTTACTTTTTGAATGAGAGTTGTTTAAAGAGTGTTTTGGATTTTTAGGAACTAACTACGTGCTTTGAAGACCTTAAAAAACAAAACAATTAAAATGGACAATTAAACCTTTGTTTCGATTGTTATGACGGAAACGATTAGTTAGGTTAAATTGTATTTCATCTTAAAACTAAATTTTAAATAATTTCATAAATTCTGGCTTTAAATCGAAAACCCAAAAATTTTTAAACACATGTTTTACACTTTATTTCAGCTCATAAAAAAAACTATTCGCTTTCAAAAGTGTGAGGCTAACTAATTAGTTAAATTTTTTGTAAACAACCGCCTGTATTTTACACAAATATGGAATGTCTCCGCGATGATAACAAACCACTCATAAAACACGAGGCTGTTTTAAGTGTCTCACAAAAAATTCTTCCGGTTCTTTCAAAGCAAAATTCATGCTTTAAATTGAAATTTCAACCAAAACCTACTAAATCAGAATCAGCAAGTCCAAGCTTTAATTTTATATCTTGTTGAAACATGTACTCTTTTTAAATATCGACCTATCGACACTAATAATAATAAAGATTGGTCTAAATTTATCCTGCAGATTTTTTTCGAGACATTTTCTAACCCTCTTAATAGCTAGTAGACTTCATAAATTATAGTTCCCTCGAGAAACTTATCTAAAATTAAGGGCATCCCCAAAATAGCGTTTCCTTAGCAAGGTGTGTAACGTCTTCCCTCACTAAAACTTTGTTCTAAACATCCGGATTTAAATCTTGGTACTACATAGAAACCTACTGACTGTGGAGCCTTAATTTATTTATGTTTATAAATTTTATTCAACATTCTAAAATACATGAAGGGGAAATTAGTTTAAATTAAAATTACTAGGAATTAAAATTGCAATAAAAGGTGAACTGTATTCGATCGAAGCCTGAAATGTTCTCTGTCAAGTTCAAGAATTATTAATGTAGGCTATTAATAATTCTACTGCACGTAATGTGTTTGTTAAGTGTGTGCATCATACTTCCGATTGCATGTGGTGTTTTCCTTTGGATTTGTTCTAATTAAACCGCAACTCTTGAATATGTTACGGTTGTCTAGGTTTATTTGGGTTGTATTTATATACTTACATAAACAGGAAACAGAAGTGATATATGAAGAATTAACGAAATTTTAAGTTCAAGTTTAATTGGCAGAATATTATTTATAGTTAGAAATTCGAAAAAGACTTGGTTACAATATTGTTTAAAGATAGAAAAAAATCTTACGTTGGGGTGTTTTAATTGCTTCAATAATTTTATGTTTATTTTCAGGACCTGATAGTAAAATACCCAGCATAAATAAAAAATATAATTAAATGATTTAAATATTAAAAACAATCCGTTTTTAAGACCATTAATTCTTCAAAAGCTAAGAAAAATCTAAAAAATCCAGAGTTCCAAAATCGAATCAATAACCTTAGGATTTAAATAAAGTTTTTCAGGACCGAATAAAAATGTTCTAAAATTGACTGAAAATGTAACGTTTTTTGTCTAAATAATTTTTTTGCTTTTCTCTTTTGATAACTTTAAAACTTTTGCTTTGGAATTCTTCAAAAGGGAACACATTTGATTATTTCAAACATTTTGTCTTCACATCTTTATTGTATATTTACTTTTGTGTTTCTTTCTTCGCTTGTTAATCTTCTTCAGCCTTGGTTCGTTCACTGCTGGACGTAGATCTCCCCTAAATTCCTCCAAGCTGTGCGATCTGATGCGCCTACTTCTTGAAAATGCCTTTATGTCATTGGCCCATCTTCTCTGTGGCTTTCTAACGCTTCTTCTGTATGCGCTAGGTCTCCACTGCATTACTCAAGTTGACCATTATTCTGAATCCTTTTTTGCCACATGCCCTATCCAACTCCATTTTAATCTTGCAACTCGCATTTCCGACCTTTTGATACTTATGCCACGTTTTTCCGTTAAGGTCATAGTCTCCAGTGCGTATGTCATGACTGGCAATATACAAGAGCACTTTCCTCTTCATACAATTTGGCACTTTCTTGTTGTTTAGAATATTTTTAAGTTTAGAAAATGCAGCCCAACTCAGTTTAATTCTTCTATTAATTTCTGCGATTTTATTTGGCTTCCTCAGCTTTATAAGATGTCCGAAATATATGTACTCTTACGCTGTCTCGGTGTGTTCTGACCGTATTGTGAATTGAAAGACATGACTTTGGTTTTGTTCAAATTCATTTGTCGTTGGCATATGCTTGTGCTGCTTTACTTATAATTATATCTTGTATTCCTAATTTTCTTATTATTTCTTCTAAGATAAGATTGGAGAGAATTGCTGATATTGAGTCTTCTTGTTTAACGCCCTTATTTAGTTGCTTCGTTAATCTTCAATGTCATATTTACAAGTTTCGTTAACTTATCTGGTAGTCCCACTTCTCTTAATTCCCTCAACACTTTATTCCTCTTTATTGAATCAAAAGCCTGTCTAAAGTCTATGAATAGTATGTATAAACCGATATTGAATTCATTGGCTTTTTCTAAAATTTGATCTAATACATATTGATGTGATCGCAGCCTTTTTAATAATTAAGGTGCTCCACACAAAATCCCAAACTAGCTGTCAAATTATCAATTATTATTGCCAAAAGTTATTGTACTGACTATTATTGTCTAATTTAAAATATAATTATTAATTCAGAATTAAATGTTCAAAATAAAATTTTGGCCTCAGGGCCATTGAAGGATTCGTTTTTGAATTTTGAAAATAACTAATGTAATAATTTCAAATAAACTTATAGAAATGCTAGATTTATTACACCCAAAACTTATTTCTAAACTTAAAATTAACACAAATCTAAAACAAAAAACACTCACCCGCAACAACTATTCTTTTAATTTTGAGAAGTCCCACCAAATATCGTTCCCTGTCGCCCTGTCCAATTTATTATAATTTGTCCCAATTATCCTTTTTAATTATAATTTGATTATCCAATTTCCAATTAAACTTCTATCCAATAATATTCAATTTAATATTTGTGGTTTATTCCAGCTTCCAATTATTTTTTTTTTTTTAATTATTATTCAAATTTCCTTTTCATAGTTGAAGTTTTTAGAGGAAAACTCAAAACACGTCTTTCACGTTTTATGTTATTTTAAAAACTGTTGTTTATCCCTCTTTCATTTTTTCATCTTCCTTAGCTATTTTCAAAAATCCCCCACACCTTGCTTTTTGTTTTCAAACAAGCATCCTTTCACATACATACTCATAAAATATAACTATGACTACTATTTACAACAAATAACAATAAATATAATACATGTCTTACAATAAATAACAATAAATCTTACTTAAATTAATCTTAATTTATTTACATAATTAATTTTTTAAAACTTGCATCCTAAAAGGGTATATTCCAAATTTGTATTTTAATTAATGAATATAAATTTTCTAAAAGTTATATCACTTCAATATATACCATCCACCTGGTCTGAAAACTTGCTGATAATCTTCATTTATATTTTCTGCATACTCTTGTAATTTTTTCTTTACGATTTTTTTTAGCCATAACTTCGTAGTTGGTGTTCAATAATGTAATACCTCTGTGATTTGCACGGACCTTTATTTCCTTTCTTGTGTAGCGGTATGATTATTCCTGTACTCCACTCACGAGGCTTTTGTTCGTATTCCCATATTTTGCATGTTAAATTATGTAGTTGTTTGTATAAATTTTCTCCTCCATGTTTTACTAATTCTATGGTTATATTGTCAACACCTGGTGCCTTATTGTTCTTTATGGCTTCTCTTACTTCCTACAAACTTGCCATTTCTATTGTTCATCATCTTCGTCTCCTTGTTCTGCATTTAGCAAAGTAGCGAAAATTTTTTACATTTCCTCATAACCTCATTTTCTCAATTTCCTAACACTCCATGCTTTAACATCAGGCGTTATCTTTATTCCTTTTTTTGGAAGAATATCCTGCTGTTGCAATTTCTTCTCTTTTTCGATCTCTTCCATCTTCCTATTCAGGCATTCTTCTTTCTTCGTTATAAACATTCTTTTCGCTTCACTTTTGATTATTTTGCATTGCTCCATAACCCTTTCTTCATTTGAATTTAGACACTTCTTGCTTTATTCTTAATCTTTGATATTTACATGCATTGTTTGCCATATCAGTCTTCTGATTTTCTTTGTGTGCTGTAATATCCTATTACTCGTTCTGCTGTTTCAATAGTATTACACTCTTCTTCAATGGATGTCTCCCCTTGGTTCATTTTCTTTCATAACATTTCCTCTTTATACCTTTACCCTCCATATTTTCTTTCTATCATCTTTTTGGTGTATTCTCTTTCTTTATTCTTTTATAAAAGTTGCTATGCATTCAAATGTGCATTGCAGTCCCCTAATACTGTTAATGTATGTATTATGTTTTGGCAACTCTTCACTTACTCTTTTCATCTGTTTTCTCTTATTCTTAACACAGCAATTGTTGCACTTATTATAAAAAAACGTACTCCATTCTCTCCTTACTTTTTCTTTATTTACCTATTTCTCCTTCCCATCTGATCTCTTGTACAGCAGCAAGATCTATCTTGTATTTGTCTATCTCATTAGCCATATTGCTAGCATAGTTTTAATATTCCAAGTTGCAGGCTTTGTAGCATTATTTATATTTTGCTTTTTTTCTTTTCAACTCCCTTGACTGTTGCGTTGTTAATGCTTCATTATTCCTTTCCGTTTGCCAAATCAATATCTTACTCCTGCAATCCGTTTCATCCTCTTCTCCTTTTCCATTGCGGTTATTCATTATTGTCTCTGTCCTGGTTTTGTCCTTGGCTAGTTTTTCTTTCTACTCAAAGTTCTTCGAAGAATTAAGTTTCATTTACTGTTTACTGTATATCAAACTCTGAAATTGTGTGGTCTTTAAAACACCAATTTAAAAATAATTCGAATTTATTTTTAAAAATGTATTTGGTAAGCAAACTTAGAAAATGAACCGAATGAATTTTCTTTTAATCTGCAAAGCTTAATTGAATCTTAAATATGGATTTAAAGACGAATTCCAAAATATTAATTTCGATTTTAATTCTCAAAATTGTAATATTTAATTTTGGTTTCAAAGCTACTAATGCTGAATTTCAATCCATTAAACTGCAACATTTCAAATTTTCGAGCACGATATAAAATTAAACTATTCTAATCCTTACGTTTAAACAATCTTAAACTTGCATTTGAATTAGTCTTGATTCGTTATCAGTAGATTCAAGTCTTTCGATTCAAAACTTAGATAAGTCCGTTTCATTCATATTTTCGTACATAATGACATGCGAAGACCAACAAACTTCTTTCAAAAATTCTGAAATTTTAATTCAAAATTAAAATAAAAATGTAATCAGCAAAATTAATTTCCATGACAATACTGATAATGATATTTTTTTACCACAAAATTTGACCCAAAATAATAAAAATCTCCAAAATTCCCAACCTTGTCATATTTCCGGAATTTCAACTTATTTTATCTTCATTTAATTAATTTCTAAGTTATTTTTAACTTCCTATGTTATTCCCCAAGTATAAATATAGCTTTATTTAAAAGGGATGCCATTTTATAAACACATGTAAGTTGATGTCATTTTTTTAAATAAAATTTATCGCAGTTAAAATCAAGTGAAGCTAAAAAAAGCGTGTCGTCCTACATTGTGTTTCGGCAACTTTTTGTAAAAATCTTTGTGGCAATTTTTTACAAACGCATCTGTATCGATAATTTTAAACCACCTCAAATACAGGCAAGTGGTCCGGCACACATGTTAAGCATATGATAAAATTGTAGATATGACAGCACCATCGCATTAAGGTGTTTGTAATTTTGTATCACAGCAAAACGGAAATGCCTTACTATAAAACAAATTTGACTTAACATCCGCTTCCTTTGGTTTTGTTCTTATTAAACACAAGATCAAATTGTAGATTTTATGTGTTGGATTTGTAAATACTTGGAAACAACTATTAAAAATGACGGGACCACACTTGTTGAATACTTAGTAGGAGACTAAACGGTATATGGATTTAGTTTGTCATGTGGGAGATCATCTGGAAAATTAAAGTGAAAGATTATTGTGTTACATTTTTAAGCTGCCTTATCGGGATTCGGTTTTTGTAGGCTTGGAACACTGAAGTTAATTACTTCTTTTATTTATTTATTTAGTTATTTATTTATCCATTTATTAATTTTTCCAGAAATTTCAGAATTAAAAGCTAAATCTAAAAATACCAAATTGTATAAAATTGCTAATTTTGAATGTAAAATTGTTAATTTTGCATCTAAAAATAAATTGAAATTCAGCAACTGTTTTAAATGAAATTCCTTCGAATGCTATTATGCTCGGACATAAGAATCTAACTTTTAAATCCAAAGGCTTGGAGGCAGAATCCAGACAATTTCAAATCCAAGATTGTTTGAATTTATAGATTAAAATAGTCTTAAATTTTCATTTGCATCATCGGCTTTGAAGCCAGTATTGGAATTAAACTTTTCGGATTTAAAATCGAAATTAAATCCGCCTGTAAATTCGTTCAGGTGAGATATGAAAGTGACTTAGGAGGCCTTGACCCTCCATGTTGCCCGCCATACTCTCTCTTGGAGGGTAAGGTTGCCTTTACCTTTAGAGATTATAATTTCAAAATTGTTTGAGTTTGCCTACAGAAACAAAATATATGTTTCTAATTATTTGTGAGTTGATTTTACAAAGCCGCTAGAATTGTGTTAAGATTTGTCAAAACAGCCTAGATTTCACCCAATAAATAAACAAGACAATAACGTTTAGATAGATATTCAAGGGTCTAACATTGATTCTAGAGTTTGATGAACAGATTTCAAAGTAAAAGCAAAATCAAATCTTAATCTTTCGAATGGTTCAATAATATTTTATTGTTTGAATAGGATTTGAGATTCTAAGCTGAACCCTTTCGAGTTTCAAATTTACAGAGCTTATTATCCAGAATCAAGTTTGTATCTCTGTTTAAACTCAGAAAGGTTAGAAATTTTATTTACCAATAATTAAGTTTAGAGAAATCAGATAAGAATGGAATATTTATGAATTCAAGAATAGATTTTAAGTTTACATACAAATTAAGCATTAAAAGTTTGATTTTTTTATGGGGAATCATTTGAATCATGTCCAGAATGGAGATTCGGTATTTTGTCCTTACAATAAAATTTTAAAAGGAAAAAATATAGATTTAAGTTTTAATACCTATTTAAGTCTGTCTTTTGAGTCGAGAATGTTGATTGGAGATAAGTAAGAAGCTTGTAATTATGCTCTTTTTGGATCTTCCTCGTTTTCTTCGATTTGGTGGTATCCACTGCATGGCCATTTTGGGCAATCTGGTTTCTTCCATCCTTTGGACATCCATACCATATTAACTGTTTCCTCTCGATGTCTGTTGTCAGCGAACCATCTACTCACATCCGTTGTCTGATATCATTATTTCGGACTCTATCTCTCCTGGATATAAGCTTCTAAAAACATCAATTTCGATCGACTCAAGCTTTCTTCGATTGTGTTCTGTTACTCTTAATGTCTCTGCGACGTAAATTATGCTGCTTTTGATAAAAGCTTCTATGTTTACGTTTTCCAATATCACGACTCCATAATATTCCATTCAAACAGCCTGGCTTGTATTATTCTTTTTTTTGTCTCTCTATCGTCTTTTCCTGTTGTGTCGAATTCCACACCTAGATACATATGTGTATTCACTGCATGCTGCTATTTCATAATGGTCAATCACTGCAGCCTATTAACAGGCGTGAGGCAAGAATTTTGATATCTTGGAAGCTGTCACGTGCCAAACGCAGACTACGACATTGAATTGGGGATTTCAAATCCGGGATGAACTCGGCTAGACTGCAGTGAAGATGGGTGGTTTGTAACGCTGAAAAAGCACTCAATAACACTAAAAGAGGATGGTCGTAAACGGTAGATTTTTTTTATCATTGCATTCCTTTTTATTTCCGAATAACATAGCACCCGACTTTTCAGAATTTAAACCTTTGCTAACGAATTAAGAATCGTTCTTTACAGATGCAGGTACAACTTCGAATTTTTTTTAGTGAAAATGAGCATCGTCCAAATGCATGTGTATCTTACATATATTGATATAGCGATGAACCCTAATTGTATAAATAGCATACAAAAAGGGCCCGAGTATAGAACCCTGTGGAACACCGTTTCCAATAAGTCTAAGTACGTAATAAAATTGGAGTTTTCAATTTAAGTCTGATACCATTTGGGGTTGAAATTCCAAATGTTTATTTAATTTAGAAATTAAACCAACAACAACCAACAACAAACCAACAAAAAACATTTTCAAAATGTCTTCTTTAATTTAAAGATTTATTTATTTGAACAACTAAAGCCGATTTCCTCCAAACATTAAAACAAGTAGAGAATATAATTAAATGGCAATACTTCGTTTTAGTAACAATACTTTTATCTGTGTAAATCTAAGCAGTCCCGTCCAATTTATTTATTTAAAAGTTTATATAAATCTTTGTAACTTTGAAGCTGTAATTCCGCATTCGAATGTTACGTAAACAATCACCGGTTTTGATTGATACAAGTTACGTGTTTAGAAAAAGTATTTCCTTGATTCTTCGATTGTCTATGCAAAAGTTTATGCGTTGCTCAATATTTTGAATTCCTCAAGCAAAACTGGCGCCCAGAAAAAATGCAATTTCCGAAGGAAGTGCTTTAAATTAGTAAGATTAAAAAAGTCTACAGGTACAACATATCTTCGTTTTTTTCACTTGTAAGAGAAGGTTAAAACAAATAAAAAAGAAAAACTTCCGGTATCACTGACTGCAGGCATTTCGAGTGGGTTCTTTGCCCTTAAAGAGTTAATAAAACAATCCAGATGCATTTAATAAGCTACCACTTCCGTAGATCAACGCCACTTCGAACCCAAGTTGCCATTCGTATACAATTCGCTTAAATTAAATTCCAGCCAGTCATCTAAAAAGCGATTAGGTTAAGCAAGAAGTTTAATATAATTCGTTACACCGTACGATATGAAATAAAGTAACAAATTCAGGTGTTATAAAAAATGCATGTGGCACGGGGTGATCTGTTTTCAGACAGGCCGCAGACACGTGTCGGAAAACAGGAAGGGGTCCTCGTTCCCCTTTCTGTAACATCCTTTCTCCTCCTACACATCTTGAGGAAGTGCAGCAGCTTTGTATATTATCGCACCGGAGGAATGTCGCTAACTAAATGTGTACAGATTTTTAGGGCTTGAGCAACAGTTTTTGGTATATTTTCGTAATGGAATTCGTGTTATCAAAACAATTACGGGACCAATTTATCGCAAAGGAGTTGAAATGCAGATTTAAAATCAGTAGGCTTACCTACAAAATGTATGTTTTAAATTGTTAAATCAGTCCATAATTTAAACTATTTTGTAATTTTGATATGATCACTTTTCAAACGGACATCTGCAAAATTTAAACTACGGAATAACATAAGTACTCTGACCTGAGGAGCAAAAGGAAAACATAACTAATTATCAGAATAATCCTTCAATCAAATCTTCAGGTTAAAATTTTTCTTGATGAAGCTAAATCAGCTTTAAAATGTTGTCTATCCTTGTTAATTAAGGCGTATCTAATTCTTTCCACAAACATTTTCAACTGCCTTGCACAGAAGGTATGATGGTAAAGTCGAAGAAATACTAACAATCAGCGGGTTGATTGCCAGATAAATTCTTGGGTTTTCAATCACTCAAAAAAGATAGCAAGAAAAAGAAAAAGCAGAACGAGGAAGAGATAGGAAGCATGTGGAAGAATATAAAAGAAGAGAAGGAAGTAGGGTGTGAAGGAAACAAAGAAACAATAGGGAGGAAGAAAGAAGAAATAAAAAAAGGGGGGATAATAATTTAAGACAAAATTACAAGGCAAAAGTAAACTCGAATTATTAATGTGTAAACCAACAAACTATAAAAAGAAGAGGAACAAGATTAAACAGCCCTAGAAAAACGAAGAAGAAATAAAAAACAAGAAGGGAGAAGTTCCATTAAGATGGAACCGCAAAGCAAAAGTAAATATTAATGTGTAAACAAACATAATACAAAGAGTTACTGTCAATAGAAACTTACATGCTCATCACAGACTGTGTGTTAGAACATTAACTTCACAGCAAATGTAGGCGCAAATCATGGCATTAAATAATATCAACTGGAAAGAGGAGCTATTCAGGAACTCTGGAGCCATCACTGGCCAGGCGACCGACCTCGTTGCTCTGTCTGGGCACCCAGATCAATTGAATTGAAATCAGTTAATTTACTGAGCTGAGCTTCTCCATTCCCGTAGACATTCCATTTTTATTAAATATTTACATAGTTCAAGCCTTTGAGCGCTACTCAACTATCGAAGCATATATAAATATGTCTGTTATGGTAGGTTCTGACGAGGTTTTCCTAGACACAGGCCAAGATAGTAAAGACCTCAGTCTGGAAAATGGTAGGAAACTTGCCTAGGGTGAGAGATAATATCATTCTAGGTTTGTCCCCGTAAATACTAGCATCTGTTTGCAATCCATCTGTGAACCATGGTGCATCAAAAAATTTGATACGGTCCCTATAAGTAGTAATGAGCAAACTTAAAGTGTGCTTAAAATTCAATAACAATAACACACATGTAGTTAATACGCCCAAACCAGAAACACAGCAGATGGTAGAATGAAAGAAATCAGAAGGGAGTTTTGGGCAAAGTTCCCGAAAGATATAATATGTTCAAACCTCCAAGGCTAGGTTCACCATTTTATAGCTTGTACAGAAAAATTCCTGTAGGTCGATGAAAACTTCAGACGAGAGACATCTGGCTACGTAACAAGAACAACAAGTACCTAACAACAACAGAAAATTTGATAAAGAAGACTTGAGCAGTTGATGACTCAGTGACCTCCCGGATTTTCCTATTAGAAAAGTAAGGAAATTTGGAGATGGGAGATGACTTATAAAACAGAAATTACGGCAAAAACCGAATTGAAAGAAGACAAAAGGTCTTCTCAAGTATCTTATGCTCACAGATGCGTGTGCGTACAGAGCGGTCACTTTCTCCAGTGACTAAACCATATCAACAAAAGATGTTTTAAACATCTCTTGATAACAAATGTTGAGTTTTGTCCTTTGGTGGAGCTAGTATTGCGAAACCTTTAAAGCATTTGTAGATAGTTTCACTATTGTACTTTTGAAGAGCTCTGCCTATGCAATCAGTGATCTCGTGATGAACAAGAATATTGTAACTTAAAATGCTTTTAAACGCGTTTCGCCTCTGATGCGATTAACACGTCGAGTCCCAGTGGTCTTTTACTTAGTCTTCCTCTAGTTACTGGAGTTCTTCTTCCTCAACAATGACACAGCCCAAATCGAAGTCACTCATTCAAACGGAAAATCTTCTGCTTGTACGTAATTACAAATGAATAAATTTACGCATCAAATCAAACTAAGCGATGGGCAACAAGGTTTCCCAGCAAAACCACGGCCGACACAATCTTTGTAATAAGACTTGAATTTAACAAATCAGTATTTTTGTTAACCTGGCACAAGCGTTTCATAAAGTAAAGTTAAAGGATGCCTTAAAAGTATTACGAAAACGCCACATTCACCAAAAATAATTAACAATAAATCGGCCAGTTAAATTCGAATTGCAAAACCAAGACGAAAGTTAATGGTAAATTAACCAAGGTAGCATTATATTTGGAATAATGCAAGAAGCCTTAAATCCAAGATGTTTAAAATAATGGAAAACAAGATAATTGAAAGAAGAGAAACTGTAGACGCTCAGCATAAATGGTAGACAATACCATCAAAATAATTTGCTACGTTGATCATGGTTGTAGCTGAAAGTGAAGACAATCTTCAACGCTTGTTAGAAAGAAAAATTTAATATGGCCATCCATAACAACTACAATCAATGACTATCTCCATAAAGCTATTACATGTGAAACTTGGCGTAGATTATCAAACAGTTACTCGGGTTATGAGTTTTGATTATTTAATAGAAAGTGCCTATGACACAAGCAAGCGCAGTTTTGGGCTGCCTGAGAGATATCATCTGGCGCAACAAGAATATAACGATGGACAGTAAAGTGCCAATTTATAAAATTTAGTATATTAACCTACATAGAGGAGATAAGGGAAAACCCCCAAAACGAAGCAAACACTGACAATATTACGGTCAATAACAGATGTTACCTTTAGAAACATACAAAGTAGTAAGCATATTAAGGAAAATATAGATATGCAGACTTAGGAAATACGTAGAAAGCAACGTGAAGAGTAGCCTGGGCATGATATCAGTGACGGAAAAACTAAGATACCAAACTGTAGCAAACTATCAAAAAGGTGGCGTGAATGCTGGACATCCGACCACAGGATAATTTGGAATTAACAGAACATAATCCTAGAAGCAAAAGAAGAAGGAGAAGCAGAAGAAAAAAGAAAAAAATTAGTCTGCCCCAAACCCGAAAATACCATACCCTTGCTATCTTTCTTTACATCGTTAAAAATTTTGTAGCTCTCTGACAGTAAGTATTTAAAAACTCACATCAAGAGGATTATCGATTTTGAAAACCATTTTTGACTTCTTATTAAAGTATTAAACAATTCAGAAAAAGCTTCAAATCGTCTTTTCAAAAACCAAAAATAAATTGAAAAATGAATGCCAAAACAAAACAAAAACTAACAAAAATAAATCATATTTTGAAATACCTCAAAACACACGTAAAAATAATTATCGGCTTTGAAAATCATTTTTAACTTCTTTTTTAAAGTATTGAACAATTCAAGAAAGTCTACTTGAAAGAGAAAACACCTTAAAAGAATAAGTCATCTTCAATGAAAATTTTAATTTTTTGAAACGCTTTTAAATTTCGTTCTACTCCTTTTTGCAAATCTAAAACACCTTAATAAATCTTAGCCCAGAAAACCGAAGAAAGGCAAATGCTGAGCAGATTTTTTATTGTCGTATATTTTAACTTCTTCTCCAACTTTTCTTTTGTTTGCTGTTTGGTAAATAAAGAAATCTCCTTTAATAGAAAGAAAATAAGTCATAATTTTACTAAATATCTTGCGAAAACCTTTGAAACCTTCGCCATTACTTTCTATAAAATAAAAAAGGTTAAAAACGATTCAATCTTGCCCTCAAAAACCCTTAAAATAATAATAAATGATTGATTTATTCAGATATTTAAGGTTTTATAGGTTTCACTGAATAAACAAAAACAAATTTATTCAAGAAGCACTTGACACCTGTCTTTTTTATTTAACATTAACACTTAAAGGTAATAAAATTTATCGGCATATTACAGTTTAAATATTAATAATTAAACAACTCTAAAATCGTAATTAAAATTTAATTGATTTCGTTCAAACAATACCAACCAGCATGGCACGTGCTCTTTCAAAAGTCAAAAACCAGTTGGTGCTTCTCGTATTGCCCAGCTACCCTTTTTATTTATTTTAGTTATAAAGCCCATGCGCCCTTTAATAAGTAATAATTTTTATATTTTTGGTGTATTAGTACAACGTGCCATTATGAAACAATCTGCTTGTCACTTCTTACGTTTTAAAGAAACCGCCTGCTTGCAGGGACGGAATTGCTTAAGTTTGGTCGATCCTTCAAACATTGAAATTTGCAATTAGGGAGCTAGAAATGGTTTAAAATATATGTAGTTTGAAAGCTGCGTTTTAGATTAATTTTGATAATTGTTAAAATTATTTTGGTTGCTTTAATTTTGTCAAACTAAATTAGATTTACTTGATAAACGAATGAACAACCATGGAGCCTATAACAAAAGGTTGGCAGATGAGGTAACATGACAAATAAGACTGGTTATACCTGTAGCTTTTTCAAAATTATGTTCTGCCCTCTAAACTTACAAATAATCTACGATTTCAAAGATCGTTTCAATCAGAACCCAATTACCAAGTGTGAAATTTGAATTACTTTCAATTTTGATTTACACCAATTTTGACATAGATAAAAAACAAAATTACTTCTTTCTAAGAGTTTGAAGAAACATTTAACCAAGTTCGTATCTGTATTCATATCCACAATGCGTTTACAACTGCATAGGTAGGTGCACACACTGCACCATGTATTTTTACGGGCTGTAATAGAAACAAGAAACCGGGCCAGCTGCTCCTTCGGCGTTATATTAGAACGAATTTTTACAGAGTAAAAATTACATTGCCGATAAAAGGCAGTTGTTACACGTATGTTGCTATAAATGCATAGAATTGGTTAATACGAAGTAAGGCGTTTAAAAGGAGCCGATTTATTGATGATTCACTTATATTAACGTAACAATTGACCAACTTTTGATTATGAATTTTAATAAAATTTGAACCTTAACACTTCAATGTGTTTGCAGTAATTAATCAACAAATTAAATACCTAAAAATTAATAATTAAAAGATGTAGGTTTATTCCTTATTTTTCTTCCAAGGATTTTTTTATTTGCTGAAACTATTTAGGAAATTTGAACAAATTATCCTGAAGGCGGTCCATAAACTAGCAAACTTTAGGTACATACCTAGGTACCAAAAACCCTGCAAATCTGCACATAACTATTCACGTTAATTACCTGCTAATTTTACTAAGTTAGTTTTTGAAGAAAAATGTATGTAAAAATAATATAAAACCTTAAGAATGATTGTAACAAAAATATATTAATATTTGGCATTTCGAGATTTAAAGCCACTTTTAATAATTAACTATCAGCTGATAAGGTGTGTGAGTAAGTGATATGCCAAATTTTTGCTGTGTGTATTAATCTAAATCCTTTAAAAATAAAAGTGCTTTAACGAAGCGGTGCATGGTGAGACAGCAATAATAATGTTAGGCAGTTGTGTTTAACTAAAATAATATTAAAATAGCTAAACTTACATAAGACAAAGATTTACTCGGATTCTTATTAACAACCTATTAGGCAACACAACATACTCCAATTAATTGACGCAACATGACCGACACAAACATTGTTCTACTTTTGCAGTCTGATAATAAATTCGAAAACCTACAGTTAAATAGGACTTAGGAGGCTTTACCCTCCATGTTGCCGGGGCGTTAGTGCCAAGACCAAAATTCAGGATCACGAAAACAGGAAGAGAGATTAAGAAAAAGCATAGCAATCCATGGTTTAAACAATTATTTGGATTTGAATGAAATGATATTATTGAACTTTAAGGAAAATTTAAAGTTAAATGTAAACCGGAAAATATAGAGACACAGAAGATTAAGCCATCAGAAAAAGTAGCCCAATAGAGACAGGGCTTAAGGGCACAGATTATTTTATTGATAAAGACTACTCACCAAAGGTATTGCAAGAAAGGAAAATTATAAAGAACAAGAAAAACATGCAGTCTTGAAGCATACTATAATCATAAAAAATGGAAGGAAAATATGATAAACGCAACAAATCAGCTGAGGAAGAAAACAAGACCAGCCCAACAAAATGCACTTCAGTGTCGAAGAAAAATAAAGCAGAAACACTACAATCTCCCGTTTAAACTTTATTAGCACTGTTTATAAAAGATCAGGCGAAGGTAAACCAACAGTAAAGTAGCAAAACAAAATTGAAATAGCAATTAATAAGCAACGCAATGACAACTCACGCATCGAATATGGTAAATAAAAATTGTAAAAATTTATTTTGTAAACCCTATATGACACAGTGCTAAGAGAGAAAATGTACGGAATATTAGGTGATTTAAACTAATAAGGATGGTAAGACTACGAAAGCAAAATAAAAGTACAGGAGCAGCTGTCGGAAAAATGCAAGATTAACGAAGACCTAAGGCAACTCTTTCGATTGTGCTGTTCGAATTGGCACAGGAAGGCGTAATAAGACGGGCACACTTCTAAATATAATGGTCCAAATTCTGACTTACACGGACAGCACTGTAATAGCATCAAGAACTATAGCAGATTTGAAAGAAATATATGGATATCTGGAGCAAAGTGCAGTAAAAGCAAAACGGGGCAGAGGCATGGCCGTTGAACACAAAACAAATTAATCTATTGAATACGCGGGAGAGGAAAGAGTTGAGGCACATTTTAGGTCTGGTAAATGATATTTTCAAATAAGTGGAGAAGGAGATAAAACTATGAATTAAGAAAGAGATACATTGCACCAAGTGTTGTGAGTGAGAGTAAGAGTAACATGGTGGGTTGACTGAGTCGCGTATAAAAGATGGAAGAAACAAGAAGTGCGAAAATAATCCTTAAAGGAAACTTCAAAGGAAGGAGGCTAAAAAGGAGGCCTCGGTTGGATAAGGCCGACAAAGCTTGGAAGCGCCAAGGGTTAGCAACTAGAGGGTGTTAACAACAAACCGGAAAGGGTGAAAACGTACCACAGAAAAAGTAAACTCAATACGGGACCAGGCGCAGATCTAACTAATCTGCTCTGGTTCCATCAATAGCTGGGAAGCTCAGAGAAGTTGTGGCCCTTAATCGGCTGCTAAGGACCAAGGAATAGTAGTAGTAGGTATGGGCACTTCTGTAAAATAGCAGAAAGTAAACTTGTCCTTCCCTAGAAAGCCCGTCCTCAGATTATGGTTTTGGGAAATCTCAGTAGATATACCGGGTAGGAAGAAAATATCAGCAGTTAAAAGGGAACAGTAATTAGGTGGACAAGCCAGGAAGGGTGAGATAACCAAGACGTGGCTGAAAGTGAGATTACAAACAATTAATGTACATGTCTAGTCTTAGTTGTTTAGACCACCCCTAAGTAGCCAAAACGCACGACTGATACGGTAGTTCATAGCCAATCCTTCCCAACAAATGTCTATGTGAAATGTCGAATTCCAAAATACCCCAAATGGGTAAGAAAAGCTGTCCAGAATTCCACACCAATATAATGGTCAACTTCATGGATTCTGAAGGAGGAAAAAACTCGATTCCTAAGAGCATAGAAAAATTACAAAAAATGCCCAAAATCAAAATCAAGGCTAACAAGAAAGAATAAAAGAAGAATAGCAATGGAGATATAAGTTAAAGAAAAACAACAAAGGAACACAACAAAAAACAAAACGGAAAAATACAGGAAATGAGTGGCATAATAACTAAAAATGGGAAAATCAACCAGAAGTCTAAGGTCACTTAGCAAAAAGAAACAAATTTTAACCAAGTGTTACATAAGTAAAGCCCCTTACATATCCTGAATAGGCAACCAACCTTACACTTCATGGATAAATCTTACCAAAAAAAGTGTGGAAGGTTGCCTATTTAGAATAATTAAAGGGTTAGAATGTATAAACATCTTGTCTTAATAATATTTATTTATAATATAAGACACAGAAGTTAAAAATCATAATAAAAACATAATTATTTTTAAACAAATCTTTCAGTAAGTGTCCCACTTGTTAATACTTTTTATCCTACCATAAGCTCGAGTAAATATCACTTGAGTGTTATGAGTGAAAAATTTTAAATCCAGCATATAACTTCCTTCTGGAATAAATGGTGGAAATTTTTTGTGATCAGTTACGAAATTACATATGAAAAAAGTTCCCTGAAATTAGAAATAGTTCCATTTATTCACGTATTTAAAAAATGAAACAAATCGGTTAAGAGCCACTTAGTACCTTTTTCAATGGACATTTGGTGAAATTTCCACAATTATAAAATCTTCCTAAACCAAAGTCGTTCTCTGCGATGGTATGACAAAGATTAACGGCAAATCGAATGGGAAACAGACGATATTCATTGCTTGCCATTTTATAGGCCTGTATTTCAACCTACAAATTAATGTTTTTTTAAGTATAATTTATTGTTGAATTTGTAGGTTAAAGTTGGCCATGATTTTTCTGTCTAGTATTCACTTTTTGTTTTTATGGCCTTACAACGCTGACAGCTGGCATTTCTAATACCTACCTACCTAAATTAATTTAATTTAACACAGCCAAAATGGGAAAAAAATATTTAGTTAGTAACACTTACAAAAAAAACATACCTTTAAAGTATTGCCAAAATCAACGTTTAACGTCATTGTTATATTCTGAGCAGCATCCGTACGATTATATTTAAAACTGACAATTTTAAAGTGCTTCACATAATTATGATCATAACTGACTACATCACCATGTTCGAATATTTGTGTAAAACCATCTTGATCGTACTGAAAAGCGGGCCATAGATTTTATGGCACTTGTTAGAAAAGCAATTGATAACTGTCATAAATAAACAAGTAAACAAACTAAGAAAAAGCTAAGCTAAAGGCAAAAATAAAGGTTAATAGTGAAAACAGAACTGACTATAAACACAATGAATAAAATGACAAAAACTGGAATAGATAGATAGTAAGCGTAATACCTATACAAACAAATAAGCATTAAAAATAGTATATAAAAATTGACAAAAACTATAACAACTAAACCGTTTGGCTCTAAATAATATGGGTTCCCTGAAGGCTTTCAGTCTTCTTTTCAGGCCCTGAGATGAACACTGAACGCCATCTGTGCACTATAGATAGCGCTCCTTGCATTAATTTACTAACTGTACCAGGAAAGTTTCCTAGGACCAGGATTACAAGATCATCTGCATAACCTTGCGCGTAGTAGCCAGAGGCTTCCAGTTCCACAAGAAGTCCATCGAGGACAAGACACCACAACAGAGGCGATAAAACATCACCCTAGGGGCAGCCTCGTTTCACCGAGGTCCTCACTGTGGCACCCCCAAGCGATGCTAGAGTTTCCCGTTCAGTTCAGGTCTCTAACCCATCTGACGACGATGATCGAGGGCAGCTTGGGTTATAGAGTCGAAGGCTCCTTCAATCGCAGCAGCGGCCAATTCCTTATGTTCTAGTGCTTTTTCGATCTTAAAAACAATCGGATTTCCACGGATTTGCTATCTTGATAGACACGTTGATGCGGGTGCAACGGATTGGTGCATTATCTTTTATGTACCTCTCAACCAAACGTTCTAATGTTTCGAGAAGGAAGAAAGTCAGACTAATTGTACCCTATCGCCAGGCAGGCCCGAAGTAAATGGTATAATGGGACTTGAAGGATCTCCAGCCCCTCCTGAAGAAGGACAGCGAAAACGCCGTCGGCCCCTGGGCTTTTAAATAGGTCAAAAGAGGCGATCGAAAGTGGCCGCTTTAGAAGCCATTTTCTAGTCAGACGTGGCGAGAGCGACTGGGAGTGGCCGTTGTGAGGCAGCTAAAGTTCTAAAGTTCTAGCGCCATCAGGAAAGTGCACTTCCAAAAGATGCTCCAGGCACTCTTCAGGTGAGGGTGGCGGAGTTGGGGAGTCATAGGGCAAGTGACAACTACAACGTCGATACTGTTGTTGCTGTAAGACAGGCGGGCTACCAGATCTCAATACAAGAAGATCGGTACCGCATTCGTATTTGAGTTATTGGAAACGTTTTGGGTATAAGTGTGCTATGGTCATGATAAACCAGGCCATTAGAGCGGTCCAATCTTCTGATAGATGGTTATTAAATCAGCTGTCCCGAGGCAACCTGTAGGCTAACAATAGCCGATGGCGAGGCATCATGTTGCAGATTGATTTGAAGTGGTTTATTTTTTTTTAACCATACTCTACTGCTTGGGCGGTTATCTGTATGGCCTCTAGGTCGTCGTCGTTGGACTCCTCTCTTTCGGAGAGGCTGGACGTCGCAGAGTGCAGGTCTGCTACGGCCGTGGTCGTTTTATCTTCCCGCCAGGTGCTGCGAGGTGTTTCCTCCTACGTGGTCGGAAGTTGGCTAAGGCGGACCAGTTTCAGTTCCCAGAAGGTAGTCGTCACCATACCCGCTTGCGCTCTGATGCCCTTCTACTCAAGAAGATCAACCGATGCTTCATCGACTCCCAGGATGATTCGAGTTCCTTTGGACTCTACCACCTGGGCGTCTCTAATCACTGCTCTGTGCGGAGAATGGATCATTGGTGCATTGGCAAATAAAATAAAAGGAGAAGAGGCTAAATAAGGAACAAGGCAAAAAACAATCAGAAAGTTAAGAAAGCCGCAAAAGTTTGTTATTTTAGAGCTAGAAATGTGGGCAATTGTTTTTTATATTTTACAAATCAAGAAAACTTAAAACATTAATACACAGAAAAAGAAAATTCGTATTGAAACTTAGTCCTCGACTAACCCGCAGCAAAATAGCAAAATGCAAAACAAAAAAGTGAAAAACAAATTAATCACGCGACAATGTAGTTCAGTAAACGATAGGCAATTGTCTACAAAAAAGGAACAAAATAATGAAAGAGATTAAATAAACCGTATAAAACGACCCACCACCAGTTTTAACTTGAACTTCTTACCGAAAATACTCCTAAAACATGAAACACGGTGGCGAATATAATCTTCATCGTCACACTGATCATTGTGGGTCCTATTTATGGAAAACCAATTATTGCTACTAATAATTAATAACCTTGGAAGTCCAAATTTTGCAAAAGTAAAATGGTTGATATTACGTGCAACTTGCACACCAAATACTTGAAGTAAATACAACAAACAAACAATACATAAAACAAAGAGCAAAAATCGAAAAGTAAAATTACCTACCGAATTTCAGTGCGTTTTTTTTTTATTTTTATGGAATCTTTACGCCTTTCTTCTTAAAATAAAAGCAATTTTACTGTACTAAATAAAACAACGTGGCGAAAAATTCTACAGTGACTCAGCGTCGTTGTACGAAGTGACAAAAGCATTAAGAAACGAAACAGTATGTGATAATCCGATAATATTACAACCAACACCAACACCATCACATCTAAATGAGCCCCCATTAAGTTATATTTTCCTAAAAATATATATCAAGTTAATAACTTCCTCTAAAAAATTCTGATTTAATCTGTTATTGTAGTAATTTATATTTTACGATTTTTTTAGTGACTGATTTGCACCTTTTGGATGGTGAATCATACTTAAAATCTTTCGCAAAATCCCTAACATGCCTTTTTAAGTAAAACTCTTTGATGCTTTGATGTATAAAACTGTCATTTTATCTTCGAAAAATAGTCATATATAATTGGAAAACCCTTTTTTACAATCGGGAAATTTTTTTTGGGGCAAGTTTCAATTAATTAGTTACTGTTTGTTTGCTTACTGGATGAGGTCTAGGCTTGCGAGTGCTACGGTTTTTGACATACGTCACCTGCTGTGAAGAAGCTCGTTGGGTTGGGGCGCAGTAGTAAAGGCTCCTAGCTAGGGGTCTTGGGTTCGAATCTCACGCAGTGGTAAGGATTTTTACAATAAATTCCCCACTGTTCGAGATCGGTAGGTACTTGAGCGAGTGAATCGTTTGGTTAGAATTAACGATTCTGTCTGCGGAGTGGTCGCCATCAGATAGTAACAAGACATACATACTATACACTTTTAATACATATTTAGAAGGCAACGGAAAACCACTACAGAGAACACATTTCCCTAGTAAAAACAGGTTAAGGCTGCAACCAACCAGCTCTAAGAGCTGATGACCACACACACATACTTGCTGTGGTTATCCCAGAAAATGACTTCTTCGTAACAAAATTAACAAAATTAATACCCACCAAAAAGTGGGAGGCGTTCGATAGAAACGAATAGACACATATTCTGAAGCAGGCCAAGGCTCACCCAGAGCTGTAGCGCCATAGTGATGATGAAAGACTGAATTATATTAACAAATAAGTAATCAGAAAAAGAATAAGTAAGCTCTGATGAAATAATTTCTTTTTGAAGTACGTCAAATTAATCTTCCAAATTTCTCATTTTCTAAATTTTTAGTAAAATATAACTACAACTTAATATTTAAAATGAGTAATTGTGATTCCGTAATGTTAGCTTTTATAGTAAATTGTACTGGTATTTATGTATTTAGACAACCGAATGATTTTAGTGATATGCCAATTTTTTCTTACACGTTTTTCTTAATGTTTGTGTCACTTCTACTGATCAACAGAAATATCAAACCTTTTCCATGTTCAAACCGTTTTATAGAGGTAAAAAATACATGCTTTTAACAACAACATTACTGAACTAACAAATGTTATAGTTCGTGATTGCGTTATTCATTATGGAGATGGTTATGAATGACTTTTGGCTTCCACTTCAGTTAAATTTGAAAATCTTTTTAATGCACCTGGCAGAACTGATGGAAGAATTATTACTCAGTTTTGGTTTTCAATGTTCGTCAATATGTTATCTTGCGGAATGTTTTAAATTTCCCAAAATCCTTGCCTCGGTGAATTATATGGTAAGTCTGTGTTTTCTTCTCTGCAGCATTCATGGAACCGTAAAAAATATAACGTAAGAAATAATTAAAATGTCAATATTGTATTTTACTAATATACATATGAAACTATTGCAATGTAGGAAGTGCCAGGCAGAGTTACCATGTAGAAGAAACCCTCGTCGACGTCATTCTCGTAGAAGAGTTTAACGCTTTTACACAATTTATACGAAGAACATTAAATAAATAGTAGTAGAAAAAAATTACGATAACTGATTTACGAACATTATGTAACTTCTACATTATTTTTAGTTATATAGCTTGTCCTTTGTATTGTTTTTTTTATAATGTATTGATGTTGTGGTATATATTTTTAAATACCACTGCTTACATTTTTTTATGTCTTCTTACCGTGAGGTGTATGAGTTGATTTAATTTTATTTTTTTACTCTTTTCTGTTTTGGGCTAGCTTTTTCACCTCCTACCACTGGATATTTCTCTCCTCTGCTGCATTTTTCAGTTCTTCTTGCCAGGTTTTTCTTGGTGTACCCCTTCTGTTCTTTCCCTCATATACTCTTTGGGTAAGTCTCTCTTCTGGCATTCTATTTATGAGACCTAACCATCCTAATTGCCTTTCTTGGATTTTTGTTGTCACTGGCTTTATCTTTAACTGTGAAGACCTCATTTCTGATTCCATCCCTCTCTTTCTTTCCCTGTATTTTTCTTAAGAACCTCACTTTTGATGCGTTTGCTCGGCTTCTGTTTCTATTTGTGAATATTTGGGCCACTTGTGCTTTGACGTCCTTGGACACTTCTCTTTTCCAGAAGATGTGATTCTCAGGGCGTTGTATAGTTTACCAGCTTTCCCTATGATATCAATCACTTCACTATCTTATTTACCACTTGCTTCAATTACAGTTACTACATTTTTGAAACTTCCCATTTGTTCGATGATGTGTCCTTCTAAGGTAATGTTGTGTGTTTTGTCTGATATTGTTATTATTGTAGTTTTTGTCTTCTGTGCGTTTATGTCCATGTTAATTTTGAGAATAGTAATGGACTTAGCACGCAACATTGTTTTAGGCCTTCTGTAGATTCAAACTCTAGAGATTCCTTCCTCACTTCTTGCGATGTTAATTGTTCTCTTATACATTGCTTTCACTATTTCTATTGTTATCAGTTCCTTTTCTTTGTGGGCTTTTCCGGACATCTTTTCTTTTAATCTTGCCGAATGCCTTTTCTAGGTCTACGAAACATATACCCACAAATTTCCTTGTTTTTGTTTATGGACATCTGTATAGACTGTCGATAGATTGTCATCTTTTCTGAATCCATATTGTATTTCTTCCAATGTGTTTTCTACTTTTTTTTTATTCGTATTGATGAATTAAAAGGTACGTATTAAAGGCAATAGGTTGAATCCCGACTTTCTCGCGAATGCTGTACGTGCTTTTCGAGACTGCTAAGGTTAGGTACTGTTTAGAAGTACAAGGTGGCCATTTTAAACACTTGTAACTTTTGCCGTTTTTATTTTCATTTCTGTTTTGTATTGTTGATATTTTATGTTTTATAATAACCGTTGAATTACAAAATTATTTTGATATTTCACTAATTATGATTTCTTTACAAACACCTCATCGAACATAACAATTTTTACACCACAAAAAATAAGAACTAGGTACGGGAAGTCCGTGTAATTTGGACCACTGTGTAAAATGGTCCAATCAACTAATTCAAAATATAGAATATGTAGCGACATCTTACTAATGCGTTATGAACCAACCTTATCTAAGACGCATTAGGCATGCAACTTGGTTCGCATGAGTTAGTTATTAAAACACTGTTGTTGTTAAGTTGAATTCGAGCAAGTGCATTGATGTAAGGTTATGTGAAAATTGTGTGTGAATTTCTTCAAAGTGAGTATACATTTTGCAATTCCAACTAGATTTGGTTAATTAGTAGCTATCTAAGAATACTTTACCGCAATAAAAAGTTTATAAGTTGATTAAACATTTTAAAAAAATCAATGTTATGTAAATATTGCCATGGTGTAAATCGGTCCACTTAAAATTGTGTAATTTGGCGCTGGTTCTGAAAACGAAACTTTTTACCTTGTCTGTTCTGAAAGCTACGAAGAAGATTGGATTATGTGCGAAAAGTGTAAGGGATGGGCACACGTAGCTTGTGCCCATATAACAGATGTCAATTATTATTATTATTGCGATAGCTCTAGAAGTTAGGTGTCTATTTTATAAGTGTTATAATATATCATAATGTAATCTATATCTATTTCTGTTTTTGTATTTTTTTAAGATTAGTTATGAAATATTAAAATATTCGATATAAGTACCGTTTCTCATCTCATTAACCCTATTTTAGAATAAAGAGTATTAAAACCAAAGTACACAACGCATAAAACCAAATTACACGAAAAAATTAAATTTTTAATTATTTGTTTTTAATCAATCCGTACTCAGTTGCTTTGTTTTGGGGTTTAATATTAATTCTTTTTAGTAAGTAGCGTACATGCAAAAAATATGGGTCTTCTGATTATCTCTAGTTGCAAATTAGCGTGATTTCTTCTTAGGGGGTCCAAATTACACGGACTTCCCCTAAGTATGTTTTCAGTAGGATGTGATAAAATAGCCTGGGAGTACCTATCTCTCTTCCTGTTATACTGCTCCTTGTTAATACAATATCTATTAAATACATCTAATACCAGTTCACCATCTTATGTCTAAAGACATTTCAAAGGTTAGTTCTAATGAAATCATTTGACAACAAATTTCAATGGTTTTATATTAATTTTCGTTAAATATAAGTACTTTATAACTTTTAAAATTATTGTCCAAAGTAAAAATTGTCTTTGAATAAGTTAGCATTGCATTTATTTGTTATTAATATTAATTTACATACATGTCTGTGTAATCGCCGGAGTGGCCGAGTGCAATGCGGACGGCCTTAGGGTCAAACCCGAGCCGGATGGTTGGCGGGTGACCTACCTAGTCACTGGAAATAATTGGGAACCGAAACACAGTAGTGAAGTAGGGGCGGTAGGCGGTTGTCAAAGGTGTGGTACCTACTACATCACCCTGTAGGCACAGCGTGCGAGACAAACGAGGTGCGAAAGCGACTTAGGTGGCTTTAACCCTCCATGTTGCCGGCCATACTCCCTCACGGTGTGTAAGTGTCATTACCTTTACCTTTTTTTTAGACATGTATGTAAAACTGAATAAGTCGTATAACTATTTATATCCTGTGTACCTAATATACCGGGTGTAAATGTTTATCTTGTTTGACGTTTTAAAATAAAAAATTTAAACTCAACTTTTTCTTTCATTATATACTCGTACTATATTGATATGATATCTTTAGACAATCTCTTAAGACGGTGAGTTCTGCATGCAAATCCATGCAACTACAAACAAAGAAACGCAATATCATTTAAGCCAATCTGCTTTATTCTTTTAAAATGTGTAATACATAACACAATTTTTTGTATATAATCACGGTATTTTACAAAATAAAATATTTGTAATACCTACATAATCAGGAATACATATTCAGTCTTAAGTCACAGTTTCAAAAACTTAAAAACATCTTAATTTTTTAGTCACTTTGCACATTATAACCTTAACTAAAACAAGATTCAAAAAGCACAAAAATACATATTTCCACTTTCATGCAAAAATAATACTGTTAATTACGATAAAGGTATTCAAACAGAGTTGTTTAAAATAACTTCGCTACCATCATCATCGCTACTAAACCCATCATCACTATCGTCTGTAATTCCTAGCCTAGTTATTTCTTCCTCCATTTGTGAATCCCTATTCCAATATAGCCATTCTAAATTTTTAACGGTCCAAATTTCTCTCAGCCAATCTTCGGTAGTTATCGTACTAAAAGCTTCGTCCGCTAGTTTTACAATGTCATTTATCGATTTAAAAGACGTTCTACTTATTACACCCAATTTACTTTTTAAAACGCTCCACAAATATTCGACAGGATTTAAGCTTCCATGAAATGGAGGTAAATGTAATACTTCGTGGCCTTGCGATTTAAACAATTCATCGACTATGTGTTTTGTTGGAGGCTGATGTTGTTTGATTAGTTCGTATAACTCGACATTTCGCATGTCCGGATCGAATTTAATTTGATTCACTGTGAGCCATTCTTGTAAAACTTGCTTCTTTGCAGAAGGTAGAGGTAGGTCTTGGAATTTATTTGTAGAATAATATGGTAAATTAACTACTACGACTATCGAAGGTTCTTTGATTGCTGAAATTTATAATTTTGATTTAAATACGAACAATTAACTATTAAAAAATACTTACATGGTAAAATTTTTTCTACAATCCAGTTGCTAAAATATTTGTTATCAATACTATCGTGAGGTTCTCCAGTTTTAGACCGTGAGTTATATATTAAGGCATTTCCTGGCACAAAAACATCCGATCTTCCTGCATGAACGATTACCCAACGATATTCTTCCGTAACATTTGAGTCTTTAGTTTTTCTATCCTTACTAACAGTAAGAGAAGGTCCTATATATGTCTCGTCTAAATACACCACCGGTTTTTTTACTTCGCACAAACCATCATTTACACGAATAGTTCGTAAATATCTACTTCGAGCGGCAATTATACTCGATCGTTCCATCATTACTTGTCGTTTATCTATACATTTCTTAAATTTAAATCCTATATCTAATAGAAGCCTACGTAAATGCTCACGACCACCTTCATACGACAATTCATCTTTTAAAATAATTAATAACTTTTTTAGCGAAGGTATTTCTTTTCTATCAAGGTAAACTTCCATAATTTTTCTTCGAATGGCACATATTTTAATATCGTCTACCGATATTTTTCTAGCACGCAACCTTCTTTTTGGGCCGAGTGATAAGCCTGATTCTATTACACCAGAGTTAAGCAATTTTCTTAGACGTTTTATGGTCGATTCACTTACACCAGTCGCTGTTGCAGCTCGTTTTACAGAATATGTGAATGGTATTGTTGGACCATTATTTAATTTTTCTTCGTCGAAATATTTGATTACGTTTAATATCAACAGTTTTTCGTTGTGTTGCATGTGATGCAACTTCTTCTTGGTTTTGTTATTAACTTCCATCCTCTCACAATTTAAAATGTAAACATAACCAATAAAACAAAACAAAAGTACATTGGGTATTTTTGTTTTTAAAGGTTGGTTATTGCAACCTTCAATGGGGTGCCACTGGTTACGTTTATATCATTTTTAACTTGAATAATTTGATTTTTATTAAATTCCTCCGACAAACTTATGGCATTTTTATACAAAATTAGCGTAAATTTAAGTATGGGTCAATTGCACAAAGCCAGTTAAAGTTAACAAAAGGGCATCGTTTTTTGTTTACTAATGTGTTATTTGCCATATGTATTCGACTTTTGATTCGATTTTGTTCACTGTAAACTGTGTTTTTTGTTTTTTCTCGCAGCAGCTTGAGATTACGATTCATAAAGCCGATCTAAAAATCTCTGTCCGTTTTTTAAAAGTAAAATCGCTCCCTCCCAGCCGTTCCAATCCAAAACATTTTTAGAAGTATATGATTTGCAGAATAAAAGGATTAGGACTGTGTTTGACAGATCGATTGTGTTTCAATTTAACGCATAAGCGCATAACGAAATCGTTTCCACTTCAATGATACAAACGTAACCACAACATAGTGAAAACCTGAGCTGTAGGGATGGTCACGTCATAATATTTAAGCAAGGTGTATAAGAAGTATTAACAATTAGATCGTAACGAGACCGATGTAGTTTTGTAAAAAAAATTGTTAAATTTTATTAAACTTCATCTGTTTTTCACGATGTCATCTCGAGTCTTGCGTAAATTACAAGGTGAAAAGGAACTAAATGAAGAACTGTCAGATCCTGATCCTGAGACTGATTTACCAGTGAGTGGTGGTGCAAGACGCAAGCAATTAAACATTAATAGATATGATTTGGTACGTTTTAATAAAATATTAGAGTGAAACATAATATTCGTTGATTTACTTATTGAATAGCTGAACCAACAATCACTTTCCGAGAGTGAAGTTAAAGAAGACGATAACGAAACAGAAGCCAATAACGCACACGATGGTGATGAACCACATGAATCAGTCAAACGTAGGAAGAAGAAAAAGAAAAAGAAATCTGGAAAACATTCGAGTGTACAACGCAGCAGCGAAGACAATGCCGATGTGAGTATTACGATTATTATGTGGTATTAAACCATCTTATGGCCATACTGGGCATAAATTTATGTCAATTAAGATCTCAAGTGAGTGTAAACAGAGAATATATACAAGTAAAAGTACTAACAAAAAATTTTGTGGAAGAAGGTAACATATCGATATTTGAGTTCAATCAGTAATTTTTAATACGAGGTAAAGTGAACAAGACAGATTTTAACACATTTCATTATTCGATTCGTCAAACATTTTTGCTGCACCATATTACCTTCAGGTAGATATTAATTTTTACCCACGTATTCACAAAATGTAAAGATAAGGAGCTAACGTCGAAAAACATTTTACATCTAAATTATGATTTTAAACGTGCGCAAACACAAACTACCACTTCTTAGTGAGTTTGCTTTTAAACCTCTGAGCAATCTGAAGAATATTGATTTGCTAGTTCTGAAATGTACGGAGTTACACCGAATCGAGGTGCTCGCTTGACAACAAACTACAGCTTCAGCACAAAAATTTAAAAACCAAACGCAATTGTAAGTTCTGCTTACTACCTAGCTACCAAAACCTTTTTTTCCTTAAAACTTTGGTAATTTCACTAAAAAATTGCGGTTATAAGTCATAAAATCATAAATGTTCAATTAAAGAAGGAAAAGTTAGGAATGATAATTCTTAAGTTAAAACGGGGCAACTGGCCCTCTCTAGCCTTTCTGTAATGACATCAAATAGAAATACTGACAACACTGTTAGAAAGTTCAGGGTAGGAAATTTATAACTAAGTGGCTTAATTCTGAGGCCCTCTACCAGAGGGATGAGATCCCAAACTCTAGCGGACGGGTTTCTTTAATATATCACGCTAATTCTTTAAAGGCTGGACATTTTCCCTTATTGCCTGCTCTGTGGTTCCTTAGAGCGCCCGGATCTCGACGGATTCCAAAAGAACGTGTCCATTTGGGGGGAAAAAAATTTCGTGCAGTTTTAAACGGACATATACAGGGTGTCTGATTTTTCATTGACCAGCTTATATCTCATTTATTATTAGAAATACAAGAAAAAGTCAGAGGAAATAGTTTTTTAGTAGTAATTCTTCTATAAAATGGCATAATCAATTATTTTTCATGGCCTACTGTTTTTCAGGGAAAATGTATAACTTTGGTTTGTTAAATGGAACACCCTGTATATTTATTCACTAATGGATCTAGGATTAAATTCTCTTTTCAAAAATGTATCACATGTGACTTTTATCCCACTATAAATTAACATATTTTCATTTCCAACAATTCTACTACCTTCTTTATATTCTTAAGTTTCTGTGATGTCTAGAATTTGTGTCTTAGTTTTTCCACTTCCTGTACCAGTTCTTCTTCTTTAGTTTTTATGCTTTGTACAGCGTGATCCAAATTGATTGAAGACAGGTTGAATTTCCCGTCGCAGGTTTTAGTGTTTTGCACGTTGTTAACCTGATAGTATTGAAATATGTTGTGTCAAAGTACAGTGTCGACTCGTTACTTTCTTGTTTACATCATTGTGCTTTGCCTCGTTCTTCCAGGTTTTCTTGAGTTTTTGCTTAATTTTGCTTGTTTTCTTATTTTACAAAACAGTTCTTTTCAGAACTACAGCTTGTTGGAAGATTTTGTTGTTAGGTAATTTTGTAATTATGAGACGCTACTGAAAAATAAATGATAACAAATTTGTGTGGCCAACGTGACAATAATTTAATGTGGCGGAAAATTCGACCTATCTTCAATCAATTTGGATTACCCTGTACATTCCAAGTCCCTATGTACCAAGCATTGTCCTTTCTTTCCTTTCTTCCTTTCATTTGACTTTGCTGCAACTTCTTACTTAAATTTTTATTGGGATTTTTGGGGTTGTATCTTTGGCATTTAGTAATACCTCTTCTTTATCTGTTAGTCTATTTAGATTCCAGGTTGCCATTTTGGTTGTGATTTGGCTTTCTTCTCTTATTTGTTCAGTTACTCTATTTCTTTCGTTTCTTTTTGTCCTAAGTTCGTTGCCATGTTTCCATCATTTTGCTTCATATTTAGTTTTTTGAATCCGGAATTTAACCGGCAGAGTAGGAGTGCACGTAAAATTGACATATTGAAAGTTAAAGAAAGACCTGCTTGGCCTGATCGAGAATAGGTGGACCACTCTGCGGCTCGGTGTGCCGAGCCCCCCTCGACACTGTAAAGGCATAAGAGGGTAAAAGAGAAAGAAAGAAAGTACGAATCTGGGTTTTAGACCATTTTCAGGCTACCCCCGTCTTCATCAAACCATTCATATTTTACCCCTTTTATCTCTAACTTTTGATATCCCATTCGGGTCTTTTTACGTTTGCCTTGCTTTGTTCTTGCAATGCTCCTAATTGCTGCCTGTATTCTCTGTTCGTCAATAGTTAAGAGGTATATCTGTTGACGTAGTAATTTCGTCTTTTGTTTTTTTCATTGAAACTCCTAAACTTGACTACTATCGGTTTTGGCTCCTCCCTTCCTACTTTCAAAACTTCCTTTATATCCGTATTTACGCCCACTTCGTTCTGTATAAAATCTTTTACTTGTTTCAGGTTTTGTTCCCCAAAGTTATTAGATGCCAATGTTATATTATTTGATATATTTTTGGAACATATTGTAACGAAGTGACTTCTTGCAACTTAGTGGGTTAAGGCCTCCTATGTTTTATATTAATACAAGGGAAAGAGACTTTAAGCCTAACTTCATTACGAGTGTTCTGTTTGGCTGTTGAGAAGGGTTATATTAAAATACAGAGTCGACTAACATCACATATATTGGTAAAACATTATTTACAAACGGGATCCAAATACATAACATGATTTAGGTCTGAACAACCCAATGCGGCGTACGAAACAATAGCATCAATTTATTCTACCAATAATATTAAACACTAGTCTTACACGAACATCTTTACGAAGGCACTCATCTTGGAAATAACGTCGGAATTGACTTTTAACCCAACCCTTGGTTTACGTGAAAGGTTGGTCCTGTTAGAGTCCGTCATCTAGGTCTCAAACTGCCTACTCCTAGATATCACTGTCAGACTCCCTCAGGGAACTGAATTCTGTATGAAATCCGATCATACTTATACTCCAAGTTTTGCCCCTTCTTTCATAACATTTTCAACAGCTGCCAAAGCCAACTGTTTCGTGTTACATCATTTCGCATTAATTCTTACTTTGTATGAACATGAGACATGGTTTTCCACGAATAGATTACGTCATTTGTCGCAGGTGGTCCTTAGTAAATACTAACTATCCTGCAACATTGTAGTACATTGAAATGCTTTCGTAACATGACCAGATATTCAAATGACACATATCCATCTGCAAGTGCATCCTTAGTTAGTAATTGTAAGGATTACTCAACTTGTTATATCAGCCATGTCGAAACACCATCTTATTTCATGCATTAATATTTTATATTATTCTTTAATATAACCCGCTTTATTACAATATTTATTTGATTATAGGAGATGTGTAAATGCATACATTTTTAAAAATGTATTACCTATCTTGTTTCTTATCTAATGTATTATGCTTGTTTGGACAAAAAGTTCCTATATTTGGTGTTAAATTACTATCGCTTTCGTAAATTTATAGGTAGATGAAGTGGAAAGATCGGTTCGTGAAGTGAACAGACTCCTGGGGGAGAGTTACATACCGGGTGTATCATCCACAAGTGGAACAAGACCAGAGAAGTCGGCTCACATCAAAAGAAGCATTCTGAGTATTCAGCATAAACATTTGAATCCTAGCAATGAACTGAAAAGAATATTCGGTTCTAAAATCATTCAGTCCGAACAGTAAGTCCTTTATTTATTGTTTAATTCCGATAATCATCGATGTTTTGTATTAAAGTAAACGGAAGCTCAGGGGTGGCAGGGGTCATGTTAGGACAACATGGTTGGTTTCCAGTAAAGACAACTGGCCACAAGCCGGAAAACTTGGTTTATCTATGAGTTTAGTGGAAAGTAAATATGGTGGAGTACAGTATTTTACATACGAACACAGTCAGAATTACAGACAAGTACAGGGAAAGTTTTTGGAAGCCGTCGAGAGTTTAAATCCTGATAATATCGTCGCTATTATTAACGAACATCCATACCATGTGGACGCTTTAATTCAATTGTCGGATTTGTGTAAATTAAGTGAAGATTTAGCAATGGCGGCTGAACTGATCGAAAGGGCATTATATTCGCTCGAATTTGCTTTTCATCCACTTTTTAACATGGCACAAGGAAACTGCAGGCTTGATTATAGAAAACAGGAAAATAGGTACTGAAAAATGTATTTTAAATTCGACAGTTAATTAATAGTTGTTTTTTCTAGAACTTTATTTATTACGTTATTTAAACATCTTTTATTCGTTGGTGGTCGAGCATGTTATCGTACTGCCTTGGAACTCTGTAAATTATTATTATCGCTTGATCCGGACAGTGATCCATTAGCCGTTAAATTAGTGATCGACTTTTACGCTTTACGTGCTAAGGAATACACGTGGCTTATAGATTTATTCACAGAATGGGAAAGCACAAAGAATTTATCTCAACTTCCGAACTTTGCTTATTCCACAGCCGTAGCCAATTTTCATATTTCCAGTGGCGATACTAAAAAGGCAGACGCTTTGCTTCAGGATGCTTTACTAATGTTCCCGGGTGTTCTTATACCGCTTCTTGAAAAGTGTTCAGTTCAAGTAGATAGTCGAGTTTCAAATCATTCCCATTTTGGATCAACAGCTCAACTCAAGTAAGACTTATTATTATGTTTAAATTTGGTAATTTATCAGTAATTTTAATTTTACGCAGGCAATCCCCAGCTTTAAATCAGCTAATACTATTGTATGTAAACCGAAGTTACCACGTATGGAAAGAGAGCGATCTCTTGCCTTGGTTAGAAAGAAATGTGCATGTGGTTTTAGACAAAGTTGATAACAAAGATCCCATTGTAAAAGATTATGAAAGTAAGAGGTCAAAGCGTTATCAAGGTGCTTTGCCTCGAAGTATATGCAGGCATATTTTATTATCGGACGTAAAAGGTGTTTCGCCTTTAGCAGAGGTAAAATTAATCATTTCTGTCAACCCATTTTGATCATTTTGTTTTTATAGGACCTCACAGGACCTGTACTAAGTTTTGACCCGCTTCCTCCACTTGATTCCATAAACATTTACGAAAAACCAAAACGACCAAGATTAGGCGATAGTAATTCTAGTGCTGTTGGGATATTCTTCCGTTCGCTTTTACCTAGTTTTAACACAACTGACATTCCCGAACAACTTCTTCAACCGTAAGTTTTTTAATCCCCATAACCCATAAAGCATTCTAAACTAAATTTTATTACGCAGGGAAGATGGTGCACGAGCTTTACCAGAAGGTGACGGTAATATTGATGATGGTAACGATTTAAGGCGAAGCGTAGCTTCTTTAGTAGGGGCTATGCGTGATCTTCTTAGTAATATTCGCTTGCCAGATGTTCCCAATGAAGCAGATGTCGATGAAAACGATGATTCGGAGGATGATGACGAGCAAAATAATTACCTTACGTAAACATGTCTTGTACTACTGACTAAATGTTTATATTATTTATGAACTAATGTCATGTGCATTACGTTTATTATAACAATCGAAATATATAAACTGATATTGTTTTTTTGTGCAATGTGCTTGTTATTTATTACAGTATTTTTAATCAAAACTTGTTTTGCTTATACGTTGAACTCTGAAGCTAGCAAAATTTTAGTTGAGTATTACTAAGTAACTACGGCATTCCATACATTTATTTCAGTTTATGGTACAACTTAGGAACTTTGGCTGACTGTGTTGTCCTCTGTCAAGAATATTGTCCACCTTGGCTTTTCCGACTGGATTAATACACTTTCATGTTAGCTTAGCTTTTCTTAGTTCACGTCTGAGGGTGATATAGAGCTTTTCTGCATACGAACGAGCTTTAAGTGTACATAATCATCCGTTTAAATTTTATCGTCGCATACCTTCCACTTTATTAATTTAACAAACTCGAAGATGCAGAAATGAATGCTTTCATTGTAAAGCAAACTCGTAAATAAAAGTATGAATGAAATATGCTTCAATTATTCAGACAAAAGTCCAAGCATTTTGCTTCTTCTTCCTCTTTTATTTAGGGTTAACACGTTCGCCGCTGATTACGCCAAGCGGTGTTGACGGCAACCTAGTGCTACGCGCCGACCACGCCGTGAGGCGTACTACACACATTTGCTATTTATTTGTTATTATTTGACTGGATTTGGCGACTAGACTATCTGCTTGTGTCACCTTTCGGCAATTTCAGGCTGACACGAGCAGATAGCCTAGCCTCCAATGGCAGACAAACGGTAACAGATAAATAGCAAATGTGTGTATTACGTCTCACGGCATGTAATACTAGGTTGCCAACTACGTCGCTTGGCAGCGAACGTTTTTCTTCACTCGATTTTAAGGTGATTCTTCTGAAATCTTCCAGTTATCGACCCATCTTTTCAGTGGCCTTCTAGGTTGTCTTCTCCGGTAGTTTTAGATCTCTTGCTACTTTTACCTTCTTCGCTGCCTGTGGAGCATTACGTTTCCTATTGAAGTTTCTATAACGATTTAAAATCAATTCCATGATCTCCCAGTATGCTGTATGTCTCTATGCATTGCCCTTCCCTATGTTTCTTGTGGCCTTCGTCTCCTTCTTGTGCTGTTTTTGCGATGTCCTTCCTTTGGTTTTATTGTCATTTGTTTGTAATCCCATTTTGTTGGCTTTGTCGTTTAGTTGTTCTATTTTTGTGTTCATAACCCTTTGCGTTTGTGTTACCAGACAGATGTCAGCTGCAAATTCTAGGTCTTGTGATTTCTCAAACATTCTCCATTGTATTCCTTTTGTTTCTACATCCATGTTACTCATCACCTATTCTTACTTTTACACTTAAAGTTCAGTTTGACTAGAGATAACCTAGGCCCTGTTGTTTGTTTACGAGCGCTGTGCTCAACTTGGCTAGCTCAGTAATCAAAGACAAGAGGCTGAAAGTAATTGTTTATTACATAAAAATAAAAGCAATGTATGTACAGCAAGGTGTAGAAGTAATGACTACTGCGCCTTGCAAATATGCAGCCCATCTATCACCAATCCGGCAACAACATGTTTGAAACTGCCCAAATTCTGCCGGACTGGTGATAGATGGGCTGCATATTTGCAAGGCGCAGTAGTCATTACTTCTACACCTTGCTGTACATAAATGAAAAAGGGTAAATAGATAAATTTGAAAATAAGGCGTCGTGGGCGGCAACGGTGGAGAACCTGGGCCAAGAGGTTTGCTGACGGTAGCGGCGTCAGGCTGGGAACAGGCAGCGACCGGGGACGTGGGCGACGCCGTGACGGCGAACGGTTTCAGCAAAGGGGTTAGGTGGCTGGAAACGGGCAGCAACCGGCGGCGTGGACGGCGACGAGATATTCCTTCAAGTAGCTGGGAACGGCGGCGAGCGGTTCCAGAGGAAAGTTGAGGCGGCTAGGAACGAGTTGGGTCCGGCAACGGTGGCGATTCCAGAGGAAAGCTGAGGCGGCTGGGAACGGGCTGCGTCCGGTGACGGCGGCGGTTCCAGCAGGCTGTCGTGATAGCTGGTGCAAGGATGTCTATCCAAGACGTTGATTTACTCAAGCATACAAAGACGCTGATCCTGATCAAGCGTACGGAGACGTTGATCCAACCAAGCGTACAAAGACGTTGATAATGAGATGGGTTTTTCGAGCATATATTTATAACCCGAAAAATCCTATTCTGCCTTTCTATTGGCTGACGGGTGGTAGTAGAAGTGGTGATTTGCCAAAATCCCCGTGTTTTCATTTTTCGTAAATAATTGTTCCAAATGTAATTTCTGATGTTTAGTGGTTATTATCGTCCTGCTGGTGTCCCGCTGCATCGATTGATACCCAACGGGTTTCTCACGCGTCTCGCGGATTAAATCCCGGGAGACCAATAGCGGTGTTTCATAACGGAAACAATCAACTTGAAGCGGAGATTAATGTGAAAACGTAACATCTTTTTGCTAGTTTTAGATAATGGTAATTGCTTATTGCAATTAGAAAGCTTTTTAGAAGTAATTGCCGTTATTCATTATTTGGAAACGAAATTCGTTCGGCTGGACGAAGGGATGAAATTTAGTACGCCTCCATGTGTGGCTGACAGAGGCGGTACGGTGATTAGCGTGAAATATTTATAGTAGAGGGGCCGTTTGTGTAACGAACTTGGGAAAAATTGGAAAGTAATAGCTGAGAATTGATATGTGAAAATTTTTGTCTAAGGGTTGTTTTTCTTTTCGGAAAGTTCGTTATAAAGCAAAAACTGTTGAGTTCCTTTGCGATGTTTAGGTCGACAGTCGAGGGCAGGATTATTGTCGAACATGTTAATTCGATTGGCATGACGGTTCTAACGGTTTTTTTTCTTTTTCGGCAGATAGATGACATATGTTATATCAAGATCGTGTTAGACTCATGGAAAGCGAGGTAGTCAGGTTTCACCACAAAACTGCTTGGAAGTGAATATACACCTGTCAACCATAAATAAATCCGGCTATTGTATTTCAAGGCACCTAACAACTACTAATCCTTTTCTAATAGCTGATTCTGTTTAGACGCTGGCCTCTGCCGACAAGTGGCAACATTGATCACAAAATTTCCATAAGAATAACATTGCCGTATCTCTCCCGTACCTACTCAACTTTAAGTATGAAACGAATAATAGTCCACCATTAACAGGAATATTGTAGGTGATAGAACACAGCCCTGGCGTACTCCTGTTTTTATCTGTCTTGCCTGACAATTCGCCTTCATTAATTACTTCAATTACTTGTACGGATAATTGTGGTAGAATTATTTTATTTGTTCATCACTTTTTCTGGTAATCCATAAGCATCAAGTATTTGTCACATTGATTCATGATGTCGAATGCTAGGGCGAAGCCTATGAAATTTAGACATATTGGAGTTTGCCATTGTAGAAATTGTTTGACTATAATTCTTAACGACGGAGTTTACACCTTGAAAAATAGTCGATTATATGCAGACTTTGCTCCATTTTTTGAGAGCCAGTTTTAATGTAGGGGTGGCGGGCGATTTTTGTTTCTAACCATTTATCTTTTGTCTGTAATGTAGCGTGTAGGCAACTCAACTAACATGCGAACCAATAATAGGAAATATTTAAAATATGAAACAGAATTCGAAGGCAAACTATTTCGTATCATCCCAAGAAACAATTTAATCATCTCAACTCTCAGTTATTACCCGACTCTACAGTTTTGAGTCAAACACAAATCCGTGTACTTATTTAAGTAGTTATGCAACTTTAGTAGCTGGAAATTTTTTGACTCGTTAGGATGACTAATTTGCAATAAAAGTCAGACAAGTTTTCGAAGTAAATTTTTAAAATATTGAGAATCTTCATAAGTGTACACAAGCTGTAGACTGATCTAGACACAAATGTCGACATTTTAATGTCAACGTCTGTACTGTCTGTACTTAGCATTAAGGTATTGATTTACTCTAGAGTTGACCTATTTCCGCGGAATCCCGCTTTGTTTCTCCTCAACGATCTGTCTATCTCTTCTCTCATTCCTAAAATCATTATTCTTGTTAACAGTTTACTAGTTGTCTTCAGAAGTGTTACGCCCCTCCAATTTCTGCAGCTTGTTATATCCCCTTTTTTTGATATCTTTATCACTAATGCTTTTCTCCATTACTCTGGATTTTTCTCTGTTTCCCATATTTTATTCATTAGTGCCGTTTTATTTGTTTGCTACTTTTATCAAACGAGTATTGCTGTTTCAACATGCTCGTTCCACTCTTTTCTTTTCCCTTATTATATCGTTTGTAACTATCTGCTCTCGTTTTTCCAGTTGCTAATGCTAATATGTTCGTAGTTCGTAGCATCTGTTTCGTTTTGTTAGTATCTTCACATGTCTCGGTTCAGTATGTCAGTAGGTATACGTTTCACTTTGATCTTGCTTTCTATCGTCATATGTCTTTAGGGTTTCCAGCTACTGTAACGATGCGGGATGTTGAAAATTCATAATTTTCAATAACTGTTGAAAAAAACCCGAAGCTCGTTTGTTTTTGTTGTGTGTTTGTAACCCCGGTGTCTTTGATAAAGGGTAAGAAAGAAAAGTCACAAGTCAAAGTACAACTTTAAGCTTTATTAACATGAACAATGATATTCACAGCAAATCTTAACAACTGGTAGTCGTAAGGCGGGTGTCCGTAACCAAGTAGGTGTTTTGGCTGCGAATCTCCTGAAAAGAACGATATAAATAACAAAGGATGTAGGAACCGAATAGGACACTCTCGTATTATTAAAAGGATCGCGGAATTTTGCAGGTGCCTATTGAGATTGGTAAGATCCCAGAGTAGCACTCGTACAATGAAAACGGGTTAAGGAATTGCAGGAGCCCATTGAGATTGGTAAGATCCCAGAGTAGCTTCTCGTACAATTAAAAGGGTTAAGGAATTTTTCAGGTGCCTCTTGAGATTGGTAAAATACCAGAGTAGCACTCGTACAATTAAAAGGGAATTTCCCTTTGCCCTTGTGATCACTTGTATTTATACAATAATTTTGGACGATCCACAAATAGAAAGAGTTCCTTTTATCGAATTAAATTGAACTTCAAACTGAAGTTTAGTCGTGGTTGGCTGACTGGTTTTATATCAAAACCGGCATAACACTAAGTTTCCCATAGGAATTCTTTCATATTTCTGCCGTGATTTATAGCTATGTTGCAGTGTCGCAACGTAACCTGAGATTCCCAATATTTGGGATTTCGCTGCGCTAACACGTCTGAGTGCATATGATTAAGCAGCAATAACTTAGCTAGGATTAAGAAATACCCTTTTCGGACACCGTCCCTACAAAGAAGTGGCCTGAAAAATAATTAGGTACCCATTCTTATGATATTCTTTTTAATAGTTTATTCCGTTTCCCTTGCTGTGTCGTTACCGGTTACCGTCGGGGGAAATCCATTTTCGAGGCTTCCTATGAGTCTTAGAGCATTATTTACTTTTACCCCCCAATTAAGGTGCTAACCTTAATCAGGGAACTGTCCTCTTTTATGCGGGCTTCGGACCGTCAACTGAGCTACTCAATCCACACAGTGAATTTTTGCAGGTGGTATTTTTCTAGTTTTACAAAATAATTATTATTAAGGCTCAAGTTATTATTTTAGACAAGATAGTTTGTTAGTAATGAATTTTTGAAATACTTAATCTGAAGTTGACAAATTTTGACCTGTTGCTCCGAATAGACTCGTTCCAGCAGGCCCTTACTTTTGTGATTAAGTCACAGGAAAGAGAAGGATTCGAAAAAATCAATTCATGTTGTAACGTTTTTTAAAATTGGTTCAGTGTGTAAATTATTTATTTTAACAATTATACATTAGCACATTAACTCACACACATGTTAATCGAACGTTCAATACACTTACCTTCGGCTTCGGACAAACCTTCGGCCCTTTTTTCGCAGAAGTCGAATGTACGGCCGAAGGTGCTTTTTGCGGCCGAAGGTGGCCGAAGCCGGAGCTTCGGTCGGACACTAATTATATCTCAGTGCGCATCGTGGGCGGGTCGAATTCAGACTTTCAGCTAAGTTTGATAAGCTGTACACCTTGCTATACATTCAGGTAGGAAATTTGCCAGTTTTGGGAATGAAATCCAGAGGTTTAATCCATAAAAAAATCTAGTACCTATGTGCTGTCCTTACTTGAATTGGATGATTCGTATCAAAGAAGTACAATTCCCAAACAATACAATAAATCGCCTTTCTAAAATTTGTACCAGAATTCAGCAAAATAACTAGTTACTTTAGTAAACCGAGACTACTTTGGTTTCGCATACAGTGCAAGGGTTTAAAGCTCGAAACGCATGCGAATACCTAGTTCATTCCAGTTGCACTGAAACTTTTGATAAGTACAATTTACAAATAAAAGACGTAATATACAGTAAATTAACTGATACTTTATTAATTGCAATTAATTGATATCTTCTGTAGGTACTTCTGTAGAATCTGAAATAGTTTTTTATCCAATTCAGTTACGAAATGTCAACATTTCGACATTGATTTTAGTTGTGAAAAGTGGTTCATTTTGTAACTAGTTACCAAATATGCTCCCATTTTGTAACTAGTTACAAAAAGATGATTTGAGTTGCGAAAAGTGGTTCATTTTGTAACTAGTTACAAAATATGCTCCCATTTTATCACGATGACCCAACTCCTTTTTTAAGAAGATGTGGCATTTACATTTTGTTATCTGAATTGGATAAAATCTTGTATGAAACACGTTGCATAAATAGCTATTAAACAATTCGTTGCCGTGGTTAAAATTTTCCGTAGGATTGCCATGATAATTTGATTCATCGCCATTTACCATCAAATCTGCTTTAGCTTGATACCGGGGGAAGTTGCCGTAAACTTCAAGCGAAATTTAAAGTTGGATTTAATACAAAATTTAAATTGGCGCCATTTTTCAAACGCCCAAAATTCAGGGTGAGTTTGCGCAATGTAAACGATGAGGTGTGGTTAGGATTTGTCACCCGTATCTCAAAAAAAGAAGTACTTCTTGTATTATAATTATTCCTTTTGTAAAGTGAATCCCAGTTTCTGTACTGTTATTAAATCATGGCTGGAAGATTACCGGCTTGTGTAATAGATGTAGGAACCGGGTAAGTGTATTACTTAACCTCAAACTTTTATTGACTTCCCTATTTTGTTGTTGATATAATTAAAGTTAAATGTACTTGCAGGTATACTAAACTCGGATTTGCCGCAAATAAAGAGCCACAATTTATTATTCCTTCGGCTATTGCTATAAAGGAAACGGCAAAGGTTGGGGATCAATCGAGTCGACGATTAGCAAAGGGCGTGGAAGATCTTGATTTCTTCATTGGGGATGAAGCCTTTGATGCTACCGGTTATGCTGTTAAGGTATACTTCCCATTTGATTACTTTTAGAATATTACTAGTATGTTTGTAGTATCCGGTGCGTCATGGATTAGTTGAAGATTGGGATTTAATGGAACGATTCTTGGAACAATGTATTTTTAAATATTTACGTGCAGAACCAGAAGATCACTATTTTTTACTAACAGAACCGCCTTTAAACACACCAGAAAATCGTGAATACACTGCTGAAATTATGTTCGAATCATTTAACGTTCCTGGTTTATATATTGCCGTGCAAGCCGTACTTGCACTTGCCGCCAGTTGGGCATCACGGTCAATTGAAGATAGAACTTTGACGGGAATCGTTGTAGATAGTGGAGATGGTGTAACTCATGTTATTCCCGTTGCCGAAGGATATGTGATTGGAAGTTGTATAAAACATATTCCAATCGCTGGTCGTAACATTACATATTTTATCCAGTCGCTGCTTAGAGAACGGGAAATTGGCATTCCACCCGAACAGTCGTTAGAGACAGCTAAAGCAATTAAAGAACGGCATTGTTATATTTGTCCTGACATCGCCAAGGAGTTTGCAAAATACGATGCAGATCCTAGTAAATGGATTAAAAAATACGAAGGTGTTAATTCGGTGACGAAGCAACCGTTCGTGGTAGACGTTGGGTACGAAAGATTCCTTGGGCCTGAAATTTTCTTTCATCCAGAGTTTTCCAATCCTGATTTTACAACCCCTTTGTCGGAAATTGTAGATGATGTAATACAAAATTGTCCAATTGATGTTAGACGACCTTTGTATAATAATATCGTGTTGTCCGGTGGTTCAACTATGTTTAGGGATTTCGGAAGAAGATTACAAAGAGACATTAAACGTACTGTAGATGCTAGACTTAAACTTAGTGAAAGTTTAGGTGGTGGTAGAATTAAGGTAAATATTTCGTAATTTAGTTGATTTAACTGTTTCATATAATTGTAACTTTTAACAGCCGAAACCGATAGATGTTCAAGTGATTTCACATCATATGCAACGTTATGCTGTCTGGTTTGGAGGTAGCATGCTTGCATCCACGGTAAGGATTCTCGATTTAAATAAAAATAAACTTGATCATAATTAGTTTAAATTTTAGCCCGAATTTTATCAAGTATGCCACACAAAAGCTGCTTACGAAGAGTACGGACCCAGTATTTGCAGGCATAATCCAGTATTTGGAACAATGACATAATAATCCACTTTGTCGATTTTTTTTACATATTTTTTATTAAGAGAGAAACGATTTATAAAGCTTTTAATTGTATCATGTTTTGAGAATATACATTTATTTGAGTATTTCTTAGTGTTCATTTGTAGGTATACATTTGTAGTTCAATTTGTTGATATGTAAATGGGTTTTGTAAGAATGTTTATAGCGAGAGTAATAAATTGGGCCATTAAATTTAACTAGCTTAATTTATTTTAATCGTGTCATAAAGTCAAAGTATTTTTAAAAAATTAAAATAAGGCCTATTCCCATTGTGAAAGTATTCCCCTTCATTGCGTAGATTTATGTAGGGATTTTAGTGAAGTTGGCAACGACTTAGTTTTGTTACCAAATAAAACGTCAAGCTTCATGTCAAATAGTTGATGCGTCAAATGAAATGTAATAAGTGAAATGGAATGTATCATATCGCAGTATCATATATTAAAGGAAGTGTTTCGATAAGTTCGATGCAGAATAAAGAACATTGTTACAAGAGAAGAGGGTACGACGTGTTTTAGTTGTTATATGAGTGAAAATATGCGTAAAAAAACGCGTATCTGTTTACGCGCTCCCCTTCGCCATATTTGTTTTGGCACAATTTATTTTCATAAGTATTTCTGCAAATTACAAAGTTAAAAGTGTTTAACAACGATTTATTATCTATGAATTAGTGACATTGGTTTAAGTTCTACACAAATAGCGACCACTTTAAATTATTTATTTAAATCTAACCAACCTTTTGACTTTTTTAGTGATTAAATAAAATATAAACAGTTACTTAGTAACAGTGGAAATATTTCCTTATCTTTGTATTGGTTCTGCTTGTTATAAACAGTGTGTAGTTTTCTACAACATGCTTTAAAGTTAAAGTAAATTATGTATAGTGCATAAATGCTGAAAGCGACGGTTTGAGTTAATCACCGTCACTTCAGTGGTGGTCCAGTACATTGCATTTTATTTTATTTTTAGTGATATTAAGTGATTTAAAATATATCAACATGGAAAATTTATTGTGTAATAGTTTACCTGTTCCAATTATAAACATAAAAGATGCTGACGATTGTATTATCGAAGGTAAGTCTGTAACAGGCTGTAATTCTTATGGGTGTAAACGTTTAATTTGCTTGTAGAAATTAATACGACAATATCCAACTCGGACATCGTTAATGACTGGGATGTTAAGAATTCGAAGAAAATAAAAAGTAAACTTTCCGTTTGCGAAAACGAAAAAGTTCTAGAAGACGTATTGAAAGATTATATAAGGTAAGTTTTTATACAACAAATTAATATGTATGTAATTAACGTTAAGATATCAAATCACCTAAGGATTTAGGGCAGTCGAGCCTAATAAACAAACAAGCGAATGGTTTTTTTGTTGGTTACTGACTTAATGAAATTGTTTTGAACGAGAATTAAAAATTTAAAAACTGTTTTGTAAACGATTAACTTTTTCTTGTAGAATTCTTAGAGAACAAGCCTTGCACTTCAGAGAAAAAAGCCTGTTAAAAGAAAAAGTATTACGGCATGTGAAAGTCTTCTATATGTACTACACGTTAAACGATGGCATTCCTATGGAAATAAATTATTCAGAGTATATGGAAAAAATTTTAATATTTCTATGCAATTTAGAGCTTGAGGTAATTCGACGAGTAAAAAAGAAAGACAAAGATTACAGAAAGAAAATAAAAGAAGTAGCTCAAAATTTAATTCGTATCGTCAATATTTTTTTATTAAATAAAGAACAATGCATTTTACATGTGTTATTAAGACTCGATTCTAGACGTGATTCTCAATCGTGGAAGGATACAATGCACATTGTATACAGGTAACAAAGCCGTTGTTATAATGTATGTAATATAATTGTGATTTTTGTAAAACTTTCAGGTTTTACCTGATTACCGTGCCTGTTAAGGATCGTTCCGAAGAATGTTTTTGTCGAAATTTTTTATTGTTTCAAAAATGGAAAAGTATAACGGAAAAAACGAAACATGTCGGAATGGACAAAATTATGTACTTTAGGTTTAACAGAACGCCTGAAACTGAAGTGACTAATCCAACATTAAGGTCGATTTTAAATTCTGACAAATCAATCGTCGATATAATAGATGTATTATCTGAAGATAGACGGACTGACATTGACAATTATTTTAAATATATCGATGAAAAAGATAGGGAAGAAGATGTATGTTTACCACAATCAATTAATCTAGACAGTGAGGAAGAAGAAGAAGATAGCACACAAAGATTGGAATTTGTAAGTTTCTTTTTGTTTTTATAAATCTCTTCAATAGAAGGCCCCCGATGCCAAACCTTATCAAATGCCTGCTTAACAACTAGAGAGGTCAAAGGTTTTGTATAGGACATCTGTAAGTTGGTGACATTGTTGGATCGTGCAATGACAGTGTGTAAATCCAAACTGATTCTAGCATCTAGCACTGATTCTTTATCTGTAGCTAGGATGACCGTGTCGCCTGCAAATGTGGCTATTGCTACCCCCTCGCTGGTTGGCAAATCTGCAGTATTGGCCCAAGGACGCTCCCTTGTGGCACCCCAGATTTTATTGGATATAGATTAGTGAGCTTTTCTTCATGCTTAACTAGGAAATACCTTTCCTGTAGATAGGATTTTAATATGAAATAGAAATTGTCAGGAAGACACTGTCTTAGTTTTATTACAGTCCTTTGTGGCAAACTTTATCAAATGCTTTTGTTTCAAAGGTGTTATCTATGATGTTGACTACTCTATGTACCCGCTGTACGGTGGAATGTTCTTTCCTGAATCAAGTATCAGTTCGGTCATATCCCGGTGATTTTATGAGATTCAAGCTGTTGCAAGGCTTTAGTTTCATTCATGGTGTAGGGTTTGATTGGTAGAGAGAGCTGTAGTGGGGTGAAGACATTCTTAAGATGTTTCGCAAAGGCTTCTGCTTTTTCCTTATCGCTTTTAGCCCAGGATCCATCCTCTTTCCAGACGGACGGCACTGGTCTCTGCAGCTGTTCGAGAGGCTTTAGTGGTTTTCCATAGGAGGTATTCAGTGCTTTCGGATGTTGTTAGACCTTGTAGGTAGTCATTGAAGGATTCATCTTAGTATTCCCTAATCATCTGTTGTATGCTTGCTTTTCAGGCAGGTATTGCCTGTTTTGCCATTGTCTTCTTAGTCTTCGTTTTTCAGTTATTTTATTCATAATTTTTAGGGGGAAGAAGGGGGGTTTTGTATGATAGTCGTAAACTTTTGTATTGCCACTTTTATGTCTTTTACTGTGTTTACTGGGTGATCCCCCCCCCCTAACCTTTTCCCTGAAGAGATCCCAGTCTGTTTGTGGATTATATAGCTGTGGTTGAGGTTTTTTCTCTATGATAGTTGTGCTTACGGTTAGAACCACCGGAGAGTGGACAAATGACAGTTCATAACTTTCTTCGACTTTAATTTTGTAATGAAGAAATCCAGGCAGTCCGGGATTTTTGTCAACTCAGTAGGCCAATATATTGGCTTGCCTCTAGATAGGTAATTCAGCTGTAATGCTCTTCCGCGTGGGGAACGAAGCCTTGATCCCCATTGCGGGTGTTTCGCATTGTAATCACCTCCTGAGATAAACCTAACCCTTAGGGATTTGAAGTATTTGTCAAAACCTTGTTTGTTCTGTAGTTTGGGGGGCAGTATTTAGCCGAAACTGCTAGTAAACCCATCCAGTCTCCAACTAGGATAGTGATGGTTTGCAGGTATTTTCTGCTGTGTTTCGGAAGCTCATGGCGCTTTATGCTTTGTCTGACAATTATTGCTGTACTTCCTCCTGCGTGGCCATTAGGGTCATTACGTTCTGTAAAGTGTGCTTCTGAGATGAAAAGTTGTGGACATGTACATTTCAACTTCTTGACAATGTTGTGTCAAGCCATTGGAGTTCCATGTGACTATTTTATACTTGTCAATTAGTTATGGTGGTTTGATGCCTTAGTATGCTGATTTCCCTAACAAGGATCTCAATGGTTTTCCTCATTTCTTTTGCTTCTTGTAGGCTGTTCCTCCACACTGATTTATGTTTATCTGCCTTGGTAGTGATGGAAATTCAGTGTGTATATTGAGCCACCTGCTGATTCTGTGCAGCTTGCCTTGATTTGGTGTTTGGATAGCATCTGTTAAGTATATCAAGGTAGACCTGGCAGCCTTTAAAGTTTGCAGGGTGCTTTCCCTTGCTCAGTGTGCAGTTGTTGATGCTAGTTTTTGTCTATGTACACTCTTTAGATTCGTGGTTTGCTCCGCAATTTACGCATCTGAATGGCCTTGTGCAAAAATTTCGAGTATGTCCATAGCATTGACATGTCTGTCTTACATTGCACTAGCATCTTGTTGTTTGCATTCGGTTCAAGCTCAACAAAGAATAGATTTCTATTTTTGTTTGTCTTTCCCATTTTACAAACTGTTATATTCTTAGGTTTATGTCCGTAACTAATTGGTTGAATGATGGAGGTTCCGGATTACCACTCTATAGTTTCTTTCTTCCTTTAAGCTGTAGGTATGACGAGCAACTTGATTCTCATCCAAGTATTTGCTTAACTTTTTTATAATTTTCTATAGTATTTATTTGCAGTTTGACCTTGCTTTTTTTAATAGCACTGTCAATCAATCTTATTAGTGGACTTATGTTTACGATGTGGTGGTAGTTCTTTGTTTTTGACTTTGGTGTCGCCGTCTTCTGTTTTATCGTCAGTGGCTTGGTAGTTATTTTTAAGGGAGATGCTTGTTTTGGGACTCACCAGGTGTCCTCTTTGTTTATCTTGAACTCGCTTCTTGAAATCATTTATCTTGGGAATTGTCTCTTCATCTTTACTTTTTCGACATTGTTGGTTTTGATTGCTACCACTGTTTGTTGTTGCAGGTTTAGGTGTAGTGCTCTGTTTTTGCGAGAGTGTAGTGTAGTTGCTTCCAGCAACCTAGCTTTTGTGTTTATTTGGGATCCCACTGTATATGTTATAAGTTGGGATTGCATAAGATATGGATATGATTGTTGTAATTATTGTGAAAATTGAGATTGTTTTATACCATACATTGGTTGTTGCTCGTAAACAGGAATATAATTTTAGTTGTATAAATAATTTATGTATGATGAATGTTTTTTTCCTGCATAAATTTAATTAGGTTTCGATATGTAGAGTAAGGTGGCACCAAGAGTACGCACTTAAGGTTTGAAGTTGTTTAAAAAACAAAATATAAAAAGTTTATAATCAACAAAGCCTTTGTTCAGGAGCATATTTATCTGAAATCAATATACTATAACATAATCAACAAATGTAAATTAAAATAAAAGTGGTCGATAAGAGTAGGCATAGCCTAATTTACACATAAATCGCATAAATTCCCAGCGAGTTTTGTTTCCTTATTATATCGATGTATGCATTTGACGCAAAGCTTTTGTAGTCAGGCTGTAAAACATAAATTCTCTATTTTTCGAATATATACGCATAACTCATTTTTCATTTGAGCTGTGAACGTAGTGGCGTATCTTCCAAGACTTGTGTCCGGAACAGACCTCTTCAGTCTCTTCCTAAGGGTTGTTTCATGCATAACATAAGAATGAGCGACTTGTATGACAGACTCTTGTGCTTCTTCTAATGTACCTTCTGAGCATAAGCTCCTGTTACTCATTCTTTTTCCTCTCAACATCCTAAAAGACAATAGCAACAATAAGTTAAAATGTAAATAAATTAAATAAAAACTGAGTTGCGTACTCTTACACCGAACATAACATAAAACAACTGTCAACGACTAGTTAAGAGTGGCTAAAACTATAGCCATTCACAGGTTCAAATTGGTTCACTCGTTATTAGAAATAATGTTTGAAATGATACATACATACAGTCGAACTTCTATATCTCGATTTTTTAAAGAAATTTCTGTGTCAAGATGGCAATAAACGCATTTGTAAGTTATTTCTATAACTCCAATTTTTTTCGGTGAGCGATAGAACTTTGACTTAAGGCCCCCTCAGCAGTGCCCGTCCGGGTAAAACTGTACCGGTAAGAACGAACAACGTATACATCCACACACCTCTCATTCTTTTAGTCCAGTTTTTCTGAATCTACCGCGTTTTCAACTTTTCAACATGAATTCCACGATCAGGTTAGCAGCGGCGGCGGCATTAGCTGTAAAAGTACGAAATTCAAAAAGGAAACGTTCAAAATGGGCTAAAGAGTGGTTGCTTAAACGAAGTCAATTTTCCCACGTAAATCTATTAAATGAGTTACGACTACAACCAGGTGATTGGTTTAATTACCTTTCCTATAATGCCTTAAATCGGTCATCTCTTGCTCAAAACAAACCACCTCTACGACGTGGACAGTCCCGACACTGGTAAAGTTAGTCGTTCTTACGGGATGTGGAGCCACACACTGGCCGACTTGGACGAACACGTTCAAAACGGACGGTTAAAATCGAGCGTTGGCAGATATTTTTGAATGCCATCAAGAAGGACGGTTTTCAGCCACACACCTTGGTTTTGTGACCGTTCTACCTGTACAGTTTTACCCGGACGGGCAAAACAGCTGAAAAAGAATGAAGTCTGTGGGGACCCCTTTAAGGAAGTTCGACTGTATATGTCAATAAAGTTGGTGGGAATTCTCTTAAACCAGCCTACCGTATTGGTTTTTTTGCATTAACTTTGACAACATTTTCTGACATATAGTACATTTGGTGAAAAATTGGCTTCCCTCTGCAATGGCGGCTAAAGTATTCGGTATTTAATATTTCTTTATCGTATGGCATTTGTAGCCAGGAGATCACAGTTTGGCTGACAGTTGAGGGAATCAAAGCCACATTTTTAAACAACTTTGGTATTGTGAACTGTATGCTGCGGTGGTTTTCCATTGCGGCAGGGTTTGTGTGCATGTATTAAGTGTATAGTGTTTGTGTCTTATTATTATTTAGCCTATATGCATCCCCCAGAACGGGTAAAGGCTTCTTCCTGGCTTTTCCATTTTACTCTATTGGCAGCTACCTTCATCCACTCTTTTCCTGCTTGTTTTTCGAGTTCTTCTTCCCAACGTTTTTTCTTTTTATGTAGTAGCCTTACCCTTCCTAAATCAAAACGCATCCGTTCTTTCATTCAATGATGCTTTCTCCTTGTCTTCTGACTTCAGCCAGTTCTACTATATCCCAGTGGATTTTTTGTAATGCTGCCTCTAGTCGTAATAGTGCAAATTTTTAATGTTTTTGCTGTTGCTGTTAGTTTAGAGCTTGTTACTTTTTTGTTTTCTATTCTAGGAGGGTGTTGGTCTACATCTTCTCTTTTGACCAAAATTCTGAGAAGCCTAAGTTGTTTTTTCGTTTTAGTTTCTTCATTGTATGTCTTGTAACTTATGTTAATTGTAACCAGACGATTAAATGGCTTCACTCACTCGAATACCGACCTCGAACAATGGGGAATTCTTTATAAAAATTCTTACCAGTGCGTGAAATTCAAACCCAAGACCTCCCACTGCGCCAACGAGCTTCCGTAAAATATTCAGTATTTGCTCATAATTAATTGCTCCATGAATGAAAATTAGGGGCAGTTTAGGTGGTGACTTAGCTGGTGCTTCTTTTGTTGCTTGGGAGCTATATCATTGTTTTAAGCAATCTATTTCATTTTTTGCTGTCGTAGGCTTGCTTGTAGTCGATGAAAAGCATAATATGTGTGTTTATTCTTGCACCTGTCGTAATGTGAACAACTGATCTGTTACGGATGGATTCTCCTTGAACGCGCATTGGTATTCTTCTACCTTCCTACCAGCTATTTTCTGCAATCTGTTATTAATAATCGTTGCTAAAATTTTATATGCAACATTTAGGAGGGAGATTGGTCGGTAGTTGTTGCAATCTAATCTTTCGCCTTTTTTATATACCGGGTGTCTCAGGTAAGACGCACCATAGGGAAACACCAATGTATTTTTTCAGAAAGGATCCGCGATGCCTTTGGAATATGTATGGATTCAGTGCTCAACGTATGTTATTGTATTTAGTTAACGCTAGAAAGAGATAGAAATACTGAAGGCATCTGTCATTGCAACAGGCGATTATTTCATTGTTTATTTTTTTATATTTGTCAATTTTGACAGCGACAAAACGTCAAATTGTTAAACTTGTCAGTTACTAAAGAATCTACATCTAAAATTCAATGAAGCACAATTATAGATTCATTATTATTATTATTATTATACTAAAACAATAAGTATAGTTTAAAAAAATTATTTACAATGCTTTACATATTTACTAAAATCACTATTTACGTAAATGTATAATTGTCACATTTTTCTTGCACTTGTACTTCACCAAATTAACATTTTTCTCTATGTAACCAATTTCACACCTATCTACATGAACCATTAAAATTTGTAAGTTGCATTAATAACTTCTGACAGAGATTTTAGTACAGCTGACTAGACAAATTCATATTTTCATTACATTTTTAAGTTCATTCGGTACCTGATGATCATTTGCTTTCTTTTGACAGAATTCAATACTATTCCATGTTTATAGAATTTACTTACGTTCTTTTTACGTGTGCTGTTGTAATAAGGCGAATTCAATTTAAAATATGCAGAATGCGGAAACGGCGATTTAAAAAATTACGCATTTTGCGTATTTTTATTGTAAATGAAAGTTGTAGGTGCTGTCAAAATTGACAAATATAAAAAATAAACAATGAAATAATCGCCTGTCGAAATGACATACGCCTTCAGTATTTCTATCTCTTTCTAGCGTTAACTAAATCCAATAACATACGTTGAACACTGAATCTATATATATTCCAAAGGTATGGCGGATCCTTTCTGAAAAAATACATTGGTGTTTCCCTATGGTGCGTCTTACCTGAGACACCCGGTATAGGATTAATCACTGCCTCTCACCATTCTTTAGGCATTTTTTTCTTTTTCCATACTTCACAAATTATCTTGTATAATCTATCCTTTAGTAGCAGACCTCCATATTTTATTAATTCGTTTTGGATTTTGTCGATGCCAGGACTCTTGTTGTTTTTCAACTTTTGCACTATTGCATCGAATTCTACTGGCGTTGGTAATTGTTCTTGTTTACTTTCTTCTGTTGCATTATCCTGTTCTTGTTTATCTTCCATAATTTCTTAGTAATATTCCTTCTTCCCTTCTTCCTAATATCTCTCCATATTTGTCTCGATAAACTAATTTTAGGTTCACATTTTTTCCTTGTTATACCTATTTTCTTGTAAAAAGTTCTCACATCTGGCTTATTGCAATTTTGTTCTATTTTTTTCACTAAGTCTTCTTGATATTTGCGTTTTTTATTTCTACATATTTTCTTTACTTCTTTCCGTAATTTTTTAAACTGGTCTTCACTTTCGTCTTTTTTTTTAGCATTTTCATTTTGCTCCTGTTCACTTGTTCTAGTATTACTTCACATTCTCTATCAAGCCATTTGTTTTTTATTGCTTTTTTACTCGGTAATATTCTTCCTGCCGCTTGCTTTAATACTTCTTTTAGGACATTCCATTCTCTCTCCATTTCCTCTTTTTTACTTTCTTCTGACAGCATTTTTTCTATTTCTTGTTTGTATTGTTCTTTTTTCCCTTTATCTTCCTGTAGTAGACTTATATTCCAACTAGTTCGGTATTTTTGTTGCTTTTTCTTTTTCCAAGGAATTACTTGATTTACTTTTGCCCAAACCATATAATGATCCGAATCTATTTCGGCTCCTTCAATGCAGTCATTATGTTTTTCTTCTATTAGTATATGGTCTATTTCATGGTTGTTTGTCCTTCCATCCGGGCTCTTCCATCTTTGTTTGTGAATCTCTCGGTGTTGTAAGAATGTTGCTTTAATTCTCATCTTCTTTTCCATTGCAAAATCAACCAATCTTCGTCCATTTTTATTTGTTTCAGTGTGTTTGCTATACCTTCCCACAGTTGGCTTGTTTCTATATTCCTTACCTATTTTAGCGTTACAGTCTCCCATTAAGATCTTTATGTCATATGTTGGAATTGTTTCATACAATTCGTCTAGTTCTTCATAGAATTTATCTTTAACCTCCTCCTCTGCATCCTCTGTCGGCGCGTGGACTTTGTTTTTATACCTCTTATTCCCAAGTAGCTTATCCGGTCATTTACTTTTTTAAAATCTATTAAACTAGCTGCTCTCGTCTTCTTGATGAAAAATCCTGTTCCTCCACCACCGTTAAAAAATATATACTCATCGGTTTCAGTTATCCTCTCATTTTTTAGGTTTGTTTCCTGGACTGGTAACATCTCTACTTTGTATTTTTTAATTTCTTGTGTTAATTGTTTCAAGGCTCCTTCATAGTTCAGACCTCTCACATTCCATGTTCCTATGTATTTTCCATTTGTTTTCTGTTAATTTTTTTCCCTTACTCATAGACTGTCTCCTTGCCCTGATTGTTTCCGTACTGCTCCTCTTCATTCTACTTAGTTTCGTTGATATTGGAGGTTTTGCTTTTATTTCTGCTAACTCGTTAGTTATTTTATTCCATTCGTAATTCTTACCGTTTATCAAATTTCCTTTTACTCATTAGTTGAGTCAACTCCTCCATATTGTTGTCTTCTTTATGTTTTTCCTTTTCGTCTTCTTCCTTGTGTTCTTTCCTTATAAACTGATGATTAATTATTATATGTTCACTTAATTTTAAAACTCGTTAAAAAGTCAGCGTTGTTACTTAAAGTTGAGAAGCACTAATGGAACGGGCAAACTCATTAGTCAAATTAAAATTGCTTGTTTTATATAGGTGCACACTGAACGGGACAAAAGAAATAATGGCGTTATAAAAACCGAAAAACCAGCCCAAGAAAATGTCCACTACGTTGAAGTTCCTGCAAATAACGGACAAGTGGTGTGCGTTATCGATGACGATTCAGATGTCGAAGAAGTTGGTGTAAGTATTTTATCATTTTCTAAATTAGTTTAAAATTTAAAAATAATAATTTATTCTACAGGTTCAAATAAACAACAAAAACCGACGAAAATTGAGCCACAAATATTCACCGACACAACCTGCGATATCATTTTTGGATTCCATATTAATACCAGGCGACGACGCAAATAGTTCGATAAACAACTCAAGTTCAACCCCAACATGTAATGCAGAAGAAGTGACGCTTACTTCGCTTGTAAAGAACTCGTCACCTTCGACTCTTCCACTTCTTACAACTTATTTGAACTATATGCGTAGTAAAGGTTCTGTCATTGGAATGAACGTGCAAGAAAATGAAGAAAGTTCAACGGTTACCAATATGGAATCACTCAGTATTGCAGACGCATCACCCATGGAGATTCAAACAGAGATGGAGCCCCCAACCAGTGTTGAAAGTGCAAGTGAAGTGCTTTCAGAAAAAGAAAATCAAGACAATGTGCAAAGTGAAAGTGACATTGGTGTAAATACTCATGAAGTCGGTGTGGAAAACGAACCGATTTCGCCAGTTAATAATAATCAGTTACCTTTAAACGAAGAACAACAAACTAAGAATAGCGACGACTCAATAAAATGCAATTGTCCTTGTAAGTGTTCGTCAAACCGCATTAGTGAAAATACACAAAATGTTACTAATAATAAAACTGCAAAAATCCAAACGGAAGGTGTCCAAAATTTTAGCTTTATATGCGGTTTCATTACTCCTCCTTCGTCTGATCGGACAAGCGACGAAACGAGTCCCGAATCGATGGAAAATATTTGTGCAGAGCAACAAGGTAATAATTTACATGATAATAATGCTAGCACATACACTTACGTTCCTAACATGGCAATATGTGACACAGATACAAGAAATAGTTCGCCTAACCAGTACGAATCTGACGGAGAAATCCATAATTATTCAGAAGTATGTGACACTTCTACTCAAATTTCGACTTTTAACGAACCAGAACCAGACAATAACCAAGATCAAAATAATTATCCTGAAAATTTACCAGAAAACGTAACGGAACATCACATTGAAATCGTAGACGTGAATGTCAATACTCCCGAACCAACATCAGACGAGCAAGAATCTCCTGAAAGCTTTAATGTAACCTCGCCTGAAGTACAACAAGAACCGACAGAACTCGTCACTGAAATTGAAGTAAACGAAGTGATGATACCACCGATTGAATCATACGACGAAGAACAAGATAATCAAGGATTTGAATTCGAACAGTCTAGTAACTTGTCGGATGGGGACGCTCAAGAAACACACGAAGAATATGAAATACTAAACGTAACGGAACCGGTAAGCACACCAAAGGAGCATGAACCAGAAAAGGTACCAAACGAAACGGTAAATAATGAAACATACACACATCTAAATGGTATGCAGGTCATCGCAGCCGAACCCCAAAGTATGGATAATCCAGACGGCGAAGCGAATAGTTTTGTAATACCCATGGACGTAATCCTTGATAATTATCAAATACCCGAAAAATACGGTGAAAAAAGCGATTATCAACCGTACACAGCAAACGCCGAGATCGTATTAGCTCAGAATGCCAGTAAAGACGACGCCATTTTTAATAAATTATCGGTCTTTAGGAAAGTAGAGGAAGAAGCTACCGTGAACGTAACATCACAGAATAATCAGTTTAATAATAATAACCATAAGATTAACGATAACGTTCCGAATTTTACGGTAAACAAAATTTTAAGTTCGCCTGCGCCGACGAAGTTAAATGCCAAGAGCGATAATTGTAAAATACAGGCTTCCGTCAGTATGCCCCAGCTTATTAATAAACCACAACCGGTTAAGAAATTAAATGGCGACAACATTAGGCATGACAAAAACAAAAGCGTAAGTTTAGAAGAAAAACAAAAACAAGACAAAATTATGTATACGTCCAACGAACGCGTCAGTGCACCTTTATCGGTGTTTGCACAGTTCGAACAGTCGCAAACCGATCTTGTGGAAAATGCCTTCTCGGGACCTATCGAACCGATCAATAACAAACCGAGTATTAACTCGGACAATTCGAATTCGAACGATAGTTTTTATTTGTTTGAATCTAATCAGTTTTCACCTCCGAAAGCACAGCACAAACAAAATCAATTAGGTAGCCCTGAAGAGAGTTCCCCGATTTCACCTCCGTACGAAGCTATTCACGCTCAGGAATTTCAAAGCCATATTTTTAGTTTAGAAAGTTTAGCACCGAAACCAAAAACTCTTGCGGAAACAGTGATACATGCTAATGAAAAGAACGAAACTGTAAATAAGAGAGAGAATAGACTAAACAATATAAATAATTTTGAATTGCCCAACAAAAGCCCTGTCGATGTTGTTAGTAAAAGTACAAGCAAAAGGAAACTCGTCGAAGAGACTGCGTCCCCGGGGATCAAAAAACCGCGTGTTAATTTCGGATCTACAGAAGTGAGGATTATACCGAGGGAAGAATTAAGATTAATAAGTGACGAAGTCATCGAAGAAGCAAGGGAATCGATGGAAGAATATAAAATCAGCGCTAACGACCGTAAATTATTATACCTTCAACCTCAAGTTCCGGTTAAAAACGATACGCCTACTGAGTTACAAGAGAAAGAAAAACAAATGCGCCTACAACATGCTATAATACAAAGTTTATTATCGGCCAAGAAATATAATTTAGAGAAAACCTGTATAGTAAAACGAGTCGATTATAAAAAACCTTTAGATGAAACTGTACTGTTGAATCCTTCCAGTACTAGGTCGTTAGAAAATTCCATTAGTTCAAACTTTATGAATCCTATCGGCAGTGCAATATTGAATTCTACGAGCAAACGAATGGAAACCGCTAGTTTATCGAATTTTTCACCACCGTCTGGTTATATCCCACCGTTAAATTCATATGAAGCAGGTATGTTTTTTATTATTACAGTTTTATTAGTTATTACCTGTTTTGCAAACAGTTTTATATGTGCTTTGTTTAATGAATGTAAGTTGATATTGCCTGGTTAACAACAGTCATCAGTTACTGGCATACATAAATATATATTTATAACCGGGCAATGAAATCGCAGATATTTACTACGTAAATGTATCTAAAAAACTTTAAAAATTTGGTTTTAACAATTTCACTTTGAGATTAGAATTTGAAAATTAACGGCAACTGACCATCTTCACCCTTTCATACTCCAGGGCTCTCTGAAACCAGTTACGAATGCCATCAACTGTTAGCACATTTCGCTTAAACGTACAAATTTGAAAATTGTATTCGTTTTACCGCATGCATTTGTTAACTCAATTTGACAGAATGTTATTTGGTGTGACAGGTTAGAAGTATTCAGATACAGGGTGGCGCATTGTCTCACGCACCATAGGAATTTCAATGGTAATTTTTTAATATGTAAATATTTGCTTCCCTAATTATTTTAGACTAAAAGTGTAAATATGTTTTTTGTAGAGAAAAAATACCTTAATTACACTTTTGGCCTAAAATAACTAGGGAAGCAAATATTTACATATTAAAAAATTACCATTGAAATTCCTACTATGGTGCGTCAGACAATGCACCACCCTGTATATGAAACCCTAGAAAAATATCACTCAATTTCATTACATTTAAGAGTGATTAATTAGGCTAAATTTATTGGAAATACGGAACAGTAGCGCCACCATTAACGCCTGGAAGAAACACTTGTGCAAGTAGCAGGGAACTAAACCACGGGTGTTTGTCCAAACTTATAAAGTAACGTATTTTTATAAATTTTGCACTTTTTGCAGAAGATATTAAAAACACATAAATACTATAAACGCTACAGCTTTAGGAACAAATCGATTTTTTTTTTCTTTGAATTAAATATTTCTTCGCAAAAGGTTTGCTGCAATGCTGCAAACATAAGCATTTTCATAAATTGTTCTCCCAAATGTTTTTCTGGTCATTTTCGAAAATCAGGTAAAAAGCATGGGCGAAACATAAATACTTTGTGTTGCCGAGAGTTGCGATAACATTGAAAATTAAATATTTTGACAGTTCTTGGGTGTCAACATTCAACTTTCATTAGCGCCATCTAACAGCAATTGTTGGAACTAGTATACGATCTTGTCAAAGAATACAGTTCACAAACAATTGAAGGAGTGAAGACACCATATCTTAATAGCATCACCGTTTTATATTTCTTAACTGAGTTTTTCACCACCAGTTGCTAAAATAGAATTAAATTAAATTAACAACTGGTGGTGAAAAACCCAATTAAGGAATGTCAAACTCGCCACAACAAACCTTTGTTAATGTTTACGAACCGTTTCTTTCTTCTTTCATGATATACAGGGAATTTGAAAAATGTTTGTTTTTTAAACGTAGATCCGGACAATAACCGTTTTCATAAGATGAAACTACAAATGATTAAATCTAGTTATATAAAATTTAATATAAATTAGTAAATAACTTGCATGCTGTCATTCCTCCAGATGCTAGAGAGGGCGCTGCTAAAACTTAACGTTTCCATAGTAACCATGCTGCCAATTTAATAGCCGAATTTACCACTCTTAACAACAGGGTTTACATCTTGAAAAATAGTCGATTATATGCAGATTTGCTACATTTTTTAGAAACCAATTTTAATGTAGGGGTGGCGGGCGATATTTGTATCTAATTATTTATCTTTTATCTGTCTATAGACACCTCAGTTTTGATAAATTAAAAAAAGATAACGTCTTAGCAATAAAAAACGTACAACTCTATTTTATTTTAAAAAATTCAAATAGTATTTGCAAAAATTGAGATATCGAAAAATCTCCATGTCAATAGATAGATAAAAACATCCACGAACATTTTTCCAAAATGCAAATTAATTCGGAAAGGCAACTCAACTAACATACATACGAACCAATAATAGGAAATATTTAAAATATGAAACAGAATTCGAAGTCAAACTATTTCGATTATTCCAAGACACAATTTAATCATCTCAACTTGTCAGTTATTATCCGACTCTACAGTTTTGAGTCATACACAAATCCCTGCACAAATTGCTTATTTAAGTAGTTATGCAACTTTAGATACGTCAAATAGAAAGTCACTGTATGTAAATGTCAGTCTTAAACGTAATGATATGGAGTGACATTTCTCTATGAATGTAACAATGCAAGCAGCACATTTTTTAACAACTGCCTTGTTGTGGCAACAACTGCTTGAATCATTGTAGGAGATATAAACCATTGTCAAAATTAGGTTATGTTTACAAACATTTCACTAATTTATGAGCTGCAGCACAACAAACCGACGATTTCTTAGCTTGCATGAACATGACAGCTGTTGTTTTCGCCGTCATAAGCAGCACATTGTTCAGTATAGAAAATAGGTGTGTTTAATGCAAGCGACAGTGAACCAAAAGTAATTTCTAATGAACGATGTATTGCTTACGGCACTGATTGCAACGTTTGGCATTGTCGCTGCTTATTACTTGTTATATCACTACAATCTTCTGACAGTTGATTTTAAAATCATGCAGAAGGAGTGAAATTGTATGATGCTTTCTTGTAGACTTTCTATGCAAATTTATACCTTATTCTTTATAGATTTCTGAATGCTTTGTCATTTATTATGTAAGAGATTGCCTTATGTACTTCATCAAGACCTTTTGGTTGCCTGTCGAACTTAGAAATAGATTGGATGTTAACTGTTGTTTCTATGTTTAATTAGTTTTGGAATTGTTCAAGTCACTATTCTAAACTATTTTTTCTGTTTCGGCTTCCATTTACATCATCAATTTATGTTTATTTTTATAAAAATACTTGACAATTTCCAATTGGGGAAATTTTGGTAAATATAGTTAGGTTGGTAATAGCAATTTTTGGTTGACAGTTGATAGAAGTTTGACATTTGACATTTTTGTTGCCTAGCAATGAATGGTTGCCTAGGTATTTTGTATATTATTTGATACAGTATCACCAATTTCTGACAACAAAATGTCACCAAAAATCGTTTAAGAATGAAGCTCATTCTAATGCCGAAACAGAGAAAATTTCTTCCTTTCTCTTTTACGGATTTAACACTGGGGTTTTGCATGTTGTGAACCCACAAATGTCCTTGAGTTTTTCATAGAGCAACCCCTTTTGATTTGTATTTGCAATTCGAATTTTTTCACCATTTTTTGGTGATTATGTCATTATTTTAGATTTGCTTTATATTACATTAGCTGCGTTTGAGGTTTGAATTGGTGTGCTCTGACTTCCCCAAATTATTCGGTTATTGTCAAATAAGCACTTTGATTTCAATGCCTCTGGTTGCTCGGAGGTTTAAGAGCAAACTCAACGAACTGTTTACATCTACCTTTAAAATGTTTTAACATCAACCAGTGCATTCATTTTTGAATCTCAAACCTCGACTTTGCGATGTAATTTCTGAACCTACCAAATATATACTTGAAGAATTGTAGAAGGAACTCTCAGCTAAATGCAACGTGCCACACAGAATAATCAATTCCCATATGGGTTTTTAAGGGCTTGGTAACTCCCTATCGCTTCACTTCTTTCTTTTTTTTTCCTCTCTTGGCGGAAGTGTAGGCTAATGGCCTGTTATCAACTCTTATCCGTCGAAAGAGGTAAAGAAGATCAATCTGCAGTGTTGCGAGGTTAACCTATTCTATTTCTTCCTTCTACCTCCCTATTCATACATTTCCAACCAGATCATTTACATTCATTCTTGTTATATGTCCTAACCATCTCAATCTATTTTGCCTGACAACTGTTGCTAAGCTTGGTTCTTTGTACACTTGTTTTAGTTCCCAGTTTGTTCTTTTTCAGTATACCTCTCTGAGAAAACATTTGTTTTTCTGACGGTTTATGGGTTGCGAAAGGGCATCTTTCCCGTGCACTGCACGGGAATGGTATATTACATACCGAGGTGGAAAGTAGTTCATTACTGTCGAGAGATAATTATAGTTAAGCGTTGCTAAGGAAATCTCAAAGCCATTCTAAATGGCGTTTGCAATGAGTAACAACGCATATTTTAATTTACGTGTTCTGTCACCGTTTTTCAGAGAGGTATAATGAAAAATATCGTTCATTACACGGCAGAAACTGCTTTTCCCGTTCTCGCATGACTTCCCGTGCTCGGCTTCGCCTCACACGAGAATTATCACGCTCGCCCGGGAAAAGCCTTGTTTCTCGCCTCCTAATGCAATATACTATTCCATACCTCGTTTTTTTTCATTCCTCTACTATTTTGGGTAGAATCTTTCTTTCCCACGTTTCCAGTTTGTTTATTTTATTTGGTGAGCACCCACGTTTCATACCCAAAAGTTACTACTCGTCTGATCTCTGTTTTATATAGTCTTCACTTTTCTTTTAATATATTACATGAGGCTCCCAAACATTGTGAACCCATACTTAGCCTCCTTGAGATTTCATTTCTCTGTTTTCCATCACCTGTTATTCTGCCCCTAAGTACATGACACTATTAACTAAACTGGAACTAATACTTTTGTCCATATTTGTAGTTTTAAAAGTCAGGTTCTGTGTTTCTTCTTATTTTCTGTTTCCTAAGTTCATGTAATTTGTCTTCATTTATTGTTAACCCTGCTTCCCTTGCTTGTTCTTCTATTTTCTTAGCTATTTTTTTAAATTCTTCTTTTGTTCTTAATCATAACACTATACTGTATTCAGCGTCGAGCTGCAGTGCGAGTAATACTTATAAGTTGATTAGAATATTAATTAAATTTAGTTAAACACTAAAATTAGTAACGTTTTCAGAGCATATGCATGCATACGCGTCCTAGAGCGGCCCTGTCGGATTTCCACGTGTTCTATACATACATTTGCTTTGATTAACTGCAACTCGAACTTGAATATAGTGTAGGTCCTCTACGTATGCTAAAATTTGATATGGACCATTTATAATTGTTTTCTATTTGTATATTGCTCTTTCTCAGCATGTTTTCTAACGCAATGTTAAAACAAAAATTGTTGTTGTGTCACCCTCTTTTAGACCTGTGTTACTCTTGAAGATAGATGCCCTTTAAATCTGATCATATTTGTTGTGGACTAAGGTTACTAATTTTCTTGTAATTTCCAGATTTTCCAAGGCTTTATATATTTCAGTTTTTGGATGTTGATGAAGAGAGCATGTATGGAAATATTCTTACTACATTTTTCTTGACTTTGTTTTAGGATAAATTTTGCACTTCTGAAACCTGTCAATTTTGCATTCAGATTCGTGTTTTAGTCTGCAGTTAATGTATTACATGCAATAACGCTATTGGTCTGTAGTTGGTCGTTATGTTTTTGTTTCCTTTTTTGTGGATGAGACATATTCTTTTGGCATTTTTTTTCAGTGAATATATTCTTTGTAATACCTGCATATTAGATAATTCTTTGTAAGCTGATTCTTGCACTGAATTATCTTTGTTTTTGTTCTTTCCTATCTATTTCGTTTTGTGTAAATATTTTTGAGAAGTTGCTAGTCCATATTTACACAATTTCTTTTTCATCCATGCAGAGATCTCCTTTTGCATTTATCAGGCTTGTGGTTTTATATTGGAAAAACTTCCCTTTTGTCCTTTATATGTATATTTTGCATTTTTGTTTTTGTATACCTTTTCATCGAGCTTTTTCTTCTGTGCCTTACTCCCCTACATTCGTCATTAAACCATTTTTTTTTTTTGTTTTGGTTCTCTTTTCGTTCCTAGTTCCTAGCACAATTTGTTATTATGTTTTGTAGTTGCTTGCATTCTTTCGTTTTGTTGTGCTTCTTTGATACTTCTGTTTTGTTTCGTCTTCATTTAATTTTCCATCTAGGCAGCCTGGGTAGCTCAGTCAGGTAAGGACCTGCTAGCTAGCCGGCTGACACGGGTTTGATTCCAGCGGTGGCCATAATATTATGGAGCCGATTCGGGTTGAATTCGTTAGTTAAGGTGTAGGAATGTGTTGTGGATGAAAGCTGGTTGGAATGTGATGCAAGGCCAAAAATGGACCTATCACCTCCACTGCTCACCAGCAAGTGTAAAATGAATCTCAGCACTGCATTGCGGTAAAAAGAGGAAATAGATTATTAAATGTTGATATGTTTGTATTTGTGATTGTCTTTCTTAGTTTTACTGTTACTAGAAATGTCTGCACCGCTGTACGTTCTTACTTTTTCTACCTTAGATCCATGCATCTTTTGTATTACCAGATTTTGTCTTTTTGTCTGGGCTAATCCATGTCATTTTGTGTATGTTTTTCCATGGTGCTTTTAATTACCATTTTCCTAATAGCTACAGAGACTTATCAGTTTCATTTGTTTCTCTATGTAGGCTTTCACTGCCTGTTATTTCTTTATTATTTATTATGATTAATTTAATATCGTTATTTCTTCTAATAGTTCTGATTCTTCTGTTGATGGGTGTGCATTAGGCTGCAGTCCCACTGAGCCACCGTCACCCACCCACCGCCATCAACTAAAATTTAAATACATGCAATCACATACTGTAAGTCTGACTGAACCACCGACGTCCACCCACCGTCATCAAATGGTGGTCACCGGTTTGAAATTTTCAACTTGTTTGAATTTTGGTGGACGGTGGTAGTTGACACAGCGCGTGCGGCAGGGCGTGGCTCAGTGGGACTGCCGCCTTATACTTAATTTTCTATATTTCATTTTTAACCTTATGATGCTTATCCTTTCAGTCGCAACTTTGTAATCTGCAACTGTTTTTTTTAAATTGTTCTTTCAGTAAAAAATTATTTTTTCCTCTTCCCTCATTAAATCATAAATCGCTACCTTGGAACGAAACTGACACAACCAAAAACTTAGTTTCAAAGATTATGTGAAACTAAGATGTAGATTTCTGACCATTGGTAAATAAGAGCGGCGAGCAACTATATGAGAAAAAAGTATTATTACATATATACTCCTATTACATTCACCGTAAATCTGAACCATTTACAAATAAATTTTGAATTGATTTTTTATTTGGTGCCAATCTTGTCCAAAACATGAGATGGTTTTTGTAAATAAATTAATGCACAATGCACTGAAACTTTTTATTTGTGTACAAAGTTACAAAAGAAAAATCAAGTGCTGATGGTAACTATTATATGAGTTCCAATCAACAAAGAGCTAATAATATAGAAAAATAAAAACAAAAAAACTACAAATTACGAGCGAACCGTCTTTTTCTCAATTAAGTACAGTAGTGCCTTCTTCTTTTTGTCAGTAATGCTAGTTTTATGCGCATACGCTTTTTTTAGTTTTATACTGCGAATATTAGCAGATTGTCTTCTGGGACTTTCCATGCAAATGGTTTGAAAGTTTTGCTGACCGTAAAAAGTTTTACAAAATAGTTTCCTTTTATTAATTAGCTAGGTCCTTCAGATCGTAGAAATCTTTATGGCATAGTTCCTCTACAACAGAAGGATTGCCTGTCTTTTTTGCAGTTCTTATAACGCTTAAGTATTGTTCAGAAACGTAGATTAACGCAGATTTCATGAATTTTTTAATTTGTCTTTCAGTAACAGAATGGCAATGCCCCGTAATTAAGACTAAATGGAATGAAATTTCAAAACGGCATGCATATACAAGGCAATCATGAGACGATTTTTATTCTGCTCCGCACAATTGTCGGGGCAGAAAACAACGTCTATATTGTTTGCTTGTCATCGGTTGACTTAGTATTTTCGTGCAACTGCCACAGGTAGCGCCATACACATGATCCAATCTCATTTGACCCTCTAGGTGCCTGTCGCGGGTTCCATACATAACAATTAACACTATTTGTTTATATTCGTAAATTGTAAGATTCAAAACATTTAATTTAGATGTTGGCAACACAGCTTGCAGATCATAAATTGGGTATCATATTTTTGTTGTAGTTTTTCTTTTACTTCATTATTGACATTTACAAAATGTAAGACAAAGCTCACACTGGTCTTTTTTGGGATTAAAGAAAGACAAATTAAATTCTTCGTTAAAAATTTTGTGGTACATTAAATAGCGTCTGTGTAAATCTGACAATGATTTTCCGCCGTCAATGTATTCTCTTGTTGTTCGAGAGCGGCAATAATGACTTGATTCTGGGGACCGAATTAATGTGATTTTCAAAGTTTCGTATGACATTTTTTATGTCGCTAGACACAGTCGCATGATTGTTGTGTTTACCCCTCGATTCTAGCACAATTATTCCTCCAGAATTTTTCTTCTGCACTACGGCTCTGATGATTCTGTCACTAATTCCTAATGTAGAGGTTGTTCATTATAATTTGGATCAACAATTGAATTATCCGAGTCCAAGGCAACATTGTGATAACTCATCATCTGAAACATGATTGCTGTTTCATCTGGATGAGAACTAAATTCAATGGTTTCTGAAACAAACGTTTCACATATAGTTATAGTCCGTCCGCAAACGATGCAAAGTAATAAATTAAACTGACACCGGGAACTCATAGGCGTCGGTGTTAATTTTTTCTATAAGTAACATAAAATATTAAATTCTTTTATGTATAAAAATCTTTTGGGACGACTATGGCAAGCCTGGTAGCGGAAGTTAAGCGGATTACTACAAGGGTTTTCTATTGTCATTTGCTACTTCAAACCATAAATTCTGTCGTTATTATAAGCAGACGCAAAATGCTAGTAAAATTTGTAAAAATGTGCATACAAGTTTAAAAATTAAAGAGCCGTTTCTATGAAAACTTAACATTACTATTTCTTTTAATTTTGATTTACAACTTCGCATCCTTTGCCGACGGACTATAGCAGTAGACTTCTTCGCTTCTGCTTTACATCTATTCTAATTATTACCTACCTTGATTATGATGTTCATCTGACTTGCTACTACAGCCAGGCAAATTAGTATTCTGCTCATTTCGGCGATCATTTTCTAAATTTGTTGCCATTCCATATGTGTAATTTAAGGACAGGTATATCCCATGTATTGCCGTTTGATTGAGTAATGTTGCATTCCGAAATGTGACACTTTTCCATAAAAAAGTTACATCCCACAAAAGCTAGAACATAACTAACTTGTGAAAGTATTCTTCACAACAGTTATACAAGTTCAGCCAGCAACATATTGACATAATTACCCATAAAAATGTTTGACTTGTGGAATTATTTGATATACACGGTTTTTATAAGAGAACTCCTTGGTTTCAAAAAATCACTATGAAATAACGGAATAAGTTAAAAGCATGCGGTTTTCATATTTGTGTTCGGTATATTATTAACTTTTCACCACTAATATTCGTCGCGGTTGGCACCCCTGCATGACCTTGACGTGCGCGCGGAACGGAACGTATCCGGCAGACAGTCTCACTGTCAGTCATGGCTACACCGCAGCAGAAAGCTCGGTGCGTGATTTGGTTCATTGAAACGCGTTTAGTAATCACAGTTCAGCGTAATTATCGGCGTGAATATGGCGGTACTGCGCCTACGAATAAAACAATTCTGCAGTGGGAAGAGCTGGATTACCGTTTGAACGTGTGCAGGGCAACGAATAGTGCACATACCGAACTTTATTAAACACACAAAAAAACTTAAGAATATACCCTTTCAGAATATATTGCTGTTTAAATAACACTTGAAACCGAGGAGTTCTTTTATAAACACCCTATATATTTGATATACTTCAGCTGTTTAGGCCTTGCGGGCCTATAGCTTCTTCTATTTTCTTCCTCCATTGCTTCGTATCTTGTACCAACACCATACACTTTGTTATTCTCGCTTCTTGAAGGATTTCTTCAATATTTTCCCACCATACCTTGTTTGGGCGTCCTCTTCGGTTTCTTCCTCCCGTATTTACTTTGCTAAGTGTGTTTCTTTGCTTCGCATTAAGTGTCCTACCCGTCATAGTTAATTTTGTTGAATAATTGTACTTATTTTTGGCTCCTTGTATACCTCATCCAGCTCAATGTTCGTCCTGCGTCTCCAGCCTTCTTCTTCCTGTTTTCCACCATATCTTCCTTAAGATTCTCCTTTCCCTTCCTTTCAGTTTTTCGTTGTTTTCTTTAGTCAAAATTATAATAGGCCTAATTATCATTTTGTACACTTTTATTTTTAAGGAATTATTCGATACCAAAAGCTTTTTGGGTTGTGTCACTCTTCTTCCAAGGTAGCGATATAATCATCAAACTTGAATCGACTTATTCCGTTTATATTAGTTTCCTGTGTTACCAGAACATTGGATTTTTTTATTTTATTAGTTGCTTTAATTTACCTTATTTATTCGGCCTCAAGAGAACACTATTTTGTCTCTTTCTGACATGCGCAAATATAATAAAACATAAGTGGAGAGAAAAAATTTTGTTACTTGCATTTCCATGTGAAGGTAGAATCAAAAATGTGATGTTTTAAAGCCCTCGGAGTTCCTTTTACATCGAGTATAAATTCGGATGACCCTTCACAATAGGAATTTATGCAATGCTTATTTTCTAAGGGCGGCTTGCACAAACATTAATCATTTGTCAAACTGAACAAAATCGAACCAAAATTCGAATGCATATGGCAAATAACATATTAGTAAACAATTCGTTAATTTAACAAAAGCTTTGGTGTAACCAGCGATTCCACAATTGGTGCTACCGCAAATAGAAGATGTTTTATTTTACGCTTTTAGGGAGCTATTTATAAATTTAAAAATAGGTTTTTGGTCAGTGACTAAAGCACATGGTTGCACGTATTATTTCGGCCGATTTTTTATTTTACCTGAGTACTGCAGTTTAGTTAAATTATTGACAACTAAATATTCACCGGAGGGGGCTCGCTCTATTGCAATATTTTAGTAACATAACATAGTCTAACACTCTTACCGGCTTTCCCGAGCCAGTGTTGAGTTAAAAATTTACATATATTTTTAATATTGTAGTGGCCACATTTAGAAGTATCGAAAGATCGATAGATCGAATATCAACGTTCGATGTTCGATATATCGACATAATCGATATTTTAAGGTGTTTAGAATAACTAACACTTTTTTAATCCTCAGTGCGTAACATGCGAGCACCGCTTATTGAGGAAGTACAAGTATCAAGTGGCGCCGGCCTACCACAGAACAATATTCAAAATACGCTGTGTCATAAACTTTCTAACGAACGGTTTAATGATCTTTTAGATCAGTGTAATACCGAAATTCTTAACTTAAGCGTTAATTCAAAGTCAAATACACCTACTACCGAAATTAATGTTCCGGAATCCGAATTTTCGCGATCTCCTGAATTTCTTCAAAATCCTGATCAAATTGTTCAACAATGTTTAATTGATAATTTAGAAAATACCGAAGTTGATCCGGATCTTAACGTAAATAACAATATTGCATTCCTTTCTAATAATTCTAACTTTTATACAACCGGTAGTCAATTCAAACCTCCGGAGGAATCTTTCAGTTGTCCGTTGTATACTGCTGATAGTAAGTGTAGTATTGACGATGATTTATTACTGAAAAGAGAAATCGAAAAGATGATACAGGAGAAAATAAAGAACTTCGAAAGCGAAACTTGTTTACCCTTCAAGAAACGTAGGGTGCCTACTGTAACCGTTAAGCCGTCTTCCAAGACACATGTAAAATATCAACCCGATAAAGAAGAAATAAGCTATCCGGCCACGCCAATGATTAGCATTGCAGAAATAGAAGCTTTACAGCAAAACGAAAGAGCTAATAACAGATCTTTCAAGACCCCCGCAGAACGTAAAGAGATGCCACCTTTACCGGTTTTTTATAATCTCAATGCTGCCGATCCTAGTCCAATTATTACCGATCAGTTTAATATTAATAATCATACATATAATAATCCTACTATAAACTATCACATGAGTAACGTACCTATGCCATTTATAAACGTGCCATGTGCTTCGTATTATTCATTACCTCCGATATTGTTACCTTTTAATAACCTTCATACCTTTGATTCTGCGAATGTTAATCAAAATTCCAATGCTTATAACAATGACGATCAAGTTACATCCGGTCGAATCGTAAAGAAAGAAAAGAAAGAGAAAAGGAAGCGTTCTAAAAAAGAGAAACACTATTCCGAAAATTATTATCCGGATTACAAGAAGTCCGATTCAAAAACTGTGTAATTTCGAATAATCGTAATAGTCACGTCAGTATTATATCCTATGTTATTTAAACACATGTTATATTTTGTTTGTTGAGTAATGGCTGTGAGTTTTTTTGTATCCACTTGTTTTGAGTTTTATTTGTTATACGTTTATTGCTTTAAAATTATTTTTATAATATTCAGTACCCCTGGAAGAAAGAAGAGTGCATTTTATCATTTAATATATCATAATCTAAATAGCTGTAATACTATGGAATTATTAATTATCGTTGTATAATGGTGTGGTTTTAAAATATTAGTCGTTGTGTAAATCCAAACTAAAGACTGTTCCCCTACATACGTAAACAAATGAAGCTTACAAGAAGGCAGTTTGGGTCCATTTGAAGTAGTAAGAAAGAAGCGAAGACGTTTCGTCCCCATGTGCGGCTAGATTGAAGAAAGAAGATTAATATTTCACAGTTTAGTAATTTTTAAAATTCAGTTTAACTGTTTTTCTTCAAGTATATTTCTTGCAAAGTTATTTGAAATAATTTTACTTTAATTTAACTTTCATTATTGCAATTCATATATAAATATTTGCTACATTTGTTTGCTAATTATTTTGAAGAAGATTGAAGAAAGAAGAAATGAAGTGGGCCCGTTTTACAACTCCTTTACATATTTCATAAATGTTAAATGTTCTTCAACTATTCTACAATTTTATTTTCAAACCAACTGATTCAAAAAAAAAACAGGAAGAACTAGAACAAAATTCCATAAGATTGCTTTTTCGTATTATATTAATAGTCTTGCTTAACAAAAGTCTATCGAAATAATCTTATATATTTTTCTAATGCTTCAAGATTATTCAGTGTATTTCATATATGTGTGTTGTTAATGTTGCTAAGTCTCATATATGTTTTTATATTTAAAGGTGTTAAAAGTCGTATGGAATCTACTGTAAGAGACAGCGAAGATGACAGGAGAGACACCAACGGTAAGTATTTCTTTACATCTTCTAATTAATGACTGCAAGTTGCCAAAAGTTTTCCTGAAAATAAAGAGGAATTACTTACTTACTTATCCTCTTTCCTTTTCTACCTTATAGTGTAGAGGGGTGGAGCGAAGCTCCACAGAATTTCTTCCATGTAAAGAGGAATTAATTTAGGGTTTTGTAGTCGGAAATCGTAATTGTTAGGCATATAAGTTTGTTCCAAAGCAATTGTTTCCTTCTTCATTCAGCCCTATTCCATGCCTTGGCTCTCCAGTTTTTGACCTGAAATCCTTAAGGTCATCTTGGTCTCCCTACTGACCTTCTTCCCTCCGGCCGTTGCTTTGTTATTAACTTTGCTGGTTGGGAGTCTAGCATTCTTTCAACATGTCCCATCCACCTTAACCGCCTAATCTTAATAAACTTCACGATATTTGTATACTCGATACAATTCGAACATCTTATCCAGAATCCATTGAGTACTATTGAGTACTGGTCTTGTACATTTGACACTTCATTTTCCTGGAAAATATGTTAAATTTCTCCAGCCTTTTTGAAACTTTTGTAAGCTTTTTCGACCTGCTGAACTTCCAAGAGACTTACTCGGTATATCTCAAAATTTTTCCTTCTGAATTTCCGACACCTCGCCGAAGCTTTCCAAGATATTTTAGAATCTACAACTTTTCTGATGACTTTTCGCTAGTCTTTTCGGAACTCTTGTAAGCTTTTTCTACCGGCTGAACTTCCAAGAAACTTTTCCTCAAATTGTTTGCTTCCGAAAATTTTCAAGAATTTCAAGGCTTCTCTGGAGCCTTTTCCGAAATTGAAGCTTCTCCAGTCGTTTCGGGACATATATTTTTTCGACCTGTTGAACTTCTCCGAACTTCCACGAAGCTTCCTCGGTGTTTCTCCATTTTGTTCCCTCTAAATTTCTGATGATTTCTGCCGATGCATTCCGAGGTATTTTCGAAAGTTTTCAAGGCTTTTCTGAAGCTAAAACTTCTCCAGTCTTTTCGGAACTTTGTAAGCTTTACAACTTGCTGAACTTCCACAAAGTTTCCTCAGTGTTTCTCCATTTTTTTCCCTGTAAATTTCTGATGATTTCTACCGATGCATTCTGAGCTATTTCCGAAAGTTTTCAAGGCTTTTCCGAAGTCAAAGCTTCTCCAGTCTTTTCAGGACTTTGAACTTCCACAAGGTTTCCTCAGTGTTTTTCAATTTTTTTCCGATGCATTACCGATCTTTCTGCTTTCCAAGACTTACTTACAATTTACAATTTTATGACCCACTGACACAAATAAATATTATACTTTAACTCGTAAATAAGCACAGCATACGAAATGTTCAAAAAGACTTCTTTGTTGTAGATCCACATTTTCCCGCAAGAAGAAAAAGAACAGCAACATCTCGACCGAAAAAAGAAGTGTTACCAAAAACTTTACACAAACCACCATCACCAATAGAACCTCAAAAAAGATCCAGAGGTAAGTCTTCAAAAACTAAAATAAGCAAAGCTTCTTCAGAATACGAATGTTATTACTGGGATTAAGGCTGAAAACACACAGAGCGGTTTTCGCTGCTTCGGCTCATATCCAATATTAATTAAATGTGTTGAATACACCGCACGACAGCGGCACTGTTCCATGTGCTGCCGCTTGTTAGCGTCGTGTACTGCGAGCTGTTCAAACAACATTATATCCAAAAAGCAGTTCTTCATATTTACTTCCACATAAAGTTAAAAACCAAACATTGTGGAATTTGACAGATAACTAGTTCATCTGTCGTACATTTTAATTAGTTTTCATTCCTTTGGTTTCCATGGGTTGCTTGATAATTGTAATTCAGGGCTAATATTCTGAACTATTGAAAAAAATTGGAAAATGAATATAGCTAAATACCAACTAGAAAAAGCTAATTTTAAAACGTGCCGCTAGCGGCACCGCAGTTACAATCGCGGTGAGTCTTCAACTTTACTCCCTTTTTTTATCTTAAACGATTTGTTCATATTTTCTCTTTATAACAGGTCGACCGAAAAAAAAGCAAACCGAAAAAAAGAACCCCAAAAATAAGGCTGTCTCAAGTGGAGTGTCATATTCAGATGGACCTTTCAGATTAGTATAATATAACATTAAGTGTGAGTTCAACTTCAAGTCTTATCAAAATAATAGTAAATGTAATGTTACTTCAATTGTCTGTATAATATTGTTCCCAAGTATTTGCTTTAAAAAGTTAACATTTCTATTGTTTTAAATAAAAAAATTAATAAATTTTTATATAATTTTCAATTAAAAAAATTGGAAGTTTAACGCCAAAATGCAATTAATCGGCTGAACCGTATTAATGAATTAAAATTGTTACTTTTTAAAGCCAGTTTAATTTATAGAATTTCTATTTTCTTATTTTAGATCATTGGAAATGAGGAAACAAATTGCCATTTTGTAATTGCATTTTGTAGATATGTAAAAGAAACCAAAAATCTGTGATTACTTTGCTATTGTATATAAGTATAAATACGGCAGTTTTAAAAAATTCATTTGTTTTTCATTCGATTAATATTTTAAAATGTAAATAAATATTATTGTAGATAATGTGTAAAGTACAAATAGACATAATATTACTTGCATCTAGATATACTCTACACATATTCGTTTTAGATATTTATTATATATCGGCAGATTTATGTTAATAAAATATTAATTTTTAGTTGTTTCTGTATCATTCTTTAACTGTAAATTCAGATGGTGTTAATTTTTTTAAGATCCCAGAGTGTTAACATTTAAAATAAATATGGAAAATAGAATCAGTAGTCGTTTTTTTAAGCATCAGTCTCGACGTCATACCCTGTAAATTGTTTGGTTTTGGTTTTTACTGGACGAAATCTAGGGTTGCGGTACCAAAGACCTACATCGACTTGACTAGAATTTTACTGGACCCAAAAATTTCCTTTCTCAGTTTCGGCATTAGATTGACATTATTTCAGCACGCTTTTGATACTAGAACGAGCTTCACTCTTAAAACAATTTTGGTGACATTTTGCTTTCAGGAATTGGTAAGCTGTATTAAATAATACACAAAATACCTAGACAACGGTTGCTATTCTTTATTTAATGCTAGGCAACAAAAATGTCAAATTTCTGTCAATTGTTAAACATAAATCACTGCTACCAACCTAACTATTTTACAGAAATTTCCCCAAATGTTATATTTTTAAACAGAAACAAATAAATAATCTAAATGAAAGCCAGAACAGAGAAAATAGTATAAAACACTCATTAACAGAAGGTCTTGGCCCGCTCCACCACATTTTGCCATTCCTTTTTGTCTTCAGCCTTGTTCACTCTCCATCTCCTAATACTTGTAACTCTTGCTCCACGACTTTATCCCATCTTTTTTAGGCCGTCCTCCTAGCTGGCTTCCATTTAGTTTTCTCTAATATGCCATTTTAGGTGCTCTTCTTTGTTGCATTCCGTGCATGTGACCTAGCCATGCCAGACAATGGCTTTCAATTACTGCTATAATATCCGGCTCATTGTAAAGTCCTTAAATTACTTGTTTTCTCCTTATTCTCCGCTCTCCTCTCTTGTTTATTGGACTGTTATCCTTACCTGTATATTATCTGCCTTCATGTTATTTGTTTCTGTTATGGGGACTTCTATTCTCTGTTTTTACCTTGGTCTTGACTAGTGCCGTGAAAAAATATCGATATATCGATACATCGATACATATCGATATATATCGATACTTGTCACAAATGTATAGTTCACGTCAAATGGCGCCTGCGTCCTTGCTAATTGCGTCTTGGCTAAATGAAGCGGTAAGGCCTTATATGCAATATTAATTCAGCGGGCCTTGGTTTCTAATTGCATCTTGGCTAAATGAAGTGGTAAGGCCTTCATATGCAATATTTAATTCAGCGGGCCTTGGTTATAAAAAATATTTCGGTGGAAAATTGCGTATTTCATTCAGTTTATAAGTAACATATGTTCATTAAAAAAAAAACTCGCAGCAATCCTTGGAAATGATTTTCATATGTAACATACAGCCTAAGGCATACTTAAAACAAATTTTCAAAGCACTCTAGAGTGTTTTCTTTTTAATGAACATACTTTATTTAAAGCATGTTTGGTATAAATATTAACAACAAAATTGAAATAAGTACAGTTAACGATATTTTTACAATAAAATGTGATTCGATTAATTCAATACATTTAAGCTAATGCAGCTATAAAATACGGAAGAAAATCTACATTCTTCAGAAGGAAGAAATTACTTAGAATGTGTTCTGTAGATGGCGCTGAAATAGTTCAAGGTCAGGAAAGTAAGCTTGGTGTGAGTATTTGAAAGCAACTGCAAAACAGGTGAGAGCAAATGATTAAAGTATAAATATTATTTATTAATGCAGAATCTCTTAATTCGTTAGTATCTTTTTCAGGTGTGTAGTTGTATAAATTCACAAACCCAAACCAAACCAATAGTGTGCCTGTTATAGTACTTATAGTCCGTTCCTACCTTAGAAGGAAATACTGGCTCTTATGGGATATATTATGTTTGTCTTCTTTCAATTTGAGAGTTATCTCAATCATGCCATCCTTTTGTAATAAAATAGTGTTATCAGTTTTACTATGCGTTGTATTTTGGCGACCGTAGATTTGCACATGGCAACGCTGTTCTTCATAAGCTCTGTATTTCTTTCTAAGGTAGGAACGGCTACAGATCGTGCAATTTTACATTCATCAATCAGGCACCATGAGTTTCCTAAGATTCTATAAATGAAGTCTTATGTTTAAGAAGCTCAAATAGCTCTGCTTTAAATCCAAAATGTATCGTAATAATGGCACATTTTACGAAGATCCAAAGAGGAACCTTGGAGTGGAACCCTTAGGGTAAAAGAAAAAAGTAGGGCCAAGAACCCCCTGGCGACGTACGATAGTATCAGAAACGGGGAAGAGTGTCTCACAGTTAAAAAGAATCGCGGAAGACAGGCAGAGCTAGAATGAAATTAATAAAAAAACTTGCAAACATTTTAAGTGGGTAATCGGTAGCTGCCTAATTAACATTCGGCGAAGCATCATTTGGTTTGGTTGAAAACAAATGAGCGAGTGCACACACCATAATATCTTCTTTACATCACTGTACAACGTAGTGGCAAAGCTGAGTGAAACAAAAAAAGAATATGGAACATGAAAGTTTGTTTTATTTTTCCAAGTTACAGAACCTCCACCACTGTTTTTTTTTTTATATACTACAGAACATGACTGATACGAGATCTACCTTTTGTCGCAATTACGCATTTGATTGCGTCAATTAATCTTAATTTATTTATACAGGTAGCAGAAGATAAATGTAAGATCATATTAAAAAAAATAATAATGCATCAAAAGAAAATTAATTCGTTTTACCAAAAAATAAACAGAATAAAAAAGGTGTAATCTACATAAGAATCACAGTAAGTGAATTGGATATTGGCTAACAGAAATAACTTCACAGTTGACCAACAAAAAATTCTGTAAGCAAGCGATGCATATTCATGCCCCCCCATGTTACGACACCACTGCTTGCCTGTTTAAAATTAGAAATCGAATATGGCGTCCGCAGGATGAATCACCCATACAAAGGCCGTTTACAATAAGTGTCAATATATACGTAAATGTAAATATTCCATCAATATACCCTAAATTTAAGATTATAATCTGAAAAATAGTAAGTATGAAGCTAAAATCGCTCGTGTTTCGATTGCGTTAATTATAATAAAAAGTGATGAATTATGTAATGCAAGATTTCCTTTTAGATATTTGAATAATCTGTAACCCCATCCTAATTATCCTTCATTTAATCAGTATGATTTCGGCGCAGTAGGATTGTGATCTAAAGAAATAATGGAGTCACCACCGTCTACTTCGACTTGGTCGGAACATTGCATTTTAAGCGATGATAGTGGTTTATTATTAACAAGTGGTTCGGTCTCGAGTGGTAGTATGAGCGGTGAAAGTCGAAGCTTCGGTCGATTGGCCATGGAGGTATACAACCGACTAAATTTATTAATTAAAATATAACCGATTAAAATTTGTAGATGCAAGACAGTGATTGTGAGGATAAGTCATTATCACAAGCCGATTCTTTGGACGGTATGTCGGACATCATGTGTGGCGAAAACTTTAATACTCTAAAAAAGGTACCTCACTGGATTGATCTGTCTGAATGTAAACATTCAATGCCCATAGAGCCCCCACTGGAATTTCAGGATAAACCTAATATTATGTTATATCGAAACATGGCAGACAGATTAATTCCAAAAATCATTAGTGAGGGAATACAAACGTACTGTAGGACTACTGTGAAGTACGTTGAATCTTCTCCGGCAATCTCACCTGTTCACTGTACTGCGCATTCAGTTTTAACATCCTCGTATTGGACATCGGAATTTTTACCGTTTGGAAGCCCTCCGAGTTCCCGTCGGTCGTTAGTTTCATCACGTCTTTCAAGTTCTCATAATTCATTATCCGTCCCAGCCGCGCACAAAGTAGATGATTCAAGTTTTATTACACAGGCTGTTTCTCATGATACGCTAGTGAGTGGTCAGATTAGTGACATGTATAATGTACCCTTCGATAGTGATATGTACGCTGTACCTGTGGACGTCATTAGACAACCTTTACGACCAAAACGAAATCAGCAGCATAAAAAACGACGAAGAAATACATCATCATGTTGTCACGAATATGACGATCGTGTTAAACAGTCTCGTCAAAGTAGTGTTAAAAAGTATTATATTAATTACGTTAAGTATAATCGCCTACTCGATAGTACGGAGGGTCTTGTTAAACGTCATAGTGTAGCAGGTTCATCTGCTCATGTAGAAGGAGAACCGATCCATATGACCCTGCAGGAAGTACGCCACTATCTACAGACATTATATTCTAGTTCATCGGACTCATCGGTACATAAGGACAAGGACTTAAAAAGCAAAGATGCAATTATAGTTAGTAATAATAATAATAATAAATACGCAAACGATAGTAAAATAGTCTTGTCTTCGAATGCTAAGAACGGACGGTACACTCCGCATGCCAGTCAGAAATTTAAGAAAAATACTTTTCTAATTAATATTAAGAACAAACGAAGTAAAGATCCATGTGATTCCATTAATAAAGAACAGAAATCTGGTAAAACCAAAAAGTCGACGGCGAGAATTTCATCGTTGAAACAAACGTTGTGCAATATATTTAGATTTCGGCGATTTATTTCGCCTGATCGAAAGAAAACGAGCGAGGAAGATTACGGTGAAAATATCGTTGTGGTCGACAAAGAAAATAGGAAACCGATTACAAGCCGTGCTTTACCTCCTCTGCCCCCTAAAAAACAAGACGACGAAGAGCAAGGTCTCGATTTTACTACGAGTATTCAGAAGGTGAAAGATGTAAGTAATTGAAGTTTTTACAATGTGGAATTTGATAATTTTTATTTTAGTACGGTTGGTACTGGGGTCCAATATCGAGTGAGGCGGCTGAAAAAATACTTTCGAATGAACCGGATGGTTCGTTCATTGTGCGTGACAGTAGTGACGATCATTATATATTCTCTCTTACTTTTAAGCTTAATAATTCCGTTCGACATGTTAGGATAGAACACGATCAGGGTATGTGTTTTTATTCTAGTTATAATCCTGACTTTATTTAGTCCATTTGCAGGTAATTTTAGCTTCGGAAGTTGTACAAAGTTTAAGTCGCAAACTATCGTTGAATTTATTGAGAATGCGGTCGAGCATTCTCGTAGCGGTAGGTACTTGTTTTTTCTTCATCGAAGACCTGTAATCGGACCAGTGAGAGTGCAATTACTTCATCCTGTATCCAGATTTAAACAAATTCAAAGTTTACAGCACATGTGCAGGTAAGTTTTAACATAGAGATCCAACATTACTTACATAAGTGTAATCAGTGTGTACTTAGGCAAGGGGACTAAGGAGATGTGACGAACGGTAATCTCAATCGGTGCTACTCCAAAAAAGTTTAGCAATTATTTGTGATAAATGCATGTAACTTAACTGCATAAACTTTACATCGCCCACCCGCTATGGTTTCCATTTAGACATATACCTCCTAATCTTAATGTTGTGTTTCGTATTCTGTCTATAATTGTTTTCTTAAGGAATGTCATTTATGTTCTGTTTAATCTTGTTTCCCTGGCTTTGTGTTATTATCCATGTTTCTGAAGCATATATGATTGTTGGTATTGCTATTTTCTTGTAGATTTGCATTTTGGTTTCTGTTGGAATTTCTTTGTTACTCAGGACGGTGCTTTTAATGTCGTTGAACAGTCTTGCTGTGGCTCCTTTTTTCTCTGTTATTTCCTCGTCAATTTTTCCGTCTTGAACTATTACCTCTCCTTGTACCTTTCGGCATCGGATTTGAGATATGTATGTGCTATCAGCTGTCATTTGCTTCATTTCTTCCCAAGTTTTTCTTCTTCTATTTCCTATTGCTTTCAACCTATCTTCCATTGTTTTCCTGGGTCTTCCCTTGCCCTTGCTTTTATTTCACTTATTACTTTGGTTAATCTTGTTTCTTTCATTCTACCCTTTTTACCATTGTTTCTTGCTTCGCCACTATTCTTAAATCCTCATATCTAACTTACATATTAAAATCTGTTCGCTTGTTCCAGTTTTTCGCCGTCCAAATCAATCATGTGTTTTATTTCTTCCCTACTTATTACCATTGTTTTTGTTTTGCTTTTGTTAATTTTCATTTTTATATTTTGTAAATGTTTTTTTAATCATGCTAAATTTTCTTGTAATATTTTTTGCCTTTCACTAGAATTGTTATGTGTTCCATTTTCCAGTTTCCAATATCATATAGTTTTGCTTCCTTTCTGGTATTTTTTTATTGTTTCGTCTAGGACTAGTGAGAAAAGTCGTAGGCTCAGTACACATCCTTTCCTCAAATATTGTTGTAGTAATTGCTTCGTTTACTTCTTCTTTTGTGATATTGTCTTCCTGGTGTTGTTTCTGATCTTGCTTTTTTTAATAGAAATGTTGTTTTACTTTTCATTTCTTCTAAATCATTTCCTTCTAGTAAGATTTTAAAGTATCATTCCCACCTTTCCATTACATATTCTTCCTTCGTCAGGGTCTCTCCATTTCGTCCTTAACATTTCGTAGTGTTTTGATGTTTTTCCTTTTCTCGCATTTTTCAAAGTGCTGTAGAGTAATTTCTGATTCTTCTTATGTGCCTTGTGTATGATTCTTGTTACTTGGCCTCTTTCTGCTTTGTATTCTTTATAATCGTTTCGATTTCCTGTATTTAGGTATATTTTCCGTGTTTCTTTTTTCATCTTTACTGCTGTTTTCACACTGTCCATATGTCAGTATGTCCTTTTTGCCTTTCTGGTGATATTTTTGCCACACCACAGCTTTCTCCTTCTGCTTCTTTCAGTTTTTCTTCTACTTGCTCTCCTCTGTCAATCTGCAATAACTTTTCCTTTCTCCTTTAAAAAATGTATAGTTCACCGTAAATGGCGCCATCGTCCTTTCTAATTGCGTCTTAGCTAAATGAAGTGGGCAGGCCTTATATGCAATATTAATTCAGCAGGCCTTGCATATAGAAGGGTGTTGTTGGATATCTATCCTTATTTTTTAATCTATGGTTTTAATATAATTTTGTTGGCAATAATTGTTTTATTAATTTTGCAGGTTTGTAATACTTAAATTAGTACGGAGGGATTTGCTACCAGATTTACCTCTACCGAGAAGAATGATAGACTACTTGAATACCCCGCATTATTATTCGGAACATCTCTCCGATGTCGAAGAACAAGAAGAGAATAATTCAAGTAGTAATAACTTTAATACCACTAATGTTATCACCAGTGTACCTGTGAATAACGTTCGTATCCCAAATCCCGATCTTGTTAGCCCCGTATTCGTGAATAACAATAGACAATCCTGAGATATACCTCGTTTAGGATTTTCTGTATATAACTGCTGTCTGTTTGGTTTGTAAATAATGTGTTTAAGTGTATTTCTTAATTGTCCTTAAACCAGGTAGGTAGCAAGATGGCTTTCCGTATAGAAACTTATTTAACCCAGTCGTACGAACAAATATCAGTGCAACATCACATATCAGTGCTTCGTTAACTTGTAGAGCTAAATAAAAGCTAGATAAAAATGTTTTTTGTTAATTTAGCGCACCATCTTGTTGCCGTTGGTTGTGACTAGGTATATTAAGAGAATTACATTATAAAAGACATGTTAAAACAAAGGCTTTTAGGTTCAATTATGAATGGTATACTATTTAAAATTCCAAAGTTTAAATTTTTAACAAAATATTTTCTAATAATTTTTGAATTTATTTTGGCCGGGTGTTTTCAGTTTTGATTGGTATTCTATTCGACTTGCCCAATATATTAACAATTCTAAGTGGACTGCGTCTAAGCAGCCGGGCCTAAGTGGCTGCGGCTAAGTGTCCGGTTCCGTTAAGGTTTCTTGACAGTCAGTTCTTGAAGATATTCTCAGAGATAGAACTCCTGAACATGCATATGTATGTTCTTTACCAAATGATTAGTTTTCCTTGACTCTGACTGAATATCTTAATTACCGAAATACATTTCTGTGTTTTGGCAGTTCTAAAGGAAGTCAAAATTGTTACAAGGAAGGCGTGCTAGTTAGAGGTGAATTTGAATAAAATGTGTGTATTCAGGGCTCGTTTTAAGTTAGAAACGTTTCACCGTACACGAAGTTTATGCGTTCACAATCTCTTAGTATTTAAACCTTCAAACGAAGTGCGAATTTTTAGTTTTCTTCGAAACATACTCGGCGAAAATGTCAAATATTCTCAAATCGGCTTGGTTACTGTGCTTCGAGTTTTGAGCCTTTGCTGACCGAGTTGTGCACTTGACCAATTTCTTGAATTTAATTGAATGTCGAGCATTTACCAAACTTCAAGCTTTCGCCGAGCTTTGCAAACAATTTAGAAGAAAGCCCAGCTCGACTAGAATTACTTAAACATGATAATTGTGCAAGTTGTGTAAAATACTAGTTTTAAACATATATTCGATTCACGGATGTTTTTGTGCGGTGGTTGTCCTTGAAAATTTGAAATACCCCATGGCCTGTTTGTTCCAATTTTACTCTGGCGATGTCGAGGTCCAGCTGTACATCCTCGCCCCGACAGTCTGGGTAGTCTATTATTCGGTATTCTCTTGATGTGTTCGTTTCATTCTCTTCTTTGTTTTCGAGTAGCTCTAAGTACATCTTGTATATTACATATGTATTTGGTTATCTGTGCTTGCACTACTTCGTCTTTCTTCTGGCTGTTTTCTTACATTAACAGTGGACATGTTTTGTTTATCATTGGTAGATACTTACTCATGATAAATATGTGTGAAAGAACACAATGTACACATTTGGTCTTTTTTATTGTATTTAACCTACATAAAGCAACAATCTAGTTAAAATAGCTTTATAACCGGCTTCGGATTTGTATAACACACGAACTTTTATATTACATAAGCCTATGCAAAACCCAAGAAAAACACTTACATTTGGTATCCTTTGATATAACACAAAAGAGTCGTCGGTCGAGCTTTCTAACAAATCATTGTGTAAGTCGGGAGGCAGATTCATTGGTAAATTACTTTTCTTTGGGCTACTATTGGTGCCATCGACGATTTTAATTGGTTTTTGAGAAATGTTTGGTTTATCATTTTATGTTCTTTCAGATGTTAGGTTTTCTAATGTGGAAGAAATGGTAATAATACTAGGTACAGGCGAACTCGCACTGGCATCAAACTTATCTAAAAATTCATTTAAAATTAGGTTATAGTGCGTATTTGCCATTTGTCACCCATAGAAAGTGTAAACAAAAACCATGAAGTTACCAAAGCTAATCCGTCGAAGAAGCCATTCATGAACTGACGCAAATAAAAGATTCAAAGTTCAAACATAATAACTCACCAAAATCTAGCCAGTCCACCGTTGTCTGTTGAGAGTAACTTTTCAAAGAAATCTGAAGATCATCTCATGCAATTGTAATAATAGCCCTAGCCCTACCGAAACATCTTTTCAACAGAAAGAGGATGGCAACATTGAACAATAGAATCAAAACATTGTGCATGCGTTAATAGATAACAAAGTAATAGGCTTAGAGTGGATATTTAAAAACTCCGTGGCGTACATTTTCATGTGGCCATATCAAATTTGGACCGGGAAAACAAATGTTGCAAGTTGCAGAAAGTCGTAGTGTCGTTTATAAAGTCGAACAAGGACAAGCTATAGTTTGTATTCATTTCAAAGAAGATGTATGAAAGTCGGTTGTTTTGTCGTATGTCTTACTTACTTCTTCTCCCATTGTTACCTCATGGTGTTTGAGTATTGAGCCACTTTCTGTATTCTCTTCTGTCCGTAGAAAGGGTTCTCAGTTGTTGCCAGGTCTTTGATATTATACGAATTCAGGGTTTTCCCCTTGGTCTTTGTCCCTCACATCTCATTTCAAATTCCTTCTTTGAATATCTTGTTATCCCCCATTGTAATTTTCTTTCTAAGTCCTGCACTATAGGTCTTCTCTTATCCTATCTCTTCTTGGCTTCACCACTACACGTCTTAGGTATCTCATTTCGGTGGCTGTTAGTTTAGATCGAGATTTGCCTGTTATTGCCCATGACAGAGGATCGCAAGAAATGGAGAAAATGGATGGAAGAACAATACCCGAAGCCGTGAAGGCATAAGGAATTCGGGAAAGAAGAAGAAGAAGAAATCCTTGTCGTTCCTCGCATAGTTGAGTTTTGTTGATGATGATCGTTTTCAATATGTTGGTAAATAGCTTCTAGGAATTGTTATGCTATTCTTCCAATCATTTGGTATTTTGCCTGTATCTAGGATTGCTTGAAAGAGCTTTGTTAATTCCGCATTAACATCTTTCCCTCCGTACTTCATGGGTTCATTCGCTATCTTGTCCAGGCCAGCGGCTTTCCGATTTCTTAACCTTTTTGTAGCCTCTTTTTTTACCTCCGTTAAGTTCACTTGTGTTTGGCATTGTTTGTTCTTTAGATATAATAATAATAATAATAAAGTTTATTTGTAAATAACATTAACATTACATCAACTAAATAATACAATTGAATTACTTGTAACATTAAAATTTAAATAGGTGATACTCAGAGAAAAAAAAAAATAATAATATTTATAATATATATACAGTGGAACTCCCGTAAGTCGAACTCCTGTAACTCGAAATTTTCTTTAACTCGAATATTTGTGTGTTTACTGTTGAATTTATATACATATTAATCTTCTTAACTCGAATTTTTTTTCTAGGATTTTGATGGTTTGAGTTAGAGAGGTTCCACTGTATATCGTTTGCTTCCTTGTATAAATAAATTCTTGAAGTAATCCATCCATGTTTGTGTGTATTCGTTCACTTCCTGTCTTCTTCTATTCAACATTCTCTAGACCTTTCTCTGAGCTCCGTGTAGGGTGTAGGTCATGTTTCATTTCCTTCGTAAATTTCGACCAGTTGCGGATTTTTACATTTACTTCAATGTACATTGTGTCCTTTTTTCTCTTGAGCTAGTTCCTTCATCTCATAGTTAAACCTGTTTATATTTCTGACACCAAATGCTTCATTAATGTTTTTTAGAATCTTATTCCATCCTGTTTCGAGGTTGGTTCTTGATTTTTGAGATAACCTATTGGTATATAGGGTTCTTGTAGGTACTTGTTATGTTAGTTTTAGTCATGGTTTAATCTTTGGTTGCATGTTTAGATGTAGTTTGCATAGGACCAGACGGTGATCATCTGGTCCTACATTTGCCGACGTTTGTAAATCTTATCAGGCTGGATAAACGTCAAAATCGATAAACTTCTAAGCTAACCGCTTCATAAAAACATCGCCAATGAAACATCCATAGTTTGTAATACCGGTTTAATGTTTGGCAACTGTGATTAAAAGCGTTACAAAAATTTATTTTATGAGTTATTTGTTTTATATGAATAGGATAAAAATGATAATTCAGAGAAAGACTTGTTTAGAAATCGTAGTTTAGATGTATATATAAATATTATTCGTATATCTTCAGGAAAACTATCTTTTTGTGCATTTATTGCTGTTATTTCTTTGTCCCGAATAAGTAAAATCTTAATCATTTTATAATGCGTTTGGATCGGTCTTACAATTGACGTATATTTTTGGCATTCATTTGAAAACTAAACGTATGCAAAGCGCAACCCCTCAATGTGTCTTCTAATTTGTAAATAAATTTTTTACAATATTAACCTGCCGCACTACTACTTTTAAGTTAAAAAATTTGCTTGTGCAATTTTAAGATTTTCAGACCAAAGTTTCGATGTGATTTTCTAGATTTTAGGTAATTTTATATGTAATCGTCTGCAAGTCAGTAGTAATGCTTATTAACTAAGGTATGTTTAAGTAAGTTTAAAACAAGTAAACGCACAGTTTGTAGGTTGTTAGTAGTTATAGTTTAGGTAGGTGATAAAACTGGTGGCCTGTCTTTTACAACGTACCGTTGTATAGGAGTGAGACTAGAGCAAGGAATTTTTGGAAGTGATGGCTGTTTTTATGATAGATTGGTATGTTTATGAACTAGCTTTAAGTGCTCGAAATATGTTATTTCTTAAATATTAATTTAGGTTCCTAACAAATTTCGTAAAATATGTGATTCAGTTTGTCGTTGTTTTCCTTATGTTGTGTAATTGTTCATTTCAGATTTAATATATTATATTACAGTGTAATTAATTTGTTTTTTTTACTGTATTGGACTCCTAAAATTAGGCATCTGTTGCTGGTATTGATTATTGAGGTACTTATTGTGGCTATTATGGGGCTGTGGTCCAAAGACAAGTCGAGACATGATTTAATTATTAGGTACCCTTGTGGCAAGCCTTTAACCACAAAGAAGTCAGTCAGAGATCTTTGTCTTATCAGTTGGCCAGTAAGTAGACCGATGGCTGATATGTAGACAGATAACCGGGTTGGTACTGTTGCATGTAGATGGTAGAAAATCACCGCCGTCAAGGAACCTATTTCTTTTCGAAACTGTCTCTGTTGGGCCTATGTCCAAAAGGATGGTTAAAAGTCCTACCCAATCCCCTACAGTTACACTAGCTGCTTGTAGAAACTCTGAACAATATTTTGGTGTTTCGTTATGTTTAATACGGTGTTTTATTACTATTGCTGCCCTGCCTCTAGCTGTGCCGTTAGGATAATTGGTGTAATATGTATCGTATCCATGTATTCTGCAGTCGGGTGTTCAATGAAATGTGATTCGTATATCAGTAAAATTTTATTTCTTCCATGCGGTTATTAATCATGATTTGTTGGGAGTCTATTGTTTGTTGCATGAAGGACACAATATTGTTTGGGTATTCTGGGAATTGATGGTATGACATTGGTTGATCCGCGGTTCCAGTAGTGGAGGTGGTCGGTACTAAGCGTAGTACTTCTTGCATTGCTTCAGCTCCATTTCAGTACGAGTATCAAATCATACGTTTGTTTGTTGCAAAAATATTTTTATTGTTAAATAAAACAACACAACTTCCCTTTTTGTTAAATATATTAATAACTAACTACAATATTTACAGCAATATCTATAAAAATTAAAATCAAAATGCCCCCAAAAATATCCCTAAAAAAATTACACCTGAGACCTGAAACTGCCAAGTTCTATGGCGAAAGAATATAATTCCAATTAAGCACCGACCAACAGCCTATAAACTTGTTACAAGCAAGGAATACAAAGTGAAACCTAATAATGCAATTCCTGCTACAGTTTTATTTGTCAAAAGAGTTTGTTGTTTCATCGAAAATAACAGAACGGCATTAACAACGGGTATTTGCTTCATGTTGGTATTCCTAAAGTTCTTCTAACTATCCTTTCGGCTATTCTATTAAATTCTTCACGGTTTTCTCGCCACATTTTGGCTGCGTCGACATTCGCTCCACTTTCATCATTGGGTTCTTAAAACATTCACAAACAATTTGAAACGAGTTATATGTATTAGTAAACACACATACCTGCTAACATACTAACAACGGATAGTAATATCTTTTCCACACTTTGAACAGGTGACCATCGTTCTGCGCTTGATTCATAACCCATTGGATCATCTCCCGGCGCGTGTAAGATAGAAATACATACCCTACCATCCGAGTAAACTAAAAAACAACTGTCATAACATTTCCTCATGTGTTAATTACAAACGGCTTACTATTAGGATGAAACATTTCACAAGTAAATTGCATTTTGGGTGGGCTTAAGGGATAATCTGGAGGAAAAATTAATTTAGCAGGAAATACGCCCCCTTCGAAACATGTTCCTTCTGGACCACTAAAAGGCAAAACGTATATTAAGCATAATTACAAGATCTGCCTGTTACTTTTTTTAATTACTTACTGCGTAGCAACACTTACGTTATCAAAGCTTCCCATTCAAAAAAGTTCTCTTCATTTATAGGGCCTGCAATGATTCCTTCTGGTGGATTTAAGGTCAATTCTAAAATTATTTAATGTCCATGAAAGTACAAACTCTGGATTAACATTCTTACGTTTATATTCCGCCATGAGCCGTCTTAATGCGGAACCTGCCATTTGTACATATAAATTTATATTTTAACAAACTAAATTAAGGGTTAAAGAGCATGCTGCGTCATTAATTCAATGAGAAGGAAATAAAAATTCAATCACAAAATGTTACAGTTTCGATCAAAACCTTAGCTACAGATTTCTTTATTGTCATTACGGCTAATCATGCTCCGTGATTTATGAATAACTGGAATTAAATGATGTTCAGTATGCATAATTAATTATTTTAAGCAATAAGAAATTTAATCATAAGTAATTTTAATGCATTTTTCGTACATGTAATATTATAATAATCTACTAATTGGTAAAAACGGAGTAATTTTGAATTTCAGACCGTACTTTTATCTTCCGAAGTTTGCTCCCCACTCTCGAGTTCCGTTTCCGCTTGACAACATGGATGTTTGATTTGGTGCGTGTGTTGAGGTTAAGTGTTTTTAGTGGATAAGCGAAATATTTTGTAATTTAGTAGATTTGATTTTCAAAATGCTGGTGCTTTTTGAGACACCGGCTGGATATGCCATATTTAAGGTAATTATATAATATTTAATTACGCTGTCTTTTAAGAAGCATCGTCCTAACCTCAAATTTCCATGCTTTTTCAGTTACTTGATGCTAAGAAACTTAAACAAACCGAAAACCTTTATCATGAATTCGAAACACCCGAAGCGGCTAGTAAAGTGTAAGTATTATGTTTTTCCATAAATTATTACGTAAATATAGTATTCCAAATTTTTCCATTCTGTTTTACAATGCCCATTTGCTTATTTTAGTGTCAAACTTAAACATTTCGAAAAGTTTGCTGATACTACGGAAGCTTTGGCGGCAACAACAGCAGCAGTGGAAGGAAAGGTATCGAAAAGTTTAAAAAAGATGTTAAAAAGAGTTATTGACAAAGACGTACAGGACCAACTTCTAGTAGCTGATGCTAAATTAGGAAGTGCCATTAAAGACAAATTAAGTTTACAGTGTGTTTCAAACACCGCCGTTCAAGAGTTAATGCGTTGCATACGTTCGCAATCCGACAGTTTAATAACAGGTTTACCGAAGAGAGAGATGACTGCCATGGCTTTAGGTTTAGCACATTCCTTATCAAGATATAAACTGAAGTTTTCACCGGATAAAATCGATACGATGATTATCCAAGCTGTGTCGTTATTGGATGACTTAGATAAAGAATTAAATAATTATATTATGAGATGTCGCGAGTGGTACGGCTGGCATTTTCCTGAACTGGGGAAAATCATTAGCGATAACATTGCTTTCGTTAAAACCGTGAAAATCATAGGCACACGCGAAAACACCGGAAGTTCTGATTTATCCGATATCTTACCAGACGATGTTGAAGAACAAGTAAAGGAAGCTGCCGAAATTTCAATGGGAACAGAAATATCGGACGATGATATAATTAATATACAAAACTTATGCGATCAAGTTATCGAAATTACAAGTTACAGGGCTCAACTATATGATTATTTAAAAGCCCGTATGATGGCAATGGCTCCGAATTTAACTGTACTAGTTGGAGATTTAGTCGGAGCTCGTTTAATTTCTCATTCCGGTTCATTGATAAACTTGGCGAAGCATCCCGCATCAACTGTACAGATTTTAGGTGCTGAAAAGGCACTATTTAGAGCATTAAAGACAAAGAAAGATACACCCAAATATGGTCTTATTTATCACGCCCAATTAATTGGACAAGCTAGTACGAAGAATAAAGGCAAAATGTCTCGAATGTTAGCTGCAAAAGCCGCGTTAGCTACTCGTGTCGATGCTTTAGGAGAAGACAGTAATTTTGATTTAGGAGCCGAACACAAAGTTAAACTAGAAGCAAGGCTGCGAATTTTAGAAGAAGGGAATTTGAAACGTATTAGTGGCACGGGAAAGGCTAAAGCTAAGTTCGAGAAATACCATGGTATTAGGTAAGCTTTAAATTTTTGTAGAGTGTAATTTAAAAATTAAATATGCAACTAAAATTTCAGTGAAATAAAACAATATCCGGCTGCTGCCGATTCAACATTACCATCGTCATCTAAGAGAAAACGATCTGAGTCTCAGGGACCGTCAGGAGAGACACAAATTAAAACAGAAGTAGGAGAAGAAGTAACACCAAAACAGAAAAAGAAAAAGGCAAAGAAAGGGCTTGCAGATATCTCCGTTAAAGAAGAAGCCGTAGAAGTTAAAGAAGAGCCCGAAGGTATTGGTCTTAGATATTTATGTGTATCTAATTATATTTAAATAAATGTTTCGTTACAGAAGAAACACCACATAAGAAAAAGAAGAAGAAGTCGAAACACCAACCTGAAGAAGAAGTAGCAGTAGAAGCATCTCCATCTGAAAAGAAAAAAAAGAAAAAGAGGGAAAGTGAAAGTGCTGAATTAGTTACAGAAGAAATTGAAGCACCGGTAAGTACCGAAAAGAAGAAGAAGAAAAAGAAGAAATCAAAGGAAGCTGCGGACGATGCGTAATAATAAACATTATATTAGCTTTTAAGTTGAGAACCTTTAAAGTATATTTGCCAAATATATCCACTAACTATTACATTGCATATTAGATATCTTCGTAATTCGTAACCACCAAAGAGGCCCGTAAACTGCGCTATATAGTATTTTGTGGCAAATGTAATTATGCATTATGCATGTTATTCAAATTTGTTAAATTGCCGATCTTAGCTACGCCGTCGAGGTGTGCATTAGCAACGTAGTAGTTGGTAGATATATATGAATTGCTATTATATCGACATGTTATTATTTTGTAAACTTATTTACAAGAATTACTGCTGTACATACACCGGATGTGAAATGAATTACGCAAACTGTGTCTTAATTCGTGACGGATATTTTACATTGGGTTCCTATAAAACTGCTGTTTTTATAGATGGATGATAATAGTTTTTTAAAATTTATTTTTAAAGAAATAAAGTTGTTTTGGAAAATAGTTTTATTATTGCCTAAGTTTTTCCGTAAATCGCAGCTAAACCTATTTATGGAAACTTGAACAGCTGGAAGCGTCACACCTTGGCGGAGTTCTATGCACTTTTAGCTTATGAAATAAAATTTTGAGTTGCATTTACCATGCCTTTTTTATTAACATTTAAAATCCGGAAAGTGTTTTGCTGCATCCTGTAATTTGGGACCCTTTCTTTCCTTTTTTTTACAATATCAAACCATTATTTTGTGCCCTAACAAATGTAGTATCTTTAGGTTTTGATTTAGAAGTCGATGAACCGATAAACATAGGTAGATGACCTAAGATATCGGATATGGATAAACCCACATCATTTTCAATTCAGTGCTTCTTCGAGAAATGTAAGAAGACACCTACACTTTACTGTGACCTTTTATTTCCATGAAACTGTCACAATCAATAGATCATATAGTTTCTTCCGATAGCATGACAAGGAACTAATACTGTATATACAACATGTAATTTGATTAATTTTCTTTGTACAATATATTATTGTTGATTATTGTGATATGTCTTAAAAATTTAATTATTTACATTTTGTCTTACGCCCGGTATGCATGGTAGAATTTCAAAAAACTCAAAATAAAACCTTAAATACCAATACTTGCGTCATTAAACTGAGTTTTAGGAAGATGTATGTATAAATATTTTTCCGGTTATGAACTTCGTTTCGTTCCTAGTAGATAAGAAAAGAAAATTGAAACTTATGTAATTTCTCTTGAAAAGTATTCTACGATAGGGTTTTGCTTTATGAAAAAGAGCACAGCCTTAAGCTTTGTGAAGTAAAGCATATGCCAAAGGGGGGACTTAAAGAGCTGGGGTGTCCCTAAAGACTACAACGAAGCACCTTTGTTTTTGTTTTTAAGTTTTAAAAACCCAATTGGAGATCATTCATTATCTCTAGCGCGTTGGCTGTTATTTGTAAAACCTTTTCAGAGCGAAAACCTTGAGTACGCCTTTGAAGTAGAGCATAGTACAAGCCAACGAATTTTCGGCAATCTCTTTTACCTTTCGGTGTCGCAGCTGATGCTTTAACGTATGAGGCTCTACGGGTGCAATGTACAACCCGGCCATCACCATGAGGTACGTGGTTCACGAACCATTTTATAAACTGGTAAATATATTAAAACAAATGTTATAATTCCCCTGTTTATTTACCTATTATATTTCCTATAATGTTTTTTAGTAAAATCTCACATATACTAAATTAACATTCCTATGCATTTTATACTTATAATATCAATTAAGAAACAGTTTATTTGCGATTATAAATATAATGTGTTTTATTACAACATTTAACATTAAGAAAATATATGTGTATCACAGTCATTTAAAATAGTTTCTGTCGATTCATTTGAGGTACCTGTAACAAAATGAGGAAATTAAAAATGTTTTATGTTGATAAACGGTAAACGATACGGAACTTACTTAGCCGCCCAATCAGTTCGAGCTTTTGTTGTACTACCAAAAAGATCCCCCATCATTCTCTTTTTACCTGAAGCTCCTTGTATCAGTTCTGTATTATTCCACATAGGTGAAAAGGTAGCGTCACCTGGAATTAAAGTATTTTTGTATTTTCGATCTTAAATGTTCCACAAAAACCTGAGGTCTTTATTTTATTTTTGGCAATTAAAGTATTTATATACTTTAAATAGTGTTGGTGATTTATAATATACCGGGTGTTCATGGTGAGACGCAACATAGGGAAACACCTATGTATATTTTCATCTTGTTTTCCCTATGATCGTACTGTACGTAATAAGAGCTGTTTTGTTCTGCTGGTGTAGGTAATTGACAAAAAAAAAAAAATTAATTGAATAGAAATTAACCCAACTAACAATCCAACATTACTGAATTGGCAATGAACATAATTTCACTAAGGGACGTTTGAGGGTATTAACCGTCGCGACGCGAGATATACCCTTTCGATCAGGGTGGAGCTAAATCACACGACCCAGACGCCAACGCATAGAAGGGGAAAGATCGCCCAATATTAAAATCATGGTACCTTGATCGAAATGTATAAAGTAATATAGTCGCTTGGCGGGCAAAACCTTCTATGTGCCAAAAACAAACTTTTCAAGGAGGAGCAAAAAACGCTTTGTAATACGCATAACTTATTAATGCATAACAATTTTTATACATCATTTAGCACGTAGAAGGTTCTACCAAATACTGCAGAAAGGCCAAAATAATTTCAGAACAAAATGACACATTGAAGGTTTTGCCCGCCAAGCGACTATATGTATAATATTCATATTCATGATGTCATCTTTTCCAAAAATGTTGATGCATACGTTGTAGCATCTCCCAGCGATTAATCTATTTATTTTGATAGCTAACAAGTCGGGTTCAGGTGTGTATGTTAAAGGAGCCAAAGTTAAATAATGACCAGGCGTCAAAACTTTTAAATCAATTGGGCCACTGCCCCACGGCTTTTTAAATTTTGGGTAAATTAGCATAATACGGCCCTGGTTTTCTAAGTTTGCGCCGGCCCTGAAGCTGGCAGAATTCACGCGAATAATATCAGATCAGCACATTCTTTCTTTCTGAGAAATCCCAATAGGATGACCAAATATGCCAGTGTAATATTTGTTCAGGGTATTCTTTGTTAAGAATTCGGGTAATCACCGGATGGCGGGAAAACAGCGCCAGTTTGACGCCTTGTAAGGTTTCACCCCCGCGCGCGAAGTAGCGTTTGTGCATCTCTTTTTAACATCCTTCGCTTTGTGGAAAAATGGCAAAGCACCTCAGAGTATGGCAAACTTTGGCATCTAGTGGTTGTGGAAATTATCGTTCCGGTTTGGTAGAAATTCCCGTTTTACGTATCGGCCTTTCGCTTTCGTTAGTTTTCGTGGAAAACTATGTTACCTACGACATATTGTCGAATAATCCCAGAAAGTGTCGTTTATTTCGTACCTACTGGGAAATTTAAGTTCTGTGTTGGAAGTTTCGTGTGAGTTTGACATTCGATGAAGTTTCCCGTTCCTCACAGTTTTGGTGCTTGGATTAATTCATCTACCAGTTGAGTGAATTTTGTTGTTTTCGCATCTGCTTCCGGAAGAAGGATCCCATTCCCTGCTATATCTCTCCCTGGGGTTTTGACCGCTTTTCCACCGCTTCCAAGGACAACAAGCCCTTCCCAGGTAAAAGTAAATACTTTAGGCTACCTTTACTGCCAGTTGTGAGTGTACCGATTCAAGTCCTACCTCAGTACCGCATTTTGGTGATTTACTCGTGGAAAGGCATCAGTTAAATTCTGTCAGTAATTTCAAGTAGCATTCTTCTTTCTTTCGTTTATTTTGTTCCGCAAAGTGTTTAAGTCTTCAACTAGTGCGTATTACTTTTTGTTTTAGTGTTAACAATTTAGAAACATTGCGAATTGTCGTGACGATTACGTATTTCATGTTGCATGTGTGTAATTATTTGTAATTGAATTTTTTAGCTTAAGTTTTGCCATCACCATCATTTTTATTGCGATTAAGGGAACCTAGTTGTTAATTTTTTTCAATAAATAATGTGGCCTCCCTTAATCACCTTTTCATATAAACTAAGATAGAACTTATAGATTCATTTTGTGTTATGATGATGATTTTGAATATTATTTGCATTCATTAAATTTCATTGTTAATTCATTACTGTGAGCCTATTTACATTTACATTTTTGATGTGTGTCCACGTAGAAGAATCTATTGGAAAAGCTGGAATATATTGCGAAATAGATGCAATGACGCGAGCATCAATCAAACATGATGGTTGGGTATCTCATCATGCAGATACCAGAGCATATATAAGCGGATGATGAACCTATTCCTTGAATTTGAATGCGGTGGTTGGCCTTGACGCCAAGCAGTGGTTATAAAACTACCCTCAGTACCCCCAACGCGGATTGCTTTTGCTGTGTGTGAATATCCAGATTTGTCAGTGCTTTTGATAGCAACACTAATTTATTAGATGTTAGCACCGAACAATCCAACACATACAATAGTGTTGGATCCTATCAAACGAGAACAAATGGTCATTAGCCATTAGCTTACCATGGACACGCCGGTACTTAGTTAAAAAGGCAAAACAGAATAATTAACTCACCAGACTGTTTAGAAAATAATCCACTATCTCTTCGACTCTCATTTCCCAAAATGCTAAATGTAGAGTCTCGTCGAACACCAGAGGACTGTCCCACTATATAACGAGATACGCTAAGATATTGAGTTTTAGCAGTCCCAGCGCTGGCTTTATTTGCGGGTTTTAAAATATCTTGCAAATTGTACTGATTGTTTAACGTCACTAAGTTTTCTTTGCTTTTTTCGGGGGCTTTGATTTTACTTCTTGTACGAAATCATAAAGTCAGTATGATTATAACAAAATGTTGTAAGAATACTTACCCTAAAATATCAGCGAAATTATCATCACCGAATGTTTGGTCTTTTTCCCAAGATAATTTTTTCGTTTGTACAGATTTGTTATTGCCTATTAGATCGGGCTGTCGAAAACTATACACAATTGGTGCTACTGCTTGAACTGGTTGATTTCTAGTAGATGGATGTAACGGTTTTATTAATGGCTGAACGTTATATTGTACGTTGTTTGATTGCTCAGTCTGTTGAATTTTAGTTTTGTTAGAATTTGCACTTAACTGTTGTATCAACTGTTGCTGTGTAACTTGTAACACCGACTGTCCATTTTCTGGATAAATTCCATTTGGTTGTTGTTCCGGAAAACTGTTGGGTTGTGGCAACGATTTTAAAACGGCACTGTTTTGTAAACCACCACCGTATCGTTGGCCCACCTAATTAATGTTAGTTATGCACTGGGTAATTTTATAATATACTAAACTTACTTGAAAATACGAATGTTTTAAAGCGGATTGAGCAGTTGGTCGTCTTGACGGATTCCAGTCTAAAAGTATTTCGATTAAATTTACACCTACTTCGCTTGCTTGAGGAACCACTGCTGTGATAGGGGTGCTCGTGAAGTGCGGAAATTTAAAACCTACTGCTCCTGCTAATTGATAGCCTTCAGGCCAGTGTTTCTGTAATTTTTTTTAATCATCAATTTTAAGAATATTAATGACATCGACTTACCTTTTCAGGTGTACCAAGTAATGCACAATTCTTGTACAACTGATCCGTTTCAGTAGTGCCAGGAAATAAAGGTCTGAAAGTATATATTTCACTCGCAATACATCCTACTGCCCATAAATCGATAGGTGTTCCATATGTTGTTGAATGTAAAAGAACCTCAGGGGCACGGTACCATCTCGTCGAAACATAATCGGTGTACGGTGGTCTTGAACGGATTTCACGTACTAAACCAAAGTCGGCAATTTTTACCAATTCTGGCCCTGAACACAACAGATTTTCGGGTTTTAAATCTCTATGGAAAAATCCATGGCGATGGATGAAGGCCAATCCTTGTAAAATCTAAAATCATCAAACATTATTTTAGTGTGCGCGTGGTAATTAGCTCTTAGAGCTGGTTGTTCGCAGTCTTAAAATTAAAATAAACGATGACGTATACCGATCACTCGCTATAGCCCTGGAAATTTCTACTGGCGGATGACGCATCCGATCTCGCACCTGCTCTCCGCGACTGCTGATGCGTCTCGTTACACTATTATTTCCTTACATTCTTAAAGCCAGTTTTTTTTGTATGAGTCTTGCCATTCCTAATACCTTTGCTTAGGTTTTAATGATTTTCTTCAAGGAGCCCCATGCCTTCTGAATGTCTTTATATTTTGTAACCTTGTTCGGTTTTCTTCTATGGCTTCAGTATACTTCCTTTTTCTACTGTCGCCTTTTAAGATTTCTATGTTCCATTTCTTCTTTGCATTTCTATGATTTCTTCTTAACTTGGGTACTTGTTGTTCAATCTTTGCTCTTACCAAAAAATGGTCTAAGCCTATGTTTGCTCCTCTGCATGCCCCGCCTATGCATGTTGTTGTTCTAGCAGTAACTGAACCATCTGATTAAATGTTTCTTTGTCCGGACTTATCCATTTAGCTTTATGAATGTTCTTACGGTTTAGGAATGTGTTTTTTATTATCATTTGTTTCTGCTCTATTCTGTTCTATTTCGTTCTTCTTTCCCAATCTTTGCATTTAGATTTCCTATTATCAATTTAACATCGAAATTTGGAATGCCTATTACTGTTTTTGATTTCCTCCTCTGCGTCTTCTATGGGTGCATGGACATTTAGGATACTGAATTTCCTGTGTTTATCTCTTACCCTTAAATAACTTATTCTGTCATTTACTACTTTGTAATCTTTCTTTAAGAGAAACCCTGTCCCAAATCTATTCGTTTTTCCTCCTCTATTGATTCATGAATATCCTTTTAATTTCATACTGGTGTTTCACTTATATATTTGTTTCTTGTGCCCCTAAAATATCTCATTTATTTAATCCTTGAACATTCCAGAATCTTATCATTATTTCACCTTTGCTTTTTCCTTTTCCCAAGTTCGTCGTCAGTGATCTACCCATTTCTTCTTCTACTAGTTTTCTGGGTTTGCATTGCTTTTAACTTCAATCATCCTGTCCTCTTTTTAATCCCTTTTTCTGCACCTCTCTTTCTTTTTTCGTCCAGTCATTGTTTGTATATGTTATTGGGGCTTTTAAGTGTCTTAATTCTTTCGTCGCTTTCAGAATATTTATTTCTTCTTTGTCTTCTTCTTGAAGAGGCGTTTATAGGGTATTCTGTTCGTTCTACTTTTATTTCTATTTTTTCTAATTCTTCTACTTTTAAATATTTTCCTGAAATTCTCGTACTTCCCCTGTCAGCTGTTTTTGCTTATCAGTAATCTCTTTCGTTCTTTTCATCATCTTCAAAATGTTTAAGCTTTTATTATTTCGTGGTGCTTATTACTAAAATTATTTGGCAGACGCTTAAGCTTTTAGTTTCAGCCACATAATCTTCATAAACAAATGAAAAAATAATTCCCAAGACTTAACGTATCACGAAATAAAACATTTAACTTTGCTGGATTATCGCCCACCGAGCATCCGACTCGGGTTTGACCCCGAGACCTTTCACGTTGTAATCGACTCCCTTAAACAGTCGGTCACGTCGGCGATACTAACTAAGAAAATGAATATAAAAAAATCACAATTTTTTCCCGTTTGTTAATGAATACTAATGAAGTTAAAAACACGCAATAATTTAAATCGTAAACATTTAATAATTAAGTTATTTCATAACGTACGACTTGCCTGAAAATACGGTTTTTATTATACATTCATTGATTACAAAATCAATGATTGGGATTAACAAAAGACTACCTTTAATTGGGTTATTAAGCAAATAGTTTACGTGCGCCACACATTATTTATCGCCTTAGTAAGAAGTTCATCTAAAAATCAATTTTTCAGAATTACTTATTTCACTAGAATTTCCTTTCCGATAACCGATATACATAAATATTGTATCTTTAGTACACTGCATAAGGTATTTATTTATAATTACCTGATAAGAGTTTAAATTATAGGTTTGGTAGAAATTTCTTCCTATTCTTATTATAGACAGAAGCCGAAGCGTTTCACAGGTATTACATTTAAAATAGTTCCACCTGCTTTTAAAATTGTCGCATACTTACTTGATACAAAATGTTCCGCACTGTTGCTTCGGGAAATGGCACCCTTCTGTCTTTTATTAACTGATACAAATTTTCTTGCATATATTCGAACACAAAATAGAGTACGTCGTTCTCTCGTATTACTTCTTTCAGCTTCACCACATTTGTATGATGCAGTTTTTTCAGTGACTGTAAATATCAAAAATTGAGTTACAAAATGTAAAATAAGTCATGATTAATTCATAAACATTTTCCCGTTCCTTTATATTTGGCTTAGTGGTAACTCTTTGAATGGTAATAAAATCGACTCAAAACAGCTCCACTACAAATCGTGGCCACCGGAAAAATTATATTTTAGGGCGTATTTTTATGCTCTCTACCTAGTCATGAAAAAAACACGAATCACATTAACGACCCTTTATTTTTCTACGTAACTCCCTTCAATACTTATACACTTATTCCATCTTTTTTCCAATTGTCCCATATACCCTTAGAAAAAAAATTCTGTAAAATATTGTTCAACAGCTTCTTTAAGTGCTTTATCAGATGCAAACCTGCAAACGCTTTCCCCTGAGAAGCCTGTTTAAGTTTTTGAATTAAAAGAAGTCTGACGGAGCTAGGTCAGGGCGACACTGCGATGTTCCACCTTAATTTCACTCATTTTATCAAGAAATGTCACAGTTATTTTTTAATAATTGGTTTGACATCGTCGCTTTTTTGTTTCATGGCTAGGTAGATAACATACGCACTCAAATACAATTATGCATCAACCGTTTTAGAAGCCCATTTAAATTTTGCCACAATTAAAAAATGAAATTTGCAATACTTTTAAGTGATTGAATCTCAACACCGATAATTATTAATTAAAATATCAAAACTAACGATTGGGATAATTCTAAATGTTATTCTATTTTTGGATATTTTTTACTAAAAAAAAAAATTGGTTTATTTAAATACAAAAGCACCTTGAAGTATAAGGAGGACACAATCGACCAAAAAAGTAGGGCTCATAAATCATGTCTCAGAATATAAAATAAAATCTGGGGCTACCTTGGTTAATCGAGGTCAGGTAACAACCCTTAACAATGATATGGATTATATTTAAATTACCGTTTTAGTTTTTAGTTAATTGAAATAAATACATATTTTAAGTGGGAGTTCAAATATTTGGGTTATTGAATCGTGACTTTGATTGACGAGGTGCAAAGTCTAAAACAACGACGCATTAAATTACAAAGTATAATAGTGACGAAGCATAAAAGGAAATAAAAATGGGGAGAACACAGTAAAGTGGCGCCGTAACCATTTCCTATGCATTAATAACTTAGATATTGGAACGTCCTTCGTGACATTATTTTGTTAGGACAGTCAATCGACTTTAACTTTGCTTTTAAATAATTAATTGAATATATTTAACCTTTTTCATCTGTGTGAATTGCTTGATTCCACGAACCGGTTAGTGTAATTACTAGTATTAAAGTTTGTATGTATTTGTTCATTTATAGTTTTATACAATATTCCTCCCTCATAACAAGGCCAGCTAACTCAACAGACGGGATGGAGATATGGTTAGAAAGAAAAAAAGTGCGCAAGGCTAACAACCCTGCCACTTAGCCACTATGCTAATGAAACGCTCCTAGGCCTAGCACACTATGCTCCCCAAGGTGCAACAAGGAGAGAGTACTAGTTACAAGTATTTTGGGTTATTATAGCTCTTTTCAATTTATTTTTGAAGCAGTCTGAATTCTGAGACAACCGAGTATGAAAGAGACTTAGGATGACCCTCCATGTTGCCGACCATTCTCCCTCGCGGGGTGTAGTTGCCGATACTTTTACCTTTTTTTTACGTTTAATAAACTTATACAAACAGGGGTGGATAGGGTCATATGGAAATCGGGAAGTTCCCGATAGGCTGCGGGTCAACTATGCAAATTTTGCTTCCTACCAGCGAAAAGTTCCATTCCAAATCATGATCGGATAGCTATTCGAAGCCTCAATTCAGCGAGGTCTAAAAATAAACCGGTTCTTTTTCTTTTACCCTCTTATACCTTTACAGTGTCGAGGGGGTCGAACACACCGAGCCGCAAAGTGGTCACCCATTTAAGTTCTAACTAAGCAGGTCTTTGCTTAACTTTCTATATTGCAGTACCACTGCCAGCCAAATGAACCTGTTTAAAACGAAAATAATAAGCAATAGAAGGGACCAGAGAGAACTCTCGGTAAATCGAACCAAAATAGAACAGGTTGACGAGTATACTTGGGACAGGAAATCAGAACTAACAGCTGAAATAAGAAGAAGAACCAAAAAATTCCACTCCACCTGAGAACAAAAGTCTTTAACATCTGTATGATTCCAGTTATAACCTATGGAGCTCAGACATGGACTTTCACAAAAGCCAATTTAGATAAAATAAGAAAAGCTGAAAAGGCGATGGAAAAGCAGATGTTGGGTATATCTTTTACAGGTCATAAAAGAAATGAGTGGATAAGGAACAAAACTAAAGTCGAAGATGCAGTGACACAAGCGACAAAGTCTAAATGAAGGTGGGCCGGTCACAATGAACGACTCCAAGACCAGAGATGGAATAAAGAGATAGGAATCTGGCGACCATATTTGAGACAAAGATATAGAGGCAGGCCGCAAATGTGCTGGAGTGACGATTTGAAAAGACACGCAGGTCTCATGTGGCGGAGAACAGCCCAGGACAGAGGTAGATGGAGACAATTGGGGGAGAGCTATATCCATAAATGGATAGTGAATGGTCAAGGAAGGATTATGTTTTATAACGTTCAGGGAAGAAGGCATTTAAAAATCTTTAGGGGCCAAACTTGTGATAAATTTTGAGGTAGAAACTTTTAATAAATGTTTAAGGAAGATACTTTTTACAAATCTTCAAACTAAAAGCCATTTAAAAATCTTCAGCAAAGGAACCAATTAAAAATCAATGAAGAAAAAGCTTTTTATAAATTCTTTTCGAGAAGAACCTTTGTTGGAATTTTCAAACCAGAAGCTCCTTAGAAATCTTTATCAAAGAGACTTTTAAGAAAATTGTAAGGAAGGAACTTTTATAAATCTTCGAAGGAAGAAGCAAAGAAGCTGTTAAAAATCTTCAAACGCAAAACCCCTTTGAAACGTTCAGGAAAGAAAACATTTAAAAATTATCAGTGAAACGAGTGAAACTTGTGATAAATTTTGAGGTAGAAACTTTTAAGAAAGATACTTTTTATAAATCTTTAAACTACTTAGCAGCCCTTTAATAATCTTCAGCAGAGAAACCATTTAAAAATCTATATTTTATAAATCTTCGAGGAGAACTTTTGTTACAATTTTTAAATCAGAAACTCTTCAGCAAAGAAACCGTTCTTTTTTAAGAAAAAAGTTGTTAAAAGTCTTCAAATCAGAATCCTTTCTGAACCATTATTACAAAAATTGAATTCAGGCGTATGTAAATGGAGTTCAAAAGCGAAAAATTTGCAAAGGAAATGAGGAAAGTGTTAAGAAACATGGAAAGATAGACAGTTTTCTTGGTGTACCTCAACCCTCCACAAGTACACATACACTGTCTGTCGAAAATATTGTAGTTTATAATAGAAGTAGAGCGACTTCAAGTTTTGTAGCTAATAGTGAGAAATTAAAACTATCGATTATGTACCTACTTGTCCAGCAGGAAGGACAAGTGATCAAATGGAGAGAGATTTTAAAAAGAGTTTCAGACGTCGTGACTATACTGGCAATCTGTAATGTACTTTTAAAAAGTGGATTGTTAAAACCCAATTCGCAACAGGAAGGCAATTTTTTGACTATAATAATAAGTCCCCGTTGTGGGGATTTGCAGAAAATTTTGACAAATAATCAAGTCTCTTTTTTCTTGATTATCACAGATACGACTCCACATGAACCTCAAGTTAACCAGTTGATTCTGATTATTTGATGCATAGGTAACCATAATTAATGACTGTAATGCGAAAGAACAGCTAAAAATCAATTAATCTTTTTCCTTGGATTAGTTTTCTGCCACGCCACTGCCAACGATAAATAGTCACCACCCTTCAGACTCCAGGAAAATTTGCCCTTCGGGAGATTCGAACCAAGAACTAACGCAACACTAGCCTGACGCTCTACCTTGGCTTCCATTTGGGTCATATCACCGCACCACCTTGGCTTCTATTTGGGTCAAAGTAAATAAATCTAAAGCTAAAAGTATGGCCAACCTGAGAATAACATCAAAAGCATGAGAATAAACAGTTTCATTTAGGCTCGCAAGCCAATCGAAACAGCAATATTAGCGAGGAAATGTAAAGACGGCAAGATATGGGCAAACCCATCTACGACAAATTACAGGACGATCTTTCTCTCATCAGACCAGACTTATGTTATAAGCAAAAAAGACAGAATAGAGAGACTAAGGTTTTGTATCGTGAGATCATTTAAAAGCAGTACAGAGGCATAGTTGGCTTTAAACCTCGGTGTTGTAGACCATTTTCCCTTGCACCTTAGTGCCAAGAAATCGTCGGAGTGGCCGTGTGATTAGGGTATTCGACTATAGCGCGGGCGGTCTGGAGGTCAAACCCGAGTAGGATGTCCGGCGGGTGGCCTACCCAGTCGCTGAAGATGATTAGGAACCGAAACACAGTAGTGAATTAGGGAATGTAGGCGGTTGTTAAAGACGTGGTGTTTACCACATAACCCCGTACGCATAAACGTGCGAGAAAACCGGGTATGGAAGCGACTTGGAAGGAGTTTACCAGCAACACAATAGAAGCGATGCAATGACAACAATTAGAAGCGGAAGGTTAGTTACAACGGAAAGATCATATAGAACGGAATAATAATAAATCAATCCTTGAAACGAGTATCAGAAAGAATGCAATACGATAGCCAAAAATGAGACATAACAACATACTCGAAGCAGACTTGGCAGCCTTGCGTACCAGAATAAAGATAGCAGAAGTTTCTTGAAGAAGTCAAAGCCTGAGTATCAATGCTGATCAATTAAGTCTTGACTTTTGTCACGTAGGTGACCATTACAAATCTCAATGGAAATAACGTTTGGCTTCAAGGGACTTACAAAAGCAAGTAGGTTAATTATTTTTCCATCAACTGATTTACTGGTTGATGCTATAATGCAAATTCGAGTGCGATTGGTATACACGTTCACTTGACTGAAATCTCTAAACCGTTGGGTTATCTGGGTCATTAAGAATCCAGTTATTGTCTCTAGCAATATGGTGGGTTAGGTAGCTTAATTGAATAAATGCCTGCTTGGTAGCTGGTTGCTGTGGTTATTCCCATAGTGGCCACGATTTATTATAGAGCTGGTTCGGATTAAACTAATATAGTTAAAGATTGCGTTAAAAATATGAACTAAAGCTGGTACCAAAGAAAAATAGAATTAACAAAAAAATCAAATGTATAGTTGTAGGTATGATCCGACCACTCCAAGCGAGCCTTTAATTTCCCGAATAAGAAATATCGCCTGTTTTTATCGGTCTTCTATTGTTATATCTGTTTTAAATGGTTTAATAATCGGTTATTAAATACCTACATTTGTTGACTTCAATTCGGTCTCACAATACATCAGTTTATTTAAACAAATGTTCGAAGAAATTTAAACTTATTGCAAGTGAATTGTCTATTAGGTAACAATCGAAGATCAGTTAATAGTAAAAAACAAATCAAGGAGGGGAGAAAACAAATGAATAGTCTGTCAAATGTTTTGTTGCGCATTGTTTGTCTTTTTTTTATAAAAATGCGATTTTCCACTGTTATTAATAAAAAGATGTATTTAGCATACCTTTACTTCTCGTAAATTCATAGCTTCTTCCCAAGAATAGTACTTCCGTTTCATCCTCTTGATGGCCACCTTTTCACCAGTGTCTTTCCTCTGCCCAAGCACAACAGAACCATAGGTACCATCACCCAATTGATGAAGTGTTATATAGCGATTCATTCTGAGAACGAATTCTAATCGTGGGTATTAATAATTATTCCGATTAATACTGCACTATAATTTATGGAAGACACCACTTTAGTTTAAATCAGACGCGTTTAAAATAAACTCCAAATATTTTAAAGTTCGCCATTTCTGATCTGATAAGCCGATACACATTCGAATCAAATGTCCGACATTACAAAACTGGTATGTTGTAAATGTTGCGTGTCCTTCTAAATATCGATTATTTCATAACTTCTACGTTTTTCCCCCACAACTAACTCCACCCTTATAATAGATACACCTATTTAAATTTTTATCCCTATCTTAATTATGCATATACGACCCGATCACCTGTACGTTTTGTTTCTCGCGAAGGAAAACATGCAACCTACTTTGCTGTTAAGATTTAAGGAACTGGCAAAATTTATCGACGAAATATGCTTAAGTTTTCTCATTGGCTTTTGAAGTTGACCTCATTTGTTTGTGGATTGTAAATTCTTAGATGTTTTATCGTTATTTATTTATTTAATGTGTCTCTAGAACTCGAGTCAATGTCCCTTCTTCAGATTTTTTTTTGATTTTGTGCGAACAAAGAGTCGCGTGCAGTAATATAAAATACGAAGGAATTATGCCAAATTTAATACATATTCATTTTTAAATGTTGTGCAGAAATTTCAATTTTAAATTTATGTGTAAATACATTTAATATCAACTATTATAATAATTTATTCAAAAAGTTTTAAACTCTGACTTTACTTTAAGCTTAATAACTTTGCAGTATACATTTTTTATTTTAAGTTAAGGTTTCTAGGTCAGTACTTGTAATCTGTTAATACACACTTTAGTAATTTTGGGTATGATTTACCTACTGTAAAAAAAAATACGTTGCTTACACAATTAAAAGCCAAAGGTATTTTATTAAATCTTCTACAAATTTAATTTAAAAATTGATATTTGCATAGCTTTTTAGTATTCAATATAAAAATTGCTACAAGTTGTGGTAATCAGGTAATCACAGTATAAAAAAAGAATATTAATTTGTGATTATACTGTTGTTGTAATGTACCGGAAGCGTAAGTAGATCCACTACATAATTCGCGGCGGTCACCTAACCACTACCGTTATTTACAAAATGAAGTTCAACAACAAAGTAAAAAGTTAGGTTAGTCGTTAAACTAAAATTACTTTGTATGCAACAATTCTTACGTGTTTTTAATATTTTATAGAAGATAGTAAACAATTACCTTTAAAAGTTTTACTTTCAAAATGTTGTGATTTGCAATTCTTGACAAACGAAGTTGAACTGAGACAACTTGGACTTCAAACTGAAGCTTCTGTTAACTGCAAGAAGTAGGTGATACTTTATGTATTTTACATTATTATAACACAATCAAAGGAAAACATGATGGACGAAGATTATGAAACACCCTGGGATACAGGAGATGCTTTAGACGACGAGGTAACATATTTCTTTTGGTTGTACCTTAATAATATGCTTATTGTGTTTGATATTTCAAGTCGGAAGGAGGAGAAGAAAATGTAGAAAATCCCGAACAAGTTTTAGCAGAATGTGCCGAGAAATTTGCGACACCCGATTATATCATGGAACCTGGTATATTTTCACAGCTTAAAAGGTTGCTTGATTATTTTAAATAATGCCGCAAATTGTACAACTCGTTTTGTAGGTATTTCCAGTCCGGCGGTAATCCAGTTCACGTAATAGAGCAATTATCACAGAATTACACTGCCGTAGCGCAAATGGCCAATTTAATTGCCGAATGGTTGATTATCGGAGGTATTTCGTCAGTATTTCAAGAAGTGCGATTATAATATGTAGTGTTACTTTTAAGGTGTCAAAGTTCAAGAGGTTCAAGCTATGGTTGAAAATCATTTAAAAGACATGATTTTAAGAACGTTCGATCCAAAAAAAGCCGATACTATTTTTACAGAAGAGGGTGAAACGCCTGCGTGGTTAACAGAATTAATCGAACATCCTACATGGAGATCCCTTATTTATAGGTTAGCCGAGGAATATCCAGATTGTTTGATGTTAAATTTCACCATAAAGGTATCGTAAAACTCGTCATAAATTTTTCTGTTTTTGGTAATTATTTGCACAATCGTTAACTCGTGTTTGTAGCTTATTTCAGATGCAGGATTTCAAGGTGAAATTACGAGTATATCAACGGCCGCACAGCAGTTGGAAGTATTTTCTAGAGTTTTGAAAACCTCGATTGCTAGTTTTTTGACAAACCCAGAGGATTGGCAAACTACTACAAAAGAATGTGCGGTAAGTCATGAACTAGTCGATAAAATTAACCCCGACCAACGCAAATGGACAAATATTTATACCCACAACAAGTAAATACACCAAGCTTTCCCTCTAGTGCATAGTTATATCAAACACTAACTTACTTTCCCTTTCAATCAGATCCTTCACAAACGTATATCCCAAACACAGAGTCAAACGAACATTAATTTTATACCGATTCGGAAGAAGAACTTATGGAGTAAATCTTAATCAGAAAAAACAAATAATTATCATAGGCACTTTGATGTATTCGTGGGTTTATTTCACTTTCTAATAATTCAACAATTTTTTTGATAGAAAATGGTGTGCCATGGTCAACATACTTACGTATACAGTCAAGTAATTATGAACGTCTTAGCTCGTGAACCGAAAGGTGGAAGCAGTATGAAACGACTGTCCCAAGAAATCACCAAACGTGCTCAAAAAAAGTAAGCCACCCAAGGAGCGCTTTATCCTTAATAAAATATGATGTTTTACAGTGGACATGACGTGACGCCTATAACGATGGCGTTGAATGGTGCTTCAGGGTATCCGCAAGCTTGCCAAGCTTTAACCTCTATGTTATCAAGAAACACGTTAAATCCAGCCGATATTACCGTGCTTTTTAGAAACTACTCGACAACTGATCCACCTCCGATTGATCTTATAAGAACACCACAATTTTTAGGTAAGTGCGGGCTTTATTTTTTAATTATAAATTAGACTAACATTAGATTTTTGTTGTTACAGAATTGCTTATCGATTCTTTATTTAAATCGGGAGTCAAATTGAATCCAGAACACAAACCGAAATATATTTATTTGTTAGCTTACGCAGCGAGCGTTTGCGAAACACAAGCGAAAAAAGGTCAAAAGCGAACTTGGAATAAAGACGAACTTAAACCGACAGTACAATCAATCGAAACCGTTCATAATATTTGTAATGTTAATAAAGGAAGTTCGGAATTGATGGGGGATTTAGCGAATCTGTATCAGTGTTTAAGGTTTCCAGTCGTTGCTGTCGGAATCGTTAGATGGGTCGAATGCACCGTTACAGAATCAAGTTATTTCAAACTATCGACAGAACATTGCCCGTTACATATGGCGATGTTAGACGAAGTCGTTAATTTGCATAATCTTCTTCACAATCAAGTCCTTGATTTATTAATCCGATTGTTTGAATCGAAACAAGACGAACTCGAAATTTTAGTTCAAGTAAGTAAGTCATAAATGTTCGTTTGTAATTTTAATGAAATCTTTCTAGCTCGAAATGCGTAAAATGGTTCTGGATCGTATGGTCAATTTATTATGTGCCGGATGTGTGGTTCCTGTTGTAAAATATATCAAGCAATGCTGGCAGAAAGGGGACACCGATATTTCTTTAATTAGATACTTTGTAACTGAAGTAATTTCCTTAAACGCGCTTACGTACTGTGTAAAATATTTAACGTTCGTTCTTGTAGGTATTGGAAGCCATTGCGCCGCCGTACAGTACCGAATTTGTTCATTTATTTATGCCGATGGTTGAAAACGATGAAATTACAGGAACAATGAGAGGAGACGGTGAAAACGATCCAGTATCGGAATTTATAGGTAAGAAATCTATTTTAAAAAAGATTGAATACAAAGTGAGCATTTTTCATTTCAGTGTATTGTAAAGCTAACTACACCACGATTGTTTAAGGATCTTGTCAGTATTTATTAATAAAATAATATAAATACATTGTTTTTATTTTTTATCTCATTGCCGTTACGGAAGTGCTATGAATGTAGCTGTGCCAGGCAGTGAAGTTTGTTTTTTAAAAGTTATTGTGTACAGATAAAGATCAAATTTGGTGAAGTGTAGGTAGAAATAGGGAAGAAAGGTATTGAAAATGTAGGGGAAACAAGTAAACTATTGATAACGGGTGTCTATCCCAACAATGAAAGTTTCTTTGATCACAATTATTCTGACCTGTTAGCCCATTTTAATTTGATCACTATTAAGTCTATTCATGGAAGCTCCGACATGATCTTCTTCTTCTTCTTTTGCTATCCTTTTTGCCTATAAGGCGTCGGGTTTTTCTTGCACTTTAACTCTAACTAACACTATTTTCAATCCATTTTCTGTACTGTTTCCTATCCCTTGTTAACACTTTCACTTCCTGTATTGTTTTTCCCCGACATGATCTTGGCCATAAATGTTTAAATGGTCATGTGTCCTGTGACGAACTTATGGATATGTTCAGTGCTTTTTTTGTCATAGAACGCACCGGAACGGCGTTCCGGCACCTTTTTTCGACAGATTTTCCAAGTTTTAAAAGTAACTTTTGAAAAATTGATGTTTGGTTCACGTGGACTTGAACTGTCGATTAGGTGACATTATTTGGAGAAGTAGAAATTAGAAACTTGTCAATCAGACTGCAACTAAATGAAAAAGAAATGATTCGTGGATTCTGTGAATATATTCTCGAAATGACATATCCAGAAAAACTGTTGCATTTGATACGGACTCTGAATACCATTCTCATTTCTTCAAGTGAATGTGAACGCAGGTTTTCGCAGATGAATCTATTATAATTGCCACCCCAACAAGAGCTTCGTTGAAGACTAAGACAATTTTAACACTTTTGTTCATCAAATTTGTTGGACCACCTCTGAGACTTTTCGATCCTTCAAAGTACGTTGATCTGTGGTTACTCAGAGGACGACATTCGGCCATAGATACTAACAGGAAGGAAAGGGGTCAAGAAGATTTGTCGGTCGGGAATTGGACAAAACTTTGGTATTTACTACCTTTTTAATAAAAGATTAACAAGATGTGAGTTCCGGCACCTTTTTTCTTACAAAAAAAGCACTGGATATGTTTATACATAGACATCTCTATCCACTCTGTTTTAATCGAGATTTGATGGAAGATTGAAATAGATCAAATTATGGATTTTATGGACCTGTCTCGAGGTTGAGAAGGAACTGGAACTGTCTATCAAGCTCTATTACTGCGGTTGAGTCCCTGGAGATCTTTGAAGTCTAGATTCAAATCATATTCTAAATCTTTCATCTAGTCTTGCAATTGGATAGTTATATAGTTTATTGCCTGTTTCATATTTTCTTATATTTTGCTACCTATACTGTATTGCAGGCGTCCTAGCCATGCGGTGTCTTTCAACGCTTAGCGTTTTTTTTTGCTGGTTAAAGGCTACTCGCCGTTGATCCAGAAATAAATAAATAAATACTGAGTGTCGCAGAAGAACTGACAAAGTATCAAATATCGCATATACTGGTAAAAATAAATTGAAACCTAGAAAGAATTGAAAATAGGCTAGACATCGCTAATGCTCAGGTGGAATCTTCCAACAAAGACAGAATGGGTGACACTGATGATGACCCAAGCAACTTTTCAACAAACGCACAAAACTATAAGGTAGAGCGGCAGCCTCGATGCATGAATCTTTAGAGAACTTACTTACTTACTGCTTAGCGTTACAACCCTTGGTGGGTTTTAGCTTCCTCCACAATTCGATGCCATAGACCCAATTACTAGCTTGAAAGGACAAATTTGAACTTTTATACTTGCAGCTTGAATTGTTGCCGTTTCATACGAATGTAGTTAGTAATAAACATTGACGATAACAGCTAACCCTTCATGGGCTGTACCATCCAGGTATTTTTATTACCGTTTTTGAAGTTGTGTGTGTTTGTGACACTAACAGTATATTATTTCTGGTATGTAATTTGAAATATCATTGGCATTCCATAGAGCAATACAAATTGAGGACGGCATTTAAGGTAATTTATTTATAGCAGTGGATAGTATGTTCAAAATCAGGCTGTTTTGGTTCAGAAACTGCGAAAACGTTGTTTTGAATTCGATAAGGAAGGTGGAGAGACGTTCACTAATGTTAGGTTGTTGTTGCTTGATTAGTGCGATGCTGCTTTTTGCTGCAGCCATTTGTGAAACGGTTACTGTGTTGCATGGAAGAAAAGTAGCTCTGCTATTTCTATTATTCGTTTGACTACTGAGGGGGAATAAAATCGCTTGCATTTTGGAAGTCTTTGCTGTTGCTGTGTTTTATTTGTAGGTCTTTATTGTATACTTCTTCTTCATCCTCTCGCTCCTATGGAGCATAGGGCATCCTTGCAAGACGTTTCCAAAGCTTGTAGTCGATAACAGGGTCGCTACTCCTGCGTATCATCGGTGGGTTTTCGTATTAAGTTTTTCCACTTCTTCCAGTCTTTTGCCATTCCTTTGATTTTTCCCCATGTTTTATTGTTCTTCTCCATCTCTCTTTGAATACTTCTTTTCCATGTATCTGGGGGCCTGCCCGGTTTTCTTTTTCCACTGCCACAGTAGTCTAAAGCCTGTCTTGGTATGCTGTTGTTTGGTTTCTGGAAAGTATGCCCAATCCATTTCCATTTACGTCGTTTTATGGTTTCTTCTACTTGTTCTTCTCCTGTTTTGCTCCACAGTGCTTCATTACTGATTCTGTCTGGCCAAAATATGTTGCATATGATTCACAGACATTTATTTATAAATACTTGAATCTTTTTAAAATTGTGCTTGTTACTTTCCAGGTTTCGGATCCATACAGAAGAATGCTTTTTACGTTTGGTCTAAATATTTTTAACTTTGTATCAAGTGTAATATTTTTAGATGCCCATATCTTGTTTAGAATATTGAATGCTTTACGTGCTAAGCCAATTCTTCTACCCGCGTCCTTCGTTGTTCCTCCTTCCGGGCTTAGAATGCTACCAAGATAGCAAAACTCTTCTGTTTCCTGTATCCTTTTTCCATCTATAAGTATACTGTTCTCATTACTTGGGTTTTTTGTCAGTAATTTTGTTTTTTCTGTATTTATATGTAATCCTACCTGTTTTGCTACGTTATCCAGTTTGTTAGTTTTTCTTTGCATGTGTTGTTTATTTGTAGTTAAGAGGCAAATGTCATCAGCAAATTCTAAGTCTTCTAGTTTTGTGGAGATTCCCCAATTTCTTCCCGTTCGGCCATCCACAGTATTCTTCATCACCCAGTCGATTACGATAAGAAGCAGTATTGGTGATAATATACAGACTTGCCTTGCCTCCTTATTGTATACTTGGCAGGTGTGTTAGGTGGTTTTCTGCATTTAGTGCTGTTATGGTGTCCTCCACATTTAACGCGTGTCTGTAGTCCTGACAGCGAATGCATTGGAGAATAATATTCTTTCTACGAGGAGGTTAGATCGATACCTTTAAGGTTACATATATCATCTTGTTGTTTTCATTGGGATCTATTTTGAATAATGGTAGAGGATGGTTTAAAATATTCCACACTTTATATCCAATATTGGAATGGAATGATGGATGTTTCGAATGAAAAGTCTATATCTATAGACTCTATCTTCTTTTAGTTGATAAGTATGATGTACGTATTATACCTTCATCTTTAAGATGTGTCGCAATTTTCTGTAAGAATCTATGGTTAAAATATTAATTTCGACTGTGTCGTTCGTTACTGCTTTAGTATAAAACTGCTCTTTCTTTAGTACAGTAACAAGATTTTCAATTATTTGATTATAATTTTTTACTCCATATATGTACTGGTGAAGGCTTTGGGGGTCTTTGTTTGTTGATTATTACTTATCAATATTGTGTTCTTGACCTTAGTTGTTAGTTTTGTTTTGTGAAAAATGACGAATCTGTTAATGTATTTATTAATTTATTTGAGTGTTTTTTAGGATATTTCGACTTGTCAGAGATACTCAAGTGATAAGGGCTAAAGTTATAAAATTATTAAATGAAATACTATTTATTTAAACCGCATTTAACAATTATTATTACACTATCATCAACAATTCAATAAATTTAACAACTAAATATCTACAACACAAATTTAAAACTTTGACAAACAGATGAGCTACGCAGGTGTAAATAATTAGCAAAATTAGTTTTTTTTTGTAGTACTACGTAGACATAGTATTTTTGATTTCTTAACGAATGTTTTATTATTCGTAAAGGGAAGACAAATTATTTTTACAATTTTCAGTTACAAAAATGAGATTTGTTGATAAAACTATTTTATCAAATATCAATTTGATATCATTCGACGTTTATGGACTGTTTCAATTATACAAAAATTTTATCTTTTAATCTATGTTAGGCAAAATTTGTAAAATAGCATAGCAGCTCCTTTTAAGATTATAACTACGGCAATTAGTTATCTACACTAATCAGTCTACCATTCTAACAAACGAGGCATTTTTATTCTAATGCTGACATAACTGATATGGCTATGAATCACAATAATTGGAGTGAGCTGTCTTATTGATATTATTTTGTTTTAATTATTTCACTGCTGAATACTGTGATGTGAGTGGTGTTTATCCTTACGAACATTCATACCGGTTTATTGATTTAATATGAATTTAATGAAATTCGTCCAATTATTTAAGAAAATACAAATTAATTTTGTTCACTCGCAAATATGCTATTTTTCAATTTAAGTTTCTAAGTAGTTGTCTTCATTTTGTATTATTAGTTTATTGTCTTTTAATTTTTGCCGTTGACTGAATTTGTTATTAAGTTATACAGGCGTTTGCCCCACCACGACTCCAAATCGAAAGGCTTAAAGTCTTGTAAATGCGGGCAAGGATCGTCTTCGTAATATAATGCGGAACAATCACCTAAATTACAAAAGTTTAACAAACACATATTCATCGGTACGGACAGTCAAATTACCTTCGTGATTTTTGCTAGAAACTGATCCTTCGTCGATGTTCGAATTCACGGAAAGCCACGCTGAAAAACAATGTTTTGATTGCATAATCGATTAACAACTTTACATCATATTAATTTCTGGTTGCATTTTTGAAACTTTGGTAAGTTTTACAGTTTAAAGCAAGTACTGATGTTTAATAATGCAGTAACTCGAATATTTCGCAAATAAAAAAGTGGGGTTATGTTAAACTAGTTGTTCGTAACCAGATTTTTTCGGATACTTACAGTCTTGTACGTATTTAATAATTTCTTCATGTTGTGGTGTTACAATTTCTTGTTGCCGTGTGTTATTCGATAGCATTCGTTTTGAAATATTATGAAAAACTGGTTTAGGCCCACTGAAACATTTAAATCATTGCCATATACATCAAACGCAATTTAATAAGTAAATAACCTACTTTACAATTTCATTATCATTAGCATCTAATGACTTGCTGTTTTTTGATGTATCACGAAAACTATCAATATTTTGCGAAATACCTGCAATATAATTTAATAATTGGAACTGAAGTTAATTTCACTATAAACTAATACAATACCTCTTCTTGTAGTTTTTGCAACAATTTTACTGGGACCTTTTATATTGTACATTTTTAAATTATGTTCAATTTCAAGGAACTTCAAACTTGATGTGCAAATGGGTACCAGTTTTTTTAGTATGTGTAGTGTGCATTTAAATACTGTGGGACGAGTTGAATTTGATTGATTTATTTTTAAATATATTTAGGTCATATTTTGTTTGTTTACATAAGCTGTAATCGTGATTACATTTTTTAAGAAAAATATTTATTTAGGTTATTTAAATTAACCTTTCTGCAATTTTAATTTAATTTACAGCTGTAGGGATAATGTCCAGTATGTCAGGGTGCCAACTCAATGGCGGCACATTATTACAGAAAGTCCCAATTTAATTAGTTAATTTTCGCAGTTTACACTAAAAGCACCAGCATTTCGTACTTTTTGTATAATTTTCCAATTACCGTAGAATTGTAAACCCTACCATTTCGATTTATTTATGTAGTTGTTAATTTACGCCACTGGTTAGTTCCTAAAATCAAACAGGATTCTGTGTTAAAGGTTGGCTATTCTGTATTGCATGATGAAGAAATCACGATGAAGTTGGAAACATAACCTTAAATCACTGCGGTCACAGAACACCATAAACTGCAGTATTTGTATGTTGGCATGTTTCTACGAAGTTTTTAGTATATTACAAAGTACAGCAACGTATTTAAAGACACTTAAATAAACATGTCTGCTTCTATGGTACGTAAAAGTTTAGCTATTGTTGATCCAGACTTTAACTCAGCGAAAGGTAAGAAAGCAATACGCTTCATTCTAATTACCAAACTAACATTAGGGTTACCTTACAATGAATTATAACATTTAAGCTAAGCTAACATTGTTGAGCTTTGAACCTGCAAAGTAGTACCACCGATCTCTTCGACGCATACGTATATTAAGCTTACCGTTTTAGGAAACAAGAATAAAAGCAACAAAAAGACGGTAAAGAATTTAATACCAGAGAACCATAAAATCGTTAAGAAAATAAAACGAAAAGGCCGCAAAGGTACGGATAACTTTATTTGAAGTCGACGTTTGTGTCTGTTTACTTATGTGATTTACTTAATAATATTACTTACAGAAAAAGTTGAAGTTTTAACTACAAATTCGAAACTAACGGTAGCGGAAGCAAGAAAAACCTACAAATCGAAGGAACAGATATTAAAAGAAAATTTAAAAAAACTAAAGTTAATGCAGGAGGCGTGTTTGGTGGATTTGGATAAAGATATTACAAAGCAGGTATGATACATTTCTATACTGTAATTGTAGTTATAAACAAAATGAAATTATTTTAGCTCGTAGAAAGAGCCGTTACGAGAAGGCCTGTACGTACAAAGAACAAGAAGTCAAAGGTTCAGAAAACTGCATTTACAGAAGAAGATTTTGCGAAATTTGAAGCAGAATATTTCGACGAATAAACTGTTGAAAGATGACAATTAGTGATAAACAGTTAGGGACGATCGGTTTGGTGTTAAGTTGTGCTACATTAGCGTACATGTTTTTTCATCTAATGATTGTACCAATACTGCCGTTGGAAGATGATAACCCTTTAAAACTTTCGCCGCCTACTGGCGTTCTTGCTGTTTGTGGTTTCTTTGGATTTTCTGTTATAGGAACTCTGTTAATTTACACGGTTTTTGTTATGTATAAAACTTAATTTTGTATAACTATTGTTTTATTTTAAATTTTAATAATACACTGCCACCTACGTTCTTCACTTGTCGGTTAAGCAACCAAAAATGATTAAATTGTGTTAATAAAAATAAAATGGTTATTTTGTTTCCCGAAGTAAGCAGAACCCACCAATTCATTCAAGTTCGATATTATTAGCAAAAGGAGTAAAATATTTCATTGTTTGTAATTTAGTTGGATTAGGTATTTGGGACTTACAGCAAAGATCAAGGAAAAAAGGTGTATTTTCACGAAAAATTTTAATTAACATATAAATCATTTAACAATGCTGTAAAACTCCAAAATTAGGCATCTCTGTGTCTTAAAAAAAAACCGCCAAAATTCGAATTCCAGATTAGTTCACAGGTTTTGAAGCTGATGTTTATTCGTTAATTTTCGTTAGGGTTCGTTTTTCTGCGCAATTTGTAAATTTTTAAAGATTAACAATTAACAAATATTTCTTTAATGACCCTAGCGTTCTCGAAGCATTTGTGATTTTAATATTGTATGTGAGTGATATTTGTTCTTAAAGTGCAGATTTTTGGCGTTCGAGAGAATTACGGGCGATATAAAATGGGTAAGTTTCAGTGGCGGCTCGTGACTTTGGGAATGGATGAACCACATTATTAGGTCCCCCCTCACGCCTTTAGGGGTCGAGCTGCAGGGGCAGCCCCTCGGTTATACGCCGCAGTCGAAATTTTTTTCAAAGTTCAAGCCCAAAATTAATAATTTTTCATACTCCAAATTATTATCAATTTTGGACTGAAATGCAAAGCCAAACTTACCCTTCTTAACTCATGTGTTCCTGTTACAAACAGTTCCTTTTCGAGTATGAAAATTATTAATTTTGAACTGAAATACAAAGCCAAACTTACCCTTCTTAATTCATGTGTTCCTATTACCAAAAGTACGTTTTCGAGTGCGACAAATTATTAGTTTTGGACTGAAATACAAAGCCAAACTTACCCTTCATAACTCATGTGTTCCTGTTACAAACAGTTCATTTCTAGGTACGAAAAATTATTAATTTTAGACTGAAATACAAAGCCAAAGTGACCCTTCTTAACTAATGTGTTCCTATTACCAAAAGTTGGTTTTCGAGTGCGACAATTTATCAATTTTGGACTGAAATACAAAGCCAAACTTACCCTTCTTGACTCATGTGTTCCTGTTACAAACAGTTAATTTTCGAGTATGAAAAATTATTATATAATAATAAACATGAAGTTATACACGAGCTTTCGGGCATGCGCACAGAAACCAGGTTGCGTATTAATGATCCCGAAGTGGCGAAACCCATGTAAATGGCCGCCATGCGAGGTAAACAAAACGCCCCTTTACATAATTCTTTAAATAATTGAAAATCTAAATGACACGAATATTCGCCATGCATGCTAAGCTGTTTTCAATAAAATTCTGTGCATTTCCCAAGAACAAGTAAGTCATTCAGGCAGTATTGAATAAATAACCTTTAAAGTGGAGCACGCGGACGAGCTTCGCGCGTCGTTTCTAAACCAGTATTGAAATCACTTTACCATGTCCTTTTGTAACTCTAAGCGAAATATGAAGTGTATTCCTTATCGAAAAACATTTAAAAATCGAAGTTGAAGCTGTTTAAAAAGGATATGAACTTACAGCTACCAACACAAGGGAAAAAGCCCAAAAAATATACTTTTTATTAAGTAATTTTTTTAACATTAAAAAAATATATTATGTTTCTTAAATTATTATAAAAATCTAACTATCCCTCAAAAAATACAACACGATTGTCCTTTAGAGTCTACTTTTCTATTTTTAATACCCAAACCCACTTACTCATGACTGTAGATTTGTCGGGGAATTTAATTTGCACACTGTCATAGAAAAATCCCTTGGAAAGGGTCCACTAAAAATTAAAAAATTAGAAATATATACGAATATAGCAATCTCAAAAGAATTAGCTTAACCCTTTCAGGACGGGTAAAATTTACGTTAGGTGTACTGTCCAGACGGGGAAAATTTGGGTCCCGGCCATATGCAGATTATTAGTCGACTGACCTGTTGACTGACGCCCTATAACACACAATTCATCGACGGCAACCCCAATTTCCCGCCTTGAATGCATTAAAAAGCCCTGCGTGAATACCCGGATCGCGTCTATTTGGTGTATAGACGATTTACGGGCGTTCTAGGCCCCCGTTGCGAAAATGTTAAAAAGTGTAAGTAATTATGTAGTAAGTACTTACCGACAAAAATTTAGAATTGCCCAGTAACGTAACAGTAGTACGTTTATTTTTAAATAAATCAGCGGCTTTGCCTAATTCTGCGATATTATTGGCAGGCCAATCTAACACAAATACGTATACGGTCTTTCCCTTTGAAGTATACCAAATCTTATTAAAATTGTCCTTTTGATGTAACCACGGCCTACTACTATAAATGGCTTCACCATTTATCGACAGCCATTGACCTACGTCCAATAAACGTTCTTGGTAAATTGGAATTATCATGCCGTCTTTTGTTGGACCCACGTTCATCAAGATATTTCCTAAACAAAATATTAAGTTTCATTAGGCATTAGTATTTATTGTAAATTAGGAATACCTCCACAGCTAACGGTTTGTATCATGATTACTAAGAGTTCATGAGTTGTTTTATAGTCTTTTAGATCTGCATTTCTTTTATAACCCCAGAAACGTTTATCTATCGTCATTGCGTTTTCCCATTTGTGCGGTTGAAGTACACCTGCACAAATTTGGAAAAGTAAAGGTAATTTCAAGTAAATCACTAATTAAATATAAATAAAAAAATACCTGGATTAAATCGATCTTTACAGGTATAAAACCCTCCATGATGGCAAATAACTTCCCCGCTTCCCCATCGATCATTTGCAACGACGGTATCTTTTACAGGACTGTCATTGTAGAGCCAAGCAAGAAATTCTTTCGATTTCCAGTACGTATCAGGTGCTTCCCATTCCCCATCTGACCACACTACTTGCGGTCTGTATTTCTCTACTATTTCTAGTAGTTCGGGATAAACTTTATTAACAACAAATATGTTCTTTCGAAAGCCGCTTGCTTTATCGGCTAGAAACATAGGGTTATACCACTCATAAAGAGAATAATATATTCCAAATTTCAAATCGGTTTTTCTCGAAATAGCAGCTGCAAGTTCACCTAGAAAGAATTTGTTGTTAGTTCTTTTCAGTAACAGTATATGATTACATTTTTATGGAACTTTAACAAGACACCGATGTTAGACCAACTAGAAAAGTAGTAATCAGCCAATAAAAACACTTAGGACTTAGGAAAAATGTTGGGCAACTGAACTAATACCAATTGGAATTCTGTCGGCAATGAAACTTGAATTAACCGACAGAAATAAACAAAATAAAACCTGCTATCATATTTTAAAACAAAGTTTACCTAATAAATCGCGATGCGGTCCAGTATCCTTTGCGTTCCAACTAAATGAGTATGTAGAAGGCCATAATGTATACCCTTCGTGATGTTTACTTGTAAAAACCACATATCTGTAAAGATTTTATTTAATATATAGCGTAAAATCAGAACTAATAAAAAAAAATAAATATCAATCGTAAGGAAACTTACTTAGCACCAGATTTTTGAAACAATTCAGCCCAAGCTTCAGGATTGTAAAATTCCGCTTTGAAGTCATTCGCAAATTCTTCGTAAGTAAATCCAGGAGAATAATTCTTTTCCATAAACCCTACGTAATTCGAAAGATTATAAGTTTTCCAATAATACCAAAACCATTCTGTTCCATAACTAGGAACCGAATAAATGCCCCAATGTATAAAAATTCCAATTTTGGCATCGTCGTACCACTGCGGCAAGGGTCGTGAATCTAAACTATCCCAAGTAGGTTCGTACTTTTTTGTTTTGTTCTGTACATTTTCCCTTACAATCAAGGGCGGCTTGTATCCACTATTTTTGGGTGTTCTGCATTCAAAAGAAGTAATAATAACAATACACAGGTAAAAGAAAATAAAAAATTTACCAAATACAACAATCGAACAAGTGGAGGCATGTAAATACCGTTCATTCCGTTCAATGATAAGCCACGATGGACGAATAACGGAACTAAAAACTAGGCACAGCGGGTAGGATCTATCAAGTGATGAACAGGAAAGTGTTATGTAATAAGCAAATCTCCAAAATGTGAGTCATGGATCGTTACAGAAAAGGAAAAAAGTCAGATACGGGCCCAGGAGATAAGATAGCTGAGGAAAGTTGAAGGTGTAACAAGAATAGATCCCCAATGACATGATCCGACAAAACTTGCAGTGAACAATAGAATAGAAAGTAATCAGCTGCGAGGGTTTGGGCACTTCTTCTTCTTCATCGGCGGTGCAAAATAGCAGCACTCAGACCCTAGGCCCATTGTGCATCCGCCGCAAATTGAAGGATGCCTTCATACAGACCGGCGCCTAGCCCGAAGGCTAGGATCTTGTCCATGGAGGCGCTCCGTGTGTCGTCGGGCTCTAAGAGTCCAGCTCCAAGTATTCCATGTATCAGAAGGACACTTAGAAAAAAATCAAGCTCCCGAAACTAGCATCAAAAACCATACAGAAAGAGGCCAAGGAGAAGACCACCAATAAACAAATCCCTCAACATCAGATGAATAGATTGGACTAAAGTTACAAGGGCTACGAGAATGATAAACAGACAAGCATGGAGGAAACTATGCAATTATTACAACAATAACACAAACAAATAGTCAAAAACAAAGGGGCAGTAGAGAATCTAAATCCGGAAGCAAAATGTATGGAATATGAAATAGTTATTTTCATAACAAGCGCGGGAAGTTAGCGATTCCGAAACGAATGCAGGACGTCTGTACCTGCATGAGTAGATGGATAGAACACCTAGATAGAATGGAGGAAACCAGGATACCAAGAGCCATAAAAGGGTACAATCCTAGAGGAAGGCGTAGTGTTGGCAGACCAAGAAAGCGTTGGTGAGACGGAGCAGATCAAGACCTAAACCGTTAACGGATACGACGACGACAATTATTTCCAAAGAATGAAAACACAGGGATTTTGTCAAATTTTACGATTTCTACCACCACTCGCCAGCCAATGGGCGAGCAGAATAGGATTTTCGGGCTATAAATACGTTCGAAAAATCCACCTCATGATAAACGTCTCGGTGTGCTTTATCAGGATTGACATCACTGGATGTTTGATCACGATCGACATCCCCTTGCTTATTTGATCGACATTGCCGCCTCAACACTCCGCTGGAACCGTTCATCGTCGCCTACGACGTCGGACGCTGCACGTGCCCAGCCACCTCAACACTCAGCTGGAACCGCCTACGTCGCCGGACGCTGCCCGTTCCTAACCACCTTAACTCTCCGCTGGAAACGCTCGCCGTCGTTTACATCGCCGGACGCTGCCTCTTCCCAGCCACCGCTAAGACCGCCCTTCACTGCTGAAGCCACATCATCACCCATGCCGCCACCTTCAGCACACTTCTCGCCAAGTGAAGGTCCAGGTTCCCCACCGTGGCCCCCCCTGATGCCGTGCGCCCTCCTCGCACCGCCCCCCATTATCGATGCCCCATTGCCTTCACCGTTGCCGTCGCTGGCATGCTAGTTTAGGTCCACAACCGTCGCCGCCCGCTACACCGCGACGCCTTGTTTACACTGTTATCTATTTACCTATTTACGAGTGTGTTTTGTCTTTATTACTGAGCTACCCAATTTGAACATAGCGCCCGTTAACAAACGGGGCCTAGTTTGTGTCAAACTACTACTCAAGAAGTAATAGGTTGTACGCAAAAAAGCAATCAAGAATGTGAAGAAAAGGCGAAATAATAAAAAAAATTGTAGTGAAAAATAAAGGCAAAGTTTACAAAAATTGAGAGATCCAGTTGAACATTTGACTACAAGATAGAATAAGAATCATTAACGTATATAAGGAAAAGAATAAGATTAAAAGGTATAGAGAAAGCTGCCGATCTTTAAAATGGAGTTGGACAGGACACTTGGGGAGACTACAAGGGAAAAGATGGTCCACATATTAACATCCTGGAATCCAAGGAGTGGAAGAAGACTAAGAAGACCCCCGGCTTTAACATGGGATAATGGAGAAAACTGGCTATAACAAACTAAAAACAAGAAGATTTGGAAGAATGATTTGGAGACTTTTGCCCGTACTCCGATGTGATGGGCTGCTAATAATTAGGACCAGCAAAAACGGAAGAGAATGAAATTAGATCTAAAATGAACCACGAATTAGATGGAGAAGAACATTAGAATAATCAAGAGGAATGAGATGATTGGGACATATCGTACGAGCTGAGGAAGGAAGAGCAATTAAAACAATTATCTACTGAATGGAAATCATCTCAAACGCGTAATAAAGGAAGGCCAAAAATGAGATGATGGAATAAAGCAAGGATTTAAAGAAAATTGGAAAGAACCCCTAATAAAAGCGAAATCACACAACCAACTTTAGAAATCAACATTACGGACATTAAATGGATTTGAAGAGCAATTTAAAGCATTGACTATCTCTTCGTGACAATGCTCTATCAATCGAGATTCTTCTGAACGTGGTATGCCCTTTACAGGGCGTTGCCGTCTTCTCTTCATGTCTGTAGTGTGCGTATCAAGTAGCCCTCAGACATAAAGCAGAAAGCACCTACAGTTTAACGTGGGCCCCAAAGAAGATTTACTAGACAGAAATTCCTCAGCGGTTTGCCATTGCCTTCTGACGGAATACATGTGGGCATGCGCACACTGAACCAACTGAGCCACGACCGCGATCAGTTGAGTTACATAGGCAAATCACCGAGGATATGGTATCTTGGTATCCTTCTATGTATAATATAAAAAAAATACAGATTTGAATAAAAATAAGTTACCTTAAAATTGTTACTTGCCCAGACATTATAAAGAGTAATTCGCTAAAACACAGCAAGAGTACTAAATATCTTGCTTTATATAAAAATTGCAAGACTTTCCTTGACATTTGTGAAGTTCTGCATACAGCACTAAGCATTTCACAAAATAATGTTCGTATACTGTGGTTCCATGGAAACCTGGTTTATTAAGTCATTTTAAAACCATTATCGACTTGCAAAATCGGATCTAAGGTTGTGCTACAAAAAAGTTACTATTTAGAAAAATAGGTATAGCCATGGCTTCTCAGATTTTTTTTGAGTTTAACTAATTTGGTTATCTATGGTCACACAGTAAAAACCAAGGCCCGCTGAATTAATATTGCATATAAGGCCTGCCCACTTTATTTAGCCAAGACGCAATTTGAAAGGACGATGGCGCCATTTGCGGTAAACTATAATACACAGCCAAACTTACCCTTCTTAGCTCATGTGTTCCTGTTACAAACATTTAGTTTTCGAGTGCGAAACATTATTAATTTTAGACTGAAATACAAAGCCCAACTTACCCTTCTTAACTCATGTGTTCCTATTACCAAAAGTTCGTTTTCGAGTGCGACAAATTATCAATTTTGGACTGAAATACAAAGCCAAACTTACCCTTCTTAACTCATGTGTTCCTGTTACAAACAGTTCATTTTCGAGTATGAAAAATTATTAATTTTGGACTGAAATACAAAGCCAAAGTTACCCTTCTTAACTCATGTGTTCCTATTACCAAAAGTTCGTTTTCGAGTGCGACAAATTATTAATTTTGGACTGAAATACAAAGCCAAACTAACTCTTCTTAACTCATGTGTTCCTGTTACAAACAGTTCATTTTCGAGCATGAAAAATTATAAATTTTTTAAGGAAGAAATATATAGTTCACCACAAATGGCGCTGTCGTCCTTTCTAATTGCGTCTTGGCTAAATGAAGTGGGCAGGCCTTATATGCAATATTAATTCAGAGGGCCTTGGTAAAAACAACTACGCTAGCACCATCTAGCGGAAATTGTTGGAATCATACTCGTAATATAATTTGGCGAGAATTTCAAACAGTACAGTAAATACAAATAAATCAAACGCATCAGAAAATTTTGCCATATAGTCCAATTGTCGATCCAGGTAATGCGCGTCACCAATCACATGATCAACGGTCGGCGTTACCAATAATGCGCGATAAAAAAATACAAAATGTAATTGCTAAATGTAAATTATTTTTGTAGTTTTCTAAGATTAGACAGCCGTGTTTAATCAAAAGGTCTATACATTTTCGAAAATAAGAGAGAAATCGAGTTTTTATTTTCTAATTTAGCTGATATTTATTTTTTGTAAAGTTAGTATTATTTTTGGCATGTTTATATTCCCAATTTCCAATTTTACTTGCAAATTTTTGACAGATCGTGTTGTGTATCATTAACGTTTGTTTGACGTTTGACATTTTTTAGGTTATAAAATTTGTAAATCGTTTGGAACTTCATGTAGACGTTAGTGATGGGCTTAGCGGTGATTTCCCAGTCACCGGTATATCGGCGACAGTGATTTTAAAGTAACGGTGATTTTTAGCAGTGAACCAGCGATTCTGGCGAATTGTAATTTCTGGTTCAATGGAAAAGATTTAGAACAGTTTTTTCTTGAAAATTACCTGTTTATATAATATCGCCGTTTCCAGTTCTATGTCCCCTTTCAAGTTTCCAATAAAACAATAAACATAAGTAAGAAATTCATATATTAAAAAAAGAACGCTAAATGTAAATATAAAATTAAACGATAATCTCAAAAAACAGAAATAAAATAACAATAAAACAAATATATAATATTAATTAAATTACTAATACCGTTTAGTCACGTCACAAACTCAAAAGTCATAACTAACCGTTTACGTTTAATAGCTTGATAACAGCTAGTCAGCTACTAGTGAATCACAGGTATTGTACAGTAGCAGAGCAGCGTTAACTGAAGCAGTGAATAGCACAGCACATTGCTAAATAGTGAATACTGAATAGTGAATTCTGAATTACGGAGCGACTCGGGATCCGATCCGATACAGGCAAAACAAATCGCTCGACTCCGTGATTTCTCGGTCGAGAGCTTGAGACTACGACCGCGCGTGATATTCACTCCTAATATATGGGAACAGGTTTGAAATCACTGGATCACTGTTAACTGCTAGGGGCAAGAACCACTCACCGGTAGCAACAGTGATTTTAAATTCACAGTGATTAAGTAACCGGTAACGATATATCGCTCATCTCTAGTAGACGTACCAAGTTATAATGTCATAAAATTTATTGATGACGTGCATTACCTGGCTCGAAAATTCGACCATACCTTCGTAAAGCACCAATCCAGTAATCCAGAAAATAATTACCAGTATCTTTATTCCTTTACATGTTTCAAACAGTAAATAAGACTATTTATTACAATTAAGTAGTACATACATTTACTTATATAATAACTTGATTATCAAAATATCCTCCATCATTTTTTGAACCCCTCTTACATCTACTTTTATAAAGAGCAATAAGAAGTTCGGCTACGAGAAAAACAGCCGAACTTACACTTCCGACGACCAAAATTATGATTGCCGAACCAACGTGTTCTATTCCGGCACTGGAATAGTTTGAAGTTGCAGTATTGGCCGGTAATGGCAATAAACTTCGTTTTAAAACATTCATTAAGAGTCCTGATTCTTGCAATGCTAATAATCTACAAGAATAGAAGATTATTTAAAAGACGACGATTGTTCAATAAAAACATGTTTGGACTGCGTAGCCGTGAGTTCATCGGCACGAAAACCAAATTCAGTTGTTTATATTGATTGTTTAAGGACTAGTGACGCGTCTGTCAAAAGTATTTGTTGTTTGCTTCTTTCTAAGCGTTGTGATTAAGTTGGAAAATGGCAAATTTTTACGAGAATGGTGACTATAGTTATTCTCATATGGCAATGGTTGAATGGGGCAATAAATTTCAACAAGGAAGAGACCCCACTAAAGGTTTGATCCGTTCAGAACAGTTGGAAATTGCTTTACACGCAAACAGGCACTTTCTGAAGTGTTGAGCATCAGTATAGGAACGGTCCATTCCATTGCTTATTCGTACTCTTGGCTATCACAAAGTTGCTGCTCAGTGGATTCCATGACTGCTTACTGATGAGCAGAAGAATTTGTGTTCGGTCTTATCACTACAGCATTTGTTCGGTCTCAATCTTCACCAAGGTGTACTGCTCTTATAGATGTTAAAGAACGTGGTGTAAACATCAATGTTGAATGATATGCAAACACCTTAAACTGTTTACGTGCTAGCATGAAGAATAAACGTCTCGGACGGTGTCATCCTTTGCACGATAATGCTCGCCCCCATGGAGCCCGAACAGTTCAAGATCTGCTTGCTCGTATGCGTTGGAAAGTTTTACAACATCCACCTTAAAGTCCCGACTTGTCTCTGTGCGATTTCCATGTGTTTGCCTATTAAAATAATCGGTTAAAGGGCGGCGCGGCGGTTCAATTCAGACCGTGAGGTAGAGTTTGCTGTTAGAGAATAGTTCTGCAAACAACCGCAGAATAATGTTATTGGAGATTTTTTTAAATTCGTGCTTTACGGCCTCTAAACGTGTTTCTATTGAACAGAAATCATGCATATAAGAGTATTTTGACGAACTTTACTGAAGTAAATGAAGTAATACAAATAATATAGTAAGTAAAACTTACCCTTCATTCAGCATATGATTGTATACGTTATTTTTCAAAACGGTGAAACCTCTTACATGCTGATTTTCAGTAATAAGAGAAGTCGCATATGTGTTAATTAAATTTTCATTAAAATTCCTTGCGAAATATTGTTCCACATATATTTTTGGTGCTATTCCAACTGTGTTTTCTTGATCTATATACTTAAATAAATGGCTTAAATCGTCAACAATTAAAGAACGATTCTACAAGCGTTAACAAAGTGTTGTAATTGTAAAGTAGGTTTACCATAAACTTATATACCTTGTATAAAAAATGCATCTCTGTTAGAGTTACTACTCTAAGTTTCATCTTCTGGACATCCGCTAGCGTAATTTCATTATTCATATACTGTTGCAGTAGTAACGAAGTGATACCTGCTGCAAATCCGGTGTACAACAAATATGATATTAAATAACCCAGGAAAAAAAATGATCGACTTGCAAAACCACTTGGTGTATGGCTGAGCCCTACAATATATTACTCATAAAAATTAAACCGGGCACGCAGCGCCGGTAGAAACCAAAAGTACCTTGCTGACAAGCTGCTGCATTTGCCCAAAGTGTAATATCAACCCAACTCCATGAATCATACGAGTAGATATTTAAATAACGTTTCGTAGATATATGCAAGCAAAATGCAAGAATAATTAATAATATTAGAAAGCAAAGCCATAACGTCCCGGCAAACGTCAGAATAAAAATATCTTTCGTGAAATGCAGTTTGCTCGGTTTGTAGATCAACACATTACTGAAAAATCGCAATTATTTTTACATCACATTCGTTTGCAGATTCATACTTGCTCTTCAGGGTGGGATGTAGCTGAGTTACGTCTGTTTCAATTTTATAATTTATTTCAGGATGGCAGGCTATTAAGTCGATGCCTTTCGTTGACAATAATTCTGTTAAATTTTGTTCGGGGGGTGCATAATTAAGCCAAATATAGTTAACCCTATAACATTAAAAAGATTAGTTGTTTGTGGCAAATTGGTTTTTGAATATTTGATACCCTTAAACAAATACAAATAGGGACATGGAATATAACTTCGATAACAGGAAAAGAATGCGAGCTAATTGAAGAAATGCAACACTATGACATTAAAATTATGCGACTATGTGAAATAAAGAAAAAAAATTGTATTACTCAGGAAGACAACCAGGACAGAGAGTAAAGGAAGGAGTAGGCATGATAGCACCTGTCGGAAGAATTAGACAGAAAAGTAAGCAAATTTGAGGCAGTAAAAATTTCTAGGAAAATTAGTTTTTTTTATGAAGGTTTTGATATCAAAACCGATCAGCCAATCACGGCTATACTTCAACATGAAGTTCGATTTGATTTGATAAAAGAAACCCCTTCTATTTTTGGGGTCGTCCAAGATTATTGTACAAATACAATTGATCAGAAGATCAGAGGATTCCATCAATCCATTTCCTACTTATCGTACGAGAGCTACTTTGGGATCTCACAAATCTCATTAGGCGCCTACACTCCTTAACCTTTTTTAACTACAATCCTCAATCCTTTTCACCGTACGAGAACTACTCTGGGATCTCACAAATCTCATTGGACTCCTACAACACTCCTTAACCCTTTTACCGCACGAGAGCTACCCTGGGACCTCACAAGTCCTATTAGGCCCCTACATTCCTAAACCCTTTTTATTTTTCAGGAACACAAACTTAACTACTATAAAATAAAATCCTTCAGATACCACCCTTCTATCATCGGCACGCCATCCACACCGACCGCACCTTTGGGTTGCGGTCACGCTGTCCCCACACAAAATTTTGTAAAATTCGGTAAAGAATTCCTTATCATTTTAACTGAATATTTCATTTTTTATGTCAAATACTATATAATCAAGTTCGTTTTGATGTAGTGAAATGTTTCATTGCCATGGAAAACAAAAGTAAACAAAGTAAAATTTTTCAATTTGTGAATTGTTTTGGTTTGATTTCCTCTTTTGTTTTATTTTTCCATTCTAGATAGAAAAATTTGCACTTTTCCTAACTCAAATGAGTATTAAAAAGTTCAAGAATTCGTTACCGAATTTTACAAAAATAATAGCAGTAACCAAATTCAGAGATGACTTTAATTCCACAGCAACCACGATGCACTTTCTGATCATACTACAGTATGGGTACCTGGCTACCTAGGCACTCAAAAATAACAGGAGACCAGGAAGCTGACCGTCTAGCAAAGAATGGGAGAAATAAGCCTTTTATAGGATTGGAACTAGTTTGTGGAATTTCATTTGAAGTAATAAAGCAGGAGGTTAAAATGTTTGCTTAAGCAATGACACTGGGAGGAAACCCCTGGACACAGGCAGTTAAGACACCTATACACAATGGAAATTAGAGAAGAGCCAACGTGTATAGAGGGTGTGGAGAGGAGAAAAAAACTGTTGTGCCACTGCAACGGTTTTGTTGGGAAACTGACCGAAGAAGAGGTACAGCCGGTACATTTAAGGAAAGTTCTGAACTTAATTAAGACACACAGATATCCTCTACATATCTCACTGATGTAGAGGGTACAGTAGGCCTTACTGGTTGCAGTACAGGGACTACAAGGAAACAGAAAATAATAATAAAAATAAGCTTGTGAAGTATGCTAATACAACCAATTAAACAAAAAGCAAACGCATTACTTACTCAAAATTTAAATTGTCCTGCAATAAATTAAGAATTTCGAATGAGTACCCCTTCAATTTTTCTTCGGTGTTATTTTCATACAAAACTTCACAGTCGAAAGGCGCATTTAAATTTTCAAACACGCCCACTGTTAATACTTCAATAAAACTTTGCGTGCTTGGGTTTTTCCCTTTGATGTTTTCAAAATAATATTCATATTCAACCCAAACCGTATTCGACGTATTCATGTTGGTTAATACAATAAACGAAGAGTTATAAACTTGTCTGTGTTCAACGAAGTACTTCAAAGCATCGCGACTGCAACAGGTTTTTGTAAGGACAATCATTAAAAATATAAACAATCGCATCATAGCTAAAATATACATTTGTGGAATTTGACGATGTGCACTGCTAAAACGAGGGTGTCATTTCATGAATTATTAAATTTAATCACATTAGTGTAGGTTTCAGATTGTTTGTCGAGAATGGTGTCTGCCATAAAATCAATGAATTTGTAGTTTCTTTATACATATAGAAAAAATAGCCCAATTATTTTTAATTACAAGAAATCTATTTTCTATATTAAACCTTTACAAACATATTTACAATTATTTACAAATATACAAGAAATTAATTTACACATAAAGTTACTACGCAGGTAAAAGATCGAAATCGTCACTAACATGCACCATCGGAACATGCAGTTCATCGATTATAGGTGTCGCTTTCGCATCGCACAGACTTAATTCTTTCAACTTCCATTCCCAATCCATCTTTTGTACGGCGTTAAGAGATTCCGCCTCGTTATGGTGCCTCAATAGCATATGCTCTTTGATTTTTTCCCACTTATCATCGACGTCTTGAAGCCAACTTAAAAATAAACGACCGTTATATCGTGATCGGGCGTTACGATCCTTTTCTTCTTGTTCGGGTGTAATCAGGTTGTAGACTTCTTCATCCCTTAATATGGTGCAGACTGAAAACGGTAACGATTGGTTCGCTAGAGCTCTTGCCGCCCTTCCGTGCACTCGTAATATTTCTTGCTCGACTGATAGTACAAGTTTTTCTTTTTCGATTACATGCTGCAAACGGAAAAGTATTTTATTAACTGGATTTAAGCGTACGTTAAAATACTTACTTGCATTCGAAGCCTGTAACGTTCCTTTTCCTGATCGGTGTATAAATCTTTCATTACCGCTGGTAAAGTAGAGGGATATGTTACATTTGGTGTGGTCGGAGCGTTACTAGCTAATACGTAGGTGCATCGATTCATTAAGTAATCCTTAAAACCTTGCGGCGGTTTTGGTTGCACCGGGAATAATCCTCTACGTCGTTTCTCAATCTACAAGCAAAAAATTACAATTATACTAGCCTTTCGTCATCTAAATCAACGACTAATTGAAAATAACTTATTAGGGGGGATTGAAAATTGAAATATTAGTGCTGAAAATACCTGTTTACGAATATTAAGAAACAACTGATAACAATTGGTAATCGGTTGTTCATGCGGATGTATCTCAGAAACAGCAGGTGCTTCAGGTTGTTCATGGGCAGGCGAAGGACCTGGCGGTTCTTTGTTAGGTTTCAATTTCCTTTTTCGAGGGTGTAACTCAACAGAATTTATATTCGAAGTAGAATTCGCATTCAACGTGGAAGTTGTCGGTTCTGTGTCGCTATTCGTTGTGACCTATAAAAGCATTTAACAATTTAATTTAGACCATGCCTTCTGAAAGTTGTGGGTTTTTCTAAAACATGGTTCTTGAAGAATACCTGAGTGTCAGAAGTTTTAGATGTAGTAGCAGTAGAATTATTATGTATAGTCGAAGTTGATGTCTCAGGTTGGTTTGAAGGTGTAGAAGGGGAAGCAGATGGGGATGGTGAATGAGATCTTTGAAGTTGTGGAGAGGAATTATTGCTACTTCTGTCGGCACTACCTTGCACAGGACCTGACCGATGCGAACTTCGCAATACTCTTTGATGGTGCCCCGATCGCTTTAAAAATATTATAACTCATTTTAAACGAATTTATGTTAAATGACTAATGAATGAATGAGATTTTTTATATGAAATCTGCAACTGTAATTACATAAGACATTTTCAAAACGGCGACAGATACAATGTTGACTAATTGGAACAAATGGCAGCAACCCGAATGTCGTTTAGTTTCACAAAATCATCTTAAAACTTTTCTTTGCCATATTTATAGTAAGATTAGGCAATTTTACTTGTTTGTTCAATTTTATAAAGGTGGATTTACGTTGGAACGATTTTCAGTCATTTTTGTCCGATATCTTTCTGTCGGATACAATTTATTATGTCAAGTTTCCTCAGTTCAAGTGACACTTAATGGAAAATGTAATTTGCTCAATGACTTCACACTTAACACTGTTCTTACTGTGTTGGTTAAATTACAAAAATTGAAACTGTTGATTAATAGTTAAACCATAGGCATAGTTGTGATAAAGGTTACTTGAAGATAATTTATCAACATGCTAAGAGACGAAACTGGGGAACGTGGACCAACTGTCTAATACTAAAGCTAAAACAAAAACACATCCGAATTGCTCAATTCAACGAGTTGAGCTTTTGTTCCGTTTAATTAACCCTGTATTCCTTGCAGTTTAAAAAAACCCCAAAAATAGCATCAAATTTAAACAGTGTGAATATGCACAAACCGCAACAATTTTGTTCTTTTTTTTCAAAAATATTACGTAATATAATGTAATTATTGTAATTTCAAAAGTTCAATTTTTTCATTCTTTGGAATGTGTAAGCGCGGTCTAATTTTCAAATATTAAAAACAAACTAAACGTGGTAGATAACCTGTAGCAATCGACAATAAAAAACTATAAAAGAAGCGTGTCGAGTGAATATGTGTAGTAAAAGTCCAAGCGATTCTACATTACATTAGAAAATAATAAAGTCACACTATTTTCTAATAAGATTCAAGTTGTGAAATGAGTACATAAAAGATGATTAGATTAATTCATGTCAAAGTTATAATCGACCAACCTGCTCGTCTGTTGGTGCAACTGCTTCCTTCTTTTCATCATTTTTAGCCGCTCCGGTTTCAGTAGGGCTGGTGGTACCAGAAGTGGCATCTTTGTCGCTCGATTCGTTATTAGAACTTGCCACCACATACGGAAGAGCCTGATGAGATCGTTGGGAACTACTTTTTCCGTTTCTATTTGAACCGGTTTCTTGTTCGTTTGACGAACTTTGAGGAATTACAATTTTTAAAGGAGGAACTTTCAGATCTGATTTTCCATCTTCAGCTTCCATATCACTCGAGGATGCAGGCTTTGGACTAGGTGAACGACTCTTACGTTCGTTAGTTGTTTTAGTAGCACTCGCCGTGTTTGCTTTATTTTGCGTGCTTGCCGTTTGTTTATTGGACTGACCTTTATTTTGTCCGGCATTTCTTTGAGGAGTTGTGGCTTTTACATCTTTTGCGGTGTCCTCTTTGCGTTTTTTCCTTTTTGATTCGTCATCGTTTGCAGATTCTTCTGCATTATCGGATACTTCTGAAAAGGGACGTTTCGTATTTTCTTCAGTTGATGCAGCAGGAGCGGTGGAAGTATCGGCTGTATCATTATCGACATCCGGCGGATCGGTGTTTTTATTATCCGGAGACGAATTCGATTCTTTTACAGATTTAAATTCATAAACGTCTTCCGGGGGAGTTGTTTTTGACGAATCCATTACCTCTTCTGGTGTGGTATTTTTCTGTTTGTTTGATTCAGTGACCTTCTTTTCATCCCTTGAACGAGGTTGCAATCTTGTCGATACACTTGGTTCTGGAATAATTTGCTTTTAATATAAATTAATTTTAATGTTAAATTCATTTAACTACTTGGTAGCCATGGTTTCGAGTAGTTGGGTTCGAACCTGGGCTTCGTGATTATGGAGCATTAATTTACTACTGTGATTTGAAGTTAACAGAAAATATTAAATTAATTTGTCTTCTCTTGCTTCTTCTTCATAATTTACTAGTGTTTATCACATTAACCAACTACTTATTGTTGCAAAACATTTGAATTATTTACATGACGGCGAATGTCTAATTAAGCAATCAACTGTTTACACAAAGTTTACCATTAAGGCAAGTTTACACCGTTCGTGAAAAAAATTGTATGACAAATCGCGAGTAATTTGATAAATACATTTGTAAATAATTCATTGTAAAAGAAATTAAATAAACAAATATAAAAATATGTAGTAGGTAAATAATATTTGTACGAGTTTAATTTACTGCAACTTCTGTTCATTACATGGTAGAAAAACCTGAATTTTATGAAGCTGTAAAAAACACTCCACGGGATTTAAAAAAAAAATCTACCACGCTATTGGAGACAATGTACTCTAAACGAATCATTAACAATTCAAGGACAGTTGCAAGTGGCAATTATAAAATTTAAATAAATTTTAATTTCATTACAGAAAATTCTTATGACTTTGCTGTACTTTTTATGAGTGCATACAAGTATCAGATTTTAATTTACTGCTATAAATAATGGTTAAAAACGCCAATTTTTTACGATAAAAATTGGCAAATACGATTAGGTGTAGCTTATAATTCCGTCAAAAAAATAATTGCAAAAGGAAACGGGGCGGTAACTTATGGCAACGATGTAGGTATTTCAGACGTTGACAGGGAGGTCGTACCAAGCGAAAATCTCACCTAGATAGGGGCAATGCACTACATATTCGAAGGTAAAAACAATTTCGTCCATTGCCCCATACATTAACAAAATGGTTCACCTACCTAAAGTCGGATTCAAGTCACTCGGTGTACAAGAAACAACACATTACTCGACTATTGTTGTAAAATCACTAATATTCCTAACGTACCTTTGTAAATCTGCGATGCTCGTCGCATCTCAGGTTTAGAGCCGGTAGAACTCGTTCCTTCAATGCGCTTGCACGACAACTATCGGGTATTGGCCACAAAGAATAACAAACCGATTTAATTCTCACAGTCTCACAAGCAGCACGGGGTAATCGAATCTTTACATTCCAGACTGTCTAGTTCGGCCACGTCGATAAGGTTTTGGTCTTGCACGGATTCGCGCGCGAAATGCCTTGCATTTAAATGTAAGTACCATGAGATCGAAAAAAAGATGATTCTGAGCAGGCCTTGACTAGTACAACACGATTGGCAAGACTGATTTCAAAATGTGGCAGTAGGTTAGAGGTTAATAAATGTCAAATAAATTAAAACACAAAACAGTATTTATTTAGGGAACAAACTGAAAACTAAGATGAATACATGTTAGAGTAGGTGTTCAAAATGTGATCCTTCACTAGTATTACAACGATAAACTTAAGTAATTCTGGAAACAAGATTGCAAGACTGACTTACATTTGAAATGTCACTGTCACATTATAATTCATAGGCATTCTAGAACCAGTGTAACCAATCGCGTTGTACTAGTCAAGGCCTGCTCAGAATCATCTTTTTTTTCGATTTCATGGTACAAAAAACATAAGCAATACCAAGCTTCTTGTTAGGATTTAGGAATGCTTAAATTGGAATAAATGTATACTTTAAAAATAACGTAATTCAGTTGTTTTTTCTCTTTTTTTTTTATTGTTATAGCTCAAGGCCTACTACCTACACCTCAAAATAAAATAAAAACCGTCCGACTTTTTACGGAAAATTATATTTCACATAAATAAGTTTTAATAAATGTTACAATATCTCATGAGTAGGTCATGTGCTCCTCTATGCTTTAGAGTGCAAAAAGTGGCCATTTCAATTGCCATACTAACTTTTGTTAATTGGACAACATTGGTTGTTTTTCTCTGATTTTGATGGCTAATGTAACCTCTTGTTCAATATACATGCAAAGGGGATTGATTGACCGAGCTATAGGCCATCTCAACCTTAAAAATTGGCGAAGAATCTTCGCTGGACCTTCCATACTTACACAATTGAAAAATGCATAACAAATATATCATAAGCGTGAGGATAAGCAAGGTCTCTGTCACCCATGAACGATTTCAGAGTTCCACATCAAAACTATTAAAACGTGGCATTAAATTATGTTTGTATTTTAAAGATAAAAAAAAATAAAACAGTCTGTGCTAGAGGGCTTACTTTATTTTAGGTATTTATGCCTAAAGTCAAGTAAATATCAAAAATAAATAAAAGTTCCAGGCCGACAGAACCTTTATGACGTATTAGACTACTGCAGAAGATCGAACTGAATATCTTTTTAACAAATTCAATTATGTTGTGTATTGTGAAGCGATGTAAGAAGACGTGGTAGTCGTTGTTTTACGTATTGAATATTATTCACATTATGAGCTATTATTTTGGTTATATTATAAAGTGAAAATAACGTAATTACAGAAACAGGCAACAGTTAGTCTATACATTTATTGATTTAAGAGCAAATAATTGAAGAAGGCAGGCTTGAATCTACGCAAGGGTAAACTTTTGTAAGCTTCAGGTAAATTATTAAAAAGTTTGGTAACATTATACGTAAATGATCTTTCAAACAAAGATGTTTTATGTAAAGGAACGGGTAGAGTCTTAAGAGTCCTTTCTACCTGGACGATTCAGATTATGCGACATATTGCATGCAATTTTATCGATGCAATGGCTTGCGAGTTGCATGCGATTGTGTGGCGTATTGCATGCTTGTTCACATTCATGCAATAAAATTTCATGTAGGAAATAGTTATTTTCGTATCAAGTGTCGAAAGTAGCAAATATCAAGCGAGTGTTTATAAATAGATATACGAGTGCGGAGCGCAGCGGAGCACGAGTAGAAATATTTATAAACACGAGCGGAGATATTTGCCTTTCGAACGAGTTACGAACACTATTTTTCCCACGACCAAAAATGTACATGTCAAAAAGTAACACTGACAGTTCAGGTAAAACGACCGTCATTTTTTGTTTTGAAGCGGCCGCAGCTTCCTATTATTGCGCAAACTGTGCGATATATCCCTATACGTGTTCATATCGCACGGGTTGTTCATTTGTTTTGCGAAAGTCAATCGCACGGGTGATATTGTCAACTTTCGCGCCTAGTTTGTTGTGCGTTAGGAGCGACTTTCTTATATGGTCGTGGGAAAAAGTTTATAGTAACATTTCATTTTGTACAACTTCTTTATAGTATGACAGCATTGCTAACTGATGTTTGGATTATTTTAGCAGGGTTACATAACCTCAAACGTCAAAATAGTTTGAATTTGATTTGATCTTTTACAAAGTAGCAGAAAATATAAAATTTGAGTGATTATGGATCGCAACGATTTAAATTTAAAATACCAACATGAAATAATGTTGTGGTATGGTCCAAATCCCTAAAATATTACTAGAATTGCACCGAAGTATTGCATGGAAATAGAACTTGTTCTAATCGATGCGATTCGTCGCATGCAACAAAATTGTATAAGAATTGCAGAGTGTGAACATAAATGTAATATGCAATTTGTCGCATGCGATGTGTTGCATAATCTGAATCGGGCTTTAGATGTAATCTCTAATTTCTTGTAATCTATCTTGATTTTCTTTCCATTGGCTTTCTTCGCCCTGGTTACCTTTCTGATTCCTGCCTGGATTCGCTGCCCTTCTCGTGTCAGATTACTTTCGATATATATTTCTTGATTTCCTAGTCTTCTTTTTTGCTTCAGAACCTCTAATTTTTGCTCAAAATTTTCTTGTTTTCAGTTTTCCCCACCTCGTATGCTTCCTCGATGACTGTAGTTACTCGTAATTCGTTCTGTATCTATTCCTTTATTTCCTGTTTGGCATTCTCGTTGTTGAACTAACTTTTCCTTCATTTGCTCGATTTCATTTCTTAATTCCGTTTTTTCTCTCTGCCAGTCAACTTCCTTCTTTAGGGCTTCTTCCTTCAAAACTCTTATTTCTTCCCCATATTTTTTCAGCTGTTCGTTTATTGTGCCTATTGCCACTGCTGTGTTGCCGGTGTCTACCTTTATCTCCTGAATTTAGACTGACAGCCCTTTATTAGGTTTTCGAGCTTCTCCATTTCTACGTCGCTCTCTGCTCCTTGTAACTCTATGTTTTCACTTGTTTTTTGGGGAGATCTCAGTGCTATCTTACTCTTCCTTTATCCGTTATGCTGTGCTCTTTTTCTTGTCTCTTCCTTTTGCTAATAAATTCTTTTCTTGCTGCTTTTAAAGCTGGCTTTAGGGCTTTTCTTTCTTCAAAAATTTGTTTTGGCAGGTCCTCCTGTATGTTTATTCTTGTTCCTTTTAGTTTTGCTTTTATTCTATAGACTACCAGCCCTACTAAGATTGGGCTTTTTCTGTCCGTTATATCTCGTTCTGTTATTCCACCAAGTACTTTCGTTTCTAATTCCCAGAATGACTTAATTTCTCCCGTTTCGCATACAAATATTATTATATTCCTTCTTCTTTGCATATTATCCACTTGTTGTCTTTGATTTTTTAGTATGTTAGGGATTTTATTTAATGTTTCCACAAGCTTACTCTGTTTGCTGCGTTACTTGTTCTTAGAAGGATTCACTAAATAGATTAATATTAATTCGCAATGAGTGACTACGAACATATCGTAGTAGCAAATGCCAGTTTTATTATTCTGCATTCCTTGCTTGCAAAGAAAACCAGAAGAAGTCATTGGTGGATTACTTTTGTTTATAAAAATCGAAGCTGCTACTACGACTACACAAGCCTACTGATAAAATCACTTTCCCGTTCAAAAGACTTGCAAGTTATGATAAGCTTTTTTTATGTACAGACTCTGGGTGGAGCTACGTGAATTTTGGCTCGTGTGACTTGGAAGGCTCGGCACATGACTTATGAAGCCATTTGAATTTAAGTTCGAATGGCCCATACAGGCTTTAAAGTTGAGACGTACTATAGTATGCCACTGGTCTAGGCTTCGGCCAAAGATAAATAAGAACAACCACGCAAAAGCTCGGTAGATAAATTTTTTTCTTCAGAGTATTCACAGAAATAATTGCAGAAATACATTAAATTTTAAATAATTCAGAATTAAAACAACCTAGTGTATGTAACCAGCCATATGTATTGTTTATCAGTTTCCTTTTTCAAGTATATTACTAATACTAAAATATAAAAATTTAATCTCATAGTATTTTTGTTACCTGTAATAGGCAAGTCCGGATTCAGCATGACAGATGCAACCGTTGAGCCTGCAACATCCAACGGTGTTTTTCCTTTAGAATTTTTAGCATGAATATCTGCCCCTTTTTCTACTAAAAACTTTACCAATTTAAGATGACCATTGGTGGCTGCATCGTGTAGCGGTGTATCATTATCGAAACCCTTTGCGTTTACATTTGCACCTGCTTGAACCAGTCGACATGCAACTTCGTACCAACCATGATTACAAGCTTCATGTAATGGGGTCCAACCTAAAAATTAATTCTGTTATAATTACCACAAATAATAACATGGCTACTTGCCAGCAAAATCGGCAACATTCGGGTCAGCACGATGGGCTAAGAGTTTGCAAACTTGTTCGACGTCGCCTTTAATAGCAGCAAGATGTAAAGGTGTTTCGCCTCTTTCATTCCGATCTTTAGATCGTAGTGAAGGGCTTCTGGATCCCGATTCGTTGGCTTGCGAAGTCATTTGCATTAGTAACGCCATTTGTTGTCGCTCTGACATAGGAGTTCCCGGAGGTACCCTATTACCTCCTGCATAAGTTTTTGGCCGCACTGATGGCATTTCACATTTAAAAACGTTCAAAACTTTTCTGAAACAAATCCAAGTTAGGAAAATAACCTCAAAGAAAAGTGATGCATTAGCATGACAGGCGCCCATTATTTCTTTAAATAACTTTGTATCATGTCGTTTAGATAAAATGATTGATAATGTACCTGGAGTTTGTCCCAAAAGTGGTTATTTTTAAAAAAATTGTTTGTCTTCTGCATTCAAACGACTTGTCAAAACACGATTTTGTATCAAACCTGCATTATCGACATTTAGGTAAATTAGTTACCGAGTTATCTGATAGAGGGCGCTCTCATCAGTTTTTGATTGTGAAACTAGAAAATTTGTTGACTGAAAATCATAACTGAGAATAATTAAAGTGTTTTCTTGATTTACTTATGTGTTTGAAAATTTAGCTAGTCTGCAGGTAAATTAAAGAATTATTTTAAGCATGGGGGCCGTTAAATAGAGTTGTTCAGAATATGTTAGGATACTTTATTTTATAAACTAATTTTTTAACATACAGGTACAAGCAATATAATGCTCCTTAAATAATTATAAAAACCTAACTATCCCTCAAAAAATACAACAGGATTATCCTTTAGAGTCGAATTTTCTATTTTTAATACCCAAACCCACTTACTGGTAACTGTAGATTTGTCTAAGAATTTAATTTGTACTCTGTCATCGAAAAGGGTCCACTAAAAATAAAAAATTAAAAGCATGTAGAAATATTACAATCTCAAAAGCACGTTATTATTTTAGCTAAGTAGTAGTACTTACAGATAGAGGCTCAGAATTTCCCAATAACGTAACAGTAGTATGTTCATTTTTAAATAAATCAACGGCTTTGCCTAATTGTACGATATTATTGTCGGGCCAATCTAATACAAACACATACACGGTGGTTCCTTTTGAAGTATACCAAATGTTATTAAAAGTATCGTTCTGATGTAACCACGGGTTACTACTATAAATGGCTTCGCCATTTATCGACAGCCATTGCCCTACGTCCAATAAACGTTCTTGGAAAATAGGAATTATCATACCGTCTTTTGTTGGACCCACATTCATCAAGATATTTCCTAAACGAAATATTAAGTTTGATTAGACATTCGTATTTATTGTAAATTAGTAATACCTCCGCAGCTAACGGTTTGTATCATGATTACTAAGAGCTCATGAGTTGTCATGTAGTCTTCTAGATTTGCATTTCTTCTGTAACCCCAGGAACGTTTATCTATTGTCATTGCGTTTTCCCATTTGTGCGGTTGAAGTACACCTGTACAAATTTGGAAATGTAATGGTAATTTCAAGTAAATCACTAATTACATATGAACAAAACAAATACCTGGATTAAATCGATCTTTACAGGTATAAAAGCCTCCGTGATGGCAAATAACGTCCCCGCTTCCCCATCGATCATTTACAACGACGGTATCCTTTACAGGACTGTCATTGTATAGCCAAGCAAGAAATTCTTTCGATTTCCAGTACGTATCAGGTGCTTCCCATTCCCCATCTGACCACACTACTTGTGGTCTGTACTTCTCTACTATTTCTAGTAGTTCGGGATAAACTTTATTAACAACAAACGTGTTATTTCGAAGGTCGCTTGCTTTATCCGCTAGAAACATAGGGTTATACCACTCATAAAGAGAATGATATAATCCAAATTTCAAATCGGTTTTTTTGGAAATAGCATCTGCCAGTTCACCTACAAAAAATTTGTTGTTAGTTCTTCTTGGTACCTACCAGTATTTGATTGAATTTTTATTGAACTTTAATACGGCATTACTAATGTTAATGCTGAAGTTAGAAAAACTAGGAAAAAGTAAAAAACTAGTACTAAGGAGACAACAAAAAAACGCAGCACACAAAGCAACTCAGCTCAATGCCAACAATTGGAATTCTATCGGTGATGAAACTTCCAAGGGGTAGTGATATGAACGAGAGAGTGAGAAATGGTCTCTGAAAAGGGGGTTAGGCTAGGGGCTAACAACCCTTAAACCGGAAAACATACCACTGGTACTATTGTTGTGAAGAATCAAGGAAAAGTAGCTGACCAAACGATGACCAACATACGCGCGGAAAACTGACAAATATGTAACTGGTACACGTGCTCACCCTATACATAATAGCCTTGCAGGAAGTAAGCTGATCAGGGCAAGGAATTGTAGAAAAACGTAACCACATATAATCTATTATAGCTGTCACCCCAAAGAACACGCATCTTCGGTACCAAATTCATAGTGAACAGGAGACTGAGAAGTCACATAACAGATCTTGAAGCCATAAACGAAAGAATACGTCGAATTCTCATCAAAGGAAAGCAATTTAGCTATAGCATAATAAATCTACACCATGGTTTCCGCCTCTTCTTCTCCTTCTCCTTCATCTTCTGAACCCGAGGATAGCCTTGAACCCGAGGATAGCCTCGGGTTGAGAAGTGCATTGGTTGTTGAGTTGTTCCATTTCTGCGAGTTGTTCATTAAAGTAGGTATACCTTTTCAGTGGCGACAAAGTGCGAATACGCGTATTGAACGTTTAAGTTGTTTAAATTTGTAAATAAATAGTTCACACCACATACCGAAGTTTTAATTAAAATCGTTACAATATTTTGAAATTTACCTACTAAATCACGATGCGGTCCAACATCCTTTGCGTTCCAACTAAACGAATATGTAGAAGGCCATAATGTATACCCTTCGTGATGTTTACTTGTAAGAACCACATACCTGTAAAGATTTCATTTAATACGTAATGTAAAACCAGAAGTTAATCACAGTTTCGATGATTATGCACCTCATTTAAACATAACAACAGAAAAATTAAAACGATAAAAACTTACTTAGCACCAGATTTTTGAAATAATTCAGCCCAAGCTTCAGGATTGTAAAATTCCGCCTTGAAGTCCTTTGCAAATTCTTGATAAGTAAATCCAGGAGGATAATTCTTTTCCATAAACTCTACGTAATTTGAAGCATTAGAAGTTTTCCAATTAGACCAAAACCATTCTGTCCCATAACTGGGAACCGAATAAACGCCCCAATGTATAAAAATTCCAATTTTGGCATCGTCGTACCACTGCGGCAAGGGTCGTGAATCTAAACTATCCCAAGTTGGTTCATATCTAACGGCTTCATTTTCACTAACAACAATGCTTACAATAAATATAATGGTACAGAGTTTCATACTAGCGTTTGTTAAGTTTAAAGTAATATATTTTTTCTGTATCACCAACAACTTTTTAAATACTTGTGGTAGCCTAGAAATAGATAAATATTAATCTTTCATACTTAAAGATGTTTGTATAAAAGATTATATTGTTCAAAAGTTCAATAATTGTGTTGACAACCTGCTTAACTGATTTTTCAATAAAGATGATAAAGATAATTGATCGAAAACAAATAACAATTAAATGTTTAAACAGTGAACCGAACAAGTATGCACAAAGTTTCAGGAGTTATGCACCTGCTTACGTGGTTTTTGTAGCTTCAATAATTCATTTCATTTTACTTATTTGTCGACTAAAAGACTTTGTTATCGTCGAATAATAAAATTTTAAAATTATGTCTGCGCTCATTAACATATCAGTACATACTGAATATATATTTTTTAAATATTTTTCTTACTATTGAAAGTGTTGACAAAACGCGTTTTTTAATTTAACTAACATATTTTTTCATTTATGCGTAGGTTATTGTTACTGATTAAGTGCAACACCAGATACAAACAATTAACTCAAAATTAAAATCACAGTGATTTGATTTTCTTATCACTTGATAAACTAATATTTAATCTCTGAACAAATAATTAAATTACGAAAATCAATCAAATTCTTATGTATTGTACTCATAATAAGTGGCGTCGAATTAGACCGCTATTTTTTTCAAGACCTGAATATCTTCGTCTGTATTCATTTTTGCGTGATTGTAATTTTACATAATTAACTAGACTGCATTTGTTAAGAGGTTAATAAGCCAGTACATCCCTGTTTGCAATTATAAAACAAATAATTTTTTTAATTAAAATTACACAGAAGACACATAAAGTAGCACTACAGGCCCAGTTGGGCCATAGTTTTCCTAACTATCTCCTTCCACAGTGTTCAATCCTTCGCCTTTTCCTACCATTTTTCTATTCCTAGTTGTTTCATATCCCCTTGACTGCGTCTAACCATATATACTTTGGGCGTCCTCTTCACTTTTTTGCGACAATCCCACCATATACTACTGTTTTTGTTGCCCTTCCATAGTGCAGCCGCGTTATATGACCCAACCATCTCAGCCTCTGTCCTTTGGCTATACTTATGATTGATGGCCCCCCATATATGTAGCTCCATAATCTCCTGATTACTTCTTCTTTGCCAAGCTTCTCCAATCTTTACACCTCCATAGATTCTCCTCAATATTTTTCGTTCCCGCACCTCCATTTTCACACAGTCACTATCGTTTAGATCCATGTCTCACAAATTAAATTCTTAAGAGAAGTAAAAGGACGCACAAAAGCAGACAAGATAAGCAACTACACAATAAGAAAGGAACTTCAAGTAACTGCATTTCAAATGGCCATTTTGACGTAGTTGTATTCTGCTTTAAAGTGCACCTGCAACGTATGCAAAACGCAAGACAAGTTTACCTATACAAACCCAGGGGACACCGAGATGTGGGTAGACCAAAGAAAAGATGGAGTCCTGAGCCGGAACAGGCCAAGACGAAGATCATACTGTAAGTTAAATTATTTACCGTAACACTAAAAAAAAGTATTTCGATCAAACCCTTTTATTAAACGGCGACTTAAAATGTGTGCATATTCAAGCTAATATGCATTCACGTTACATAACAATAAACCAAATATATAAAGTACTTAACAAAATATACATACAACATTTAACTTTAGAATGTCAAAAAGCATTTCACAACATTTACACTCAAAGTGCAAAAATACACTTAAACAAACATTATTAAGGCAATGTGTCGTTGTACGGTATTTTATGAAAATTCTGGAGTTTATTTTCCGAAAACTTTTATGTAAACTTCGGTTGCTGTTTGTGTAACATTTTTAACCACTTCAGTTACTTCCGTAAATATAACATTGATAGCTTTATTTTCCGTTAAAACACACAAGTAACTTGTCAGAATTAGGACCCCTTTTGCGGTAAGTTCGTGAAGGGATTTTATATTTTCTCCCATCTGAACCCCGTAACTTTGAAGATCCAATGGTAACTGCTCTATAGTGGAGTTCCATAACTGTATAGTCTTGTCTTCGACAATTTGTACGTATTTAATTTTGGTGGCCGTCAGTACGAAAAGAATAATTCCTAACATAAATATGACTGTGAATAACAATTTAATAAAATCAAAAATGTATGTCAATTTTCCGGTAGATTTTGTCCGCTTGGCCGAAATTTTAGTTTCATTGGCACCACCCTTAACGGCAGCTTTAGCAATTTCCTCGGAGGAAGTTTGTCCATTTTCTTTATTACGCTTGGTTTTTTCCTTCTTCTCCTTTTTATTTTTCTTCTCTTGCTTTAACTTCTGCGCAGCATTTGCTTGTAAACTCTTCTGCCTTTGTTCCTCTCGAGATTTTTTCTCTTCTTCAACTCTAGTCTCTAAGTTGGTATAAAAATTCACAATGTCCTTAGCACATTGTTGACACTGTTTACTCTCTAAACATGGGCCTGCGACGTTCGCTATGGCCGGCACTAAGGGATTGTCTTTTAAATCGAGCCACTTTAATGCTTTCAGTTTACTGAAACTTAAAGGCAAATGTTGCAATTCGTTTTTATACAAATCAAGATGCTTAAGTTTAACTAAGTCACCGAAATTGTCTGGTAGCTCCTTCAACTCGTTTTTACTGAGATCCAATTTTAGTAAATGGACTAGAGTCGAAAAGTTTTTCTGTAACGAGAATCGGTTAGAATTAATGAAACGTTGTTATCGTAAGATACGCACCGGTAGTACTGTTATATGATTGTTGGATAAATCCAAGCTGTGTGCCTTCTTTATGGCTGCCTAGTAAAAGAAAATCTATTAGTTATTAATTACAATTTAAATCGTATATCACAAGCATTTCATTGCTTAAGTTATTATCCTTTTTCATCAACTTCCATACTAGCATTGGGGCCATTATGAATCCCTCTTTGGATTTACTTGAAGATGTAGGCAAACATTCATGTACCGTTTGTATTTTACGTGTGACTGTAATAACTTAAAATGATACCTATTTACGTATCGCTTTGACCCTACACTTAAGTAAACATAATATATAATTAATATCGGAAAAACAAAAAAACAATAGACAGTTTGGTGTAAACTTACCAATAAAATTAAAAATTGTTATACTTACGTTCGGTACTTACAATATCTCTAACAGGAACATCTTGTAGATCTAACATACTAAGATCGATTTCCCCGTCTTCGACCTTATCTTTTAAATTTATTTTCTTTGGAGCTGGTGCCATGGTTCTCGTTGTCGGTGGTGGAAGTTTTTCTACTAAAAATTTTGTAACTTTACCCATGCTGATGTGTTTTTTTGAAGTTTTATTAATTAAACTTGTATAATTAAAGCCATACCTACTTGATAATAGTACTCATAAAAACAAAAAGCTTTATTTTGTAAGGGCTTATTAAATTTAAACACGTCGACAGTCAACTTCGAAAGCCGATTTGACAATTTTGAAACGTCAAATTTTGACTGTTTGGTATACGGGATATTTGTCATACATTTTGACAATAATTATACAAATGATGTAATTAGAAGTTTTTTAATAGTTTATATTTCTTGTATAGGAAATGTTACCTTTGTGTTGTATTTGACATGTATTTCTTATATTCAACGATAGTTTTGAGGAAATCAAGTAATATTATCTGTATCAAGTAATCTCATCGACCTTATAGTAATCTGCACTCAGGGTTGCCAATTTGGGGGAAAAGTCGTTAAATCTAGGGGATTAGCAACTACGTCTAGCGACATAAATTAATTTTTAGGATTTAGCGACTATTTTAGCTACTTCTTGTAAAATCTAACTACATTTTTGGGTTTTTTGACCTGTCCCATTTCGAAGATTCCGATTTTATGTAATCTTAAGCGCCCGAAACTTAAAGCAAAATTGAGTTCGTTATTTGATTACAGTCCTTAGAAACGCCTGTCATGGCAGTTGTTTTCTTAAAGCGCCCAGCCGATACGTAAAATGTATGTTTATTGTATCAGCAGTCAGTCGGCATAATAGAGTTGAAAGTGTAATCTGAAATATGATACTCCAAAAATGACGTACTAGCCTTGAATACTGTAAATATAAGCAAGCCATTCATTGTTTGTTTATTATGGCTACCAATTTCCTGCACTGTTTTATGCTTTTATTTAAACTAAGCACTAATTAAAAAAAGTTAAGTACTTTGAGTGCCAAATTAGCGACTTTTAAGGTGCATTTAGACTCAGAAATTTTATCCGGAAAGTTGACGGAGAAATTTAAACGAACCAATCACGAGGTGTGTAGAATTTGAATCGTAAGAAGCGGTAAATTCTTCACACCTCCTGATTCGTTCGTTTAAATTTCTCCGTCAACTTTCCGGACAAAATTTCTGTCTGAATGCACCTTTACGAAGCCCGTTAGCGACTGCGATGAAATAGAATTGGCAAGCCAGTGTTGCCAACTATGGGGAAAAGTCGTCCAATCTAGGGTATTTGAGTTAGGTTTTAGCGACAGAAATTCTATTTTTCGTATTAGCGACTTTTTTTAGAGCCTTTTTGAATAATCTAGCGATATATTTAGAGTATTTCAAAATTAAAAATTATATTTTTTCCAAATAAAAATTATACAAAACAACGAAAACGCCACTGTCCTTCATGGATATATTCGGTGAATTACCTACTCTGTAATTCGGTTTCAGCTTGCACATTGATCGTTGACATTTTGTTATCCTAAATTTAAGATAACATTTCCTGATAGTATTTCTACCCAGGAAGCTGAATGCGTACGTGATCCAAACATAAATATACAAACATTTTTTATCATCCACACTTCGTTTCCTTTCTTTATATTTATTTAGTCAATTAAGCATAATTAAAACGAAATTAGGAAACCGATTAAAAACAGAAACATTGCTGTCAATATTACATATTCGAAATTCACTAAAAACGAAAGGAAATCTTGTCATACTTCATACATACGAAATTCCAAATTCCGTTTAAAAAAAAATGGAAAAAGGCTGTTTACAACACCAATAAAATTGAGCAACCTACACCAAGTAGGTACATCTTGAAGTCCCACTGCAGAACACGAGGACAAAGAGGAATAAGAAACACATTTTTTTCTAGATAAGTTTTTTAGCGACATTTTTTTATGTGAAAATTGCTACTTTTGAATATTTATGTTGTTAGCGAGTTTCTATCCACATAAGTTGGCAATACTGTTGGCAACCCTGCAGTAGTGCAGTCAGCAGTGCACGTCGATCGTTCGTTCGTTGTTGCTGTGATGGCCGCTGTTATTTTTGTGTATGGTAAGTTAATGCATTTCTTATATCAAAATATTGGAGTGTATTGATACCTTATGGTGTGGGCTTCATTATTAATTAATTAAAATTTCGATTAAAGAATGGAGTAAAATTCTAAAACTACAATAACTCAAAACGGCTCAACCGGGCAAGTTCGGCCATTTTGTGAGGGGCGCAGATTCGGCAGTGCTGAACTCGCCCCCGACATAATTTAAATATTTATCAAGTGAAATTTTGTGCTTACCTATGCATTATTTTGTTTAGGGCTAGTCTTTCAATCTCCTAATAAATTTATCCTCCTAAATGTTGGTTTAGAAAGGTTAAAATCGCACATCCTTTGTTTCTGATTTTTTGTTTTTGAAATGAAGATTGTTTTAGTTTGAAAGTTAATTTTGCTCACTTTAAATTTAAATATTGGATATGAACATTTTTATTCTAAAGTCAAATTGAAAGTTAGATTTGGTTGTATTTATTTATTTATTGCTTGCGTCCTGACAAACCCTGTACAAAAAATTAATTCTAAAAGATGCTCGGCAAGTGGCCTACCAAGTCACCGAAACACAGTGGTGGAGTAGAGAATGTAGGCGGTTGTGTTTACCACACCAGCCCTTAATTATACCGTGCGAAACAACCGAGGTATGAAAAGCAACTTAGGAAGTGAATAAATTGATGACTGGGGTGATTCATAAATTGAAAAATGTTATAGTCAACCCAATCTAATTTTAACGAACAATAATTAAAAATTTCTATAATTTTGAAGATGTAATTTCTGTTTTTAATTAATACTAATGAATGTAGAAAGTTCTTAGTAATTGTGGTATCTTTAAAATTTGGATTTTATTCATGGAAAAGAGTTCTCTTCTTCTTCTTTAATCAACATCTTCGGTCCGCATGTGGACATATGCCTCCTCCATTTCTTTTCATTTATCTCTTGTGCTGTTTCCATCCATCTTTTCCCACCTATCTTTCTTATGTCATCGTACCATCTGATAAGAGGGCATCCCAAGCTTTACTTTTTCCCCATGGTTTCCACTCGGTCGTGATTCGCGCCCACTTTGTTGGGTCCATTCTGGCTGTGTCCGTCCCATCGCCACTTCACTTTCGTTACTGCTTGTCCAATGTCTTCTATTTTTGTTTGTTGTCTAATCCAGTGTATTGGCTTCCTATCTTTCAGTGCGATGTTTAATATTGCTCGTTCCATGTTTCTTCGGGCTACTTGTAATTTGTGTAGTGTTCTTTTTGTGAAAATCTTCATGGGCTTTCACATGGGAAAGTAATTAATTAACGTTAATTTGCTATAAGTTCATTATTTGACGTATGTTTGTTATAATAGCATCGGTGCGGACATGTAACTACTTGAAACAAATCGTGAGCAGTTGTGGACCAGGCCATGTGTCAAACACCAAGGAGGGTATTTGAGGAACGAAGATGATGGTGCTGCAACATTGGGAACGACAGAACTAGGAGAATACATTTTCATCATGGATGGGGTTGGACCAATAAAGCACTGCTACAGTGCCAACATTTTCAAGCTGGGTACAAGGTAGGTGCACATTTAAATTACTGTTTACAGTTAAGAATTGTGTGAATTAATGAGAAGTTGGCGTCTTAACCGAGACTACACAGGGTGATTCACATAACAACTGGAATAGGCAACTCAACTTACAAATTCAGAAATAACGTTGATCTATTAATTCTCTATTAAACGCAGGTATACAATCAGAGGTAGCTTGCTTTAAAATGGCAATACATATTTAAATATCATGTCAAGGTTATTTTCCAAACTGAAAACTTTCATAATCTATAACTAGAAAATTAAGATAAATGTTATAAACAACAAAAATAAATTTATTTCAATATACAAAAAATAATAATTTTATATGCAAATCATCAATGAAAATTTATTTTGACAACTACAAATTCCTTACTGTCACTTTTGACGAATAAGTAAACGTATGTGAACATATCTACTTGATAAAATTTTGTGTTTGAATTTGCAGATATTTCTAGTAGTTTCGGAAACATGTATGTTGAATTGCATTTGAAGTTTTTAAGGGGCGTGTCTTACGTGAATCGCCCAGTGTAAGAAAGCTGCATTAGGTGTATTCAAATAAATGCAGTGGGAAGTTAAGCGTGTTTATAAAATAAGCACATATACAGTGTGTCCCAGGATAGATGTTACAATAGGTGTGATGGACAAAAAATTTTTGAATTTTATTTTAAGATTGTGGAATTAAGCCCTGCTTGGTTTGAAGAGAATTTTAAGAATATTTTCAGTTTTTGAAAAACAAGTCGGCCTTGACATTGAAGCGAAAACTATTTTCTTTTCATGCAAAGTACCCTTTTTGTTCATGATACGGCAAAATTTTACTAAGAAAAGTTGTTCATAATAAGAAATTATGGCCCTATGCAAAATTTCAGGAAGATTAGTCAACGATAGTTTTTTCATGGCCTCCTGGCAGTTATGTGGAATAAATAATTTATTGTAGATCAGTGTTATTATTATGTTTCGTAAGTTAAATTTTTTGTAAATGCTATTTGTTTCGTTCAATGTTCTACAAAGAAAATTTTGAATAAATACAATTTATTTTGTTTAATCTAAAATGTGACGGTTTAATCAAAGTAGCGCCATAATTTCTTATTATGAACAACTTTTCTTGGTAAAATTTTGCCGTATCATGAACAAAAAGGGTACTTTACCTGAAAAGAAAATAGTTTTCGCTTCAATGTCAAGGCCGACTTGTTTTTCAAAAACTGAAAATATTCTTAAAATTCTCTTCAAACCAAGCAGGGCTTAATTCCACAATCTTAAAATATAATTCAAAAATTTTTTGTCCATCACCCTATTGTAACATCTATCCTGGGACACGCTGTATGTATGAATCAGATATTATTGTATGGGTATATTTATGGATATAGTTATTTGTCCCAGACACAATTTATAATTATCTTATGCTTAGAATTTTATTTACTGACTTCGTTTTTTACTAAACAGCAACTTTACAGTATAATTATGTGTTAAGAAATTTAACATTTGGAATAAAAATGTTTATTTAAAAATTTAAAAAAAGCGCAGTTACATTGCACCAAATTTTGTTAAACAGAACTAGCCATGAGAAAAAAAAATAATGTCTACCGCAAAATTGGGAATTATTGTTTTTGTAATTTTATTGAAATTTGCACAACAGTATTATGGCAGTAACACAGTGATGACAGTTAATAAATTCTAAATCTTGAAATAGACATTATTTTTGTTTCTCATTGCCAACCCTCATTCAATATTTTTTTTTAACTCACGGTATAATTAATCTATCTAAGTAAGCGATCTGTTAAAGAATCTTAGAACATGTGGGTTAAAGTTTTGACCTAATAAGCTCCGCAGAACGAACCTTGACCCTTCTTAAATCGGCAGCCAAAGACAAATTTTTGTTTATTGAAGGTAAAAACGTATTTTAAACATTAAGTCAACAAATAAAAACTTAAATAAATCCTAACCATTAACGATTTTTCAAAAACTTTGTCAAAGTTTCCTTTTATTTCCTATGGAATGCATCACACAAAAAATGTTGATTGTTACTTTTTTTGTTGTTGTATAAAGCACAATTTAATTAAAGAATCCTGATGTTTATTGGTAAAAAAGAAGGTACATGAATTTATTACAAAAAACGTAAGTTCGGTAGTAGTAGAAAAAATCGTAGTATGGAAATGGAAATACTGTAAATTCATTTCCGTTCTAAAATAAATTTTACTATGATTTTTTTTTGTAACTGAAAACATCTCGATAAATTAGAGACGCAGTCCGTGACAATGTTATTATTGTTATTATTAGCTTGTAGAAATCCCTATAATATAGGGCAAAGGCCCTCCCCTTTTCTCTCATTCTTTGCACCTTCTAAAATCTATTCACTTATTAGTGAGGGGGTTTTTGGCGTTAAACTTAGTCCTAGAAATAATTCTAAAAATTTACGTTTTGAGACTAAATTCACTATTTTGAAAATTTGAAACAAACCATTTGAAGTTGAAGTAGCGTAAACGTTCAATAAAACGGGACAACAAAAATATTAAATTTTATATTAGAAATTTAAGCGCATACTTAAATTTTTAGAATCAAATAAACCAACGGTTCCTGACATATCCATAACTCGAAGTTTTAAAACTTTACGTTTTGAATAAATTAAAAATCTGATGTTTATATCTTTAATTTGGTATTTCAAAATGTTAGGGTTTTTCGCTTAGGGGCTTTCTAAAGTTTCTACCTTAAAGTTTTTAAAACTGATATCGGAAATCTTAATCAGGTCAGATTTTCTAAGGTGGCAAATAAAAATTCCGCAATTTTTCTAAAATGTCAAGCTAAGTCCACCGGTTAACAAGGGTCACCAAGATAGATATCTGGAATATGCATCGCAGGGTATCAGTATCAAAAAGGGCAAGGCTGAATTTGAGAATTTAAAAATTAACTTCTTACCTGCAAAATCTAATTTCAAAAATATGTACCTATTTTAAAAATTACATTTCCGAGAGGCGGATTTATGAAATTAAAGAACGAGATAATCAAATAACTTCTAATCTGTGTATTACAAAGATAGCATCTATGCAAGATCTTCCCGTTCGGAACCCTTGCTGTTCATCTTGTATCATTATTTTGTTTAATTTTTCTTGTATAGTTTTTGTGGTCAGTTTGAGTGTTGTATTCAGCAATGTTATGTCGCGATAGTTCTGTGGAGGTTTTCTGTCGCCCTTTTTGAATATTGGAATTATTATATAAATTTTGGAATTAAAAAGCGTGTTTTCGAATATTTCATATACAGGATGTTATTTAATGTCGTGCAGATATTTCAGGGGGTGATAGTACTCAACAAAATAAGAAAAAAATGTTAATATACACATGATCAAAAACGCGCCATTTTCAATATACAGGGTGGCGAAGTTTCAATTTTTTTTTTATATTGCGTTTTGAGATAATTATTTGAAATTTAGTATAGCTACTATCTTTTAGAATCTCTACAATAAAATGTCAAAATCATCAGTTGCAGTATACAGGGTGCTACAAAAAAAAATTAGTTTGACCTACACTTGGTTTGTACTGATCGCTATTTTTTTAAATAACTTGAAAACGGTGACAGATACGGGAATAATGTACAAAACCAAAAAGCTGGATAAAAGAACAGGGAATTCAATTAAGATGTAAAAATTTATACAGGGTGCTAAAAAAAAAAGTTCCGGAAGGTAAAATGGTCGGTAACCCAAAGAAATGTAACACCCTGTATACTGCAACTGATGATTTTGACATTTTATTGTAGAGATTCGAAACGATAGTAGCTATACTAAATTTCAAATAATTATCTCAAAACATTCGGGAAAAAAACGCAAAATACGAAGAAAGATTTGAAACTTCGCAGCCCTGTATATCGAAAATGGCGAGTTTTTGATCATGTGTATATTAACATTTTTTTCTTATTTTGCCGAGTACTATCACCCCTTGAAATATCTGCATGGCATTAATAAATTTACACCCTGTATAGCGACGACGACCGTAGAAATATATTTTGACAAACGTAGAAATCTATCCTAGGTTTAAAATAAATTGGGAAATTTCAAAAGATTTTAAATCCAAATTCGAATTTTATGATTGTAATTTACATTCTAAACTAGTAGTACATTTTGGATTATAACATCCTAAATTAATTTTTAAAACTTTAATTTAAAATTCAATGCCAAATTTTATTCTAACGTAGTAAACCTGCAACCTTTTGATAATACTTGTTCGTTATCGGCACTGCATAAAATGAACCCGGACCTCCCAGAAAACAGGCCTCTTCATGCTTTCTGATAATTTGATAAGAGTGCAGAGCACAAATTACAGTTGGCAAAGCTAAATTTTTATTTAAGAATATTAATCGACAGTTTTAATTTAAATTATAGTGACATTTGAGTGCATAGAAATGGTAAGGGTTATTGTTACTAAATTATGTTATCATTTAATAGCATTTTATTTAGGACTCCCTGTTTTCCTTTAAAAATTATAAGCATTTTGTTGTAAGTCATTTTATTCTCTCCACTTGAGACCTTGTAGCGTATATTATTTTGTCGAATTATTTGTTATTTTCTGATTTTTAGCGTTATATAATTAGTCCCAAGGAAGTACCCCAGCTTCATATTTTTATTTGAGTATATTCGTTACGTTTAATATTCACAATTCACCCAAGACTGTTTATTGAATTTTAATAGTTTGTACAAATAAAGATGGTAGGATTTATTAGATTATAATAGGTAATAAATTCTTTATTTATGAGACATAAAAACTTTGTAGAATAATAAACCAAAAACCGTCTCGAAATATTAAAAGAAACTATTGTTTCTAGTTTAAGCATTTTCGGTGATTTTTTTCCATAATTAGTTACTAGTTTTGTATCAGCAGGTCTCTTATACGTACTTATCCGAAATACCAGTCGCAGACAAAAATTGAAATATTTCATAAAGAGGTTTCATAAGATCCGTATGGTTGGCTGTTTTTAGTATCATTCATTGTTTAACATGTCATCCTAATAAATTATGTAACGTAGGAAATGTAGCAATGATGGAGACGGATTTACGTGTAACAATTATTCTGAACTTAGTAGCAAGTTAAGTTAATATTTTTATTACTGGGATGATTCGTAAGTTCCTAATGATCTAAATTCTTCTAATTTTGGAAATTTAAACTCCGTTTTTAATTAATGCGAAAGAATTTAAAAAAATCTTAACTATTTGGTCTATAACATTTGGATTTAATGCGTTGAAAAGAATGAATGAACTAAAGTTCATCAATAATACAGTTCGTGATTGTATATACCGTAACTGTTACAGCATTGATATAAACCTGCAAATACGAACAAATTTATAATGAGCCGAGGACCAAGCCTTGTGTCAAACGGCAAGAGGATATTTGAGGAACGAGGATGATGTGACATCGGAGCAGATGAAAAAAGGAGAATATCGATCACCGTGGATGGCCCTGGACCAACAAAAGACTGCTAATTGAGAACATTTCAACTTAGGTATAAGGTAAGAACGCATTTTTATTTGTTAGTTTTATTAGAAGTGATGCAAATGAAGGAGAAGTAACTGTCCTAACCAAGACCTTGTAAGTTCCCTACTTCTTCTTCTTACTCCTGTAGTACCTTAAGAAAAGCAAATGACACCAGAGCGGGCGTTTCAAAAACAAAGTGAATGGCAGAGTTGCTAGTCCTGCCCACCTATCGGTTGACTTTGTTTCTATCGCTCTCTTCTAAACTAATTTCTTCCATTTTTCTATGTCCTGTGCTATGCATTTGGCTTCGCTCCGTGATAGATTTTGTAATTGTAGGTCTTTCGGCAGGTATCTTTCGGTCTACCTATTCTTCACTTTTCTTGTGTATTAAATTCTAACGCTTGTTTTGCTATCTTGTTATATGGTTCTCTAAGGGTATGTTCTATCCTGCCCATTTCTCTTCTAATTGTGGTTTCGATCTTTTCCTCATTTGAAATTTCCCACAGATGTCGATTTGATATTTATTCGGACATATCTAAGGCATTTATTAACGAAGGTTTGAAGTTTTTTAATGTTTTGTTTGTTTCTAACCCATGTTTTTGCCCCATAAAGTAGGAGACTTCTAATGGTTGTATTGAATAGAGGGAGTTTTGTTTTGATCAGAATGTTTTTTGATTTCTGTTTTGTTTAACATATCAAATGTTGTTTGTGCTAAGGCTATTCTTCTGGTTATATTTTTTGTGCACCGCCATTGGTATCTATCGAATTACCTAAATAGTCAGCTTTCTTTATGTCTAAGTCCCCGAGTGTTATCGTTGGTTCTTCTTTATTTGCATTTGAGAGAATTCTTGTCTTGTTCCCATTTATTGTTAAGCCAACCTTTTCTGCTTCTAGGTTTTAACTTGTTTAATTTTCCTTACATTAGCTGCGCAAGCAGATATCATTTGCAAATTCTCCAAGTCATCCAGTTTGCTGAAAATGCCCCAATTTATTTCGGATTTGTTGTCCTCCGTATTTCTCGCGACCCTTTTGTTTATTTATTGTAGGTTACGCCAGTTCAGCACTTATGCTATTTCGTGGCAGAATTCGATGATACTTTGACATCTAAATCGCTAATGGGTCTCTTAGACCTTGTCTTTAGCACTGCTCACTATCACTATTTAAAAGGTCAGGTAGAAGTATTCAACTGTGGGAACGCGAGTTTCTCCACGACCTGTCGGTAATAATAAAGAAAGGTATTGGGACAGAATGCAACTTTGAAGGACTCCCGATTTTATATAGATTTCCTGTGATAGTTTCATTGAATGTTGGACTCTTGCGGAGAAGTTGTCACACATTAGTTTGAGTGTTCTTATGTATTTGTCAGAGGTAGACCATATTACTTCAGTATTTTTTACATTTCTTGAAACTGAGTCGAATGCCTTGTTACAGTTAACACATTTGTCTTGTACCTTTTCTATTATTTGTTCTGTTATCCTTGGTTACAGACTACAGATCTATGCACGAACGCCTTTCCATAAATCCCTTAGCTTGATGGCTATGGCAGATTTCATTCTCTTCAAAATTAATGTGGTCATAATTTTTACTTGCTGTTGATGGAAGCATTATGGGTCTAAAGTTTTCGCATCAAGTTAGGTCGCCCTTCTTTGGTATCTTTTTTAGTCGTCTGGGATCGATTCTGCGGATTAAGCCTTGTTTACTAGTATGTACAATATTTCTATTGTGCTCTCCTTGTCTATTTTTAGCAATTCGATTGCGATTTCGTCTATGCCTGGTGTTTTTAAATTTTTTATTTGTTTAGGCGTTTCTTCTATTTCGCCCTTTGTAGGCTTTTCTCACTTATGTCAAGTTGTTGCGATCCCATATTGTTATTTATTTCTTCCTCGATTTCTTTTACTTTGTAGATCTATGTAAAATATTTTGTCAGTATTTCCATTACTTCTCCGTCTGTTTTATATACTTCGAAATTTTCCCCTTTAAGTCTTGATCTGGATTTGTTTGTTTAGTTATCTTATATAGGATTTTCATATCTTTGTTGTGAGCAGCTTTTTCTGCTTCCTCCATTAAATTTTCCATGTTTGTTCGTTTGTCTTTAAGGCCCCTCTTATCTTTGTTCCGATAATTTTACTGTAATTCTTTCATCATTTTTGTCCATCGTGTTTAATAATTTTATTTTTTATTTTTGCCTTCCCTCGATTGTGTTTATTGTAACAGGAGCTTTATGGTTTTATATCCAATGGTCCCTCGGGCTGTCTTGTTAATTGAGGTTTTATACACTTGCCATTCTCATTCTCTACGGGAAGATTTCTAATTCGAATACTCCTATATGTATAGAATATATATTTTTTTGTCTTCTTCGATATTGTTTAGTTTTGCGAGGTTAAACTTAGATCTTGCTGGTATGTTTTTGTTATTCTATTTTGTTATCTCATCTCTCGTTATTATTTTTGCTTTTACGAGGTGGTGGTTGAAGGCTATGTCGGCATCTCTCATCGCTCTTACATCCCGTAACGAATTTATCCATTTTTCTTCGATCATTATGAGGTCAATTTGATTCTTATAGTGTTTATCAGGTGACGAACACGTGTGAAGGAAACTCTTAAAAACTATCTTCTGTTTGAAAAATATACCGCCAATTAACTATTAACTAGGCCATTTGTCTTAGAAAAATCAACAAAATTTTCTCCGTTTTCGTTCACAACTCCTAATCCATGTTTGTCCATCACATTTTCCTTTTCTGCATGATCACTTCCAACCTAGTAAATTGCCCACAAATATATTTATTTTCAGCCAGTTTGAGAAACTGTAACATATTTGATTAAAATGAAATATACAGATTGTCCGAAATCCAATCTAAACATACAAAAATTAATGAGGGCAACAAGGAAGACATAAACAATACGGGTACCACAACAAAGATAGAATTAACTCATGGCTAGGTAAATTTTTAAATTAAAGATCTCTCTCCAATAACAAGCAAGCAAGCAAAAACATCTGTCATAGATATTGCTTGTTATTGGAGAGAGATTTTAGTTTAAAAATTTACCTAGCCATGATTTCATTCTATCTTTGTTGTGCTACCCATATTGTTTATGTCTTCCTTGTTGCACTCAATAATTTTTGTATGTTTAGATTGGATTTCGGACAATCTGTATACTAAACACTAAAACATGATAATTATTTGTTCTACGTGGAGTAAACTACCAGAAAATAAAAACTATCATAATTTACGCCACCGTTTTATCTGTAGTTTATCTGTTTTTCCTTTTTCCACAGAATTCAGGCCGAAGTTTACTTAACAAATGGAATATCTTTTAGATTAGCTTACTCTTAATTTTGTAAATTGATAGGGTGTGTGTACGTGTTTGTGTGTGTAATTACAATAGGTACCTAAATAGGATGCAAAAACTGCAGATGGTTAATGTACAAAGTGTGATCGATCAAACCTAGAAGAATTGTTCTCTTACAGGTATTCATAAAAATGCTTAATTATTTCACATAAGTTATGATTCTAGGCAGGTTTCGAAATGGCAAATTTTCAATATATACGAAAACACTGTGTGAAATTTACATACATCTCTGACAATTTATTTCTTATTACGTAATTTCATAACAAAAATAATATCAATACGCGTAATTCTCGATATTTTTCAAAGTCGTAATTTTATGAAATAGAATTCTATTCTCCTCATTCTTGCCTCTCTTTAAATTGTTAAAATAAAATTATAATTTTTTGAAATATTAAGTATCTAAATTAAGCAAGTTTTTCTAAACACCCAATTACCTACTTATTAATTAAATTTCCATATTTTCAAATGCAATTCTTTCACGATTTTCTTTTTAAATTACTTAACCTAACCTATTTGGCGTTAACTAATTTTTCAACTTGCTTTTACAAAATTCAAACTGACAAATACTCGTTTAGTTGCAATTTTTTATATATTTCTCATTAATATCAGTTGGTGTTGAGACGATTTTAAGTTATTTTAATCTGTATAATCGTTTTTCGTTCTCGTTGTAGTCTTCGTATGGTCTCATTTTGTTTTAAAATTTAGGTTCTAATGTCAATTCAGGTTTCTCCCCCATATTAAGTAATCTCATCATTTCCCTCGCGATCCTTTACCTTCTATCCTCTCGCTCGAGAGCTAGAAACTGGGGTCTGGTTGTGCGTTTATGTTTGGGGTGAAGTTGGCAAAAACTGGTTGTCCGTTAAGGTGGGGTTACCGTTCGGTACCATAGGCACTCTTGACATGAGGAAGTTGCCACCGGATTATGATCGGGTACGCCGCTCCCTCACCCATCTATGTACGATTGGAGCTCGTTTTAGTTTATTGTGCACTCTCATCTCTTCTATGTTTCTTCTTTTTTGCTCGAGAACTAGAAACTATGGTCTGGTTGTGCGTTTATGTTTGGGGTGAAGTTGGCAAAAACTGGTTGTCCATTAAGGTGGGGTTACCGTTCGGTACCATAGGCACTCTTGACATGAGGAAGTTGCCACCGGATTATGATCGGGTAAGCCGCTCCCTCACCCATCTATGTACGATCGGAGCTCGTTTTAGTTTATTAACAGTATATAACGGGAGCAAAGGCCTTAATTGGTCAGTATCTTGTTAGTTTCTGCTAATTAGGCAAGAGAGTTTCTGCTAATTTGGCAAGAGATTCACTTGAGTTGGGGAGAATCGCTTTTGCTTTTGTCCAATCGCTTTCTTAATCTGGTTAAGCCAGATTAGAGGCCATTCGAGGAAAGGGTGGAATATAGGAACGAATTACTAAGTGTAGTTGCGTGTTTATTAGGGAAACTTAGAATAAAGTTTATTTTAGATGTCACATTTTTTGTTTCAAGTAGTTGTGCAAGTGAAAAAAAAAATAGTAGCTCAGTTTTCGTTTTTTTAAAGGCAAGCTGAAATATTAAATTAACTTCGAAATTGTTGAATTTTTGAATTCGTTTTGATATAAAGTGTTTAGGAAAACGGCATAAATTATAGGATAGCAAGACTTTTGTGAACCATTGATTTTTCAAAATTACATTTTATAAGGAGAAAGTGATATATAACATTGAAACGAGACAAAATTATGGTTCTTATGCTTCGTCTTTTTTAGGAGGCTTCGATTAAACGTATTCAACAAATATTTGAATTCATATAGCAGAATTAGCGAATTAATTAATCTCCATAAATCTTTAAAGGGAACATATTTAAAAGCAAGGTATTTATTGCTAATATTAGTTTAGGCGTATTTTTCAAATTATTTTAGAGAATTGGATATTTTTTCCAAGAAGATTTTCTACAATTTGCTTTTGGGAAACGTTCTGCAGTACATAATTAGTACTACTCTTTGTAATGTTTTAAGAGTCGTCTCTTAATAATGGTTTTGAAATAATATATTTATAGAAAAGTCTAAATTTTATTGAAAATCAAAGTTACGATTATGTTCAAATTTCTATCTTCGGAAAGCGGGTGTCTTCAGTCTTCAGAGATATCGCTGGATGTTGTAAGTCAAAGGTGAGTGGTGAATACATGACGTGATCGATCACACTCTATACAAATTTAGGAACTGCATTTAAATAACTGCGTAGTTAAAATGAATTTTTAGTCTAAGGTCTTACATTATTGCAATAGTTTTAAGTGCGAATAAAAGGAAAATAAACATTTCTACTTTGAAAAGATTTTTTTGTTAGGGCGGTACTAACGTTCCTTTTTATTTTCATAGAAATTTGTCCAATTGTTTAAATTATGTAATTACTTGATTATGTTTAAATGTTTTATAAATAGAAATATAATATAAAAATTAGTGAAGATCCTGGTTAACCCAGGGGTGGCGGGGGGCACAATTAAAAAAAGGAGCGGTAGTACCTATTTATTTGTAATCATCTGCAGTCGCATCGTAACAAATCGAGACATTAAATGTACTCATTTTCTTCTTAAATATGCAACTTATAATTTCATATCCTAAATCTTTAGTGACTCAGAAATTTGTTTACGTTTGCTGTTTAGTATTTGCAGTTTGCTTAAGAAATTGTAATATAAAGGTATATTTTGCAACAAATATACTACGAGGGTGTTTTTAAGTTATCTACCTAGCTACGAAGGAAAACTTGCAGCATATAGGTCAGTGGTTCGAATCCCTGCGGAGGTGAAAATTTTTATATACATATAGAATTTACATAATTCGTTAAAATTAAAAATATAATAGACTGTTATTTTGTTATTAAAAGATCTCGGAACTAAGTAATTTTTTAAAATTATTCCCTTACATAAAAATAATCAAAATTTAAATTTAATTGAATCGATTTAAGACAAGTTTCAATATGACGTAATTTCTTATTATTTGATTATTTATGTTTATAATTGGAATAAAGGCAATGGAAAACAATCAGTTGCATTTCGCTATTTTTATGCGATGTAGGAAGAAATTCGTTTCAGGTAATGTTTTTAAATTTACCGTGTACTTTTAAAATTACAATAATTAATTATAAAAATTTCTTTCAACTTTTTATTGGCAGTTTATTTTTTTTGGTTTTGAATTTTTGATGTAATCTTTTTTTTTCTTTTTTTTCCTTTAGTTTCTTAAGTGTTCCGCTTAACACCCTTTTTAATATTGGCTTCAAAAACATTATATATTAGCTGTGAACGTTATTTTAAAATCCTGAAAATAATCTCAGATATGAACTATTTAGCTTTAAGTAAAAATAATAACGTAATTAATTCGTGGCAAATACTATACAGCAGAAGCAAACAAGGCTAAAGAGCGAATGATCTTTCCTAATTTTGTAAATTTAGGTTACCGTATGAATGTTGTGATTACTAAGGTGTAGCTAGCTGTTAGGGCACACGAATTATACCAGGACAACTTCTACGAAAATCTGCAAGGAGAACGTACAAGTAAAGGACGTCAAGATGACTACAGTTACAACAAAGGTAACTGAATTCGCTTTCCTTAACACGATCAAAGTCTGCTTTTACTTAGTTCCTTCGTTATTTTTGCAGTTTTTGAATTCTTCGTTGCTTTGAATATTTTTTTAAATTAGAATTAGTAGCCAATTAAATAGATCTTCGAAAGTAGCTAGTCACCAGTTAAGAAGTGTTTTTGAATAAACATTTTTGTACAAAATAAATATGTCAAATTCTTTACAAGTTAACTAACATAAATTATATGAATTAAAATCGAACCTGCAAATTTTGCCAACTTTTCGGTAATTTTTTTGGAGAATTCGAAACTGTTTAAAAGTAGACCGATTAAATGTTTTCATTAATATATTTTTTATGTAAAATAATTTTCTCGAATTTACTATGATCGTTTGCTCAAGGAATCGCATTCAGTTCATCTCTGATATAGTAAATAATTTGACTTTGGTAAAATTTACGTAGAACATTATGTACAGATCGTCGCATTTAATCGATCCCCCATTTTTCAAAATTATTCTAAAAATGAAAATAATGTCTAAATTTTAGACTATTAACTTTAATATTTTTAAGTTAAATTGCCGCAAAACTTTATAATATCTTTGTTTTATTTTTTGTTTCGCAGTTCTACGTGAAATTTGGAATTTCAAATTAATTTATTATTAAAACATAACCGATTCAATCCAATTGGTTAATCTTCAGTTGGTCCCTCTTCCTCAGCTGCCCGTGAAGAAAAGAAGCCATATATATTGTTTATTTACTTTGATGTGTGTATTTTGAATAAAACTATTATTGGTCTTTTTCTTTCCTAGGTGTTAGAAGTCTAATGCATCGTAACGTTCGCTATTTTGATGAATTTGGCTCTGAAATTATTATTTTAAAAAATTACTTTTCAGTATTGAAAATAGATTTGGAATGTAAAGTTGTTTTGAAATATTTAGAGTAAATTTTAAAATTCGATATCTAAATCGTTGATGTTAGAAATTATAATTGCCAAAGCTGAATTTTGATGAAAGTTGGGGTTTTATTTTGTTTTATAATTATATTTGAATGGGGGTGTATTTATAAGGTTGGGATTTTGTATTTGAAATATTTCCTATAAATAAATTTCTGAATGGATTTTATCCGAGGCTCAAACACTGTATAACTTTTGTCCGAAACTAAAATCCTGTATAAATTTTGACCGACACTAAAATGTTGTATGAGTTTTGTCCGTTAGATCAAATGAACCTTAACTGACGTTTAATAATGGTACGTACTTTGCAGTCACAGTCGTCCATAGTTTTTCTGCATTTTTGCTTAAAAATTCAGGCTTTGTAGGCGGGTCACAGAAGTGAGAGGAGTTGGCGAAAATGCATATACAAAGTTGTCAAATTAAAGTGTGCGTAGAAATTACAAAGCCCAACTTTGTAGCCGGGTCACATAAGTGAGAAGAGGTTACGGATTATACAGGGTTTATAAACTCAGTTTTTAATCAACTCAGCCGACGAAGTATAGAACTGTAATTAAAAAAATTTCCAGAAGATGGCAGGACATTTATCAGTCATAGGTAAAGTAAGTATGGACGTATAATATAAATCGCAGCGCCATCTTGTAATTCTTGTACTAAAATTCTAAAAACCGAAACTGTAATTAAAACAGATTTTTAATATTTAAAACAGTAATCTGCATATATCTCAAACTAATATTTGAATCAAAAGATGTCAGGAGAATTATCAGTCATAGGTGAACTCGTTGCAAGATAGTTATAAAGAGGAGCTTATTATATTAGGGTGTAGTGGTCGGGGTTGGATGGGGGACGCCCCTACCAAATGGAATGCCTAGCAATCTGAGTATAAACTACTAGCATACCTTAAGGGTTTTGGTAGTTTCCAACTTGAATTCTATTTTCCTTCACAGCTCGCTTCGTCCTATATGGATTGAGAAAGACAAAGATGCAAGTTCCTACCTTTACCGTGTTAAATCCTGTTTTTTAAAAAGTTATTTAATTATTTTTACCGTGTTAAATCCTGTTTTTTAAAAAGTTATTTAATTATTTAACACCGCTTATGTAACCCCATATACTCAATTCCAAAGGCTGAGTGGACCTTGAGGTGCAAAAACGACTTTTTTTTAATATAGCAGGTGGTGAGAATCGAACCCACAACCTTTGGTTTCACAGCCCAATACTAAAACCTCTTAGCCACGCTCCACATTGATTAATTTAGGATCCCACAAGTACCCATGTTTCCAGTTGAATACTACTTTAAAAAAAAAGTTAGAAAACCTACTTTAAATGCGCTTCAAGACAATTATTGTTATTGTCACCAGTTGTGTAATTTGTACACTAAATTCCAACTTCCAAATCTGCGTGCTCCTTTTGTCCAAAAAAATGCTAAGTTATTATGGTAGGTATTGGGAATCGAACCCACAACCTTTAGCTTCATAATTTATCTGATCTTTTTTTCCTCATTTGTCTTGCCTGTATCTATAGAGCACCTGCGACTGACGTCACAAACTAATGGAATTTCAAATTTATTTATTATTAAAACGTTGTAACCAATTCAATCCAATTGGTTAATCTTCAGTTGGTGAATCTTCCTCAGCTACTCGTGAAGAAAAAAAGACGCCACGTATATTGTTTATTTACTTTCTTGTGTGTAATTTGAATAAAACTGTTTTTGGTATTTTTCTTTCGTAGGTGTTAGAAGCCTAATATGTTAGAATTTTGTGTCGTAAACATTATAAATAATATTGTAAATAAAAGATTTCCTATAAATTAATGTAGGTGTGTGAAGTTACAAACGAGCTTCCATATACACGAGCTTTCGGGCATTTCGCGGCGTTTTGTCCCCTTTTCATAATTCTTTAAATAATTCAAAATTTAAACGACACAATTATTCGCCATCCACGCTAAACTGTTCTACATAAAATTCTTCGCGTTTCCCAAGAAAAAGCAAACGCTGCCATGCACGTAGAACTGAATAAATAATGTTTAAAGTACACGGGCATTCAAATGGGCGAGCTCGGCGCGCCATTCCGAAATTGTTCCTAAAATTTGCAAAAACCAAGCGTGTGAATGATTCTCGTTTGTGTTAAAAGATCGGCTATGCTGGTTTATAGTTTCAGTAAAAATTTTGCAACACCCTGTATAATCCGTAACCTCTTCTCACTTATGTGACCCGGCTACAAAGTTGGGCTTTGTAATTTCTACGCACAGTTTAATTTGACCACCTTGTATATGCATTTTCGCCAACTCCTCTCACTTCTGTGACCCGCCTACAAAGCCTGAATTTTTAAGCAAAAATGCAGAAAAACTATGGACGACTGTGACTGCAAAGTACGTACCATTATTAAACGTCAGTTAAGGTTCATTTGATCTAACGGACAAAAATCATACAACATTTTAGTGTCGGTCAAAATTTATACAGGATTTTAGTTTCGGACAAAAGTTATACAGTGTTTGAGCCTCGGATAAAACCCATTCAGAAATTTATTTATAGGAAATATTTCAAATACAAAATCCTAACCTTATAAATACACCCGCATTCAAATATAATTGTAAAACAAAATAAAACCCCAACTTTCATCAAAATTAAGCTTTGGCAATTATAATTTCTAACATCAACGTTTTAGATATCGAATTAATTTTAAAATTTACTCTAAATATTTCAAAACAACTTTACATTCCAAATCGATTTTCGATACTGAAAAGTAATTTTTAAAATAATAATTTCAGAGCCAAATTCATCAAAATAGCGAACGTTACGATGCATTAGACTTCTAACACCTAGGAAAGAAAAAGACCAAAAATAGTTTTATTCAAAATACACACATGAAAGTAAATAAACAATATATATGGCTTCTTTTCTTCACGGGCAGCTGAGGAAGAGGGACCAACTGAAGATTAACCAATTGGATTGAATCGGTTATGTTTTAATAATAAATGAATTTGAAATTCCAAATCTTACGTAGAACTGAGAAACAAAAAATAAAACAAAGATATTATAAAGTTTTGCAGCAATTTAACTTAAAAATATTAAAGTTGATAGTCTAAAATTTAGACATTATTTTCATTTTTAGAATAATTTTGAAAAATGGGGGATCGATTAAATGCGACGATCTGTACATAATGTTCTACGTAAATTTTACCAAAGTCAAATTATTTAAACAGTTGATTGTCTTGATGGATCAAGCTTCTTGGGATAAGATGGGCGCATATGACCATCGATCTTAAGAACCACATTTACAGCTCTCCAAATCCAAGGAGGAGGAGGAAGAAGAGGAAAAATGAGAGAAGAGAAAATTGAGGTTGTAGGGACGAAAAAGGACCGACAACATTCAACAAGTAAATCATAAATCAATAAATTTATACCTACCACTGCAGAGCTGTCTCGACAACTCTCGTGTGTATATGATTAAAAACACAATAGACGTGGCCAGGTTTGTAAACCTGGATATTTAAAGGAAAAAGTTTGGGACCAGGAGGTGGTAGTACGCGAATTATTCATGTCCCGTCAGAGGCCAACTCAAGGACCTGTATTGTTAGAAAAAACATTAAAATTATACCACTGTGGGATTTCCGTCAGGTGGCAATAAAGCTGGAAGTAGTAAGGGCAGGGTACTTGGGGGAGATTATTCTTGTATCTGCGTACCTGCTCTTTGACCAAGACAAACCTCCAACACAGCCTGTTAGAGACCTGGTAGAATATTGCCAGAGAAAAAAATGGTAAATCCTCCTTGGTTATGTGACACCAATGCACATCCTATTGTTTGGGCGGCAATAACAAACGAGGTGAGTGTCTACTGGATTATTTGATTTCAAATAATCTAGAACAAAGGTGTTCAAACAGTCGATTGTGATAGTGAAAAGTTTTCAATTCAATTGCGTAAATAATTTAATGCGCACTTGTTACGAAGTGCCTAGAACACTCGGTAATTTTCGATCCAAGTATCGCGGCTTAGACGGACTGCACAGCAGTAACTTAAAAACGTATTCCTAGAGACATAAATACCTACCATTTATAAACTTTGTATTTGCTTGCCGCCTAATACTTATACGGTAGATCGTCGATAGTATAAGTACAAGCACCCCTGATCTAGAAATTACTCAACAAGAACAATGAACCGACCCTTGTCGACATAACAAGAAGGAAGGTCATTGATATAACTATAAGCACAGCAAACATGTGTAAATCTGGCATGTGTCGGAAGAACCCTCTCTTTCTCACAAGATAAATTATATCAGAAAAAATATCTCTCATGAAGTATAGAGAACCTAGGACAATTGAGTGGCACCTACACAGGGAATAATTACAGTATAGACTAGAGAACTGTTCACAAAGGGCAAAAAATATTAGACTACAAATAGAATTCTTAGGGAGTGGTCTTCGGACTGCAATTAAGAATACCTTCGAAGTTAGTTGCCTAGAAAGGACAAAATGTGTCATGGTGGAACGAAGGTCTATCCTGATCATGGGCAAGAACTAGAAGGTTGTTCAATGCAGGAAAACTTAATGGGGAGTGGGGGGTATATAGAACCTTACTTACAGAAACAACAAAACTGTTAAAAGGCAAAGCCAGACTCTCGGAGAAGGTACTATCAAAATGCCCTAGTAAAAGAAAGTGGCTGCATAATTGGCTCCATTAAAAAAGCAGATGGGAGATATACCAAGACTGGGAAAGAGACCTTTGGGCTTTCTACTCCAAACTCATTTTCCAGACTTAAAGACCGTTCATGTTGAATGAAAAGAACCGAGGCCTGGTGATAGGCTGTACGAAAGCTTCACAAGTGATAAATATAACAAAAATTGAGTGGGCTACGAATAAGTTTCTATCATTTAAAACGCCTGGAAAGGATAGGATATTTTCAGCCCTGTTGGCTGTAGAGATTTACTGGCCTCTAGGCTGTGCACATTACTGAGGGCTAGTTTAACACTAGCATAAAGCACAGGCATGGAGGAAAGTTCAAGTGGTGTTTATACCTAAACCAGGCAAAATCTTTCCGGCCTATCAGTCTGATATCCTTTCTCCTAAAACTTTTAGAGAAGTTAACTCATTCGCATAGCAAGCACTCATCTTGAGTGCCGGTGTCGCTCCAATATAAATTTTTGCAGTTTTCTACTCCAAATTGCGTTTACTTGACTAGTGGTGCAGTATTTATTTGTCAAGAGTGCAACACTGAAATTGACACAAAATGACGGCAAAAGCGGATAGTCTCACCTGCAGACCAATCTAAAAATACTAATCGAAGAAGAGGTAAGGCCAGTACATTTATGGAACATTCTGGACTTCTTAAAAGCACAGATATCCTGTAAATGTCTCACTGATCTGGAGGCCTTATTGGCCGCAGTACAGGTACTACAAGGAGACCACCTCTAAGGTGGCAAAACAAAGGGACATGAGACATAGCATTACATTTTTAATTAATTCCACATTCTAAAAAAAATATTTTTCATATCGCAAATTACGTATAAAAATACATAGAGCTAAGTATAGTGAACACAATTTTTTCAATTTAATACGCTCAATTATTCAAAATGCATAAATGATAATAACGTAAATTCAACTAATGAAAATGATGCAAAAATTGCAACTCAACAAATGAATATCACATTTTCCAGCTTTAGATATTGGGTTGGCGAATAAGTCCGTTCGGTTTTCACCCCCGTGAGTTTGTTTCAAGCATCTGCAATTGTTTTCGGCAACTCAAATGCACAAGTAAAAGTAGAATAGGCATACCAAATTCAGTTTTGGACATTTTAAAGTCAAGGAGGTGTCAAGGCCACCGGTAAATCAGTACGGAAGATTGCTAATTGGCACTGAAGATATCCTACACAAGTGTAGAAAACCATTTGCACCAGTTGGGATATGTTCTTGGCTCAACGTTTGGGTGCTACATGAATTCACTAACACAACTGGTGGAAAGATGGCAAGATCAATAAAAACGGTCAATACATAATTGATGAAAATAATGTGTTTCATTTCACTCTAAAAAGCGAACAAACTCATTTGCCAATCCAACGATTAATAGTCTTATAATATCAATTCAATAAGACTTCATGCAAATTCTTAATCTGTCCATCTTCCACATAAATTCCAGGATGAACAAAACACGTTTTAAACCCCATATTCATAAACATCGACGTTTGCATAGTTTGTCTTGCGGAACGTAAACGTGAAAGTTTCTCATCGAGCATTTTAAAAATATTTTCCATATGCGTAGCATGCGCCAGGTTCATCATTGTTTCACAAAAAAGATTTATGTACCAAGTTCCCAAGAAAATATCACGATGCGATGCCGTTCCTGTAAAAAACTCGTTGCATTTAATGTATTAAGAAGGTTTGTTTTACATACCAGGCAGTGTTGAATTAGCAATCAGCATGTCCGAGCGTGTCCTGAGAGTTACAATAGCGGCAGAATCTGCTTCTGTGCGTGATGCAACGCCATGGTCCACTATTTTACCTCTGCAACGGAAAAAATTAATGACTTTCGTAACAATAACGCATTAAGAAACGCACCGACAAGCTTGGTAAATAATAACTTTCGGTATCTTTTGCAGTCCTTTACAATGCACGTTATCAAACTGTTCTTCAACCCACGATGTAGTTACAATATTGTTATCTATTCCTATAATGTCAGTAACAACATTATCGGAGTTCTGTTGTCCGTGGCCCATTATTATAACAAACGCCATATCAACACCATTAACTCTAGGCGAAGATCTAAAATTAAGGACTACCTCCTCCATTTGCTTGAAAGAATTAATCGTCATTCTAATTACATTCGTCATAACATTCTCATACACTTACAGCAGCTGTTAAATCAACGTAAGATTCAACGTGCAATCCAATCTGATAAAACAACTCCTCCAAATTTCTACCATCTATTTCCGCTCCTCTACGTTCCGGATGCAAGTCATTTATGTACTTGATATTATTGATAATAAGCGCGACACCACGGTTTTTAGAATGCGTACTATACACAGGTTCTAAATACAGTTTAGGATCATCGAGCAGCCTCGTACCTAGTTTGACATGAATTCGAAGAGGTTCCGTTCCGAGGTTAATGTTACCAACATGCCTCTCCCCGATTTGTCGGACTTCCTGCGGATCAAAAGCAGGAGCGTCTTCGTTTGTCGGTAGTAAAAATGGAGTTGCGTGTTTTTTTGGCACTGCGTGGTTATTATGAACACTAGGCTGTAGCGAATTGGCTAATTCAATTTGATGCGTTTCACGAAGCGATTCGACGAGCTTCATAAACGCCTGTGGTCCTCTCATTTGAACATCAAGGAATAAATCACGTTTCCTTTTGAGATAATCCGCTCCTGTCTACAATTTATTAACATTACGTTTAAGTTCGCTTAATCATAAACTTCTAACTTACCATGTATTTAACGATCATTTCAGGTGAAAATACTCTTTTTTGTACTAAAACTGGTAGAAGTACACTTATATTACAATGTTGCACTAACTTCAAATAGTTCTTTTGTATTAGCTCGCGATGGTGCTTTTCCATTGTGAAAACCTTTGATTAATAACCTCACCGATTTATCGTAAATTAAATAAATGGAACACAAAATATAAATGCTTTAGGTTATATAACGTTTACATTTTAAGGGCTTGTGAAAATAACAAATAAAGAAATGTTTACCACATGAGTCATGACCTGATGTAAATACGTAATGTAAACCAAAACAAATCGCAGGTAGCAGGATTGGTAATATAAACAAAAGAAAGAGATACAACAGAAATGGTTGGTAGCACTTAACACGGAAGTTTACTATACTTACTCTATTCAAAATAATCATAATTAATAATGAAGCTAAATATTTTTGAAACGAAACTAAGAGAAAATTTTCATTTTACAGGTTGATTTACAAAAAGACATTTATTTTTGTTTGATGGAGTGTTTACAATCAGTTGTTTCAATATGCCTAACTTCAAACCTTTCCATTCTTTTTAAAAGTGCCAATGAAATCTATTTTTAAATGAAGTTTTGTATATGTGATACACTCTTAAAACTGCATTATTTGACGTACCTAGAACATAAGTTTCTCACTTTCGATTTCGCCGGAATTAATCTCAACTTTGTTATTTTAAATGGAACAACCTGCATATTTATACATTTTTGGAATCTCCGTTTAATTTTGCTTATGTTAGTAGCAAGTTTGAAACATTTTGAGGACAAAGTAAATTTCTGCGGAAATTTTTATTTAATAATTTAGAAAGCCATGACCTGCGTGAAACGAAAGTCAGGGTGCCCCAACACTGAAGACAAATTGTTTTAGAACTTTAACTGTAGCAAGCATGCCACTTGTTTTCGTCGTTGTTTCAATTGTTTTGAAACTGAGTGCAAACTTAAATGTCCAAAATACAGTTTTTCTAAATGGAGAGCATTATTTCAAATTTCAAATTAAATTTTCAGATTGATTCTATCCGTTATTGGTATCAACTAAATCCTTGAAAAACATTCGTTTTTAATATGCTAGTGTGCCACCGTAGTGTCATTTGAAAAAATAAAGTTATTCTCGAAAAATAATTTTTACCAACTTTAGGTCCTTCTAATACACCAACGTCACCAACGAAAACAGTTGCAGTTCGAAAACAATTTGTTTTGAGTGTTGGGGCAACCTGACTTTCATTTTATGCAGGTCGTGGCACTCTAGATTTTTTTGTATTTATTTATTCAATTAGCAAACAGAATATTAATACATTCTATGTTCTATGAGCTAATATTTTGTATTAACTAGACTTGATTGGTAGACTCCCAACGGAGTCATCCCTTCCTTAAACAGTTAAATAAGAAGCCAGGGTGGCGCAGTGATAAGAACGTCAGGCTAGCGTGGTGACCATTCGTCGTTGGGCACCTAATTAACGACGCTTTTCCTCCGAATGCCGGCCTAAAAGTTAGAATAACAAGGTCACACACAGTGCAAATCTAGTTCGCGTTCGTAGCAAAGCTAGGCTACACGTGCACCTTGGATAGCGCTATAGAACTAGCACTACTGACAGCCAAACTATCACTACGTGATATCCTGGTTACAAATGCCATAAATAAATAAACAGTTAAATCTTTTGGCTATTTCTTCTGAAGGCGTCTCAGTAGAGGATCTTCTGTCAGTAGCGCAAGAGTTTAATTTGAGTGATGTTCCAATGTTGTTTGGTGCTTAAGACTGGCATTTACATACAGTGACTAGTCTCTACAACAGCTTATCCCCCGTGTTTTAAGAGTTCCAGTTCAATCTCATATCAGCCAGCTGCTTTTCCCACCTTCATGTTGGCTACTGTTTCCTCAATTTCTTCATTTATAATGTAGCTTTTATCTTCTTCCTCTTCTGGTTCTTCTCCCCTGAAATTTTCTTCATAGTAAACATGCTAAACCGCGAGAATGTCCCCTTTTTTAGCCTACACTTGCTGATGTTTATCTTTAATGCATCGAATCTTTTCGGACTTTTCTCTTCTTCTTAGGACACCGTCTCCACATGGAGGTCCGCGATCCAATTGGCTATTATTATGTGGGAGACCGCAGCTCTGAAATTCTCGATTGACGTCCGTCCAAGTCATTTGCGTAGATTCTTTAACCATGAATTATGTCGTCTCCTGGATTTTTTCTTCGGTTGTCAGGCGAAGAACCTCATATCGTTCGCCTCTTATAATGTGAGCCAGATATTTCAGTGTTTTTCTCCTTGATTGTCAGAAAAACGTTCTTTATTCTGTGACACTTCTCTAAGGCACTTTAAAGCAATTATCTCCAAAACTTCTTTTGATTTGTTCGGAAGCTGGTTTCCATTTCTTCTCCGAACTTTTCCCAGGTGTATGTTTTAGCTGTTTGGACTTTATGTTTGACTTTATTGCCAACTCGTACATAGGCTACTCAGTGCTCTTCATATTTGGTCCTCATATACATCTTCCAGGTGTTCTTCTTTTCCTTCACTGCTTGTTGCATCTCTTCACTCCACCATCTAGTTCTTTTCTTTTTGGTGTTCACTTTTGTCTTACCACTTAGCTTTTCTGCTACTGCCAGTACATTACTGTTTTGAAGACCTTCCGCTTTTACACATATCTTCTTTGGTTCTTTATGGTTAGCTGTTCTTCCAGTTCCTGTATGTATTTTTCTTTGGTCTGTTGGTTATTGAGTGCTCATATTTTAAGCTTGCTGAACTTGACGTTGGCTGTTCGGTGTTCTGCACTTCAGAACACTCTCACATATAGGTACTATGCCATAACTTGTATTCTTTGTGTAACAGAAGTAATCGATGCAGCTTGACACCCCTCGACCTCCTCGAAGGTGATTCGTAATTCATTTTCAATACATAATTCAAGCCTTCCCATGTTCCCATATGTCCTCGTCTCTGGTCTTTCCCCATGCGGGCGTTCCAGCAACCCATAATAATATCTCGACTTTTCTCCCTTGCCTTATCTACTGCTTGTTTCAATTGGGAGTAGAACAGCTCTTTATTAAGTTCTTCTTCATCTTCTGTGGGGGCATATACTTGGAGCAGCGTTATGCTTTCTTCTAAAATCAGGTCTAAAGAGATTAGTCTTGAGTAGATTGTTTCCCAGTCTGTCGTTTTTTTTCATTAATGGCCTCCGATACGATGACCCAGCCATCCTGGGTCCAAGAATTGAATTCAGGCTCTGCCTGTCATAAGCTAGGATAAATTCGGGAGTGATAGGAGGAGTAACACCTCTTTAATAAACCAGCTGGGTCGGTTGATAACACCCTGTAAGGGCCCCTAACGAGATTGAACCTTTACTTTTAAACATAATTGAGGGTTTTCAAGATAGAATTTTGAAATTAAAATGTGAATCTTTTTAATCATGTGATTTAATCTTTAAATTAAAGATGCAAACAAGTTTTCAATATCGAATCTCGAAGCAACAATTGGAATTTTTATTAATAGAATTGAATTGTTAGATTAGATTTATATTAAAGATGACCACTTTTCAAAGTCGAATAAAAGATTTGATAAAATAGATAAATAACGACCCTAATTTAAATATTAGTTTAATTTTTAAATATTGTCTAAATGATTGTTGTGGCGAGTTTACCTTTTATATTACTTTATTGGGAGATTAGTAACTGGTGGCGAAAATCCCAATAAAGAAATATAAAATGCCTTTTTTTACATTTACTTTTAAAGATAATATCCAGTTTTAGAATATTTCTTTTTTAATAATTTATATTTTTTGGGTATAAAGCGCAGTATTGTTCTTTGGTATAAAAAACGAATATTCACATTCTTGGGAACGTCAAAAATGGGTATTTTGAGTCCCAATTTAATTTAGTTTTTAAATATTGTTGAATAAGCTGTAATTGTGATTCAGAAATTTTGCCAATGAAAAACGATCAAAATCTGCAATTTTCTGTGATTAAAATAAATATAAGAAATTTTATAAAAACAATCATTCTAAAATAGTTTATACCTAAAATTATTATTCAAACTGTAAATTTAGAAATTTTTAAAACTTTAATTACAGAACAGCCGTTCAAAAGACTTTACTATTTTTTAGGAGTAGGTATTACAAAACACAAATAATTATTTTTGAAAGATTTAAAAAAACCAAAAAAAAAAATTGAAGAATCGCCAGCCGGAAAAAAACCAAGTATTTGAATTTATAATTTTTCAAACAAGGATTTGCGATTTGAATTTTGAAAAGGTTTTAAATAACGGCACCTAGATAAAAGCAAGGTAATGTATTAATTATATTTTCATGGATATTCATACTCGAAGAACAACGCAAAAAGTAAAAAAGTCTTTCTTGTGCAAGCAGTAATTTGCCTTTTGCACAAGCAAGTCTTTGTTTCTTTCGCTTATTATGAGAGCTAGATCGTCGGCGAAGGCTACCATCTCCGATCCTTCTGGGGGATCTAGATTAAGTGGTTCTTTGTGTAAGAGTAACCACAAGGTCGGTCCAAGTACAGATCCTTGTGGGGCACCTCTTTCTATATGCGTTATCATCTCACTTTCCTTTGGGTATATGTATTACTGTTCTGTTCCGTAGGTAATCCATGACCATTATTAAATAGGCTGATGTATCCCTTCTGCGCAATTCTGTTAAGATTCCCTTCCATGAATGTCTATTGTAACCAGCAGGCAATTTTTCCTTTGCTTTTTCGGCTATTTCCATTACTTTTCTATAGCTGTGTTTTCTGAAAACCAAATTGGTTTTCTGAGAAGCCCCCTTTCTACAGGATCTCGTTGATTAATCTATTGGTATTCTCTCTAACATTTTCCCCAGCACATTTAGCAAACAAATTAGTCTGTATGAACCAAGGCCCGCTGAATAGCTGAATTAAATATTTAATTCAGCGGGCCTTGCTTGATAATAAGTAATATCTTAAGGGGGGAAAGTTTAATATGGCTTCCATGGCTACACGCTACAGTTGTAGTAGCTACTCCTCATGACTCATGTAGTACACAGACAGGCAAGTCTTAAATTTTACAAATATTCGTTATATGTATTTCAAAAATGAAATACAATGAGCAGATAAAAAAAGTTCAAAATTTTTTAAACATTTATTACTTTTCAAAAATGCAACGCAAAATGTGAAACTTAACAGAGGAGAGTTAAACAATTCGTAGAACTTTTGCACTGAAAATGAAAATATTGTTTTTAATGATTTTTAAAAGCTTAAATTATAAACATTTCAGTGATTATTCAAAGCTTTATTTATTTACTAGTTTATTGAGCGAAATCTATATTTTTTTAATTTAATTACAAAACTAAAACACTGAAAATTTGCTAAAACAAAAGACAGAAAAGAAGAAAACTAACACCACAACCTGAGGTGGTTTAAAAAGGCTTGTAGTATTTGAAAATTAAAGTTTACGTTTGAAGAGAATTTGGAATAAAATTTAGATAAAAATAAGGCAAAGTGTTAGGCATTCAAGTTCAAAATTTAATAAATATTCATTACACTTCAAAACCAAAATACAATGTGTAGAAAATAGAAATAATATGCATTAAATTAGTTTAATTACTCAGATAAGGAAGCCCTTTGTTTGAAAATCCTTTGTCACGTTTTATAACAAGTTAGGTAAATGGTTTGTGTGATAACAATAACAAATAGGAAATAAGATAGCGATTAGTTAATAATTAAACAAATTTTAAATACGTCGAATTTAAAAATTGCTTTTTTGAATTTTTCAAAAAGCAACGTTTGGGTAGATTAAATCGTTAACCTCGAATCTTTAACAACCTCCTTTATCTACCCCGATTTTGGCATTGTTTTTACAAAAATACAATGGAACAGCTGATTTACCTCAAGCATCAGATTAAATTTGTCACCAACTATGCTAATTTTTTGGTTTACACTTCAATTGCTCCAAATTTTAAAAAATGTGTAATTTTTGAAACAACTCCAGCAATCATTATTCCGTATTTGTTTAGCATAGATAAATCAAGCGGCATTCGTAAAGTGCATAAACAACAGATAACCCACATTACTTAAAAAAAAGTAAACAAAGACGCCCTTCTTGGAAACAAAGGGTTTTTTCTACGAACGAAATAAGAAATCCAATTATCTCATGAGGATCATAGTAAGCTTTGGAATAAACGGAGTGGGGATTATCAGGTTCGTAGTACATAAGAAGCGGGGGCGATGAAAAACCTCATTGTAAATCTATAACGTGGTACGTTTAAAGTTCCGCGGAAATAAATAAAAACAGACAAGTAAAAAAAGGGAAATTTTTGAAAAAAATGCCCGTAATCGAACCGACTGGTCGTCGTCAGTGCATTCCCATCCTTTATACGAGGGGCACTCATTATGAAGTTGGATACGATGTGGTATGTTTTTTGATTTTTGAGTTGAAGCAAGCGTTTTGTCACTACCACTGTGAAGTTTTCGAGATTGTTAATTAACACTATTTGTTTTTAATGGCCGGGTATGAAAGATTTATAAAAACTTAACATGTAGTAAAAATATTCTTACAAAAATTAATTATTTTCATGGTGGAAATCTAGCTTAAACTGAAAAATATTAAGCACGTGTCTAAAATAAGCAGTCTTTAATAAATTGGTATGAGTTGGAAATCCGGTGTTTTTCGCGAACGTACGTGCTATGTAATTGCTTAAGTTAAAAAAAGTAATTGTTAATTCATCAGCAAAAAAGAAAACCTGTTTGATTTCCATAACTTACGGGATTTATTTATGCAAAAATTTAAATTGCACACTGATTTAATTGTTATCTCATAAATTTACGTCAATAGGTTAACAATATTGAATAAATCCATTTCATTGCTTTCATTTTAAATACTTTACTTAAGATTAATTTTAGAAGTTACGTTTTATTACATAAGTTATAGATAAATACGTTAGCAAACAGGAATTCAAATAAATTTGTTTCGTTTTTCTTTATTTTATTAATTTTATTTCGTTAATTTAGGGACCATGGTTGCATCAATAAATTATTTAAGAAACGTAATTTTTTTTTAAATATTTCTTAGTTAATAGTTAATATACATATAGTGTGCCTCCAATGCTTTGTGGTTGCGAAACGTTTTGTAATAAAATAAATAAATAGTCGAAAACATGAAATTTCTTACAAATTTTTACTTATTTTAGAATATTCTTACCTGGGGTTAAATTTATGATTTTTTACATGACTAACAATTTAAAATTAAAAACTTTGCTATATTTTTTGTTAACTGAACGTTTTCCGGGTTGGGACAGTGTCACTATTGAGACAGAAGGACCCAACAGAAGGAAAATAGGGGCACGGTAATTCAAAGACTGTTTTTCTTCAGAAGGGTTTCGCCTCTGGCTTGGTTTACAAGTTGAGTTCGTTCCCTTCTTCCTCTTGCTAAAACAGGTGGTTTACACGTTGATTTACCATGCTCTTTTAGTGCCTCCATTTTCCTCCAGATAAAGCCCCTTAAAAAAGCGGGCGAAACGTTGAGTTCTTCTGTCCCAACAATGGCACGGTTTCAACCCGGAGGACGTTCTGTTAACACTGACACTGATCGTGGAAGTCTTCGAATTCATTATCATATTAAAAAAAATTAGTATCGTATAATTATATAACTTTAAACAGTTTAAACCCATCCCTTGTTCAAGAGATTCCAGATTCCAGAAAAACAAAAAAATTACAAGAGTGTGGTATTCCATTCAGGGACTGTATATCTTATAAAATCAGGTTTTACTTGCTAAATTTAAAAAAATGAAAATTCGGTTTTTATTTACGCAAAGTTGGGAATTGAAATAAAAGCTTTAAAAACTTACTGACATTACAAGAAACTAACATAAAGGGAATATCCCAGTTTAATATGATTCAATGTAGCAGGAGAGAGAAATAGATTGAGAACAGGTTTTCTACTAAAGGAACAACCTAAAAAAGTGGTCATAAACGAAAGAATAAGCACAATAAGATTAAAAACAAAAGTAAACGTGCACGCTCCAACGGAAGAATCCGAAGACGACAGAAAAACATAATTTTATAAACTTCTAGATGAAACAATAGACAAGATCCCCCCAGGTACGATATTAACCTGATCATAATAGGCAAAGAAGACAGAAATAAAAAAATAGCAGGAAGCGAAGGCTTGCATAAAGAAACAAATGAAAATGGGCAGATTTTAGTGGATTTTGCAGCTACCAAGGGCATGATAATCAAAAGCACCACGTTAATACGAAAAACTATTCAATGACATGAATTAGCCCAGACAAAAATACAAAGAACCAGATAGACCACCTGGTAATACAAAAGATACCTACATGTATCTAAAAGATTGAGAAGGTACGATCGTACAGAGGTGCGGACATCGGCTTTGACCATTTTTTAATGAAAGCTAAAATAAATCAAACAATCACAAATACTAAAATATCAAAATGGAATGTAGAAGCATTAAAAGCAGACAAAATAAAGCAAGAATATCAATGAAGTATAAAAAATATGGCAGAACGACAAAAAGTAAATAACATAGAAGAAGAATAGAAGCAACTAAAATATATACTAACAAAGAGTGCACAAACAAAAAGACTGGTTTGATGATGATTGTAGGAAAGCAGTGGATGAAAGGAGAAAGATACGAATTGAAATGCTGAAGATGGAAAGTCCGGATCTAAAAGAAAAATACGGAACAGCAAGAAATAAGGCACAAAACCTGTGTAGAGAAAAGAAGAGAATGGCACAAAAGGAAAAGTACGAAAAAATAGAAGAGATATCATCACCATCATTAGTTGACATGGAGCAGATCCCGTGAATTACGCCAGGCCCACCCCATGCCAATAAGGTGTGAAGGGATTTGTTATGATAGGTGGGGATTGGGAGCACTGTATTTGTATAACGTTAACATACCTGTGACGCCAGCCGCTAGACACCGCTTCTACAGTGCAAGGTAGTTAGTAGATCATATATATTATATTCAATGGGAGTTGGATATACAGTGACCGGCAAAAAATTCGCAACATATGGGAAAAATTTTTATTATTAGAGTATCGAAAAAGCTTTTATGGGGAATGGGTTCTGCATGTCTGATAACCTAAAAATCGAATTGGAAGTATGTCACGTGGCCATTGCTCTGGCGGAAAATTTAAAAAAATCACCGTGAAGTCGGAAAAAGTGGGGTTAGATGACAAGATATCCAAAAAGATTATTAGAAAAAGTTGCTTCGAATTTAATTTTAGATCCATATGCAAAATTTCAAACATTTATTTAAACAAATTGAAAATGGCAATTTTTTGTAAATATTTCTTACCTAATTAATTTATAAATACTCATTTTTTTTTAAATAGCTTGATTGAAGTGGAACGTATGTATTTGGATAACAATAGCAGAAATTTCTAGTTTTTTTTCATAATTGATAGGCCTAAATCTAAAAAGCAGGTTTTCGCTGTTGCAATGGTTTTGTATAATCGTTTTCGTATAATCGATAGTATGTTTTGCATTTGTGATTTTGTAGGGATACCTATAGCCTTCATTTGTTTTATGGTTCGTTTTTTCTAGCTTTTTGGCATTTTAAAATATTTTTAGTTCCTTATTTCATGTTGGAAATGCAAGCAGAATGGGTATTTTTGTTTTTCTTTGTCAAGTACCTAATCGTTTTGCATAATCGACATTTACTTGTAGTAAGTACATGCTGAATACTGAAATTTGAAATAAATAGAAAATAGGTACTTTCAAAATCAGAAATTGAAGGAAGGGGAGAGCCCAAGAATTTTTAAAATTAAAATAATTTCTTCTTGGTGAAGACTGTTTAGTATTTACTAAATATTAACATCATTAGCTCCTACTAATGCCATTGTGAAGCTCCTTGAATTCACTGAAAATTATAATTTTCAGATGATTTTTTTTATTAATTCTTAATTAAGGGTTTTGCTTTTACATTAAACGGTGTCACTCCCACCTGAAGAGCAGCAAAAAACTGCGAAATCAATACCTACACGTAATTTTGTAGGCTTTTCGAAGGGTGACAAGTTAGCACTATCAATTTTGCATAAAAAATTTCAATAATACAAGTTTTTTATCTTTAAAGACTAGCTTTTCCGTCTTATTTTAAATAAATAGAAAGTAAATAAATAAAACCTCGATCAAACCTTAAAAAATAGAAGTTTATAAATTATGTAGAAATTAAATATTTAGATTTACAACGAAAATCATTTAGAAAACCTAAATGAAGAAATTGTATTTTCAAAATAAGAAATTGAAGGAAGAAAATATTCAATAATTTTTAAAATTAAATAATTTTTTCTTAGTGAAGATGTTAACATGATTAACTCCTACTAATGTCATTGTCAAGCTCCTTGAATTCAGAAAAAATTATAATTTTCAGAAATATAAATATTTCTGGAATTTTTTTATTAATTCTTTATTAAGAGTTTTGTCCTTCCCTTGCGAAAGTAGTCGTTTGGGCTTTTCTTGTCTTATTTTTAGCTCCTTGAATTCCTTTTAAAAATCTAAGGAGTATTATTTGTAAAATATTGAATCTGAATGCTAATTGGCTTTAAATAAATTGTTCTCCAAATGCTTTTACTTAAAGAAATTTTATAGGTTTTTTCGAAGAGTGACGAGAATAATTTTTGACCTTTTGAAGAGTACATTTTGAATATTAAAATTGTAAATAAATAGAAAATAAATAAATAAAACCTTAATCGTACCTCAAACATCATTAACCCCCACTAACACCATTATCAAGCTCTATGAATTCACAGAAAATTATAATTTTTGGAAATATAGATATTTCTGGAAACCTTTTTTGATTCTTAAAGGCCAACGCGCACTTAACCACGCCACGGCGCGCCACGCCGGACGGCAATTTTAAATTACATTGGTTGTTATGGAATAACGCGCACTTATCCACGCCACGCCACGGCGCGTTGTTCCATAACAACCAATGTAATTTAAAAATTGCCGTCCGGCGTGGCGCGCCGTGGCGTGGTTAAGTGCGCGTTGGCCTTAAATAAGAGTTTCGCTCTTCCACTGAACGGTTTCAGCCGCCTACGTCCACCTAAACAGCATTAAAAAAACTGCGAAACCAATACTGTTGTTTGGGTTTCTCTTGTTTGTAAAAGATCGAAATTAAATTTAGGCATCAAACTTCATTTGGAGAATCTAAATTCTAAGCATATAAGCAATATTTAAAGCTTTACTTGCTTGGTTTATTTAACAAAGAGGCTAGAAATCTCTTTCTTTTAATTTAATTAGATTATACGATTGGTTTAAACAAGACAAAAAGGAAAAATAAAGCCACAATCTGGTGGTTTAATAAAAATGCTTGCAATATTTGAAAATCTAATCATTTAAATAAGATTTTTCAAAATTTGAATTTTAAAATAATTTTGAATAACACTGAGATAAAAATAAAAGCAAACCGTGAAACACCCAAGTTCATTTTTCTAATGTTTATTACGTTTCAAAAAGGCAATACAAAATGTGAAATTAAACAGATAAGAGAAAGAATCCGATGAATTTTGCAGGTATCCCACCCAATGAGACCAGAATTCTATTTTTTTTTATTTGACCAGAAAATTACACAATTAAAAAATTGTTAAAAAAGGACAGAACAGAAAAATATAATTACAACCTGGTGGTTCAGTAAAATGGTTTACAATATTTGAAAATTCGGAGAATTTTGTAAATTTCTCCCATGTTTGCATACAACATTTTTGAAACCTTAAATTGTAAACATTTAAGCAAATATTTAAAGTTTTATTTGTTTATTGAATTATTTAACAAAAGAGCTGGAAGTCAATTTTTTATTTAATTAGAAAATTATACGATTGAAAAATTGCTTGCAGTTCTAATACTTATTAAATTACGCAAATCACATAATTTTTTGTATTTTAAAGAATAACTTTTGCTTTTCAAAAATGTTCTAAGCAAATCAAAAAATCCATCAAACTTTTTATAAACCTTCTAAGCGATTAAAGGTATTTGAATTTAGGCATTAAAAGCATATGGAAAATCTAAATGAGGGATTTTAGAGTTAAAATGATTTTTTTCTAGTTTTGAAAAAACGCCAAAGGCTGCTACGAAAGACGACCCAAAAACAAATACGTGTAGATTTTTTGGATTTTTCCCTGTAGGAAGTAGAAAGGTAAAACTCACTCTAGTTTACTACAAGAAAGATAATAAAATAGTAGATTCACTGATAAGCAAATGCATTTCCCGAGTAACAGGATTTTAAAATAAGATTTACTGCATCCGGCTTTGGTCGTGTTGCTTGTCAAACCTCAAACTTCTAACCTTTTGTTGTATTTTGTAAGGACTGAGACTGAGAATGGTTCAACAATAATTAAAAAGGGAAATTCCCAGAAAGAAGTTCTAAACTCCTGAATTTTCAGGGAAACATCGATCTGCATGCTAAATATAAAAACTTAGTAAATACTAAGCCTTTGAAACACATTTATTCAATTACCATTCCTAGAACTGTTGGTGAAGTCCTAACACTAATTAGATTGGGCTATTTTTAACCACGTAATAATCAATAAACCTTAGTTACGTTGGAAATTATTGCAGATTATCCCAGTACAAAAACTTGCCTTTAATTTAATTAAATGACAAACCATTCACATGACATCCAAGCTATTAATATCCTTCACTGCATTATTTCTTCCCTTATGCATTGAATAATAAATGAAATATGTAGACTGGGTCGATTTGGTTCTAGTTGTGCGTGTGACCCGATTGGTTTACCCTGACTTACTTTTCCATTTAAATGAGGGTTGTTTTCTAAGTATTTATAACTCTGCTTCAATTTTTCCTAACTGATTTACATTTACTTTGGTTTCAGAGGATTAAATAAACGCCTGTTATTATAATAAGAATTTAGGTGAACTAAAATTATTTTACTTTGCCATGTTTTTGCCTTAATTTATTTGTAAGCAAGTGACCTACAAAAGTTATAAGCTCAAACTGTCCTCGATCAACAAATATTGTTTAAAATTAAGTAAACACTTAGGAGTGGACTACAAATGTAAATAATCAGGATGTTTAGTGTTTGTGTTATAATTAAATTGAAAAATTCTGTTTCGAATGTATTACAATTAAAATCGATTTAATGTCATTTAATTGCGAAGGTTAGTTAGTTTCCACATAAAACTTATACTTTTTATATTTTTTCCGCTTGTTTACATTATTTTGTTTATAGGTATTTGAATTAAGCGTTTAAAACCTTACAAATATAAAATAACAAGTACCATAATGGGTATTGCCATAAATAAATATTTCTAATTGGTTAGTTGCCTTTATAAACGAGCTTTAAAAATCCTTGTAGGAAATTAAGTTTAGTTTGTAGGATAGACTTTTAAATTTCATGATTTCTTTAACAATTTTATTAAACTTAAACCCGGAATAATACAGAGACGAAGGTAGATATTCATCTATTCATAATTTAAAACCCCACCTTTGGGGGTTTCCCTTTGTTTTACGCTGACTGTTTATCTTTCAGACAGTTTTCGATTAATTTTAATCCAAAATTTGAGCTCAAAAACTTTAGAGTAAAAAATCGAAATTTCATAAATAAGAAAGCTTCGTTTAGATTCAGAAACCAAGCCGACATTTTCTAGTGCGCTCAAAATTGTTAGAATTTCAATCAGAATTTATTTAAAAGATTTAAATTTATAGCCAAAAATGCACCAATGCTTTCAAATTTTGAATCTAAATTTAATTAAATCTAGAATTCCAATTAAAATTTTCTAGTAACCAAAATTACACTTAAAACTGAAAATCTGATTTTTGATTTTACACTTCAAACTTTAAGAATTAGTGCTGAAATTTATTTAAAAAAAAAGGTATACCTTAGTCGTCAAATCAAAATTTGCCAGTAATCAAAATGAAACTCAAAATCTGGCTCGATTATTTAAATCTCAAATTCCAATCAAAGTTTTCTGGTAACTAAAATTAAACGTAAAAAAGAAAAATCTAAATTTCGATTCTACATTCGAAAATTTAAGAATTTCAATCGAATTTTATTTAAATAAAATAATTTCATATTCCAAAATTCGACTTAAAAACTTGTAATTTCAAATCATTTAAATCTAAAATTCAAATCAAAGTTTTCTAATAATTTATTAAAGTTAAACACAAAACAGAAAATCTGAATCTCGAATTTGCATTCCAAACTTTCAGAATTTCAATATAAATTTATTAAAAATAATTAAATTTCATATAAAAAAATTCAGCTGATAAACTTGAAATTCAAACTTATTTAAATCTAGAATTCAAATCAAAATTTTCTAATAATCCAAATTAAATATAAAATTAAAAATCTGACTGGATTTTGCATTCGAAACGGTAAAAACTTCAATCTAAATTTATTTAAGAGTTCAATTTAATATTCAAAAAATCAGCTTCAAAACTTGAAATTCAAATTCATTTGAGTCCAAAATTCAAATCAGTTTTTTAACATGTAATTAAAATTAAAGGGAAAACTAAAAATCTTAATTTAGATTTTGCACTCGAAAGTTTAGAAATTTTAGTCTAAATTTAATTAAAAAATCATATCATATGAATGGAACGGTAACTCGACTTGTAAACCAAACCACAGGCGAAACCCTTCAAATTTATTTATAAAAAAGTTAAATTTTATAGTTTAAAAAATCATCTTAAAAAAACCCAAAATTCAAATCACAGTTTTCTAGCTATAATTAAAATTAAGCATTAAATTAGTGCCGGCGTGACCGAATGGTTAAGGCATTCGACTACAACGAGGACGGTCTCGGGATCAAACCCGCGTCGGATGCTTGGGGAGTGGTTGTTCAAAACGTGGTACTTACCACATCACACCGTGCGAGTAAGCGTGCGAGACCGGGTATGAAAGCGACTTAGGGGAGGCCTTAACCCTCCATGTTGCCGGCCATACTCCCTTGCGGATTTAAGTGCCGTTAAGTTTATCTTTTATTAAATTGAAAATCATAATTTCGATTCTGCATCTGAAACTTTAAAATCTCAGCCTAAATTTATTAAAAAAAAGTTCAATTTATAGTAAAAAAATCATCTAAAAACTTGGAATTCAAAATCAAAGTTTTCTAGCAATTAGAATTAAACCTAAAACTGAAAATCATAATCTCGATTTTGCATCTGAAACTTTAGGAATTTCAACTTAAACTTATTAAAAAAGAGTAAAATTTCGCCGTAAAAAATCATCTAAAAAACTTGGAATTTAAATTCACTTAAATCCAAAATTAAAATCAAAGTTTTCTAACAATTCAAATTAAACGTAAAATTCAAAATGTGAATTTCGATTTTGCATCTGAAACTTCAAGAATTTCAGCCTACATTTATTTCTAAAACGGTTAAATTTCGTTGTAAAAAGATTATCTGAAAAACTTTTAAATTTAAATTCTTTAAATCCAAAATTCGGATCACAGTTTTCTAGCAATTAAAATTAAGCATAAAACTGAAAATCTGAATTTCGATTTTGCATAGAATTTCAGCCTAAATTTATTTAAAAAAAAAGTAATAGCGTCGTAGTAAAAAAAGCATCTTCAAAACTTGGAATTTCAATTCATTTAAATCCAAAAGTCAAGTCAAAGTTTTCCAGCAATTAAAATTAAATATTGAATATCTGAACTTCGATTTTGTATCTGAAACTTTAAGAATTTCAGCCTAAATTTATTTTAAAAAAGGTTAAATTTCATTTAAAAAAATCATCTTAAAAACTTAAAATTTAAATTAATTTAAACCTAAAATTCAAATCAAGTTTTCTAGCAATCCAATCTAAAATTAAGCGCAAAACAAAAAAATCTAAATTTCGATTTTGCATCTGAAACTTCAAGAACTTCAGCCTAAATTTATAGTAAAAAAATCATCAAATCAAAGTTTTCGAGCAATTAAATTAAACATAAAACTTGAATTTTGAATTTCGATTTTGCATCTAAAACCAAGAATTTCAGCCTGAATCTATTTAAAAAAATAAATAAATTTGACAATATTTAAATCCATTTAATGTTAAAATTCAACAGTTTTCTGGGAATTAAACCTGAAACTGAAATTCGGAATTTCGATTTTGCACTCCAAACTTTATAAGAATTTCAGTCTAAATCTGAAGATGTTTCACGTTCTTGGTTTCAGTCCTACAAGTAAGGGTTTGAATCGATTTTTAATTAAAAATTCAAGACTAATTCTGAGTTTAAAGCTTTAAACTTGAATTCGAAAGAAGATCGTAAATTTCACTTGGGAGTTTACTACTCGTATAGCTATTAATATCTATTTCGAACAACAGCGTGAGATTTCCGAAAGATAAAAATATCAACAAACATTTGTCCGACTTCCTCTTTATCATTTGATACTTTATTATGAAAGTTAACTTGTGATATAAACATGTGTTATTCGATCGTTGCACATTCACGGTTTATTTAAAATTACTTTAAGAGAAAATTCAGAAAACTGATTAAACTTGTGATACTTCAAGTTTTACCTTATAAAAAGAACACTTTCAAAATAAATGTATTGTGTTGCTAGCAGTAAAAGTATAAAATATTTCTCTTAAAAAAAATTTTCCCCAACTTGTTTCAAATAATTAAACTGATTCCATAAAGTCAAAGCATGTTTTAAGTTCGGGTTTATTATACAGTAAACAGGGTTCGAACCTCAAAACTTCGAATTAGTTTCCAGATTTGTTCGACTACGGATTTTGAAATCGAATTTACAAGACGTTTAGGTCTAAAACATGATTTTTTTATCGAATCTGAGACACTACTGATCTCTATTTGCACTATTTGCAAAAATATCAGAATTTGTTTTAATTTTTGATGATTTGGATGTTAAATCAGAGGGTAAAAATTCAGAGCCCAGATTTGTAGAATCGATTTCAAAGTTGGAAATCACCGTCTTACATTATTTATCGATGTGTACTTAGTAGCTACCATTTATTAAATCAAATCCCTATCACTTGAAAACGACAACTAAAAACTAACAAGAATCAAATTACCTACTAACCTTACATAAGAGGTTGTAATTATAGCACAACCTTGTGATTAAGTTGAACAACCTTACATTGGAAGCTTTATCATTTTATCAATTTATAGTATTTCTAGTTCACAATATTTTCAAGATCTTCAATTGAACTTTAAATGTTTTGTTACTAAACACTAAAGAGTAATAAATTTATATCCTTGTTTAAGATACGTGTAAAGTACACAGAACGTAAGGCCTTAGTAAACAGATTATGAAGTATTTATTTGTTCAAATATTGACTTTGTAAATAAAAATACAACGACAATAGCAGGTTTGAATGAAAAAGAATTTTCGTGCACTGCTTTATCGCCAAGGTGATACGTATTAAGTAGGATTAAAATTTAAGAGATTAGTTACAAACGATTACAATTTTACAGATAATCCTATGTTCAACTTAAATTATTTCTGGAAGGGTCTTTGTAGATGTTAGATTAGATACTTAAATGTAGCAAAGAATATTTTATTACAATTTTTTCTATTTTGCGTTTAGAATAACTCCATTCTAGCACCCAAATGACGTCATTTGAGTGTTAGAATAAGTCGTTGGTGTGCTAGAATAGACTAGTAAAATTTACTGTATTGATGTTGGTAGCGTTGAACTGTCAACCGCGATACGTCAATTTTTCGCTCTTATCATAGTGAGCCATGAACAAATTCTAAAAAACAAAATAACGGTGACAATTGAATTCCGGACATAGTGAAAAGTCAATCTGTTTAATGATGAATGGATAAGAAATCAGCACAAGTGCAAGGTGCAAGCTACAAAATGATAACTAAAGAAAAGTGAGTGGCTGTTATTTGATTCCTGTTGGAAAGCCCTGGTTATACAGCAGAAATATTTTTATTAATTTATTTAAGTTAAAGTATATTAAGAACACGAACAAGAACGTTTATATTCTAATCAGTAATGCACAGTACTAGCTTATTAAAAATAATAGCATTTAAACCGGATGTCATTCTTGATTATTATCCGTGACTTGACACGGGAAAAACGCGGGGATTTTTCTTAAAGTATGCAGGAAAAAAACTAAATTTTATCCGGTTTGCCGCCTTCAGTTCCATTGCGATTGATTTACAGGTAGAAACTACTTATGCTTTTTTGTGCATTACATATTAATGTTGACTTTTAAAAAGTAAAACGGTAAAGGTTTCTTGGATGAACCCACAACTTACAGTACCAGGAAATTATGATCAGTCTAATCCGGAAATTTTAAAAATCCCGCTTTAATAGCTATTAGCTATTAAGACAACAAGTGTTTTATAGAAGGTTTAAAAATTAAGGTCGTAGTTCAAATCCGAGCGAACGAAGTGAGCCGAGGATTTGATAGACCGAGATTTTTAAACTATAAAACACGAGTTGTCTTCAAGATTTTTTCTAACACTAATATCAGACATTTTCTTTCACTACTATATTATTAGAAATTTTAATAAATTATTATTTGAGACGCGTCATAATACACAAAATGCAAAGATTGCTAGGCAACGACATATTTAAAGGCCTATACAATACGTTGTCATTGACGACGTATTTTATAGAGAAAGCGTATTTTAAAGGAAACATAACAAGTCAGCTCTTATGCACCATAGAAACAGTATAAGATATTAGTGTTAGAAAATAGCTATTTATGATACAAGTGTTAAAAGTGAGATTTTATTTTGTGAGTGGGGGAGATTGCGAAACGAGCGTAGCGAGTTGAGCAACCCCACGAACAAAATAAAATCACTTTTAACACGAATATCATACACTATTTTTTCTACAAACGCCATTGAAAGCATTTTAAACTCTCTTATTAGGGATTCCAAAGATTACCTAAAAAATCTAGTACTCTGTGACATTTACGAAACAATTTAGAATTGAGCTTACATATGTATTGTTTGACATATGCTTGTCAAAAGTGAAAAAGAATAATTTAAGATGAGTTCTAATCTAAGTGAAGAAATTCCGGTCGATATAGAAGAAGCTGCTAGTAGGGCAACGTTAGATTTGTCAATTTAGTAGGTAAAATCAATCTTTGAATAATATTTGCTCCAAAATTGTCATTGTGACAGCATACTTTTAATACTAGTGTTAAAAGTAAACCACGTGATCTACTTTTAACACGCTGCCATTTAATATTACATTTTTAATTGCAGTATGCCGTGTTAAAAATTCAGTTTTTAGTAGTGTTTGTAGAAAAAAGTGTTTTTTTATTTCCAAGGCAATGTTAATATAAAAAATTTTTACAGGCGCGTAATTGGGTACCCACAAAGTGACAAAGTAGAGCCTGAAACTTTTGTAATAGACACGTTAATTTACCAGCAATTACATACAATATATTCTGGATAGGCCCTGGCCCATCCGGGCCCATATAAATTTAAAAAATCTTAATTTACCTTATCTTTCTTCTTGTTTAGTCTTGTTCTGCAGCTGCTTCTAGCATGGCCACAAACGCCCTTTGCACCACTTTTTCACTTAACTTTAGTTATTAAATAGCCAGGAAAACTTTATGCAGTTAATTTTACACATAATTTAGGTACTTTACAGTCAACTCACTGCGAATTTCGGGAACACCGGCTGTGGCCCAAAAAGTTTATAGTCATTGGTCATTGGTTATAAGTTATAATAGATTCGCATTCATCGGTTTGTTGACATTTCGTAATACAGTAATACTGCTACAATAATTAAAACACGGTTACCTTATTAAGACGTTTTAAAAACGTTTTTACACATAGATTCAAGGTTTTAATCGGTTTTTATTAAATTTGGTTCGCCCAAGCCCTGCACTCAATGTAAACAAACAAGTTTGACAGCGGCTGATTCGCACGGCAAATGCTTTGCGTAAAATTGTTGGCTGCGTTAGCGAACGCGCTTGTAACGCGTACACAAGTAAGTACCGTAAATACGTACTTATGTAAAAATGCGTCACCGGCTTATGGATTAGGAAACTTTCACCAGTATACATTGTAAACAACCAATCACAGCCCCTATTTCGACCTCATGGTTGTCAACCATCACGTGGTTTTGTTTACATCGAGTGCAGCCTTTCCCTGAATACACTTTAGTAGGTACTTTTTGAAAATGTTCGCTACGAATTGTAAGTTATTATTACGTCATCGATGGGTCATTTGGTCAAGTTTGATTTTGTGAATAGTTTAACCCGGGAGATTTGATTTTTAATAAAATAAAATGAAATTTGAAGCTTCGAAATTACTTTATTGTACTACTGAAGGCATCAAAAATGTTTTGTGTTAAGCAGAACTTTGAAATGTTCCCGTTTTTTAATTTTTAAAACGCTGTGACTAGAGGCACGTTAACGTGACGCTTATTGCGGAATTGGGGGTACGTGAATGACGCCAGAGTTGTTATGACGTGACTAACGTGCCGCTTTTTGTGAATTTAGCGGCACGTGAATGACGTCAGAGTTGTTGTAATGTAATTATTTCGCGTGCGGCTTAAACAGAAATTAAAGGCACATGTATAAACGAAGGTTCTACTTAGATAACAATGAAGATTGCAATAATGACGAAAATACTCCAGCGATTTTACGTACTAATAACGGGAATTACGCCATAACAGATGAGGTGAATGAAGAGCTGCTCTATTCTTCTTCTCAAAAAGATGCAATAGTTATTGAGGCATATAATGAAGATGAAGTAACGAGTACTGCAACAGTATTGTTTGATGGAGAATTAGGTGAATTGGCAGGTATGCAACACACTACACCAGTTAATAATCAGTTTGACTATAACAATGAAGATTGCAATAATGACGAAAATATTCAAACTAATTTATTGAAATCAATAGTGTTGCCGCCAAAAATTAGAAAAAGGGGGCGACCAAAAGGTCATGATTCTACCACAATAATAGGCCTGAGTAAACGCAATAAAAGGCGTAAAAGTGAGAAATTCATACATTTAAAAAATCAATTATACGCTCTAAAGAAAGCATCTTTTGAAACGGATTGTTCGCTACAAAGTTCCAAAGTGTAAATTTCTTTCCGTAGAATACCTTACTACTTTTTTAATTCTGAAATAAAAATATCTTTTTTATTTGTCTTTAATTATTTATTTTTCCTACGCTTACGGGGGGGCACCAACTGCGGGGGTCATATGGCCCCCCATCTAACATGCACAAACATCCATAGTTGGGGGCGGCGTTAACTTATTCAGAATAATACCACTAATTTGATCAGATTTCGCCACAAACTAGAACCTTCGTTCATACACGTGCCTTTAATTTCTGTTTAAGCCGCACGCGAAATAATTACATCACAACAACTCTGACGTCATTCACGTGCCGCTAATTTCACAATAAGCGGCACGTTAGTCACGTATTAACAACTCTGGCGTCATTCACGTGCCCCCAATTCCGCAATAAGCGTCACGTTAACGTGCCTCTAGTCACAGCGTTTTTAAAAATCTCTTGAGGTATGAAAGATCTAAGTATTTGTAATAATATAGTCTATTACTGACTTCTAATTTAACAATAACATTTTGCTTCTATAAAATAATCATAAAAACATACCAAGGCCCCAATAGCTGAGAACCACCCAGAAACACTTCCCAACTTATCAGGAGACTTCGTAAACTTTTAAGTCAAAATATATAAAAAACATTCAGTATTATCTTTGTATTATTATTCATCAGTATTAAATAGAAACCCTAACAAATAACAGTTTCCAGTTACTACTTAGTAGCTACCTGCCCAATAAATTCACAACAAAAATTATGGTGTTTGTTTTATTAGCACCAGTTTAAATTTGGAATTTAGGTCTATCGGTGGTGTAACAGACGAGTGTCTGCTTCACGATCGGGAGGTCCCAGCGTGGTTGGCATTAGAATTAGGTTAAGTAGGATTAAGTTTAGAAGGCCAATGATTGTAGCAATCAATGCCAATAACCTTAATTAAAAAAAATTTGGAATTTCAGTTAACTTAATTCAAATAATAATCTTTACAGGGCCGAAACTTTGCTTCCATCATTCGTAACTTGGTCGAATCACATCCAGCCTTAAACGAAGAATATTTACCAGCTTATCAAACTCCTGCAGGTAGAAAGGCATACGAAGACACTTTACACAGTGTTAAAACTAATTTTCCTCAATACGTACGTGAACTTGAAGGAACCGCAGATGGAGCAAAGGTTCCTTTCCATAAAGTAAGTTTTTATGATCTTCAATAAATACTAGGATTTACAGGAGCGAACAAAACGAATAAATAATTTATTTTTACAGCTGTTCCTTTTCCACATGGACAATATTATACTGAGCGGTACTGGTAAAGAAGGTAATTCACAGCCCATTGGTTGTTCTTCGATATGTGTAAATCAAGGCGACCAAGTAAGTGTATTAAATTAACTAGCTCTTTAGCGAGCACTCGAATAGTGTTCGTACAATAATCAGCGAATAACCTTGATTTATTCATTAAATACCACGATTTACTAGGCTGTTCATAATTTATCTTACGTATTTATCTCTGTTCAAGCTTTATGTATAACGTGTAACATGGACATTCTATAATTCATTCCAAGCAGAAATTATTTTACTTTTTGTCACAATTAAGGTTTGGCTTGCTTATATGCGAACCTGGTCACACCTAGTTTACATTTATATCTAATTATAAGTCCATAATTTTCTTGCATTTCACTTTTCTACAATAAAAATTTTCAAGGAAATACTTGGACATACCGAAGACGCATTAAGCGCAACTCTCAATCACTTTTATTTCGTGTCCGCACACATTATATCCGATAAACCGCAAGGACATTGGGGTGTAACCGAAGAACGATTTACTTCACTGTGCTACGCCGGTCATTTACCAGGATATACGATGAATTACAATCACCATGGTTTGGTATTTTCTATAAATACACTCGGTGCGAAACACCTCCGACCTGGAAAAATTCGTAAGTTTGTGCTTTTTCTTGTATGAGCGTTATTTCAGTTGAATTATACTTTAGCAAGACACTTTATAACCAGAGCACTGTTAAGTGCAGAAAACTTCGAACAAGCACAACAAATATTAAGAGATCCTGGATGTGGAGCGGGAGACGGTTGCTCGGTTAACATGACCTTTTTAAATCAAGAAGGAGATCGATTATTTCATAACGCAGAAATGGGACCTGCACTCGAGGATAAAATGTCGCAGTTGAGTATTCAAACGGCTAGCCCAGGGGAGAATCTAATGCATTGCAACAAGTATGTTTTCAGTATTCTTTGAAGCTTAATTTGCATTAAAACTATCAAAATATTTTAAGGTATCTTCGTCTGTCGATACCTGAAGAGCAGGGCATAATGATCGAAAGCAGTGAAGCAAGAATGTGCGCATTGAAAGGTTATCCAACACCGATGAGTAAAAACGATATCATATTAATGCTTGGTGATCAGAGTGGAACTAAATATAGAGTTTTCCAGGACTTCGGGTCGGAAGATATCGTAAAAACAATTGCAGTTGGTATGTAACACTGGCACAAGCGACACGTTGCACGGATTTCCAGCTGACACATTTAACGAACATGTATTGAATAAAATCTTATGCAAGTTTGTTAGCAACCCAAGTGGAATCGGAAATCAGTGTAACTCGCTGTAAGTCCCAGTAACATTTTATTTAGTTATATTCTGTAGGAATCTTCGACTGCAAGGAGAAAACGTGGAGCATTTATGCTGATAATCCCAGGCGAAATGAACCTATCGTTGTAATACCGCTGGTGTTGAAAAACAAAACCAAAGATTATTGAAGCTAATTTTCTACTACTTAATTGTATAAGTTTTTCTTAAAATAATTATATAAATTAATCAGTATTTCTTTAGAGTTTATATTTATTTTTGCTATAGCAAATTATGTGTTCAAATATATACTTAACTTCCTTTTTATGCAAATATGTTTTCAGTGTTAAAGCATTTGAACACAATACTTTATATCTATGCAGTATTCTTACAGTACTTATTCTTTGTATATTATCGATTTGATCTTATTAATTAATGTATTTCATATTATAAAATAAATATGTTCAAAAACTTCATTTTTACTTTAACATATACGAAACAAGTACTTCATAAGTTTTTGGCACTACATAAGGGCAAGGTAAGCATGAATACTGAATATCTTTAGATATGTTATTTACCCTATGAAGTACACGATTCAAATAAATTCGCTAAAATAATCTAACAAATTCGTAAAACTAAAAAACAAATTGCATTTCATGTTTTATTATCAACGTGCATATTTTACAAATGAGTAATTTACAAACGAAACCAAAAACCATCCACCCTTAACAACCAATAGTTTACTTCAGTTTAACCCCTCCTTTATCAAGGTTTACGAGTTGAACGTCATACGTTTAAACATCAAGTTATTAAGCGCCACAATGAAGCCTAAATATTATAAAATTACCAAATGTATGTGGCTGGTGGTTGGTATAGCTCTCTAGTGACGATGTGAATCGTCACCGAGAGCTTTAACGAGATCATCCGCCCCCTGGCATGGAGCAATCGGTCATCGTAGTGACATTACCCATGCGTTTAAATCCACCTCCTCCGGGTCTGTTAAAAAATTACAAATAAAGGTGATGTTATTGTGTTGGTATTAAATTGTGATTACCCATTCCCTGGACCTTGTCCGCCTCTACCACTTCTCGAACCGTTTCCACTTCCACTAGAACTATTATCTAATCCAATGAGTGTTTTAAAACTGTAATGACGATTATATAAGTTTTGATGTATAAATTTGCTTTATAAACTTACAAAAAAATTACGAACGCTATAATTCCCCAAAAGAAACCAACAAGTCGTTGTATGCTCCATGGCGGAGCCTGTTCCACCTGTCCGTCTGAAAATATTTCGTTTAGTTTATTACATTTCATATTATAATTTAAGCTGTTAGTAATTTACGTTTCATGGTATAATTTAAGTAGTTAATAATTCATGTATAAATTAAAAACTTCGCATAAATAACGATGATTGGCAGATTTACAAATTAATACAAAACCAAAGTAATGTAATAAATAATAATAAATTGTTTGGCTACAAGAAAATCAATGAAACTTACTTGATATATACACCATTTTTGTTATTTAACTTTTATAATTTATACATTTTCCAAAATTTTTAAGTTCTTGTCGATTCACCCAATTTTTACGTCACATTTCCACGATTTCCACTTGTTTTGACCTTTTATAGGTTATATACCTGACGTCACACATCAGTCTTGTTATGATTCATGACAATATTGCAACGTTGCCGCTTACATAATTTATCATTAACAATTAATTATATGTAAATTTCTTAAGTCGTACTGCTATTCAAAAATTTAAAAAATGCTACGTGGCACATCCGGGAGAATCTGAAGGCGCTGAAGATGTCGTTGGAGGCAGCACTCTGCGTGCTGGACACCGTCGTTAGTGGTAGACGTGGAGTTCAAGAATCAGCGCCTGGAGGGTTTGTGGCCACCAGATGAACGGAGAAGAGTACCCCATCGTCTAGAGTCTAGAGAATGATCAGGAAGGCGATCGAGAAGACCAGCTATGGACGGTAAGAGAACACCAGGGCAACAGGAAGACGGCAACATGAAACGAATCATGAAGTTCATGCAGGTCAACCTGGTCAACCTAGTTAAGAGAAAAGGTGAACGTGCTCGTTCTTCAAAAGCCGTATCACACGCTTGGTCGAATTAGGGGTTGCTGGAAGAATCTTAGAATTTTTCAGAAACAAACCGCGAATCCAGGAGCGAGGATCGTTGTAGTAAATCCCAATCTAAAACGTGGTTCAGATAGGATGGCTAATGGCTAGGGATGGATGATGGATCAGAGATTTCGATATCTACGTAGTGTCGGCGTATTTTCAATATCGGGATGACATAGGAACGCAGCAGCGTTGGGGCGATAGAAAAACCAACGACAGGGATGAGAGGATGCAGGATTTTATGAAAGCAAATAGGCTCTGGCTGGTGAATGATCGGCGACAGTTGACCGATCTGACGTTAACCAAGGGTCCAGGTGCGTTTCAGGCGGTAGGCTGAAAGGTAGAGTTGCAGCAGCAGCGGGACGACACCAAGAGACCTTCTATACAAAGAGCGGTCTGGGAGAGGTGCAGGTTTTGACTTTGGAGGGGTACCTCGGTCTGCCCGTAGAGGGGCAGATCAAAGATAGGCAAGGGTAAGAGGATCGGGTTAGTGATCTAACGGGGGCGTTCAGCAGGGCATCTGAAGGTCTAGAAGTCAGCTAGTAAGATCCCCTGGTAGACGGCCGAGCTAACCAGGGAGAAAAGGTCTTACCGACTTTTCAGAGGGAGCGTCGCGTTGGGTACAGGGAGGAGCTTAGACGGGAGTACTTATCTGAGGCGTAGGAATACTTATCATTTCAAAATTAAGAAGGCGAAACAGAATAGTTGACGGGAATTTTTGATAGAAAAGAATCATTGGCAACACCGCCAAATAAACAAATTTCTAAAGACTGTGAGTAACATAACCTAACTTATTTTTAAATGTAAAAAGGAAATTAAAAACATTTAAAAATATAATTTACAAGAAGAAATGGCGCCAAGAAAACCTTGGAAAAAGAACCTGTATGAAAATCAAGAATATCCAGATAACTACACCGATGAAACGTTCCTGAAAGAACTTCAAGTAAATTTACACTTCAAACCGGTTTCGTTTTGGGAATGTGCTTGGGGTGCTTCTCTAGTTGTACACGAACTTTGCACAATAACAGCATTTGTCGTTATTTATGTGTACTTATACAACGAGTGGATAGATCCTAATTATATTTTTTATTGTACCAGCGCAGCGACGGTTATCGGTTTTGTAATATATCGCGTATATTTTAGTAGCGGAATAAAATTAATGTTAGGACACGATTTACGAACTGTATTAATATTTTTAGTATTTGGTCAGTTATTTTCGCCAGTTTTGCACACGCTGACTGATACTATTAGCACCGATACGATTTATACAATGACATTTTTAATGATGTTAATACATTTAATATTTTTCGATTATGGTGTTTCCGCTGCTGTGGCTTCAAACAGTTTGTCTTTAAGTGCGGCTGTGTTTGCATCGATATGTTTATCGTCACGTTTAGCATCGCCAAATCAAGCGTTTATTTTAATGACAGTATCGATAAAGTGTTTCGTATTGTTTCCTTTGTTAAGAAATAAAATTAAGAAATCATTTATAGTTACGTTATTATTGGTAGGTTTTGTAATATATATTTTATCAACATTTTCTTTATTAATGACTTCCGTGTTCGTTTGTACTATAATTTTTCTTAATATAATTTGTCCGTTATTATTTACAACATACCAAAGTTATAAGGATAATATTTACGGCCCTTGGGATGAAGCTGTAGTACAAGAAGTTGATAGAAACAACGAATAATCTTTAATTGTTTTTTTTAATCAAATACAAATTGTATGTGAACTATAAAAATAGTAAAATAAAACTAATACTTATAACAAAACTATTTTACTGGTACAAACTGAATTAATCGCTTGATCTTTCTTAATAATGTTTCTATAAACTGTTTTTGAACATCTGAGCTTCCCTGCAAACAATAAAAACAGAGTTAGAGTTGTTCTCGATACTTTAAGGTATTTCTTACCTGTGTCGTTTCCAACAATTGCCGGCTAAAACTGTCATTAAAGATCGATACCAAGCCTTGTTTTAAATTGCTGATGTCATCCGTAGATACCTTCCATGTTGCTTCGGATGCCGACGCTAATGTTACTGTAAATCATATGACAATAATAACAATTTATAAAAAATATTAAATATTAAGAGAGAAAAAGATGATAAGAATGCCGAAAGGAAGGCTGGAGAAGCATCTAACAACTAAATAATGAAAGGAATTGGCACAAACTGATTAAAAGTGATAAGAACAATAGAAGAAAAGACACCCTTGACTCCTACGAGTATGAGGAGGACAGGTTTAAGTAAGTAAGTAAATATTTACCATGCTACACTAATATAAAACTAATCAATGATTAAAAAACAAATAAATAAGATAAATATTTACCATTTAAATTAAAGGTGGAACTTAAATCCGGCGCTTCCGTTTGTCTAATCCTCGGAATAGCACGAAGCATATAATAATCAAGATGCGCCCATAATAAATACAATGCGTTGTTGATAATAAACGCACAATGATCGAATTCTTGTTGCTTCTTGTTAAATTTATCAGATATGAATTCGAGCGCATTTTCTCGTGCCGACGCAATATCGTACACTTGTTGCGATAACTTCATGAATTCTTTCAAATCCGCGCTACTCATTTCTGGAATTTCGTTCATTTTCCTTTGCAAGAAATTCAAGGTGGTTTTTTCCTCATGGTAATAATTAACAGCATTGATTAGATGTTGGACGACGACTCCGAGCGTTGGTGATTTTTCGGCGTGCATTGCCTGACTATTAAAGTTAAGCAAAGTATCACCCAAAGATGGTTGGAATACTACACAAACGCTTGAATGATCCACGTTGTTGCTGTCGATTAGGTTTCTTGCGTACGTAATTAGATTTGTTATAATTTGAAATACGCTTAATAATCGAACTGACGTTTGATAGGTCGCTTTGTCTTGCGGCGGATTAGTTAACAGCTCTCTTATTACATCGTTCGATAACAGAAACCTCGGTAGTAGGGCTAACATAAGTTTTTGGATACGATACAAATGACTTCGGTTGTCTTGAATGCTTTCGGTGCTTTGTAGCATGAAGCTCACATCGGAACTCGTGGTCCGGGCGATAATCGACGTTAATGCGGATAATTCCTCCAGGAAATTTTGTGATAACGAAGGACTTCCAGAACGTAGTATAAATTCAATGATATCCAAATGGCTTAGTAGGTAGTACATTATTTGTCCGACGGCAGAACAATTCTCCGAACTTAAACTTGTGACTATTGTGTTGCACAAATGCAAAGTCGGCAGGAAGATTTGTAAGTATCGACTTTCAACAGGCGGTATGAAATCCTCAAGAGCTTCGGGGGGTACCTGCGCTTGCTTTAATATTTCCGGGTGCAATTCTAAAACTTGCATGTTGCTCAGGCAGGATAAAAGGCGTTGTTCCAGCAGTAATTCCGCACCCACTCGCGTCGTTGCAAGCTGCGTAAGTAGCGATAATTTCGATACGTACAAGTACAACGGCCTTAAATTTTGAGGCACCGGTTCTAAAAGTGATTTAAGATCCTCGTCGCTGTTTAATATGCTTTCGATTATGTGCGTCAGGTATCCTCGACCTGCCATGTAAATTATCCAATTAATGTTTCCGCTTATGTTAATTAACATGCTGCAAGCTGACATGGCAAGCATTTTACTAACATCATGACCGCCGATACAATCGTGACAGACGAGCTCTATTAATTTTTCACCGAACGTTGCAAACACATCGGCGGGGACGTAAAACGACAACTGATCGTTTACAAGTTGTAGCCTGGAACTATCAAGGCGACTAACGAAAAAGCTACTGTCCACTTGTGCGTTTTTAACAGGTTTATCGAAGTGTATCAATCTTAAAAAGGTAACCAAAGAGGCGTACAGATTAATCTTCAAAGTTTGCGACGTTCCATCCGTACCCATGGCCCATTCTATGAGGTAATTCAAAATTAACCTGAGCGAATCCGCGTTTGCTTGTATGACACTCTTGGTAGCTTCGACGATTTCTGTTTTCTTCTGCGTTAATTGCTGTTTTTCCTTCAAGTGGCAGCGCCATATATTTTCCAGTAATATTAAAACGGCACTCGATAAGTAACCGGCAACTTCGGGGAGAAGATTTATTTTCGTTACCTTTTTACATATACTTTCCAGTAGGCAAATGTTTAAAATTTGTTGCTCGGTCGTTGACAACACCTGGAACGGCATGTACACCGCGAATACCTCCACAACTTGCCTCCATGCGTCTACAAACCGAACGATTGCCGCAGCGGCGTTTCGGGTGTTATTTATGTTTAAAGCGTGTAAAAGCACTTTTTGAATTTCTTGCATGATCGCTTGCCGTTGTCCAATGGCAGCGTTCGCATGTAATGAGCCGATTTCATCGATTAAAGTGTGATGCAATTTTCGAATATCGATTAATTTCGATGTCGAATCCGCCTGGCAATTGTTCAATAAGGTATCCAAAACATTAGAATCAAAATATTCCCATTTAGGCGTAAGCACTTCCTCTATGTTCAATTCAAACTTGGTTATTAATTTTAAAAGCAATCTTTCTCCTTTTAAATTTTCCAAAGGAAACACGCTCGTCGATTCGTCGACTTTCAACGAACTACCTTTACGAATGATCGAGAACATATCCAGCGGTATGTCGCGAACTGGCTCGGGTAAACCGACGAGCAAAGTGCTTAACTGCTGCAAATAAAATATCTGACTTCCGCTGCAGATTATTTTTAACTCGATTGCGATCGTTTTCAACAACCAGGACAATTGATTAAGTTGAGATACACCATCGTTGGCGCTTTCAGCGCAGAAACGTAAATGCTCCTGGAAAAACTTCTGATTTTGCCTGACGAACCTTAAAACCGGCTCAGACGTTTTATAATTGGCACAAAGCAAATATAGCATGTGATATGCCGATTCCAATAACGATGCCGGCGGTGTGTGGATTTCCTTCTTGACAGCGCACTTCAAAATAGTAAAGATGGAATGAAGACAAGTTCTCGGGAAGTCTAGAACTCCCGGATGTTGAAATACGGTTTGCGAAACATCGTGTTTTAAATCGAAGCCGAGTAGAAAGTGGCTCAAGTTAGGGGCACTGTAAGTTAAACACTGTTTTAGTAACTTTAAAATGTGTTCTTTAATGGTCGTAGTTAGTTCGCCGTCCTCTCTACTTCCGGTGGCGTCTAAACATTCGACGAAACCGCTTCGAATTAATTTACAATCTTTATCATTCGATAGTAGTATGTTTAGGTATTGCGAGTGCAAGCTCGGCGAGCTTGTTATGTGTGTCAGAATTCTAGCTGCAACGAGCGCGTGTTTTGGGAGTAAATATTGGTAACCGATGTATTTCGAGATGTTTAAACAATGATCGGGTTGGCCGGTGCGTGGATTGATGATCAACAACAATTTGTTCAAGTTCGTTAAAAGTATGGGGTTCGACGACATCGATAACAGATTACAAAATGTACTTTGCAAAATCTGTGCCCTTTCCAGTATATTTAAACACCTTAACGTGCTATCTTCCACGTACGATTGACCAGAGAAGGATATAAACTGCTGGAAGTATTTACTACCTTCTTCTATGATGAACAAAATTAAGTTTAAGAACTCAGATTTCGAGTTTAACTGCAACATCAAATGGAAACCGGGTGGTGGATTAAATTCGTTCGGTTTATTAGTGTTAGAAAAGTCAGAAGGTTGTGGTTCGTACTGCGTTAAAAATTTGTCAAGCAGTTTCAAGCACATCGAGCTTAAAAGCCAACGTTCGTCGGCGGACTTGTACGATCGTGAATTAAACCTGAGAAATACGGAGTTTACTATGAATGTTAAGTAAGGATCGAAACCTGGCTTCCTCGGTCCCGCCCCTAAAGTTCTTGGAATTCCAGAATCAGTAAGTACATCCAATAGTTTTAATAACGAACGTGTAAGCGGATATTCTTCCATTCGAGACTCGATTTCATCCAGTTCCGTTTGTATACCTCTCGATTGATAACTAGATGTTGAAGGAATGGTTACTAATATCTGCGACGATTCGACGTTGTTCCACATTTGAGCTGCCGTTTCTGGCGATTTTGACAAAGCGGCTAAAGTTAGTAGTAAATCTGCTTTGATCGTTATCGGTATCGAACAACCCACTAAACCTAAGAGTATGGTTAAAGGAGCCCAGCCCGGATGTTCGCACAGTGCCAAACGTGAAAAATCGTCGTACTCGGCGATGGTTCTTATAAGTTTTAAAACAGCGTGAAGTCCATCGATTTCTTGTGGTGTTATACCTTTGGGATGAACACCACGCCGGTACACTGTGTCAGTTGTGGGCGTTTCTTGCTTTAGGTTATTGTAATATTGATTAAAAGACATGAAGAAATGGTCCCACGATACGGTATTGGTATAACCAGGGCCGGCCTGTTTCAGCATGTTAAAGCAATGACGTGCTGCTTGTTGGCTTGTCGATAAGCTACTCAACATGTTGATAAAAGGGACGAAGAGTGAAGACGGAACTAAATCCCCGGCGAGTTTTATAAACTTAAATAAAGAGACCGATCTTGGTGGTACTCGGTATGCGTATGATTCTTGTGGTGTACTTTCAATAGGGCACCAGTAATCCAAGGAATAATGTAGGTTAAGAGGATCTTTGGCGTAAAACTTTGTGATTACTTGCATGAAGTGTTCGAAATGTCGTGGCAAGTTCGTGGGTGGTTCTAGGCCTTCATGAACGTACACTTGCATCATCCGAGCTGTTTCGTCGGCTTTGATGCGCAACTCTTTAACTTTAGCGAACATCTGTACTATGAAGTCTGAGAAAAGGTAATGAATACGTCTTAACAGAATTTCATCAGTGTATAACGTCTCGTTACTTAAAAGCTTGTGATTTAAAAATTCAAAAACTTTCATGTCTATCGCTGCACATAGAAAATTAACTTCTTTATCTATGGCGATCTGTAATTCCGCAGATTGTGGTACAAGACGTAGACATGCGACGGTTATAGCAAGGCCAAACGTGGCAGTAGCTTGCAATCCTTCGTTGACCCATTTCGGTTTAGATGATGAAAATTCAGCACATATAGTTGGCACATATTCTTTGTCCGATAATATGGGCAAATTCTGAACTACATCTTCACCGTCTTCCCTAATGTGAAGAATACTTAAATCCATCGCGGATAAAAGCGCCATTATAAGATAAAAAGTAACATTGTCGATGTTACCTGTTGCATCTTCTTCCATTTTTAATTGACGTAGAAAATTAAGGAGGCCTAACGTTGGTTCTTTCGGCAACCCGCATTGCGCAGACCAAAGAAAAACTACTTCAGCTAAACACTGTCGAATATCATTAAACAAATCGATAACCTGCCTTCTGTGCCTTGGGCCTCCTAATGCAACGTTTTCCTGTAACTTCTCGAGCTCCTTACTTAAATCTAAAGTTCTTAACAGTTCAAATATTCTACTAAATAATCCATTTTCAACTAATTGGTCTGTGAACGAAGTCACAAAATTTTCAATTTCTTGTGAAACATTGATGCTCCATGAAACGCCTTTTCTTGCTTGAACTAATAACCGAAGTGACGATACTATACATTTACGTCCATCGTAATACAACAAAACAGCAACCAGGCCTCTAGGTAAACCGTAATAATACGGCATTTGTAATTGCGCCGTACATAAAAGATCTAACGCGACAAATTCATTGAGGTCATACATATCCGATAGGATGATCGCTTCTTGATATAAATCTCTGGAAAGAACTTGGTGACCAATTTCTCTGACTGTGATTCCATCCTCCATTCCTTTCTTGAGCTCTTCTCGACTTTTTGCATTTTTTGGCTAAAATATCGATATTATTTAGCTACTATTAAAAATAAATCTATATTAACAGTGTAGGGTAAATTTTTCATAACAGACTAAATTACAAAATGCTGTTTACACAGATTACATAAATAAGGTTAGGTATCTGTCCGATGCTCTAAAACGCATTAAAGAATAGTTACTCAATGAGGTAATGAATAATTCTTACCGGATTTTGTAGAAGGGCAAAGAAATTTTGCTTATGTCTTCGTAAGATATTCTCAAACTCAGCAAGATTAGCCTTTTGGCCTTCTTCGCATAAATAATAGTTTATGGTTCGGTATAGATCTTTATAAGGAGTCCATAGATCTTCTGACTTATTTCCTCCTAAAATATCGTAATTAGCTGTTAATTGTTCATTGAATTTTGAAATTTTATTACCTTCCGTCATGTTTACACTATTTTACACAACATTAACACACTGCTTTTAAGGTTAGGATCCGTTAACCGGGCAACTGGATTTAATTCACGAATGCCAACTTTACAAGTTTGTTGCTGAAGCTTTATGTAAAGTTTGGGTGTATTTAGTTTTTATATCTGCTTGAATAATACTCGATAACTGATAAGAATGTAACTTGTATTAGTTAACAAACGATTTGACCTTATTAAATATTTTGAAAAAATATTTTAAAATGAAATTTTCCACAAAAAATTATGTTAAGTTGGTACTCCTAACAATGGGCACAACAATAGCTGATTATTCAGAATTTTTTATTCTGTAATCACATTTCTTTTAACTACTGTTAAAAACTGTGCACTTGAATGACAAAGAATACTTTAATGAGACAATAATACAGTAAGGTAGATCCTTCCACTTACGGTTGAAGAAGTGAGTAATGAAAAACGATTTCGACTCATGCCTTGCTAATAATTTGCTAAGTTTTGGAGACATTAAAAATCAATACTATACATACCTATTAATTATCTAAGAATTTATTTAAAGAACATAAACGGTTCACAAATTATTAAAAAAGTTAAACAAGGTTTACCATGGAACCAGTTCTATGGGCCTCAGAATTTTTTTTTAATCAATAAAGGAAGATTACCTGTAAGATATTTGTGCAAAATGTAGTCTTCTTCTCAAGGGATATTTTTTAGGTCCCGAATAACATTTAATATTTGAATTTTTCATACATCTACGAACTATCGATTCCAAGTTGGGAAAATTTACTTCTTGGACAGCTGTTTTGTATGAGTTTTTGAACTGTCAGGGACTAAGGGCCTTCGCTTTGGTTTGTACATCATAATAAAATGAAAAGTTGAGGAAAGAATGTGGCTGCTGCGCAGGCTCTGCCGGAATAAATGGGGAGTGATAGAAGAATAGCACCTTTCAAAAAAATCAGGGTTCAGCTGGCCCGGCTGATAGCACCTTGTAAGCCAGGGTATGGCCCACTTGTCTCAAGATAACAGGGCCCTTGCAGCTGGGCTAATCAGCCACGCATTGCAATGATCATTCGGAGAATGAGAATAAGCCTTGAAAATGGACGGATTACTGGAAAACGGACTCAGTGTGAAACAAGAACGAGAATAGGAAGTGGAATATTAGAGAGCTAAATTTGTAGTGAAAATGGTCAAATATAAAATGGAGATACTGGGCATAAGCGAAGTAAAGAGGAGAGGCAACGGAAGACAAATGTTAGTACAAGGATCTCTTATACTCCGGACTTACTGCCGACCGCTCCTCGCCACCCACGGGAACCTCCAACCGAACACCAGCCATCTGTCACAATTCCCACAATAGGAAACTGGAACTTACAAGCAATACAAATGCAGTGCCTTATATATTGTAATAAAGCGCAATATTGTGCAAGTTATTTGTGAAAAGATCGCGCATTAACATAGTTAATCACTCCGGAAATAACGACCCGAAAAATATGCACATTCAGGCTTCTACAATGCACCTGCAATGCAATGTGGTGTAAATAAATAGCTGTAATTACTCATCCTTTATGCTTACTAAGCCGCATTATTCAACACATCTGAATCATATCTGTACATAACTGGGTCATTATTAGAGGGAGAGGTGGGAATGATTTATATAAAAGTCGAAGCTCCAGTCTGTGTATCGCGTTGCATTCCACGTGCAGCATGTTCCCTAAGGTCTTAATGTAAGATACTTTTTGTTTCGTGACTTGTTAATTGTGATAATTATTGTTCTCTCAACTTGTTTGAAGATCAATGTGAAGATTATAATGAGTATTATTCAATCTGTTAATGTAATTTTATGTTAGTTGAACTTCTGGTATTTATTTAAAAACCTCTCGCAAGCAAAACCCCTAGTGGCGTAGCTGGACGATAAGATCCACTACGTTACAATATGCGGATGATATAGTATTACTAGCGGACTCACCCGGAAAGCTGTAGCAAGCACTCAGTAAATAGAGTAGAGTAATTGAAAGATGCGGAATGAGGATAAATACAGATAAGAGCAAACTAATGAGCATAGCATGAAAGCACACAAATTACACATAATCGAAAAAAGCTTAAATGTGTTGAAAATTATGAGTATCTAGGAATAATAATAAATAGCACCGGAACATCAGAACAAGAGATCCCCAATAGAATGGAAAAGAAACTGCATAAGAAAATAGGTTTAAAATCACTAATTCATGAAGGAGAGAATCGACAGCTGAAATGGTACGGAAATGAGCGAGAATAGAGACCCTAGACGAGCATTGGAAGCAAGTCCCGAAGGAAAACGAGGAAGAGCAAGGCCATGGGAAAGAAACTGTAACCAGCTCCAAAAATGAATAGAGGACCCGACGCTCTGAAAGGGCAAATTAGTGATAAAAAAGTTGAATTTTAAAAAATGTAACTTTTACTTGAAATAGTTGAACAATTCGACCCTTGTAATTAGAAATAAAATGATAAAAATCAACGAATATGCAACAGGTGTAATATTATAATGTATGATTAAGTGCTTGACAGTGCTACAGATATATTTTATTTGAATTTATGCCGATTAAACGACCGCTAATAATACTGATAAAAAATGAACGAATAACAAACAATTTTGTAGTACTTGTCGAGTACAATTCTAAAAACTACTAAAAACCAATGATATATTGACATAATGATAATAAACATTAAACAGATGGCCGCCTTTGAATACATCCATTAAATGACAAAGCTCTGATAATCGAACTCTAGAAGCTAATTATGCAAATATACAAAATCAGTTAGATATCTCACTATTGCTGTACCTATACATAAAACACTCTCCCTTCGGTTTTTTTCTTAGTCAGATTCTTCGTGAACTACAAACTTTTTAAAATGTGTAGTGATAAGAAAAAGATTCGAGCGTTTTATTGGTATTTTAGACCAATAGCTCTATCGGCTAAACTTTTCGGTGTATTACCGTTGCAAAATCTCCATTGCAGTGATGGTTCGAAGATTTATTTTCGTTATCTAAGCATATCACATCTTTACAGCACTTGTGTCTTTTTTACAGTGATATTTCTTTTTCACTTTTATTCCGGATGGCAATTTAATTCTTTCGAAGAGGATAATGCAATTGTTTGGAAAATTATAGTGGTGTATGTGATGATATTTCGATCTTCAATATGTTTTTTATTTTGCGTCCACCATTCCAAAAAATTGCCGAATTTATTTCGAACACTGGAATTGTTCGAAAAGAAAAAATATCACTTGTTAGAAATGAATGAAAGCAAACTAAAAAAATTCTTACAAAGATGTTTACTTCCGTTCTTCTACGGAATATTTTATATGGGTGTATCTTATATTGAATTGAATTTTTTCATTAAACAAGTTATATCAAGCAAAATACGAGACAAAGAACAAGGATCTATTGCGGCAATTATTTTTGGTATTTTAGGAGACTGGCAAATCATGCCGTTACTTTTGTACATTTATTTTGCATATACAATAAAATACAATTTTCGTTACTTAAATCAAGTTATGGCAAGCTACGTCAAGATGGAAAATGTATGTGATGAAAACGTCGTGTACGATCCAGCCTTATTCAAAATGATACCAAACATTCGAAGTTTACATGCATTATTATCTGCTGCTGTAAATCATTTAAGCGACAGTTACGGAAGCTTTATGGCAATCGATCAATTCTGCATTAACATCATGTTCGTTGTTAATTTTTACGTTTACTTCTTCATCAGCAATTACGGCGATTTTCATCTTTTACTGTGCACTGCGATAAATGCCTTATTGGTATTAACTGTTATTTTGGTTTCACACGAAGTAAAAGATGAGGTCAGTATATATTTAACGTCTAATTTGTGTGTGATTAATTAAGATGTTTCAGGGAATTAAAATATTGGATTCCCTGCAAAGCATTCGTCTTTCAGCAGTGGATAAACAAAGTCAACGAGAGGTAAGTTTACGATTATTTGTTTTCATAGAACGGTAGTTCGTGCGATGTATTTTATACACTGTTTAAAAATAGGAGACTTGAGCTGCTTTCATTCAGTCTTAATTAATTTGTTTTAATGTCGCATCAAACACACAAACTCTGGGTTTTAATAAGAAACCTGTGGACGCACTACTTTTAAATCAAGCTACGCCTTTTAAGAATTATAAAGCAGACGTAACGTCAGAGTATTATTCCAACTCGCAACTATCATGGAGTTTTGTAAACACCACAATGCTAAATGTAAATATTCCGACGCTGCTTACTAAATCCAGGCTTGGGATAGAAAGGATAGCCATACACCTTCCGCACCGCCCTTGCTGCGGCGCTGCATACATCCAATGCCTGCATTCACCAAGGACATAGTATAATTCATTGGAAAACAATTGTGTCGTTTACAACGTGCAATAAAATTTCCAATATAATTTAGCTTTGCTTTTTATACAATTATTAATGTACGACATTTTATTCTGGGAGAAGCTTTAGACTGTCTTGTTGCGAATACTTTTAAATAACTTTTTTTGTAGATTCAAATATTCATGAGCCAGTTAACTTCCCGTCCGATAGAGATATCTGCAGCTGGTTATTTCGTTATGGATCGGAACCAGATACCTTCTGTAAGTTAAACATTTAATATTAAGTTATAATGCAAAAACACAAATATTAAGATATAAATCAACTTATATTATTAAACATTGATACACGAAGTATTTACCTACCTCAGATTAATTTGCAAAATCATACCAACCATTTATCAATGCAAATAAAATATATTGACTACTACAAAATAATATTACAGTATTAAAACACTAAGTAGGTACAAAAATTATATAGCAGTTAATACCCTGATGCGATCCTGCTATGAATAAATTAAAAAAATATAATAAAATTCAACATTCGTAAGCAACTTGCACTTGCACTTCAATCGTATTCACCGAGAACCTAGCAATAACTTAAAATTTGTAGATATAAATCTCTTGTTGTTTGCATTATTGCCAGATTTTAGATGAATACGGACTGAGTAAGTATAAATCAAGAACCTATGACATTTCCTACAGATTTTATTTTAATTTGGAATACATTTGACATTCCTAAATATTTTATATTTATCATAGAGCATTTGTTGCAAAAAGTGCCAATAAGCCTCCAAGTTTAGTATCAGCAAAAAACGACGAACAAACTATTGTTTAAATTTTTTCCTCTGAAGTACATTACAGTTATGTTTATATCCTAAATTAAAATAAAAATCATCAAATGCAAGTGCTTTATTGCTAAAATTTCATGTTGCGAGACTTATTCTAATGTCTTTCTGTGCCTCTCCATGGTTAAATTTTATTTTAAATATATTCAAAATATACACGTCGTAACATAACATAAAAAAATAATTTTTCTACTTAATATCATTTGTTTTTAATCATGTAATCTTCGTTTGTATTCGTATGTGCTGCAAAATATAAAATCGAACTGTGAACTACATACTGTCGGCACGAATTATGCCAATTAATTTTAATAAATTAACAAAGTAGTGCCATGAAACGAATTAAACGAAACATATAAATAAAGCATGTGATTGTATCCGAAGTTCCTAACGCATTACCAGTTTTTCTGCCTTTTTAATATTAATACATTCGACATTAAAAAATAAATAGTCTTACAAAACAGGAACATTTACAAACAGAAATAATGTACAGTATAATATAAAAGTAACGCAGATAAGCTTCATGGTTATGTGTAACAGGTAGTTTTACAACATTTAACGTAACAATATAGAATTATAAAAGGCCAATTTTAAAACTTCCACATTTCACAGCTTTGCTGGCAAACTAACTGGTTAAATCATTTTTTATTTTAACAGTAAAAGGTTTTATTAATTTTACTGTGGTACATAATTTGCAGTTAAACTAACCTTCGTTTTATCCTCTTGTCATGCACGAGTAATAGAATAAAATTAACAATATTTTAATTAATAGTTCTACAATGTGTTAAAAAGCAATATAAATAATAAATATGATTATTTTATTTATAATAGGTTAAAATTCTATATACTAAAAAAAATATTATAAATAATAGTGTGCTCTAAATTTGTCACTTAAATTGCAGGATACTTAAAAATAGACCTAAATTTAGGGCGTCTTATTTTGTTAGCGATCACATTCTACTAAAGCTTTTCATATTATTCAATAATTAACTACTTATTTAAAGAAAAACTATCACAAATGGCAAAAACTTACCGATGTTAGTCTATTTATAATAGGGATTAAACAGTAGGCACTCTACCTCCTTGTAAAAAGTAAAGTAATCTCCTAATACGAGATCTTCGTCGTTTGGGTTTTGGTCGCTGTCGATACCATCTCACACAAAAATACAGTAACAAGCATAACAAACACACCAACAAAATTGTTGTAATTTCCAGGCCTTCGTCTGGATCTGGAGGAAGTTCGGGTTGTTTATTACGCCAACCAAATAAATCATCGATGTTAGCATCCTGATATGACATATCTGGAATGTATTACTCTATAGTTACATTGTAGTATGGTTCTAGAAACGTTTTTTATGAAATGATATCGGTGACAAATTTATGAAGTAATAATGAATCAAATTTATTAATAATTATTCGTGTAATACATAAGCAAAATAAGAGAACAAATTGATGATTAAAGATGAGGCGTTATTTGAATAAAAGCTGAAGCGAGAGAGAGAGAGAGAGAGAGAGAGAGAGAGATAATTAATAAAACAGTAAATAAAACAGAATGGTATATTAAAACACAAGCTACAGAAGGCAACCTTTTAGTGCACGAGTCCGAAATTGGGAGTGGCCAAAGGGACGAGTGCTCGAATGCCTGCTGTAACGAGTATTTTATACGATTTTCTCTGTTTCGGCTTCCATTTACATTATTTATTTATGTTTATTTTTATATTATTATTATATTATATATTATAAAAATACTTGACAATTTCCAATTGGGGAAATTTTGGTAAATAGTTAGGTTGGTAATAACGATTTTTGCTTGACAGTTGACAGAAGTTTGACATTTTTGTTGCCTTGCAACGAATGGTCGCCTTGGTATTTTGTATATTATTTGATACAGTAAAATATCACCAATTTCTGACAACAAAATGTCACCAAAAATCGTTTAAGAATGAAGTTCATTTTAATGTCGAAACAGAGAAAACGTTTTATAACGAACAAATCAATCATTAAATATGTGACGTTGCCCAAGCAAAAGCTAAAGAAAGTGAAAGGGAGGAAAGGACAGCGAGAGAGAAAGAAAGCGAGATATAATTAAGAAAATAGAAGCCAGAGTGTCGTAGTGGTAGAGCGTCATGCTAGTCCCACCGGGCAGGATTTTCCTGCAGTCTGAAGGTCAGTATCGAGCCTTGGTGAACATTCGTCATTGGGCACCTAATTAACGACGCTCTCCTCTGACTACAAGCCTAAGAGGTAGAGTAACAAGGTCCTACACAACACACATGATGTAGTATGTAGGTATTAAACAGGGCACCAATCACATAAGCCATAGAGACAGGCTGGGTTGTGATTAACGCACGAGCCTCGACATCGTAAGGTATAAGAGGTTATAGATAATACATACAATTATCAAAATAGAAAAAGGGAAAGTTAGACACAGAAAAGGATAACAATTAAAAGAAAGGGAAATTACAGGTGGACTTGGATCTCACCTGATGGGCAGTATAAAAATGTAATTATGTATTATCAAATAAAAGACAAAGAATAACATATATTTCTGTACCTACTAAATCAATTCGTATTTGACTCTGACCACAGACTAGTGAGATTGACATTAAAAATTGATAATGCAACGGAAAGATACCAAATAGTAAAAGCTAGAATAATACAACCAAACTGCAATTTACAATTATTACCTAGAACAACACCTTGAAGAGGAAACAAAAAATGCAACTGAGGAAGTACAACCCCATATATGATATCCTTGAAACACAGCTACAACAAGCAAGAAAAGATTTACAGGGCAGCAACAAACCTAACCTTCAAAGGACTGTGCTATCAGAAGAAACCAAAAAGGTAATCAAAACAGGGAAGAATTAAAGAAGAACAGAAACAAAATCCCTCAAGCAAAAATCAAATATGCAGAGAATACAACAAATTAACAAAAAGGCAGATTCAAAATGAGAGACGGAAAAATGAAGAAAAGATAATAATAAAACAAGAAAAAACCTTGATACAAGGATTAACAAATCTTAAGGACACCAAAGTACATAAACGGGATGAAATTCTTCAAACAGTTACAAAATACTGTACAAAGCTCTATACTAGTGAAATAAAAACTGTGGCAACTGATCAACCCAAATGCAACCAATCATCTATCCATCTTTTTCTGGGTCTCCCAACCGTCCTCCTTCCTTCTGGTTTACCTGTAAATAATTTCTTGGTAACACATGTATCACGCATCCTTTCTATATGCCCCAGTCATCGCAGTCTAGCTCTTTTTATCTCGGTAACTAGATCAGTCGTCGGATATGTATTATACAGTTCTTGGTTAGTTCTAATTCTTCTTTCCCTTGCACCCTTTATGGGTCCATATATCATTCTAAGAATTTTCTTTTCCCATATGTCAAGTGTTTTCATCACTCCATACTGGGTGAATCACTGATCTATAGAGCAATATTTTGGTTTTCTGGGATACTTCTGATGATCTCAATAGGTTCTGAAAAGCATAATAGCATCGGTTGGCCGCTGCCTGTCGTGCTTTAATCTCTCCTTGTTTGTTTTAATTCTTTATCTATTTTCATCATCTGCCCCGGTATCAGCATTGTTTTTATATTCCATGTTGCTACTTTCATTATCTTTTTGATTTTGTCTTTACTTTTCCTTCTTGTATCCGTTGGTTTATTCGTCATCTTTTCGGTCACTTCTCCTTCTTCAATATCAGTTTTGTGATTGTTGTATAGTCTTCTCTACTTTACGATGTTGAAGCTTTTTTCCTTTCTTGCTCCCTTCATACAGTTGATTATTTATTATTAGTTTCTGGTATCCAATTTTTATTTTACTTCCTCTATTGTTTTCCTTTCATTCTTCGTTAAATCATTTTTTATATAAATTTTCTTTCCTTTCGGTTTCTTTTTGTTGGTCATTATGCTCATCTTTTGCTTGAAAGTCTCAACTGTGGCCACATTAATTTCCGTTTCTGGTGTGCTTCCTACCTTGCATGCTTCTTTTACGTTTGCTTGCACTTCTATTTCATTATTTAAGAATTCTTTCGTCCTTACATCACTAAATGCCAGACCTTTTATTACTATGTTGTTTTTCTTTTTTAATTCTTTCATTTCTTTTTTTAGTTGTTCTAGTTTTTTGTTTTCTTGAAACCCTTTGTTCAGGTCCCGAGTTGCGGTAGTTAGGTACCCCAGTAGAGTGCGATCACGCGAGTTAAGCTTCGTTGCCTCGTTGAATGGGTTAACATGGCACCTCCATCCCACATGGTGAGAGTGAGAGAGTAGGACAATTAGATAAGACACAGTGGGTGGGCAGATGAAAGGAATAAATCTCTTGTCTCATAGATCTGATTTCTTTTATATCAGTTCAGCATTGCTCTCCTCTTCTGTTATAATTATCATCTGTCGATTCACCTTCGCTCGTCATTTTTCCTGTCGCTTCTCTACTGGCAGTATTTGACTGTTTATGCCGGATTTTTGACTCTTATCAGCATTCGTAATTTAGGAAATATTGTTCCTACTTTATTCCACTCAGTTCTGTATATCACTGCACTTCAGTTAATTGTCACTTTTTATCAACAACTTTAAATTCCTGTTATTTAGCAAATAAATCACTTAAAATATAGTTACCTTTTCGCCAAACAAGCATAATTATACATTTAATAAAACGTAAAATTTACTCACGAAAATCCTGTTTTGTTAACCTTTAAACCTTAAAGCTAAATTTTGGAAATTCAATAAAGAACATTAAACTCAGTACAATAAAAAACAGTGTAAATTTACCTCTTAATTCGTTGTCAACATTTAAAATGGGGACAACATCTTCAGAGACGGCTAGTAATTTCTGAGGTTGATACAAGTTGGTAGACGCTGAAACGTTTAAAGGCACTGGTTGAGTCCATATCAGGTGAGGACACTGGGGTAGTGCTCTAGCTTGTGATTCACCTAGATGACCTTCTAGAACTTTCGAATATCTATACAATCGATTTCCTTCCATTCTTTGTGGAACTTCAGTATCAACTTGTAGAGATTTGTCTTTCATTTCGTTATGCTTAAATATCGAAGGTAAATGTGATGTCGCTGTAAATTCCAAAATAGCATCCAACATCCAATAGCACGCTTTCTCGAGGTGACTCGCATCCAAACAATTCGAATCACCGTACACTACAATACGACCGCTTTTCTCCGTTGCTTTGCTTTGCAACAAACCGAGAATTGGCACTAAGTATTTTTTATCTGCTTCACCTGATATTCCGGCAACCTAAATAAACTACATATAGTAATAGTTTTTAACCTCGAAAACAACTTACTTGAAAAGCTTGATCTTTCAAATGTCTGGCGACCAACAACCCATTCTCGGGAAACTTAGCGATGTTAGTACCTGAAGCATAATACATCTCGTGATCTCCTAGTTTAAATTCTCCTTCGAATACCCTATCCCCAAATTCAATGCCCCACGAGGCTAAAAGATCGTTTAAAGCCGGTACATTTGCGCCCCCTGTATCGGGCATCCACCACTGCCTAGTGTTTTCATCGTAAAATTTCACCTTTTTCATAACCGTAATATTATACCAGTCTGCAAATACGATAACTGATAACCCCGAATCGACGTCACGTTTTAACTTTGACACTTCTTCCGGGAAAAATTCTTCTTCGGGATCGACAATTAAAAGTGTACCGTAATGTGATGCATCGAAACATGTAAACGGCGAACCTGAAAGTTATCGTTTAAGCTTTCGTTGCGTGTTTGTTTTACTTGTTTTACCTAAAACTTCGATATAATAACCAGCATTTCGTAGGTTTTGATACATGTCCTTGAAATTGGTGTGAATGTGATCACCGTTCCAATCTAACGGATCGTTTTTTACCTTTAGATTATCCCTTGGAAAATATCCAGGTGGATAGCGAAGGTTATGATATTGGTCCCACAGAATTCGTTTATGTCGTGGTGGTGTTGGGATAATTTTTGTACTAAAAATTTCTATAAGTTAATATGAAGCAAGTTTAAAATAGACCTTACCGAATGGGTAACGTCACTGTACTTTGTCGCGGTTCCTCTTCACCTTTTGCAGGAGGTGATTCAACAGTTAAAGTGATATGTCCTTGAGCGAAACCTTCATACGTGGCACCTTCAGCACTCACGGAAAAACTAATAGCAAGCCAACCCGACCACGGCCAAAGAAATTCGGAATACGACAAAGCCACATCTAATAACTGTCCTTGTTGAGGACTGTACGGATGCCACTGTGGCTTACCAACGATATGCCCCGAAACATCCAAGCCATTTAGTATTGTGACGTTTACAATAACCGGAAGTGCACCGTAATACAACGGTTGAGTGCAGTACGGCCACATATACGGACATTCGCTTAGGTCTATATAACTAGGGCTTAAACTCGCCTACAAATTAATTCATTTATTAAAATTGTACCTACAAATAGAGACACACTTTTCACCTGTGGTTTATAACTACTTAATATCTGATATGCTTTAATTAAATTTAATTTTCCGTGTCCTTGTTCGAACATGTTCACACCGGGAAGTCTGCGTGCTGAAGCCATTAAGGCTTGCTTCATGCTGGCGGGGTTTATAACTTCACTGCGATGTAGAACACCGCTGGCTAATAACGTGACAGCGCCTGCTACGACTGGAGATGCCACGCTAGTACCAGATAGAGAGCGACAACCACCATTAATATTCGATCCACGAACAGCCGATCCAAATGTTACTATATCCGGCTTTATTCTTCCGTAACCTTCAATGTAATAAGAAAATTAGACGAAAAAATAACGTTTCGGACTGAAGAATTAAATCACCTTGAGGTAGTTCCCAAGTTGTCATTCCTCGAGATGAAAATTTAGCAATTTGATCTTCGAAATTAATACCACCAACACCAATAACATCCATTTGATCAGCTGGATTATTCAGAGTACCATACAGCGGACCATCGTTACCAATCGCAGACACCATTATAACACCGTTGGCGGTTAATTCCCATACTTTATCGACAAACGGATAATCTTTAAAATCAGGTCCTCCGATACTCAAATTAAGCACATTGATTTTCTTTAAAATTGCATAATTAAAAGCATCCAAAAACCAGGAGGTATAGGAAACCTGGTTATTTGTGAAAACTCTAAATATGTGCAGCTCAGAATCAGGCGCAAAACCTAAACAATCTTTACTTGAGGCAATAACACCGGCAACGAATGTTCCATGGCCGAGACCATCGTCTAAAGTTTTTTCGTTAGTCCAATTCGTTCGTTCCTTTATCTTGCGAAAATGCGGATGTGTTTTGGACAATCCCGTATCGAAAACCGCGACTTTTATGCCTTTCCCTGTAATCCCCATATTCCATAGTGCATCAGCTTGTAAGACGGACGTAATTTGCCTTGGAATTGCTCTTAATAATCTTCGACTAGTATGACGGCCAGTTGCTTGCCAAAATTGGTTATTCTGAATTCGGCGTAATCGCCATCCATTACAACCTACACCCACGCAATTAACAGGCTGTAAGTAATCATCCGTATTAATGAATTTTAACGTTCTTAAAACCATTCGTTGAGCTGTTACACGTTTAACTGATGGATGGTCATTTAACGCATCAACACCGGCAAGTATATCGGGATCTTCTAATATTACTACATCGAAATCGCTAGGATAATCGCTTGCTGGATTTTCTCTTGCTAGAATCCTCCATTTTCGAATACCGGAAGAATTTAATGCAGCGTTGATGTAACTTGCTCGAGCATTATTTTTGTAGTAGCCGTTAAATGTTACGATGTATTCATTTTCAACTATTTTCGAGGTATATTCAACCTCTACCTTTTCGGTTGATGTGAGATTGCAACACAATGGAGACTCAAGATTGTCTTCCACTGAGTTATTATTGTCCGGTACTTCATTACAACTGGTTAAATAATTTGAGCAAATAACAACACATAGAAATAAGCATGTACACAGCCTCATTTCAAAATTGATCAGTTGTCGTTACTTTATTTTGCGTCTTCTACGATTCATTTTTGCTGATCATGAATTTTGTAATTACAGCATTAAAATCTTACTGTCATTGTACGGCCAGGTTATTAAAATTATCAAAATAAAACATTTTCATTCACGCTTCCTTAGTATTTTAAGAAAAATAAACCTGATTCACATACATACGAACTTTGACATTTCGTCAATTTTCGTGTCATTAACTTTTGACAGTTAGTTAATTTGATTGTGGCTAAGTGTACGCTGACGGAAGTTTTCTGACGGTAGTGGTTAATGCTAGTTAATAAATACAAGGATTAAGGATTATCCTAGAATTTTCAACTTTTTTATTTTAAATTTGTATTCCAGATTCTTTCTTCAGTGGCAACGTATTTTATAGCTCTCGTGCAATTTGCATCACAAATATCTCCATACGCAAATACCACTGATTACCAGAACACTACATAATTTTAACTTAAATTAAAATAAAATACACATGTTTATTAAAAATGTATGTAATGTTCTTATGTAACTACTTAATAAAATACATTATACAATAAGTTATCACAATAAATAGTGTTCCGTCAAGTTCTTAAATTACCTACTATAAACTTGTATTGTACATTAATTCATCATCTTCAGTGAGTGATGATACAAAGTAAGTAGGTACGTTTTCTCCTTTACCTTTCACAAATATGTAATCTCTAAATTTACATTTAATACCATTTGCTTCCAATACTTCCGCGGTCTCTTTTGTTACTTGTATTTTTCCAGGTACTCCCGTAGAATCCATTCTCGAAGCTAAATTAACAGTATCACCCCAAATATCATACAAAGGTTTTTTTGATCCCACCACACCTGCCATTACTTCACCATGAGCAATACCTGAAAGTAATTATATTTTATAATATTATAACAACAACGGATAAACGTTAACAAACCTATTCGAAGTTTACACGATTGTCCTAATTCACTATTAATTTTATTAAGTGCGGCAATCATATCAACAGCAAATTTTACTAATGTAACTGTTACATGTTCGCCGTATCTTTCTGAATATCCATCAACTAAAGAATCACGCCTTCCTGGATCTAATCCACAAGCTGCCATGTAGGTCATGTTCGTCACTTTAATTTTTTCTATCGGTTTACGTCTTTCTTTAGGTAAAAGCTAAAATTTTTTAAAATTAATTTAAAGTAAATTACGTAAGAATTTAAGACTAAATTTGTATTAGTAACTTGAGGGAATATATCTTTTTTATTTGACTTTCAAGAAGTATATACCTACAATCTGTTCTTATTAGAACAATGAGTAATATTTTGGGTACCTATTGATCTATTGATAGTACAAAGACATAGATTAGACTGGCTCAGTAGACAGCCTTTTTTAGTCTTATCTCATCTAACAGCGAACTATTTACGTTATTTAACCGCTATTGTATTGACCACTTGGAACAGATCAGTTACATTACACCAATTGGGCAACGGTAATTAGATAAGTCCCAAGGTACCCCAGTCTAGTACGATCAGGAAAGTTAAGCTTCGTTGTCTCCGGTCAGTACTAGAATGGGTAGTCCGATATTTATACTTACATTGTCAAAATCCTTTATTATTAGATTCATAATGCCTAAGAAAAATTTCTCAGAAACGGAATCAATAGGAGCGTCAACAACCGAAGCAAAAATTACAGCAACATTATCATATTCCTCATTATAAAGCACGTTACTTTTTCTGTTTACGTCCAAATATAATTCCGCTAAAATAATATAAAAGTAATCTTTGAAATACGCTAAGTTGGTTAAACATACCGACATGTATCGGTAAAATGTTCTTCAACAACATTTTAGTAATTTTATGCATTGTATTAACTTCAGTTTGTTCTATTACCAGTTGCTGATTCCACTGATAGTCGAGTCTATTCAGGTAATCACTTTGCCTGTCTATTAGAAGTAACGCAATTGTTAAAAACACCAAACTAATCGTGTGAGCGATTTGTGGTTTCATGTTGTAATTGAATGTTTCACTGTCCTGATAATATTCGTAATTTAAGTCCCATACAGACACAGAATAAAACACGGTGACAGCCGTTGCAAAAATTAATTTCAGCCATATATGAATGCGAAGAAACGAAAATCCCATCAAAATCGTTAGCGACAGCGTGTGGCTCATGTGCTGGAATTAAAGTAATAAAACAACAATAATTAATTATGTGAAATAGCTTGTTACCCAAGGTATAACACACTCTTCGTTCACATCTTTTAGTAATACCATCATCAGAGATCTAAAACTTCGGCTATTATTTGAATTTTTACATTCGATCTGCAAGAATAATTCGTTAAAATAATCATGAATTCGAAGACTGCCACGGTCAGTGTCAGTATTAACAGAACGTTATCCGAGTTGGAGAAAGAAGAAGAATTATTCTGTTAAAATAATCATTATGGCATCATTAAACATACTTACAAGTTCTTTAAGGACGCAACCCAAAAATAAAGCATACAAAATTATATAAATAATCGTTCTTAGTAGCGTGTTTGCAGTTATAAAAGCTGATAAATTATAAAGATTTTGAAGCAAACTATTTCTAGGTTTTGATTCGTCTTCGGTTCGATTAACTGCAAAATATCTGTTCCACAACGAATGCATCCAAATTAAAGGTATTGCTATAAAGATCATTAAGGCTAATACACCATAATGCAGCCATGCTTCCCACTCCCACCTATAAGTTTTTTTAAAACTATTTAAGTACAAATACAATCAAACCAAGTACTTACTGCGGTAATGTAAGATTTTGAATAAATAACGTAGACATAAATAATAAAAGATAACTAATTAGATAATATTTAAATAACGGATCAGGCAAACAAATGTATTGCTTTTCCAATTTACAGTTTCGGAATGTAAGAAACAGAGGTTGTATTTCCTTTACTTTAATCCACTGTCTGAAAGATAAAAACATTATTTATATGAGGTTAACATTTGTATTTAAGGTGGTTGCACTCAATGAATTTTCCGTAATATAATTCGCCCTAAAATATATTAAATTAAGTTTTAACTTATATGGTGAGTAGATACTAACTCATAGCGTTATAAAAATTAACAATTACACATAATTATGATTTTAGATCTCTTAGAAATAAAAAGGCTAACCTAAACTGTAAATTACCGTTTAATTCGCAAGAGGTTATGGGCCCAGAACATGAAATTAGGGACTAAATTAGTGTTAGTGCAGTAAATGGTGTAGCTTTAGGCTAAAAAGAAATTTAAAAAATGGCGATGGCGAGCGAAACAAATGGACATTCGGGAGGAATTTCGAGAATTGATCCGAAATTGGATGGTATGAGTAATTATAGTACTTGGAAATGTATGCTGAAAATGGCCCTGATTGGCATGAATTTTTGGGACTGTGTAGAAAGGGAAGCGCGGGCTGAAGGCGAAGAGCTTGCACCAGTTGCCAAAAAGAAAAACCAGAGACCGATCGCTACAATTTTCCTGAATGTAAAAACGCAGTACCACATGCATGCAGTCTCCGCAAGAACCGCAGAAGAGAATAATTTCAGCAAAGCATATAAAGACAGAGGTCATACTAGGCGGTTTGGGTTGCTAAAGAATCTGTTGAGAATAGAGCTTACGAACTTTGAGAGCATGGAAGACTACATTACAGAAATTATGTTGTTATCACAGAAATTAGCAGATATCAGCAGTCCGAGTTTATTGGAGTAATTATGCTGGCAGGGCTACCGAGTCACTACGACTCTGTGGTAATGGCCTTAGAAGGATCTGGTGCTCGGGACGAAGAAAGCATCTGTACACCGAAATGTTGTTAAGAGCTAAAAGAGATGACGATATTGAAGGAAGAAAAGACGCACAAACAATTATAATTAAACCGACCTCCGGCACAACGTATGCCGATATCATCAAAAAACATGAAAAATAGACAGAATTAACAAAACAAACACCGGAAGCGTGAGACTGAAGATTAAAGGCAAGGAAGAAAAAGAAACAAAAGGATATGGCAAACGCTGCAGAAATATCAAACTTCAATGATAATGGACATCGACGAAACAACAACCAAAGAAGAAGTGCAAGAGGTTCTTAAGGAAGAACTGAATATTAGAGAGGGACTATATGATGAAGAACAGCTGAGACTTTCTCAGAAGGCAAATAGTAAGGGTGTGAAATATGCATTCATTAAAATCAGCTATTAAAAAAAAAAACGATAGGGAAGGGATGGTATAGATGGAGGGTAAAGAAGATAAACGACCCTACTAGATGTTATAGACGCCAGCGGATGGCACACGTGGCTAGCAAATATACCCTGAACCCTGTACATCAGAGAAAGCACTGCACGAAGGAAACTAGATGCTACTTATGTAACGAAGAAGGACTTAAACCAGAGACGATGAGATGCCCGGAATACAGAAGAATTGTATACAAGCAGAAGAAGGAGCAGTCCGGGAGTTCTTCTGCTAAAACAAAATAAAAAGAATATTACAAGTATGTAAATCTGGACAGAGCAACGGACACTAATGCCTAGAGGAAGAGGTCGAATTGAGAATAGTAGCAGAATCCAATCAAAATAACATGATAAAAAGTAGTGCTAAGTGGTTAACGGATGAAAGACGAGACGCCGCAATATACGTATCACGGAAAAAGGTACCTAATTAATAACCATATGGAACTGGCAAGGGATTTATATGGGCAGATACAGGGGAGTACGTGGTTTACTCATGTTACATAACACCAACGGCAGTTGAGGAACATTTTCAAGAATTTCTGACAAAGCTAGATAGATGCACAAGGCAACACAAGGACTTGATTATAGCCGGAGATTTTAACGCTAAAAGTTATAACTGGGGTTCTACCATTGAAGATCGAAAAGGCACCATACTATCGGAATGGATAAATGGAAACGACTATTGCATACTAAATAAAGGTGTCTTACCGACTTATACATATAGACAAAAATGGCGGTTCATCGTACATAATGAAATATGTGACCAACTGGTGGGTCTCTGATGAAGAGGATCTAAGCCAACATCAAAATATATATTTTGAAATCCCCAAGGCAAGCCAAACGCACCATCAAAATATGCACACAAAGGGATGAGTACAAAAAGGAGAGGGAAGAAGAACTAGTCAGAAACCATGCAGTCAGAATATAATTACACGACAAGAGAAATAGGAAGAACCAAAGAAAGGGCGTGTAATTCAACTCTATAAGAAAGAAACCCCATGGAAAAAACAGGAAAGCTGCGTACTGGTGGAGCGAAGACATTGGAAATCTATGGAGACTAAGCTAAAAGAGAATTGACAAAAGCTAACCGTAAACCAACAGATACAGAGGAAGGGAAGCAGGAATTAAATCGTGCATACAGAGAACATCGCAAAGAGCTAAGATGAACAAACATATAATAAACATCATGCTGGCATCTGAGGAGCATTGGGCAACGATAGAAAACATGATAACAGCAATAATGAAACGAAAAGAAGAAGACGAAAGAGGGAGAAACCGGAAATGATAAAGAAAGAGGGCAACCTGCACCGTGAAGATATGCGGAAGATTAGGAGGAGTTTTAGTGAGAAAATCATTACGGCAGCCTCACACTACCTTTGTGCAAGAATGCAAAGGTGTTCATTAAGGATTTCCCTTCCTGCCAGAAAAAAAAATGGTTGCCTAATTTAGTTTTACATCAAGTACAACCGTCTTAATTAAATTTATCTATTTAGCAGAATTTAATTCTAAAAACTTACTCATACTTAGTAAGAGGCATTTTCTCAATAGCGTCCTTAACATTCTTTTTAGTGTTTTCTAAACGTTCGTTATATCTATTTATATTATTGTCCATGAAAGCCGTACGACGTTTCATATCGCCCGGTGTGATACGTCTCCCGCTAAGGCGTTTTATTAACCCAGGATGCCCACTAGGTCTTCTATTTAAAATAAATCCCACCGGCGTCTGTATATTACGAAGAGATTCTCTACGTTCATAATGTTGACTAAACTGTTGAAATGCTTCTCCGTTACTTTGTATTATGTTATCATAAATATCGGGAGAACTTGAGCTTTTTAGTAAGCCATTTAGAATTAATCCATTTGAGGGTCGTCCAGTGATTTCTTGAAGGTTTTCATTTGTAAATTGGCAATTATTTAGAGGTTCTAATTTCAGCACAGAATCGACTTGAGTTCCTTCAGTATTTGCTTCACCGATTATACTTAATCTTTTTTTAATCGACTTTCTTGGCATGTTATCGGTATGAGGTGCCATAGAATTTTGTACATTACTTTCCTGTAATTTTAATCATAAATATACGAACCAACTAAAATAAATTAAATACCTGTGGCTGCTCTGGCGTAATAAAATATGTCGTAACATTGTAAGGTTGTAAATGTGCATTAGTTGAACCTCGATCAGATGGTGTTACGTTGTAACATTCCTTTGTCAACAAATCAAAAGTCTGTTTCGTTATATGGATTTTACTATAAAACAAACAAAAAATCAACAATTGTTAATCTTGGTGTAAAAGTTAGGTATGCTTACCCTGGCTCACCGGCCGTTTCCATTTTATTGGCAAGATAAACGTCTTTCGACCAGATATCAAACTGCCATTTTGTAGAACCAATCAAACCACTAAGAATTTTACCGGAATGTATGCCAATTCTCATGTCTATTGCAAGTTTTCTTCGTTCTCTATAAAATTACTCATTTTTAATACTAGATAAACTAAAGGTTAGTTAATAATAATTAACACTCGAGCCCAGATAGTGGTCGCCTACTTTCCAAATAGCGCTAAAGACACCAATGACAGACTATTGGGCTATATCAGTACCCAAAATGAAAGCTTAGTGGTTCAGATTACTCTTTCAGTTGATCACCAGTCAATCGAAAACTTGGCAAAAAAGACTACAAGTTCGGGCAAATTTAATTTAAACCGAAAAGTAATACTATGAAAAGCCTTCAAGTGCTAAATTGAAGGGCGGTTCAATGGACGGAAAGCCTAAGAACCAACGTCCAGTGGACGAAGCTGCTACAACAACTTTGGCTTCCACGGGAGTCCCAGGAAAAGCCAAAAAATGATTCCAAAAACAAGAGTCCTACAGATAAACCCACACCAAGCAAAAGATTTATCTGATGTACTTAACAGAGGGTTTATCCGGAGAAACTTCTACATAGGGCTAACCCAAGAGTCCTGGACTTACGGTGGGAAAATCAAAGGCCTACCAACTCAAGTAAGTTAGTTGAAAAGTAAGTTAAGTAGGCAACGTTGCTACGATACATAGGTAACAGTTGATATAATGTTTATGTGATGTTGTTGTGTTCAAGTTGTGTAAATAAATATTTAAATTTTGAAGAGAGTTTTTAATAATAAAAACGAATTAATACAACACGGCGCAGTCGGTAGGAGTTTAATCATCCGCCAAAGGTTTCAATACCTCGAAAAGGCGAGTTTAGCACCTGAAGAAGTGAGGGGTTCTATTAGATCAGAAGGGTTCCACAAAAGATCTAGTTAGGTCACAGTTGTGAGAGACACTCATTATGCCTACACAACCCTACTCACAATCTACAATCTACAAAGATTAATTTATTACCTGACAGATCTGATAATAGAAATCATCCTTAAACCAACGTCAACACAAGCTTCCGCATGGTTAGGCGCAGGATTTGGTGGAAGACCCGCTACGCAGTAATAACAATCACCCAAGAATTTTATACGGAGGACGTTCAGTTGCTGAAATAATCTTAAATTACGATTTAAAATTACAATGAGAAGGCTTTATACCTCTGATGCATCATCAAATCCACCAAAAAGTTCGTTTAATGTTTCCACTAATGTAACTACAGACAGTTTACTGGTCATTGCTGTATAATTCACTATGTCAGCGTATAAAATTGAAACGTTGTCGTACTCATGAACATACGGTATACTAAAATGAAAATAACTTACAGAAGGAACTACTTGGAAAAAATAAAACTTACTCTGTAGGATCTCTTGTAGGTACTTGTAACATCTCAACGAGTTTCATTTTATCTAGAATGTCTTTACGTACTTCATTTATTGTATGTTGCGGTATAATGCTCAACATGAGTTGTTCCTAAAAATTATGTTATTTTTAATAGGTTCCTTCAACTTCAACTTCAATTAAACCATTATTACCTCCTGTTCTTTTTCAAATTTCAATTTAAGCGTAGATTCAACACAAGCCCTACGATCCAGAAATGTTCTTCGTTTTACCAATTCGCTTGCAAAACGAAAATATATTCCCAAGCCATTAATACATAGCAAATAGATAAGATCGGACCCTAACTAAAAAATTTTGTGTTCTTATAGAGAAATTCGATAAAATTAAATTCTTACCCTTCTCCATAGCAATTTATGACCACTGTATGTAATAAATCCTAATACTAGCAAATGGCATATTGTTACGAATGATCCCAACAATGTGGCAAATAAATCTCTGCTAATGTTACAGAAAACATAACAAGCTATTATTAAAAGTGTTGTATAAGACGGCCTTAAGTTAGGATAAACGGAATCGGTGTTGTGATATATGGGAATAATAAGATCTGTTACAAACACAAAGGAAAAAATTACAATGGATAATATTGTTAAAATACGAGGTCGACTTTTAACATAACGTTCATTAAGGTATAGAGCTATGAGAGATAATATTCCAGTTGCACTATAAAATACGAGATCTAATATTATTTCACTTAAAGTATGTGCCTCCTGAAAAGGAAATTACGTAACGGTAAATCGGCTAAATAGATATAATAAAACAATGACTGAAGTACTTACCGCGTTAATTACTAAAACAACGATAAACTGAGTCGTACTTAAAAAGGCTTGAAGTAGTAAAAACAAGGAAAAGTAGGCTTGACTTATTCTTTGTGTATATCTGTTAAATAAATCGTCCAGTCCTTTAAATGCGAATTGTTCCTGTAAGCAAAAATATATAAATTAAGCTACCTATATGAACATACTTCAACTTAATTTTTATTGATGTCTTGTGAATTCACTGTGCATTTATATTATTGTAACGAGACACACCAGCTGCCAGGTGGAACGTGAATCATTTCATGCCGATGCGTCAGCTGTTCCGGATTGTTCCATGACTCATCGTTCCACAGCAGTGTAGAATTTGCTGGATTGGTTGCTTGCCTATATAAACGGCGCATTCTCTTAGCGAACTTTAGTCTAATCAAGCCTACAAAACGGTCGCGAATATGTGCGTCGGTGAAGATAAATAAATGCGTGAATTAAGTTGTTAAATAAATTAGTTAGTGTTACGGATTAATATTAGTGTTACGTTGTTATTTCGTGTTTCTTCGTTGTTTAATAATTTTAATATTTGTTAATAAATAATTGATACTACGAACCGAAGTTTTAAATAAACGTTTTAAAACCGTTACATTATATTAAGGTAAAGGTATCGGTATTAACGCCCCGTGACGGAGTATGGCCGAAGACATATGTATAGCGTTTGTAAAAATTAACTTCGTCAGACTGTTCGGTGTGCTTGATTAACCATGCAAGAATGAAATAATCTTTGTTTGATAAATGGGGAATATCAGCTATTCCCAAATGAAATTATAGGAGGGCTAAGCAAACCAAAGTTCTCGTAGTGCAACGTTGCATCAAAATTGAGAGCAACTCTCGAGGCTATCAAATGGGAATTTGGTTTGTCAACTTGATAGTTGTCATGTTTGTTTTATCCAGTTTTGTAATGGTATTTGTCGTTTCCATTCTTAGATATTTGCTGTACCCCTGTACTAAGCCCTTAGTGATACAATCTAAGAAGTCAGTTGGCCAGCACAAAACATAAACCCTCATTGGCCAGAATGTGGGATGACCACTGGATATGAAACCCAAGTTGTCTGTCATGGATTTATAAAGAGCCCTGCCTTTTGGGGTAATGATTTTGGAGCCCCAGTGGTGCTGAGTCGAATTAAAAACTTCATATATTATGCCTTGGTGGGCAATATACTCAGAGTATTATTGGAGTTCTTCACATAAGTTGTTAATGTGTCGATTTTTATCTTTCCTGACTCCGACCCTAATAATACCAGAGATTTATTTAAGACAATAAAAATATTAACAAAGAAATTTGAAGCCAGAACATGGGCGGTGATGGATAAAATCGGAAAAATCAAAACAGATTTAGGAGAAATAGTGGAACATGCAGAGAATATTGCCAAGGATTATAGTCAGATAAGGATAATAGAGAACTAAGAAATGAAAGCACAGAAGAAGAACCAGAAATTATGATGGAGAAAATCGAGGCTACAATAAGGACACTTAAAGCGGGAAAAGCTCTAGGAGTTGACTCAATACCAGCAGAGGTGGAGTTTGATACGCTAAAACTTATCCATACATTGTGAAATAAAACATGGAAAACTTACTAGAGGCCCCAACAATGGACTACCTCCATTACTATCCCGATACATAAGATCTCGTAGGTTCAACGGACTGTGGAAATTATAGAATGATATCTGCCTTGGTTATTTTATTAATCCTGAAATACCTCCTGCCTTCCAGATTCCTTATTTAAATAATATTAAGTTTAGTTTTACTTTTAGTCTTAAGGTCTAGTTTGTAAGTTTTTTTTTGTGCCCAAAAGCCACAGAAGACTTATGGGTTTATTGTTACAGGAGCATACTACTGCGTATACTCCGACATGTCCAAATGATCAGTTTAAACTATTTACTAAATGTACATGTACAGATTGTAAATAAATTGGGATGTTACACACAAAAAAAATTGCTAGAAACTTGTGCATAAAGCTGGTATAAAACCAGTATGGACTGTGTGGTGTCAAAAGTACTTAGAATGATTACCAACGCTCGGTGGTACGTCCGCAATTCCGTCATTCACAGGGATCTGAACATGGATTATACCAAGAAAGTAATCAGCACAAAGTAAACGTTAAGAAACTTGAGAACCATCCTAATCCCTTAACCATCAGTCTACTGGACAACATCACTAATATAACAAGGTTGCAAAGATTCAACCCGTTGGACTTACCCTATACATTGATTCGCCAATCAATCTTAAAGTCGTCTCAGCACCAGTGCTAGTGCAATCGCGAGTGTGTGTTTTGTGAATGTCACACCAATTACTCAATGTTCTAATTAGAACAGATTATAATATTACTTACAAGGCTTACAAGTTATCTAAGAATAACAATTAAATCCGCAGTTTTTTTTTGTGGAGTATTTACTTGCCAACTAGATTCTAGTTATTGGACGAAATCTAGGCTTGCGGATGCCAGGGATTTCCAAGCGCGCCAACTACTATGGCCATTGCCACTACCCTACTAGAATTTTGCCGAACCCAAGGGTTTTTCACCCCTGGAAATAATCTTTATCGTTCCAAACATCGTATCCGAAGGACGACATACTTTCAGATATTTTCCGCATTAAAAATCTACCTGGCCGTAACGAGATCTCTGGTTTAGAAGGCCAACCTTGACACCATCTAGGTCGGCCTACATGTTTAATAATGTAGACAAAGCGTGTTTAGGAATCTTAACCTTAGAAACTACATAAACAGATAGTGCAGAAGGAAGGAAGTTTATATATAACAAATCATATTGTTTAATGCAATCCTGATAACAGGTAAGTGTTAAAACATTTTAAGTGATATTTAAATGTTTGTTATTACGGTAATTAAAGGTTCTCATTGAATCATATCTAGAAAAATTGTAGCAATAGCTTTTTATCTTATCATTCCTGCAATTTTAACGCAGCAGGTTTTTTTATTAGGAATTTTTCCAGAATGTAAGTTGCTGACACACTTTATTGGTAATAATCTGTGCTAAAATTTTGTTATTAATATTTGGTTTTACATATTTACGAAATTCTGATAATTCTTATGTTAAAATTATACTAATACATAATACACATACCTACTCGAGTTTTACTATTAATGGATAATGGTACAAAGAAATATAATTGAAACCGAAACTTGCTATCAAATTTGCAAACAGATGATTCATAAAATTATGAAGAAATATAAAGAAAAGAAATTTATTGTCTAATTTTTTTAATATTGAGTTAGTCACACGGAACTTTTATTTTGTGTATAACTTCCGATTGTCAATATTGTCAAGGTTTTTTTGTTTTAACGATGACAAATTGATTATAAAACATTTATTAGAAAGTTTTGGAAACAATTTATCAGACATTTACTTGATATTTTTAATAGTTTTCTGATAATCTGCTTATTAAAATATTACCGCCAGAGGAATCGAACCACTGATTTTAAGAAATGCACATTAATGCAACAGCAAATCACCTGGGTATATGAAGAATGGAACAATTGGATTGACGAAAAAACTTATAGTAAATCAAAGAGCCATGGCAAGGGAAAGAAAAACAAATCAGTGGATTAGAAGTTCCACAAAAGTTACTGACGTTGCTTCTAGAATTGCGAAATTAAAGTGGAGATGGGCCGGCCACATTTCAAGATGCTGGATGAGAGATGGTCTAAAAAGATGAAAGACACGGGACAAAGAAGTGTCGGCAGACCTAAAATACGATGCTCTGATGAAACTGGAAAAGGAAGACCCAAAGTAGATAGAGAAGCAATCAACTGGAAGAGACCTACGTCCAACAGTGGACCGATATATAGATTGAACCTAGAACATACAAATTAGTAATCAATGAGAAACCCATAGAGCAAGTAATGTGTTTTAAATACCTAGGGGTTGAAATTTATTAAAAGAAGTTAAGTCACAAATCAACAAAGCAGCAAGAGTATCAAGATGCCTAACCGACATAATTTGGAGGAGTAAGAACATGAACATTAAAGCAGTACGTACGCAGCAGAAACAAGAGCAGACACCACACTCACTAAAAGAATACACCGAACCACGGAAGGATTTTAAGAGCAATATCAGGACGATAGAATACACAGCGACAACATTAGAAAAATGTGTAATGTACAAGACGTCGTGAAATGGACGAGAAGACGCCGCAGAGAGTAGAACGCACACGTAACCAGAATGTCCAACAACAAACCACCCAAAATAGCAAGAGAGAACAAACCAAGAACAACACGTAATAGTCATATTGGAGAAGAAATCACCTGATGACGATGGGGTGGTTATCGAAGCTGTTAAGTGCGAAGGACTTGCTTTTCTTCGAAACATCAAGTCATTTTTAAATGCATGTCTAGAAAGAGGGATAACACTCTCGCAATGGGATCGAGCAATAATAATAATAATACTTCATAAGAAGGGAGACAGACATCACTGAGCTAAAAAACTACACGCCTGCTACTACTATCTAAGTTGGATCTATGTATATCAACCTCGGGAGCAAGTAAGGTTCAGAGCCGGATATGGTATCAAAACGCTGTCAAAACGCTAATAGAAAAAAGCATAGAATATAACAGGGCTTTGATCTTGAAATCTGTGGACTATGAGAAGGCATTCGATACAATAAACCAATAAAAGATGTCGACAGCGCTAACCGATTGCCGAATAGACCACAAACATTTAGGAATTATTAGACACGTAGGTATACGAAAATGCAGGGGCATGTGTGAGGTTACACGAAGACACAAGTGATTTTAAGATTGAAAGAGGAGTGCGGCAAGGCGGCGTCTTTTCACCTAAACTGTTTATCATTTATTGGAACATGTTGAATTTGGAAACAACATTATAAACATTGATGTTGAAAACTTGAACCAGCTTAGAGGTAACGGCAAAGACCGAATTTATGACCAACCTTATGGTGAGCGAGGGCATATATATTGAAGGTGAGTGTATTAAACAGGTAAGCTCCTATAAATATCTGGGGCATGAGATCCGCCTTGGATAACCAGACGCGTGATATCAATCAATAGAAGAATAAGTTTGGCCTGGGCTGCCTTTGGCAAGCTAAGATATATCTTCAAGTCTGTTATCCTAGTATGTCTCAAATGAAAGGTTATAAACAGTGCATTATGCTGGAACTCTAACGCTGACAAAGAACACTGTGAACAAGATCAGAGTAGCACAGAAGGCTATGCTTGGCGCATGGTTGGGAGACAGAGTCGCAAACACAATCAAGACTGGTATATCAAATGTAGTAGATCGAACAGCCTGCTTAAATGGAACTGGAGGGGGGGGTCATATGGCCAGAAGAATGATAACAGGTGAACCAAAAGAAGCTTTTCGAAGTAGAAGCCGGCCACCAACCCGTTGATCTGATGACATCAAGTGAATGGATGAATGATGCTAGAGATCGTCAAAAATTGCATGGATTAAGAGAGGCCTACGTCCAACAGTGGACGTGAGAGGTGTTTGATGATGATGATGACATTAATGCTCTCAACCTTCAAGCTAAAGGGGCAAGCCCATGTATAGTCAAAAATCGATTGTTTGATTTCTTGTCTTGTCTTAATCTGTAACCACTTTTACCTTTCAGTGTTGAAATTAGTGTGTTAACGTATGAGGCTCGTATAAGGGTCTACAGGTAGTTGGTGCGACGTTTAATACCTACATTCTGCACCATGTGTATAGTTTAAGTGTGTGTCTGTGTAGCATCGTTAATTTTGTGCCCAACAATGAATGGTCACCACTGTGCCACTCTGGCTTCTATTTTTGATTTTGATTTTGATAGAAAGTTAATATTTTTCTATATACATATATAGATTTTTTAAAATTGTAATGAATTTAACTTATTAAGTAACAACTATTAAGTAGAAGATGATGAAATGTAATACAAGTACAAAAGAAGTAACTTTTATAAATTACTTACCCTCAAATAAGACAGCCGAAATGCCTTCTCAGGGTCAAGTTCATATAAATCAAATACACTTTCTTCACTAATTCTTCTTATCCTGTGAACACTGTCTCTTGCTATCGTTAACTCAGTTGGGATATTACTTTGTTTTGCTGATGATTTTTTGGACATTGTTCGTTTGCACTATTTTTCGCTTAGATTCCAACAAACTGAGGTATAACCGCAAACATTACTTCAGGTTTCACTCAATACGTGTACGTCTGTTCTAAAAGTCCCATTGATAAAATGTACTGACTGAGATATCAAGCAGATTGGATATTTATGTTGTAAACATTTTTAGATAAAATTCTGCCATCTGAGTCTTGAGATTTTAAGAAACCATGTATTCTTAACTTTCCATTTTAAAAATTATGAAATATATAAATCATTTAAAAATTTCGGTAGGTAATTCGATATTTTAACTAAAAATTAAACTTACCTTTTTTTTATAAATAATAAAATATTCATCGTGTATTTTTCACTAAAATTGCACACTTCGAACAAGCTTCATATTATACATATGCGACAAGACGATTTAAATTTAGTAGTTTTTACATTAAAGATATACTTGGTATACCTTATGATTATTACAATACAGATAAATTTTACTTAAAATTGATAAGTTATCAATAATCGGTTAATATCTTTGACAGGGCTTAAAATGGGATTCTTATCTTTTCTAAGTAATCAGTGCAAATTATTCTGTAAATACTTAAATTTTATACGGGAAATCTTTAATAAATAATCAAGGAAAGATATGCAATAAATGTGTTATATTAGAATCAAACTTATGTCTATTTTAAATGGCTATTGCGGTCTTGGAAACTGATTTCTGCTGATGAACACCCGAATCACCTTCTCAGATCTTTAAACCATGAGTCTCGGTATTATATGTATAAATAGAAGCCAGGTAAATGTAAGCGATTTTTTTTCTTGAACCTGAACGAAAGCCTCGGAACAGTGGATGGATTTTTTGTAGACGCCTTAAGCAAAACAATTTGAACTACTCTTTCGGAACTTGGAACGTACGGACCCTAAACAAACCAGGTGCTCGATTAACCCTATTAGAAGAAATAGAAAAGTATAAATTAATGGTGACAGCAATACAGGAAACACGATGGCTAGGAAAAGGAGTCAGAGACACGAGAACACATACAATATTATTCAGTAGGAAAGAAAGAGGCAACAAGGAGTTTGGTGTAGCATTCATAGTAGACAATAAAGTCAAACCCAACATTATAGATTTCAATACAAGCTACGCTTACGTCCTCGTTTCTTTAACCTAACACTAACAAATGTGCACTGTCCCACATATAAACAAAAGGAAGAAACGAAAGAAGAATTCTATCAGCTTTTAGAAGAAGTGTATAACAGCTCACCAAAGAATGACGTTAAAATCATCATGAATGCCAAGGCAGGCAAAGAAGAACAGTTTCTGGGAATAATAGGAAGATACTCATTACATAATGCAACCAATGGAAATGGAGCTCCACATGTTTCCCTCACCGAGATATCCATAAAGTCACTAGATGGGACCATGTAGTGATAGTTAAAAGAGCAACTAGTAGTATTATACTGGATGTTAGGTCAAGACGGGGAACCTGCTGTGGGTCAGATCACCACCTACTACAAATTAAATTTAGATGCGGAATATCTAGAAAAAACGAGAACCGCGAAAAACTGGACATCGAGAGGCTAAAATCACCTGAAGTAAGAAAGACTTTCGAACGAGAAATTACACAATCAAGAAAATCTACTACAGCAACCAGTAGAAGATCATTGGAACTCAATAAAAACAATAATTAAGGAAGTAGCCGCAACAATAATAGGTAACAAAAAGAAAAAGAAAAAAGAGCAACCTAATTTGATGAAGAATGTAAATAAGTAATAGAAGAAAAAATAAAAAGTACAAGAACTATATAAATAGAAGAACGGAATTCGAGGAAGCCAGAAAAAAAGCAGATAAGAAAAGAAAACACGAAAACACAACACAAAAATGGAAGAAGACTTCAGAGACAAGAGACAATGATCCAAGAGGGGCATATAGATATCTAAAAAATGTCAGAGAGGGTTACAAACCTCGAACAAAACGGGACAAATAGAAGGCGATCCCCAAACCTTTAAAAATATTTGAAGAAGTTACTTCCAAAGGATACTTGGACACAAAAGGCAGCTGAAAGTAGACAGAACGTGAATCTGGGCGCTGATGGGGAGGAAAGTATAAACCCCCCAACATTGGAAATTAAACAATTAAGACCCAAAAACACAAGGCACCAGGAATAGACAAAATACCCTTCAAAGTCTGCAAATCAGGCGGTGACCACCTATCACAACATAATATACATACAATTACAAATGAATCTTAAATGGAATTTTTGTTTTTAAGATTGTTAACACCAGAACAAATTGATATTTTAACAAACATGGAAATGTTTTGCACTTTTCTTATTTTCTTTAACTAAATAATCCAACATCCGAGAAAGGATATGGCATGAAGAAGAAAGAAGAAGAACTAATCTTTATTTTATAACTAAAATATATTAAATACATAAATGTATAATAGGTACTTAATTTGACGACGACGTCGAAGAATGGCTTGGGTCATCGCTACAAAAAAATATGTAACAGTTAGTACAAAATCAGCCGTACATTTTCTTACCTAACCACTCGGCTGGCTTCTAAAAATTTCACCTTAACGGCATCGGCAACGGAGAGAAATCGAAAACGCACTTGTCGTCTAAAATAACTGGTGAAAGGCGGAGGACGACCACATCGACCGTCGCGTCGGTTCCAAGTATGCGTCGATTTTATGGAATCCGATTGCACTAGTTAGTCTTCTGGGATCATCGTGATCAATTAGAATTAACCCTTCTGCGATAATTACTCTTACAGAGCGCTCAAACTCCCCCTCGCCTGGCGTCCCCATGTCGACCCCGATGTGGTCGAACCAATTCATTTTCTTTAAGTGCTTTCTTGAATTTGAGTCCATCGTATCTCATAATAAAAAACAGTTAAGTGTTTTTACACCAACTTAACAAGTGGGTAGTCTGCTATCTCATGATGCAATATAACCTCCCAAATAGAATGGAAACTTCTGCTGTACAAGCCACAGAACAACAGAACACAACAAAAAGGTACAAGCTACTGAAAACACGTTTTGCGCCATCTCGTGGAATGATGGTTACGTTAACATAATGGGATTGGCGGGAATTATAAGGTTCTTTTTACGCAGACTCCGCTAAAGTCCAATTGCTAATTGCCAGTTTAAAGAAAAAAAATTGTTTGTGGTTAACATATACCTACTATAGATAGTAGGTATATTATGGCGGTTAATAAGTGTTTGTTTTGGTTAGTTTCACAGAATAACAAGTTGGATGTAGTTGGCAGCTCTGAAATTCGCTGCAATGCGCAAGTCTAGTACGAAAACTTGGACAGAAAATTGGTCCGTAGGTCCGAACCTAGTTTCAAAACTTGTTATAACTTGAACAAGTTTCTGAATTAGACCATCATAGTTTTTACAAGTGAATCTAGTACAAGAACTAGTCAAAGTTTTCTAGACAAAAAAAAAACAATGTAATACAAGCTTTAAGATCTGAACCGATAGATCTTCCAACCAGATTCAATTAGTAATTTTTACACGTTACTTTACATATTGTACATATTTGGTATATTAGTATATTTAGTATATTAGTTAGAGATAGAGTTAGAAAATTAAGTAATATTAAGTAATCTTTGGAAAGAGTGTTTTCCTGTTTTCATTGGAAAGCTTTCTTGCATGTCATCATATCTTTGTTAAATCATTTACTGAATGTTACTCTTGTAATAGATTGTAAATACCCTTGGAAATATTAACAAAAAAAATATGCATTCGAATTTTGAGTAGTTTTTGTTCACTTTGAACAAGTTGTTATATCATGCTTGTGCAACCCGCCCGAAGCAAAGAGAGCGACTTTGTTTACGAAAAATTATTTGGCAGTGGTGGTTCGTGTCGAATTAAGTATCAGTTCATACAGCACTGTAATTTCTTTAAATTAACTGTATATTACTGATTAACAGTTAACAGTCCGAAAAATATCGATCGTTTCCGATGTTAGCCGAATTTATTTAAAAGGACTGTACTTCGCATATTTTTATGTATTACGGAAATTGTCGTTTTTCCCAAATTTTTATAGTCTTTTCTTGCTTCAGATTTGATACTAATAACTCTTCTATCATAATATCGCTTCTCCCTGTGCTTCTTTATTAGTATTTCTAATTCTTCTTTTGTAAGATCTGCCACTATTTCCTCACAATCTTAATCACATGCCTTCAATCTTTCTTCGATTTCCCTTCATTCGTTTATCATTTCGCAAAAGTACTCCCTCAGTCTCCCTCTTATTTTTTCTTCGACAATTATTGTATTTTCACATTTGTTTTTTTTGGGTGTTAGTTGGTTTTGGAGTTTTCTTTCTTTCTTTCTGCTTCGTGTATTAACTTCTCTACGAATGTTTCTTATCTCCTTACGTTTGTAATAACTTTTCAAATTGGCTTATTTCTCGTTCATTTTCTTCCCTTTTCATTCGGCTACATTGATATTTTATTTTATTTCTCTACTCAGGGTATGCTATCTTATGTTCATTCCTTTGCTTCTATTTTTCATAATTCTTCTGTTACTGCCCAATGCAATATTTACCCCTCTGTACGTCTGTACTTGTTTATTCTAAGATTCTAAGTAAAGCAGGCTTCGATGTACAGTTCTATTCAATAAAATCTAGTACAACTCTTGGGAATGATTTTTGGTATTTTTTGTTATTCTAAAGAGGGTTTCTTGGCTACTGTGTTATTATCTCTGAATTTGACTTTTATCTAACAAAAACATAGTTTCTATAGATACCAAAGCCCGATCACTCTGCCCAAAAACAACTGTACTAGATTTTATTGCATAGAACTGTACATCGAAGCCTGCTTTACCAAGAATGGGCGATAAAGAATTTATTAGTCTAATTTTACATTTCTTGTTGGACAGTTTGCTCCAATTTCGACATTCATTATTCTATTTAGAGGAACTAAAATGGGTGTGTATTTATTTATTAGGCAAGAACAAGGCCTGCGGCTACCATTTATTATAATTTATAATACACCTCGACTGCTACGATCATTTAGCACAGTCTAGAATTTGGTCGAACAGTGTAGGGAATTCCGCTTTATAGCATGAATCTTTTTAGTGCCAAATAACGTATTATTGGTACGGAATAGACAGTTTGATCACATATACCCGATTTTAGATTTTTTCCATATTAAAGATTTCGCCCACCCTCAGTCTCAGCCGGGATTGAACCCGAAACCTTTGATTTACAAGGCCATCAGTCATGATTTTAACATTTAATTTTAAAAGCGGCCTTTTTTCCTGAAAATTTTGACTTGCATATTATGTGTTGAAAGTAATAGTAGACCTGGTTTACCCAGTAGATTACAAAAATTTAAAAAAAATTATGAAACTTCCTAAGTTTTGAAAATGATATTCTGCTTGGAAGCAAAATCATTTTAGTAGTTAAAGGTTTCAGGTGGCAATTGATGATGATGATGAAAGGTTTGAAAGTTTAAAAAACTAATTAAGTAACTTAGAAACGCCGCCAGCTTTATTTGAGAGAAGAAAACAGAGCAAAATGTTCACAACGTTGCTTTAAGTTTAAGGTTAAGTTAGGTAACCTTTGAATTTTGAACAATCCAGGAAATACGTATTTCTTGTATATGCAATTAATTTCTCTTGTTAGAGTCAATAAACTAGATTTAGGTTTATGAAGACATTAATCATTGTACTATCTATAACATTTAAGAAAATCCTAGTAATTTAAATTAAAAGCCAATTTACCTTAGTTAATTTCTCCGTTGTACGTATATACTTCTAGATTTCATCTCACTTCGTGCCCAATTAAACTTAAAAAAATATATATTTCACGTTATTATTAATCGTTTCATTACTTAGTTGTACGGTGAGCTATTGAAACCGTACGTATAAAAGTTGATGGTATTCGTAAATAAAACGTCGTTTTTTAAGTTCAAGGTATTTCGCAATAATAAAACTGATGAAATTATACCGCCTGCATGATTACGCGACTCTTGCTAAGTTTTAGATTTAATCTAAGTACCTGTAAAACGAGTTGTAGCCAGCCTTGACCATGAAGGAAACGTGGTTTACCTATTGTTTAGTGAGGAAGAAAACAAATGTTGGGATTCGAAAAGATTGGTGCTAAAAAGTTGGCTTTTATTATTAAGATTCTTTTTTTTCCGATAAACAGAACCGTGATTGATATTCGGATTTTTTACGACATGGTTGAACCACAGTAGTTGAACGCTTGAATATAGTATTACGAAAGCTCACTGCATGTCCCATTTTCCATTAGCTATACGCTATACTTATTGAATTTTTCATAACATTAGAGGTGGTCAGTATCTGATAGTATGATGTTCTATAATATTATCGCATTTAAAATAGCTTAAACGATAAAATTAAAGTCCATATTTCAGGTGGAGTAAATTGTTAAGGATTAAATGTGAACCATTCAAAAAACAATTCAAAAAATGTCTTCTCCACAAATAATTTATTGAAAGAAACGCAGCGTTAATAGGTAGCTACATATATATATATATATTGAGATGATACTTAATTGGATGTATATAATTAAGGTTAAGTTGTTTGTTTAATTTATAAAAGAAAAATGTTATTTGCCAAATATAAGTAATGCAGATTTTAAATTATTAAAAATTGTAATATAATTTTAAGATAGCTAGATTAGATTTAAGTTATGTGAAAATGTAAATAAGTTATTGTTATAATGTTTGTTAGTAATAATTAGCTAAATTGGTAGTTATAGAAATGTAAAATAAGTTACTATTAGAAACCTTGTAAATAGTTGTTATAGTGAAAAACAATTTAGATAAAAATATCTTGGATACAAAAAAAAAACAATTTAATAAATAAGTGATATTTTTGCGTTAAAAAGGGGCAACAACCAAATAGGTTTGCTCGTCCCAAAATACTAAATATCAACCGATTATTTAACTTTAAATTGAGTTAACGATCAAAAGAATCATTTATTGAATCGAAAGTGAAATAAAAGCAGAAGCAAGTGAAAACTGAATTTCAAGCAGAGCCAATTTAAGCAAATTCAATTAAAAATTGAATTTCAAGCAGAGGTAATTGAAAATTGAAATTGAAGCGGAGGAAATTGAACGTTAAATTTGAAACAGAGGCAAATTGGATTTTGGTGGTGAAATAGAAATTATTTTGGAAAAGAAGAAATTTCAAACAAAACCCAGGAACCGGTGTAAATAGTGAGTGTAAATACCGTAATTATAAAATAGGTTTAAGGCAGGGTTGATAGGAAAAAACTATAATAAAAATCTGCATTATAATTATTTGAGTAATTTTATTGTATTTGGGTAAAAATATACTTAGAAAGATAACAAACAAGGAACCTAATTAACGACCTGAGATAAGAGCAATGCAAACAATTAAGTAAAATTAAAGAGCAAAGCAAGGGATAATTGTAAATATTGAATGTGGGCTTAATAATAAATAAATTAAATTTAAATAAAATCTTTTAAAAGAGCAAGACCATTTCAATATATATGTTTCGGCCTTAAAATTTGCTAATAACTAAATTAGTAGGCCATCCTCAGGCTATAATTAACCTAATAGGTTAATTTTTCTAACATCAACTAGATAATGAAAACATGCAGAGAAAATATTAATGCATAAAAACTATTGAAAAAACCCAATAAATAAAATATAACGGATAATTTGGCCTTAAGCCTCACTTACTGAAGATAAACTATACATAAACAAATCTTTGGCATTGCGCCTAACTTAATGAAGATAAAGATATAAAAAATCCCAAAAAATAAACTATATAAACATTATAAAGGCAATGCGCCCACTTACATCTTACATTTAATACCTCTTGTAATTATGATGACAGAGGATAAATCCTCTTTTATCATTGTGGATTATTTTTGCTGTAAAATCACTCATGTTCCTTGTGATTGCGATTACCACTCGTGCTACGCACTCGTGGTATTCATATGCAAGCACAAGGAACATTCGTGATGTTACAGCAAAAAAATAATCGACAATTCTTTGACCACTCGTTGTATTGTAAGTCAATATTTTTATGTCTGGAAGCATTTTATGTTTTTTGTTTATTGATTTCCATGTATGTATTGTGAAAATGAAAGGAGAGAATCCATGAAATCTATAAACAAATTTGTAAGAAAATTTCCCAAATGAACTTTCTAGTAAATTTTACATGAGGTTTTCAAGCGTTGTAAGGCTGCAAAAATTATCCGTTAAATTGCGAAAAACTTTTTCAACAGTTTCTCATAGTTCATTAAGAATTTTTTTTGTATTTTTAGTAGCAGTGACCTGTGACAAATAAAGGATACACTAATTTTCGAAACTTATAACAAGGTTTAGAAATTTCCAGGCCCCTTAGAGAAAATTTCCAATTCTGTTGCCAAGATTATTTGTAAAAACTCTTGAGCTGCTTACCTTGAGTAATTTTTAAATTTAGTAGCAACATAAATTAAGTCAGTTGTGGTTAGTATTTTATTTGTTACTTATTAAACATAACAAGACTATTCCAGCTTTAGAAACCTAGTTTTTCTACGAAACGTTTAACTTTAGCTGTTTAGCGTTTATTTTTTAGAATTTGCTGGCAAAATACCCATAAAAGCATTAAAAACTTTAAGAAACATTTAGAGAATATGCTATTTAGTATTTATTTCGAAAGAAACAAAAATATAAAAGTATGGGTTTATCCACCAAATTAGGAAAAACTACGAATTGCCAAAATCAAAGAGTTTCTTCGTATATTAGATGCCAAAGAATTTAAATAGTTTAGCCATCAATTAGAAATAGTTATAATTTAGTTTTTAATGTAAATTTTTTGAACTTTGAATAGCAAGTTTTTCTGAATTTTTCTTCATTTATACCATATCCCCTACATATGCTAGTAAGGAAGGCCAAAGAAAAACCCCTCATATTAGAAAAGTGTGTTTTTGTAAGTGGTTTGCTATTCTTTTTTACTGATCTTATGATCGTATATTAAGTCCTAAGTATAAATCTGTCTGCAGAAATTTACTTTGTTGTTAAAATATTTCAAACTTGATATTATCATACGTAAAATTAAAAGGAGATTCCAAAAAATGTATAAATATATAGGGTGTTCCAAGTTAATTTCGGCAAAACCGAAAGTGACAGATATATGCATAAAGCAGGCAAAAATTTGATTTTCTTTTATCCAAATCTATTTCACGTTACTAGCTTAGCTCATGCACTAAACCGTATTGCTGAAGCTGTTAGAGTGGAATTTCCTTTGGTAAATTCATTAATTAATAATGGTAAAAAAGTTTTTTTGAAAGCCCCGTCTAGGATAGAGGTTTACCATGAACAACTTAAAGATGTTGTATCTTTACCTCCGCAACTAATCTTAACCAGATGGGGTACCTGGATCGAAGCTGCTCTATTTTATTGTGAACACTACAGAGAGTTCAAAAATATTGTAGACAGTTTCGATCCAAGTTGTGCACAATCTGTAGCTGACTGTCAAAATGTTTTAAAAAATCTTGAATTAGTTTCTCAACTATCATACATAAAATCGCATTTTTCCGATATTCCCACTATAATTAAAAAATTGGAAGCGCAAAATTTAGTTCTAAAAGAATCTCTAGATTTAGTTGAAAATTTTCGGGAAACTATAAATAAAAATAAAAGTCAAATATGTAAAACAATTTCTAAGAAATTTAGCGATTTGTTCCGGAAAAATTCTGGATTGTTGGTGTGTACACGTTCGGAAATGTATCCATCAAATTGTATTAATAATAAATTAAACATAATAGGTACACCTTTATTATGTTGAATACATTCTTATAACAAAACGACTTTTCCAACTCGAAACTCTTCTGAGGCCCGGGCGTCTCAGGGGCTTCAGCCCCCAAAGCCCTCCTCTTAATCCGCCCCTGTTGACAGCTGCTTTGTCACTTTGGCTTCTAAGAAATTTCGTTTCAGGTTTATTTAATTACCTACGTTATTCCTTTACTTGTCCTTATTCTTTGCTTCAATTTTCACTTCACTAAGCAGCACCGCCGCGAGGCCGGTTGCGGGTTCAGCGCGTTCCCCTGAACCCGAAGCCCCGCGCTTTAAATTTGAATGACGTAATTACAGACTTTTAAACGAAAAAGGCCAGAAAAATTATTTAATAATACTCTATGATCCTTTATAATATGTAATAATGTGTTTATAATAAATAATTTATTTAGAAGTGTTTTTTTAACCCCGCAAAAGTTTACGCCGGCCCTGTCACTAAGCACTTTTCATTTGTTCTTTCCCTCTTTGTCTGTTAACTTTACAATTTTCATTTGTATTTACGGACGCGGCCGCCTATCACGGTGTGGAGTCACAAAAAATACTCGAAAAAAATTTGGAACATGATCTACATGGCGCTCTGCGGAAGGTTTGGGGAATGCTAAAACGCAATAGTTACGAAGATAGCCTTGGTCCACCCTGTACAGTAGAACAATTAATATAAGCACAAATAGAAGATAGTATAATTTTTATTAGATAACACTTTAACAATTTGTTTCTTTGACATAATTGTACACCGACAGCAATTATCACATTGAAATTTGGGCTTTAGCAACATATAACGGATTGATTAATCACATACTTATATTTAAATTTCCAAATCATTCTGATCTTAGGCTACTAATGTTGTTTGTTATACAGCTTAAAAGCTAGTAGTTCGCTAAGCAAATAGCAGTGTTATAAAGTTCTATAAAACAACTTTTGATTATAATGAACACCTTTTATGAGATTTGGATATTAAAATTCATTTTTTAGTTTTTAAATAGTTTTTATAAGCATACAACTAAATTTATATAAAAATACAAGCACGCAATCAAGAAGGTATTTTTGCAGCAACTATTCGTATAAAAAATCTAAAAATCGCTAAGCTACGCTTTCAGAAGTCATAGAATATCAAAAGTTATACACAGTACAAATGTTTAAAATTGTAATTAAACATATATAAATAACGAAAGAAAATCTATAAACATGCAAAATGTATTTAGCAAGTACATATTTCGAGTGGTCCTTTCTAATACCTAAATTGTCATGTCATTCATTTTACATCAATATAATACTAATTTATCAAGGAGTAATAACCTTTTCGAAATACATAATCCTTGCTATCAGATAACAAAATAATTAAGATTTAATTAAGAATAAAAACAACATAAATACAATATCCCTCGGAGTGGTTTAAATTTTAAATAAATTAAATTCTCAGTACTTACAACGATAAGCCTGATTTTAATTAGTACAACAGATATGTAACATTAACACAGTAGATATCAATTATTCGTCGGTAATAAATCACTAATAAAATTATTTTTTGTTTGAACTTTTAGACTGGGCTTAAAATTACAAAATGTAAATTATTGACGGCAGTTTCCGTAGACGTATTTAATACCAAATTATTTACCAATTATGGGCTTCAATATTTAAAGATACAAAAAATAAGTTAACGCTAATTCCTAGATACTTAAAAGAAAAAACAGAATATATAACTCGCTACTTAAGGAGAAAATAATTTCTGTAAACTTTCTGTAACTGCAGGCCCTGAAGAAGCCACAGAATTACCAAATTCTTCACTAAAATCTCGATTCATCACTTTCAAAAATTCGATCACTAATTGCTTTGTTTCTGCGAAAAAAAAATGTAAAAGAATTTTTCAATCGACGAATTATAAAAAAAATATTTACCATCATTTGTAGTTTGTTGGTTAGAATAAATATGGGCAAGGATTTTGATTACTCCTGATAAATTTTGACGTAATATAGGATTGCCCTGTTGGTATAAACTATAAAAACACTTCACAACTGCCTCATTCTCTTGAAAATCTTCTCTCAATGGAAGACGTTCAATAAATACAGGAAATACCTGTGAATATTAACATTGAAAATATTCCTCGTTATTTTTATAATTACATACTTGTTCTAAAGGCACCAAACTAGAATTAACCATTATCAACTTCGCAAGAGAACCACAAATATTGTCTAAAGTACCCACGTGAGATTCTTTTGCTACAGAAGCTGATAATGCTTGAAGAATATCACCATAATATCTAAACAGGTTGTTAAGAAATATAAGTAAATAAAGGAGGCCTTTTTGGCATAGTGGCTAAGTAGTCTGCTCGACAATTAGGCGAAAATGAGCCCAAATTCTAGAAGAGAATCAAATAAAAATATTAAAAGGATACGGAAATGTACAATCTTTTCCATGAAGCACCATTTCACCAAGGCCATATATTGAATTATTCCTGACTTCATCACTGTTATCTTTGGCTCCAGCAAACCACAATTTCATTAATTGCGGTACATATTTCTCGACATATAATCCAAGCGGTTGCATGCACTCGGCTAGAGTTCCGTACGAAAACGATCTCTGACTTTCACTATTTCGTTTCCGCTAAAATAATTAAACGTTTACAAAGAGTAAAACACTTGCCACAGGCTTTTATACCGTTCGATTTCCTACTAGAGTTAGCACGTTAGGAAAATATAAAACAAAATCATCGGGTTTTATAGCTTTTCCAAACTTGGGAATAACATCGCCTGCGTATTCGAGTAAAAGTTCATCTTGTTCAGCTTCGGTTTCATCTTCTCCTCCGTCGCCGCCTGTTTCTACATCGGCATCCTGACACGCTGTCTGCACATATAGTTTGTTAATTTTACTATAAAATCTATTATGCAGTATAATAAATACAAACCTTCAAGTTAAGCACGTCAATAACACAGTTCATAATAGCTTCACGATGTCCTTCACCGACCAAAACATCACCTTTGATTCCGTCTAAAAGGTTAGCGTAAGCATCAAGTGCGCACATCACAACTTGCCGTTCTTCATCAGAACGAATAATTTCGGCACATTTTGGAATGAACATCTGTAAGGCATTGTACAAAGCTTGTTTGCCTTCTGTTGTATTTATTTTGTGGAGAGTGACGCAAAATTCTTGTAAAGCATCAACAGCTGCCTTGCGCATATCATCTTGAGGGAAATTCAGTAATTTAAAGATTTCTTGGAAACATTTTTCCAAATATGGTAAAAATGGCCCCCTAATAAAAAAAAACACAGTTGTTTTTAAAGTCTTTGAAGAAATTTATTTACTATATAACATGCGATCGAAAAAATTTTAGTACAGCTAACAAAGTCTACGAAAGAATATTAGAAATCAGCTTGAAACAAAGAATAGAGCATCAACTGGAGGAAGAGCAGCAGGGCAAATTCAGACCAGCCAAAGGCAGTTAGTAAAAAAGGCAATTGGACAAAATAGCTCCATATACTTAGGATTCATAAATCGTGAAAGTAGCTTTTGACAATGTTCCGAGTGAACTGATGTGTTTTATAGAACTACAACAAATTTTTTCAGAACAAGAAAGCAAATGTCAGAAAGCTTTGTAACAAATTTCGGGGATAATGAGTCTGTTGGACAAAATCATGCGGATGACGTGTTGCTGATCGGACCGCACCATCTTACAAGGCATTACAGGAGCCTGAAGAACTTAAGAAGAGAAAAACGAAGATAAAATACATGGTGGTTGCTGTAAACAAGATTGGCCAGGAGATAAAAAGGGGAAATCAGTCAGTGGAAGAAGTGGAGCTGGATGACGAACTTATATATTACAGCATTAACAAATGGTTTTTATGTAAAAGGGAAGTGAGCAAACAAACAAGAGTGAAGGTGACTTACGGTAGTGAATCCTGGATATTAACGGTGCAACAAAGGTCAAGGCTACAGCTAACTGAAATGAGGTATTTACGTAAAATAAGTTGGGAGTATAGTCCGTCATTAAGACTAAGCTACGATGGTATGGGCATCCCATGAGAATGGGAATCGGCAGGCTCTCAAGGTAAATATAGGAATTCAAGGCTACAGGGGGGTTAGCAACATCCAATCCAAACCCTTACACCGATTACGGTAGAAAAGGAACGATTACAAAAAGAAAATATGAAATTCTTACCCTACATTGGCACAAATTTCTTTTAATGTCCTACATGCTTGTTCCTTCTCATCTACATAAGAATTTTCAACCATATACTTATACTGTTCACTATCGTCGCTGCTCGACGAAGCAATTTCAATATCTTCTTCGAAATCGTTATCAGATTCCGATAGGTCATCGTACACATCTACCCCTTCCTTGTCGTCTTCATCGTATAATGTCTAGCAATTAATTAGTACATTAAAAAAATTACGTTTATATAATCAGAAAGGCCATTTTCTTTACCTCGATGCCTTCACTGCTTTGTATTGTACCAATCATCTGTTCGACAACTGTAGGAAGAATAGGTGCTAAATCTTCTTTCATTACAATTGCAAGAGCACCCACTAAAGCATACGCAGCACGACGATTATCTGGATCAGTACTGTTATCCAATATTCTTAAACCCAACTGTAAAGTTTCCTGAGCTAAAGGTCTAAAATTATCATTACCGATTGTTTGTGCGATTGTAGCCAAGCAATCTACAAAGGATTTTAATTACACACTCAATAAGCGTCACTTATCTTAAAACAAACTTACCTAATGCATCGCATAAAACATGAAAATTTTCAGTGGATGGATCGGCATTTACGTATATGTTAATAATTTCTAAAATTTTTGGAAAATAAGGTAGCATGCCTTCTTTAACGGCATTCGCCGCAGAGCTAACAGCATCAAAGCCCATCTTTTTTAACTGCATAGACCAATGATTGGGGTCTAACGCGGTAAAAAGACGATCCATTAATGTAGGTAGATAAGGTTCGAGACCTTGGTCTAAATTTTCACAGAACGTTTCCAGAGCATAAAATATTCGATCTAAACTTGAAGGGAGCGAACCTACATTCTGGACCTGTTTATAAATTTCTGAAAGGTGCTCGAACAAAACTGGAAGAAGCTCTGATGCGTACTGGCTAATTTCCGGCTACAAATTTATTATTGTAGATCACCGCAACAAACAATTTACGAATTTACCTGTAAGTGTTCTGCAAATTGTCCTAAAGCAAAAAGAGCTGCGTTGCGTACCGGAATATGGGGGCTATTAATACCTCCACATACACACTTTAAAAACGGTTCCAAGTATTTCTTTCTAATGTATTCGGAACAACCTTCTGCAAGAACCGCCAACGCTAAATAAGCTGCCTTTTGTGCATAAATATCATTTCCCTGCACGGCAGGTTCGATACGACTTAAAAACACAGGGATAATCTTTTCCGGTGGTACATGCAAAGCGATCATATCCAAAGTTTGAGTTGCAATAGTAGTCGGAGTGTATTCGTCAGGGTCACCTTGATAATAATCTTCAGCGTTGATTGTTTCATTGTCGCCACCTTCTAAATTTGGTTTTTGTGACATTACTTTAATCATTGCGTCTATTATTGGTTCAATTAAATTTTCCTTTTGCATGGCCTGTTTAATTAATAGGTCAATTTAATGAAGTACGTTTCACGCAACTTATAAATTGAATTGTGTTTTCAAGAATTATACCTACTTTACTTTTCGATCGAATTAACCAACCGAGAACGCCGATTGCTTTTATCTGAACTTCATCGCTCACTTCCTTATTACCTCCGATACATAAACATACTTCGACTACGAGCCGTATATGCGGAACAACTACGTTTATTGCAAATTCGATAAGTTCTTCTATTATTTCTAACATTTCACATTCTTTTTTGGTGTTATTATCTTGTGAGAAAGCGTTTATTACTTCTAATATCCGCGGCAGAAAACTGAAGTATAAATTAGTCATCTACAATAGTTTCTTTTATATTAATTTTGTAAATTTAAATTACTAAATATTTTACCTGTTGATGACCGGCTATTATTGGCACTAAATGTTTCATTGTAATTACGGTGTAATAAGCGAGGTCACAATTTAAAGCCGTCAAAGAATTCAAAGTATTTGTAAATAATAAAGAGAACGATTCGAGATGTATGATATACGAATCTTTGGATATTTCCGTCATTATCGAAAGGGCATACATTCCCAACTATAAACAATATAGATTAAAAGACGCATTTGATAAACATTATGATTACTCACCTCTTTATCAATAGCATTATCGCTGCTGCAAAGTGTATGAATGAATTGCAAAACTTCAGGCCATGTATTGTTAGGAAACTCGTGCTTTCCTAATATTCCAATAAACTGAGCAATAGCATTTTTTACGGTTTTTACATTTTCACTCACTAAAGCTTGCAACATTCCCTGCTTAATTCTAAAAAGTTTAGTTTATTATTTATAGAATGTTCGTCGGAAAAATAATATTTTGTACCTTTTTCGTACTTCTGGATCTACTCTATTCCAGTGACTTTTCTTTCCTAATCGTCTACGTAATAGAACTGCAGCGGTTTGTCTAATTTCCGAATTAGCAGAAGTAACTACTACATCACATAAAGCAGGAACAGCCTCCGGTTTTTTAAAAGCTTCTTTCAGCTCTTTGGTCCCCTAAAACATCATAAAAAAAGTACATACCCAACACGCCTCATCAACACGTGTAGTAGAGGTTATACTTTCATATTAATGAAAATGATTGAATTACCTGTTCTATAGTCTTGCTATTTGGTACTAACAGTTTCGCTACTATTTCCTCCATCTTTTAGTATAAATTATACTGCACTAGGCCTACAAAATAAGGAACAGGCAACCTTTTGTTACGGTAGCCAATTAATCCTAAGTTTTAATTGACTCCGTGACTCACGAACGACTGCTCTGACATTTAATACAAAAGACGAGGTAAACTTTTGGACTACTCTAAAAATGTAGCGCTACCAGTACAATAGCTCTACAATGTGAGCATATGGTCTACATACTTTATTATTCGTAGTTAATTTATCAATGTCAAACTCTAATAAAAAGTCAAACTATAACTTTTTGTTTGTTTATTCTTTTAGCCTTATACTGTGGCATTAGATCATATATATGATCTAAGACTGTGGCTCTAATGTTTAATACAAAAGACGAGGTGAACTTTAGGACTACTCTGAAATTGTAGCGCTACAAGTACAATAGCTCTATAGAGTGAGCATATGGCCTACACACTCTATTGTTGGCAGTTAATTGATCGATGTCAAACAATTTATTTCGTTGATGTCAAACTATAAGTTTTTTGTTTGTTTATTTTAATTGATGAGATCAAAGATAAATAAAAATTTAGTCACTGCATTTTTGTTGTTGTTATCATGGCGTAATTTAGTGGTGCCATCTAGGTTTTGGCCGTAGGAAGGCGCCAATTTCGAATGCAGTTGTTTTTATTTTTGAAATGACGAAAAAAGAACAAAGAATATTATTAATAATACTTATTGAACAGCTTATTCATAATATTTTGTAAAAGGTAAACTTTATTTCATTGTTATTTATAATTCGTGTTATTTTTTTCAAGAATGAAGTCTTCTTTCTACGATTTTACATTACGTCATGATCGCATAATAATTATAAAAGGACAAATGTTTGAAAAATAATAACCTCTGGCGTGGTTTACACGTTGAGATACCGTGCTCTTTTAGTTAGTGCCTCCTCCTGATGAAGCCCTCTTAAGAAAGTGGGCGAAACGTTGAGTTCTTCTTTCTCAACAATGATACGGTCTCAACCCGGAAGACGTTCTTTTAGGTTTAAATCGTTTATTTAATATTTCTTGCTTGAAGTCGATTTGGGGATTTTCATGGCTTGGTTTCCTTTAAAAAAGAAACAACAATTTTGGCTTATTGTTTTGGTTAATTTGCTCCAAATAAAATGTTCTTTCTGTCGCACTAATTACGGATAAAAGCTTGTAATTATAAATTTTGCAGTTACTTTTAATTTAGGAATTGATTTAGAAAAAGCCAGAAGAATCCTGTTTTAAAACGTTTAAAAACTCAACTATTTTCTAAATAAAACATTGCCCAAGATTTTTAAAAGTTTCGTATTACTGTAAAATAACGATAAGTTATTTTAGAGCGTCGGAATAACTTAATTTTGTAGGTTACTAATATCGTCATAAAACTGTTAGAACTAGTTCTTCTTCTTCTTATACAATTGGGCCTCTGTAAAATAACTGACCCTGAAAAATCGATTAATCCATCCATATAAGAAAAAATACATTTAAAAGCGTTTCTTTTTTTTATTTTTATTACTCCAGCTTTAGTTACCGACGAATTTAAATTACCACATGTGATATGAGCGTAGCTGAGCTCATTGCAAGGGTTTTCATCAAGTCCCTTAAGTGCCATCATCGACACCTCGTATAAAATAGCAATCAGTGTCGCTCCACGGTCTCCTTTAGTCAATTGCCACTATTTATAGCAACCATTTTAATATAATTTTAGAAACGCATTCATCTTTAGTAAGTAACCGCATTATCGAGACATTTTTCAGAAATTCCAAACATATTTTACTGCTTGTATAAATAGATTTGCTAAGTGAACGGTGTTTTACCAGGGAAATTATAAACTATCAGCTAAAAATATACAAATTTGCAGTAAAGCTATCGAAATGAACTACGGGGAAATTGATGTTAAAAGTTACAGAAATTTTTGGTCTATTTTGATTAGGTTTTATGAAATTTTTGTAACAAAATATAGAGTCATGGATCTTAATTAATTTTTAATTTGTGAATTAAAATTGCTGTTGAAATTTTTACACAATAAATCAATAAATGGCAAAATGCGTTCCTTGTAGTTTCCGCCCCATGTTGCACAAACCGATTTAAAAGAGGTTGATATTCAGGTTAAGCTCTCTGTAAAATTATATAATAATCCTCCCCTTTTCTTTCTATTTTTGTTGTTACTTTGCTAGTCTTTTCCATCTTTTTCTAGGTATAATCTTTATGTCGTCTTTCTTACGTTTCCTTTCCTTATTTTTGGCTTCCAGTGTAACACTCTATTGTCTCTAAATTTGTTACCAAACTTCTCCTAGGTTTCTTGCTTTGCTTATTTAACTGCTCTTTTTGCGATATCTCTGCTCTCTCTGTGTTTCTCATAGTCTCCTTATGATTTACTCTGTAGATAGTTTTTCCATTTTTCTTGTCTCTCTTTTACCTTGTTTTTGTACATCTTCTGTTTACCCTGCAGTTCGTTTCTTTAAAGTACTTTCCACTTTCTTCTCACCGCAGCTCTATCTGGATGCTTTTAGAATTAACGTTTTAAACTCTGTCCAATTTTGTTCTATATCTTGGGATGCTTGTGTCTTTATTCTTCTAGTTAGCGTCAGTAGGGTGTTTTGGACAGTTCTGGAACCACCCCCCACCACTAACCGTTGAAACCAATTACCAATTACCAATTTCTGATCCCATTTTTACTCTCATGTCTGTTACGTTTTGCATATGCTTTTACTTACAAGGAAGTAGTCTAATATTAACCTTTCCACTCTGATTTTTTCTTGTCTTGTGAACCTATGTGTGTCTCTGTGCTGGAATTTTGCATTTGCTATAATCAGGTCATTTTGTTATAATTTTCCCATTATTATTCAGTACTGATTAACCAAATTTTCCTATACAGCAATTTGTTCCTGCGCTTTTATTTACCACTTTTCTGTTTAAGTATCCCATTATGATTATTTGTCCTTTTATTGTCTCAATTGTTCCTGCAGCTTATCATAAAAATTGAATTTATCTTCTGCCCTTTCATTTTCGTTTGGTCCATGTAGAATAATTCCCTTTTTTCCTTGTTTTTACTATCATCATTTTCTGACTGATACTTCCCCAGTTTTTAATTTTGTTTATACGGCATTTTCTGTCATAATACGAGTAATACAACCGTTATTTCCAAGTATTCTATTTTTGCTTTTTCCATTTCCTCCGTTAGCTCTACCTCCTTACAATTTAGGCTTCTTATATTCCACGTCCCTATATTAGTCACTTTTTTACACTTTGTGTTCGTTATTTTATTTAAATTATTTTTCCTTTTATCTATAGCCATGCTCATTGCTTTTAACATCCTCTTGCATCTGTTTGTTTTGTTATTCTTTAGTTTGTCTTCTCGATCATTTCAATTAAATTTGTTGTTAACCCATTACTTCGCTTCTCCTCTTCTCGCTTTCTTTACCTGATCTTCCATTTTACTTTTGTTTCGCTACTACTTGCGTTAAAACCGTTTAGTATCGAAACATTTTGTGTCACATGTTTATGTGATACGATTGTATAGTTTATCTCTATTTGTTTCTTGACTTTTCCATTTGGAGATACCCTCGTCCATTTTTGATCTTCTCCTTTTTTCAAAGTAGGTGTTCATAGTATAGCAGTTATTTTGTTCTAGAAAGTTCATTAGGTTTCTTCTTCTGTTCTTTTTACCTAAACCACCATGGTTTCCTATAGAATTTTCAGATTATTCGTTGGAGAATCAAGCCGCCGATTAAAATGACTCGTTGAAAATTCCACCAGGAATTTAAACTGGCTGCTCAATACGCAAAATGGAGTTGGACCACCATTTTGATAATTATCTTCACAGTTTCAATAAGGGAAAAAACCCCGACTACAAGTTGGCGAAAATGTCAGGAAGTAACTGGACTATCAAAAAAGGACTGCAACCACAGTACAAAATTAATTACTGCTAAGAAGAAAAATAAGAAAACGTTACCAACGATGCTTTTTAATATAAATATGTCACGGGCAATGTGGGAAATCCGGGCAGTGTTCACAATGCCCGGGCAATGTGGATAATGTACTTTTATTTAAAAAAAAAAAACGTTCTTTCTCTACCTCTAACCTCCAATAAACACCTCTACTGTTTTGGCAGAGGCATTTACTGGAGGTTAGAGGTAGAGTAAGATAAGTTTAAAAAAAAATAAAAGTGTTATACTAAGTGCATTATCCACATTGCCCGGGCAATGTGAACACTGCCCGGATTTCCCACATTGCCCGTAACAAATACACTAAAACGCGATAAAGATAAATAAATGTACGAATTCCGTGTCCACAGCGACCCAGATGGAATCCTTCAATAACAGGACCGATTATGTAAAAATACTGTTATCTTGAATCGATAAAACCCAAAATAAGTTTAAAATTGTTCAGAAACGGCTATAATAATAATTACTCTCTTAATAATTTTAAAGCAAGAAAAGAAAAGTTCCTCATCACTAAGTGCATTTTATAGTTAAAAACGAAAGAGAGATCCCCTAATTAAAACTCCTTCAAAGAGTTAGGAAACTCTTTCTTCAACCAAATCAAATATAATTTTCCAAAATTAGGAAAATTCCATAAGGCATTCGCAAATTAGCGGACCCAAAAATTATACTTCCGAACTGTTCGAAAGATTCAAAAAGAAGCCCCGAATATTTCAATTCTGCGCATCGTGAGCGGAAGTGCCAAGTCTATGAATTTGCACGGTATCCTAATCTGAACGTACATTCGAAAACATTCAGTTTTTAAGAAATAAAATTTTAAATAAATCCAATCAGAAATAAAACCAACTAAAAATTAAAATAATTAAATCCCCCCCCCCCCCAATACATAAAGGGAATGTAAGTATAATAAAGAATTAAAGAAATAAGCAGTAGTTTGAATTACTGAATTTACTCAATTAATAACACAAAATTATTAACTAATCTGTCGCACAATGAATCTAAATCAGCGCGCCGATAGATTAGCTAATCTCCCACAAACACAACTAGTGTTTCTAATCGACTCAAAATTAACAATCACAACTAATTTAAAAACTATAGTAATTCAACACTAAGAAAGAAAGTGGAAATCGAAGTAGAAAATCAGGATTGGGATATAGAAAAAACATCTACAAAACAATCACAGAGGAAGGATTAAAGGATACTGGTTGAACCAAAGGATAATATGTAAACCTGGGATCGGTTTAACTATAAAGATGTTTTCGGATGACTGAAAACATAAAGATAATAAGCAAAATAAGCAAAACATCGCGGTAATCAAGCCCAACACAGTTATAAGAGGGAAATCACCCTTTAACACAAAGGAAACATACCTAGAGCTAAATAACCTATGTATAATCAATGAGGAAGAAAAATGAATTAAATAACAATTCATAAAAAATTGTTACAATCTTAAATTGGCAGCCTGGTACAACCCGGGGACTCTTAGCACCCCCTGGACTTCTGGTGCTGGTCGCTGCTGGGGACCTTGAGATCGTTTGTGCTTTCATGGTATGGGGGGGAAATGGCCGTACTCACCACGCTGGCCAACGCGGGTTAGTACGAAAGAGGAAAGAGTTATATGTATAGTGAAAAATAGAGACCTTAGCCCTCGAAAACTCTAACTTCTAATAAGATCTGGGCCTGGGAGGAATAAGAGGTGTTCAAGAAAGACCTGATAGTACAGATAAAAGAGAAGGGATTTGTCCCAAGACATGTTGAAAATGAGCACTAATCCTGCTGGAGTAGCTCGGGGTTGCCATTCCCGTTCTCACAAAGTGTGGAACCTGATCATTAATTTACAGAATTATTTTACTAACCTAACCGTTATTTTTAACTACGGTCCTGTACACTTGTAAGAATTTGACATGGTAAAGTTGTAAATTCTCTTTTTAAAATCTTCTTTTAAAGCCGACATATCAATTTAATCGCAAAAAATTGAAATGTCCAGCATATATCTACACTTTTTTAAATTTATAGGTTTTCAGAAAAATTAAATATTTGTGAAGGCTGTTAGAAAACTAACGGTGGCGTTGGGAAAAATGTATTGATCGTTCAAAGATGTTATAAAGGCATAAAGAATTGCAATTACCTTATAAATGTTGGACATAAATTCAAACTTTAACTTTATAATCTTCCACCTGTTTCCTAATTCTAAAATTCCGTTATTCAAGTCATTAATGGAAGCAGATGACAAACTTAGGTTAGATATTGAGGGAAAATTTGTGAAATTCATAACAAATGTTGAACCGAAATTCAAATTGTAGCTTTAAATTAACCTACGTGCTTTCTAAATTCAAAAATTCGCTTTTTCAAGTTTTAGAATTTTCAGAAAAATTAAATGGTTATATATATAGGAAAACGTATGATTGTAGTTGGGAAAAAAATAATTTATTGTTCAACGACGTCACAAAGATTTGTATAAGGCCATTTTTAAATTACAAATTTGACAACTCAATAATTTTTTAATCCTGTAAATATGGACTAGAAATTCAAATACTAGTTTTGTACTTTTTAATATTATCCAACGTGCTTTATAAATTCAAACTTCGATTTTTCTATTTTTAGGTTTTCAGAAAAATTAGGTAAGTATCTACGTAAACAAATTGAGAAGTTAGAATTGGTGTTAGGAAAGAATTATTGAGAAATCAGCTGCGTCACATAGGATTACAGAAAGCCGTTTTCTAATAAAAAAATTTAAAATTTAGGAATTTTGTAGTCATGTAAATGTTGAACATAAATTCAAACTTTAAGTTTATATTCTTCCATCTGTTAACTTTCAAAATTCGATTATAACATTTTCAGAAAAATCAAACATGAATGGAATCAGATGGAAAACTTTCGTTTGATCAATTTTATTAATCTTGTAAATATCGAAAAAAATTATCCATTAATTAAGGATGTCACAAGGGCGTTTTTGAATTAAAAACTTGTTCACACAATAATTTTGTAATCCTGCAAAAATTCGATTTTTCGAGCTTCTGATTTTCCACAAAACTATTTACAATATTATAAAGAAGAAGGACATTTAGTATTTCGAAATTCAGACAGTGAAGAATTTGTAAATTAAAAAATTTAGAAGTTTTGAGAATTAGAATACTTATTAGAAATTTTTTGAATTCTGACTTTCCTAAAGTCCTGATTTCCCAAATTCGAAAAGTTTCAGAACTTTGGGTCTTATTATTTGGGCTTATTTTTTTAAATATATTTTTAACGAATTGGACTTCAGAAATTTAAGAATTCTAGTTTGCGAATTTTGCAGTTTCAGAACTGCAAAATTCGCAAACTAGATTTAGTTCAATTCGTTAAAATTATATTTAACAAAATAAGCGTCCCATTGACCGAAAAAGGTCGTCTAAACTTTCAGGCTTTTCGTTTGACTCTCAAGCCGATTCAATAAAACTTTTTCACAGTAATTTAATTTTTTAAAGATTTTATACGTGCATGAATTTGTAAGTTGTATTTATTTAATTAGTTCATTGATTTGCTTCGTCATTTAATTACTTAATTTTTTGTTTGTTTATTTTTTATTAATTTACGTTCCGTACAACTGGATTACCCACTTTGCTTAACTAAATATACATCCTCAGAGCGTCACTTCTAGCATCCAACTCATAAATTTTTACCCATCACAACAACGTCAGATAAAACGAATTCCTAACACTTGTAAATGTCACACTTTTTCATAAAAACCATCTATTAACTTACGTCCCAAAACATGGGCAATAAATATTCACCAAAAGTTTTGCCAAACCTGCACATCAGTGCATTATCTTATCTAAAATTTTAAGGGGACCCTCGGATTCCCTGATATCATTAACTGCAAAAGTTTCCCATGACATGGGACATCGTTTAAATAAAAAAAGCAATAAAATTCCAGCCGACAGTTGTCAATTATCTAATCGCTAAAGGTGTAGAATTGTCTGGTTATATTCGAGAACAATGAATCGCATTAAATGCCTCTCATATCTTTATTACACTTTTATTTAATTTGATACCTTCTTCTCCTGAGAATCGCTTTGTGACTTCACAAAACAGGATGCGTTTTATAAGGAAACCATTCACCAAATTATTTTGAATTGCAGATAAACAAGAACAAAGTATACTTTTTACATTTTGTATTGATTATGCCGAATAATTTGTAATTAAATGGATTTAAATTAATTACATTAATTACAACAACGTGGATTAGCTAATAAGTTGTGACGAAATATGACCCATCAGTAATATTTTGCGGTATCCTTTTCCTACATACACGCGTTGATGTGATTGTTAAGCTTATCAGTGTTTTTGTGGCATTTGACGCAGACTGCTTGAAGACGTTCGCATTTCCTAATAGCTGGATTTTTATCTAATACTGTGAGAATTTTATGTTTACGCACTCGTGTAAGCAATGCGGTTTGGTGACCTTTTTTTAACTCTGTCATGGGAATTTTTCTGTATTTTCACAATTCTTGGAATTGTAACTCTTAAAAATTTGTCGCCATATTTGATTTAAAAATTCGAAAGAAATTTTTAAAAATAGTTTAAATCCCAAACTGCAAGAACGTGAACTAAAACTTATTTAGTAGTTTCAGGGGATTTGACCCTCTTTTTAGGCAAAGAATTCTTGATTACAAAGCAGACTTCAAGCTTAAAAATGTAAATGAATATCCCTCATTCACTGTGTTAATCTTTTCTGATAAGATAAAGGTACTTGCTTACCATGTTGTTTGGTAAAAAATTCGATTATTAATAATTATATCATAAGCTGCCCTTAAATAAAAGTCAATAAGAATCTGTGAATCTCCATACTTTTAGAAATATGTCCATTTTTGGAAAAATTGGCAAATTTCCAATAAATTGAAATCCATGGCATGAGCCCAATGAATGATGAACTTGGAAAAACCACTACGAAATATTTGAAAAACGAAATATGTATTTCGGCAACTAAATTGCCATCCTCAATAAAGTTTGTTTGTTGACTGCAGCACTCACTATCGTTCGTGCTGCAAACTTCACATTCGTGTGGCAAACGCAAGCTTTCTACACTTGTATTACAATATACTATTGCAACACACTTTTAAATTTTGTCTCACAGTTTCGACAAACAATTGCTTTCAGCATTAAAAATCATGTGGAAAGATCAACTTTCAATAGTAGGAGTAGAAAAAGTAATTGATTTGTCAACTTTCGAATTAAAAAAATAGTTAAGTTTTCTTAAAACCCAAAAGTTGATTGAGTTAGCAAGTTTCTAATTCAAAATAGCCGCTGTGGCATGCATGCTTCATGAATGTAATTTTTCCCCACTACCAAACGTTTTTCATCTGCTACCATGAATATTTCTAAAAACCCACAACTTGAATAATCGAATTTGAAAATGTAGAAAGCAAGTGGAAGAAGATAAAGTCAAAAGTTGAATTTATGTTCGACATTTACACATATACAAAATTATCGAATTAGCAGATTTTTATTTACAAAATGGTTTTCTGTAATCCTGTGTGGCACCATTGATTCATCAATAAGGTTTTCCTAATACCAATCCTGAGTTTTCCAGCTGCTCCCGTAATATTTAATTTTTTTGTAAACTCAAAAGCTTGAAAGAAAATTGAATTTAGAAAGCATGTAGGTGAAATATAAAATTATAAGTTGAATTTATGTTCGATGTTTTCAGGACTACAAATACCTCGATTTAGCAAATTTCGTATTTAAAAATCGCATTCACTAACGTCGTTGATTCATTAATATTTTTTTTCAACTTCATATGAAAGCTCATCTGCTCCCATAGTTTTCTGAAATCCTAAAAACTTAAAATATCGAATTTAGCAGGATTACAAAACTGAGTTCGTAAGTTTTGATTTCAAAAAATTCTTGATTCATGAAGTTTTTCTCCAATTCCAAACGTAAGCTTTTCCATATGTCTCCATTAATGTTTTTTTTTTAACTTAAAACTTGGATAATCGAATTTTGAAGTCTAGAAAGCAAATATGAAAGTTTATTTACGTACCTAATTACAAAATTTTAATTTAACCACAGTTTGCAGGATTACAAAAGTATTGAGTTTTGAATTTAAAAAAGCCCGCCTTTCTTAATTCATGACAAAAAAGTTTCCCAATTCGAAACGTAAATTTTCCATTCATTAATGTTTAATTTTTCTGAAAACTGGGAAAGCTCGAGTAATCAGATTTTAAAATTTAGAAAGCAGGTAAATGTAAAATGTAGGGTCATTTGCAGGATTACAAAATTATTGAATTTTTAATTGAAAAATGGCCTTCTGTAATCCCGTTGAGCCAACAGTAATTTAAATAGAAAAATACAAAATCTTTTTAAATTCCAAACTCCTAAAATTCTGAATTCTAAAATGTTTGTGCAATTACAAACTTCCAGAATTCAGAAATTTTTTCTGTCTAAAATTTTCAAAATTCCGAAATTTTGAAGTTCCCGAAATGCCCATTTTACTTCAGGTTAATGTTTCCCTTAATTCTAATAATTCTATAATAAAAAAAATCATATTTTTGTCTTAATATTTATTAAAATTATTTCAATCCACCCGACAAAACACCAAATTCCTAAATTTTCAATTTCAAAATATCGAAATTTTTAAATTCAGAATGTCTCTAAATATTTAAATTTTAATATTTCAAAATTTGGATCGTCAAACAATTCCGAAATTCACAAAACTTAGAAATTCAGAGAATTAAATAGGAGTATTTAAAAACTGGTTTCAGAGCTTCAATAAAATTTAGTTAAATAGAAAATCAGAAATTAGTTTTGAAAGGTTACCGTTTCTAAAACAAACCTTTTTTTGTATTTCTTTAAATAAATGTCTATAAAAAATTCATTTTTATACAGGGTGGTCTACGACTTTGTTTTTGGTCGATAGTATTACATCAATTAGAAAGAATTTTTACTTAAGATAGTTGTCTCTATTTATAGGTTCTACAATCTAAAAATATTTTCCGTTATACAGGGTGTTACGTTTTGAAGGGGCATTATTTTAAATGCCATTTTGGTACATCTTTGGAGAGAATTTCAAATTTTATATCTAAAATCAATCATTTTTGAATTGTTGGGAATTTTGTAAAAATTTCTTCGAATGAAAATGTTACCTGAAAGCAAAATTATTCGTTATTGTTAACCAGCAAATGTTATAAAAGGTTACAAAAATACTTTCACTGGGTGTTTTTTCAACGTGCGCGTTTCGAAAAATTGAAACCGTCATTAAAAGTTGTTATGTTTTGATATTAATTTATCTAGAATTAATTCTCTTTTCATCGATGTATTATTATTTATTTCCATATCTAGTTTAGTTTAAGAAACAATGGCAATTTGAATTCGAAAATTAACACATATTCTCCTACAAATTTTGAATTTACTGACGTTTTATATATTTATTAGGAATAACTTATAAAAAAGTCATGCTTTTCGTTATCTTTTTTATTAATTCATAAATTAAAATGCCTAATATGAAATATAATCCGTAAAGCGTGTAGCGTATTAGGAATAAGTGGCCTAAAAATTATTACCACTTATAAATAATAAGTTAGTCCTATAACCTTCTAAGGAGCACGAACCTCTTTACTGTCAAGCACCACTTGGGCCTTTGAAGAAAAACAAGTGTAGCGTGTATTCACATATTTTTGTTAAATTACTGCACTCGTATCGTGGACGGATTTGTGTTGTTCTGAATCTAAACTATTCAGGGGTTTTATTCAAAATTTTTACATGCTTTAGTTCTGAATGCTTAATTCATTTTCTTTTGATTACTTTGAAAATTTGAGTAAATAGCTCCTGGTTTGACGCAAAAGTATCATTACATACTATTCACTTTTAGTTACCTGGAGATTTCAGTAGGGTTTCAATCCCTCGCTCTTGACGTAACAGAAAAATATAATCCAACGGTTTGGGTTTTTGATTAAACCAAAGAATATCACGTCTGCATTATCTAACTCAATGTGCATACTCATAAAATTCTACAAAAAATATTTGACCGCGCAGTAATCTATCAGATAAACCCTGAACGTGCAATTTGTGATGGGCGTGAGAAAATAAAATTAGAATATTGCGTATAATCATTTGGTAATTCCAAGAAAAAATTTTGTAGACGTACTGTCTATCGTCAATTTTTAAAGTCATACTACAAAAATAAAAAATGATAGTAGTTTATAATTTCCTTTGTGGTTATACGATAACCACTTCCGAGTTGCATAAATAATTACAAGTGGTCCAGTTTATGTATTTTGTGTTTGGATATTGGGTAATAAAATTATCATTTCATCGTATGTAAAGATTTTATCTTGAAGTTTTGAGTAACGTTTGTGGATTTTCAAGCCTCGTGTTAGCATAAGTTTTTGAATTAGTTTATCTGGAAATCATGAATATCCGTATTAAATTCTTAAGGCCAGGAAATTAAGGAAAATTTGTATTTCTCACTTTTACTCAAAAGTTTGAGCTTGAAATTTAAAAAAATTAGTTTCTGAAGTAGCGTTCGTTGGATTGTTTTAACAAAATTTCTTCTTAAGATTTAAAAAGTCAAAAATTATAAATTTTGAAGGTTGTGGAGTAGACCTGGAGTTTCTTTCATTTTATTTTACCCTCCTATACCTTTACAGTGTCGAGGGGGCCGAACACACCAAACCGCAGAGTGGTCACCTAGTCAAGTTCTGACCAAGCAGGTCTTTGCTTAACTTTCTATATTGCAGTATTACGTGCGCTTCCACTCTGCCGTACTGCCGGCCGACCTGGAATTTAGAAAAGTAAAAAGTAAAACCCTGGGACATTCCGTTAAGAATTTCGGACTTTATAAATTATTTGACGGTTTTAGTTTTAAGTTCAACCATTACCTTTATAGTTACAAGGCTATGAGCGCTGCTTGACTGTCGGAGCATATATAGCCTGTTTTGGTAGCCTCCGGCGAGGTTTTGCTGGACACAGGTCAGGGTAGCAAAGACCTCAGTCTGGAAAACGGTAGGACACTTGCCTAGTGCGAGAGACAATCTCATTCTAGGTTGGTCACCATAAATGTCAGCACCGGAGCCTGCATCTGTTTTAGATCCATCTATGTACCACAGTAGATCAGAAGATCTGACGCAGTCTCTGAGCAGTAATAATCATTCCGCCCTTACAAGGCTAGTTACCTCGTAATTTCTAGTGAAGGAGTAGTAGGAAGACATTGTACCGCTGCGAGTACTAAGCAGCAGGCCGGACTCTATCAAATGAGGTTCCTTCAGTCTTCAATCGCCCTTCCAACGGCCGCTGGTAAACAGTTTATATGCCGACTTTCGTGTTTCTGCCTTAATCACAATGTGAAAGGGCGTTAGGGCTTTTAGAGTCGCCGAGGGCGTTGTGTGACCAGCCTCCGTGATATAAGAACCAGCAAGTCTCTGGAACTGAGTAAGAATCGTCCGTGTATGTGGCCTTGCAGTTGCGGGCCACTACACCAGTGAGCCATAGGTGATGACTGGTCTAATCATCGTATTGTAGATCAACATCATCACTTACGGGAACAGGCTCTCTTTATCTGTTTGGCTATGTGATTGTTCGAGAAAAGCTTGGTATCAAAGGTTAGACTCAGGTATTTTGCTGTGCCTAAGAGTCTTAAAGCTGACCCACAAAGGCTTCCAATCTTCTTTTCCTGGTGAAGATTACGAGTTCGACCTTGGAAGGATTAACTGTTAGGTCCTGAGCTGAACACCACCTCTGTACTATAGATAGGGTATCTCGCATTAATCTGCTAACTGTGCCAGGAAATTTTCCTGGTACTAAGATAGCAAGATCTTCTTCTTCTTTTTATTCTTTCTAAGTGGGTTGGTAGCCTGTTCTTTAAACTTTGCATTATGCCTCTTCTGATGTGACACTTAGCTATTCATCCACCGTTTGAGGGGCCTTCCTGGATCTCTTCTTCCATCTGCTGGTCGGTTATCTCTTGCTCTCCTTGCTAATTTGAAGGTGTCCATTCTGTCTATATGTCTGTTCCAGTATTTACTTCTGTCGTTGGTCCATTTGGTAATATCTTTTACATATATTGCACATGTCCCTGATGTCCTTGTTGGGTATTCTATCGCGTAAAGTTTTTCCCTGGATTGTCCGCGGTATTTTCATTTCGCATGTGCTCACTAGCTGTTTTGTCCTTTTCGTGTTAGTCCTGGCTTCTATGCCATATGTTAATATAAGTCGTACTGTAGTTTTATAGATTCTTACTTTTGTTTCTGCAGTCATATGCTTATTGCGCCATACGAGGTTGTTGGGACATCCGGCTTAAGAATGTTTTGTAAATTTTCGAAATATTCTTATAGGACACCCTGTGCATCAACTTTTTCCAATGACTTAGATGACGAACCCGCTTCTTGGTATGTTTCCAAAAATATTATCATCAATTTCTATAATCACTTCTATAGTCACTGTAATTTTGAATCGTTTATATTAATTTGTGAATTTATATAATTTGAAGCAATTTTTTTGCGACATGAAAATGTTAAAATTGGTCTGTTGGTACCGCAAAGAGCCTGGTTAAAAACGTTTTGTTTTCTTCTACTCGTAGTATTGTCACTGTAGCTAGGTACCACCGTCCAGCACGATCAGGAGAATTAAGCATTGTTGTATCCGGTCAGTGTTAGAATTGGTAGCCCGATTGTTCCGTTTACGCTAAAAACTCCTCACTAAAAAATGAAGGAGACCTTTGTCCTATATAGGGGACTAGAAAGACTACGATTTATGGAAAAGTCGAAGATGAAGATGATAAAGAAGTAATTGAAAAATTTAGCAATAAACCAAGATGAAATTTATTTATTGATTAAGTGAGATGTAGGCTTGCGGGTGCCAAGTATCTCAACATTAAAAAAAATCGTAGCAACCCGTAGAAAACTAACCCACGTCGGATTCTTAGGAACATTAATTCCATACAAAGGTATATGGTAACAGCGAGATTATCTGTAAAAATTATCTTATATTTAATTCAAAGAAATTAAATATAACTTACCGGTTTGACTTTCCATATAACCCTGGCATATTTTAAGTGGAGAATGATTCGGGGAAGTTACAAATGTTTCATTGATAGATCAGACTTAAATAGATTTTTATTTTTTATATTTTTTAATCAACGTTCGAAACAATTTATCTAATTTTTGAGTAAAATTAAGCTACATCCTATTTCCTTCTGATATGAGTTATTTTTACTGCAAATAAAAAATCAATTTATACATCATGTAACTTTAACTAAATTTTATTGTATTTCATTTTATTTATTAATCACAAACTTTGTTAATAACATGTACAAGCAACTTAGTTGGTAAAAAAATTTATTTTCGATCTACGTTCTATACAGATTTTTATTAAACAACTAAACTATTAACAAAAACATTTATTTTACGTATTTCATTTATTATGTATATAATCAGCATTACTTACAGTACTTAACACCTACTTAGATTGTACGCGAGTGATCACGGATAATGGTAACTTAAGTATTAAAACTTTCTTTACTTTGGTTTATTCTAAATTATTACATTACAGTAACTACTTTACAAAATAAATTATGTTAATACGTATGTACAATTTTAATTTCGATTTGTTTTTTTTTATTAAAGCTGCCCTAAAAATTTGTTAATGATATGTTTTTGGTTAGCAATTATTATAATTGGTGCAGGAATTGCATTTTCAAAAATTTTAAGATGGGTTTTGCTAAAAAAAATTCAGGCGTTGTTTAAAACAGTTCGAATAAAATCAATTTATATTTGAAAGAATGTGAAACCCATGAATATATTAGAAATTTGCAAGAAATGGCATTAAAATTATTAATTCTGTTTGTTATAAGGCACATTTCTAAAACGAGGTTAGTTATTTACATACTATATTTGATATGTTGCTCGTAAAAAGTGTGTGGCGTGTTACCAGCAGGAGGTGATGGTAATGACGTTGAAATTATTGATGGTGGTGGCGGACTTAAATATGGTTTTCTGTCACACTGGAGAGGTTGCATTACACCACCAGAAGTACGCATTACTGAAACAAAACTATCTTGTAGTACTTAAACATTAAGTAAGCATCTCAAACTTAAGACTTAATATTATTATTATAAGCTTTTCTTTTAATAGCATCAGACACTTATACGTTTGAAAGGAACGTAAAATAATTGTTTATTAAATTTTTCAGACTTTTCCAAAAGTACAATCTGTGTGTAGAAAATTGACAGATAAATTTGTCGCAGTTTTAAAATTTTTAAGAATACTCAGAATATCTTGTACCTTTACATTTTTGTCGCCATTTTTATTGGCAATTCGTCAAGTCAAGTCAAATAATTTGAAACTTGTCAACATTACATTAAGATTTTCTGAGGTTTTCAGAATTATAAAATACGAATGTAATGTAACACTATGAGGTGAAGATTTACAGAGTAACAGAGTATTCGTAGCTGAGCAAAGTTGTAAGATAAATGTTTGATCTCAATCTCAGATTTGACGAAGCTTTCCTGAGCTTCATTAAAATGGTACCTCGTTAGCATCATCATGCTTTCTAAATAGGTGCAAACCGTAAAATTGATGCTTGTTGAAATGTATTTATTTCATGAAGGTTTCGTTTCAGGAATTCATTAATAAGGAATTGATAAAAAGCATAATGTGACGAAAAAATAATTTCAGAAAGGAAAAAGAAAGCAGAAAAATGAAGAGGCACGAAGGAAATTCCCAAAAAGAGAATCCAAATTTAAAGAGAAGTTAAATCATCAAGTGGTATGGCTGTTTCTCCACAAAGTTGTTCCGAGCAGCAGTGTCAAAGATCAAAATTGCCATTATGACAACCAACCTCCGTTAGGAGATGGTACTCGAAGAAGAAGAAATCATCAAGAGAAAGAATCGTAATAATACTAAAGGAACCATAGAAACCAGCTGCTAATTTAATTTTTTCTCATAAATGGTGGTGAAATATCCAGAAAAGAGTATAAAATAACAAATTGAACTGAAAATCTGAAAGTCTAGTAGGAAAAGATAATCCTAAACAGGCCTTAGTTGTAAAAATAATAAATTAGGAAGCAAAAATAGAAGTTATGGGAGACAAGAAAAAATCATATAGGTATGGAAGAAAAACAAGAGTAGAAAGTGACTTGATTTGGAGAAATTCAAAAGTAAAATAAAGGAAAAGGAGAGAATAAAGGCGTACGGATTGTAACGCGCCCGAGACCCCATCCAGATGTTGGGGTTAGTAACACCAATTTTGGGTCATTTTGTTTGCGGGGTGCGAGATTGAAAAGACACATGCGGGGGTGGTAAAGCGATCGGCACCAGAAAAAGGACACTTGGTGTGGCACCAAGAAAGAAGCCAGAGGTGCTTCGCTTCAAAACAGTGAAGTTTTGTGCTAGTTCGGCTGTTAAAATTAAGAGTGCATTTAGGCAATAAAATTGAAGACCCGTGAGTCCATTTTATAAGCCAAGCCCTAATTAATAAGCCACTGTCGACTACAGAAAACGAGACCAGCGGGTCCGTTTAGAAGACAGCGTACTTATACGACGCCACGCCATTACTGCAACAACGACGTTGCAACCACGCTACGGCCACGGCTTTCTCATACGGCGCCACGCCAGTGCAAAGCCGCCGCGACGCTTCAAACTGTGTGTTCAAAGTGTAAGTGCCTTGACTAATAAGAATATTACGTAAACGAACATTAGTGTAGATTAAGTTTAAAAGTAGTTAAGTTGTTGGGTTGTTTTTTTTTACGTAAATATAAATTTAGTAAGACATTATTTGCATGGCCGTTTTACTTTGTGTATGATTTAAATTAGGGTCAAATATAGGTACCTAATAGGAGCAGGTACTGACCCAACACTGCCAATGGGTTGTTCACCCCGTACCTAGCATAACAAAGGCTTTTATCAGCTGGACGGGCTTCCTGGTTTATTTCTGGTATTAAAAGAAATTGTATTAAAAAGTAACAGTACCGTTACAGGATTTGTATAGAAAATCAAAAGTCGACGGTAGATCATATGTGATATGTAGGTACATAAAGCAAGCAAAATGATTCGTTAGCGTCGGCACAACAAAACAGTAGTGCAAAAAACTAACAATAGCAACGGACAAGGTAATGGATTTGGTACATGGAAACGGAAACCTGCAGCAGAGTCAAGAAAACGAAAAGATCAGTAAAGCAAGCCAGAAGCATACTTGGAAAGTTAAAGATGAGAAGAGATTTTAATAAATAAGCACTTGGAAACAAACGAAAATAAATTGTTGTTATCTTTATCTCGAAAGACGAAAGAGTAAATACTATATAAGATTTTCAATAAGGCATGGAATACTAGGAAAATACCAGAAGATTGGAAAATTTACGTACACTTATAGAGGGATTACATTGTCAAGAATTATTTTCAAAACGCAGAACCTATAATATATTATCTGTTACGTTGATGACGCTGTGCTAATCGCCGAGAGCGAAAATGATTTACAATGCCTTCAGTTTCAATTTTATAAATCCTGCCAAAACCTCAACATGAAGTTATCATTAGAAAAGACAAAATGTATGACGATTGCAAAGCATCCATTAAGATGTAAACTAGCAGTAAATGACAAATCAATAGAACAGGTGATGCAAATGAGGTACCTAGTACCTAGGCATAACAATTACGAGCTGTGGAATGTCCTCCATAGAAATAAAACAACAAATAACAAAGGCGGAAAGAATATGGGGCTGCTTAAATCATTCCATTTGGTATAATAAATACTTAAGGCATGAATCCAAAGTTAAAATATATAAAATAGTAATTAAACCCAAACTTGCTTATGCAACAAATACTCGTAGATGTATCAGAAATTCGAGTATTACGTAAAATAGCCAACAAGGCATTACTAGACAGGGAAAGAAATATTAACATAAGACGAGCCGATAAAGTCGATCTAATATCGGAATAGATAATATCAGGTCGAAGAGAATGGAATAATCACTTAAATAGAATGCATTATATAGTATATACGAGACAATAAACCAAGAGGGAAAAGACAAGTAAGAAGACCGAGGAAAGATGGCATGTGACGTTCCTTTGTATAAAAATAGGCTAACACCCTAAGTAAGAAAGAATGAAGAAGAAGAAGAAGAAAAAATAGGAAAAATACAGGAAGAACTACAAACTGGTTTTGTAGGGGGCGAAGCATACAAAATAATAATTTTAGTAGAAAACAGATGATAAACAGAACAAAAATAAATGCAGAAGTATTTTTGGTATTCCTAGGCTTCGATTGATAGCATTGATAGTTACACTAAATATAAATACCTTAACTAGGGAAAACTGACTATACGGACCCAAAAGCATTTAGATCGATGAGACATCGTTTTTTCCTAAAACAATAGAGAAGTTGATACTTGATAGACAGATATTTAATGGATGGGCCTTCCACAGAAACCAGTATGCTTACATCCCTGAGCGTTCGACAGAAATTGCTCTACATATGTAGGTTGGTTATTAGAATAGAGAAGGCACTGACAGAACAAGAGTAAACCTGGTGATCACAGAGGAAGCATCAGTAAGGAAGGATGTGCAGACATCTATAATAAAATTGATAAAACAAGTCCTACATACAAGAAAGTTAACCGTTAAAGTAGGGGAGTGTAAAGAGGAAAGTTTCAATTAAGAAAGCCTGCCCACAAGGAGGATGATTGTCACGTCATCTATGGTGCGCAGTCATAGACGGCCTATTAGAGGAACTAGACGGGCAAGGAATATTTGCACAATAGTATGCTGGACGGTATCGTTTGTGAAGTATTGCAACAAGCACAAAAGTGGTGTGAGGAGAATGGTCTTTCAGTTAATCTGTTGAAGAGTGAACTAATCCTGTACACAAAGAAAAGAAAGATAGTGTGTTTTAAGAGATCTACGTTATTTGGAAGCGAACTCTAGTTACAGCAAGAAGTCAAGTACTTAGGAGTTTTTTTAGACAACAAAGTTAGCTGGAAGAAACACGTAGACGAGAAGTGTGCGAAGGCTGATGTAGCACTATGGGGACTTACATATCAGATTATCCATTTGACATGTACAATGGTTATTGTACGCAGCATTGGTATGGTGGAGTCGATGTGCAGCGGTATATGTATGTAAAGACAAAGCTGGAACATATACAACGACTGGCTTTTTTTAAGTGTAACGGGCGTTATGAGAACAACACCAACTAAGGCACTAGCGATGCCACCATTGCATCTAGAGGTGGAGAGGATTGTAATGATGGCGTGCTACAGATTAAAGAAAGAAGCTCGTTGGCGTAGTGGTAAGAGCGCTGGTCTCCTAACTAGGAGCCTTGGGTTCGAATTTCACGCAGTGGTAAGGTTTTTTTTTTAAGAATTCCCACTGTTCAAGGTCGGTACTTGAGCAAGTGAAGCCATTTAATCGTTTGGTTACAATTAACGATTCTGTCTGCAAAGTGGTCAACCACAGATAGTAACAAGACGCAAACACTATACACTTAATACACACTCTGCAACGGGAAACTACTGCAGAGAACACATTTCCCTAACAAAGTTCACAGCGCCAAGTGGTTTAAAAATGTGGCTTTGATCCTCTCAATTGGCAGCCAAACCGTCACTACGTGATTTCCTGGCTACAAAATGCCATACGCTTAAATAAACAGATTAAAGGGGATAGGTGAGTGGAAAGGAAGAATAAATGAGAAAGGACATATGGACATATTAAAAAGGCTGCAAACCAATGCACCGGCCATAAATATTCCCACGGACAGAATTAAGAACTCTGAAGAGACTTTGTGTTGTTATACTGATGGGCCAAAGACAGAATTGAATGCAACAGGGGCGGGAATTTATACACCAACAGCAGGGATCAGTGTATCAAACCCACTGGGTAACGATATTATCGGCTTTCAAGCTGAAGTTATATATAGTACGAGAATCAGGACAGAAAGCAGTTCATATATTCTCGGACAGTCAGGTGGCGCTGAGCGCACTAGCATGCTAGCATCATATAAGGTAAAATAATGTACTAGACAGACAATGTGTGATCTTGGGCAAAGAAAGAGACTAAGACTAGCATGGGTGCCGGGACACAGTGGAGTGAAGGCTAATGAAAAGGCCTATGAACTGGCGAAAGTAGGTGCAAACCCTGCATCTACAGGACCAAAACCAGCGGTAGGGGTCCCCGACCCTAAAGTAAAAAATGATGGCGGACATAAGGAGAGAATGGAGATATTCCGGAGATAGCTGCAGACAGGCAAAAGAAATGTTTAAAGGGCCGGATTAACTAATTCCATTTTTCTTAGAGAAGCTTCTAAGCACTGTATTAGGATAATAATAGGAATTTTGATAAGTCATAATACATTGAGAAGACACCTGTATAAAATATGAGTAGAAACATACTGCAGATAGCGTGAATCAGAACAAGAAACTGCTAGGCGCTTTCTAACAAAGTGCCAGAAGGGCGTAGAGCAGCGGAGAGCAGTATTTGGCAAGAAGAAGATTAGACCGGAATGAAAATTTCAAAGCGTTACCTACGTTTTTAAATTAAAAAATAAAATAATTGAATATTTTCCGTTCCTGAAGACAACTTGCAAAAATAAAACATAATAAAGTTTTAAATTTAAGGTGTCGATGCGAAAAAACAGTACAAAACACCAACCGAATTTATCAAGAAATGTAATAATCTTAAAATATACAGGGTGTAAATTAATGTCATGCAGATATTTCAAGGGGTGATAGTACTCCGCAAAATAAGAAAAAAATGTTAATATACACATGATCAAAAACGTGCCATTTTCGATATACAGGGTTGCGAAGTTTCCAATTTTTTTTCGTATTTTGCGTTTTTCTCCCGAATATTTTGAGATAATTATTTGAAATTTAGTATAGCTACTATCTTTTCGAATCTCTACAATAAAATGTCAAAATCATCAGTTGCAGTATACAGGGTGTTACATTCCTTTGGGTTACCGACCATTTTACCTTCCGGAACTTTTTTTGGAGCACCCTGTATAAATTTTTATATCTTAATTGAATTTCCTGTTCTTTTCTCCAGCTTTTTGGTTTTTTCATTATTCCCGTATCTGTCACCGTTTTCGAGTTATTTGAAAAAATAGCGATCAATACAAACCAAGTGTAGTCAAAATAATTTTTTTTTTGTTTTTTTTTGTAGCACCCTGTATACTGCAACTGATGATTTTGACATTTTATTGTAGAGATTCTAAAAGACAGTAGCTATACTAAATTTCAAATAATTATCTCAAAACGCAAAATATAGAAAAAAAAATTGAAACTTCGCCACCCTGTATAACGAAAATGGCGCGTTTTTGATCATGTGTGTATATTAACATTTTTTTCTTATTTTGTTGAGTACTATCACCCCTTGAAATATCTGCATGACATTAAATAACACCCTGTATGTAACGAAAAGACACACAATAACAATAAAATCCGGTCCCAAATCATACGTAATCAGTATACATTCAGCCTATTTTTATAATTAATTCCTGGAATGCCTGATAAATAAATAAAGTTACAGATTAACAGATTTACTAAACAGATTGTGAATTATAAATTTAGATCTTTGCGTAAAATTAGGGTTAAAAGAAGTTACGTAAAATTCCGATGAATCACAATTTTAGCATTCACGTATTGGGGTTATCAAAATCAGATTTTCTTTTTATTCTGAATCATCGTATTTTTTATTATACGAACCAAGGATGAGATAGGTTAACCACGAAGAATGATTTGATATACATTTTTACTTTGTATCGGGAAAATATTGAAAAATTCTAGGAAGTCTGTCGCTTGATATTTTTATTTTGTTCTAAGTGGGTAAATTATATAGGAAATCGGATATTTCAAGAGTAATTCAGTCGAAAGTACATTTTTGTGGTAAGATACGAATGCTGCCTTGTTGCTCGAGGAAATAAAAGAGGAAATAAAAACATGAACGTGAAAGGATAAATGAAAATACTAGGAAATCTTTTCGTTTTGATTAAAAATTAAAAAAAAAAACAATTTAAGTAAATTTCGCGTAAGAAAAGAACCCAAACATTCAACGCCGACAAGTTTAAAAAACTGATAGAAAATTAAAACTTTAATGTCAAATAACACAAGCAACAAAGCTTTATCGTACGGGTATTTTCGTACAAAGCTTAGATAATTAAAATTTTCAGAAATGTTGATATCTGAAGTACACCCAATCTTCTAAAGCTGACTTTAATAAGCAAAACCAATTAAAACTCTTTCTTCAAATGTAAACTTAAAAAAAAATCCAAGAAATCAGTGCTTCAATAACAGCAAATTTTTAGGTGTTTCAAACTTTCGGAATTATCGAATTCTTTTCCAACTTTTCTTTTTTTTTCTTTGAATATTTATTGGCTAAAGATTGATCACTTTAAGGATACCCACCCTTTATTAAAGGCGAAAAAAGCCCTACAATACAAAATTCATTCATGGTTTATTTTTGTTAAAATAAAAAATGAAAATAACAAAGTTATAGCTATTTACATAAAACTTTCTTCATCCCAAAAATTAAATAGAAGTATTCGTTTTGAAACACAGGAGTTGTAGAAGAAGGAAGAGTGTTACCTATAATATTTTTAGTTTTAACCGAAAATATCCTCTTATCTCTCACATTTTATTGTAATGTGATGGAACCTCACAGTTGGGTTTAATTAACCACCGATGAGCATTTTGGTGGTTTGATTATCATGAATTTTACGTAAGTACATAATGTATTTTATAAACTTGTCATTAATTAAAAAATGCATAAATTCAAATGATTACATAAAATCAAAAATATAAAAAAGTTTTCTTGAGGGTTAAAATGAGGGGCTCCGTTTTTCTCTCTATCTTATTTTTTAATCTAATCTAGACAAAATTTCGAATTTAAGCTGTCTCTGAAACTAACTTGCGTCCCGTAAATAAAAGAATTTTTTAATATTTTTGGGTTACTCGTTTTAATCTAAAGTGGTGTTTGACCGCCTAAACTCTAAAGGATACAAGTTAAGAAATATGTATATTTAGCCATAAACAACAGGCTCTAAACTAAATGGTTAATCACTGGAAATGTCTTTTTTAGTAATTCTTTTACAAAATTTGAAATGACGGCAATTTTGAATCTTACTTATTTGCTGAGGACATAATTTCACATTATCTTTTGTCTTTTAAACAATCGATATTGTTCAACTAATAAACAAAGCCAAAGACGGCCGACATTAGTGCAATATGGAGTTCCTCAGGGTACAGTACTAGGGCCTATTCTTTTTATGCTATACATGAATGATATACTGGAAATGGAGAGCCTTGGCAGGATTATCAGTTTTGCGGATGACACAGCAATAATCTATAAGGGTAAAAATTGTCTAAACTTAAAACTTTCTGTGGAATCAGATCTCAATAAAATAATTGATGCATTAAATCACAGATTATTAACTATTAATTTTGGCAAAACTAAATTTATACCTTTTGGATGTTATAGTAATTCACTACCAGATTTTCAGAAGTTGACTATTTATAATAATAATAAGTTAATTAATATTGACACTACAAACAAAATAAAATATCTTGGAGTCGTTATTGATACACATTTAAGATGGAACTTTCATGTGCAGTTTGTCATTAATAATCTAAGATCTATCCTTTACAGATTTAAATATTTAAACAAAATCCTGTACCTGAAAGAAATGAGGGTTCTTTATCATGCATTAGTGCAGTCACGTTTAGCTTACGGTATAATTGTCTGGGGTAGTACAAATGAAAGTCATTTAAAGAAATTACAATCATTACAAAAACGATTTTTAAAAAGTATCTATCGTAGAGAGAAAACATATCCATCTGATTTGCTATATGACGAATCTAAAATAATGGATTTAAAACAATTAGGTACATTTCTTTAAAATTCTTACAAAACAGTTCTTATACAGAAATAGTGCAGCACTTGTTCAGCACGACTATAGTACAAGAACCAAAATGAATAAGTGTATAAAGACAATCACCGCTGGTAAAAATATCGGACAAAAATCCTTTACTTATATTGCCCCAAGATATTATAATATGCTTCCTCAAAATTTAAGACAAAATTGTTCTTTAAGTACCTTTAAAAATAATGTAAAACATTTTATTACTAATATGAACTATAATTGTTTCCATAATTTAATAAAATAAATAAATATAAATACACTTCATCAGTTAATTGCCGTTTGTTTCTTTCTGGGGATTTGACCAGATATTATAAATTTAATATAAGGACCGTTTTCCTCCACGTTCAGGCTATGCCTTTGTGGAGAATTTAATGTTTATATGGTCATATTTATGTTTTAATTTAATCTATGTTTATGTTTAATATGTAAGTATATCTGCATATGAATATGTATATTGACTGATTGATGGATTTTTTATTTGATTTATTTGATTTTGATTTTTTTGATTTAAATAAACATTATTATTATTACAAAATAACCTCAAATTTCGAGTTTGGTGGAAAAATTTTAATTTTCAATTATTTTAGAAATTTTGGGAAAAATCCAACATTTCGATTCTGAAAATGTGTTTTATTCGAAATTCTTGGTTTTTGGAATTAAAAAGTTTTGTTTTTCTTTTAGATTTTTTTGCATATTTGTTGCTAAAATGTATTGACCACTTTTAAGACTGCCCTTTATTAAAGACGAAAGAAGCCCTGTAATACGAAATAGGTACAATTCAGGATTTATTTTTATTAAGTAATAGAAAACAAGAACAGTAAAGCTAAATATTGCCCTCAGCAAGGTCTCGTACATGGAAAATTCTGGCCTTCTTCAAAGACTTCTCCATGTTAAAATATTGCCTTCTTCGGAAAAAAATATTACCCTCTTCAAGGCCTTTTTCATTGCAAAAATTTCCGAAATGCCGAAAACATAAAATATTTAAAAAACCATATGCTTTAATAATAACAACAGATCCAAATCCCACGGTTTATTTTCAATAAATTAGTTGATATGATTTCTTAAAGGCTACTAATAAAACATTTCTTGCAGGTAAGTATTCACTGTCCTTTTCGTGAATTTGGTTTTTCTGTGTTTTACAAACAAACAACTGTTTGTAAAATTAATTAAATTTTGTCGAATTAAATAATAGTTTAATATTCAGTCAAATTTACTCTATCAAAATAATAAAATAAACGAATATTTAAAAATAACAGTGCTGTGCGGGTGCGTCGGGCGAAACTAAAACTAATATATCTGAAGAAAATACAGTTTAGTTAAACGACTGTAGCTTTATAGTTTTAATTTTTTATTTTAACAAAAATAAATTATGAAATTCGTATTGTAGGGCTTCTTTTGCCTTTAATAAAGAACATCCTTAAATGATCAATTTTAGCAATAAATATTGTGATTGTTTTATCAGAATTAAAATTTTTACATGAAAAATTCTGTTTCAGAATCTATACTTTCAGTTTTGTAAAACTGATAAAGTTTAAAATATTAAAAACATTAAATTTCATTTAATATTTCTTATTTTAAACTTGCAAAGTTTCAGCTTAAAAGCTCTGGATTTAAACCTGAAAGCTACAAATTACAATTATTAGATTTCTTGTACTTTTTGTTTTGCAGTTTTCCAGAGCTTTAAAATTAAAACTTTGCAAGCAAATAAAAATACTTTATCAGAGCTAAAAATACTAAAATACTGGATATGGAAAACATAACTTTCGAACTTAAATGTAGCAATTTTAAAACAAATCAAAATGTATAGTTTTCTGGTTTAAATCCAGCGCTTTAAAGCTGAAGTTTTGCAAGTTTAAAATAAGAAATATTTAATCAAATTTAAATGTTTTTAATATTTTAAATTATATCAGGATTAAAACACTGATTAACTCAGAACCCTTTAAATCGAAATCTGAAATTTGGAAATAAGAAATTCTTTGTAGTATCTAACAAAACCTGAAAGTTTGAAATTATGAAGCTCACAGCGGTAATTGCAAAAAGATGAAATCAAAAAATATTTATCAGAAAATACTTTATTATATTTACTGTTTTGTTAATATTTTAATTGTTGCTGCTACTTTACTGCTCTAAAGTTATATTGCTAATCTCTTGCTGTTTGTTTAACATAAGATTTGTTTTAGTGTTAAACCTGAAAACAAGACAGCACTTAAAATGCTTGCAAAAACTATTTAGGTACGGTGCCCATATTTTGATAATTTCTTGAAAAATATTTATAGTGTAATTTAAACAAACAATATTTCTAATTAAAGGTTAGCAATAATTGGTGGCGAAGAAGTATAAAATAAACTAGCTACAACAAACCGTAAAAAAAAGAAATTTGTTGTTCTTTAAGCACTGATTTCCTACATTCGTTAAAGTTATACATCTTAGATTGGCATTTTCAATGTACAGGGCAAGTCGAAAAGACAGACCACCTTCAAATAACAAATCTTTTCATTTTGAAAATTATTGCCTTTTCTGGCAGAATATTGCTTTCTTTAAGGTATTCTTTATGGCAAAATATTACTTTGTTCTAAGCATTTTTCATGGCAAAACATTCGCTTCATTAACACCTCTTTGCTGCTTCGGCAAAGTCTTTTTCACGGAAAATTATTGTCTGCTTCAAGGTCTTCTTCATGGCAAAATATTGTCTTATTCAAATTCTCCTTCATGGAAGAGTATTGCCTTTGCAGATCTTCTACATGCCAAAACATTGCCTTCGTTAACGCCTTCTCCGCGACAAAATATTGTCTTCAGCAGCCCTCCTTCCTTTCCTGGATTTGTTAAAGTTACACTTACATCATAGATTGGCATTTTCAATGTACAGGGCGATTTTTAATGATGAGACAAGCCAAAGAACTAAATTGTCTAAGAACATCACAAGTTAAATATTTGAGATTGGGCAAATAAAAAAAATCAAATTAGGACGCTTACCCAAACGTGTTTCTGTTAGCAGTTTAGTTAAAGAAAATTGTTTTAGAATAATTTTAAATACTTTTTAACCTTTTCATGGGTCACTAGTTGCTGAAAAAGTCACACAAGTAAAATTAAACTTCGAGAAACAGCATGAAGTTTGAATAAAAAGAGAAAGTTTTAGTTTTATAAGAGTTGGCGTTTCAGATGTCCTTTGGACTTTGTCCAAGTAAAATTGGCATCTAAAGGTATATTTTTCCATTTACTCCTTTGGGGAATGCCTTAATGTATTTTTAACGAATTATTTTCCTATATATAGAATTTTCATAATTCGTTAAAAATACTGTAGCAAATTATCATTATAAATGCGCTAAAATTATATTAAATTAAATGTATACATAATATTTTCAGTTTGTAATAAGAACACGAAGCCTAGTAAATAAACAATATCAAAACTTGCCTTTTTATATTCTAATAAACTTAGCATTTAAATATTTGTGATCCTTGTTAATAAAGTCAATTTTTTGAAATTAAATTTTATCAGAAATTGAACCTTGATTTCAATAATTTTTGCTGTATTTTTCAGTATCTTTTAGTGAGCTATTCTTAAAGCACTTTAATTTCACGACTAATTTATGATTCGTACATTGTCAGATTTTTAAATAATTTTCGTCGTTTTAAGGGCATCAAACTCACTAAAAATTATTTAGTGGTTTAAACCAAAAACCGACTTATTAATGTCAATCAAAAAAATGATTTGCCAAGCAAACTTAAGTAAGAATTTAAAAACCTTTAACGAAGGTTAGTTTTAACAATTTAAGAAAAAGTAGAAAGTTTATTTGTGGAGATTGGTAAGCATTTTCGAAAAAGTATCTAAATCCAGATCCTAAGCTTAAAACCTTAAGAATACAAGATTCAAAGATTCAAGTAGCCCTAAATTAAAAGGCAGTACTTAACAATAATATTTTGACGAATTCTAAATAGTTTAAATTTTTTGGAGCCAATAATAATAGCTTAGAGCGAAATTTTATTTTTCTAATTTCTTTTAAGACTAAAATCTAAAAATATCCCAAGGGTTGTAATGGTGAAATATTCGTTCAGCATTTAAGTTTAACTTTTAGAACAGATTGATACCGGGGTGTGTATATTTTGGCAGGCGCCACAACGGACCACCCACTAAGATACATAATGTGGCCGTCAAGAAATGTCAAATGTCACGTCATCTGCCTTGTAAAAATGGTTAAACGTTCCTATCCGATTACTAAAACAACATATTTGTTGACGCCGTTTAACGCCGCCCATTTTTAACCAACCGTCGGAAATTAATTAAAATAAAAATGCATACCATTATTAGGCGTCGATGCGGCCGTCGATAGTTCGTACTGATAATTAAACGAATCTCCAGGTGGAGGTGTAAGGGCATCTTGATGCTGTTCCGGTACGGGACTAAGTTTCAAATATGACGATGTAAGCGGTGGTTCGGAATATGGAGGTAAAGCACCAGCAGGCGAACCCCAGTCCCTTTCACACTGTTGCTGATAAGCTGGATATTCGTAACTTCCAAAATGCGAACCCGAAACTGCAGGTACTTGAGCTGGGGGTGTAGGGTACGAAGAGCACGCGGAAAAGTCTTGCGACGGTACCAAGGCTTGATGTTCGTACCCTCCGGTTTGATTCATCATTCCCGTCATGTTATTCCCGAAAAAGCTTGCGGGGTGATACTGGGGCTTCATTGCTTGGCATTTCCTTCGGAATCCCCGAGGTCGTCGCCGGAAAGAGCCTTCTTCAAACATGAATTCGCTTGCTGGATCGATCGTCCAGTAATGTCCTTTTCCAGGACGGCCGAGGCCTTTTGGTAATTTTACGAAACATTCGTTCAAGGATAGGTTGTGCCGTACGGAATTCTTCCATCCTTGATAGGAACCGCGGAAAAATGGGAAACGTTGCTGGAGGAACGTGTAAATCTCACTAAGAGTCAAACGTTTGATGGGCGAATGTTGTATTGCCATCACTATGAGGGCTATATAGGAAAACGGAGGTTTTTCCTGGCGTCTGATGCCGGATTTTTTCTCGGAGTTTGTAGGTTTCGTTTCCGGGTCCGGAGCGGTGCTTTCGGGGGTGACATGTTGTGCCTCCAAAGGGTGCGGTTGTTGTTGTTGTTGCTGCTGCTGTTGTTGTTGGTCGGTCGAAAGAATGACGCTATGCTGGTGCTGGTGAAGATGAAGGTGATGTAGATGCTGCTGGATGCTGATGTTCTGGTGCACAACCGGCTGCAGCTGGTCGGAACCGCTAACCTCCGACAACTGTTGTTCCTTCATCATAGCTTGCGGACTTCAATGGATAAACATTTACTCGATGGGTTTAAACTAAATCCTTGTCCAAACAATTTAATTCTCAATGACTTAGTGCCTGGCGTCTTTATATTACAAACATTTGATACGCGTAACGAGTTGTATACACAAATATTGTATACACAGTTTATATACAAACACGCGACGATTCGTACACAATTTACTAGTTTTATATACAAATGTCGGGACCGTAAATTTCAGTGATATTAAATCCGTTCGGTTTGTTTCGTACTGTAACTAGTTGAGGCCTGACGGTGACTGAGGAGACAAGAAAGCACCAGGAGCTGGTGGGCCAGAGAAGCGATACTTGTGGCTGAGTCAGACGGACTGTTAACGTATGTGTTCGTGCGTGGGATGGGCGTCCCGGACCCCTCGCGTCCTTTCCGGTGTCTTCCAGACACTGCTATCATACGCTGAAAGGACGTGCTTTTCTATGTGCACATGGAGTGTGATTTTTGGTTTTGTTGTAACAGAAATGTAAAAAAAGATGTGATGCTCATTACCCAGTGTTTAAAACGTAAAACTTCCTTGTTTACGTATCGTCAGTTAAAGTAGGGGAATTTTTAATATTCTTACTTTGTTTATAATAAAAAGGACCAAATTTGTGACGATTTTAATTATATTATTAATCAGAAGTTAAGCAACCATTTTGTGTCTTCAGAATTTAATTATGTATTCTTAACAGTTACTGGCTTAATAACAAAAACCTTTTTTTTACAGTGATTTTGATGTGTAATCGATTCTAAAACTCAAAAACTAAAACTTAAAAATAAAGCAAGCACCGAATCCAGCGGTGTTAAGGTTTGGTACTTGAATTTTGAAACCGAATTTCTGAATGCCTTTTTACTACAAAATTCCAGCTTAGTCGTAAATAACAAATTAGGACTGAAAATCTTTAAATTTTCAGGTCTTGATTGCAAGAATTCTGATCCTAAAACCAACCTAAAAGAAATTGCAGGACTGAGACACCAATTTATACTAACTTAAACTCGTAAGTTTTAACTTCAAATTCGTACGAACGAATTACAATTTAAAGGAATTGAAAAATTTAGAAGCTCAGTTCTTCGGAGTTCGTGTTTTTATCAATCAATTTACACCACCATCTTCTGTATTGTTGGGTGCGTCAAAAAGGACGTGTCCTTAGAGTTTAGAAAAAGATAAGGGGTTGATCTAGCTCTCGCACCACACTGGACAAAAAAATTACTACATACCTTTATTTTTGGATAAGAACTAATAACTAGTTGGAAAGTTTTAAGTATTTTTTATTAAATTCGGCGCCCTTAGCCCGTCCCTGAATTGGCCCCTTGAAAAAGATATTGTTAGATACTACATAAAGATTCTACTGAAATAATTCTTGTTTTATTAAATCTAATTACCTTTATCTTACGACGTATCTAAATCACTTGACTAAAGGAATGACTGTGGAATTGGGAGGTTGTGCTTGCAATAAGAACTCACAAAACTTTAAAATTTCATCTCCTTTAGATTTTAATTTTTTTATTTTATTAAAGCTTCGATGCCCTCCCTAAAGGACTAAAGGAGAAATGCCACGGCGAAGAAGAAAAATATGGCGTTAAATAATAATAAAAATTTTATCTTAAATTCCTGAACTGCAACTTAAGTTTAAGATTCTAATGTCCGCCAATTGAAAAGTCTCCGAAATTCGATTTATAGGCAGTATTTAAAAGCTGGAAATCGAGTACGTATTTCAACAACTCAATTTCATTTCTGGCGTTATTAACATATTTAAATTGCACTTTTCAAATATATGAAAGTTTAGGAAGCCTAATCTACAGTTGGAATGTAAAATATAAGACTCGGAGGAATTCTGAGTTTCAATTTTTCCGATTTTCTGGTGTTCGGTTTAATATTGTTTATTATAAATTGCAAAATAAACATTTTTCAAGAAATTATCAGAATATGGGTAGCGTAAATGGTTTTTGCTTGCAAACATCTTAAATGGCTTTGTGTTTCAAGTTTAACATTAAAACAAATCTTACGTTAAACAAACAGCAAGTGTTTAGAATACATGTTTTATCAACAATACAACTTAAGAGTAGATTGTAAATTTGCAGTATCAATTAAAAAAACAATTAACAAAACAGTAAATAGAATAAAAGTGGAACGCAAACGTCTTCATTCATAAATGCTATTTACTGAATATTTTTTGATAAAGATTCTTCGATTTCATCTTTTCTAAATTACAGCTGCAAACTTCAGAATTCCATATTTTCAGGCTTTGTTACACACTCCAAAGAATTTCTTGTTTCCAAATTTCAGATATCAAGTTTAAGGCTTCACATTTAAACCTGAAAACTACAAATCGTGATTGATTTTTTGGAATTAAAATGTTTACATGAAAAATTCTGCTTTCTAAATTCAAAATTTCAGTTTTTTAGCTCTTGTAAAATTTAGAATATTAAAAACATACTTCAATTTGGTTAAATATTTCTTATTTTAAGCTTACAAAGTTTCAGTTTTGAAGCTTTGGATTTAAACCTGAAAACTCTAAATTTTGATTTGTTTCAGGATTAGGTACAACAGTTTAGTTCGAAAATTATGTGTTGCATGTCTTTTAGCATCGATAAAGTATTTCTATTTGCTTGCAAAGCTTCAATTTTAAAGCTCCGAATTTAAACCTGAAAACCGCAGATTGTGATTGTTTTCTCACAATTAAAATTTGTACATGAAAAATTCTATTTTTTAAATACAAATTTGCAGTCCTTTAACCCTGATATAATTTAAAATATTAAAAATATATTTAAATTTGTTTAAATATTTCTTATGTTAAACTTACAAAGTTTCAGTTTTAAAGCTCTGGATTTAAGTTTGAAAACTGTAGGTTTTGAATTGCCTCAGATTTACAACATTTTAGTTCAAAAATTATGTTTTCCATATCCAAAATTACAGTTTTTTTTAGCCCTGCTGCAGAATTTTTATTTGCTTGCAAAGTTTCAAGCTCCGGATTTAAATCTGAAAACTACAAATTGTGATTGCTTTTTCAGAATTAAAATTTTTTACATGAAAAATTCTGTTTACTGAATCAAAATTTTCAGTCCTTTAACCCTGATTTATAATTTAAAATATTAAAAACATATTTAAATTTGTTTAAATATTTCCTTATAAACTTGAAATGTTTCAGCTTTAAAGCTCTAAATTTAACCCTGAAAAAATATAAATTTTGATTTGTTATAGAATTACCTACAACATTTTAGTCCAAAAATTATGTTTTTTCAAGTAAAAAGTTTAGTATATTTTTAACACTTGAACAGTTTCAATTTTAAAGCTCCGAATTTAAATCTGAAAAGTTTTGATTTTTCTTCATAATTAAACATTTTACTTGGTAAACCTGTTTTCCTAAATATTTGCCTTAAACTTGCAGACACAGTTTTAAAGTTCTGGATTTAAATCTGAATATCATCTGATTATTACTTTATCAGAATTTTTACTTTGAAATTTCCATTTTCAATATCCAAAATTCCAATTTTTCTTTAATTCTTTAATTAAATACATGTTTATGCTTGCTCAAATATTTATTACATTATTTATTATCGATTTGCATAGTTTCAATTCTAAACCTTTAAGTTTATACATGAAAATTTTCGACAAAATTACGGTATTTTAGTTCTGTTTTCGAGGTAGGTTTTTCAACTCAATTTGAAAACAATATTCAATACATAATTTATATTTCATCGGATATTTCTTATGTAAAACCTGATGCAAAGTTTCAATTTTAAGGTTCTGGAATTAGGTCGGAAAATTAGGAATTTTTAATATAAAATTTCAGTTCTTTAACCTCGAAATATTAAGAATATAGTCAAGTTTGGTTATATATTTCAATTTCAACCCTGCTGAAATTTGGCATATTTAATTGTTTATTTTCAAATCCATAATTTTTATCATTGATATATTTTACAGTAAGCTCAAAGTTCACTGTTGGAATTTTCAAAACGGCTGCCTAAATGGGCGAAATAAGGGCTTTGACATACATTTGCAGGCGCCATGAAGGAATGTTAATATTTTGTTTGTAGATCACAAACAATTTTTGGAAAAGACTGAGCACTTCTGAGTTACCTAATTCGATTCCTTTCGTTATTTATTTGTGTTGTATGTTTTACCTTTTTCTAATGATTTCCATCGAATTTGGGACACTTCGTGTATCATACGATTTAAGATCTTAATTAATATATTTATTTTTATTTAAAGCCTATTTCTCACTGTGCAAATAATTGGTTTGAGGATCTTTAGGTAGTACCTAATGCCTGTTCTTTTTGTGATTACAATTAATTATAATTTGTTTATCATTCTTATAATAATTCTGACTAAGAAAAGTCTAAAAATAAAACATTTTAGTGCTGCATTTAGTACTAAATTTAATAAATATTAGAACTAACTTGACATCATCACGTGAAAATTCTTCCAAGTAGGCGCAGTTCAGAGGAGTTTACATTTATTTATATAACAGCAAAAATTGCGTTCAAACTTCCAATTGCATTTTTATTTATACTTTAGGTGGTTCGAAATCATTTGTAACATTTTTGATAACAATTTAAACTGCACTTACTCTGCAAGTTGCAATAGAAATAGGCAAGTAGGATTGAATTCGTCAAAAAATATGTAGCTAAGAAAACTTTAAATTTTCAGTTAAAGGCCTAGTTACAAATAGAATCAAACGATTGTAAAAGGTTTGTACGAGCTATAAACCATTCCAAGTGTTTTTGGGTGAGGGGATAAGGGGAGGAGGTCATGCTTTCGTCTTCTTAAGTTGCAAGATTTTACGTTTATATTTTTTAAAAATTGCCACAGTTGGCTAAGCTTCAAAGGAAATGACTATTGCATTTTAAAAGTCAAGAATTATTTTGCCCCATTTATAATACCTACCTAAAACTATTATTTTTCCATGGATAAGCCTTATCCAAAAACATTTGGAAATTAAAAGAATTACAAATAATCCTTTAGTTTAATTCGAATGGGGAATGGGTCAAATCAAGATTTTGTTACGATACACTCTCAGCTGTTAAGCTTTACCAAGGATATTAACACATAAATTATGTAATAAACTTTATATAAAAAAATGGTTGACATCAATTCCAGCGGGAATCTGACATTTTGGGCTTTGGATGTCGAAAACTGCGTCATATTTCGATATAATTCACGTCAGATAATACATCATGAACGTTTTTTCATCGGTTCTGTAAAGTTGTAACAGCATCTGTAATAGATAACTAAAAGCACACCCACATGTCAACATGCCACGCCTGGAGTTGGAACGCTACCGCCCAAACGCTTAAAATCTAATTTGTTCCCTGGGATAACATGCATGATAAAATTTTAATAGTTTGGAACGATACCAGAGATGTTAAATTCGAATATTAAACAATTTTATTGCTTGTTTATACATTTGTACTTAATTTCTTAAACTGCAGATTTAGGTGATCATTATGCTGATGATTATTTTAAGAAATATTTCCGTTTATTACGATCATACCATGTAATCCAGGAGATTGCTATAAATAATTTAAATGTGTTTTTCATTAATTTTTTTCCATCCAGCACATATTTGGCATTATTTGTACGTCTGCAAAGTAACAGTCGAAGCAGTTCTATTTTAGTAATTAACATTTGAAACAAACGAAACCAAAAACCAGTCTAATAAGCCATGATATGGAACAACTGCCACGTTTTAGATTTTCATGCGGCTTACTTAAAAGAATTTCAGAATTGAATGAAAATTCAAATCCGACAATTGTTTTTGCGTTCGTAGAGGGTTTGATCTTTAAAAATAACAAGCTGCAACTGCAACTGTTAAATACCGTCAAGTGGAGTAACTTCGGACGAATTTCGAAGTTTTTGTAGGATACGATAAAATTGTGAGGATGAAAAAATCTCAAAAAAATAATTTATATTCTCTGTTATCTCTTCTCTATATATACACGTCAGAAAAAAAGTTTTGAACATAAAAGTTTGTATTTTTTTGTAATGAATGGTGTCCGAATTTTCCCGCACAGGTGAGGTAATTTCGGACAACTATTAAAACGCGTGTAAAACGAAGTAAACACGTCTGTATGGTCAATTCGGATACTAAAAATATTAAAATAAAGGGGCATTTCAAACAAGTTTATTAACTAGAAAATACAAACTGGGTTGTTATTGTGTCTATTTTTAATTCTGTCGGAAATAGTCGATTTTGGTACGCCATATTTTTCTGCCGCCCCTCGTATACTCAGCATTCGATTTTTTACATCACGAACCGCTAAAGCAACTTTCTCTTCATTATAATATTTATATGGTCTTCCCCCCAATCTTCGTTTATAATTTCTCACCATATTTTTGTGTCCGAAGTTACCCTACAAACAAACGATTTTGTATCTAAAAATGTATAAAATTTTGATGAATCGAAATTCTGACCTCAACTTTAGGCAATATGCTGTTGATACCCCAACGTATACAAATAAATGCTTGTTTTAACATGTATTGTTCAGATTGAAGAGCTACACATGTTATAAATTATGATATCTAAGAAGTGACATTTTTTTAACTCACCTTATATTAAAAATCACACCTTCAAAACAATTGATTTTTACTTTGTTGTATAGTTTGAAGTACAGTGACTATGCTTACAAATTCAAACATGTTCAGACCTCAACCACCAGATGGCAAAAATAATAATTTTATTTTACGCCCAGATGTCCGAATTTACCAATGCTGTCCGAAGTTACCCCACTCGACCGGTATCTAACAAAAGTAAGCAAACATCTAACGGTAATTTACAAAAGCAGATTTAAAAATTAAATTTTAGCCAAAACAATTATTAATGGGTGATGCTACAATAAAGGAACTTCCAAAAGTTGAAGGTCGGGAATGTTGTTATATGCAAGAAAGTAGAAGCCAAGGTTTTTGAAGTTACTGCCAAGGCTCCGCGAATACCCCCAAGGGTTTTAATAATATTGTAGGACAATTCTAACCAATCAGGAATTAAGAATCTGCAAAGTGATTTTCACATTGTCGAGTTGTTAGCGAATTTTTCAGGACAATTTTGGATTTTTAAAAGATTTATAGTACTGTTAGCTGTTGGCCATCTACAATGAGACTTGAGTATAGGTACTATCATGAGGCAAAATTGGAATCATTGTTGTTGGCATTTGTTTATTTTTTAATGAGTGAAATCTAGGTTTGTGATTGGGGATGCCAAAGATCACAACGCGTGTTGATCGTAATCTCTATGTAATGAGTTTACAAGTAGGTACTTTTCCTATAGTCACTTGAGTTTTATTTATTAGTTGAAAAATTATATTACCTTTTTTAGTCTTTCCTGCAATGATATGGTTACTTGAAATATCAAAAAAACCGTGAGGTGGTGCGACCTATTCAAAATTTTATGTAGCGCATTTTACATCTGTAGTTCATATTGCTTTTACTGTACCAAGAGATCTGACATGAAGACATTTAATAGTCGGTTAAATATTACAAAAAAAATTCTGTTATTAATCCTCTTTGGGATTACACACCCTAAGTAGATAAGTATAAAGTGCAACCACTGAAATACGCTTAAGGTTCAAGATAGACAGGTATAAATATACGGCTGTACGGGGGATGTTCAACTCCTAACCGGAATTTTAATGCTACAAAGCTACTGAACTTTTTTCTTATTAAAATGTCATCCCTTATTGTTGGAATCAGATCACCAGTGATTCATTTGTTTAATAAAATTGTTGAATGTCAAACATGGACATTTCAAGTTCTGTTGTACAAAGAATAATCATATATTATAGTTTTTAGTAGGAGAAGGGGTAAAACCCTTTGAAATTATGACGAGATTTTCTCCACAATTCCAGGAAAAATGTTTATCCAAGGCCCAAGTTTTTGACTGCTGCAAAATTTTCAAAAACCACGAAATAGAAGGTGTAACTAACCACTAACGCGCCACGCTTCCACCGTTGTGAATGAAATCCATATTGAACGTGTTGAACGTTTAATCCTTTAAAATCGACCAGTATTCTTTCAATAAGTGTTGGAAGTGTTGAAACCGTAGTTCATGATAAACTGCAGCTCAACAAAATCAGTGTTCAGAGGGTTTCCAAACAACTGTCCCCTGAACAGAAAGCCGACCGAGGTCAAGTCTGCACCGCTTTACTTCAACGATTTGAAGAAGAAGATGGTGGATTTCTTGAGAGCATAGTCACTTGTGATGAGATCTGGGTTCATCACTTTGTGCCCGAAAAATTCAAAACCTGTATATCCTGATTTTTTTAAAGACCGTAGAACTGTCAATGCTGAACAATCTGAACATTACAGCAATTTTCTGCAAAATAAAGTCAAGGCAGCTTTTCGCTCAAGGATTGTTCAGTCCTCAGTATTTGTTTGCCCCGTGACAATGCTCACCTCCATACGGCGACAGCAACAGTCCAAACTTTACAAAACCTTCACTGGGAAGTTTTGCCACATCCGCCTTATAGCCCTGATTTGTCACCATACGACTTTTATCTGTTTGGTCCCTTGAAAGAACATCTAAGCGACAAGAATTTTGAGTCCAATAATGCTGTTATCGAGGCTGCGACAGCAACCAAAAACCTTCTATGAAAAGGGAATCAGGAAGCCAGTGGAAAGATGGCAAAAGCGTATCGCGAAGGAAGGGAAAAAAAGAGTTAAATTTGTAACGTTATTGTTTTGTTTTTCTTAATAAAATAAAAATTCCTGTTATGAGTTGAACATTCCGATACTCAATCGCCATTCCTCTCTGTCGTCCTCTAATCCTTGTTCTCTTATTTCTTCATTAATTCCACTCTGCCAGCCTTTTCCAGGTCCTTGTTTTCTCCTTCCTCTCTGCTTCCACTGCAAAAGTCGACATCCTTTGAACATGTCCAAACCATAACAGTTGTTTATCTTTGATGGCACCTATTAGTGTGCGTTTTATATCCATAATTTCTCTAATTCTATCGTTCGTTATTCTCTCCATTCTTGATTTACCTGCTGATATTCTCCAGAAGTCTATTTCTGTAGCTTGTAACATTTTCGCTGCTCTGTGGTTCTGTCTTTGATTGGCCACACTTTCCAGCTACATATATATTTTTATTCTATTTGTTGATGTTTCTGTCCCATAAAATACCGTTCAGCATGGCTATAGCCTTTCTTCCCTGCATGTTACATTCTCTAATTGCTTTGTTTAGTGTCTCATTCCGTGAGAGTTTTATTTCTAAATATTTATATTCCGTACACTGTTTTATACATTGTCCGTTATGGAGTATTAAATCTTGCGACTGCCCTCCGATGCACATATGTTTAGTTTTGCTGAAGTCTGAAGTTGACCTTTAATCTCCCCTTTGCATATTCCTCGATAAGTTTACGTGTCACTTACTACTTGTGCTTCTTTATATAATAGTTTATGGTGTACACTTGTACTAGTATTTGTTTCTGTTGTCCTTTATTTCTTCATCTCACCAATATAGTTTCTGTTGTTTTACGTTTGTGCCTTCATATCTACCTAGTGCTTATATGATTGTAGTACTCTTCGGTATTATTAAAGCGTGTGTCTTGTAGCCTTTGATTTAACCTAGTTCTGTAAACTATTCTTACACTCTCTTGTCTCTTGTTCTAAACTTTGTAAATTGTATCTTCTTTGTTTTAACTTAAAACAAGGTTTACAACATTAAACGTATCGCTTGCAGAGGTTCGAAATCCGTATTTAGATTTAGTACATATATTTCTGAAATAATCGATTAAAATGTCTGCTTTTTAGCTGTCGTTTAAATATCAAAATCACTTTCCTTTTAGGCTTTTACAAACAGTGAAAGTACTTTTTACTAATCTGCTCTTTTCTGAAAAGAAATTTATATATTTCTGCATAAATATCCCTATTTTGTAAATGTATGGTTACAGACTTCTTTAATACAATATTTCCAATATTCCATTAACATAATTTCCCAGAAATTTGGAAAAGTATTACTTTTAGTTTGGAATTTTTTGAACGTTTACTTAAGTTGAAATTGGACCCACAGTATTAAAACAGTTGGAGAAGATATGGAAGGGTAAAGACGTAACCCTGAATACAAAGAAAGGTATTGTAAAAATCGTAGTTTTACCATCAATGGCATATGTATCCGAGACGTGGACGCCGAAAAAAGCTGACAAGAGAAGAATTGACGCTTTTGAATTATGGAGCTGGAGACGTGTTTTACGAATACCATGAACTGCAAGGAGCACAAACGAATTCATTATAGAAGAAATTCTAAAACCAATGCGACTTTCAGCTATTACTTATAACTAAAAGAATAGTACGATATTTTGGCCACATACAGCGCAGACCTGATAACTGTCTAGAAATACTAATTGTTCAAGGATTAGTCGAAGGACGCAGATCAAGAGGGCAATTAAATAAACAACGCTGCAAGAATAGCCTGAGATAGATTTCGCTGGAGAGATGTTGTTAAACTCATGACAAATAATAAACCATAAGGTAAGGTCACGTCTCCTCTGTAAAGAAGTTTACGAAATAAAGAGTTATGAACAAAATACACTTATCACCCCAAAATATAGGTATAATTTCCATTAATCTCAATACAACTTCATAGTCCTTTTTATTGCAATTTTCGAACAAGATCCATAAATTCCTGGAAGCACACGCGTTTGGGCATATTTTCCATCAATAAATATACCAAGAGTTTCAATACTACACACACTTTTTGGCACAATATAAGATCCCATGGACACAACTTCTGAGGATTGAGACCGCGTGAGTTTGCTTCCACTAACATCAAATTTATTAGGAAAGCTAATTTTCAAGAAAATTAAGGAAGAACGGCACAACAGTGTCACCGTAATCAATACAATCCAAACAGCGATTGAAGATAAAAAATACTGTTCTGCGATACTTCTAGACGTCAGCCAGTGCCAGTCTTTTGATAGGGTCTGGCACATATGATTGTTATATAAGATAAAGGAACAGTTTCCCCATCAGTATCTTTTGTTATTCCAATCCTACCTAGAAAATCACTTCTTCCAAACCAGAACTGGAGACGAGACTTCCGATATAAGACCAATCAAAGCAGGAGTGCCGCAAGGAAGTGTTCTGGGGCCGCCCATATACCTATTGTACACCTATGACATACACACTAAGGATCATAGCAACATGGTGATGCCGAAGATACGGCAATTATCGCTTGCAACGAAGATTCAATCTTAGCATCTATGAAAACGCAAGAACATACAAACTTAATATAAAAATGGCTTAAGAAATGAAGAATCAAAGTTATACGCTCAACATCCTCCGAAACAAATCAGTCCCCTAAGCAGACGTGGTCAGGTACCTGGGACTACATCTTGACAGACGCTTGATGTGGAAAACACATATCACAAAAAAAAGAAAAGAAATTGGCTCATTGGACGACGGTCGCAGCTCACTTTAAATAATAAATTGCTGCTATATAAAGCTATTATTCGTCCCATCTGGTTATACGGCTCCGAACTTTGGTGCTGCACAAGCAAATCCAACGCTGTCAATCCAAGATTCCGAGGAACATCGCAAACGCACCATGGTCTGTGTCTAATCAAACTCTCCATGTCGACCTAGGCATTCGCATTCCATTTATGAAAGATGCTATAAAACAAAAGGCAATTAATGAATTAAATACCACGATACCCTGATAAATCATCTAAGTAAATGCAGAAATAGGCCAATTAAAGGAAGAACCCAACATTCGACGCTTAAAGAAAAAATGGCCCAAGGACTTAATACGATAATATAGAGGTGACTCCAATAGGTGTCTTCCCCTTCACGTCAATTAGTTAAATAAATCCCAAAATTAGCTCATAGAATGTACCTATATTTATATTCTGATTGCTAATAAATAAACAAACAAAAAATTGATACAAATGCTGAGGATTAAAACCGGATGAACAAGCAGACCAAACAAGTGTTTTCTCACTTTTCCGTTTAGGCATTTAGGTTTATAGGGCTGAAGTTCTTACTAAGAGTGTGTCAGTCCAAACATTTACACTAAACTTGTACTATAAAGCATTCGATACTTCAGCAGTATGCAATGTTGGTAATTAACACGTTTCTGAAAAGAATTGAAAATACCTCTTGGCTTTATTAATGATGATTTAGCAATGCATCACCTTAATTTCTGTTTTTGCAATGAATTATATCACAGAATAAAAGAATAAACTCTATGCTGTGATTATATTATGTAAGTAAGACTCGCTCCTATTTAAATTGGACAGTTAATAAAAGTAGATATTTATTTTGTGGTATTTTGTTCAATAATTAAGCGATAGGAATAAGTACCTGGAGCACGAGCAGTTAAATAGGGATTTTACCTTTCAGTCTTACTTCAAACTTTACACAATAGAATTTCAAACTTCTGTTTGAAACAATATGAAACTCTTACACCATTATGTTGGAAGTTTATGAAATAATTAAATTCATTAAAGTGTAATGCCTTCCAAAAAGGCTATTTCGCTCGTTCTTTGTATAATTTTCCCGCAGTGTAATAAATAAAAATTCTACAAATAAAATAAACAATAATTTCACCAATTTCCCTTCTCCAAAATTTATTGATCTGATGTTTTCAGAACGCAATTTTTTTCCAACCAAAATGTCACTTGCCTTTTGACTCCAGGCATAAATATTTCCTGATTTTCTAAATAGGTCGTTCACATCCAATCTGAAAAGTCTGTGATATAAAAGTGATAAAATGTGTTATGGCGGCAGGATGCGCGTTCGCCATAAGTGTAGGCGGGTTCACTGTAGAAGGGAGATATTTACGATCTCTGTTACGTTAGATTTCATACTCAAATGTGGAAGGGGGCCCTCAAATTTACTATTGGATGCACAGGTAACTTAATACTTACCTGAGAAACATACTTAAGTGGCTTCTATACATAAAAGGAAAAACAGTAAAAATGGCCGAGATTAAATCGATCATCGGGCATCAGCGCTGCGGTTGTAAAATTATATTTTATTGGGTGTTCTCGATGATTTCTGGTGGTACGGATGTTACAGTCGGGGTAGGAAATGCCACAAAAAATCTGAACGTACCTAAGTTACTTTCTGTTGCTCTCCTAAACCTTTTACTTTCGAAATTGAAGTTTTTGGTTCTGCAAAAATAGCAAGGAAGGAGAATACTACCAAATATTACCATTTTTGAAACAGCAAATTTCTGTTTTTTTATCTGGTACGAATTATTAGTGTTAAAAGTTTTAATATTAAACAAACACGAGTCTTTTTTAGCTAATCCTTCCTGCAAAGATTCAAAGAACATACATGTTTCAAACGAAGTCTTCTGTTTATACAATTCCAGTAAAAATAAGTAACATTAAACCTTCGAAGCAACTAAAAAAAATACGTTTTCAAACGAACGATTTAATTACCCAATGTTTTTCGAAGTATTCAAATAATGAGCAACAATCGGAATTTAAACAAATATTTAATTCTACTTGCATGTAATCGTATAAAATGCGATAATCGCTGCTGATAGAACGCATTCAACGAACATTGTAAGTAGTGACAACGAAATAAAAGTACGTTTAACTGTAATGCCGCAAAGATAAGAGAGCTGATATCAGTTTTAATAGAAATAACAATATTGTTGTTGTAATTAGATTATCCGTTTTCTTTAATGCACGTTAGGTTTTTATAATTAGGCCTCACTGCTACACGAAAACAGGAAACCGATATAAATTAAGTTTTGTATTCAATAACAATGGGCAATAACATTACAAAAGAACACAGTTTGTTTGAAGTGGCAAAAACAGCGAATCATTTTTCTAATTTAAATACGAGTATATAAAATTCTTCAATTTCGGATGACTTATTTCTAAAGTTTTTGGTGAAACGTGGATTGATGAACCAATCGAGTGATTACTGGAGTTGTAAGCCAAGTGGGCCACCAAAATTAATGCATTTGTGATTTTTAACTAAGTACAACAGGCCGGTATCAATGTACTTTTTCCTATTATCGAAAATTGAGCAGTTTTATTAGACCTCGAATGCTAGGTTAAACAGATTTATGTCAGGAAAAATGTTATTTGTGCCAAGGAGTGTTTTTTGCAAAGTATGCCAGCTATATGGTTGAAGAGAAACTGCAAAAAATGGAATGTTGTTTGATTATCTGAAATAAGGGGAACAAGGCATAACACTCGAAACCAGACACTTATTTTATTATAATGGGCCAGACAATGATAACCAAAGAAGAGTCGGCTTCATAATTAACAAAAGAATACAATCAAACATTATTAGTCTAGATCTCTAGAATAGAATAATATGTCCTCTAAATTCAAACTGAAAATAATACAGTGATATGCTCCAACATCTGCGAATAGTGACAAAGATGCTCATATTATCCACTGCTGGACGAAAACCTCCCTCAAATTTTCCTAGATGCCTCGTGTCTCGGCCGTCATTTTACGATCTTTTCTGTTCATCGGCCGTCCTCCATCCTAGCGAGGTGACCTACCCAGTTCCATTTCAAACCATACAAGAGAATTATACAGAAACACCAGACTATTGGCAAAAAGAAGTCATAACAACAAAGGCATACCATTACTCGATAAGGAAGGAAAACTGTTGACAACAACAGAAGATCAATTAAAACGTTGGAAAGAATATTATATAGAAATACTTTATTCACAAGACAGCATGGAAAACGAAATTGAGGAAGACAACATACCTAACTCAACTGTTAGAAGATATATGGGAAAAGGAATACATACCCAGAGAATGGAAAACTGGTGTAGATAGTAAAGTACTATTCACAAAATATTGGCATACATCAAAGAATCAACCCAAACTTCGATAAAAACCTGAGACAATAGCAAGCGGAATTCAAAAGAGGTAAATCTTGCATTGACAAGATTGCAATAACTAGACTCGTAATAGAAGAGACAGTAGAGAAGAACTCAGCACTTTTCGTGGACTTTTCCAGAGCTTTCGACAGCGTAAAACACAAAATGTTGTGGAAAATACCGAAATATGCTGGAATCCTTTCAAAAGTAATACAACTGAACAAGATAATGTACGATGAAACAACCTGTCAAATTCTTCATAAAGGAAACTTATCCAAAGAAATACAAATAGAAAAAAGAGTCAAACAAGGCTGTATTTTATCACTACTCCCATTTAATATATGCCTTGTTGGAACAATCGAACATAAAAACGGAGTAACATAGAATATCTCGCAGACTTTGAATACGCGGACGATATATATTTTATGTCACAAATTGTAGACGATATGAAAAACATCTTTAGGAAATTAGAAAAAGAATCGACAAGAATGGGTCTTGGAATAAATGTAGCTAAAACAAAAGGAATGAGAATACGGCTTGTAGAAGAAATCGAGCAAGTAAAAGAATTCTGTTATTATTTGAGAAGCGTGAAAGATATGGAAGGCACAACAGACTTTTGGGACATTGAAAAATACTTGGGTATCATGCTATCATCACAGATTAATCGAAACATGAAATTGAGAATCTTCAATGGCAATGTCAAATCGGTCTTATTCTATAGTAGCGAAACTTGGTTCATGACCGGAAAAAATCAGAAACGGAATCCAGCATTTATAAATAAATGCTTTAGGATAATGTTAAAAATTTTCTGGCCTAATACAGTTACCAACGATGAGCCATGGAAAATGACCAACCAAGAACCAGTACGAAATATAATATTGAAACAGAAGTGGAATTGGATAGGGCATACGCTATGGAAAAGTAATGATGACATTATAAAACAGGCAGTTAAATGGATAGCAATGGAACAAAGAAAGATAGGAAGGTCACAAATAACATGAAGAAGGATTAACTGGCTGAGGACAAGAAACAATGGAGATGCTTCATGGAGGTCCTATTGCTACGCAAACAAAAATTAAAATATACAAACGTAATTTTCGGTAGGCAGCTGGATCGAAGATTACTGGCTCGAAACATAGAAATTTGTTGTTTAACCCAGTATTTTATGGAGAATACGGAGTTGTTTCCTTATTTACTAAATATCATCAATATTCAAATATTCATCAACAATTAAGTAAAACCTCATACACGCAACGAAAGTCCTAACTAATGAATCCAGGATGTATAACAGAAATTCCAAATTCCTTTGTATTTTTAATTACTGCCCGTCAAGTAAAAATCAGGCTGAAGAATATCATTACCATCTGCAATTCCAGTATGGTTTTTCAAAGAAACTCAATTACTGGCGCTTAATGGTAGCTAGGGCAGTTTACTAACAAACCGCGTCGGCATCGCGGCGCTCATAGCATCCTTTAATCTCTAACTTTAAACAAAATGTCTCATTCTGTGGCAGACCTCCCAAGATGTCGCGGCCTCTTTCGAATACGACTCGGGTTTAAAATAATAAACATTTATAAAGGTACAACCGTTTCCGATTTTTTTTTCATTTACTTTTCATTTCTGCGAAATGAAAGAGCAGCTTGTTTGTCGGCGTAATATAAACAAACGTTATTTCATTCGGTGCACCGACATACATAATAAATAAAAATTTTACCTTATCAGCAGGTTAATGAGGTCTTTACTCCAGAATATCGACGACTTTGAATAAATACTGCCGACGGAGTGTCTGTGTTTATTCATTAATTTCTTAGTACTTGGGAAAATCTTTTATTGACCAGTTTTAATTTAATTCAGGATTACAGAGGGTCGATTGTTGGTCGAAGGTAAAATATTAATAATGATTGTAGTATCCTTGGGTCATCCATGACCCATTTGTCAATAAAAAACCAGAGAGAAGTTTAAACCGGAGCTGCTTAGCATCAATGCTAATTCTGTCCTACAAAATAAATTGCTCGAAATAATTTAGGAGAAATAATTCAAGTAGTCTGTTGTATTTCAGCACTAGACCAACAGAAGCACAAATGTCGACACCTTCCTACATGAAATTAGTTTATCTCCCCAACTGTTCGTGTAAACATTCTTAAGGAAGAAGGCTGAGCACTGTTTTTAACTAAAAGAATGCTAGGTTGTTTGCTCAAAAATTTTCTGAAGAAAGTTTCACTTAAACCATCAAATTCGTATTTTCAGATGAACCACGGTTATTAGTTATTACGTTATTAGTATATGTTAGCTGTAGAAGTACAGGGAACTTTCAGTTTAGGCCGTGAAAGGATAGTTGTGATTTAAAATTTTAGCTTAGAACGTTTTTTGTGAGAAAATGTATTCAAAGCGGTCATAAAATTTTAACCCTAAATGGACAAATGGGTCCCCAAAGTCAGTACAACATGTGAAAACATGTGCAGTCGGACATAAATATTGGGGTATCAAATAACAAATTTTAGTGGCGCTTTAAACCACCCATGGTGTTCAGGGATGAAACTTTTCAAAGGATCATTTGACCTCTGAAATTATAAAAGCTGTCTAAATACTGACGCTGGCGCCCACGCGTTTCTTAGGCAATGCGGAACAAAATTTGCCTACGAAACTTTTTATAGAGCTTAAACTACTTAAATGAATTCGAATGGTGAATGAATTTCAAATTGTTGACTTAATTAATTTTAGAGCTGAAAACCTTACAACTTTCAAATCTTTGTTAAAAGATTAATTTTAAAATTAAATTTAAGTTGATTTAAAGTTCACCCCTTAAAATATATATTTAATTAATTAATTTCAGAACTGAAAGGAAAAATACAACAAACCTTTCAACAAAGAATTCTAAATGTGTAGCTGAAATTTGCATTTCTTTGTCAAAAGTTTAATTTTTAATCGACATGTAAGTTGAGTTGAAGTTCATCCCTTTAATAAAATACATATTTCGTTAATTAGTTTCAGTTGCCTGAAACACCTTTATAAATATATATTCTAATTAATTAATTTCAGAATTAAAATGGAAAATACTGAATAAGTTCTAACAAAGGAGCCAAAATAAAAAATGGCTGAAATTTACATTTCTTTACTAAAAGTTAGATTTTCAAATAAAATTGAAGTTGGTTTGAAGTTGCTTTCTTTGAAAAATATATATTTCATTAATTAATTTAAGAACTCAGACGGAAAATTCTGAAAACTTTTTAACAACGAATTCAAAATGGGTGGCTGAAATTTGCATTTCCTCGTCAAAAGTTTTTTTTTCTTTGTCAAAAGTTTGGTTTTCAAATTAAATTTAAGTTGATTTGTAATTCATCACTCTAAAAAATATATTTTAATTAATTAATTTCAGAACTGAAATGGAAAATACTGAAAACCTCTCAACGAAGAATGAATTTAAAATGTGGCTGAAATTTGAATTTCTTTGACCAAAGTTTGATTTTCAAATGAAATTTAAGTTGTTTGAAGTTAATCTCTTTTATAAAATATATATTTAATTAATTAATTTTTCAGAACTGAATCGAAAATACTGAAAACCTTTAGCTTTAGACAAAGAATTCAAAATGTGGCTGAAATTTGCGTTTTTTTTTTTGTTAAAGGTTTGATTTTTAAATGAAATTTAATTTGATTTTCCAATCAAATTTAAGTTGATTTGCAGTTCATTCCTTTAGAAAATGCATATGTAATTAATTAATTTCAGAACTGAAATAGAAAATACTGAAAACCCTTCAACGAAAAATTCAAAATGTGACTGAAAAGTTGATTTGAAGTTCAATCCTGTAAAAGATACATAATTAATTAATTAATTAGTTTCAGAATTCAAATGGAAAATATTGAAAACATTTTAATAAAGAATTTAAAATGTGGCTGAAATTTGCATTTCTTTGTCAAAGCTTTAATTTTCAAATAAAGTTTTCATTGATTTGAAGTGTATTCCTTTAAGACCTGCATATTTAATTAACTAATTACAGAGCTGAAATGCAAAATACTCAATTATTAATATAAAAAATGCATACTAATTAATTAATTTCACAGCTGAAATGAAAATACTGAAAACCTTTCGACGAAGAATTCAAAATGTGTCTGAAATGTGCATTATTTTAACAAAAAGCTTGATTGCTATATGGAATTGAAGTTGATTTGAAGTTTATCCCTGTAAACAAATACATTTTAGTTAATTAGTTTCAGAACTGAAATGGGAAATACTGAAATTAGTTAATAAAGAATGGCCGAAATTTGCATTTCTTTGTTAAAAGTTTGATTCCGAAATGAAATTTTGAGTTCATAGTGTGAGAACTGAAGTTTCTGTCTTTTTCGTCTAAATAATTTCTTTTGAGATCCTGAAATAACAACGAATTTGAAATTCAGTCAGTTTGAAAGGTATCAGGCATAAAATTACAAGTTTGTGGGTTTTTCTCCTCCTTAAATATTCCAATAATTCGGTTATTTGCCAATTTTTGGAATTACTAAATAACTCAAAATTGTGTTTATTTTGTTTCAGGATCAAAATTTTCTAAAGCAATTCTTTGAATTCTAAATCAGTCGAAGCACCTACAACAATAAATACTGATTTTTGCAAGTTTAAGCAATAAAGTAAAAGGTTATCTAAAGTGGATTGCAGCCAAAAGACGTAAAACTGAAAAGATAGGTCAAAGTAAACAACCACATGTAAAATTGTGAAAGAAACCAGACTTCAGGTATTTTCGAGTATTGGCAGACAAGTGAAGAGGTGGCTACCGTACATAAACATTGATAATTCAAGTGGGTGACAGACATGGACTAAGCGGAACTAATTTTGCTTGATGAAGAATAACATGTAAACTGTTACCTAAATAGATGATAAACATACACCTTTTTGGGGCTAATTTGTTGTTTAATTTATTGGCGATCCTCAAAATCCCAACAATAAATCTGTTTAAATTATTTAATTTTACTTCTTGACAATAATTTTTCATTTCATTTCAGCAATTTTTTTCGTTCTCTTGTTTGGAGAATTTTTAGTTCGCTGATTTTAATGGAATTGCGGCCTAAAAATGCCCTTTGTTATAGTGTTTTTATAAGGTTCTTGTTACATTTATAAATTAACTGAATACGCCTTTGTTCTAAAAACGTAGATTTTCTTTTTCCTGCGAATTCGATGCAGCAGGTTATTTCAAATCATTACAAAGGTGAAACTTTAAAACTTTAAAACGGATGCGGTCCAGACATGTCTATTTACCTAAAAATTTGTTTATTTGTTTCAGTTTTCTAATTATTAATTAATCGTCTGGTAATTTATTTCTCCCCAATTTGTTTTTAACGTCATCGTCATTTAGAAAAACCCTTTAGGCTTTTTTTTTACAAAACATCGATCGAATTTTAAGGAGTACATTTATTTGGCGAGCAAAGTAATTTAAACCATTAATTATGAATTAATGTTTACATAATAATATGTGATAAGAGAAAATAAACTGATTAAAATCGTGTTGTTGTTTTATTTAGTCTTTAAGGCAGTCTTCTTTTATCTTACGATTTTATTACTAACTTTATTAGTTATTTGCCTTAATTTATACCTATTCCAATTATAAAATAAAATTTTGAATAATTCTTCTTTGTACGTATATCAAACTGAAATAAAAGTTTTATTTTTATTGTTATGATATTTTCATTTTCTTCTCTTTATCCAAAAATTTTTGCAAGAATATTTCTAAGTGATTTTGGTGCGACGAAAAATAGTTTGCGTGAAGAAATCTAGGCGGGTGCTATCGAAATAAACATGAAGCAGATTACAGCGAAGAGACGTAGCGATTGCTACTCCCTCAGACGACAATTCAAAGTAAATGTTATTTGAAAATTTACAGCAAACTTTACTTAATGAACACCTTGTTTATGAACTTGAGTGTAACCTGGTCCAAAACATAAACCTTCATAGTTTTTCAGAATTTTTCCAATTTTTTTCTTCAGAATTTTTTGGCAGTATTATAAATTTGAAGTCCTAAGTTTTATGTGATTTAATAAACTCATACAGAAGCCTTCGCAAGGTTTCTGATTTTCTTTTAATAGTCTCCAGAGTAATGAACCGTTCGTAGATTATCAGAATTTTTCAGAACTCTACTAATTTTCCCAAATTTTTAAGGAAATTTCATGGAAGAGTTGTTTTATGTAGCAAAGCTTATTTTCCATGAATTTTTAAAAATATTCCGTTTTTCTTTTAAACATTTCTAGGACATCAGTTTTCTTTTTTTTTTTTTTAGTAGTTTTCTTCTCTTCCTGCTTGTTTTTTTTTTGTTCAGTTTCGATTGGTTAATGAATTTCTTTCGCTATTTCTTTTCGTCCGTCGCGTCGTTACTATTTTCTTTGATTTATAATATAACATAAATTGTACGTTTGGCTCTTATGTTTTGGTTCTTTTATGTTTATTTTCACTTTCTTTTTTGTCTTTTCGTTCAGTTTTCCGTTCTTCTCCCTTTTTTGATTTAACACCAAAACGAAATTAGCTTAAACTGATTGCTTGTCGAGTCTTCATCCTTATTTGAATTATTTTTATTTTTCTAATCGTCTTTTCTATTTTTCCCTGTTTCTTTCCTTGTTTCTTCTGCGCTTCTTTTTGTAGATAATTTATTGTTCTCCTCTTCTTTTTGCCATTGTTTTCTTCTTTATATCTAATTTTACTCAAGCTGGAAAATGGGCTTGAATTCGTTTAAGTATTCCTCCATCAACCATTATATTCCGTTTTTCTTTTTTCTGTTAATGTATCTTTTTTTACTTTTTTTCAGTTCTCTTTGCAATTGTTTAATCTGTTTCGTCAATTTATCGTCTGTTACTAAAGATTTTAAATTTCTTCCCCTTCCTCCTTCTCTGTTTCCATGGTTAATTGGTTATCAGGCAAAATCTAGGCTTTCGGGTGCAAGAGATTTCAATGCCTATCAACTGCTATGGTTGTTAACATTACTCGCCTAGAATTTCGACGACCCAAGGAACTTCCACCCTTGGAAGGGATCTTTATGGTGCCAAGCATCGTATTGGATACGGAAACTTCCATTTTACTGATCTGAAAGAGGACACATTTTCAGATGTTTTCCGCATTTAAAGTCTCACCGACTAAGAATAATCTTTTGTCGCTAGTTTTTTAGTCTTTTTTTATTTAATATTTTCCTTTTCCCCTTCTTTATTCTCAGTTGTTAATGGAATATTTTTATCTTTCATATGTTAGTTTTCTCGACAATTTACATTTATTTTGTTGGCCCCACAAGCGAAACCAGAATTAAGATGCTACTGGAAAAATCTATCATGTTGGTAAAAGACTGGAATGGAGTAGCCTCTTTGTGGATTGCTGGAAGGCCATACAACAGATTCACGAGGTAATAGTGGCGGGTATATTCGTATACATATTGTAGTAAATCCGATGCATTGATGAGCAAAGAAACCGCACGTTCAATTTTCGAAGTAGGGTGAGGAGAAACATATCCATCCCCATTATATTAATTGTCTTCGAGTAACACATCTATCATAGAAACATACTGAGTATGACCTAAAACAACAGTAGCATTACCTCTGTCAGTTTGTACTCGTAATACGATTATCAGAGTTGTATCGAAGATTCTTAAGACCAATTCCTTTTCTCTTTAATGATGTTACAAGAGGAGTGTTTGGCTAAACAAAGGTATTTGATGGTTTAAAACCTTATAAGATCCGCAGCATCTTCAGATTGTACCTACTGAAAACACTGAACTGACTTGACTATGCCCTTTGCAGGAATTTTTCTGGATGCTACCGAAAAGTTAATACTCTTGGACAATAATGAGGAATGGGCTGTTTTTTTGTAGCTTTTGGCAGAAGAGTTTCACCCCTGTCGTGGAACACGATGTGTATTAACATTTGCTCGTTGGAAACCTTATAAGATCTGCAGTGTTTAGAGAATATACATATAATGAAGGCTCAACTGGATTGACCACATATGCCCTTCGTATAAATTTCCTTAGGTGTTACTAAAAAATTAAGATTTTTAGACAATAGTGAGGATTAACAAAAGGGTTTCGGCGTGCTACTTTTGTCCTTATCTTGTTCTTGATAAACCTCTTTACAATAGTGGGCAAAAACATTCAGTTCTTTTCCCTCGACATTGAGGGAGGCCGTTTATTTAATTAAAAATACATGCAGGTTTTATAGAACTAGTTATTTACAACTGAAGAACATATGTAAAGTAGTGACCTTTTATGGTAGAACATCACGTACATACAAAAGATAAAGTTTCCGAATGGTGTCTTCACGAAGTGAATTTCACCTTAAACTGACTGATTATTATTTATGCCAAACAATAACGAGTAAGATTAGCCTTCTGTCGAACATAGTGCAAAGAGGGCTTACAAAACTCGGTACCAGTTAATAACAGGGCTTCGGACTAGATTTCGGGCAAAAGAAGAAGAATGGAAAAACAGCAATAAGGTACGTATCAGGTTTATTGACCAGCAAAAACAGTTTGCGTTACGCAAGGAAATATAAAAACAAAAAATAAACAAGATAGCGTGTAGGTATATTAGTTATTGTGTTTGATTTCCTTGTTTTCATTGAAAAACAGAATCAGCGAATGGCTCGGTTTTTCCAGGCTTACGAATCGCACATTAGTCTAGTCTAGTTCTCTTCTTCTTCTTGATCGGTTTCCCTACCCTCGTTGGATAATTGCCTTCATCTCCACCCATTCCTCTCCATAACCAGTCTTCCCCAACTCTTTGTAGCTCTGTCTGTAATGCGTCTTTCCACCTTGTTTTAGGACAGCCCCTCGGTCTTCTTTTTTTTTTTTGCAAGGCCTATATACGCTTCTCACGCTCCAGGTGCCAATGTTAATTTCGTTTGATTTGTTTCGTCCTTTGCCGTTTGTCAAGTTTTATCCGAAGTAAGTTTCTAGTTTTCAGGGGGGTTAGCCCTGCTCCCAACCCGCAACCTTGAGGACCAGGAGTTTTCTGTTGGGGGCTCCTTCTCATTTTAAAACGCCAGAAAATCGCTCTCATTTGTTGACAGAGCTGACTGATGTTTGATCAGAAAAGTATATCCTAGAATTTATTGGTGCATACTCATCGGCTTTACCAACCTTTTCTGCTCCCTCCTCCTTTCTCAACCGGGCTTGGGACCGGCTACGGCGGAGTTAGTACGAAAATGTATTTGCTTGAATGATCGACCAATTAATAAAAAGGTATGTACATAGGTAGAGACTAGTGATATCCGCTATAACATGAAATCGTAGCCTGTACGTGCATTCAGAAGCAAGAGGATTGTCGAAAAGACAAGACAACTTTTTGTTACACATCCAAACATGCCAATTAGAAAAGCTGCTGAAAAATTGAAAAGTGGACTTGGATCTGTGGCCGGAAAGTTACTAGGATGAGTCAGAATGATATCGAAAGGCGAAATGTATCTGCAGAAGTACTACAAGAAAACTGTTTATTTTAGTGCTTATTTTTTTGTTACCATGGATGATGAAATGGCCGACAATGTTTCGAATGTTGCAGGCCACCTATACAATCTAAAATAATTCCAAAGTCTGCTTATGTGGTGAAGTGTGGAAGAAGCAATCTAAATGGCGAAATTTATAGGAATGAGTGTCTGAAACAAATTCCAATAGCTTAGATAAGATGATTTAACACGCATAAAAAAATTCTGTTTTGATCCGATAAAGTTACTGCCCATTAGATTCACGCAACAATTACCTTTCTCGAAGAAAATGAAATTATGCTTGTCAGCAAGATCGGCAATTCTACTGTAGTTCTTTAGCGTTTTTGAACACTGTGCTATCATCGAGTTATATAAAAAAAAGTTGTGACCTCTGATATCACTCAATTTAAGAACAATTGTACCATAATTTCGAAAGAAATTTTAAATGGGTCTAGAAAAATCTATTTCAACCCTTTAAATTCAAGCTTCGTTTTATTGGCAATGAAGAGCCACATGCTGTCTGTCTGAAGCATTAATAATACAGCTTCGCATGTGCTGTGAAACAATGTGTTATGAAACAATGTGTTATTTTAATGTTATTTTATATTTTATCAATAAACCAGGAACCCACCTTAGACTTTTGATGCAGAAGACCAGCCAAGGTGTGCTTAAAAGAGAGGTGTACGTTGCTTAATCCGAAACCGGCACCTTCGCTTTGTCTGTAATTTTTGTGCATTTTTGTATATGTATCTTTGAATTATACACACTTAAATTTTGAATATAAATGTAATTTCCTAAGCATCTTGCTATACAGTTTATTGCTACACCTACCTAATTCCTGTTGGTTTGTAAAGAATAACGTAAAATCTATTTTGGATCTTGGTGAATATACATAGCTTAGCATGTATAAGCAAACTCTTAAATACCTGCTTCTCGCTTCTGTTATATAGGAAACACTGAGGTCTTCAGAAGTGACTACGACTTTTTTACTGCCAGAAAATTCAGCGTTCTTTTGTTGAATCAGTCACACTTTATTTTTAATATTCAGTTTTACATTGGCGGAATTTAGTGCATTTTGGAGATTAATTTTGAAAATAAGGAAAGGTTTCTTTATGCTGGAGCCGTTGGTTTTAATAAGTTTCCAAATTCAGGCAGGCAATATGGTGATTTTCTTAAAGATTTTGTTAATATTTTACTGTAACAAGGAAGCTGCGTTAATTTAAATTACAGATGTGCATTGCATAGGCTTTTTCTCGAAGGGCGTTTTTCCAAATAAAAATATTCTGCGCCAAATACACGTTCGTATTTTTAAGCAATTAAGACTTTTATTTCCAATAACATCATAAGAAATAAGCGAAGAAAAATAAACCAAACAAAGTATAATACATAAAGGTTAATCTGTATTCGTAATTTATAAATTGTAGAGCGGTAATTTTAAAATCTCTGTGTGAATTGGAACGTTCCACGGCAGTAAATTCCTTCATAGAATTTATGGATACACTTGGAGGCTGCACTGCGCCTTAGATAAATAAATAAGAAAATGATTCTTTGGGAACGTGATGCTGTGATGGACCACACGTTGTCGGTACGGATCCTTTCAAAGTCAGAACTTGCTCTGCATGTTTCTTTATTCTTTACGTCATTGATATTACCAGTAAACAGAATTATATAAAACTTTTGTGAAATGTTACAATGACGAAGTCTGATGATTAATTACTTAAATGTTTTATTTTTAGGGAAAGTCCTTAATTTTACGATTTGAAAAGGTTTTTCAAAATTTTACATCGTTCTTTTTAAATTACGAATGAGCGAAATTAATTTGATATACAAAGAGCAGCAATTTGTTTTGTTGGGTTACACCTTAAAAAAATTTCAATTTTAAGGAAGAACAAAGAATGGCCGATCTTTTAAATTCTGGAAAATGTTTAGCTCATCAAATTTCAGTGTATTTTAAGGACAAAGCTTAAAAATCCATTTAATTAGAAGTTTTTTTCCAAGACAACAACAAAAAATATAATTTGTTTCGTAATCATGGAATTTTTCCCAGTATAATAACTATGTCAATGGCTTAACGAACTACTGAAATAATTATCAGTAAGTTACGTAACACAATAAAAAAATTACATCCGTTGTGCTGCGTACTTTTAAAAGAATCGAGGATTTAAGCTCGCAAGACGCATTACAAGGCGTTGATAGACGTAAACAATGTCTTCACTGCTGGCTTTTGCTATCCTAAATGTAATGATTTATAGCATCCGGGCTGTTATTTAACTGCTGTCTATAATTCTCAGCCATTTTTTATTTTTTTCACAGAGAGCTCGTGTACTGGAAGCGTTGTCGATATGACTTGGCCTTTTGGCTTTCATCTTGAATATAAATCCAAAATTTTTGTGCCTGTTTGAATGATCTATAGGTGTTTAGATAATAAGATATTTATAATTTAAATCTTAGATTTTTTGAGTTTTGTCTGGTTTTTGCTTATAGAAAACTCGTCCAAGCCAAATTTCACACCGAGTTAAAGTCAGTAAAATGCATTAAGTACCCATTAAGATTCAGTTAAATCGTTCAGGATAAAGGTGAATAGTTTTGTTTTATGTTATTTTTTGTTTCGGTTTAAATTATTTAAATAAAAAGTACAAAAGTTGTTGGTCAAAACCGATACTGAGTAATCAGCTTATTTAAGGATTTTTCCATTTCAATTGAAACTAAATGTTTTATAATCCAGTATTCATTGGTTAACTTTTATAAGTGATATTTTAAATTTCCCTCTGAAAGTTAGATAACTAGTTGCTAATAGATTTCGATCTCAAGTTGTAAAGCACGTTCACCCGGTAGGTGCCGCCACATTCTTGAAGCTATTTGATTAAATAACAATTTTGAATACTTTGCTCAACAAAATTTTGAAAAGTCAAAATTTTTATTATTTTATTTAGACAATTTAGAGTAGCGAGTTTAGACAATAAAATAAATCTAGTTAATATATATTTTTTTAAATTTAAAGATGTATAGGAAACTGCAATTGGTTGGACCAAAGGTTCAGCTAGATGGAAACAGTTACTAGTTTTACAGTATTTGAGAAGTATTTAAAAAAGTCACTACCTTGATGATGTTTGTAAATAATTATTGTATGCAATGACTCAATGACTGATTGATTATTATTTAAATTAATTAATTTAAAAAGTAGTTTGAAAGCTGAATATAAAAGAAACAAAAAAAGCACAATATAAGTTTTATATTCAATTTAAAATGTAATGCTTTTAAATAAGTAAAACAGGCGGCCATAAATTTAGTTAATAAAAAAAGCTCATTGAAGAGATTTTATTAAAACGTTTGTAACTATTAAATATTTAAACCTGAAATACGAGGGTGTTTTTTTAAGTTATCTGCCTAGCCATGAAGGAAAATTCGCAGAGCTTCAAAAAATTTATTTTTCTATGTACCTAACTACCGTCTACACTAATACACTTAGTCCAGCGTTTCCCGAATTGTTTCATTCCATCAAAAAAAATTCTTGTGTTTGTGCATCAAAAAATGACACAATAGCGGCTTTCAACACATCATCTGAGGAAAATTTTTGCCCTTGAAGTCTTTCTTCAGATTTTTGTGGACTCTGTAATTGTCGTGCAACAGTTAATGGCCTACTTCAGGTTTTGGATCGTCCTTCCGTAAACTTATCCATTAACTGTGGATCCTTTTTCCATATATTAATAAACAAAATTTCCTCGCAGTCTCAAAAAACGGTCGCCATCATCTTTCCAGAAGACTGAGTTTTCGCATTCTTTGGAAGTGGAGAGCCCTTATGTACCCATTGCATGGACTCCTGCTTCTTGGGGGGGGGGGGGTCCCAATAGAACACCTAAGTCTCGTCACTTGTGACAATTAGTACAAAATTAACTCCCATCATTCTCTAAAGTGTCCAAATGTTCTTGAGAAATTTCTTTCCTCGCCAGTTTCTGCTCTGGTGGAAGAAGTTTGGGAATCCACCGTGCAGCACTGGGATCTTCATTCGTCAATGTGACAGCAGCAAATCTTCAACAAGTCTGATGCTTGCCTCAATCGGTCTTCCTGATCTGGGGTCATCCTGAATTGAGTCTCTGCCCCACCGAAATTCTTTATACTAAAATTTTACTTGAAAATAAGTTGGGTCGTCATTGCCGTACCTACACCTGGGACATTCTTTCATGAACAACTTTTGATCCATTTCGGCATTTTCCTCTTTAGTGAGAAACTTTATTACTGTGTGATGCTCCAAATTATTTTCGGAAGAAAAAAAATCGTGAAAACTGCAAAACGCAACGAACTTGTTACAAAATTTCGTCAAAGTACTTAGAACAGCGCAGTAATTTGACAACCAAGCATTTTTTTGTTTGTTTGGCGTTATTTTCGTGGCTAGGTAGATAACTTAAAAAAACACCCTCGTATTATTATTTTTTTTGTAATTCATTACAACCTCAAATCTGAATATGGTTAATTTACATTTAATTATATTGATAGTATTAAATATTTGTTTGTTTATTTATTGGGCGAGATTAAAGTTATTTATGTTATATTTAGGTGACTTTGTAAATTAGCTTAAAATAATAAATAAATAAATAAATAAAGCACTGGATAAATTAATAACATTAAATACTCTCTGCAATGATTAACCTAAGGAAATTTGAAGAAAAATGTTTATAAATTCTTAAAATTTGTTTCCATTTAAATTACCTAGATCATTAATTTCATTGATGAATGTTACAGAATGCTGTAATTTTCTAGCTACGAAGTTCTCACCGAAAATCATAGTTGGCGCAACAGATACTTGTGCTTTCAATTTAACATTCTTAAAAATAAAATATAACAGAATTTAAGTATTCGAATTTAAATAATTACTAATGCATAAATAAAACATAATTAATTAAATGAAGGAATACTGAAAATAAAGTAAAATAATTAGAGAGATTACATTTTCAGCTGAAGACAATGCAACGAAAATTGAACTTTTGGACAAAAGTTTTAAATTTGACTTTAAGCTAAGAAATTTAGATTCAAAGTCTCGAATCCGATTCGAGATTTTCATCTTATCAGATTAAAACTGAATCTAAACTTAGGGTTTTTGTAATTAGGATACAAAAATTAGTTGGAATTAACCTTAGATTTAGACTTCGTCCTTAATTGAATTCAGATTCGATTAAGCATTGAAATTGGAATGTTGGATCAGAAATTTGATATATCAGTATTGATTGATGTCATAAGCGGTATCAAATATTAAATATTTCTTACAGCCTTCGATCGAAAAGTCAAATCAGAAAAATAAATATAATTATCGGATCTAAGGGAGTAGATTTGAATTTGCAACTAATTCGTAAACAAAAATTTAGGTTTGAATCTTGGGTTTAGGCATAACTGGATCAGAGGTTTTAGTTTAGAATCAAAAATATGAATCCGACTCAAGACAATTTTATAAGATTCAAACTGAATCTGAGATTTAAGTTTTAAGCAACTAGGGTTCGATTCTTTTTTTTAATTTAAATTAGGATGCGAACTTCACTTTGTAATCTCCAAATTCTCGAATAAGTAAGAAATCCAGATTCAATATGCATATTTAGAATTTCATATTGCATTACCGAATTTTAGATACGTAAGATGTACTTTTGACACGGCATATAAAATATTTCTTACACCCTTTGACTGAAAATTAAATTCAAATGTTAGAGATCAGGTTAACGGATCTGAAAGAACAGATTTGAGTTTCCAAATAGGATTGAAAATTTATATTTCGTTTAAATGTAAATATAGGATCGAATCTTTGAACACAACTGAGCCGAAAGCTTTCAGTTTGATTTTAATCTGAAAACTTTAGAATCAAAGTTTGAGTCAGTTTAAATTCAAGTTGTGATTCTAATTTAGCAGAGTTAAAACTAAGCCTACAATTCGAATTTATGCAAGTAAAATTCGAAACTCGAATTCTTCTTTATTTAAATTAGAATCCAAAGTCTCTTCAAATTCCTAATTTCGGATTAAGAATTTGATTTTTAATTGCCGAATCTAAGATGCATTCTTTATACTATAAACTGTATTTAGAACATAAAATATTTTTGACAATCCTTGTCTAAAATTTAAATACAAAAATAGAAAATCTGGTTATTGGATCTGAAAGAGCGGATTTGAGTTTTCAACTAAGGATTAAAAAATTTGTCTTAAACGAAAATTTAGGATCAAATCTGAAGCTTGAATATAATTGGATCGAAAGTTTCCAGTTTGATTTTAATCTGTAAAATTTAGATTCAAAAGTCTGAGTCAGTTTTGAGTTCAATTCGGAATTCTAATTTAAACTGAACCCAATGTTCGAGTTTTGCAAGTAAGATCCGAAATTCGAATTCTCTTTTACTTAAATAAGAATCCGAGATTCACTTAGGTCCAAATTAAATTTTCGAATACGTACATTAAGTCCAGATTCGATACGTATTAAGTACTGACATTTACGTCTCATATTTATTAAAGGAAAATTTAGGATCTAATCTGAAGCGTGAAGATGACTGGACCGAAAGTTTCCAGTTTGATTTCAAACTGGAAAATTTTAGATTCAAAGTTTGAGTCGGCTTTAATCCAAATTCGAGATTCTAATTTAATCAGATTAAAGTTAAACTTAACATTAGAGTATTTGCAAGTAAGTTTCGAAATTCGGATTCTTTCTTATCTTAAATTTGAATCCGGATTCATTTTACGATCTCCGAATTTGACCATTAAATACATCAGGTTTAGATTATAGGTATTATGCGCTGAAATGTCGAACTTTGGATTGTCAATTTAATTTTGTGGTGCCGTATTCTTGACATCCTAAGCTGTGTTTTAAATATAAAATTGCATTCTGAGGACCGATTTAATAATTTTAACAATGGAATAACATTGCCTACAGCCTGATTGAAAATGTAAATAAAAATACGAAAAAAACTGAAGCTTCATGTTTTGTAAACGAAAATTGATTGACTTTTAAACTTAGGCAGAATCTGGATAGAAAATTTTAAATTTGATATCGAATTAGTAAATCCAGCAGATTTGAGCCTCATTCTAATTTTTTCAGATTTACTAACATCTTCAGATTTTGATGGCTTCAAATTAAACGTTTCAGTGACATTCATTGAAGGAGGAAATCTACCCACACTTAGTACAAAGTTAACAAATTTTATTTTATTCAAAATACCGATTTATTTATTATAGTTGCAGTTTCTGTAATTGTTTTTTTTTTGCTTTTAGTTTGAATAAAGTATTGCTTTTTTGGTTTTCAACTAGGTTTCAGTTTAGGGCTTTGGTTTCTGTATTAATTTGAACACTCGGATTTATATACAGAAAGCTTAAAGCCGAGCTTAAAGCTTAAATGTGGATAATATTTTTCCAACTTTAAAAATTCTATTTTGAACAAATATCAAACTCAAACAAGTTTAAATAATAGCAAAAGTGAAAACTCCTTCATCTTAATGTTAAACTAAACGAAGCCGAAAATTCCAACATAATATAATTTACGATACAAATTAATCCAGAATAAATTATGTAGACGAAAATTTAAATTTAAGGGTAAACGAGGCGAGAGAATTCCATGTAGCAAGGCAGATTGCGCCATCATTTTATATAACTTCAGGAAATTTAACTTACAAGAATGTTACTTTGCACTTTGCCTCCAAGCAACTTACAAAGTTTATCGGCGGAACAGTTCGTCTTCGGTAAACAATAACAACCTACAAACTTCGGAACCTCATTTACTCATCCAAGATGACTGGGACTTTGTATGTACTGCCTCGAATATCAGTCTTGGAAAGTTCTAAACTAAGGTAAATTCGTGGAGCAAGTACGATTACATAATTTACCACTTTACACGGTTTCCTTCGGTGTAACTTTTCGTATTTTTTTAAAAATTAGGTTCGAAAGTTAAAAACGAGAGGTTTGTCCAGATGGTCAAAATATTTCCGGCCGGTATCGTGTTACTTTTAAATATTAATGGTTCCTCCTTTAAATAAGCGTAACGGCATAACATTTAACTTTTCATCTCACAATGCGTTAATTTGTCAGCACAAGTTAACAGAAAGAAATCTTGATGGTCCCTGGAGGACCACATGTTTGTAGTTTTACTAGACTTTCAGGCTCCTCGTGTTTAATATTTTCAGAGGCGTTACATGTAGGATTTAAGACGAATTTTAAAATTATATTTTTTAAATGAAACCATTAATTCATTTCAATTAACCGAAATAAACACATCCAGAGAGCATTTTCCAAATCCTTTTAATGTTTTTTTAAATCATAGTTTACCATATATAAAGAAAAGCTGAAATAAAGATAAAAAGGCCAAAAAATTTGAAAAAATTAATATTTTTACGTGAATCTACAAAGTGCAGACCGAAATAAAATCCAAAATTAAGAACAATGTATTCATGTTCGTCTTAAACCGCAGTAAGCTACGATTTTTTAATGTATTATGTTGGTATTAAGTTTATTTAAAACTGTAAAGCCTGTTTTTTCCACAAAGGTTTAATAATAGGATATATAGAAAATATTCAGTTGTTAACCATAACTTATTAGAATGATTGACTTTGGTAAATGTTTAGCTGCAAATCTACAGCTTTTTTTATTGTTCATTTCTACAGGGTGGTTTTTACTGATAAGACAGATTTATACCAGAAACAGTATTGTTTAAAGCAATTAACCTATAAGCTAAGCATGGCATATTTTCGATTAAGAAGGACGTTCCTTTTTTATAACTGTATAAAATTTCTATGAAAAACAGTTCAGATTTTAAATTTATATTTATATCTGAAATTAACTTTCAGCAGAAGTCGATTTGTTCAATTTTTAAATTCGTTTACTTTTTGTTAAAATTATTTCTTGAGAGTTTTTCGGGGTAAATGATAAGAGTAACAGTGTGATTATAAATAGAGCAAGTTTATTCTAAAACAGCGTTTCCTAAACTAAGAAAAATTTATAAAGACGAAAAATTAACGAAGAACGAACAGTCCCAATAAAACGGAGAACTAATCAAAACATCGAAATTAGTTACAACTAATATAAAAATTACATCAAAAGTAGGAGGAAGAAATCATAAATAACAGAAAAAAATAAAGAAATGGGCGAAGATAAGATTAAAGAAATATGGGAAGTTCAAATCTATACGAAACAAATTAGATCGAATGGTGTTTCCAAACCCATAAAACACAACCAAAAATCCAAAAACAGAACTAGAGACCGAAAAATTGAAAAAGACAGTAGAAGAACTAACGCATCAAATAGAATGGCTGTATAAAGAAAATACACGAAAGAACCTAATAATATACAGGGTGCCCGTTTTTCGACCTCAAGCATGGGGATCTCGGTTATTATAACAGATGCGAGATCGGTTAAATTAGGGCAAAGTTGCGCATTTTTATGGTGATCAATTATCTGAAAGAAAATTTGATCTGTCATTTTTAGTTTTTGAATTATTCGAGAAAAATGGAAAATTGTGATTTTTGTTTTAAATTTTTTAAACGCAAACCAATAAAACTAGACATTTTTAACTAAGACATTGTGAAGGCACTTTTTTACAAGGAATCTGAATCTGGCATCGTGTTTTCCAATGCATCCTAGATGCAAGAGTTACAACACTTAAATTTTTTTTTCTTATGGGCGCCATATTTGATTTTTGCAGTTTCGAATAGGGCTCTTTTTTCTGATTACGACTATGTATCACATGATATGGTCAAGCTTTCCATTTTGATTAGAATTTAAGAAAAATGTTTTTGCGAAGAATGCTTTGGAAACAACAACATCTACTTTTGTCTAACATACAAATTTTTGACAATTCAATTAAATTTCACTATTCGGTTGCATTATTTTTAATTTTGTTCCAATTTAAATACAAAAATTCTGCATTATCCTGTTCTTAATTTAAAACTTAATTTTGTAGGTAAATTGGGAAGAAATGTGAACGTGCAACTCAGCAACTCTAAATTTAATTGAATTGTCAAAAATTTGTTTGTTAGACAAAAGTAGATGTTGTTGTTTCCAAAGCATTCTTCGCAAAAACATTTTTCTTAAATTCTAATCAAAATGTAAAGCTTGACCATATCATGTGATACATAGTCGTAATCAGAAAAAAGAGCTCTATTCGAAAATGCAAAAATCAAATATGGCGCCCATAAGAAAAAAAAAATTAAGTGTTGTAACTCTTGCATCTAGGATGCCTTGGAAAACACGATGCCAGATTCAGATTCCTTGTAAAAAAGTGCCTTCACAATGTCTTAGTTAAAAATGTCTAGTTTTATTGGTTTTCGTTTAAAAAAATTAAAACAAAAATCACAATTTTCCATTTTACTCCAATAATTCAAAAACTAAAAATGACAGATCAAATTTTCTTTCAGATAATTGATCACCATAAAAATGCGCAACTTTGCCCTAATTTAACCGATCTCGCATCTGTTATAATAACAGAGATCCCCATGCTTGAGGTCGAAAAACGGGCACCCTGTATAGCATAGAAGATGAGAGAGAACGAAATGCAACAATCACGAGACAATAAAATAGAGTTTGTAATGAAATGAACATAACTAAATACGGAAAACGACATCGATTACTTAATTACTGAAAAATAAATATCAACTAAAAGACAACACTGAATTGAGGAAGAATATACAATAGAGTTATTTGAAGTTTTCGATATGGCCAAATTTTAAATTTTAGGCTATAACTAAAAAATAACAAAAGATAGCGGAATTTTGTTTTCGGGACCTGCATCAAAAAAGAGCCCTGGACTCCGACATCAGTTTTTGTCTATCTCCGATATTAAGGGTACCTACTTCCCATTTAAAAACATCGAAAATGGGCCACCCTGTATTCGCAGTCTGCCGTATACTGCCGGTTGACGCCCTTCATATAAATTACAATAATAATTATAATTTTATAATAGGTACCTACATATAAACTCACTGAAAATTAAAATAAAAATTAAGAAAAAAATATGAGAGAGTAGATTTAAATCTACAACATGAAATGAAAGATTCATAGCTTTTAATCCAAAAGTTAGGATAATTGGGTATAATTCCACTTTTCCGTTTCCATCAGAATCTGTCGAAGCAACTTAACGTTAACATTCACAGAAAATTCGAAGATATCTTAGGTATTCATCAACTTATCTTCAGAGCTAATTACTAAAGCTTTTAATTGAATCCACATTCGACACTAAAGACAGCAAGAAAAAGAGGGAAACGAAGAGAAAGAAAGAAAGGAAGGCGAATAGGGAAAGGAAAATGGACAAGAAAACGTGAAGTTCCATATATGTACAATAAAAAATCTCCCGATGAAGAAATTTTTGCTTGATTGCTGTACATGATCATAACTGTGGTGTTGTAGAGGCTGAAAATATGTTTTGTAAATTACACTCTTATGTAAAAGCAAGGAAAACAAGGTAATTTAGAAACCTTTACTTCTTTCACACAGTATCAAGCGTTATTTTAATAAGTATGTAAATTATTAACAGGAAAAACTTTATACTTATAAATAGTACTTCTTTCAAAATTTGGTATGGGAAAATCACAAAATCATCTTAAATAAACCCAATGAATTGAATAATAAAAGAAACAAACTGATAGAAATCTGTCAACCTGTCGTCAGTTTGCAATAAACAGTTTGAAATCTAAGAATTTCTGATTGACATGTATTTCACTAAAAGACAGGAAATATAATGGGATAAGTTTAATACCTAAAATACCTGTTAAACGTTCCCATTATCCGCCCACAAAGGTCCCCTACAGACACAAGTCACGCTTAATCCCCGAACAGACAGCAGCGTTTAAAAGATTACCCGGATTGTGTATAGGCCATTGATTAAAAACATTTGTTGGTTAATTTGGTGAAATTCTCGGTGAGACGAGCATAATGGGTACCCAGAATTGAAATGGCAAAGTCAGTAATGTGAATGAATGTGAATGATGGTATTCAGGATGGAATGTGCTGTCTAAGCCGTCAAGTTTACTCTGTGTATTTTAGACTGTCCTGTTTAAATCAATTTATTTGTATGAAATGAGCTGGTAGTTAGACAGGTTGGTTTGTTTCCATTCAGATTAATAGGCATTTGTTGAAGTGATTAATGTTGAATTTAAAATCAAAAATTGTCCTTCTTGAATTGCTAGAAACTTCGTAGTATAGTATTATTATATAGAAAAAAAGTAGAAGAGCAAGTAGTGATATAAATCTAAGGATCGACAGTTTGCGTTTGCAGGTCTATAAGTTTTCATAATTACTTGCCGACTTTTTTTTTACTAATTTACTAATATGTGTTCATTGAAGTATTCCCACGTCTCGCTTTTTCTAAGTTTTAAATTTTCATATGATTTACGGCTTTTCAGTTTAAATGTTCGATTTAACTTGGTTTGTGGGCTCGCAAATTTGTAGTAATTTAAAGCAATTTAAATATGTTGAAGCCCAAAATTTAAATTAAATTTGATTATTATCAAAATTTGTTAATACAATTCCAATCTAAGAATCGTAAAGGGCAAAATAAGTTTTGGCCATACTTATTTTAAAATCTCATCCATCTCTGTCACTTAATTGGTTTTTAGTATTAATTGACGATTAAATGGTAACTTGTTTTTCAAACTTTCTGTGGGGTTATCTGTTTGAGTTCAGTATTAATTCGAAAAAATCTGTTAATTCTAATTAACTGAATTTATTTGATTATTCCATTAATTCATTAAAGGCATTTATTTTATTAATTTGATTAATTAATATTATTTACTTAATAGGTCACTGAAATGTGAACAACTTGTTATGCAAACTATTCTTTAGGTTATTTGGAAAAATTATAAACTGTGATGGTACCAAGGTCAACTCTAACTTTTGTATTACTTTGATTAAAATCGTGTCAATTTCAGCTGATGCCATTAGATTGATAATTGAAAATACGGTGATATTTAAGCATAAAAAATCCTTAATTGAATATTCATAATAATCAACTAACTGCAAATATTATTCAGGAATTATAATTAATTTTAAATGATTAAGATTATGTAAAACCCTAGCAACCCCACCTGGATCAAAAGGGTGTCCACTCTTGCAGCAATTAATTAGAATTAGAGATAAAAGTAAAAAAAGAACACAAAAAAGGAAACACAAAACAATAGAAATAAGTACATGGAAAGTAAATACAGCAGGAAAAATGAGAGAGTTCCAAGCAATAAATCATCGTATCTCACTCCTACAAGTTAAGGTCAAACCGGCAAACACAACACTCATAAAATGTTACGCACCTACGGAGGAGGCCAATGAGTCAGAAAAGGATTAATTTTACAATAGGTTAGAAGAGACTTGGGAAAAAGTGAAGAAACACGACACTCTTATAGTGCTAGGAGACTTTAACGCCAAACTCGGCAAGGAAGAATGTTTTAGCGATTCATATAATTTTTCGGTGGGAACAGGTTTAAAGATTAGTAGTACTACATATAAACGCAAACCAATACATAAGATGACATGGATAATCTCAGGGTCTAACAGAGGGAACCAAAAATATATCACATCCTTATTTCCAAGAAAAGGGCAACATGCTTGTGTGCACGATGTTAGATCATACAGGCAAACTAGCCTACATACTGACCACCAGTTGGTAACTAGTAATGAAAATAAGAAGCCTGAAGTCGTATTCTGGTTTGCTTGTCGTGTCATATTTTTATGAAATAATGATTTTTAGCTATAGTTTAATCCACAAAAGAAATAACTAATCTGTAATCGCACTCAACATACCCTTCGTTTAATTAGAATTTCCATCCGAAGTTTGAAATGTTTGCAGTGCTTGTGCTTTTTATAAATGTTGCAACGATGTACAATGCAATTATATTAAATCAAACGGGTTGCTATTGGTAATATCGCAGGTGACCTAGTATGGCTGACCACACAGTGTTGCTAAGTTTACAAGACTTTAATTGTTTAATTAACAATTCTTCAAAAACTACACGTTTTGGCCTAAAACAGTTATACAATTTTTTGTCCAGTTTTTAACGCAGAATCGCGTGGTGCGAATATTCTGCGCCATTTTTGATACATTCTGTATAAGATATAGCACATAGTTACTTCAAAATCTTTTTCTGTGTATCGAAAAATTTAAAAATTTTTGTCTAATTTAATTATTCTTAATATTAGTGTTTTTTGGAGGTACGCCACTGATTTCCTTCTGGTTCGCATCATACCTAAACAAAAACGTAGGGGACCACCGGGGACGCCCTCTGGAGAATTTGAGGGTATTATAAACTGATAAACTGACACGGGTCGACATCAAGTGCAATGGGTAACCCGGGACCAGCCAGACTGCATGGCACCACACAAAGACCGGAAGCGGTACGCCCATCCCTCGTACATCATCTGCCCATAAAATGTTCTTTAATGATGATGATTTGGGAATGTTCAGAAATTTAAACAGGGTGTAGAATTAACGATTCCACACTGTAAGCTTAAAAAAATTGTCTCAAAATTTATTTGTAAACCAAAAAAGCTAATATGTGGGATTTTTATCTAAATATTTCACTATCAAAAGCTTAGTTTTCGTCTATTCGACATATTTTTTGGATTATTTTTTAGGAATTGCTGTCGGTGATTAAATAAAGGACGCAACGCGGTTATAGGTTCCAATCCCATCAGTGCTTAAATTTAACGAAAAAAGTCCAAATGTACAGGGATACATAATTTTTACAGAACATACAAAAAGAATAAAATGTCAAGCATTTCCATAACAAACGTTCAAAAAATATGTGTTATATTAACAACTTCCTAGAGCTCATATTTTCCTAACAATGTTGTGAAGCATAATAGAAAACAAAATCGCCATTCAAATGTTTTTGGATAACCCTTGGCCACGGAAAAATGGCAGTATAAGTGTTGTAAATTGAGTTGACTATTTTGCAAATTGTTTTCTTATTTAATGTGATGTAATAATTTTCAAAAAAGGTGAATATTGGACTTGCAACTTAACAAAACAAAATGCAATTACTGGTAATTAGACATTGTAGATACGAGTTTTGGACTGTTGGATATTAATTTTTTAAGTTAGATGTTGAATATTGCACTAACGGTTAATCGGTCATAATTAGTTATTATTAGGTACCTAACGTAACAAATTTAATGAACGCAAAGTATTTTTATACTGCACATTAACTTTAATTACTCGAGAAACATTACTATAATGAATTCTTAACTGTAGATATAAAAAATTGCTATTCTTATAGTAATTATTATTTTTCTATTATTAACAACAAACATGAAAAATACAGTAAATAAAAATATTACAAATGTCAGAATTATAGAATATCACAGAATTTATTTTGTCTTTAATTGCTCTTTTGTCTTGTAATTTTTTTATTTGTTTGTCAGTCAGAAACAACATCATCATCATCAGATCATCACTATGGCGCTACAGCTCTGGGTGAGCCTTGGCCTACTTCAGAATCTGTGTCCATTCGTTTCTATCGGGCGCCTTCATTCGCCATCCTCTGACTCCGATTACTCCTAGGTCTCCCTCAATGTAGTCCAGATACCTCGTCCTTGGTCGCCCTCGTCTGCGTTTCCCTACTGGTTTTTCTAGTAGGGTCTTCCTTGTGGGGTGGTTGGCATTTATCTACATCACATAGCCCAGCCATCTAAGTCGTCCGACTTTTACAGATTTTACGATATCTGGTCTTTGGTAAATTCTGTACAGCTCTAAATTGTACCTTGATCTCCACACTCCATTTTCATTTCGCACAACCTTTCTCTCGAAGCAAGCCAGCGCTGCCTCGTCCTTCTTTGGAAGCGTCCTGGTTTCAGAGCCATATATCAGTACTAGTTTGATCAATGTTTTATAAAGCTTGCAACTTGTTGTCCTAGTTATATTTTGGTATCTTAGTTAAATTATACAATTAAATATGAGTGGTAAAATTGGGGTTATGCCATTGGTGTGCTTACTGAAAACAGTAACGCCATTGGCATAACTTAATTTGCAACAAGCGTAGAAATTATTGTATAAAATGAACTATTGATAGTCGTCGTTGGGCGGGCTTCTGGAGCAGCATCAAAGCGACCAGCGAATTCTGGAATTCTCGAGATGCCACGGGAAGTCTCTAGAGATACATTCGTGAACCTTTTTTCCTTAAATGTTTTGTTTATGGCGTCTACTCGGTGTACTTGTTCAACGGGTAAATTGATGGTTAGGAATCAGGTTTCGTTCAGCGATAACGACTTGTAATCTTTTAGTTAAAAGTTTTCCTAAGATCTTGGCAATTATTTTCCTGGTTTTCGTATCAATATTCCTTTTGCAGTTTTCCACTGCGCCGGGAAATATTTTAGTGTAAATGCAGCTTTTAAAAGTTGTCTTAGCATAACTGTACCTTCTCTGATTAACACCTTCGTAACTTGACCGATGATCAGATCGTAGCCTGGTGCTTTCTTAGGATTTAGGCCGTTCTTAATACTTAACGTTTTTTACTTCCCTTCGTGTGACAGGTTTTATATGCGCACTTAGTTTTTCTCTGGGTCTTCCATGAATGTGTATTGGTGGAAGAGGTTTAAAGACCCCCTTTAGATGTTCAACAAAAATTTTTTCCCACATACATCTGCTTGCTTTTTAAATGGGTGAAATTTGCCTTCCATCAGGCGTAACCTGTATCTACATTCGATGATAGATTTTCTAAATACACCTTGAAAGATCATTTTTAAGCTCTGTTAAAAACTGTTTAAAATCACTCTACCTATTTAGGTCTGGCTATAGAAGCTATTAGCACTCATTAGCAGGTGAAAACCCACCAAGGGTTAGTGGCCACAAGAAGAAGAAGAAGAAGAAGAAGAAAAAGAAGAAAAAGAAGAAAAAGAAGAAGAAGAAGAAGAAGAAGAAGAAGAAGAAGAAGAAGAAGAAGAAGAAGAAGAAGAAGAAGAAGAAACTCTTCAATGGTCTTGCCGCACGATTGTAATTAAGCTTGTCTTGTTCTTGTTGTTCGCCAAAACTGTCTGATGCGTCTCTTTTCTCTCATTTTTTCTCGGATAAGTTTTTCCTTTTTCCTGTTGCCTTGTTGGTGGTATTGCTTCCCAAACTTGGTTAACTTCTGTATTTTACTTTTAGTTTTTTTTTCTGTCTTAAGTGACGCTTTGAAACTTATTTTTTTGTGTATTAAATCTTTGAAGTACTCCCAACCAGTCTTGCGGTTGTAAAGTTTAACAGGCAGCTCGTGTTTTTTTTATCTCTGAGTAAATAGTAGCTACGTATTACCGCGAGTTATCAGATCCAAACCTAGGCAGTTAGGTATTTTTCTCTGATCTGTCGGCCAATAGGTGGGTTTTTAAGAAGAAAGATGACCTAGATGAAGCTCTTGAATAACCTCATAGAGTATTTTTCCCCCTTCCTGGTCGTCCTGGTGTTGTAAGTATTAGAGCCCCAAGTGGTGTTCTTTGCGTTGTACTCACTCCCAGCCTGGAATGTATGTGCTTCCAAGTTGATGAAAATAGTTAATGATTGCCGCCTTTTTTGGTGGGCAGTAAGCTGCTGAGATGGCAACTGAACCATACAAATCCTCGATGGAGAAATGGTTCTTCTATTTCATTCAGTAAGTAATGTTTTATGACTTGTCTTATGATAACTAGGGTTGGTTAAGCTGTGGGTACTTTGAAGCTAGTGCTTGAGGTTAAGTGGCTTTCAGGTATTAATAGGATATCTATTTTATTTAAAATGATTTAAAATGCCATTCGCATTCCATGAAGTAATTTTTTACGTGTAGTTTAGACTCTGGTTTATATTATAAAAAAATTGAAGATTACGCCTTGGCGAGCTAATTAATGATAGATTTGCAATTAGCAAATGTGGAAAGACCAGTAAATGTTATTCACAATTTATTGCGTTTAATTATATACCAACACAGTTCTAATAAAATTTTGTGCTAAGTGGCTTTATGACATTTACGACATACGTATTATTACTGAAGTTATAACTGCGCAAATGATTAAAAATTAATTTAGTTTTACGATATTTCTCAACTACGACTGCATTATTTAGGAAAATTGGCACATTTGTACACTTGTTTTGGACAACACGAGTAAGTTTAAGTAATTATATTTACTGTATTTTGTAGGACTAAATCGACAAAACTTAAAACTGGTTTTTATGCGTAATCAGTTGAGAAATTCCAGTCTTGGAGTTGGCCCTTGATGTTTGCGATTCCAATCTTCAATAAATGGCAGTATCTAGATTTGGATTGAAACATTCCGGCTCTATATGTATTCGAATAATTAAAGCCTCAATTCGAAAATATCATTCAATATCAATAAACAAACTCTAAAATATTTGATTTGAGAATCAAAAACTTAAAAAATAATAATCAGAAAATTCAGGGCCGTTTGGAGCGAAATTGGTTAAAATTTAACAATGACGTAGATCTTAGAACAAAATTAAAATATTTTAGGATTAAGGGGGAGGTTTTAAAAAAGAAGTCCAAGTAAGCTTAATGCTGTTTAAAAATTCATTATTAACTTCTGATTTCTAAACTTTAAATTAGTTTTAATTTCGCTTTATATGGGTCTTGATTTTAGACCTGAGTTTTGAATTTTAGCTCCGCATTTAAATATTCAAACTTAGCATTTGTAGTTTGCAAATGTATCACAATGTTTGAAAATTTTTATTTAGACTCGCTTTTAATACATTCATTTTCAGTTTGTGGAACAAAAATGAAGTACCAATGCATTTTCTTCGTTATTCTAATAATATTTTGTACGACTGCTACAACAGGGAGACTGTGCACCGAAACAGTAAAATGTTTATGCCCAGAAAACACTGTGCAGACTTGCGAACTCGATGGAGAAACTGGTATTCCACTACGCTACTTCTGTACCAATCCTACAACTCATGAAGAAATTATATGCATTCCTCTTCTTCCAAAACTTTGATGTAACACATAAACAAACTAAGTAAAAAGTTCATGAGTTTTAAATGTATTTTAATTTGTTGCTGGGTTTACTCTTATTTCTATTGGCGACGATCGGCAGCACACGAAGCATGGGGAAAACTTTTGCCTTCCTCTACCTTGAGAAACAAAATCTTGTAACTGGTCGTTCTATATTTTGTCGTAAGTCAGACTGAAAAGTTTCGTATCGATCTATCGATTAAAATAAAGTTTTAGATTCTGAAGAGTGTGCTGTGATTGTTTCTGGAAACAGAGAAAATCGAATCCCCGACAGTGATTAAATTATTGGGTTGATGGGGGGAGGGGAGGCGTTCCTTTTACTGAAATAACTAAAAGGTTAAAAACAGTTTGCTAAGATGCTTTCGCATTAAAATCGATTATCTTTCGATGGGCAAATGAAGGAACTTAAGCAAGGCAAAAGGGGCCTGGGGGCCATCAATTCTAAAGTAGTTTGAAATAGAAAACTTCCTAAGTGATATACCCAGAAACACTCCGAACGCTAGCTATTGTGGTAATCAAACAGTGTCTACGAAATACTATTATAGAAGGACAAATGAAAGGAAAGAACCAGCGAAGGCGACCACATTTACAATACATTAAACAAGGAATGATTGCTTATAGAAGTCAGTGGCTTAAAAAAATTACAACAGCAAAAAGCAGTGTTACGCAAAAAATAAACAAAAGTAGTAATAAACAAAACTAAATATTATGTATTAATGCAATAATGCCATTGAATTTCTCTGTGCAATGTCACAATTAATACAGTCTTTAGTTTACAGTCCTACCAATTTTAAGTAGGTATTTGTTTTTTGCTTACAAATGAATCAGGATTTCATGATCACGCTATATATGTTTGATGTCATAATCTGCAAACTTAAAGTTATTTGCAATATTTTCTTGCAAATAAAATGTCTGTAATCTGTAATACAAAAGAAATGCCTATAAAGTATGTAGATTTAGTTCCTTATAGGGACCGTAAATAGATTGTATGAACTGCAATACATTTTATTTATTTAAGAACACAAGAGAAGTAAGAACAACTTGAACAAAATTGAAAGCGCAAACACTATAAAAAAATTTACGAGTAGTAAGGTAATTTTATTTCTTGAAGCGTCTTGAAGTGACCTCGTATAATTAATAATTCTATAAAAGGGTTACGAAAAGTCGAGAAAGTTAAAACTGATTACAATTAAAAATTGTTAAAGTTAATGTTAAAGTATTGTTTTTTTTTCAATCAATGCTATTTATTAGGTTAAGTTATAAAGGGTGTTCAAATTTGAGATAAAAATTGAAATTTGTCGCCATTTATGTTTTTCTGACTAGAGTGCGCTGGCTTGTTTGACAAATGACAAGTAGAGGCATTCCGGTTAGTAAATATGAAGCGCTATGTGATTGAACAACGCGTGTTTATGTGGAAAAATATTATAAATTTAGTGAAAGTTTTACAGAAGTTGGTAGAAATTTTCGTGCAGAGAAAATACTCCAACAGTCAAAGCCAATCGATATATCCTAATGAAATTTAATGAAAGTAGTTCAATACAAGATCAAAGAAGCAAAACCTACACTCATAGTGGTCGTTCACAAATGTTGCAGGTATTAGTGTTAGTAAACTTCTTATGAGATAAATTCGAAGGCATGAACTTAGAGAACATGTGGTTTCAACCACAGTATAGTTTCAACAGGACGGTGGTACCTCTCATACAGTCAGCACAACAACCCATCTTTTGCGAGAGAGATTTTGCTTTTAACTGCATAAGTACAGCAGCAGCAGACATTCACATTAATGATGTGAAACTTATTGCTAATGTCAATGGTTATTTAGGTACGGAATTTCAACGTTAACGTTAATATTTTTCTCTTTATTATCCGCTAAAAACCTCATACGTTAAAGCTCCGAAAGGTATAAGAGGTTAACGATACCGACACCGATACAATTAAATTTTACAAAGTTAAACGAAGAGGAAAGTGCATACTTTATTCAGTGATATTAACACAAAATTATGGAACTGATAATAAGTTTATGATATTAAAAAGGATACTCCTATGAGGTGGCCTCCACGCTCCCCTGATATCTGGGGATATCTAAAACAAAAAGTGATTTCCAGGATATACATTTTATAACAAAAAAATTACCGAAATGAGCATACAATTGATGTTGCTTACAAAAAATTTAGAAGGATAGAAAAATATGCAACAAAGAAATATCTTATGTAGAATAATTTTTATACCAAAATTTAGCAAAAAAAGAAATCTAAAAATAATTAATTATCAATTTGTTTCAAATTAAACATATAACTTATATTAAAGTGCACGAACTTAGCGTTGAACTCTCCCAGCATCGAACTAGTATGCGAACCAAACTCATGGCGGGGAAACATGTGCACACAAACACAAACAAGTTCGGTTTCCAGTTAATATTACGTAAATTAATTTGGACCATTAATTTAGACTTACAGAAAGTGCACACTTCCCTCTATTCTTCTACAAAAAATTAAAAAAGTAAACCACAAAACACTGCTAAAAAAAACTTCGGTTAGACGCATACTGGTTCGACGCTAACTTCATGCGCATCTTATATTACATCGTTAAAACGAGACAAAAATTCGTTTTAACTAGGTCATAGTCTATGGTTTCCATTAAAAAAAAAATACAACATTGGCCAATTACGCGGAAATGAAAACAGTTACCAGAAAACAATATCGGCAATATTATTCTACGTAAAAAGTTGTTAAAAAAGTATTTGAAGCATATTTTGCTAATTCCAAAAATAAATGAACTACGTGTGATTCTTTCGTTTTTCGCCGATAACTTTTTAACCACACCTCGTATGTCACATTTGTTCATAACGTTGAGCTCCTCCCTACTTTGCCTATTTAAAACAGTTTCTCTATCTTTACAAATAAAAAAGTTATTCGTACAACGTTCAAGAAATAGGACACTCTGTATAATGATAATAATAATTAATTAAATTCGAACAAGTTAGATTTTAAATCACTTTTCAACAAACTCCTCGAATTGTTTTTACACTCAGTTTGAGAGAGTTCTAACCTCAAAATCACTTCTGATTTTTTTAATACTTTTTGTTTAAATTGTTATTTCATAAATTTCGGTGACCTGAATCTGACGAAAGTAAATTAGTAAGTCTTCAAGATCGAAAAGCGGTAAAGTATTTCATGAAGTTACCCTGTATAACGCAACAGCACACAAAAAAGTGACGCCCTAAACTTATTGATTTATAACACGTTAAAATTAGGGATTTCTAAAAACTATTCTACAAAAATATTGAAAGGTTCAAAACAAAACTCGTACTCATTTTATAATTTTTTAAAATCTATAAACATACGAGTAACAATTAATAGACGATTTAATCTCTCACCGCCTATTCTAGCTGCAACAATAACTATATAAGCAGAATAACGGCTGAGGTTCAGTAGGTAGTCCGATGTTTCCCAGGAAGGGTATGGGCAGAACCCTAACTCGCCCGAATCTTACAGATCTTCACTCTTACGAGGAAGGTTAGACAGACAAATGAAATGCAGCAATGCGAAATCAACAGAGGTTCAAACCTACAACAAGAGAAAATTCTCTCACAGTTACTGTGGAAGCGACTATGGCTACCGTTTTGCTGTTTTTTAAATTTTGTTTAGAATTTAATCGATGCTTATCTTTAAATCGGATAGTTTTTAATTTATCCTTTTAAGATAACGTTTTAGCTGCATTTAAGATTACGCAAAAAATTACATTTATTTATTGAAATTTAATTTTATTTCTTCAGAATTACATCTATCCTAATTTTGGGTACAAAAAAGTTGAGGTATTTTTAAAGTATTAGGTGTAGCAAAAGTAACGTTATTTTAAGAGCTACATTAAAATTGAGGACGGATTATTGTTTTCCGTCCCAAAAAGTAGTTTCACCAATTTTCATATAAATATTGCGAAAAGGGTAAATCGTAATACATATATTTTGGCTTCACGAATCTACTGTTGGTCTGTGTCCCATTACTTATGGACCACCCTGTACAATACAAAACTTCGTTAATTCAATTAAAATAAGGTGCTTGCATGATTTTAAAATTATTATTTAAATATCCACAGGATTCTATTATAAACTAGTTGTGGTTCTTTTCACGAGGTTTTCACACTTGGTTGAATCAAACACTTCTTGCAAGTTTTACTTTTATTTAAAGACAACTGGCGGGGCATACGATTAGGGTACTTAACCTGTAAATCAGCCCAGGAGTTACAAAGAACCATTGGTCTTGTATCATAATGATGTTTACTAATATTATATATATTATATAAAAGGTCGTTTTACTCCATAGCGGAGCATAGGGCTTCCACGAAGCACTTCCACCGCTTCTTGTCCCTGGCTGGTATCGTCAGCTCACTCCACCCTTTGCCGGACCTTCTTCTTTCTTCTTCCGTTTTTCTTTTCCACGTCATTTGCGACCTTCCTCTGCTTCTCTTGCCGGTTGCGGGTCCATTTCATTGCATATTGTGTACTGTCGTCGATATTTTTCCGTAATGTGTGACCGATCCGGTTCCATTTCCTTTTTATAATTATATTTACTATCGGTTCTTGGTCGGTCAGTCCCCATAGTTCTTCATTACTAATCGTATTAGGCCAGAAAACTCTTATTATTTTCCGAAAACATTTGTTTACAAACACTTGGATTTTTTTCGGGCTTTTCTCGGACACAGACCAGGATTCACTCCCATATAATAGAACCGATTTGACATTACTATTGAAAATTTTTAGTTTAGTTTTTGGGCTAATTTGCGGTGACTTCCAAATATTTCTCAGTGTTCCAAACGCTAGCTGTGCCTTCCACACTCTTTGTCTTATGTCCGAATCTGCCCCACCTCTGGAGTTGATTATGCTCCCTAAATAACAAAATTCTTCTGCTTGTTGTATCTCTTATTAGTTTATATGCAATCTTTCCTGATCTTCTATGATAGGTACCTATTCTCATTTCTCTTGTTTTGGCTGCATTTATCCTAAGTCCTATCTTTGCCGATTCTGTTTCTAATTTGCTAAGCATCTTTTCCATGTCCTTTCTAGTTTGTGCCATAAGACAAATATCATCTGCGTACTCCAGATCTGCAAGTTTCTTATTACGAATACGAAAAATATAATGTGGAATATTTAACAAATGTTCTTTTTTCTGCTGTTTGTAAAGAATTGACAGACATTTTTTGATGATATTTATAAAAATTTATATAGCCTTTTTTAATATCGCCCGGCATTTCTTTGTCACTTTGTCGTTGCCTAACAATCGTAGTTGGTTATGGCAATTTTAATGCAATAACACAAGAACCTCGTATTTAATTTTAGCTACATTAAAATTTTCCAAAATTGGACCTCATTGCTATTAACAAATAAAAGCTGCTTAGCGATTTTTTTGATGCAAATGTAACAAATCAGATAGTAATAACAAAACTAAAACGATTACAGATTACACGCTTACAAAATATATTTACTAAATGTATTTACTTACGTAAATTAATGCGAAAGAAGATGGGTTTATGTAACGCAATAGTTTTATTTCCAAATAAAATTACGTTATATAAATTTTTGGTTGAATTTTAGTCTTAGCATTTTACCTTAATATTACGGTTTTGACTGTTTGAAGGTTATTAAATGTAAAATAGCAAAATTAATCGTGTAAAAATTCTTCGTAAATAAATAACAGTTTCATGGTGAAAAATGAAACGTTTGTAAGCCGTTTAAAAATACGCATTATTTAATTAATAAGGAACGATAAAAATAAATTGCAGTGCATGTTAAATCCGATTTATACACCGGCAGCTATAAATTATTAAACAACGATATTATTTTTAATTGCCTGTATCTCTATTCAATTGAGCTTTTTAATCAGTCTGTATTTTATCCTCACTTCGAATATATGCACGGCGAGTTTCAGTGAAATCAGTTTGTCTAAATTTTAGGCGAACGTTTTAAAAATCATGTCATATCGAAAATACTGGTTCGTATACATTTTTAAGCTGTTTTTACTTTGTATAAATGGGCACAGGATCTGCACCGACACTGTAGATTGTAATTGCCCCCGATATTACCATCAAACCTGCGAATTTCACAATGTTGGGACTTTATGGATTGAAATACGTTATTTTTGTACGAATCCTTCTACTTGGCACGAAATCTCGTGCATACCCATAGCTCACCAGGGTTAAATTGCACGATTTGTGATTAATGGAAGAAGTCGTGATTAACGTTTGAATAAATAATGGAAGAAGTGGGAAAAGAATTAATGTAGAATTTAAGTAGTAGAATAATATTTTTTACTTTGTAATGGTATAAATAAAGTGATAAAAATGTAAGTATTTCATTTCCTGTAATTAACCTACTTTGATAAGATGATTCGATGAAACGAAAATATGTGTGGGTTGGCTATTGTTTCGGTAGGAATCACTTTGTTCATTGTATTGACAATACTTAATAGTTTATTAAAGTTTAAAGGAACCATAGTCTTTTATGTGATTAAAAAAAGGCTTACTATTTTTAAACGTTAATTAATTGTAGGTTTTACTGTAGAACTCCGGTGGTTTCAACCGGCTTAAAAAAAAGCCAGATACGAGAGGTGAGATCAGATCAGATACAAAATTTCTAGGAATAAACAGCGATTCGCCATTCACCACTCTGTACGTGGAAAGTTTAAGTAAATGTGATATATTTTAGATGTAATAATACTCGTTGAAGAAAACTTTCTATTTATGACAATTAAAGGGCATTTCTAAGAATGAATTGATAGAGATTATTTGAAAGAAACCGAATATCTAATCGAAATTCCAGGATTCTAAAGGATCAACTTTAGATTTTAAAAAAAGTTAAATTTATTATGACTTTGTGCTGAAGGATTTTCTGTAGTGTGATTTTGATGTAAACTAAAATTTGAATTTATATAAGAGTATTTATGAAGGGTTCGGTTATAATCGTAGATTACAAACACAAATACCCAAATTAGAGAAGATTAAGACCAACAAATAAACTGATGTTTAATAACAATAATATTCGACAAAATACTTGTTTGAGTCGATTTTATTTATACACAATTTAGACTATTAGTTAAAAGCTGCTGCAAACCAGCCCATGGCTGAAGACTGAGGCGGAGGAGGACTGACTACCTTTAAAGTTTAGAATTATTTAACCTCTAATTTTAGTACTTTGTTTTTAGGAAAAATATACAACATTGAGTTATATTATCGAATATTTTCTTTGTTTTAAGTACCGTGGGTTTTTACAGAAGGGTTGGCCATGAGACACAAAAGTAATGTACTGCAAGATTTAGAACCTTTGTTTTTACAATTTTATTGAAATTTGCACAACAGTATTATGTCAGCAACACAATGATGACAGTTAATAAGTTCTAAATCTTGCAATTGACATTATTTTTGTGTCTCATGGCCAATCCTTATGTATAGACTTTTTGAACTCACGGTATAAATTTCTGCTTCTTCAATATCCACTTAAAACAAAAAATTAAATTTTTATAATTACTTAAAATCTATCAAGAAAAGGAAAGTAAAATATCTTATTAGAAAAATATTTCTTTGGTTATTTTTGATTTTTGCTTATTTAATAAACAAGTCGAGGAAAGAACTGAAACATCTTTGCTTATGCCCTAAGCGACTTTCAAAATTTGTTATGTAATATAACACTTTTTACATTACAATTTCAGATGTTCTGCGAAGTTGTGAATTTTAATTAAATACCCAAATTATTTTCCGATTTGTCTTTATATTTTTAACTTTATTTTCATTATCGATGTTTAACTCAGACTTATTTATTATTTTAAATCTACATTTTTAATTAATTGAATAGTTAATGTGTGGTCAGCATTTGCATTTCTGGTAAATAAATTTAGCTTAGCTTGAATTTACACTCTTTATAGTTAAAGTTTTTCTTTAGATTCAGGGGTTTTCTTTGAATGTACATCTTGGTAGTTAAATACCTACATATAATACCAAACATTTTTTATCGATTTCAAGTTAATTAAATAAAGTTTACTTAAACTTAAATTTATATTAAAGTAAAGTTGGCTGAGATAGAGAGATTTGGTGAATAGAATATCTTCAGCGACTGACTCCAACCAACATTGTCAAGAAAGTTTAAAACTGAGGTGGCAACTTAGTTGCCGAAATACTTGTTTTTTGAAGTTTTACGGGGCTTTTGACTTTCGAAAAATCGATAGGGGATTACATATTGCTGGAACTAAATAAAAGACCAGCGATTTTGGACACTAAAAATAAGAAGAGGCCAAAAGGAATAGAAATAAACAATGATTACTATCTACTTGTATCAAAAATTAAACAACAAAACAATCAATGGAAAAAGAAAATAATAACTCTTCCTATAAGCATAGAACAGTGGAATTTGAAACGATAGGAGTATAAAAAACTAAGGAATAAAAAAATGGGGAAGAGGTATGAACAGATTGAACAACAAAAATAGGAAGTTAGACATAAAGAACAGAAGATCAGTTTAGAGCAATTATGGAAAATATTTAAAAATACGATGAGAAGCAGTTAAGGCAATTTGCAAACTTGCAAAATAACCAAAAAAAACCAAAACTGTACGGTGTACACACGAAATAAAATAACGAGTAAATTAAGAAAAACCATGGCGAAATTGGATATTAATTTTACAAAGTACAAAGAAAACGAGTAAAATAAGTGGTGGTATCAGAAACGAAGAAAATGTGAAGAGAAAAAGCAAATTAAAAACTGGGGAAAAGAAGAAGTTAAGAAAGAATATAACTTGTGCCAACATATACAAACATAAATGGACTACCTACTCTTGATAGAAGGGAAAAAATAATGAAAACATGGAAAGAATTATTCCGCAAAGGAACACGAAACAAAAGAAGTAGATTACGAAAGGTTGATAGAAGGTTGATATAAGAACCACGAGAAGTATTAAAAAAATTATTGTAAACGAGAAAAAATATGGGACAAACCGTAACAGAAGAAATACACAATGGAAGTTGGAAAGAAGAATAAATACAAGAATACCCACTGGAAAGAAGTCTTAAGTAATATTAATCATACATATAGGGGACAAAGATAACTGTAACAACTACAGGAATGGGTTATGAAGAAATAATAGATAAACTACAAAAACCAAGTGTATATCAAATATAACTATGCAAGTATTGAAAAATGAAGAAATGCACGGGATCAAGTTCTTTGACAAAACAAATACCTCAAAAATCACTGGAATAAAAAGAAAGGGTAATTAAACTTAGATTACTGTCTGGGAAATACAATTTACCTCATCCAAAAGTTCCTTAAATTAATTACATAGGCTGAAGATCGGTGGTTCAAAATGCCAACAGAACTTAATTCATTATTTCCCCAAATTTCTTTTACTAATTAATGCTAAGAAAAGTATGTCATTTTAATTATTTATTATCCTGAGTATCGTTCCTAATCGGAAAGCAATACTCCACAATAAATAAAAACACACCCACATGAATTTAAATGCCTTTCATTTAAAACCTCGGAAATGAGTTTAAGAAGTCAGCAAGGTGACTTAAAAAAAGGGAAACCTCCGCTTATGGAATTACTAAAATCATCTTTAAAAATTGTTTTGACAACACGGACCTTATACTAACCAACTAGTTGACAGGTAAGACGTGAGCTTGAATGAAGCAGGAGTATTACGACCTCCCATTGTCATACCTTGATTGCTGGGCTGCTACACTTTGCCTGAGTGACTGGCATTTGGTAGACAATCGCCCGTTATTCTGTTGCCACTGATAGCTGCCTATTGTATTTAATGACAGCAACTGTATTTTGTGCATATGAGTTGCTGAGTTGGATCTGAAAACGACATACTTGAATATGAATATATTCATATATATATTTTTACGACGAGTTTCTCTCCGTCCGTGTAGGAGGCCACTAGAAATGCCAGGTGGTTCGTTCTTTTATGTTTGTTTAACGCAGTATTCAAATATGTCGTAAAATTGAGCTATTGTTTAAAGTTGTGCGAAAAATTTTGCTTGCTTTTTACTCAAGTTGAACCTTGTGTTAATAAAATAATATTCTATAAGCGTTTTTTAACATTTTTTTAACACATTCATCTAAGGGAAAGATTCTGTGAGGAAAACTTTAAATCTTGAACTTGGTTAACAGAATCTCGTATTTGCAATACGATTTCGTAGCTTTAAATCTCAAGTTCGAAAATGGAGATTCTATTCTTTAAGATTTGGGTTTTCTAAGATTCGGATTTAGAATCTTAGGAATTTTCTGATCTTGACAGCCCTAATGATTCACCTAATAGTTGTAAAAATTTGATATTTTAAGAGAATTTGTGGTATGAAAGCGACTTAGGAGGCCTTAACCCTCCATGTTGCCGGCAATATTCCCCCACGAAGTGTAAGTGTCGGTACCTTTACTTCCGTTATTACATTTTTACTGAAAATTAATATTCAGGATGGTATTTTCTGCTGAGCTTGAATGTAAATATATGTATCTATGCTAAAACACCGATGAAATTTTCTGCATGTCGTAGTCGCTTTTGATGAAATTCTACGTCCAGTTGTACACATTTCTTCTGCGGTTTTCTTTTCGGTATAAATAAAATTGTAGAAATTCCACAAACAACAGAGAATTTCATTCAATAATTGCTTTATGATTTACATCTGAATTTTCCCTTCTAAATTGTTGTTTAGTTACTTACCGACTTGTGATATGGGTTATACATTTTTCTGGGCTAAAAATTATCAGAGAAAAGCACCATTTCTCGATAATTCCAAAGCCTTCAACCGCCAGTTATACAGTAAGTTAAACAGGTTAGATTATGATTATGACTAAATACTAGTGTTACAAACGTTTTATTTAATATTCTTTTATATCTATTTTTTCTTCTTGTTGTTACAGTTTTATAGATTTATTACTGTGTTTTTTTGTGCTCCCAGTAGTGTTTACAGCGAAAATTAAACTCCGTTTTCTGTCAATTTTTTTGCTGGTTGACCGATGGAATTTAATTTTTTGCAGATTTCTGGTATTTGTTCCATTACATTCTGTCGATAAATTTGTTCTTTCTTTAACTTCATTCTAAAGTTACATTCTCTTTTTATTCCGTGATTGGGTTCAATTTTGGATTACATACATAACTCCGCCATTGACGATCCCAAGCCTGTATGAAAAAGGATGAGGGATGTGGCGGGCGTTTGAATTTGCATATCAATCCATGTACAAACGTAGCATCCTTCCTTCCAAGCCTTATTACATATTTTTGTAAAAAGTTATTCTCCTTTTTGTCCCATGTTCTTTAACTTTATTAGAAATCAATCTACTATCAATTATCCCACTCATACACAACCAAAAAAGTAGACTATCAGCAATCAGCAGAGTCATCAGTCAAATACTAGCATTCCTGCAGTTAGTCATGTTCAGTTGCTTTTCAATTTTTAAGTGTTTTGATGATCTGTAACTTCATCATACGTTATCGACTCTGTTCTTCCTCCTCTGCATTGTCTTTTGGTGTTCACATTTCACTATATTTTTCATTTTCTTTCAGTTGTTTCCATCTCCTTTGATGGTCATGTTGTGGCACGTTTTTGTTTTCTTGGTATTTTCAGTACTTTGTAAAATAGCGTTTGATTGTCTTTACTGCTAATTTCCATTTTTCACCAAACTTTATTCAGCTATTCTTCTTGCCTTCTAGTAGATTAAGATATCTTGATAATTAATTTTTGAAATAACTTTGTAATAATTTAAAATAGAGTGTTAATTTTAAAAAACTGAGATAACCAAGAAAAATTCAAAACAAAATAAATAAATAGTTGAATGTTAAAGATTTAACGAAAATTTGAGTTTTAAAAGTTAACACTTAAATTTTATTTAATTTCATACAATTATTATTTGAAAGTAAATAAGTTATAATTAATTAAAAGCAATATAAAAGATTCGTATTATTGTATAAAGAGATAATTTGGAATTGTATAATAAAAATTTTATTTAAAAAGGAGTTGTGAATATGGAGTCAAAGCAGAAGGTGTGTTGTTGAATAGAAAATAAAGGCAGGACTTGGTAAATTTGGAATTAAAGCAGGAGGTGTGTGTGGTTCGTGTGGATTATAAAAGGTAGTTGTTAAACTTGCTAATTTTTAAAAAAATTTGTTTAGTTAGAATTTGTTATTGTTTTTGTAAAGATTTATATAATTTGAAGGTGTTTACTTTATGAATTTTTTTAAATTCATAAACGCGATCCCATAAACGGCCTGGATTAAGAGTTTTCTAAAGATTAATTTTAATTATAAAAACAGACTGAGCTAGTCGGAATTTTAAAATTGTATGCAATATTTAAAGTAGGTGGAAATTAGCAATATCTATGTATGGCCGTGCTCTAGCACTTCCTCTCGTTTTTCTTTCATCTTTGTTTCGGCCACAGTCAAAATGTCCAGCTTATATTCATGAATTCCTTAGGCAGTTCATGTTCCTTTCCATACGACTTAATGGTAGTGGTAAATAGTGAAAAAGAGCTGCAACAAGCTAATCATAATATGAAAAGGTTTATTTAAAGCGCATGGAAGCGTAATTAATTAATATAGGAAAAAAGCGATTATATATTAACAAAAAGATAGCAAGCAATAAAGATAAAGGTATATAACAACGAGATAAACTTGCCGAACAATATGTAATAGGTATATTGAATTGGATCAGTAATAGATTCCGCAACAAATATTTAAACAGATATCAATAATAGAATAATGGTCATGAAGATATTCAGGAAAATTGAAGTCATAAGATAGTATAATGCAAAAGAAGAAAATTATTAATGAAATTATGGAAAGGCAGTTTGGACCTTGTGCGAATGAAAAATGATAAAGTCGAATAGGATAGGAGAAATACAAGAGTATGTGGAACCAGGAAAATAAGAGGGTTGTTCGTAGAATGAGACTAGAAAATATGCGAAGGAAAAGAAACAATGCTCAACACCTAGTGGTACCTACATGGAGAAGCAGATAATACATAAATATTAGTTGACACTACTAGTATCAAATTTTTAGACGTAAAAAATGCGATTAGGGATAAAAACAGCACATTTCACGTTCTTTTTTAACATTTTAACTTTAAGGAGCTAGAGGTACAAGGTAAAAAGTAGAATTGTGCTTCAAATCAGGATTTCAAAATGAGAATTTAAAATAGCTGCAATTTAAATTGGCATGCAAATTATAAATTGAAATTCAAGCATTTCAATTTTAATTTTTATTTAAAACTTTGCGTAATAAAAAATGAAATTTGGGTAATTTGAAAAATAATTTTAATATTAATTGATTGAAATCCGCGCCAAAGATTTCCTTTTTATTTCGATCTGAAAACATTTATAACTTGGACAAGATTTTCATAAAATGTGAAATTTTCTATTAAAACTGTAAGCCCAAAGTCTAACTTATAATTAGCTTAAAATTAAAATTTAGAAATCTAATTTTAATTTTATGTAGGTTCGGGGGTTGAAACAGTGTGTGAATTTTGATCTACATTTTCAATTTTAGAGTTCCAAAGTGAATCTAGGTTTAAAGTTAAATAATTTAATTAATAAAATTCTAAATAAGTATCCTGTGAATGTTTACTTTAAATTCTTACCCTCTTCTGCCATTACAGTATTGAGGGGGCCGGACACACCGAGCCGCAGAGCGGTAACTTTAAATTAAAGAATCAAAATATGATTTTTAATTTTATAGAGTGTAAACCTTCGGAAGTTTTTGCTAAAATCTAAAATTCAGGCCCATTTGAAAGTAACAGTTCTGAACTTTTAGTTCGAAAATAGATTCAAATTCTAAATTAAAATCTATGTTTTATGAAGCTATCTGTGTATTTTCGATTCGAAGTTTTGGTAGTGCAAATTTTGTTTTAAATTCGAAAAATATTTAATTTAACTTAACTTTTAAGGATAAAAATCAAACAAGAATTTACAATTTGCTGCATAAAAGTAAAAACCAACAGTTTTCAGGCTCAATGCTCCTAAGTATTTTTTTTATAGCAAAATATTATTTTGAGCAGGTTTTTCTGCTCTTTTTTGTATGAGAGAGAATTCAATCTTTTCTTGAAATCTTTTTTTCTTGGGCAAATCCTGTAACGCATGCAGCTCGAAGTGCAGAACTTTTTTTGTTAATTCAAAAAATTATCTACCAAATTAAATTTTAATTTATAAAAATTTCACTTTAAATTCAATAAAAAGCCACCTTGGCAATGTCGAATTTTGCAAAGAATAATTGAGAATCTATCCCACTCAACATTTCCAAGGTAGTTTATTTAAATGCATGAACGGAAACGAAATTGCAATAATTCACTGAAGATATTTCAGAATCAAATGTAGAGATAATTCCCCCGTGTGTATTGCGCTACATTTCCTCCACTTTGTGCGTGGTTAGCACCTCGCATGAGCCCAACTGTGTCCGCCACATCAAAGGCCGCGCCGTTAAAAATATAAACAAGGACTGATAGTTTGATGGATCATAGCGGCAACCTTTGATTCCTTCTCCGGACGTGGTTAATGTCTCATTTGATACACACTCGAATTTCAGGAAATTTTCTACAGGAAGCGGTTCGATTCAAACGATATCGTAAGATCGTTCCGGATAAATATTTTGGAAATTTTTATCGATGATACTTCCGATAATTGATAATCAAATTTCGATCACTGAAAAAGTTTTCATAACAAATGTTTCCCAAATATAAAGTACAAATATTATCAAACCTGAAACTAAAATATATGACAAACAAATGACACGGCTAAGTTTTGAAAATTTGCAAAAATCAACAGTCAACTAAAATAATTCTTAATATCCAGTCAACAATCAAGGTATTTTTAAAAGTTTGTTTTTAACACATTTCTGAGGTCCAACAATTTTAGAGTTTTTTGAAACTTTCCAAAGTAACAACAAAGTCTTGGTTAGGATTGTTTTAAGTAGTAGGAATAACCTTTATTTTTAATTTATTTTACAAAGTTGGCAGTTTAAAGTATTCTCTAATAAACAAAAATTCCCTTTTTAATATTCTGTTATTAAATTGAACCATTCTGTAAATTATTATCGCCCTTTTTAATGATGGCATAAATTGTGATGATGCTATAAAAACCTACTATTTTCAAAGCTTTTTAAAGTATTTTTACATTGTTATTCCCGTATCCCGTATGTTTAGTATAAAAAATATATAAGAATTTGGAAATCTGGCATTTTTCGAAAAATATAAATTTAAGCAATAAAATTATTCTCATTTTCACACATATGAATTCATTCAAAAGTTTCCACTGATTAAATATTTTTATTTTTAAGATAAGGTGTAGGCCTGCAGTAATACTGCAATATAGAAACGAAGCAAAGACCTGCTTGGTCAGAACTTGAATGGTTGACCACTCTATGGCTCGATGTGTTTGGCCCCCTCTACACTGTAATAAAGGTATAAGAGGGTGAAAGGAAAAGAAGATAAGGTGTAAAATAAACTTTTGGCACCAATGAGATAAACATTAGATTTCTTATTATAACACAACTTTGATGTTTTTCAATGGTATGATCAAAACATCTTTGGGCCGCGGTTGCTGTGGAAGTTCAAAGTCATCTCTGAAGTTATTTACTTCTTTAATTTTACTTTTGAAAGAAGCCAATAACATAAAATTAATAGAAGTAAATAATTTCAAAGATGACTTCAATTCCGCTTTCCCAAAACTTTTCGATCATGTTAATCTTCAATGTATCTTTTTGCCTTGGCTAGTTTTTATGATTTTGTGGAAATACTGTTGCTTATTTTTTTATCTTTATTTTGCCCTACCTGTTATTCCGTTTACTTTTGTCCATCATATTTATTTGACCAGTTTATTCATATAATCTACTAATTTGTATGAAACATGTCAGCTATTATTTTATAGGTACATTGTTTTATAATAATGTTGCCTGGTGCCGTTCTTCTTTTTGGTTCAGTACAGACTCCTTCGATCAAAAATCGTTTTCTTTTGTACTCCATTTGTTATTATTATCATTTATTATACATCATCTGATATCACAATTTGCACTATTTTTCATCATAAAGTCTAAGTGTTCAAATTCTTTCTTAGGTTTTCGCCTTTTCCCAACTATATTCACCGCTTTTTCAGTTACTACTGTGATTCGAAAGATTCCTAAATATTTATTATTAGTTTTCAGATTATTCTTGCTTTTAGTGCTTGTTGTAGGGTTTACATTTACACTCGCCTTGTTTTGGAGCAGAAGTTTAAAATGTAGTTTTAAATGCTTGAATATTATTATTTACGTGTCAATTGAGTTTAATATTTTTTTTATCTATATTCAATTTTCAAGTTACAACTTAGATTTTGTTCCAGATATTCAATATTTCAAATCTGAATTTGGATTTTCATTCAGACTAAGTTTTGAAGTTTCTAAAATCAGGTTCAATTTGGTACTCTGAAATTTAGACCAGAATTTCAAATCCCAAAGCTACATAAACATTAACATTAATATTTCAAGTTTTATTAATTTATACTAATTTCATTTCATTTCATTATCATCTAAATTGATTTAACTCACAATGGTTATTCCGTACCTTATGAAACTCAAGCCCAATCCAAACAGATTTGCCCAAACTAAAAATGTTTTTGGGTCGAAATAAAAATATAATCTTTGCTGCGGATTTTAATCCGGATTTATGTATATTTAAATTGACTTTCAAAATTATCTAATAGCTATTAATAATACAGTGCGAAAACACAAGCTTAAAGTTGGAGGTTGTTGCTTGCATATACAACCGAGATACTTTAAGCGTTTTTGCAAGAACGTTATTCAAACATTTTTTTGTTGGTCAACTACTATATGTTGGCCATGAGCATATCTAAAGCTGCTTACGAGAAGGTTTATTCAAGTTTCTGCCATTGGCAGACAATTATTGTTGCTATTTCCTTCGTGTATTAATAGTATATTAAAACACAAGTTACAGAATTTACTGATTTTGAATTCGGATTCAATTCTATAATGATAACTTTTAAATTTAAATTCAGGTTGCGAACACATTAAAAACAATAACAAAAAAGATCAGAGGCAGATTTGTAATTCTTGAATTCTGAAACTCCGAATTTCCTACTTAATTTAATTTTTTTACGTAATTAATATTAGGTCAATTAATGATTCTAATTTAAAATCCTGATTCCTAATAGCAAACTATGAAGCCATAAAAACCACTTAGTGTTTAGTAGTCTCTAAACCAAATACGTATTTCGTCGATCTTCGGTCAAGCACGTGTCGATAAACAAAGCTGAAGTGAATTAAACTCGTAGCAATTTACCCTTTGGGGGACATATTTTTAAATATTTTTTAAAGCTTTGTTGTGGTGAGTTTGACATTTTACACTTCTTTGGAGCACATATTTATAGTTTTGTATGTCACATTAAACTCAAAACTTGTTCATATTTAAACCTTTTGATTTGTTTGAAAACGGAGATAGAATTGTCTCAGAAACTTTACGTTCAGTTTGAGTTACTAATTCAATAAGTTCATATGAATTTTAGCAGTTGGTGGGGTAGCTCCCATTTAAGAAGTATAAAATACTTTTAATGCACTTTAATGGTTAATGGTTCAAATGCCTGAGAAAGCGATGTTTTTCTATAAACGTTTTAGCAATGTATTAAACCGATGTCGATGTTAAATTCGTACACAAATCCAAAATAGGACAGCTTTCATGTTAGAACAAAAAAGAGGAACTAAAAATAAATTTTTAGGTGTGACAGAGAACAAAACACCAAAATAAGATTGTGTTTAAAGCAGGGGCCTTTGCGGAAATGGTACACATTTAACGAGGCGATTCGTTGCCGAAATGTTTGGCTTTGATGATGACAAACGACCCTAACCTCGACCTTGTTAGTTCTTTAGTTTACAAAAATACCTAATGATGGTTTGGGGTGGTTTCTACTCCTTGGTGATTACCAATGCATCTTATTTCAGTAAAATTTGTGTTAAAAGGACCATTAAAAGATATTTATAGAGATGTTGATGATAAATTTAAATCTAAAAAAAGATTCTAAAAGAAGGAGAGAATCAATTGTTACTTTTGTGTCTGATTTTTTTAAACAGAAAAAGGGCAACCAAGATAATCACTGTTGTTTCGTATACGTTTTTATTTATGAGTTGAACTCTTTTGAAAAATATGGCAGTAAATTCAAAATATGTAGGTTTGATTAGTTTGTATATTTAGTACGATATGAAAAAATCAGACGCCTTCAGTCATAACATCTATTTTAACATAATTGATGAGGTTAAAAAACGAACACGTTCTCCTACAAAACGTGGTGATGGATTAAACAAATTAAAATATATTTGTATTAGAGGTTCAACAAAGTTTTTGTTTTTCTACCAAAAATCTTATGATTTTTCTTTTAAATATTATAATTCATAGAGTAATAATTAATAATAATGTAATTAATGGATTAGTATAATGCAAAAAAATTAGAAAAAAAATCCCAATTTACACCCGTCTATATTTACAAACTACATTATGAATAGCAAAGGCCACCTAAATGAAATGTCTAAGAATGATGGATGCCGCTAATGAGGTGTTCTACCCCGACCCCGCACTTTCTAGTCAGCTGTAGTTATTATGACAGACCTAAACATGTCAAGTCAATCGTGGTGCTATTTTTGACTATTGCAGTTTTTTGTTTATTTTTACACACATGCTCTCATACTTTATGTTTCTGTATTGCACGACGTTGCTTCTCTTGGGATTCGGTATTGTTCAAAGGTAGAGCTTCAAACAAAATTAGCTTAAATATTTTTTTGTAACACTTTTAACTTTGTAAATTGCTAATTTTCGATTTATAAAGGTACCTAAACGGAAGTTGTTTTTTGAGTTCAAATGATTTAAAATTAAGCGTTCAAAAAGATGTACATTTTAACCTTGTTTTTTGTTAAGGAGCCTGAAATTTATTTGTACAACTTCTACAACTTTTTCTTAAACGTTTCGTATTGGAAAACATTTTTGTAAATTTGATAATTCTGCAGAATTTTGTGTTTAATAGAATGGTAAAAAGAAATGAACTATATTTAATTACATTCTTTTACAACTTATGGCCGAAGAATCAAAAATCTAAATTTCTTTTTCTATTTCTTAAGCTATTGTTTAAGTAATATCGAAAAACAAGAAGCACTTTCTTAATTTTAAAAAACGCGCCCTGTGTACAAGAAATGAAATTGCTCACAATAAAAGTATAGAGATCTGCAATGGGTATTATTTATTTATCTATTTATTTATTTATTTATTTATAGATGACTAACAAATAATCAAAACAACTAACAAACGTATATATGTATTATTATTATCCTTATGCTCACGAGTATTCAGTACTCGGTCTCGGTGTATTTCCTTAGGAGTTCCTCCAATTTAGGACTTTGCGCAGGATATGTGTGGTTCCTAGCCTAGTAAGGCGATTTTTGTAGATCAAAGGCTTTTGGATTGCTTGAAATGCTTGGAATTTGTTTGAGAGATTTGTTGAACTCTTTCCTAAGCGTTCCTGTAGCACTAATAACTATCAGCATCACGATCACGGTCTTTGAATATCAATAGCCATGTCTCTGTACTTTGTCATCTCCTCGGTGTCCTTTTTTATTACGTTGTTATCATCATATTCTCTCTCTTTTGTTGTGGACTACATTATTAAATTCGAAGATTTCCACGGTCAGTGTCATTGTTAAAAGAACGTCTTCCGGGTTGGGACCGTATCATTGCTGAGAAAGAAGAACTCAACGTTTCGGTTGCATTAGGAAGAAAAAGGGGACACTAAAGGAGCATGGTAACTCAACGTATGAACCATGTCAGAAGTGAAACTCTTTTAGCAAGAGGAGGAAGGGCACTGTAACTCAACTTTTCTGAAGAAAAGAAAGCAACGCCTTCATACTAGCTGTAGCGTGTCAGACGAAGATGACGATTGATCAGGAGAGGAAGGGGCAGAGTTAATAACAATGACAGATTTCCATATCTCTGACAGGTGATAACCAGCGCCAGGATTCAGGTTGTTAGAAGTCTTGATGATTTCAATAGCCTCCTGGATTTTCCTATTGAAAAAATGAGGTGAAATGGCAATAATTGATCTTATGGCTGGTGTCGTAATGATGTTCAGCAACAGCTGAGTCTGAGAGAAGACATGATTTCAAGCAACGTTTGTGTTCACAGATACGCGCGTCCATTGGGCGATCCACTTCTCCAATGCACATTAAATCGCAAGAACAAGAGATGACAGTGACTGAAGCTTATGTTTTACTGAAGGAAGTATCTGCGGCACTTTTGGAGGGGGTTTAAAGATGATTTTCATGTAATGTTTTTCGAGGATCCTACCTGTGCGATTAGTAACCTGGCGAATGTATGGTAAGAAGACAGTCGCCTGGGGCTTACAAGTGTTCTGAGAACTTCCAGAGTGTGAAGGGTGTAATTGTTCTTCAATTATCTTCCTAACGCCGCTTTGTTGTAGCCATTCTTGGCGAGATTGTCTTGAATATGGGCTAACTCGACATGAAGATCGTCGGGTTGATATTCTTTTTATCTCTTCAGATAACTCGAGATATTTATTGATTTTATCTGTCTCTGCCTGACAGATATTATGACTATTAGGAATTGAAATATCGATAAGGTAAGTGTTGTAATTCCTTTAATCCACTAATGCTATGTCAGGTATATTTTCAGAGATTATTTTGTCGGTAAATATAGATTTATTCCAATAAAATTTACGGGCATTATTCTCTACTACCAAATCGGGTGAGTACTGGTAGCGACAGTTTTCTTGGTACAGTTTTTAGCGATTGTTAGGTGAACGATTTTAGCTACTTGATAATGTCGGTTAGTAAGTTAGTATATTCAGAAACAGCCATACCTGGTCTTGTATAGATGTGAGAAATCCTTCAGTCTCTGGAACGAGATCCCCATGTGTTAGCCAATAGTTAGACGCATTCCTGTCTAGATAATCTTAGCTGAGGTAATGGGACTATCTGCCATGTAAGACTTTTTGTAACCATTGTTGTTTTTTAGTTTCTCAAGTTGTCCTCTGTATCTACTATATGCTTTAAGTTTAATGATACGTAATTGTCATCCGCAAGTATAGCAGCTTTGTGAAGTGACGATAGAATCTGTTTTTCTTTAAAATACTTTCGTAGTAGGCCTTGAATTTGTTTGTCATGCAGATGCATCTATTAGTCCCCGACTCCCCTTAGATCGTGCTATAGCAAGACGTTCTTTTGCAACTTTCGGGTGATGTACTCCATATTTGGTTAAAGTAGTTTGAGTTTTGATTTCGTTGTCGTTGAGATCTGCTTTGATCCATTGAATGATACCAAACGTATATGTTATTACTCGAATGGCGTACGTATTGATAGTTTTAATCACATTTTTACCATTCAGCTTAGTCTTCAGGATTTTTCTAAGTCTGTGCAAGTATTGTTCGGTTATCCTTTCTTTATTTTTGAATGTTCTATTCGAAGGGATTGCTGTAGACCAAGATATTTATATACCTCACCTTCTTCTAGTAGATCAATGGCCTCGCCAATTCTAAACTCGAAACCAAGCTCTTCCCTCTTGCCTCTATTGAAACTTGGGGCCTTACATTTATCTAGAAAGATCTTTCAGCAACCGGCTACAAACAACACATTAATTTTAATGTGGGTGTCAGGGCATGAAGGATTTGAAGGGAGACTGTCTCCATATGCCGGCAAAGGTGGGAGGAATTTAAACCAAAAATTGCCATAGTGGTACTAAAAAACAGCTTAAAATTTAAGGTGCAAATGCCTTTTTTAATTTAAGCTTAATTTTTAGCAGCATTACTATTATTATTTTCTATACCTAATGCACCCTGATCAGCCAGCAAACTTACAAGGCTTAACTTCTTGGTTTAATAAGAAAAGGAAGTTCAAATCGATTACTTTTTATATTGTGCGCTGTCGTTTTCTAAGACTTTAGAATATTAGGAAAATTAGGAAATGTAAACAGTTTTAGCCTAATAAAGAATCATATTTTAAAGATACGCCTTGAATTTAGGCTGAATTTTCTATCGCCTGCAAATTTTAAACATTTTGAAAATATCTAAATATTTAAAAATACATCTACAACTTCAAAAATTGAGCTATTATCCTACAACTTAATTACCTTGTTTACGTTTCAACCAAACCTTCCTACTTTCTTAATTATCTGTTTTACAAATGACTGGGTAGCTAATTTAAATTTTTCTTCATTTCGTTGACCTAAAATCTGTAAAAATGAGAATTCCATGCTGAAAATTAATGATGAAAATACTGCGTTTTAAAAAAAAAAATGAAAAAAATTAGCCCAACATTCATAATTATTGGTTCAACTAATTGGTTGTCTGTACTTGTCAAAAAAGTTTTTTGTGTAAAGATTTGTTAATGGGCCCAACAACTTATTATTTATAGCATATGTGACTTCTACAAAATGCTAGCTGAGATATTTCCTGTTAAGTTTACCCGACGTATTCTGGTACTTTTTGGATTACTTATTAATAGAAATAAGTCGATACTATATTTATTCCGTTTTTTTTTAAATTATAGTTTAAGTGTGTTGTAAATTAAATGTTGAAAATCTTGGGATTTTATACATATTTCTAACCACAAGTTACCAAAACTTCTGGTACGGAATAAATAAAAAAAACCTAAGTTTATCACATGTTCGGTAAAGCGACGAGTGGTTTACACATTGTTTAGACAGAGAACGGTTTCAAGCTGTGTGGCCTAACTCCATGGCCCATTATTGAATTGTAAACACATATTTGTCATCAAGATGTATTGCATCTCGTTGGAAAATTTAGTTCTTTCACTTTTTTAATTTAATTTACGTAAATATTAATTCCAAGTTTTACGTTTAAAGTTGCTCATTATTAACATCGAATTACAATATTTAATATTACAAAACTATTGTTTGTAAATTTAAACCTGTTAAAATTTTTGGCTTAAACGAATATTTTAAATAACAATTAAACTTGTTGAAGAAGTTCTTGCTAATAAACCTCGGACATAAGATTAGAAACTTGAGGAGATTTTCAGTTTTTCTTCCAATTTCAAAATTGTGGAAAAAATAATTTCAGGGATTTAGAACTCAAAATTTACAAATTATATGAACTAAATTGTTTAAATAAAGTTACAAAAAAATTGCGGGTTAAATTTGAGCCCTCCTCGTAATTTCCTTCTGATTTTTTGGCAATGGAGACAATTTTCACATTTGCAGGTGATAATAATTGTAAAAATTGAGTTTCAGAACTTAATTACGGTTTACAACAAATGTTTTTCCCTTTGTTTATAATTTTACCTCTTCAAATATAGATTTTAGTTTTCTTTATTTTCTAGCAAGAGTTTAGAAGTGTTTGATTTCTAGCTTTAATTTTTTGTAGCGTTTACTATATCTTTAGTTTCTTTTGTTTGGGTCAAACTCTGTTTTACATTTCATTATTTGTTATTTCTATATGACATTTCCTCAAAACGTCTGACAGCTAGTTCAGTTCTTGATTTTTTAACCTAATAAATTCCAACTTTAAATTATGAGTTCATAATCACAAGTCTGAATTTGAACATTTTGATTTTTAATGTAAATAATAATTATAGGAGGAAAAACAATTGGATGCAAAGCAATAATTTATTTTTTAATATAAGTTCAATTAATATTAATTTATTCATCTGCAAATAACCCCTTTCAGTTCCTTATCAGAAGAAAAAGTTGTTCTCGCAAATGTTTCCTTTTAGGTTCGGAAATAGGCAATAGTCGCTATGTGATAAGTCAGAATTCTAGGGTGAATGTCTCTTCCTAAACTTTTCAGGCTGTAATTTCGGAACCCAACAGGGAGATCCTTTATTCTTTCCCAAGTCTTTAATCTGAAATCTCCACTTTATTTAAAATCGCAGAAGCCATCATCCTTCGACCCTTAAAACAAAATGTTTTTCTTTCTAAGTATTGGGATTTTGATATGTCCAGCTTTTAATTTTTATTGAAATAAAAATTAAATCGTTTCTGCAAGCTAAAACTAAAAACTTAAGTTTATTGTTTGTAAATTTTAACCTTTGAAGTTTGAACAAAAATTTTCAGTGACAATTTTTGGCATTAAACTTGTCGAAAACTATGTATTCTTTTATTATTGTTTACTACTTGCCATTAGTTTTCCTTCTGAATGTTTAGTGTTGAAAATTGGGTATTTGTTATTGGTAGATATTGCTGGTTATATTGAGGTTGGTTGGATAGTGACAGTGGACTATAATACATAGTGTTTTGCATGTTAATCAGTTGCACTGGCTGGGAATATCACCCTGATTGTTGGGTTAATTGAATTTGAGATTGAGCATAAATGCTTACATAAATTTCACTTGTAAGTATGTACAACACACTTGATTTATTATAGACACGTCTTTACGCTATAAAACTCACAATATGAATTAGGATTATAAATTTGAATTCGAACTCTTGAAAATGAATGTTGATAATTGATAAGTAATCTGTAAATTTCGTAATAATAAAGCTCCTTTGAATACATCACGTATCCTTATGAGTGAGTATATTTCTTAAATTAAAACAGGGATAATTAAACAAAAAACCTTTTGTACGAACTGACTTATCTGGCCGAAAAGCTTTCCACATCTTAGTCTACCAATAAAGCATCTCAGTGTGCTTTAATAGTTTTGCGGAATTCACCAAAGAATAATACAAATAATACGGTTGCTCCTTTCAAAAGCGTAACGTTAAAAACTAAAGCGTTAAGCACAGGTTGTATTATATGGGGGTTGTGGGAACATCACAATAGATGAATAGAAACGATAAATGGAATGAGCAACCCCCGGACGCCACGTGAAACAACATTGCAAGTTCGTTTTTTATGGGCGATTGATCGTTTTACAAACGTATTAAACCTGATGGACACTTTTTGTTACAATCGGTAGCTTATGGCTTACTTCATTTTGTTACTTTTTTATTTCTTAAATAGGCCTTGTGCTCCTGAAAAAACAATTCTTGAAAAGGAAAAAAAATAAGACAAGTTCTATGGGTTTTTATATGCTTTTTTCAGGATTTTATTAGTTCTTAAACGCCTAACACTCGAATTTTTAGGAAATTTACTCAAAGCAATATTTTATTTGTTTGAATTTGAGCCAATCACAGAAGGCAACAATTATTTGTTTATAAATTAGTTTGCTATTATTTGGCGAGATTTAGGTTTGCGGATGCCAGGTATCTCACGTGGCTTTACCCAACTGTAATTTTTGCAAATCTAGAGGGTTTTCACCCCTGATAGGGAACTATACTGAGTCAAACGGCGCACTGACATCACAATTACTGTTTTATATCAGTTCAAGAAGAACACACTTTCAAATTTTGTTGCAATCTAACCAGTCTGGAACTTTGATTTTCAAGGCAACCATGCTAACCTCTACACCGGCCAAATTACAAATAAGTGACGAAATTTGAAGATTACTTTGTTGCTAAGCAAACTCAAGATTTAAAGTAAATTTTTTATTAAACTTTCTCGAACATAAAAGTGTAAGAAAGTCCCTCGAAATTTAGTTTGCAGTAATTATTGCAATTAAACTATAAAGGAATAAATTACTTGAATGATAAATATTATCCTGTTCCAAGTATAACTTACAAATAATACGAGTAGTGTATATTATTGGGCACACATTTTTGATTCTCATGCACAATGTTCGAATGTCCGCAGGCAGTGCGATACCATTTCAGTTTAAAGCTGTTATTTGCATATCAAAGTGGCTATATGCATTTGAGGATGAGCAAGTGTCATTGTCATGGAGATATTCCATATTATCATCCGTATCCAGCATAAGGGAATAGAACGTTAAGGGTGTTTGGCTTTAGCAGACCCTTAACAAAACAAACTGACAGTAGAAAAATTAAACACAGTACTGGCATTTAACTTTAAAAGGGTAATTTTCGAATTTATTACCTTTGTTATATCAAAAACAAAAGAATAAAATTTTATGTACCTAGTGTTCTACTTAAAATGCTAAATATATTCAGTCAAAACACAAGATGTAAGAATTTTTAAAAATGTCCCAAAATTCGACCACAAAATTTAAACTGTAATCTCCAAGGATGGTTTTAAAATTTTAATAGTTGAATAACTGAAATTTTTTTTAGAATTGTTTATTTAAAGATCTAAAATTTAATATGTTTAATAGCCTTTCATGCAAAGGATAATCACGGTTTAACAAATTAAATAAACAAATATTATTGTGAAGATCATAAAATGAAGATATTTAATTATTTAATAAAACAAAATACAAGAATTGAATAAATAATAATATAAGTTCATTAGAGTTTGCTGCTCTATTGAAAATTAGCATTTGCTGAAGAAACAAATGTTTTAAGAGCAATAAATAAACAGTAAAATATTAAAAATTGTTGAAATAATTAAAAGATAATGAGCTCAAAACAGGAGTTATAAATAACTAAAAACAAATTGGTTTTGAAATTCAGTTATTTTCGTAAGATAAAAGAACTGCAAAAACTTGACTTTACCAAACCTTAAATATCTGTTTTAAATCTTTTATTTCTAATAATTATATAGAAACAAAGCAATGTAAGTTCTGAAACTGAAACATGTGATTGGAATATTTTATTCAAATATGTCGATCCAGTTCAGACTTTGTAAATTTATTACAACAGTTGAGTATGTGTGTTATTAATTTTAAATTCGTTATTTAAACAATTGAAATAAAATTTTGGAAAAGAAAACTACAATTTCTAGAAATATAAATATGTATGGAAAGTTGCTCTTGCCAGTACATAATAATTGTTAATCAGAAATGAGCCCCTCACCGTGGAACCACATCTTATTAGCTCCTTGTTTTTAGTTTTTTTTCTGAATTGTATCGATTGGCTAAATACACCTGATGAGCAGCAATAAATAACGAAACCGGTTGTATGCTGCCGCTGATGCTATTTAGTGTTCAGTAGGTTTGTAACAGTAATTAAGTATATCAAGGGTTTCCCGATTTCATTTTTGATTATTAAAATTTTGGAATGTCAATTTTAAAATTTGAATTAGTTTTCATTTGCAGCTATAAAAGCATTAATTTCAAAAAAATATTCACAAAACTGAACACTGAAATTTCACGAAAACGTTCGATTTAATAGTTTTTTAAATTCGAACATTCAAACTTCCAACATTTTATCAAAATGAATAAAAATTTGTTGCAATAATTCATCTAGAAAAATGCCACCAATTTACAAGATTAACAATTAGTAACCTAATTTTTTTAATAAATTACCTTCAGCCAAAGAACTCTAAATATTTTGATTATGGAATTTGCAAGTTTCTATGTTTTTAATGAAAAAATAAAATCATTTCTGCAAGTTATAATTAAAATAGGAAAAACTTGTAAATACGAGGGCGTATCTTTATGTTATTTACCTAGCTATGAAACAGAAAAGTGACGATGTCAAACCAATTATCAATAAATAACTGGTACATTTAGAAGTATATCAGTATATGTACTTTTTTTAAGTTGTTTTTAATTTGTGCGGTTTATAGAGATTTGGGAAGGTTTACTTCTTGATAAAATGAGTGAAATTAAGTCCTAACAATGCAGTGTCATAAAACAAAGTCCAGCAAGTAATCAATGTAGATTCTGTACATTCATAGAGTTGAGGCATCCACCTTACAGTCCTGACCTAACTTCGTCAGACTTCTTTCTCTTCAAAAACTTAAAAAGCATCTCAGGGAAAAGCGTTTTGCATCTGATGAGGCACTCAAAGACGCTGTTGAATAATATTTTGCAGAGTTGTCGAAAGATTGTCTTTCTAAGGGCATGGGACAGTTGGCAAAAAGATGGAATAAGTGTATAAGTGTTGAAGGAAATTATACAGAAAAATATGTTACGGTGATACGAGTACGTGTTTTTTTCACACCCTCGTATTTTCAGATAAAGCAAATAAAAATCGCAAAGCTTTTTATTTATGAAAATATAATTTAATTAAGCGTTTAGTCATAAAGTCTGCTAAAAATAAACAGGATTCAAATAACTGCTTTTTTCATTCTTCAAAGTAAAAGTAAATGTTTCAGCTGTATTTCTGCTTTGCCGTTTAAAGTCGACAGGCTTAAAAGGTTATTCCAATGAGTATTTAGAAAATTTATGAAGCATTAATCACACCACCAATCAAAAATATTAAATAATCATTTCGTCACATCATTAATGTCACCAAAAGCTCAACCGTACTTGATGCAACGCCCAAACCAAGCCAGCTTTAATTATTGAGTTATAAATAAAAAATTATTAGTTCGAAGTTAAGTAATTTCTAGACCATTCCCATTCATTTATATATATTCTGCCCTAAATTACTCAAGCACACTCACCACCACCACATGGATAATAACTCAACGCCGTTAAAAATAACTTTTACTAAATCGAATCGAACTTGTCAGTTATGTACGAATGTTAGGAAAAATGAGAACGGAAACGTAGAACCTGCTGAAAAATTATACATAAAATTCGATTGTATAAAATTTGGGGTTGAATTGCATTGAAGTCTTTTTAATTTTTGTAATGCTAATCATTTCGTAAATACTAAGCGTTTTTTTTTTTAAGTGACTTGTTCTTATTAGTAATTAGTAATTAATGGATGCCCTTTGTCTGGGAAATAAACTCCCTTGCGTTTTATTACGGTGATTTGATCAGATAAAAGATACATTTGTTGTGCAAAATTTAGCTGATAAATAACTTATAAAAAATCTGATTTGTTGGGCCGTTGCCCTAAAGTGCACCATCAACGTGGGTGGTCATCATAAAAAGGCACAAAAAGCGCATAGTTTTGAGGATTACAACTTGCAACCAAACATTTTTTTGTAATTTTTAAACTGCAGTCGTGTTATTTATCCCATTTCGATTAAATTTACCGTGAAAATGGTTCACAAAAACACTTAATAATCGCAATGTCCACTCGATTTACAATAAATATCGAACCTGTTTCAGGTAGCACTGTGCAAATTTCTTTAAAAAGTGAGACTGGAATTTAAAGAATGTTAAAGGTTGGGCAGGTGGATGATGTATTTATGTATACGAAGAGAACAATTTAAAGAAGGTTAAGCGCAAAGTTCATTTTATTTTTACTTTTATACAAATCTGAATTTACAATTCGCTCATTTTGAGTGATGTGTTCTAAAACGAAGATGTCAAAACTGACATTACAAAATGTAATTGATGTACGTACTCGAAATAAACACCGAGTATTTTTCACCCACTAAACGCTATTTGTTGGCAGCTATAAATAATGAAGTAAATTATATCAGTTTGTGTAAATTTTTTTTTAAAGGAGAAGTAACGGAAAATTTGTCCTACTCGCACCTGTAAGAAGTGTTGATATCTCAATGGCAAACAAGGCTGAAGGCTGCTAATTCTGTATCATCTGACGCTGACTGTTTGCACAGTAAACACCTCGCGAGCCAGTTTAAACATACTAAATAGTGGGCCAAACAATTACCAATATGTAAACGTTTGATGAGAGACAGATTGTTGGGATAGGTCTAAACATACGGGCAAATAGTATTTTCAGTGAGTTTAATAATATTCCCAAAACTTACTGATTTTCCACCGATTAATTTAATAAAGGAAAAAATATTTTTGACTTCAGAGTGATAGGTACGTTCTTAAAATTCACAATCATTTTGAAAGAACTGATTGATAGAAAGTTCGAAACCCCGTCAAAGCCAGAATAATCCGAATACGTATTTCATCAAGAAAGTTTTTGCAGACCGTAGGGTTCCTCCTTTTGGTTTTCTAAAAGAACTGCTGTTCATGCAAACGTAAATTTTCTTTTGCGTCATTCGGCTTGGGACACAGAAATGAGAGGTTATAATAATTTCCAATTTTCTTCTTCAGAAGGATATTTTAGAAAATAACTTAAACGCGTGTATGGTCATCATCTCTTAGAGCAGATTGGTCGCAGCCTTAAAGCTGCTTATACTAGAACTAGCTAGGGAAATGTGTTCTCTGCAGTGGTTTCCCGATGCCTTCTGCAGAGTTTGTGAAAGAGTGTTAAGAGTATAGTATGTGTGTCTTGCTACTATCTGAAGGCGACCACTCCGCAGATAGAATTGTTTAAATGGCTTCACTCGCTCAAGTACCGACCTCGAACAGTGAGGAATTCTTTGTAAACATCCTTACCACTGCGTGAGATTCGAATCCAAGGCACCAAGACTTCTAGCTAGGAGCCCAGCGCCCTTACCACTGCACCAGCGAGCTTCATTTATCTTAAACGTACGCACTTAAAATTAATAAAGTGAGAAATGTAAATCTAAGAAGCGTGAAGTCGAATTTGAATAAAAGGAAATGATAGACGTAAACGATATCTATTTCTAAAAATCTCTAATTATTTTACAAATTAATAAGACAGTAATCTTATATAAAATCAACTTGGTGATTTTGTGGAGATGACTTCACCCTGGCCATGTAAATTGACAATTAGCAGTATATGGGAACTTTTTATTTTAGCCTGAAGTTGAAGAATAGTTATGGAAATAAATTAGATAGGTACTTAAAATTTAAGTGCTGGTAGGCAAACTTTATGTGCTTTTGGAATCGCCTTGATTATTTCAGATGAATTTATTCTTCTTTTCTTTGACAAATATGTCTGTCCTCTTGGAACTCAAACTTCGCCTTTGCCCTTAAATTATCTTCTCTAATTTTAATTCTTCGCCCTTAAAAAATATGCAGTTGAGAGTATACATACTACAAATCAGGTAGTAACAGCAGTATTAAAGTTTAAGAAACTCATTTTAATTAATTAGAATATGAAGAGACCAAATTTATTTCACTTAGTATTAAAGAACGAAATCTGGGTCCAACAAGAAAATATCTGAAGTCAAAGAAAACGCTGAATACCAAAACTCTTCTGTTCTGATGGCCTGCTAGTAACTCATAGGTAGGAGCAGTGTGAGACCGCTTCGCATGTATGTTGGGCACCAAATCTTACCCAGCGATAGAAGTGAACGGTTATGAAAGGTGTGATAATCTGGACTGCCGGCTCAACGTGTCCTCCGAAGCATGGAGAAGCTTCCGAACTTCTAATCCCGGCGGGGGTATCGCCAGTCTCGGAATCGAATCCGAGATGCCTACGTGAGAGACCGAGGCCTTTTACACATGGCTATCCACTCATCAAAATACCAAAATTAAAAACTAGAACTAACAGAAAGCAAGAAAATATTAATTACATTAATATTCCTTTGAATTGTATTACGTGCATAGGTATGCTTTCTATGAACAACTCCAAAAAGTAACAGATGAAGCTAAAGGGGAAGTAATTCCGATGGGGGATCTAAATGCGAGGGTAGGAAACAAACCGGGGAAATTTAACACAGTAATTGGACCTCATGGGGAGGAGGCTATAAATAACAATGGAACTAGACTGCTGAAACTATGTATAGCTACAAATATGGCGATAGCAAATTCATTTTTCGAGCATAGAGATATTCATAAGTTTACGGCGGGAACTGTTGAGAAAAGTGATAAACCTAGCATGGAAGGAAGGGAGGGCCCGGAAAGACTGGGAAATGGCCGTCAAAAAAGGCGACCCTAGAATATGTAAAAATTATCGCGGAATTTCCCTACTGAGCACAGTAGATAAAGTTTATAAAAGAATCCTGAAATTTAAACTGAGGGAAATAGTAGAACAACAGCTAGAAGAGGAACAAGGAGGCTTTAGACCAGCACCGGGAACGCAAGACATAATATTCGCCATAAGAGAGCTGATACAAAGAGCAACGAATCGAAATGGACCGATGTTTTTAGGGTTCGTAGATCTAGAGAGCGCCTTTGATAATGTTCCAAGGGAATTAATATGGGAAGCTATGCAGAAAAGAAAAGTCCCTACAGACCTGGTTGAAGGAGGAAGTCTTTACAGAACAACAAGAAACTGTGTTAGAACCAAAAACCAAATATCGGAGTGTTTTACAACAAAAATTGGGGTAAGGCAGGGTGGCATTTTGAGCCCTTTACTGTTTATACTAGTTATGGATGAAATTTTGAAACAGTGTAAATCAAAAATGCCGAGATATCAAGTCGGACACAGAAATCTACAACCTGTACTATCACGTGCAAAAGTAAAACAGCCTTGCAGCAGTCGATGAGTAACTTTCTTATTCTAACTTGTTAATCCTACCTACAAGGTCTTATGGTTATGCCTAAGTTGCTCATCGACTGCTGCAAGGCTGTTTATCATACAATAACAAATCTTAGGCGTGTAATTACTTTTGCACGTGATAGTACATGTAGAGGTGCTGGTCTATGAAGATGACCTACTACTTATAGCAAGGCCGGAAAAAGCGTTACAGAAGAGCCTTGAGTTATGGGAGGAGCAGATTTTTAAAGGCTCCAAAATTGCCCTTAAATTTATTTATTTTACATTATTTTATTCCTCCACGAAGCAAATTCTTATTTAACCCAATACCAGAATTAAACAAATACTCATTAAATGAACAATTAATTTTGCACGAAGCAACTGTAGACATTCTAAGGCAGTTCAAGGCAATTTAGGAAAATCTGAGGCAATCTATAATATTTTTTTTCTTCTGAGAAATGTGATGAAATAACTTAATCACTTAGGGCCGGTTGCACAAAGCTTTTGTTAAATTAACGAATGATCAAAGTTGACAAAACAGCATCATTTTTTGTTTACTAATGTGTTATTTGCCATATGCATTCGAATTTTGATTCGATTTTGTTCACTTTAACGAATGATTAATTTAACCAAGCTGTTAAATCATGTTTGTGCAACCCGCCCTTAGGCTTGTACTTAAAAACTTTGTTTTAGTTTCTCCGAAAAATTGGATCAAGTAGACAGCCACTTCCTTCATTACGGTATTAAAAACGACTTTTTGGGAAAACAATATCTCTTTAGTTTTCTGTAAAGCCCCCCCTGTTCCAACAATCAAAGAAGATGCGTCACGCCAGACGTTCAATCACGTCCTTGGTGCTGCATTAACTACTTATTCTTAACTTTAAGGAAGACAACTACGACTCATCTGTTTTGCGTTTTAGTTATGGCAGATTGTGAAAAAATGTAAGGAAAGCCATCATTCCAAAAATGGCAACAAACAAACATAAGAAATCAATTAAGTATTATAACCAGGACTTTTATGCATGTAAATTAAATAATAATAATATGTGAACTTACAGGGACATATTTTTGTTTGTATTAATCTAGTAAACCCTGACAATATGACTTTTTTATGAAATATCTTGAAGGTGTTTTTAGGAGCCTTAAAGATTACCGTTCTGAAATTAACGAAATGCTGAAAAAAGAAAATGAGAACTGTTACACCGAGCTGTTACATCATTCACGTAGTAAAGTTAGCACCTTTGTCACGTACAAAATTAGCATTTCAGCCAGACATAATGAAGCCTAGGCTTTAATGGAGACTTCGGTATACTTTCAGGTAATCGTCTGCTATTTCCCTGATATTCTGTCGAACTAATTCCAAAATAACTTGGGTTTGGATTGGATTATGAACAACTCAAAATATTTCTTTCAATTTAACAAATTTTTATCTTATAAATCTAGTGCCAAGAATAATTAGTGATTCTAAATAGTTTTAAATGAGCTTGGTTCTGGTATGTACATTTCAATTCTTCTAAAGGTTTCGTTCACTGTTGAAGAATAACTTTTTTATACATCGAATGCTAAGAAATTAAATAATGAATATTTTGTTTCGTTTATAGCAGCAGTTTGAAAAGTGAATAAATTAATTTCGTTTTAAAGTTTTTATATACATATACTGCATTCGCAATCATTTTCGACGATAGTAGGCGATGATTTCAATTTATTAAGTAGGTATTAAGCTTATTTGAAAATTTAGCCGCCTATTGCCCTTTTGTTAAGACTTGCTTAACAACTAGGAACTAGCAAGGCTGGTTTTGTCCTGAATCTTCTTCTTCTCAGTGCCATATCCTTTTCAGGGCGTTGGCGAGGGGGTTCAAAGCCACCCTTAAATTAATTAATTCAGTTGCATTGCCATGAATTGAGATGTGAAGAATTTTGTTTACTAAACTCCTTAGTTGCATTTTAAGCTTACTTTTTCCTTCTTTCTCTTTTTACCCTCTTTTACCTTTACAGTGTCGAGGGGGTCGGGCACACTGAGTAACGAAATTCAACTTAAAGCTTTGAAATTTCGACAGGAATTCGATAAATTAGCTAATAATAAAACAACTAAATAAAATATAATCCATTCATCAACTAAGTAGACCAAAGGTAGCCATGTTAAGGAGACAGTTTCCTTCTTTGGTGTGAACAAGACCTTTTGGTATAAACCAGTCTTGTTGGTAAAATTACCCGAATTAATTTTGAGGTTATGGTTCACCAGACTAAAATATATCGAACAAATTATGGCAGATACAGACAGTAACAACTATAATGGAATGAAGAGGAAAGGCAGTAACCGAACTGAATGAAGAGCTGCAGTAGACCAGTCAATAGACTGACAACTTGGATGGAAGGATGGTTCACCACAGAACCAAAAAATGTTTGGAGTTTTGGGTTTTCTATTTTAATTAATTATATTTCCTGTTGATAATTTGAAGTTGATTTATTTAAATCAGAATCACTCAGAAAACTTGATTATGTGACAAGACATTTGGCAACCTTCCTAACCTAGGATTAAATACCTGACAAACAAGCAGGCTGCTCAAATTTCAACCAAATTTAGTGCCAACAGAAAAATTGAAATCATTGCCTACTGCAGTCGATAAAGATCGTGAATTTTGTATAGTGCCACAGATTTGCAAGACATTATTAATTTTAAAAATAAAAGTGACTGACATAAATAAAAATTAAATATAAAAAATGTTCAAGTATGTTTCATGTTTTATATATTTTCGTACACGTTTTAGAATTATACGATCAAAGTAGGAACTTGGCTTTTTAGTCAGACAAAAACATAACCCAGTATACATATTTATGTTAGTGTTAATGTGTGAACGTGAATTCACTTGGGTGATATTTGAACTTGTCGTCAATCTAAAGCTGGCACCTCGTTTCAGCCGCATATAAGGTTGTAAACCTGTTCATCGCCCCATACAACCATGACATACAAATAGGTACGTACAATGTTATCCCGTAGGTAAATATAACTATAAATTTGTTGTCTTGGCCGAATTATTCCAGAAATAAACTTTTAATTGTTATTAGGGTTCTTCGTCTTCTGTTTTGTATTTTTGGTTGGAATCTTGAGTTTTTCAGGCTCCAAGCGTTTTCAGGCTTGCTTAAATAGGTACCTATAAGAGCCAGAATAAAAAGGCAGTTTAAATAATCAGATATTTTTACAAAGTATTTCTAGAAACATTTATTTTCTAAATTACATTTTGGATTGTCATTTGAAAAATTTTTAATTTAACAATCGAACTTGGAGGTTTCAAAATCCAGTTTTATATTTTAGTGCCTTTAACTTAATTTGATTTTTAATTGAAGGCTCTAGATTTTACTGTTGAGGTATTACATTTTCAAGGACGAATTTAACTTAAAATTTCCAAATTAAATTCAGCGCACTTGTTCTGTGAACATTAAAAATTAATTTGTGTCTTCTAGATTTTGAATGTTATTTTGAGCATCACAACTGTGTACTTCTGCTACAAGTTTAATGTTTGGAGCTTTGGCTTTCACATAGTAAAGTTTAATTTTCACACCTAAACTTCTAAACTCAAACCAAGTTTTGAAGCCCTGTATTAAATCTGTATATTAAAATTTAATTTTAAATTCACATCCTTAACCTTTAGTTCAGTTTTTGTATCACCTTATCAGAAGTTGAGATTTTAATTTCATGATTTTTGGAATCCTGGCTTTAAACTTAAACTTGCACTTGTTATTTGTAATGTTATTTTCCAGGAATCTACTATTTTTAGATTTTTAACTCCACAGCTTCAAAGCTGGATATTTTCGTGTTCGTGTTTCTTCGTAGCTTATAGGTTTTGCTACTTAAAATTCCAAAATGCTGGATGTCAATTTCAAATTTAAAATGTATGATTTGTATTAATTACTGGTTGGTGCTGCTTGGACTTTTGTAAATACTAGATTGTTAAATATTGACAAAAAAATTTGGCAGTTGTATCCATAATTTTAATATTCAAGTGGTTCGTCAAAAAAACTGACAGTAAATTACATGAGCGGTATACTTCAAAATTGGAATTGTTTTCTCAAAGGAGCTTTTAATATTGTGAGATTCTAGGCAAGCTAAACAGAGCCTTTAAACAACTTCTTTATTTTAATACTTTAGTATTTTTCAAACTGTCGTCGTACTTCTCGCGCACCAGACTTACTACCCTGACTCACCCGATGCACGCCGGATCCCACCTGAACATAGGTCGTCTGCTATAATTCCCACAATATTTATAGAAATAATTGGAGAAAATAAATTCGAAAAACAAACTCCAAATATAGTTTACATAGCGGTAATTCAGTTAGGGGTTGTTGGAAGGTTAAAAAATAATTTCAAAAACAATACTTTTAGAACGATTAGGTACTTAAGAATTCGAGGAGCTTTTTACAAATATTTCCAAGTGATTATTAACAATTTACAATCTTCTACCTCGTCATACGTGGCTTTTTAAATTAGAACACCATTTATTTAGCAATAATTGTGTTTTAGTGGAGCCAGCCAAATTAGAGACGTAGTAGGTACAATGTTTGAAACCGCCCAAAAAATCAAATATCTTCATATTTTGAAGAAAATAATTTCTTCAATCCAAATCAATTTAGATATCGGTCAGGCAATCTATAACTGCAGCTGTTAACCATCTTATGGAGTTAGGAATGAACAGTTTCGAAGAAAGGTCTTTTACAGTTTCTATTTTGTACAATTTATAAAAATAGTTTGTCTGGTTGTTACATAAAATTCCATTTAATAAGCTAGTGCATTATAGGTTTAGTCTAAATTCTTATTTAAGTAACAGAGTGCATTGTTTTGACAATAGCCATCTGAATTCAAGACTGTTTTACAAGACGTACCCTAAGGATCGGTTTTGGGCCCACTATTGTTCACTTTCATCAAAGATTTTAGGAATAACATGCCTGATATTAATTGCCACATTCATATGTTGATGGCTGGGGCTCCGCATTTGGTGTTGTACCACATGAAGGTGTTGGTGGCAGGGGTCCACAGTTGGAGCTGTAGTTGTTCCAACCTCCGTCGTTGCCTGCTGTAAAGGTATGTTATTATCCGGTCTTTCCGTGGTCTTCGAAGGTGTATACAGATGGCCAGGGAATATATCTCTGTTGAAAGGACGTATCTCGTTTTTTAACCTCCTTGATTGCGGTTTGTAAAAGTAGTAAAAGTAGAGTTAAATAGTTTTCCTATCAGATAAATTGTCACAAGCATCCAGGGCGACCTATCTGACCTTCTGTTCATAGAAGGCACTCAGTGGTGCCATGAAAGACACATCGAGTGGCTACAGTCGGTTTGTTGTATGTGGAGGAAAGCACAACAAGGTAACGCGCTTTTTCCGTGTAAGATCAATAAGCTTTAAGCTTTGTGCATGGGAGTTGTGGCCATAGAGAATTAACAGCACTGGCTTTTCAGGTGTGGGATGAGAAAATTCAATAAATTTCCTACAGAATTTATACAGCTTTCAACTGCTACAAGTACCTCTCTTTCAGCCGATATTAAACTGCCCACTTGTTTTTTACCACGGAATACTTTAGAGGGCTTATTGGGAACTGTCAAGATGCCCATCTCATCTACCTTGTAAATATCGTTGGGCGAAAATTTACATTTCTCATAGAGGGATTATAACACTACACGGTTAAAGCTTTCTGCACGTGCCATTGATGTTTTTTCAGGATCACGTAAAGTTAGTCAAAGACGCCTACTATAGAAAACTTTATAGCCATTTCTTCCCAGCTATTTTCCTTTCTATATTAAATGCATGTGAAATATTGTTCCTCTCAGCTAGCTCAAATGTGAGTGTTCGTAGATCTGTCAGGGTAAGGCCAAATAGTATTTCTTCTAAAGTCAGTATGTGCTCTATCAATTCCTTTTCTTGGGCTTCTGAAAAACCAGTTTTGTATCGTCCTAACCTTTTTTCAGCAGCTGCTTCAGAAGACAACCCCTTTTATCGAGCCTCCTTTACTTTTCTTTCCAGATCAGTTAGAGAAGCGTTGTAGATGCTCTCCTGTACCCCATTTCCCCCTCTAAAACTGTGTGGATTTTCTTCAGACAAGCTCGTTTCGGATCAGTTCTGTCTTTCAATGAGGCCTTTGATAGCGCCCCATCACAGTTTCGTCTAACAAATAATACATATTAATGCACATTTCAATAATGTGAAGTGTCGACGTAAGATAAGAAGATATAGCGTCCCGTCACTCAGATTAATTTATACATATATTATAAATTATCGATTGAAATGTCAAAATAATGTCTTAAAGCTACAGAAAGCAATGCTGTGGTTACCACAATTGATTTTCCGCATGTAACTTAAACAGGTGCCACTAAAGACCAACGCGAAATTGAAAGATTATAACAACAAAAGTTAAACGAAGAAGGAGGTATCCAAAACAAAATAAGAAGCAATAAGACCGACACTTAAGAATAAAGTCAACCAAAGCACATTTATAAAATTCCATAAGACCATATCAGCACCAACTCTAACTTACATTAGCGAAACATGGACGACAACAAAAGCAAATGAAAAACGAATTCAAAGGGCAGAAATGAAAATCCTTAGAACAGTCGCAGCTATCGAAGAGAAGATAGTAAGCGAAACACCTAGACACGCAGTAAACTAAACATCTTCAGTTGAAGTACATACAGAAGGCAGGACAACAGTACAGGAGGCAGATCAAAAGGCAGACTGAATAGTAGATGCTTAGAAAAAGCACCAGAAGATCTACGAGTTATGCACGTATCAGACTGGGTACAAAAGGCAAAAGATAGAAAAATATGGTAGAAAAATGTGGAAACGGATCATACTTTCAACCAAAAATCACAAGAAGTTATAATGAAAGCGCAGAACGAGGAGTGATGCACCTCGTAAAATGGATTGAAAAGCTTGAAAACTTAATAATGAAGTTTCTAATCTTTTGCATTATGCTGATAAAATAACATGCAACATGAAAGACTGGTATTTCATCGACAGATTAAAGCAAGGTACTTCGAAGACAAAAACCATTATGTTTCCAAATAAACAATTGCGCAATAATACCGAACATTCAGTACAATTTTTACAATTTACATCACATTGATCTTGGATAATGCTCATTGATTACATTTCAAATAAAAGCATTTATGTTCTACGTTTACGAGACAGTATTCGAATAGATCTACTCTTAACAACTTATCGATCTCTCTTTTCATCTGTAATTAAGTGTGGTTGATTTGTTAAGGTTAATCGTAGCACCCAGAATGCATTTTTGCCTTACAGCCTAAGGCCATACGAAATTAAATGTGTATTAATAAAACCAATTTGTCTTATCCACGAAATTGATTTTATTAATACATATTCAAATCCATTTTGGGCGTAGATCTATTTCATGGCTGAATTAAATGTGCTTACAAGGACCTCAAGGAAAAATTAAAAAAACTAATTAAGTTTTATAGAAATAGGTACATTCATGTTCTTAAACCCAAATATCGATAGTTTAAGTAGATTATTTTTTTAACTTATCTTCAACGCCAACTCCACGCTATTAGAACTCTGTACTGTTTTATGTATTTCGGTGCAATACTCAAATTCTCACAATATTAGCGTTAAAATAGAAAAAATAAACAATTCCAACCTCCGATTTGATTATTTTCATATCACACAACACATACACATACTAAAAAGTACCATAAGGTGATCATCTTTATGTGACATTAGTACATAACATCACGTCATGTGTAGGAGAACAATCAACGGAAACGGTTCGGATTTGTTTACAGCATCTTTTTCCTGCCAACGATACGGATTCAAACAACGAGGGTGGTTTTAGTAAATTCTGTTTATAAATTTAAACCTAAATAAACTGTTCAGGATTCGCCTTCCAGAAGCAAAAAAGCTGTAATGGGATAAATTTCGGTTTATTTGTTCTGGTTAGCCTTTATATTGGGGTTCTATTTAGATTTACAGTAGTAAATTATTAAGCAAAACAAAAAAAATTGTAAAAAAGCGATTCTCCAATAATTACAAAAAATACATGGCAAGCAATAGTAAATAAATAATGCTGGAACAAAAATTGATTAAGCATGTTAATTAAAACAATAAACAAAATCGTTGTAAACACCTTAATTTCAGTTTAAATAATTGATATAAAATGTAACAAGTAATACGCCAACAACAATAGGTATTAAAAATATAAAAATTAAAGTTTAGCCCTTAATTTAACAAAAATTTTAAAACCTTGCCAAAATTGGAGAAAGTCCAGGAATCAAATTTCAAATCTTTGGTTCAGCGTTTGTGACGTAATTTTACAAAGAAAGAGATAAAAGAGGATCAGAAACTGGGTTCCTACGAACTGGTGGAACAACCTGGAGTCTGGAAGGAGTATGCACATCCGAGTAGTTTTTTTTTAACATGAGAACGGTTGCCAGACATACTATTAGTAGTTTCGTGAATAATATTCCTTTCCTTGATTTTTTAAGGATTTTCTTATACTTTTATGCCATTTTGAAGGTTGTCTCTATTGTATCCGTTTTTACGTTTTGATCTTCCTTTAGAATTCATTTCTTCCCTTACAACTGGTACCATAATATCATTGTTACTTACTATTTAATTTCTTTGTTGAACAAGTTGATCAATTTCTGAGTGCTCCACTACAAATGTCACTCACAATTCGTAAATTCACTATTAATGAAATTCGAGAAGAATTGAGACTGCTAAATAACAAAAAATCTCCGGGATAGGATCTTATCGCCGCAGTATTATTAGGGCTACAACAACAACTACCTGTAAAAGGCCTCCAATTTCTGCAAATACTATTCAATGTTTATTCAAGTTTGCCCAGATGATCCTTATACTCAAACGTGGCAAACCTCACAATCCTAACGTCCCATCAGTTTACTTCCACTAATATCAAAGTTGTTAGAAAAGCTTATTTTCAAGAGAATTCAGGAAGACGGATACAAGACGAATTGATCCCAAATTTGGTTTTCGCCATCAACATTCAACGGTACAACTATAGATTTGTCCCTTTAAAATGTATAGTTCGCTCCAAATGGCGCCATCGTCCTTCCTAAATTGCGTCTTGGCTAAATGAAGTGGGCAGACCTTAATATGCAATATTTAATTCAGCGGGCCTTGGTAGAAAACACCAGCTCGTAAAATCACGAAGGTTGTGATGTAAATTAATATTGTAGATAGAAAAATATTGAGCTTCAATCTGCTTTGTTGCCTAATATTGCTTAGTTAATACTCCACTTATTATATAAAAAAGCTCACGGAAAATTCTAGTATTTTGATGTTAATTATGTAGGTACAACTGGCAACACTGGAACCATAATATTAAATATTAAATTAATCAACGTAATTCTACTGAGGAGACAAATTTATTCCACCAAGTCTTATTTGCACTGTGAAAATTGCTATCATAACATTGCCTATTTTGGCCTAAAAAGATTGTAAATTTAGTATATGTCTCAAATGTTTGAATAGTAAAGTTGGTCCTTGGAATTTATTTGGGCAACCTTAAAATGAGGGCGGTTTTTTATTTTTCTCATCAAACTAATGTTTATTTATGAATTCCTAAGGTAAATATTTAGTACCTATTAAGACTTAAAATAACAGCAGTAATCAGTAACAATACACACTTTGTGTAATAAACTTTTAGATTATTTGATTTAATTTTCACATTTACCTCAAAGATTGTGATTAAGTATCAACAGTTTTAATCAGAGCTTTAGTCTCAGACGATTTTTTTAAAGGTCTTTTTCTAGGCTAGCGTAATTTGCGTTTACTTAAACTTAAACAAACAAATCATATTAAAGTTTATCGGGTCAAATTAAAGAAAGTGGTGAATTAATAGACCCCTTAGTAAGCAAGTTTATAAATAAATGATTCAACTTGAAAGGGTCTTTAAATAAGAGGTATGCGGGAGAACCGAGGTGTAAATTGAAGACTTGCAGTATTATAAAGGTATTCTAGTCCAGGCTTTTCGCCAAAGTACACAAAACTCAGACAAGTTGTGCCTGCGTCTCAATATATTTTTACTTTTTTTTTAGATTTTTTTTTAGATTCCTTCTGATTTATTAATAAAATAAAAGACTTCTGCTAATCTTAGTTTTTCTGACGCAATGATTCAAAGCATTGTAATTCAATCCGGACAAAAAAATCAACCAAAAAAAGATCGTAATTGAAACCGAAAATAAATTAAAATAAAAAGTGCTCATCAAGACGTGTTAATGGAGTTACATCGTCTGTCAAGCGTGATCCCATAGGCGCCCGTCATTTAAGAATTTATAACGACAACATCACTTTTAAAAATATTTCGGTGGCAATTTGAAAATATCGTAAATTTCGGCTGTGTAAACAAATATATTGTTAATAAGTACACGTTAAATTTAGTTGACAAATTATATTTAGCACAAGGGTGAACGTTTTCTTCGCATTTCCCCATTTTAAGATAAATGACTTTGGTGTTTTTTTAAAAAGCTTTGAAAATCTGAGAAGATATGGAGCATTTCACGAGCATTAACCGTTTCGAGACAGGGTGGATTCCTTTTTCTCTCTGAAACAACTGTTATGTTTGAAGTATGCGTTATATAAACTTTAAAGCTTGGGTTTTTACTTGTTACGTGGGATTTTAAATGAGTTATGACTTCACATTTTTCATTTAAATAAATGAAGGAAATTTGCCACGTTTTACTTACACAGATGTTAGAATTTGTTAATTCAAAAAATATATTTTTAGAACAGATTTGGGATAACCAAAAAGCATTACTTAATTCACAAAAAGCGAAGAATACAATGAGTATTTGTAGTACTAGTTGTGGTGTTCTGGTTTATTTTTTGTAGTACGGAAGTTAGTAATTACGTCATTTGTGGTTGTATAAGTGTAGGTGTGTGTATTCCACTTCGAATCAAAATAGGTGCCGTTTATTATTTTAGTAAAAATATTTTTACGACCTACCCCAATCGTTTTAAAGTGCCAGAGTAAGCAAAGAAGCAAAATCACTGTCAAGGTGCAGAAGTAAAATATTTAAGTGTTGAATAATTTATTTTCACTTAAATATTCACAAATGAGTTCGTATTTTGGGAATTTCTTAAATATTAACCGCTGGAATCTGAGAAGATTTCTTATAATTTAATTTCTGTCAAAAACGACGTTTATTTGAAAGTCCAAGATTATAGAAATTGCTAACTACAAGTTTAAACATGTCAAACATTTTTGGAATTTTAATGACAAGTTAAATTCGAATGTTCTATTTTAAACCCAGTGTTTTTTAGACTTAAGAAGGTTTAATTTTGAATTTGAAATGTAAGGAAAATGTAGCTTAACTTTAGTATAAAATTTGCCCGTTTTAAGTCAGTATTTGAGATTCAGTATTTTAATAAATTGTAATCCTAATTTTTTTATAGTTTAAGGCCGAAGAATTTTTATATAAAACTGAGATCTTTGTGAACCGCAAATCTAGGTCTCACCCAATAGAGCAACTTCAAAAAATGCATAAGGTTTCTTAAAATGTTAATTTTATAAAATCAAATACAAAACAAAACGAATGAATTTTTTCCTTATATGTATACAAATTCAGTTTTCAAACAAAAATTTTAAACCTAAACTGAAAGTTTCAGTTTTAAATTTCGAAATTTTGTTCCTTAAGTCAAACGTTTGGGTTTCACGTAAGATTTGAAATCAACGTCCTTTTATAAGGTTTAAAGTTTGATTTGAATTTTTGGATTTCGGTAATAATTTTGGCAAATTTGGCGTTGGTTTTTAAATTGAGTTTTTTAATATTCTAATTTTTAATTCCAAAATTTCAAATTTAAGCCCTTTGGTATTAATTTTTGAACAGAAAATTGAAAATTGAAAGGAAATTGTTAGGAATCTTCCAACTGAGAATTCAGGCGTATATTTTTCACAATGGTTACTTACCAGTTTCAGTTAGTTCGAATAAAAATTTTGGCTTTAAAACCCTCAAATGTTGAGATTGACATTGAATGTCTTTCCTTATTTAAATTTAACTCTATTATTATTATCATCATTATTATTATCATTAAAATGTCATTCCTAGTATCAAACCCGATTTTAAGCCAAGAAATGCGAATTTTTAGTCAACGATTTTTAACGAATTTTTTAAAAAATCTGTAGTACCTAGTTCCCTTGCTGAGATTTTTACCACTGACTTTTCGCTGGGCCAACATTCTCCTTTGGGTTACAAAGACAAGTCACCAAGATGATATTTGTTTTTCTACAGTAATTCTTCAGAATGTGATCTTTATTTTTTTAATTAACATCACCTACTAAGATCATTAAATGTCTAACCTAACCTATTTAACTTAGATTAGTTGTGGCTAAATTTGCACGAATCTAGCCACAACTGGGATTCGAACAAATGTTCCTCTTGATAGCAAAGTACATGCTACAGGATCACCAATGAATTATTTTTACTTAATACTAAATTAGCAGTAGGAAATGTAATATTGCAAACAAACAAACACATAGAAACTTATAAGAAGAGATAAATCAACCGCAAAACAAAACAGATTCAAACATGAATTTTCGCGCCAGGAAGAAGAAGAAGAAGAAGAAGAAGAAAAAGTTCAAATAAATTCGAAAGAATTGAAAATTAACTAAAATTCATCTTAGTATTTGATCTTTAAAATATTAATATTTCCCAATCAAATCTAATGCAAATTTTCAATTTCCATAACAGAAAAAAAAAATTAAAACGAATATCCAATTAAAGTTACACAAGATTTTTAATAAAAAAAAACTTTGTCCAAGACAGCAGAAATGCATCGCTGTAGGGATGCACCCGATTTAAGTAGCGTAACAAACAGGCAGTTTCACGGTTAATCGAGAGGCAATTTGTAGCAGATCCAAAAGGGGCCGAGCTCCTGTGGATTATACAAGGGAAGACAGATGTTCCTGGATAATTTTTACGGCAACGAAATAACTTAGAGGCAGGGAATTTTTCTTTAGAAATCAGCCGCAGTATTTAAGTTGTTAAAAAACTTCAACGCTTGTAAATCAATTGAATTTTTTACAATTTTCAATATTACAAAATAATAACCAGAGATTTAATGTGCGAAATCATCCTTAATGCTAGCTCTGTGGTAATCGATGAAACAAATACAATTCGAGCTAATATTTTAATATAAAGCTATAGAGTAGGTAGGTACATAGAAAGAATGGCGGGATGGATTCTGAATAGGCCTTTTTGTACATTTAATCAGAGTGTTTACTTTGGCGTATGAAAATGCGAATTGTCTCCGTAAAATAAACCAATATCATTTAGAGGTGCGGTTTTTGGGGGTAAGTTAATACGAAATGTATATTTGCAGAGCACTTGCGTTAGGCCTAGTATCAACACAATAAAACCCACCACGCCCCTGGGCCAGGGGTGACAGAGAAATGCAATTTAATAGTACGGGGTAGATTTGAATTATTAATGTGTAACAACACTGAATTTAAACGGCAACGTACGGGGCGTGTCTTCTATTTTGTCATTTTGTGTCGGGTTTGTGTTTGTATTAACATTTAATCAGGTTTTAATGCTAGCTAGGAAAGGAACTAGAAGTTAAAATATAATGTTTTTAATTAAATTCGTAAAACTAGGGGTTGGTGTAAACTTTTTCGGATTAATTTTGGTTTTCAGCAATTTTAACAATAAGTATCTTGAAATTGTTAATTTAAATGCCGATTTTCTGAAGTTAAAACTTAAGTTTAATTTCCCTTTATCTGACTATTTTATGAAATGTAAACTCTGGTCTGCATCAACCTTGGAAAATTACTTTTTTTAAATTTAAAATTTAACAGCTAGCATAAGCATGCAATTTTTCTGTAGTTCAAGAAAGCTGCAAATTTTGGAAAATCTTTTACTTTCTCTCGTTCGACTTTCCTTTGCCAAATTTTCAAACGAATTTTCTAAAAATGCAATTATAACCTTTTTAGAAATTTAACTTGAAATGTCACTGCTTGAAACTCAATATCTAGTATTGCTAAACAAATTAACATAGATGTTCTCAAATCTCAATCTTCATTGTGCTAAACATGAACCTTTGGTATCCTAAAACTACAAAAATTTTACCTTAAATCTAAGTAAAATAGCATTAGTTTCAAATTCTCTGAGCTGAAGACAAAGGTTAGGCTTAATTTTGTTACAATTTAATTTTCCTGCAGTCTGCATCGTAAATTCGGTTATTAAGATTGGAACCTTCGCAACACTAAAATTTCGACAATTTTTGTTTTATATTGGTACCTACTTCGTTAGGTACCAAAATTTTTGAAACTAGATGCTGACTTCATTATTTTAGAGATTAAACTTTTAATGATTCACTCATTTAAGAATATATTTGTTAATGAATCTGAATGAATTTTGAAAAATCTGTACATTAAAAAAATGTCAGCTCTGCAGGAAGTTGAACAATTAGCCTTTGACTAAATTTTATAGCCAACTTCATTATTAGGGTGTTCCTTCCAAACAAAAAATAAATAAAATCTTTTAACTTACAAAACTTCGAAATTACTTTTGATTTCGGATTTCAATATTAATTTTCCAATATCACTTCTGAAAAACCGAATAGAAATTTTAAAACTAAGTGAAATAATATCAAATTAATATTTTTAATGTTCGAATCCAAATTTCAAGGATTTTATTGTAAGTATAAAACTGTAACTTTCATTTCTTGATATTGCAGTTTTAATCCCAAAATTTGAATTTCGAACACTTCGATACTGATCTTAAAACAAAACTCAAAATTAACATGAAAAAATGTCCAAACTTTACTCGGTTTAAAGTCAGATTAGTGCTTTATTTCATAATACTTATTAACTTCAATTTAAAATGTTGGCATTAAATGAAGAAATTCGATTTTTAAATGTAAGCTTTTTAAGTTTGAAGCCAATTATCAACTGAAGCTTCAGGAATTCTTACACTTAATCCGCTGAAAACTGAATTGGAGATTTACAATTTCTCAACATTGAAATATCGATGGTTTTGTTATTTTAGAAGTGTTTCTTCATCAATTGCTGAAATTAACAGCTAAACAAATATTCTAAGTAGATAGAAAAGTATCAAACGGAATACTAAAACTAATACCAAATAACATTCAAAGATACTAAAACGTTGACTAAGAATTTTCTATAACGAATTTTAATTTGGAGAAGGCAGCGGAAAACCACTGCAGAAAACACATTTCCCTAGTATAGGAGGATCTAACAATAAATTTAGTGGCCTCGATTCCCCTCGCCAACATCCTGAAAAGAACATGGCACTCGGAAGAAGTAGAAGAATTGTAACCTGTTGTGTATTAATTATGAATTTTCTTAAATTTATCTTTATTACGAGCCCTAACAATTGTATGTTTGGCCATTTGAACTTATTTCATATAATTATAGTTTAGCTTAATTTCAAGAAGCAATTCATTTTCAAATATCTTTTCTTTTGTATATTTCGTAGCCTTTATAAAATCAACAAAAGAAGCACTTAAGGCAAAGATTGAGAAAATATGGTATTCTGTATCTGCAGAGAAAACTCACAAATTCTATGTTTAACAGATACAGGGTGATTCAAAAGTATTGCCATTAATTTTAAGGGTAGGGAGAGCGTATCAAATAGAACAACTTTTCTTCATAAACCATGTGTCGCAAGTAGACGGTAAGCTCAGAAAAAAGATCAATACAAAAATGGGTTTGGGGTCACTGGAATCTAAACACCTTTCTTGTTCATACTGATAAGAGAGTCCAATGGGTCGAAAAATTCAGAAAAGTATAAAAATAAAAGCAGCAATTTTTTTATTTTAATTATATTAGTTTTTCAAAAATTGGGCGTTATAATTATTAATTCTAGCAGATTAAATATCGTTAGGGTAATATCGCCTTATATTATACATTAGAAATGATTTTAGTGGCAAACTAAGAAAACCAATAAAATAAACATTTAGATCCGGATGCACATTCGCCCACACACGCATATGATACCAAAAATGCCCTTTGGGCGAAAAGGGGTGGTGTGATGCGCTTGTGCGCTCGGACGCTTCGCTTCGGGCTGCCAATACATTGCTATTTTCAATCCAAACAAAGAAACCTATTAATTAAGAGCCCCATTTAGTGGTTTACTCGTTATCATAACAAACTCTATCCGTATTCTCTGATTCTTATTTTAAGAATTCCCACTTACTTAAGTTTAAGGTTTAAGGAAAACTATTTGTTTTATTTATAGACGAGGATATTTTTGGGAACCTGAAAATTTTTGAGATCTACGACGTCAAGCATTAATTTAGGCATTATAAGAAGATTCATCTTTCTGTTTAAATATCAAGATAAAACACAATCTTGTTCGAACAGAAAATAGAATCTTTTATGTTGAGCTTAGCGTTTTCCATAATTTAACTAATTTGTTAAATTAGACTCTAACTTTAGTTGGTGAATAAATTTGAAAATATTGAACATCAACTAGAATTCTTATGGGGTGTAAATAATAACCAACCAATCAAGCATCAAAAGTTTTAAAACGTAGCTTCTCAGCTTTCGGTGTCAATTTTTACCTAACATGGTTCATATTTTAATCACTTCACGTATGAGAAATCTGGTCACAACTAGCATTAGAACCTGCATCAGTTGATTCCAAAACGGACATCTAATCCACTGGGTCATTTTGACTATTGTTAATTTTAATATCATTAATTCAGCAAAGCAGCAGTTCAAGTTTTCCTATTAACACTTCAACACCAAGAACTGCAAATTAAAGTGGGATTTGCACAAAAGTTGCTAACGTCATTTTTTTTATCGGCACTACTTTGTGTATTTGCGAAATTACGTAGTAACATTTTTATGTAAATTTTAAGACGCGCATTTAACACTTTTTATTTTTATTTGTTAAAAATTGGCTCGTTAAAGATTAATTAATATTAAAAAAAAGTTTGTAGAAATTATCTCCCTCTTAATCGAATTACCTAATTTTTAATCGTCTAACTTTCAGCACCCATTCAGAAGATTACGTTTCGTTCCTTCTGTAAAATGCTATTGCTCTTCTCTGTTAAGTTTGTGATTTTCAACCAAGCTTAATATTTTCTTTGTGTTTTTAAAAAACCAATCCTTTTAGATTTAGGGAGCATCTAAGAATAAGCATTTTAAGTCCGTGATGCATTTTCGTGGTAAGAAGAAATTCATATACATCAGACGTCAGAGTCACAGCCTGCAGCAATCTGCGGTTCATACAATTTTCATCCTGAGCTTTCGCCAACTGAATCGCAAAAATCGTCCGTTCGGAACTTGAAAGAAGGTTCTAAAAATTCTGTTCTAATTTTTCTGATCTTTGTTTATTAATTTATTACACTTCTTGCAGTTCAATTAGTGTAATTTAATCATTGTTTATATTATTTTAAAAGTTTGTTTTACGTTGACATTAGAAAAATATTTAGGAAGAAAAGTAAAAGAACAATAAAGTGGTTCCTAAGTTTAAAATGATAAAAATGGAAGCTACAAGTCCTATATTACGCCTTTGTACAAAAAAATAAAATCAAAAATTCGCGGAAATAAATAAACAGGAAAGAAATCTAAACTGGAAATACACAAAACTGATAGAATTTTCAGAAACAGCTATTAAAAACCTCTTTCCACTGCCAATTTGGTAGGGTGCGTGGGTTTCATCATACAGGAAAGAGAGAGGTTGATTTTACCATTTGTTTACAGGTAGTCAGACAGTAAGGGAGTTAAATATGCATTTACGTCCCTAAAGAAGTAAGTGAAATGATTGACTTTGTGATAATTCATGTCAAACTCTTATGTTAAAGTTTTTCAAGAACAGTGAAGAAAAGTACGTTTAATGAGAGTTAGGTAATTTATTATGACTTGTACGGTTATTCCATGCCCGACAGAGTAAATCTTACTTATCTTCCTTGTGATGTGATGTATCAACCAAAAGTCATCTGAATATTAAAAATCTACTTCATGTTCGATTTACGTTTCGAACTACTTCCGAATGAAAAATCGAGTTTCAATTAGGAGGGTCAAATTCTCAACTCAGATTCAATCTATTTAAATCTCAGTTATGGAGATGAAAATGTTTAAATTTTACTTTAAATAATCTTAAAGATTTTGATGCACATTTCTTTCTCAGTAAGAATGTTATTATACTTAATCATTCATTTCTTGACAGATTAAACACTATTTATTTTGCTTTTATTTGATTGGTACTAAATTCAAAATTACAACCTGCATTAAATTAGAAGCTTAAAAATTGTAAAACTTGTGATTACGAGTATATTCGAAAATTTCTAGAAATCTGAAACCCCGAATGTCGTTAAAATTCTAGTTAGATTATTCCAGAATACTCTGCAGCACATCTGCTTTAGATTTTTTTCCAAAAAGATTGCTGATTTTGAATATGGTTTGGGAACATGCAATAAGCAGTATTTAAATAGAACAAGAGTTTTCTGATATAATAATGTAGCGTGTGATACTTTTGTTCAAGATTTCCAGGAGAATTCAATTATTGCATAAAATACAGGGTGTTCCATTAGAAAAAAAGCAACTTTGCTTTGCCGTGTCTTTTTGACTAACCCTGTATACTTAATTTTTCTTTTGGAAAATAGATTGGAAACAACCCTAAAAGTTTTGTCTTAACCTTTCTTTTCTAGTCATCTTACTTTGGGAAATAATCCACCGGTTCCATATATAAAAGCGACTATGTATATGTATAACAATAACAATCGCCGTCGTGAACAGTTTTAAATTTGCTTGTATATCCGAAATTTAGTAAAATAAGTCACTATTATTATTTATTATAAAACTAGGAATAAATCTAAGATAAAGGAAATTAAAAAAATGAGATTTTAGAATACATTCGGTTATAAACGAAAATATAAGAGAAACGTTCAAGATAACATGTCTGCAAGCCACGGAAGGATGTAAATTTAAATTCCTGAGAGTCAAAAGAAAAACCAATGCGGAATAACAGAAGCAGGTTTGCAGAAAAAGCTAAAATCTCAACAACCACGTACGTAGATAAAAATTGAGAAAAAAGTGCGAAAAACAAAGAAAAAGTAAAGCTCATTTCGTTTAAATTCGGCAGTCCTATTTATTGTCATTAACAAATATGTCTAAAATAGCACAATTAAATTTATTAATTAATAAATGGAAACTATATTTATTTTACTTAGCATCCTCGGCCGCTTTAGAATGTATAAACCTATCTATCTAATATTAACTCATATTTAGAGTGCTCATAACTCACTACAACTATCTTCGGTACTTAAAAGTAATTATAACATACTAATTGAATGAAAGATATGTATATGATATATAAATGAGTTTATTGAATGCCGCATAAATTATAACCTGTTAATTGGATATCAACAAAAAAATCTTCGCCACTTATACGAAGAGTAGAAATTCTTTTAAAATATTTTATACTTTCATCGCTTGATGTAATTACTTTGTATATTAAAGTTGTCTGCTGTATTAAGTGAAGTTTAATCAACATAATTTGTTTACATTTTTACACATTAAGCGCTTTGATAAGGCGCAGGTTTCAGCTGGTGGTTTATCTCTGGGTAAAAATGACGGGAATCTTTTTATCATTCGTTTTACGTAAGGCAAGCTCGTTTTGGAATTTCATGTGAGAAGAATACAGTTTTATGTTGTGCTTTGTTCCAATTAATGGTTCCACATGCACCTTGCTCTTTGAGTGATTGTGTACAATACAGTTTAGTTTTAACCCTGGTTTACAGTTTAAGTATTGCAAATAATAACTGAATATTTTGTGAATTGGTTTGTTTAAACGTGATTGTCATTTCCTGTACGTTTTTAAAGCTTAATCAGGTGTGACAATTAAAAAAAAATATTAAACTTGCAACTTAACAAAACGAAAGGCTCTCGTTATCAAAAAATATTTGGAATGGTTTATAGATAATAAACTTCGATGAGATTTTGTTCAAAATGGAGATAATCTACATTTGTGTAACGACTCATAAAAGTTTTTAAAAGATCTGAAGCTTAAATCTATTCAAAAACTCAGTTATGAAAGGCACATTTGCTTTTGAGCAGGCTTAGAGCTAAATACAAAATCGAAACACAAAATTGCGAATTCCAAAAAACTTGAACCTTAATTGAAAAAGCTGAAATGCATACTTAGGTACTAAATGGAAAATCGAATTTAAATTTGAATTTACGCTTTGTAAGCTGATCACTTCGAATTATATTCATTAAGTTATAGCTTTTAATTTTTTGTCTGCTTTTGAATGATGAATTGCATATTTGCGTAACCATTAATTCAAGATAATAAATAATTATGTGAAGGTCGTCCAGAATCTAATACCTGCCCTTTTTGCTTTTAAACAAAAATTATTTAACTTATCAACATTAATTAATTTTTCTATATAGTCACCACCCAAGGCTAAACATTTTCGTAGCATGGGATGAGCTTCTGCATTCCGTTGTCGTAAAACTTTCTACCCTGTTCGTGCAACCACTTATTCGCAGCCCAATTTTAACTGATCACTATTTACATACCGCTACTAGTCTGCGATCAAATCCTATTTCTGCTTCTTTTCTTGTTTCTATTTATGGGCTTCTTCTAATAAATTTTGAATGTATTATATAGGGCGATTCTAAATATATGCGACAAACTTTAAGGGCTGATTCCTTGGGTTATTTTGATCATAAAAGTTGATATGAACAGACTTAGTTTATACATAATAATACAACGTACGTAATAAACAAAATGAACTTGAAGTAAATGTTGAAAATGACCGCCGCCAACTGCAATGCAGGCTGCTATCATCCGTCGCATTGATTGGCGAGTGCGTTCCAAAATACCGGGGGTGTTTCGAATCGTCTCAAATGCTGCAATAATGCGATTTCACTAAGCCGTTTTGGACATATGTTTATATGAACTTTTATGAGCAAAATAACCCAAGGAATCAGCCCTTAAAGTTTGTTGCATATATTTAGAATCACCCTGCACTCTTGGCATTTCGCTCTTCTGCAACAAACGTATAACCTTCTATTCTTTGTTCCCACTGTGTATTATCCGATTATTAAATCATTTTTTTGACAAAAATCAAACATCTTTATCCCATTCCTATTTACTGTTCCTTCTCCGTGCATTCCCATGCAACCCATTCCTCGATTGTCATCTCTACCTACTATGGCATTCCAGTCTCCCCTATTATTATTGTTGTTTCATTTTTCTTTATACAGATTTATGTAAAAATCCAATACTTCTTTTTCTACTGTTTCCTCTATTAGACCATAAGTTCGTATGATATTAATTTTTTCTTATAGTTGTAAACATATCGCTATCATTATTGAGTTGACAGAATTAAATTTTATTACTTGTTTGCTTAATTCTTCTGCAACTATGATTCCCATCCTATCTTTGTTCTTTTTTTCATCTTTACTCCTGACTAGTACATTTTTATTTGTTAATTATAGATTTCCTCTTCCTTTTTTCGTCGTTTCGCTTAATTCTAATATCTGAATAGTATGTTCCCAATGCCCATTCCAATATCATCATTTTCCTTAGTATTCTAGCATCCCATATTTATTTTTCTTCTATTTCTGTGCTGGCCTTCCTTTTCATCACATTTTTATTTTATTTGTCCTGTTTCATTGCGATCGTTTTCCGTGTTTTCCGTGTTTAGTTTTTTGAGCGAGTGTCTCTGTTGTAGTAATTCAACTGCTTCCTTGGTTCCTCATCTTCATTGCCTGTTGAACTTTCGGTTACTGTTTTGGCTTTTTGATTTTTTGTCATATCCTTTCTTTGCTGCAGTTTCTTGTCGCTTTCAATTTATTTTTTATCAAACATCTTCTCCTTTTTAGTTCATTACTCTACACCTTTCTTTAATCTTATTTTCGAGACTGTTCTCTCACGTTTCGTACTAAATTTTACCACACGTGCATGTTCACGCCAGTCCGTTGAAATTTTATAAATGGAAAAATATCACAATCGTGGGGATTTGAACTACTGACATTAAAAGTATTATCCCAAGATGGAATGTTTTCACCTGGTAACCTGATGTTTTTATCAATTAATATATTATAGTAAATTAACTACAATATGGCTACAACATTTCATAAAAAAATTGTTAAGTATTACAGTTAGAACAAACGAAATTCGAACTAAACGCGATCAGTTTTCATCCCTTAGAATTCAAAGCGACACACCCGGTTTTTCCCATGATGCTGTAGATTCTAGAGTGGTGCCGTTACCAGGGCAACTTTATAAAATGTTGCATATACGATTGTATTCGAAAAACCATGTGCTATCTATATTTTTTCTCTTTTTTTTACGCTGCAGCTTAAAAACGAAAGCTCGTACGAAATAATATTATTAAATAAACAACTAAGTATTTAAAACATCATTTATGTATACAAAATACAATTAATTTTGAACGTTAGGTAAACAAAACATTTAAATGTGTTAGCAACTCATATATTGTTGCAAATTACGAACTTGCGGTAAAACAACAACATAACCTGTTAGAATTAATTACCGTTTGTACATCGGTGTTTGCGTATTTGTATTTTGGGGAAAATTTTAAGGGTGTGCATGGAGAAGTAGCAGTTTAGCTGAATTCGATGCGAAACGAGGGTGCTTGAATTATCATTATGATAAACGTACAAATTTTAGTTTTCGATTCACATGTGTAAATGGTGCACAATAGAAACAGCTTCTTGGAATTATTAGCGAAAATTAGAGATATTTTAAACTGCAGATTAATAAAAAAACTAGAATTTAGCTTGCTACAAGGAAGTGATGTTTGGATTTGAGCTTCCTTCAAAATTCGTTGAAACTTCTGATATAATAAACACAACATGGTGAAATATAAGACGTTGATTGAAGTATAAAGAAAAAGGAGTTTTAAATTTATTTTCACCAGATATTGTCAGTAAGTATAAACCAAATAAATAATGACATAAACACCTAAAGTGATTATCAATTTTTCAGCACTAAATTATTCAGAGCTACCTGAGATCCCTCACATTTTACTGTTTTTCTTCTGTGCGTAGTTAATCATAATTCGATACATTTGTTGTCGTTCTTTGATTTTATTGTTAATACGTAACCAGGAATGTTGTTTATGTAAATCTTTCAATTTAATGTAAATTTATAGTATATACTAGTTATAAAAATGTCGAACTCTATTTCAAAAATATTCGCTTTCGATTTGATGTAAACCCAAATCAGAAAATCTAGAGTTTTAAACTGTCATATCATCTAACAGAACCAATCGTCTAAGGTTAAACTACATCACCGAGATGCCATAAGATTTACACAAATAAATACATTGGTGTCTCATTATAAATTCCTTAGACTTGTTGTAAGTTTGAATTTAAGGACTTTTGAAACCCGGAAAAATTTAAGAACTGAAACCAAGCATAGTATGTATATCTGTTAGACACTGCAGTGGTGAGGCCTATAATTATCTATGGATCGCTGATGTGGTGGCCTAAAGTGGACCAAAAGCAAAGCAAACTGAAGCTATCAAAACTCCAAAGGCTCCGCAGCTCCTATAGATACTGTAATTAAGGCGGAGGCTAGGATGGCGGCTTATAAGTTGAAACATGGTGGAAATTGGCAAAACAAACCTATCCTATACCGGAAGTGACAACAAATACAAGAACTTCAAAAATATTTTTAGAAATAGCTCGAGAAGCCATAATCCAGTGTAAAACAATCAATGAAGAAGATGTAAATAATATTCGAGAAAATGTAATATAATAAATCTAGTCAGGTAATTAGAAATTAAAATCAAAATGATATGTAACTAGGATAAATACAATAGGCAACTTCATATTAAAATCTTTAGACTAACAATAGTATATGTACACAAATAGGTGTTAATAAAGCAATTATACAGAGAAAAAAAACTATACTTGGCCATACCAAAATTACTGTTACTGCCACCAACTTATAATTAGAGATGGTCAGCGGCACTATGCCTATACGCTAAAACTTGAAAGAACCCTTTCCTATTCAGCTTGGACTGGAATGAAGGGCTTATATAAAGACAGTCGGGCAGAAAAGATAATCTGGTTCACAGATCGATCCAAAACTGCCAGTGATACTGGCGATGAAACATATGGAGGAAATATGCTACAATATTTTAACCAGAAACTCATGCACTAGACGTCTGTCTGCAAGAAAATATAAGAAGGGATTATATAAATAAAGATATCCTTGTTCTATCAGATATTAAAAATTCTAGCTAGCTACACCAGCTTAATTGTAGATTAGTCTGTAATTTTTTGCAAAATCTTATAACCTTTGTAAACCACACAACAGAGTAACCATTATGGAGGTGATACAAGGCAACAAAAAAGCTGGCCCTGAACCGGTATTTGGAATCACATAGTCCACAATCCGCAGCTGGCTAACTAGTTGGCTATACAAACATGGCAAATTGTGCGGAGGGACATAGACATGGCAAGACTGTTATAAATACACCATCCAAAAAACTGATAGATGACATACTGCAATTAAGCAGTCATCAAATTAGGGTAGTGACAGGATTGATAACCGATCACTATAACCTACGGGAACACAGGCACGAAATCTGAATTTCTCATAAAGAACCCCGAAACAGCTTTCCATATTATTTCCAAATGCGAATCTCTTCTCGTTGGAAACATGTACTCTTCGGAAAATCGAATTTCCGAGAACCATTTCTAAATCCGACCTCCTCTAATGGTTGATAAAAGTCCATTTTGTTAGTCAGTCTCAGTAATTATTTTTGTTAAAAGTTTGTACAAGTAGGATAGTAAACTTATTGGTCTGTAGTTTCCAATATCCGCACGACTTCCGCATCTTCTCATGTCTCCTATATTTTGCTTTTTTCTAAACATTGATTTAACAACAATCTTATGAGTTTTATAAGGCATTTTCCTCCATATTTCAGTATTTAATTCAAAGTCCAAAAACCTGACAAAAAATCGAATTCTAGAACTTCTGTTAGTGATTAGGAGACTCAAATATGTCCTAAATTTAAACAATTAAACTACCAAGAGTATTTTCACAAGAGTTTTCCCAATTTAGAAATTTAAAACTCCTCACACATTAAGCTACTTATTGATAAACTACAAAAATATTTTTTAAAGCCTTTTGGTAAATTCTTGAATTAACCTATAATACAAACGATTTACAGACACATTCAATCATCAATAGTCATAACTAAATTTTCAACTTCAAAAATAAAACAACACGATTCGGGCACCTGCTTATTTTGTATACATAACCGAACTTTATGATTTTCTTTAAAGAGTAAGTAGGAACCCACACGAAGCAGTAACAACTATCGCATGATGCTGAAATAAATACAAGAACCAATATTTACACCACGGTTACAATAAAAACTACAGCCGACATTTACTTTATCGACCATCAAGTAAGATACTTGTTACGTATTTGTAAATCAGACATCCCGTAAATTATGTGAATGTTTATAATTAAACGTTATCGTCTCATCATTTCATAACTTTGCGTAAACACGTTTTTAAATTCGATTTAGAAATTTACCACAGCCCAATAATAAAAAATTTGTGGATTGATAAATTCTAAATTTAGAAAAACGTTAGCGAAACTAAAAATGAAAGCTCGTGAACTCATGGCTGACTAAGATAATTCCAATTCATACAATTTCAAAGATGAAACGCACCGTCAACTTGGCGACCGCATCTGAAATTAAAATTTATGAATTAAAGAGAGCACAAAGTGTCACTTTCTGACGTAAGAACTCTTAACAGAAACCAATTGAAAATTTCGCAAGCACGTTTTGCAGTGTGTTTACTTAGCATGTAAATAGACTGAAAAACCGTTTTATGTACCGTAATCAAAGTGTAATAAAGATGGCGTGTAAAAACGCAAGCTGACGGTTGATATTGGCCAGAATCACGCCTTGATGTTACAGAATTTCTTAGAACCGAACTGTAGCACGGCTTAACGACCCAAAACCGAACAGTTATTTTTATTTAATTTATTAACAAATTATTAAGAACGTAAATCATCTTTGTGGGCAAGCGGCTGATGGAATTTACATTAAAAAAATGGGAATTTTTGGTTCTTGATGTAAATAAATTACTCGTACTTTTAGACTTTGGATGACGTAGTTGAACTTTGGAAACTTAAAAGTAAAACAGAGCATGGTAGTTAACTTATTTCTGGATTGGAAAATTCTAAAGTTTCCAGTACAAACAAAAATAGGTTTAGAAATCAATACTAAAGAGTCTTGAAGCTGACTAAAATGCCCAAATTGTCAAGATAATTTAAGACATTTAGATTTTTCTGTTGGTAGGGCAGCTCGGTTACATAGGGTTGCCAAACCCAAATCCACTAAAGAGCTTAAAAATTAATCATTGTTCCAGTTCCAGATTTTTAAGGATGCTTGCTCTGCTCCCTTTAGTGATCCCCTGCGTATTGATCGACTAATGTAGGTAAATCGGTATACCTTTTTAAATTTAACCCTTAATTCCCTTAAACCCACCTCGAATTCGCGTGATACAGGGCGTTTCCTAAGTACGTGAAGAAAATTCGTTGACATGTTTATTCACAAGGTCATTACGGTTACGGCATTCTTCAGCTTTGCAATCAAACCGATCCAGCCCAGAAACTGCCAGCCTGTTAATGCCCTTGGTCGTCCTTCACACCCTATAACGCATTCCATAAATCTGAGTAATCAGGTTTCTAGTAATAGAAGTTTTTCACAACTAAGTAATAAAGAAAACCGTGTTCTGGAAGCCGTAAGGCTTTATTAGCTGTGAAGTTCTGGCCTTGGACTTCGACCATTCGTCCAAATTTCTTTTTAAATACAACCCCAACCCAACTTCCCAAGTTATTAGTTTCCCTCTTGGTAGTTTCTGAATGCAATAAGCTTCTTCACTTGATACGAACCTTCTTAGTTTGCTAATAAACCACGACACTTTCGAGGATTATAGATCCTAACCAAATTTTCAGGCTGAAATGCGCCTTGTTGAGCCTTTACATTCTAAGGACTCTTCGTCCGGTTAGTCGCAATGTGAGTATTTCTACAGTTATGAGTCATTTAACTTAATGCCGTTATCTTCTGATGCCTCTTGTTTCGTAGTTGGACATTCGAAGTCGTAGAGTAGTCGCAGTCCGGGTCTAAACATTATACAGGCTGCTCTGATCAGTTTCATGAGCTGAAGCATGAATTTCCATTAAAAATAGGTGCAAATATTGATCCCAGTCTCGCTGATGGTCGAATTCAACTTTACCCAAACACTTTCCCATTGTCCAGTTTATGCTCTCCACTATGCCATAGGATTGCGGATGTAAGGGCATAGTTCCAGTATGATGAATCCTCGATAATCAACAAATATCCTTGAAAAGTGTGAAGTCAAAATTATGACTTTAATCCGAATATAGTTCCAAAGTTACCCCAAAGGACTGAAAAATACTTGACCACCACTTTAGCGACAGTCACAGCTTTCTGATTTTAAATACTTATTTCCAATATTGGTTTCAGAAAACGGCCCACTAATATCTATGGAAACTCTCTCAAAAGGATTCCCCACATTGTACTGTCGCAGTTGCTTGGAAAACGAATTGGGATACCAGTTGTACATATTGCACAATGGCTTTGTTCTGTTTCTCTTCACTCTTTGGGAAAGTTGCTTTTCATCTGGTTAGGTGCATCTGTTGAAGATGCGTGCCTTCATATTTCATTTCCAATCAAGAAACTAACAGCCGATGTAACCATTTTCTGGAATTGCTTGTAGAATGTTCGAAGCATCTCCACGTAACGTAAGAATTAAAGGACAGCCTCCTCTTGGTCAGCCCATTCGTTATTGGCCCCTTCGAATTGTCTATAAGTAAGTAAAGATGTCTTCCCATAAATTATTGGTGGTTTTATTTTTATCCTGGCAGCAGTATCTCCCTCCTTGTTTTTTTATAATTTAAAAGCAATCAGAAATGTATGTACAATACTTCTTTAAGCTATTTTGTTGACATAGGAACTAGATAGGGCAGTTCCTTTTAGGCTTGATGAAGTTCTCCATTGAGAAAATCTCTTACACCTTATTTCAGGTCCACTGGTCTTTTCCTCTTCAGTCTTCTTTGGCTACCTTCTTGCAGGAGAGGTTGGAGGAAGGTGTTTGTATGTAATTCTAATCTTTGGTGGTGTCTGTTACTTCGCTCTTTAATTAGTTCTTGAACGGTTGGTATATGAAGATCCTGGCGAAGCATCTGGTTTGTCACATACCACGGGGCATCGGTCATTGCACGAAGAAGCTTGGATTGTGCGCGCTGGATAATGGCAATGTTGGATTTGCTAGCGCATCCCCATAATTCGATGCCGTAGGTCCAAATTGGCACAATTATGGCTTTGTACAAGATTATTTTATTTTCTAGCGACATTAGGGAGTTTCTACCGAGTAACCAATAGAATTCTCTCAATTTTATCAATCTGTTTTCTCTTTTTGTTTATATGCTTTCTCCAGATCAGCTTGCTATCAAGATGTAGTCCTAGGTATTTTACGCATGAAGTTCTTGGTGTTTCTATATTGTTGATGTATACGGGTGGGCATTGTTCTTTTCGTGTTGTAAACGTTATGTACTGAGATTTCGTTTCGTTAATTTTTATTTTCCATTTCTGGAATCACTCTTCCAGTTGAACTATATGTTCTTGGCGGTTTAAGGATGCTACTAAGGGACTTTCATGGGTTTCCAATAGAGCCGTGTCATCCGCAAAGGTTCCTGTTATGGTGTAATCAGTTGTGGGAAGGTCAGATGTATATATTAGGTATAGCACGGGTCCCAGTACGCTGCCCTGTGGGACTCCTGATTTAATAGGCTGAAATTCAGAAGTTTCACCATTCACTGTTGTTCGAAACCATCTATCTAGTAGATATGATTAGATGAGATTGAAATGTGGAATAGATAACCATTGTTTGATTTTATAAAGTAACCCATCGTGCCAGACCTTGTCGAATGCTTGACTGACATCCAGGAAGACTGCTGCAGTGTATTCCTTTGAGTCTAGAGCTTCATTGATTGTATGTACCACGCGATGACACTGTTGAGTGCTACAGCGCTCAGCGCGGAAGCCAAATTGGTGTTCTAGGATTATCTGCAGAAGATCTTTTATACAATGTAATAGTAGCTTTTCTAAAAGTTTCGAAATTGTTGATAACAAGCTTCTTCTTTAACCTCCCGTTTTATTGTGTCTGCAGGATATATAGTCAGAAGAGAAATAATGCATGACATTACGAATGGTAATGGAACAGAAATGGACATAGTTAGGTAATAGCCAGTATAGTCCCCTGGATGATCCCGGTAAGAAATACTGGAAACTAGATTGATCTTAAATGCTGATATCTAAAGAGAGACTGAAAACAATTCCCGACGTTACCGGGGGGACATACCGAAGGGCAGATGTTAGTTCTGACTATAGGCCCATAAAAAGAATGAGGAGCAGCAAGGAGGCGAAGAAGTTTACAATGTGGAGACCAAATACTAGCAAACTAAAAGAAAGACCAAAAAGGAATAGGTGGGAAGATTAGGTGATAAAAGATACAATAAACCTAAGAGTCCAAAACCAAAGAGAGAAGATATTTACAGGACCGGGATAGTTGGAGGAAAATAACAAAGGATGCAAAGACAACAGAAAGTTAGACTAGAAGATGTGAAGAACGTGGAGTAACTTACAACATAAAACAAGTTTCTTGAGCTCATGATGAGTGGCTGCAATTCCAAAATTATTTCAAAACTTCTGTCATTTATACCACAGCCTTATTTACTCTAATATAATTAATTCTTAAAAACAAGGTTTAAATTTTAAGCATTCTTATTTATTGACTTGCCTTAATAAACAAGTTTGTTACTAAAATTGAAATATAAACAGTCGAATAAGATTTACAGATGCTTTACATGAGAAATGCTTTAAATTAGTCCTATAAATAAATATATTTGTAGAGATTGCCTGAAATGACAAGCCAAATTAAATTACAATTGCCCGTTTTTATGCTGTTTTTGCGCAATGTACAAAGAAAGACATTTAAGTATTTGTTATTGATTTGTTATTTATTTATTTAATATATTATTTATTTAGTATAAATGAGGCCAATGTTACGCCTAACTGAGAGTTAAATATAAACAAGAGAATAATGAGAATATGTAATTTCTATTTAAGCATCTGAAAATTTTCTTTCTAATTATTGTTACTGCGATGTACATATTTTTAAGTTGTTTTCTGCACAAACTTTGCCTTTGTTTACAGAAAAAACCTTAATTATACTTTGTTTAAAATGTATAATTACGAACAAGCAAAAACATACTTCAAAGATATTTTCCTAGCTTTAAGGCCTTTTCATAAATTAAATTAGTTACTTTCATAATTAAATCAAAAAGGAGGCAGTCTTGATATTTATAGAAATTCATAGCCAAGAAAGATGATTGGCGAAAGTCTGAAATTCGTGGTGAACTGAAAGAATCGAATTTTAATTAAAAATTTTCGAATTTTGGTTCTAAATTTGAAAAATCTGGCCTGAAAATTTAAAAATTAAAAACTGCTAAAGTTATATCAGAAATGTAGATCCAAGATTTGTAATCAAGTATAAATTTAATAAACCCCAAGATTTACATAACATTCAGCTATGTTATAAAATTGAAAACTTGCAAAGGATTTTTAAAATTTCGATTGGGAATTTGAAAATTTGAATCCCGCTTTATATCTACAAAATAATTCGATTATGATCATTCAAATTTAAAGATCATAAAATAATATATATATTAGGAGTAAGTTAGAGGTTCGAAGCGTAAGATCGTGTATTGTGCGTTTCGATAAGCCAAGTCCCGTGCGATAAGTGTTAATGCTATTTAACGTTGCACTAAACTGCTCATCAGTGCACAGTAAATCAATTTCCCAATTTAAGTGTTAAGTGTGTACATCGGAGCACAACTCGCTCGGGCCAAGCATCAAGCAGGCGTGAGTATTATCGCTATTGGATTATATAGTTTCAGGTGATAAGTGTTAAACCCAATAATTCTTTAAAAATACGACAACAATGTAAAAGACCTGGATGCCCGAAGAATCGGCAAATTACATTAGAACTGCAAAAGTTAATACAGGGTCAGCCATCAATGATGAGCAATATACCACACAAACTATGGCAAAAAATACCATCAAAATCAACATCAAGGACCCAGAAGCTTACAGAAGATATATGACAGAACATCATACATCACACATATGAGATCAAAGAAGATAGAGCGTATCGAATTGTCATAAAGTACTTACACCACTCTATCGAAATAAAAGATATAAAAGAAGAACTTGTGGGCATCAAGTAAGAAACACAATAAATGGAAGACATCGGCAAACCAAAGAACCAGTAAATATGTTCTTCGTGGACGTAGAGGCAGCAGATGACAATAAGAAAATTTGCAAGATTAAAGTGCAAATCGAACACAATGCACAAGATGCCGAATGTATGGGCATACTAAATCATACTGCAACAGACCACTCTAAATATAATCCTTGATCACCAATTCGGCTTTCGCCATGAGCATTCTACCATCCAACAGTGACATCGCTTACACGACTCCATAAATCAGTCTATCGAAAACAAACAATAAGTATTCCACGACAGTATTTACTTATGTGAGCCAGACATTCGAAAAGGTGTGGCATGAAGGTCTCTTATACAAAACAAACCCTCCCTACGCCTTATCTTCCTTTACTAAAGATGCTTCAGAACAAGAGTCAATGACGCTTCTATTTTTCACCCCATCAAATCTGGTGTCCCTCAGGGCAGTACTGTAGGTCCAGACCTACATTTGATATTTACATCAGACCTGCCAACATCAAACCAAACAAACCCTAATAAGCACACTTGCTGACGACACAGCTATCTTGGCATCTCATGAAGATCCTACCGTAGCAACATCACATCTTCAAAATTATCTGAATCAACTCCAAGAATGATTGGAAAGATGAAAAATAAAAATTAATGAAGCAAAGTCTCTTCTGTATCTTTTACCCTAAGAAGAGGACATTGTCTACCAAACTCCATTAACAACGTAGTTATACCACAATCATCATCTGTAAAATATTTAGGAATCCATCTCGACGGCAAACTAAATTGGAGAGAACACATTAAGAAAAAGAGAAAGCAAATGGTTGACCCTCCCTGGTGTGTGACTAACCGGATGCTACAAAACGACCTCAAAGTATCATTGATCACGAAATAATTCAAGAAAGGAGCTCCAAACATCACGATAAACTAGAACTCGACATCAACCCACATCTGCTACTTCTAACCCAAAATCAGAACAATAGCACTTACTTTATAGCTTTAAATACCTATACTGTGTACTTATTACCATAATCCATAGTCCAATTTTCCTGAATAGTCGACTGAAACCTTGCCGATGAGGAAACATTTCCTGTTTTTATCCAAACAAAACATACTACAAAGCGGAAAAAAAGCGTCAAAAACCTAAAAAATCCGGAATTTATAATAACACACCAGCGTATTTGCGTACATACATCCTCTGCAACAAAATTAAACATATTGTTTATTATTGTATCAGCATGAAGAGTGCAATTTTCCTGCGAAATGCAGTGTTTTGAGGGCATGTCAGTCCGTAGGTGCAGAATGCAGAACATCCAAGGCGGTGAAAATATTAACCAGACTTCTCTATGTTTACGGGAACGCGGCGGCGGCGGTCGCATCTCTTCGCACCCGGTTTACTGAAAATGAATGATTCAGGGAACCGACTGTCTTTGGTCTATATTTAGATCGATTTCAAAACAAATTAGTTTTTAGCAGTGAAAAGTCAATTAGTCGTTAGGTTTAAAGAAGCAGAAACACGCTTTTTTTGTGGATTAAGTATCACAAGTTGTAACCAGTTTGAAAATTTTACAACTTTAAAAATATTTAAATAATTATTAAGACGTAAAAGTGTATGAAAATTTCAGGATTTCTCAATAATTAGAATAATTAGAAAAGGCAATTTCAAATGTTAAAAACAAATTTTGCAAATTGTAAAAATTTGAGTCAATTGAATGGATTTGTAAATACAAAGTTTGAACCAAAAAAATTCCTATTCTTCGAGTTTATACAAAACATTTCAAATTTCTATTTAAACAGGCTCTCTTCCAATGATCCCTTTGAAATTTGAAAGTAAGATTTAGATTTAAATTGAAATCAATTATAATATGTTGAATTACAAAACTGTAATCGTGAATCGGTAATTTTGGACGTCGTCGTCTCAAATTACACCGTACACGTGGATCTCAAAATTCCATATGTAGCAGAAGTCATCCAAGACAAAGCTGAAAAACACCACACAAAATTGGAAGCACATCCTAATCCATTAATAGCATCAATACTAAGTATATGACTGAAAACACAATGATCTAATTTCAAAAAAATTGAAGCTCTCAACTAAGTAAGACCGATTCTTCTTCAAAATCTGGAATTCATTATAAATCCAAAATTTGAATCTTAATTTTAAAATACTGATTTTAATTTCGCGTTTGAAGTGTATGACTTCCCTCCGCACTGTATGACTAAAAATTTTAGTTTCAATCTACATTTTACATATTAATTTGATTTAAACCAAGATTTGTGTTTCAGTTAAACCATCTTATATTTAATCTTAGATCTGAAATTGAACATCATATTCCTAAAACATTTATTCTTAAAAGCTGTAAATTTATTTCCAAACATTTTAGAAGTTCCAAATTCTAACATGAGAGATTTCAAATTTGAAATTGATTCAGAATTCCATACCTATCTAAAGTTCATAGAGAAAGTATTCAAAGTGGGAAAGCAGGAGCCAAAACCGGTTGTAGCGAAATTCAGGAATTTCGATGAAAAAATTGCTACATGAGGATATCTAAAGAGGTAGAAGGTATAAAGTATGTATTACATATTATTATTACCCCGCACATCCCTAACATAGGGCAAAGGCCTCTCTTTCTCTAATCCTTTTAGTAATCTTTTTTTCAGATTTTTCTCCCTTTTTTTAAGGGTTTTTGGTCTACTCTCACATGGCGACCGGTCCTCGTGGAACAGAGGTGCCGCACTAACGGAGTAATCGGGCCACCCGTCCCAGCACTGACTCGAGACAACGATGCTTGACTTTCGTAATCTAGCGAGAATGGTGTACCTAGCTACCGCAGCTCGGGATCTATAAAGTACATGTATATGTACCTATAGTCTGCTGAAAATGAGGACAGCCTGAAGATAGTCGAAAACCCAGATCCAAAAAGGGTGAAATCACAGCAACGAATTTAGGCGAGGAAATGGGTATGATAAAAAAACAAAGAAAAAGGGTGTGGAAAAACTGTAAAAGTAACTAACAAGGATAGCTTACATAGGCTTAACAGAACCAAAAAAAGTTACCAAACCGATATTGGATGTACTGGTCAGGAATTGACTGTGAAGAACATGTAAAAGCTGGGGTAACATGTATAATAAAGAAAGAAAGAGTTATATTTATGAAGTTTTTTGGAACTTAAATTTTAATTTTCTGGACTTAAAACCTCGTCTCCTGAATCTGAAATTATTGGAACAATTAGGTTTAATTTTTTTAATTTAATATTTAAATTCAAGGAATTTCGAAGTTTGAAACCAAAATCTGAATTTAAACATCAAACCTTTGTAAATTTCACATATTAATTTCAGTTAAGAGATCAATAATGTTAACTTCACTTCAAGATTTAAACTAGAATTTACCTGATTTAAAATCTGAGATGGTTTTAAAACAAATCTTCAAAATTTCAAAAATTAGACATTGAATTTGGATTATTGGGACCAAAACTAAAAATCTGAATTTTTGCTTGCAACTTCTAGTTTAAGTGATTTTAATTTCAGAATTGATCTCCAAAAATTTTGAAGTTCTCAGTTTGAAAATCATATTTTTGAACTTTAATAACAAAAAACTATATCTGCAGAGTTTTTGCTTTGTAAGATTTGGATATTTGGACTGAAAATACAATTCTATTTTAAGTGATTTTAATTTCAGTTTTGAAATTCTCTGTTTAAGAATCGTATTTTTGAGCTTGAATTAAAAAAACAAACAAAAAACGAAGTCTACTAACATTTAATTTTGTGTTCAAAGATTTTCGAAACGATTGTAAATTGCATAATTCAATTTCAAGTTTATAATAAGAGATCGATCACTTATAAAAAATGTACAAAATAATATACAGATTCGGTGAACTGCAAGATTAAAAATATTTGAAAGGTTTCGCCAGTTTGAATTTTGTTTCGGAATTTAAAAAACCGAGCCTGAAATTTAGTATTAAAAAAAGTCAAAATAATGGATTACAGTCGGCATTAATAAAAAAATTAACTATAATTATTATGGAAAAGAAATCAATTGTAAATCTCTAAATCTAAATTATGGGTTTTTTAGAAGAACTTCTGTTTCTGCATATAAATAAAAAGTCGATCTTGAATTTATATTTAAAATACTGAAGTTAATTTTACTCATACAAAAAATTGTTAGAAGAAAAGGAGACCCAAATTTTGATGTTACAAAACAAAATTTGTGTGGTAATTGCTACGGCAAAGTAAAATTTGAACTTAACTGAACGCGGTTTTTGCTTGAATCCAAAATCGATTTACCTAGATTTAAGTTTAACCGAAATTTATTCTTACCATGAAATAAGCTGTTTAAAATTCTTAAAAACCCAATTTAAATTATACTTTGATGTGATATTCACGTGAATTTGATATCTAACTTTGAAAATTTTTGAATTCAAAGATATAAAAAATTTCGATTTAAATTCCATGATTTCAACCATGAATTAATATTTAAATCCCAGTAGGTATTTTCAAAATTTGAAATTCGATCAGTTTTATTTAAAGACTTATTTTTTGGTCGAGTGTTCGAGGCGAGGGCTTAAATCTTACTTCTGAATTTAAACTTTGATTCTAAAATTCGAAAAACTTAACTTTTAAGGTTTGGTAATCCAAGACTGATTTTCGAACCTACATTTTTAAATTAATTTTCTTGCAAGAAATCAAGAAATTCCTACAAAAATTAACTCGGTATTTTAATATAGATTGTGCTTTTGTCTCCCACTTCTTCGTAAACTGAAGGAAATACCTGCACATTTTTTAGATTTTCTGTAAACTTGATTAATTAAATTAATTGCTTTCAAATAATGTTTTGAATTAAATCTACAACTAAGTTCAAAGAACCTGCTTTTTTTACTTGATCTCTATTATATTATTTTCTTTTCTGCGTTTGAAGAAATAGTTAATTCAAGTTCAAGTTTAAGAATCTTCAGTCATTAAGTCTCTTCAGTACTTAAAAAGCTAAAACCAGACGCCCACAAGTAGTACCTACCTAACCTTTTTAGTTATTCCTTGACGTTTTATAAAAAAAGGAACAATATATTTATTCGCATTTTTGATTTTATTAAAACACTACATACTTTGTTGTAATTCCGACTTCACGCTACAAATGCTGAATAACCATGCCGAAAATGCAAAAATATTAAACTGACATGGATATAATGCAATATGCATGTAAATGTTCAAAAACATTGTAAGCATTATCATTTTTTAATGGGAATTAAAAATGTTATGATATTCAATATCATTTTTAAAATAATCCTTTCAAAACACGCGTGTTCTATTTAATTAAACCATTAATTCAAAGCGTATTTTCAGATAGTGTTTTGCTATTATTGTTATTGTTAGTTTAGCTTTGTTCGATTATTAAATATACAAATAAATTTCACTCGATGAATGTTTGCATGCGAGTAGTTTGTAAACATTCAGCTAATCCCATTTTTTTATATCACAGCAATAAATGATGCTTGTAGTTGAAAGTTAGCAAGTAGCAAAGCTTGCATTAGGAAAGACTAGATCCTTGAAGTACAGTTTTAAATTAATCACTTAAGATCAACTTGTAATCGGAATTTTAAGCCTACAATTCAAGATTTCCAGATTGAAATCTAAATTTGGAGTTAGAATTTAGAAAGCTTTTAAATTAGAAAATTGGGAAAGGGGGTTTTAAATGCAGTTTCGAGTTTATAGACTTTTTTTGTTTTGTTTGTTGAGCGAGATCTACGTTTGTTTTAATTTTAAGGAGTTTAAAATTCACGTTTGAATTTGACTTTGGAAAATCTTTAAATTGACGAGTGGGATTGAAAACATTAAAAAATAACTTTTAAAGTAGGTTTATAATTAATATTTCAGTTTTAAAGTAGGGTTTATATTTCCAAACTTGTATTAATTCGAGATCTAACATCAGAATAATCAACAGTGAATTATACTACATTTAAATCAACGCCGAAGGAATGTTTAAAGAACATAATAAAAAAATAGTTAGGTGTGTTAATGAGCCTCAGGCTAGCAGGATTTTCTTGTAGTCTGGAGGTGAGTACCGAGCACTGGTGACCATTCGTCGTTGGGTACCTAATTAACGACGCTCTCCTCCGCATATAGGCCTAAAAGGCAGATTAACAAGGTCCAACACGTACAACGTACACACGCTTACACTATACACACGGTGCAGTATGTAGGATCAAACCTCAAACGGCGCACCAATCACGTAACCCGCAGAGTCGGGCCGGGTTGTGCATAAAACCTCATATGTTAACGCACAACTATAAGATGTTATAGATAATACGTACATACATACAAACGTGTATTAATAAAAGGAAGCAGATGAGCAAGCTATTCACCACGTGAAAGAAGAAAAGCGGAATAAAAGCAAAGCATCAAGGAACCCTCAAGTCAATGAAAACCAGCAAGGAAGAAAGGCGAAATATACCTTTTACATTTTAATTTCATTTTCCTGTTTTACCCTTATCTTCTTCTTCTTCTTTAGAAAAACCATCTACCTAATCCCAAATTCAACTAAATTTTCAAACCCATCAAAAGCAAGTCAAAGTGCCACAAACATTTACCACCTGATTAAGACGGAGAAGAAAACGAAGTCAGCGAAGAAGAGAAAAGAAAAACTGAATCAACAAAAAAAAGGATAATAAAAAAGACGATTCACTATTGTGTTTGTAGTAAAATATATTAATTTTTTAATTTAAAACAACAGCAAACAGGGCTGTCAAAAAGGCAGCGATCTGATGTTGAACCATCTGTGGAAGAAAATGAAGAAACAGAAGGCTGAGGGAGACAACCGTGGAATCATAAGGAGAAGGAATAGAAGCAGAAAGGTTAAGGAGAAGAAGGCAATAGAGAAGTAAACACCGAAAGAAAAGAAATAAGAATAAGAAAAATCAGATCAAAAAGAAGAAACAAGCTTAAAAATTAACCAAGGAAAGAACAACGAATCTGAAGAAATGAAATGCAAATTTCTTGTCAAATGTCCCTAGTCTCTTCAGTAATTTAATTTCTGAAATCATTTTATTCTCTTTACATGTAATTTTTGGTATTAAATGTTGTTCTTGTCGAAAATCTTTTTCGCCCTGTATCTTCGAAACAAAGCGGCTTTTCAAAAATCATCAAAGGACAAAATATTCTTAGAATAGTCCAGTGAATAACCCCTTGAATTTTTGACATATGTTTAATAAACACCCTGTATAGACTAAAAAAAAATCTTCCGAGCTCCTACAGTTTGTGCATCCAAATCCATTCGAAAAGGCCTCGAGTGCAACGTATTTAAATTGTAATAACTAAGGCAACTAAGGCTTCAACTAGGTTACTAGTTACGAGATACATTCCAGCTCAATTTGAACAGATAGGATATATACAGGGTGATCCATAATGAATCCGAAATAGTCTGTGAAAAAAGCTATTTGAGATAATTTTGCGTGGTATGAACTGCTATGATCATACTCGTAATATCTCACTATCCAACAGGAATCTAATGGATTATCAAAATTAACTTTAATTTAAGTCTCACTCTTCTTCTTAATCTAAACCGACTTACCTCAAACCCAACTTATCTAAGTACAGGTTAATTTAATATGATCTAAAACATGGTCTAAACTACACCCTTCAATTTAAATCTAAAACTTAACTTTAACCTAACCTAACTTGTTTGTAACTTTACTTTAGTCTAAGTTTGACATTTCCTAACTTAATCTAACCTAACTTACATTTAACGTAACTCTCGTCCAACCTAACTGAATTGGGGGAATACGTAATCTAACCTGAGCCAACTGACTCTAACTTTATTCTAACCTAACCTTTGCTTTCATATTAAATATCACCTTTTTTTCTAACTAACCTAACTCAAATCTAATTTAACTAGTGTCCAACTTATCTGAATATAGGTTAACTTAATGTGATCTAAAATCGGAACTAACCTATATAATCCGATTTAAATCTAACTAAACTTTAATTCAGGTCTCATATTTTTTAAGTTAATATAACCTAACTCAGATTTAAAAAATTAGCATGCTGTGGCAAAAATCATCAAATTAAGTTAATGTCAAAAAATTAGTCTTTAACTGTTGCTGTTTTTATTTTCCTTTCTGTTTTGTATTGTTGATATTTTATGTTTTAGAATAATCGTTGAATTAAAATTATGTTGATATTCCACTAATTTTGATTTATTTTTTATTTACAAACATGAAACATAACCTTTACGCACCACGTGACGTGACGTTTATAGTGTATAGTGGGTTGCCTATATATTGTGTTTATTATAAAAGTATACATAGGGGATATGTATACTAAAAAGAAAAATTCCCTGTATTCAGGTAAATTCAAGCCTGTATAAATAAAGGTTGCGAGTTTTCAGTCCAAATAAACAAAATTCCTTCTCCTATTTGAAAATTGAAATTGAATTATTTAATTTACAATCGCCTCATACCTTAAATCAATCAGATTTGATCCCGAATTTCGAAAATATTTGACTACAAAATTAAAACAGATAAAGCAGATTTAGTTTTTTTTTATTCAAGTTCAAAAATACGGTTTTCTGAGTATTTCAAAAATTTTGGAGATCTGAAATTGAAATCACTTAAAATAGAAGTTCGCAAACAACAACACAGATTCGGATTTTATAAATCAGGCTTTGGTTAATTCCTCAAACGAAGGTTCAAAAATAAGATTTTCAAAATGAGGAGTTAAGCTATAATTTTTTTTTTTTTTCTGTAAGTTGATATAAGACATTTGCAATTTACACAGGTTTGATGTTTAGATCCGGATTTCGAATTCGAATTTCTATTTTCGGATTTTTACGGATTTTAAACAGCTTATTTCGAGGTATTTAATAATAAATTTGGGTTGTACTTCAAGTTCAAATTTTAATACTTTGCCGTACCAATTCCCATACAAATTTTATTTTTTAACACAACCTTTTGACGTTAAACCCGAGTTTTCGTATTCGAATAACCTTAACAAAATTTCATCACATTTTTTTGCAGTCGCAAATTAATTTATAATTAAAATTTGAGTTGAGATATTTTCAAATTTTAATAATTTTCAAAGAATAAAATTAAATTTGGAAATTTAAAAGAAAATTAAGTTAGAAGTAATTTCAGTTACACAGCGTGCAGAACGTTAAAGTGGAAAGAACAAAGTAAAACAGAAGGGAAGCGAAATCTTTATTAAACCAAGTAACTCGCTGGAAATGACGATAAATTTAAAATTGTAATTAGGTAGTCAGATTCTCATCCATCTTTTCCAGGGGAATCTAAGCCTGGAAAATGAATAAGTAGAATCGCCGATGAAATATAGCTGTGCTCCTTTTGCCGACGCTGTAATGTTGAGATAATGCAATGCATTATACGAAACATAATATTATTGTTTCTTAAAACCTTAAACTGTCTGCGATATTTTCCCTTTTCTCTGTTTTCGTTTTTAATACACCACTGATACAGGATTTGCATATCCGATTCACTGATTTTTAACAAAACCCCCTTGTTATTATTATACCATTTTAGTTATAACTTTGGTTTTGTACGCTGATATTTGAGATTAAAATCTCCTTTGATATATGTTTATAATTAACACTTTCGGATATTGCAAAAAAAAGCTTTCCAAGTTTATATTATAAGTAAAAAAACATTTGTTAATAAAGTCTAGAAAAATGAATAACCAAATAAATCATAATTTTAGTAATAACAATTTACTGTTATTTTTTCAGTGATCGACGAGGCCGAGTGTTTCTCGTATTTAAATTTTAGATTTTTTAAATTTTGCTTTAGGTTAGGCCTGGGCCTCGTTTTATGAATATTCAAAAAAGAGTTGTTTATATTAGTTTAAAAAAGTAATTTTTTGATGTGAATATTTATTTTCTGTGAAACAAGTTTGTCGAATATTTGTTTAGAAATGGCTGTAAATTAAACAACAAAAGTTCAAATTCGAGAATTAATTAGTTGTTTCTTACATTTTTACTGTTGTTTTGTTTGTACTAATAATAATTTGTATAGAAACGTCTTGCCTAAAAAAGTTAGATAAATATTGGATCGTAACAGAACTGATTTTTAATATTGCTCTGAGGAAAGTATACCTAATTGAAATTAATAAGCGTTATTTTATTAAAACTGATGAATAGGACTTGAACTTTCTTGTTTTTATGAAGACTTAATTTAAGATTATTTCTAAGAAATACTTACTTAATAATCGAAAAAAAAACAAAATAGTTGGAAAATTCAATCTAGAAAAAATCACTAAATTGTATATTTAAAATAAGCAAGAAACTGTTTAACTAGTTGTTGATAACGCTTCCAAAATTGCTTCGGCTTGTCAAAGGTAAAAAAATAAATTTGTGTATGTATTAAAACCCCCAAATTTATTGCGAAAATGTATGTTTACAAACATACTTCTTTTCAAACAATCACTTACGAAATCATTGTTAATATGGGACGGATCACTCTGTTGTACTTATATCTTCCCTGTTTTTCAATAAGAAATAAATAAATAAACATATTAATATACAAACACAGAAGTGTCTTCTAAGCCAAAACGTGATTGATCTAAGCAAGCCGCTATTATTTGCGTTGAAAGAATTGTGAATACTTTTTTAATTTTACGATACTTCTTTACTTTAAAAAATATCATAAATTAAATAAATAAAATTTAAATAAAGCTACAATTTTAGTAACCATAAGGAATGTAAGTTTCAATGTTCATCGCTCAGGTTTTTAGTATTATTTAAAAATAAATAATGTTTTGTAAGTTATTCTTCTAATTTCTAAAAATAGTATGTAGTTGAGCAAAACAATTTGACAGTAAAATGTATTTTCGAAAATACCTAAGATGACCGCATATTTCACTTTTACAATGGGTTATTGTTTAAAGATTTAAACAAATTCCTTTTAGGAAATAAAAATATTATTTTATGTCAGATTTGCAAGTTTCCAGCAGATTGACTGTTTTAAGGTAAAGTTTTGCATTTTTAAATATATTGTTGTGGAAAGACGATGGCATTTTCCTTTAATTTGTTCCAAACTTGTGAATTTTAATAGTCATCACCATGACTAAATGTTTTAGTTTCTTAAACGCAAATCTTTAAAGTCCAAGGGAACGAATATTTTTGTTTCGACGAAAAATTCAGAATTTAATTCATAGGAAATTAATGTAAAGTAAGTATTAAAGCATCAAATAGAAGAGGATTAATTGAATAATTAGTATTAAAACTACTAATTTTCAGTTCTAAATAAAATCACTCAAAAAATTTTGATAGGTAAATTTGAAAAACTTAGTAGCTTGCAAAAGCAGTGTATGCCTTTTGGATTTTTCTATATTTCGTTGAAAATTTTGAATGTTTTACTGCAATTTAAGGGATGCAACATCACAAGCGGCGGCGGTCACATTTCTTCGCACCCAGTTTATTGACACTGAATGATTCAAAAAACCCACTGACTTTGGTCTATATTTAGATCGAATTCTAAACAAATTAGTTTTTAACAGTGAAAAGTCAATTAGTCGTTAGGTTTAAAGGAAAAGAAACACGCTTTTTCTGTGGAGCAGGTAAGTATCGCATCCTGCAAGCTTGAAAATTTAACTTCAGAAATGTTTAAATAATTATTAAGATGTTAAAGAGAAAAAACGAGGTGAATTTCAGGATTTCTCAATAATTAACCTGAAGAGGCAAGTTCAGATGTTAAAAGGAAATTCTGCAAACTGCAAACATTTGAGTCAATTGAATCGATTTAAAATACGGGTGTAAAAGTACAAAGTTGATTTGACCAAAAAATTTCTGTTCTTCGTTAATGCAAAACATTTCAAATTTATATTTAAACATGCTTTCTTACAATGATCCCTTTGGAATTCGAAATTAAGATTAGGTTAAAAACAAAAATCAATTATAATTTTTGGGCTTAGAAAACTGTAATCGTAAATCTGCAACTGAAAACTCAAATTTTGTACGTCGCACTTTTATTTCAAATTTGAAGCCTTCAACTGATCCTTTGAAAATCTGAGATTCGTTATCTTAAATCCACAATTTAATCTTACTTTTGATTTGCTGATCCTTAAGGAACCCCCATATTCCGTTCGTTTTTGATTTAACACTTCATTTTATTTGATTTGTTGGAAGCAGTTTGACATTAAACTACGGAAATAAACCTTGATAGCAATTGTTTAACTTCACGATTAACAATACCTGTGTATAGTTTCAAAAAGATCATTTGAAGTTTACAAAAGCTGCCCCTGCGATTTCTGTGGTTTTAATATTATTTTGTTTACAATCTAAAACCATTCTTTGCAGAGCCAATTTACAAGAATACAACTTTCTAAATCGAGGTTGATAATCTGTATTTATATTATTTGCACTTGGGGCATTTTTCCAAAATTAGTAACATATTCATGGATCACAGGTCTACGAGTACATAACTACATATGCGTTTCTTAAAACTGTATTTGTTATTTGTTATGATTTCAGAAAAACTTTTTTCGATTAAGGAATTATTAACAACTTCCTATAACTTCAAATCCTAACCTAAATTTGCATCTACACTGCTTTTCTTATTTGCAATACCTACATTTTACAGTTCCTTTCAGATCTTTTAGTTCTAATGTTGCGAAATTTTCAATGTTACATTCATACTTCGAAATTTTCTGTAAAGTCCTTAGATAATCCTTATTTACAATTTTATTTTTATCATTTAAAATAATTTGAATAGTATCAATAAAATTGAAATTATTTGCTATTTCTTTATGAACATCTATTTGTTAAGTTTCTAAATATTCTTATTTAATCCAACAACAGCTTGTTCTAGAATTTTTGTATATCATATTTATTTTCACGGCATCTTCGGGAATTGCAGATTGCACATCACGCATTTTATCCTTTAGGTAGTAGAAGAAATAAAAAGTAATCGGAGGGTGCCAGGTCATGACTGTAAGATCACATGATGGATGATTTAGTAATTTTAGCCCGGAAGCCTCTAAAAATTCTTTTGTTCGATATGACTTGAAGAATTATCGTGGTCAGAACAATCTCACTTCTTGAACGCCGTAAATGAGCTTTTTGAATAACGTCTAGCAGGCATACTGATGTTATGTACCATCCATTATACAACACAAGAGTATGTAATTAAATATTACAGTTAGTGATGGCTTATGCACAAAATAGATATAGCAAACATCAGTTTATTTCAAATTGTGGTATCAATTTTATTTCATGATTTGTAATGTTCAAAAACAAAAGTTCTAATTTTTTCGGTTACAGTGGTGCAGAAGATAGCAATGTTGCAAGACAAAGGCATCAGTTTCTATCCTGCCCGAGATTGCTAACAATTTTTGTGGAAAAAACTAGGGTTATGCCCTCTTTTGGTTTTACAATAATTTTCAGGGGGCCCAATTTAAATAGAAAGAGAATGTATCTCATTGAAGCAACTTATCGTTTACTTTTAACGTAATTTCTAACAATTTTCCGAAATGCAAATGACTCTATGGTATTCACTTAAACTAAAATACGTATCAAATAAATAAATATTTCCTAAAGGATAATTTAATATAGGTAAGTAATTTCTACATTCTAAATATCGACTCGGAAAAAATGCCGAAAGTAAGAGACAAATGAAAAACAGAAAATGCCCCGTAGAAGATCGCATAACAAGTGAGATGTTGAAGAAACTGGGTGGTGATGCTCTCTAAAAAGCAATGAAGACACTCATAAATAAATGTTTATTTGAGGGGAAAATACCGAGTAGTTGGAGAAATGCTGAAGTCATCTTGCTCTTCGAAAAGGGAGATATAACAAATATAAAGAATTATAATCCAATCAGTTTGCTTTCCTACCTTTACAAATTGCTCTCCAGAATAATCAGAAATAGAATAACGCAGAAACTAGGCCGGTTTTCGATATGGGACAATCAATGGATCATCTTCCAACCATTGATTAAAAAAGCCACGGAATATAAAGTGCCCATGCATCTAGCGTTTGTCGATTACCATAATAAGGCTTTTGACACAGAGGAAAAATGGTCAATCTTAACAGCACTGGACAGTTCTCTTGCAGATTTCAGATAGTCAACGATTATCAAAGACATACATAATAATCCATCTATTCATGTGAAGATCGATGAAAATTTAACAACAGATAAGATTAAACTAGAAACAGGAGGGCGACACCATGTCTCCAAAACTCTTTACATTGGCCCTAGAAGATGTATTTAAACTAGATTCGGTGAATTTTTGAATTAATATTAATGAATGTCATCTAAATCAACTTCGTTTTGCCGATGACGTTGTCCTCATTAGTAAAAATTTCGAAGAACTAAAATCTATGCTTGAACAACTAACACGGCACCATGTCACATTGGCCACTCTAGGTAAGGAGAACCAATAGGCAGAAATTAAGAGAAGAATAGCTGTAATCTAGGCGACATTTGGTAAGCTGAATCATATATTAAAGAACAAAGATATCCATATTAACTTAAAAGAAACAGTATATGATAGCTGCATTCTTTCAATTACAACGTATGGGTTGGAGACAATGGCCTTTAGACACAAAACAGCCGAACAACTGAAAGTGACCTAAAGATCAATAGAAAGAACAATGCTAAGAAACAACGTAATAAGACAGAAAACGAAGGTAACCGATTTGATGGAAAGAGTGGCCCGTCTGAAATGGCAATAGTTAGGGCACATGGCCAAACAGGATACAGACCGATGGACAATCAGAATCTTAAGGTGGAGAGACCCAGAGAAACTAAGAGAGAACGTTGGAAGATCCCAAAGAAGTTGGGCCGACGACATTAAAAAACAAATATCCGACAGAGATTGGATTCAAAAAGCACAAAATAGATCGACATCGAAAAGCATTGGAGAGGCCTATGTCCAGGAGTGGACCGGTAGGGGCTGGGGAAGAAATATTTGAATAAAAGTAAAATATCAAAATAACCAAATAATCTAATGCTCTTAGTTACTTACTATAATACAGGTAATCCTTGTTTCATAAAGCAAACACTGTCCCTAAGTTACGTATGCCACCCTGTATAATAATAATTAACTTGAAACGTACTCGTAAAGTTGGATACGACTCAAAATTCATAACAATTTTTTTTTAAACTGTATTTTAAGTAGACCAGATTGTCTATTATATACTAAACAAATTTGATTGTGAAATAAAATAAACGTCAAAGTAAATGCAGTCTCATGTCAGCCTCTCTTATTTTAAATAAGAATAAGTTGATTATAGTAAAGAAGATCTTCGGTGTTTCCGCCAACATTGTTAAACTAAATCGTATGGAAGTATCATACTTTGCGTACTTTAGAATTTATACACCTCTTTTAATCATTGAAACTAAAAGTTGATACTAAAAACATTTAAATATTCATGCCCAAAACTTTGAATATATGGATTTAGGTATTGTTAAAATAATCTGAAATATGTGCCTTCTTCTTCCTGTTATGGGGTTAATTTTAAATTAATAATTTCAAATTGTTGAACAAAAAACACTCTTTGGGTGAATATTTTAAATTATTGTTCTTAAAACTGATATCAATTTCGCGTTGAAGTATATGAATTTAAGAATTTTAATGTCAATCCTACATTTACGTATTAATTTGGGTTAAAACCAAAATTTGTATTTTAGTTAAATCATTTTCATTTAATCTCAGGCTTGACATTGAAGATCGTATTCGTGTGCCTGTATTTCAAACATTTAATCCTAAAATGTATATAGATTTTAAACATTCGAGGCTCTAATGTGGGAGTTAAATTTCATTTCCTGCAGTTAAAACCTCGTCCCATGTAGATATTTTAAATTATTCGTTTTATTTTTTTTGTTTTAATTTAATATTTGAATTCGAGGAATTTCGAAGCTTGAAACCGAAATTTGGATTTAAAGTTAAACACCTGAAATAAATTTAAAGTAAATATTGAAGCTTTAAAGAGGGGGGTTAATTAATATTCAAAAAAAATTTAACTGCGTTTAATGAAATTAGAGTAAGCAAACTAATAATGGATTACATTGAGAAATTTCAGTACTAAGTAAAACTTACTTTGCTTATTGCAAAAACAGTGTCTGCTTTTTGATTCTTCTACATTTTGCTGCGATTTAAGGGCTGTTTTACAACACACGAGAGTTGGAAAATTTCAAATAATTACAAAACTTTGGCAAAATATTCCTTTAAATTTTTCATAGTCTTTTCTGAGAAGAAATTCTAGATTGATTAAATATATAAATGTTTAAAGCGTTTACTATAAATTGGAAGATATCAGTTATTTAAATTATCAGCATCAAGCGTGAGTTTTTATATTTCTAACCAAATCACTGATGCAGAAAGCCCTTGATTTATTCTGACTTAAAAGGTAGGTTTGCAGTTTAAAGCAGCTAAATGGCCCAAAATCCGATCTCATAATCAATTTAAAAGAAAGTTTGCCAACTTTAGCTATCACAAGTAAGTTGTTATTTTGTTTCGCTAAAATCTGAAAGAATGGCCTAATACTTAATAAAAAATTCTTTGCTTTGCAGTTTGATTTTGGTTATCACTTCGAAATTAGTTGATATGTTGATAATATAAAAAGAATGTGTGTAACTGAACGTCACAGGCTGTATTTATTTTAATAATATTCTCAATAAATATACATCATACGTGCTCACTGATACACATTCAAATATACATCTACGCTATAATACAACCAAATAATGTATTTACAGGGCACACAATTTTGCTGGGCAACACCAGATTGCATAGCAGAGATCGCACGACAAACATTTCATAAATGCATATTTTTTTGTTGTAAATTTACACTAAATCGAAAAAATTAGGAATGAAAAACAACATAGGAACATAAAACTCTTAACAAACGATACGTATATTTGTAGAATAATAAAACATATAAATCTAAAAATCGTCCAAGTAATATATAATAAAAACACAAAAATTATTTTTAATATTATCACATTTAATTTATATTGAAAAAAATGTCAGCTGCCAGGAATTTTTACGTCTATCCAGCATTGAACACTGCATTTATTCGCACAATTATCAGTCTTAATTTATTTACATGAAAACAACCCTCAGTATTTCTGCCCGACGCAATCCTGCTGGTGATGGTAGTACGAAGAGGCGGATGGTCGGTAATTCGGTGGGCTCGGAGAAACACCCGTGTGTCGAAAACTAGCAAGTTGACAACTCGGGGGTACGTTCTCGAAGATGATGTCCCGATATCCAGCCGTTACCGTCGAATCCGGGGACGTTTCCGGACTGTACCATGGGCTGTTGTAGCGTGGGGTTGCCTCCTCGGGGATGCTGTACTGCTGCGGGGTAGCGCTTGGACAATAAGAATACATTCCACCAGACGAATGTAATCTTGGACTCGCGTAACTGTGAGCTTGATCGCGACTCGTCATCAAACTATCGACGCTAAATGCGGCCGTCGAATCCATGGCCTGAAGGGATGCGGTAACGTCGCTGATAACGTGGTCCTGGTGGACGATTACGGATTTGCTTTCTTGGTACTTACTCATGCAGTGACTTATCTCGGTATTGGGTTCTCTTTTCAGTTTACATTCCAGCTTTGGTTTCGTGATTTCTAGCGGTTTCTCGTCGCGTTTGGGAACTGCCGTCGTCGAATCGCTTTGTATTTGTTGCTGACGTTTTACGGCCTCTTCTTTTTCTCGCAGGGCGTCTTTCTTTTTAAACCGTCGGCGACGTCGCAAATACGATCCGTTATCGAACATATTGTAAGAATCGGGATCCAACGTCCAATAACTACCCTTACCGGGTTTCTTATCGTCACGGGGCACTTTCACGAAGCATTCGTTGAGGCTTAGGTTGTGCCTGATCGAATTCTGCCAGCCCTGCTTGTTGTCCCTGTAGTAAGGAAATCGTTCCATTATGAACTGGTAAATGCCGTTGAGGGTGATCTTCTTTTCGGCTGCGTTCTGGATCGCCATGGCGATGAGGGCGATGTAGGAATAGGGTGGTTTTACCATGTCCTTGGGGGACGTGAGCTGGTGCTGCTGATGGGGCCATGTCGCGTATCCGTACCGTGAATATTGTTCGTAGGGATAAGGACCGGCACCGGCGGCGACCGTAGCTGAATATCCACCGGTGGCGGCTGCGTGTCTGTAATAAGCGTTCTGGTGCTCCCCGAAGATGGTGTGCATATCTGCGGATGCACTGTTAAATCCACAAAACGGACGAATCCTGTCCGAATGAATGAAATCCACGGTTCCGGAATTATAAAAATATACAAAGTATTTTCGTTCAGCACCACTTGTTGGATAAACAAAGACCCAGCGTAAAAACAACAAACAACTCGAAGCCTCTCGTGCAGAATTGGAAAGTGTTACAAATTTTCTAAACGAAAACAGTTCTGTTAGTTCAGCAGTGTGTGTTTTGTGTTTTCAGTCCAATCAATCTCTAAAAACAAGTTTGCGTTCACTTAATATTATGATACACAACATAGGGCAGTTTACACAGAGATTAAGTAAAAACAGAGTATGTTGCTTCTTGCCGGGACACAATGTTACTAGTGAAAACAGATGGGGTCCACGGTTGCCGAATTAGTGCTCGGCTCGGAAAGGGGGCCCCCTGCGCAGGCCGTCGAGCGTCCGACACGCCCGTAAAACCGCCGCCAATCCTGGATTCGTCGATCCGCCTCTCCCGGATCAATCCAGCATCAACGGACGACCATCGCGGTGCCGCTTTGTTCGTCGATCGCGGTTTTGTCACCCCGCGCGTCAACACCCACGCCTACCGACGCCGCCGCGGATTTTTTTCTCACGCGACTACAACGGAAATGGAGGAAAGTCGAAAAAGCCCCCTTCAAAACTGCGGGGACCTCGTGCCACCGGCACCGGAATTTAATATTACCATTCCCAAATCAAATTCCAGCCCTCGAAAAGAGATTATCATCAAAGAGCAACGGCCTCTAGTTTATTTTTGCGTGAGATGAAACCAACACAAATATATGTTAGTGTTGTATACCTTGGCAGGGCTACGGAATCCCGACGAGGACGGACGCGCGCCAGAGAAAACAATGTCGGCATTCACATAAACCACCTCGGTGATGTTAGTAGTTCAGTTCGCGGTTACCGAAACACAAGTGCGAACAAGTATCCCCCAGAACACCTTCTTATCGTCCACGGTCTCTGCAACACGTGTTCGAGGGTTAAGCAGATTACGGACGGACGTTCAGTGAAAAAGTTACAAAACATTCCCACGCATTCAACTGACAAAACGAAAAGGCAAAAGCTGAAAAGTATTAACGGATTTAAAAGTCACTCCTTCGGGTCTACCACAAATAACTCTCTGTAAGTAAACAATTACGTTCATTATGGGCATTTATCAGATTTTTCGAACGCGCTCCGAGACCCTAAAACTCTTGTCACAGGAAATAACTGCGCTGTCGGAACTTCTTTCGGCAGAAATACGAGGAAATCTCTTAATCCCTGGGCGTGCTTTATTATCATACTTCGACATACACCTGAATATATAGATAAATCAAATCGGAACGGGAAATAAGAATTCCGCTTCCTTTGGCGGCTCTTCGTATCTAAAACAATCGACTTCAAAGTATCAAAAGAGCGCAATCTAAATATATTGCAATTGCAATCATATGAAGTTCTTATATAAATATTGCAGTAACGTACGAATTGAAGATTACTAAAAATGTTATTAACAATTTCAGTGATAAATCTTTAAATAAAACAAACGAATTAGAAAAACGGAACCAACAATTTAACTTTGCACGTAGCAGCCGTATAAATGGAAAAATTCACACTATTAAGATTACTATTTACAATACAATACAACCACTGAAGTCCTGAAGTGTCTGTAGATTTTCAAAATAAATTAGGTAATAAAAGCAGCAGAGCTAGTATTTCTAACTTCTAAGAATACTTACTTATTTTCAGTTGTTTGTATTATAACTGCGGACTTTTGACTTTCACAAATTTCTGATTATACTCCAATCATGAAAGATCCTTTTTTACTTTTTCGACAGTTTTAAATAGAATAAGAAGAATTCAAAAATAAGGTTTAAAATTAAAATAAAAAAAATTGAAGTTACCTAACTAGATTCTTAAATTAGAATTTCATTTTCGATTGCGAATAAGTGCAAAGAAAATATCAAACATTTTGAAATCTTGTGAATTCTGAAATGTTGAAATCTTTACAAAATCTGAAAAACAAGGTTTAAAATCTGAATTATAAATTTGAAATCAGTTATGGGCTCTGAGATTAGAATGTTGCTTTTGAATGGCATATTTCCAAAATCAAATAATAGAAATTAATTCTTAAAATTTGATGAAATTCAATCATGAAACCTAGAAGCTCTTAAACAAGTCCAAATTTTCCACTTTAATTGCGAAATTCTTTTCGATAGTTTGAACAATTTCATTAAAATCTAAATTAAATTGCCGAATACAAATGGATTTTTGGAATTATGTATTTCGCTTTGAAAATTGCAAGAAAAAATTTCAGAACTATAAAAACATCATTAACAATAATAAAATTGGAGTTAAAATTTGTAAATCAATTCGACTCCTGAAAACTACAAAAGAAAACCGTAACAAGTTTGAAACCAAACTCTTGCTGTTAAATTAGTAATATTTGTAACTATTGGAATCTACCTACTTATGAAGTATTTGAAAAATAAAATTTAAAATCTGAAGTACAATTTTGAAAATAAATGAGGATTTTGTAATTGACATTGCGCTTTAAAATATGACTCAAAAAAAAAATTGAAGTAATATTTGAAATCTGGATTAAGAATTTTATATCAGTTGAGGATTCTGGGGTTTGAATGTCGCTTTTGAACGACCTTTGGCCCTTGAAAATTACAATAAAAAAACCGTAGAACTACTTATAAAAAGAATAAAAATAATAAAATCTGGATTGAAGATTTTAAATTAATTGTGGATTCTAGGATTTGAATCTTTAATATTCGACTCTTGAAAACTGCAAAAGAAGAGCACAGAACTTCATTCAAATTTAATTTTAAAGAATGTTGAATGTCTTTTTAGATTTTTGTGTTACTTATTTAGATTTACATCCAAACCTTGAGCTTTTCTTCTTAAAATAGTTATTTAATTTATACAATCAAACAGGAAAATTCAATTTTATATTTGAATTATGAAATCAATCAATCATCAATTAACCCTAAATTTTCCAATTAACGCAAATTATTTTTAATATTTTAAACAATTTCAAGAGTATGATACTCTTACCTTTAAAATTGGTAAAGATTTGAAAAAGAAACATTAAATTGTCTAATAGAAATTGGCTCTTTGGGATTAGATTTTCAATATTAAATATCAATATTCAACTCTTGATTGGATTAAAAACTGGGATCAGAAATATTAACATTCGGCCCTTCAAAACAAAATATAGAAGTAAATTCTTCGAATTTTATTTTTAGGATTACTAAAACTATTTCCATGTTTTTTTGCATTAGAAATGTTTCATTCAAAATTTGAACTTTAGTCATTAAATTATTGATAATGAATTTGCACAATCGAATGGGAAATATGGAATTTATATTTTGATAGGTACCTATTAGCCATTAAATAAATCCCAATAGTTCGATTCATTTCTAATGTAGAAAGGCAACAAAAAATCTTCTCGTAATTTTGAACAGTTTTAAAAATAATACTCATAACTTTGGAGATCTTTAAAGAGTTTGAGAGATAATTTGAAATCAGTTCTAGATTCTGGGACTATAATTTTGTTTTTCACTGTTAACAGTGAGCTCTTGAGGATTGTAAAATAAAACTACAGAAATTAATTTTTCGAATTTGATTTTTAAGGATTCTAAAAACATTTTCAAATTTTTTATTATTCAGGTTTGAATCCAAGCTTTGGATATTTTGTTGTTAAATTAGTTAATTTTTTTTTAATATTCTAAACAATTTGAAGAGTAAAACTTTTGGAATCTATGAAGAATCTGAAAAATAAAGTATGAAATCTGAATTAAATTTTCGAAAACAAATGGCGTTTCTAGGATTATTAGCAAGAAAAACCTTCAGAACTATAAAAAATCCTTAAAAAACGTGGATTAAAAATATTAAAGAAATTGTGGATTCTAAGATTTGAATTTCGCTTTTGAATTTCGACATTCGACACTTGAAAACAAAAAATAGAAATTATTTCTTCGAATTTGATTTTTAAAATTGCGAAGAATATTTACAAATTTCAGCGTTGTACCTGGAATTTAACAGTTAAGTTAATTATAGTGAACTAATACAATCAAACAAGAAAAGTGGAAATTCAAATATGAATTATGAAAACTTCCACTTCTTAAGAAAATTCGAATTTTTCAATTGTATTGCAATGGCGGCAGTTCATAAAAATGCTTTTCAAGGTTTTCAACAATTTTAAGCGTAATCGTAATGTATAACTCGTGAAGTCTTTGAATAATTTGAAAAATCTGTATCCGGAAAGTTTGAAATCAGTTGTACATTCTAAATTTAGAATTTCGCCTCGGAGTCTTGAAAATCTCAAAAGAAGAAACGAATCCTTTAAATTTAATTGTTAAGCTTACTACGAACATTTGAATTTTTGTTATTAAATCAATTCGTGGGAATTTGAACAATCAAACAGCAAACGTGAAATTTCAAATCTAAAATCCAGTTCGCCAATAATTATAGTGCAGTGGCGGAAGACCATAATTCAATGAATATTCTTAGTAACCTTAACGATAAAATAATACACAATAAAATAACATAAATAATGCTTCAAATCAGATTTTTAAAAACGCTAAGAACATTTTTTTCAGTTATTTCTATTTTAAATGTTTGAATTCAAAATTCTGACTCTTGTTGTTAAATTAACTAAAAGAATTTACAGAATCAAACTGCAAATGAGAATTTTGAAATCTATAAGTTGTTAATTACGAATTTAAGTGCAATGGTCAGAACAACAATTCTTTTTTGTTTCAGTATTTCAAACAAAGAGTAATATTTTTGAAATCTTTAGGGATAAGAGAAACACGCTTTAAAATCACAATTAAAACTTTAACATCAATTATGGATTCTGGGATTAGAATTTCGCTTTTGAATGTGGACATTCAGCTCCCGAAAACAAAATCATGAAATAAATTCTTCAAATTTGCCTAAATAAACTAGAAAATTCAGATCTGAATTTGGAAACCTATTAGTTGTTAATCAAGTCCAAATGTTTCAATGGCGGAAGGTAACACTTTTTTAAAAATATTTTTAACAATTTGAAAAAGGATTAAAACTTTGCTGAATCTGAAAAAGAAGGTTTAAAATCTGAATTATAATTTTTAAATAAATTATGGACTTTGAGATCAGCATTTCACTTTTGCAGGCATATTTCCAAAATAAAATAAAGGGATTTGGAAGTTCTCGCATTTTTGTAATATTTAGGTTTGAATCCAAGCTTCTTGTTAAATTTGTTACATAATCAAATACAACAAATGATAGTTCAGAATGAATAAGAAATCAAGCTATCGTTAATTAAGTGTAAATTTTCCAATTAAATTGCGAAATTTTTTTCAGTATTTTAAACAATTTTCAGACTAACCTAATACCTATCAAAAAATTAGAAAGAATTTTAAAAACCGAATTAATAATGTTCGAAAATAAATTGAACTTCTGGGATTAAGAGTCTGATTTTGAATGTCAATATTCGACTCTTGAAAACCGAAAAAGAAAGAGACTGAACTTCATTCAATGTTGATTTTAAAGAATGCTGAGAATATTTTCTGATTTTTGATTTATTATCTGAGCTTTGAGCTTTCTTTGTTAAGTTAATTATAAAAAATTTGAACATTCAAACAAGAAAATTAGATATGAATTATGAAATCAATCTAAAGTCTAAATTTTCCAAGAAAAAGGGCAAAATCCTTTTTAATAATTTAATTTCAAGAATAATAACTACTCATATCTTTGAAATTTATAAAGACAACTGGAGGTGTCTGGCATTAGAATTTCCCTTTTGAATGTCATTATCTAACTCTTGAAAACTGCCAGAAAAAAACGTCAGAATTATAAAATAGTCATTAAAAAAATTAAAAATTGTAAAATCTGGATCATCATTAAATCAATTGTAGGTTCTAAGATTTGAATTTCTTTTTTGAATGTAGACACTTGGTTCTTAAAAACAAAAAAATGGAAAGTGATTCTTTAAATTCGGTTTTTAAGATTGCTAAGAACATTTTTGAATTAAACAAGTTTCAATCTAAACTTAAAACTTTTGTTGTTAAATCGGTTACAAAGAATTTACACAATCAAATTGGAAAACTGAAATTTTAAATGTGAATTATGAAAACAATCAGTTATTCATTAAGTCAAAATGTCAAAATGTTCAAATTAAGTTGCATTTTTTTAAGTATTTTAAACAATTTTAAAAGTAATATTTTTGAAAACCAATGTGGAGTGTGGACTTAGAATTTTGCTTTAGAATGTCAGTAAGTATTTGTCTCTCGAAAATTACAAAATAAAATAATAGAAATAATGTTTCAAATCGGACCAAGAATAATTTTTGCCGTTATTATTATATATTATAAATACTTAAATTCACAATTGAATTTACAGAGTCAAATTGCAAGTGTGAAATTTCGAATCTGAATTTTGAAATCTGTAACCTGTTAATTAAGTTCTTTTTCCAATTTAATTGCAATGGCGCAAGGCAACAATTGCTAAAAATATTTTAAAATCTTGTTGTAACTATTCGATTTCAAAATTCACACAAACAAGATGAATGCAATTTCAAATCTAAATTTTGCGGTTAAATTGTAATGGCGAAATATAACCAAAAATCTTTCCTAAATTTGAAACAATTTTAAGAGTAGCACTCATTGCAAAGTACAAGAGACATGGTTTAAAATCTGAATTAGAAAACTGAAATTGATTCCGGATTCTGGAATTTAAACTTCGTTTTTGAATTCGGCGTTTGAAAATAAAGTAATAGAAATTAATCCTTCAAGTTTGTTTTTTAAGAATGCTTAGAAAATGTTCAGATTTTTCTATTATAAATTTTAGTATCCAAAATTTTTGTAAATCTGAATTACCAAAACAGTCGCAAACTAAGTCTAAGCTTTCAAATCAATTTTCAAAACTCTTTTAAACAATTTTAGTCTATGAAGAAGTTGAAGAATGTATAGTTTAAAGCAAATTGAGATTCTGTGATTAGAATTTCGCTTTCGAATGCCAATATTCGACTCTCGAAAAGAAAAACAGTAGAACCGTAAAACATCATTAAAAAAGGATCTCTAAAATCTAGCTAAATTAAGAATTTGAAATCAATTATGAATGAATGAATTTTTATAAATTGCGAAAGAAATAATAGAAAGTACATAGTCATTCGAGTTTGATTTTCAATGTTACTAAGAATATTTTTTCCTGGTGTTTATATTATAAATGCTAGAATCAAAAATTTGGACTTTAATTGTTAAATCAATTTAAACAATCACACAGGGAAAGTAACATTTTAAATAGGAATTACCTATGAAGCCAACTAGTCGTTATAATTAAGCCCAAATTTTCCAATTAAATCACAAAATTCTGTTTAGTATTTTAAACAACTTTTGAAATTGATAAAAAATTTGGGAAAGAATGTTTAAAAGCTGAATTAAATTTTTGAAATTCAATTGGGAATCTAGAATTTTTGGAGTATTAATATTCGACTGTTGAAAACTACAAAAGAAAATTAGAGAACCATACAAAATTGTTTAAAAAATTATAGATAATCTCTAAAACCTATATTAAAAAAATTGAAACCAATATTATTGTCGATGCTAAAATTAGAATTAGCATCTAAATGGTCTTTTAAAAATTACAAAAGACATTACTAAGAATATTTTCTGGTTTTTACGTTATAAATGTTTAAATCCCAAATATAATTTATACAATTAAATTGTAAAGACGAGCTTTCAAATTAATTGTTAATTAAATTTCAATATTCAGTATGATAAGCACAACTGTAGAAGTCTTTGGCGAATTTGGAATAGAGTTTAAAATCCGAATAAAAAATTTGAAACCACTTAGAATTTCGCTGTTAGACCGGAATATTCAAGCCTGGAAAACTAGCAAAAGAAAATAATAAATTTGAGTTTTAAAATTCAAAGCCTAACGTAAACAAATCAAAATTTAAGCTTTAATAATTCTTAAATCCTATAAAGAATTTCAAGGAATTTGTTTTGGATTCCAAAAGTTTGGTTCTCACGAGTATGAAGGCCATTTATGGAACCTCTTATCTTTTTATCAATTTTCCAGAGAAGAAAAATGTTACTAAACAACCTGAGCTCCACCGCCATTGTGGGAAAATACTTACTTAATCAGTATGTTTCCCCATTCGTTGAGCTTATCTAATCTTAGTAGTGGGTATGACTAGACAATAACGCAAATGATTCCTAGAACGCATTCACTTAGACAACAGGGACAAAGAGAAAGTGGCAAAGTGCATTCATTATTATGATAATTATTTAACCAATAGTTTAGGTTAAAGTCACAGCATTACATTTTTTTTTAGTTTTATACTGCCCCATTAACTAAGGTGCTTGACAGTACAATTTGTTTAAATAATTATAAATAAAAGAAGCCAGAAGCATCCGCGCTTGTAGTAAATAAACAACACGAAAAATGTTGTAATCCTTAACTTATTAACGTATTAAAAACGTCCTTGCAAAATTAAGCCATTTGATATGTCTTCTTCAGATCTACATATAAAAACCAGGAGAGTCTCCAAATTTCTTTCTCTCCGCTTTTCTAGGAATTGTCTTATTGAGAATGTATTGTCAATGTATGATCTTCCTGCCTCAAATCCACTTTACTCTTAAATTCGGCTTATGTCTTTTTCAATCCTACGTTTCAATATTCGACTATACAACCTCCGTCATTGAGCTGGTTATACTAATTCCTCTATAATTTCATCTGTCTTGTATGTTTTCTTTGTTATATATGGAATTGATAAAAGAAATCTTCTGGTAGCTCTTCTCGCTCTTTCAACAGATTATTGAAAAGGTTTACTAATACCTCAAAAAGAATACTTGATTCATATTTTACCAGTTGAATGAGGATGCCTCCCGGTCGTGCAGACTTGCCATTTGTCATTTCTAATGCTGCCTTTTTCACTTCCTCTGGAGAGGTCTCTTAATTTAGATACACCATTAAAAGTAAGTATGCATAAATAAAGATATTTGTTTTTAATATGTCTAGATGAAATTATTAAATAAGCCATAACACTACCTTGGCTGGTTCAGGCCACTGATTCCGCAACACTTTGCTGATTTTATAAAAAATCAAAATAATAAAAAATAATAAGTAAAAAAAAAAACAAATAATAATTCGTAAGGCTGAGGGAAAAATTACGATCAATAAAAGTCTAAAAATAATGAAAACAATGGTAGGAGCATTTCTAAGGAATATTCAATATAACAAAAAAAGTTGCTGTAGAAAAATATCACGAATAGTTCAAATATAGGAAACCAGAAAGAGAGACGAATAATAACCATGGAAGAAATAAAAGTGGCATTTGAAACGTTAAAAAATGGTGAAATGTTTAAACATACGGGAACAGAAGGAAAAGAACTATTTCTAGAAACACCAAAAGAGTATAGCCCCGGTCCATAAGAAGATTGACATATATGACTCGTATTGTCGAGGTAGCAGTAAAGACATACGAGGAAGTTTTAGAAAAGAGGTCACAAACAACAAAGGAGCAAAGACTGGAAGAACTACAAAGCGGTTTTAGGAAAGCCAGAGGCACATATAGCATATAGACCACGTTCTTACCTTAAAACAAATAATAAAAAAAAGTAGAACCGAACAAATTCAAAACATTCTTTATAGTTATTTACAGACTTGAGAAAAACCTTTAGATTGAGTAAGAAAGAAACAAATCTGGAAGATCTTTAAAGAAAGAACCATAAGAATATTTATTAAAACAATACGAAGCTAATAAGTATATAAGTAGTTAATACAAATTATGTGGTAACGCAATATATGGATGACATAATGAGAACGTGTAACTTAAAAGTACAGAAACTTCTTTAGGGTTGCTACAATCTGCAATTAGGGCTGGAACCAAAAAAGGCAATGTAAGAAAATCTAAATGTATAATATGAAGATTAACACCAGAAGACGAAAGTGCTGATGACAGCATAACAACAAGAGAAACTAAATGTCCAAATAGAGGGAAAACAAATCAAGCAAGTTAGGAAATTTAAATATCTGCCAGTGACAACAGAAAATGGTGGAAGACAAGATGTGGATATCAACGAACGATAAAAAAACTATTAAGACATTACAGGATGCGACACAATTTTATTAAGAAAAAAGTAACGTAGAAGGAAACCAAATTAGCAGTATAATGGGGCAATGAAACCTGGGCCTTACAAGAAGAATTAAAAATAAAATTCAAGCACTAGGCATGAAATACCTCAGAGATGTTAAAGGAATAGCCAGACTAAATGAAATACGTTAATACAACTGTTCGAGAAGAACATTTTAAAATTCATACAAGAAATTCTTTATAAATATTTTTAATGTCTAATTTAGGAAATACAATTTGAGCCCCAAATTTAAAACAAATTGTAAGTCATAGTCAAGAGAGATCGTTAAACGCGCCAATTTTTAACAGCAAATTGGTCAAAATCGGATGTGTTTCAACGAGTTTAAGTAATAAATAAATAATCCTTTAAAACGTTTCTCCAGAGGAGTGAATCCCTACAAATTTACAAATTTCAAAAATTTCAGATCATCAACATTAACTCAAAAGGGTTATAGCTTTGTCTCCTACAGAAGAAACACCGTCGAAAGTTTGTGGTTAAAAAAATGACATCCTGACTGATGCACGAAGGTTTTGAAAGTTTCACACGGTGTATTAGCACGAATTTTTCCAGAGTACGTCATAGTATTTTAAAACTACTTTTAATACATTTTAATCCAGTAAAACAATATCTATTGTTTTTTTGGGCCAAACTAGATAAATATTCACGACCTTGTACAGTTCTCCCAATGAATCATTTTCCTTACTTTGTATAAAATACGTATTATTTTTAGGCTTATAATTTTTGAAAAATTCTACACAAAATGCCTAATTGCCTCGTCAAAGTTATGGTTTACCTACAAATTTAGCTAGACGAAGGCTTTACTCTTACAACTAATATAAATCAAATTTCTTTAGGTCTTCCGTTCAAATTAAGTGTAGTGGTTTGTAAATTTTTTTTAAAGACTTAGCTGAAAGTTATTTCGCGTGCTAAGTAAATTTTAAGCAGGTACGGATTTAAATTTATTTAAAAAATATTCCCCTTGAAACTGCAATCCTTATTTGGGCAAATTTTTATTTTTAAACGCAGGGATGCTTGATTATTCATTAATTAAATAATGTTAACAATATTTTGAAATTACTAAGCATAAAATGTTTACTAACCAAATTATTGTAAACTGTGCTGTAGTAAAACATTAAACCGTTGATTGAAGGAATTAATTCAAACGATTCAACCAACAAAAAAATATTGTCGTTCAGAACGAGACAATGAAGCTTATATATAAATAATTTAACAATATTGTAGTGTAAATTGTAAACAAATTTTGATTACGTGATGAGATTATAGGTAATTCATTAGAAGTGATTTGCATTCTTTACAGTGTATTCATTGTTGAGTCAGTTTTTTCAAAGAATTTAAAAAAGGGTTAGATAATTTAAAAAATAAAATAGTCTAAGCGATTACGTTGATCATCATAAATTCACAGTAATTTCAAGGAAGGTTATTCGTATTGCGTCACCAAAATTTGAATACCTGCGCATATATAGTTACGCAAATTTAGATAATTAAAGTAACCATGATGTGCTATGACGACGAACTAACTATGTAAATTGTAATGAAATAATTTTCGAAATATAAAATCATACTTTTTGTAATTTATACCTGAAACGGCGTTTTGAGTTACTTTTTGATCAGATTTGAATAATTATACAGTCCTAAGTTTGTTGATGTTGACGATAATTCTAATCCAATATTAAACATTTTTCGATTTTTGGATTCTACGATTAACTCCAAGAAGCTTTTGTCGGAATAATTTTTTTAGAAAACCCATTACAAGCATCATTTAAACTGAATCTAAGCCCCTAAAGGCCCTAAATCCCAAGTTAAGAAATTCTTCCCCGCGTACCAATTAACCAATTAGTTAATACATTAACAAAGTGACAAACAAATAGCAACTTTGGATAATTCCTTGGTAATAGCCTGCTTAAATCCAAGAAGCTTTTGTTTGAACTTTTTTTTCACTTCTTTATGTTTTAAATAATATTTGGGGTTTCGGTAATTTCGATTAACCCAGTAGAACAATTTTTAGTAGTGTTTTTACGTATCAGTTTTAGATGAGACTAAAATGAATTATATGGAAATAAAATAAGAACGAACAGCTGTAATAGTTATTTACGCAGCCAAGGAGGTAAGCAAAATATACCCTGTCGAGCATGGAAAATTGCAGCAAACATGCGAGGCAGAATAAAAACAATAATTTTCCCCCACTAAATATTAGCTATAAAATTCAAATAATTCATGGCACAAGAATATGATATTAAATAGATAGATACAAGGGGTCGTTTTTATATTCCCGGAATAGAAAACAAAATAAACAACTACAGAACTAAGAAAAATTTATTTTTCAATATAACCCCTTCCCTTAACAATGCAGGTATTAGAACGTTTCAATAACAACTGCAAACCGTGATAAAAATATTCTTTTGTTTTTGTCTTAAAATGGCTCTCAACTGCTGCTATGAGTTCATTATCATGGGCAAATTTTCTTGCTCGGATGTCTCTTTGCAAATTTGGGAATAGAAAGTAGTCCGAGGGAGCCAAATCGGGCCTATAGGGCGGATGGTCCAGTTCTTCAAAGCCGCAACTGTCCGTAGCAGCCTTGACTGTTTTTGCCTTATGAACAGTCGCATTGTCGTGCAACAGCAGTATCCCCTTGCTTAGCTTTCCCCATCTGTTTTGTTTAATTGAATACCTTAAGCGTTGTACTAAGCCCGAATAGTATTTCCCATTTATTGTTTGGCCCTTTTTTAAGTAATCTATTAATAATATGCCCTCACAATCCCAAAAAATAGTGGCCCTTATTTTTCATGCTGATGCAGCGACCTTAAATTTTTAGGAGGGCTGAAACCACATCTAAACAATTTGGACCATTCATAAATGGTTGATGTGGAAGGACACAGGTCACCATACACGGCTCTCATTTCTTCAACTATTATTTGAGGACTTTATCCCTGTTTGGTGAGGAATTTTATAACCGAGCTAATACTCAACTTTATTCATTTTGACCTCTTAGCTTGACACGTCTTCAAAAACCAGAAGATAACTAAGCTATAAATTTGACCATTGTTTTATAAATTGTCATGCCTGGGTATGTTTTTACATCTTTGGTTGACGACTTCCATCGATTGCGGACTAGAATGTAGTCGATTTGGTTTTTTATTTTGCCGTCTGGTGACACCCAAGTGTACAGTCTTCGTTTATGATGTTGGAAGGAAGTATTTGTGATGAAAAGGTTATTTTCCGCGCAGAACTCAATAAGGTTTTCCCCTCGTTCATTTTTCTCACCAAGTCCGTGTTTGCCTATTGCGCCCCGTAGGTGGCTGTCTTCAGGTGCCGAGCCAAGTTTTACATTGAAATCTCCTATCACGTAAAGAAGTTCTCTGTTGGGGTATTTCTTTATTGTATCAGCTAGTTGGCCATAGTAGTCTTCTATTTCTGCTTCAGTGGCTTGTGAGGTCGGGGCGTAAAACTGTATTATATTTGTATTCACAGGTAGTGTATTTGTTTTTATTCTAATGATCCGATCATTGATTGCCTCTGAAGGCTTGATACTTTTATTGACGATAAATGCTACTCCGTTAATGGATTCAGTGTTGTTACCGGAGCAGATGATTAGGTTACCATTTGATGACGTGAAGTGTACAGATTTTTGCCACTTTGTTTCAGATATTCCTTAGCTAGGTGTTTGATAGCACCCTCGAGGATTTCGAGTTTGCCTGTTCTGTTAAGGCCTTTCACATTCCGTGTGCAGCCAGCAGCATATTTTCCGCGGAGACCCCAGCTGCTTATTTCTCCGTGGCCACTGTGGCCAGTACACATCTGCATCCCTGGAGCTGCAGCGCCGATTGGTAATCGGGTCGCCTAGCAAACTATGATCTATCATCTGCAGCATCTCATTCAAGGTTTTCTTGGGACTATGTATTCGCACGGTAGGGTTGATCCCGCTTCTTTTCGTGTGTGGATAGGATAAAATGGTTAGGGATAGGATTTAGGTTCTGACGTGTTCCGTCCCTGTATTGGGAGTGAGACGGTAACCGCGGCTCCCGTAGGCAAGGGCGCTTCCCTGAAGTAGGGCTACCTTTTATCAGGATCATAAAGGGATGCTTACACGCTACCTTATGGTGGTGGATGGTCTAACGAGTATAAAATAATTATTTGATCGACACTTGTTTTTAGAGTATCAAGCTTACATACGGTTTTCTTTTAGTACTTAGCGACTTGGTAGCTGTTTTTGTATTTTGCACAAATGTTATTTATATCAAGCATTTCTATTCTAAAATATTCCACGATCAAAAATACTTTTCGAAATCAATGACTGAAGTTTAAAAATCCCACACCGGTTTGATAAACAAACTACCTACGTTTTTAAAGAAGGTTAATGAATTTAGGTAATCTGCGTATAGAAAAATATGCTCCTCGGCAAGTATGTGAACCATTAACCTTTAGTTGAAATCCCTGTGGAACTGTATATATTTTTCTAAATTAAAAATTAACATTTTTAATTTTACCCTGGTATTTTGCCATCAGGTGCTGAAAATTAAGAGCTTACATAAAAAGGTATCTTATGCATTCTTCTTCTCCTGTGTCATGTCCTCTTAAGGACGTTGGCGAGGGAGTAAAAGCCACATGACTTGACGCCGTGAACTTTGTTATATCCCCCTTATACTACAAAAATGTGTTATCTGCAGTACAACAATACTAAAAGTCCAGTCATTTGAATCGACCATATTAAAATTAAATTATTTCTCAGTTGCTGTGATTCAAAAATCCAGCAACGGCTGATATTCGCACCCGTGTCTTTTGATTACAACATTGGCCTGAATTTACATAAAAAAACCCTAAACTTTTATAAATTGTTTTATAAATCATTCAGCATTTGTGGTCCACTTAAAACCCTTAATTCCCAAATGTATCGCGTTTATTTCAAAACAATGTGAATGATTATAACAGGGATTCCTTGACAGACTGTGTATTTATACAGGGAGCAGCAGCAACAAACCCGTTGCTATTTGGCAGGCGGTCGATGTGGCCCAAATGGTTAGGAGGATCTTCTCTTATACAAATACCAAAATATCTTCCATAAATATATCATATAACTCCTTTTATTTATTTATCAAACAATACTGACTTTGTGAAACTGAATGAAATTCAAACCTTTTACGCTTTTTTATTTGACTTTTTTCTTGTTGATATCAATACTGAACCACAAATAATAATAATAATAATAATAACAACACAAGCTTTGGTGGTGTTACTAGTTTATAAAAAAAAATCCTAAAATAAAATATGCAAGAGTTTAACTTTCACTTTGATTATTATTCGTTCGTTAATGGACTAAAAAGAAATTGAAATAGCATATTAGAACGAAATACATGCAAAATAAAAAGGAAAAGTAAGGAAGCCAATTCACAGTACAAATTAAGGACTCCGGATATCCCGCTGTTTAAACTTCGGGTTATGTGCAGATGTTTGATGTCACTGTCAACGATGGACATCTTCAAGACCTCCCGTTGACATTCAGGCTTTGCATTTGGTACATTATTTGAACTGAGTAATTTGATCATTTATTTTTAATCTGCGAGTAAAATGGCTAAATTTAGTCTGCCTCGTGTTAATATTACAGTCTCAAATGGGTGGCTCGAATTTTACACTTCGTGACTTATTCAAAAATCTTTATCAGTTTTGGTTTAAATTGTTTCTTAGATTGACAAACATTTTCACTCCATGTAATTTTTAAATAAGTACAAATAATCTAATCGTAACAGGTGTTAAATATTCTGGAAAATCACAGTAGCAAAATACAATTTAACTAAAATTAAGTTATTGAATTACAAGCTACAAAGGCATAGTAGTTAATTTCTTGAATTATTTGTTTCGTATTAAAGAATTGTAACGTACAAAAACGTAGAAATGAAAATTAAAAACAAAGAATTAAAAACAGTTAAAGCTGATTACATATTCCGATGATTTATGTTTTAATAATCGATTTAGCGTTCATTTTTTACTCCTAAATAGCTCTAAAGAGTTACACATCTGACATTTTTCAAGGTCCTGAAATTACATCGGAACATTTTAATCTAAACATTAATTTACTTTTGTTTAAAATCTGTACGAACTGAAAAACTAAAATTCAAATTTATAATGCACTCAAACTCTTTGATTTGAAGATTTAAGACAAGCGAATTGTGAGCTTTACATTAGTTTAAAAGCAGAGCTGAAACCGAATTTCGGCATAAAGAAGGATGTTCTAAGAAGTCAATAAAACAAGAATAAAAGCGGAAATGAACAAAAGGAGGAGGACGAAGCCAAAGGCAAGAGAGAAATTTAAAAATTGAGGTAAATTATCGAAAAATTATACAAATGAAGCCATAGCAACGCGAACAATCAACACGAACAGAAGAACCAATACAAAACCATGATTTACAGGAGCGATTAAGGAACTGGCAAATGAAAAACGACAAGCATATATAAAATATAGACATCAGAGAATACAAGATCAATATAAAGAGTATAAAACAACAATTGGACACGACCTCTACGGGGGACAAAAAAATATGGAAGATGTTGAGAAATAGGAAGAAACTCATCAACAAATACATCCATAAAACCTAATATCAAGCGAAAAATGAGTGAATCACGTCAAAGATCTATACCGGTCAACGACATCTACATCACACAAAGAAACAAATGATGATCAAGGAAGAACTGAAGAAACACAAACCGCCAGTTTCGACGTAGAAGAAATCTACGAAGCAATTAAGAAAGTAAAAATAAGAAATTTCCAACGAATGCTTTTTCTGCTGAACAGAACAGACAAACAATATATTTAATATGAAAATAACAACAGAAAAGACGTTGCAAGTTGATGGCAGAAGAGCAAATTATTGAACAATTGAGAAAATTTAAGTATTTAGGAGTGGACACAACAAGTAATAGGAATGTAACAGAAGAAGTAAGATCACAGGCAACGAAGGCAGCAATGATATCAAGACAGCTAAGGTATGTAATATCACGAAATAAATATAATATTAATATCGACAGCAATACTAAAATTTATAAAACTTGCGTGAGACCCGTATTGACCTACGGAACTGAGACAAGAAGTAAAACAAATGCAACAAAACAAATCATGCGAACAGAGATAACTGGGACAAGCCTAGAGTCAGCAACGCAGAGATAAAAGAACACTGTAAAATTGCAGAAGCGGGAAGATGGTCCGGAATAGACGAAGACTTTGGAGAAACCACGTCAAACGCATGGACAATCGTCAAAATAGCAAAGATAGGTAAACCAGACACCAAACGGACACAAGGAAAACCACTCAAAAGAAGGAATGGGGGGAATTATGTAGTCACAGAACTACATAAGTCCTAATTTAAGAAGAATAAGAAGAAGAAGATAGCCTGACAAAGGCTGGAATTAGTCCCTGAATATCTCTTTAACAAATTATCAGTTAATTTCGCGAAGAGTTTTGCCTTAGCCAACTTTACCGGTTTGATGTTTTTCGTTTAATAATTAATACATTGTAGTGGTTTTCAGCGTACCATTCCCTACGAAATTTTACTTAAATATTTTTATAATAAAAGCCATAATTTAAAAGCATTCCCTGGATGGGCATATCCGAAAGCAAAAAATATGTGAAAAGGGTAATTTTATTTATTTCAATTCATTTATTACTTTATGGCCTCGGCATAACCTAAAAAGAAAAACATAAAATTATCTTGTACAGTCTTTTTCTTCTTTGTCTTTTCATTATAGGCATCGCAAGGCCGGTGTTTCTTCACCCTTTTTATTTTTATATCATGGTGCTTCCTCTGATGTTGATGTCCAACGTTTCGGGGAGCGTCCCCGGTTTACGTTTTCCTACTGATTTTAAATCTCGTACGATTCTAATCAGGCTGTTACTATCCGCCCTGCTTACATGCTCATTCCATTCTTTCTTCTGTGTTTTCGCGAATTTTACTATGTCCGTACAGTTTAAAGAACGATAAAGTGGAAATTGGTGAATTTATACAGGATGTCGTTAAGTTATTTATACCAACAAATTTCTTTACAGCATTTTTCAGACAAAATTAAAATATTTTGACTTGATTAACCTATATACAAAACTGAACCTCTGCGGAGACATGGCCAATCATTGTTCTAACATTTTTTATCTGCAAAAGTATGAAGGTTCTGAACAAAGCATTTGTTAATTTATGAAAAGGGCCATTTTGGCAAAAGACTAAAGATATCTCCCGACTGAAAAAAGTGTTTCTAATTGCTCAAATTAGCACCCTTATTCTCAAAATTTTAGAGCTAACTTTGATTGGCCGTATCTCCGCAGAGGTGCCTTTTTGGCATAGGTAAATCAGACCAAAATGCTCGAATTTTGTCTAAAAAATATCTTCTAAAAGTTTGTTGGTACAATTTAGAGACACCTCGTATTTTAAATTGGTTAGAGAAGAAGTATGCCTGAAATTTATAATAATAAGTACATACAAGTTATAAATCGAGCGAATATAAATTCTTTAAATAATTCTCTGTTGCATAAAAAAAAGGTAAAAGGACGTTCATTTCTCCTTAGTATTTTACAAGTTTTCTGAACATCAACAGATAAATTTCATTTCAAAGTTTAAAAGTTTCAGAATTATTTTTAATTTTAGAAAATACAAAAGTTATATGGATTTTTCGAAGTCAGAAACCTCTTAAATTTTCTTAAACTTTACATATATAGTTTTGGCTTTATTTTAATTTCAATTAATTTTTCATAGGTAATTAATTCAGAAAAAGCATATTTAGTTTTGTATTTCACTTTATAGAACCTTGGTTCTGCAAATATTTTTTAGGAAATTTATTATTCATAGTAGTATAGACCTTTAAAAAAAAAGAGAGAAATAAATTCTAATAATCCAAGATAACTGAATAGTTAAACAGAATCAAACAATAACTGCAGCCAGCATTCTAATTAGCCAAATTTAGAATAAATCGGCACATTTTAAACAACTTCAACTTCTATAAAGGAGACTAATTCAAATTTAAAAATCGAAAGCTTGCCCAAATATTATTTCAGGCATACCTTCAACGTATAATAGACTAATTCAGGCAGTGGACAATCCGTGAATTGGAAAATGGATTTAGCAACAGCATTATTCCACAGAAAATCTATTAAATCGTATTTATTCAGGCACTGTCAGTAGATCTATAGTAAGGTCCATACACAATTATACACTTGAAACTAAAGTAAACATTTTCAACCTCCCAGAAATTATTAAGGAAAGCGGTCAGAAATGCGGTCCGTTTCTCGCAGTTTAGGTAAACCAAGTTAAACGTCCGAAGAATAAATACGTGCGACTACATAAGCTCCTTCAAGTGTCTTCGAGTACTTTGAGGAATTTAAGAGACGACCACCTGTGTTGGTCCAAGGTGTCAAATACTTTTGCTTTAGGCCGGGTGTAAATGGCATAACCTTTTTAGTGGGGGAGGATGCTTGATTTGTATAATCTTGTTTTGAATTAATCAGGGGATGAAAACTAATTTTAAGACCCTTTCTTAATTCGAATGAATTCAAACTCGAATTCAAGATTAAACGTCTTTTAATATGGAATAAATTCAAAAGTTTGAAACTTTATTTTTAGGTTCGAATCTAGATTTCTGATCCTAAAAAAAGGGTGGTATCTTTTATTTGAGGTTTTTTTTAAATCGTTAAGAAATAAGAAATTTTGAGGACAACTTCCAGTTGCTATGGATATTGATATCAGAACTTTAATCGGCAAAGAAACTTAACTCGTAACAGTTTGATTTTAGATTTTGGATCGAATTTTGAACAAAAAATTGAAATTTTGGTTCTTAAATACGTTTTTGGAGAACAGCTTACAATTCTAATATTTTGAATCGTTATTGAGATTAATATTAGAAATGTAAATTGAAGTACCTAATTCAAGAAATGCGCTTAAGTCATCTTTCAACTTATAAACCAAGTTACTGGCCAACCAAAATCGACTATTAGACTTACTAGACTTCTTTGTTGTAAAATGTATACCAAAGGAATACCTACAAATTGAATCAAATAAAGATTTATCATCTGACAATACTTCAATTATTGCTGCTATGACTTCAATACTAAGAGCCAAAAAAAAAAAAAACAGATTGGGAATCTTTCAGAAAAATCCTAGAAGTTTCACCAAATAAATGCTTCCTTCTAATGTTAAGTGGCAATTAGCTAATTCTTTAATTCTGTGCCATTTTGATTACTGTAATGTAGCTTACTTTAATTATTTGAATAATGATCTTTTACATAAACTTCAAGTTGTTCAAAATGCATGCCTTCGCTTTGCGTATAACATAGACAAGTACGAACATATAACTGTATTTTATAAAACTTTGATGTTTGTGTGTACCTACTTGTAACTTATGTCTAAAATTGTCTAAGTGTTTACCCTTAACTTTAATTCTAAATAATATGTTGTAGAACTCAGAGTTCGGGCAATATCCATACATAATATGTTATGTTAGTTGAATCAGAATTTTAATACAAAACCTCTCGCAGCAAACCCCCACGTGGCGTAGTTGGATATCCTACCTCCACATTAGCACGTATGAATTATCAGAAATTAAACTAAACTTATTTTTACTAACGTTTAGCATTACTTTTGGTGACAACCACAACGTTACAATATTTTAGAATTAGTTCTGCTAATTATAGTTTAAGTATCAGTTGAAAAAATTAAAAATTCATATAGAGTTATTGGTCATTGGGCTCTCTTACGTCTCTTACGTCAAGGCTGACTTTCAACAAAAATGCTTAGTGTTAAATGTTTGTAACAGACTGCATTTGAGTACCTCAAAAAAATTACCAAGAGATTCTTTCTTTCTTTCTCCTTTATCCTTATGCCCTTCTGGGCGTCGGATCTCCCTTCATCTTCCCACCCACTGTGTCTTATCTACATGTCCTACTCTCTCACTCTCACCATGTAGGAGGAAGATGACGCGTTAATAGAGCAGCCGGGCAATCCATCCAAGTGCTGACCCGAGACAACGAAGCTTAACTTTCGCGATCGCATTGGACTGAGGTACCTAGATAGCTACCACAACTCGGGACCTTAAATTAACTTATTGAACAATGAAAAAATTGAAATGACCTATAATCTTAACTGAATAATATTTTTTATACTTTTGCAAAAGTTTGTCGGTTTTTAAATTTTTTTGATTTATTTGAAAACGTGGGCGAACTTGGCTCCGAAAAGTTACGTTCGGTGTTTTAATAATTTTACTAATTTAATTATTAAATACCCATAAAGGAAGTATAAAATGTCAAACGCCACAACAAACTTATTTATTTAAACGGAGATAATATGAATTTCAGGATAAACATTTTTGAAGTCAAACTTAAAATAGAATCTTTGAATCCGCTCGCAACAGAATGGTTCTTTGATTTTTTTTTTGATTTTATAGTCCAAACTTGCAAACATTAATCTTATATTATCCTTTGAAATTAGGGTTGGATTCTCATGTTTATATTCAAGTTCTCCAAAAAGATTTTTTAATTTCGAATGTATCATCCAAATTCCAGATTCTGGGATATTCTCAAATATGAATTCAAGTTTTCAATTTGTGTTACATCTGAAATTTAACTGAAATTTAACTTCCCGCTCTAAATTAAGTTAAGCTGAGTTTATTCGTTGATCCAAAAATTGAAACAAGCTTTTATACTTCAATATGAAACCCAATTCGTGTTCGAAATTAAATTTCGATCTGGATTCGAATCGATTCAGAATTCAAATCGCTCAAACCCTGTCAATTAAAAAAATCAGTTTGTTGTATTTAATAATTTACTTAATTTATTTTAATCTATTGTTAGCATTGACGTGATCTAAAAATAATTTACGAACTCTCTGTTAATGGTTGAAGATTGGAATTGAGACATATATAACTGATCCTCCACCGTGCACATATTTCGAATAGCTCTTTTAGGAGACGCTGTGACTACAGTCACCGCGGCTGAATAAACATTCAGTGCCGAAGGATAAATCCATTCCGCACGAACGTCACTCTGCGGCTTTAAAATTTCTTTTTATTTAAACGTTAACTAGAACACCTTCCGAGTTGAGATTTATGTTTCTACTTTTGTAAAATGGCTTCGAACAGACATGGTTCTGAAATGAGGAAGACAGTTGTTGAAATAATTAAAGATTTTTACCAGTATACTCGGTTTATTTTTAAATTCATTTTGTTTGGTTTGATGTTCAAATTAAAATTGGAAATTTGAATTCGATTGGATTGGAATTAGATTCAAATCGAAAACCTAACTTCGAGTTTATTTAATATTCCAACCATATCCGCGATTCAGACAGCTTTTACCATTATCATCAAAAGCTTATAGAATTTTAGCTTGAATTTGGTTTAGTTTGTCGTTCAAGTAAGAAATGTTTATTTGATTTGGAAATTTGCACTTTTACTTTGAATTTTAAAGTGTGTGAATGAGATTTGCTTCATTTACAGAAGAAACACTCAAAATGAAAAAATTAAAAGATTTTAAGTCTTGCATTACAAGTTTTACCTGAGGTTCAGATTTTTCGTGTTCTTCATTGAAAAAGTTATAATAAAATGGTTTTAATTTTGGATTCAATTCAGTAAAGATTAGAAAATATTTGCAATAACATAAGTAAGCAATTTGTATATTTTGTTAGAGGATTTGATATTTATCATACAACGCATTGGTTGTTTATTCTAAAATCCAATATTTCCATGTACTTTGTAATAAATTATGAAATGAAAATCGAATTTTATCGAACGTCAAATTTAAACAGACTCAAATTCCTTATTTCAGTCACATTAAACACATTTTAAAAGTTGAATTCATCCGAAGGATTGGCCCAAATTCAATATCCAAATGTTATTTAAAAATTCCGATTATCCTGATTTGACTACAAAATTTGAATTTTCATTTTTATAAAACGAAAATTTGGATTATTATTAAATCTCTAACAATTTTTAGATTTAAGAACGTCGAGTTACAAACAAATTAAAGCTTCTTCTGATAAATGAATTTTTATATTTTTGATAGTCGGAATTAAACATGAAGCATGGAATCGAATCCTAATCGAAGTTTATCTTTAAACACAAATTCCAATCTGAAATTTTTATGAATTACAAAAATTATGAATGTTAGAAATTGCAGTCTAAATTTAGTTAGAAATTCCAAAATCTAGATCTTGCTAAAGCATTATATTTTATACTTGGACTTGGTATTTAAAAATTAAATGGAATATCAACGTTGTTGTTTATTTATTCAGGAAATCGAAGCTTTTACAACTGCCAAGAATTTTAAAAGTTTAAATGCCATTTTTATTTTAACTAACAATTTTAATTTCGAATTCCAATTTAAGATTATGTCTGGTTTTGTACTTTTAATCTAAACACAAGAAGTTTTCCATATAATTATGTAGCCTCTTACTATTTCCTGTCAGCATTGTCATTGTAGTATAATTTTTTAATTATTTAATTAAGTGCCTCAGCTACTAAGGTCATTGGTACTTCCAACTATGTTCGTAAGGATTATTATTAGAAACTCGAATTTGATATAAAATATATTCTTAAAATTTAGTTCTTTAAAAACACACATTTGTAAATCCAGAACTGATTGGTATTTAAATCGTCGATCAAGTTATACTGGGTGATTGTAAAAATTCCTTATTTAAGAAAAATAAAACCTTTATTTTAAATCATTCAATAAACTTGCAATTGCCGACCTCGGTGTTATAGATAAATAGCAAGGTAAACTAATAGTCTCGGGTTCGATTCCGACCGAAATGAGGTGAGATCTTGAATGCCGAAAAGGTATGACTACAAGGCAAAACAAATAAATATACAAAACAAAACTAGCATTAATATTTAAAATTCTGAAGACAGTGAATTTAGGATTCAAACTGAATTCGAAAAATTTGGTGCAATCTAACTATAAAATAATGTTAGATTTACATTTAAGATATAGAAACTCGAATTTCAGTTATGAATCATAAATCAGAAACCACATAATATGAATATCAGGATTGGTACGTTTGAAGCAACAGAACGGTTCATGATTTCTTTTTACTTTACAGTGTCCATTGAAAATTAGGGCTGAATTCTCATACCAAATCAGATTTCTTTAATTAGAATGAATATCGAGATTCCCAAATTCTAGATTCCAATTTGAGGTTTAAATATTTTCATATATTAAGTCAAATTTTTAAAATTAAAAGATATTAAACTTTTAGTTCGATTGATTTCCAGACTAAAATAGTTCAGTTCAAGTTTGGATTTAAAAATTTTGAAGCTTTGTGACAACGATTTTAGAAACCATCTTCTATTAAAAAAAATCTTATTATATTAATACCAAGAAGCCAAGAACGCCAATAAATTTCTTGAGTTAAAAAGAATTTTACTTAGACTAAATAAAGATACGTAAAAGCACTCAATAATAATTTGTGGAAAATAAATTTTCTTAAAAAATGTTAACAAAACAACAGAAACAGCTTCCTCATTCCAGAGAAGTCCATTTATTTGTATAAATATTATGAAAGATTAATTTTTTATCTGAATTCGTATGTATTTAAATAAGAGATAAAAATGATAAGATTCACTGGAAATAATCTTTTTCTGTGAAAAATATATCGAATGCAAAATGCAAAAACAACACCTGTAATTTTTCTTTTCAGATTTTCTTGATTTAAAATTTGTTTAAAAAATACTATAATGCAAATTCAGGCTGAAAGAACACAAACCATTGTAGGTTCCTCGTATCCGAAAACCTCCAACGCATTTGTTTATATTCAAATTTATAAAAAAAAAACTACGATGCAATTCCGGGATGAAAAGAAACAAACCACCATTTCATGTTCCTGGTATTCGATTTGAAAAACAATGTTAAAAGACATAGGAAATTTAAATTCCGACGGTTTTTATCTCGGTCGCACCTTCTTTGATGTTAAAAACAAACGTGGGGATAACCGTTTTTCACGATCGTTTAGAAATGTCTGGAAACTAGAACATCCTGAATCTGTGGGAACTACCCGACATTTCATTTTATGTTTATATTTAAACGTCATCACAAGAAAGAAACGCACTGCTTCTGTGAAATCTATCTTCAACAACGTTCTGAAAATTATTAAACACCGTCGTTCACATCCGCACTGATTTTCTACACCTACATACGTAGGTGGAATTATCGTTTACATAAACATACAAAACGGGAAGTTTGTAGAAAATCAAAGACTGTATTGCAGTCTAAAATATTTTTTAAAATTAGGAACGAAAGAGAGGGGGTTCCTGAAAAGAAGATGGTTTAAACATGCTGAAATACGATAAATGAGTTGTTTACAGTCTAAGCAATGAAATTCACATTAAACAATACGTAAAACTAAAACCAAGTAAAATATGAAGAAAGCAGCATTAATTAGTAATATACGCAAAATAATTTCTATGACAGCAGCAGATCGAAATATCTTAAAATACACGTTGTTTTGAGTTTTGACCCAAAATGCCACAAAAAAGAACACCATTTAAGAACAGCAAGAATAAAAATAAAATAAGTAAATAATGTTTTTTTCTTTAAAATTACGTGATTTAAAATTTGGCTGAAACCATATTAACGTTCTAAAACAAGTTTAGGAAAAATTGAAGATCTTTGAAAGTTAATATTATTATCCATCAAATTCGAAAACATTAAAATGTGGGTGAAATATTTCAATCATATATATATATCAAATATTTCAGCATTCCTTCCGCCTCGGCACCAATAACAGACCTTTGATTTTAAATACTGTTCGCTTTGTAAAACAAAAATCTTGATTTTAGATACATAATATATTGAGATGATACTTAATTGGATGTATATAATTAAGGTTAAGTTGTTTGTTTAATTTATAAAAGAAAAATGTTATTTGCCAAATATAAGTAATGCAGATTTTAAATTATTAAAAATTGTAATATAATTTTAAGATAGCTAGATTAGATTTAAGTTATGTGAAAATGTAAATAAGTTATTGTTATAATGTTTGTTAGTAATAATTAGCTAAATTGGTAGTTATAGAAATGTAAAATAAGTTACTATTAGAAACCTTGTAAATAGTTGTTATAGTGAAAAACAATTTAGATAAAAATATCTTGGATACAGAAGAAAACAATTTAATAAATAAGTGATATTTTTGCATTAAAAAGGAGCAACAACCAAATAGGTTTGCTCAATTGCACGTTCCAAAATAATAAATATCAACCGATTATTTAACTTTAAATAGAGTTAATAATCATAAGAATCATTTATTGAATCGAAAGGAAGCGAAATAGAAGCAGAAGCAATTGAAAATTTGAATTTCAAGCAGAAGCAATTGAAAGTCGAAATTGGAGCAGAGGAAATTGAGCATTAAATTTGAAACAGAGGCAATTTGGATTTTGGGAGTGAAATAGAAATTTCAAACAAAACCCAGGAACCGGTGTAAATAGTGAGTGTAAATACCGTAATTATAAGATAGGTTTAAGGCAGGGTTGATAGGAAAAAACGATAATAAAAAAAAAAATCTGCATTATAAGTATTTGAGTAATTTTATTTTTATTTGGGTAAAAATATACTTAGAAAGATAACAAACAAGGAACCTAATTAACGACCTGAGATAAGAGCAATGCAAACAATTAAGTAAAATTAAAGAGCAAAGCAAGGGATAATTGTAAATATTGAATGTGGGCTTAATAATAAATAAATTAAATTTAAATAAAATCTTTTAAAAGAGCAAGACCATTTCAATATGTATAAATTAATGTCATTTAACTCCAGCCAGGGGCATAGGGCCTCTACAGACTCTACAGTGTTTCTCTATCTGGTTCTGTTTTTCGCCAGCGCTCTTAGTTCCCTCCGTTGTTTGCAGGTTTTAGATAGTGTTTAAAGGAAAATCCTACAAGATTTACCCAAATTTTTTTTAAGTTTTAAATAATTTAAGGGTTTTTGTAAAATAGTAAATAAGTCTTTATTTGTCGCAAATCAAACTGACTGTTTAGATATAATTAATTTTGAACGTATTATAGGCAGTATTAACTTAACTTTCTTCCAAAATTTCTAAGTCATCATTAACTTTCAGAGATTAAAGCTTTTTAACATACTTGTTAATCACATTAGGATTTTCCAGATCTGTGACTCAGAAGTTTAAGATTCAACCCTCAAGATTTGGCTGTTTAAATGCAAGTTTTCAAGCTGCAATTCTTCAAACTCATAACTCATCAAACCAAATTCAACCTAAACATTTTTGGGAAAACCCGATTTAATCAAATTATTTTAAAATGTAAATCTAATGTTTCGATCTGGAATTCGAAAGTTTGAATATTTATATTAAAATTGAGCATTTTGGACGAGACTAGCTATGTAAATTCCTTAAATAATTTGGTTTTTCAGGATTAAATTTTGCAAAAGAATTGCACCTGAAAAAAGCTTCTAAAGTGTTTTCTACTTAAATTAAGTTAACTGTTAACTAATAAGTATTTTGCCAAACTGAAATCATAGATTCTAATTTGTAAGGATTTTAACATGTTTAGCATGAATTAACATTCGAATATACAGAACTGAACTACAGCTTCCAGTCTGAAAGTTCGAAATTAAGACTGATGGCTTTTATTTTTTTATGTATTAATTTGCAAAATTAAAAACTCACTTTAGATTGCAATAAACTCATTAATTTTTCTTTTAAATTATTTATGTGTCCGCTAGCTTGTCGGCCGTTAACATTGTCATTCCCTATACCGATCTGGGTAGAGAAGAGTCTTAAGCCTAGAAAGTTGCCATATAGAAATTATGTTTTCAACTGTAAGCTAGGGGACTTAAAATAAAATAATAAAATTGGAAACGTGCTAAATGCTAAAGGAACTTCCAAAATTAATGCTCTGATTGATGAAGATGTCTGAATTTATGAAAATGACAGGTCTAGTCAAAAGATTTCGCAAAGAAAATTGGTTAAACTCTACTCTATTTAATCAGTTTAAAGTAATATTATTGTGAGATTCTAGGAAAGCTAAACAGAGCATTTGTAAAACTTCTTTATTTTAATTAAATTATATATCCTACTTTAGTATTTTTCAAATTGTCTCGCACGTCTACCATCGTTGTCCCGCACCTCACTTACTACTGACTCATCCGATACACTCCGGACCCCCACCGGAACACCGGTCGTCTGCTCTAATTCCCACATTAATAGGTAAATTATTAAATATAAAGAAATACAACATTCGTGGCTGCGCAACATAAGGGACTGGACGGGAGTTAGAGATGCGGCGACCCTATTTAAAAGGGCTGAGGAAAGAGCCCTCCACTTCTTGACATGAGGTTGGACAGATAATCGCCTACGTGCTAGGAACCATAAGGCACCAGAAGAAGAAGAAAAAAGAAAGAAATATCATTTAAAAATAAAAAGTAAATCTATTTTTTTGTAATCAGAAATTTGCTTATAGATATTTTTAGTTAAGTCGAACTTAATGATTGTGCCTTAAACATCCTTACGTAAAACTGTTTAAAGTTCTTTAAATTTATAAAACCAGAATCAAAACGCACCTGTTGTGTAGCAATTAATTTATGGAAATTTTCTTTGGAAATAGAAATTTCATCTTTTAAAATTCGAATTTTGTAGTCAAATCAAGATAAGCCCAACAAGTTGAATTTTTAAAAAATATTTAAATGTTGAATTTGGGTCATCCCTTCGGACTCAAATTTTGAGTTGCATAGTTTGAATCCGCCTTCTAAAATGTGTTTAATGCGACGACTAAAGTAAGAAATTCGAGTCCGCATGGAGGAATTTTAGACTGAAATTTGATTTGTTTTCGGATACTAAGACACAATTTTTAAATCAAATGTGTATAAGACCGGCAATCTGACTTATTAAATAGCGTTGGATCTTAATTTTGGACCAGTTTTTCGGGCTTACATTTCTATTTTCGGATTTTTGATCCAATTTTTAGAAATTCATGTACACCGAAATAAAAAATTCGAATTCGGTACTTTGAGACGAAATTTCGAGTTTGGTTAAATTTGGTTCCCAATTCAAGATTCTTTCTTTCAAATTTAGATTTTAGAATAAATAACCAGAGATTATTGTGTGATTAAAGTTTCAAATTTTAAACTATTAACTCATTTACTTAACAGAACTCGGAATATTTTCTAATTTTTGCCCAACCCAACCCAACCTTCAGAACTATTTTATTGGATTTTTTATTAATTAAAAACACCCGTTTCATGCAATAAAATTTTGAACCAAAGCGGAAACCCGTTTCTATAATTTTAATACAAAATTCGTATTTAATTTGATTAGAATGACAAGAAATGTACCTAAAATTCAAAACTATTTTATTGGAATATTCTTAAATTATAAACAGGAAAAGCATGAACCTTTAATAAAACTTATAATCCAAAGATTCCGTGCTTTCTATTTCAAGTTAGTTTTTGTTATTAATTAAAATTCATATACAATAGAATTTTGAACCCAAAGCGGAAATTTATTTCTATAATTTGAACAAATAGTACATTATACATCAAGGGAGAGAAATGTAAGATTTTTCCTGAGGTGTAATTTGTAGCCAGAGGGCGAAGCCCGAGGGCTACAAAGCTCCGAAGGAAAAATAGCATTCTCTCCAGAGGAGTATATACTATTTTTTTCACGGCCTAAGTATAGTGATAAATATAATAAGCTCTTAGAAATACCGTTGATACGTATTACGCTTTCAATTTTAAATTTTAGTAGCCTTTGCAAAATTAAAAATATTCCATGACGACCATTAAACAAATATTCAATGACGATCATTAAACAAGTTTTGTTTTTGGTAAAAATGGATGTCAAAAACGTATCTGCAGAAGAACCTGAAGAAATTACTGAAGCAGCAAATGCTGCGGTAGTAAATCTACTACCAGAAAAGTCGAGAAAGTTATACGAAGCAGCATATCGAAGTTTCAAGAACTGGTGTTCAGAAAAAAACGTTGTAAACTTTACTGAAAATGTGATGCTGGTATACTTTAGCGAAAAAGCTAAAACGTTTAAATGCTCCACCTTATGGGCACAGTATTCTATGGTTAAATCTTGTATGGTAATTTACGACAATATTGATATAAGTAAATATACAAAATTACTATCCTTTTTAAAACGAAACTCCGATGGATATTCGGCGAAGAAATCTAAAATTTTGACCAGGGAACAAGTAAACACCTATTTATCTGAAGCTGACGATGATGCCCATTTGATGAGAAAGGTAAAATTGAATTATGTAGATAAAATAATGTGAAAATTTACATATTGAGTTTTTAGGTTGCGTTAATATTTGGAATCGCTGGTGCATGCCGTACGGGTGAACTAATCAACTTAAGTATTGACAACATTGAAGATGTAGGATCTTCTTTGATAATTACCCTTCCATACACCAAGAATAAGACATCCAGAACCTTTGTAGTTACACCCAACGAGGGAAATATAAATATGCTTCATTTGTATCGTAAATATGCAGCGCTTCGGCCACCTCATACGAATCATCGGCGCTTTTTTGTATATTACAAAGCTGGAAAATGTACAGTTCAGGTGGTTGGAAAAAATACGCTTGGAAAGATACCAAATCTAATTGCAAACTTCTTAAAATTACCTAATCCGGAACTGTACACTGGGCATTGCATGCGAAGATCTTCAGCAACTTTATTGGCAGACGGTGGTGCAGACATAACGACTATAAAGCGACATGGTGGATGGAAATCCACAGCTGTTGCTGAGGGTTATATAGAAAATTCTGTGCAGAATAAAGTAAACATTGCTAATCAAATACTGCAAGGTACAAGTACGTCGAAAACTGTAACTTCTGAAGAAAATATAACTTTCACAGCAAAGACCGAAGAAGTTATAGTTAATAGTTCACCTGCTGTAAATTTTTACAGCTGTGAACATATAACATTAAATTATAATGTAAACAAATAATTAATAAATAATCTAAAATTTAGAATGGCCGATTTTTATTTTTTGATTCATAATGAAAACTCCCTTGGGAATTTTTTGAAAAATTATTTGCCTAGGGGATAATTTACCATTTCTGTCACGATTTTTGTATCATAGAAATGGACAAATACTCCCGGCCGTGAAAAAAAACCCTTTATTGAACCTCAAAATAAATCAAATTTGAAATGAAATTTTCTGATTTGATAAGAATGACAAGCAAGAACTGTAGGTACTTAAAATTCAAAACTCTTTTATGGGATTTTTTTTTAATCAACAGCAGGAAAAGCCTGAACCTTTGACAAAACTTATAGTCCAATGATTCAGTGCTTTCAATTTTGAGTTAGTTTTTTTTTTAAATTAATTGAAAGCAAAGCCGAAATTCAATCCTATAATTTAAATAAAAATTCTTATTTGCCCATTGAACTTAAAATTAAACCATATTTGAAATGAAACTTTATGATTTGATAAGAATGACAACAATTGTACCTAAAATTAAAAACTAATTTTATTGGATTTTTTTAAAACAAAAGTAGGAAAAGCCTGAATCTTTGATAGAACTTATAATCCAAAGATTCAGTATTTTCTATGTTGAGTTAGTTTGTTTTTAAAATTCATACGCTAAAATTTTAAACCCAAAGCGGAAATTCATTTCTATAATTTGAATAAAAAATTGTTATTTTAATCCTTGAACCTCAAATTAAACCAAATTTGAAATGAAACTCTGACATAATAAGATTGAAAAATGCAATATAGGTATCGGGTATGATTAGAATTATTTCAAAAATTAGATTTCTCTGTTTCGACATTAGAATGACGCATTTTGATGCTTTAATGAGCTTCATTATTAAACGATTTTTAGCGATATTTTGTTTTCAGAAATTGGGGATACTATATCAAATAATACACAAAATACCTAGGCAACCATTAATTTCTAGGTAACAAAAACGTCAAATGTCAAACCTCTGTCAAGCAAAAATCGCTATTACCAACCTACTATTTTACCAAAATTTCCCCAACTGGAAATTGTCAAGTATTTTTATAAAAATAAACATAAATAAATAATGTAAATGACAGCCGAAACAGAGAAAATAGTATAAAATACTCGTTACAGAAGGCATTCGAGCACTCGTCCGTTCGGCCACTCGCCGCTACGCGGCTCGTGTCCAAATTTCGGACTCGTGCGCGAAAAAGTTGCCTTCTGTGACTTGTGTTTTAAAATACTATTCTTTTTTCATTTGAATCCAGTTCGAATCCTAATTCAATATTCTTAGCTAAAAATTTAAGAAAAAATACTGCACAATTTCAGTTTTGTGGCGAAAAACTATAGTTATTTCAACAATTGCCTTCCTCTTTTAAAACCAAGTTTATTCGAAGGCATTTTATTAAAGAATGAAAACTCAACTCGAAAGGTTCTAACTAACACTGTTTGTTTTTTTATATATATTACATCAAGTTATACACAAAGCACAAAGAAAGAAATTAAATCTGTGGCGTTTTTATAAATACTTTGAAAGTGAAAGATATAGACGGGTTATTCTTTGAGAATATAAATAATGATAAAGGTAAAAGAACAACATGAAGGACGAAATTATGTAATTTCATCGATTATTCAGAATGCGGATGGTTTTGAATTTTTATTACCTATATACCTTTAAACTAAAAGTTAGACTTTATATTTTTCAGAACTAAAACCCAGTCTGTTATGGCAATTCCGACTACAAATTTAAAGATTCAAAGAGACTTGAGTTTTTATTCCGTTATATGAAATTCTAGTTGTTGAATTGCAAATCTTTTCAATCCAAAATTGCTCGTTTTTCGAGTTTCAAATTAAAGCCTCTGCAAAGTAAAATAATTTATGATATATTTTTAAAAAGAATTATTTGTAATTTATATTAACTTTTTACCATTAAAAAAATTTTTTTGAAACTACAAAATAGGTGTTTTAGAATTGTAATTTTAACAGTATTTTCATCTCCTAATAATTTGAACTAAAAGAAATTTTCCTTCGTGATAAATATGGAAAAATTAAAATTATCAGGAAATGAAAAGACAGATTTAAGCCTTACATTCGGTCTCCGTTTTAAACGTTGTTAAATCCAATTCATGTACGATTTTCAGACTAAATTATAGTTTCAAATTAACTATCCATGATTTCAAACCAAAAATTGGAAATTTTGCTGTTTGAAATTGGATTGGATTATAAACCTCCTCGAAAACTGAACTGAAGCTTAACCTAACTTCAGAATTCGAATCTTAACCATAATTTCTACTGACATCCAGTGCCGTATCTACGGCAGGACCAAAGGGGCACCTGCCCAGGGCGCAAAAGCAGAGGGGACGCAAATTCAGACTCTTTCCTCTACTACTACTAAAAGGCTCAAACTGAGCGCAAAGTAAAGGTTTCGGGTTTACCGGTGTTATTCGCTGACATTGCGGATCGCTTTGGTGGACATTTAGAGAATTAATGGCGCTACTGAGCACTGACACTCACTGAAATGAATACATGTACAAGGTGGTCCAAATTGGACACTTTTGATAGGAAACACCAATTTCTAGAGGAGCTAGAAAAAAACTAACCTACATGTTACGAGCTCGATTTTTGTGAGAAAGTGAATGCCGAAAACCGCACATCGATATCTTGAACTGTTTAGGAGATATAGGGTGGTTTTCAATTTTGTGCATTTTTGACCCACCCCCGTAACTTGTATTTTTTCTTATGGACTACCCTATATATTTTTGCATATTCTTTTTCTAAATATACACACACCACAAAAGTCTAGGGATATATATTTTTTTATCGATATAAATCAATTTTGTTATCAAATATCTCTACCATTGCTCAAGTATGCTAGTGCTAGTCTTTGGGTTAGCGATAGCAATCGTTTCAATAATAAACAAACAAATGCAAATACTTAATTGTCAATTCAACTAAAAGTAAAGTAATTCCAGTGTTGTTAGGGAATAATTTAATCATCATTTACAGTTAATTTACGTTTATATTGGGGTGATTTAAGTTTTATTGGTGCTGTTATTATGGAAGGTAATCAACAACGACAACATTTGAGTTTAGCTGAAATGAACAGAGCTGTAGGTATGCTAGAAGCTGGTCGAAGACAAGTTGATGTTGCAGCAGCTTTAAACACCTCTCAAAGTGTAATTAGTAGATTGTGGCGTAGATATAGGATATCCGGAGATCCTAGCGAACAACATCCGGTTCGTGGACGCATTACTACCGCAGTTCAAGATCGCTACTTAACATTGGAAGCTAGACGACGACCAATAATTATGGCTAAACAATTGCTTTCACAGCTTCAGACTACTCATAATGTAACTGTATGTTCTCAAACAATCAGAAATCGATTGCATGAAGCTGATCTCCACGCCTGACGTCCAATAAGAGCCCCACCAATTCGGCATGGTAATCGAGCATGTAGAGTAGAATGGGCTGAAGAGCATATTCTGTGGACAGAAGAGCAATGGTCTAGGGTTTTGTTCACAGATGAATCTCGTTTTGGAATACACCCTGTCAGTCGAAGATTTAAGAGTATGGAGACAACCTGGTAACTTGGAAAGGCTCAGATGTGTTCAAGAGGTCCATTCTTACAAAGCAAGTACCGTAAGGATGTGGGGTGGTATCTGCATTGGCGAAAAAACAGATCTCTGTTTTCTTGAGAGATTTTTAAATGCCGATGGATATCTAAATAGGGTACTGCGGCCTATAGTGCTTTCATTCGCAGGTGATGTTGAACTTGAGTTCATTCTAATGCATGATAATGCCACCCCACACGTTGCAGGTGCTGTTACCGAGTGGCTTGACGACGAAAACATTTCTGTTTTACCCAAGCCTGCGCAGTCCTCAGACTTAAACGGTATTGAGCACGTGTGGTACATGTTGGGAAGAAGCATTGAAAGTGAATTGGACGAAATTCATACTTCGATTCAGCTTCGTGATACCCTTGTAAGACACTGGTAACAGTTACCGCAAGATGCAATAGATAATTTAATTTTATCAATGCCTAGAAGATGCAGAGCCATTTCAAACCAAAGAGGAGGAAATACTCTCTATTAAATTTAATTAATGAATACTTTAAGTGCTGAAACTTCAATTTCTTGTGATTGTATAAAATCAACTTTTTGCTAATAAGTTTCATTAAAGCTTTTTCAGATTGTCTTCTTTTGTTTTAAATTAAATTTTTAATTTAGAATGTTATAAATGTGCTGTGTTAATTTATTATATGCAGATCACATAAAAAAAAATCAAAATACTTGATAGTTTTGTATAAAAAAAATATATCCCTAGACTTTTGTGATGTGTGTATAAAATACTTGCTACTTTCCTTTTTAAACATTTATTTTATAACAGCTATAAGTTTATTTCGTTTTATTGTTCAACATGGCACTCCAGATTAACAAAATTCATCTTATACTATTTTAGAAACAGCAATAAGAAAAAATACAAGTTTATGTCATATCTTCAAAACCATTCTTTTTACAAAAAAACTTGGCACACCATTGGATTCCTTTAAAAAAAGTGCCTTAAGAATGTTTTTACAGAAGCAAAAAATATTCATAAATAAATAAGTTACGGGGGTGGGTCAAAAATGCACAAAATTGAAAACCACCCTATATCTCCTAAACAGTTCAAGATATCGATGTGCGGTTTTCGGCATTCACTTTCTCACAAAAATCGAGCTCGTAACATGTAGGTTAGTTTTTTTCTAGCTCCTCTAGAAATTGGTGTTTCCTATCAAAAGTGTCCAATTTGGACCACCCTGTACATGTTTTTTCAGATAATCCTACAATCCTTATTAATAAAAAATTTTTGGATAAGAAATAATTAAGATCCGTGGTGACGCGGGGCACAAGGAATCAAATTTGTCCTGGGCGCAAAATTGTGTAGATACGGCACTGCTGACATGCGAACTTTGGATTCGGATAAGTTCCAACCAAAATATATAATATCAGCAACGCTTTTTGTGATTCATATTCAGTTATTTAGTTTTCAATTTTCGTTTAACCTGCACCGAAAACATGTTGGATACGTACATTATAGTTAACACTTTATTAACCTGGAGTAATTCTTACGACAGTAAGGTATTTTATTTTCAATACCTCAAAATATAAGAAATAAGAGCTTAAACTGCTACAAATTAAATTTGAAGCTACTTAAATCAAGCTTTTCGTTCTTTTTCATATTTTTGTCGATTGTATTTCAACTTCAAGTTGAAGAGATAAACAACATGTAAAGTAAAACTTAACTTTTAGGTAAATGTGTAAGTCTTACGACTTTAAACAGAAACTGAATACAAACGAAGAACAAACTTGATACAGAAAGCGAATTCGAGTGAACTGAGTCGCAAGACTCGGCTTTTCTAGTTAATTGTAATTTCTATGGAGCAAATTGCATTGCAAATACAGAGTGGCATTAGCGCGCAGTGTTTGTGTAAGAGAAGCCGCGAGGGGCTGTTGTTTATTCAGAGCCCCGGGAATTAACCATCCAACCGCCGATCTCTCATTCGATCCGACGACTCGCAAATAAAACCTCTTAATTCTCGTCTCCCTCGCTTATATCCCCTTTTCTTGCTTTAATTCTATACTTTTATATTACACCAATTTTCATCTTCCGTTTTCTAATATTATCGGCAAAAACCAGATGCGCCGCGTTACGTTTTATTATAGGCTTTCGTTAAATTAACTGTATTTAGTTTGTCGAAATTTTCAGCTTATGAACTTCGGCTGAAAGCTGAAACCTTGGGAAGCCAACGAACCGTAAAACTTAAAGGTTGAGTGTATTTCGGTTAGATATAACACATTATAAAGCTGTAAAACTAATTTTAATAGTTAGTAGTAGAAGAAGAATAAGCAAGACAATTTTACAGGAAATACCACTGAAAAATTAAAAGATAAATTCGTGGAAGGTTTGTTTATTTAAAATTTAAATTAAGCAGATTGAACGAGTTAACTTTTTCCCTTCGTTAATATTTAAACTTTTCCATTTTGTAAGTATTCACATCCATAGACTTAGTCTTTTTTTATACTAAAAATGTCCTAAAATATACAAAACTGTAGAAAATCCACAACCTAACGTTTGAGAAAATTTCTTACCTGTTTCTTAATGAATTTTATCTTATCAGATTAATTATTTGGATTAGTTAACCTGCCGTTTCTGAAAATAGTAGTTCATTAGTCTGTACGCCAGTTACTAGCTCGTGCTGATTGGTTTCTTCGTTTTTGCTGCGACTATCATCCTTTCCGTCCTTCATCATCTTCGTGAATTTGTGTTTTCTTCGCAATTTGGGTTTGTTTCATCTTAATTTCTGAAAACTAACACTTCGATTAAGGCAAAAATATTGAACTTTACGATCCCTGTAAAAACCTATGGATTGAATCTTGAATTAGACCACAGGTTACGTTCTTTAGTTCAAGTTGGACGTCCTTCACTATAGATGTGGTAGAATGATCTGGAATTAAACTGCACAAGTTGGGAGCAAAATATTCTCCTGAAATATTTAATGCCTGAACTTAATTAAATTTCAAACATAAATCTCTTGGTGGCTAAATTGATTGGTCGTCTGTTTGGCCGTTAAGAGGACATAAATTCATACAACTTATTTTAGATAAATCGAAGTAAACAGCTAAGGATCTTGGCAGTAGATGCCTGAAAATTAAATATGAAGATAAAAACTTCAGGCTGTTTTTTTACCTTTGGCTCGAAAATATTTTCAAACTGAACACGAAATTTAGTCGCCGTAAAATTTAAAAAAATGTGACATTAGATGTGAAAATAGATCTACTGTGAAAAGATTTCTGGAAGCCTTCGAGGTTCGAATCCTGTTACGAAGGTCTTCACTCAACATTCAATAATTACCCTTTCTTCAGATTTTGAGCTTGTTTCACCTAGTATGTGGGTGATATTTGTTTCTAAGTCTAAAGTATCCACTTCAACGCCAGAATTCGCCAATTGTTTGAAAGAATTATTTGGACTGCAATCTAAACACTTTGTTAGCAAAATATTCTCCCGAATTCCTGAAATTAACAATTTAAACTAATTAAGGTTGAAATAATTTATAATATTTATATATTTATAATTTTTTTTGATGGCCAATTGGATTAGACGTCTGCTTGGCCGTTAAGATGACATATATTCAAATTCCTGTTGTACAATTTCTTTTAAATAAGTCAAAGTGGTGATGATCTCGGCAGTGGATGCCTGAAAATTAAATAGGATAAAACCGACTGCTTTTTACCTTTGACTCGAAGACTGAACACCTCAATTATAGTCTATGTAAAATAGAAAAAAACATTGATATTTGATATGAAAATAGATTTAGGGGGCATGGTGGAACCTCTTTTATGGCTGGTTGACACAGGTTCTAACCCTGAGCGGGAGTGTGAAAGATTTCTGGATGCTGTCGAGGTCCTGTTAATAATCTCATGAAATCTCTTACATATTTAAAAATAAACCATTTAATCATAATTAAAGACAAATTACATAGTTAGTCGCTAAATGGATTGGATGTCTGCTTGGCAATTAAGAGAACACAGGTTCGCACCAGTCTTCTTAGATAAGTCAGAGGAAACGAAATTGAGCACCTGAAATTATAGTGAAAATAAGTTTGGGTACCAGTATAGTATAGTAGATTGAAAGCCTATTTCGCGATCAGCATACAAAGGTTCAAATCCTGTCGATGGCATCGGTATATTTGGTTAAAGATAAAGTTTGATCGATTATGCCTTTGTGGAAACTATTTCTGAAAGTGAAATAATCCTGTTTGGTTGAAGCTGCTGTTATAATGCCCGTCAAAATCGTGAAGAATCCTCTAAAGATTTAACTGCAAATATTTGATTAAATACGAAATAAACAATAATAACCCAGAAATCCACTACAAACATGTTTATTTAAAACAATCATAGGGATTTATTATTACATTCACTAATTACTCTTCCTGGATTTTTCTATTCTGCAAAATTAATACACAGCTGATAATTATTTATTAAGTCTGAAGTACCTCAGAACCAAAATTCGCGCCTCATTTAAAACTGAATTATCTGAACTTAATACAAAGTTCTCCTTACATTTCTTGGGTATTTAATAATTAAAAATTCAAACTAAATTTTAAATAATTTGCCAAGAGAATTTTTAATGAATTCCAGGTCTGCTTGGTAGTCAATAGGACACAGGTTCGAATTGCATCAGCACGAATCCTCTTAGAAAAACCGAGGTAAATAGCTAATAAGCTGAGGGGTAGATGCTTGAAAATTAAATATGAACGTGAAACTTTTAGGCTGCTTTTACCCTTGGCTCGAAGATCTTTTTCCCATCGGAGCACCTGAAATTCACATTGTTAATGGATTTGAGCACCTTGCAACGGTCCCACACAAGTTCGAATCCTTACGGTGGCAAGTCCTTAAGGAATCCTGAAGGCCTTTTGGGGATTGTTTTTTATAATACGTGTTCTACCGCAACGCAGTGTCGAGGTTCATTCACACTTGCTGATGTGCAGTGGAAGTGATGGATCCATTTCCGACTTGCATCACGCTCCAAACGGCTTTCATCTACAACACATTTATGCACCTTAAATCTAAACCTTAACTAACGAATTCGACCAAAATCGGCTCGATAATGCTATGGCCACCGCTGGAATCGAACCCGTGTCAGCCGGGTAGCTAGCACGCACTTACCTAACTGCTACCCAGGCTGCTATACCTAATAAGTACTTCTCAAGAAGTTTCTAGGCTTCCTTCCTCGAACATTACTTAATTAATTTAAACAGCTTAATGATGTAGTGCTGAAAATATTAATTAACAGGATAATTTATTTACAATTACATAATCTTTTATAGTTTTATATAGAAAGTAATTAATTATGTCCTATTTCTTCTTCGTTGCTTGGGAAATCTTCTGTAAGACTAAATACAATGTTGCGTTTTCTTCGAATATTCTTCACTCTAATAACTGCTTCATTTTTTATGTAACTAAAAAGTTTGAGCCATTACTAATTTGTAGACTGTTCCTGAAAATGAAGAATTATATTTGATTGAAGCTGAACTGACATTGCCACTATAATCCTTGTCAAAATCCTGAAGAGTTCTGTGAAGACTTAGTTGCAACTATTAGATTAAATATGAGATAAACAATAAAACAGCAACAAACTTTATTTATTTCTTTATTTGCAACACTCGAAAACATTTATTATACCTAATAATAATAATTACCTTCTTGAATTTTTTTCTTCAACATTCGAGCTTGTTCGACCAGTGTGCGTGCGGCTGATATTTGTTGGTAAGTCTGAAGTACTTCAGAAGCAGAACTAGAATTCGCCAATTGTTTGATAGAATTACTTGAACTTCAAACTGAACTCCAAATGATTCTGAATCCTGAATCCTGAAATTTTTTTAATATTTCATAATTAACCATTTAAACATCTCGTAATTAAGTTTGAAATAATTTATGACCAAGAGTTTCTTGGTGGCCAAATAGATTAGACGTCTGCTTGGACGATAAGAGAACATGATTATTCAAATTTCCGTTATGCAATTTCATTTAGATAAGTCAAAGAAATTAGCTGAGGATCTCGACAGCAGAGCACCTGCATTGTAGCTGAACAGCTCTTCCTCTAAGTTTCTCTTGACATTTTCTCAACTTTAGAAAAAGCTTGGTATTTTATTTAAATTAAATTAAAAAGCTTGTTCGACTACACCTTTGTGGAAACTGTTTCTAAAAGCGAACAGATCCTGTTTGGCTGACGCTGAACTGAAATTGTCGTTACAATGATTGTCAAAATCCTGCGAAAAATTAGTTAAAAGTATTTAATTGGATACGAAATAGGCAATAAAAATCCAAAAATCAACCACAAAAAGTGATTTATTATTTCATTCAATAATTAATTACCCTTCTTGGAGTTTTCTGTTCTCCAGAATTCAAGCTTGTTTCACCTCAGTTTGAAGTACTTCTGAGCCAGCATTGGCGAAATGTTTCATAGAATTTTCGGGACTACAAACTGGACACGTTGTTGGGAATACCTAATAAATATAAAAAACTAAATTTTCTTCAGAGTTACACCACTGGCTGAACAGCCCTTCCATTCCTTTGGGAATTTTCTATAAGACTGGGCGAAATGTTCAATTTTTCTTCGAATTTTCTCACCTCTAGAAAAAGTTACGTATTTTATTCAACCAAATAGTTTGTTCGATTACACCTTTCTGAAAATAAACGGATCTTGTGCGGTTGAGGCTGAACTGAAATTGTTGTAATGCTTGTCAAAATCTTGAAAACTCCTCTAAAGATTTAGCTGCCAATACTTGATTAATTACAAAATAAACAATAAAAATTCAAAAATCGATGCCAAACGTTTTTATTTACAACAATCGAACATTCAATAATTATCCTTCTTGGATTTTTCTTTTCTTCAGAATTTGAGCTTGTTTCGCCTAGTTTGCGGCTATTTGTTGTTAAGTTTGAACTACTTCATAGCCAGAATTCGCCAATTGTTTGATAGTTAGAATTATTTGGACTTTAAACTGAAGTTCAAATAATTTTCAATCCTGAAGTTCTGAAATTTCTTAGATATTTAATAATTAATTTAAACAAATTTGAAATAATTTATGACGAAGAATTTCTTAGTGGCCAAATGGATTGAACGTCTGTTTGAACGTGAAAAGGGCACAGATTCAAATTTCAATATATAATTTCTTTTAGATAAGTCAAAGTAAATAACTGAAAATTAAATATGAAGATAAAATTTCAGGTGTTTTTTTGCCTTTGGCCCGAAGTGTTTTCTAATTGAGCACCTGAAGTTATAGCAAATAATTCCTAATAGCTATTCTCTTGGATTACAATGGAAATGGGTTTGGGCACCATAATAGTTCAGTGGATTAAAAGACTCCTCCGGGACCAGCATGTAAAGGTTCAAGTCCCGTCGGTGGCATGGATGCTTCGATTATCTGTCGAGGTCAAATTCTGTTGGAAAAAAAAACAAACAAAACACAAAATAGTTACTACCTACTAGATAAATGAATTTTTCGGTTCTTTTAAATGAAAATCAAAGAAGTTAGATGTGCCAAATTATAAGCATTTTTAAATATCCCTTCACAGTTACATAAATAAAGAAAATAACGACATTTAGAATGACTTAATCAGAATGCAAATACAATCATTACAAAGTAATAATTATAGTAGCTTTACCAACTTTTGATGCCAAGTCATCACAGTTTTACTGCCTACACGGAAATATAGTAACTAATAACACCCAAGCGATAATACTGAAGTGTCACGTAGATATATTTCAATTTCATGTGTGTGTGTTAATGAACATCCTACATTATCCGATATTTCAACACAATCTGAGTAGAATAACTAAATAGAATTGAACAAAGTTAAATAAACAAATTACGAATACTTATTGGTCTATAATAAATACACGAATCAAAATGTTACGCTAAACATTAATTTAGATTGGCGTGGTATTTCAAATTTATTCATATTTGTGTTTTTTGTTTATGGTGTTTCAAGGATGCCTGAAGGCAATATTAAAAACCTTTATTTAAAAAACCATTTGTACTACATAACAAAAATGGAATTTATGCTTGCCACTTTAGTCACTTTCAAAATTAAACACATGGGGCCATATTTATAGACAGTATTTAAAGTTAGTAGGGGTTTAGTAAATATTAAACCAATATAATTAATATACCTATGTCGCTATAGCAATTAGTAACATCTAACTTTAAACACTGTCTATGAATATGGCCCATGGTGATTATTATCAACAAAAATAAACTTACACATTGATAATGGAAATCTGCTTTGTTACCCAAGAGAACACAGGTTCGAATACCAATCGTGACCGAATTTTGAAAAATCTATAGCAACTGAGAAGTTTACATCTAATTAAAAAACTATATCTATTTTTATTTATTTGACGAGTTTTAGGCCTGAGAGTGTCAAGATACTTAGCAACATTGTTAACAAAAAAAAATCCTCTTGTATCCATGGCTTTCGGTAAGGTGAAGGTGAAAAACAAACCTCAAATCGGATACCAGCGCGTTCCTGAGCGGGGGGCTCGGCACTCGAGTCCGAGGTAATCGATAAGCACGACTATCGCTGCCAGATGCATGTGCAATGCTCCCTCTGGCGAGGGACGTACCTTCTTACCTTCTTCTTACCTTCTTACCTTACTTACTCCTCCTCTCGGCGCTGCTCCTCCCGGTTCTTCAGAACTCTCTCGGCAAACTTCCTGAGGCGGTCGTGTATGTCTTCTGCCACTAGGTCCTGTGGGCGTGGTGGCCATCTGACTCCACGTTGTTCCACGAAGACCTGTAACAGACCCCTCTCCCTTTCTACCTCTTGTGTCGCGCAGTCTGTTAGGAGGTGCGCGCTCGTGTCTTCCACACTCGCATTCGCCCCTGTCCGTCAAGCTGAAGGATCGCAGCTTCGCCCTGAAGTCGCCGTGCCCCGCCAGGAGCTGGGTGATCCAGTACGAGGGCTCGACCCATGACATTTGCAGCCTCTTTGCCACGCTGGGGAAGAATCCGTGCGTGACCCTTCCGTCTCCCGACCTGTTCCACGAGGTTTCCCACTTCCTCAGGATGTGTTCTCGGACTTCGACGAGAGCCTGTTCGATCGTCTCCTCCCTGCCATCAAACATAAACTCACCTATCTCTATCGGGATCTTTCTTCGTATCTTCCTCCGGTACCATCTTTCTTCTGCCCTGAGTGCCAACGGCGTCCGTTTCGGCAGAACTCCCAGCGCGTCCGTGGACACCGTTCTGTACGCCTTCGTTGACGCTAGAAGCATCGGGCGTTGAGTGGTGCGCAGCCCGTCCTTGAGCCTACCGTTCAGCTTGTCGAACCAGACCTCCGCTCCGTAAAGAGCGACGGGTTCGAGAACTCCCGTGTGGAGGATCTCTACGGTCTTGTGGTTTAGTCCCCATCTGGCTTTTACGACTCGCTTGAGGCTCATCCCTAGCTTCCGTCCCTTTTCTTTCACTTCCCTCATGTGAGGGATGACCGTCATTCCTTCCCCCCAGTATATCCCTAGGTGTCTTACCTCTTCCACTATTCGTAGTCGGCGATTCCCCATTCTTACCCTCGGTCGCCTCCCTCGGTGAAATTTACCTTTAAGCATAAGGCCCACCAATTTCTCTTCGGAGAGGTGCAGTTTATGAAGGTTGCACCACTCCAATGTTCCTCCTAGGACTTCACTGGCTCGGTCTTCTAATTGGGCTCTGGAGTTGCCTTCTACGAAGATCACTTCGTCGTCCGCATACGCCACTTTCTTGCACCACGGTTCGTCTTCTTCGAGGTTATCGTCGAATACCAGGTTCCAGAAGAATGGCCCCAGTATTGACCCCTGAGGGCAGCCCCTTTGGCAGTCCCTCACGACGTTGTCCTCTCCTTCCCTGAGTTCGACTTTCCTGTTGGTTAGATAAATTGAATTACCTGATACAGATTCTTCGGGCACCTCCTCGCCCTGAGTACCCGGAGGACATCCGGCCACCAGAGGGTGTCGAATGCGCCTTTGACATCCAGGAATATCCCCACTACGTATTTCTCTTGCGACGTCTCCACGATTCTTCTGAATTCCTCCAGCGCATCTATGGTGGATCGCCCTCTCCTGAAGCCGTATTGGTTCGGTTTTCTCTCCCCTTCCAGGCTGTCTTCTAGTCTCCTGTAAAGTAGTTTTTCTAAAATCTTACCCAGCACCGATAGCAGACTGATCGGCCTGTACGACGAGGGACTTGACCTGTCCCTTTCGCCCCCTTTCAGGAGGAGCACCAGGTTACCGATCTTCCAGTCGCCCGGAAATGCTCCTAGCCGCAGGCACTCGTTCCAAATTCGAAGCATCGCCTCCCCTATAACCGGCCATGCTTCACTTACCATTTCGTACGCTATGCCGTCTGGACCCGGCGATTTTCCTTTGGGCAGGCCCCGCAGGACACTTTCTGCCACCTCCATTTCGAATTCGGCCGCATCCTCGACGTCGGGAATTTCCCTTACCTCCGCCCTCACTCTTCGGTGTTCTTCCATGTCCTCGTCGACGGGGTCGGTTTTGATCAGCTCGTCTAGGAAGATGTTCATGGATCCTTCCCAATCCACCGCGCGCGTTCTCTCGCTGACCATCGCCATGTAGCCCTCCCTCTTCCTGAACTTACCACACGTTAGCTTGTAAACTATGCCAAACGGTTCCTCGTTGCCGGTTCAGCCTACGAATTCCCGCCAGCTGTCTTGCTTCGCCTTCTTGATTTTGTAGTGGTAGGTGTTCCTTCCCCTCAGGTACGTGTGTCTGAGTTCGGCCCGATGTTCGTCGCGTTCCTCCCTCTGGTACGCCCTACGTGCAGCGTTTACTGCCTTCTTCTCCCTGGTTAGCTCCGCCGTCCACCAGGGGGTCCTTCTAGCCATCCTCTTGATCTTCGGAATTGCTTCTTCGGATGCCCTGCTGAAAGCGCCTGTAAAATTCCTTACCTGGTCTTCTAACTCTTCTCTGTCCGCTGCCTGCCTCTCTATCGGTTGGCCGAGTTGGTGTTGTAGAACCCTCCTAAAACTCACCCAATCCGCCCTTCGTATGGACGGTCTCTCCCGAGGCCGCCCTCCTTCGTCCTGTCGCTGCTCCGAGCGGATTTCATAGCGGATGACTCTGTGGTCGCTTTGAACACGCCCGTCTTCGACTCTCCACCCTGTCACCTGGAGCCCTCCTAGGCTCCTTGCCAGTGTCAGGTCGATCCACGATTCGGCCCTCCCGTTGGAGAACGTGCTCATTTGTCCTCCGTCGTTCAGCAACCAGAGTCCGTTTGCCTCTATGAACTCTTCCACTAACTCACCTCTATCGTCGGTCAGCCTATCTCCCCAAGACCGACTTCTCGCGTTGGAATCCACCGCAATCAGCACGGATTTCCCTGCCAGTGCCTTTGTCGCTCGCTGGACCGCCTCGAGGTGCATCTCGATGTCGTCCCTGTACTGGAAGTACGCCGAGACCACGTAGAGATCGAGGTCCCTGATCCAGACCACTATGCAGTGGGATGTGCATAACCACCCGATTTGTACCACGTTGAGGAGCGGGTTTATTACGACGATTCCCGCTCCTGGATGGGCTTCCTTCTCCTGAAAAATCCTAAGATCTACCCCAAATCCCCATATCCTACCCTGTCCTTGGTACGGTTCTTGAATGGCGAGCACGTCCACTTTCTCCCTCACCGCCAGCTCTCTGACCTCCACGGTCATTATGTGATCTAGAATAACACGGAAAAATTTTGATTTTCTTTATTTGAGAAATTCGATTAATTTTAAATATAAGAATTACCGACTGGAAATTTGTGACCAAGTCTTAGTTTACTTTGAACGTCTGATAAATGTAACCATTAAAAGATATTAGCATTTGGTACACAAAAACTCGGAACTTTTCGGCTTCTAAATTTTTAGTCTATCGAAATTTGAAGTTTGAGTTTGCCCCAGAAATATGGAATTTGAATTTAATTTTTTTTATTTGAATAAGGCATCGACTATTAATTTCAATTTAAATTTTTAAGTCTAGTTAGTTCCTTCGAAATTTCTTATCAAACACAAATTTGCGATTATTTGATATAAGAATTAAACTTTTGAATTATTTTCTGCAAACAATAGATTTAAAATTTAAAATTTTCTTCTTTCTTGTATAAGTATATTAATTCCAAGGATATTTAAATGCATTATGAATTAAGGTGCTTTAAAATAAGTACAAACAAGTATTACAAAAACCAAACTTCTAAGTTTAGTTTCACTCTTTTTGGAAAATTCAAACTCTGATACACATTCCACAGATTCAAAGTTTTCTAGAGCTTCAAAGATTCTATGTACATGCATATGTATGTATGCATTATCTGTAACCTTCTATACCTTTCGGTGCGTTAACGTATTATAAGGCTGTACGCGTGCAATGCACAGCCCGAGCCCGTCTCTTCGGATTACGAAGTTGGTACGCCGTTTTACCTACATACTGCACCATGTGTAGAGTGTAATGTGTATGTATGCGTAAGACCTTGTTACTCTACCTCCTAGGCCTGTGTTCGGAGGAGAGCATCGTTAATTAGGTGCCCAACGACGAATGGTCACCACAGGGATTCGAACCAACGACTAGCGTAACACTGGCCTGGCGCTGTAGGTACTACTGCGCCACCCTGGCTACATAGCTTCAAAGGTTTAAATACTTTAAATTCGTATTTTTGGAGCTTACAGTTTAGTGGATTTTATCTAAACTATAAATTCAGTTCCAATAATTTTTTACTGCAAAACAAACTTAAATTTGTTTGTTTTTCAGATTTTATTATTTTTTTCTTATACAGGGTGGTGACTCGAACACCCGAACATAGGGATTTAACATGTAAAATCATATTTTCATAATTTCCTGCTCCCCTAATTATTTTAGGTAAAAAAGCTTCAAATAAAAGTTTTAGAGCATAAAATTCTGCATCTGAATCAATAAACATTTGTTAATTTTTGTTTGAATTCCATGGCTATCGCTATTTTTGGGGTGATTTACGTCATTTTCATACCTAATTTCTGAGGTTACAAGGCACGCAAAATTAATTTTGTTTATTGATTCAGATGCAGGATTTTATGCTCTACAACTTTTATTTGAAGCTTTTTTACCTAAAATAATTAGGGGAGCAGGAAATTACGAAAATATGATTTTACATGTTAAATCCCTATGTTCGGGTGTTCGAGTCACCACCCTGTATATGAGCTATAACTTGCAATTTAATAGTCTTTTTTCATACCTAAACCCTGAAACAATCGAGTTAAGCCGTTTTAGACCTACATTAGCTAATTTCCTACAAGCATATTTCCAGGTAAAAACAACTCGTCCAAATTAAAATAGAAAAAATAATTTTATAGAGAAAGGTCAAAGCCTTAGTGAGCTAATTAATTATAAATATGTAATTAGCAAGTATGAAAAATTACTAGTTTTAGGCCTACATTTGTTAATTTATTGCAAATATACTTCGAGGTTTGCATCTGAAAAACACCCGTCCAACTTAAAATGATAAGAATAATTTTAGAAATAAATTTTAAAGCCTTGGCGAACTAATTAGTTACCTATAAATTTGTAATTATCAAGTATGAAAAGCGCCCGTCCCGTTTTAAATCTAGATTTCTTAATTTCCTGGAAATTTATTCCCAAGTTTGTATCTGAAAAACTCTCGTCTAAATAAAAAGGTTTGGAAGAATAATTTTCCAAGAAAAGTTTAAGAGCACCGTTTTGGACAGCTAATTACTTATAAATTTGTAATTAGCAAGTACGAATAAATTTTACCCATTTTGAACGTATGTTGATTAATATCCTGCAAACATATTTCGAGGTTTGTATCTAAAAAACACTCGTCAAAATTAAAATTATTAGGAAGAATAATTTTATAAAGAAATGTCTTGACGGGCTAGTTAATTGCAAATTTGTAATTAGCAAGAGTGAACAAAATGTTCCAGATTTAGACCCAAATTGGTAATTTCCTGAAAATATATTTCCAGGTCAATATCTGAAAAACTTACACCCAAATTAAAATGAGAGTAAGAATAGTTTTAAAAAGAAAGCACAAGGTCACTGCCTTAGCTAGCTAATTACTCAGAAATTTATAATAGCAAGTATAAAAAATGTTTCCATTTTAGGTCTACATTTATTAATTCCTTACAATTATATTTTCAGGTAATGCAGAACTTTCGTTCAAATTAAAACAAAAGATATGTCATATGACTATTTCATCGAAGAGGCTTTAAACTTCGCTGACTCATGCAAAATACAGCCAAAGCAGTGGGGATTTGAATCTGTGTCTCAAACTACTAATCCAGTAAGACTCCTTCAAGCTTTTGCATAAAATATTTTTTGTTAAAACAATTTCAGTTAAACTTTGTTGTGCTTTTTCTTCCTAATCTACGTTAAATAAACTAGGTTTTACCGAGAATTAATATTTTGTGGTTTTATCTATCCAACCCTCGGTAACTACGTCACTGAAAGCTTTTTATTTGAACTCCAATGTTTCTGGGAAACATTTCTTATAAATTTCAAGGCAAGCGATAATTAACCATTTACTGAAGCAAATTTTAACATGGCCAAATTTTCAGAAAGTAATATTTGAAAACTGCATCTCAGGTGGGGAAAATAATCCTAATTAAAAAATGAATTAACGCAAAACTTACAAACACCAGCCTTTCAATGGGTATTTGAGTATTTTAAATTAATAACAACTCAAGTTTAAAATTATTATACTCGCATAGTAACTTAAACTATTTGAAGCTAATTTTTTTGTTGGTTCCTTCTTTTCAGAATAAGTATTTTGAAGGTTAGGTTAAATAATTAAGACTAAAATGCATATAATTGGGCGAGTTCTAATTTTTCAGTAAACAGGCTGAAAATAGGTTCCTCATTTACAAGCAATACATCTAAATGACACAGTTCGAAAATTAAAAAATTAACGTTTAGAAAAAACTCAAAAGACACCGACGAACCGACGATACCAGACACAGTATAATGCCCGGTTAATAAGCAAAGTCAACAGAGATTAGAGGTTTTCCACGTGGTTGATTTGTAGCCGGTAAATGAGAACACGTGTCCTAAAATACCAAGTCGCTGACGGGATGATCGATCACCAACCTTCCTTCAGACAAATTTTACTAATGTAACTGACAAAACGCCCAAAACATCAATGTCGTATTACTTTAAATACCCCAGGAAAAAGGTCGATTTTTTGACTTCTTGAATTAGTGTTTTGTAAAGCCTAATCAAAGCTAGTTCATAGAATTGGCTATTGTTTTTGTCGAGGAAGTTTTTCCCTCATTTCCATAGTTATATGGAAAATTCAGAAACGATCCTTGGCACCCGCAAGCCTGGATGTGATCCAATAAATAATAAAATATGTAGGTAAGGTTTGGAGACCACATTTTTGAAATTTTCAAATCTAATCCTTGTGTCTAACAACATAAATTATAACAACTTTTTTCCCCTATAATTAAAAGAATTATTTTTCGCCAAGAATTAAACTGTATCGAATCAATAAAGCAGAAAAGGCCAACTGACATACTAACAGAATCGCTTCTTTATTTAACCTCGACCCTTTCATGTATGGGATTATTTTAATCCTTTGCTGTTGAAATGGAAACCCACGAACAATGCTCGGATTTTCGGTTAGGATACTGATTGTTAACCCCCTAAGATGCGGGTGACAACATATTGTAACGATATGTTACACTCTCGAGTGCCAATTTATGATAACAGAGATTATACCGAATAATTTATGAGCTTCAATTCAACCTTTACGATCCTTATTTTTTTGAACTTTTTGTGGTAATTAAATTAAAACTGGATTAATTCCCTAAATAATTTAAAAATAGGGGAATTTAAATCTGTTTTTGTATATTCTTTAAAATTATTTAAAATATTCATATTTAATAATAGTTCAGAAAAACTACAGCTTGCCTTCCACAAAACATACATTTCCTAAGCATTTCATTAAATCTCAACATTCACTAATATTAATTAACATTTATTAAAGAGATGAGGTAAATTTATTGACGTAGAAAATAAACTGGATGTTTTATTAATCATCATAATAACTTTAACAAAAATAATATTTAGATAACTCAGCGTTAAATTCAAATGGAAATAATTTTCGTGTAATTACTGTTAATGAAGTTAATTTCTTGATGTTTCAACAAACAGTTGCCGATTTTCTTTTTACCTTAATAAAATACAGGTTTTAATATAAGCAGTGATTATTTAAGAATTATTTCACTTGGTTGAAATAAATAACCTAATCTTATATTACCTCTGAATGTTGGCCAAAAATATGATTAATGGAACGTTTCGTCGTGTTAATCATCAATCAAATTATTTTTGAAGAAAGACGAAAAATAGGAAGAAGCTGGTATTTTACTTAAAATAGAGCAGCTTAGTTTTCCGGATAACCAATGGAATTTGTTCGATTAATTAAACCAAATTAACCTTAACTTACAAATTTAAAGCACAGCTAGGAATTGTATTCTAGGAAAAGCAGTTAAAATTTATAAAAGAAGGAAATCGTTGCTTCCATTATGTAAAATATAAACAATCTTATGATTTGCAACACTTTTACAACACTTAAGAAAACAATACGTAATGGATTTAAAGAATAAATCAGTGGATTTTTAAAAATGTATAATAACAGATGTGTTATTGTCGATTGCCTTAGTTGTTTATTTTGGCAGACGTTTCGGTGTTCACTTTTCTGGCAGAGCTTAAAAAAGTTTTTGGGGGAACGTGTAGAAACCATGTACGATTAATTTTATTGTCTGAACTGTTTTAGATTGCTTTTGGTTCGAAAGGTACTCACAAATCCAAATTAATTATTTTATTTAAACTAATAATAAATTTTACCAAATGAAACCTCAGTTGCTTGTCTAAAGATAAAACAGTTTTTTTTGTTACACTAAAATAAAATCTGCATTAATAATCTTTACAAAAATTAACCTTCTTTAAAAAATTACATGTAACAGAATCTCTAATCAACATCCAACGGTAGGTAAATGATAAATATTCGATTACTGAGCCAGAACTGACATTTGCCGAAATTTAGGTTCTCGATATTTTAAAATTTAAGCGAAATCTTACACAATAAACGTCCGTCTAGTTATTCTTTCTGAACAATGACACGGTCCCAACCCGGAAAACGTTCTTTTAACAATAAACATCCGATTATTACTAGCATGAGTATTGAGCACCGAGTATCTCAAATTTGAATTTGCGTGTGTGATTGTAAAATTGGTACTTATTTTAAATTCTAAAATTTACGTTTTGTTGACAACTTTGAAGAATTTACCTAGGTACCGAATATTTAGCTCTTAAATCTATTTGAAAAATCGTTTTTAAGTCTTTTACTTCAAAATTTGATTTATTTAATTAATTTTTGGGTAGTCCAAGAAACAGGGCCTGTGGGCTGGTTCAATGGCGAACGTAAACTTCTCTAAAAGACGACAAAATAAGTGCAAACATTTTTTGACAAACTTTGTTGGTGATTTGGCCAAGAGCTTTTCTTCAGGAGTTCTGTCTCCTACTTTACTTTTGTAATTTGCAGACGAGAATATCTTTAGCGATTGACTCCAACCAATTTCGTTAAGAAAGTTGTACACTGAAGATGACAACTTATTTAGTTGCTGAAAAGCGTATTAGTTTACTTTAATTTTTATTTTTGTGGTTTTTCGGAGCATTTGATGTTCGCTATTTAATTAATTGTTAATCCTTGCATTCTTGCATTCTTGTATATTACATCTTTCTCTAATACTGCTGTTTGTTTGCCTATCTTGTAGCTTTAGGTCTAATATTGAACGTAACACTCTCATTTCTGTAGTTCTCATTTTTTGTTTTGTTCTTTTTGTTTCGACCCTTGTCTCTGTCGCGTACGTTAACACCGGTCTAACCATTGCTTTGTATATTTTAACTTTGCCTTCTGTCCTCATGTATTTGTTATTTCAAATGATGTTTCTCGGGCATCCTGCTATCTGCGTTGCTTTTATTGATTGTCGCTGGACTTCGGTGATCAAGTCTCTGTTACTACTAACATCCACTCCTAAATATTTAAAGCTCATAACCCGTTCGATTATTGCACCTTCTACTTCCAGTTTACATCGGATACGGTCTTTTGATATAACCATTGCCGTAATTTTTGTTATTGATATTTCCGTATTGTAATGTTTACTTGTTAGATTGAATTGATGCAATAGTCGTTGGAGATTGTCATCGCTGTTAGATATTAACACCGCATCGTCACGTAACATATTATATTGATATTTTTATTTCCCATTCTGTATCCTGTTTTGTTTTGTACAGATCTTATTATCTTATTCATTATTAGTTTAAAAAGAAATGGGCTAAGCGAGTCCCCTTGTCGTATTCCTGTATTTATACTTATGGCGGTTGTGTAACCTTTATTTGTTGCTACCTCAGTTGTGTTGTTTGTATTAATAGATATCGTTTATGATGTCTATTATTTGTTACGATATGTTTTCTTCGTGAAGGATATGAATTCCGCTTTTCTGACGTGGTCAAACGCTCCTTTGAGGTCCACAAAACATAGATACATGGGGTTGCAATTGTTGTATTAAAAAGGTTTGTTAATATCCCTAATTACAATGCTGAGATTATTTTCGAACGCGGAATATACCGATATTGTGTAGATATATACAGGGAATTTTTCTTTTTAGTATACAGTATACATATTCCCTATGTATGGTTTAGGTAACCCACTATACACTAAATGTCACTCTGGCTGTGAATTTAGGGACATTAGTTTTTATTTTTTGTGTCGTGTAAAAGTTATGTTTGTAAATAAATCAAAATTAGTAGAATATCAAAATAATTTTAATTCAACGATTATTCTCAAACATAAAATATCAACAACACAAAACAGAAATTAAAATAAAAACGGCAACAGTTAAAGACTAATTTTTTTGACATTAAATTAATTTAATTATTTTTGCCACAGCATGCTATTTTTTTTTTAATTAAAATTTAAAGTTTAGTTTATACATATATGGAAAAACAATGCGTTTGACACGTTTTTTATTAAACCATACATAGGGGATATGTATACAAAAAAGAAAGATTCCCTGTATACGTGGTTTCTGTGACAGAAATGCTTCAGCGGTGCCTGAAGAATACAGAAGAATGTATTCCAATAGAAGATTACCCACTCATAAAGTTTTTACCAATTCATATCAGCAATTAAGAGAACACGGGGCATTCCATGAATGAACAAGAGAAAATCCTCATCTAAGGCAACGCTCTCGTTTCAAACACATGCTTATTGTGAATGTGGTAGCTGCTATCTTAAGCGATCGCTTAATTGGATCATTTAAAATACTAGAACGTTTAAACGCTGAAAATTACGAGAATTTTTTAGAAAATCCCGCTAAATATTAAGCGTGATATATGGTACCAACACGGGATGAATTGGAACAGGTAATCCAGTGGCTTGGCCACTGTGTTTACCACACCTCACTTCTACTTCTGGAGTCACATAAAACAGTTAGTTTATGCTATCAAAGTGCAAACTGTGAAGCATTTACGTCACAGAATACTATAGGCCGCAGATACTATTCATTAAAAACCCAACAAACACAGCCTTGTCTATCGATCAAAATGGGGATACTTTCGGAACATTTTTTATAAATAATTAAATGATGTTCCTAAATTTACTTTTATGAATATATTATGTTAATCACAAATTATAAAATAAAGAATAACTCCTTAATCGTTATGATTAGGACATACTTATATGTTTATATAGAGGTTTTGACTTCAAATGAGTTACCCAATTGATTCCTAAAATCTTTCTGGTACGTTCTGACACCCTGTATTACAAAAATTCTGCCTTAAATTCAAATACAAAAATTTAATTTTTTATCAATAGATTTCTTTTAAATCGGAAACTTAAAGCTATTCTTTGCGTTTTATTTCAACTTAACTATTAATTGTGTTTATGTGTATGGTTCATTTTTAGATTGCACTGATAGTATAATAATTCAACGTGAATTAGTTCGATCATGCACCATATAAACCTGGGAAACCGTAGGTGGTTAGTTTACATGGCTACTTTATTTCCCAAAATTATTATTATCAGAATTCCTTCTTATTTATTAAAATAAATAAATAAATTTAGATCTGACATTCACAGTGTTCAGATACGTAATAGAACTTTAATTGAATCGGTTATTACTGAAACAACCTAAGTCACATTTTGACTGTTTTGAGATTTTGATCCTATAAAACAGTTTGGAGGTACATCGACCATTTAATGTTAAAAGAATCTAATCTAATAATACACAAGAGTTCATAAACTTAACACATTTATTTCAAAAACAACCTAAGTCCATTCCTTTTAGCAATAAATTAAAACTATTATAAACAAAAATATTTCTTCTCAAGTACAACATCTTTATTATTGAACTTTTTTTTGATTCCCCAAAAGTTGTGAAAAGTTACTTAGGTTACTTCAGCAATAAGCGATTCAATTACAATTCTGCAGCATAAAAATCTCCCATTTTAAGCGACCATTTTCCTATAATATGTATAAATAGTTCACATCAAAATTTACTCAGTGAAAATTTCAAACACCAATTACATATAATTTGTTTAATAAGCAAAAGGTGGTGTCATATATTGTATTGTTTTATCTCATATAACACAGAAAATTGTGCCCTATTTCATTGCATAATATTATTTAACGTTTTTCTTTTTCATTAAATCTATTAACTGGAAGAAGGGGTGCTTGTCAATCTGAATATTTTCTTTCGGAATGCTGACTTTAATAGTAGGCTAAGTCAAAGTTATTTTAATTTACTTGTTTATCTGTAGCACCATTTTCATGGTTTAATTTAAAAATGCAACTTTATGGTTGCTAAATAAAATTATTGTTACCTACTCAAATTTCGTCAGTCAGCGTACAATACTATGTTTGGGTAGATTTGCAGCAGTGTGGGGCCCTTGCAATTGGTGGGCCCTGGACAAAACCCTAAAAGTTGTTTGAATCGATGACTTTCAGCTATTGTTGATTCTTTCTTTACTTCTTAAGCAATACTAAACTGAAAGTAAAAATTAAACTTGAAATAGAGCCTGATGATTTGATCCATTGTGATACTGCAGAACACACGCTAAACTAAACTGTTAAAACCAAATACGTATTCGGCCTAACTCCGGCCAACTTTGTCAAGAAAGTTTTTCCACTATACTGAAGTATTGATGAATTTAGTTTCAATCGATTGTCGTGGTTTTAAAGTTCAGTAGCATTCAATGTATAAAAATGATTAACGCCCTTCCGCTGTTCCCTTATATTGAAACAAATTACCTATAAATGCCGTAAAATAACTACAGCAAGTTGTTTTTAACTTATAAAGGAAAAGTTTAAAAGTAATTATGTAAAAACGATTATAGTTCATAAAAAAGGCAGTAAAGCTTAGAATAAACGATGCCTGAAGGCGTTCTTACGTTCCTATCTGCGTTATAGTAAGCAACCCTTATTTATTTTAATGCCAAGTACATGTTTCTTTAAAATTATATTTTCGCCGATTAGGAAAATCATATTCGAAACTGAACCGAATTTTTAAGCCATTAAAAAGCCTACAGGATGATTTTTAGTTTTTGCTATCAACGCGTGCCATGACAATTAAACGTTAAACCTTATACCACATGCAATTATTTTGATTTATGTGTGCTAAACTGATAAATAACTTATAATTAAGTGAGCTTATTTCTAAACACATATTTTCATTTTCAAAACACGCGTTGCTATTTTTTTTTAATCGCCCTATGTAATGCAACAAATTTAATATCTATTCATTTTAGACTAAAAACAGTATGCTTAGCACCTTTAAAGTTTTGCATTGCCACACAATTTTGGTACAGTTAAAATGAGTGATACAGTTATTAATAAATCCAAAAAAGTTAAATCAAAAGCCCATTATAAATTGGACATGGCAGAGTGCATGAAAAAAAAAACTAGTTTCGTGACATTCTTTTATTATTTTCCTTTCCCATAAATGATGCCAAGTTGACATATGAATATTTTATGTTACAGTAATGAAGTACTGGCATTAAGATGACAACAAAGAAGAGCTTCCAACATGGCGGTTCTGACCAATCATGGCAAAGCTGTTACAATGCCTGGGCAGAACAGGGGATTCCTGTTCTACTTCACGCGGCAGCCTGCGTCAATATTATTTTAGCGCCCCTCGCCCAGTTCCACACAATGCCATTGTCCAGTTAATGCCGACCAATTCAGAAAATCCATTTAATACAACCCATCCCGTTCTAACAGCCACCGAAAGAAGAACGGAACTACTCTTGTGGGATTCGATTGCTTCGAATTTGTTATATCGAGTGTAGGAGCTGTCAAGCTCATTAACAACTATTTTTATAACTGATGAATTACTCCATTTACTAATTCGTTTAATGGTGTTCGTTATCGAACAATTTATTACTTAATATGTTGATGTTTGAGGTCGTTTTGTAAATCTGGAAACCTTGCAAAAAATTACTGGATATTAAAGTAAACAGGAAACGACCTTGTCTATCAAATACAAAATTTCTATCCTTTATTAAATAATAAAAAACGATTTAAAAAGAGTCGAATTAATTCTGACAACAACCATTAACGTCAGCAGTACAGCAAAGGTAATCCTATAATTTTCATCAGATTAATTTAAACAGAAATTAATGCATGCGTATTGAATTAAATTTAAATGATTTTGTTAGCTCAATTTAATTAACATTTCGTTTGTTATTGCAGGCTTAAACTGTGCCATTTTTTATTATTACACATGCTTTTTTTAAACCTTTTGAAAAAAGATGTCCATACATGGGCTGAAGTGCTACAAATTTAAGTATGAAAGTATTGTTATATTAAAGTCAATTATCATCAGTATCGCTAAAATAATAAGTTGTATATTATAGGTACCTAATAAAACTTAAGTAAGCTTATAGTACAGAGTTTTATTCTACGATAAATAGAAGGGTTTTCTAAAATCGACTACCTAAATTTAATAATTAAAAGCATCGGTTATTGGCTTGTTTACGTTTTGTTTGTCCGATTTTATCACTGTTAATTAAACAAAAAATAGCATTACAAACAAATAACAACATTCATATTACTATCAAAGTAATTTCCTGAATACGCAATTGCTTTACTAGTTTTTTATGGTTTATCAACGTTTAATTGAATAAATAAAATTGAAAAATCAATTACAGTTTATAATATCAACAAGCTTTGAATATAAAATTTATAAAGATTAAATATTAGGGAATTCTTTCCAAAATTCTTTATGTGAATTCATGTTGTACCTATACAAACATCAGATTAAACATCATATCAACGACATCGTCAATTACAAGGTAGCAGCATCTACCAAACATTTTATTATTAACATCTTTTTAAAGTTTTTAAAAGTTTTCGAGGTTTATCGGCGTTTCACTGAATAAATAAAATTGAAAAAACTATTAGGTACATTTTATATCAACCACCTAACCACCTTTAAATATTAAATTTTCCAAAATTAATTTAAATCAAAGTTATAATATAAATATTAACTTCCAATGCTTTTCTCGATGTCTATATAGGACTTGCACTTGACAAGACTTTTACTCTCTCAAGCAAGAGCAAGGCAAAGGCAAAATTATCTGCTTCAAAGATTTTCCCTGCTTTGCGTGCTCTTTAAGACACAGGCTTACGCTCTGCGGATTTTGGGATTTAGTATGTTTTTCAGGGAAAAATGCTTAGGCATTAATGAGTAAGTAAACATTTTTTTCATATTTAAAATTAACAATCTAAAAAATTTTCAGCTTTAATAAAATTAAGAAAATATAGGGTAACTATTTTATTAAATTTATTTAATAAAAAATTATATTATTAGTGCGAATCGAGGCTTAATCTTGGTTAATAATTAACTGTTAAAATAACAAAATGTCCAGCTTTTTCGCTTTTAGCGATGCTGGGCGCCTGTAGGGTAGGCAGCCTCTTTAACGAATGTGTGAGACAAGTTGCATACAAGTTGACCTCTGTAATTTCGGGCTTTGATTGTATTTACTGCAATAATTGTAAAATCTACATGATTATCACAATTCCTATTACTAATACAGGAACTCCCTTATAATTTCGTAGTTTTAAAAGAAACAACTGCTACTTGAGTTCAGTAGTACATACCTTTCCGAGCTCCTAGCATCAGTATTCTGATTGCTTTTAGATTTAATAAATATTCTATAATCTACAAGGGCGATTCAAATTTGACCTGCATTTTATTTTTTTCTGGTCGATAGAAACTACAAATTAATTTTCTAAGTAACAACTCTCCGTTAGAGGCAAATCGCTTGAAACCTACCACAACATATAACTAGAAAATTTAAAAAAATATCACTAACAAAAGTAGGTAAATTTAATTATTTGTTAGTACAAAATCATACAAAAAAAATAACAATTTTGTATACCTACTATTTTTACGGTTAGAAATTTTTAAATAATAAGTAAACAATAAGTACTCGTATTTGTGAACATATCTACCTACTTCATCAAATTTTGTTTTTTAATTTACAGATATTTTTAGTACCTAGCTTTAGAAACATGTATGTTGGGTTACATTTGAAGAGTTTAAAGGGCACGTCTTACGTGAATAGAATTTTTTTGAGAAACCAATAACGAAAAAACAATCTTCCATTTGTTACAGACAAAACCCGATTATTCATTAGAGAATATAATAGGCCTAGGGCCCTTCGAAATTTGATTGTCAATATTTACCTCTTAAGAAAACTCCGCCCAGATTATTTTTTTCAGTGTTTTATAACTTTTCATTTACAAGAATAATTGATTATGTAATAAGCAATAGATGTTTTACACGGGATCAAATACTCGACGTAAGAACATTGAACTCGGTAGATGTAGGAAGTGATCACCGCTTTGTCTTATGCAAAATTCGAATATTACATGCTCCATACAAAAAAAACAATATGAAAATAAATTTGTTGAAAAATTATTCATTGAAACTTTGATCGATGAGACCACTAGAAACCTATAAAAATCGCTTAAATGAGAAAATTTTAAATAATAATAAACTAAATCCAAGTGATACCTTGCGAGAAGGGTGGGAGAAACTAAAAGCTAATATATTAGCAGCAGCAGCAGAAGCATGCGGTAAAAGAAAAGTAAATATTACACACAATAAAAAAGAACAAAACACCATGGTTCACCGAAGAAGTGAAGGATATATGTAACAAGAAGAAAACAGCATACCAAAAATACAAAAGCACTAGAACTCAAGAAGACTATACAAAGTATGTGGAACAACGTAATATAACAAATAGAAGGATTAAAAAAATAACGAAGGAATACTGGGAAAGTTTTAACAAGTCAATGGAACACAACTTATATGGAGCACAGAAGAAATGAATTAGTACAAACAAGTAAGATTAGTAAAGACGAATGGAAAACTTATTTCCAGGAACTACATCAGGTAACAAACAACATCCACCTAACGAGCGAAGATATAAACAACGCGATACGTACTTTGAAAAACAGGATATCACCAGGGCCTGATACTATAACTAACGAATTACTTAAATACGGAGAAGATACGCTCATAATTGAAATTCGAACTCTGTTGCAAAAAATATTTGACATAGGGCAAATTCCCGAAGAAAGGAAACTAAGCATAACAATCTCAGTTTTTAAGAAAGGCGACAAAAAACAGCCTAAAAATTATCGAGACATTACTCTGCTGAGTGCGGTATTAAAACTAACAACAAAACTAATTCTACAAAAAATTGACATACATATTCCCATGAATGAAGAGCAACAAGGCTTTCGACAAAACCGATCAATCATCGATGCGATCTTTATATTACGCCAAATGATAGAGAAATTCGTCGAATACAAATATATGCTTCGTGAATCTAACAAAGGCGTTCGATAGAGTAAAGTTGGGAGATGTTATAGTCATATTACAAGAAAAAGCAATACCACCGGAGTTAGTGTGGCTAATAAAAGAAATAAACACCGACTCAAAAACCAAAATTAAAGTAAATGGCGAACTTACAGAAGAAATCCCAGTAGCCACAGGAATAAGACAAATTCATTGACTCTGAAGCATGAAGATACAAAATGGGACGAAGTCAACTAAACATACTATGCCGCTAAAACGGAGGACGACTTACAACGATTATTATACGGATTTTCAACGACCATAAAACAATACAACATGGCCATCTCAGTAAATAAAACTAAATGCATGGCGATATCCAAAGAACCGTTGCGCTGTAAGCTAGAACTGGATGGAACAGTAATCGAACAAGTAATGACTTTTGATTACCTGGGATAGAAAATCAGCAGCATTAGAGATCTATTTAAAGAAGTCCAACAACCGACAAATAAAGGATTCAGAATATCAGGATACCTACGAGACGTTACTTGGAAAAATAAAAGTGTGACAATAGAGAGTAAGACAAAAATATATAAGACCATGGTGCGACCTAACTTAACATACGCGGCGGAGACTAGGACAAATACAAGCAGAACAAAACAATTGACTAGGACTAGAACATCGGAATGAATCGGAATGATCAATTACAGGAAAATCACGTATAGACCGAATACCGAACCAAGACATCAGCGACCAATGCGAAATAGAAGATATCCGTAAATTTATTAAAAAACATAGAAAAGAGTGGAATGCACATGTCGATAGAACGAGCCCCAACCGACTAATTAAAATCATAAGAGACCAAAAGCCGAGCGGAAAAAGACAACCTGGGAGACCACCCAAAAAATGGAAGGAGAGTTGGATATCCTCTTCAGTCTTCAGTAGAGACTCCATGAATTAACAGGCTAAAAGCATAATAACAAGAAGAATAATAAGAAGTACCTATATAATATTGCATTTGTATTTATTTAAAGACAATTGCGTATTCAAAATGTGTATTTGTGTAATACTGGACGAGCCCCTTAAGCTCTTCAAATGCAACCCAAGCTGCTAGAAATATCTGCAGATTAAAAAACAATCAAGTAGATACATATGTTTACAAACACTCAATTGTTTAAATTCTGTAAAAATGGCAGAAATCATTTGTAATTGTATATAAAATTGTTATTTTTTGTATGTTTTTGTACTAACAATTGATAAATTTATATTTGTTATTGATAATATTTTCCTTAATTTTCCCGATATAAGTTATAAAACTTTTCAGCTTGACATGATATTTAATTATGTATTGTCATTCTGAAGTAAGCCACTTCTGATTAGGTATATAAATTTAATTGAGGATTAACACAGATCAGCCAGCCTAGTCGGTGAGATTTTTAATGCGGCAAAATATCTGAAAGTACCTATGTCGTCCTTCGGATACGACGTAAAACTGTAGGTCCCTTCCAGGGGGGAAATCCCTTGGGTTCGACAAAATTCTAGTCGAGTAGTGCCAATGGCCATAGTCGACGCGCACCCGCAAGCAATAAATAAATAAACATAAATCAACGTTATTTCTGAATTTGTAAGTTGAGTTGCCTATTCAAATTGTTAAGAGGCGTATTAAATGTGAATCCTTTCGTATAGTAAATTATTAATTATGTACATATAAATATGAAAACAATTAAAAAGAAGCATAAGAAGCCCTTCCCTTCCCTCATCGTTTGCTTTGTTACTTATTAATAATTGAATACATACATGAAATAAGCATTCGGTTAATAAATTATCTTGGTATACAAATTTTAAAAAGGTTAACTATTTGTAGATTCATAGAAAACTTTTATTCCACGTGCTTCTTACATGCTGATCTGGCAATAACATCTATTTGTATATAAAAAAATAACAAAAGAAGTCTAAAACGTTTTTATCTGAATTTTACCTATACTGTAAACATATAAACAATTTGGAAACCAATTAAAATAAAAACAAAAAGTTGTAAGAGTAATTAGCTTCAACACGTAATACAAATTTCATCTTTTGTACTTTTGTTAAGTCTACTTTAACAACAAATTCACTTTAGGAAATAACTGCAAAAAAGTGCAATAATTAAAGAAGAATCCATACAAATGTGTGCCAAAATAACAAAGAAATAATTAGCCGAACGAAGAATATTTTTATTAAAACACAGCTAAAGGACAAATTCCTGATTTTCCAAATTTTAAGTTAGTCTTTTTTACTGCAATTTTTTTCTTAGAAAATCACTTCAGAAAATGTCTAATGTGCATATTAACTAAATTAAATCAAACTAAAAATTTACGAAATGTTCTAAAAACCATTCTCTTATAATCTATTGATTTATTTTCTAGATTAATGCGTTTTCCAAACCATTTTTTGCTTTGAATGGGTTATAATAGAATTTCAAAAAATGTAAAAATAAATTATATGGCTCTGCTTTACCATGGTCGAAACTAATGGTAAAATAACGATTTTTTAAAACGTTTTTTCGAAATAGTTAACGAGTTTAAAGCAAAGGTCGATATCAGAAATGCCTGTGTAGAAGGTACTTTAGTCAGCACATTTAATAGATTTAATAAAAAACAGATAATTTATCTAGAATTATAAAACCCTATTAAAATAATTATGCAGCTTTGCTTCGTTATTTTTAGATCAAATGTATACAACTTTAAACCTAGAGACGCAGATTTGTATTTTCTAGTCCGCTCGTGCAATGAAATTTTTTAATTAAGTCTGATTCAATTTGTAAATCATAAAAATGAAATCAAAACTAGGCAACCAATAATACACCGATTTATTTCCGATTTTTTTATTTTGCCAGTTTTACCTGGAAGTTGCTGTAAGGAGATTGTTGTGTATACCTGTATGAATTGTTTTGACACTAATCCTAAGCTAATACTTGGAAACTTATTACGGCATCATAGTACTGTAAATGCAGATTAATGTCTTTGACTAATGATGACATTTAAAAACTTAAGTGGAAAACTTTTTGATTTGACTGGGGTGGGTTAATGAATATTATTTTTGTTTATGTAAATAATCTAAGAACAGAATATAAGCCATGGTAACTGAAATGCATTGTTGCGGTAACAGTAAATAAACCAATGTAAACAAAACGAGTTTTTTATTTTTCTACTAAATGGTTAATTTGTAAAATGTATATATTTTGTTTGATCGACATGGCAGCATGCTTGCAGATATGTATAAATTTAATTACATAATTACAGGTAAAGTAATATAAAGGTATCAGGGTTGTCCTGATTTAAATTGGTTCATTTAAATCATAATTAAAATCTTGATCTAACGGCGGGTTTAATAATAAGTTTTAAAGTCACTTTAAACTTTAAAGTTTAAAGTTTATGCATTATTAGTAAATTTTAAGTTAACGCCAAGTTTAACTTTAAAGTGGTTTTAAAAATTATTATAAATGCGGCCGTTAAATCAAAGGATTTTTTATATTTATCATTAATAAATTAAGTCACAAAATAAAGAATAAAAGGTTTTTATTATTTATTTTTTTTTACTAAAAAAATATATGTACAGTGTGTTCCAAAAAGTTTTATACAAATGGAGAAAAAGTTTATCTTACATTTCACAAAAATAAATATTCTTGATAAAAAGCTCTGCATGACTTGTAGATCCATAATTAAATACAAAATTTTTAAAACATTAGCTGGAATGAACATTTTCTTCTCCACTACAGTTTGAATGTATTTTACTCTCACTCCAAATCATGATTTTGATTGTATTCCAGCCAATGTTTTAAAAATTTTGTACTTAATTATAGATCTACAAGTCATGCAGAGATTTTTATCAAGAATATTTTTTTTTGTGAAATGTAAGATAAACTTTTTCTCCATTTGTATAAAACTTTTTGGGACACACAGAAAAAGTTTATCTTACATTTCACAAAAAAAAATATTCTTGATAAAAAGCTCTGCATGACTTGTAGATGCATAATTAAATACAAAATTTTTAAAACATTAGCTGGAATGAACATTTTGCTCTCCACTACAGTTTGAATGTATTTTACTCTCACTCCAAATCATGATTTTGATTGTATTCCAGCCAATGTTTTAAAAATTTTGTACTTAATTATGGATCTACAAGTCATGCAGAGCTTTTTATCAAGAATATTTTTTTTTGTGAAATGTAAGATAAACTTTTTCTCCGTTTGTATAAAACTTTTTGGAACACACTGTATATGCAAACAAACACAAAATAAAAATAATTCTTTTATTCTATAATCTATGTGGGAAAATTAGACGAAGAATTATTTTAATAAATTAAATTGTACGACATAATTATTATGAAAACTGGTCAAAACCATAAAAAATAAACGTGAATTATTTGATTTTTCCAACCCTGATAGATATTACATATTTTAAATTATACATTAATTTATAAATCTTTAATCTTAATGCTTCTTATAGGCATATTTCTGGACTGTCGAGAATCGACGATTTCCGGTAACATTCCAGAGAGGTAAAATTGAATTAACTTATCTATTATCTTTCATGTTTTCTTCCCAAAATCATTATAATTAATTTTTTCAAAGGCAATATCTACACCTGTGTAAATTACAAAATAAGAATGACGTTTTCTAGCCACATACATCTGTCCTTGAACTTGATACATATACCTACGTATGCTCCACATGTTAATTTTTTTTTGTACGAAGTCCCATTTTGTAATAAACACGTTGAAAACGAAAACGAACACTCCACTGTTTTTGTAGCAACTGATAAAATAAATAAAAATGCATTTTACGTTTGCAAAGGAGTTTGGAGTTTCCCAGTTCGAAGTTTGGAGATTACACTAATCTCTTGTAATAAAATGATAGTACGTGTAAGCCTACTTGATTTGTTTTTCGAAGACAACCATGGTACATTCGAGATAATTTTCAATTTTTTTACACAACAATAGAACTCAAATATGTTATATGTGTCTCTATTACACCCTAAACTTTTTAAATCGGTCATAAAAACACTTTGCTGAAAGGTTAGGCAAATATCGAAAATCGCATGACTTACCTAGCTTGCCAACACAATTTTTCAGTTCAACAAAGGAATTTGTCTTCACTCTACGAAGTTGGGGCCCTCGTTATCTTCAGATACACTAATATTTACAAAACAAACGCTTAGGCAATAATTAAATACTAATAATTTAGAAATTAATTACTACAAAGCAATGACGGATTTACAATGCGTAAGTACCGACTACCGACTTCAAATGCACCACGAAACAAAAGACGCAGGTGTTCACTACTTGAACATCAGAACATCGCACGGCCTGCTTTCTTTTCCACCAGGCTTACTTTATCAAAATTAATCCACTTTTTACTACAAATGTTTGTAATCAAAAATTACGCATGTAAAATACACTTTTAACTTATTAAAGTTTCTAATATTCTAACACAAGATTTTAATATTTAACCTGGAATTACACTGGACTAAAAGACATTTCACAACATGACTGGAATATAAAATAAACCAAACGCGATGCACAAGCCTGGCAATTATAGATATCATAGTAACTTGCGCTTTATCAAAATACGTCATTCTTTAATGGCCAACAGATGTAGGAATTAAATTTCTTAATGCATTTTAAAATCAGCGCAACTATTTACAACGGAAAAATGAAAAAGGAACTGAACAAAACTAAGTAAGAATTTAAGTATTTAATAAACGTTTTAAATTTTACTAAGTAGGGTCAACTGACCAGTGAGTGAACAACGCCCAGTAAATGAACAAACCATCACATTTTACTGAAAAATAAGGATAGTTTTTTAGATAGGCTGTTTTTATCTTTTGCTAATGATAGCTGCGCATATCTAGTACATCGTTCATTTATTGGAACCATAGTGAATCTGACATTGTTGTGTGAGAATTGATGCCAAACAGTGGTGTTTTACATTTGTATGCTTGGTCGCCATATTTGCTTAAGGTTTGTGTTGAACACGTGTTTATTAAAACTTATTAAAAGCCCACAAAATTTAACGAAACCCTAGTTTCTCATTTTGTCAACCTTCTATATGCATTGTGCAAGTATTTTCATGTGAAGTAAGACTAATATTGTACATATCTTATTGTATTTGTGCCTGTTCAATTACTGGTCGGAAGAAATTCCTAAAATCTAGTGAATGAACAAGGTGTTCATTTACTGGGTTTTGGTGCATTTGTTAGAAACAAGCTGAAATGAACCTTACAGCAAGTTAATTTTAGTATAAAACTTCCTTGGTGAAATTATTTTACTGCAAAGTATAGAAAACCAGTAATTGAACACTATAACATCAATGTTCATTTACCGTGTTCATTCACTGGAACATTCATTTTGCATATGAATTTTGAACGCTAATGAATTAATTTTATTTTTGATTTACCGGCAAGTACTTTATTTTAGATGGAACGCAAATATTCACGCTTTAAATATTCAGAACAAGACTTAGCAGACGCTATTATTGAAATAAACTCCGGAAGTATAAGTTTGAATAAGGCCTCCTCCAAGTATTTAATTCCTAAATCCACTCTTCATAATAAGATAACTTCCAAAGTACCTAATGTAAGGAAGATGGGTCCTTCACCGGTTTTAAGCTCTTCGGAAGAAGAACGGCTGGAAAAATGGATTCTGGCAAAAGCTAAATTGGGCTTTCCGATGCATCCAGATGAAGTGAAGGACTCGGTGCAAACAATTTTGAAGGGTACTTCTAGACCAAATCAGTTCGTTAATGATAGACCTGGCGATAAATGGTTAAAACTGTTTTTGCAGAGACACCTAAACATATCAAAACGAAATAGTTTTGGAAATATTGCAAACGAAACATATCTCAGCAAGCCACCAGTGCTGAACTTGAGGACTTGTCATCGCAAAATATCAGCGCTAATCCTATTAACGTACCTGAAACGGCATTCATATATGATGTACCTTTAGAACAATCGTTCATAAACAGTTTACCTTTAGAAATCGTTGGAATTTTATATGCGTCTACTACAAATGGTATCACCAATGATCTCTATAATCGAGAAAATATTGCGCTTCAAGATACCTTTACTGAATTGGAAGATGTACAAAACTATGACAAATTCGTTGGTGTGTTAGACTAAAGCTGATAAAACAGTACCTCATCCTAGTTATGATGCAAATATACCAAATAGTGAGAAAATACTTGACTGTAAGAGAATTCTTGAACTGATCCTTGATACCGTATTTTGTATTATCGATAATGGTTTTAGTTCTGTGATAGATACAGTTGACAAGACTGAAATAAAGTGTGATACTAAAAATAAAATAAACATAATATCGGATCTTGTAATAGAAAATATTCAAGAAAGTAGACTAAATGATTTGTTCGATGAACATTTGCACTGGCCAAAACAGGAAGAGAGAACGCACAAAAAAAATAGGAATTATGTGCCCATGCCATACGCTATCACCTCTGAAAAATGGGCACTATATCACAAAGAGCAAGAAAGGAAAAAAGAAATAAAATGTGAGGAAATAAAAAAGAGACAGTTGCAGAGAGAAGAGAAAAAAATGCGCAAAGACAAAACCGATGATGATAATAAGAACTTCGAATCCAAACGGAAGCGCAAAACAAATAGTGTCAAAAGCAAGACAATGACAACGGTTGAAAGAAAAGACCATATAATAAGCAATGTTGAAATGGGCAAAAAGGAGAATGTAACAAAGGAATATAAGAAGACCAAATTTAAAAAGCAGCAAAAAGATTTAAATGAACAGGAAATATTAAAAGGAGAAGAAGAAGCAATAGCGAAAAAGGACAAAACACTGCAAAACGATGAAGGTGAAGATAACAATCACAGCCCTAATTGTAAGACGAGCAAGCTGGATACAATGGCATGTCTCGGCATCACAATTAATGATTATGTGATTATTAAATATCAAAGTAAGAAATATCCTGGCATAGTGAAAAACATCTCTGAAGACGAATATGAAGTTAGCGTGATGAAAAAAAGGGATAAAAACAAATGGCAATGGCCAAGTATTCCAGATCAAATTTGGTACCAGAAAAAGCAAGTTTTGAAGAAAATTCCTGAACCAAAACATATTACAAATGGTATTTTTTCTGTTGAAATGTAATTTTTTCATTTTTTGTTAATTTTTTTTAGAAATATAGTTTGCTAATCGTTTTTGTTTGCTTTTATAAAATAAAAAGTACCTATTGTGTTCATTCATTAGTCTTTTTGGGTTCAATCATTGGGACAGCCCGTTCATTTACTGGGATTTCTGACAATTTTCACGAAATAAGTAAATACAGCGTACAACAATTGGTCGTATATAAATTTTTGTAAAACAGACGGATTGCCAAATTATTAAACTAACTAACCTCCAATTTCAAACAAGATTTAGCAATATTTTAATAGTTTACCTACTACCCAAAGTGAAAAATTCTCTTACGTGTTCATTCACTGGTCAGTTGACCCTACTCAGTTGCCTCATCTACGACGGAATTCGAACCTGTGTTCTCTTGTTTGTCAAGTAGATGCCTAATCCACAAAACCACCAAGAGACCTAAAATTACTAACTATTTATAGAAAATGTTTGCTTTGATGTCAGGGCCCCCCTGCATATGGCGACAGAGTGCAAGGGTTGGAATTCTTCATTCTTTCTCGTAATCTTCTCTAAGCATGTCAGCCCCCTTCTCACCGATCATATAACAAACAGCATTTGTATGGCAAGCTGAAGAAAATGGCATGACGCTTGCATCAATCACCCTTAAATTTTCAACACCGTACACTTTCAATCTACTGTTAACAACTGCTGTTCGATCATGTGGAGGTCCCATTTTGCAGGTTGCAATGGGATGATAAAGCGTAGTTGTTAACTGTCTTAGCGCACATCTCCAATAGTCATCCGATAAATGTTCGAATTGTGTGCAAGCAGGCAAAGGGTTGCCCAAATACTTTGAATCTACGCTTTGGAAAGTTTTTGTTTTTGATATTTTAAAAATATCCTTAATGGCACTCAGCATATCCTCGATGTCGATGTTTTCAGGATCGGATAACATGTTGAGATCGATTAAAGGAAAATCGTACGGATCTTTTGACTTTAACCGAAGTGATCCCTTTGATTCAGGATGTAACAATATAGGAATGATTATCCAGCATAGTTTTTCTGAGGATGAACCCATAATAGCCGACCAGTTTTCTTCCGTCACTTCTAAGGAAGAAGTAGCGAATTCTTGAGCTTGCTCTGAATCTACGAAAATGAACATGTACTCGAAGTTTGGATTAGTATTCGATTTTATTCTGGTGTTAATAAAGGCAATTGCTGTAGATTCGGCAGCTGCTGTGAGTGGACCAAATCCGTTTAAGTAATTTTGTAACAAGTCCTCTAAATCAGGTGGTTCTACTGTGATATTGGTAGTAAACATCAATCCGAAGAACATTTGATGATCTTGTAATGTTGTTCCAACTGGTAAATGTTGAACCAAGGGAATGCCCAATTCTTGTAAATGATCCCTTGGACCTATTCCGGATAACATTAAAATTTGAGGAGAATTAATAGATCCAGCCGATAAAATAACCTCTTTCGAAGCAGTCGCGTGGTACTTTTTACCACCACGAACAAACTCAACACCTTTGGCTTTGTTCCCCTCCATTAAAATCTTCAAAACCAGCGATTTATCCAAAAGCTGCAGATTTTGCCGATTCAATACTGGTTTTATAAAAGCTTTGGCTCCACTACACCTTTTACCATTAAGGGTCGTAGATTCCATTTGAGAAAACCCAATTTGAGTTTCACCATTATAATCCACCCTGTTCCTTCCTAATTCTTCGGAAGCTTTAAAAAACATCTCAGTAAAACTTGCGTTGTATTTTACATATTCAACATTTAGAAGCCCTTCATGCCCATGGTATTTACAATCTTCCTTATCTAACTTTGAATTCTCCGATTTTCGAAAGTAAGGAAGCACACTTTCGTAGTCCCAGCCTGGATTTCCCTGTCCTTCCCATTTGTCAAAGTCCTCCTTGTTACCACGAGAGTAAATCATGTAATTTACAACGCTACTTCCTCCAATTGCTTTTCCTCGTGGAAAATTGCACCTTTGCTCCTGCATTCCTAAAGGATTCGATTAGGAATGAGAATGTTCTATGTAAGGAACTTACCTAAACATGCGGTCGTTTGGGGAACTGTTCTAAAACCCCAATTATAATCAGAACGCATTAAATGACCAGCAAGTACTGGAATGTCGGTTATATCGTTTTCTTGGCCTCCTGCTTCCAATACCAGAACTTTAAATTTGCCGCTTTCTGTTAATCTGTTTGCTAGGACTGACCCACTTGAACCAGCACCAACCACTATAAAATCGAAATCGCCCCATTGTTCTGAAACAATGTTTATTTTCCTTTGCTGCGTGTCACTTGACGATGATGATGACTATTAACCTTACCTGGTTCCGAATTGACCTCCTCAAAATAACTCCTTGAATCCTGAGGATGTTCCCATACCGTCACATTTTGAAAGAAGTTCAGTAATAATTCTTGGTAATATTCAATCGTCGCAACTTGACTTTCTTGCGACCTATTTAATACAGTGCTAACAAGAAAAGTGGCCAATATACCTGATGTAATCATTTTCATGGCTTAACTATAAAACTATAAAAATAGGTATGTTTCATTTGGGAGTTTCTTCCAATTTAGTATTCGTAAATATAACTTTAATCTGTTTATTTCAAAATATAATTGCTGTTATTATGAGTAAAGCATACGTTTTTAATAGAGGTTAATAATTTAATAATAGAGGAATATAAAATATCAATAACAATTTGGGTTCTTACGTAGGTCGTTTGTCACTATTGTTTGATTATTATACTGATGTCTTAATGTTGTATAACTATTGATAATTATATCTTTGCTCCATTAAACAACACGTAACGTTTAGTGAAATAACGATAGGTTACAGGTTTTCTGTTTTTAATGTAAGCTAAGAAATGTTTTATTTAATATTAGGTTTTACAATTGCTGAGGTATTGATGAAGATGTCACCCCTCAATGGGTGGTGGGTACTGACCTGCTCCAGATGACGCTTCCATTTGTTCGCAGTTGTTTTATCAATTTCTGACGCCAATAATTTTAAGATATTCAACGAAGAATCCCTTAATTATTTAAAGGTTAAAGATTTATACTACGTCGAAGGCTTGCAAGGTATAGTTCTAACAAGCATATAAACTCACCTCTTCAAAATGCCTAAAAACGTTGGCCCAATCTCTAATTCAACAGATAAATAAGCATCCCTTCTTTGCGAATCCTTTAAAACAACTAAGCTGAATTTAACAAAGGAAAATATATTCCTGTAATTAGTAATTAACATATTTTAGAAGTTTTTTTTTTTTTCTGGATATTACTGTAACAAAGACAAGGATAGACCCATACAAACCAAATGTGTTAGAGGAAGATGGGTATACAGACAAGCTGCTGATGAGGGTCCAAAACCGCCCTGTCTGCTTAAAATAAAATTCAGAGGATCTAAAAAAAAAGCCGAAACTGTGGTCAACAAGAAAAATAAGTTATAAACTCAAGATAACAAATTTATTTATTTCTTTTACAACCAATACAACTTAAAGGTCTCCATAGTCTTCTCTAATAAAGTCAGCTCCTTTTTCTCCGATCATGAAAGTGCTCGGCGTTGGATGTGAAGATATAGAAAAAGGCATAGCACCAGCATCGATAACCCTTAAAGCTTGAATTCCGTGAACTTTCAATCTACTGCTAACAACAGCAGTTTTGTCGCGTTTGGGCCCCATTTTACAAGTGGAAACAGCATGCAATATTGGATAGGTAAGTTGCTTTAAAGCGCACCTCCAGTAATTAACGGAATTAAATTCGTGCTCCTTACAGGCAGGGAAAGGACTGCTGAGGTACTTTGAATCGACGCTTTGGAAAGCAGGTGTCTTTGATATTTCAATAATATCTCTAACTATACTTAGCATTTCCTCCATGTCTTCGCCTTGCGGGTCGCTGTAAAGGTTTGAGTCTAAAACGGGATAATCAAGAGGATCGTTTGATTTTAATTTGATGGTCCCTGTGGATTTTGGGTGCAAAAGGATCGGGATTATGCCCCAAGTAAATTTTCCAATTATGGGTTTCGAAAAGGCTTCCCAATTTTCGGGTGTCATTTCAATAAAATCCACGAAAAATGGGGCCATTTGCTCTGGCAATCCTGCAAAAAACACATATTCAGAACTCGGAATATTGGATTTTATTCTAGGACTGGTGAAAGCAACGGCGGTGATTGCACTGGGTGCCGTTAAAGGGCCAGTTCCCTTTAAATAACTTCGTAGTAATTCAGTAAGGGGTTCTGATTCGACGGTCATGTTTGTTGCGAAAAATAACGCGGGAAATATTTGATGGTCGTTTAAATATTTTCCAACTGGTAAGTCTTTTACCAAGGGGACATTCACTTCTTTCAAATGCTCTTTAGGACCAATTCCTGATAACATCAGCAGTTGGGCACTGTTATGCGTTCCGGCCGATAATATAACTTCCTTTGAAGCAATTGCATGGTATTTCTTCCCATCGCGTATGAATTCCACACCGTACGCTTTCTTAGCTTTGATTAAAACTTTCAAAACAAGGGAATTATCCAAAATTTGAAGATTCTCTCTACCCATTGCGGGTTTTATAAAAGCTTTATTACCGCTACATCTTCGTCCATTATCTGTCATTGTTTGAACCGGAGAACAGCCCGTCTGATTTGGACCATTGTAATCCAAAATCTGTTGACCCTTTTGCTGCATGGCTTCAATAAACAACTCTGTAATTTTCGAACTGTAGGGAACATTTTCAACACTTAACAATCCTTCATGTCCGTGATAATTATACTCTTCAACCCGAAGTGTTGACTTCTCCGACTTTTTAAAGTAAGGAAGAACACCTTCGTAGTCCCATCCTGGATTATTTTCGCCCCATCTATTAAAATCCTCTTTGTTCCCGCGAACGTATACCATAAAATTAATTGCGGTACTTCCTCCCAATAACTTACCCCGCGGATAATTGCATTGTTTGTTTTTATACCCTAAAAACAATATTTGTTAACTACAATAATTTCTTGTAACTAAGTAAAAGTCACCTAAGCATGAGTTAGTTTGAGGTATTGTTTTATATCCCCAGTTAAAATCAGAACGCACTAGAAGAGGGGCAAAACCAGGTACTTCTATAAATTCATTTTCTTGGCCACCTGCTTCGAGGAGAAGAATTTTGAATTTTCCACTTTCGCTTAGCCTGTTTGTTAAAACTGATCCGGCCGCTCCAGCACCAACAATTATAAAGTCGAAGGTTCCCCATTCGACTAAAACTAATTTTAATGATTTGCTGTTCAAAATGCACTTACAAATTTCATACCCGACTCTTCGTTGGATGCTTTGAAGAATTTTCTCGAATCAGTTGGATGTTCCCATTCCGACGAGTTTTTTACAAAATTTTGTAATAAATTTACATAATTGTCTATTATTTTATTTCATACTGTCTGGTAAATTCAGTTTCCCGGCGCCATTTTGTGTCCGGAAAATGAGCTATTACGGTATCAGAGCCGGAAAATGTTGCTTGGCAACATTTTCCGGACAGTTATTTTATGCACCCAATCAGAGCCCGTAAAAGTCTAACCAAGCCACACCTACCGGCTTTGACACAGTAATGTCACATGTTGACGTTTTGAAAAAGCGTCACATGTAAAAATTAAAAATCAAATTGTTGACAGTATGAAATAAAATACATAACGACATTCGTCCGTGAACTCTTTTTACAGTACTCGTTTCGAGTTTCAAGACTCGGCTCCTTGCGTCGCCTCGTCTTTAAACATCCTACTCGTACTGTAAAATATGAGTTCCCGGACTTGTGACGTTAATTACTATTATCATCTTGACATTCTGCTATTAAAAATATAGCAAACAAAAGCAAAATTATAAAACGTTTTACGTACATTACTTATATTTTCGTTACTTTGTAACTTTGTGGCATTTATACATATGGAATATCTAAGTATAACAATTTTTAATGCTACCTGTTACGTTCTCCGTTATTAAATGATTTAATAATCAATAGTTGCTTCGGTATTTCTAACTTAATTTATATTTAGGGACCTTTTATTCCTTGAAGAGTTTACAAACAGGTTAATTTATAATATAAACGAAATACCTTGAAATATATGTAATTAGGTAATTACATATAATACAAGCTAATTTATTTGTTATAAAAGTATTCGCCTTGCATAAACAGAATAAAATAATTCGCATTTGAAATTTAGCAAGGTGCAATTAATTCAAAGTCCTTAAGACTGAATACTCTGAAACATTTTTGAGGGTTTATTTTTATTTACAAAAATTCGAATAAGGCTAGAAAAAATCCAAGGAAAAGACCCAAGAATTTCTACTATAGTAATAATTATAATTGGGGTGTAAGGGGTGACAGCGCTTGATAATCTAGGGCAAGCCAGTTCACTTGCTGGCGGTGCACCCTACTTGAAACCAAATACCTTCTGTTGAAACTAACAATAGTTATATTTGTGAGGTGTTATGTGTGTTGCCTACTCCGAAACTTGCAGATTTGGTATTCTAAACTAGGGAACCCGATAGAAAAATTGTAATTTATTATATATTTCTATTTTTCGCATTATACGAAGAATAGATATTCATTAACTGAAAATGTTATTTGTTTGTAACAGGTCTAACTACTAACAGTAGTGACACATATTTTCAAAAATTAACGGTCGAAATTGTCAGTTTAGCATTGGTATCGTATTTATGACGTAATATTGGTATATACCAAAGCAACTATTCCATTGGAAACAGGCCACGAATAACCTTTAGTTGAAGTCGGAAAAGTCATAAACATAACCTCATTTTAATGTCATTTCAAAAATATTTGTGCAATTTATTAATAATGTGATTTTCATTTTATTTTTAACATGCTCAGAACTATATCTAAATTTCCAACATTTCTCAAGCATCTAGTGTTAGTAAATAGCAATTGTAACAAACATGTCATTCATAGTGCACAACAAAATTCATTATCTTTGCAATGCACACCATACAGTAATTACCACAAACCATTTAATACAAAAGTAGGTATTGTATAAAATTAAGCATTAGTAAGTAATCAATAAAGTTTATTGTAGTTTATGAAGGTAGTGGGTAATGAATATGCCGCAGTATGTTCATTAATTCATCGATCGGGTTTAAACGACATCAATAGGTTACCGTTGTACTTAAATGCACGACATTTACATTCAACAAATCCTTCACATCAACAACCACCAAATAAACAACAAGAAGATGGCTCTAAAGGTCCCAAAAAGGACGATGACGAGGACAAGGATAAGATTTCATCGCTCTTAGCTAAAGCATTTCTATGGATGTTAACAGCTTATATGGTTATTGCTATAATTTCATTAATGTTTCCAAGCAGCAATCAGCCTGAGGTAACTAAAATTGTTAAGTTTAAGGAAACTTTTAACTTTGAATTGAATAAATACTTTAGGTTGTACGATACGTCTCATGGAACGAATTCTTATATCAAATGCTTCTAAAAGGTGAAGTAGAGGAAATTATCGTTCGGCCTGACGTTGAAATTGTTACCATAATTTTACATGATGGAGCAGTCGTTAAAGGAAAAAAGGTACTTAATCGTAATCTTACATATGAAAATTCCACATTTTAAATTAAATTCAGGTAGATCATAAAACGTATCACATGAACGTAGTGGATATACACAAGTTTGAAGATAAGCTTAGAGAAGCCGAGCGCAGGCTAGGAGTTAAAGAAGGTGTACCTGTTGTATATGAAAGAGGAGGCGATGCCGCAGGAAAATTATTATTATCACTTCTACTCGTCGGTATTATTGTATCGTTACTTGCGAGAAGTAGAAGTATACGACCACCAATCAGCATGGATACGTTTGTAAGACTTATGCTGTACACCAAGGCAACTTTTTTTAACTGCTGGTTTTTAGACCCAGTTGGGCCGAGCGAAGTTCACATTAGTTGATCCGTTAACAGGACCTGGTAAAGGTGTACGCTTCGCAGATGTAGCAGGTTTAAGGGAAGCTAAACAAGAAGTGATGGAGTTTGTAGACTATCTTAAAAGACCAGAACATTATAAAAGCCTGGGGGCAAAAGTTCCTAAAGGTGCTTTACTGCTTGGTCCCCCAGGTTGTGGGAAAACGATGCTCGCTAAAGCTGTTGCAACCGAATCAAATGTGCCGTTTTTATCAATGAATGGTTCCGAATTCATTGAAATGATTGGTGGATTAGGTGCTGCAAGGGTTCGGTAACCGCATTTAAATTTGTGAAGTTAATGTTTGTTATTTGTTGAAATTTTTAGTGACTTATTTAAAGAAGGAGGTAAACGAGCTCCTTGTATAATTTACATCGATGAAATCGATGCTGTTGGTCGTAAACGTAGTGGGCAACCAAGTCTAGCTGGTGCCAGCGGGGAAGGTGAGCAAACTCTAAATCAGTTATTGGTTGAAATGGACGGTATGGCGACAAAGGAAGGCATTATCGTGTTGGCTTCGACTAATAGGGCTGATATTTTAGACAGGGTAAATGATACATAGCTACTGTAAGTTTTGCATTAAAGTATCGCGAATTATAGGCATTATTACGTCCAGGAAGATTTGACCGTCACATATTAATCGATCTCCCAGATTTAGAAGAAAGAAAACAAATTTTTGAACAACATCTTAAAAGTATTGCCTTGGAAAAATCACCTGAAGTATATTCGCGGAGATTAGGTTTCTTAACGCCTGGGTTTAGCGGTGCCGATATTGCCAATGTATGTAACGAAGCAGCTTTACATGCTGCAAGGGAAAAGAAGAAGCAAGTTACGAAAGCTGATTTAGAGTATGCCGTTGAACGACTGGTTGGTAAGACGACTAGTGGATTCAAATTCTTTTTATTTATTGAATACGTATTGTAGGTGGTACAGAAAAGCGTAGTCATGCAATGTCCACTCATGAAAAGCGAGTGGTTGCTTATCATGAATCAGGGCATGCGCTCGTAGGTTGGATGCTGGAACACACAGATGCCTTTTTAAAAGTGACGATTGTACCTCGAACAAATTTGGCGTTAGGTTTTGCTCAGTATATTCCTCGAGATCAGAGGTTGTACACGAAGGAAGAGGTGATATTTTAAATCAATTCAGTATACAAAAGCATCATTAAGAAATTTATTTGTTTAGTTATTTGAAAGGATGTGCATGGCCTTAGGAGGACGAGTTGCCGAATCGTTAACTTTCAACAAAGTAACAACAGGTGCACAGAACGATTTGCAAAAAGTAACGAAAATGGCTTATGCCCAAGTACGAGAATATGGCATGAATGATGCTGTAGGTCTTATATCTTTCTCGGATGAAGAAATAAAGGAAAAAGGTAGAAAACCGTTCAGTAAACTATTAGCAAGTCTTATCGATGAAGAAACAAGAAAGTTAGTGGCACAGGCTTATAAACGTACTGAACAAGTTCTTGTACTAAATAAGGACAAATTAGAATTGGTAAGTTTTTTTCTGTAAAACTCTTTTCATTGATTTTATTTAATGATTGAAATGTTTTATATAGTTGGCAGAAACATTACTAAAAAAGGAAACTCTTAATTATGAAGACGTAAAAGCTTTAATTGGTCCTCCACCATTTGGAAACAAGCACCTAATAGAACCTGCTGAATTTGAAGAGTCTGTCAGAAAAGACGTAGGAGATACGTTACCATCACAGTTGAAAGATATTAAATCGGATAATAATACATCTAATTCAAAAATATAAGGAATGTGTCGACTGTTATTATTTATCCCTTTGTTAACAAGAGTTTAAATTCGTGTAATAGTGATATGTTGCAGATTGAAACGATTATAGTAGCATACATAGTTAATATACCTATAATAAATTGTAAATAAAGCATTTTGTTTTAAATTGTCGTTTATTAGTAGATTATTAAACAAACAAAAAGGAACAAACACAAGAAGCGGTAGTAAAGCACAGTAGGAAGGAGTTGCTAGGACAAGAAGGTAACTGGAGGAAATGATGAAGACTTTGCTAGCAGAAATATGTATAGATTAGCTCTACAGGCCAATGGCTTGGTTAACTATTTTTCGCCATTCTTTTCTGTTGAGCGCTTTTTTCTCCATCCTGTAGCATCCATACGGTTTAGGTCCTCTTGTACCACTTTTCTTCATCTTGTTCTTCGTCTGCCCTTCCTTCTCCTTCCACCCAGCTCGCTCACTACTATTTTCTTTGGCAGACGTCTTTCTGTCATCCTCATCACACGTCCCATCCATCTTAAGGTACGGTCTATCTATTGCGAATAATCGAAGCGATTAGACGATGCAGAAAAATGCGTCGATTAGTTGCTGTGGTGTGGTCTATCTGGTAACGAAATTAAGTGGCCTTTTTACTCTTAACGCTGGAATTTACACCATGAAATATACCTCATTTTAAGCACATTTTGTTCCATTTTTTTAGACTCATTTTTTAAGCAGGAACGGCGGAGCATTTTTTTTTAATTATCCATGTCTTTTCTGTCTATTGATAGAAAGATTTTTTTTAATTTCTAAAAACCAACTTTACAGTATTAAAAAACTAAAGCTCTATTTTACTTCAAAATTTTCAAATAGTTTTTACAAAAATATTAATATCGAAAAAATGTCTATCAGTAGATAGATACAACCACACTCTTTCAAACGCCACAAATTTTTTTTTTCAAAATGCAAATTATTCCAGAAAAAGTGGGAATAAAGTTCTATAAAAATCGGTGAAATTTTCCAATTAATAATTTAGCGTGTAGGCAACACAAAGAGCACAGTTACAATGAGTAAGTACTTATCGGCTTTAAGGGTGGGTTTTAGTAGCATGTTTAGTGTTGACGCGCTGAAAATTGTGTAATTTAAAATAACGGTAGATACGGTTAAATAATGATAAAATTTTTAGACCTTTTCTTCATACGCTACAAGGCCAGAACGACCAATTTTAATATAGTAATTAAATTATGGCCCCTTATGAAAAACTTACGAAAAGGGACTTGCACAAGACATCCATCAACAATGTATTGATTTTTGCATGTGGCGGGGTGGGTTTCAATATTACCTTCCTATACATGTATCGACCCTTTTGCAAATTTGTATAATTTTGGCGTGATCTTTATTTAACTTTAGAAAAAATTGCTTATCAATTTTTAAAAACTGATTAAAGATAGGCAACCCAACATTCACCGACTCTGTCAATGTTTACAAAGAGGTTTAAGAGCTTAAAAATTGGTATTCGCAAATACTTATACTGAATTTTGAAATTCTGTTAGGTAGAAGCAATACTAAAGATCCAATCCTTTCTTGGCTGGTTTTAAGTCAGGCAACCCAAAATACTTAAAAACGAAAAATATTTTAACTAAAACCACAGAGCAGATATTCAAGAGGCTGACTAAGAAGTTGTGGAAAACAAAAAGCGAAGGTAAAAGACCAAAGGGACGTCTTCCAACTACGAGTACTTGGAACAAAAATGTAACGTCGTTGCTAATAAACGAAAGAGATCCAGACTAGAGTGTTGCGAAACGCATTGCAATCGACAGAAAAAAATGGGCGAAAGTTGAGCGAAAACCTCGACACCGGTAAAAGAGGACAGCCTAAGAAGAAGAAGTTTTTACAGTCATATATTCAATAAAAAACATTGAAGTTGTACAGTGCGGTAAACGTTCTATATTCGAATGCCAATCTTGGCTGAAATTTTTTAATTAGAGTGTTTAATTAAGTGCAAAATAAGCTTCTAATAATTATTTTATTTGTCTAGTAATAGAATTGATAACGGCCTCTTGCTTAGCCGTCCTTCAAGACATTAGAATAGCTTTGCTATTTTTCTTGTTATCATCGCTAGATTCGTCCAAAGCAAACCTTACGTTCTTAAACTGACATTTTGACTTTAAACAAGCAATCTCTTGCTTTAGTAACATATTTTCATGTTGAAGTTTATTCGACCGTTGTATCTGAAAATAAAGAAACTGTTAATTCAATTCAATTTTTTGTTTAAATTTAAATACAACCTCTTGTATGAATAGTGCTCGATCTGGTTTGTACGTTTTATGGAGTTTCTCTGCGAGTAAAGTGTCGTTTTTCATGCACTGCTTATGTAATAAAGCCACCACTTGATTGTGTGCCAGTTGCAGCGTTTCTTTTTCTTTTTTAAGCTCGTAGATCTACGGTCAAGAAAGACGAACAAGCATTTGACAACAATAACTAAATACGACCCACCTTTGTATCTTTCCTCTCCTTTAATGCCAAAAATTTACTGCAAACTTTTCGAAGAGCACCATCGCATTCTTGAAACCGTTTGCTTATGATACTAATTTCATCTCTTATGTTTTCATTTTCTTTGTAGCTTTTTTGTATGTCATTGTCTTTCATTGCTAACATTTTTAGTAAGCCTTCGTAATTTGAAAGGAGCTCTTCATACCTACGGCAGGTTTACAAATGGCTCTCGATACTTTGATAATATGAAGTAGCATTACTTGTACTGTAAATTTACCATACTCATCGTTGAATATGCGGAAGATATATCAACCTGAGATCTCGAAGCGTCTCTTGATAATTCCTTCTCATGGCAATTTTGCTGTAGAATATCTAATTACACAAGAAGAATATTAGTTGGGTGGGAAATTAATTTAAAGCGTAAGTACTTAAAAGTTGTTTATTTTCCTTTCGTGCTTCTTCTAATTGGGCCGTAACCTTTTGATTTTTCGTGTTATCAAGTCGCACTTGTCTTAGTAAACGTTGATCATCGAGTTCTGATTCGGTTACACTCGATTCCAAAGTTCTAACGACATTTTTCATTTCTTTCACCCGATTTTGTATAACTTCCGATTTTGAGTCTCTTACCTAAATCAGTAGTTTAAAATAAAATAAATCTTTCATGGAAAATTGCAATGTAAGTTAACCTTATTATGTTTAACTATATTATGATTTTCTGCTTCTTTCTCAACCTCGACAAAATTAACCATTGTCAATAATTATTCCGCACGTACAACTCTTATATAATGAATTTTAATCTTTTACAAAATATTCCTCGAGATGTTAAATGTCAATTCTGTCACATAAAAAAAATAGAAATGATGTTTTTTTTTAATAAAAATGGTGTATGGTTATCTTGATTTAAATTTTTACTGCATACGTTAACGCACCAGCCTCGACCCCGAAAGGTGTAAGAGGTCAATGATACAGAATACAAAAACTGAGGTTCATCTTTAGGTGCTTATTAAGCTATTAGCTGGTAGTGACACGGTATCTCTCTGCTTCTTTAGTCAAAACTACAATGTAATTATCCCTGATATGGAAGATTGTTCGCTATTTCTTAAGAATTACATCGAAATCCAGAGCTGTTATTTATAGCGACAAACCTAACATCAGAGTCTGTCTAATATTAAATTTCTCACGGTTCTCCAGAATAAAGTTTGTACTACCATAATCTATGTTCTGGAGAACTTCGCCAAAAGTTAGGTAAAGGTGTTGACACTTACACCCCATGAGGGTGCATGGCCGGCAGCGTGGACAATTAAGGCCTCCTGAGTTGGTGCGGTGAAGAGAAGCAAATCTCTGAAATGGAGCTGGGCAGGACATGTAGCCGACCCGGGTTACGATAGTCAGATGAGATTGAGAAGCATGGTGGGCAAGCTGGATAGACTCTGCACAAAACCGGAAAAAATTGCGAAAAGTGACCATTAGTTGACTCACCCTTATGTCCACTCATGGTACATTAAAGGTAACGGTCGTGGCTCAGTTGGTTCAGCACGTGTCTAACCATTGAGATTCCCAGCTGCACATGCATCGGAAATACATGACCGCTTTCCTGAGAAGGCAACGCCGCAACGGTAAACAACCAAGGTATTTATGCCTAGTAAGTCTGATGGAGAATAAAATACAAACTAATGAAATGAAGTTTTTAAGCGCAATACTAGATCGAATAAGACATTCAAGAATAAGGGAGCAATTAGAAGTGAAACCATTAATTAAGCAGTATAATAGAACAGAAACGACTAAATTGACTGGGGCATGTATGGAAAATGACAGAGAAAAAGCTACCAAGATGTGTATAGGAAGAAAGAAAAATACGGTAAAGAAAGAAAGGAAGACCTAGAAAAAAATGTCATCGCTGGAGGATAAAGGTAATATATTTGTCATGTACATATCCTCCAGCGTCACACTACTCATTCAATCCATGGAAAAAAATTCTTTGAAACTCATAAAACCCTTCTACAGAAAAAATCGGTTAAGTACAAAACCTCTTACAAAAGACAACATACGGGAAGGTCTTAAAAGGTTTTCCCTAAAAGCATGGGCAACATGAGATTAATTAAATCCAACAGTTACGAAAATGTTGGAACAGTTTATTGTCTTAGATTATTTTGATTTTGATTTATTTTTTATTTACAAACATTAAACATAACCTTTACGCACCACGTGACGTGACGTTTAGTGTATGTTTGGTTGCCTACATATTGCGTTTATTTTAAAAGTATACGTAGGAGATATGTATGCTAAAAAGAAAAATTCCCTGTATAAAAAAGCAGTATTATTAAATGTTTTTGTTAAAAAGGTTCAAACTTCACATTTTGTGAATACTAAAGAATAAGTTAATAATAAAACTTTAGGTGGAACAACCTTATATTTTTAAGTTCACAGTTGCGAGACTGTATTGTACTTTATTGTAATTTATTTTTATCTGTACCTTATTATTTAAGGTTACCTATAGCTACCTACCTAGTTATTTTGCTTTATAGTTTGAAAATCAGAGCAATAAACTTAAATATTTAAAAAAACTAAAATCGAAAATTACTGTATTGAAATATTAAAAAATTCTGTTATTTATTGCATAACAGGTTTTCACAAATTTTCAACAATGTTTTCTGTATTAAAACTCATATAACAACAACCAAAAAGTGGGAAAAAAAACATTTTTTCGTTAAATTTATTTTATATGAAAGCAAAAGCAATCTTTAATACTTGCTCTTTTTATAGTAACATTAAATAGTTGCAACAATTTATTATTGTAAATAAAGTAAATTCATCAATAAAACTATAATAAATTAAATTCAATACACGTTACAATACGCATCCACTATTTTACATAAAAACTACATTCTCAGCTCTAATTCTTTTATTATTGTTAAAATAAAATTTAAATAAAAAAGAGTTTGTTATAATAATCTGACATTTATAGAAGGTTTCCTGCGCCAAATTTATAATAAAACAAAGATCACAAGAAGCAAGAACGCCTTGATTAACAAAGAAAAAATGTAGCTCCCTTCTAAAGTTCTAAGAAGGACCAAGTAGGTGGTCGAAACGCATTCCATTCATTCCTGACAAAATACACCCTACCTGCCTCCAGTTAATGGACCTACAGGAAATGATATGAAAGAACCATTTCAGTCTCTTTAGCTCTTTAGTAAAATTGTAGTTAAGTCGTACAAAACAAGCGCACTTTACTTATCGTAAGTCATCTTTTAAAATTATTTTATTACCTCCCCAACTTCAAAAGTCAATTATAGTAATAAATTTTTCAAGTTTGCCGCTGAATGTTTAAGTAAAGGTGGGGATAAAGTAAGTAGCAAAACAAGTTTCACAGAGTAAAGAATGAGCACGATGGTGTTGAGTGCTGTGTTTCTTTCGATAATAGGTTTCATGTGCTGTGTGTAAGGGTTTTTAAACAAACAACGATAGGTGCAAAACGATACCGTAAAGGTACGTCAAATTATTACTTAATTATGGTTTATTTTTGTTAGTGTCAGATACGTAAACGTGAATTCATGGTCATAATTGATTTAAAACTGCCCGGAGGCTAATTTACTAATTACGCGGTTTAACTTGTGCACTTGTTTATTCATCCTGATTGGTTGAAATTATAAAGGTCTAAGAACTTCAAATTCGAGTGATTTTTCTGGATATCAGGAAAACCGTATGTTTATTATTTTTATTTAAATCAAATTATTTTAAAGGAAGCCCTATTAAGGTTAGCACGTTTTCTTGGTTTTTCACAGAAATTGTAGAATGTGAGCTGATAAAGCACCAAAAAATGGGCCTTTTTAGGCTTTCTTCAGAAGCATTTAATTATTTTAAATTAAATGTAGGCTTAATTACTGTAAATCATCGGGAAATCGTTGTAATGTGTTAGTCATAGTTTTATACAGAGATTGGCATTTAAAATATTCCTGGAAAGTTATTCAGGTTTTGGGAAAACAAAACAATCCGAAATTCTAAAAAATTTCGTTAAATAACAGTAATTTCAATGTTTGCAGATTATTAAATTTCAGGCGAAAAGTCACTTAAAAATCGGTGTTAAATTGAATATACATATGTATATGTATTTCCAATTTTTTTTTTAATATAGGTAACACATTTACACATAACAGAAGTAATTAAATTAATGTTCTTAACCATTTTACTGAAAGTCGATTTAAAAATCATAATTCGTGAACACCTAAATTCGGTATAAATTCTCTAAACTGTTATAAACAAATTGAAAAAGGCATTCAAATTTGGGAAGCTATGTAACTAGTAACTACCAAAATACCGCCTAAAAATAGAACAAATCAAATAAATTTACATGAAGCGTTTCTTCATTGAATTTTTACAAGTGTTTTTTGAAAATTCTAGAAAAAAGGATTTTAAAAATAAGAGTTTCTGAAAATTAAAGGTTATATACTGACATGCAAAAAATGCACACATAAATTTATACATTATTTCATAAAGAAATTTAAAAAAATATGTAAAAAGCAAATGAAAACGAACGTAAATAACCTGTCCCTCATATTTATGTAATCTAACAGTGTAAAATAACGATGCCTTTAGGGAAGGAAATAAAGTTTATTTCATATTAGTAATTTTTATTATAGCAGGAAATTGAAGTCGCAATACTTTATTGACAAATAAAAATTCATATCACGTCTGGTCTTTCCATCCTTTTCTTTGTCTTCCTTCTTTTCTTCTACCTGTCGGTTTGTATTGATAATATTTTTTGGGAAGCTATTCCCTAGCTATTCTTTGAAGATGATTTTTCCTGTTGTTTCTATTCTAATTCTTTCATTCAGATTGAAGATATCAAACTTTGTCCGTATGCCTGTATTCGTTGCTCGTATTTTTTTGTAATCGTCCAGCATTCGCTACCATATACATATAAAGCTAGGAATTGACACTATGTAAAATTTTAGTAAAGTTTGTGTTTGCAATTTATTTTTAAAAGTTTGTCTTATTGTCCCATTATAATAATTAAATGTTTCGATCTTTTTTGATATATCGCATTCTTGTAAATAACTATTGTGCATCCTAACAATTTGAAAGTATGAACCTGTTCTATTTATTGTTTTGTTGTTAAGGACTATCTATCTTCGATCTCATTGGTTCTGATCCACAAAAGGCCATTACTTTAGTTTTTTCTGTTGAAAGTTATATTCTTTCATTACTTGTTGTAATTTGTATGTTGCACTTTGTAACATATTTTCTGATTCCGCTACGATAAGCTGCTCGTCTGCAAAAAAGAATGTCTCTACGTATTTTTGTTCATTCAAATTATGCTTGTAATTGTCAAGTTGTTCTGTCCATTTTCTTATGACATCGTCTAGATACTCTAGATATAAATTAAAAACAATCAGTGATAAGCTGCACCCTTGTCGACCAATATTTGTGTTTTCTGTTTGTTTTTTATTATCATACATGTATGTATATAGTACTTGAATCTTGATATATATTTTTAATTATGTGAATTAGATGTAAGTATTGGAATTCCGCTTCTCTTCATTATAACCCATAATTTATTTCTAGACATTCTGTTAAACGCTTTGATGTAGTAAATGAATATCACATGCATTTCCTTATTAAATTCGCGATGTTTTTCAATTATCTGTTTGGTGATAAATATAAAAATTGATTCAGAAAATGCGTACCTTTTTCTTGATGCTTGTCATGAGATTCTGCAGTCTCAGTTTTAACTCTTTTGCTGCCAGCCAACCAAAATTTCTTGAAATCTCGTATTGAAACAGTTGTGTTTTCTTCAGTTCTGAGTTCTCTCTTTACCATAGCTCAATATCTCTCAATTGATCTAAGCTCAGGTGTATTGGGTCGATTATCGTTTTTTGGAATAAACTTGATAAAATTACGTTCAAATCATTCTATGGCGGTCGCAAGGTCAGGCCAAAATGATGTAAATTGTGTATGACTCATAATTAACGCCAATAATCGCTTTTTCAAGCACTGCTTCACGTAGATTTCGGTATTAATTGTTCCTTCATGGTAGAAAGAAGGAATGCTTCGTTTACTGCTAAACCAGTACCTCGGCCAGTACTTTTGAAATAGTTTTTTCACTCTCTGGCTACATCATTCTTGTTCTTTGCAAAAAAATATTTAGGCCTGGCTAGAATGGAAAATTCGTCGTCCACAACGATACAAGAATGCAACTGAATTGTTTTCACCAAATCAAAGCCTACTTTCAATACGTTTATGCCTAGTAGTTTTTAAAGTAGTAATTAACCAAATTTTACTAAAAAAACTTGGTTAAAACCGTATGAAACTTTCTAAATCAAGCCTTATTATCTGTGCATGATTTTCCGCGTCCTGTTTGCTCGTTTAAGATCAGTGTTTCCACTGTAAGTCTTTGTACCAGAATTTTTGAGTATATTTTATAACCTGAGGATAGCAGACTTATTCCTCTATAACTATTGCAGTTTGAGCGGTTTCTTTTCTTAAATAAGTATAGGTTTTATTATTGCCCCTTTCCATTCTCTAGGTATAATTTCGTTAAATCAACACAAGTTTAGGAATGGTTGAAATCTTTCCTTTAATGTCTCTGGTAAGTATTTTAACAATTCACTGTTAATACCGTCTACTCCTGTTGCTTTTCTATCCTCAGAGCACCTTTTAGTTCCTTCATACTGTAACGTTTTTAAAACGTTTATTTAAAGCTTCGGTCCGTGGTGTGAATTATTTATTAACAAATTTGAACAACGTAAAAATTAACACGAAACAACTTAAACACTACGCGTCACGTATTCGCGCTGGTAGACTGCTCTTTTGCTAATATACCAACTGCTGCCTTCGAGAATAACTCCAGGACACACCAGAAACGGTGACGTAATCGAACAATCGGGAACACTCGCGCTTCTGTCGGGTAATAACGCACACGACCGAAATCACACGAGCTCCCGCCGATTGTTGACGCGTCTCATTACAGTACTTAGTAGATCTGTATCAATGTTCTGTGTCTGTATCTGCTCGTTCCAATTGTTAACTGTTCCCATTTTCTTCTTCTGAATATGTAGATAGGTACTATAAGTTTTTGTAAAACTCAAGCCATGTAGATGGGCTACATGTTTTTCGGTATTATTAAGGTGTTTCATTATCTTATAAGCCATTTGTTGGTGTCCTTGGATGTCATTTTCTATAAAGCGATATGAAAGTGTCCCAGCTATTATTTTGGTGTTGTCTAATTAAAGTTTGAACTTTGGTTTTCATTAGGTTGTATTCATTTTTGGTGTCTTCTGTTGGATTCTGAAGCCATTTATGATATGAATCTCGTTTCTCTTTGACAGCTTGTTTTATTTCATCATTTCAATATATTGCTTTCCTTTTCGTGGCATTTTTATAACTTCCAATGACGTCTGCTGCTGCTCCTTCTATTATCTGTTTGATGTTTTCCCATTCTTCTACTTGCGTCGTCTCATCTTTTCCAGAACTTTGTTGCAAAATTCGATTGTCATATAAATGTTTAATAGAGTCTTCTTGTAGAAGTTGAACTTTCCATTTCCTCTCACTCTTCGTTGGTTTTGTTTTAACCCACTGAGCAAGAATTCTTATTCTAGCGTATACCATAAAGTGATCCGAGCTTATGTCTGGTCCTCTAACATTCTTACGTCGTTGAATAATATAACCGTTTTTCCATCTGCTAAATGATCAAATCGATCATTAATCTTAGTCCTCTTGCCGACCATGTATAAGTGTGAGCAGGTTTATGTTTAAAGAATGTGTTCATTATGCGCAATCTATTATAACATCTTTCCATTATGGTTCTCTTCTCCAAAGCTTCCCTTTCCCTTTTCTTGCGTGTAAGTCTCCTCCTAATATAAGGTAGTCATTTTTGTTTACTTTAGTTAATGCATTTTGTAATATGTTATAGAAATCTTCAGTGTTGTTTCTCCGTCCTTCTTCTGGGGCATAAACACAGAAAATAGTTAGATTTCCTCTTTCTATTTGACATCTTATACGAGGATTTTTTATTTAGTATAATAGTTACTCCAGCTCTAGCTCTGTCTGATCCATTCAGCTATATAAAATAGTGTATTCTCCTATATCTCGAGTACCTTTTTTTAATTTCCGTTATTAAAGCGATGTCAACTTTCCTCTCTGATATGTGATGTTTCATTTAAGTTATACCCTAAGCGGCCTAAGACCTGTGTATGTTTAAATAATCTTTAATGCCAAATTGTTTATTCTTTTTCTTTAAGCGGTTGTCATCGTTTGATCCATTCATATCCGAGACTGGTTTTCACCTGGTTTTGATCTTGTCAACTTGTCTTCATATGTTTGAAATGTATAAATAAAATCTTCCCAAACGTCAGTTTATATCCGCAAACCGTAATCATAAATTATAAAGAATACTCTGTGGATAATTAACATCCAAACACGAACTCAGAAGAGATACCTAAGTGAACAAACACAAAATGCACTTAAAACTGCAATTAAAGAAATTAAACCTTTCTTTGTGTATATTTTTACAGCATTCATCTAACATCTGCCTTGAAAACTTACATTATTTATGAGTCCATAACAAATAGTGAATTATGAACGATTAAATTGCAACATCTTTCAAACTGCTGTTTTTCAAACAAATATTTATCTCCATAATTACGTTTATACATTTCACACCTGTTGCTTCGTCGAAAATTTGCATAACACGTATTTTCCACATTGAATTGTAAACTTTATGCTTATAAATGATTTGATTTTCAAATTTGTTTCTCAGAATTTGTGTTACTGCACAGGTATTTTTCAATCGAAAGAATTTTGCTTGTTGAAATTCATCTTTTAAATTGTGGCATAAAATGAATTTTGATGCAAAATGACAATGTGAAAGTACAATCTGACCTTTATGAAACTTTCTATTTCGAATCGATGATTGTTTTTTAAATTATTCGGTTTGCTAAAAGATTCATTGATATATTTTTTCAGAGACGCAATGTTGCAATGGGCGGTAGGCATTACAATACTTACAGCAGGTTGCTTATTAATCGTACAAGAAGTGGACAGTTGTAACGAGGCAGTATGTGGAAGCGTTGTCAGTAAATGTCTTTTAACGCAGTCGTGTAAATGTGACCTAAAGAACTGCACTTGCTGTAAAGAATGTTACGGATGTCTGGGCAACTTATACAGTGAATGTTGTTCTTGCGTAGGTATGTTTTTTTCTAAGTTTATTAATCACGTATTAATCAACGAACTGTTTTAGATATGTGCCCGAAACCCAACGATACAGCAGGGAGTTCACTTAGTAAGAAATCACACGTTGAAGATTTTTCTGAAAAAGTGACGGGGCTTTTTCAAGTTTTGACTGAATATCCTGATCCACAGGATCGATGGACTAGTTATACTTATTTAATCGATTTGGATTCGACTCTTTTTGCTCCAAAAAAGGAGATAAAATTACATATGCGTATGTATTTTAATATAATTTTTTACATATATCGTTTTGCTTACAAATCACTGTGATTTTTTTAAACAGAAAGCGTCGAACAAGAAGTGGCCCCTGTCAAGCCTAATGTAACAACATTAAACTGTACGGTGGCTTTTATGTCGCAATGTATGAGTTGGACAAAATGTAGAAGTAGCTGTCAGTCTATGGGAGCCTCCAGTTATCGGTGGTTCCACGATGGGTGCTGTGAATGTGTCGGTGATACTTGTATAAATTATGGAATTAACGACAGCAAGTAATTATTTTCTTTTAATTGTATCATTTGTTATTGCATAGTGGATTGATAAACTATAGGCTTGAAGCTTGATAAGTCTTGAAACTGAGTGAAGGCTTGAAGTTCGGTAAATGCTCGACATTTGTGCCCCTTGATAAAGGCTCAAAGCTCAGTAAAGATTCGGAGCTCGATATAAACTTAAAGTAGTTCAGCAAAGGCTCAAAACTCGAAACTGAGGAAAAGCTTGAAGCTCAATAGCCGGGGCGAGCTGAGAATATTTAACATTTTCTTCAAGCCAAACTTTACCGAAATCGATTACAAGTCAACTCCATTTTGTTTTAAACCTTGCTTTGACAAGCTTAGTATTGTTTTAGTGCAGTCTTAAAATAAATAACTATTTTATATGAATTGTTTTTAGCCTTTTTCTATAGATTAAAATCTTAAAATTTAAAATAAATTTTAACATTTACATAAAACACATACAACTTGTCTAACATTTATTATTGCAATTTCCTAAGTGTATAAGCAAAGCAACTTAAATCTTATTTTGTATCGCAGGTGCAGAAAATGTCCACACAAAGATGAAATATCAGACGATTACGCACTTACCGAAGATGAGTTAGATTACGGAGAAGAAATGGATTTGGATGATGACACAAACAACGAAAGTCTTTAGATTAAATTACTGCAAGTGTTGTAGTTTTACAACATCGTTATTAGCACGTACTCATCCTTGTGAATATTTCGAATGCGTATCCTTCTGCTTTTTTAATTTGAAAGCGGTACGGTATATAAAATTAATTAGACATTAGACATAAACATGAAGTAAGTTTTTTTAATGAATATCATGGGACAGTATTAGTTTTATAAGTTACAGATTGTAATTACATATTTTTATTGATAATTATAATATTACATTATAGGTATACACCATAAATAGATAACAAGAGTTTTGACATTCATTCGAACAACAACGTTTATAAATTTAGAAAAGGTATAAAATGTGTAAATACGTTTGTACCAGACAAACGTGGTATAAAAAGTCGGCGCTAAACATCTAAAAATCATGGTTAATGACTAGAACGTAATATACATACATTTTTATATCTAAAGCAACACACCGGGTGTGGCCTGACATGTGAGACATAGGTGAAACGCATGGGAAATTGAACATATGTGAATATTATCTTCTTGGCTAACTGTTGCTTACGTTGTAGCTATTCATGAAAAGTACTTTTTTTTTTTTAGTCGATTATAGTACGAAATTTATCTGAAATGGAGGACAAATGGTATTTTTTCCTGATTATTAGACTGATATTAATTATACAAAAATTTGATCAACTAGACTTGTTCTGATGAGTTGCAGCATCACTATGGAAATTTCAGATGTCATAAGGTGCATGTGTAACTTTTTATTTAAAATATTTATCTACTTCATTTTACGTTGAGGAGCTAAATTTTCGTAATTAGTTAAGAATCAATTGCTTAATAGCATATCCATCCAAACAAGAACGTACAAAAACTAAACGGTTCAGCTGGATAGATAAAATTAAGCAATTATCAAAATCGCATGTATCTCTCCCATGTCTCACATGTCAGGCCACATCCGGTATAAGCTTTCATCTAATATTAACGTGTAACAAGCTACTTTGATTACATTGAAGTTTATAAGCGGAAAACAAATTGATATGAATTTTCATCTAAGATATGAAGTTGTGTACTATAATTCTGTATTAGAGGGGATATTTAATGGTGGCTTGTATATAACTGAAATTATTTATTATTTATTTTTATGTCAAATCGTTGGGAATTACATGTAGAGTACTTTGGACTGCAAAATAAAGCTGTTAAGCAGTAAGTTCATAGAAAATGTTACAAGCCACCATTCGTTTTTATTAAGAAGAACGTTTTAGTTCGAATTGGATAATTAATTTTAAAGGCTGGTAAATTTACACTTAATAAACATTAATTATCATTAATAAAAACAGGTTTCTAGCACTAAAATGTAACACATTTTGTAAATATTTTACAGTAAAAAATGTAAGTACACACACTGCTAATTATTTATTTTCACCTTGTAATTTTAAAGTATGCTATTTTAAAAAGACGTATCAAAAGCTTTTCTAGCACGCTGCAGTTTTGTAAACAATTGAGCATTTGGCAGTAGTTGGCGAGTCGCAGGTATGACAACTGTTTTTAGTGGGTGAAATCTACGTTGGAATTCTTTTTTTAATTTCAAGGCACTGACTACCTAACCGGCTTCAAATCTCAACGATCTATGGAGATTTCCATGCTATCGGATTTGAAATTATGTGGACTGGTTACAGCACACAAGAAGTAAAATCATAAATGATAATATCAAATTACGGGAAATCATACAAAACCAAGTTAAAAGAATAGAAACTCTTGAAAAACAATTAAGAAAAAATAATTTAATAATTTACGGAGTGCCACAAGAACAAAATGAAATATTTCATTGATTGTAAAAATCGTTCAAGGCTAATGAAGTTAAATCAGTGATAGGATCACTAACCATTGTTGGGGATCTTAGGGGAATAGATGAAGGTTAATCTTAAGTGCTTAAGATTACACGTCAGTGCATGTTCCTGGGAAACAAATTCAGCATGCTGATGCCCTGAGTAGGTTGCCGTTAGCGACAGAAGAATTAATTGTTCCACCGGCTCATGATGTACTCATGCTGGAAGCAGTACCAGAACCAATGTTCATGGCAAAACACATTGCCACAGAAACAAGAAAAGACTCGGTGTTGTCCCGTGCCCTCAACTGGACGCTAAGGGGTTGGCCCAACAGGTCGCACGACATCCCAGTGGAACTAAAAATCTTCTGGAGCCAAAAAGAGCAGCTGTCGGTATACCAGGACTGTCTTTTACTTGGAAGTAGAGTAGTAATTCCACCAAAGGGGAGGACTGAGGTACTAGAATTAGTGCATGTGGGTCACCCAGGAGTAGTACGCAGGCCAAACCTGGATGCTCAAATCGAACAAACTGTTGCAGACTATAGTAGACGCGACTCTAAAGTGCTTAGAATCAGCTGATTTGTATGATTCCAAGCACTTCAGGGTCGCTTCTGCTCTTGCAATGCTGGCGCCATCTGGTAACCGAAGGCAAACTAATCATAAAACTACCTGCCAAATTTTACATTAACTTGGCGAATCTGATTGTTATGTGATCAGGGGTGTTACGTACAATCCGCAGCAGAACGGTCTCGTGGAGAGAACCAACAAAACAATTGTTGAGCGTGCTAGAAGCATGCTAGCTGGAGCATCGTTACCTAAGAAGTATTGGGCTACATACCTAATTAATCGATCGCCCAACCATGCTACTGAAAAAACTCCACACGAGATGTGGACATGAGAAAAACCAGACATTAGCAATCTACGGGTATTTGGATGCAAAATGATGGCACATGTTCCGAAAGAGAAAAGAAAAAGTGGGACCCGAAATAGAAAAGTTATTTGTTTCTAGGATACTGCGAAGATGTGAAAGGATATCGACTTATCGATCCCAAAACCGGAAGGATAACCAGTAGTCGAGATGTAATATTTATTTATTCTTTGACGAGTCATCAACATACTGCAGGAAGCCATCAGATATGTCAAAAAAAACCAAGAAGTTCTAGGAGAAAAGGAAACAATAGCTGAGGAAAACCCCGTTATTGAAGAAGAAAATGCAACCAAAGCTAGTTGCCAGAAGTTACAGCAGATCTAGAAGAATTCAAAAAATTTGCCACCGGTTTGTCTGCCGAAAGACCACAATCAGATGAACAATCTGTGCGCAAATTCCAAAGAAGTCATAAGCCTAAGGTTTTTGGAGAAGATTTCATAACTTATTTAACAAAAGAATTCACAAGTGATCCTCAAACAGTCGAGGAAGTCTACAAAGTCCAAACAGGGATAAGTGGATAGCAGCAATGAATCAAGAAAATAATAAAAACCTTCAGTTAGCTGTTCACAAGTCGTGCTGTGCTACACTCAAAGTAAACGAGTGGAAATGCCACTATAGCTTTGATCTATACCAATTATTATTATGTCAGGAATCTGACATAGTCTTCTCAATAAAAACAGCAAGAATACAACGGCTTGGGCACATAATACGAATGGAAAATGAAACACCACAGAAGAAGCCGGAAGGTGAAGTGATGAGTGCTGGGAATACAACGCAAAAAACAGAAAGGAGTGGAAAAAAGCGGTGGAGCAGGCCAAGGCCCACACGGGGCTGTAGGGCCGAGCAACAAAGCAACCTGAAATTTATGAGTATCATAAAACGTACTGACTGCTGTTACTATTTCAACTAAATCGCAGCTTCATTTAAGAGTTTTCTATAAGACGAAAGTGCACCGATTTAAAAATTACACAACCCTAGCTTATCTCTTTTGTCTTCATAACCATTCCTCACATAAAATTAACTAAAAACAACAATTCAGATTTATCTACGACTCGCCATACTGTAGATTTATTCTTACCCGTTTTTAATTCGAATCACATTAGAAATCGTAAAGTATTAAGCAAACATGAAAATTAAGCTCCTGAGTTTGTATAAATTTGTTTTTAAAATGCTTACACAGTTTCATATCTCGCTTTCCATACCTGTACCATACAATTATATATATGGCACACAAAGTTTACGTCAATACTGTCGACGAATAATTGCGTAAATTCACAAGCATGGCATTTTTGGCCCCACTTATTGATCTAAATACATGACATTATTACTACAACAGACATTTAATTAGAAAGAAATGGTTACTACATTAACCTAACCTAACGGATGTGTATTTATACCTCAATTGTTAATTGCTTAAGAATAATAAATGCAGCATCGAGTGTTAATAAAATCTTGTGATTGCGGTACTTTTGAAATAATCTCTTAAACACCCTGAACTGAAATGATGCTGAACGTTAAACTGGCAGTTCGTAGTACTTTTAATCATTTGTAAGCATGTTCCAAAGGTCTCCAATCTCAGTGTTTTATGAACACCCAAGTAGTAAAGGTTTAAAGTAGTATACGCAATAGGAGCACAAAACCAAATCTTTATTTTATTTCAGTTCCAACTACGATTATTATACGGCCAACTCGATTTAATGTTCCGAACCTTCGGTGCTCAAACGTAAATCTTAGCTTTTACCACAGTATTCTTAAGCCATCAAGTGTTAACAATCGCTACATGTGTAACTTACAACTCTCACCATGCTTAATGAATTTTCTTGCAATATTTAGTTGAATTATTTAAGGTATAAACGACATAAAAAAATATAATTTATTATCAATACAAATTATCTAACAAATTTAATTTTTGCAGTCACACGATTTAATATATTTTTAAATAATTTATTGCTTTTGAGATTATTATTAAAACTTAAAAATAAATACGAATAAATAAAATAATCTACTAATATACAAATTTGAGTTAAAATACATGTCTAAACCAATCACGGCCCAATTTTTAACATTTTACACGAAGACACACTAACATCATATAATATTTAATACACATGTAGTTCCATACGATAATCACAGAATAGCAAATTATAAAATCATACTTGGCATACAGAACCACCTTTGATATTTTTGATGTTTAACCACAGCTCTTTTTTTAAAGGCCCCTTTTTCTCCACCCAGTCTCTAAAATTTCTCCCAAACAATAACAAATTTAAATATCTTTTTGCACAAAACGACTAATAAAACAGTCACCCCTTACATAAAACGGTACAACATTAAAACAGTGATTGTCGCTATGTTATTAATACTGCTAAACATTCAAATTAAGAAGGTTTGGGAAATAACGCTTGACCAACCTGATCTGTTGGTGTATTTTCAGTATCACTGTCGTCTTGCGGTTCCTGAGATTCTGGCAGGCGAATGAACGGAAGATGATCACTACCGCTCCATATCGAATATAGATTGGTATGTAAACGTACAGCTTCCTATAAATAAAGCTACCGTCTAAAGAACTATCATGTAATATATAAAATTTATTTTTAATACTTACACCTCCACTGTTAACACCATCGGAACCTCGTTCTGAGGAGCTAGTAGTGGATCGACTATGAATAGAAAGACAAGATGATGAATCAGTGGAAGAACTGCTTTTGCGAGATGTTAGAGGAATCACAGGTGGAAAAATATCATAATGTTCTGTTACTGACATGCCACTTGAATGGGGTACATCTACGCTTTGCCATATTCCCCTAAAATTATATTAAATTACCGAATTGTTTTTTTTTGAATGTAAGCAATTAATTGTACCTTTGTAAAGGTCCACCCGGATACATACGTCTTGGCATACGTTCTTCATGAGGATCTGCCCATGCCGGTCCGCCTATCGGTTGCATTAACTGCGCAGATAAAGGACCGTGCGGTATTGCACAACGCATTGGTCTACATGAAAGTAGTTGTATTGCTTCTGCTAAACCTTCTCCGCTTGTAATTGTTCCAGATTGAGGAGCAACCGATTCTAAAAAGCAAACACTTAAAAATTAAATCCAATTATGTAAATAATTTTACCTGGAGTAGTGCTTCGACTACGATCTTGTGAAACCCCAGTTGTAGGCACAGCCAATTTCGACGGGAAATACCTTTGTTGCCAAGGGGCAGTTTCAACTCTACCACAATCCCATGGCATCGACCAACGACGCATGGTACTATCAGTACTCTCCCCACTTATTTCACCAGCAGCAGCTTCAGACCATCTCCTCTGTCCGGCCAGCGGAAATAAAGGAAAGTGTAGAGGAGACCTGGAACTCCGCATGGGAAATGGTGATTTCATAGTGTGTAATTGCCCAGGATTAGGGAAGGGACCCCTAATCATTTCCATGTAACCTGAAAATGCATGGACTGGACTTGGTCCTCTGAACGGTTCATGATAAGGAGAGGAACCGCGAGGTTCGGAACTTGGATTTATAGGACTAGGTTGTCGAGGATTTGATATTTCTTGACTTTTTGGACTATCTAGAGTGCCACGTTCGACAGGAAAATGTGGACTAGACATACGTGAACGAGCTTCATACGGATAAAATTGAGCAAAACATTGTTGAAGTGCAGCCATGCTACACTCAGGATCATGTTGACCCCCTGGAGTTGTTTGACAAGAAGGACACATTGCCATTGGTCCCATGCACTCACAACTTGCTATTGAAAACTGATACTGCAAATTGACAAATGTTAACAGATTTTCCGCAATTATTTGTTGGTTGTGTTCTTGTTGACGTTGAGAATCGTAATCCGTGAAAGTTTCACCGATGACCATATCTTGCATTGCTGCTGCAATATGTGCTTTTACTGTATGACTGGCATATGTGGTTGCTTTGGCTAATTCTTCCCAACCTGCTTGACACTGAGTTGCCAGTGGAACATTTTGCGATTGTGCTAAATTGTATAACGAATGTGAAAGCCTGGCACCTGCTGAACACAAACTGTTAAGCATCTGGAAATAAATTACCTTAATTATTGAAGTAGAAAAGCAACGTAGAGTTATACAGATATTTTCTGTGGAGTTCCCTTTCGTGACTAGCTCACACGAATTCAAATCTCAACAATGGCAAAGAATCCTATTTCCTTTGACAGAAATAATTTATAACCTAGTCGTAAACTAAAATTGCTGCCTAATTTATGTACATTTAAACATTAAATTACCTACAATATAAATTAGGTACCTATAACACATTCAATTGTTTCCTTGGTTAGGTTTTAAAATGAACATCCTATGAGTTGTCATTTGTTTTATCAAGTCTGTTAAAATGAGTTGTGCAGTGTTTTATGTGTAGAAATTAAGGGAAATTCTGTGATAAGAAGTTATTAGGATTCATTAAAATAAGGTATGTACCTGCAGATAATATATCCAGCTGTTTAAACATTCAGTCGCAGCTACTTTGAGAGCATTGGGACTTGGTGGTGGTGGTGTTTCTTCAGCACCTTTTGTATCTTTTTGTTGAGTATCTGAAGGCTCAGTTGTACTTGTACTAGCCGTACTGGCTTCCGTAATGGGTTGCTGCTCCCTGTACGGATATACATTTAGAATAAACATTCGAAATTGCATTCGAATTTCAATAACTTACTGTTCCATCCTTGCTGCTTACAGCTACAATTTCTGACACCACCAATTTAAGTAACCATTTAGAAAACTTGTTCTTAGTATTAAAAATGGGAAGAATTAATAAAATTTAAAAGTATACACTTAATAATTAGCACATACTGCAACTGATTTATATTTAAATTTAATCTCTACTCCCATTTCTTTAATTGTTTATTTTAAAGTTAAAGATAATGAACCACCTTACAACCTAATATTTGATTATGTATTTTTATATAAATAAAATGTAAGGATGTGCGAATTTCTGTAAAATACCTAAATTTAACCAATGGAATTTTGCTTCGTTTAACTATTACTTCATAGATGGCAGGAGTTGTATTGGTATTATACGAGGGCGTACTTTTACGCAATGAAACAAAACACGTAATATTAACAACCTTTTGTTTTTTTACGTAATTCCCTTCAACACTTTTATACACTTATTCCATCTCTTTACCAATTGCCCCATACCCTCAGCAAAAAATTCATCCGGCAACTCTGGAAAATGTTGTTCAACAGCTTCTTTGAGTGCTTCACCAGATGCAAAATGCTTTCCCCTATGCTTTTTTAAGTTTTTGAATAGAAAGAAGTCTGACGAAGCTAGGCCAAGGCTATAAGGTAAAGGTGGATGCCTTAACTCTTTATAAACTTTATGACACTGCGATCTTCCACCTTAATTCCACTCATTTTATCAAAAAGTAGTACCTAAATCTTCTCAAATCTCTATAAACCGCACAAATTAAACACAACTTAGCACATGTAGTACTTCTAAATGTCCTAGCTATTTTTTAATAATTCGTTTAACATCGTCGCTTTTTTGTTTCATGACTAGGTAGATAACATAAAAATACGCCCTTGCAATTTGTGTTTAACAAGGCAATTGATTACTTTTCAAACAAAGTTTTCAAAAATTGTTACCTAATCTTATATATTAACCTCTAAGCTAAGATAACAGGATATTTCTAGTATCATACAGGTAAAACGGGTATTAGAAAGAAACTCAAAAATTTGGAAAACATGTAGGTAACTCTACAAATCATTGCAATATTGGACAAATAATGATTTAGCATATGAATTAATTAATTCGTTAAAAATATATGAAAAAGACGCAGGAAAGTTGTTTACAGAATTGCTAAGAAATTCACAAGGTTAATAGTTCCACATTGTTTTTAGATTTTCATTTTTTGCCTGGGTTTATCTCTTCTCTAACTAAAAATAGGTACTTGTTAGGCACGTTAATTGTGTTTACAAAATTCCCAATTTTCGGAGCGGAAATTTAAATTTCGAAAAATGTAACTTCAGTTCATTTATACCTAAGTAAAAAAGTTTCTCTAGTCAGTTGGGTATGCCGTAAAAAAATAATATATTTTTTAACTGTTTTGTTTGATAAATACAGGCCAAGTACAACATACAATCTCTTTCGAGAGGAATGTTTTTGTTAAAAGCACCTGAAGTATGCAAGAGGGAATTAATGACATTAAAGTGAAAGCGATTATGATTATGGTTAATTGCTTTTATCATTTTTTTTTATAATTACAAGTAATGTGCGCACAATGTTAATTAAACAATATTATATTATCATACAAGATCGGTGGTGGCATTCGAATTAATTATTGTTATTATTATATTTGTAATTCAATGGAAATGACAAAGGTTAAAAACGAAGAGTTCAAGTTAAAGGAATAAATATTTACTTATTGTTTAGCTCTTCATTAAGCTTCGCTTTTCTGGGTAGGTACCTACCTGAAGGTATTAAATCCTATGAAAGTTATTGTTTTATACAGGTAACAGGTAACAGAGTTCCTTAATTTATAATAATTTTCCTATGAAAGTTATTGTTTTATACAGGTAACAGGTAACAGAGTTCCTTAACTTATAATTTTCACAGTTGAAGTATTAAAGTAAATTAAATACAATTTACGCTTCATTTCTTTAACTTCCTGTACAAAAAAGCTTGGCACGATATGTAAACAAATTATAGCGCACGTTTTCGAATATTTTCCGTGTTATATGGTGCTGTGTATTTACATGAATTGGAAAATATGTGAAATTATCCGGTAACTCAAACGTGAAATCGAAAATTAATGTCAATATCCTGCAGTGAAGTATTTTGTTTTGTACTTTTTACACGTTTACAGATTATGATTTAATTGAAACAGCTTTCCATTTAATCCAATTACTTTGGCTTTTGTCTTAATGAAAGTCATGCACAAGTTGTCGGTTGTTAGGATTTTGTATAGATAGGTAATCTATGTAATTGAAGAATTGTTGCTTTTAATCAGCTTAATTAATTGAGTAACAGAATATCTTTGGCTTGTATGAACAGTTTTTGAGGTATGGAGCACCGAAGATCATATTTTCAATTGTAATTCCGGAAATAATATAAAATGTCGAGATAAATACGAGGTTGTATCGGAAAGTAATACGACTGGTTTTATAGGAGATAAGAAAAGCATAAACTCTTTGTTTAATTACCTTACATATTTCGGCTTTATCGATGCCTTGTGACGAGCTTTTATTCCTCCGGTTTTTTTTGTTTTCCTCCAATACTTTATTTTATTTTCTTTTAAGTCTTACATTACTGTCTCCGTCCGCTCCTTTACTTTTATTATTAAGCACATAATCTCTAAGAGAGATGCCTAGCATTAATCTTTCCATTGCCCGCTGCGTAACATTTATTTTATTTACAGTTTTCTTTGTTAATGTTAGAGTCTCTGCCCCATAGCAAAGGACTAGGAGGACACATTGATTATATACCTTCCTTTTCAAACAAATCGGGAGTTCTGATGTAAATACGTATTTAAGTTTGCCGAAGGCGGCCCAAGTCAGCCCGATACTTCTGGTGAGTTCGCAGGTTTGATTATCTTTGTTTATGCGTATCTCGTGGCCCAAGTACTTAAAGGATGTAGTTTCGGCTATTTGCGCTTCGGCAATGTAGATCCCCTCACTAATTACCAAGTTCGTCATTACTTGAGTCTTCGAAATAATTATTCTCAATCCTACTTCTTTTGAAATGTTGTTTAAGTTCTTTAGCATTCTGGTGGCTTGGTCTAAGCGGTCGGATATCAGGACTAGGTCGTCCGCGAATCTCAGGTGGCTGAGAATTTCACCATTAATATTCACTCACATTGCTTCCCAATTCAATCCTTTACACATATGTTGAAGAAGAGTAGTAAATAGCTTTGGCGAGATAGTGTCGCCTTGGCGGACACCTCGTCCTATTTTGAATTTTGTAACATCTTCATGGAGTTGGATACTTGCAGTGGCGCCTTCATATATGTTCTTTATCAACGTCGTGTATCGATGGTCTATTCTACAATCTGAGAGTGCTGTTAGCATTCTTTGGTGACTCACTGTGTCGAATATTAACACCAAGGGCTTGTTGTATTCCACTGACTTCTCTATTAGGTTTTTCAATACCAGTAGGTGGTCGTTGGTGCTGTAGCCTGACCGAAAGCCAGCTTGCTCTCGTGGCTGATACATCTCGAGTTTATTGTTTAATCTGTTTGTGATTATTCTTGTAAAAATTTTTTATATATGTGAGAGCAAACTGATTGGACGGTAGTTTCCAAGATCTGCTATGTCTCCCTTTTTGTGTATTAATACGATGGCGGCATTATTCCATTTTGTAGGCGTTGTTCCTTTTAGAAGGCACTCATTGAAGAGGATCTTTAGTGCTTGTAGTAGGGGGTGCCCCCGTTTTTAATAGATTCGATGACTACTTCGTCATCCCCGGGGATTTGTTATTTTTCATAGCGGCAAGTGCCTTCTCGATCTCAGCAGTATTGATTTCGGGAATATCCTCTGATCCTTGATTTAACACTTGAGATATTGCAGTGTTTCGGTCTTCTATCTGTTTTCTATAAAGGAAGAATACACAAAGTTTATTGTTTTATTGGTGATTATTGGTACCAGTTCTACCCGAGTTTTTATAGATGTTTTAGTTGATAGCCTAACTTCACTAAGCGTTTTGTAAAACCTTTAACAATCTAAAAACGTAAAAACAGTAGCTTATCGCCGTTGATTGAAATTTAACTGCTATAATCTTCGAAAGCTTTCAAAATTATCTTTAACAACAAAAAGCTGTCGAGTGAATGGTGTTATACTGTATTAGAAATCAAAGGTTTTGAAATTCTGATAACCTTTCGCAGTTAATTAAATCAGTTACTCAACTTATGTCATGTAACCAAGTTTCACCCTTATCTGTGAAATCGTACGTTTTTTAGGTTACATACTAGTATTTGGGTTTCGATATTTAATCAACATTTAAAGGTGTTCACACCACCAAAGATTTTTTCGTGAAGTGATAATTACAACTTTTCCTTAATATCAGACATGTTGACGTCCTTACTGTCGAGGTTATTTTAACGAGTGCACTTAACTACAGTAAATCCCTTATTAGTAATCAATACATGTATGTATGACATAGTTCACATCCTAACATATGTCCTGAGGGTCTTACAACTGTTAGCACCGGTAACCGTTATTATTCTGCTTATAGTTAGGATCATCGGGCCATCAGACTGTTTTAGTAAACCTGACGTCATTTGTGGGGGAACTCACCTGTCTGGTGTTCTTAAAGGTAGAATTGAAATGCCGCGGATATCGCGCTTCAGCTGAAGACTTTCATTCCAGTTCAACTCTTGGTCGAGTGGTACGCGGTTCGATTCGGTGGTACCTTACGAGAAGTCATACGTAAAACTGTATTTCAAAGTGTATCGACGCGAAAGGTGTTGTGTTTTTGTATTAAAACTACATAATGAGCTGGTGACTTTATAGTGGTGTTTGGTGATTTAATAAATGTGTTTCGAAATAATTAGCGATGTGGTCTGAAAAATGTGTTTTCAAAAAGTATTGTTCCTGCACGATCGTTTTTATTCTAATTGGATTTTGTGAGTGGATTTCTTCCCAAGGTAATTATTGAATACTTGCGCACATTTAAATTAGAACAAATCGTAGATGGACGTTACGAAATTTTCGAGATTCTTGTAATGACACGTTTCGGGTGTATTTCGATCGAAAGTAAGGCTTGTTATCCTTGTGTAATGTTAGAAATTTGCTATAACTGTTTTATGGTAGTAACAGGTTAGACATATCTAATAACAGGAATAAATGAGAAACATTTATACTTGGCAAAATTTAAATTAAAGGTTTCGAAAGTACTTCTTTAACGCTTTCTAGGTTTTTGCTGGCTTTTAATATTACCGAACTTTTCAGCCTACAAGACTTAACAGTATATAGCTGTATATCGAATACTTTTTCCTAGCATAGATAGCATAAACCACGTAATTAAAATTAAAAAAAAATGAAAGAGGCGAGGTAAACGAACGAGTAATTACAAGGTTCGAATACACATTAAAAATAAAGGTTACTCAGCCAAACACTATATTAAAACACCTCGCAAAAATTATAGTAATCATCGATTACTATCCCAATAACTTCTGCATTTCTTGGTTGGAATTTCATTTCTTCGGTTACTTTTCCCTAACTACGAATAGCAACATTTGATTTTGAACGTGGAAATTTGAGTCTAGTTATGTTAAATTCTTGTTCTTGGACTATCATTTTAATTTTATGCACCAACATGCTCCATGAACTTTAAAAGACTGGAAGGACCTTCAAGTACTGAAGCACTGTAGATTAACAAAATAACCTTAAAATATGCATTTAATAAAGCCGTTTTAATTGGATTGCGTTGCTTGTAATTTTGTGAGTAACGAATAGTCAGATATTTCATTTTCTAGGGAAATACCTCGTAAAGTAATAGACTGGATGTTTTTAAATACCGGCCATTAGTCATTTTATTAAATTGGACTTTCTACTCGTTAGAAAACGAAAAAATAAATTATGTTAAACTGTTAAACTGCGGTTACTTTTGCCAATGTTAATATGCTGAAAAATCTGAAAGTTAAATGAATTTGTAATTTGAACACTTTTAAATGAAGACTGACTTTTGTAATTTCGTTGAAGTATTTTAAAATAACACACGATTTTAAGATTATTTTTTAAAGTTTCATAAGCGTACTGGAAGTTTCAAGGTTTGCTTCATCATTTTTTGAATTTTCTGAATGAATTTCTAACTCCATCATTTAGTTATTTGTTAGGCAGAGTTTAAATTGTTTGTTTTGCTTTTTCTTAGGAGAAGCTTTTAGAAAATACAAATTTAAAGAGAGATGAGTAAATTAACTTAGTTGAGGTTAAAACGGGATATTAGAGAAGCAAAAAAGGAAACTTAAACCACAGGCTGCTTAATCTGAAACCTTCTCATTTGCTTTTCTCATCTTTCCAAAAATTGTATCCATAGATTTCTGAAAAAATTGGTAACAAATCTGTGAAAAAGTCTTGTCTCTAATAACGCTGTAACGAAGATTCCTTAATAATTTGAATGTATTTACAAAACTGATTAATTCAAACAAACAAGTGCAATATTAAAGTGCAAAGGTTCTGTCAGTACAGTTTCTTTTTAGATTAGTTCTTTCTGTTATTTAAAAATAATATTATACAAAATACAAAAGGTTTGTGTGGTTTATTCTTTATGTTCCTGGTCTTTATCTCCATCAGTTCAAGTTAATTATATTTCCAAAAAACACAAGAATTAGATGAAAATCTCTTTTTTTCAGCAGGAAACTTGTACGGCACGCTAAGTAAATTCTTATCTGTTGATTTATAATTCCCTTAATAAAAGGTGTAAACAAAAAAATTGCAAAAAATTAAATACGTTAAAAGGTCAGTTTTAACAGGAAATTCAGTAAAGAAGACCGGATCATACGGATTCGGTATCTTAACCGGATTTCCGTTCTAACCTCAGTATTATATATACTGGGGTTTGTTAATTATGTGTACGCTTTCAGCTGTGAACTGGAAAGAAAAATTTCCTTTACGTTAATAAATTGCCCTTTGTTGTCTAAAAAGGTTGATTTTTCATTGGGGGCAAATATCTCAAGTGTATTATTTACAAACTTTATGATATTTGTTAAAACCTTGAAAGTATGTGTACATATATATTATTATTTACTTTTAAGAAAAATTAGGTTTTATTATTTTATAATTGGTACTTTATTTCCGCATAAATAACAAACTCGAGCTTGAAGGTGAAAAATTAAATAAATTAGAGTAATTTTATGCATTTCATTCTGAAATTTCCCTTGTAGGTGTATAATAAAGTAAACTTATAATATTAAGAGTTTTTGCATTTTGTAAAGGAGTGTTCTGATAATTTTCAATAATTTACGAATAAGTTTAATGCCCGTGGGTTGTAATTGCATTATTGCATAAAACTACTAATGCTTTGAGTTAAATGCATTCGAATTGGATTGAATTGGTAAATCTTCTGTGAAAATATTTTTTTCTTTTAAATCTAATTCGCTCTTTGACCTTATTTGCTTAGTTATTTATTTATCTAACAATAGAAATTATTAACTTATTAATAATTAACTCATAAGTAAAGCAAGGGAATCTCTTTGATTGCAACATTTCAAAATAATTGTGTTAAATGATGTATCTTCAGTTGTTACTGGGAACGTTGTTTACAAACGGTGACATCAACGACAGCAATTTTATTATTTAGCATTCATCCGATATGAATTACAAACACTCTAACTCTCTCGTATTGTTTTGAAATATCGTTGTTATTAAATTACGTGTTATACAATAATTATTTACATTCCTCTTATTCGTAACGATTGGGCAACTGACAGTTTTTATCTTAGCTCGTCAGTTTTTCACACGAATTGATGATTCTTGATTTTAATGTTACAGATATTAGGAAATCATTTTATTAATAAGCAATAAATCGATTTTTTGCCAATTAATTTTAGAATTATTTTGTAAGCACATACGCTTTCGGTTTATTAAGGAAAAATTCCTGTCATTCATTTTAATGTCGACATTCGTGCAATTGGAGATGTAAAAACTAACCTGTTTGGATTATATAACAAATGAAATATCAAAGAAGCTCCGACCTTTCGGTGAAAGTTAACAAATCACTGTACTTTTACAGTCCTCGATTAATCCCAATTTTTTCATTTTCTGCAATGAAGTTCTAATTATGAAACTTTTTGCATAAATGTGGGTTTTGAAAGCGTGTTAAGATAAGTACCCGGAAAGCGCATTTTTAAAACCAAGTCATTTTCAGCATCATCATCGTTGAAATTTGCCTATTTACTCATTACATATCCGATTAGATCCAAGAACCCTGATTATCTTGTCTAAAAAAAGGCATTTAATGATCACTCCAAAGGAGAAATCAGCGTGACTTCCTATTGGCTTTCGCAATTACACTTGTTATTCTTAGTGGATACTTTGTAAGAAATACCTGCTCTAAATTAAATTAGCTTTTGTATTATGTAATTGCTTGCTTGTTAAGGGGATTGTAATTAGTTAGGACGTGGGTTGGCATATATAATATAGTTTTTTTTACTAGTTTTAGTTAGTAATTAGATTTAAAAAGCAAATCAAATTGATTACTTAAGTACAAGACAAAATAAATTAAATTGGTAGCAGGCTAAAAGGAATGCGTAACACATTTTGTCTAAAAATTAAGGAAATCAAGCTCTTGTTACTCGGATAATTATTATTACATCTACGAAAGTGAAAGTAAAATTTAATATTGTCCAACACTTTACGCACACTGAACGAATATGCACGTTTTGTTTGTTTGTTAACAAGTAAATTCCTTTATTTTGCGGAGTTTACTCTTATTTTATAGCTAATTAGTGCAAATGGGATTTTTATACGATTTTATACTTAGCCATTAATTATGCACTTTTAGAATTCTTGTGATTCATTTTTAGGTTTTCAAAACCTACGCATTGATTTGTGATTTAAATTAAGTCTTGAGAAAATGCTAAAAGGCAAAAAAATTTGTGTTTTTTTTCTTATTGCTTAGAAAGTTTCTTACGCAGTTGATATGCAACCTTTAAAGCAGTTTTTCAAAGCATTACTCTGCAGGGTGCAAATTAAGTAGAATTACTATTTATTTATGCTGGTTTTTGCAAAGAATCGAAGTTATAATAACATACTAAGAATTACGCTACTTTACTTTAAAACCTCGTAGCCATTTTAATAAATACAAGATATTTTTTTATTTATTTAATTGTTGGAAGAAATCTAGGCTTGCGTTACCAAGGATATCAATTCAATCATTGTAAACTTACAAGATATCTTTATTGTCGTATTTGTTAACAGTAAATTTAAACTAATAATTTGCAATGGCAGTGTTTATTGTTAGGTATAAAATTCATTCGCGATGTTTTCAGACCTAGGTGGTCATGTTAGACAGTTTCTTTGAGGCGAAAACTTTTTAATTTATGCCTTACCAAGGCATTTTCTGACATAAATCCGTATCAACAGTAAAGCACACTGAATAATTTAAAGCTTATTATTTACAACAGAACTAAAACTATCTGGTAGTAATTTAACTTTGTTTTTTATTTTTATAACAAAAAAATCAAAAGCTCTTGGAAAATTTAATTTTTTTATTCAAATAAGAGGAATCTATCTTTCCGAAGCATGAATCCCTTTTATTAGGGTGTATTAGTCTCTTGATTTGCCTCTGTTTCTTATACCATTAAAGTTTCTTGTGTGTTTTTGCCTATTTTCATATTTTCCTCCATATTTTTCTATTTTTTGTTTTCTCTTTTCAAGCTATATTTAGGGTCCTAGTAACATGATTAATACCAACGTAATAAATCAAAATACTGGCCTGTTGAGGCCTAAAACGCTTGAGATTGCGTTATAATTAAAGTTACTCTGTTTAATTTAACTTTTTTTCTTAGCTTAAATCAGTGTGTGACAACAATAATAATTAATTTAGTTTCCTTAAATTGGAAGCTATTGTATTCGCTACAGTCAGTACCCAAATTAAAATTGTTGTCACATACATATTGTTAAAAAATTGCATTAAACTCTTAAACCTTTCACTTTTAGCTAGAAACAGTTGTTACAGGTTTGGAGTGTTTTTGAAAAAAAAGTTCTCTTGAGATTCTTCGTTATGAAGGACACCAGAGCGGATTAATTAACTACAGATACGTATTTTTCATTAAAATCGACGATTGAAATAAGAAGTAAGATAACAGTGAGGTAGCATCACCTAACGAACGTCTTAAGCCATTTTCTTGGGAAGTGATTCCTGATAAGAGAGTCTATATTCTTGAAGTTCCAGACCGATCAAGCTTTTTCAAAAATGTTCTTTTGGTTTGTTCGAATTTACATTTTCGCTTTTCTTCGTTCTTTATTTCTACTAATTTATTTCGTTTTTCTGCTTCTGTTCTTCTATTCTGTCGTTTTCCTGTTCCACTAACTCTGTAATTCTGGTAGTATTATCTTTATTTGTTTGCTTTTAATTTTTTCTTACGGTAGCGATATAGTTGTAGGTATATAACTCGTTGCTGATTATAATTTAATTTTTTTAAATTTTGTTTTGCTCCCTCTTTCACGTGCTGTTCCATGGTTGCTTCAGGATTGTTATTTTTCGGGGACTCCTTTCAAATATTCTTTGTTATTCTATATTTAAATGTTTTTTGACTTTTGTTAGACCATATTTGTTAGAATCTCGATTTGTTTGTTTTTAACGAAAATGTGTAACTTAATTCCTCTAATTTTTGACATTGCCGAACTTCCTCTTTTGGTATAGCGTTTCGGTTCTTCTCGCTTTATGCTTGTTTCAGGATTATAATTTTTTCGGGGACTTCCAATATTCTTTGTTATTCTATATTTCAGTGTTTTTTTGACTTACATATTTGTTAAAATTTCAATTTGTTTGTTTTTAGTGAAGATGTGTAACTTAATTCGTCTAATTTTGGTATTGTTGAGCTTCTTCTTGTTGCTTCATGGCTGTTTCAGGATTATTATTTTTTTGCGACTCGTTTCAAATATTCTTCGTCAACCTATATTTCGATGTTATGTGACTTACATATATGTTAGAATCTCAATTTGTTTGTTTTTAGTGAAGATATGCAACTTACGTAATTCGTCTAATTTTGCCATTGCTTTTTCTTTTTCTTGTGGGTTTGGGTTTTTGATGCTGCTGTGGTTTCAGAATTATCATTTTTCTTGTTTTAACTTTCTTTTTAGGTTATACATATTTTTAGTATCGCAAAGTGTATGTTATTGTTGATGATATAACAACAAAAAATTATGACTGCATTGTGAAATAGTATAAAATAATAATAATAATACTCCAATTGTTCCTGATTTAGTGTACTAAATAACCCTGCTATTCTTAACATTTTAAAATTTTATTTAAATTTTTTAAATATTAATTTAAGCCTAATTGCATAACGCATAAATAAAAATTTTTAACAATTCGTTCTAATTTTCATTGTGTTTCCGTATATTGTGAATTAGAATGTTATAATTTAAATAAGGTAGGTGAAATTTACTAGCTGAGTCACTGCAGTTTATTACTGTATTACCGTACATTTAATCTACATTTAGATTATTGTATTTCATGTTAGAAATCGACGCGTACAATTAAATTTGGAAAGGCGGCTGACCGGTTGAAGGTTACTCTTGCGTAGCTTCAAAATTTATTTAAATTGCTAATGTAAATAACAATTAATTGGTTGGGTCTCTGCTTATAATTCGTATTGCATGTAGCGCCAATGATTCTTTATTGTACGTGTAATTAATTTTGTATGCATTTTAATAACTGTGTTAATTCCTACTACATTTGTCAATATTTTAGAAAATTGAAAGTTCGCGTAAGCTTTCATAAAAAAACAGAATTTAAGAATGTTTGTTTAACCTTAGCTTATAAAAGTAGGCCATCAACGGAAATTTTAATTTAATCGAGTCAATAATTAATAGAGGTTGTCCTGGAATTGCAATTTAAATTAAACAATTTCGTTTACTTCCTGTCTTGTGTACTTGTCTGGTATGCAAAGTTGGTCGCGGATACAACCTACTCGTAGTATTAAATCTGGTTATCATAATTTACAACTTATAAGGTGTTTTCAAGGTATTATTCGAGTATTATTATATCTCCATGACGGTTCAATAAAACCATATTTAGCATTCATAATAAATGTTACAAACAAGAAAGTAGAAAAAATGTAGCGAAAGGGGATAAATAAACAGATTGATTATTTTAGCCTTAAGAAATTGTGTTGTGCAAAGTTATAAATAGTTTTAATATAGGTATTTTAATGGATTATGAGGTGATATTTTTCACTATCCAGAATTTTCATATTTCGTTAAAATGTATTAGAGAGAGTTTATTGTTTTAGTAAAGATGATATTTTAAAAATAACGCAAATATGTAAATTATTTCCTGAAAAATAAATATTTATTACATAATTAATTATTGGTAGTTAACAATCGTTTTCACCAAATACATGTAAGTTATTACAGTCAAAAATATCTGAATGTTTCTTTTTAATTTTATTTAGTACTGAAAAAAATCTTTTTCTGGTAATTTTTTTTAAATTAATTTTAATTAATTTACGATCGTCTCAATTACCAGACAAATTAATTGCCTTTGTAATTATTTTATAATCTTCCTTCTTTCTGCTCGAGCATTGAAATCTCCTCCTTGTATTTCTTTTAATTACCTTTGTTATTATTTTATAATCTTCCTCCCTTTCTGATCGAGCATTGAGATCTCCTCCCTGTATGACAGGAAATTACCTTATAATATAAAACACCGAGAAATTAAACAATTTAGTCCTAATTATGCAATTGCTTTAATAGCATCTGTTTGTTTAGTTTACATAATAATTATTTTAATGAATTATTATTTCTAAAAACTTCTTAATAGAAAAATATAACATCCGCTAGGATTTGAACCATTGATTTTCACCAGTTTTCTTCGGTTTCTACGTTTTGATATTTTAAAAGTGTTATGTTTATAGTGAAAGGCCATTTAGACTTCACAAACTTGGATAAAGCGTAGGTTAATGAATTTTCATTAATTTTTTGCAGTCAGAGTTAACCATATCTGAATTTAATGCAATTGCAGAGCAGCTAATAATCTAATATGTGCATCATTTTTATTTTATTTAATTCTCAGATTTAGTGTCAAAATTCCATTTCTTCTCATTTTGCTTACTGTAGGAGATTGCCTATTTTGTGGAAATAAACAGAAATACCTAACTGGGCATAGGTACTCATATCGCTACCTTACCTGATCGTGCAATGAAGTCTCAGTTAAACATCAGTTATCTTCGTATTTAAGGAATTTTCGGAGTTTCTTTTCTAACATTATCTTGGAGCACTAATTAAGGCTACTTGAATTGCATTGAAATTATTTATTTCCGATGAATTGCATTTAGTTAGCGGGCGTTGAAATTTCCAAGAGAATTAGGTTTTCTTCATATTAATAATCCATAACATCAGACTTTAATGTAGTTCAGAAAACTAAGTAAACAAGTAACTCAATTAATTAAATAGGTAATTTATAAATCATTAATTAGGCCTAGAAGCTAATGAGCAATTAACTTTTAGTTTGCTAAGAAAATTATAATGATTTGATGTTTTAGGTAACGGAAATATTATTTTTTGTTAATTTATTTATTGCTAATTTATTTATTGCAAGTTTAATCCAATTTCGTATTTATTTTTAAAGCTGAAGTGAATATTCCTTACAACAGGTATGATTCAAAAATTCTTGTTATAGTTTTAAGACAAGCGTGGGACTTTTTAGGACTTTCTTTTGACGTTAGCCAGCAAACGTTACTGACGTCAAGTTTTTAATGCATAGGTGTTTATACAATAGAACTAATAAACAACAACAAATAAATAATACGTAGTCAGAGTCAGTATACGGTGTGCCCATTTCAAATCGTGACCTCTTACTGGCTCTGAATATGCAACCCATATTACATTACATCAAAGAATTTGATTACATGTATAGTCTATACCTGTAATGTAATATGGGTTGCATATTCAGAGCCAGTAAGGGGTCACGATTTAAAATGGGCACACGGTATAACTAAAAAATCGAATCAGTCCTAATGATTAACTATGAAGAAGATTTTTAAGTTTTATATAATATCGCCTAAAACCTTTTCTTTCCTAATTAGAATTTTATATACGAGTAAATATGTTAAATTAAGAAACGAGGAGCGAATAGCCACGTGTATAAGGCTTGGTCTCTCACGTAGGCAGCTCGGGTTCGATTTCCGAAATTCTTCGTGCCTTGAAAGGCATGTTAAGCTGACGGTCCCGGTTATCCTACTAGCACCTTTGATAACTGTTAACCTCGCAGCACTAGGGGTCGATTTTCACCTCTACCGATGTGTAAGGTTAACCTCCTGCCCAGTATACGTACAAAAAGCGCTCACAGTACTCACACTTATGAGTTATTAACAGGTCATTGGCCTGGGCTTCGGCCATAAGAGGAAGAAGAAATTAGGAAACAAAAATGTGCAGAATTTGAATTATTATCTCGACATTTCTGTGCATTTTTTATTGGTCACCAGTTTTTCAACTTCCACATTTTAATTTCTTAAGGTTCAAGTTTTGATTATAAATTTACAACAATTTAAATTTCGGTGTCGATTTCTGTATTATGCACCTAAAACTGATACTTCGGTCCTGATTTCAAAGATAATTTTGGGACTTAAACATCTTTAATTAACCAAATGCAATCGAGAAAACACCCGAAAAGCGTAAGATTTTGTCTTAAATTAATTTATTTTGAACTGAGGCTTTATCGACCTTCAACGCACGATTTGTCCTAATCCTTTCGAAGCATTGATAAGTCACAAATAATTGTCCTTTCTGAAGGAATTTAGAAATGATTAAAAGTGGCTGGGTGCAACATCTGGTGAATACTCAGTGATGAATATAAACTGAGCCAATTTTTCTAGTTCAAAACTACGTCAAGCTATTGTGGGGGAATTATAGCAGACGATCGATGTTTAGGTGGGGGACCGCCGTGCATCGGGTGAGTCGGGTGCGTTAACAACGACAGTAGACGTGCGAAACCGTTTGAAAATACAGGTAATTTAATTAAAATAAGGAAGTTGTGCAAAAGTTTCTAGAATCCCACACTATAAACTTTATAACTTCTGTAATTTAAATAAACAACGAGCTGCTTTGAAATATGTAAAAACAAAATGTTGAGATTTCCAATCTGATCTACAATTTCGTCAAGATTTGCAAGTGTTACAACAGAACCTAAGCAAGCAATATTAATTCCTAAATATATATCCGACAGCACTTCGGTTTATTAATGTTGTACATCTGAGCGCTAGTCTCCCATCGCCTTTTTGGTGTCTATCCAATCACGTAGATTCATGCCATATCCGATATCCTTTTAAGGCATCGTAGAATATCAAACAGCATAGTGGCATGCCACATATTGATGTAACACAAATCTCTTTCGACTTTGTACTTTATAGAATGCGCTCACAAAGTTTTGGATAATTGGATCGCACTGTATATTCACAGTATTCTTCTCACGTGAAATTAACCTAAGTAAATTAATAAACAAAGTTGTTAGTGTTACCATTTTGTATTTGATCATTGTAATTTGCAAACAAATTGTTTCTAATTGACTTGTTAATTTATTTATTATTCATCGATTTATTTTCCTTGAAGAAAAAGTCAGTCATTTTTTATCCTGATATTCTTGTTTTTAATTAATCAATCGGCGCTAATAAATAGGCCGAGGAAATGTTGGTTAATTTAGTTTGTATCTTAAGTTCTTACACGTACACCAACAGAAAAAAAAATGTACCGCGGTTTTTTAATATCGTTTCTTATTTCTACAGTAGCTTTGGGTGCTCATTTACGTAAGTTTTTGCGTTGAATACACGAACCATGTGTTATTTCAGTTGGCCCAATCGCTAAGATTTTGCTTTAGTTACTTAATTTAAATTAACTAAATTCAATTGATGTTTTTTATTCAAAAGAAGAAATGAAAAATGAGTTTCGGCAAGAGTTCTTAAACGAAAAGCCAAACATTTTGGGATGCATTTTTCAAAAAGTTGCCGACCTTTAATAAATGCAATGCGCCAGAGAATGGTGTTTGTTATCAAAAGTAAATTGATTTACAAAATAAATTTCCTTTTTTTGCATTTTTCGTAACTTTCATCCCAGAAAAAATATTCAATCTTGAGTTAAATTAAATAGTTGAAAAACCTAAAGTATAAATATAATAATTTGGTTTGAATTTTTATGAATGTGGGCCAACTGAAGTGGGTATGGGCTAAGAAACAAAATTGTCTATAAAACTAAAAGTTAAATATTAATACAGCTCCTAGTATCAAAATTTGCAAACCATCCGATGAAAAGTGTTTAATAGAAAACGGTCAGCGCGCTTTTCAAGCTATCGTGGGCGGTAAGTAAACAATTATTGAATATAACTATAAAAACTGTTTTTTTTTAATAAGATTAATTTTCATACTGAAGTAATTGTATTGTAAATTAGATTATTTTTACTGACACAACAAGAAAATTCCAGAAGCCTCACGAGATTCTATAGAGTTGTTTAGCTGACCCCATAAAAAAATGTGTGCATTAGTTATGTATTCTAATTAAATCTTTAAAGGACTGGAGGATTTTGGAATACCACCATTGGAGCCAGTACTTTTCCCTTCATTCAAAGTTGAACCAATTCCCGGACCAATAAACCTTTACCAGGAATACACAAATGTAAAATTTGCTGGTATCTCGAAAGCAACACTTGAAAAAGTTATGTCTGTAACACCAAACGTCCATTTTGAACAACTTGAATAATTTACAGTTTTTAGGGTAAATCTGGAAAATTGTGCTATATACTTAGAAGCGGCTGGTGACATGGTAGTAACGGCTAATTACGTGTTAAAAGGTCAATTATTAATTATTCCTGTCGATATGAAAGGGGTGGGGACTATGAAAATGAGTACGTATTTTACTCAGACGGTTATCAAAGTATTTTTTTTTAATAAATACATTTTCAGAATCAATGAGACCTGCACTTAATATTACTTGCGAGTTACAGAAAAAAGGTGACGATGAGTTTGTTCACGTCACTGGTGTGGCATTGGTGCTTAATATCGGAGGATTTGAAATGAAATTGGATTCGGAAACAAACGGAAACGAGGTACTAAAGGAAAACGTTCAGCATGTTTTAGACGATAGTCCTGGTGCATTTTTTGAAGTAATGAGACCCACTGTTGAAGATATCTGGAATATATATGCACTTGAGACGTACAACACTTTCTTTTCACAAATACCCCTTAAGGAACTTTTTCAAATTTGATGAATTTATTTGAGTATTTAAGATTAATGGTAGGCAGCCTGGGTAGCTCAGTCAGGCAAGTGCCTGCTAGCTAGTCGGCTGACACGGGTTCGATTCCAGTGGTGGCCTTAGTATGATGGAGCCGATTTGGGCCGAATTCGTTAGTTAAGGCTTAGGTTTAAGGTGTATGAATGTGTTGTGGATAAAAGCTGGTTGGAGCGTGTTGCAAGTCCAAAAATGGACCCATCACCTGCACTGCACACCAGTGTGAATGAGCCTCGACACTGCGTAGCGGTAGAAGAGGAAATGGATTTTAAAAAAAGATTAATGGTGGTGGGATATTTAAGTATTCTACCAAAAACAATTGATGCCTATTAAAAACAAATATATTTTTCCTTTTTTCGCTGAAAATCCCTTTTAGTTTTAACACCTGCAGATACTTCCACTTATAACAGGTTTCAACTACCTATTGATAAGTTTTTTAGAAACAATTTGGCCTTGCAATTTTTTAGTTAGTAATTACATGGACCCGTATTCTCACCTTATGTTTAAATCTAACGTCATATTTAATTACCATGGCAATATTCTGCATCTCTTTTTTACATATTTAGAACAGGATAAATCTATACCATTTTATGTTTACATTAAACACAACTTTACAGAAACCTTTGAATATAAAGGTGAGAATATCGACCATTGTCATTAAAAGTATTGTTTGAATAATTTAAAATCAATTTATTTATATTTTTTATTTGTATTATTAATTAAGCTGGTTTCTAAGTTGTTTATTACGTAATTAAATCTTGTTTTGTGCACTTTTAATAATTAAAAAACGCACGAGTAATACATTTTACTATATTAATATAACTATTATTTTGCTTAGGGACTGAACAACCTTTAACCTTTCTATTAGTTGTATAATCACCTATAAGTGATTAACCTGCTATCAATAGCATCATAGTTGTGCGTAAAACGTTTCCAACGACCGTTTTGTAGTTTTCAGAGCCTACCAGACTGGTTCATTCTTTTTCTTCTTCTTCAGCTATCTATTCACTATAGTGACTATTGGATGTTGACGATTACATTCGAGTATTTATCACGATTGGTTGCGGTTTGAATAAGATCTCCAGAGGTCCTGATACCAGTCCATTCTCGTAAATTTTGCATCCAGAACGGTTGTTTCTTAATTGAATTAATTGATACTTTTGATTCTCCATGAGGTAACTGAAGTAAATTGGTTTGCGCCTTTTAATGATCAATAGCAGCTGTCTATCTGTAGTCATTCTTCTTAAGTTGTCCTCATTTGATACCCTGTTGGCCCATGGCACCTTGAGAATAGGGCGATACGTCCACATCTCAAAGACTTCCGGTTTATTTCTGCAACAAGGACTATTTAGGACTTTCCTATATTTAATGAAAGCACTGCGTGCCATTTCAATTCTGCATTTTATCTCCGTCTCAGATCCCCAGACTTCGTGTAATTATCCAGATATTTATAACCATATAATCATATTGTAACTTTTTTAACACGTTTATTCGGTTATTAGCGATTTTTGATAGCGGATATCTCACGGTTGGAGATAGAAAAAAACTTTACCAGACAAAATTGTGGGGACTTTTGTCAGCTTTTATTTTGTATATAATGACTTTTTCGCTAAGATGCACTGTATTCAAGATATAAGCAAAAAAACAAAAAAGGGGCCTTCTCGGTCCGCCCCTGCACCCCGCTCACCTCCTATGTCCGGGAACTTTTAGTATGTTTACCTCCTAACGACTCCAAACAAAGCTCTGAAGTCAAAAATTGTGACACCCTCCATGGATTCTACACCCCCCTATTGAGCGTTCGTTGACTGGAGTAATACTAAATTGAAGATAGTTGCCGACATAGGATTCCCTTGTCTTAAACTTCTTTCCACGTTAAAACTTTCTGACAAACTACCTTCTAAAATTACCCGGTTTCTTGTATTTTGCAGGGTCATAAACAAAAACATAATTATCATAATACAAGTTAAATATTTAATTTATTTAGAAACAAACTTTCTATTATTATTACTAACATTTCCAAAATTGTTAACATAAAAGACTATATAAAAAAACAATCAAAATATTATAGAAACAAAATTTTTAGTTAAAATTAACGAGAACCTTGAACTTGTTTTTAATATCAGGCCCTGTGTTACTTAACTTTAAGCGTAAATTAGGCTCAAATTATTTAAATATAATTTTTCAAAAAAAATTCTTTCGCGTACCACCTGTAAATCCTTCGTGTACCACCAGTGGTACGCGTACCATATGTTGAGAATCACTGGTCTAAGCCAAAACGACCAGCAGTTCCGCTCGTAGACTCACTTCCAACTATATCGTTGAAGTAACCTTGTATTAGAGTAATCTCATGTGGTTTGGTTAGCTTCAGTAGTTTCTTTACTTCGTCATAGAATTTATTAATGTCTTCATCATTGTTGTCGGATGTAGGTGCATAGACTTGGGTTATATTTAGGTTTAATGGTTTCGCTTCGATTTTAAATAGCATTGTTCTATCTGAATAGGGTATAAAACCGATGGCACTTTTAGCAATATTTTTTGTCACAATTTATTATTCCAATTCTTTTTCTGTGGTTTTTATCGTGGTTGTTTGAATAATGCCCAAGATTGTCCTGATCCTGGCCATCAAGTTTCGCTTATTCCGAGAATGGAAATTTTAGACCATTCATTTATCTATTCTTCTTAAAGTGGTGTGCCCTTTACAGGGCGTTGCTGGTCTTCTCTCCATATGTCTGTAGTGTGCGTGTCATTTCTCTAATACTATTGATCAATTTTCCAAATTCATACAGACTCTGGGCATTCCATGTCGCAATATTAATTTTGTGTTTGGTTCTACCTCCAAAGAATTTTAGCACCTTCGCATTGCCGGAGACTGAGGGATGATTACTTATGGACTTTTTCATGTGATTGTCTTGGAAAAAAGACTGTTTTATTATTTCAGTGGTTTTGCGTTGCCTTCTGAAGGGTTTATAGTTTTTCTGCAAATTTGCGACCGCCTCTAACCTGGAGTCAGACGTCGGTTATAACGGGTTCCCTTCGAAGTACAGACTCAACAGCCTAATCTGGGACAGACATGGAATCAGTCAAGAGTTGATCCGCGGGTACTTATTCGTCAAGCCTTAATTCGTATCGATCCTGCTTATCTGCCGGAGCTTTCCCTATTGGGACGCGTCTGGTGGCGTTGAGGCCTCCCATCCCGAGTTGTACCGTGTAGAGTTCAGATTAACCCCGTTAGCCTTTCAGATTGAATCGACATAAAAAATCTATTTCAACTGATCGTAATTTTTATTATTCAAGACTTCATTTTGGTTGCGATTTTTAACAACCAAATTTATAATTAGATACCGAAACGGTGGGTGCTCACGATAATTATAATTTATTACTTAATTTAATATGCAATAATTTGTTTTGGGCAATATTTTAAGCAAGTGTTTTATGTATCCTGTTAACAAATCTCGATGATTTTATCAGTAATTACCTTCGGACCTTGAATGCAGACGCTGTCACAAAGTTTATTAATGTTTATTTTATAAACAATTGTTACACATTTTACTTACGTTAATGCAAGAACCTTGGAGTTTGTCATCCGGCTGGTTTATTTCTCACTCTTTGTTTAGTTTTAATTTTGTTTGTGTACAGCAGGAAGAACATCAGGAACTCAAGCAGAGCATAGAAAGTAAATTTGTGAAACTTTTCTAGTCCATCTCGGTGCATTGTACCGGCTTTGCGTGATTTTCTTAGTCACTTTCTGTTTTTTATTGATTTATTTGTCTTCTGGGCCGATGTTTTAATTATTAATTATTGATTTTTTAACCGTCTTTATATTTGTATTAGCAACTTCCTCTTTTTACTCAGAAAAATATACCAAGTTTTCCTTTTGATTATTTTTTTACAAAGTAATTATTAATTAGTGATGTTTTGAATCGCGTAAAAACTGAACTAAAAGCTTTTATTGCTATTATTTTTTACAAAGAACAGCAAAGTTCCTCAAGGTAACACAATAAATTCGCAAAGATAATTCAATTGGTGTTCGCAAACACAAAAATTCCTAACGCCTACACCGGGAAATATCAACGTCAGGTCAAGCGACAAACCTTGATATCTTTCAAATCAATACCGATACACATGTTTTCTGGTTTTGCAAGGCAACGTCATTTACTAAATCGCCCAGAACTGCACTTGGTTCAACGTAAGATAATAATATAATAAATAAAAAGCCCACTCGTAGATAAACAAGCCTAATCTTGATATGCAATTCAGTGGTTTGTTGCAATGTTTTACTTCCTCGTCATTTTTTGCTTTTTTACCGTGACTTACAATCTTTTCAGACAACAATAGGAAACAAAAGAAAATATTTGGATTTTTCTTTGATGCTCTCTTCCGGATTATATCAAGAATAGCAGGTGCTTATTGTTAACTTTAAAGTGCACTAATTATTCCGATTGTTGGGCAATTGCTGTCAACAGGCACAGAAGTTAAAAAACTCATAATTTTAACGCCTTTGCTCTGTGGGTTTTATATTTGAATTAGTTCTCTATAAACAAAATTCCGAGATAACATAATTTAAAATTAATTTAAATAAGTGAAAGCCTTTATATTTTAGTTTGGTTCGTTTGTTTGATTAAAGAAATTGGTTAAAATGAAAGTTAAGCTCCAAATTATCAATGATTACTTTATCAATTCCTTAAAAGTTTATTTTTAATTCCCAAGAGTGAGTGGTTGTGAATTTTTATATAGAAAGGAAAACCCAAATAAGAATGAAATCAGGCACGTAAATTGCATCCGAAGTCCTTTCGCTACTTTCTCTACGCATCATTGAAAGCTTTTTAATTATTTGATTCACGTATTCGTATATGATTGTCAACTGAAGCAAACACGTGCTCTAATTAATTTGTCCTTAATATGGCACGTTACAATAAGTTTTTGATTACTTTCGCTTTTATGCAGTACTTGAACGTACCAGGTAGGTGTGAATTCCTTTTATTTACTTATTATCTTATTAACATTGCGGTAAGGTAATTCAAAGGATTTTAATACGTGCATTTCCTAGGCGTAGAAGATTTTAATAAAAATTCAGTGCGGGGCGTGGTCGTTTCAAGTTTTTAACCTCAATATCACTAAGATCAAGGTGATTATGTGGGCTTGAAGGTGTATCTTTGTTCGTTAGCTTGAAGTAGCACATCCGTTCATGAATAACTTACACACGCTTGTTTTTGTTTAAAACCAACGGTTATCTAGAAAACTAATTAACGATCGTTTGCAGTTCGTTAAGAATTCATTTTTAAAACGTGTTTTTCTACCTTAAATAATTATTATTTGTGGAATCGCCACCACTTACTTTAAGCTAATGAGTTTCAGTTTGCTACTTGTGTTTATTAAAATTCGTTTAATATTTAAAAACTGTTAGGTGACACCTTTCGGTTTAATTGGCGTACTTTTTTAGACGTGTAACGTTGATAATTAAAACGGTAATTAGTAAATTTAGAAGCAGAACACTCTATCACTGTCATATTTTGAAGTTTGTTTCTAAGTAAATCTCAGTACACGATTAAAAATAAATCGGCAGAAACCTTTTCTGAATCATAGAAGATCTGAAACAGATTACAGTAAACTTCGGTTATAATGTACCTGACGGGATCAAGAAATGTATACGTTATAACCGAAAGTTATTACAATTTTTTTTTGAAATATAGATAATTAACAAATTATTGATGAAACGATTAAATATGCTAAAATAAGATTTTTATTGGAACATCAACATCAAACTATACAAAGTCTATTCAACACTTCCGTGAGGAATGAATATTATACATACTAATAATGTAATAATATAATACACAAACAGTTGCTTCTTATTTAAAAAAAATCTGATGGTAAAGACCCTCAAACAACGGAAAGGATCGAAGTGCGGCAACAGTACAAACATTTCGTGGATTTCCCTAATTTATTGTTTAGACGTGTATATTACAGCAAATAATAAACGAAAGTAAGAACGAAGACATTTTAACGTACGTAATGTACGTTATATCAGAAAAACATTACTTGATGAAACTCTGAGTAGGGCAAAACATCTGTACGTTATAGTCGATTATGCGTTATAACCGAGCATGCACATGATAAAGGCAGTCTACTTTATATAAAATTTTGTAAAAGGTTTGGAAATATTAGTTCCAATAAATTAGAGTAATCGAGCATGGAAATCTCTAAACAAGTTTAATATTTTCAAGCATTTTAACGGATTATTTATTTTATTTATTAACAATTAGATTTTAGAAAAAGTGAACAAAATCTGCTAAACTGTTAGCTGATTATAGAACAAAGATTTTACGAAGCATTGTAATAACAAACCCTTTGTTGTTGAAATGTGATTGAACAGTTTTGGACTTATGTTTTGTTCGAATGAACCGCGTAGATTAAAAGCAAAAAATAAATAAAACGCTGTTCAATTTGGATTGATCTTTGGTGTTCCCACTGGAATTTGTCTAAATACTTATGCAAATTTTAATTAGATTATGCAAAACGGAATCGAGAGACGATAAATAAAAAAATAAAATAATTTTCGTATCGGCCAAGTTCTTCCTGGCGATTGTACAGTGTTTTTCTATTATATTATCATTACATATTACATGTACTTATTTCTTTTTGAAGTTAAAAATGTAGGCTACGGCGGTTTTACCTATATTGTTTATTTCTTAACAATATTATTGTTATATTCAATTAAGTACTTGTTGCACATTTTATATGTATGTTAGAGGAATTAACTTTAAATTTTGCGAAGTAATGCTTTATTGAGTAAACACGTTTCTTTTCCTGCGAAAGTGACATATCTAAAAGATTTTTAGGATTTTTCAAAACTGACTTTCTTGATGTCTATCAAGGAATCCAGTATAAAATTAGTATAAACACCAGATTAAATAATAATAAACAACATAAAAAGGGCGAATTAAATATTGCAGCTCAATTGATTATACAGGGTTACTGGTAATTCGATACATTCCTTTGGAGATGTGATGGGACAGGAGCTAAGAAACAAATTTAACCCTAACATACATTATGCAAAACTCAATAGTTTTTGAGATATTTCAATTTCTGTGTTTTTCTCAAAAAAGTAGATCTTAATGTCTTTAAAGTTAATTTTTAAAAAATCTACTTGACATTTTCTGAACTTTTTGACTGGGTTACTTGTCCCACTCTATGGTCATCCGTTTCGAATGGAAAATATCCGGAAACATTTCGATCATGTGAAAATTTTAAATAAAAACTTATTAAAAATGATTTCTAAAAATCAGCTACGAAAATTACCTATTCGTTTTTCTCAGAAATTATTTTTTTATTTTTGCATAATGTATGTTAGGTTTAATTTGTTTCTTAGCTCCTGTCCCATCATATCTCCAAAGGAATGTATCGAATTACCAATAACCCTGTATATTCAGAGAAGTAAATTTTGCTTCTCTGAATAAAAATTGGGAATTAAAAAAAAATGATTTTCTTTCTTCTTTGCCTGTAAAATTCTAGCGAGTAAGTTTTTGATTTACCTAAGTTAAATGGTTCCTGCAATTTCGATTTGTTAAATAGGAATACACCGATTTTTCTGCTTAATCGAGCATTGGAATCTCCGAAGAAATCCAGTTGGCTCTGCCACTGATTAACTTTGTAATTTGAATAATCATAATTTTCACAGGATAGATTTTTACGTAGTTGTACAGTATAAAACTAGTTTATCACAAATTATTGTACGAGTAAATAATTTTAATTCCAATAAAAAATATTAACGTCGAAAATGCCGTTCTGAGAGTATAAGAATCAGTACCTATTTCAGTGCAGGTTTAAGCTAAAGCTTAGCTCAAGGAGCTTAAGCTAGCCTGTAGGCTAGATATTTCAGTAACGATTTAAGCAGAAGATGATAATAAGCCTAAGCCGACTTAACTTATGGCTCTTTTTGTTGCCGTATATATCTTTATTGCTTGTTTTTTCCTCGATAACATTCCTCATCTTCCTGTGTACTGCTTTGTAATATTATTTATCTTGCTCTTTTCCTTCTTTCTCGTACTGCTCGGCATTTATCGTTGAACAAACTCCTTCAATTTTTTTCTTTATTTCTCTTATTACTTATTGTTATTACTTACTATTGTGGTACATTTTCGATTATGCTCTCTAAATTTTCCCACTTTCTTTGAATTATCGAACTGTCTTCTCTTTTTTATGTTCTTCTTCTATTCTGTGGTGGTATTTGGTAATCGCCATTTTCTGCAATTCTTCTACGTAGTATTTCTTCATTGTGGTTTTTCATTCTTTTATTTTTTTCAAATTTTCTTGAGCTTACAAGGAAATGGTCGGACCCCATTTCGGCTCCTCTGTATGGCCTGACGTTTTTTTACCAGATTTACCATAGTTTCTTGGATAATTAGATAATTAACATGATTCATTGTTCGTCTGTTTGGGGCCCCCCATGTACCCTAATGAATTTTTTTATGTTGAAAGTTTCCCCCATTTTCTTTTGTTTCTTCGTCCTTGCCAATTGTTGGGTAATACATCTTCTTTTCCTAATTTTGCATTGCAGTCTGCTACTATTATCTTGATCTCTTGTTCTGGTAAGTTATCACAGACGTTTTCCACGTCCCTAAAAATAAGTCTTGTTATCATTCTTTTGTCGTTTCCCAGGTTTCAATTTTAAGACGTACAGCTGCGAACTCTGTTTCGCCATTTTATTTCCTTTGCTTCTTAGTTTTTTAATTGTGAGAAGAACCATCCCAAAATCGAAGTTCTCCTTCTTTCGTATTCCATTTATATACCAGGCTGTTGTTAATATCCCATTTTCACCTTGCTTCCCGCTTTTACCTGTTCTTTGTCTATTTCTACTATTTTTGTCTGGATTTCCTTCCCTTTCTAAGTAGATTTTGGGTCTTTTCAATTTATTGTACTACCTTAATTGATTTAAAAAATGCATGGGTTTTGATGAAAAGGGATTTTCAGAATTTTAATTTCTTCCATTTTATTATATTGTGTGGCAGGTAAATAGATTAATTAACGTCTGTCCACCATGACCTTCAAATAGTAATGCAGAATCGAGCAATGCCTGTAATTATTTTTAATTTTGAAATTTTCTTATAAAATATAATAGATAATATTGTATTATCGTTATACGTAGGTATTTTGCAGGTAACTTCTGAGTTCATTTCAGAAGGTTAGTAAAGGAAGAAGTGAAAGGTATTTTAATTATTTCCATATTCATTACAAATATTTCTTATAAACTCTGAGTAAAGAACGTTGTAATTACAAATGCTGTGAATCTGCTACTCATTCTGAAGTGATATTTTGTAAATTAGTACCTACTAAATTAACACCTCAGTTTTATTAAAACTGCTCTTGTCTAATGAACGCACTAATTACTAGAAATTTATTGAAATGTCATGTGCACCAGTTCTGTTATGTTATTGAATATTAGTAGTATTTCTTGTTTCTTTAATTATCACCGTATGTGCAACGCATTGCAACTGTCAAGATATTGAAGGAATTGGGGAGTGGAGTGCTTACGTTCAAGTTGTTAAAATTTTCTTAATACGAATTAGTTATTAATAACGTAAAAAATCATAGATTATAGAGTAATTAATCTAATGTCAGAGTAATTAGTTTACACTACAAAATTTTTGGGTGGATTTAGCTAAAAATCGTAAAAGTTTACTCAAGCACACAAACAAGTTTAGCAAGTAATTTGCTCTAATCTACGATTTTGAAAAATAACATTTTAAATGACAGTCTAAATGTCATCTTGAGAAATGTGCCTAATTTTCTAACGAGATTAACCTAAATAAATAAGCAAATATTGCGTAACACAGAATAATTTTCTAATTTCATGCCGCGAAACAGTTTTAGGTTAATATTTCAAGGAACAAACCTTCAAAAAAAAGATTGTTTAATTTAGTATTTAAATTAATTTCAAACATTTTTCAGTCGGTGAATAAAATTTTGTTGGTTGGATGTATAAAAAAATCTTCTATTATTAGCAAAATGATCTACTATTAACCTTAGAAAGCTAATTACATCCACGCAGAAAGTGTCCTTTAAAATAACGACGCTCCTTAAATTTACGCTTTGAAAATCAAACTTGATTTAAAAGCTTAATTAGACTGTAATTTATATACTTACGCCGCGCCGTTTAAACCTTCACAGTGTAGAGTAAATAATCACGCCGTCCTAGGACTTCAGTTATTAAAAATAAAATACATACTCGATAATGCACTTTGATATAATGGGCGAGACAAGGATTTTAATTTGTCATTTGTTTAGTATGAACTAATTAATTTTTTTATTAGGTGGACGTTAATTTGTTTTTAATGTAGAAAACGTTGTCGTTTATACAAGTAGGTTAAACGAACGTTCATTGAAAATAGAAACATTTCCTTGGAATGCACTCGGAGGATATTTCACTCAAACATCAGAGTTAATTATGTGTGAAAGTTTGGTCGTTTGTTTTTTGCTTCTTTAGAAATTCTTGGTTTATGTTTGTAATTCACCTAGGTTTTTATAATTTTGATTACTTTATTGACTCAGTGAATTTTAACGTAAATAAATTGTGAGTACTTACTTGAAAGTTAAATCTACTCGTATGCAAAAATATCTTCGTAAAAAGTGCGTGTAAATGTTGAATGTTTGTTATTCCTGCAATTCCTAACCAACGGAGTGAGCACGTGCTGGTGACGCTTATCTGTATGCGAGGAAAATATGTTTCTAGTCCCGTTTATACAATGAACTTTTACGGTTGATCTTCAGTGGTAAAAATATTGGGTGAGCCCTAATTTTATTATGAAAACGAGGCTTTTTAAATTTCCTTCCAATACGTGCAGTTTGGGTAAGCGCTAACGGCATGTGTTCACTCAATTGATTCAGTACTCCACGTATAGTATTCACTTTAAATTTAAAAAAAAAGTAAAAAGTGTGTTTAAGCGCATAATAAAAAAGTTGTCTTCTTTGTATAAAAGTTCTCATAACTTTTTTGGTTCTATTTTAAAATATTGAAAATCCTTATCAGGCACTTAACCCAATACAATTGTAGAATTATCGACAAATTAACCAGAACATAAACTTAAATGATAAATATCATGTGATGCTGTAGGTTCCAAAAGTTGTGTCGTAAAAATGTTCTCGTTTAATGATTTGATCTTCTAAAACGTTTTATAATCAATGTTTTTCTTGGTATTCTCTTGCTAATCTTACTAAGCGTTCAATTAAGTTTAACCTAACTAATCTTACTGAATGTTCAACTTGATCTAACCTAACTTTGCGCTGACTGACCTAATCTAATCTTACTAACTGTCCATTTAGTTTAATCTAACTTTGCGTAGGCTGATCTAATCTAATCTTGCGAAATATCCTATTTATTCTAACCAAACTTTGCGTAGGTCGACCTAACCTAATCTTACTGAATGTTCAACTTAATCTAATCTAACTTTGCGTAGGCTAGCCTAAGCCAATCTTACTAAATGTTAAATTTAGTCTAACCAACTTTGCGTAGGCTGGCCTAACCCAATCTTAGTAATTATTTAATTTAGTCTAACATAACTTTGCTTAAGCTGACTTAACCTAATCTTACTAACTGTTCAATTTAGTCTAACCTCACTTTATGTAGGTTGACCTAACCTAATCTTACTAACTGTTTAATCTATAATAACTTGATGTAACCTAATCTAACTTTAGCTGACATGCCCGAGCAAGCTGTTTATTGAAAGTTTAGCTATAGTTTGAGCCTAATTGATAGATTATAAAGAAGGATTATAAAGAAATTAGAGTATTTACTTTTTTCTAAGTAAACTTTTAGTTTTGATTTAGTTTTAAAGGTTAGTTATAACTTAAGAGGTAGATTCGTACAAGTCTTGTTTTCGATTTAAAAATCACATAGTTAAAGAGTTCTCAACAAATTAATTTTATTTATTATTAAATAAACAAATAATTATATTATTCTACATATTCATTTATCTATGTAGAATACAGATTGGATTATAATTAAACAGGGACAATACGAGAAATCCGTTTTGTTTTTAAAGTTATCTACTTAACACTTCATTTTTTTTTTGTTTTTCTGAAACATTATAGAAATATCGACAATGGGATGTTGTTTATTAAGTACAGCTTGCAAATGAAACTTTTAAACTTTAACTTTAAAATGTATGGCACATTGTCAAACATTCAAAAATCAAAAGATGTCCATTCGGGGAACGGATAAAATAACAAGCCACATCATATTTATTTCCTTCACTGGAAATTTAGAAATACTCAAAACGGTAATTTGTTATAAAGACCTTGATAACCGTGCCTTAAATTGGAAGACGGTTTGATAATTCAAATATAAGGTTTCTTATCTAACTAAAGGAAGGATTAAAATTACTTTTATAGATTTTGAAATATCTGGAACAAGGTTCGTAATTTAACCATATGCTTTCCAAAGCTGTTTTCTGAAGGCAAGTAAATAAACCTAACCTGTATTTGAATTGTATGTGAATTTTTGTTCTGCTAATAGAAAGAGTGGTATTTATGATTAGGCATTTGGTCATATCCAAAGGAGCCACGTCGATTTTACCATCTATTTATTGGTTGTCATGAGTCATGAGAGTAACGAAATAAGTGTGAATTATTTACCCCCCTAAAGAAATAACTAGGTAGGTACTTTGAAACCCAAGCAAACGTAACTACTGCTTATGTTTTCCATAAATTAATTTAGTGGCAATTTCAAGTTATTTTATCCAAACTTATTTAAATTTTTAAAGTCAGACAGTTAGAAAAATATTGTAAAAACATGGCAGAGTCAAACTTATCTCCCTTGTTACGTAAATAACTATTGCCATTCTTCCTATACTCTGTTCCAAAAACACCAATCTTTGTAATTGTAAATAAATTGTAAACTAAAATGATCAATGATCACAGTTTAGTATACATTAAGGAATAATTATTGGATTAGGTATAGATCAATATTTAAAATAATGTGGTCGAATCTTTAACACCGATTATCTGCAAACAAAGAACTTTTGGTTGCATAGTCCGTCATACAATGCCTCTGAAAAGGCATTTATGTCCGCTGTTCTGCACTCTTCATATTATTATAATTAATCAATAAAATTTAAATAATTTGCAAGTTACATTAGTGTTAACTGACGATGAATTGCAACCGAAGAAAAACCTTTTCACTCGTTATCCCAGATTATACTTCGTATAACAACATTACCATCATTAACAACAGCTACAGCCATAACGTTAAGAATTGCACGTATAACTTTCACTGCTGCTGCATTTGTATTATACAAACGATAGATGCGTTAGAAATTCCCGTTAGTTAACGAAGCTACTAGAAATCGTATGCAAATTTGCATTATTTATACTAAATAAGGTCGACCACATAGAACCATTTGTTGGTATGCAAGCGAATTTTTTAAACCCAGTTTCATGCGTAATTATGCATTTGATGAAATTAAAGCTAATCTCGCGGTGCACTTACTTCCTGCATGAATGCAATTAGGTCTTCCGAAGTGCAACTGTCATATCCTGTTCATATAACCGTTACGCATATATGGAGTAATTTATGTTCGGTTTTTGGTCCTATGTTCTGTTGTAAGTGGTCCCAACGATCGTTATTCTTATTTTATTTAATAATTTTAAGTCGTTTGGCAACCGTTTAAGAGCCTTTACTATCCTTTGTTGTAGATTTATGCATTTTCAGATTATTATTATTAATTAGGTATTATTGTGTTAGCTTTAATAGCTACATTTTGATGTTTCGTAAGAGTTAACAAGATAATTACCGGTAATTTTCATTCAGTAGTAATAATAATAGATTCATTAATAATCATTAAAGGTGTGAGAAATGTTTGTGGAATTTTTACCTAGATTTTTAACAAATAATTTTGATTAAGTATTCATGTTTGCAAAAAAAAACGTTTCGCTTCAATGTTCGACCACGCTGCTTGAAATCCTTGGCACCCGCAAGCCTTGATTTCGTCCAATTATCAAACCAAAACAAACAAAATACAAGAATAAAATTATCCTTAAGAACAATATTTCAACGCAGAATGTTGTTCTGCGATCCTTTTTTTGAAAATTCTTTGGTCGGCTTCTTCCTCTTTACTTTTCTTCTTCTTCTTCTGTTTTTCTTTTCCTTTTGCTTTTTGTTCTTCTTCTGCAATTTCTTCTTCTTTTTCTTCTTTAAACATGTTTATGAAACCTTTTACGTTTGTGGCTTATGATTTTTTTACTTTCAAGGCCATTAAGCCTTAGATTATACACGAAAATAGTTTATTTTTACTTTCAGTTACTTAGCACTACACATAATTTAAATTCTGCGTGTAAAAAATATAAACTAAGTAAATTTTAAATTATGTGTGAATTATCTAACAAACAGGATTACAAAAAGGCGTTTAATTTAATGTGTTGCGATTACATGCGCATTTTGTATTTGTTAATTAACTGTAAATTGTTATAATTTCGTAAGAATGCTAATGAGGGGGATTTGGCCATCTAAGTATATTATTATGCAAAATAGATTGCGTTTTTACTCTTGGGAATTACTCTTAGAATTTAAAGAGATGCCGGGATATACTTTTGAAAGTTTTTAATTCAAAATAATGTTTAGACAGACGACAAACAGAAATTTTTCTGTTTAAAATGGATAAATTGCGAATTTCACGTTTTTAATTCATTTCCGCTGTTTATATATTTTTTGATTTACTGTCCAATTTCAACTCTTAAAATGCCTAGTTTCGATTTGAGGTATTTATTAATTTTAAGGTTGATATTTCAGTGCAGCACAAGTTTAAGTTACGGCTAATCTGGTATAAACTAAACCATTTAAGCCGTAATTTAAGCCAACTTAAGTTAAACTTCAACTTAAACATGCCCTTTATCATTCGTATTTTACTCGAACCAAAGTATATTTGCTTATACAGGATGGTCCTAAAGTAATGTGACACAGAGCAACAGTAGATTCGTGGAGCCAAAATATTACGAATTAACTATGTCGAAGTCAAAATTTTGAATCTGTCATAGGTTTAAACAAAAAACATAAATTTATTGAAAGTCTTGAGAGACAAACTTTTGTTACGAGTGAACGTCTGCTAAATTTAAGTTTACTACGTCTTTCCTGGAATTATTGGTCTTTGAAAATTCTGAAATTCAGGCATTTACCTTAAAATTCCTCCCAGTTCTGGAAGTTTCTGGAAACGAATTCTTCTGAAACATAGATTTTGGTTACCAAAAAAATTATTTATTGTTCAGTTTGGTTATTTTACTATTTTTTTCTGAGTTATATACGTAATACATCAAGGAAATCAGAAACCAGTTTTGAAAAATCCTAAAAATCTGTCAGAAATTTCAACGTTCACTCAGGAAAGAAAGAAAAACGTGTTTACTAACTAAATAACGTGTTACTTTTCTAAATCAGGAATACAGGAAGTACAAAATTGGCGAAAAGCGATTGAATGTAACTACAACATTATTAGAAAAAGAATGATAATATAATACTATCTGAACCTCAACATTAAATGCAGATAACTTTCTGAAAATGGAAAGGTAATCGTCAGGAAGAACTGATATCAAAATTTATTGTTTGTTTGTTTGTTTTTCCTTTACATAATTTGAATAAAAGTCGTTCATATATTTGCATAAAAGACTAACTTTACTGAGATTCCAAAAATCAGTCAGTAGGTGGTTTAATTCGAACAAAACAAAATTCAACGTCTTCAACGGTTTTTTTCTAAATCTTGGCAAAAAACTGATCCTGAAGAGATTATTTAGTGTTCTGTGGTATATTTAACATTTTTTAAATTTAGAATGATTATAAATGTGTAGGTTTGCAAGCAAGTTGACATACAAGGTGTTAGTCCCACTGAAATAGCACAGTACTTTTTAATTTATTATTAATAAACTAACGATTTAAACAAACAGACGTGTGAAATGTTTTTAAAATTAAAAACTAAGTTAACATTCTTTATGTAACTTAATATTTAAATATTGTTCGATTTTGCATTCAACAATTACAGTCCAAAGTTTAAGTCAAGAACTATAAACAATACAATGCAACGCAAAATTCTTAGAAACCCACTTATGAGTCCTCGCAAACGTAAACGTATTAATTATATTTAGAGAATGTAACAAACTAACCACATAGACTTAAAGATTTATAAAACAGCAATATACTGGGTGTCCATGTTACGATGCAACATATAGAAACACCAATGTATTTTTTTAGTAAAGATCCGGGTGACCTTGGAATGTGTATGGATTCAGTGCTCAACGTGTGTTATTAGGCTTAGTTAACGTTATTTCTATTACTTCCTATCATTAAACAACCCCAAAAACGCAAGTTGAACGCAAAAGTCACCCGGATCTTTTTCTAAAAAAACAATTGTGTGTATTTGCTTATGTTGCGCCCTACTGCGGACACACTGTATATAAATTAGCTAAAAATTAATTTCTGAACCTTGATGTTCATTTAAAATCAGGCCATTCGCATCACCAATGAAACTACAAGATTCAAAACAAACAATGCACATCAAATCGGTAATGTGGGCGCCCACACAAATGTTATGATTCATATGGGCCCCAAACCTACTTATAGAACTGGTCCGCTTGTTAATGGATTTCGCTCAGTGGTTGTTCTGTAGAACATGGAAACGAAGCTGGCATGCATTTTAATTAATCTATGTTAACTTTACCTTGAAATAGAACAAACCGATTTTAGAATGTTCCAATAGAGAAGTTGCTTTATAAATTATGGAATAGTTATACCATCTCATTAATTAAATTAAAAATGTTTTTTTTAATACAAAGGAGGTAGAAGGACTTAGATTCCGTTATAAATAATTCTGTTTAATATTTTGAATAACAAAAATAAAATCTGTTCGACGATAAAACCGCAACTCCAGAAAAAAGATAGATAATCCGAAAAGTATCAGGGAGGAAAGGCAGCGATTTATAAGAAGACCTAAAATTAAACTTCTAACATTCTATAGCCCTACAAGTTGCACCTAACAGTGCCATCATATTATTTTATTTTTCGTTTTGCTGGGTTATTTATCTGGTCTTAAACTGATTACTTTTTTCGGATGGGCCAACTATGGACTACGAAAGTTAATCAAAATGATTTTCAGCTTAAGTTGTTGGGATTGCTTGTCCATTCTTAAGAGGAAGAAATCCTTGCCCATATCTCTTTCATTCTTTGGCTTTGTCGTTGTTTAGCTTCTGATCTCTTTCGTCTTAACTTTTTCTTACACTTGATTTGTGGGTTTTCTTGTGTCACTTTTCGGAAAGCATTTCTGTCATATACTCGTATTTGTGCTTCGGGGATGTTGAAAGTGCCCAGATCTTCTTGTTTGGCCTGTTTCTGACAAAGCGATATTGTTTTCTTACGCGAGTTAGCTCTGGGGATGATGCTTATTAGGCATTCTTTTAGATGTCCATAAAAACTGAGGTGTCTTTTGATAATGGTGTCCGTTACAAGTTCTTGCTTAAGGTATAGTTCATCCTTGAGTCTGTGGTAACTATCTTTATCCGTTTATAATCCTTGGGCTTAGTATCTTTCTGCGAATGGTTCTCAATACCTTAATTGAACAGGAAACCCGCAATCGCCACCATGAAAGATGGGTTAATATGAACAAATGCCACCATGCAAGGATGGCCATCAAAAGCTCCTCATTGAAGACGTCAAACTTCTGTATACAGCTGTCAAGAGACAAACTACGACTTGTTGTAGGAATATTGTCAGGACATTGTAAACTAAATAAGCACATGCACAGGATGGGACTAGTCGAGGACCCAACCTGTCGTGGTTGCAACTTAGAAGACGAGACAGCAGAGCCCTGCACTCGCTTCAATCGGAGGATCCATGTTAGGGGACTTCTGGCCTAGCATGGCCAGTATTAGTAGCATCCCTCTGGCTAGTATCCTCAGGTTTATTCAAAGGTTATGACAGTTTTGCTCCTTTGATGGTTAGGATTTCTGCTGCACAAAGAACTTCGGGGTTAATTACTGTGTCTCAGTTTTGCATTGATTGATATGGATTTCTTTTGGTAAACGTTCCTGCATAGGTTGAAGGCTATATCCGTTTTCCTGACCCTTTCCCCCAATACTTTGTCATTTTTGAGATCTTGATTGATCCACTCCCCTAGGCATTTGAACTCTTTGGCATTTTTGGATTTTGTTGTTAGGTAAAAGGTTTTCTGGTGCTAATGTGTCGTTGGTTATGAAAACTCTTTTCTCGTAAGTTAACTGAAGGCCCATCGTGGCGTGGCGGCTGTGGATTAGAGGGTTCTGATTTGGACTATTGTTGTTTCCACGAAATCTGCTAAAATTGCTATATCATCTACGAAGGCCAAACAATCCACTTTTTTTTAAGTTTTCTGTTAAAACTCTAAGGCCCCTGTCCAGTAGGGCTCTTTCCCATTCTTGGATTATCTTTTATAATACACAGTTGAATAAGATGGGCGAGAGCCCATCTCCCTACAGCACTCCAGTTTTAATCTTAAAAGGTTCTGAAATGTTTCCCCTAAAGTAGACTTTGGGGGTGTGAGTGTGCGTTAGGGTAAGCTTACTTAACGAGTTTAAGTGTTTTGTGATCAAGTCCCACTTCTTGATTATTATTATTTTTTCTATAAATTATAATTATTAATTAAAACCTTTGATTTAGCAGCGCCTATTCTAATGTTAAATTTAGTTGATCACACTGTATTTAAGTCCTTGGAAAATAGAATAGGTTTAGGTCTTATTTCATACATTTACATTGAATTCGTGGTTTTATTAACAACATTTTTTAAAATTTAAAACAAGTGTATTTTGAAATAAACACTGTCAAAAAATAAATAAACATATATGTAACAAGGCATTATCACAACAGCTTTCATTTCCTACTAAATTTAATTTTCCCATATTTTTCTTATCAACTCTTGAACCCTTGTTAATACAATTTATTAGCAAATATCTAACATCAGACTCCTAATTAATCCTACAAAAATTTAATTTTAAAAACTCAAATTCGTAGTATTTTCATAAACCCAATCTCTGAACAGAAATTGCAAATGATGCTAGATTAACACTGATCTGCAAGTAAGAATGTTTAAACACTATTTCTGTTTATTAATAGCTCTAAACTCCACTAGCTCAACTTTTTTTTATAAAAATTACTTAACAGCCGCTTCATTAATTTCGTTATAATTGAGTTACCTACCAGCTTTGAACCTGTTTGCAGGTTAAATTACCTGTGTAGGCCATTTTAAAGAAATTCTAACGTGACGCTAATTAACTGTAAATAATATCAAACTAACGTATGTAAAAAAAATTACAACTGTTATACTCGTAATCTAAAGTTCATTGTAATTGGGGCATTTATACGTTTAGTACGTTGCTGTACTGTATTTTTTGTATTTGAATTTAGTTTTATAACATGAATTTTTATTTTAAACTTTTTGAGAAATACAACTTTCTAACGTTCGGATATTTCCAATTTATCTTTGGTAATCTTTTCAAATTTCTTCTTTTTCTTCTTCTTAATCGTATGCCTTTCTACCTTTGCCAAGGTGTAAGGCAAATCCTTTCAAATTTAAAAAATGCAATTAAGTTTTCGAAATCTATTTAAAAAAGTTTAATAATCCATGAGAATCCAAAGCGTTTTTTTGCGAAGTCTTAATACTAAATATTAAACTAAAGATCATTGGAGTAGCATTTATTAGTATTAAAGACCGAAATCCTAAATTTCTTATTTTTAAGATTGAAAAATCGGACTAAAAATTCCAAATATGCATAATGCATAACCGTTCTGTTTACCTCTCACATTTTTCTGAATTCTAGTAAACTTTTTGAAATACTTATGTAAATTCTAGAAAGTAAAACATGCAGCCTCTTTCAGCAATAACAAATTTTATGCTCCTGATGAGCTGGGTGATTAAACGATTTTTCTATAATTTACATAATTTATTCCTTTATTTACCAGCATACCTCGAATTTCATGCAAAAATTTTCAATTTTCTTGTTAGAATAAATTGTGATTAACGATAAATTTCCTTGTTATTGACTGTTATTAACGCAAAATTTACGAAACTGCCCATTTTTGGTATTTAAATCTTTTCAGATTAAGCCGATTCGATTCTTTAACCTTGAATCCTCCTTTCATGGGTTTTGTGCTAAAATTGCACTTCGAGGTCATAGTGTTAACTTGTTAACTATGACTTCATCGCGATAACCGTTGTAATAATCGGAAATATTTTGTAAAAATTAGGAAAATTGAATTTTGACTGTAACCTTGAATTTAAGTATGTAAGTACCAAAATTATTCTATTAATTATTTACTTAAATTAAAAGTAATTAAACGAATAAGTAAACAGATGCAGGGATTTTTTAATAATCTACAGAAGTTTAATTTGCAATAAAGGGCTTCCGCAGACATAAATCAAGCAGGGACTGCAATCTTCTTCTGTAATTTAATTAATTATGTAATTGGTGTTTACTTCCTTGGATTTGGTTTTAAACAAATTAATAGTTGATTAGAATTTTCAGATTTTCTAGAGGCCAACTAAATCCTTCTCTGTTGTCTTTCGATTCAATGTTTTTTTCTTCTTCAAAATTTGGGGTTGCAGGCTGCTTTAAATTTTCTCTTTAGAGGGCTCTTTTATCTATTTAAATTCCTGCGCAAACTAACCTTGGTTTTGAAAATTCGTCGTTTCAGTTGAAACTGAAAAACGGCCTTCGTCTTGTCATATCAAATCCAGCATAATCATAATGTCAATGTCACAATCCCATTGTTTTCAAAATTCAAATGCACAAATAAATGTGTATGAAACACACGCAATTAATTAAAATTCTTCCCACTTTACCAATTTAACAAAAAAAAAGAAAACGATTTCACACGCCCACAAAGGAAAATTACTTGGTCTAACCTTTAACAATCGCTTCGGCAATAATTTAAAGAGCTCCGCCTAAATGAACGTTTGCATTTTGAGCATTAATTTAACAATAATTTATTGCGTTTGTCTGTGTTGCACTTGTTCTGTAGGTGTAGAAAGCGGTTCGTGAAGAAAATGACCCTCGTACATTTTAAACGTGCAGTTGATAATCCATCTCTGTAGTTAACATTATTCTACGAGTATATAACCGGATCACCTTGTAGAAGTAGTGCCACCACTCACTTCCAAAACAGCTAATGTCAATTGAATATAAAAATGCTAACTTGTCGCGGATAAACCGCAACTCTGTGCTTGGTAACATTGTTGTAACTGTCAGTTTTTATAAACTTCCGTGAACGAATAAAATATGGAGTTCAACAGAATGATTGAGTGAATTTTGAGACTGACTTAGTTTTAAAATATCAAGAAAACCTTCAATCGCGGTTGCTGTGGATGTTATATTTTATGGATTCTAAACATCTTATATTCTTTTTGAAGCCTTTTTAATTGCAATATACTCACTTTTAAAGGATGTCAAGTAAACGCCAATGACATACGAATAACAAAAGTGTGTGAAGCTTTGATTTAATTTCGTTTGAGTCCAGTTTTGAATTTTTGCAAAAGTAATTAAAGCAAATTAAATAGAATTTTTGATTTTTCAATTGAAACACTCGACCACGAATGCGATTTGAACCTGTGTTCTGCTGGCTGCGAACTAAACTTCTTAAGCACTAAGCAGACAAGAAACCGATTAAACATTGTTTGGATAATTTTTAGCACCGTCTTTGCACATACCTTTTAAATTAGGTTTGAGTTTCCATTAAGAATGTCTAAACATGATTCGGAACGCCAAGACGAAACGCATTAAAACCAAATACATATTTCGATTTCTTGAATTTTGAATTTAATTGCCGAAATACAGATTTTTAATACTTTTTCCTGGTTTTCAGGGTTCTTCAGCATTCAATTAGATCCGACCATTTTAGACTTAATTTTTTTTCTAGGCTTTAAATGAAAGTTTAGTGCTTCAATTATTAGATATTCGTTTCTCATTCTTTCAACCCAAATTTCATTCGTTATCAGTATTTAAAATTGTCGAACTTTAAATTTGAAAATCTAGTTTTTGAATTAAAATAAAGTCTTCTTGGGAAACGGCTAAAGAAAAACAGCAAATCAATACGTATTTAACACCCAGGTTATCATCCTCTGTGAGATACTGTCGGACAAACTTGGCTGGAAGCTGAAGGCAATTTCTACATCAAATTATAAATTTATCAAATTATCACAAGGAATTTTCTATTAAGAATTGTTTCAGTTTTCTTTTGTTTCCATTGAATTAAACTACAATGCTTTATTTAATTTTTTAAAAACAAACAAATACAGAATCCTAACTTTTGCTTGTCGAATATTAAACAAAGTTTCATTGCTTCTTGTTTTCTCAGCCTTTATCTACTCATTAATAGGTGTAGGTCTCCTCGTCCTTTAAGTTTAATTTGTTGTACATATTTTGGAATTTTTGAAATAGAAATAATTTATAGAAGTAACTTACATAAACAGCTAAGAGCAAAATCAACACTTTCGTAAAGTAAAACGTGCAATATTAGAAGGTTTTATGCTTAAATGTATAAGATTGGGAGGAATATTATATTAGACGGGAGGAAATCTATTAAATCCAAATTTGAAAACAAATTTTAGACTGCAATACATCTTGCAGACTTACAGCCTTTGAAACTAATATTTTCATTTTTGATCCAGGATTTTCTAATTCACTGTTAACTGGAACTTTTCATAAAGAATAAGGAAAAGATGTAGTCTTCTGCTATTCGTTATTAATTATAATTTATAAATAAATAATTTAACAAAAGTAGCCCGACTACTCAGTTGGTTCAGCGTGCGTCTGACCACTGAGATGGCCTGGGTTTGATTCCCAGCGCCACACACATACACCAAAAATACGAAAAATACCCACCGCTTCCTTCGGTAACAATGGTAAATCACTGAAGTATTTCTGCCTAACTAGTAGGCCTTCTCTGGAGTAGAAGTGCAAGACCCTATGTCTGTAGGCTACTTGACACGCACACCACAGACATATGGGGAGAAGACCGGCAACGCCCTGTAAAGGGCATGCCACTTCAGGAAGGTAATAAAGTCGATTATGATTACTGAAATTAAAATTTAAAATTTGGATTTCTATGCCCCATTTCTCTCACTAAAAAAATGAGAATATTTGAAGCAGTGCAAAGAATAAGGGTAAGAGCGAGGTCTTTGCCCTATATAGGGATGTACAGGCTAAAATAATAATAATAATAATAATAATGCCCCATTTCAATTGGCACCGGCATTTTGAAACTAAGTGGCGTTGAATTTTATATTCGAAAGAATTTTTGTACGTTTAAATCTGTTGAAGTTTCTTGAAGATCTGAGATAGTTCGGGTTTTGGTAATTAAATTTCAGAACTCTATTTCTGTATAAAAATCCAATTTTTAAGAAGTATGCTGATTCTTGAAACACTGAACTTTAAAAAATGGAGAATTTAAGATTTCCCAAGATTCTTCATATTTTGAATATGCTTGAAAGTTTAATGAAGGTCGTGTCTTGAAAACAATTCTTTGAAAACTCTGTTTCTATATAAAAACCAATTTTTGAACTTAAAGATTATCAAAAGTTATAGGTACTGATTTTTAAAACATCGAAGCTTTAAAGTGGAAGATTTAAGCGTTTTTTCAAGATTTTTCATATTTTAAATATGCCCGAAAGTTCAAAGAAGGCCGTGTCTCGAAAGACTTTCTTTGAAAATTCTGTTTCTATATAAAAATTAATTTTTTAACTTAAAGATTTTCAATAAAACAGCGAAACCTTAAAGTAGCAAATTTAAGCTTTTTCCAAGATTTTCCATATTTTGAATTTGTCTGAATGTTTGATGAAGGTCGTATTTTGACAAGCTTTCCTTGAAAACTCTGGTTCTATACAAAAATTAATTTTTGAACTTAAGGACTGTCAAAAATTATGCTGATTTTTAAAGTATCGAAACTCTTAAAGTGGAGAGTTTAAGCTTTTTTCCAAGATTTTTCATAGTTTGAATATGCCTGAAGCCGGAAGTACGGCAGAGCGGGAGTTCACGTAGTACTACAATATAGAAAGTTAAGACCTCCTTGGTCAGAACTTGAATAGGTGACCACTTCGCGGCTCGGTGTGTTCGGCCCCTTGACACTGTAAAAGTATAAGAGGGTAAAAGGAAAAGAAAGAAAGAATATGCCTGAATGTCTAATGTGGGTTATGTTTTGAAAAACTTTCTTGAAAACTCTATTTCTTTATAAAAATTAAAGTAATTAACCAAAAAGTTTATAAGAAGATTGTTAAAACTGTGATCATTCGTAGATTTGAAGGTTCAAGGATCTTAGTAGAATTTTCGCTGGTTTTCCATGAAAATCCATTCCTTAAACTTTAAAGACTTAAAGACTTTTACGACAAAGCTAAAATTGGAAACATCAAATACTTAAAGTTAACACTGTACAGTCTTTTGTCATGAATTTGTAAATAACTGAATTAAATTAAATATTTCTGAAAATCCAACTTGATTTGTGACTTTCTATCTCAACGTTAACAGCTTTATTTAAAAACTCCCCAATTTCTTTACAAAAACCAAATTTTTGGAATTAAAAACTTTCAAGTTTCAATGCGGAAGTGGAAAGCATTAAATTTTTTAATTTAAAAATCAGATTTTATTGATAATCCTTGGATTTTTCTGGATATTTAACTTAAGATCTGACATTTCAACAGCTTTTGGAAAGCTATATTTTAAAAAACAACTGTTTCTTTAAAAGATAATTCGCTAAAGTTACAAAGTTACACTTAAAAGCTTAAATTAGAAACACCGAAACGCTCAAGCTAAAATTCCCGCAAAATACAAAATTTCTTGAATTGTCTTGCAAAGTCAAAATTCGTTTGAACGTTTAACAGTAAATTCAAACATTTAACAGACTTAGATAGTTGAAAATCAAATTAAAAACGCATAACAATCAACACCTATGTACTATTCTATTCTAGAACATTACGTCAGTTAAAAGACACATGGGTGGTTTTCAGGTCATAAAACGGGATCGACCTGTAAATAGTTCTTTTATTTAAATAACCCGCTGCTGCTTACATGGTAAGATACTTATGTAAAACTTCATCACGGCACGCAACTTCATTCTTATTCTGTGTGTGTAATGAAGTTCAGTGTTCTAACAACGACAACTACTACTGGTATTGCTTAACTGTTAAAATTCATTGAAATATGTTCAAAACCTTGCAGTTTTGATTTAAATTGTTGCATATTTTATTAAACTGTAGTTTGCCTAAAAATCATATTAGATAACAGTTTTGACGACCACAACCACTTAACCTGCGATGCATAAGAAATGTGTTTTGACATTTTAATGTACATTTACTAAGTCATTTGTTTTGAATCTTTAATGAAAATGGCGAGCTCAACTAAAATTATGTTCATTGAAAATGCATTTCAAGGTTATTCCGCGTAAAGTCACTTAATATTCTATGACCTATCCTCTACCAAATAAGTCAAAACGAAAAACGATATGAAATATGCAACGGTAATAATAATAATAACTCTGTTAATTATCAAAATATTGCCTAATTCCAAAAATTAAAAATTAGATGTTGGTTATTATTATTAAAGCTTGATACGACATATCCTTGATGTTTAATTAAAACCGACCCTGCTTCCATACTTACTTCACTTTCGATTGAACTAAAGTGTCAAAGCTTTTACTAATGATCGACCTATGATTGCAAGCTCTAATTCGAGTTACCATATTAGTTAAATCCTAAATGCATAATTTATATAACGCCTCCGCCGTAAGAATAAGTTGCAAAATAAATGCGTAGTATGCAATACTGGATTAATTAATATTCAGGTTGCAGTTAACGAATATTCGTTAAATATTTAGTTTAATTCGCTTTTCTGTAGCAGATGGTCAGTGATATTTGGAAATATTGATTAATTGGTGTTACGTGGTAATCTAGATCGATTTAATTAAGAGTTTTGCCCAACTTTGAGTTGTGACTGATGATTCAATTTTTGTTTCTATTAACTTAGAAAGTTAAAACTACAGCTTTTTGCCAGAAAATTTTAAATCACTAAATTTTTTGAATATTTCTGAAAGTCCAACTTGGTCTATTTCTTGATATCTAAATGTTAACAGGCTGTCTTGGAAAACTCCTTTATTTCTGTATAAAACGCAAAAGTTTCAATTGAAAAAACTTTCAAGATTCAGTATTGAATTTTTTTTATAAATTCTTGTAAATTTAACTTGAGCTCGGAGATCAGACATTTCAACAGCTTTTGGAAAGCCAGTTGGAAAGTTTTAAAACCCAGCTGTTTCTCCAAAACGTTCCACTTCTTCTGTTATCTCTCCTTCGTTGAATTCCTTCCCTATTATTATAACATTCTTCTTCTTCTCGTTTCTATCCACGTTATCGATTCTATTCTTTAATGTTTCTACTTAATCCTTAAGTTGTTTATTGTCATGCTTTATCGCAGACATAGGGGACCTACAGCTTTACGTGGTCTCCAAACCACGGAATGCCAAGTGCTTAGAATACACAAAAATTTAAAACAAGTACAGATGTATTTATTCATCCTATATGCTACATTTTTGGTTATGCAATTTCATTTGGAAGAATTTGAAAAGGGGCGCTAAGCTACAGTAGCAACCTAATAACTTAAAAGAATCGGTTTTACAATCTTTTGATAAAGTTAGCTTTCCGATATTTTCCTTGGTAATATTTGTTAATTGATTTATTGCAACAGAAAACATATCAAAGTTCAATTTATTTAAGAAACTGGCACATAACATATCAATCAACTTTTAATATTTCTTGTGTCCGGGATACAAACCTGGCTTTGATACTTGATTTAACTCAGATATCCTTTTTTACTGCAATCCTAACAATATGTCCACGTTTGTTGTTGAATTCTGCCAAGTACATAAGATTGTACAAATTATATGTCGGAACATACGACGATCACTTGTCTGACAAGTATCTTTAGAAAAAAATTATTTTGATTTTAAATTATTTTGTTTTATTTGTTTTATTCATGCTTTTTCAGAATTTTTTACATGAAATCAGTGACTTTAGCAGGTTTTTTAGCACGTAAAATGTCCAGATACTGGCGAAACACTCGAACGATTTTACTTTAAAAAGCAACAGTTTAAAACATTACATAAAAGTATAAAAAAGCAATTAAGCAAGTCAAGCGTGTTTACCTAAATTACTTTATAGTTGACCTATTATATAAACTTCTAGTAAAACTCAACTTATGCATAACCGTAATGCAATTGGGAACTTCTTAAAACCTAAAATTAAAATTGCTTGTAAATGCTAGAATAACAAAATTTTATGATAAATTTTTTTATTATGCAAGTTGGACATTTCTAAGTATGTGTAAATTGAAACATTAAATATGTTATTTTGTGAAAGTGAACCAAATTTTATGCATGATTATTGCACTTTGCATATTATGCATTCATGTAAGACATGACATTTTAAGAAAGTGCAATTTTTTATTTTATAATTGTTGGTTTTCCTGGTTTAAATGTTTAGAAATTATTTTGTGAAATTAATGAATTCATTAATGTTTGTTTTTCCTTCCTGATATAATTAAAAATAAATTTCATTGCAAAGACATTTATTAAGATATTTTTCTAGAACTTTATTGGGGAATCTAATAAAACCTCATATTTAATTTATTTACTTTTAGATCAGTTAGCTAGAGTCTGTAAATCTAAATTTGCAGAAACGAATGTGCTCCTCCTATTTATTGCTTTGTCCTTAATATTTTTATTAATGTTTTTTCTTTGTTTCAGGTGAGTTCTGCTGAAAAGAATACTTGAGAGAATTAGATTAGCATTGGCTTTTAAAATGAAGAACTAACTTCGTTCTTGTAAGTAATTTTCTGATCAAAATTTATTCTTTAATTCCCTTAAATAACTGTCTTTTTAATTTGTTATTTATACACTTTGAGAATTGAGAATTATGTAGACAAGTCTTGAAATAATTCGTTTTGCAAACTTAAGATCTGTAAGTTCTGAAGTTAGCCTACAATTTCACCGCCTACTTGAAGCATAAATTTATTTATCCCAAGTTATTTAAATCCAGTCAGTTTTAAATCCCTAAATTTATCTTCTATTTCGCCAAATTTATTTTCATCTATCTGATACATTTTATTAGCATATTTTCCTCGTGAAAAAACCGGTTATTGTTGTTAGCCATTTATGATGGCGTTGAATTTGTTTGTTAGTCGATTTCCCACGAAGAATTTTAAATTTAAATTTCTGAATGGCTTATTTTTGAATTTGTAGAGGTTTAGCAAATTTTAATGAGGCACTTTGAATTTAAATTTGTTGATGTTAAAAACCGAATTCTTTAAAGTTTCTTGGCCATGAAACTGCTACGGTGATAACTGGGTTAATATTTGTTGAAATTGTCAGTATTTGAAGCTTCTTTGAGTGTCTGTATAAACTGTCACTAATATTTTCAGGCATAATAATCAGACATTAATTGCCACTTATTAAAATCCTAAGCAATGGTTGAATATACTTGGCTTTTATAGTAGTTATTACTTCCCTAGTATGGTAAATTGGCAGGCAAGACTTTAGCAAGGATTAGATAAATATAACAAAACTAAAATTAGTGTTATTAATATCTACCATAACAAACAGCTCCAAACCAATTAAAGAAAATGTTGGATAACAGATTCAGTTGAGATATGGCTTCAATGCCATCAAATCAAAGCGATTTGCATAAGGCATTAGTCATGTGTTCCAAAATATTCATAGAAATCAAGGGTATAAACCGATTTGTTCTGTTGCAACAACTTATTCTTCATTGTCTTATCCTAAAATAAAACTACCAGAATTTGGTTGTGGAGAATCAAATATGCTTTGTATTTAACAACCTGAAACGCAATAAATTTACAGTTTTTATGTTACACAGATAAGATAACAAGCATGAATAATAACGGTCGAATTTTTAAGATTTTATTAATCGATTATGGACTAGTAATGAGTTCAAGTTATCACTGATGCATTAAATTTAATCAAAAAAAAAACTCATCAAACGTGACTCAGTTGTTGATAAAACGAATATGTAGCAAATCATGAAGTAAGACGTTAGTCAACGAAATAACTCATCAAGCATTACTGAGTTGTAGATAAAATGAATTCTTTGCAAATCATTAAGACGTCAATCAATAAAATTTATTGCTTGGACCCTCCTACATATGTTTAATCAAAACAATTAAATACTTATTCATTAATAATCAATTATTCGATTTCTAACAGCGCTGATAACGTTATTAAAATACCAGCAGTTATTAGTTGTTATAAGTTTTTACCAGAATTTCCAGCTTAAAAAGCTGGCAAATCAAATCAGAAAGTCGTGTTTAAGTCTTTCAAAAGAAGTTAAAGAGTTCATTCAGAATTCTTTTAAATTACAAAAAAATAAACTCTAATTAGCTCGTAAACCGAACACGAAGACCACCTTCAAATATTTTCACGAAGTTTTAACGAGTTTTTACCAAAATATCAACTCATTAATCAAACCAGTAGGCCACCTGTAATTCTTCCAAAAGAAGTTCCTTCTAAATTTTTACACAAATCTTACGCCCAAATTGGCTCGCATATTGAACAAGAAGAGCAGGTTAAAATCTTTTAAAAGAAGTTTTAACAGTATTTTTCTATATTTTTACCAAAATAATCAAACCAGGAGGCCATATTTAAGTCTTTCTGAACAAATTAGTGAGTTCGTCCAGAAATTCTGCTAAAATTTTACCAGAATCTGAAGACTAAATTACTTCGTACATCGAACGTGAAAAGCACGTCCAAGGCCTTTAAAAGAAATTCATGGGTTCGACCGGGATTTTGTAACACAATTAAAACTAAAAATCAAATTCCTAAATAATCATTTATTCATATTCTTCAATGGAAAGTCGCATCTAAGATTTTAATATCTGATTTGAAAATAAATGATAACATACAAATTTTTAATTTTTACATCATATTTTGAAAATCCAATTTTGGAAATCAAAGCTGAAAGTTAAGACTCAAACGTCCGAACCCGTCAAGTTTTGAAGATGCAAGAGACCACGTTTCTCAGGTCCAGCTTACCCTCCTTCACAAAGGGCTGTTTGGGACGTGGCGCCCTCTTATATAAACCTAAATAATCATGCAAGTAAAACCCGAAAACATAATTTTAACCCCCAGAAAAAGGTACACCAAGTCCCTTAAATTCATCTCAAAACTAATTATGACCAACATAAATAATTATTCATACAAGGGCAAAATTGAAATAACACCCCAAGGCATTCCACTGAGAAAATCATGAATTTGAGATTAAACAAAATTAAGCCAATATATAATATTCTTCCTCTGGCTGTCCAATTCATTAGGATTATTGCCATTCCCCTCGTAGGGGCTGCAATAAAAGTTTCAAAAATCGTGCCTGAAATAAACTTGCATAGTTCAAATTTTTATTTACGAAAAACAAGAACAATTCTTATGTGTGCAAAACCTTCCTTTACTGACCGCAAGAGCCAAATAATAACAATGAGAAAAACTTTAATTAATTAACAAATTGCAAAAATAAATTTTCTTACTTTTCGAAATTAAATGAAAGATGTCGTACATCTATGACCAAAATAACAACATTAAACTTCCGGCAACAACTTTACGCAATCAGTTTAGAGTGGCACTGTTGCGAAATTCAAATTCTTCAGTACTATAATGAATATCGTCTAATTTATTCAAGGTATAATTATACGTTAGTTCTAACAAGCTTAAGAGAAGTTCGCCTTCCTAGGAATGTCAGCTGTTTTGCAACGTTCACTTATCCGAAGATATTTACTCACGTAACTTAAAAATAAAACAATGAAATTTTCACAAAATACAAAAGGGGAATTAGCAAACTGTTACGTAGAAAATAAAATTCCACAATTCGATTCCCTGAGAACTATGGCTTCAGATGGCCTACTTTGTTACGTTTATTGTTTATTTTAGTCGATGCTAAGTAATTTTATTGTTGCTTAGGATCAATTAAAGTGGTTCAAGATTAGTTTTCGGTTCACGCTTTGATGAATAATAATAAATTTCAGACATTGACAATGACCAAAATTTTGCGTAATCTGCGGTTGTATCTTCGAGAGTGGAATTTAACAATTACTACGCAGAACGGTTGTCGTTTTTAATTTTTCAAGGAAGTTCAGTCTTACAGAAGGACATTTGGCAATTTTATAGCGTGGTTTTACCAGAGCGTTTTAGTTGACGTTGTTGCATGACTTTCTTGATAAACCTATTAAACTTAAAACCAAAGGCTGTCGTCTGTAGTGCTTCAGTTTTTTCTTTGATCAAGGCAAAAACGTCGTTTTCGAAACGAGTCATTAAAGAATAAAATATATAATAAATTAGGGACAATTAATCTTGTTTTTCGGTATTTTTTAAACAATTAAAGGTAATCATGTAAAAGAACTGAAAATTAAATAAATTTCGGGTAAAAATTTCAGCTTGAGGTTTAGAAACAAAAAATTACAACTTGAACAAAACCAAAGGCTGAAGTAATCCATTTTTTTCTTTAATCAAGAGGGAAACATTATTTCCAAAATAAGTCATTTTTGAACAAAATCTAAAATAAATTAGACACAATTTAGCTAGTTTTCTATGATATATGCGCTAAGCGGCCGTGCAAGGCCTGCCATGTATGAGGGCGCCCATGCAGAGGGGCGACCGCCTCTCCCAAATTCAAATAAAAATAAAATACATAAAATCATCCCTTAAGTCAACTAAATAATATTTCTACAAAAGTAAGTACCAACAGAATAATTTCCCAAATTTCTAAAAAAACGTCGTGAATTTTTACAAAACAGGAACAGATTTGTTTATTATAAATGTTAATTGGACTTTTCATACACTCTGTTGCATAAATGGAATGCAGAGTGTATGAAAAGTCCAATTAACATTTATAATAAAAATCTACACTCACAAACTTTTAGAGAATTCTTAGATTTGTTTATATTCACAAACGTGAAAATAACCACGATGCCTAAATTCACCCTAAGTTCAAACTGTAAACCATTTTTTATTATACCAATGCAGTGGGCTGAGACGATAAAGGGAGGCTTTATGTAATAACATTCGAATGGACGGGGATAACTGGCCTGTACAAAAAGAAGAATTCATAAAAAACTAGTTATTTAAAATATTTTATTGTGTTTATTAAAAGCATAAACTTTGAAGCATTATAATACATTTAATTACGAAATAGTTAGTTATTTATATACTTTTAAATTTTAAAAGTAACAAAGAAAATATTAAATTATTGCAATTATTAATATTATTAGGTACAAGTCACATTAGGTTAATATGTTTAATGACTGTTTATGTAGTATTACTTTTGTAATGGAGCATGGAGGAGAATAATAGAATTTTAAATTGAAAAAAAGGATTACAATGTCGTCGGCATATCTGCGGTGGTTGAAGTTTTGCCCATTTACATTTATGCCTTTGTCTTCACAGTTCAATTTCTGGAAGACGTCTTCCAGGGCTGATAAAAAGTTTTGGTGACAGTGCTCCCTTGCCTTCCCCCTTTTCTCTTTATTGATACAGACTTTGTTTTTTCGTATACTCTTACAGTCACTGTGGTTTCTTTGTATTATGAATTGGACTTCCGTATCTGTGGCCAACTTGACAATTTCAAACCCATGTTTCTATTATATCAAAGTTTTCTCGTAGTCTGTGAAGGTAAGATATAGCGGAAGATTGTATTCCGCAGCCTTTTCCAGATATATCTTAATCGATAGTAGGTCGCTACAGATGCTAAAGCCTTTTCTACTTTCCATTTCTAATTTATTATTGATTCTTTTAGTGATTATTTTTGTAAATAATTTATATATCTGCGAGAACAAGGTAATAGGACATATAGGATATCTCCTCTTTTGTTTCTCGTTCCATAACGATTTATTTGTAACAGTAAATAAGCCGCTCTATTAGTTACTTCTTTGTATTGCAAGATTTGTGATTTGATCGACTTGTTTATTATAAATACGACACCTCCTATTTTTGTTGTAAGGTAAATTAATGTTTCTTCTTTTCTTTTGACGATTGATGTACCTAAACTACATGCCAATTTATATGGTATAACTCTTCCTTTAATTCATGTATTCTTTCTATACTTGACCAGGATTTATAAACAATATTTTGGTTCTTCGTTAGTCATATTTTTGTAACCCCAAATGAATTTTACTTGAAGGAACCTCATACTTTGAAAAATTTGAGATTTATAGAATTATGGAGTTCAAATCGTTACAATATCTCCATTTATATTTATTTTTATCATACTACGATCTCTAAATTTTATTAATAAATAAAAATGATAATCACGTAATGGTTAAAAGTGTTTGGCCCATCGTTACTTTTTGATACTTTCAGAAGCAAAAACTCATAATCTAAAATTAAACATTTAGCAATTCCCAAGACGTTTTGAAACTGTTAATTACCTACTAAATTCGAGTAATTAAGCTACCAACTGAAGAATCCCAACTTTTACAGGTGATATCTATCAATCACTATTTTGAAACTGTACCTAATATTTCAAACCGTTCGTTTTATGTTGCAATAATTGACAAACCTTGAATTCCACTTTTTTAAACGCTCTGATACGTATCAGTAATTTTTTGAAAAAATATTGGAAATTGGAAAGTAATAAATAGATGAGCTCGATTTAAATTAGAATGCTATCTAATCGGTTGTTATATCACAATATTTCAGCAATGGGGCAAAATGTTAGATTTTATAATCTAAAATTGGGCTTTATATTTTTTTAAATGTCATTAACGAAAGGCTTTTCTAATCTTTTTTTTAAATACTGCAGTTTTTGTACATTTTAAAAAGTAATGATGTTTGAAGTTCAGGTGTTAGTAATGAGTGTCTTAACATGAGAGTTACCGAATTAGTTTAAATTCAAACGAGAACTTAACAAAAACCACCTTGTACAAGGCTTGATTCTAAGACTTAAAGCACACTTTACAAAATTCCTAAGCCTACCTTCTAATTAAACAGAGTTTTATTTTCAAAAATTTGTACCCAAAACAGAAACAAAGATTTCTCTTGTTCCATTCAACCTGTACTTACAACAGATTTAAATCTAGCTTTCAAAGGATGGTGTACAAAAATACCTCTGTTTGGAAATCCGTGTTGTGCAACAGAAACCAACCAGTCGAAATGAAACAAATCATCTATAAATAATAAAATTTAATCCGAGGCAGTTTAATTTTAAAGAAAACCACAGATCTGCCTGCCTTTATTTTGTTATGCACACCTACACAATATAGTTATTCTCGACCAATTATGTGCATTCCTTTTATAAACTGACATTTAACATTAGCACCTTCATCGTGTTTATTCTACGTTAAATGTCGATCAGTTAATTTTACACCTACATCGTGCATTTACACAATGAATTTGATAGAACTTTCACTTTCGATTTATTATTTCCATTTTTAAGGTGTTATTTTAATATTATTAACGTGGAAAATTGCATGCGTGACTCTGACAAAATACAGCCTATGTGTGCCAGTTTAATTTATGGCTTGTTTTATTACATAACCGGTTAAGCAAACTGATAGATGAAATATTTACTCTTATCTAACGTGAATTATTTCACATCTTCGATCTCGTTTAGATTACATTTGATGATCTTTTTAATAAACAGGTTGGGTTTGGAATATTTTTGAATGTTGGATGTGATTTCTTCATTGAGTTTTATTGCGAGAAAGCCATTGAAGAGTTAAATTAAGTGAGTAGTACTACTAGTACTAAAATTCTGAATACCTCCGAAATGTTTTCTCAGATTGTCCTTTTGTACTCCATTAAAACTTACTGAAAACTAAATGATAAATTATTTCTAATCGTGTCAATCTTTGAAATATATTCAAACCAATTTTTGAGAAGAATTCCACATACAGGAAACAATCTTTTAGTGATTACATCATATTTCCATTTATTCTAAGGTGTGTCCATTGTTTGAAAGGATTTCCTCGCAGTATATGTAACATTCATCCTGTTGTCTATTTTGTAAGTTACAAGATTCCTAATGTTATTTAAGATCTGGTTTATTGTGGGAGGCTTTTTAAGGTTGTTGTTTGTTGTTGATACATTCATATTTTAATCCACTTTCACGATATTTCCTGTTGAAGACATTTTGATTATTCCAATGCAAAAAATTTAAATTACATGAATAAACAAAAAAGGTTCTAAATAGAAAGACGAAGGTAACAGTGTTACCGTATAAGGAAAACAAATTGTTTGGAATGAATGAAGATCAAGGTGAATAATAATTGAACATAATCTATAGTTTGGTTACTAATTAGGAATTCATTATATTTTTTCTGGGTTTTTGAAACTAATTAGGTTTGAGGTTTAACCTTCGTATGATTGCTTTTGCTTGGGATCTTTGAAATTTACTCTAACTTTGTTTAAATTAATAAACTGAAGTTTAATTAATTTTCTTGAATATATAATGCGAATCGAAATTTATGCTGCAAAGTACAAAATGTCCAGAAAAAGATTGAACAATAATTAAATTTTGTGGAAATTTATTAAATTAATATGCAATTTTTTAAAGATAAATGGATTTTAAGATTTAATCCGAAGATAAATATCGACTATACTTAAGAAATACTGGCATAACTTTCTAAATTCATTGTTAAAGCCGGAACATAAGGAAGAAATTAATAATTAATAAGTGGAATTTTAATGAGGGGCTTACCTAATATCCTTGCTGAATCTTTTATTCCTGAGCGGATCTTGTTTGATTTTTTATTTTACAAATTATACTTTTAACCTGAAATATATTGCAAAATTAGCCTCTTCATGTGTTCTTATTAAGCAGATTGTTTATAGTTTAAAAAATAAAAAAAATGTTTTCATATTTCTAAAATTAAAAAAGGGAACCATTAAAATTCCATCTTTAAATTAAATAAAGGTCTTTTCATAACAAAGTCTTCTATGATTAAGAATGTAATTCCAACTGCAGTTGCTTTGGTGAAGCAGAACTTAAGTAAATATTTAGAGTTTGTATTAAAAGAGCGTTGACACCATTGTGGGTAAATTGTAAATACAGTAAGTACCTCTTTCTAAATTTCTCACTTGTGTTGTTTTACGTTTTAAAAAGGATAACAGTAAGTACAGAGGACATTATATTACAGTTACTCGTCAGTTCTATGTTGTACGACAAAATATTCTCTCAACCTAGTTTTTAAAACTGTACTTGACTTCTCATTCAATATTGAGACAGTTCTAATCACCTCGCTTACAAAGCTACGGCAAATTATGTAATTTCAACAAGGGGAAATGATATAAACGGCATAAAAGAAACATGGAAACCATTTTGTATGCAATGTTAATTTTAGCTATTCTTTCGACTTGAAACAAACCGGTTTCTTTATTAAAGGCTCAGTGTTTAACAAATAAGATGACAGAATCGGCTATAAAATGAAAATGCTGGTTTACAATTAAGTTTCACTTTTAAAGTTGCATGTCACATTTTTCAGAAAAATTCTAAAATTTTCTTTTTTGTTGCAGGTAAATACTTCAAGAATTTTTAGTAACAATGTAGTTAGCTGGGAGACACTGTAAGTAAGTTCTGTTTTTAGGGGTTTAAAATCGACTTCTACATATCGTTTCTCAAATGTAGCAGTTTAGGCTGTAATTTGCATTACCTCCGTCTATTTAAAATAAATTTCAAGTTACATTTTATTTTGTTAATATAATTATTTAAATTACCTTATATCTGCAAGCGATTTACATTTCACTAAAAAATCGTAGGCTGTAACAACCGGCCTATTATTTTAACCGTTTTGTGGTCATTATAAACATTTGCATCTAACACTTTTATTAAACGTTCATTATTTTGCCCCGTGCGTTTATATCCCACACATTAAATTAATTCCAATATTACTGTTATTTAAATGCCATACAATCTCGGTTCTCGGTTGCAAGGTCAAGGTCGTTGTCATTCTGATCCTTTCATTTATATTAACGAATTACAAGTTATATGTGTGATGCTTGTATTTAATTCTGCATCTTTCATTTGCATCATTCTATTCTACATTCAGTTCAAGAGAAAAATAAACGAAGTTAGTTGGGAAATTCAATTTTTAAAAATGGAAAGTTCAAGTTAATTATAATTGATGTTTTTATAACGTATTACGAAATCCCGCGATGTTTCTTAGTAATTATTTGTAATTAACGAAGAATTAGTAAATTTTTTCAAGGTTCTTTTCGCTACTTTTACGCAAAAATTACAGTTATTTTAATTATAAACTGGATTAAAATTGATGAAATACAGACGAACATAAATTTGAAAAAGTAAAAATTTCGAAGGTTGGCATAAGCAATTTATTATAATTAATAATAAATTAATAGATCGTAAACATTAAAAATGTACCCTATAAATTGCAAAATATGTTGTTTTATGTTGTTTGCCTCCTTCTACTAAGTGTAAAAACTTGATATGTGGTTATGTGCAATAAAAAGTACGTAAGTAACTGATTAGAATTCCTTGGAATTAAATTAACAAATCGCCAAGTAAATTTTCAGTTAGTTTCTTACATTCTTGAGCTGTGCGTTTAATTAAGCTTATACGTTATTCTCCAAAGATATAATGTTAACAGCGGAAGCAGCTGAAACCTCTGTTGAAAATGCTGGCTTAATTTGAAAAATGAACGTCATCCCTTGTAGATTTTCCGGTCCTGGTTAATTCCCAACTCTGAATTTGTTCAGTTCTATTTATTTTTGAACCTGTGGAATTAAAATTGTAGGATTAAACTTAAACTTTCGATGTTCAAATCATTTTCTTAACAACTAATAATCAAGAATCAAAAACTATGCCCTGCCAAAGGCATTACCGTGTAAATTTATTAGAATTCGAATTTGCATACGATTCTGAAATTTAAAGGCTTCGTAAGTCTGCAAACCCATAATCAAAGTTTAAATTAAGATCTTAGAGTTTCAAATTTGAGTTTAAATTAAATTATGGAAGTTTTAGAATTTTATAATGAAGCTTATAATTTCAAATTGGTTTTGTTGTTCGACTTCTGAGGGCTGGCATAAGCACAGGTTTTAGTCAAAGCTGGCTTAAGCTGGTGTAGAGTAGAGCTTAAGCTAACCCTCACGGCTTTGAAGCTTTAGTTTGCGTCGGTTTAAATTAAGCTTTAGCTTAAAATCCCCCTCCCTAAATAAAAGACTAAATCGCATACAAAAAAGCTTTAAGTTTTGACTGAAATTCCAAAAGTCCTGAAAATTAAGAGTTTCCAGCTGATCTGATTTAAGTTTAAATCAGCAGATGATATTCGAATTGTTTATTTCAAATTTAAGTTAAAATTCAAAATTTTGCACATTATATGTAGAATAAACTCATAGTTTCGATATTGAAATCAATATTTCAATGTAAAAAACAGACTAAAAATGTATGCTTGTTCAAAGCCATTATGATGGTTAAAAAGTAATGAAAAGGCAAAGTCAAAATTATGTATTCAAATCAAATCGTCTGAATTTTTCGATTGCTTAAAATCCTCACATCTTAAGCTGGATCTGTAAATCCAGAATCAACGCTCTTATAATTTAGAAATAGTTATAAGTATTTAGTATTCAAATTTGGATTGAAATTCATAATTAAAGAGAATTTTAGATTTTAGTTTTGTTGCTAAGTTTTTAAATAAAAGAATCAGTTGTCTGTGCAAAAGAGTTGATTGAAGCTCTGCTGATTTATGATTTCAAATTTTAAACAGTAGATAGGATTTGAATCTTTAAAACTAAGATTTAAGTTAGATGTTGGTGTGTATTTAACCCAGAATTGTATATTGTGCTCAATGTTTAGAAGTAGATTTTCGATGTTCAAATCATAAGTAATTAAAAAAACTGAGTTTTCGAATTTTTAAAATTCCGTAATCAAGCTTAGGCCTTGTCAGTTTTATTATAAAAGTTTTAAATAAAATAAATAAATAAGAAATCTTTTTTCATTTTGAAAATGCTAAATTTTAAGTTTTCAAACCGGAGTCAAAATTCGCATCTATGAATTTAAAATTTAAGTTATAGATTTTGGCATGTAATCCAAAACTCGATACTGGAGCAAATATATACATACAGATATCGTCGAAATAGACAAATATGCTTACAATATTCAGATATGTTAAGACTCGAAGCTTTACAAACCTCTCTTTTTAAATTCGACTTATTCCAGGCAAAATGTTACATTTTCAGTAGCCCTTTTACGTTAGGTTTAAATTAAGTTTAAAAAAAAAATACTAAAGGTGCGTAGTAGAACTAAACAATAATGTTCTAACCTTGTAAATATGCAAATGTCGACGTTCCCGAGTTTAAGTATAACGCGTGTAAATTTCTCAAGACCTTTAATAGGACCGTCCAGTAGAACGAGCTTAAGAAAGAATATTTGCCGTAACCGTAAATCAAAGCAAGTACGTACAGCTGTACATTGTGATATGTGATGCATTATGTAATTCGAGTAATCTGTAATTAAGCCACGGGGGTCAGGGGCAGGTCGTATGTCCACCGTAACGGGACGCTCGCCGTGATATATCTACACGATAACAATGTTGTATGTGTGTGTAAAGTCCGGCTGCATGGGAATTTTCCTTGAAAAATTTAAACACAACGTGTGTATGACGTTTCGTAATCGTTTATTGTTAAGAATATTAAAATAATCTTGTAGAAAAGTATTGCAGTTGGCTTTTAGGTTGTTCTGCGTTGTTTGCTTCGTTATACACTGTGGCCAAAATTCCATGCTTACCATTAGGTTCCTTCAGATAAACTTTTGGATTTTATTTTGAAACACGTGCCTGAAAGTGTTTGAATCAACTTCTGCCATGGTAATTTATTAGAATAATGCTTTCGACCAATTAAGCTTTTTTTAGTCAGAGGTGGCTGTTGGCTGTGGATTTTCAATTGCGCATCTTAGCTTGCACCTTGCACCATTAATATGTAATGCAATTCCATTTTAGTAAAGATTAAATTAAAAATGCTTCTACAAAAATTCTTTAGACATTCACATTCATTTATTTTCATGCCAGTCGTAGATAATTAATTGTTGTTTATTATTATGCAATTTAAGCCATGCTTATAATTAATTTTTCTTAGATTTTTAACAGATTTTGGTTAATTGTTAAAACACTTTCTTTGGCTTAAGTGGTATTTTAAGGATTATTCCACTCATCCAATCAAATCACAGTATTTTGGTGAATTGAACCAATCACAATCGAATTAAATCGAAAATACCACTAGTGAAATTTTCTAGAAAATTTTGCGACTAGCAGCGTTGCTTAGAGACAACGTCTGTCAAAATTTTTTGAGTGACAAGTATTTCAGTAATTTCATTATAATTCGAGGAATTATCATTCCGAATACCATTCGTGACTAGAATTTTACAGGAAATTTTTGCCGTCACAAACACTCTTGCTTGTTGCTTTGGAAAATCGTAACTCGTGCTGTCGCACTCGTTACGATTTTCGTCGCAACAAGCAGTCGTGTTGGTGACGGCAAAAAAATGTCCGGTAAAATTCTAGTCACTTGTGGTATTACTTCTGAAAATTCATCGTTGGTGCTTATTAAATAAGGCTAACCACTTTTTTTTATAAGGTAAAAAAATATTAATTAAATTAAGTTCTAAAAAATACTGTAGTAAAGCGAAACGCACAGTTGAACAGTTCCAATCCACACTTTCTTTTCGTCTAGCTGTTAAAAATTGTGATATTTTTTGTTCGCGCATTTTGTTGCTGCATCCAAAGCTGCAGAATGGAAATGCACAGTAGCCATTCTCACTTAACAATTAAACAAATTTTAATACTAAAAACTTTTAAACACCCATAATCTAACCTAACGTGTTTAATACATATTGCTATGGTGATTTCAATGCCGGGTTAAGCGGCGAACCTCGTTTGATCTTTGCAGATTAATAGAGCCAATGAGAAGGATTATAGAGCTAAGCCTTTTAGTTTTTGTTTATCTTATGGTCAACTTGAAAAACTAAATGTTTATTAAAAATCAATACAACTTTTCTTGGTTATCATTTGAGTCACACTAAATTTTAAAGACTATTTGGAAACAATATAAAAATCACGACAAAAAACAAATACACACATTTCATTTAACTAACTGTCTTTCCAAAACAGTATGAATTCTATTTAACAAGGTAAAAGTGCTTCTAATGTAATACCAAACTATATTTAGTGGAGAGATCGCTGTGGTGATTTCAACGCTGGCTTAAACAATAAACTCGACTTTATCTTTTCAAACTAATTCAAGTTGTTGAAAATATTCAAAACGTATTTGTTTAAATATAATTTAAGTAAATATATAGTTGGTGTAAAAATAACATAGTGTGTTGTTTTAAGAAAATTTATTAATGTTTGACACACGCTAGTTCCAATAATTTTTTCATGCAATAAATCAATTATACAAAAGTGTATCTCTATTGTGTATGCCTAATAAAAGCATATTGATAGTAAATATCAACACAAGTATTTAGTCATTCATGTTTGTTTTACGACAATAAAACTGTGGTCCCAAATTTAACTATAAATATGTGCTTCAAATAAAACAAATAACAGAAACAAGCTTTTAAATTTTTGTCTTTCTTACTAACTTGACAATGTAATTATCAAAATACAATTTTTGTAGATTTCTATATATGAGCTGTGTTAAAATTTTAAGAAACTTCATTTACCTAATATCTTCATTCCTAAACATGCGTAGTTTAAATGTCTTTTAACACTTACAGCAAGTTACAAATAAATCTAATTTGAAACCAACACATTATATTTAAATAAAAATCTAGCCTGAGCCTATTACCTTACTTACGAGACTTCTGCTTCAAATAAAACAGATAACCAAAGCAAGTCTTTTACTTTTTATTTTCCTTATAAAAACTTGGAATTAATTTATTCCAAATTATTGGACTGGCTCCTGATATTTGTTTAAACCACGCTAAGATTTAAGTATTTTTATTAAGAATCCCTTTAAGTTTACATGTTAAAGGTGCGTCTTCTTCAATACACGATAATTAAAGCCGATAATGTAACGCATCTACGCATCACTGTAGTGATTTCAACGCCAACTCAAGCGACAAACCCCATTTGAACTTGGTAATAATAATTCGCATATTTAATATTTTATGTTTATTTTGACAAAAACTAATGCAGTTGACTCCAAATGTTCCTATAAATAATTTGTGTTCCTGAAAACAAGTAAGAATAAAAAGTAATAATTGTATTTGTGGTGACTTCAACGGTGGCTAAGACGACGAACCTCATTTGAACTTTGCATGTATGCGCATATTTAATGCTTCATTGTCATTTTGAGAAAAAATTGACGCAATTTGACTCCAAATGTTCCTAAAAATAATTTTTGTGTTCTTTAAAGATTAAACAAATGAGAAGAAAAACTAATAATTATATTTATTAAAAATATCGCCGTGCTGGTTTCAACGGTGGCTAAAGTTACGAACCCCATTTGACAGACCAGAGTAATTCGCATTATTAATAATTTATTTTGTTTTGATAAAAATAAATACAGTTTGCCTTCAAATATTCTTATGAATAATTTGTTTCTTTAAAAATGGAAAAAGTAAGAAGACAAAGTAATGTAACTATATTTATTGGTGATTTCGACGCCAACATAAGCGACAAACCCCAGTTCAAGTTTGTAAAGTAATTTGTATATTTAATTTTTACTCTTATTTGTTGTGACATAAAGAAATGCAGTTTGCACTGAAAATGTTCCTGTAAATAGTTAAGGTGCTTTAAAAATTAAAAAAGCGAGGCAAAAAATAATCTAACTGTATTTATCTGGAAGACCGCTGTGAAGATTTCAGGACTAGCTTAAGTGACGAACTCCATTTGAACTTTTGCAAAATAGACCGTATATTTAATTGCTTATCTTATTTTGACATAAATAAAAGTGGTTTTGGATCAAAATGTCCCTATAGATAACCCGCGTTCTTTAAAAATTAATAATAGAAGTATTTTCTAAATGTTTGTTGTGGCGAGTTTTATGGTGATTTCAACTGGCTTAAGCGACGAACTGTGTACTTATTCTGTGTCTGTTTTGACATAAATAAATGCAAACTCAACTTTCGATGTTTTCTTTCCCAATTAAAACAGCAAGAACCAGAGTATCAAAAGTTTAATTTATTTGTTAAAGAGCGACTAAATTTTTGCTGATTTTTATTAGAACTATCTACTGAATTAAATGCAATAACCCATTCTGTACTTTAAACACACAATCCTCTTATTTATTCCTTGGCCGTTAAACAGTTATATATTAATTTTTTTAGCGTAATTAAATCGTTGTTTTAAAATCATCACTTTTAAAAATATAAATACATTACTGCTGGCACAATTAAAATTTAGTATAATCCACGTTACGTGAGCAATTTGCAATTTAAAGTAACAAGATAATAACAAGGAAATTCCTAACAATGCGGATTCTGGTGGGTGAACATGATACGTTTGATATTTATAAGATATTGTTTATGCAGTTTAAATTACACTGCCCCAGTATGGACTCGTTTTATTTTTATAACGGTATCTTAGTGAGTAATCTGAGTATTAATAATTCTGAGTAGATGTCGAAGTGTTACCGCTTTGGATCGAACTTGTTTAGAGGCGCTTTTTAGGTCATTATATTTCCAAGCATGTATTTAAAGATACACGAAAGGACAAAAAATGCCTAAAAAGTCTCTATTCGCAATCGATTTTGTTTCGCAGTTTTACTTGCAACTCTGGCTAAGCAACCTTTGTTAAGTCAAAGAAAAAAATTAAATATATTAAACCTGATCATTTTCCCCACTGTGAATATGTTTTATTATTCGAAAAACTATTTTTTAACATATACAGGGTGTCTATAAAATAACTAATGCTGTGTGCATGTAGTTGCGTAGCGTACTAGTGTAAAATATTAAAAAACATGCTCAAAACTGATAATATTTAATATGTTTTCGCAAAGCCAAAGAAAGTGAATATAAATCTTTGGCTTCAAACATTTTCAACATAGAATTTTAAGGTGAATAAATGTGCTTACTCCCCGCCATTTTGGAGACACCCTGTATATTATCAAGTAAGTTTTGTTAGAAATATTAACCAGCGCGATATTTTTAAGACCAATATGGATTGGAATACATTTATTATATATAGTCTTGAACACTCCTACAAACTTCATAATTTTTGAAAGTAGCCCACTGTGCTCTTTGGCTCTTTTAATTATTTTTACTTGCGTAAACCTGGTTTAAAAAATCAATTTCAATTTAAATACAAATCATGTATAAACGTTTCAGCCAATTGTTTAAAAGTTAAATGTCAGTCTATTCACTTTGCAATATTATTAATTTGATGTTATTTTTCATTTGTTAGACAAATTGTTAATTTGTCTGACGAATAATTTGTAATACAAAATTTGCCGGTTAAGAACTAAAAGTAAAAGTAAATCTAAAACGCCGCAGAATTATAAATAAAAAAATTCATTGTCCTTTTTTTATATAAATTGGAATGGAATAACCTAAGCATTCGACCGTTAAGCAAAGAAATTGACTTTTAAATTGACACTGAAAAATAAGGAAGTGCATTATTTGTATCTACATTTAAATTAAACTACGTTTTGTTATTTTATTTGAAATAAAAATTCAATTTAAGTCAGTTTCTTGGTTAACCTGCAGTTATTTCGTTGTTACTTTTTTTAGTTATTATTGCTGTGCATTACTTTCATTGAAGTTTCTACGTAAAGAATTGTATTTAGTGTTTACTTGTTTAAAATTGAACAATAAAGCATTACAAAAACAGTCTGGAATTTAGTGATCTTCGACGTTCAAATATTTTAATTCAATTTCTAGCGGGTTTCGTGGAAAAAACTAATAAACTCGATTAAATCAATTTCTGGAAAAACACATTTCTGACGGAAAAATTTATTTGTAGGTCAGTCAAAAGAAAGTTAAGCATATTATCTTAATTGTTTTAAGGTTTTGTATAATTTTTTCCATAAGCGTTTGTAAATATTAAAGTAATTATTTGTAAAAGGTTATGTTTATATCATGTAATTACTCAAGTTAATTTCTAAATAAAGCCTCAGGAAAGTTAATTATTTTCTTCATTACTTTTTCCTGTAGTGTTTTGTTTTTAATTTTAGTCGACTTTTGCGTGTGCTTTCGTTGAAATACTCAGAATTTCGTTATGTTGCTTTATTATTTCTGCGAACAGAGATCTTTCAAAATTATGGTTTTAAAACAAATTGGAAATAATACAAAAATCATAAAAAATAAAACACAACATATTTCTATTGCCAATCTGCTTTTCTAACACTTAAAGCAGGTTAAAACGATATCTAATTTAATATTAAAATTTTTTGAATTGCAATAATGCAACCTTACCATACTTACTACCGATTGTTGTGGTGATTTCGATGCTGAGTTAAGCCACCAACTTTATAAATAATTATTTAATACCATGAAGTTTTTATAAAAGCATAAATTCTACTGTACTGACTTAGCTTTACCAATAAATTATAGGAAGTGAGCAATAAGGTTATGCTAATTGTTATGCTAATCAGCATCTTGTATTTTGTAAACTTTAATTAGCCTGTTATAAAGGTTTACTAAGACAAGAAGCATTTTTTTTTAGTTTTAATCTGTTATAATTGCATGTATTTTGCACATCAATTAAATTTAAATAGAATTTCCAAAGTTGGGCTCCTTTGCTATTGAGATTCAAAAAGACATTATGGAAATCATATAAAGAGAGTTAAGTTTTTCTATTTGCAAAAATAATCAACTTTCATCATTTGATTTAAAAGGTTTTAGATTGAACTTTACTTTGGAAAAGATTCTGATTACATAAAATTTTTGCGAAATTTGGGAAATAAGCAAGGCAATGTGCTTAAAGAAATTTTGTAATTCAAATACCCAAGCAAATTCTCTAAAATTCACTTTTAAAAACACGTCCTTTGATCTAACTGCAGAATTATTTGCGTAATGTTCACGTTTTAGAAAGTTTCGTTTATCGTATCTAAAGTGCAGTTTCGTATTTCATTTACGTTTGTAACTGGTACTGCAAAACGTACTTTCTGTTAATGTTTTATTTATTCTATTTGATCCAGTTACGTTTCGTTTCTAATGTTACGTTTAGCCTTGCTTCAGAAGAGAAACCAATACTGCTAGACTTAAGAACTAATTTTTAAAAAAAGTAAACTTTTTGGGTTCAATAAAATTGTTTGGGAAATGTATGGTTTTGAGTTGTTTCGAACCGCCTGCCTAATATCAAAGTCAAATGTTTTTGGATTAGGTTGGGCCATGGAAGAATTGAAAATGGGGCCGAAAATGGGTTTGTTAAATGTCATTTGATATACCTTAAACATTCTGATTTTTGGTAACTTCGGAGTATTAGCCATAACCACATATTTTCTTTGTGACAAAAAGCGAATGCAAATGTGACACCTGCAACTTAACAAAACGAAAGCATGGTTTATGTAGTATTTTCTCTACTTAATTTATTTCAGAGCAGGAAAAAGCTTACTTTGTTCCAAGAAATATAATGTATATAAAATATAAAATTTTCTAGTCGTTCTCATGGGGACAATTTATTTAAAAAAATTAGGTTATGCACGCCGCCCACAGATACTTTTCTGTTCGTTCAAATTTCATATGTTCCATATATGTAGAAAATTACCTCAAGTAAAGGTGCATCTTCATTAAAAGCAACTTTCTAAACTGTTAATCTTACATCTGAGATCTGAATTTAAATACGTGGAATGCGCTTATTAGTGCAGTTTCTTAATACGTTAAGTAAACTTTCCTTCTTCCTTTTCTTATCACGTCAGGTGGCAAGTTAAAGCATTCATTAACCGAAGTCATTATAAAGTTTACGGCACATAAATGTGACAAGGGAACGAAAGTTTTATACACTTTAGTTGCTGAAGATGTGTTTAATTTTTATTAAAATTCTGTTATTAAGGTTTTGGCAATTGTTGGGATCTGCTAGAAATGTCTGGTGATTGGTGATGGATTTTTCATTATCATATTAATTTCTAAGATAATTTGTTGTTAAAATGGTCATCAGATTTTAAACATAAGTTTTTCTTCTTCCCACAACTCCCAATGGAGCAAAGGGTGCCTTCCGGCATTTCAAGTCTTACGCACATTGAGTTCGAGCCATTATTATTCAGCGTTTTTTACTTTTTTTATCAATTCCTTCCAGTTATCCCTGTCCCGCGCTGTACGTTTTATTTCCCCCCATGATAGGTTTCGTTTTTGTAATTCAGTTTTTAAGATTCTTCACCGTGTATGTTTAGGTTTCTCGACTTTATTTTTCCCCACAGTGTTGTAGTCCATTGATAGCCAGATTCTGTTATTATGTGGTTTCCTCATTTTTATGGATTCGCTTCTAAAATCTTTTTAATGTATTTTTTTGAATAGTAATCCAAATCCCTGCGGCGGTGATTTGGACCACTGACCACTGTTAATATTTAAAAATGTATATATATTTAATATCGATCAGTTACAGAGCTTCAAATTTTGCCTAAATAGTTGAAAGTATCATAGCATTATTTTAGCAATAAATTCGATACTTTCTATCGAGAACAATGTGACCTTCCTTGTACTCTTTCTGTAATTTAAACTAACGTTTTTTGAAATAGTTTTTTAACTGCAACGCTATTAATCTCAACAGTACGTTTAATTTTGTTACACACCCAGCTAACTTTTTAAATTCCTCTTGCCGAACATATGGCAATCTACGTAATTAACAAAGTAGAAAAAACAAATCTGTACGTTTTTAATTGTTAGAGATGTTATCAGTTGTTAAGAAATAGAACTGATGTGAAGGTTCTGTTTTTAATTGGGACTAAACGTAAGTAGGTAATGGGGAAATATGTATTTGTTTATTGTTGATTAACAATTGTTAGGTTACAAACAAACTTAATATTTATTGCACTGCTTTAAAAGACTGTCGAAGGTGATTAGTTAATTTCAAAAGGATTTTGATATCATTAAAAAAACTGAAAAATATTATTTTACGATTGTTAATTCAATTGTAATTGTTTTTAAATTATTTATTTACTTTATTTTGTTGTGTATTTTAACTAATCTTAGTTATCACTATTATTTCAGATACAAAGTCAACCAAAGTTCCGATCTTTTCTGTAGATAAAAGAAAGTTCTTTCTTCGACTTTCTCTTTCAATTAATTGTTAATTTTAATTGCCTAGTTTTTTGGTCTTTTATTAAGATTGTAATCTTTTCAGCTGTAGCACCTTCTTAAAAAGCGTGCAGTGTGAAGAATTTAAACATTTCTTAAATCACAAGTCGTTGAATGTTTCAGAAATATTTATTGCAGTCGATGACACAAATTGTCGTCTTACAGATGTTACTTAGAGAAATCTCTCTTATGTTGACGATGTTCTGTCATATTAATGATATAAATGAAACTATTTATGTTGTGCTTAAATTATGATGGTATAATTTGAAATTGAAAGCTGTTTATAATAAAATAAATTGTTGGTGGTGTCATTGGCCTTTTTATAAACTGTTTTCTCTGTTATCTCTTGCCATATGTTTGGCCAGGCAACTGACCAAAATCAACTGTAACATATGCTTCGTCAAATCAACTATTGTTCCTATAGTTTTCGGCAACGTGATTTTGATAAATTTAATATTCTTGACTTATTTCAAAAGTTGCTATTGGCCAATAAGTGTTGCTTTAACTAAGAGTTTTCGCTTTAATATTTATAATTTAGAGAAAAAATAACTTCGGAGGGCCATAGTTGCCAAATTTGTTACAAATGTTTCCACTGAGGATCGCAACTTCACTTCCGAAATTCGCAATTGCTGTTTTTAAATGCTACTGTGATTTGTTGATTTTATTACATTTAAAATATAAGTTCCAGGATAGATGTATGAAGAATATATGTAAAATTCAAAGAAAAAAAATTAACGAAGACAAATGAAGTCATACGAAATTTTGTAAAAGTTTTATTGTTGGTTTACCGTATTTCATTCGAGAAAGAAACAACGTTATATCAAGGGTTATTGCTTATTATGTTTTAAAGAATTTCAGAATTATCTTAAAATGTAATTCTGGTTTTCGATATATTTCAGAGCTAAAACCAAAAAGTTTTCAGTGCAGCTCCGCCTGCAGCCTTCAACCTGTTGGTTGGTTTGTCGCAGCTCTGTTTGCACATTTTCTTCAACGTCTTCTATTATTTGATTGATGTACTCTAATTTGGGTCTTTCTCTTGCATTTTTTCCCCTCAATTTGACCGTCGATTATTGTGGTGAGAAGCCCTTCTTTTCTTAATGTGTGACCAAAGAACTTCATTCTTCTTTTTTGTATTTCTTTCCTCTTTGCATTCCGCTTACTTTTAGCGTTCTTCCGAACCACGGAAGTGCCCCAGAAAAGACTTATTAGGCAGAATACACCTCGGTGGTTTGCCATTGCCTTCCGAGGGAAGCGGTTGGGTGTTTTCGGTGTATATGTTATGGACCAAGTGATTAATAGGTCATTATTTATAATGCCTGGTCAATGTGATCAATCCGGCCAGTCGATCATTGTGCATAATGCCCGGTTATTATGAATAATGACCCTATGTTACGGTCAATGTGTAAATCCGGTCAGTGTTAACAATGACCGGTCAATGTGGATAATGTACTTGGTATAGCAATTAAAAAACTGTTCTTCCTCTACCTCTTAACCTCCAATAAATGCCTCTGCCAAAACAGTAGAGGATTTTTGGAGGTTAGAGGTAGATGAAGAACAGTTAAAAAAAAATAAAAGTACATTATTCACATTGACCGGTCATTTTTAACACTGCCCGGATTGATCACATTGACCAGGCATTATAAATAATGACCTATTAATCATTTGGTCCATAACATATACATGTGTAGCCCTGGGAATCCAACCCGGGCCATTTCAGTGGTCAGAGGCACACTGAACCAACTGAGCCACAACCGCTATGATACCTTATAAGTAGAATTAATTCTGATGCCCTTTGATTTATGTTGCACATTTGAATCAATTTTCGTAAACAACGTCCAGTTTAGAAATCTTTACAGTAAAAACTTAGAAGGTACCATATCAAAATGCATTGATACTGTACAAAATAAGGGCAGTGTTACACTGTGTTAAAAATACGTCCCAAATAAAGCAAGAGAAATTCATATTCGAACATGTACATACATTTATTTATTGTTCACTATTTTTTTTCTCAGCAATTTACTACATAAGCAGACAGCTGACAATAACCGTGAAGCTCAAAACGGGCTCAATCTTTAACCGTCTGGGAATGCGAACTTTTGTGATCTTTAACAAACTTCTACGAAAACTAACTAATTACTTATTTACTATATTTAAGCACCATCCAGACAATGCTAACAAGCTGGCACAAGGTCAGAGTGAAAGGTATTAATTTGTGTTTAATAATAGAGAAAAACGGCAACCTGAAAGTAAAAACTCAAGCACACGCAAGTTAAATTGTTATTGTTGGTTTTTGAGAAGATTCCGTAAGAAATTGGGTTAACTGATGTTGGAGTTAACGTTAATTGTATGTTTTAAAAAAAGGAACAAAGATGGCACGCTTTCTTTAAAATTAATTATTCACTTAGAAATTTTAATGTGACAAGTCGTAGAAAAATACACGATAAAGAGCTGCTTGGAAAATTTGAATTGGTTTTTGGCCTTGATCTTTTATGATAGTTATCTATAAATTAAGCGACGTCTGACTTCGTTTTTTTGTATAAATGTTGCTGAAGTGGCTATTGTTTATTCTATGAATTAATTTGGACTTTATTTATTTATTTATGTATTTATTTATTTGCCTAGCTGAGTTATTAAAATTTTAATGACAGAAAACTAAAAGGTCTCTATTGTTTTAAATTAAATGCAGATTAATTTGGTTAATAATAACATGTAACGCTTTTAGATGTGTAACAATAGACCTTTCACAAGAAAATGTTAAAAGTAGATTGTCTACGTTTAGATACAATTACCGTAGTTCAATATCAAATAAATCACACCTATGACCTGCATTAAAAGAATTTCAAGGTTACAATAACTAAGGCTATAATGATCGATTAAGATTTTGTAGGTAATTGTGCAAGGTATGGGTTTTTTTGAACTTAAAAATAAACGTTGTTAATAATTTAATTACGTTAATTAGTTAGCTGGTATGTTTTGTTGGTTTTTGCTTATTTTGAACTACTTACGAGTATTTCTAAAGCATATAACAACAACTGAACGGGTTGATTTTAAAGCTATTTAAAAAGGTCACTATTTCCTAAGTGTTTGCCTGTGTGTTAAAATTTTACCAAAACCTTTTTTTGCATTCGAAAATGTTAGTTTTGCACACTTAATTCCAAAACCTGTTGACCGTCCTATAAAGCTTGTCAAATGTGTTAATAACGTCTTAGTAAAAAGGGGTCCTGTAATATTTAAGTCCAATGTCCAAACACCTTCAAGTCCGTGAAATATGCTCCGAAAGATGCATATTTCATGAGAAAATTAAGTTGTTGGACATTAACTTCGAACATATGTTGTTATTTATTTTTTGAAAACAACGTGTAAATCTTGGAAATTATGCATAAGAATTTGAAATTAAATTAACATAATTAGAACAGGAATAGGAATTTAAAGCTAATGCAATGTTTATTTGCTAAATCTGCAAGTTTTTGGTTTTTCTAATATGGAAATATACTCGTATTATTTTAAGTTCGTTGCGTAATGTAACGTTGAAGTCTCCACGCTTTAAATAGAAATAACACAAATTAATAATTTGTCAAGACCTGATTCTTCGCAATTAAAATTTTCTTAGTTTACTGAAGAATCAAAACTAAAAGACATGTTTATTTATGTTAATGTGCATTTTAACCAATAAAAGCCAGTATTAGAATTTTTAATGGGTTTATCCATGGTTTGCATCAAAGTAAAGGTCAGTTTAAGTTTAGGTTCCATTGTATTGGAAAATCCTGGTTATATAAATAGCGGTTTTGATTGGTTCTTCAAATGTTAACTTTATATAACTCATTCTAATTAGGCAGAAAATAAACGAAAGACAAAATAATATTTGAAGCTTTCATTTATTAAATTATATTTACGTCTTAGCTGAAAATCCTGGATCCTCACTTAAATGTTGTCGCTCCCTGAATTACAATAAAAATCAAATTTAAAATAAACTGTTTCTCTAATTTAACTTTTAAAAAATTGTCTTCATTATAGGTACCACGCCTAGAAACTTTAGGGCTTAAGACAGCTTAAATTAAGACTTAAATGTAACAAAGCTTTAACTTAAACTTTAACTAATAGGGAAAGACCAGCCTCAAGTTATTTAATACTGTGCTTGACACCTACACAACGTCTTTGTGCGTTACATACTTATCTTAAGTAAAGTCAGTTAGAGAGCACTTAAAAACAGAACGTGGTAATTTTTATGGATTAACAAATTTTCACAGCCCATTAAATTCTGTTCTGCTAATTTCAGGAACCAAAACCCAAACCGTGAACCACTATTTAAATATTTCTCAATAACTGTACATTCGATCTATCCATTACTCATGTTCTGATTGTATATTCATAAAGTACTTTGTTATACTGTCACAATAACCTTAATCTGACAATACCATATCACACAAATGATATTATCACGAGGGCCTCGGTTAAAAGCCTCGCATAAAAGATGCGTCGATAATGTTCAGTCATTTAAAAAACTCGCCGAAGAATTGCCAAGATCTAATCTCATTTTAATCATAATCATAAATAAGGCTAACTAACAACACTTTCAATAGGCCAGTCTGGCACAAGAACAGTGTCAGTATGATGCCCAGCATCAGTCAACTAAAACAGCTGATGTAATTATTAAAACCGGATTTTAAAGCAGAGCCGAGGTTTAAAAATAAATTTACAGTTAGCTTCTTTTTATACAATTACGCCATTGGCGTATGGGTTGCCCGCATTCAAGTCGTCGTTATATCGATGATAGATTATCCGCACGGAAGCTTCCTGATAATAACTGGAGCAAAACGTGATCAATGGCTCTTGAAAATTAACTTCTAAGTGATTTTATATGATGGGACTGACTATTGTGAAAGCTGAAAGCATTACGCTTGTAAAACCGTTACTTTAAAATTGCAGAAATGTGAATTTAATGCGGCTTTCATGATATTATTGCGTGTATAACGGATATTGATGGGTTTTTATTTTAACCTAATTATTGGACTTTTTCGGTTGAATAAAAAACTTGTTAATGGCTTGTCACATTTACAGAGAAGTTATTTTAATCGTTAAATGAAACAACTGGAAATATTAACTAGGTTGAGTTAGTCCCAAGAATTTGTTTTATAAATTTTTAATTGTTGCGAAGGCAGCAAAGAGCTTCGCTTAATTTCCTGTTTCTAATATTATAAAGTTTATTTTTTCTCATGAACTAAGATTTTTTAAATACGCAAACACTGTTAATTGTTGGCCCCTCTCTCTCTCTCACTCTCTCTCTCCCTCTCGCTATTGAAATTACACGAACTGCATTTCGCTAGAAAGAAGGTGGAGAATTTTTAAAATAATTTGGAGATTGATTAGCAATGAAAAATTATACTAAAACAAAGTAGTCAAACAATGTTTAGAGTTGTCGACATTTTCCAAGAGCTGCAAGTTACGTTACTAAATAACTACAATTTATTATCTATAACTTTTGATTTTATGTTGTAAAATATTTAGTTGTTTTAGTCGAAAACGTGAAAGTATATAAAAACAAGATTTTATCAAATGAAATTGCTTTTGAAATATCTGAAATCCCATATAAAAAATAAATATTTGAAAATCCAAAATTTCAAAAACTGAAATTAATAATTTTCAAAAACTTGATTAAAAATTAAATTAGCAAGTGTGATTTTTTCCTGTATTTTCAGTTTCGACTTCTTCTTTCTTTATAAGCCCCCTCTTCCATGCAATATTGTATATAGGCCTCCCCCAATTGCCTCCATGTATTTTTATTGATTATTTGCCTCATACATCCGAATCCAACCACTTTCTTTAAGTCTATCTAATTTGCTGACGTCCTCTTCCTCTTTTTGCCATATATGGTCTCCAACACTATATTTCTCTGTTCCATCTTTTGTCTACTTATCTCATAGTACGACCCGCCCATCTCCATTTCATGGAGGCAATTTGCTGTGCGATAGCTACTAATTTGGTTATCGCTCTGCTTTTTTCCTTTCTTATTCGGTCTGTTAGTCCCACAATTATCATCTGTTTTCCATTTCCCTCTGTGTTTTTGCCAGCCTATCTATAATCTTCTTTGTCAGAGTCAAGGTCTTGATTGTACACATTTATTTTGTTATTTTGAAATATCTTTTTCTGTCTTCCAAATACTGACCGCTCTTGTCTAATTCTTCTATCGATTTCTGCGGTTTGGTGTTGTTTTTCATTACATTACTAGCTATTCCAAGTGTATGCACTCATTTACCTATTAGATTCTATGGTTTTCCAATATCACGTCTTTATCTTCTTCTTGATTAGCCATTATCTTTGTTTTGTTATAATAATAAAACTGAAACCTTCAAGATATGAATTTCCCTTAAAAAAGTTTCAAGTTTCAAGAACAAAATTTAATTTCTAGATGTTCAAAAGCTCTAAAATAGTTTATCAGATTTCAGGCCCCAATTTCAAATAATTGATTTTGAAAGCTGAAAATACAAATTTTTAGAAATTGAATTTTCAGATTTTTTCCGGAATTCGTGATTACTATTTTTACTTAATTAATTTGAAATGGATTTTTTTAATTTATGTTCTAAATTTCTAGCACAAATATTTAAAATTATTGTTTACAAAATTAACAGGACAACACTGTTCTATCTTGTTTTATACTCGTAGTTAGCACAACTGTACGTTTTAATTTCAGAGCCTGAAAACCAAAATTCATTATCAGTATTAATTAATTGTTTCAAAGAAATAATAACATTCAGAACTGAAATATAACATTATGAATCAAATATGCTTTGAATGTTAATTATAGAAACTGTCTGGACATTTTTAGATTTATTATTATTATTAGCAACTGGTAGCGATGTTTCTTAATAAAACTAAAATAATATTAAACCTAACCCTGGTTTAAACTATTTAAGGGTTAGTATCCCAGAACAAGCTTAAACTGTTTAAGCTAGAGCTTAAGCTAGCCTTAAGTTAACCTTAACTTAAACCTGCTGCCTTTTTCTTTCCTAACATACTTAATTTTCTAGTATTACGTTGGTAACCTTTGTTGATGTAATTGTTTCTATAGTAAATATTTTACATTTGAATTTATTATGGCAAAACCAGGTCGGAGGGCTTTTGCTTAGGGCCGATATTTCATTAGAGGTTTACATATACATTTAAATAAGACGTCTTAAAAAAACCGCCGCGTAAATCCATGCAGCTCATGAAAGGCAGAAATGTCTCACTTCAGGCTTGGTTTAATCCAGCTTAAGCTGAGCCTCTATTTAAGCCTGTACTGAAATCTTCTTCTGAGTGCCATATACTTTTCAGGACGTTGGCGAGGGAAATCAACGCCACATTTTTAAACAACTTAGCGTCGTTGTTATATCCCCCTTACACTAGGGAAATGTGTTCTCTGCAGTTGTTTCCCGTTGTCTTCTGCAGAGTTTGAGGACATGTATTAAGTGTATAGTGTATGTGTCTTGTTACTATTTGAAGTCAGCCACTCCGCAGACAGAATCGTTAATTGTAACCAAACGATTAAATGACTTCGCTCACTCTCGCTAAGTACCGACCTCGAACAGTGGGGAATTCTTTGTAAGAGTCTTTGCCACTGCGTGAGATTCGAACCCAAGACTAGTAGTTAGGAGCCCAGCGCTCTTACCACTGCGCCAACGCTTCAGTACTAAAATACTGAACTTTAAAATTTAAATATGGTTTAAACAACAACAAAAAAGCTGAGCAATACAATAAATTTGGGGTGTAACCAGGCTTAAACTTTAAGAGTAATCTACTATAAGTACAGCGTTACACTTTGTGTGGCTTTAAACAGTTTTCACGTCTACGTGAGTTTCAATCATAAAGATTCACATTAAAGCTTTAAGAATGGTGAAACACGTGAAAATGAAAATAAATTTCAAAGTTTTTGTGGAACTGCGTTTCAGAACAATTTTGTGAGTCACCATACTAGTTTTATAGCTAATTATGTATCAAGAATTTACATCAAAGATAAATCTGAAACGTAATGTTACTTCTCTACAAACAATAAAATAATTCTGCTGGTTTGTTAATAGTTTTTTTCTTTATTTTGATTTGTAATTGTAGAATCATACGAAAGAGAAATAATTATGGAAAATGAAAATGTTTATTTATTTCTAATACATACATCACATCTTACCTATAAATTGAAGGTTATACAGTAAGTTCCTATTTTTCAAAGGTTACTTTACTGTTATGTCCATATTGTTTTTAATTTAGGAGTTCTTATAAACAATTCGTACTTGAAATTCTTCTAACTTTGCATTTTAAAATGCGCATTCCTGAACTTTAACTCTGGGTCAGATTTATACGTAGCTGAATAATCAGCGACTTCATCAAAAGCATTTACGGGTTAAGTCTAAGTATTAGGAAGAATTTGCATTTTTTTATTTTTGCTGAATTTTATTCAAGATTAATCTTTAGATTTTCTCTCTTACTTTGTTCTGTCAGAATTATTTTGATTTACGATTTTATTGTTGTAGATTAAATAGAAGGACAATATAGAAACCTTCGAGCCGTACAATTATTATATCTTTGTATTTTTTATACAAATGGAAGTTTAGTTTGAGTATTTGGCAATCAAAATTTAAAATGGCTTTTTTAATTTCAATCATCTACTTTTGTAAATGGGTGGGTAAAAATCATTGTTCGTAGTTTTTCGAAACTTATTAAATCGAACATGTTTGATATGAAATTGCTCCTTTTTCTGTAGCGCAAAGCTAGGAAGATTCTCTATTTTTATTCGGGTGTTTTATACCATAATCTAAAATTAAAACATAAAGTCTCTGAAATACTGAATTTATACTATCTAAATTTGTTACAAATTGTTTATTATATTTTCTTAATAAGCTTGTATTTTTTAATGTTCTATCAGCAAAGCTAAAATCTTCAAAATGTAAATTTACTCCTGAAAAATCGAAATCTTCCTCCTGAACATTCATTTTCCAAGGAAGAGCGAAATTTAAATTTCAGGCGTTCAAAAGCTTTATAATTAAATAATAAAAATTTGTCTTAACCTCTTTGTTTTAAATATCAGATTTCAGGTTATAGTTCAAAGTGTTATGAGTTAAAAACTAAAATTTCGTGTTTCTGAAATTTAATTTTCAGATGCTTTTCAATACTCGTAATTATTTCTTCTTAATTAATTTGAGTCAGTTATCAGTTACCTTTAATTTCTGTCATAAGAATATTACATTTAAAAGTCTGTAGAGTAACATCGTTTTAGCTTGTTAGCACTATTGGAAGCTGAAATTTCAGTCTGAAAACTAAAATTTAATGCCTTGGGGTACTGAATTGTTGCAAGAAATAATTGCTCTAAACACTGAAACTAGGATTATGAATCAAATTAATGGACTCTGAGTATTATTTGTAGCGATTGTTTCGACCCTTTTGAGTTTTATTTTAAGTAACTGGATTGAACATAACCTTGATTTAAACTACTAGCAGAAGGGTTGATATCTCAGTGCAGATTTTCACTGGAGCTTAGCTTATGTAGATGTAAATTAGAATTTAAGTTAGCCAGGTTTGGCTTAAACCTTAATTTAAGTCTACTTAAGTTAAGGCTCAACTTAAACCTGTACTGAAATACTGGTCCTCAGGACTGGTCTTTTCCATTTCCTTGGTAACCTTTGCCAATAGGATTGTCTCCATGATTACATCGAATTTATTTAGGACCGATATTTCACTACAGGTTTATTCACTTTAGCTCCCGCTTAAGCCTATAGGTAGTACTCCATACTCGATAGAGCCTAAGCCCTAGAATATCTTACAAAAGCCTTAGTTTACTGGACTTTAAAATTTAAGTATGGTTTAAGGGAAAAACAGTAATAAGTATGTCCATATCTGCTTTTGAAGCAGGCTTAAAACTTATAAGAATCTGTAATGTGTCACACTTGTTGTGGGTGTAAATAAAATATAGAAATTTCAGTACTTCCTTAGTTCGCATATTTTTACATCTGCAAAGGTTTCCATCATTAAAAATTCGTATTAAAGCTCCAGGAATGAGGAAACATGTAAAAATACGAATTAAAATTTCAAAGTTTTTGTAGAAATGTTTTTATAAATAAAAGTACTTGAAATTCTCCATATTTAATTTAATTTTATATTTTGAAAGGTGGATTTTGAAATTTAACTCATTCGCTGGAGATATTTACTTTCTTCGCATTTCTTCTTCTAAGAATTATTTTCTATAATTTTTCCAATTTAAATCCAACTTATTTATGTTTCTGTTTATTAGTTATTTAAGTCAATTGGTTTGTAAAAATTCAAGATTTTTAACAAGCATACTAAAGACTAAGGTCAACATTTGTCACTAGGTTAATTATTATCCAATAAGTTTTAATTATTTTAGTTATAAAAATATATAAACTCGTTTCTTTTGCAGAAATAAAATGTGGGCACCCCGCAATCCCATTAAATGCCAGGGTAACCCTAAGTTCACCAGGATTGGCACCTGGAACTGTAGCCAAATACGTTTGCGACGAAGGATACGAAACCTTCGGTAATACGGAAACGTCTTGTTCACCTTCAGGACAATGGATTGGTGAACTTCCATTCTGTGGTATGTATTTGAATTAATTTTATATTTTTATCATGCTGTATATGTAAATCTAAAAATAGAATAAATGAATCAATTTAATCTGAATTAATCTCCGATCTCGAAATATTTATACGAGGAAGTAATATCGGTTTGAAAACGTTCCATTAAAAGACAATAACTTCTGTAACGATTTCTCAAAAATTAACATACTTATTTATTTGTCCTACTGATATCTTAATATAAGCAGGAAATCTACATATATTTCCATGCATTTAGATTTGCATATGTTAAATTAGTTAGTGCATTGTTTAATATGCAGACTTTTCTAGGAAATAGCTGTAGTTTTGTTTATAAAATTAACTTTTCCCTTGCCGACAAAGAAATTTAATTTTTAAGTGCTAAAACTTGGTTTAAAAGTATTAAATTTCGATTCAACTCTTGGTATTGTCCTAAAATACTGTACACGGTGTTAACGAAAACAAGACCATCTCCTTTTTTGTTATTATTTCTTGGAGTTGAAAAACAAAAGAAGGCTGAATCTACAAGAAAATATGTGTTTTGGATTCAGAAAGTGACTTTTAGTAAAACGTAGTCTGTTCGTATAACTTGGTGAATCAGTATTGTCTGGAAAAATGAAAAATCCAAATGTCTCGGCATCTCGGTTTTATACATAATTGAACTAATTAAGCGGAAATTCAGAACCCGAAGACAATGTCAGAGAAACAGAGAACATATCATAGCTGTCAAATTCGACGCGAAATCGACAAATACAGGGTGACATATAGGAAACGGACGTTTTTCAAATAAAACTATCTCAGTTGTTTTTGACGAGAAAATTTATTTTATTGTACAAAATGAAAGATTACAATCTACCATTTCATGTGACATAGTTATTTATGAAAAATTATGTCACTTAAGTGGCGGCCGTCCTGTTGGATGCACACTTCAAGTCTGTGCCTAATGTGCTCCTAATGATTGCTTCTCTCACTCTGGCGATATTTTCTGGTGTCCTCGCAACTCTTTCACGGCCTGGCGGCTTTTTCTTGGCAATGTTTCCTGTTAATCTGTAACTTTTAACCCATCGCGGCTTGGAACTGCGCCATTCCGACCGATATTAAAATGGCGACGAAATATTCGCTGTGTTGCAATGACAGACTCACTGTTTAAAACAAATGTATCGTACGTGAAAACGCGATGCTGTATCGTCCAGCGCTCCATTGTAAGTAAAATGGTAGGCCAGTTTGAAGCGAATGTTGCCAACTGCAACTCTCTAAAAACACTTACAGCTGTGTACTAGCCTTTCTAAAAACGTCCGTTTCCTATATGTCACCCTGTACATGAAAAACTTCGATAACATTGAGCCAAGTAGTTCAAATCTATGTAAAGCCACGAAGATTATAAGTCAAAAAACAGAAATAATTCTGACCCTAACAACACCAAATGGTACTTATAGCACCGATAAAGAAAAATATAGCCATCTCGAACATACCTTTAAGCAGACCATTTCAGATGAAAATAGAACTCACACACACAGAACAATATGGCATACGTGAAAACGCATCAATTAATAGCGGATGATCGCAAATGCCGAAAGGATATAATCAATCTATACCACTCAAAAAAGCTCCTGGTCAGGATTTAATTACCAACATCACCCTCGGAAATTTAAGCAAAAAAGCAACAGTACTCATGGTCGTACTGGTATTTCGTATTCGTATTATTTGATTTATTGTTTTTTCTTGGTTCTGCAAATTAGGAAAAACAAATCAGACTTCAGCTTCTATAGACCTATAAGCTCACTCCCGACTTTATCCAAGCTATTTGAAAGAGTCATCCTTACGCGTCTCAACCAAACACTGAATGAACATCACATACTGCCACTTTACAGTTTGGTGGCCTGTTTTTAAAATATATGGGGGGTTTAAAGTTATTGGAAAGTCTTGAGAGTTTAAAATTATATTGTAATAGCACCCTTTTTGAGTAGAAAATTTAAGCAACTTAATAAACAACTTTGAAGTTAAAAACCAAAACATCTAATTTTGATATTACTGTTTCTATTCTCCTGTTTAAAACACTTTTTTATGCAGATTTCAAATATGTAATTTAGGATTATATTCAGCTGAGATAATTAATATTTCTTTTATTTTAAATGTAGGTCATAGCTGGCTTTAACATAATAAAAAATCCTTTTTAGTAATTTCCTGAAATATTCAGAGTTATTTTCCATTGCACAAACTTTAAATTTTTTGGAAATTTTACATTTTACTATTTGCTTCCTTCTTATCCTGGCAATAATTTTCGGCCTACTTTTATTTGAGATTTTCTGACAAATGTTTGGTAGTTAAGAGGAGAGGATTTCCAAAAATATTGCCAAATTAAATTGAAACCTCTATGGCATTACTTCAAAAAGAAACAAATTTTGAAGATTTAGAAGTAACTGGGTTTTTTGGAATGTTTAGTAAATTTTTCTGATTTTTGCTTTTATAAATCACTTGTGAATATTAGCTTTTATCGCATCTCAGAGTTCATTTACTTTATCTTCCGCTTTTTACTGTTTTATTATCCTCTTAGGCAATGCAATGTTTTTCATTTAATTATCTTGTAGAAACAGTTAAGTATAAAGCTATTACGTTATAATGCGTTCTAATAAACTTTATTTGCAACGTGCATTTGTATCGATCTATACTTTTGTCTGTAATAATTAAAACTATCAACCGAGTCAGGATCTCTAAGGTTTAAATTTTAATTTGATTTGGAGTTTAGACGTCAGTGCAAAACCTTGAATTTTAAATACTTAAACAAACGAACTTGTATTTTCAATATTGAAATTGCATTCGATATTCAAGTTATGATTACCATTTATATACAAAATTTGAGAATTCTAAAAACCTAGCAAGTGCGAATCCTGTATCTCACTTGTATTTGACATAAAATTTTGAATCTGGATATGAAGAACTGAATCCTTGAACCAGATTTGGGGCTCAAACTGAGATTCGAATCATTAATAGTTTTTAATCTTGACAACCTCAGTAATTACACCTTAGCCAAGTATTCTTAAAAAGCAAATCTTTGTTTAATATAAAAATTCATCGGAGCGCCCTTAATCCTTTTATGTAACATAAAAAATTTCTTGCATAATAAAAAAACAAAGAAAATTTATTGAAGACAATACAAAATAGAAAAATTAGTTTTTAAAAAGTAAGACTCAAATCATATATACAGTCATAAAACAGTGAAACCGTGAACACGAGTTGCAAATATCCATCATCTTTAAATAACTTAGTAACCTAAATTTGCGCTTTAAAGTTTGCAAGTCGGTTCGACGACCGTTTGATTATAGTTTTAGGCAGCTTCTGTAAATTTGTGTTAAAAAAATTACAGCCTCAAGGCTTTTTAATCTTCTTCGCTAACTGGCTTCGATTTTTTACATTTTAATTATAAGGTTTAGCAGATAACGCCTGGGCGTAATTAGCAAATAAAGAAAACCGTCTTTGAAATTCGGTCCAACTGTTATTTTGTAAGTTTATCACTTGGGGATATTAAACAAATTAAAACGGTGAAGTATGAGTAAAAGGACTTTGGTAAAAACTGTTTTCCTCCATTCTTCCAGTGCACATTCTATACAGCCTGTTTCAGAGTAAGCGCCTTATTTTTTTTTAGCCACACTATGGGTACTACTTTCAAAATATTTGGCAGTAATATGTTTCAGGACATTCTCTACACAATGGTGATATCAGATTTTCAATCGGACGACTTATTACAAAATGGCGACTTTCAACTTGTTTTCTTTAAATGGAATGCCATAATTTTTTTTTTATTATTGAGATCCTAAAAACATTCTTTTTACGATAGTATTTCGTTTTTCTTAAAAATTCATTTCTTTCCCTATCAAAAAGCAAACTAACATTTTAATCTAGTAGCGCATGAATGTTTTACACTCGATGTTATTTTTGTCCAAATGGTGCTATGATCAGTTGTTGGTGTTTTATCTGACGTATCATAAAAAGTATTTTTTACAATATCGAAGAGTCGCCCGTAGGAGCGTACACAGCTACTATCACATATTCTACATTTCGGATTTTCACTGGTTAGCTTTAAATGTCTTTCTGATATAAATTGAAGCTGAAATGTCATCGGCAAATAAACTAATAATGTCGAAATTAGCTGCACTGACAATGTCATTTAAGAAAACAATAGAAATCAGCGGACCAAGGACGCTTCCCTGCAGAACCCCCGAAGGATATCTGAATGATATTCTTCACTAACAGTATTTTTTAACCTTTTGGGAATTTCCAGCAAGGTAAGAGGTCAGCCACTTTAGGGGTAGTCCCTTAATATCAGTACCAATCCCAATCAATTCAATACTTAGGTAAAAACCCAACAATGAAAGAACAATCAGCGATCAAACTACTCCCTTATTAAAAATTTAGAAGAACCAACAAATATATTCGTTAAACTTTAAATAATGTTCAGCAACTTTTTCATTCCGATAATACGGAAGTTAGCTCATTATTTTTAATTATCATGGGTGGCAATAAATTATCCATTTTTGTCTTAACGAGATATTTAACATTTACAAAGTTTATTGTGGATTAAGGATTTTAAATACTAATTTAATCATTCTTCTTTAACAATAATTTTACTAAGACAGATATACTTTTACTTCGTTAAAATAGCTTGCAAGAAATAAATCTTCACGAAATTGCAAAAGAGTACGCAACAGTCTGCAAGTAAATTAAATAAATAATTTTGAATTCTTACAAAATACAGTTAAATTTTGCTTGTTATTGTTCTGGATTTCTTTCAAAGAAGTGAGTTGAAAATATAAACTTATATAACAAAATTCGCCCTACAAACTTGGACTTAAGTTGGCAAGTATAAAAATCGTGAGTATTATTACGAAAAGGTAAAGGTCATATTTTTGAAGAATAGCAAATTTACTATGTAAAAATCGCTATTCCTAGTAAGGTTCTTATCCTGTTCGTTGATTTAGTTATACCAGAATTTTATCATCAGTGTTTTCAGATAATTAAAAGATTGCAATCAGTTGATTACGATCAGTTCTAAAAATTTAAAACTGCAAAGAGAAATAGGTAGCCTTTCTTTAACGGTTTTTTAATTGTATAAATTCTTATGACATACAAAAACAACTGTAGTGCTCAATACATACAAAGGTTAACTACCTTGACATTTAAAAATCTTTGAATTTATCCTCAGTTTTGTGTACAAAAGTTCAAACGTGTGGCATCACGCAGACAAAAAGTCGTATTTCTCTTTTGTGAAAAGGGCAAAAACGTAAATTCGCGGATTATTTTTCCAAACTAAAATCTTAATTCTCTTTTTATAAAAACGACGTTGTTAGGGATAAACCGGACAGGAGCGCCTGAAGAATTTTTTCTTTTTCTGTAAATTAAATATTTGTTTTGAAAATCGTAAAATTAATTTATTTTCATTTTTTCCAGGTACAAACATAGCATTTAGGAAACCAGCAAATCAATCCACATCAGTTCGTGGTGGTGGTGCAATGAACGCCAACGATGGCGAAAAGGGCACAGATCACGACGGAAAAAGGTGTACAGAAACACAAAAAGAAGCAAGCCCTTGGTGGTCAGTCGATCTCTTAATGCCTTATTCCGTCAAAGTAGTCAGAGTTACCACAAGAGGTTGTTGTGGCCATCAGCCTCTTCAAGACTTAGAAATTCGCGTTGGAAACAGCAGCACGGATCTACAAAGAAATCCACTTTGTGCTTGGTTTCCCGGCACTATTGGTAAGTGGAAACATTATTATATTGCTTTATGACATGATTAACAATAATAATAAGAAATAAACTGAAAGTTGAATACGTTAACCTACATGTTCATTAATATTATTATATTTAGAATGTGTAGAAGTTTTTATGGCATGGGAAATACTTGGTAATAAAGGTAATGTGTAAACAATGAACGCGATGAAACTTTATGAAACACTAAACGAGGGAAAATGTGGGTGTAAACAATAATTTTGTTTATGAGCAAATGAAAATTATACCATCTTTATGGGTATGAGAGTTTTTCCACAATATGTTTCTGAAGAAAATGTGAAAGTTCTAATATTTAAATAAACGGCATTTTTAATTGCTTGAATGCTGGAAGATAATACAATTAAAATATAACTGAATAAAATGCAAATATTATGTGGCGTTTGCGCAGTTTCTTAACGTAGTTGGCCAAGGTTTTGATTTATTATTATTTATTTTAAGTGGAAATTGCCGTTACGTAAAGTCGTTCGAAAGTCTTAAAACATATACTGACCTATCCATTTTAAAGCTGCGAATATTTGCTATGTAATATCAATTAATTATTCAATAAACTGTTTTAACAGTAGAAGATGTAATGAGAATCTTAACTAGAATGCAACGTAAACTGATTAGCTAAACGTATTTAAGAACATCCATAAAATCCAAATTTCACCATTTATTGTTTAAAAAAAAAATGTGAATGGTGTGTATAATCTGTTTACGTTTCATTTAACAGCTGCTAAACCATGACTGTTTTACTGGTTTTAGTTTGTGATTTCCACTTCAGTAACTAAGGTCGTTTGTATGATTTGGTGAATTGTTAACGTTTAGAGATCTTTTCAAATGTAGAGATTTTTATTGTTCTTAATTTTAATTTTTTTTTAATTTTCTTTATTTCTTGGCTGTGTTCGGCTTTAAAGTAAAATTTAAAATTTCCTGGAATTAATAAGAAGCTTTAATTAGATTTTAATATTTGCTGATTGATTTCCAATCTTTAGCAAAAAGTGACAGTAACAATTATTCTTATTTGTTGCTAAATTTTTCATTTTACTTTTTTAAATCAGGAACTGAAAACTATGAAACTGAAATATTCGAAAATCTGCAAGAAACTTGAATTTAAGTTTTAATATTTGCTGGTTTACTTTTTGTTTTTATATTAATAAAAAAAACACGGTAATTCGTATTTGTTTTAAAACTTTTTATTTTGAATTTCTAAATCAGTAACTGGAAACCCTGAAACTGAAATTTTCGAAAATCCACAAGAAAATTTTAATTTAAGTTTGAATATTTACTAGTTTCCTTTCCGTTTTTGATAAAAGGAAATTGTTAAGTTTAAATATTTTGCTGCAACAAACTTAAATTAAGGTTAGAACTATATTTGCTGATTTAGTATTTTCTGTTTTTAATTAAAAAACCTCTAGCAGTAAGTCTTATTTGTTACCAATTTTTTTATTGTAGTTTTCTAAATCTGGAAGCTCTGGAAATTTAATTTAAATATGAATATTTGCGGGTTTCCTTTCCATCTTTAATTTAAAAAATCAGCAGCAATTCTTAGTTGTTGCTGAATTTTTCATTTTAATCTTCTAATTCGGAACTGGAAAGTCTAAAGCTGAAATTTTTGACTTTGATTCTTTCCTGATTTGCTTTCTGTTTCTAATAAAAAAAAATCCATCAGTAATTCTTATTTCTTACAATTCTTACTAAAGCTTTTATTTTGATTTTCTAAATATTGAAAATTTTCAAAAATCAGAGGAAAATTTAATTTGTGTTTGAATATTTGTTGCTGAATTTTTAATTTTCTAAATCAGAAACTGGAAGCTCTGAAACTGAAATTTTGCAAAAACTCTGCAAGAAACTTAAGAAATTTAAGTTTGAATATTTGCAGATTTACTCTCTGTTTTCAATTCAAACAAAATTGAGGGGTAATTCTCATTTGTTGCTGAATTTTTCATTTTAATTTTTTAATTTAGAAACAGGAAACTCTGAAACTAAAATTTAGGATAATCTACAAGAAACTTGAATTTAAGTTTAAATATTTCCCAGTTTATTCTGTTTTTTATTTAAAAAGTCCAAGAGTAATTCATAATATATGTGTTGCTGAATTTTAATTTTAATTTTCTAAATCTGGAAGAAAAAATCCTGAAACCGAAATTTTCCAAAACGTCTTTAAGAAACTTTAATTTAAGTTTTGATATTCGCTGATTTACTTTCTGTTTTCAATTTAAAAAAAAATCTGGCAGTAATCCTTATTTCTTACCAAAATTTTTATTGTAATATTCTAAATCTGGAAATACTGAATGTTTTCAAAAATCAGAAGAGAATTTTAATTTAAGTTTGAATACTTGCTGGTTTCCTTTCTGTTTTTAATTTAAAAAATCAGCAAAAACCCTTATTCGTTGCTGAATTTTTTATTTTAATTTTCTAAATCAGGAAGCAGATGTTCTGAAATTGAAATTATCCGTAAAAATCTGGAAGAAACTTGAATTTAAGTTCGAAGATGTTCGTTCTGTTTTCAATAAAAAAATCCCGCAGTAATCCTTATTTGTTGCCAAAATTATTGTTATTTTCTAAATTCGGACACTTTTTTTGTTGATTTCCCTATTGTTTTTAATTATTTTTAAATCAGCAGTAATACTTTTTCGTTGCTGAATCTTTTATTCATTTCTTAAATCAGGTAGCAGACGTTCTGAAATTAAAATTATCCGAAAGAATCTGCAAAAAACTTCAATTTAAGTTTGAACATTTGATTTATTTTCTGTTTTTAACAAAAATAAATCCAGCAGTAAACTCTGAAACTGAAATTCTTTTTTTAGTATTTAATTATTGATAGTTCACCGCATTGTTTAAACTTTATTTGTTCAAAACACATCTTTAAGAACATATTAAGTCAAATGTTACACGTTTCCTGTAACTTGTAAGCATACATTTTCCATATTTGGCGAATATCTGCGGGCTTTTCATTATAATGTAAAGAATAAATTTATTTACATGTGCTCTTTGCACTTTATAATTAATTATAAATAAGTAAAAGGGGAATGGTCATGGCAATGACTTTTAATCAACGTATTGAATAAAATAATCTACAGTTATTTTTAAAAATGACTTCTTACAAAATTTGATGTATAATACATTCACGACTTTTGCTGACCCAAGTAGGCCATATTAGGCAAAGAATTTGCTAAGATATTTTAATTCCTAAAGTCCATGTTTGCTGTTGGTAATTTGAAGTTGATTTATTTAAATTAAAATTACTCAGAAAAAGATCTGATAAGAATACAAGCTGCTCAAATTTAATGCCAACTTAATAAATTGAAATCATGGCCTACTTTGGTCCAAAAAAATCGTAAATGCTTTATATTTGTAATATTCATAAAACATCCTATATTATTTGAGGAATACAAATTCCAGTGTTGTTAATTAGAAAAAAATATACCCAAAAATTTTTATTTATTGGATTTTTTAAATACACTTTCAGCGATGCACAAAACAAAACAGCCAGTTTATTTGCATTTTAATGCCCAGTTTTTTTTTAAACTGGTTAATTTTAATTGTTTAAAACGAACAAAAGAACTTCAAATTTTAAATGAAATCAATCAGTTTGTTGATTTAGGTTTGTTCTGTTCTACTTCCAACTAAACAAATCAAACCTCTCCTGTTAGTTTTTTACAGTTATCAATTTTTCCTAATTTTTAGAAATCTAACCGCATTCATCGTGACCGTTAGTCACGATTACCATTACTAAAATCGATTGTTGTGAATAATTTTTGCTTGGATAACTTTTCTAATGCGGTTGGGAACTTATTCTCCTCTTGGATAAATTTCCAGTCTTGCAAGAAATTAGCTGACTGTCACGAACGTCAACTCATTATTTGCGATGATCGAAAAAGACATTTATTTACAGAGTTGAAAACCGACTTCCTCAAACGCACAACGGTTTTTACTATTTGCTGAAAAAACAATCGTGTAGATGTAATTGGGTCAGACTTGTTAATCAGCATTTGTTTTTAGCGGTAGAAGTAACAAAAAAATTAATAAACTCGTAATGAAGGTTACCGTTCTTTTACAGAAGATAGTTTAATGACAAAAAGCCAAATGCCGCGGGGTATTTATATTCACATTCTGATGTTGCGTGTTGATGACTCAATTGCTTATATTTGCCATGAAATTTTATAATGAGACAAAAAGAAAGATTTGTGTACTTGAAGTATTTAATGTGACGAACGTGCGAAGCTGTTTTGTATTTTTAAAATTTCACATTAAAACTTGTCAAGCTACACACCTTAAAAACACGTTGTCGTTGATTTAAATCACTTGATTTCAAATATCCTTTTGTGAAGTTAACTTAACATTCAACATATTTTTATAAAGCTCTAAAGACTGATCACGATAATTTTACATTCCAGTAATATTTTGTTTTAAAATTCAGTTTGCCATCAAGTTTATTCCATAAATTTTTGAAACAACGAACGAAAGAAATAAATATTTTCTTCAGTTTTTTAATATTAGGTTTCAGTACTTATTAAAACATTTGAAAAAGTTTTTTTATACGAGGTTCATTTTCCAACCCCGTCTAAGTCCCGTTGCAATCTCCCTGAGTTTCTGACAGTAGTAACGATTGGATTCGTTTCGTTATTCATACTTTTAGGCAAAAATAAATGTCTTGGGTTTTCAAAGTAGTATTTTAATTGAAACCAACACCCATAAAAATAAATATTAACTTTAACTTTTTTGGTTTTGGGTTTCAGTATTTAGGAAAAATTCAAGAAGGTTTTCTTTGATCCCGAAGTTCAGTATTTACGGTAAAAAATCCGGCAAAGTTATTTTATTTAAGATTCGTTTTCTTAGGTCCAGTGCAAGTCTCCATGCATTTCTAACTGCCACCAAAATAAATTTTTTCTATGCTTCTATGTTTAAATGAAGACGAACGTATTGGCATTCTTAAATTACTATTTTAAATGCAGTTGATTCTTCCAAAAAATAAAGATTCTTCCAAAATTGGCTATATTAAAATCACCATTTACGGTTGAATATTTTCTTCAATTAATTATTCTAGGTTTCAGTATTTAAGGCAAAAATCCCACAAAGTTCTTTTATTTGAGGTTTGTCTTCTAACGTCCCGTTGAAGTTTCCGTGCATTTTAATACGTCTTTTTTGAATTATTAGATATAATGTCTTATGATGGGTTGGTAATTTCAAGACATTATTTTTGATAACTATATTAAAATCATTACTTTAGAATAAATATTTTTTTCTTCCTGGATTTCAGTATTTAGGAAAAGAATCCGAAAGGATTATTTTATTTAAGGTTTATTTCTTAGAAGTTTATTTAATTCTAAAGGCTGTTCAACAACAGTATAGGAAACGTCAAGGAAATATATAGTATGATCAGACAGTCTTTGCATCGCGGTTGCTGTGGAATTAAAAGTCATCTCCGAATTTGGTTATTTCTATTATTTCATCATCATGACAATTTTTCGTCCAACAAGGATTTTCGTCGAACCAAACACCCAAAGACTAATACTATTTAAATTAGGTAAACGTAGAGAATTTACCATAACTTTAATGTTACTACTTTCTTTTTGTCGATTATGAAATCGAATAACTGCACTTTTACAGGGATTTCTTTCTTTCTCTTTTACCCTCTTATACCTTTACAGTGTTGAGGGGGCCGGACACACCGAGCCACAGAGCGGTCACCCATCCAAGTTGTGGCCAAGCAGGCTCTTGTTTAACTTTGTATAATTCAGTATTACGTGCATTCTCACTTTGCCGTACTGCCGGTTTTTACAGGGATTGAAGAAAACTAGAAGTTTAGTTCACTTGCTGCCTTTTTTTATTCAAATTATTGGGGGCTTTCATTGACTTTATCCGATACGCATACCGAGTTATCATCTCATCATCTGCATAAAGAAATAAAGATGCATGCAGTGCTATATTATTCAAGTTGTTAATAAACATAATAAATAGAATAGGCCCCAAAATGGAGCTTTGTGGGACACCTATATCCATATTCAATATATCTGCGTCAACAGTGTTGATAACACCGTCGTTTAAGTATCTTAAGGAAACATATTGTTGTCCATTTTTCAATAAAGCCTCAACCCAATCAAAAGGGATTCCCCGAATTCCACAATTATAAAAATCTGCAGCAACAGTAACATTTTAAATGACTAAACATGAAATATTTTATTCAGTTTTTAGCCCTGGATTTCAGTATTGCATTTTATTCAAGGTTCGTTTTCTAACGTTTCGTTGAAGTCTCCATGCATTTTCGACCGCGGTAATGATTTAAATCTGCCTATTTATTTATATTTTTAGATAAAGATGTCTTGGCAAAATTAAGACTATTGAAATCAGTAGTCATAAAAATAAATATTGTATTGCATTGTTTGGTCTTGGATGTTAGTATTTAGGGAAACATCCAAAAAAGATTATTTTATTGAAGTTCATTTTCTAAAGTCCCGTCGAAGTTTCCATACATTTCTAATTTCTAGCAACATAATGCTAGAATATTTATTGGAAAATGGAAAATCGTATATATGCAGATTCCTGCGCCCCGTTTGAGCTGATTACCAACGCCATTGAAGTCTCCATGAACTTCTAACCACCGTATTTATCAACTATGTTTTTATTTATATTTCTAGATAGATATAAATGTCTTGACAATTTCAATTCTTGGATCCCGAGTTTTAGTATTTAGAAAAACGAAAGTTATTTAATTTAAGGTTCGTTTTCTTACGAAGTTGAAGTTTTTCCATATATTTCTAATCGCGATACTGTTTTTTTTACTTATATTTTTAGGTAAGTATAAACAAATCTCTTAGCATTTTCGATACGGTCTTTACGATACGATATGATATTTCAGATAACTGTTAAGGTTTTAAACATTTTTTTTTGCTCTTTTCTGTTGGAACGACGAATACAACCGAAAGGGTGCGAAACCGAAGATTCCGCCTTTGACTGCGTTTCACCCTCTTCTCTATTGTTATCTTCAATTACACTGCATTAATTCACAATAACCGGTGATTCCAATTTTACAATTAATACAGCCATTCTATCAAAAAGCAATTAAACCAACTACATATGTTAAAATCGTATTCTTAAAATTAATAGTTTCTTCAGTTTTTTAGTCATGGGTTTCAGTATTTAGAAAAAAATTCAAGAAGGTTCTTTCTTTCTAACGGTGGTTACGCTTGGATATGTTTTTAAAATATTTTTAGTTAAATGTCTTGGTATTTTCAAGGCTAGCGAATAAATAATAAAAATAAATATTTTCTTTAATTTTGTAGTCCTGGATTTCAGTATTTAGGAAAACATCCAAAAATTGCCTTTTATTCGAGGTCTAATATCCCGTTGAAATCTCCATGAATTTCTAACCGGGATATTGATTTGATATGATTTTAGTTAAATTTTGGGAGGAAATGTCTTGGCATTTTCAAGACAATATTTTAGTTGATTATATTAAAATCAGCATTCATAAATATAATTAACCTTATTGGTCCCAAAATATGAAAAATGTGGGTTTGTGTTATATTCGGACATTGAAATCACCAATAAATTTAGTACATCGCCAACTTTCATGGGATGTTTTGTGCATAAATATTAATGTATTCAAGAATTATGTTAAAACAAAGGTCCACTATTCTTTAGTTTTATTTTTAACGTAGTTTTTTTTTAATAAAGAAGACTTTTTAAGTTGATTGTTATTTTCGAATGAATTAATGCTGGTTGTAAGGAATTTTTGCTTTATCAATAAATTTAAAATAAATCCTTGAATTTTATGGTTTTTAGATATGCAAAATCAGAAAAGTCACTAATTAAGTGCAGCTTCATCGGTTTGAACGCATCTTGATGTTTTTGTATACAAACAACTTCAGGTATTTTTAATTAATGTTTTTTTGTGAAATCCTGTTTATACCTATAAATACAACTTAATTTTCCCAAATTTTTTAAAATTTTTACGAAAGCTGTTTGTTTATTTATATTTACGTGTTTTTGAACGAAATTGAAAATATATTAATTAAAATTTCCTTCAAATAAAAATCGTTAATTGGAATTTCTTGCCCATTTTTTTTTACAAAATTTGTTTACTTATTTTTCTTTAGCCCATTTAAAATTTGTTAATTACCAATCTTTATTCGTAACCTGCTAAAATTTCCTTCAAATAAAAGTCGTTAATTTAAATTCCATTAAGGAAAACTGATTCTGCACTCATTAATCCAGTTGATATTTAAATGTCGATGATTATATTGCTGCTTTCAAATTTCTAGCTAAAATACAGTTTAACAAAAAAATGTCAGAAAACCTAAAAATTGCTTTTAATGCACTAAAACTTTTTAATTAGTTATTTTACTTAGAATCCTTCTTATTTAACGCCAATACAATTTTTTAAGGAACCCGGATTTGGTTCTGTTTTTTATACGCATAAAATACTACTGAAAAATGTACTTATATTTACTGATGGAGTCTGCATTAAATTTATGAATTAAAAGTAGTTACATAATTGTAGTTATCCTCGTAATCGTAACACGGTGTGGGGCAAGTAGAAAAGGGGGTCCAAATGTTTTACTATCTTCTTTATTGTTATTCTGCAAAATTCATAAACTAACTATTTTAACATTGTTTTTTATTTTTTATAAAATGCAGGAATTTTTAACTTTATTATTTTTTGTTAATATTTTCATATTCTTGTTTTATAAACAAAAAAGGTAATTACGATAATAAATCGTCAAAATAGTTAATAGTTTTTTTCGTGAAAGAACAACCTTTTAGAGGCACTTGTTGATCGACGTTTGGTGTCAGTTTATTAACAATGTGAACGAACTCTTCCTTGTTGTTTTGCTATTTTCTAAAAATTATACTTTAAAATGTTTCTGGGAATCTAGCGACATTTAAAGTGCGTGAAGGAATTTGCACTAAACGAACACGCAAAAATTCCTTAATCTTTGAACTTTGCAGTTGAAGTTACTCCAATTTTTCCTATTCTTTCAGGAATTTTATTTAATTATCCTGATAATTTGTAAAAACATTAACTATTTTGAATTTCGAAGATTCTTTCAATTCTATTAAAAGCTTTCTACTGTGGGTTTAGCTCGGATAAAACTATTTTAAAGTTTACATAAAGATTTAATCAGAAATCATTTAAGAATCGAACTGGCTGACGTCTAATTACTAAATATGGAAGGGTGTAACCTAAAACAACTTCCTACATTTTTATTTATTTGTTTCAGATGAAGGAGTGACCAAAACCTTTACGTGCGCCCGCTCTCTAACGGGTCAATATGTTTTCCTACAATTAGTAGGAGTTGAAGGATCGTTATCTCTTTGCGAAGTTGAAGTTTTTACTACTGATGGTAAGTTATTTTAGTTTGCCAAGTTATTTTAGGCTGATAATGACTAAAAATATATTTTTATAGGAGTCCTCTGAAAAGAGGAAATGTTGAGAACGAGTTAAAAATAATTTGAAGGCCATTTTGGAGTATAACTGAAAAGCAAACTGTTTAAATAAAAAATTTTATTTCAGATATTTGGCTATAAAAAATTCATGAAACATGCTAAAATTGCAGAAGAAAATTAGAAAAAAGAGTTATAAAAATAAATTATTCCAAAAAACGTTCTTGAAATCCTTGTAGGTTTGAGTTGCCTAACAATAAGATTTCCGTTTAACATTTAGTAAACGTATTTTTCGTTGTTTTCGTTGCCCTAAATTAACGTGAACCGTGCAATACTTTCAATTATAGTCAGCCTTCAGCCATTTACCATCCTCAATTCGGTGCTAGAAATTTTCCCAAGCCATTCAACCGACCGAATAACAACAACAAATTCACAATCATAGAAAGCGATAAATTAATTTCCAGACACGGTTATTATCGAAAGTGACAGAAGCTGGTAAAAGCCTACTTCTCAAAATTGATATCAGCAACCGTAACGAATGAGTACACTTTTGTGAGCACTAAGAATGGTTTTAGTAATTATTTCGTTTGTTCTTGCAAACTGTATAATTTGCATATCTTAATGGTTTAAGTAGTTAAATTAAGCAATTATAAGTAAAAACTTTTGAATCCGAAGATAAAGGATTTTGTGAAATCGAACGTTCAACCATGGCTAAAATGTGTTCCAAATTTTTCATCGGTAAAAACAAAATTATTTAAGTATAAATTTAACTAAAGCCTGGAATGTATTGTTATAAAAGACAATCCAGTGACCTCAACGGATCTTTGTATCATCCACCGGACGTGTTTAATGTTGGCCGAGTATAATAGTAATGATATGCGAAGAGATCCGCGCGTGAGATATTCAGAGATTTTTTTCTGCGATTTGTTGTAAAATGAAGGTTAAATGATTGTGCGGTTCTAATTTAAGGTAACATTTAAAATTATGACCTATTAAAAAGATTAGCAATTTAAAGAATCTGAAAAGAAAGCCAAAAACGTTGCGGAAACGCACTGTCAAGTAATATTTTAGAAGTATTTTTTTATTTTGACGGTTAAAAATTAATAAATCGGTGTGGATATACAACAAAGTCATATATAAATACAACAATAATTTGGAAAGCCAAAGCAAATAAATGAAATTGCCCAACAAAGCGATTGCAAGAACTTTATAATTTGTTTAAATCAGATGCTTCAAATACAGTTTTTTTTAATGGTTACTTTTGCCAGGCAAATTGTTTAAGGCATTTCGGTAAATAAAACTGATAAATAAATATGTAATAGTAAATTACTTACTTACTTGTCCCTAATCTCTACCACCTTGGGTATAGAAATAATAATTTTTCTCCATTCATTCCTATTTTTGCATTCTTATTATAATCATCTTCGTCATTGCTTGTTTCTAATAAGTTTATGTAATATTCTCTCCAGCTCTCCATAATCTCTTCCTCTTCCATAATGATTTCTTTTTTGTCTCTTATGCTTTTTAGGGGGTTCTCTTTTCCTTTTTTTAAGGTTTCTTATGGTGTGGTATAGCATCTTTGCATTTTCGGCTGAGTCCTTTTCCATTTTTTCCCCAAATCTTTCCATGATTTTTCTTTTAACTTTTTACTCTTTGTTCTTAGTACCTTCGATAGTCGTCGCCATTTTTATTATTTCCCAGATATTTCTTCCATGTGGTTTTTTCATATAAATTCGTAGTTCCTTCAGTTGTATTTTTTCAAATTCATACTTTGTACGTTCCATATCGTTGGTTTCCATATTTTCCCCTTATCGTAATCTCCTTTTATTTCCCTTCTTCTATCAATTGTTTTCTTTCTAATTATCATGTCCTTGTTCGTCGCATTTTCCACGCCTATTATTGTTGTCGTCAGTCCGTCCGTTAATTGTTTATTTAGTTTTTTGGGGGAGGTTCCTCATTTCTTTTTAGACTACCTTCATCTTCCTTGGACCATTTATAATTAATTCCTTCTATTAGTATTTTGCGGTAGCCCACTCGAATCTTTTTACCCTTACCTTTCTCATCCTTTGCTTCTTCTTCTTCTTCTTCAGTATTTCTCTTATACCCTAAGATATCAGGCCCTTGATCCATTTCAGACTGGTCGCTTTCGATGCATCTGTCCATGCCCGAGGCTTCTATTGATTCCCTAAATCATAATACCTCGTGTGGGTGATTAGCCTAATGACGAGGACCCCGTTACCTCGGGACAACTGGGCCGTAACCCTGTCGAGGGGCTCTTACAGGGTGCTATCAGTGGAGCCAGCTGAACCCTGGTTTGTTAGAGAGATGTTACTCCTGTCACTCCACATTTTTCCTGACTTGTGACAGGCAGAGACCGACTGTCCAATTCTTGGCCCCAGGTCCTTTGCGGCTTTTCTAATCGCTGCCTGAGTTTTCTGTTCATCTGTAGTGATAACATTGTTTATGTGTATGTGATTAGGCGGTCGTGACTCAGTTGGTTTAGCGTGCGTCTGACCACTGATATGGCCCGGGTTCGTTTCCCAGGGTCACATATACATCAAAAATATCCGGCCGCTCCCCTCGGAAGGCAATGGCAAACCACCGAGGTGTATTCTGCCTAGTAAAGTCCTCTCTGGAGTAGAAGTGCAAGCACTTCCGTCGTTCGGAGCCCACGTTAAACTGTAGGTCCCCTATGTCTGTAGGCTACTTGACACGCACATCACAGGCATATGGAGAGAGGATCGGCAACGCCCTGTAAAGGGTAGCCACTCTAACAAGATTAGGCAAATGCATTTTTTATTTTAGCTTTTTCCCCGAAAATTTTCATCGAAAACCGTCCTGTTAAGTTACGTAAATAAAACATTAATGAAGCTTCTGTCAGCAGGATATCTTCGCTTGCTTTGTTATATATTACTTCTATATTTTACGGATTATTTACAAATCATTTTGCAAAAGTGGGGGATATACTAAACTTAATCTCAAACCTTTAAAAATAATGATGAAAGCTATGCAATATCAACTTTGTTAATGTAACTGGAACTGCAGACCACATATTCACCAACTGTGATGTTATAATCCGCAGCAAGCTGAAATTCCTTAATAAATCATTCCTTACACCTGAAAAAATAGGAAATATGGCCCCCCACAAATTCAAAATGTATAACAAAAGTTTCTTTGTGACGAAGGGTAGCCAAACGACCCGCATAACAATCTCATCTATGCAATATTACACACGTATTTTATAAAACGTTTAAATTTAAAAATAAATATTCAATCAAGCAAATAAGTAACAATTTTCTCTCAGGTTTCTAAACAACTTAATTACAGAAATTTCACTTCAACAGTTCCAATTATCAGAAAACTTTCACTCTTAATGTGACATTTAACTCAATTTAACAATCTGTCAGTAATCAACACTTCTGTTTTTTTTTTACAGAATTCTCAGTAGACCGATGTGCACCACGAACAGCCCCTGAAGACGCCCAACTAGCAGCATTCGCAAGGACGTGTTACGAATTCGGAGTAGGCCGTGGTGGTTCCTTTGCAGAAGCTCGAGCTTACTGCAAGAGTCATAACGGTGATTTGGTCCACGGAATGACTCCCGGAGCTACGTCGTTTTTACACGCAGAACTAGAAAGGAGAAAACCGACGCTGAAAACCCAACTGGTTTGGATCGGGGCTCAAAAAGAGCCTGGGTTTACCTCGCGTACTTATAAGTGGGTTAATGGTAAGTTGATTGTCTTGAATTTTTTGGACATTTCAAAAATATTAACACATCACTTGTGAAAGTGAATTTATTGTTTATGGAAGTATCTAGGGAAATATTGTAACAAATATGATAGGTGAGATAATTTCGTAAAACTTCGTACGTATGTTGTTTAATTATTGTTACGAAATTGTTCCCTGTGAATGGAACGCCAGCTTTGCAAACTGTACTAAAATTAAATTTTGTAAGGAAGTTTGCATGTAGTTGCAACAATTAGTGGTGTTAATTTAACTGGTTTACTGCTGGGATTACAATCTCGTTTTGCTGAAACAAAAGTGCAATTAAAAGTGTAATGACTTTTGACTTTTGGGCCTTTTTTTAACTCGTAGAACTTCTAACAAAATCCAATGTGTGAATTTATAAAAAAAGCGACACAAACTCTGCTATTTTCCAACTTTTGAATGTAATATTTACAAACATTGTATAAACAAGCACTCTAAACTAGAATTTAAAGATAAAAAACCCAAGAACTATTTAAAATACATGTGGATTTTTAGGCCAAAGTAGGCCATGCCGAAGAGCCTTTTTTAATTGGTGTAAGCAAGACTTTCCTGGTATTAATCTCACATCCATTCCAAATAATTTTAGATAAAGTTTGGCCATTGAAAAATTACAGTTTAAGTGTTGCAAATAGGGCTGAATACTTTGTAAATTGTGTTTTTTAAATGTAATTAATTATTAACCACACATTTTCTTTAAAACTTAGTCAGGTATGACAGACAATTAAAAACAATGTAAATGTTGACCTTTCAACTTAACGAAACGTAAGCATTGCCTTCCTTTGTACAAAAACATTTGGAATGATTTACATATAGTCAGTGAACGCCAAGCCAACTAATGTTAAGATTTTGATTAACGACAGAATCGTTAATTTGGCCCACGAAAACCTGATTTTGTCATAAAATCTAAAATAATATTATTTATTTATTTATTGGACGAAATCTGGCTTGGGAATGCCAGGAATATCAAAGCGCGTCGACTGCCTTGATCATTGGTACTACCCGACTAGAATTTTGTCATACCCAAAGGATTTTCAGCCCTGGAATCGATCTCTATCGTGCCAAACTAAAACAATATTGGTTAAGCAATTGCCCAATTTTCATTGCCAATAGACTGAACTAAAATGATGGCCAACCATTGCCCAAATAAAGAGCGAACGTTGTATAACAAATCGCAAATTATTAGCTACCTTTAAAACTTTTAGAAGAGTACATTTGCACTTCAGCGCGACAGAAGTCCAAATAAGTAACCACCTGACATTGATCATTACAACTTTCCATTTCTGAATCATCGAATTTTAAATAATCGTTACCCTCTGATGCATTTTTATACCTGTTTGATGAATATCAATACGGGAATTCTAAATTTATATTTAAACCGTTTAGTGAATCACACTGTCGGTGCTTGTTAACAAAATTTAGATGTTATAAGTTCAGAAGGGTTAGTTTTTTTTGCAACTTTTACCAAATATTTCTAATTAAAATTTCCATCAGTTAACGTGTGCAAAAACAGAAGATAAAATCGTAATATCATAATTAAGAATTACAAGATCGCAAGATAATTCACAAGCTTCGTATTTCCGACCCACTTTCTTCCTTTTCGATTCTGACATTTGAAATGGTTACAAATTGCACTTTAATGGCGCTTACGTTGTTAGAAAAATTAAGTGTAGGACTTCTCGAATTCGTTGTTTGTAATTCTTGGCCTCGATTTAGGCAAATAATTCGATGATTCTTTACTTTGAAAATAAACATAAATTAATACTCTTGCCTGTCGTATGTTAAAAATTTGATGAGATAACCCTGAAAGTGTGATTTATGTGCCGTGGGGAAAATGAAAGTTTTTTTACGCACGCAAAGTTACATTGCATTTATGGAAATAAGTTTTGCTTAATTTTAATTAGATGCCGAACATCTTCAATAAGTAAACAATTCGAAATTTTGTTCTTGTTCATTGGCTTTAATTTTTGCTACGAGTACATTAGATTATTATTTTTTTAAATTGCCTTAATTTTACAATAAATTTATGAACACATGATATGTATCATCGACGATATTAAATTTCTGTTTACACCATTGAATTTGTCTTAGTATTTGCGTAGGTGTAACAGTTAAGGAGATAACCTGCAATCCCCTCGAAAATGGTCCACCCTGTACTTCTCTCCAACCTTTCTTCCTCCTCATCCTCATTTTAGCCAGTTGTCATCCACTGCAGGATACTTACCTCCCATGTCCTTCACCATTCTCCCCTGCCTCTCGCCTTCAACAATTTAGCCCTGTTGCCTTTTTTATGTCGTCCTTCTATCGCATTTGAAGGCTTGCAGGTGGTCTTTTCGTTCTTGGTCTCCATTCCATTAATTTTCGGGCCCATCTATCATCGCTCAACCTCAGTTTTCCTATCTGCTACTAATCTTCTTCAATTGTTAACTCCCACCATTTTCAAGTCGTTTTCCATATGGTCCCCCTACATATTTCCCCTTCGAAATTTCCCTCAAAGATAATTTTAACGCCCCTGATGTCGACTATACTTGGTAGGTTGTACAAATTCTGCAGTTCGAAATGGTACTTTGTGCACCACTCATCGTTTTCCATTACAGGGACATAAATTGTATACAGAATTTTTCTTTCCCAGACAATTTTTGGTTGGTTTTTGAATTAATTGAAATATCTTTTGATTTAAACGGTTAGTGTAATGCATTGGAGCATGGCGTCGACCTCTTGCCCTGTGAGGATTTCAACATTTTCTCCTTCTTGGTGTGCCATTGCTTGCTATTATCTAGCACCGATCGTTCTTTCTTCTCCTGCATTTAATAATTTTCCAAAATATTCCTTCCATCTGTTTATGATTTCCTATCTATCTCCTAAGAGATTTCCTTCTGCATCTCTACTCGTGGTTGGAATCACTTCTGTCTTACTTCCACCTTCATGTAAAACTTCCTAGTTCTATTAGTTTGTGCCATTTCTTCTATAACGTTTTTTGTTCATACTCACGTTTCTTTTTTCTGCAAAGCTGTTTAACTGCTTTTCTTTCCGCGCTGTATACCTACCTCTTTACTTTTTCCGTTCGCATCATTTAATAGTGTTAGCCTTATTTCATTTCTAGATTAACTATATTACTCGTTTGCATTTTGTATCGTACCACGGTTTATTCTTGTTTTCTTTTTTCTTCGTTCCTAGTATCTCTACAGTGATTTTACCAGTAGATATCTTTTGTATTTCTTCTACTGTTTTTTATTTTTGCTTATTTTCCTTAACTTTTTCAGAAATAGTCTCCCTATATTTTTCTCATTTGGTTTTATTCGTTACTCCACTTCCTTCACTCCTTGCTGCAATTCTTTGCTTAAATTTAACACACGCTAAGAATTGATTCAAATCACAAACCGCACTCCTGGAACTGCGGACATATGTTTTGAATCAATCAAGATTTGATTTCTTCTTACTCTATCCAGGGCCGCCCACGTTTGTTTACGTATTTGCATGTGATGGAATCTTGTACTGCTTATCACCATATTATTACTGTCCCCTGGATTGATACGTCTCCTCCCATTTTTGTTACTTGTTTGCTGTAAGTTGTGTTTATAACTATTAGTACCTTTACATCTTAGGATGACATTCCATCTATTACTTCCCGTAGCTGGGCATGAACTACAGATGTCTTTGTTCTCTTGTTCTTCATTTGGTGCGTGTACATTGCATATGTTTATATTACCAAATTTTCCTCTTAATATCATCGCTATTTTCTCATTTACAAACTTAAATGATATAAGCGCGCTTTAAACTACGAGTATGAATAATAAATACCGATTAGAAAAACTTTTAAGATTCGTTTCGAAAATAGCATCTTTATTTGAAATGCAGTAATCAATTTAGTGGGGTTTCGCCTCTGTCTTGGTTTACAAGTTGAGTTAACGTGCCCTTCTTCCTCTAGCTAAAAGAGTTTCACTTTTAGTGCCCCTTTTTTTCTCCTTATAAAACCCCTAAGAAAGTGGGCGAAACGTGGAATTCTTCTACGTTTTCCTCTATAAAAAATATTAATCAAATTGTATCAGCAAGAGCTCGGTTATCCGAATCAAAAAATGGTTTCACATATGTAATGTATCAAAGTGAATTAAGTGATGGAACAAACATTCAAAGGAAGCATGGGGTATTCTTCGAAGCATTGAAGTTACTTAACTTTCGCAAACAAACCTATTTCTTGCGATGAATAAACTCACTTGCATTACTTTTCGAACTCTCCTCGTATATTATTTTTAAACTTACACTCATAAGCAAGTTTCGTTTTATCAATTTTTCTATGCAATTTAATTTTAAAAATGTATTTAAAGAGCAGTAAATATCTCAATTTTAAATTAAATGAAACCAATTAATTTAACACTGTCAATCGATTTATACCAAATTAATTTATTTTACAGGTGATCTAGTTTCACGTCCAGCATGGGGAAAGGATCAACCGAATAATTACAACGGCGAGCAAAACTGCGTAGTTTTGGATGGCGGTCGCGGGTGGCTTTGGAATGACGTGGGTTGTAACCTCGACTATTTGCACTGGATATGCCAGCACAGTAAGTTCATACACAGATGTCTGCATTTTAATTTAATTATTGCTTTTTTGTCATAAACTGAAGAAGTGGGCGTTTAAGGACTTGTGATTAACGATCCTTAGATTCACTGACAAGGTCGGAATGCCTTTTCTTTACACACCTTTAATAAGTATTTCTCTGCTGTTGTATACTTAGGCCTTTATTATTTTTTTATTTTGAGTAACGAGCATTTAACTGATTTAACTTCCAGTTAGTTTCCTTGATAATCATAATGGTAATTTCCATAAAAATGTTTAACAAATTGGCAGATTTTTTACAAAGAGAAAATAATTTTGTTCTTAAAATATTAATAACAAAAATCTTAAGCCTTAGCCAACAATAATTTACAATAAAAATCAAAAATAAAATTCATTAATAAAAGTTTCTAATGCGGAAGTCAAATTTAAATTTCTATTTTTAAAAATCAATCATAAAATTAAATCTGATTTATTTAAACACCTGACAAATAATTTCCAAAAGGAATTTCTAAATTTATTACGATGATTTTCTGAAGATGATACGTGGAGGAGTTCATGAATGCATAAGTAAAGAAGGAACCCACCACTTTGGTACACGTAAACAAAAACAAGCGTAAACAAATTGTAATATGTTAATAATGAGTTAAACCTACGACAAAAACGTGCCGGAAAGATTCTGCTGGCATTTTTGAACTGTTAGTAGTCAAAATTAGGTTATTTTAGTGACATTGTTAAAGCTTTCATTTATTATTTTAAATGGTCCAAACGTGATTCAATTATTTGTAAGAAGGTTTTTGTAGCCAATTGTTTTTTCCAAAAATTGAGATTTATTGTAATAAATCTTTCATTGGGAATTGATTAGACTTCAAAGGCCTTTAAGACACGCAACCAAAAGGTGTTTTAAGAAACAAATTAAGGATCCACAAAGAAAAATGAAGAAAGGTCATTAATAAAAGAAAGTGTATTAATCACTTCCCAGCTGACATTTCAACAAGCTCAATTTATAAACAGATGTTAATGTGCAAAATTATATAACAAATTTTCTAACAGCAGCTCATGTTCGTATGTTACACGTCTTGTAACGATCAAAATGTCATTCTTAGTTTCTTGTTTCTTCTAGGATATACTTTAATGGAAAATAACTTGGATTGACTTACAGCCTTCCGTCTGCATTTAAATTCCATTATTACATAACTAATGAGAATCAAGCTCTTATTTACTTGACAAGAACTTGCAGTGTTGAAAATTCTCAACAAAAAGGCTACTTATCGGCCGATTTTAAGCTGTTGTGATTTTGAATTTATTTCAGTGGATCTCTAAAGCGTCTAAGGAATGAAAAGGGATTCAGGTACGAAAATAATTGACCGTGACACCAACACGTAAAGGTTTTTCGCAGAATAAAAAAAATTTGCAACTTCAGAAAGTGTGTAAGGTGCGTGGTGCGTGCGTTATCGTGGGAATTATGTTAATTTGACAGTGTGAAATAAAAACCCTTGTGTAAAAACATGAGTGTTTAATTTCCTTAGACTACTTTAGATAAGAGATTGCTCACAAATTTTGGTTTAACATTGAAAATTTATTATTTTCGTTTAATTAATTTTTAACATCCTTGTTTCTTTGGTAGCTGTCTCAAAAGTATTTCAATTCTATTATTGTTATTTCCTAAAATAAACAAAAACTTGAGTCTAAGAAAGTAGTTTCATAGTTAACATTCATATTAAGAATAAAACATAAAGGCAGGCTTTCAAAGGATTCAGAAGTGGCCAGAAAGTTCTCCAGAAAGTAAAGCTAACAAAATTCAAGAATATGTTACACTAAAACCGCTTTTATTTTTTAAAAAAGCCCCCCAAAGTCTGATTAGATATTCATTTAGGAAATTTTGACAATTGGTTTACTAAACCTTACTGCACTAAACATAAATAACGAAAATTTTTGTTTAAATTTCGTTTTAAACCTTTCTTCATTCTTCTTTTTTAAAATTAAACAAAGCCTGCCATTCATAATAAAATTTCAAAATTTTATTTAAATTTGCCTAACAAACTAATAAAAAATCAAATCAGATTTGTTTTTATTTCCTCTAAAATTAATTACCTGCTGTTCTGTTGCAAAGAAAATTATTGTGCTGTTTACTAACGCAATTATTGCATGTTAAAATGTTGATATGAATTATTTACATATGTCTAACAAAATCTTGATAACTGGACTGGAAACACGGACTTAATTAAATATAGCCGCTTGCACTTATTAAATTAGTGCGTTTCAAAGAAACATTTAAGATTTCTATCTACACAAACAAACCTATGTAGTTTGAAATTTATGGAATGGGGTTTGTCGACTCATATTTTAAAACTCTGCTTAAGCAAAGCTGACTTATTAATATTGAAGCTTTGCTAAATCAAAGGTAAGGATCAAACACAAAAGAGAACATGGTTGTGATTTTTTTGAGTTAAATCCCAAATATATCAAACGAAAAGTATTGTTAACAACAGTTTCTTGTCTCACAAGCTTAATAAGTAGGTATTTTAACATTTTTTTTTTTTTTAATAAAACTGATTTAATTCTCTTTTTTTATAAATTTAGCTTTGTTTCTGAACATCCGTCTAAAAAAATTGTAGAATATTTAGTTAATTTATTTTAAATAACCGGAATTTTTTGAAAATTTGTTATAGCCAGTTTAACATTTCGTACGATTTGTTTGTTTAAAATTTCTTGAATTATTTTAAATTAGGTACTAAAACTTCTCGAATTGTTTTCATTGGGAAAATTTAAGGCATAAAGACTTAAAGAGGGAACTGCTTATTAACTGAAACTTAAACCTAATGAATTAAACCATCTCAAAATAGGGAATATTAATCATAAATGAAAGAATTGGTAAAGCACAAAGTTCGTTCATTTATGCTTGATTATTAACTTTAATAACAAAGAAATTTAAATCTAAAAATATTTTTAAATGCATGCTCTGACATTTCTAATCTTTAAGGTCTGAAGTTGCACTTTTTTTAGTATTAAAAAAATGCCTCTGAAAACCTAAAAACTAAGGAAACTCACAAGAATTTACCCGAATTAATTAATCCTGCAGGCCAGTGTTTCTTCTAAAACAAGCACTTTCTATTTTCTAAATATTTGCATGTTTAGCGGAATTAATTACAGAAAACCTAACCTTATTTGAATATCAATTTATTGTCTCGACTTTCCAAAATTATGCACTGATAAATTAATATTTTAAGTGAAAATCTCCAGCTTCGTGTAGCTAATTGCGACCGTTAGTTATTTCCTAATTACGTTCTAAATTAATCATTACCAGTTAATTCCAAATTTACAAAAATTAATATCAAACATGAATTTGCGTAATCGTACATGAAAATTATTATTCTGAAAAATATTTACTTAATTAACCTATAAAGCTTATATACTATTGGAATTAAACTGCAAATTTAGAATTATTTATTTATAACTCAGACAAGCCTGGCGTAGTAAATTTTGGTATCGGTTCTTGTCTGAAGGTTTGATATTTTCAAAATAAGATATAATCTGTAATTTAAAGCGGCTAATAGCACTAAACCAGATTTATTTCTACGTGGGTTTTTAGTATAGAATAGACTGGAATTTTTAAATTAGGAATGGCATAATTGTAATTCAATGTTCACCAAACTGGCCTTTTTAGGAAAGCCATAAATTTACAACGAAAAAATATGTCGGAGATTCTTTTGACGTGAATATAAAACTCAAAAAGTGCTTTGTAACATTACTTCATGGTTTTGAATATTTAAAGGTTGCTGAAGCGTTCTAAAACAAACGATAAATTTTATTATTTAATTGGCTGTGGATTAAGGTAAATTTTGCCCACTTGCTTTCTTAGCACGTGTTTTCCTTTCTAATGTATTCGTTGCATAATGTTATGTTATAGATTTCCAGAAAATAACGGAAAGATTAATTGCACTTGTGATAAGAGTCCCAAAAGAATGATTTATAAATGAACGGTGGGTGTGAAAAATGGGCCAATTTGTTTTTGTTTTCTATTATTAAATTACATTCACCCCCAGGTATCGTTTTCCAATTCGGCTGCTAATTTTGATGATGAAATAAATAATAATACAAGTATATAATAAAGGAACGTAACTTAAAACCATGTTAAGGTGTGGTTTAAACCTAAACAAAGAGCTCTTGCATTTCTTGTATTTTTTTCGTTAAAGTTCACTTCACGATGTTTAAATCCTCGAGCTACTTTCCCTTATTGTGCCTTATTAACATTTTCGTGTTTCGAATGTTATACTCCGATTAATGTAATTGTTTTAAATAATTTAATCCAGATTACTTAAATCTGAAAGTGTACGATATCAAGGACGATATCTGTTATTATTTATTATATCGTACTTCCGACAGTTTAAGTGAAAATATGAATTCTTTAGCAAGGTTGTGATGAAGGCGCTTTACAAGACACCCAGGAAAAGATTTTCAGTTAATCCCGATTTCCTTATTGGTATATTAATTATCGATTGTTTTCACGGTAATTTATCTCTGATGGTTATTATATAATTATTATTCAAATTATGGACGAATTTTATTACCTTCGATACTTTCGATTATCAAATTTTCGGTGCATTCCGACGAAGCCAAATCCTTAGCCGAAATAAGAAAATGAATCGTGTGCTGTTAACTCGCTTCTTTCTGTTTATCTATAAGCTTTTTTCTTATAGTAGAGGTATTTATCAATTAAATTGTATATACTCCATCAACACAAATTTTATTTTATTTATTGAAAATCCTTCCCAGCAAAGGAAACCCACTAATAATTATTGCCTTGGGTTCTAGTTCACTGTTTAATTAATGTATTTTACTATGAATTATAGATCCATCATCATGCGGAAGCCCGGACAAACAGCTAAATACAACAATAAAGGGTACAAATTTCAACGTGGGTTCTGCAATCAAATACGAGTGTCCTTTAGGACACATGCTGCAAGGAAACCCTAACAGGACATGTGGTAAAGAAGGGTTCTGGTCCGGGGCTGCTCCTGCTTGTAAATGTAAGTAAATCTTACTTGTATGGTGTGTCAGAATTACTTACGCGCCGTTTGTAAGCTTCCGGAGAAAATTAACGCAACGTGATATTACATTGGATTGTATGACCTGCGATTCGCTTTGGTTTTGCAGAGGTTGTCAGCCTCATGCCGCGTGTATTGTTGATAACCGCATAAGTTTATTAATATAAATGTAGCTTTGACACCCGCGGAGCATCGGACTTGGGTTTGGCCGCGATACTTCCGCGCCGTAGCCGAATGCCTTATAAACCACTCAGCCACTCCGGCGATTTTAATAATTTTAATGACAGATTAATTTTACGAAGATTTTTGTGAAACTCAAACTTTTTCTTTTTCTGTTTCAGACGTTGACTGTGGACAATTACCCGAATTAGAACACGGTACTGTGGTATTAGAAGACAATCGTACAACTCACGGTGCTCAGGCACTTTATTCCTGCCATGAAAATTACACCCTAATTGGACATGAAAAAAGGGCATGCGGAGAAGGAGCACTTTGGAGCAATAAAACACCTCAATGTCTCTTCGATTGGTGCCCTGATCCACCCTCAATTCCAGGCGGAATTGTTAATACTTCAGGTCATCGTGCTGGGGATACAGCAACTTACACCTGCCAATCTGGATTTATTCTCTTCGGTCAGAGTGTAAGTCAAGATTATCTGTTGTATCTTTAACCTCTTACATCTTACTGTGGCAACACTGGTGCTAACTCATACAGGTCTTTTCTGATCAAAATATTTTGCAGGTAATATCATGTGGTTTAGGAGGTGAATGGTCAGGCAAAGCACCGACATGTAAATACGTCGATTGTGGAACACCACCTAACATCGACAATGGTCGATATGAACTCCTTAACGGTACATCAAGTGTCGATAGTATGATTGAATATTTCTGTGGAGAAGATTATTGGCTCGATGGTCAAAAAGTACAGAAATGTACAAGAGAAGGAAAATGGTCAGCGGATGCCCCGTCTTGCGAACGTAAGTAATTTATAAGGAATTATTTCTAAGCACTGTAGATGTGCAAAAGCTTTCGCCTTGTAAATATTGCTTCGGAATTACCTTTAGATTGCCCCGATGGATTAAATGGACTACAACAAACATTTACCCAGATTGCTTCTGGATTTCCTCATATCACTTATGGATTGCCTCACACTGAACGGTATATCATGCCTCGGGATATCCTGTGCCGATAGTGTTGTTTTGTGACTTTTTTTTTTATTGTTAAGTTACAAACAAATTACAAAACACATAAAAATCTCAAAGAAACATAATTTTTTTTAAATTTCACAAATAAAAGAAGAATTAAACAAAGTAGACGAGTAGGGTAAAGGTGCAATAGGGTTAAATGTTATTACAATTTAAGTAAACTGGTGACTGAACAAATATATTATGTAATTTATTAACTGTAAATAAATTATAATTTTTTAATATTTTCTTGTAGCGATCGTCTATAAATCAATTTCAAACGATTTTTTAAAGTTAAACATACTTAAAAAGCAAAATTTTGATTAAATACATAAAAAATATGTTAGAATCATAGTCACAGCGATTATTTATAACAAGGCAATGAACACCGATACACAAAGAAACTTTCAGATATCAAAATATAACAACACTCAAAGCTATAGTCCTTTTTAACACTAAATTACTGTTTACACCTGTATAACACCTACCATTTTCTTTCGCTAAACCTGTTTGACTCTTTCACAAATTCTTATTTACTTTCAAACTTCAGTACTTTATAAAACACCTATATGTATATAGAGGGTGATCACATCCAAATAAAATGAAGCAGTTCACAGTTGGCTTAAATTTATTGATTTGAAGACATGAAAACAATAAACTTGTATGTGATCACTTTAACATAAACAACATATTTCTTGTAACACAGCATGCATTCTTTTATTTACAAACTTACTCACTATCATGCACGTTGTAAAATATACACTAAAACTTCAAAAGCTTTCTTCTCTGGATTTCTCTCTATCTCTGTCTTGGCTAAGGATCTGGATAAGTCTTGGAATGCCCATAATGTTGCATGGATTAACTGTGGATATTTAGATACTTATGGATTGCCTTGGATTTCCTTCATTCCTGGGTAATTTCTTTCCATCTGAACAAGCTCATTTAAAACTTCTAGTTAAAATGTTTTATTATTAAGCAGAGTTGGGAAGGCTACTTTGATAAAGTAATAATCCGTTGTAGTATTTAACAGTTAGCTAAACCCCTGATAATTTTATTACTTGATTTATTAATATTACGATTACCCATGAAACTACTCTTTAGTTACTTTTTTGCTACTTTTTAAAAATATGTAATGTGTTAATGTTGACACAAATAATGTGAATGAAATATAAGCTAAAAAGTAACTATTGTAAGTAAGCTGTAAAGAGTTTTGTCTGACTATACTAAATGTTTACCCATTGTGCCCAAATCGGTAATCTTAAATTTTAGCACGCAACAATGTATAATAGCAAAGGAAAATCTTAAACAGCAAGATATTTAAGCATCTATCTTCCAACAAAGGAAACAACGTTAAAAGATCAACTGTTGCCAAGAGGTTAAGAGATAAGAAGGCAAAAATCATCAACTTTGGAAAGGTAGGCGTTGCCAGACTGACCATCTTACCGTGGAAAACACAGACTTTTTACTACAGATGAATAATAATACAGCATCTGAAGATAGACCGAGAGCTCACAGCACAATGTCCATAAGAGAATACGTTAAAAAGAAAATGAAGTAAAAGCAGTGGTGTTTAAAAGGTTTTTTTGCCATTAGAACCAGTTAAACCAAGCAAGAAAATGGTTAGAACACCAACCAAAAGCAAATCACAGAGTAAAACTACCAGAAGAATAATAGATGCAGAGAAATACACAGAACAAGAACAATGAAGAAATCAAGAAAGGTCACAAAAATTTAGAAAATGTAAGAAGAATATAAAAAGAAACCTTATGTCTCACGAAAAAGGAAGAAGAACAACTGAGAATATGGGAAAGAACGATGTGGAGAAACATATTAAGTTGAAAATGATTTTAGAACAAGAACGAACCACGAAATTCTTGAAGAAACAGGACGAGAAGACATAATAAAAGCTATAAAGGCACAGAGAATACAATAGCTTGGGCACATCACTACAGCCAAAATAATAACGGAATGGAGACCCACAGAATCAAGAAGTAGGAGAAGACCGAAGATGAGATGGTGGGATTGAATGGAGAAGAAATGCAGTACATAAAAACGAATAGAGAGAGCTGGTGAAAGAGGCAAAATCTAATCGACAACTATAGAAGACTAGAAGAATCCAAGAGATGGAAACTAATCTACTCCAAACATATATATAACAAAGAAATTAGTACATTAAAAGAAGAATTTGAGAAGGAAAGACGGCAATGGAGAACTGAAAAAGACATGTTAGTTGAACGAATTGTAAAATTGGGAACAAGATGCATTAATACGAAAAGGAAAAGCGAAGAAATAGCATTGCAATTAAGGCCCCATCGTTCAATAAGGAAATCTAAAACAGGGAGTAAATGAAGTACTGCCGAAAATAGGAGTAAAGGCAAATATTAAAAGTGTTTATAAAACTGGAACAGAAACAATAAAACGGAACCAATATTGCGATTGCATATGATCTAACGCTAGAAGAGAGAAAGATATAACTTAAAATTAAAGAAAGGCAAAGAGGAAAAATAAACTAGAAGAAATGGGAATCGGATGTCAAAGATTGCAAATTAGGGATGTTCTGTATGTGTGGGATAAAACGCAACGTTCCTTGCTATCAAAACAGGGCTCCGAACGACCATCAAAGAACTAGGTAATAAGGATGGGGTGGTGAGAATTTCCCATTCACTCACCTCAAGATTGCAGAATAGGGGAAATAAAATTAGACCTAAGCAAAGCAAATGGCAAATCCCCAAAAAACAGAAGAAGTGTTGAAGTCAGGGTTATTAAAAGGGCAGACGGTGTATCGGATCACCAGCTTCTAAGAGCAAAGATGATGTGAGCAAAGGATGGTAAGACAAAAATTCAACACAACCAAGTTAAAAGACCAAGAGACTCTAGGGTCAAACCAAAAAAATACTCTATATTTTCGTAAATAAAATATGGCCAGAAGAAAATATACCAGAAGATTAGGGACAAGGTATAATAATCAAACAGGCTAAAAAGGGGAATCTAGCTTTATGCGGAAACTGGACACCAATAACAATACTTTGCGCGGCCAGCAAAATAATGACAAAGGCAATGTTGAAAAGAATTCAAGGACCAATTGATGGAAAACTACGCAAAAACCAAGGTTTTAGAGCTAATATGTCTTGCAATTTTGTGGCCAAACAAAATTGCAAATGTATGGAGAATCACAAAGGAGAAAAACATAGATAGAGGTCGATTAGACACACACTTAAAAAAACAAATAAAGCTGTAGAAAAGCAAGTCGTTAGTTTCAATTACACTGGTAAAAGAAAAGTAGGAAGACCAAGAAATACGTGGAAAAGATAACAAAACTTACCATATAAAAATATAGTGGCCTATTTAGGTGTTGAAATAAACAATTATAACATTGAGGCAGAGATCGAAAGAAGATTAACATTGAAATCGCGAGCCGTAACAAGTGTATATCGAATATTAAGTTCAAAAAATGTGTGTGTTTATAACACAGTGGTAATACTGGCAGTGACTTTCAGTAGTGAGACTTGGACATCAAGACAGCAACAGCAAGTTTTGAAAAATGTTCTCATATGGAAAAGGAGAATATTAAGGCGTATTTCTGAAGGAATGAGAGAAGAGTAAGGTTGGAGGAGACGAACAAATAACGAAATTGGAGATACCTACAAAGAACCCAATTTGTAAATGTAATAAAGCAAGGACGACTTAGGTGATTAGGACATGTGACAAAAATGCCTGAATCCCTGAATCAAGGATACAAAAAGGAATTTTGATGGATGCGTAGAAGAGGACTTGACACAATTAAACGCCAAAGATTGGCAAGATCTGGCAAGAATGGAAAAAGATAACAATTAAAGCCTTGAGCTTACAAAGCTGATATATACATACTGAATGTTTTTCTATCTTACAGACCTAATCGTACAAGGTGCCAAATTCGTATTCTCTTAAATAAATACTTAAACAACACCATAACCAAGCTTTAGTATATCTTTACCGAGCCAGACAGAATTTTTATTCGTTAAAAATATGTGGAATCTTTTTAACTATGCGCTGTAAAGTAATTGTTACAAAACTTTAATGTTTTACCATTGTAAATAAACCAGACGCGATTAGCTAACCGTATATCAGAAGTAGCATATTTCCCAATTCTGTAATTCTGTTATCAAATACCTTTTCATTAACACAATTATTTTTTCAGTAATCACTTGTGACGAGCCAGAGGTCCCTGCTGGTAGTTATGTGGTGGGCTATGACTTCAATGTTCATTCAACAATTGAATATCACTGTGAAGTTGGCCACGTTCTTAAAGGCGAAGCGACACGTGTATGTACCAGTGAGGCAGAATGGTCGGGAAGCATGCCGCTTTGTGAATGTAAGGTCGATTAATTATTGCCCCAGTATTGCTTTTCTACTTTTCTATTTTCAACAGACATCGACTGTGGAAAAGTTCCAACGATTCTCTACGGAACTGTAGAGTATACAAATTCAACGACGTACTTAGGTAGCGAGCTCTTGTATAGCTGCGTTCGTAATTATAGACTGATCGGAGTACCAAAACGATACTGCCTGGATAATCAGCAGTGGAGCGATTCAGCTCCGAAGTGTGAAGGTACTTTTACTTACATCATCGACTGTTGAACATTTGAAATGTTATGTTTTTGTAGAAATTCGATGCCCTGAGCCAATCTTAGCCGAACACAGCATCCTCTCTGTAACAGGAAACGACAGAATGTACGGAAGAACTTTGATTAGGACAGCCGAATCTACGAACGTTGGAGCTACGTCTTATAAAATCGGAGCTATAGTAAAATATAGGTGCGAACGTGGCTACAAAGTTATTGGTGAACCTCTCAGCACTTGCGAAGATACTGGTCGATGGAGCGGGGATGTTCCTCAATGTGTTTGTATGTGTTTGTACTTAAAAAACAATTAATTATAGTCATTAATTACAATTATTACGCAGATGTAGATTGCGGTTCTCCAGACAAACTAGAACGTGGCTCAGTTAGTCTCGTATCCAACGCTACGTACTACGGAACTCTCGCACTTTATTCATGTGATCCTAATTTTGAGCTCGACGGCATTTCGAGAAGACTTTGTTTAGACAACGGAACTTGGAGTTCGGATCCCCCTCTCTGTCAAGGTAACATAAATTAATAAGATACTTTCAGATATGGGTAACCTGAATATTGTTGCAGAAATTCAATGCAGAGATCCTGATGCAATTGAGGGTGTAACATTCCAAGTTAGTACGCACAGCGTCGGTGGCATCACGCATTATTCCTGTCCAAGAGGGCATATGATGCAAGGAAATTCCACCAGAGTTTGTCTTAAGAAAGGAGCCTGGAGTGGTCAAGCTCCTACGTGTATTCGTAAGTAAAAATCGAGAAGTATCTGTGCTTTTATTAATTATCAAATTTTTACAGCTATTGATTGTAAGCATCCAGGTAAAATCGAAAATGGCAGAGTAATTATCATGAACGGTACTACGTATAACAGTGCGGTTGAGTATCATTGTATACCACAGTATGAGCGTATCGGGCCGTATCTTCGTAAGTGTATGGATAATGGAGAATGGTCGGGCGAAGTACCACGTTGTGAGAGTAAGTCTGCTTTTTGTAATAATAACGGAATTATGATAGTATAAATTTGGGGTCGTCGAATGTGCATACCGCACAGGTGCAAATGGAAATTTCCACGAGCCTTCAAGGCTTAAGGCGGTATGATCCTGCTTTGATTTAATGCTTTCAAGTTGATAGAGGAAGAGTCAGTTTTATTCTACGAATGAAAAAGACCTTTGACCATAAAATATGAAAGTGAAAACGGAAAACCCCTTTCGCATAAAAAATAGGACACATTTTCGAAAAAGAACCAAAAAAACCCAAAATCTTCCAAACAAAATCAAATTAGAAATTGTATTTTTTAATAATTTTGCCACAAATTTGAGTCCATTTTTTTTTTATTTCAAAACACCGAACAAGAATTGAAATGTTGAAAATTCATTACGATTTTAGTTTTAAGCTTTCAATATAAAATATTAATTTTATGCAGAATTTTTCTTTCCCTACAAAATTTACTTTTTAAGGACTACTTCGTCCCGCCCCCACCAAAAGAAACTAAATAAAAAAGGGCAGCGAAATTTTCAATTTAGATATGCTCAAAAATCCAAACCAAAGGAAGACTCGCTGTTATTTCGGATATTTCTTTTTGAAATTAAATAGTTTCGAAAAAACTTTTTGTCGTTACAATAGTCAGTTAACCTACGAATTCTTAAATATTTATTCGTCATTTAAAGGCTTTCTCAACAAATTAACTTGCAGAATTTTTTTAAAACTTGAAAACCTCGAAGTTTCACAAAAACAAAATTTCAGATTGTGTTAAGAAGGAAATAAAATACTTAGTTTAACTTTTAATTTTCCTTTTAAGGCTATTTTGTTGAAAAGCCACTAGAAATCGTCAAACATTTAAAAACCAAAAGGTAGAGGAATTTGTCTGTTCTAAGTTCTAACAAGAACAATAATTAAACCTCACAGAATTTTTCTCAACAAAAAAAGTCTAGGCTTTTTGTATTTTCTTCTTCTATATTTGGATTGTCCACATTTCAAAAATCAAGAAAATTACTTATTTTTATTAAAAGCTTAAAAAAGATGTAAAGCTATTTTATTTCCCGAAAAATTAAACCAAAAAGAGCGGCGAAATTTTCAATTTAATGAAACTCAAAAATCCAAACGAACGCTCTGTTTGTTGTTGTTATTCGTCTATTAAATTCAATTATTTATCTCTTAATATATGAAACTGAAAACTTCGCTAATGTTCCAAAAATTCCCCCTCGCCCAAGCCAAATAGGAAAATGGACGTTTTTACAATTTTTGTTTTTTCTTTCTAAAAAGAAAGATCTAGATGAAACTTTAAAAATTTAACGGCAGCGATACTGATTCTAAACAAAAATAAACCAAGAAACTACAGATTTTTTTTAAACGTGAAAAACCCAGAACCTTGAAACAAATTCCGATTTTTAATTTAAGGCTGAAGAAAGAAGAACAAACTTAATTTTATCTTGCACATTTCTTTATCTAGGACTCTAGGAAGTGGGGATTTGAAAAAGCCTGAAAGGTTTTAATAATTTTTAAGACAACTTTTCTTTTAACTCTTCTTTCTTGTTCTTCTAGTTGTTGACATGCTACTCTACTTTAGCTGTTCTCATCAATTGTTTCCCCCAACACTTCTAACATCGTCTGACCATCTCTTTTGTGGTCTTCCCACTCTTTGTTTTGTTTCTCTGGGTTTTCATCTTTTTGTCTGGCAATGTGTCCTGTCCACTGCTATTTAAGACTCGAGATACGTTTCATACCATCTGTTATCCTTGCTCTTCTCCGGATTTTCTCATTTCGTATCTTGTCTTTTAATATAATTCCTAACATCTACATAGCTCTTTGAGCGACTCTCAGTTTTTCTGTCATATTTTTTGTTAATGCCAATGGGTAGTATTCTTGCCTAAAGTGCCGTTGGCTCGCTCGGAGGCTAGTCGCCGAACGGTTTGCCACGCCTCATTCGCGTTCGTGCTCAAGTGTGTGGGCACCTTTAAGTTGCCTCTAATTAAAATGGTGTTTAACGTAAAAATAAAACGATTTACATAGCTTAATGTAATTTTATATGTGTATGACAGAGATACACGATATTGCTATGGTAATTAACCGACTATTAATAATCTTCGTTATAGATTTATTGGCACATTTTCATCTCTAACGATGTAGCTGAGCCAAAAAAAATGTATAGTCAAGCAGCACTCAGCATAATAACCTTGCCTAACATCTTTCTCTAAAACACTATTTTTTCTGACTTAAAATACTCATCTATTTTTACTTTTAACGTAGCTTCTCGGTATATATCTTTGATGAGATTTGAATATCTCAAATCAATCCGAGCATCCTCCAAAGCTATCAAAGGCTTTGTGGTAGTCCATGAATGCCAGGGGGCTTTCCATTTTTCATTTTCTGTAAGGCATATTTGAGTTCTGTTGCATTCATTCTTCTTCTTTCTCTTATGGCCGAAGCCTAGGCTGATGGCCTGTTAATAGCTCATAAGTATGAGTACTGTGAGCCATCTTCGCATGTATGTTGGACAGGAGGACCTTGCCCATTGATAGAGGTGAAGAAATCACCCTCAGTGTTGCAAGGTTAATAGTTATAAAGGTGTTAGTATCATAACCGGACGCTATGTTTCCTTGTTGATCTTTAATTTTCACGATGCTTTGTTTGCCTCTCGTTAGTTTAGACTTCAATATTCTCATGTTTTTGTTGTTTTCGATGGTTTCGAGGATTTGTTTTGTTTTAAATGCTCTTAGGCCCCTTCTTATTTTCTTCTTTGCCCTTGAATTTATGGTTTTCTATTCTGGATCGTCTCTATTAGTTTTTCTTCTTCTTTTTTAATTAATTCTCTTGAATCTTCTTTCTGAGGAGAAGAAATTCATAACACGTTTCTTTAAACAAAAATTCCAATGAAAAATGACGATTTTGGAATTGATAAGTTTTAGAAGTAACTTCATTTTACGATTTTTAAGGACTAACAATGACCTTTCGTTTCTGCAAATACTTGAAAAAAAAACTGAAAGGTGACGAACTTCAACACACGTTCCTTTAAGCACAAAAAATAATTCACTGTTGAATTAAGAAATTTTTAAGGGTTCTAGTTTTTTAAGAATCAAAAAGTATTTTCATCCTGTTATGTTCTTCTAAATAAACATTTTAATTTTCCTTTAAGCAGTTTAATAAAAAATGCGAATTTTGAAATTACTAAATTCATTTCAAAAGCAAGCAAAAAAGATCTGCATAAAATTTTGATACGAATTTTTGAAAGGGTCGTACCGCCTTAAATCCTGTTAGGTAATAAAAATTTGAAATATTTTCAGTGGCCTTAGAAGAACCTCAAGATTCATCTAGTCTAGGAACAAGCATAGGAATTGGAGCCGGAGTTGTTTTGTTCCTCCTTATACTCTTAGGACTTATTTATTTAAAACTGTAAGTACAAATTATCAAAACTCGAAAAATTGCAGTTAAAACTAATTTTGTAATTTCAGTCGAAGGGCTACCCCTGTTAAGAATACAGAAAACGTAGAAGGTGCTGAACGAAAAGAAGATCGCAATGCAGCCGTTATGAGTTACGCAACATTAAGTGATAGAAATGGTTACATGCATTCGGGATTAACACCAAATTTCTACGAGAATATGCACGATGAAAACATGTACGATGCTCCGTATGAAGAAACAAGTAGGGATAGTGGTACTTACGAACCAGAACCAGTAGGGAGGGTAAACGGAAATAATGTTACCATAAATGGAGTTCATGTACGATAGTTATGAAATTACCGTTGAATACTTTTTAAGATGTAATTTATCTAGAACTGCCTTTTTTCTTTCGATATTTCAAATTCAAGTTAAAAACCGATTTAAATATTTCCTGAAAGTGTAAAATATGGAGAGCTGTTCTAGGATACTTTTTTAATGTTGACGAGAGCTGACCTTTATGTACTGTAATATTTGGGTATTAGAGTTAGGTCATTCCTAGTAGTTAACATTAATTATGCGATGTAAATAATTTTTAAGTAATTGTGTTGTGGCGTTACCTCATTAAATTATTTTAAAATGCTAAAAGTGAAAAGTTTAAAATTCAGTACAGAAACATAATTCTTGTTAACTATTCTGAATAGAAATATCGAGGGCTACTTTTAAGGAAAATTACGACGAGAAAATATTAATACTCTATTGAATACTCAATATTTAATAATTATTTTGGAGAATTGTAAAATGTGATTGTAAGAAGAGAACAAGATTAGGGAGGATTGGAACGAAACCAACTTTTAGTTAATTTTTTTATTATCACTCCACATAAACTTCATTCGACGTGATCTACAAAAAATTATTTAAAATATTATTTACATTTACCATTGTACATTGTTATATTTAGTGTAAATGTGTGATGTGTGCGTGTGGCGTAGATTAAGTTTTATAATCTACAAATATCACTGTAAATACTCGTGATTGTGTATCCAAAATGTAGAATATGTAAAATAATATATCTACCTTTTATTACAACTGCTTTTTTTTGATTATTAATCTTTTGCCTCCTGTTTGGCGAAGTGTAGACCAAGAACCTGCAAATTAATTTCAACAGCTTGTTTTACACATTTGTGAGCTATTCTATTACATAATCATAATAGATGCTACAACCAAAGAGCAGTATACATTTTACATTATTTTCAAAGTAAAAACTGTTCATGAAATCTAAATTTGCGTAGGAACTAAATAATAAAAAAATTTGCCATATGATGCGGACTTTAACGGTGACACTGTATATAGCTTACGCTGATGATCTAGTATTAATAGAGAATAACAAGGAAGATCTGATGAAAATAATAAAGAAAGTCGAAGAGAAGGGCTACATCAATGACAAAAGATCAAAGTATATGGTGATGAGTAGGTAGTAAGTGATTTAACACAACAGAAAACCAAAACCTAATAATCGAACTAAAAGGTGAAGAAGAGTGAAAAGATTTACATATCAGATAACAGACAACGGAAAAGAAGAGGACAACCTTCTGCGATGGATAACTTCATATCTTACTACAAGATCACAACTTGTGCCCAGCTATAGTGGCCCTTTTCTCTTTCTATCTTCCTCCACGCACAACGCGTGGTACCTAACTGTATCTTGTCTATTCCAGTCAGTCATACAAATTGTTTATTGTCGTCTATCAATTCACCAATATTACGATTAACCATCACTTTAAATAATTTTATAAGAAAAACAGGCCTCGGCATTTTTTCAGTCTCTTTGAATAAATTTGAAAACACAGTGAAATCACGTGCCTAATGTCATGTAATGTTTTAGTGCTACCTATTTGTTTACTTTACTATATGTTTATTGCTTATTGTTAGCCTTGTATGTTTTTTATGATTATTAATTTATGATGCTCACTTACTTTATTTTATTTTAAGTTTATTAAGGAAATTTGTAACTGGATTTTTTTCTGTAAATTTCCCGAAATGCTAAATAATTAAATAAATAAAGTACTTATGTTTATTATTTTGCTAGTTCATATTAAGGCTTTCTTTTATTAATAGCACATTATCAGCAGTTATTTGTATATTTAAAGGTCACAGATGCATGAATAAAGACCTTTTTCAGTTTTAAACAGTATATTCGGTGTTACAAAATTATTTTATAACATATCACACTTATCACAGTAACATTTTGTAATAGCACAAATATCTTACCATATATGGACTTACTGGGTGACCCACAATCACAAATTAATCTGTGTTAATAAACATGCTTCAAAAACATTAATATTTACATATAAAAATATACAAATTATACAATTTAAGCCCAAGTTAGGTAAAAGCTTGGAGTAAATTAATACCTATTTAATTTTCAAAAATATTAACTGCCAATTTAAGTAATTTTTAATATTTAAATTTGGCGGTCAACAAACCAAAGCCTCTGATTGGTCAATGGTTTATAGAACATCAAGGTGTGGTTGGCAATTGTTGATATTTTGTGAGTCACTTGTAACTGTCAAGTGAAAGTGTAACGTGTTGTTAATTCATTCCAATTTTTGTAGACTTTAGTATTATTCAGTAAGTACTTTTTATAGATTTTCATGTTCATCAGTCGAAAAACGCATTAGAACTGATTTTTAACAAGTACTTCCACGAAGAACCAGCATCGACCATTCTTTTTTTGTTTGGTCAACACCCAATTTTACTTGGTTAATTTGATACTTTCCTTGTGTGCTTTAATATTGTTGATGCACTTAAAAACTGTGTATTGTTACAGAAATGTCTTCCCGTAAAACCGTAAGCAGACGTGGCACCACCAAAAAGCGTGCCCAACGTGCAACTTCAAATGTGTTTGCTATGTTTGATCAGGCACAAATAGCCGAATTCAAAGAAGCTTTCAACATGATCGATCAGAATCATGATGGGTTTATTGATAAAGAAGACTTGCACGATATGCTAGCTTCGTTAGGTTAGTATTCTCCGCTTGTTTTCCCAGGCATTATTCTTAAATATACAGTCCGCTCCGGTGCGTTTGTGCCTTTCTTTGCTGTGGTTTACATAATGTGAAAAGTATGACTAACAAACTTTACCCCACAGGCAAAAACCCAGCCGATGATTATTTAGATTCGATGATGAACGAAGCACCTGGACCAATTAATTTCACAATGTTCTTGACCTTATTTGGTGAACGATTACAAGGTACCGACCCAGAAGACGTAATCAAAAATGCATTTGGTTGTTTTGACGAAGAAAATCTAGGTGTTATCAACGAGGAACGTCTTCGTGAGTTATTGACATCAATGGGCGATCGTTTCACTGATGATGAAGTTGATGAAATGTATCGTGAAGCCCCCATCAAAACTGGGCTGTTTGATTATGTGGAATTCACACGCATTTTGAAACATGGAGCTAAAGAAAAGGACGAACAGTAATGTCTTTATTTTTGAATTTCATATTTAATTATTCAGAGATTTCGTACTTTAAGTAATTAAACCAGTTAAAGTTTTAGGGGCATAGTAAAAAAATATATATGTGGTATAAAATTTTAGTATTTGATTTGTTAATCTTGAATAGGAAAGTGCATTTTTATATGAGAAATTTTTGTAAACATTTTGATAGATAGTAAAAAAGTATTTGATAGTAAGCTAGTTTTTCACTAACCTCAAATTCCCTATCTATGCTAAGAGACTAAGATCAATAAAATATTTGTGTAAATAAGTAAATTAGAGTGGAATTTACCGAAAGTTTATAATTAACTATTCAAAGAATAAGTTGTAGATTCACAGACAAGTCAACTAATTCATTGTTCAGTGGTAATATATCGAATTTGTAGGTCCAAATATGAAGCGAAAGAGTCTACCGACTATAATGAAACTACAGAAACTATCATTGGAAGATTAGGAAAGTGATAACTATAAGTATTTTAAAATGATGTAAGTACCTATGTAATAAAAAAAATACATACTGTGATATTGTTTTATTAGGTATGTATCTTTATGCAAGTTTTGAATCATTGGAAAATGTTCATGTAACCTTCAGTAATTTATTAAAATCGGAATGTGTTTGTTGATTTGAGTCAGCACTTAAGATAGATTAAAGGTATAACAAGCTACGAAAACTGCGCTGTGTGACATTTGCAAGCACCTGTGCCAACACCATTCTTTCCTATATAAGTGTGGAAGAGTAAGTCGTTCAAGGCTTCTATGAAGATATGGTCTTGGAGAATCCAGGTTATCAGCCTAAACCTCCAAAGTCTGATAGTAGGGCTGCTACCTTCTGCCTGAGACTGCCATTTGTGCAAAAGAATTTCCTCCCTTGTAGATGTTAGGGTTATTCTGCCAAGAACCTCGTTTGATATGACAGGGTTCACCTGTCCACCACAAGAAGGCGAGGTTGGCGTTTAAGAAGGAGAGACTGTTCGTTGCACCTCACTTCCCTTTCTGTAAATCTCAATGTAATGAAATTTTTCAAAAATGTATGTTAGTTAATTGTAAATTTATCTTTGTAATAAAAGCCTTCTGAAAATCTGAAACTGAAGAGAATTTTCCAGTTATTATTTTCAAAAGTTCAACCATTAAAAGATTAAATTACCTATGCTAAAATAATAAAACGAATAATTAACGATAAACGATGAATATTTGTGTAAATCTTAATATAATAAAACTTTTCTAAAATGTCCATTAATTCAAAACTTATCTTTATAACAAACGCCTTATGAAACCGAAGTTGTAGTTATTATTTTCGAAAGTTCAACCACTAAATTAAATTATGTTGAAATAACAAACACAATGAACGATTAACGACAACATTCATTGTAATAGAAGTATTATTTAACAATAAGTGACTTAGTTTTTTCAAATCGATTTGTTTTATAGTAGGTACAGTTGTGGACAGAAAAAAATAGGACAGTGTTTTTTTTCTAGTTTAAAATGGCCCCTGTGTTGTAATTTGATTGCAAGTCAATGTGACAAATTAATGTCATAATTATAATAAAAGCCAAAATCAAGTTACTAAATTTTATAGGATAAAGTTTACTTGATTTTTCGACTTGTCCTATTTTTTTCTGTCCACAACTGTACCTATATGTATGTAGGTAGGTAGGTATGTTCACCCAGAAAAAGTTTAATCCGTTTGGGGCCTACCTGGTTTCGCTGAAATCGATTTAAAGCAAACGTTACAAATATACAAATCACAAACAAATAAGTAAATACTATGGGCATACAGTTATAAAGCCCAAAAAATGTTGATGAAAATTCCTTAAATTTAGTTGTTGCTGCCATCTATCGCCTGTTATCCGAAATTCATAGCGAATTGCTGCACCAGCAATCCTTATAGGAAACTGTAATGTTGACATTTGGGACGCGTAGCAAGCACCACTAATTACATGAGTCGCCGTGCCGGTTGTTTACATTAGTTGATAAACATATGATTCAAACGTCAAATTACACGTGCTTTTTATGATTATAAACAAGTGGCAAAGTGCCGGCAAAGGGAGGGCAATTATGAATAAAATCAAGTTAGATATGATATAGTAATTTGTAAAAATGTGGCGTCCGTTTAAATGAGATCAACAAGTGGCGGGCGCCGCGACGACAGCGCCGCTATTTTCGACGTTGGCCGCGCCACGACGCGTCCCTCCACCTGTTTTCGTTGCTTGCATTCCTTCACAACGACGGTTCTTTGACCGACGACTTCCTAATAAATAACCACAAAATCTGTTTCATTTTGCAATAATTCGATATTCTGTTTTTGTATTTTTGTGTGTGTATTTATGTTTTTACTTGTTTTACGTTTATAAGGTGAGCTTTTATTGTTTTTTATTTGATTTTTTATTTACTTGAATGACGTATGAGGTGCTGTTGACTTAGGGGTCAATAGGCGCCACAGACGCCTGTATGTCGTAGGTTATATTACATTTTAAATGTTAATTTATCACGTGGTTTCGGCTATAGTAACAAACCTAGCCTGTAGAGCTTCTACAAGTTACACCTGATGAATGCGGGGGAAGGACATAATTTCGAACCGAAAAATGTGGGGTTAGGAATGACCCAAGAAAAGCACACCCTCATTCCAAGACGCTTATGTCATGTCACACTATTACACTGTTTACAATTACAAATTTTATTGCAAAATCGTCCTGTTATTACAGTCTTAATACCCAATTATTTCATTACATTAGTACATTATTTAACTAAACTCGTATCAGCATGAATGGGACAAAAAGGACTCTTTAAATAGTAACCTAACCAACCATTAATTTTCATAAATATTTTTACGTTTTTTTTTTATTTCAGTTCAGTTGAAGGTGCTCCGACAACGCCCAAAATTTTTATATTTCACCCCTCTTGTGTCGGGCCTTAAATGTAAGTTCTGTTTATTTATTTACAAATTGAGTTGGTGGGATTTATTACATTTATTTTTGAACTACACTTTAGTTCGTATACGAATTGATCTCTGTAAATCAGCGCCCGCCCTGACCCGTTTTACTTTAAGCGCCGTTATGCAGATGGCATAACCTGATTAATTTTGTATTTTTCTCACCTGCCCCACAACAAGTGTCCACAATAATACACATGAATACAGAGGGTGTGTTTACATTGTTGGTTTTGAATTTCAGAATTTTCTAAAATAACTAATTAAACAGGCAGTCAATGCAGTAATTAGGATTGTTGCTGCTTCGTACATTTCCTCGTTGGAAGTTTCATGATATCATGATTTGATATGCGAATAAACATTTGTAGGTAATATAATAATAAAACATAGTAGTGGTAGGAACACCATGCTGTCTATAAATTTCTTACCAAGACACCAAGAGTAATAGAAAATATTAAATATTAAAATAGCTTTTAGGCTCAAAGATTCCTTACAAATAAATAATCATCGGTGCAATTTCACTTTGCTTTATTGTGATGCTTCGTTTATGGTTTTCGTTACCACCCTTGATATAAAGAAAGGGTTTCAATAAACCTCTTCCTTTTTTTTTTTAAATTAATCTTGTTGAATAGTACAAAGCAGTTTAGTCTACAGTCATGACTGTATTATATTAGGCTTCACTTTTGGACCCCCAGCTTGGTATCGTATCCCATTCTGTGTAAGAAAATGATCAAAAAATGTATTTGGCAGCAAAGGGATAAGTATATAATCATTATAATCACATCAGTGACAACGCTTAGCTTGTTCAAAATTATAATTTAAGGTTTGAATATACTTAAGACACTTTGACAAATCCTCAAGCAAAGTAAGCATTTAGTCTACATTTGAGACATTCAGAGGTGCTTAATATTATATACATACAAGCAAAACTTTGAGAAATACAAGGTACTTACTTTTCAGAATTATTCGTACAATGTATTCAGAGATATTGTCAAAATAAATCATAATGTAATACCTTTTAATGGTTTAGTAAAGTACAAGTTATTTTTATACATCATTGAGTTAACTAGAAACGCAAATGTTTCGTTTATAAAGCACTTTATCAACTGTATGTATTTTTATTAATATAATAATTTATCTCTTCACCTAAGTATGTTTGAGTAAAAGAGTTCCATTTGAAAGATTTGTAGATCTTGCTTTCTGTTTTCTTATAATTGTATTTTTATTTATTGATTCTTGCTTACTTCTTAATTTTTCGGCTGATACTTCTTTTTTATGTTTTACAGCAATTATTTAAATTGTTTTAAGTGCAAAAACCTGATCGAATATTGAAATGTATTTAAGTATTGCAAAATCCTAGCAGTTATGCAGTTATATGGCACTTAAATTTGATAGATAAAATTTTGTTTTTATTTATTAATTCGAAAATTTATGCTAAAGATTTATTTGTCTAAAAGCGTGATAAAAGAGTAAATGCAAGAATTATGTTTATATATTTTTGAACTATTCGATTTCACGCATTATTCATAAAAGATTTTTTGCACTACTATTAGTAATTTCCATATTAAAATCTTCTTTGTTAACCCTCCGTCGTCCATCCTTGGACATAGCCCCCCCCCCCCTATTCATGCCAACCTTTACGAATTTGAGCAGTTCTGATCCGTCCGAAGCCAGCCACCTTTTTCAGGTCGTCACCCCATCTCATTTGACTTCTTTTACCCAGATATGGTCTCCACTGTTGGAGTACTGCGTTCCATCTTTCATCACCTTGTCTTGCGTTATGGCCCGCAAAGCTCCACGTTAGTCATGCGACGTAATTAGCCACGCACTTTAACTTCGTTTTTTGTCGAATCCAATCGTCCCGACTTTTCCTGTTTCATGCCCCAACATGGATCTCTGCATTGCTCTCTGCGTTTTGATGAGTCTGTCCATATTTGCTTTTGTGAGAGTCCATGTTTGGGAGGCATAGGTTAACACTGGTAGCACACACACTGTTTTTAAATATTGTGGCAGTTTATTATTTTTAAAGATGTATTTTGTATCTACGAGATGTAACATAGAGGAATAGATATCTGAGTAGGTAAAGATAGTAAAGTAAAAATATATAAAACAATAGTTCGACCGATTCTTACGTATGCAGCCGAAACAAGATCTGCTTTTAAGAACAACAGAAATGAACGTGCTAGAACGATCACCGGGAAAACACGACTGGACAGAGTGATATATCAGATTATAAGAGAGGAGTGCCAGATAAATGATATAGTGAAGTTCACCAAACAGGAGAAAATTCTGGAATGAACACATAGATCGCACGAACAACGAAAGAATTATCAAAATAGTAAGAGACTGGAAACCATAAGGCAAACGCGATCCGGGAAGACCATTGAAAAGGTAGGCGTCCACAGAATTCACACGGTGAACGTGAGAAGAAAAACAGGCGAATATGCCTACTTTAAAAGAAGAAGAAGTATTTTAATTTTCCAAAACTTGTCTACGCTAGCCTAGTTTTTCTCATATTAAAATATTGCTGGAAATTTACTGCCCATTATATTTACACTGTTGTTTCGTTTTTATGTTTCAGAGAAACCGTAACTTAATTGGTTTATTACTCAGCTTTACAGCTGGGTTTATTTATCTTCTTCATCTTCTATCTTTATTTTGGGCATGTATGATTGTTTTATTCCAGATTATTTGTTATAAGGAGTCTCTCCATCACTTTTGGGGTTTTCCTACGCTCCTTCTTCCTCGAGGAGATTTGTCGAGTGCTATTCTGACTACCCTTTCCATGTTGAATCTGGATACGTGTTGATCCCATTCTCTTCTTCGAAGTTGTATCCATTGGTTGATGAATCGAATTCCACAGGCTTGGCTCTCGGCCCCTTTGTGTTTTATTCACAATTTTCCTTGGTGTTCATTTCGGCAGTTTCTATCATTTGGTTTATTCGTGAAGTGTCACATGTTGTCTCGGCTGTTTACAGTAATTTTATATATTCTAGTCTTGGTTTCTCTGTTTAGGTATTTAAGTATTTCTCCATGTTGTGTCATTTAATGCTCCTAATAGAATGCATCCCTCGGATTCCAGCTTACATCATGTTGGTGTCTTATCAACTCTCATGCATTTTGTTTTTTGTGTAGATAAGTAGATATTTTCATGTTGTATATTTTACGCGTTTCTGTTGTTCTTAAAAATAATCTGTGGAGGTCCTCTTCACTTTATGTTAGAAGCACAGCATCAATGATTCTGATTTCATCTTGTTCCATTTTATATCCAGTCAGGGTTGTTGTCGATTTTATAACTTCGCCCATAATTAATTTAAACAGTTATCGTATTCCGCATTGTATTGGTATGGGTCCTAAGTATGGTTTGTTTACTTTAATCTGAGCGCCATTATCTGTATACATATATGTTTTCAGTAAGATTTATTAAGTTTACTAATATTTCGCTAATCCGTAGAAGTCGAACTATGTATGTCAGTAAGTAAAATACACACACAAGTATGCTGTTCAGTTAAATTCTATGGACTTTTCTGCTATTTGGCGGATTGTAAAAATAGCGTCGATACAGGACCTTCTCTTTCTAATGTTGTTCGTCTCGTAATTTTATCATTTCATTTAGTTTATTAGTTATTATATTATTTTTGTTATTAATTTGAGGGTTGTATCCAGTAATGCGTCCGTTTTTCCTTGTTTGTAAATATTGGTATGATTATTCTCATTCATCAGTCGTCTGGGATTTTTTAGTACTGCATCATTTTCTCCATTAGTTTTATTATTCCTCGAAATAAACAGTCTTCTCTCTTCTCCGTACTTTATAACATCTCATTATTTATTTATTTTTTTCGGGGGATTTTCTGTTTTTTTAAATCTATAATAGCTCGCGGTGTCTCTAAATACTGAGCTATATTTTTGGTTTGGCTTTTAAATAGGTTTTAAATAATTGGCCCATTTTTGGTACTTAAAAATTTTGCTTAATATTATATTGAACCAAGGTTTTGAGAAATGCAAAGCAGGATATTTAATTTTCGGAATTATTTTTACAATAGTTTAGTAAAGAACAAGTTATTTTTACACACTACACTATTGATATTTGGCTTCTTATTTTGTTAAAGACTTGGCATGGTTTTCTTCTTTTTGGTGGGTCTAGTCTTATCACCTGAGTGCTTGGTTTTCTATGTTTCTTCTTCGCCTTTTCCAAGATTATATTATGTTGTTCTGTTGTTCACCTAACCTTTCCATGTTATGTATAGGCTTGATTTCATTCAAAAATACCAATTTTGTCTTTTTTTCTGGCTGTGGCCAAACCTCACCTCTCAAGGTACATCAATATCTCACTAATATCGCCTTCTTTTCTTCTTCTTCTTCTTCTTCTTCTTCTGCACGTCTTGGATGAAACATACGTTACGTTATTACATCTGTTCTTTCCATCTTTTTCTTTGTCTTCCTGCTTTTCTTCTACCTTTCAGTTTGTATTCATAATAATTTTTGGGAAGTGGTTCTCTATCCATTCTTTGAAGATATTTTCTTGAAACTATAATAAAAGTTATCTCCGGTGCCTAACATAAAATAGCTTATATTTTCAAAACGAGTCGTTGTAGGACCATGGTGACATGCTGCCCACTCTCACTATTTGTAAGCCTTTTTTAACACCCTGCATAGATACGTTCAATGTCATGTTTGAAATTGACCCATAACTGAAGTGTTTCAAGTAAATATAAAACGGTATAGTTTTATGGAACTTTATATGTATGTCAAAACACAATTTTAAATTTAAACATGTGGTAAGAACACTGAACAGTGTTTTTATTTACAATATTTCGACTAATAATCATAACTGACTTCTTTTGTTGTTATTTTAAGTCATACTAGAGTTTTCGGTAGTTACTCCTGCTTGGAAGTATTTTCCATTATTTCCAAATTGGAGTTGAAAACTGAAATAATCAAAATATTCTTGTGCAGTTTTTGGGCAAATGTTACCTCCTCTCTTTCGTTTTCTTTTCTCTTTATTCCGGTGTATTTTCTTTCTTTTAATAAAATTCATTATAATTCTACAACAGTCCCATTGTGATATTAAATTTCGGGCTCGCTTTAATTTAATTTTTAAAATGTACCCAACTTTTCAGGCGTTTTAGGAAGATAAACGAATAATATAAACGTTAAACTGGACCCAGACAAATCTCACCTCCTTTCGTTCCCTGAAAAACCTTTTCTTTATTCCAGTTTATTTTCTTTTCTTTTAACAAAACTTCTTGTAAGTACATAGCAGCTTTTATTCAGTATTAAATTTTTAATTAAGTCTCGAATTTATATTATTTGCGAATTATTTTCTTTGGTTTTCTGTATTGTAGTATTAGACGTTTCAGGAAATTTTAGTTGACAAAATTTTCAGTGTTACAATCACTCAACTATAGATAAACTAATATAAATGTAAATTTATATTAGTTTATTTGAAAACTGTCAACTAAACCTCTTGAAACGGCTGAAGACTTGCATTTATTAATAATCATATTAATAGTGAAATAATAAAAATATCTTTCATCACTTCCTTTATTTTGTTATTCCTTTTTATAATAATTTCACAACACTTTTAATAATCCAAAATTAAATGTTTAGTTCGTTTTAAGTTTTTTTATTTTATTTTTTAATTATTCTCCAATTAAATTCCTTCATTTGTGAATTATTTTCTTTGGTTTTCTCGGAGTTAAGGTTAACAAGGAACACACGTGTTTCATTTTTAAATAACTAAGTAATACTTTATCAACTGTGATGCTTTTTTATTAATATATTTTGTCGCTACCTAAGCATGTTGTAATAAAAAAGTTCAACTTGAAAGAAGTCGTAACGATTTGTAGATCTTTGTTTTCCTATAATCCTTAACTGCATTTCTGTCTATTGGTTCGTGCTTACTTCTCGAGTTTACCAGCTGATACTTCTTTCTTTATTCTTTATGTTTTTTGGCCAATGATTTAAATTGTTTTAAGTGCTAATAAACCTGATCGAATAATTTTAAGGCTATCTATTTCAGTATTGCAAAATCTTAGCAGTTGTATGGCACTAAAATTTAATAAATACAAAAGTATTCAAAAATGTGTAATTTGTCGCTCGTTAAAAGAACAACTAAAAAATGTGATAAAAAGTAAATGCAAGAATTATGTTTATATATTTTTGAACCTCATGCGTTATTCATAAAAGATTTTCTTGCATTATTACTAATTTCCATATTAAGATTTTGTTGAAAATTTACTGCTCATTATATTTACGCCTTTGTTTTGTCTTTTAAGTGCCAGAGAAACCGTAAATTATTGGTTTATTAGTCAGTTTTACAGCTGGGTTTATTTATAATGATTATAATTAAATATGCTGCAATTTTATTGAATTGTAAATAATTAAGTAATAACTTTACTGTGCTTCAATGTTTGTCCGTTTTTTATATGCAACATTTATTTATTCTCTGTAAATTAAATCAATACGTTTTGAATTTTTTTTTAATTTTCATATTTTAATGAAAATCAGCCCTAAATAGTGAAGACAATAAAGTACTTTTATAGCCTATTACATATCATTAATCAGCATTTCCAAGTTAGTTAATGCTTTTATCTAAATTATGTGAATTTGAAAGCAGTACTGATAAAAGCAAACCTTATTTATTGTGATGATTATAATATAAAACTGTCGAAAACACTCTTTGTCTTAGATATATTTTACAGTTAGGTAAATAATTGTAGCGTTACATAATTGCCGTGGAAGATTAACTAGTTAGAAAACCATGCTCAGGTTTTAAAATTTTTTAACTTTAGCCTCCTTTGATAATTTGTAATTTGAGTGTATTTAATTTTTTAATTTCAAAGCCTTTATGATTTATTTTTGGCAATAATTGCTTTGTAAGATCATTCGGAAAGTTATTTAAAAACACTGCTCAGGTTTGTTTATTGTTTATTGAAGAAACAAAATTAAATGCAGCACTCAAAATTCCCAAAGGCTGGTTCAACTGTTTGAATTGTAATGTAGCCTCATTTGTTAATTTTGGTGTATTTAACAGTTCAAAGCCTTTGTGATTTATGTTTACCAACCAATTGTATTTTTCTGAAGTTAATAGGCGGTCAATTAATGCAACAAGAAACGAATCAAAAGATTAACTATTGCAAGTAAATCTTGCTGAACTTAGCGCGTTTTCCTAAACCTTGCTGAGGATAGTTCTAACGAAAGTGCACAGATGGCACTGTGTGCCTTGAAATCTCCCAAATAAAAATTAAGAATAAACAGAGTCGAATTTTCGCAGTCACATTATGAATTTGAAGGTTTTGATGTTTTAGTTAGAAACATTGTCAGGTTAACCCTTTCATGCGCCAGTTTGAGAACAATCAATTCTTGATGTATCTTATTAAAGCGGTCAATTTGCATTTTTAAATTAATTAATCGCTGCTTTATTTTATTTTTACCTTTTACTTATCTTACGAATATTTCAAAGTGTTTATACTTTGCCAAATAATAATTTGTATAAATTTGGTAGGAAAAGGGCGTTGAACAATTAACCTAAAAACACAGTTAAGTTTAGCTAAAAGTTTTAATTTAGGCGAAGGGTATTTATTGTATAGAATGTATAGAAAAGTGATTTTTAGAATTTTGAATATTTCACGATAGAATTTTTCAGATTTGCATCTGATTTATTGATTTACTGATTTAGGATGAACTAAGCTATACATTCACCCTTTAATGTAACTGCGCATAAAAATTCACCGTCGAAAAAAGGGTACTAAAAATTTATACGAAATCCTTGTCGGAAAAGGTACAATTATTGATTGTTTAAACTTTAAAAAGGAATCAGGAATGTATTGCTTTTATAAATACATAAAAGTTTTAGTTCCGATAGAACAGCAACGGCAGTCCCCACCTAAACTAATTCCGAAGACTTAATTAGGGGGGGGTTTGGAAGCTTTAACGAAATCCTCTACAAAGGATTTTTAAGTAGGAAAATTCCGTATTTTTTTTTATCACAATTTCAAATAAAATTGCATATTGTTTTGATATGCATAAATCGCGTGTGTTTGAAACAATAAAAGCTATCAGCCAATGGGCACTGTCCGCCCGAATATAAATTAGGGTGGCTAAAATAAATAAAGGGGAGTTGAGATCAATAATTTACAACTGTGTAGAGTTTCATATTTGTCTCGCATGTATTGAAATTACGGGTCCGCATTTTTACAAGCGAAAAATTCTCAGGAGGTTTCGTTTCATATAAATTTTCTATGATGCAATTAAATTGCCTTTCGGGTATTTTTCGTTTTTTTTTTATTTGCCGTATTTTTGTTTAGTCTCCCAATATATGACCGAATATGTGCTGTAATAATTGTATTACAAGGAGCGCGCGCTCCTTTTAAAAGTGTCTATACTTTATAAGAGTGGCTTTTAAAACTTCGCATGTGCATCAGTTTACGATTATTTTATCTACATAACACCATGGTATGCGAAGCCCTAGCATCAGTTATTACAAAAATAAATCAATAAACATAAGAAATAACGACATGATATCAAGACATTAAGATCCCAGTCGAGCCAGATTACATCCGAACATCGTGATGTTCACTGATGATGCCTTTTATTATAAAGTTCACTCTACACAGCTAAAATTCACCAGCTTTAGCACATGTCGCACGTCAAAAATCCAATGCCTACTTAACAAGTGCAACTAGTGTCCTATTCTTTAAATCTTCTTTATCCCTTTTGTATCCTTCCCTGAAATTTCGCAGTTAATCTACTAAGCATAAAACAAAAATCTAAGTTAATGAAAGCACAGATGCTTTTACAACAGCAAAGAGCTTCAAATTTAGAATGCCCGTAAGTGTGAAACGAACACGTTTTGTTAGGTGTGTACTCCCTGTAATTTTCATAATCACATGTGATCGTGGAAGTGTGAACTCCATCCATGATAGAGAGGTTGGTTATTATCGATTTCAAATCATACACTATGCTACTGTAACTATTTGTAAGTAGTATTTGACTGTCTATTTATTAGATGTGGGAAGACCTTAGATATTCAATCAGTTGCCAGGCAGCTAAGGAAATAAAGCAAATGCAGTTTTAGAAAAATAAGACGTTAAATTGTAAAATTTTCTGGGGCCAATTGTGGGGTGAAAACTTGAAAACCTTTGAATTTTCTTAAGAGCAGATCATTGTTATTAAAGGATCGCTTTAATTAAAATTTTATAAATGCATATTTTTATGTTTTGCCAAAAGACATCCGCATTGACCTTATTTGAATTTTTGCTTGCATTTTTAACAATTTCGATGCAAACATTTTTAGTGTAGGTATTTCAACGAATGCTATACATAGAAAAATTCATTATTAAAAATTTAATTTGTAAAAACACTTAGGTTGAAAAATAAGGTCAACTTTGGATTTACCAATCTCTTGTTACGAAACTAAAAGTAAATGGCAAACCAAGATTTTTACCCCCCAAAAATACTTATATATTTCGTTTTCAGTTGTATGAAATTGTCAGATTTTTTTAAATTTTAAGGCAGCGTCTGCTAAGGCCACGTGGTTATTTTAATTAACAGAATTCAAACCTAGACGGTTTGTAGAAACCTTGCACGCCACAAACGAGATTTGAACCCTGTGTGAGCTGGCCACGAAGCATACTTTCAATCCCCTTGACAGATTTATTAGGAGGAAATTTTGTGGGAGTTTGACGGTTTTAGAAACTAAACAAATGTCGATATTTTTGTTTTAACGCTAACAAAGTTCTTACGATCGAAGTATTTTAGACATAAATCTTCATGAAAATGACTGAAAAATATTAAAAGGCAAACCCTTTTTTATAAACGAATTTTTAGACTAATTTATCATCATTATCATCGTTATCAATTGACATGGAGCAGATTCCCGTGGATCAATCCTGCGAAGGATTTTTTTTTAATGATGGGTGGGGATTGGGAGCACTGCATAACGTTCACATGCCTGTGTCTTATGCTAATTTAGTCTAATCATTATTATTACAATATTTTTATTGTTATTATTATTATTATTATTATTATATTTGTTTCTTCGCTGTTCTCGTGCATTATCTTTCGATATTTATATTTTCTTCCTCTACTTCCATTTTCCTCGTTATCTGATTCTTCTTTTGAGTCATATATGGGGTTTATTTCCCTCTTCATCGTAATTTTGTTTCTTGCTAATTCTTCCCAAATTTAGTTTAAAAAATAGCTTAACGAGTAAATGAAAATAAGAATCAAATATTTTCTGAACAGATAATTATAAAAGGCCCTCAAACCTGAAGAAACTAAAACACTTTAAGATTGGAGGGAAACATTGATTGGCCTTTCTTATAATGTGACACCGCCTGTTTCTGTATTCTGCTTTTAAAGATAACTTCACAAATACGTCTTTAATGATTCCTTATTACAATAATTTTAAAATATTCAGAAAATTCTCCAGTTGACCTTAAGAAAGAAATTAAATTTTTTTGCATCTCAAAATATGTTGGCACCTCTTCTTGGGAGTGGTCAATCCTCTCTCCATATGCCTGTGGTGTGCGTGTCAAGTAGCCTACAGACATAGGGGACTTACAGCGTTACTTGGGCTTCGAACCACAGAAGTGCTTGCACTTCTACTCCAGAGAGGACATATTAGGCGGAATACACTTCGGTGGCTTGTCATTGCCTTCCGAGGGAAGCGGTCGGGTGTTCTCAGCATATGTGGCCCTGGCACGCTGAAACAACTGAGCCACGACCGCCTTATTTATCACTTAAGGATTCCTTATTAGCGTAGTTTTAAAATATTTAATGTAATGTTTTGGTTGTTCCTAAAAACTTTTTTAAATACTTTTTTCTCCCTTATCCTTATGCTCTTTCATAGCTTTCTATCACGTTAAACAGCCTACTTGTGTCTTATCTTGTTTCTCAATTGCCCCTACTCTCCAACTGTGGGAGAGAGGTGCAAAAATAAATAGAAAATTTGAGAAATATGTTGAATATGTTGGCACCCAAAATGAAGGAAATTTGTCACTAATTTTTCGTCTTGTTTTCAGCTTCAGAAGTGGCTCGATTAAAAGGTTTCTCCTCTAATCAAATTTTAATAAATTTAATGCGAATTTTCAGTAAATACTTTCATCAATATAAAAACAGGAATTGAACAAATAAATTTAAGGAAAATAATTAATAATATAATTTCTTTATAACAAATTTCAGCCCAGTCAATTTAATTTAAAGGATTTGGAGCGGATACGTTTAACTTCCAGATAAGTTCCTTAGTAACCTACTGTTTTCATAGTAAAACTTTTTAGGAGACAACCTTTAAGATTTGACTTTGAGTATTTGAAGTCCAGTCCAAGGTCGTCTCTAAATAATTCTAAATAATTTTAGATAGAAAACCAAAGTAATACTGAATGCTAGGACGTTTAACTGTTTGGAAATTATTTGTTATGAAGCGAAAGTGCAGCATTTTCCTGTTGCTTTATTATAAATTAATGGTATTTTTGCATTTTAAAGAGCTTTTAATTTTTTTGAGGCTGAATATTTAAAATTTCTGTTAATATTTGTTTTTCTGTTTAAGTAGCGCGCAAATTAAATTAATGCATTCATCCGAATTAAATTATTCTACAAGTTGAATGTGCATTAAATAATTAAAACCCTTTTTGTGTTGCTATTAACTGTAATTGAAGTTATTTATTAATTCAAAGAATGAATTTCCTGGATATATTAAATTATGTAATATAAAACATTTGCTCGGAATCAGTTTTAGAAATGCATTTACGATTGAATTCGTACTACGACGTTTTGCACGGTGTAGAACTTACTTTGCATTGTATCCGTCTCCGGAGTTGCTAATATATTTTAGATGAATGCAGTATATTTTTATGTCCCGAACCGAATCTAAGTAAACTTTTTCCGCTGTACATTTATATTCAAGAACCTCATTTTGCTGCGTTTATATTTAATAGTATTCGTCGTATATATTTACAGCGTACACTTCTGTGATATAAATAACTGAGCATGTATATTGTCCTTTATAGAATAGGCCGACGTGGGACATTGCGACTAACGCAGCCCCCCTTTAAGGGCGACTCTTTCCACCGCTTTCGAACATAAAAGTTATGGTACAGTTTAAAATTGTAAATGTATCTTTCTTAGTGGAAACTGGATAGGCTGTTTTATATCTTATGTGTAAATATTTTCTCTTTATAGAGTTCTAGTAATGTTGTTTCCTTCACAACTTTGTATTTCCCAAACTAGGAAAATTGCCTGAACTCGTAACCATCATTTTTTCCCTCTGTTCCATCGTAAAATTTGTTACTTCGATACCGAATTCATGGATTTATTTATTTATTTCCCCTAATTGTAAAACCTTACAACCTTACGACTACTTTTAATACTACCAGGGCGCTCGCATTAAAGTTCTTCAGCTATGTTTTTTTTTGTGCTTAGGGAAACCAGGATTCAGTTATAAACAGGGCCGGATAATTCATTAGGCTCCATAGGTTAGACCCTTAGAATCTTGGAGCTCTTGTATGCTTGTATTTGATACTTGCGTTTTAACGAAAAAAAAATGTTCATAATTTTCCGTAAAATGCTTAAGTTACTATGAAAAGTGATATCTTGTTTTTCAATTAAAGATAACGAAAACCCTTATTTGAGCTCAGATTGAGGTTTAAATTATAGTACAAACTCAAAATTGAAACACCGAGATTAACATTGAGCAAATAAATCTAACTAAAATCAGTCCGGTAGGTCCATAGGTGCTTGCGTCTTGTTAGCCTGTGGGTTGTGTTGCTGTTGTCCAACGGATTTACAGCGAGGGTGTTTGTGTGATTTTCGGGCTGTAAGAGGTACTTCTCATTTCTCATTCACGCTTCACTATTTCTTTCACTGATTTCACTTGAAGGTCGCGATGAATGACTTCGTTTCGCACATATCATGGTGCCTCTGTTATTGCCCTTAAGGTTTTTGTGACTAAAACCTTAGTAGTATTTCCAGGTTGGAGTTACTTGTAATTACCCATAGTTGTAACCCATATATACGAGGGCAGGCTGATAAGTCATGTGAATCACTACTTTGCAAAAATTTTAGAAAAATAATTATATAGCATATACATCAAGTCATCCTTAAACAGTATGTTTGCAAAATTTTATCACTCAATTGTTTTTATTAATGGTGGAATTGTCAGTCGAAGTACATCATGTCGGGTGAATTTGAAAATTCTGCGAAAATCGAGCGACGTGCTGTAATTAAATACCTCGTAAAAAAAAGGTTTAAACGCCACCGAGATTAAAAATGATATGCAAGAAGTTTTAGGAGAGTCCGCTTCATGCTATCGAGTTATTGCTTTTTGGTCATCTCAGTTCAAAAGAGGTCAGGAGTCTATTGAAGTTGATTCTCGCCCTGGAAGGCCTGTGTCGTGCACTACTGATTAAAATGTTAAAAACTATTTACCGTCGAAAACTACAATAACAGGCCAATATTATGCCAACTTGATGGCAAAATTAAGGAATGCTATTAAAGAGAAGCGGCGTGGTAAACTTCGAAATGGTGTGTTGCTGTTGCACGATAATGCACCTACCCACACCAGCAAACTTGCCAAGCTAGCCAGTCGAGACTCTGGATTCGAGGAAATTGACCATCCTCCCTATAGTCCAGACATGGCCCCATCTGATTATTATCCCTTCCCAAAATTGAAAAATCACCTACGGGTAATGAAGTTTCTGGGCGATGAAATGCTCAAGATGGCTACAGAGGTGTATTTTGCAGAGCAAGAAAAAGAATTTTTTTACAAGGGTTATACTTATTATTGAAAAGATGTAATAAATGTATTGAAGTTGAAGAGGATTACATTGAAAAATAAAACTGTCAATTTGGTTTCTACTTGTTTTCTTTATACCAATTCACATGACTTATCAGCCTGCCCTCGTATGTCCATATTGGCTTTAATATGGTTTTGTATACTAAAACCTTGTTGCTCAGGGTGAGTTTAGATATTCGTCCTAGTAGCTAACTTAACTTTGAGAACTTTAAGCCCAGTTGCCTACGTTTATTGAGGATATGCTTTTTCCAAGTTAACCAACGATCGAGGTGCATACCAAGGTATCTAACGCCTTCTGCTTGCGGGAGTGGTGTATCGTTACTGGCGGAATGTGAAACTGACATATGTGGACATCCCAATCCTGAACATGTTTGAGAGAAATTTTCAGATTTCTGAACGCAGTGTCTGGGTTGTCGTGAGTTGCTAAAATTGCAGTATCATCCGCGAACGTAACTAAATATGGTCGTATGGTTAGCAATGGGTATATTGTCCGTAAAGAGCATGTAGAGAAATAGCCCCAATAGGTTTCCCCGCGGTACTCCAGACTTTATGGGGTGTAGGTCTGTTAGTGCATCTTGTTATTTCACTTGGAAACGTTTTATATTCTTAATACCTATAATATAATAAAGTTATGGCAGATTTAACTGAAGAAATTGTCTTATCTTTTCTATGTAAAAAATATATTGCTTAAATGTCGCTAAAGTTTCCAACATAGTTTCTACTGAAGTATGTGATGCAACATTTTGTTTGGTATTTGAGAATTGTTTAACGCAGTTTCGGTACGTTATTGTCAAAAATAAGTAATGGAACCTTTGGGCTTAGATAATCTTAAGTAAATTGTAATATTTTGACCCTACGAGTCTACTAATGGTCTGTGTCGCATTACTTATGGACCATCCTGTGTAATGTTAAATGGCAGTGTAAAACTGCAAATGAATATTAACTTTTAAGAATATTTAGAATGTAAGTATTTTTGTTTGTTTTTTTTATGAAGAGAATTTCATTTGTTAATACACATGTTTATTTCTAGGTTAATATACAGAATTTAAATTGACATTATATATGTTTATTTCTATTAGCCGCCGGTTTAATATTTTCCTCTTAAATTTCAATGAGTTGAGACCAATACGTGTTTCGATTAGGACGGTTAAAACCATCATGGTTCAGACCAACCCTGGCTCATTTCGTAGTTTTCTACAGAATATGGTTTATTTAACCACCAAAGAAAATTATTGAACACAAAATAAAAATTCTTACTTTTCCAAAGTTTTTAACATATAACTCAAAACCTTAAAGGAACACTCCATCAAAATAATGATGGAGATTTTTATCCATTATCTTAGTTTCAGAAGAGTAGAATTCTTCAGATATTTTGGGATTAACAGCAATTAAATTCAAATAAGTTTTAGGTATTTTTTTATCATAAATTACTTGGAAGATTCATTCGGAAAAACAAAATAATTGATGGAAAATTCCTTCACAAGCCAGTTCATTCAAATGGCCATCTTTCGTCCACTCCTGGACATAGGCTGCTCGTAAACTTTTCCACTTATCTATGGGCTTCTTGGTACCAACATTTTCCACCTTCTTTCCGTATGTCATCAACCCATTTTAACGGTGGTCTTCCTCTTCCTCTCTTTGTTTCTGTGGGTCTCCAATGGATAACTTTTGAAGTCAATTTGTTGTTGTTGTGCAATGTAGGCAGCCCAGTTCCATTTTAATTTTGCTACTCGTTCTATAATGTATGTTTTTCCTGTTCTTTGAGTCACCTCTTCATTTCTATGTTTGTCTTTTAGAAAGATCTCCAACATTAGCTCTTTGCATTATTCGTAGCCGCTTTGTCATTTTCTTTGTTAAAGCCATGGTTTCATGTCCGTAAGTAGCTATGAGTAGAATGTAAGTGTCAAATCCCTTTCATTTCAAGTTTATGGGGATATATCTGTTTATCAGTGTGTGGCTTAATTTTCCAAGTGAAGCCCACGACAAGCTAATTCTGCAAGATACTTATAGCGTTTGATTATCTTTACGGATAGGTATATTGTGTCGTAGGTATACGTTTTCCATGGTGTTTTCGTCTAGTTATACTAATCTGGACATTATCTTTGCTCATGATTTTTGTTGTATTAAAATTCATCTTCAGCTTGACTGAGTTCATCTGTCATCTGTTGCAGTTCGTTGGTATTGGAGGATATTAGGACTATATCGCCTGCGAAACGCAAGTGATTCGAATATGTTCCATCTAGTTTTAAGCCTTTTTGTTCCCATGAGAGGCTCTTAGACATCTTCTAGGCTAGGGCGAGGGCGAAAAGTTTTGGTGAAATCGTATCACCTGGTCGAATCCCTCTTTCAATTTGGATTTTTTCAGATTTTAAATCGTCGTTGATACTCACTTGTAAAGTGGCATTTCGGTAGATATTTTAAATGATCTTAGTTTATCTGGAGTCTATTCTTGCACCTTGCAGTGAGTAAAGTATTGCCTATGTCTCAAGGCTGTCAAATGTCTTTTGAAAATCTATAAATTCAAATTGAATAGGACGTTATATCCATTTGCTTCTTCTACCATACTTCTTAAGGTGTGCAAGTGATCCATGGTGCTTAATCCTTTACAAAAGAACTGGTTTGCTCTTCTTGAAGTGGCGTGCCCTTTACAGGGCGTTACTGGCTTGCTCTACTGGTTGGTATAAACCGAGTTAATTTGGCTAGTCGACTTGTTAGAGTATCCGTAAAGAGTTTAATATTCCCGGTTTATCTCATATTGGACAAGCGAAGCATGTCAATCACAGACCTTCAAAGGCTAGATCTGAACGGCTTCTTAATTTCAGTAGGAAGCAGCTCTTTAAAAGACATCTACATCTAATGGGCCTCTCTGAGGACCCAAGTTGTAGATTCTGCAACGAAGCAGATGAAATCTTCCTTCATCTCCTTTTGCGGTGACCCATGCTACTTCTTTTGAGGCATCGCATCGCCTATTTGGCGCCGGTCTTCCAGAGCCCGATGATACACAGAACACCTCTATGAATAAGATCTTTGGCCTAGGCGTCGGCGTCGGTGTGTATTCATTCTTTAATTTGAAGCGGAAGCCCAATGGGCCTAGGGCTTGGGTGCTGCTACTTCGCATCGCTGACAGAAGAAGAAGAAGAAGAAGAAAGAGTTTATAGGGATGAGTTTTTGGAATAATAATCAATAAATATCGTTTTATGGAAAGTGATTTTTCCGAAGTTTACATGACATTTCTATTATTTCCTACTTTGGCGGTGGCAAATGTAGAGAGGTCATCCAGTAAGCTAAAAATTATAAAAAAATATATCTAAAGGCAACTATTTCCCAAGAGAACCTTCGTAGTCTTGTGTTGCTAACCGTCGAACACAAATTTACGTCAACAATATAATTAGGTAGTGTGAAGTGCCAGAAGAAGAAATGTTTAATTTAGGTAAACCAATATTTATTTTGAACAAAATTGCCATAATACTAAATAAATAACAAATGATCAAACAATTATTTTCAAAGTTGGCCAGATACTTACGATCTACAATTTTTCTTGGCTAACTTGATGATATTTTTGCTACCCCCTTTTACACCTTAAATTCCTGATTTTTTTAATTTAATGTTGGTGGTTAATAGAAAAAGAAGTTTTTGTTTTAGTTATTTGTTATTTACTAAAAAACATTATTTTATGTCTTTTATTTGTTTTAAAGTACGTTAATAGAGATTTTTATAATTTCATTTGAAATATTTTATATTTTTTAATTGGGTTGGTTGCCACCAGTTGCTAAAATAGAATTAGATTAATTAACTAATAACTCGCTATTTAATTAATAGGAGTATAATTCTATTTTAGTAACCGGTGGTGGAAAACCCAATTAAGAAATATAAAATGCCAAACTCTCTACAACAATCCTTTAGAAAATATTGAAATATTTTGCTTCTATAAATACATGCGAACAAATTTTTTGACAGCGGAAAATTTGTAAGGGGTAGGGTGCAGGAAGCCCAGAAAAGTTTCTCGCATAAAAGCCCATTGATCCCTAGATTATTGGGCTTCCGTTGATATGGAGACCCAACTCTGTGTTTTTAAGGTGTTTCCGGCCCTTTTTTCTCCTTGGTTTTAAATCTCTTGCTAATTTGATAATTTTATCGTCATCGGCTCTTTGGACGTGATCGTTCCACTCTCTACTTCTTCAAGTAAATTTTGCTATGTCCATTATTCCACATTTTTCTCTAACATCCTCATTTTTTACTGTTGTCTCTTCGTACCTTTCCAAGAATGCTTCTAAGTCTGTTCATCTTCGTCGTTCGTAAAAAAAAAACTTATAGCTTAGAATAACCAATCTTATAAATCGAATAGGAAAAATGAACCCCAGATGAAGGAATTTTGCACTACTAATAAGTTACTCGTTCCGAAAAATTAATCCCCGACAAGGTAATAAAAAAGCTATCGGTTTTGTTAAAGAAAAATCGGTTCGGGTTTCGGCCAAATCGAATCGGGTGCAAATATTAAAATCCTAATAGTCTTAAAAAGTTAATAAAAAAGCACCCTTTATCGGCGCTTCCATATACCATGAGAAAAGTAAGAAGTTAGCGAGCGAATGAATCTATTTAGGTATGATTAGCGGAGGTGGTTGTCGGTCATGTGTGACCAAGTTCCGCACAGGTGGCAGCCTTGCACCAGGACTTCACAGGTGGTAAGTTTGCGACTAAAGCGCGGGACTGGCTGAAGAGCATGTCCACCCAGTAATGCGTGCAGTCTGCGAATGCAATCATACGCATGGTCGGCAAATATATATTTACGAATTAAATTGACCTTATTTAGTTACGGCCTTAGTTAGTCTGTCGAATTTTAATAGCTTTTTTCGTTATTGTTGCGAGACCACCTGCTTCGTTTTATAAATGAATGTCCTAGCAAGGACGATTTATTCCCACTAATAATAATAATTCCCGAACACAAACAATTGTAATTCGGTTAACGGGCGCTGTTATTATGTTAGTATGGAATTTTGTTATTTTTCATTTTTAACAATCACTGGATTTTTTGTTCTTTTAAATACCTACCTAAAAAGATGAACTTCGTAGACGATAAAATATACACATTGCTAACCACCGATTTCTTTTTTCGTCCTAATTTTATTTAAAGTTCGAAAACGTTTGAAACTAATGAAGAGAAAATTAAGGCCAGCTTTTGAAATTTTTCTAACCTCCTGGAAAAGAATTACGACCGTAGTGTGAAATTGTTAGTGCGGTAGCATTTGGTAATTTAAATTGTTGCAAGAAAATTTGAAATTTAATTGGCGGTAAATTGCACAGACTTGATTTAATCATACGTCTTCTTTGACTTGTCCAAGGCTTTCGACAGTGTTAACCATCCTTTGTTACTACAGCTGCTTTATTATTATGGAATTCGAGGAATCCCTCTTGATTGGATTGACTCATTTTTGAAAAATCGACGACAATATGTCTCTTTAAGATATTTAAACGATGGTGTTATCAATAGTGTTGACTAAGGTTGTTTGAATATGGATATAGGTGTCCCCATTTTGCGGCCTATTCTATTTATTATGTTTATGAACTGGATGCATCTTTAATTGTTTATGCAGATTATACTTCGGTATGCATAACAGGGCAGCAAATAAACTGAGCTCCTGGTTTTCTTCAAATTTATTATATTTAATATATGGAACCTCGTATCCAAAACATGACCCAGTTTTGGATATTTAGTTACCTAATTTTAATTTTTTTCTTTAAGTTGAAAACTTGAACTTACTATTAAACATGTAAAATATAAATAGAAACTTAAGTCACTGAAGATGTAGATCTCAATGGAAATTGCAAACAAAAATTTCAACTCAAAATGAAGAAATTTGCATACTTCTGGAACCTCGCATCCGAAACATGGCAAGGGTTTAGATATTCAGTTAATCTTTTTTTCTTTAATCTGAAGACTTGAACTTACCATTAAATGCGTAAAATACAAATAGAAAACTTAAGTGACTGAACATGTAAATAAATCTCAATGGAAATTGTAACATACGATTTTAAACATAAAATGAAGAATTTTCCAATTTCTATGGGTAAAATTTAAACCTAAACCTGTACCTTATTGAATGGATTTGTGGCGTCGGTCAATTTGTGGCCTTTATTGCAATTTTAGATTTTTGCAATTTCGGAAACTAGATTTAAACTAAAAGCTCTTATTTTCGATATTAAATTTACAGGAATCCAAGAATGTTTTTACGTATGTTTACAATAAATGAATGCATTAACGTTGTTACGTGTTTGTACTGGTGCAGTAGCAGTTATCTTACTTGACTAGTAAAGTTGACAAAGTTGGCTGGAATCAATCTTTGAAGATATTTTCTTCACCAAATTACAAAAGTAAAGTTGGCCGAAACGGAATTCTTGAAGATATGCTCTTCACCAATTCGCCAGAGAAAGTCTTCTCCTTCAAGAAAGTTTTACATTGATGATGGCAACTTAGTTACCGAATTAGGTAGTTATTTGTTTGTATGAATTAATTGTTATGGTTTTACAGGGCTTTTGACGTTTGCTGTTAAACTATTCTTTAGATTTTGAATTCTTTTAGTATGCAAATAGTTTTAGATTGCGTTACATTGTTAAATTTCTATAACAAGAATTATTTTGTGTGACTAAGAAATTTCGTAATGGTTTACAAATATTTTAATATCAATGCATAATTTTGATATCAAATGAACTTGCACCCCATGGTTCGTTCCGGACGAAGTAATGCGACAGGACCTAGATACATACATATTTCAACAGTAAATGAAGAAATACAAAAGTGCAGTGTTCGCTACCGCGATAGGTTTAGTACTCATCCAAACTCATTAGTGGAGTGTCTACTAGACTCTGATGTCCAAGAGCCTAGACTTAAAAGATTCAAGCCGATTGACCTACCACACCGTTTCGTATAAAGCAAAGTGTATTGGTAAAGTATCTGTCAAACCTAACTGTGTTAATATAAGGAAATTTTCGTTGGAAAACTTTCTTCGTCCTATATCTTTTGTCAAAATATTTACTGAATGTAACCTGGCAGATTGTAAAGTTATAAATAAACTAAAAAAAAAAAAAATTGACAAATCAATCACACTTCCTCGGAACCCTGAATTTATAAGAATGTTTAAAACCGCTATTTAATTACCCGTAATTTTAATTCTAGCCTTGAAAAGCACTATAAATATGGAGACTGTCCTTAAATGTTGCCATAAATAATAAATTTAATAAAAAACAAAAAGAATAGTGTTTCAATTTTGAAATGTCAGACCCAGTTTTAAAAACCAAAAACTCAAATTCAAAGTTTTAGAATAGTCGGAATTAAAAAAGGAATATTTTGGACTTCTTTTTTTAAATTAGGTATAGAATGTCACGATAATAGTTTCAGTTTTGCTATGTACTATCGTTTGTTTTGAATTTTTTTAGCATTAATAGTAATAAAGCGAACGTCAAATACCCTGTGAAATTATAAAAATATAAATTAATAAAAACAAATACGTATTTCGGCAACTAAGTTCCCTTCTTCAGTATAACACTTTCTTGACGAAGTTGGTTGGAGTCAGTTAGAGATATTCCCTTCACCAAATTACAAAAGTAAAGTTGGGTGGGAGAACTGCCGAAGAAAAGCTCTATACTAAATTGTCAGCGAAAAATGAACATGAACCTTTGGGCCTACGGAGTACAGAAATTTAATTTCACACCTCCTTCGTCTGTGGGTCTTCTACTTGACGTTCAAGAAAGTTGTAAAAATCTGAACCGGAGTTCTTACGAAAACTCTCACGGTGGCAGGGGGAGTGGAAGTACGCACTTTCGACGGTGCTGATCCTCTTCGTCGTGGTCTTCGAGGGCCCTGGAGTTCTTGTTAACCTGACAAAAAGTCTTAGATATTTTATCCATTATGGGGTAGGAACAGATTTTGGAATTCCTGCGTACAGTCCAGGAGGGCGGTGAGGATGTCAACGGAGATTTTTGTATCCCCTAGAGCGGATAGAATCTTTTTGGCCAGTCCGGCCAGATGGGTGAAATCTATCTTGGAACGGAATTTCAAAATAGAGCCCCAAGCAAATTCTGCGTCAGCCGTGGCCGAGGCTGACTCGATCGAGACCACGACAGGCTTCTTTTAGGGGCGAGAGGTGTCGTTTTCGACATAGAGGGTTGTGGTTGGGATGGAGGAGTTGGGGCCTCCAGGTTTTCCTTGACATCGACGGCGTCGCTCGGCTCCGGGATATTTTGGAGCACCACTTCAACGGTTTTTTCTCCACCAGGATGTTTGCTTGAAGAACGCGTGATACAGCGGAGATGCTGCTTTGGATTTAAGTGCTATCGTCTCTGTCCCGAGGGCGTCCAGATGTCTCCAGATTTCCTTCACGGGCAAGTAGAACAGCGATCTCGCCTGGTCAACCTAAGGAATTCTTACATTCTTAGGCTTGAAAAGGCCTGATTTCAAAGCCCTTGTTGTGGAAGCGACCGGATCCTTAACAACGTAACCAACCTGGTTCAGAGCCCTCGACTGAACACTACGATCTGCCGAATTTCCTCATTGTTTAGTAGAAACCTAACCCTAACCTTACAAATGTATGTTCTTACATTTCCCTAGTACAAGGGGGATATAACAGAGTTCACGACGCCAAGTCGTTTAAAAATGTGGCTTTAATCCCCCTCGCCAACGTCCTAAAAGGATATGGCATGAAGAAGAAGACATGAATGTATCATATCCGGACCTGGGTGGTGGGCGTGTCGAAGTACGGTCATGCGTTACGTTCAACAAAGCATATAATTTGGAAATTGGGCGTCGGGCCGAGGTCTTTATTTTTATTCTTAAAGAAAATGCTCTCAAAAGAATTTGGCTGTTTTGGTGAAGATAATTAATGCCTTTGCAATTTTTAAATTAGAGCCTTGAATACTGTGCCCTGTTTCACTAATATGCTGGGTTACACTCGTCTTTTCTGGTCTATTGAATCCGATATGACCCACATATTCTTTGAATCTAATGCCAAAATTACGTATTGTTTGCCCAATATATTTTGAACTACAGTGGCACACCTAATTTCGAAAATTTCTGATTTGTGCATAGGCTTAATTTTGTCTTTTGGGTTTCCTAAATGACTCCTATTATTGTTGAAGCTCTGAACAATTTTAAATCCAAAGTTTTTACAAATTTTCCCAAGACTTTTCCTGGCCAGATGAAAAGGAATTTTAATATAATTTCTTTGAGATTCTCGACTTTTAAGGCTTTGGAAGGTCGATGAATCTCTTCTTATAAGGTTATCGATAGTTTTAGAATAAAACCCATTATAAGCTATACTTTTTATGGCCTGAACTTCAATGTCACATCTTGTTTTGTTAAGAAGAAAATCTAATAATCTGTTAACTAAGAAATTAAGAGGTGCCATTTTGTTCGAAAAATTGGCGTTTGAATCAGCCAAAATAACTCAGTTAACGTTGGTTTCTTTCCTGTAAATATCAAATTCTAATCTGTTATTATTTCTAATATGGCAAAATGGCAATTGTTCATTGTTTTCTATTTCATAACATGTTTGAATTTGGAGTGTCATTCATTTACAAAATCTGCAACATTTGGATTGATCAAAAATTGCAAAAATATCATTCACTTATCTAATCGATATCCGTTATTTTATTCTTTTCCAAAAAAATACATTGGTGTTTCCCTATGTTGCGTCTTACCGTGGACACCCGGTATATGTAGTATGTAATATATTTTTCTATTGTTTTCTGTGATTTTTTTTGAGATATCTTATCTTCTATTGTGGAAATATTAGAGTATTTATTTACAAAGAATTTTTAATTTCCGTCATGTTTGTATTATAAGCCGTTCTTTTTGCTTGCATAATTTGATTTAAACCTAAATTTTAATATATTCAATATTTAAATTAAACGAAGGGAGATAAAAACTAGAGAAAGATGGGAAAAGGCACAGCGGGATTGTAAAATATGAATTGGTTATTATAAATGCAACTGATGGCAGATGCAACTCAGTAGTTCATATTGAACACTTTATTCTGATTAATTGACTCCCAGAGGGTTATTGTTATATTTTATTATTACGTCGTCGATGTATTCAGCAGTGTGTGCTTTGTGTCTACGTGTGTTTATTTAACATCTGACAAATTGGTCGTCTTATTTTTCCAAAGCAAAAAATTCAATTCGTCCATCTCCGAACGTCTTTACAAGCTCCTAAAGGTTAGGTTATTCGCACTGTAAATTTTAATTCAGTCATCCGTGATATCTAACACGTGCCACTAGTAAATCTGAATAATTACTGATATTTGCCAAGAGTTTAAGGGCGAAAGTTTATTATTACGCATTACTGTACAAATACCCCCTTTTGCCTCGAAAGGAACATTTATTTTTAAGGACTCCCATGCTACCACAATAACAGTAGATCACTGCGGGTGTTAATAGGGAAATAATGAAACTTAAAATGCAAATGACTTGTGATTCTCCCCTAGGCAAGTCATTTCCAAATCAGCGTGAGGACACTCTTGGGTTTCCATGTAGTCGAGCGCCTGTTCGACTATAAACCGCCGTATTTTAATGTACTCCTACTCGACCACTAATTTTATTATTAATATTTCAGCAGTACGTGGTACTTGAAGTACTCTACAAGTTGTTGTATACAAAACGATTTTCTTTTATACTTTAATAGTGTGCTTTTATTCGAATTCATTGCGTTTTATTTTGACTCGCATCGAACGCTCTTACTAATTTTCCATAACAAATTCCCTTCTTACGTATTAATTTAAAAATGAAAATGATCCACGAAAAAAGTTATTAAAGTAAATGGAAATTCGAGTAAAATTATTTTTAAGTTCCCCAAAAAATTTAGATGACTATGAAACTGTGTAACATTCAGGTCAGAGTTTGTTTTAGTGAACTTAGATTACTTTTGTTATTTTGTCCCGAAAAGTTAGTCTTAATTTAATTTCCTTGAACTCCTAAATCAACAACAAAAAACTTTTGAGTGAACTGTTCTAACTTTAGCTTTATAATGCTTTGTTATTTCAAACACGTTTTGTAAATAAATATGTTCCTTAAAGAAAGCTCGCTTTTTTAATTTATAAATTCGTTTTTAATTCTCGCTGATTAGAAATTAAAATATTCCGAATTCTGAGAGATTTTTTAGATTATAATTTTTTTCTGCTCTGTTCTGAAAAAATATAATATAAAGGTCACTTGTTTAATCATTTTCTTTTTTCTAATATGATTTTTAGGCCAACTCCCGTCGATTCCGATTAAAATTTAAAGGAGCGTCATATTTGACATGAGAAAAAGGACCAAAAATGTAAAGAATTAAAAATCCTTTTTAAAGGTTGAATGTTCGTTGTATTATGCAAGGCGGCTTATAAAAACAAAAAAAAACACTTCCGAGAACTTTTCACGCCATTCTTGAACCACATAAAATTATTCAAAATTGGGGAAGATTTTGAAAATTTATGATTAATAGCAAGTCATCTCCAAGAGGTTTTATTATTTTTGTTTTTTGTTTTTTTTGTTGATGCGGCAGTTTCTTTAAAAAATAAAATGAGATAGAAAATATGTGAAAACCATTGAATTTCCGAATTCTTCCGACAATTCGCTTTTGTTTCAGGCTCATTTTGCTTTTTTAGGATGTTTTATTGGATTGGAAATTTTAAATTGCCTATCTCTTGTTGTAACTTCTCTCTGGTTCTTTCTTTCACTTTCACCCACATTCACTCCCTTGCCCTTGCCTTTATGTAAAATGAAAATTGCAAAGCTTCGGATTTAAATAAAATAAATAATTAAGAAATATTGTGGCTGACTTCATTTTTAGTCTTTCTTTATTATTTTTTTGCCGGTGCGGTTAAGCTATTCGACTATAGTGCGGACGGTCTGGGGATCAAACCCGAATCGGATGCTTGGCGGGTGGCCTACCCAGTCACTAAAAATACTTGGGAACTAAAACATGATGGTTATCGAAAGCGCACATCGAGGCAACCGGCTATGAAAGCGACTTAGAAGGCTTTAACCCTCCATGTTGCCGTCCATACTCCTTCGCGCACCTTTACTATTTTTTTTATTAATTAAATTTTTGCCAATTTTAAAGTTGAAAAATATCCCTACAACTTCCTTATTTAATTAAAGGTTTACCATGTGAACAACATATTGCGTAAATTACTATTTGTTTGAAATCTACATTTAAAGCCCATGCTAAAAACTAATTAAGCAGAATAGAAAATAATTTAAACCAAAATAGTTGTCTGCTATAAACGAGATGAAGCAAAAGCATTAAATTCGTAATATGACCATTAAAGGGAACACTATTACAAGATAAAATAAATTTTATATAAACGGGGTTGTGACGTCAAATCGTTTACTCTAAACATGCTTTTGTAAATTCCCAGACTGGGTAATTTTGGTTGGCGGTTTCCAAATACATATATAACTGAGGGCACTGGAAACCATTAGAACTCTTTTACGAAAACCGATTTGTTATTAAATAAGCAAAATGGTTTTTATAATTTTGGCATCAAGGATTTCTTTTGAATAGTTTTGAGAAACAGATATTTGATTAAAAAAACAAAAATAAAATATTATTCGCAACACAGGATTGTATCAATGATTAATTGTTATTGACTTAACAAAGTATTTTCTAATATCAATCGGTGTAGCCTCTGACATTAACAAAATATAGCAAGTTACTATTATTAACCTTGTAGGTATATTACAGATACTCTTAATGTCTAACAAATACTTTCTGGGACAGATGCGCTCGTTGTAGTGGCTCACATGAGCCATGAGCAGGTGTTTATCGTAAATTTTCTGTCATATGAAAACTGTGGAATCTACTTTCCATGGGCTACTTGTGACAATATAATCGGTTTGAAAATTCTGTATAATTATTTGTAAACATTTTATTATACAGGACGTTGCAGGATTAGCTGTTTAAACTTCAAGTTAAAATCAGAAAAGATCTTTTAGGACTGTGCCCACAAATGCTTTGATCCCGACGTATTGATTACCAAGCTACACATAGGGTTCACAATTACATATGGTGTTTTAACATTTGTTTATAATATTGTGGGAATTATAGCAGACGACCGATGTTCAGGTGGGGGTCTGGCGTGCATCGGATGAGTGAGGTATTAAGTCGGATGCGCGAAAAGTACGACAACGACGGCGGCACACATGGTGCAGTATGTGGTATAAACGGCGAACCAACCAGGTAACTCGCAGGGACAGGCCGGGTTGTGCATTGCACCCGTTTAAACCACATATGCTAACGCACTAGTAAAAAGCCCTAGGCTTTCAAGCCTGAAAGTGCTGTACATACATACATACATAAATTAAAAAGATTGCTTTTCTTAGCCAAAATAACCACAATACTGTGGGAATTATAGCAGATGAACGATGTTCAAATGGGGGTTCGACGGGTATCGGGTGAGTCAGAGTAGTAAGTAAGTCGAGTGCTCGAGAAGTACGACAACGACGGCAAACGTGCGAGACAGCTTGAAAAATACTAAAGTATGAGATGTAATTTAATTAAAACAAATTAGTTGTGCAAATGCTCTGTTTAGCTTTCCTAGAATCCCACACTAGTAATACTTTTAAGATTTTATTGATAAACTATTTAAAGTTAAAATTATGCTGCAGAGGCTACGAATATATATTTAAATAGATTAATTTTTGTAGTCTTCATTTATTTTGTTACGAGAATATATACAGGTATCGCACAGCAACTTATTTGGTTAATTAATGAACGAGCAGGACTCAAGTCTCCACGATCACCTGACCTAGCACCTCTGCACTTTATGGTTTTTTCTTTTTTTTTAAATTTAATTGAAGTTGCGTTTAGTGTAATTTGCAAGGTAGTCTGTGTAATTACGTAAAAGAGGCATACAAACAGATAAAATAACCTCTAATTTTGCTAGAACTTTTGAAGAATAGCATTGGTGTCGAGAATATTATCAAAGTTCGTTTTACCGTTTCCACCACAATTATTCTGTGTTTCATAGATGATTTCCTGGTTCTTTGAGGCCATAAAAGGTGTGAAACATTTGTTTATTGGACAAAAAGATATCTATAATTTTCAGATACTAATTAATTACGAAGTTTTAGTTTTCACTAATCTCTATCTGTGAAAAGGGTACCAAAACCGGAAGCACGTACGCAAAGCGAAAATAGCAATTTGTAAACGTAAGATTAGGATTTGGCGTTATATATTTTATTTCCTGGATGTCGCGCTTATTTACAACGACTTTAAGAAGGGAAGCAACAGCTCAAGGCACCTACAGAGAGAGATATTTGGGGGAGAGTGGGCCAATGCGGGACTTGGTCCCACGCATGGAGTTTTACCACGGTGGGTGGGCTCCTTATTCGATCAGCGCGCTTAGATTGATATTCGTCGATTGATGATTGACGGCTACGGTCCCTAGGTTATGCTGCTTCCCGTTTACTTTTCCTTTTCTCGCTTGAATAAAATCCCAACCGATGTCCCGCTCTAGCAAATTTACACGAATTTCGCGCGGCTTCCCTTTCAGCTGTCGAATTTGCACCGCAACATTAAAGGGTGCTGCAGATTGCCGAGGTTGAGGATAACCACTGTGAACGCCTGTAAATATTTAGATGACAGCCCTCGGAAAAGAAGGCCGAAAGATCATTTACCCGGGTTTGCAAAGGGAATAAAATCGTCTGTTTCAGATGCTCTTTCTGAACCGAACGTTATGTACGAACAAGCGTTCGATATCGAGGGGCTGATTTATTGGATGATATTTTGAACAAGTGGTTTCTGATTCACGTCTATCATGCACAAAATTTATTTTGTTTGGTTTTTTAGTAATCTTAATGTTCCGAATAAAAAATAATGGTTTCAGATGTGCGATTCCGACAGCAAATTAATTAGCGCGGGGAAAAACGGAAAGGCAGAAATTTAAAAAGAAATCAAAGTGGAAAACGAATAAACCTAAAGCATTTTATTTGAATGAAGTCGTCAAAACAATTTAGTTGAGCAATCTTTAAATTTAGGTGGAGAGGTATCAGTGCTCGTCAGAGTCACGCACAAGAAATAGAAAATGAGATTTGTCCCTGCCACAGAGTCGAAGTGGGAATTTACATTGATTCTCTAGTTTTTATCTGAGTCACGCAAAATAACAGTAACGCAACGTATAATCAGGGTAAATAATTTTTTAAGCCCTTCCATTGCACCACATTTTCACGCATACTGAAATCGGTTTAATTATTAGGGATGTTTTTTTAATCTGTACTTGAATAAGCAGTATAATAAAGTAATGATAGAGGCCTAATTAGATCGTCAATGATTCAAAACGAATCTGAAACTGTGCAATTGAATTTTAAGTATGTAATTGCATTCTGATGATCGATGACCTATTTTTTTAATAGATTGATTCGAATTTTTTAATAAGGAAAATACTGACATTCGACTTTTCTTTTATTTAGAAAAATATTCGAAAAACGTTTATGTGAGATTAGTGAGTGTTAGCAAGTTTTTAATTATACATTTTGAATATTATAATGAAAATCGTGATAAACAATTCCTCATTCAACGCTGAAGGACTCTCTTCACAGAAGAAATTGTGAGACATCAAAAGTTATAATTTTATTTCCAATTTTTAGAAGACGAGATCTTTACCTTGAATTCTCGGTTTTTCCTGTTTTGTCTTAATTTTTAGGTATTTTTTACTTTTTGTAAAACATTTCGGAATTTTGGTGGAACGCCACTGAACCAGTTGCCATCTTCATTGGAAAAGCACGAACTCATTTTGGAAGCCCCAACATATTTGTTGAAATACGTATTTGTATTTGATAATTTATTGTGAGTTTCAGTATGTGTAATCCGAATTTATATGATAAAATTATTAATAACTTTTAAAAACTTCATTTCAAAAAATTAAATTTTCCTCACCAGGTTAGATCTTGTTAATATATTATGAAAAAGAAAATCTGCCAATTAACTTAATACATGTTTCTTGAACTTGTGGTATTTTTAAAGTTAACTGTAATCCGAAAAAGAAACTAAATTCTGCGAAATTTTCTTTCCAGGTTAGATCTTGTTAATTCACTGTTTAAAAGAAATGCCGAAGAAACAGCTTGTCAAATAAATTCTGACCTTTGTGGTATTCTATATATAAATCCTGAATATCCCCACTTTGTCAAATAAATTCTCTAAGCTTTGGAGCATTTTTAAAATTTAATCTGAAAGAAATTTAAATTTGTAAATTTCTCCTGCCAGGTAAGATTTTGATTATTCCTTGTGGGAAAAGGAAATAATAGAAAGGACCAGCTTGCCAAGTGAATTCAAACATGTTTTGTGTGCTTTGTAGCATATAGCATTATTCTTTTTAAATAAGTACAATCTGAAAAAGTTTCAAAGTCCTTCAATTTTTCTTACCAAATTAAATCTTTTTCGGTTGTTAAAAAGGAACCCTGAAAAGTACTAGTTTTTTAATTAAACTCCCTGAGTATTCTGTTTTTTTTAAATATAATCTGAAAAAAAAGTTTTCTACTTTTTTCCTGTTTGTTAGATCTTGTTGATTCGTCCTGGAAAAAACTCCAGGTTTCTCAATTAAATCCAAAGCTGTTCTGTAATCTGAAAAAAAAAAATTACACAATTTCGTGAATTTTTCCCATCAGGCTAAACATTTTTGAATTGTTAATTGTGGGAAAAACAAGTCCTGAAAAGGACCAGCTTGTCTATTAAAACCATACATGTTCTATGTGCTTTGTGGTATTTTTTAAATGTAATCTTTAAAATAACCTCGAAATTTTCCTATCAGGTTAATGGATTGTTAAGCGGAAATATTCTGCACGTTTTGGTATTTTGTAAAAAGTTATTTTAAAAAAACTTCCGTGGATTTTGTCAATTAAATTCGTTTTATTTTTAATATAATCAGTATATAAAATTAAATTTTTCCTGTTAGGTTAAATCTTGTTAATCCACCGTGGAAGGCCCTAGTTTGTCAATTAAATTCAAATGTGTTCTGTAAGCTTTGAAGCATTTTTTTGCAAATTTTTCCTACCACGTGAGAGTTTGATCAATCATTGTGGGAAAAATAAATCCTGAAAAGGACCAGTTCGCCAATTGAATTCAAATGTATTCCCCGAGCTTTGAATAATTTTTTTTAAATCTATTCTGAAAGAAATTTAAATTGTGCACATTTTTTCTGACAAGTTAGATTTTGATTAACCCTTATAGGAAAAGGAAATCCTGAAAGGTACCATTTTATTAATTAAATCCAGACATGTTCGATGTGCTTGGTGGCATTTTTAATAATATGACTTGACAAACTTAGACCAACCAACTTAGATTTTTTCAGTTGCTAAAGAGAAAGCTTGAAAAAGACCGTTTTGTCAATTAAATTGAACTGTATTCTCTGAGCTTTGGAGCAATTAAAGAAAATTAATTTGAAAGAAATAAGATTTTGATTATCCACTGTGGGAAAAACAAATCCTGAAAATGACCAGCTTGTCATATGTCCTTTGTGATTTGTGGCATTTTTAAGCAAATAATCTGAAAAAAGTGATTTCAAAAAACTCTGAAATTTTCTTACCAAGTTCTTTTTCAGTTAAAAGGAAATCTTGAAAAGCACCAAGTTGCCAATTAAATTGAAATGTGCTCTCTGTGCTTTGGAGCATTTTTTTAAATATAGTTGAAAGAAATTTGAATTCTATAAAGTTTTCATGCTAGGTAAAATTTTGATTATCTATTGTTGGAAAATAATCCTGAAAAGGACCAGCTTGTCAATTAAAACCAGATATGCCATTTGTGCTTTGTGGAATTTTCAAAAATATAATCTGAAAAACTTTCCTGAATTTTTCCTAGCAGATTAGTTCTTTTCGGTTGCTCAAGAAAGTTTTGAAAAAGACCACTTCGTCAATTAAATTCGGGCATTTTCTAAAATTTAATTGATTATCGATTATGGGAAAAGGAATCCTGAAAAGAACCAGTTTATTAATTAAATCCAAGCATATTATTTGTGCTTTGCGGCATTTAAAAAAATTAATCTGAAAAACTTACAAAATTTCGTCAATTTTTCCTGCCATATTATATCTTTGTCAATTGTCAATTAAATTCAAATGTATTCTCTGACTGTGCGAGCATTTTTTTTTTTTTTAATTAAACTGACCGAAATTTAAAATTTTCCTGGTAGGTTAGATCTGTTAATCCACCGTAGAAAAAACTCCTGAAAAGCCCTAGCTTGTCAATTAAATTCAAATGTGTTCTGAAAGCTTTAGAGCCTTTTTTATAATTAATCTGAAAGAAATTTAAATTTAAAAATTTTCCTGTCACGCAAGATTTGTTAATCAATGTGGGAAAAAGAGATCCTTGAAAGGACCGGGTTGTTAGTTAACCTACAAATTTTTTCTCTTTTCTCACTAGGTTGGATCTTTTTCAGTTATTAAAAAAAATCCTGAAATGGGCCAGTTTGTCAATTAAGTTCAAATATATTCTCTGAATTTTGGAGTATTTTTTTAAATTATGTAATTTTTGATGATCAATTGTGGAAAATCCTTTAAAGCAGCAGCTTGTCAATTAATTTCAGACATGTTCTTCTCTATGCTTTGTGGCATTTTTCAATATTTTATTTGAAAAAACTTAACAAAACTTTGTAAAGTTTTCCTACCAAGTTAGTTCTTGTTCAGTTGTTAAAAAAAATCCTGAAAAGGGCCAGTTTGTCAATTTAGTTCAACCGTATTCTCTTAATTTTACAGAATTTTTTTAGAATATAATCTGAAGGAAATTTAAAATTATAAATTTTTCCTGCCAGGTTAAGATTTTAATCATCCATTGTGGGAAAAATACCATGAAAACGACCAGATTGTCAGTTAAAACCCGATATGTTCTTTGTCCTTTGGGGTACTTATTAAATATAATCTTTAAAAAAAGACTTGAATTTTTTATAGCAGGTTAATGAATTGGTAAAAGGAAATCCTGAAAAGGATCAGTTTGTCAATTAAGTTAAATTTTCTGGGTATTTAAAAATATTATCCGAAAATAAATTAAATTCTTTATATTTTCCTGCCAGGATAGGTCTTGTTAATGCATCATGGAAAAGAAGTAGTGGAAAGAACCAGCTTGCTTAGTGGCAATTTTTAAAAATATAATCTAAAAAAGTTACAAACTTTCGTAAATTTTTCCTAGCGGGTTAGTTCTTTGAACTGTATTCTCTGAATTTTGGGACATTTTTTTTTAAAATATAATCTGAAAGAAATTTAAATTCTGAAAGTTTTCCTGTCAGGTAATTTTGATTATCCATTCTGAGAAAAAGAAATCCCGAAAAGGCGTGTCATTTAAATTTAGACATGTTCCTTGAGGCATTTTTTAAATGTAATCTTTCAAATTTCATGAATTTTTTGAATCTTGTTAATCAGTTGTTAAAAGGAAATCCTGAAAAGGACCAGCTTCTCTGAGTATTCTGGGATTTTAAAAAATATAATCTGAAAACAGATTATATTTTTCTTGCCGGGTTAGGTGTTGTTTAATCCATTGTGGAAAAGACATAACGAAAGCTTTTCAATTAATTTTCAACATTTTCTATCAACTTCATGACATCTTGTTGTGTTATTTTTAATAATAATCCTTATGAAGTTGTATCAACGCAGTCTTTCAAGTACCTAACTCTAATTAATAACCCATCATGTTGTTAATTAATTAGAACTATTGTTACCATTAGAAACTTTGAAATTAAATTCTAGATTTCTAAGATTATTTGGAACTGGCGTAAAGTCCGTTTTGTGTTCAAAGTTTTAGGCAGATTAAGCAGAACGAAAACACTGTTGTAAATGCCTAAAAATATTATGAAAAATGCGGCCTTAAAAATTTCGCTTCAGAACTTGTAACTCTTTTAAGTCTAAAATATAAAGTAAGCAACCAAAGCTTTTGCCATTTAATATAATTTATACATAACATGTTAATACGAGGTGAATGTTAATAACAAGTTGGGCATTAAGTGTAATCAGTGGGCGTGTTGCAAGAAACTAGCGTTAAAATCAAATCGGTTAGGTGATAAACTTTAATCTCGTAACTTTTTAAGTCTGTGGTTTTAAGTCAAAAGCAGCGTCACATAAATTAAATATATGCCGGTATCGAGATGTAAGTAAGTTAGTTTACTAATGTAATAACGTAATAGTAAAGATTAAAATCAGAATTTGTGCAAAGTTGGGAGTAAATGTCTGGCAGGCAAACAACAATGCCGAAGATAGTACCCATAATACGCAGCAGACATGTGCAGCGTCAGTACGCCACAAAGCTGCAGTCCCTCAGCATTACAGGCTCTAATAACAGTGTGCTCGGCCGTAATCTCCACGGGGTTGCCGGCCACAATTATAGATATTACAATATATTGTCTGTCTGGTCAAATTACCTCCAATCACAGACATTACTGGCCGCTCGGCTAATTGTTGATAACATTCAGCCCATGATGAATTATCTGCCTCTTAATCCGGTTTTATTAAAGGTCTAGTCCCGGTTGTATTTTTGACTTTGATTATAATTGTGTTGTTTTCGCCCGCATATTTTAATATATATTATGCCAGGTTCCTCTAATAACTGTAACCGTGATACAGGTACTAATTTTATGTTCTAACACACTTTAAAGCCGCGTTATTTATTCACACCGTTATTACTGCACGTCTGAATGTACACATAGTTAAATTCTTCATTGCTGTGCAATTTCAAATACCTACCTTCCATTGCATTCCGAATCTGCATTTAAACTTTTGTGTATTAAATACAAAAATTTAACCAATTTTAATTTTGCAGCACTTTTCAAAACTATCCAGTTGTTATGTTTTACAGAAGTAAATATACCGGGTGGCTAGAAAACATTCGTCCTATTTTGACGATCAAACCTTTATTCTTAGTAAAAATATGGAGATGAAATTTTATATGCTGTTACAAAATGATCTTAAAAATATAATGTTTGTTTAATTGAAAGTTATCACCATGAAAAAAATTGGGCTGGTAAAAGAATTTGTTTGGAGTTTCCCTCGAAGCTGGGCAGTTTCAAGTGTTAGTTGTGCTATAAAACGTTTAATGGATACTAAATCAATTACTAAAAGAACTGGCAGTAGGCGACCAAGAACTCTTCTTTTACAGATATAAATTTACAGCAAGCACAAGAATTGTCACCGCCACAAAATACTTCAGGTATGCATGTGTATTTGGGAAAAATAGCTGGCAAGTTGGAAATTCTTTGCAGGTTAAAGCAAACAATATACCCAGCGGATTGACAGCTGACGGCTATCGCGCATTATTAATCTCTGTTTATACTTACGACGTTTGTCTGTCAATTTTCTTAGTTATCAGAAAAAATGTCAAAGTGGTTTTTACCGGAAACAGAGGCTCCTGTGAAAAAAGGTTATTCCAGAAGCCATCCAAGATCAGTTAAAATCCGATGGAATTGATATCAGTTGGGTGCTATACAGAATATGATTCACTATGAATGTGTAGGGCGCCAATTCCAAGCCAAAAACATTCTCCTCCGCCTTTGAAATGGAATCCTACAAAGGTAACTCGCGAAGTCGAAAAGAAGATCTCCGGAATGTGCAGCAAGGAAAACTCGCGTCAAATGGCCAAAGTAGTCGGGATCGACCCAGAAGATGATCTGCGGAGTTGGGGAAAAAGAAAACCAAAAAAGGAAGTTCATGTGCTGAAAGCATCGCTCATCGCAATCCCCAAGACAAATGCAAGAAAGCTGTATGAGAAGCGCCCTGCAGGTCAAAGATCAGGGTATAAAGTGTCAATGAATGAAGCTTGGTTTAAAGTGGATTATTATAATGGGAAACGCAAGATTTGTTACGTATTCATAATTTGTTTGTCTTCTTCTTGCAGCACCGCATGTACTTCGTTTTATCTTCTGTCATGTTTTTAACCGTTACAGTCATGCTCTTCTGGTCTCATGCTAGCACCACGACATCATCTGCGTAGGCTACTATCCGTACTTCTTTCCGACTGATTTCATTGCACAGTCTAGTACTGTGTTAAATATTGTTGCAGAGAGGGCATTTCCTTGTCGCACACATTTATTTATTGTGAACTCTTCAGTACTTCCTTCTTCGTATCAATTTTGTGGGCACTCCTATCTTCAATGCACCTTCGCTTATTTTTTCTCGTCTCAGGTTGTCATAAGTCTGTTTGTAGTCAATGAACAGCGTATGCAGCCGATTCCAGGTTCATTACATTTCTCTATCGTGTGTGTTATGATACGTATTGCATCTGTTGCTGAACGTCCTTTTCTGAATTCATACTGGTAGTCTGTAATCTTTTTTTTTGTGTGCGTTTGGATTAGTGATGTTCACATCTTATATACTGTATTCAGCAGCATTATTCTTCTACTAAAAACTGACAAAGAAAGGAGCCAGTTAAGTCCATAAATAGGGGCGCAAACCATTCAAAGAAAAGGCCAGGGAAGAAAAGTAACTCAATAAAAATTGCAATGTCGAGCGTTAAAACGATGTTAACTACCGGAAAGATTGACGAACTAATAAAAGATGATACAATACAGAAGAGAAATACTAGCAATACAAGAAACTAGATGGAAAGGAGGAATAATAATAGGTAAAGAACGATTCGTGGTATTTTATGCAGAAGAAAAACGGGACAAGAATTGTACAACGTTTATTATCTCTAAAACAATGAAAAGAAAAGTTATGAGCTATAAAGCAATAAATCGAAAGATTTCATATATAAGATTGAAAAATAGACAAGCCAATTTGACAATAATAAATGTATACTCATCAACGGAGGAGAGCAGCGAAGAAGAGAAGCAAATATTCTACGATAATTTAGAAGAAGTCTGTGAATCTATACCAAATCACAACATTCTGATACTACTAGGTGATTTCATTGCGAAAGTGAGAAAAGAGTTATTGGAAAGCACACACTGCATAACAGAATAAACGATTATGGCATGAGATTGTGTAACCTGTCAGCATTAATGAATATTTCTTTTCATTTCATCATAAATCAGAACTCAAAATAACGTGGTTGTTGCCTGGCCAAACAACAGGTAACCAAATTGATCACATGTTAATAACAAAAAAGAGTGAGATCGTATAGAGGAGCAAGTATAGACAGAGATCATCTACTATTAATAGCAAGATTAAATATGAAGATAGGTACAGAGAGGAGAGTAGGCTAAGAACCAAGAAAAAATTGGCATTCAGAAGAATTAAAAGTAGAAGAAAGTACGCAAAGATATATAGCAACTATAAATTCGAAATTCCAAAGGGAACCCCAGAAACGAAGATTAAAGAAGAATAGAACTAGTTACTTATAAAAGATACAGCGAACGAAGTGATATGAAGAAAAACAAAGTTAAAACGAAATGGATGGTTCGAAGAAGCATATAAAAGAAAAAAGAGGAAAGAACAAAATGGTTAAATACAAAACAATAAAATGTCCAAGTAAGATATAGCGAATTAAGGAAAGAAGTAACGACGCTCTTCAAGCTGAAGAAAGAACAGTGCAACTGCAGACTGCCTTAACTTCATTAAGAAACAGATACAGAATAATCATTGGCAAGAACAAATGGAAAAAACATTTCGAAGATCTGCTAGGAAGTACCGATCTCCACTATGAAATAGATAGTAATTATACATTAGAAGAACTCGAGACCCGTGATGAAAGTCCACTGGGGTGAACAAAATATGAAGAAGTAATAAAAAAAATTGAAGACAAACAAAGCAGCAGGTCCAGACGAGATAAATAATGAATTTATCAAATATGGTGGAGAACAGTTGAAAGAAAGGAAGTTCAAACTAATCAGTAAAATATGGAGGGAAGAAGTGATGCCGAGCTAGTGGAAATCTGGTTTGGTAGCTCCAATATTAAAAAAAGAGACTCAGCGACGTGCAGCAGTTATAGGGAAATATTTCCATACTTTAGCTAATTTTATTATTTGATTTCTAAAATAAGTAGGAATTGAAAAAGGCATTTAAGTTGTTTTCGGATTTTTGTAGTTTTTATTGGACTTAGAACTAAAAGATCCAAATTGGCTTCAGTTAATTTATTGTATTTTCTTTTAGATGATTTTAGAGTTTAACTTATACTTAGTCGTTTGCAATTTAATAACAAAGATTTTGGAAAAAAATTTTTAGTTATATTTTTAAAGTATTCAAGTTTAAAATCGTAAAAAAAGTAAATTTCAAAATTTGAACTGAAAAAAAGTTCACACATCATTTGAAAAATCTTTAAAAATCAATCAGGTATGCAACATTGCACCTGCACTTGAACTTCCATAACGTAAAAGGTGTGATATTTCGTCTTACATCTAATAAATTTGTAACGAAAGAGAAACTGCAATATGTAATAACGTTGTTTCTCGACTTTGCAAATACTGAAAGCTTCTGATTGATTAAATAGCTTAACGAGCTTAACTGGGTTTACGTACACAGCAGAGAAACGTGAACCAGGAAGAGATTAGTAGGACTCGGATTTTTAGGCATTTTGACTGAGCACCTTAATATTTTCTGTTAAGTTCTTTCGCGAATACTTTTCGCATATTTTCGAATTATTTGCGCCTCTATATATTTTTTTGACTGGAAATATTTCAAAGGAACATCAGAAAACTTACTTTTTATTCAAGGTTAACATTCATTTTAATTTACGTTGTCGTAACAGAACCACCTACAGAATTTTTATAATTCGAAATTTACGGTTTCTTTGAAACCATAAAGTAATTTGTGCGTACAGACAACATGATTAAATGGTATTTTGAACATATAATACGTTTCGTTTTATTGTAGCTGCGCGTTTTACGATAAAAATAGCACATTTATTATAATCGTAAATTTAAATTTGCTGGCGTTTATGTTTTGGTTGACACAAGTTAAAATTAAGTTTTTGCTTGTAAAATTAGAGGTTCGTTAAAAAAGCCAAGTATTTTGGCAAGTGCGAATATTTTAAGAATTTTTAAACAGAATTACTGTTGTTTTGATTCATAATTTCTGGCGAATGAATATCTTACTAAAATAAAAATAAGGGGCTTTATTTATTTCTTGGGTATTGTTTTTGCATAGGAAATTTATTTTTAGAATTTCATTCAGTTTAACATTGTTTGTTTATTTGACATAGTGTTTGCCAAATCTCCAAATTACACTTCCTGAGAGGAATTCCACGCTTTACAGAGGTCTGTCGAGGTTTTGCATATAAAAAATTAAACCTTTCAGAGGTTTCAGCTGTTCTGAGTGATGACAAGCGTGGCAATTAAAATTTGACAGTTTTATCAATTTGAAATTCCGACAGAAGAGGTTTGATTAATTTGTCCTTAAATATCTGTTATTTTTTTACTTTTCAAAGACACCAACTTTTAAAGTTTGAATTTGGAGTGAAAAGCTGTTTCCTCTTTCCTCGAGCCTTTATAGTGAATTTGTACCATTTAATTTAATGTGGTTATTCGAATAGAATATGACGCGTTCGTTCATTGTATTAACTTCGATCATAAAGCCTAAAGGTAGAAATTAAATTAGAGTGTCTTTGCAGCTTGACTTTCCAAAGATAAAGACTAATGAAACTTTTCAAGAAGATGTATAATTGAACTTCACTGTATATTATTAATTTCTATGTACCTAATTACGATTAATTAAAAACTTGGAACTGAATTCATATCTCATAATTATTACATATAAATCTGCCGTCGCTGTCTGCCGAACTCGATTTTAATTATATATTGTAGAAGCTTACTGCGAAGTTTAATTATTTAATTATTTTTTAATTCGATGTTATTGGGAGATGCCTCTATATTTCTGCCCGTATTGTTTTTATTTGCAATGAGAATTGCTATTATACGTAGAAACGAGGGAAGTAAATTCGCCGGAATTACAGAACGCATTAGAGATATAAACTTTCGACTAAATTAATATTTGATATATTAATTGGGGTATTTGGTGGACGTTTTGGGTGGGTTCACTACAAATAAAGGCGGGGTTATTTGAACTACTGCAGACCACCCGTGATGTTGTTTTATGGATATATATTTCAACTCTAGAAGTGATAATAGTTATTTGTATAAACATCATTATTCTTCCTATTTTCATATTCGATTCCACCCTCTTCCAAATTCGTTTAAATATAAAACCCTTTTGTAACATAAATATTTTGCTTGGTATTTTTCTTTCTTTGGAATTATTTGTAGACTGTAACTGCCAGAAAATTCCTTTGACAGCCTCAGAATGTCACGAATTGCCTTAATATCTTGGGTTGTGTCTAACTGCCTCTTTAAGATGTAAAAGACTCATCATTAGTTTCCAGACTACACTACAGTCTTCTTTGTTTATCTTAAAAATGCCTTCAACTGCCTTTATGCCTTAAAGGCTGTAACTCAACCGTTCCCTTAAGGGGGTTAATCAGTGCTCAACTAGATTATTATTGAACTACCAGAAAATTCCTTTAACAGTCTCAGAATGCAACGAATTGCCTTGATACCTTTAAGGCTGTGTCTGAACTGCCTCTTTAAGAAATAAAAATACTCATTAGTGGACACTTAAACTGCTTCAAATTCTTCTAAATTACTCGAAGCTTCCAAACTACCCTACATTCTTCTTCATTTTAAAGGCTGTCCCTCAGATACTGCTTTAGGAAGACTATTATGGAGCGGTCCCAAATTCCTGTAAGTTCGCAAACTACCGCATATTGTGTTTAACTGTCCTAGAATATCTTCGATTTACTTTGATACTTATAAGGTTATGTCTAAGCCGGCGCCGTTAGTAGTGTCCCAAAGAGGCTTTTGACCTTTGGAGTGAACTTGCAAAAATGTTAGGCAAATATTATTAGAGTATCTGAGAAATAAAGGGAAACTGCATCATAAAGTGCTTTTTAGAAAACTTCAAAACTGCCTGAAGTGCTCTCTAAAGATAACGCTAGGCTGTCTCGTGAAGAAATAAATGTCCGCTTCTCTTTGATTCTGTTCTTCTTTTTCTCATAAATCTTGCTTATCTTTACAATGTTGAAATAAACTCCTTTCATATTTTCCATTCCTTTCAATTTTGTTATCTTCTTTTGGTCTGAAATTTTCCTCTATTTGCCATCTCAGCTCTATCTTGTTTTTTACTTCTCGTAAATTATTTGATCCATTCATTTTGTGTACATTTTCATACCAGTTTCTTCTTCTTCTTCTTCTTGTTCTTTATTTAGCTGCTTTCTACTCATGAAGCCTCTTGAATCCTCTTCCAATTGTCTCATGTTTGGCTTTAGCCATTATGCTTTTTCAAACATTTGCTTACAGGTAAGGAAAACCTTGATAGCTTTCAATAGGCCAATTTGGTGTCGAGAATTCATTTGCATGTTTTATATAAATATCATTGGTGTTTTGATGCATTTTTGGCCCCTCTTTCGTGTAAAGACCATTAGGTTACAGTTCTCTGGATTTACCAAGAGATTTTCTTTACGACGCCATCTTTCAGTGATTTTCATTGCAACTAGTGATCTCTTACTGGAACTAGAGAAGCAACGCTTTAAAGCTAAAGGCTATACTGATGATATCACTATTATCACCATACTAATCAATGGGAAGTTTCAGGAAACTATATCTGAAAGGAGTTTGGCTTATGCTTTCTGGAGCTTTGCACATTCGGATGTGTTCCACTCCCCTGCAGGAGCCTTTTTAGGTCCTATTTATTGATTTGTTGTAATTGGTTAGGGCAGTTTTGTATTCAACCCAGTTACCCGATCTTTTCACCTGATTGAAAAGCTTTCTAGTGTCTGCCTTGGTTGTCTTTTTTATCGTGGGTGCACAACTCTACTCGTAAGCATTGAATATCGCTGACTGTACAGTATCTGACATCAGCTCTAAGTCCACCGTTGATCGTACTCTGTATGGACAGTCGTCCAGGTCCTGCGATAGGTATTCTCTAAAGCAGTAGTTTCTTGGATTTCTGTACTCCAGACAAGTCAACCTGCGAGATTCAATATCAAATCGGACAGAGTTTGTTCTTTCGACACATACTAGTTGTGTAGTTGGTTATTGCTGAACTGATGCTTGATGAGCCTACACTTATATCAGTAACCTCCCTTAGAACTGATGTGATGAAAGTGGGTTCATTATTTCGATTCAAGTTCTCTAACCTGTTTTCTAAAAATCATCCAAGTAGGGACTCGCCTCGTTTATTGTTGTTACTGCCGCCCCACGTGATGTGATGGACATTTACGTCACATCCCAGCAGCAGAAGCTGCGGATTTTTAGTTCTGCAAAATGCCATCGGATGTTTCTCCTGCTGGTCTTGTTTCGTCGTTTAATTTGTTTGTTTTTGTTGGTCTTATTTGTGCACATTCCATTCGTAAGCCTCATTACCAATTTCATTTCCATTGTTTAGATTAGACTATTTTCTTCAAGAGATACGATTAAATGTTCCATTAAGAATGATTGAAAGTCCGTAACTTTTCCTGTAATATTCTAGCATCTTAATTTTCTTAGCTCTTTCGAATTTTCGATTAATATGAATTGTCGACGTTACGAATCTGTGGGCACTTCCCATATTGAATCTGTTGGGAACTTCCACGCTTCGTATTATTTTCATGTCCCTTTTTTGCCTCAAAGGTTCCTTTCGCCTAAACCGTGTCTTCAAACATTTACCTCTTCTTGTTCCTATTTTACAGTTAAAATCTCCCGTTACGATATTGTATTCTGTTTTATCTTTGTTTAAGCCTTTGGTTATGTGCTCGTATAGTTGTTCTCCGTCGAACCTTCGTGTGATCGTGTACTCTTTGAGATATTATTGTCAACCCCATATAATCCATTATCCGTGCCATGTAATACTGTCAAAAATTATTTGCAAATTAAACTTGTTGTGCCTTATCAATGTTTTTACTTCTGTCCACAGTTCCTTTATTTGCTTAGTGTTTCTCCAATACTAACAGTCGTCCCATGTTTGGCACGGTCTTCCTTTTTTCCTTTTCTTTGGTATGGCGTCCCATATTAGTCTATTATTATTCATTCTATGTAGGGATCCCCACCAGCTTACTTCTCTTACTCCCGTGTATTCTAGTATTGACTGTATTTCTGATTCTTTCTTTATTTCTATGTTTTAGCTGTTTTCCTTTCTGACCTTTAAGGTGAACTTATAATCTGAGTTTAATTTAATAAAGCCTTTTCCTATCTGTCGGGCTTCACTTAATTCTAAACCTATTTAATTGTACTTAGTTGGTATTCCAGCTCTTTCATCTTTTCTTCTGTTGCAATAGATCTTTCAGTATATGTTGCTATGTTCCATTTCATTTTGTAGCCTATCCTAACCCAGATATTCTTAGCAGCTTCCGCCTTTTAATCTGTTTGTCTGCTACCTTGGTCAGAGATATTCCGGCTGCTGAAATGGTTAGGTAGGGTAAGGATGTTGGATATTTGGAAAGCATATGCGAGGGTACGATTGAGGTATGGGCATCGTTTTCCTCGGTGATAGGTGTGAAACCAAGAGCTTTCAAGGACAGGGCCGCCAGTCCTTGAGGAGGAGGAATTATAATTTTTCTCTGTATTTCCTGCACTCTCACCCCTCTCTCATAATTCGTTCTCTGCTACATGTTTTAGTTATTAAATTAAATAATAAAATGGCAGAACAATGAGTAGCAATAGAGATAAATTCGTCTTGATATACAGTTCTTGAGGGAAATTCTAACTCTGGTAAATTGTTAAATTAACCAATAATCAAAACTTTTTGCTTACTATGCATTATGAACCATGCGAATATGTATTGTGATTCGATTTCGCCATTTTAACGGCCGATTAATTTTTTTGTTTGCTTAATCATCCCAATGGCTAATTTTTTAAAGCTGAAAACCTGCCTTGGGAAAAATATTTGCATCGGACAGTTTCTGCTTTAGTGCATTTTATCCGTAATTTTCTCTAACCTCAAGTTTTCGACTATGTAAAATTGGAACATACATAGAAAAAGCTTAGATTACCGCGTAAACGTACTTTCCCATTTAAAAATTAATCAATCTTCCGAGTTCATTAGTTCCTAATTGTTGAAACATTAAATTTGCAAAAGACATCATCGGATTTTAAGTAAAGACGCAATGATATCAAGGTACGCCCACTTTTTACATGTAAAAAAATGAAGAACTTAATTTTAATTTTCCGTGAAATTAATCTTTGTGTTTTACTGTTCATTTGTAGCATTTACACAAAGATTGTTCTTCATGGGAAGTGTAATTTTTTTCTTTTTAAAAAGTGGCGAATATTATTGAAAACTTATTAGACGTGATGTTTCAATTAACGAATTTTAAATTGCCCGTGAGTTTTGGTTTCCAAACGTTGAAGTTATATTTAACCTATAACAAAGGAATAATTTGATAATAATCTAAAATTTTTCAGCAGGTTAGGTTTTGAAATCAAATTAATCTGAATAAATATTTGTTGAATATTTTTAAAATGCACATTGGTTTTTAATGCCATTTTTTCTATTTGGGTGCTAAAATAACTCCATTCTAGCACCCAAATGACGTCATTTGAGTGTTAAAATAAGTCGTTGGAGTGCTAAAATATACTAGTAAAATTTACTGTATTGATGTTGGTAGCGTTGAACTGTCAACTGACATACGTCAAAAATTCTTTTTCATACTGGGATCTGGACTTGTCCGGCAATAAATTTTCTAACCTAAAATTACGCCAACATAAACGTCACCAACCACCGCAAAATTCCCTAGATTTAAAATTTTTATTTTTTAATTTATAAAATGGTATAAAGCGGCAAAATAGAAAAAATAGTATAAAATACTCGTTGCAGAAGGTCTTTCAAGCACTCATTTGTTCCTCAACTCACCGCTATGCGGCTCGTTTCGGAATTTCAAATTCGTGCTTGAATACATGCCTTCTGCAACTTGTATTTTAATATACTATTATACTCTTATCTTGCTTTATAGTCTTACAATTCCGAACTAATTTGTTGGACATTTTATCAAGGGTTTGATGTTTCCGATTCCAGAAGTGTATTTGATTATTTCATATCACAAATTTAATTAAGGTGTTCGGCTGTTCGGTGTGAAATAATTTTATTCTCATCAAACAGTCTTTGGTGTGTCATGTTTATTCGCAAATCCCAAATTTTTGATTTATATTTTAGTATGAGCTGTATAAAATGGCGTTTTTTTAACTTCGATTCTGTGTGAGTTTTATGCGTTTTATTCCCAAAAAAAGAGTTATTAATATTCATGAGGAAATAACGGACTCCTTTAACAAAGACAAAGTTTTCGAAAGCAGAGAAGTAGTCATTTCCGAAATTTCCATACGGAATACAATTCAAATTTGTAGTTTAGTATGAAAAGAATTGGCCCATCATTTGTAATTTAATGTGTTTTAAATGTTTTAAAAAGTCCGCAATGGTGGATAAAATTACGTGGTTGCTGCCGGCGTTGTATATGTAATTTGGTATAAATAAAGATTGCGAGTTAAGATAGCCAGACTTCTTGCATTGATATCTACGTAAAATATCACCGTATGATTATTACCGCGTTCAGGGATGTATTATGGCAATTACACATTTTTGAGATTTTGTTCTTATAAGCCTATGGCTACACGGCTACCGTGCATTCTGATTAATAATTACATATAGAGATATACAAGCTAAGGCATTTATTATGCTTTTCGTGTTTTGTTACAAAGCTTAGTCATTACATTAACATTCAGACTGCGTTGCTATTAGTCCAGTAAATTATCAGTATGCATCGATATGTACTACCTGAGGACTCTCCTACTCTGAATGCAAATATCACAATTCGTATCTTGATATTTTTAGAAATGGAACAGTGTAGAAAAAACAATTAATTATACGATGAAGTCATATTTCTGTTACTAATACAAAAAAAATGTGCATAAACGCGGGGGTTAATTTACGGTAGTATATTAGATAGGTTTTCGCATGACTAAACTCTATTAAATTTCATTAATAGCAAAAACATGGAGGTTTAAAAAAACGAAAAAGTATTACTTCCACTAACGTACTTTTTATTATTGAACTTATGTCATTTATATGCCATTTCATAAATTTCTATCCAACCCCTAAATTAAATTTGCAATAAGGGCGATTTCCATTCCAGTTGCACAGAAAATTACAATTATGGTTTCTGTATAACATTTGGGTGTAATTTTAACCCACATTTGTTTTTTCAAAATTAATTAAAAGTCTGTAAGCACCGATTTTTATTATTTATCGTATTTTATTAACTGAGAAAATAGCAAAGGTTTTCGACAGATTAAGGGCAGATTGCACAAACCTGATTTAAATGCTTCGTCAAATTGAATAATAATGATAAGTAATGTTTAGTAAACAAAAATTAAGTTCTTTTGTCAATTTTGATCATTCATTAACTTAACAGAAATTTGGTAATTTATTAGAGAAAACATTTTTAAATCTTTGAATCATGCTAAAGAATTTTAAATCAAGATATAAGTAAATCAAGTGACACATCGAGCGCAGAAATACACCACAGAATTATAAATAAATATTCGTTTTCAAAGATAAGTTGTGGGAATTTTATTTTATTTTCATAGCAGTTACGTAATTATTTAGGAAAATTTCTAAGGCTCTCCCTTTTTTAATTTAACGAAAATTTAATTAAAAAAATAGTGATTATTTACTAATTAATGTGGTTATATTTTCGTGAAAACTAAGATGTTAGTCGTTAAGTTTTTTTTTGGGGCGTTTAAATTTTGAAATTCTCAGGCAACGCTTCTCCTTATACGAGGGCCACTCTGTATGTTTTGAGATACGAGAAAATCGAATATTTTAAGGGCATGCAATATTTATTTTCTTGAAGCTTGTACCTTTTGGCGTATATACACAAAAAATTATCATGCAAGTATCTGTCATAGTTGTTAAAACAAATTCAGATTAGTTCTATAAAATGGATCTATCACGCGAGCATTTTAGGGCTATATTTCTACGATTTTAAGAGTGGAACTAAGTGAAAATGAGTGCTTTGAAAGACTTTGAAACATCTTTAAACAAGAAGGCCCATCGTGGGCAATAGTATGTCGTTGGTTTGCTGAATTTAAAAGCGGTAGACAATACCTAAATGATGAAAACCGCGAAGGACGTCCCAAATCGGCTGTTACTCAAGAAACCATTGAAGCAGCTGTAAAGCGGATGTTTGAAGAAAATCCAAAATCTAGTTATACGATGATTGAGGAGTCTATAGGCATCGGGTCCGGAGCAATAACAAACATTCTACATCACAAACTTAAAATGAACAAAATGGTTTACCGGCGGGTGCCGCATCAGTTAACAGATTTCATCCCATACAGCTAAGGTGACGGTCGATTATCTGACTGATAAAAAAATCACAGTTATCGAACATCCGCCTTATTCGCCGGATTTGGCTATGTGCAACTTCTGGCTTGTTTTTAAACTCAAAAACATCTTCGCGGTCGTAAATTTTCCATCGAAACGGAGATTGAAGAGGAGACTTTAATTTTTTTTAACAGTAGCTATTGAAAAAAATTAGTAGCGTTTGACTTTTGACTTATGGAAAATCAAATTACAAAAATGTATTGATGCTGGAGGAGAATACTTTGAATATAAATAAAACCATTTTTGCTTATACACTAGTAGTTTTCTTGTATCTCAAAATATACAGAGTGGCCCTCGTACAAATACTTTTATCCTTAAAACTGCAATTTATAATTGCCAAAAAAGGGTCACAAATTATACTGGAATTTTCATTTACTCAAAAATTAAATTCAAGATTTGGCGATTTTATCTCACAAAATTTTTTACATTTTGAAATTTGTTTAGAATGTATCCACCACGTTCTTTGGCACTATTTCCTTTCAGTTTAATTTGGAACTAAAAAAATAAAAACTTTAATTTTTACCTAACAGTTCTGAATAATTTCCACCAATTTTAAGAGATTAACGAATTTTTTTATAAACAGACAGTTTAGGTGTTTGAAAGTGTCTCGAAAGGATACATGGATACGTGGATGAATTTGTAATTTTTCTCTGCACATTTTGGTATGAAAATCCAATATGGCGGCTATAAGAAAATCAAAAGTTACCCATGAAAACCCAACTATCTAGTTTGCCTAGAAATTTTTTAAGAAGTGTAGTAGATAGCCCTTGCTTAATTATGTAAACACCCAAAATTTCATTTTACTCGTCCTAATAGCAAAAACGTTATTAAAGAAATAAAAAAACGCAACTTTTCAGTTCTTTCAGGATAATTCAGAAACTGCAAAAGCTATTTCCGATTGCTCTTAAATTCTTTAAAGAGCCTAAAATGGCGCAACTTTTTGCGTATTTAACCAACCCTGTATCTCTTATCGTTTCCTAGATCCCAATGGTGTACATTGTAAAAGTGACCACCCTCTATAACCCAATTTACAACACACGATTTCAGTGATGTAGGGGTACTGACAGCTGATAATGTGCTCGTCGACTCGTGTTCGATTCCGACGAAACGGGGATTTTTGAAAAATATGAGTTAGGCAACCAATTAAGCAATCTCCTTAAGACCTTCTTCTGGTCATCGATGATGATACTAAAAACATTGGTCCTAGCCGTCACAGGTCAGCTAAAAAAATATTACCTTCTTCACCCTTAAAAGCGTCTTCTGGTTATTGTTGATTTACAAGAACTACTTCTTCGTGGCCTTCAAGGTCAGCTAATAAACAAAATTGTTGTTCTTCTGCTTATTCTTCAGCTCTTTCAAATTAAAACTTTCTGGTCATTGATCACCAATGTAAGAAACACCTGATCGTTGTTGATCTACAAGAACCACTTATTCGTGACCTTGAAAGTCAAATAGGACGTATTACGTCACGTTACGCATGGGCTTGTCATTCACTGTCACAGAAACCGCCTAGTTATACTACTTATATGCAATAAATTAGGCGGAACAAAATTTAGATCTCATTTTAATCAGGCTCATTTTGTTTTTACGCTGCAACTGTTTGCAAAAATTAATCACTTTATAGGCAAAAGCATTTTAATAATTTTAAAAACTTTATTTGAATATAATGTGATGTCTGAAAAGTTACCACCGAAAATTATGTAAAGAAGATGCAATTTGACGATTCTTGTTGAGGCGCTGATGTGGAAGAATGTTTAGTTGACCCTCTTGATTTGCGACCTTTACTACTGGTGTTTATTTTTCAAGTAAAAAATGTGAATTTCCACTTACACAACACAAGTCTTTCTGTGGACCTTTTGCATTATCATGAAAATGCCCCCAATTATAAATTAAAAAACGCCTATCTTTAAACATACGGTCAGATCAGGTGTTTAAAATCTAACGAGCGGCCTAAAATTGTTGGAATCTTGGGCGACAGTTGATTAAAGGGTTCATACTTAAGTAGTCTTGGCGTAAATTAAAGTCGCTTCAAAATATTAATAAATTATTAGTGCAAGAGTTGGTTCCAAGACTTTGTGAGACACAATTTAGGTTAAATATTAGAGCTAAAATTCTGTGTTTTGTGTGTAAAGTAAAACCTTTAACAACAGTTCGAGTACATTTTTCTTTTCAATATATTTTTATACTTTTTGATTTTATCGTATTTAGGCCCTGAATTAATTTCACTGTTTTAAGATTAATAACCTAATCGACATGTTTGAAACAGCTTCTATCAATTTTTCTAAGAATGGAGAAACGATTAACCTTTAAATATTCTTCGAATTTATAATTTATGTCTAGCTAGCTATTTTTGTGTCTTCTTGAAATTCTTATAAGATTATCTTTTAATGTTTTTTTGTAAGTTGGCCCAAGATCTACTTTAAAAATCTGTAAACTAACACCGTTGCTAAAATTCAGCACGAACATTGCGACCTTTTTATTATTTAAATAGCAGAACGTAAATAAAGCACAGTTAATAGTCGATTAAGAAATTTTACTTTTAAACCGTCTCAAATATTGTCGTCTTGTAGAATTTGACCTAACTGCGAAACCGTGATTTGCTAAATTATTCATAAGACAATGAACACGGAATAATCGTGAACAGTATTCACCGTTCTAACAAAACAATGACGATGTATATTTGTGAAAAACCTACATCATTTTCGTGAATAAGAAATAATACATATACGACTGAAATTAAACGTACGTGAGCACGAATCCTTGTATTACTCGATTTCGCTGAATATATAGTGAGTTCTTGTGCGGAGTTATTTCCTTACATGCACATTTTTTTCTCCTTATGATTGTCGTGCATTTGATTGATACTGCCATATGTGGTTTTCAATTTTACTGTACTTTTTCGAACTTAAGGTTTTCTCTTTTTAAGGGTTTTAACTTGAATTGTCGTGGAGAAGAATACTTTTTACGTAGTTTTTGGTGACTTCTACAGTCGACGGAGGTACAAAATATTAGCTTACAATGTTTGATGCTCCATCGTGACGCAAGTGTGAAGTTGCAAATTGTGCAGGCCGGACGGATCTGCCTGAGGAGGCTTTATTTTTATAAGCATGCAAATTTTAATTGTTATTTTGAAAGAGATGTGACTGACAGTGATATTTCCAAAGACTACTGCGAACTTATTTTTCATTTAGTTCTTTTTAGAACCCCTCTATATAATGCTATGTTTATTTCCACTTCCTAATAACATTATTTTCCAGTTATTTTACTTGCAAGGTTTTGCTAATAAAATTGTTTCCTTAAAAAATTGAAAAATGACGTATCAAAAGGTGCAGTTTGAATATAATAAATTGAAAGTCTAAACAACCACCTTGAAGAAATAACCCGTGTTGTGTGAGGATCTCTTCGTAAAATAACAGCGATCAAGTGCATTTGATACAGATTATCTCTGTATATGCAAAAAACTTATTAAAGATAGATCATGGCTTACGTTGTGGTTCTCTGCGGCATGTGAAGTCTGCTTTGGAATGTTGAAGTCGTTGATCGCTTTAAACTGAATTTATAAACGGTGTGATATATTATTGAAGGGCTGTAATTTCAGTATTCCTCCACAGCGAGGCATAAATAAGTTATTACGAATAAGCACAGGTTTCTTTGAAGATTTATTCGTTATTATTACAGATTTGATTAAACGAAGAAGAAATGAAATATTCAAAATCATGCCCTATAAAATAATAATAAAGCGAACTACAATTACGCGCATTATTAAGTTTCTCGAATACGAAAATTCCTCGCCTGCAGATATAAAAATTGTTTATTTGAAGGTTTCCCTTTCTCTGAATTTCTGTTTAATAGCAAATGTGGGTGCCTGGTTATCGATATGTAATATAATGTAAAAATGGACCCTTTCAGGTTTCTCAATTTTCAAGATAAGGTTTCCTTATTTGGATATGTATTATATTAAACGCCGACGCTTAAATAATAAATTATAAGTCGTTGACTTGTAAACCAGGCATCAAACGTCGTAATTTTTAATTTCGCTTCTGCACAAACTGATGTACACACAAAACACAAAAAACATTGAAATCGATACTTGAGTCATCGAATAAAATTGTAATTATTGGCCGTAAAAATAAACTAACATTACTGGAAAAAAAGAAAAATCGGTTTGTATTAGGCCTGTTTTGCTGTTTGTATTCCTTTCAAATATTCTACCAAGCTTCCTGTGTTCGGAGTTATTAATTTTTCCGTTTCAACGAGGGTTGACCAAATATTTAGCAAATTGGTTCATAAAAATGTAATTTATTCGTCTGAATTTTTGGCAACTTGCTTTTACAAGGCCTATTTGTTGATCGATTTAAAAAACTTACAGACGACCGTCGCATCGATCAACTCTGATGTATTTTCATAGTACAATGTCTTATTTTATTTCTGCTATCCATTTTTAAAATATTGATAGTAAAATCAGCAATTTGCTTAAAAGGCCTAAGCATCGATAGGTGGTTAAGCAGTCAGTGATCAAAATAAATAAATAAAACCTATCAGAATATCCCAACCCTTCGGAAACTCAAAAACTATAACAAGCTTTTTCGCAAATGTTAGATTATGTGGCAGCCACTTAATTAATTTGACAGCTAACCTAGCATTTGATAAAGGATATTATGGACAGTTCTGCAACTTTCAGCATTTTTGATGTTGCTCCACATTTATATCAAGCAGTTGATGGCTTTAAATCACCTTTTACTAACTGGAAAATGATTGGTTTATAAGGAAAATTCAAGCGGACTATTTAGAAATTGGTATTCAAAAAATTCCTACCACGGGCGAAAACCCGCTGCTTTCGCTAAACTTCCATTGGGTAGTACTAAATGACCAAAGCAGTCGAGGCATGGTGAGAGGCATGATGTCGCTTGCTTGTCACTTTATAATAAACAATTTTAAACAGTTTTCTGTTGTAGTTTTAGGACAGGTTTGCTATTAACAAGCTATCTATAACGAGCAAATTAGGTTATGTATTTATTAAACTACATGGGTCGTTTGAAAAGTAAGGTAAACGAAGTCGAGATAGTAATACCATGATCAAAATCGATGCACGGTCGATACGTTTGATCCTTTAAAGAAACCCATGCCGAGTTTCAGCTCGGTGCATTGTGAGGTTATTGATTGGTAACGCGAAGTAGACGAACGTGCAAGCATTTCCAAAAATGATGGACAGAAAGGAGATTCGTGCCATGATAATATTTAATTTTTTGAAGGGCAAAATGACGACCCAAATAAAAAGTAAGCTAGATAGTGTCCTTGACGAGTCTTCCCCTTCATTTAAGGCGGTACATTTGTGGATCGTCGATGAAGATGAACCGCCCAGCGGATGTTCAAATGATGTGCATTTTTAAAGAATATTACAGACACTTCTTCAAATTTTAGGATTTTTGATGTTGGTAGTTTTAAAACACATTTTAATAAGTAAAAATGATTGCTTTATTATTGGCTAATATTAGTAAATAATGAAAAGACCTCTGGTTGCCGACATTCCATTGGGTCAGTCGACTCATGTTATTTGACACCCACAAACTAAAATTTGTCGCTTGCTCGTAGCTAGATAATAATAATAATAACAAAAATAAAAGAATGTAATAATAATAAACAGTTTTAGGTAGTTTTCTTTCAGAGTTTTAACGCGGGTTTGCTCCTGTTGTTTGCTGAGTTGTTAATTTTCAGAGTATTTTAATATGATGAAGTTTTAATATAATGTTGATATCTTTGTAATTATTAATTTGTTTTTTCTTTTGTTTTACGTGAGTACTGTCCTGTTTTCCCTGGTATGAACTTTGAACTTTCTGCCTTTTTAAGGTAAACTTTTTTCTAATCTAACTTTACAAGTTGCTTGATGTACCTTGAAATTCGATTAATATTGTGAAATGCTATTAAATGCAAAAAAGCTTTAATAATTTGTAAAAGTTATTAAAATTCATTTATTTGCAATATTTGAATCTGCAATTTGAAGGATGAAGAATAAATTTGTTACATAAAAATTGATCAAAATATAGCACGACATTAGAAATTAAATTTGTAAGAGTTCACACCTTTGGCGAAATATTTTTTAGAACATAAAACCGAAGGTCAGTGGGTCAAATCCCTGCGGAGGTGATATTCTTCTTCATACATAGACTTTTTTATTCATAAAAATCGCTTACTGTTTAAAAAACTCGGGAGAAATGAACAAGCCGTTAGTCCAGGCAACGAAGGAAAAATGAAAAAATAAATCGGAAAGTTTTGAAATTTGGTAGGAATGTTTGTTCGAGCGTATTATTGAATGTGTAAAAAGTCCTCAAAAATTAGAGGTGTGCTCGTGCCGCCATGTTGGAAAAAAGGTGCGTTTTAATGGTTTTTTGTAAATAACTCGTTATTTATCACCTTTACTGAAAAAACACCTATTATAAAAATTAAAGAAGATTAAATTGTCTATAGAAAAGATAGAATTAATTTTTTTCGTAAAGTTAATACTTTACAAGTAAATAACTGGCAAACATCATGGAAATGAATTCATTGCTCGCTGTATAGGCGCTGGGCCAGTAGAATCCAAATTTCATCGTCCAAATTGTTCCATTCTAATTTCTATATACAGTGTGTAAAGTGATGAGGTTTCCTATAGGGAAATTTTAATATGAGTTTTAGGAGAAAAATTTATTTTTTATCAAAAATTGTGCTTGTATCGAAACCCCTTATAGTCAAAGAAAAATCCAGTAATCACTTAAGATAAGATCAAAAACTTGAAATGATGTCGAGTTGTTGATTTTAAATATGACAAAGTCCGAATGTTACATCAAACCGTTGCAACAGTGAGCGCCCTAGCGAAAACCTGTTTTTTAGATTTAGCCTGTCAATGGTGGAAAAAACGAGAAAGTTTTTCCACTGTTATCCATATACATAGGTTCCACTTCAATCAAGCTATTTAAAATTAAAAATTGGGTATTTGTAAAATAATACAAAAATATTTACAAAAAATGCGATTTTCAATTGTTTTAAATAAATGCTTGAAATTTTGCATATGGGCCTAAAATTAAATTCCAAGTAACTTTTTCAACTAATTTTCTTCGATATTTTGTCATCTAGCCCCACTTTTTCCGACTTCATGCTGAATTTTTTAAATTTGCCGCCATACCAGTGGTCACGTGACATACCCCAAATTCAATTTTTAGGTTACCGGACATGCAGAACCCATCCCCCATAAAAGTTTTTTCGATACTCGAATAATAAAAAAATTTCCCATATGTTCCGAACTTTTTGCCGGTCACTGTACTTATACTGTTACCGTTAGGTTGGTTACTTGCAATAATATACGCCATGGCTGAATTTAAAAAATTCATTCAAAGTTAGGTACAAGAAAACGCCTTTCCATTACTTAAAATGTTTTCAGAAAAACAGGTGATAATATAAACTGAAAAACCATTTTTGCGCCAATGAATTACAATAAAAAAAACTCGCAGGGTTTCTGTTATAGTTTTCCAAGTTTTGAAAAACACGTGGACAATGTTGTTAGTTATCGACCGTAACTCGAACACGAATTTTTTCCTGTTATTGGGCTGCATAACCTCCATACCAATTTCTTTTACTGATATGATTCGCTTCAAAAATTGCCTTCCAATCATTTTTCTGTTTTTGGCACGTTATTCTCGAGTTTCAATTGTAAATAAATCACACGAACAAGTGGTATTTGTAATTAATTATTTCATTTCGTACTGTGAATTATAAATAAATCTGGTGAAGCTACAAGAATGCAAAAGAGATGCAGTTAGTAGCGTGTTAAGTTTCGCGGCGACCCTTTAAAAAAGTCAATATAGTCGAAATAGAATCGTTTTCCCATGTCTGTGTAACCTGAGCGAAATCAGTCTATGCCAGCAATTCAGTTTCGTGTCAATTACCAATCTCGGTTCAAGAATCTGCATTATTATTGCATATAAAACCGATTAGCATACGGATAATATCCGTCTTTAGCAGCCAAATGCTGACTGCAAATCGCTACATACAAGTTCGTGTTCCGATCTGGCGAGGAGTAAACAAGCATTTCTTTTATTAAATTACTGTCAGACCGAGTTAGAGAGTGCAGTCTGGTAAAATGCCTTAGAGCATTTTGTGGCTAGATCGTGTAAATCAAATTACTGTTTGTTTTCTTAGCGCTATATAATACCATTAGTACGTTGGAATTCATTATGCGTAAAATAAACGTAGGAGTCTTCACAATAAAACTAGGATTTATGTTGGTAGTTGTGCTGAATTTTTATAAGCGTCTGGGCTTTTTTAATGCAACCCCTTTTTTGTTTTGGCTTTACGGGGATTTCATCCCTTAATAAATTCGAGAACGCGATCTCGTTTGCTTAGTTTGGCTACTAAATTTTATACAACTAATTTTAAAGTTTTCATTTATATGTGAATGATAATAAAAAGCAGCAAAACGTAAACTTTAACTTTTATTCTCCTTGTTTGTGTTTTGAATTCTATTCATAATTCATTAATCTGTTCTAATTCTTTCCTATAAACACTTAGAAAAATTCCTTTCGAATATTGTTTTAATAAGTGTGACAAGTAATTTTTAATTATTGTTAGTTTAGGCAAATCCAATTCGTTTCAGATTTTTTTAATTGTCCAATTTTTGAATGATTTTTTGAATAACTACAAAAGAGAAATTTGAATTGAAGGGAATTTGCTTCTCGTCAGGACTACGATAGAAAATCGTAATTTTCCACCAATTTCTCTTATAGTATCAGTGCTTTGCTTAAGAACAGTATATTTTGATTGTTATTAATATGGGAATTATAGCAGGCGACCGATGTTCAGGTGGGTGTCCGGTGTGCATCAAGGGAATGAGTAGGAAGGAAGTCGGGTAGACGTGCGAGACAATTTGAAAAAATCCTAAAGTATGAAAAGTAATTTAATTAAGATATAGAAGTCCCACAAAGACTCTCTTTAGCTTTCCTAGAATCCCATACTATTTTATCTCATGGCGATTACTTTGAAAGAGATAATACGAGTATAATACATATGAGTAAACCTCATACTTGATCGAAGATACTCAAATTGCAGGGACATTTTGATTAAATCTCGTACATTAAAAATATTTCCTCAAAAAAGTGAAACCTTAATTTTTAAGGATACTATTAAAAAAGAGTATAAATTTAAAAAATAAAGAAATAAAGAGAGTTGGAGATTATATTTATTTAGAAGAAAACATTAGCTATTGAGTTTAAGGAGGAAAGTAAACCACTCCGATAGCTTTGAAAGACTTAAATGGGGTTGCACAAACATGATTTAACAGCCTCGTCGAATTAATCATTCGTAAAAATGAACAAAATCGAATCAAATTTTTAATGAAAATGGAAATAACCCCCAAGCATTTAATTGTTATTGTTATTGCACTATTAAAAAGATTGCCTTTCGTAGCCAAAAGAACCACAATACTATGGGAATTATAGCAGACGACCGATGTTCAGGTGGGGGTCGGGCACGCATCGGGTGAGTCAAGGTAGTAAGTCAGGTGCCGGAGAAGTACAACAACGATGGCAGACGTGCGAGACAGTTCGAAAGAAATATTAAACTATGAAACGTAATTTAATTAAATTAAAGAAGTTGTACGAAGGTTCTATTTAGCTTTCCTAGAATCCCAAAACGCATAACGGTATTTAACAATTCAGTAATTTCAGGAAATCTCGTGTACTTTTAGATAAAAATCTAATCTTAACCTCACACTTTTCCTGTTTGTTTATTGAACGATTTAACGAGTTAAACCTTAAAATTCAGATTGAAGAGGTAAATAATAATTAGTTCTTCTTTATTAGCCCACCACAGCTCTATATAGGGCAAAGGCTTCCTTCACTTATTAGTGAGGGGTTTGTGGTCTACTCTTCCATAGTGACCGGTCCTCGTGGAAGAGAGGTGCCGCATTAACAGAGCAATCGGGCCATCCATTCAAACATTGACCGGAGACAACGATTCTTAACTCTCCTGATCGTGCTGGACCAGGGTACCTTATTAATTACTTAATAGTAAATTAGCTTTTTAGGCAAGAACATTTGGAATTCTTCGAGTTTATAGCTCACCTTCTACATTTAGAATTACCTTGCATTAATAGTATGATCGAAGTCTTGGGATAGCGGTTACTGTGGAATTTAAAAGTAATCTCTGAAGTTGCGAAAACTTTAGAAATTACAGAAGAAAATTAAAATTACAATTTCGACTTTGGCACCCTGTATCTCCCTAAATATTAACTTTTGGACTAAGGTAATTTTAGGTAAATCGTAATATTTTGGCCTCGCAAATCTACTGTTGGTCTGTGTACCATTACTTATGGACCACCTTGTAGTTGTGCTGTTTGTTATCCCAAGAGATAAAAAAATGTCACAATTAAAGTTGCAGTGGTTTCTGTGCAATATGGAAAAATATTACCTCCGTAGGGATTTGAACCACTGACCTTCGGCTTTACGCATTAAAGTATTTCCCCAAAGTAGTGAATCCTACAAACATTTAATTTCTAAACACATTTGTATAACAAACTTTCGCCCAATTTCTATAGCAGCCATAGGAAATATTTCGAATCCTTCTAACTTTATTATTATAATAATAGGAAGAAGAAATTTCATTTAAAGAAGCTTTAAAATGTGAAAAACTATCGATTTCGACGTTTTAGGAGGAATTTTTAGTTTCTGTAATTTTTCTCTAAATATTTATTTTCACTTGTATGCATCAAAGTGAGTTTGCAGGCTTCAACGTTTTGGTACGTAAATTCCAAAATTTTCAATAGATTTTCAGAAGAATTTCTATCTGGTGGGCATTATGGTTAATTTGGACTTCTGACAGTTGCCATAAACTTGTTAAATACATTTAATTAAAATTTGGAAACGTTTGCACTCAGTGTATTTTAGATGTTCGTCATTTTTTAAACGTTATAACCAAACTTTGTTTAGTCATACTTTAGTATACAGAATATCATACAATTATTAATCATTTAATAAACAAATAATAATTGAATTAGAGAAAAAACATTCTTGGAACCAAAGCTTCTATTTAATAAACTAAGATTTGACTTAATTTTGCATTTTATGGAATAACTTACGTTCCCATTTTTATTAGAATTGTTCTTCTGACTTTCCATTTTATTTTGAATATTTGTGTGATTTTTTTTAAATGTAGTTTTCATTGCTTTAGAGTTTAAATTTCGAAGGATGACGGTTTTCATACGAATGATATTAAAATTACGTCGATACAAAATCAATTTCCGTAGTTGTTAAACGTAGAAAATAGGGTTCAGGAGTGATATTAGCTATAACAGCGGAGACTTACTTTGGGGAAAACTATTAAATAGAGGGATAAGAAACCGTCTTACATTATTAAGTAGTATTATCCGTTCTGAGTTTTCTGCTACTGAAGCTGCAGATGTTACTTGAGCAGTTTTATTTTACTGTAGTAAGACAAAACACTTTGGAATAGTTAATATTTAATGCGCGAATTATATTTGATCGTCTTCTCTTTTCTGGGGCTCGAGCGTTTTGAGATGCCCTTTCTAACGTTAAGCATCGGGGCAAGTAGGCAGGCAAGCAAGCAAGAAAAGATGTTTTTCCCGTTGAGCGCAAAGAGCGGCGGAAGACAATTTTAATTTTCTATCTACAATAAGAATTTATAATAAAAGTGAGAGAATGTTTGTGTAGAAAGATTAACAATTGCATGTCTGAATAAAAGAGTAGAGAGCAAATAGGACAAGTGGATAATTTCTTTGGCAAATGCTGCATCCGCTGAATAAAACATTGAAGGGCCTAGAATGCGAATAAAGTGAGTTAGCATAGACTTGGTTAGATCACGAAACGTCGTTTATATTTAAATTTTTATCCGGCGTAATGGATAGTTAGTCCAGAAAGATATGATTTGCCAGTAGCTGCCTAGTTAGGTATGTATTTATGTATATATTTGCCGAGAGAGTCGAAATGCACGACCGTCGGCCATCTTGAATTGATTTCCAATCGATATGTCATTATATTAATTCTGATAAATAACGAATGAACGCTTACCTACCTCTGCCATTACCGGCAGTCGTGATTCCGCATTCTACTTATTTGTGAATTTTATAAAAATGACAGTTCATATTATCCGCCTCTTTTAGTTTGACTTTTACATATTCATGACCCCAACCGATGACTAAAACTCTCTACAAACTACTTGCATAAAATCGTTACCGAACACTTATTTCTTCTTGTAATGCATAAATTCACGTTACCAATACTTTACTGTCAATTAATGGAAAATTAATCTCGACGCTGTATACATTAGGATCAGATTTTTAATACGTTTTATAACACGTCCTCTTATTTTTGTAAAATTTAAACTTTTGCGTTGCTGTCCTAGAAATATCGACTAACTAGTTTTATTTTTCCACTTCTTTTTCTTTAGTCTTCTTCTTTCTATTTTTATATATTCTAATGTACTATTTACAAGGATAGTAAATCGTTAGTTATTGTAGGTAAATCACACTCTTGGAATTAAAATTTAAAGGTCCAGTACTTGGTAATTTGAAAGAAAAGAGAAGGGTATAGAAGAAGGAAAGTGGAGAGATATAGAGAGATGGAAGAAATTATTGGGAGCTGAAAGGCGATAAACGCCTAAAAACCGGTGGAAGAAGAAGATTACAATTTGTTTTAAAATTATTCTTATCTTCCATTTTATTTTGAATATACCTAGCGATTTATAAAATAATTGAATTAAAGAAAAAAAATTATGTACTAACCGAACAACTTTTCCGAACTGCGTTTAACAGAGAACAATTTAACCAGGTGATCGCCAATCTCTAAGTAGAGACGGCATTGAAGAAGAAGAAGAAGTCGTCTTCATACCCGGTTGGTGATCTGGGAGATTTAAAACATCTACTAATGTCAAAATGTATGCAATATCTCTCCTTTTGCAGAAACATAGACCAAAAGAAAGCCTTTATTTTGTAGAGTAAACTCTATGATTGCTTTTCGTTTCTGTACTTTACATACATACAAGAGGCCAATTCAATCGTTTGACATGTCAATGAAACCTAAGCTAACACCCTAAGACAACTCATATTGGCAGAGACAAGCTTTTCTTAATTCCGAATCTCGCATTTGATTTCGTTATCTTTTGTTTTTATTCATTTAAGTTATGTTCTACTTTTCGCCTTACATTACGCCTCTTTGTCCTTGTATATCCGTTTGGTGTTCTTTATTTTCCTCTTCTACCGCGTACGGTGTCGAGGTAAATTCGTGTATGGTTCACTTTAGACTTATTCATCTTTGCGCAACATTTTCCACTCTTTTTGTTTAATACGAGTTGTCTTACTTCACTTCACGATAGGTTTTTTTCTAGTAGTATATCCGCTATTTCTTTATCCCAGTGTTTTGAGGAGTATTTCCGAAGAGTCTAGCATCCTAGATCTTTTCTTGCCCATCCTGCACAATGTCTATTGTCTATACCGTCTTGGTTGGTTGATTTTTACTCTCCCTTGTAGTGACTCGACTTGTAACTTTCTTCTGATTTCTTTATTTCTAAATGTTTTTTAACCTCTGGAGTCGTTTTTTTTTGTCATTCTATCAAGGTCTATGTTTTCGAATTATGGGTGGGTGTTGGAAAGTATATTGTGTTTGTATTATTATCACTCTGATTGTAACTTCTTTTTTGTTTATTATGACTGTGTTTTGGTATAATAAAGTCTGGCTGCAAATTGTAGTCTAGTTGATTTCGTCATTACTCAATATTGAACCTAAGTATTAGAATGTAGCTACTTGGCTTAGTTTGTGATTTTTTATGATATATTTATGTATTTTATTCTCTTGCTTACTATCATTACTACTGTTTTTTCTTGATTTATGTCTAACTGGCATGTATACTTCGCATGCAGCGTCTTAAGTTATCTTTTTCTGATTTGAAAAATCATCAGCAAAGATGAATTCTGAAGCGTATTCCTATTCCATATTTTTATAGTCCACCATGACTCTTTTGATTTGGCCTTTGACATATTTTGTTTGTAAATATTGTGAGTACTGAACATTTTTGTATTGTTAATAAAAATACAGGTTGAGATATTAGATGGGCCTTTTTTGTTGTGATTACTAGAACCGATAAGTTACTAGGTCCCTGTTTGTCTTCTTCATGTTTTACTTTTTCAACTTGTGCCATTCCTTTCTATTCTGTAAAGGCTTCTTCACCCATTGCTACGTGTCCTTCCACACAGTTCCGCCTCTATACTTTTTCACTTGTTTTTCATTACTCCCCACCGCCTCTTTAAGTTTTTCCTATATCGACCTTCCTCGAGTTCTGAATTGCTAATTTTTGATGTTGATCTCCTTTCGAATGTCTGTTCCTAAGTTTAAATTATGTTATTGATCAATCAATTAAATCAGTATTGGTACGTTTACAATGTTGTGAAACTTAATTTCTTTCAAAAATCTCTTATTTCTGAAGCTGCTAGCAAACCCTATTTGTCCATGGATACTGCAATTTCTTTGTTCTTAATTTTAACTTTCATTAGTATGACGAACAACAAAGGGCTAATAACATTCCCACTAGCAGTAGTTTGAAAGATTTTTCAATCTGCATTCACTGTTTTCACGTAGTTCCGGGTTTTCTCTTGCAGTTGGATGGATTTGCCTACATTTCTTTTCCATAAACTTCTGCAGGCATGTTACGTTAGAACTCTATCAAAATCCTTATCTTCTGTGAAGTGTGTGTAGACCATCTGATGATTATGATCAAACAGATCATTCTGTCGCCGATATGCCTTAATTATCCTCAAACGTGCCGGCCTCAATGGCGCAAAGGCTAGCGTTACTTTCCTTGTTAATCATAGATGTCGGAAAATATCCGAGAGCACGCTGCCTTTCGGACACGACGTAAAATCGTAGGTCCTGTGTCAATACGATCTTTAGCACGATAAAAATCCCTTCCAGGGGTGGAAATCTCTTAGGTTGACCTTAGTAGTTGATGCGCATTGATTGAAATCCATTGCACAAGCAGAAAGCAAAATCTATGCCCATTAAATAAATATCCTCAAACGTAATCTAATATGATGCATTTAGACCTAAAGTCACTTTATGCATCAACTAAATAAGTTTCCACAGTTTTCTTTAGCATTTCTCTTATTTTTGTACAGTTGTGGAAGTTTGATCATAAAGAGCGGTTTTATTATACCTACCTACCCAGTTCGAGGAACTTTTGTACGTTTAAAGCTGATAAAGGCACTCGGTGCAGCAGCATCACATATAGTTTCTCCATTTGTGATGTTATACCGCCACTTTTCCTTCTTCAAATTTGAAAATCCATCTAGGATGTTTTTCTTCGTCTATATTAGGTTCTTCGTCGTTTATGTGTTATTTATGCCTTGTTGTTTCCTTCTTTGCCGTCGTTAGCTATTTATCATCTGTATTTGATGCCTATTCTTTTCGTTTATCTAAGATTTCATTTCATTTTGGAACAAGCCATCTTTGTCCCTGGTATGTGTAGCTGAATATGTTGGTTTTTTTCTAATTCTTCGTTTTCTTCCACATTCCTTGTAGCCAATTGACTTTGCTGTCACAATCGTTTCCTTTGATTTTAATTCTTTCGTTTTTTACCTTTCTAACATATCCCTATCATTTTTAGTAATCATAACAATCTTTCAAATTCCTAAAGCTGGCTTGCATGGCCGTGAAGCAGAGATACGTTGCTTGGACTATTTTTATTATCCAGCATTAGCCATTAAGTTTCTTCCTTTTGTTATTGTTAAACAAATGCAAATTAAGGTTAATAAAGGAAAGAAATATTGATATATCATGTACTTCCTTTGTTTTCGTTCAGTGGAAACCGAAGAACATTTGTAATGTTTACTCTTTAGTTGGTTCCGTGAAGACATCTTTGTTAGAATTAAACGTAAATAATTTTTTGCGTGGATCTTCCCTTATATCTTTAATAACGAGGATGTCTTGTCAAATCAATGAAAATATGTCAGTAATTTTAAATTTGTATTTATTTATATATCGACGAAGTGACCGAGTGGTTAAAGCATTTGACTACGGCGCGAACAGCCTTGGGGTCAAACCCGAGTCGAATGCTCAGGCTACCCAGTCATTGAAAATAATTAGGAACTGAAATACAGTAGTGGAGCAGGGAGGGTTGATAGTTGTCGAAGGGGTGGTACTTGCCATATCACTCGGTACGCATAGTGGATTTAGAAGGCCCCAACCCTTCATGTTGCCGTCCATACCCTCTTGCGGAATTTAAGTGCCGATACCTTTATTTATTCATATAAATACAAAAAATAAAAAGGTTTTACAATTTATTATTATATTTTGAACCGAACTGATAAGTTAGTACTATTAATTTGGTGCAAATAAACAATGTTAGATATCGCTTAAACCTGCATTAAATTTGATTCTAAGTGGGATTAGTCGATCATATTTTTTTAACTCATGTCAAAGATGATGCTAAAATGTATCATCAATACAGTTCCTTAAAAAGTTTCAAAGAAAAATGGTGCGACTACTCATTTATGGAAATACGACACAATTTTATTCATTGTTGTTACGAACCCAAAACGTAATTATTTTTCCAAAATTTCGTATTTAAAGAATTTCTGAAATGTGCAGGAACTAATTTCCAAAAATTCCAAATGAAATGCTTAAGATTGCCATGGAATTGTCTAAAAAATATCGCAGCAAGTTTTGAACGAATTCAAGCCGAAGTTCTATCAGTTAATTTTCAAGGTGTGTGCGCATCGACGATGCTTGAAACAAACACTATGTAGAATTACAATAAAATTCTTAAATATCAAAATTATCAGTTATAGTTTCAATAAAAACATATAAACCGTGCACTTGTTATGTAAACAAAGCAAGTGATTCGAAATTTATTTGTTACTTTAAATAAGAAATAGTGAGCTTGATTTGAGTTAAATTGTATTCCTTATTAACGACTTTGTTTATGAGTTTTACACTACAAATGCAACTAAAAGCAAGTATAGCCCGATATTAAGCGAAGAGAAGCATAAAAAGTTTAAATTCAAATCTTCGTTTCGGAACCAAATAAAACTATAGAATTTGATAAGCAAGCTGTGCCCGCAAACAAGTTGAAACTCGGCTAGTAGCTTTGCAGGTGTTTCGGTGAGTGCATAGTGTTAATGGTGTATAAACTGCTCTAATTTGTGAATTATTTGTTGCTAATATGTGCGTTAGACTTAAATATAAACTATAAAGTGTGCTAATTTGGGACTAAGTAATTAGCTAACATTTGGAAAATTGCCTGAAATGAAGGGAAAAGCTTCGTAGTTTGACTCCTTCAGAAAGGTAAGCGTTTTGTTTCTACGTTTAATTTTTTTAATAGCGAATTTTGACATTGGATCTATTCTCATAAACTTAGACTTTTGATTCTTGATCTTGAGCGCCTCCTTCATAGATTTTACTCATCACTTTCTGTAGTTCTTTGGCACTCCTTGCAGTCCTTGCTATTACAACAATATCGTCTGCATAACCTAGGACTTAATTGGTTTTTGTACAGTATATAGGTACCCCTTTCTATTTATTTGACTGTTGATCTGTTATATTTTTTTCCAGAAACATATTAAACAAGGGGTCCTTGCCTTGAACCTGTTCTGAATTTAACGTTGCTTTTGGTATTCCTCAAGGTCATTTGAATTTACCTTATTAACTTCCCTGGTACTGGTATAGTGAATTCTTCCACAACTTTGATTAATTTGTTCCTTTTTATTGAATTGTATGCTTGTTTGAAGTCAATGGACAGTATGGCTACTTGGATCTTGTAGAAATTCTCTATTTCTTTGACCATTTGTTCGTTGCTGTTGCTTTTCTTTTGTGTACTTAGTTTCTTTACTTTCGTTCTCTGTTCCTTATCTATCCTTTTATCCTCCTCTCGCTGCGTTATAGAAGAGCTTTATGCCTCAGTTTATTTTTTTCTTCGATTTCTCTTAAAGATTCTACATCCCACTATTTATGCTTCTTCTTTCTTTTTAGGAGTTGGCACTTTTTTTGTTACCTGCTTGCTGTACGATTACCTCAACTCCCACCTATTTTTCATGTATGTCTACATTTTGTAAAATTTGTTTTTTTTTCTCGCAGTTTACGGCTGATTTTATGTTGTATTCTCTACTTCGTGTTCTCATTCTTTTCTTCTGAGTTTTTGATTATTATTAACCATTACTGATTCAAATTCAAATTTTATTATTTTTGATTCTACCTTAGTCAATACACTCTGCAATTATTCTTCCTTCTTATCAGATTTTCGAACATTATTGGATTATTGCTAATTTCCATGGATTTTTTGGTCAATTCTTTGCTTCAGTTGTTCCAAGAAAGGGTACTTACCAAAAGTAACTTTTGACTAAAAATACTTTGTGCTCGAAAGTGTAAGTTGTTGCAGCAACACAGAACGATTTTTGTTTAGCTATCAAAACAGCCGATTGGTAATAATTTTCTGACACACTGAAAAACAACCAAACAAAATGTCATTTTAAATTAAGTTTACGAAATTATATCTCGTTTTAGCTTCGCCTAACAAAATCGCGGAACTTTTTATTTGAACATCCGTTATTTTCCTGTGTTAGTCCAAAAGTTAGGGGATTGTAAAACTAGCTTTCTCCCATGCTAAAAAATTACTAATTTTTTTCACTTAACTAATTTGGTGTTATTTTTTCTTTCTTGAAAGTTCAGAAAATGATAAATCGAAGGAATTCTTAAGAAACAGCCGGCTTTAAGAATTTAAGAAAGCATGCTATCTATTGTGGCCAGGAAATTTTGCATTTGAGTTGTGATATCTCTGAACAGGTGGTTTGGTTATCTTCGGACCAAGCACGGAGTGAAGTGAAATAGGTCAGATAACTAAGCCGTAAAGTAAAAGCACAACAGCAAGGTTGGCCATATGGCCATATCTTTTGCATGCATGTGTGTTTTTAAATGCACGTGTCTTAGGAGTTAAGATAAAAATAAAGCTAAAAAAAGGTGAGCTGTATTTTCACATCCGGATTTCAGAAAGCATCTTTTCTTAATTATGCAGTTTTTTATTATGTAAGTAATTTGCTTTTCAGAAGTTTGAGAATTTTAAACAACTTTTTTGGAAGCCATTCTTGATTTGGATTTTGTGATCCTTTAGAGTTGTTCAAGTTATGTCGTTATAACCGAACACGTAACCTCATCATAATTGCTGTTTGCTTTAGGTTGTTGATTGACTAAAGTTGTTTTTTTTTTTAATTTGACATTTTTACTTGTAATGTAAATACCCAAATCATTGATGACCTAAAGGCTACACTAGTGCTAAATTTTATTTATTTTAGTACTATAGGAATAATAAAAGGTAAAGGTAACAGCATCTTATACCCTGCAAGGGAATATGGCCGGCAACATAAAGGGTTAAGGTCTCCCAAGTCGTTTTCATACCTTGTGTCGCACTCTTATGTCTACGGGGTTTCGGTTTCCAATTATTTTCAGTGATTGTGTAGGCCACCCGCCGAGCCCCCTACTCGGGTTTGACCCTGAGACCGTCCGCGCTATCGTCGAATGCCTTAATCACTCGACCACTCCGATGATTATAAGAACAATAACCTTAGATTATCAATAATGTATGAGGTTAAGTGTTAAGTGTTCAGCTATATTATTTAATCAAGATGACTTGAAGAATTCCAAAGCAAACTAGACCCAAATTCCCAAAATGTTGATTAGCTAGTTATTGTAATTTTGTTTATAAAAATGTGGTTATTAAAGCCTGCTTAAAAAATTAAAAGCTTGGCTAAGCCTACAAGTGTTCTAAATGTAACAGTTGCCAATATAACAAATTATTAAATGTAAATATGTAAATCCATCTAAGCACAGGCTTTGTTTTTCGAGGCAAGTCCCGGCTTTATTTATAGTTAAATATTAATAGGGAATTTATTTCTAATCGCTCAGGTTTGAAAACTTAATTTTCCAAAGCTTTTAAATTACTTCACCTGATGTCTGATGTATAAACTATCTTCAACAGTGTTAACTAAATACCGAACTATGTTTCAAGCTTCGAATATTGTTTGAGGGTTCTGGCGGATTTCAGAACTTTCTCTCCCTACTTTGGGCATTGTTTCACAGATTTTCATATGCAATTAGTTTATGAAGAAGGCCCTGGCTCTTTGTAACAATAAATAAAGTTTAGTTTTGGAAAATGCTAATATTAGAAGACGAAGTTAATTTGGGTTAGTCAGGTATTAAAGCAATGGATTTCTAATATTTTTAAATTAATTTTTTTTAAATGATTCTAGCTAAAACGGAATACATTTTTAAGCATTTTTCTTAAATACAAAGTTGTTAAACTCCCAATTCCAATCGCGGGATTCTTTTTCATAAAAAGTTTGTTTTGTATCAGTCTTCTCAACAAGATTCGAAGACATTTAAAAGAAATATTTCGATAATTACGAGGGGAGTTTTTTATGTTATCTACCTAGCTATGAAAACAACGAGTTAGAGAACAAACAAAATTTTATTTTTCAACGTAAGAACCATTAACACTAACACACTTATTCCAACGTTTTTCTAATAATGCTATGCCTTCGAAAAAAAATTCGTTTGGTAATTCTGCAAAATACTCCACAACGTTTTCCAAATCGTCATTGGATTGAAAGCGACGCCCTCTCAAGTGGTTTTTGAGTTTTGGAAAGAGATAATAGTCACAGGGGGCGAGGTCGGGGCTATTTTCTCCATACACTGCCACCATTCTCTCATGAATATTCTTCGAGCCACTGCCTTCTTTCGATAGAAATTTTATGACGCTTCTATGTTCAAGTTTCAAATCACTCATTTTCACTTCTTTAAATTGACATAAAAATGGCAAATGGTAAGCGATTGGAACCAAACTTTAAGATGACACTATAAAATGTCACAGAAACTTGACATAAGAAAATTGTCCCGATAGCATATTGTTTTCATAGCTAGGTAGATAACATAAAAAACTCCCCTCGTATGTTCATTGCAACAATTTCAAATGCAAAGAAAATTAGGTACCTATTTTAAGATATAAATGTACGCATATTTACGTAATAACTAATAACTAAAAAATGTACTCCGCCCTCCATACTAATATTTTAATCTAAATATTCTTTAGCCCGGGTTATATATTTTCTAGAAAACAAAAAAAAATGCGAAGCAATAAAGTGTTTTTCTGTACCAATAAAAAATTATGTCGTTTCGCTCTTCGAACTTTGTTTCGAATAAATATTAGTAAATGTGGGCTTTCGCAAATGTCGTTCGGCAACTTCGAAATTAAATTTGCTGCACATGAAATAATATAATTTGGCGGGGATTCGAACGGCTGGCAGTAATTATATTTATTATATTATTTATTGAGCACGCGACCCTTGCTGAAACATGGGGGGACGTAAAATTGCACCTCGGTCGATTTTGTTCCCAACATTCGGTTCCATTTGTTATTAATTCACGACGAATTTTGAATGTCGTTACGTTTAGGTGGATTTTTAAAGGCATTTTCTTTCAAGAACACACCTAACGATCTAAAACTCGTGGTGGTTTTAATTAGTCGTACGGCAAATATTTTTCTCTGGTTATTATTTCGGTGATTGAATCAAAGGGTGGAGTTTATGTGCGTCCTTGTAGTAATTTCCCTTCGAGAAGGACTTGCACGAGTAGGTCGGTCTTCTTATCGGACTAAGTAATTTAATAATAGTAACTAAAACGACAGGGCTTCGTCGTAATTAAATCAATAAAATAGTATTCAGCCACTTGGTCCCAAAATTGGGGAGGACAACCTTTCTTGAAATAATGATTAATTTATGGAATACGACATAGAATGGTATGGGCGACACGTAGCCCCAACGATATAGTTTGGATATTTCATTTATAGTTTTAGGAAACTTGGAAAGTTTTGAAACTTCTTGGTGTAATTTTGACTGGAATACGTTGAATATACGCATTCGCCAAGTAGATAATGTTATTCATGCGTAGCTCAAATCCTTTCTGAAGTATATTTACATATTTTCTAAAAAGACGTCGCCTTCCTCGTTTGTTTACATTTTGATACACATTATTATTAGGCCTTTTTAAAACTTAAATAATCAAGACTTTATATGAACACTTATTTGTATAATTTCTGTAAGAAGAAAAAATATTCAGTATTTAAATGTTGTTAGTGATTGGATATTAATTGATTTGTGCCACTGAACTATCTGTTACGTTACAACGAAGTAACTGTATTTAAAAAATGACATGCTTGGCCGTATTTTTAGATGTAAAGTACTTGAATTAAAAAGCTCAATACAGACCTAGAGATTTACAGTTTTCAGTGGAAAAACTATCAGATTTGCTTGACCAAACTGTTGAAAATTCAGACTGGAATTTTTATTTAAAGATTGCAAGATAATTTTATTATAGAAAACGAATAAGTCAGTTACTTAAAATATGCTGAGTAGTTGAAACTTAACATTAAAATTTTTTAGGAACTAAAGTTGTTTGAAAGAAATTCTGGTATTACTTAAAATTGTTAAGTCAAATTGATTAGATTAAGATTCAATAATGTACAATATACTATATTCACGGCCCTTTTGGATTTGATGATTTGCAACTGCAGATCTATCATCATCATCAGGACCTATTCCTACTTTTATGTGTGTTGCTTCCTTTACTTCTTCTTCTGTTATTGTACCATCTTCTTTCTCACCTATTTGTTCATCTTCGGTGGGAATTATTTTGCTCTCTTCTGTTTCTTGTTAGGTATCTCGAATTTCTTACTGTAATGTGTCTTCCATGTTTCCAGTATATTCTCATTTTTATTCTGTATTTCTGATACTGTCTCTCCGTTATCATTTTTTATACTTAATATTTGTTTACCATATTTGCATCTCAAACTCTTGGCAGTCATCCAGAAATCTCTCTTATTGTGTTTGTGATTCCTGAATTTCTGTTCTATCTCTCTCCCGGATTCCTCCCATGTTTCCTCCTTAGCCCTTTTGACCGTCTATTTGGCTTCATTTCCTTTTGCAGATATCTTTTCCACGTTACTTTCTTTGCTTTGATTTTTCGTATTACATTATCATTCCACTATTTTGCTTTTCCCGCAGGCTGAAGTTGCTGCCTCTATGATTGTTTCTTTCAGTTTTATCCATCTTTCTTCTGTCTGCTGTCAAACTTGTTCCTTGTTGGTGTTCTTGTTCGTATTGTTGTAACCTTAGTTGTAATTTATTCTCGTATTCTGTTATTTCTTGAGGATTTCTCCTTGAGTCTTGTGTCAAAATTTCAAAGTAATATTTTATAACTTCAATAATTTTATAAAGCATTTCTAAGAAATACATTTAAAAAATTTGCATCATCAAATAGCTGAAGTTTTATAGACAACTGTGGCATGTAGAAAGCACATTTTCTCATATTTTTCCCGGGCGATTGGCCATATCAAAATATAAATTCATCCAAGGTGGCTATAAAATCTTGAAGTCATGTGCATTATAGCTTCACAAAATAAAGCAAAATTGGAAACTGCTCTTAACAGTGGCAGTTGCTATTGTTTTGTAATTTTATAATACATACATATGACCGTCACCTTTATGATTTTACCTTTTCAATCAAACTGTGTTAATTTCTTAACGAAGCGTTTAAATAACTTTAATGATAACATAAATAATAAATACTAATTGCTTAAAGTCTAATGTGCTTGCAATGAAATTTTTTTCTCTAATTGTTTTAATAAACTGAATTTTTATGTTTCTGTAATTCAAAAGCATTTTTGATAGTCTTCTTTTCATTTAAGTCAAACTAGGAAGCCAGTCTGTCAACATTTAACAAATGTATATATTTTTTAAATCTAAGCAAAGTAAAGTTTTTAGTGTAAACGCATTTATTTCATCCAAGACAATTTCAGAAAACAAGCCCCAAAATGTTCAGTATAACGTTATACACAAATTCATTTCAACTTTTATTAAAGTACCATAAACAAAAAAGTAAATTTATTAAGCAAATTTCTACTGTTTGACAGCTTTACAATTTTAATTAAAGCATTAAACGTTTCCTAACAGAAAAATGGGTTAAGTGAATGCCGGAATGTGTTTTATTATATCGACATTTACGTACAGAAAGTGAAAATTCAAACGGGGAAAGTTGCATAACCGCCCGCCATTTCAAGATGCTCGAATGCATAGATGAAATTTCAGAAGGTTCTCGAGGTTATCGAAAAATTTGTTTGTATCGTTACCTTTAACAATATTACAACTTATACCAGTAGAAACCCTCTTTAAATATTTATTTCCTCCCATGATCTGCCACACCAATTTCCTAAGGTTAAATTGCAATCAGTAAGATGAATTTTCTGAAAAATATGAAAAATTTCAGAAAGCAATCTGAACGTGTATTTGCATGCTTGATTTTTTTTTGAAATCCTAATATTTATTTTTAATAGTGTGGTTTAATATTTGTGTCATATTTTAATGTTTCTTTTTGTTGCAGGTAAGTCTGGATTTAAAATTAACACCTAAATAAATAGAGCTTGGGTGAGTAGATGAATAAATAAAAAGTTTATAGCTTTAGCTGTTTTAAAACAATGGCATTTTTTATTATATTCACATATTCATTTATTAACGAAACATAACATACACAGAAGACCACACGCCAATTGTATTTTTAAAAATTTAATTATAAATTAAATAATGAAATCGCATGCAAATAAAGATCAAAGTTGGAGGGTTTGCAGGGTTTAAATGAATTAAATTTTTATCTGATTGTTTTCGGAGTGATGAGTCAGGATCTACAGGAGACGAATTAAATAATATTTTTAAATTAATGCGAATTATCAAAAAGAATATCACGCTAATTAATTAAAAATTACCTTGATTAAATTTTAGATAAACACTGGACGTTGTTGCGTCGAGTAATTACTGCGGTTTTTTTTATATTTATTTAGTTTTAATCGTCTTAAATTATGGTTGCTACAGATTTATAAACATTTGTTTGGAAAATCGAACCTTTGATGGGTTTCTTTTGTCAATTACTAGGTATTTCTAATTAATCCTGCATTGCAATCAGTTTGTTGTTAATCTGCGAATGTGGAAGATCACCATGTTAATAACCACGATTGGTTTAAGTTTTAGAATTTTGTTTTGACGCTAATTTCAAATAGAAACTATTAAAAAATATTATTAATTATTAAAGTGTACATAATGACTATAATCGTTATATGTAAATATAGCCAGGGTTTAATAAGTAAATCATAATGTAATGTTTATGTTAATATTGTACAAACTAAACTAACATTGGCCAAATAATATTTGCAAAACTGATAAATTGCCTGAATTTTCGTCATTTAGTGTAAAATATTAACAGGTAGAATTCTGAAATTCGTGAGTTGCATTATTGCAATGTGAGAATTAGCAGTAACCTTCTTCCTCGTTTAACTGAAGCCTAAGCCGATGGCTAGTTAAAAAATATCTTATATTTAATACCGCTACAGTACGTAAGATGCATTTATTATGTGGCCATGTTGAGAGATAGGTTGGTTATACAATTTGCTCCTTGCGTGTTATTGCGGACCTAGGGAAGTAAGTGTGAATTTACCTTCTTCGAGAGAGAATTTCCCAACCTGTGGGACGCGTAAGGGTTTTAATTGGTCGCGAAATGACAATTGCTGAAGCTAAACAGCTAAAGACTGCAATGTCCTTAATATAATGGATAATGGGTGAAGAAATGGGTTTATCCAATTGCAGCATTCTCATATAAACTGGCTTTCACGTGGAAAACTTCGAACGATTACTTGAAATTACATTACGTAATTATTTTTAAAATCATTTATGGCTTGTTCAAGTTGCCTATGTGGCTGACATATTTTTGTTACTGAATGATTTAAATTTGTTAACGCAAGAAAATCAAATCAATACAATAAAATAGAATCTTTTTTAAAAAAGCTTAGCACTTTTAAACCATTGTTTCGATATGTTTTCATCATTCTCACAAATGATTGAGGATATTGTAGGAATTATAGCAGACGACCGATGTTCGGGTGGGGGGCCGGCGTGCATCGGTTGAGTGAGGCAAGTAAGTCGGGCGCGCGAGAAGTACGATAACGGCGGTAGACATACGAGACAGTTGGAAAAATACTATAGTATGAAATGTAATCTAATTAAAATAAAGAAGTTGTGCAAAGGCTCTGTTTAGCTTTCCTAGAATCCCACAATATGATAAGTCAAAAGGAAATTTTAGACACGCGTCGAGTTCAATACTCAATATTTCTCACCTACAGGACATATTCATTTGGGCAATAAACCCTTTTTTACAATGTCAGTCAAATAATTTTTAATTCTATCAGAAGAAGAAAAATTCATTGAATTATCAACAGTTTGGAAAGACAACTTACTTAATTTTTTTTGTTATAAATTGTAGAAGAATATTGAAGTGAAAAAGCAATAAAATTCGTACTTTTATTTGTAATAACTAACTAAGTGGATTTTCAACTCTGATTGTTACGAAAAACAAGTTCAGAAACCAGCTAGAAATACAAGTTCAACAATAAGATGGGATTAACCAATTCATTTGAAGTAAGAATTAATGAATTAATTGTAAAACAGCAATATCAACGAAGCCATTAAATATTATTTTGTTCTTAATATACATGCGAATTTTTACTTTTTTAAAAACATTATTTTTACATTTTTCCCATAATGGAATTTATTATGGTAATAAACAGCGAACAAGCTAAAACTCATCTAGGGTTATCAATCTAAAAAGAAGAAGAAGAGGAATAAACAGAGAAATTGAAGTACGTATTTGTAACAAATCGCAATTAGTTGAAATGTAGGTACTTAGTTTTTACACGAAGAAGTTATTGTCAAATATGCATAATTTTTATTCATTTATACAGAGTGGTCTTCAAGTAATGGTGTACAGTGCAATAGCAAAAGAAATAGCATAGAAAAAAATAACAAGGTATCATTCAACTAGAGGTTACCAAAGTTAAACAGATGTGTTCGGATTTCATAGCGCAGATTTAAAATGCGTTTGATGTATTTTTTTCAAAAACGTTTCTATAGTTACCTATAGCCTGTTTGGGTTGTTGTATTTCCTTGGTTTTTTCCGTTCAGTGAAAATAAATATACGTATTTTTTAGAAAGAACTCATCCTTTAATCTGCCTAAGTGTATGTTTTGTTATATCTTTAATTAGTAAAACAAAAGGTGTTTTCCAGTTGTTAAACTTTGCTTTAATAAGATTATATAATTTCTTGTCGACTAAATAAAATTTAAAGTTCCAAGGATAAGTTTTAATTCATTTAATAAGAAATAAATCTCGTTGTGTGGTCTCATTAAAATATCGTTAATAGATTATAAATCAATCTGCATAAAATTGGTGGAGGCGCGAAATCCCACAAACGAATCCGAGCGTAAATTTGTTGGAGGTGCCTTATCTTGCGGGTAACAGTAGAAATTTTTTATTTATCTCGCGTGTTTTTGAAATGTCGAAGTATTTTATGTATTGTTATGGAAAGCGAGCATTTTTGCTTAATTCGGGTAACCGTGTACGTATGTAGGGTACCTATATGTGCGGTTTTGGTCTATGTGATAACGCAACAATACGTACAAAATGCGATAAAATCGTTAGTCCCCGTTTGACCTTTATGTGCGTGGGGATATAAACCAAGTACGGTAGAATTTATCATTTTTTTTTCGATATTTTACGCTCTTTTCTGCTGTGCTGTAAAATCTGAATTTATGTATCTTTCCTCACTTGTGCCGCTGTCATGACAACACAAAAAATCACATATTTCTCATTTGGTTATCGTGTATCGAATGGATAGGCACTCAATCAGACCCTGGGGCGTGCGTTATTCGCAAATATCAAAAAGCGGGCCGCAATCACCCCTACTCTCGGCTTAGTAAAAATACATAAATATAATGGATACAAATTGTCAATCCACTTCCCGGGGGCTTGATTGAACGGAGGGACGTTCAGGGTCTCCCGTGGCGTGTAGAGATCAATGTAGACCTGATTCCTGGTGATACGCTAACACGAAAATTACAAGGTAGTACACGATATTACGACAGATAAAAATTTATTGGTTTTGTAGTTGCGTTAACGTGCCTATTTACTCTTTCTATAGATAATCACATTGATCGTCCTACAAAACAATACCTCACCATCCATCGTACCTAAGTAAATTGTAAAAAATAATTAATTAAAACCGACGAAGAATTTTGTGTACATGTAATTTCGCAAAAACATCGGAAATATGCAAATTTTTACAAATGCGAATTTTAGTAAAAATTTATCAAATTACGAATATGAAATGCGAATGACCGATGTCACCCATTCTCTTCCTACGCATTCATTACGTTTCCATTTAAGTACACAGCTTTAAAAAAAATTAAAATGGCTTTGGTCGGCACAGATAAACAGTTTTGATTATTTGTACATTTTCGTATTTTCGAATTTAATTTTAAATCGCCAGCAGCGGCCTTTTGGTATCATTATACATTTTTTTTTTTGAAAATACGTTTAGATAACAAATCTATAATGTACAAATGTAATTACTCTAAATGTTCATAAACAGATGTTCTATTTGGATATCATACCCTCTACCGTAATATAATCACGGTATCAAATTTTAAATACACCTAAATTTGATTTCACGAAATTACCATGAAATATTGGTTTTTGAACTATGACTTTTTGACGCAAATGTTTAGCATAGAAAGTTAAATGCTCTGTAAAATGCAAATCAAATTAAATTAGTGCATTATCAAAATTCGTGAACTGGTTTTATTAATTCATTAATAATTAAAAGAAAAGCTTCAATGTTTTCTATTTTCTCAGATCTCTTGAGAAGTCCTTAAATTTCTTAGTATATTAATAGAATGATTTTTAGAATATTTTACAAAATTACAAGAGGTTATCTTTCTTGGATTTTTCGCGATTTGGTGCGTTACCCACAACGTCTTGCACAAGATTACCATTATAAGCTGCTTCCTTATACTGATTTTCAAATGTTTAGATTCCAACCATTGTACAGTAATCTAGATAAAATGGACCACCCTTCAATAATTTGCTTCTCTTTGAACAAAAATGCTTTTTTCCTTCAATCAATTTTGAGTGATTCTAACGTTGTGAGAACCCAGTCAGACGAAGACATTTTCTGAGAAAATTATAAACAGGGAGTAGACATTGTTGTTGGTAAATTTCTACCTCAACAGCAAGGCCACAATAAGTTTTGATTACAGGTTTAAAAACAACAAGATTTTTTCAAACTTTATGTTTGATTTAAACTAAGTCATAGAAAACATTTACTCATGCAGAAGGCTAAACTCGCTTGAAACCAATGTTCTTCGTGTTATCTGGTGGTCTAAGAGAACTTACAAGCGAGAAATTAATTAATTTAAAATTATAATCCTTGCTAATTTCGGGGGGAGCAACGCTTTTAGAATCTGCTTTTAAAAAACTGAAATAGGATCAGATGGGATTAAACATAAATGGGTAACACTTGAATCATTTGCGATTCGCAGATGATGTCGTTATTGTAGCCGGCCGCATGGGCTATGTCCAAGCGATGCTAAGTCATGCCACATGGGCCTAAGTATAAACTTCTCTAAAACTCAATAAAATATGACAAACCTGATTCTGAGTGCCAATTTATCCATAGCACACGAACAACTGGAACAAGTTCCGTCATACCTAGGTCATGAAATCCGAACAAATAGAGAAAATAAGACATGCGAAATGAACAGAAGAATTGTTTTGACTCGAGCGGCTTTTGGAAAATTGAAGCATATTTTTAAATCCGACACACCTACAATTCATTCAGCTTTTGTATGATTCTCTCAGCGTAAACGTTAAATAAAATGGGAAGTAAGAGACATTCCCGCCGGACCTTTGTTTTAACTTCAACATTTTCGGCTAGTTCTTCGCCGTCTGCTTTTGCGTTTTGTTTCCAATGCAAGTCCTAATCATTCGAACGTAATTTTTGCTGCAATCCACGTTCCGTATAATATTTGTGTTAGCTATGAATCCCTAATTAAGTTTTTTCATTTTACCGTAATTCTTCTTAATTATCTTAAACTTTTTTAGATTGTCTGGGGTAAGTTAAGATACTAGTAGTAAAATTTAAAAATTACAAATAGATTTTATTAACGGTCAGAAATAAAATAGAAGTAATAAGAAAGCGTGAGAAGATCCATATGTTAAGCATTTTATAGATGTTTATTTATACATAGCAGTTGTTCGAAAAGTATTCTAGTTCCGAGTTGATATGAATGATAAAACATGTAACTTGACTTCTTACGTTCTAACTTCGAAGCATGTGCTGAAAAGATTGTCAGTATCCGTACATATCTAACCTTCCGTTTTTCGGATTATTGTCGACACATTTCTGTCAGCTAATTCACATACGCTCTTTTATATTACTTGATGTTCTTTTTCTTCTTGTTGGAAAAATAAGGGCTTTTTTTATATTACTTGACGATAGGTACTGAAGAAACAGCTGTAAGCTAACTGTGACTTAGGGTCAATGAAGGTTTGAGAGCTGACTTTACTGGGATTTGAGTATGGTAAGAACTACTAAAATGAAGAAGAAGAAGAAGAAGACCTAACTTAAGCCCGATTTGAATTAAGCTTTAGCTGAAACCTGTATGTACCTGAAATACTGACTCTTACAAACGCAAGTGTAAGTAGGCCTTTAGAGCACCCATTGGAAATTCGTTTTTGGGTGGATGTTTAATTTTGCAAGTAATATTATCTTTTAGGAAAGAGTTTTAGGCATCCTAGGATTTTTAGGACCACATATTCCATCTTACCTTAAAATTCTATGTTTCTTAAATATTTTCGAGGAAACAGAATTGATTGAAGTATTTTCTAAATGCTCTACTATCGCTAATATCATTAAATATCTTTCTTGTAAATGGTTAGTGGAATTCTGCATTAATGCAACCACAAGTAGGGCTCTAATTGTTTAATTACAAGCTTACCTGTTACTAAGAAAATTTTCTTTTGTAACATTATTTAACTCTGTACAAAATTTAAAATTAGTCATGAGGTTTTACTGTATTCCACAGCTTACTATATAAATATTTTGTAATCTAGTTTGCTTGTTGTATGACTATTGTCGAACTACCGAAATGTTAACAAAGAAACTTCAGATCAAATTCAGATGAAACAAGGTATTCCATCATTTTTCCCCATAAGGAAGGAAAATCCAGGCGGGAAATTGCAGTTAAGGTTGTATATAATCAGTCTTCAGTTGTCAGAATAATCAAGAAATATAAATGTACATGAAAAGTACCTACACGACAAACCTGGCAGTGGACGGCCAAGGAAAACTTCCAATAGCGACGATGGTGTAGTACGAAGGATCAGTTTAGGAGATAGGAGCTCGAATTCAACAGAACTAACTCGGTTATGATCTGAAGCTATTGCTATTGTCAGAGAAATAGAGATTAAATCGGACAAGACAACATCAGAACTGGACCACAGAGAATTGGAAAATGTCTTCTTTAGCGACGAATCCACTTTTAACATAATCACATGTGAAACGATTTCCTACAGAAGAGTTTTCATCGAGGTGTATGTTGCCAACAATCAAGCATCCAACTTCAGTCATGGTATGGGTTTGCATGTCTACCAAAGTTGTTGGTGGTTGTCTCTAAAATGATTAATACCGCTAAGTACATCTAAGTTTTGACATAAAAGATGTCGCCAAGTGCTAAAGATTTATTTGGTGAAGAGAACTCCACTTTCCAAAAACGCTCCTTGTTATAGGGCCAAGATCGTGAAATCTTGGTTTTCCGCTAATTATATTAGAATATTGGATTGGCCTGCACAATCCCCCGACCTCAATCCAGTTGAGAACTTTTGGAAAAGGATTTCCAACGTTATTTTAAACCAACAACAATCTTGATCATTGCATTTCGAATGAAGAATCAAACTGGATCTAATTTTTTTTGTAAATTTCCTTAAGAGTATACCGGGTGGTCCATCGGTCTGTATTTTTTTTACTCGATTATTTTAAATATTACCAAAATTTAAAAAAAAGATACAGACCGATGGACCACCCGGTATATATAGAGAAAAACGTTAAGGCCGTATTCGTTTCGATATTTAGAAAATTAAAAGTAAAGAATATGTAATTGAAGTATGTAGAGTACGTTGATCTCATTTCCTATGTTGCAAGTCTTAATTTTGGCAATTATTAGTACCAAATGTTAATTGAAGCGAAATCAACATACAGAGTGTCCATAAAAGAATGGAATTTTCAATCAATTAGGCAAGCTAAAGCAGAGGTGATTGTCTAAAATAATTTCTTTACTGAATACACTTCAAACCTTGTAGTCTTCGTTGCCATACGACGTTTGTTTCTCTTAATCTAATGCTTGAAAATTTTTAGTGAGTAGCGTATACCACATTGATTTAAGTAGTTTATGATAATTAACTCAGATTTTAAACTTTCCCGATTCCTGTTTAAAAATTAAAAATTCTATAAGAAGATTAAAGAAAACTATTGTTGTTAATTACACATTTCGCTATTTTAGGTCGATTAGGAGTGAGAAACAAAAGTATGTAGATAAAACCTTTCGAGTTGCTATATTCAGTGTGTGCGTGGACATCAGCTCTTACAGCTGGTTGGTCGGTCGCAGCCTTAGGTTGCTTTTACTTGGGAAATGTTTTCTCTGCAGTGGTTTCTCGTTGCTTTCTGCAGAGTTTGTGAAAGTGTATATATAGTACAGACAGAATCGTTAATTGTAACCAACCGATTAAATGGCTTCACACGCTCAAGTACCGAGCTCGAACAGTGGAGGATTCTTTGTAAAAATCCTTACCACTACGTGAGATTCGAACGCATGACTCACTGCACGAGCTTCTTTGTGCTATATTCAGTAAAGACTAAAATTGACAGTCCTATTACTTCAGTGTTTAGAGTTTATTAAAACCGTTCCTTTCTTTTATTGGACACCCTGTATATTCCACTGTGCCTAAAGGTTTGCCTTGTTTACTTAATTATTGTATTTTCGCAGTTTTGGGTTTCCTTTCTGTGACGTACAATGGTTTACCTAGGGGATAATTCTAGTCAATGAAAAGATTTGTTTATGAACAGTTTAACAATTATCTCGTTAACTTAAACTTACAAATTACCGATTTGAATTGGTAGATTAGAGAATAAATTATGAAAAATTCGTAAAAGTCTTTCCAATATTTGTTAAAAACAGGATGTATAGTCTCAGAAAATAATGAAAGTTGTCACCCTTAACGTTTCGTATTGGAATTTAGTAGTTTGACGAAGTAATCTTTTATGACACACGATTTTTAGGAAGCTATGTAATTTTTCCAATTAACCTAATTATTCCAAAAGCGAGGGTCCCGGGGTATAGACACGAATCGGCGTTATCTCGTTACGCTTAAATGTAGAATTTTAGTTCTCGCCCGTTGTATTTTTGAAATAAATGCGTTATAAATTCGGCGGTTTTATATTTCATTACGCAATTTTTTAAACAGAATGCAAACCAAAAAAATAACGAATACCGCGGACTTATCTCGTAACGCACAATAATACAACAAGATATATCAATCCGCGTGACGTTTATAATAATCCAAAAATATATTTGGACACGTTATCCGGTACACGGCTGACAGTGGGCTACTCGTCACCAGTGTGTGACCCTCCCTTTGTTATTGCAAAAAATACATTCATTATTCATCAAAAGTGGGGGACGAGTGTAATCAAAACAAATCGCGCTCGCAGACCCACTGCCCTAGCCCGGTAATAACTGCCCTTGCCGCTGGCGTTGCTGCCCCAAAGCCCCAAACCATGGCCTGCCCCGATGCCACTAACCGTGTGGGTACTTTAAACACACACATACGAGGGCCCATCTGTATATTATTAACTATTAAGATTATACCAAGATTCGAAACTTGGCCGGTTACGTTGCACCATTGCCGCAAGACAGGCTTGGTCAAAATTTTGACTTTTTCTCAGACTGTACGATGTGCATCAAATGCACTTCAAACCTTTCATTTGATTTACAAGAGCAACCCATTTGCCAAAAAATTTTGGCTTAAAATCTTGTTTGCTTGTTTATTTTCATTCTTCTTGATGGTAATCCATGCTGAAATAACTAATGATCAAAATAAAGAAAGAGCATCTTCTTTTATTTACTAATTTAATTTTGACGTCTAGTTTGACTTTGTTTAGTTTATTGAGTAGTTAATTTAACGAAGCCTTATTGAGGTTGGTGAAACCGAACCCATGTGGTATTCGGAGCATGGTAAATTAATGCGGTCTTGGCTGATCTGGTCCACAAATAAAGTCTGAAATATGTTAGTATTTAGTATTACTTTATAAAAAAAGGCGATTTATTTGTGAAAAGTGAAAATTACCGCTAATTACGCATCTTTTCAAATCAAATAAGATAGAAAAACAGATAAGTCATTTGTCTGCAGTAGTAATATAAAGAGGCAATACTCAAACCCAAAACGAATTGTTTAAGATGTACTGAGGTTAAGTTAAGATAAGGTAAATTAAGGGTTGAAGGCGAGACCATTTGTTTGCGACGTTGCCACGCTGTAATATACATAACCATAGCAAAAAGATAAACTGGAAGCAGACGAACTAAAAACACTACTGCCTAAACGAAAAAGACAGAAAGATGAAATTAAAACTGAAATACAAGAACTACATTAGATAACGAAGATAAGTGAATAACAAAGGAATAAGAAAAGGAGGAAACTGTTACAGAAGAGTACGAGTTTGCAAAATCCACTTAGAACATAAGACAACGTACGAGGAAGAGAAGATAAACAAAGGAAAAATGGAGATAAAAAATGGAAATTAGGAACATGCGATGTGAGAGGTTTAAATTACGAAAACGCGTTAAAACAGCGTGTGCAGCAAATGAACAAATATGAAATTGAAATATTAGCAATTCAAGAAATTAATTTAAAAGGCGAAACTATAATAGTTCTGGAGGAGGAGGTTCTTAAAATAGGCAAGTGGTCTTTTAGTGCCCCCCTTTCCTTTGGACGAAACGTTGAGTTCTGCTTTCTCTACAATGACACGGTCCCAACGCGAACAACGTGCTTTTACCACTGACATTGACCGTAGAAGTCTTCGAATTCATTTCAACTTTAAGAGATTATAAAAAAGTTAACGATAGAATAAGTTATTTACGAATACAAGGCATACGAAGAAAAATAAATATTTTAAACGTACATTATCTTTCAGAAGATTCAGAAGACGAATAAAACAATATTAAAATCCTAATAGGAGATTGCAACACCAAGGTAGGACAACAATTTAGGAGTAGACCGGTAACAGGGAAACAGCAAGCACAAGATAACAAACAAAGATGGACAAAGATTAGTAAACTTTGCAATTGAGGAAAAACTAACAATTAAAGCAACATCGCAACATGCTTAATGCACAAGGAGATATATAAAGGAACACCAATGAGCCCCAATAAAACAAATCCAACCAGATGTATGTATTAATAGAATAAAAACATAATGCCATTATCGAAGACGTAAAAAGTAAATGAGGAGCTGAAATGGATTCAGGCCATTATTTGGTATGTGCGAAAATTAATCACAAAATCACAACACAAAATATTAAAGAAAAGGAACAATATAATAATAATAATAATAATAATAATAGTCTTTATTCTCCAAGTTATGTCCACACAAATTAACAAAAATTACAATAATTGAAATAGATATACAGGATAAGTGGGAGGCTAAAAATTAGAGAACCAAAAGGCGAGGTTCAGAGGGCAGCTAGCTGCTTACTGATCTTCCACCTAAACCTTTAATTATTACGATAACAGTAAATTCAACTTACAATACCTAGCCTAATTGTCGTAACTTATACCTAACATTCCGCGATGGGTAAGCACCTGAAGAGAACGTAAAGCAAAGTAATACCCTAGTAACATAATAATAACACAATAATAATAATAATAATGATGATGTACTGCTATCAAAATAGAATTGAGACAAATACACATCGGCGCCTAAGTACTAGCAATAACGTAACCAATACTATATTTATCTACTGCACTGCTTCCGAAAAAGTACAAGACGAAGTTGACTCTTAAAAGTTTTCAGATTGAGCATCTTAAGCTCAGAAGAAAGATTATTGTATAAAGTATAAATTTGAAAGGAGAATGACCGTTCAAAGAGGGAGAGAGAATGGTGAGGTGGTGTTATAAGTCCCCTGAATCTAGTTGTAATATTATGAATATCTGTCCTAAACCTTATTTTATTGTACAAATATGGTGGTGTCATCGTGAGAAGAATTTGATGATAAAGTGTTAGACATTGAAGCTCCCTGCGATTTTTCATCGTCAGCCAACCAGCAACTTCAAGTTTGTGGGATATATGATCGAATTTTCTAATTCCATAAATGAATCTTAAGCACGAGTTTTGCATTTTTTGAATACGTTCAACTGTCCTTTTATCCAATGCCGAATGGTATACAGGAGAACAAAAGTTAAACAGTGATAAAATGAAAACCTCGCAGACCTTCTTCTTAACCTGCTGATTTAAATACGATCTGTGAGGGTATAGGTGTTTTAAATTTTGATAACCTTGACATATGTACTTAGTTATTTGATCCCGAAACCGAAAGGAATTATCAAGAAACATCCCCAGGCTTTTAACCTTAGTAGCAACTGGTATTTCAACATTGTTCATTCGGATATGGATAAAAGGTGATAATCTATTGCATATATTTTTATTACCAAACAGAAGTACCGCTGATTTATTAGGATTAATTTTGAGAGAATGTTGGGCTGACGCTTCAAAAATATATTGAAGGTCAGAGTTTATTTTTTCAACTGTCTCCATCCACTCTGATGGACTGGACGAGAGATACAGCTGTGTGTCATCGGCGTATACATGAACTTGGCAAAATTTTAATTTGTTGATAAACATTGAAGTATAAACAGAGTATAATAACGGTCCCAAGATTGATCCCTGAGGAACACCTTGCGGGACAAGTAATGGACGAGACTCGACACCATCTAGAGTAATGGTTTGATGCCTATTACGCAGATAACTATCAATCAACGAAAGGGCTTCCCTGTTAACTCCCATGTATTTCAAGACTGAGATCAAAATCCCATGGTCGACCGTTTCAAAGGCCTTACTAAAATCAAGCAAGACAAGGATAGTAATTTTCCCCTGGTCAGTCGCAGATAGAATGTCATCAGTGACTTTTAATAGTGCTGTAGTACAACTATAACCTTTTCTAAAGCCAGATTGTGTTAATGGAAGGATATTATTTGTATTAATATAGCCAGATAACTGAGAATGAATAATTCTTTCAAGTATTTTCGAAAAAGCCGGTAGTATACTTATGGGCCTTAGGTCCTTATAAGTCGTTAATTGCCTTATTTTCGGCAGAGGCTTTACCAACGCGTGTTTCCACGGCTCAGGGAATGTGTGTTCTAGTAAGCATGAATTTATTATATGAATAATATAAGGAAGAATAAAAGGGCAACACAATTTAATCATGGTGACGTTGATGTTGTCACAACCAACAGCATTCGATTTAAGTGTATTAATGACCTTAATGATGTCCGAGTTATCCACAAGCGAAAAATTAAAATTTAAATGCTCGTAATCATGAGTTTTATATATATCCAAAGTATTGTTATGGTATTTCATAGTTGAATTAGTTGCAATCTTAGGAATACTATTAATGAAGTAATCATTAATATCATTGGGATTAGCAAGGTGTCGAGGAATATTAATTTGGTTCCTTGAGCCAATACCAACAGATTTTAAATTTTTCCATAATGTCCTCTGGTCATTTTTAGTAAATATAGAATTATAATAGGCCTTCTTTTCATTAAGAACAGAGCGAGTTGTTAGGTTTCTTAGTGATTTGTAATAGTCCCAATGTTGCAGCAATTTTGTCCTTCTATACTTGGCTTTAGCTTTATCCCTTAGACTCATTAGATACCTAAGATTATCCGTCAACCATGGCACATGAGGCTTTTTGAAGCTACAAGTAACCATAGGAGCATGCCTATCGAATAGTTGTATAACAAGTTCATTAAAAAAGATTAATTTCTCATTGACATTAGCCATCCGAAGAATATGATGAAATGGTAACGATTCTAAGTCCAAGTTGAATAAGTTCAAGTCTATATTATTAATATTACGAAAAGTCCTAACAGTAGGTTCAACAGGAACGCTACTAGTAATAATGTCGCAAAAGATGAGATCATGATCAGCTAAATGACAAGCAACTATTCCACTAGCATCAACCAACGAAAGGTCAGAAGCCAGGATGAGATCTATCAACGAAACAGTAGTATCGGTGATTCTGGTTGGCTGATTAATTATTTGGTGCAAATCAAAAGACTCAATAATATTGCAAAGTAACAGTGTAGCTGGATCATCAGATTTAAGGAAATCAATATTAAAATCACCAAGACAAATTATGTTTTCTGAATAAGGCAAACAGAATGAAAGAGAGTCTTCAAACTCATTTAAAAATTCTTGATAATTTCGACGATGAGGGTTGTAAACCGAGCCAACTATAACTTTTAACTTAGCTAGAGTAACAAGAACCCAGATCTGTTCTATGTTATTTTTAGGCATGCTAATGATAGAAAAGTTTAAGTAATTCCGAATATATAAACCAACTCCACCACCTCGACCACCACGATCCCTTCTCAAAAAAGTATAGCCCCTTATGCTAACCAGTTGAGATGCGATATTTTCATTCAGCCACGTTTCGGAAACAGCAAGTATGTCGATATTCTGTTCATAAATAAACAACCGTAAATCATGAATTTTCGGTAAAAGTGATCTTACATTTATATGCGCTGACTTGATGTTTTGATGCATTAAAGTTTTATCGCTGTACGTGCAAGCATAAATTTAATATTATTGCAAATACATGAAAAATATTGATAACAGTACACCTTGAAATAAACTAAACTTAAAATAGCAAATAAAGTTCTCTGGTGCCTAGCAAGGCAAAGAAATTTCCCAAATAACAATAAGATAAAGAAAAGAAAAAACAAAAAAGAAAGATCTTCCACTGCTTCAACAGTTAACAAATCAATTTAATTTCACTCTTAAATCATCTAAAGAGACTATTTTACTAATCGTGTTTTGAGATTTAATAAAAATATTTCCGTTGCTTGTGAATACATTATTATTCCCCAGTTTAGTGGTAGCTTCCTTGACCATCCGCATCTGGCTCTGGGTAATATGAACAAGAAATAGAAAAATCGCTGGAACCAGAGACAGTAAAAATCAATAGAATGAAGTAAAGAGTATAATTCAAAATGCTGCAGCAAAGAAAACAATACCACAAGAGAAAGCAAAACAGAGAGGACTAAAGATAAAACAATAATTAGCGACGAACAACTTAAAAATTTAAGAAAAGAGGCTATACAGAAATAAAAAACGAAAGTATCTAGAAGAAAGAAGAATTACAGACAAAATGGCATAAAACATTTTAGAAAACAAAAAAGGGATATCAACCTAAATCAAATATTTGCAAGAACACAAATTGAGACCTAATAGGAGGAACACAACGGAGATAGGAAGAATATTACCGGGAAGCAATGGAAGGAGAGGGGACCGATAAGACAACGTAAATTAAGAGAAACAGCAAAGAAACAACAAAAAGATGAAGATATACCGACATTGAAAGAAGCACAATATTCAATGTGAGTAGAGGAGGACAACAGTTAATAGAACGTATTCATAAAAGAAAAAAAAATGCCGGCGGGTTGGAAAGAAGCAATAATTAAACAAATTTATAAAAAAGGATGCCCTTTGAACTGAAGTAACTACAGACCGATAGCTCTAATTAATGTAACGTATAAAATTTTCTGTATACAGTGTGTCCCAGGATAGATGTTACAATAGGTGTGATGGACAAAAAGTTTTTGAATTTTATTTTAAGATTGTGGAATTAAGCCCTGCTTGGTTTGAAGAGAATTTTAAGAATATTTTCATTTTTTGAAAAACAAGTCGGCCTTGACATTGAAGCGAAAACTATTTTCTTTTCAGGTAAAGTACCCTTTTTGTTCATGATACGGCAAAACTTTACTAAGAAAAGTTGTTCATAATAAGAAACTATGGCCCTATGCAAAATTTCAGGAAGATTAGTCAACGATAGTTTTTTCATGGCTTCCTGGCAGTTATGTGGAATAAATAATTTATTGTAGATCAGTGTTATTATTATGTTTCGTCAGTTAAATTTCTTGTAAATGCTATTTGTTTCGTTCAATGTTCTACAAAGAAAATTTTGAATAAATACAATTTATTTTGTTTAATCTAAAATGTGACGGTTTAATCAAAGTAGGTAGATCGCCCTGAAATTTTGCATAGGGCCATAATTTCTTATTATGAACAACTTTTCTTAGTAAAATTTTGCCGTATCATGAACAAAAAGGGTACTTTACCTGAAAAGAAAATAGTTTTCGCTTCAACGTCAAGGCCGACTTGTTTTTCAAAAACTGAAAATATTCTTAAAATTCTCTTCAAACCAAGCAGGGCTTAATTCCACAATCTTAAAATAAAATTCAAAAATTTTTTGTCCATCACACCTATTGTAACATCTATCCTGGGACACGCTGTATAATTAAACAATAGACTCTGCAAGTTTGCAGAAACAAAAATAGGACAATATCAATGCGGGTTTCGCGAAGGGAGGTCGCTAACAGATCAACTGTTTACGTTTTAAGACAAATACATGAGAAAGCGAAAAGGAAAGCTATAGGATTACAGATGCTCTCTTCGACTTCAAACAACCATATGATAACATTATGAAAAATCTATAATTTCCTAGATATTTAACAAGTTTAGTAGCAACCAATTTAGTAGGAACGCACAAATCCTAGATTGACGACCATGGTTAGGTAAAAGAACGCCAGGAAGACCACAGATGTGATGGACAGACGATATAACGGGCCAATCCAGATCAACGTGGAAAAGAATAGCTCAATGGAGATAAATTTGCTAGGCCTATATCCGTAAATGGATTGAAGAAGGCTAAAAAAGAAGAAAGAAGAACTAGCAACTACAATGCAAGAAACATGGAGTCAGGTGAAAATCCAACAAAGAACAACGCAAAAGTTTGAAACGAAAAAGGCACCACGATTGAACTCGCAGGAATAACACGAAACTGTAAAATAGATGGTAATAAAAACGTACTAACGAGTTCATTCTAACTAATGGCTTACGCCGATGATCTAACCATTTTGACAAGGACGCAACAAGAATTAAACAGCAATTTCAGGACAACAGAAAAAGAAGCCATGCACTAGAAATAAATGAAACGAAAACACCAACAAAAAAAGCTAGCAACTTGACCAACCTCACTATAAATTGCGATTTAAAGAATAACAAATATAGTTTTGAGCAAGTAGCAGTGTTTATCTATTTAGGTTCGGAATTCTCAAACGATCCAGACAAAGAAATCGACCGATGAATATCCATAGGAACGAGAAGAAACTACAAAGTAAAAACCTGTCATGAGCAGTAAAAATACGAATATACAATTACAAGACCCACAGTAATAAGTGAAGTGTGGACCCTAAACAAAGTGTATGCAACAAAAGTATTGACTTGAGAAAGAAGGATTCTGCAAAGAATCTACGGTGGAGTTAAAGAAGGAGAAGAGTGGAGGAAGTAGACCAACAAAGAACTATACAAAATACAAACTCTTCAAGGATACCACAATAATAGGCGTAATATGATAAGGAAGATTGAGATGTTGGCCACATACAGCGAATGTGGGAGAGAAGAACATCAAAAAAGATTTTTAAAGAGACGCCAGAAGGTAGAAACCATAGAGGACGGCCACAAAAAGAATGGTCATCATCACCTGTGGTCTTCAGCCTTCTAGCTGGTTTGGCGCAGCTTTCCATACAATTCTATCTAAACATTTCTTCTTCAATTCTCTGAAGCTAGTATCCAAGCCAGGGTCTTCCTCTTGCATTTCTGCCGTCTATGTTGCCCTGTATTGTCGTTGTTGGTAATCCACCTCTTCTTATGGAATGGCCTATTAGCCTATCTTTTCTTCTCTGTATGTGTTTCCATAGTTGTTTTCCTTCTTCTTCGACTTCCCTTAGAACTTCTTTGTTGCTTATTCTGTGTATTCAACTAATTTTTAACAAAAGAAGATCTTAAGATACCTAGAATGAATCAATAGGAATAACTCGCAAGGAAAAGGAAAGAATGGAGGGAAGTTACACAAAAAGCCAATAATGTCGTTAAGGGACTGTGTATTACTAAAACAAGGTTAAATACTTCGAAATGCTTCGCGCTTCAAGATCAGATTTCGAAGTCATAAAACCCTTTAAATCAAAACTAGACCAGAGATGCACTTTTAAGGAAAGTAGGACCGCTCCCTTCTTTGATTTGGCAAAAAAGAAACAAAATGTTCGGTAAACTCAATAGAAATATAGATAATATAGAGTAAAATAACTGCAATCAGGGTTGCATTATCGTTAACGTTCCACAGGTTATCATTACGTTTATTTCAGTGAAATGAATAATATATTAGGTTGTTACATTCCTCGTTACTGGATTCCAATATTATTTGGTAATTTTGCTTTATGTATTTGTGCATAATTTTATGGTGGTTTTGATTTAGAAACCGACTAATCCTGGGTTAGTTTATGGAATTGATTGCAATTGATATACTTTATTTATGAATCATTTTACTTTTTTTTTATAACGTAGGTTTACGTCAAATGAAAAGCTGGAAAATTGTTTAGGTACAATGTACAGGTTTGGTTGGTGCTGTGAAATGCATGATTCTAAGACAATCAGATGTTAATTCGATTGGATTTTGGATTCTTCTTAGATAAGAAAGAATGTTTCTTCTTCGATTGGCCTTTCTTTTCTGCAGCTTACCTCATCAAAATTAGTAACAAAATCTTAGCAAATCTGAAAATGTTCAAGGTGCGTCATAATACATTAATTGGGTTAAGGTTAGGCTCTTTTACTATAAAAACAGCCCATCTCTATGTTCTGCCCCACGATGTTTTGAGTTGTTCTCCACTAACACCCTAAAATAAAAATATGTATAAATAAACCAACAAACAAAAATATAATTTAAAATCATCCCCAAAGGTGGCACGTTCAATATCGAACACAAAAGGCAAAAAAGTAAAACTTGTAAGTTAGTTCAAAGTCTGAAAGGAACTTCAGTTTAGGCGATTGGGTGCTTTAAATATTATGTAAGAAATTAATAACAATGTGCTTACTTCATATACAACGAGTAAAGGAAATCAATAGTTTAGGGCTTAGAAACGTAAAGTCATCTTCTATGCGATGTTTAAACTACAAATCATCATTTCCGCAGACTCTGTCAACCGGAAATGCATTAATTTGCATGTTCCTGAGAAAAGGGTTGCAAATACGATTTTTAAAATTGTACATTTCCCTTCCCCGGTGTTAAAACTATGAATTAACCATACTCTGTCTGAACAAAATCTCTCAACCGATAAAAGTTCGTTTATGTGCAGGCTATAATTAGAACAACCCATAACTGAAAAAATCTTTCAGTTTCAGTTTGGGAAATAAAAATAAGTCTTATTCTTAACTGCTCTTTATGACCCGTGGGGTAATAAATTCGACTAGTTCTGTTTATTGTAAATACGGCTGCAACATGTGTGCAAACAGGGGAAATGTGGTACGTACGTATTGATTGTTTTAATTATTAGCTGATATATGGGGATTTAATTGGAAGAAAACGCATACTGCTAAAGTAAATAAATCGTAAAGTTATCAATTATATTAGGCAACGAAAAATAAGGTCATAAGTTGGGTTTTAACGTTTCTCTTTAAAAGTAATGACACTTTAGATGTTTAGAGAATTCTAAGAATTAAGCCATGCTTTGCTAAGCATGGGAGCTGTGTATTTTTATACATTAGTGATGATAATAACTATAGAAACACAAAATTCTGCAATTAATATTCGTGTTTTTACATACAAATGCGTATTTTAAGAAAGATGTTTAGGTGTTAATTTTAAACAGAACGGTGTTTTTAGCAGTGGTCGAAGTGGGAAAACATTACAAGGGGGATGCTAGATTTTCCAATATTTAGTGCCCCCCCCCCCCTATTTACGTGTGTGAGATAGTTTATCACTTTAGGAAAATAAAATGGCGATAATACAAAGACAAAAAATAAACTTGAGTTTTTTAATTTGGTTAATTAAAACCTCACATAAGAATCTACCAGGGCGATTCAAATTTGACCTGCATTTTATTTTTTTCTGAACAATTGAAGAGATACTGCAAAGCGGTTTTATATTCATCGAAGTAGGCATGTTAGCTAACGCCATAAACAACTGCAACTTGATTGTGTCAGTACTGTCAGTTGTATTAACAATGTCGTGCAACAATGTGTCAAATTCTGTTGCACAACGTGTAATTATTAAATTTCTTTTCAATGAAGATGTAAAAGCGACTGATATTTATCAGAGACTTCATAAACAGTTTGAAGAAGAGTGTTTATCACTCAGAACAGTCTTTGAGTGTTGTAAATCCTTCCAGGATGGTCGTGAACTCACATACATCCCGTCTAACGAACAATACATTGGCTAAATTGGACTGGGAAGTACTGCCTCAGCTCCCATATAGTCCGGACTTGGCCCCAAGTAACTATCATCTCTTTGGACCACTCAGAAAGTTCTTGGAAGGCAAGCGATTTGCCTGTAATGAGGAAGTGAAGGATGCGGTGCAAAATTGGCTACGTCGTCAACTCGTCAACCAAAAGAATTTTTTTCGACGGGAATACAGAAGCTACCGGAGCGATAGGACAAGTGTATTTTAAAGGGAGGTTGTAACTTAGAAAAATGATGTATACCATGTGTTTCACCGAAGACGCAACATAGGGAAACACCAATGTATTTTTTTAGAACAGATCCAGGTTACCTGCGGAATATCTACGAATTTAGCACTGAACCTACGTAATTGAATTTGTTTGATGCTAGAATGAGACAGAAATAGCGCCGGCATCTGTTATCGCGGCACGCAATTATTTCATTGTTTGGTTTTTAAATTGTCAATTTTAACAGCGACAAAACGTCAAATTGTTAAACTTGTCAGTTACTAAAGAATCTACATCTACAATGCAATGAAGCACAATATTATAGATTCATTTTTATTATTATTATTATATTAAAACAATATAATTTAAATAATTTATTTATAATGTCATAATACTTTACATATTTACTAAAATCACTATTTACGTAAACATATAATTGGTACGTTTTTCTTGCACAACAATCCTGCACTTCACAAAATTATACACTTTTCCAATTTCACACCTATCTACGAGACATGCACCATTAAGATTTGTAAGTTGCATTAATAACTTCTGACAGAAATTTTAGTACAACTGACTAGACAAATTCTTATTTTCATTACATTTTAAGTTCATTCGGTACCTGACTGATGATCATTTGCTTTCTTTTGACAGGATTCAATACTATTCCATGTTTTTAGTGATATAAACTCGACAGTTACGAACAGAACTGGTAATCTGAAATACTGCAAACACAATCTCACATTTTCATCGCTTTCTTTACGTGTGCTGTTATAATAAGGCGAATTCAATTTAAAATATGCAGAATGAAGAAACAGCAATTTAAAAAATTACGCATTTTCCGTATTTTTATTGTAAATGAAAGTTGTAGTTTGTCAAAATTGACAAATTTAAAAACCAAACAATGAAATAATAGCCTGTCGCAATGACAGATGCCTTCAGTATTTCTATCTCTTTCTAGCGTTAACTAAATCCAATAACATACGTTGAGCACTGAATCAATACATATTCCAAAGGTATCGCGGATCTTTTCTGAAAAAATACATTGGTGTTTCCCTATGTTGCGTCTTCGGTGAAACACATGGTATATAATATTAATTTGTAGTTTGTATCGATCAGAAAAAAATAAAATGCAGGTCAAATTTGAATCGCCCTCGTAATACTTGATTCCACATACTCCAATTTTTTTAGTTTTTAGTACACGCAGATTGATAAGAGTGTCTTTATCAGTAATGGATAGCTGTTTTGTCTGTGGGTATTTTAAAATAAATAAATAAACTCCACGGGAGCCGCGCGGTACCTAAACCCAAACAATAAATCATATTTTTTGAAGAATTGAACACTAGTTACTTACATACCCGCTACCTACTAAATATGTAGTTAATTTTAAAAATCATATTTGAAGGATGAAACCCCGTAGTTTAGCACTGGGATGTCTTGATTTGTTTTTCAAAGTAGAGGGATGGTTTAATTTTCTTTTCAATGTAGGGGAACGGCTTAATTTTTTTAACAAACTAGGGGGATGCGGGGTAGGGGGATGCCATCCCCCCGCATCCCCCCCCCCCACTTCGACCACTGGTTTTTAGCAAAAGAAAACCACGGTGCCTTTTTGCATTATAATTAAACATTTTTAGTTTTTTTGGTGTTAACCTAACAGTTGGAAATTTACGATTGTCCTCATTTGGATCATAAAATACGAATTTGCATAATATGAAATTCCAGTAAATTGTTTGTTTTTGTTTTATGGCTTTTGGTATGTTAATCTTGTTGAGCGACGTTTAGAGAAGGATTTTATTATATGTTGTTAAATATTAGAAACGTAAGTAACGCTATTTTTTTATATTTGCTGCTTATCGTGGTTATTTTGAGAAAAAATTTAAGTTTTCTTGTTTAGGTTAAAAAGAAAATAGCTGTTTCTATATACTACGTTTCGTTTTGTTTTTGCAATTATTTTTGTACTTATTTGGGCATTGTCATTTGATTTATATACAAGGTGTGTTACAGTTATCAGTTACCTTACGTTAACTGGTATAGTTCAGAATTTTCATAATTTATTAATCTTAGAAAAATAAATAAATAATGAATCTGTTAATATTTTTCTTGGCCAGGAAATCTTTTTTTCTTCTAAAAGATTTTTACTTAACAAAAGTTATAGAAATTCCATTAGGTACATGAAAAGCTTCTCTATTAAAAAAAAAACAATCTGGTTTGTTTAAAATCTAATGTGTTTCAATCTAAAATCAGCTTTAATTCTAGAATAGGAACGTTCTTGGAAAGCTCTAGGCAGTTGTTTTTTCTCCTTTTTTTTAAGTAATGAAAGCCCCAGTTTCACAAAGTAATTTAAGTTAAAAATAGAAAAAATGTTTTCTTAGCAGGTTTATTCAGTGACCTGCCTCGCAGGAAACGATAATTCCAGTTGTTATGTTTAATTAATAATGTAAATTTAAACAAAGTTCCATTAATTTTAGAAAGGCACATAGCTCAATATTGTTCCTATTTACATTTTTAGGCGGCCGTTTTCCGCTGTATGTATGTTCTAAATTAATTTTTCAGGCAACATGTATTGGGTTACTTGTGTTTTCGTAATTATAAATTAATACATTTCTGTAGATGAAATCAGATCATTAATTATTTATTATTTTGGCCTTTTTGGTTGTAATAAAATTTGCTGTATTAAGCTAGGCTAGTTAAATCGTTTTTTAGAAATTTTTAAAGGTTCCCCAAAGGGAATGATTTTTATGTATTTTAATGAATTAATGCATTAAAAAATTTATTTTGTTACAAGCACGTTGTATAATGTAAAAAGTCGTTCGCTTTGAAACGTTTTTATGGCAAAACAACTAAAAAAAAAAATAAATGTTGTGTTAAAATACGGGTAGTTAAAAAAATGGAATAATTAAACAAATCCATTGCGAATTAAAAACTTTTGATGGGGCACCTGTATTAAGCACTCGTACATTCGTGTATTGTGGGTACGCATTACATTTTTGTGTGTGAGTGGCAGGGGGATATGGATACGCTTGTGTATCTGTGCCAGTAATGCTAACGCAAGCTTATTAAACATTTACCCGTTTTTGTTTTGAATATTTATTATTTTTACTTTCGTTCCGAATGAAATTGAATTTTTAACCACATGTACATTTTTAATTGCAATAATCTCGATGGATTTTGCTGTGCTTTTGTAAAACAGTTGCTAAATACGACTTCATCCCTAACAAAATAACGAAATCGAATAAATTCGATGAAAGCTTTTTTTAAATTTTCAATTATATTTTATTAAAGAGGAGAAAAAAATTCAATTACGTTTACCTCTTATATTCGTTTTAATTTTTAAAGGTCTTCCTTCAGAACTCACCTTAAATTTATTTTATATCCGAAAATATAAGTTAGTTAACTTCGAATCGAGAAAATAACAAGAGTTTAGTAAACTAAGGAAATTACACCGACTTGATAACAACATTAAGATAGTCTTTTCAATAATACGCGGTGAATACCGGTCATTGAATTCAATTATGTACTTCCGATTAATGTTTCCATTGTTCAGTTAATATTTGATAACGGAATAAAACAGGCATTTCGAGTTTATTTGTGAGAAATGTTAAATCTTATGTGGTTGGCATTAATTATGAGTAATTTTACTATTTAACATGCGTTTATTTTAGTTTTATCCAGCCATATTTGTGTTTTGTAATGAAATTCAAACAGAGGTTATATTTGAAACTGAGTAATGTAATTGATTCAGGAATATCGAGGTTACTGAGAAACACGACTACTTAATATACTCGGTAAAATAATTATGTTTCCAATCGTTTTTGTTGCCATCTTATTTTATGGTTGGTTAAATTAATTATTCTAGCTTTTAAAATTAAAAAATAATGTATTCTCTTGCCTTTTTTTATGTAGAAACGTAAACATAAATTAATAAACATGTCAAGAAATTAAACAACCTTAACAAAATGTTTGGTCAGTTTGCTCTAAAAATGTGTCTTTTCAAGTCCATTTTCAGTCCTTACCAAAAACCTTTCTGAAATTTGAGTTTGTATCAACTTCACAGTTCAATTTTCTGTTGGAAGTCTCAATCGGAACTCAAAATTGAGTACTAAAAGTATAGCCTAAAGTTGAACTCCAACAATTAAAACTAATAGAAAGCGTGTGGAGTGATCGAATAGAACACTGAATAAAGTGTTCTAACAATGCTTTGTAAAATTCGAATTCGGAATAAAATTTTTGTACCAAATTTCGGTTTCTAGTAGTGATCGAGTTTAACATCTAAAGATTTTAAAATGTCGAAAGAGAGATAGATCAGGTTTGAGTTCGAATTCAAAAAGCATGGATTCACAGTTCGAATTTTAAATCCTTTGATTCTACGACTGCATCAGGAAAGTGGATTCAATTCCAAGCTGAAATTTGAGTCTAACATTTGAATTTAGAATATTGAAGAGCTTTGTAAAATCTGATTTTCTCAAACCAAATTTTGGATTTTAAATGTCTTGTAGTGACAATTTAATATCGCAAGGAAGGATTTAAAATTTTGAAAGAGGATTCACATTTCTTGGTTTGATTCGAATCCGAATTTTAGGTTTTGAATCCTGAAGTAGAGGTTCGAATTTTGAATCCATTGGCCACTTCGATGATTTACCTATTAAATAGTTTGGAAAAATTTGATTATGTAAATCCCAGAGTTGAAAATGGAGGTTGCTTAAAAAATGTTTTAAATGGAAATCTCGCCATTTTTACATTCTACAAGGTTTTAAAAAACCGTGGGAAAAGTATTAAAAAATTCTTGAAAAATCGTATCTCTTAGTCTTAAGGAAAAGGAATATCTTAAATCCATATTTTCCTCTGCGAGGATTCGATTTTTCTGTGTATTTTTTACATAAACAATTAAATTTGTTTCGTTGTTTAATAACAATTGCTTCATAAATGATTATGAAAAGCTTCCTTGTTTTTTATTTGGCCCTCGTATTAAATAAGTTTTATATAAAAATCGAGGTTCTATTTCCTGTTTTATTAAATAAATAACGAAACAAATGAGTTTATAGAAAATATTAAAGCATCGTATTATTTAAGTTGGACTGAGGTAAAAGGTTACAAAGTAATAATTAGCGAACAGAGTTAAAAGTTCATGAAATACCAAAGATTAAAAGTGAAAAACATTAAAATTGCTTACTTGGAACGCATATTTTATTCCGTGTAGTTGTAATTATAAAGCAGGGGCACTTTCGGTAACCAATCAATTTTGTAATCGTTTAATTATGTATAAATTTAAGCGTGAACAAAACTAGAACAAACTTATTAGGTGCTGAATTTTTAAAAATGTATCGAGTAATCAACGTACCTTTTCTTTACTATATTGATTAAGTAACTCAACATTTTTTATTCCGAGTAAAAGCTAACAAACTTTTTTTAACTTGCAGTATTAATAATTTAATAATTCCCGATGTGAATTCTTAAAATTATCTTAAATTCCTCGAAAGAGCGATTAATTATTTAACCGAGAAAGAACGGTTTTGTTTCGGAAATTCAAAATCCCCTGGCATGATTCATAAATGCAATCGGCGTTTATTATTTTGATTACAGAGTAATAATATTGATTATATTTGCTCATTTATTCGTAAGTACGACGCAAATGTGAAGTTTCAAATTTAAATGAATTTAAGTGTAACACGTATTAATTATTTATTAAATTCCCCGATATTACGTCTATGTGTATTGAAATGCATATCAATAATTTATTATATTGTTTTATATTGCGTGTAGGTACCTAACAATAGAATTATCTTGACCTCGATTAGCATCTGAAGCGATTTAATTTTAATAGGATTTAAAAATACATTTCCATTAAATAAAAATTAAAATATTTTGGGGGCCTTTCCATTATTTACTGATAATCAAAATATTATCCTTGAACTACGCTTATCCATTATTTATGATTTCTGCATGAAAAGTTAAAAAACATTTAAAACACTGACTGCACCGAAGTGTTTCATGAAATGATCCGACTATGTAGCATCAGTAAACTCCAGCTAACTAAGAAAGATTAGACAGGGAATTTAAGGTACTGGAAGTCTTATAAACAGCAGAGCTACTGGGGGGCAGTTAAAGTATTTCACGTGTTGCCGAGAGCATAATAAAATAAGTTATTACAAACAAAAATTTTTATGTGTTTAAATATTGATAAATTGAAAATAATTAAATAAGTTTGTAAAAAGTTATTGAATCCAAAATCCAACCTTTTAGATTATTTAATTTATAAAGTTCAGTAATATGGTCTTCGTAACATAGTATCAACAAAATTGTAGTACCTAAGCTTTATTTTGAAAACTCATCTTATTTATGATAATTGATAATATAAACACATTCGTCTGAAATATCACGGCCATTCTATTATTTAACTTAACAACAATAACAGCGATAGTGACTAATCATTTATTTTTTGAGTGAAGTTTACTGATGCGATTCTGTATTTTGTACTAATTGGGATGAAAAACTATGGTTTTTGTTTATTAGGGGTGAAGCAGGTGGGTTTCGGATTAAGCAAGGTACCTCCCTCATACAATTCTTAACAACGCATCGTAACTTTTGTTATTTGCTGCATTCGTCGGATTCGTCCTTATAACAATAAGTATGTCGCAGCAAACCAAGGGTTATTTTGGGCTGTTGTTTCATCATAACCTTAGATGGGTGCCATCTTTATTCTACACATTTGAACAGCAAATCCATTTGCTGCTTGCCTTGAATAAGTCAACATGTATTTTTAAAGTTGTGAGAATTTTACAAGGGATCTACGTCGCTTCTTCAGATGCTGGTCATGTTTTCTATTTATTATAGATTATTAACTTGCTAAAAAAGGAACGAATCGTTTCAGTTTTTGAAAAATATATTTCAATTACTTTATCTAAATTATAAATGCATTATTCATTTTTCATAAGCTTAGAACGTCAGCACATTTCTCCATCTCTTTTAGGTCTATCAAGTGGTCTTTAGATCCGTGGGCGATAGATTTCGAACTCTTTCGACTATTGTGGTATCTTCCATCCTTGATACTATATGGCTATTCCATTCTGATCTTTTTTAACTCATTCGTCGCTTCATCTTGGTTGGTATCTTCTTTTTTGCTAGTTTGCATGTATGTTGTTTTTAATACTATTACATTTTTTCTAATATTGCTTGTTCGTGCCTTCTTTTTTCTTTTGTTATCCTTTTTCCCTCATTGAAATTTTCTATAGTTTCTTGTGGTATATCTCTTGGCAATTCCCCTATATCATTTCGGTTTAGTAATGGCCTGCTCACCTTCTTCCTCTCATTATTTTATTTCCTTTTTGCTTGATAGTATCCTACTATTTCGTCCATCGTTTCTAGGATTGTATTTCGTTTTGTTTCACAGTTTTCTCATTTTTGTTTATATATTTTGATCTTTTTACTGGCTTTGGTGACTTTGTTAATCTAATGCTTTTTTCCTGTACTATGCATGTATATAATTATAATCTTTGTTATTGATTAACTAATCAGTATCAACTCTTTAATTATTTTTTCCTTTCTTCCCTGCGGCTTTGTACATCTGAAGCACTGCCCTCGTAACCTGTTTCTACTAAGAAGATGACAATGACTAGTGGTTTAAGTGTAGGTTGGACACTCACTACCACCATATACTTCAGTGAAACCTTTTCTCATTGTCATTTAATTTGTTTCCCATTAACTGCCAATTTACGGTATGTCATATTTTTTTGGCATTCCAGTCACCTACCACATTTTCAGTTATGTAGCTTACCAGGTTACCATTGCAATATTCCACTATTTAGTTTAATATACCTACTCTATAATTCTTGAAATAGTATTTGTATAAATGTTATTCTTCAGTTTAAGTCGTTTTGTTCTTCTTTTTTTCCCCGTTTTGTTAAATATTTCAAATTTAGGTTTTCTTACTTTTAAATTGTTTTACTGTATCTTTTTAAACATTTGATTGTGATGATTGTGGCCGGCAGTACGGCAAAGTGGGAGCGCACTGCAATCTACAAAATTAAGCAAAGACCCGCTTGGTCAGAACTTGAATGGATGATCACTCTGTGTTTCGATGTATTCGGCTCCTTCGACACTGTAAAGGTATAAGAGGGAAAAAGAAAAAGAAAGAAAGAAAGGTTGTAGTGATTGTAATTTTTAATTTTTGTTCCTGAATGGCTTTTCTAAGTGTTTTTGCACTTTGAATTTTTTTATCTCGGTTTACGAAAGGGTGATCTTTTTGTTTTTATGTCAAATAATTGTACAGCGTAATAATATTTTTTAGATAGTTCTTTTTAATTTGTGGAAAATCTTAGTTTTTTTTTGTCATGATTTATTTTGCTACCTTTTGCTTAATTCAACCTTTATCCTTACTTGTAGTCGCCTATAATTTCCAGTCATTATATACATTTAACGTTTCTTTATTTTTTATAACCTTTTTGTTATTTCTTCAACCGATTATAAATATTTTTTATTGTTTCTGATTGATCCACGAGAATCTGCTCCATGTCAATTGATGATGATGATGATGATGATAATGGTGATTTTCGTTTCATGATTTTGTCCTTTCTTTTTCTAATGAATAATATAAAATCATTTGGTAAATACGTTCTTTGTATTTAGTTTTTTAGTAAGTATGTATATATTATTCTTCTCTTTTGTTTATTATACACATTTCTTTTAATTTTTGCCTAATAATTGTTTATGTGTTTTTATCTTTTTATATTTCATAAATTGTTTGGTTAAGTGCGTTGTAATGAACCTTGTATATTTGTAACTTTCAATGGGTAATTCGCTCACTTTATACTTCGACCCCTTAATTTTTGGAGCTTTTGTGAATACGTTGACCTCGGCGTGTCTCTTTCTCTTTGGTGGGGTTCGAATATTTTGTACTTGTATCATTTAAATTAGCTTTTCGTCTTTTCCATTTGCCATTGTATTTTCTATTTCTAATTATCGTTTAACATAGCGAGCGGAGGTAATTGTAAACAAAGAGGCGATAGAAAATCCATTAGGTAAGTATATTACTTAAGATAATTTATGCAGATGAATTAGAAAGATTCAAAATTGAATTAAAGCTCGCCCGCATGCATAAGCAAAATGTTTCTATTAGAAAATTCTTTTAATTCATACATGAAAATCCACTACACCTTTTCGCCTACATTTTGCAAATGAGGTATTGCAAATCACTTTTTAAGCCGATATAAACCGTCTATTTAAAAACAAAAATTTGGCTCGATTAAATAGCGATTTCTGTTCCGATATAAACAAAATGCGCAAAAAAGAGATGGAAGGAAATATATTTTTATTATTACGTCCGCATATAATTAAGTTGATGCAGTTTTCATTTAGATAAAATTGCAGTTATTTACGATATAAATCGCAGTTTAAAACGCGAACCTTTTCCATAATGCGTCCTGAATCTGTACGTCCGTGTCATTCAAACATAAATAACATACGCATAAAATAAAAAAGACTTTTTAATGCTCGCTAAAGTTACCCTCCACTCTGGCCCATTTATAATTCAGTCAACCCCGATCACATATGGTCACATTTTTTTCTCTAATTATTGTAATGGATCCCAATTTCGTTCATTTCATTCCTGAATTCCAAAAAAGAATGACAAAATTACTAATTCATCACTGTTTCACTTCCTCGCACACGTACCATGACACTGACACATTGTGGGTCAATATATTTTTTAAGTTCAACCCGCTTTTTAAAATATTGCCTCAAGAACTGACAATCATAAAGACCTAAATTATGATTTTTTATTAATTTTTTAAAACTTTCCCTACAATTTTTAAAGGTTTCCATAAAAATTCAGCCCGATACTACCCCGCATTCGATAAAAATGCCAACCAAGATGGTAGAAATTATTCACCTTTGTATGTATATCATCCGATTGCTAATTATAAACATAAACATTCATTTCCTTTTTGTTCTGCGTTGTTAACCTTAAAATCGATAGGGAAAAGGACGAAAGATTATTACGAAATATGAAATAAGTATGAAAAGTGGAAGAACGAACTGTACCTAAAGTTTGCTAAAATTCTTCCAATATTTTTACGATTTTTTCATTTTTATACTTAATTATAGTTTTTCTTTTATGCGAAGTTTTTTGTAATACAGTTTTAAAGCAGTAGTACTGTTAAAGTTACTATGGGACATTTATGTCAAACAAATACAGTTTGCATTCGAAACTTTAAATTTCAATAAAGGTATGGAACTTTTTTGCCGAAATTTGAAAACAAAATATTTGCTTTACTACATACGAAATGTTTCAGGAACCCATAGTTTTCTGATAGTACAATTTTAATCAGAGGCAACGTTCTGAACTGGCTAACAACTTTCTTAACAGTCTGTAAACATTCTGATACTGATAATAAAGGACTTATACATAGCCAAGATCCATTATGTTAACTATAGAAACAGGGGTACCACAGGGTTGGGTGGTAGATCCCGTTCTTTTTCTTTTTGATATGAACTATGTCAATGATTCAGTGAATTGCACCTTTCCGCTTGATGTCATATCATCGTTATTAACTTCTGATAACCGCCGTAACCACCGCTGGGAAAATATTTGTAATAATTTTGTTTGTAATCCATTACATTTTAATACCGCTAAGACTCACCCCTCTCTCTTTTTCAAGGTGTATTTGTCCAGTTTTGGACGTACGCCTTCCTCAACTCTCCATATTGTCTGTCCTGTTCATCGCCACTCTCCACCATAATTTTCCTGCCAATTGTTTTTTAGGTCATCATCCCATCTCATCCTAGCCCTTCCGGTATTTCGTTTCCGACCCATTGCCAATTTAGTTTTGCCACTCTTCAGATAACATCATCGACTTTTGTTCTGTAACTCACTCATCGATTTGCTTTATGGTCTCTCAAGCTAACGCCCAGCATGGCCCTTTCCATCGCTCGTTGTGATATAGTGATTAATAGAATGTTTTATAAGGGACCAAGTTTCCGATATGTATGTTACATCGCCAGACAAGATAATACAAAGTGGACGAGACCAGTGTTGGACGAGCTTCTAAAAGGTGGATGGACGATATTAAGAGACAGCAGGCAGAACTAATACTAGATGGCAAGAGATCGACAGGAATGGAAAAGGCAAAGGGAGGCCTATGTCCAAGAGTGGAATAAGACGTTACATTTGGGAGGACGCACTGGTTATAGACTTTTGTTTTTAGATGCTGAGGCAGTTCAGATGTGAGAATATAATTATCTTATCAAATCGTACTCTTTATTTGATTTCCCTCTCTTGACTATCTATTTCAAAACTCATGTTCTGTCCCAAATATGTGCATTCATTAACTGTTTCTAATATTGTATTATCAGATTATCACATATAATTTGTAGATCGTGTGGCTGATTACTTGTCATAACCTTTATTTTCATTTTAGTTACATATATAGAGACCTATTTTACATTAGTTCTGTTGCCATCTCCTGTAATTGTATTTCACTCTCTGTAACAATTAGCAAGTCATCGGCGAATCGTAAGTTAACATTTTTCCGTTGATATTAACGCCTTTGTCTGTCCAGTCCAACATATTTGTCACTGATTCGCTGTTGTCAAAAGGTTTAATAGTTAAACTGGCACTTTCTTGGAGATCTCTAATGATTTGGATCTGGCAGTAATCTATTTGGCATTTTTGAAGGCTATCTATGATTGACCAAGTCTCTTGTTCTTCTTCCTTTTAATAGACAAATTGCCTGTTTTATTCTGGGTATGGGTATAGACCCATTCCTGGGATGTGGACTGCCAACTATTAATCTTTCCTCCGTCATCCTGTTTACGTGCTGGTTGCACTGTCTTGTGCGACTTCTCGACTAGCGAACTATGTCCCCATCTTCACATTTTTCTCTAATTTCTGCGTTTCTTTTCCTGTCATGTAGTGTGTAGCCTGTGATCATTCTTACAGTTTTCATCTCAGTTTCTTTTGGACGTCGCCACGTCGCCGTATCGGCTCTTGATTCTGCTCCATGCGTCTAAGGCAAGTCTTATATACGCGTGTTTTACAATGGATGTTGCTGTTCTTATTCTTTCATATTACGTTCTTTAGACATGCTGGTATTGCCTCCGCTTTATTGATCGGTCGTACTTTGTTTTTAAGATCGCCGTAGCTAGATATTTTAGTGCCTAGATAATCGAAACACATTAGGTACCTGTTCTGTAGGACTGTCGTCGATTGTTATTTCTTTAGCGATAACCATTCATTAAATTTTGCCTTTAGATATAGTCATATTGTATTCTTCAGCTTTGATCTTGAGTGTATGTAGTAGTCGTTGTAAATCGTCTTCGGACTCCGCAATGAGGGCGGCGTCGTCTGCTTAGCAGATGATACTGACTTGGTGATTTCTTAATCGATATTCGATATTTCTTTCTTTGGCTATGTCTATGGTCTTGTCCATTACGGTGTAGGTGGACTGAGGCTATCTCCTTTTGTCAATTTTTTTGTTAATTCTTATTTTAGTGGAGTTGTTGGTGTTAAGGTCCTGGATTATTTTTATAAAGTTGTGGGGTATGCCAGTTTCTTTTAGTATTTGTAGGGCGTCATTTAAGTAGTGTATTTAGACGTGCGCTTTTGTGAGGTCGCCGGTGCGTTGTATTCAAGCGATTGATGTAGGGTGAAGATGGCGTCTACGATCGATCTATTCTGATTTTATCTATCAAGCTGGTCATTAGCTTCATGATTGTGCTTAGCGACGTTATTCCTCTGCTGTCGTTCTTTGTCCCCTTTTTTAAATATTGGGATGATGACGCTGTTCTTCTATTCTTTAGGAACTCTTCCTTGCTTCATTGTCATGTTGAAGAGTTTTGTCAGTTCTCTGAGTAGATAGTTTCAGCCGTATTTAATGAATTAATTGCGTATTCCAACCTCACTTTTTGTGTTTTTCTGTTTTTTTAGTTTCACTGTCGCGCCTTTTACTTGATATTCTGTTATCGTAAGGGGTTGGTCATTCCTTCCTCTAGAGAACAACCTCATTTACTTTAAATATTAAATTATATGCTACAAAAACACAAGTTTCTTGTAATTAAAGAGATACTTATTGTACCAGTCAAAATTTCAGTTAGTAACTCCATTCAGTAACCTAAAACTTCAAGGTCCCGAAATTCAAATCTTTAAAATAAAAATTAGGGTGGTTGCTTTCCTTTAAGAATAGACTCTTAATTTTTGGTTCAAAAACTGCTGCAAATGAGGGCGAAATTTCTGTGATTTAAAAATTAAGATGGTGTAGCTCTTGTGATAACGAACGTGAAATACGTATTTAAGCAGCCTGGGCAACGAGTTTAAATAAAAAACAATCGCAGGTGATTACATCATATCTGACCTCAGCCAGTTTTGAACCTGAGACCTTTGGTTTACAAGGCTTCCTGATCTTCTACAACACGGAGTTAGAACATGGAAAAACCGACCCTAAATTAGAAAAATTTTAAAGTAAAGAGCAGAGCAACCTTTCAAATAATGACGGATTAGTTGATTACCACAAAATTTTGCCAGTCTTCATGTGTATACCACAGTGGACTTTTAAAATATATTTGTTTTTTTTGTATGTTGCCTGTTTAAAATTCAGGCTCGTCATTTTACAATGAAAATCCTGTATATATGTATAAACACGACGCAGTTACGCAGTTTCTTAATGAAATAAATGTCTGTAAGCGAAAATAATTTACTTAAAACCTAAACCATTTCAACGTCGCAAACATTTAAATACAAAGACGCGAAAAAATATTTTCTTAAAATAAACAACTCGCTTTATAAATACTTCTGTTTTTTAAATTTTATTTTCTGGCTTAAATAACGTCGAAGCAAATCTTGTTTATTTACGCCTACATTTATTGTTTTCAAGAGTTAAAATCTTATACGCCGACAGAATATATAAAAAAAATACACTGGTTTGTTATTATTGTTACACAAATAAAATGCAAAGACGTATAAACCTTGTTAGCTCTTGGAATATTTATTAAATAATGAAAAAGGTTTGTCTTACAAAATCATGTAATTTGAAATATGCCAAAATTACATTTTAATGCCGGAGAAATTTGATTGTTTTAATGTGTTCTCTTTTATTTGTTTTATGCTTAAAGAATGACTTTCAGGAAACTTTAAATGTAATTTCTATTTATTTAATATTCGATTCACAATCCTTGCCCACAGGTACAAATACTGTAATAAAATTAAACCAATTTTTTCATTTTGTTTTTACTAATATAATTTATAACCAATTCCTTTTTAGCTTGGTCTGTCCCTCTCTTGTTTATTTGTCCTATCAAATTGTTAATTCATTTCGCCTATGAATCAAGCTTTCTTTGGTTATTCGTGTTGGCAGCCCAGAGGGTTTCCACTACTGCTAGGATTGCCAAATATCGCATTGTCATGAAACCATCTGTTTTATCTTGTATCTGAAAAAAACAATGTGTCAAAATTTTCTTGTTCACTTAGGTTTGAATCTGAGAAACTTTTAACTATTACTATTTTACTACTATTTTAACATAAAAGACTAAAGTTGTTGTTAACAAGACAATGATATTATTTTGTTCTGAATTTGCAGTAAAAGTATGTAGTTAATTATTAATCATTTTAATATCACTATATATTTATGCTTTCTTGAAGTTTTATGGTAATTGGAAGCATCTTTGTGACTTTGTGAAAAGGTTAATTGATTTATCATTCCGTACCGATGTAGGAAGAAAGCATTGGTCACGCGCTTATTGTTTATTTATATGGCCCCTATTAAAAAACTATAATTTCGTACGTTTCATACGTTCAAGGAGCCATCCAAATTATTAACTAAACTTGTGAAATTTTTTTGATAACTTTGTGAATTTGTTTCTTAGTACCATTTGTAATAATTAAATAATTAGCATAGCAGCATTAAATATTGCAAAATTTCAAACAGACATTTTTATTTCTTTAATGAATAATTAATGATTTTATAAATTTAAATACGTACGTACGTAAAAAATATTATGTAAATTATTTCCATTTCAATGTGACAATATTTAACAATCCGAGTGTCACCTTTGCTTTATTAATAATTTTAATGATACAAGGTTGAACTTTTACTCGGCCAATTTTTTTTGCATACAATAGAAGATGACAGCACTTACGTCTGGTGACCAACAAACCATTTCTCAAATTGCGTTTGTTTATATTATAAACAGTGGCACCGAACAAAATTGGAGCAGTGTTATTTCTGACCTAACGTAAAACACCTTACGTTAAGATTCCTAGGATTTTTTTTAAATTTCTTTTGACTATAAATGCTCGACAATTAATAAGTAAACTAGCTGATGAGAACTAAAATGTTCAGTGATTGTTGAGCAGCCTAAACAAAATCAGGGATCTTCTGGTCCTACATAATTACGAATTTAAAAAAGGCCAAGAGTTTTAAGGTTGAAAATTTTAAACATCAATGTTATAACCTTTCTGGAGTTAAAACCGAATAAGGACACTTCAGTTTATGAAATATCCTGCAAATGCTGTACTTCAATTTCCTAATCCGTTTACTGGTAAAAATATTAAGCAAAATTTGTATAAAATTTGAGGAATGGAAAGGTGTCCGGGAAAATTGCTTGTTTTTACAAATACTGACGTGAGAGTGCTTCCATAACTTCAAAATTCATGTTAAATTCCAGATTGAAAGTATGACCTGGGTTAAAAATTGTTATTTATTTTAGTTATTATCTGTATAATTGAAAAACTTCCAAAAGTTTGTACGTAAAATCCGATCGAAGATGTTTTTTATTTGTACTAATTATTAATATGATAATTACACGTTATAACTAATAATTATATTTTTCTTTAAATGGCCTCATTATTTTAAAATTAATTTTTAATGAAGTTAACTACTTTTCTGTAAATTTTTACACGAACATCATGCAAATGTCACTTAATTGATTTTTGCTTAAATTTTAATGTGATTAGGCAATACATCGAACTTATAAATAAATAATTCAGCTAAGTTATTTATGTTTATGTTCGTTGTTTTTGAGGTTTAAGGAAACGGAATGTTTCCTATTTTTTGTGGTTCTTAGTTCGGCTTGTGTTTTGTACTAATGAAGGATAACAAACAAACGTTGGACTTGTATTATTTTCGTCTACTCGAATTATTGTTGGCTTTGATTGTAAATGTCTTAGATGTCTATTTAGTAAACGTAGAAGACCAGCGAAGATTCTTCGCTATTTATTCATAAAATGTAGTCATTCTGGAAAATTTATAAGAATCAAAATCAGAGGTTTGAAACTAACATTTGTTGTTAAATTAATCCTTTTCGGCCATGAATTTTCTCAACATACATATATCTTAAAATTACTTAATTAATTTAATATGAACAGACCTAAAAATCTGTTAAGTACGTAGCAGTACTGCTGATGATGTAACATATTGTTCGTGACTAGTTAGCTTATTAATTTATTTCCTTTCGTATCCAATAATGACATTATTATATGGAATATCTCGCCTCCTATGGTTAATGCTCGCGGTATTATCTACAACAAAAAAATAACAAACTCACCTTGTTGAGGTAAATAAAGGACGTTCCTTTTATTTTGCTGTAACAATTTCGCAAATAATCACCTATTCAAAATAATAACAATATTAGCATATAATCAAATACGCGTAACTGATACCAATTTCCGTGATTATTTATGACAGTTTTGTAAATAATATCAACTTTTTTCATATCCGTATCGTGTAACTAACTGCTGTTTCCTATTCTTTGTTGCTTTACGGTTTTAAACAACCATATTCAATCGGGAAACCTATGTCAGATGTCAGTTATAACAAAAAGTTGTCATCCGTTATTATTTACACAAGAATGATATTCCTAAGTAATTTAATTATTAATAATTTATACAGGTTAATTAGCGTTGCTTTCTGTTCGAAATATTTGTGGAAGTATTCAATACAACATAAACTGGAGAACATCCCTAACTAAAATACCGCAGATTCATCGAACTAACCGTTTTAATTACTTGCCTATTTTGGTAATGTACAGCGAATTATGTTACAATTAACGTAATCCGGACGTTTCGTTTAACTTGCACTATTTTGTAAATGTGGTTTATTCTTCGATTGAATTCATAAAATTCCTTTAAAGGCATTAATCGTTTTTCATGACTTTAAGCTTAGGTAAAATTAAATTTTGAATTGAAAAATATTAGTATTAAAATATGGTGTACTTACGATATTTCTCTTCATATTTTTCTTTGTTCTCCAATGCCGTGAAGACAGGAAGAGCAACACGAAAGAAGTTTGTTATGGTGGTATATAAAACAGGCTACACAACAGTGTGGGTAACGCCTGCGGCTCGTTAAAATTCGCTTGCTCCTTCCATAATCAATCATTTTACTTACTTGTTACGTAATATATTATTTTTTAATAAGGTATAATAATAATAATATAAAATTGTCAAATATATAAAAATGGGGTTCAACTTGCTGAAACCTTTTTCATAATTCTTTGCTGTAATTTCCGTATGTTTTTATGCCGGGTTTAACAGAAGTGCAGCAGACTTCAAATAGGTTTGTTGAGTACTTATCATTCTTATTTTTTAAAATCCTATTTTCAGTTTAAATAGATCACCTCACCTTTTCTGCGTCGACTATAACACCCTGTTTATTTTTATTGAATATGTGGATTCGTTAATATATTGCTTATCCAATAATATACCAAACACCTGTGTTTGTGGTCATCAGCTGGTTGGTCGCAGTCTTAAGCTGCTTTTACTAGGAAAATGTGTTCTTTGCAGTAGTTTCCCCTTGCCTTCTGCAGAGTTTGTGAACGCGTATTAAGTGTATAGAATGTGTGTCTTATTACTATCTGCAGACAGAACCGTTAATTGTAAAGAAACGATTAAATGGCTTCACTAGCACAAGTACCGACTTCGAACAGTGGGGAATTCTTTGTAAAAATCCTTGCCACTGTGTGAGATTCGATCCCAAGACTCCTAGCTAGGAGCCTAGCGCTCTTAGCACTGCGCCAACGAGCTTCCAAACAGCAACCAAACATCTATGTTCCACCAAAAAGTTTTTTCCAAATACATAATTCCCAAAGAAAAATTAAGTCATCGTCAAGTGAAAATTTGTTCGTGCTTCTGTTGCCATTAGTTTATTGTTTACGCTGCTTTGGGATATACAGGATGTATCTGAATACAATCGACGACCCTTTAGGGGCGAGAGAAGGTTCCAAGGGAGCACAATAAAGAAGCAAAGCCACTAGAAACACTAAAAGAAGTGCCTGAAAACCTGCTATTAATACTGGAGAACGCCTACAGTGATTTGGTTGTTCCAATGACAAAAACTGACAATTAATTTATAACACTAGTTGTCAATGAACATTTTAAGCCGTGACATTTGTTTCAATTCAGAAGAATAACTATTTATTTGGTTGGTTATTTATTAAGACGTTTTCAAACGATGTCTTTTCGTAATCCTGGCGTCGTTAAATCATGTTTGCATGGTTGGGGTATTTAATTATTGACAGAAATCTCTCTTTCTCTCTCTGCCATTACTACTTTCCGTGATCATATGGTATCGTTTTGTAAGGCTATTGATAAGTTTATTATTTGCTTCCATTCGTTTCTATCGGTAACATCACGAGTGAGTTGGTGTGAAGTGGTTTTCCAGTAAGAGTTTTAACTTGATCGATCTAGTTCTTTGATAATCTTCGTTGAGGTCTTTTCCCCTCAATGTAACCCTGCATTATTAGCATTTTTCATTTTTTTAAACTACTATCTCTTCTCGCAATATGTCCAAAATATTGTAGTATCCTCTTGTAAGTTGTAAAGGAAATGCGGCGACAGCACCACATCTCAAATGCGTCGATTCTTCTCCGGCCTCGTTGTTTTATCGTCAAAGTTTCCGATGCATACGATATGGTTGGGAAAACTAGTGACTTACTTTTATTTTGTTGCTCTGGATATTTGTCTATCTTTCCATATTCTATTGAGTTTGGCCATTGCATCTTTACTCATTTGTATGCGTCTCCTTATTTAAGTTATCGAGTCGCCTTTGTTGCTGATATAAGATCGAAGATAAATGTAATGGTCGACTATTTCGTATCCTCCAATTTGATTTGTGCTAGGTCTATTCTGATCAAATCTGTCTACGATGAGTATTTTTGTTTTATGGCGATTGAGTTGGAGGCCGTAATCTTCACTTATTATCGAAAGTCGTTGTATAAACTGAAGTAATTGTTCTTCTGATGTTGCCATGATAACTGTGTCATTAACATAGCACAGGTTGGTAATTAGTTCACCGTTGATTCTAATGTCCCAAATGTTTTGACAGAGAGCGTGAAAAATGCCCGTTTCCTATATCTTCCATCATTTTTATTGTTTCACTATCTGTTCCGTTGTTAGCTATAGCTTTTCCCGTTTTAAGATGTTTTATGGCTTGCTCAATTTCTTCTTTTAGAATACCTGGTTCGTTTGTCTTGTACGGGCCTCTCTTTGCGGGAGTATGTTCAGAGGTGTCGTCGAATAACTTTACAGTAGTTTTTCCAGACATCAAGAATTTTTACAATCTCTGTTTATTTTCGCCTTGCTCAGTTTCCATTGCCCATATTTGTACTTTAAACTTCTTGGTTATACGTATGATTATTTTATATACGAGGTTTAAATTTATTTTTACAATTAAAAAAATTAAAATATCTCATTTTTCTACATAATCTCGTCGCTCCCAGCGGATCGGAAGCTTATTAATCCTTTCATCGTAGAATGAAGTTGGTCGTGTCTAGAGCCAATTGCGCAACGATTCCACACCCTGGTCGACCAAACATGTGATAGTCGCATGGCGACAAGTCTGGGCTTCCAATGTTCTCCAGTGAATTTGTTCCAATTTTTGTAGGATCACTTCGAATAGGCATGTTCCATCTTTTTTGCCGATACCCGATTTTAACTTGATCAAGGAGTTGTCAGTAGTAGGCAGCGTTCACTGTACGCTGCTCATGAAGGAAATCAATAAGCAATACCCCTCTGAAATCCCAAAAGACTGTCGCAAGGATCTTTCCTGCAGAAAGCCGGGTTTTCGTATTCAGGGGTGCTGCTTGTCCATGTTGTCTCCACTCAATGCTTGCCTGCTTTGATTCAGTAGTGTAATGGTGCACCCATGACAACGAATATTTCTCTCTTAGGTATTGAGCGCACGGTATCTTCTGGATCATGATAAAAGTTAGCTGGTTCATCTTTGCTTTTGTAGTGGGTGCATACACTTAGATGATGTTGAGATTATTCTATCTGTTACTGCATTATAACTTATGATATACATATTTACTTGTTTCATAGAGTATTAGGAAGCCTGTCCCGTTTAGACTGTTGTCATCATTGCTTGAATATGTTTTGATTCGTTGTAAAGTGGCCACGTCCTTTGCAATGGGTCTCAGCCACACTTAACATAAATATTCCTAGTGTTTCCATTTGATCTTCCATTACCCGTGTTTTGCCTATTTGTAATAAGTGTAGAGTATAAGACAGGTCAGTGAATATTTGTAATTATTCTTCTTGATTTATTTAGTTGATAACTTATATTATATATTTTTGTTTGATGTCGCAGTAGGGTTCTTCTAACATTGCTTTGCTCGATGCATTTGTGTGTATTTTTTATTTTACAAATATCCTCTTTGATGTTGTATTTTTTAATTTAGATAAAAAGAAGCTTCCGCATTTCTATTAATTTTTCTTTTTTTTTTGTTGTATTCTATAGACGATTTTTTACTTTTTCAAAATGCATTATGAAACGATGATGAGTTAATATATTGATATGCTTTTACTAAATTAAGATACGCATACAATTTTTTTTTAAATTCCAGCTAGCTCAGGTTGTTAATTAATTTTTAATAAATTTTCAAGGATCTCCTAATTCAAGGTCGCCAAAGGGATCGCATTCATGCACTTTAAACTTTATTAAATTTTAAAACACCTTTAAAATTTTATAAATTTTTACAAACAACAACAATAAATTCTAATAATTAAATAAACACTTTCTAAAATTAATAAATTCACAAAACTACCTTTTGAAAACAACTCGTACAAATACACTTCCTGCCTCGACTTCCAATTCACCAAGCGCTGCTCTAACTTCTTTCAAACAATACACTTTCCCCTTTTGACTCCAACTCCACCAAAAATCTGCCTTATACTCCAACCAACAACAGTAACAACACACTTTCCCCTTTTATTAAATTAATTCGTCACCAATATCCAAATTTATAAAGCTCCTTCAAAAATAAATTTTATTTCATAAAATTTTATTTATTTAAATCCAAAATTATATTTTCATATAACAACAACTTTCTTCATACAGTATTTTAACTAATTATATTTTTAATCTGCTTTTAAAATATTATTTTATGGTAATTAATGAAGTTTTTTGATAATTTTCAAAAAGCCAACTTTCATTTACCAAAATTAATATTCAACTATTTTTTATGACATATTTTTTAAAATTTACTATCTAGATATTCTAATCTACTTATATACAATACTAAATCTTTAACTTAACAACTATTTACATTTTTTAACATTAAATTTACATAATTTTAAAGGTTATTAACAACTCATTTTATTAAGAGATCATTCAAAACACATCATATCAATATGTATGTTAACAAATAACACCATTCAAATTCAAAAATAAACACTTGTAATTTTAATTATTCGAGTACTTTAGTTGCTCACTTTAGAGCGTTTACAAACGACGTCCTTTGGCAACCCTGGCGTCGTCATCTTAGCCTTCTGGCCCAGGGTTTGTTTATTGTGACCACGTATTTATAATTGACCTAAGGTTATGTTGAACTGCCAATAATGGGCAAATTGAGTATTACATTACATTCGTTTTAATTTGAAATTAGTTTTGAACCTCTGACATAATTTTTCCAATGAACAAGGCCCGGTGGCGCATTAGATCGTGGCCGAGGTGCACAAGTAGCGGCCTCCTTAAATTTCAAATCAAAATCAATTAAAAATTGTGGATATTTTTCCACATTGCAAAAATTAAGGACAAAGCGGGAAACAATTATTATACAAAATTATACTTTGTAGGTATTACATGTTACCTAAATATTTTGAAGTAAAATTAAAAATAAAATTTGAAATATTTATATTAAATTCGATAAACTTTACATTGTACTAGCTCTGTTATTAATTATTTTGTTAAAAAATGTTAGAAATCTAAGAATTTGTATTTCGACATAAGCCTACAATGATTCTGTTGCAAACTCAACGAATTCAAACTTAATTATTTAAGGCAATAAATAATATTATTTTCCCCCACACATATCATTTAATTTGTTTCTTAACCAGGATTATACACAAATGCGAAAATTCTGTACTTTAAAGTGATCTTAAAAAATTACGACTGAAAAACATAGATGGCGCGACAGCATCAATATTGACAATTTTAAATGTTCGTACTTTCCGTTTAGACTCTTGCAGGTGGTTTTCCCGTTTTACTCGTATAATTTTTCATAAAACTAAGCTATTTTTTGAGATCATTTAAAGTAATCTCTTGAAATATTTACAGTACGGGCAGCATGCACTACTAAACTTCAGTCGAAATTATTTTTACCTTTTTTTTTACTTCAATTTCATATACCCTAGCGTTCAGTTGGTTTAAATATGACTGTCCCGAATGTAAATTTCATCAATAAAAATTACAGGTCTTACTTTAGCCCTGCATTTCATCAATTGTTTTAAATGCGTAATTGTAGCGTATGTCATGCGATTCCATTAAAGCTTACCATTAATCACCGGTTTTTCTTCACATGAAAATGTAAATAATAGTACGTTTACATGCACGTTCTTTGTTGAAATTGCTTTTGAAACTTTGTATGCTATGGCTGCCTTATTAATTTGGCTTCTTTTAATTTCGTTGTAAATGATCGAAGAAGAATTACCTATTTGTAGCAATTTTTGTGGGTCGGTATTCGAATAAAGCTTGATAAAAATTGAATTTGATAAGTTATATTAAATTCATTCAAATCAGCCATGGAATTTGAAGAAATTTTTTAATAAATCTCAGTATAAAGGTTGCAGGCATGCTTTTCTTTTGTGGAGCTTACTTTAATTTGAAATTTATCTGTTCTCATATAGGCGTTTTGTGTATTTGTATGAATTGAAACCTAAATTAATATCTTTAAGCGGATTTATAATAATTTGAAAATCAAATTGATAAAGAAACTAATTATTTACTTATTTTCCAAAAGTAGAAAAAATGATTTTATATTAAACTTACCTGAATACCTTTTCAAGCAATTAAACTACGAAGATTCGTGCAGTTCAACCCCAGCTAAAATTAATTTTAAGTAATTTGACTTTATCGAAACTAGTTAGAACTTTATAGGAAGTTACAGTATTCTAGGAAACCTAGATGTTGAACTGATTACTAACTAAAAATAAACTGAAAGAATCCTTCCGAAGAAGTAAAAGAGTACCAAGAGAAGCTGCTGAAGATTATGGAAGAAATGAAAACCAGCTTAACTGATGAAATCCAACAAGTCAGACAGGCCAGCGAATATACGCAGAAAAGATTAAAAAATTAAGAGCGGAAAGCGGTAACCTGAGAAAAGAAAACAGAGATCAAAGAAGAAATAGCAAGAATCAGAAATACGGTAGAACGCCTCGATAAAAAAAAGAAAGAACAACATAGTTATAAGTGGGCTGCAGATAAAAATGGAAAATCCATTAGCCTGAAAGATACGATGGAAAACTTTATAGATAAACATCTGCGAATGAAGGTGCAGCCCAAAGAAGTGCGAAAACTAGGAGAGAAAGAAGTACCTACACCTGATAATCCTAGAAAATGAGAAAGATAAAATAGCAATCATGAAGGAGAAACACAAATGCTTACTACAATCTTTTCCCTATTTGTTTTGTCATTTTTTTTGTTTCCTAACTACAAAGGACCAAAGAAGACAGGAAGGTGCAGCTTCTTAAGGTTCCCATTAGAGAAACAATAAAAACATATAAGTTGACAAACGAAGAAAAAACGGAATACTACACCCAAACAGTTGATAAAGGGAGGTAACACAGGAGGGATGAACTTGGAGCAGATGTGGAATTACTTCAAAACAATAGTCATGCAAGCTGCAAAACAGACATGTTGAGTGAAGAAGAAAACAAGAACACGAGGAAAACTGCATGGTGGAACAAAGATATTAAAAAATAGATTCAAGTAAAGAAACAGAAATGGAATCGTTACTTGGCACGAAGAACATAGGAACAAAATGAAGGAACAAGTAAAAGAAGCAAAAGAAAGGACTGGGAAGACTGGGAATGAATACCGCGTTTTAAGAATAACATTACTGCGGAACGAAGAATAGGTTCTGGAAGAAAAACTATGCAACTAACTAAACTGCTTTTGAACGCGTAGTAATTCAACATCTACACGTTTGGCGGCCAAATTCGCTGTAACTAAAAGTTAGGTAGGTACATAAAACGTTGCATCAAAGGACAAACGTAAAATTTTGGAAAAGAAAGCTATCCTAAAATCAACTGAACTGTTGTTCACCAACGAGACTGTAAAAATAAATTGTATTACTCCAGATACGTTCAGAAAGTTCATGAAAGATAATATTATTCGCACATACCAAACATAAGAGGAAAGGGCCTACAGAGTAGTAGTAGAATAGTTCCACCGTACAATGGACACTCAAGACATCAAGGAAGAATGCACCACTCTGGGACACAAGGTTAGAAATATTATCAGAAGTAATATCACAAAACCTCCTGATTTTATCGATACATTTTTATTTTGCACGATTTTTTTTACGTAGCAACAAACACGAAAGCAAACTGCATGGTAAATCCCGACTCCGAAGGAAGAGGGGTTTTGCCTAATATCAGTTTGCTTGAGTGATTTTGCTTAAAAGCAAAAAAATGAGTTCTTAAAATAAACTTTTATCTTTTTATATATGTACATCGGGCTTACCTACTACATTAAATATCCTAGCGTAGGAGCTAGAATATGACATATTAACTAATTGTAGATTTGTGAACCAACTTAAGACACTGATACTTGAAACCTGGTATAATTTTATATAAAATGGTTATTAATCGAACTTCAGCATTTCTAAAATAAATGATCTGAATGATTGTATCGTTCTCGGAACGTTTTTGTTATAATGGAACCATATTAATAGCCCCAGACAGATAAAAAAAATAGAAATAGGACTAAAAAAGGATTAAACCTGAATTGATGGTTTATTAAAATTTTCGTTGCCCTGAAATTATTTTCCCGAGTATTCGGCGAAAGGGGTTAACGTTTTGCGGATTAAATATTTTTAACTTTAACTACTGGGTTCATCGGATCACAATTTCAAAGTAACAATTTTCGTTATTTTAAAAATACAGAGTAAAATGGTTTTAGATCAGGCAATTGTATTTAAATAGCACGAGCTTATTCAATTCCCCCTTTTCTTTTTATAAGTAATAAATAAATGTCGTGTAGTTAATAATGGTTTTGACGGTTCATATATTAAGTTCGTGTTTTTAAAAATGTTTAGTTAGATATAGTAAGAAGAGTATAATTACTTCAAGAGAACAAAACAACAAAGTGGCAATTAGTGGTATTTAGCAAATATTCATGATGTGCTGCGCTAGATAAACATGCACTTCCAGCCTTCGAATATTATTCACATTGTTCTCTATCATTAATCATAGCATTGATGTGTTTAAATAAAGCAGACAAAAAAATGGACATCTAAGTATTAATTATGCTTTTTATAACCATAATTACTTTGAAATGATATATTGGTTTTAAGGTCATCATTATTAATTTGGAACATAATTTGGGTGTATTCAGTGGGAAAATGTATTTTCGTTGCGTATCGGAAAAATTCGAACCATTATTTGTGGTTTTTTAAAAAAGACCTGTTATTTTAACACTTCCGTGTTCTATAGCCTGCCAGATTTTTTGACGCATTAGTTAAAAATCCTTTTGTTACACCTAACTAAAAGCTTAATTGTATAGATTTATTGATTTATTAACCTACATTTTCTTTTATCTGATAATTTCCTTCACACGTACGTAAAAGCCTAGCTTCGTATTCGTTTAAGGAAAAAGAGCCTGACGTAATGTTCATTTTTTTTAAACGTGGAAGAAACCTAAATTCTAACAAACGAATTAAGTTCGAACTGAGTTGTTATAAGGTATTAATATAATCCGTGTTCATTCTAAGGTAATTAGAATAATGGAGCGATGTTTTTGAAATATGATAGAATGTCGTGCAATCTTTGGAATAGGTGGGACTTTGATTTATGAATACTATCGATTGCCTTATTTGTGTGTAACTTGTAAAAGTGTGAAAATTAGTCAAGAATAATAACTTTGTAATATAACGTAAAAACCTTGATGTGAAATGTGGTATTTTCGTCGTTTCTTTTTCCCTTTTTTACTTTACAATTATACAGGTCCTAAAATATTAGCAATTGATTTAATTGCTTATAAGTTATGAAGAAACTCTTTAATGGAATTTAATAAATAATTATTAGAACATTGTTTTTTACGTGATAAACGGCAAAAGTGTTAATTGTGTTTTCACGAAATTATGTTTTAAATTAATGAGGTTAGGATTTCCAAAATATAGATTTTGATTTTTTCCTGTCAAACAGGAATTTAATAGTTTTTGAGAAAAAGGCAAGAGTCTCTAGTTTTTTATTCTGAAAGAACTACGCATATTTTCTGAAAGTTTGTTGTGGCGAATTTAACATTTTATACTTCTGTTTGGGTATTTTTCCATCCAACAGTTTGTTAATTTAATTTGTATTTTGGAAACTGATGGCGAAATACCCAAAAGAAAAGTACAACGAACTTATTTCGCCTATTTTAAAAATATATAACCGAAATTTCAATTTGTTATTTCTTGAGCCATAACACTTTAAAGCGTAACGTTTTTTTCTTGTATGTATTTTTAAAAAGAGGGGATTGTGTCATTGTATGTATTACTAAACGTTAAAAAATTGGAGTAAATTCAAAACTAATAAGATCAAAATTTCTTTTTCAGAAGTGAAGAAACAAAACTTATTTTTGTTTATTGTTTGATTCACTAAGAGTTTGATCTTTGGCACAACTAGTTGGCATATTAAAATAAGTTACAGCTTTATTTATGTTACTAATCAGAAGCATTAATATTTGACTCTTCGTTGATAAACGGTGCAATCTGCTACTCAAAGAAGACAAATTTAAACGTCAAAAGCCCAAAAAAAAGTGTGTTTATATTTAATTATTGATAAAAAATAGTTCAAAGTTTCAGACAAGTTGTAAATGTACCTACTTGCCGATCTTTGTTTTGATTAATCTGTGGTTATATTAAAATATATTTTTGTTTGATGTTGCAGAAATTCCTCTAATATTTGCTTTATTCGGTGCATTTCCGTGTGTATTTGTAATACATTTCAAATATCCTCTTCAACATTCATTCTTTCATTTATAAAAAAAGGAGCTACATTTCCATTCATTTTTTTTGTTCTTTTCTATTTTAAATTTTCTATCTTCTTCTTAAATAATTTAAAATGTATTATGAAACAATGATAAATCAATATGTGTTGATATTAAGTAACAGCAAAAGGCCTTCGAAGTTCAAGTTCAGGAATAAATAATAAATAACTCACGGTTTTGTAGTTTTAATTATTCAATTATCCTTTTTATTTCTAATCTATTTATAATCTCGAGATTGCATGTTCTGTTTACTAATAAATCTCACCAAGTTTTATTCTTATTTATTATTTATTTTCAAATAGATCTTGCGTGAAGGTGAAGGCTGTTTATAAAGATTGAAAGTCTCCGCGAATTAAGATGAATAGAAATTTTGAAAAGTTTGGAAATCTTTTGCGAATTGTGCGTTTCGATTTTATTCATCAAGGTTATACCAAAGTACGAAAGAACAAATGGTTAAACGATATTCAGTTTACTTGGTGCCAATTTATGTAAATGTTCAGTAGTACATTTTGAAGAGCACGTTGGTAGCGATGATATCAAATCAATCTTGAAGGCCTAGGTTCAAAGCTTGGCTTTCTTAATTTAACAAGCTAAAGGCCTGGTGGTTTTTTTTATTCTCAGTATCTTCCGTGATTTTAAACATTGGCACTTATGTGACTGCCGGTAAAAGTACATAAAAAATATGTGATTTCCAAAAATGCACGAAAACATGTAGATAGGTTAGTTCCATGTAGATTTTCCTGTGGATTTGATTATATTAAGCACAGCTAAGTTTCTTTTTAGTCCTAAACGTATTTTACAGTTTTTGTTAATTTCAGGGAGAAAGAACGGTGGGTTTGGCCTGCATATGCGTAGTTACAGTTTTTACACATTATTTGCAATAGGCGTATGAACTTAGTGTAAATTGAGTTCTTGGTAGAAATATTTCAGTCTGCCAATTTTAACGTTTGTGGTTTGTTTAATTTGAGCTGAAGTATGTAGAATAAAAATGATTAAACAAGAATTTTGTTAAACAATTGGGAAAGATAAAGTTTTTTCATTTATGGTTAATTTATTTTTATTGAAGTCTTACTAAAACTAGTCGTAGCCGACTAACTATTAGTTTAATTTTAGCCTTATCGCCCCTACTACTTGCTTAGATTCTAAATATTAACACTATTTTCACGTGTTACCACAGCTCACTATGCTCTGCATTTTCAGTATTAGCATTACACTGCACATGGTACACTATACATATACTGTACAGTGTACAAGTTCAAAAGGTTTTATCCTTTTAAGTCCTCATTCCAGGTTGGTGTTGTCAATAAGTTGTAGTACTTCCTTGTTGTTTGGGCGTGGAATCTCTGCTCATGTCTTGCTGCAGACGCCTTTATTTCCTCTGCTACTGTTGGGATCTTTATGTATGCAATCATTCCGTACATACCATGGCGCATCTATAATATTTCTTAGGATTTTATTTTGAAATGTCTGAATTTTATTTATATTGGTCTTTTTGCACATCTCCATAGCTAGATCCCATTTATTTTATATCCAGTTCTCTACGTTTCTTCTTTATATGCTCCTTCCAGTCGAGTTTTGAATGCACCTTGTACTCTACCTCGAAGGTGGTGTGGAAAGGTGTGCACGTTTCGTAAGAGAAATAAATGTTAAAACTCTGTAGATCGCATTATCTCCAAAAGAGTGATTTCTAATCTAATCTAATTGAATTTCTAATTGTTTACATCTCCCCGCCAGTAATTCTGTCACAGTTTCTCTTGTTTCTTCTTCTTTTAATTTCCTCATGCTACCGCTGTAGCTAATTCTAAATCTTCCAACGGGAGAGCAATAATCTGACGAAATATCAGCGCCAGAATAAGCTATTAGGGTTTGTAAACCCGTTTTCCTTTAGTACTATATCGGGTTGTTTATTTTCTTTGGCGCTATCCGCAAATGTTTTTTCTTTATTTATCTTCGGATATTCTCGGTTGTCTGTCTATTTTTTTATTGCTCATTTCCAATCTGCTTTTAGCGATTTTATCTCTTCTTTCTTGGAGTTCTTTAGCTACTACACAACCCCTGCATTTTGCAGGGTGTTCTTCCATACAATTGACACCTTTTGGTTTTACATCCCGTCTTTTTGCACATTGCTCAGTTAAATTTTTGCCTGGGCATTTAACACGTCTTGGTTCACGAGTGCAGAACCTGTGTCCGTGCATTTGGCAACGTTTACATTGCGGTAGTAATGTTAGCTTCTTCAGTGCTTCAATTTTACTAGCATATTCTGACTGTTTGTAGTTTCATAAACTCTTTTAATATCCTCTGAATGATGAAGAGTCAGCACCCTTCCTTATCTCTTTTCTTTCATTCTCGATGATATTTACTGCACTAATTATTTTATTATAGTTTTTCTCAAGCTCAATCCGTGATTAAACCAAATCGTTTGTCTGATTCTTTATTTTTAAAACTTTCGGGTAGCCATGATTAATAATAATTCTAAAACCAAACATAACGACGCTTAATTGATATGCTTTCCCCTTTTTTCCTTTTATTTAAATGCATCATCAACGTATTGTAGTTTTTCTGTCTAAACGTAGTTATAAAATATTCAGTCTTTCAGCCCATATGGATTATTTTACAGCCCTTAATAACCTCATGAAATATTTAAAAATAAGTGCCTTTTTGCAATTTTTCAAATGGTCGCATCGATATTAACGTTTTTCTTTTTTTATACGTGAAACGATTTCATAAAATTATTCTGTGGGGTATAATATTAATCGAGAGAAAAAAAAAGATTAGGTGGAATATCAAAGTATCCAATCAGATTTTTATTATAGTGGTTGCCCGCACAGTCGAGTTGCATCAGTACCAATTTAATTATTATTGAACCCGCAAGTTATTCATGTAGCAAAGTTAATTTACAGTGTTATTTATTATTATATTATAGTAAATTATAAGTTACAGGGATTACTGTTGTCACGGCAGGATGACATTGTATTCTACCGGGAAGTGGATTCGCTTAATGATTATAATATTAACCGTAGAGAATCATTACATTTGCTGCATTCGTCGTATGCTTGATTATTACGTGAGTAGTCCAGTTTCGTGCACATCTACACTCGTGATCTCACTCTGTTTAAAATTTTCATTTAGAAAGCAGTGAAAACACAGCGGAAAGCGGTTCGTTCTGTATAAATCTCCTATTACGTTGCATAATGTAATTTTGTTACTAAACTTGCACGTTGCAGGCATCCATTATTCAAATGAATTAAGTAGCTAATTGAACTATCATATGCGTTATACATTACATAATTAGTTTCTGTAGTTAATTATCGTCATAACGATGTTAAAATAATATCTGTTCATTAGAATTATCATACGGTTTATTTATTAAAAATGCTGTTAGTCCGGTGTGAATTTTTCTTCCCAATTAAATTTTCAAGGGTTTTTTTTCGATTATCTTGTACTAAACTGAATTTAGCAGAACTGAAATTATTAATGCGTAAATTTATTAATATACAAATACCCAATCAATTGACTTGTTTCGGAACTTCATGTGAGATTTAATTCATGTCGTATTTATTTTCATGTGAATGACAGCCTCTTCGTTATGCAAAATCTGCCATAAACAATGCTGAAACTGTTGAACAACTTTTTAATTCTATTTTAAAAAATCTGCCCTTTTAAATTGTAATGTATATGTATTATAAGTATTTTTCTTTTCGAGTTACTAAACTTGTATCATGCTTAAATAATAAACAGAAATCCATAAGAAATAACAGCGGAAGAAAGGTATTTCAAGTTTATCAGCGATGAATTTTTAATTGCCAATGTTTTTATAAAACTTAGTTACTTAAAGTAGATTGAATCACGTGATCTCCTAAAGAAAGCTGCCTCGTTAAAAATTAAAAACTTAATTACAACGTTGATTCGTAATAAAAAAGGCATAAAAATAAAAATGTGAGGGGTTAAAATTATCTCATGAGAAAAAAGTTAGTATATGAGTAGGTTAATTGTTAAATTTGTATTAAGCTTAGAAAAGTTTGATTAAGCTTCCTGAGAACAAGGGCGTTGGAGTTTATGCAACCTGTGAATAGAGCAATTTTTTCAGCAATTCATGCTGTTTATTGATGTAACCTTTAGGAAGTTTTCCCTAATTTCTATTAAGGCAAAGATCAGGCGTTAATTGTATTTTGATTTAACGCACAGAACTTCAAAACTTATAAAACTGAAAAATCAGGACAAGTTTTGCAGGAAACTCGGGTTTTTGTATATTTCTGGGAAACCGCCTTTAATTAAATAAAAATATCAAAACGATGAAATTTTCAAAACAAAGCGTTTTTCGTTATTTGATATTAAAACTAGAAAATATAGTTTTGGTATTAAATACTAGAAATGTAATTTTGGCAATTGTAAAGTTTTCAAAGTATTTATGTTTTGAAAATCTGAAAGTCATTTTCTTAATTCAAAGTCTAAACTTATAGTCTGATTTTCATGTAAGTTCCCGAAACATTTCTGAAAATTTGGTATGAAAGGAAAAATACTTACGAACCTTGAAACTTTAAGTAAAATGTCGATTCTGAAATATTAATAATAATTCTGCAAATTCCAACTAAATTCTTAAAATCTTTTTGCTGAACCTAAAACAAAACTTTGAAATTGGGTTTAAAGGGTAAACCTGGTGAGTTTATAATATACTCTGGTGGAACAGTTTTATGTAAAGTTGCTGAGTTTGGAAGGCCTTTGTAAGTGACCAAAAATTCAGATTTGTAATTACTAGAATAAAAAACTTAAACTTGCTGAAACCGAAAGTTTGAAAATTTATAATATGCAACTGAAAATTAGTTTTTCTTATGAACAATCTAAAAACTATTTTCTGAAAATTAAATGAACAACTCAACTGTCATTTCATGGAAAAATCGATTTAAAGCTTTTAAATATCTATTGAAATTTCAGAAAATTTCAGGAACAAAGAAAATCATAGAAATTGGAAATATTTAGAAAAATTGAAGAATCAGTAACAGATTCGAAATAAGGATCCGAAAATCATAGCACATTTTAGGAAAAAGTAACCCTGAAAATTCCAATATTGAAGTTCAAAAAGAAAATTTTGTTTGTGAAAAAGTGTAAAAACAAACTTCTGCGAATTAAAACACTTCGAATAAAAAACTTAACTGTCGTTAACAAGTTAATATTGCTATGATGAAATCTATTTGTCTTTGTAAAATTTTGAAATGTCGATTTAAATTTCAGGAATAAACAAAATCATGGACATCAAAAATATGCAGAAAAACTGAAGAATCTTGTTACAGATTTGAAGATAATAATTCGAAAATTAAAACACATTGTTGGCGAAAATTGGACCCTGAAAATTTCAATATTCCTGAAAATTTTAGAAATTAAAGTAGAAAAATTTCATAAAAATTGAGTTTCGATATCTGTGAAGTTATTTAAATTTTATTAATTGGGAAATTTAGAATAAAGTTTAGGAATAATCTGTACTGAAAAGGACCAAAGAAAATCCGGAAAACCTTTATATCTGAAATTTGGATATTTCCTTTCAGCTGAAAAATAAAATAATAATAAGGCCCATGACTTTAACTAGTTCCTTCCATCTTTTTCTATCCTTTGCACTTTCCTTCCAGTTTTGAATTCCTACTTCTTTCAAGTCTTTCTTTACTGCCTCCAATCATTTCTTTCTCGGGCGCCTGCCTCATTTCTTTCTTCCCTCAGCTTGCTGTAACACTTTTTATGGCACGCTGCCCCGAGTCATTCTAACCACATGTCCCAGCCATCTTCCTCGTCGGGCCCTTATTATTTATGTAATCGGTGGCTTGTTATATACTTGTCTGATTTCTCTATTTATTTTTCTCCTCCAATTTCCTTCTTCGTCCTTTTTACCTCCAAATACCTTTCTCAACATCTTCCTCTCCATATTTCCATTTTTTCTTGCTGCTGTCATGTTCATTATCCAGGTCTCTGCTCCATAAAATACTGTTGGTTTGATGACTGTTTCATACACTCGTAGCTTGGCCTTTCTTGACACATGCTTTTATTGTAAAAAATCTGTAAGAGCACCAGCTGCTTTATTACCCTTCCTTATTATCTTATCAATTTCTGCTTCTTTCTCACTGCGATTTATTATGGTTACTTCTTCAAAGGATCCATCAGTGCCCTTCACTCTTATATTACTTCTTTCCAAGTCTGCTCTTCCCATTAGCACCATATATTTTGTTGTATTCTGATTTATACACAAACCATATTGTCTTGTTTGAGATTCTAACAGTTTTAATCTTGTTATCAAGGTTAAATCGTCAGCATATGCAAAGCATTGATGTTTATGTTGATAAATGACTTCACTTCGTTGTATTCCACATTTCTCAGGATTTCTTTCCACCATAAAACTATGTATCTTACAAACTACCTTCTAAAATTACCCGGTTACTTGTATTTTGCAGGGTCATTCTTACGAATCTGATAATTTTTTTGGGGATGTTAAATTCCAACAATACTTTATAGCTGCTACTTTGAATTGAATCATACTCTTGTTTGAAGTCGATGAATACGATATGCAACTGTAGATTCTGCTCGTAACTGCTACTCATAATTTATTTTACGGTGAACACTTGGTCGATCTTCCTTTTCTAAACCCTCCCTGGTATTCTCTAATGTTTTGTACTTAAATCTTTTCTAGCCTGTTTCTTATAATTCTTGTCAGTACTTTATACGTGGCATCTAATAATGAGTTTCCCTTTCTTGGTATAACTTTTGCTTCCTATACCTCCTTTATTACAGTTTTGTAAATAATCTTCTTTTAAGATTTCCGCTGTTATGCCATTTTTGCCTACACTTTTGTTGTTTTCCAGACTTTTTATTGTCTCGATTACTTCTGTTTCTGTCGGTACCTCCACTTCTTATATATCTTCCTCCAAATAGTTATTCCCGTCTCCTTCCTCTGTCTGACTTCCATTTATCAGCTTCTCGAATATTCTACCCATCTCTTCCATTTTCTATCTGTCTCTCCTATCAGTTCGCCCTCTTTACTCCTACAAAAGTTTCTTGTTGTCCCTCTTTTCTTTTTAGACTTTCTCACCTCTTGGTAAGAGTTTCTTATCTCCTTCTTTCTATCCTGCTCTTCCAGGACTTTAAGTTTCTCTTCAAAGTGTTCCCTTTTATTTTTCTACGAGTACGATTTGCTATTAGTATTCTTTGTTTATATTTTTTCTTGCGTTCTTCTGACCCATATTGCAACGCTTTTAGTCTGGCTTTATTTCTTGCCTCACATGTCTTAGCACACTCTTCCGAATACCATTCCTTTGTCCGCTTCTTCTTCTCTTTTCCTATGGCCTATGGCCCTTCTCTATTGCATTCCATTGTTCATATAAATTCCTTTGGTGTCCTTCATTTTGTAATTTTACTTCTAGCTCTTCTACAAACTGGTTTCGGATGTTAATGTCTTGCAATTTTCCTTCATCAAACTTCTTGACGCTGTTGATCTTTACATTTGGTACACTCGGTATCTCCTGCTCCATCTTCAGTATGACCAGAAAGTGGTTTCTGTTTGCATGCGCCCCACGATAGCTTCTTGCATCTTCACAGGTTCTGGAATGCTTCTCTTCAATTAACATGTGATCCCATCTGGGGATATTCAGGTCTCTTTGTGGATGTTTTTATGATCAAAACAAGTACTTGCCAGCTGAAAAATATTTGTTTATTTATTTGTTGACAACATAACTACAAACAAAAATTCATATTCTCTTCAATTATTTACCAGTAAAATTTGAAAGGGGGATTTGTAACCCCAAAAAAAATTTTCAGAAGAATTTTAAATTTAATCATTTAAAAAAAATTATCGGCTATAAACTCCTACTTTCCCTTTTATGATGTTACGGCACCCATTTAGTTTGAATATTATTACAGGATTAAATCAGAAAGAAAAACAAACACGTAGTTGTTTTTTCGTCATTAAATAACGATTAAGGAAGTATTTCTAGAATTGCTAGGTTGGTGTCAGTACTAACTGCTTTAATTACTTTTTATGATTAATACTGTTTCTTGCACAGTTCGAATACCTTTTCGTCTGCGTAAGGTAAAAGTTTAAATTAATTTAAACGAATTTTTACATGTACCCAATCGCAAAAAGAAAGAAGAACGAATTTGTCGTAAACAATCTCAAAATCAATTTAAAATTTAAATCCGTAAGGGCCATCAATTATATCATTAAAAAATATAACCGTATTGAGTAATTAGCGTGCCTACGTAATGATAAATCGCAATTTAAAAATCAATTTTTGTGTGAATGCTCGTTTTCGTTTGTTTTTAGCATAAAAGCACGGACAATAAAAGGAAATGTACAATAGGTACGATAAAACGAATTTATTATGTGTGCAAATTTAAACAAAATACGAGGCTTATATCAATATCATTTAATTTATGTAAGTGCCACAAATTTGGTCGCAATTATTGTGCATAAACATGTATGTTGTGTATTTTGTATTAATTAATAATGCAGCCGATAGGTGGATCACGATGTTATATTGAAATTATAATAGAACGTTGTTTGTCAACCTCAGTTGCCCGGTTCTACAGCATCAGTTAATTTTAAATGCTGTGTACGTATTCATGTTTGAATTAGATTTATTATTTCAGAAGAACTTGTAGAGCGTGAGCGGTTTTAATGTTCGAGAAGATGATTTCGTTTATGTTATTGTTTTTTTATTTTCCAGAATTTAGAAATTACGTTCACCTACGAACTCGTAAAAAACGGAACATTCTTTAGGTTTCAATAGACATGCCATATAAAGACAATTAATCGATAGTAATAACGATTTTATTGTCATATTCGATGCATCCAATTAACGTGATTTAATAATTGCAGTAGAGCATGGTGTGGTTGTTACAACTAGCACTCTACATTCTGGCATAATTTACAGGGGAAAGTTAATTTATAAATTGGTCCATGCTGATAATCACATGCTTACGTAACCGGTTCATTTTCTAAAGAGGGGGCTGTATTTTTAAGGATTTTTTTTACGAAAATCTACTAGGCTAGGAATTTGTGGCGAAATACAAAAGTTAGTTATTACTTCATCTGCTTAGTTTCCGAGATTCTTGTTCTTAAACTTAGAAAAAAAATCACTCAGTGCATCCAGGATGTAACAGAATTCGACCAACAACCCTTTAGGGTTAGTTATTCGGAGCTTACTTACTTTCAGGCATGTTTCGAGTTTTTACATTATCTCATCTGCAAATAAATCCATGGAATTCGGATACACCCTGTATATTTCCATAAAATAAATCTTTTAGAAACTCAAAAACTATCACTTTCACTTATTTTGATTATTCATTTCATGAATTCTGTATCGTTTGGTTCTTCCGTAATTACTTTTAAATTTTACGTTTTTCCATTCATGAAACTTGGGCCTCAAATTTCATTAAGGAAATGCACACGCATATAATTAAAGTTGCAAATATTTATCAAAGTTCATTAGAGGTTACGTATCATTTAATCTAAGTTTTTCAGCATGCAAACTTCGTATTACAAATTAATTGGAATTTAAGTGGTTTAGTTTTCAATTTATTCAGCGTGTTTCCTTAAATCGTAAATAACAACATCTGATAAAATAATCTAGGCTGGTATTATTTTTGAGTTATTTAATTAGATTTTAAATGTGCTTTGATCGAAATTTTGTCGAATTATGAAAATTCTGTGGACTATAGAAATTTCTATTATTGTTTTTGCAGGAGAAATACTTTCAATTTTTTTTCATCGCAGAGTTTTAATTCTATGACTGTGAAATTACATAATAAATATAAAGACCCCATGAAGAATTAATAAAATTATGGGATGTACGGTAATAATCTAGGTCGAATTGGGTTTAATTGACTTGGTTTATAAATGTAAATGTTTAATTTGAAACGTGCTGGATTTAAGCAGAATTGAAAACACGTTTAAGTTGTTGCTTAAATCTGTTCTGTCCAGATTGTATTTTAAATAAAGTGTCTTATTATGATCAATTGGGCTTAATTAAAATTTTAAACATGATTTAAATCAAAGCAAATCATTTAAATTTTAAAGCCTTGGCACAAACAGGGCAAATAAGATCTTGATACTTTAAACATTCGTAAAACACACATATATGATAGAAAGTCTTTCCAAAAAATGATACAACATTAAGAAAGGGTTAAGACGAAAGAGATCAAAAGAAGCTAAACAACGACAAAACTAAAGAATGAAAGAGATATGGACAAGGAAGAAAGCTCTCAAGAATGCACAAGCAGCCCCAACAAGTTAAGCTGAAATTCATTTTGATTAACTTTTGTTGTCAAAAAACTTGAAAGCAAAGCTAGTTTACCTCGCGGATTTAAAAATTATGGCTAGCTCTAGTAATTTAATAAGCTTAACGTTCCTTTACGAAGATTTTCGGGCATTTTTCAAAATTTACTCGGTCATAATTTAAATTACAACAAAAAATTCAAATTTTCTATGTGTAAAAGTCTTTTAAATTTTAACAAAATGAATTTTGCTTTAGAAACAAAAGCTATAATTCTAAGTTTAGATATTTATCAGACATATTCTCATGTTTAAAATTGTCTCTAGGTCGGCAGTACGGCGGAGTGGGAACTTACGTAATACTGCAATATAGAAAGTCAAGCAAAGACCTGCTTGGTCAAAACTGGAATGGGCGACCACTCTGCGGCTCGGTGTAACTGTAAAGGTATAAGAGGGTAAAGGGAAAAGAAAGGAAGAAAATTGTCTCTAACTAAAGTCGGTTTAAAGTAAATATAAAAGGATATAGCTTTATACTGTGTGTAATGTGTAGGAAAACGACGCGCAATATTGCCATGGCAGTTAATAATATACAGAAATGTCTGCATATTTCTTTTGGAATGTTAGCCGCTCTCATTGAGCTCGTCGACTCTTCTCCTGTGATAAATCATCCCGCGTTCTTCTCGTTCATTGGTTTCTATAATTTATTGTGTTCTCTTGTCCCGGATCTATTTCCCCCAATTTGTTATTCGAATTGCCATATCTTTTCTAACTTGATCTTGCCATCTATTCTTTTCTTTGGTCTTCCTTTTAGTCTGTTTCTATCCGATCTCCAGTCTGTGGTTCTTTTGGCTTCACTACTTTCCTCATTCTTTTTACGAGCCCAAACCAACGTAGTCTCTGGGATTTCATCACCCCCAGTATGTCTTCTCCTTTCAAGATTACTTACTACCATTACTTCGTGTTTCATAAGTTTTTGATATTCCCTTTCTCCTACGTTTTTTGGTCCATATATTTTCCTAATTATTTTTCTTTCAAATCTTCTTAATTGTTCTTCAGTTTCACTGGTGAAGTTCATAGTTTCTGCTGCGTATATTGCTATTGACTTGATAGCTGTTTTGTAAGTTCTCATCTTAGTTGTTTTGCATATTCTTTCATTTTGTATGCAATAGTTGTACCTGCAAATCCTGCCTGTATTCTCGCCGATATTTTCATTTTCCTGCCGTTGGTATTGTTGATGTTGTCTGTTCCATTAAGTCTATTGTTTTTGTTTAATGTCATATATATTTTTTCCGTTTGATTTATCTCTAAACCTCTTTTTCCTGATTCGATAGATTTGGTTGCCTGTAGTTTCCTCCGGGGTGATGCATGTCGCCTTATGTTCTTTTTTGTGCTTTTTGTACTTACAATGTACATATTCATTTCTGTCGCCAGGTTACAAAACCCCCCTCCGTTTTCGTTTATTATGTCATGTATGGTTTCCTTTCCTGCTATGTTCCTGAGATGGTCCTCCATTCCTATTTTGGCGTTGAAGTCGCCCATCGGAATCAGTATGCTAATTCGTCGTAAAAGCTTTTTTTCTCTTCTATATCTACTTTTTCTATTGGTGCATAAGTATTTAATATAGAGATATTGACTGTTTTACTTATTATGCGTACGTATGATAGCCTTCCATTAATTTTCCTAAAACCCATTATACCTCTCTAAAGTTTTTACTAACTATAAATCTAGTTCCATTCATTCCTTGTTTGTTCTCTCCTCCATAGAGAATAATGTGTACTGTTTTTTTGTCAATTCTGCCCTCTCATTTCCATCTTATCCCCTGCAGAGCCATTATTTCTGTTTTATATTCATTCATGACGTTTGTAATTTCCTCCATTTTTCTTGCAGGTAACATTGTTTGCACGTAAATACGTTTTTAACTATTATTTATCTTGGCTTTCTTCATTTTGCCTTTACACGATAGTGTCCATTGTTTGTTCTGTTTCTATTAGTGTTTTCGTATTGTGGTGGTTGTGATCTTTCTAAGTTGCTGGCCGAGGTTGTCATTTCCAGAAATGATCGATACCAATTAAATATGAGGTAAAAATACGGACCAATATCTTTTATTAATTGTACGTAACTAAAATATCAAATAAAAAGAATAAAAAATAAAACGAATTCATCATACATGCTGCAATGCGCTTACGTATGCTTTCATTCAAACTGCAATTTTCTTCTTTGTTTTTAAATTAAATTCAAAAATATTATTTTTCTTTAATTTAGACAGGTAAGACGCTAACACATACATATTTGAGTTTGATGAAAGCCTTAAAACAAAAGGGCTTCGCAGATCAATCATTATGTGTAATTAATTATGTGTTAAACTAAATAAATATAAAAATCAGATGTAAACAGCACACATTTCTGTGAGCTAACAAAAGATAAAAAAATTAATTCGAGCCTGATTGTCGAAATTCAAAGAATTTTTAATGCTTTTTCGTTATTACTGAATTGATTGGATCGTAAATATCAAACTATTAAAAAAAATAAGCTTTTTAGGCGAAAACAAATGTAATAAATTTCGTAGTTAAAAAAGAGTACCAAGAAGGGTTGGCTGCGTTTGGTGGAGGCACTGTTTATAACCTTTTAAGGTTCGGTTTTTTCACTTCTTGATAAAGTTAACTTTCAGATATTTACTGGGGAAACAATTGTTTAACAAACTTTACTAAGGGAAATATCTGGAAATTAATTTTATTATGTGATCGGCCCTAAAGGCCCGGCCCGTCTTTCCACCTTCTGGTAATTTTAACTTCCCGTGGTAACCTTGTTTCTATGGTAAATATCTAAAGTTATTTTACAAGAAGATAAAAAAACAGACATAAGATAATTATTAACAGGTTTGTTAAACTTTTTATCAATAATTTTGTTTAATTCTTTTGTAAATATACTTATTAATTTCTTTCTTTCTTTTCAGGTGAGTTGGAGTTGCTTTTAATATTTTGATGCATATACGGTGAGTCCCTTTAAGTTTTAAATGTTCAACATCGCTCAATCGAAGGGTCAAACAATTAGGCTTTGACACTTACCTTGAAATTTGTGTCCTCAGTTTGGGCCGAAATCTAAATTCAAAATTCTAAATTGTTGTCCCTCTAATGTTTTCTTTTCTCCAAATAGTCTTCGAAAGAAAGCTTCTAATATTCATTACGTTTTCTAAATAAACTAAAGTTTTTATTTATGCTCTTCTAATGTTTTTGGATTAATGAATTGGATTAAGAAACCAAAAATTCGATAAAGAAGATAATGAATATTTAGTATCAGGAAATTCAACACGTACCCTACCTAGATTTTTCTTTTCTAAAAACAACTGAAACTTAAAATTAAAAAAGGTATTAAAAGAGCAACATTTATAAAATCCTAAGTTTATTTTATTTTTAAATTTCTTATGTGCGGATTATTTTTTTAAATTTTATTTTCTTAATTTGTTTATGTGTCCTAGCAGTGTCCAAAAAGTTTTGGGATTCTGTGCGGATATTGATGATTAAATGCATGGTGACCTCTGAAAACTGTCTTGGCATAATTAAAAATTAATTAAAACGTCTTATAATAAACTAGCGTGCCAGCAGCTGATTCCTTTGAGGCATGAAAATTGTTCAAATTTAATTTAGAAATGTGCTTTCGATGTTATCATTTCGTTGCAGGCACCTCAAGGATTATGAGCATTCTGGAATTTTCATCATTGATAAAATTTTTGCAATAATTTTTTATGAATTGAATTGAATTTGAATGCTGGTTTTGTCATACAAAAATAATAAATAAAAAAGCGGTCGTGTTCAGTGGTGTCGTTTAAATCTCCTACAATAATCGAACAGGAAATAGTTAAACATAGAAATATCTATATTTTCCTCCATTTTCGGCCTGTAAGCATGTAGTAAGTAAGCATACTTTGGTTTGGCTTAGATTCTTCTAACTAATGAACCAAGTTTATTCTTACATTTTCTTTGCATTATTATTGCAACAATTTAAGTCTTGAAGACAATACATTTATAACGAAACTAAGAGCTGCAATAAGTAAAACCTGACACAAGATTATGAAACTTATATGTGCAAATAAATAATTTATAAATATATTTTTTTGTTTTTATAATTTGGCATCGACCACTTGGGTGTTTAGCCTTAAGATATAATTACAATATTTTCAACGAGCCTATGGATACCTGTTTTATAGGCAAGGTGGTTTATAAAATATTCCGAGGTTGCTAATTTTTAAAGAGTTCTAATTTTTAAACATATTTCAAAAATAAATCAGTATCCCCTTTTAGGCAAAATTTAAAAAAATCATATTCCTAAAGTTTTTTTATAATTAAATAACCTATGCGTGGACCATGCTTAAAACATCTAAACCGTCATTATTAATTATTAATTGTTGCAGAAAGGGCATTGTTTTCACAACACGAAGGTTGTTTTTTACCACAAAAAATGGGCAAGAGTCCTTTAAAACTTTAAGGCATGTAAGTTAAGTATTGAAATGGATAAATAGGTAAATTCGTCCTAATTAGGAAGTAGGCCCTTTTTTATTAATGCTGCTGAAAAATGAATCCTCTTGAAAGAATAAAGGTCAAAAAATTAAAGGTAAAACATTCGGCACTGTTAAGTTACGTGTAGAACCTTTTTATTGCTGGTGACTTGAAAACATCTGTCCGTTTCTCAAATGAAACTTAACGCTTTGTTTCCGTTCAATTTGCGTTTCCCAAAAAGAGTTTAAAGCGGCGGGCTGAGAAAGAGCGAGAGGGAAGGAAGTGGAAAGAGAGAACCCATCAAACTTACACAAACACAATTACATCCTTATATATAATTCCAGGATTTTATTATAGCTAGACATAAAATCTATAAATTATTACAGAATACAGCCGAGCCTAACAAAAAATTACGAAGTTTAATATTAAATAATTAATTTTAATACTGTGCGCAGGGGTTATAAATTTGTAAACGCCGTAAATATTTAATGTTGCAAGGCATTGCCTGCGTCGCGGGCCCAGGAATTTCACGTTCCCTTCATAAGTAATAACGCTTCACATGCAATAATCATTTAGTTGCGAAGTAATTTGCACTCTGTTCACGCCGACGTATAACCTCACTGCAGGTAAACAGCTCTTTCTACGACAACAAACACATGCCTATGTATATTAGAGTTACTCAAGTAATTATCCAAGAACTTTGATCCTTAACATTTCGCGAGTGAAATTGTGGATTCTAACACGAGATTATAATTATTAAACGTTTCCAACCATCACCCAGTGCAGATTTAAACTATTTCTGCTTTTCGTTTATTTCTCCCTTTTAATAATTTATATTTAATTAAGAGGGTTGTTTTATTTTCAGTAAAGAACGAAATCAGATAGTCAGCGTTGGATTTAAGCACAATTTTACTTTAATAACCGTCTGAAACTGACAGTAACAATTGATTTTCAAAATGTTTTTTGTAGTACCTCATCAAAGAGCTTTCTGAATTTTAAACAGGCCTTAGCTGGGTTCGGGTTTCACTTTGATAAAGATACTATTTTAAAAATCATATGATTCGGTTTGTCGATTAAAATTTATTTTATCACTTTGTAACCTTACCCTAGAAATGTTTTAGGCACAAACAAAGTACCCATTCCATTATCTTAGAGAACCCAAAAACCTGCAATGTCAAGGACTTTCAACATTGGCTCTTCTCATTCTCATTTTCAAAAAGATATTTGATCTACTCAGAATTTTTTCAGTTGTAGATTTCGGCAACTTTTTGATAATTTTCACCCACACAATCACCATCGCTCTCTTACTTAAATGTAATACCTACAGGGCACTAACCGAATTTTTTGACAAATTTTAAGAAGTAACACCGAAGAAAATATTAAAATGCCACGATATTGACAGTGCCCAAATCTGACGAAATAAACCTTGATTTTTCAAAAGTTTAATTTATGCAGTGTTTATCTTTAAAAATATACTTAGTTCCACAAATAAAAAGGGTGAATTTCGAACTGTAGGATGCCAAGGTGGCGCATTGGTAGAGCGTCAAGCTAGCGTTGCGTTGCGTTCGAATCTCCCAATCGGCAAGATTTCCCTGCAGTCTGAAGGTCGGTATCGAGCCCTGGTGACCATTTGTCGTTGGGCACCAAATTAACGACGCTCTCCTCAGAATACAGACCTAAGAGGCACAGTAACAAGGTCCAACACGTACACACACTTACACTATACACACGGTGCAGTATGTAGGATCAATCGGCGCACCAATCACGTAACCCGCAGAGGCGGTCCGGGTTGTGCATATGTGCATTGCATGCGTAAAACATCATACGTTAAGGCAACACGTTAACGATAACAAACAAACAACTAAGAACTGTAACGTATAAACATTATTTTTGCTGGTATGAATCTGCCTGTCAGTAAAAATTTGAATTAATTTAAAGTTATCGCCCGTGACATAAACAACCTTGCCAATTGTACTATAATTCACAATTTTCTAATCGTTAACTATTAAAATTATTAAAAGTATCGGCTCTAACGCTCCACGAGGGAACATGGCCGGCAACATGGAGGATTAAGGGCTCTTAAGTCGCTTCTTATAACTCGGTTGTTTCGCAGGCTATACGTACACAAGCACCAAGTATTCGACGACTGCCTACCTTCCCTACTCCAGTACCGTGTTTCGGATCCCAATTATTTTCAGTGACTGGGTAGGTCACCCAGCGAGCATCCAACTCGAATTTGAGCCCGAAATCGCTGTAGTCGAATGCCTTAACCACTACGGCAATAACACTACTTAAACATTACTGCAATAAGATTATTTAAACGACCTAAAAAATACATCACAAATTTAGTATGAATATTTGTTTCGGCTTTATCAGTTTTCTCTTTTTAACAGATTTTCTCAAAAAACACAAGCTATTTAGCTAGAACTTGATTTTTGCAAAATAAAAGTTAGAGAATTAACTAAACATTTGGCAAGGCGCTCTCTATACAATCGAAAAACTTGAACAACTTGACGACAATCTATCGTAGCTTCAACATATTTAATAAACAGAAATCGTGGCCAACCATTGTCCAAGCTAAGGGTGAATAGTGTATAAATCTAAAAGTTAGTAGATAACAGCAGTGCGTGTTCTTAAAGATTCCTGACGATTACAAATCCAACATTGCTTAATGTATTAGAAAATCAGCATTAACTGGCGGTATCTGTTCCAATTTTTTTTTAAATACCATGTTTAATGAATATGCTTTTATTAATCTTCAGAATAGTAATTAATAAGGTTCAATATATCGTTAATAAAAGTGATTTTAATGTATGCTTACATTTTCTCAAAATAAATTTTTACTTAGAATAGAAGATATACATTGTATCTCACTTTAGACGGCACCACCCCGGTATTTTTTTTTATATATTATCGATTTAAAAAATTTCTTTTTTCTGATTATACCTCTCACTAAATTGTACTTTTAGGGTATGTTACTTTTCCTTCGCGGTAAAATGCTAGTCTACTACGATTTAAAATAAACAGCAAAATTGAAGAAGTCGTATTAGGGATTTTTTTTATCAAAAAATCTTGTTAATAAGTTGTTCAGAATCGTTCAAATAAGCTAAATCCGAAATTTCATTAAAAACAAAAAATTTTGAAAATCTCTTTATTTTAGAAAACTAATAGAAAAATGTATATGTGCTAATGGCGATTTAGTTGAAAATACTGTTATTTAAGTAACTAATCATCGTTTTTTGTTATTGTATTGAATTAAAAGAATAAAATAAAAAATCATGGCAAACTTGTGAGATTATTATTCGAATTTTCTGGATTTTCAAAATTTTTTGTTTTTAATGAAGCGGGAATAAAATACATTTTTTTATCACAGCCTACTACGCGAATAAAGAAAAAATGTATTTTATTCCAACTCTTCTTCAAAAACTCCGTACGTGTGATAGATCGTTGAAAAGAGAAAAAATAGCGGAGTTTAGTTACGACAAAATTCAATATGGCGTCCATATGAAAGTAGTTGTTCATAGAATAGAAACAAAGCGTCATAAATATAAACAAATGGTAACACCCGATTCTCCGTAAAAAAAGTGCATTCACAATGTACAAATCTTGAAACTACTAATAACTTAATACTTTCCGAGATATTTTGGAAAACAGAAAAATCCAAATTTCGGTTTTTCCAAGATATCTCGAAAACGGCCAAAGTTGCATCTGATTTCTCAACGGATATGAAATGAGCATTAAAATTCCCAAAACTTTCCTTATTTAACCAACCTGGTAGCTTTTATAGTTTCCGAGATCCTAATGGTGGGGATTGAATTTGGGACACACTGTATATTTGTAAGAGGAAGTACCTATTCATGAAGCAACTTTTATTAAAACGAAAGCTTTCCCCGATTTCAAAAATTAAAAGAATGCGATTTTTGTGAAATAAATTGGAAATTTATGTTGTTATGCAATAAATATTGGACGTTGCTTATTTTACGTGAAAAGGGGGGTTCCCTTTTTTCATAAATCATGACCATACAAAATAATTCAAAAAGGAAACACCAAAGGTTGATCTTAGGTTTGGGGCAGACGTAGGTAAATAATTAATATGGACAGGTAAACGTAAAAAAAATGAATCATTTATTTTGGAGGGTATTTGTTTTTAATTTAACGTGTCCCATTTACCGTACATTTATAAAAGAAAATTAAAATTTTTCTGTCCTACATGAATCAAACATATTTATTTTTTAATTCAATTTTTCACTTAAAAAAAGGTTCGATGGGTGGGTCGATCGTTGGATGGTAACCACAGAATTTAATTTCGGTTTAGGTTAACTGAAATAATTGTTTGTTTTTGTGCTTTATTTGAGTTCCACCCCTTTTTTTTGAGAAACCCGAAGTACATTTTTGTTTTAGTTAAATGTTTACTTTTTTACAGTTGCTTTTTCTTATTAAACGTATGTGTTTGCAATGCTAAAAATGAAAACTATCAAATTTTTAAAAATGTTTAAGTTATTGACTGGCCTCGTGGTTTCGTGGAAATTTCCACGCCAACATCGGGATTTGAACCTGAGGGAGCTTAAACCGAGGTCTACAATGCCAAAAATGAAAACAGTTAAATTTTTTTGAAATTTATGTCATCGACTGGCCTTTTAAGGAGGATTCAAACCTCGTGGTTTCGTGGTAATTTCCACACCACCGTTGGGATTTGAACCTGATTGAGCCGATCGCGAAGCAAGCCCAACCTACTTCGCCGAACTCTCATTTATATTATTTTAATTATAAAGGCTTGAAACTGTTTTTAAAAATACAAGCTGTACCTAAGGGATGCTGGGACGATGCAATAGATGATGCTGAACACTAACTACGGTTTCCGAGGGGCTCTTTTGAGCCGCCAGTTGCTAGTGCAACAACAAAGTTTTATTCTAAAATAAAGGGTTTATAAATTTTCTATGAATAGCTAATCTGTCAGATTATAAAGATTCGTACAAATACATAATTCATTTATTTGCCTTTGTTTTTAAGTAAAGTTTAAATTTTATAAATGTAATGTTTTAATTCGATTTTCTGCCTTTCCTTCTTATCCCCAAATTTATTTTTTATTCTGAGATTTATAATAAATTATGGAACTTTCTATTAATTTCAGAAATGATTAAAACCCTTTTAAGTTTTTTTAACCTTATTAGCTTTGTGGCTGTTTTTTCATTTGAACTGATTAGGAATTAAAGCTAGCTATCAAGACAATTTATCATTTAAAATGTTGGGTCTGAATGATTTACAAACCCGTGAAAAAATCAAAAGACGAAGGACAACTGATTTAAACCCGGCGAAGTGGTTCAAATTTAAATAATTTCGTCGTGGATTTGTAAGCTGTTTCCAAAAATATCCAAAATTTCAAAGTTTCATCATCTGATGTCTACAGAAATAGAACGTGTTCTCCCACATTTCTCTTTGTTGTTTTTAAATAAAGTAGTGTTGAGTTATTTTTTATGGAGTAACATAAAATCAGCGTTTGAATCGTGCAAGCTTTTGCATTTATTTTAATTGATGGTTTAACGGTTACCAAAGAATAATTCTCGATGAATTACTATTGAACCCAATAAGACAGTAATTATTTAAGTCTATGTAATATTCATAAAAGAAACTGAATATCACGAACTCGAGAAACCATGGAACGAACATTCGAAGTGTAACTTGTTAGGAGAATAGTAGTTGGAAAAGGGTAAAACAAGTCTGGATTCGCGCAATTAAATCGACGTTATAAATAATTCCATAAAGATAATTTATAAAGTTCCTACTAGGTTCAAGTTTCGATTGGGTCGCAAATAATTCAGTGGTTCATTTGTAATAAATGAATGCCGACATTTTAAACGGGGATCGGTCTATGTTGACGTCATTTTCTATTCGTTGACTTAGGTTCAGTTCGTGTGTCGTCAGGATGAAAATTTAATAGTTCACAAAAACATGTGTTCTGAAAACTACATTGCTTCTTTGATGTTCTTTCAGGTCTTCAATTTAAGTACGCTGTCTGTATTTTATTTATAAAATGCACTCGTCCATTATTCATACCCGAAATACTTATCAATAACTTAGTATAATTAATAATTAATTTAGGGACGGGCTCGCCTTTAATTTCTTATTACACCAAAGCTAAGAATAAGTTCGAACGTCGTTACATCAATTATTAAACGACCCAATATTTTCCTGAAACCGCGCTATACGAGTATCAATCTTTTATAAAATTATTACGTTCGCGTTTTGAAACCAATGCATCTGAAAAAGCCGTGCATAATAACGCATTAATTGATTCGAACAAAGAGTTAGGAGTTGTGCAACAATTTCTAAACAGCAGGAAAATACATCATGTATTAAATATTATGTAAAATAATAGGTCACTGAATGAATAGAAATGTTCTTGGAATGAATATTATTTATATAAATGTAGTACGCTATGGAAATGCACCGTTCTGTTTATTATTCCTCGGTGAAATATCACACAGCGCTTTGTTTTGCAATTAACCGGATTCAGGTTTAAATTATAATCTAATATTAAACGTTGCGATTACACTTAATAACTATGAACTTCGTAAATTATACTTTAATTAGTTTATTTTATATATTTGGATTTCATTTGAAACTTTCGATGTGAGTTACGTAATAAGGGCTCTCGGAATTAAGAAAAAGCCGAGGAAACTTCAAAAATACATTTTGATGTTTTATTTATTGACGCTTATGTACCTTTGACCAGTAAATAAATTTACTACAAGCGAGTTACTCTACCAAAATTTGTACAGTTAAACCTTGTAAAAAACTCTTCTCACTGGTAAAATTTAAAATCATTTAAATACCAAGCAAGTGCAGCGAATTTCGTACATCATTGACTTTCACTTAAAATCTTAACTTCCCAGATTAGCTGTGTGTTAGATACCAGAGATGAGATTAAATGGTAAAAAAATTATCAACATCCATCATTTTTAATTAATATTTATTACCTGGGAAAATTGTTGGTTTTGAGCTATAATTTTTCTACAATTTCATATAAAGCTCTACTCATAGGTATCCTGCCAATGACTGCATCCTAATAGGTTTAACTAAAATTCCGCCAAAATATTTTTTGAAAATGATTCCAGTTTTACCAACGAAAAGCCAACTTGAACGTAATACTGCAGAATATACAGGATGTCTGCTAAAAATCTCATAAACTTTCGGAATCATTCAGTCTCCAAAAGAAAAAGAATAAGTAACCCTCAATCCAATTATTAAATATAATTTTACTTATTACAAGTCAAGTACAATAAGATTCAACCATAAATCTTTCCTGCTGCTCAGAAAATGGCATTTTGTAGAAAGTTAACCTAACAAAATTGGAATATATTTACCGCTGTAAATTGGAATTACATGCAAAACTTACGAGTCAAGGATATTCCTGGAACTGGTAGTCGTGAAAACGACTGTTTTGTAAAGAGTAAGAGGCTTCAATATGCAAAAACTAACACAACCAACTCGAAATGAGAATGAAAGGGAGTAGTGATACCATCATTACCAACCACAAAATTTTACTACTAAACCAGAACAAGTGTAGAGCGGCAAAACACCATTTTTTTCTGAATTCAGCACCTCCACGCTATAAAGCAGCGAGGTCAATATTTTACGATCAGTCTGTATTTGGCGAAAATTCGCGTTTTAATGAATTAGTGTATTGTCAAAACCACCAAAGATGCGGAGATGCCTGTCATGCTTTTGTGTTGTGGTCAGGTAATGTAATGTAACTGAAAAACGCGTAGTATTTTCCAGATAGTTTTTCCTGCTCGTAACAGCCACATTACCCACAATGGAGCGTTTCCTCAACTCGAACGGCGATATGTTTGTTAAAAATTCTTCTGATTGTGATAGACTTGAATCAACTCCTACTCTATACAATTGGTGGAGAGAATGAGCGAATTTTAAAAACATTTGACAAAAATCCTGATACGAGCACCCAGTAAATTGCTACAGCAGAGGGTGTTAATAAATGAGTGTTTGGTACATAGCATGATGACCTGATTTATCCTTATCATATCGAACACGTACAAAGTTTGTAACTGTAAAATTACCAACCAGTTCAGTTTCATTGTAAAAGGCCTACATCAAAACCGTTTAAGGACTAAAATCGATGAGAATTCGGTAAAAAAGAGGAAGATATCAACAGAAGCTGGAAGAAACTGAAAAATATTAAATAAGCAGCACCCGAAGTCCTGGAAACTTGAAATGTAATCCAACAAACACAAGGACCAGACAAAACACCATGGTTCTCCAAATAAGGCAAAGAGCAATGCAAAAATAAAAAGGAACCTTCCTTAAACTGTACGTCAGGAATGTAAGGAATATTAGAAAATTTCCAGCGATATTAACTCGCTAGTCAGACAAACTAAGAACAAGCATTGGACAATTGTCAAAAATAATGGAAAATGACTTGTATGCACTTCAAAAACAGATAGGGCGATTAATCTGGAGTCGGAAGAAAGAGGCAAATGAGCTCATCAGCATGAACCACATTGAAAAGGACAACTAGGTCCAATATTTAAAAGAACTTTATTACTAGAGACTAAAGCTGACACCAGAAATGTTGATAAATGACAATGCTTTGATAGAAAAAAGAGATGTAGAGTGGCACTTCTAAAACTTAAAAACAGGAAGGGCCCAGGTCGAAATGACATTGCTAATAATGAGCTACTGAAATACGGCTACATCAACAGTTAAAAACTCTTATCAACAAAATCTTAGCGCAACATCGAATCCTAAATGACTGGAGAACCAGTACCACCGTACTACCGTATAAGAAAGGTGATAAAAATGTACTACATTACAAAAAACTACAAAAATTATATCCAACAGAATAAACGAACGTATTCCATTGGTAGACGAACAACAAGGATTCGGGTCCAGAAGAGCTTATACGGATGCCGTGCTTGTCACAAGACAAATAACTGAAAAATCGATCAAATACAATCGTCCAGCCTTTATGTGCTTTATTGATGTAGAAAAGGCTTTCGATCGAGTACAATTATAGGATGCAATTCAACTTTTATATGCCATACAAATACCCCACAATATCATCAAAACAGTTGATGATATCTATTCGGTAAATAAAATCCAAGCCAAAATAAACGGCGAACTTACCGAGCCCATACCTGTAAACAGCGGCATTCGCCAGGGAGACTCTCTAAGCTCAGTTCTGTTTTAGCATCATAATGAATGAAATAATAAAGCAAGTCCGCAAACACGTACAAAATGGGAAATAAGAAAATTACAATCCTGTACTATGCCGATGCCGCGGTGCTAATAGCAGAAAATGAAGACGACCTTCAGAGACTACTAGAATAAAAGAACTATCTTTAAGGTACCGTTTAGATGCAAACTAGCTGCTGTTGATGATCAAATTTATACAGTTTGCTGTTTCAACCTTTAAGTTCATCCATCTTCTTTCTTAACCCTCAGTTATCTACTGCTGGACGTAGGTCTCACCTAAGATTTTACAAGTTTTTCGATCTTGGGTACTCCTATAGTCCATTGTTTTCCAACAACTTTTCTTATCTTATGGCGGACGTCCACACTCCTCTTTGGTATTCTGGGGTGCCACCCTAATAATCTCGTGGTCCATCTTTGATCCTGCTACATAGCCCGCCCAATCCTATTTCAATTTCGCGGCTTTCCATTATGCCCCTAACTTTTGTTTTTTGTCTTATATCTGTGTTTCTAACTTTGTCCCTTAGTCGTATCCCTAGCATGCTCCTTTCTATAGCCCTCTGTGTTGTTTTTAGCGTTTCTACACCCTTGCTGGTGAGAGTAGTAGTCTCTAGTCCGTATGTGAGGACTGAAAGACAGGGCCGGCCTTCTCTGTAAAGAGGCCCGGGTGCAAGAAACTTTTTGGGGCCTTAAAATTTTTTTGCAAAGGTAAAAATAACAGTATTAAAAAAAAGAATGTATATTGCGTCATTTAGTCTCTTTGGGGGGCACCTATAGCGCGGGGGATTGCACTCGCTGCATACCCCCCCCCACCCTATGGCCGACCCTGCTGGAAGGACACAGGTGCCGAACACTTTTCTTCTTAAACTGATCGGGATAGATATATTTTTCATCCATCAGATGCCCTTTATAGCTAGGATCTTTAAAGTAACTCCTTCCGCAGAAGTTTAAGGATGTTTCTTTTAGAACCAAGTGTATCCATGTGGTGCATGCACGACGGTGCTCCACCCTACTCCATTATTGGAGTTTAGGTTATCTCCACGAACAATTTCTTGAAAGATGGATAGGGCGAGACGATGCTTCCTCTTACCACTTTGGACTTCTTGGTATAGGACTATTGAAGGTACTACTTGATTTACGGATATCCTGTGGATACTGTTAAGAAACTGCGTATGCGATTAAGCATTAAAATATATGCGAAATGATAGGAAATCAATGAGGCATCGTGCTTATGCTTGCGTAGAAGCCAATGAAGAACACTTCGAATTTTTTTTTTATAAATAAAGAATTCATGTGAATAGAATTTAATTTAATTAATTCTTTAGATGTCGCTGTCGTAGCAGAATTTGATTAGTAGGTATTTCTAAAGAATATAAGTATATTTTCGCTACAAATTTTACCACAACAATTTACTCCTTGGTTGTGACAACAGACCCGTAACTTTTACCACGGCCGTCTCTAGTAAGAGGCCGGAATGTTTCCCCCACATCGCGCAAGGTTGGTGACGTCATGAGGTTGTTTACTCAATGTAGTTATATGAGTAACTACGGTTTTCAGTACTTTTTTGATATTTAGATCCATTAAAATTTATTTAATTCATACCCAGTTTCAAAATATCTAATCTAATATTAAGGTCTTTCATTTTTTATTCTCAATTACTAACAAAAATTAAAAGACAATTGAAATATCGATATCGCCTTACAAAGTTCAAAGCACGTGAAAAAGCAATTGTAGTGCGACAAGTATTGCAATAGCCAGACGGCCGTGAATAGCCTCATGACGTCACAGGCTTCTAGCCTCTTACTAGAGACAGCTGTGCTTTCACCCTTCTGTATATAAACATTTATTTATTCCATCATTCTCAACCTTCCCATTTTCATAGTTTCGTGTGCCCCCTGGCTTTTGTTACTATATTCCTCCATGCTCTTCTGTCATTAATCTTTTCTTTCCTGCCATCTAGCTTTTGGCATTCCTTTCTTCCTTCTTCACCATCTTCCCTTCATCTATCCTCATTACACGCCCCACCTACCTAATTCTCTGTGCATTAATATTTCTCACTATATCCCCTCCTTTCAGGTTCTATAATAATTTAATAATTCGTGGTTCATTCTGGGTCTCACTATTCTTTCTTCTGTCCTAATTGGTCCATATATTGTTCTTAATATCTTTCGTTCCCATATTCTTAGTCGCTCTTCTTCTTTTCTTGTTAAACTTAGTGTCTGCTGCGTATGTTACTGTCGGTCTTACTAATGTTTCGCATATCTTGAGTTTTGTTTCTTTACATATCTCCTTCCTCTTTAGTACACATTTATTTGCATGGTACGCTTTATTGCTTGCCTGTATTCTACTTTTAATATCAATTTTGCAGACGTTCTTGTTGTTTATTATTACTCCCAAAATATTTGAATGTGTCTATCTCCTCAAAGATGTATTTACTATCTTTAAGTTTTCCAACAGGTGGTGAAATGAAAATTCAATCAATATAAAATTAGTAGTGGAAAGAAGCTAGTGATGTGGTTAATAAGAAAAGATACAATACAATGGAAGAGGTATCTAAATGCGTTTACCTACACCGCGCCGAAAAGGTAATCGTTGGAATGTTGGAAAACCATAAATTCTTGAAGGAATTGGTCGTATCACATTAGCAACCAGTGCCTCATAACAATAAAAGAATTTCTAAAAAACTAAACGCGATTTTAGTAAAAGTAATCAATTACATAGCCAAAAGACATACAGGTAAATTAAATCCCATCATACCGTATTTCACTTCAATAATGCAACCTCAATGCACTTTTGATGTTTGCAAATAAAATTTAAAAACATAAGCGCGATTTAGACCGTCAGCGTCGTCCATACCCTGTAAATTTGTTTTTTTTTTCAAGTTACACATGTAGCGTACGATATTATATCGTACTGAATTTAGTGTTGCTTCCAGGTGAACGTATTTAATGTGCTAATGTGTAACACACATCTTTCAGGTGCAAATCGTCGTGTAATTGAATCAAATTTAACATTATTAGAATTTGTTCCCAAATATTTAGCATGCTCATAGCTTTGATGTGCACTTACCGAGGATTATAACGCAACGTTTCTAAGTAATTTCTGTAGGTAAATTCTCGCTTTGAATTTCCATTTCATTGAACTGTTTATCCGATGGTGAACGTTTTCAAAAGTAATTTAAATGAGAGTTGAATAATGAATTTTTTCGATATCAATCAGTACCACCGAGAAAAACCAATGTTTATTATTTTAAACAAGAAGTTCGTCTACTCTAAATGCAAGCATTTAATAATTTATGAAAATTTGTTTACAAATTACAGCTTTCAGGTTACTTTGTTATACCGGGTGGTCCCTCGGTCTGTAGTTTTTCTGTTACTCGATTATTTTAAATATTACCGAAATTTTTTTCAAACAAAGTTTATTTTACTTTAAAATAACCACGTATCTGCAGTATAAGTTTTTCTACCGGGTGTTCCATTTTCGCGCAATGATATGCAACTTTGTATTTTTTAATGGAACACCCTATATATTTTTACAAAATTTTAAAGATTTTTTGTTTCTCTTTAAAACAGTTCTTATTCATTATAGTCCTAAAATGATCAGTACAGAAATTATTCATGTTTTTATTAATAAATAATCACACAGAAAAATGCCATTAAAAAATATAAAGTTGCATATCATTGCGCGAAAATGGAACACCCGGTAGAAAAACTTATACTGCAGATATATGGGCATTTTAATGTAAAATAAACTTTGTTTGAAAAAAATTTCGATAATATTTAAAATAATCGAGTAAAAAAAAATACAGACCGATGGACGGTATATACAGGTTGTTCTCAGAAACGATTTGCCTAAATCAGTTGTTCCTTTGAATTTAAAAACTAAGCCAGGATTTCGCATAATTTTTTTATTTTGCAACAATTAATTGACCAAAATTAAGATATAGAAAGCAAACACCAAAAATCATATTTGGGCATTTTTATGTATGGAAATATGTATGTGGAAAAATTATAAAAAAAAAAATACTATAAATTCTTATAAATTATAAATATTAGCATTTAAGTAATAGATACACACATTAAAAAATATTAAATGAATTTCACTTAAATGCAGAAGGATAAATAATAATTCATACAAAAATTAAAACAAACAAACAATTTTGAAGTTATTTTTCATTACTTTTCAGATTGAAATATTAACACCTTTATTGATATTTAATTCAGGTAAACCAATAATATAAGAATCATTTAATTAGCAGATGCTGACCTGTTTATTTTATTTCTGTTTACACTTAATATACTCCTTGTTTGTTATAAATTAAAAAAGCAAATTAATATACCTCAGCACTTTGTTTTTTTGCTCAAGCTGTTTGTTTTGTAAAAAATTGCCTGCATTATATTTTCTAATTTATTAGTTAAAGGGGGTTTCCAAGAACGTCGAATTAAGTTATTTAGTAAGTTTTGAAGTTAACCTTATTCTAGAAATAAAATAGAATAAAACATTAGGAGAAACCTTAAAAATCAATTTCGGTCAAACTTAGTTCTTTATTGTCTCGAAAGTTTGGAGGGTATTTTTTTGTTTTAACAAATGTAATAATATAACATGCTAGCTTAAACCCTTTAACAAAATGCTGGTTTTCCAGTGAGGTTCGAGTTTCTAAGTTAATAGGATTCCTTGTTTATTTAGAATACACACCGCTTTTAAATTTTTTAAGAGGGGAAAAATAATTCGGACTGTCAGGCGCTAAAATATTTTGATAGGATTTTTAAGCTTTTTTAGTTTTCACCATTTAAGAAATTTTAAACAGGTAATGACGGAATAACGGTATTAATTTATTTGCTACTATAAAATTAGGGCTACCCAACAAGAAATAATGCAAAATAGGTAGTTCAAAAATGGCAATATTTAAAGAAAGAAAGAAGTGTTAGGGTGGTAAAAGTAAAGGGTGATTATTACCATTTTTGGGTGTAAGTTCGTTCGTCTGCAGGTGTTTTTTTATGCTTAAACCAACCCTTGGAAAAATTTATGGCTTTCGTCTAGGTCTAGGTAATAGTAAACTAAGGCATTTGTAACTTCTAAATCTGAGTTTTATTAATTGATAATACAGTATAAAAATGTAGATAGACGCACATCAAATATTTTAGTCTCTAACAGAATGTTTGATATTTCAGCATATCTAAACAGAAACTTAACTTAAGCTGACTTAAATAGACTCACACTACCACACTACACCGAAGTACTATAACTAGTTTAAGGGGTGCTTTTACCATCTCTTGGCACCTTTCATTTGCAGATATTTCTCGTAGTAATCTTTGTTAACACAATTGTTTCCGTTGCTAATATCCGACAATTAAATATTAGAAAAATGAAAACCAACAAATGCGCATGACCGTCTCGCTGAGGTCTGACTTTATTTCAAATGTTGTAGAAAATTTGTTTCTAATTTTTTTATATTTTCTTATGTTTATCATCATTTCTCCTAGCTTTGCTAAGTATATCGGGATATTCATTTTCTTGTAATTTTCTGCCTACATTTACCTTAGAAAGGACTAACCATTAAGTTAGGTTAGGTTAACCCGTACTCGATGTTTAGATATTAAGTCTGTAACAGATTGCGAATAACTCCCAAACTGTAAAATTTTAGTGAATTTTTTTATGTACCCATTTAAGTATATCATGTATAGTTTCAGGTACAGCGACATCTATAGTACCAATGGTAAAATTAGCTAGGTAGGCCCAAGGCCCGCTGAATTAATATTACATATAGAAGGCCTGCCCACTTCATTTAGCCAAGACGTAATTAACAAGGACGCAGGCGCCATTTGCGGTGAACTATACATTTTTTAAGGGATAAATTTATAGTTCACCTCAAATGGCGCCTGCGTCCTTGCTAATTGCGTATTGGCTAAATAAAGTGGACAGGCCTTATATGTAATATTAATTCAGCGGGCCTTGGGTAGGCCAAGTCCACCTAAATTAAATATTATATATTAAGGCCTTACCACTTTGTACCTAAGACGCAATTAGAAACAACGGTGGCTCCATCTTGTAGATTTACTATAAGAACTAAAAGGGAAAATGTATAGTTCACCTCAAATGGCGCCGTTGTTTCTAATTGCGTCGTGGCTAAATAAAGTGGAAAGGCCTTAATATGTAATATTTAATTTAGCTGGCCTTGGCCTACCCAGAATATATAATTAATGTAAGTGTGAATGGAAGAACTGGCTATTTACATTGTGAAAACAATGTCAAAATTGACTTTCTTGGGCTAAACCCGGTTGAAGTTTTTGAGAAGCTATTCTACTGGTGTCTAGACGAAGATGGAATTCTTGCCGACAATGAAATGATTGATACAACTGATCTTCCTCTTCACAATCTGTTGTTATTGCAAGCCATTCTTTTCATGGCTGCATAACTGTCAGCTCTTGTATTTCGTACGACTTGCTTTAAATATTGTAGACGCGGCCGTCCTATGGCCTTTTTTCTGGATATTATTCCTGGATATATAAACTACGCCCTCAAATGGAAACGGAAATTTTTTTTTATCTTCTGAACTTCCAGTTAATAACATCATTTCTGAAGTAGTTGGGTTGATTTTGACTTGAAAAATATTTCTCTGCTTGTTAACAAAACATGCTTCTTCGCCTTTGCTATATTAAAGAGAAAAGTGTCAGATTTTTTAAATATAAATACAACAATTAAATTATTCTAAAGGTAAAGGTTGTTACAGTAGAAATCGCTCTTGGTTATATAATAATAATAATAACAAAAATAGGAAAACAAGAAATATACCTGTAACGTACACTGAAAATAATAATTTAAATAATGATAATAATAACGATTAGACTAAACTAGCACAAAGTAACGTGTAACATGCCAGGCAGGTCTGTGCTAAGGCATTTCATATCATAGACCTAGGAGTAGCTGTAATACTAGAAATACTATTAGTATAAGATAACAAAACATGTTTACCCATCTCGGTCATATATTCAACTCCCATTGAATATGTGACCTACTAACTACCTTGCGCTGTAGAAGCGGTGCGGTGTCTAGCGGCTAGCGTCACAGGCATGTTAACGTTATACAGTGCTCCCAATCCCTTCACACCTTATTGGCATGGGGTGGGCCTGACGTAATCCAGGACTGATCCACGGGGATCTGCTCCATGTCAATTGATGATGATGAAAAATTCGCGAACAAAATCGTAGTAATTTCTAATTGTTAGATAAGACTGAATAAATCACAGAGAATCTATTCTTTCCCTTGAAAATTGGAATCAAAGAACAGTCGTATTGATTGTCGATTCAATTCATGTTTCACTGATTGTAAGTTAGACCAAGTTGGCTATGACTTTCTAATGTAATTCACCAAGTGTAAAGGCATCAAATTTAAATCACGTTGAGTTATAAATTATTGCTTTCGGAAATTTCGACAAAATATTATTTAAAACTAATTTTTTTTACGTAGCTAACCATAATCCAACTGAAGATTGAAAACGATTTTGTATTAATTTTGTAAATAATAATGTTAATGTTAAATGGAGTCCGAAATATTCTGTACATGAAAAATTTTGATACCTTTCTTCGAAGTAGAGTTCTTCAAATATTTCTTTGGAAAATACTTGTAGAAAAGCATGAAGGAATTGAATGTTTTAGAGTTTTTCGGAAAAGGCACATAGAAATTTTTTACTTACAAAAAAACTATAGTTCTATAGGGATTATCTCAATGAAAAGCAAATGTAGCAAATAATGCACCTGGTGTGAAGAGTAAAATCAAAGTTATGTTAAGCTGATGAAACTTCTGAATCAGGAATAAAAAAATATTTTGAAACAAAAGACTTGGAACTGCCTATGTGTGTATAGTGCAGTGACAAACTCAATTTGACTATTTTGAAAATTGTAAGGTGTTTGTTTTGGGAAAAACGAACATGGTCAATTTTCGATAATTGGGAATCCGAGAAACCCTAACATTATTTTAAATATTTACCTTCAAGTAGGTGCTATATATCTTCATGATTTATTTAAATGCGGTGTAAAGAGTAAATGGTGTTCGGTTTTCAATGACATTTTATACGTTATAAACGTGGGAACTAGAAAATTGATAGAAAATACAACATAATTTAGCGTAGAATTTATAAAGTTCGGTTAAGTATTGGGTTGGATATTGTCCTGTTCGAAGCGGTCATGCAATTTGATAGCTCATAAAATTGCACTTTCGCAAAGGTAAATTGCTTTACCTGTTTATTTCTACTTGTATGTTCCCTTGGAATTGCATATTTCAACATACGCAATCTCGTAATTTAAAGTCCTTCGGACATATACATGCGAATAATTCACTTCCAACTCAAAGAAACAGAACAAATTGTCAAAACAAAGCAAATCAAATCTCGTACAGATGCGAGAGGTGGAGGCGGTGGTATATACGTACATACATACATACATACTTTGTTCGGCCACTAACTTCATAAAAAGAAAGAACTGAACTGAATTGCATTTGTGATGATGGCCACAATTTATTCATTTACGCGAATAACCTTTTAAAAGGGACATCATAAAAGCTTAATATCCCGGTATGTTTTTAATGATATGACATGCTTATAATTTTTAAATTAACCATGCTTAAATATGTCAGAAGTGAGTTTGCCCAAGGTAAAATGTTTTGTATAAAGGGTTGACGTTTAACCGTATTCTTTATTACATCACTTAGATAAAATCCAATTAACCGGCCGGCGTGCAAAGGATATTATAAAATTTAATTATAAAAGTAACCATTGTAAAAGGTAAAAGTATAAAAACGAGAAGCGTATTATACGAGCTCAAAGAGCCTAAGAATTTTTTAGAAAAACGCAATTTCCGAAATTAACCAACTGTCTCCTGTATATGTGCACGTCAAAAAAATAAAAATTCCCGAAAAAACACACATCAAATAACGTCGCGCTTTTATGTTAATTTTCGGCGAGCGGAATTACCTTCGATTAAATATTATTCTCGGTAACATATGTCAAAGCCGACAGAAAAAATTAACAACGCCAGATAAATTATTTAATTTAATTTGTCATATAAAAGGACAGGTGTGAAGCAAAGCTGGCTTTTGAAATATTACCTTCGGCGTGAATAAATATATCTGTATTATAAAATCGTCCAGCGTTTATTTTACTACTATTTCGGAGATTTATTTAAGTGTCGTGCTTTTATATGTAGATCGTTTGTGTGATGCAGTCGGGTTAATTTAGGTTTAAAGGCCTTAAGGGGTTAACTATTTAGACAAATATTGCGTTGTTGTATAAAAACATTTTTTTGTAAAATAGGAAATTAAATACTTAGGCAAGATATTTCAGTCTAAGTTTAAGATAAAGTTTAACTTACGTCGGTTTGAGCTGGAGCTTATTCTAATTTAAGCCTATTTAAACTAAGCTCTTAGAATTACTTTTTGATTGTTCTTATATCGTAATCATTTTGTTTAAATCGTAGTAACTCATTGCAGATTTAAGCTAAAGCTTAAGATGGCTTAAATTGGGGCTTAAGTATAGCAATGCCTACCTTAAGTCTCACGTTCAAACTAGGTAAGTTAAGTATCAGCCTAAGCTTTGTTCTAAAAGCTTAATTTAAGGCGGTTTAAATCAGAAATTAAGTCCCAATTTAAGCTTATTCAAGCTGAGCTTCAACTAACACTGTCCTTAGAATTAAATACCTTTTGAAAGATTAATTTTTTAAAATCGTATTTAGGGTTGTCAACTCATTGCAGATTTAAGATAAAGCTTAACTTCAGGCGGCCTAAATTATGGCTTAAGTATAGAGATGCTTAGCTTAAGTCACAATTTTAAACTGGTTAAGTTAAGCATCAACCCTAAACTTGTTCTAAAAGCTTAACTTAGGACGGTTGAAATCAGCAGATCTGAAATTCCTACTCTTAGAATTCCTCTGTGAAAGTATAAATATCGCAATGAAATTTTTTCTAAACATCGTTAGGGCAACTCAGTGCAGATTAAAGCTAAAGCTTAACTTAAGGCGGCTTAAATTAGGGCTTACGTATAGCGGTGCTTAGCTTAAGCCTTAATGTCAAGCTAATTAAGTTAAGCTTCGTCCAAAACTTGTAGACCAATAGGTACCAATATTATGAAATAAATTGAAAATTCGCAATTCACGATAGGTACAAACTTCTACAAGAAAAACGCAGTTTATAATGCAGAATTCTTTGGGATTTATTTGGCAGTACAATGGTTTTCTGCAGAAAAATTGATTCGATTAGCAAAGTACAGCTTGTGTATATTTAACATAATAAGCGAAATATTTTTTAAGCTGGCCTTTGAAGTATTATGTTCGGCGTGAGTAAATATACCTGTATTATAAAATCATCAAGCGTTTGTTTTACTGTAATTTTGAACATTTGTTTAGATGCCTTATTTTTGTATGTAGATCGTTCATATAACGCAGTCAATTTAATTTAGGTTTAAAGTGTTTAAGGCATTAACTATTTAGCGAACTATTGTCCTCCTGTGTAGAGGCAATTTTTTGTAGTACTCTCTTAGCAGTAATTATTTTTATTGTATTACAAATTCAATTCGATAATATAGTAAGTTTAAGATAAAACGTAACTTAAGGCGGCTTAAACTTAGATTTAAGTCCTAATTTATGCCTGTTCAAGCTAAGCTTCAACTTAAACCTGTTCTGAAATACCTGCGCTTAGAATTACTTTTTGAAAGTATACCTTAAATATCGCAATAATTTTTTTAAGCAAAGTTAGGATAGTTAACTCATTACAGATTTAAGCTAAACCTTAACTTCAGACGGCTCAAATTAGAGCGTAAGTATAACAATGCTTAGCTTAAACCTCAATTTCAGACTAGTTAAGCTTCAACCTAAACTGTGCTAAAAATCAGTTCTTAATAAAATACGTTACAAATTCGCAACTAATTATTTAGTGAAATATTGCCTTCCTGTGTATTTAGAAGCAATTTTTTGTAACACTCTCTTAATAAGTATTTTTAGCATAATAGAAAGTCAGTTATTTAAAGTATTGCTTCAGTTCGGTATGTTACTACAAGTTTGATGAAGCTTAGCCGACTTAAACTTGGGCTTAAGTCCTAATTTAAGCCTGTTTAAGCTAAGCTTTAACTTGTTTTGTATAAAAATCACATTCAAAACCAAATTGTGTTTTTCAGATCATTACTTAGGGTTGGTGTATCAATGCAGACTTAGGCTAACTCTTAATTTAAACAATACTTGATTTAAGCTCTAATTTAGAGCAACTTAAACTAAGTTTCAGCTTAAACATGTACTAGAATCGAATAAACTGAAGAACCGAATCAAGCTCATTTGAACCATCACTAACAAACTGTTTTTTGCAATTATTGCTTAACAAAAAAAAAATGCATTTATGAACAAAATTTTTTTTAGTATTTATTTCGTAGTACAATGATTTTCTGCAGAAAAATTGACTTGAATGGAAAAGCGAGATATCTCTTGGAATATTTTTTGTATTCCTTGCGAAATAACTTAGCTTTAATTACCAAATGCTAAAAATAGTTTACGGATGGAAATTCTGTTGTTTAATTTTATTTCTAATTTTAACTCATTGGAAAATTGCGATGCATTCACTGTCTTTTTAAAGCACAGTAAACCACGTAAGGGAAACATTTTTATTGATGTAATAAGACTTTCTTGTTTAAATCTGTCAGTAAAATCATTTTGAATTACTTTTAGGGTTATGATTCTGAACTATACCAGAGTTTCCAACTGTAACTTTGATACAATTTTGATATTATATGATATAATTAAAGTGTGAAGTAATTTTAAGAAACCATATTAGAGTCCTTTGCATAACAATGTTCAATATTCCAATGATGCTAGTCTGGTAGTGCTAAATAACCAAGAGTCGACGCTTGTTGATATTCCTGACACCTGTAAGCCTAAAACTTGTTCAATAAATAAACAAAAAGATAACAACAGGCTGTTCAGTTTCTACATAAATTTAATACCAAAATAATATATTAAAGCCTACTGTGGTCTAAATAAAATGGTATATTACAGGACGCTTATTAACTTAATTTCACTTTAAATTTATTCATTTTTCTATTATTGTTTGATATTTTTCGGCTTTTAATTGGTATTTGTTTTATTCAACTAAAGAGATTATCTTACAATTTTCTCCGGTACTCTGTGACGAGTTTTTTGGCATATCTAATTATTTCTGAACAACTATTTAGAGATTTTAATAGAAAAGGAATAAATAATCACACACATACTTGATCGGCATTTTTTTTAATGTTGAAGATCCCAACAGAATGATTTATTTCGGATATTGCAGCAACGTTAAACATAGGTATTTATTGTCTTTTATGATCAGCTGACTCTTTATTTTCTCTTGAAAAGAATCGGTTTTGCCATATTACTTAGGTTTTTTCTGTTCAGTTGCGTTAAAGTATATTTTTTGATACATTACTCAACTGCTTTGGGTTCAGATTTTAAATTCCTTGTAAGTATACTTTCGAAATAAATACAAACAATAAAAAAATAAAGAAACAAAAGTTAGTTCTTTAAGAAAAAGTAGATTATTAGAAAAGTTTCGCAGACGTACCTTTTCGTGAAAGCAAGCCTAAAGCACTTACTGAAATGTTATAACAAAGTGATTTCAAAATAAACTGTTCTAAAAATGTTAAGTATAGTTTACTCTGTTTATTTAAAATGTAAATTTGTATTTCGTCTTTGACGGGTTTTAAAAATAAAAATTAGTATGTATTATTAACTGCTAAGTTTCTTTCTGGATAGTTTCAAGGATGTGAAGGGAGAACTTACATGAATTTTAGTAATTATTATTATATGTTACTTATGTTTAATTAAAAAGAAAACTTTCTTGTTGTTTCGTTATTTATTCCAAGTTTTTCCGGTCTAATTCAATCAATTATTTACTTCTTGGTGTTTTTTTATTTTTAAAATAATAATTAATTAAGGCATTCGACCTTTGAATATAAAATTACAGGAAGGAGGCTGCACAAAACATACGTGAGACCAAGATGGGTGATGCATATGGCGGCTAAATATTTCCGGTACGTCAGTGGCGTACCTTTTAGAATTGATACGGGATACGTAAACCTTTGAATATAAAATATTCAAGTACGTAAACTGACAAAAAAATGTTGTAAAGGTATGAATGAACAAAAATTAGAAGCTGCAAGAAATAATAGTATATTATAGACCAAGGTAGAGAAGACATTTTTCTCAGCCGAGCAGTATTATTTCCCGACATGCGAAGCATGGAGGGAAATAAGTTGTGAGGCTGAGAAAAGTCTTCTCTACCGTGGTTTATATACTATTTTTTTCACTACTAGCACCTTTAATCCTTTTAATTAGTCATTTTTACATAAATAAAAAATAAAATGACAGATCCGTATATTTATTTCTAAATATCCACAAAAATCAAATAGCCTTGCTTGAAAACAAGGGGAGAGGTTAATTTCAATTGACATTTGGGTAAAACATATTTAAAATAGGCACCTGAATGCATAGCAATTGTTTTTATTATTAACCAGTAGTCAATAATAAAAAATTATTGACCACTAGGAGAGAAAATCATCTTCTGGGCTCGAAAATAAGGTCAATAATGACATCTTCTAATACTAGTAGTGAAAAAAATATTATAATACTACGGTTAAAACAGTTCTTTAAATATATATTTTGCAAAGTTCTAATCTATATAAAATATGTATGTGACGCCTATGATATTCACTCTCTTGACATTAACATTGAAATTATAACCTCGAATTGACCACAAATGAGTCATGCGTGGGTGCTCAAAATGGAACTTTTTATGTAGCTACTAGAGCGCTACACTCCTTCGACTACAACACGGACGGTCTCAGAGTCAAATCTGACTCGGATGCTCGCCTACTTAATCACTGAATTGAAATTAAGCTGAATTAAAGCTTTTTTTAATTTTATTGTTTCTTTATGAAATCCCTTTGCAATTTTTCATAATTTGTATTGTTAGAATTTAAACTTAAATTTTAACGAATACTAGATAGCCTTAATTTTTATAATGATTTGGTAGATCCAAAAAGGTGTTCAAAAGCACAAGCATCTTCTACACCTTTTCTTTTCAATCCGAATTTTTTTGGTAAAAATTTTAAAGACAAAATTCTTGGCCTTTTAGTACCGCGACCTTATCAAATTCATGATGTAAGTTGTAGAAAAAGCTGAACTGCCAAACAAAAGTAGTATAAAATACTATCATAAAAATTTTACGTAACTAGAGTATCAGTTTGCTTAAATAATTAAATGTGTCGATTAATAAATGAAACTATTAAAACCACTTAGAAAAGTTAGAAAGTTGTTGCTTTCTAATAATTCTAATAATGGCAAAAGTATTTCCTTAATCGTTTCCAATTCTTAAACTTAATTCAGTGTAAACTTACAAGTTTTCTAGGGTTATATGTTATTATATGTAATGCTTCAAGAATTTAGTCAAAGTTGCAAAGTAATTTCATAGTGTAGAATTAATATATTAATTATATACGGGGGTATAAAAAAAAGGACCAAGTAAAAATAAAAAAAGACACGTTAGGTGTATACAACAATTTGTATCTTGATTCATCCGAGGGTTATGACGTCACAAACTTTACGCACGCCAAATTAACAATCATAGCGGGTTAAAAACGGCATTTAATTAAGTTGGGATTAGGCACGATGTTACAACTTACACCACGTTGCATGCTTTAGTATGGCTTTAATTAATTAATTAAATGTTTATGCTACATCCATGCTTCAGTAAATGTAATTTTAAGGTTGGTAACGGTTTTTAGTGTTTTCTTTTTGAATATTTAACTGCCGCCTCTTTTTTGTAATTTCGTAATTTCGTTGTCGTGATTGTTCCGAACGTTGCCAGTTTCCTTTTTGTTGTTTTAATATTCTAATCCCAATGGATATAAATACTTTTTAATGATGTATTAAATGAGTTTTTGTTTGAATTATGAGGTAATTTTTATGGTTAAAAAAAAACTTAGATTGATGTCTTATTTATTTTGAATTTAGCCGTTATTGCGTTCTTGAAACCGTAAAAACTTGTTTAAAGAACAAAATCTCTAAATTTTTTAATGTTAATAGCTTTAAGATTGTTTAATTTAAATATGTTAAATTAAATAAACTTATAATTATTAACATATCATGATGAGCGGTACTAACTATTCTAAGCATGTTGAACGAAATAAACTTAATTTTCTGGGTTTCGGATTCTTTTGGTTGAATATTTTCATAGTTGAATGCTTTCAAAGGCCCTAATTTCGTTGTTGACAACAAAACAATCAAAATATATTAAAAATAACCTTTGTGGGCATTGTCGAACATATGTAGAAGAGAATACTTTGGAAATATTTGTCAGTGGTTTCAGTAGCCAGTGGCGTATCATTGAGCTTTCTAAGCAGTCAGTTTTTATCTTTTAAATGATAAAAATTTGGTTTTAAGATAAAAACAAAATAAACTGTTATTAATACAACATTTAAGATTCAGTAAATGCAAAATTTGAAAAAAGTGGTTTTAATTTTCCTTTTAACGTTATTTGGGTTCTGGTTGTTAAATGTTGCATTTATTAAAGCATCTGAATTATAAGCACAGCATTTCGAATTTGAAATTGCTATAATTGTAGTCCAACGTTTACTTTTTAAAATTCCACAATGGATGTTTTCAACTTCAAATGGAAGATATTGGACGTTAAAATGAATAATTATTAAATTTTATGAATTTATAAACCCAGAGGTTTGGAATTTATCCTTATTACTTTATTAATTGCGAAATTTGAAAGTGTCAGCTTCAGTTTCCGCTCTTCCAGAATTCTTTATTTAAAGTACCAAATTTTAAAATTTAATTTTAGAAAGTAGTCTTGGATCTATCTTCCTTTAATTTACTTCGGTCCTAATTCTTTAAGGTTCCAATTACCAAATTAAAAATAAAAGCTTCTGGAATAAAATAACAAAATTTATAATTTGAAGTTGTAATTGTTGACGTAAGTTAATTTCAAACTCAAATTGCAATTACATTCAAAAATTATGAAATTGAGATTTTTAATAAATTTGCAATACATTTTTTATGATTTATAATTGCAACAACCATTTGAATGTTAAGCCTTTCACTTCTAAAATTATATCATTAAGTGTGAAATTTGAAAATTGAGCCTCAAGTTCGACAACATACAAGATATGGTTAAATTTGTTAAAATAAGGCGGAAAGAATGGGAAGCACACGTTGAAAGAATGACAAATGAACGAATACCGTAGATAGCAAAAATACAGAAACCAATAGGCAAAAGACAACCTGGGAGACCACCTAAACGATGGAAAGACAGCTGGAAATCATCATCAGTTGAAACCCCACCAAGAAGGAATTGATGTCAACGGAAAACAGGCTAGGCCTACATAAAGAAGAAGAGAAAGAAAAAGTTCGACTTTGAAATATAAAATTGTAAAGTTTAATTTTAGAAAGTGATTTTAAATTTCGTTTCAATATTATTTTCAGATCAATTCGAAATATGAAGCTTCTAATTTAATTATATAAATTTTGAATTCAAAATCGTGATTGTTTCGACGTTTCTTTTTCTTGCAACTGAAGTTGTGGAAATTCGAAGTAGACGTTTTGAGTTTCAAATTCAGAAGATATCACAGATTAAATTTAGAAATTTTGATTATAGGAAATGGAAAATGGAAATTTATAAGTTTAGATTCATAATTTTAGAAAGTAATAACTCGGGTTTTTGAAAAGCTCTCGTTTAAAATTAACTATTCTATAGTTGTAGGAGACTAAGCACTTAAGCAGGGTTGGAAAAAATTATGACTTTTTTAAAATAAAGAATTACTGATACTTAAAAAAATCAAATAAATTTGGTTTTAATAAGTTACTAAAAAGAATCATAATAAATTGTTGTTAATACGGTCTTTATGATTCAGTACCTATCATAGAAAGCTGAGCAGGGCTGGAAAAGGCACGATTTTTTTTAAATCAAAAATTACTGGTATATAGGAAATCTCAAATTTGGTTTTAATATTACAAAGAATTAAAATAAATTGTTGTTAATACGGCCTTTAAGATTCAGTATCGTAGAAAGCTGAGGAGGGTTGGAAAAAGCAGGATTATTTTAAATCAAAAATAACCGATAAGTATTTAGAAAACTAAGCAAGATTGGAAAGAATCATAACTTTTTAATATGAAAATCACTGATATTTAAAATATCAAATAAATTTGTTTTTAATATAAAAGAAATAATAATAAATTGTTGTTAATACGGCCCTTAAGACTCAGTGTTGTAGAAAGCTGAGGAGGACAGGAAAAAATCATGATTTTTTAAATCAAAAATCACTGATATTTAAAAAATCAAATAAATCACATCTTTTTTGATTTTATTTTGCCAGTTTTCCTAATAACTGTGTTGTTTAATTTAATTTATTAAAATATTATCTCATTTTTCTATATTCATTACATATGTAATAAAATAACTGTTGATGTGAATATTTTTTACATTTTAAATAAAAACTTGGGCCCCGAGTTGCGGTAGTTAGGTACCCCCATTCCTGCATGATCAGGAGATGTTTCTGAATTTGTTTTTATACACTTCAGGGGGAGACATTTTATACTGCAAGTTTATATGAAAAAATATCCTTAATTTTGTCCCAGGAATCACCTCCTGCTTTTCTCTGCTTACTGATCAAACACCCTGTATACCTCAATCCTACTTGTGTAGTTCAATTTCTTTGTAAGATTTAACACTACGAATAATATCAATGAATAATAGATTTTTCTAGTTCCTTTTTATTCCATAAAGATGGACGTCATTGTGTCGAATAATATTTTTTCCAAAATTTGATGTTATAAAATATTTTTCGAAAATTCTACTAAGGTGATCATTGCCAAAGCAATTACTACCTTTTTTCCTATTTAACTTATGTAGTTCAGGGTTAAAACAGTGTTGTGAGTTATTATTCTTAAAATGTGAATTATTCCTAGGTAACTTTTGGTGGATGAAATACTCATCTACAAAATTTTTCACCTGCAATTTAATTCTGAAACGAAGAAGTTTGGTTATACCTAGATATGGATTTATTCCTAAGTTTTCGTAAACTTAGTCAAGATTTTTCTAAGATAGATTTAATAACCTAAAATTATTTTAAGGATTTGATTTCATTTTTCATTTATAGATTCCTTTGAATTTGGTTATTTCTTATTTCTCACTTTAATGATTTTTTGCTTTCTTAAATTTTAGTAAGATTAAATGAGCGCATTATTTTTTGGATTTTATCTAAAAATAATTTTTACGAATTTAGTTAATTTCCATTGAAATCCAATCCAATATCACAATTATTCTGCCTTGGGAATTACCTAAAAATACTATTTCGGGATTAAAGAATAGTTTTATTAATGTGGTATTCAAAAATCTGTATCTATTTGAAAGTTTTGAATTGAAGATATGTCGGTTTGGTTATTTATTTATCTTTTGTATGTTCTAAACGCATCAAATTAGTAATTACTTTCGATAAATATTGGTATCTTTTCTGATTTGGTTATTCGTATTTTTCATAAACTTCAGTCCTTTATTTTCTCATGTTTTAAGTAAAGCTTTAATCCTGTTTTTAGTTTTGTGACATTAATATTTTTTGACGATTTTTATTAATTGGTGTGAACCCTGTATAATTTTTACCGTAATATGATCGGTCTGTTCACATTGCAAATGTAAACAGAGTAAATATTTAACTAGGATATGCCGCCACAAATGCCACGGTTGAAGTTGTACTCGTAAAACAGAAACCGTAGGGTTGCATTTTACAACTTATTTATGGGAGTCGTACGGATTGCCATAATGCTGTCAATAATTATGTTAATTAAACGGATTATTTTAATTTGATATGTATTTTGTGTGGTTTCTCGTTGAACACCTGTGGTGCTCGGGTGTCGTGATTGACAGGTAATATAAGTGTGACACATTCTTAGTTTGTGATTGTAGATTTGTGCATATCAATTAGCCCACACAATTTATAGTTCCTCCCTCGTCGCCATATTAATGACGTAACTTATGCACGTCCAATGTCTCCCTTGATCGTAGGAGTAATACTATTTATTAACGATTTATTGAACATACATTGATCGACCGCTATACCGATACCAATAACCATTAACTGTAATCATTGTTTACGAGACTTAATATTGATTAAAGTATAATGCAACTTACGCTTTACTGGAATTTAATTTAGTGGAACCTACTATGTATGTAAATTTTATTCTTAAATTTTAATTTACTTTGTGCTTTAGTTATTAGTTTTATTTCGCGATTTGCGTCTACAACAATCGATCTTGATAACTTTTAAATGCCCTCGGTTTACAAACAATCCTTGCCCGTACAAGATTGCTATTTAATTGTTTTGTTGAAATACACGCCAGTTTTACCTTTTCGCCTGCGACGAAGTTTAACGCCCGATTATTCGAATTAAAGATTTCATTTATTAAACAAAGAATATTTCATACGGCTCTCGCTGTTAAGCAAACCACGATTAAGAAATAATAAATCCAAAATTCCATTAACTTTATCACTAAACATTAAATCGAGTTTTTGTTGTAGAAAATTACAAAACAGGAAACTTTACATTTAATATTTAATGCCTGATCGTTATTAATTGGTCAAAAAGTAAGCCATATTAATTTAATTAAAAAGTTTAAAACAACTTACGAATTAGAGCCAAGCCAATATACCGAATAATTTAAATAATTATCCAGTAAAATAATTTTTAAACAATTTACCTGTGTAACGTAATCGCGGTTTAACATATAAAGTTTGATTTATTTTTGCTTGAAGCTGTCCGTCAGAATGTGCATTATTTTGTCAACAACGTTGGGCGATAATTGACAGGTTCGGTGTGAAAACGATCCCCCGGCTATGTAAACTAACCGTTTAAAACATGCACCAACTACATCGAGCGTTGGTTGCATCAACAGTTTTATCTAAATTTATTTTGGATTTGTGCTAATCACATCGGAATACATACATTTCCGAATTAACTGCGCTCTTATTTGTTTTGAATTAATTACTTTTGGAACTTTATTTGAGTAGTCTTATTACGTGCTTCCTCTTAAGACCTGATTTTTGTCTTAGGCTTAAAAGGGACCATCGAGTGATGTCTTAAAATCTGGGTTTAGGTGCAATTACATATTGCGCATGATTGCTTTCGCTTATCTTTAAGGAAGTGCTTATTAACATGGAATCACTCATAGGTTGGATTAAAATCAAGCTTCCTTCTTTTACAGGTAATATTATTAAAAGAGGCTGATTCTTGTATGTCAAGGTGCTTGTTAGTAATTTCTTAAATTACAAATTCTAGAAAAGAAAAAAGTTTCTTATATTTTAAGGTACAAACGGTTTCAGTTAGTTAAAAATATTAATGATAATAATGGCTAATAATTTTATGTTTGACTGTGGTGATGGATCCAACCACAATATTCGATTTTAAACATTAACTTATTAATAAGTTAGTCAACGAAAAACAGCATCAATCTTGTTTCACCTTAAATAATTGTTCTTAAAATGTGTTGTTTACTAAACATCCTTAAAATTTTAATTGAAAACTCCAATTGATCTGACCTGTCTTTGAGGGCTTTATTTCCAACATTTGGCTTTTGTCCCAAAAACAGGACCGCACTTGTTTAATTAATGTCTAAACTGCTAAAATTTCAAATAAGAAACGATTGTTCATGTAGTCGACCTTAATGTTTTTGTGATTCTTTGATTTAATTTCAAATATTTGTAGTTTTGGAAATCTTATTCATAAAGGCACAAGGAATAGAAGAAGAAGGAAATCTTAAAATTCCCAACTTTTAACACTTCTTACCTTTCACACCTCCGCCATATTCCTGCAGTAAAATTAAGCTGCAAGTGAATTAATGAGTTAAGTTTGTTGCTTTGTTATGACTATAAATGTATGTCTTGATGCAGGTTTAAAAATGCTGAAATGTCGATTTTCGCGGAGCTATTTTTTAGAGACCTGTTAACATCAAATTACTTGAATTATTTTTAATTTGATGCAAGCGCTAGAAATTAAGCAAAAGAGCTTTTTAAAAAATAGCTGATTTGCAGTAATTCTGTAGGTGATTTTAAAGTGTTTGCAGTGTTTATGTTAGGAAAATCTTGAATCTCAATTAAAAATCTACTTTTATGTTTTTGTTTTTGGCCGATTTCGTGGGTCTAATTGATATTAAAACATTGTTAGCAAACCAATCTTCTACCCATACAATCTTCAACATATTTAAACGGATGCAAAGATTTTCTTTTAAAATTAACAAATTTTCGGACCTTTAAACTTTTATTGCTTATATTTGTTTGAATCTTTCGACGACAGTCGATCGTGAACTTTTGAAAAATGTTTAGAATTTAAATATTTTGTTTTATAAAACATTACTTGTTGTTACTGTAAGCAAAACGATTAGTTTTTAAATTAGTTTATGTATGTATGTATAATTAGGCTTTACTGACTCGCCCTATTTATTGGCCTCGCTCGCTTCGCTCACTCTGCCATAAACTATAAAGACCTACATTATGTACTTATTACATAAATAGCTATTATATACCATTTAACGCGTATGAGGTTTTACCAAACACTGTAGAAAGGCAAAAATAATCGAAATAGGCAAAAACCCTATTTCAGAACAAAATGGGACATACATATAAGGTTTTGCCTGCCAAGGGACGATTGTTATATATCACATCATCCTCGTATGCAACCATTTGCCCTGCTTTTATTTTACGGTTCCTTTGGTTATTTTTCTTGTTATATACTCCAGTGTCATGTTAAAGATCATTGCAGACAGCAAGCCTCCTTGTTTTACACCTTTATCCGTTGAAAATTGCTCCGTTTCAACCTTTTGTGTTTTAACACTCACTACTATTGCTGGTGTTTGGTGTATCTTCTAAGCTTGGTCGGGACTCCTAATTTTTTCAAGGTCTACTTAGTTAGCCTTTCTTTATTAATTTAATCGAAGGCTTGTTGGAAGTCTATCAACAATAATTCAATATTCATTTTACACTCATACTCCTTCTCTATTATGTGCTTAGTCACATGAATTGCATCCGTTTTCGATTTGCCTGTAGTGAAGCCATACTGGTACTTTCCTAGTAAACAGCCTGTCTTTTCTCTTAGTCCTTTTGTACTTGTATTATTGTTTATAAAATCTTGTATGATGTATTTATTAAAGTTATTCCTCTATAATTTGGTCTCTCTTCTTATGTGTAGCTATTATCTGTCCTTCCTCCCATTCTTTTGGCATTTTCTGCCCTCTCCAGATCTTGATAACTAATTGACATATGCTTTCTTTTAGTTTTTCTCCACCATACTTTATTAGCTCCGTATTTATCCTATCTTTTCCTGGAGCTTTTTCATTTCGACTGTTCCGTGTAGGTTCCTCGATTTCCACCTCATCAGCATCTTCAACTTTCAGTTCTTTCGAATTTTTTTCTTTGTCATACTATATTATACTGTTGTTCTTCCTCTATTATTTTGCCTTCCTTATTTTTAATTTTGTTCCTTGACTTTATGATAGAATCTTTTTATATTGCCATTTGTACTATTCTCAATTTCCTTTAATTCGTCGTTCATCCATTCTCTTTTACTTTTTATAGTTATTTTCTTGCATTTCTTTTTTTGTTTTCATATTGTAACATAGTGGTTGTCACCAGAAGTATTGTTAAGAGTTAGTAAAAATAAGTTACTTAAACTTAGTAGAATTACTGAAAAGTACCAACGTGGTAGCTATGCCACGCGGGGGTTTGCTGCGGGAGGTTTTATATAAAAATTCTGATTCAAGTAACGTAACATACAATGTGTCCACTCCACGGATAGGTGATACAAGAGGAAAAACTTTTTTATTATTGATTTCTCAGAAAATTTTATTCTTGATAATAATTTTTGCTGTATATAATACTCTTAGTTCTCATGTTACTTTTCCATCAGGTAATCATTTAAATTCGCAATTTTCCTCAGTTTTGAACTTCTAAAATTTTTATAATCAGATCAAGCAGACACTACAACAACTTTTGTATAATTTTGATATTTGTGTTTCCTTTATTCTTGAAACTTTTAATATAAAATAAGGTTTTCGAAATAACATATCTTAATTTTGTATTTTTGAAGCGTCTACGAGCACAACAAAAGCCTTAAACTAACAAAAATCAATTCTGTCTGAACAACTTTAAATTTTGCATACAGGCGTAATTTTGTGTTCTGAACAACTTTACTCTAATACAATTTTGCGATATTTGTTAAAATACTAAGACTTTACCTAAACCTCACCTTCGTTTTAACAGTGCTAACACAGATGTCTTGATTTAAAAAAATCGAAAGTCTGCTTAAAATGAATTTAAGAACACATTGTATATTGTCCAACTTTGATTAAGTTTAACAAAATATTATTCAAAACAAGTTCCAAGTACGTACAAACATCAAAGGTAATAAAATGAAACAAAGGGTTAAATCAGAACTATTAGTACATAAGTCTTACCATGTATTGAATTAAATTTAATTAGCTATAGAAAAATAATCTTACATCAAAATCGTAGGGAACGTCGCTAATACGAAGGCCCTGACTTCTTAAGGACATGGTTATTCGACGACCACACCAACTATAAAGAGCTCTGCTGAGCAATTCCTTATATAAGAAGTCAACTCCCACGCACGCGTATCTTCGAACAAAGGCATGCACTTTCCGTGCTGATGCTATGTGCATTTCAGGTTAAAGGCGGTCATTCACGTGCCTTTATTCATATCAGTGTAGTGACCCTAGATAACACGTCATATCATCGCTTCATTACAATAATCCTCTCTGTGTTCCTGTTTCTTTGTTTTTATGCATTTTAATCTTGCTTTTATTTTGTCTTCATTCGCAGTTTTACATGCATCATTATACCATTCGTTTATTTGCATCTTTTCCAATTTCTTCTTCTGCCGCCCGATTTATTGTATTTTTTATCATATTCCACTTTTGTTCTATATCATGATCCTGGCTGCTGTTATTTGCTAATAGATTTTCTATTTTCTCTATATTCTGCTCTCTTGTTTTCCCATCACTTAATTTCTTAATATTTCACTTTTGCTCAATGATTCTTTGGACTTTTAGTCTCACCTTGTCCACTACCATGAAATGCTCAGAATCTGCACATGCTCCATGCTCCACTTCTCTTCTCTTCATTACTAACATATGATCATGATCTATTTGTGATTCCGTTCTTTGTTCAGGCGACACCCACGTCACTTAATGTTTCTTGGGGGGTTGTATATAGTACCACTTAGTATCATGTTGGTTGATGTCGCCAAATTGCATAATCCATTGTCATTTGTGCGCCCGTGAATTGTGTATTTCCCGGCTACGTATTTAAGCCACTCTTCTTTGCCTGTTTGGGCGTTAAAGTCCCCAATTACTATTCCCATATCTTAGAATCATTATTTTTCTTATTGTTTGGCAGTTTCCGTAGGCCTTTAACATTGCTAAATTACTCGGCTTTGCTTCTACTCTTATATCTTTTTCTTGCTCTATTTATTCGAAGGTCAGGTGGAAGCAATATCAATCATATATCTTTGTAATTCAATTTTTATATGATCCATTTTTTCTATTTCCAATAACGTCCTTATGTTCCGCATGTCTATTTTTATTATATGTTTTTTCTTCTTTTCTTTCTTACCTTTTCTTTTTTTTTCAAAAATATATTGTGTTATTATTTACTTTATTCTCCTTACTCATTTCCTTGCTCGTAGCTTGGGTAACTAATCGGTTCATACTAAGTGTTAAATTGAAAAATTGAAATACCTAACAATTTTGCTATATGTTCTTTCGGTTAAAGAAATCTTTTTCAAGTAATAAATTTTTACAAACCTCCGAATAAGTCGTGGTTATTTCCAAGAATTTTAGTAAATAATTCCAAAATCACTTTCAACTTTGCAGTTTTAATTAGTGCCTTTTTTACTTTTGTTTATGGCAATTATTCTTTTTCGTTTTAAATAAGCGTTTTGAAATGAAACTTTAGTTAAAACGTTCTTTTTCCTATGGTTGTTTTCAATGTTGCAATTACAGTAATTTCCCCGAAAGCATTTTTCTACCGTTCTTAAATCCATTGTAATAATTATTAATAATTTCAACATCAAATTATAAAACCAGAAATATAATATAACATTGCTATTCCTGACGTTTTATGGAAAATAACAATGTAAAGACCTGTGAATTACTGTTATTTATATAAAATACCCAACCGCTATTTATGATGAATATGAATAAAGTTTCCTGGTAATTCGTATTATTAGAGAAAATTGTTTTCTTTGATGTCTCCATCTAGTGCAGTAACCAACAATTCTCACGACTTTCATATTTATGGAAAATATATAAGTCGTTCGTTTAAAAAATATTTGTCAATTTTTGTGGTAAAAGTGCAGTTTGGGCAACATTAGGAATGAAGTGCAAAGGTGTTTTCTTATGCTGTGACGAAAGAATAACTTCAAAAATCCTTTGCATCGTACAGATTTGCAGTTTCGTTCTAGGTTTTTAAAGGATTTAGTATCCAAACCCAAATAGTCAGAAAGTATTATTGTTTTAACCACAATTCAGATTTTTTGTTTAACAGTTAATGTGAATTAAATTTGGCATATATTTTAGCTTTTGGAAACAATTAAAAAGTCTAATTTAAATTGTTTTCCAAATTAGAGGAAATTGCTGCTAGAAAAATTTGCAAAATCTGGTGTAAAATGCATCACAGGAAGGCCTCGGTGCTTTGGCTTCTTCAAATTAATGGAAAAGTTATTAAGGCTTTTATCAAAATACAAAAGTTTTAGAACTGCCATTTTTAATGAGTGCATAATAGAAGGAAGTTGTGAATAGGAAAAATAAAATCCGGTTGGTTGTAACGAACGAGTATTTCTTGAATATTAGGTGTAAATGTAAAGTTATTAATATTTGATTGAGTTTTTATGCGCACGTAATCTATGTTGTTCGTTGATGCGACTGTAATGGAGTTTACAAACGGTTTATGAACATGTTCGTTTAGTGCTTTCACACTTCGCTACTCATGTGTGGACGACATTTCATATAGTAAAACATGTAAATATGTAAATCAAGTTACTTTAACATTTGTAGAGTGCTGTAACTTTAAAAGCTATTTTATTACTTTATTACTATTCTAATTTTCAATTTAAATGCCCTTTCTATGTAAATTCCACTCTGGTTTGATATATTTCTGTAAATGTTGTAAAATGTAAAGTGGCTATTGTGTTTTCGAGAAATAAAACCATGTACAATAACAGTTTCGCAAATGTATTTATTACGTGGCATAAATTACTGGCAACTTCTCATTAATTTCCTTGGCGTCTCGAAACGTGCAGTTAAAAGAAACTACTACTTATATTAAGTTTGGTTATAAACAGATAGATATTCCATGCGGAAACGGGGCCTTTATTTCTGATACAACATACATCTCCTTGTAACTACTCGGCAATTTAAAATCATTCGTTTTGTATGTGCGATAGTAGATTACCCAGATTTTTAATTTAAAAAAACCGTACCTGAACGAGGAAATTACATACAACTTCTAATACGATTCTCACTATTAACCAGTTTAAAACACGGAATTCTCATCCATTGGTTGCAAATTATGACCAATTTAATTTACAAGGAAAAAAATAATAAACGCGTAGGCGCCAACTTAATCATTTTAATGCAAAATTTATATCGTTTACTCGGATATAGACTTTTAAAAACTTGTTCGTTTTATGACAACTCGAAGGTAAACATATTATGTGCTTTTAACTCTAATGATTACGTATTTCCGATTAAATTAGCGTTATTTTAATTCTTTATTTAGACATAATTTGCTTTATTAAAATTGCTGCAATATTTCATGTTTTTATTTATATAAGTTATATGTTTTATGAGAGCATGCCATCTAGTTAAATTTACCTTCTGTAATTATTTAAGATTTTTATCGAGAATGGATGTGGATTTTAATTTCACGTCTTAGTTGGTAGCATAAAGCTATGATTCACAAAAGTTATCAAAGTGTGCGTAGATCATTGTACGAAGAACTATGTAACAAAACATACAGTCTTCAAACTGGGGTGCTTTGTAAGAGTAACTTTAAAAATGGATTTTAGTAATTTTCCTATCAAACAAACGAATTCGAAATTCTCCATCTTCCGATTTTCAAGGATTGAGTCCAAGGAAGAAAATTTTCAGGAATGCTATTTTTCAACATAATCCCCTCTCCTATTTATACATGAATCCCAACTTTTTATTTAATTTTAATAGCACTCTGTAATCGTTTCTGCGGGAGTCATTTGAAATACTAATAAATAGCACTTACTATCCCAGAATGTGATGGAAAACTAGCTCATCAGAGTGAATCCTTAAGATATGAAAACAGATAAATCAGTGGTGCAAGATCTGGTGAATACGAGAGGTGTATGAGGGTTTCGTTTCCATTTTCTAAGACAAAATCGGTAACCACCCGGGCTTTGTGGGACGATGCGTTGTTCCAGTGCAAACTGAAATTTCCATCAGATAAATAACGACAAAGCTTATTGATAACGTAAAATATCACTTGTATATTCGTCAGTTATTACATGACCCTTAGCTACAGAATGTCCCAAAATTAAACCTGCTTCATCCTAAAACATGGCATAAAGAACTGTATTGTTTGATGGCGCTTACTTGAATTTTCTTTGTAGGGAAAGTCCGAATGTTTCCACTGTTTTGATTGGTGTTTGGTTTCAGGATTGAATTACGGTAACCAGGTTTCATCGAGACAACCTAGGTATGAAAGCGACTTTGATGGCCTTAACTCTCTATGTTGCCGACCATACTCCCTCGCGGAGTGTAAGTGCCGTTACCTTTCTTTTACCCCATACATTAAACTGATAGCAAAATGTTCAAATCAGATCAAATTTGACGAAGTTCTCAAAAAATTCTAGGCTTGAAATATCAAACTGCCGAAGACTTTTTTACATTCCTCGTCTTTACTTGTATTCCTAAATCCTAAATTTAAAAAAATTATTTTCTGATTATTAATAAGAAAACTAATTAGACAATCGATTGAATTAATTACTACAATTGACAAAATTTGGAGATCGTCATAAATGTAAAGTCACTTTTAAAATTTTGGATTAACTAAGTTTAGGAGTACGAAGAAGAAGGTTTCATAATTTAAAACTCAATCAAAGACTTATCCTTTAAATAAAAATAGACTTAAGAGATATGATCAATACTAGTTGGAAGGGGGGGGGGACAAAGCGAGAAAGAGATTATTATAATACAAATAATAATAATCAGCACTACGAGCCTTGGAGGTTCATGGCTTAAAGTTTGTTGGTTAACTTCTTCCATCTTCCTCTGTTCATTGCCGCGGATTTCCAGCCCTCTACCCCTTGGTTTCTTAAATCCTCTTTAACAGCATCCAACCACTTTTTCTTGGGTCGTCCTCTTTCTGTCTTCCCTCCCTCACCACCTAGCAGAGTTTTTCTTACAAACCTTTTCTCCGACATTCTATACACATGGCTTCCTAGCGATACTGGTAATACTTGGGTGCTCGTATCTAGCTGCTACTTCTTGGATTTTCATCCTTCACCATTCTCCATTGTTATTCTTAATACCTCCGAAGGTTCTCCTTAATATTTTTCTTTCGCATATGTTTAACTTTTGTTCCATGTTTTTGTTCATAATCCAGTTTTCAGATCCGTAAAGAGCTCATACTTTTGTCTTCCTGGAGACGTCCTTAGATTTCAATAATTTGATCATTGATCCTGCTGCTTTACTGCCTTTATTTATTTTTTTGTCTATTTCTACTTCTTCTTCTTCTTCACAATTACTCGTTAAAACGTCCTCTAAATATTCGAACTGCTGAACCTTTTGGAAGTTATATTCCTTATTCTCTATTACGATCCACATATTTTGCTCGCCAACTCTTTGTGCTGTTCCGGTCTCCATGTATTTGGTCTTGTTTTCATTTACACTCAGTCCGTATCTCTTTGCTGTTATTTCCAGCTTCTCAAACACCCTTTTTAGTTCGTTGTTTTGACCTTGCCATAATCACAAGGTCGTCAGTATAGGCTATTATTTGGTGTCTACTATAATAGAGGATGTTAGAAGCTTTTATATTACTTTCCCTTATTATCCATTCCAAAACCAAATTGAAAAGCAGTGTATAGAGGGGTCTCCTTGTCTCAGTCCACTATTTACCATAAATGACTTAGACTGATTGTCAATCTAATGAGGTTTATTAATTTTTCCGGGATCTTCAGTTTTCGTAGTACCAAATACATTTTACTCCTACTTATTGAATCGTATGCTTGTTTATAGTCTATAAATAGCATAGAGTTACGCTAGTCCTCGGTTCGAATCTCCCCAGGTGCAGGATTTTTCCTGCAGTATGGAGATCGGTATCGAGTTCCGGTGACCATTCGTCGTTGGGCACCTAATTAACGATGCTCTCCTCCGAATACAGCCCTACTAGGTAGAGTAGCAAGGTCCTATACGTATAGGTACACACATGCACTATACACATGGTGCTGTATGTAGGCATAAAACGGCGCACTAATCACGTAACTCGGACCGGATTGTGCATTTAACTCGTAAGACCACATACGTTAACGCACCAGCATCAACGCCGAAAGGTATAAGAGGTTAACGATAACAAATAAACAAAAATAGCATAATGTGTAAACCAATGTTTTGTGGGTAGCTATTGCTTTGAATTTGTTTCACGGTAAATATTTGGTCTATCGTTGACCTTCCTTTCCGAAATCCTCCCTGATGTTCCTCAATCTCTTTGTCTTCGTAAGTACTCAGCCTGTCCCTTATTACCAGCGCCTGGATCTTATAATCTATATCCAGCAGTGATATTCCTCTATAATCCCTACATACGCTTCTATCACCTTTCTTATGTATAAGACATATCACTGATATTTTCCATTCTTCAGACATTTTCTCCTCTTTTTATATCTTTCCTATCAACTGGTAGATTCTCTCTTTAAGTGCCATTCCACCCAATTTCAAAGCTTCTGCTACTAATCCCTTTTCCCCTCCACTTTTGTAATTTTTCATATTGTTTATTATTTGTATAACTTCTTGTTTCGCCGGTTTTTCTATTCTCTCTTGCGTCTCTCTAGTGTTTTCAGCTTCATCGTCGGTTGAATTTGTCACTACATCGTCTACCTCAGAATTGAGTAACTTTTCGAAATATTCGGCCCATAAATCTAGCTTCCCTCCTATATCTCCTCTTAAAATACCATCTTCTTGCCTATAACATACAGTTCTTGTTGATGTTGACCTAAGATCTTTCAAATCTTGGTGAAAATTTGTTACTTCATTGTTCACCAATTTATTTTCCAACAGTTGCATCCTCACCTCCCAATATTTCCTCTTTTTGCTTCTACACATCTTTTGGCTTGATTTTCTTTGCCGCTCGTATTTTTTTCTACTCTCTTCGGTATTTTCTTTAAGCATTTCTAATTGTGCTACATTTCTGTTCTCTAGAGCGCGCCTAGATTCTTCATCAAACCATTCTTTTTGGGGTTTATTTTTCTTTCGTCTCATATATGTTTCAGCGGCATTTATCAACGCTGTTGTGATTTGGTACCATTCTTCTTCTATATCTTCTCTCGGTGGCTTTTGATTAAGTTGCGTAGTAGCACTTTCGACGAATTTCATTTGCACGTTCTCTTCCTCTAAGTTTTTAACATCATATGTTTTCCTGCGTTTATTATTAGCTTTGTTTATATCTGGTACTTTCTGTTTAATGTCCATCATAACTAGGCAGTGGTCAGAATTCGTATCCGCGCCTCTACAACTAGAAATTATTGGTTCAATAAAATCTGACCTAAGATATGAGATGTCTTATCAAAAGGATTTCCTGTGTGATTATGTTGAATTACAACAGTTATTACAAAGCAAATTTTAACTTTGAGAAAACTTCCAGCTGGCCAAAATTGACACTGTTTTGATTTTACTATTAATTAATTAAGTAAATTATGTCGCAAGGGCATTTTAAAATCAATTAAAAGTTAATTATAATTTTAATTTAATTTTGTTGTTAGTATCTGCAGCTGTTTAGATTTCAAATATTTTCTTCTGCGCCGTTTTGTTTTGTTAACATTTAAAAGCTGCCTCGGAGAATATTATTTAAGTAATTATTTATTAACTTGAGATTACAAAACTCAACTAAAATTAAATTTTGTTTTGAATCAATTTCTTTTAAAAGAAATAAATATGAAAAATTGATTTTACACTTAATTAATTAACTAAATTACATTGTAAGAACGTTTAAAGGTCGATTGGAAACTAATTAATCGTTCAAATTAATCTTTTAATCCAACTCAGTTGTTAGTATCTGCAACTGTGGAGATTTCAAACATTTTTTCCTACCCCGTTTTGTTTTGTTAACATGTAAGAGTCGCCTCAGAGAATATTATTTATTATTTATTAACTTGGGATTACGAAAATTAACTGAAATTGAATTTTATTTTGAAGAAGTTTATGTTTTAAAGAAACAAATATGAAAAATTGGTTGCAGGCAGGGTGAGCTTCTACCTTTGGGGCCTGCATTTCAGTACAAATTTAAGTTGCGGCTTAACTTCAGCGGATTTCAATTATGCCATCAACCAAGTATGGCTTCACTTAAGCCCTAATTTAAGCCACCTTAAACTAAGATTTGGCTTAAAACTATTTTAAACCTTGATGTGTAATTTAATTTACATTTTGTTTTCTTCCCTTTCTCATATATTTTATTTATTTCGTTAAATTTGGTTCATATAACAAAATGTTGAGAAACAACTTTATACCTATTGCAAATATGAAAGCTTCCAAACTGTTCTATCAAAAATCATAACAATAAAATAATAACTTTAATAATTTATTTTAAAACTTCTGCTGAAAGATTTCCAAAATGCCTTCTTTTGCTTCTTCTCTGATATTACGCCCGCTGTCTGTTTTTCTTCGCCCAACTGTGGCGTGGAGTGTGTTGATGATTTCCAGCTCTCTACCCATCTCTTCTGTGGTCTTCTTGGGTTTCGGTATCCTTGTGGCTTTCAATCTCTTGTTATTTTGACTAGCCTTTCGTTGCTTCTTCTACTACTATGTTCATCCCAGTATTTTCTTCTCTGTTTTAATTAAATTATCTTCAGTCTCAGAGTCACAAGTCAAAGGCTGGTTCGTCATATTTTGGTCAGTTACAAATATTTTTTGCAAATTTAATTTTATGTTTCTTAATTTATATAGCGAGCTTCGACGTGCGTCCAAGGAGCCCCAATGCATTTGTGCCAGTTTCATGTTGATTTGTGTTTTCTTCGCTGTTATGTATATGTGGCCTCCAAGTTAGTTTTTTTGTCCAATGTCAGTCCTAAGTATTATACGTGGTTTGCAACTGGTAATTGAACCCCTTTCATTGATACAGATGGGCAGTCCGTTTGTTTATTTGTAAAAGTCATTTGGGCTGATTTAGCTTGATTGTTTGTAGTAGGCATATCGGCCGTGAAGATGAGGTAGATAATGGAACCCAAAACACTCCCTTGGGGTACACTTGACTTAATGGAGTGGTAGGAGGATGTTTCGAAGTTATACATGGTCAGGAAGTAGCGGTCACTGAGATAAGATTTAAGTAGGATGTAGTAAGGGGTGGCAAGAGTGAGCTTAATTTTGTATAAGAGGATCAAACGCCTGTTGAATATCCAGGAGGGCAGCTGTATACGTATAGTTTCAAGAATTACATTTACGATTCTATAGCTTTGTTGAATTGTGGAATGATGCTCGCAAAAACTAAGTTGTTGCGAGGGTATTATTTCATCCAGGTTAACGTCTTTGGTAAGCCTTTTTAAAAAGAGTTTTTCGAATATTTTATACATGATTGGTAGAAGACTTATCGGCCGATAAGATGTTACATTGTTGGGTGATTTAGCTGGTTTAAGAATTAATATGATTTGGGCGAATTTCCATGTTAGTCATTTTTTATTTCTTTACATTAACAGCATTGAACCAAAAATCTCCAGTTTAGGTAATAAACTTGGAGTTATGGAAAACGATTTGGTTTTTGAAAACGCTTCCACAGATATGCGCATGCTTTGTAAAAGATCGGATTGCGAATGATTTAAAACACAGCGTTAATTCGGCCCAATGTGATTTTTAAAAGGTTCATTAGGTTATCGATTTGTTCGAATTAAATTATTTAGTTATCACTCGAATTACAAACAGATTTATGTTTAGTTAATTCTCCTTTTTTACTTACATTGTACGCACCAAATACGATTTTTAGGGGCCCTGTATGTCTTAAAAACAAAAAAGCTGTTAAAATATTGGATTTAGTTTGTCTATTTATAGTACCTTAAGCAATAAAAATTCGCGTAATTTAACCTGAACTGTTAGAGAAGTACCTTAACAGTTTATAAAATCTTGAATAATTTATTTAAAAACCCCACAAAAAATTTAATTGATTTGTTCGTAGATTATTGAATGGTACATCGAAATAACACCAGGCTTTTATAATTAAAAAATCCTCTCACATATAGTACCACATGTGATGTTTGTGGATTGTGTAATTATCTTTGTTACAGTTTTAAATATGGAACATCACTGTTTTGTATTATTTAAAATTAATCAAACAGAAATGGCTTCCACCGAAAAAAAATTCTCCCTTTATACGATCCAAAACAACGACACGTTGTGGTTTTATTTGCGTAATTAATAATCAAAAAAAGTTGAAATTTATTATTTTACGAGAGTGAGAATTTTTAAATCTGGATCAACATATTTCCTCGTGTTTTGTACCTATTTTATGTTACGTTGGCATCGTTTTGAAGGACTATAATCTGCGTTCGTGTATAACAACCGTCATCTGGCCACTGTGTTTTGTTAATTATAAATTATTAAGAGGTCATCACATATGCTTTGTTGTTAGTTACACTTGCGTACTTGCGTGGGGCGTTTAGTAAATGAAACCTTAAACATATTACAACTGTACACTTTTCTGTGTTTAATTAAACTTTGTGGTTGTTTAAATATTTCCTGGCCTCTTATTGTAATACGAATGTTTAAATTTTATGTAGTATAGTTTTCACCGAAAAATATTCCTATGTTTACCTTAACGCTAATCCTATCTATGTATTAAGTATTACTTTAACTTCTTGTCAGTTATTATTGTTCCTTGCTAAATGCAAACGAATAGAAATGTCAAAAAAGAAGTTAAAAATTTAGTAGGGAACAAGTGGGTTCTTTCAAATAAATTTCTATTTTCAGTAGTATAACGTGAATTATTTAAACAAAAATTTAGCCCAAAGAATGAAACTTCCCTTACTGTAGTAATTTGTAACTCACACTGACCAATGTATGACTCAAATAAACATTGTTGATCCCCAGAGTCTTATAAGCGTAACGGTCCACTGTAGGGTTGTAAAAGCAATTTATGTAAACCGCAACATACACTACCGTCCTTAAAACTATTGTAAAAACTATAACGAAATACACTTAAAGGATTTTTTTGCGTTGAAAAAACTCCGTTTTGATCCGAATCAGTTGCAAAATTTCCGTATATTATTATTATGTTCGGAGCCGTATTCTGAATTCATTTATTTGAAGTAGTATGGAAAAGGGATAAACTTCAAAATATAAAGGTTTGCAATCACTGGAAATTTTTGTATTGAGAAAACACATTTAAAAAGGCAGAAGCCGATAAAAATCTAAATCAAAAATTGATATCAAAAAGTAAATATACAATAATGACGTTGTTAATTCATTTAAACAAATTACATTGAATGGAATAATAAAAATAAACACACTTAATTCAATGAAATTTGAAGATTTTGGTTAATTACATTGCTTGAAAAACGAATTAATTTCTTGACATTGCTGGTATAAAAATTATTTTCAATAATATTAACAAGAAGAATATAAAAATATTTGATTTTTGTTAGCTATTTGTGGGTTTCCAGGGGGTTGAGTAGCTTCAAAATATTTATAAACTCTCAGAATCGTGATAAAAATGGCAATAGAATATAACCTTAGTATTTATATGACATGTATAGACTACCATTTTTTTTTACAGTTTCGAACATTATTCACTAATTCAAGCACATAAGAAGAAAACAAATTCATAATACTGCAACCTAATTAAGAGTATTTCAGCCTAAATAAGGATATACCTACTCTAATTCATAATTGTCCCATGCACCATGCACTGTCATACTACAAAACAACACCAAGAATAGAACACTGTAATAATATGTCGTCATTATTATTTAATACGGCATTAGAAAGTATATTTAAAAGACATAATTTGTAGGATAAAGGAGTAAATATAAATGGAAATTGTTCCCATCATTGACAGATGTGAAGAACTAGATCAGAATATCATAAACGAACTCAAATGTTATAAATAAATAGGTTTAAAGCTGGCCTTGGTGGTGTAGAGAAGTACCAAGGCTACCTTGCAAACCAAAGGTATTAGGTTCGATTTCAGTCGAGGTCAGGCTGGAATTTTAATCTGTAAAAAATAAGAAACCTAGTGCGATATTTGGAACGATTAAGATCCCTTCCAATGGTAGAAGTTCCATGAGTTAGACAAAATTCTAGTCGAGTAGTGATAAATGACTACAACAGTCATGTTGAGATCCCTGACACAGAATATTTGTTGTAGAAATTAATAAATGTTTTGTGAAGCGGAAAGAGTGGTATAATCATATCAGCAGAGGAGATGACGACAGGCTAATAAAAATAGCTAGAGATGCAAAACCCACAGGAAAAAGAACTAGATAGACCGAAGAGAAGATGGGCGGGAAGTTGGTTGTCATCATCAATAGACACACCATAAAAACTACAAAAGATAGTGTGAAAAAGGATAGGTGCATCATCTAATATAACGGTCTCGGGGTCAAACCCGAGTCGGATTCTCGGCGGGTGGTTTACCCATTCACTGAAAATAATTGCGAACCGAAGCACAGTGATGAAGTAAGAGTGGAGTAGGGAAGGTAGACGGTTGTACTTACCACACCACCCCGAACGTACACAGCGTGCTAGAGAAATCTTGTCCATGGAATGTATCATCGGGCTCTAGAAGACCGGCGCCAAATAGGCGATGGCTTAGAAGAAGTAGTCTGAGGCATCGCGTAAGGTTTCATCTACTTCATTGCAGAATCTGCAACTTAGGTCCTTAGAGAGGCCCATCAGATGCAAATATCTTTTAAAGCGGCCATGGCCCGTAAGGAGGCTTATGACTATTTTGAGGTGCTTCCTACTGAACCTAAGAAGCTGTTCGGACCTAGCTTTTGTAGGTCTGTGGATGAGTTGCTTCGCTTCTCTCAGCCCAGGTTGCGAAACCCAATATGAGATGAACTGACAGCGAGTCCAGTCTCTAATTGCTTTGTTGAGCGTATGGTACCCCTCCACTCAACTAAGAGGGTGACCCAGTCACCCGTGTACTGGGCACAAGTTTTTGCTTACCATATTTCAGTATTAAACTCACCTTTACCGAGGCAAGTTGTTTTATTTTATCTATATTTTAATTATCTATGCGACCATTATGGTCTATCAAACCAAACACTTGTACTTAGCGACCATTGTGGTCCATCAAACATTTTAACAAACCTAGCGACCATTGTGATTCATTAAATAATTAAACATCTTATAAATAATCAAACATAAACTAATATCAAGAATAATTTGGTATTATCAACAAGCATTGGTCCATCGAGCCGGATATCAATCGTCTAACAACTAACATCGGTCCTTCGATGAGCCTGATGTAACAACAAAACGTATTAACAACATGAAACATACATTGGTCCTTCGAGCAATTAACAGCTTGCTGAATGTTTGCTTTAGGCAGGGCGAGGGCTGTCTCAAGGCCTAAAAAGGGTTCCAAGGTGCCCTCCTAGGTCAGGCTGTCTGGAATGTTAGTGTGACCGGGTACCCAGATTAGTCCAACCCATTTGGTTCAGCCGAGCCTTTCCAGGGTTCACATTGTGATTGAGGCGGAAGCACGAAAGTCGGCGTACAAGCTGTTCACCAGCTGCCTTTGGAAGGGTGATGGGAGGCTGAAGAAACACGTTCAGATTCTGCCTCGTTTGATCGAGTTTGACCCACTGCTTAGTGCTCGCTGCGATGTAGTGCTTCCCTGCTATTCCTTCGGCGGAAATTACAAGATAACTATCCCTGCAAGGGACGAATGCTTACCACTGCTTATCTTCGCACTAGGCAAGTTTACTACCATTTTCCAGGTCTTTGCACTGTTAGTCAGCGCCCAGGAAAATCCCGCCAGAGGCTACCCCAGACCCCATGTGATGCCAATGGTCTGACGACGTGCCCAGAAGATTATTGTAGTCCTCTTTATCTGTTTGGCTATGTGATTATTTCAGACAAGCTTAGTATCTAGGATTTGATCCAGGTAATTTACGGTGCTTGGGAATCTTAAAGCTATCCCAAATATTATGGGTTCCCCAAAGGCTTCCACTTCTTTTTCTGGTGAATATTACAAGCTTGGCCCTGGTAGGATTAACTGTCAGGCCCTAAGCTGAATACCTGAACGCCGGGCCCAATAAGAAAATAGAAAATCTAAATTTTAGTTTTATTCATACGCCTGATTTAATTTTTTTAAAGTTTTTTCTTGAAAATTAATTATTGCAATAAGATTGCGTTTATTTTATACTGGCCCCCACACGTAAAACCAAAGTTAGGCGCCAGTGGTAAATCTTCTATAAAATTAGGTAAATTTATTCATTTAAGTATTTAATTGTTTAATAAAATTAATCAAAACAATCGTCTAATAAGCAGAAGAAGTGGAAGCCACAATCAAGATTTTTTTTAAATTTCTAACAAATACGAAAACGCAAAATTTGAAAAAAAATAATTAAGTGACTTCAGTTAGTCCCAACTCGCTAGATTTGAGATTTAGTTGACCACATACATAATTATTAACCCAAAACACTTAGTTGTTGTAAAGACATCTCCAGAAGTAAGTGTTTTAGCACTTTAATTCCGGCCTTAAATATATACGTATTGTATGTAACAATTTTTTATCTTTTCGTTTCGCAAACTTTTATAAAATCTTTTGTTTTTTCTAGTTAATATTAAGAAATATGAAACTGTTTGAATTTTTCAATTCTAGGAAAGAATTTAAAGTTTTTGTTTATAAAGCTTTATTTTTTAAAAGTGTTGGTTTTCAACAGTTTTTCTATATACTTCATCGTGTAAAAGTGTGTTTAAAAATGTTTGCAAAGCGGCTGAATTTGCGTTTATGCCAGTTTTTCCAGCTTTATCCTACACTGTTGTAACATAAGTGGTTTTTCTTAATATTTCCAGGACGATTTTCCGACGGCGGATTTTAAAACTGCTTTCTTAATTTTTGCCTTCGGTGATTATCTTTAAAACATCCCTTATTAGAGTTTTATGTTTTTGCATAACTTGAGGCTACTTGCTTAGTTTTTCAAGCTGCTAAGTATAAACGTTGTGCATTCCATTACCAGGATTTAAAAGTGAAAATTTATTGAACTTGCATTTTAAATATTATTTATTAAACCGAATCCCAAAAATAAAATGTTGGGCGAGAAAGTATTGCAAAAGAAATCAAATCGTGTTAGGTGAGGTTCGGCTATGCCATAAGAATTTTGATTGATGAAAGGCGGCGCTTTTATATAATTTCTTTTATAATTTACATGAAGGAGAGCCAAGAAAGAAATGAAAAATTTTATTTCGAATGTATTGTTATGAACACTTTAAATTCAAATACTTTTCTTCTTCATTTCATTTTCCTCCTAGATCTCGAGATTACGGATTTAAATTAAAAGAATTTTAAGTATAACCCGGAGGGGAAATCCAAGTTTCATTAAAATATATAAAGCAATTTAAAGTCAGTTTTTACATTTATATTTTAAACTTACACAAAATACTTTTCTCGGCGAAGTGCTGAATTAACTTCGGAGAGAAAGTATGTTTTAATTGCATTAAAATATTGTATATTTTTCAAATTTAAGCTCGGGCAGGGCTGCCGGTTCGCTTTTGTTTCTTGAAGCGTTCCCGGTCGTTCTTATTTCTTCCCTTTCGGTTCCCTTTCTACTAAAATAAAAGAAGGACGGAAAGTTTTACGTTTACGATTTGGCGGATTTCGCAGCAGCGAAGCTTAAATTTTTTATTTACATTGAAGGAAAAGCCCATTAGTTTTAAAATTAAAATATACATCACTCGGCCAGTTTTATAAATCGCAAACACCGAAGCAAAAACAAATGGCACCCCCGTTCTCTTGCAATATTACACTATGAAATTTATGGTGAGTTATAAAGAACGCAGCTACACTTGCCATTAGCGCGAGCAGTTTAGCTTTTTATGGTGGACCACAATGTTGAATGTTATAAAGACGTGTTGACTTTTACTGATTTATATTTTTCCACCGTGTCGTTACTGTTTTCGGGAACTTATTGGGAAAAATTAAATATTTCCGAACCCCCAACTCCTTCCAATAATAACGATAATAATAGTAAAAACCCTATTATTTTAGATCTAACGTTAGACGAAACCGATGTTTAAATTTGGGCACATATCAACACACACGGTGCATGTTCAAAAGCATTTTTTGCGCCGTATTAAATTCGTTCATTTTCACCGAACAAAACTAGTAACGGATGCCTACGTTACGTATTTGAATCGGTATTTCAATTCAATAGCGTAAAAAGTAATAAAAATGTAATAATATTACATTGTTTTCGCTCAGAAATGATGATAAAATACCAGAAACGAACTTTGCAACTGTAAAAATGTAATTTTAATAGAAATACGGGTTATTACAGTGCAGATACGATGTATTTTTTCATCGGACTTTCAGCAGGGAAATGTATGTTGTAAAAGAAACGGGAACAATGTAATGAAAACTATAAAATATCCGGAATGTGATTTTGCCCTTTAAATTGTTAAAATTACTACTTGTTTACAGTTTGACGCTCTCGGGCATTCGGCGAGGGCTGCAGCAGTGGCGGAGTCACGGGCTGGAATAAAGGATCTGTACGACCTACGTTTTACACATTTTTGCGCTAGGTAAGTCATAATTTTTACAATTCTTTTCCTTTTTTAATTCAAATTTATACAGCATTCCTTTATGCAATTAAACCACCACAAAGTTTCTTATTTAAAAGAGCTAACGTTCCAGATAAACATTAAAAAGACATCAGAGTAACCACGGATTTTATCTCAGATTTCCGATCGTATTTTGAAAGGAATTGCCATTTTCATACCAAAATTTAATTTATTTTAAGGAGTGAGCTTTAACAATCAAAATCTATTTACACAACTGTTAAATCGCTATTGAACTCAAAGAGGAATAAATAAAAATAAAGTATGATTCTTACTTTAAAACAGATTGCAAAATACCTTTAATCTTATTTTACACGTGGGTCGTTTGAAAAGTATGGTAAATGAAAAAGAAAATGTGAATAAATTTGGCCAATTTGTATGAGCCACTTCATTGTTGTCGGAAAATCGTTGTCCTTCGAGCCATCTTCTGAGGTTCAGGAACAAATTGAAGTCAGATGGGGCTAAATCGGTGAGTAGGGGTCATTGGGGTTACGCTTGAATTCGCTCCAAGCACGCAGACCACATGCCCATTCGAACACGCTTTTGGTCTAAAGTCAGCAAACGCGACACCCATCACGCGCAAAGCAAAGTTATTACATCACTTGGACGTTAGGCGTTAGGCCATGTTTAAAGTCAGCAATCCACAAATGTACGGTCTTAAATGAAGCTGAAGACTCACCCAGGACACGATCTAGCTTACTTTGTATTTGGGCCAATAAAATTTTATTAAGGTATAAATCTCCTTTCTATTCATCATTTTTTAAAATGCTTGCGCGTTCGTCTACTTCGCGTGACCAAACGATAACCTCGCAATTCACTGAGCTGAAACTCGGCAAGGGCTCGTTTGAAGGATCAAATTTATCGGCCGTTGGTGCTGGCCTGCTTCGTTTACTTTACTTTTCGAACGACCCACGTACCTTTCCAGAATTCTGGCTCATTCCAAACTTGTATTTTATATTCTGAAACTGGAATCTTCAAACTTTCAATTATAATAGAGATTTTGCACATTAAATTTTCAAATTTGACTTTAAGGTAAAAATTTTGAAAAACAACTTGGAACTCGCTGGATAGTTTAAGTAAAGTTTTTATCTGAAAAAACACTAGAATATTCATCAAGGAGTGTAGATATACGAACTACGAATGTTTTTCAGTTTTGGTTCAAAAGAAATTATTTTTTCTTAGTTGCAAGTAAACCTCTAATAATTCCAAAACTTGTCCTTTGGTATCTCTTTGTTTTGGAATGAAATATACAGGGTGTTTCCTACGTACATGGAGAAAATTGTCTGCCATGTTCCTTGGATGATTTTAAGACAAACACTTTCAATCAACATGCATCTGCAAGTCTTTCGTTCTCGAAACATAGCGTGAAAAAATTGAGGGAAAAAATCGTAAATTTAATTAATTCCGAATTTGGTACGCACAAGTGTAATTCGAAAGGCTATTTTTTATGTACATGCCGCAGTATTTTTGTTCAATTTTGAATTCCTTTAGTGAGCATTCAGATTATTTTATTTTTTACTCGAAAACCATTAGTTTCACTGAAAGAATAACTCAAAAATATTTTTAGATAAACCAGATTTCCGATTGGTATTTTCATAGGTAAGAATACCGGTGTTCTAATAAAAAGATTGCATGGAATTGCAATATAAAAAATATTCCTAGGGAGCTTTCCAGTTAGCAGAAAACGTCTGCTGATTTTAATTTTTCTCTTCGTCCAAATTTGAACTAAAAATTAAAAGCTAAACTTTTGAAGAGGCTTAACTTCGGGGAGGCATTTTAAGATACAAGTTTATCTGAAAAACCACCCTCCAGGAACCACCTCCTACATTTTCTCCGCGTACTTAGGGAGCATCCTGTGTATCAAGTTATGGTTTTCATTGTAACCTGTTCACTTTAACTCTGATACGCATCATTTTTGAGTTTTAAATAGAAATTTTGAATTTCCAAATCGAATCAGTAGATACTTGATTTTTAATAACGAATGCTTTCGGAAATTTATAACAATCACTTTTTAGCTTTCAGCTTTAGGTTTCGTATTGCAGAATTTCTGCTGGGTATATCAGTTTTTGAGTTTTTAAATTTTTTAAGACTTAACTAACTTGAACGGCACTTTTTCAGCCTTCCCAAAAACCTATTTTGACTTTACAATTATTGTTTTTATTTCTTGCTTTTTGTATTTACAAACAATTTTAATTTTGAATCAAAGTTTTAATACAAATTTTACTTTTAGACTGATTTTTTTAATCTCAAAATTCCAGATTACAAAGGTCAACCGAACTCTTGCAGCCATCCTAAAATCCTAATTTGACTTTATAATATTATTGCTTTTTTATTGAATTTTGGGTTTGAATTACAAATGATTCTAATCTCATAATTCTGATTTAAAATTTTGAGCTTCAAACAGATACTTATTAAATGTTCAAAAATTGTTAATCAAAGCTTAAATATTTTTTTATCTCAAATTCCAGATTACAAAGATCTAACCTAACTGAACTTTTACAGCCGTCCCAAGGACCTATTTTGATTTTATGTTAATACTTTTTTATTAAGTTTTAAATTTGCATTTACAAACAACTATTTGAGCTTCAAATAGATGCTTGCGAAAATGGTCGAACATTTAATCAAAGCATAATTACCATTTTCTTTTTGGCTAGTTGGGTGTTACTGATTTGTTTTAGTCTTAAAATTCCAATTTTCATATTTTTTAAGACTTAAAGTAGCAACACTCTTGCAGCCATCCTAAAATCCCATGTTGTCTTTGTAATATTATTGTCTTTTTACCGAATTTCGAATTGGAATTTACAAACAATTCCAAACTCTTGCTTAAAATTTGAGCTTCAAATAGGCGTTGACGACAATGTTCGAAATTTTTTAACTGAAGCTTTAAGCACATAATTTTCTTTTTGGCTAATTTAGTGTTACTATTTTTTGATTCTCAAAATTACAGATTACAAAGATCTAACGTAACCTAAATCCCATTTCGACTTTATGATAACATTGCTTTTTTATTGACGTCCAAATTCTGATTTAATATTTGAGCTTCAAATACGTATGCAAAAGTTTTTTTTTTACACTGATTTAGTGTAACTAAATTTTTCTGTTTATTTTCAAAATTCCAGCTCTGACCTAACCAAACCTTGTAGCCATCCTAAAATCCCATTTTTACTTAATAACATTATGGCATTTTGTTAAATTTTGCTCGAAATTTGTTAATCAAAGCTTAAATGGCATGTTTTTATTTTTGGCTGATTTGGTGTTACTGAGTTTTTTCTTTTAATCTCAAAATTTGGGATTACAAAGATCTAACCTAACCAAACTCTTGTATCTATTCTAAAATTCGATTTTGGCTTTTGGCTATATTATCGATTTTTTATTGAATTTTTGAAATTGAATTGACTTTTAACTCCAAATTCTAATTTATAATGTCCAAGAATTGTTAATCTAAGCTTAAATAACATATTTTCATTCTGATTGATTGGATGTTAGCTACTGAATTTTTTTCTTTTAATCTAAAAATTCCAGATTATACAGGTCTAACCTAACTGAACTTTTGCAGTTTTCCTAAAATCCCATTGTGACTTTATAATATTATTTTTTTTATTCACTTTTGAGTTTGAATTTACAAACAACACGAGTATTAATCTCCAAATTCTCATTTGAACTTGAAAGAAATGCTTATAAAAATGTTCACAAACTGTTAATCAAAGCTTTTTTGGCTGATTTAGTGTTACTTAATTTTTTCTTTTAATCTCAATATTCCAGATTACAAAGTTCTAACTTAACCGAACTCCCACAGCTTGTTTTAACTTGATGATATTATTACTTTTTTATTGAATTTCGAATTTGGATTTACTTTAATTTCCAAATTCTCACTTGGGGTTCGAATAAATACATCTTTTTCTTTTAATCTTACAAATTTACAAATGTTTTAAGACCTAACCTAACCCAAGTTTTGCAACCATCTTAAAAATATTTCAGTAATATTCTTCCTACTTTCGAATTTTAATTTACAAATTACTATGTCAATCTCGAAAATCTCACTTAAAATTTGAGTGTCAAACCTCAATTCGCGTTGTGATTTTGAAGTGAAACTTTTGAAATGAATTATTTTCAAAATCTTTAAAAAATCAATGTCCAGAAACTTTATACGAATATCTTTGTTATCATCTCATCTCATATTTTTCATACAGCCACCTCCTGGAGTAAATTATTTAAACTAGCTTGTCGCTGATTTATTTTAAAAATTGCAGTTTAACTTTTCTTTTCTGAAGGGCGTCTTATAACAGATGTAATTGTAAAGCTTTACAATCTAATTTCAAAATTCCTATTCCTAAAATTTTGGATAGTTTTCCTAACATTTGAAGTGCAAACCTAAGAAATTTTTCTAGAGGAAGGCTTTTGTCAACAAACAAATGGGCCAAGCTTTGACTTAAAACAAACTGAAATGATTTCAAAGAAATTAATTTCAGTCGATTTGAGATAAAATTGTTTAAAAACCGAATCACGTAAATTTTCAGTTAAAAACTTTTACAGCTTCCAACTTCCCCCTTCCAGATGCCCCCTTTCTTTAAATTTATTTTCAAAAGAAATATGTTCTAATTCGAAAATTATTTCCATTGCAACAAAATTTCTAATCCCAGGTTCCGTGTTTCTCTAACCGAAAGTGTCGGAAATCAGAAAATTACCTTTAAAATTTCATGTTTAGTATGTAAAGTCTCATTTTATCTCATAAAATCAAAATTACCGAACATTTTCAGGCTTGACACTTTGTTCTGATATTTAATTTCAGAATTACTGCAACAAAGCTATTCTCCTAATTTTTTTTTACTTTTTCCATTGATGATAGGGTTTGGTTATTAAGTCTAAATAAGATACAATTTATTGTCCAAATGTGTTATGTATAAACGAATGCTGTATAAACTTATACGTATATAAATCGAAAATTTCAGCGTGTTAGCGATACCTTAAAATAAAAAAAAAATCTCAACGTAGATGTGGTTCTAAATCTTGTAAGTATCAGAAATTGTACAGGTACCTATATAATGCCCAAGTTTATTCTGTCCGAACAGAAATTACCTAAGAAATAAAAGGGAATGTACTATTTCCGTCGGTTAATAAAATAGTTTATGAGCTACAGCGTGGCGAGGTCGTAAACAAATACATTTAAAATAAAATACTTTTATTAGAAAAGTAAGGAAGTTGTTACGTTTGTGGCTTTAAAATATGTAAACCATAAAGCTGTGCAACTTCAAGATTAATCACGTCGTTTCATTTATTTAACAATTAACGAACGGAATTGTTACATACTTTATAGTTTAATTAGAAATACGTATATACTTTGTAGATTTATTGATGATGATTGGTAATCAACGATCGGTTCTTGTATTGATTGATTGATTGAAAGATCGGTTTGTTTTCTTTTTTAATTTAATTTTATAGAATTTGCTAAACAGGCTTTGTAAATAACTGCATGATTGCGTAGTCCTATTGCACAATTTAGATGATTTCTTTCGCCTTTTAAAGTATGAACTAAGCTTTGCAAAATTCGTTCGTTCAGATTTTGTCATCAAGTTGATTAATCAGCTACTTGTGGCTTAAAGTATTTTTTACTCCATGTTCGCTGTTATTATTTACTCTTTCTTTCTCGGTAGAATATGGATTCTCTGGAAAATAAATTTACCTAACGTTGTAAAAATCTAGTGCTGTACTAACACTAATTTTCTGTACCAGCAGGTCCACTTTGAATCTACAAAATTAATATTCTGAATTTTAAGAAGAATGCAAGTGACATTCATAATGTACCCTAACTAGTGCAAACTTACAGCAGTAAAAAGGTCTTTAATCCTGTTGTTATTTTGTACCAATAATTTAGTGAATTTAGTAATGAAATATAGCTAATTTTGCCATGATATATGATTAATTTTGCATTGATATATGATTAATTTTACATTAATCGGAGTTTATTTTTAGATATAGGTACTTAAGGCTTAATTTAGGGCAGTGTAATTACGGCCAAGCTATATCGTTACTGGTCGAAACATCATTTAAAGAAAACATAGGTGTAATCTCAATGACCGTAACTATCAAAGTTTAACTTTTTAATTGGATGGGGGAAACACAGCAAGCACGAACCCTAATATTTTTTCTGTGCTGTTGAATAGTTCGTCAGTGGCATTCTCATAAGAATACAACATTTGTATATCTTTAAGCTGTTTTTACCCTTGGTTGCAGGCTATAACAATTCGATCTTGGATTGCAAAGGCATCACCATCATATGTCAATCTAAAGCAGATGAGTAATTATTATAAATGTCAGCTTGTAATAAAATAGGCATTAAATTATTAACAAGATAAATACGATCCAGTTTATAAAAAGCAGTACCTAAGTCGCTATAGATCGTCTTATTTGAAATGCAGATAGTGTAAATTTTTTCTCCATTTCATTAACTTTCAGAGTTGAAACTGCAATATAAAGCGTCAAAATCTCCATTTGTTGTTATTTTTTGACAGTTAAATATGGACTATTTAATATAACAAAATTAATATTACAAATTAACAACAATAATTTTTTGGAAAAGCAATACAACTGAATATTATCTGGACTTTTAAAGGATCAACTTTTGCAAAACTAATTTTCATTGGGACAAAATATTTTATTTAACTTTACATTTAACTCAAAAGGCAAAATATACTGTTTACTTTACATTACATTTTGTTAAGATAACTCCTTGCTGATTTCACATTATAGAATTTGTAGAAGTTGCCCAAAAAAGAAGTTAGATTTTACTTTGATAATTGTTAAATTAATGCAAGTTTTACAAAATATTATTAAATTTTACAAATTTAATTTGTAAAATTTGTTTTACTTGGGAAAGCAAAGAAAAATAAATAAAATCCTTGATAATAATTAATGGTTGGAATTTGGATTTGGATTTTCTTGGATTGAGTTTTCTGAATTTCTGCTGGATTTCTTTCTCCCGACTTTTAATTATTTTCTTTTAACAGCAAAGTCTCTTTGTCCAATTTTCCTTTAATAGAAAAAGTTTTGCCCAATTCTTGAAATTTTTACTTAAGAATTAATGGTTTTTGCTAATCAACAAATTTAAAAATTGGAAAACTCTCAATCCCTAATAATTAATGTTTAGGATTTTCTTGGATTCGATTTTTTTGTCTTATTAAATATTTATTTAGTCTTAAAAATATTTATACATTAATTTTAGTAGGTATACATAATAACATTCTTAACCTTGATTTTAACTGTAATAATAATTGTAAAATCGCCCAGTTCTTTTCTCTATTTGCTTTTCCTGATTTTTAGTTATTTTTCTAAAGCCTTACACGACATATTTTCTCCAAATTTCATTTTTAAGGCTTAAGTAGAAGAAGTTTTGCTCAGCTGTTGAAATTTTTAGTGAAGAGTTGATGGTTTTTGCTGATCAACAAATTTAGTTTGTAAAGTTGTAAACTCTGTTTTCTTTGGTGAAGTAAAAATAATGATAATACTTAATAAACATAAAATCCCTAATAATTATTAACGTTTAGAATATGAACCTGGATTTTCTGAGCTTCGATGTTCTTATAACGCCACTGTAGCAAGGACAAAAGAGAAGCCTTTGCCCTATAGGTATAGGAATGTACAGGCTAATAATAATAATAAATATATACAAATAACGGTAAAAACGTGCAGTTCTTTCCTGTAGGTATTTGTTTTTGTTTTATTTTTAATTATTGTTTTAAGAACAAACTACTGCAAGGCTTAAACGGCATATTTTTCCAAATTTTTTGGCGAAAGTGTTACCCAATTCTTGAAATTTTTATTAATGAATAGAATTGATACAGTTCTATTCTCTATTTGTTTTTCCTGGTTTTAAATTAGTTTTTTAAAAGCAAACTGTTGCAAAGGCTTAAACGGCATTGATAAGCTTACGTGAACGGTCAAAACTTTCATTTGAAAATTATACAAATTAAATGGCGAGTATTTCAAATCATGAAACCTTTTTATTGGCTTCAAATTTGTCTGTGATTAATTTTTCATTAAGTTTGTCAAATTTTCTCTTTTAGATTTATCGTTTTTTATGTTACTAGCTTATTCGTTTTAAAAAGGGTTTGTTTTCTGTTTTACAAATGGACTTTTACTGACGTAGTCAAATGTTAAAATACTGTTAACGATACCTGAGTAAATAACTGACTGTATTATTTTCTATTTGCTTTATATTATGAAGTATCTAAAATTAAGAAGCAAAAAGTATCATAACGAAAATGCAAAGAAAAAAATTCATATTTTTCGTCAAATAATCGAGTTTTTCAGTTGGTCAGTATGTTGGTAGTTGAAACAAATAATTTTGATTCATTCAGTTCAAATTTTCAGCTTACATTAAAATAAGTTGAAAATCTATTGAATTCTTCTCAAACTTTGAATTTTATTTCTAAATATAAACAAACTATTTTTTAACGGTTTGTAGTGGTGAGTTTGACATTGTATATTTCTTAATTGGGTTGTGAAAAACGTAGCTAAGAAATATAAAAAGCAAACAACTAATAAATAAATTTTAAAAGGCTTTGTGTGGTTCTCATCCCAAATATTTGCTTCAAATTCTGCAGTTCTAGGCATTCCTAGTTTCTTGTTGTTTATTTTATTTGAATATGTTGTGAATCAAATTAATGGGGTTGTAGGTACTTAATTTAGTTCGTATATAAAATTTCAACATTAATCTTGAATTTGATAATAGTCTAATACTAATGACCCACATTCCCACTTGTTTAAGGTTGTCTCTAACTAAAGTCGTGTTTAAAGTAACCACAAAACGGTATAGCTTTATATTGTTTCAAATGTGTAGGAAAGAGACACGATATTGCTATGTAATTAAACATGAGGTGAGCATACCGACGTTTGAATTTGTTTTTAATTTTGAACAGGCAGTTGGTGTTTCCGGATTTCTTTCTATATATTGGGTGTTCATTCATAGATTTTGAGTTAGTAAACTTCAAAACCGTATGTCTTTTCGTAACGAATACAATTTAAAATGAAAGACACAAATTTATCACTTTAAAATTATGTTGAAAGTAATGCGGAACGTATTCAATTGTTGTTTAGTAGAAATACTCAGGTAAAAAACATTATTGAAATGTGTATTTATTTAAATTAGCATGAATTTTTGATTGGGTTGTTGTAAAAGACATGCAACAAACACCTTAAACTTAAAGCCTAACACTATTTAATAACGATTTGGTGAAGAGCATTCCTTCAGGAGCTCTGTCGCAGCCAAGTTGTATAATTTGGTGAAGAGAATATCTTCAAAGACTGACTCCAACCAACTTTATTAAAAGAGTAACACTGAAGATGGCCGAAATTTGTATTTGTTTGTACCTATTAGTATTTAATTATTTTAGTGGTTCTACAGTGCTTTTGACGTTTTTAGCTATTTAATGTGTTTTCTAAAAATATGTCAATGTTCTTTCCTTCGAATTTCCGAGGGTGTTTTAATACATCTAAATATTGAACGAAAGCACGAAAATATTGAATTTTTGAAATTTTCCTTTTTTTGGCATTTCCTTTGTTGCTGCCGATAAATTTGTTTTCAAAGAAGCTCCTTAATAATCACAAAGTTTTTGGGGAACAATCTGGTCTGGCTACATAGTGTTGAAACTATGAAGCTAACCCTTCTGTAATTGGCCAGCATGCAAGTCCTTAACAAAATATCCACATGCAAGGTGATTCAAAATAATCGGAGCACTTTAAGCCGTAAATATTTTTAAAAAAATTCTTGGATTTAACTATACTAAGCAAGCTATCATCATTCAAAACATACTTTTAAGTACAAGGTTTTGGATTTTTTTTATCGAAATTGCATTCAATTTGCAATACTTTTGGATTCTACGATTAATTATAAGAAATAGGAATAATTTTTTGAGAAAACTTTTATTTTCGAGTTACATTCAATCAATTATTCAAAATTAGTCTAAACCTAGACTTCCTCTTAAAAATATCCCGACATATACATGCATTTAAAATTTATTAATAATGATTGAACATCAAAAAATAATAAGTCTCGCAACTGACGTTTATTTGGAGCTGTACTTGATATTTACAACGGTTCTGTCAGTACTTATGGGACCGGAACTAACTTTGAGTAATCGCTTGTGACTCGCAAATAGAGGGTTTTCTAAAAAAATTATGCCTGCAGAAGTTTCTTAGAATCCAAAAATGGAAAAACATACAAGGTGTTTCATTTGAAAAAAGCAAGCTGAATACAATTTCGATAAGAAAACGAAACACCTTGCTTAAAAATGCGCTTTAATGATAGCTTGCTGAAATCTAAGAAACTTATGTTTGAAAAAATTCTTTAGGATTTAAAAAATATATTAGTGTTCCTGTAATTTTGAATAACCTTGTATATGGAAATTTATAAACCTTTGCTGTTGTTTTTCGCCTCTTGGACGCCCACATTAATCTTTTCAATATCACCGTCCTCCAAAGTTCTTGATTAGTAGTGCTATTGCCACCTTGTGTATCCTCCACATTCGTAATCCTTCTTTCCTCTTTTCTTAGAATATTATTTCAAAGTGTAAGATAATGGAGTGTATTCCTTTTCTTAATCCTTAGTTATTTAACGGTGCTTTATTCAGTCGATCTATTTCGACATATTACATTCTTAAGCTGTGGCAGTTCCTATTTTACTTTTCTGCTACATCGCTGAACCTGTGTTCGGCCTTCTTCATCTTGCAAGTCAACAAGATGGCTGCAGATGTTTTCTTGCAAACAAACAAGCAAAATAGTAGTTGTGGCTTATTTTCCATTAGTTTAGTCATTGCGATATCATGTTACAGAAATTGTCCAAGCATGTTATGTAAAATTTCTGAGTGAGGAAAGAAGCGTTCTACAGTGAAATAACTAAATTCCATCAATTTGTACCCGATTTACCAAGTATTTTGAAGCGTGAAAACTATTTTATGCTCTAAGGGTGTGCGGCACAGAACATTTCTTAAGTTAACGAATGATCAAACAAAACAGCATCACTTTTTGTGTACTAATATATTATATACAATATAAATTTGAATTTTGATTAGATTTTGTTCATTTTGATGGAGCTGTTGGGTCATATTTGGGAATCAAGCAATAATTAACAAAATAAAAATCTGTTTCGTTTCTAACAGGCAAATGCTATAACAAAGAAAGCCTGATAACTCGTGGCTAAAGCAAAATGAAAACAATCAAAAATTGTATGTACATGAAAAGACTTCAAAAGAAAACATATATGCGGTACATCCTAGACATACGTTTAATTAGGGTCATTGCAATAGATGCTACCAGGGTGGCCGCAAACCTTTCATGTAAAATTTTGATTACAAAAAGAATAATAATCAAAATTTTTAGACAGGCACGATTCAATCAAATTAATTTTATATGCAAAATTTTGGAAAATGTTTCACACTTCGATAAAACCCTTAATTATTTTCCATTAATTTAAAATCTTGTATATTCACTACGAATTTCTTTAAATCTGTCTGTAACAGTGGCATCAGGGAAAAGGGTTTTTCTAAATTAAAATTAATCAAAAATTAGCTTAGGTCGTCGATGTTACATAAAGGATTAAACTAATCTGGCATTAGTATCTATAGAAAAAGATACTTGCGATAATTTGGGTTTACTGAAAATTACTGATGAATTTGTATCAAAAAAGGCAAGAAGAATAAATTTGTATTTATCATTTTAATTTATTATATTTAACGCCAACTCTTGCATTACATTAGATCTAAATTTTAGTGTGATAACAATATAAAACTAAAACAGATTCAAACTGTCGTTCTTAAATGTAAATACTGCATATGAAATTCTGAATTGAATAATATTAAAGTAATAAGGGCGGTGATATTGCTTTTGTACCTGGAAAGCCAACTACCAAGAAACGACCCAGCGTTCAGTAAATCATAGCCGACTCCAAACAGCGTTATTATTGAGCACCCTTTATTAACAGAAAGTTAGATTTTAGCTCCGTATCCTCTTTGATTTTCAATTTTAATGGATTTTGGGCATCTCTTCGTTTTTTATTACATTCATATTAATTCTTACTTAAAATCAGGGGCGGCTCAAGCTGGCGCCCTGGGTGGGCAGCCCTCTGGCTTGGCCGCTTCTTAAGCCATCCCTGCCTACAATTAAATTTAAGGTAGAAGCCATTTAAGTGTTCGAATAATTTGTGCCTAAGTGAAGCAGGTTTAGTTTTTCTATTAAAAAATGTATATTAACGAATTATGATAATTCCATGTATAGAAAAATATATCACCTCCGCAGGGATTTCAACCACTGACCTTCAGCGCATAAAGCAGTGGTTCAAATCCCTGTGGATATGATAGTTTTCTACATTCTGAATTTTCAAAATTCATTAAAAATTAATTTCTAAAAAATATATATTTTTTAAGAATAGATCCTTACTGTAATTTAAGTTATTTGAATATTGCTGTCCTCTAATTTTCCTGTTGGGATTTTCAATATTTAATTTGCAAATTAGGGACGGTAATTTTTTTAATAGGTGAATTTTTTGTTGGAACTTCTAAACTTTAAGATTCTCACATCAATTTGTAATTAAAATAGTTTACAACGTAAATTTAGTACCAGATTGCAGCAACTGTGAAAAAGACAGATATAAAAAATACGGTTTGAAACACTTCTGTTGTGTTATTTTGTATATTTTGTAGTACCGCCTTTTAGCCAAAAATCCAGTTATTAACTAGAATCTTTTTTTTAATGTAAGGTTTACTGGCTAAGCACTAGGCCTGTTCACAGTATTGTTAAATATGATTAAGTTAACTTATGGTATGGTCATTTATACACTTAACTGATTACATGGACTAATTGCACATATCACTATTAGGAAGAATCACTTTTAATCTCTGTCCGAGAGTATTGGACATTCGTGGCTATCCTCGGAACCTTATTTTGTAATGTCTGTATCTTCTTGAGATTTGTTTCACTTGTGGTACCCCAAACTACGCAGGCATACATTATAACTAGTCGTATGATACATTTTAGAACACTCAACATTTAGAAAAGTTTTTTTATTTAAAGTGGGATATAACTGATGTAAGGTGGCAATTCTTGCACAGCCTTCCTGTATTTTTTTGTTAACATCTAGGCTCCAAGGCAACCGCCTTTCTAAATGTAATCCGAGATATTTAACGGCTCTATCTTTTGGATTCCATGGTATGGGTTGAAAATTTATGATGATAGGTTCCGGATCTATTGGTCTGCGTAAAAATGTTTGCTTTGCACTTGGTAAGATTAATTTTGATGTTCCAACATTTAAACCATGCAAGGAGGGCGTTTAATAAAGTTTGAAGTATTTGGGCTAGCGTTTCAATATCTTAGTGATGTGTGAGGAAAGCGGTGTCATCTGCATACATGGCAGTAGAGCTGGTTTCTGGGGTAGGTATGTCGTAAACAAATATATTAAAGAGCAGCAAAGCTCGATTTAGACGAAAGAGTGCACCAGGTTGATTAGGTATCCTGCAAAGCCCAATGTTCTCATTTTGTAAATTAAGCCTTTCAGCCACGCTCTGTCAAAAGCTTGTGCAATCTCCAGAAACACTACCGTGATATATGTTGTTTATTTTCAATCTTTTATAATAACTTCGGATATTCTTATGAGTTGGTGTGTCGTCGAATGCAATGGCCTGAACCCGAAATGGAAGTGAGGCAAAATAAACAAAATCCGAAAGATAAAAAAAAATTGCGAGGACGTTTGATCAATTTTTAACTCTTTCAAAAGGAGAGTATTTCCCCAAATATTTGAATTTTGCATTGTTTTTTAGCTAACTGGTAATTTTGGCTATTAATTATTAATGCAAGGTAACCTAATGGGTTACACATCTGTTTCGCACCCAGTAGAATAGAGGTTCAAATCCGCTGCTTAAAAAACCCAAACTTCGGAGCAACTAAAAATTGAATTCTTCAGATTACGGTCCTTACATAGCTAATTGGTAACTTATGATTAATAATTAAAAAAGAAGAGATCATTTTTAACAAGTAACCATAATTGATTTGCTAAAAGTCTGCTTTATTTTCGTATTTTCAAAGGCAGTTTTATACAGGGTGCCCTATTTATTGAACTTTTTTATTTGGAAAGAAGATAGAGAAACGGTTCAATAGGCAAATTTCTGTTTGTGTTTTGTTTCATGGCTGTCTTGGTTTAGCAATAAAAATCCTAAAAATCGTTATTTCCCATTTTTTTTCAAATTAAACATACAGCTTAGGTTCGCCACAACGCAACGTTGAGATGAGAAAAAATTGCGTTTCAGATAGGTCGCAGCCAACTGCGGTTTCCATTTAAAAAATGTAACTTTGGTCAATTATTCGCAGATGATAACAGTTATAAAAAAAAAACACATTTAGCCAACATTCGTCGTCCTAATACCATATTCATTTACTGTACGTTAGCGAGGGGATCAAAGCCACATTATTCTATGTAAAGAATTGTTCAAGAAATATTTGAAACGTATTTTTCTAATTTGAAAAATAAATGAACTATGTGGAATAACAGAAAAAACGATTTTATCATTTTTCAGCAATAATTTTTTAACTGCACGTCATATGTCAAATTTCTTTACTACTTTGCCTATTTGACCGTTTCTCTATATTTAAAAATAAAAAAGCTACACATATAACGTTTAAGAAATAGGGCACCCTGTATATTTGGAATTCTATTATTGTATGTATTTCATTGTTATTGGTATCAAATTCGCAACAATAATCGTTAGTTTAATCACCGTCTTTGTGTTGGCAATCAACTAATTGCAAATGCTTCCGCATAAGAAGCGGAGGCGATATTTTCAACGTTCCTTTTTTGTAGATGTCGAATTAAAATGAAAAATGCGCCGTGGCGGTCCGTATTTTATATAATTCTGTAGTTTGAGAGTTGGAACTTTTTCTTTTAGGTTTTTCCGCCTTTTTAATTTATAGTAATGCCTTGTCGAAGTTAAAACATTCCGTTTTCTTTCGGAATGGAAAACTAAATAAAAATTTATTCGGAAGTTAAAATTTAAGGTTCCATTAGTATTTGCTAATATAGAAGTTGTTTGCTGGTCCATTTGGCAGTGAGCTAGTCAGAGTAAAGGGCCGGAGTGCAAATCACGGGGAAAAACTTTTAAACAGTCGTTGTACGAAACGAACTCGCTGCAAACTTCCACCATAAAGAATGGCCGATCGATAAAATTAATTTTTGTTATTAACGATTATAATATATTGCTCGGAAACAGGTTAAGTTTTTCTTTAATTAATTCCGAGCCGCTGAAACGCTCGCGAATTAATTTAATTAAGAAATCTTTTATTTACCATTTTTAATGCCGCGCTCTTTTTAGAAAGAAAGTAGGACGAAGTTGGGGGAGAAAGCTTATTCGGATTACTCCACCCTGCCTCTACGTAGATTTTTTTTGTGTGTTGTTGTGTAAGTTTAACCGTCGACGTAAATTGCACCTGAATTTATGTAGTTAGTAAACTGAATAAATTGTCTTATAAATGTTTGATTCGAACACTTGTGCAAAGTTATAAAGTTCGCTTTTTATGGGAAGAAATAAGCCCATACAAGCATGTTTCATGAAAGTTATGGTAGTTTAATAATCGAATCGCGTTTTCTTGTTAGCGTTAATTTTACAGTACACTTGCGGTTAATAATTACAGAAAATGACCACCCACATCGATATTTAACTTGCCACTGCTTCACCCTGCCCTACGCAAATTGCATTTGTTTAATGACCTAAAGTTTTGCCTTATTTATAATTGCTGACGTGATATATGTGTTTTGTTCAGTATCGTTACTTTTCTCGTCCGTTAAGAACGTGCGAAAAAGAAAGCTTCGAAGATGCTTTTCTTTTTACATTTTAAATCTCGAGAAGGCGTCTACGCTCCGAACTTGTAATTATTATAATTTCAACAACGTATCTAATAAATAACAACCGTTTTCTAATCCTAACTGTTGCATTCAGAAGCGTAGCAAATTGTTCCGATTATATTAGATACAAAAATTACTAACCTCAACGTTATAAATTTAATATGAGAACCTAAGAAGTAAAATAGAGGGTTTCCGTGCTAGCAGGTAATCTAATGATAAAATGAACACTGTTTATTATAATTTAAAAAAATATATTTTGTAAAATTAGATTGTTCTGTTGATCTTGCGTATTTTTTTATTATTTTGATTATGATGGACATGATGGTGCTGCTAGGCTGTTACTTAGATTTTATTAGTTTCGTAGTAATTGTACTCGAAATTAAATTACAAAAAAATTGATTGAATTTCGTGGCGATCTTGAAGCAAACTGAAAGCTTCTTTGTATTTCGTATCTTAAACTCAATCTGCAAATGATGTTGTGTAACAACAACATTCATGGAAATTGTTTAAATTTACGTATCAAATGTAGTAATCTGGCATTTTGAAACCGAAAAATACACCCTTCTGTCGTAGTTTTGAAAAATTGACAGCAGTAAAGACTGTCACGTTAGCAAATGAACATTTAAAATTTGTTAAAAGTTATTAAATCCCGAAAAATAAACTGACTTGAGATATCAAAATTCGTACATTTATATCGTACTTCTACCAACCCTATGAAAATTAATCTTGGGATACTGCCATTGCTTAGTAAACGCCCATTTTCTTAGTTATTTACGGGGCAAGGGAGGTAAGTGAGATTTACTCTGTTGAGTATGAAGGATCACATCCGACCTTGGAGCCAGTGTACTGTTAATACATATAAAATTTAAATAATTTTTGAAATATTAATTCGAAATGAATTGTTACTAAATTATTCGTTTACTACCCTAGGGGGGATAAATATTCACTTACTTCTTTACTGCGATGACAGCCAATAAACAAACAGTTAAATCGAGCCTTCTTCAATCCTGACCAAATGTCAGATAATAAATGCAACTTACTCAACGACAGTAAAAAAAATGTGTTTATTGAATTGTTTAGGATCATTGAACAAAAGTAATTTAAAATATAAAGGGTATTTCGTCTTGATTTACCCTTTTAAAAAAAGCTGTTTAACTTTTTTTGGCAAGTAATTTCTTGTCTTATCTTCAAGGCATTTTTAGTTCAAATATTTCGACATTTTAGTAGGTACTTAAATCTCTTCAATAATTTATTCGCAGTAACATATAGAGAAACAGGATGTGAATGTTCTGAGCATGGCTCAGGAGAGCGGTCAAGATGTTCATGAGCATCCCCTCTGTCGGATAGGTTTTTTTTTTTGGCCGAGACTGCCAGACGGGTGAAATTTATCTTGGAACAGAATTCCAAAATGGAGCCCCAATTGAATTCCGGGGCAGCTGCGGCCGAGTCACTGTCGGTCGGGGCCGCCACGAACTTCTCTTGGGTGGCGGAAGGGGTGGTTTTGGACGTGGAAGGTTACGGTTGGGATTAGAGACTTGGAGGATCGACGTCGAAGGAATTCTTCCTGGCGGCGGTGGCGGCGTAACTCAGGAAGAGGTTGGAGCCTTGGGGTAGGAACTGCACCCCTTGTAGTTGGCGGGGTGAGCGCCGTTATAGTTCGCGCACTTGGCGGGAACTTCCCTCGATTTCTTACCCTCCCCGGTATGGTGGTCAGCTGCACATTATTTGACACATCTGGGGGAGCCGTGGTATGTTCGCTGAGAATAGCCGAACTTCTGGTAGTGTTGGCATTGCCCTGGCTGGGTCTTTCTTCTCGGAGATTTGACCGTAATACGAATGGACAAGACGGTTTTGGCCTGGAAGATCACCTTAGCTTTACCCGATTTAGTTAAGTTGACTAATACCAGCGGCTTGGGGATTCTCTCCCGACCGCAGCGCATCTTGGCCACTCAGATTACGGGGAATCCCTGGGCCTCCAGGTCTTTCTCTACATCGGCGACGTTGATCGGCTCCGGGATATCTCGAAGCACCATGGACATATAATGGTTATGCGTGAAGAATGCGGTGATGCTGAAGTGAAGTTAATGATATCTGAGCCGGTCTTTGTCTTAGTTAAGTTTAGGCGCTGGTGCTTAAGTTCACTGGATATCACTACCCACACCCAGTTTCTCTTCGTCCGAAGGACAGTAGGACGAATGCAAGTGGCTACGGTGAGGGTTTAGAATCGCCTAGATAGACATCTGAAGGGAGGGGGGAGAACCTGTTATTTAACGGTCTTCTTCGGCTGCGGTGGCGAAGGCTGTCTGGGCGTCCATGACTTCTTCTGGCTCTGAGGCGGCGATGTGGGAGCTTCTGAAGTCACCGCCTTAGATTTGAAGGCAATCACTTTTGCTTCGAGAGCAGCATTTTTCATGGTATTAAAATGGTGTCACGAATTAAAAACGCCCTCCTGCACATCTGAATGTTAGTAATACCAAATTATCGGAATATTTTATTCTGCTACAAGACTGATTTATTATGCAGATAAGTCCCTGAAAAAAATGCAGAAAATTCCTATACTTATTGCATAAGTTGCATGAGAATTTCCAAAACTTATACCTGCAAATTTAAATACTGAGCTAGCCGAATTAAGAAGTTTTTAAATCAATATCAGAAAATTTTATTTTCCTTCGTCAGCCTTTCCTTTCGAGTCATACTTGCAGGTTTCCGAATGCATTCTCAAATAATAGTTATGATTTTTCCAAATGATTTTTCATATGTTTACTTGCTTTTGAGTTATACAGAATGTTAGAAAACAACCACTAGAGTTAACAGAAACAAAATTTCTTTAAATTAAGATTCATCAGTTAAGCTTTATTAAATGCTTCTTTGAGATGTTTTCTCTATCAAGTTTTTCACTTTGACGCCGTAGATGGTGAAGTAGGTCTTGTGAATTAAAGGTCTCAGGTTCGATTCCGGTCGAGGTCAAGTCAGGTCAGCTCAGATTTTTAAATACATAAAGAATCTGGATTTTGCCCTCTTTCGTTTAGTTCGATAAATATTCCTTCCAAAGTTGAAGGTTTCTTGGGTTTAGAGAGGTTCTAGTCAGACACTGCCAAATGATCATGGCAATCGACGCGCAGTGAGAGTCATGGCTCCCGAAAGCCTAGATCTTATTCCATAAATAAATGAACAGACCAAAATTGGGTTAGTTTACCTTAACATATATAACAAAGAGAAGCAAAAAGTTTGCAGTTTTTGATGTTTGTAGTATGTTTTTGAAAAATACATTTCAAAACCTTCCATGTGTAAAACGTCATTTTTATATATTCTATATATTTTTTAAATAATTTATTTTTTTTAGAAAAGAACGCCTGAAAGGGATTTCTGTAGGTTTTTTTTTTGTTTGCAGTAATTATTTTTACTGTGACATTCCTTTCAATATTTTATGAATCGGTTTACAGTTGTCATGTATAAATTATGCGTGTAACAAATTCGCTTTAGTCAATCAATCAAAGAACACCTGCGCATGTCATTGAGCCTAAAAAATTACCTATTAAAAAATTAATTTCTCCCACAACGGACTTTTCAAGGGATTTCGGTTTATTTTATGAATTTATGTATGAAAATTGCAAGACGTTTGATGTTTTATCAAAATTTAATGCGCCAATTTTATTATAGTTTATTGCACTTTCGTTTAGTAAACCCATACATATCCTTTAAGTAGATTTTACAAGTGCCATGCTAGAAATAAAGGCAAATCATGTTACAAACACTTTTACGAGTTATTGAAAAAAAAATCTTTTGTTTATGTGCCATTAAAACAATAACCGTATCTATTCTTACGAGTGTAAATAATAGACTTAATTTTTATTACGATTCTAATATCTATAACTTATAAAATAGGTAATTAATTTTACCATAAAATAAATTTATTATCGCAGTACAAAAAGGACATTTCGATTAAATTGATAGGAACGAAATATATAACTTAATTGTTTTGTTGCCGTGAGGTGTGAAGGCGAAAACTTTTAGTATTTTAAAACTTTGTTCCTTCACGTAAACTTGAAAATTTCCTTCCCTCTCGCTTTGTTTTAGGAACAATTTATTCAATATTAAAAATGCTCGCACACATTTCAAACAACTATGATCGTTATTGCCACCGTAATTTGGGCACCTCCATTCCGCGAATACGTAATTCCTTTTTCTATTTATCAATACGCTTAAATAATTTCGTTGGGCGTTGCTCAAAGACATAATTAAATACTAAAACTACCCCTGTGTCATGTTTACCTCCACGCTGTACAATTAGAATATAAATTATACATATACAAACAGTGCTTTTATTATAGAAATAATGATTCGTGGTATGAAAATAAAAGTAGACCATGAATAAATGAGTTCGTTACAACATAACATGTTGTTAGAATTAATAGAAATGTATAAACATCATTAGGCTTACATAAACCCTCTTGTACTGGACATGCAACATAGACTTTTAAAAATTAAAAGATCGCTTTTAACTCGTTTTCTATTCTTGTTACATAAATGGGACGTTACTAAATTACTTCATAAAGTTGTCGATTTGTTTAATGTAAGTACATAAAGCCATAGGAATTATTTATTTAAAAAACTTTTGTTCTAGGCAAAGATTTACAAAACTTATCTAAGTAAAAAATTTAAGTAGGGGTCGTTAATAGGGATCGCGTTTATGAATTTTTAATTTTTAAAAATTATAGTAAAATTAACACCTTCAATTTTTTTTTAAAACTTTAACAATAAACAATAATACATTCGAACAACTAAACAAACAGTTCTCTTTTAAAAATTAACAAATTCAGCAACTACCTTTTTTACAATCCACCGGAACAACACACCTCCTGTTTCGTTTCTAACAATTCACCAGTTTCTCACTTATTTCCTCCTTCTAATAACACCCCGTAACAACCCAATTCCAATTTCATTAAACAGCTCACCCAACTTCTTTTTAAAAATACAAATTTTTTTCCAAGTAAGTATTTTATTTCATGTTTATCCCATATTTTACAATTCCAAATTACAATTTTATATAATATTATCAATCTTCCAGTTATCTTTTAATCAAATTATAGTTTTATTCGCCTTTAAAATTATATTTATATGAAAATAAATTACTTTTAGGTTTCAATTTTCAAAACCCAATTTCTGTAATTTATATCAACCTTCTTCTATTTATTTATTTTCATTTCTCCTTGGTTATATTATTTTATTCGAACTAACACTCGGGCCGGATTGTGCATTGCATGCATTGCATACGCTAACGCACCAGCCTCGACAGCGAAAGGTAAAAGAGTTACAGATACAGATACAGAGGCAATACCAAAGCGAAGTAACATCAAATATGTAAATAAAAGGGAATCTATCTTTAATTTGTAATTGGGACAAGTCATCAACGCTAAATTTAAGCAATAATTCTCAACAGATCCAGAAGCCACAGATACAGATATTTATTAAGCCGATGGCACCTTTACGCCTGGCCGTGGATGGCTATAACCGTGGTGAAATTATCGCATGGAAAAATCGTAAATGTTCATCAACAAGATTGTGTAAGCCCATCAGACACAGTTTGCACACAAGACAACTAAACTTCCGAGGTCAAAAAAAGAATTTGTGCGTAGATAATCAAATTGCAAAGCTGGAATCAAGCAAATGTTATACTCGTACATGTGGCCTTACTTCAAAAGATTGTAATAATATGCACAAAGTGTCAAATAGGTACACAAGTGAACAAAGAACGATTTAAATTTGCTTCTCGGCACTCTACGCCTGGACCAGATTTTCAGAAAATATTTTACATCTTTTTTATAAACCACCTTTAAGAAACTGGCAAGCTCGCGGAAAAGAACTAAAAAAGTAGTTGGTGAAACCAAAAAGTGGATTCAAACAAGATTTGAGGATGAAATTGCCATAACTGTTGATAATCCTAAGCAAGGGTTCCATTGATGACAATACCGCTAGGTGGTTTTTCAACAATCCTGAAAAATCTGCCGAAATTACGGGAGTACGCATTGAGCTCATCGCAAGATTATGAATTATATGGCAGATATTAGTGTTATCGAACACCTTATAAACCCTGAAAAATTTCGAAAATATGCTTTGGACAGTGCGACATTATACGTAGAAGAATATCTATGGCACCCATGACGCCACACTATAGAAAATATTAATTCATGATCCGGATGTGATAGTCAATTCAATTGCCAGTTGGATGGGATAGTTAAGTGAAGAGACACAATAGGTTGATAATAAAATTTTTTTTGTGCAGCCGGACGCGAAGTGGTCATTTCGCGTACGCAATACAGGACGCGAAATCCGATTTCGCGGCCTTTATTTACCCTTAGTAACGGCCGCGAAATAGTTTAACGGCCGTTACCCTTAGTAACGGCAACGGCCGTTACCCTTAGTAACGGCCGTTAAACTAAACGTTGCCACATGAAAGTTGACATAACAGATAATATGAAAATGTCAGTTTTATTATGTATTTTTTACGGCTGCACAAAAAATGTTGTGTATACTTCGGCCGCGAAATTCTTTAGCGCCCTCGAGATTGTCTTGCCTCGGCCGCAAGCGGCCTCAGCGACAATTTTTCTCTCGGTACGCTAAAATGGAATTTCGCGGCCTTAGCATACAAATAACTATAAAAGGTTTAGAGAAAATTATTCAAGAAAAATATCGCGTAAAAACGTTAATAGCATTTCAACCATTGAGGATGCACCAAAGTGAAAAAAGACTCTTGATAAAAACATTTTGGAAATGATAGTGCCTCCAAACAAAAACACACTATCAGAAACTGAGGCAGATGCTTCGGCCTCAGAATCTACATACATTTTATTCTTTTGACAACATTAATAAATAAACATTGTTGTTTTATTGTCTATGTTGGATGTTTCATTCCTCTTCTTCTTCTCAAGACGCCGGCTCCACACGGAGGTTGGCAATCCCACTGGCTATTATTGCGTGCAGCTCTGAAAATCTCGGTCGACGTCCGTCCAAGCCATTCTTGTAGATCCTGTAACCATGAATTCTGTCGTCGACCAACTGACCTTTTCCCCTGGATTTTTTCTTCGATTATCAGGCGAAGAACTTCGTATCGTTCGCTTCTTATAATGTGAGCCAGATATTTCAGTTTTCTCTCCTTGATTGTTAGGAGAAGCTCTTTATTCTTTGCCATTCGATTGAGAATTTTTGCGTTAGTTTTACATTCTAACCAGGAAACACGTAACATTCGCCTGTATGCATTCGTCTCAAATGCATCAATTCGCTTTGCCATGGTTGCATCGAGGGTCCAGCTCTTGCATCCATACAGGAAGACAGGAAAAACGTAGCATCGCAGCATCCGAGTTCGAAGGTCGAGGCTGATGTTGCGGTTTGATAACAGTACCTTCATGTTGTTGAGGGCTTGCCGTGCCTGTTCAATCCTGGCTTTAATCTCTATTTTTGTGTCGCTTTCTTGATTGACGAGCGTACGAGTGGACGACACGTGTTCAATGACCTCCCCATTTATTTATATTTAAGATGGCGTGTAATTGTTTCTTTTTTGAGAAGATCATTAACTTAGTCTTTGACATGTTCATTTGGAGACCGTATTGTTCGCTGTGTGCTACAATGAGGTCCATGAGATGTTGTAATTCTGGTAAACGGTTGTCTATCACAACTGTATCGTCGGCATAGCCTATATTATTGATATTGTTGCCATTGATTTTTATGCCCGCACTTGTGTTCTCTAGAGCTTCGTTGAACACCGCTTCGGAATAAAGATTGAAAAGAAGACGGAACCGTACACATCCTTGTCGCACGCCTCTTCTTATTGCTAGTTCTTGTGATGTAGATCCTCCAGTTTTTTTATTATCTTATCATAAAAACACTTCCAGATTTTTCTGCTTTTAGCCTGATTGTGCGTTGTATAGGCAACACATCTTGCACAGTTGGCAATACTGTAAAGTGACAATGTCTCAAAAACCTCATTGCCTGCCATTGGGGTTTCATGAGACTCCATTACCTGAACTAATAAAACTAATATTTGATACGTGTCTTAATAATCCTATTAGTTACAACATACAAATTAGCTTTTGTATTAAACAGATTTTATAAATTATTCATGTAATGATAATTTCCTAACTGATTTCTTTGGGCTATTGTCCATTGTTGTTGAAACAACAGCATGGGTTTCCCTAATTAATACATTTGTTGTTCCAGAAGATGCATTAAATTCTTTACAGGTATAATGCCTACAGTTTTTTTTGTATACCACCACAAACGTGCATGTTTAGATATAAACATGATTTACCTTTTTAACATTCAAATGTAATTCGTATCATATTGTTTAAATTCATTTATAAACTTACCTTCCCTGCGTTCTATAGATATCAATTTCTTTTTTAAATAATTTTATGAAAAACAGGAAAACGAAACCGTGATAAACAACAACACACACTACGAACGTCTCTGGTAAAATGTAGAAAACCATATATTTCGAAAAAATAAAATTAGTGGTCAATTAGTTCACGTGGTTTGGAATATTTCTCGCTCCCACTCTATTATGGTGTTTTATTTTATTATAAAAAATGTTTTGTATTTGTCGCAGTGCCTCAGACCTCAAAGATTGTTGCAGATTTTCAAACTGCAATTATTCAGGGTTTTAAAGTTTATATTTTGTATTCCTATTAACCGAAATATTTTACTGAATCTCATGAAAATTACTCTCGCTGGCATTTATTTGCTCTTACTAAAAAATTATTTTATTAATAACGACTTGACTTCTGAGGTCTATGCAATTTTTAGAACATTTCAAATGCTTTATTTTGGCTTTGATAACATTAGTTTGGTTTTTAATTGTCTTAGAAATTTTGTTTTATGATTATGAATGAGTACAGATTTTGAAGATAAGTTTATTTCAGAAATAGTAAAAAGTTGTTCACAAGAACCTCTGTGTAAGATGTGTGTACGTATTTATTTGTAGTAAAACAGCACAAGAAACTGGCTTGGAAGAAAGACCCAAAAACGAAAAAAAATGCTGCAATTTCTTTTGCTAGTGTTGTGTAGATGTAATTTAAATTTCATTATGATTACGTTGTGAATACACGGCGAATTCCTTGATCGTGTGTAAAATTAAAATAGCTTTGCAAAACTGCACGGAGTTTACCAAAAAAATATGATAAACGAAGTTGTGTCGTTATGCTAACCGAAAATATTATATTACCTTTTCTACAAAGAATAAAAAAAGGTAAATATTACTTGGTATCGATTATCAGCAAGCCCATTATTTCTCCGGTATAGAATTTACACCACTAGCATTGCGCTTGGCTATGCCGACTTCGTTTAGTAACAGAATTAATAGAATTTATACGCCCTGACGTAGGTAAATGATTTAGTTCCGATGATATTCTACATGCTTTTGATATTTCTGTGATTTTATTTGTAAGCAGGCACCAACGTGGCGCCAACGATAAAATATTGAAATAACATAAGACACTTAACAATAATTACATTCGCATACATGCATGCATTTTACTTTATAATAGTAATATCGTATTTATGATTATCAACTAAAATATATGCATCGGGGCGGCAATCTTTTACGTTCCCAGCCTACTTCGTTTTAACCACCTTACATAATGCACACGAATGCAAACGAATTCAGTGGGGTAATTTGACTTTTTGACGTTAAATTTACTACAGCTGCTTTTGTATAAGTGGTTGTATGTAGCTTCTCCATTCTGAATATTTTTCATTGTATTAAACTACATAAATTGCAAGTTTTTATCGTGTTTATATAAGTTTTTCCTGTGGCTATCAAATAATAACTTCTTTATGTACGCTGTTAAATAAAAGCCTCACACTGTTGAATAATGACTTATAACATACAGACCACCAGATGTTATAGTAGATGTTTGCATTACCAAGGATATAGACGCTAGAAAGATCATACTATAACCATGCTTGGACTTTCGTTCAGACCATACTCCAACCATTGTAATACTGACCACAAATATTGTCGAAAAACCAATGCTTCTTTTGGTCACTATACAGCAAAAAACCAATAGAATGAACGAAGGAAATGTTGGGAAGGTTTCGTTTTATATACTGTGCAGTTCAAATTGTGCCATGTTACAATTCAGCAGGGTAATTTAGTTTTCAAAATACATTCCCGGGAAACCGTTTTTAACAAAAAATTTTAAGGGAATATTTATGTACCAAAATTACCGAATTAAATAATGCGCATAAAAGTCCGAAAATAAACAAAGTATGAATTTTTGTGGTGGTGTATGAATAAGCCTTAATTAATATAATTTGCACCAAAATATAGCATTTTAATGTTGCACGCATATTAATGGCCATGCATTTTGCATAAATTGCAAGTCTCACTCATCATCAGCATCCATAAATAAAGCGGTCTGTAAAAAACGGTGCTGAATGTTCTTAAAATTTAAAAGCCAAATTTTCGATTTTTTCAAGGCCTACTTTACGCATAGATAAATTTATTCGGGTGCCGTCCTTCGCTGTATTAAATTTTATGGCTACGGTCAAAACCGTGCGTTAAAAGTGGCCTGCTTAGCTCTTTAAAAATATAATCAGTAATAATCACAACGATTTTGGTATTTTTTACGGTTTTAGGGATCCTTTAAAGGTTTAAAGGATGCTATCAAATATAAACACGAAAGAATAATTCGAGATAAATGCTGGCGGGTGAACGGACAAGTTGTTGTTAAGGCATTCAAAACACTTTAAATTTTAAATTATATCATCTAAATTATATTTCTTACCGGGCAACAAAACGTAAAATAAACGTTTTGTTTTCTTGCGATGTTTAAAAACCGGAGGCGTATTGACTTATTTTATTAAAATGTGAGCGGTATTAATATTTCTCTTTACTTTGCTTTTCCGTTTATTGTTTCTTTAATTTTTACCGTTTTCAAGTGGAAGCAGTAAAGTAATAATAATACTCGGGAACTTTTTTATATATACAATAAAACTTGGCAGAAGTAAATTGGGTGCAGAGCGTTGTTATTTATTTAAAACTCCCTCCCACACAGCAGTTTTAACCCCCTGAGCGGGCGCGCTTTTATAAATATTACAATAATTAAATATACAGTGGAAGTTGTTAAAATTGCATGGGGCTGCTTCCATTTCGCTAGGGTACGGAAGGGTATGTGAAAGTGTAGTTATATTTAGAAACGAGTTCCAAGTGGATTTGTTTTACATCGATGTTAGAATTGCGTTTGAATCGATGAAATAAGAATGAGCGAATTTGTCAACGGTTCGGCATTCTTTCCTTAATTAATTCGTATACGGATCCAAGGCTGAACGAAAATGTCCTTGCAGATTATTTCATTGCACACTTACTCCTCTTATTTACAACTTTTCCCGTGGCTGTATCGTGCACGACAACTTGTCTCTCTTAAATTTGTACGTTTGTCTTGAATGCAGCTTATTTTCATGAATTTTTAACTGGCTCGCCCTTTTTGTACCTTTTTTAAAAAACTTGCAGCGGAATACTAACCGAAACTTTTTAAATTTTAAAAATGGGAATCGTTTAATTGAACTCCGTGCTTTTTGGAGTCGGTATAATTTTGAAAGGGAGCTTTTCGGAACTGATGCAATTTTAAAGAGAATGTGCTTTAAGTTTAAAGTACCTACTGCGGAATAATTTAGATATGTTACGTGATGTTAGTAATCTTAGATTCAAAGGGAAAATTCGTACTTGCTCTTGAGGTTGACACCTGCTCTCATTGAAATTGCAACTGCAACTATAACGTCATAAACCCAAACTACAAATTCGAGCTTTATAGATAGAATTTCAACCGTTGCAGTATTTTGAATAATTAAATTCATATTCACCTTCTGGATTTCAAGGGATTTTGTAACATATTTAAATATTTTTTTATTAATTTCACAATACAAAAAACTAGGAAACTACTACCAACAAGTGAACTGTTTCCTAATCAGGAAAGTTTGTTGGTTTGTTTCTCTGTTACTGTTATTATTATTTTGACCTTCTCGTAAAATAAAAATCACTAAAAAGTAAATTAAGCAAAAGAAAAGCAGAGTCATTTCCTCTATTCGGTATTTCTTTTACAAGGTAATTTTATGTTTATTTTCATTGATTTTATCTGCTCTTTGGTATGTTTATAACCTAATAATAACTTTCCATTTTTTGCTTGTTTGATGTTCTGCTATTGTTTTGTATATTTATTCATGTTATGTGTTTTACAATTTTGGATATACTAAATGGAAATTATTAGCTATTTTTGATAGAAACATATGAGATTAGAAAAGGCGTTCGGTCCTTCTTAGCACTTGCGTTCTTACAATTAATTCTTTTGAGTTTGGATTCTGTTTGCTTCTTTTATTATTTTTAGGTTTTTTATTATTCGTTGTGCCACTTTAATCATTTTAGATTTTGTGCAATATCAAAAATTTTACATTGAAACCACAAGGCTAACATAAAAAAGAAAATTACAGGCATATGAAAGTTAAATAAGTTAAATATTGGGGTATTTTTTGTCACCGAATTAAACCATAATTTATTACCCAAATCTCAACATTATATCATGTTTAACTGACTATTTGATAGATATGGATCAAGACTAATCTGATAATTTTTTTTTGATAATTGCATCCTGTTTCCTGAATTTATTTTTTAAAAATTCAAAGGTTCTTTTGTTATAATGCAACCTTTTTATCATGTTTTATAAAATTGAGGGCATCCTGATTCCCAGTCTATTTTTCAAGTTTTTAATATTTTCAGATTGAAAAACTTTTTTAGTAATTCTTCGTTGGAAATTTTGGCTTTTGTAAAACGTAACATCATTAAATTTAATAAGTCTCCCTTTTCATTGATTAGACTCAGTACTAGTCCTATCACGATATTGTTTGTGTTTCAGTAAGTAAAACAATAAGACGTATGAAAATCTGCTGAATTAATAATAATGGAAGGCTACTGAACCCTTAAATTAAAATTGGGTCCCAATACTTCTTTCTGATTTTCAGTGTTCAACAGCGTCTATAATATACTTCATTAAAACTTGTTTTTCCCTCTGTACTTCATTATTTTTTAGTTATCTGCAATAGGCTACTTGCACCATTTTCAAATTTAGGTACAATTGAGCGAGAAATGTGTGTTTTATTATGAAACAAAATTATAATTACCAAATAATTGTTATTAGTCATGGCATAAATAAAATAAGTTTAAATAATAATTACGCCACCTAAAACGTATTTGCGCGTGCGCAAAAACGTCGACGTCACTTTCCTGCAATTTACCGCGTGCTGCTCTTGTGACCACGTGTAATAATACGGTGTTTAATTTCTGTACAATAACTTTTGTAATGGAAACGAAGAAAATTGTTCGCAAGTGGTGTATAGTGCCAGGTTGTATAAATACAACATCAAAGACTGCCGATAAATTGTTTTTTTATGTACCTTTCGAAAGCAAAAGACGAAATTTGTGGATAAAGGCGGTACGACGTGATCCTTCAGATTTTGCAAAATCTTCATGTCTTTATGTATGTGAAGATCATTTTAACGTAAGTTAATTTATCCAGTAAATTTTTAGACATTTCGTGTACTTCACCCACAAAATTGTATCAACAAAAGATTTCCTCGCATGTCTTTTATATTTCAGTTAAAAGAAGACATGGACAACTATGTTCGGTTTAAGCTTATGGGGCTTATGGGCTTTTAGCGACATTTTCATTAAAGTTTTAGCACACAACTAAACAATAACTTTCAAAGCGAAATAATCGTGCTAAAGTAAACACGAATGTAATTTTAACCTCAACAGCTGTAGAATGACGTCAAAGTGTTGGCGCATGCGTGAATGCGTTGGTACGCCAATTTAAAAGTTGATATTATTACCCGTCTTAATTTACGATTTATTAAGTGTATCTGCACTTATTTAATGGAAAAAAATATGTAAAGTAATTATTAAAATTATATAATTCATATTTTATTGCGTTTAGTAAAATCTGTTCTGTCTGCAAGTAGCCTATTCCCTGCGCTTACCACATCACCTTGTATACATAGCGTGCGAAGTAATCGGATATGAAAGCGATTTCAGAGGCCTTAACTCTCCATGTTGTTGGACATACTCCCTTGCCGAGTGAAAGTGCTTATATCTTTACCTTTTATAAGTCCCTTCGATTTTCTGCTGTTGATATACAGGGTAGTTGGAAGGAAAGTGTCAAACTATCCAAAAATAGCACAAAATTTGTTTTCCGATTTTTATTTGTTTCCGTTTTATCTGCGGATGTTATCACTAGTGATACACATTCATCAAAAGTGTATATGTGGAGGAATCTTATTGTTTCCAAGATAGTTTTCTGAACGTTGTCTATCCCAATCGTCATTTTTTTTAAATCCAATATGTCTGCTCCTTTTCCTTGGTTTCAAGTAATAGTTACATATGTCGTTCCTTTAACGTTTCCTATCTGTGTATTCAGTATTATTCGAGCATTTTACTAGTTTTGCGTTTCATGATTCTCTCGCCAGTTCCTTCCTCTTCCTGATCTTCGTTTTCAGAAGTTAGCATGACATTATCAATAAATCTACGATGGTTGAGTTTCTCTCGGTTTATACCAACTCGTATGGAACTCCGGTGAAATTTTTTTAAAAGCTCATACTATGGCCATATTGAAAAATTTTGATGATCACCTTTTTTCGAGGCCCATCTTCCTAAAAGTCTTGTTATGTATGCCCTAATTAGTAGATCACACCCATTCAGTGGCATTTCTTCTCTGCATCAAAAGATAATAATATATGTCCTTCACTGGGTTTGTAGCAAAATCCTCCCGTTCCATAATGGGCTGCCCGATCTTCCACAGCATGTCCTGTTAGTAGACCTTTGACGATCCTGGGCTGTACCCTACCCATAAGAGGTAGTTCGACAGTTCGCTTCTTGTAAGGTCCGTTTATGAATGCCTTGCTGTGGTTTTGTCCTGATCTGTTAGTCCAGTATCCTTCATATTGAGTGCCTATCCAGTCACTTACGTAAGCTTGAAATTCCTAAGGCTGATTCTGGGCTAAGGTAATCCCTAACGAGCTTGTTCATCGGCTTTCTCATTACCGTCTATACCACAACGGCCTATCAAGTCATTGAATTCCTCTAGACATCACCATACCAGTCTGGAAGAAGTTTTACTACTCGAAGGAACCTTCAGAGCCGCCCGACTGTTCAATATTATATAGTTCCGCTTATGTTTATAAGCCCTCCGTTTTTTTTCTCCTGCACACTATAACATCGCGGAAATTTCCGTTTGAAATACGGAGACGTGCTTACCCAGTAAGAAGCTGAGCCTTTCTTTTGGTCATCCGCCATAAAGTCCTGATCCTTCACCAGTCTCAGTCTTGGAACCGTCCATGTACCAGATTAGACTTCGAGGAGGAATATTTTGTTTGAGATTTTTCTACGCTTCACGATCCTGAATTACCACTTTGAAGAGTGGTAGACTGATAGATATTTGGGAGTCATATACTCCATCCTCATTTCAAGTAGAATACCCTCATGCTACCAGCTATACTCGCGCGTTCTGTACCTAAACGAAAGTTGTATAGTCAATTTTGCAATCTGTAGATGCCCAATCTTACCTCCCCCCGTATTACTATATGAAGAGGGAGAAGGTAGCAGCAGTGAGCGTTGTTCTTATTGCACTTATCACCTTGATTGATTTTTTTTTTGCTGAAATTGATGGGGTCTTTTCATGGATCTTAGTTGCCAATTTCGCTTCTTTTGTAAATGTATTTAATTAATCTTTTATGTTTACAGTCTGCATTGTCTACTTTTGACCATAATTGCTAGACGTTCAATTGAGTTAAAGCTATTTTCATTGGCTATATTTTTTTAAATTATTAGTAGGTGGTTAAATGGCCTGAAATATTTGGGAAACGCAGCTTGTTGCCGAGGTTCTTAGGCGAGTTTCTTGTTATTCGATTTGTAATTTTTATTAACGAGTCGTATAACCTAATTGGAATACCAAAATTGACCGAGTGGTTAAAGCATTTGGCTTCAATATGGACGGTCTTTGGTTCCGAGCCCAATGGATGTCCTACGTAGTTACTGAAGATAATTGGGGGCCGAAACACAGTGGTGGAAGGATGTAAGTAGCCTTAGCATACGAAATATACCGACTCAGGGGGCCTTAACTCTCCACGTTGCCAATACCTTTATCTTTATTAGTTAGTAACCGAATACGTTTATAAATATTTGATTCGTTAGCAGAAGAGTTTTCTATATTAATAAAAATTAGGATTTACCCCAAGATGTATGTAAACAAATATATTTTCCTAAGTTGTTGAAAAGAAAAGAAGATAACTTGGATAGCTATAATTTTTTAGTTATACATGCTCCGTGGTACGTTAATTAATTTAAAAACGTACACAAACTTGGATCGTTAGGTATTCGCTCCATGTTGGGTAGATATTTAGAGAAAAGTTTAAAATCGAGTTGAAACTGTAAAGGCATCATTTATTTATATATGAATTATGTGTTCAAGACCTAAAAGCGTACTAAGTAAAATGAATTATTGTTTTTGGAAGTTTGTGTCGGTCTCGATAGAAAATCAGGCGTTAAATAATTGATCAGCAAGAGGTTTAAAGTTTACATAAGTAATGGAATGGCGAAGTATTGATCAAGCTGTAATAACACTAATCCTGTATCAAGCTACACTCTTCATTTCTTATTTATGTCGCGACAAAATAACAATTTTCTTTATTTAGGTTTTATTCCATAAAGTAGTGTTTACGTTCTCAGCTTGTCGTGAATTCTGTAAATATGTTTTCTCCTACATGAACCTTATAAGAAAAACATGGGAGCAACGTGCTTAAAAATTACCTCGTATTTTTAGTTTAGTCTGGAATTTATTTATAATTAAAATATTTATGGCGCGTCTCATACTTGGCTCCGAATATATTCTCGAAGTATCTTTGCTCCGATGCGTTTTAATATTTTTATTGTACCCTTTTTTCGATTTGCAGTTTTTGCTACGAAACTGCGTTTTTGTACATGCGTCTAAGTACGTCATCGCCGGCGCGTCCGCGAATTCGGAATTTAAACTACAACTCTTCCTCGGCTTAATTTTATAGCGTTTATGCGAGAAGTGGCAGTCGCGAATTTAAATTTTAATATTATGCGTAACTCTATCTTTCTGTGTAATATTAATGCTGAAAACTCAGTGTAAGTAGGTAAAGAAGAATTAAAATGAAAATTTTAAAGAATCATAAATATTATAAATTGCGATCGAAGTCCGTTGTTTACTGAACTGTTAAAATACAACAATATAGTCGGGCCAGCATTTCTCAGTTGGTTCTCAAACAATTCAATTATTTACCAAACGGATTGGCATAGAAGAGCGAGTTCTATTCAAATTGCACCGTGAATATTACATAAATGAACTCAAATAATTCATAAGTTTGTAGTCTTCGCGTTTAGGGTTATTTACAATGCACAAGGAAATATTTATGATCTCTCAGAGCGGATTGCCCCTGTTGTCTTATTGCTGAGTTTGATTCGCTCCCTTAATTATTAATGGCACGGACTCCGGGCAATTTGTTAATGCACTATTGTGATGTTTGTCAAGGATGTTACTCCCTTATTATTACATCTATTTTATAATTCCTTGATTAATATATTTTCCAATGATGCCATCCAACTACTAGTAGGTTACATTTCAAACTTCTGTAGATCGTTAAATGGAGATTCCACGATCATGTTCCTTTACCGAATATTCGATTTATTTTCAATGAAGACCTTGAACATTTCCTTATTTGTAACGGTCGTTGTAGAAGACATCCCTAAGTAATTAATGCGATGTAACAATTTTACTTGTTAGTCCTGATTACCTTTAATTTTTTTTTTCTTGAAATTTTCAATCCTTCTCGAGTACCTAATTCCAGTATTTTCTTTAACCAATCTTACAATAAGTTTCTTCTTGAACTATGTTTTTGTTGATTTGAAAAGAACACTGGTTTTCTTTAAGGGTGCTATCAGAGGCGTAGCTAAGGGGGGGGGGGCAGTTGTGTGCAGCATTATTAGCCGGAAAGTTTCAAAGTCGGTACCCAGCACACGATATAGAAAGCTGCAGTACGGTTCCTCTCTTATTTTTTTATGGGGCCCAACCCAATGCACGTTATTCCCTTGAATCAAGTTGTTTCGACTATTTGGAACCAAAAATACTCCTGTAAAATCTAACAGTGAACTTTTTCGGTCAACTTAATGTGGCGTTTTTAAAACGGTTATTTAAAACTTCGGTTCGTGTTGTGAATTATTTATTAACAAATTTAAACAATGTAACAATTAACACGAAACAACAACTTAAACACTAAAACACAACACTAATATTAACCCGTAACACTAACTAATTTATTTATCCAAGTTTGATTATTTATATTCACGTATCCGCGCAGACGCATATTATTGGAGCGCGAACTTCTAGTTAAATCTAGTTTATTCTACGCTGGTCGATTAACCTTCGAGAGGAGTCTACAGCCGATTATACAATCGGCAGACATTCGGGAACAGCTGACGCATACAAGCGAAATGATTCACGTCCCGACTGGCAGCTGCCGCTCGTTACATTAACATACCAAATAAGTCATTCAGATGGCAAATTTGATTAATGAAAATCCTGAAAAACGTCGTTTTTTGAGATAATTATAAATATGGTGATAAGTTTGCGTCGCATTTCTATTATTTCTTAATTTGCTGGAGACGGTGCCAATTGTGGAGAGGTCATTAAATAAGATCCAAATTATTTAAAAACCTACCTAAAGAAGTCGTAGTCTTGCGTTGCTAACCATCGAGCATAATTTTGCATTATCAGTGGATGAGTGAAAGGAGATAACCGGCTGAAAAGCTTCAGTACGAACAAATCAAAAAGCAATTATAAGTACGATCAATGCACGATCAAATAATTAATTACAAAATTAAATGGAACGAGTATGTAAACGGAATGAGCCTCGAAAGACTCCTGAAGCTCGCCATTTGTTATAATCCTAGAGGACACCGAGACATAGGAAGACTCAAAAGTCGATACAGATAAAATTGGAACGGGCCATGAGGCCTAATCCGTAAAGGAGACGACGACGACCACAGTAGATTTTTATATACATGTACAGGCTGATTCAAAAGTATTGTCGTTAATTTTAAGGGTAGGTAGAGCATATCAAGTAAACGGCAAGCTCAGAAAAAAATTAAAAAGATCAATACAAAAATTGGTTTGGGGTCACTGGAATAGGTATATTCTGTTTACATTCAAAATCTAAATTTATCAAACGCCTTTCTTGTGCAGACTGATATGAGTGTCAATTTACGTGTGCGTAGGTTAATGCTAGTTCATTACATAATTGTGTAATGTTTCATTTATTTTTGCAGCGTAAAAATTCTATCGTAGGCTTTTTAAATGCATATTAGCCAGTGGTTCTCAAAAGTGAGTAACAAAATTTAAAATAAACAATAATCGCGATAAGCTTAAAATTTTTGCTGTTAAGGTCGGCATATACTCATTTAATTTAATGACAATACTTTTGATTCGTCCTGTATATGGAGCTTTTACAGACCGTGCCGGCCCATTACCATAATCATCCTCCTCCATTCTGTACGATTTGTAGCTTTTCTTCTCCAGTCCTCCACTTCTATTTATTTTAGGTCCCGTACTACCTCCTCCTTCCATCTACTCCTTGGTCTAGCCCTGGCGCGTACCCTTAACGGTGTGGTTTTCATTATTATTTTTGTCATCCTGCTGTCTTCAATTCTCTGAACATAGTGAACATGTCCCAGCCATATAATCCGTTATTGTTTTACATACTGCACAAGTGATGGCTCATACAGCTTATGTAGCTCTTAAGCTCTGCCAACTCCTTATTTACTCTTCTTTTCCATTCTCCATTTTATTTTTGGACACCATAAATTTTTCGCAGAATTTTTCTTTCCCAGGTTGGGAGCTTTTAATTTTTTGCAGTCTCTAGCTTTCACAGTTCACATCCATAGGTTGCTGTTGGCCTCAACACTGTTTTGAATATTCGTATTTTTGTCATTCATTTGGAGACTCATCTCCTTTTCTTTTTCATCTAATTTTGTTATTATCTTTATCAAATCTTCTTTCTTATATTTTATACCAAAACCAAGTCCGTGGTCTCTAAAATTGAATGGAATAGAATCATCAAGGCCCCCCTTGTCTGACTCCTTTTTGCACTTTACACTCTTCTGATAACTTGCCTTTCCATCTGACTTTAACTGACGTGTTCTGTAAGGTCATCCGTACTAGTCTTATTTTTTTGTAGATTTAGATTTTCCATAGTGCTGTAAATCTCTTCCCTTCTTAATGAGTCGTATGCTTTGGAAAAATCAACAAAAGCTACATGTAACACTTTATTAAATTCTGGGCACATTTGTATTTCTCTTTCCATCTTTTTTATCTTCCCAAGAAGTCATTACACTATTCTATCCTCTATTTTTTTTTCTTCTCTTAAATACTTCTTTTATCTCTGGTTGTATTTCCTTCTTGTACTTAGATTCCTTTTATTATTATATTGTTTCTTCGTTGTTTTCTCCTAGTATCTTCTTTTCTTCGTGCCATTTTTTCTCAACCTTCCAATTTTACCACTATTTTCATCATATTTTCTTGGTTTCTTTGAATTTCTGTCTTTAAATCTTCTTCAAGTTTTACTGGTGCCATATTCTTATATCCTAGGAATGTATGCAGACCATCAACTCTTTTTCATGTGTTTTTAATTATTTTATTCATTATTATTATGAATCTTGTTTAATTCATTTTCCCATTTTGAAAGATTTGGATATCTGTTTGCTCATTTGAACTCTGCCAATTACTTTTCCATATACACTTTTTGTTATCTGTAGTTTATTTGACATTTTCAATTCCTCCAGCGAATCTCATACTATTCATCTATCAATGTTATATGTTATCAAAGGCTGCCTGTATGCAGCTTCTCTTCTCTTCTTCTGCTATCTTATTTTTTCTTTCTATAATCTTTGTTAAATATGAAAATGTTGTAAATTATCTGTCTTCATTTTCTGAATGCTGCTTATTCTTTCTCTATCTTCATTTCAATTTAAATTCTTATTTTACCTTGTGTATAGCTTGAAAACCACTGTGGCTAGTTATATTGCTCTATATTTTTCACATTCCAATTCGTCTCCCCTTTTGTAGATGGATATTATTAGGTTTTTCTTACACTCCTTTGGTTTTTCTTCTTTGTTCCATGCTTCCCTAAACATTTTGATTCACTTTATTAATTCAGGGTGTATTTTATCTACTCCATCTGCTCTTCCCGTTTTATTTTCTGCAACCTCTCACTCATTGCGTTCCATTTAATGTCTTCGATTTCTTTTGATCTGCCTCCAAAGCGTTCCTACCTTTTTCCTCTGCGTTTGTTTTAAATTTTTCGGCATAGTATTCTCTCCAATGCCTCCAGCACATTTGTTGTACTTATCTGTCTTATCCGTTTCCTCTTCTTTCCTTCCAAGGCTTTAACCTTGTTCCAGAAGCTTCTTCTATTGACCAGATACGATTGACCTAGTTCCTTCTCGAACTCTTCGCGCCACTTCTTTTCTTCTTCTTTTACAATTGTTTTAACTTTGTTCTTCAGCCTTATCTTGATCAGAGTTTGTATAGTATTTCTTCCATCTTTTTCTTTCTTATCTCGTCCTTCATTTCCCTATTCCACCACCTCGTTATTTTGATGTTCTTTTTAATTCTCTTTTTTCTACAAATTTACTCTATTCTGCTGAGTATTATTTCCTTAAAAATGATCCACATATCTTCCAGATTCCAGTTGTTTTCTATTTTATTTATTCGTCTGAATAATTGGTCTCTTTCATTCTGATATTTTTCCTTCACTTTTTGATTTTTTAGTCGAGCAAACATAAAGTCAAATAAGCTAGGATTTAGCTGAAACGTTTTTAGTTTTAAGTCATTTTCAATTCGCAATATGTTTAAAATTTGTACGCCTCCTAATTGAACTTCTTGCACTTAACAGACACAAAAATAGCCCCACGTTAGTCGCCAATAAACACAAGATTTGACAATTAAAAATTGCAGTTTGACGGTCGGCCTTCCTGTTCCTTTTTCAATTTTACGTGTACAATTTATTAATTACATTTTTAAGGATTGATCTTTGATATATTTTAATGAATTATGACAATTCTGTAATTGGAAAATATCACTTTCGCATCGGTTCAAATCGCTACGGAGGTGATACCGAAGCTTAGTTGTTCAAATCCATGAAAAGATGATAATTTTCTAAATACAGGATTGTCATATTTCATTAGAATACATCACATGTGCGATGTTTAACGTTTTCCTTTATCCAATTTTTACGGTTCATTTATCTTTTAAATTCCTTAAGTAATGAAGGTAATGGGTTTTCAGTATTTTCAGATTTTATTTTTGTCCACATTTTTAAAATTATCAGGCCCAAGAAAAAATATGAATTAAGGTTTACTTTCAAAAGTATAATTAGATGATTCATGCACTTTTCGGCTGAAGGAGGGATGTTCATTCCTAAAGCATTGCCAAAACGATCAACTATTATTACTAATAGTGTTAACTGAAAAACTTTCTGATCTTTTATTCAAAATATTTCAAAATGATTTCATTAACTTATCGTGAACAAGTTACAAACTGTGTATGTATTTTAAAAATATTTTCTAAAGGTGTTTTTTGTGAAGAGTTTGACATTTTATGCTTCTTAAATGGGTATTTGGCCACCAGTTGCTAAAATTGAAATTAAATTGATGAATTAATAACTCAAACTGAACGTGTAACGTTTGGGAGACATCTCCGTTTTCCAACAAATCAAAAGATTTAAAAATGAGCAAGTATTGGGATTTAATTTGACATACAACTGGTGGCGAAATACCCATTTAGGAAGTATAAAATTACGTATTTTACGAAAACTAGTTAATATTTTAATTTTTCCTACATTTTTGTATTTCACCCACTAAATCTTAATGTTTAAATGGTGTTATCAAAGCACTATTAAAGTTTAATATTTGTGGTGAATATTTTAAATACCCTTTAACGTAAATGTTCCGTGTTTCAGTAGTGGTATTTAAATAATCTGAAATATGCGTATGTCTGTTACCATGCCTCAGATAAAAGAAATAGGCCGAGGTTTCCTATTTGAAAAATTCATATTCCTAACGGCGAATAAAAAGTCAATTGGTTTGGATTTCGCCGTTAAAAAGGGATATTTAAATAAATATTACATACTTAAGTAAATTCGTTTAAAATAAATGTGGGATCTCTTTAATTGATCACATTAAATAATTTTATCAATTCGTCGTTCCCATTAAAATCGTGACAGTTTGAAGATCAATAAAAAAATATGCATTTTAATTTCTTGGGGGGTTGGTTAACCTTGTTTTATCATATTATGTATTATTTATAAGTTATAAGGTCATAGGTGTAAAATATTACCTTATTAAAACTTTTTGATAAAGGTAAAAGGACACGATTAAAAAATCAATAAGACACAAGCAACACAGCATTCTTATGAAAAAATAATTTTAAGCCTTTCTTTCTTTTAAATATTCAATAGGCGATTTTGCTATTTCGGTTTTCGATAAATGTCATTTGCCTTGTTAATAAAAACCATGCTCCTTTTAGCCTCAGTTTTACTTAAAACTTTGTACTTTGGTGTTTAATAATTCTAAAAGATGTTACAGCGAAGGTATTTTGAAAAGAATTTTGGGCATCAATTTAGTGACAAACTTACAACGATTAATTAATTATTATCACGGGATTATTGTATAGTTTTTTTGAAGGCTCATGGGCAGTCGCAGCTTTACACCAGGCTGGCCTTTAAAAGAGAATTTTTAAAAATGTTTAATTTGTAAGAAACTCTGGCTTTCTGGTCCCTCTGATCGGTAGTGCATTACCGAATTGTTCGTCCAAATTTTCATATGTTTAACATTAATTCTTATAACACTTCTTTGCGATTATTTGAAGAATAATCCAATTAGCTTGACTTTGAAACTTTTGAGGTAAATAAGTTTACTGTCGAATTTACCAATTAAAAAAGTTGTTAATATCGAAACATAAACTGAAAGTCGATTTTTGTTTCGAAACTCGACTGTTAGTAGTTTTGAAGGAAAATTGTGACATTCCAAGTCGTAACGATTGGCGAGGTATTTCTATTTTCAAATTTATTGCTATATAATAAAATTTATATGAAACACATTATTTTCCAATAAAATATTTGAGCAGTAAAGAATCCAAATATAACATGCTGGACGTGCTCGTATGCGCATATCGGACTGAATTAAACCATTATAATATTTAATCTTTATACGTAACCGATCGGTGTTTTGTTATTTTCATATATACTTAGCCGTTTTACGACTTTCTGCTATAATAAATCTATAATAAGTATTCCAGCCTTTTGCACACGTGTTTCGCTTCTATATGGCTTAACATAAACTCAGGGAATATATTAAAAGCACTTGTTTATACACGCACAAGGAATCTTTTCGATTCCGAAACCAATACGCCGGAACGAATACCTTTAATCTTTTTTTGTGTCTTATTGATTTCTAATTTTCTTTAACGCTTCATCTTTCTACCATATGGAATATACCAAAGTTCGCGTAATAATGAACAAAATCGTCTAAATTAATTCCTTAATTTTCCTTAACAAAATTTAAAATTAAAAAATGAAATATTAAGGATTTATGGCCGGTTTCACCAACCACACTTAACGTTTAAGGATTCCCTAAAAATTTAAACTAGCCCTATTTTGTTTCACCAGTCAAATATCTCCACTTAAATTCTCCTAAGGAGCACTTACCCTAAACCTTCAATATCGGCCGCTTAACATTCACTTAGTAAAGTTGTGTATTTTTGACGTTTCGTGTATAACTTTCAAAATGATTAATTATTATTTAGACGATGATGTTGATGATATAAATGATATAGATGAAAACGATATTATGAATTATATACCCAGAATGATTTATGAAAGGGAAAATCATTTCCACAATTTCTCGGAGAATAAATTTTTCGAAAGATTTCGTTTAAAAAAAATACAGTTTTGCAAGTACTGCAATTAATAGAAAACAGATTGGAGTATCCACACAACAAGTATGTATAATGTATATACAGTATCACCAATAAACCAGCTGCTTGTTGCATTACGAGTATATGCTACAGGAGGTCATCTTCTGGCATTAGCAGATTTTGGAGGCATGTCAAAGGCTAGTGTATCTAGAATTGGCGTCCGAGTCTCAGAAACCATAGCAGCATTAAGGCCTATTTATATTAAATCTCCTCAAACGGAAGAAGAAATTAGAAAAACACAACAAGACTTTTACGATCTTTACTCATTTCCACGAGTAATAGGAGCCATTGATGGGACTCACATACGTATTCAATCGCCTGGTAAAATATTGTTTATCGCACTCTGTACTGTGAGTGTCAGTACAAAGAATAAGTACTAATTTTATATATTAATAACTTAATATTTATAACGTATTACTACCAAATAACAATTCTTGAAATGACAAATTATTATAAACAAACGACTATTTCCAGCTAAAGTCACTAGTTCACATGTCTGCACTAACATTCAACCAAATATTACTAGAAATATGTCTTCTTCATATTCTTTCGTTTTTAGATCTACATTTTAGAACAAGTACGTGTAAGTTAAGTTGCTCTTAACTAAGGACTTGTATATTTTTGTTGGTGGAACAAAATATAAATTTAAGTATCACTTAGTATTAAGTGTAGTTTAGTTAAGTTTCATTTTAAGCTGCCGTGGTGAAACTGGGCATAAATGGAATTAATGACAAGCATCCACTGATATATCGATGTAATTCCTACCCTTAAAGCAAAAAGATGCTAAGAAAAAATAAAATTGATCAGTAATCTGTATGTTACTTTGGAGTTAATTGCATTGTTACATAACTTATCAACATATCTGTAATAAATCTGTCTGTTTTTTATCCTTTCGACTTATAGTTTCGCTTATGTATATATTTTTTAAAAGATTGATGTAATTTAATTAATTCTAACAAATGGTTTTTTTTATGCTATTATGACAGCATGGGCATCGCATACAAAAAATAAAAGCTTTTTCCAGGGTTGACGTGCTATTTATCAATCTAAAGGCCCTACCGCTACTACCTTGAGGTACACCACGAAGCTTCTAGCGTTTGAATAACATCTGCCACTATTAATAAATAAAATATTTTAACACACCGACTTCTACTTGTCAGTGTGCCTACCTTCTCGGATGTAATGTTGATATAGTTTTTCAAGAAACTATGAATAATCCGATCGTAAAATGGACGACGATGCTTTAATCGTTTGTGAAGTTTACTTAAACTGCGTAATCGGTGTATCACTACTGATAATTTGGATATGTTATTTGTTATTCTAAGTAATAATGCTTCTATTGTGAATAGAAGAGGGTGGAATTTAAAGACGTATTTGGAATAAAGTAGCTCAGAAAATAATCGAAAGTTTTGACTTTGAGTTTAGATCCAGGTAGGAGCGTTTGTCTTTTTCGTTTTTTATTCGCCGTTTTCTTGTTAGCAGCTTTCGTAATTTCTGTGATTTTCTCGTTTTTCAAACTATTAAATCTTAATTATTTCTATACTTCCTCTTATGACGTTACGTCCAAGTCGGGTCTTGGCCTCCTTCATTTTATACCTCCACCTTCCTCTATCTAGTGCATATGTTTCGGGTGTTCAAAATGTTTCTTTCGTGCTCGGTGACCTCATCTTCCCCTCTCTTGCGTGACCTGTCTACCAGTCTCTTTCCCTCCAGCCTCCCACTAAATGCTCTTTTGGGAATCCTCGTGTCTTCCATCCTTATAACGTGGCCTGGCCATTGCAGCCTTTGTAGTTTTATGAAGGCTGAAGGTGGTTCTTCTAAATATCCATCCTCTGTTTCGCCTTAAAATTTTCCTTTCGAGTTGATTTACTGCCTCTGATGTTTTTTGTGATGATAATGAATAGGTCATATGACTGTTTTATATGTGCGAATTTTTGTTTTTCTATGGACTTCTCTTGCCCTAAATATTGGTATTAAGATATAGTATGCTCTATTTCGCTAACATAAGTCTCCTTCTAATTTCTCTTTCCAAACTTCCATCCCTAGCGATGTTAACTCCTAAATACGTGAAATACTCTACTAGCAGGTAATGTTTTTAACATAATGTTGCCCCCGGCTTTAAGCACTTCTGCTGGTATAGCGTCTGTTCCCGGTGATTTGTTATTTTGTTTTTGCTTCTATGGCTGCCCTAACCTCCTCTATCGTTGGTGGCGCTAGTGGTTCTTCATTTATTAGCGCTTCCAGTCCTTAACTCGTGATCGTTGCTTTGCCAGCGCTTCCATTCCTAGTAACTGCTGAAAATAGGCTTTCCAGGTATTCCTTATCATCTCTGCGTCGCTTATGATCTGGCCCATTGCGCCTCTGCATCTGGTTGTTCTTGGTTTAAAGCCTTCTCTCTGTTGTTTAAGGAGCTTTTATGCCTTTCTAGTTTCATTTTCTTTAAAGTCTTCTTCCATTTGTAGTATTTCATTGTTTTCCCTGTTTCCTTCTATACATATTTTATCTGCTTTTCGTTATTTCTCTTCGTATTGTTCTTTCTTTTCTCAAGTGTTTCTTTGTATATAGCTTTTTATGCTATATTTCTACCTTTTATCGCTTGTTCGCAGTCTTCATCTAACCATTTTTTCTACCTTTATTTTTGCTTTACCCCTAAAATCTCTTTGGGTGTTTCTATTGTTGTTGTCTTTAATCTGACCTATTGTTCCTCTACTGTTCGTTAGTCTACTTCTTGTCTTAACCCTTCCTTTAGATGTTCTTCGATTCTTCTTTTTGTTGCTGGATTAAGTTTGTCTAGATTCAGTTTTTCCTGCGCATATTGCTTCTTCTGCTTGTGGTTACTTAATTTGAATCGAAACTTCACTTGCACTAAACCGTTATCTGAACCACAGCATGTTCCCCTCTATTCACGTGCATCATAACATGGTCAATTAGTTGACTGTTGTTCCGTTAGGCGAGACACATGTGCCTTTATATATGTCACGGTGCGGAAAGCATGTTGAACTAATAACTATTTTCCTACTTGTAGCAAAATCTAGTTTATTCCTCATACTCATGCAGGCTGTTTCCTCCGATGGTACTACGATATTCGCCTTTTTTAATTTTAGCGTTCAGCTTGTCTATACTGATTTTTATATCATCATTTGGGACTGTGTCATATATTCCCTCTAGTTGTTGATTCTTTTATGTCTTCTTCCTTTTCTTCTTCTGTTGAGGAGTAAACGTTTATCTTGGATAGGTTGAAAAACTTTGGTCTATTCGAAACCTGCATATTCGTTGAAAGTCAATTATTTATGAATGCAGTACCCATTTCCCCGTCTCCTTGTGTTTTACCGCTATATAGAATGGTGTGTGTTTTTGTATTTTTTATTCCCTCTCCTAGCCATCTCGTCTCCTGAATGGCCGTTATGGCGATGTTATATTTCTTGATTTCTTTCAGTGGACTTGCTTGGGCTCCTGGTTTAAAGAGGGTTCTACCATTCCATGTACCAATATCAAAATCCGAGGCTTATCTGAAGGTTTCATAACGGTGGGTTTCTTACGGAGATAAAGTGGCTAGTGCTTGGGGTAGTTGGTCCCACACCCATTTTTCTCCCCGACCCCATCGTCCATCCACCGAGAGGTTGGTTACTCGATCTCCGGTTAGGTGCTCGGGTTTCTATAGTTCGCCACCTATGTCTTCATATAGAGCACATATGGGCAACCGGATCCGGCCCTCTACTTCTTTTGATACGGCCCTGATCCATCTCAGATGCGAAATAGCTCATAGCAATTTTATGACACCAATAAATCAAGGCTTTGGCATATCATTTAAGGCACCTGCCAACGTAGAGCTTCATACCAGAGCATTATATTATAAATAAATGAAATAAGAAGTAGCAACTTGTTATAATTCATTTAATATTAATTTATTTTATTTAATAATTTGGTTCGGCCCTTGACTCGGAGACAGAATGATAATTTGGCCCCAGAACTAGGAAAGGATGCCCTTGCCTGATATAGGAGCTACTTCCAGGTGAAGTCGGAATTGGGTAGAAGAGGCTATGCGAAGCTAGCTGGATTTGGCGTAGTATGGTGCGCATACACTACCCCATTTGAACCCAATTTGCATACTTGGTTACTTAAAACCATGCCCTTATTTTCATCTTATATTTAATCGTGATATTTCTCGTCAATTGTTTTCTTGCGTTTTCCTAGCATTCTTCATGTTTAATTGTTCAATTCTAAACTTGTGCCATTTTTTGTTTTAGATAATTTTAATAACATGTTTTATCACTCATATAATTAAAATAATTAATTGAAATCTTATGCTTAAACAGTTTAAATAAATAAGCTTTAATAATAAAAAATGTCTGTGTTTTAAAATCGGTCACTTTAATGAAAAGCACGAAAAGGTTTGATTTTATTTTGGCTCCCTAAAATTAAAATTAACAACAAAATAACTTAGTAAACTTTGTTTAAACCTAAGTTCTCGTACGGATTTAAAATCGAAACGTGTTTAAGTACCATTTAAGGCAAGTAAATAACGGCGAGAGAGAAACCTAAGCGCAATTTTGCTGGTATTAGTAAGGTAGTTTGCGGTTTATTTTCGGTTGTTTTCAGAGCAAATAATTTCGTAACTAAAATTTAAAAATGGTTTTGTATAAATTCTGCTGGTTTGTTATGTAAAAGCACAAACTTGCAGGAATAGAAATTACTTTGGTTTACTTAAATTGAAGACGAAAACTTCCCGAACTCGGCAAGAAAAGTTTATATTAGTTGTTTTGTTTGAAAAACAATCGTAATTTTCTCCTCAGTTTAAAGTAACGTGTGATCCCATGAATCTGGTAATCTAACACTTTTACAAATGTATGTGTACAAGATTGCAGCTTGTAATCATTTAAAACTAAAACTGGAGTTGTAGCTAAGTTTGCCAACCTGACAGAGGAAAACCGAGAAATTACATGAAGCCAAGTGCTAGGTAAATGTATATTTTATCGAGCAAAGCAATCTAGCAAATTCAATTAGTTGAAGATTAGTTGTAGCGAGCCCTAGAATTTCAGATTAGGTCTATACATTGGCTTTCCTGCGCTAATTTCATATTCTCGATGGAAAATTAAATTCTGTAACTATATTTTGTATACTGCACGAGCTTGACCTATCGAAAAACGTAAATTGACATTTTAATGCGCTTTAAGATTATCATTAAAGATCTTATCCGTTCCGTAATTTTTCTTTTTGTTCCCTTCAAGCGTTAATTTAAAATAAAGTACGTTCCTAAATTATTTCTATAATGGAAAAATATTCTTTAAAAAGTAACTTCAAATTAAAATCTTTAAAAATAATATAATTTAATTGAGGTGACAACGCATCTTTTTGTAGATTGAGTGACTCGCATTTTTAAAACAACAGTCAATTAGTCAGTGACTGGCCCAGGCGTTGTTTTAACTAAAAGTAAACGATTTCGACGGTCCTCGTTAAAATAATTTCGGATTTCGCTGTATTTTGTCTGCTTTGAATGAAAATTTCGTACCGAAAGTGTCTTGTTATTTATTTTTCTCGGCAAGAGGATGTTGAATAAAACGAAATTTTCGATAATCGTCCCTAACCTCAAATTTTAATTTATCGGAGGTTTTATTTCGAAGGACAACTGCAGCTAATTGGCCTCCGGAAAAAATGCTTAATTTGATTAGTTAGCTTTCAAAGAACAGAAATCGTTTTCGTATAAAAAAGGATAAGTTTGTGGTTATACGCCATTTAGTAGTTCTCTGTAGAATGGTTGGCCATGTTGGGTAGGTTAGGGTGTTCTGGCTTGTTTCTTAGTTGCAGTGTGACGTAGGAATTTGGTAGGGTTATATTTTTGAATTTGATTGATTTTAGTATGGGTGAACAGGCATCGTTTAAAAATCCTGAGATTGACATTAAAATCTTTTTTAATGATTTATCCAATATTTCATAACTAAATCTTATTTTTACAATAAACGCACAGCCATCAAAGTGGCATTAATTTGTTTCGTATAAATTGTCGAAGAGTTACAGAAGATGTTCAAAATTTGCATGTAGGTAAACAGTTTAGAAATACACGCAGTATTGAACATCATAAAACTCCCAAACGAAGCAGTATTTCCTAAAAATATACCAAAAAAGTTAGTTGTGCTTCTCCAATAAATTCAAGCTTCATCCACTGATCACAAATTTCTTTTGTCAATTCTAGTGGATTTGAAGATTTTATTCGTGTAAAACTTGGCTTCACCTTTCAGACTAAGTGAATTCGCCGAATTTAAAAATGTGTGGATAAGCCTCACATTTTTACCCGAGCTCCTTTACACCTAACAAAGGTTGAACTGTGGATTGCTGCTTCTAGAACACCTTTAATTAGCAATATTATTGTAAACCAATTAATGGACAATGAGTTACAGCATGGATATTTGCAACGCGATAAGATCAGAACTCATAATATAAGGCAAGAAGCATTGAACTGCGTTATGTGAATTTTATTAATGACCATGTAATATTTTGAAGTCATGACATGAAAATAGTATGTGGTTGTTGCATTATCCGCTATGTATTGCAGAAGTTGTCCATATCGAGTGTTTTTTAGTGCTCGTTGTACGGCACAAGTTTTGATCAAGTCAAAGATTTTTTTTAGTCTACCAGCCCTAAATAATAAAATAATAAATTTGAATGTTGTATTAGTTTGATTTTTCTATTAATAGTTTTAGAGCAAAAACACACGAGGCGGTTTGTGACGAATCGGCCGACGATTCGTCTGACGTTACGTGTGTGTGCTTTCGTCAGGCCATGCGAATGGCTCGGCGATTTCTCAGCTCGCCGCCTGTAGAGCAGTGTGTACGGTTCAACTTCTTATAAGTGATTCATGTGCAGAGTTGGCGGACGAATCGTCGGCCAATTCGTCACAAAACGCCAACTTTGTTGTTAGACGAGTCGTGATTAATCGGGTTAGTAATTTATGCACATGTGGGAGAATGCTTATGGGCCTGTAATTTTTAAGTTTTCGTTTGTCTTCCTTCTTTTGTAACATCACTACTTTGATGTTGTTCCATTTATCTGGTATTTTACCTTGATGCAGATATTCATTCAATAGTTTGGTACTACCTGAATCAGTCTATCACTCGTTCAATAATAATGTTTGTTGTTCATAGTCTTCCTCTGGGGCTCTATTTGCTCACATATGCTGTAGTGACTGTTTAACTTCTTTTTCTCTAATGTCAATCAGATTCTCTGAACCTACATTTCTTACCAACCCTTTTTACTGATTGCACGTCTCCTCGGAAGTTTCTACCACCATGTCCAAGATTGCCTATGTACACCTCATTATTTTCCTTTATTTTTCCCAGTTTAGCGTTGAAATTTCCCATTACTATTTGATATTCAGCTCGGAAAGACGAAGGCTACTCCAACAGTGTACGAATTACACACGAAATCAAAGGATGAACTTAACAAAGACGAAAGTCATATTTAAGGAAGATGGGGTCATACAAGTGGAACACAAAATGATTGAAGAAATAGAGAGCTTTGCGTACTTATCAAATAGGAAGAGAAAACCAATCGATAGAAATAGAAAGACGCATAAGACAATAATGAAAAACAAAAACATACCATTGTATCAAAAATCATCAAATCATATACTAGGTTGTTTGAAAAGTCCCGGACCTAAGTAAGAAAACAACGGTTTTATGGCAAAAATCATTTTTATTCTTCAACATAGTTTCCTTCCAACTCAACACACTTAGTCCAGCGACTTTCTAACATCTTTACTCCTTTAGAAAAATAGTCGGCATCGAACTCCTTAAAATAAGCGTTTGCGGCGGCTTCAACTTCATCATTCGAGTAAAATCTCTTTCCAGTGAGCCATCTTTTCAAGTTTGAGAATAAATAGTAGTTGCAGGGGGCAAAGTCCGGAGAATATGGTGGGTATGGAAGCAATGCGTAGCCCAATTCGTTCAATTTTTGCAATGCAACTTTGGACTTGTGTCTGACGGTGCGTTGTACTGCTGGAAAAGAATTTTCTTCCTCGCTAAATGCGGCCGTTTCCCCTTAATTGCTGCATCAGAACGGTCCAACAACGCTGTGTAGTACGGGCCAGTGATGATTTTGCCGATCTCAAGATAATCTATGAGAATTATGCCATGTGCATCCCAAAAAACAGTGGCAATAAACTTTCCCGTCGATTCTTGCGTCCTTGGTCGTTTCGAAACACTCCCACCGGGTTCTACCCACTGTTTTGACTGCTGTTTTGCTCAGGTGTGTAGTGGTGGATCTATGTTTCGTCTATGGTAACATATCGACGCACAAACTCCTTGGGATTTCCGTTTAAACAGGGCCACCCGCCGAGCATCCAACTCGGATTTGACCCCGAGATCGTCCGCGCTGTAGCTAAATACAGGCGATAGTTATGTACAAGGCCCGGATCTTTATGACGTTAAAAATGTCAAAATATGATATGAAATATGACACTAAAAATCACAAAATATGACCACAAATATGACTTTATAATTATAATCTATAAAATTAAAGAGAAAAAATAACAGCAGTGTAATACTCTGTTTATTTAAAAATATCTGGCAGCACAGTTAATTACAAGTATCTGCTTGAAATGTTCAGGAGTTAGAGACATCCGATTCTCTACAACTACTGTTTTGTATATTGAGAAAGAGCGTTCTACATCGCATGATGTTATGGGAGCATACAGAGGTATGTACATACCTATAGGTGTAGCAAAAATAAGATTCTTTTAAGAGCTACATTAAAATTGAGGACGGATTATTGTTTCTCGTCGCAATAAAGGTAGTTTCCCCAATTGTCATATAAATATTCCAAAAACTTTTGAAATTACAGCAAAAAAATTAAAATTCAAATTTCGACTTTGACACCCTGTATCTCCCTAAATATTAACTTTTGGACTAAGTTAATTTTAGGTAAATCGTAATATTTTGGCCTCACGAATCTATTGTTGGTCTGTGTCCCATTACTTATGGAGCACCCTGTATAAAATTAGTAAATTTATTAATGAAAAATGAGCGTCAACTTTTACCCACAAAGGTTGTAATGTTTTATATTTACGACGTTTAAAAAAAATCATTAAAATCGGAGTAGTTTGGACCGGTTCTGAGATAACGCCCTATTTTTGCCTAAACGTTACTCCGCTAATTGTGCAGAATGCAGCACGTGCAATTCCCGGAACAGCTGGCATCAGAAATTTCTAGGAAAAAAATCGTAAAAACCCGAAAATATGATACCAAATATGCTTTATGAAAGTTTCGTGTATTTTATGAAAAAAAGACCATTATGCACAAAATATGATGTTTTATGACTTTATATATGGGTATTTTCGGAATCCTTACACGACGAGGAATCGACTAGTCCTAGTCCCAGCTCCGTATCTTGAAGCAATTAAAAGATGATAATTCATAAAGATCCGGGCCCTGGTTATGTATGTAATTGTGACATATGATAAGCGAAGACGCACGTTTTAATTTTCCTGGAAAGCCTTCATAAAAAAATCTCCCAGTGGGGGTTTGCAAATGTCCGGATGTAGGCAGGACGGTCTGGAATTTTCAACCTTTATTTGATTCCCGATTTAAATTAAATCTGTTTTTTGAAATTTCCAAACTGAATTTGGAAATTTGGCAACCTTGCTTGGCTGGCATTTATTTCTATAACACCAACTGATGAAATCAAAATTCTCTGTTCAATCATGCTCCAAAAGGAACTTGAATGATGTGATTGATTGATAATGGTTTATAAATGTTGAGTTAAAAACTGCCAATATCGTTGTAAAATATCTTGTCTCCTTTTAAAGAAAATCGAAATTACGCCCCTGCAATCCGTAATGCCACGTTATAAAAATACCGGCCCGGTTCCTATTTATTAAAACCATTAAATTCTAAACTAAATACCTGGTTGACAAAAATATCATTTATAGGCCATTACAAAGATTTTTATCGCATATTTTAATTACGGAATATCTCGTAGGGTAATTTATATGTAAAATAATCGATGAGCTATTAAAATGCAGGCCCACGTCTTTGGTTTCTTTTTGTAATGCGAACACGTTCACTTAATTTTAATAATAACAATTATGTCCTATATAAGTAGCAACTTAATCTTTACTTGCATTACATTGCATATGCGTCGTTCACCTTAATTACCATTTTTATATTTATTTAGTAACGTGTATCTACTTAATTCGCCTATCATTAGGGTTATAAATTATTTTTCGGAATTAATTTGATACATATTTAGATCTTAACTGAAGATAAACGATGCGGCCCGTATGTTTCAGGAAGTTTCATTAACACGTTTTCGTAGTATTCAGAAGCCAAGATCGATTAATAGAAAGAACACACCACGTTGTTCCTTTTAAGTTTTCATGGGTAACGTTCTTATTATTGCTTTTTAAATATAGTACACCCCTTCCTTGTTTTAAAATGCGGAAGACTTTGATGGAAAAAATTGGTTGTGAAACCAAAAAAAAAAATTGTGCAAAGAAACCTATCCAAGATATTCTTGATCACAAATGCCAGTATTGCCAGTACATACTAAATCAAATTTTTAACAAAAGTGTACAAAAAAGTCAGTAATTTTGGATATTTTTGTTTCAAAATACGAATATTAAATTGGGTAAAACTACAGTGCGGGTCAGTTGAAATAGATAACTTTACTATTTCCCTGAAATATTTAAAAAATCAAAGAATTCATTCATTGCACAAACGAAATTATAAGCGAATTAAAAGGTCGCTGTATTAGACGTTCCACAACTAAAATAAAATAAAGAAATTTTTTTAAAATGTCAAAATAAGTCGATCAATAATTTTTAATACTTAAATGCTCCAATTCTGCACAAATACAAATCCTTACATCACCTCGATGTGCCCATAATTAATGTTTGAATAAAATCCCATGTGGGGTAAATATAGGTATAGTAAACGCAATTTAACCTGATAAAAAGTTCCACTTCGCGCATTCCCACTAAATATTGTACCTGAATGTACAAGGCTATGTGATAGCTAATAAATAATATCAGCTTTATAAGGCGAAATGTTGCGATAATGGGCGTAAGTAACCGAAAAAGGCTGCGCAAACTTTTATCTCGTTAAATTGCGTTTACTATATCTAACAAATATTTCTAAGTGCCCTACTTCAATTGACGCACAGTATTTTTAGAAAAGGAAGTGTTAATTTTATTAAATTTAATTGCCGTGAAATTTAAAGAATCTAATTGAATATATTATTAATGGTGTCGTAAATTAATCCCAATTTAATTAATGTACCAACATTGTACTGCAAATTACCAACATAAGTGCCAGTATAACACCAATTAATTAATTTATTAATTGTGTAAATGGACAAGCAAGTGTGGAGGCAGCCTACCAACAATAACATTAAACTTGCAAAAGCAGCAGCAAACTTATTTGCCTAAAATAATCATAAAAATGAAATCTTCTTTTGAATTTTGTAGGAATTTTAAACAATTCAAGTTTTTTGATGAAAAATCCTTTCTCAAAAATCATTGAATTTTGAATAAGGGTTCTTTCAAGTTCCTCACGCCTTCGTTTAGTATAGCTTGGTTTAATTCAAACTGTCAGTATTTTTGGCATTTTTAAGATAGAGTTTTCCACTTTCTTTTTATTATGCCACCGTTCAGATTGGTTATACTCGTATTACCTGCTTAACCTAGGCTTAAATAACAGAATTCAAATTTTCACAATTTTTCATGCCATCAACGAAATTTTAACCTGCTGTTTCCTACTTATGAACCTCTTAGGGTTTGTTCTCAATTCTTCGTAATAGCTTTTGAACATTCATATTGTGCTTATATTTAAATTTTAAAAGCCTCGTTAAAGGCTTTGGTTTTTTTCAGTTGTTTTACAGTTTAAATACTATCTTTTTGGTTTTAAAAACTGGTATCAGTACCGAAAGACTGTCTTTTTGGTTTTTAAAAATCCATATCAGTACTGAAAAACTCAGAACACTACTCAAAATTTCAAGTATTCATCGCTTTTCTAAATTTCTTATTTGTTCAGTCCTGTAAAATTGGATTATTTTATTTGTGCCAAATCTAAGCTTGAAATTCTTTCTGCAGAAGTCCCCAGACTAGTACATTTTTTGATAATTTATAAACATTTTGGACTTTTATTATTTAGACACTTTCCATTTTTGTTTTCAACATAGGTACATTTTAAGTTGTCCCAGTTCTTCCCTTCAAGCTTAGTTTTTAGAGCTTTTATGGTTTTCATTATGGCTTTTAAAAGTTTTCGGCTTCAAATTTTGAAAGATTGAAAGGATATAAATTTAAATTGCTTTTTTAAATTAGAAAAAAGTAAATTGCGATTTAAGTGTAACACGAATCGACTTAAACTGTAAGTTAAGCCGACTTAATTAAACTTCAGCTTAAACACCTAGCGAGGCACCCACTCCTAGAATCTTGGCACAAAATTTGACCATTTTCAGGTCAAGTCAGCTTTTTGTAGATCTCTAAAATCGGCGATTTATTTTTCCCTGTAACGAGCGACCTACTGTTAATTCGAAACATGTTTAAATTTGTAATTGATAAGATTTCCAGATTTGTTTGATTTTGCAATTAACTTAATTTTGTGTTTGATATATGTTTGGCACTTTTCTGCTTTTAAAGCTTTTCCTAGTGTTTCAAGAATGTGAAGTTTTTTCTCTTCCTCAAACTCAAAAATTCCTTTGGGCACCTAATAAATCTCCGGCAACTAAGGATGATCCTAAATTTAAATTTTGCGTTCTGTGTGTTCCCCAATGCCAGTTTTTTTTTTTTTTTTTTTTACAATTATGGACATTTTTGGCAGTATTTGTGGAAACTAAAACCAAGCATTTTGATGTCCACAGTTTTCCCTTTTAATGTTTTTTATTTAATCTTTGTTTTAATTTTCCAGAAGTTTTAAGGTCGCACTGTCCTTTTTTATATAGGTACCTAAAAAGCCCATATTCTTAGAACTTACATAACTTACCTTTTAGTGATTTCAAAATTTCAACTCCCAAGTTTTAAATGGCCCTGAAACTTTGTACAAAATCTGACAATTATCAGGTATTTGTCAAAAATCTCTAATAAGTTTCTTTTTTCCTTTAAACGAGACCAAATGTGCACTTATTTTTGGATTTTTAAACTTAAATTCGAAATTTTTTTATTTTTAAAATTAAGGTGCAATTTTTCCCAGTCCCTGAATCATTCGAAATGTTTTCAAGGTGTGAGAAAGTACTAAATCATATTTTTAGGTTCCTTGTGTAATAAAAACATCACTTTCAGGTACCTAAAAAATCCTTCCTGTAACTTAGAAGTACAAAAGCTTCCCTCAGCAATTAGGAATGTACGTAGATTGAAACTAAGTTACCATGTGTGTATATTTCCGCTTAGCGAAGGGTTAAAATTAAACTCACCGGCAACTATTTCTACTATAAAACGAAATATATTTTTTTCTAGATTTTTCATTATTTTTGAATTAAATTAAATTTTGTTTCAAAAATTTCAATAAGTAATAACAAAATTATTTCACTCCTCAAAACCAGTAAACATAAAACTAATAAGCAACTACCACTAAAAAGTTGAAAACCAAACGTAAACCGCGAAAGAATTTAAAGGAAACAAATTTACAACCCACGTAATGTCAACCTCCTTTTATGAATTTGAATGTGGGATATGTGGCTCTGTAATTGCGTACCTACTACTAGTAAATTTTCTATGTCGTTTAGTAGGGTCATTAGAGTACCATTTGGCATCTCTTGGGGAAGTTTTGATTGTCCAGCTTACCCCTGCTTGTAATTTGTCATAACTTCCCCGAGAAACAAAAATTGGGAGTCCATTATAGAACGAATCCCCATGAACACTACTTCACTCTTTATTTTTTATTTAATGAGAAATTTTACAAATTAATTTTTACGTTTCTTAAAAGAGAGAATCATGGAAAAGTTTGCCAGGTGCTTAAATGGTGGAGCTAATTTAGATCAATTTCAAATGTGGTCGTAACAATTGCGAAATTTAACGAAGCTTCAACATCAATGGTTATACGCAGCTAACTTAAACATGAACTCAGAAAGAATAGTAGCGGTGTACATTTCCTGGCAGGGTAGTGTGTATTCTAGTAACCCTCATTTCCATTTGTATTGTAAAGGGATTGCAAGAATATGCTTCAACCCCAGTGGCCCGTAGACACAGACTCTTCCCCTAAACTTTTTAAACTCCAGGTAACCTACAACTTGCGTGAGTCTTAGGCGACTGTTCTGGAAGTAAAACGCCGGGAATTTTCGTTAATTTCCCCCGCAATTACTTGACGACGATGTTAAGTGAATATGACGATATAAATGTCAACGAAAATTTAGATTCATGCGTGTAGGAACGTGTTAGATGATTTACATTTACACATTTTCCCTCATACCAAACACATTGTGGTGTAACCTGTTACAGGGGTTAGATCCCCCTTCAAAATGTGGTGTGAAGCTTAGTCTTACGTCGGCCACTAAACTATGTACACGGGTTTTACCCGAGATATGTGTGTGACTGCTTTTGCAAACTGAAAATTTCTTTATTATTTCGGTCACGTAAAATCGAATTTTTCCTTTTTTTTTTGGTTCGTTTTGGAGAATCAAAATGAAATTTCTTAATCAAATTGTAAGTAACTTCACACTTGTTGCTTGGGGGTTGTTTATTTTTTAATAGTTTTTGGTTAAGCTTACATGGCAATAGAGGGTCTGTTAATGATTAAACGATGTTTTATAGGGAATATAAATAATTCCTTCCTGAAAACATACAAATTTTATAAAAAAAAAGTCTTAAGAGTCAGTTAAATCAAACGTAAATAAATTGAATGATTTGTTGATCAAAGCTGGCCGTTGACATGCTGTGGGCTTCGCATTCTTTTGTTTTATTTTCGATTAATGCTTAACAAAATCAATCAAGGGCCTACTAATACTTAACTAATGAGCTTGATTAATCAAATCCACTACAATCCAAAAAGGACTAAACTCATATGTTCTGAAAAAAATAGCTTTGTCTTTGAAACACCTGTAGTCTGTGTAACTCTGTTTGAAAACACATAAAATTTTAACAGTTTGTTACGAGGTCGTGCACCTCTTAAAGACATGGTTGATTAAGGTTCAGATTTCTTGATTACAAATATTACAGATTAGTTTGTAATTTTAGCCACGACGTAAACGTCTAAGTATTTTTAGCAGAATAGTATTAAAATTTTATCGTGTTTTCCAATGTTTAGATTCAGTTTAACATATGGGTATTTATCAGAGAACACATAAAAATGAATGCTGTGCGACCTAAAAATAAATAACTATTTAAATCGGCTCCAGCATAAATAAAATAAAAGTCGTTAGTTGCTTAACAGTCGAAGTTAACAGAACTGTTTTCAGTTTAATTGTGGGAACAAATTGAAGTGCAAAGAAACAGCTTTGTTTGGGGTTTTATTTGGCCATTTGAAGAGGTTACAACAGTTCTTGGTTTTCATTTTGTTTTATCAATTATTCAGCCCTTGAGACATTTATTAAACTATTTTAATCTTTGCTTTATATTTACTTAAGTTATTCTTTGGTTGTTTTTATGCCTAATATTCAAATTCAAATTCTTTATTATGGGTTTTTTCTTTTTTCATGAGAAATATCACGAATTATGTTTGTTCGTGTTTAAAACTTACTGTGTGGTCTAACTAAACTACATCTTTCGTATTCAATTTATTTTAACTGTGCCTATTTCCAGGAGCTGCAGGACTGTTGAGGACCCAAATTATTCTTTTTATACTTCTTTGTTGGGGTTTTCGATACCAGTTGCTAGATTGGAATTATAATATCTACTTATTAATTAATTAAAAACTCACACAAAGTTTCGGAGACTTATCTCCCAACTAAGAAATATAAAATGTCAAACTCGTCACAACAATCCTTTAGAAAATATCCAAATTTGTCTGCCCCTATCGTAATTCTATCAAAACACCATAACAGTTTTGCTGATTCGAAAATAAAAAAATAATTTGATCCAAGAAGTGGTTCTCCTTTGGAAAAGTAGGGATTCCTCCTTCGTCCATAAAACAAGGAAGCATAGTCATCGAAGAAATTAAGCTAAAAATTAAAAATTTTATTTTATTAAGAATGTTTTAGCATTTGACAGCTTGCTATTTACGAATAAGTAGTAATGATTTAATATAAGTTAGCAAATGAAACAGACAATATTTATAAGGTTATGTTTTAGTAGCGTAAATTGATTTTAAATGTGAATAACCCTCGAAGGAACCCTGTGTACCCTCATCCCTCGTAGGGTATCGTTTAGCGCTTATCCCCGAACCACCACTTACGGCGGTAAAATTTACTGAAAATGCTTTTTTTTAACAATCACAGTGGCCTGCGTAAAATTACATGTCCGCGGGGGGATGTTGGGAAAGAGTTTTTTTGTCATGCTCCAGATTTTCACCCCTCCCAAAATTCACGTAGTGCCGCCCTTATCACATTCGAAATATACATACATATTATTGCAATATATATTTCACCTTTTTTTATTTGTGTTTGGGAAGCTGCGGACTGTTGGTGGTAGCACAAGAACAGAAGCGTAGTTCTCCCACTAAGTTACTCCGTGACCCCCTAGAGACCCTTAACCCCCTGTTAATCTATTGTGTAGCACCTCCTAATACACAGTCCTTCAGGTGACTATAATTAAAAATTGGCATAATTAGCTGTAGTGGTGATTGTCGTGTGGTAGAGCCACGCGGTTTGTGGGTGGTAGGAGGAGTGGGGGCGTTCTTGCATATTGGTGGGGGTAAGGCGTGCGCGGGAAGGCGTTATCGTATCCTCCCGCGATTCCTGATGCTAGGAGTTAGTCAGTCTCGCTGTAGACGCGTCGTGTTTTATCTGTGTATATTGCGTTAAGGTATCGCTATCCACGTGCTCGCGCATTTGCAAAGTGACTCTTGATTTTGTTGTCAAAACTATCATGTGCGTGTTGTAAAACGTGTCGAACTTGCAGGTGACAATGCAGCACGCCACAGGAACCCCGCAGCAATTCTGCCTGCGCTGGAACAACTACCAGAGTAATCTCACCAACGTCTTCGACCAACTTCTTCAGAGTGAGTCCTTCGTCGACGTCACCCTGGCCTGCGATGGCCACTCAGTCAAAGCGCATAAAATGGTACTTTCGGCGTGCAGCCCTTATTTTCAGTCCTTGTTCTTCGATAACCCCTGTCAGCATCCCATCGTCATAATGAGAGACATTAAATGGCCCGAACTTAAAGCGGCCGTCGAGTTTATGTACAAGGGCGAGATAAACGTTTCCCAAGAACAGATCGGTCCCCTTTTAAGGGTCGCCGAATCTCTTAAGATACGCGGTCTCGCTGACGTTAACAGCGAGCAAGATGTCGTGAGCCCTTCTGGAGGAGAACTCACCAGCACCAAAACACCGACAAAATCCGTTAATATCGGCGATTGGGAAAATCGCCAGGATGGCGAGGCGCCACGTGCTAAAAAACGGAGGCGTCCATCAGGAGAACGAAGCAGCTTGAGTAGTCCCGCTGAAAGCGGGAACACCGAAATCCCAGAACCGCCACCCTCCGTTGAAATGTCACCTGCACCATCCGCGACACCGCTGCCGACACCTGGAGCACCGGAACCGTTACCGTTGACCTTGCCACTACCGCCGCAACCCCCAATTTCGCAATCCCACGCGTCCGATGACATGGAAATCAAGCCGGGTATTGCGGAGATGATTCGCGAGGAGGAACGAGTAAGTACAAAAATGATTTTTCTTATTCTCATTTGCATGCCTTGCGGATTCCTTGACATCGTCTCGTCTCGAACAAAGATCGAGAGTGCAGTTAGACGAAACATATGCGGCCGTATTTAAGAATAGTTAGTATAAATAAAAAATACAAGTCCGAGATTAATAACACTGACGGAATGCAGAAATGAAAGAAGTGCATAAGTATGAGAACAAAACGCGAATGAATAATCCCTTCTAAAAATATCTGCTGCATCTCGGGTAAAAAATACTCGTAAACCCGTCGAAAGGGAAAACGGCTCTGCGGCGGGCGCGTTTCTGTTACGAGCTCCCCCGCTGAACATGCCAGATGTCATCAGCTCTTGCGCTTCTTCTTCGTCTGATTATGTAGTGTATAAAGTATAAAAAGGAAAACAAAACTTTGCACCTTTAACGTCTTTTATCTCGCTCCTAGACGGTAGTACGAATCGCATTAAAATCGTTTTATTTTTGTTGTTAACAATTACGCTGCATTCTAAACGTAATTACAAATTACTATCTGTTTTATTTTCGAGAACTCTTCACACAATAAATTGCTTTACTAACGACATCCGTGGGGAAACAATACATAAAATATACCTTCGTAAGAAGTTAATAAACCAAACATTAGTAATCCCGTAAACAAGAGCTTGACAACTCGGAGTTTCTTTACCGGAGTCTGGAAGTTATCCAGGTTCGTAATACGAATTTTGGACTGACCTTACAAAACTGCATACATTTATGAAATATAAGATTAAAGACGCAAGAATTTAGGCAATATTTCCTTATAATGGTGCAAATAACGAATAATTATAAATCCACATGTTGGCCGAAAAATCGCAAACTTTCCTTGAAAAGTTCTTAAAGTTGGACCTAATTTTTGTTAATAAAATTAAAATCATGCTTGTATATGTAATCTCAAATGTTTTAAGTTACATAAGCTTTTTTTTAAATAAATATATTAAACGAATTACTTATCAGCAAAAATACAACACCTTAAAAGTGTCCTAAAAATCGAAACTATTTGAAAAGTTTGAGCCAAAACTTCTGATAGTTTTTCCCGTAGTTTGTTTGCTTGTAGAATCTTGCCGAATTTAAATATCAAAATAAACAAACTAAAATGGGGATTCCCGTTGTACGGAGGTACACTTTAAAATAAAGTCTTCAAATCAAAACGTGAAAAATAAGCCAAAGAAACTGAGGGAAAGATTTTTATATTTTTACATTTATTTATTATTAGGTAAATAAAGATTCTGCATAATAGTGGTATTAAATTCTTTTTTACAAAGTAAGGGCATAGCAAAAAACATACAAAATAAAAATCGTTTCATCGAAGTATTACGAACTACAACAGTTCCAAGAAAAACCCTACTTGAAGATCTTCGATGTGTAAATTTTCGGGTTCTTTTAAACGCTTCTTCTCTTACACACCCTTATGGTTTTCGTTTTTATTTTTTTATATTCAGCTGCTTTTCTGCGTCCTCACTTTTCAGCTTCTTCAGCTACAGTTCTCCCAGATGTATGAATTTTGAAGTTTCCCGCCCTTTATTCCTCCTCGCCCTTCTTCGTTCTTGTTTATTACAATTTTGATGCATTTTGTTGCAGAAATAGTCGACGAATTACCCAGTAAATAAATTTTCCTCTTACTATTATAAAAATTGAAGCTTTAATTGTTAAACTTGCAAAACAGCATTTTGAAAATAATTGATATTTTCCTCCTTCAACAGAAACTGCTTCAGCTTAAATTTATGGTTTAGCATGTTTGGGCCCACTAGTTTGTTGATATGCTTCTTCTTCCGTTATCGTTATGCCGATTTGGGGCGTCGGATTATTTTGTTGATAAAAACTGAAAATTTGAGCAGAAACTTGCGTTTAGAATTGGAAATTGTACTGAAGAATTGGGCATTTCTAATATTTTGTGTTTTTTCACATTTATTTATGTAAGGCTACTCCATTAATTTAAATGTTTTCCCTGAAAAACAGTCCAAGGCTGTGCATTTTCTTGTATTTTTGTTTTTAAACTGAAAAATTGAGATTAAAATGTTCCATTCGGAATTTTGTTTGGTATCAGCTTTTTGTTGTTCGAAGGCTAACCGCCAAAAACTGAATCTAGATATGACAGGATTCGAACCTGTGGAATCTCTCAATCATGAAACAGACTCTTATCCTCCATGTCAATCTTGTTATTACTTCTTAAAATAATTTTTCAGCTTACATTTTGGCTTTTTTTAAAAGAATTTCTACACACGTAATTTTCAAAATTTGTTTAAACTACTTCTCTAAATGAGTGAATCTTTTTCCACAACAAACTTATTCGTTTTACTTTTCTTTTCAATGTTACAGCCTCAGTAGGAGTAGCGTTAAAATTTATCGGCATTAACACTGTTTGATTAATTTGTTACACAAATATTTTAATGCAAATAAATTAAGTCTGCGACTTTTGAAATGCAGTAACCTTTCGCGCCCACTTTTAACTTGTATGAGTAGACGATACAAATTAGGTTAGCTTAATTGGGTGTTAAGTTTTCTAACAGGAGTTTGTTAACAGTTTTTGTGTTTGATATTTTAATTTTAGAGCCACTTTTTTAAGATTTTGCCTTTATTTTGAATTTTATTACGCAAGTAACATTTGTTAAAAAATTAATTCTTCGCGTTTTTTATGAGTGAAAAAGTAGTAGGTAATGGGTATATTAATATTCAAAACAGTAGGAAGGGATTAGAATACTCAATTAAAAATTTTAAAATTCCAAACTTTCGTTGTTTGTGTGTTAATCAAAGAAGGCTTGACCAGCATTCTTTAATTTCAGTTACGATTAATAATTTTGGCCCGACTTCAGTTGTCACTAAAATCAGGAAAAATCGCGTATTACTTTAAAAAATTGGGGCTTAAAAGGCGTTCAAAGTTTTCGAAGGAGACGATCAAAATAATAATTTCAAACTATTTTTTTTTAAATAATCCGAAATTCAATTACCTAATGTCCAATTTTTAGCTCATAAATTTATTAAAAATTTGAAATATTCCAGGGTGCTTAGAACTTCAGCATTTTTAAGGATAAATACGTAACAAAAGGAGAATTAGGCGATCAAAATGTAATAATTTTAAACTATTTTTTTAAATAATCCAAAGAGCAATAATTAATGTGCATTTTTTGTTAAGAGTTTGATATACTTATCGAAGGGAAAGTTTGATGTACTTCTTACTTTCAATATACTTCTTTAAAGCTGTTAATTTATTACCATGGCGCCTTTTGCCGGTCAAAACACCTGAGTCACGTTGTTATTTAAATACATTCCTGGTCTTTTCTGTCTACGATTGTATACGATTCGATACGACTGTTAACATTCTGTAAGTTGGTACAAATGAAACTGCATTTATTATTTTTTTTTTTGTAACAATACGTTGAACCTTCTGGTTTCAGTTTACAAGATATTAAATGTAAATTTTGTAAGTTTTGTCTGGGACCTTTGAGTCGTATCGTATGTAAAGTAATAATAAAAGAAATATTTGACATTTATGAAAATAAAATTTGTTGCTTTTAAATCCTTTAGTGGTGCTTTTTTTAAATAAATTGTTAAAATTCCAAGTTATGGGCCATAATTTTTTTAATGAGTTTAGTTTGAAATTTTTTGGGCGTTTCTTGTTTAAAAAAAAACTTTTAATTATCATGCGACATGTAGGTTATTAATTTTTACATTTGATTACGATTTTTAAAAAAAGGTTTACACCGATAGTAGGCCGAAAATAATTATTTATTAATAATATCAGGGATTTTTAGGTTTGTTAGACATACATCAGTCAGAAGTGAAGAGCTGTCTGTTGAATCAAATAAAAAATTAATAAAGATTCAAAGTAATTTTTTTTGTAATCAAATTCGTTATTTATTTAGGAAATAATCCTCCGTCGTGTAGCCTTTTAATTTTGAGATTTAATTATACCAGACGAAAATACAGCTTTTACAAATTTTAAATTAACAAATAAATAAATTAAAAGGCTCGTGGATGCATATTAGCATTGATTTCTGTTGTTTTTTTGATTTAATATTAATAGAATTTTAAAATAGTTTTAAACTTGTTTAGAAAGTTAGGTTAGGTTTATTTGATGAAACTGTTTGGAAATTTTAGATAAGATCCCTGTTGAAAATTGGGGTTTTGGATATCATAAAATGTTTTACCTTCACCTTTAAATTTCTTCATAAATTCATATCGGAACATTTTAACATCAGTAATAATTAAACATTCGGTTTCTGCAAACAGTGAATATTTTTTATTGAATTGATCGTATATAAAAAATGTAAAAACCTTCGTTTTCTATATTTAGAAACAAGAAAATAATGCAATAAATCCTATGTACACGGAATTATTTAAAGCAACGATCAGATTACTCCAAAGTTCCGATTCGTACCTGAAACGTAATAAACCCTTGTCATGATAGAAAATTTAGGGGCTTTGTTACTGATTGCTGTTTTAAGTCTTAAAATAGGTAGGTACATACCTTACTTTTAAATAATACAAAGTAGGTAATCGGTTGGTGTATTCTCACACGCGTAAATGGATTTGGCGGGAGTCAGTTTTACGTTTTAGCCTTAAGACTTTTTATTGATTCGATAATCATAATACATTTTTGTTATGATTGCGCTCGCATTTAAAGACTGGAAAAAGTTTTTTTATAACGACGAACTTAAATTATTTTAATGTCGCATTCCATAAATAATAAATCGACGAGAAAAATTAAGGAAAAATAATGATCGTAAATAGAAAAAACTCAATAGTTCTGAATTGACTGATCAGGAGGAAAAGTTAATACGAAAAGTTTTGTGTAGCCATTATGTATTGTTATTGGTTTTGTAAGTTTACTGTGATTAGAGTAATTTTTGGAGGTAACTAGTAGTTTTAAAAACATGGAAAACTTCAACGTTTCACCTTTAGATAATTCAGTTTAATTTGATCATTTGCTTAGTCGTTAAAATTGTATAAAATATTTATGATTGTTTTGAGTTTTCAGTCAATTTCAAGCTTTTAACAAGTTCTTTTGTGGTTTTAAAATCCGTAGGTTTTCACAGACTTATAATTTAATTTTGAAAAATTGTAACCCATATTTTAACAATAAATTACAAATAAACACAGCGTTGAATTATATTAAATGTTAACTTGGTCGTTTTTAAGTCAAATTCAAAACATAACCTTAGCTGTTGTGTTGTACGGCTTCAAGATTTTCAGAAATTGCTTTAAAAAATTTGAGCCTACATTTTAACAATAAACAACAAATAAACAAAATTTCACAGCGATGAATTGTATTAAATGTGGTGGTTTCAAGTCAAATTATAAAAAAAAAAAACATAACCTTGTGTGTTGCACGCTTTTCGAAATTTGATTTAAAAATGTGTAATTACTGAGCGTGCATTTTACCAATAAATTGCAAATAAACATAGTTTCTCAGCGTCGAATTATAACAAATGTTCGTAGATGGTTTTCAAGTCAAAGTATAAAAACCATGACCTCTGCTTTAAAATATCTTGTAATTGCTGAGTGTGCCTTTTAACAATAAAAAACAAATAAACAAAATTTCGCGCCCTTGAATTATAGTATAAACTATTTCTTGGTGGGTTTAACGTGGAAGTATACAAAACATAGGTATCCTTAACTGCTGGGTCGTAGCTCTTCAGTGTTTTTAGAAACATAATTTTAAATAAATTGTTAACACACCCCTGTAAACTCTCCTGGCGGGGGGTGGGGTCATTTTCGTAAAATAATTTTAAAAAGCGAAATATTAAAAGTGTTCTACAAATCTTTGAAAGAAGAAATTATGATTTTCAAGTATTAGGGTATTCAATTTCAATGGTTCAACCTGAGTTTATGTTTTTCTTATAGCTAATTGACGGGGTTCGAAATATTTACAGTTGAAACACGATCAAACTTACGTTGTGTCTACATCATTTACGATGTATGTGTGTATACATACTTTTTAATTTTAACAACCCTTTTATTAGACGTTCTGGATAACTGCGGCCTGAAAAGGGCCTGTTGTGCGTGAAATACACTTATACTAACTTAAATCTAAGATTATGCTAAGATGCATTGGGGGAACGGCGGTTTGAACCCGATCCAGAGCACATCAATACATTAGTCGGCCCCTGCTCCAAGCAGGAACACCACTCGGCCACCGAGGTCGCCTTTCTGGGTAATTTACAAAATAACGTGAATTTAATATTTATTTCAATCGTCCCAGTATTAATTCGTATCATATTCGGCAATGATGGTATGTTAAAAATTACAAAAAATGAATTCACGCGGACTTCACAAGACTCTTAAGTGGAACTCAAAGCGAAAAATTCGCAAATAAAAGGCGAACAGTGTTAAGAAATATACAGAGATAGACAGTTGTTTTGGTGTACCTGAACCTTCCACAATGTACATGGCCTGACGAAAATATTGCGGATTATACTATAAGTAGAGCGACTTCCAGACTTCTATGGGCAAAGTTTTTGTAGCTAGTGATAGTGGGAAAATAAAACTATGGATTATGCACTTGCTCAGCAGGAAGGAACAGAAGTAATTAAATGGTTTCAGACGTCATAACTATATGGGCGATGTGTTAATTTACTTTCAAAAGGTCATCGTGTAAGTTTAAAAACTGATTCGCAATAGAATATAATTGTGGGATTCTAGTAAAGCTAAACAGAGGCTTTGCACAGCTTCTTTATTTTAATTAAGTATGAAATGTAATTTAATTAAAATAATTGTGAGAATTATAGCAGACGGCCGATGTTCAAGTGGAGGTACGGCGTGCATCGGGTGAGTGAGGGTAGTAGTAAGTCGGTTTTGTCGAGAAATACGGCAGCAGAAAAAATGACAAATATTTAAGTAAAAAAAATGTAGCTGGAAAGGTAAAACTTTACATTTTAAAAGAACTTGATTATCACGGATACAATACAAGATATATCTTAAATTAACCAGCCGAGACTGATTATTAATGACCATGATGGGGAAGAACAGTTAAAAATCGGCGAATCTTTCCTTGGATTCGAGAAGTTACTGAAAAAATACCTAAATGAAATATCAGAAATAGGAATCGAGATAAAAATGTATAGGAGGCAGATGGAGTTCTCTGCTACGTCATTGAATGGAAGCTTCAATTTGCTAAATTGCAAAAATTTTTTGAAACTAATTAGGCCTCGATAAGTGACTTTTTCTGTTTCTAATTTCCTTATTAAAAATTATTTTTACAATATCCTCTGTGGAAGTAGCATTCGTGTAGGTGAAAAACTTACCACGTATGTTTGGAGAGGATGTGGGCAATTTATAACGAAGCTTGGGCTAAAATTATTACTTACATGCGATGGTTAATATTCTAATTAGGATTCGAAAATACGTTTTTATGTAAACTTGGCCCTCAATGATTTATAAGATTAATTTTCAAAAAAGAAGATTTCGCCATCTTTTTTGAATTTTTCACAAAATTCATTGTAATTTTAAATTAAAAATTCTGATAAGGACTTTCATCACAAGTTTAATCATACATTTATTTTTTGCAATTTCAAGATATTAATTAATATCTGTAGTTTTGTTTTGGTTTTCTCTGATATTCTTAGAAAACTCAGCTTTTATATCGAAACTTTTTCTTAAATAAATTATGAATGTTGATTAACTATTCTGGTTTTTATAACACCGACAATTATTCTTCTGAACTTATAATTAAAATAATACTTATTGGTTTAATTTTTAACGAAGTTTAAGACCTGAAACTTATTTTAGTCCTCGTGTTTTTAATATTCTCGTAAATAATCGTAAATTTCTTATGATTTTTTTTTAATAATTCAACAAGTTTAGGTTTTAACAAGTTGTAAATATTGTTTTACTCAAACCCGTTGCAAGCTTTGGCTTTAAGGCATTTTACCTATTTTTAGCAAAGAATGCCCAAATAAAATCTGTTGCTATAAAAAAAATTAGCAACATTCCTGGCACTGGTTTTTTTCCTTTTGGAATCCTCTGCTAAAAAATTGGCTACAAAATCAGAACTTGTTACATATCAAAACAGTTTGATAAATATCTAAATTAATGTTAAAATTAATCCGAATGAAATGCACAAGGTGTTGACCACACTAAAAAATTAGCTGCTTAATTCGGAATTTTAAATTCCTTCCACGTTCATCCTTTTTTCGGCTTTAATAACGACAAACATATCTGCTTATAAGTATCAATTTATTAATTAAATTAATAATCAGCAACTGCATGGTATGAAACAAATTTTTCATATTTCTTCACCTTTCCAAACGTCATTTTTCAAGTCGTACACATTCAAAAACCTAATAAATTTGCATTCTTCCAACGGTTGAGCTCATTTTTAAATGCGTCCATGTCCCTTTCTTGGATATTTTTACTCTAAAGTGGCTTTGTCGGCAGGTATAAATTCCGCTAGATAATTACCGGTTATTTATTTAGCTAAATTAAACAAATGTTTGAAAAAATGTTAGCCGAATTATTGCCAAAATGAGTTAAATGCGTCGTAATTCCGTCTTCCTTTTGTTTTTAAAATTAATTTAGGAATATTTCCGCTTTGCGTTTTCCTGGGGTATTTTTATAGCCTGATTTTTGACCTCCCCAGCAGTCAAGTTTGTGCCATGCTTTAAATAAAAATTTTAATTATTGATAAGATTTTCTTCAAAGCTTCTTATAGAAAAGGGGTATTTCAACTTTAAATATTGGTTATATGTAACAATTAAATATAAATAATAGTTAGACTATAAAACCAATGACTCACCTAATTACAACTTTTAGATAAATATCAGCGTAATGACGTTGTGTATTTAGTACACATAAACAAACTAGGGTATTAACCTTAATAACAAATTCAACCTCTGTCTTAAATCTACACAAGTTTGAATTTCGTTCTAGTTTTACTTTTTATTCCTGTGGCTTGTTGTTTTTTTTAGTGCAATTCGTATATTTTGCAATTTAAAACTGTGCCGAAAGGCATAAATTCTACAAAATTGTCACGTTTTCTACGATAAAAAGCCCAATAAAAAGTGAGGTTAGAGTATAATTTGAATTAGTTGGGCTGAATTCGAGGCTTTGCTGTTTTTGAGAATTAACTTTTGGATTTTGTGTTTTGTTGTAAGCATTGTATCAGTGATTTGTTAATGATTTTTATGTATTTATTCGAAATTCAGGTTTGCCTTAAATCGTATAAAAAGGAATCTTCTCATCCAATAATTCTTAATAAAAATACAGCCCCAAATAATAAAAAACGAATATCAACAGGGAGTTTTAAATAATCAAAATTGAAACCTGACCTGACCACGAAGCATTCGAATATTCGTATTCGCAATTGTCTGGGCGTGGTACCCAAGGGGGCCACAATGTTGCTAAACGAGGCTCGCAAAATCGTGTCTTCATTTTGGTGATAATTTTAATTTTTTTGCTGTTAGGCATTTTTATACCATACCATTTAAAGATTAATTGAATTATCAACAGGTGGGGTCTTTTATATTAATTATTTAGTATGTAAATTTTAAATTTTCCTGTCCCTTCAGGCATTTTAAAGTCACATCAATGGACGTTCTTTTTTTTTAGGATTAATCTTTAAAACCCTAATGCATCTTAGTTGTTATTTCTAAAATAACCATAACTAAATTTGAAGGACCTAGAATTCATGTCTAAGCAAGTATGAAAAGGTTGAGAATTTAAAGATTTAATGGGTTTTCTGCATCTTGTATGAGAAATAAACCTCTGACGTGACTTGATACGGTGAGAATCTCACCCTCATTTCTAGTTGTAGCAATTTTACGTAAGTAATTCTTTACTTTTCAGTGTGATACCGAGCTTATTGCGAGAAAAGCATCTCACGTTTGAGGAGTGTTTACATTATAAATGATCTACACCGGTAAAGTGCACATATTCGATCCTGTTGCGGCGTCAAGTCGAGAATTATATAGGAAAATTAATTTAAGTTCGTTGCAACTAAAATATAATAGATAATTGCTCGCCTGCAAGCTCAAGTTTTATTATGAAACTTCCAGGCAACATCGAACAGTTGAAATTAAAACCTGGGAAAGTTTTTGATTAATATTTAAATTTAGCCTGTGATAATAAAAAAAAGCATCGCTTTTTATAGAAATAAAATTATCGCCTACCTAACGAAAAGTTATGCCGTCCCCTTACCCTCCGTTGTGTAACCCAGCAATCAATATTTTTATTCTGCCAACAGCTTCACCTGCTGTGTAATAATTATAATTAGCGGCCCTTTTGGAGGGGGATTGTTCCAGACCACGTAAAATTCAACGTATTTTTCTCGATATTGGAAGGTTTTTCTCTTACACTCTTTGCATATTTACGCTTAGTTCTTCTCTTCTCCTTCAAGATTCAGGACATAAATTTACATAGGAAAACCTAAGTTGGAAGCTTGATGTTTTAAAATATTTTCATATACTTCCCTAAAACGTTTTTCCGGCCACTTTCCAATTCCTCCGTTTTATATCGTAAATTCTGTTATAGACAAAAATCATTCTTGAGATATTTTTAGAAATATTCTACGCTTGATTAATAAACAAAGGTTTATTGATTTTTGTAAAGACACTTAAGGGTATTTCACCACAGCTTCTAAAAATTAATGATTCCAAATCTAAGATTTAAATCAAGATTTACAATCTAAATTTGGGTTGGTTTTAGTTTAGCTGAAGAATAACGCTCTCTAATAAGGCTTTAAAACTCTAAAACAATTTTTACTTTAAAGGCAGAAACCTAAAGTATGAACTTTCTAGAATTTGAGTCTTAAATTAGAAACAAGTCGGATTTCCAAAGCTTAACCCTATCTGAATAAGCAAATGAAGAATTTAAATTCGAAAATTTCAGTTTAAATTCGATTTGGATTGGATATGAAAATTAACTCTAAAATTTGTATATTACAGAATTTCAGGTGTGGAAACTAAAATTTCATTGTTTTAATTTTCAAACTTTGAAATTTCAGCCTGGATTTGTGCACCAATATTTTGAAAATCTCACCTTAGGAGTTGGCACTTAAACATGCGCAATTTGAACTTGGAAACAGATAACCAAATCCGAACTTTCTAAGCAATGCATTTGACCTTGTGTTTGGATTCCAAATTTCAGTCTAGATTTGGGCATCAAATTTTTGAAAATAAATTGCAAAATCCCGGCTTATGGGTTGGCACTTCAGAATTGGAACTGCAAAACAGAGAATCAAATCCAATCCGAATGATACATTGCAACAAGTTTTGGCGGAATAATTTACATTCAAAGGTCTCAAAGTTACGAAATTACATTCTGAGTTTAAAAAAAGATTCGACTTAAACACGAATTCGATCTTTGTAAGCAAATTCAAACCCTCAATGTGGATTTAAAGATTTCAGCTTAGATTCGATTTAATTCGACCTGGATTGAAAGACCGAAATCTCAAGTATAAATATGAAAATTAGGTACTAAATTGTTAGGAATGAATGCGCCAGTATCAAAAACCATACAAGATTGGTTTTATTTAGACATAACATTACATTTTATAAACTGAACAACATTGATTTTTTTTATTATGTCTAAATAAAACCAATCTTCTATGGTTTTTGATACTGGCGCATTCATTCCTAAAAGGTTATGGGCCCAGAACCTGTTAGGAATGAATGCGCCAGTATCAAAAACCAATCTTGTATGGTTTTTGATACTGGCGCATTCATTCCTAATATAAATTTGGGTACTGAACTTTAGATGTGAAAACACCTGGTTCTGTTCCAAACTTTGAAATTTCAGTTTGAATTTCTACGCCAAAATTTTGGAAATAGATTATAATATCCCAGTTTAGGGGTTGACAAAAGAATCAAATCCACTTCGAATTTACGTTTAAAGGTCTCAGAGTTACCAAATTATATTTTGAGTTTAAAAAAGGGATTGGGCCTTTAGTAGGTATTTGATTTTCCATTCGTGCCAGGAGTCTGGAAACTAAATTAAGAATTCAAACCTTTTCAAATCAGCAACCCGTCTTTTCAAGCAAGTTCAAACTTTGAATGTGGATTCGAAGATTGCAGTTTAGATTCGATTCAATTCGTTCTGGATTGAAAAACCGAAATTTCAAATATGAATATTAAAATTAAGTCTAAAATTCGTTTGCTGAACTTCAGGTGGAGACTAAAATTTACTTTTGTTTGGATTTTAACCCCAAAATCTCGAAAATGCGTTGCTAAAACCCGACTAAGGGGTTGGCACTTAAAAATGCGCAATTTGAACTTGGAAACAAAGAATTAAAAAATTAGATAACCCGAAGAAAGTGAGTCCAGCTGAGTTGGAGCTACTCCAGTTTATACATTTTGAAATCAAAAGTAAATACAGTGATCTATGCGATACTTGTGAATCCCCCTTGATCTCCCCGGAATAAAACAAAATGCACAGAACAATAGGGACGTGTCTAATTATGTGCTCATTGTGTTCAGTACGTGAGTTCATTCTTAAAGTCTTAAGGTCTGAAGCTTACTTATTGTTTTTTTATTCGAAAATTAATTTCAACTAACAAAATTTGAGTTCTTTGTATACGAAGTTCACATCGAGTAAAATATTTAATTAATAAATAAATAATAATAATAATAAAAGAAACCAAGGTTGTGGTATTTTTTGCGGTAATAAATCGTAAAGATTTTTTAAAAGACCTTTATTTACATTAATTACTTGGGTGTTTAATTAATAAATGTCTAAAAATTTCTGTCGAAATTAACTAAGATAACCTGGATTTACATTATTTAAAATGAAGATTAATGAGTTTTTCCATGAATAAACTTTTATTGCTTATTTACGTAGAATAAATAACACGCAATTACTATTTAATTTTATTTAGGCGTAATTACCTTATAATATATTTTAGATTGTTACTACATCGTGCTGTTCCCACGTAATTGCATACTTTCATAACTAAAACATATAAATTTATACTTGTATATAAGGTACTTTTGTATTTTATTGTGTTATTCCACTATGAAATTGTAGATAATTAATGTTATTAAAATTATTGCGCATAATATAAATTTCTTCAAAATTATTGATTGCCTTATAATTGCATTATAAGTAGGTTCTCACGTATAACTTGGCTCTTATTTTGTTGCCTACTGCTTTAAAGCAACCACATCGAGTTTAATATCTACTACTTATTACACTTTGTAATAACCTACATCATCATTTACTCTTACATTTATGCTGTTTATCTGATTTGACCTCCTCTACAAGAAAATTATTAACATTTTATTTTACAAAAAACTTCCTACAGAAATTTCTCAACACAATCTAACAAGAATCTACAGACATGAAAACTTGGAAATATTTACTCCATTTTAAACTATTATTTAAGACCGGAAGTACTGAATTTTTCCATGGAAAATAATCTTAGTTTTATTGTGCTTCAGCAACTAAAAGCATTAATACCGAAAATTTGTTGAAAGTAGAACAAAATCAAATTTTGCGAAGGAATTTTGCCACATTTTAACCTGTTTAGAATTATTTGATATCTAAAACATTGAATAGGTCCAGGAAGGCTAAATTTGGAATTTTATTTATTTATGTTTTTATTTATTCATTAAAATATTTCCTTTGGCCTTCACTATGTATAATAGTATTGGAGCTGCTTTAATTTTGTTATTTGGAAATATAGTGTGGTTTTAAATAATTAAGGCCAATTTGAATTTGGCGCCACCGTTTTTGGTGAATTTCATATATAATTTGGCTCAATTTGGTAACTTTCACTGTCAAATAACAGGAGCAACTCGCTAACTTTGTTAAACGTTTCCATATTTTGTCTTCTTATGCAATATGAAAATAAGTAATGACCAAAATTATTTTTTTTAATTGTTAATATAATATTAACCAGATTGTATGTTGCCAAAATAACAGTAAATTAATATGGCGCCAAATTCGAATTGTCCTCAATCATTTAGAAACACACTGTATTCCGAATTTAAAATTTTTTTTAATAGGTTTACTTGACAAAGTTTCGCTGTGAAAATTAATGGAGAGTTATTTTCAAACCTAAATCAATTTGTCAATTCATAACCAACAAAAAAGAATTAATGGTGTTAAAAAAACAAAGCCCTAAAAGCTGAACTATGATGTAATTGCGTATAAAATATTTTCTAAACGTATCTCTTCGCTTTCTGTATAATTGGATTCGATGTTGAAGTGTGTATAACGTTATGCGATGGAAGCTAAAATGTGTTCTGTAATAATGTTACATTGTTTCAAACTTGACAATAATACATTATCTCGCTGGCAAAAAATGGGGCATTAATATTCCTAGCACCCTCGCTTTACAATATAAACTTAGTTACAAAATACATTAAAACTGTTTAATACACACATAAAGTAAATCGTGTGCAGCGCTGAGCTGCATTTATAGGGAGCTGATGGCACTGTGACGGAGCTTTTCATGGCGCAGGGGCGTACGTGAAAGATTTTTTTTAGATATTTCAGTTTATTACCCACTTTTTACGGTATTTTCCATTTTTTAAAAACATTGTAAGCGAAATGAAACTTTTTATTAGTATTTGACCAAGTCTTCTGAATTTTTAGTAAACTAGTCATCTTCGTTAATTATGTGCTGCTTCACAGTATTTAATTTGTAACTCGACTAAAAAATTCAAATCAGTACCATAAAAAGCGGTTGCAAAAACCCTAAAGCTAAGCTGATTTCACGACATGGATTCTCAGGGGGCCATATACTGAGGTTGCCGAAATACGTATTTGGTTTGTGGGTGTATTTTACTTACGTCTTATAATCCATTGCAGTGGTTCTAAATGTCAGTTTTAGAGTACAAAATATTTTTGATAACCCTTACTGAAGGTTCTTTGACGCTAAGTGATAACATGAAAGGCGTAAACCCGGAAAACCCTTTTTAATAAATTAAATGTGTGATTGCAATGCGATTTATTCGAAACTCGTTACAAATGTTTAATCGTCCTAACTAACTAATTAAGTCCGAATCATTATAAATATTAAATTTAAATTAAATTTCGAAATAAATAGTAAAGGTAGACCACAATGATATAAAATGTATCGAATGAACCGTTTAAAATGTTAAACCCGTGAAAGTTAACACAAAATTTAATCCCGTTGAATTTTCAACAATATAAAAGGCTTTGATATAATCAGGATAACCGTATGTGGCGCCTCTGTGGACAGCAACGAAAGTAATCCGACACCAACTCGCGTGCCACTGTAAATCAGCGGGTGATGCGTAGCTGCAGGTCGTAATCGTGGATGCACTCATAAAACTGCATCCGCTAAAGTACACCGTTTTATGGCAGCCCTAGAACCGACCGAGGGTGTCTTCCGCCACTGAAAAACCATTGTCTATCGACGTTTTGCTTACTGTATTCGTTGCTGCTGCGGGCTTGATTTTATGTTCACTTTGATTGAAGCTTTTAGGACGTCTTCGGGATTGATATAAACTTGCTCGCACGCTTAGAGCACATACGTTAAATTTACCTTTTTTTGTTTAAGTTAGTTTGGAAACATGTCTTGTGATGATGTGAATTCCTTCAGTTTTGTTTGTGCTTAGAAAAATCAAAATATTGACGAGGTATTACTGAAGTGAGATGGTTTTTGAGACCCTTTAAGATTTAAATCTACCATGTTTTTACATTTTGTAGCAACATTGATGTGAATTTCTTCAGTTTTGTTTGTGCTTAGAAAAGCTTAAAATTAAAATATTACTGGAGTTTTGAAATTCACCATGGGGGTGTAATAGCCATAATCTTCCACGTTGGCTAGATGGGGGAAACGATAATGGAAAATGGGGCTACGATGTATGATGGGGTAGGATACAGAATGGGTTAAAATATGGTATGGGTAGGAGCTAGGGGTTTCATTTCGCGCGTGTGCAGGGTCGCTTTCCTGAAGTAGACCTATCCTTTATTGGGATCACGAAGAGCGCCTAGCCGCTATCCCTGGTATTTGACCACCAGTTGCTAAAATAATAATTAAGTCAGTAACGAAATACCCAAAAAAGTAGGATAAAATGATAAATTTGTCACTACAAACTTTCAGAAATTTTTAGAAACAACCAACAAAGGTTACCAACTAAAAGAACTACGAAATTAAATGTTTAACTTTAGTTTTTCGAAGAAATGTTAGGATAGGCTTGGACTAATCTCAATTCGAAGACTTATTGCCGAGTATGGATTTTTAAATTATAGTATCTGTAATAAAGTAAATTACCTTCATATATATTTGTCATACAAATATCGTAACCGATCATCAACTGCCTGCATAATGGCACCATTTTGGTGTAATCGAAGATAATGCAACCCCAATAATCTCTTATCGTCGTGTGTTATTTCTCAGTAAATTACGGGATTTAAATTTATTTTATAGCTAAAAGTTTCTTTGCGTTTTTATTCCTTTTATTTTGTTTACCTGTTGAATCTAGAAAAATCTGTAATTTATTCCAAAATTTATTCGATTAAATCACATGCAAAAAACTAACCTCCTTTAATCCTGCCAAAAATAATTCAAGTAAACGTCATTATTAAACGAAATTAGCATTTCAAACAAAATATCCCCTCCAGACATGTCAGTTGTCAACTAAAACAACGCCACGGTTTATTTTAGAAAAACTAAAGTGACATATTTTTAAATTTCTGATTCGTGTCAGCCGTTCGAAAAGTTTTAAGAATAACAATTCGGAATTTTTGAGCTGCTTTCGTGACTGATGAATAGGTATTTTAAAGATTTACAAAAATAACTTGAGAAAAAAAAGCGTATTTATTAATTATTCCCTGTTGTGGGGCAATTATAGATTACTGACATGGTTCTATATTTGACCGAAAACGGGGCAGACGCTTTTCGATATTCAAGGTTGATTATCAAATATGAAAGTGCATTTAAATTAATTTTGTTATTGTTTCTTTTACCTGTCGTATACTTAAAATTTTTATTGAATATAAATTTGTCATTAATTTAAAAAAAATGCTGAACGAGCCTTATGGTTTATTATAACCGACTTGTTTGGGAATTTCGCCTTTCCTTTGTGCTAATTTTAACTTTAAAAAGAAACACGAATAAATCCCAGAAGAAAAACTAATTTCGAGCTTATCAAAAACGAATGCATCATAGCAACTTAATTAACTAAAAATCAAGCGGGATTCCACTTTTAAAGCCGCTCCATCTGTATAAACGTCGCCCCCTCCATCTTTAACACCGCGGTTGTCTTAGTTCGAAAATTAAAGCAGGTGTGGAATGGCGTGTTTAGACATTAATGTAGCAGCTCGAGGGTGGGTTTGATTACCTACCGGTTTTTATGGTGACCGACTCGCTACTTTCTATTGTCGTGTGTATTCGGTATTTTAGAGACAGAAAGTTTTTAACATTCCTTTGGTCGCTCTTATTTGTAATGACTTTATTCTCTTGGTTCCTTTCAGCCTTTTGGGTGAACGACTCGATCTATTTTTGTTTGTCGTGCTAGAAATGGTCATCATTGTTTCACAGGTTTCACAGACTGGATTGTTTCAGAAATTTTAGAGCCTGTTAATGATATATCTTGCGTTTGCTAAATGACGAGAATCGATGAGTCGTCTCACCAATTTTTTTGTTAGTCATTGGGAGAATGTTTGGTTTGTTTTATTAAATTAAATCCCAAGTGACGCATTTATGAATCGAATTGTAAGTTTATGATATTAATAATTAATAAAGAAATATTCACATAAATTAGTCAAACGTTCGAGATGTCATTTAAAATTCCTTTTTTCTAGATCGTGTAAATATTTAACAAAATTGACCTTTAATTCTTCGTAAAATATAAAAATGGCCGCCTACGATCGGACTATTTAAACACATCGAATTTATGTACGATTGTTAAGGATGTAAAATCCTTTTTTGGGAAATAACTTTGAATAAAGACACCTCGAAAAAACTAAATATTAACAGTTGAGAAATTTATTTGCCGGCTATAAATAAAATTAAACTTTCAGTAGATACCAACAGTCAAACGAGTGAGTAATTAGATTTTGTAATTCGTAATTTATTCATAAGTTTAATGGAAATAATTACGCAGGTTGTCTTGTAAAAACAGATTTATTTCGTCCTAGATATTAATCAATGGGCGCATTCAGGGACGCTCAGCGGCTGATGCGCTAAGTTAGCATAGTCCCTGAACAGACACGCTGTGAGAAAGCCTGCAGTCAGCCGCTGAGAAATTCGCTCAGCGTATAATTTGTTAGCTGACTTTGTCAGCGATGTCAAAAAAAGGAGCGGGAAACACACAAACTTAATAATTTGAATAAAAACATATTAATTAGGGTTAGCTGGTACACATAGTCCATAATTTGAAGATCATTAGCAATAATTTCTTTAATTTTTGATTTATTACATAATAGTGAAAGTAACACCTAACCTTACAAAATAAATAACAAACTGTCAAAACAGCTTACTATCAGACGTTTCATTCAGGGAAATACCGTTTGCTGTCATTTAGCATAAGCTGACTAAATTACCGCTTAGCTAAGCAGCTGAGCGTCCCTGAATGCGCCCAATTACATGGGAATTTTCTTTTGTTTTTACGAGATTATTTTTTTAATGTTATAAAATTTTGTTACATATTAAATTTATGGTTATAATTAAAGTAGGAACGGTTTCGAATCCTTTAGGTTATACAATAAAGCAATTATTTTAAATCGCTTTCGTCGTAGTAAATTATGTATAGACATTCATATACATTCTTTATTATATATCTACCATAAAAAAATTACATTATTCGTGTGACAAAAGCTGTGTAATCCAATATTCAGAATATATAATTTAAACGTGCTCGTATAATACGTTCTCCCACATACAATGTCACGATAAATTAAATTTACCTGAACATTCGTTCAGTCAATAACTGATGACAAAACTATTCAGGTGAACGAGTTATACGAAAAGTAGTAATTTATTGGTAAAATTAAAGTAGGTATAATCGTTCTGGGAAACTCGAGAGCATGAAACTATAGGTATAGTTAACCCATATAAAGCTATTACAATACCTTCCATATACACTTCAAACATGCACATGTTAATCTTAACTATATGAAACCTGCAACTTAAACTAAAACAGACAAGAAAAAAGATATTGTAAAATCGTGTCATTATTCAATTTAATTTTCCTATATGTATATGTGTTTTTTGTTGTATGGTTGTATGAATAATTTTTACCTTTGATTATATCCTTTATGGTAGATACGGTTTTATTAAAAACGATTAAAAGTATTCTTTATAAAAATTTCAGGAACATCGTTAAATTTGTCCTTTGATTTTCTACAAATTTTATCAACTTTTCCACTACTTGAAATTGTGACTTCTTGGCTTCATTAAAATTGTTGATATCAACAAATTAGTTTGCCTGGAGTGCTTTTAAAGAATTAGTTATTTAAATAATGGAAATTAAAGGGAACTTTGCTCAGTCAAATATTTTAAATTTTAAAGCAATTCGGCTTAGTCAAATATTTAATTTTAAAACATTAGTTTCTTAAATTCTGATAAAATTGAAAAAGAATGTCTGAAGGTCCGCAGATAAACTTTAAATGCTGATAGTCATAATTTATCTTTCCTTCCTAAATTAATTATTATTGTCATTAAAAAAATATATGAGAATAATTGATTTTCCATTATTTGTGCTAGGATAAAAATGTGTCCGAAAAAAAGGTACAAACGAGAGGCATACATGATAAAAAAGGTCATTAGACCCGGTCATTTAAAAGCAGCCTTATAAATGAAATGACATCTGAACAAGGGTGAATATTTTGGTTGTCAAGGACCTTTAAAATTGGGGCGCTCCCTTGCATTATAACTAAAGGGGATGACTTGCAGAACACTTCCTTTTTGTTTATTTTTAGGGCACCATCTGGGGCGTTCGAAATTCACCTTTTTTTTGGGTTTTGAATTCGTTTAATTGAGAACATTTTTTTATTAAGTTAACTCCTTTCTAAAATTTACTTGAAACCTTGGTAAATTAGAAATCGAAATTCTGGTTTTTGTAGGGGGAAAAAGTAATTGGGCTAGATTTAAATGTAAAAAGTATAATGAAAACTTAGTGATAGAGGTAAAACAGCGTTTGCTAAAAAAGGGGCAGCAACTAAATTAGTAAATAAGACAGATCGATAAACAATTTTTAATTCAATTCTCCCGATCTAATTCGCTTTATTGGCAGTCTGCATGTTAACATGAACCAATTTTTAAAATGTAACAATTGGGTTACCATTATCTTCATATCTCTACAAAGGTCAGGCTTTCAACAAAAAGGCAACTCTGTAAAGCGTAGGCATTTTTCAGATTATAATTAGTATCTATCTCTGGATTTATTAATTTAGGGGCTAAAGCAAAAAGAACGTGTTAAAGAAACTCACAAAATGGTTAAAGAACTTTAAATAACGAAAATAAAGGTGATATAAAGCAGAAGAAATTTAAGAAGCGTGGCTTTAGTCTCAAAATTCAAAATTTAAAATTCAGTATTTCAACTATGAAAACATTGGTTTAAAGTTCTTAAAAAACGTTATTTCATTTTGGATATTAAAATCTGGAAAACAGAATTCTGTCTACACTTCTAAAATTGTCAACGTAAATTTAGCATAATGTTTTTTTGTTTCTAAAATTCAGGATTTAAAATTAAAAAATTCGAATTCGAAAAATTGTTTTCAAGCTTCAAACAATTAGTAAATTTAAAGTTTTAAATTCAGAATTTCACTTCAGTCCTGAAAGAATCAGGCTGGTTTTAAAAATCTGGTTTTTATTTTTAAAGTTTAAGGTGTAAAATTCTGAATTTCAAATATTTTACTTTAATCCCGAAAGAATCAACGAAATTATAAAAATTAGAGTTTAATTTTTGAAAGTTGAGGTTTGCAACTCAGAATTTGGAATCTTCAACTACCTATCAACTTAAAATATGGCTTTTTGCTTTAAAATAGGGTTTAAATTTCGTTATTTTGGGGCCAAATTTGAAAAATCAACTCAGAAAACTTTAGGACTTTCATTGCAACATTTTGAAAGTCCTAAATTTTGAATTTGAATGTTATTTCTTGAATCTGGTTTTATTTCGAAATTGATTCAGGCAATAACTGGCTTTAATATTGTGGGATTCTAGGAAAGCTAAACAGAGCCTTTCAACAGCTTCTTCAGTTTAGTTAAATTACATTTCATATTTTAGTGATTTTCAAAACTGTTTTCGCACACCCGACTTACCACTGACTCGCCCAATGCATACCGGACCACCACCTGCTACAATTCCCACAATATTGAAATTCGAAAATTAAAATCTAAAATTTTGATTTTAGATTTGGAAGGCTCCAAATTAATTGTTTAAAGGCCATTTCTTTAATTTTAAAATTCAGTTTTTTTGTATATTTAAAAATCCAATTTCAAATCAAGGGGCCCGTATAAGTTAGCCACCTCGCTCACCTGATTTAAACTAGCTAACTAATGTTTATAGATGAGGTCACCTAAAATCTTAGTGGTTTGGTACCGATAGAAAATGAAAAGAGATGAGGAATATACCTAATTTTCGGGAATTATTGAAAATTTTTTATTTTATTAAAAATCTTGGTTATTTATTGAAACTTGAAACTACTAAAACAAAGAGTGTGTTAACCGATATTTACACCAGTTTTTGAATATCTTTTGATATTTAAGTAACTGATACCTTGTAAAATAAGTATTTTTAATGTATTTTAACAAACTATCAAATTCTGGCATTGGAAAATATCACTTCCGCAGGGATTTGAACCACTTACCTTCGGCTTTACGCGCCACTGCTCAACCAATTGGTTTAAATCCCTGCAGAGGTGATATTTTTCTATATATAAAATTTTGATAATTTGTTAAAATACATTAAAGTATTTCCCCAAAGGAGTGAATCCTTAAAAGTTAAATTTCTAAAGTAATTAATTTCTTTATGTAAAATATTGCCGGAAATTTTGAGGAGGATGGGCACAGATGAAGACTGGAGTGCAAAACGAATTTATTGAATTTTTAGGAAAAAATCGAATTGCTAAATTGTTTGTTAAATAAAGAGATTTTCAGTTAAAGGATCAGAAAAATACTATTAGAATTGAAATTAATGTGGAAGTTTATTTTATCATTTAGCGGAAAAACGATTGACGAATTTAAGAAAAAAGTAAAGAAAATCACTACAATACAATCTTATTACGCGGAAAATAATGTTTCGGGATGGCATTGTTGTTATGTTAGCTTTGTTTGGTGGTGGGCGTACAGGCAGCTGTTGAAGAAATTTTTCACAGATCCACCTGTTAATCACTACTTTACGCAATTATGTTTCTTTCTACATTTTAAGTGCATTGTTTCTGCATTATATTAAAATATATCAAACAATAATATGTTAGTGTAAAACAAGAATATTTCGTGCTGAAAATGTCTACATTTGTTTTCCTACTGACACCCTACATTAATATAGCTACGTTTCGTTTTCGTTTAATAAATCCATATTCGTAAAATTCCAAATGCATACAGAAATAACAATTGTTGTAAAAAAAATAGAGGATTATCTTGCAACAGTCGTACGAAAAGCAAATTATTAATTTGGTATTTTTCTATGTAACAAATTTAATTGGCATCAAATTGCTTTTAGAAGTGCTGGAAAACATAATCTTGTTGTTTTATTATGTAGGTTTACGTTATTTAATACGAGTTGTTTTGTAAAAAATCAGTAGCAATAGTGTTTTTCTGATTCTTATTGTGCCTCGTTTCTTCTTGCCGCCATACTATAAGGAAACTACAAAATTATTTTCTAACTATCGTAGATAATTCCAATAATTTCCATTGGATGAAAGTGAAAGAAAAATAATAATTTGGATTAAACCTTACTGCTAAAGCAATTGGTATTTTTGTTATGTCTCATGTAAGATTATTCGAAACTTCCTTTCTGCTCAGATATTAATCATTTTGGTTTCATCAAAATCACACTGAAAAGTTGTATATTGATTCAACTTATACATTTAAGGTGCTGGTTCGTTCTTTTGTAAAAAAAGTGCAATTCCAAAATTTGCAGGGCAGATGTAGTCATGTAAATACCTTAATAAAAACTTAACACCTGCTTGATTAGATTTTATTCTTGAATAATGGAATAAAATTGTGGTTGTTGTTTTTTACTATTTTTGCTCAGCTTTTGGTTGGATTTTTCATGGCCTTCATCTCGATCCAGTAAGACTTTCCTGATGAATTGGCATGTTTGCAAAATTACAGCTTTTTGACATATTAAAATTATAAAATATTATTATTCACTATTCAAAGTTCAATTTTTAATTTGATTAAAAAATCCGTCAAAATATTTGTGATTCAGGTGGTACAAAGGACTTTGTTTCGGTGTTTTTGAAAAACGAGCTGTTTTCAAAAATGTACGTCCGTTTATGTGTATTGGGATTTATGTGGGCTTTAAAGTGATGTAACTAATTCGTAACATCCAGTGGATGAGTAAAAAAAAGCGTTTTATAAGATGTTCCGTTTTTATACATGCAAGTATACTAAAATTAACTGATGATTGTTTCCGTGCTGCGCTTAGATATGCTCTATTTAATTGAGCAAATAACTCGCCTACAGTTACATTAATATAAATAAAATATAACAAGTGCCATCCTGTAGAATAAAATAATTCGACCTCGCCTAGATAGTAGGCTGCGCCAATATTATTAAAGTCAATCAAAACTGCAATTGCAGTGACGGTTATAGATGCAGTGCAGCATATAAATACGCGGAAGTCATTACTTGGTCGATGAAAAAAAAAACCTAAAATAAATCAATGCCTTCATTTATTTTTTAATATTCAATAAACAAGTTTGAGTGGGTACGCTCGCGAATACAATTTGCGATGATATATAATCCCCAAAGTGCATACATTTTTCTCTCGAATATAAATGTAAAAATATTTCGCTTCGGAAACTCCGTACAATTTTAGGAATGACTTCTAAATTGGTTAATTACAAAAAAAGGAAAATAAAAACAAATATAAATTTAATAAGTGGGCGTTACTTCTAGAAATAATCAAACTACGCCACTGTTTGCACGTACAAAGTATTCTTTAAATTTTTAATAATATTATAATGAACGTTCACTTTTATATTTTAGAATTGGTTTTATATTAAGGCCTTGACCTTTACGGACTATCAGGAGTTTTATCAGTCGATAAGGAATGTTTAACTTAGTTAATTATACGAATAATTACATTATTTTTTAATACATAAATTGATAACATTTTGAAATTTTTATGGGAAGAAACTGCTTAAGAATATCACGGAACTTAACAATGAGTTTTGTATTAAAAAAGGGGCAATTTTAGATGTTTAAAAGCATTAAATTTTATTTATTTTAATAATTGTAAGCATTTAACAGAGTAGCAAAATTCGACAATTGTAAAGAAATACCTACATAAAAAAATCTGTATTTAACCCAAAATTTATATGTAAATGTTAACTGGTTAACTTGGTCAACTTGGTTGTTCGTTGTTTAAAAAGTGCAGATGTAGTTCTCCCTGAATGGCCTTTTACGATACAATAAGCTTATAAATTTTATTTTCTAATAATGATTTTCTAACGCTGTCGCTTTGATTAGGATACAATGGGATATTTATATTTCTCGATTCATAGAAAATGACTAAATAAGCATGACTAAACTCCTTACACATTATTTATAACCAGATATGAACATGACAAAAAGCAAACTACTGAATTGCGTTTATTTTTTTAAGAAATTCTGGGTAGATTTATTTGTTTCCTTATTTGTGAAGACGGTAGATTTTATACAGGTTTATATTCAAAAATCTCCTGAAATAGTTGTTAGTATTAAATGTTAGTTTAAAATTAATCAATTTTTCATTAAAAAATTAGCCTAATTTCGATTCTTTGAACTCCACGAACAGAAGATGTGTAAATTTTATTAATTTACACTGGAAAAGTTTGAGGTTAAGGCACATATTTAAAATATGGTGTTAGGTTTAATCTACCAGCTCACTTTAAATTTCATTTATCACTTATCAGTCCTTTCTTTTCGTTAGTTTACCTCACCGAAGCTTTTACATCAATCCAATTTGTACCAGCAGCAATAACAATAACAACAATATTTTATTACATTTTTAATTAAACCATTTCGAAACGCTTTCTCTATAATAACTATATGAAATAAATATTCATAGAACAATACGGCCTTAAAAATAAATTTAATAACGCAAGTTTATTTTTCTACAATAAAATTTTTATATCTTTTTACAACTGCACTCGAGAGAATTGGTTCGTTGGTTTTATACTAAATAAATTATAGAAAGCGATATTTTCCATTAATTAATAACATATTAATACATGAGTTTAAAAAAGATCTCGAACGCGAATTCCATGAAATGCAATTAAATTTTGTTTTCTCATAAATCGTGATGATAGCACTTTTATCTTCGAGTCATTAAATTAATAGCGTATATAAAAACATGCTCGTGCTGATTGAAATCAACTCGCTTTCTTAAATAATAAAAACATTGTAAATTAGTTGCAAAAGTTTTAAAAGTTTTATTGTCCTGCGAATTATTACTGTTTTAAATCGTAGCAAAAAAGGAAAGGAAGCGATTTTGCTTGGATCTTTACTTGAAGCGAAAATTTGTAAAAATTTAATTAGAAATCACAGGGTGAATTAGAATTCGACTGACAAAGGAAGCAGTTCTTGTTAACATAATAAATCGGATCCAAAATGCCCCTGATAACGATGCTAGTAGCTAGTGGTATCAAAAGATGTTGCGAGAAAACACCTTGAAGTAGGCAACCAAGTGATCAACTCCATTAAGTTAGCTTAAAATATCGACTAATTGTAGTATCAATTATTAAGATTTTATCATTCAAATGAGCAATATAAGTCCCTTTTACGGGACTGCTTTTGCTGCCTCTGATATGGTTATCGTAGGTTTCTGACCGGGTTGTTCTCCTTAGCGTTTTCTTCCATCACTAAGGTTTGTCAGTGGAATTCAGATACACCCTGCATCAATTGAATAAACTAGAAAATTTCGAATGTTGAACAAACTCAAAATGAGTGTTATTCTTTTTCTTCTTCTTCTTCTTCTTCTTCTTCTTCTTCTTCTTCTTCTTCTTCATCTTCATCATGGATTATACGGAGTTCCCTGTTCCGATCTGCCCATCTTTTCCGTGGTCTTCCAATTTCTCTTCTTCCTTTCGGTCTATAGTACAATGCTTTTCTTGGAAGCCTCTCTTCGCTCATTCTTTTTATGTGTTCTTTCTAATGTTTTCGTTGATCGCTTATTCTTTCATTTATGCTTGTTACATTTAGTTGTGTTCGGATATATTCATTTCTTATGCGGTCGTTTCTTATTACGTTAAATGTTTTTCTGAGGAATTCTATTACAGTCCATGTTTCACTTGCATATGTACCTGCATATGTAGGAACAGCGATTGTTTTATAAAACTTTATTTGTGTTTCCGGTCTAGTCTTTCCTTTTAAGGTTCGAGAGATGGTTCCACGGGCTTGGCTAAATTTATTTAGTTTCCTTTCTATATCTGCTTCATTTATATGTGATATTTGATACCCTAAATAGTTAAATTCTCTAACTTGTTCGATTATGTTGTAAATAACAATTTTTGTCCTTATTTGTCTTTTTCCTTTAAAAACCATTATTTTTGTTTTGCCTGTATTTATTTTAAGATTATACTCTTTAATGATGTTGTTCATGTGATAAGTCGCACTTTGCTCTTGTTATAATGTTCTAATTATGTTTTATTTTGTTTCAGGTAAGTACCTGCACAGCTTTATTTATTGTTGCTTCAGCTGTGGTAAGAATGATATTTATAAAATTTATACTTGTACTGCGAGAAAATTGTTTTGCCTGAGTCATAAGTCATAAACACCACACCTTTGAAATTGAAAACTCATTTATTAATTCATCAATTCCTCGACAGGTATTAAAAGTTAAGTTAATAAGTTCGTTTCTGAAAAATTTTTCATTTTTTTTTGAGAACTTGAACGTTTAAATTTTAAATTTCCGTTTCAAGGCAGTTGCAATGTTGAATTCTTTTGAATTGGAAAATTCAAAAAATCGACCTGCAAAATTTAAAAAAAAATCAGAAAGCAATTTTAATTTACAAAGTCAAAAGTTTAGGAAATAATTCTAAACTTAGAAAATATAGAAAATAATCTTAAATTTAGAAATAAAAATACCAAAATGTCATTCCCGTGTATTTCTCCATCATTTTTAAGTTTAGCTACACATAACTTACTGCTTAATTATCCTCTAGGTAAATTTAAGAAGAGTAAATTGATCCCGGTTTTCTTGGATGTAAAAATCGTTGAAAGTGATGAAATCTGATTTTTTGGACGTGAATGTTTTCGTGATTTCGTGAGTTGTCGTATATCCAATTTTCTAGTTAAAGATCTTCGAGTTTTATAACTTTCAGTAATTGTACAGTGTCCCAAGAAGCGCTAACACATATTTGCTACATTTTCTTAATTTTCAGTTGTAGGAAAAAAATTCTGGAAAAGTTTTATTTACACGTTTTTTGTTTGTTTCCTTCAATTGAGCCACTAATTAAAATAATGGCATTTTAGAAAGAAAAATTTTCTGAACATTTTGAGAAAAATTTTCCGTTTTAAGACTTGGGATATTGCTCTAAACCCATCCTACTTATTGTTCTTCTGGAAAATTCTACCAGCAATATACTCGATGTTTTAAAAGGGCTGAAGAATTCTGTCTTGAGGAATTTCAAAAATATGAGTTTTCCAGTCGTAGGTTTTTAACAGCTGAGTAACTTTCCGATGTTTTCTGTTAAGAAATTGTAAATTTAGTAACATTCAAGTGAAAAATTAAGCCGTGCACAAAACGAACCCTGTGCTAAATATTCCAATTTGGAATTAATTTTGAAAAACTAAGTAACCAGGCGATTTTCCAAAATTATTTCTAATTTATTAAAAAGCGCAACCTTTTGATTTCTTTAGCGTCAAGAATGCAGTATAGAGTTCTTGAAATGGGAAGATAAACCGCCCGGCGGATGAGTTCCAAAAAGATAGCACAATTTGCTAATTTTCTTAATTTGTGGTTTTAGGAAAAATGTTTTTAATAAAAATCCGCAGATATGCTACTATGTTTCTCTTCTTCCTAACTGCTTTGGTTTCGTTGCTATGACATTCGATTTTTAGTGTCTTGAAGGTTAAGTTACGAACATTGATTTTTAATTAATGAATTTGAACAACCATCTTAGCATAAAAGATACGTCAAGGTCTCAAATAATTAACAAAAAATCAAACAAAGCAAATGAAATTTTCAAATTGTATCTTGTAAGACCTTCGGAGATGCCGTCTGCAGTTGTTTACGTTCTCAGACCTAATAAAAAAAAAAACTAGGAGAGATTAGGTCTGGTGAAATCGCTGACCATTCAGTGCTCCCCTTACTCAATCAATTTATTATTTTTCTTTCATCAAAACTATCATACAAATTTGAAATTTACGTATGCAATTCTAGCCACAGTACTTTTTTTACCTTTTTACCATTGACGAAGCCCATTGTAGTATTTCGTGGTCGTTGATGTTGACGATTTTGAAAAAATTATTGGTTGGGTGTTTCTCGTCTGCGATTCGGGATTACCGAAGACACTGATTTCGCAGCTCAGACACAAATAACTGTTACATGAAAATAATGATCTCTTTTTAAAATTACAAAAGTAGATCTTCCTTCCAAAGTCAAAAACACAACTTGAAACGTTTAAGATAGACTAAATCATTTCGTAGCAAAAAAAAAGTTATTATTGCGTTTGTAGCTGTTCAGTAAAATAGGGCACAGTTTGAACATCTATTTTGGTAAATTAGATTAAATATTAATTTTTTGTAAGTATTTTTGTATGCGCATGTTTCATTTTCTTTTGGAATTCCTGGAATTTTAGCAATTGATTTTCATTTTGCTTGGAAATTTTTTGACAACCCGGTAAAAGAAGATTGCCGTAAAATGTATTATTTTGTAAAATAGAAAGGGCGAAGGTTAATATGTAAAAAAAATCCGTTGCAACAACACCAAAAGGATAGCACAAATAGAAAAGGGGAAATCCCAGCAGATCACTATAATAAATCAAAAAAACTTAAAAAAAAAAAGCACTTTCTATTTAATTTCTGTCTATTATAGAATCCCTTAAATTACGAAATAGTTCAAATCTGACCTTCCGAACTAAAACTAAAACTCTTGTCTAAGGTAAAGCTTGAAAAGTTCGTTTTTAATATCAGATTTCGAAAAATCTGTGAAAGTATGTGTTAATAATAGCTTAGGAAATCGTTTCGGTCGGTTTTTCGAGGTTTACCGTAGAAATTAAATTTAAATTTTCATCAGTTCGTTTTATTTCGAAGGTAATTAGTTTTGTGTACTACTGAAAAATTAACTAGAAAGGAAAAAAAACGAGCAGACTGAATAGAAAGTTCATTCATGAATGATTACCCGAGGAAGCTAAAAATTAATAAATAGTTAGCGCGGTAGCCGGTAAACAGAATATTGTTATATAGTTCCCCTATAAAGTATTAAGGCAATCTTGTCATGTATTATGTAGCCGGGGCATTTTCTATAATGTTTTAAATAAACCGTGCCTTTATGTCGACGTTTGTAAATAATTAATTTTGTGAAATATACCACTGGTTTAACATTATAGTCTATAATTTCCACGTATGCCGGTGGATAAGTAGGGATTCTTTTTTAAGTCGCTTTATAATTTATAACGACGCTTTAATAAAAAATGACCGTACCGATATAAAATAGAGGACTTGTGTATTAATATATCAGCATTATCGCTTGCAATATTCAAAACAGGTTGCAGAGCCTCCATGAAATTTTATATTATATTATTAATAACGATATTAAAGTTGGTTTTAATGCCTTACATGCGGCCATAATTAAACGATTTGCTTCCTTATAGGCAATAAGAAACACGTATTAAGTAAAGTATTAAAATAAAATAAATTCCATATTATGGCATAGTTGTGTACGCAAAGCACCTTGTAACATAAATTGTATGTTCATAAAATAAATGTTTATCTGCTCCACCTGCAATTTAATATCGTAAATATTTCAATTGTTTGTTTTTATTTCAATTTACGGTGGATTGCTTTTTCTGCACGCCCTGTTTATGTTTCGTTCTTTTTATTCTCGTATTTATATTTTTTTAATATTTAGTGCGTGTAAATATTATCATTTTATATCTAACACGGGGATGCTAACGAGCGTTTACGGTACATTAAAGTAAAATGAATATTTTATTACATTGTTGTAACACCTGCACTTATTTTTACCACCTGAACTTCTTTGTCTCGTTATTTATAAATTATTACAATAAGTTGGCGAAATGTTTCTTTTTAAAAACTCACCGAAGATTCTTCACCTGTTACCACCGAGTGTTTCTTTTTTTGGAAATGCTTTCTACTTTAACTAAAATCGATAATTGATGAGTTGATTTCTAAGCCAAATATTTTTTTTCTGGATATTTAGTTAAAGGAGCAAAATTTGGCGAACTATTTCCATAAAGAATTTTGAGGAATTTCACTTCGTTTCCCCTCAAACGATTGAATAAGCCAGATTAAACGATTGCTACCAATCTGGGAGAGCTTTTAACTATTAAAAACGTTTGGAAATAGATTTCACAGAAAAGATCGCTTTATTTCCCTATTTTTAGATTTTGAGATTCCTTATTTAAGCTCAAGGTTATTTAAATAAAAATAATAGTATATACCAAATCAAAATATTACTTAAAAAATTGGAAAATCCAAGCGAATGTGCTTTCAGATGTAACGATTCACAGCTAAGAAATATTCTTGATATATTTATTTATTAACAAAAAAGAACACAGTTTAAACGTTTTTAGAAAATTTCAAAGATTTTCAGGAGTTTTGTCAACAAATCTGAGTTTCAAGTACAGAATTTTTAAAGTCAAATTCGAATCATTTCGTAATTTAAGGAATTCTATAATGGACTGAATTTATAAAGGGTGCCAAAGGAGTAAAGCATACATATTTGTTACAACATTAATTGTACGAATTTTTTCTTTTAAAAACTTAGTTGATTTGTCATCGTGGCTCGCTGGTATTTCTTCTTTTATATGTTTACTACCTCTTGGGCTTTGTTACAACCGATTTTGTTTCTTTTTTAAATATCACAACTCCTGCTTTTCCTTTAATTTTTCAAAAAAATACTTTTTACAGCGATTGTCTTTCATTAGGTTGTATCAAAAAATTGCCAAGGAAAATGAAAATTAATTGCTGAAATTCTAGGAATTAAAAAAAAATTAACATTTCGGAATACAAAAATATAACTAATCTAATTTTGACGAAATAGATGTTCAAACTACGCTCCATTTTAATAATGCATTAATAACAAATTTTTTGTTAAGAAATCACTTTCCCATTTTTTTTTCATTTTTCCATTTTTGTAATTTTGAAAATGCGAAATGATTGTTTAGTGCCTCGGATAATAAAATTCCGAAAACGCTAGCACATTTTGCAGACAAAGCACAGCCGCACAGCCAATAATTTCTTCAAAATCGTCAATAACAACGACTTCGTCAATACCTTGTCTTGCCCCGTGGCGCTACAGCCCTTGAAGGGCATTGGCCTGCTATACCGGGTGTCAACGAAACCTGGGGCACCCCCGTAATTTTTTTATTTTTTAAAATATCTAAATAAAATTTGGTATATGTAATACACTCTTTAAATGGCACTTGTTGACATAGAAAACAAATTTCTGTCACTTCCGGTTTAGCCGGAATTGACATCAACTTTGTTATTTTAAATGGAACACCCTGTATATTTATATATTTTTGGAATCTCCACTCAATTTTACATATGGTAGTATCAAGTTCGAGACATTTTGATGACAAAGTAAATACTTGCAGAAGAGTTTATTCATCAATCTAGGATGCCATGACCTGCGTAAAATGGAAGTCAGGGTGCTACGACACTCAAAACAAATTATTTGAGCACTTCAACTGTGGCAAGTCTGTCTTTTTTTTGTGCATTTCATTTGTTTTACTTGTTTTGAAACCCAGTATCTAGATTTAAATGTCCAAAATACGGTTTTTTTGAACGGAGAGTGTTATTCCGTATTAAATTTTCATATTAAATTAAATCCTTGAAAAACACCCCTTTTTAATATCCTAGTGTCCCACCCTAGTGCCATTTGAAAAAATAGAGTTATTCTCGAAAAAGCATTTTTGCCAACTTTAGGCCATTCTAATACAGCAACTAAAATAGTTAAAGTTCTAAAACAATTTGTCTCGAGTGTTTGGGCACCTTGACTTTCATTTTGCGTAAGTCATGGCACTCTAGATTAATTTCTGCAAAAATTTACTTTGTCATCAAAATGTCTCGAACTTGATACTACCATACGTAAAATTGAATGGAGATTCCAAAAATGTATAAATATACAGGGTGTTCCATTTAAAATAACAAAGTTGATGTCAATTTCGGCTAAACCGGAAGTGACAGAAAGTTGTTTCCTATGTCAACAAATGCCATTTAAAGAATAAATTGATGGCCGGAAGGGGTGCACTGAATGGCCAACGAGTTCACCAGACCTAATCGTACCTAGTTTTTTTTTAGGTCTGAGAACGTAAATAACTAGAGTCTCTTATAAGACCTTTGGAGATATCCTCTCTGAGAGGATATCTCCAAAGGTCTTACAAGATACCATCCTCGACTGTTAAGACAGATCACATTGTCCAGCAAAGGCTGTTCGAAACTTTAATTTACTTTGTTTGATTTTTTTATGCTAATATGATTGTTCAAATTTAGTTAATTTGAATTCAATTAACAGAACGCATTCCGTCTCTGTCTCAACAATGACACGGTTCCGAAGACGTTCTGTTAATTTAGTTAATTTGTTTATTTAATTTTTAATAATTTTAAAACTCAATGTTCGTAAGCTAATCTTCAAGCAACATAAAATCGAATGCCATAGCAACGAAATCAAAGAAAATAGGAAGAAGAGAAACATATCAGCATATCTTAAAAACATTTTTCCTAAAACTACAAATTCAGAAAATTAGCAAATATGCTACTTTTTTGGCACTCATCCGGATTCTATCTCATCATTTCAAGAACTCTTCACTGCATTCGTGATGCTAAAAATCTGTTATATTCATGAAATCAAGATTTCGTTTTTAATGAATTCGAAATAATTTTGAAAAATCACCTGATATCTGGTTATAGTTTTTCCAAATTAATTCCAAAATGGGAGCACAGCATTCAAGCTTAATTTTTCACTTGAATGTTACTAAATTTACAATTGTTACTGAGCTGTTAAAATCAAATTCCTTATAGCAATTCTTCGGCCCTTTTAAAAAGAACATCGAACTAGCCCAACAAAAAGGTTTGCGTGAGTAGATATTGCTGGTTAAATTGGATATGCCTCCTGCAGAAAAATAAGTGAGATGAGTTTAGGGCCAAAAATTTGTCTCGAAATTTTCGTTGATGAAACTCCCTATATTAAAGCGGTCCAATTAAAGAAAACAAACAAAAAAAAGTGTAAAACTTTTCCAGAAATATAAATCGAGCTTCTTGCTAAAAACCTAAAATAATAATGTAGGTTACGGAATTCCTGATAGGATATACCGGTTTCCCACCGTCTTGGCGATTGATCGGCAGAACTTTTAGTGTTCTATTTAAGTAACTGAATAAACTAAAAGGCCAGGTAATTCCAAAGGATTTCAAAAAAGGTTGTAACAACGGTAGTTGCTTCAACTTTTCTTAGTATTAAGCACGAAACCACGAATCGTTTCTGGTTGAAATATAAATTATCTAAGACTTTACTAGATACTCCCTAGACTCGAACTTCTATATTTTAACATTGTCCAAAAAAATGTTATTAATATTTTAATGTTCTTATAACATGCCTGCCTGGTTCAGGAAACTGAAGGAACTTCTTGTTCAATGTTTTATATTTTGTGTCCTTTCGGTTTGGGCTAAATTAATTGTTGTGAGTTTTGGTTGAATATTAAAATTACTGGCAATAATAGTTAATATTTTAGATATTTTTAATGTATTTTAACGAGTTACAAAGCTCAGTTAAAATACATTATAATATTCAAGCTTTCCTTCCCTTGATTCAAAAGCTTTAATTTCGAATTTCTTTAAATCAAGACTTTCCATAAGTGGTTGTGCATACGTAAATGGCTTCTTTATATAAATATAAAAGACGAGTACATTAATAAATAACTTCATTAGTTCTAATAATAAATTCAGAATTCTTTAAGTTTAACAGCGCTTCGCTATCACATGTTATTCCCAAGTTTATTTCTGTTATGCAGATGACGTTGTTAAAATAGACATAAACGTCAAATATATTTCTTAGAACAACTCTCACCGTCAAATGTCATACTTGAACATAAATCCAACATAATTCAACGAGCTTTCATTCATTACTTCGAGTACAAAATCGAAAGTAAATGTTGTTTGACACGTTTCCTGTATTTTAATTATTTAATTAAGCTTCCATATTGTTGTTAATTATTTTTAGTGTGATACTTAACGATTTAAAAATTCTGTTCGAATTAAAGAACAGTTTTGATAATGTCCTGTTCTCCGTAAAAAATTTAGGTAAACTAATTGGAGATATGTTTCTAACGAATCTGAATCAATTTTGAAAGATTAATAGCCAGGAATCAGTGGTTCCAATCCATGCAGAGTTGGTTGGTTTTCCAAAACTGTTTCGAATTTATTAAAAAGACGGCACCAAATTGTTTGTGTCAAGAATGTTGTAAAGAGTTCTAAAATGATGAATAAAATGAGGCTAAAACATACGAAGCTGAAGACTTCATAATTCTAATATTTTTTTGATGTCTCAATATCCGAAAGTTCTTAGTGTAGACTGAAAATTTGTACTTTAAACACGTAATACAACGGGTTGGATTTATTTGTGTAGTCTGAACGTGAAGATCAAACAATTGTATGCTTAAATTTGAGGCCCTTTTATCTCCCTATTCATAAAAATATGTTTGAAATAAATATTAAATCAGACATAAAGATTATAATCCATTAATCGTTGGGAAGGGAAATCCCGAAATTAAAGTAAATCGAGCTCCAGAAAATAACCATTACGACTTTGTTTTATTACACACATAAATTTTAGATAACCACATTTAATATTTGAACTTCCAATTTAAATCATCGATGCCAAAAGTTTATTGTCCTGATGGTAATAAGAGGGATGCTAGCCTAGCTATATCTACATGCGAATACAAATTCGACGAGTTTATTCAACTTGAATTTTTTCCGTTCTTAAAACCATTGCAGTAATGACGCTAACTTAAAAATAGAAAATGCAGCCGTCCGTATTTGCATATAAATTATTGAGACGCTTTAAAATAAACAGTCTCCGATCGTTCGTCACTAATTTTAATTCTGGTTTTTTTATTTATGGCTTCGGTTGATAATTTGTTGTTCGTTTTGGAAGAGGGGAAGATCGTGTTGTGGTTTGAGGATGGAATGGTACGCCACTGTCGAAAGAATGCTCTATCACAGTCCGTCGTTTACAACTTATGATTAAGGTTTTATTACCTTTATCCCCCGTCCCCTTTCTGATCTTCATTTGTGCCCTCACAAGAGACCGCTATCAAGTTTATAATATATATTTATGTTTATATTTTTATAGCTTATAAAAAGAAATATGTAATTAGAATATAAATAATAAACGCGATAAAATAAATAACGTTTTATGGCCGGCTTAAATTAGCTATTGTAAAGTAAATACTTTTAATTGCGTTTTGTTTAAACATTTAAATTGTTTTATTTGTATATTTTAGTTAGCGGACTCGTTAAGTATGTTGTATGACAAATATGTAAAAATGTTCACTTGCTTCGTCATGCATTTATCTTATGTTAGTCAGGGCAGCATTTTTCTTTACGGCCGTACTGGGAATATTTATTACCGTTATTAAAATTAAAATCTTTCCAATAAAACAAGCCGGTATCACCGGCGCGAAGACGCTTTAATAAATGTTTTTGTAGATTTTAATATATTTTTCAACCGCCGCAAATGAGCACTAAATTAAAATTTTTACATTCCCGAGAATATAATAAAATTAATTGTTTTATTTTCCTTTTTCTCGCGAAAGGTTACTTACTCCCAAGATAATTGGCATTGTTTAAGTAACGGCTCTTTATATATATGGTGGCATTTTGTAAATTGCTTACAAAATATCAACTCCGTTAATAAATTGCTTTTCTCTACCTGATAAAATCCTTACTCTTTCTTTCGCCGTTCACGCAATCGTAATTTTATACTCCAAGTATTATTAGGTATCCATCTGCCATCTTTTTACCTCCCAGTTGGCCATGATTTAGTTTTGTTGGGTTATAGGTATATCAACAAACTAATCTTCCGTAGCAATAAACATTCATAGAACCTACTAGGTACTATTTTGACCCGCAGTATTCTTGGTTCTATTTTTAGATTTCTGAATTTCAAAAAACTGGCGCAAAATTATACAAATAGTTATAGTATATAAAAGGATTAAGGTTATACGTTATACTTATTATTACTATTTATACTTGAAAGTCTTTTTATCAATTAGTTATGAAGCCTTTGTCACATGACATAACTAAACAACTTTGTTGTACTTCCATAACCAACCCTGAAATAAAAGGACCACAAACTGATAATATTATCCATTCGAAAAACGTTTGGATAAGTCTTGGCAATGGAAAGCTGAATATTTTGTAAACTGGACATTTTATGGATTTCTTGTGCTTTAAGATTGATGATTTCTGTTACTTCAAAGAAGGGACCATGTGTGATTTTCAAAAAATGTTAACATTGGACCTGTAACTTAACAAAACAAAAACATGGCCTCCCTTTATCCAAAAGCTTTTGGAATGGTTTATAGCATATTGCAGAGTTTTGAGGGGACATTTAGGGTTCGAAAGACTCTTTTGAAATAATTTTTTAAGACATTTAAACTTAATTCTGGGCAGAAAACAAACGTATAAAGTTTTGCAGACTTTTGCTAGGTTTGAAAGTACGTTTTGAAATGAAAATAAATTTTTTTTGAGTCCATTTAAGCTTAGTTCAGGCGTAAAACAAACCTATAAAGTTTTGTGGATCTTTAAGGCGGTTTACAGGGTTCAAATTCAGATTTTTTTTGAACCCATTTAAAGCTTAGTTTTGGGCATAAAGCTTTGCCGACTTTTGAGGAGGTCTGCAGGGCTTCAAAGCCTCTTTGGCCATGAAAAATCAAAACGGAATTGAATATTTTGTAAATTTGGTGGTTTAATGATTTCCTGTACTTTTAAGATTATAATTTCTGTTAAATCAGATACGATACCATGTGTGACAATTTTGGAAAAGATAGGTAAATATTGAACCTGCAACTTAATAAAACGAAAGCATAGCCTCCCTTTATTCAAAAACGTTTGGAAAAGTTTATAGGAAGTTGTAGACTTTTGAGGAGGTTTTCAGAGTTCGAAAATGTTTTAAAACATTTTTTTAAAATTTATTTAAGCTTGGTTCTGGGCATAAAACAGACTTTTGGAATGGTTTATAGCAAGTTGCACATTTTTGAGCCGGTTTGCAGGGTTCGAAAGTCTCTTTGGCCATGGAAAATAAAACTGAGTTAAATATTTTGCAAAATGGGTTTAATGATTTAGTTTATAATTTCTGTTGATTCAAATAAAAAATCGGGCGTGACAATTCAAACTTAACAAAACGAAAACATGGCTTCCCTTTCTGCAAAAACTTTTGGAATGGTTTATAGCAAGTTTTGCAGACTTGAGGCGGTCTCCAATGTTCAAAAGCCTCTTTTTAAATGATAATTTAGGTTTTTTGAATCCATTTAAACTTAGTTTTAGGTATAAAACAAACCTATAAAGTTTTACAGACTGTTGAGACGCTCTATAGGTTTCGAAAGTCCCTTTTAAAATTAATTTTTTTTTATCCATTTAAGTTTGGTTCTGTGCACTAATCAAATGTATAAAGGCGAAAATAACTGAATATCACAGTTACCTCACATAAATAAAACTTAGTTTAAATTTATAGTCACAATGAAAATTATTCTGTTATTTTTCAGGGCGAATATAGTTTTTACACGAAATCAAGGACGTTGGTTAGTTTTCAGTCAATTTAATTAACCACCATTTATTTTGTTAAAAAAATATATTATCCTAATTAGAAAGTTGCCGCTGCTTTTATTTCTTATGCAGTACGAAAAAAATGTAGGAACAAATTAAAATACTTTCCTAAAAGTCGTTATTTTAAGTTAGAACATAGTAATCGAAGACTGACAAGAATATTTTAAGAAACCAAGGCCTAAATTACCAATTTTAAATAAATATGTATGCTATGAATTAAATAAATTTAACTAAAATTATTTGAAAATCCATTGAGCTACAAATTTCTACATAGCTTTGAACAAAAACTGCGAATTTAAAATGAAGAAGAAAATGGTTGTTTTGCCTTATGTAATAGTATATTACATACCGAGGTGGAAAGTATTTCATTACTGTCGAGAGATAGTTATAGTTAACCGAGACGCGATACAGTAATGAAACTTTTCATCAAGGTTTGTATACTATTTTATTTTCAACCATAAACCATGCATATAAATTAATATGTATCAATTATTATAACAATAATGAATATTTTGAACAAACAAGCTGTCATTTAATGACAGTGGGCGCCGCGGGTGGAAATTAATCAGCTGGATCACTTTCCACCCGGGTAGAAAGTAACAGTCAGTAAAGGCCAATTTTCCAACTTACAAAACAGTTAGTAATAACGTCATTACATTATATGGTTGAAAATAAAAATTGTTATTTATTTATGGAAACAATATGTAAAGCGGTTTTCGCTGGCTTGTTAGAATTAAAATTAATGCCACAATTAACACAGATACGTTTGAATTATACTTTTCGTCCAATAAATCGACAAGCTATAAACCACAGTTGGTTTAGTACCTTCCCAGAGGCACCAAAAATATTTGTAATGGCTGAAGTACGCTAAATTTAACAAAGTTAACCTACAAATAAGACAGGCGCCTAATTGTAGGTTATGTAGCCATGCTCTGTTGCCAAATCTAGCCTTTAAAATTGGGCATAACAACTTTTGGTTTCAGAGTTTTACCCTTTTATCCTAACTTTTTAATTATTAAAAATAACAGTTTTAAACATACATTAGTAAGACATAACGTCAAAAATAATGCAATACCTACAACGTAAACCATAGATTTGAAACTAATAAGCCAAGTTTAAACTCAAACAAAATATAATATAATGTGTTTTGTAGCTAATCATAATATTGACGATAGTTTTGTCTCCAGCTTGAGCGTGTAGAATGGCGAAAATTTTTAGCAAAAAATTAAGGCACTAAATTTAATAAAACCCCTGATCACACTATTTAACTGGAATTTCTTAAGCTGACAAACAAAAACTGTTAGATTTATGGCTTAATCCGTTACTCACAAAAATAACACAAACAATGCACGTATTATTTCTTCAAATTGTCAATTTGAGTTAAAAAGTAATTTTACCAAGATTATTAATTTAAGCTGAAAATAATCGTTAATGGCGGTCACATCGAGGTTTTTTTGCAGTAGGAGATTAAATAAATTTTCTTATTATACGCGCAGTTATTTGGATGTGGATGAATAATGTATATAGACTTTCCCTTTTTTTAAAGTGTGGCAGAGAAAAAAAATCTGTTTAATATTAATTACATTTCAACGAAATTGCCGGCTTGGAATTTATGAATGACGGATGATCCCAAACGGAAAATTTCTCTGAATAAACAATTCTCGATTTAAAAATTAACTAAAAATAAATATCCGGCAAAATGTAAAGCTTTCTTTATACTAAAGTTGTGATTGGTGTAAATTTTTCTTTTCCGATATATCTAGATTTTGTTCGTTTTTAAAAAGGTCAACTTCGACTTTTGATCTGCCTTGTTAACTGAAGCACTTTTTCGTACGTAATTTTATGATTCCCCTTTTTTATCTTATATAATTACAGTTTTAAAGTTACGTTTGCCTTCCTTGATTATTGGTTTAAAAGTTTTAATTGGTTGTGATAAAACTAATTATTAACAAATCGATTCTTTTTGATATTCTCCAAATGTATCGTAGTTTATTTATACTACTAAAAATAAATTCTGCCCAATTTATGAAGCTTTATAATTTATCCCCGTTTTGCTTTATATTAAATTTGTTTCTTACCCTCCCGAAATAATTAATTAAATCGGTTTTAAAAAATTAATTAAAATAATTAGATTAAGAATTCCCTTTGTCTTAGTATAACAATAGAATTTTAAATGAACGATATTTCTGGAAACTCCTAATATTACGTTCTGTAATTTAATTTTTTCCTTTTTTTATAATGATAGACTTGAAGATCAGATTTTTTAATAATTTATGAGATATGAAATATTTTTTTTATTCTGAATGTTTTATGAGTTGAGTTTTTTTTTGAATATATTCTGATTTTTGTAGCGGAGTAGTTGGAAAATAGGGTTTTGGTTTTGGGCTCTCTTTCTATCGTTCTTCTTCTTCTATTGTTTTTTGGATTTTTTTATATTGATTTCCATTTTTAGGAAATGTTGATTATGTTTGCTCTTTTCAAACATTTCTTGGTGAGAGTTGTTTGGAAGGTTTTTGCTTTTATCTTTCGTCAACATTTTTAGGGGTTTTCCAGGGTTTCGAGCTTTTGATAGCTTAAACCATTCATTCGAACTCAGAATTGTATTTTTCCGATTTTAAAGTAACATGCTAAGGGCCTTGGTATTGCTCTTGAGCAATCACACTTTGTTAACAAGTTCTCACTAATATTTTCTTTGGCAGTTATGCTTTAGAATGCCTGGTTCTTTTTATAATATTTTATATTAAATGGCATTTTTAGGGATTTTGATGGTTTGTGGCTTTTGATAACTGAAACCAATCCTTCAAACTCAGAATGGTATTTCTCCAACTTTAAAATAACATGTTATGTAAGGCCTTGCTGTTGCTCTTGAATAATCGCACTGTAAACAAGTTTTCACAAATATTTTTTTGACAATTATGTAATACAATGCTTGCTTCTTTTTATGATATTTGAAATGTTTTTCTTCCATCTTTAAAATGTAGCGTGCATTTTAAAATAACTGCTGTGTTAGGTGTGCTATAAACAGTTGCAGGGTTGACTGGAGTTAAATTTTAAAGACAATGCTCAGAATGCCCTACTTACAATTTACACCAAAAAAGGAAATCGTTATAATCTGTTATAGATTATTTTAAAATACCTCGAATTCCTTTAGGATGCCCTTAACTTTAACCATCGCCAAACTTTCCAAAAACAACCTTTAAACTGCTCTATTCTGCTCTTCAACAGTTTCACAAATTAGCAGGCCTACATTTCCTAATATCAACGTTTTGGAATAATTTTATCTCCGTGTAATCTTCTGATGACTCTTCGGAATAATTTGGGGTATATGCAGAATTTTGTTAATTCCTATTTTGGCCCTGAAAAATGACGAAACTGAAATTTTCTAAAGATTTTATTCACGTCCTACTGTTGCATTGTTTATTTTAATAACCTTAAACTAAAGAGGACTTAACCCAATCATGCAAGAGAATAGGATATCAAATTTATGACTTGGCCAACGTGCCTTATTCAAATAAAACAATAATATTAAATTAAAATAAAGCCATCCATATCTTTAGTACGTACGAGAGAGGCGTGATGGTAGTAATGAATGTAAAAACTAGTGGTGACTTGCATTTACTGTAACAAGATTCGAGTAAATAATCGATTATGATCAGTTCTTTTGTTGGTATGTAAATAAAATGAACACTTCAACTTGTATAAATGTTCAAATAAAACGCTTTGAGAAAAAGTAAAAGTACGGCATTTATTACACAATTTAATTTGTAACATTTTAAAATTACATTGTCCGATTTCTATAAATCAAAATCAAAAAATTTACATAACCGAATCTATTAAAATGGACCCCCTATTAATAATCTACTAAAAAGGAGAAGGCTAACCTTTTCTTAAGAAAGTGTACGGGTTTAATAGTACAGCAGTAAATTTTATATCGTGACATTCATGTCGTTTAATACCATGGCTTAAAAAATTATGTTGGAATGAATTTTCGTCATGGTCGCCAACTTAACGAAAAGTCTCCCTTGTAGCTTCGAATCCAACGAATCAACAGTGAAATATTTTTATTATTTATATATAAAAATAGTACATGTTACATAAATATTTTAAAATTCCGGAATTCGTTAACCTCAATCAGTATAAATTCATATAATTGGAATATTAATAATTAATTAACCACCAGCATTTCTAAGTAGCTGAAAATATAATAATATTCGTTTTCAAGTACCGGAAAACAACGTTTAATATTCTATCTTATTAAATATAAATGGCCGTATAAGTCCACGTCGATATAAATAACAAGAGGATGAAGTGTACTAAAATTAAATGGAAAACTAAAATGCGGTTTTTCACAATTAAATATGACTAAGCCTGGCCGTATCATCTATGACAAACTTTTATTACTCGTTTTGTAGTAATATCATATCTCTGTAATTTTATGATAAATAAATATGGCGCCGGATTTTTAAAACGTATTATAATTTAGATAAGTAGTAGTAATAAAAAGGAATGCTCATTTTATTAAGCGAAGAATGTTAACCGGGGGGGTATTGATTAGAATAAATTTCTAATTAATTAATAATACATTAAGTTAAATGTGTAAATAAAAACTTTGATAGTTTTTTAGTTTTGAACTTTTGTATTTTAATAATTAATTAAGTAATTCGAACCTTGCTTAGATAAAAAGAATATTAAAAATTCAGGAGGATACGTTAAAGGAATAAAATAAATAAGTAACGAGGAAAAATACGGGGCTGTAAAATTGAAACATTAAAATAAATAAAATAGCTACTGGGATGAATTATTTAAATTTAATCTTGTTATAACGACCTGTATCAATATTAAAATCTTGAATTTTTTAAGGCGAAATCGAATCGCAATTTTCAGAATGTGCAAAGTATTTCTGAAGCTTTAGGCTTTTAAATAAATATTATTTCTAGCAAGTTTGTAATTGTTTAAACTAAGAGTTAATTTCTTCAGTTTATGATTTAAATGTTAGTTGGATTTTTTATTTTTCTTCTGTGTTACAAAACGAAAGAATACTTTAGGAATTTATAAACGATACAATGATTATTTAAGTAAATTTGTTGTAAGTCCAGATATGCCAAAATCTTCAAAGAAAAAATTGGTTTCCAAGGACAAATATTCTCTCGTTGATATTTCAATACAACCAAAAGAAAATTCACCTTTTTATATTTGCTCATTTTATATTTAAAGGTTAAAAGGGACCAATTTTTTTATTGAAGCGACGTGTTTTATTTTTTAAATTATTCATGACTGAATTACTAACATGGAAATTCTTAAATGAATATTTATATTTGATTGTCACGTAATGGTTTGCTTTTATTGATACTTTAAGGTCGTTTTTTAAGTAATATTAAATCGGTCATTAAGGTGACTAATATTTCATCTTACCCGCAGGAGTAAACGAATAAGGAAATTTTATAATTGTAAAGGCTGAATTTCCCTTTTTACTATTTTAAATAACATACAATATTATAATTGAGATTGTGAAGTATATACGAGGAGCTTTCGAATATGAACAAAAATATAGTATCCGGGAATTCAGAAAATATTGGATGGTAACATGCGTGCCATACCAGTGCCAATACAACATTTTCTAGACCACTGGTTTATAGCTATCCACGTTGTGTATACACAGTCTCCAAATGAAGTTCCTTTTCTACATTATCTCGTCCTTCTCGAAAATTTTTCGCCCAAATAAACTCTTTTCTACAACAAACATTCGAATAATAGAATTGCATTTTAAGCCTGGCAAAAAAATTAAACTGGATAGCATTCTCTTTCGCCGATGATGACACCTCTCTTTCTGTCCCTACTTTCTCTCTGTCTAACTCTCTCTCGCTCTTCTCTTTTTTAAACAAATATGTTCATATTAATAAATAAACTTGGATTTGTCCTTCTGACGAGGATAACATAGCACGCTCTCGACGTTTGCCGTCATTGTCGCGTACCTTTCTTACTACCCTGATTCACCCGATGCAGGTCGAACCCCCACATGTACATCAGTTGTCTGCTATAATTCTCAAATCATTTTATATTAATTTAGCAAAGAAAAATTAAATTAAAAGTGAATGGCAGTCTGAAGATAAGGAGTTTTTATCGCTTTGCAAGGATGTGAAACTGTAAAGGGAAGTGCTAACCGTTCAAAAACTACAACTTTTGGAAGGTTTGTTAAAAACCTAGTTTGGCGAGAAGAAAATCAAGTCTGGCACAGGAAGTCATAGACATACGGAGAGAAGACCGGCAACGCCCTGTAAAGGGCACGCCACTCCAGGAAGAAGATAAACCAAAGTTGGTTTGGTACCTTCCCAGAGGTACCAAAAACATTTACAATGGCTGAAGTGTTCAAAACTTAACAAACTTGACCTACAATTATGGCAGATGCCTAATTGCAGGTTATGTACACCATGCTCTGTTGCTAAATCTAACTTTTAAATTGGGGAAAATCTTTTGGTGTCTGAGTTTATCAAAATAACAAAATTTTGGTAAATGTGGCTTAAATTCATTCTAAACTCGCTTTAAGCATGCAAATAGCTTGTTTTGTGTCTAAAAAGCACATTTAGAAGTTCGTAACACAGACGGTTTAGCCTCAAAAGACTTGTGCTGTAACTTTTGATTATTAAAAGTAAGAGTTTTAAACATACATTCTATTTTGTTTTTTGTTGCAAAATATATGAAGTCTGTCTAAAATAGCTTAAGAATTCCGTTAATTTAATTAATTTCAAAAAGGAACCCTTCTGGATTGGTAAAAATTGTCATCTACCTCCAGTTTTTGTAATTTCTTTTCCTGTGTTAAAATTAAGCCTGTTCTTTTATCAGTCATTGTATTTGCCCCCTAAATCTAATTTCAAAACGATTATCTAACCTTAAAAATATTGTAACGTAGTGGTTATCACCCAAATTTATTAATCTAATAATCAATAGAATTAAAGAGATAAGTTATTTAAATTTAGTTTCTGATAATTAGTATCCACGTGGTGGTGTATTTAACCAGCTGCGCCATGTGGGGGGTTTGTTTGCTAGAAGAGGTTTTATATTAAAATTCCGTTTCAACTAGCATAACACATTGTAGAACTTTGATAAAGTCTCATAAAATAATATTAAGAATTAACTGGAGTCAAAGATAAACACTTAAACAATGTTAGGTATAAGTTCCAAAACATCAAAGTTAATAAAATGTGTAATGACCCTGTATATCAACGCGTGTACCACCTTCCACGATGCGTTCTGTAACATCGCTTCATTACAGTATTTTGAAAACTTATCGACGCTAATTTTTAGGAAATTCTGTATTATTTTGTATTAAGACAAGATTAAGTTCAGAAAGGAACTTTCTTTCTTTCTCTTTTACCCTCTTATACCTTTACAGTGTCGAGGGGGCCCGACACACCGAGCCGCAAAGCATCCATCCAAGTTCTGGCCAAGCAGACCCTTGCTTAACTCTCAATATTTCAATATTACGTGCACTTAGAGTTGTGCTTATCGATATTTTTGACATTCGATACGATACCGATACGATATCGATATTTAGTTATTGTATCGATATTGTATTCCTTGGTAATTATCGATATCGATACGATATTTTTTATAAATAAAGCACTAATTAATATTAAGGCATATATTGAAACTGCATATTTCGTAAAAGAAACAATTTACAAGAGTAAACTTGTACGACGTCGATCGGGTAAAGTCGGCTTATAAATATTAAAACAACTGTATGTAAAAAACTTAGAAATTATTTTGTAAAAATGCGAAACGCAAAAAATAATAATTATAATGATACATATCGATCCTGTATCGATATTTAAATTGTGTATCGATATTGTCTGCTTATTTTCTGAATCGATATGATATCGATATATCGTATCGCTAAGCACAACTCTACGTGCACTCCCACTCTGCCGTACTGCTAGAAAGGAGCCTTAAAAAGGAAAAATGTTTCACCTACCTACACGGTTTTTGTAATTTCTAATCCCGTGTTAAAATTCCCCGATTAGAATCACAAATCTTCCGCAGCCACCTCCTTTTTTTCCCAATTCCTTCGCCTTTCAATTTAAAATTCTTCAGATTTAAAGTAAAAGAAACCTTCCATCGCTAAACTTGCAGATCAGTTTCCCAACTCGACCGAATATCTTAACCATTTCACCTTTATAGTTCGTTTTTTGGGGGAATAGAAAGAAACTCGGGCGCACCGTGGAAAAGATAAAATGCTAATGAATTTGTTTTAACAGATTTAATTTACTTCTGTCTTTTTTATTTTTTTCGCGTCGGTTTCTTTCAGTGTAGGTAAGTTAAGGAGACACGTAGACATGTCAGAATCTGTGTAGGTACACAAGGCTGACACACCTTTGAATTCTGAAAATTCTGGTTGCGATAATTCACGTTACGCTATGAATAAAATTAATGTAATGTAAATAAATGAATTTCACATAAATCACCGTTGATTTGTGCCTTTACCGAGAACAATAACGTTTTTATTTGGTAATCGATAGAAGGTGAAATAATTTTTCTAAAATAAAGTCGGCGGGGAGATTCTTCATTATTTTTGTACGTGAATGAACTCAGGGCAGCCTAAAAGAAATACAGAATTAATACCGACGATGGAATAGGAAGAAATGATTTATTAATACGTCCTACAAAAGCATATAATTTAATAATAACACCACATGTATAACCTGCAGATGTCTTGACGAACGAACAAAGTAGAAGGTCCACTTCGTAGAGAGAGAGTATATTCATTATATATTAATTACAGAGGTTTATTATAGATTAATAGGAAACTTGGTTTAGGTACTTCAAATAAATCTAAATCCTTTATTAATGACAGCTTAATGTACTGCGAGTTATATATCTCCGAAAAAACTGTTCCAGACCACCACCACCGCCACGTATATAAATATAATATGTATATATCTGCGTGACTCATTTAAAATTCAATGCCAAGAAAAACTAATTTAATATGAATAAGTAATTCCAAATAAATATAAAAGTTGTGATGAGCACCTACGGGCGGGCATTAACTAATATAATATTCTATTATTTTTTATTCCTAACCATAAATTATGAAAGGAAGTGTATTTTTTCGAGAGTGCATATAAATTATTTATATTCAAATCCATTGTACCCCGACAGACGGGGGTATGCATTATTTAGGAGGTGCTCCCTTATACATATATAACACGGAATATCTGCATTTTATAAAATAACAATATGCACTGTCACCACTAATTTATAGACGAACACGGAATTCATTTATATTAACGTCGTTAATAATTCAAAACAAACAGTGATACCGAAATTTTAACATTCCCTTTTGTATGTCGGTTTAGAACCTTGTTAGCACACGAATCGATAAACGAAAATACTCCTTGAAATTTTTAAAACGAAGATATAAATAAATATTTAATGTGAGTATGGGAAATACTCGAAATTTCAAACAATTCGGCCCTGTAAAATATAAAAGCGTTCAAATCTAATCTTACAAATGTTCCAACGTATTTAACACATATTAAGTAATTATGTAAACGTATTATCTACAGGGTTATCCTTAATTCATGCCCAGTAATTTATAGCGTAATTATAATCTATTCGTTTGGCTAAATTTAAAAATATTAATATTTCCTTTTGAAGGTCAGATTAGAAAATATGTTAAGAACTTAGCGTTTTCCAATTTTTGCTTCGTTGTATGATTTTTTCCAAGTATTGGTAGAGTAACCCCGCTTCCCCTGATTTTTCGTTAATCTAGCTAAATTAAATATGTTTCTAAAAGCATTGAAAGTGACTTTACTTTTGTTTTTTGTCGGATTTTTGTACATTTTTGCTTCAATCCGGGCATTTAACTTCGAAAACTTGGCAATAGAATGATTTTCCCTGATTAATAATGTAACATTAATTAGGTTAAAACATTAAAATTTCCATTCTGATTTAAAACCTTGTAAAAATGATTGGAAAGCCATGTGTGTGCTATTTTTACATTTACCCTAAACTTTTGTAGATTTCGCTTTAATAACACAATAATAATTTTTTGCAAGTCCGTTCATTTATGCAAAGTTTACTTTCAATTAAACTTTTAAATCCCTTCTTGAAACGAAAATTTCTTGGGCGAAATGTAGGCTTGCGGATGCCAGGGGTTTCTTTTATCAGTCGTTGTATTTCTTTCTTAAATCTAACCTTAAAATGATCGTCAAACCTTAAAAGTATTATGAAAACTCATCGATGCTAATTTTTAGAAAATTCTGATATGTTTCCTGTTAACTTCCCAGGCAAAAATGGTGGATATTTGTGGCAATTTTAATATTTTCGAAAAATATTTATATCCCTCGGTGCTTCAAAATGCAGTTTAGAGTTACCCAAAATTCGCAAAATTTCCAAGTAGGTAATTTAAAAGTTCCGGGTATCTTCAAAAACCATGAACATTTATTAAATTATTTAAAAAAGAAATCTAAAGTTTTAGTGCCGCTAAAGGTAGTTTAAGAATCCTGAACATTCGCAATAAAGTATTTTTAAGAAATACTTGCAAGCTCTAAAATGCTACTAAAACTCATTTAAAAATCCCCAAAATTCGAGTTTAAAGTTACATCTCCAAAAACGATGCATATTTTTGATGTTTTATTAAAGTATTTTTAAGAATTTGGAGGCTCTAAAATGGACCCAAAGCTCGTTCAAAAAATGTCAACATTTCAGGCAATTAAATTAAAATGCAACATTTAAATAGAAGAGGACAGACATAATGCGTAGAGAGAAGAAGCAGGATTTAAACTAACAAAGCTAAACTTTTAAGTACCACACATATCAATCAATTTGCAATGACAAATTTATAGCGCATTTTCGGTCCTGAATTAAAGCAAGAATTCAAAAATTTGAACACCAAACTTCGAATACAAGATCGAAATTTTGTGTCTAGGAAAATCATATTTTAATATAAACTTCTAAATCCCATTTTCGATCCTGAATCAAAACAAAAATCAATGATGTGTACATCAAATTTCGACTGAAGAATTCAGTATTTTAAATAGAAAATGACAAAAACAATGAAGATGTAGAAGCCTAAAGATTGAAAGTAGGGAAGGCTAACAGAAACGGTGAAAAGACCTTGAGCTTTAATGAGTTCCATAAAAATTCTAGAAAATCCAAACAAAAATTGTCGATCGAAGAAAGCACGAGAAAAAAGAAACATTTTTCTGAGAAATAACAAGAGGAAAGGCGAAGGATTGAAAGTAGCAAAGATAAACAAAAATGCCGAAGAAGATGAAACGGGAATAAAAAGGAAAAAATGTAACGTTTAAATGTAAGAAGATAGATAAAAAGTTGAGGATCAAGATAGAGAGAGAAGGCCGAAAATTGAAAATGCAAAAGAACACCAACTAAGTCCCCCAAAAATTAGAGAAAACGTTAACAAAAATCTTCGAAGAAGGTATGGGGGAGGGCATGACATAATGAAATACTCAAATGGAAGAAGACAGAGAAAAGAATGAGAATTAAAGGCAAGGCAGGAGGTGAAGGATTGAAAGTGTCCAAGACGAATAAAAAGGATGAAAAGGCCGACAAAATAAAATGAATAAAATTTAAGAAAATATAATCAATAATTGTGAACACAAGGCGGCGAAGGATTGAACGAATGCAACATTTAAATTGGAGATGACAAATCAAAGGTTGTGTAACACATACCTAGGCGACTGACTGAAAGTAAAGAAAATAAATAAAAAGGTTGAAAAGGCGGAAGAACGAAAACAAACGAGAACGTTTGAGTTTCGACAAAGGGGAGTAAAGAGACGAGGTAAAAATGCAACATTTAAATAAAAGAGGTCAGATAAGAAGTTGAAAAACAAAGATAGATAAAAGGCTGAAAAGGCAGAAAGACTTCGAAAAGGTAAAAGTAACTCAAAAGAAGGAAACCTCAGTGAATTACTGAGGGAAACGCAGTTTTCACGATTAATTTTTGTACGTCACTGATAAAAATTAACATTTCCAAAAATGGACGGAAACCTAAAAAACAAAATTTGAATAAAACCAGTAATTCATCTCATCCAATTTAGTCAGGCTTTTTAGAATAATTGTTGTTATCATATTTTATCAAAGTTATTTTTTAATCCGAGCAAACTATGATTTGCTTTTATCAATCTGCATAATGTCCTGCATTTTAAGTATTTTTTTCGTGAATTAATTAATGTTGCCGTTTTTAACGGCGTGCGTTCGGAATTGATCAGTTTCAAAACGAAATTTTTATTACTATAATATTTTATGCTTTTCGTGTACGATTTTTTTGCGTAATTCGGAACTTTGGTTAAATAAAATAAATAAATAGAAATGTCTGATACAAACACAAGAAAAGTTACAGGAAGCTGAAGAAAACAAGAAATAAGATGGTAAACAAAAACAGTAAGAAAAACATTTTTCAGAAGCCCTAATTTAGCTTCATAGTTTTTTATGTTGCGATATTTTTTCTGTGCTGAAAATAGACAGAATAAAATGTATAAATAAATAAAATTTGGCTTCCTTCAAGAAAGAAACAACAACAAATAGTAATTTAGAAATTGTTTAAGTTAATTGGAAATCTAAGAAGTAGTTTTAGTATTTTGATGTTTTAAGTTGTCTAATTGTTTCAGGAACAAGATTCGTTTTTTAATTATATAAACCGTGATATCAAAATTGAGCCAAAGAGAACGTCTTTTTTTGTTAATTTTGTAAGCTTTTTTACGTAAAAATTGCTTGTAAAGATTCTTTCGCTCTCGGGAAATGCAAGCTTTTTCAAATTTCGAATTTTGCATGTTGCAGCCATCAATTTCGGTTAAAAACAAAAGCAGTTAGAGGGATGCCATGTTGGATGGTCTACCCTTCTCTACCCTTATTACAGAAAACAAAATTCCTTATATTATGAGCTGATATGTATTGAATTACTGCAAAACTTTTCATGTTAAAGGCATCAATTTTTGTAAAAATCAAGGGCGTAGTTACAGGGGTGACAGGTCGGGCTCTCCGCCCTTCTTAGAGAAAAATTTAGCCAACCTAACCAGTGCCTTAAATTATGACCTGATTTTTGCTGATTAAATGTATCTTGAATTCCTTACTACAAAACTTCTTGTTACATCAGGCATCAATTTGTGTTAAAGTCAAAGGCGTAGTTATAGGAGTACCAGGTCGAGCTCTCTGCCCTACTTAGAAAAAATATATATAACTGCTAACTAAATGCCTTAAATTAATTACCTAATTATTGCTGATTAAATGTGCATTACTATAAAACTCTTAACTGACATATCTGAAAATTGCATTATCCGCTCCCCCTAACATTAACAATAAATTTCTAGGTTAAATAAGTTTAAGTTAATTTATTAAAAGCATAGCATTACTTTTCATTCTATTTATAAATTATTTACAAATATTTAGCGCCCTTACAGAGTTGACTTTTCTCAGTTTATCCTGATTTATAACTTAAATTTGATTCAAATTTAGTAACAAATCAAAATCCCTCCATATTAGACCGCATAAAAGGGCTGCATCGTCGATGTGCAGGCCGGACGTAGAAGACTAAATAACCCCCAGTCACCGTTTATAACCTTGAAAACATTGAATGTTTATTGCAATTTAATAAATTAAATTAAACTATGCTTCTGAAATTACTGTTTTTGTGGTTAGGTTTTCAGACGGCAAAACTTGGATGAATATTTTCGGTATTATCCTGATTTATGAAGTTGCTTGTTAATTTAGGAGGAACATTTGTTCCTACTGTGCTCAATGTAATGTAATTCGTAACTGAGACACTTCAAGCTTTATACTGAAAAGTTTCTTAATCACTAATAACCCAACACACTGGGTTACAAACAAGGCTTAAGTTAGTTTGTTAAATTATTATTAATAAATTATTTAAAAATATTTAGCGGCCGTACAGAGTTGGCTTTGCTCAGTTTATCCCCATTTATAGCTTAGATTTGATTCAAATTTAGTAACAAATCAAGATGCTTCGAGGTTGTGATTTATTTTAAATATAAATGCAGAATGTGCAGGCCGGACTTCGTGGACTAAATAACCCCTAGCCACTCACTGCTTTTAACGCTAAAAGCATTTGAATACATATTGTCTAAAGTTACAGAAATTATTTTGAAATAATTATTTATTATTTAATGATTTCAAAATTACGCCCCTGAAAATTCCTGAATCTTTTATACTTTTTTGTGGTTAGGTTTTTTGACGATAATGCTCGTACTTGGATGAATATTTTCGATATTATTCGAAATGAATATGTGTAAATAACGAACGTTCCTATTTATGATTATAATCTATCCTTATTTAGTTGCTTGTTAATTTGGTAGTAACATTTGTTCCTATTGTGTTTAGTGCAGTGTATCTTGGTAACTGATACACCTCAAGCTTTATACTGAAAATTTAATTACTTAGCTAACACACCAGGTTACAGCAAAGCCTTGAGTTAGTTTGTGAAATTATTATTATGACTTTTTTCAATAATAATCTGAAGCTTCGATTTCACTCGACCGAAAGTTTATTTGCGAGCACCCTGTATAACGAATAATAAATCCTTTAATTATTATAAATTAGTGTATATTTAAATGTCAATATATTAAAAAGAATGAGCTGTGAAAATTTAAAAATTTAAGATATAAATGCGTCACCGACAGCGCGAGTGTCAGAGATAGGTGGGCCCCCGCTGTAAATTCGGCGTGATAAAAAGCAAATCGGTTCTGTAATATGTCTAGGCAATGGGAATTTTTTTTCGGATGCTACTATGACCAGATTAATTTCGTGCAACAGATGTTTTCAGTTCCTGAGAGAGAAAAACGCTGCGGTAGATGTCACGGATTCTTGAATGTGTTAAAAATTTAGATGTTATTTGTTGAATATAAATTTGTTTAAGTTTTATTATTTATTTTTGTTCATTCTGGCTGGTGTCACGACGTTATGTTTGTCTTGTCCGCATATATAAATATATGTTATTACAAACGCGATGCGAGTTTCTTATTTATGGACTGTGTTGACAGTTCTCATTTGTTCCCGGCCCACACAACCACTCTGTCTTTGTTTAATTTGTAGCAATTCTTTAATAAAATAATAAATTAAAGGTCAAAGAACTTTAAATTACAGTGTGCATTCGTTACCATAAAGGTTCACATAAAAGAAATTGTGGCAATGCTGATGTATTATTTGTTGTAATTGAGGGACCAAATCGCTTCTCTTCACTCCACTGATGCAACAAAGTAACAGGAGATTGTTTTTTCTGGTTCCTTTTTTTTTCGTTTAATAAAGTTCAACGGCAAAAGTAATAAACTTTCAGATTATGTACGGCGATTATAAATTTGAATACGCTTTGTACAATTGAATTACTAAATATTAGATTTAGGAAAGCGATAATCTAATACCTACTTTTTTAATTACTTATTAAATGCCCCCCTTTCCATTTGTTTTATCGTCGTGTTATAATAGAAAGTGATGGTAAATATTAGAACAGCGTTTTAATACTTTTATTACGACCGATATCGGTACGAACTTCATAACCATCATCAAACGTGTTTAATAATTGTCATAAATACATCAATAATTATCATTGCATTTTACATCAGGTTATTAAATAACGACTAATACAGAAAAAAACTTGTTGTTTTCCTGTCTAATCGTAACAAATTGATTCTGGGAATTTTACATTCATCATTATTTACCTGTGGAATTATTTTAAGATTTTTCAAACTGACATTAAAAAATTAACTACGGTCAAGGAACCTTATTTCTTTTATAATAAACGAATTTTATAAAAGAAGACCTTCTAAAGGTAGAGTGGAATTCCGTTTTTAATTTTGAACTGGTTCATTAATATGATCATTCTTTTTCTTGTTCTTCTGCTTTTATTTTTTAGCCGTTTATTTTTAATGTTGGTCTATGAAATAAAATACAAAAAAGCTTTTATACCCTCTGCAAATTTTTGTTAATTATAATCAGAGCGCGGAAAAGTATGCACTATAAAATCGAGAAATATGCATTTTATATGCGGTTAAAATTAAGCAAAATATGCTCCTTCATATGCTATTATAGACAAATATATGCGGTCACTACCTAAAAATTGACACTATATATGCACCGAAAAATCGCATACGAAATTTAAATATTTATTTCAATTTCTATATTCATACAAAACCACAAAAATAGGTATTCAATATAAAAATACAAATTAGTGGTATACATAAATTTGCAAGTCGCAATAAAATTTTTTTATTGCGACCTGCGAACAAAATTCCCGAGACCGAAAATATGAATAAAATTTTTTAATTGTGACCTGGGAGACAGAATTATGCAATTAAGATGCTCGAAATTAGTCAAATATGCATGGATATGCATTTATGCGCTATTCCCTCAACATATGCATAAATATGCAAAATAAAATTTGCATAAGTGGAATCCTTACAATGTGATTCGGATAGATAACCAGAAAATTTGATTGTGCATACATATAAGCACAATTACATGCAAATGCATATTTTTCCGCGCTCTGATTATAATGCTCCAACTGTTAGTTTTTAGTTCTACATTCAGTGTAAACTGTTTTAGATAGAACATTTCTGCATCTTAAATTTCCAAACGGCGGAACTATTTGATACTGTGCACTCAAAAAAATTTGGCCTTTCTAAAACGTTTGACATGAACCTTCCAGCACCATTACCCGAGAGGATTCAGGTGAAAAGCTTGGAGCTTAGCAAAGTAAGAGAATTTAAAAGGAAGTCCGGAAATTGCCCAACAAATTCTGAAAATGTACGGAATTCGTTTGCTTTTCCCGAATGTTCTTTTTCCATCATTGGTTCGTTCCCTAAATCGAAAGGCTTCAATAATTTTTTTGATAATTTGTGATACACCGTCAGTGTATCCATCTGACTCAAGTGTAACGTGTCCAGCAATAACAGAACTGATAATGCCGAAGAAGATACTACACAGCCAAAGAATTTTGAAAAACCCTGTAAAGGTTATGTCCATGGCACATTGGCATCAACTTCTCAGGGCCGCCGAATTTAAGTAGGACTCGTTTTGATTAGACAGATTGAAACAACTTGATTCTCATTAAAACTCATTTATTCAAACCTCAAAAGTCCTGTGAAACCACAAAATTAATTAATAAAAACAAATATTAAGTTACCATTCTCAGTGAGTAGATAGGCAATGGGAGTTCGAGCGCAAAATCCCATGGATTTTCTTTGGTTGAAAAATGGCTTTCTGTGGCGAAACATTTTAGTTTTCAACTGAAAATTTTAGCTTCGAACTCGAAATGTTAGCTTTTATGGCGAAGTTTTCACTTTAAACTCGAAGTTTCTGACATCTACATAAGTTAAATTTTAAAATTTAAACTCGATATTTTTCGCCTGAACCCGTGGTTTCGATTTTGACCTCGATATTTAATTGTGAACTCAAATTCTGACTTTAGATCGGAACTTTTGGTTTTGGCTTTGAATTCCTAGTATTTTAGCTTTGAACTGAAGATTTTAGCTGCGAACTCGAAATTTTGGCTTTTAAAGCGTTTCCTGCTTTCAATTTAAAATTTCGACTTAAACTCAAGACTTTTCGCTTTGCACTCCAAAATCGTTTTTTCGATTTAGACTTTGAACTCCAATTCTGGCTTTTAAATGCAATGTTTTGGATCTGAAATAAATATTTTTTGTTTTGAACTTCCAACATTTTTAGCTTTGAACTATAGATTTTGGTTTAGAATTGAAATTGTTGGATTTAAACTTGAGGTTTATGGATTTAAATTCAAAGGTTAAAGATTTCGAACTCGAAGATTATGATTTCGAATACGGATCTTTAGCTTTAAACTTGAGGTTTTGGTTTTAGATTTGGGTTTTTGACTTTGAAAGAAGATTTTGATTTTAAACGCGAATTTTTGGCTGTAAACTTAAGGTTTTGGTTTTAAGATTTTGTTCTTTGAAGTCGCTTTGGACTCAAAAGCCCGCGCTCTGAATTGCTATTTCAATTCTGAACTCAAGGTTTTGACTTTGAACTTTAGTTTTGTGAAGTTGCCAGAGAAAAAAGTGGTTTTACGTTTTCTTTTGCTTTTATTTACTAAATTACTGGCGTTATGATTATAATCGTGCTGAATTTAATCAAATTGTGTTGGACGACGAATACATTTTTGTTAACAACAAAAACCCTAATAATTTAGTAATAAAACTAAGAACCTGTGAGTCTGCATTTTCTGTTAAATATGTTAAACAGGTAAATAAAATGTATTAGAAGCCCTCCGTTGGAGGCTAATTATAAGGAACTATCCTTCGTTGAAGGCAAAACCCCAGAATTCTATCAAGGATTATTTTTATCTGAAGAGGTGTAATTTAAATTAGGTATTTCAAAAGAGAGCTGTGAAGAAGCTTCAAAAAGTGAAGGTTTGGTCTACGTACATTTTACAAGTTAAAAATTTAAATTCTTTTGTATATATCAACCGCAAATTCCAAATAAAACGAATAGTTTGCTGTTCTACCTATTTAGCTTCAGTATTGTGATGATCTTTCTCCTACTTAGGAGCAGCTCTAATTGGGCGCAATTGCAATTATATTTAAAATTTCGTTTGTTGTACAATTAAATGTGAATCTGAAAAGTTGATTTATTTACAGCTAAAATCACAGTTGTTTAGTAAAGTAGTAAGGAAAATCCATAAGTTTAGCCTAAAATATAGGATGTTAATACTGCTTTAAAAACTAATTTCAAAGAAGTCAAAATTTCAAAGTTAAATTCTGAACTAATTTCCTAATGGAATTCATACACTCAAGAAATATCCACCACCATCTACGATAAATAAAGAAAGGCCAGTATAATAATTATAAAATACAGGTAATCTACGAAATTTATACATCCACTTAGACTAAAAGCTCCTTATTCAGTGCTAAAAGGTAGTTATATATTATTCATGGCAAGCGTAAGTATTTAAAAGATACACAAGTAAATAGCCAAAAATCTAGTCACTAATTTTTAGAAAGGCGCTAATTGTCTAGATATACTAAAACTATTTGGGCAATAACTTCTTCCATCAATAAATAAAAGTAGGTTGCATTGCACGGTTTGCAAAAATAGTAATATATAATTATACTTCATATTTTATGTCAACGAACCACATAAACGGTTCCACCTTCATTGACGTAAGCAGGAAAATTCGTTGTTCCTTTCTTAGTATTTTCAGGTTGCCTAGTTTCAGGAAACGAACCTTGATCCACTTTTACGCGGACTAATTTGATTTATTCCTCTCGATACATAATTTTTACGAAGATTCGATCAAAAGTCGTTTTCTTAGGAAAATGTTTTTCTTATATTCTCGTTTCGAAGAATCGTTTTCTCGGGCACAGAACGCATACAACACACACACGATTCAGTGAAATATATGCAAAGCTGTAAAAGTGCAAACTGCAATATGGCTATAAGCCAGTGACTTATACAATGTTCGATACGGCGGGTATAATGGAGATATATGGACAAAATGTAATTAAAATGCGGGAATTATTATCCACACAAGTCGGTATAATTTAAATCCTTGCGAACGCGAGTGGATGGAAATGCTGTCTGATGCCTAACATCATAAAACAGCGGGACGTTATAAGTGTGCTCGTTTTATAAACGTTAATGAATAACACGCTAAGAACTATAATCGCACTTGAATAACTCGAAAAAAAGACCCCAAAATTGACAGTCATTGTTTAGATTTAAAGTTATAAATTATACACTTCACTTTTAGTATTTGTTACACCGCATTGAACACAGTAGGAAGAAATGTTACTCCTAAATTAACAAGCAACTTTATATTTAGATAAAGATAGATTATAATTATAAATAAGAAGGTTCGTTATTAACACCTATTCATTTCGGATAATACCGAAAATATTCGTCTACGAATGAGGCCGTCTGAAAAGCTAAACACAAAAAGGATTTAAAAATCCGGTCAGTGGCGTAGTTAGGCACCTCCTGACTTCCTTAAATTGCGCACATTCTACGCTAAAACAGCTAAGCTTTTGATGGCAGACATTGCGACGCGAGGGGTTATTTAATTTTTTACGTCCGTCCTGCACATTTTACAAGTGCAGGCTCCTCTACATTTTGATTGCTTACTAAAATTGGAAGCAATAGTGGAGAAAAATTACAACAAAATTTAAGCAATTAAAACTAAAACTTATTTGTTTATTCTTGCCATTATTACAATTCATCATCCTGAGAAAATATAAAAAAAAAATTAAACGTTGGTTTTGTTAGCTACAACGTTTATATATTAATCCTAAAATTTTAAAAATCCCTCCCTCTTCCCAAAATTACATTTTTCAACCGACGCTCCTGGTAACACATCAAATCCATTAAGTACATATAATTTCCGATGATAGTGTAAAATAATATTGTAAACACGTAATACAACAAGGCATACTTAGCTGACCCATTTTCAGGAATCTCAAACAGCGCTAGGCAAGTTAACGTTAGTACGTAGTCAACTCATCAATCAAAAACTCCTTTTAAAACGACTACTTTACTCTATTGTGATGTAAGCTAATTCACAAGTTTGTTTCTAGTTATGAGAAAAATGTATACATAGTTTTGTTAACAATTAGCTTAGAAGCAGATGTATTTTAGCATCGGCATTAACCGTAATTAACACAAAGTATTACTTTGGTTTTTACTTTTATAAATATTTACTTCCAAAAGATGGATTTACGTTTCAAGAACAGTCAAACAAAAAAATTCTCGCGGTTTTGTTTGGTTAAAACTAGAACAATGTATATTAAAACTGTAAAAATAAATTAACCGAAACTAATTCTAAATCCTTCATTTTTAATTTATAAGATATAACAATACGTAACCGGAATTTATTTATATTTACAATCTGTTCTATTTGGTAATTACAAAGTGACGAACATGTTGGAGATCGTCCCAGTGGAAGGCTCCTTTAAAAGTTACTTATTAGGCACATTAAATAAGTGTAATAAAGATACAGATAACATTAAGCATATAGAGATCTGATTAAAGACTACCTAAATAGGTAAAACAGCAAGAGATTTAAAACCAAAATTTTGTGTAGAAAAGTACTAAAGTCATCTTGAAATACATTCCAAAGCTATTCGTTTTATTTGGAATTTCTGATCGATGTAAAAGGATTTAAATTTTTGCAAAATCTACGTAGACCAAACGTTTATTTTTGGAAACTTCTTCACAGCCCTCTTTTAAAATACCTAATTTAAATTCGACTTGGTTTTTGCCTTCAACGAAAGATTGTACGTTTAAAAAAGTCCTCATTTGAGGCCTTCTAATAAATTTGATTTAAAAGTTACTTATTTAACAGCAGTAAGTACACTACCACCACCGAAAACACAAACTGGTAAGTTCGAAGTTTTATTACTAAATTATTAGGGTTCTAGTTGAAGTTGTTAACAAAAATGTATTCGTCGCCCAGCAGAATACTCATTTGATTAAATTCACCAAAATTGTAATTATTGTAAAAGTAGCAGAAACTTAAATAAAAACAAAAGAAAACGTAGAACCAAAGGCCTTCCTTCTCTGTTAACTTCGCAAAACTGGAGTTCAAATACAAAATCTTGAGTTCAGGACTGAAATCACAGAATGCAGAATTTTGAGTTCAGATCTACTTCAAAACCAAAACCTTGAATTTAAAACTAAAATCTTTGAATCTAAAACCCAAACCTCAAGTTTACAGCCAAAAATTCGTGTTTAACACCAAAATCTCCTTTCAAAGCAAAAACCTTCTATCTAAAACCCAAAGCTCAAGTTTAACATCGGAATTGAAGTTCACAGTTCAATTTCGAGTTCAAAATCGAAATAACGAGTTCAGAGTCTAAGTTTTTGGGTCAAAGTGAAAAATCTTCAGTTTAAAAAAAACTTGGATGTCAGAAGCTTTTAGTTTAAAGCCAAAACTTCGCCTTAAAAGCCAAACATTAAAAGCCAGATCTGAAGTGAGGTTCGAAGCCAAAATCTTCAAATTAAAACCAAAACTTTAAATTTAAAGCTAGAGTTGGAGTTGGGTTCAGAATCGAAATTTTAACTTAGAAACCAGAATCATTGAGCCAATTCTGTATCTTAAACGCCAACAGTTTTAAATTCGAAACAAAATCTTCAGTTAAAGACTAAAATGTTATCCTCAAAGCCAAAACCTTAAACTTAAAGCTGGAATTGTTGCAAAAATGTTTGGTTCTGAATCGATATTATAGCTTGGCAGCCAGGAACAATGGGTTTAAATCCAAAATCGCCAGTTTAAAGTCAGAATTGGTGTTCAAAGTCAAACTCTTGAGTTCAGAATCGAATATTATCTAGTTTAAAGTTGACATTTTGAAGTTCAAAACCAAAATCTTAACTTTAAAGCCAAAATCTTAAAGTAAAGCCCAAAGCTCAAGTTTAAAGCTGGAATTGGAGTTCAAAGTCAAAATCTTGGGTTCAGAATCGAAATTATAACTTGGCAACCAGAAACATTTAAAAGCCAAACTCTGTCTTAAAAGCCAAAAATTCGATTTTGAAACCAAAATCTTAATTTTAAATTTAAAATTTTGGAGTTCAGAATCCAAATCTTGGCGTGAAAGCCAAAACCGTGAATTTAAAACCAAAATCTTCAATTTAATGTCAGAATTGGGGTTCAAAATTATTGTAACAGAGTTTTTAGTATCAACTAAAGATACACACAGATTATAGAATTTAGAATTGACACACACTTATTTATATTATTCATCGTCTTATGTTTCGCACACTAGTTCTTAAAACATTTCATAGAATACGAATCGCGGTAGTTCTAACAAAAATCTAAATCTGGAGTTCAGAATCAAAATTTTTACTTAAAACACAGAAACTTTGGGCTTAAAAGCCTAAAAATTGGATTTCGAAAGCAAAGGCTTTAGGTTAAACTTTAAAGCCAGCGCTGTTGGAGTTCAAAATCAAAGCCATGAATTCTAAAACTGAACATTATTTATACTACAACATTGCTTATACAAACCGTTTCAATCTTTTATCGGTTTTAATAAAACTTTTTGAGATCAAACTTTTTTTAATAGTTTTTTTTTAAATAATTTAAATTACAGTTATTTTTTATGTTTATATTTAGTGTAAGTTGTCACTGTTTAAAGTCCAAAGTAATTAAATAGCCTTATTGTGGCCTGTTTCTAAGTTTGTCATAATTCAAACCGTACAACTATGTAATATAAATTTTGTTATTGCATTTTTATTTTTATGATCCAGCTGAGATTTAAAAGTTTACAGCAAAGATAGAAAAAAAACATATTTATATGCATGGGCGTGTCTTTAAAATACTAATTTGTGTCTTGGTAATTAAAATATAAGGAGGTCAGCTAATACATAAAATAATAACTTGTTTTTCTAATTATAACAACAATTTTAACGCTTTTATTCCCTACCCATTTCTCCACCCATTTTAGAAATTACGAGCGTATGTTATAATTTATATTTCTTGATCAAAACGTATTGAAATGAAAATGCATAATAGTAATAACTTGGATTTTTACATGAATTCCACTTATTTTCTGGTTTTTCTTGTAAATTCCTTTACGGATTGTTTTCACTTAGTAGTAATTTTCTATAAAAGAACTACAGAAATTGCCTTGCTTTTTATTATTGTTCTGTATATTATTTCTATGTAATTTTATAAATGAAAAAATTGGGAAATACTAGTTTAAAAAAAGGGAGGCAAAAACCCAGACCTTAATAAAATGAGAAAAGTTAAATAGAAACCTAATATTTTTTCTATAATATGAAATTACGTCAGTTACTAATTAAATTTATGAATTTCCAACAGTATTTTTTTATTTAAGTGCTTATCTATAATTTATTTGCTCATTTCACGGTTATTTCATCGGATGACGGTATATCTTCCGCTTTATACATTAATATCACTTATAACAAACTTTGAAATTGAGAAAGTTTATATATAATGGACATTGTTAATCTCTCTCGAAACTTCTACTTCTCCCCATCGTCTTTGTTTTTTTTTACAAATTTTTTATTCATGGAACACCTACAAACATCAAAACACGCATATCGTTCCCGTATACAACCATAACGTACCGTAATTAATTACATTAGTAATTTAGGATTAGCTCATAGAAATAGTAGCGGCCCCACATGAGAGCCCTGCGGTTATTTCGGCAACCGAAGATATTTAAAACCCGCCCCACCCTGCTTCGTTCGTGTCCAAGTGTATCTTTGGTTTACGGCTTACGAAGTGACTACAGACAAGCCGATTATCTCTTATTGAATGAATCTAGCATGAATGGTGATTACCTAAGGAAATTACTACTGTATTTCACCATGCGGGCTCTTGAGTTTCTTCGACTTTTTTTTGTAAACTCGAAATTAAATTGTTCATAACGAAAGAAATTCGAGCCTAAGATGGAACAAAGGAATTTTCGGTCGGTGCCTTTAAATGGAGTTCTTTAATCTGTTCTGATGGGAATCTAATCCAGATTGGTATATACGTGGTAGTGAGTTATATTATAAATTTTCAAACGGATATAAATATACGTATTATTTCGTCAAGCGCAGACAAATATAATAACCGATATATTAAGTTCGGGCCGGCCGGCCGGCTGGTTTCGCCCCGGGGCAATTTGGATCGCACAGGTGAATAGTACTTGGCTCCACTAAGTTACCGTAATATATTTTGTTGTAGGAATTAATTGTCGACGAACATTCATCTTGTACGCGTACGTTAATGTCAAAACAAGTTAGACTCAGTCCGGCAATTACGTCATAAATTGAAGTCGTTTTTATTATTTTCATTCGCATGGTTATTTGTGAGGGTATTTATTATAGTAAAACAAAAATAATATAATTGGGATTATTACTTTTCTGATTTATTGTTTCGTATTAATGTATACACTGTTAAAATAAAAACCGTAATTGTACAGGACGTCTCCTCTCGTAACTTCGGTTTATTACAGTTGTTGATGCGCCATTTTTTCTTACTTTAAAATACCTTACTAGTAATTTTGTTATCTTGATTGTATTTTTCATCAGCTTCCATGAATTATTAATGCATTCGTTTTGTTACTTCTCTTAACTATAACTACCGACAGCTCAACTTGCCATTAAAACAACTTGGAATATTTTGTTCCCACAATTCAGGGGATTTCATACGGATTTTTGTTTCGGCCTGAATTATAACTACATTAAAGTTAATTGTTTTTAGAAATTGTTAGAAGTTTTTTTTGCAAAATTAAAATGGGGTTTAAGTATAATTCTTTTCATGTTTATTGGGACCATGGTTGGCCATTAATTTTAACAGTTTTAAATCTTAGGTTAAGCCTTGATTTTCAAGGAGCATATTGTCAAATATTCCCAAATATTTATAACAAATCCAGCAGGTCCTAGGCCCCTCCCTTTTTTTGCTTCAAATTCCAAATCATATAAAAGTTACGTATAATTTTTTCATGTTTATTCGGGCATTGTAAATCAGATAATTTCAACGGTTTTAAGTCTGAGGTTAAGCTATTAATCTTCAAAGAATATGTTGTCAAATATTCCCAAATATTGATAACAATTCCAAATTATCACTAACATGGGCGTTAGACCCCTCCCTTGTTTTTACTTCCAATTTCACATAAAAGCAAAGAATATTTTTTTTCATTTTTATTTGGAGCATGGTTGGGCATTGTAAATCAGATGATTTCAACAGTTTTAAATCTGAGGCTAAGCTGTTAATTTTCGAGGAGCATATGTTGCCAAATATTTATAACAATTCCAGAGAGCTCTAGACCCCTCACTTTTTATTTAAACCATGGTTGGCCATTGTACTGTAACACAGATGATTTCAACAGTTTTAAATTTTAAAGTTAAACTATTAATTTTCAGGAAGCCTGTTGTCAAATATTCCTAAATATTTATAACAATTCCAGAGGTGGGTTATCAGTAATATCACAAATCATATAAAAGCACAGCGTAATTTTTTCATGTTTATTTGGACCATGGTTGGGCATTAGAAATCTGATGGTTTTAAATGAACTTATTACAAAAATCTAGCAATTTAAAAACGTGTCAAGTTCCGCTAAAACATGAATTTTAAATGCAACCAGGTTTAAATCTTGTATAGTATAGGCCTCGATGTTGTTTGGGCCCTAAGCGTTAGCCATGTGTTGCCTAGTAGATAATCCTACCCTGAACAACACCCAAAAATGATTTTCTATCAATATTTGCTTGTGCCAAAGCAATTCACAGCCTTAAATTATTTAAATGTTAAACTATTTGTATACACGGTGAATTGGTTCAAATATAGTTGAAACGGATTCTGCACGAGTAATTCGTTCTTCCCAAAACATAAACGATTGCTTTTATAAATAAAAACGTAGGATCGTGGTAGCCGTCTTCTCTGAAGTTATTTACTTATATTATTTTTATGTCATTGGTATTTGTCAGAATTGTAATAAAAATTCCGTAGTGTTTTTTTTTAATTGTTTAATTTCGCGAAACTGATCCTCTGATTGGGTTCATTTGAACTTTAGAAACCCTGTAAAACCACTAAACTTAATAAAAACGTGTTTCGACAACTAAGTTACCATCCTCAGTGTTGAGCTTTCTTGACAAGGATTCCCGTCAGTCAGAAAAAAAGGCGATTTGGTGAGGAGCTTATTCAGTCTCAGCTAACTTTACTAATTTGGTCAAAGACTGACTCCAACTAAGCCGAAATACGCATTATTTTTGTGATTTAACAGGGCTTTGACGCTCGAGTGAACCAGACCGCAGGCTCTGTTCTTTGGAATTTATCATTAATTTAAATCTTGTCTTACATACTAAAAACTAAAGCCGAAATACGTATTGTGATTTTCTACCAAGCTTACTTAAATGAATTAAATAAATACGCCTGACATAATTGTATAATGCGTGTTTTGGCATTTTTACCAATTTCAAGGAATTCTGTCAGTAACACTTTATTGGTTTTAATATTTTTTGCAGAAATTTTAAACCGGTATCAGTCGAGTGACATTTGGCAACAAAGCAGTAGTTATATTTATAAAATTAGGCATGCAATACAGTTACAGATTGTCCAGGTTTTCACTAACTTAAATTAGAGCCATGCCCAACCGTTGCCCAAAGAAAAAGTGAATTGTGTATACAAAAGAAAGAAACAGAAACACCTCCAATTTCTTGAACCTCATAAATTAAGAAATATTACGTAAAGTTAGGTATGCAACACAGCTATAGATTGTCCAGTCTTTTTTACTAAACTAGAGCCATGCCCAACTGTTGCCCAAATAAAGACCGAACTGTGCATACGAACAAAAAAAACAAACAAAAGCACCCTCAAGTTTCTGAAACTCTTAATTGAAAGATGTTACATAAAGTTAGGCAAGCAACACAGTTGCATTTTGTCTTACTAAACTAGAGCCATGTCCAACTGTTGCCCAAATAAAAACCGAACTGTGCATGCGAAAAAAGGAAAGAGACACTTTCAGACCTTCTATTTTTGTCAAAAAAACATGACCTTAAACACAATTAAAACCCCTATTTGCAAATAGATTTAACGATTTTTGTTCTTAGTTTTTTTTAGATTTTCTAAAAGTTAATCTAAGTTAAATCAAGCATTATGAATACAAGTGGAAATATTAAATAATCTGGAATTTAATTTGAATCTTGGAAATGTTTGATGTGCATGCTTCATTTCATATTCGGTGAACAATAATCAAAGGTTTTCCTAAATTTTTAAATGATTATGAAGTATCAAAATCGACCTTTGATAAATAAATAAATAACCCAATAACCCTTAAAAATCCTAAAATCTTTCAATCTGTGAGTTAATGCTAATCTATCAAGAGTATACAAGACAGTGTGGTTCTGAAAGTTCTTTTAGTGCCGATCACGGGCGCTTGTGCATCATAGAAGAACAATCAGTTTCATAAAAAGTTTGAAAACAAACTATTTTGGAAATTTTCGTATTTTTCCCCACGCCAGTGATTTTTTAAATTGTTATTCAAGAAAGCTATTACATTTACGCGTGCCACAATAAAAATTAAGTTTTAGGCGCGTAACATTGTTTTCAGGAATTAATTTAATTTTTTAATCGGTTTACAAAATTAATTGCTGCAGTGATTGATTTCAACCAAATTAAAAAACAGATTATTTCACAAAACCTTTCAAATTAACATTAAAAATACGCCTATTTTATGTGACAAACTTTTGCATTAAATTTCTCAGCGAGCAATTAAATTACTACTAATTAGGACTCATCTAGTCTTAGTTTATTTGCAACAAAATAAAAAAATTGAAAAACCGACCTTTTCAGCAAATTTCTTATTCGGCCGTATCTTTCAAGTTTTAGCATTCCTTCTTAAGGAAGTTTCTTGAATTTTTTCAAAAAGGCCTGGTATTTTAAAAACTTGAGATCAGAATCTCAGTTTTCGAAAGTTCGTCAATTAAAAGTTACTAAATCCGAGGACCCAAAAGTGTTTCAGGATTCTTGTTATCAGTCGATGGTATTCCATAATAAACAACTCAAAATAACGTTAAAATAATTTGGCTCTTTAAAACTTTTTCTTAAAATATTCAAGATTCCAATGAGTCAGAATTGGTTACGTTCGAGAAATAACAACAAAAGAGAAAACCCATATATTTATCTAACTTATTAATGCTTCAGTAATGTAAAATGCATATTATCTAGCAACAACATAACAATTGAAATAAATCCTGAATCACTTTTAATAATCTGTATGCGGATATTTCACACCTGGTCGTTTTAATGAATCGAATTTTATTAACGCCATCCGTCATATGAAAGGATTGCCATTTTTTTAATGAATTTAATTTATCTAAATATATCTAATAGGCAGGTGTGAACTAAAAAAAAAAAAACCGCTCCCTCCCTTCATTTTATGGAACGTTTATTGCTTGTTAATGTCATGTTATATTCGGATTCATTACCGTGATTGATTTCTATCACTTTTCAAATTTGTTACTTCAGGTGCTTATTTAAATGTTATTATATTGATTTTTTGTTTTTGAATTTTTTAAACAGGTTTGGGTCACATTGTAATTCAGAGTGGATTTTGTTTCGATTTTTTTTTTAATATAACAAATTCCATAAGTTTCATTTTAAATGCATTGTTGCCTTACGTCAACAAGTAAGAAGAAAATCGTCGATGAAAATTAAGTGTAAAACAACCTGTTATTATAATTAATATTAATTTTATGAAATTCCAGTCAAATCTCGAAGCGTAAAAATGAAAAACAAATTGAACGACAAAAAATGAAGTTAATTTCATAGATTTGTATTTAAATGACGGAATTAATTTGTAATATTCATGTTACGGTTTGTTTGAGTGTGTTCCTTTGTAAGAATGGGAAAATTATACAATACTGTTTGTTCTTCAAACACTAACTACAAATAACTTGAATATATTATTATTATTTTTTTATTAAATTTCCCAAGCTAAGTTTGCAAATTTTTTGGGGAAGTTTTAGGAGATTAAGTGTTAGTATTATGTGAAGTTTAGAATTAATTTGACGATATGCAATATATTATTATTATTTTTTTTATTAAATTTCCCAAGCTAAGTTTGCAAATTTTTTGGGGAAGTTTTAGGAAATTAAGTGTTAGTATTATGTGAAGTTGAGAATTAATTTGACGATATACAAATTTAACTGATGAAAATCTATGTTAATATGTAAGAAAACCACAAACTGATGAAATATCCAAAAGGGCTGAATTCTTTATAGCAATAAACGTAAATTTTCCTCGAATGTTGATGGTTTTTATTAATTCTTCTGATATAACCTAATAAAAAACAAAGTATTCTTTAAAAAAACTTCTTGAATACCAAAACGTTGCTCAAATTGTTGGATTTCGCCTGAGTTATGTTCCCATAAAAAAAATGTTTCTTTTAAGAGCTAATATTTAAGGAGTGAAATTCTGGTAATAAAAATATAATGTTTTAAGGTTAAAGTTGCCCAATTTATAATTTATTGCGGAAATATTTTTGTAATAAATTATAATATTTAATGGGCTTTTGAGTAAATTCTAAAACTAATTTTTTTTTAAACATAAAAATTAATATTGAATAATGCAATGCAAAAAGAGTGAATGTTTTAGTGCTGATGTTATAGGTTAAATGTTTGCTTAAAGTTAAATTTGATTTGACTTTCGAATGCAAAGCCATGTTAAAGGAACTTAAAAATGCTTCGAAATCTAATTAGAAAAAAATAATTCAACACAGAATAAGCAATTTTATTCATTACAGCTACGGAAGTCCAAAATGTTACTTTTATATTTCTTAGTTGGGTTTTCCCCAAAATGTCAAACTCGCCAGAACAAACAAATCTTCAGAAAAAATCCAAAATGGTGTACTTGAGGTAGTATTTCAGATTTTCAAAAATGTGGATCGACCCAAAACTGGAGATTTTTAGTAATTATCCTTTTTTCAGTGTAATCAAAAAACATTTGCTGAAAATTTCCGTCAGTTAGGCTAACTTACATTGCTTCAAACTATTATAAAATTCGAAATCTGCAAAGTTATTTGTATGATGTTAAATGTTGGATGTAAAACAAGGCGTTGTGGAAGACTAAAGAATATGTCGATCAAAGTATGTCTTCGTCCTTTTCTTTAAAAGTAGGTTTAATTAATTTGCACGTTCATTGGCCCGGGTATGTTTCTTTGTCTGTTGCTGTGTTATTTTAATTATCCGGCGTTTCTGGAAATTATGATCGAGTTTTCCATAAAAAAATCCTTCTGCCTGAGTACAATGCAGCCCGAAATTATCCTCGAATGCTAACAATAATTAATGCGTGAAATTGGAATGAGTTTCGAAGTCGATGGTATATTTTAAAAAATAAATATAAAAGTTTTTATTTAACGTGGCCGGTTATAAGCCGAAGTTTTATGATACATTCGAGGCAGCTGCTAAAAATAATCGCATTTTTATGAAATATTTTGCTGTTATTACTAATAATAATATATAATAATAAAAGTGCAGTATGTTATTTTTGTACAATTTATATATCCATGGCCAGACGTGGAATTATAGATCATAACATATACATAATTATATTGTGCTGCCTGTAATGCCGGCCAGTCGCTCAAAACAGCAATCAAATCGTCTCAAATATCGTTAATATCAGTCGTGATCGTTATTTTATTGCCACATCTCTCTTCATCGGCGAGCGCTCATAAGCAATCTTCACTTATCTGCATATAGATTAGCGACGTTTTTGTTATATTTTGGTTTCGTCCCCGGATTACAACTGGAATTAACTCGCTTTATAATCGTTTCGGCCGTGTATAAAATGTTAAGCAACGTAAAAACGAATTTTCACCATATAAAATGCAATTAAATTTAAGAACGATTCCTTTCCCTGTCGCCCCGTTTTATTTCGACGCTAAAACAGTGCCCATTTATATGTTTTTTTAAAACCGAAACTTGCGGAAACGATAATTTATTTTGCTTTTTTTATGTTTATTTTATTTGGAAAGCTTTTGTTTGATGAGGACTCTTCTAAAAATTGGGTTTTATTATCACAAACAACATTTGCGTTCGGAGTTCAATTATATATATTTTTATTTTAAACCGTGTGTGTTTTTTCTCACAGGACTAATATTTATTCAGCTTTTATTTATTTAGTATTATGTTGAAAGTATAGCATTCGCTGTTGAAATGTATTTTCATATATAAGACCCTTACTTACACAGAGCTTTCACAACTTGAATGTTATTATTAGACTCTGACCTCTGCGGCGCGCGTTCTTGAAAGACATTTCGAACATTAAATTTAATATTTTTAATGATAACTTTTAAAAAATTCTCTTTTTTCCTCGTCTACGAAACGAAAACGTGATTTGGTTTCCTGCTTTAGTTTGTTGGAATGTTTTAATTATCTTCGGGTAACGAAACGAAACTGATAAGGGATGCGTAACATTAGGACAATGCTATACAGGGTGTTCCATATTTAAGCGTCCTCTGAGAAGATTTATGGTTTTTTATTCATTGGTTGAGGTGTAAAATTACAACATATTTGAAGCAAGTAATTGGTGGAAGAAGCAAACGAACAGTTTTCTCATTTTGTAGGTGTAGGACTAAACTCGAATTTTTATTAATGTATTTTTTAAGGTGGCCCGGTAATCTAATGCTTTTCTCATCGATGCCAAAAGTACATTCTACATTTTAGATATTTTAATTATTTTAAAAAGTTAGTTTAAAAGATGTTTGCCCATTAAAATTATTTTGTTTGGTAGTTTAGGTTAGTTCACATTCAAATTTCGCCCAAGTTTATTGCTTCTATGTAAAAGTAAAACTTATTCAAGTTTTGCCAGTTTAGGTTTGGCTTGTCAAAAATCCTGCACGTTTGGAATTATATTCTCAGTTTTTAATAATAAATCAATGTCACATTTTGGCTTATTTTTGTATACTTGATAATTGTTTTTTCAATTTTTCAGCTGAAGCTATAGAACCTGCTTAGGAAATTTGCTAAAACTTTTAATTAATTATTTCTATAACAGTAAGATATTCTAAAGGACAATAATCAGTTAATTAAGCCTATAAAAGGTCCTTAAATTACGTTTAGAAACCATGTTGGTTTTGAAGGATTAGGCTGAATTTAGTGTTTCTACGAACAAATATTTTATAACAACTGATCACGTGATTACAAACTTCGTTGTTTAGATTTTCTTTACTATCAAAAGGATTGTTTTCACTTTTGGATATTTGAATTATTTCCAAAAAGTTAATTCAAAGATTCCCAGTTCTTGTCTAGGTAGGTGTTTGCCCTTTCTACTAATGAAAACAGTGTAGGTCAACTTAGTTTATTTGCAAAATGTTTCCAGTTGTGTTGCCCTTAAAGAATACATGTTTCTTTACTTTAGGTTTTGGGCACTCCAAAATCGTCCATGTTTGGACTTATGTATCTTGTCAGTTTTTAATATTAAACCAATGTCGTATTTGGGCTCAATAAAATTACTTTTGCATATTTGTTAATAGTAAGTTTTTGGAGCAAAGCTCTAAAACCTGCCTAGGAAATTTGTTAACGCTTTTTGAATTAATAATTTGTAAAACACTAAAATATTCTAAAACAAAATAGTCAGTTAATTAAGCGCACTGAAAAGCTCTTGAATTATTTCCAGAAACCCATATTGGTCTTGAAGAATTGGCTTAAAACAATTTATTTTGTTTTCTTTTATAGAATTTCCATGTTTCTACGAACAAAATTTTGATAACATAACATCCGTTTTCAGTGTTTGAGGTTTTTATCACAAGCAAAAAATTATTTTCGTATTTGAATATTAATTGCCTATTTCCAAATAAATTCTCAGTTTTTGTCTTGGTGGATGTTTTCCTTAACTAAAAATGTGTGGCTCAGGTTAGTTTATTTACTAAATTTTCATAGATTTTTGTCTTTCAAGAATACAAGTTTTGGGTCCTCAAAAATTTTCTTCTGTCTTTAGTGTTAAATCAATTTCGTCACATTTTGGCTTAGTTAAATCAAATTGACTAATTGCTGCTTTTTGTAATTTTCAGGAGAAAGGAAATAAAACATCTTACGATGTTTGTTATAAATTTTTAAAATTCAATAAAATACCACATTTTTGGTTTCTTAAAATTTCAGCATTTGTAAGTTTCGTACTAATCTTGATATTAAATTGTTGTCATCATATTTTAGCTTAATTAAATGCTGCAAAGTTCATTAATTGCATGTTTTCTTAAGTTTTTTCAGAAGTCAAAACCTGCTTAGGTAATTTGCTGTGACTTCAAAATTTAAATATTCATAAAACACTAAGATATTTGGTTGCTCAAAATTTTAACAGGGTTTGATGTTTTTTGTCTTTAATATTAAATCACTGTCATCATATTTTGGCTTAAAAAATTTGTAGACATTTTTTTAATTGCATATTTTCTGCATAATTTTTTTCAGCAGAAGTCAAACCTGCCAAGGTGATTTGTTATAATTTTTCAAAATTTAACTTTTTATAAAATACGAAGTTATTTGATTTTTCAAAATTTCAGCAGGTTTGATTGTCTTTGATATTAATCATTGTCAGCATATTTTGGCTTAAAAAATTCTGTAAACATTTTTAATACTTTCAATATTTTTCAGCAGAAAAGATAAAACCAGCTTAGGAAATTTGTTATAATTTTTTTAAATTTGAATATTTTTAAAATACTAAAGATTTGGCTTTTTAAAATCTCAACATTTGTAAGTTTCTTGCCAATCTTTAACATTAAATCGTTTACATTTATTTTGGCTTAATAAAATTCAGCGGAAGCCAAACCTGTTTGGGAAATTTGCTAAAATACTCAAATTTTAATTATTTATGACGTACTAATTCTAAGATATTATAAAGGGAAATAATGGGTGGTTAATTAACTGGACAGAAACCTAAGCAAAGCCCTTGCTTAGAAAGCATATCAGTTTTAAAGGATCAACAGAACAATGACTCAAAAGTTTTGCTTATTTGAGGCTACTGTGATCTTCAGCAATATTTGTCTTTATGTACTTAATGCTTAGACCTAGGTTTAAATGGATTAAAGAAAAAAATATTCTTAATTTCTACTTATAAGTAGAAGAAGCCTAAATGCTTAATTTCCATTTAAAGAAAGCTTTCGAATCATGAAGGCTCCTCAAAAATCTGTAACTTGCTGGAAACTAAATTATAGATTAACCTTAAAGCTATTTTGATTTTTTACGCCTTGTAGGTATGTTTAGCTTTTTATTTGTATGATATTCGCATAGAAAACAAATGAGTGCTTGTGATTTATGTTTAAAGACGTTCCTATGTTTTACAGAATTGAAGTTTTCAGTTTGGTATGTTTAGTGTTTTAAATCCGTATCATTCGTAGAGTTCTGCATAATTTAACCTGTATATTTATTAATTTGATCCAATTTTCTTGGTGTAACTAAACGTATGAGGACATGTGGTTAAAGAATATTCAAAATTATAATTAAAAGATTAATTTAGCCATGAATCTTCATTTAGGTGCAGTTTTTAACTTTGATTATAATTTGATAAAATTGTATTTAATCTAAGACACCCTGTATACCTATGTCTTAAAAGTTTTTTCTAGCATCGAAAACTAACATTTAATTTATTGTTGTTAGAATGACTTAGCAGAAGTTGGAACTCCTCGCATACAAAAGTTATCATAATCGGATTTTAAATTGAGCTTGTTCTATTTAGTTTTTATTTGTCCTCATTTTAAAATACAATAATAAAAGTTCTGCCCTCGCCTTATTAAACATATTTAATAAATATAATTTTTGGATCTATAAACTACCGATGATTTATTTAGATCTGACAATTACTTTTAAATGCATCTGCGTCACTTATAAATGAATTTATGGTAACAATCTTCCATGAGTTATCGTTCTGCAAGCATCTGTTGTAATATCCTCTCTCACAAAGAACGTTTCCTATACAAATATATGTATATGTTTATATTACACAAAAATAAATAAGAGAAACGACTGCGCCTGGAACCAGTTCTTAAAGAAAATGGTCTCCCACCCTGGTGTTGTACACTTCTGTCTGTTCTTTTTTCTTTGCGTCGTGATTGAATTTATTTTAAATATGCGCGGGGTTCCTTACTGACTGGCTGCATAGCAGCAAAGAAGTAAATAATAAATTATTTTATACGAGTTTCGATTATTTTTTATTATTATTATTTTTTAAAACGTTTCGCAAAAATATTGTTATTGCGTCGGACATCTGCAAGCATTATGGAATTAGATTTCACAAACAAGTTGTTAAATATTTTATAGCACATAAAATTATGATGGGATTGGTTTTAGTAATGAATATTAATCAACAAAAGCTGGAATTTTTTTTTAATAACTTTACTTAACACTTCCTGATATTTTAATCAATTAAAAATTTATGGTACAGGTAAAACTTGTTAAACTTTTTATATTCGACTATGTAGAAATAAGGAATACATAAAAATGTTGTTATTGGAAAAATGTTGAAATTTTGCTAATAAAATTTTAAATCAATTTGGGCAAAACTAAAGTTTCTCTTCCTGAATAAGTAGATTATCTAGATTTCGAATTCATTGATTAAAAAACCAGCAGAGTACTCCAGTAATCATTCCAGCGAACCAAATTGGATTTTAAATATTTTAAATAAGTCTGTACGCATTCCATGGCCTTTTAATAATTTTCTATGCTTGTAAATTGTGTGTAAAAATAAAAAATAATGTAAAACCTCCAAAGGTGGATGAAGTCCTATTTGCCACAAAATCTTATTCAGTCACAAAAGGGCTGTCAACTCAAAAACCGTAAAAGTCTCAATATTGATTTTTAGAATTTTGGAATTTTAAATTAGCAGTACAAACCCAATAATCCGAACACTCGGTAATCCGAATAATATCGTGCTAATCTGAACATCTTAATTGTTTTCTTTGTGCTATATTCTGCGAAGTTTTACACTTAACTGCGTTTATAAAAAATTGATATGAAATCGCTGGAAGATGATCCTATAACACTTTGCTATGTATTTTAAAACAAGTACAAGAGAATCTTTGAGGCCGACCACTGAAGCTGTATTTAATCCAAGAATCTGTGCAGGGTTTTGAAATAGTGCTCACAACGTGCAATTCCATCCCACAAAATGTAATTCTTGCTCAAATTCTTGTTGTAATTTCACATGTTTGTGGGCTGTTTAATATTAATAATAAATCAATTTTGTCATTTCATCAGATTATTATTGTTATTGATTTGCTGCTTACATACAAAAAATTAGCACATAATTTTTACTTAATAAACAAATTCGTAACAAGTTTTTCTTGCTTTCAACGTCTTCTCGATAATCCGAATATGGCGAGTTTCCCATTAGTTATTGAGTTTATGCTGTATGTAGGTACTTCAAACAGTAAAAACCTTCGTTATTTTAAACTTAAGTTTTTATCAGAAAACTGCTGAAAATTTCCTAAAATTATTTTTGTAGAACTTTGTAAAATTAAAAAAAATCGTTTTGTTATTTGCTTAAATCGCGAAAGTTTAAAACAATTTTGTCAATCTGTAAGGCGACTAAGGATTTTGTATTCTTCCACAGCTGAACATAATATGTATTTTGTATCTTTTTAAATTATGCTTAATTAGAGGACCGAATTTTGGACCTTTGATTTAGTATTTAATTGTTTTTTTTTTTTTTAATTTTGTTATGGTTTGTGTTTGTAGAAATGTAAAGGTTTTCTTCTTAATATAAGAATTAAATCTGCGAAACTTGACCTCTGGTGTGAATTAACAGAAAGTTGAATCACATAATAATGTATTAAAAAACCAAAAACGTATTTCGGCAAGCTTGGTCGTTGGAGTTAACCAAATTGCAGTAACTTAAAAGTCGCACACTTGATGATTTAACGAACTCTTTAAAAAAACCCTCGACTGTTTAGAAAATGGAGTTGTTAAAATACGTAATGTGATTTGGGAACATTAAAATGGGACACATTACCAAGTGGTAGTGTACGACTTGTAATCTCTTCCTATGAAAATTTGAACCAAATTTGACATTGCAACTGGGTAAACCAAATGCCTTCAGAGACTAATTTGTACAAAATGTACTCAGCGTTCCACTAATTATACCTAAATTTAAACGTATAATTTGACTCTTGCGATCAATTGCAAACAAAAAATCATAAAATCAATATTTAAAGTCATGCTTTAGGTTAGAAGGTTATTATAAGGCCCTATAACACCTAAGCTGCAAACCAGAAAAAAATTAAGAAAATCAAAATTTTAATAGTTTTCAAGTACCTAACATTTCAACACTTAACAGTTGTCTAAATATCTATTTGGTTTTTAAAACCTAAAGAGAAGAATTTTCACCAAGCTCTCCAACGATCCGTTGTTTTATTCAAATACATACATACCTTGGTAATAAATTATTATTCTTATTATCATACAGCGAATTAAATCTAATTTAAAGCTTGTGGTTTAATGCAATTCAAAAAATCATTAAAAACGTACAATTTAAAGCCATACTTGTCGAAATTCGTATTTAATTTTTGAATGTTGTTTTTCAAGATTTCCTTTTCAGTTTCAAACATTCTGAAGGCCCAAAATTTTATTTATTTTGTCTAATAAAATATTTAAAAGAATTGCTGTATAATTAATCTGTTTTCTTTTTTTTCAGGTAAGTACCTTTTAAAGTCATCTTCTATATTTAATGCGATTTGAATGAGGTACCACAGCGTCGGTGAGTTTTTTATAGAATTATTTCATTTTTTTTTTAATGAGAGAAACTTCATCTGTGCTGCAGTTCACAACTTTAACGAGCAATTTGGAGGTGTCGAGCAATTTGGAGGTGTCGTGCAATTTCGGCTCATGACATCATTCGCGCTGTTTCAGGTGTTCTTTCCGCTATGTGATTAACATTTACCTACTCTTACTCATACTAACAACTATTTCAAGATAATCCTGTTTCTTAAAGAAATTCTTCCAAAATAATTCGACCTTCAAATGTCATACCAGGAAAAAACAAATTTATCTGGGAAAACTTCAATTTTCAACATATGCCTACGGTTGAATTAATGGTGCTTTTAAATATAAAATGTTTTTGGTGCCACTTTTATAGTGAGAATACAATTCTTAAGAAAATCAGCCAATCACAACGCTTGAAAATGTTGTACCAATAAGTGAAAATAATTTATTGTCGCGATTATATAATTCATAATATAATTAACCAATCAGCATCAAGCATTTTGCTTGGTGACTACGTATTGATAAGTGAATATACCCTTGACGACGTGATATAATCACTTTGGTGTTTCGGCTGGTCCCAAACAATAGAAAACTCGAATCTAGTATGAGTATTTTTTCAATTTTTTCGTAGCAACCATATTTACATTGTTTATCAACAAACGTCACTTGCACATAAAATTCAGTTTTGTTATTTATTCATTATATAATCTAATTGTATACCACTCGAGCAGTCGCAAATAATCAAATACTTTGCCTCCTTGCTCGACGTATTGTCAAGAAACACCACGAGTCGCATACGTCTCGTAACTCGTCAAAGTATTTTCGATTATTTTCTATGCTCTCGTGATATAAATAGTGATAATATTTTGTTATTTCCAATAGCGACGTTAGTAACGTAGTAACCACGTAAATATGACGTACAAACAAAAAATTATTTGACAGTTGAGAAAAAACTGTAGCACCGATTAGTGAAAAATGTAATCATTGTATTCTCTTCCTAAATATAACTCGTGATTCGCTTAAAAATCGATAATATTTATAAAATGCCACTCATGTTAATCCCAATCTTTGGAAAATGCAACTCCTGCTTCGCAGTCGTTGCATTTTCGTATTTCCAAATGGTATTTCCTAAAACATTCAGTTTCCAATTAATGAACAATTCTTGTTCGACCAAATTTTTATTTTGGATTTTATTATTATTCTTTATTTATTTTGATGAACTGCAAACCAGCAGTTTCATCAACTGTAAAACATAAAACTAATTATATTAAGCTTGCGTAAATAAAACTGTTACTATTCGAAAAATATGTAATAGTAGTGTACTTACTTAATGATGAATTAATTGCAATCATGTTATAATTTAAGTAATTCAAAATGTATGCCCTTTGGGCTTTGATTCGATATCAAAAAAAAATTAAGTAACTCTACCGGCCCCCAAGAATGAAAATATCTCCTAATCTAAATTTAATAAAAGTACCTACTAAAATAATTTTAGGTATTTTGTAGTGTTCTACTGTGGCTTTTTTATCCGGCACGAAATTGAGATATTATATTTAATCAGAACGCCGTAAGTGAATTAAATAATTTTTCTTTGTTCTTGCCTTTCGAGGATACGTTCCTTTGGGGCAACTACGTTTGGTAATGTTAAATTCAAAAGCATTTTATTAACGTGGTACTGCGCGAAGAGAGCGCATTAAGTGTTTATTATTATTATATTGGAGCCATGTATGAATGGTCGGAGAATAAAAGTAATATATATTTAATGATAATGGCCATGAACCCGTCTTGTCGGGAATATTAAAATAATAAAAATAATTAACCGACCCAGCGTCTGCGGTTGCTGGCAGTGGCGTATCATCTTCTCGTTTTCCGAATCGGACTCCCTCTTAATTAAAACCGTACTTAATTTCTTAATAAAGCTAGCTCGGCTTGTTTCTGGAAGAATGTCTGCGTTAACGTTGAAAAATTTTAACATTTCGATCGCCTTTAACTTGGATATGTTATACGATTATTATTTATGCCTTATTATACAAATTTTATGAACCGCGACCTTTGCTCGTGATCGTAAAGAAATATTGTTAGTTTTATTTTTACGAGTACATCTATTTTGTCTACGCATGGCAGCCGTTACTGCTCGAGCTATAAAATAAAAATATTCGACGTTGATTATGTGTTTTAAATATAACTTATTTGCTGTGTTTTGAAATGCCAAGCGGACGTAACCTGAATAAAATTTTATTGTTTAGCAGTTTATTCTTTTTCGCCTTCGGAGTTTAACTCGCCATGAAATTTATGCCCTTTCATTATTATTACATATTTGTAAAGTTAATTTATCTTGGTCTTCCTGTTCAATTACAGAAACAATGTCCGATTTTACGTTATTTTCAATTGTGCAATTTTAGAATAATCAGTGAACACAAATAAACGGTAACAGATGCATTTTTAATGGAAATCATAAACCTAGGTATCACTAGTAATTAATAGTAAATCAAATGCTATCTATCATTGTGCACTACCAGCCTCCGGTAGCAATATTTGTTATATTCCTAACCAACCTTGCAATTTACAGCGTACAATTTTAGTTTAGATTTCGATCTTTTAGAAAAATAAACTGTGATTATTACCTTAGGTTAAGATCACCTTGGGATAAGGTTTAATTCTGTTGTAATTAAATTATTCGAATTTATAATGACGTAATCAAAAAGCATCCGTCTCTGTTAATTTCTAGTTAGATTTCCTTTCCCAATTTTTTTATAATGTTTTATATAATAATTAGGCGATAACGTTTGCAGATACATGGTTAACTAAAATAGCTATCAAAATATCGTTCGAATTTAAGGTTAGTTAAATTAAATTGCTTTAGTTTTTTAATTTGGGCCTAACATACTTAGGTATATCGTAGATTTGGCATAGGTACATAAATTCAAATGTAGATTCTTTAACATTAAGTTTATATGTATAAGTAAGATTAACTGAGGGAATTTTTTTAGTGTATTTTAAAGAATTATAAATATTGTGGATATAATAAAAAAATATTACCCCCTCAGGGATTTGAACCGCAGACCTTCGCCTTCAAACCTCTGCAATTGTGATAATTTTCTGTAAACATGATTTGCACAATTTATTAAAATACATTAAATGCAGTCCCCAAAGCCTTGAAAATTTAATCCGAAGTAAGATTTTTCTGTTAGGTTGCATTTAATGCCTAAAATTCGAATTTCTAAATATTTTAACCGAAAATTCGATGTTATGTTAAGTGTTGTATCGATGTTTGTTGAGAAAAAATTATTTCAATCAATATAACATAGGTAACAAATAATGTTTCCTTAATTTTATATTCCAACTAGTTGAACAATAAAAGTAAAACCTATTGACCTACGTATTATAAGACTTTGTATTTAATAAGGCAATCAAAGAGATTATGTTAAACGGAATAAACAACCTACCTGCAATAAAACTGGTAGTAGGATGTCTCATAAAAACATACGATTAAAATTTTAAAATAATAGAAGTAGGTGAAAAGGTGTTAAATTGATTTTTTAAAACATATCCGCCGTTATAATGGAATTGTGATTACAATAAGTTGTTTTTAAATGATGTTAGTAATGTTTTTCAAGAAATCATTAAGTTTTTATGTATTAATTTGTGACTTTCGTTTTATTGTTAATGGCAATTACGTTTTAATGTAAAAATCTTTCCACGTTAATGTGCAATTTTTACATCATCTTTGTGTATAGGTACGTGATTTCTACTGAAATTAATCGGCTTTGTAACAATTCGATTAGTTTACTTACTGTTATTTATTTACCGAGAAATATTGTAAAGTGCAGTTGAATAGAAAATTGTGACATTGAGAATTTTACTTGTAAATTGTGATTCCTCGAAACATATTTTTGGCGGTTTTAGACTTCGTATTTTGACCCTGTTTATTATATTTTTCCGAAAATTCACATCTTCTAAGTATTTTTAGATTGAAAATCTCCAAATGTTTTTCTTGAAACTTGCAGTTTCTAGCTATTAAAAACTCAATTTAACAACTAATGAAAAGCTCCGCTTTCTAGTTCGACCAAATTTAGATTTTTCTTCTAATTATAAAACAAAAAATTCAAACTTAAAATGAGATTTTCAAACATGCACCTTTAAATAAAATTTGCAGAAAAAGATAATTCATACCCAAAATATTCAGCATCAAAAAGTCAAGTGCCTTTTTAAAGCCGTGAAATATTCACTTGATGTAATGAAAATCTAATAGTTTGAAAGTGAAAACTCGGTTTTGGAATTTTATATGTTGCTGTAAATCGCACACTAAAATTTTCAGATTGTTAGTTGGCATTAACTCACTCCATTCACTTCTGTGGATTTAGAGTCTTCTGTTTGTTTTATTAATGTGCCTTTTTTATTGAGAATTTAAATCTTTTGTTAGACTTTGAATTATTTAGTTCTTCTATTTAATTTATTTATTGGGCACAACTTTTGAGCTTTAAAGAATCAAAAGAAGGCATCTAAATTTAGAAAATGAGGAAGTGGATATTTAATAATAAAACTGTAAAATAGAAATGATTTAAACCAAGTGCTGATTTATAATACAAGGCGCAAACATAAACCTTTTGAAATACGATTTTATAAATTTCAAAAGGAACAGAACAGCTGTTTCCCATTATTTTTATAAACAAATAAAAAATTGCAGGTATTTACATTGACAATAAAAGAGCTCAACTATAAATCATACTTCTACCAAATTTCTCAGATTTTGTTTAATTCTTCTGCATAAATTCCGAACTTACTTTACCAAAATTTAAACAACGAGTGTAAAATTAATTTCTAAATCCTTCAGGGCTAAATCTTGCTATCAAAAAATTCTCAAGCTGGATTTTAATTTAATTTTGGAAATCCTCAAATCACAAAACGCGGTTTAATTTTGCTCCACATTGGCTTACTCGCCCTCGTTGAAGTTAACAGGTTGTAAAACTTTACGCCTTTTATAAAAACATTGTTATTGCGGAGGACAGTATTTTCTACCCTTTACGTTCATTTAAGTATCAGGGATGTGAGGTTTTAAAACAGACAAGTATTTAAGGTCGTTGAGTGGATCTAATTCGCGGTCTTTTTTATTATAATAAAAACCTTTTGCCGTTTTCGAGGGACTGTTTCTAGTGTGCTTTTTTGATTCTGTACTTGAATTATCAGTCGAGGTTTTACGCTTTGGGGGTTACTAAAGTATAATGTGATTAGGATGTGATGAATGTTTGGTAATTTTAGTTTAAGTAAAAGTTTCATTGAACTTCTGAACCATGTAAGGCTTGGTTTTCGGATTTGTTAGACACCGAGATCTTCAATGTGCATTTTAGTAATTACATTTATATTATATTCGCTCTTAATAAAAACTGAAATTCAGAAATGCCCTAGTTTACTATTTCCCAGACGAAAGCCATAAATTATCCCAAAGGTTGACCTAAACGCAAGCAAATATGCAGACTTAAGTATACAAGAGGGGGTGGCGTGTGAGCGCCGATAGCCGGGAGGGGTTGTTTTTAAGTAGAGTATCGCCAGGGACGGCGTCGGTGACAGTGGAATACGTTTAGCAGTGACATGACAATAATTAAAGTGTGATAACAAAGTGGTACCTCTGTCTTAGTGCATGTTACTTGTGTTGCATGTTGTGCATGTCTAATCAAAGGATTAGCTAGCTTACAGGAAAGATCATTTACAAAGAGGTGCCGCCCTGGTTGTAAGCTCTCGTGTTAGTTGCATTTGGTTGTAATTGGCAGTGGCCGCCAAAGACCCAGGGGTGGTCCCAGGCAGGTTTTGCGATTGGGGTACAGAGTCTTCCGGAGAGACTGTTGCACAAAGTGTGTACCCCATCGACTCTTTGGTATTAACTACACCCGATGCTGTGTGACTCCGGGTGTAGGAAGAAGTGGAGGAGCTATGTGATAGAGCTCCGCAAGATGCAAACCAAGGGCTAGCCCGTAAATAAGAAGTAGATGGAAGCCCAGGGAAGTCGTAGTAGGTGCAATCCTGTATCCAGTTAGGGGCGCACCGAAACGAGGGGGCCGTGGACCCCCGGTGAGTACACCTTTAAAGTGGTAAGCTTTGCAGAGCAGTAATTGTAATGTTTGTTTTATGATGGCCGGCGAATGCGCCGCCACTGGAGCTGTAAAGGGTCGCACGACGCACTGCACTGTTTGTGTTCCTCCGCTTTCTGTACAGCCGCTTACGTAAGACGAGAGGTTAGCGGTGAGTTTAAACAACCGACTAACATAACTAACTAATAAACGAACTTATGCCTGACAAATGACCCATTAAATGACAAACAATTCCCCCTTACGTTTTTCATCCCTTACAGATTCTTTTTTCCTTTATTTAATTTTGTAGTTTTAAATTTTTAATTCTGCGAAACTCAGAAAGAACTAAAAAGTCAATTTTTTCTATTCGAAATTCTTTTGTTTTTCAACAAACTTTATGCATAACAATATGTACAGTTTTTGGGGTTTTTGTAACAATAAAATATAACTAAAGAAAATCATTTTCAGTGAGTGACCTTGGAGGTTTTGTTCTCCATAATGATGCTTAAATTTTCAAAACCAAGAGTGCAACTGTTTTAGAAGTGAACTTCGACACTTCCTAGCTTTCAGAATTCGTTTTCTGGTTTTTAGTTTTTTACATTATTCTACAAATCAATTCTATGCTCCATACCAAAGCATTTTCTTAAATTTTCAGCATTCTAAATTTTCCAAAATAAACCCAAACAACCTTTGTGGAATTTTTTTCAGGAGCTTTTGAGATGTTTTCGATTTTGAAAACTATATCTTTCAGAATTTTGCTGGTGGCTCTTTAAAACACTCTGAAACACAGTTTGGTGCTTCATGCTTAGCCATATTCTTACATTTTCAGCCTTCTAAATTTTCCAAAATGGACCGAAAACTTCTTAAAATGTTCATGCGTTTTCGACTGTAACTTTCATATTTTTACAGTTTTATGCTTCATATTCTTAAACTCTCGGCCTTTTTCCAAAACAAACCCAAAATTTCTTGGAATTTTCTTCAGGAGCTTTCGAAGCTTTTTCGTCTGTGAAAACTATAACTTTCAGAATTTTTTGTGGCCTTAAAATACTCTGCGAACCAGTTTTCTGCTCCATACCAAAGCATATTCCTGCATTTCAAAATTTTTCGAAATAAACCCATAACCTCTTGGATTTTTTTCAGGAGCTCTTGAGATATTTTCGATTTTGAAAATACCAGATTTTTTATTGTTTCTGTAAAAAAAAAAATTTTTTGTTCCGATCCAAGGTATATTCCCAAAGTTTCAGCTTTCTACGTTTTTTTTAAATCTACCGAAAAGTCAGTCCATCGAAAATTTCAGAAGATTTTGAAATATTTTCTGCTTCGAAAACTGTAACTTTCAGATTTTTTCAGTTTTTTTCTATATTCAGAGAATCAATTTTATGCTCCATCGCAAATCAGTTTCTTAAATTTTCGGTCTTCTAAATTTTTCAAAATAAACCCTACACTGTGGAATTTTCTTCAAAAGCTTTTGGGATATGTGTGTGCTTTTTTGAGAAGTTTTTGTCTTTGAAAAGTGTAACTTCCAGAATTTCGAGAATAAATAACACCAATAATTCCAGAAGCTCTTAAACTCCAAACATACTAAATATTATCTAACTTTTAAGTAGTCTCAGTATATTCCAAATTACCAAGTTGTACAAACACAGTTAGTTTTAAGATGCATTGAGTACTTAGTAATTTTTTAAATATTTTTCAAGAAGGTGTTTTACTTGATATTTTAAACTACATATTTCTATACTAAGTTAATGAAATAAAATAAAAAAGCAAAACCTTACATGAAATGTTAATTTTCAGTAATTTTCAGGCGATTTGGAACCTACTTGAATACGATTTTATTTCATTTCAACGTTCAGAAAGCTATTAATGTTGGGGTTTTGCTGTCAATGTAGGTAGTTTCAGGAGTTTTCAAAAAATTATCATAAATTCTGCTCTGCATTTTTATGCAGTTTCGATTATTTTCAGGCGGTTTTACGTGTAGTTACGTATTATTCCAGCTTTGCTTTGCTGAGGCGGCGCTTCTTAATTATCAACTTAAAAAAAACTTTAATAATAATGTTTGAGCCTGAATTTATCTAAATGTATAATTCAGTGAAACTTGGGTAAAGGTTTTCAAAAGAAAAAGCACAAAAACAAATGATTGTTTGCATTTCAGTAATGGTAAGAATTCCTAGCTTTGCTGACGAATTCTAAGGATAAAAATACTTTAAATTTTGGAATTACTTGAAGTGTTTGTGGAAATAAAGCATCATTCTTCATTTTCATTTGGGAAACGCATACCTTGGTTTTCGATTTTTCTAATTTTGCAGTTTTTATGGGATAATTCTGTCAAAGTTATATAAATTTTTCGAAAATAAAATCAAAATGATAAATATTTATTTGAATTTCTTCAATTTCATTTGGGAAAGGTAAACCTTGGTTTTTGGGTTGTTCTCTAATTTTGCAATTTGAAAGGAATAATTCTGTGAAACTTTTATGAAAAGAAAATCAAAATAAATATTTATTAAATTTATTTCTTAAAATTCTAACTTTAGTTATGTAAATATTTTGAATTGTTAAAGAAAGTTGTCCTTCTGTAATATTTTCTAATTTTAATACTTTATTTTTATAAAAACTAAAAGAAATCGTAGAAGTTTGTACCTCATTATGATTCATTTAAATTTGCAGCTTACCAAATTTTGCAGAAAAGGTGTAAAATTGTTTCAAGCACGAAATTCAGCACTGTGTAACTTTTAGGATTTTTAAGGGAAAAGCGTAACTGTTGTGACTGATTAAAACATTTTACCAAAATAAATTCCTAAAGTTTTCCAGGATTGATGCCCTTTCGATTTAAAACTATTATTAATTTTTGTTACACTTTAAAACATTAGGAGCTTATAGAAATTCTAAACTTAGTTCCATAGTTGTAAACACGAGTTTAATATATTTGCAATTTTGCAAATTTTCAGGAGGTTTCAAACGAATTTTTACTGAATCATACAAATTTTCAGTTTCAGTTTTCGCAGAATAGTTTTCGATACTTATAAAAGTTTTTGTGATGTTTAAGTGATTTTCAAGAAGTTTAAAACACCTTCGACGAATTCTTAGCCAGATTTAAGTAAATTATTTCACTGATTTATGGTAAATTTCAAACATTTAATAATATTCCTGTATTGCTAATTTTACGCAAAACACAATTTCAAGGCAATATTAACGCCTTTATTCACGTACTGAATGTCAAACATTTATAAAGCTCTAAGAGTTTGTTTTTGCTCTCAGTGTAGTTTCACCAGAAAATAGCGAAGATGCATTTTTCTGCAGTTTAGAATATTTTCAGGATGTTTTATGTGTGTTACGCTTTGAAATAGTCCAGCAAGTTATTCTACTTATGCTAAGGTGATGCTTCTTAGACATTCGTAGAAATCCTGAAGCTTTTTACGAAAATTTCTTTTTGAATTCTTACCAAAGGACATTATATTTTTTTAGTCGAATTTTTCCCAAATTTCCTAAAATTAGACAAACCAATCGAACAACTGGAGATATCCTAAATTTAATCTGAATTCACCTAAATTTTATCAATTTTAGCTTGATGTGTTTTGGAAAGCCACAGATAGAAATCCTGAAGATTAAATCTGTTTGCCAGTATTTTTCCAAAATTATACAAACAAATCAGACTCAGTTTTTGAGTTTACTAAGTTGTCTCAATCTATAGGGCTATTATGTGATCTACAAAATTAAAAAAAGTCTGAGAATCACAGTCGCTTTCGAAATTGTTTGTAAATCGGAAAGTTTCGTAAATAAGTCAAGTTATGAGGTGCATTTAGGTGATCCTTTTGGAAAAGGTTGGAATCGTGGGGTATCGAGCAAAAGGTGATTAAAGTTAATAACGCGGGAACAATAAATTGTAATCGTATCCGAAGCAAACACATTAGTAAGTAAAGTGATTAGTATACGGTAATTTAAGTAATTTATATAAATAATCCGCCGTACGTACCAATACATAAGTAGAGTTTTTTTAGTTGTTTTGTAATACGTATAACAACTATTACTATAATTTCCTGTTATTTAGTGAAATAAAACTAATAATAGACGTAAAGCTTATTACTTTAACTGTATTTGTTATATTGTTATTGTTATTACGTGTGTGTACATAATAACGTATTTTGTTTGTCAATTATTCCCATAATGGCATTGTGAAATTTATATGAGCGGTTATTATAATAAAATATTAGGTGGAAAGTCCAAACTCAGGGTCTCATTACGCGTTCCTGAACATTATAAAAGAACTCTCGCGGAACATTTTAATAAAATCCAATTGTAAAATGGCGATTAATTTGCGGCTATACACAGATAAACAAAAACAATCAGGAATTAGTTCGGTGAAACTAGCATATGCTATTCGCTAAATGTGTATATTTATGGTTAAACGCCATGCGAGCGCAGGCAATAAAACCAAATGATTTCGCAACTCGGTGATCACTGCTCTGATAGCTGATGGTTTTATCACTAGCACTGATTGTGCTGATATTTTCCGATCATAAACCTGCGCGCAACATCCAAAAATATTCAAACTGTTTCGTTAATAAGTTTTATCTCGATCGAGCATAGCTTTTCATTGCATACTCGTGGCGAATAGACGCGACACTAAAATGAGGGTAAATGATCGTTCCTACTCGATTTAGAACCTCGTGCAAATTTTATTGGCGATACTTTATTTTTTTAAGAAAAGAACCTCCGTTCCGTTCTGTTTTCGTCCTCTTTTTCTCAACTTTGCCGAGGTGAGTTGTGTTTACGTAAACAAACCAGACCTGCTATTCAATTTGAAGAATCTTTCAGTATTCGAAGTAGGACGTTTTTACCGTATTCAAGGCCTCGGATATTTTTAAACATTACCCCACTTCAACGAAAACGCAGAATTAACTTGACCAAGTAATAAAAAGTCCGGTAATCATCTGAGCAACAATAAACTTCTTCCCATTTCAAGATCGAAAGTAGCTTACACCATTTAAATTTCATATATTGTTTAATAATATCTCCTCGTAGACGATATTAACCCATGGCCGAGCCTCGATGCTTCATCTCCAGTTATTAAACACTAATCTGCTGTAAGTAGAATCCATGAAGGCGTATGAGTTTGTTGACTTGCTGCTTGTGCGGATATTTTGGCTTTTCTTTCTCGTCCGCTTCCAGATATTACAGTTTCGGAAGTACATTAGTAAATTATGAGGTTTCTATTTGAAGTGCTTTAATGGAAAAAAGATTTTTCGTTTACGATTTCATTCAGAACTGCTGATAATTTTATTACATAATATGAATAATTTCTAAATACCACCAAATTGTGTAGAAATTCTAGATAATGAATCTTGGGCCTATTTAAATATTTAAAATTGTTCGTTGGAAACTGTACTTTTAACAGTCTTTTGATTTAAACAACATTTTCGTAATGTGGTGGAGGCACCATGACATGGAAGACATGACAGAAGTTCTTTGAGGTTAACAATATTAGAAACTACAGGGAGTTGTTGTATTTCATACTTTAGTATTTTTCCAACTATCTCGTCGTTGTCTTATTTTTCGCGCACTTGACGTACTACCATCACTCACCCGATGCACGCCGGATCCCCACCTGAACATCAGTCGTCTGCTATAACTCCCACAGTATATTTATGTAAAAAGTTCTGCATCTAATAAAAATTTTCGCAAAAATTCAAAAGGCCTTTTTATAGAAAATTGACTGAATTCCACTGTTGTTGCAATTTCACATCTCGACTATGAATTTTAAAAACACTGTGTTGGTGGAAAAGTTCTGAAAGTACTTCCCTAAAAAAGATCTGTTTTTGCATTTGGTGGAGGCGCCCGGCTGAAACTTCAAGCCTGTTACCTTAGACTTTTGTATTATTTATATTAAGCAAATTTCAAGAACGAATCAAAAATGCGTTTCTTTTTATCTATGGTCCTTCATACAATGATATATCGTATCTTAATTTAACATTAGCCTAAAATATAGACCTTAATATCCCAGCAAAATTCTGATTCAATAATTTAGTACTTGGAGATTCTAATCTCACTACAAAATTAACGAGGTAATATATTACTGAACTTACGAAGTATGTCGATAATCAGAAGTGGATTTATGGCTGGCTAGTATGGATTGGTTACCTAAAGGTTTAATTTAGGTCATATTAATAATTTTTATGGATTTATAAGTGTGGTATAAACTTGCTTGCAATGTTGGAAGAGAGAGGTTCAAAAAAATTTGTGTGGTTTTGCAGGTGTTTCTCTATACTTCCTAATTTCTAAATCAATTTTATATTCGGGTTTATTTAAAGCAAAAAAAAGAGTATCAACGAAATAATCGCAACAAATCGTTTTGAATTTAAAAATGGACAAATTTGGGAAAAACAAGGAGTAGCCCGAAGTTCAAAAAATCTTGAACTCTGTTGTGTTGCTCTATCAGTTTGAGGTTCTGACTTATGGAAACAAATTTGGAAACATCAACAAAACGACGAAAAAAATGAAAAACTGTTTGAATTCAAAAATAATCAAAATTGGGACAAAGGTGTAGCTACCTGAAGGGATATTCAAAAATATTGTGGTTTTGAAGATGCTTTTCTGAACTCTAGTGTTGCTCTTTCAGTTGGGGATTCTGTCTCTTAGAAAAAGGTGGCTATCCAAATAGAATAATAGCAAAAAAAAAATAAAACCCATTTAGATTCAAAGTAATTACAATATTGGAAAAATGAGTTGTTGCTCGAAGAAATGCCAAAAAAAATCCTTTGGTTTCAAGATGTTTTGCTGAACTCTGTAGTGTTGCTGTATCAGTTTGAGAATCTGACTTATTGAAATAAAAATAGTAATATCAACAGAATAATGCTAAAAAAATTAAAACCCTTTTTGAATTCAAAAATAGTCAAACTTGGGAAAAACCAATAGTTGCTCGAAGGCATATGGTTTTGAAAATGTTGATCTGAACTTTGTAGCGTCGAGTCAGTCGGTGTCAATAGCAGTACCAACTAAATAATAGCATGAAATCACCCATCGTTTTGTAGGTAATAAAAAATAACCACCTTTGCAGTGTCTCATTAAGAAAAAAAGGACAGTTTTTGTAGTGTTCACCCTTTGCTCATTACGATTTAAGTATCAGTCAAACTGCTCCAGAAAAAAGGGTAAATTGGCAGACTTCCCTGAACTACACTGCATTATCTCAGAACACATCACGAACTGGCTTAAACTACCCCCACGAATACTTCCGAACTGCCCCATTTAATAAAAAAGGATAGTCATACCTTCGTTTATTACCAAACATCGGGCTTTTTGGAAAGCTGGTAAATTATTATGGTTTTTCATAAACTACAGTGAACTATCTCAGAATGCCCTATATTGTCTTAAACCACCTCGAAGAATATACCTGAATAATGCCTCCTTCTCCTCCTCCTCCTCCATAGCCTTCCGTCCAAGGACCGGTTTGACGTAGCAATCCATTCCTCCCTGTTAGAAGCTTTTCTCTTCATTTGTTCCTAGTTTTTGCATCTTAGAACGTCTCAAACTGCCAATTACTTTCAGGAATACATCTGGGTTGTCCCTTTAGATAAAAAATGGCAGTCCTAACTTAATTTATTACCAGATATCAACCAAAATGTTTCAGGAAGGACTGCGATTGACTTTCCTTTTCGACACTAAGCTATTCTAGAACGTTCCGAACTATCTTAGACTATTCCCAAGAATACCACCGAAATGCCCGAAATGAACAGCCTCCAGGTTAACCATTTACTTATTACCAAAAAGTTGTCAAAAAAAATTATAAATTGCTACGAATTTCTCTAAACTACAGTAATCTGTCTTAGAGCGTGCTCCAAACTGTCTTAAATGGTTTCTGATATTTTTGGAGGAATTTTGTTCTGAATTTTTTACCATTTTGATTGTTTTTGAAGTTCGAAAATTTGAACGTAGGTTATGAGAGACAGGAAATTGTCTTCAAGAAGTACGACACTTATTTGACTTGCCTGAGTTTTTCCTATTGTTAATTGTTTTTTAAATAAAAAACACCCCTGAAATTTTGGTCGATTAACTTTTTATTGGATTTTTATTGTCCAGTCACCATCTCTTTTTATTCTTCTTCTTCTTCAGACTTTCCTCCATCTTTCGATGTAGTCCTCCCCTCTAATTGTCCATCTTTGTCTGTCTCTGGGTATTCGCCTGCAGTGTGTCCCAGCTATCTGCGGAATATCATTAGCCGATCTAGTTGGAGGTCGGCATACACTTCGCCTGTTTGTGCTAGGCCTCCATTCTAATAGTCCACCTTAATTAAATACAATGTGTACGACACTAACAGAATTGACAATAATATACTGTTTCGATAAATAATGCTGAAAATCGACATGTTTGTTTAAAGAAGACCATATTCAATCTGTACTTTTTCACATCAAATATATTACGGAATTCTGTGAATTTTTGGAACCGAAAGACCCTGAAATGACAATTCGGTTTCCTAAATTTAGTGGAAAGCATGTTCTTCAAAAATCTGTTTTTCGTTTAAGATCCAGCCATGAGAATCGAATGTTTTCCCTTTTTGCCTTTTCAGTAGTTCTGTCAGTTTAATATGAGTAACTGACTGAAGTTTAATCTTCGTCTCACACTTTCAAAAATCGTCCAATAACTTCCAAAATATTTCTGAATTTTTATTAAACTTGAGGCATTTGTTTTTTAATATAAGAAAGCATTGAGCCTGAAAACTGAAGCAGATAATGTTTTTATTAAATTATGACAATTTCAAAAGTAAGCGCAAAGCATCAGTTGTGCCCAGTTGTGGTGTTTCGATAGGACAGATGCTTTGATTAAGTACCACAGTAGATGCCCATCTTATCGTAATTTTCAAAGTGATCTAACCGACGTTCTGAAAGGGCACAAGGATAAGGGTTGAGGAAAGAAGAATATATAATTAACTATGTGGGTTGGGTATTTCAAAATCTTCAGGTTCATATTATGGAATGGACACTGTGTATAACTGAAGATTTAAATTAATTGAACTGAAATATTTTCCTTTTCTGAAAATTTTGAAAATTCTTACAGGAGGTAGGTTCCCAACAATTCTTATGTGAAGTCTCTCAGACCAAACTCCAAATAAATGGTCTCGTTTGAAATAAAAGGAGTTGCATTTCTGTTATTGAGAATTTTGGGGTATCGGGTGTCGGTTTAGTAAAATCGAGGGTGATCCACTTGTCGGCATCGATAAAAGTCGTAACGAATATGTGGTCTGTTGTTAGAAGATTTGGTGTGAAAGTTATTATATGACATGTATTATATGCAGTAGGTACTTTACGACAATCAAACTCTGTGCCCAGAGGCTCGAGTGACGTCGGGGTGAAACGACAGTTGTTTGTCACCATCCGTCTGAGAGCGGCGCAAGGGGGTAGGATGTGTTAGGGGGCCCCTTGCGCCCCGCAGACACCCGGGAGGGTTGTTTTTATATTTTGCATACCCGTCTATTGATCCAGTCATATTTTCATACGTGTATTACATATATATTTCATTCTGAATCACTGTGTAATGAAAAATTATTGTGAGGTGACATTTACATTTTTGCTTTTATTTATTATACATTCGCCTTTCTCGGTTGCAACAGCGACATTGCAAACAAATTACCTTTTCTTTTCGTTTAAAAATTTAATACGAATTCCCATACGCCAGTTGGGAATATCATAAATTGTAGTTTTTGTTTTTAAATTAGAGAAAAATGAAAAGGCCGATCTTTCATTCCGGTTTATTTCTGGTTTTTTAAGCGTAAAGTCTCGAGACGTTCACTTTTTAAAAAGAATTCTATAAGCAACGCGAGCAATATGGTGTTGACATCGCCAATTACCAGCGTGTGCATTCTAATTCTAGGTTTGACATACACGAAATTCGTACGGAGGAGGGTGAAAATACGTTGCATCCGGAAAGGCGGCGGGCATAACGTAAACAAAAGGGGTTTCGAACACTCACTCACCCACCACGTATCACGTCGGAATAGCGAAACATTAAAAAAATTAAAAAGCAACCACCCACTGATCGCATGCAGTTTTACAGCCCTCTGCCTAAAATATGTAAACCTAATTATACAAATTAAAACATGTGTACTCGAGAAGTTTACCCCTTTTCCGTAAACTTGACTCGGGGTGAAATATATTTCATGGCCATCATAAACTGGGCTTAATTAAAAAGCGAACTTTAAAAAGAGGATTACGTTTCTTGCGTTTAACGTTAAGTATGGGGAGTTTCGCGGGGGATATTTTAATTATTGTCGCTCGGATCGTTTGCCGAAAAAATGTAATGAAACGTATTAAAATTTCATAAAGAGAAATAACTAAAATGCTCGTCCATTGGAGCACACACAGCGAAAAATGTAACTGTACACATTTTTCCTATACTCATATTTCAAACGGCTATTTTTATTTGTCTGTCAAACTTTTCCCGCATGCCTGAAAAATGTTTAATTATTTTTGCATTTCATATCGAGGAATGGAGGCCAGCACATCTATATCGCCGATATTTCATTTAAAAAATGTGTCCGAACGAGAACCGGCCATCATATATTTATATTCTCGGTAGACTGCCATTGTTTTAACTGCAGACAAAAAATTTCACGTGATTTTCAAATTTAATGAAACAAAACGAAGTGATCAAATATGCAGAACACCATTTGTGATTTCCATCTTCGTCCGAACTACTCGCACAAGCCGCACACACATTTCCGTATTAATATTAATAAGAAATGCGGAACCGAACAGAGAAAATACCTAACAAATATTCGTTTTCCAATAAACGATAACATCTGCAATTTGTTTTAAAGCTCTTACGTCGGGAAAACGTAAATCAAAATCAGGACGGAATAATGCAAGCGGTTTTACTAACTGCAGATTAATGAGCTCAAATTTAAGTACTCTCCCTCTTTTACGGGCTCGAAATTGTATAAACATTGGTCGAAATAAAATTTCGTTACGTCAAGTTCGTTTGAACTTTAAGGCCTGATGCTTACTAAATTATCTCCAATGAAATACTTATTTCGGAAGATTTTGTGCTTTTTGTTACTAACACGGTCGTTTATTCGAGCAACTTCTTTAATATCCCTAAATTTAATCGAAACCTTCCTTAAACCTTAAAAAGAAGAAGCAAATTTGGCATAAGTTCTTTGTCTTTTTTTCTTCAATTTTTAGATCTTTCGAAAATCTCTTCTTCCTTTTGATTATACTTTGCCTGTTGATTCAGATTCTTTCCTCTTCTTCGGCGGTTTCTTTTTCTTCTTCGTATTATTTTTATTCTTCGTCGTTTTTTGTTCTTTTTCTTCTTTCTTCGTCTTAATAGAGTTGGCGATTGTTTGCCGCATTTTGAATTGCTTCGATCGATGGGTTTCCAAATTTAATTGAATTGACTTTAGAATTAGGTGGATGGCTTTTCTGAAGAAAAAGAAGAAGATAAGGGTAAAAGAAAATGAAACTATAAATCGGAAAAGGCCTATTTCGTCTATCTTCCTGTGTGAGTTTCATTGAGTGGCGTGTCCCTTTTTGCCTTATTTTTTATTTCGCTTTTCTTCTTCATCGTGGTGAAATGTTTGCTCTTCTCCCTTTTATTAATACACGTAACTATCTTCTTATGACATTCGTCAGACATTTTTCGACACTGTTTCAAATTTGATATAATTCTTCGTTGATTTAGGAAATTAATGTACTGGAGAGACAAAAGGAAAAACATTTGGCAAGAAATTTGACCATTTCGTTGTTCCTTCCTTAGTTTATGTTTAAATTAGTTTCTTCTTTATGCTCTGCCCTCCTTTTCAACTTATATCTTTCTTCGCTTTCTCATTTTCCTTCTCTTCTAGCGTCTTCTCCTTCAACTCATTATGCTTGTCTTCTTTCTTCTTTTACTTCTCCTTTCATGATCGTTCTCCTCAGCTTTCTGTTTCGTCACTTTCATCTGCAGACGCTTCAGAATCACTTCACCGCCTTTTCAACAACTATATTCGATGTTGTTTTAAATTGAAAAATTAATATTTTACCAACAAACACAAGCTTCAAGCGAATTTTTTCTTTGGTTATCTTTTCTCTGTTGATTCAGTTTTTCTTTGCTCTTCTTTGCTGACTTCGTTTCCTTCTTCGGCGCATGACCGTTTTGAATAGCTTTGCAAATTGAAATGAATTTAATTGGATTTTGGAGTTAGTTGAATGGTTTTTCTGAAGAAGAAGAAGAAGAAGATGATGATGATGATGATAAGGGTAAAACCAGGCTACTGAAATTTGGAGTCTAAGAAGGCGTATTTCGTCTTTCTTCATTGTTGGTTTTTGCTTTGCGTTTCTTCTTTCACATAGTGAAACGTTTGCTCTTCTTCTCCCTTTTATTAATGCAGTAACGATAAATTTATAATTTTCTCAGTTTTTATTATTCTAAACCTTAACGGAATAGAAAGCTTTCAAAATAATTCTCTGGCAAATGGCTTGGTAATATAATTAATGTTCAAGGATCACCCAAGAAATACCTAAATATGAAAAGCCTAAACTGATTAAAAATTGAAGAATGATTTGTATTTCCTCGCAAAATTTTCGGTAACACTGGGGATGACCGTATTTGAAGAACTAGAAAAATAGCTAGAATGAGAACAGTGAGACATTTTTTTGCTGACATAAATTCCTACAGATTTTTCTGGAGTCGTTTTATAACGTAATTGTTAGAATAAATAATTAAATAATGCGAGTTGAACGGATTGATTTTAATTAAAATTTAAAAAAAAGTAAAAGGTGATGTAAAATCAATATAATCCTCAATAATACTGAAATAACACGAAGGTAATTTATCATTCGAATAATAAACAATGAATATTAATTGTAATATTGTCTAGAAATGATTTTTGCCGGTTTTCATCAGATGCCATAACACTTTTGTTTCCTAAATAGCGATACACGCCCAAACGCACAAAATTATTGATAATAAAAGTATTCTAAACGTAATGAGTAGCCTACATTATTTTACGGCATAATAGTTTTAAGCAATAAAATGTAAATAATGAAAAAAACATATCGAACAATATAAAAAGTTATAAAAATACCTAACAATTGAGTTTTATCATAACTATCGCCTACTATCGGTAGGCGCATTCAATTTTCACAACCGTTCTAGACACTTATTTTGATATAAAACTTAATGACATCCTTCACAAATAACATTAGGTTTGTGCACTTGTTTGTCGTTATTTTCGACGCTCACGTTCTACATTTTTTCTATGGTATGTGTATTATACACCAACGTTTTACTTTTTAACATTTCGAGTCGTCAAAACTTGAAACAAAGACTGGAATTTAGATTTATCAAATCAACGAACACTGTGGAATAATAGATATTATAAAATTCTATAAAAGGCGAAAGAAAGAATGCGGCAGCCATGTGGAAAGGGCAAAGAAATAATCGTTTAATACGGATCGCTCGCGATCTATAACCTAGGGGCAAACGAGAAGTAGGATGGGCTGTCATCATCAATTGATTAGAGTGAAGTAAAACAGGCATAAATCCTATATAGATAAAAGGTGAAAACGAACAACAAGAAAAAAACAACTAAAATCAGCATAAAAATAACTGAGAAAATACAAAGAAGTAGGACGGTGGTAAGAATCAGAATGAGGACGAACGAAGAAGGAAAAAGAGGGAAGCAGAAAATTGATCAAATGGAGAAAAGGGAAAAAGTACAAAAATCTCTAGAACAGAACAGTCCAAAATTTCTCACCATCTGCTGATTATTCTCTTTATCTTGTGTTAATTTTTTAATTAAAACAATATCGAACAAGGTTGTTAAAATGTCGGTGAAATGATTATGAACCATCTTAAGAAGAAAATGAAGGAACAGAGGCCTGAGGCGGATGGTCATTGAAGGAAATAGCAAAGAAGAAAGAAGACAAGCAGAAGGAAGTGAAGAAGAAGACGCTGCTACAAGGGACGGAGAAGGAGCAAAAGAAGCAGTAGGAGGTAAAGCAAGGGGCGGAAAATAACTAGGCCGAAAAATAATAAAAGAAAGAGCATAAAGAAGAAGCAAGCTTAAAAATAAATCAAGGAAGGAACAAAAAAATGACCAAATTTATAGCCAATTGTTTGTCCCTTTGGCTGTCTAGTAAATTAATTTCTTAAATCAACAAAGAATTATATCAAATTTAAAACAATGCCAAAGAAATGTCCTAAAAACGCCGTAAGAAGATATCCCAATGGAATATTTTTGAAAATGTCCACACCTTTTCAAGGACGTTCTGACATTTTTTGCTTTGTTTTCTAACTCGTTGAAGTTTTGATCTGAAAGAATGAATGTTTTGAACAACAATAGCAAGGATTTTGAAAAATTTGGAAGTGAAATTATTAATTTAATTCGTGTCGACTTCATTAAAATCTTATCCGGTAATTTTAAATTTCAGATTGTAGATTTTGAAAAGAAGAGGGTTTTATATTGTGGGAATTATAGCAGACGACCGGTGTGCAGGTGGGGTCCGGCGTGTCTCGTGTGAGTGAGGGTAGTAAGTCGGGTGCTCTAGAAGTAGATACGACAACGTGGGTAGACCTGCGAGACAGCTGGAAAAATACTAAAGTATGAAATGTACAAAGGCTGTTTAGCTTTCCTAGAATACCACTGAAAATAATTTCTGAGCAAATCATAATTTTCGTTAATCTACTTTGCTTATTTTACAAATTTTCTTGAATAGTAGATAGAGTATGTCGGACTGACAACTTGTTTCGTGTAAAGAAATATAATTTTCGTTTTGGAACAATAAAATGCCGGAATTTCTATTAATTGTATCGCGAACGTATAAAAAAGGTGGATAAAACTTGTAATAAAATGTTTATTATTTCGTAATAATAAATTTTACGAACACCTACATCCTGTATATATAATGTAGTTAGTTTTTCATGTCGACGTTGCTTTGCTTTTATTAAGGGCATTCGTAATGATTTGTGGTTTCGTATGTTCATTTGTTGTTATATTTTATAGTTGTTAAGATGTGAAACGGGCAGGGAAGGGAGTTCGACATATAAATACGTCCCAATTAACATATAAGGCGCATATGCGGAAATGGCGAATGTGACAAACGGACTCCTACTCTACTATTTTCAATTGCTGTATGTATTATTCATAGTTCTCGCGCAGTCATATTTACTTACACACTTCCATAGATTACATCATGTCCAACATAAATATTTATAATTTAGCGCATAAAATATAATATTACAATTAATGTTAATGCCGGGTCGGCTCATGGACGGCACAATAATAATAACAATAATCGTTATAACTTTGAATTACATATAATAAAAATAATACTAAAAGTAAATGATAACCATAACCATGAGCGGAGCAATAACCGTTGTCCTTGCGCGAAAACTGGGGCCAAGACTCATCTCGTTCGTTGCTTTTGCCTTTTGTCCAAACTACAACTGCTACAACTTATTAGGAAAGTTTTTATTTCATCTAATCGCGAATGTCGTATCTTAAACTAAAAGAACGCTCGTTTCGCTCCTGTATTAGCATTTTTAATACTCAACGTCGGTCCTTCTAATATAAAGATTGTGTAGGGTTACTTCTACATGGGAGGGTTGCGTGGGGATCTGTGGGATGGAACACCCCCATCAAGTTTAATGATACGCACATGATACTAAGTGGGCTTATCCGCATGCAGATAACTATACGGTAGTTGTATTTCTATATAACTTAACCGTCTTGAAATCGCGAGTTTTTCACTTTACTTTCCCTTCCTTCTCTCTTTCCCTCTTTGTTACTTTTCTACAGATTTTTATTTACCCTCGTAATTTTTTATTTTTTTTAAAAGGCCTCACTCAGCCCAAATTTATTCCCAGCGGTGCGTACACTAACATTTGAATATTTTAAGGTACTAACTGGTTTAACGTGTGCCCCTATAAAATAAATATTATGGTATTAACACCAACGTTCTCATATATAATAATAACGGCAGCATAAATTGTAAATTAAATAATTGGTTTCGTACTGATCTATTCTAGTATCTCCGATTAGGTCTATAAAATATCTAAATCATTTAACTAAACTGATAGATCTATCTAACTTTAATATTAATCACTGGAGTTCTCATAAATCACCGAGTAACTAACGGTGGTCCGTTTCGATTGTTCGGTTTGACCTTCGTATTCAAGAAATAGGAATCATTTGGTGTTTTTTCGAAAATACTGGCAATATTTCAAGGTTCAGAAAAATCTTGTTAATTCAGGCGAATAAACGATTTTTCTGCTGTGGTTTGCTGTAGACGACGTAGTAGACGATGTTGCGTTGAATTAGGAGCAAACAAAAAATGGCACTGGACAGGGCATATCATGAGAACGGTCGACGACAGGTGAATCAAGAGAGTACTGGAATGGAGACCGCGACAGGGAAAGAGAAGTGTTGTACGATGGGCTGATGACATAAAAAATGATAGCATGGAAGCCATGGCAACGAGAAGTAGAAGGCAGAGATGCAGAGAAGCATGAAAGTTCAAATGGGAGACCTACGGCCAACACTGGACGAGCATGGGTTGATGGAGGGTAAGAAGAAGAATAAACTGTTCTTGGGACGACAGATAAAAGATAGAAGGAGTAATAAGAGTAAGGGATGTAACAGGCAACAGATTTGAAGCAAAAAGGAGAAGAAAAAATGTCAAAAGTTAGGTACCTTGACAACGAATATATCCTATACTTTGTAACACAAGAAATTTGTTAATGAGCTTCTATTTTTGTAAGCTATGATGTAAACCCAAAACCCAAATTAAAATGATTTTTTTGTGTTACGGCATTCCGTTTTTTTTTTTCGTCTTTCTCTCCAACGTGTTTTAAGCCTTTCACTGCTCCGTTGGAATATTACGAAAGTTAATAAAATTAAAACTGTTCCTTCCATTGTTTTATTGGGACTACCTTTCCTTGTGCTTCTTGGCTTCTACTTGTAATAGATTTTACAACAATGAAAAGAAAAAGATTTCCTTCTTATTTATAGAAATGGGTTTTCCTTGATGGTTTACGTGAAGAAACCCTAGCGGGTGCTGAAGTGATGTAAACAAGAAAGAGGTGTTACGATTGCTAATCCCATAGACGACAACTCAAAATAAAGCTAAATATGTCACCTGTTGTCTAATGTAGCCAGTCTGTTAAACTCGAAATCCTTTTGGTTGGAAATCCCAAAACGCATCGACCCAGCATAAATATATTTATATTTTTAATTCAAACATTATTATTTTTTCCAAAAATAAAATTTTTCAGCTTCAAACGTTTTACATAATATACAAGGTGTCTCAGAGAGATCTGCACTTTTCTTTCTAATTTTGCTCAGCTATCATCAGTTTTCACAACTAACTTTATCTGGAACTTAAAACTACATTTATTGGAAATTCATGTATGGAAAATTATATCATCTAGATGTCTCCCATTTCGCCGCTGACACTCTTCTAAGCGATGCCTTCGATTTTCCATTACGCCATTTTCCATAGCCCTAAAGTTACTGGTTGGGCAGCAATATCCTCCAGTGGCATAATAGGCCCATACTTTTTTGAAAATAGCAACGGACAAACAGTTACTGTAAATTCTGACAGGTAGTACGCCGCAATGATCCGTGAATTTTTTGGCCCTGCGCTCCAAGAATTTGATGATTTTAATGACCAGTGGTGTTTCCAGCAAGATGGGGCTACTGGCCACACAGCAAATACAGCATTATAAGTTGTAACAGAATGGTTCCCGGATAAATTGATATCAAGAAGAGACGACATCAACTGACCCTCAAGAAGCCCGAACTTGGCCCCAAACGATTTTTTTTTCTGGGGATATCTTAAGAGTCGAATTTGTAATAACGCCCCAGCAAATTTGATTCAGCTTAAAAATCGTATCCAGGAAGAGATTGAAGCCGTTACTCCTGACTTATGCACAAGCGTAATGGAAAATCTAAGGCATCGCTTGGAAGAGTGCCAGCAGCGAAATGGGCGACATCTAGATGATATAATTTTCCATACATGAATTTCCAATAAATGTAGTTTTAAGTTCCAAATAAAGTTAGTTGTGAAAACTGATGATAGCTGAGCAAACTTAGAAAGAAAAGTGCAAAACCCTCTGAGACACCTTGTAGTATACTAATACTTCTCTAAACTATTTCAATAACATGATTTTTTAAATTTTTCTTTTTGGCTTGATATTTTCTTTTCGATTTCTCAAATTCTCAGGTTAAAAACGTGACTTCAATCTCACCACCACAAGGGACATATTTAACGTTCGAGTTCGCTCAAGGTATCGATATTGCAAGTGACCCTGACTAAATTATTTACAAAAAAATCTTTTGTGTACATCAAACATCTTGATTCCGTCCGATATGTAAGCCGTTTCGAAAAATGTCGCCTCACCGTCTCATAAATTATTTATTAAGCCGAATTTGCGTACTTGAGCCTTAACATAAACATATGTTACTTTAAAAGTCAGATTATGGGACTTCTTAAATGTTACGTTAAATGTCTGCCTAGTTTCTCTGAAGGAGATCGGGAAGTAATGGACTTTAAATGATTTATTCGGTGCGTTTTTGGCGAAAAAGTGTGGATTTTTACTTTAAAATGCTAATTTTATACTACCAGGCCGATATTTACGTTTTATTTATACGTAAGAGTGGGTATTACGACTTTTTTTTATAATTTTTTGTAAGAAACAGTTTGAAGCTTTTATGAATATCAAGGAACTTTTTGATGTTATGTGAAGAACTAGCTTTTACCAAAATTTCTTTGTTTTTACAAAAAAGAATAGAATATAGAGATTTGGATTTTTATTAAGGTCGTGCATCATTTGTGGTTCTTTTAGCTCATCGTAGACCATGTTTTGTGGCTGTAAACAATGTGTATCTTTGCATAAATGTATTCCTTCAGTTCATTTATCGATGTAACCCAGTATTGCTTATCTAAATCGGGGTAAATTAGTGGAGACTCCTAGGTTAAAGTAATTCTACACTCATTTTTGCCAACATATGTTTTACATGACCTAAGCATTTCAGTTTGGCCAAATAACAAGCTGAGCTGTTCAGTTTTTGAATAAATTTAATACCAAAATGTAAGTTAAACGTATGACGTGGTTTAAAAAGATGGATGGATTATACAGAAATTTCGAAGAATTGTATAACATTCTCTTAATTTTTCCCTTTTGTAATAACGAAAGGATTTTTTATCCTGGTAGTTGGCATTTTACCTGCTGTTGCTCAAAGTTAGTTTTTAATTTGACATGTTGTTCAGTACGATTATAAATTAAAAACTGCACAGGACAGTAGTCTAAATTGATTTTAACCGTTTAAAAATGGTCAAAATTGATAAAACAAATAAAGGGGTTATTCGGCTTAAACTTTGATGAGACTGAACGCAAAAAAATGGTAAATTCCTATAGAATGTTAAATACCAGTGTAAAAAAGGTTCAGACGAAAATGAATATTAACTTCTCAGTATAATTAGAATATAAGTTATCACTATTTTTTAAGGAAGATAATTTCATTTTTAATATACAGTTTTAGTATATTTGGTTTGATAAATAAAATTGAAATAAATGCATTGGCATTGTACCAACCGGTTTGATATTTTTCTCAGAAAATTCAACGATTTGAGACGTTAAAACCACCATGGTTAAAACATCTACAACCCTGAGCAAGCGCTGATATTTTCATCTCGTAATAAATTTCAGGCATTTACTATGCAAATAATCGTGAGGTTAAATTTAGTTGGAGACGAAAAGACTTGATGATCTTAGCAAGATACAAATTGCATTACCTAACTGCCTAGTGATTTAAACGATTTAACAAAACTAGTACAAGTACTATAGAAAAAGTCTAAATACATTCCTGTTTTATCGGAAGATGTCGAAGCCCTATTCGCAGCTTGATAGGGTTCAATGGAGATGATGGGTCCCGCTGGACTTGCATCACGCTTCAACAGCTTCTGTTCCTACCCTTAACGTAAAGCCGAAGTAACAACTTCTATCCAAACCGCACGTCAAATCGTGGCCACCACTGGAATCGAACCTACGTCGAGCAATCCTTGCCTGACAGAGCCCACCCAACAAAACGATTTTTATGTTTATGTTATTCCAAGAAGGGAAATATTTTTAAGAAAGTTTACTTCAAAGGAGACTGCACCTTGTAATTTTATCATAGTTATAAAGCATTGAATTCATTACATCGGAAAATGAATGTCTGAAAAGGTTAGGTTAGAGGCCATTAATATCTGTTTAAACAATGAAAAATGTCTCTTCGCCCGTAAAATTTGAGGATGTTTAAATTTTACGTAATTTTTTATGAAGTCCTAAGTTACAGGCAAATACTGTCTTCTCCTACATAGAAAGCCAGTTGATGTGTAGACTAAAGCAGCGATTCTTGCATTGATTTTAAAATCTTTCAAAATAATAGTTCTTTATTTTCGTTCACATAGAAAACTCTGTTAATATTTATTGCTGTGTTTATATAGCACTAGTTGCTAGACACAAAAACTGTTCCTATTTTACATTTAGCCGGCTTCGATAGCGTCAAGGTTAGCATACTTGGTTTGTAAACCAGAAGTCTCGGGTTCGATTCCCGGTCTAGGTCGGTGAGATTTTTAATGTGGAAGGTAAAACTGTAAGTACTATGTCAATGCGATTCTTGGCACCATCAAGATCCCTTCCCGTGGTGGAAATCCCTTGAGTTCGACAACATTCTAGTTGGATAGTGCTGATAACCATTGAACTCCCGCAAGCCTAGATTTCGCCCATTAAATAAATAAATATTTTACGTTTAGGGCCAGTCTTTCCACCTTCTAATAAACTTCATAGCATGATATTTGGTGAATAATTTCTATGGAAACGAACAAAGGTGTCCAAGAAGCATAATTGGAAGACAAATTTGTTGGGTCGGCTTTTAAGCAAGTTAATTTATGATTTTTTTATCGATACAATCAGTATAATGAAAAGTCATATTTTTAGATCATTTTAATAATTATTGTTTTTACAAACCAGGGGCCCAGGAAAATATTTAAAAATGTTTAAAACGCCTCAGCTAGCAAAAGCTTAAAACCCACCACGTTAAACTACCAACACTCGCTGCACGTGGCCTTACTCACGAGATTTTGTGCACTAGGTGGCGTATTGGTGTTGGACTTTTGGAGCATAATAATTATTATGTTTTTACAAACTAGGAGGCTGCGAATATATTTCAGATATTTAAAGGGCTGTGACTAGTAAGAGGTTAAGAACTATCGCACTATATGTACTAACACTTGCCACACTTGGCCTTATTCACAAAATCTTGTCCGCCAGGTGGCGTATTAGGGTTTACTTTTAAATATTTTCTAAAGCTCTGATGGTCAACACTCAAGACTTGCATAGTATAGAATTTTTAAAGCAGGTTTAAGCCATTTTCCTAAATCTTTAGGTACATTAACAAATCGCAATAGCAGCGCCTCTAGCGGTGAATGCATCATCAATGAGGCATACTTTGATAATGGCCAACCTATCTCTGCCGAGTGTCGTCACTTTACGGTACATCAATTGGGTTTTTATTTTTCTTTTAAATTGCTGGTTATTCGTATTGCTTTGGATTCTTGGTAATTATTTTTAAGTACAAAACTTTACGTATTTCATCAGTAGGTATTATGAAAAACATATTGAGATGCTCGAAATTGCTGAAGATATCTGGCTTTATGTTGTGCGGGCTTCGCCTTTAAGATTGGTGCAGCTTCCGTAAGAAACCCTCTGCGAAAATATGTGCTAATTATTAGACTAAAAAGCAACCAAGAGCATAGGTCTAGTTTTTAAGATCCTTATGGGAGCACAGCTAAACAACATTCTTTCTCTTGCACTGGAATATCGTTAGTCAAGTCAACCTGCAAAATAGTTAATCTAAAAATGCAAAAGTATCTGATTCAGTTATCAAATTTTGTTGTTTACTTCACGAAGGCACTGCTCCCATAAACATTATATTATGGGGACTTGGGCCCCAGCACCACTACTGAGTCGGCGCCGCTTGTGCTTTAATTCAAATCAAAAATTAAAAAATCAGGGAAACTCATACAGTATTTAAAACCATACGAAATACGTATTTAGTTTTGAATGTTATTATTGTTTTTCAAGCTGTGGATCAAAATTTTATTTTTGTTACTTACGTCATCTAACAAAATAAATATTTAAAAAAATTGCTGTGTATTAATCAGCTTTCTTTTTTTTCAGGTAAGTACCTTTTAACATCTTCTATGTATAATGTGATTTGAATGCGGTACCATAGCGAGGGTGAGTTTTTATATAATTATTTCCAATGCCCATTTAGTTAAGCAAAACTTCAATTCTAAATTCAAAGACTCCGGTGCCCCCACCGGAGGAGGCGCCTATGGCCAAGAGCTCAAAAATATGGATAGTTGCTACGAACTGAACGAGGCCGCCCTATATTATCTTGGGCTGTCTCAGAATATTCCAGAATTCTTGAGAAAAATAAAAGTCAGATTTAGTGTTTAACCCTTCTGTATAGTTTTAGATGCATATTGGCAATGGCAATGATTCTAAAATAGAAACTCTTGAAGTTTTAATGGTTGCAATAATTGCATGATTGTAAGTTATCTAAAAATTGTATTTGATTGTATGGAAGTTTTATATAGCCTGTTTAGAATTTGAAATATATCCATAACAACCTTAAAATTACAGACATGAAAATCTCGGTAAATAATCACCGATATTTATAGCGGCTTGTATGCATTAAATATCGTTGTTGCACAGGTTAAATAAGGCACATGGGGCTGTATGCAACATCGCTCTGCATTTACGATTTAATTCTATTTTTAGTCGAAAATACTTAAATTAGTAATTCACGTGCTTTACCATTTTAGGTACAGAAATAACTAACGTTTGCGTTTAACCGTCAAGCGTGTTCTTTTTTATGTTTAGAGGAAAGACGAAGGGATGATTTTTCGAAAGGGAGGGTATATAAATAATTCCCGAGTGCACACGAAACTTTGATTCACCGTTAAAAGTCCAAGTATAATGCACATTGTATGTATTAGCCACTCGAGCTTCTTCTTTTACACACACGCTTTCGAAAAAAAATCCCAGCCTCTAAGATAAAATATTGATGGGAATGTTGAAATATTCAAGCGACTGACCTAACCTCTCATAGTGGTATCCAACCGATGACGGCGTTCGATTGACAGGGAATCGTAGATCGTGTGATCTCTAAAAGCGCCGTCCGCCGTAGCGCACATCTACCCTATTATTTATAATGTGCTTTTTTCATGAAAAGGTCTGACTGTTGCATATTTTATGTACGAGATTGATAGATTTCAGATTCGCGGATATCTACCGAGCTACAACTGCATTTCCTGTAGCGAATCTTGGTCGTTTGAATAAATCGCGTAGGTCTCCTTGTCGTTACGTGTATATCTCTGTATGTAATAATTGTGCAACAATGCAATGTCACATAGTGGACTGTGTCAATGTTAACTATCCCGATGCACTTCGGTCCTTCAATCCAGCCTCCCAAGTAGGTCGTGACGTTTGCGGATGTAGGGACCTCGCTACGACTTGCATGACCATTCGCTTATGCCCATACCTATTTGCATAGTGTATTGAATACGTATTGATCAGAAGCATTTACTCTCGTGATGCCGTGAATTATGGTTGTGCACTATCTGTTTGTTTAGCTGATTAGTTAGTAACATTATTAGATATCTGCGATATCCCTACTAATCATTTAATTATTTATGCACAATCCGTAGCGGTGGCTAGAAATTTGTTTCTGTATGGTTAATAAATTTGCTATTGCTCTCTACTCTGTTGTCGGTTTCCCATCGCCCCCCGTGTTTTACTATAGCAAAACACGAGCCCCTGATTAAAATTTTACAAAGAATTTCCCCCGTTTAAAATTTAATAATTTGTTAAATCGGAACGTGGATTTTTTTCTCTATATTAATTCGGATATACATGTATATTTAACAATGCTCCTCGTTTACAATTAATTTCAGATGGAAATGAGGTTTTTCAAATTAAATTGAACGTAATAAAAAATGCCCTACTTCGCAATTCGTCTTTGTCATTTACAGACAAAATAATTTTTTATACAAGTGCACTTCTAACAAGTATCTGAATTTAATAATAAAATCAAACCGAATAACCACCAAAAGGGAAATGAAGTAAAAAATTTAGGTTACGCGACGACACGTTCCTCTTTACACCACTTCTAAAATACTAACAATTAAAAATTAAGCACAATAAAGGTCTGAAAGAATGACTCTGCATTCGAACTTGTCTAAAATGGATTTATGAAGGACTTACAAAATAACCCCAGCAACGTGCTAAAACTAACTCATCTTTAACTGCATATTTTAATTTCAATCGTACTAACATTCAAGATTTGCTTTATTTATTAAACTGCTTGGCCCTTTTCGTTTCGTAACTTAAAATTTTTTACTGCCCCCTGGAACATAATTGACGAAATCAGAAGTTAGTTTACCTACTTCCAGAATATACAAGGTATTTATTTAAATCCCTAATTAATAATTACTCCCATAATTAATTTGAACTTTTCAAGCAACTGGCTAAGCCTTTTAAAGTTCTACTAATGCTTGGCAATTTGAAAATCAGACGAAACTTCTTTTGTTCCTTGCCTGAATATTTTGATTCAAAACTATTTTTTCTAATTTTCACTACCTCTGCTGTAAATATTATTTTTCTTGTGTATATTTGACGCATCCAACACATTAGCAGTGTATACACGTATAATCCAAAAATCCCAAAAACAAACTGAAGATCCTTTGCATCCAACTCGTGTCAGTTTTAGGCAATTATACAGTGACTTGAATACTTTTTCAAAATGACTGGAAAACTTATGGAAGTGTGAATGTTTAAAGATACATATTTTAAAACAAATCAATACCTCGTGCAAAAAATAGAAAAATCTGAAACGATCTGAAAGAGAGCAAAACACTCGAAGATTTGCGATAAGAAATTGAACAACTGCTGCCAGATCCAACAAAGGCCCAGAAAACAAAGTTCTAAAGAGTACTTAAACAGATGCTGCGAAAGATCCCAAAAAAAGGGTAAAATACAAAGTTCTAAGGAGCAAAACAGTTAAACAGCTGCTGGAAAAGATCCAAAAAAAGGACCAAAAGCAAAATTCCAAAGAGCAAAACACTTAAAGAGCTGCTGGAAATTCCAAAAATGGGCTAAAAACAAAGTTCAAACAGCAAAACATTTAAACAGCTGCTGCAAAAGATCCAAAAAAGGGCTAAAAACAAAACACCGAAATTCTTAGGCAATTTACACGATGTTCAAAGAACTTCAACAGACGAAGAGTTTCAGAATTTTTTAAGAGGAAATGTTAACCTCAACACTCAAGCAATGCCACTTGAAAAAATTTAACAAATTTTGAGCCCAGAAAAAGTTAAAATATTTTAACATATTCTTAGTTTCCTGACATTTATTTAAAAGGTTCCAGGTTTTTTTAAATCTTAGACTTTCTGTGAATATTCAGAGAATACTGCACCAAAAGGTTACTGAATATATGAAGATTGAAGATTTGCAGAACTTTCCATGGGAAAGTTTCAAGTCCATCCAAGATTTTAGGGAATTTTGAACTCTCAGAAAGTTTTGAAATACTTCAATATATTCTAAGTTTCCTGACATTTTAAATGTTTCAGGCATTTTAACAATCTCAGGTCTTCTAAGAATATCCAGAGAAGTAGTAAAATATTTCAACATATTCTAAGTTTCCTGACCTTTGACAAATCTCCAAAATATTTTCGAAAAATTCCAGAAGTTATCTGAATATTCACGAAATTAAAAATAATCTTAGGTAAAAATTTTCAGAAAATACTTCTAGGCTTTTAGTTAAAAAAAGCAAACTTTGAATGCATTTTAACGAATTATCCGGATGTGATTCCTTATAAAAATTGTTCCCAAATTCGTTAAAATAGGTATATTAAAATAAAAATACGTGTTAAATATTTCAAAGAACATTAAAATACTTTTAAAACATTTGAAAACTTCTGAACGTATAATCTTTCTAGATTTTCTTTTTAATTTCCGTTAATTTTACATTTCTTAGTTTGCTAGATGCCGTATAATCAGCAAAAGTGGATCGTGCATTTATCAGCATACGTCCTTGTGGAACCCTCTGCATCACTAAACGCAAACGTCACGATGATGGTTTGAGGTTATGCTATCGAATCAACGCGGCAAATGATTTATTTTTTATATTTCCTCTTTGAAGTTTAATGATCACCACAGTTAAAAGTAGGCTCTGATTTGTAAAAAAGTTAAAAATCATAACTTTAGACTTAAACTTTACAATAAAACTCGAAACTGAGCGAACGTGAGAGATTTAGCGATGCAGGGGATTTACAACCAGGTTTGCCAGATTCTTTTTGTACAAAAGCACTATATCCAGTTTTATTTCAACGCCAAAATCACTTGCTAAAAAGTTAAACAAATAAAACGTTTCGTTTTCAAACGAAATAAAACTAAATATATTCATGTTAAACTGTGAGGGGCCTCTTTACGCGATATTGTAGATAAGAATTTGTCGAAATCTTTATGACTGTAATATCGTGGTTTTAATTTATCTTTTTCCTAGAGGAAGTTTACTGAGCAAATTTAACAAAACGTCTTCATAAATTGCGTAAATTTGTTTTATCAGCATCCAGGATATTTCATTTAAAATTAGATAATTTCGAATTTAAATTCATTAAGAAATTTTGTGATGATACACCAAAGTATAAACTGTTTATTTCTAAGGAAAATACCACAAGAACTATTAAATTAAACCTTTTGGTTATGCATCGCATACAGTTTTTTTAAAAATATGTATAATATGCGTACGTTCAAGTTGTACAGGATATAATCTACGATATAACTAGCAAAAATTATACATCAGACAACGAAATTGTAAGCTACTTAAACAAATTACAAGCTGAGCTAATGGCATAATGTTCAAGTGCATTTACTAAATTTACGTTATTTTCTACGAACGTTTTGGAATCACTAATTGTGCTGCTGCTTCTTCAAATTTAACTTAACGAGCAATTCAAATTATCTCAGGTAATATGAAATTAATGGAAATTAAAAAGAAAATCTAGAAAGATTCATTTATACATTCAGAAATAAAAAATAAACAGTTTTAGGGTTCTTTGCAAATGTTTTAAACCCATTTTTAATGTGTTTTAACGAATAGGGAAATTTTTTTATGTGTAGTTAGAGTACATCAAAAGTTTTTTTAAGCAAATTGGTAAATAAAAACCCAAAGGTATTTTCTCAAAGGGGCGAATCCTTGAAAATTTAATTTCAAATATAATTATTTTGAATTCCGTGAATATTGTGCGAACTTCTGGGATTTTTAAGAAACCTTTTGGAGGGAGCTGTTTAAATATGTTGAGATATTTTAAAATTTTATAAGAGCTCAAAATTTCCTAAAATTTTACAAAAACGGGATTGCTTGAAACTTGAAACGAAAGTTCTGTTTTAAGCAACCTTTCGAACGCCTTCTAAATGTTTAAAGAGTTATTTTGAAGCAAATTCGTAAATAACAACCTAAAAGTATTTTCTCAAAGGAGCAAATCCTTAAAATTTTAATTTCTAAGATTATTTTTAAATCTCTGAATATTCTCAGAAGGTCTGAAGTTGTTAAAAAACCTGGAACTTTTTAAAACGTCAGGAAACTTGAAACATGTTGAAATATTTTATAATTTTCTGAGAGCTCAAAATTCCCTAAAATTGGCTTTCAACTTGAAACGAACTCTTCCTCATCGAAAGTTGGGAAATTTTGAAGTCTTTTGGTACTGTTTCTAAATTTTCAACAATTCTGTTGAAGCAAATTGGTTACTAAAGCCTGAAAGTATTTTCTCAATCTTTAAAAATTTAATTTCTGAAAAAATGATTTATTTTGAATTCGCTCAATATTTTTTTTAAATTATTTATTTATTTAAACAATTTAGACAATACGGGCGTAGACCCTGTTAGGTACATTGTCTTATGAAACATTTTAACTAAAACTAATTAAACTAATCTAAACTTAACTAAACTAAATCTGGAACTGAAACTGGATTGATCCAACAATTTAATGTCTATGGAATGCATAGGTGAACTTAATTAATTAAATTTCGAAACTGTTTGAATTATATTTGATAATTATTATTATTTATGTATTTACATTGAGATAATAAATTCGCCTGTTCAAAATCTGGAACGTTTAAAAGGCCAGGAAACTTTTCTGAGAACTCAAAATTTTGTAAAATTTTTCAAAACTTGAAACGAACTCTTCCCCGTGGAAAATTATAAAAAATTTCATATCGTTAGTAACCTTTGATTCAGTTTCAAAAATTTTGTAGAAATCTTTTAAAACAAATTATTAACTAAATTCCTAAAAGTATTTTCTCAAAGGAGTGAATCGTTAAAAATATCATTTCTAAGATTATTTTTTATTCTCCGAATATTCTCAGAAGATCTGAGATTGTTAAAAAACCTGAAACTTTTTAAACAGTAAGGAAACTTAAGAGTATATAAATATTTTACCACTTCCTGAGAGCTCAAAATTCCATAATTTTGTTCAGATATTGGCTGGAACTTGAAACGAACTTTTCCCCATGGAAAGTTCTTAAAATGTCTTCAGCAACCTTTTTAAAATCTGTTAAGATTTTTTTAAAAGAAAATTAGTAATTAAAAGTCTAAAAATATTTTCTGAAAGGAGCATGGAAAGTTCTGAAAATCTACAAGTCTTAAGTAACCTTTGGAACAATTTCTAAATTCTTTCAGTTTCAGTTTTTCTTAAATTGTCTGTCTTTTAGTCCTTTTTAGATTTTTGAAGCAGATTTTCAGTTTGTTATGATTCATAAATTTTCCAGTGTTGCCTTCTCATTCAGATTTTTTCGGAAATTTTCCCAATTTTGCTCGTCGAATTGATTCGTTTTAAACATCATTGAAGATCCACAATTATATCTCAATCGAATGTAAAAATATTTGAGTTCTGCGTTAATGATTAGACGTTATTTAAAATTTCCTGAAACTGCTGATAGTTCCAGAAACTTCAGAAGTAGTTCTTGCTTAAAATTTAAACAGATATGTCGTTAAAATTTTCAATTTTCCTTAAGATCTTTTTTCATGAAACTAAGTGTTTCTCCTGAAAAGTTATGAAAACGTAAATATTTAGAATAGTTTTAGAATTTCTTCAGTTTGGTTTGTTTATTTGTTTATTTATGAAGCGAGATGTAGGCTTAAGGATGTGAAAGATTTCATTCAGGTTTTGTAAATTCTTTAAATTTTATAATTGCTGTAAGATTTACAAATATTTGTAGGTTTTCCACACCCAAAAGTTACATAAAAGCAGCGTTTATTTCAAACATTTTAGGACATTAAAAATGGTCCGAGTCTCTTAGTTTGGTGAACTTTTCTGCCATTCTTCGTCCTTAAATTTCGTTTGTTATGTTGATGCCTTTTCGTTGGGTTAAGAAAAATAGCACTAATATCGAATTGGCGGTCTTTTTAATAAATTTGGCGAATTTTGAAAATTCAGAATACAGAAAAATATCACTTCCGCAGGAATTTGAACCACTGACCTTCGGGTTTACGCGTCAAAGCTCTACCAATTGACCTACAGATCCAATGTATCCCCAAAAGAGCAAATCCTTCGAAATCAACCAATCAATATTTTTGAAAATAAAAAAGGTTTAGCTTGGTAACTTTCAAGAATTCGACATTTTGGGAAACTTTCGGCGGTTTCACAAGCTCTTTTATATTTCGTTTCGAACTGTTAAGTAATGTAAACTTAAAACTAAAACTTTAAGTAGAAAATTAAAGCGCACAGAAATAAACAGGTACTTAAGGGTGTTAATGATGTTAATTACTTAAAACTGTTAACTGCTTAAATTTGGTTCCTTTTCTTTTGAAAATACCGGACTATTGTTTAACTGGCTTAAGTGTTTTAAAGATGTGTATTTTTTGGGCAACTAATTTTTACAGACTGTGAAAGTAAAGCTTACGATTTCGAAGTCTTTTTTTTGGTTGTTTGTCCTTCGATGTTTAACATTAAATCAGATTAGGAGGGATTTTGTTTGCGTTAAGGCCACATATTTATATATCTTTTAATGTGTGTAAATGAAGGCAAAAGTTTCATTGAAACGTTGTTGCTGCATAAAACGTTATCCGGAAATATACCAAAAATGTTTAAAGCTTCGAAAGCTGAAAATACCGAACTACCTCCCAATATTAAAAAAGTTAACAAAAAAAGGGTTTGGCTGGTTTGGTACAACCTGCCAGTTTTTCCCGTGCTTATAATCCCGAAATTTCCAATCAGTCGATTTTTTAGTTTTTTCATATCCAAGTTTGTTGTGAGGTTTTTATCGTTTAACTATGTAACGTCAATGGGTAGCAAGCAGGCAGTAGTGTATCGCGATAATCCGTGTTAGTAAAAGTTGGCACGGCAAGCGTATCTCTTTAGGTTATTACATTTCGGGTTGTTCCCGTAGTTCACGGTACTTTTCTACAGAAATTCGTGTGTTGATTCAATTAGTGGAATATATGGCGGTGTCGACGCATAAGTTATACGTTGCTTTGTTAATTAGTTGATTAATTAAATGATTAATCAATTGATTGGCCTGCCGGGTGGCTGTAATTAGTTTTAATTGAAATCTCGAGTCATTAACATTGGCCAGGCCTGATAAGCAGTTGTACCATCCCTAGACGCTATTCACACTCGCAGGTTATCCGAGTTCAATATAACTAATTAAATTAATATAATTTAATTTCAGTATTGTCGGTTGCGCGTGGGATCACTTATAAAGAAAGTATACAGGGTGGTCGACCATAATTCATGCTGCCCACCACTTAAATCCACTATCTAAACTGCAGTTTACCTTTTAAACATGTAAAATGGTGTTGCAGTTCCGACCGAAATAATCGAAATTAATAATACAATTGTTTCAATAAAGACAATTATTTATTTACGAAGTTGTTCTAATTGAGAATCTTTAAATAGCAATTAATTTATTTTATTATAATTCGTAAATTGAACGGTCGCCTATGTCTTCATTCCTACTCCTATTATATTAGTTATTGTACTTTATTGTATTTTATTTATTTCTTTTATCGTCGTTTATGACATGTGTGAGCGTTCGAATAAACCATTAATTTATTTAGTCACGAATAAATAGATAGTATAGATCTTTATTTCACAATAAATGGGATGTGGGTCGACGGTTTATATTCTATATAAGTATTATTTATGCAATACGTCTTTTCAACTAAGCGGATATGTGTCATTTATTTTATACTCCCTAGAAAATTATAATTAACAATTGCGCAAGGTATTGACTTACAGCTCCTTGCCCGTAAACATAACTATTCCGTTTTTTATTATTACTTTATTTATTTATGTACCTAACTAACAACTCCAGTTATAAACATTTGCCACATTTTATAACTACATTAATTATTATTTTTTATTGCTGGAAAATTCGAAATATAAAAACGTTAATGTTTCACGACAGGTTCTTAAAACCACTCTTTATTACTTTTAATTCTGCACATTAAAATAGTTCTTTAAACAAATTCACTCATAAAATCAAAAATTCAATTTCAACCGCGTATTAATCGAAAACTATTATAAAAAACAAATACGTTTAATAAATCATGTAAAACAAACAAATTCTTATAATATACTCCATAAACGAATTTCGTGAAATTCCCTGAAAGTAATTGAATTTGGTAACATTGCCTGTAAATGCACCAAGTTTTTTTTTAGCAAAAGCTCGCCACAGTGAGCTTCTGAAAGCATCAGGCTTGCACTTCTTTCCGAAGAGGTAAGTACCACAATCCACACTATCACCTAACACTTTAAACTTAGTTATATATACTAAAGCAATAGATTTAAAGATTCGCAGGATTGCTTAAGTCGTTATCGTGAAAAGTTATAAAAAGGCGTATGAAGTAAGAACTTCAGGTTTCAAAATTGCGCAGACAGTTTGTTTTCAATAATATGGAAAACAGTGGATTAAATTTTCTCACAAAATACTGCAAAAATCCTGAATTAAACAACACTTTTATAAAAAACAAATAAATTTTTATAATTTGAACCATAGCAAGATCAAAAATTGTGTCCCAGAACTCAAACTACCACCAGTTTAAATTAGTTGTAAAATTTACAGCAATTCTAACCAAAACAAAAGCATTATTTGTCGCTGTTTGTAGAACAACTGGCTGATATACTCAGTACTGAGCAACTCAAGTCTGTCTCATACCTTTGAGTTTTAAAGCCTTGTTATTTGCAAAGAAAGTCAATGTGAAATCGCACAAATTTTGACTTAAAAAAATTTTAAACGTAAATAAAATTTCGTGACAAAACCGTTACAGTAGTACTCGTGTGATTACAGGACTCAGTCTTCGACCTCTTCATATTATGACAACTCCTTTACTCGCTCGTAACATACGTGCAAATAGATCGAAACCTTATTCCCAAACGTAACAATTAAATGAACCACAAATAAATTTGGTAACTGCTTGAAAATGTACCAAATTGCTTCAGCGAAAGCTCGCCACAGTGTGTTTCTTCAAAGCATCAGGCTTCCATGTTTCTAACTTCTTTTTGAAGAGGCAAGCCCCACAACCTAAACTATCATCCAACACTTGAATTTAAGTATAATAGTAAAGTAGTAGATTCGGTGATTTGAAGGATTGGTTAATATCTCTGTCATGTAAAGCTAATGAAATGAGAACTTCAGGTTTCAAATTCCACAGACAGATGGTTTTCAATATTATGGAAAACTGACCTGGATCTGGATTAGATTATCTCACAAAACAGTGCAAAAACCTTGAATTAAACAAACGCCTCCATAAAAAACAAAAAGATTAATAAAATTAAATAGAACAATCAAGTAATATCAATACTAAAAAGTAAGGATTCCAGGGATTATAATAAAATGAAACCATGGAGAAGCAGGTTTTAAAATTGCAGACAAATTCATTTCAATATTATGAAAAGCAGCACCCTCATTTGAGTTAGGTTTTCTCAAATATTAACCCAAAAATCTTGTTTTAAAAAGAAACAAAAACGATGAATAAATTAAGTAAAGCAAATGCTTGGTATCTGATGCACAAACGAATTTCGTATAATTAATTTCCTGAAAAGTGGAAATGTACCAGGTTTTTCAGCAGAAACTCGCCTACATGAAATTCCTGCAATGAATTTTCCGAAAACCCTCAGATCTGCGCATTTCTAACTTCTTTTTGAAGAGGTAGGTTTCAGAAGTATGCCCCTCAACTCAAGCTATCAGCTAACAGTTTAAATTAGTAGTTTTAGCAAATTGAAAGATTTAAGAATTACAAGGATTAATTTACATTTTTATTGTGCAAAGCTATGACGAAATTTATGAAATTATCACTTTTCAGGTTCAAAATCTTCACTGGAAAACAGGACCCTCGATTTGGATTGGGTTTTTTCAAAAAAAAGGCAAATATCCTGAATTAAAAAACAAACGAATTGAGCAGAACAATAAAAAAAAATAGTGATCTTTTCAGGACCTTCGTTTCAGATTTCATCAGTCGGAAATATTAATTGATTTTCTAGTCTTCATAACAATAGAAAATTATCCACACTTGATGTCCATAAACAAAATATTCCTTGCAATTGATGTCGGAAACGATTGTCATGACACTTCTGAAATTATTTATTACATTTAAGCATTCAGGGTCGGTTTTTTCATTTGCAAATAAATTCATCTTCCAAGCATTTCCCATGGAAATCTTCGTTAAGGCAATTGGTTTCATAGACAGGTTAATTAAGAAGGAGAAACAGTCCTATTTTTCCATTAAGAATGCAATTTGTTATTATTTTAAATTGGTATCCGATCGTGAGAATAAATATCGCGTGATTATTTTTGTTATTCCCTTAAAAATTTTATTTTAAACACTAAGTAAAATTAAAGTAAAGTGTCCAAATGATAGGGTAGAAAAAGGTTAATTGTTATCATATTAATTATTAAACATCTATTAAACTTGGTGTTTCGACCTTCAAACTGTTTAGATCCGAATCTGATGTTTAAAATTAGAAACAAACGACTCGGAAATCGGAGTTGTTGTTCGTACTCTCTTTTCTTCTTCATCGTCTTCTTCTTCTTCTTCTTCGTATTCTTCTGCCCTTTAGGATGTCGGAGTTGCTCATACCCAAAGAACTTTTGGTTTCAGCAACCGATGAAAAATTCTATTAAACTTCAGAAAAGCTTATTTTGAACAGGCAGTTATTCATAAATAAAAGTATGTTATTAAAAACACAAGAAAAAAAGTTAGATTCATGTTTTGTATCAAAAAATTTCGTATTTAAAAATAAGAAAAGGAAGCTTTCGAAACGCCCTTGATTTTAGCAGTTCCTAAATTTAAATAAAACACAGGAAAAGCAATTTCTGAAAATTTGAAAATAACCCGAAATAATTGTTAGGTAAATTTTGTTTGAATAAACTCCACCATAAAATAAATACGTGCTTCTAAGAAAAGCTTTTGAAAAATTTCTAATGAAAAATTTGCAAGAGCCGCGGAAAAAGCTATTGCAATGACAGTTAAAATGTGGGAGTGCCAAATAAAATTTTCATATAAAATTATCACATTTGTTTTTGTTACAGTATCAATAACAATAGATTAATAATTGCAATTTAATGAATAGCAGTGAAAATATATTGAAAGGATTAATCAGCCGTTTATTGATCCGTTGTATAATAAATCGGTTAATCGTTTCGGTCGATTGGATTCGTGAAGCTTATTATTTTAGATCGTATCACTAATTATTTGCTGTTTAAAGTTGTTTTAATTGGCTAAACGGACATTTTAAATATTTTTACTATCGTGATTGATGAAACTGACTTTGCTGGATTATTAATTACACATTGCTTGAATTATTTTTTTAAATCTTCTTAAGTACAGTCGGTACATTTAAACGAACATAATTGTTTCTTTACTGTAAAGAACAGTAGAAGAAAGAGATGATATTTGTTCTGGAAATTCAAAAACTTCTTCGTGTTAAAATTTTTTTAGATTGATTAAATTTTGGGCTATTTTTAGGATTTTTGCCTGATTTTTTGGGAAAACTCAATTCAAGTTGAGGCTGTTATATGTCATGACGAGTCTATGTAAATTAAAAACCTGAAAAGTGCCCATTTCGTGGGCTTTTATACTATAAAGATCTCAACTAATCCTTCGAATTCTTAAATCTTTAGTTTTACTATTACAAGTAACATCAATTTATTGTTAGGTGATAGCTTGGGTCGTATGATATGGTATTGACCTTACTGAAATTTTCCTCTAGAAAAAGGTTGAAAGCTTTTGATATTTGGATTCAGAGCTCGTTTCGAATAAAAAAAAGCTGGATTTGTCAGTTCTTTCCTTTACACCAAAATGTTTCAGAATTCAAGTCTAAATTCATGGGAAAATGTTAGCAACATTCCTGTTCTTATTTAATAAAACAAACAACAAACTAATAATCAATCCAAAGTTTCACCTGGAATTCATACTTTCAGGAAGTTTCACTGATGTTACACGAGTTTTTAGTTATTAAATTACATACGAAGAAAACTAAACTACAAAAGTAAAATTACCGGATGCAGACACATTCCAAAACTGAAAATTCTGGAAAAGTTTAAATCATGAAAAATTCTTGAACTTGAAGAAGCTTTCAGGATTCGAACTTTGACTAAATGTTTCTGAAGAAACACCGAAACACTTCCTATTTTGAATCTAATAAAATGAAAAGCGTAAACAACAAACTTTAATCACACCTGTAAATCAAGTTTCAGCAAGTTTCAGTGATATACACTCAGTTTTTAGATCTGAAAATGTAGAGGAATTGAAACTAAACTAAAGATATTAACAAAAGGAAATCAAAGAAATTATGCAGATACATTTTAAAACTGAAAATTCGGACAATGTTCAAATCATGAAAATTTCAATAATCGCTGAAACTTGAAGTAAGTTGTAAACTAAAGAAAAATTACTATTTGGGAAAGTATCTGTGAGAAAACTGCAATTTTCAAAATCTGAGAATTCGACTCAAACTGAAATGTGAAACTGAAAATATTTTTTAAAACTAATTATTGCGTTTTTCAAAAATTACAAATAATAATAGTAGTTTAATAATAAAATAAATAGTAACAAATTGTATTGTTTGTTAACAGTGTTTCTCTCTCTTAGTTAACTTCTTAATAAGTTATTTACCAAATTCAATTTAAACAATTCTGTTAAGGGAGGTTTCCATGGGAAATACTTAGAAGATACGTTTATTAGGAAATGGAAAAATTGACCCTAAATGCCTTGAGTAATAAATAGTGTCATGAATCTAAGAGAAAATCTAATCCAAGTCGAGGCTTCTCCCCAATGAAAAGTGATAATTTCATAAACTTCCTCATAGGTTTGCACAATAAAGGTGTAAATTAATCCTTCTAACTCCTTGATTTTGCTATTAACTACAACTAATTTAAATCGATTTAAGCTGATAGCTTGAGCTGTGAGGCATAGTTTTGGTCTTGCCGGAGCTTGCCTCTTCAGAAATAAGTTAGAAATGTGCAGGCCTGAGGATTTTCAGGAAAGTTATTGCAATAATTTCATGTAGGTGAGTTTTTGCTGGAAAACCTTGCACATTTTCACTTTTCAGGAAATTTTATGAAATTTGTTTATGATTCAGATTATAAGAATTCGATTGTTTTCCTTAATTTCTTAGTTACCTAGTTCTGTTATTCAGGATATTTGCCTTAGTCTAATCTGATTCAAATATCATCGAAAACAGTTTGTGCAATTCTAAAGCCTGAAAAGTGATGTTTTCATAAAGAATTGTAAATTAGTCCTTCGAATCCTTGACACTTTAATTTTGCTATTACAACTAGTTCAAACTGCTAGCTGAAAACTTGGATTCTGGGGTATAGTTTTGATCTTGCTGAAGTTTAACTCTTCAGAAAGAAACTATAAATGAGAGTTTTCAGGAAACTCATTGTAGGATTCATTCGTCTGGTGAGTTTTTGCTGAGAGACCTGTTACAGTTTCACTTTTCAGGGGGTTCGTTTATGGTCCAGATTATACGAATTTGAGTGCTTTACTTAATTTATTAATCGTTTTTATTTTTTATAATAGTTTCTTTTTAATACAAGAGTTTTGGGGTTAGTCCTGGAGAAGACCTAATTCAAATCGCGGGGACCGTTTTTCGTAACATTAAGAAGGATTTGCCTGTAATTTTAAAACCCGAACAGTCATAACCTTCTACCTGATTTAATTTTATTATAATCCTTAGATCCCTAACTCTTTAATTCTGGTATTACAACAAATTTAAATTGTTAGCTGGTAGCTTCGGTTCTGGGGCATAGTTCTGATCTTGCTGAAGCTTATGTACCTCTTCAGAAAGAAGTTAGAAATGTCCAAACCCGAGGGTTTTCAGCAAACTTAGTGCAGGAATTTCATGTTGGCGAGTTTTTGCTGAAAAACCTGGTACATTTTCACTTTTCAGGGAATTTTACGAAATTTTTTTTACATAACTGCTTAACCGTATTTGTTTTGTATAACAGTTGCTTGTTAATACAATGTTTTTGGGTCAGTGTTAAGGAAACCTAATTCAATTTCAGGCTGATGTTATTCATAATACTGAAAAGAATTTGTCTGACATTTTAATAAACTCTTCATGTTTGTATTACAACTAATTTAAACTGGCGATAGCTTTAATTCTGGGGCATAATTTTGATCTTGCTATGGTTCAAATTATAAAAATTTGATTGTTGTACTTAATGTTATTCATCGTTTTTGTTTTTCTATAAAAATGTTTGTTTAATTCAGGATTTTTGCACTATTTTGTGAGAAAATTTAATTCAAATCCAGGTCCCTCTTTTCCATAATATTGAAAACCATCTGCCTGCACAATTTTAAAACCTGAAGTTCGTTCTCATTTCATTAATTTTTCACGATAAAGATAGTAACTAACCCTTAGAATCTTTAAATCTATTGCTTTACTATTCTATTATAACTAATTTCAAGTGTTGAATGATAGTTTAGGTTGTGGAGCTTGTCTCTTCAGAAAATTTAGAAACGCCTGGTACTTTGAGGAAACCCACTTTGGCGAGTTTTTTCTGAAAAAACTTGTACATTTTCAGGCAGAAATCAAATTTATTTATAGCTCTAAGTATAAACGTTTAATTGTTATTTTTGGGCTTGAAGAGTTCTTTTTATAAGGTTTCGAGTAATTTATGTTACTAGGTAGGTTATAAATATGAATATGAAAAAAGTACGAAGAGGTCGAAGACCGAATCCTGTTATCACACGAGTACAACTGTGATTTTTTAAAGTCGAATTTCGTGCTTGATTTTGTGTGATTTCGCATTGATCTAAAAATCCTAAATCAAAGGTACGCGAGTTGCTCAGTATTGTGGAAACCAGCCAGTTGTCCTATAGTCAACGAAAAACAATGCTTTTGTTTTAGTTAATTTGTTGTAAATTTAGCAAAAATTTGGAATGTTCATGAAAACGTTTTAAAATTAAGCAAGAGTTATAGTTCTTCAGCATTTGTGTAAATTATCTGAGTTAGGAGTTCTTATTCAAGCAACCATCATGTAAACTATCTGGCTCAAATTTCCATGTGTACATGTTAGATTGTTAGTGTCCCGTCCAGGACCGTACCTAAAGGAATTTGCAATCCAGCGTGAAAAATATCGGGAATATGTAAATAGTCGCGTTGTAAATTTACATATCTAATGAGAAAAGTTGAGCAGTTAATTCCGATATTTTATTGTTTTCTATGTAAATGCCTCTTTAACCGTGTAACAAACCGGTTGTAATTGTATTGACGATGGGTTGGTCGGTCTTAGTTTGTTACGAAGTCGAAGGAAACGGGTATACATAAGCGAGGTTTTATCGGGAACAGAAAGGGAGAGGAAGTAGAAGGAGTCGGTTCGAAACGGCGGGACGTTTCGTTAAAAGAATCAAGACTGAAATCTGTGACAAGTGGTTCACATTATTGACATAGCCATAACAACAAACGTTCTGCCATCTGGAGCGCGGTGCATGAATTAATGATCTACAAACTGGCAGCCATGTATAATCCAGTAGAATGCACACAATACATGCTCAGAGGTATTGTACGGTGGAGAATGCATGTGCAGCGAGACCACCCCGATGCAAGGCAATCGATGGATACAATAGTTAGTTTGCTTCGATGAATAATTAAAGTATACACGTAATTACGTAGTTTAATGGCGGCAATGGCGAACTCCAGCAGCTGGTTCTAAGTTATTCATTTCTCGATTTGTTTATAGGCGAGCTCTTCACGCTTCGATTTAATCTGCTCATGCGGCGATAATAAAACTATTCAAATAATATTGGTTCGCGTTGTTGGAACAGTGAGGCGACGGCGTGCAACATCCCTGAAATTGATTTATTTAATTCGCCGCCCGCTTGGGACGTTGACTTGATTCAAGTGTCACCCGAGAGGCGAGTCCACTCAGATTTCCTCCGGTTCGTTGTCGGTCTCCCTTTTCCCTTCTTCTTCTTCGTCGTAGTCGTCGTCGTAACTGCGTCGTCGTCGACGTCGTCTATACTATTCCTTGACATTCAGATACTAAAACCTCCTCGCTCTCCATGAACGTACCGTACCGATCAGCTGTTCACTGAAAATAACGTGGAACATCGGCCTTGATCTGCTTACACCCACCCGAGGCTTGTGTCGTCTGCCGTTCTTTATTGTTCGTCACTTGCACCGACCTATTCTCTTTTCCTTTTCCTCGAGCCGCTGTCGTTTCTGTTTGTTGCTCGCTTGCACCGCTTGCAGACAGGAAATTTTGACGAGGGCCGTGCATCATTAGCAACTAGATCATGCGATATAATTATTCCCCGTCTGAAATACGAAATGTGCACCTTTATGGAAGTGACACTCATGTGACGTCTAATCCTGTTAATAACATGTACCAGTCTTATTACAACATGCACTGGCATGTAATTAAAGCATCACGCGATTTGTATGCAGTTTAAAGATATTCATTATCGTCATGCACCCCCGTCTATGTACAATATGCCGTTCTACACTTGTTTTGCTTAATAAAGTAAGTCTTTAACTCACTCACCTACGTGGAAACAACCGATTCTCAACTGCCGTTTAATACCTACCTAAATAGGTTGGATGCAATATAAATGAAGTACAATGACGGACTATTGTGGATCATTTTTACGTTTAATTAGTAGGTAGAAACGTTCCGAGCCGTTAATATTAAACCGCGGAGTTGTATTCTTCGATCTTGGACACCAAGATGCAAGTCGGAGTTATTGATCCGCACCTAGCTGCAGAAAGTGAATCGCTCCGGACTTAAAACGAACAAGAGTGCACCGAAGACGCTTATTACAATTAAAATTCAGGAAAGTGGATTAAAGTAAACAAAAGAGCGCTTGTGTAAACTTATACAGGATATTATAAGAAACCTTCATACCCTGAAGAATGTCTTGTTTTAATTTCATTCGTATTATGTACAATCTCGAAAGAATAGTGGTTAATGTTTTCTTTTAAAAAGTCCTTCGCTTTAAATTTCATCATTTGATATGATAGCTTCCGTTAAGCGTTTTAAGTATTGTTAGAATTTTTCTTGTTCAAATTTGGTTCTTAATTAATTGATTTTCTGCCATAAGAAGCGAAAATTATCCGCACATATCCATGAAAGAGATATTTGTTGCAATTGATAATTTGAAATGTTTCTAAAACTGGAGGTATCAAACAGTGGTCACGAAATTTTCAAATTGTTTATTACAGTTAGGGTCGGTCTTTCCATTTCCTAATAAATGTGTATGGCAATTATCCCATGGAAATCTTAGTTAATAGAATTATTTCCATAGAATTTGATAAGTAATTTATTAGGTGGTTAATTAAGACCTAGAAACATCGACCCTTACATGTATAGAAACATTGTTATGTTTTTCTCTTAAATAAAAAACAATGTAATTTGTTGGAATCCTGGAACTTTGCAAAAATATATTTTTTATTCTTTGAAGAATTTGAGGTTTAAGAACGTCCTAAGTGTACCTATATTTTCACATTTAATATTTCAGTTACAGCCGTATTTTAAAAATGTCAACTTAACGATTTAGGCCAACATTTTCTGAAAAAAACTGTGACGGTATTTTACTTTTTAGGATATGAAGTTATCTGATAATCTCCAAATCTTCAGAATTTAAGTTTTCAGAATTTTCAGTTTCGAAATACATACATATGTTTGCATCGCTCGCTTTTTTATTTTTATTTCTAATTCACTTTGATCTTCCATAAAATTGGATAGCTAAGGCACTCATTTAATACTACTGAAATTGTTTAAAGATTTGTTGTTTACGCCTTTCATTTTATGAAAGTCAAAACAGGAATGGTTTCAGCGTTTTCCCTTAAAAACTTTGTTTCAGTTTAAATCCTGAAAGTTTGTACAAGTAATTCAGAAACTCAGCCTTTTTTTTTATCCCAAATGACATCTTAGAGAAATTTCGTACCAAAATGTATTGAAGCTTAGAACTGGTAACTTAACGCATTTTGGCCGGCATTTTCCTGCAGAAAAAAAAACTGCAACTGTGTTTTAGTTTTTTGAATTTTCTGTTATTATTTGACTAATTTCCTAATTTTCAGGATTTAAAGTTTTCAAAACTTTCAGTTTTGAAGTATTTCTACGTCGCTTTTCCCCTCTTATTTTATTTATAAATTAATTTAGCTTAATTATATAAAAATTTAATAGCTAAAGCACTCATTTAATATCGGTGCAACTTCCTGAAAAATGATTTTCAGATAAACCCCTGGTTTAATAATAAAAAATTGTTGTTTATGCTCATCATTTTATGAAATTCAAAACACGAATGGTTTCAGCGTTTCTATATAATTGTTTTATTCGGTTTGAATCCCGAAACTGTGTGCAAAGAATTCAGAAACTCAGTCTTTTTTATTCCAAAGAATATCTTAGATTAATTTTTGTTTCTTAAGAATTTGAGCTTTAAATGATGCCAAAGGATTTTCAGTTTAATATTTCGATTTTAGCCGTATTCTAAAAATTTACTGAAGGCAAAACAACTGGAACTGTGTTTTAATTTTTAGAATTTTCAGCCATTATTTGATTAATCTCCAAACGTTCAGAATTTCAGTTGGCGCCCTTCATTTTATGAAATTCGAAACAGGAGTTTCAGTTCGAACCCCGAAAGCTTGCCTAAGGAATTCAGAAACGTTTTTATCCTGAAAGAGATCTTAAATTCATTTTGTGCAAAAATAATTGTGAAGGGTCAGTTTCAGCCGCATTCTGAAAATATTTATTTTCTTAAAAAACTAATTTTCTTTTATTTTCAGCTATTATTTGAAAAATCTCTAAACAGTTAAACTGTTCATCTCTACATCCCTCCCTTTAATTATATTTTGTTTTTATATTTATTTTAGCTTTACTTCCGATAGAATTTAATGACTAAAAACACCTAGTGTAACTTCCTGAAAATTCGGTTTTCAGTCGATACTCTGGATTAATGGTAAAAATTTGTTGTTTACGCCCTTCATTTTATGAAATTCAAACGAAAAGGGTTTTGGCGTTTCGTAATAAAAATTTTAGTTTCAGTTCGAGTTCTGAAAGTTTGGGTAAATTAGGAAAGACTACAAGTTTCAAACTTGGCCTGGATTTTTTATGTGGAAGAAGTCCTTAACTGAGATATTCCTTATTTATTTGCTGATGTTTACGCTTATTTTAAATTGACTTTTACTTCAAAACTGAACTTTCAATTTTATTTTTAGATTAGAAGTTTTCAGTTTTATTTCCATGCATAATGTAAATACATCAAAAACTATTTTGTTTGTTAAATTTAGTAGTGAAACATTAATTTTTAATGATTAAGAAAAAGCAGCGATTTTAAGCAAGTTCATTCTGACATAATAAATACGGTTTGTTTCCCCGAAAAGCCAATTTTCTGGTGGCTCAAACGTTAATGAATTAATAACCTAACTTTAACTAAATCGCAAATTTATATCGTGGTATCATCGTTACCCTCATTAAATAATTTATAAAGTAGGAACGTTACAATATACGTTACAAGTCTCCAAGCAATTAGTTTGCTTCCTATTTGTACAACATATTCCCTTCAGCAAAATATCAAGCGGAATTCCCATTACTACCTTAAATAAAAAGCCAACTTTAGATTTTTTCATTTCGAACAATACATGTGTTAAATTGGCTTCGAACAAGTTAATAAACGTACGAATTTAGCCAACTAAAATTTTCGAATATTTCACACCGAAACTAATTTTGGTAAATCAAGATATAACAACGCTTCCTAGTCGGGAATTTCATCCCCCCCTTAACTTGTCAAAAGAAGACAGTACGAACCGCTTTATCCAGTAATTTAGGGTGTTACATCCTGAAGACGCAGAATGAGAATGAAGTGAGTAACATAAATTACGCATCGATTTTGGCACTCAACGCAAACTGAAATAAATATTCTCATCTGAACTTACACGATGTGTTTTATACAAAATACTAAAATCGTATGCTTAATAATGGTTCCAAATATTTTTGAGTGAGAGTTGGCCCATGAAAAATGGCAGTTTAAATATTTTGTGAATTTTTAAAACGCGTTGAAGCTTAGCCACCTGTGATAATTTTTAGCAAACTTAGCAAAACGACAGCATTTGGAATTGTTTATGCAAATTGACTTTTATTTACAAATAATAACTTCATTTATTTTCGCAGCTAAATTAAAAAAAATGAATTCGAAGAAAGATCCGGAATCTTTACATTTAATTCCGAGTAATTTATTCATACAGGAAATTTACATATACTCGAATTACGGGAACTGTCACAACATGCTGTAAAAAGTTTTTTTTTTAAAAATGTATAAAGATACATATCTATATTAAGTGCCACATAAAATTTAAATTTAAATAAATTATAATTAAACCAGTATGAGGAACTTATTTATTAAATTTCGATATGTGTTATGTATTCGTTTCCGGTTTTGCATTCATGGCTGTTATCGGAAGATTCCTTCATTCGTCATAAATTACATTTGTTGATTTTTGTGGTTATTAAATAGATTGTCATCAGGGAATTCTTTTCAGATCTTTGAGTTTAAAAAAAAATTGGTGAGTCCTGAGATTCCGTTAGAAAGAATATTTTACGGTTTCTTGAGACTTCTTCTATTTCGAAAATATGAAGAATCGAATTCGATTATTGTAAAATCTGAATATTTTTGAGGGATTTCAGGTAATTTCTGCTATTAAAGTGCTTTCGTTTGTCCTCTGCATTTTTTTTATTGTTCATGATTCTTGATAAAGTCAGGATATTGCAGTTTTCAGCAACAATAAAGAAAAACGCGAAGGAATTCTGTTTGTTGAGGCTTCTGGGTCATTTGTAAAGAATGCTTGTTGTAAAAAAATTCGATTTTTTAACCCCTTTAAGAGGGACAAACAGCAGTATGTGGCTTGAAATTTCTTCTTGTTTTGGCTTGAAATATCGATTCTAAAAGCATCATAGTGGTTGCTGAAATGGTTAACCATTTAGGTTAAATGTATCCAGCAGGTTTGTTCTCCAGATTTAAAAATCTGACCACCATTGATATTCGAATCTGTGTCCTTTTGCTGGCAAAGCAGGTTTCTAACCCACTTAGTCGCCAAAAGCCAAAAATTCAATTTTAATTTTCCTTCAAGGCATTTTCAAAAACGTCGAACTTTCCCTTTTAAAATTTAAGGTCTTCAACTTTCATAATTAAACTGTTAACTTAAAAGCGTTGAACTTGTAGTACTTTTTACCTTTGACTATGAGCAGAAAACATTGTTTTAAACTTCAAGTTTTAAATTAAATTAAATTAATCCAAGGAACTTTCCCTGGCGATTTGGGAAAGAGTCTTTCTTCAGGAGTTCTTTCTGCATCAGTCAACTTTACTTTTGTAATTTGATGAAAAAAATATCTTCATACACTAACTCCAACCACGTCAAAAAAGTTTTACATTGAGGATGGCAACTTAGCAGCCGAAATACGTATTTGTTTTCATTAATTTATATTTGTGGTTTTTCAGGGTATTTGACGTTCGCTATTCAAGTTGATCTTTAATTTGTGAGTTAATCACCACATCTAAAAATTTGTATTTGAAGTGTATGTAAAGCAGCAATATTTTTAGTTTTTTTGAGTTTTGTTCATAATAAAGAATGTAGAAATTAAAATATTACGTATTAACGTCCGGTTATCAATTTTAAAATTTAATTATGACAGCTCTGATGTAAAGGTGGGAACTAGATTTCGAAGATCGAAATCGAGCCTAAAATTTGTTGAACCTAGATTGCTTGTAAAGCTCGGAGCTCGTTGCAGGCTCAAAGCTCGAAACTTAGTAAAGGGTTGAAGTCCGGTAGATGTTCGAGATTCAATTAAATTCGAGAAATTGGAGAAGTGCAGATTCCTGTCTTATCTTTCTTAGTGCTCCTCGCCAAATGCTCGAAGCTTGGAAAAGGTTCGAATCTCAAAATAAGTTTAAAACCTGGCAAAGGTTCGAAATTCGATAAAAGCTCGATGCTCGGTAAGAACTCAAAGCTTGGTAACCCAACTGAGCCGAGAATATTTGACATTTTCCTCCGAGCCGAGCCGAACTTAGAATCAACTTAAAATTCCCTTCTACTTTGACGCTTTTAAAACCGATAGAAAACAAATTACTTGTCGATTCTTCCAGTTTCTAAATAATTATAAACAAATATCAATTTTTGAAAAACAGGGACATAAAAAGGTGAACTGAGTGTCATAATTCACCGAAGACATTTATTGTTTGTTAATTATTCTAAGCCAATACTTTCGCAATAAGTATTCAAAAGTTTTTCAAAATTTCGTATACTTTTACATGTCATATTTGACACCGGCTTCGAGGCTACATAAATTTAGGCAAATACGTAATTGAAATAATCTTATTTTAGAATAATTTCAAACTAAACCAAACCAAATAAATCCATAGTTTCTGTAACAGCAACCAAAAAGTTTCGGACTATTCAACGTCTGCAAGCCGGAGAACATATTAGTAACAAATCGAGGAAAAATAGCAATTATTATTAACTGTTTTCTTCAGACTTAGTTAAAAGTTGAAAGGTGCTAAGAGTGTTTAGTTGCCAAAAAACGTATTTGGCTTTTTAATATGTTCTACTTCATTAAAATTTTCAGAAGTGTTCAGCGTTTCTTTAACTGGTCTGGTTCTTCATTCTTCGTTTTCCACCTCAAAATCCGTTTTGAATCGGTCTGTCCTACCTTTAATTATTTTTCAGAATTATTTTAGGGTTAGTCGTAAGTTATGGAGTTTTTAGAGATTAAATTTGTAAAAAATCTCTAGCAAAAAGCACTTTTAATTTATTTTAACGAATTAAAATTAAAGTTCGTTAAAATATATGAAACAGATTTTTTACTTCAAAAATTCAAAAATTGCCCAGATGTTTGCGAATGTTTTGATTATTTGAATGAATTTATTACGTTCTGCTAAGGGGTTTGATGTTAGGGCTTTTAGTTATTAAAAAAATTCCCAAACTTTTTAAGAAATGTAATTTTTGGGCTTTTGTTTTGCACTAAGGACAGTAATTAAATTAAATTAATCAGACGGTTCATTAATATTTATTGCATTAAAGTCTTCGTGAATTAAGACATTCTTCGTTATTTAGGCTTCCAAACGTTTTTCTTGCACTGTTCGTAGGGTTTGACGTGAAGCAATGCGATAATATTTACAAGATCGATATTGAATCATTTGTTGAAATTCACTCATTGCTGCTGTATTTATTCGAATTAAATCGATTTTAGGTTCATTTTAATATCCACTTTTGCTTGTTTAGCAACCCCAAATTCTTTTCTTTCGAGGTAATTTCTGAAGAAAATAAGCTGGCTGTTCATAAAATGATTTTATTTTAACAGGTTTAAATATGAATTCAGAAAGAATTTTAAAATAACGCTATTTTTAAATTTTGCCTTGAATTTTTGACCAAAATCTCTAAGTACAGTAGATTATTTCAGCAGTGCCTGAAAAATTCAAGAAAGGAGCGGATGGAACGTCCTGAATGAGCTTGATTAACCGAAAAATTTATCTTTGGGTTTTTGCTTTGCTGGGTTGTCTTTCAATTCTTTCTTCTTATTGGCGCTTGTGCATGTAACATGTCGATTTCTGGCTTGACTTGCATATTGTCAGGTCTTCTCATTACAAAAAGGAAATAAAACCTTTACATTTTAAATGGGGGTTTAATACATTTAGTATTTCGAATAGCTTAGCTGAGATGGGGTCGAAAATGTGTTGGAGGTGATATTTTCACGAATTGCGACATTTATTTTTAAACTTAAGAGCAAATTAGTGACAGGAAATCACATAACGGAAAAATACTGGGGTAAAAACTGTATAGAGGCGGGAGCTTCAATTGTCCCGTCAACATCCGGAGCAAATCTTCCGATTCCGGAGGCGAGCTCCGCCATTTGCCGTGAAACAACCGCATTAAGGCAATTTGACAATAAATTAATCGAATTACATGCATTAAAACACGGGTCGTAGAGGGATGCGCAAAAAATTCGCCGCTATGCACAACAGGATATGGATGCATTTCCGTTCTCAAAGGGGTTGGTAATTATGGCCGCTAATGTGATTACTTCATTTCTGAACGGAGTCCATTAGGGCCTTCTGATGCTCTGTAATAATTCTGTATCACTCATGACGGTCTGGTACTAAAACGCTCGGTCTAGATGGGTGTCGAATATCGTCGATATTTTCTCCCTTCCCTATCAGTCATGTAAAATGTAAATGTAAAAAAACGCGACGATGTAAATGAAAAACATCTTAAAAATCGGAGCAATTTTTTCGCTACCGAAAAATCTTGGGGTCGCGAAATCGCATCTCCCCACGTGTTTTTCCCGTCGTCCTCTTACTCGGGGTTGGCTTCGGTGTTAATAAGTTGGTTCCGAGGAGCCATGTTGATGAATTTTATGCAATGGCGTCTCTCTTAGTTAAATTACAGCAATTTAGGGAGACGCCGCTGCCGTTTGCCCTCGTTAGATATTAGTTCAAGTTATTACAGATATTAACAGTGCACGGTTGTTTGTTCTTGGTCGCGTCTTGTAATGTTTGCCTCCATTTGGTTACATTGTAGTCGCTAGAGTCTGTTGTTATCATTAATAATATCTGATTTATGATATTATCCTAGTCGTTTTGAAATAATAGCGGTATTAAATTTGCCCGTTACGGAATATCGAGCTATAAACTAGTTTGTTTTATTGTACTCGGATTATTAATATTATTATTATTACTATTTAGGTACATCGGACGAACCGTACGCACAAACCTAAAACCGCAAATCCCCTGTTTTCAAAACTTACACAACAATAAAAATAGTGAATGTCGAATTAGTTGCAGGCTTCGTAAAATAATGAACCGTAGGAGTTCGAGTAGGCTAAAAATCTCTAAACAAGCTCGCCAGCTTTTATCTTATTAGTTATTTGTGTTCAAAACAGAATCGCGAAAAATGTCATTGAATTCATTCTTAAAGTTATTCCTAAACGAGTAACCAGCCAGACACGCGAATGAAACCGCAGATGAAGAGAGAAAGTTATATAAGATATTATTGATTGAATGCATTTAAAGGTTTTGCTTTCTTTTTAGAGTTTGTCGTACTAATACTATTCATTAACTTCTAGACTGTACGCCCGTTACACAGATATTTATTGTACAACGAATAACAAGTTATTATCTTTCTCTTTTTGTGTATGAAGATCACGTGGAAAGCACAGTGGGGATTAATTATATTCCCTATTAGTTTGCCATTGCAAATACTTAATCCAGTATTAAAATCGTTAACCGGGGGTTTTCTTTGGCTATTTTACCTTGTAACTGGATTAACTTGCAATTATATTCTCTTTCAAAAATATTAGGTAATACTAATACTAGGTCTTTCCTCTTTCAGAAATATTAGGTAAAGGGTTTTGAGAACACATATTTTAATACAACAGTAAAATATTAAATCTGTTTAATGTCAAGGCGTTAATCGCTTAGGTTAATTAGTTGTTCCAGAAGAATACAAAAATGGTGTTCATTTAGTTGCAAAATAGTTATTGTTTTGCTTGAATTTCTTGTAAATAGCAGTGGCCCTCTATGGGTCCCTGCGAAACACCTTGCGTTGTCTGCATGCTTGTTAGCGCCCATTTAAAATATCCTCCAGGCTCCTTCAAAAGTAATTAATTGTCATTAACTGGAATTCTATTCTCCTTCTTCTCCCTTTTCAACCATAGTCCATCCATTGCTCCCTGTCTTCAGCAGTTTGTACCCAATTGATTTAAATAGGAATTTAATTGATTACAAATCGCAGAATTGTTATCCCACGCAGTAGTCTCATACAATAGGCTTGCATGTCCGAAAATAATAGCTAAAAAAATTCTTAAAATAAAACAAACAACGTTAGGTAATAATTTAAAATTAAATTTGTGATCTACCTCGTAATCAGAACCACAAAACTGAATGATTGTAAACAATCGATTGCCACACTTCAACCACAACTCTTTGGTTGAAGGGTTTTACCACTCTGTGAATATTTATTAAAAAGGGGTCCCAAACATCTGTAAATGTCGAGGATTGTTCTGTTTCAATTTGTTTATTTAAAGTAAAATACCTGACCATTTGTAAATTTATTCAATTTAAATTGAAGGTTTATCAATTTTTAAGGTGTGCTTTGCGATAAACAATGCCTGTTTCCGTTTTGCCATGGCAATCATTCCTTTCCGAAATTTTTACATAATTCTTGTAAGTATTTCAGAAGGCCACTAAAATATTTAACTTGGAAATTGAACATCTGCATATTTGGACTACATAACCTTAATGATTTACATTCAGGCCGATACTATCAGATTTAAAATATCTCAAATAATGTTCACTAATTGCATCCAATAAAATGCCAAATCAAATTAAATTAATTAATTAAAAACTATTTGTAACACCGAAGATAACATTAATATAACCCGTCCTCTTCTACGAGTCGCAAGTTTGGTTTCATGTTTGTTACGTAATATTCGGGCAGAAGTATCGCAGTAAATCAGATTTAGTCTTATTAGATTGGGAATGTTATGACATAAATGTATAAAAAATTAATTAAGTTTGGGAATAAATGTCAGTACTACTTAAAAGTCCGCCGTCTTAATGTATGGATGGGGTCAGTTTTTAAAAGATCTCTCTTTGTGATATGTATTTGCCATAATTTGTTTTTAATTTAACGGATTTGGGTTACTTAGAATATAACGGTTTTAGTTCGGTCGACCGCTTGCTATTTTTGTAAGTAAATAAATAAACAGCTTAGGAGTAAAATTTTGTATTAATCTAGAATTCTTTTGCAACGTACAAAAAGTTGGGTTGTACATATTTACCAAAATTTTGATAAAAAATTAAATGAAAACAGTTTGTTTTCTGTGAGTTTAAAGTCAGTATTTTTAGGAATTTCATGCTAAATTTAGATTAAACATTTGTTTTAAAAGTTGTTAAATGTCGTCATCTATTTTTGTTGTCTTAAAGTAAAAGAAGTGCGAGGAAAATTTAATTAATAAATATGTAAACTTTCCACGTTGTTAAGAATTAAGGTTAAGTTAATATTTTTGTAACATAGTAAACTATGTAAATATACATTTGAATATGAGGAAAAGTAATGGCAAAAAGGTTATAATCGTGAATGAATAATACATCTCAGCTAACGTGCATGCAGTAAGGATTTCCGTTAATATGAAAAATTGAGGCCGTCAAAAAGAATTGACAAATTGTAGTAATTTAAAGCAAACTGGTTCTGTAATCGATAAGTGGACTGTGTAGGCGTTGGCATCAAATATATCTAATAAAATGTTGTAGTTGGAACGAACTTAGCGACCTGGGAGTTATCGGAACTTGTCTCTTTTCGCAATATTTCACATGGTTAATTGCATTAGTGCACAACTTTCATATATATGTTAGTTCCAATCAGCTAATTGCTGATAATTGTGCTTTACAGTGCTACCGTGCTCTGAACTTGATTAAATATAAAATTTCACTTATTGTTTGCATTTCATGTGTATTTTACACGCCCTTTGATATTTGCGCAAGAGTTGCGCGACGCCTGTTTTTAAAACTCGACAACTCCGTCAACTTCAAACTATGCAAACTACGGAATTCGATTAACAGCTTTGTTACCATTTATTTTCTAACAACGTGCCACCAAATTATTACATGAAGTTGTTGTTGTTACTTAGTTTTAACAACCAAAATATTTTGTGCATGTTCGAAATTCGAACAAATTTGTAAATTACAAATCTGATAAAAAACAGCAAACAATTCTTGTTGCCTACATCTTTCGTGGTTGTCTCCAGAAATTCTACGAAAACAAGCAAGTTTTTACATGTATTAAATTTTAATCATTTTTTTCTATCGAGAGTTTTCAGTGACGTAAGGAGCAGGGTGGTCAACAGGGATTGTCGTTTCAAATTTTCAAACTTCAGTCATGGAGCCTTCCCCCATAAGCAAAAAAGAATTCATCTAACCTCTGATTAATACACGCAATGTTTCCTAAGTATGTGAAGAAAATGCAGGAGGTGATACCTGGGCTAAAACTTGCATCTTAAAATACCTCGCTAAAGAGTTGCACCTCTTCAAAAATCGAGTAAAAATTTGGTTTGTTATCTCAAATTTGGAAAAAGAAGGCCCCTTTATTCATCCACTCACTTCTTATAAGTAGAGACCGTATTTTAAGAGAAATTTTTAGGTGATGACTTGCCCAAATAGGTAAATCTAGCTAAATCCATAGGCGTACTAAATATTTGTTTAAAGAATTTTGCTAGAATTATGTAATATAGTAACAGTAAGATAATAACTAATAAGTAATAACTATATAACTTAAGTACGTTCTTTTCAACTTTATTTTTATTATTTATTACTATTATTCCCTATTCTGCTATTGCTCCCTGTTTTGCGGTTATGATAAAATATGTTTCTTCAATAACAAAGCAGTAGTTTGGTGACTCCACGAAAGCATGGTCAATGGGCATGCCTATTGTCAATGGCACTATAACCATTTCTGAACTGTGCTATGCCTTAGAAAACACTACTATAATTTCTAGAGAGTGGCAATAGTAAACAATTGTTTTAACTTACTACTTGAGTGTGACGCTCTAGTGAAATGATTTTACTAAATTTTTTACTAGATCCGCTCTCTACTTATAAGGTGATGATTTAAAACCCTTGTTCAGTTCTTTATCAGAACTTTTTAATGCATCGGAATTCATACATTTGCCTGATTTATTTAAAAATAATTTTGTTTCTTGTATTTTTCCGTTAGACTTCTAGTTTTCGAGTAAAAAAATAAAATAGGTTGTAATGCGCGCATCAAAACTGGACAAAAATACAGCAGCGTATCATTTTTCATATTCAACTGTATAAAGGCGATTTACACGCACGCCACTGGTGAACTGTGAACACACAAAATAACCCTTGGCTTTGCATTTGTGCACACCAAATTCAAAATTAATAGTCCACAGCAAATTTTTAAAATTTACTAAATTTACGGATTTTTATTTAATCTTCATTACGCCGTGTTTCAAAAACAAATGACACTTGTTTTCGTCTTCAATAAACTAATACATTTTCCCGACGTACTTAGAAAACACCCTGTATATTTCTCGTTCTATCGATAAAACATATTGTTTAGAAAAAAAAATCAGAATTTGCCTTAGCAAAACTTCTTAAATTAGTGGAGTGCGGCCCCCCAAGGGGGGGGGGGGTGGCTGCAAAGTACACACGAAAGAAGAGAATGTTAAATAAAACAACACGAACACACAATCATTTCTGAAACTTTTAACAAGGATAATTAAATCTCTATAAAAAATTGGAGGCCTTAACCATCCATGTTGCCCGCCGTTTACCTTATCCCAATCTCCATGCCTTTCTATCAGTGACAGTTTTTTCTTCCAAATCTCTTTTTCCAATGGCTTCCACGATCTCTGTGTTCCAGCTCGGTCTTCCCCTTTTTTCCCCATTAAGGCTTCCCTTATTTATTGTGGTAGTCTGTGTCCATTCTTCTCATGTGGCCGTACCATAGAAGCCGTTTTTACCCTATACAAATAAAAAAAGCTTGAAAAATACTGTTTTAAATAATAGCTAAAAATATATGAGTTGTTATAAAAATGTTAATTAAAGCAATTCGTAATTTTGTGCCATACATACGAGCCATATGAGGAAAACAAATATTGCTTTCATGTACTCAGTCTCGCCCACTTCCAATTTTGGGAAATTTCCTACATCACTAGGAAGTTTAATAAAACAAAGTAGGGATTTTAATTTTTTTTGCCATTAATTGAGCCTATTTCGAATTAACAAATATTTAATAAGAATCAAAACCAGCTCATAGTTCTTTCATATACATATATTTTTTGATAACAAAATTGGCTTCACAAAACTTCGTGTGCGTAAATTTTTGAATTTTAAAATTGTTGATTTTCTGTTAAATGTAGTGGAAATCTATAATAAATAATAAACTTAGGCTGATCTGGACGCTCAGTAATCTGAAGACGACTGGTTAATCGCGACACTCCATAATCCCAACAGGATTTATTTGAGTTACTTATCTTTATAATCCGAACAAAATCGCGTTAATCCGAACTCAAGTTAATTTGAACACCCAATCATCCGAGCACGATTTATTTGAGTTTTGCTAAATCTAGCAGATTAAGAAGGCCTCCACGTTTGGTAGGGATCTTTCTGATATTCAACCAGGCATCGTATCCGAAACTTTTTTCCATATTAAAAATCTCATTGACCTAGCCTGGAACCGAATTTGAAACCTTCAGCCTTCGAGCCAAAATGTTTATAAACGAAACCATCAAGGTCGACTCATCGAAACTTTATAAAAGTCTACAAGTGTACAAGTCTTTCTAAAGCCTAACCTATAAATCGTTTTCAGTTTTTTTTTTACCCAGAACATAAACTTTCAGCTTTGATTTTAGTAGCTGAAATAAGTCAAAATTAGTTAGAGTCCCAGATTAAAACATTTGTTTATAAGATTTAGGCCAACAACGGATGCAGATTAATTTACATAAGCTTGCACGAGTAGGTGCATAATTGACAAAGCACGCGAAGGTGTTACTGTATTACAAAACAGAAATTTTTTATTTAATTTAACGACCGCATACTTTTATGCACCTATTTTTTTTTTAATTAATTGTTAGTTAGAAACAAATATTTAAATCTGCAAATTTGAAATGAGTAGGTTTTCTACATCCTGGTAAAATCGCTTCGAATAACCAAACAATTTAATATCTGAAAAAAAAATGTCCGTCCAAATAATGATAAGAAACAAACAACGAACTCGAGTATTACAAACTCGAAAGTAATAAATAATATTTTATTATAATGCAGGGTTATAAAACTGTCATGCCAGAATTTGTCCCAATTGTGTTTACATACAAGTAAATGTGGATGTCGATATTCAACATAATGCCACGGTATTAGCATTTTATAAGTAATTCCATACTTCAGATCGACTAATCACTTCTCTAACTCGTATTTATTATTAACATTCTTTTCTGTAGTTTTGTTAGGACTGTTTTGCGTTTGTTACAGGACAAAATTCTTTTAAAATTAAAAACAAAGGTATTTTGATTTCATTTTCGAAAATTTTTACATAGTTTTTATGTAAGTGTAACTCTAACCTCATTTTCAAAATTAATATCACCATTTAATTTCGGACTTTAATTGAATTAAATTCACTGTTATTAAAATTTAAAAAATCCGATTTTTTGTGTTAAAACGGTTTTTATAACAGACGATCAAGATTGTATATAAAAAAAACACGAGCCTGAAGCAATCGGTTTAAATGATGCGCTACCGTAAAAGCTAAGTATATAATAATGGGTTAGGTATTTTACACGGATTCCATAGCGTTAATCATTTTCACGTTTGAAGTCAATGATAAATACGAATAAACGGCGGGGACTAATGCAGTTTTGCGTAATATTATAAGTTGTAGGTAGGAGATTGCATTGCAATTCAACCTCCAAGCACAAATAGATTGCATTACTGTGTATGCAAGCGATACTGTACCAACTAGAATAGATTGAATGAGTGTTTACGTTCACATAAAATAATTTCATCTTTGCATCTCCAATAAATTCATGTAGGTCAGGGATTTTGAACAACGGGAAATGAAATTGAAAATGTATACGTTCAACGTGTATAACAGTTTTATGTAATTGTATACAAATTGAGGACTGTTTGTGGGTTTTTATTCTTGCAAATGCGAACTGTTTAGTAATTTAAAAGATTTCGCACTTTGAAGACGCTTAACATTTATATTACCTTGACGTATAAGTAATGATATTTGAGGTTAGCAAACATCATTAATATAATCTCGTTGGAAAGAAAAACAAAGGATGTGGTTAGATTTCATCAAGACGATGCACCAGTACAAACATTTCTAAATCTTAAAATTCCTTGATTTACTGATTTCCAAACTAAATTAGGTATTTGAAGTGTGCAAATCAGTCCTATTGCAAAAAAATTACAAAAAATGGGATATTTAAACAAATAACTAACCTGCTGCATTTCAGAATAGTAAATGCTTACCTACAGACGCAGTAAAAATCACAAGAAAAATTCGTTTTATGCTTCATAATTTCCAGTACAAACTTCAAAATTTCTAAAATAGAAAGCCCAAACTTAAACTCAGCTAAATAAATTAATATATGTATAAGTAACCAACGAGCACAACTGGAATTATTAAAATCAAAATCAAGTACAAAACTGACGTAAATAACTAAATCACAACATAAGTCGGTATCAGCCTAAGTAACCATGATAACCATGGCCTGTTCTTAAAAAAAAAAAACATTAGAAATTTAAATGTAATTAAACTATAAATAATTTAACATGCTAAAATATACAGTAATAAATTTAAATCAACTAATAAATCCTCGGTACTGAAATAAAACATATTAAAACATGTATAACGTCATTCGATCCATGTAAAGTTTGCACGAGAGAAAGAGCACGTAAATATAAAAATTTTGTTTTTTTATTGGCTTCGGCTATAAATTATAATCATAAAAATTTAAAATGGAATTATTACAACTGCAAGCCATAAAGGACAACAATTTTATGAAATTTCCATATTTCGCTAAATAAGAAAAATAAGTTGTAGCTCGTAAATTGCTGTTCAAAGATTGTTAGTTTTAACAAAATTGTTCTTAAAAATAAAAGTTAGACGGCTTAGTATATCTCTATCCTTCTCACACTCATTGCAGCTTTAATAACTATTCCTGCATCAGTCGTGTACATTCGAAGATTTCGAGAAAATGACGAACGTTTAAGGAGTCGGTATTTGCACCAAAACCATAACTTGCAAATGTAACATCCATTCGATAAATGTTCAGTCTTTTGTAATATTACACGCATTTTGATTCTACAAATGTGCATTGAGAACTAAGTTTTAAAAATATATTAATTAAATCCGAAATTGTAGTGGCCATGGTGGAAAAGGACGCTGCCCACTCAGCCATTTCGGGTCGGCTTTTGAGCCATTTCGGGTCGGCTTTTGGGCCATTTCGGGTCGTTTTTTGGGGCTATTTCAAGTCGACTTCCAGGTCATTTCATTATTTACAATTGTGGTAATTCGACTGGTGCATTTATTATCTCTTGTCATTTGAGTGTTGGACTTATGTTTCTTTGATATCGATTTTATGTAAAACTCAGGTTTTGTATTGTAAGGCAAAAGATTTGGTATTTTAGAAAAATACCAATGGGTTACATTTTTAGAGAATAAAAATATTTCGAAACATATTCAGAAATATTTTAAAATTGGCTTAAATATTTTAGAAATAGTTAATCTCCACGCGAGAGTGTTTAAAATGTTTTATCAATGTGCTTTTGGTAATCTAAATTTTGAAATTTAAAGCTTTGGTTTCTTTTAAATATAGTGGAAATCGATAATCCGAACTCAAATTAATTTGAACACTCTAATTCGAGCACAATTTATTTCAGTTACTTATCTCTATAATCCGAACAAAATTGCATTAATCCGAACATGTTTTTATTGTGTATCCTCCCCCAACCAGTGAATCCAAATTTAATTTTTAAAATAATTATTTATACGGTCTGCAGAATAAGTCTTTGGTTTCTTTTTCTTCGAACGTTTTTGCGGCGGGTTTCCTGACAGTATTTTGTTTAGCAATTAGTGGCGAAATACCTAGGCAAAATTAAAATATTTTTTGAATTAGTTGGGTTTAAGGACGAACACAAAACAAGTTTAAGGTCAAACCTTTCAGTTGTATTCGAGCTATTTTGCTATTTACTTCTTTGGGGAAATACAGTGTTGTTTTTAAATGATTGAGGACAATTTGAATTTGGCGCCATACTAATTTACTGTTATGTTAGCAATATCTAATTCGTTCGATGTGCGTCTCGAATAATATTATATTAATAATTAAAAAGAAAATAATGTTGGTCATTATTTATTTCCATGAGGGAACCTGGGTAGCTCAGTCAGGTTAGTGCCTGCTAGCTAGCCGGCTGACGCGGGTTCGATTCCAATGGTGGCCATAGTACATATTATGGAGCCGATTTGGGTCGAATTCGTTAGTTAAGGCTTGGGTTTTTAGGGTGTATGAATGTGTTGTGGATGAAAGCTGGTTGGAGCGTGATGCAAGTCCAAAAATGGAACCCATCACCTCCACTTGCACAGCAGCAAATGTGAATGAGCTTTTCAACTCCGGCAACAGCTGGTACAAATGGAATAAAGATTATATAGGTATGTATTTATTTTCATATTGTATTAGAAGACAAAATAAACGAAACTGTGAAAACCTTCAACAAAGTTAGCGAGTCGCTCCTGCTATTTGACAGCTATAATTACCAAATTGATCCAGTTTAGCCAAATTCAATATATGAAATACACTAAAAACTGTGGCGCCAAATTCAAATTATCCTCAATCATTTAAAATGACACTACTCTTAATGTGTATTTCTGTACGCAAAATTTTTATTATTCGTTAAAATGTTTTCAAATAATTTGTTAAAATACCATAGAACTGCAATTTTTTGAAATATTCCCAACAAGTTGCAGAAGAAGCGAACAAATTTTCACCCCAAATTCAGGATGTTTCAAAATAAATGTGCTCTGATTAAATGTATTGGTGGGCGCCTTGTAATCTTATCAGAACTTTCACCATTGTGTATTTGCTACTTTTCACTCAAAAATCCCTTGAATTTTTTACTTGTTAAATAAGACCACAACAAGCTTTTTCCGTAATTAAAACGCCTTCTTGGTAATCCGGACATGGCGGCGGTTTGGTTGCAATTTCGTATTTATTTTTAAATACATCTAAATTTAGTTCGAGTTCAAAATATTAAGGCTGAATCTATAAAATATTTTACGAAATATATTCAGGAAATCAATCAATTCCACTTTGATTAATCGGAGTTCATTTCTATTAAATGATTCCTGGATATAAAGATGAGAATTCTATAATGAAGTTCAAATAATTGTAACAATTCCTCGCTAAATTCCTGGATAATGCCATGTTGCAGATGGAATGTTCGTTGGTTATGCAGTTGTGGTTGCGGTTGGCCAGAATTGCCTACTCCGAATTACTACAGTACTACGGGAGATGTATTAATTACTAACTAACATTTTAACGTTTAAGATTTCGACGAATTTTCCTTGTTTAATAAACAATAATCACATTGTGAAAAATGTAAGCTTGAAAAAGAAGTATATACAGGGTGTTGCGAATATGTTTGTTGGATACAGGGTGGAATCGATTAGTTGACGATTCGTTAATAAAGAGGAAAACAGTGTAGGATTCCTACTCAATGCGTAGATTTTAAGTTCGGTTCAGTATTGAATGAACAATTTACAAATACAGCATTGTTGTGCTTCAATGCTGCTGTGGGTAGGATATTTATAGTTAAATGGCGGATTTATGTACGTCATAAAATTATTAAAGAATATGTTGTTATTATAAAACGAAATTATTTTGTTAAGTCCATAAAAATAATTGTATAAAACGCACATCACACACCTACGGTGTTAGAAACACAATGTACATGTTGAAATATTATCTTTACTTTTATAAATATGGGCTTTTGATAATTACGTTGATTTTGTAACGAGCGAATTTAGTCTTTTTTATCGATGCGGGCGAGTTTTTAGTCCTTGCAGGTTAAGTTAAGCGAACACCCTGAAATTCACCGCAATGTTCGAGTGTCGCTGAATGGCGCTGATGTTTTTGAAAATTAATGGTTAATTTTAAAATCGTATCATGAAATTCATACACCCACCCGTCCTGCCATCCCACAGACTTAGTTTCCCACGAAATGAATCTTGAAGTCCTCATTGTACTACATGGGTGGGAAACTAAAATTTTATCTATTACTGAGGATGTTTTATGAGTTTTATGATTTGTGTACACTCAGAGGATATTTGCTTTAAGCTTTAAATTCTTTTTTGAAACAAAAATATTTCTTATTTCAATCATATATCATATAAATTATTTCTAAAAAATTAAATAAAACATGTCTTAGTAACATAAGTTAATAGCATAAGTTAATAACTAACAATTAGGTGTTGATAATAAATAAATTTAATAGCCTATTTATTTAGCGTCGTCGAGCTGTGTAGGCCGAAATACTTTTAGGTTGCAAGTAATCCATGTAGAAAATTAAAATTGCTTTTATTTTATTGTGTTATACTTGAATGAATATTAATAGAATATTGATGAACTATGTCAACTATTTAGCTCATTATGCAAGGAAACTTTTATTATTGGGTCAGTAATACGTATTTTGAGCCTTATCTAAAGACATTGGCTGGAAAAATGTAATCGTTGTATGTATTTATTTATTTATTGAATGAAAAACGTGATTATTTTTTGTATTGTTAATGTGGTGTTCAGTTTTTAATTTTTACAACTGTTTAAATCAAAATTTAGGACCTGAATTTTTTTTAAATTCTGGTAATTATAGATATTTAAAGGAATCTAATAAATGTGCCCTTTTGTACCTTGCGCAGATTAATCGAAGCACAGAAAGTCAAAAACAAAACAATTTTGGAATTTTATGGTTCCTCTGTTCCTTTGCCAAATCCTGAAGTTTTTATTTTTTTTTAAATTTGATTGAGCCTTTTTAAAACCTACTCTACTTCAGAGTTTTTGAAAAACATTAACTCACATTACATTCTAATTTTAGCTGTTGAGTTACCGACGAATCCACTCAAAAGCGAGATTGTATTTTTTTTTATTAATTTTTGGTATTTTTAAAAATGCGTGATTTTTATAATTCCTCAGGCTAAACCGTTGGTGCTACAAACTTCTAAAAGTGCTTTTTAGGCTATAAACAACCTATCTACCTAGGTAAAACGAATTTACGAATTTTTGGTATTTTTAATAAGCAGATATGTCAAAGGGTTCCAATAAACTTATTGGGCCGTTTTCTCACCTCATGTTCCAAATTGTCCCTAAGTAAAGATAGCTTTATATAATTTTATATATGATGTATAACAGAGACGCACGATATTGCTATGGCAATTAACCATGATGTTACAGTTAAATATGAAGTGAGAATACCGACCATAGTGTTGTAAATTATATTTTTAAGAGTCCAATCCTTTGGAAAAACAATTTTAAGGTATTTTAACAAATTATGGAAATTCTACTTATATTATAGAAAAATATCATCTCCGAAGGTCAGTCGTTCAATTACCTGCGGAAGTGTTATTTTTCTGTACAGAATTTTCATAATTCGTTAAAATTATTGGGTGATATTCTCAACCCTCATTACCGTGGCAACATCAGACATCCCTTTCTATAAACTAAAAACAGTATAAATCTTTATCGTTTTATGTTAATTTTAAACATGACTTAGTTAGAGATGACTAACGATGGTGTGAGAATACTGACCATAGCAATGAACATTACTTAATTACAGACAAATTTTAGTGAGTTACAAAATTATATTTTATATTTTTTCATGGATATTTTGCAACTAGTTAAGAATTCTTAACAGTATACTTTCTAGAAATCGCCATAAAATTAATCTCAAAAAAATGTAGAAACTCATAAATTATTTACAATTTTTAATCCATTGTGCGATCAGTACAACCATAGTAATTTGTTTTGTAAGGCCAAACGTTGCATAAATAAATTTTTTACATACTTTTTTACTTGTTTTACTTTATTTTATTTATTTAGTTTTTTAATTCAGGAATAACGACAAACTAGAAAATTTAAATATTTATTTATTTTTTGTATTTAGGGGTTTTATTTTAAATTGTAGCTTGTAGTGTAGTGTATTGAAAACATCTTTTATTAAGAGTTCTTGGAGTTCCTAAATTTTTAGCGTAAATACTATCGGTTTTTTGTATTCATTTTCAATTTTCGGAAACCCTATTTTATTTTTTTGAAATCAAAGCCTTGTTTTATTTTTTATTTTATTGCATTTGAATAATAATTTTAGTCTAATTTATTAATTTGAGCCCCATTCATTGGCGCACCAGCATCGACACTGAATGGCATAAGAGGTTGGTAGACTAAGACAAGACAAGAATTTGAACGAATTTTAAAAATCTCCCAAGAGGTTTGAACCACTGATACCAAAGGAATCTTCATAAAATATTTTTTTATTAATTATTTCGAAAACGTATCCCAAGAAAACAGTTGTTTTAACTTGGAACTTGGTAATTCTTCCAGCTGATGATTTTATGAATAGAAACAAGTAGCTTCCCATTAATTAGCTCGAATGGGATGTCTCAAGGAGAGGGTGGAAGGAAGAATAAAAGAGAAATTCTTAGAAAATCGCCAAGCTTGTTTTTAAAAATCCTAACAATAAATCTTTCCATTGATGATATGTATTTTTTAATGAAATTCCTAATTAATATTTTAAATTTCAATTTAATACGCCACCTAACTTGTTTCTCGTCCGCGGTGTGGTCATAATAGAAAACTATTTAAATTAAATTGAAGAAAACGTTATTTACATATTTATTTAATAGTCGTCATCCAACGGTGTAGGTGTTATTTAATTTCCTACAGCAATAATAACTGAATAACTTTCACGTATTATAGTTTGAGTGTATCTATATTGTTGACAAGCGTTTAATTCTGAATAGGTGCACGTTTTAATTAAAATTTCGATTTTCTATTATATTTTTGAAAAGATCGGAACATGATCGCAATGCGTTGCACCGTTAGTTTAATATAATTATAATTGTGTTGTTTATTGGGTTATTTCTTAAATGATTTAAAACACCATTGTTAGATTCTCGCGTATGTGGTATTGTCCTCCTTGTGTATTACATTGTAATAATAGCGTCGTTTTTATGGCGCGAGCGATATAAAAGTTGTTTAATTAAATTTCGTTTAGCGTTGCATAGTTATAGTTTTGAACTAGAACGAAGCATTGGGATACGACCGGGGAAAATTTATATTGTTTTTCTGTCGGTCGATGGTGGTAGTGGTGGTTCGTTCGGTTTGTTAATGTTTTAGTTACATTGTACGTAGGCGCTTATAAGATTATAATGGAATAAACTGACATTAATAAACAATCCATTAATAAATACATTAAACGGCGAGAAATTACTTCTCGACGCCAGCTCAAATAAACAGATACAAACCGTGTTTAAAATAACCGCAATATTCAAAGATTATTTACTTTGAAATCCTTCTGCTATCCCAGAAATGTGTTAAAATTTGTGTAAATCTAATTTCCGAGAAGATTTATGATAAACGTCGTCCATCTGTCGGCGTATGGTGCTATTTTTCATAACATAATCAAACGTCATCACATCAAAGACCCTGCCTTGCTGACGAGATACGTATAAATAATTGCTCGGCCTGCTCGTACAACCATACGCACGCCTACCGATCTAATTCATGCATTATATTATTTAAATTGCAATTTTATATTATAACCTTGACGTGTGTTTTTCTTATTTTAAATCGACTCTTCCATCTGATTCCCACAGAAAAAAACTGCAACGTTTGCAGGACCGTTCTCGTCCAGAATGAGGCCGAGATTTCTTTTCAGTGGGCTGTTTGCTGGTTGCTCTTATTTGATTATTTCGTAGGTTTCAAAAATAGAAAATTATTACTTATGTAAATTCGTAATTTATGTAAAAAATTAAGCAAAGTAGAACTCTTTTTATTAAACTAAATAATAGCAACAACGCTTAGTTACTAATTTGTCAACACCAAAGATTAGCAGAACTAAACTCTAACTCAGCCTAATTTATTTACATTGAATGTTTATTTCTAGTATTTGTCTGTATTTAAAACCCTATAATGGTCGTTAATTTCGCCGCTCTTGCCGGTCGCTGCTTATTCTAGAATATGGCAGAAGCCTGCAGAGTGTTCTGGGCTTCGTTATTTGTAACGCGCTTCACGATGATGTTCGCTTTTGAAAAAGAAATACATAACTGGTTGCGGGATGCTTTATATTTTAGGTTAGATATTGTTGGTGGATACACAGTTCCGTACGGTGTTCTAAATATTTATAGAAAATCTGTTACAGACAACGATAGTAGGACCTTTAAATTAGAGGTGGGAACGAGACTTCCAGGCTCAAGCTGGGTTCGAGCTTTGAGCAAGATCGAGCCTAAGATTTGTTGAACTGAGCCTAGCCGAATCTCGGTAAAGTCCGGAAACTCGGTTGAAGTTCGGTAAAATGCTCGGCATTCAATTACATTAAATAAATTGATCGAGTGCACACACTTGCCTTATCTTTATTTGTGCTCCTCGATAAAGGTTCAAAGCTCAACAGAAGCTTAAAACTTGCCAAAGACTCGAAACTAGATAAGAGCTCGAAGCTTGGGAAAAGCTCGATGCTCGGTGAAAGCTCGGTAACCGAGCCGAGCCGAGCCGAGGATATTCGACATTTTCTCCAAGCCGAGCAGAGCTTAAAAAAAATTAAAAATTCCCACCTCTGCTTTAAATATCTAAAGGGTGGCACATTTCAGTGTACGGGTTTCTGGTTTTATGCTTTTAACAAAGCAGTAAAAGAATTAATAATTTGCACAAGCTACAGGAAAAATACAAACGAATACAGAAGTACTATGTATTTGTTGCATATCTGAAATTTGTTGTAAAGTGCAATAATTGATTGCTGAATCTTTTTATTTAAACATCGAAATCCAGGGAGTAATCGTCTTCTATTTACCCACAGTAACTGGAGAAACTTTGGTTAAGTGACACTTTCCTCCTAACAATTTTCCAGTTGCGAATAAACATTGAAGTCACAACTCCCCTGCATATAAACTACAATATTTTTTTAATGGAAAGTTTTTATTTTTACAGAAATCAAATTATTAAGGATTCAATCTTTTGGCGTCAGTCAAAGTCAGTGGTTCGAATCCCTGTTAATATTTATCTATATCCAGGTTTTTCAAAGTTAAAAATAATTTACTGTCCTTTTGATAACAGAACCAAAGTATTTGAGGGGTTCTAAAGCCTTAGTTTGTTGTATTTTCTAAGCATTCAGTAGGCCTTGGATGTTACTGTTAGTTTATTCCTCAAGTAACTTCCAAAAACAAAATTTTTATTTTTTCTATTTGCTCGTTTCCGTAATCCCCATAGAAATAATAAAAATAATCCCTTGAGTTTCAAGAAGAATGTACCCAATTTATTTTGATCTAATTTTTGTAATAAAACAATTGAGGCACTGAAATTTGAGAAAACGGCCTTTTAATGGCATACTTTTTTTCTATGTACCTACAATAGTCACATGATTACGATTGTTTACGGTTCAAGAATTGCAAAAATTAAAATAAAAGTGGGTTGTAAAAAATCATTTACATTAATCTCCTATTTTATTTGTTTATGTTTCTTCTTCTTGTTTTTGTATAAAGCCTTAATTAAGCCTGTTATTTATTTGTGTATTGATTTATTTATATTTTTAAGTCATTTATGGCACTAACAACAGTGATTATATGGCTAGCTCGACCAACTAAATCCAAGAATGTGGAAAAATTAAAAATTGCCAAAGATAAAGTTAATTTGTTTGAAAAAATGTATTTTGCATAAGCAAATGAATGACAGCTTCTCCTTTATTTTTAATATACTTATTTTTTCTTTTCTTCTTCTTCTTCTTCTTCTTCTTCTTCTTCTTCTTCTTCTTCTTCTTCTTCTTCTTCTTCTTCTTGTATTAGGCCTTACTCCTGTTTATTTCCAACTTTATTCCTGTGACACAGAGTTCCAGCTCTTTGCCCATATCAGCTTGAATTTTCATCAATCGTTTCATATTTCTAAAAATCTGGCTATCTTAGGGATTCTAATCTGTGTACTCTTGGTGGCAAGGTAGACCTCTGCCCATTAAATCACCAACAAATCATTTGCTAAATTGTTTTACAATTTAGTTTTGTGCAAGAAAACTACGATCTTTAGTGTGGAATAAAATCTATTTTTTTACAGTCTAATATTTGTTAATTTCACCTTGTTACTAACACTTACGGACGTCCATATATGCTAATACATGCTTAGCTTTATACTTGAATACTTGAAAAAAATGTGTGTGATTTTGTGCTAAGTTATCCATCCTGTATATTTCGTTTAAATGCAATAAACAGAATAAATATTAAAGCGTTAAAACCTCGAAGTTAATTTTGTGCAGCAGTGTTAAATTTCACATGCAGTATTCATTACAGTGAACTTTTTGCGCCCAATTAGACCTCAAGTAAGTATATTTACGTGGTGAACTCGTAACACAAGTGGCAGCTCGAAAAGACCGTTTTTCGGAGTCGCTTCGTGGAAAATTGTCGGGAATTTAATAAAAAATTAAGTTTTACTTAAATAATAAGTACTCTGGATGTATAAAATATGGTATAAATAACAATTTAGCCTTCGCTCTCAATTTACGCTTTAATTAGGGGCCGAGTTAATGTCATTTATAAAATAATGATGGCGTCATATATTGTGATACCGTAACAAAGCAGAAAGCAGTATATAATGAACCTAGAAATTATAATGAAATATGAGTTCATAGTTATTATGTTGTTTTACTCAGAAAAGCAAATGCCAACTCATGCTTTGCATAAAATTGTGTTTTAATCGCGTGACATAATCGGCTGAAAATCTTTTGGTCCTTTTGTACAAGATCGGCGTTTCTTTTTTTTATTTAATTCCGTTTATTGTTGCGGTTGATCTTATTGTAATTAAAAATACACACCTACACAGCTCGCTGCCTGCTCCAGCTTATCTGTTATTATTAATCGGGCCTTGTTTTGAATAAATAAATATGTACGAAAGCGGAGATGTTTGTTTATATTCTATTGTTAATATTTTTAAATATAGTTAGGCGGCTTTTCAATAGTGCATTATAAATAACAAAAAAGTTTTCCATAACAAATTGACTTTCAAAATATGTATAATACTGACGTTAAGTGGTTATTATTTATAATAAATTGCTCAAATTGTCAACCGTTTTGTTCTCTGGACATTTTCATTTACTCTTTAAATATTAATTTTACGTTTTATGGTTGGTGATAGTGTATAAATTAATTGTTCAAATATAGTTATTAACGTTATTATGGTTTCTATAACAATAATTTTAAACGGAACTTAATGACGTGGAACAAGAATAAAAATAGGTGGAACTAAACGCTTTCCAGAGATTTAAAACTAATAATTTAAACGTAGGGAACATTTTAGAAGTTCTGAAACTAATTTTGGATTAGGCGTCTTTACATCTTTAAAAACAGAAATGCCACAAAGACTTCTTGCTTCTCAGAGTACTCTTTCTGAAGCTTTTTCTAGAGTCTGAAGTGTGGTACATAAATTCAAGAACCAAAAAAACAAAAATATATACCAAAGCCACCCTTAGGTTAGCATACTTTTGCTTCATGAACTCGGCGTTTGCGTTGTTTGGTACGATTAAGATCCCTACCAGGAGTGAAAGCTCTCCGAATCCAGCAAAATTCTAATCGGGTGGTGCTAATGACCATAGCAGTCAAAACACATTGAGATCCTAAGTATCCGCAAGTCTAAATCTCTCCCGTAAATAAACAAAACACTAAAATGTATGTTTTGTTGCTTAGGTAATCTGTTGAAGGTTGGAGTTTATCCTGCTAATTATAACGCAGCCCCATCTTCTGAGACCATAGGAAAGGCAGATTTGGTGATGAAACAAGATCTTTTGGTTTCAGAGCTTCAGCTGCGAGTAGTATGTGAATAATTTAAAGTTATGTTTCGCAAAATAAGAAGTGTTTGAGGAGTTCGATGCATTGATTTTCTTAAAAGAACGTCTTCGGGGTTGCGACCGTGTTATTCTCGAGAAAGAAGATGACACGGTCCCAATCCGGAAGACGTATTTTAACACTGGCACTGACCGCGGAAGTCTTCGAATTCATAGATTTTGTTGCATTTTCTAAGCACCCAATCGGCTCTTGTATGTTAATTTACGTAAATAAAGCCAATAAAGTCCTACTCTCCTACTTAAGCTCAAAGCCATTTGATATGTGCACCAAACCAGTGGCGTAGTCAGGTAAGGGTTAGGGGAGGTTCAACCCCCCCCCCCCCCATGAGAACCTGGAAGGGCCTTTATTTTATTACACATTCTAATAAAGTTATTATATTACTTCAAAATATATTGATATTATATCTTCACTTTAGTTAACCCCCCCCCCCCCCAATGAAAACATCCTGGCTACGCCACTGCACCAAACTACCGACACTCCCTCTACTTGGCCTTATTCACGATATATTATCCGCTAGGTGGCGCATTGACGTCTTATTTTTGCACAGAAATAGAAATAGCGATAGCAGCGCAGCGCCTTTGGTAGGCAAAATATCGTTAATGAGATCCATTCTGGCGAATTAATTTCTAAGATATGTCGGTACTTGGTTGTACATCAACTGGTTTTGCCTGAACTAATCTTTCTTTTTAAAGGTTATGTTTTATACTTATTAATGTAGTAGCTAAAAAAATAAATTATATTAATAAACTATTAACTCACCGAACACCGAATGGAACGCTTCAAACACAATTATACTTTTTAACATATGACGGTCGACCAAATAACAGTTCAGTTGTCAAGCTAACTACCAACATAATAAATTAAAACCATGACCCACTATGGTCTAAAATATGGAGAATTAATTATATTCATGAAGTTTCTAAGTAGTTAAGAGGTGTGATTTTTATTTTCTATATTTTCAAACAAATATTCAAGGTCCAAGAAATGAAGCCTGTGACCTGTAAAACCAGAAAAATAATGATTAATATAAATAAATACGTATTTCGGCAACTAAGTACCTAAGTAGCCCTCCTCAGTGTTCAACTTTCTTGAGAATACCAGCCTTTGAAGATATTATTCTCTTCGCCAAATTACAAAAGTCACAGAACTTCCGAAGAAAAGCTCTTCACCAAATCGCCAGAGAAAGTAACTTAACCTCAAAAATCTATTTACTTATATACCGGGTGTCTTAAAAAGAATTACATCTATTTACCTTTGAAATTTGTTTGCCTGTAAACTTTTAAATGCCACTAAGTACATTGTTTCAAAGCATACTAGATGTATTTCATTGTAAAACACTCTGTACTATCCAGGCCTGGGTGGGTGTGTTGAAGTACGGTTATGTGTTGAGCAAAGTATATAATTCGGAATTTGACATCCGTCCGAGGTCTTTATTCAAACTGTGGTTGTTTTTATTCTTAAAAATGAAAATACTGCCAAAAGAATTTAGCTGCTTTGGTGATTATAATGCCTTTACAAAGTTTAAATCAGAGTCTTTAATACTGTGCCCTGTTTCACAAATATGTTGGGCTACGCTCAATCTTTCTACTATATTGAATTTGAAATGAGCCACGTGCTCTTCGAATGTAATGTCAACATTGCGTTTTGTTTGCCCAATACATTTTGAATTACAGTGCCAGCACTTAACTCCGTAAATTCCTGATTTCTCCGCAGTCTTAAATTTGTCCTTTGGGTTTCCTAAATGCCCCAGATATTGTTAATTGATTACGAAAGCTTCACTGCCAAAATTACAGATTAAACCATGCAATTGTCGATAAAAAAGAACTCAATGTTTCGTCCACTTTTTTCTGAGCAATGACGTGATTATTTCATTTTTCAGTCTCAATTATTTATAGAGATTGAAAATAACTAAATTAAGCAACTTAGTTTATTATTATTTTTGCAAGCAAACAGTTTTAACATATTTTTGTATCTAATGCTTTTAAACGTTTCGATAATACAATACCTATTGATTTGTGGGTATTAATTGCCTTGATAGAATTTAGTAAATTCAATTAATTAAATATAATTTATAGACTCGAAATTTTGATTGACAAAAGTGCTAGTTATTTGTGGTTGATGTAAATGACTGTTTCGAAATTTACGATCGTCACAGTATTAAGTAACTACCAGCATAAGCGGAAGAAATATCCGTCTGTATTATAGAGAAAAGGTATTCCGATAGATATTTATTAGTATAATAGCATTTATAGTAGTTAGGGTGCAATAGTGTACCATCACCACAATAGGGAGAGGTCGTTCGCGATATTACAAATGATAATTCGTAACCGATAACTAATGGTCCTAGACCGGCGATGTATCTCGGCCTTGTCACTACCGTAATTGTAGTTATTGGCTACAACTATGCCCATTTGGTATGATATATGCATTGCGCTGGATTGTCATAACAATAATTTAGCTAAATCAATTTTCGTTTTTCTGTTAAGTTTGCGCCATTAAATGTAATGATGGAAATTAAAGGATAGGTCAATGGCTGGGTCGACTTGCAACTAAATCAAATCACTCGTAATAATTACAATGCCCACCGTCGTTTTATTGATATCCCCTGCAAAATTTGAATTCCACCATGTTCCGAGATGCTTGTTTACGAAATAATTAACATCCACCACGACATCGAACATTCATTTTCATTCTCGGAAATTAGCCCGATAAACTGATATATTATTCGGTTGTAAGTTGTAATTGTTTCGAAACATACACAATTCCTTAACTTTAGTCTTTCTACTTATTTGTATTATTCAAAACTTTTATTTTAGTATTTATTAATAAAATGGTAAGGTTAATCTTATACAAATGACTTTTCGATGATTACAAAATCGGTAGATTTATCGATGAAAAGGTTTCGGCCTTAAACTTACATGTGCTGGATGAAACGTACAAGTGGTAAAAAAAATCCTCTCTTTATACTAATACGAATCTAATCTTCAGTTTTTAGTAGAAACAACCACTGTCCAAGCAGGGTTGCTTATAAATTAAATTGCGTATTCAATACGAAAAATAGTTGATGTCGATCAGGTTCACAAAATAAAAACTATTTGTTTTTCTTCGATACTTTGTTCTTTCCTAATCAAAATCATGCCAACGAATCTGTTTTTGAAAAAAATATGTAAGTATTCCCAAAATCATCGGCGTGACTGTGTGGCTAAGGCATTCGACTACAGCGCGGACGGTCTCGGGGTCAAACCCATGTCGGATGCTCGCCGGGTTGTCCCTGAAACTAATTGGAAACCGAAACACAGTGGCGGGGTAGGGAAAGTATGTGAGACAACCGTGTGAAGCCCTAACCGTCCATGTTGCCGGCCATACTCGCTCATGGAGTATAAGTGTCGATAAAAAAATGTATTACCAAAAGTTCTTTGAAGCAATCAGAAACAGAAGACTCGTCCCATATGGGAGTCCTTTCTGCTGCCAATTCGGCTTATAAAGGATCGTTTTCCTTGATCCTGAGCGATTTTTACAAGCAAAGTAAGATATTTCCTGCTATGTTAGGTTAGCTTTTAAAAACGTAGTTTTATATTACAGAATCGAAAAACAGATTGGTTTCTAACATTTATTAAAGCTAGCCAATATCAAACACATTCTTCAATTGAAAAATTGCTAAAGTCTTTCTAAATTGCAAAACAAAAATACTCTGCAAAGCTCCACGAAAGGTTTTCTTTTAAATAAAGAATGCAATTCTTATTCACTTAAAATAAATATAAATAAACAACCTTAAACTATTACAGCGCGATGGCTATCTCTGACATAATTAAACAAAATTCACTTCCTACAATTATTTAGGAAACACCTAAAAATAGAAATGTATAATCGCTTAAGATTGTTTAATTAAACTTCTTTCCTGTCCCTGAAGTGCTACATATTTTGTGGTTATGTGGGAGTAACTATTTCTTTTAATTCGAATACGTAACACCATTTCATTAATTTATTTATTTCGGTTCAAATTGCATTTAAACAAAACGCCAACTTCGTGTTATGATTGTGGTAAAATTTTGCCAAACGGAATGTTTTTTTACATTTATCTTTCAAGTTTCAAGTTCTGCTTACAAGGATTTCAGTAAGTGGTCTACCCTTTTCTCGAATCTCCGACAGAAGTCTGCATAAGTTTAGTTTACTTAGGACCAATTTTGTAGATGTGCCTTAAGCTTTCGTCCGATGTTTATCTATTAGTTATTCCTGAAACTACAATTGTTAGTAAAAGTCTACTTCTTCTCGGTTTGACTTTTAAACTTTTCAAGTTGTGACCGGAATTTCTAGACGGTCCTTTTTGTTTCAAACTTAATTGTGGACGTTTAAAATGTTCTGATTTTTTATGTCTTTTGTTTCAGGTAAGTAGCAGAAATTTGATTTGCTCTCCTTCTCCTTCGAAACTGGTAAGCCTTTAGAAAAAGTTCTAGTTTTTGGTATTCTTTTGATTTGCGTCTTTATTATAATAATTCAGAATTTAAAATTCACGTTCCGTAGCAATTTATTAAAATAATTTAGATGGTTTGGAAGACCTGCAAGCACAAGAGCTTAGTAGGTTGCTAAAGCAGAAAGACCTATTCAAGTGTACTATAAATTAATTTGTAATTCGATACCTGACAAATCTTAAAAAAAAGGTGTCAGAATCAATACAGCCTCCATCGGTATATAAATGACTAACAAGTAATAAGGTTGGTCGACAAGCTTGTTAGCCTTTTTTTCAATTGGCAAAGATAAATAATTCCACCTCGATACCTTGATCATACGCACCCATTAATTCTGAATATTAAATTAAATGTCCCTCGCTTGAAATTCAACATCATACATATATTATACATTCAGTTTTGCTGTGATTTCGGGTTTTAATTTTATGTTAATGTTCGATTTTTGTAGGTTTTCTTTTTAACTGAAATATGGAAAAGTTTCCACCTTAATCGTTTAGACTCGATTCATATGTTTGTTATGACATAGTTGGCCGTGGTGGGATTTTGTTTGTTTTAAGTGTAGATTTGTCCCTGTTTAAATCGTACTTCCGAACACGAATCGCATTTGCAATTCCAGTGAGGTTATGTTTCGTTACTTTTGAGTAACACAAGCATTCCTTGATTTTAATATGTTAATAGGAAAGGAAATTCGCGTAGGCACGTTTGGCAACAGTAGACTTAACCTCACATTTGTCCAATCCGTACGTGATTTAAATACCAACTTAAATACAAATCATGGCCAACTATGTTTGATCGAAAGTGCGTGAACGAAGTATAAAAGGTGGTATGTTGAAATAAATGATGCTCGTTGCCTTTTTTAAAACTAAACGTTGAAACTTCTAATCTTTCCGCTTTAATAACATGGTAAATCATCGATCGTAACGGAAACGTAGCTGTTAGTTCGTTTAGATAAATTTTCTATTAACGTGAGATTATAAGAGAGACGGAGTAATTACAATTTCATAAATATAACATGGTGGAAGTTGATTCCTTTTCCATTGCGTCTGTTTCTTACACGGACATAAATAGGGATGCAATATTGCACTGTGAAGGCAAATTGAAAATGAAGACGAGATTTATTATGAATATAGTGCCATTTACAGCGTTTCTCCACGGTGTTTATATGCGAGATTTATATCGGAGTAGTATTTTAAATTGGAAATTACTTTTTGCATACTATAAATATATTTTCAACTAGAAATGTAAATGTAATATATGTTCCCATTTATCTATTTCTCGATATTGAAATAAATATATTGAATGGCTGTATTTAGTTTACAGTCGAGCTTTATTTATGAAACTTTTCAATTGTTCTCGCTGTCTAGCCAGACTGGAGTCTGCATCTGCTATTGAAATACATACATATTGTACATTTTTATTTTTTGAATTCGTAATATATAAATTTAAATTGCTTATTATATTACTAGTTGTGGCAACTCAAGTTCTAAATAACGTTTTCTCGACCGTACCGAACTGAACTTTTTCTGCAGAAAAGTTTACATTTATTGGGTATGCTTTTTGGTACTTGTAAAATCGAATAAATAAAACCAAATATTCTATTTCGCTACCGCTCATGAATTTTAAATCAGTTTTCGTCCTCGTTATTTTAGTTTTTCATTGCATTTCAACTATTCATATCACGATTACTTTCAGCCACCGAAGTACAATTTAAAATTTTAATGGGAATTTAAAGAAAATAACAAAATTTAAACTTGAAATTTTACTAACGTTACTCCAAAGTAATTTTGTAAAAGATTTGTGCTTTATTATTTGTTCGAAGATTCACTTCTGAAACTGCTAATTTTTCTCCTTAAATTTGAAACAGGTAATAACTGGAAAATTCCTTGTAGAAATAACGAAACTTTAAACAATTCTTATTGATTCTCAAACTTGGCTAGAATTTTTTTAATGAATTTCGCGAACGCAAACTTCAGTAACATAATTTAAAAAGGAAACGAAAACCTTTAATTCTTATTATAATTAAATCTAAATATTATTTATATTATTGTTTTGTGTAATTTCCGTGGCAATATTTTGCGTCTCTTTTCTGCACATTCACTTTAGGTACAGCAATTTAAAATGTGTATAAAGAATGGACAATTTTAAGGTAATTTTGTTTTATAGAAGTACCACCAGCTTATTAGTACAAAAAAATTTAAAAACCATCAAATAAGTCAGGTGATTTTTGAGAACGTCACATTTCAGTTAAGATAGTTTTATTTAGGATATTTGTTTTATGGATTAGGAAGCTTTTGTTTCGTTTAATAAGAAATAGAAAGAAATGTAAAGCTGCTTTTAACTCAAACCTTTTTGCAAAATTAAATTGGTTTTGGGACAACATTATAACATGAAATTTCCAAATTCAAATAAAAAAATTAGTAGTAAGACTGGCAAGGCTTCAAAATTGTGTATTCTGTATACAACCTACACCATCTTTACCTCATCCAACCTAATCTTTCCAAATCTTTTTAAGCTAATCCCTAACACTCCGCTAATTTCTAAGAAAGAACTTCAAAGTATCTAAGAAGGTTTGAAGTTCAAAATTTTAAATTTGAACCTAGAGATTTGTCAGCTAGATTGAATTCAGGAGTAAATTCGAAATCTAACGCTACTTAAGGCAATCTCATCCAACCTAACCTGATCTAATGCCTAACCCCCGTTAATTTTTCAGAAAGAATTTGAAAGTGTTTTAACTAATTTTGAAATTTTAGTTTTAAAAGCAGAGGTTCGTAAATCCAAAACCTAACCTAACTTACCCTAAACCTTAAGCCCCCATTAACTTCGAAGAAGAAAGTGTCTCCTAAGTTTACAAGCAGAGCCTCGTTAGCTAGATTGAACAGTACATTATTTGAAACAGGACTTAGCCTAAGGTAACCTCGCCTAAAGTAACCTAACTTCATCCCTAACACTCTTTAATTTCTAAGAAAGAACTTCGAAGTGTTTTCGCGAATTTTTAGAATTTTTAAACTCTAGGTTTACAAGCGAACCGTCAGCACGGTAGAGTGGGAGTGCACGTAATACTGACATATTGAAAGTTAAGCAGCGGCAAGCTTGGTCTGAACGAGATTGGGTGGACCACTCTGCCGCTCGGTGTGCCCGGTCCCCTCGACACTGTAAAGGTATAAGAGGGTAAAGGAGAAAGAAGAAGAAGAAGAAGTTTACAAGCAGGACCTCGTTCCAAAACCTCACCTAACCTAAGTTTTCCTAACATAACTTAACCTAAACCAATCCCCAATCCCTAGCCCCCCGTTAATCTCTAAAAGAGAACATTGAAGTGTTTTTTTTTTAAGTCTGATGTTTCAGTTATAGTTCGAGTAACATTTTTATTTTTTTTTTAAGTTTTGAAACATTTTCAGAAGAACAAACTTCCAGGCTTGAAACTCCCCTCAGAGTTAGACATATTCAAAATATTGCAGATGCGTTTTATTGGTATTTTTCAGAGTTTATGTAAGGTAAATTAGGCTTAGAAAGGACTAATCGAATTAGCAAGAACTTAGAGTGAATGCCAATTTTGTAAAATTGTAATATTTTTAAACTTGAACGTTTTCAGACTTTCAAGCCTGAAACTCTCTCCAGAGTTGGACATTGAACATTTTCAAAATAAGATGCCTTTTTGTAATATGGAATTTTCAGGCAATAATCGAAGTTTTCTGTTTAAACAAATAAAGAGAAAAAGGTTTTAGTAAGTCATCGATTTTTTTTTAATTATTGCAGTTCCAAGTTATGCAATTAATTATCGAAATTTTTAGAAATACTCAAGCTTGTCCCACATCACCTTCGAATCCGATTAAGTCAAATTTTTAATTTTTTCAACAAAGTTTAAAGAATTTCAACGAACGGCTGCTGCTTGAAAAAATTGTAAATTTCATGAAACTCGGGAAATCTTTTGAAGGTTCTAGGACCCCAAGGAATGGAGCCTTAACTTGAACGTCAAAAGCCCTGTAAAACTTTAAAAATTAAATTAATAAAAACAAATGCCCATTTTTGGCAAATAAGTTGCCATCCTCAGTGTTAAGCTTCCTGGACATTGTTGGTTGGGGGGTCAGCCTCTGAAGATATTTCACTGAGGATGGCAACTTACGCATTTGTTTTTATTAATTAAATTTTTGTGGCTTTACAAGGCTTTTGATGTTTGATATTCACGTTTTTTTTGCAAACAATTGGAAACCGTGAGATTTCCGTAGGTTTGCTTGCTAGTTTTAGATTACTTGAGTTTGATGCTATTTTTATGTTCTCGTGAATAGAATAAGTTTCGTAGTTGGAAATATTTTATGTATTCTAAAAAAAGAAATTAACATTTAAGATTTTCTCACGTATTTTTGGAGAAAGAGTTTAGGGAAGCACCCACGTTTCTTCCATTGTGAAATAAGAAAAAGATCAATAGCCTCAAAAATCCAACACAGACTTACTTACACAAAGGTAGCATGAATAATAAATGTAAACCCCAAGAAATCGATGTGGTATTTTTTAGCACAAAAGCAGACAGGAACCCCATCAACATACATACATCCTTATGCGCCTAGGAAACTCATTTTAATTACAAAGATTAAAAAATCGCTTAGAACGCGATGAAAGACACAAAGGCTCATATGATATATGACAACCGTATGCAAATCCGTGAATAATTCTTACCTATGTGTTGTTAGATAACTATTATAAATATGGGCGTCTACACGAGCGTCATGTAAATGAAGTCGACTCAGGAACTAATATATTTCAGTGTTTTAACACTTTGAGCGTTGGTCTGCCTGCAGCCGCTGTTTATATAGTGATATATCACGGGTAATTAGTGACTTACGATGTCAGATTTTGTTACATATCGGCGATCTCAGCATAGGCCTCGCCTCCTTTTCATGCTAACTGACGTCCTAAGTGCTCATTATTTATTACATATAAGCGATTTCATGTAATTCCCTCATACGTTATGATCGCTATCGAATATCTTCTCTCCACCATTCACTCCTGCGATTTTATTTTTAATGGTCGGTTACTTGCTGCGATCGTATTTTATAAAAGACTAAACCCTCACTCGCATATCCTGCGTACGTGAAACACACCGATAACTCTTTGAATATTAATACCAAACGTAATCTAGGAATTAAGAATTAAAAATTCAAATCCGACCTTTTTAAGTCGAAGAGTTAATTGTTATAACTAAAAACAATTAGATAGTTTGATTGAAATTCGTTTCAGGTCGTAACTCTACTCTTGTATAATTTATCAGGAAAAATATTGTATTATAAGAAATTCTCTGACGTAAAAAGGCCACCTCTTTTTTTTTATTATATTAATATTTAAAAACCAAATTTCGTAAAACACGCACTCGAAAACCGGCACATAAAACGTAATTTATAATATGATTAAATTGCGATAAAAACTACTTAATTTGAAAACCATATTAGATTAAATTAAAATACGAAACAGCGCTACTAAAATAATAAATTTTTATAATATGAAAAGTTCTTTAGGTACATTTTTTAGAAAATATTTCTGGCAAAGTTTTTTACCAAGAAAAACTTGCCCAAGCTTACAAAACCTGGCGTATATGGAAATCTTGCCACTGTCTCATACGAAGTGACCTACTTGCATCTAAAGAGACCGTTTTTTATTTGTTTAAACTTCAAAGTGTTCTCAATTTTGTTCAAATACAATTTACATACATTATACGCGCTCTACACTAAGTGCATGCACAAAATGCCCCAAAAATCGACTTTTAATAATAATAATAATAATAATAATAATATGAGAACATGCTTCAGAAACTTCCTCATTCTTTGGCTTTGTTTACTTTTATTCTTAACGAAAATCGCAATTTTTTCTCTAGAATTTCGTGATTGTGGTTTATAGAATTAAAAACAAAAAATGAAATGGTTTTTATGGTTAAATATATTGGGTTTGCTGCGTACTGAAAATAACAGTTGAATAATTAAAGCACAAGACTGAAATTTTGGGAAAACAGGTTGTAATCGTGTGTCTGTCATGAATTAATCACCCTTGTTATATTCCACTTAGTTACGCCACAATAAAATCGTTCATCTGAAAATGACTAAATTTGTGAGATGTACCTAATTTACTTTTTACAAAGGTACCACATTTAATTAAGCCGTTTTAATTTAATCATTTTGGTTAACCTTTCCCTTTGGTTGTTTATAAACCAACTAAAATTAACTCAATTAAAAACCAGAAAATCTAAATTGTTTCAGATGTAAAAATAAATAGAAATTTGTTTCCCTTTTTCGAATGAAATTAATCTTAAATGTAAAAAAATCAAATGCCTTCAGGCTACTGAAATTCCGCCCTGGTTGTAATCAATCGATTTATCGTTTCAAATTAAAATTGTGTGTGACAAAGTTGTGCCCTACGGTTAGGAAATTTTTTAGAGGAATTGATATTTGTATGGTTTATGTTTACTGATGACTTTCTACAAATACTGAACGTTTTCTAAATTTTTCCCCCTTTTTTCGGACCACTAATTAAAAAAGGGAAAAAACGAAATATTTCAGGCTTTTACGGTTTTGTTATTTAGGCGAACAGGACGTTTGTCCTCTGCAGATGAATTGAATATTTGTTTAAATTTTTTTATACGATTTGTTTGGTAATTAAAATTTCTTAGATAAGTTTGATTGCAGTTTGTTGGTTTTAAAAATGTGGACGTGGAACTAGCGGAAAAATAATTTCCCATTGGTTAAAGTATAAATATATATAGTAGAGAGCTGTTGTCAGGCCCTCTAGGGCCATAGCTTAACTATGTCTTTCCATCGATTTCTGTTTTTTGCTTTCTCTTCCCAGTCCATTATTCCTTCTTCCCATCTATTCTTTAGCCTCCCTCTTTTCCTTTTATAGCCTGGTCTTTTCCACGCTATTCGTTTGACTGTCCCATTATGTTCCATCCTTTGCAGGTGTCCAAGCCATTGTACCACCCTTCTTGCTTTTACTACATCTACTATCCTCTTCTCTCAGTATATTCTGTATATTTCTTCGCTGCTTCTTCTTTAATACCCTAGCTGTGTTTTCCTTCCACCTGTTATTCTTCTTATCATTTTTATTTCCCATCTAGTAGTTTCTCTTGCATAACTTTATTTCATACTTCAGGTCTCACATGAGTACTGTTGATCTTAGCACTGTTTTATGTAGTCCGATCTTCATACCCCATGACTTATTTTTAGAGCTCAGTATCTTATTTAGTGCTCCTGCACTTCGATTTCCTCTCATAATTCTAACATCTACTTCTTTATCTTTTTCACACTTATTTGTAATCAGAGATCCAAGATGTACGAATTCTTTAACTTCCTCAAATTTCATTGTTTTGAATTGTGTTTCTACCTTTATTTTTTCTTCTTCTCTTGTTTCTGCTAATATTGTCATGAAATTGCTCTTGCTTTCATTAATTTCTAATCCCGTTTTGTGTGCGGCTACTACTATGCTTCTTGTGATGTCTATTAGCTCTTTTCGGTTTCTACCATGACATCAAAAAAAAGATGATTCTGAGCAGGCCTTGACTAACATTCTAGAACCAGTGTAGCTAATCGTGTTGTACTAGTCAAGGCCTGCTCAGAATCATTTTTTTTTTCGATCTCATGGAAGCTATTAGGGCTACGTCGTTAGCGTAAGCTACTATCCGATGGCTTTTATGCGTAAGATCTCCAGCTCCATTGTCTCTTATAATATGTTCTAATACTAAATTGAATAGTAACGTTGACAAGGGGTTTCCTTACCTTAACCCTGTCTTGACTTCAAAATGTTTGCATTCACCTCTCTCCACTTTTACCCATACATACATAAAGGAAATGCTTCAAAATTTTGATTCTTCCAAAGCTCAGTGAATTTTGTGATTTTTAAAAATTAAGCCAAATGCATATGCGGAGAATTAATGTCACTTGCTGTTATTAACAGAAAACGACTTTGATCAAATAGACTGATTTCAACCTGCGAGGAACTTGAACAATCTACGTAAAAAATATGTTTCACAATTTCGTGTGTTTCAAGATTGACCTCAGCGAGCTTTCTGATTTATAAGGAGTAAACCAAATATGTATTTCAGGCAATAATTTTGCCACCAGCAATCAGCTTTGGTTTAAAATTTTGAAGTTTCACCAATTGACATAGAGGGAATGATTCAACATTTCAAATTTTCCAAGGTTTACCTCAGTACATTCTTGTCATTTTTAGGCTTAAACTAAATGCTTTTGCCATCATCAATAGAAAGTTTTTTTGGTGAAATAGGTTGATTTAAATCCTTGAAGATTTTTATCAATTTACACGAACGAAATGCTTGTAAGTTTTAAATTTTCCGAATTTTCAAGTTTTCTGATTTTTCTTCTTCTTCTTTTTTTTTGTTAGGCTTGAGCCTGTTGTTTTCAAGGAACATGTCCTACTTAGGTGTGTCTCCTGATGTGGAGCTTTCTTTCCATTTCTTGTGCGGTCACCCTGGTTTTCAAAAATGATAAATACGTACACGGAAAACTAATTATTAACAACAAGTGTATTTGACAAAATACACCAATTTAAATCTCTGAGGTTTTTTACAATCTACATAAAAAAACATGTTTTACAATGTTGTGTATTTCAAAATTGTCCTCAGCAAGTGGTCTGATTTTAAAGGATTAGACCAAATACGTATTTCGAGAAATACTTGACAAGAAATTTACTAGATTTTAAATTATTTTAATTGGGCTAACTTTCCTGAAGCAGCACTGAAGAAACGAATGTTTTCTGACTTTCATGACAATTATGTTAATGATTTTTGCGGAATAAAGAGATCAAGGTTCTTGGATAATGTCGAAGAAGACCTACTAATAAATTGATGATGACTGGAAAAATATCCTGCAGCAGGCTTTGGCCCACGAAAGGCTGTCATGCCAGAATGATGATGATGATTGTCGAATAAAAGCTCAACTTAAAAACAAAGTTTTGGATTTATAATTCTACGCTGAATATATAAAAAGTAAAGCTTCCAAAGGTTTTTCTTTAATATTAATAAATTCAGTTTTTCTTTCCAAAAATTGAATTTCTAAATTTATGGCTCGAAACTCAGAGACACAAAAGATTAAATTTTGTAAATCAAAAAATGATTTGTTAAAAAAATAAAGGTAGGTAAATAAACAAGTTGCACATTTTAAAATTACAAAAAGGGCAACTATAACAATTGGAAATCATTGCTCGTGATTTGGTATTTTGACAGAATTACTACGAATTTCTAGAAGAAATTAAATGACAGAAAACTTTTAGGAGAAAAGGGAAATTCTAAAATATTTGTTACGCCGATTTCTTTACAAAGCGGCTTCGCAGTAGAATGTGCAGGCCAGACGTAATAAATAAAAATTATTTGTGGTACCTAAGGCCTATCACATACATATATTCAAACAAACGGTTTTGCATTACAATTTTGTCCTCTTTTTGGGGATTTCGCGACAACAAACCTTCAGAAAATATTTTGAAGCATTTTTAATTCCAAACTAAATTAATAAAAGTAAATAAATTCAGAGATGGCGTTAAATATTTTAAGACTCTGATCATCTATATTTATCTGTTGAAATCTGTTTAACTCAAAGCATCCAAAACCTTTGCAATTTCAGAGCCAACTTTAGGTTATTTATCTGTTTTTTTTATTAAAAAAAAAAAAAAAAAAAATAGGAAAACTAGGTGCGAAAGAATTTAAAGAGACTAAAACAGAATTTGAGATGTTTAACGAAGCTTATCCGGGTGATTTAAAATTAATTTCTTTTCATGTTAAACTTAATACGGCCCTGGAAACTTTATTCTAAACCTATTTAAACGCAGTCTTATTAAAAGGAAAGCCCCATGTGGAAGTTTTCCGTGGTTACAGAAAGGTTGTGCTAGTTTCAGTTTCATTCAGCACAATAAATGTTTATAGAAAAAACGTCTAAACAGTTTGTTAATTAGTCTAATGCTAGTACTACAAAATACTAACGCTGTTATAATATAAAATATAATAAACTCGTATGTTGTCATCGTCCTTGACTGTCTGTAGGAAACGAAAATGTAATTTTCCATTAAGATTTAATTTGTTGATTATCTCGCTAGGTTTTTAAATTACCAGTACGAAGATGCGTATTCAAACGGTGCAATTTTAATTTCTGATATTAGACGGACGGACTGTTTAATAAAGTTTGGTCGTTTTACGAGTTTTTCGGTATTCTTGAATCGTAGTAGAACGGAGCGACATTTAGGTCATAATAATAATTTAACAACCGGTCTAATATATAAAGTAAGCATGGAAATTGTAAATTGTAAAATATTAAATAATTGTAATAATCGCGGTGACTCAAGATAAATTAATAAGCCAAATTGAGTGGAGGTTGACATTTTTTAATTCCCATCGTTATAAATGAAATACGTAACTGGCAGGAAAAGCATATGTAAATTACAATAATGCATTGCTCGCGAAGCTGCACCATACCACTTCAGAGAAAATATCTGCCTGCATAATTCATTCTCCGTAGTTTGTAGCTTTTTCTTCCACGTCGGTTTACATTTAAGTATTAACCGTTCTCCTCCGGAGCACGTAAGCGACGTTTTATAACAACCACTCGAGTTACATTTAATTTACTAATAGAACAATTGCGTATTTACTAAAATAATTTTTCGGTTTCGAATAATATCACGTAGATAAACCTACGCGTTAACATTAGTTTATCATGTTTTATCAGTTGAAAGGACAAAGATGATATTGTATGCCCAATATTTATTTTAAACTTACCTACGTACCTATAATTAATAAATTTATCTTGTTACAGAAAACCATTGTATATTAAATGCACCTTCTTAAATTATTAATCGCTCTTTTTGTAATAATATATCAATTAATTTTAATTGATTAACGTCACGTGTTCTGAAGTTACACGACAAATAAATAGGTCGATTAATTTAAACATGGAAACCTAGAAAAATTTTGTAGTTAAAACATTGAGGCCTTGAACAACATCCCAAATCCAATTACAGTTTTGAAAACACAACAAAATAGTTACTTTCAGAACAATTGGTTAATTATCTCCAAAAACTAAATAAATAAAAATGTGAAACTTCCCACAACAAACATTCAGATGCATTTAAATAAATAAATAAAAATCGACGTGTTTTTTTTTGTTTTTAGATGAGAAAGGCTAGCTTCACAAATGGTAACTTTGTAACTTGTGGGGTGTTATTAAGCCACAGGGCCATTGAGAAAGGAACATGTTTGGCATTTCTCAACCTGGAAAAAATTCCTAATCTGTCAAAATCGGAGATTTTCAAAATACCTGCTGAGGGTATATGTATTATTAAACAATCATTTTGACATTTATTGTGAAAATTGTTGAATCCAAAATTTTTGAAATTTCTACTTCGAATAAATTATGGATTAGAAAACCGTTCCGAGTTTTATGGATAAAATTGTTGAATATTAGCTTTCCAAAATTAGAGATTTTCAATTTTTTTTTTTCTGAAAAGAAATTATTAAGAAACGTTGCTGAATTTCATGTACAAAAATTGTAAATATTTTTTTTTTCGAAAATCGACGAAATTTTAATTTTTTCCTTAGAATAAATTAAGAAACCTTTTTCACTTTTATGGACAAAAATTGTGAATATTTTGTTACACACAGCGACAAACTTGTATTTCTTAGCAGTGTTTGTTTTTAAAAATAACAAAAAAAGGATAAAAAGAATAAAACATTGTTTTATTCTAAAAAGCTTGTACGTCCAACCAGAGGTAATTTCTAAAAGATGGGATTTAAAAGTAGGCTAATTTGACATGTTTTAAAAAATTGTCCCTAGGTAACTGTGAAATTAAATCAGACTTTTAGACAGGGTGCAAAATGATGTTCATGGCTGAAGTTAAAAAACCCAAAAAAATCGAATTTTTTAAAATAAAATTACGTTAGTTGAATATTAATTTTGATTCCGAAAATGTTAGTAGGTATATTTAAAACCAAGTGCTTATTAGTGAATTAAGAATGTTTAAAAGATTATCAAGATGAGTCAAAGTCCTTCTCAATTTACTGGCATGTGATCTTAGATTTTTCAGGCACTTTCATAAACGATTCAGGTTTAAATTTACAGTGAAGAAAGCAATAATCCTTGAGTTTCTGTTGGTTTTCTCAGTATTCCAGCTCGAACTGCAACATTTGCGATTTCAAAATCGACCCAAGAATTTTTATTTTCAGGTTGTGAATTCGAAATATTTCAATGTACTATTCAAAATTCAATCTTGCATTTTCAGACGATTTTTAGAGATATTTAATTTTAATATTCGAATTCGAATCGCAGTCTAAGTAACAATTAAAGGGATTTACAATTAAGGTAAATGACGCACCGAATCTGAAAATTGCAGGAATAATTTTGGCAATTGACCTTGGATTTTTTCAAATTTCAGTTGCTTTTGTACGATTTAGAGTTTCATAGTAAGGAAATAATTCTGATATTGCAGCTTTCAAGCTCAAATTGCAAGATTTTCAAAATCAAGCCATGAATTTTATTTTCAGGTAGTAATTCGAAAATTTTAAAGCCATGTCCAATATTCATTCAATCTTTCCAAAATTGTGATTTAATTCAGATTCGAGCTCAAGTCGCAGTCTTACAACAACTAAAGCAATTACAATCAAATTGCCTAGGAAAGCTTTCAGAAAATTTCAAGACCAAATCTGGTATTTGACCTTCGATTTTAATCAGATTTTAGACGATGTGATTCGATTTAGACCCAAATTCAGTTCACAAAACAATAATCCCTTTGAGGTTTCAAGTTCAGATTGCAGGATTTTTCAAATTCAAAATCGACTTTTGACTGTTAATTCCTACTTTCAGTTAACATATGAGAAGAATTGGAAACATTGCAGTTTTTAAGCAAACCGTTAATGACATTGAACAGTTGCTAAATTACTGAATCTAAAGCGAAACATTTGACATAAAATGTATGGTTGGAGAAAATAACAAAGATAACCTAAGAATTCTTCATCACTTTCTGGGAAAACTGCATTTCTGCATTTGCTAATATGTAACTCTGTTAACTTAGAACTAAATAAAAACTAAAGAGCTAAATAAAAGGATTCAGGAATGTGTCTTAGTTAAACTGTATTATAATGTTTTGGCTACGAAATAATTGGAACAGGAAAGGTTTCTAAAGGTAAAGCAAAAAAAAAAGATTTTTCCTTCTATTTCTTATCAAGATTTCATACAATCCATTCATAGTTTGTTGGACTTCTAGTAGATGATATTCTCTTTTGTAATTTGAATTATTGCTAACTTTTATGTTTTGATATCTTTATTTAATGGTTTAGCTTCAGTTGCAAGGGTTTTCAACTTGGTTAATTGTTCAAGTAAAAGATTAATCTAAAGCCAGCATTAATTTGTATGTATTCAGCTTTAACAGGCCATTAAGGCCCATAGCTTGTCGAGGAGGACACACCGAGCCGTAATAAGCTGAGCCTGGTTCGGGTCACCCGTCCAAGTTCTGACCATGGACACCGATGCTTAACTTTACAAACCGATGCGCCATACCAATACTCACTACCGTACCGCCTCCCTTAATGGGGGAAACCTGCTACTATAAATTAAATAATTTTTTTCTTGACAGGATTTCATAGTTCATTTGATTTCCAGTTGGCCATGAGATGCCTTCTTCAATTTGAATTATTGTTACAGTTTACGTTGTGATGTTTTGATCTAAAGCTACAGCTTTGTTGCAAAGTTTTTCAGCTTGTTCAATCATTTAAAGCTTTTAATTTACACAGCAAAAACTGCAAACCGTGCCGAAACCAAAACAAAAACCCCAAGAAATATGGAGTGAATTTACGCCAAAAGTCATCAGGCTTTTGTAAACACAATACCCCATGGATCATGGCTGTTATCGTCATTAAAGGCGGTGTTACTGAACGGAATTATGTTCGAAATGAATTTTTTACTCTATTTAACTTAATTATCCGAATTAAATTAGTAAACTGAATTATTATTATTTATAGCAGAAATAAAAGCAGATTTTTCTTTGAATTATATTGTGGGAATTATAGCAGACGACCGATGTTCAAGCGGGGGTCCGGCGTGCCTCGGGTGAGTCAGTAGTAAGTCGGGTGCGCGAGAAGTACGACAACGACGGCAGTCATGCGAGACAGTCTAAAAAAATACTAAAGTATGAAATGGAATTGAATTAAAATAAAGAAGTTGTGCAAAGGCTCTTTTCTAAAATCCCACAATATTTTTTGTTTAAGTTTCGCTGCGTCAATTTTAACCAATGGGGCTTGTATGGTACCATACGTGAAGACACACTGTACAGGGTGTCTCTGTAGACTGTAATTTTTCCATAGTATTTTCACTATCAGACTTACGTCAAAATCTTATTAAGACTAGTTGTAGGTATCTGTCACCTATGTATTTTACAGTTATTGTTTAAAGAAAATATATTAAGATTTAGCTAGGTAGTGTGTGTCCATTGGTCCGGAAAAATAGCACACTGGCGTTCGTTTTAACTAAGGTTAGGTTTTCTAAAATCGATTGAACCGTTAACGTTAAACCTCTATCCTACAATGTTAAATCATTACAATCATTGTTGAGGGAATACCTAAAGCTGGCCACTGACGATCGTTCCAAATGGAGTGGCGAGACAGCTGAGTGGAGCGGTTGGAGCGAAGAAAAATTTCGGGGGGTCATTGACGATTGCTCCACTCCATTCCATCGCTCCAATCCTCTCTCATGCCACGGGCGACTACGTATATCTATATACAGATACAGGGTGTTCCAAAATTAGATCGACAAACTTTGGGTGGTTATAAAGGACACCAAAACAAGAAATTTTTGTTGATAAGCTCCATGTCCGCAAATGAGCCGTTTTGGCACTAAAATGAATCAAAGGCAGTTGATACGTACGATTTCAACTCCGAAGCCGCTGTAGATACCACCATATAGGTAAACTTATATTTGCGGACATGGGCTTATCAACAAAAATTACTTGTTTTGGTGTCCTTTACAACCACCCATAGTTTGTCGGTCTAATTTTGCGACACCCTGTATATAACATCTGTGGCGACCACAACCAAGTATTGTGTTTGCTTTCCTATTTTCGTTATATTTGTTGTAACAAAAACAAAGTTTTTTGCTGATACGAGTCATGGATGAAGAATTGCTCCTTGTTTCAACGGCTGTTTACATGTATGTGAAGTCCTAAGTAAACAAAGATTTCGCACTGACGAGCGCGCCGTGCCACTCCATCACATCACTTTTTCACATTCACGGTCAGTTGGAGTGATGGAGTGTTGGAGCGGCACGATGGATTTTCGGACCGATGGAAATCCGTCCGCTCCTCATCAGTCCAATAAATCCACATGAGATTGTACACTGACGGTCGTTCTTTGGAGTGGTACGTTCCATTTGGCTTGGAGCGATTGGATTTGAACAATCGTCAGTGGCGACCTTTAAACTTACAAAATGTATAGCGTGTTCCAAATACTGCCACATTTTTATGAAACGCCTTGAAATTTTAAAATATGCAACAGGTCTATGTGTAGTTAGTACCTTTAAGTATCCTTAATTACTTCATGTCTTATCAGGAACTATCAAAGATCTTGCAGTTCAACAGGACACCCTGTATAAAAAGAAAAATCTTAGTAACAATAAAAAGAAAAGCAAATAAAATGCCAAGGAATACGGTTTTATTAAAGATTGTTGTGCTTAAGTAAAAAAGCCAGATTTTTAGGAGGAATTTCCGATTGTTGTTATTTGTTCTTATTAATTATTACTGCAAATCAATCAGGAGGGTCATAAAATGTGATTCGTTTTGTTACATTTTGTAGACATAATTTAAAAATGATTTATATTGATTGTTTAATAGTTTGTTTTTACATATTAAAATTTAAGTTTTGGTTTTAAAATTTCTTCATTTATTTTTTAATTTTTTAAACATTTATGGCCTTCTTGAGTTTATTGTTTGCAGTATTATATTAAGCTTTTTTTTTCTTATTATATCCTGTGATTATTTTCCATGGATATTTTTATTTGGATATTATTGCGTAACATTGGTTTCAGTTCTGAAATCCATATTTTCTTTAGATTGCATGACAAAATTAAGAACGGTTACAAAAACTCTTTAGGTCAGCTGTTTAACGTCATGGCATCCCTAATTAAAAATTTACTTATTGCTTACGTCATCTTAACTTTATATTATTCAATTATTTATTTCGTTAGTGCTTTATTGTTCCTTATTACGCGACATTTTTCGCTTTTTAATTTTTTCGTTCAGCTTATTTCTGGGTTAGTTGTTATTGTTGTTTGCCCGCATAAAAACCATTCGTTAATAAATTATCAACCATGTAATTTAAAATTGTTGAGCGTATTCACGCATAAGCTATTTCGGGGTTTTTAATTTTAAAATCTAATTAATATTTTTTCGGTTAAAAATATTAAAACGTTTTCGAGTTAATTGCGGTTTTTTTTGTTGGTATTAATTTTTTAATGATAATATCGTTGCGTGCCAAACATTTTCGTGTCTAGTTTATTTTTTGATGTATTGTTGTCTCAAGTCTACGTGTCTTACTGGTAATTAAAACCCGAAAGAACGGTTTGATTAATAATTAAAGTAATTGGCTCGGAGAGTTTAATAAAAATTTTCGTTCTGTTATGTTTTCTTCATAATTGACAAATTAACGAAAACGGCCTAACGAGTCTGGGCTACTACGTAAAATTGTACATTTCTAGTCCTCCCGTTCCGTATACGTTGTGAAAGTATATAATAATTATACTTTTAATTATACCTTATCGGACGCTCGCAAATGGATGGAAATACACAGCATGAAATATTTAGTAATAAATTTCTAAGCGTGTAATTATCCAAGTTGAAATACTTTTAAAATATAGCCGTTGTTATAAACGAGCACCTTTCGTTAAAAATGTGAATCATTTGCATCTGTTGTGATATTATAATTTAAACGAATTACGTTTGACAAAATAATTATAATGAATACGGGATTTGCCGGTTATTTTGCGATATTAAATTCGTGGCACATATTATTAAACTATGAATATTTTATACGACAAAATCAATTAACATTCAGATATAGGTGTGTAATATAATTTATTCTGGTTCTGTTTTTGGCCAGCTTTCTCTCTCTTTTTATTCCTAAAGCGTTTATAATCGTTTTTGTTTTTTGATAATCGTCACCCATTGTACAGGGTGTTATGAAAACAATGCAAATAAAAAAAATTTGTTTGTATTTTGTTTAGAGAACTTTTCAGGCAAATACACCAGTTACTCATTATTCATTATTAGAAGTACAAATCATCGTTTGAGAAATACAAAATATTATTAATTTTTTTAGCATATTTACAACCTGTTCAATCTAAGAACAATAGGTAAATTGTGTGTATTGTGTTTGACTTTTGTTTTCTTGTTAGAAACTTTAAGAAATAAATTTATTATTATTAGTTGTTGATATTCTCATACACCTAATCGGAATTAGAAAATTGAAGAGGTTTTTAAGAAAACTGGGCTCTTAATGCAAGTTTTTGCTTGTAACCTTAAAGGGTTTCCAAGAAATTGCTGTGGATTGCTTACTTCGTCTGTTTAACAGATCAAGATAAGTGAAACTACCCACACCAAAATTTGTCATTTATCGTATTCTACTCTAAACCAATGGGACGAAGTCATTCGAATGTGGTACTACCATAATATGTTCTGAACATGAAGAAGAACAGGTAAAGAAGGAAAAAGGCGCAGCACCAATGCTAAATAAATTACCGATAAAGACCTTGATAAAATGGGAGGGTGTATCAGAAAGAAGCATATGGGCGAGATTCAAAGCAAAGTATAGAAATACAAGCGAGACATAAACATTATGATGGGCAACTGGAACGCTAAACTAGGAGATGACAATAATGGGAAGGAAAGTTATGGGGACGGACGGAATTGGCAGTAGAAATGATAATAACCTTGATTCATAACTTTTTGCAACATAAAGACATACTCAAAATAACCTGAATACTGAACAGCACCTGATGGAACAATCCAAAACCAAATTGATCAGAGGGAAAATTTCGAAATTCCATACAAGAAGTAAAAGCCATGAGAGGGGCAGACTATGCATCCGATCATCATAAAAATTAGCATAAAGACTAATTCTAGATTAAATATCAAAAAAGAAATTAAAAATAAATGAATTGAAAATTCCAGTAATACCAGATAAATGTAAAGACGGATACAGAAGAAGAAACTATCAACCCTTTCTGGGTCTCCCTGGTACTCTTTTTCCTCTTGGTTTGTATTTCCATAACATTTTAGGAAATCAATCTTCGTTCATTCTTTGTATGTATTCAGTCCATCTGCTTCTGTTGTATCTTGCCACTAATTGGCCAAATTTGTAATTCGTTTATTATGTCTTCATTCCTGATATGTTTCAGTCGTGTGCATCCTTTTACTGATCTTAGGAATTTCATCTCGGCCGTTTCTATTTGTTTTGCATCCTTTTTCTTTATGACTCAGTTTTCACACGAACCCCAGGTAACTATCAGAACTAAAAATAAAATAGAAGGAAGGAAATTAATAAAAGCAAAGATTATAGCCACGACAAACCAGGAACAAATAAAGAAATGGCAAAAAGCATATACATAGTAAAGAAAACAACGAAATGAAGAAAAGCATCAGACAAGACAAAAGAAAGTATATTAAATGGCGGAAATGGCAGAAGAAGCAGCAAGAATACATGATTCAAAAACCTCATATGATAGCACAAAAAAACCAATAGGAACAAACCACGCGCCTTCAACAAAATAAAAAGGGAAAGACTACAGAAACATTCGAAGAAATGGAGAACCAAGAAGAAACACTAAATATTACAGATGAAGAAATTCCGAAAGTGGAAATAAGACACGCAATAGAATGTTTGAAAAACAACAAGGCAGCTGGCATAGATGGTATACAGACTAAACTGATAAAAGCACTCACAGATTAGAGATATTTTACGAATTACTAAATAAAATCTGGATACAAGAAAGAATTCCGAATGATTGGGTTGAAGCCATAATAATTACGCTACCCAAAAAAGGTAACTGAGCCCTGTGTGAAAACTTTTTTTTTTTAGGATTGGAGGTGAAACCTTCATAAAACCCCTCCCTGGCTGCGAAAAGAGCACTTCGGAATCAATTCTGCATACTTCAAGGTGCCCTGCTGTATCTGCCTTTTTTACCGATATTAATTGCCGATCCCTCTGTCTTGTTTCCTGTCATCTTCCTCCTTCTTCTGAGTTATCTTCCTTATAGAATTTGCCTGGTTGTCATCTTAAGAACCGTTCGTTCCGAGGTTCTTGTAGAACTTTCGAGTATTATACATTTTCCATCAATTGAGGAAGACGGGAAGTCGGTCGCCCAAGAAGGAGGTGGAACGTAGAACCGGAACAGGCCTTAAGGTCTAAACCATGAAAGATGATGATGATGACATAAATTGCCACCAGCCTCCAGTTGTTTTCGCTTGCCAGCATTACTTCTTCGGTCAAGTTATTGGGATCTATAACCATCTCTATATCTAAATATCGTGTGTTACCTTCTTGCCCGCAGTATCGGCAATCCCCTATCGGTCTTATTTTGAACCTGACCAGATATGTTCCGAAGCAACGATGTCATGCTAGAACCTGCGTAATAATCCAGTTTATCACATCCTTTATCAGTCTTTTAGTGCAAACTGCTGTCGTGGTCGTCCGATCGTTCCATCGCCTCCTCCATTTTTCTCCGTTTCTCGATCCTTGTATTGTCTTCCTCTCCTATATAGTTCTACCCTACTTTCTATCAGCATAGCATAGCGCTTTGCATTGATTGTCGCCCCATGCTCGAGAAAATCGGCAAGCAGAGAACCTTTGCAGTCGAAGAAGAACGTCCCCACGACTTTCCAGGAACTTGTGTGTATGGGTTTGAATTTTTTCGGCGTAGTTTGACGTGTTTTCACTGTTGGATCTGCCGTTTGCTCTCGGGTTCAAAATAACGACACCACGTTTTGTCCCCGGTGACAATACAGGACAAAAACGTACACCCTTGGACGTGGTATCGTGGTAGGTGGCCCAAAGATGCAGCCATTCTCTGAGTCTTTTGTTTCTCCGTCAGTTGATTTGGGGTACATTGCTATGTGGAGCGAAAACATGGAAAGGAAATAAAAAGCAGTACCAAAGAACACAGACATTTATAAATAGATGCCTTCGAATTATATGCAGGATGTTTTGGGCCGGGAAAATTAATAATGAAGATTTATGGGAGATGACAAAGGAAGAAAGAGTACAAATAAGGATTAAGAAACGTAAATGGAGATGGATTGGCCACAGCCCTATAAAACCGACAAAGAGTATAACAAGACAAGCTTCAGACTACAGTACAACAGGCAAAAGGAGAAGAGGCAGGCCAAACATCACATTGGAAAGAACAATATTGAAGGAACTACAACTAGACTAACCAGGAATCGAGCAGAAAGAATCGTCAAAAATAGGGAAGAATTGCGACAGCTTACAAACAAAATGGGACGGATGCAAGACGGTGTGCGGGACTAGCACCTTTGTTTTCACGCTATTGAAACGCCACTGTGGTTTGCATCGCTCTGGAGATATATGATATATGACTCCTAAACCAAAGCTTTGAAAAGCCATAGTCTTGAAAAAGGGCCAATTCTTTAACATTTGATACAAGTTCGCAAGTTCCCAAACAAATCGCTAATTTTTGCAAGAAAAAGTAAGCAAAATCCTGCAAGTTTTTTTTGTAGACACCCCGTATTTCAAAGGGCTACAATTTTAATCCAAGTAATAATAAAAGTTGGTATTTAAAAAAAATCCAGTAAGTTTTCGTTTTAATTTTAATCAAAAATAATTTTCGCTTATACCTTTAATACTCTCTGCGTATTTAGAGGATATAAAATATACCTAAGGTATTATTAATTATATGAGAAGTTTAATCCGGCAGGCTTTAGGGGGAAGTGAGAATTCTCCCAAATTGTTTTTGTCATGTTTCGTTCGTCGGTCGCGTTGCAATTTGATAAATACGGTTCAAAACGTTTTCGTGCTAGAAAACCAACGTTATAGCGTCTAGTAAATGCTGTCGTAAAATGCGCGATAAACTTTCGCTCTTTCATCTCGTACTCAAATAAAGTGTCTGGTTGAGAAAATCTGTCTCTTACTTCGGTTTTTATTTGAACGGGCACTTCAATTTCTAGATAACTGAACACGAAATTGTCGCTCTCTCTTTATTTGTTAAATTAGGCAGTTAATTCTTCATTTTTTTAAAGGAATTTTCAATCAAGTTTTTTTAAAGAATTTCTATCATGTTAGTTGTGAACTCTTCATCTATGATTGCGTCTACAAGGCTTCGATTATTACTATTGTTTATTTCCATTAGAAATATAGAAACGTTGCTGTAGTGATCTATGAAAAAATGTTAGCTTATGTTTTACTCATTTACCTAACCTGTCAGGTTGTCGTGCTGACGCTTGCTAGGATATCCACTTTTTCTAAATTTTATTAAACATAATACTGGATTTAACAACCTTAATTCCTATTAATTAAACCCTAAAATCTTAAATTTAAAATAAAAGCCAAGTTTGGGCCTTATCTACGATCGCTATTTTTCTCCTTTTCCTTTTATTCTAGGTTACGTATGTAACTTCTATTAATAATTTATCATAAACCTCCATAATAATTACGATTTAAAAATGTATAAATATCGATCCATATAAAAAAACCAGCCGTATTAATATTAATGTGGCTTACTTACTTCCTTGTATAAAATATTCATATTTATAATAATTTCATTAAAGAAACGAAATATAAAAAAGGCGAACCCTAATTATAACCCGGCAAAATCAGAACGTTATAAAGACGTGAATGTATTGAATGTAATTAATTTTTAAAAAGTTTTACTGCACGTGTCGATATAAAAATCTATAAATTTTTAAAACTGAAAAATCCCTACTCGTTATTAAAATCTGTCGAGACCCCTTTCAAATATTGAAAAGAGTAAATGAACCTCGCTTTTCAGAAAATTATGAATTTCAAGTATGTTTACATATTTTAACTGTATTCCCCTCCCCCTTTGCATTAAAAATGTAGGACTAAACGTTGCTCTACTTCCTGTGTTCTGGACTTATTTCTAGAAATGTTAATGACTTGGATTTTCTTTTCACCTATTTTCTTGACTTTGTATGTAGTACTTTAATATTACGGATAGTCGAACAGATAGGACGAAGATAAAAGAATTTTCCCAAAGAAATTGAGTTCATAACCTTGAGGATTAAAAATTTAAATAAAAATTAAATTTGTCTCGCGATTTTTATTCAAAAGAGTTTGAAGGAATAAACCCAACCCTCAATTAAATGTAAAAGATTATCGATTTAATCAAATTTTCGCAAAGTAAAACATGGGTCGTGGTTAGCTTTCAACTTAGTTTTAAATTTTTTTGGTAAAGCTTAACAAATTTCTACACCCACTCCAAATCAATGAAAGTAGGTGCAGCCGTATAATCCTCCGAGGATTAAGTTATCAAACCGTAAAAGATATTAAAATACCTGACGTTAATTTGTACTTCTTACATTTTTTTAATGCAAATCTGTATTTTGACGAGCGCAATTATTAAATAAATTCATGTCAAAGAACTCGTTTGAACCTCAAAAGTATTTTTAATAATTTAAGAAGCTCGTTGCAGAAGTTTGAAGAGATGAAACAGTAAAAGTATTTCAATCGCTTGTGTTTTTTAAATATGTTTAAATTAAATCTTCCCAGTGGAATGAAAGTGCAGAAACACCACCTACGCCTGAAAACTTCGGCTTTATTTCAGATTGTTTTTACTTTTATATGTCCTTGAATCTTTTTTAAGAAACACAAACTGGGATAATTGTGAGAGACGCATTTTTTATTTCCAATTTTAAAGCAAGAACCTTGATTTCTTCCCCCTTGTTTGCTTATTTAAATAAAAATGTACGCTTGTTTTTATTATCGTTAATTTATTTCAAATTTAAATGCTGAAAACTTACGAGAAATTCCCTTCTAATGCTATTAAAATGTTGTACTAATTTTTGTTTATTTTCTTTTACAGGTAAGTACCTTTTAATTACGTACCATCTGTCGTCGTATGCCTTTGCTGTCGTTTTAAAAGGGTAAGTGGTTTAGTTTTTTCCTTTAAAAACACGTTCCGGATGTCACAACGGTCGTTGTTTTATTACGAAATATAGTTTTTGCCGAGAGTTGCATTCTCGAACGTAATTCATAACCGTTTACAATTTATTACAACAAATTATTGCATTAATTGATATTTTATTGGCATTTCTAATTAGGGGAAAGTTAACACCTGTAAGAGAGAAGCAGAACTGGTTTCTGTTGGAATGTTGAATTTTAATCTCGTACGCCTGGACTAATTCTCGTAGCTGTTAAATTAAAATAACAATGATTTGTAATTATATTTTTAGTTCTTTGAGTTTTATAACCCAGGTGAATTATGGTTGCTAGCCTCAAAAATCGACGAATATTCCGCATTAAGAATTCAAACCAGAAGAGAAATTAAAAATTTTTAGCTTCATGTCGTAGCACGTACATTTTTAATAAACCGATTTCATATAAAATTCCGTTTGAAGTTTGAAACTTTTTAAAAATATGTTAAGTTATTTAAAATGTTGAGTAACCTCGGATTAATTTCAGTTTGTTAAAATGCTGGATGTATACGCAGTGATTAACTGATTCTAGTTTAAATTACTTATAAACTTTCTCTTTTTTGTTTCAATTATTTGGCCTAAATTTTTATAATTATTTGTTGTTTTATTGCAACTTTCGTTGTTCAAATCTTAATTTTGAAGGATTTACGTTCAAGCAGATTTTTTGATTAAAAGTACCTGAGCACTTGAGGTGCCCTTTGCATATTCATTGATATTTTCAGATATTACGTAAGGTAAATTAAGCATAGAAAGAAGTAACCGAATTTTCAAATTGATTGCCAGTTTTGTAAAATTGTAATATTTTCAGAAAAACAGATTTCCGGGCCTGAGACTTTCTCCAAAGTTAGACATTTTAAAAATATTGCAGGTGCCTTTTTATGGGTACTTTTCAGAGTTTATGCAAGGTAAATTAGGCTTAGAAAAAAATAACGCAATTTACTGGAATTTCGAATGTTTGCCAATTTTGTAAAATTGTAACACTTATTTTTAAACTTGAACATTTTCAGAAAAACAGACTTCCAGGCCTGAAGCTCTCTCCAGAGTTAGACATTTTAAAAATACTGCAGATGCCTTTTTATTGTTATTTTTCCAAGTTTATTCAGGGTAAATTGGGCCTAGACAGAAGTAACTGAATTTGCAAGAACTTCGAATGATTGTGACTTTTGTAAAATTGTAATATTTTGAAACTTAAACATTTTCATAAAAACAGACTTCCAGATATGAAACTTGCTCCAGAGATAGACATTTTAAAAATATTGCAGATGCCTTTTTATTGATATTTTTCAGAATTTATGTAAGGTAAATTAGGCTTAGAAAGAAGTAACCGAATTTGCAAGAACTTGGAATGATTGCCAGTTTTGTAAAAGTGTAGTATTTTGAAACTTGGACATTTTCAGAAAAACAAACGTCCAGGCCTATAAAACTCTCCCCAGAGTTCGACATCTTAAAAATATTGTAGGTGCCTTTTTATGACATGAAAATTTCAGGCAAAGTCGAAGTTTTCAGATTCAAACAAAAAAGAAAAGGGTTTCAGTAAATCTTTTTTTTGCTATTTCAGTTCCAAATTATGTCTACAAAGCAAAATAATAATTATCGAAATTTTTAGAAATGCTCAAGCTTGCCCCAGGTGACCTTCGAATCATATTAATTTCATTTTTGGGCTTTTGATGTTTGGATTGAGGCCTATGTCCCTTGGATTTAGGTATTTGAATTTTGGAAATTTCATCGTCCAAAAATCTCTAAAAGAAATTTTTTCTCTTGGAGCCTGAAAAAGAGTTCCCAGGTTTCATGAAAAGATTAATTAATATTATTATTTTCGTTGAAATAAAATAAAAAAATTTGGTTATACAAACCGTATTTCAGCAATTAAGTCGCCATCCTCAGCGTTAAACTTTCTTGACAATGCTTATGGGGCTCAGTCTCTGAAGATATTTCACTGATGATGGCCGAATTGTTTTTATTAATTTACTTCTTGTGGTTTTACAGGGCTTTTGACGTTCGAGAAATTTAATTGTAAAATCTGGCAATCACGAGATTTCCACGGGTTTGCTGGTTAGTTTTAGATTTTTGGAGCAGAATGTATTCGTAATTTGAAGTATTTTTTGTACTCTTTTAATGCTATTAGTTTTGAGTTTTGTCGTTCAAAATATTTTGTGTATCCTCAAAAGATTAACCTTTAAGATTTCCCTTTTTTGTTTCAATGTTTTGGGTCAAATTTTTATTATTATCTGTTGTTTTATTGGTACTTTTCCTGTTCAAATCCAATTTTGAAAAATGTATATCCAAGCTGATTCTCTGATAAAATCATAACTGCATATTTATTCGTATTTTTCAGAGTTTATTTAAGGTAAATTAGACTTAGAAAGAAGTAGCCCAATTTGAAGGAACTTCGAATGATTGCCAGACAAAAGACAAACAACTGGGATTATTTTCCTTCTAAATAATTTCTTGGGCCCAAAAAATCAAACCAAAACTTGATTTAAAAAATTTGAAATTCTGTTCTGTCTTCCAAACTAGAAATGCAATTTTACTGAAAACTGAATTTAACAAAATAAAACGTAAAATTAACTAAAAGTTTTGGTCCTTGTTTCCTGCAAATTGCTTTTTTTATTATTTTTTAAAACCCTGATCATGGTTCTTTCTTCTTTTGGAAAGAATTCAATGCTCGGTTCAAAGAAAGTGTCTTCACGTATTACATTCTCCTTAAAAAGGCAAATCTTCTCCGAATTTATTCGACTTGCGACTAAAACAATAAGTAATTTTAAGAAAATTATTATGGTTAGATTTAGCTTTAAATTTTTGAAAATTCTCCAACACCAGGTTATGGTAATTCGGCTTGTTTATAACTTTGCAGCCATGATTAATCTTGTTTCTACCTAGCTTTACTTTTGTTCTTGGGAGGAAGGGAGAGCCAGAACCAAGTCAAGGGCTTCCATAATATAACTAAAAGATAAGAATTTTGATGGCGTTCAAACCTGTCGTTATTTCTTATCGAGTATTGATTCTTTTTAGACTTTTTTAAACTGGCAATTTTCTTAAGATCAAGTTTCCAGCATTCGCTTTCCACTGCCCGTGCTTTTGGTTGTTGGTATCAGTCGCTTATTTATTTATTGGTTTTATTTAAAGCACTTCAGCAGCAGCGGTTTGTCTGTCATCGTTTATAGATTAAAAATTTAATGTATCGGTAAAGTGGATTACGTCAGTTTTATATAAAACACGTAAGTTGCCGTTGTTTGTTGAATACATTAAATAAGCGCATTAAATTTTAACGTGTTTAACCCTTAATAATAGTATATTTTTCCCTATCTATTCGGGTGCGTGGCTTTAGGAAACTTGGTCCCTTTAATCGAAATTTTAATTCGTATCCTCAGCAAACAAAGGATAATAATTGTAACGTTGACACGCACACGGTATGTTATTTACTCCCGTATGATCAAGTATTAACAGGAAATTGGTGAACCGCTTTTATTTTTAAAGAGCGGTTTTGTAAAACTATGACGTGGTACATATATAAAATAATATTTTGTAACTTTCTAAATTGTGTATATTGTGAATCGGATATTACGTTATGTGTATTTCATGAGCATAAAATTGTCCGTAATTCAAAAGCACTTACTACCAACTTGTTAAAACAGTTTTACCGAAACTTTTCTATGCTATTAAAGCAATAAAACACAAACTTCACTTAAATAATATAAAAGGTATAAAATGAAATCGTGGAAAACATTCACACACGAGCTCTGTTATTACCGTATACTCTCCGTAACAGAGGTTTAGGTACTTATTATGAGTTTGTTTTTAAATATGCACAAATTACATAGAAAACAGCACTTAAATTAATACCCCCAGCTTATGTTATGATAAAGTTTCTAGAAAACCATCGGATGTGTATTTAATAGCGGATCTATTTATTTTAAAAGTTACGCTTCTAAAAAAACAACGAGTTCCGTTGGATTTCCTTTTAACTGTATATTATTCATTTATACTCCGTTTACATCCTTTTTGTAAATAGTGAGCCATGATTTTGGAGAATTAGGTTAGTATTCCATGTAAACGAACACGAATTTTGACAATTACTGATTGGAGGGGCGCCTACTTAATTCTATGAATTAGTTCATCTACACACAATCCCAATTAATATTCTTGTATGTGCATTTTTGCCGATAAGTTCCTTGAAACTCTTTTCCAAAATATTTTTTGAAGTGTCAGAAATCAAGGCTGTAAAATATAACAATTATAAACTCTGTCACGTCAAAGTTTTATTAGACAAGCTGATTAACATTAAGACTGGAAAAAGCCTTGTAACATTGCTTCACGATCGAAAGGTCCCGGGTTCGGATCTAGTTGTAACCAAATTGGAAACTTGGGCAAATAACGTTTGAAAGACTATTCTTTATTCTGCAAAAATCCATGCTTTTTAGGTGCCTCTTTTTTGTTACATATATAAATGGATTTTTTAGTGATATTAATCCGGTGTAGCCGTCATCATGAAATTACTGAAGCTGCTGAAATATTGAGATGATAGAATAGTTAACACAACGTTAACCTCAAAAATACGAGTTTTGATTTCTTATTTCCTTGTCATGTCAGTACGAGTTCGAATGTTCTTTTTATTCTGCTGAAACCACTGATAAATCATGAAAAGCTTTGTTCTAAAATCTAATTTTCAGTCTTGTTCTTTTTTCTGTTCCTTTTCTTCTTGTTAAATATTTTCTGAATATTTCTGCACTGTCGGGCTGGGGCGGGGAAATGCTAGGTGAGCCCCACTAAAACCCAAAATGTGGCCTTCCTTTTTTTTACTTAATTGCTCATAAACAAGTTTTCAGCATATTGAAACTATTTGAATTGATGCACCTCTTTCAGAGAGGGAAGAAGGAGGTGACTTTTTAGGCCTCAATTTTCTTAGAATTCCAAGCTTTTCTCTAACATATAGCTATCTCAAAAACAAAAATTGTAAAATATCCTTCTGAAACCCGTAGATTTCTCGTTGTTCTTAAGCGAAATTTTTCAGAAGAAAAACTAAATCATTTTTCTAAATTTGCCGAATGAGAAACTACAGAATGCTGAAATTGCCCAACAAAAATTTAAGCTAATTAAAATTCGGAGAAATTACGTTGTCCGGAAGGAAACTCGACTTTTGCAAAATTTTGTTTTTTCTTTCAACAATCTAAAACTGGGTTTGAAGATACTAACCTTCTAATATCGGAATCTTTTAGGAAGTTTAGCTTAAAAAATTTTCAGGTTCTACCTATACCTTTAATTTGGCCGTAAAAAAAGCCAATCAAAAAATAGGATAGGTGATTCTTTAGGAGTGAACCGATTACCTTTTTTTATTTATAAACAAGTTTAAACACTTTTTGGAAATTTTAGAACTGTTCGGGTTTTTTTAAACTTAATCTGAAAATTCCAGGTCAATGTTGGACTACCAAAAAAGCTAGGAATTCTCAGGCGATTTTTTAGGAGTTAACCGATTAGTACTTTATTAGTAAAAAAAATATTAGCAACGCGTTCAAACGATTTGTAGGAGCTTCCACATTCTTTATGAGTTTCTTCGGACTTAGGTTTTTCAGACCGAATGTTCCGGTGTTTCCTGAAACAGTGGGGAATTTCAGGCTGAATGATCTTAAGCTTTTTGAAAAAATAGGTAATTAGAGTAGATTTTTCAGTAGTAATACGGTTTAATTTTGAGTTAACGGAAATTATTGATATTTTCATTAAAAGCGAGTTTAATGAATTACATTGAAAAGTTCAAAGCTTTTCAGGAGTTTCTTCAAACATAGATTCTTAGGTTACCTATCTGAAATAATAGTAAATTTTAGGCATTTTTTTTTAAATCTTATTAGTTTAAAAATTCCTTCGAACGTTAATTTACGAGCTTTTCAGGAAATTTGTAAACAATTTCACACAATTATTGGAAAGTTCAAAGCTTTTCAGGAGTTGGCTTAAACATGGGCTGGTTTTTTTTTTTGAAGGTTCGAAGGGAATTTCTGGCGATTTCTTTAGGAAGAAAATCTTTGTAATTTAAGAATTCATTCAAAAGTTAATGTAAATGGTTTTCAGGGGATTTTTAAAACAATTTTTAACAGTTATTTTAAAGGTCAGGGCTTTTCAGGAGTTTACTCAAACATAGGCTGGGACTTTTCAGTTTGAAGATTTTTAAGTTATTTGAAAAAAAGGAAAATTTTGGCCAATTCATTAGGAAGAAAATCTTTGTAGTTTAGAAATCCCCTCGAATGTTAATTTAAACGTTTTTCACGGCATCTTTAAAACAATTTTAAGCAATTATTAGTAAGTTCAAAGCTTTTCAGGTGTTTCCAAAAAAATAGGAAATTCCAGGAAGAAAATCATTATTGTATTAGCTTAAATTCCTTCGAATGTTAATGTGAAAGGTTTTCGGGAGATCTTTTAAAAAATATGCAGAATTGTGTACTTTAAAATTTTTCTGGTTGACTGAAGTTTGGTGCTGATATAGAACTTTAATACACCAAGCAGATATAAGGTAAAAAATTCGAAAATTCTGAATAATATTTAAAATTGAGAGAGGCAGGTCCCGGGTTCGGATCTAGTTGTAGCCAGTTGTATTTAAGTTTGGGGCGTATGGCATTCGAACTTCTTCGATTAAAGTGGTTGTTAAGTTTTTGGCGTAACAAAAACAGTAAAAACACTAGCTATATATTCACCAAAATAACCTTTCTAAAACTTGCAGGAAGTTGGCTTCAAGAAGAATCAAAAGCTATGGCCCCCTGAATGTTAAATGCGTTAGAAATGGATTATACAAGTTTATAAAATTAACACAGGTGCAATTGTTGCATTGTAGTGAGAATATCTCCGGTTTATATACGTAGATATAATATCGAAACATATTCGAGAGACGAACAGCAGGCGCGCAGTGTGTTATATAGGTAAACTTGACTTTGTTTATATAACAAACATTAAACTTCGGTGTACTATTGATCCGATAAAGTTACGAGCGCGCATATCGAGGAAACCTGCAAACTTACGAACTAATTAAACTATCTTAGTTGCTGTCCTAAAACAATAGAGATATGTAAATGAACATACTAGTAGTAGCCCATGTTAGGGAAATCCATTGCCGATACCTGAAAGGTCTTCTACCGAGTAGATAGATGATGGAAGGGCAAATCGCTCGAAGCAAACATATTACTCCGATATTGTTAGTTGATTCTGTTAGCGGTACAACGTCTTGAACTTTGTATAAATAAGTTGCTGTTTATGATCAGCAAATTAGTGCCGGGTTAAAGTTTCCCCTCGGTACGTTTCCCATATTTTTGGGACTTTTTTAACTTCCTTGTTCTTTCGTAGTAGCTCAAACAGGTTAAATTTTTGTTATCTTGGCATTCGTTGACTCAAATTGGTACAAATATAAAACCGTTAAAGCTTTCCAGTCTACTTTTGAAGCTTTTCTCGAGTTTTTTTAAGTTAAGATTGGCTTAAAACCAGGTCAAGTATTAGCAAATAATTTTGTATATCTTTAGACTCAAGAAATCCTAGCACTAGTTTTGAGTACGTATTTCAACTACACCTATCTTGTACTTGTATTCAAGCAGACGGTTTTTAAACATTCAACATCGTTAGTAATGAACACCGATCATTGGCACTCCAGAAAATAAATACTTTATCGAAAAGTCTCGGTATTCTTTTAATTTTTAATGTGAAAATGGCTGGTACTCCCTGTTGAAAATCTCCACTTCACTTTGCATTAACCAAAATTATGCAGAAAATTTGCTTTTTGTTGGTGGTAGTCGGTAGCGCGAAAATCTCCGACAAAATGCCTCGTAATTTTTAGTAATTTATGTATTAGGAATTCACATAAAAAAATTACAGTTTTTTTATTTTCGGTATTTACTATCGCGTGCAACTCATTATTTTAATGAAATGAGTTAAAGAGGTAGAATTTATGTTTTAATTATGATTAATTGCGTAAATCAATTTAATTCGCATCGGTTTTTTTTGTGCCAGGCTCAGGGAATTTGAGGAATTTTTAATATACTCCTAAAAATTCGTTTGAAAAATATTTCTAAAAGGATTTGTAATGATGACATTAATAATGTGCTTTGAGATCCCTGGTACCGCAAGCCTAGATCTCGCCTAATAAATGAAACAAAACTGGTAAAATAAAAAAAAATTGAACTTGATCAAGTATGTTCTTCTTTACAGATTGTGGTATTAAAGTGTTTGTAGAAATAATCCTGAACTTTTTTCCTGATAAATCAACACTAAGGCGGAAGTAGTACCTATTTATTCGCAAAATTTGCACATAAATTCGCGTCCTTGAACAAAACATAACCCGACAATAAAGTTGCGAATATTCATGACAATTTAACATATTTTATAAATGCATTTTTTATTGTCAAGGGATGCAGTTCATTACTGATTTAAATTTAGCTATAGAATTTAAAATTAAGGACTTAAATTATTGCTTTTATGGCCTTGTCACAGTTGTTACCCTTTTAAATTTAATTTTGTATTGTTTTCTGTTTTTTAATAAGCAGAGCACGTAGTACTGCAATATATAAAGTTAAGCAAAGACCTGCTTGGCCAGAACTTGAATTGTTGACCACTCTATGGCTCGGTGTTTTCGGCCCCCTCTAAACTGTAAATGTATAAGAGGGCAAAAGGAAAAGAAGAAGAATAGTCTTTGAATTTTGTATTTTCCCAAGTTAGCCGTGTTCGTCTGTCGATGTAATTCAAAAATTTCTCTCAAAATTCCGAAAACAGTTTTAAAAATCTGGCCCAAAGCTTAAAATTTTGTTAGTTTTAATTTTAAGAGTTCAGTGTAAGACGCATACAAAGGTAAAATTAAGAAGGCTTTACAAATTTCCAACAAATATATGAATTTTCAGTAGTATTTGCGTTTGAAATACTCTTCTTTTTCCTGCAGAAATCCATGCTTTAGATGTCTCGGTTTTGTAACATATAAAAGTGGATTTTCCGGTGATATTAATCCGCTGTATCCTGTCATCCTGAAATTACTGAAGCTATTGAAAAAGTGAGATGATTGAATAGTTAACATGACGTTAACCTCAAAAATACGAGTTTTGATTTCTTATTTTCTTTTCATGTTAGTACGAGCTCGTATTGAAGCTTTAATGTTCTTTTTATTCTGCTGAAACCACTGATAAATCATTGAAACTTTCGTAATTTTAAAATCTGTCGATCAGTTTTTAAAAGTAGGATTTTCCTTTTCCTTTTCTTCTTGTTTTGGTTGCTTCTTCTTCTTATTCTTTGTAAATGTTTTATGAACGTTTCTTGTGGCAAAATACCCAGAAAAGTATGAACAGGTTTTGTTGTTGTTCTTATTTCCTTTCTTCTTGTTCTTCTTCTTCTTTTTCTTTGGGGGATTAGGGCACGCAACTTTGTTAAATCAAACAAATACGAGTTAAAAAATCAGAAGATTTTGTAAAAATAATATTTAAAATTACTTTTGATGCACCTTTTGAACTAAGTTTTTATTTGCGAACAGTTTTCTTGTATTCAAATTTTGAAAATTGAAATAAACTTCGTTGAGACATATTAAAATAATTATTAGTAATCAGCTGAAAGTATAATGTTATAAAAAAATATTTAACTTAGGACAATTTTTTCAGTGTCCTTTGATTTCTGTTTCTGTTGCGAATTATTTTTGAGACTGTTTTTGCTGGAAAATTTCGATTTAATTAGATTCATGTCAAAATTAGGCGCGGTTAACTATTAATTTTTCAGTACTCCTTCGCGTATGTCTGGTTACAAAATTAACTCCTTTTTGATAATTTCTCAAATTTCCTTAAGCCTAGATTTGATGTCTTCAATTCTGAATTTAGAACATGAGCTTAGTAATTAGCTACGACCAAAAATAGGTATCTTCGTCCTGCAGAACAAAACTTGTCTAGTGTCTGGGGACCGTATGGCTTTAAAAGCTTTTCGTCATTTCGACCTAGGAAGATCTTTTGTGAATAACCCCACAATCTTTCAGTTTCCAGGATTTTTAGGCTTTTAGTGAAGTCTATTATTGTCCTAGAAGTCATGACTCCTATGTCCTTCATTCCGAGGAATTTAAACCTGCTGCGAATGAACGCATCGCAGTTGCAGAGTATATATTCTGCAGTTTCATCTGCAGATTTATAAAGTCTGCAAGTTTGGCTGTCGGCTTTGCCCATCTTTTTGAGATGGTATCTCAGAGGGTAATGGCCGGTTAAGAGATTGGTTATCAATTAATATCTGCTTTTCCAAGCTCGAGAAGCTTTTTAGCATTTTGTGGCAAATGTTTGATAAACTTTTTAGCGTGGTTTTGTCCTGGAGGAATGGAGGATTCCTCCAGTAGAGTTCTTTTTGATAGTTTTCCCAGTTTCGTACTTCTTCAACAATGCAATACGGCTTTTAATTATTCCACAAAACGGTTTTGGTCCAATAAACTATGGCATCGGCAATTTCATTTCAGCCACATTAAAATTAATGTGTTATTTCTGGTCAGTTGCTTGCGGGATTGTTTACAGTCCCAGGCTATTTTAGACTCAAAAGTTTCGGAGTTTATAGGGCAGCCTGGCTCTCTGTTAAAAGGTAAATCTTCGTTCCACGCAGTCCCTTTTTTCTTGAGCACATAGGTATCTTGCGTGGATTCCTGCTTGAAATATGGATGGGGTACTTCTCAAGGATTTTGAGATCCTACATCTAGGTCCCATTATACCTATACCAACCCCTTCTTCCATTTTGGCGCCATCTATATACCAGACGCTTGCTCCTTCCTCCAGCCGTAGCTGTTTCACTCTCTTCGCGGCTGTCAATCACCACTTGAAAAGGGCAGTCGAAGTCATACCGTGTTGGCATTTTGTCTGTGGGTTTAGTCGCGGATTCTAATTGAATTAGATTCACAATCCTTAAGTGACCAAGCAGGTCTCTTGGCTTTGGTTGGGTTGCCTATTGCAGCCTGAGGGCACACAGACTTGCCTCCCTTCTTACACATAAGTGTAAAGGTAGGAGATCTAGCAGAGTCTCCATTGCTGCTCTAGGATATGAGCACATAGTACCTAGTTCCTGTGATTTCTAAACAGGCTAGTCTTTGAAGCTTGCATAGCTTTTTTGCAGCTACACTTTGCTCCGTTTTGGGCCACCTTACTAAGGAAGCATAGGTGATAACAGGCTTTATGATCGTTTCGTATTCCAAACAACTTTTGGCATGCCCAAAATGCCATTGTTAGCCTTTGTAAGAGTCCTTTAAATATGAGGGTTCCAGGTGAGTTTTTGGTCAAAGACTAACCACAAATATTTAACCTCTCTGGAGAACTGTATCTGTGTTCCATTCAGAGTGGAAACAAAACTTGGTTCTGTTGTGATTCTGATTCAAATCAGTTAAATTTAGCGCCATTTGTAGCAAACTTAATAACACTTAAAATGGTGTAAATCTAAAAATGCTAATCTTTTCAGTTTAAACCAAATTTCTCAACCTTAAAGAATAAACAGTGCCCTTAAAATTTTAAATAAAAACAAAAGTGCAGTTCAAACAGGACTGGATTTAGAGAACAGAATAGCTTAGAGTCTTAGAGTAAGGAAAACTCAAACTTTACCGTCTGTATTTTCATGTAAAAAGCCACAAATTTTAAAAGTGTTTCGGTACAATTATGTAAAAAGGGGGGTCCTTAACAATTATTAGTCTACAGTTAATTTTAATGCTAATCCATCCCTGGCGCTCCAATAGCTTCCCTCGTTGGCCCTTGAAACTTTACAATTTTAATAGTTAATTAAAGCCATCACTACCATGTTAAAAGAACGTCTTCCGCGTTTCCCAACCGTGTCATTGTTGAGACAGAAGAACTCAACGTTTCGTCCGCTTTTTTAAGGAGCTTCGTCAGGAGGATGGTATCTCAACTGCGCCAGAGGCAAAACTCTTTTAGCAAGAGGGAAAACGGCACAGTAACTCAACTTGTAAACCAAGCCAGAGGCGAAACCCTTCTCACTACCATGTTTATATATATTTTTGTGAATAAAGACATATTTTAGCTTAATAGGATGTAAAAACTGTTTTGCAGTTAAACTATTATTCTTTGACCTTTTGCATTTCATAGCACCGTCAATTGTAGAAGTTACTTAGTTGAATCACTAAAAGGAAAATTTTAAACCAATTTCCATCCTTGATTTTTTAGATAGGCTAAAAAAAGAAAGTAAAACTAAATTTAACGATTATCAAAAAAAAATTCGTGTAATGATTTCAGAAAACGCTCGATTACTTATCGTTACTTTAACCCGGATTTAAATACATCAAACCTAAAAACGTGTCGAGTTTTTGTTGGAAAAAAGATGTAAATTTATTTAACCTGTAACATTTTAACAAAATTAAATGAGAACTAAAAGTAACAAAAAAAACCTTATTTTAGTCACGTTAATCTAGGAAACTAAAAAACCATTTATAAATATTAAACTATTTGAAACACAGCAAACATGTGTGAAGCCATATTTAAATTAAAACACAGAACGGAAAGTGACATGGCATTATGAATATTAAAAAACATTAAGCGTTGAAAATTTCAATGCAATTTACATATTTGATGAACGCTTTGTATTTTAATTACGGTATAATATTTAATTCAAATTTTCCGTACAATTAAATACACGTAACAACAAACACAATAAAGAGTTATGACAGCATTTCATTACTGAAAAAGGGATTTTATGTTGAAATACACGCAGCTATAACAATGTATTGTTGTATTTTTATTATTACGGTTCCATATTCCTTCTTATATTGGTCAGTTCCGTACTAATTTCGAAAGAAGACTTTTGAATAAGAACAAAAAGAATTATAACAAGGCTAATTACTAATTTCTTTTGATTCAAATTTTTTTCTTTCGTCGGTAACGCAAATATCCCGAATTCACGTTCAACTGTGTAATACGGGGTTAACTACCCTGAAAAGTTTTCTCGTCGAGGAATTAACGCAATAATTACCCTTCGAAGTGCACGTACTTCGCATAGTTTTCCCGTACAAATTGCAGCAGACGTTCCTGTCAGTTTTAAAATTAAGCATGATAATCAAAGCCTGAGCAGTTCTGACGCGGGGCAAGGGTGTGTTTGATATATCGTGATGGCAGTAAGACATATTAATAGTTATTAGTCAAGTCTGCGAGCATGCTACATTACTATTGATTACGAGTTGTACAAACAGACACGCAAGGCCCCACGTTGCGCCAAATCTAAACTAACGCCAAGTAATTACAAGTTGTTGTGCCCCAGTGCGAACATGCGTGCTCTTATCACTTTGACTTATTAGGAATATTCATTCGACCCTCCAAGACACGACCAAATGCTAAGGACTATTTCCTTAATGTTTCTCGTATGTCGGAGCCTATTCGGGAAAATTTAATTAAGCGACGATGATTTCCCAAAATTTCATGCAATCCGTTCACAAATCGGACGGTGAAAAGCTCGTATGACGCGAAGATCAAATCACCGATTTTTTCGCACCATTTAATATTTTACAGGATTATACTGTTGGGTTAATTAGCGGATACTGGATAGTCTGATTGCAATGACGTCAGACGCTTCACATAACTTTAATTAACTGCCAACACGAACTATTTAAAGATACAGAATTAAATTAAAATATCGTTAGAGGAAACTGGTAGAAAAATTAAACAAGAACATTTTTAATTATCATTTAAATACGAGTAAATAAGATAAACTGGTCAATATCTGCCAATACGGTTCTCAAACAGCAACCTGCATCTGATTATTTGGCCCATTAACTTTAGTGTCAGAATAAGAAACCTTCCTGTAAATTAAAGCGCGTCCACACACGACTTATCATACGATAAAACGGTCATGCAAATCGTTCGACAAGACGTACGACTTGTGGTACGTCTTGTCGTCCAACTTGTCCTACAACTAATCTTATCAGTTCCGGGGCACCCGTCATGGAGGAAGTACTTCTGTGGTCAATTTATGCTGTCTGCATTGCAAAAAAAACAACAAAAGCATCAAGAGAAATCGCAAATCGCAGACCAAAATGGTCCAGGGAATGGTTGTTAAAGTTCGGTCGCTATAGTCCTTATTTTTCATTTGCCACAAGCAAGGAAACTGCGATGTAGGTACCTTTATAAATTTACACAGAAATTCACGCGAGGAGAACTGAACGAGATTGAACGATAAGACGAAAAGTCTGTCCACACGTGGTTCCTTGTCGTATCAATTCCCGGAAAGTGATGCCTCCGCGTTCAGTCGATCAACTTGTCGTCCAACCTCATTCAGTTCATGCAAGATGTACGTTTTGCGGTCCACACTATCCGTCTTATTTGATACTATTTGTCTGGTTCGACAAGACGTACGATAAATCTTGTGGTGACGGCCCTTTACACAAAACGTAAGGTCAGCTGAAACCTTCAGGAAACAAACTTTTCTAGTCAGCAGTATAAAGATAATACCATTTAAGTTAATTTTTTAATTTCAAAAATTGAAAACACCAAGACAGTTACGTAAAGATTTCGAGTGTAAATTTGAATCCTGTGAGTTTCAAATATGTATTAACAAGTCCAAATTGGGAGATCTGCTGTTGAAGTTCTGTATTCGAATTTTGGAAGTTTTTGTACCTTGATAACCTGCTTAAATTAGTAGTAAGGACAATCTCTTATTTAAAAATTAAAAGTTTAATCAGAATATTTTTAATGTATTTTAACGAATTATGAAAATTCTATATTCAGAAGAAATATAAAATGTCAAACTCTTTAGCCTTTAGAAAATATACAAAAATATCCCGTCTTTTCTACACAGTGGGCCAAAAAACCGTACACATTTTGTAGAATCGTACATTCAGAAGTCTTTAACATTTTGAAATAACACGCCATTAAAAGCATCAAGCACTTTCATTACAATGAGGCATTGTTAAGGTAAAGAATTACAAAAACTCTGTTTTTGGAACAATTTATGATTTAGAAGTTTGTCAATTACAACATTAAAACAAAAAAATGTTAAATTATTAACTATTGGTTTTTGTAAATAGTGTTCAATACGCCCGCCATTTTTAACAACAATCCTTTACAATCGACTTCTTTCTAAAGTCCAGTTTTCTCATTAAAATGAAATTACATCGATTCGAAGCGTTGCATAATTGCAAGTAACTTAATTCACACAGTCTATAAATGTAAGTAGTTTCGTCTTTCTAAGAAATACGTATTTGAATACGATAGTTATTTATTAACCAGAGATTATGGTAATAATTGATAATTTAATTTTGTACCAATTTTTATCAGTGTCAATATGCATGTGTTGGAACAGCTAAAGATTGCAGTAAGTAACAGACATATGCCCACAGTTTTGATATCATTGACTGCTTGGAATCAAAATCTGTTTATTTTTAGAAATGCAAAAATCAAATTTTGAAAGCGGATTTGAGGTTAAAGTGGCACAAGCGGATTCAAAGTTTGTTTTTAAAGTTCGGATTTTATTTAATTCGGAGCTTTAAGCTTTAACATTTTGATTTGAGAATTCGGATTCGACAGCTTCAATTTTAACCTAAGCTTAAACTCCGAAAAGGATTGTCATGAAGGCCGCTAGGTTGATATAACAATAACAGCCTGCTCTTCATTGCCCCTAACTGAAAATTAAGGTTTCCAAGTGAAATCCTTTAAAAAATGGTTAAGAATTTATAGAATACATTCTTTCCATTAAAACATAAATATTAAGTTTTCTAAGAGATCATAGATTTTCGGGGACATAGGCTTTAACAATGGGTTGTCCGATGGTTAATTCGCCCTACCCAGCATTTTCTCAAAATTTAGAAACCGCCTCTAACATGTTTTATGTTAAGTTTTAAGCCGATATAATTTTAACGAATTTAAATGATTTTTCAGAGAATATTAACAGCCAGAGGTCCCTTCAAAGGTAATTAATATATCTATAAATTTTGAAAAAAATTGACCAAAATATTTTGTTGAATATTTTATGAAAGTAATCGTGACTTAACTTTTTCTACTTTTTTCTGGGTATTTCATAATGATTTGGTGAAAATTGAAAATGAAGTACCTGTTTATATAACTAGATAGAAATATATGCTTGTAGTTTTATTCGACATATTAAACCACGAACCTTCAAAAGCTAGGCCCGAACAACTTAGGTGGGGTCATGGCCTCTTTAAAAGACATCTACATCTGATGGGCTTCTCTGAGGACCGAAGTTGCAGATTCTGCAACGAAGCAGATGAAACCTTTTTGTTGCCCTAGACACTACTTCTTTTGAAGCATCGCCTATTTGATGATGATACAGGGAGCGGAGCGCCTCTATGGATAAGATCTTGGCCTTTGGGCTAGGTGCCGGTCTGCACGAAGGCATCCCTTAATTTGCGGCGAATGCATAATGGGCCTAGGGTCTGAATGCTTCTACTTTGCACCGCCGAAAGAAGAAGTAGTAGAAGAAACAACGAAAATCCAGTCTTTAAAATGTTTTTATTTCGTGTGAAAACAGAACTTGGCTTGCCTCAGACACGTTACTTTGCACTGTTTTAGTAGTTTTGATTGCTTAATTTTTAATTATCTTAAGGGGCGGATGGCCACATGTAACAGGCTTCGGTCTCTCGAGTTTGATTCTCGAGACCGGCGATATCCCCACCGAAATTTTAGAGATTGTACGCTTCCCGTGTTTCGGAAGGCACCTTTGACAATCGTCATCCTCGTAATACTGCGAGTCGTTCTTCTTCGCCTCTTTCGACGTTCGACGGGTAAGCTTAGCCTCCTGCCTGTCATACATATGTGGAAAGAGGGCTCGCAGAACTCATAGTCCTGAGTTAATAACAGGCCATTAAGCAATGCTTCGGCCATAAGAGGAAGAGGAGGAAATTTTTAATTTTGAACAACTGGCGGCGAACTACCCAGAACAATGTATAACATTTGTTCAATGTTAGGTTATGTTTAACGTCACTTTGACAGATAGTAGTAGATGTAGTAAATATAGTAAGCAATATTTCTTCAATAATGTTTTGCTTGGAAGCTGTGTATTTAATAATTTTTGGCTTATTCTTGTTTTCTAATAGTTTGAAGATAGCAGTATTGTGGGTATTTTGGTATTTTTGTTTATGGCTCTTTGATTAGTATTTTATTAAGTCAAATAGAAATCTTATTTTGATGGGTTTATTATTTTTGGGTAGTCGAGACTTCTTCCTTTTTTTAAACTTTTGAGCCACTTTTCTGTTTGTTCGTGTCCTTGTTAGTGCCAGAGTACCAATAAAACGTAGTTCTACCTTTCCTATATTGGAGGAAGAACACCTTTCAAGATGGATTAGACCATCTTCATCTTTGTTGTTGAAAACGTGGCTTTTTCCTTTTTTCTTTGACAGACTCAAACCTTTAGAAACATCCAGCTCGACATCATCATCATCAGTAGTCTTCAGCCTTTTGGCTGGTTTATCGTAGCTTTCCATACACTTATTCTATCTAAACATTTCTTCTTCATTTTTCTGTAACTAACTAGTACATCCTGTGTCATTCGTGATTTACTTGATATCTTCAAGTGTGGGCCTTCCGCTTGGATTTCTGCCTTCTATTTTGCTTTCTATGATCGTTGTTAGTGTATCTCTTCTGATCTGTATGTGTTTCCATGTTTCCATAGTTGCTTATTCTGTCTATCCTTATTTTTAACATTCTTCTATCGCACCATTGTTCAAAAGCTTCGATGTTCTTTTTACTTGCTGTTCCGACCGCCCATGCTTCCCAACCCATGCAGTAGCACACTCCATATATAAGTTTTAATAAACTGTTTTGAACAGATCAGATACCAAAATTTTAGATTTGATTTTCAAAGTTATGAGTGTAAGTTCTGGGCTAGGTTTGGCGATTGTGTTCAGATTTGTTTGGGTATTATTGGGAAATTAATCAAGCCTAAAACGGCGTTGTGGCCTGAACAAATCAACAAGTTGAAGGGTCCAGAAAATCGGAGAAATAATTGGAAAATATGATTGTCCAAATACGTATTCTTATTTTGGCTTTTGAAATTAATTTAAAATGTACGTATTTTGCCAATAGAATTCCCGAAATACTGATTCTTTATTTGTATTTCCAATCAGTCTTGTTGTTTTGGGGTTTTTTTGGCGTTTTCATTAGGCTTCCAATTTTTGTCGAGAGTTACGAGTAATAATGGTTAACCAGTAAAAGAAACAAAATTTCGAAAAGGTCAGGCTGGAGAAGCTCGCCGTATATGTGACGTGTAAACTCTATCGGTGTTTTTAATTAACCTAAACGTATAATTGTTGTTAAACCAGCTTGTTATATCATTAGAAATGTTTAATGCTGTAACAGAAATGTACTACACATGAAATTAGGCATTATTTATTGTTGTTTGTAGCAAATAGCGGTTTTATCTATTATTTTCTATCCACCCATGACTATCTTAATTTGCGTCCGGTTGTATAGAGAGGGATGGAAAATTTCTTGGTATACTTAATACAGTATTTTCTAATAACAACCAACCGAGCAGTGATTGCTGTGAAATGAGACTGTAATCTTTTATACAGTTGAATTATACTTCGGTTAGGTATTACCGTGCATATTTTAATAAGCTTTGCACACAGACCCAAGCTCGTTCAGAAGGTTAAAATATAGCATGAATGCATCTCCCTAATTACATAGTTCTTTTTTACTTGGAATACCTGCGGCCAGCTTTTATAATTTATCGTCTCCCTTTTTTCTCCTCTGCAAAATGCATTTAGCGTATTTAGTTTCCTTATCTGCTTATTTATAAGCCCCGCGGCGGTCCAATTTTATTTTACAATATAAAAAGTAATTGGTAAAATTTTCCGCGTCCTTAAATTTAACGATTCCGTCAATTTGTGGAACTCCGGGCAGAGTGAAGTAAATTGATGGAGTTATTTTTAAAAATTGTTTAAACACGTATTTTGAAATTATTTTTTGCAATATTCGTTTCAGCACGGTGTACTAAGTTGTTTTCTTGAGTAATTTATTCGTCAACTCTTCGCCCAGATTCATTACTTGGATGCCATCCAAATATAATAGATTAATGTTATTTAGAGAAATACGCGGATTTACTTATGTATTAAAAATATGAGACTGCTGTTTATTTTCTTCGCGTTTCATCTGCTTTCAAGACGGTTTTAAATTTAGTTTTGTATAATGTTAGATGGATTTTTTAACGGCGCATATTGACTGTTGACATATTTTTTAAACACGCACGTAAATACTGGAAAAATATTGTTGAAAAGTTACAAAGAGAAATTTAAATGTTATAAATTCTAGAGTAATTCGTGCCGAAGAAACGAGGACAAGAAGGCTTTTGATTAATTAATTCCAACGTTGAAACTTTATCATTCATATCGTTGCAGTTGCATTCTGGCTTGTTTTATTTTAAATCCGGTTCTGATGTTGCTGATATAAAAAACGAAGACATAAATGCAGCAGGATTCCGTTACAACAGAATGAACCAAGAATTTTTATAAAATACAAGAAATTAGAAGAGAATTGTTAACATTCGCAAAACATTGATAGTCCGAAGAATCTCAGAATTTTTGACTTGCAAATTATATTTATTGAAATTTGATTCATTGAGCTTTTTTGCAACAGTCGGCGCCCTTTTGCTTATTGCTAAATTTTCGTGCTTTGTTTCGCCACTTTCTTAAACCAAAATGTTTTTCGAATTGAAAGTTTTATCTTAAACAGTTGGGGTCTTATCCCCCCCCCCGAAAAAGCGTATAATTAGAGTTTCAAATGGGGCTGATTTGAAGAACAAAAAAGAAAACAAATTTAGCAAGTTAAAGAAGAATGAGACCAGCCACCTCACCTTCTCATGAAAGCTCTTATGGGCAGGCAATTACCCCCTTTTAGGGTTACAAATCCAAACGCAGAAGAATGGGGCTGTTTAAAATTCTAGAAATAATTGGAGACCTTTATTATTATTATTATCTTTAACAGTAATAAATTTTTTTAACGGAGTATTTTAGAATTTAGTGAACATGGTTTTCGTTTTCCAGAATGTTGTTGTTAAGCTTCAATAATTCCCCTAAAAAAAGTCCGATTTGCAAGACTCAAAAACAACACTTTTTTAATCTGGATTTTCGGGTGTTCTTAGAGCAAAATTTAAAAAAATTGATTGAATTAGGGGAAACCTTTGATTTTGTAATTTTTTTTTTGCAGTAACTTAATTCAAATTGTGCTCAGAATGTAAAGACTTGTTGAGGAATATTGATTAATTAATACTTTCGAACCGGGCTTTACTCTTTTAAGGTAAAAAAAAGTCATAGCAAGCATGGTAAACGCAAGACTTAAGTCAAAGAGGGAACTGAAAAGGTTTCAACAGGGCCTTGTTTTAATAATCCCTTAAGCAGAAAATACTCGACAAATCAAATTTCGCATATAAATCCGAATTATTAATATCCGTCAACATCGAAGACATTTTGTTGAGGGTTGTAACAAATACATAGGGTACACAACAGTAAGCACTAAAATACACGGAATAAGCCGGGAACAGTTGTCGACAGCGGTAGCCGCTTTGCCCTGATCGCCTCTGCAAACACTCAGACAATGGACGAAATCGTTCGCCCCGGATTATTTTATATATCGATGATGAACAAGTACTTGACGACAATTTTCATGCCAAAAAGCTCTACTGTCAAATGAGCTATCTTATCGTACTTTTTTCCCCCTTTTAAAGTCACATTTTTCAGTTGCAAAACCACGTTTCCTGAAGTATACTTCAGTTTTCTTTATTTTTCCAAGTTTTTAGTTTCCTACTTTAAGTTAGAAAAATTTGCATTTTCCCTAAATTAAATTTAAAAATTATCCTTTGAAATCTACGTTTTACAGTAGTATTTTAAGTTCTGCATTGTAGGAGGCTTCTTTAAAGCTATAAAATTATTTTATGACGTAACTTGGCTGCTAATCCGAAGGCGCAAAATTAAATTCAAAAACCAAACAGAGATATTTCAAGGTTTGATGTGATAATTGTTAAACATTATAAACGGAATTGCCTAACACTTTACAAATAAGAAGCCACTGATTTTACTACCCCCTTGTGGAATTTCAGGACAACATTAAGCGTAGCACTAAAGAAGGGTTAATTGGCAAACATAAACCCGAATTGCTAATTTTGATCACCACAGAAACACAAATTGCGGTAATTATTGTCTTATAATCCAAGAATAAGGAAATTTCTTGGGATTATTTGGAAAGATAAGATTTTTCAGGCAATCCTGAAATAATTTTTTCTTTGGAATTAGCTGACAAAAATTGTTAATTACTGTTACTTAAGCTGTTTTTTCATAAAATTGGTATCAAAAATGCTATCTTTCCACTAAATTTAAGTGTAACCAATTTAGAAAATTACCCTGAAACATTTTATAATTTCATGGTCACGCGAGCAAAATTTACAGTGATGACTAAGAATGAATTTGTTGAATTCATTCCCTCTTTTTAGATTTATTAAAAGCATCCCTCTGCGGTGACGCAGCTTTCTGAAATATTATATTTCCTCTAACCAGATGGGTTTTTACCAAAATGTTAGTGTGCAGCTGTGGCGCCTAACTTTTAAATTTAGATTTATTTTTAGTTTTTCCTCTGCTTTTCGGCGCTCTGAAAAGCAATTAGTTAAACCCCATTTGTTCATAACAAATTTAATCAAAATAATCCTTAAAATAATTTGGTATTTCAGATTTTAAAAACAGAACAGAGTTGGCCAGATTTTAGTGGTTTTTCCAATATTTTTTTTATTATACAATTTTAAAATAATTATAATCAATAATGCTCTTTTTAACTTTGACCAAAACCCAGACAAAATCACAAAGTGATGTTATTGAACGAACCAACCCTTTACCGCAAATTAAAAATACTCCCCTTAAACGCTTTTTACATCTGTGCTTGGGTGGGAGCTTTAAAACCATGCAGCTGTTGTATTCAATAGAGTAATACATTATAATTTTGTTAAAAGTGTATTATTTTTTTTCCTAACTAATAACAGGAGTTTCTACAAAACGTGGTTTTGTATTAAATATCCTGTAAGCTGCATCCTGTTACACCACCCACCAATGTTAAAAGGTGTTTTAGCAGCAGGTTGACAATAACAGATTGTTTATTACACGTTAGAAAAATTCAACACCCCCATTTAATTTTCATTTAGGAGCAAATTTTTCAATAACCGACATTTCTTAATGTAACCTCAGAATCTCAAAAAGAAGAAGAACATTTTTTAACCTAAGCTTCAAAGTTATACAATGATTATAAGTTCAACCCTTAGAATATTATATTCTAAGGTTCAACCACAGCTGTGACAGTTTAACCACCAAAATTGTCATAAATCAGGAAACCTAACCTAAAAATATGACATTGTAACCTTCGACTTTGACATTTGAACTGACAAAGTGACAGTTTAACTTAGAAATCTGGAAACCTAACCCATAAAAGTCGGAAGTTAACCTTCAAATTTGATTGTTGACTCACCAGAGGCGTGCGTTGACCCATAAATCGGCTAAGAGTATGACAATTTCAACTTCAAACTTCAGACTTTAAACAAATCAGTCTAACAATTTGGAAACTTAACGTACAAATGCGACAAGTTAACTTTCAAATATGACTGTTTAATTGTCAAAAGTGACAAATTAACTCATAAATTGACCAATCTAATCTAAAAATACAACATAACAACCTAACCTTTAATCAGCCCAAAGTGGCCAAAGTTGCAGATGAATCTAGAAATCTGCAAACCTGACCTAAAAATGTGAAAACTTAACTTTCATGTTCTTCTTCTTTCAGTTAGGCTTATCATACCCTATTTATTCCAACGATTCTCTCCATTTCTTCCTCGGTGTTCCTCGAGATCTGTTTATTATCTCTCACTATTTTTAGTAGTGTATCTTCTGTCGTGTTATCTATGTATGTGCTCATTCTATTCGTTTCGCCTTCGTAAGACCCAGCTTCAGATAATATTAGAAGTGAAGAAATACAACATAACCTTTAATCGACTAAAGTGACAGGTGAATCTAGAAATCTGTAAACCTAACCTAAAATTTGACGCTTTAGGTAGGAAAGATGACAAGTTCATCGGACCTCCTAGCCTTTAAGTATGACAAAATATTTAAATACAATGACAATTTGAACTTAAATTTCAGACTTTAAAACAAATCACCCTTAAAAATCTACAAATTTAACCTTTAAATATGACTAGTTAGCCTTCAAATACAATAGTTTAATTGCCAAAAATGGTTAATTAACTCATAAATTGGCCAACTTAACCTTAAAATTTGACAGTTTAGGTACCAAAAGTGACAAGTTAATCCTTTAATCGGGAACCCTAACAACGGGATATTTCTTCTTCTTCGGTGATTGCCCTCTTGGGTTCGCTGTTTTATGTTTCTATAATTCCCTATTCTCCCAATCTCCTTCCTGCAAGTCTTTTTCTATCATTATATTATTTAGATGAGTTTCCCAGTTGAGGGCTGACCGACCTCTTTTCCTTTTGCTTCTTGGGTTCCACTCCGTTATTTTCTTGGGCCATCTGTTTTCTGACAGACATTTGGCATGTCCATACCATTGGAGAGCTCGATTTTCCAAAATTTTGGTGATTGAGTTGGTTATTTCCATTATTTTCTAAATCTCTTCTGTCTTCAGTCTGTCTGTTCTTGTGACTCTCAGGGATCCTCTTATATAATCTAGCTCTACCGTTCTAATTTCAGCTCCATTTTTTCGTCTTTTGACAGAATATTTAAATGCAATAAACCACTAAAAAATTAATCAAATTGAAATCTGTTTTTAGTTAAATATTTCCCTTTCTAATCTCCCCGCAGATTTAAACTGCGTAGATGTTCTTGAAGTAAATATCAAAGCTGTACTTTTAGAATAGATTACCTATAGTAATAAAAAAAGCACACAATAGAATTCTAAAGCATGCGTGTAAACATAGAAACCTTTCAGTTAAACGCCTATTTAAAAAATCGTTTGATATTCACAACATAAAGCTACTTAAATGCTATTACAAGACTTATTTTCTTACACGTTAAGAAAGTCAATGTTCAGTTTGAATAGAATTAGTCACGATTTGTTAGTGACTAACATAAATATGATATTCATGCTTCTTATTTTAATTTCTTGCGTTGTCGCCTTGGGTTTTTTAACTCGATTTTTATCGGTTGCTTGAATACTCGAAGAGCAAAAATTACACAAGTTTTTTGGAAATATCTTTTGTAAATAGTTGTGCACACTTAATTTTGATGGAAGTTACGTTTGCTACCTTGAAATTGTAAATAGCACGTGCCAATGTCTAGGAATTCACATGCGGTCTTTATGTAATTGAAGAACATGAGTAATAGTTTTTTTTAATAAACTAAATTGGTATTGTGGTTATTTGTCTTGTTTTATTCGCAATAGAAAGGAGTTCGCTGAAATTATTTTTAATTAAGTTAATTAGAGTTGATTTATAGTCCATGATAAAAATATTAAATTAAATTAAAGACAGCCATAAAAAATATACCAAGCCGTTCATCATTTAAATTGGATTATGCCGTTAATTATAAAAATTGAAGTTTTTATTTTCGTTTTGCCTGCAGATTCGCCCAGATATCAATATCATTCCGTCAGCGCTTCTATTCTATCGGCTAAATCATTCTCGCATGGTCGTTCGTCTGATATAAAAACTGTAATTAATTTTTGAGATGGATATGTAAAATATTGGGCGATGGGATTTTTCCGATTGGAAAATAAATCTAAAAAAATACATTTGCGATTTGCGATATTACGGCTTGCTTTCGCATATACGTTTACAGAGGGGCTTTTGGGGGTTGTTGGGGGCCTTGGACTGTGGGATGCGGCAATCGAGGGGTTGTGGATTGCGCGACACATTAGCCAGCCACCCCGGATCATCAGTTGAGTCGCTCCGCGCTATTTTATACAGGCATGCAAATCAAACCTGTCATCTCTGCAGTCCGATTTACAATGCTTAAAAGTATACGTTTTGTCATTCCCTCCTTCTTTACCACCAATTACTTTTTGTTCTTATTTTGATCATGACTTTTGAAAAGTTTTCAAAGCCAATTTTTTATTTTCCGTAACATTGGCAAAAACCTGGCTTAAACGAAGCCTTTTCGATGATTAAATTGCACTTACTGTATGTAGTTTTAACAAACAGTAGGGCTGAGTTTTTATTTTAAACAAATCCGTATAGCTTTCCAATAACATACTCTCAAGCATTACAGCTTTTAAAAAACTTTAAAATGTAAACACACGAGAGTTTTTGATTATAAAATCATCAATAAATAATAAGTATTACGAAAAGTGATTAAAGGTTAATGTTCAAATTTTATTAATAAAATTTTTGGATATATTTGATAAAATTGTTGGTTCGAAGTTGGCTTCTTCTCCACTTAACAATTAAGAAGGTCAACTTGGAAAAAATTGCAAAGCGAATCACTTAGCTTCCATATTAGCGATCCTTTGAAAAGAAATTAAAGTTTGTTTGGAAAAATTACCCAATAAAGTACTAATCAAAAAACACAAGTCTAATTCCTAATTACGCTTCGGCAAGTGAAAGCAAGTGCGGATGTAAATAAATTTAATAAATAAATAGTCTCATATTTGAGTTTAAGTACGGTGCTATAATTTTAGAAGCTGTTAGTCTAGGACGTTAGTTGCATATAAATGTAATTTTCATTGTTTACTAACTCAAATACGGTAACTACGGAATGGGTTTGAAATTTGGTTGTTATAAGTTAGAGGCGAAGATGGTTTGAAATTAACCTAATTTTCATAATTTATGCAAGGTTTGAATTTGGGACAGATTTCTTCTTAGAAAATGTTAGTTTATGCCAATAACTTTTTTAAATTCCAAGTATTTACAGAAATTAACTTAGATTTAGGGTTTAGTTCAAGCTTTTAAAGATCGAAATTAATAGAAAACCTTTTCCAAGCAGAAAAATCGTATATTTTTAAGTTGTTACATGAACAATCAGAGTTCAATTTTTAGAAAATTTTCCGATTAATTGGGTATTTATAGCTTAATTTGGATATTAATTATGTTAACGATAAGTTCCTGAAAACTCTGTTTAACGGATTTTCCTGAGCTTCAGCACTTAAAAAAAAACAAATTTGACCTTCACGCTTCAAGAAGTAGTAAGATACGAGATCTGACTAAATTATTTTCGGAAATTTCTAGCCTATTTGCGGCTCCTACATTCGTTGGTTGGTTATAATCAACAGGTTCTAAAATTTTTCTAAGATTTTCGTTGTGTTTAGGCAAGGCTGTTAAATTCTTCTACTTTTAAAAAGGAAGGTTGATACAATTTTGAATTAGGATACCTCTTTTGTTGCCTTTTCAATTAAATCTTCAGGTTTTAGTTTTTTTTTAAATTTTAACCAAAAAATTCAAGGATTATTGTGTTTCTTCTTCGGTTTCTTTCAAACTTCGAAAGGGTAGAAAAACATTAGTTGTTTTTTAAATTTCCTGATTAAAATAAATATCTACCTAAAGTTTGAATGGTTGTACGATCTTGTAAAGTTGTTGCGTACAGGTGTTTATAAACTTCGTTAAATAAAGCCCCAATAATGAAGACGTACAAAGTTTGTTTACGTAGCGATTCGGACAACGTTTAATCATAATTTACCATTTTGGAGAAAATTAGACAAAATCGAATTTGTGAAGTCAAAGTGTTGTGTACGGGAAAGACTTTTTAAAATATTTAGGTTAGTGCGGTTTTTATATGCTGGGATTATTAAAAACAGGGTTCTCGCAAAACACCAGAACCAATTATCCTTCCGCATCTTTAGCGTTGTCCTAATTTTTGGTCCATATGAGGTTAAATAAAGTGGTTTTAAACGTAGCGTAGTCGCATTTGGAATCGACTAAAATAATAATTGGCTGCTGGTAGATAGTCATGTGTAAGTGCAGCACCAGAGCGCTGATTGTATACATGTATTGTGAGCTCGTTGTTCTCCAGGATAGGGGTGAAGGGTTTTAATGGGACCTCTCCGCGCCCCCTGCTTAATCAATACCAGTGGTGCCCCAGCACTTGTACAGCCTCGCCTGCACCCTGATTGCTAATTTAATAATATGCACACCGCCAACTCTTGTTTAATATGCGGAATCAAATTTGAATATAAGTTGTACTAGTGAGTGCACTTGTGGTGTTTTGCAGATGAAAGATACATAAAATGTAGGTGTAGTGCATGTTTGTAAACCCCCATCCCCCCCTCACTCTTTGTACCAATCCACTTTGTACGGTTTCTGTCATTAGGTTTACTCGGCTGACTGACCTTTGATGTTGATTCACTCCGATAATTTCGATCCATTTTGTTATGCATCTGTATGCAACAAGATGATTAATGCAAATTTTTCATTAGAAAACTTTTCGTTATGGCGGGGGGGGGGGGGGGGATTTAATGAAAATTCCTGAATATTACTGAATCATCCCAAAATTTACATCGCACATCCTGTCGCCTGAAAAATTTTTCGTCCTCATTCTGACGGAAATTTTATAGATTTAGATGCATATTGCTGTCTTTTTCTAACTCATTGAATGATAGCTGCGTCTTTATTTAGCTGGAACTGTATTGGAAAGGCTTGTGAGCAACCCCAAAGAAACCTTACAACTAAACGGACTTTTTTAAACAAATTTACAGAAACGATTTAAATGTACAAATCACCCTGTTTCCTCTCTATTGTCCTAGATGTGTACTAGAAAGACCCACAGGCAACCCCTGAGAACCCTTGAGCTGTTGCTGCTGATCGCCCTGATAAACTTACTTTAGTTTACTACCAGGACGTTAAGAGAAATTCCCGGTGATTGTGTAGACTTCCTTCTGTTTCATCAAATTTGCAAAAGTAAAATGTGTAACGTGAAAACAATACTTTGCTGTCCTTTTTCGATTTATATGCATATGATATCCTGCTTTATCTAATTAGATTTTTACAAAGCGAATCCCCTCTAAAGGAAGGGCCCTCAGAGTGCTCGATGCTGATTCATCCTGATAATTTAAATTGAGTTATGCAAGTACATGCAATGGGATTATTAATATAGATTTCTTGTTAAAAGTTGTCAAAAAATTTGCATTAATTTTTTAAATAGAACTAAACTCTAAAAATGGCAGGAAAGTATTAGAACCAAATACGTATTTTCGCTGATTAGTTGCTATGTTCGTATCCTCAGTGAAAAACTCAGACGGAATGCGTTTTTGGTTTTTTATTTTGTTTTAGTTTTTGGAGATCAAATCACAGATTTAAACGTTTTTAAAGTTTTTATCAGTTATTAATTCTGCAATAAATTTATTTTCTTTTAATTTTTGCAATAAATTCTCTTTTTTTATGTTTATTAGCAGTGTTGAAAATGTTATTCCTTCTTTCCAAAATCGACTAAAATGGTTACTCGGAAAACTACAATTTTTGTTCAAAACTTTTGAACTTTCAGAAATCATGAATAATTGCTTAATTAAATTAAATCTTTTTTAAGTTATTTTAAACAATTTAATTTATTTGAACTATTAAGTCAGTATAAAGTTACTTTGAATATTTAAAAATCCCTTCTTGAATTAAAAATGCCCAAGTTTTACAATCTCACTGCCAAAATCGTAGATAAAACCGGCTTTCAACGTTTGATAAAACGGTGCCTGTCTGGAATTCGCTCTCTTCATATTTAAATATCCAAAAATGCCCCTAAAATGCGTCTACTTTAAGTGCGACAATTATTTGTCCAAAAAACGTACAATTCTTTAACATAGCGGGCTGTGATCAATCAGGTCGAAACAAAGCAATCGCGGTTCAATGTTAACACGTTGTGTCGTACGTAATTATTGCTCTTTCTTTCTTAATTAGTTTTTGGGTTGTTTTGATGCGGTTTTTAATAAATTATACGTCAAAATGAAGCTGAATTTTAGGGCTTTAAATTGGTGTAAGCCGTTTTGGGCAAAAGTGAGTTTTTCGCGTCTAAAATTGTGTTTCTTTTCAATTTCGTCTTGTGCCGGAAGCTTCTGCCAGAAACCCTCTATGAAAACGGTTCTGATTGGTCGGTTCTTACCATGGTTTCTTCTGAACAGTTATAAATCGGCATACATATTGAAATTACATGGGCGCGTAGTTAAAGAAAAAAAAAAATGGCTGAAAATTTTGAAGTTATCAGCGGAATTCCTACGATATAAAGGTAGGTAAGCTTTTTAGTTTCCTTACATACTGCAAGTTTTTGAAAATGAGTGTTTAGGATATTTTGGTGCAGAAAAGACCTGAGACGTACGCTGGGGAGGTGTCAAAGTCTGTTTACAGGGGCACTTCATGAAATTTATTTGCAACTTCATGCTTTGATTAGGCAGCATTGTACCTTAGTTTGTATTTTGGTTCCAAAAAGTATCAGTGGTGTGCGTTCGGGTTTTAAAATGTGTTGCTCAATACTTTTAAACCTGGCTTGAATATTTGGATGTACTTCTAACGAAACTTTGTTATAATTTGATAATTTTGATTGACTCAAATTTAGTAGAATTTATATTTTGGTCCCAAAAAGCACCAGTGACGTTTGTTGGGGACTTTTATAATCTATTGCTCAATACTTTCAAATCTGACTTGATTTTTGGGGTGTACTTTTAACGAAACTTTGTTATAATTTTATGTTTTTCTTATACTCAGTTTAAGTAGAATTTATATTTTAGCCCTAAAAAGCATCAGTGGTGTCCGTTGATATTTTAAAATCGATCGCTCAAGCTATGTTTGTAAACAGCGAAGCTTAAATTTAAAACAATTTGAATCCTGATACTTTTGAACCTTTTTTTTTAATTCAAATTTTGAGCCTCGAAAACCGAAATTTTCAGTTTTGAATATTCAGATGTTTCTAAAAATGTAAGCTGGGAAGTTTTAGTCTTGAGTTCTCCAGTTTGAAACCTTTAATAATAAAACTTTGAGCTTTAAATTTTCAAAAGTCGGACTTTCGAAACCTTTAAGTTTTCATACCTTATGCATTCCATTTTGAAATTTATATGTATATTTAAAAATGGTATGCCTTAACTTGGTAATTTTCAAAATTTTCGTATTTAAATTTGAAACCTGAACAATGAAATGTTCATATTTTAAGCTTCAAGCTTTGAAATTCTGAGCCTTGAATTTTGAACTTTGAATTTGTGTCCTTAATTTCTATTTTTATTTTGCTGCTTTAATTTATTTGAAAAAATTAATTTATTTAAAAAGAAAAGAAAAAAGGGAAAAACGTTGCATCGTTGGGCGATGGTTTGTTTTAAACAAAGAGGAATAAATAAAGTAATTGTTAAATTGTTTGAAATGTAACAGCCCCAAAAGGAAATATGTATGAAGTTTTCCATTTCATTCGTGAAAAACCTATCAGAATTGGAAATCGAAAAAACAGAAGGTTATTTTATCTCTAATTTTGAAAATAGCTTTTAGCGATGTGTAAATTATACATTTGGGCATTATTTCCGATACGTTAAGTAATTTGATATGGGAAAATAGATGTTTTAAAAATCTGTCGTTAATTTTTCGTCAAAATCCCCGTTTCTCCAAGCTTCCAAAGTCATTAGTTGCTTTAGTTATTCTAGATTTTCGTGCCGTGTTTCTTGTTTTGAAATTATGAGTGAAGAATCGTGGCTATCGTGGTCTTGGTCTTTGTTTAAAATGCACTTGGGATTTGATGTAGTAATAAATATACAGGGGGTCAATAACTATGCCATTATCGAAATGGCTTCGGGTTCCCATTTCTGTAATTTTATGCGCGTTCGAACATCACGCGTTTTCATGATAATTTAGAAATGAATCAAATATGCAAATAATAGATCTTGGATAAATTCACGTTCATGTTTAATTTATGAAAACAATATTTACTTTACTTGATTATTTTCAGAAAAGATGTATACGATGAGCAAAAAATAACGATCTCGAATCACGAAATTCGGTAATATAACTACATTAGCAATCGGAATATTTAAAACTGGCGAATGCGTAGCCATGTTTATGTAATAAATTAAAGCAAAGGGTGGTTTCCAGGGTGCAGGGTACAATAATTACTAATTATTAGTTAAATTGCGTGCCGTTCGTAATTATATCCCCAAGTCAAAAATCGGGTTGCGATATGTAAGGTAGTTAAGCTGATTATATTCGGCCATTTCATTATTGCTAAATTTTAATTCGATTTTACTTTATTATCCAATTCTCTTTCGCATTGTTACGTATTATCGTCCAATTTGTTGGACCACCTCCCAGATGCTCCCAAATTTTTAAACACGTTTTTACTACCTTTATTATTATAGCCTTTTTTTAAATTTTTACTCGTATTTTTATCTCCACCGATGTTGCTGTTTTAATTTAAACCTTAATCGTTAATTTTAACGGTGGAAATGTGCTGCTTTTATGGGAAATTTTGTGCATTTTCAAAAATTGAAAGCACTTGTTTTCGGTTTTTAAGTTCTTAAGCACAGCCCAACAAAAGCTTAGCTGAAATGCATTATTTCCGGAATTATAATTGTTAGCTGACTACAATGTAGCTTATTGTAACCACTAATGAACTTAGTACACGACGTTGGACGAATCATTATCATTAATCAAGTAAGAAACAGTGTATATCAATTGTTTTAAAGATGTTGTCTCGAAGGACCATATTATTGAATAGTTTGTATCCGTTTAATGCAATTTTTTTATTGATTTATGTATTTATTTTATTAGGGCTTATCACGTCGATTACTATGATCATTGGCCTTTCTAAGCTTAATATACTTAACTTACACAGGTTCGGATGCCAATCGTGCTCCAGACCGAAGGTCTGGCCATGGTTGGGACCGAACCCAGGTCCTCTCGATTGCGAAGCACCCGCTGCACTACTGAGAGACCCTTATTCATTTATTTAAACAGCAATCAGAAATTCTTTAAGCTAAATTAGAAAAGTTTGAAAGTAGTTCCATTCCTATCTTGATGAGGTTTCTCCATTGACAATATTTATTCCACCTCACTTAAGGTCCATTGGCCACTTCCTTTTCAGTCTTCTGTTGTTGTGTTGTTGCAAAAGCGGCTGGAGAAGAGGATTGTCATAGCATTCTAGCTTCTTATGATGTTTGTTGCTTCTTTCTTAGATTACTTCCCTAATGGTTGGTACCTGAAGGTCTTGATGGAGTTCTGGTTTGTGATGTACCATGGGGCATCAGTCATTGCTCGCTGGATTTACCAGCACAGCCCCATAGTTCTATGTCGTAGTCCAGATGGGCACAGTTATGGCTTTATACTTATATCTTATATCAGAGTTTTATTTTCTAGTGGCATTCTTAATCTACTACCTAGTAACCATAATAGTTCTCTCGTTCTTATTTCGATCTGCTTTCGTATTTTTTGTTATACGTTCCCTCCATATCAAGTTACTATCAAGATGTATCCCTAGGTACTTTACGCTTGATGTTCTTGAAATTACTGTACAAACTTATCCTCTTCCCTCTTCTACCTTACAGTGTAGAGGGGTGGTTTCTTCCATGCTTTCCTGTCCTTGACGAATTTCATAGCTTCCGTCCAGTTGTTACCTCTTTTCTCTAGCATCTTTAACATAGCCTGATTCCATTTGGTCCTCGGTCTGCCTTTCGGTCTCTTCTCAGATTTTCCCATGATCCATATTTTTTCACCATTTGGTGTTTGTGCATCCTTATTATACAGGGTTATTGGTAATTCGATACATTCCTTTGGAGATATGATGGGACAGGAGCTAAGAAACAAATTAAACCTAACATACATTATGCAAAAATAAAAAAATTATTTCTGAGAAAAACGAATAGGTAATTTTCGTAGCTGATTTTTAGAAATCATTTTTAATAAGTTTTTATTTAAAATTTTCACATGATCGAAATGTTTCCGGATATTTTCCATTCGAAACGGATGACCATAGAGTGGGACAAGTAACCCAGTCAAAAAGTTCAGAAAATGTTAAGCAGATTTTTTTTAAATTAACTTTAAAGACATTAAGATCTACTTTTTTGAGAAAAACACAAAAATTGAAATATCTCAAAAACTATTGAGTTTTGTATAATGTATGTTAGGGTTAAATTTGTTTCTTAGCTCCTGTCCCATCACATCTCCAAAGGAATGTATCGAATTACCAATAACCCTGTATATCCCAGCCAGCTCAGTTGTCTTCTCTCTATACTGATTTCGAGTTTTTCAATTTCTAGGTTTTCCCTTATGGTTTCGTTTCAGATTTTATCTCTTCTTGTCACTACTCCCATTACTCTTGTAAGAAATTTCATCTCGCATCCTTGCAGGTTGCTCTTCAGTCTGTCATTTAAAAGCCATGATTCACATCCATAGATAAGTGTGGGAACATATACCGTTTTATAGATTTTCACTTTGGTGGCTGCCGATACTTCGTTCTTACTGATAAAACTTCAACTTAGAGCAAGCATTACGAATATACAGTCTTGTTGCTGCGATTATTATATTGTTGATTTCCTGTACTGTTAATATAGGTATACTGGCGTACATTGTTCTTTTCGTGTGGTAAAGGTAAGGTCTTGACATTCTTAAGGATTCATTCTTCTAACTGAAAAAGGTGTCCCTGAAGGTTCGAACTTTCCACTACAGGATCTTCTTGGATTGCCAAGAGAACCGTATCAACTGCAAATGTTCCTGTTATGATGTAGTCGGTGGTTGTCAGATCAGATGTATGCAGTAGGTATAGAATCGGCCGTAAAACATTGTCCTGTGGTACTGCAGATTTGATAGGTTGGAAGTCAGAAGTTTCTCCATTTATTCTTATTGTGAAATGTCGATCCAGCAGCTACGATTTTAGTAAAGTATAGGAGTTGGTAATCACTTTTTTGTATACTAAGCCATCATGATAGACCTTGTATAAATGCATGACTCACATCTAAAAATGCTGCTGAACCTACGAATAAAAAGAAACAGGAAGGACACTAAGGTATTATGGCGCATAACTACAAGTGCAACGGAAATACGTCACACACGCCATATTGAAACACCAACCGGCACGAATTTTGTTTACGTTTTTGTCTTTGACAGTTGACGTATTTAGTGTTCTCAGCCAATGAGCTTATAAAATCCGCCATATTGCTACACCATCTAAATTACATACTGTTGATGCTATGCTACTTCCTCTCTTTCTTTATTCGTAGTGCTGAACAATATTTTGTTTGCATCTATAGCCTCATTAATGGTACTGTTGGATAGTACTGATGTTCTGGGATTATATGTAGGAGATTATTTGTGCAGCGTAGTAGACTCGAGAGTGTAGACAATAAACTTATTGGCCTGTAGCAACATTGGTTAAAGCTGTTCCAGGCTTTGGGATGAGGATAATTTTCGTCTTTTTTAACCCTTTATGCCAATATTGAAGTCTTAGTATGGCATTGTAAATAGGTTATCATAACTAGTCCTTTTTTGGTAATTCTTCCAACATTTTTGGAGTTATCTGGTCTATTCCTGGTGCTTTCTTATTGTTTAGGAACGAAATGTTTTCTTAGATTTCCTTAGGAGTTAAGATTTTTGTATCCGTTGTTGGCATATTATTTGAATTGTTGCTGTGTATGTGTTGATCTTCTTCTTCTCCGTGATCACATGCCACCTACGGCTTGTTGTAGCGGCTTTAACAATTACCTTTCCTCGTCCTCTGTCACTAGCCGTGCGGGTAGCCTGTACAATTGTGGAGTTAGTGCTCTTTTTAATTTGATATTCGCCCATCTTCTAGGCGAGCGGCCTCTCATTATAGTTCCCTCTATCTTCCCATAAACAATCAATCGCTCCAGATTATCAATGTCTCTTCTGGGGTATGAGTACAGAGCTTGTCCAATCATTAGTCCAACAACCCGTGTTCCATATTTTATGACATATTTGATGTATGATATTAACTCCAGCTTCTCCCATTGCTTTAGTGATTCCAGAGGTACCAGCGACGCCAGGAGACTTATTATTTTTGAGATGTTTTATGGCACTTATTACTTCATCTTTAAGGATACAGTTCTTTGTATCAAGAGTCATCTTTAAACAAGTTACCTATTCTCCTGATTCCTTTTGAATGACCCATGTTCGTGGTGTGTATTGCTTATTAATTTTACGTAAAAGCCTGTAGAGATCCTTCGTGTTGTTTTGATCTGCATGGCTCTGCGCCTCTATGTGTTGACCTGGAATATCATTAACGGGAGTGAAAACGTTAGCTAATATGTCTTGGGTTGCTCTTATGTTTGGTGATTCTATGCGTATTGGAGATGTTGTTTATATCGGTTCTCCAGTAGATTTAATTGGTCACCATATTGAATTATAGTAGTGATTCAGATTAGCAAAGCTTGCCTCAAGCATTTGTTTTAATATTAATTTAAACATCACATGTGTGCTCTAAAAGTTTAAAGTTGAAAAACTTGTATTTATTGTATTTTAGACAAGCAACATATCATTGTGCATAAATGACTTAACAATAATTTAAGCAAATAAATAAAATTAAATGCGCAAACATCTTCGATAAAATAAAACCGAGCTGTAACTTGCTTTTTACTGCCAAGCAACTAGAATGAAGCTGCGGAGGATTTACAGTGTGTTCCTTATTGCTATCTTTAATCGACCAAAAGTGTATGTCAACTGTTTTGAGTATTACGGCTCGAAGGACCAATATTAAATTTAATTTCAGTTTATTGCGTTATTTTAATCGTTTAAGTCAAAAGTTTATTTTTAATAATCGTGCCCGAATCTTAAAGAAATGCAAATTTTTCTCGGTGTTAATTATATAAAGCGTTTTAAAATTTATTAATTGCAACATGTGTAAGCCGATAAAAATCTGTTAAAAACCGCTCCGAAAATGTAGCATTAGCATGAAAGGTTATTTTAAAAAATGTGCCGAAGTTTTTATTAATTAGCAAAAAATACTTAAACGTCTCGCCTTACTTAGATTATAATCTAATAATTTCGGCATTAAGAATTTTGTTAAAAAAAAAACATGAATGGCTTTACTTAAAAGCACTTGTTTTAATGAAGTATTTACGTTGTAAATAAAAATTCATAATTTAAGAGATCGTTTCTAATTAATTAAAATATTTGTTTTTCGCAAGTAAGAGGAAGTGATTCATTACAGTTTCTTCTTTTTTTTCTGTGCTATGAAACGTAACGGTTTGTGTTATTCGTATATATCTAGTTTAGATTAATGTGCTGATGTACAGGTTAATTTTTTTATATGTAAAAGTGCACTTACGTAATCAACTTTCTCGTTTGTTTAATTACGTAAATCGTCTTAGATTTCAGATTTATATTAAATTTCTCCGAACGATTAAAAATATATTCCGCGGGGGTACAGTTAGTGAAGTGTATTTTTTATACGGTTTTATCAGATGATTGTGATTGTGAGAAAGATGTTTCTTTTTCATTGTACAACTGGGTAGCACTGGATCGTTTCCATTTTGAACAATTCATGACGTGCAAGTGTTATCGCAAATCCTGATCGAAGAGTTCCATTATTCCATCTCTCATTAATCAAACCGGGCCCCTGCGTAAATTTAAAAATCTCGTTAACGAAATAACTCTTGCGTTTTATTTATTGTGTATTAAAATTTGGTATGATTGGTATGAAAGGGTTCGAGTTTTGTAGGGTTATCGGGGCCATCAAATTTTTGTTAGTGATGGTGGTTGGTCGGTGCTTTTTTTTCATCGAAAAGGAGAGAAAGAGAAGAGAGGCATATGAAAAATGCCGTCTGTTTAAATGTAGCACATTAATATGTATTTAAAATTTGCGTCCTCGGTCGTTTGTGATTTGCATAGCGTTGTTCGTTATTCGGAATATAATATCCATTATGAATGTTTATTTATAAATTATGTAAAAGAACGAGTAAAGCTTAAGTGTATTGTAATAGACGTCGAATGAACAGCGCCGTCCTTTTATTAGGGGACGTTTCCGTATGAGATGTGCGGGTGCTTTTATATTTTATACATTTCTGGTAATCTCCATACTTAAAATATGCAAATCCGTATTTTGTTTTCGTGCTTTTTTCTCTGAAAATACATAAAAATGTAACCTATTTATGGAATGGCTTTTTGCTATGAGTTATACTTAAAAGTCCGCCGGCGGCAAATCTACATATTTTAAGGAAATGAAAAATCGATGACTCGCTGCTGTAAAAAACTCGACTACGTATATTTTTTGCACCCATCAAAACTTTAGAAGTTTTTACACGGGCCTCCCCCTCGCGTGGTTTTTTGCAGGACAAATTCGTTGCCCTAGAAAAAGTATTGGGGTTTCGTGAGGTAAGATTAATGAAAGTGGGTTTTCTCTCATTTATATTGATGAGTTTTACCTTAACAGAAGAATATATTTAAATTAAATTCGACTTTTAAGGTCTTTTTGAGCGCGGTGGTGATGGCGACGTTGGTTACGTTTCGGTTCTAAGCGCTCCCTCCACAAAGGCGAGAATTTCAACGTCCGGTTTTTGGCCGTAACACGCGAGAGTCATATTCTTGAGTTCCTCCCTGTAATTTCCCAGAAAACCACTATAAATAACAATATAAATATATTAGCTCTAATGCTTTAGTTCGAGCCATAAATACTGCACCCGGTTATCTACCGCGCTATTACTTCAAACGGAGAAAACCTTTCCGAGAAAACTAATATTTCTCCGCAGATTAAATTAAATCAAAAGCTCGAAGCTCGGCTCTTACCCAATCCCTGAATATAATATAATATCTCAACCTACCCACGTAAATACTTTTTCTTCATTTCGAACGAATTAAACTAAATTGAAATACGTCGGTATTAACTTATTGCATTTTTTATTACTTCGGTTGCGAATAATTGGTATTAGGTCTCATTATAAAAACTTTTTCTTTCTCCTTTTTTTCGTCCAAGTCCCGAGTTTCGCCAGTTTATTTCGTCCGTGGCATTCCGGCAAAGTACAGTAGGTTGATCGAAGTATGTTTAAAAAAAGTACTTTTGTTGAGAAATATCACCCTCCTGAACTCTAAATCATGCGTTACTAGTGAGTGCTGTTAAATTATCGAGAATTTATTTTGAGCGAATATTCGTAAATTTATGAGAATATTGGGAATTTATTCTGAATTTATGAGAAGACAAAAGGTTTGTGTAATATTTTACCGAGGAGTATTTTCAATTCGATTCGTATTGAGTGATTTTAAGGATTTCGAATTTAAAAATTCAGTTAGTGCCAAAAGTGAAGTAGGATAACTTTCTGGTAACTGAATATGTACTTTCTTTTCAGCTACACCTCGGAATATACCCAATTTTAAATTCTGTAAATGGAAGTTAAAACATACTTCAAAATTTCACTAAAATCCATAGGATTTCTCTGAAAATTTTTGAATTTTCTTCTTAAAAACCACCATGACCGTAAACCAAAGAAAATTCCCTTGAAAGTATTCCCCAGTTATAATTTTCTGTTTGTAAAAGCAGGGGCGTACTAGTCTGGTAAGACAGCGAAATTTGCATATTTGGCAAAACCTAGTTTCAAATATAGCAAGCATGCAAAAATGTATGCAAGTAAGGCTGTTTTAGTCCGTTCAAATACAAAAATTAAGGATCCAACACTCAAGCATGTTACACCAAGGCCTATGCCAGATGTGGGTTAATTTTAATTTAATAAAAAAATACGAATACATTTCCTAGTAAATTTTCTTAATTAAATTCGACGAAAATTTGCAGAAATTTTCCAAATTTGTTTAAAGTTAGGAATTACATGGGTAATTAAAACAAAAGGTAGATTTGTCGAAATTCTTCGGATTAATAACCTTGCTTGTTTGGAATCGGTTTAATAAACATATTCGCTCAAATTTGGTAATTCGACTAACTCTCGAGACGATTAAAATTCAAGGTTTTTAAATAACCTACAGTTAGCAGAATTAATTTAAGGTCATCATAACATCATTAATATTAATTTTCCAGAACTAACAAAATTAGATCACTTATACGGGCAGTTTTCTTTATTGTGCCTGTTAAACAGGACAAGTACGGTTTTGTTGTTATTTTTTGGGTTATTTTAAACTCTGATGTTTTACTTAGTCGGTGCTATTTTATCAAACTGAATGTTTATACTTTTTTTTTAGTTTAAAATCAGAGCATCTTCGTGGTATTTCATCAATGTGTCTTTACTAAAAGCATCAGGATCAATGCTTAAATGTTTTTCAAAAGTAAGATGCTCGAGTTACGTACTTTAAACTATTTTAAAAGGGCCACCTTCTATATTATAAAAAAACAACATAAAATTGTTGTTGACAATCCAAGATCAAGACTAAGTTTGATAACTTTCATTATGACTTCAAAAATTCAAATGAGATTTTTAATTAGTATACTCGTAACTTTGATTCAAATTCAGATTTCAAACAAGTATAAGGAAACCTTAGAATTCGATTTGATAAAATCAAGTTGATCCATCCAATCCAGAATAGAAATTTTGGCTTTAAATTACAAATTGGGATTAGTTTTTTTAATCATTTCTTTCACTTACTGATGAGCTAGATTAATCTGAATTTTTAATGCAGTTTCAATTTGGAAAAATCATTTCGAAGATTTAAATCTTTCAGGCCAAAGAACAATTGGATGAACTGGGAAATTTTGTTTCAGAATTCAGCATTTAATTCTAAATGGATGTTTTAATAAAACCAATCGTTTAAGTCTCTTGAATCAATGCCACCACAAGATTTTTTTATTCAAACGTTTGAAGGTCTTTTAACTTCAACCGAATTTTATGCTTTGAATTCCAAATTAAAATTGAAAGTCCATAAATTAAAATTCGTTCTCGAAATCTAAAAACAAAATACGAATAAATCAGTTAAAATGATTTTGTTTACAAATATTTGGTAATTCTATTTTCAATTCGATACATCAAAGTTGTAAAGGTTTAAGATTTTATAATTACTTAAGTTTAAGCCTAAACCCGATTTTGAGTTTCGAATTTAGATCAAAACTGTTTTAATTATATTATGTATGTAATTGGATTTCATTCTTTGAAATTTAGGACAACATTTTTATGATCCATAAATTAGAATTAGGACTCTAAATTTAAAAGAAACTTATAATTATATATAAATTTCGTTTTTGATAAATTAAATTGTTTCAAGGGCAACGCTTTGAGAACTAATAATAAATTATTTTAGTCCAATTTTGGGTTTAGAATTTAGATTGCAACTGTCTTAACTGTAACTGGTTTTCATTCTTTGAATATCAAGCCAAATTTTTTGATTATCAATTGGTTAAAATGATTTCATTTATAGATATTTCGAAATTTCATTTGTAATACAAATAATGCAAGTTCAGATTCAAAAATTTTAGAACTCAACTACTTAATGATTTTGCAAATTTGGCATTCTGGGTAAATATTAGTTCTAAACCTAATTTTTAATCCAGTTTTGAGTTTAGAATTCTTTTAATTGTTATTGAGTTTCATCCTTTGAATTTCAGACAAAAATTTGTGATTTTGGTCACTAAAAGGCTGGCAGTACGGCAGAGTAGGAGCTCACGTAGTACTGCAAAGACCTGCTTAGCCAGAACTTAGATGGGTGACCGCTCGGTGTGTTCGGTCCCCTCGACACTGTAAAGGTATAATTAGAGCATAAAAGTAGAAGAAAGAAAGAAGATCACTAAAAGATTTTGTAATTTTAGTATTTTAGGTTAATAATAATATTAAGTCTGCGCCCAATTTTAATGCAATTTTGAATCGAAAATTCAAATTCTTTTAATTGGAACTCAATTTCGTTCCTTAAATTTAGGTCTAAATTTTTAATTATGAAAATTCTTAAATTAAAATGTATTATTTAACAGTGGTTAAGGTTAAAGTTACATGGACGAGATTTCCTACTCATAAAATCGAAATTCAATATGGGATTTGGATGATTTGGGTTTCAAGTACGAGTTTTGGATTGAAATTCCAGTTTGATGAAATTCTAATTTTTATTTAAAGCTTAAATGTTACGATTTCGATTAAAATTTTTCTGAAAAAAGCAGACCTTTTAAAATGAGCACCCTGTATATAAATAAAAGTGAAATTGCTGTTGTAGCTGACAGAATGAGAAGAAATTACCCGGGATTAATTGGGAGTGTCTAAATGGAAACAGAGAGGGTAGGTGTTTCAGTCAGTAGCTGCTCCTGATGATATTTTGGCAAATTCCCCTCTTTTTGATTTTCGTGGGTTCCCGACGTTTTCACTTTTTGCTTGTTTACGAATTCTTATTTCTCAACATAGTTTTAAGCATCCAAACGTTGTTATCTACGGAAAATATCGAGTAATTTTTGCATTTGCGAGTTTAATTTCTTGGTGTAACCAAAATTAATATCCTAATCCGAACGTAGCCGCGTACGAAAATAAATAAATAATATAATTTGTTAGGTAAGTAGAATCCGTGGCGAAAATATCCGAAAATTGATGCGATAACTTTCTACAGAACTCATTATTTTAAATTAGAGGATTAGCAAGGTATCCAAACCACAGACATCTTATTAGGGGCGCAAATACCACAAGTAGGTCATATTTCACCCTAAAAGTGAGGGTGTCTTAATTCAGCAATCGCAGCTCTCGCCGCTGTCGGGGTGATCCACCGCTAACTGTTCCCCCGTAATTCTCGCCATCACTTTCAATCAGTCTTGGTATATCGCCACGAATTTCTGACTTGTCCTGAGCTTCCTGATCCTATGTGTGTGTGTCGAGTTGTCTTGCGCGTTCTTCGTTTCGGTGGCGTCTAGAATGCGCCCCGCGCCCCCACAGGACCGTCTACCCCTTGGCTGGTGTCAGACTACACCACCCGCGACTTGGAGACACTTGTTGGCAAGTTGTAAGCCGCACTATAGCTGACTGGTTCAACCTTTTCAGATTCTTGCACTTTTGACTATATATCCGTGGAGTTCGCCTTTTTTAGACTTACTTGTTAACGGAAATGCTCGTATCGGTTTAATCTGCAATAAAAGGTTTATTAAGAGTTACAACTGCAATTACAGTACTTAGATATTCATATCCGCTCCTCTTTTAATAGGAGTACCTACACGGGATGCAATAGAAAGTACTTCCTTGTTCTTTAATTACTAAAACGTTGGTTAATTGAATCTTTTTTTAGAAAGTTAAATTGTTGATTATTCCTCTGTTAAATGCTTGGATGGTAATTTCAATTCACATTTCCAAACTTTAGTGTAAATTTATTTTTGGAAAACTTGTTTTAAATGGGTCTGAGAAGAACCAACATTTTAAAAAGCAACCAATTCATAGTTATCCAACTCCTTTACAAAAATTATTAAGTTTTTTTTTTGTTTCTTTGACGAAGTACTTTAAAAAACAATGTAGCTACAAGCTACACATATTCCATGATAAAGCTTACATGAAACCTTAAGATAGTTTAAACATACATCTTCAGAGTTTAGAATGTGCTTTTACGAAATCATTTTTAGGAAGTGACTTAGCGACGTAGTTCTAGTAAGCCAGCCACACTAACATTTTACACATTCGGACAACATTGGACTCTTCATACTTGATTAGCGTTGTTTGTTATAGTTTCCAGAATCGATTAAACAAACTGGCAAATGTGGGGGGAGGGGGATATCACTAAAATGGCCTCTAGGTTTATTTATAATCATGTGCCCCTTTCTTTTTAATTTATTTAAATTTTTTCGTACACAGTATTTTGTACGTGTTTCTCTTCAAACGCAAATATAAATACAATCAGCCTCAGTCTCTTAAGGGGTTTAAGGGCTCATACATTTTTGGGGCCTTAATGTTGCCTAATGAATAATCCGGCCCTGGGCAAACGAAATCGTAAAAGTATACCTTCCATAAGTGTCACTATGGAAATTAAGAGTAGTACAGGCCACAGCTCGAAACCTTGAGACGCTCCACACCCATAGAAAACAACTTCGAACAACTTTAATGTAGATTTAGTTATGGAAAACTGTTGGTTTAAAATCGCCCGTAGAAGAACCAAATTTTTGAAAAACAACCGATTCATATTTATCATTCTTCATAAAAGTTTCTTTATAGTTTCTGTGGCGAAAGACCATAGAAGACAACAAAGCTAGAGCTATTCCGTGATAAAGCTAATGTGAAACCTTATGATAGCAAGACAATTTAGTTCAAACATACACCTCAGATCATCAGGGTTTACAATGCGCCTTTACGAATGACTTTTCCAGTACTGCCTAGCCTTACTAAGAACCTTCAGACAACAGCAGACCCTTTACACAGTTGATCTGCATTATGTGTTATAGTTTTCAAGAAAACTACCAAATGCACAGGCGGCAAGTGGGGTCTGGGTTTATTTGTAATTATGGGCTGCCTTTCTTTTTTAATTTAATTTATCATTTTTCATAAACAATATTTTGTGCTTGTTTCTTTTGAAATGCAAAGACCAAATACAACCAGGCCTCAATCTCTTAATGACTCATACATATTTGGGGCCTTAATGTTGCCTAATGGATAATTCGTCCCTGGGCCGAAATCGTAAGAATTTGCTTTCTATAGGTTTTACTATGAAAATTATGAATGGGCAAGCCACAATTCTAAACCTTGAGACGCTCCATGTCCATAGAGAGGAACTTCGATCAACTTTAATGTAAATTTATTTTTGGAAAACTGTTTTAAAATTGTTCGGAGAAGAACCTAATGCATAATCCACCCTCGGGCAGATGATCACCGAAATTGTAAAAATTTACTGTCTATAAGTTTCAGTATGAAAATTAAGAATGAATGGTACAGGCCTCCGCTCAAAACCTTGAGGCACTCCATACCCATAGAAAAGAACAACTTCAGTGTAGCTTTATTCTTAGAAAAGAAGAACCAAATTTTGAACAGCAATCAACTCATATTTATCCAGCTTATTCACAAAACTTTTCTTAGTTTCTTTGACGAAATGCCATGGAAGACGACATATTTAAGTCAACGCCAAAACTTACCTAAAACGTTTAGATGGAAATTTACTTTGATAATGCATCTCACATTGTCAGAGTTTGGATTGCTCTGTTATGAAATGATTTTTCCGGTACGACTTAGTTCTGTTGTGCCATACTGAGATTTTACAGAATATTCCGACGACATTAGACCCTTCCCATAGTTGCTCATCATTATTTATTATAGTTACCAACAAATCGATTAAAATATCAGAAAACTGGCAAATGCATGGACGGATTATCACTAAAGGCGGCTCTAGGATATTTACGTACAATTATAGGCCCTTCCCTTTTTTAATTTAACTCAGAATCGTATCGTATCAAATACAATATTTTTTCATGTTTCTCTTCAAACGCACGTATCAATGCAATCAGCGTCAGTTTCTTAAAGACTCATACATATTTGGGGGCTCTAATATTGCCTAAAGGATAATCCGACCCTTGACAAACGATTACCGAAATCCTAAGAGTTTATTTTCCATAAGTTTCACTATGGAAATTCAGAATAGCACAGGCCCTATTTCCAAACCTTGCGGGCCTCCATACCCATAGAAAATAACTTTTCATTGCTTGTTAGTTTTGGGGGCATGTAAAGGGTTCGTTATGGGCATAAATTCATAAACAAATGAGTGTTAGGACTTCAAGTTGCACTGTGTTATAAGTTATAACACAAGTTATTGATCGTAGATTTCTCCAAAAAAAACCTAAACAGGTGTCTTGGTGAACTCCATCCTCACAAAGATACAAGTTAAGGCCCGAAATTGCATTATGTTATTATTTATTTATTTTTGTGTTTTGCAAGTTTTCTGGAAATTGTTTTATAAGGTAGCTTAGAATCAACGTAAATTAGGAATATCTTAAATATTGTTCCTGGGCCATCTTCAAAACGTCTAGAATGCCCCAACTTTTGTTTTTATAGCCAAACCTCTTAACTTGGCGAATGCTTTTGGCCGAGCCTTAATTTTAAATATGTTTTGGTTTTACTTTTTATGTTAAAATTCTTAATAAATCGTAATTTATTACCACCAACTATTTCGAAGCATTTTTAAAAATTAGCCGTTAATATTAAAAGCACCGTTTTAATTTAATATCAAACAAGGCGTTGGTAATACTGCAATTTATAACCAGTCAAATTTTAAAACCATTTTAGTAAAAACATATTAAAAGGATATATTTAAAAAAATTATGTGGACCTCGAGTCCACGCATATTAATTTCAGTTTTAAAAATAATATTAAGAGCTTTTTTAAAAAAATCCGGCTTCGAGGGACATTAAAAATTTTAAACAGGCAGCCCGATGTAATTAAATATTATTTAAAATTCCGTAAATGTGTAGGTAATTATGCTTAATTTACATGTTAGTTTGCAGGTTTAAAGAATTAATTTTGTGTAAATGCAATGTGGCGTGTCGGATTTAATTTGATTTTTCTATAAAAAGTCGGAAAATTAAATTAAAATCAAATAATAAAATTTCGTTTGTATTTTTTTCTGGTTTTTGTATTTAATAACGTTATGTTCACTCCAGTTTTGTATACGTCTAGGCCTTGCCACGTAATTTTATGCATTGGAAGTCATTACATTTACATAAAATTAATTCTTTTGATTTTATGCTAATATATAATACTGAAAACGATATTTATTATTTTCTAACACGTAGTTACGTCAACGTTGATGATTATCATAGACCATTGTTTGTTTTCTAGTTTGTAGATTGGACGCCAAATAAATTAGAAAAGATGTATTGTTCTTTAATATTTTTAGTTTATTTATTAAAGTTGCAGAAGTTTGGGTAATTTGTAACTTGGGAAAATACTCAACAGACCGGAATATTTTTAGTATAAGAAGGGAACAAATGGTTCATTAAAACCGACTGTTGTTCTAAAATCCTTAAAATAACGCAATTTCGATTAAAAAGTTTGCTGAATTTGGATATGCATAAGTAAAATTGATTATTAAAAACCTTGTGAAAATAGATTTTATATGTGCTCGAAAATCAGCTTGGAAATTAGAATTAGAATGTGTTTCGGATTGAGAGTCCACTTTGATTAAATTGTAAGTTTTGGTTAAAACGACTTATTTTCTAGAATCTTTAAAATTTTGCAATTTGGATTAAGAGGTTTTTTTGAATTTTAGACCAAAATTTTAACAGTGAATATCCATAACCAAAATTGGTTATGGAACCTCATGAAAACAAGCATTTGATCTCAAAAATGAGCTTCGAAATTAAACTTAGTATTTCGGATTGATATTCCACTTTGATTGAATTCGAATTTATTTGTGTTCTAAAATGCTTAAAATATTGTAATTTTGATTCTGAATTTCAGACCAATATTTTGTTTATGAAACTCCATAACTAAATTTGTTTATCATGTCCCATGGAAATAGGTATCGAGTTCAGAAACCTACTGAAAATTAGAATTAGGTAGAATTCAAGCATGTGGTTTGGAATGATTTCCAGTTTGATTGAATTCTAATTTATATATAAAGCGACTTATCTCCTAAAAGCTTTTTGAATTTCAGCCCAAATTTTTGATTTTGAAAATACATATCAAAAATCAACTTAGAAATTAGAATTAGGATTCAGTCGTGTATTTTGGATTGAAATTTCAGTTTGCTTGAATTCTAATTTTTATTTAAAGCAACTTTTGTTCTGATATGCTTAAATGTTTTCTGAATTTCAGAACAATAGTTTGATTATGAAAATCCATCGATAAAATTGGTTAGCAAATCTCATGGAAACCAGTATTCAAGCTCAAAAATGAGCTTCGAGCTTAATTAAGATTCAAATTTGTTTTAAACTGAAATTCCAATTTGATTGAATTCTAATTTTATTGAAAGCAACCTAAGTATGTTCTAAATTTCATACCAAAATTTTGGGTATGAAAATCCATAACTCAACTTGGTTATTAAACCTGAATCTCATGGAAACAGGTATTCGAACTTAAAAACCAGCTCGAAATAAAGTCAGGTCCAAGCAGGTGTTTTTGATTGAAATTCCAATTTGATCGATTCGATCTTTTATTTAGAGCTTCTTTTGTTCTAAAATGCTTAAAGTATTGCAATTTCGGTTATAAGTTTTTTTGAAGTTTAAACCAAAATTTTGAGTATGAAAAGTCATTACTAAGATTGGTTATCAAACCTCATGGAAACTCGTAATTAGAATTAGGGCCCAAGCATGTGTTTTGGATTTGAATTCAATTTTTTTTTTTTTTTTGTAAAAAGGTAAGATTGCCCCTTTCTCAAAAAGATGATGTGACGCTGATGGTTTGATACCGCTTTGATGTTCTAAAAACAAACGGAAATAATTACGTCGGACGTATTCAAATAAAACATTAATCATTGTTGAGTTATAATAAGTTACGAAATCTACATAAAAACGTATTTCTCTCCTCTTTTTTATGTAATGGGTTTGTAATTATCGACTGAAAAATGTCTTGTCGAAACAACGAAGTTTTTTACGTGGTCTTGTAAATAAGCCTACGCCCAGTTCTAAATGTAAAGGTAAGTAATTATTTGCGATTCGTGACGATTAATTTATTTTCATTACGTTTCTAATTACTTTTAGTTAAATATGGAAGTTACGTTTCATAATTTTTATTAAAGATCAGTATCACATTAATAATATGGCCAGTATAAGGGTGTGGTGCTGTGTAGGGGGTATAAATATAAATACATTTGATAAATAACAAGATAAGTAGACACATTAGCGGCGGTAAATGCTTAATATTTATTTTTTTTTTAATATATAAATTTCTGCCGTAACGAATTTGGATATTATTTTGTTATAAATTACCATTTTTACTGCGCCGTAAACCGTAATCCAGAATTTATTGCGAAGAATATTAAATTATTTTGTTGGTGTGGGGGTAATAAATATAAGATATTAAAGACGCAAACGTTTTATCTTCTTGTATTTTTATTTTATAAGAAGAGACGATATTCATCGTTCAACATCCGCACATAAACTTAGGCTATTAAAGATACAAGTTTATAATCTACATTTTATACGCTTAGTCTAATAGCTTTTCTCGCTCGTTTGATATTTTCCAACTTTTTTATTGCTCCAATTTTGTTAATGCCGGGCAAAAATGCCCGCTTTTTAGAATATTGACGTAATATTGGCGAATATCAAAGATATCATCTCGTTATTAATTTAATTTCCTATTTTTACTTACGTTCGATCCCGTTTAATTTACGGAATTTTTCGTAAATAAAAGACAAAAAAACGAAGCACGTTAACAAAAACAAAGTGTTTCTTTTTATATTTAAAAAGTCAAAAAGTTTTACAACGTCTGCCATTAGCACCATTAGACGAAGCTCGTGTCTTTGGTTGTCGGAATTTTTCTCGCACACCCTAAAAATATTAGTTAGGCTTTTAGAGGGTACAAAATGAACCTTGTGCTTCGTGTTCTTTTAACGTTAGGCTCAAACTGTTTTGGTTTAATCGTAAACAAACAATCTGTGAAGGTTATCATATTTAAAAGCTTTTCTAAAACCAACTTATGGCTAGTCTTTTTTATATCGGGTGTCTTAAAATGAAATACATCTAGTATGCCATATAAAAGGGTAACTAGATGTAATTCTTGTTAAGACACCCAGTATAAATACTAAATTAACAGTGTGTTTCGCACCGTAACTACCTGTTTAGGTGATTCTTACACTTTTTTAAAAACTGCTTCTCAAATTTTTTTCAGGCCTGATAACGATTTCCTATAATGATTTGATATCCAAAAATGTTTCTGACTTTGGCCCTATTTTGCAGTAGAGACATTCTTTCGACCACTAAAACTATTGCTCTTCTGATCTAACTTCAACACAAATTACATTACAACTTGTTTATCAGAAATTTATCAGATAACTGCACCCTTCGCGAGTTTTGGGCTTTTATTTATTGTGATTGGTTGTGATCTTTTTAAATAAAAGTTTTGCAATCAATTTGTAATTTTCGGTTTACTCGTCTGTCATATTTTTTTTTTAACTTTCAGACAAATTTAATAAAATCTCCTTGTGTTATGTTTAGCTTTATAGGTAAATTTCACAAACGTTTTGAAAAAGCACCGTATACACTTTTCAGTTGCCATGTTTTTCAGTTACTTGAATGTTCGAAATGTGTCATTTTTATTTAGTTATTTATTATGTATTTAATCTTATTTTTCATTCATTTAATTTATTTTTAGGATTTTTGGGGCACAATAGTTTAAAGCAGGCATGGGCAAGCTTTCCTAGTTCTGGGAAAAATTATCATTCTGTCTCCTAGTTAAGGGCCGGACCAAATTATTAAATAAAAGTTAATTTAAAAAATGCTATGATATTTTTAAATTGAATTATTCTATGATATCTTTAATTTTAAATTAATTAAAAAAAATTATAGACTGAATAAATACTGAATTTTATAAGAATTCTAAAATTTGTAAATTCTCAGGGTAAATGTTAAATATTTATAATGTTGCATGAAACTCTTAAAATTGTCAGGGTACGTATGAAATGACAAGAAAACAAATAAATAAAAATACTAACAATCCACTAAGACTTACCTTTCTGGACTGCCCCTGTCTTCGACTTCTAAACTTGATGCCAAATCAAATAGTTGTAAAATTCAATATTAAATTTTGAATAGAGATCTAGAGAGAATTTCTAATGTGAAATTGGTCTTTTGAATAAAATGTTATTCTCAAAACAATAATACAAGTCTTTTCCTTCCTTCTTATTCTAGCATATTTTCGGCTTTATAAATTCAATGCCTTTGATTTCTATGATTGTATTGTGGGAATTTATTAAAAGAAAATTGAAAATAAAAAATTGCGCGAGCTGGACGAGTTTTGGCATAGTCAAGAATGCACTATGTTTTCTCCCACCACGAATCCGAATAACTTCGCTGAGATGTATCAGGGCCGGATCGAAAGAAGTAGCGGGCCGGGGGTTGCCCATATGTGGTTTAAAGACTGTTTCACGACCATCTCACACAGGTTCAAATCCCAACCCTAGCCTGAAATCTTCCACAAGCTTTCGGGATTTGAAGTCGAGATGCCTAAATGATACCTTATTTGAAATTTTAAGCACTACCTATCAACAAGGTTTCAATGTCTTCGTATTTAGGATTATTTTATTCAAAAACGTGATTGTTGAGTGTTTATTTAAAAGGACGTTGAATAAACTATAGAAGAAGTTTAATATGTCTGACGTATAATTCACAATTTTAACGCCGCTGCGAATCAATCGAACCTACATATGTTCATCAAGTTACCTAATCCATTGTGGAAAAAAATGTTGACCTTGCTTCTTTTCAGATTTTTAAGTAACTGTTGTCTAGTATCACCATTTTGAAAATGAAATTATTAAACATTTATAAACGAAATCATTTTAACCAATTATTCAAGAGGTTTTTATATTTTGAATCCAATTTTGGAACAAACGTCCGGTTTAGATTGGTAATTGAAAAATGTATCCAACCATGCGAGAATTTTAAGCGCCCAGTTAAAAGACTAAATTCAAAAGTTTTCGTAGGAAATCTGTTAGAATTAAATTCTAAATTTATAAGTAAAAAAAATCTAACTCGACTTAACTTCCCAGTTGTTTGAATTGTTTATTTAAATGTTCGAATTGAAATTTAATATTTAAAATTGAATTAAAATTGAAGCTGAATTAAAAATGCACGTTAAATGTATGTAAGTAGAAGAAAGAAAACGAAATTAGTACTAGTTTTGAATCTGTCCTATTTTTTATTTCAAAAATGAGAAGTTATTGCATTTTTCAAGATTTGTATTTTAATCTTTTCTATAAAATATTTCTGAAGTATTTAATTCTGAAATTTATAAATGGCAGTTCAAAAACTGCAAATTCATTCTTGTTTTACATTAAGATTTAATTTTTTCCTACAAAGTATTTTTTTATATTAATTTTGAAATTTAAAAATCGCAGCCTAAACATTGCAAATTCATTGCTGTTTTACATTTTTTAAGATTTAATTATTTTCTGCAAATATCTTTTTTGTATTTAATTCTGAAATTTAATAATCGCAATTCAAAGACTGAAAAGTCGTTCTTGTTTTACATTTTCTTAATTTATATTTTTATTTTTTTCTACAAATGTGATTTTTGTATTTTATTTTGACGTTTAAGAAATCGCAATTCAAAAATTGCCAATTCATTCTTGTTTACATCTTCCTATATTTAATTTTAATTTTTTCAACAGACCTTTTGTCCATTTAATTTTGAAATTCAAAAATCGGAAATTTATCCTTTAATTGCAATCTTCTGGTTTTAAATTTTAATATTTTTTCCATTAAACCATTTTATATTTAATGTTGAAATACAGGTTACAACCCCCACTTTACCTATGTAACGAGTGTCCCTAAAACCTTTAGCTTGAGTTATTAATTGTTTTTGCATGAGTCAAAGTTAGCTTAACTTAAAACAAGTGTCTCTAATGTGTGAAACAATCACCATGTCAAGGATTGATACCAAAATGTTTCAAGCACCATGGTTTGCCCCATTTTACATTTGTTAATATTCTCTAAGAGAAAAGATTTGTGGTTTAGAAACCCTTCAAATGTGTATGAGTTGTCATAGAATCCCGTTCTTCTTGCTGCAATTAACAATTCGCCTTCTTTCTTTGCCTTTTTTCCTTTCAATTTTCCCCTGCAGGACGTATTGCAAGATTGTATCATATACTTTTAGGCGTACAAGTTAATCAAAAGAAATGAGTCTTTTCGGTGCGAATATTAATTCTTTTTGATGGGAAGTTCTTCATTGGTCACTCTGCTTACCCATAGGATTTTAAGTAGTCTTCTATAGGTTTGTAACTCAACTACTTTATAGAAAAAATATTATAGGTATATTCAGCTTTAACAGGACATTAAGGCCTACAGCTTGTAGAGGAGGTCACACCTAAGTCTGATTCGGATCACCCTCCGAGTTCTTGCCTTGGGCACCGATGTTTAACTTAGCAAAGCGATGCGCCACAGCAATACTCACTCAGAAAGAGTATTACTAACAAATGATTGTCATTCCTTTTTTTAGAGTACATGCTTTTCCAACTATGGAAAAGAACTGTTCGTATACGATTTTCTTCTTCGTCTTCTCTTTTTTAAGCAATTGACTTATTAGTACTTATAAAGTAAGGTGGTGCTGTGAGTTCTTTTGGCACGTATGTTAGCTAGGATACCCATATTAAATTTTTATGGGGACAGTGCCTCTATTAAGCAAATAACAACGTTTTACAACTGAAGCTGATACTTCCGCATTAAGGATAACTGTTTTGCTTGACTAGCGACATTCCAGCCCAAGAGAAAGAATATTGTAGATGTGCCCCCTTAAGAAAAGATAGAAACTTTACCCGTAATATTACAGATTAACTATCATCCAAGGTATCTTAGGTATGGCAACGGAAACTACCGACTTAATGTCCCCTTCGAAGGATGAAGGAACCGACAACCTTCTAGAAATTCTGGTTGAAACTGTACTGATTTCAGGAATCGAACCTGAGGTGCCTGCGCACGAGCGTAGGCCTTTTTGCACGAGGTTAGCCAAACGTTGCTCCTTGAATTCTTAATTTTAAATTCAAACTGTTGGCATCTTTTTAATGAGAACCTTTCGAGCTGCTTCGATTCTTGTAAAACCTGAGGTACACCTCAAGCTCTTCTTAACGATTTTGACAATATTGCATTTGTCGAGGGACTATGCTTTCCCCTTCTTTTTCCTTTTAGTCTTCTTTGAGAATTGGTCGCCCAACTTTGGACGCAGATCTCTCCCAATTCTCGCTAGCTAGTTCTTTTTAAACCATCCCATTTGGAGTCGTCCTTTTGTGCTGCGCTCTATGTACACATATACAGTCTCCACTGCTGAGTTATTGTATTCCACCTGCTGTCTTTCTGTCGAATTGTCTGTCCTACATAGCTCAATTTTAGTTTGGCTCTGTTTTGCCAACTTTTGTTTCGGCTCTTATCCAGGAATTTAACTTTTGGCCCGCCAGTTTAACCCCCAACATTATGCTTTCCAGCTTTCCAATCTGAATTCATTATTCAGTTTAAAGAGCTGGTGCAGATATTTGTGGACTGTTTCCAGGGTGTAACCGTTAATAATAGCGTTTCTCATTACTTTTGTTGATTGCATAGCAAATTTTAACTAAATATTTTCGGATGCTTCTGTCAAGAAAATCGGCAAAACGTTGGGTTCTCCTACCTCAATCAAAACTTTGAAGCTACTGACGTTGGTCGTGAAAATCCTCTAATTTTTCAGGATTTTCTGCTATTAAAAAATCTGTTTTAGTGTCATTCCTAAATCTTATTAACAGTTTAAAAGTTGATATCAGAACAACATTTCAATCTAAGGAAAAACCGAAAGGTCTTGCGTTTTTCTCTTAACGAGAAGCTTTGATGGTTTCTAACCGTTTGAATTTCATCAAACGACACATTTAACTAAAAATGTCTTTTCTCGCTTCACTTATTAAACAAATTACATCCATATTTAAGCTTTTCCATCTTGCCCATACATTTTACTATTAATAATAGTGCATATTTAATTTTTTTAAAATATATCGATTCGTAAATAGCAAAACAAATAGAAAATGTTACATTGTGAAAGGTAAGGTTGAAATGTTTAAACCGAATAACCACTAAAATCAAAACGTCCATAAACTCGAAACGTCCAAGGATAGATCCAACAAGTGAAATATCTAAGGTAGCGGATTAAAGCGGATGTGATGCTCGCGCGTCGATTCTCGCGTTTCAGGAAGTGCTCTTTACTTGATCACAGCGGGCGGAACGAAACCTATGCCGCAGCAGGGTTTTACTTTCAATACACTGTGCTCTTCACGAGATTACAGGACTTGAATCGGCGGAACTACTATTTGCGTCTCGGGTTATTATCGGGGTGAATGCATCAAAGATTAGTTATTTTACAAACAACCTACTTACACACTTTTCCCATGAGGAAAACGTCTTTTAATTTTTTTTCCAACTCTTTTAAAGTCTTCTGCTCGTCTCATCTCATGTATGACAGCCAGGTTTTAGAGTTGAAAATTATTAATTTTGTTAAAAACTGTCCGTAAGCACAGCAAACAAAAATAAAAGGGTTTGATTCACACAAAAACCATTAAAAAAGGGAAGACAATAATTGTGGTAGTATTCGAAAATTAATGTGTAAAATTTTCCATATAAGATTAAACCCCGTGACATGTCGCTTTCGCCACATTTAATTCGGATGTGCATTCAGCGAAAATTCAGACGTGTCATTTCCCACTTGGAAGTCCCAGTAGGCTCTTTTGGGGTTGTTAAATCTAAATAAATTTAAGTAAAACAGAAAACGATTGATTCAGGGAATTTGTTTTAATCTCTCTTGTCTTTGGGATTCTAAAAACGATAGTCGAGGCATTATTTCTGAAACTTTACGGTTTTGGGGGGGGGGGGGGGGGGGCTTGGAAAACTTTCGTTATTAATACTCGTATTTGATATTTAAATTTTGATGTTTTCACAAAGGATTTTCTACAGTTTATTTTATTTTCATTGAGATTAAGATTTTTTATTAAAAAGAAATATTTTTGAGATTTTTCAGGTACGATTAAAGGTTTTCAGGAGGTTCAATTTAAAAGGTTTAATTTTAAAAACTGTAGTAATAGCCTATTTTGGGTTTTGTCGAAGTTTCAAAACATATATTTCTGGAATTTTGAGATCTCTCATTTTCTTTCTAAATTGTAATTTGATTTTAAAGACTTGCAAAACACAAAGTCCTTCGTCTAGAGTGTCTTTGTGGAAATTTTGTGCTTAATATGGAGATCCATAATTATTTTCCATTAAATGATAATTTAAAAAAAACAGCAAAGGCAGCGAGCATTATTTAATGATTGTAATAATTTGATTGTTTAGTAACTAAGTAACTAATCTTCTCTTTTTTTCTAGGTAAGTACCTTTTATGATGCTTTGAAAATTGCAACAAGGGTGAGTCTTTTCTACTGGTTTTGCAAAAGCGAACATATCACTTTAAAAGCCTGAATTAATAAAAAAAATCCTTTTCTTTCTTATTTTGCTGCATTCTGACTAACTGACTAAAAAAATACTACAGAACGAAAGAGATTTATAAAAAATTCATAAAACCAAATCCACTTGTAATGTAAATATATAAAATCCAACGGTATTAATTTTAATTCCCCTTTTTATATCGCATTACATTCATTAAATTAAATAAATCAAATTATAAACCCAAAAAATGAAACCGAAGTTGTAAACAAAAAGACGGATTTTCAAAGTGTTGCTGTAAATAAATATTATGGTTACTAATATTTATTTCGACACATTTTCCACTTTTATCATTGACATAATTCACGTACGTGCTCTTCCAATTAACGTTAAGCACATGAATTATTTATTAATTAAATATTTGTTGCACAGCGGTTGGGTACATTTAAACCGAGTTACATTTGCGAATTGTTTCACAAAGGGAAATTGAAATAAAACTTCTCTCTTTGATGAATACCTACACTAATGTTGTGTCATGTTGATTAATAGCCCTTCGCTAATTTCTTTACTCGCCTATCACAAAGGTCAATATTCCCAACCTAATTTAATATTAATACAGCGCTGCACTTGCTTCTTAGAATTTTAAATTGGTCTTGTAAGAAATTGTGATTTAATTATTTAATGGGTTGGTTCTTTTTAGTTAAAACTGTAGATGTTCACTTCTTAGGAATATCTTTGGAATCTTTTTATAAAACGTTGTTTATTATTTAGTTCAAGTTTTATATGAAACTGATGCCTCTATTAATAAAAAAAGACCGTTAAAGAGGCCACGAAATATTTCTGAACACCTAAATTATTAATCAAAATATTTAATTTTTGTTAGTGTTCAAGTCTAACTATTTTATAGAAAGCTGACTTAGATTTCTTTATGAAGGTAGATTTTCTGTTCCTTGCTGTATACTCCTCCAAGGCCATACTATAGATTTTTACTGGAGGAATTTTTAATTATAACACGACGTGATAATGTTCAGTGAAGTGTTAAAGATACTCATAAAAAAATGACCTCAAAAGAGAATCTTTTTTTAAGAAAGCAAGTTTCATAATACAAAATTCAAATGCGTAAGTTACTTCCAGATTCTACTACTTTGGGATAAGTTTTTCATTACATCTTAGGAAATATGAAAATTTTTGAACCACTGTTTTTCAGCAACAAATTTTGAAAAACCAATATTTTTGTAAAATTACCGGTTTTCAAAGTTAAAAATGTTCAGATTCATCTGATAGGTTTGTAACGTTGGAGTCTAAATTGCTAAAATAAACATTTCGTTAAATGCAAATAAGTACTTAACATATTTCAATTCTAAAATTAACGAAAAGCATTGTTGCACGTGTAAAGTTTAAAATATTACAAGTATGAACAGCCACAGATTTTGACATGGAGGGGTTTATTATAATAAATACCATGTGATCGAAAAAAAGATGATTCTGAGCAGGCCTTGACTAGTACAACACGATTGGCAAGACTGATTTCAAAATGTGGCAGTAGGTTAGAGGTTAATAAATGTTAAATAAATTAAAACACAAAACAGTATTTATTTAGGGAACAAACTGAAAACTAAGATGAATACATGTTAGAGTAGGTGTTCAAAATGTGATCCTTCACTAGTATTACAACGATAAACTTAAATAATTCTGGAAACAAGATTGCAAAAGTGACTTACATTTGAAATGTCACTGTCACATTATAATTCATAGGCATTCTAGAACCAGTGTAGCCAATCGTGTTGTACTAGTCAAGGCCTGCTCAGAATATTTTTTTTTTCGATCTCATGGTAGTAATAAAAGCCTCCAGAACTAGAAAGCAGAAGAAGGATAGCCGACGAAAACCAAAAGTTGTTATAAACTTACAAAATACACAAAAAATCCATGATAGAAGGGTGGCATTTAAATTTGCTTGATCCTCCTTCTTCCTTTATTTCTAAGCTCTTCTGTACATTCTTTTAGTCTTCTGGGTTTCTTTCTATTTATTGGGTTCGTTCCTTTTCCATTTATATTTTATCATTTTTCTATTTTCCGGAAAATGTCCAGTTATGATCGCATTTCAAAACCTTGCATTTGGTTCTCCTTCTTCCTGGATGTCTAAGATCTTTTGTACTTTTATTTCTTTTCTTCCACGTTTGGTTACTTTAATCTTTTTGTGTACGTTTCTTTTCGATTTATATTTTACTATTTTCTATTTTCCTGAAAGTTACCATTTATGATCTGATCAAAGCCTAAGATTGATAGATCATAGTCAATGCCGAATGTTTTGTATTTTACTACCTTCCAGGCAAGCTTAACAAAAACAGTTACGTTCAATCCAAATAATCACTTGGTTGTAAAAATTGAAGAAAGCTTAGCAGTTGTCCAAAAAATTGCGAAACAAAAACAATTTTCTGATATCTCATCAGCCGCCGTACAACTAACTTGTCGAAAGATATAAAAAATATACTCATGGAGGACAGCTACAACAGAAGAGGAAAACGGAAACAGATATAATTAAACAAAAATACAAAAACGAAAGGTACAACCCAGGGGAAAAATAAGGGCAGGAAAACTAAGAGAAAATAACAACAAAAAAGTTAGGAAGCAAATTTTATAAAGCTTTCCTTCTTCTTATTATCACCCCAATGAAAAACACCTGAAAAAAACGAGTAAAAAAGTTTTCCTTCTTATTATTTTTTCTTAGTTTTTCTGGCCTTATTTTATCCTCCGAATTTTACTTGTATTGTTTCTCAGTCATTTAAACCTACTTTTGTTTATCTTTCCTTCTTTTGTTGTTTATGTATTCCAAACATTTCATGACTTTGAAAAAGTCTACTTCAGGCTACTTGTTTTTCTCATTATTTTTCCTAAGTCATAGGCTTTATGTTTGCTCCACTTCTGTTTTTGGTTTTATTTCTTTTACTTCTCCCTTTAGCAAGTAATTTTCTTACTTTCCGCGTGTTTTCATTTCTTATTTTTAACAATTCCTTTCTTGTTTGTATTACTTGGAGTTTAGACACAAGTTAATAGATAAATTGAAAATTTTGATGTGAAATCTCGTGGTTATTGTTTTTTCATTTATGAAAAAATCCAAAAATGTTAGCCTTTCCAGAGGCAAAGTCATAAATAATTCCGGAAGGTTATTTAAGAAAATATTGCGGGAGAGGTTAAGGCATTCAACTACAACGCGGGCAGTCTTGGGGTCAAACCCGAATCGAATGCTCGACGGGTGGCCTACCGACAACCGAGTATGAGGCCTTGGTTATTGGTTTATACAATTTCAGAGCCCCAAATACCCCGGCCAGTCAGCATTTCCAGCATTAGTATTTGGTCGTAAGTGAACAGGTTTCAAACCTTTACTAGGTTTAGTAGCCTGTGGACCAGATCTTTTTCCGAAATCCCCTTCCCAGTGGTTTAATTCGTCCAGCACGTTGTGCTTCGCATTCAAAGATTACATGAGAGGCAGTTTATTTTAGGAAGCCTTAACCCTCCATGTTGCCGGTCATGCTCCTCTGTGAAGTGTAAGGTGTGAATGCCAATACCTTTACCTATTTAACAAAATATTTGAAATACTTTCAGTACTTCACGATGCTAGTTAAACATCGTGCTTTAATTCGTAACTTTGCTAAAACTTCAAACAGTCAATAAAATTTTTTACAAATTGAGTTAAAATTGTTTTCAAAAAAAATCTGTTGTAATCAGCGATTTCTCTGAGTTTAGACCGTGCCATTGTAGAAGAAGAAGAACCCAACGTTTCGTCCTCCACACAATGGCACGGTCCAAATCCCAAAAGTGGTTCATTAAAGCATAACTCTCGCTATGTAATTATTTTTGAAAAACTGTGTTTAGAAAAACATACCTCCACTGATATTCGAACCACTGACTTCTGAGTCGACACGCCAACGCTCTACTTTCGAGCGAAATGTATCCCCAAATTTGATCTTTCCCAGTGCTTCTTTTTCTTCTGCTTCTTGATAGGCGTTTGCCTTTTTGTTTTGTTCTGCCTACTTTTTTTTATCTTTGGCTTTTGTGTTTCGTTTCTACTTTTATTTCTAATAATTGTATTTAGCATTGTTATGTTGAAAAGCATAGAAAGGCGCCAACTTTCAGATACTGAAAATCTTAAAATCATCGTACAAGATTCAACAAAAACAAAAAATAGGTACCTTTATTTTTTCTAACTGAAATTTATTTTCTTTTCCAACTTGTGATAGTATTAAAATTGTAGAGTAGGCTTAAAACTTGAATCTGTAGTGTCGCTTAGGGTTTCGTTTGACGAATTTCAATTTTTGAGTTTTTGAACTTGTTTTCGGTTTCGACTTTTTAAGCATTAAACAGCAAAGGAATTCAGTGTTTCAGATTAAGATGTTTCAGCGTACCCGCAAAATGTGTTAAACAAGACATAAAGGAGAACGTGGGGAATATGTAAATTTAGGTACACTGGCTGAAAATCGTGTGAAGTTGGGATTTTAATGACGGAAAGCATGTAAATGCGGAAACCTAACCTGGTGCGCCGCCGTCTGTATTCCAAGCATTTCGGGAATCGGAAGAACGAATAAAAAGGGTTTTACTTTTCGACGTACGAAAAGAATGAAACATTGACGGATTTTTTTAATGACGAAGAGGACGTAATACGTACACGTAAGGTATTAAAAAGCTTGACGTTAAAAACATCGCCGTAAGCGTTTAAAAAGCGCGCAGGAGATTTTAGATTTTAGTAGGCAGTAATGCAGGCATTATTACAATGCGGGCGCATTTATAAACAAGCGTTGTGCAACATTTTATTCAGTTATATGAAAAGTTTTTATGCGTTGCCTATTGGATGTTTTCCATTACTGGCGGTGATCAGAATTGCAGACCGTATCCTTCTTTATGAGCCCCATTCGGGCTGTATATTGCAGCAGGGAACATTATAAAATGTAAAAACTACCAACAATGTATTTTTTTGTTGACGAATAGCCACGTAACGGGGCCGCGAAACTTTTATTGGGTATAACCGCAGCAATAAAATATTTCTATGAAAGATTTCTGAAGTATAATAAAGGTGGATTTCTAATTTCGCGAATTACTCTTTTTGGATGTTCCCCGAAGAAATACATTCCGGGGCGAAGTGGATATTAAACTTTTATACTGTTTTATATTTTATTCAGTTGATTCCCTCGGAGCTTCGCTACACTTGTAACTTTATATAAATAAATTATCGCTTCCCCAAAATAAATTAAAATACTTGCACTTCCCGAGGAAGATTCTTTCTTTTATATTTGCGTTGTTAACTTCCGCGTGCTGCGTTTTCTTAAAAGAAAGTTTTTTTCTCTCCACTCTCACCTCACCTCACCTCCGAAAAAGAAATGTTATTGAATTTCTCTGCGTTAAAGTTACGACGGTGCTAAGTTCGTAGGTAAATATTTTTTCAGCTCGGCCAACGCCCTACCTACCTCTCTCTGCCGTCTACAGACTACAACTCTTTCCAAGAAGCTTTTGTACTTTTTATATTGTTAGAGCTTTCCGATAAAAGAACTGAAATAATCTAATTTACACATTTGAATTTCTTGCGCGAGACTTTACATTTATATAACCAAAATGGATGGAAGTGTTCCTTTGTCGTTCTCTTTTAAATTTTATTTCACTGAAAGGAGGGTTCATTTTTTATTCGATTTATTTTATCTTTCCAGTGGGTGCAAGGCACATTTACTTTGCCTTCTGAATTAATTTGAAATTTAATATTCCATTGGACACTGCAAAACGCGCTTACTCTTGTTCCTTTACCCTTTTATTAATTTATTCTTAAAATGCAGGTGAGCGACGCTTTTACTTATACCCTTTTTTTATTATTAAAAAAATATGTTAACGATCCCCGGAAAATTTTAAATTTTATGCGCTCAATTTGAGTTGCAAATTCTTTACGTAATCTTGTCTATTTTTATCTACGTGACGTATCAATTTAACATTTCGTTACGTTTTAGGGAGAAATTCTTCAAAGTTTCAATCATTATTTACTTACACATCGTATCAAATCAAATTTTTTACGAGAGAATGTTTAACATTTCACATTCAACATCTTAAAATTATGAACAAAGGAATTTGCCATATTTAGTGGATGTACTTACTTAGATTCTGAAGTTTCTTATAAAGATTTTGTAATTTTAGAACCTAGAATTTCATTGTAAAACCGAAAATCAAAACTTTTATGTATTTGGTTGTTATCGATTGCTTAGTTATTCAACGATACTAAACCTGCCTTAATCTAATCCTAGATATCATTCATATTTTAACGATTCGTGGAAATTTTCTGGGCCTTTGATGGGATTCGAACCTTGTGTAAGCTGATGGTAAACCTGACCCACCGAGCTCCTTCTAGGTTTTACAAAAAAATCTCTTAGAAAATTTACGTTGATAACAATAACATTTTTAAAACTACGATTAAATTTCCAACTCGAAAGGAGAAAAATTTCAAGGTATTTTGAATTTGCAGAAAAACGTATGAAATTTTTAGCAATGTATGGATTTTCAACTAAAAACTTTGTCTAGTCGGAGGCCTTTTGGTTGAAAAAAATTAACAAGTTTGAAGGAAAAATTCTTAACTGACAACTGACTCACAGTTACAGATCGGAATCAACATTATTTTTTACAAATCAGAATCGTTAGCCACTACTCGTATTTGCTTCTGGTAAATATAATACCAAGATGAATTCCGAAAAACCTATGTAAGAAGCTTAAGTTCAATTCTTTGAAAGAAGGCAATAAGCTTAAATTTTCAAAATTGTATAATTTTGTGAGTGAGCCTTTATTTACTTACTGAAAGTAGGAATTTTTAAAAATTAAAGTAATTTAATAATACCAAACTAAAATTGGTAAATCGTGTTTCAGTAATAAAATCTAAGAAAATTGTATTTCTGAAAAGAGATTAATCATCAAAATTAACAATGTTTATCTTCATTCAGCTATTGAGTTCTAAAGTTTAGGGTTAAATTTTGGAAATAAAGGCTGTTTTATTTAAATCCAAATAAGTTTGTAAATCCTAAAAATATAATTAAAATTCGCATGAGTTTTTAAGATGAAACCTTTAATTAGGTCCTGAAAGTAAAAATTTTCAAAAATGCTTTATAATTTTAAGTTTACGAAATACGAACTGAAATTTGTCAATTTCAGCAACAAACTCTGAAAAACGAAATTATTTGTGGAAGGTCCTTATTCCCGTAATTTTAAAAGTGTTTAGCTTTTGCTGTTTGGTTGTAACGTTGAAGTCAAAATTTTGAAAATAAATGTTGCTTTATGTGAGGGGAATAAGTTACAATTTTGAAGTCCTGAAAATGCAGATATAAAGTATTAAATGTGTTGAACGCCTAGATTTTACAACAAACTTCAATTTCCAAAGTGTACAACGTTTTGTGCTGAATTCTTTATCAAAATATGTTTTTATCCAGGCTCTAGTTTAAAGTCTAAATTTAAAATTGGAGATTTTCTTTCTGAAATTCAAAAATCTTCTAGATTTTGAAAGAGTAGATACGTATAAACTTATTATTTAAATCTGAAAGCTTTTATACTGATTAAGTTATAAATATGTGCCCTTATTATATTAGAATACAAGGGATTTAATAAATAAATAAACAAACAGACAAAAAAGTTTAAAACTATGATGACAAATTTTGGAGTTTTTGTTTCAGATATGAAAAGTATGAAACTAATTACTGTAGTTAATATTAATATAAAACAAAATTTTAAATTATAAATTTGAGATTCGAAAAGTTGTTAATGTGACATTCAACAATTAGTGCACCAGCTTGCAGTTTACGTTGAAAATTACCTTCATTGACATTTAATTTTGTAAATCAAATTATTAGGCATTCACAGAAGTTGGTGGTTCAAATCTTTGTGGAGGCAATATTTTCCTGTAAACAGGATTTTAAAAATTGATTTAAATTCGTCAACGATTGTTAAAGCCGAAGAAAATCGTGTTTTCGATAAAGGCAGTCCTTGCCTGAAAGCCCAAAATGTTTTAATATTAATTAATTAAGAATCGCTAAATATGAAGATTATTTGGTAAACCTGAAAGAATAGTATTTTCGATATCCTACAACCAAAAGCAATCCTTGTCCAAAAGCATAGAATTTTTCAGTATTTTCTAGTTACTTAAAAAACATTAACTATGAAGATTATTTTGTTAAAGCCAAAGGAACTCGTATTTTCGATATCTATAAATGAAAGGAAATCCTTGGCTGAAAGCACAATTAATTAATTAAAAATCATTACGTATGAAGATTATATTGCTAAAGGTTAAGGAAGTCATATTTTTGATACCTTGAAATTAAAGGCAATCCTTGACTGAAAACGCCAACTTTCTTAGGATTACTAATTAGTAAAACATCAGTAAATATAAAGATTATTTTGTTAAAAACGAAGAAAGTCAGACAATCCTTCCCTGAGAGAAGGTACAGAATTTTTCAGCATTTTTAAATTAATTAAAAATTATTAAATTTAAACATTATTTTGTTAAAGCCGAAGGAAACCGTATTTTCGATAAGGATAATCCTTACCTTAATATTTTTGATTAATTAAAAATCCTTAAATATGAAAATTATTTTGTTGAAGTCGAAGGAACTCGTATTTTCGATATCCCGAAACTAAAAGCAATCCTTGCTTGAAAGCACGAGAATCTTCAAATTAATTGAAAATTATTAAACATTGAAGTCTATTTTGTTATAGGTGAAGTCGTATTTTTGAACTCCTGAATTAGAGGTAATCTCTACCCGAAAGCATAGATTTTTTCAGTACCTATTATTAATTAATTACATACAAATCATTAATTATTTTGTTATAGCTGAAGGAAGTATTCTCGACGTCGTAAAGTTAAAGGCAATACTTACCTGAAAGCACAAAATTTTTCTATATTGTAAATATCCTAAATGTCCTAAAACTAAAGGCAATCTGAAAACAGAGAAACTTTCAGAATTATTAATTAAGTACTAATAATCGTTAAATATGAAGATTATTTTGTTAAAGCCCAAGGAAGTCCTATTCCCCAAAATTAAAGGCAGTCCTTGCCTAGAAGCACCGAATGTTTTAGTATTATTAATTATGTAATTAATTATGAAAATTATTTTCTTAAAACCCAAGGAAGTCGTATTTCTGATATCCTAAAAGGTAAGGCAATCCTTGTCTAAAAGGACAGATTTTTCCCATTTCACTAATTAGCAAAAAAGTTTATTTTGTGAAAACCCAAGGAAGGCGTATTTTCGATATCCTGAAATTAAAAGCAATCCTTGCCTGAAAGCATAGAATTTTTCAGCATAATTAATCTCTTCTATGAAAATCTAAATACATAGATTTTATTTTATTTTGAGTTTAATAGATTTTATTAAATGTACTTTTTTTGATATAAACTAAAACAATCCAATTAATACGAAAGCGAACGTATAAGTTAATACGAATGTAGTTATGCGACATAATACACCCGAATTAGTTATTTCGAACATCTCACCAACAGTTATATCGTCCGAACTGCTATAAACTTGTGTAGTTATGTATCCATTTATACAGCAAATGACCACCGTGGCGTAGAATTAAACCCAGGATCAACGGGGTGGTGAGTGCGTGAAATGACGTCCACTCATGCGTTCTTATCGCTGTCCACCGTTGCTACGATTTTATCCTATTGTAGGTGTGATTTGCCGTGTTTATCATTTCGTACAATTATGCCTTTTTTGTGTGTGGGCTTTTATGTTCTATACGAGTGCGAGCATGGCCACTTATAAACGCAAAAAGGTCTCGAAAAATTATTATTTGTAATTAAATGGATCCGAGACCGTTTACCTACCGTATTTGTTTCGTTTTTAATATGGATTACCCACTTAGATATGTGAAAGGTCTACGTTACCTTTACGTTTCGTTTGGTTATTTATTTAAAATAGACGGTACGGTGGAATTAAAATTGGAATTAATTGGGGAGATTATACGGGGGGGTTTTTGCTTTTGTTTGTTTGATACATAATTAATTTTGGAAATGTCGATGAGGTGTGGGCTTTTTCTTATGTTTTTACATGCAAAAATGTAACATGCCAAGTGCCAACACATCACTGAATGAAAAAAATATTGAAACTGAAATTACTAACTAATTATGCCATACAGTTTTGGAAATATTTATATTTAAAGCTTATTAAATTTGATTGCATCATACACCTGTACAATTTAATAGAATTAATAATGTAACATGTTTTCAGGATCCTTATGGGAGCACACCTGAATAACATTCTTTCTCTTATACTGATATATCATTAGTCAAACAAAACAGTTAATCTAACTTTTGAAGGCATCTAAATATACAAAATAGTAAACCTTAATTACGTAAAAGCCTTAGCTTCAGTTACCAAATTGTGCTGTTTGCTTTGCCCCAGAGGCCTAATGCCCCCACAGAATCGGCGCCTATGAAACCACGTGCTAATTCTGTTAAAAGATCAAATTTCCAAGTAACAATTTTGAATTAAAATTACATTAAAATTTTTGTAAAAATTCAAAATGTTTTAGATATTATCAGTGAAGATTTTAAAATGATGCAAACAAAAATTTTAAAACATTGAAAAGACTTAAAACTTAGGTTAGTCCTTCGAGTATTTAAGATGAGAAAATCTTTTTTTTTATATTGGGTTTAATGATATTTATTGTAATTTAATATTCCAATTATCTAGTTAATTGAAAACTTACGAGTTAATACTTAGAATGTGGGCTTAAAGATATCGGAAATTTCAGAAGCATTTTCCTATTTTGCTAGTTTTGTTTCTTTCAAAAATTCAATTTAATCTACAATTTTGAACTAAAAATTTCTGAGTATTGATTTTGTGGAAGAATTAATTAGGATACTAATATTTTTACCAGTTTGATTGCAGTCCCCGCAAAGAAAAAATACCTAACTTACATTCAAACACTTTTTATTAATATTTTCAGGCTTCTTTTTTCAGAAATTCTGAGTTTTTTATTTGGTTTTCGAATACAGAAAAATAGAAATATTACAAGCAGGAATTTTTCCATCTCGAAAAATCCCAGCCTTTTTAATTCCAACCTGCAGCATACTAATTTAAGTAACTTGTTCCTAACAACCTTTTTAAAAGTTACGCTGAAAAAGGGTTGCTGAATTTTGAAAAGTACAATTTTGGACGTAGAAATTCGAGCTTCCGAAGGCGTGTGGATTACATTAAGAGTTTCGTACAGTTAATTTACTATTAGTTTCCTAGTTGGCTTTTCCATTTTTAATCATTTAAATGTTGACGAAGAACTATCAGATGTGAAAACCACAATGGGAAAAATAATACTAAAAGTTTTACCAAGGATTATGCATTATCAACCAAGGCAAAAGCAGACCAGACGTAGGTACATGTTGGAAGTTAATTCGGAACTACTACCCGCTGAAGCACAAGAAGGGACGTTTACCAAAGTTATTATCTGGAAATTACATTTAGGAAGAGATTGACAACCGGCCTTAAAATTTAGAAAAATACATTGTAAATCTGACAATATTATATTTAAACTATCAATTTTTCCAATAAAAGATTGAGGTTTAGCCTTTTTAGCCTGATCTGAATTTTGATGAAATGGCGTTTTGAAATTAATCCCTTGTCAAAAATAAATTAACAATTTGGGAGGTTAATTTCAAATATTTAAAGTCCAGGTTACGTGTTCATTTAAAAAATGTTAAAACCATAACTAAAAATCTTAAGTTCAGAGTTTACTACATTGAAAATGTTAAGTTTCGAGAAATTTCAGAATTGCTCAGCTTTAAAAAATTAGGTTTTGTTTGTTAATTGGGTGAAATCTAGGCATGCGGGTGCCAGGGATTTCAACGCACGTCGACTGCTCTGGCTATTGACACTCCTCGACTACAATTTTGTCGAACTGAGAGGATTTCCAAATTTATCGTGCCAAATATCGATACCGACTTACTGGTTTACTTCGAAAGAGGGTATATTTTCGAATATTTTTCCACATTAAAAATCCCACCGACCTGAACCGGGAATCGAACCCGAAATCTCTGGTTTATAATAATTTAAATTTCAAAGGAGATGACTTTTTGTATTAAAGTTTACTGTTTTTCTTTAGTAGCAGTATTTTTTTGTTTTAACGCCTATACATAAATAAATAAAATAGAACTTTACTGATGCTGGAAACATTAACTCTTGAATCCTAGTTAGTTTAGACTATTAACTATTTAATTTTTAAGATTTTGGTATTTCTTAGGCTACCACATTTTAATCAAAATGTAAGAAAGGACCAAACTCTAGCTAATGCTTTCACAAGCTTTCTGAACAGTTTTAGTCTCCAGCATACGACCTTGATTTCATAGTGGCTGTTGCTCATCAGGTGTATGTAGCCAACTGATACAGTTCAGCAGAAGAGCAAAAATCTTCAATCAAATACGAGTAGTTCCACTGTGTTGAACCTTTCAAGTGTTAAACCTCAACTTGCGCGGGTTTTTCCTTTCATACTTCTTGGTTAACGATTATCCTGGCATTTTAATCTATCTATCTGTGGCTTCGAAGTCCTCTGTGAACCATCGCCTCCTTTCGGTAACCAAACCTGTGTTTAGCTGAGGGCGGTGGCTAGCCGCTGCATTTTAATAATTTTCCAAAATTTGTATTTTTAAAAATTCCAATTGTGAAAAACTGATCGGCATAATTATTTTCGTTCCCTGCTAAGAAATAGAAAATTCTGAAATTATTTTGCAACTTAAAGAAAATAATTTTCCTTCTGAAAATTGTCAAGTGATCCTTCAGTCAACAATCTGCGGGCGTTAAGCAAAATGTCTCTTTATGATTACGAACGAAATCGTTCATGTTTAGACTTACGCTGAAAGATACCAAAGAAATATACTCTTGGATAAATCGGAGAATTTTCGGAATGTTTAGGAGCAGATTCGTTAAACCAACCGCTATGTTTGATATGTAGTAATTAAGTGGAGCCGAAACAAATTTTATTCGTATATGTGAAAAACGTCACCGTCGATTTATCCGCTAATTTTTGGTGTTCAACAGAAAAACATAAATAGTGTAAATATTGAAAGTTTGCATAACCAGAGGTGATCCGCGTACAAACGCGTTTCAAAATGTATGTAGTGAAACACACATACACACAAGTACACGTTATATACCCACAAACACGTCCGGGATCCCGTTGATCATTTTTAAACGTAATCCGACACCCCAGGGTAGTGGTGTTAACTATCCCGTATTAGTGGCATCAATCATCAGTGTTTTACCGACACCACCAGAGATTATGGCCAACACTCGCCCTAATGCGATCATCGGCCCACAATCGCTCGATCAATCGATATAACACAATCATTGTCGGTTAATTATGAAATAGTACGTAAAGTGTTGACCGCTGTTTGATTTCCGTCCGCTATTTTAGTTTTCGAATGCCATTTTAATGCGAACGCGCCCGTTGCTCTCTCTGTAATACTATTTTACTCTCGTTACTGTTATTTTCATTATGAACGCCTACTTTGTGTTTATCGCCGATTTTGGTCTATGTTTGGTGTTTATTGCTCGTTTACTTTTTGTCTCATGACGTCGATTCTGTTATTGTTCTGACAAAAATCGCTCCTGAATTAACAACTAAAAAGCTTCTTGATTTTTCTAATATTAGAAATTTCAGAATCTGTGTAAACTACATGAATCATTCGTTCAAGGAAATTTTGTTAAGTATCAATTAAATATGTTAAATTTATATATTAAACTTTTAACGATTTACTCTGTTGGGGTGATATTTTTAATGTATTTTAGAGTAGACCCAAAGGTTGGTGGTTCAAATCCCAGCTGTGGTGAATCGAATCTTCATAATTTGTTAATTTGTAATTAGAAAAATGGTTTTTCAAAATACATTTAGGGCTTAGAAACGTTCTGAAATTGTTTTAAATTATTCTTCTTCTTCGAGTGGCGTGCCCTTTGCAGGGCGTTGCCGTCTTCTGTCCATATGCTTCACGTGGGCTCCGAACCACGGAAGAGAGGACTTCCTAGGCTTTAGTTTTGTTGATTATTACTTCGAGTTATCCAATTAAAAAAACAATAAAGGATAGTGTAACAGTATGATACTGAAGAAACTTAATAAATATGATTCCTTGTGACTCCAGGATTTAAAAATGTCCTTATCTTTGTTTTAGCTGGCTTCTTCAATGTAGGGTTTTGATGAACATGTGACTTTCGGTTTAGTAAACAATGTTAGAATGACTTCTTTCAGCGTTGAATTCAATGTGTATACTGAAAGAAATGAGACATTCCTTCCTGGCGGGAGTTAATTCTCGAATTTTATGCAAAAAAAGAGTTGTTTAAAAGTAATAAAGCAATAATAAGTTTACGCTTCTGGTAAGTTTAAAATTTCTGATCCTCCTGGCAAAAGCATGAATGCATAAACCCAAAATGTTGAAAAAATGTACTCATCTAAGTTGTTAATTTTCTTGTGTTTCTGAAAATAAAAGTACCTAAATAAAATCGTTGCTCCAACGAAGGACCATTCAAAATTCTTGGTGGTTTTTCTAAAATTAAAATTTCTAAATCGAGTGATTTTCTTAAAAGTGAATTTATTTGCCCTTTAAAAACTGAAAATAATTTTTTGGATTTCTTTCTGAGAACCCCAAATGACGATTTTGTTGGGGCTTTGTTCTGATATTGGTTTGATTTTTTCTTCAGTTGATAAACATTGCACGTAATAAATAATTTCTAGAGGTGATTATTTGTGTTCGTTTCTTCATAAACAAAGAATCATTTAACTTTCATTTTTCTGTATCAATTTTTCAGAAGGAAATTTTTCGACTTTCTTTTTAATATCAGTTTTTGCGAACTTCTTCGGTTGCTAAACGTTTTAACAAATAATTTATACAACTTTTTCTTTATTTCATTTGCTTTATAAACAAAGCATCCACCTAAAGTTCATTCTTTCTATAGCAGTGAAAATCTTTCAAAATAACCTTCAAGTTAAGAAAACCGAATAACATTTTTGTGACTTTCGTTTTAGCATCGGTTTTCGTGATCTTTGTTTTTTTGCAGTTGATAAACGTTGTGATGAATTATAATTTTTAGAATTATTTATTTGTTTTCTTTTCCTTATAAACGAAGCACCACGCAAGTTGCATTTTTTGCATAGCAATGCAAATCTTTCAAAATCCTAACTTAAGTTAAGAAAACCAAATAAAATTTGTATGACTCTTTTTAACAAATAATTTCTGTAATTAATTATTTCTTTTCCGTTCTTTATAAACGACGAAGCATCAGTCGATAAAAATCCAAAACTTTCAAAATAATTTTAAAGTTAAGAAAACCCAAATGAAATTTTTATTACTTTCTTCGGATAGTGGTTTTCGTGATTTTCATTTTTCTTCAGTTGATAAACGTGGGAACAAGTTTCAACAATTTCTAGAATTACCTAATCAGTTGTTTTCTTTGCTTTATAGATCATCAATATCAGCATCACTGATTTTTTCAGTTGTTAAACGTTACAATAAATTATTTCTAGAATTGGAATATTGTTTTCCTTTCTTTATAAAGAAAGCTTTACGGAAGTTTGATTTTTCTCTTTCAAAATACTGGCTATAAATTAAAAAAGAAGAATTTAATGTGACAGTCGAATACATAAATTTACATAATGCGTGTAAGTAAAACTTTTGGCAAGCTTAAGAAGGAGACTGAATATTGTAATAAAATAGAACTATTTTGGTGCGATCTTTTCCTTTCATTCTAATCGCTTGAGGTTATTAAAAAATTAAATTATTTATAATCATTTTTTTTTATTAAAATTCAAGTGTCATTGTTCAGTTTTCAAGTTTCGTTAAAAGTTATATAGTTCAGTACTCTCGAATCTAGAAGCTTCTCCACGAAGTGCCGAAGAGTTAAAGGAAGTCTTAATAAATAATTGTTTGGTGTAAATTGCTAACTTTAATATTTAATTGTACTAAAGTAAATTCTCTTATGGGCATTTTTATAACCGGTTTTTTATTATTTTTATTTTTTTATTTCCAAAATTTGAATTTTAATCTACAAAAATATGGTAATTAAATTTAACTTTTAAAGCGTTTTAGTTCTGTTTTAGGTTAAATTATATTATTCAAAATTTTAGTGGAAGTTTTATAGATTAAACAAAAGATTTCACGGTTAAGTTTATAAAACAGATTGTGTTATTAAAAAGGCCAAGTAATTTTTAATATTTGGATATAAAATTTTAATTGTGTAAATATGTTCGATTGAAATATGCTTTTGTTGAAATAATATTTGTTTACAAGAGGTGTAGGAGTAAAAGGCAGGTAATTAAGTTTTTAAGAAAAAAAGACAATTAGTGTTGACACAATAAAATATGAGAAATTCCATTTTTTTAGAAAAATTTAAATGTGTGTTTATTTAGCATTATCGGTCGGAAATAATTACGGTTTTAGACTTAAAACAACATATTAGCGATGCTTATTCTTTAATTTACTGTTAGTTTACGCGGCCGTCGCAATATTGTAGGTGTCAATTGCGAAAGAAAAGTTTTTAATTTACCACGCTCTTTTGCAAATAGAGCGAGATCATTCCGGTTATAAGTACCATCGATATCGGTGAAAAGCTTTACACTATATCAATATCATCGGTCGGTCGGTACAGGCAGGTCTGTGTAAATGAAGACGTATTTGGTTTCGTCGCAATTCGACCGTCGAATTAATCAAAGTTTAAGCTCCGTAATAATGTGCCGCGCCTGCACGTCAGCATTATTCCTATTTTACAACAAAACTCAATCAGAGCCTAATATATTAGAGCTGTAAATTGGCAATCAATGTTTCCATGCATATGTATGTGTGTGCACAGGTAGGACCCACTCGCCATGTAATAACATCGCTAGATTGCATCGTATATTAAGCAACATCCAATATAGAAACGACAGTTTTAAAATCAAATTTTCTCTATCTATCATGTGTACGGTTTATAATTTCCAGCATTAATAACAATGCGCAGAATGTTAATCTGCAATAACCGTTCGCATCCTGGGATTTGCTTTTCCGATCACATTTGTGATTCCAAATACCCCGACGATCTGTATATTTATATCCGGCTGTTCGTGTACACCTATATATCTAATTTAAGATTTTATGTCCTCTGTTTTGCTGTGTACATTGCTACATGTTCGATGTTTATGATCCCATATCAAATTAACAATGACGTTTTTTCCAATTTTTTTTTACTAACTCGATTATTTGGAACATGTACCGTTAGTCGTAGCTTCAAGAAGGAGGTAAATGAGTAGGTCTTGTTGTTTTTTCATGCAAATATGCAAATTTAAATGGTTGCACTGTGGCAATCTATTTAGTAACAATATTATTGTGGTTCGCGTGTTTGATTCCCAAAATTATAGAAGTAGGCTTTTATTGCCTTATACGTTTGCTAAATTACGTGACGGAATTGTTGTTTTGTGGTGAATTAAGTACTCAAGAAATACCTTTCATAAGTATGATTTACCATTACGTGTCTTGCAAATCTATGCCTTTTTTATTGCCCTTTCTTCATGCGCCTCGGTTCCTTGAAACTTCTTTCCAATTTCGACTACATTCACCAAAAGTTGTCTTCTTTGTGGTTTGTTTATTTTTTCACACTTCACTTTTCCCATTGCCCTTATCAGTTTGAGATTCGGGTTTATGTTTCTGTTTTTCCCGTCGTTATGAAATGCCCCAGCTAACCTAATCTCCTTGCTTGTAAGTTTGCTGTTTGATTTGATTCTCCATAGAGGTCTTTCCATTCTTGGTCCGTTACTTTGACCGTGTCTGTCCCTTCCTTTTGTGCTCTAAAGACTTTCCGTGGCAAAGGTCCTTTGCTCACTCACCATTGGCGTTCATACTTCACGTCCATACATGTCAGTTGGTCTAATTATTGTTCTGCGAATTGTCGATTTGGTTTTCCTTCGTATGGTTTTATCTTAATATTCCTTACAATGCAAACATGCTTTTCCTTTCACGATTCTTGCTGATACTTGTCTATTTGGACAACCATCTCTTGTTCTGGCTATCACTCGATGGTTAAAGTTTTCGACCTTTCTAAAGTTTTCCAATTCACCTGTGAAGTTTCTCGAATGTTTGTTTGCAACTACACTTTACAGTTCTTCTTCTATCGTTTCGTTACGTCATCTGTAAACGCGAGCCTGATGCATTTTTGTTGTAGCTACTCTTACACTGATTATGTTGTTCTTTGTCATCTTCTCTAATACAATCTTCCATAGTAACGTAGACAAAAGGCATTAACACAAATTTTTATCAACCATTCTTCTTTCTTTGTCATGGTTTTTAATGTCAATTCTGATAGTTTAACAAGTTCTTCTGGAGGTCCTAATCCCATCACAATTGATACTATCGTACGCTTGCTTAAAGCCTATAAGTATTATATGCAGCTCTATCTTGGTTTTGTAAATTTTTCCAAAATTTCTTCTTAAGTAGCGTGCCCTTTACATATGCTTGTGTTGTATGTGTAAAGTGGCCTACAGACCACTTTCAAACCACAAAAGTGCTTGCACTTCTACTCCAGAGAAGACTTACTAGGCAGAATACCTTCGGTCGTTTGCTATTTGATCGGGTGTTTTCGGTGTATGTGTGGCCCTGGGAATCGAACCCAGGTTAGTCTTAATCTCAGTGGTCAGAGCCACGACCGCGGCGAAGTTTCTTATCAGAATCTACATTGATACTCTCCAATGGTTCGTTCCATATACTGCTTTATTTTTTATACCAGTATTCTTTACATTTGCTACAGCTTATTCAAAAATGCAGTGTTCTGCAATTTTCAGGCTTCTTCCTGGCACGTTTTTCTGTAAATTGTAGCATTTTCCCATCGTGGTGTCTTCTCTTCCCATATTTTTTTAATCGTTGGAAATACGTTTCTTTACATGTTCTTCGTCACACTTTGGTAATTCACTATGTATCCCGGCTTTTTTTGTTTATTTATTGTAAATGTAAACTCTTTTTGTTCTTTAGTTTTTACCATCATTGTTTGTAGGTACCTCCTCCAATTTTGGTTTTCCTATATTTTCGTTCGGTTGATAGCCTTCTTTAACTTCTGAATTTTGCTTTATCTTCTTAACAAATTCAAAAGTACATCTGCTTTGGATTTCCTACTAGGTTTTCCTCTTCATCTTTCCAAAATATTACTATATACGATTTGTAGCATGCTTTATTCCGCTTCATCTCGTTAGAGAAGTTTCTACTTTCCTTATATATTAAGTTCTTATTCTTCTTTTGTGTTTTCTGTTGTTTAAATGAAAATTTCTTGTCGATCGTGGTTTTGCGGTTCTTCTCTTTTCTTTTCTTTATATACAACTTTGAGCTTTACTGTATTTTCAGATATTCCTAAGTTTTTCTTTGATTGGTTGATCTGCTTCCTTTGCAATAGTATTGTGAGACTTATTGAATTCAATGACGCTCTCCCTTTATATACATACTTTTCCTGTATTTGTTTTCGCGAAGATGTTTGGGCTACCGTCGCTCTAACTTCGCTAATTTATTTTGGTATTCTGCCATTTACGTAATATTTTGCCCACAATTTTAACCAATATACTATTTGTCCCTCACAGAAGTGCTATTTTACTACAGTTTCTATAGTTTTTGCGTCTCTTTTTTGTGAAATCGACCTTTCGCCAATCATGGGCATCATTCCTTTTGCTGTAGTTACAGGTTGAACTAGCTCTGTTGGTTTGTCATCAGCTCAGCAGTTTCAGGAATTTTTCAATCATTTCATTACTTTTTCTACCTTTTCTAGCTCCGGTGGCTCACCTCGATTTTTGTGTTTTTTGCTCTTCACCCTGCTATGATTTTCTGTATTTTGTTCATACATTCAGTTCTTTCTGAATATACTCGTTCGATCGTTTGAAAGACCTTTATTGTTTTGAAGTCCTCTTTCGCCCACGTATTTGTTCTAATTTTCTTCGTTTCTATCCGTAACACAATCTGCTTTCTACTGTTCGATGCTCGTCCACTTCGCTGCTCAATATTTTCCAAAGTCCCATTGTTAGAATGATATTTTTTCTTCTTTATTCGTTACTCGGAAGGAAAGACTGCGACAGAGAATGAGAAAGTGCAAAGGGGGTTAAATAAACATCCATTCTTCTGATATTTATCAAATTGGAGTTTCTCAGCTTTGGTGGATGAATTAACATATTAAATACTAAATTTTCTAACCATGGTATTCTTTAAAATTTTGGAAAGAAAGGAACAATTTTCCTCTCACTTTCTGTCTTCTTTTGGTTGTGCTTAAAAATGGTATTAATATTGCAATGAAAACAAACTGAACAACTGAATATCCCACGAGTAAACGAAATATTTGAAGTGGAACCAGAAATTTCCTATCGCAAATCGCAATTTAATGTTATTTAAATTGAAAAGTTAGATTCAATCTAAATACATATAACGAATATATTTTATTAAGCTCGAATATGATCGGGAAAACGTTATTGGACAAATTAAATGAGCAGTATAGGTAATCTTATTAAAAAACGACAAATTGAATAGAAATTGCATGTCTGCGTAACGCAGATAGCGCGTTTAATATATTTAACACAAAGAGGAAAACAGCAACTGAACCGTGTGTTTATATTCTAAAACGGGATTGTATGCGACACCACATTGTTTGACGAATGCAATAATGATAATTGATCTGTTTTTAATCCCGTTTTTGTTAACAGCTGTGAAAACTACCATGCGGTTTATTTGTAACACTTTACACGCGCCGTGCATTATTTGCGTGGTGCGATACTGAAATCATGGTCGGTGTCAATTAAAAGTTAATTTTAACTATAATATAATTCAAGTAGGCACCGTTGGGCCACGCCTGTTGATAACGTGCGCCACTGAGCCAATTTCAAATGTAATTTAACATTTGGATAGCATTGTCGGGATGTAATATTACATCAGCACAAGTTATAATTAATGCGCTGCGATACAACACTCTGCTTCAAATACCTTATTCGGTTGGTTTTCAAGGAACATTACAGGTAGTGGGAAATCCTTCAAATTTCACGCGAATCCAGTTTTCGAAAAGTGAAAGATTTTGCGTTTATTGAGACTTTAAGGAGTTGCTTCTTTTTATGGTGGCGACTGCCTAAGGTAAATTTTCTTAAGCTAAACTAAAAGGTTTATATTTTCGTGACATGTATTTTGCAAAAAAATCAGAAGTTGAGCATTGGGAATTGGGTCCTCTGTTCGTTATTGAAGCAGTTTTGGAAGCATTCTTATAGGCAATTTGAGGTAGCTCGTTTTATTTATACATTTGGAAAAATTGGGGAGATTTTAAACAGCTGTCTTTAAGTAAAATATTAAGTGTTTATTATTACACCAAAGCCATTGTTAAAATAAGTAAAAAATTTTTTAAGAAATTTTGAGAAAGTATAACATATCGACGGTTATTTGTTACCAAAATTCTAACACTGCTAATTCCTCTAGCAAATTAAAGACGCACAGCTTGTGTCATATAACTCGATAATGACAATTAAAAACAATTAGAATGCACTTTAGGGTTCCGGAATGATTTTTAATGATTTATTGGTTGGTTTATTTTGCAGTGGCATTTTAAATATGCTGGGGTTTCATTATCGGTTTGCTTCCACACTTTTCTATTGTTAAAATGAGTTAGTTAAGTTGCTCTTTCTTCTTCTTTCTTTTAGGCTTATAGCCTGTTTATTCCAATGATTCTCTCCATCTCTTCTATTTAAATGACACCTAAAGGTTTGATTTGGTCTTGTCTTTACTGCCTGAAATTTCCGATTTGACAATACACGATTTTTAAGTTAGATAAAGCTTTTGCAGGTTATATGAAAAGGGTTTACATTTAAAATTTCCCTTTCCATCTTTGGGTGGAAAACCCCAGGCTAACTCGTAATGGAATTTTTGCACCGAAGTAGTTAGTAGTTAGTTAGTTAATAAGCTCAACTTTTACCATTCGATAGATTGTTACAAACCAAACCAAGCAAAAAACAAATTATTTATAGTGATTTTCAGCCAAACAGAATCTATACAGTAAATTTATTGAAAATATAATTTAGTATAACATTTTTTTTAAATATAATACGAAAACGGAGAAGAAGATTTTGTAGAGTTTACTTCTTCCCTTTTGAAGTACTCTTAAAGCACTTATTTATTATTTTCGGTTCTGTTCTGGATGGCCGATTTCGAACTAATGTTTCTTCTTTTTCGAACTTATTATTCATGGCTCTCTTGATCTTCAATCTCTTAACCAGGAATACTTCTAATCGTCTGTCACTCCTGTAAGGTTTTAATTATAGTCCCATATTTTTGTTTGTTACTATTATGCAGAAACTGTCTTGAAAGGGTGGCTTCAATTTTTAATGTTTTTGTGCATTTCGCCAACACAATCGCCACTGGTAATATTGAGAATATATTTGTGTGTATGTAATCGTTACCAAATAATATTACCAAAACATGTTTCATTTTATTACAAAAGGATTTTCTTAACTACCAATTCAAACAGATATTTGTAATAACAAAATTTAAACCTTTTGAACGCATTGTTTAAATACAGCTGAATTGTTAAAAGTTCTCGTGCTATCCTAACTTTTTGTCACTATAAGCTTTCCTTTCGCAATAATTTAAAAGAAAACAAACGTTTCTAGCACATATTGAGATGATATCGTTTTGATGGGATTTTAGAATTTTCATAGAGTGAGTTGTGGACGCCTTTCAAAATTATAAAATTTATTGTTAATAAAATGTAAATAGTTATAAGTTAGAAATTTAGTATTGTAAATAGTTAGGGTAGAAGATCTAGTTAGTTAAGTTGTAAATATGTAATATAAAATAGTCATAGTATGTTAAAATGTAGTAACTAAGGTGATGTAAATATGTAAATAAGACAGTTGAATTTTAATTTTGGGTGAATACAGTTGGGTTTTGTAAGAATCCCTTTTAAACTCAATAAAATTCCATAAATTAAAATAAACTAAAAGATAATTAGTTAAAATATTGTATGAAGAAAGTTCTTGTTATATGAAAATATAATTTTGGATTTAAATAACTAAATTTTATGAAATAAAATTTATTTTTTGAAGAAGTTTTAAAAATGTGGATAAAGGTGGGATATTGAATTAAGAAAAGGGAAAGGTGTGTCTTTGGTTGGAAGTTGGGGCAGGTTTTGGATAATTTGAGTCGAGGCAGGAGGTCAGGAGGTGTATTGTTGGAGGAAATTTGGGAGGACTTGATAATTTGGAAGTGAAATAGGAAGTGTGTTCATTTGGATTGTTATAAAAGGTACTTCTGTAAATTTATTAATTTTTAAAAAGTGTTTAATTAATTATTAGGATTTATTGTTTATTTTTTGTAAAGATTTGCATAATTTTGAGAGGTATTTAGAATTCAACTTGGTGAAGTTTTAAAGTTTCATCAGGGCGATTCCTTTGGCGACCTGGGATAAGAGAGTCTCTAAAAATTAACTAAATTATAAACATTTTGAGCTAGCTGGAAAATTTAAATTGTATGCAATTCAGTTAAGGGGAATATCATACCAATATATTAAACATCAAACACAAACAAATTTGACAAACTTTTGTAAGATAAATTACAAAAAAATATGCTTGTGTGAAATAGATGTTTTCTAAAAAACTGTATTTTTCACATTTTATTGTAAATTTTAAGTATACGTAATAGTTTAATATTCAGAAGATAAAACCAGGCTGGTAAACCACTGATACCACCACTGATATCAAAAGGGGCTACCATTGTTAATTTTATAAACAAACTCTGTAACTTTTTCTATAAACCCAGTCTTTTTTTAAATCAAAAACCAAAGTGCTCCTCGTTCGTAAATGTGGGGAATTTTTCAACGTTATTATTTTTAAACCCGACATTGATCAATGCCGTTAGTGGAGGTCAAACTTTTTTTAAATATTGTCGAACTATATTTAGGCGCCCATTTCAAAGAAAATATAAATTTAAAATTTCCGGTCTGGTAAACAAATTGGGTTGTTGTCTGTGCCTATGGGAACCGGCTAGAAACGTGTTGTTTAATAAAACTTCGCCTATGCAAAATATCTTTATTAAAATATCAAAAATTATGCATTTCTACGACGCCAAAGAATTATTTCGTCGGCCCTGATCGTAAAAAATTTTGATTTGAAAATACGAAAAGTGGAAATAAAAAAGAGTTAATTAGAAGTAGATACGAAGAAGATTGTAATAACGAATGTTCGATTTTAATCAATGTTGTATGGAGTTGGTTACAAAATATTTCCGTATGAAAATTTCATTGCCTATTCATGAGCGACGTTGTAGGTGGTCGCAATATCAGGTTTTCCTGATTATTAACGTTGTTGAAACAAAAACGTCCAGTAATAAACTACAAAAAGTGCATTTGTATTAAAGCCATAAAGTGCTGTTAAGCGCTGCAAATGCATACTTGACTGGGGAGTACCTTTGTACATTCTTGAAAGAAAATCAATCTCATTCGAATAAATAAATCACGTATATCAACCATAAAACGCACTATAAATATACGATGTCAACTACGAATGCAGTTTTCTCTTTGCATATGACTAGAAATGTTATTCGATGAGTATACGTACACAACTCGAACGTACAAACGAATAAAACATTTATAATGAGATATATTATTAAGTTTCAACCTCTGCAGATTAGATACATTCCGTTGAAGTCGTTTTATTACATTGTGCAAAACTATAATTTACCTTACATTATTACAGGGCAAATTTAATTAAATTTTTTTTATTGACAGACGTGTAGGATAATTGAAGAAATTCTTTTACAAATATCATCTTTACAGATTAATGTTTATGAAACAATGAAACATTGTAAGCGGAACCTCTTTATTTACACTTCGATAATACTACTGATAACACGTACGACAGCCAAGCTTTTTATTTATTACTTTAAAAAAACTTATTTTTATAAAAGTGGAAAATTAATGATACAAAAAATAAAAAGTTAAAAATTCGGAGTAACAATCTGATTTTGTTTATTCATAACAAATTTATTAACCTTGTGACCCATGTGTTATGTATTACATACCATTTTTATTAGCTACAGCTTTAGCTGTTGCAAAATTATTAACAGTCAAATTCTGTACTGTTGTCTATTTTAATTAGCAACAATCTTCTTGGGTTTTATTTAATAATTCGTTTGTGTATCAGGCTAAATCAGAGCACATCGATTTTTTCAAATTTAGAGGACATCCACCCTTGGTGGGGATTTTATCTTGCCAAAAATCGCATTGACAGGGTATCTTGTTTCTGCCACTTTCGTACCTATCAACTTAGATCAGAAATCGTAGTAATCATGTTAACCATGCAGGCCTTTATTAAATAGTTTATTCGTAGCCTTTTTTTGCATACTTCGAATTTGGTTTTTTCTAACTTAAATGTGTGCACAAATTTAGGAATTTCGTTATGTTTAAAAGGCCAGATTTTTTTACAGTTCTTTAAATAGAAAATTTTAACCAGAATGTAAAAAAATTCGAGCTCTCAAGCATTGCTTGCTAAGATATATATGTATTTCAATTTTATACTTTTTCTGGGTATTTTCCGATATACTCAGAAAAATGATACTCGTCGCAACAGGCTTTCAAAAATACGTTTCAATTTGATACCACAATATTAAAGCATTAATCACTTTTCTTTAGAGATTAACATTTTAAGAATTCACTTCTTTGAGAAATATTTTTTGGTGCAAAGGTTTGTGGTTTAAATCCCGACGGAGGATTTTTATAATCTGTTAAAAATGCTTTATTTCTAATAACCGTTCTACAAGACAAGTTCTAGAATTTAGTAGTTTTTACCCTAGTTTTAAGTCTTTTTTTAATTGAAATTTTTAAAATGTTTAGATATAGATAAACTTCTGAACCTCAGAATAAAACTCTACTATAGTTAAAACAATCATTATTCAGACTTTCACTGAGAAATATTATACTGGTTTAGAGTAATTATCCATAAAACTTAGGTAAAAATCTGTTTAATTTTAATAGTTGTAGTAAACCATGCTAGATTATGATGATTATAATTTTTTTATATCAACAATTTTCCAAGTATAATCATTTGAAATAATCAACGAACAGGCAAATTCGAAATCTCGTTAAGTTATCAAATGAATTTTTTCTTTAAATTACACATTCAATTAGCTCTCGTTTACTCACTTTAACTTTACTAATTTTACAGAAATGTTGGAAAAATTATAAGGTTGTCCAAGCATTAATTTAACTATAAAATAAGGTAAATTCTGTTTTAATAATAATGTTTGTGAAATATTTCCAAAATCCTTTAATTTTTTCGAATTATTATATCGCCTTCGGTTCGAGCTGTAAACTTTTGGTTGAGTAATAACGATCACAACACGTTCGTGGAATAATGTAGTATAACCTCACTCTAATTAAACTTGCAATTTTTTGTTTAAATAGTTCCATGAGAAGTTTCAAGAGCAACACACGTTTAAGATCATAAAACTCATATTTATTTTTTATTAATGTTTATAAACATGGAGAAAAATAGAAAACGAACCTTAAAATAAATATAAAAATTGAATTTTACTTTCAACAAATTTTATATTATGCTCTATATTCATATTATTTAATATGACGTTCTCGATAACAACAAAATTATTGAGCCTTTCTTGAAGCATGGTAAACTTAAACAGCTTGATCATTTTTAGTTTTGAGAATGATCTCTTCCCACAAGCTGTGAATAGAGGTAGGGAAGAATGTTTAAATTTTAGCCAAGTTGACAGTTTCACCAATACCTTTTTCAAATGTCCACTTGGAACGATATTTAGTGACATACAGTGGAGTCTGTTTATAATGAAGCCCAAAATCAATGAAAATATTCGTAATACCTTATATATTTTTTAAGTTCACGACTTACTTCTAAATACACGAGTAGCATGGAGTAAAATATGTATTCAGTATTTAAACTTCAATAAAACACTGATTTCATTGTAAAACAAAAATGCCAAAAATATGAAAACTCACTCACACAACCAAAAACTTCGTATGTATGTGTGTATTGTATGTGTTGTAACCTCTTATACCTTTCGGTGTCGAGGCTGTTGCGTTAACGTATGAGGCTCTTATATATATAGTGGAATTCGGTAAGTGGAGTTTCGTTAAAGAGAGGGTTGACTGTAGTTTATTAATTTGGGCACAAATGATTTAAATAGACCTTTATTATGGAATGTCCGTCATTTTGCTTAAATATTTAATTTTGAATAAAATACACAAGTTGTGCTACAAATTCAGCAGAACATCCCCCAAGCTAACTAAATTTTTCCTTTGTTGTGTATTAAAATGGTGCCTTAATATGTCAGTTCTTCTAAACCTAATAAAAGCTATTAAAATTTTAGAGCTTAATACCTTTATATCTAAGCATCTTTAAAAATTTCCAATTAAAACGATGGCAATTTTAGGTCTTTTAATTTTTTTGCGCAAATTTTTGGAATTATTTCTACTTTTGTATTAACCGAAGTAAGAAACATTATTTTACATTATTTTATTAATAAAGATATAAGCTGAAAAATGACTGAAATTTTGAAAAAGGTCCGGCATAGTTCCGTTTGTATTTTCTAAAAATTCGTTGTGGCGAGTTTTACGTTTTCTCCTTTTTTGGTGGGCATTTCTAAAAACAAAAATTCTTCAATTCTTGTTATGCCATTTTATAGTCAGTCTGGTAGTTGAATAATTACTTGTAGAAAATGGATTTGCAAATACAAACAGAATTTAAGTTGTTTATCGACGGTTTTCTGAATATTTTTTGATTTGCAAAAATCAGTGCTTACTAAAACAAGTGTTATTAAAAAATCTGTCCTTCTTTAATGTTTAAGGAACGAAGTTTTTAAAAATTATTTGAAGGAATTTTGTGTTGTGTTTGTGGGATGATGTTATACTGATAATAAGAGCGTTTTACCTTTACAGGTTGCCCGTTAAAATACCTTTATAACAATTAATTTTTTTGATTCTTTTTGTATATTCTAACGTGGTGTTTAAAGGAGGGTCGTTAATTTTGTCTTTAAAGTCATAAAATTACCATGTAATAGGCAGTATAATAACAATTTAACTAAATTTAGTAACGTAAAGAACGCAGGGAAGATTAGCATATAGATTACGGGCATTGATATCAGAAATACATGTAAAAGTCGCGCAATTTATTAAAATATGTAGTTAATAACGTGTAAACATGCGGAATATAGCGAGAATTAAAATAAAACCCGCAATTAAAGACGGCTCGGACATTTAAACGTGAAATTTATGTACCAACATGAACTTTCTAAAATGCAGAAATCTCGTGTTGTGTGTGTTTGTTTTAATTATTCCGCCCCGTTTTAAAAATTCCAACTCGAAAGGCAAATTAGCTTCGCGCATAGGTAGCTATTTTATATTTTATTCTTTGCATTAGAAGTGCATGGCGCATATTCTTGTGAAGGTATTTTGCTTATGAGTTTGAAGTGCGTTCAAGCTGAGGGCTCTTCACTGCGGTGACCCGCGTAGAGAGGCACCGTGTTTACATCAGCCATGTATAATATATACATCTATCTGCGTACTGATACAACATGCATGAATGTAAACCCAGTGAGTGCATTATTAAACAGGGGCTTCTACCGCGCGCAGGGGCGGACTCGGGAAAATTTATGGGATGTCGTTAATTTTCAGACGTGATGAGCTTACTTGATGTGGATAAATTGTACTACTGAAAAATGTATTTATTTCGGTAGTTACACATAGGCGTGTAAATAAACTAGATGGCGAAATTGCGTTGTTCCCCGTCCTCTACTCTGCTCGCTCTGTATTTTTCAAATGCCTTTACTTGTACATAAATTTTTATAGTCGGTTATTCTCTACTTCCGCGTCCGCGATTTGTTACTGTCTGTTGCGTGACATACGCATTGCTTTTACTGAAAGCTTGCTTCTCCCGAGTAACATGCCTCGATTATCCCTCCTAGATTAATTAGCATAGGGAGGATGTTCTAAGATCTAAGACCTCGCGATTTATGTGTTGTTATGTATATGGCAGGATGGGCGTTTTCTGAAATGTTTAGGAACATACGGCATCCTTTGAAATTATGCTTATACCCTCTTGTTGTAACATTCTAACGTGTTACCAGTTTCGGTATCTCTTTCGTAACGTTGTTCGCAAATCGTTTTCGTAAAGCCAGTTAGACCCCTTGTTTAAAATTTATTTATAAGTATTACATTATTCTTCTTGTGTGTTTTCCACCCAGTTGTCAATTTTTACAGTTGTGTAGTAATTTTTGTGAACCACAAAAAATTTCAGTAGTCTAACGAAAACAAGAGTGGCCTACAACAAGCTTTACAGGACACCAAATTTTGGGTTATATTTATGTCAGCATCACACTTAGCGGCCTGAATTTGTCTTTCCAATTTTTAAGAAATTTATCTTCCAAGCGTGTATGAGTGTATGTTCCTGTTCTTCCTCTTTTATTGACGCTACATCCAACTATGGTGCTTGGTCCCCTCGAGCACCCTTTTCAATTAGTTCGTGTAGCTCATGATTCATTCGCGTAAAATTTATCAAGACCTTCCCTAAATACCAAAAACATAACCTGACTGGTGTTTCTTGAAGCAGTCACATAAATTAATTAATCTCCTGGCTTGCTGCACTCTTGCACAATAAAAATTTTATCTTACTTGCATGAGTCTTCCATATTTCTTGTTTCGTATATTTTTGAGTATTACAACATCTACATTTTTCTTTTCTTGGTTTTCTGGCATACGTGCAACTCAGAGTTCTCTCGTTTACTCACAACTCAACCATAATAAAAGTGGAATTATGCGACAGAACAAGGGTGCAAAAATATAAGAACGTTCAATTGAAACTTTTTGTTCTTGCACTTCACTTGTTGACAAATTTCTTATTTTGTCTTCAAAATATATATGTATCATCATCTTCTTCTTCCTCTTTTGTTGATGCTACATCCAACTGCGGGGTTTGGCCTCCTCGATACTCCTGTTCAGGTTTTTTCGGTCTTTCACTGGTTTTTTCCAGTTTCACCTTTTAACTGGTCTTCCTGATTTTCTCTGGCATCCAGTCTGTTAAAATCCTTGCTGTTGTCTTAATCCCATGCGCTGTAAATATCCCAACCACGTTTATTGTGCTTGCATCTCGGTTTTCAATTAGTTCTTGTAGCCCATGACGCATGCCTCATTCAACTAAGAATAACTGTGTTACATTTATCAAGGCTTGTCCTAAGTATCAAAAACAACATGACCGATGTTCTCGAAACAATATCATAAATTGATAAATCTCTTGCAAAATAAAAATATTGTCTTGCTTGTATGAGTTTCCATATTTTTTGTCTTGTATATTTTTGAGTATACAACATCGAGATTTCTTCTTTTCTTGGGGTTCTCGCAAAACTATTGCCTACATGCAAATTATACGGCAGCGCAAGAGTGCAAAACTATAAGAAAATGCAAGAAAATATTGTCGTTCTTGCACTTCTCCTACAATCAGTGTCTTGCTCTTAACTAGTGTTTCTCGAAACAATACCATAAGTTAAAATTTAAATTTCTTTTGCCTTGCTGTACTCGGACAGAACAAACGTCTTGCATGTATTGAGTCTTCCATATTTCTTTCCTTGTATATTTTTGGATATTATAACATTGTGACTTTTCTCTCTTACATACATGCAACCCGAAGTTATCTGGTTTACTCGCAAGATATGGGAAGATTTGTCCTAAATACCAAAAACATAACCTGACTGGTGTTTCTCTAAACAATACCATAACTTAATAAATTTCTTACCTTGCTACATTCTTACAGAACAAAAATCTTGTCTTAACTTACATGAGTCTTTCAACCTTTCATAGTTCTTATCTTGTTTAGTTTTAGATAAGTCATAAAGACTTCTTCTTTTCTTGGTTTTCTTGTGAAGCTCTTACATACGTGTAACCCAGAATTCTCGATTTAACTCACAATTCGACCTTAATAAAAGTGGAATTATACGACAAACCAAGTCTTGTCTTACATTTTGTGCAAGAGCAAAGTCAAGGAAATTGCAACGCTATCATGTCACAGACTAATCATAATGCTGAAATATTACTGGAATGCCTTGCTCTAAATAATATTGCAGATCCTTGCGTCAGTTTGACTAACCAGTGGTTAAAATCACAGTAGAACAAGAATTGATTAGTTTTTGATCAGTGTTTAATACTTGTTCGGATTTTCCGAGATTTTTTCAAATGTTTCGGACAAACAGTACGAAACAATAGTGGCCCTAAGAAAGGAGATCACAAAGGACAGCAATGATTGCATTCTGTATTAAAGTTATTCTTAAACTTTTTGAAAACTGTTGGTTGCTTATTAATTTTCAAAATGTCTTAAAAATGTCTTACAATCCATGCCGAGAAGATCTTTGTAATTCTGTAATAATAATGTTAAAGATTCAATTTTAAATATTTTGGGCGTGTTTTTTTTTTCTTTTTATGATTCTTAATTGGGTTTTTGCCGCCAGTTGCAACTGAAAGAAATATAAAATATCAAACTTGCAACAAATCTTTAGCAAATATTTTTCTTCTTTTTTCTATTTTTTATTTTTTGATTTTACAATATGCGCTCGCGGAATTTTTACTTATATTAATGTTGGACTCAAAAATGCAAAGTTCCTTGACTTTTTAATTTAAGCATATTTTTGAAACAATTTATTTTAGTTTCAATATTTCTAAATGTGCAAGGTTCCAATATTTAGCATTCTATTTGCGAGATATTTCAAGGCTTTAGAACACGATGGTTTTGTAAGCTTCAACACTTCGTTTGCTCTGTAATAAAATATAGATATTAAATTTTAATAAACAAATAAATAGCCCCCCTTTTACAAAAAATTGGTATTAGAGTTTCGGCTCATTTGGCCGTACAACTTTTTTTGTTGATGACATCTCATCAAAACCCATTCGAACGTAATTTTTGCCATAAAAGTGAAAACCAAGTCGTTTATACATCTAAATCTAAGAAATTTTAATAATTTTTTATCAACTTTTATTAATTTTCAAAAGTGATTAAAGTTGGCATTGGAAATTTTTCCCTGATGTTACTTACACCTTTCAACAATTGCTTAAAATTGGTATGTCGATTTACTAATTTAAATGTGCCAACTATGGCTTATCTTTTGTGCAGTAATTGTAATAAAAAATTCAGTCGAAATTTTTGAAGGATTGCAGTCTCATAAAGTAGCTTCATCACCAAATTTGGTTAAAATTTCTTCGGTTCTCCTGTGAGACGCCGTGGATTTTAAATTCACTTTCACCTGGTGGGCCCAGTCCTGGCAAGGCAACTTAGAAATTCAATGTGGGAGGCACGTTACATATGCGCATACCCGGCTGCTGCACACTCCACATTAAACTTTAACGGTCTTGTATTACTGCATTTGACATTAAGATGTATAGTTTCACTCTGCTCGAGGCTGCATATTTTATCTGTTCTCTAATGTATAATATCTATTCATATGACGCATCGATATTTCTGCATTTTTCATCAGCCCTGTAAATAATTTACTTCGTTATTGCTAATAAATGTACGCGGATCTCTCCGCTATCGATGTTTAAAATACACCAGTTTGTTCTTAATGTGGAGCAAGTGCATGGCTTCGCGAACGCGTTTTCTTAGCGGAATGGATAAATCATGATCCGATACGCCTATTTCTCTCAAGACCTCCGCTATTCATCATAACCGTTTCTCGCTATGTTAATTTCTTTTAACGTTGCCTTTAATATTTTTCGACATAAATTCGCGCCGAGCTATTTAAATTCCATTTCCACTCGTTAAATGTTAAACATCTCGGCTCTTCTATCGTTGATCAATCAAAATAGGTACAACATGAACGTAAAGTTCATACAGATCATTATTCTTGAGCTTAAGAACTCATCATTTTAATTTCGTTCGAGTTGTAGGGTTTTTTAAGAAATTATCTATGGCAGTAAAGGTCGATGGGGCCATTATCAAAGAACCTATTGTAATACAAACAAATTTAATACTTAAAAAAATATTTTGTTGCTAAGCAACAAAAATGCTAAAATTGCTTATGCTAATCGAATTTTCCAAAAGGAAAATATTTCTGGCCCAGATGAAAATCCGAAGTTCATCAATCAAAAATTGTCCAGTCTGTGTTATAACGCCCTTCTTCTATTTATTGGACGTATCCTTTGAGATGCTTTAAGAATCAACGACATAGTTCATATGTGTCAAAAGCGTTCGTATTCTCACATCATGTTTAAAGTTCTGTAAGTCGAGTTTAAAGCAGACATGAAACGGTATAGCTTTATACTGTTTTTAAGTTGTAAAAAAGGGACACTTTGCCATATTTATGGTAATTAAACATGACTTTCAATTTAAACACGATGTGAGAATAACCGACCATTGTTACTCATTATAGACGCATAGGGTTCGTCTCTTACAAGTCAAAAATATTTAAATTGCAGGTTCTTGGACAAGTTCGATGTACTTTAGGACGCTTAATTTTCGACCATCTCGATCAACACGCGCGGCTATTGGTTCCTTTTATAACAACGTTTCGTTTTTGGGTTGCTACAGAATAATACGCTGAGGGTATATCTTGTGCTTTCAACTGTGTCAACCAACCATGATTTACTGTTGCCAATAAGTATTCACGCCTTAGTATTTTTTAATTGGTTCTTACACGATGTATATGAGACACTTGCGATTCTAAAATATGATGGCACTGTTACGACGGGCAACGATCTTCCATAAAGGATAATAAAAACGGCAGCTAGCGTGCCACAGGGCTCAGTTTTTGAACAAATTCTATTTTTATCCTCTGTAAATGACTCTCATTTAAAGAATTAATTTGTATGTGGATACATCAGGTATTGTATAGTATTTCACATGATCGAGTAACTTGTTAGGGCGGCGGTTTTTAACCAATTGATCGCTTACTACCTCTTCCATTCACGTCATCCTTAGATACTCCCTCTTATGACGAGAAGACAAATTAATTACCTAACGTAAAGGTTTCAAACTGAAGTGAAATGGTCTCTTTTATTCATTGATATTAATATACAGCGACTACAGTCATCATCAGGTTTTTGGGCCGCAGTACTATTACAAACATTTATGATGGATCAGGTGGTAAAAAGGTCGAGAAACGCTGTGCTAAAGGACTTATATTGGTTTTCACATACATTTATTATATTTAAATATTCTAGAAATTAGGTTAAATTTCTTCTTAAACAAAATAAATACGAATTTTAGTTTTGGCATTGACGGTATTAAATTAAACAGGCTTAATTCTGTAAACCTTTGATATATGTAATAGCAAAAATCTAATATTTACACTGAATTTATTATGTTAGCAATACAGAATCTTTTAACCTATTTTAGATCTGACTTGAGGCCTAAGTAGAATCAATCTTATCTCAAGGTATTAATTTTTGGGGCCTAACCTCGAAGTTAAATACTTTCAGGGACAAAAAGGATCGTTACATTAACGGAATTGTTAATAAATATTCCTGCAGGTCAAGATGGAAAGTAGACTAATTTACCTAGTTGATGAGTTAAGATTTCATTATTTTGTTTCGACAGAAACGTAAAAAAAAATTGAAATTACAGATGTTTTCGCATGTTCAGCAGATCGTGATCTGTATTCGTCTATAAATAAAATTACTGGACGTAACCTTTAACGCCAGAATCTTATTTTTGTATCGTTATTAGTGCTCAGAAATATTGCAATGAGATGTCGTTCTTTAAACTTTCTAAATTACCCTAATATTAAAATTTCTAAAAGTCTGAAATCATGTATAACTATTTATTGTCCTTTTATGCCTTTAAATTTCCTGATTTAGTTTCCTTTTGGAAGTTAGTTACATCTGTTTTTTTAATTTCCAAACAGGGCTAAAATTAATAAATAGTTGTAGAACTGGAAGAAGCTTAAAATACTGATATTACTTAGTTTAAAACCTAAACTTTTTTTAGCTTGGCGAATTTTTCTTTTTCAGAAGTACATCAATAATCATTATTTGAAGTTGGAAACAAGCCAAATTTAATAAAAGTAATACCAAAGACTTGAAAAATTAAAGAACAATTATTATTATTTTTTTTCAAACTTGGGTAAAACCTGGAAGGCTGATTTGAAATTTATTGGGTTGGTATTAAACTTATTTTCTTTCAAAACCGAAAGTTTGACTCTTACAGATTTTTTAAATCTCCAATTTGGACAAGAAAACGTTTGATGTTTTTTACCAAGTTTCACTAAAATAAAAAAATACCCTTAAGAGCTGAATTCTAAAGTTTGATTTTCTGTGTCTCTCAATTTTGGCCAATAAACAGATTCTGCAAAATCAGTCGCAAGATGAACTCTCAAATTGAACTTTTAAAAAGCTTTCTGAATTCCTTTTGTATTTTTAACCAAGGATTCTGTGAAATAAGAAATATTTCTTTAAAATATTAACTCTAAAGTTTAACTTTGGAAAATGTTCTGACAAAAGATTTGTATTTTGATCTAACAATTTTGTAAAATAAAAAAATGTATGCCTGAAAGATGAACTCCAAAGTTTGACTAAATCCTTCATTTTCACCAAGAAGTGCTTGAATTTTGAACTATAGACAGATAGACACGTAAGGATATAAGAAATTTCTCCTGAAAAGCCGAACTCTAAAATTTGGCTTCTAAATACTTTTCTAAATGTTTCAGTTTTTGCCAAGAAACGTTAGAATTTTTAAATAATAAATTTATTCTTAATATATTAACCCTAAAGTTTAACTATTAAAAAGCTTTTGAATCTCAATTTCGAATTTTAACTAAGAATTTTCTAAAATACAAAATGTATACTTGAAAGATAAACTCCAACGTTTGACTATTAAATAGTCCCTCATCTTGGGCAAGAAATGCTTGGATTTTGAACTAAAGACAAATATAAGACATTTGCCTTTAAAAGCTGAACTCTAAAGTTTGGCTTTTAAATAGTTTTCTAAACGTTTCAGTTTTTGGCAAGAACGTTTGAATTCTTAATCAAGGATTCTGTGAAGTAAGAAATACATTGTTAATATTTTAATTCTAAAGTTTAACTGTTAAAACTGTACCTGGGTCTCAATTTTGACACAAAACTTTGAATTTTTGACTAAGAATTTTATAAAAATAAGAAATTTATCATTGAAAGATCTAACTCTAAAATTCGACTTTTAAAAAGTTACCCGAATCCCTCAATTTTGATCAAAAAAATTTGTTAGCTAAGAATTTTGTAAAATAAAAAACGTATGCTTGAAAGATGGACTCTAAAGTTTGACTATTAAAAAGTTTTCTAAAACTCTCAAATCTAGCCAAATTCGTTCGAATTTTTAACCACAGATTTCTTAAAAGAAGAAACTTTTCCAAGTCTGACTCAATTTTAGCTAACCAAATTTCTAATGAAAAATTCTACAAATAGAGAAATAAAAAAATGAATTCTATAGTTTAACCTTCAAAGGTTTTCTGGATCCCTCAATTTTGGCCAAAAAACTGGAATTTTTAACGAAAAATGTTGAAAGTAAGAAATCCTTGCAAGATGAAATTTAAACACTCTGAAAAGTTTTCTGAATTCCTGAATTTTGGCAAAAAAGTATAAAATTTTAAATAATATTAGTAACAATAATGGAATTTCTTCCTTAAGACAAATACATTTACCGGAAAGGTTAAATAAGATATACCTACATACTAAGTTAAAAACCTTTGAAAGCGATTATTAAAATATTCGTCTACAGACTAGAAAAATGATTTAAGAAACCTTTGAAAACTATATTAAAAATCTCGTCTAAAAATAGTATGTAGTTTAAGATTAGCAACATTATTTCTTTGACTAAGCATAACCCAAAAATTAATTAGATGTGGTACCAACAGGGTTATTCTGGGAACGATTTTGCTTATCTTATCGAAACTGTCCAATCTAGCACGGCCTGCTGTGGCCTTCAAAAAATTGATTATGAATTGTAGTTCGTATAACTATTAACAATTAGGTTAGTATTTTTTAAGGCAAAGTGTAAAAATTTTGGACCTAATTCACATTAATATAAAACAAATTTAATTTTTAAAATGCTTGCTTTTTTATTCATTTTTTTTAAATTTCACTTAAAGGCCTTAGAAGGGCATCTATTTTTCTTTCTCTCTCTCTTTCTTAGTCTCATATCATTTCAGGACGTTGGAAAGGTGGATCAAAGCCGCATTTTTAAACGACTTGGCGTCGTGAACTTTGTTATATCCCCTTTCTGCAGTGGTTTCCCGTTGTTTTCTTACATGTTTATAATATAAACAAAAGTTTCAAATTTTAGTTTATTCGTTTAGTGTTCCAAATTTGAAATTCATCTGCTTCCACCACGCAGTTCTCCCTATTGGAGATTGTTTAAGTTTGGGAATAGTATCAAATTCTAGATTCAACTGGCCACATTCTTAATTCCTTAGCCTTGCAAATCTTTAATGAATTTCCAAAATTTCATTGCTCCTCCATTTCCATTTTCATTTTCAGATTACTGATAACGTGATAACCAAACAATTTTTTGCTGTTCGATATTATTATTATATATTTTATTAGGTATAAAAGTTGCAATGTTTACTTTCCAGAATAGTTTTTCTGTTAACCAGTTTCCATTCCATTTCTTGGCCTTGCCGACCTTGAAAGCGCATATCTGTAATGGTGTAATAAATATCCAAAATTTGTTAATTTTTGAAATTTCGATACTCCATTTTCATGTTTAGATTACTGAAAAACAAACAATTTTTGCTGCTCGATGAAGTTAATCACATTTAATTAAATGTTCTGGTTGTAAAGTTTTTTGTTGACGAGTTGATCCGTTTCTTAGCCTTGCGAATCTTGTAAGCCCATAATATCTTTAATAAATTTCCGAAATTTGTTAAATTTTTGAAATTTTTTGATATTCCATTTCTGCTTCCTGTTCGATTGGATTAATCAATCTGAAGGTTTTGACGATGACTTATTCTTATGTATCTTAGATCGTAAAAAATTCGGAAATATGCTGCTCGGAGAATTTTAACTTGCGAACATTAAGATGTTTGCTTCTCTGATTAATATTTAATTCGTTTTAAATTTGTTGTATCTCGGTCTTTAATTATAAAGTCAAGAATAACCAACGTGAACGAAGAAATAAAATAGATGTGGCGATGCAAACGAGTTGAAAGTAAATTTGGGATATGATAAAACGTCTGACAGTGTTGTGCTATGGTAGTTTATCTGAGATGTAAGTCACCTTTTAGAACGAGTCGTTAAACTTGCAGTTAGAAGCTCGTTAATGTTTTAATTGTTTTGTTGAGTTATCTAAAGTCCTTGTGCGTCCAGATGCTGCTGTGTACCACATACAAAGTAGATTTATATGCACAGGTCGGAACGGTGTAAAGTAATTTTCATGATTCAGGATGCCAGCCGGTATTAAAATTAAACTCCCGGCTATTATATTTTATATATCGCTCAACTTCCTGCAATAATCTATTTAGATATTCGAAAAGTTCTCGACGGTAATATGCAAATTTTGGAAATGCTACCCTCACCTCAGCAGCAAAAGTTTTTCCAAGATACACATTTCCTAGTGAAATATGTGCCCTACACTGCGTATATATTCTAATTTAAAATATAGAATACAAATTTATACGTAGTACACCGAACGAAGTTCGATTCCCAATACGAACGTAAAATTTGATAAATGTGAAATAAATATTAAACAGAATTTTACAACCTTATAACTTTTAACGTTGGCTAAATACGTGCGGTTCGGTTTTCGGGCCGATTTTTTTTTACGGAAGGGTTTGGCCCCTATTTTTTACCTCCACATTCGGATTCTCCTTTATTAACACGTTTTTCCAGCTCGTGGCATTCAAGGAAGTCGGTTTTGTGGGAGTTAAAAAATCAATACAAGCTCACTGCTTTGTGAACTAGGTGTAAAAGAGATCGGCACGCGGCGCCGCTTTGTAACTGACCTGCCTTGCGTCTCGGCGCTATAGTGTCGCAAACGTGCCGACGCCTAAGGCCTACTTTATGCTTTGATGTCGACGTCGTACTATGTAACTCAAAGTTTCTGCCTGAAAATTCTGCACTTCATATCTTTGTGTGTGCTTTCGTCTTGTTCTAGAACTGCAAATATGCACACGGCAGTTTCAGATTTTAATCTATAGTTTTATAAAAAGTGACGGATTAATCTTTTCCTATTCTTTTGTAACTTGAATTAACGATCTAAAAGGAGGAAATTCTGTTTTTTCCCCTACGTATTAACACGATCAGAAACCACGAACTTGAAGCGATCCTTGACGAAAAAACAAGGACGCCAATTTTTTACTAAGATTTTTAATTAAAAAAGCTTTTCTTACGCCGATTTAAATATGAACTTAATTAGTGTATTATAATGAAGAATTTTATTTTTACACTCTTCGAAATGGCAGGCGAGCGGAAGATATTTAAAAAAATAACGAAATAATTCGTCAGCTACTTTGAAACGTTCTTAGTTTATAGCTCGCTGTTGAAACTACATGTCAAAACACGTGTCCTGTTTATTTTTAACTAAAATAACTCTGGTACAGATGCAAGAACGGTTTTTACACAATTCAAGGTTAGCTTTAATTAAAGACTGAAAAATTGAACATTCTAAATATTCTTTATTTCAAATGAACGAAGCCAAAACTTGTTTAAATTCCAGAATTTCCTTTCAAAATTAAAAAAAAAAACTACACAAATATGTATGGAGAATGCTTTTGGTTTGGTGTGATTGATTGAAAAATCTGTAGAATTTCAAAAACTTCCAAAAAGGTTCAAACTAAACAACTGCTTCTTTGTAAATTCATGGGTTAGATTGTATTTATTGAAGAAAAAAAAAACATACGAAGTGACTTGCTTCTAATTTCGATAATTCACAAAATAATAATCTAAAATACCTTTCACCCCACCAGGGATTAAGTTTTATATGGTTTCGTTCTAATTTTTGTAATTTAAACAATTGAATGGCCACCTTCTTTCCTTTCAATTTAATTTAGTAGGATATTTTATGATTTAGTTTGGACTTGCTTTTTATACGAATTTTGTTTTTTTATTGTTTTTCACTCAAACATATGTTACTTAGGTTTGTGCTTTTTTTTATTGCTGGAGTTTCTTGTGCCCCAAACTTCTGCTGGTAAATTAGCTTTGCATTTGTTGACTGGGCGTTTTTGATGTGCTGAAAAACATTTTTAATGGGATTTCTGTTCAAATTTCTGCACCATTTTGTAATTTTAAAATCGCCCAGTAAATCGTTCATGTTATCGTTGTACTTGTTTACTGCGAGAAATTTAATTTTTATGTAAAATGTACGTTCTTTATGCCTGTTTTGCATTGTAGAAAAGGTTTCGATTTGCATATTAAACTGACTTACCGTATGAGTATGGACGTAATTATATCTTCTTAAAGTTCTCTTAAAACGTCATCTAAATATTTATTAGGGAATGTCATTCACTTCATGAACTATCCAACGATTTATGTTTTGTCGTGTTAGAACATGTAAAGTGATTCTGAATAAATAAAAGGTACCAATTGTGTCGTATAGAAGAATGCTTCATGCGATTGCTTGAAGCTTTTGTTTGAGGGTTTTGCAATTTTTATTATTATTGCTAACCGTTGGTAACCGCACAAAAGTAAGTACCTACGAAAAATCTGTTCGGTGAAGTTTCGCGAATTGAACGTTTACGAAGATTTAACCTGAATTATTGATCAAAAATACTGACTGTTTGTTGATTGTGTTCGTACATGCGAGATCCCTTTAATGCATTCTAAGATGTAGAAACTCATATGCAAATAGTGTAACTGTAATGCAACCCTTTGATTTATTTTTCATCTCGTATTAATAATGCATTGTGCATTATACGTCCTGTCTATGACACGAGAAGTGCATATTTTTACATTGAAGTTGTCGTTTCGTAACATGAATCATACATGTGCAATACTGTTCGACACTTTGATAATGAAGCGGTGTTTTTCAGCTTTTTGCAGCGATGTGTGTTCCATTTTTATCACAATTTACTCTAGCATTGTATTTACATACGCATTTCTCGTGTATTCGAAATGCATAAAGAATTATTCCCACTTTTTGTGTTTTTTTTTCGATTCCATGTACGTCTGAATACGTCCGATATGGATTCTACCTTTTTTATTCGGTATTGCCATATCGAATAAACTTTTGCCGGAAATACGCCCAGATCATAAAATAAGCTTTGGTAAATTGACTGCAAAAACGTCGACAAATGAAAATATTAATTCTCAACATTATTTAACGAAGTTGCTGTATTTGTAAGAAGCTTACCAACTTAAAATCTACAAAAATACATAGCTACGGTTTTTGTAATAAATATGTTGTTCAAATACTTTTGAAATTTTTGATTTACTGATGCAAATCGTAAAAGCAAAAATGAACTACAAAATAGTGAATTCAGAATTTTACTAAAAATTCAAGTTACAAGTAATTTGCTATAGAGAAAGGTCAACATTTTGTTTTGAAGAACAGAGTTGTGTAACTTTTGTTCTAAAAATTTTATTCTGGTTGATTTTTTCATTATGTTGTTTACCAACGTCATTTTTCCAAGAGTTGCTTGTTAAAAGTAAATTTCTGATATCCAACATATCGTCGCTTGGTAGACAAAACCTGTGTCATTTTGTTCTGAAACAGGGTTTTTGTCTATTTCGATTATTTTGGCCTTTCTGCAGTGTTTGATAAAACCTCCTGCATGCTAAATAGTGTATAAAAATTATATTACGTTAAAGTTATGAGCATTTACAAAGCGTTTTTTTCTCCTCCTTCAAAATTTTGTTTTTGGCACATAGAAGGTTTTGCCCGCCAAGCGACAATATTTTGTTAAATTATCTAAAGATTTCCTATGTTGCTTGGATTTTTTATTTTGTTAAATGGCTCTCGTTCAGTTTTTTGGTAGTTTGTGATTTGTTTCCGTGAAGTTAATACAATGATGATCAAATATGAAGAATCTTCAGAAATTAGAAAAAGATACCTATGTGAAATTTTCCATCGTCTCCAGTGTCATATTTTGATATTTGACAAAAATTTTTAAGGCTGGGTTCTTTCATTGGAGATATTTTGAAATTCAGAAATATTATTAGCGACTGGAAATTATTAGGAATTTCTTTACTTTAAAGACGCTTTTCTCCATGGTACGTCATGGTCCTATTTTGGTTGTAAACCATTAATTCTTCCTTGCGATAAGTATTTTTATTAAAGTTATAGATAGTGGTTAAAGTTATTTTGAAGCTTTAATTTGAACCACTAAATGCAGTTTACATCGTTTTTTATTAAAATAAGCTCTACTTTAACTGCATGTTAACGTGACAACTTGTGGCTTAAGTGGAACTTAAATTTTAATGCAAACAGTCCTCAGAATATTTGTGCTTTCCTTGCCTGAAATCTTCTTGGTCTTCATCTCTTCATTACCAGTGTTGATGGTATAAAACACGGCCATTTAATACATATTCCTCGGTATTCACCCATTTGCATTTTCATGTATGTAAGTTAGGACCGTATTTACGTCAAAGTTGGTCAAATCGTGCAGCACTTCAAGTTCGACTTTTTCAAAGCTTTTGCGTTAGTGTTCATTCATTTGGCCTCGAATGTGTTAAATTTAAAATTTTAATGTTGTAAAAAGATTTGACAGATTCTTCATTTACATTAGAATTGGCAAGACATATTACTGGGCTTGGCAAAATTCTAGTCAGACAGTGCTAAATTATCGTAGCAGTCAACGCGTGTTGAGACCTATGACATCCGCAAGCCCAAATCTCGTCCAATAAATAAATTAGTAAATATTTGACCACCCTTTTAATTAATTAATAAGCCTAAAAAAAACTCAATTTATATGACTTTCTTGAAGCCTAGAAATCGTATTGAATTCGATTGATATGGTTTTCATGAAGATGTAGAAATGAGTTTGCAACTCCATAACTTTTTCATTCACTCATGTCTGTTATACATCTTTTCAGTTCCTAAATATCGTTGCTAAGTCTTCTTGTATTATGGTGGTCAGAAAAATGAGACACTTAAAGCAACTTAATGTAAGGCAGCTTTACTGCATCGAACAACAGCAATAACCATGGAAATACTAACCGGCATATTTTTCTTGCGAAAATACCCAATCAAGCAATATAAAAATTCACAAAATGCAAATTCAGAGTTATCTTCTTCTTCTTTAATTTAATCTATATTTGATCATTTTTTTCCTTCTTCTTCTTCTTCGTGTTTGTCTTCTTTTTCTCCTTCGCCCTTCTGCTTCATATTCCAGCATGAAAGTAATACAAATAAGCAAGCACACTAAAAGATGCTAGAACAAGAACCAATAATGAAAAAGATAGATAAGAAGCACCTCCTGTAAGTAACTTTTCCAGAACAAGTGAAGGCAATGTGGCCAATAGTATAATAAAGGCAGATATAGATAAACAAATGACCAGAAAAACCAAGGAAGGTATAGGTAATATTAAGAATGAAGAAAACAGTTCGACAAAAACTAAAAGAACGAGACAAGCGGTTACTGAATCAAAGTTTTATTTTTCTGGCGGATTCCCAATAAAACAACATAAATAGTCACAAAATGCAGGTCAAGATTTGTCTTGTTTTTCTACCCGGCGTAATTTTCATTTGATATTTGTTTTTTCCTTCTTCTTGTTCATCTTTCATCTCCTTCGCCCTTTTTGTTTGATTGCTCAGTCTGAAAATAGTACAAACCATCATATTAAAGAATGCTAGAACAAGAACCAATAATGAAAAAGATGGAAAGGAGTACCAGCTGTGAGTACCGTGATAACTTTACCAGAACGTGTGAAGACAAAGTGGCCGGAGAATAATAAAGGCTGATATAGATAAAAGGACGAGGCAAACCAAGGACAGAAATAGAAAAGAAAAGAGGAAAAACAGTTAGACGTGGACATTGGTCAAAAACTAAAAGGGGCAAAGCAATGGGTACTGAATTAAAACACCGCTGCCGTACAAAGAAAATGGCCAAGAGACGGAATCATCTTACCCTTCCAAATTCTATTTGATCCCTCGGTTTCTTGCTTTTCTTGTACCTTTACGACTTGGTACTTTTTTCGAAGGTGCTTCTTCTTTCATCTGCAGAATATGACTGTTTTTGGTCGTCACCAGAACTTGATATCTTCTTCTTGATTTTTTACACGAAAGATTTTCCTACCCCTTCTGCAATAGTCTTGCTCCTTCTGAACCTTTCAATTCAAACAATCTTTCTTCTTAACTTTCCAGTTTTCATATTTCACTTTCACCCACTACTTTTGATTGCACCCCCACTTTCGTCCTAAGAAGAGAGTTGATTCCGACTGAAGTGTATAGATTTACTGTTTTATTCACTTCTGGGTATTTATCTGGCATTGACGTCGCCTTGGTCCTTCCAGCCGGCTTAGAAGTACTGATTAATTTGTTTGTTGTTGAATAATAATTATTTTGATGCTTTTTAAATCTCTGAAGATATGAACATACAAATCCGAGTCGCATTACTTTTTGAACGATTGTTCTCAGCTTGCTTTTATTATGTGTCTTCTGTTCAGTTACCAAATATTCGTTGGAAATCATCTTGCAGGTGCTCGACTTTCTTATTAATCTTCTTGGTTTTCTTCTTCGTCTTGTTTTTCCACTTCGTCCCGCTTTTCTTCTTTATCTTGTTGATATTCGTCTTGCTCTTCTTCGTGATTCTTGCAATTGATGCGAAGTTTACTGCACCAGCATATCTTTGACTCTCTTGAAAAGCCTGTATTGCCGAGTAAATTGCATGAGAAAAGCACTCTCCGTTAATCTGTTTTTGTTCTATCGTTTCCGATTGTTGTATAAGTTAGAAAATTAATGCAGCTCTTCAGACTTGATCAAAATATTTTTTGTAGTCATTTCTGAAATGTCTTTTTGAAAATTCTGTTGCTTCGCATTTTGTAAATACTTTTAACAGGTTTTCAAATAGGTTTTACCAATTAAAATACATATGTTATTTTTGCACCTTGTTTGATGAAAAAAAAAGATGGAACTGATTATATGGTAGTCATATCCGTATTTATTTATTTGTTTATTAATTTATTTATTTATTTATTTATTTATTTATTTATTTATTTATTTATTTATTTATTTATTTATTTTTTTATTTATTTATTTATTTATTTATTTATTTATTTATTTATCTATTTATTTATTTATTTAATTGTCTATTTAAATAAGAGCGAAGAAATAGGTGTTCTCATCAAGAGATGTAATTAACTTTAGAATTACTCGATGGTCTAACTGTGAATGTTGTTATGTGAGAGATCGGTGGTCGAGTATAATATTTTCATTACAATAATTACCAACTACCGTTTTGTGACCTGATTTATTTAGATTATTTCTCTTAGGCATATCGCGTTTCTATATAAATGGCTTTCTTGGTATAAATTTCAAGGTAATTGATGATATTTTAAACTTAGAACGTAAACGAGCCTCTAAATCATCTTTCCAGCGCAAATGTTAAGGTGGCAACATCGGTAAAGTTTATAAGTGATGTATGCGCTTTGTAAATTACCCCCAACATTAGTGCGAGAGCGATCGTTTTTAAACAGAATTGCAACGGCGCGTTAGCTTCACCCATTATCTTAAGATGTATAATAAATGCTTGGAAACAACTTTCGGGGAGTAGGAAGGAGCCTGATACTTGCTTAAATGCGATAAACTAGAACTTTCAATAGCAGGGATTATTCCAGACGGAAAGTTTAATATAACGCAATATTTAATATATTATATAGAGAAATACTCGCGCTCTCCAGAGAAATTAATTTCTCAGTAATCCAAGACGGGCAGTAATTAAGCAAGGGAGCGCGAATCCAGACGGAATCTAAACGATTTATCACTACGTTCATACTCACCAGCTAAGAGCGGAATACTTAGCAGCAGCATTCCTTCAACACTCTCCTTCAACATTTGAATTTGAAATTGATAGGTTATACCTTCCGTATTGATCGTCTGGGATTATGTTTTCTTATTTTTTACACTTCTGTTAAATTCTTGGCCGTTTCTAAATCGTGAGACGAAGACGACCGGTCATTGCTTAACAAGAAACAAAATAATTCAGTTTTTTCCGGACGTTATTAAAGAGAGGATTCGCTCTTGCAAGCAATAAACCTCTGAGATATGCAAGGAAATAACATATTTAACTGGAAATGCAATTTACATACTTGAAAATTTACGTGCCAAGCTAAATTGCATAAAATTTACTTGGAAAGATTCACACTTTATAAAGTAATCAATAACTAGAACTAGCTGGAATAAGTTTTCATATTTACTTTTAAAAAGTTAGCCGAGGGATTCAAATTGAAAAAAGCGATGTTTATTTCCACTTTTAATAAGTTTTAAGGTTTAGAGCTACTTGGATATCTAGTAATTCTTCTTTTGGAAAAATCGATCGTTTTTTATTTTGTAGTTCCAGATTTAATTAGTTTTCGAGTAATTAGGTCTTTGATTTGATGGAAAATATGCCTTCGAATATCGTTTAAAGTTTAATAAAGAAATTTCAGACTTATAAATATACAAATCTGTTTTAAATACGTATTTCTGCAAAAGGTGTGTGTATTAATGATTTTAAGTTGACGGAATTGAAATAAAAAAATTATAAGTTTGGTTAGATTGAACTTAATGTTTACCATTTTTAAGATATTTTGCATAATTTATTCTTTTAACTAAGTAAGTATTTGTACTTCAAGATTTTTGACGAAAAAACAGACAGTGGAAACACTAAAACGTCAGTTTTTAACACTCAGTGTCTTAAGTATGTTGATACATTTTGTTAGATTCGTAATTGGTTTTCATTAATGATGTATACCTACACAGTGATAAAAAGTTTATTGTTATAGTAAACCATAGACAAACTAATCTGCATTTAATAATTGGGATATCTTTGTTGTAATGATTTATTTTATGTTTATTTAAAAAAATTAAAATTGAATTTAGATGTGTAATTATAAAACGGTTTTTTTTAAGAGCTGATTATAAATCCGGTGAATCCAAGTAAGCTGCTTAAAAATTTTAGATGATAAAATTAATAATTTATTAAAGATTAAATTAAATGACCTAAAAACTCGTGATTTATATTCCGATTCAAGTTCCCAAAGTTTTAATAAAATAAATCTTGAGAACATTTTTATTCTTGGCTTCTTATAATAACTTCGGATTTTTTTATAATGAAATAATGCAATGAGGCTCCCTATTTGTCTAAATTTGATGATAAAATCTTTTCTGGGTTCTCAGCATTGTTTATTCCGCATTGCATGACTCACTTGTAATTTAGATTCCTAACAATTATCGTAATTTACAAATTAAGATTGTTCTAAGATGTGTTCGAGTGATTGATTGTTCGTGTTTTATTGGGCGGGAGTTTTAAATTCTTACATCGACCTTAAGGTTTAATGTTTTTCGATCTTGCCTTAGAAAAATGGCTCTAAGCTATTTTATGAAGTAATAATACGGGTATTCAGTTTTAATTTACAACCAGTAATTTTGAAATTGATTTATGTTCCAATAAGAAATTGCATCTGACTTTTAAAGAAATAATAACGAGTGGGTTATCTCATAGGTGTGCCTTTTAATAATATAATCAAATGCTTGCCCCATTTAGGAAAGAAAAATTTGTAATCTAATTTAAATAAATGTCTAAAAATATGAATATGAAGATCCGTCTCAAATTAAGATTCAACCTTGCACATGTGGTCCAGCGACTCCAGCGAGCAGAGCTTAATTTGAATTTGACTCAATTATTCGACCTGGAATTATATTCCCGACACATTTCAATGCGGGTGTGAAATCGGCTGAAAATGAAATCGGCGGCCATCAATTTTCCAGACTATATAATTTGGTAGCCAAGCCTCGCAAGGCTGGGTTTCTCGATCGATACCTGCTGCTACTGTCTTGTATTTGCTCGTTCTCCATATGCGTGAGCTTAAGATCCCGAATGAGTTATTAAAGGATTGTACAGGATAAAGGGTTTGTTAACCTTTTCAAAGCTCCGTGTTAGCTTTCAGGATTGTGCGTTCGTTTAAAATCGCCCTTGTCCCACATTCCGAACTTCTTTATTAACATTTCTTGGATTTTTTCCTTATTCTACCATCGTTAAAGAAAGTCGTCCGGCATCTTTTCAAAGAACAAATTTAAAATTAATTTAAACGAAATTGGGTCAAAACTCCGGAATATAATTCCATCTCTAAATATTTTCTTCGGAACTGCAAGCTAAGTTCGAACATATATTAAATTTTTTTACCACCTTATATCAGTAGTAAAATTTTATTTTTCCCTTCCTATTTTACAGCAGCATATGTCAGCGTTACTTCTGTTTAAGAACCTTTCAAAACGTTACAAAAGTAACTTGAATTATACCAGAATTGTTAGAATTTTAAAACAATTACATTGAAGTAGTGAATTTCGTTTTTCTTTGACTTTGTGGGCATTTCGGACACCCTTTTCAAAGTCAGACTTATCAACCTGATGAAAAACCTATTTCTAACCTGAGAATTATTTTTATTGAATAATATTGCTGAATTCTTACAGCCTAGCCTGTTTTAGAATCTTCTTCTTCTTCTTCTTCAGTTATTGCTCTTGGGTTTGCCGTTTTATATCTCCATAATTATCTATTCTGCCACTCTGCTTCCTTCAAGCCTTTTTCTGTCATTATCTTATTTATACGAGTTTCCCAGTTCAGGGCTGGCCGATCTCTTTTCGTTTCGCCACTCGGGTTCCACTCCGTTATTTTCTTGGGCCACCTGTTTTCTTACATATGCTTGATATGTCCATACCATTCTTTTCCGAATCTCTTCTTGTGATTCTGAGGCATCTTCTCATATAATCTAGCTCTACTGTTCTAATTTTATCTGTAACTGTTGTTACTGCCCATAAAGTACAGTATTTCCAACCAGGCTACGAAAGATAGCCTTTTGGTCTTCTGACTATGATTTTCACTCCATAGTAGACGATAATCGGCAACGCCCTGTAAAAGGCATGCCACTGCAAGAAGAAGAAGTAAAAACCATGTAGAGTTTTTGTCGCCATTTTCCCTATAGCCATTCTTGTGGATATGTCCTTTTCACATGTACCTGTCGAGCTTACAGTCGTTTCTAGATTTTTAAAAGTGTGGCAGAATTTAATATCTTATCTTTTGTGCAGTTCTTCCCATGCACAAGTATTCTGTTTTTTTGGAAGCCCATTTTTCATATTCTTCCTTGAATTTTCTTAACATGTATTCAATGTCCTCGTCATCTTGTGCGAGAACAATTTGGTCCTCGGCAAGAAGTAAAAAGTACATTGTCCTGTCAGCTGTTCTTAATCCCATTCCTGAACGTTTGCCGTACCATATTTCCAAGGCATGTTCGACATATGTATTAAACAGTAAAGGCGATAGACTGCAGCCTTGCTTCAATCCCTTTGATATTCGTATGGCTTTCGTCATTTGTTTCATATTTCAATTTTTGTCTGATTGTTTGTGTAGAGCCTTTTTACTAAGTATATCCATTTTTCATTTAGGTAGATTTCCCATCGCTAACCATATTTTACACCTGGGTACGTTATCATTTGCTTTCTCGGGATCTATAAGTGTTATACTCGTACGTGTTTCCACTAACTTTTCGCTGTTCTTCTCCATTATCTGTTTTACGCAGTGTATGTTATCTAAACATGATCTTTCTGTTCGGAAACCGCTTTGTTTTTCACTAAAGGTAATTTCTTCTTCTTTTATTTTACTTTTGACAACACTGGAGAACAATCTGGGTATCGAAGGAATAACAGTTATTCCCCTATAATAAATTAGTGCATAGTTTGTTCTGTCCTTTTCTGAAGGTGGAGCTTATGTATGTAGGAATACCCCATTACCTTCTCTATTTTGTGAAATATCCTTGTTATGTACTTTCTCATTTTTCATCCGCCATATTTGAATATTTCCTGGTCCTGGTGCTTTATTGTTTTTTGCGTTTTGAAGGGCTTTATGCGCGTCTTCTGTTATCTCTGGTATCTCCTGATCTTTTCTTATCTCTTCTTTATGTTAGTAATCATCCCTGAGTAATGTTTTATCCACTCTGTTGGTAGTATTTTTTGTATTATTCCTCTCGAGTTCTTGTCCTTCCTTAATTTTTAATTGTTTTCCATGCTACTGCTGATCTAGTGTCTGTATCTATACAAAGTCTTCTCCAGTGTTCGCCCTTCTTCTGCTTTACTCTGTTTTTTATTTGTCTTTTGAGGGACGTACATTCTTCTCTTGGTTCTGGCGTTTTGTGCGATAACCATTTCATGTACGCTTTTTTCTTCTTTTGAATTAATCATAGTACCTATTAGGAATATCTACAAATTAAAGCTACCAGAAGATGGTAAAAATAACCCTAAAAGGCTCAAACTGTTGTCACATTCTACTTGATTTTTCTTCAAGGCCAACAAAACTTTATAGTATCTTTTATTTTATTTTTTTTATTAAGAAAATTAAACCTTTTTTATAGTCTGAAGGAATACTAAATCCAGTCCCTGAATTAATAAAAAACCAATTTGTCTTATCCATAATGTTCAGTTCAGTTCCTGAATTTTATCCCCCTTTCAGCCAGGTTGGTGACTTCAAACGCATTGGTAAAAAGGTTGATTAAACAACATAAATCCACAAACATGATAACATAACCTCTAAACTAAAGTTGGCATTTTAAAGCTTAACAACTTGACAGATAAATTTTATAGATATTTATCCTGGAAACGATATAGTATTAGCTTCTTCCTCTTCTTAGTGCCATATCACTTTCAGTACGTTGGCGAGGGGGATCAAAACCACATTTTTAAACGACTTGGCCTCGTGAACTTTGTTACACCCCCCTTATACTAGGGAAATGTGTTTTCTGCAGTGGTTTCTTCTCGTTGCCTTCTGCAGAGTTTGTGACCATGTATTATGTGTATAGTATATTATGTGTCTTGTTACTGTTTAAAGTCGACCACTCCGCAGACAGAACCATTAATTATAAGATTGTAACTAAAGAATAGTGAACAGTGAAGAATTCTTTGTAAAAATCCTTACTACTGTGGGAGATTCGAACCTAAGACCACCAAACCACTGCGCCAACGAGCTTCTCCATGGTATTAACAATATCTACAAATTAAATTATCACAATATCTACAAATTAAAGCTACCAGAAGATGGTAAAATCAAGTCTAAAAGTCGCAAACTGTTTGTATTGAAGAACAGGTCACTCTTGTTGTCACATTCTTGTTTTTTCATCAAAACCTATAAAACTTTGTATACTTTTGTATACGTAATAGTCTGAAATAATGCTAAAATTAATTCCTGGATTAATAAAAATTTCCCCAATTTCAGTTCAGTTCCTGAATTTTATCTTCATTTCAGCCAGTTTTTTGTGGTTGGTGGCTTCAAATGCATTGGTCAAAAGCTTGGTTAAAGCACATAACTTAGGACCTATAAATATCTTCTCTTTAATTATAAATAATTCGAATTAAGTTTGCTAAATTGTTTTATAACAGTTTTTTAAATTTATTTAATATAAAAATAATTATTACGTTAAAGTTTAGAAGAATAATAAATAAATTTTTATCAAATTTCTTCGATAACTTCCAACTCATTAGTTTAAAAAGCAAGTGATAATGTTCGCAATAACATAAGCATATAAAAATAATTAGATATAATTAAATAATTTGCGCAAATGATTTCTTAATATTTACTTTAAAATTATATGTGCAATGAACTTTGAGTTAATTAAATTAATTGCAATAAACTTTGCCCGAAATTTGATAAAATGTACTTAATTTGCGTCAGTAATTTGTTGTAGTAAGGGATTTGTGGAATATTTTCTACAAAACCTTCATTGTTTGTAATTCGTCCAAAACTGATTTTTTTTATGAAAACTTTTAGGCTTAATTCTTTTAAATTCAGTGGAATTAAAATTCCTTTTAGTATTTTTAAATAATCGATTTTATTAATTATTATTCTACATTATTCATAACTAATCTGTGTTTCTTTTTTTTTTTTTCAGGTGAGTACCAATTTGATTATCATTTCGATTACTTCGCCGCATGTGGTAAGTTATACATTAAGACCTTCCATATATCTAACTGACCCGTAACTGTAATTACGGATATTCCCTGGAAATTGTGTCAACAATTCAATTTATACACGAAGATCTAAATCTGTAATATGAATATCTTATCGATTCCTACAAATATACACACATGCATGTGAACGAACATCTGAGATTTCCCACAATTCATTAATAAACACTGCTTAAAGGTTTGTTTAGAACATAAATGTTGCAAGAAAATAGAAACGTTCAAAAACTTTACTTTTATCCTTAATCCTTATTATATAAAATTGACAATTTAAATGGATTTTTTAAAAAGACAACCTGTCGAGTTCCCACAATTAATTTATGAAAACTTCTTTGATTGTAGGTTATGATTTTTCCACAACAAAATTATTTCCACGCCTTTCACGGATTATTGTTATTATTTTTAAATTTCTGCATTATTTCCCACAATTATAATTTGAACCTCAAAAAATATCAACGGAAACCAGATATAACTGGCCCCTAATTTCGAATTCGTACATTTAGGGTAAACTCACCACAACTTACTTACACATGATCACCCCCTTAAAGTGGGCGAAGATAATTTATCGACGGTGTTAACACATCCTTTCGTGCACGAGTGCGTCCTATCTTATATCGTTTCAGGGGTGGGTTCACTGCTGTAAAAATGGTTTGCCAAATTTAGTTATAGATTGTAGATATCGAATTAACAAATTAGGCGTGCTCAGGTAAATGCATTCGTTTACGAAGTGTGAAATTTTATTACGTCACGAGGGGGGGTGGACCCTTTAAGGGTTATCCTTTAATAAAATTAGACGTGAATTTATATAACATGTAAATTAAGTGAATATTAAATTACGAAATTCTATAGGCAAGATAAGAGGAAAGCATGGAAAAATTTGGAATAATTATAGGTTTTGTTGTAAATAAAGTTTTACTGGAACGTAGGGAGAGGGGGCGTTTCGTAAAAATAGGTTTTGATATCAAAAAAGTTTTGCAAATGATACGAGCGTTATTATTAAATGAAAGTCGAAATATAACAGACTTCATCATTATTGCACGGCCTGTGATTTTGTGGGATGGTTGAATTTTGGGTGAGTAAATCAAGTTTAGAATGGCAAAACTACCGGCTCTATTGTGAATCTTAACCTAATAATTATTAATTCGATATGGTTTTTACTGGAAAGTTTGATTTACGTCAGGCAAGTCTTTTTTAAATTGATGAAATTGCCTTCCTAACATGGCTTATTGTGATATAAAAAGCACGTGAACGCAGTCTATACAGTTAAACAAGCTCCAATAATATGCTAGAATAAGTAAAACTAACTAATTTAGTTTTTCTAAATTTTTCAAAGAATTTTGGGAACTTTTTGTATTGAGCAATTTTCATAAAGTTTCCAATTATTTTAAACAGCCAACTTTACGCTAAAATATTTTGAAGCTCCTTTAACCCTTTTTTTTTAATTTTGGAAACAATCTCAATTGGCAGCTGAATGTTTCTCGTAAAAAATAATTAACCCCAAATATTAACTGAAAATGTCTTTAATTATCTTATCTATCCAATAAAGCGAAATTTATTTTTGAGGCGTTTCTAGGCCTTTGTGGGATTGTGGCCGTTTTATAACAGGGTAGAATGAATTATATTTTAACACTAAATTGAATTTAACATTTTCCACTTTCATCTAATTGTTCTGCTAAATTTCACTCTCATGATTCGGAATCCTTGGTGGTCTTTTCTAGTTTCCTGTTTTTATTAGTTTCTATTATGCCTTCGATACAATTTTTTGTTTAGCCGTTGAATCATTTCGTCTTTCTTTCAAATTTGAGAAACCTGCTCCTTATGTTTCTTTTCTGAATTATCCCTTAACTTTTAGAATTATCCGTAACATTGCAATTATCCTTTGTGGTATTTTAAGGTACATTCCTCATACAAACCCTTTTTAATGAGGTTATCTTTGATATATTTTGCTTTTTGTATCTAACCTAACTTTCTTTTTTCGTGTACTCCTCTTTTTCTTTTTTCTCGTCTGGTAAAAAACTCTAAGTCACTGGCTGATTGTTACCTGCAAATTAATGCAGTTTCAATTTTTTTCACTTCTACGATTTTGGAATTTGGAATTACTTTTCAAATGGGGCGGAGGAGAGCTGTATGTCAGCTACTTTTAAATTTAGTGGCGATATTCATATCAATTTCACTTAGTGTTAAAATACTCCTAAAACCCGTAATTCCTTAGTTTGGCCCTTCTTTATTCTGTTTGGTGGAAACCTAGGCCATTGACTAATTATACGAGGGTTGTTTGAAAAGTAAAGTAAATGCCACAGGTATGGCAGCACCACGATCAAAATCGATGCATGGCCGGTAAGTTTGATCCTTCAAGCAAAAATTGTGCAAAATGTGTCGAGCTCAATGGAGATTATGTTGAAAAATAAATATTACCTTACTTTTGAAACGACCCTCATAGCCTGCCAATTAAAGCAGTTTCTGTTTTTCTAACTTCTAAACTTAGGGGTGAAGGAATCATTTATTTTATTTATTTGGCATTTAATTTCCAAAAGACACCTTCCACTATTTTTAACATTGTGATGGTATATAATTTCCTTGCCATCTTCACTTATTGTAAAGTACGTCAAACAAGTATTGTAAAAAGGTGTGGAATATTCCATCAAAGCGGGGCGAAGCCCTCCTTTTTTAAAAACAAAAATCAGATTTCCTTTGAAAATTTATCTAACGAAAATCCTTCATGTTTTTGGCACATTTAACGTCAGAAAATTGCAACGAAAATTCTTTAAGCTAAAAGCCACGCTTGCAGACCTTTTAATTAGTGCGGTAAAGGTTTATAGTAGCTGCTGGTGCTGGGGTGGCTTGTTAATTGTGTTGTTGGCCGCGGGGTGCTGACGAAACCGAAGAACTAACAAGCCCGGAGTTTTAGATCCCCGCTTGCGCTGCCGGACATCGATATTCTCACACCTCTTCAACTACGAACATTGTTAGTTTGTAGTTGAATTTTCTCGCCCTAAAGCTATTTTGATCTAAATACCGTGATTAGCTTGTATTTATTGAATACTCTGATGTTAGTAAAAACGTAAAATAGCCAAAACCAAAAGTTTTTGGAATTGTTTTGAATAAATTCGCAAAACTTCCCGTAAAATGCGTAAAAATATTATTTTTATTCAAATAAGTGGTATTTGATTTAAATAAATCACTTCCACATACGTTTTGCAAATATTTACATGGATGTGGGAAAATATTTGTATTATTTTTAGTCCTTATTTAAACACGAGGTCCCGATTTTATTACATTCCCGTAATTTTTTATATTCTAATTTTAAAGGATTAATTCGGTTTGGCAACTTTTGGGTTAATGAATTAAATTTGTGGTTTGTTTTTGTAAAAAATCCTTACCTGCCAGTTTGATTGACGTAATGCTCGCGGGTTGTGGAATAATTATAATATTAACAACAAATTTGCTCTGTGTGGAAATTAATAAAATATTACCAAGTTTTCAGTATGCTACTGGTAATTTTTCACAGTATCAGAAAAAAACCCAAATATGCGTGATATAAATCTTAAGAAATCAGTAGAAATTCTCCTTGAGTTACTAAACGTTTTATTTTATATTACTGTATCTAAGTAATTTCTGACTGAAATCTACGTTTGAAATCGTTGTCAGATTAAAAGAACTTTTTCCAAACGTCGATTATGCTGTAATTTCAATACACTTGATATTGTGTCAATGCAGAACTAAATTTAATTATGTTTGAGTGTATGATATGCAATCACGAGACTGAAGGTCGAGCGTTTCTGCTTTAATTTATAAACAAAATCCGTTATGATTTAGTGTTAAGAACAAAAACTCCAAGAGGAAGACACGTGAGCCTTGAAGGTCCTGAAATAAGACTAGAAGCAAGTTTAAGTTTAGCTTAGTAACCAAAATTATTTTAATTTACGGGTCGTAAGTGAGATTTACTCTGTTAACCTTATAAAACCCGCCGTAAACAATTTTTTCGTAATGTCATTCCAGTCATTTATTCCAAGCAAAACTATGCTTGGGGCGCGAAATAGTTATGTTACATCCCAAGGGGGGTAAATTCACACGGACTTCTTTACTGTTGTGAGAACCAACCAATAAGCAAATGATAAAATACTCTTGCAAATACGAGCAAATGGCGATTTAAATAAAGTTTTTTACCTAAACTCCTATTTACTTAAAGCAATATAAAGGGAACAAAATCAGTAAAAAAGCTAACAAGTAGTATGTTTAAATTTTTTTACAACTTTTTCCCTTTGCATAAATGAAGCTTCAAACTGTAACAAAAATATTTACAGTTCGAAAATGTATAGAATCAAGGTAGATGTAGTGTATGTATTTCCCAACAAACTGCAAATTACACCTGACGGCGTTAGTTCTAACGGAAGCAGTGCATTTACTTTTTACCCTCTCGAAGCGTGAAAGTGCACTATTTCACGCTAAACTCGATGCGTCGCGATGCAAGGTTTACTTTTACATGAGTTTTTATGGACACGGTATACGCTAAGTGGATAAATAAATATTACAGCGCTGGTTTCGACTTTTCGAAGTAAATAAACCGGTATTCAGTTGTTGCTTTTAGTACGGATGGTTGAAAATTTAAGCTCAAAGTTTATCCCGGAAACAAAATTAAATGAAATTAAACACTTTTGCGCTCAAAGCGTTTTAGTTTTATTTAGTTTTTTTATTTAATTTTATACAAGCATTATTATGGTTTTTTATGCGCTTAATTGTTTTAATTTAATGTTTAATTTGTTAAGCATTCATAATTAGGGAGTTTGCTTGTTTATTTGAGATAAAACATTTTTTACTACTTCAATTCGCCCATTCATTCTTACTGTAACAATTATTACTATCAATATTATTAATAGCAATAACAGAGCTTATTTTTAGGTAAGCTTCAAGAAATGATTGCTTTTTGTTATTCGGAGGTACCTACCATCAAACTGAAATTTCTGTTCTTTTCCAATCGTGGATTGTACTGTCCTCCCAATACATTTCTTCTTCTTCTTCCTCTTTAGTCAGCTTTGTTCCGCCCAATACATTCATCATTTTGTTAACGAAGAACACAATGTTAGTAATCAATTACTTGGGCGTGTAATGTAAAATCGCGAGACTAAAGGACAAGGGATTTAATTTCAATTTATTATTTAGGAAAATTTTAGTCCGGATTTCAGGTCAAATAAACAGAAATTTCAAGAGGAAGGAAGAAGAATTAAGATAATTTCCTGAAATAAATGTATAAACAAACCTCAGTTGTGGCTTAGCAATCACAGTTATTTATATGACAAGGTAGATAAGTGATATTTACTCTCTGGTGCTTGTAGACCGAGCGTAGTAGGCTGATATAAATATAAACTGCCATTAAAGTGAATTCGAAGACTTCTACCGTCAGTGCCGGTGTTAAAAGGTCGTCTTTCTGGTTGGGACCGTGCTAAAAAAAGAATTCTGAATGAAAATAATGAAAATCAAAATTTTTAAAGTTTGAGTTTAATACTCAGTTTTGTTCCTAGATTCATACATTCAAAGCAAGCAATTTTGGGAAGGTGAACAATTTTGAAACAAAGAAATACTGTGGTTCGTTCGGTAGTCTTTGGTCACTGGTATGCTGCCCAAAATAAAGACTGAAATTCTATCCCAATTCAATAAGTTTAGAACATTTTGGAAATCTGTTGAAACAAAGAAACACTGTGCTTCGTTTTTAAAGCTTTTAATAGCATTTAAATTCCTTGGTATGCTACTCAAAATAAAGCTGAATATCCTTTATGCGATATATTTCACATTTAAATCCTATGCGAATTAAAAACTTTAAAAGCAAAGCTAAACAATGCAGACTACCACTGTATTACATTTGGGGTGTCGCAAGGAGGAGTTATAGGTCCTCTCTTGTACTTGATGTATGTATATCGTTGATATCCCTACAACAAGCAATACCGAATGTACCTATTCGATCCGAAGTTTACTTTTTGATGATTTTAATGTGGAGTACATTCAAACAAAAAGAAAACAGCTGTCCTAAAAGTACCAACAGCTCATTTAAAGGTAGGTACTTCTCTACCAAGTCATATTAAAACAGATTCGCAGCCTTATTCTAAGACTGTAAGAAGTTTGCATTCTAAAACGCTTGCTTTAATTGCCTATGAAAATATGGGGAGTTCATACGTAACCAATGAATTCAGAGATCAATAAATATTGACAATGTTGCCCTTGTGGGCACAATAATTTCGAACAATTACCCAATTAAGAGTTTGACTTCAGGACCTACCCTTCCACCGTAGTCAGAAATAGGTTTTTGTTTCCATTCTTTTAGGAATGGGTGGCTTTTTTTCAAGCCAATCAAGCACTTACGGTTTCACATCTCCTTAATACTCACTGATAGTAGAGTGAAAATAAGTAATATAAATTAAAAAGAAGAAGTCAATTACACTAATAATAATTAAGGCAGTCAAAAAATTACGATTTTTGGATTAAAATAGGTAGAAATCTAAATTGATATAAAACAAATGGCAGCCAATGCCCATTAATGGCATTTGTAAAAAAAATAGTTTTGCTTAAACAATTTAAAAAAATGGAAATTAAAACAATTGGTTCATATAACCGGCTTTTCTTCAGTTCGCTTAAGATATTTCTTGAAATAAATGTGTAAACAAACCTCAGTGGTAGCTGAGCAGTCACAGTTATATTAATAGTTATTTATATGACAATGGAGTTAAGTGAGTTTTGCTCCTGGAGCTTGCAGGCTGAGCGTAGTAAGCTGATATTAACAATAAAATCTTTAATAACAAAAAAAAACGTAATTTTAGAACTTCATCTATCAATTTTTGTGTAAAAATTTGCTTTTTGGTACTTACTCCGATTTAACACAATTTAAACATAAACATAAGTTGCCCCCCGATTTTTCAGGATCGTAAAATAAAAATACCAAGTGATCAACGGAATTTATAATAATTAGAGCAGGCTGTGATATTTACCATGAGGTTGGCAACATAGGCTTGCAGCTTGAAATTAAAAATTTTAAGTGTCAGAATTGAGACATTTGTCCAACCACACAGCATAAAATAGCACCAATCACAGCCTGCTCTAATTATGAATTCAGTTGATCACCTGGTATATCTTTGATATTAAGAAGTTATTGTAATGCTAGCTTCGAAATTATTACATTTTGAAAGGATATTAAAAAGCATTTGAGGATAATTCCTAACTCTGTATAGAAGAGTTACGAAAATTACGATTTTTTTATTAAAATGGGTAAAAATCATCCAGATTGATATAAAACAATTGTCAGCCAAAGCACAGTTTTTAACATTTGTAAAGAACTAGTTGTGCTTGAACAATTTTAAATTGAAATTAAAATTAAAACAATTAGTTTATATAATTATTGGCTTTCCTCAAGTTTGCTTTAGAAACTCGTCCCCCAACTTTAATTTTGCTCAAAATTTTGAAAAACAGTTAGCAAAACCAAAACAACAAAACGAAGCAGCGAAGAAGGTTAACAATCGAAGTTTTCACTCTGGATTTTTTACAGTTCTTTTTTTACATAAGCATCCTTGAAGCTGTGGTTCAACATAAAAGTTATCATAAATGACCTTTAATACTGCATCCAAAAATCCCATATTTTATTTTGTTATTTAGGGCCGGTCTTTTCCATATATTTTTCTTAGCAACCTTTATTAGTTCAAGTTCAAATGTTCCAAGGGTAAATATCTGAAACTTACCAGGAGATTAAATTGTATAAAAACCAACCTAAAACCCTGCACTTTTCCAAATTTTGGTATTTTGGAGAAAGAAGAAGAGGTCAAAACGAATAAGAATGAACCATATTAGGACAGGAATATAATAAACAATTAATATATAGCTCATCATACTTATAAATCAGATACAATGAAATATTCTCAGCTTTACAATCAACATACCAATTAAAAAAATTAACTACGTAACACTCGCACGATGTTCTTAACGAGCACATTTTGTCTAACACAAAAATAAATTCCACACATATATTTAGAACAATATACGTATATTAAGGAAACGACAGGTGACACGTGCATTTTAATGTTACCCTAATTAACATATGTTAATTATCCGGTTATAATTAAATTTAAACTTCATTAATTGGTGTTACACGACCATTTGACGTATTAACACTTTAGATTGATGAATTTTAAATTACTTTTTTTAACTAATTTACGATTTTAAAGGATTGATGCCCGATTTCGGTAAATGGATTTAAATTAATTAACCCATAATTGAACAAAAGTGCACAGCTGCAAATATTTATAGAGGCTGATGCATTATTAAGTAAAATCTGCTGCCGTTTTGTACGGGTTTAGTCCTTGCTTAGATTGGGTTTGGTTTAATCGAGGGTAGCCGACGAAGAAATAAGGAAATGTTTTTCTTATTTAAAAATATATTTTAAAAATGTGTAGGCGGCCGATAATGTCGGGGGTTTTTCGTAAATATGCATAGGGTTGAAATTATCATATTATTAAAGAAAATAGAATACAAAGTAGCCTAAATTGTAGGTATTTTTATTCTAAAACATACATTTCAACGTCAATTACCATCTTTTCTTTTCGTCTTGAACCCCGGATGATATATACAAAAGCTACCGAGCGTTCTGGACGCCAATTTAAATAATTGAATACATGAATTCGTGATAAACCACGAATGCATAGTGCATGAAGCAAATTTGATAACAAATAAAAATAAGTAACGTCAACAGGACGGATCTATAAATATTTATAGTGTAAAAGTAATAAACAACCTCAAGATGGACGGAAGCAACTTTTAGAAACTTCCATGAATGTACAATTAACGACGCCATTTTGTTTACATTATCACATTGTACCGGGCATTTTACAATCGATAAAATACGTCGTAAAATTTTAATTGTTGGGTTATATATATTGTATAAGCATAAGCAATTTCACATTTCGTTTTTTTCCTTACATACCTTTGCGTCCATTAAAAATTATTTTATGTTTTATAACTATTCAACACCAAATACATTAATTATTACCAATTATCGATGGCGACTCTTTAAGGAACGAATTAGTTAAACTTTAATTTGGACAAGTTTTTCAGGGCACCACCAACTTATTCATTAAATAATTAATTTATGAAATATATGCAGCAGCAATTATCATAATTTGTTAATGCACCTCATTGTTGTATTAACCTAACTTGAGCTGAAATTCTCGTAAGCTGTTTAAATAATATTTTTTGTAAACTTGATGGATCTAACTTCACTTTTAACTATTTTGAAATGTGAAAGTCCTCGAACATAAAAATGTAAGTTACATTCCCAGTTTACACTTCGAAGTTCCTAAAAGTTTTAGGGCAAGACTGGTATAACTTTCTTTTAAAAAATTTTAGTTTCAAAGCTTTTGCAATTCGAATTCTAAATTCACAGTTGACAAGTTCGAATTTTCAAACTTATCCAAGAAATTGAATATTAAAGAAAAGCTAAATAAGTTTCAAACTGTACAATTGAAGAAAACAATAGAATTTGCATTTTCAGCGTTAAATTGAAGTTGGACTTTTAACGAAATTAAAATATTCAACTTTGTTTTGAGTAGCATACCAGTGAGCAAATATTATTAAAAGCTTACAGAATAAGGTACAATTTTCTTCATCTTAAAAGATTTGCAATATTATTGTAAGCCTCAGAATTTTGATCTCAGAAAAATTGTTTGCTTGGAAAGTACGATTCTATAATCAAACCTGAGTATTAAATACATAATTCAAACTTGAAAACTTAAAGTTTGCCAATATTAATTTTTGAGAACAAATCTTGATTTTTATTGAAGAAATTTAATTTAGATTGCAAAATATTAACAGTCATGTGTGGAAAGAAATTTGTTGTCAGGGTTCTTGTTGAACCTTGAAATTTCGGACAAAAATCAAAAATGTAATGGTAATTCAAGCTTAAAACTTAGAAGCTAATGTTGTTACGCTCCAAATTGCATTTAGAAAAAAGACCAAAACCAGATAATAATTGAGATGTCAAAGATTTGTAAGAATGTTCAAAATATTTGTTAACAATATATTAATTGCCAAAGATCGTTGTGTAATTTTTATTACTTATTTTTAATCTACTGTTAAGTAGATGTGATATTATAAGTGATTTACTGACTTAAAAAAATGCCACCCATCCCTGAACTAAGGGAAACACGGGCCAACTATTGAACTATTTCTGAGTAGTGTGAAAGGGTAAGTTCTGAAGTCAATATCGTTTTAGTTTTCAAGAAACTCTTGTTTCGTTGGGTAATTGATCTTTAAATTATTTTGCTCAACAAGGGCAACGTTATAGATATTCGTTGATTTGAAAGAAACGCTTTAGACTGTCAACTTTTAACAGTTGAACGGTTTTCTACAATCTTAGAATAGGGCTTTATTCTGCAAATCTATTTTAATATGACTTGGTACCTTTTTGGGGTGTTCTGTCCGTACTTTTACGGCAGTTTGTTCGTTTTTTGTTTCAACGTTTCAGTATACTCCAGAATCCCGAAGAGAGTAAGTTTATGATCGAAATACCTTCGGCATTGTTTGTAGTTGGAATATCAACGATGTACAAGAGAGGACTTATGACTCCTCCTTACGACACCCCAATTGTTTTGGTTCATTTTAAACTTCTCTAATTCGGATATGTTTTAAGTGTGAAATATTTTACTCGAAGCATATTCAGCTTTATTTTGAGTAGCATACCACTGAGCAAATGTTATTAAAAGCTTGTTGAACTATGATTTCCAATACGTTGGTTTTGCAAATCTAAGAATTCTGTGCTTTAGTCTGACCTCAAAATTTTTCTAGTTGTTCACTCACCTTTCCAAAATTGCTTGCTTTGAAAATACGAATCTAGGATTTTTCAAACTGGGTGTTAAATTCAAATTTGAAAGCTTTTGAAGTAGAAGGATATTAAATTTAAAGAACAAATATTGATTTTCTTATAGGAAATCTATTTATTTAAATTGATAAATATTCTCATGGTGTTTGTTTGAGTTGGAAATATTGGAACCAAATAAAAAAAATTAGGTAAATTAAGCCTTAAGCTTAGAATACAACCAATAAAATACTTTCCATTTATTCATGTATCATTCCTGCCTTATATTCACTAAAAGTAACTTTTAATCATCCCAAATAAACTCATTTTTGTCTCACATTATTAATATGATCGGTAGCACGGTTGTCTGATAACAAAATATGATGAGCACACGATAAGACAGGTCGGTAATCAGAAATTACAATCTAAACACCACATATTCGTGTTAGAGTGGAAATTTACACGAAAATTATCTGGTTATCCATTTATACCACTAGAATTTTGACAGGGTCAACAGGATCCCTGTTAACTTTCAGTCCGCAACTATAGTTGACGGTGTAGTAAGGGACAATAAGAACAACAACGACCTCCCGGAGTCCAATGAACGGACCTGGAAGCATAGATCTGACACCGGAAATGTTGACATTGTCCTGCTATCAACGTTCACAATGTTCCTGGTGGTTCCGTATAGGGTTTGTTTATAATTATCTGATTTCGCGAGGATAACCATAATACCCCGCAATATTCCGTCCTTTACTTTATATAGGTAACGCATCCGAGGATAAAGCGAGATAACCTAAGACAGTGATGTTTGTAATCTATGCGATTAGGAACACCCGGTCAGTATACATTAATCATGTAATATTGACGTTAATTAGTTATGGCGACATGATGTGTGTATTTATATAATTATTATATTGTATTCGCCACGGCCCATAGCCATAATTTAATTAAAGCAATATATATTCAATAATATGTAAATATGCCATGTTTGTTATTTATTTATGGGGATATATACGAGTACTTGTTCGGCTGAATAAATTATGAGATGTACCATTTTAATGTATCACTTGATTCACACAACACTTACATATTTCATGAGCTTTTATTTTACTACAATAACTTAGATTTACTAGGATATTATTTATAAATCTCGGATTATTTATGGTTTCATTCCGAGAAAATATTATCAACACCCTTAGATGTGTGGAATTCGCACAAATCAAAACTTAACCATATCGCCGTCCTTTTTATTAATTTATGCCGTCAAATATTTGGGATTCCGATTTTAACCTATTCCAATAAATTTTCTTTTTCATTGCACAGGAAATGTTGGAAAATTTTTGGTTTAAAGTACAACCAATTTTTTTATATTTTTACACTTAAAATTGGCAGAATCATTCGAGTTTGGTTTATCTAATAAATTCAAAAGATTTTCACCCTTTGCTAGATTTTTGAATCTAATTTATTTTTAAACAAATTTTTTACTTTTTCTTTTTTATTAATCTTTCTAAAATTTGCTTGTTGGCCTCCTTGGACTCTTTAAGTAACTCTTTAAGGAACAAATTTTTGACAATCAATCAAGGACGAATTGTTGATTAGAAAAAGGCTAAAACCCAAGGCAAACAATCCAAAGGCTTATAACAAATTTAATCTTTGGGGATTTCTAAAGAAAGGACAATTTTGCAGACATTTTATTTAAAGCATTTTTTAGTAACTTCATTTTCAAAAATTCTATTTTATTTTATGATTTTCAAAAAATTTTCTGCGGAGAGGGGAGGGGGTTAATATTGTATGCTCATTTTTGTGACAATCCGCCCCTGTTTATACAGGTATTTTAATTACTGGTTTTCACTGGTTTGTTAAGATTTAACCAAAGTTCCATCAAGCAAATGTTTCGGAAATGTACAAGACTAGTCAAAATTTCAATGTGGGCACAATTTTTCACTCTGAAACTAGAATTCTGACCTTGGTTGGTAGGCATTTATTTTAAGTTACTGAACATACAAGGGCCGTTTGAAAAGTAAGCTAAATGAAATAGAAAATGCGAATAATTTGTTTATTTTTCAACGTAAGCTCCACACATTTTGCCCAACGATGTCCCAAAGCCATTATACCGTTTTTATAAAATAATTTTACCTGGCCTGCAAAATACCCATTCGTCCAAAAAGGAAAACTGATGGAAGTAAGACGGAGCTAAATCGGTGGGTAGGGGGATGATCCAACAATTCGAACCCGAGTTCATTGATTTTAGGCATGGAAACCATGTGACCAAACAATAACCTCACAATACACTGAGCTGACGTTTGAAAGATGAAACTTATCGACCGTGCATCGATTGTGATTATTTTGCTGCGTCGTTTACCTTATTCCTACCTTATACCTAATTCTAAATAAAAAGCGATAAAATCTGAAGTAGAAATTACAGGTGCTTGCATTAAAAATCCCAGAATTTCGGTTGGAACGATGAAGCCCATTTTAACCAGTTCTTTATTATTTTCCCATGAATATTAAAGTTCTGAAATTAAATTTTAACTATCAAATTCCAAAAATAAAATTATTTCTCCGAAATTACGAGTGCCAAGAATTTTGAAAGCTAGTTTTAAAGTAAAGTTTGTACGTTTTTAATGCCTTCTAATTTCCTTGCGTTGCTCTACAAATCTATGTTGGATTGCTTGACCAAAAAACTTGAAATTAATGCATAGAAAAGCCAAAAGAAGTACTTCAAATCAAAAGTATGCAGTTCTAAATAAAACGTGCATTTTTCAATAAAATTTTTAAAAATCGGCGAAAAAGAGGAATTTGTAATACAGATTTACTTCAAGTTTGAGATCAAGGACTTAAAGCATTGAGATAGCTGGTCCTAAAGTAAACATTTTTTAAGGGTTAAATTAGCAAACATTTGGAAAACGAGGCCTTATGAAAAAACACCGAAAGATTCGTAATTTTTAGGTCTAATTCAGGTGCAAGGTAAATTTAATTCGCAGATATGAGAGGCATTATCAGTATTTACTGTTCATTAGTAATATTATTAAATCTGGCCAAAAGTTTTTGTTTGGTTTAAAGCTTTCTGCTACAAAATCGCATTTCACAGACTGGTTGAAAAACATTAAAAATACAATTTATCAGACAATTAAAATATACAATTGAATAATTATCGGGGTCAAAATTTTAACCAAAAGATAATTTTCAAATATTGAATTGTATTTCGTATCTTGATAAACTCAACATTTATCCAAATTGAAATAAACATGTAAATTTTACGCTTTCATTAACCTATTTACTTTTATTTTAATCAACAAAATGATGAAACAAAAGAACGAATATCGTTCATTCGGAAGATTGCACCCGTAATCGTCCAAAGACCTGAACGAGATAAAGTTAAAATAAAAACACTCACTCATACATTCATATTTTTTTCAACATCCGTTTCTTATTAGTTTAAGATACATATATTAAATTGTACAGTACTTTTTGTCCGTTAATTTATACAAACGTAAAGGCTTTAGGATTCCCATTTCTATTCCTTTTATGATGTCAACTAATCGTAAAACGTTCATTTTAAATTAGAAGCATTTACCTAGAAAAGATTGCAATTATTACAGATGCATTTGGCTTTCAACAAGACGAGAGAATTTCCGAGTAGGTACTGCATTTTAATTATTTGAGTGTTAAAATTGTGTTCATTGTAAATTGTATAAATTTGTATGTTATTAAAATTCAGTAGCTACAACAAGTCAAGAAAGGAGGAATAATTTGTCGTTTTACCAAACAAAGAGTTTTAAACTTCAATAAATCTTGAATTAAATAAGTGGCAGCCCAATAATGAACTTAATAATTATTTTTTGAAAAACGAGACTCGAGCTAATTGTATTTTTTAATCTCCCGCAAACGTATGGGAGAATTTCTTACTTACTTTTTACCTTCTTTAGCCGTTTTATCGATAGCAATTAAAAGCGTAAGCACAGGTGTTCTGGGAAAAGCCGTAATCGTTAAATTGATTTCTAGTGCTTTGATATTGATATACAAATTCCTTAGATATGATCTGTAATGCTATTAAGGGTTAATATTTATGACTGATTTAATCTTTAATTTATAAGGTTTTAAACTTTTATAGTTAGTATCCTATATTATTTGCAACAAAAATAAATTAATCGCTTGTAATACTCGTAAGAAACCGTTTTGCTCCCCTTTTTTTCACTTTGCTTATTGTTTATTATTATTATTATTATTAACGCACGTTTGTTTTTACATTTGTGAATAGCAGTCGTTAACCTGAATTACAATTTAAAATAACTACATACGTACGTACGCTCGTGATACAAATAATAAAATTTTCCGAACCTTTCAATATCCTGTTTTGTGCCGTCGTAAAATGGGGGATTGCTTATAATTACTTTATTTTATTTAATAGTTTATTATAAGCCGTAAAACGAGAAAGGAAGTGCGCGTTATGCAGCATAGTTAATACACTCGCAGAGAACATTCGGTGTATAACGTTTTCTGTTCGAGTTTTAATTACGATATTCCTGTAAATATCATGTTATGTGTTATGAGCCATTAAATTCTCAGATTTAATCTTATAAAGTTGGTACACATTGGTACTGAATTAAAGGGTTAAAACCGGGATTTGTTATGGAGTGAAAGATTAGTCGATATTTTCACAATAATTAGCACGCATACACAATTCTAATTGAAACGGCGAACTATATACAACATTAATAATCGAACTGTGCCTATGCGTTCGACCCCTGCTTTCGTAATATGAGAAACGCAATAATGTTAGAAACTTAACTGCATTTCTGCCCCTTTTTTTGATTATTCTTTTGTTCGAGCTGTGCAATCGTGCAAGTTTAATTAAGGAAAGTTATTTAAATTTTTCGATGTCAGAAGTTCCACATACATATTTTAATTCGTACCTGAAACACACCTGCCTTTTGACAAATATTTCTTAAAGTGTCGAGGTGAGAAGAATAATTTCTTTCGGAACAAGGCTTCAAAAGACTTTGTTTAATTAATTGGTAAAAATATCTTTAGATCAATCAATCCAATTTAAAGTTACCCAGGAAAACAAATAAAAATTAAGGTATCTATGTATTTCCATGGCGACTTTTAATAGTGGATCAGTGAGATTGATTTTAAATTGGATGGCTTGATAATATGATAATACATTGGTCAATCCTCCTCAGTTGAGAAAATTGCTGTTTATTTTTGAAACTTGTAGTTTGGTTCTTGAATCTCTACGCTGAAAATTTAAGTAAATCTGACTTAAAATTTTAGGTTGATAAAAACCTAAAATTTGAAGCTAAATTTAATTGCCGTGAAATTTTGAATTTTCTCTGAAGATACCAAGATGTAAAATCAACTAAGTTCCTCTAATTCTTTCGTAAAGATTCCTGAAATTACCGATTTGAAAAACAAGCTTTATTCGAACTTTAAAGCCCGCAAGCTGATTAATCGTTGCCTCTTTAAATTTCTAAATAAATAAATTATTTGTTTAGGTTATGTTAGGTTAACTCGTAATCAAAATTTCTAATTATTTCGTAACGATTTGAAAAATAGCTTTACTCGAACCTCAAAGCCTGGAAGCTGATTAATGCGCCTTCGTTTTTCCGAAATTAATAAATTAAAAATTTGTTTAGGTTAAGTTAGGTTAACACGTAATCAAAATTTTCAAATCTTAAAAATTCCTGAAACCACAGATTTGAAAAATAAGCTTTACTGGAACTTTAAAGCCTCCAAGCTGATTAATCGTTGCGCCTTTAATTTTCCAAAATAAATTAATTAAAGATTTGTTTAGGTTGGGTTAGGTTAACTCGCAATCAAATTGTAAATTCTTTCGTAAAGATTCCTGAAATTACAGATTTGAAAAATAAGCTTTACTGGAACTTTAAAGCCTGCAAGCTAAGTAATCGGTGCGCCTTCATTTTCAAAAATAAATTAAAGATTTGTTTAGGTTACGTTAGGTTAACTCGTACTCAAATTATACTTCTTTCGTATAAATTCCTGAAATTACAAATTTAAAAAGTAAGCTTGACTCGAACTTCAAAGACTGCAAGTTGATTAATCGTTACATCTTTAAATTTCTAAATAAATTGAGTATTTGTTTAGGTTACGTTAACTTTGCTTTAACTTGGGTGAAGTTTGAATTATGGCATTTTCAATAAATTATTTGTTTAGGCTATGTTCGATTATGTTGCACAGTAAACAATCTAGTACTGTATTAGTCTCGCACTAATTTGTCGTACCAGCAGGTTCATTCTTATTTGAAATTAAATTTACAAAATCAATATTGAATTTTAAGAATGCAATTGTCATAATTTACCCTAACTAGCGCAAAAAGTTAAAAAGGTTTTTAATTCTTCTTCTTCTTTTAAAGCAGGCATATTTGCCTGTTTTATCTTCTCACGTTCACGGTGTGGATTCTGTGGACGTCCACCAGCTCTCTGCCCATCTTTTGAATGGTCTTCACGGATCGCGTTTGCCTTATGGTTTTCAGTCTCTAATTTGATAATTCTTTCGTTGTTCGCGCGATCTATGTGTTCATTCCAGAAGTTTCTCCTCTGTTTGGTGGGCTTCACTATAATCATTTATCTGGCACTCTGTCCAGTCGTGTTTTCCCGATGATCGTTCTTAGCACGTTCATTTCTGTTGTTTTTAAAAGCTGCTTGGTTTTTTCTGTATCAGATCTTGTTTCAGCTGCATACATAAGAATCGGTCGAACTATTGTTTTATATATTTTTACTTTACTATCTTTACTCAGATATCTATTCCTCCATGTGACATCTCGTAGATACCCTTGTTTACCTGTTTTCGTACTTCTCCGTATAGATTGCGTTGACTTGATAGTTCCACATTCAGATAGTTAAAATTCATAACCTGTTCGATAGGTTTATCGTCGACGACTAGCTTGCATCGTACCTATAGGTTCTTTGGATAATACCATACTTTTGGTTTTGTCTGTTGATATGAGCATATATATTATACTTTTTAGAAGTTAGGTGGAATTTATGAAGCAGTCGTTGTAAATTATCCTCCGTATTGGCGAGCAATATTGCATCATCTGCATAGCAGACGATTTGTACTTGGCTCCTTCCCATTTGATGTCCTTTCAGATCTTTTAAACCATCGATAATTTGATCCATTATTATGTTAAATAACATGGGACTCAATGAGTCCCCTTGTCGTTTGCCGGTGGGGCTGGGAATTTCTTCTGTCATCCCGTCCATTGTCGAGATTCTCGTTGTTGTCTCAGAGTTCATTTCAGAAGGGTTTCGCCTCTGGCTTGGTTGACAAGTTGAGTTACCGTTACCTTTCTGCCTCTTGCTAAAAGAGTTTCGCCTCTGGCGTGGTTGACACGTTGAGTTACCGTGCTCTTTTAGTGCTCTTTTTCTCCTGAAGAAGTCCCTTATAAAAGTGGGCGAAACGTTGAGTCTTGTCTCAAAATGACACGGTCCCAATCCGGAAGACGTTTTGTTAATACTGACACTGACCGTGGAAGTCTTCGAATTCATTATAGTTTTGACAGTGTTTGTTTATTTTTTAATATAGTTGCAGATTTACTCGATCGAATGCCTTCTTTAGGCCAATAAAGCATAGAAAGGCAGGTCGATCGCTTTTTCTGTAATTTGTTTTGTTATGCAAATCGGAACGGTTTTTGCGGGATCCTTGCGCAACTTCTGACATTTTTATATAATATAATTGTAATTTGGCCACTATTATCTTGGATAGGAGCTTCTGGGGGGTATTCAAGAGGAAAATTCCTAGTAGTTAACCGGATTTGACTTATCTCGTTATACTACTTTTTCACTCTTTCGGTATTTTTGCTTGCTTCATAATGATGTGGTACAATTTTAATAGCTCGCTTTCTAATTTATTGTTGTCTACCATATTTCAATAATTCGTTCGATATATTGTTTGGTCCGGGTGCTTTTCTAAGTTTAAGAGATTTTATTGCGTTTTGTAAGTCTTCTTTTGTAATTAGTGATTCTTCATTTTGTTGGGCAAATTCTATTTGGCATTCTGTTTTGTTTTCACTTTTTTCATGTAGTTTTCGGAACTGCACGCATTCTTCACTTTTAATCTTGTTGGTCTTCACTACTTCTGTTACCTCTGCTTTCCTATTGCGTAACATTTTCCAGACTTTTCTTTGCGAGTCATAGAGATCGCTTTTCATCTTTTTTGTAAAGGCTCCCCAGTATGACTCTTTTATTGCTCTTGATTTAGCGTTAGTTTGGTTTCGTATACGCACATAGTTTTCCCAATTTTCCGGAGTTCTATTGGACCTATATTGACGAAACGCTAATTGCTTTTCCCGTGTTATTTGTTTTACTTCTGGGGTCTACCAAGGTGTTTTGTATTTAGTCTGCCTACAGGGGTTTACTTTTCTGCTTCCTAGAGCTTCTTGTGCTGCATAGAGTATCTATATTAGTTTTTAATTTTCTCCAAGAGGTGTCAATGTTAACTTCGTCTATGATGCGGTTGCTTTCAATTTTTGCCGTAAGTCGTTCTTGCTAGAGGTGCTTTACTGACTCTTGGTGTAATGATTCTATGTTGGTCTTTTCTTTTAAATGAGATTTCTTTATTCTTTTTAAACTGTATTTCATCCGGATTTTGCCCAGTACGAGTTTGTGAGCTGAACCTATTTCACTTGAATTCAATTTTCTTACTTCTGTTATTTGATTGGGCATGAACTTGTTCGTTATGATGTAGTCGACCATTGATTTTTGTTCTTGTGAATTTTCAAATGTGTACTTGTATTCAAAGTCATGATAGAAGAATGTATTATTTATTCTTAAATTGTTCTGGGCACATAAGTCTTTAAGCAGACCATCGTTGCGTTCATTTTCATTAAATCTCTGTTTTATTCCCGGAATGATAGATCGCCTAGTATTATAATGTAATCGGTGTTACTTATTTCGGCTAGTACCTATGTTTTGTAGATCTTCATACAACTGTCTTCGCTGGTGTCTTGGTTTCCCCATATCTAGTGCATAAGCGCACTCACTTCCCGCCTAAATTAAGTTGTACTCTTAAAAGTCTTTCATTGATATAATCCCAATTTGTGTTTTTAATTGTGCTGAATTAACATGACCTGTTGTTAGGTTTTTGATTTAGCTTACATATATTTAAAGCTTAATTTAGGGCAGTGTAATTATGGGCAAGCTATGCCGGTACAGCTTTTAAACAAAACGTAGATGTAATCTCAATGGTCGTTACAACCAAAGTTTAACTTTTTAATAGGATAGGAAAAAAACAGCCCTGATACTTTTTCCTGTTAAATAATTTTTCAGCTGTATTGGCATAAGAACACCAAATCTGTATTTTCTTAAGCTGTTTTCATCTATAACGGTATATCTTGGATTGCAAAAGTGTCACCATTATACACTAAATTATTAACAAGATAAATACGATCCAGTTTATAAAATGCTTAGCGTTGTGTGATTGTCTCTTGCATTTCTATTTTCAATAATTGCCTAATTGGAAATTGAAAAGTTAGGAATAAAATAAGATTAACTTTTCTTTTCACAAATATCAAGAATAAAAACAATAAGCAATGCACTCAAACTGCTAAGTCGCTGAAGAGAACGAATCTATGGATTATTGTCTTATTTTTTACCACTTAAGCAAAACATGTGTTTGAAATGCAAGTATTACAAATGTTTTTCGCAATTTCATTAACTGCCAAAGTTGAAACTGTAATCAATAGAAAGTGTCAAAATCTTCATTTGTTGTTATCTTTGATAGTTTTGTCTATTTAATTTAACAAACAACAATAATTTTTTGGAAGTTATCTCGACATTTAAAGGATCAACGTTTTCAAAACTAATTTTCATTTTTCATTTGGACAAAGTATTTTAGTTAATTTTACACTTTGCAGAATATATTGCTAACTTTACATTACGCTTTGTTGAACTCATTGCGGATTACAGAATTTTGTAGAAGTTACACAAAAAAGAAGTTGGACTATAACTCAGTTACTAATGCAAGTTTAACAAAATAGTTTTTACTGTGTTGGTTAACTCTTATCAAAATATTTCCGAAATAAATTGTTAATAGGAATAAGAATCATTAACAATTTATTTTTATGTTTACTTTAAACAAACCTTTTTTATCGTTAAAGCCTTAAGTAACCCAGTGAACTTAATTATCGATTGTTATTTACAGAATTTCAGAAAATAATTGTGACGTTTTCAATAAATGCAGTCAAAATCCCAAATATTAATTTTTCTGCGAGAATTTCGTTTTCAAATCTTGAAAAGTTCTTGATTTAATTAAACGGTTTTACAGCTTCTTTATCCCCTTAACTAGCTTTCTTAAACATACTTAAAATGTTTAAAATTCGAAGCATCCCAGATTTCTTAAACTTCCAACTATCGCTGGTTTTGGCTGGTTTTTGAAACTGTTATTTTGATAAAAAAAAAAAAACTTGACTCACTGTGCCCTCAAGAATTGAATATTAATAACTAGTTTAACTTAATTTAAGTTTATTCTCAAATCATCGTAACTAATCTCATCTCATCCATTAATATCCAGTGAACCTTCTGTGGGTCAATTCTGAAATACGCCAGGCCTCCCATACGATGAACAAATTCTAATACGAATTAATCAAAATTAAAACACTTATATATTTTTACACCAGAATCACAAACAAAAATTTCATTCTTAAGCCAATTTTTCAAATAAAATATTTTACTAAAGAACCCCAGTCTTCTCATGGAAATTAAAATCAGGGTTAGAACAATTTTTGATACGACTTTTAACCTATGTTAATTTTTAAAGATCCCTCTTTTGAAAATTCCATTTCGATATTAATGTTACAAGTTTGCAGAATTTCGCTACGTTCCAAAACCGAATATGATAATCAAAATTGAATCTTTTTTGGTTTTCTTGTGATTTTTCCCAGGCTCGTTATTAAAGAAGGCTGGGATTTGTAACAATATTCAGAGATTTTTCAAAAATATTTTAATTTTGGTGTATATAATGTATTTGCAATTTTTAGACCCTTAGTAAGCCATGATTTCCATGTGCTAGGTTGGTATTGAAGACAACTGAAGATCAAGCGGCTTATCTGGTGGTTAGTGTTTGGCTATACAGAAAGGCCTTTTGCAAACATGGCTCTGGTTTGAAAAGCTTATACCTGGCAACTCTTGCTCTTGCCTAAACCATAACCTGATACTGTTGAGTCTCCTTTACACCAACACAACCGTTTCACTAACATGGCCCACTATGATCCTAAAAAGATTTTTACACTTACCAGGATTTATCTGACTAAAACAAAGATATAAATTTATTTTCACCTCTAACTTTTCCACGTTCTTAAATATTTTACAGGCTCTAAAAGATTCAAAACATATAAATCTGTGAATTAAAGTTTTACTCCTTGTCAGTTATTCAAAGGCAAAAAGTATCCAAATTGGACAAGATTAAACTAACCGACAAAAAACGGCGTAGTTAATATTTTAAAATATATGGCGATTGAATTTTTTATGATATTTAAATTTGGTATAATCCCTCGTCATTGTCATTCATTATATGCATATGACTACATCATCACGTATATACTAACACGCAGCTAAAACGTGAATTGATTTGTTAAATATTTTAAAATCAAACAATAGAATTAGATAATAGAAAAAAATAATACTGGGAGTTAAAGTGTTGTTAGGAAGAAAACGGCATATTTTATATTTAGGTATATTTAACAAGTTATAAAATTAACACGTTTTTTTACATTATCAAAAAATTTCGATTCATTTGTTTGGTTCATATACTCATTCATTCATTTGTTTCATTTCATTTCATATTTCGAATCTTAAAATTATTAAAATCAGCATTTTTTGTTCTTTAAGCAAAGTGGTTCTTGGCATAATTCGTAGATTCTCGTTGATCGACTCCGGCTGTATTAGAAGAAATTGCACAAATTATCAAGATTCAAAGCCTTCTTGATTTAGAAACAAAACTTGGCCTGGTGTAAAAGTGTTTTGTTATGATGTTATGAACTACAAATGAAGTATTTTACTGGTAGGGTTTATATTATTAGGCTGACAAATTTAAATGGTTGGGAAACAAAAGAAGCATTAAAGTTGTCCACATAGCCTTAGTTTATGTTGTGGCCGTATATTAAAAAATTTTATGACGTATTTCATTAGTCCTTATAAATAACCAAGTTATAAATAAATCACATTAAAGAAATTTTATATCTTCAACGTGACTGTTTAATTTTATGCCACATTCCTTCATATTAATTAATATTAAGGGGCCTATAATGGCTTTTTTGTACAGGGCGCTTCAAATTTTCTAAACTAGAAGTCTAAATAACTAATAAAAAGTGTTGAAATTCTTATTGGAAATGCCAAAATTATATTAATTTGGAGTGTAATGTTACCAAATTCCTGTATTATCCTAAAAAAAGTTCGGAATGGGTTAACTTATCAAAAGTTTTTTTAATTACACGCACCTTATTTCTTCACGTGTTCTTAGTTAATTTCGCGTGACCCTTGCTGTTAATTATTTTATGGTAGTTTACCGGGGAGAAAAATGAGGGTGTTTGTCAAAACACGGGTACTAATAATTATTTGCAAATTTGTTAAGTTTGTTTTATTGCGGAAACTACGTAAGGGTCACCTTCAGACACCTTTTTCATCATGTTGGATTAATTTTTTTCTTGTTATAATACGTTATTAGAAGTATTAAACCTTGAAAATTAGGGATTCAAATTAGCTGTGGGAATTTTTGGTGCTGAAAACTTGAAGGTATTTTGAAGAAAGGCGTTGATTATTAATTGTCAAAAATACATGTTTTTAGGAAGGATATAAATTATACAAAAACTAAAAATTGTAAATAGGCAAAAAAATTCATAAAAAGAAATTAGTGATGAAGATAAGGAAATATAATTTTTTTTTAAATGAGGTAATGGAAACCTTTGTTTCTTGATTTTTTTTGCCTCTTGCGAAATTTCTTGAATTTTCTCATTTCTTTGTGGCAAAAAGCAACGGAATTTTGAATTTGAATATTAAAAAAAATTAGGAAAACTTTTAATTATTACAAAATACATAATTTTTAATTTTTCTTGTAGTGGTCTTTCGGCAGCTTGTCCTTTTATATTTGATTATAATCATGGTTGGAGCACTTCTTTGTACACAATCATTCACTTATTTTCTGTCGCCTTTTTTATTTAAATCTAAGTTATTAGTTTCTGCTCTTTCCAATATTACCATATTTTCTTAAACAAAGAAATTCATCAATACGAATATTAAGCTAGTTTTTGCTTTTTGTTTTTGCACTTAACTTTAAATTTATTTTTTCTTTCTGGAAATCCTTTAAATAGGACAAAATATATGAAACATCAGTTAGGAAAATATCAGAAGTATAACTGCAACTTTCTTAAAAAGGGGGATTTTAATTTTAATATGTATTTGTTTTTCAAAAATCACAATTTCTTCGAACCTTTGCTTCAAAAGCTGTGTCATTTTTTTGTTTAGTATAAAATTGCAGTGCTTTAAATAACATTTTGATTTGCCTTATCTGGTTTTGCTGGTATAATCTTACATTTATTGATTATACAGTAATAATTAAATTTTTCAAAATTAAAAAAAAGTTGGTAAATCTTCAGTTGTTTTTGACAACCTCATATCAGTTTTCCTTTTCTGTTCTTTTTTGTATTGATTTCAATTTTGGTAGTTTTAAATTATTTTAAATTAATGGGAGGGTACTTAATTAAAATACATTTTAAACAATCGAAGAAATGCTTTGAAACTGCAGTAAAATATTAGTAGTATTCACCGTAAAAAAACTGCAATCAACTAATCTGTCTCTCTTGAAACCATTCAGCTTAAGGCTTAATTTACCTGACATTTTTGATTTGATTCCAATACTTTCAACTCAAATAAAAATCATGAGAATATTTTGCAATTTGGATTTCTTATAGGAAAATCAATATTTTTTCTTTAAATTTAATATTCTTCTAATTCAACAGCTCTAAAGTTTAAATTTAATACACAGTTTTAAAAAATCCTAGATTCATACTTTCAAAACAAGCAATTTTGAGAAGGTGGGCAACTAAAAATTCTTTGAGATTGACAAAATTACACGCGATGGGATTAGTACCAACATTCTATTGAAATAAACACAATGCGTCGTTTAGCAAGCTTTTAATAAAATTTGCTCATTGTTATGCTACTCAAAATAAAGCTGAATATCCTCTGTCCAAAATATTTCATACTTAAATTATATGCAAGAAGTTTAAAAGACTACCATTGTATTACGTTTGGGGTGTCGCAAGGAGGAGTCATAGGTCCTCTCTTGTACTTGGTATATGTACATCGTTCATATCCCAAGTTACAAGCAATGCCGAAGGTATCTCGATCAGAAACTTGCCCCAAAAAGTACTCATTAAAAAAAGGGCGTCTCCACAAAATTATATTAAAATAAATTTAGAGAATATGGCGTTGCTCTAAGACTGTACAAAACCATTAAATTTTCCAAAGACTGTAATCTAAGACGCCTTTTCAATTACCCATCAAACTTTCCATGAGACCGGGGGAGTCCATACGTAACCAATAATAAAATTGAGAAATCAATAAACGGTTTTATATTAATATAATCTCATATTGATCTTGGTTGTTGTGTTTTGAGAATTTAGTTTTGGATTTAACTATACAACTAATCAGTCTCTCTTTTGGATTAGCAAGTCTGCTAAACCAAAGGTCTGAGGTTCGATTCCCACCAAGGTTAATCAGACTTTTCATGTGGCAAGCCTGAAACTACAGACACGAAGTAAACATTAGGTTTCTTGTCTAAACCTTTCCCAGTAAAACGAACCAATTTTTGTTGTTTATTGATTTTCAAACAATAAAAACATTCTCTTAAAAAATAAACTAAAAAGAATATAGGATTAAGTTGAAAATTTGTTATGACTTAATAGGGTCTTTAGTTAGTTTTTTGAAAAGCTTCACCCTGATGACTACATTTTACAAAAATCCTTAAGAATGGGAAACCCCTAATTTGAAAGTGAGTGAAAAGTCGGAAGTTTCCAACCAAACAAAATTTTGAAAATTTCTAATTGTAGGTTTTAAGGTGTGTGAGGATTTTTATATAAAGGCAGAGTTCTTCAGGATTTGTTTTGCAATTAACAGGGCTTCAATTACTCAATCTATTCAATTCTGGAGCTTCTAAAGAGAACTTCAGTTTAGTTTCACAAAGAGATTTTATTTAACAAAATGCAGATTTTGGAAAACACCAGTAGGTAATTTTTCCTATGTTTATTTGATAAAACACAAGATATTTGGCTTACATTTCAGATCCTGTTTTCATTTGAAAATTAATTTGAAATAAAAAAATGTCAAAGAGCAGCATGGAAATTCCTTCAAGATAATATTGCCAAGAAAATTTTTGTATTTTTTCAAGTGTTTTACTTGTAGAATGTGGAAGTTTTCTGTTTTTCTTTTTTCCTTTTTTAAAAAACTGCTTCGATATTTCCAAATTATACTTCAAAATTATAAAAGTTCCAGATAGGTTTTTCAGTTAGGTACAAAAAGGAGAACTAAGCTCTGAAATTGGGAAATTGTTTTTAGAAGACTGTTTTAACCAATAAATTTTGTGTCGATTTCTCCATTCTTTTCTAATTTTCTATAATCTGTACTTATATATGTTTTTCGAGTGATTTTGATATTTAAGATTTCTTTTTATGAATCTTTCAAAAAATAGGGCATCCGAAATACAAATATTTATATTTGATGTTAATTTAAAACGTGCGTATACTTTTCGGTAAAAACCAGCTTTAGAATAACAGTTATCCAGTGGTACAATCAATCTCAATTATCTTGACTTGGTCCTCCCCTTTTTCAGCACCTGGAGCTTTATTACGGACACCTGTAGTCCTGGCCGCACGTTGTCAACGCAGCTCGTACGGCTCCCAAAGGTCGTGTTCGAATTGAATACATTACTTACACGTGCTGCTGGTTTTAGACACTTTTCTATATATACAGACATGAATTTCCCCTTTACAAGGACCATCATTCGGTTTTCTCACGTAATTTAGTGAACGTACGTTCTTGCTTCTTCTCTTTCTAAAGATTTGTAGATGTTTCGACGGGGTTATTTGGTTGGGTTTGTTTTTGCATTTTGGTGTTGTGTTCAGGATTGTTGGGGTAGGACAAGGAAATATGTTTAGTTTGAGGATACGAGGCTCGCTTCGAAAAGTTTTTTTAAAACTACACAAAGCATGCTTTTTTTAATGCAAGAAATTTGTATTAATATTTTTTATAAAGCAATTTGATTGAGATTATTAGGGCATATAAAGCATTCCAAATGTTTTTGGATAAGGGGTGGCCGGCCATGCTGTCGGTTTTCTAGTTGTAGGTCCAATTTACATTGAAAATAAATTGTCATATTTGGCTAAACTTCAAAGAAAATTGGTGTTGTTATGAATAATTTCCCGTGATTAAATCGTAAGGTTAAAAAACCCAATTTCTGAAATATTCAGCTTCGTTTACAATACTGTCAAGCGACAATAATTTGGGCTTTTTAAACCGCATTATTATTTTATTTCATGGAAAAATTTCCATATCCGAGCTTTAGCCAAAAACACGTGGAATGGGTATTTATTAACTGCAAAACTTCTGGTTCAGATTGCCTTTAGTTAGGTTAGATTGATTGTCGTTCATTATTTTAATAAACGAATTATAATATTTATTACATTACCTTTTGATTCTTGAAGGAGCATTTTTCCAATGCCTAATTTTATCCTTATTAACAAACGTTTCTTGGGGGTTTTTAAAGGCCATTTTAATTTATTCAGGCTTTTATTCTTACTTATTTTTGACCATTTTCTTCAATAACTTTTCAGCTGTTTTTAGATCAAATTTTAATTTGCATAGCATTCAAAATAGATTTGTGCTACATTTAGTGCTCTTTCATTGCTTCAGTAGATATTTACACACCATGCGTAAAATAAGTTTGCGGTCAGGCCATAGCCAGATAGCGTCTCAGATTCAGACCTTTATTTACCTTGCTAGTTGTATGTTAAATAAATTTTTCTACTCGTGATACAGGTTTTTAACACAAAGATAAATTTTGCACTAAATTAATGAACCATTTGATTTACTTCCCTTGGGTGGCAACTTCCCACTTACTTTCCTACTCTCATCAACTAATAAACAGATAGTAAATCAGCTTACCTCCCTCTGGTATGATATGGTAAGTGTAACTTACCAAATCGGCAGTGTAAAAATTTCTTTTTATATTTAGGATTTGCCTTTTAATATTAGGTTAAAAAAATGGGTTAAGACTTCCTGCGAGATAAATAAAAATATCAATAAATTAAAGAAAAAACTTACAACGTTTGAAAGTACAACCCTCGACAAATTTACATAAAAGCACCGTTGTTACGAGTGCAATGACAAAACCAACCGATGATACAAATAGAGTAATTACCGCATAAACAAAAACAATTAATCAAACCACTCGTGTAATTTTACATTCCGCAATCACAGGCGTAAAACACCACTCACAATTGAAAATAATAGGTGTCAGTGCTTGCAGATAGTTCGCACTATGGTCGAATAAAAGCACTTGAAAAACATACAAAACACCGCTAACATTAAACATTTTACACGGGGGCAAATTCGGAAAGCCATTAATTAGCCGTTCAATTATGCAACCTGATACGTGTGTATGCCGGTGTATGTATGTGTATTATGTAATTTTCACCTGGGATGATTACCCCGGTTATCAATTAAGCTACATAGTGTTGTAGACCGATGTAGTTATTACGAACGTTTGTTTCTATACACCCGGTTTGAGAGATGTTCGTACGTCCGACGCAAAGTCCAACCTGAAGCAATCGTATTAAATCTCCTCTATCGGGTTTACCCTTAGAGTTGTTCGAGTGAAAAGGGGTTTGTTGTCTTGTTTGTTATACGATACGTGTTACTGATACCTTCACGTTAGATAAACCTGTTAAACTCTTCGTATTAATATTAACTATATTATTAACGGCGTTTGTTTTCCAAATTTAAGATCTTAATTTAACCGTCAATGAAACAAAAATGCTTCTTCAGCCTGCTTAAATATTCATTTCTTAGTCCTAAAATTTAAGAATTCTTTTATCTTGAATTTATTAAAATTATGTTGCATTTACGTTTAAAAATAATTATACGTTAGAATTGTTGAAAATCACTTAGCTAGGCTTGAACACCAGTTTCTCGTCAATAAATAAATAATTCGCATCTAGAAAAAATGTGCAAATCCTAGAAAATTATGGTTTAATAAAAAATACAAAATAACAAATACAATATAAAGACCTTTTGCTTTCAAGGCATTGAACATTTATTTATTTTTCGTTAAGATATATCTAACCGAAGCTTTAGAGTAATTCTGCAAAGATTAATTTTTGATTCAAGGCTGAAATTTGCTGTGACAAAGAATCACAGACTGAATTTCCATAAAACCACATTTATGTATTTTAAAATCGAATGGTTTGCAGGGTTTCAGTACTTTATTAATCATTTTCAAAAAATCCTATTCTGATATTTATATCTTGTCAAAATCTTCACACCAAACTTGTGATCTTTCTTTTAAAATTAAAGTCTTAGAGTTTTAGAGTTACAAACCAAAAGTTCACTTCGTTGCTTAGTAAGCCATGAAACATTAAAGCAAACTCTTCGTGCCTTTTCTTTAGACTACATTTTGATGAATTGAGAATTATTAATTCGTTTTTTCATTTGTTCTACTGAGTTTAGCACTGTTTATTTACGGAACACCCTGTACATGGCTTTAAATAAACACAGACCAGCAATAAAACAGTTGACGACGACACGAGTCAGCCTTAAAAGAATTCAAAGCAGCCTGGTTTATTTTATTTTACTTGCAAATTTTCTTACTGCAAAAAGTTCTTTAAGCCCGACAATAAAAGCGCTGAAAAAACTTTTGCAAGTTTATTCAAAAAAAAATATCACAAAACGCCTAAAAACTTTTAATTCTGCCGCGTAAAAGTAGATGTGAAAAGGTCAGTTTTTCGGGGTTGTTATTTACGAAAAAATAATGGCAATTTTTTTAAAATAGATGGCACGCACAATATGAATATCAAATCAAGTTTTATTATCTTCAGAGTGTCGTTACAGCTTCATTGTATGTGTCCATTAACAATAAATAATTCACCTGTTATTGTGGTTAGACACGTGTACTGACCGGTTGATATCAGTGTAGTTTCGTCGCATTCCAATTTTGAGTTATCATAAATTCTTTGCATATAAAAAACTCTGAAAATGCGTTAGCACTGGGAGAAGAGCAAAAATTTACATCTGATACGCATCATTAATGCCATTTTGTACATTTTTCCTGGACATTTTCATGGTGTTGCATTAAAAAGTGGCCTGAAACAGATTTTTTCGCGTCATCGCTTTTAAAAAATTCTGATATAACAACCGCCTGAAAAATTACACCGCCGTGATAATTATTAGTTTACTTTTTTAAAACGAATATATGCAATCAAAATTTTTTGAAACGAATCTTGTTTTTCTCGTCCCCTTTTATAATTATAACAATAACAGCATGGTAAATGTTTTAAATAAAATATTGCAATATAAATTTGATGAATTTGCGTTTTAATTTGAAATATTTTTCCGCTGACATTAATCCCTTCCCCGTCCGTTATAAAAGAGAATAGTTGTAGATTCAAAAGGAGTTGGCACAAAGGAATAGAAACAACAAAAGGTGATTACAGGGACATGCACAGAACCTATTGACTAACGGAAGTTAAAGGAAGGAAGAGAGGCAGAAAGGCCAACAGAAAATTTATAAATAATTGTTAGTAAATTAATTTGTTAAAATGCAAACAACCGTGGCGCGACTCTCAAAGTAATTATTGTTACTACCCTAGGAAGGTAAACTCACATTTATTTTTCTGCTGTCGTTAAAACCAATAAGTAAATTGTAAAATCAAATTTATATACATAGTGACCCACTGAAAACAGTAAACGCAAGTTTTGGCCACTTAATATTATCAATTTAAATGCTGATAAACTCGCAAAGTACCTGCTTATCACAAACAACTTGTCAGATGAAGTGCTTTTGTTTGCTACGTTCAACTTTTTAAGCCTACTAGAAAAAAATTTAAATTTGTATAATTTTTTCTGGAATTAATGATCGGATTTGAAAAATAAAAAGACTGTTGAAAAGAGAATCGAAAGGCCTTTAGAATTGTGTAACGTTTGACACCTCTTTCTATTTAAAATTTTTGGAGTGCAATTCACCCTCATCTTAGGGTTGAAGTGGTGTAAATAATACTAATCAATTCAGATGTCTCCCTTGATACTAAAATTGACGTGTTCGAGCGTTTTTCGCAAAATTGATGTTAAGTCGCCAAAACTTGAGTTTACTGTTTTCAGTGGGCCACCCTGTATGTACCTATAACAAAACAATTATAAATTCTAGGATAGACAACTCCAATTCAAATTTTTTTTTTTGAGATTCAAATTTTGATATTAGCATATCTCCGACCCACACATAAGCATGAACTACAACTTTTGCTAAGACAGCATTCCATCAATGCAACAGAGTGTGCGAAAAACCCAACTAACACCTGTATTAGAAATTCACACTCAAACATTTAGAGAATACTTATAGAAATATAATTTTTAAAATGTAAAAATGCAAATATTTTAAAGTTTTTGGAAATTTAATGAGAGAAGCTAAAGAGCTAATTTTTTCTTATGCAAAAGTAAATTCTCATGTTCCATTAATTCATAGAAATCCGACAAATGCTTTTGTTAAATAGTTTCAAACATTTTCCAAATCAGAAAAGAAAAATAAAATTTTGAACCATTTCGGAACATTTCCAACACGGAATTTTTAAACGTTTTACTGGAGAAATTAAGTTTGAAATTTAATGGTTATTCTCCAAATTTGGATTTTGATTCTAAGACTTTTGTGTCTTACCATTTTGATTCTTAATTTGTCAATTTGAAATGTAACTTTAAGCGGCAGTACGGGTGGGAGTGCACGTTATACTGGCATATAGAAAGTTAAGCATATGCCTGCTTGGTCTGAACAAGAATTGGTGACAACTCTGCGGTTCGGTGTGTCCGGCCTCCTCGACACTGTAAAGGTATAAGAGGCCAAAACGGAACGAAAGAAATGTAACTTTACGTTTTCACGTTTCAGATTGTCAAACGAGTTTAACGGTTTAACTTTTATTTTATGGGTGCAATTTTCCAATTTGCTGTTATTTACTCGGAATTTAATCAAGAAAATCTGAACTTTCGCACACTGTAATTCTGTACCTTTAATGTCGAGATTAAAATTGTATATTTCAGTTCTAAAAGTCAGATTTTTGTTCGGCTTTTGGCTTTTCTCCATAAATTTTCATTTTTGAAGATTAATTTTCTGTCTGCAATTGCAAAACTTTAGCTAATTTCTTAACCAGCTGTTGTATCCAAAATTTCCTTTTCTAATTGGACGTATATAAATTTAGGTTTTCGGAATGCAGAATTTTACTTTTTGGTATCAAATTTAGGATTTTATTACCAGTTTTAATTATAATAGTTTTCATTTTATTTTGTGTTTTGTTTAATTTTAAACTATTTTGTTTGTACCTACAATTTATGGGTTATTAACAGGACACTGGCCTAGGCTTCGGCCATAAAAGGAAGAAGAATATTTAAAAACGTAAAAATACAAATATCTCCATTAAATTGGCGTAAAAGTTAAACCAAAAATTATGCAATAAAAACTTTTTGGACAACACGCAAAGCATAGACGCTTTCGTTAGTTAATTCATGGCCTGCTAACTCGAGAAAAGTGATCTAAACAACCCTTTCGTAACTTTTTCGTATTTTTCTGTTACGGTTTTACGAAGAAAATTACAAGTAAGCGTAAACTATTGAAATGACTCCGGCCACTCTTCTTTTTGTTTTAAACCAAATTAGTTGTTCCTGTTTTTTTTGCACTAGAAGTTTAAATTCGTGAAGTTTACATGAAACTAAGATTACTCGTTTCTTTCAAATTTATTTAATGTGATTTCTTGGCGTATAAGAATCGAATTCAAGAGTTTTAACTAATCATGGCCTTAAACATACCAAGAAAAACCTTGTTTAAATTAAGTTTACTGATAATGCTTAAATACAAAAGTATTTCTTAGACGTTAAATTTTGAAGGTTTGCTACTTACTCCCTTGGGATAATATTCCAGCTGAAATGACAAACATTTTCATGAAAAAGTATTTACTCTAGTGAGTTTTAATAAATTATATAATATATAAAAATTTCGCTAAAGCTTTAAGAAGCCAAATAAAATACAATTCGAGTTAGAATTAGAATTAGATTTGAACTTTCGGCTCTACGAATATCGTTTCCTCGGTGCCTGAGTTGGTAAAAATTGACACGCAGAATTAAAAGTTGGAGGTTCGAATTTCTGTGTCCTGAATTTTTACAAGTCGTTGAAATCCATTAAGTAGATACTTTTTAAAGAGAACGTTTGTTATATCAGTTAGAATCTTTGGATATTTTATTCTACAGAGGGAATAATGTTTTTATTGTATTTAATTTAATTCTACTCGGCTCAACGGCTTAGAAATCCACATGTACAGAATTGCCCTTTGCTTAGCCTAGTACCTACGTACAGATTAAACTTTTCAACAGTTTTGGTCAACGTTTTAAAATGAAATAATAAAAGATAAAATCCATAATTTCACAATGTTCTTAATTTGCACGTAATGAAAATAAAATGAAGGTTGAATGTTAAATTAAATATAAAGTGCGTTTCTCCCCTGTAATAAAATATTTCGTACGTGGCGTGGCGTCTAACTTTTTGATGTTTTTGTGTTGAAAAGTTTCGGGGGCAATAATAAAATTGCGCTGTCCATTTTACAATTTAAATTTAAAACCATCTTCACTTAAAGCTAAGTGTTAAAATTTAAGCAATTTTAACCCTAAATGAATGAGAATGTGTCCATTTTGTAAAAGCTTATTTGCGGAGCGAGCTTTGTGTGTGCTGAAATGTGATTTAACTTTTGTATATGAAATGTGTAAAACGTGGTATGTGTATATGTGCGAGCATTTTCGTTCGCTCGTTTCATAATAAGATTTATTAAGCGGTGTTTTAAAACGGATTGTTATCTAAATAGTTTAATCTTTTGATAAATAATAAATAAAAATAACGAAAAATCTTTCGATAATTACTTTTTATTATTCAACCGTGTGTGTTGATTTGTATCAACCGTATCTGTATAATTAAATTTAATTATGCATACAAACGTTATGTAGGGAAGTTTATTTAAAAAAATAAATACGTAAGGTATAATTAAATTGTACTTATGTTTGTGATTTATTACGTTCGATATAATTTATGTGGGTAATTAAGTATAGTAAACCAAGATTTGCCCTGTTAACTAAGTACGGAGCGACCAAGAAAGCTGGTTGTTGCTGCTGTTGTTGTTAAGGAGCGTAGCAGTTAAAATTGCAAGGAAGCCTGAGGCCATTACAAATTAGAGTTCGCACTTTCGAAGTTTAACGTAATAAACAGGAGGAGATACTAGATCTGTTTAGTAGATATACACGTAGTTAAAACGTTAATCTTTATGCATGAAACCGACCGACAGTAGTCGTTCGTTCGAATCAAATGCATTCTTCTTTAATGGACGTCAACAGAAACAAAGTGTTTTACGGTGTTTTATAATCATATAGAATTAATTGGATCCCGACATCCTTTCACATAAAGCACTTATGCCTGGCGAAACAATACCCTGTAAATAAATCCATTCTGGGTAATATACACCGGTATTATATTCAGAAATATTAAACAGCGCGGACATCTGCCTGAAAACAAACACGGCCATTGTTTTAGATTTCAACATTACCACTTAAATATGTTATTAAATTGTTTTATAGCTTCCGGTAGTTAATGTTCTCTTACTACACATATTATTAAACAATACGAACGGCACACCGTGTATTTAATTTATGCTAAAGATACGGTATTGAGCTATATTTACTCGGTTAGTTTTTGTATTAAGAAAGCATTTAATAAAAACGATCTTAAGATAGTAGTAAGTTAAGAAGAGATGGGGCTTCCTGATTTCTATCCGCACAATCGGTCATTGTTCTGCTAATGTTACAATCCAGATAGCGTTAGATTTACAAGACATCACTTCAGAGGGTCTCGGAGATATCACGCTCTATTTGAGTTGACGAGACTATTCGTTCTTTTCTTTTCACCGTAATCACCATCCGTTTCCTACGTACCGTTCCGGTTAAAACGTTATGCCTAATTCGCGTATTGTCTTACAAAATTTAAGAACCCCAGGTATTCTACTACTTTATTAGTTTCATCCTTAATAACTCCACTTGCTTATCTCTCTTTGCCTGCTACCTGCTTGTTTTCACATAAATATACTTGTCCGATTGTTACAACCTGATACTGACTGAATTAATTTTTTTCCACTGCCCTATAAAATATTAAACTTAGAGATTATCTGTTAAGAATGGCCGATAAATTTAAAAGGCTATAAAAATTCTCACACATTTAAATTTTTCGTTGTTAGTTTCACATTACACTAAGTTCGCAAGGATTATATTAAAATTGTCAAAAGGGAGCTGTTTGGAAAGGTTGGGGGATTTATAACATCAGAAATAAAATAACAAATAATATTTCGGCTGCAAGTCTTCAGCTTTTCACCCATACACTATAACATTTTTGAACCGGCAGACTTGTTAACATCGAGGAGATTTTTCAATTTGTTATAAGTACTTAACTTTTAATTATTAAAATTTGGCCTTTCCTAACGTAAATGTTAGTCTCGAGGTTATAAGTTTTGGCCCTCCATTCACAGAACCTCAGAACGTTATGCGAAGCGATTTTTCTGTATTTTTCGATTTTGGATTAACTCGACTTGCAGCTATGTTTTTAGAGCAGTTTTTCTTTTCCTGAAAATTTAAACAATTTCAGAGGAATGCTATACAAAACTTACCTAAAAAATTGAATTATTAAATGCACGTTTAAATTCAGTAGAATGTTTTACAAACCTTGATACGAAAAGAAAATCGAATTATCAAATGTAAATTTCCTCAGTAAATGCTTCAATTTTCAAAGCATTTGAAATTCGTAATTTTCTATAAATTAACAATACTCTTAAGAATTAGTTTACTTAGAATACACCCCATTAAATATTAATCCTAAATTTATAAATTTTGGATTTTCAGTCGCAGAACTTCTACCACGAAAAGGTATGCCAAACGATTTTTTTTTCTATTTTTAAACTTTTTCCCTTAAATTATAACATTGTTCTCAATTTTTTGTCGAAGTACATCGATGAAATTTACAGCTTTAGCTTTCAGTTTCAGCTTTTAATAATTAAAAATTTAGCCTTTCACACCGGAAATGTTTCTTTGTTAAATTTTAATCTCAAATTTATAAGTTCTGGCTTTTCACTAGCAGAACTACAAAAAGATATTCCTGGATTTGTTTCTCAACCCAAGGTATAACTATTATATAAAGCCTTTTCTTTAAATTGTTGTTGGAGCCCAAGGGTTGCCTTTCTCATTACATACAAAAATAATAAAATAAAGAAACCACACTTTACACAAAACGATCTTTACTGATCTTTACAAAACTCTGCTTGCTTAAAACTTACTTAGAAATTCTGAAGTTATTCGGAATTTTTCGTCAAAATCCGAACGGCATAAGAATATACACGAACATCTTAAAAGGACTTGACAAAATATTTTCTTCGATTTGCCAAATTATTTTCTACCTTTAAATGTTTTAAAGCTAAACTGGCAATTTTGAAACATTAAACTAAACATTAAAAAACTTGATCTATTGATGCTGCAATGAATCTTGAAAAAACATTGAAGATTTTCCATATTTTCTAAAAATTGGTGGGGTAGTTATTGAGGCACAAGTTTTTTAAAAAATTTCCGAGTAATGTTATATAAAACTTATACAAGAATAAACTGGAATTATCAAACGTTAATTCCTTAGAGTTTGAAGTGTCTTCAATTCGCACTTTTCTGTCGCTTAATTAGAATTTTCGACTCATGTTTCAGCTTTTAATGATTTCGACCTTTTAAACCTTTCTTTGTTCATGCAAGCATAAAATTATTGACATAATAATATATTAAATATTGAATTTATTTATTTTTGGATTTCAGTCGCCCAATTTCAATTTCAAAAGGCTAATCCAAGCAAGTTTTGTTTATTTCTCAATTTGTTTTATTATTCAGTTTGGAGACTTTACGGCACGAAAGCTGCTCTGTTTTCTTTAATTTTTTTAATTCGCAAAACTTGTAAATAAAATTGGAGTGTCTATGATAGATTTGCTCAGTAAATTCTTAAATTTTCAAAAGTTGCAATCAGTAAAAGAATTTCTTGGTTAAAAAGTATTGTTTCAATTTCTTGTCACCGTACTTTTTGCACAAATCGTGTAAAAATTGTGTAAAAAAAGTTTGACTTCATTGCGCTAATGAAGTCAAACTTTTTTTATTAATCATTTTTATATTTTATGTTTAGATAATTTCGTATTGATCTACAATTAAGAAACAACCAAAATTTGCAAATCAGGCTTCGTAAGATATTTTAAAAAAATGCCAACTAATCCGTGAGAAAATCAAAATAGAACAGGGACAAAAAGCCAAAAGAAAAAATTAAAAGGTTACACGCAAAAAAGAGTTAAATTAATTACAACTTCCACATAGTGTGGACGTTGATGAATCATTTAAATTATACTAATCTTGATTATGAATATCCTGAATGACTTGATACGTCGTCATGGCTATACCTATAGATATGTTGTAGACAGCTTTGAAAACTTGCCTTGTAGGTTCGCGTTTGTATGTATTTCGTCATATTTGTCACAAAGCAATTTTTCAATCAGGAAAGATTAGAAGTTGTATGTGCTTTCTAGGTGTCAGGGTAACAAGTTAGTAGCCAAACATTCCAATGTTCTTAATGTCTTGAATTGCGAGTGGTTTTATTTTTGGCTCCTCCACCATTTGTCACATTTTAAAAATTGAGATACTGAACTACACTTGAAAAGGAAAGCGTGCTCTGTTAAGATTTTCAAAACTTAGTTCGAGGAAACCTAAGTTCTCAAGAAATAACTTGCTTTTATTTCATGTTTAAAAACGAGGTTTCCTTTTAATATTATTATCCTATAATTTGGGATTTTTGATTCTTGAAGTTTGACTTTGCACTTCCAGCCAGTGTTTTACAAAAAATAATAATAATCAGAATATTAATTCAATCAATTAACTGTCCGTAAACTAATTTAATAAATAAAAATTCGCAGGTAATTTAAAAACGAGACCGCAAAACCTCGAAGTAGCGTTTAATAATCGAAACTGCTTTACATTAATGATTTATACACAGAAACTGTCATATTTAAAATTCGCATGCTCTGTTTTCCATACATTCACTTTTAATCCTGAAACTCTTCCTCGATAATACATGACATCTTTCAACAGTTTTTCGCTGTGGAAATTATTAATAATTAATACCGCAAAGAACCTTTATCACATATATTTTATTGAGTATTATTCGGATTTATTAATGATTATTGTCGTTTTGTTTTTTGATTTAAGGAGGGCAGATACCCTGAAATTTTTAGGAAGTAATATAACTTTTTTCGCAGTTGTGGAGATTACTTCCAGTAAAATCATTTGTAGAATAATTTGCACTGGGTGTAAATGGGCGTAAGAGTTATCTCCCGTGATTTATAAATATTTTAGCGAAGGTAGTAAAGAAAGAAGAGAATATTCATTGAAAATTGTAAACGTCGCCTAAGGAAATTGTCTTTTACGAGTAGTACGTTTTAAGAACGGTTCGTTTTGTTTACACCAGCTGATATCAGTAAAACGAGGGGTTTACTTAAAATATTAGAGTTAAAGTTTGTCGTTTATTTTGCACGTTTTGCTAAATACTCTCGGAGTTGAATTGACATCGCGCCAGCGGTACGTGATTGAACTAATGAAATTCCCGAGCGTCGTATATATGTCTCGCGAATGGTTATTGTTATGATTATTGTTATTCGTCTCGGCGTTTACGATTATTGTTATTATAACTATTATTATAGAATATAATAATAATAATAATAATAAACTGCCTACATTGTCGAGTTTTAAAACTTGGACAGATGCATTTGTTTGTATTTTATTGCGATGCCTTATTTGAGTCGTGAGTTGAGCCACCCAGCTTGTCGATGTTAAGAACGGTGGCACGTACCGCTGCTGCATGCAGCCCGACTTCTATTTACAATCGTACACATTTATCAACCATCCAACCAGACGGTCATTTATGTCTAAATTGACAATAATGATATATTCAAGAAGAATGTAGATGCAGTCAAACCTTCCACTCTACCTAAATAACTTACTCGATACAGTTAATTGCATTAAAGGTAGACTCGTGGAATTTTCAATTCTTTTGTCGTTCCTCTACTTTTACGGCCGTCCAGATATTACGTTGTAATTCTACCAATTCCAAGTCATCTTGCAAAAGTACAAATACGTGCCGTATAAGGCACTTCCTACTTATGCGTACTTGTTTTGCCACTCAAATTGAGAACCAAGCTATGATTCGGATTTATTTACCTTGAATTCAATGATGTAATAATAATAATATTGTGGGATTGTAGGAAAGCTAAACGGAGCCTTTGCACAACTTCTTTATTTTAATTAAATTACTTCTCGCTCACCCGACTTACTCTCTGACTTTCCCGATGCACACCTGACCCTCACCTGAACATCGGTCGTCTGCATAATTCTCGCAATATTAATAGTCTTTATTGATCACACATGTGTACTAATAGTGGATTACGTACCAAGTGCCGAAAAGTGGATTTTTACTAGACGAGTATGGCAGGTTTGAGTACGAGCCATAGCGAGTACTTAAATGCCGTACGAGTCTAGTTAAATCACTTTTCGGACGCGGCGCGTATACTATTTTTTCGCATTTTATATTCTCACATAAAAAGTTATCTAAATTTATTGAGATACATTCTGAATAAAATTAATAAAAACACTGAAAAAAGTAGGCGGATTCTCGATCTGACAGGAACTGTTTTTGACATAACAGAATTAAATTCAAACAAATAAATACATTTATTTTTGGAAATCTAATTCCGAAATGGACTTGAGTGACGAAAATAACTTGCAAAACCATTCAGAAGATATTTTAAATGCTGCCCGAGAAGCTATCAAATTACATTTTAATGAAACCTGACGTTGCTATGCTGTAATGGTTGCTATGCTGTAAAGTGGCCCATTACATCACGATTCTGAGTGTCGTAAAGTAATACATTACAGTACGAAATGCGAAAAATTAAATTTAAACAAAGCACAATAAAAATGATGAATATTGGCAACCAATCCCAAATTGCCATTTTACAAAAATTAGTTACGTAACAAAGTAACGCTAAATTTAACACTCCTTAAAGAGATAAAACAACAATGTGTTTTTTAGGAGTTTTCGAAAGTTTCTAACAAATAATTAAAAACATTAAAATAAAGTCGAATATAGCAATAATCACAAAAGTTCAAAATGGGAAACCTAACTCATGATAAGAGGAAATTAACATTTACCTTCAGAAAAATATGTTATGCCATTTCTATGTTTTCTAAAATCTGAATAAGAATTAAAAGATTAATTTTCTAAAATTTAAGCATTGAGTACAATTGTGACAGGATATACTGACATTTAATTTAAAAAAAAAAAACGTATGTTTGAATTTTAACATCAAAATTAAAATTAAAGGTTTCATTTATTCAGCAAGAACTTCCAGCATCTTGAAAATGAAATGTTTTGAAATTTCTAGCCCAAATTCGTCCAAAAACTTAAAATTTGGTACCAAACCGAACATTTTTTGAATTTACCGTTTTAATTTCGAAATTTCCAGATTACAGTTTCTTATAAAAGGTTTGATGAAAAACACTTTTAATTTCACAGAAGTTTAGTTAAAAAATTAAACATCGTAAAATATACAAAACTATATGAATTTGCTATTGAAGAGCGCAAAGTACAAATAATAAAAACGAAAATCTGTGCTTCAAGTCGCCTCTCTAATTGTTGTAGTTTTCCAAATTTTGCTAACAAAAATAAAAGCCAACAAAACACAAACTTGAAAATTTATTAAATCCCGAATCAGACCCATAACTGTAAACTAAATGTGAAAATGCATTTTCAGAAGTTTCCGTTTTATTTTCCATAATTTGAACATTAATTCGAAAACAACAGGAGTTACATAAAATTCGGTTGTTCTGTAATAAAAATAATATTTTATTTTTTGGACTTTTAATCTAATTTTATAAAGCATGGAACAAGTTTGTCCAAAATCTAAAAAACATGGTCTTCCAAGGGAAAATAATTAAAAATAGATTCGATTATTGACATCCACAGATGTCATAAGAAATCTCCCCAGTAATGTTCTTCAAAAAAATGAAAGCAAACTCGAAAATTTGATACTTCATAATTGGGTATTTCGCCATCGGTTTATTAATTTAATTTCTATTTTAGCAACCGGTGCCGAAATACCCAAAAAAGAAGAAAATATCGAAAATTTCAAAATTTATTGCAACATCAGTAAAACAAAATAGAATCAACCTAAAGTTTTTTTAAGTTCAGACCTAAAAAATAACCTAAAATGTTGCAAAATTGCCAGTTTACTTTTAAAATATTTAGTTAAATGTAGAAAATATTTTGACAAAACCCTTATAGAATGCTACAAATAAAATACAAAATCCAAAGCAAGCCAAAGATTTTTAAATGTTATCCTCTGTGAGGGTTTGTAGGATTGTAGGGATATCTAAATAATTGATTGTAATCTTCTTAAAAAATTAAAAATTTTATGAGTTTCTGAATTTCTTATATTTTCTTGTCGTTCGGATTTGAAAATTGTTCAAAATCAACATTTCTTGAGCTTGTATGATACGGTTATCTTGTGTGAAGGTGTGAATCTCAAGAATTAGAAATTATTCTGTAATAAAAACAACTTTGAAATTGAAAATCAAACAGCCTAAGTATTTCTACTGGTTGTTGGTTGTACGAAATACATGTACAAGAAGTCAATTCAAGAACTAGAAAATTTGATCTTGGATTTTTGCCTTTACTTTTGGGCCTTCGAAAATTCCGGATTAGTTTGCTCCGTTCTGAAGAGCTTAATTACAATCTTTAACGCTTAAAGAGGGCATCATATTGTTCATTACAAATTTGATTTAAAGCTACAATATCCAGAAAGCCAAGTTAAAATTTTACAGAAAAAGGAAACATTTACTGTAAATGCAAATTTTATTAAAAAACAATTGGTTTTGACACCAGTTGAGTTTCTGGCATTTTTTAATTGAGTGTTTCAAAACAAGCACACTTTATATTCTTATTTTGTTAGATTTTTCTATTTTTTTTTTTTCAAAAATATCTGTTTGTTGCTGTTATAAATTACTGAATTTGCTGAAAAGCTACTCTGAAAGAAAGGTTGTGGTGAATACAACAAATATACTACAAATAACTTGAACCAAACCACCTTTGGAATAATCACAGTGCAGGTCTGAGAGCGGTTTGCACAAATGTAAGTTAACAGCTTCACCATTCGTTAATTTGATAAAAGTTTCGTGAAACCCAACGTAAGACCCAACCGTTTTTAAAATGTTCGATGAGTGACAATATGCCCAAAATTTGAGAAAATTTAAATGCTATCGAAACTATTATTAAAGATAGTCTTCCCAAGAACCAAAATTTGGAAAAATCACGTCCTCCAATAATTTTTCCCCTACATTTTCGTCTAACAATAAACAAACAACAAAGCTCTTCATATTATGAGAACTTTACAACAAGCTATTGTGGGAATTTTAGCAGACGACCGATGTTCAGGTGCGGTCCGGCGTGCATCGGGTGAGTGGGGGGAGGGGGGAATAAGTCGGGTGCGCGAAAAGTACGACAACAATGTAGACTAGCGAGACAATTTGAAAATACTAAAGTATGAAATGTAATTTAATTAAAATACAGAAGTTGTGCAAAGGCTTTCCTATTTAAATCTTTAGATTTGTAGATTTTTGTCATGTTCAAATCTGATTAGACGTTTGTTAATGTTAGAAATGCTTAATGGTTATCGAAATTAGATGAAGGTAAGGTTACAAAATAAATACAGAAGCAAGGAATAGAAAAATAAGGCCGAATACTTGGATTAAATAAAAGCAGATCTCAAATAACCCGGCACGCTGAAAACTGTGAACAAGCGGCTATGGTTAAAAAGAAATGGAAGTCAATAACAGAACTAGTCTTGGGCCTAGAGTCCTGCTTCGAGCTAATATATAATAAATCATAAAATTGTTTGCTTTTCATAGGATTTACTTTTTAATTTAATTAAATACATCGGCAGAAAATAATATCAAGACTTAGTTTGAAGAAGAACAAATATAAAAAAGTAAATATAACGAATACACAGACAAATAGTAAAATAAAAAGCAATTCAATAAAGCAAGGGGAAGATGAAATTACACAATGAGAAAATATGAGAGGTGAGCTTGAGCTAAGGCAAAGCCACCCCCAATTTATCTCGAAAACTGGAAAAACATCAGAAATAGCTGTTAATTTTTCGTTATCACTGGGTAAATACTAACTTTTCATTTAATCAAAGGTATAAAGCGAAAACGTTGTATAAAATTGATGGTAACCCAAATAACCTTGTCGAAAACAGAAATTTTAATTTAATTTTTAGTTTTAGAAAAGTGCAACTCACTTTTTTTCTTGAGATTGTAGCAAATATTTTTATTTGAACACAGAAGTGAAAAACAAACTCGTTAGGTTCGTATTGAAAAGTAAATTAAGCAGTGAAGTCTCGGTTCGGTTTTTCCTTGGGTATTTTCTCATTTTAAGCAGTTGAGTAGTTTTCCACATGCTCTATCTCCAATGTGTAAGTGGGTGAAGTGTTTCAAAGAGGCGGAGTTGTGGCCGCATGTGCATTTTTTGTTGTTAGCATTACGGCCAAATTCTTTCTCCTACTATTCAAATCCAAATTACAAATCAAGCAGGCCATTTTTCAAGGCCTGCTGCGTTGAACGCTGTAAATTAGCGTTTACTGTAAACTTTATAAACAGGTAAAGAATAAACTTATGAAGTTGTACTCGTTGGTTCTTGCAGTAATTAGTTTTGTATGTTTCCACTTATCCTATATAATACAGAGGTCTCTGGTAATTTATAATCCCTTATAAATCGCGGCTATTCAGGAACCAGATTAATGTGGCCACATTTCAGCCGCGTTTACACCGCGTTTCACACTCACACGCAGCGTGTAATTGAACCGGAATGCTGAAATCGCTACTAAAATAATACGTTTGAATGGAATCGTTCTTTGGGTGTTCTGTACCTCTGTCTCTCTCATTCCCTCTGGCTTTTAATCATTTTACGCCTTTTATATAAGAAGCTGCCGTCTGTTGGAGTTTTGGCGAGTGCGTAATAAAATGATCACCAGTAATCGGATTAGCCTATCAATAAGGCAGAGATCGGAGTGCACTTTGATGCATTTCTGCGGCAACGTGTTAAATGCACTTTGAATAATTTACTAAACATTAGTACTGTGCTTCGCGTAATCGAACTAAATGCTCTCCAGCGACTCCGTGTACACAATCACTAATAGGTAGCTCTGTGTCACTTTGATGTTATTCTCTAAAAGTGTATTGTGGAGATGACGCAACCTGTCTTCCTTCTATTTTCTCTTCATATTCTCCGTCTAGGCGACAGCTTCGGCTAATTTTGTACGCCGTATGGTTTATTTCATCTTAGGTTATTATACACTTACTTTGATTTCGTTGATCTTAACATTTAATGTCTGTATAAAAAAAAAGCAAAACCGACTCGAATTTATTACCACTTAATTCTTATTGATCTTTTGTAGCTGTAAAATAAATTTTCTTGGAATTTCGAAAAGTTGCGCATTTAAATATTTGTAGACAAAAATACATATGATTATATTAAAAATAACAAAAGTTTTTGAGTTTATTTGTAGGGAAATTGATGAATACTGAATGTACCATGCGATCAACAAAACGTCTGGTAGGCCATGGTTTTAAGGACCTACGTCATAGTTAATGCCCCGCGTTGTTAAATGCAGCCGACAATCTAGGGATTATGATCGCATAAGGTATAAGGTGTCCGTGGCTTATCCGTCTAACAGGTATACTTTCTTGCTGGAAGTATGGCTGTGTCAGCAATCGATCAAATTTGTGCTGCTGGAAAAACTGTGCAATTTTGCTGATTTTGTTCTTGGGTGATTTTTGACTTTGGCATGACCAAATGAGAACTTTGAAAATAAAACAAATAAACATAATAATTCGAACTTTAAGAGACGCTATTTTGCTTATCTTTTGTTAATTTTTTTCCTTAAGCAACGTCTACTAATCTTTTTGGTTAATAAACCCGAAACGCGCCCTAGTTTGCTATGTTTTCATTTTTTAACTCATAGTTTTCTCCTGGTTTCTTCTACTTCTCCATTTTTGTTTGTATCTCTACTAGGGCCGAGAATTGGTGAATAAAAAAAATAAAAACCAAGAACTTAACCTTTTTTTGTATTTTTATATGGATACCAATTATTCGGAAAGCGTTGGCATTATTTTCGAAAATTTTCCTTGTGTACTCCTACAAATTTGTTTTGCTGCTTTCTTTTTCAATTCGAAAATTTTTGTCATGGATAAAAACCTTAGCAAGTTGAAATTATGACCAAAACGTTTCAGCATTTGTTAGGAATTTTGTAATTTGTCTTCCGCTTTTTTTCCTAGGAAGAATAAAACCTTTTCGGTTTTTTACTTTTTTCAAAAAGGCAAAGAATTATCTTAAAACATTTACAGAGGAAAACAGCTTTTCCTATTTGAAAGTATGGTAGGAATTTTCGGTGCAGTCAATTCCAAATTTTTAATTAATTTTTTAAGTTTCTGTGTAAGAAAAAACGTTCAAAAATTACAAATGGATCCAAAGAAAATTACTTACCAAATTAGCAAAGTTTAAGCATTTTTCGGTGAAGCTGGAATTAGGATCAGATCTAAATTTGCTATTTTTTATGCTACATTTACTTACAGTAATCTAGAACGTTGCTAAAATTTTAATCTTCAGATTTTTTAATCTTCTACAAATTCCTCAAACTTGTTCTTCAGGGTTTTTTTCAGAAAATGCGTAGCCAACCTAATACTTACGGCTGAAAAAAATATAAATCACATCCCTTAAATATTATTAACTAGAATTTGATTTAACTCGGTAGTTTGCATAATTTTAACATAACCAATAATTGCATATAAATATGCAAGACAGAATATATAGTAGCTGCAGCAAGGAATTCTTAACATTAAGCCGGCGAATAGCCGGAATAATAATGCACGAAAAGTAATTAAACGTCGCTTGACAGCAAACAGATTTCGACAATAAATTTTTTAAACGACTTTATTTAAATTCATAAATTTTTCTTTTGTGTGCTAAAATAAATGCACCTTGGACAAGCGTTAATACACATTAATCACACGTTTTTAAGGGTTTCAAATTACATACGAAAATCTTGAATAATGTAAAAAAAGGAGTGACATCAAAGGTGGCTATTTGAATAAGTGGACTAATTTAAAATTCCGTCAAATAAGTTACCCGGTAATTCGGCGACGGTGTTTTGTGTACATGTAGTGCTAATTTTCTTACGCATATTGTAGTAAATTTCGTGTTATCAACGTATGTAAAACAGTCTGTTTGAAAATGGGGGGTTGAAAAGAGCGGCGCTTTCCACAAACCGTACACCTAATAATATTCTCAAACGCGTTAAAAATACACGCCTCACTCCATCCTGAAAATATTTTCCATGATATATTTTTGTGGGTGGCTATTTATCAAGAACTCCGGACTTACAACTTACAAAACTTCTAACATTACACCAAGCCAGGGGTATTGCAGAACTTTTAGCCCGTAGACCTCGCATCATCTCTTATAATAAGCCGTACTTCCAGCATATGTGGATTAATTGCGATGATGTTTACGGTCGTTTTTCCTTCCTCAAAAATATCATTGTTTTCTTTGATTTATTACTTTCGAAAATTTCCAACCGAGATTTTTTCGTTATTTTTTTTATCAGTAATTCATCTGACGCATTTTATTACACCCATACTTTAGCGACTTGTAATCAGTTTATTTTTAGTAGATTACACCAAAAAAATTCTCAGAGGAAACGTTTTGGCCGCGAAGCGTGTAATTAAACGAATTTGCCAAGAATTTTAAAATTTAATAAATTGCGAAGCATCTTCGTTGGACCCACAATAATAAAAATTGCAATAACTTACAGTGCAAACTTGGCAAAAGTTAATGCAATTGTACTGAACACATATAAAATAATTACATACATTAACAAACACATTCTAGTCTTTTGTAATTAAATATTTTTATTAATTACAATACAATATCAACCTAAAGATTTCTGAAAAGCGTAATATTTATTAATGTAACATTTGTTAACTAAATAATTTACAGGAAATTCCAATTTCCAGAAATATAAATATTTCTGGAAAGTCATTCACATGCTGGCTAAATATTATTGTACATATTAGTATTATTAAATCTGAACGTTACTGCATTAATCATACTTACCAATATTACTAAATAAACATTCTAAATTTAACCAAAAATATAATTTATAACCATCAAGTTCACTGAATATTATTTATGAGCTTTACTATAAACTACAACCATAAATAAATTTCAGGAATTTTAATTTTGAGAAATTTTTAAAGGTTTCCGAAGTCATTCATATTTTTCCGACAAAATCCGAGCAACATGGGAAAACTCTTTTTTAATCCGATAAAGTCAAACAATCGTTTCGATATCCCTACCAGAAAATAATGCTTTAAAAAATCTTTACCTTAAAAAAAACTAACGTTTTGGATTTTGTATTTTATTTTTAACGACAAATAAAATTTTCAAAATGGTTTAGTAGCCTCTAAATTTTAATATTTTAAGGGCCATTTCGAAGCTTTTAGTTTATTTGTAGGACTGCATCAGACAAATCAGAACTCTGCTTTCAGCACTTGATTTAAATAAATTTGGAAAAATGCGAATTAAATTTAAGTTTATCTTTTTTCAATTTATCTTCAAGAATTTTTTGGGGAAGTTACCGAAATTTCATTGTACTGATATCGAACTTTTAAAAGCCGCGTCTGTAGAAATATCTAATCTAACTTAGGTTAGTTTTGCTTGCTTTAATGAAAGACCCTCTATTTTGGAAATGTTCAAGGGTTTTGGAAGTCTGAAGAATTCAGTGCCAAAACTCTGAAAATAACTTCGGAATTTGTCCAAAACTTCCAAAAAGTTTACCAAACGCTTTTCTTAGTAGGAACTGCATTGCAGTAAAAGAAGAGCTACTTATTATAACTTACGCTTCAAAATGCATAAAGAAAATCGAAATTATTGTTATTTGTCTTCCTTTTTTCAAGTTTTGGAATTTGGAGGATCCACGAGTGTTTGAAGTTCATTTTATATTTCAAGAACATCGCCAAATTATTATCGTAAACTATTGTCATAGTTCCTGCTGTTTAAAAATTGTCACATAAAAAGTTAATTTGAATTCGAAGACTTCCGCGGTCAGTGTTGGGACCATGTTAATATTGAGACAGAAGAACTCTTTCTTCTTTTAAAAGTTTATTTTAAGCTTTTAATTAAAAGAAATTTTTATGTTTTATGACAAAACAAATTGTAACAAAATTTATACCATAACTGAAACATTAATAGGGATTAGGTTGTTTTGTAAGGCAGCTACAAATGCCTATTCGTTGAAATTTTTGAAGTCTTGTATATACCAAAATTGTTTCATACTGGAACATTATTATTGTTAATTTATGAACTTTAGCTGTTTATTTGTATTTGTTTCTTCACACGTTTGATCTGTTTAACATATCCGTCGAAGACTGTGTGTTCAATCTAAGTTGACGTTAGTCACCAAATTGGTAATTTAACTCCACCCTTAAGTGACGACCTAATTTTGTTAAGTTATTCAGAATAGGTACAAGAAATAAGATTAAAACAAACAATGAGTTGATAAAAAAGCAACCAAGGGAGAACTAATAAAGAAAGAAGTGAAGTGGACTAAGGGAAAATTAGAGCTACATAAAAAAAATAGTAGATCCTAAAGAAGAAATAGAAAAACAGGAGAATGATAAAAACGAATAATATTATAATAAAAGATGGGAACCAATAAATACCAGCATGACCGAAGAAGAGGTAGAGTCTTATACAAGACAATCTATAATTAAAAAGGTGTTTGTTATTAATTAGCAAGCAAGAAAAAAGGAAAATACTAGTACCAGAAATGGCATCATTCACAGAAAGACTCGAAATCATGAAAAACAAGGCCAAACTGGGGAGAAGTAAGATACACAAAGATAACGATTTAACCCAAGAAAAACATGGTAGCCAGGGAAGAAAAAGCCTAAGTTACAGAAAAATAGTAATTAATAACATCAGATGTGAATAATCCAAAGAGGAAGGAGGAAGCCTGAAAAGTAAAGACCAGGCTCCAAAGAAAAGGAGATAAGATGACGAAAATTACTATGAGAATTGAAATGAGTAGGCAATATAGAAAGGAGGGTTGTAAATCAGCAAAAACAGACACAAAAAGGAAATACAAAGATGCAGAAAGCAGTCCGACAACGGATAAACATCACGGAATAAAAATCCACGCAGGCACCAATGAAATGTAAAGACAAAACAAGCAAGCCAAGGAAAGAGAATTATTTGAAAATCTAAAAAACACAGATCACTTAGCGGTAGCCATCATAGAAATCAAGAATTAAAGAGCAAGGAAAAAGTTGAGGTAGGAAAATCTGAGGGTGAAGGAAGTGAAGATAAATATCCAAGACGTGGAGGGGGCTTTAGCAAAGTTAAGAAACGTGAAAGCAGCAAGATGTGACGAACTAGCGGCAGAATAATTGAAACATCTAGGACACAGTGGAAAAACGCTTCTAGATATTTTAAATTTAGCATGGGGGAATGAAGATATCCCTACGGAATGGAAACTGCTATAATCATCCCTATACATAAGAGTAGAGGCGGTAACTGTATGGACATGTTACTATTATGAACGGCACTAAAAACATGAAATAATACTATCAAAGAAACTTAGAAAAGTGTTGGAACCGGATTTAGCAGATGTACAAAGTGGATACAGACCAGCACATAGCACCCAAGTCCACGTATTTACTTTGCAACAAATAATTGAAAAACGATAATAAAAGATGAAACTATTTCCGTTGGATGTATTGATATGTATTCATATGATAATAACAAAAGTGAAACTATTTCCGTTGGATGTATTGATATGTATTCATATGATAATAACAAAAGTGGAACATTTTACAAAAATTTTGTATTAACTTTGGCAAGTTAATTTTTCAGCAAACTAAAAATTTCTTAGGTTGTGATGGTATTTTTTATTCAAACTGTACTTAAACTTTAAATAAATTTGATCCTTATATAAATAAAAGAAGAAGACACTGGTTTCCCAAAAACATTTTAAGTTTCAAAAGGACATGTTAGGGAGTTGGGGGTTATTTGGGCCAATTTGATCTGAGTTTCTTCAAACCTACCACTTATACTCGTATTTTAATAATATATGGATAATTCGTGAAACCGAACATAAAATAAAAAAACTTCATTAAGCTCTGTATAATCAACACGTTGAACTAATTTAGTTTTACTAAGACCAACGTAAACAATACCCATTATATAATACTGCCAACTTGTGATTTCGAACACGACAACAGAAATACTAGTACAATACTAGCTGTGTTTCCACAAAGTTAGGTCTAAGTTTCACATCTTGTTATAAGTTTGTTGATTTGATAGCCAAATGTCCGAATAATATTATTCTCTCTGTGAAATCATGAGGTGGAAATTGAGTGGGCTTCGGGCGTTCGTGCTTGCTTCTCTTACCATTAGATAAGCTTCTACGTAACAATAAAACATTTGAAAATCCTACACTTAAAAATATATGTTGCAATTACACCAATTACTTCTTTACTTCCTAATTTAATAGCATCATTGGCGGTTGCTTGGCAGTGTAATTAACGGATTAAAGAAGGCTTTGAGTAATTCCGCGTGGATCATTTCCATTCCTGCTGAAGGAAGGGCGCTCTCGTGACTCTTGCACGAATTAGTCCTTGCTGACAGACATGCAAAGCGAAGTGCTAAAACTTCTTGATCTCAATTTCACTTCGGGTTTACTGTTTAGTTATTTGAGAAGATAAATAGAACTTTTTTATACAGTACGTTAAACTTTTAGCTATTTCTTTCTCTTCTCGTTTATGTTTCGTTCAATACCAACATTTAAAGATACAATTTTCTCTACTTTAAGTTAGTTCGTTAGTTAACAGTTGTCTCATTTATTAGGTTTGATGTTAAATTAATAATTAATTGTTTGAACTATAATTATTCATAGCCAACTCTGTATGGAAATTGTCGTTAAATCCAACTTTGGTTTTATTATTTTAATTCGATAAAATTCGGAATTCTGCATAATTGGTCGACTAAAATATATTTTCTTTAAGAAAACCTAATTCAAAAACAATTAAAACTAACAAAAAAACTGCGAAAGCAGAAAACAACTGAGGGGCCCAGGAAACAACTGTTAAAAATAAGGCCAAAATCAGTAGGTTTTCCTTTGATTAAATCCAACTAATCAACCAAAAATTGCCTTGGGCGAATACCTTAAAAGTAGCCCCTGAAAATATAGAAAACTTTTGTGTACGCCCAAAATGAATTGAAATTCTAATAGAATTCCAAATCGCCTGACTTAAAAAATTCCATATATAAGTAAATTTTCCTGTATTAATATTTATTAAAAAATTTTTACATCTAGAACAATACTTATAATCACTTCATAAATAATAACCCGAAAGTATTTCAACTAGAAATTTAAATTATGTAATAAATATTTAAATTCATTTACATAAAACAGAATTATGGCATTACTTAACTAGAAAAATATTTTTATTATTATGAAATAGCTCGAAACATTCTAGTAAACTACTTATACTGAATTTTTAACGTCTAACATTATCTAAATTATTTCTAAAGACACACGCGAGGTATTATTTTGAAGAATAAAATTTAAACGAACTTTTGTTATTTTTCTCATGTTTTAATCAATATTTATTTAAACCTTGTTTTCGACGATAATTCGGAAAATGTACTTTGTTTCTGATTAGGAATTTTTTAGCTACAAAAATTGAAGCCCCATTTTAACAGAAATCGAAAAATTTTGAAAGTTATTTTTCTCATGTTTAAATCAGTATTTATTTAAGCCTGGTTTTCGTCTATAGTTTAGGAACTCTTTTTTCTGATTGGAGAATTTTTTAGCTGCAGAAATTGAAGCCCAGCGTAGGGTTTGGTCTTGTGGTAGCTCAATGGTGTTAAGTAAGAAGCTGAACTATTTTCAAATTTTAGGGTGTGACACAATTTAAAGCGTACGAATTAGTAAATTGCAAAAGAATACATTAAAGATATTACATTTGTTTGGTGCAGAACTCCCAGAAATGTACTACTAGCACTTGGAACTAAATACTTAATTAACAAAAAAATTAAAAATTCAATACGCCTACTTGGTAGCCTCAAAAAATAAGTATTAATTGTGAGTTGATACCATTTAAGTGGTTTGGATATACTTATACCTTACTGCAAATACTCCAGAATTAATGCAACAATTACATTACATAGTTACAGAACGGTAAGCCAACTTGATATATTCGTAACGAACCCAGGTAGTCGTTTGTTTAATGGTACACAGCTCCCCCGAACTATTACCATCGGAACTAACACGAGCCTAATTAGAGGGATAGTATTAAAGTGAAAAATAATGAAATTCTCATGCTTTATGCTAGAACATGGGTTGTATGCACTAAACCATTTCATGACGTCATATTCATCCAATGACACGGACGAGATGCTGCAGCCATTAATTTGCGAATGTTACCATGTACACTCTCAACTAGTACAATGTAGCAGCTCAGATAAATGCATTAACGTTGGTGTGCATTAACGCTAACTTATTTAATGCGATAGCGCCACAACTTGAAGGTGATCAGAAAGAGATACGAAACCCGCGTGAAGACCGTTCTACTGAGTCAGAGACGAGCAGGACAGTCTGATAATCTGGCTGTACCCGAGAGCTTAATTCTATTATATTAGAGTTGACTGCAGTGGCTACACCTCCACTGCTGGTCGATAACGTACATAATTAACAATGTGATATCGACCTGCAGATCCCTGGTGACCGAGAACGAACCCTGGAGAATTCGCGAAACCTTACGAAATTTCAGACATAATTCTTGAAAATGTCAGTATTACCTTGTTACCGGATAAATTTTTAATCGTCGGGAGAACTGCTTTATCAGGAAAAGTAATACGAAGAAAAGTTACTTACAAACGATTGCATTAAATAAAGCACGGAATTAAAAGGAATTTTCTTATTCGCTGCTGAATTAGTTAAATTAATTTTCAGCAGATATTTTCATGAAACAGTATTACACATAACTTTACCGTAAACTACGGCAAATTGCAACTTTAATTAGATTTACCTTGCTCGACGAGCAAATAAATGTATTACTAATTCGTATACATGCAACATTTAAGCAACGTTTCTAATTTATATTTTACAGCACTTCTTCTTCGGCTTAAATGTAACCCAGATTTATCGCCCAAGTACTTTAACAAAAAATAAAAGCATGCAAAATATTTTCAAAAAGGAGAAAAGCTGAAACATTCCGTTTTATATTTCAATTTCTTATGAACAGCAAATCTAAGCTTTTAAGAACTTCAATGAAATTTGAAACTTCTCAATTTTTCTCAAATTTTATTTGCACTTATATCGAGACATATTCGTAGCTTGACACATACATCGCCAAAAAGTGCTAAAATGTTAAAATTCGAATTTGTTTTCTTGTAATTTTTCAAAATTCACTTGGAGAAAACTAACAAATCCAAACAACACATACAAAAACTGATATTTTTAAAAAATAGGATTCCTTTTTTTGTGGGTTTTTTCCATCAGTATTTTTTTGTAATGCTGAAAACGTTTTATTCTAAATATCTTTTAGTTGAAGTTAAAAAATCGAAAAGGTTTTGAAACTCATGATAAATTCACTTGAAATATTCCGCTAAAAAATACAAATAATTAAAAAGGGAATAGTACAATTTGCAGTGGCGTTGTGAAAATTTTTAAATATTTAATAGTCAAGAATTTAAGGATGAAAATTAACCAATTTGGGACACATTTTGTTTTATTAAATTAGATTTAAAATTAACTGGGACAACATAGAAAAATGTGTGAATTTCCCCTTTTTTAAAAATTTGTGTTCCAAGTTGTTATTCATTATTGTTTAAGCAAAACTTAACGAAACTCATTTTGGATCATTCCTGAAGCAAATTTTCAAACTGAATTAAACCTATTTAACGCTTTCAACTTTTGAAATTCAATTTTTATTTATGTTGCAATCGTAGCCTTATTGTAGATACATATTTCTGAAACACGCCATGAAAGCAGCATTTTGTTGTGGAAAATTCTGTCATCACAAAATTATTTTTTTAAGACTTTCCCCTGAAAAATTTTCAACCTTGCAAATGGAAGGCCTATACAACTTCATTCTGAACAGGTTTTACAAAAATTGTAAAAATTTAAACTTCAGCAAGCTGCAATTTATTTGTATTATCTTCAACATAATATTGTAGAGCTGAAAACCTCTGAAAATGTTTTAATCTTGCCAGCAGAAAGACTCTATAATTCCATTCTCATTAAAAGGTCTTAGAAAATATTTTAAAGAGTTAAACCTTAAGCAGTTATTTATTTGTATTATTTTTAACATTCCTAAGTTTAGTGCTGAATACCTCTGAAAATTTTTAATTTTAGAAGTAGTAAGCTGCCATAATTCTATTCTCATAAGAGGTTTTAGAAAAATTTGTAATAATTTAAACTTCAGTAAACTGTAATTTCTTTGTTTTATCTTTAACATAACTTTGGTGCTGAAAACCTCTGAAAATTTTTAATCTTGCCAGTAAATAGTCAGAAGTAATACCACAAGTGACTAGAATTTTACCGGACATTTTTTTGTCGTCACCAACACGACTGCTTGTTGCGACGAAAATCGTAACGAGTGCGACAGCACGAGTTATGATCTTCCAAAGCAACAAGCAAGAGTGTTTGTGACGGCAAAAATTTCCTGTAAAATTCTAGTCACGAATGGTATTCGGAATGATAATTCCTCGAATTATAATGAAATTACTGAAATACTTGTCACTCAAAAAATTTTGACAGACGTTGTCTCTAAGCAACGCTGCTAGTCGCAAAATTTTCTAGAAAATTTCACTAGTAGTGGTATTTTTGATTTAATTCGATTGTGATTGGTTCAATTCACCAAAATACTGTGATTTGATTGGATGAGTGGAATAATCCCCATAATTCTCCATTCTCGTAAATACGTTTCATAAAAATTCGTAAAACTTTAAGCTTCGGTAGGCTGCAATTTATTTATATTATTTTCAACATAATTGTAGTACTGAAGACCTCTGACATTTTTTTAATATTACCTGTAGCAAGCTACCTTAATTTCATTCACATAAAAAAGCTCTATAAAAATTTGTAAAAATTTAAACTCCAATATTTGTTTTATTTTCAACACAATTGTACTGCTAAAAACCTCTGAAAATTGTTGATCTTGCCAGTATGAAGTCTCTTTAATTCCATTCCCATTAAAGGGTTTTATCAAAATTTTGTAGAAATTTAAGCTTCAGTAAATTGAAATTTCTTTGTGTTATCTTCAACATAATTTTAATGCTGAAAACCTCGGAAAATTCCTTATCCTTGCGAATGGAAGGCCTGTATAACTTCTAATAACAAAGTGTTACAAAAATGTGTGGAAATTGAAACTGAAATTTCTTTGTTTTATTTGCAACATTATTTTGGCGCTGAAAACCTCTGAAAATTGTTCAATCTTGCCAGTAGAAAGACTTTGCAATTCCATTCTCATAAAAAGGTTTTACAAAAATTCTGTAAAGTTATACTTCAGTAAACTGAAATTTCTTTGTTTTATCTTCCACATAATTTTAGTGCTGAAAACCTCTGAAACTTTCTTAATATTTCTCTTGTTATAATATTCTAATTATATTTTATTTTGTTTCAGGTAAGTACCTGAACAGTCTCATTTATTGTTGCACATCTTCAGCTGTGGTAAGAATAATATTTATAAAATGTGTGCGTTGTTGTTTCGATAAAACTGTTTTGCCTAAGGCCTTTAAACTTTATAAACCTGCGTTTAATAGTTAATCAGCTTCCCATCAGAAAGCTCCCATAATTCCAATTCTTATAAAAGGGTTTTACAAATATTTGTAAATATTGGAACTTCAATAAGCTGCAATTTATTTGTATTATTTCTAGCATAATTTTAGTTCTCAAAACCTTATTCAAAAATTTCTAATACTCGAACTTTTCAGTAAGGTGTAATTTTTCTGTTTTATCCTCTAAATGATTTTTGTGAATTGTAGCAAATCTTAAATATATCGCTTTTTAAATTTAAATAACAGAGGAGTTAAACATACGGTATTCTTCGTTGCGCTTTGTAAGCAAAACGTTCCCATTTTTGAGATTAAATTTTTAAGGTTTCGGTCCTTTGGGGAAATATTTTTAATGAATTTTTATTAGTTTTGAAAGTTTTTTACATACATATTTCCTCCCATAATTGGTGGTTCAATCTAGAAATTATATATAATCATGCCTTAAAGAGTTTAACTTTTTATATCAAATTATCAGTGAATTTTTGTTATGTCAAAACAAATCAGGGAATTCACTGAAAATCTTTAATTCAGCTATCCTTTGCCGACTAGAATTTTCCTAAATCTAAAGGGTTTCTACCTTTGGTAGTGACCATTATCCTGCCAAAGAAAAGCCTCACAGTTTTTTTGTTTTGCATTAAAAACCTCACCAACCTGAAGGCAACAAGTTTTGTTTGTAATTCAAAGGTTCTAAGTTACAGTGATCGAGTTTTTGCAATTTTTTTAAACCCTTTTAAAACTATAGCTACAGAGTTAGTTGTTTGAAAAATGTTTTCAAATTCAAATTTTTAAAAAAATGAAGCGAACTGGGTTATCAAAGGTAATTCTGATTATTTTAATAATCTATGGATATTCGCTGTAAATTTGCTATTTTTTCGAATTTTATTTAATAATTTAATTGGAATAATTTGTAAATTCTTTTCGTACTCGGTGTCATGTTTTGTTATAATTTTGTTTAAAAAAATGTTTTGAATTTTTAATAAAAACGTGAGTTTGTCCTTAATATAAAATAAGTTTCGAATTACGTTTAAGTAAAGCACTTAAAGTGAATTAACCTAATCATATTATGTTTACATTTTATCAGAAATTTGCGTAGAAATTGGTTTCGATTTTTCTTGTTTTGTTGTTGTAAAAAGAAACTCACGATTGCGGACGAATTGGGTATTAAGAGGTTACAATATCTTTCTTTGTTGTGTAACTGATTCCAATAATGGTTTATCCTTCCTGATTAGTCAACCACGTGGAACTATCGGGGAACGTAATTCGTAGAACAATTTCTCTGATGTGGAAATAATATTCGTTTTAAACGTAGCTTTATAATGGAGACGGAGTTGGAAATAACTGTACTAAAATGGTAAAGAGAAAGGGAAAAAGTAAAAATTAATCGGGATGGATTATACAGGGTGATTCAAAAGGTATGGTCCAAACTTAAGGGTGTGATTGGTGATGTTAAAATAAGCAAAAAATGTTAATAAACCCATGTCTTATTTCCAACTGTTATCTAGTTACAGAGGTTTTCTTTGTTTCTATCTATGTTCTGTCAAATCACGTTATCTAGGAAATAAGTAAAACAAATGGTAATTTCTTATGGCAGAAGACGTTTCAAGCTTGAACTGGCGTAGTTTTCAATAAATGTGGCAATGATGGAGCCATTTTCAGTACGCGATTATGCAGATATGTATTTTGTGTGTGGTTATTGCAGCGAAAGTGACCGTGCAGCAGTGGTAAACTATGAGAGAAGGTATCCTCACCGGAGACAGCCTGACCATCCAATAACCGCTTTACACAGCGCTGGCGCTGGGTTGGAAAAGGCAGTCCAGTACTATGGCCGGCTCGTTCGCCTGACATTACTCCACTAGATTTTTACTTGTGGGGTGAATTAAAAGACAAAGCTTATGCATCGGAAATTCAGGTCGGGGGCCATTTAGTTTATAGAATAAATGAAGCTGTTGAAGATATTCGAAGACATCCTCAACAGATGAGGAATGTTCGAGATTCCCTGCGTCGGCGTTGCCAACTTTGTATACAAGTACAAGGTGGACATTTTAAACATTTGTTGTGATACTTTTTAATTTTTCTTGTAATTGTATACGTTCTTTATTAATAATAAATTATCGTAAATGTTGTTATAACTAGAAAACAATTGCGAATCGGACATGAGTTTATTGGCATTTTTTGCTCATTTTAATATCACCAATCACACCCTTAAGTTTGGACCATACCTTTTGAATCACCCTGTATGTAATTTTAAATTCTTGATTGGCGCACAATTAGAAAACAAATCTGTATAATAGCTTTAACAAAAAAAAAAAACAGAAAATTGCAATGTGCATTCGAATTTTCTATGAATGGAGTTAAACATCATTTGCGACCAAATTAACGATGTAAACATAAAAATACGAGTTGATTGATTGAGTATTGTTAGCAGCTAATCGAGCCAAAAACTTTATTATACATAAAACAAAAAATTTATTAAATTTTGATTGTTTATTGCTGAAAAAAATCGATTTTATCAGTGAAACCAAGTTTAAACAACAATTCAAAGCGAACGTTTTCCACAAGAAACTAAACATTTACTTGGCTATATTTAAAACGAATATTATTCGTTTCTGAATAGAAAAAAAAACTCAACTAATTTCGAAAGCAAATAAACCATGTTTATTGCTTCTATTTTTAACCGCATTTAACAACACTTGAAGATCAAGCACACCGAACAAGATGTATGGAACAAATATTTGGTTGGGAGGGCTGAATATATGTTAAATGTGGATCCCCGCACTAACATCCGGCATTTGCTCACATGCTGTATTAATATGGGGTCGTTTATAGCTTAGCCTTTCTGTTGTCAAAGAAGTGTGAAATGCTCAAATCACCGCCTGTTTACATCTCATGTAATTCGGTTAACAAATAACCAAACTGCTTTCAAAGGAATCCTGATACAAGTACGACATGCATCATTTACTTTTTTAAAAACATCCCGAATACACATTAATGTTTATGCTAACATTTCAAAATAAACATTTTTATATGCTCATCATTCGTAGGGAAAACATACAAATATTTAGTTTTTCGATTTTAATTTTTGTGAATGTTTTGAAACAAACGCGTGTCCAATTAAAAACGAATTTTAAAGGATTTTTAACTAATGGAAATTGTTCAAAAGTTTCAAGAATTTATACAAAAAGATCTGGGTAGGCTGGAAAGTTTTAGAAAAAAACAAAAAATCATTGACATTTTTATATGGAAATCATGTAAAGGCAAATTCTAACTTTCATTTTTCATAAAATGGTTTTTAGATTCTGTTTTTCTTTTTATAAATTTTTGAAAAAATTACTGAATTATTTTTACTGTAAAGAGTTTAATCAGAAGCTCGTTGGCGCGGTGGTAAGAGCGCTGGGTTCCTAGCTAGGAGTCTAGGGTTCGAATCTCACGCAGTGGCAAGGATTTTTATAAAGAATTCCTCACTGTTTGAGGTCGGTGCCATTTAATCGTTTGGTTACAATTAACGATTCTGTCTGCGGAGTGGTCGACTTCAGACAGTAACTAGAGACTCAATAGATGGTCACAAACTCTGCAAAAGGCAACGGGGAAACACTGCAGAGAACACATTTCCCTAGTAGTTATAAGGGGTATATAACAAAGTTCTCGGCGCCAAGTCGTTTAAAAATGTGGCTTTGGCCCGCTTGTTAGCGTCCTTAGAAAGGATAAGGCACAGAAAGAAGAAGAAGAAGAAAGAGTTTAATGCAGCTTAAATTTTTTCTTGTAAAAATTACATTTAATGGAAACACTCCTAATCTGGGATTAAGACTATTCATAAATGTGTTTTAAATCCTACTTTTTTTAAATGTTGTGCTTTTCGAAATGTTAGCTTGAACATAGATGAATGTGTGGTTAAATATCAAAAATTGAAACTTGTCATTACCGATAATGAATATCTAAATCACAAGCTGCTTTTTAAAGCCATGCCTATAATTTACATAAGAAATTAAAGGCGTATACCTTAATTTCTAAGAATGTCTGACTCATGAAAGCCACAAGCATTTTATTACTTCATCGTGATTGATTTTGTTCTAATATTTAAATTTATAGACACAGGTATATTCACGTTGCAATTTTTTTTTCTAAACTGTTTATTTTCAAAAAATCAGAGAAAGTTTATTTGTCTCATATTGCTTGTATATCAAATTAAAGCTGTGGGTTGACCCAATGGAACTCTGAAGAAAAAACCATTACAAAGTGTTAAAAGCAAGTACGTATTTCAGCAACTCTTTAAGAAGGCTTCTTTAACAAAGTTAGCTGGGGTTATTTGCTTTGATAATTTGGTGAAAATCATGTGATCTTCCACACTACTGCTTCAATCGTAAGGGTAACTTTAACCACTTTTGCCAAGGACGGTTTACGTCTGAGAATGATAATTTTTAAATTTTAATATTATGGAATTCTAGGAAAACTAAACTGAAGCAATTAAATTACATTTCATACTTTTAATATTTTTCTAACCGTCGTTGTCGTACTTTTCGTCCACCCAGCTTACTACCCTGACTCATCCGATGCACGCCGGATCCTCACCTGAACATCGGTCGTCTGCTATAATTCCCACAATACTTTTCAGGATTTTTCAGCGTTCGCTTTCAGTTAATTCGTTAGTGGATTTAAAGAATACTAGAATAACTTTAGCTAAGGACGATTTCTGCTTCAGCGTGTACATATCAGAAAATTTCTGTATAAGTTTTGCCTGCATTCCAGTAATACCAATTTCTAAATCTTCAAATCATCCCGTATGTTTGTGTACGTACTTTTAAAAAGTTAATTGAATTGCAAATCTACATAGGTATCAGGATTTTTGGACAAGTTAGAAGCTGATATCGTCTAAAAATTAAAAAATCTTGGAAAAACTAGTAATTTTCCTGAATTGTGGTAAAATTTTCTTTGAATTCCTCAAGGAATACTGTAAACTCCGCAAAGGATTCGTTTAAAAATCTATAATTCTATACAATATTCGACAAAATAAAGCTGAATTTTTCTGTTGGGGGAAACGTTGTAAAAGTGTAAATCGAAAAATCAGTAAGTCGATGGCGAGGGTATTAACGCGTGTATGTGACGAATTAAAACAAACTAGAATCGGTTGTCGGGATTAATTTAATCAAAATAATTTATTAGGTGCAAGCAGCACAGGTAACGGCATTTTATAAAATGTCGGAATTACGTGTAGTACATTAATTCAGCGACAACATTTATATAGTGGGGTGTCGTTTCCAATTTATACATATCAGAGGGCAGGGGTAATTTATGAATACGGCATAAAAATCCAATTTTCGCGAGCTGGCCAGAACTAGAGCCGGGCATAATCGCACGGGTCGGTATCGTTGCCGATCTGCTTTATTTACCATTATTAAAACAATAAATTCGCGGCAACGTCACATTTTGTATTTTTATTATTTTTGTTTCCGACAACTGATCTGCATTGTAAGCCACGTACCCATTATAAATATCTAAAATAAACTGTTTTAATCTAGAATAAACGCCTGAAATACGCCGGCATTACACCGGCGCACCAAAAATTGCTCCCATAAATATCGCTTTATTAATTTTATAATATGTAGCGCGAATTTAATTTAAAATTTCCAGAATATATTCATTCGGAGTTGGCGGCGTATCCTATTCAGTACGACGCCGACTTTAGTTTAGCGTCGCGCGTTATGGGTCCCGGATTTTAACCGCCCTTACCTATGGGAGAGTAGTTGAAGGCAACGCTATTCGTTGGGCATCATGCGTTATTGGCACTTGACTCTCAGCTTTTACCCCGAGCTTTTATTATACAACCCTTGTGTTAGCACAGCGGTTCACGTTCAACACTCCATCTAAGTCCTCTGCTTGCAAATGCAATCCCTACGTTGTCCTGCTGCACCCAAGTAGTTCATTAGAGCTACTGTATTAAAGGACATTGCGTATACGAGTGCATACGTGTTAACGGCAGATTTTATTTTCATGCTGATTCATACGCAATTGTAGTGCATGAACGTAGCTCGAGTGGATTTATTATATCTCTCCTGAATCATTTGTTTTAATATCTCGCTATGAAAAAAATAAGTGCTCACGTTAATCTGCGCAATAAAGATTAGTTTTTATTTGGCTTGTTAACTGGGACGTCATTTTACCTTTTTATAAAAGGGATAAAACTGTCCCTTTACACCATTTACAAGATTGAATTTCCAATTTTTTGAAGAAGAACCAAATAATATCAACATTTATTTAAGGTGAGAAATACGAAAAATTACTCTCAAATATTTCACAGTGAGTGGTCCAAACCAATGGTAAGATGGGCCATGGATTTAAACCTGCACTGGACTAACAACCCTTCAAGGCATTCTTTAAATTCTTTAATTCTGCCAACTCTTCAGTGATGGTCAGAGGTTTTAACCTGGAAGTCTACAGGTTATAGAAGTATAAAAGCATAACATTGGCATGTGATCGCATATTCATATATGACGTAATGCTTTTGTATCATAGGCAGTCGGAAATTATTTATCGACAATATCAAAATGAGGGTGTCGGTATATCTACTCTTCATTATTTACATACTGTCCTCACCTTGTGAGCATGTTTAGAACCATAAACGCGTAAACCCACGCCTTCTTCAACGCTTTGGCTTCAATTCTTTAATTTTTTGCAAATTCCTTTATTGCCAAAACTCTTTTGAATTTAGTTCTTACATCTATTTGATCTACCTCTTCTATCTTTGTTGTATTATTCCTCAATTCTACTCCCTCTTTGGCAAAAGTGAATCAGAGAAAAATGAATACTCAGTGTAGAATCCAAGTAAATGCCAAACTTTACATAGGACGAAGTATCAACAATTTTGAATAACATGAATAATAGAAAAGCGATGAATGAAGATGATGTAAAACAAAAATGTTAGAACACGAAGAACAAATTTTGTGACAAATGTCCAAAACACTGGGAAAGCGCCCACTTGATTATACTGTCCAAGTGGGGGACAAAAGAAGAGTAGAAGACTATAGACCAAATGTATCCATCCCATCAGTAAAGTACAAGTACCAGTTCGGGAAATAATAACAGAGAGAGACTGTCAAACTAGTTGGACGTGTAGCACCCTCTTAACCAAACACGTTTTAAGATGGTTTCAGTGTTCTAGATCACCTCCAGTTGATGAGATCTTTAGTTGAGAAATCGAACGAGTAGACACTCTGGACTATTTTAATAGCATTAAGCTTTGCTGACACTGCAAGTCGATCTTCTTCTCCTTCATCAATGGGTAACGTTAGCCTTCTGCCCAGTATTACGTACTAAGAAGGCCCATTGAACTCGTACTCACGATTAAATACCATATCAGCGACTTAAAGTAAAATAGGAAGGAAATTTATAAAGATGTAACATTCCAAGCTGTCTTAAAACAGCCACAAAAAGAATAAAAATCAGAAGTTCGTGGAAAGAAGACCCCATCTCGCCGAAACTTTTTACTGTAGCACTCGAATACGTGTTCGGGGAACTTCATCGGTAGACCACAAACACCCAAACCATCTCTGGCGATATTGCGATTATACTATTATACCAAAAAAATATGAAGTAATGCTTTCGGAATCTAAAGCTAACTCTCATACATAGTTATAGGGCTGAAAATCACCACCATCAAAATAACATTTGTGACAAACGAAAGCCCAAATAGAAATAATGCAGTCTTGTCTTGAGAGTCTACAACAGCGAAGCATATCTTGGTCAAAAAATACAAACCTCTTTAGAACAGATATCTCCAGAAGAATATTGCCCGTATGCTTCAGGAAGCTTGGTGCAGCATCAACCGCTCTGAAAGTGCAAACCTTGTTAATAATAACTCACAGAACTAAACGTTGCGCCCTTAATAAAGAGATCGTCAAAGTACAAAGTCGCCCAAAAGGCAATGAAGAGAGGGAGAAATAAGTTTTTATTTAAAATTTTCACATGATCGAAATGTTTCCGGATATTTTCCATTCGAAACGGATGACCATAGAGTGGGACAAGTAATCCAGTCAAAAAGTTCAGAAAATGTCAAGTAGATTTTTTAAAAATTAACTTTAAAGACATTAAGATCTACTTTTTTGAGAAAAACACAAAAATTGAAATATCTCAAAAACTATTGAGTTTTGCACAATGTATGTTAGGATTAAATTTGTTTCTTAGCGCCTGTCCCATCACATCTCCAAAGGAATGTATCGAATTACCAGTAACCCTGTATAAAGCTATCGACATTTATACATTCCGCGAGAGAATATGGCTGGCAATGTGGAGGGCTAAAGCCCCCTGTAAGTGGCTTTCGTACCCGATTATCTCCTACTCCACCACTATGTTTCGGTTCCTAATTATTTTAAGTGACTGGGTAGGCTACCCACCGATCACGCGACTCGGGTTTGACCCCGAGACCATCCGCGCTGTAGTCGAATGCCTTAACCACTCGCCCACTCGTATTTCAATTACTTTTCGTAAATACCCGTTCTCTAAAAATATCATCCAGCGCTGAGGTTCCTTTCGTAACCTTGGTGACAAATTTGAACTTTACTGAACTAAGGCGTCGAGTGTTTTTCTTTTTTTAATGGAAAAAGGATCCTATTTTGTTGGTAATAACAAGCCATTGTCCTATGAAGGAGAAGAAGAAAAAATAAATAATAATTTACTTTGCAAAGTTATAAAAAGGTGTTCCACTACCTGAGTTCGAATTACCCCAAATTTAGAAAACTCAACACTTACGAGCTTCCAAACAGTAAGCTATGAGTTTTTTTCAACCGTTGTAAGATGTAAAAATTTGGACTATTTTTTAAATCATCAGCATCGCCCCCTGCCTTTTAAAAAAAAGTACGACTTTGATTATTAAATCACTTTTCCCCTTGCAGAGGAAACAAAGTTGTACGGTTAATTATACGGAGGTTTTTGTCAAGATAAATATTCGTAAACTCACACGTGTTTTATATGAGGTTTAAAGTGTCGTAATATTTTATTTCTCTGGTGCTTAGAGGTGAATCATGCGAGAGCTTTGTGTATATCGAATATTTATAGTTTGTGCAAGGCCCTGGAAATAGCGCTAAATTAAATAGAAATTTATAAATGTTTTATTATAATTGAATGCACGTGTGCTCTATTTGAACTTTTAATGAAATTATTACTGCCGCGTTACTGCTTCAGTCTTTTGTGATATAAGTTAATTACGACGGGAAGTTCGTAATTGTAATTTAAATAATGTAGGGTATTTGTAATTAATACTTTGTAAATAAAATGGCGGAATTTGTGTGCCAACTCCCGATATAAACGCTATTATGTGACAGCCCTTGCATATTTTATCGAAGTAATTAATAGAAATGATATACTATGGCACAAATGAGTCTCGCTAATAATAAGTGGCACTGGCGTAAGAAAATTAAGCGTAATTACGACGATGTAATAAAGAGTTTAAAATGCCAATATGAAATCGTAATGATGATGAGATTACCTACTAAATGTGATTAGATAATGTGAATAGAAACATCGATACCCCTGAATTATTTATAGTTCCTCCTTTTTTCGCCTTACAAGACGGTCGTTTACGTAAGATTATGATGGAAAATTATTCCTTCAGGTCTATCATCATTTACACACCACATTACAAGTTATTAAAACTACCCGATATATAATTACATCGAAAAAATCCTGTGTAATTAAAAATAAAATTCGACAGAGGACGTATTCTGGTAGATAACATCCACGTCATCTAATAAATATATAAAATAAAAGGGCGCACTTCGAACATACAAAAACGAGCACGTTATCGTTTTGTAAAAGAGTTAAAATGTAATTTACACAATTAAATTCAAGAACATCGCGTGATAATTCAAATACAAAAGCATTTTTAAAAGTTAAGATAATGGGAAGAGGTGAGGCTACAAAAAGTCAGATTTTCATGAAAACTGCAAAGCACGCTATTTTATATCTTTGTTGTGATTATTATATAAATGCTCTCGGTTTGAACATAAATTAGGTGAAACATTTTATTGTTTCATGACATTCTGGGGACGTTAATAGACCAAATTAATTGTTAGAAATTTCATTTCAAGTTAAAAAATATGTTCAGTTATTTTAACGACTTGGCAATAAATTAAATTTGAAATTGTAAATTTTAGGCTGTTGATTTGTGAAAATTTAGGTATATTCCAATGTTACGTACAAGATGCTCTTAAATTACATTACAAAGGAGGTTTCTATATATTTTCATTTATTTTTGTTTTTGCCTTTGTAAAAGCCATATAAGTTTGACTAAAAAAAATTAAAATCAAACCAAAAAGTGTTAAAAAATATGCAAATTTGGGGGGCTCCCGCTTTTAATCAGGTTAGAAATACCCAGAGAAAAACATGTGATTTGATTTTAAACTACGAAATTAATATTTTCAAATGAAACGTTAAACAAAATTTACTAATTTAATTTCAATAAAAAAATATGTTATTTTGGCGATTTTGTAACTATGTATATCTATCTGAATTTATAAAATTGAAGCTGTTTATTTTCAGCTGAAATTTTTAAATATTTCGATAATGTATGTACATATACAGGATGCTCTTAAATTGTTTGACACAGAATGTTTCTGTATAATTACGAAAATTGAATTTTCATTACTTTTTAGTTTTCTTATGTTTGTAAAAGCCAAAATCAGGGTGTAAAAAAGGTAAAATCAAACCAAAAAATATTACAAAATTACGAAATTTTTGCGTCTTCTGCCTTTAATTAGGTTAGAAAACCCTAAAAAAAAAAAAGTGATGAAACTTGAAATATTTTGTATTTTCCTTATTTTAAAGTGTATTTTGTTGAGAAATTTTTAAATTACATATAAATAAATTTAAAATGTGAAAATTCCTTAAGAATTTTCAGGAAACGTTTCTTTCTTTATTATTGTGCTTGTTTTGCTTAAAATTTTCCCTTGAATATTAAAAAGCAACGTGCTTAAATACCTTGAAATATAATCTTTAAAAATATACACAAATTGGTAGATTTTAAAAATAAATCTATCCTCTGGAGGTTCTACGAGATATTGGTAAAGGTCGATAGGATCCCCTCGAATTCTTTGTCAAAAACGAATGAACCCTACGAATGTTGATAACTTCTTATCATTCAGTATATAATAATCCTTAATAATTAATTAATCTTCTGACGAGGAAAATCATTTTTAAGTTAAAGATAAAGTTGAAAGGATCAGCCTAAATTCTACGTCAAAAACTAATTATCTGCACTAAATTTGCTTTTATGCAGTAAGTAATTTAGAAAATTTTCGTAAAATCTTTTTTGGGAAAATACATTTTGCTTTTACACAATTTTTACCAACTAATTTTAAATCTGTTAAAGGACAAAGTTTTCTCTAATAATGTTCTTTATTTTTGGGTAAATAAAATATTTTGATTTCCACAATCCTAATAAATTAATTTTAAATCTATCGAAGAACAAAGTTTTTCCTTGAATGTTGATTAGTACCTTCATCAAAAGTGAATCAGCGTTACGAATTTTGGTGATTTGCTTTCGTCTAGTAAATAACTTAGCAGCTTATTATTTTTCTAGGCAAACGAAAATAGTTTAATTTCCGATAATCTATTATTAATTAATTATAAATCTAGTGAAGGACATTTTTTTTATTTTCCTAATGTTAGATGGTCTGAATCTCTGAATGGAGCTAAGATCAGATTGAACTGTTCCCTAAAGAGCGAAAATTTTTCCTAATTTTCAATAATCATAGTTCTTTGATTTTTCTAATTTTCTGTTCAATTTTCTAATTTTAATTAATTTATAGTTATTTGTTATACAAGACGATAAAATTGTATTTAACCTTCGAGAGCGGTTTTTAGCGTCGAGACGTCAGTCGAGACGCTAATTACGCTCGAGAAGATAATTAATTTTTATCGTCGTGTATAATATTCTATTTTTTTCTATAGCATTTATTTTAAAGGGAAAAAATTTATTTCAGTATAACATTTGACATTGACGTTTAAAATTATTACTAATCGAGTCACGTTTTAAAATCTCATTAGTATGGGCGTTGCTAGGGTTATAAACCATTGCTGTTAAAGTATTACTTTATCTACCCTTGCGGTTAAAATGCTATTTGACCTTTTGATTTAAGTAGAACAAAGCACACTTTAACATTTGCTATAGAAAAAAATAGTTTCTAAACGTTTGTTGTTGCGAGTTTAAGATTTTTTATTTCTTAATTGGGTTTCTCGCCACCAATTGCTAAAATAGAATAATTTAATATGAGTTATTTTGGGAACGTATTATTTTTGTTTTAAATAAATTAATTTCCGTATATTTACAAAAGTACTGAAAGGAAATAAATTCAGTCATGTAACATTGTTGTAATGTGTATCTAACATGACGTGAGTCGAAGTAACTCTATTGATTATATTTAATTGCTTCTTAAAATCGAAAATGTGTCAAGTACTACCGGGAACTGAACAAAATTTAATTATCATAAAACATATTTTTATGGGTTGAATTTTTATTAGCTCATTGGCCTCGGCTCGAGCACATTAATTTGTACTAATATTAAAAAAACAAGATTAAAAGTTTCTTTTTTACGTTCATTAACCGTTCCATTTATTCTTAACAGCATTGCGCAAGAACACAGTGGAATTAAGGATTTTCTTACTGGGAGAAAATAATTTTCTTTTAAAATGACCTAATTAAGATAAATTATTTCTACTACAATTTCTATGTTGGTATTATCGTGAGAATACCGATGCAAATTACTGAATCTTTAAAGTTTTTGTCGTGAAAGGACATTGTACTTTATATTTAATACTTTGTATTTAACCTAATTCGTGTGCGGACTGTTTTTGTATTATTCTAGGCCTTTGTGGAATACCATAATTTCAGTGCTTTTTCTTTTTAGTGTTGCGGAGTTTCGGACAAAAATCGGCGGAAATTATCCCTGGTTAAATTAGAAAATCTACTCAATTTCGAATGATTTATTGGCCTTAGTAGTATCACTGAGACAAACAAATTTGGAAAGGCTTGCTTTTTCATTTCCAAATTCAAAGAAACTGTGGTTGTTTTTTAGGGGCATTTTGGTTTCAATTTAAGAGGTTTTCTTGGGTTTTTCATTTCCAATTTTGTTAGTAAATTGGTTTAGAATTTAAGGTCAGTTTAGTATCAATTTTTATCAAACAATCCGAATGCAAAAAAATGAAAGTGTAAGGCTTTTATCTCAATTTAATTCTCCACCTAAGTTAAGCGAACCATAAAGCTCGTTCGGCTATAAATATAGAAATAGCCCCGGAGTATAAACACTTGGCAAAAGCGAGTCGGTTTATTCTTTAATATGCTTAAAGGTAGATTATAATTGTTGTAGGTGCGACGTATGATATGTTTGTAAGGTACGCATATATCACGTGGTTTTGACACCCAATAGCCATTCGAGCTCGTAATTACGATAATAAACAGTAATTATAAACGGCGGCATAAATACATAATGAACGGCAGGAGCTGGGTGTAGCAGATACGCAGTCTGGGACATTATGCTGAAATACTGAGCTACTCCTGCTTATAGTTGCTGGCCTCGTTGCTACATTACGGCCAAATGCATCATTTATGTGGTAATTTGGCTTGCCACGTGTAATTATAATAAAAACGTATCTCATAAGAAATATTGTACATTCACACGATTTATAAATATTCCAGGAGAATATTAAGTATACACCGTATTTTGTTAGTCATATAGAACCTGGAATTATAAATAATGTGACGATGGGCCAGATTATCTTAACACCACTGATTTCAGTACACCGAGAATTTCAGCAAACTAATCATTTACCATGAATTTTTTTGGCATCAAGAAGCGAGAGGTTATTAAAGATTTTTGAGCCAAAAAATTCACTTTGGGTTCAATATAATTACCGGAAAAAAAATTGCTGTTGATTAATAAAAATGCCAAATTACATAGGTCGAATTAAGTTTAGAGAATCAACTAATGATGTATATAGTTTTTGGCCGATTTTTTTGCCATACTTGGCAGAAGAAGCTTTCTGCCATTCGTCAGTAATTCTCTTTCCATAATCCATAGCAAAATATACAAAATCAAAAAGGTACAGCTATAAAACTGTAACTTCCAGAAAGCTTGTGTTTTTCTTTAATAGAATTTGTGAAGACTAGATTAGCCCGAAGTAATTTTTTTCAATTTGTGATGTTTTACTACCTCTTACAATTCAGCAAAGGTGTTCAACTTTTTGCAAAGTCACTAGATACAGGTTTGCATCTACTACTACTTCTTTGGGTATCCATCATGTACTCCACGGGCCAACCCTCGTTCACCAACCACCTGGATCTTCCGGAGCTACCTCAGAGCTCCCTTCTCTTCTTCCCATTCATTCTCATTCACAGTTTCAGCAATATCTTAATTGTGAGTCTGTCCGGATAACTCTCATGCACCCTAATCCCACTCAAGAGCACCTCTTCCAGTACCAGCCAGTACCTCTTTGTAATGATCTTTCTTGTAAGCTATTCCTTTGATTAGGCATGCACAACGTGCAAACTTCCCACATCACAAGTAACGAGCCCTAAGTCAACGGTAACACGTTATTAATTACTGTACAAACGTAATTCTACCGTTGGGTGTTCCGCCACCCCTGATACTGTACTATTCGTCAACCTCTTTCGGTTATTGGAGAACACACACACCGCTCCCTTCGCATATTACTTAAGTCAGTATGTGTTTTTTATGCTTGGACCAACTCTTGGGATAATATATGGCTTTCTTCTGAGGAATCTCTTACTTGCTTACTTAAATATATCCTCTTCTTTGTGGGTCTTTTGACCTGTTCTACTTCGTTCTTTCAAGCCTCTTGTGACTCGGACGTCCAGCTATCTTCCACCTTTTATGTTTGCTGCTTCTGGCCTTGCATTGGGTCTATTGTCTGCCATCCTTAGTACATGTTCATGCCATTTCCGTCTTCTAAATCTCATTTTTATTAATTGATATACAATATAAATGTAAGTAAATGCACATTAAATATTTCAGTCTCCAACCGAAATATTCATCCTTCCAGTTGCTATATTGTTTTATAGATTTCATCATTTTTTAGTTATGTAAATTGTTCGTCGTAAATACCATCATTGTCATCGTTTGCCAAAATTTAAAGTTGCTCCACCTATTTCCATGTTTCTGAATTCTCTTCCCTCTTGGGCTCCTTTTTTATCATTTATTTATTTATTCTTCCAATCTTCTGCGCCTATTTTTCTAATCCATTTTTTTCATGTTCTTTAATAATTTAGTTCGATTTTTGTTTAATGTTTCCCTTACTTTCGTTCTTTTAGATATAATCTGATTAATTAGTTTATTTTTTTGTTATTTTTTTTATTAAGCTTATCAGCGTCGATTGCTACGATCATTGGTCTTCTAAACTTAATCATACTTAACCTACACGGGTTCGAATGCCAACCACGCTCCAGACCGAGATCTGGTCATGGTTAGGTCCGAACCTGGGACCTCTCGATCGTGACACCGTCCGCTACACCACCAAGAGGCCTAAATTTTATTTTATACCACTTCTATGTTACGACTAACAACTATTTTACCTTTTCTTAAAGGTTAAGCATTTCAATTAATTCTTTAATATAATATATTTTTTAATATTATGAAACACTGTGTCTTCTGTTTATCTGGCAAGTGATTGTAAATCCTTTTAGCAGTGATAACTGATAAAAGTAGCCTGGGTTAATCTGTGACGTGTAAAATATGAGTTGTTTAGTTTATCTGCCTGGTGTTACAGTCACGTTTTTCACCACATTCTTGTAGCACGTTTCCATTTGTAGGTACTGATATAAAATACTGCTGTTAAAATTAAAAATGCAATTTATTTTTTGGTGCTTACCACATCAGGTCGACTTACAAGGCCTTAACCCTTCCATGTTGCCGGTCATACTCCCTCGCGGAGTGTAAATGGCCAAATCTTTATTTTTAAATGCGTATTTTCATGTTTTGATCTAACCTAACTAAATGATAAACAGATTATGCCAAGCTGACTGGATTGAACTACAATTTTTCCGAATCCACATCCAAAATTCAAACTATTCTATTTTCAATCTGGACTGAAATTTCCAAACATAATTTAAATTCAAATTTCGAGATTTACATACAAATTTTAGTTCAATCCGAAAATTATCAACTTAATCTAAATAGAAGCTTGAAATTCAAATTTCAGTTAGTTCGAACTCGTCAACACTGAACTTCAAGTTTTCTGGTTTGAATCTGAATCTGAAGCTTGATATAAGAAGTATATTTTTTTTAATTCAAAGTTTAAATCTGTCAGCCACAGATAATGCACAAAGACAACAATCTAAATACGATTTAATATTTAACATGAAATTTCTTTCTGACTTGGATTCTCCAGGTTGTTTCAAGCTTGAAGTTCAAATTTCAAAGGTGAACCTGTATTCGGGCCCAAATTTAAATTAAAACTTCAGCTTCTTTATAGAGTCCAAATTGAATCCAAAACTAATCTGAGGTTCTTCTTTGAATTTCAAAATCTTAATCGTAGCTCGTGATTGAATTTTCAGGCTTGGAATTTACATTCTATACCTAAGCTTCTATTTAAATTTAGATTTCTAAGACTAAGTTCAAATCCCAAATTTGATTCCAAATTTTTTATTCCAAAAGTTCAAGCTTTACATACCAATTTAGATTCACCCCGAAAATGTTCAACATAATGCAGGTGCAAACTGCAAACTTAAATTCCAACTCCAAACCAAGGTCTCGAACTTGTTAGAACTGGAATTTAGGTTTTCTATTTTGGATCTAACATGTAAAATTTTGGATGTTTCCCATGTAGGTATTTAGTTAATTAACATGTAAGTTTGCATCTGACATACATACATCCTGTGGGAAAGAATAAAAGAATATTTGGTTTCTTTTCAATTGCCAAATTTTTCTTCTTCGTTCTTTTGTATTAATTTCTTGTTGTTTATTTTTTTTTTAATTTAATTATTAGGCGAAGTCTTTGTTTGGTTAGCTAGCTTATTGGTCTCTTCAGTTTCAATTGTGAATTCCCTCCTCACTTCAAGTTGGTATTGATTTTTCTGTTCGCTCTAGTCTATGGACTTAATGGACTACGAAAGTTAATTAAAAGGATTTACAGTTTGTACATTCTTGAGAGCTTTCTTCCTTGCCCATTTCATTCTTTGCTTTGTCGTTGTTTAGATTCTTCTGATCTCTTTCGTCTTAGCCCTTTCTTAAACATGATTCTGTCATGTATCGTGTTTCGGGGGTGTTGAATGTTTCAAGATCTTGTTTGGCCTGTTTATAACCAAAACGATGTAAATATTATTTATACAATTATTTACCTATAGCTTTAGACCCATTTTCATTAATGAATTCAATTAGTTCAGCTTTCTTTTTTTATCTTCGTACTTCTGTTAAGTCCATCGTTTGATTAGCAGTTATTTACGTAAAACTATCCTTCTGCAGAGTAAAAGCTTGTCTAATTACTGAGCGTCGGAATGTTTTTTTAAATTTTTGGCCGATACAGCCGAGATTCCAATGATTTATTAATTATTTAGTGTATCTTATTTACAGGTTTCTTTTTCTTATAATTTCTCGACTTCAGTGTGCTTCAATTCATTTTCAATGGTAATATAAACAGCATCGCCACTGAAAGCTGCAAGAAGTTAACGATAGGGATCCAGAAAATATAAAAACGTTATTCGCTTTTGCAGAAATTTCGCGCTGAAGATCTGGATGAATTCTTTATCACATTGATTGGGTTTAGACAATCTTCTTTTCTGAGGGTAAATTCTAATTTTCCGTTTGTTTTTCGTATGTGGAAAAGGAATGCTTGAACACTCAAAATAAGAAAGGAAATTCGTCTTACGTAGTAGTCATTTAAGTAATGAGAAGAATCTGTTCGTTTTGCACAAGAAAATTTAACGGCTATGTAGATTTAAGAACGTAAACAGTAAGACGAGTCAGGAAAAGGTTATAAAGTTGTCGTATATTCGAAGTGTTGACAAGTGTCGAGGTAGAAAAATAACCCCAGATGAGATGTTGGAGCCGGTTCATGTGAACACGCACCAGCGAGCTCGCGTGAGGACAGACTCATTAAAACCCCGGCATAAACACCTTGTCACAATTAGTTGTGTGGTAGCGCTAATATGTTTCGCGATAAGTGATTACACTACAAGTATTTATCTGATGTCGGCTTATTTTATTTTAATAAGCTTCGATTCCCTTTCGTTAATCACGTTTTACACGACAGAAGCGCATTTCTTTGCCAACCACTTTACATAAACAGGATCGATACGCCCTAATCGATTATGTAAATTCTCTTTTTTGCTCGCTTATGATGAGAAAGTGAAGTAATTCTTAAAAAAAAGAAATATACAAGGAATCCTCCAACATAATCGACGGAACGCTTTTAGACTTTCGAGGGTTTAAAATTTTCAAATTAATTTATTGAAATATAATTTTAAAACTTTTATGCGGAGCAGCTGTTGAAATTTTTCCTATTTAGTTTTGAAACACTGGAATTAATTTTAATGCATTCGTAAAACGAACTGCATGGCTGAAACGCTGCTAAAACACTCAAATATTTTAAGTGATTATTTAACTTTTATTTTATAATTCCACTTTTATATTCCGTTTCCTCAATTACTGAGGAGTTTTACACATTTTCCACATTTCTTTGGCTTCAATTTACTTAGTTTAAGAATAACAATTTCTAGGAATTAATGTTTAGATATTTTTCTTCCAAGTGTTATTAGATTCCCGTAGAATCTATTTTAAGATTCAATTGGAGAAAATTCATTTTAGTTTTATACTGAAATCTTTACAAATTTTGTATGATAATTATCCTACATTATATAGTTTGCAACATTTCTGGAAAATCTTGAAAGCCTTTTGCCTTTTGTACAAAATAATCGAAATGCTTCCCGCAACAAAACGCCGAGCAATGAATTTGCTGATCAGAATCAGAAATTAATTTTTAATGCATCGTGCAATAATATCGTCAGATCACGAACTAAATGCATATTGAAAGTTGGAAGAGATAATTTTATGTTTAACGACTTAACGAGTACGTTATCCAGGTGTTGTTTGTCTCAACCCGTTCCTTCCATGATGATCGACAGTAATTTACATCTTGATTGTAATTTATTTCCTTTTATGGGTACTTTTTTAAGGGTCTGTCGGTTTTTGTAATATTTGTAATTTGCCTGTCTGAAATCCTTCGTTAATTTTTAAAAAGTCTGCAAATTTCTTTGATTTCTGCTGAACGAAATCGGCATTTTTTAAAACCTCCTTTTGCAAATATTAATGGTAATGGACCAACCTTTCCATCTCCTAATAAACCTTCAAATGCCAAGCATTTTCTATGGGAAAAGTGTATTAATAAAGGTTGCCAAGTAAAATATCTGGAAGGAAATCAAAATGATTCAAACATACATCAGACTTCTCTTCACAGAAAATTAGAGCTCCCCCCATTATAATTGTCAATTAAAATATTTTTCCACGTAATTTTTACGTCGCACACCACTGAGAATACACCCAGTATGGAGTATATAGTTATCAATTCCCAGAGAACCCCAGAACATATCGTACCCCTAACATCAAACCATGTCGGGTTAACATGTGTAGTGCCCTAGGCTGTCTGTAACTCGCACCCCATCTTTTTATCGAGTCGTCGTGTTCGCCCTTCGCATGTTTGCTTTTGCCGATACCTATTATTTCGTAATAAAACGGAGCCCACTACTTATATTGTAAAATATTAATGAATTACATGTAATAATTCTCTATGTTTTATTACGTCAGTATGGACAACATAAATATATGTTAGGATGGGTAGAATGAATGTAAAGTTCATCAGTCTTTTCAGTAAGTTGAGACAGTTTGCTTGTGATTTTAGATACGAATCAATCGACAATGATAGTATTATTATCAATCAATGACAGAATTTAAATGGATTTTAATGATTCATATTAACAAAAAAATTTTTAAATGGTAAAATGGAAATACTAGTACGGAATATATTCTTTTTTAGTTGGAGCTTTGATTGTTAAGGTTATTGCCGTAGATCCAGCTTAACAGGATTAACATCTGAATCGTTCAGATTTTTTAAAATTTGGCTATAGTTAGGATTCGAACCTGTGTTTTCTTGATAACAAAGCAATCGTCCAATCCTTTGAACTACCACAACCTTGAGTAATCAATTTAAGGCCACTTTTCAACGCAGTTTAAACGAAGTGTACCGTAGATTACTTCAGTTTAAATAAGGTACGAAAGCAGTATGCATTTACAGTGCGATCATCAAAATTTGCGAACAGGGGCCGGTTTGAATGAAGCAAAATGAGCGTCGTAGGTTCAAATACTTGCATAGATTGACACATCAGAGCAAGTTTGCAATCAATTGCACTATGGGAAGCTAAGGTCTGTAACTACAAGATAAACAGTTTACAAATAGCAGGTCGTTGTGTCCATTTCGACAATTAAATGAAATTTCTGGGCAAATAGGGCCAACTGAGGGCGAAGATTGGAGACTCCTATTTATTTTTCTTGAAATTATTTATTACATAGAGCTTTTGCATCGTATAGTAGAATGATTCACAAAAACAAACGCAGATTTCTGTATTCACGTCATTAATATTAAAATGGCAGCTCAACGAAGGAAACAATAGAGTGTGCACTATTTATAAAACCTTGAGAAGGCCCTTCTGGCTTTGCGACAACTGTCAATCTTACATCCATTAAACTTAAACTAGAGTATGCACTAAACAAGTCGACCTCCCTTTTGCGAAAGCGTTTTTGAACACTCTGTATTTTTATCTTATTATCTTGATTAAAGTATATATAATTTATACAATTTCACTCCATCACAATATTGCATAAATGAAGTAGTTGGAACAGGATGATGATCATCATAAGTGATCTTCAGGCTTCTGGATGGTTTGTCGAAGCTTTCCATACACTTCTATCTAAACATTTCTTCTTGATTCCTCTGTAACTAGGTCTTGCAAATATATTAAATGTAAGTAATATTCTTTTGTCAGAATAAAACATATCTGTCCCCTTAAGGCAAATAGCAAAATTTTATATTTCTTAATTACAGTTTTCGCGAAAAACCCTATTAAGAAATCTAAAATGTCAAGCTCATCACAACAAACTTCTAGAAAATAGCAAAATGTGGTGCTTCAAAATAAGATTTTTGGCACCGTTTTGTGTATTTAGGACCGGTATTTGAGCTTAAACCCCAAAATATTTAACTTAAGCCCTAGTTTAAGCTAGCTTAACCTGGGTTTTTACTTAAGCCTTTACCAAAGCTAAGTTGCCCGAAGAAATTGCATAACTGCTTTTACTGACGTACAATATTTTGACGTAGATTAAGGCTGCTGTTGATTTTTATTCCTAAAATAATTTTGAAAATTTGCTACCCTTAAATAAGTGGAAATTTTGATTTGGTCCAAAATTTCTGCTGTTTACTCGTTGACAGTAAATATCTGAAATGTCATTGCTACATTGGTTAATTAAAATGTTCAAAACGTGTTAATAAACTTTGAATAAAAATTACACCAAACCTGGAACGTGAAAAAAGTTTAAGTTACGTTTGAGGAAATTTTCTTTTATAAATTTCAGCAGGCTAAGGTTTTTAAAATCAGTAGTTAAAAAGCCTCAATGCAATTTAGAAAAATGATTATCTGCAGTAATTTGAAATTTCTTCTCAAATCTTTCTTTTACATACATATCGCCTAAGGTGTCTCGCATTATTAATACAATAAGTCAGCTTACTCGTAACAAAAAGCTTAAAATTTGTTGTTATTACATATCAAGAAAAAAATATGTGAGCTAATTTTCAGCAACTAAGCTAGCAAGCTCAACTTTTCTTTATTACAATCCGAAACCCTTGCAATATTTGACTGAAGTTAGTCCAGTATCAAGTTTAGAATTTGGGCGATGTTCTTAGGACTCTGATTATATATCAGCAAAAATACTGATTTGTAAAAATTCAAAGTACCTATTTGGCCAAACTTGAAATTTCTGGCTTACTGCCTCGGCATTTGTTTTTGAAATTCTTATCGTGAAATAATTCGTATTAAATATTTTAAAAAATTAGTTTTCTTGTGCACTTTAAAACAGTGAAGATGGTTTACTACTGACCTCATAACCTCATAACCCCTTCTGTTTAAAAATATTTCTTTTTGGAATTTCCGAATCTCCCCAAATTAAAACTTAATTTAATTTATTAATTTTTATTAATTTAATTAATAAATTTATGGATCGATATTAAATGATTAATTTTCAGAAGCCAGAGAGATAAAATTTAAAAATTTCCAATATTTCTGTAGCAAACGTGCCGGTACAAAAACGTTTTGATGTAGGTCCTGGTTCACTGCATTTGTTACACTTTAACCTCCCGTGTATTTGGATTCAAATCGTGATTGTTGCTACCTTGTCATTTACTTAATTTATGTTATCTCACAACCTCTCGAGCAGTTTATAACCAATTTCCTTGTTTTATTTTGATTCAAGTTAATTTATCCTAATTGCTCTTGTGCTTAACTAAAGCGTTTGATGTTCTTGCCGATGCAAGCTTGTAATTTTGAAAAATTTTGCAAAGTAAATGGAAAGGAGTTTTGACAACTAAATCCCCAAATAACGATTTTGGCAAACGGATGTGTTATGGTGATTTAATATAATTATATAATTTAATTAATATAATTTTAATTAAATTACAGTTTATACTTTAGTATTTTTTCAACTGTAGAGCACGTCTACCGTCGTTGTCGTAGTTCTAGCGCACCCGATTTACTATCCTGACTCACCTGATGCACTCCGGACCCCCACCTGAACATCGGTCGTCTGCTATAATTCTCAAAATAATTAAAATCAAAAAATAAATTAAGTAAAGATTGTTGAAGGATTTATACAAATTTGGCGGTTCGTATTATTTTGCATTGTATGCTTTTAACTTACTACTTACGTATATCCTATTATCAATTATCAAATTCCACAGCTTACAGCTTATTATTCTCAAAACTATTTTAAAGCCTAATTGTTTTCTCTTCATTGACAGTTTTCTCTTCCCCATTTTATTTCGTATTATTTTCCGAAAACCAACAATAAGAAAATTTGGAGATATGCTTTAAGGAAAATTCTTGGTGGAATATTTACGTGCAGATATCATCTAAAATCCCAAGGAATTCATGTTTTAGTGAGTGTTCTCGTTGCACTTTAATAGTTTGAAATGTTTTGTGAAACGTCATAAAGAGATTTTTAAATGAAAAGGTGAAAATTTCCGAATCAAAGTTGAAGCCGGAGTTGCAGACTGGTTATAAATATTTGATTTCTGCCACACCGGAAAACAACCTGTAGTTTTACATTCCCCAAAACATGGATTTCCATTACAAATATTCAGATATTCTGAAAAGTACAAGCCAGAGACGTGACAGCCTCAACATTGCAGGTGACACGTGTCAACACTATGCGGACTGTTGCACGTGCAAACGGGACCTATCGAATGTAATTATATTTCGTCCTGAATTGCATATTTATACGGTATCGGTTTTAACACTTGACATTTTGTGCACTATTCTATGTTTACTGCATTAATAGTAAATTATAACTGTCTTTCCCGATAGAGTTCGACCATCAACTGTTATTTGCATTTCAAACTTCTATTTTACCGGTAATTTTGTTTCGGATATTTCTGGCATTTCCACTTGCTCGCACTACGAACTTCCAAAACTTTTTAATTTCTCCGGGTTTCCAAAAAACAAATCCTACACCTACGTGTTCGGTTTATTCAGAACGAATGCGTGCCTGTATAAATTTGTTGTAATAAGCGTGAAAGTAAAAACGTTCGGTACGTGGCGATTAATGCACATGTAAACGAATGCATTTGATGTGGCGGAGAGCTCTTGGTGGTTTTTTAAAAGGCTAGGGTTAAAGGCCGCGACGAAAATTGAAGACGAATGAGGCCCACCGCTACCGTTACTTTAATTGATTGCTTTGCGGCTGCTGTTTTACAAATTGTGTGTTTCCGTCTCACCGCGGTCCGTCCTGACCCTCGCTGACCACTTGGATTAATGTCTGCATTTAGTCGGTGTCCTTTTTCACTAATTCCCTGCAAATTTAATGTACATTCTTCATTTATTATTTGGCATTCGCACTTACGTCACGTATTTAGTTTCTTTTTGGTCAACAAGCTTACTTGATCAAATTGTGAAGTTCACGATTTGCGAATTTTTTTCTGGAGACAAGTCGAAGCTCCCTGTTATTGTCCTTTTTTGAAATTTCAATTAATAGTTAAAAAAATAAGGGTAGAATAAGTACAAACGATTTCATTTAACTGCGAGGGCTTAGATAAGAGTTCGTTGAATCCACAGGTGGATATTCATGAAAACCAAAGCAGAAGCTGTACAGAACTAGAATCGCGATCAAAACCACATAACCTTAGCTACGGATCTGTGTAAAATGTAATTATTTAAACCCACTTGCTGTTAAGAACTTTGCTTCTTTTGTTTCTGCCCGATTTCGTAGTTTAATGCTACCTGAAAGCTGTAATTTCAGCAGGATTTTAAAGACGCTTTTACATTTCTCTTTTGGATCATTATTATTTTTTCTAAATTGATTATACATGATTAAAACCTTTTAGGTATTTGGAACCTGCTTAAACTCTTCAGAACTTTCTGTTATTGAATATATTATTGAATCCAAACGGAAGAATTTTCCAACTTCTCTGTATCATTTGCAATAAAAGAGAACTTAGGGCCAGGATTTTTGATTTCATGGCTAACTGAAAATACGCCATCTTTGTATTATATTCCTGTTAAAATTTCATTAAATATAATTAGTAATTAAAGCCTATCTCTCCTCCAGGGATGTATTTTTGAAAGCTAAGTTCAGATACTTGGTGGCTCGGGAATTAAAAATTTTCCACAATTTTTGTCAGCTGATTGTGATAACGTGCCTTCTATATTGTTATAAGTTGTAATCAAAACAATTACAGCAAAAATGTATTCCCAACAACAGTTTTCGTAGTTAGGATTACATACCTGATTGATAAAAAAAACTTGACTCCCGTTCTGTTAAAAAATTTTAAAAACGATTACGAATCAGTTGTGACACTCTTTAGAAATCACTCAGTAACACAGCCAGATGTTTCAATAAATCGCAGTGGGCTTATTTAAGACACAATTGTTCAGGGCTGTAATCACTGATTACACGAAATTCGCTAATGTTATGTCAAATTCTCGAAGATTAATTGAATTTTAGTTATCTGAATTCCAGAAAAAACCGACTCAAATCAATTATAGTTCCAGACAATCAAAAAAAAATTAACTTTGCTTGGTGAAAATTAATTAACATAATAAATTAAAGAAGCGTCTTATTACTCTTATTTATGACCCAGTAGGTTTAATCGTAAAATCGGGACCAACTAGTTGACAACATTCAACTATACAAAATTTTATATTTTGAAATCCTGATTTCGAAAATTAGAAATATTTATAAAACTCTACTTTAAAAGAAGATTTAGTAAACCTTAGTTTTTGATTTTTAATGTCAAATATAAAAATATCTACTACAAAAAACGATTTTACTCAAAATTTAAAAAAATGAAAAGTTATGTCAAAGGAAGAAGGTTCAACTAACATTATTAAATAAGAAATTACCATTTGAAATTATTAATAAGAAAACTTAATGATGATGCTAATAAAACAGCCTATTTAACGGTTTAATAAATGCTTAAAAATATAAACAAATAAATAATTTAGTATTAACATCTTAGAAGACTAATATATGCAAGCTGGAATACTTTGGTGGTAAATAGTTCATACCTCGATGTAATAGAAAAGCCTTGGTTTATTAATAAAAAAAATATTAGAAACTGAGGTGTTAGAAACCCAAGAACACTTCTTTGAAACTAAGCAGTCAGAATAATGTAAACAAACTTATTCAGATTTACAAATAAAAGAAAAATTTACATTTTGGCATTTTAGCATTGATTGATTACTCAACTAATTATCTTGCTAATTATCAGAGTCAGAAATGAGAGTACAAATTTGATTGTTTTTGGCGAAAGGCCTCAAAAACTTTCTTAATTTGGCACTAATTAAACATCTTGGTGTTTCAAGTATCTTGTAATTTAATTAATTACTTACAATAATTCAATTATTTATATTTATATTTTAATTATCCAAACTTAACATCTTAACAAAACCATTAGTTGTACTTAATTAAAGAGAGCAATGGCATTTGTTGAATAAGATAAACACTTCCAGGATGATCTTCTGCATACGATAAACCATCCAAATTACTCGATTACTAATTAAACAAAGCAAGCGCAGCAATTATTTTTTTGGCACGTGTAGAATTAAAATCAGAGAAATTGTAATTACACAGAAACTTAGTACATAAAACAGAAAATTATACAAAAATTGTAATTTTATAGCGTATGTAATTGCAGATCAGCTTTTACTTATATAAATTTGATATCAAAATTTGTATAGTCCTACTTATAAATATTTTTTGTGTTTTGAGTTTCCAAGTGCTTTTGATTATTTTTTTTAACATCCCAAGTTCTAATTATTATTTGAATAAGCCATGACTTATATTATCTTTATGAATAAATGATTCGCCATTAAAATACTTTTTACAATTTATTTATTTTTTTGATGTCTGAGCTAAGAACCCAACAAGAAAAATCATGTTGTTATGTGTTTATTAATCCATTTAGTTGACGTTTTGTAAGCGGTTTTTTTATAATCATTATTAAAGTATATTGTTAACTTTTTCATCTGGCAATTTTCTAATGTTTGCCTTAATGTTAATTCGAACATTTTGCCTTTGTACAACTTTGGAGTTCATTTTGAATGTGTTTTTTATTTTAGTAGAATGTTTCTTTTTTGTGATTCTGAGCTTCTAAAACGAGCCAAGTGTTGAAATTATCATTTTATTTTTGACAGTGAAGATATTAAACTTAATATAAATAAAGCCTCATGTAAAGTCGAATAAATATTTCCATTTTCATGTAAACAATCTTAAAACATGAAAAAATATTTGCACATGCAAGATTACTATTACTTGGGAAATTAAAAATGAATTGAAGTAGGAGAGAATATTTTACATCCCTTTGTGAACCTGAAAAGTCCTTTAAATTTCATAATTTTAACTTTTCAAAACTGATTTTTAGTTATATAAAAATAAATCTTTGAGATGTAACGGTTTATCTGTTTTTAATTTTTTTTGTGAACGTTATATTTTATTTATTTTAGAAGTTGTGTATTGATTTGATGGTATGTAAATAAAGAAATTATTATTTTAACTATTGAGAACTATTAGTGTTGTTTAGCTAAAAATACCAAGCTTAAATAAAAATAGCTCAACATTTTAAACACATTGTATTATTGTAATGAACGATTTTTATATTCAGTAATATATAAATACATAAATACACATTCTGTAATTATAGAACTAAAAATATAATAACCTTGTTGGTTTGCATGTCGGTTAATAATTCTTTTTCTTGTCGTATGTTTTATAATGGTTATTTAAAATAATATGTGGATATTCATGAGAATATATTTAATATTTTTACCAAGTTTTCTTATGTATATTCGTGCCAGGCTCGTATTAATGCGTTTTGTATAATTATCCCTAAATATCCTCGTTAGTAAGGATGGTCCGTTGCTTTTTACATTTTGAAGTCGTACATTATAGTTATTAAATCCTATAAAAGTACATATTTCTAATTAGTAATCAAACAGTTTGTTTTTGTTGTAGAGCAAAAGCAAACGGTAGTTTTAATAATAATAAATGCGTTTATTTTAATTCCACGAGTATATTAATCATATTATTATTATAATTGAAGCCTTTCATAAAGTACGCTTATTTTATGGATGTATTCACTACAATGAAATAATTCCGCTCATGTTATTATTCCAAACAATTTTAAGCAGAAAAATGCTATTATAAAACAATTGTCATGCAGTACATCCGGTGCATGTTTAACGCAATGCACATATTTTGTTGCAACGAACTCATTCTTGAACAATTCGCTAAATATGATACTTTTTGCAATCGAATTTCACCAGAGGGCAAGGAAACGTATTATTTTCTGTCACTTTTTTGCAGTTTTTCGTCCATAACATGATATGCGTCGATGAGTAACCGTACTTCGCCTTAGGACACAAACATATGAAAAGACTAATGCCCATATTATATTCTCTATCTTTTAATAACCAACTATTTTAGGTTTTCACAGAATAATTGTGTGGACACGGTTTTACCATAAAATTAAATCCCCTGAAGCTTTACAGCAGTATACGTTTTAATTAAATGATGTCTTTATAAAATAACAACGTTATTCACATTACTTTGCCTTGGCGAAGTTGAAGAATTCACTTTGTTTTCCTCTGAGAAATTTCAAACCGGTGGTGGTAATTGCTGAGTTTTTAGAATTTTAAGTTTAGATTAGCTGAAGATCAAGTGTGATTAACTTAAAATCGGTTTTAAATTTGTCATTTATCATGAAAATTATGTTCGTTTTGTTGAAATTAAACAAAATTAATTTAACCAACGATGTATCTATTAATCACTTAATATAATCAGTGATTTCAGTTTTAAATTAATGACAGGATTGTTAATTTAATAACTAATTTTGAAGTTTGTTCCTTTTTTACTTCGCTTATTTTAAATTTATGCAGTTTGTTGCATAAGCTAGGAATCAAATGAATTAATTGGATTTTTGTTATACTTCACTCACCGTTAATTATTAAAACTCATAATCCTTTCAAGTTACAGTCAAGTTTGAGGACTTCCGTAGTAATCGAAGATAACATTTATTTTCTAAATGTTTATAATGCTTTGTTATTTTAATTTATTATACTTTAGCTAAAAATCCACGAAGTGCTTGCAGTTACAAAAGATAAAATACTGTAATCGATTTAAACTACGAATTGTTGTAAGATTTTTTAACCTTCTGTCCTTTGTATCGAACTTCTGTTTAATAATTACAATTTGGTTTTAGTTCTACGCCAGTCAAAAATTAATTGCCGGACTTGCTTTGTTTCGTAATCGTGATTGTTTAAAACTTGCAGATGATTTTTATTTTATTTTACAAATGCTGTTGGTACAGTCTTCAATCATAACTAATGGCTTTGTTAACTTTTGGATATTTACAATATTTCAGGCTAATAGAATTAAAAATAATTGCAATATTATACGTAATTAATTAAATTAGAACTTATTTAAAATATTAAGATGATTAATTACTGCCAAATTAACAAAGTTTTTGAAGCTTTTCGTCACAAACAATCAAATTTGTGATCTCACTTCTGAATCTGATAGTTAGGAAGATTCTAATAAACAACTAGGTGTACGTTGTAAAATACTCTTTCTTACTTATATTAATTCGACTTTACATAAGGCTTTATAATATTTATATTGAGTTTAAGATTTTCAATGTCAAAAATAAAACGATAATTTCACCGCTGAATGTTTAAGATCAGTTAGGAAACTCCTAACTTGAAGCTGAAGCTTGTCTTAGAAGCTCAGAATCACAAAAGAGAATCATTCTACTAAAATAAAAAATACGCTCAAAAGGAACTGAAAGGGAACAAAGGGCAAAATGTTCGAATTGACATTGTTAACGCAAACATTTGACGACTAACATTAGGAAAGCGTCAGATGAAAAAATTAACAATTAATAACGATAATTTAAAAAAACGGTTTGCAAAACGGCAACTTAATGGATTAATAAATACATAACTAAACGATTTTTTCTTGATGGGTTCTTAGCTCAAAGCACAAAAAATTAAAGAAACTGCAAAATATAATAATTATATCTGGAGATGTTAAAAGAAGAATCGAAAGAAAGCACATGGAAACTCAAAATACAAAAATATTTCTAAGTAGGATTGTACAAGATTCTTTATCAAATTTATATAAAAACTTCTTTCTTTCTCAGCCTCTTAAAGTCAACTTCTGAACATAAACTCTAGCAAATATGACGGTCCTGAGTCTTCCGATTCCAGTCTCGATTTACCACTTTCTTAACGTCATCGAGCCAAAGAATCTGTGGTCTTCCTCTGCTTTTTTTGAAATTCTTGTTCTCCAGTTTCCATCACTCATTACTTTGCCGGCTCCATTTGGACTTTGCCGTATATTCTATGATGTCCGTCCTTCTAATTTCCTCATTCCGCACGAGATCTCACTGGCTTATTCCATGGTTTATACCCTTATACGCTGTCCATGGATCTCTGCATTGCTTTTAATCTTTGGGTACTTCTGGCAGTGAGGCCATAGTTTCCAGGCCGTTGGTGGCGACAGGCAGAATGCAAACATTGTAGACCTTTCTCTTTAAGTTGGTAGGAATGTTCATATTCTTGAATATACTCGTATATTAGAGCTTACCAAATGCTGACCATGACAGACATATTCTCCTAGTTAATTCTGAATTTTGGTTGTTCTTGTCCAATTTGAATTGATGGCCGAGGTAAGTATATGGCTCAATGGGTTCAATGTGGATGTTGTTAATATATGTAATAATAGTTCAAGGCTAGCAACCTTGTTACTATTTTATGTATATTGCTACAGAAACGTTTAACGACGAAGGATTAAGAAAGGAATTTATAATAGTTTTACTTATAAGTTCATTTCCAGACCTATTTTTTGAGATGTTCGATTCCGCTCTATTAACAGTATCTTTAGTTCCTCGATATCGCTGTTTGACCAATCAATATCGTTGAATACGTTTTCCAAAGCCAGGGTGAACAACTTTGTGGATATTGGATCTCCTTGACGCACACCCTTTTGAATTTCCTCCTTGTCAGTTAACGTGTCCTCATCGATGCAGATTTGCATAGTAGCTCTATCATAGGTGTCATTAATAATAGCTGAGTATCTTGAATCAATTCTAGCATCATCTAAAGGTTTTAAAACTGCCCATTTTTCGATGAAATCGAAGGCCTTATTGTAGTCAACAAACGCCAGATTCAAAAGAATATTTATTCTGTAAGTGATCTGCTGTTCCAAAACCTTCTAACTCCAGCTTGTTCTGGTGGCTGGTAAAAATCGAACTTGTGGAGAAGTCTGCTATTTATCATTCTGATAAACAGTGCGAGAATAAACTGGTAGGTTTTATATAAAAACTCAGGGTTTGCAATTACAGTAATCGCTATAAAATTAGAAATTACTTACAATTTTTAACTTACTGTTCTATGTACTGAGCTTCCATGTTATAGTGAATCTCTGGTTTTAATTCTACATGAGTCAAATATTTAATTAATTAAATTAAATTAACTGCACTTGGTTTGTTTGGCTAGTAATCGTGTAATTTTGTTCGTTTATAACTTGCAGAAGATCATCCTGGAAATGTTTATCTTATTTAACAAATGATATTCCTCTCTTTAATTATAAGTAATGATTTTGTTAAGATGTTAAGTTTGGATAACTAAAATATTACAGCATATTGCAAGTAATTAATTAAATTACGATGTATTTTAAACATTAAGATGTTTAATTAGTGCCAAATTAGTAAAGCTTCTGAAGCCTTTCAGCAAAAACAAATAAATTTGTGCTCTCATTTCTGAATCTGATAATCAGCAACTTTAATTGGTTTACTAATCAATGAGAAAATGAGAAAATATAATCAAACTTATGTGTATTTTTTTTATTTATATGTCCGAATAAGTTTATTTCCTTTACATTATTCTTAGTGCCTAATTTTTAAGTAGTGTATTTTTGGTTTTCTAGGATCCCAGTTACTAATATTTTTTGTTAATAAACTATCGTTTTTATATTACATCGAAGTACCGACTCTTAGTTTATATATTTGTGGTTTTCTTAGACATCAATAATGAATTATTTATTTTTTTAGATATTTAATAATCTGTTAAATAAGCCGTTTTCTTATCGTTATCTTTAAGTTTTATTGTAAGTAAAAACAACAACAGTCAATTTTTTGTAATCAACGATTATGGTTTCAAGCTGCAATTTTCCTATAATCAGCTAATTCTAATTACAAAAACTAATATTTGAAATATTTTTGCTGCAATTTTTTGCGCATATAATCAATAAAGATTTGATCTTAATTAAATGTTCTTTCTCCTCTGGCGATTTGGTGAAGAGCTTTTCTTCAGGAGTTCTGTCACAGCTTTAGTTTTTTAACTTGGTGAAGAGTACTAAGCGCAACCTTTGTCAAGAACGTTTTAAACTGAGGATGACAACTTAGTTGCCGAAAAACGTATTCGTTTATATTAATTTTTGTTTCGCTGTTAATTAATTGATTGGATTACTGAATATTTGCATTGCATTGATTGCAACTACAGTTAAGTACAGTATTTTCAAAGCCAGTGAATACAAAATTTTAATTGCAGAACTGCGAAAGTATAGGTATTCAGTATCCAAAGATGCAGCACTGAAAGACAAAAGGGCCCTAATTACTAATTATATTCAATTAGAAATTTAACAGGACTCTATAATACAAGGATGGCGTATTTTCAGTGTCGTATAAAATCAAAAACCCTGCCCCTTTCTGTTTATTTAAACTATGATTCGAAATATTCTGCAATTACAAGAATATAAAAGTATATTTTCAAAATTCTATTTATTAAAACTAAATCACAAAAGTTACACAAAACCCCAAACTAGGTTAAATCATATTATGCCTACTTAAGTCGTTTATATGATTCACTGACCTAGTCATTTATGTGTTTCACGTAATGATTTATCGTCGTTGGAATTTAATTCTTTTTTGGTAGACTTAAAACTCTTGTAATGAAAATCAGCGATTAAACTCTCATAATCAGTAATAGAATTTAACTTAATCAAATTGTTTTGCTAGCACTGATTACATGTAAGATTTATTTAAGGAATTGTAATTTACATTGGCGATTATAAATTTTTATTGTGTATTGCCATGTGAGTTTTAAAAGGTGGTCTTGTGTTTTTAGAAATTTAGAAAATTTGATGTTTTAAGAAAAAGCTCCGTACAAACTTCAATTAAATCAAGTTTCTTGTGTATGAAAATCCCCTGTCATTTTAAGCAAGAGCATTATTTCTAATAAATTTTTAGCAATAATGACTACAGATACTTTCTTATTGGAAATTTAATTTATTTTCTTATTTAGCGAAGGTTAGAGGAAATTAAAAGCACAGTACATGGGTTTTCTACCATGAAGCAAAGCATGAGGTATGCACTAATTTCTGTATTTGCTAATTAACATAACGTTCCTATGTTAAATGTTTCATATTGTTAGGGCAACTTAGGTGATACGCTAAGAAATTTGTATTGTATTCATAATGTTATTTTACCATGCTGATCTAATCTTTTAAACGTTTTCTTGTATTAAAATTTTCTATATGCTAATAAACCTCGTACTTTCTCCACAAGAATAATACATCAACCACAATTTTTTTCACCTGTTTATGTACGTCTTCCTTAGGAAACGGTAAGGCGAACTGGTCATTACGTCAATTTCCTAGTTTCTAATAAATAATGAAGCACCAGATCGGTGTAAAACTGTCGTATTTATGTCTTCATTGTCGTACGATTTTTACAATTATGACATTATTCCTAGTCTAGTAGTTTTAAAGGGAGATTTTAAAACTTGTTTTCTACATTTCTGTTTACAAAACAGAATCATTCTTGGTTCGCTAAATAAGTTATACGCCTTGTTTATTGAATTTTCTTCTTACATATTTATTAAGAACCGTCTAGGGCAACCGTTTAAATTTGACTGTCGCTGTGTATGCGGACGAGTTCTTGAATTCATCACATCCAACTGCCTATAAAGTATTCCTAACAAGCTGGTCAAGTCGATAAAGGAAATAGTTATCCTTCATATTGATGTTCTCGTAAAGTATTTTATCGTCGAATAAAACGTTTTGATGTGATCGTCAATTTAATAAGTTTGAATTTTTGTAAAATGTTCTCATTTTCGAACTTTAGCAAATTAAATCTGGGCTACTTGGGCGTTGTTTAAGCCACCGGCTTTAAACTAATTGCTGCACCGTTAGGTTTGTAAAATTATAACTGTTTGGACGTTAAAAACTAGATCTAGCTGTCATAATTTTTTTAGAAAATATATTGAATTATAACACATAATGTAGAACAAGGCATTACTGGATTTATCGATCAGAAGTAACTAATGAGAATTATACCTTGTCTCATTAAATCACGCAGCCTTTCTATTAAATTGAAACTAATATTGAGTAATGTTTGTTGTAATTGGAAAATTGTCTAATAATTCTTTTTCTATACTAGCTAGCTTAAGCGATTATTACTATTTATATCTTTATTTATTATAACATTACCCTCGTTGTTTTAACAGATTTATTGATTAAGAAATTATAGAATCTTGTAAGAAAGTTTATATTTAATTCGTGAAACCAGAAACAAGCTTTCGAAAGCAAATTTGTGTTATCTCGCTTTAAATTGGAGTAATTTATTTAAAATTCCAACAGATAAAAAATTCTAACAGTAATTTGTTTCCGGATTTTGATAGAAATTATTTGTTTATTTAGTGTGGTGTGGACTTCGAATTCCAATTAATTAATTTTTTGACGATCGTAATTCTTTTAAAATATATTTTTAATTGTGAATATTAGGAAAAATCTTGGGCTCGAATACTTCTGAATCCTTGTGCTTAGAACTTTATTTATGGTGCTTTTCTTTTGAAAATTGCAAATTTAACATCAAATGTGTCTTATTGAGGCTGAGGATTCGCTGAGTTAAGACTTTTTAAATTAAATTCCACATTACAAATTTTAAACCAAAAGTTTGAAGTCCAGCCTTTTTCAGAGAGCACAAAAATTTAAACTAAAGCATCTTTAGTCATAAACCAGAACTTAGTTACTGAAATTACAACTTAACATTTTGACGGTGTATTACAGTCCCGAGATTGGGCGAATATTGCAATATTAAAGTGAAAAATTCCAGTTAATTGTTCTCCAATTTTCGGGGTCAGTCGTTTAGAACATGGGTAACAGTCAATATTTGATTTCTGAAAAATTTAAGAATTTTGTTCTGGTATCTGCAATTTTTTCATAAACTCTTAAATTGAAAATCAATTCAAGGCCTGTCGTAAAAATCAAATTAAGAGCCGCACAAATCGGAGTGTCTTCATTCGAAATGCACAAGAAGTTCGAGCTTTTTATTTCTTATATTTTGGATTTTGATTTTTGTGTTTCAATTTCTATTTTGCAGAAAGTTAGATTGTCTTTCTTCATTTAAAGTCAAATGCCAAGCATTCCGACGTTCTGTTTCTTTCAGCAGAGTCAATTTTTCGAGATTTTTATACTTGATGGTAGGCTTAAGGAATTTTAGATTTAAACTCGAAAAAAGTAAAATTAAAATTAGCGTAGATACCCAAATTTTTTAAATTTGTTAAAATTTTTTGTTAAATTTGAAAATTTCGATACTTGTCGGAAAAATCAAACTGATTTAGGTACAATCAACAGTGTCTGTTCGAAATGCAGAATGAAAATCAAGATCAAAACACCAAAAAACAACCAAAAAACACAGCCCACTGGGGTTTCTCTTTGCATCTTTAATCCTTACATAGCAAATAAAATATTATTGAAATTGCAACTTAAACCCTCTCCAGGTTGTTGGTGGATGAATAAGCAATTTCCATTATCAAGCGATTGCTTTCTTTTGATAAATATCTGGAGTTTGACTGTAAAAAAAAAGGAAAAAAGTATGCATTGTTATGGTAGTAGGTAGTAGGATGTGTCAGATGATCAGGATACAGGCATTTAAACTCGATAAAAATCACAAACCTGAAATTTAACTGGAAATGCTAACTAACAACATACATACAACAAAACACTGATTTAACCTAACCATAATAACAAGTTGTAGTAAACTGCATTTGCGGTAGTTAAATGTGTAAGTGATAACAATCTTCATTAGTTCACCCAACGAATCGGTTGGATAATTTCTCTGTGCTTTTCATATGAAGCGCGACATTCTAAAAAGCGCGTACGTTTATTTTAAATGACAACTGTCAACGATGCAAAATGCATTCTGGAATAATTCGCGGACGTGCGCACGACATCATGCAGCATGCATGTATTGTTGTTGGATTGTCTTGTTAAAAATAAAACGGTAATTACATGGTTCCGTCTCTCCGGTGTATTGGCCATTGCCGTTTGTTCTACCTATGAGGCAAGACGATTGGCCAATCGTAACGCTAATATGGAACTCTCTTCGAGAAAAAAAGTAGCGTATTTCTTGAATCTTGCATGACCTGCTTGCTACCCTGGGTGGCTTTTGTAAATTATGACCCTTATGACGTTCCCGTGATACTACTGCATGCTACTGACTCTCATAACTCTACATCGTTAAAATAGTTTTTAGTTGGAGTTGGGAGATTTACGTCGTTATTCTGTCTAGTTAAATAAGGAATATAAATGGAAATTTTTGTCAGTGTCCGGCCTTTTTATTTTTCAGGAGAATACGGAAACTTTTTTTTGTTACTTTTAATGTTATAAATGGTAACGCTGATTTAAATATAACTTGAAATTAACAAGAATTCCATTTTCGTACGTCCAAACAAAGTAAATCCAACAACAAAATATTAAAGTCCAAACTTACAAAAAAAATCCAAAAGGGTAAACGTAAATCTTCCAAGATGAAGGGGTTCGTGTCTCAATGTCGCGTTGAGATCTCCTGACCTGAATTCGTCAGTTCTGTTCCGATTTCGTTTAAAAACGTGAAGTAGGGTAATGTATTGATTTATAAATTGAATTTTTTATGTACGAAAAGCTAGTTATTAAAGATGTGGTTACGTGTACATACGATGAATTGATTTTGGTGGAGGCGCCGCCTATTAAAACGTTCACGAATATTATAAATTCTTACGTGTTCAACGACAAAAGCATAAAATTAACAGAAAGCACGTGCGCCACTCTTTCTTTTTCTTTTCAAAGAATTAGAAAAGGAAGCTGCAGGAATTACTTTTCTAAGGGAAAGAAGTTTTTCATATATTCTTTGGGATTTTCTTAACGACAAAAAATAATCTCCAGAAAATAATGAGTACTGATTTAGTTGTTATTCAACAGATATTTTAAACCTGGATATTCGACTTTTATTTGTTATTTAAGGATGCAAAGGGTGGGCTAAGTTTTCTGGGGGATTTTGCACCCAAGGGACGATTTTCATAAAGCTCTAATAGTTTATGGTAAAACATTGAAAGATTTTCTTTTTCAATTTATTACCAAACAAATTTAACAAATGAAAAATGTAGATATCTAATCCCTGATATTTAATTAAAATAACAGTAAAATATTAAAAAAAATTATTTAAAAATTTTAAGTTGCAAGCTAGGTTCGAATCTCGTGATGAACAGGATTCAGGATTTTCCTGCAGTCTTGAGGGCGGTATCGAGTCCTGGTGACCATTCGTCGTTGAGCACCTAATTAACGACGCTCTCTTCAAAATACAGGCCTAAGAGGTAGAGTAACAAGGTCCTACACTACACACACCGCACCCGTAGAACCTCATACACTAACGCACCAGCCTCGACGCCGAAATGTATAAGAGGTTACAGACAATACATACATACATAAAATCGTAATTAAAATAAATTTTCAAATTTTTGGGGATTCAGATAAAAGATAAAATGAAGCTGAAGCTCGGTAGATGAAAAGTCACAAATCATACCTAATTTTAAAATAATGAAATTCGAATTCTGAGTTGTGGAACTGCATAGCCGAAATTTTCAGTTCATATTGAATTAGACTCCAGCGATTTACTGAAATAAAATCTACAGGAATCGCTTGACGATAAAAATCCTCGATTCAGCCACCAACGACCCGCAAATGGGACATTCTGATTTGGGATCAAAATTATAAACCCAGAAACTTAAATTGGGCCAAAATTACAAATCTGAAACACCCCTCCCTCAAGGACAAGAAAATAGGAAGACTGAATGTGGAACTTTGTTGAAAACTTAAGGAAATTTTCTGATTCCAATAAATGCAGAAATACAACGAATGCGAGTTAATTAATTCCAAAAAGAACTAAATATATTTTGAACGACGATTATTCTTCTTTTCATAAGCAAAATTTTGGGAATTATCGCATCACCTCCTTGCATTTTTTGTATTTAAAAGGAAATGCTATAGTTTTCCAGTTTTTAAATTATTTATCGATTTTTCTAAACACAAAATATTTATTCAAATGTAAAATTTGTGAATTTTGTTTTTGAACCTCCAGTTAGATTGGTAGAATAAACATTTTCAGACCTTTCTTACAAGCTAAGCTTTATTTTTTCCCTTTAAAAGGTAACCAGAAAAATTAGCCAGTTTTTAAATGATTTATCGATTTTTTAAACACAAAATGTTCATTCTAATTAAAATTTGTGAATTTCGTTTTTGAATTTGCAGAAGCCCAAGTCTGCGTGCTTAATTTGTCCCGAATTTCGGGTCTTGTTTGGCCAAATGTCTAAAGTTTCTTCAGTTCCAATAATGATCCCAAAGAATCCTGTTTTTTTTTTATAAACTTCCTTCGCACAAAAGCCAAAGTATCTAAAAATCTTCAAATTTAATTTGTCCGGTATTTCGAGTCTTTTTGGCCGAAATTGAAACTTTAAGTTGAATAAACGAACCCCAATAATCCGGGGTTTCTCGTTAAATGCTAACTTTCACACAAAGGTTTTAACTTTTAGAAAAGATCGTGGAGGCTACATTGGCCCAAAATTCGTTGTGTTTTTCACTCATGTTATGACTAAAACCTCTTTAAACATCTTTTAACTTAAATTTGTTCCAAAAATGCCGTTTTCTTAACTGAATTTCAAATGTTTTTCAGTCATACAAATTTCCTACAAAATTCCAAGGAGTTGCATCTTTCTTAGCCGGCTTTTTAACGTTTTTTGATTCGAACACAGACCGAAACTTCTTGAAATGAATATACAAAGTGTTAATTATCCAAAAACCCCTAAAATTTTGATATTTCTTGACTGCATTTTAAAGTTTTTCACAATAAAAATTTGTTTAAAGAAACCCAAAAATGTGGGTGTTTTTTGGTCGAATTTTAAATGTTTTCTGTACCAAACGAAAGTCAAAGCTTCCTAAAAAATTACAAAGCGTAAATTATCCCCAAAACCTGTGTTTTATAGTGAAGGGAATAGTTTCGAAAATTCCGAAAAATTGGATTTTTGGAGAAATGTTTTGTACGTCAAAACGAAGGGTATAACTTCCTAAAAAATCTACAAAGCAAGAATTATCCCCAAAAATCCGAAAATTCCGATATTTCGTAACCAAATTTCACAATTCTCTCCAGTGAAAGAAATTGCCCCAAAAACCCGAATAATTGTGTATTTTTCATCGAATTTCAAACAAGCCAATCTGAATTTGGAATTCAAATAAATAGCAAAACCTTAGAAGTGTCGAAACTGCAAACTCGAAATTTTCAACATGAACAGAAAAATAAGTTTTGGTGTATGACTGAAACTGAAGTTTTGGTTTAATTTTTGTGCTCTCTGAAAAAAGGCTTAAAATTTGTAGCTCGAACTTTAAACGAAAAATCTAGAAAAGTCCAGAAAATATCTGTAAAAAACTGTGGCAGGTGATTAACTCAGTAAAACCTCAGCCTAAATACGACACAGTTGCAATTTTCAAAAAGAAGTTTCGAATTGCGAAATGGAATTTACAATTAATTAAGCAGTTTTTTGGAGGAAGTCCACTCCAAACTATGAAATAAATATTTTCGATCAAAATCCCGCAGAAAATTACAAAATAAAACTTAATCTGAAAGCAAAATTTCTGAATTTGATTTTTTAATTTGCAATTAGATTGGTAGACCTTTCTTACAAGCCAAACTTTATTTTTGTGAATTTTGGTTTCTACCGTAAAATCTTGAAATTTTGTGTTTCTGTTTTGCTTCTTTCGTTTTTTAGTGCTTGACTTTTCTAACATTGCCAGTTTGTTTTAAAACATTTGAAACTATTCAGCTTCGTTTCTTATATTTAAGTTTATAAAATACCAGAGATTTCGTATTTTGCTTATGATTTGACCAAGAGTTTCTGAATTGCAAAATATTAACTCAAAATGTTTAGTTTCACTTAGGGTAAACGTTTAAAAATTCTGGAAATAATTTTTTTATCCTACGAAATTTAAATTTTTGGTACCTACAATGCTTCAGTCGTTTAGATTGCTAGATTAAGTTTTGGATACTTTTTCATTTCTTAAATTTTGGGTTTTCATTTTTGATGTTTGTGTCTTTTTTGTATTTTTTTGCCAGGTTCAGATTATCCTTCTTCATTTAATTTTAAATCACTGTTTCTCTCAAAAGAAACAATTTTCTGTGATTTTTTTGTAGGTACCTGGTGGGCTTGAGAAATCTTTAAATTTAAAACAAATATTTATTTTAAACAAACCTTTGGATACTTTGTTATTTTAAATTAGCCTATACAAATTTTTTGCCTTTGTTTGAAATACGGGCGCATTAACACCTACTAAATTGAGTTGGCTCAAAATGGGACAAGAAATATTAAACTGGGCTGGTGAATATAATTTGTCAATAATTACACGAATGATTTAAAGCAAAGCAGGCCATGGTTTCAGTTTATTGAGTTGTCTTGGGTGGGCACAGTGATGGGTTAATTAATTTTTGGTCGAGCCTTGGCCCATCCTGCCATCCTCCCCGAAATGTCTCATTTTTTCAGTGTTTTTGTTTGAAACCCTAAACTGCACTAAGCACAAACTGTAATACAAAACGTTTCCAAACAAACAGACGTAAAAGAACAAATTTTCTGGAAAAATCGCATCAGATCTTTTGTGTTTCCTATTTCTTGCCTTATAAATTTTGTTCGTATTTTATCTGAGTACAATCAAATGAAAAAAAGAATTAATGAAGTTTTCCTGCTTTAAATCGGTTTTCACGATATTCATAAATATTTATGTATAATGCTGCTATATTTATTTTATCCAAAACTGCGTCAAAATTTGTTTAAATTTACAAACCTCTACTCATAAAAAAATAAAAATAAATTTAATGCTCTTGATTAACCGCCATTTAATTCAGAAAGAATCCGTTGGATGTTGATGTTTTTCTCTCTTAATTTGTTAAACGATACTGAATTATATATCAACATGTTTTGGAATTAATTACGGGAGCAAATTTAATATTAAATAAAGCACCTGGAAAATTTAACCGCAACGTTTACACGTTAATTATTTTCGAACATCTGCCTATTGTTTTGTGGAATGAAATATATAATTTTCTTTTGGGGCTTTTTTAATAATTAAAAAACTGGTTTGTTTTTTTTCCGCATAATTTATGTAATCAGATTAGGCGGTATTTTGATGGTTAACTAATTTTTATTATTTGTAAGGAAATGCCCGAAATGCCTGCGTTAGGAAAATTCTTCGGTTTTGTTATAAAAGGCAATAATAGAAATTATTTACAGGTGTAGTTTTTTCCTTCATAGAATTCCATTTAAGTTTTTTTATGCTAATTATTTCATATTTCGTCACGCCACTATAAACATATTACAATAAAAAATTTGCATTCTATATGTTACCATAACGCAATATAAGTATTTAGTAAAAGGATTTTATGTCGTTTTGTGGCCGTTATCCCGCGCCGATCTCGACATAAAGGAAAGGAAATAAAAGAAACAATAGTAACGCGTGCATATTTTACTAACGAGTATACGCTTTTTAAAAAAAGTGTGCCAGCTATCAAGAAAAAACAGAAATTTTAAATATATAATAGCCAGATAGAAAGAGAAGGAACGCACTGTGACGCCGGTGGTGTAATGAATACTAATTTATACTAGATGTTTACTGGTTGTTTTGCATATATTAACAAAAATTTTAAGGGGGTTTAATATACGTTAGTATACATAAAAATAATGTTCGAATACATTAGTGAGGAGAGAAACCCCCATAATAATTTCGCTTTTCCCTTAATGTGCGTCGATGTTACTCTAACATAAAAAAGGACTTTTTGACGAATATTCTAATTAGGGGTCCCCGGTATTATTCTTTTTCGGGAGTTGTAATAATTTTAGCAATTTTAATTACTGTAGCGGACATCCTGTTATAAAATATGGATCCCGGAAAAGGTCTGTAAAAATGTTTTCACACGTAGTATTACCTACCGTGAAAGTGTTTCATTACGGTACATTTTTCTTCCTAAATGTGTACTGTAATTAATTTATGAAGTCTATTTTTTACTAAACCGTGAATAATGAAATCCAGAATAATCAACTTTTTTTGTTCTGCCCTCTCGTTGTTTTTACAGGAACTTTCTGTGACGTTTTTCGCCGTATTTTTATTGTTTTTACGAGCTTAAGCGTCCTTCAGACGTTAATATTCCTAAAACTTGCATAAACTTGTAAACTTAATAACATCTGATATTTAAAATGTCTGGAAAATCGCGTTCAATCTTTTTATATATCTTTCTTTGTTGTACTTAGAGCCCCCTAAATAACAAACATACAGTAATCGATTTTAGTGGCAATTTATAAATATAAAAATCTAGAGAAAATTAATGGATGTTTCAAGTACAGAAGAAAAACTAATTAATGTAAAGATTAATACAGCAGCTAAAGCATATTCTTGCACTGGTTTCAAATTTGGGTATTTTTCACGTAGAAAAAAAATAAAAATAGACAGAAACTTTATTACAAAAAAGCTGTTTATTTTTTACTTAAGGAATTATATATAGCCTATATCCCAAAAGCCAATCAACATCTACAATAAAATAAACAGTAAATAAGCGAAAACTTATTAAATACAGTAATACGCAATTAATACCAAATTTCTTAGAAATTTATATAACATAACGCACCAGGTTACCTAATATTCATTTAAATAATTGTAAAGATATCGCCACTTAGTATGGTTGACAACATGAAGGATTAAGGCCGCCTAAGTCGCTTTCGTACTCGGTCTCGCACGCTTATGCGAACGGGGTGATGTGGTAAGCACCACGCCTTCTATAACCGCCTGCTTTCCCTATTTCACCACTGTGTTCGATTGTACTAAGCCTAAACAATTATTCAGACTATAAAAGGCCGAACATGTCTTTTTGTATCTCTATCTTCCAATTCATGAGAATATCTTCGAATATTTTATATAACAATTAAACACTTGACCACTTTTAACTGTAACTGTAACTGTAACATCTTTTTGTGTTTGCTGATAGTGTTGCAGCTAAAAAAATTGCCAAAAAAAGCACACAGGAAACTCTTAAGGACAAATATAGTACAGTCCAATACAATTGTACTGTTTTTCAAAACTGTTCCAAGTAATCAAAAACAAAAGAGGAAAAATTGGCAATACTTTTGCTAAAAAAGCTTAATCGTGCCAAAGGTGCTTGAATTTAATTTGTTTTTCGTAAAACTTAATACCTTTTTGTAAAAAAAAATTAGCAATCATAAAACATACAGATTTAATTAAAGATCCCAAAATGTACAATTTTTTTTAATTTTAATTTTGGAAGTGGCAAATTCAGATTGTATTTAATAAAATTTCTGCAGCTTCCCGTAAAACTATTGATAAATTTCAGAAGAATTAATCAAATTTTGTGTTAAATTTTTCCAAATTTTTTAAAGGCTTTCATTTTATTTTCAAATATTTTAGTAAATATCTTAGAACTTACTTTGATTTTTATACAGTCGAAATTTTTGCTTTTAATATATTTTTAACGATTATGAAAATTCTAGTTATAGAGAAAAGTATCACCTCCGCTGGGATTTGAACCCTTGATCTTCGCATGCTATTTTAAAATTTCAGTGCTTGGATATCCAAATCTTAACCTTGATTTTTAATTTGTTAAAAAAAATGAATAAAAATATTATTGATTAGGCATCTTAATTTACCAACAGTTACAAACAATAAAGCCAAATCACATACTATTGAAATTTCTTTGGTGACGTGTAAAATATTCATGAGTTCGTTAGTTAAATTTACGTAAGCACGAGGGTCGTTTGAAAAGTAATGTAGACGATGCAGAGAACCGTGATCAAAATCGATGCACCGTCGATAATTTCGATCCTTCAAACGAGACCTTACCGAGTTTCAGCTCAGTGGATTGTGGGGTTATTGCTTGGTCACGGGAAGTAAACGAACGTGCATTTTCAAAAGTGATACACTGTTCAGACGTCAACGTTCCATGGCTAAAATCCGCCATTTTTTAATGTAATAGGACCCGTCCTTCTATTGAATTAGGGGAACGCTGCAGCCTAAAAGACTTATTGCGCATACCCTGATTTATAGACCCCTGTATCAAGAGATAAAGGTCCTTCACCGGGTGCCTAACAAACTCCTTCGGCTATTTTACAGACCAGGAGAAATGATTTTATAAAAACGGTATGATGGCTTTGGGACATCGTTGGGCAAAATGTGTCCAGCTCAATGGAGATTATGTTGAAAAATAAATACAAGTTGGTGAAATTTATTAGGATTTTCTTTTTCATTTACCTTACTTTTCAAACAACCCTCGTAGGTCGTAAGCTATACGGCAGAGTATGAATGCCATAACTTCAAAAAATATAAGCGAAACTTCAGGAATTCTTTATGATGCAATGGTGGGTTAACTAATTTTTGGGCGAGCCCAGGCCCTCCGTGTTTGTCCTTCCAAAACACCAGTTATATTGAACAAAAACCGATCAAATTTTGAATTAGTTTTATTTCCAGTTTTTAATGCATTTCAATTTATTTTTGAATATTTTAGTAAATATCTTGGAGTTTACTTTGATTTTTATACGATAAAAATTACATACCAATGTCTGTCAATTGCAAAAAGCAACAAACATTCACTACATTCTCTAGTATACATTTTTCCAAGTATTACTCGTATTGATATTATTTTGAAATAATAATGTTAAGGCTTTCTATTAAAATGTAAGCTTTGTAATGCCAACTTTGATGAAAACTGAAATTTTTATGTTATGTAAAACAGTGATGAATGCTAAATGTTTTATGGGATCGAATTTTTTGGGAAGATTTGCAAATTACGTCCATTACAAATGTTTCCAACTGCAAATAATTTAAACTTTGAATAAAATTTAAAAACTTTTTGTTGGAAATGATTTTTTGTTCAGAAATTAATAAAATTAGAACTTAGCTGCTTTCCAAATTGAAATTTCGCCATTAACACATCAAAGAACGAAAATCTGTAATTTAAAGAAGCTTTAAATTTAATCTGTTTTCTGCAGAAAGCGAAATTTTTGTAATTTTGTAAGGTAATAACTAATAACGAATTCCAAAAATTGGACTGCTAAAGCGTTTCCACCAAAATATTCTGTTTTTTAATTAAAAGCCTTTAATTTATTAATTTTATTGGTAGTTACATATTACTAAATATGTTTATTTCAGATTTGAAATAATGAAAACAGAATATTCTGAAACTCCCAGCAGTTGTATTAAAATTACAAATTAATAACACAAGCTTCATTTTTAATGAATTTGAATATGTTTTTTTAATTTTGTATGCTGCAAAATATCGCTTCTTCAGTCATTTGGATGACTGGCTTTCGGCCTGTACATCAACACTTCATCTTCTTCCTCTTCCTCTTCCTCTTCCTCTTAAAAAATTTTCTAGATAAATTGCAGAAATACACAAACAAAACTCAACTGTAAAAATTATAAAATATATTTCAGTGTGATTGTGATATATCAATCAGCCAAATAGAATTCAAAAATCTTGCAGCAGATTTATAACCGATAAAACTATTGCATCGGAAAAATAGGACATCCGTTACAATGTTACAAAAATTATAAAAGACAATTTACAATACGCCCATCACCTTTTGTAATTATTAAACCCACTTATTTATAAGAATAGTTAAAAATTAATAGTTAATCGTGAGATGTTCAATCGAAAACCCACAATTTAATTGTTTTAAATTAGTAAAATATAGCGTATGTCAAGGCAACTCTCTTATAAAATTTTGCCTTTGGAAACCTTTGTTAAGTCAAATTCGTCCAACAAATAGGGAAGAGCTCTGTGGTGAAGTAGATTGACCGTTTCACGCAGGTTCAAATCCCAGCGGATGCGGAAAGAATTTTCAGGAGCTGCCAAACTTTTATTATTATTATTATTATTATTATTAAGTTAAGTTAGTCTTAAGTATACAAGAATTTATTTCAGTAATTTGTAACTAACGATTTTCTGTTGTTTCAGGCCAAGTTGTTAGAGTCGTCTCACGCTTGGCTCGGCGCCTCCACATCTTCAATAGCCGGTAAGTGTTAAAAGTCACATCGTAGATATTTTTTAAAAATTACACTTAATACAAATTTGTTTCAATCTATTGTCTTATTAGTCAATTTCATGGGTTTATTGTTTTTATACGACTTTGTGGGGGTATAAATCTACCATATTTAATCTTTATTAAGATTACTTTAATTATTATTTAATAATTAATTAAGACTGTTGTCGTAAAATTGAATCTTCTAGTTTTTTCTTTCAGTCTAATAAACTTGTCTATTTATTGCCAGATTCTTTCTATTTTTATATTTGATTTGTTATTGTTATTACTACCACTGGAATGAAGTTTTCCATACAAATCATTTTCACATCATCCGAACTTTTATCAAATATCTTTAATGCTAAAAAACTTATGATTAGGGTATTGTGGAAACGCTCTAGTCATAAGCTTTTTAACATAAGTTTTTCGGATTTTGTTTTATAATGAATAACAAATGCTGTCACTATTTTTAAGGCATGCTTGATAAGCATGATAAGATGTGATTCCGAATATTTGTTCTTTCCAGGCGTTTTAAAAAAACTATTTGAATTATCTGAATGTTAAAGACATAAACATTTCGAATAACGTCAGATTGGTTTTAAAACCGTTCGAGTGACCATTCTAAAAATTCCAAACTTTCATCAATCTTGTTTTTATCGGAATATCTATTACGGCATAACTTATTACTTTAATTAGCCGTATGTTTAGATTAATATTTGATAAATGTAATTAATATTGAGATTAGTTTGCGTTACTTAATAGATTTTTGTATAGCCTCGAGTCAATATATATAATCATTATCAATAAATAATGCGGAAATATCTGGGCGTGTTAGCGTTTAACAGCAGCGCCGCTAAATATTCGATCTAATTTCATCTGAAGTAGTGCAAGCGTTTATACTGTGGAAGAAAAAAACTTATCGGAAAGGCTAATCCTGAATATTATTATTATTTAAATGAACTTGCATTGACAGAACTTAAACTTAAAATATATTTTTTAAAAATTAATTAACTGTTATTATTTCCGCACTTAAATTTATTATTTGAAATGCTATTTAGATAACTTATTTGTATAAAGCTTGTAAATTAATGGAAAGAAAAAAATGAATTTATTTCCAAACTTTGGACTAAATTTCAGAGAAGTGAGCCTTTCAATGGTGCAATCAAGACTTTTTGGGGTTTTAAATTAATCACATTGGTATTAAATTATTTGAAAATCGAAGTTTCTGCCACATGTTAAATCCTGTGGTACGTGCTAGGATTAATTATGTTGAACTACAGAATCAGGTTTACAGCTGGCAATCCTGGTTTAACGTTAAAGAAATTTTGTGAAAAATAAAGTTTGCTCAACGAATTTAATTCGCTACTTCTGGTTTTTTAATTTAATTTTTTGTTTAAATTTTAGAACAGATCGCTTGTAACCCGCAAGCGCAACTGTCACCCTATAAATACATAAATAAATAAAGATCGGAATTGTTTTTAAACTGCAAAATTTTGAAAATGTATTTAGAAAACTGTAAATACGGAAAACTCGGCTGCAGCTTTTTTGCTTAATTTAAATTGTAATTTGTAAAAATATTTCCGTGGGAAAATTATTTCAAATGGAAGACTCTTTCAAAACCAGGCACATTTATTTGTCTTTTTATAAAAGCTTAGTAAGCAGAAAATGAAATTATTTTCAAAGACTCCAACTTAAATCAAAGTGCTGTTGCTTCAAAACCTAAAAATTTCTATTTCAAAATTCAAGAAACAGACATTTAGCAAACGCTAAGGTAATTTTGGGCAATTACAAGACCTGAAAATGTAGGCAGTTGAAACAAAAAAAAAATAAAAACAAAACATTTTTGTGACAGAAATTTCTTGGTTCCAACAATTAGCAATTATGTATTAGCAAAAAACTAAATTTTGCATAATTGAACGAAATCAAATAGCGAAAACAAATCAAAATATCGAAACATATTTATTTATATCGAAGGACCGAAAACCATTTGAATAGGCTTCCACTCACTTTGAGAATTATTTTGGCTGGTATAGGCCGAACTAATCCATTCTTCTAATGGTTTATAAACTTTCACTAAGAAATACTGGCGCATATTCTCACCTCATATTTGAAGTTGTCTCTAATTAAAGTCATGTTTAACGTAGACAACATTGCAGAAATGAAAATGAACAGGTCAAACATAAAAAAGCAGCGAAAAAATTGAATTAAAAACTAAAAAACGAGCCTCGAAAAACGCCTTAAAAGCAGCTTTCTGTAAAACATTTTGCTGGCATTGAAAATACTCTTCAGTAGAAATACGAAAAGAAGGATACAAATATAAATTTTGTATTTTTTTATGGATATTTTTGCACAAATTGCTAAACTGATTAAAAACTGCAAAACATCCACAAAAGGTCAAACTCACCACAATAAACTTTCAGAAAATACTAAAATATTAAATTTTATCACCATTTTATTACCAAAATTAAATGATGAGTTGTGTAACTTTTGACTCCAAATTAATTAACCTATAATACGAGTATGATGGTTTAACATGAAATTTATGAAACAAATAAAAATATGTAAGCTGATACAATTCCGATACTTTTTTGTTCGGAAGGACAAACTTACGTTTTTAACGTTACGGCATCCAAACGATTGCCATTTTAAAGGTGAGCTTAATCATTATTATGACTTCACAAAAAATTCTTCAATTTTTGAATTATATATTTCTTTCATAAAAAGAGGAATTATTTGGGAGATAAGCCCGTCCATTGACTTTCATAAATAAATTTTAAAAAATTCAAAATAATAAAGGATTTGTTTAATTCGAACAAACATGCTGATTTAACTTCATATTTCATTAATTTCATAGATTATACAATTCATAATATAATTAACCAATCAGCATCAAGCATTTTGCTTGGTTCCTACGTATTGATAAGCTGGTCCCAAACAATAGAAAACTCGAATCTAGTATGAGTATTTTTTCAATTTTTTCGTAGCAACCGTATTTACATTGTTTATCAACAAACGTCACTTGCACATAAAATTCAGTTTTGTTATTTATTCTTTATATAATCTAATTATATACCACTCGAGCAGTCGCAAATTAATTAAAATTAAAAATCTATGTTCTAAGTTTTTAAAATGGCTCTATGAATGAGCATATTTTGTATAAAATTTTGTTATTAAGAAATGGCTTTTTAAAGGGAATTTGTTTCGAAAATGGTTTTTAAATATACTGCTTAGTTCGGGGTTATATTCAGATTTTGAATGTAAATAAAGCACAAATAAATAGAACACTCACTTTTGGATTTTTGTCTTAGAGTTTTAATTAAGAAATAAAAAATTTAGTTTTATATTCAATCTTCATCGTAAATGCACATTTTTAAACACAAATGTGACTGAAAGGCTCCGATTTCGAAATATTTAAAGCATTTCAAACAGTTTTCAAAGAGTTTCGAGTTAACAGTTTTTGAACTTTGAATATAATGCTGTCGGATTCTAGAAAAAACTAAGCAAAGCCTTAAAGCCTTTGCACAACTTCTTTTTTTTAATTAAATTACATTTCATACTTAAATATTTTTCTAAATGTCTCACGCGTTTACCATCGTTGTACTTCTCACGCACACGACTTATTACTCTCACTCACCCGATGCACGCCGAACTCCTACCTGCACATCGGTCGTCTGCTATAATTCCTCAATACATTTACCATTTTTGTTACACCACAGTAAGCCATTATTTAAAAATTGAACAGCCTGTTCTGCCGCCCGATACTGAATGCTTAGACTGTGTAAACGTGTAGTGTAGAGGACGCCTTGTTGCCAAATATACATTGTTAAAATTACTCTAAATTTACTAACATAAACAGGTTGATAATAGGGAATTGAGAGCCCTTCAAATTAATTCAATATAATCTGTAGACAAGCCAGATTTCATCGGGGAAACCTTCCTTTTTTGGAATTCTTAGAGTCGCCAACTCTATCTTTTATATTTTGACAATGAAAATTTACCCCGCTTAAACCACTAATAAAATGTTTTAGATTTTAAATTCCTCCAAGTATTTATTAAAAAAAACGTAGAAAAGACGTAGCCCAATCTCGAATTAATGAAATATTCCGCTAAACAAGTTAGAAACGCAGTTGTATATCCATATGTGTCCTTTATCCTTTTAACAGGGAAGCTAAACTAATTAGATTTTAGTGGTAGTTAGTAGTTACTTGACACTTTGTTTTCCTGTCCTGCAAATTCACGGACTCCCCTTTGAAATATTTAGATAGGTGATGAATCAGATGTTAATCTTTAATGATTCCATTACTGTTGAAACCCAACCTGTAGTGATACTGATTTATTAAACTACTTTGTTATTGGATCTCATTGTTATGAAATAATGATATTTTTTAATTATTAATTGAGCGACGGGCGGTCAGGCCAAACTGGACTTAATGTTCGTTTTGTGTTGGTCGTCCGCCGCTTATAACAAACAACGTTGTCATTTTCTACTTGTCCGTTTAATAAATTGTTTTATTTAATTTAATTGCGTATTTACGTTAATTTTAATACAAAATTGAATTATTTTATTTGGCATCGCTGAATTCGTTAAATTCGAAAAGCGTTCGCGTATTAAAACCGCGATATTTCTGGTACGACGGATAATGACTCGTTATAAAAAAGGTGAGAGGAAACACATGTAAAGCAAAGATAAACGTGAGAAATACAGGAGCAAAATCATCGTCATGAATATGTAATTTTAATTAATGTCCAAGGTGAAACGTCAAATGAAACGGAAGAAATAAATGATATCAGCTGAAAGATGTGAGAGAATTCATTGTTTTACAAAAATTGAAAACTGGCGAATTTCCTTGCTTGTCATTTATGTTAAATTTGATTTCTCACAGCTTAATTAGACTTTTTTAAAATTCAGACACCGAAATTATGTTGGGTAAACTTTACAATTTGGGATTTGGATTTTTTTTTTACTTTATATCAAAAACACATTCTTAAGAATTAACTTTAAGCAAATATTTGAATTTTGTTTTTAATAGCAAGCCATCCTTCAAAACTGACAGAAAATTTTTAAGCTTTTTGCCTTCTTTTAAGTCTCATTTAAAAGTTTGTTTATAAACAAACCCATATTTTAGAATTTTTCTAATAAAAATACAACGAAGTCTCATGTTCATATTCAGCCCGATAAACAAGTTATAATCAGAAAATATTAAAAAACGCAAATTTCAATTCTCAAATCTTTCCACTTTAAGCGGGACAAATACATAGATCAAAGATTGTTTTTGCTCAATTACAGAACAGCATCGATTGTCGATGGTATACGAACATGGTTTCGATGTTAGTGCTTCTCATCAGTAATACGTAGCCAACCAGTTATATTTTACATAGTTTGAAGTTTAGGAGAAGCTTCGTCTGGTGATCAGATTACTAGAATGCCCTGAATCTTAAGAATTATACTCTTTTGGGAAATTTAAATTAAGAATGTGTGTATGTGTTAAAAATGGGATTTTTCTGTAGGTACGTTTATTACAATCAAAAATATTAAAAACGAACTTCAGGAATATTAAAAATAAAAGCCAATCGTTAAAATTTTAAACTACTTGATTGAAATTTGAATTTTCCAGATTTCTGTTCAAACTTTCTGTTTTAATAATAATAAATAATAAGGTCCTTTATTAATCATATTTGTAATTTTGTGCAGCAAATAAAAAAAAAACATGTTCAAAAGCCACCTTAAGCAGCTTATTTAAATTAATAAAACAAAAGTTAAGTGTTTGACGTGGAACTTTCAAAGGACGAACTACAAAGCTTGGGCTTTACATCAGATAAAATTAAAAGTTTATAACCGAAATTTATGATTTTCAAAATGTTACGTTGTAAATATCGCCGGAGTGGCCGAGTAATTAAGGCATTCGACTACAGCGCAGACGGTCTCAGAGTCAAACCCGAGTCGGATGCTCGGCGGGTGGCCTACCCAACCACTGAAAATAACTGGGAACCGAAACACAGTAGCGAAGGTAGGCTGTTATCGAAGGCGTGGTTCTTACCACATCACCCCGGGTATGAAAGCGATTTACGAGGCCTTAACTTTTCATGTTGTCGCCCATGCTTCCCCGCGGGGCGTTAGTGCCGATATTATAGCAAAATTTGGTTTCAACTTATCACTCAAAAATCTGAAAGCTTCCTGGTTATTTTAGGTAAAAATCTCAAGCCGTATATTTTAAATTTATTTATGAAATTAAGTCAATTCGACGGGCTTGTTCGGATTAAAACAAATCCTGAAATTTGGTAAATTTTGTCTTCAACTTGTCACTCAAAAATCTGAAAGCTTCTTTGTGATTTTAGGTAAAAAATTCATCAAGATTTGTGAGACTCATTTACTAATGATATATGTTTTCAAGCCGTATATTTCTGAATTTATGAATTTGTTTATAAAATTAAGTTAACTCGATGCCTTTGCTGAGATTAAATTTGGTAAATTTTGACGTTTCAACTTACCTCCCAAAAAATTAATTTTTTAATGAAAAAATTCAAAAATCAAAAGAATTTAATTTAATTTTGAAGGTGTCGTAATAATGATCAAGCTAACCTTTAAAACGGGGCAATCGTTTTGATGCCATAACATTAAAAGCGTAAATTTGTCCTTCCAAGCAAAAAAGTGTCGGAGTTATAGGTATTAGCTTGTTTTTATTTGTTTCATAAATTTTATGTTAAACCATCATATTAGGGTTAATTAATTTGGAATCAAAAGTTACACAATTCGTCATTTAATTTTGGCAATAAAATGGTGATAAAATTTTGTATTTTCTGAAAGTTTCTCGTGGTGAATTTGGCTTTTTTGTGGAGTTTTTGCAGTTTTTAATCAGTTTAGCAATTTATGGAAAAACCTCCATAAAAAATACAAAATTTATATTTGCGTCCTTCGTTTTGTACCTATTTACTGAAAAATATCTTCAATGTCAGCAAAATGTTTTACAGAAAGCTGTTTTAAGGTATCTTCGCAGGCTCGTTTTTTAGTTTTTGATTCAATTTTTAACTAATCGGGTTCTGAGTTTTTAGAAATCTTGCTCTTAAAAACAAAAAGCTAAACCTGTTGCTTTGCAGAGAACTCTGTTTAGTTTGGTTCGCAACTACTGAACATTGAAAACCACAAGACCAAATACGTATTTCAGTTCTTGGGTTGAAAATTATCTTTGGAAAGTTTCTTGGAGGATAACTTCAAAAAAGAAGTTCTTTCAGAGCTTTATTTGTTGTAATTTGGCGAAGAGAATATTTCTGAAGACCAAGAAGTTTTTCTACTGAGGATGACCGAGCTATGTATTGAATTCCAATAATTATTTGTGGTTTGCTTGGATCAAACCACAGACTTCATTTCAGGTTCAGTTTTAATTGTTAATGTTGAGGTATCCTTATTATTTCAGAATTTAGCTAAATTCGGTTTCTTATCGTCGTTAAATCGTGCCGGTTTCAACAGTTAAACTTTTTTTTTATTAAATTATCTTTCTGGTATGTTGAACTCTTATCGAAGATAATGCTACACCTCACACACAAGAGCATCGATTCTAATTCTAATCTTTCACAGACAAACTGGACATCGTAATTAAGCGTAGAACGTTTAAGTATAAGCACCACCACCTGTATTACAAAATTCTATAATTAAGGTAGTCGAGGCCAAGTAAAGAAAAAATATGATCAGCGGAAAACTATGCTTAGGAAATCAGAATTCCAATTTTTTAATGGTAAAACTTGTTTAGAAAATTCTCCTTGAATTTGTAGTTTTTTTTTGTTTGGGTTGCTTTTGAAAATAAGCAAAATTAATATCAAAGGTTTGATCTGCTAAATTTATGTGAGTATACATAAATAATAGAAGTAAAAGCATACTGATTTGCATTTGTAGGTGTAAAATATAAAACGCATTTTATAGCTATTACAATAAAGTGCGTGAGAGCGCTGTGTGGGGCCTGCTTTGAGCCGATCCGCAGTTAGCCGTTGGTTCATGATTTATTTAGTCCATATGTTTGAAATTGATGGACCGTGGTTGTTGAACTATATTACCCATTGCCTACGTTCGTTCATACCGCAGTTCTTAAATAGATCATGCCGGAACATAAATTACATTAAGAATAAACTTTCAAATCTCATTATCTTAAAACTCCGCCCTCCGGAGACGAAACTATATTTTTGTCTTCTCTCCACTCGATTCCGTAATATAATGCCACTGTTTATGTCATCCCATATAGAAAGTTTGATTCATTTACCCTGATCAGATTTACTCTAGGACTGTTTCTAAATCTAAGTAGATTTATGTTGTAACTCAACTCTGGCTTATTACTTTAATCTTATAAACTACTTTAGGGCAACGATGCAGCGCACTGCGAATTTCTCTCTTCGCAGAAAAGCGATTAGAATTTAAAGGCGTAAAGACTTCCGAGTGTTAAATCTAAGTTAACTTCGAATCCCTCGCCTTTGTTTTCTAATTATTTCTTAATCAATATACAGAATGTTAGATTCAATACACACCCTTTCCTCCGTCGAAACTATAAAAGATACAATTAACGCAGTTGGGGGAACCATTCATACACTTTTATCTACACAGAAATTCGTTAAACTTGTCAAAACTCAAATTTACATACTCGTTTTGTATCAGTAAACTGAGAAAATTTTCAAAAAGTCGATAGATTTTTTGAATCTCTAAATTATCACTTATCATCAGTGAAATAGAATACCAAAGCCTACTGTTATCGATTTTTCCTCAGGCCTATTTTCTATTAAAAATTTTAGTAAATTGTTCTGAAAGTCGAAATTCTTATTTATGTTGATTATACAGTGTGTCCCAGGATTGATGTTACAATAGGTGCGATGGACTAAAAATTTTTGAATTTTATTTTAAGATTGTGGAATTAAGCCCTGCTTGGTTTGAGAATATTTTGAAAAACAAGTCGGCCTTGACATTGAGGCGAAAACTATTTTCTTTTCAGGTAAAGTACACTTTTTGTTTATGATACGGTAAAAGTTTACTAAGAAAAGTTGTTCAGAATGAGAAATTATGGCCCTATACAAAATTTCAGGAAGATCTACGTACTTGGATTAAACCGTCATTTTTTAGATTCAACAAAATAAATTGTATTTACTCAAAATTTTATTTGTAGAACATTGAACGAAACAAATAGTATTTACAAAAAATTTAACTTCCGAAACGTAATAATAACATATAACATTGATCTACAATAAATTATTTATTCCACATAACTGCCAGGAGGGCATGAAAAGACTATCGTTGACTAATCTTCATGAAATTTTGTATAGGACCATAATTTCTCAATCTGACCAACTTTCCTTAGTAAAATTTTCCGTATCATGAACAAAAAGGGTACTTTACCTGAAAAGAAAATAGTTTTCGCTTCAATGTCAAGGCCGACTTGTTTTTCAAAAACTGAAAATATTCTTAAAATTCTCTTCAAACCAAGTAGGGCTTAATTCCACAATATTAAAATAAAATTCAAAACTTTTTAGTCCCTCGCACCTATTGTAACATCAATCCTTGGACACACTGTATAAGACTTAGTTAAGAACTATTAATTTGTCATGGGTATTTTCATAAAACTTTGTTTAACAACTGAAAATTTGAGGAGAAATACGATTTTTCACCTTTTCCAGTCGACAAGCGAGCCTTCTATTTAAATTTACTGTTTAAATATTAGCTTCAAATTTTAAACTTAAGTTTGAACAAAAACTGCCCGAACTTGAATTCTGAATTGTCATCGGCTTCTTCTTGGAAATTTAAATCCAAGCTTTGGAAATGGGTTTTTAAGAGAAAACCAACTATTTTTATCTGAAGCATTTACTGAATTTGTTTTTGGAAAATTTTTACGCGGAAATTCAAATCATTTTCACGAATTCCAATAATTAAGTTAGCCATAATTAAACCAAACGTTTTTTGTTTAATAATATCTGAGTTTAGAAGAGTTAAAAATCGAAGGCATGGACTTTGAGGCGTTAAATTTTATTTTTAAGTTTTCTTGGTTAATTAAGTATTGGGTTGTAATTAATTATCTTGTTAAATTTAAAACACATAATTTAATAATAAAAAGCAAATTTTTCCATTTTAAGCTGGAAAAAATTAAAATTAACTTCAAGAATTCCTAACGCGAAAGACGTAATTAAGCCAAAAAAAATTTCGAGTTCCGAGAATTTTTGTATTGCAGTTTTCTTAATTAATTAATTAAGCCTTGCGTTGTAAGTAACCTTTTTGAATTTCCTTATTAAATAACTTATATTATTTAATAGTCAATTTTTTTCCCACTTTAAGCTGGACTAAATTTAAAATTAAAATTAACTTGTTCATATTTTCCGAATTCTGGAATTCGAAATCGAAGGAATTTGAGACGTAAGCTTTTGTGTTAAGGTTTTCTTGGTTAATTAAACTTTGAGTTGTAATTAATTATCATTTAAAATACATAATTTAATAATAAAATAAAAATTAAAATTAACTTCAATGATTCCAATAATTCAAATAAGAAAGCCGTAATTAAGCCAAAAATATTTTCCGAGTTCTGAAATTAAAAATCGAAGGTACGGACTTTGAGACATATATTTTTGATTTGAAATTTTCTTAATTAATTAAGCATTGGGGTGAAAGTAACCTTTGTGAATATCCTTACTAGGTTACATAATTTAATAGCAAAAACAATTATTGTTTCCACTTTAAGCTGAGCAAATTAACTTCAAGAATCCCAACCCAAAAAGCCTAAATTAAGACAAAATTGTTAAAATTTTCCTAGTTCTGAAACTCGAAATCGAAGCCACGGACTTTGAAACGTAAATTTTCGTGTCAAAGTTTTCTTGGTTAATTAAACCTTAGGCTTAGGTAGTAAATAATTATCTTTTTGAAATCCCTCATTAAAATAGGTACATAATTTAATAGCAAAAAAACAGATTGTTTCTACTTTAACCTGGACAAAAATTTAAATTAATTGCAATAATTCCAACCGAGAAAGCTGTACCTAACTCAAAGTAAGCCAAAAATTGTTAATATTTTCCGAATTCTGAAATCCATAATCGAAGGCATGGACGTAAATTTGTATTGAAGTTTTCTTAATTAATTAAGGCATCGAGTTGCAAATAATTACTTTTTAAAATACATAGTTTAATAGTAAAACAAAAATTAAAATCAAAATTAACTTCAAGATTGTCAAACCGAAAAAACCATAATCAAGCCAGAAATTGTTAATAGTTTCTGACATTTGAAATTTAAAATTAAAGACATGGACATTGAGACGTAAATTTTTGTTTTAAGTTTTCTTGATTAAGTAAACCTTAAGCTTTGGGCTATAAGTAATCTTTTGAAATTTCTTTCTTAATTAAAATACATAATTTAATAGCAAAAGAAACAAATTGTTTCCACTTTAAGCTATGCAAAAATTAAAATAAAATTCAAGAATTCCAACCGAAAAAGCCATAATTAAAACAGCCATTGTTAATGTTAATTCTTGATTAATTAAACCTTGGGTTGTAAGTAATCATTTTTTTTTTGAAATCCCTTATTAAAATACATAATTTAATAATACAAGACATAAATTGTTTCTTTCCACTTTAAACTAGGCAAAAATTGATATTAAAATAAACCCAGCCCTGGTTTCCATTAAACTATTGAATAACGCAGTGGGTCGACAGCTTGAGGTATGATTTCAGGGTTATTGCACAAGTAAATCCTAATCAGACATAGGTAACCTTAAAAGCACGGCGGTATGCTTTGTTTACTTTAATTGTAATTTTTATAAATACATAATTTAAGAAACAGTATGGAGTTTGACTGAAGAAAAATCAAAGCTGGTCTGATGTAAAATCCAAACGTGTAGACAATACAGGAAATTTACTTTTAGCATGAAAAATTTAAGAAACAGTAGTTTGGAGCAACGAAAACTTGGTCTTGTGGAATGCACAAGAATATAGAATCATATTGAAGGTGTCATGCATCTGCAGAGGCATTTTCATGAGCATATCAAAGTTAAAACGCCCAAAAATGTTGTTATATAAAGCTCTGGATATGTTTATTAACAGTAATACCAAGACCAACTAGTTATAGTAAATTTTGTAGAAATAGGCTTCTTAAAGCTGACAAAAACAAAGCCATTTGGCCTTTTGGCAGTTTTATATATTAAATATTCGCCAGTTTTCTTAAAACGTATGAGCCGAAACTCGTATTGGAATTTTGGCAATTTTAATAAATGGGAATTGGGCCAACAAATCGAAGGGAATCATTTGTTCCAAATCCCATTTAGTTAAATTACCATAATTAACATTTTAGAAGTGAGATTGTTACATTACAACTCACAAGCGCATTTTCCTTCTTCAGCTGACAAACCATCTTAAAAAATAATTTAAAAAAAATTGTAATAAATGACTGGAGTATGCTGAAGTCTACTGAACCGTGAAATTAAAAAGTTATTATCTCATCGAATCAAAATTACATATTTTATAATTTCCAAGATCCTCGGAACCATTTGATTTAAGGTGTTTGCACCAGGTCTGTGTGATGCACAAATCGAAAAACAACAAAAATTGTAATTTCGGTAGAGCTATCATGTAAATTTACTCTTTCAGAGGAATCGCCCACAGATTATGGTTATAATAACTATAATCAAAATAGCCAGTCTGATTTTCAAGTGTCCTTGGACTACTGTTCTTCACGGAAGTCACCCAAATGGACTTCCGAAGACCTTCACCGTGCTATAGAACTTGTACGGTCAGGCGTTCCAATAAAACCCGCTGCCGAGCAATGTAACATCCCCGTAATGACTCTTTGGCGACGTACTCGGGCGCTCGGGGTTGTCAGTAGCCGTGCTATGACTTACTCGTTACGACCACAAAATTTGTACAGATCATCTAGGAATAACAGATTAATGAAAGATTCTAAAGATATCATTGACAATACTATTTCTTGTAACGGGAACGTTGCCGATTTCACTTGGCAAAATGAGGACGGTTTTACTGTCGTTAAAAGTGAACACTTTGAAAACTAAATTAACCCTGAAGACCATCACGGTCGAAGCGTTTAGGGATAAGACTGGTTAATTTTGTTTTTTTAATTGGATCCTTTGAAGATTTTTACAGATTAGTTTCCATTGCATTTACCACATTTAAAAATTTGAATAGGCCAAAAATGAATACGTATTTCGAACTAACATTCAAAATACATATGTAAATTCTGAAAGGAATCTCTAATATTAGAAATGTCAATTATTTTTTAAAATTTGTGCTAACAAAGCTGTGCTTTTAATATCTAGAAATATTAGAATAAAAAATTATTAGATTATTTACTAAGCATAGTTTAAGTGTGGCGTATATATTCTGCAAACACTTAAAATGGGAATCTCAAAAAAGGAAAAAAGTCAAAAAATCCTTCTGTAGTCATCCTAGTTGGCTATGTAATTTCACTGATGTGATGGAAACTTAAAAACAGTTGAATCAGTGTGATTAATCAGACTTACCTTAAGCCTTAGACTATAACTTTTTTACTTGACGAAGATTAATATTTATAGATGTGTATGATAATAATTCGTAACTTATCTGTCGTGTATCAAAAAAAAAGAAAATAACGGGATTAACACGTAATACTCTCCACAGAAGTGTAAGTTGTATTGTTGTTGTGATTGCGTTTGTTTTCTAATCGTGTTTTTTGTGTTTAATGCATGGGCGTTGGAACGACTTTTGATGTACACATTTTGGTTAGCTGGTTAGTGCAAAATTTAAGTACATGAAAAATTTCTGCAAATTTCAGACAACAAAAAATTTTAGCCTTTGAAAAAGCAGTAATATGTTTAAAGCCATAAGTTGAGTGTGGGAATATTTTCCAAACTTTTGGAATTTTGATTGTTATAACCTTATAACTAATTTTCCCAAATTACATAACCAAAAATTTTAAATCGTAAAGCCTGAGTCCAAATTTTTTCATACCTTATTCCTTATTCAATGCAAGCATATTTTTAAAAATAATTACAATTTAATTCAGTTGCCCGAATTTTATAGTAATTTCCTGGCGTTTTTGTCCCATTTTATGCAGAAATCTTAACATCTTAATAACCAAACATTCAAGAATAAAAAAAACTCATGTAAATAAATCGCCCTGTGTAACCTTAATGTATATAATTTTTGGTTGCTGCTTTTATTATGAAACATGTCGATTAAGTCATTAAATTTAAAGAACGGCTGAGATTTCTTTTAAATTTTTAAAATGTATAATTAAATAGCGATTTAGTTTTAAGGAAAACGACAAAAAAATTTCTTAAGATATGTCGTGATACCGAGTGATATTAAAATGTCTTCATTAAGTTTGTGGTCAAAGTAGGAAGACGTTCGATGAAAAAAATAACCCTTTGGTTGTTATTAATCTAAAATTATGGTCGTCGAATTTGGATTATAATATTTTGTTTTTTTGGGAATTACGTGGTGTAACTCGAAGGTGTTTTGGGTGAAATTTATTTTAAAAAAATTATGTGCTTTGAACCGGCAGAAAATTCCTAATTTGTTTTCATTTGAAAACTAAGAATTTGGGCTCTTGGCAAAAAGTAGTTTAGATTATTTTTTTGCAAAAGAAATTCGTGGGGACAGAAACAGGGATATTACCACAAAAAATTCCCACAAATATTTCATTTAAGTTATGTTTTTGAAAAATTACGAATAAAATATTCAAAAAATTTTAATAAATGCCCCGAAAATGAATCACTTTTTAGTAGATTGCGATTTGCTTAATGTGAAAATTGGAAGCTCATTTTTGTTTAAAAATTAACAAAAGAAAGGCTGCAGGATTTTCAGGCGCCTATTTTGAAAAAGAAGCTTAGTGAAACCGGTTTTAAGTTTTTCTGATTCTGAAGGTTGATTTATTTTATTGTTATTTAACATTTTTGCTTTTAAATTCAATAATAATTACTTTAGGCTTTGTTTATATATTTAGTATTACAGCCTTCAGTTATTCATATTAAGTTTTGGGTCATTCCCAGGCATTGCACTTTTGTAGAAGGTTTTTGTTAAATTAACAAATTAATCATGTTTGTGCAACCCCCAATCTTGGTTTAATCCATTTTCAGTTATATTTTGAATTAAACAAAAATAAAGCAAAACGCAAGTTCTTAGTTTAAATTCAAGTTATTGGTATGTAAAGTTCAGAAGTTTTTTTATATAATTTTTGTACTTACAACTGAAAAGTTTTTCAGTATATTTTTGAAGTTTTAAATGTATATTTATAGCACTTCTAACTAAAGTTTTACGATGAATGTTCCTACGCCCCTGTTGGAGAAACGCTAACGTATAATTTATCTTTAGTGCCGTTTTTCACCGTGAATGCGATGTTTTCTTTTGAAGTTTGCGTAGTTTACCCACTTTTAAGATGTTGCGTTTATTTTATTTTTTATTAATTACCTAATTATTTTAATAGTTGTGTGTAGTTTTGTTGTTGTTGTATTTAAACCCGAAGCCCAAATAATTTCTTTAATTTCCTAACGTTGCATCTTTTTTGTTTTTTTGTTTGGTTAGATTATCCCAGCTTACTAAAGCTTAAAACCCCGACATGGACGCAAGATCAACTAAAAGAAGCGATCGAGGCCGTAGTGAAACAGAAAATGCGTTTCACTCAGGCATCCTCACGTTACGGAATTCCCAAAGGAACGCTTTATGATAATATTCTCGGGAAATCTAAGCGCATGGCTGTCCTCGAGGAAGCAGGTTTGACGCCAAACGAAGAAGCGGCTGTTTTGGAATTTTGTTGCGACGTTTCCGTTTCCCCTTACAATAGGCGCACGAAAAAATCCCTACAGTCGATTTTAACTTTTGTTGAAAAAATTAGACGCACTCGGGACCCGGAATTTATGTTCACCGGCCTCTCGGGGTTTCGGTGGTGGTGGGCATTCTGTAAAAAGCACAGTATCGTCTCGCTTTTCTACGATAATGGCACGAACAATTGACGCTACTTTTATACTTTAAGTACTACAACCGGATTTTCCGGGATAATAAAAACCTGAAAAGCTCAAATCGTTTTTAAATTAGGTGCGGTGTGCTCAGTGAACACCTACGTTACTTATTGTGATTTTCTTTCCTGTATTTTTACTCCCCCTTTTCTATTCGATTTTTCTTTGCCGACTTCCACATAAATCCTTTAAGGATTCTGTGAGAAATATATTGGGTAAAAAAAGATAAAACAAGCTGTATTGGGCCAATTAAATAAATTAACTCTTGACATTCTAACAGGTGGATGTTTTTAATATTTCCTATTTTAATACTGTCCGAACTGTAACCCCCTCCCCTGCATTCATTTTCACCGACGACTAAGATGAAGCCATTTCAATTCATTCATTCAGCCTACTTACATAACTTTGAACATAACTAACCCAAATTTAACGTATGGCAAGCCAAAGAAATTTTCTTTCTTATTCAATTTCCTTTCAGCGTCGGTTTACTACTGAAAATGGAAAAACCAAAAATTTTCCTTGCTATGATTTATAGGTCAGGTTAAATAAATAATAAAACAAATCTTACCTAATCAAACCTTTGAAATCCTAACCCTCACAAGATTTGTTTTAATTATGAATTGGACTTGTAACCCACGCAGATTGAAAACAAATTAAAGGTCACAAATAAAAATATTGTCCTCCTATTGGAGCTTGTTTTTATTTCACTCGGTATTAATTAAAGATTTTTTTTTTTTTTGTTTGGGGAAGTAGCGTGGGTTTCATTTAAGTTCTCGCAGGTTTCTCAAACGTTACAATTTTTCTTTAGTCGGTTTTCAATATATATCCGCAGTTTTATGATTGTAAATGCGTTTGTCTCCATCTACTTCAATTAATAGTCGATACTGAGTGATATTAAAATATCTTCATAAAGTTTGTGACCAACAAAACAATGCTTGGTTCTTATAAATCTAAAGTTATGATTGTCGAATTTTTTACATTGAAGTTCTTCCAGGTTCTTCAAACCTTGCAGTTTTTATTTAGTCAGTTTTCAACAAATATTTTTCTGAACCATGGTTGTGACTGCATTTGTCCATCCACTTCAGTTAATAGCCTTTTTGTTTAGCGCCAGCTTCTTTACTTCTTCTACATTCTTTCGTCTCTGTCGTCCCATATTCTCGATGGTATCATTCACTTTATTCTGAATCTCCCCCTTCTTCTCTTCCCTTCTCTCTCACTTCCATCTTCGGGAGTCTCTTTTCTTCCATTCGAACCACGCGCTTCTACCATTTTAGTTACCTTTTTTGGATAGTTTCCACTACAGGTTCTACGTCTAATTCTTCCCCTGTCGTTACATTCCTAATTCTATCTCTTCTTGTTCTGCCTACAATTCTTCTTAAATGTCTCATCTCGACAGCTGTTATTTTACTCTTGTGTTTGTCTTGCATTGGCCAGGTCTCTGCTCCATATATCAACGTTGTACGAAAACTGATTTAATTCAAGCAGCTTTGTTTCTCTTTCGAGTTCTTTTTTATTTATTAATGTTGTATTAATCTAATAGTATAACTTCATTGCTTTTAAAGATTAATGAATATCTTGATAAAATGTATAACCAAAATAGGAAGACTTTTGATTAAAAAAAAAAAAACTTTGGTTCTTAAATTTTTTTTTTTGGAAATTACATGTTGTAAATCAAAGGTGCTTTGGTTAAACTTTGCTTTAAATCAACTGAAAACCCCCATATTTTTTAAATTTCGCAATTGTTTTCAATTTTTCTCTATTTTAAAGAATTAACTTTTGGCGAAGGTGGAAATAAAAAATCTCTGTCCCAAGAAATTGTTTCCCATAATTAACCCTTTCAAGTTTTGTTTTTGAAAAAATCCGCTTATCTAATCTAAGAATTACGACTAAAATATTTCACATGTTTGCGATTGAATTTATCCACCTACTGCAGTCGTAAATAACAATATTTATTTACCTTGAAGTTATCTGTTTAATCATTACGAAAACAAATTTTCAGCTTTTTCAAGGGAAATCTTCCTTTAAACTAAGGAATTTATAAAATACTGGTTGGTTTAAAAAACAATCTTATCATTTCTTCTTAATCCGTAAACAATTCCTAATTAATACGTGGTTTTTACAGTGACTTTTGTGGCTCTTTTGGTCAATTTCTTCAGCTTTCTAATTAGAATTACCCACACAATGCAATTACAGGTTGATGTTTCAGACTATTTTATCGAAGCTACCTCTTCAATTAATTCAAACAAATTCGGTCATTCCTAAATTCAAATATGATTAACTGAATTCAAACTTCGATGGCTAAAAGTCTGTTTGTTTGTAAATATGTTCCCAAAATACATATGGTTTGCTGGTGCTTTCTAAGCATTTTGATTAGGCTCAAAGGTTGCAGGCCACTGTACTTTTGTCATTTTGAAATTTTAGATTTTCTTTTAAAGCGGTGGATATCTTTTTGCATTGTTAATCTACGTAGTGGAGTATTGAATAAAATTTAGGAAATTGAATGGATCAACAATGGTTGAACAGAATGAATACCAAAACAAACGAATGAAGAATGAATGATTGAAGACATTAAAATGAGGTTGGTTTTTAATAAACTGTATCATTTCTTAATCTGTAAACAATTTTTAATTAACGCATGATTCTTACTGAGGCTTTTGTGGTTATTTTGGCCAATTCTTCAGCTTCGTAACTATCCACGTATTGTAAATATTTTAGGTGGTGTTTCAGCCGATTTTATCGATGCCTAGCTCTTCAATTAATTCAAACAAATTTGCTTATTCTTAGATTTAATTATGGCAAGTTTAGTGTTGAATAAAATTTAGCAAATTGAATGCATCAACCAAGAAACCATTGAATGGAATGAATGAATTGGTGAATATTAGAATAAACGAATGAAGAATGAATGATTGAAGAAATTAAAATGAGGTTGATTTAAAAAAATCTTATAATTTCTTATTCTATAAACAATTTCTAATTAATGCATGGTGTTTACTGTGAGTTTTGTACTTACTTTGTCAAATTTCTTCAGCTTTGTAATTATACATGCAATACACATATTTCAGGTGGTATTTCAACCTACATATTTTATCAATGCTACTTCTTCAATTAATTCAAACAAATTCGTTTATTCCTAAATTCAAATATTGCAAATTTAGAAAATTGAATGAATCAACAAAGGTATGGTTGACCAGAATGAATGAATTGGTGAATATTAAAACAAACGAATTAAAAATTAACGAACGAAGAAATAAAAATGGAACGAATAAACCAAGTAAATCAACCAATGAATGAATGAGTTATGGAATTAACTAAAGTTTTGGAGGGAAATAGTAAAAATAATTTTTATGCATTTTCAGCAGCTGCAGTCTTCTTTTGAAAATATTCAATTCGATTCGAATTAATTTAGCTGCGAAGATTCACAAAATCTCCTTCGTTAATTGAAATTATTGAAAAATAATTGATAAGACGTTTCATCTAAGAGTGTTTTAGGGCGTTAAAAATATTTAAAATTTATTTTAAAAATCTTCCAAACTCCCAAGGTTTCTATTTAATATTTTCACCTTGCTTAAATGCAAGTGGCGCGCTTTATACAGCAAAATCTTTCAAATTTTTAATGTTTAACGTCGCTTTTAAAGCCGTTTTGTTATCTTCGTCTGCAGATAAAGTCTTCTACAAACATCTGGTCCAAATTAACCAGTTTTTTTGTTTCATAATTTGTCTCACTTAGTATCAAAAAAATTGTAATTGTTCATCGTATTTTTCAGTCCTTAACATTTACTTCCAAAATCGTAAATTAAGCTTAAGTCACAGTCTTTTTCTGGAATTAAAGTGTGCATAGTTAGGACATTTTTTAGTTTTTCCATAGGAAATATTTTAAAAGCGTCCTCCTGCAATCTTTTCTTAAATTTCCAAGTAAAAATTTCTTTTATACTTTGTCCTTTCGAATCATAATCAAAAACGAGCACACTCCTCACACTCACTTTTTAGTGAATATTAAAAAAGTATTAATATAAAGTATGCCTAATACTCGTTCAACTAAACATTCCATAAAATACCTGAGCAATAAAAGTAGTGTTCGCCACCACTGCCTTTTACTTTCGTCGTTCGAAAAAATATTAAATTAACCGTTGTTAGTTATAAGGGAAACTCATTAACTAAGAAACAATTTCCAAGAACCGTTCGATAAATTTTCTAGAGCAAATATTGACTGATTTTATAATTTAACAAACGCGTAGGTTTTAAATAACTAATTATATGAAAGCATTTACGGTAGTGAAATTTGCGTTTCAAATGTGCTTCCTCGTTTTTCCTCCTAATGTGTATTATTTGTGTTATTTTTATTATTATTTTGTATAATGCATCTTTATCGATGTTATTTTATTATTAATAATATTATGTTTGCGTTGATATGAGGTATATTTATGCATCTAATTACGTTGGCTAATAATGCATGCGTGTTATACGATTGTGTATCTCTGACATGCAACGTTGTACTATTACATGTTTAGTTACATCTATTATTTTTTTATATATTCATTCAGTTGCTGCGTTATGTTAAAATCTGCAAGAATTTTAATCTTTTCTGTTTGTAAGCTCTTTCTACTACCAGAGCTAAAATTTACTCCCTGAAAAGGAGAAAAGGGATCGTAGATTGAGTATTTATTTTAGTATTAACACATTAACAGGTACCTAATAATGGCACAATTAGTTATTGACTGTTTAAAAATTGATATTATTTTTAAATCAGGTAGCTATTAATTGTAAGTAGATACTTTTTTTGGGGAGTTTTAAAGTTTTCTGTATTACCTTGTTGTTTCTTATAATGTTTATCGCTGTATAAAATTACAATTACTTCGAGAATTTTTCAGTTATTTTAATAGCTATAAATCGTAGCAATAACATCTAAACTTCGAGATTGTTACAAATCCTTTACGTGCATAAAATTGTTAATGATAAGGCAATCCCGAACTAATAATTAGTAAGCTTGTTAATTTAGATATTACTAGTAAGACTAATTAAAAAGTTAAGTTATAATTGAATTTGTTTTTTAATTATAAGAAAATCTACTTTTGTAATTTGCTATTTTCTGGGAAAATTTTGAATAAATACTTTCTATATAGATTTGTCTTTGTTTATTTTATTGCTTGCACGTATATGTGTATAAACTTCTTATCTTATTAATTATTTTTTTTACAATTCCACTTCTTGTTCATGTTTTAAATAGGTGCCCGGCACTGTTAATGTTAGAAACCGAAGGATTTCGTTCTGCGAAGTGACACATTTTATTGTATTATTTTATATTAACCTCCGTCAAAGGGTTGTAAATTATAAAATACTTATTATTGGCAAAATATTAGGAAATTATTCTCATGAGTTTTATAGAAATTTGTATTCAATTTAAGTGTGATCTTTTCGAAGCCTGTTAAAATATTTTAGATTAAAGCCGAGGCTAGTTCGCTGAACTGCTTACACTATAGTTTCAAAATGAATGTACGAAAAACAATTAATTTTCGTTTATAGTAATACATCGTCAAAATTAAATCTTATCATCATCTGAATATTAGACATTTTCTTTCGCCATTGCTTAACTTTTTAGCTTTGCATCTTTCGGTTATTTCCTCGCTGCGGGATGAATGACAAACTTTATAACTAACACTAGTATAAAACCTTAATTATCCCATAGCTAACGTCTTTTTTACCAGAAAATATAAATAAATTGAAATGATGATTAATAACGAAAGTTATAAACATATTCTTGTTGTTATGTTATCTACCTAGCTTCCTTCAACGCCAAACAAATTCCTTCAGCGACTCTGCAAAATATTCTTCAACAGCTTCTTTGAATGCGTCATCAGATTTTTGAAAAGAATGAATAATAATATTAACACTAAGTCGGCCCATGATAGAACAGAGTATCACAGACACAGGAAAAAGTTGAAAGAAATAGTAAGAGCTGCAAAAAAGAAGAGCTGGAAAGATTTTGGTGGAGAAATGGACCAAAGATACAAAGTTAACAACAGAAGTTTTTGAAATAAAATAAGATCACTAAGAGGTGGGAAAGGAAAAGAAATAAAGCGAATAAGAGATAAGGATAACCACATAAGGACAAACACAAATGAAGTTCTAGAAACATGGAGGCGTATTATAAAAGTAAGTATGACAAAGATGAAAAGGATCAACTAACACAGACGATGGATGCCCAAAATGAGATGGAGAACAGTAACAATCAGATGAAAGAAATAAGTAAAGATGAACTAGAAGAGAGATTAAGGAAAAGCAAGTGGTGCAGACAATATAGACCCAGAGATGATAAAAGAAGAAGGTAACAATTGGCTGCTGGAAATAATGAGGGAAGCAACTCAATACCGAAAAACTGAGAAGAGAACTTACTGGTACCAATAATTCATAAAAAAAAGGGGATGAATTCGAATGTGGTAATTAAAGAGATATATGCCTATCCTCGGTTGCATTCAAATTACGAGTATATACTAGACTTATAGAACGCAGATTAAGAACGGAGCTAGAGCGAAAATTGAAGGAAGAGCAAGTGGCATTTAAACGAGAGAGACAAACAACAGATAACATATATGATATATACTGAGAAATTTAATAGAGAAAAGAAACGAACAAGGAGAAAAGCTATACATTATGTTCATTGATCTCAAAGCGGGTTTTGACTCAATCGACCGAGGTAGTATATGGAAAGTCATGGAAGAACTTGAAATCCATCAAAAGTGCGTACATCATGGTGAAAGGAAAAGTACAGCTGGGTGGTAAAAGATCAACAGATTTCAATATAAACAAGGGGATTAAGCAAGAAGACAGCCTTAGTCCAGTACTATTCATATTAATATTGGACAAAATAATGAAGAACACCAAGAAAATGACTAAACATCGTCGGACGACGATTGGATACGCAAATCTAACACCAGTGAAAATGGAAAGACTACTTTACACAGATGATATGGTACTAGTGGCAGATACACAGAGCAAAATGCAGTCCCTACTGAATATTTGGGTAGAAGAGATTGACAAAATGAACATGCACATCAACAAATGTAAAGGCATGAAAATAGGCCAAAATGAAGAAGAGAGAAGAAGCAGAGATTCGTTTATATGCAAAGAAGGACAAATAGAGATGGTATCAGCATGCGAGTGGTGTTTACAAACGATGGGAAATAGACCTGGTAATAGCGAACACAGCAAGCAAAGTGACAAAAATATACTACAGCTTAAACAACACAATATTCAGTAAGACGGAAAAACGGTAGACCAAAAGACGAAGCTTCAAGTTTATAACACAATCACCATACCAACGATACTAATGGCATTGAAACATGGGTCACTAACAAAAAACACGAGAACACACTTATAGAAGCAACAATGAAAGACCTAATAAGAATTGCAGAAAAGACAAAAGTGGATCGACTAAGAAATGAGTACATCAGAGGAGAACTGAAGCAGGAACCGATAGAGTCAAAAATCAAAAAGAGAAAACTGAATTGGTATGGGCACATAACTATATAGTAGAATGAAGCAGACCAGGTTGGTAAAACGAGTTATGGAGGCGAAAAGATATGGAAGAGGAGGACCCAGGAAAACGTGGTTAGAGCAGATTAAGGGGTAGGAAGAGAAAGAGGAAAGACATTACAGCAAATGAAGAAGATGGTCTTAGACCGGGAGAAATGGGTGAATGGAGATAAATGAGTAACACCGCCGACGCCCCGAGGGGTCATAAGGAGTTCATAAGAAGAAGAATAGAAAGAAGGCTGACGGAGCTAAGTCTATAAGGTGGATGCCTTAACTCTATGAACCCACAGTCATTGATTATCTGCTGAACTTTGACTTTATGACACTGCGATGTTCCACGTTAATTTCACGCATTTTATCAAGAAGTAAACCTTCCCAAACCTCTATAAACCGTACAAGTTAAACACAACTTTTTGATAATTGGTCTGACGTCGCCTTTTTTTGTTTTATCGTTTCATGGCTAGGTAGATAACATAAAAATACTCTCTCGTAAGTTATTTAAAAACTCTAGTTCGTTTAACATCGCATCCATTTATTTTTATACTAAAAAAATATAGAAATACATATAAGAATAAACAATTAATGAATTAATTGTTTCGATAGTTCAAGAATATAGTTTAATTATTAATAGAAATACTGGGGGGAAATAGAACTTCAGCCACATTTTCTACAATGGAAAAGTCGTCCTGGTACTTATATAACTCAAAAACTTATTTGTCTGCCATTTAAATTAATTATGTACTTGTTTTTTTATGTTACAGGTTATACTTCAGCTCGGTAACATGATTTATTTATATATAACTTTGTAATACTAGAATATTGAAGTTGCGGAAACTTTTGAAGGGTCGATAAAATGATTGACAGTTGTAAGTTTAATAGTTCTAGAAAATACCAGTATAAATCGTAGCAAAGCTATCATTTGAATTCACATACGTGTAACATTATCGGACTATTAAAAGTTTCTTGCAGCTTTGTAATTAACGGTTGCGTTCAATAATTATCAGTATATTAAGAATTCTAGGAATCGTTTTAAATGCTGTATACTAACATTGGTTTTTCTTTTCGTCCTAGCAGACAGTTACCAATATCAACTGCAATCCATGTGGCAGAAGTGCTGGAGTACCAACCAAAGTCTCGTACACAATCTGCGATTCAGAGAAAGGGGACCATTGAAGTCCTGGCGACCTGAAACTATGGCCGAAGCTATTTTTTCCGTACTCAAAGAAGGCCTATCTCTTTCACAGGCTGCAAGGAAATACGATATTCCTTATCCTACTTTCGTACTTTATGCGAACCGAGTGCACAACATGCTGGGACCTTCAGCCGATGGAGGTTCAGGTAGTAAGCTTATTTGATTTATTAATTATTATATTAAAAATGTTATTTTATTATAATTGGGGGAAGGTTAGGTAATATAATGTTATATTAAAACACAAGTTGTAGAAGGCAGGCTTTCCGTGCAAGAGACACGACGAGTACTTGATTTGCTTTCTGTGGCGAGTGTTTTATACTATTTTCTCTTTTTTTAACGAAGTATGAAAAATCTATATATAGAAAAATATCACCTCCTCAGGGATTCGAACCACTGACCTTCAGCTATATGTGCCAATGCTCTACCATTGAGCTACATAGACAAATCACTGAAGATGCGATATTCGTCTACATATACATAGGATGTTCTCTTTCCGCTGAGCCTAGTAAAATAATACGCAATTTATGATAAAAAACATTTATTTATCATTTTTCAAAGTATTCCCCTCCACAGTCAATGCATTTTTGCATCCGTGAAAACCAATCTTCAATACGTTTTCTCCAATCTCCCCGCGTTAGTTTTTTATTTCATTTTTAAATGCGTCAACCGTTTCTTCGGCCGATGTAAAACGTAAACCCCGTAACTTATCCTTTACACCTGGAAATAAAAAGAAATCATTAGGTGCCAGGTCTGGACTATCCGGCGAATGAACCCAATCCTTCGAGAGCAGCCGTGTGTGAGCGAGCATTATCTTGATGCAAGATGATCCTTTCTCTTGGACGCTTTTCGCGAACATTTTGGAAAACTTGAGGCAAACAAACTGTAGTGTACCATTCGACATTAACAGTACGGCGATCCTCTAGTGCTACAGTGGAAACATGTCCAGTAATTCCAAAAAATGTGGCGACCATCTTTTTGTTTCTGCTTTTTTCAAGAACAACCTTTGTTGGAGCCGACTCATTCTCAAGGACCCACCCAAATTGTCGATTGTTGCTTTTTTTCTGGATCATAGCAGTATACCCAAGTTTCATCATCTGTAATGATATTGTACACCAGATTAGACGATCCATTCTCAAAGCGATCTAATGTCGATCTGCACCACCTCACACGGTCTTCTTTTTGAACTGGAGAATCCAACGGGAACAAACCTTACGTAGTACCTTCAAATGTTCGTGTAAAATAGTCTTAATTGCTTTCACCCCAATCTTTAGAGTTGCTTGAATACTCCTTACAGTAACATGCCGGTCCTCTTCAATCATGTTCCGAACAAGACCAATATTCTTTTCGGTAACGGCTGTTTTTGGCCTAGGAGCTCGAAAACTGTCATTTAAGTAAAGGCGACCACGTTGAAATTCATTGTACCACCGCTTTATGGTAGCTAAAGAACACGACTTGTCACCAAATACTCCATTGATTTCCTGAAAACATTGTTTACGCCTTAAGCCACGTTTGAAATTGTAAAAAATCACAGCTCGATAATGTTCTTTGTTTAACTCCACGATTTCTTGCGAAAATGATTACTTTAAGCTTATATGTTTTAAAATATTCAAGTATATTTGTCAACCGTCACTGTCATTAAACTTGTAAACAACTAGCTTCCACTGTCAAACAAAATTTGTTGCAAATTTTAATGGCCTGCTAGATAGGCTCAGCGGAAAGAGGACAACCCACGTAGTAATTGGAAACTGTGAAATCTAGTGTGCATTAGAAATCGTATCCTGTAGTCAAAAAAAATTTAATTTAGAAACTATTTTCTCTGTTTCGGCTTTCATTTACATTATTTTTTTTATGGTTCGTTTTATAAAAATAATTTATGGACATTTTGGTAAAATAGTTAGGTTTGTAACAACGATTTATCTTTAACAGTTGATAGAAGTGTGACATGTGATGTTTTTGTTCTTTGTTATATTGTTCATAAGTGATGTAAGGAAGATCTGGTGATATGCACTTGCTCATTTGTTTTTAGCGACAAACCTGGTTCCTGGATTTTTGAACTCGATATGCTAGTGACGTCATCAAATCTACTGTTCGCCAAAACAAATTCAATTCAAACGGCAATTTGACATTAAAACTTTTACCTTTAACATAATTGAGTGGTTTTAGCATCTGCAATGGATTTAGAGTAACTTTCCATGTTAGCTGCTTATGAAATTTTTTTTTTCAAGTGATTCCGAAATATACCAGGATTTAATAATTAAATCTCGTTCAGATAATTTGCATTAACTTTAAGACCTTGCTTGACTTAAGTTTGTAATATTTCAGAACTTCGAACTTGCAATATACACTGTGTCCCAATTTCGATGCTCACCATTGGTATCTCGGTTATTAGAAGACACAGAGCAACGGTTAAATGGGAAAAGTTTTGCAGAATTCAATACTCACGACAAATATCATTTCAAATTTGACCTAACTTTTTTAATTTTTAAAATATTTAGAAAAAACCATAATTTGTGGATTTCGTTATTCCTCAATAACTCTTTAACGCTTAATCTGACCTCTTTTAAAGTTTTACATTGTTCAGACACTTTTTTAAGACAAATTATCTGATACAAACAGAAAGCCCCGATTGTCATTTGTTTTTAAGTTATTAGCGCTATCTTTTGTTTTTCATATGGCGGCCATATTGGATTTTTGGTTAGTTAGATAGTCCTTAAAAAGTGCTTTTCAACGATGTATAACATGCCTGCAAAATATTTAGTTATAAGGAAAATATTAATAAAAACGTAAATTAATCTTTAATATGAAATTAGTAGGCTGAAAAATTAAACAGCAATGTCAAATGAAAGTGAAAAGATATTCTAAGTAATACTGTAAAATAAAGAAACGATACTGACGTTTAATTTCATTACTAACAAAAAAACATGCTGTCCAATAAAATTAGTAAGCCATGGAATTAAACATCAGTGCGAAATAATGAAACAAAACGATAACCTGTCAAAGTACAATTAGTGCTGCAGAGATAAGTTAATTAAAACTACTTGCAGTTAGTGATACGTATAATTATTGTCAAGTATTAAGATTTATAAGTATTGATAATGGCACATACATATTCAAACGAAGAAAAAGTTGATATGTTGGAAGTGTATTTCAAAGCAAACGGAAACACTGAAAATGCGTGCACGAGTTATGCAGAGCGTTTTCCAGAAAGACAACAACCACACAGGACAATTTTTAGAAGATTAGTTAGCAATTTACAGAACTTTGGAAGCTTTGAACAAAAACGAGCAAACTATGAAGTTAATGATGCTGATACACGTCGAAATAATATTTTGAAGAACGTTAGGAACAATCCCAGCCGGGGCCCTCCCAGCACATCAGTTCGTCGTGTGGCACGAAAAACAGGGATTTCAAAATCTACTGTTCACAGAACCTTGAAGGAAAACAAGTATCACCCTTATAAACCAACAATTGTACAAGGTTTAAGTGATAATGACTATCACCGAAGATTACAGTTTAGCAGGTGGTACCTTCAAAAATGTGAATATGATGCTAATTTTCCTAGGAAAATACTATGGACAGATGAAACACGATTTACCAATTGTGGAGTGTTCAATAGGCATAAATACCATCATTGGTCTACTGAAAATCCACATTTGGTAAATCAAAGAAGATTTCAAGTTCGATTTGGTTTTAATGTCTGGTGCGGTTTAATTGGCATGAAATTTTGTTTACTTTTTTTGTTTTTTAAGCTCTTTTTTTCATTTTAGATAATCAGTTAATAGGTCCTTTCATCTTTGATTACAATTTAACTGGTAACAGATATTTGGAGCTCCTAACAAACGAGATAATGCCTGCTTTGAGGCAAATTATTAATCCCGAGAACATGCAAAACATCTGGTTCCAGCAAGACGGTTGCCCGGCCCATAACACTCGTAACGTGCAACATTTTTTGCGAGAAAACTTTAATGAGAGAGTGATTTCAAATAATGGACCCGTGCAATGGCCTGCGAGATGACCAGACCTTACCCCCCTTGACTTTTATTTATGGGGTACCACGAAAAACGAAGTATTTGATTTTGAACCGCCAGAAACTCGGGAAATTTTAGAACAAAGAGTACTAGATGTGCTACGATCAGTAAACGGAAACACGCTACGTAGAGTTTGTAACTCTACTAGAACAAGGTGTCAAAAGTGTATGGAACAGAATGGTCGTCATATTGAACAATTTCTTTAAGCTTTAAGAACTGTTTCTTTACTTTTTATTTATTATTTTTGTATCGTTTCGTTAGTTTACAGTATTACTTAGAATATCTTTTCACTTTCATTTGACATTGCTGTTTAATTTTTCAGCCTACTAATTTCATATTAAAGATTAATTTACGTTTTTATTAATATTTTCCTTATAACTAAATATTTTGCAGGCATGTTATACATCGTTGAAAATCACTTTTTAAAGACTATCTAACTAACCAAAAATCCAATATGGCCGCCATATGAAAAACAAAAGATAGCGCTAATAACTTAAAAACAAATGACAATCGGGGCTTTCTGTTTGTATCAGATAATTTGTCTTAAAAAAGTGTCTGAACAATGTAAAACTTTAAAAGAGGTCAGATTAAGCGTTAAAGAGTTATTGAGGAATAACGAAATCCACAAATTATGGTTTTTTCTAAATATTCTAAAAATTAAAAAAGTTAGGTCAAATTTGAAATGATATTTGTCGTGAGTATTGAATTCTCCAAAACTTTCCCTATTTAACCGTTGCTCTATGTCTTCGAATAACCGAGATACCAATGGTGAGCATCGAAATTGGGACACAGTGTATATGCAAGCGCGAGTTGCAAATACTCTGCTGCTTTAATTGAATCTAAAATCAGTAATCGCCTGACATATTTTTTATTGATATTGTCTAAAGATAATTTGCCATTTCTCAAATTCTCCATGGTTTGTGTATCTATAAGTAATTTGTAAGACTTTCCATCATACAGAATATTAATGTTGTTCATCATTTTTATAAAATAATACTAGGTTTTAGTTAAAAATACACAAAAACACACCGTAATTTCAAAAACATAAGAGGCCACCTGCTACCATTAAGCATACAAAAATACACGTATTGGTATTCGCGTTACGATCATTTACGAACTATATATGAAATTAAGTGCTATTGCTAAAAGAGAAGTGATGAAACTTTAAAGAGAAAGCTGGGAATGATATGTGCAATCACTAGAACAATATTTGCATGGATGGACTACAACAAAAAGTCTTTAGGGCATTTAAAATGATGAATTAAATAATAAAGGACCAAATATAATTGAACCCCATACCAACTGCAACATGGAATAAATAATATAACAATCTTTGGACAAACAAAACATCGGAGACAGATGTATAAATGACAACGTGGATATGTTTACATATGACGAAATGACGACAGGAATCAACAAGTTTAAAAACAAGAAATCACCTGGCACCATAATCTCAATATAGAACTTCAAACATGTCTCCGGATTTATAAATATTTGCTGGAAAACCGGCCTGGACGTTTTCTACGAATTGCATCCCGAAGCAGCAACAAAACTCTACAGTATGATGAGCACCCCTTGATAATCCCAGAACACTGTAAGCATAAGCTGATGGCACAACCTTGAATTTCTTTGTTGACGCTGAAGAAGGATGTTTCCATTGCATTGAATCACGCGTTGATTCTGGTTGGTAGTGATGCACCCATGATTCATCACCAGTAATAATCATGTTAAGCATGTTCTCTCCTTCATCGGTGTACCGAAGGGGATGTTGCAAGGACGGCCCATTCGATTCATTTTGTGTTCCTCGGTCAGTTGTCTAGGCACCCACCGTGAGCAAACTTCGGAAATTCAAACGATCGTGCATTATTTCATAGGCTAAATTATGAGAACACCCTTTTGCAGTGCTCGAATCATCTCGACCAACTGCCGAATTGTTGCATCTGTCGCAATCTGAACGGGGCGACCAATTTGGTCTTCGTCAACAACTTTTGAGCGCTCTTGAGAGAATTTTTCGACCCAGTTGTGCACTGTTTTACGCGACAAACACTTGTCGGCGTAAACAGGAAGCATTTCCTTATGGATACCCTTTGCAGAAAGTCGTTTTGCCCATTAAAAACGCACAACGTGCACGCTGCTCTTCCACAGTACACTCTTCGAGCACGCTCCACATTTTAACACTGCCTGCACACGCATGCCATTGGAACACAGCAACTGTTACTTGAATATCATCAAGCTGGATTGTGCTGCCATCTAATGATATATTTGAAAATAACGCACTGCTATTTTCAGATATCCCACATCAGTTTGTGACCTAGTTACTGACTTTCCCTCGTATTTTACCAACATACTCGTACATAGCATTTATCGATTACTGCAAAACATTCGACAGAGTTGACAGAGAAAAGCTATGGAAAATAATGTTACAGAAAGGCTTTCCAGAACATCTAACTAAAACTAGCCAAAGCCTTTATATAAATACGCAATTCAAAATGGATAAAGATACATCAGACAGTTCAGTAAAGATAAATTGCGGAGTCAGGTAAGGATGCCCTTCATCTCCAGTACTATTCAACATAGTATATGGAAGAAGTAATCGAAAAGTGGCAGGATACTATTAATTCGCGTATGACTATAGACAACGTAAACATCGATACCCTTCTTTTCGCTGATGATCAAATAATAATTCGTTCAACAGAAGACGATATTCAAAGAGTAGTGCACAAACTGAGTCAGATCGCAACAGAGTTTAATTTAGAGATATCAGTCCCGGATTAAGGGGGGAGCACGGGGGTGCCCGTGCACCGGGCCCCCGAATTCTTAGGGCCCCTTGAAATCCAATATTTTCTGCATCATATTTGTTTTTTTCATTTTCATTTTTATTTTATTTGTAAAATAAATTTTTATTTTATTTGTAAAAAAAAATACCTACCCCCACAAACCTATTTTTCGGAGAAAATATTTTTGTATGGCGAATTTCTAACTTTTCATTAGAGCGCTTGACCTTCAAAATTTGAAAAATTTTGGCCTACGGCGCAGACCCCCCGGTATTTGGGCTGACGCCACAGATTACCATCCTCTAAAAGGCCCCTTAACAAATGTTGCACCCCGGCCCCAAGGTACCTTAATCCGGCCATGAGAGATATCAGTCGAAAAAACCAAAGTAATGGCCTTTAAAGAAATGTAGCCTCTTAGAGCAAAGATAAGCTTGAAAGATAAACAAATAGAACAAACGTCCAAATTTAATTACCTTGGCTACCACCTAACATATGATGACAACATCCATTGGATGATCAAACTAGACAGATTTCAATATACATGTGGGACAATAATAAGAAGGACCTTCAACAAAAGCGGCAGAGATACATTATTAAAACTGTATGAGATAATGACGAGACCAGTCCTATTATATTGAGGTGGATGCTGTGCGTTAACACAAACACAGAGAAATAGAATACAGGCATCCGAAATGAAATGTTTCCGATCTGTAGCAAAATACAGCTGAGAAGATCACAAACGTAATACATAAATCCTAGAAGAATAAACATAACAAGTATTCTACAAGTAATAGACGAATATCGACAATATTGACTCGACCATGTTTTGAGAATGCAAGAATATCGAATCCCTAAAGTAATTCTCAAATATAAACCTCAAGGAAGAAGAAATCCAGAAATCCCGAGGAAAAGATGGGCGGAACAGTTTCCATGCAGACGGAACAGGCTGCGCAGCCTAAACCTTGCCGATGATGATGATGATAATTTACAAACTTAACGACTGCCTTCAACCCCTTTGCAAAGGTTGGTTCGTCAGTTGCTGGCACCCGGTTGAATTTTACAAACCGTGACTTCATTGGTTTGTCAATAAAACAAAATGATTCGGAAATGTTTAACCAGGTTCTTCGCTAAAATCCGCCTCAAATCAAATGACAAGTTCAAGGACGAAGTTACGCAGTTTGTCAGTATTGTCGTATTTTGACTGACTAATTCGTGAATTTACTATGCTTTCAAATATTCCTAAAATGGATGCTATATTAAAGGCGCAAAATTGCCCTACAACCGGAATTAAATATTGAAAGTGTTAGCAGTAGTCAAGTAAAAGCTTATAAAAGACACTTTCTTAAGGACTTAAAGAACATATAAGAAGCAACATATGAGAGCGTATTTTTATGTTATTTATCTAGCCATGAAAAAAGAACACGTATCACATTAACAACCCTTTATTTTTGTACGTCATTCCCTTCAAAATTTATACGCTTATTCAATCTTTTTTCCAATTGTCCCATACCCTCAGAAAAAAAATTCCTTCGTCTACTCTGCAAAATATTGTCCAACAGCTTGTTTGAGTGCTTCATCAGATTCAAAACGCTTTCCCCTGAGCTGATTATTTAAGTTTTTGGATAGAAAGAAGTCTGACGATGTTATAAGGTGAATGCCTTAACTCTATGAACCCACCCACAGTCATTGATTATCTGCTGGATGACACTGCGATGTTCCACCTTAATTTCACTCATTTTATCAATAAGTCAGCCTTCCCAAATCTCCATAAACCGCACAAATGAAACACAACTTAGCACACATTCTCACTTTTTTGTTTCGTGGCTAGGTTGTTAACCAGTGCCGGCTATTGGGCAGGGGGGGGGGGGTGCAGCGCCCCGCGCTTGTAAGGGCCCCCCAAAGAGACCAAATGACGCAATATACGTTCTCTTTTTTAATACTGTTGTTTTTTACCTTTGAAAAGAAAAGTTTGGGGCCCCAAAAAGTTTCTTGCGCACGGGCGGGCCCCTTTATAGAAAAGGCCGGCCCTGTAGATAACATACTCTTATATTTAAGGATTGACTGTCATTGTAATCGGAATATTGTTTTATTTTGTTTTCCCTGCGTATCATTGTTATTACTTTTTTTAATGCAGAACACCCAAAAATATTGGATACGAGCCGCCCCTGCTATAACAGCATTACAATCTAAAAAATAATGAGACAACCATCTAACAGCTGTTTTTAATATTTGTTATTAAATATTTTATGTACATTTTCGATCTGCTAGTAAATTCTATATAAACCATAATGGAAACATGTATGTACCTACTTACTTCTAGAAAACTTTATGTAAAAACTAAATGAAAATTCTATAAAAGTTACAAATATCAATATAAAAATGATTGTTGAAATCTGCATATAGGTAGGTAGGTACCTACCACATTTACATAAGAATAATAATAATAAAATGATTCATGCTTTGTGTAGAAGTTAAAGGTTCTTAAAGTTAATGCATGTTACCTGAACGTGATTTAACTAACAAATTATGGTACATATATTTCAAAATCTAAAAAAGAGCATTTCATAAGTAGCTAACATGGCAAGTTGTTCTAAATTCATTACAGCTAGGTACTCCTTAAAACGATTCATTTATGTTGGAGGTAAAAGATTTAATGACGTCACTAGTAAATCCAGGAACCAGGTTTTTCGCTAAATCTGCCTTTCTTTCTTACATCACTATAGCGTTGAGTAAAGACAGCAATGGTTGCCTAGGTATTCCATACATTACTTAAGGCGGCATACCAATTCCTGAAAACAAAATGTCACCAAAAATCGTTTAAGAATTAAGCATCAAAAAGCATTCTAATGCCGAAACAGAGAGAAAAGTTATTCCTTTGTTAATGCGAGAATCATGACCCTAATAATACAAATTAGTTTAATGGCTGAATTTAATATTTTCAGGAATTTACAAATGCTTATTTTATTACAGATTTACGACCTAAAGGAAGGGGAAGGCCACAGAGAATTCTGTTAGGCGTATGGCCTGATGAACACATTAAAGGAGTTATTCGAGCAGTCGTATTTCGAGATTCTCATCATATTAAAGAGGAACCTGTTCTTACTTATCCACGAATGCACGTAAGTTAAAACTTTTGTTATAATAAATTATGCAACTGAAACAGGTGACAGCGAGATTCATATTTTAAAAATCAATCGATTTTTACAGGATGGTGTCGGTATGCCACCGAATTATCCAAATAGCTCCTGCAGTAACGGTTCAGAATCGACCGTATCCCCCGGAGCAGCAGCAGCTGCCGCCGTAGCTGCAGTAGCTCAAGGTTTAAGACAACAAATGTGTAACATGATGGCCGCTGCTCAACAGCAAAATCCAACCCATGACTCTACACTTGTAAATTCCCTAACATTAGCCGGTCATTGTGGTACCACAACAGTACCCAGCAACGGCACTACCCCGATGAGTATGAGTATGAGTAACATTGCATCCATGCGTTTGGGTAGTCCTGCTGGAAGCGTACAAGATTTACGAATAAGTCCCGCGGGCTCGGGTTTAGAAAGCCCCTTGTCTTCTCCTTTGGGATTAACCATGTCAAACGCAATGGAAGCTTCAGCACTCAACTTAGGTATGGGTAATAATGTGGATGTTGGTGGAATAGGTGTGTCCGGAATGACTTATAAACCGGCAAGGCCGTTCACGTCCCCCCGAGCAGAGAATCTCTTCCAAGAAGATATAGACGAATTGGTGAAACCCATGCATACGTCTACTCCCCGGACAAAAGACACAATGGCTTCCATAAAAATGGAACCATTAACAGAGTGTCGTGGTGAATGAACACAAGCAGTGTTACAATGTAATGTGATACATTATTATTAGTTACGTTAATTAAATAGGCGTAAACACGCGAGTGTTTACTTCTAATTAATTCCTTTTTAATTTATATATTAAATTTAATGTTAACATATTTCAAAATTCTAGTAAATAGCAAGTTTTGGACATTTTTATATTATATATCTAGAAGCCAAAGTTTCGGCCAGTTTTATAAAAGACTGTTGCGTATATGTATACTATTGTTCTAAATTCAAAATTTAGAATATCTTAATTATCATTACGAAGTTCACATTAATATAGTATATAAACGTCACCACGAGCTGAATCACTTTAATCAGGAAACAAATGGACATTCCTTCCCAATTTTCTCTTTGACAATCCAGTTGTTTCGCCAAACATCTCAAATTTCAGTAAATATAATATTATATAAAAGTCCCGAGTGTATAAACAAAACCCAATTTTATTCGCTTAAAACAGTACCTAACGTTTTAGAAAACTTGTCGCAAAGCGCTAATGTTTTTATGTTGTACAATCAAACTAAATGACTAAGTCTATAATTTCGATCATGATAACTAAAATATAATTGTAAAACCTAAAAGTATTTCAAATTAGCTAAACAAAGTACTGAAACTTGTAATTTTATTTGAATTTAGGACAACAAATTTTAATAATGGTTCCCTTCTTGGTTAATTTTTGACACAAATTTACAATTGAATGAGTGTATGTTCCCTCAAACGAAGGACGAGAAATATTCGCCACGTTGCACTAGCAAGAGCGCATCATCAAACAAACATTACTGTTTTAACTGAATAAAGATTGTTAAGAAGAAATTTTTCCATTGTGAAAAGATTATATCACAGTAAATATACCAATTTAGTCTTTTTGCGTGTGTGTTGAAAAGTGGAATGAAGAGGATGATGTTTTTTGTGTACGAATGTATAATGGGTGCAATACCATAATTATTCCGTTTATGTATTTATTAAGCTGTTAATTTGGTGTATCATAATGTAACTTGAAATGTCAAAAAAAGATGGTCAGTGATTATCAGTATTTTGTATTGTACTGTTAGGTCTTTTAAGTTATTTAATTTATTGAATGATTATTGTAATTAATTATTGTAAATATATAGCTATTTAATACACATGAAAATGGATAACAAAAATCTTATTTTATCGGTTTTTCTTTAAAAGGCAGAATCTCAAATATTTAGGATATGTGTAAGACGGACTTGCGTTGTAGAAAACTATTACCTTTTCTCACGTACTCTATTTAATTACGTTTATAATTAATGTATGCGTTGAAAATCGAAACATATTACTTGATATATCAAACGTGTAATATTAAATATCTATTTATTTTTTAAATTACGCAAAGTAAAATTGACACTGTAAATACGGATCAGTTCTTTCTTAAATACGTGCTGCATATTAGTGAAGTTTGGGAGTTTTTATATTACAATCGATACAAAAAGTTTAGGCCCTCCTTTCATCAAAATACCGCAATGAACGATTCTCGAAAACTTATATTTATAGAAGTTCTGTGGATTATATGTATGAGCCTGATTGGCCTAAACTTATTGTCTCCGTTGTAATACCTATATCAAAAGAACGAATTTATAAATTACGTGTAAATAAAAGCTTTAGCGATTAACAATATTACTTTAAGTTTTGCAGCTATTTTATGTGCTGTTGTTGTTGATATTTAAAAAAATTAATTTTATGTAGTAATCTAATAAAATGCCCTGTATATGGTAATAGATGACGAAATCAGGAAGTTTTACACATGTCGTTCTGTTTTTCTTATACTCATATCGCTATATTATTTAGTATTGATTTACTAAATTTGTAGCAATGCCAAATGTATAATATATGTTACAGTGTAGCAACAAAACTAGGAATATAGATGTTGTGTATGTACAAAGTGTAGTGCAACTGCCTCAGCGTTTAGTCGATTTGTTCTGTTAAAGCAGGCGCACACGTTGCGATTCGGTAGCAGTACACAAAGTAGCACGTACATTTTAATATACATCACGGTTACTCTGTCAGATAGTTGGTAAGTTAAATCACTGACGACAAATTATTTTTGTGATTTGTTTAGATTGTAGAATGGAAATAATGTACAAAATTTATATAAAACTTGTAAATGTAGAAGAAATTATTACGATTTAAATAAAATTATAAATGCCTTCCTGCCATTTGAGGGTCTACCACACTTGTTTGACTTTATGCAAGTACATGTCAAGACGTGATATAAATATTTTCCAAAAAGTGGCCTTTGAATCTTACTATTAATTTCGGAGTTACACAAATTTTGGACTTCTATAAAGCTACCCTGTTTACGATGTTTTCCGTTTTGTTTTCGTAGTAACTTTCATTTTAACGACTAGGCTGCATGTGTTCAAAAGTCAAGTAGTAAGTGCCTTCCAAACTATGACCACTTATGTCATCCAAGTTAACTAAATTTTTACAAAATTGTGTATTTTAATGTGTTTACGGAATGGTACCACCCTGAATGGCAAGTTCTTTTTCATATCTCTGTAAATTACATTTATATAACTTTAGATTATAAGCAAAAGTGATGTAAAATTGGCATTTTTAGATTTTTTAGAGTGTAATTATTGAAAATTCAGGTTGGAGCTTTATTTTTAATGTATACTATAATAAAAACATGATACATATATAGTTCGATGTTAGTGCAAATATAATCTAGCCTCCTATTAGCCTCTTTAGTCAGTATGCAATAATTATCAGTACAGTTGTGCTACTCGTAGGAGCAGTCTGAGATTACTACATGCAATGGCTCGGTTGTACGCATTTGTAAGTCATATGTGCAGTCTGTTACATTATTGTTTAATATAATTTATTAAAAACTTCATTTAAATTGTTTATACAGTTAGTGTACATTATTATTTTATGTCTGTATGGTACATACAAATAAATTATATTTAAAGTAGTTTACATCTTTTTTTCAAGTGATAGGTAACCAAATTAATCCGATGATTAATAACCTTTACAGTCAACAAAAGTGGGATTTTTAAAATAACATCAACTGCAAGACGTCAAATACAAGAAACGGAAAGTGTCGAACATTTTCGGTTTTCAACATTAAACTTTTCCCGTTGTAAACCTGATTGTGTAGGTACTTTTTCTACATTGATTCTCAAAAATATTTAATTTTGCATATTAAAGGAAATAATTATATTGTTTGCAGACTAGTACAGTGAAATTTCAAATATGCTCGATCCCGGAAACCACTAAAAAAAAGTACCTACTATCTATTCACTCCTTTAAAAAACAATGGTCGGTATTCTGATCTCATACCTATTTAAATTTAACGTCATGTTAAATTACCATGGCAATATCGCGTATCTCTGTTATACACATATAAAATTATATCGTTTTATGTTTACGCTAAACACAACTTTAGTTAGAGATAACTTTAAACATAAGATCAGAATTCGGCCCAATAAATTTAAAAATCTAGTGCATTTTTTTGTTATTCGATTGGCAGCACTACATGTTTTTAAAATTTGGTGAGGGATTTTTAGTTCCCTAAAATGTTGGGTTATGACAGATAAAAAAATGGAAACATTATTTAAATATCTTTGATTTGCAATAATTTATTAAATTATTGCAAATCAAAGATATTTAAAGACACGAGACGGTAAAATTTTTGGTTCATCATTTAGGTTCCATTGCAGGTTTGCAGGAACATTTTTATTTTATAATTTTTGGTCAGATTTCAAATTTTGATAAATTTCCCTCCAATCATATAGTAACCAGAAAGAACAACATTACAGAGCAAATTTTCTACGCAAGAGTTCAGTGAATGCCAACATAAATCTGGTATTTTTGAGATCACTGAACAGTAGGGGGATTCTGTAACTTCCAGGCGATACGACTCGACCGTTCTTAACTCATGTGTTCCTATTACCAAAAGTTCGTTTTCGAGTGCGACAAATTATTAATTATGGACTGAAAATCAAAGCAAAAGTTACCCTTCTTAACTCGTGTGTTCCTATTACAAACAGTTCATTTTCGAGTATGAAAAATTATTAATTTTGGACTGAAATACAAAGTCAAACTTACCCTTCTTAACTCATGTGTTCCTATTACCAAAAGTTCGTTTTCGAGTGCGACAAATTATTAATTATGGACTGAAAAGCAAAGCAAAAGTTACCCTTCTTAACTCATGTGTTCCTATTACAAACAGTTCATTTTCGAGTATGAAAAATTATTAATTTTGGACTGAAATACAAAGTCAAACTTACCCTTCTTAACTCATGTGTTCCTATTACCAAAACTTCGTTTTCGAGTGCGACAAATTATTAATTATGGACTGAAAAACAAAGCCAAAGTTACCCTTCGTAACTCATGTGTTCCTGTTACAAACAGTTCATTTTCGAGTATGGAAAATTATTAATTTTGGCCTGAAATACAAAGCCAAAGTTACCCTTCTTAACTCATGTGTTCCTATTACCAAAAGTTCGTTTTCGAGTGCGACAAATTATTAATTATGGACTGAAAAGCAAAGCCAAAGTTACCCTTCTTAACTCATGTGTTCCTATTACCAAAAGTTCGTTTTCGAGTGCGACAAATTATTAATTATGGACTGAAAAGCAAAGCCAAAGTTACCCTTCTTAACTCATGTGTTCCTATTACCAAAAGTTCGTTTTCGAGTGCGACAAATTATTAATTATGGACTGAAAAGCAAAGCCAAAGTTACCCTTCTTAACTCATGTGTTCCTATTACCAAAAGTTCGATTTCGAGTGCGACAAATTATTAATTATGGACTGAAAAGCAAAGCAAAAGTTACCCTTCTTAACTCATGTGTTCCTGTTACAAACAGTTCATTTTCGAGTATGAAAAATTATTAATTTTGGCCTGAAATACAAAGCCAAAGTTACCCTTCTTAACTCATGTGTTCCTATTACCAAAAGTTCGTTTTCGAGTGCGACAAATTATTAATTATGGACTGAAAAGCAAAGCCAAAGTTACCCTTCTTAACTCATGTGTTCCTATTACCAAAAGTTCGTTTTCGAGTGCGACAAATTATTAATTATGGACTGAAAAGCAAAGCCAAAGTTACCCTTCTTAACTCATGTGTTCCTATTACCAAAAGTTCGATTTCGAGTGCGACAAATTATTAATTATGGACTGAAAAGCAAAGCAAAAGTTACCCTTCTTAACTCATGTGTTCCTGTTACAAACAGTTCATTTTCGAGTATGAAAAATTATTAATTTTGGACTGAAATACAAAGTCAAACTTACCCTTCTTAACTCATGTGTTCCTATTACCAAAACTTCGTTTTCGAGTGCGACAAATTATTAATTTTGGCCTGAAATACAAAGCCAAAGTTACCCTTCTTAACTCATGTGTTCCTATTACCAAAAGTTCGTTTTCGAGTGCGACAAATTATTAATTATGGACTGAAAAGCAAAGCCAAAGTTACCCTTCTTAACTCATGTGTTCCTATTACCAAAAGTTCGATTTCGAGTGCGACAAATTATTAATTATGGACTGAAAAGCAAAGCCAAAGTTACCCTTCTTAACTCATGTGTTCCTGTTACAAACAGTTCATTTTCGAGTATGAAAAATTATTAATTTTGGCCTGAAATACAAAGCCAAAGTTACCCTTCTTAACTCATGTGTTCCTGTTACAAACAGTTCATTTTCGAGTATGAAAAATTATTAATTTTGGACTGAAATACAAAGTCAAACTTACCCTTCTTAACTCATGTGTTCCTATTACCAAAACTTCGTTTTCGAGTGCGACAAATTATTAATTATGGACTGAAAAACAAAGCCAAAGTTACCCTTCTTAACTCATGTGTTCCTATTACCAAAAGTTCGTTTTCGAGTGCGACAAATTATTAATTATGGACTGAAAAGCAAAGCCAAAGTTACCCTTCTTAACTCATGTGTTCCTATTACCAAAAGTTCGATTTCGAGTGCGACAAATTATTAATTATGGACTGAAAAGCAAAGCAAAAGTTACCCTTCTTAACTCATGTGTTCCTGTTACAAACAGTTCATTTTCGAGTATGAAAAATTATTAATTTTGGCCTGAAATACAAAGCCAAAGTTACCCTTCTTAACTCATGTGTTCCTATTACCAAAAGTTCGTTTTCGAGTGCGACAAATTATTAATTATGGACTGAAAAGCAAAGCCAACGTTACCCTTCTTAACTCATGTGTTCCTATTACCAAAAGTTCGTTTTCGAGTGCGACAAATTATTAATTAAGGACTGAAAAGCAAAGCAAAAGTTACCCTTCTTAACTCATGTGTTCCTATTACAAACAGTTCATTTTCGAGTATGAAAAATTATTAATTTTGGACTGAAATACAAAGTCAAACTTACCCTTCTTAACTCATGTGTTCCTATTACCAAAACTTTGTTTTCGAGTGCGACAAATTATTAATTATGGACTGAAAAACAAAGCCAAAGTTACCCTTCGTAACTCATGTGTTCCTGTTACAAACAGTTCATTTTCGAGTATGGAAAATTATTAATTTTGGCCTGAAATACAAAGCCAAAGTTACCCTTCTTAACTCATGTGTTCCTATTACCAAAAGTTCGTTTTCGAGTGCGACAAATTATTAATTATGGACTGAAAAGCAAAGCCAAAGTTACCCTTCTTAACTCATGTGTTCCTATTACCAAAAGTTCGTTTTCGAGTGCGACAAATTATTAATTATGGACTGAAAAGCAAAGCCAAAGTTACCCTTCTTAACTCATGTGTTCCTATTACCAAAAGTTCGATTTCGAGTGCGACAAATTATTAATTATGGACTGAAAAGCAAAGCAAAAGTTACCCTTCTTAACTCATGTGTTCCTGTTACAAACAGTTCATTTTCGAGTATGAAAAATTATTAATTTTGGACTGAAATACAAAGTCAAACTTACCCTTCTTAACTCATGTGTTCCTATTACCAAAACTTCGTTTTCGAGTGCGACAAATTATTAATTTTGGCCTGAAATACAAAGCCAAAGTTACCCTTCTTAACTCATGTGTTCCTATTACCAAAAGTTCGTTTTCGAGTGCGACAAATTATTAATTATGGACTGAAAAGCAAAGCCAAAGTTACCCTTCTTAACTCATGTGTTCCTATTACCAAAAGTTCGATTTCGAGTGCGACAAATTATTAATTATGGACTGAAAAGCAAAGCCAAAGTTACCCTTCTTAACTCATGTGTTCCTGTTACAAACAGTTCATTTTCGAGTATGAAAAATTATTAATTTTGGACTGAAATACAAAGTCAAACTTACCCTTCTTAACTCATGTGTTCCTATTACAAACAGTTCATTTTCGAGTATGAAAAATTATTAATTTTGGACTGAAATACAAAGTCAAACTTACCCTTCTTAACTCATGTGTTCCTATTACCAAAAGTTCGTTTTCGAGTGCGACAAATTATTAATTATGGACTGAAAAGCAAAGCCAAAGTTACCCTTCTTAACTCATGTGTTCCTATTACCAAAAGTTCGATTTCGAGTGCGACAAATTATTAATTATGGACTGAAAAGCAAAGCCAAAGTTACCCTTCTTAACTCATGTGTTCCTGTTACAAACAGTTCATTTTCGAGTATGAAAAATTATTAATTTTGGCCTGAAATACAAAGCCAAAGTTACCCTTCTTAACTCATGTGTTCCTGTTACAAACAGTTCATTTTCGAGTATGAAAAATTATTAATTTTGGACTGAAATACAAAGTCAAACTTACCCTTCTTAACTCATGTGTTCCTATTACCAAAACTTCGTTTTCGAGTGCGACAAATTATTAATTATGGACTGAAAAACAAAGCCAAAGTTACCCTTCTTAACTCATGTGTTCCTATTACCAAAAGTTCGTTTTCGAGTGCGACAAATTATTAATTATGGACTGAAAATCAAAGCAAAAGTTACCCTTCTTAACTCGTGTGTTCCTATTACAAACAGTTCATTTTCGAGTATGAAAAATTATTAATTTTGGACTGAAATACAAAGTCAAACTTACCCTTCTTAACTCATGTGTTCCTATTACCAAAAGTTCGTTTTCGAGTGCGACAAATTATTAATTATGGACTGAAAAGCAAAGCAAAAGTTACCCTTCTTAACTCATGTGTTCCTATTACAAACAGTTCATTTTCGAGTATGAAAAATTATTAATTTTGGACTGAAATACAAAGTCAAACTTACCCTTCTTAACTCATGTGTTCCTATTACCAAAACTTCGTTTTCGAGTGCGACAAATTATTAATTATGGACTGAAAAACAAAGCCAAAGTTACCCTTCGTAACTCATGTGTTCCTGTTACAAACAGTTCATTTTCGAGTATGGAAAATTATTAATTTTGGCCTGAAATACAAAGCCAAAGTTACCCTTCTTAACTCATGTGTTCCTATTACCAAAAGTTCGTTTTCGAGTGCGACAAATTATTAATTATGGACTGAAAAGCAAAGCCAAAGTTACCCTTCTTAACTCATGTGTTCCTATTACCAAAAGTTCGTTTTCGAGTGCGACAAATTATTAATTATGGACTGAAAAGCAAAGCCAAAGTTACCCTTCTTAACTCATGTGTTCCTATTACCAAAAGTTCGTTTTCGAGTGCGACAAATTATTAATTATGGACTGAAAAGCAAAGCCAAAGTTACCCTTCTTAACTCATGTGTTCCTATTACCAAAAGTTCGATTTCGAGTGCGACAAATTATTAATTATGGACTGAAAAGCAAAGCAAAAGTTACCCTTCTTAACTCATGTGTTCCTGTTACAAACAGTTCATTTTCGAGTATGAAAAATTATTAATTTTGGCCTGAAATACAAAGCCAAAGTTACCCTTCTTAACTCATGTGTTCCTATTACCAAAAGTTCGTTTTCGAGTGCGACAAATTATTAATTATGGACTGAAAAGCAAAGCCAAAGTTACCCTTCTTAACTCATGTGTTCCTATTACCAAAAGTTCGTTTTCGAGTGCGACAAATTATTAATTATGGACTGAAAAGCAAAGCCAAAGTTACCCTTCTTAACTCATGTGTTCCTATTACCAAAAGTTCGATTTCGAGTGCGACAAATTATTAATTATGGACTGAAAAGCAAAGCAAAAGTTACCCTTCTTAACTCATGTGTTCCTGTTACAAACAGTTCATTTTCGAGTATGAAAAATTATTAATTTTGGACTGAAATACAAAGTCAAACTTACCCTTCTTAACTCATGTGTTCCTATTACCAAAACTTCGTTTTCGAGTGCGACAAATTATTAATTTTGGCCTGAAATACAAAGCCAAAGTTACCCTTCTTAACTCATGTGTTCCTATTACCAAAAGTTCGTTTTCGAGTGCGACAAATTATTAATTATGGACTGAAAAGCAAAGCCAAAGTTACCCTTCTTAACTCATGTGTTCCTATTACCAAAAGTTCGATTTCGAGTGCGACAAATTATTAATTATGGACTGAAAAGCAAAGCCAAAGTTACCCTTCTTAACTCATGTGTTCCTGTTACAAACAGTTCATTTTCGAGTATGAAAAATTATTAATTTTGGCCTGAAATACAAAGCCAAAGTTACCCTTCTTAACTCATGTGTTCCTGTTACAAACAGTTCATTTTCGAGTATGAAAAATTATTAATTTTGGACTGAAATACAAAGTCAAACTTACCCTTCTTAACTCATGTGTTCCTATTACCAAAACTTCGTTTTCGAGTGCGACAAATTATTAATTATGGACTGAAAAACAAAGCCAAAGTTACCCTTCTTAACTCATGTGTTCCTATTACCAAAAGTTCGTTTTCGAGTGCGACAAATTATTAATTATGGACTGAAAAGCAAAGCCAAAGTTACCCTTCTTAACTCATGTGTTCCTATTACCAAAAGTTCGATTTCGAGTGCGACAAATTATTAATTATGGACTGAAAAGCAAAGCAAAAGTTACCCTTCTTAACTCATGTGTTCCTGTTACAAACAGTTCATTTTCGAGTATGAAAAATTATTAATTTTGGCCTGAAATACAAAGCCAAAGTTACCCTTCTTAACTCATGTGTTCCTATTACCAAAAGTTCGTTTTCGAGTGCGACAAATTATTAATTATGGACTGAAAAGCAAAGCCAACGTTACCCTTCTTAACTCATGTGTTCCTATTACCAAAAGTTCGTTTTCGAGTGCGACAAATTATTAATTAAGGACTGAAAAGCAAAGCAAAAGTTACCCTTCTTAACTCATGTGTTCCTATTACAAACAGTTCATTTTCGAGTATGAAAAATTATTAATTTTGGACTGAAATACAAAGTCAAACTTACCCTTCTTAACTCATGTGTTCCTATTACCAAAACTTTGTTTTCGAGTGCGACAAATTATTAATTATGGACTGAAAAACAAAGCCAAAGTTACCCTTCGTAACTCATGTGTTCCTGTTACAAACAGTTCATTTTCGAGTATGGAAAATTATTAATTTTGGCCTGAAATACAAAGCCAAAGTTACCCTTCTTAACTCATGTGTTCCTATTACCAAAAGTTCGTTTTCGAGTGCGACAAATTATTAATTATGGACTGAAAAGCAAAGCCAAAGTTACCCTTCTTAACTCATGTGTTCCTATTACCAAAAGTTCGTTTTCGAGTGCGACAAATTATTAATTATGGACTGAAAAGCAAAGCCAAAGTTACCCTTCTTAACTCATGTGTTCCTATTACCAAAAGTTCGATTTCGAGTGCGACAAATTATTAATTATGGACTGAAAAGCAAAGCAAAAGTTACCCTTCTTAACTCATGTGTTCCTGTTACAAACAGTTCATTTTCGAGTATGAAAAATTATTAATTTTGGACTGAAATACAAAGTCAAACTTACCCTTCTTAACTCATGTGTTCCTATTACCAAAACTTCGTTTTCGAGTGCGACAAATTATTAATTTTGGCCTGAAATACAAAGCCAAAGTTACCCTTCTTAACTCATGTGTTCCTATTACCAAAAGTTCGTTTTCGAGTGCGACAAATTATTAATTATGGACTGAAAAGCAAAGCCAAAGTTACCCTTCTTAACTCATGTGTTCCTATTACCAAAAGTTCGATTTCGAGTGCGACAAATTATTAATTATGGACTGAAAAGCAAAGCCAAAGTTACCCTTCTTAACTCATGTGTTCCTGTTACAAACAGTTCATTTTCGAGTATGAAAAATTATTAATTTTGGACTGAAATACAAAGTCAAACTTACCCTTCTTAACTCATGTGTTCCTATTACAAACAGTTCATTTTCGAGTATGAAAAATTATTAATTTTGGACTGAAATACAAAGTCAAACTTACCCTTCTTAACTCATGTGTTCCTATTACCAAAAGTTCGTTTTCGAGTGCGACAAATTATTAATTATGGACTGAAAAGCAAAGCCAAAGTTACCCTTCTTAACTCATGTGTTCCTATTACCAAAAGTTCGATTTCGAGTGCGACAAATTATTAATTATGGACTGAAAAGCAAAGCCAAAGTTACCCTTCTTAACTCATGTGTTCCTGTTACAAACAGTTCATTTTCGAGTATGAAAAATTATTAATTTTGGCCTGAAATACAAAGCCAAAGTTACCCTTCTTAACTCATGTGTTCCTGTTACAAACAGTTCATTTTCGAGTATGAAAAATTATTAATTTTGGACTGAAATACAAAGTCAAACTTACCCTTCTTAACTCATGTGTTCCTATTACCAAAACTTCGTTTTCGAGTGCGACAAATTATTAATTATGGACTGAAAAACAAAGCCAAAGTTACCCTTCTTAACTCATGTGTTCCTATTACCAAAAGTTCGTTTTCGAGTGCGACAAATTATTAATTATGGACTGAAAATCAAAGCAAAAGTTACCCTTCTTAACTCGTGTGTTCCTATTACAAACAGTTCATTTTCGAGTATGAAAAATTATTAATTTTGGACTGAAATACAAAGTCAAACTTACCCTTCTTAACTCATGTGTTCCTATTACCAAAAGTTCGTTTTCGAGTGCGACAAATTATTAATTATGGACTGAAAAGCAAAGCAAAAGTTACCCTTCTTAACTCATGTGTTCCTATTACAAACAGTTCATTTTCGAGTATGAAAAATTATTAATTTTGGACTGAAATACAAAGTCAAACTTACCCTTCTTAACTCATGTGTTCCTATTACCAAAACTTCGTTTTCGAGTGCGACAAATTATTAATTATGGACTGAAAAACAAAGCCAAAGTTACCCTTCGTAACTCATGTGTTCCTGTTACAAACAGTTCATTTTCGAGTATGGAAAATTATTAATTTTGGCCTGAAATACAAAGCCAAAGTTACCCTTCTTAACTCATGTGTTCCTATTACCAAAAGTTCGTTTTCGAGTGCGACAAATTATTAATTATGGACTGAAAAGCAAAGCCAAAGTTACCCTTCTTAACTCATGTGTTCCTATTACCAAAAGTTCGTTTTCGAGTGCGACAAATTATTAATTATGGACTGAAAAGCAAAGCCAAAGTTACCCTTCTTAACTCATGTGTTCCTATTACCAAAAGTTCGTTTTCGAGTGCGACAAATTATTAATTATGGACTGAAAAGCAAAGCCAAAGTTACCCTTCTTAACTCATGTGTTCCTATTACCAAAAGTTCGATTTCGAGTGCGACAAATTATTAATTATGGACTGAAAAGCAAAGCAAAAGTTACCCTTCTTAACTCATGTGTTCCTGTTACAAACAGTTCATTTTCGAGTATGAAAAATTATTAATTTTGGCCTGAAATACAAAGCCAAAGTTACCCTTCTTAACTCATGTGTTCCTATTACCAAAAGTTCGTTTTCGAGTGCGACAAATTATTAATTATGGACTGAAAAGCAAAGCCAAAGTTACCCTTCTTAACTCATGTGTTCCTATTACCAAAAGTTCGTTTTCGAGTGCGACAAATTATTAATTATGGACTGAAAAGCAAAGCCAAAGTTACCCTTCTTAACTCATGTGTTCCTATTACCAAAAGTTCGATTTCGAGTGCGACAAATTATTAATTATGGACTGAAAAGCAAAGCAAAAGTTACCCTTCTTAACTCATGTGTTCCTGTTACAAACAGTTCATTTTCGAGTATGAAAAATTATTAATTTTGGACTGAAATACAAAGTCAAACTTACCCTTCTTAACTCATGTGTTCCTATTACCAAAACTTCGTTTTCGAGTGCGACAAATTATTAATTTTGGCCTGAAATACAAAGCCAAAGTTACCCTTCTTAACTCATGTGTTCCTATTACCAAAAGTTCGTTTTCGAGTGCGACAAATTATTAATTATGGACTGAAAAGCAAAGCCAAAGTTACCCTTCTTAACTCATGTGTTCCTATTACCAAAAGTTCGATTTCGAGTGCGACAAATTATTAATTATGGACTGAAAAGCAAAGCCAAAGTTACCCTTCTTAACTCATGTGTTCCTGTTACAAACAGTTCATTTTCGAGTATGAAAAATTATTAATTTTGGCCTGAAATACAAAGCCAAAGTTACCCTTCTTAACTCATGTGTTCCTGTTACAAACAGTTCATTTTCGAGTATGAAAAATTATTAATTTTGGACTGAAATACAAAGTCAAACTTACCCTTCTTAACTCATGTGTTCCTATTACCAAAACTTCGTTTTCGAGTGCGACAAATTATTAATTATGGACTGAAAAACAAAGCCAAAGTTACCCTTCTTAACTCATGTGTTCCTATTACCAAAAGTTCGTTTTCGAGTGCGACAAATTATTAATTATGGACTGAAAAGCAAAGCCAAAGTTACCCTTCTTAACTCATGTGTTCCTATTACCAAAAGTTCGATTTCGAGTGCGACAAATTATTAATTATGGACTGAAAAGCAAAGCAAAAGTTACCCTTCTTAACTCATGTGTTCCTGTTACAAACAGTTCATTTTCGAGTATGAAAAATTATTAATTTTGGCCTGAAATACAAAGCCAAAGTTACCCTTCTTAACTCATGTGTTCCTATTACCAAAAGTTCGTTTTCGAGTGCGACAAATTATTAATTATGGACTGAAAAGCAAAGCCAACGTTACCCTTCTTAACTCATGTGTTCCTATTACCAAAAGTTCGTTTTCGAGTGCGACAAATTATTAATTAAGGACTGAAAAGCAAAGCAAAAGTTACCCTTCTTAACTCATGTGTTCCTATTACAAACAGTTCATTTTCGAGTATGAAAAATTATTAATTTTGGACTGAAATACAAAGTCAAACTTACCCTTCTTAACTCATGTGTTCCTATTACCAAAACTTTGTTTTCGAGTGCGACAAATTATTAATTATGGACTGAAAAACAAAGCCAAAGTTACCCTTCGTAACTCATGTGTTCCTGTTACAAACAGTTCATTTTCGAGTATGGAAAATTATTAATTTTGGCCTGAAATACAAAGCCAAAGTTACCCTTCTTAACTCATGTGTTCCTATTACCAAAAGTTCGTTTTCGAGTGCGACAAATTATTAATTATGGACTGAAAAGCAAAGCCAAAGTTACCCTTCTTAACTCATGTGTTCCTATTACCAAAAGTTCGTTTTCGAGTGCGACAAATTATTAATTATGGACTGAAAAGCAAAGCCAAAGTTACCCTTCTTAACTCATGTGTTCCTATTACCAAAAGTTCGATTTCGAGTGCGACAAATTATTAATTATGGACTGAAAAGCAAAGCAAAAGTTACCCTTCTTAACTCATGTGTTCCTGTTACAAACAGTTCATTTTCGAGTATGAAAAATTATTAATTTTGGACTGAAATACAAAGTCAAACTTACCCTTCTTAACTCATGTGTTCCTATTACCAAAACTTCGTTTTCGAGTGCGACAAATTATTAATTTTGGCCTGAAATACAAAGCCAAAGTTACCCTTCTTAACTCATGTGTTCCTATTACCAAAAGTTCGTTTTCGAGTGCGACAAATTATTAATTATGGACTGAAAAGCAAAGCCAAAGTTACCCTTCTTAACTCATGTGTTCCTATTACCAAAAGTTCGATTTCGAGTGCGACAAATTATTAATTATGGACTGAAAAGCAAAGCCAAAGTTACCCTTCTTAACTCATGTGTTCCTGTTACAAACAGTTCATTTTCGAGTATGAAAAATTATTAATTTTGGACTGAAATACAAAGTCAAACTTACCCTTCTTAACTCATGTGTTCCTATTACAAACAGTTCATTTTCGAGTATGAAAAATTATTAATTTTGGACTGAAATACAAAGTCAAACTTACCCTTCTTAACTCATGTGTTCCTATTACCAAAAGTTCGTTTTCGAGTGCGACAAATTATTAATTATGGACTGAAAAGCAAAGCCAAAGTTACCCTTCTTAACTCATGTGTTCCTATTACCAAAAGTTCGATTTCGAGTGCGACAAATTATTAATTATGGACTGAAAAGCAAAGCCAAAGTTACCCTTCTTAACTCATGTGTTCCTGTTACAAACAGTTCATTTTCGAGTATGAAAAATTATTAATTTTGGCCTGAAATACAAAGCCAAAGTTACCCTTCTTAACTCATGTGTTCCTGTTACAAACAGTTCATTTTCGAGTATGAAAAATTATTAATTTTGGACTGAAATACAAAGTCAAACTTACCCTTCTTAACTCATGTGTTCCTATTACCAAAACTTCGTTTTCGAGTGCGACAAATTATTAATTATGGACTGAAAAACAAAGCCAAAGTTACCCTTCTTAACTCATGTGTTCCTATTACCAAAAGTTCGTTTTCGAGTGCGACAAATTATTAATTATGGACTGAAAAGCAAAGCCAAAGTTACCCTTCTTAACTCATGTGTTCCTATTACCAAAAGTTCGATTTCGAGTGCGACAAATTATTAATTATGGACTGAAAAGCAAAGCAAAAGTTACCCTTCTTAACTCATGTGTTCCTGTTACAAACAGTTCATTTTCGAGTATGAAAAATTATTAATTTTGGCCTGAAATACAAAGCCAAAGTTACCCTTCTTAACTCATGTGTTCCTATTACCAAAAGTTCGTTTTCGAGTGCGACAAATTATTAATTATGGACTGAAAAGCAAAGCCAACGTTACCCTTCTTAACTCATGTGTTCCTATTACCAAAAGTTCGTTTTCGAGTGCGACAAATTATTAATTAAGGACTGAAAAGCAAAGCAAAAGTTACCCTTCTTAACTCATGTGTTCCTATTACAAACAGTTCATTTTCGAGTATGAAAAATTATTAATTTTGGACTGAAATACAAAGTCAAACTTACCCTTCTTAACTCATGTGTTCCTATTACCAAAACTTCGTTTTCGAGTGCGACAAATTATTAATTATGGACTGAAAAACAAAGCCAAAGTTACCCTTCGTAACTCATGTGTTCCTGTTACAAACAGTTCATTTTCGAGTATGGAAAATTATTAATTTTGGCCTGAAATACAAAGCCAAAGTTACCCTTCTTAACTCATGTGTTCCTATTACCAAAAGTTCGTTTTCGAGTGCGACAAATTATTAATTATGGACTGAAAAGCAAAGCCAAAGTTACCCTTCTTAACTCATGTGTTCCTATTACCAAAAGTTCGTTTTCGAGTGCGACAAATTATTAATTATGGCCTGAAAAGCAAAGCCAAAGTTACCCTTCTTAACTCATGTGTTCCTGTTACAAACAGTTCATTTTCGAGTATGAAAAATTATTAATTTTGGACTGAAATACAAAGTCAAACTTACCCTTCTTAACTCATGTGTTCCTATTACCAAAACTTCGTTTTCGAGTGCGACAAATTATTAATTATGGACTGAAAAACAAAGCCAAAGTTACCCTTCTTAACTCATGTGTTCCTATTACCAAAAGTTCGTTTTCGAGTGCGACAAATTATTAATTATGGACTGAAAAGCAAAGCCAAAGTTACCCTTCTTAACTCATGTGTTCCTATTACCAAAAGTTCGATTTCGAGTGCGACAAATTATTAATTATGGACTGAAAAGCAAAGCAGAAGTTACCCTTCTTAACTCATGTGTTCCTGTTACAAACAGTTCATTTTCGAGTATGAAAAATTATTAATTTTGGCCTGAAATACAAAGCCAAAGTTACCCTTCTTAACTCATGTGTTCCTATTACCAAAAGTTCGTTTTCGAGTGCGACAAATTATTAATTATGGACTGAAAAGCAAAGCAGAAGTTACCCTTCTTAACTCATGTGTTCCTGTTACAAACAGTTCATTTTCGAGTATGAAAAATTATTAATTTTGGACTGAAATACAAAGTCAAACTTACCCTTCTTAACTCATGTGTTCCTATTACCAAAACTTCGTTTTCGAGTGCGACAAATTATTAATTATGGACTGAAAAACAAAGCCAAAGTTACCCTTCGTAACTCATGTGTTCCTGTTACAAACAGTTCATTTTCGAGTATGGAAAATTATTAATTTTGGCCTGAAATACAAAGCCAAAGTTACCCTTCTTAACTCATGTGTTCCTATTACCAAAAGTTCGTTTTCGAGTGCGACAAATTATTAATTATGGACTGAAAAGCAAAGCCAAAGTTACCCTTCTTAACTCATGTGTTCCTATTACCAAAAGTTCGTTTTCGAGTGCGACAAATTATTAATTATGGACTGAAAAGCAAAGCCAAAGTTACCCTTCTTAACTCATGTGTTCCTATTACCAAAAGTTCGATTTCGAGTGCGACAAATTATTAATTATGGACTGAAAAGCAAAGCAAAAGTTACCCTTCTTAACTCATGTGTTCCTGTTACAAACAGTTCATTTTCGAGTATGACAAATTATTAATTTTGGCCTGAAATACAAAGCCAAAGTTACCCTTCTTAACTCATGTGTTCCTATTACCAAAAGTTCGTTTTCGAGTGCGACAAATTATTAATTATGGACTGAAAAGCAAAGCCAAAGTTACCCTTCTTAACTCATGTGTTCCTATTACCAAAACTTCGTTTTCGAGTGCGACAAATTATTAATTATGGACTGAAAAGCAAAGCCAAAGTTACCCTTCTTAACTCATGTGTTCCTATTACCAAAAGTTCGATTTCGAGTGCGACAAATTATTAATTATGGACTGAAAAGCAAAGCCAAAGTTACCCTTCTTAACTCATGTGTTCCTGTTACAAACAGTTCATTTTCGAGTATGAAAAATTATTAATTTTGGACTGAAATACAAAGTCAAACTTACCCTTCTTAACTCATGTGTTCCTATTACCAAAACTTCGTTTTCGAGTGCGACAAATTATTAATTATGGACTGAAAAACAAAGCCAAAGTTACCCTTCTTAACTCATGTGTTCCTATTACCAAAAGTTCGTTTTCGAGTGCGACAAATTATTAATTATGGACTGAAAAGCAAAGCCAAAGTTACCCTTCTTAACTCATGTGTTCCTATTACCAAAAGTTCGATTTCGAGTGCGACAAATTATTAATTATGGACTGAAAAGCAAAGCAGAAGTTACCCTTCTTAACTCATGTGTTCCTGTTACAAACAGTTCATTTTCGAGTATGAAAAATTATTAATTTTGGCCTGAAATACAAAGCCAAAGTTACCCTTCTTAACTCATGTGTTCCTATTACCAAAAGTTCGTTTTCGAGTGCGACAAATTATTAATTATGGACTGAAAAGCAAAGCCAACGTTACCCTTCTTAACTCATGTGTTCCTATTACCAAAAGTTCGTTTTCGAGTGCGACAAATTATTAATTAAGGACTGAAAAGCAAAGCAAAAGTTACCCTTCTTAACTCATGTGTTCCTATTACAAACAGTTCATTTTCGAGTATGAAAAATTATTAATTTTGGACTGAAATACAAAGTCAAACTTACCCTTCTTAACTCATGTGTTCCTATTACCAAAACTTCGTTTTCGAGTGCGACAAATTATTAATTATGGACTGAAAAACAAAGCCAAAGTTACCCTTCGTAACTCATGTGTTCCTGTTACAAACAGTTCATTTTCGAGTATGGAAAATTATTAATTTTGGCCTGAAATACAAAGCCAAAGTTACCCTTCTTAACTCATGTGTTCCTATTACCAAAAGTTCGTTTTCGAGTGCGACAAATTATTAATTATGGACTGAAAAGCAAAGCCAAAGTTACCCTTCTTAACTCATGTGTTCCTATTACCAAAAGTTCGTTTTCGAGTGCGACAAATTATTAATTATGGACTGAAAAGCAAAGCCAAAGTTACCCTTCTTAACTCATGTGTTCCTGTTACAAACAGTTCATTTTCGAGTATGAAAAATTATTAATTTTGGACTGAAATACAAAGTCAAACTTACCCTTCTTAACTCATGTGTTCCTATTACCAAAACTTCGTTTTCGAGTGCGACAAATTATTAATTATGGACTGAAAAACAAAGCCAAAGTTACCCTTCTTAACTCATGTGTTCCTATTACCAAAAGTTCGTTTTCGAGTGCGACAAATTATTAATTATGGACTGAAAAGCAAAGCCAAAGTTACCCTTCTTAACTCATGTGTTCCTATTACCAAAAGTTCGATTTCGAGTGCGACAAATTATTAATTATGGACTGAAAAGCAAAGCAGAAGTTACCCTTCTTAACTCATGTGTTCCTGTTACAAACAGTTCATTTTCGAGTATGAAAAATTATTAATTTTGGCCTGAAATACAAAGCCAAAGTTACCCTTCTTAACTCATGTGTTCCTATTACCAAAAGTTCGTTTTCGAGTGGGACAAATTATTAATTATGGACTGAAAAGCAAAGCCAACGTTACCCTTCTTAACTCATGTGTTCCTATTACCAAAAGTTCGTTTTCGAGTGCGACAAATTATTAATTAAGGACTGAAAAGCAAAGCAAAAGTTACCCTTCTTAACTCATGTGTTCCTATTACAAACAGTTCATTTTCGAGTATGAAAAATTATTAATTTTGGACTGAAATACAAAGTCAAACTTACCCTTCTTAACTCATGTGTTCCTATTACCAAAACTTCGTTTTCGAGTGCGACAAATTATTAATTATGGACTGAAAAACAAAGCCAAAGTTACCCTTCGTAACTCATGTGTTCCTGTTACAAACAGTTCATTTTCGAGTATGGAAAATTATTAATTTTGGCCTGAAATACAAAGCCAAAGTTACCCTTCTTAACTCATGTGTTCCTATTACCAAAAGTTCGTTTTCGAGTGCGACAAATTATTAATTATGGACTGAAAAGCAAAGCCAAAGTTACCCTTCTTAACTCATGTGTTCCTATTACCAAAAGTTCGTTTTCGAGTGCGACAAATTATTAATTATGGACTGAAAAGCAAAGCCAAAGTTACCCTTCTTAACTCATGTGTTCCTATTACCAAAAGTTCGATTTCGAGTGCGACAAATTATTAATTATGGACTGAAAAGCAAAGCAAAAGTTACCCTTCTTAACTCATGTGTTCCTGTTACAAACAGTTCATTTTCGAGTATGAAAAATTATTAATTTTGGACTGAAATACAAAGTCAAACTTACCCTTCTTAACTCATGTGTTCCTATTACCAAAACTTCGTTTTCGAGTGCGACAAATTATTAATTTTGGCCTGAAATACAAAGCCAAAGTTACCCTTCTTAACTCATGTGTTCCTATTACCAAAAGTTCGTTTTCGAGTGCGACAAATTATTAATTATGGACTGAAAAGCAAAGCCAAAGTTACCCTTCTTAACTCATGTGTTCCTATTACCAAAAGTTCGATTTCGAGTGCGACAAATTATTAATTATGGACTGAAAAGCAAAGCCAAAGTTACCCTTCTTAACTCATGTGTTCCGGTTACAAACAGTTCATTTTCGAGTATGAAAAATTATTAATTTTGGACTGAAATACAAAGTCAAACTTACCCTTCTTAACTCATGTGTTCCTATTACAAACAGTTCATTTTCGAGTATGAAAAATTATTAATTTTGGACTGAAATACAAAGTCAAACTTACCCTTCTTAACTCATGTGTTCCTATTACCAAAAGTTCGTTTTCGAGTGCGACAAATTATTAATTATGGACTGAAAAGCAAAGCAAAAGTTACCCTTCTTAACTCATGTGTTCCTATTACAAACAGTTCATTTTCGAGTATGAAAAATTATTAATTTTGGACTGAAATACAAAGTCAAACTTACCCTTCTTAACTCATGTGTTCCTATTACCAAAAGTTCGTTTTCGAGTGCGACAAATTATTAATTATGGACTGAAAAGCAAAGCAAAAGTTACCCTTCTTAACTCATGTGTTCCTATTACAAACAGTTCATTTTCGAGTATGAAAAATTATTAATTTTGGACTGAAATACAAAGTCAAACTTACCCTTCTTAACTCATGTGTTCCTATTACCAAAACTTCGTTTTCGAGTGCGACAAATTATTAATTATGGACTGAAAAACAAAGCCAAAGTTACCCTTCGTAACTCATGTGTTCCTGTTACAAACAGTTCATTTTCGAGTATGGAAAATTATTAATTTTGGCCTGAAATACAAAGCCAAAGTTACCCTTCTTAACTCATGTGTTCCTATTACCAAAAGTTCGTTTTCGAGTGCGACAAATTATTAATTATGGACTGAAAAGCAAAGCCAAAGTTACCCTTCTTAACTCATGTGTTCCTATTACCAAAAGTTCGTTTTCGAGTGCGACAAATTATTAATTATGGACTGAAAAGCAAAGCCAAAGTTACCCTTCTTAACTCATGTGTTCCTATTACAAAAGTTCGATTTCGAGTGCGACAAATTATTAATTATGGACTGAAAAGCAAAGCAAAAGTTACCCTTCTTAACTCATGTGTTCCTGTTACAAACAGTTCATTTTCGAGTATGAAAAATTATTAATTTGGCCTGAAAATACAAAGCCAAAGTTACCCTTCTTAACTCATGTGTTCCTATTACCAAAAGTTCGTTTTCGAGTGCGACAAATTATTAATTATGGACTGAAAAGCAAAGCCAAAGTTACCCTTCTTAACTCATGTGTTCCTATTACCAAAACTTCGTTTTCGAGTGCGACAAATTATTAATTATGGACTGAAAATGCAAAGCCAAAGTTACCCTTCTTAACTCATGTGTTCCTATTACAAACAGTTCATTTTCGAGTATGAAAAATTATTAATTTTGGACTGAAATACAAAGTCAAACTTACCCTTCTTAACTCATGTGTTCCTATTACCAAAACTTCGTTTCGAGTGCGACAAATTATTAATTATGGACTGAAAAACAAAGCCAAAGTTACCCTTCGTAACTCATGTGTTCCTGTTACAAACAGTTCATTTTCGAGTATGGAAAATTATTAATTTTGGCCTGAAATACAAAGCCAAAGTTACCCTTCTTAACTCATGTGTTCCTATTACCAAAAGTTCGTTTTCGAGTGCGACAAATTATTAATTATGGACTGAAAAGCAAAGCCAAAGTTACCCTTCTTAACTCATGTGTTCCTATTACCAAAAGTTCGTTTTCGAGTGCGACAAATTATTAATTATGGACTGAAAAGCAAAGCCAAAGTTACCCTTCTTAACTCATGTGTTCCTATTACCAAAAGTTCGATTTCGAGTGCGACAAATTATTAATTATGGACTGAAAAGCAAAGCAAAAGTTACCCTTCTTAACTCATGTGTTCCTGTTACAAACAGTTCATTTTCGAGTATGAAAAATTATTAATTTTGGCCTGAAATACAAAGCCAAAGTTACCCTTCTTAACTCATGTGTTCCTATTACCAAAAGTTCGTTTTCGAGTGCGACAAATTATTAATTATGGACTGAAAAGCAAAGCCAAAGTTACCCTTCTTAACTCATGTGTTCCTATTACCAAAAGTTCGATTTCGAGTGCAACAAATTATTAATTATGGACTGAAAAGCAAAGCAAAAGTTACCCTTCTTAACTCATGTGTTCCTGTTACAAACAGTTCATTTTCGAGTATGAAAAATTATTAATTTGGACTGAAATACAAAGTCAAACTTACCCTTCTTAACTCATGTGTTCCTATTACCAAAACTTCGTTTTCGAGTGCGACAAATTATTAATTTTGGCCTGAAATACAAAGCCAAAGTTACCCTTCTTAACTCATGTGTTCCTATTACCAAAAGTTCGTTTTCGAGTGCGACAAATTATTATTATGGACTGAAAAGCAAAGCCAAAGTTACCCTTCTTAACTCATGTGTTCCTATTACCAAAAGTTCGATTTCGAGTGCGACAAATTATTAATTATGGACTGAAAAGCAAAGCCAAAGTTACCCTTCTTAACTCATGTGTTCCTGTTGACAAACAGTTCATTTTCGAGTATGAAAAATTATTAATTTTGGCCTGAAATACAAAGCCAAAGTTACCCTTCTTAACTCATGTGTTCCTGTTACAAACAGTTCATTTTCGAGTATGAAAAATTATTAATTTTGGACTGAAATACAAAGTCAAACTTACCCTTCTTAACTCATGTGTTCCTATTACCAAAACTTCGTTTTCGAGTGCGACAAATTATTAATTATGGACTGAAAAACAAAGCCAAAGTTACCCTTCTTAACTCATGTGTTCCTATTACCAAAAGTTCGTTTTCGAGTGCGACAAATTATTAATTATGGACTGAAAAGCAAAGCCAAAGTTACCCTTCTTAACTCATGTGTTCCTATTACCAAAAGTTCGATTTCGAGTGCGACAAATTATTAATTATGGACTGAAAAGCAAAGCAAAAGTTACCCTTCTTAACTCATGTGTTCCTGTTACAAACAGTTCATTTTCGAGTATGAAAAATTATTAATTTTGGCCTGAAATACAAAGCCAAAGTTACCCTTCTTAACTCATGTGTTCCTATTACCAAAAGTTCGATTTCGAGTGCGACAAATTATTAATTATGGACTGAAAAGCAAAGCAAAAGTTACCCTTCTTAACTCATGTGTTCCTGTTACAAACAGTTCATTTTCGAGTATGAAAAATTATTAATTTTGGCCTGAAATACAAAGCCAAAGTTACCCTTCTTAACTCATGTGTTCCTATTACCAAAAGTTCGTTTTCGAGTGCGACAAATTATTAATTATGGACTGAAAAGCAAAGCCAAAGTTACCCTTCTTAACTCATGTGTTCCTATTACCAAAAGTTCGATTTCGAGTGCGACAAATTATTAATTATGGACTGAAAAGCAAAGCAAAAGTTACCCTTCTTAACTCATGTGTTCCTGTTACAAACAGTTCATTTTCGAGTATGAAAAATTATTAATTTTGGCCTGAAATACAAAGCCAAAGTTACCCTTCTTAACTCATGTGTTCCTATTACCAAAAGTTCGTTTTCGAGTGCGACAAATTATTAATTATGGACTGAAAAGCAAAGCCAAAGTTACCCTTCTTAACTCATGTGTTCCTATTACCAAAAGTTCGTTTTCGAGTGCGACAAATTATTAATTATGGACTGAAAAGCAAAGCCAAAGTTACCCTTCTTAACTCATGTGTTCCTATTACAAACAGTTCATTTTCGAGTATGAAAAATTATTAATTTTGGACTGAAATACAAACTCAAACTTACCCTTCTTAACTCATGTGTTCCTATTACCAAAACTTCGTTTTCGAGTGCGACAAATTATTAATTATGGACTGAAAAACAAAGCCAAAGTTACCCTTCGTAACTCATGTGTTCCTGTTACAAACAGTTCATTTTCGAGTATGGAAAATTATTAATTTTGGCCTGAAATACAAAGCCAAAGTTACCCTTCTTAACTCATGTGTTCCTATTACCAAAAGTTCGTTTCGAGTGCAACAAATTATTAATTATGGACTGAAAAGCAAAGCCAAAGTTACCCTTCTTAACTCATGTGTTCCTATTACCAAAAGTTCGTTTTCGAGTGCGACAAATTATTAATTATGGACTGAAAAGCAAAGCCAAAGTTACCCTTCTTAACTCATGTGTTCCTATTACCAAAAGTTCGATTTCGAGTGCGACAAATTATTAATTATGGACTGAAAAGCAAAGCAAAAGTTACCCTTCTTAACTCATGTGTTCCTGTTACAAACAGTTCATTTTCGAGTATGAAAAATTATTAATTTTGGCCTGAAATACAAAGCCAAAGTTACCCTTCTTAACTCATGTGTTCCTATTACCAAAAGTTCGTTTTCGAGTGCGACAAATTATTAATTATGGACTGAAAAGCAAAGCCAAAGTTACCCTTCTTAACTCATGTGTTCCTATTACCAAAAGTTCGATTTCGAGTGCGACAAATTATTAATTATGGACTGAAAAGCAAAGCAAAAGTTACCCTTCTTAACTCATGTGTTCCTGTTACAAACAGTTCATTTTCGAGTATGAAAAATTATTAATTTTGGACTGAAATACAAAGTCAAACTTACCCTTCTTAACTCATGTGTTCCTATTACCAAAACTTCGTTTTCGAGTGCGACAAATTATTAATTTTGGCCTGAAATACAAAGCCAAAGTTACCCTTCTTAACTCATGTGTTCCTATTACAAAAAGTTCGTTTTCGAGTGCGACAAATTATTAATTATGGACTGAAAAGCAAAGCCAAAGTTACCCTTCTTAACTCATGTGTTCCTATTACCAAAAGTTCGATTTCGAGTGCGACAAATTATTAATTATGGACTGAAAAGCAAAGCCAAAGTTACCCTTCTTAACTCATGTGTTCCTGTTACAAACAGTTCATTTTCGAGTATGAAAAATTATTAATTTTGGCCTGAAATACAAAGCCAAAGTTACCCTTCTTAACTCATGTGTTCCTGTTACAAACAGTTCATTTTCGAGTATGAAAAATTATTAATTTTGGACTGAAATACAAAGTCAAACTTACCCTTCTTAACTCATGTGTTCCTATTACCAAAACTTCGTTTTCGAGTGCGACAAATTATTAATTATGGACTGAAAAACAAAGCCAAAGTTACCCTTCTTAACTCATGTGTTCCTATTACCAAAAGTTCGTTTTCGAGTGCGACAAATTATTAATTATGGACTGAAAAGCAAAGCCAAAGTTACCCTTCTTAACTCATGTGTTCCTATTACCAAAAGTTCGATTTCGAGTGCGACAAATTATTAATTATGGACTGAAAAGCAAAGCAAAAGTTACCCTTCTTAACTCATGTGTTCCTGTTACAAACAGTTCATTTTCGAGTATGAAAAATTATTAATTTTGGCCTGAAATACAAAGCCAAAGTTACCCTTCTTAACTCATGTGTTCCTATTACCAAAAGTTCGTTTTCGAGTGCGACAAATTATTAATTATGGACTGAAAAGCAAAGCCAACGTTACCATTCTTAACTCATGTGTTCCTATTACCAAAAGTTCGTTTTCGAGTGCGACAAATTATTAATTAAGGACTGAAAAGCAAAGCAAAAGTTACCCTTCTTAACTCATGTGTTCCTATTACAAACAGTTCATTTTCGAGTATGAAAAATTATTAATTTTGGACTGAAATACAAAGTCAAACTTACCCTTCTTAACTCATGTGTTCCTATTACCAAAACTTCGTTTTCGAGTGCGACAAATTATTAATTATGGACTGAAAAACAAAGCCAAAGTTACCCTTCGTAACTCATGTGTTCCTGTTACAAACAGTTCATTTTCGAGTATGGAAAATTATTAATTTTGGCCTGAAATACAAAGCCAAAGTTACCCTTCTTAGCTCATGTGTTCCTATTACCAAAAGTTCGTTTTCGAGTGCGACAAATTATTAATTATGGACTGAAAAGCAAAGCCAAAGTTACCCTTCTTAACTCATGTGTTCCTATTACCAAAAGTTCGTTTTCGAGTGCGACAAATTATTAATTATGGACTGAAAAGCAAAGCCAAAGTTACCCTTCTTAACTCATGTGTTCCTATTACCAAAAGTTCGTTTTCGAGTGCGACAAATTATTAATTATGGACTGAAAAGCAAAGCCAAAGTTACCCTTCTTAACTCATGTGTTCCTATTACCAAAAGTTCGATTTCGAGTGCGACAGATTATTAATTATGGACTGAAAAGCAAAGCAAAAGTTACCCTTCTTAACTCATGTGTTCCTGTTACAAACAGTTCATTTTCGAGTATGAAAAATTATTAATTTTGGCCTGAAATACAAAGCCAAAGTTACCCTTCTTAACTCATGTGTTCCTATTACCAAAAGTTCGTTTTCGAGTGCGACAAATTATTAATTATGGACTGAAAAGCAAAGCCAAAGTTACCCTTCTTAACTCATGTGTTCCTATTACCAAAAGTTCGATTTCGAGTGCGACAAATTATTAATTATGGACTGAAAAGCAAAGCAAAAGTTACCCTTCTTAACTCATGTGTTCCTGTTACAAACAGTTCATTTTCGAGTATGAAAAATTATTAATTTTGGACTGAAATACAAAGTCAAACTTACCCTTCTTAACTCATGTGTTCCTATTACCAAAACTTCGTTTTCGAGTGCGACAAATTATTAATTTTGGCCTGAAATACAAAGCCAAAGTTACCCTTCTTAACTCATGTGTTCCTATTACCAAAAGTTCGTTTTCGAGTGCGACAAATTATTAATTATGGACTGAAAAGCAAAGCCAAAGTTACCCTTCTTAACTCATGTGTTCCTATTACCAAAAGTTCGATTTCGAGTGCGACAAATTATTAATTATGGACTGAAAAGCAAAGCCAAAGTTACCCTTCTTAACTCATGTGTTCCTGTTACAAACAGTTCATTTTCGAGTATGAAAAATTATTAATTTTGGCCTGAAATACAAAGCCAAAGTTACCCTTCTTAACTCATATGTTCCTGTTACAAACAGTTCATTTTCGAGTATGAAAAATTATTAATTTTGGACTGAAATACAAAGTCAAACTTACCCTTCTTAACTCATGTGTTCCTATTACCAAAACTTCGTTTTCGAGTGCGACAAATTATTAATTATGGACTGAAAAACAAAGCCAAAGTTACCCTTCTTAACTCATGTGTTCCTATTACCAAAAGTTCGTTTTCGAGTGCGACAAATTATTAATTATGGACTGAAAAGCAAAGCCAAAGTTACCCTTCTTAACTCATGTGTTCCTATTACCAAAAGTTCGATTTCGAGTGCGACAAATTATTAATTATGGACTGAAAAGCAAAGCCAAAGTTACCCTTCTTAACTCATGTGTTCCTGTTACAAACAGTTCATTTTCGAGTATGAAAAATTATTAATTTTGGCCTGAAATACAAAGCCAAAGTTACCCTTCTTAACTCATGTGTTCCTATTACCAAAAGTTCGTTTTCGAGTGCGACAAATTATTAATTATGGACTGAAAAGCAAAGCCAACGTTACCCTTCTTAACTCATGTGTTCCTATTACCAAAAGTTCGTTTTCGAGTGCGACAAATTATTAATTAAGGACTGAAAAGCAAAGCAAAAGTTACCCTTCTTAACTCATGTGTTCCTATTACAAACAGTTCATTTTCGAGTATGAAAAATTATTAATTTTGGCCTGAAATACAAAGCCAAAGTTACCCTTCTTAACTCATGTGTTCCTATTACCAAAACTTCGTTTTCAAGTGCGACAAATTATTAATTTTGGCCTGAAATACAAAGTCAAACTTACCCTTCTTAACTCATGTGTTCCTATTACCAAAACTTCGTTTTCGAGTGCGACAAATTATTAATTATGGACTGAAAAACAAAGCCAAAGTTACCCTTCGTAACTCATGTGTTCCTGTTACAAACAGTTCATTTTCGAGTATGGAAAATTATTAATTTTGGCCTGAAATACAAAGCCAAAGTTACCCTTCTTAACTCATGTGTTCCTATTACCAAAAGTTCGTTTTCGAGTGCGACAAATTATTAATTATGGACTGAAAAGCAAAGCCAAAGTTACCCTTCTTAACTCATGTGTTCCTATTACCAAAAGTTCGTTTTCGAGTGCGACAAATTATTAATTATGGACTGAAAAGCAAAGCCAAAGTTACCCTTCTTAACTCATGTGTTCCTATTACCAAAAGTTCGATTTCGAGTGCGACAAATTATTAATTATGGACTGAAAAGCAAAGCAAAAGTTACCCTTCTTAACTCATGTGTTCCTGTTACAAACAGTTCATTTTCGAGTATGAAAAATTATTAATTTTGGACTGAAATACAAAGTCAAACTTACCCTTCTTAACTCATGTGTTCCTATTACCAAAAGTTCGATTTCGAGTGCGACAAATTATTAATTATGGACTGAAAAGCAAAGCAAAAGTTACCCTTCTTAACTCATGTGTTCCTGTTACAAACAGTTCATTTTCGAGTATGAAAAATTATTAATTTTGGCCCGAAATACAAAGCCAAAGTTACCCTTCTTAACTCATGTGTTCCTATTACCAAAAGTTCGTTTTCGAGTGCGACAAATTATTAATTATGGACTGAAAAGCAAAGCCAACGTTACCCTTCTTAACTCATGTGTTCCTATTACCAAAAGTTCGTTTTCGAGTGCGACAAATTATTAATTAAGGACTGAAAAGCAAAGCAAAAGTTACCCTTCTTAACTCATGTGTTCCTATTACAAACAGTTCATTTTCGAGTATGAAAAATTATTAATTTTGGACTGAAATACAAAGTCAAACTTACCCTTCTTAACTCATGTGTTCCTATTACCAAAACTTCGTTTTCGAGTGCGACAAATTATTAATTATGGACTGAAAAACAAAGCCAAAGTTACCCTTCGTAACTCATGTGTTCCTGTTACAAACAGTTCATTTTCGAGTATGGAAAATTATTAATTTTGGCCTGAAATACAAAGCCAAAGTTACCCTTCTTAACTCATGTGTTCCTATTACCAAAAGTTCGTTTTCGAGTGCGACAAATTATTAATTATGGACTGAAAAGCAAAGCCAAAGTTACCCTTCTTAACTCATGTGTTCCTATTACCAAAAGTTCGTTTTCGAGTGCGACAAATTATTAATTATGGACTGAAAAGCAAAGCCAAAGTTACCCTTCTTAACTCATGTGTTCCTATTACCAAAAGTTCGATTTCGAGTGCGACAAATTATTAATTATGGACTGAAAAGCAAAGCAAAAGTTACCCTTCTTAACTCATGTGTTCCTGTTACAAACAGTTCATTTTCGAGTATGAAAAATTATTAATTTTGGCCTGAAATACAAAGCCAAAGTTACCCTTCTTAACTCATGTGTTCCTATTACCAAAAGTTCGTTTTCGAGTGCGACAAATTATTAATTATGGACTGAAAAGCAAAGCCAAAGTTACCCTTCTTAACTCATGTGTTCCTATTACCAAAAGTTCGATTTCGAGTGCGACAAATTATTAATTATGGACTGAAAAGCAAAGCAAAAGTTACCCTTCTTAACTCATGTGTTCCTGTTACAAACAGTTCATTTTCGAGTATGAAAAATTATTAATTTTGGACTGAAATACAAAGTCAAACTTACCCTTCTTAACTCATGTGTTCCTATTACCAAAACTTCGTTTTCGAGTGCGACAAATTATTAATTTTGGCCTGAAATACAAAGCCAAAGTTACCCTTCTTAACTCATGTGTTCCTATTACCAAAAGTTCGTTTTCGAGTGCGACAAATTATTAATTATGGACTGAAAAGCAAAGCCAAAGTTACCCTTCTTAACTCATGTGTTCCTATTACCAAAAGTTCGATTTCGAGTGCGACAAATTATTAATTATGGACTGAAAAGCAAAGCCAAAGTTACCCTTCTTAACTCATGTGTTCGTGTTACAAACAGTTCATTTTCGAGTATGAAAAATTATTAATTTTGGCCTGAAATACAAAGCCAAAGTTACCCTTCTTAACTCATGTGTTCCTGTTACAAACAGTTCATTTTCGAGTATGAAAAATTATTAATTTTGGACTGAAATACAAAGTCAAACTTACCCTTCTTAACTCATGTGTTCCTATTACCAAAACTTCGTTTTCGAGTGCGACAAATTATTAATTATGGACTGAAAAACAAAGCCAAAGTTACCCTTCTTAACTCATGTGTTCCTATTACCAAAAGTTCGTTTTCGAGTGCGACAAATTATTAATTATGGACTGAAAAGCAAAGCCAAAGTTACCCTTCTTAACTCATGTGTTCCTATTACCAAAAGTTCGATTTCGAGTGCGACAAATTATTAATTATGGACTGAAAAGCAAAGCAAAAGTTACCCTTCTTAACTCATGTGTTCCTGTTACAAACAGTTCATTTTCGAGTATGAAAAATTATTAATTTTGGCCTGAAATACAAAGCCAAAGTTACCCTTCTTAACTCATGTGTTCCTATTACCAAAAGTTCGTTTTCGAGTGCGACAAATTATTAATTATGGACTGAAAAGCAAAGCCAACGTTACCCTTCTTAACTCATGTGTTCCTATTACCAAAAGTTCGTTTTCGAGTGCGACAAATTATTAATTAAGGACTGAAAAGCAAAGCAAAAGTTACCCTTCTTAACTCATGTGTTCCTATTACAAACAGTTCATTTTCGAGTATGAAAAATTATTAATTTTGGACTGAAATACAAAGTCAAACTTACCCTTCTTAACTCATGTGTTCCTATTACCAAAACTTCGTTTTCGAGTGCGACAAATTATTAATTATGGACTGAAAAACAAAGCCAAAGTTACCCTTCGTAACTCATGTGTTCCTGTTACAAACAGTTCATTTTCGAGTATGGAAAATTATTAATTTTGGCCTGAAATACAAAGCCAACGTTACCCTTCTTAACTCATGTGTTCCTATTACCAAAAGTTCGTTTTCGAGTGCGACAAATTATTAATTATGGACTGAAAAGCAAAGCCAAAGTTACCCTTCTTAACTCATGTGTTCCTATTACCAAAAGTTCGTTTTCGAGTGCGACAAATTATTAATTATGGACTGAAAAGCAAAGCCAAAGTTACCCTTCTTAACTCATGTGTTCCTATTACCAAAAGTTCGATTTCGAGTGCGACAAATTATTAATTATGGACTGAAAAGCAAAGCAAAAGTTACCCTTCTTAACTCATGTGTTCCTGTTACAAACAGTTCATTTTCGAGTATGAAAAATTATTAATTTTGGCCTGAAATACAAAGCCAAAGTTACCCTTCTTAACTCATGTGTTCCTATTACCAAAAGTTCGTTTTCGAGTGCGACAAATTATTAATTATGGACTGAAAAGCAAAGCCAAAGTTACCCTTCTTAACTCATGTGTTCCTATTACCAAAAGTTCGATTTCGAGTGCGACAAATTATTAATTATGGACTGAAAAGCAAAGCCAAAGTTACCCTTCTTAACTCATGTGTTCCTGTTACAAACAGTTCATTTTCGAGTATGAAAAATTATTAATTTTGGCCTGAAATACAAAGCCAAAGTTACCCTTCTTAACTCATGTGTTCCTGTTACAAACAGTTCATTTTCGAGTATGAAAAATTATTAATTTTGGACTGAAATACAAAGTCAAACTTACCCTTCTTAACTCATGTGTTCCTATTACCAAAACTTCGTTTTCGAGTGCGACAAATTATTAATTATGGACTGAAAAACAAAGCCAAAGTTACCCTTCTTAACTCATGTGTTCCTATTACCAAAAGTTCGTTTTCGAGTGCGACAAATTATTAATTATGGACTGAAAAGCAAAGCCAAAGTTACCCTTCTTAACTCATGTGTTCCTATTACCAAAAGTTCGATTTCGAGTGCGACAAATTATTAATTATGGACTGAAAAGCAAAGCCAAAGTTACCCTTCTTAACTCATGTGTTCCTGTTACAAACAGTTCATTTTCGAGTATGAAAAATTATTAATTTTGGCCTGAAATACAAAGCCAAAGTTACCCTTCTTAACTCATGTGTTCCTATTACCAAAAGTTCGTTTTCGAGTGCGACAAATTATTAATTATGGACTGAAAAGCAAAGCAAAAGTTACCCTTCTTAACTCATGTGTTCCTGTTACAAACAGTTCATTTTCGAGTATGAAAAATTATTAATTTTGGCCTGAAATACAAAGCCAAAGTTACCCTTCTTAACTCATGTGTTCCTATTACCAAAAGTTCGATTTCGAGTGCGACAAATTATTAATTATGGACTGAAAAGCAAAGCAAAAGTTACCCTTCTTAACTCATGTGTTCCTGTTACAAACAGTTCATTTTCGAGTATGAAAAATTATTAATTTTGGCCTGAAATACAAAGCCAAAGTTACCCTTCTTAACTCATGTGTTCCTATTACCAAAAGTTCGTTTTCGAGTGCGACAAATTATTAATTATGGACTGAAAAGCAAAGCCAAAGTTACCCTTCTTAACTCATGTGTTCCTATTACCAAAAGTTCGATTTCGAGTGCGACAAATTATTAATTATGGACTGAAAAGCAAAGCCAAAGTTACCCTTCTTAACTCATGTGTTCCTGTTACAAACAGTTCATTTTCGAGTATGAAAAATTATTAATTTTGGCCTGAAATACAAAGCCAAAGTTACCCTTCTTAACTCATGTGTTCCTGTTACAAACAGTTCATTTTCGAGTATGAAAAATTATTAATTTTGGACTGAAATACAAAGTCAAACTTACCCTTCTTAACTCATGTGTTCCTATTACCAAAAGTTCGTTTTCGAGTGCGACAAATTATTAATTATGGACTGAAAAACAAAACCAAAGTTACCCTTCTTAACTCATGTGTTCCTATTACCAAAAGTTCGTTTTCGAGTGCGACAAATTATTAATTATGGACTGAAAAGCAAAGCCAAAGTTACCCTTCTTAACTCATGTGTTCCTATTACCAAAAGTTCGATTTCGAGTGCGACAAATTATTAATTATGGACTGAAAAGCAAAGCAAAAGTTACCCTTCTTAACTCATGTGTTCCTGTTACAAACAGTTCATTTTCGAGTATGAAAAATTATTAATTTTGGCCTGAAATACAAAGCCAAAGTTACCCTTCTTAACTCATGTGTTCCTATTACCAAAAGTTCGTTTTCGAGTGCGACAAATTATTAATTATGGACTGAAAAGCAAAGCCAACGTTACCCTTCTTAACTCATGTGTTCCTATTACCAAAAGTTCGTTTTCGAGTGCGACAAATTATTAATTAAGGACTGAAAAGCAAAGCAAAAGTTACCCTTCTTAACTCATGTGTTCCTATTACAAACAGTTCATTTTCGAGTATGAAAAATTATTAATTTTGGACTGAAATACAAAGTCAAACTTACCCTTCTTAACTCATGTGTTCCTATTACCAAAACTTCGTTTTCGAGTGCGACAAATTATTAATTATGGACTGAAAAACAAAGCCAAAGTTACCCTTCGTAACTCATGTGTTCCTGTTACAAACAGTTCATTTTCGAGTATGGAAAATTATTAATTTTGGCCTGAAATACAAAGCCAAAGTTACCCTTCTTAACTCATGTGTTCCTATTACCAAAAGTTCGTTTTCGAGTGCGACAAATTATTAATTATGGACTGAAAAGCAAAGCCAAAGTTACCCTTCTTAACTCATGTGTTCCTATTACCAAAAGTTCGTTTTCGAGTGCGACAAATTATTAATTAAGGACTGAAAAGCAAAGCAAAAGTTACCCTTCTTAACTCATGTGTTCCTATTACAAACAGTTCATTTTCGAGTATGAAAAATTATTAATTTTGGACTGAAATACAAAGTCAAACTTACCCTTCTTAACTCATGTGTTCCTATTACCAAAACTTCGTTTTCGAGTGCGACAAATTATTAATTATGGACTGAAAAACAAAGCCAAAGTTACCCTTCGTAACTCATGTGTTCCTGTTACAAACAGTTCATTTTCGAGTATGGAAAATTATTAATTTTGGCCTGAAATACAAAGCCAAAGTTACCCTTCTTAACTCATGTGTTCCTATTACCAAAAGTTCGTTTTCGAGTGCGACAAATTATTAATTATGGACTGAAAAGCAAAGCCAAAGTTACCCTTCTTAACTCATGTGTTCCTATTACCAAAAGTTCGTTTTCGAGTGCGACAAATTATTAATTATGGACTGAAAAGCAAAGCCAAAGTTACCCTTCTTAACTCATGTGTTCCTATTACCAAAAGTTCGATTTCGAGTGCGACAAATTATTAATTATGGACTGAAAAGCAAAGCAAAAGTTACCCTTCTTAACTCATGTGTTCCTGTTACAAACAGTTCATTTTCGAGTATGAAAAATTATTAATTTTGGCCTGAAATACAAAGCCAAAGTTACCCTTCTTAACTCATGTGTTCCTATTACCAAAACTTCGTTTTCGAGTGCGACAAATTATTAATTATGGACTGAAAAGCAAAGCCAAAGTTACCCTTCTTAACTCATGTGTTCCTATTACCAAAAGTTCGATTTCGAGTGCGACAAATTATTAATTATGGACTGAAAAGCAAAGCAAAAGTTACCCTTCTTAACTCATGTGTTCCTGTTACAAACAGTTCATTTTCGAGTATGAAAAATTATTAATTTTGGCCTGAAATACAAAGCCAAAGTTACCCTTCTTAACTCAAGTGTTCCTGTTACAAACAGTTCATTTTCGAGTATGAAAAATTATTAATTTTGGACTGAAATACAAAGTCAAACTTACCCTTCTTAACTCATGTGTTCCTATTACCAAAACTTCGTTTTCGAGTGCGACAAATTATTAATTATGGACTGAAAAACAAAGCCAAAGTTACCCTTCTTAACTCATGTGTTCCTATTACCAAAAGTTCGTTTTCGAGTGCGACAAATTATTAATTATGGACTGAAAAGCAAAGCCAAAGTTACCCTTCTTAACTCATGTGTTCCTATTACCAAAAGTTCGATTTCGAGTGCGACAAATTATTAATTATGGACTGAAAAGCAAAGCAAAAGTTACCCTTCTTAACTCATGTGTTCCTGTTACAAACAGTTCATTTTCGAGTATGAAAAATTATTAATTTTGGCCTGAAATACAAAGCCAAAGTTACCCTTCTTAACTCATGTGTTCCTATTACCAAAAGTTCGTTTTCGAGTGCGACAAATTATTAATTATGGACTGAAAAGCAAAGCCAACGTTACCCTTCTTAACTCATGTGTTCCTATTACCAAAAGTTCGTTTTCGAGTGCGACAAATTATTAATTAAGGACTGAAAAGCAAAGCAAAAGTTACCCTTCTTAACTCATGTGTTCCTATTACAAACAGTTCATTTTCGAGTATGAAAAATTATTAATTTTGGACTGAAATACAAAGTCAAACTTACCCTTCTTAACTCATGTGTTCCTATTACCAAAACTTCGTTTTCGAGTGCGACAAATTATTAATTATGGACTGAAAAACAAAGCCAAAGTTACCCTTCGTAACTCATGTGTTCCTGTTACAAACAGTTCATTTTCGAGTATGGAAAATTATTAATTTTGGCCTGAAATACAAAGCCAAAGTTACCCTTCTTAACTCATGTGTTCCTATTACCAAAAGTTCGTTTTCGAGTGCGACAAATTATTAATTATGGACTGAAAAGCAAAGCCAAAGTTACCCTTCTTAACTCATGTGTTCCTATTACCAAAAGTTCGTTTTCGAGTGCGACAAATTATTAATTAAGGACTGAAAAGCAAAGCAAAAGTTACCCTTCTTAACTCATGTGTTCCTATTACAAACAGTTTATTTTCGAGTATGAAAAATTATTAATTTTGGACTGAAATACAAAGTCAAACTTACCCTTCTTAACTCATGTGTTCCTATTACCAAAAGTTCATTTTCGAGTGCGACAAATTATTAATTATGGACTGAAAAACAAAGCCAAAGTTACCCTTCGTAACTCATGTGTTCCTGTTACAAACAGTTCATTTTCGAGTATGGAAAATTATTAATTTTGGCCTGAAATACAAAGCCAAAGTTACCCTTCTTAACTCATGTGTTCCTATTACCAAAAGTTCGTTTTCGAGTGCGACAAATTATTAATTATGGACTGAAAAGCAAAGCCAAAGTTACCCTTCTTAACTCATGTGTTCCTATTACCAAAAGTTCGTTTTCGAGTGCGACAAATTATTAATTATGGACTGAAAAGCAAAGCCAAAGTTACCCTTCTTAACTCATGTGTTCCTATTACCAAAAGTTCGATTTCGAGTGCGACAAATTATTAATTATGGACTGAAAAGCAAAGCAAAAGTTACCCTTCTTAACTCATGTGTTCCTGTTACAAACAGTTCATTTTCGAGTATGAAAAATTATTAATTTTGGCCTGAAATACAAAGCCAAAGTTACCCTTCTTAACTCAAGTGTTCCTGTTACAAACAGTTCATTTTCGAGTATGAAAAATTATTAATTTTGGACTGAAATACAAAGTCAAACTTACCCTTCTTAACTCATGTGTTCCTATTACCAAAACTTCGTTTTCGAGTGCGACAAATTATTAATTATGGACTGAAAAACAAAGCCAAAGTTACCCTTCTTAACTCATGTGTTCCTATTACCAAAAGTTCGTTTTCGAGTGCGACAAATTATTAATTATGGACTGAAAAGCAAAGCCAAAGTTACCCTTCTTAACTCATGTGTTCCTATTACCAAAAGTTCGATTTCGAGTGCGACAAATTATTAATTATGGACTGAAAAGCAAAGCAAAAGTTACCCTTCTTAACTCATGTGTTCCTGTTACAAACAGTTCATTTTCGAGTATGAAAAATTATTAATTTTGGCCTGAAATACAAAGCCAAAGTTACCCTTCTTAACTCATGTGTTCCTATTACCAAAAGTTCGTTTTCGAGTGCGACAAATTATTAATTATGGACTGAAAAGCAAAGCCAAAGTTACCCTTCTTAACTCATGTGTTCCTATTACCAAAAGTTCGATTTCGAGTGCGACAAATTATTAATTATGGACTGAAAAGCAAAGCAAAAGTTACCCTTCTTAACTCATGTGTTCCTGTTACAAACAGTTCATTTTCGAGTATGAAAAATTATTAATTTTGGACTGAAATACAAAGTCAAACTTACCCTTCTTAACTCATGTGTTCCTATTACCAAAACGTCGTTTTCGAGTGCGACAAATTATTAATTTTGGCCTGAAATACAAAGCCAAAGTTACCCTTCTTAACTCATGTGTTCCTATTACCAAAAGTTCGTTTTCGAGTGCGACAAATTATTAATTATGGACTGAAAAGCAAAGCCAAAGTTACCCTTCTTAACTCATGTGTTCCTATTACCAAAAGTTCGATTTCGAGTGCGACAAATTATTAATTATGGACTGAAAAGCAAAGCCAAAGTTACCCTTCTTAACTCATGTGTTCCTGTTACAAACAGTTCATTTTCGAGTATGAAAAATTATTAATTTTGGCCTGAAATACAAAGCCAAAGTTACCCTTCTTAACTCATGTGTTCCTGTTACAAACAGTTCATTTTCGAGTATGAAAAATTATTAATTTTGGACTGAAATACAAAGTCAAACTTACCCTTCTTAACTCATGTGTTCCTATTACCAAAACTTCGTTTTCGAGTGCGACAAATTATTAATTATGGACTGAAAAACAAAGCCAAAGTTACCCTTCTTAACTCATGTGTTCCTATTACCAAAAGTTCGTTTTCGAGTGCGACAAATTATTAATTTTTGCCTGAAATACAAAGCCAAAGTTACCCTTCTTAACTCATGTGTTCCTATTACCAAAAGTTCGTTTTCGAGTGCGACAAATTATTAATTATGGACTGAAAAGCAAAGCCAAAGTTACCCTTCTTAACTCATGTGTTCCTATTACCAAAAGTTCGATTTCGAGTGCGACAAATTATTAATTATGGACTGAAAAGCAAAGCAAAAGTTACCCTTCTTAACTCATGTGTTCCTGTTACAAACAGTTCATTTTCGAGTATGAAAAATTATTAATTTTGGCCTGAAATACAAAGCCAAAGTTACCCTTCTTAACTCATGTGTTCCTATTACCAAAAGTTCGTTTTCGAGTGCGACAAATTATTAATTATGGACTGAAAAGCAAAGCCAAAGTTACCCTTCTTAACTCATGTGTTCCTATTACCAAAAGTTCGATTTCGAGTGCGACAAATTATTAATTATGGACTGAAAAGCAAAGCAAAAGTTACCCTTCTTAACTCATGTGTTCCTGTTACAAACAGTTCATTTTCGAGTATGAAAAATTATTAATTTTGGACTGAAATACAAAGTCAAACTTACCCTTCTTAACTCATGTGTTCCTATTACCAAAACTTCGTTTTCGAGTGCGACAAATTATTAATTTTTGCCTGAAATACAAAGCCAAAGTTACCCTTCTTAACTCATGTGTTCCTATTACCAAAAGTTCGTTTTCGAGTGCGACAAATTATTAATTATGGACTGAAAAGCAAAGCCAAAGTTACCCTTCTTAACTCATGTGTTCCTATTACCAAAAGTTCGATTTCGAGTGCGACAAATTATTAATTATGGACTGAAAAGCAAAGCAAAAGTTACCCTTCTTAACTCATGTGTTCCTGTTACAAACAGTTCATTTTCGAGTATGAAAAATTATTAATTTTGGCCTGAAATACAAAGCCAAAGTTACCCTTCTTAACTCATGTGTTCCTATTACCAAAAGTTCGTTTTCGAGTGCGACAAATTATTAATTATGGACTGAAAAGCAAAGCCAAAGTTACCCTTCTTAACTCATGTGTTCCTATTACCAAAAGTTCGATTTCGAGTGCGACAAATTATTAATTATGGACTGAAAAGCAAAGCAAAAGTTACCCTTCTTAACTCATGTGTTCCTGTTACAAACAGTTCATTTTCGAGTATGAAAAATTATTAATTTTGGACTGAAATACAAAGTCAAACTTACCCTTCTTAACTCATGTGTTCCTATTACCAAAACTTCGTTTTCGAGTGCGACAAATTATTAATTTTGGCCTGAAATACAAAGCCAAAGTTACCCTTCTTAACTCATGTGTTCCTATTACCAAAAGTTCGATTTCGAGTGCGACAAATTATTAATTATGGACTGAAAAACAAAGCCAAAGTTACCCTTCTTAACTCATGTGTTCCTATTACCAAAAGTTCGATTTCGAGTGCGACAAATTATTAATTATGGACTGAAAAACAAAGCCAAAGTTACCCTTCTTAACTCATGTGTTCCTCTTACCAAAAGTTCGTTTTCGAGTGCGACAAATTATTAATTATGGACTGAAAAGCAAAGCCAAAGTTACCCTTCTTAACTCATGTGTTCCTATTACCAAAAGTTCGATTTCGAGTGCGACAAATTATTAATTATGCACTGAAAAGCAAAGCAAAAGTTACCCTTCTTAACTCATGTGTTCCTGTTACAAACAGTTCATTTTCGAGTATGAAAAATTATTAATTTTGGCCTGAAATACAAAGCCAAAGTTACCCTTCTTAACTCATGTGTTCCTATTACCAAAAGTTCGTTTTCGAGTGCGACAAATTATTAATTATGGACTGAAAAGCAAAGCCAAAGTTACCCTTCTTAACTCATGTGTTCCTATTACCAAAAGTTCGTTTTCGAGTGCGACAAATTATTAATTAAGGACTGAAAAGCAAAGCAAAAGTTACCCTTCTTAACTCATGTGTTCCTATTACAAACAGTTCATTTTCGAGTATGAAAAATTATTAATTTTGGACTGAAATACAAAGTCAAACTTACCCTTCTTAACTCATGTGTTCCTATTACCAAAAGTTCGATTTCGAGTGCGACAAATTATTAATTATGGACTGAAAAACAAAGCCAAAGTTACCCTTCTTAACTCATGTGTTCCTATTACCAAAAGTTCGTTTTCGAGTGCGACAAATTATTAATTTTGGCCTGAAATACAAAGCCAAAGTTACCCTTCTTAACTCATGTGTTCCTATTACCAAAAGTTCGATTTCGAGTGCGACAAATTATTAATTATGGACTGAAAAACAAAGCCAAAGTTACCCTTCTTAACTCATGTGTTCCTATTACCAAAAGTTCGTTTTCGAGTGCGACAAATTATTAATTATGGACTGAAAAGCAAAGCCAAAGTTACCCTTCTTAACTCATGTGTTCCTATTACCAAAAGTTCGATTTCGAGTGCGACAAATTATTAATTATGGACTGAAAAGCAAAGCAAAAGTTACCCTTCTTAACTCATGTGTTCCTGTTACAAACAGTTCATTTTCGAGTATGAAAAATTATTAATTTTGGCCTGAAATACAAAGCCAAAGTTACCCTTCTTAACTCATGTGTTCCTATTACCAAAAGTTCGTTTTCGAGTGCGACAAATTATTAATTATGGACTGAAAAGCAAAGCCAAAGTTACCCTTCTTAACTCATGTGTTCCTATTACCAAAAGTTCGTTTTCGAGTGCGACAAATTATTAATTAAGGACTGAAAAGCAAAGCAAAAGTTACCCTTCTTAACTCATGTGTTCCTATTACAAACAGTTCATTTTCGAGTATGAAAAATTATTAATTTTGGACTGAAATACAAAGTCAAACTTACCCTTCTTAACTCATGTGTTCCTATTACCAAAACTTCGTTTTCGAGTGCGACAAATTATTAATTATGGACTGAAAAGCAAAGCCAAAGTTACCCTTCTTAACTCATGTGTTCCTATTACCAAAAGTTCGTTTTCGAGTGCGACAAATTATTAATTATGGACTGAAAAGCAAAGCCAAAGTTACCCTTCTTAACTCATGTGTTCCTATTACCAAAAGTTCGATTTCGAGTGCGACAAATTATTAATTATGGACTGAAAAGCAAAGCAAAAGTTACCCTTCTTAACTCATGTGTTCCTGTTACAAACAGTTCATTTTCGAGTATGAAAAATTATTAATTTTGGCCTGAAATACAAAGCCAAAGTTACCCTTCTTAACTCAAGTGTTCCTGTTACAAACAGTTCATTTTCGAGTATGAAAAATTATTAATTTTGGACTGAAATACAAAGTCAAACTTACCCTTCTTAACTCATGTGTTCCTATTACCAAAACTTCGTTTTCGAGTGCGACAAATTATTAATTATGGACTGAAAAACAAAGCCAAAGTTACCCTTCTTAACTCATGTGTTCCTATTACCAAAAGTTCGTTTTCGAGTGCGACAAATTATTAATTATGGACTGAAAAGCAAAGCCAAAGTTACCCTTCTTAACTCATGTGTTCCTATTACCAAAAGTTCGATTTCGAGTGCGACAAATTATTAATTATGGACTGAAAAGCAAAGCAAAAGTTACCCTTCTTAACTCATGTGTTCCTGTTACAAACAGTTCATTTTCGAGTATGAAAAATTATTAATTTTGGCCTGAAATACAAAGCCAAAGTTACCCTTCTTAACTCATGTGTTCCTATTACCAAAAGTTCGTTTTCGAGTGCGACAAATTATTAATTATGGACTGAAAAGCAAAGCCAAAGTTACCCTTCTTAACTCATGTGTTCCTATTACCAAAAGTTCGATTTCGAGTGCGACAAATTATTAATTATGGACTGAAAAGCAAAGCAAAAGTTACCCTTCTTAACTCATGTGTTCCTGTTACAAACAGTTCATTTTCGAGTATGAAAAATTATTAATTTTGGACTGAAATACAAAGTCAAACTTACCCTTCTTAACTCATGTGTTCCTATTACCAAAACGTCGTTTTCGAGTGCGACAAATTATTAATTTTGGCCTGAAATACAAAGCCAAAGTTACCCTTCTTAACTCATGTGTTCCTATTACCAAAAGTTCGTTTTCGAGTGCGACAAATTATTAATTATGGACTGAAAAGCAAAGCCAAAGTTACCCTTCTTAACTCATGTGTTCCTATTACCAAAAGTTCGATTTCGAGTGCGACAAATTATTAATTATGGACTGAAAAGCAAAGCCAAAGTTACCCTTCTTAACTCATGTGTTCCTGTTACAAACAGTTCATTTTCGAGTATGAAAAATTATTAATTTTGGCCTGAAATACAAAGCCAAAGTTACCCTTCTTAACTCATGTGTTCCTGTTACAAACAGTTCATTTTCGAGTATGAAAAATTATTAATTTTGGACTGAAATACAAAGTCAAACTTACCCTTCTTAACTCATGTGTTCCTATTACCAAAACTTCGTTTTCGAGTGCGACAAATTATTAATTATGGACTGAAAAACAAAGCCAAAGTTACCCTTCTTAACTCATGTGTTCCTATTACCAAAAGTTCGTTTTCGAGTGCGACAAATTATTAATTTTTGCCTGAAATACAAAGCCAAAGTTACCCTTCTTAACTCATGTGTTCCTATTACCAAAAGTTCGTTTTCGAGTGCGACAAATTATTAATTATGGACTGAAAAGCAAAGCCAAAGTTACCCTTCTTAACTCATGTGTTCCTATTACCAAAAGTTCGATTTCGAGTGCGACAAATTATTAATTATGGACTGAAAAGCAAAGCAAAAGTTACCCTTCTTAACTCATGTGTTCCTGTTACAAACAGTTCATTTTCGAGTATGAAAAATTATTAATTTTGGCCTGAAATACAAAGCCAAAGTTACCCTTCTTAACTCATGTGTTCCTATTACCAAAAGTTCGTTTTCGAGTGCGACAAATTATTAATTATGGACTGAAAAGCAAAGCCAAAGTGACCCTTCTTAACTCATGTGTTCCTATTACCAAAAGTTCGATTTCGAGTGCGACAAATTATTAATTATGGACTGAAAAGCAAAGCAAAAGTTACCCTTCTTAACTCATGTGTTCCTGTTACAAACAGTTCATTTTCGAGTATGAAAAATTATTAATTTTGGACTGAAATACAAAGTCAAACTTACCCTTCTTAACTCATGTGTTCCTATTACCAAAACTTCGTTTTCGAGTGCGACAAATTATTAATTTTGGCCTGAAATACAAAGCCAAAGTTACCCTTCTTAACTCATGTGTTCCTATTACCAAAAGTTCGATTTCGAGTGCGACAAATTATTAATTATGGACTGAAAAACAAAGCCAAAGTTACCCTTCTTAACTCATGTGTTCCTATTACCAAAAGTTCGTTTTCGAGTGCGACAAATTATTAATTATGGACTGAAAAGCAAAGCCAAAGTTACCCTTCTTAACTCATGTGTTCCTGTTACAAACAGTTCATTTTCGAGTATGAAAAATTATTAATTTTGGCCTGAAATACAAAGCCAAAGTTACCCTTCTTAACTCATGTGTTCCTATTACCAAAAGTTCGTTTTCGAGTGCGACAAATTATTAATTATGGACTCAAAAGCAAAGCAAAAGTTACCCTTCTTAACTCATGTGTTCCTGTTACAAACAGTTCATTTTCGAGTATGAAAAATTATTAATTTTGGCCTGAAATACAAAGCCAAAGTTACCCTTCTTAACTCATGTGTTCCTATTACCAAAAGTTCGTTTTCGAGTGCGACAAATTATTAATTATGGACTGAAAAGCAAAGCCAAAGTTACCCTTCTTAACTCATGTGTTCCTATTACCAAAAGTTCGTTTTCGAGTGCGACAAATTATTAATTAAGGACTGAAAAGCAAAGCAAAAGTTACCCTTCTTAACTCATGTGTTCCTATTACAAACAGTTCATTTTCGAGTATGAAAAATTATTAATTTTGGACTGAAATACAAAGTCAAACTTACCCTTCTTAACTCATGTGTTCCTATTACCAAAAGTTCGATTTCGAGTGCGACAAATTATTAATTATGGACTGAAAAACAAAGCCAAAGTTACCCTTCTTAACTCATGTGTTCCTATTACCAAAAGTTCGTTTTCGAGTGCGACAAATTATTAATTTTGGACTGAAATACAAAGTCAAACTTACGCTTCTTAACTCATGTGTTCCTATTACCAAAACGTCGTTTTCGAGTGCGACAAATTATTAATTTTGGCCTGAAATACAAAGCCAAAGTTACCCTTCTTAACTCATGTGTTCCTATTACCAAAAGTTCGTTTTCGAGTGCGACAAATTATTAATTATGGACTGAAAAGCAAAGCCAAAGTTACCCTTCTTAACTCATGTGTTCCTATTACCAAAAGTTCGATTTCGAGTGCGACAAATTATTAATTATGGACTGAAAAGCAAAGCCAAAGTTACCCTTCTTAACTCATGTGTTCCTATTACCAAAAGTTCGATTTCGAGTGCGACAAATTATTAATTATGGACTGAAAAGCAAAGCAAAAGTTACCCTTCTTAACTCATGTGTTCCTGTTACAAACAGTTCATTTTCGAGTATGAAAAATTATTAATTTTGGCCTGAAATACAAAGCCAAAGTTACCCTTCTTAACTCATGTGTTCCTATTACCAAAAGTTCGTTTTCGAGTGCGACAAATTATTAATTATGGACTGAAAAGCAAAGCCAACGTTACCCTTCTTAACTCATGTGTTCCTATTACCAAAAGTTCGTTTTCGAGTGCGACAAATTATTAATTAAGGACTGAAAAGCAAAGCAAAAGTTACCCTTCTTAACTCATGTGTTCCTATTACAAACAGTTCATTTTCGAGTATGAAAAATTATTAATTTTGGACTGAAATACAAAGTCAAACTTACCCTTCTTAACTCATGTGTTCCTATTACCAAAACTTCGTTTTCGAGTGCGACAAATTATTAATTATGGACTGAAAAACAAAGCCAAAGTTACCCTTCGTAACTCATGTGTTCCTGTTACAAACAGTTCATTTTCGAGTATGGAAAATTATTAATTTTGGCCTGAAATACAAAGCCAAAGTTACCCTTCTTAACTCATGTGTTCCTATTACCAAAAGTTCGTTTTCGAGTGCGACAAATTATTAATTATGGACTGAAAAGCAAAGCCAAAGTTACCCTTCTTAACTCATGTGTTCCTATTACCAAAAGTTCGTTTTCGAGTGCGACAAATTATTAATTAAGGACTGAAAAGCAAAGCAAAAGTTACCCTTCTTAACTCATGTGTTCCTATTACAAACAGTTCATTTTCGAGTATGAAAAATTATTAATTTTGGACTGAAATACAAAGTCAAACTTACCCTTCTTAACTCATGTGTTCCTATTACCAAAAGTTCGTTTTCGAGTGCGACAAATTATTAATTATGGACTGAAAAACAAAGCCAAAGTTACCCTTCGTAACTCATGTGTTCCTGTTACAAACAGTTCATTTTCGAGTATGGAAAATTATTAATTTTGGCCTGAAATACAAAGCCAAAGTTACCCTTCTTAACTCATGTGTTCCTATTACCAAAAGTTCGTTTTCGAGTGCGACAAATTATTAATTATGGACTGAAAAGCAAAGCCAAAGTTACCCTTCTTAACTCATGTGTTCCTATTACCAAAAGTTCGTTTTCGAGTGCGACAAATTATTAATTATGGACTGAAAAGCAAAGCCAAAGTTACCCTTCTTAACTCATGTGTTCCTATTACCAAAAGTTCGATTTCGAGTGCGACAAATTATTAATTATGGACTGAAAAGCAAAGCAAAAGTTACCCTTCTTAACTCATGTGTTCCTGTTACAAACAGTTCATTTTCGAGTATGAAAAATTATTAATTTTGGCCTGAAATACAAAGCCAAAGTTACCCTTCTTAACTCAAGTGTTCCTGTTACAAACAGTTCATTTTCGAGTATGAAAAATTATTAATTTTGGACTGAAATACAAAGTCAAACTTACCCTTCTTAACTCATGTGTTCCTATTACCAAAACTTCGTTTTCGAGTGCGACAAATTATTAATTATGGACTGAAAAACAAAGCCAAAGTTACCCTTCTTAACTCATGTGTTCCTATTACCAAAAGTTCGTTTTCGAGTGCGACAAATTATTAATTATGGACTGAAAAGCAAAGCCAAAGTTACCCTTCTTAACTCATGTGTTCCTATTACCAAAAGTTCGATTTCGAGTGCGACAAATTATTAATTATGGACTGAAAAGCAAAGCAAAAGTTACCCTTCTTAACTCATGTGTTCCTGTTACAAACAGTTCATTTTCGAGTATGAAAAATTATTAATTTTGGCCTGAAATACAAAGCCAAAGTTACCCTTCTTAACTCATGTGTTCCTATTACCAAAAGTTCGTTTTCGAGTGCGACAAATTATTAATTATGGACTGAAAAGCAAAGCCAAAGTTACCCTTCTTAACTCATGTGTTCCTATTACCAAAAGTTCGATTTCGAGTGCGACAAATTATTAATTATGGACTGAAAAGCAAAGCAAAAGTTACCCTTCTTAACTCATGTGTTCCTGTTACAAACAGTTCATTTTCGAGTATGAAAAATTATTAATTTTGGACTGAAATACAAAGTCAAACTTACCCTTCTTAACTCATGTGTTCCTATTACCAAAACGCCGTTTTCGAGTGCGACAAATTATTAATTTTGGCCTGAAATACAAAGCCAAAGTTACCCTTCTTAACTCATGTGTTCCTATTACCAAAAGTTCGTTTTCGAGTGCGACAAATTATTAATTATGGACTGAAAAGCAAAGCCAAAGTTACCCTTCTTAACTCATGTGTTCCTATTACCAAAAGTTCGATTTCGAGTGCGACAAATTATTAATTATGGACTGAAAAGCAAAGCCAAAGTTACCCTTCTTAACTCATGTGTTCCTGTTACAAACAGTTCATTTTCGAGTATGAAAAATTATTAATTTTGGCCTGAAATACAAAGCCAAAGTTACCCTTCTTAACTCATGTGTTCCTGTTACAAACAGTTCATTTTCGAGTATGAAAAATTATTAATTTTGGACTGAAATACAAAGTCAAACTTACCCTTCTTAACTCATGTGTTCCTATTACCAAAACTTCGTTTTCGAGTGCGACAAATTATTAATTATGGACTGAAAAACAAAGCCAAAGTTACCCTTCTTAACTCATGTGTTCCTATTACCAAAAGTTCGTTTTCGAGTGCGACAAATTATTAATTTTTGCCTGAAATACAAAGCCAAAGTTACCCTTCTTAACTCATGTGTTCCTATTACCAAAAGTTCGTTTTCGAGTGCGACAAATTATTAATTATGGACTGAAAAGCAAAGCCAAAGTTACCCTTCTTAACTCATGTGTTCCTATTACCAAAAGTTCGATTTCGAGTGCGACAAATTATTAATTATGGACTGAAAAGCAAAGCAAAAGTTACCCTTCTTAACTCATGTGTTCCTGTTACAAACAGTTCATTTTCGAGTATGAAAAATTATTAATTTTGGCCTGAAATACAAAGCCAAAGTTACCCTTCTTAACTCATGTGTTCCTATTACCAAAAGTTCGTTTTCGAGTGCGACAAATTATTAATTATGGACTGAAAAGCAAAGCCAAAGTTACCCTTCTTAACTCATGTGTTCCTATTACCAAAAGTTCGATTTCGAGTGCGACAAATTATTAATTATGGACTGAAAAGCAAAGCAAAAGTTACCCTTCTTAACTCATGTGTTCCTGTTACAAACAGTTCATTTTCGAGTATGAAAAATTATTAATTTTGGACTGAAATACAAAGTCAAACTTACCCTTCTTAACTCATGTGTTCCTATTACCAAAACTTCGTTTTCGAGTGCGACAAATTATTAATTTTGGCCTGAAATACAAAGCCAAAGTTACCCTTCTTAACTCATGTGTTCCTATTACCAAAAGTTCGATTTCGAGTGCGACAAATTATTAATTATGGACTGAAAAACAAAGCCAAAGTTACCCTTCTTAACTCATGTGTTCCTATTACCAAAAGTTCGATTTCGAGTGCGACAAATTATTAATTATGGACTGAAAAACAAAGCCAAAGTTACCCTTCTTAACTCATGTGTTCCTCTTACCAAAAGTTCGTTTTCGAGTGCGACAAATTATTAATTATGGACTGAAAAGCAAAGCCAAAGTTACCCTTCTTAACTCATGTATTCCTATTACCAAAAGTTCGATTTCGAGTGCGACAAATTATTAATTATGGACTGAAAAGCAAAGCAAAAGTTACCCTTCTTAACTCATGTGTTCCTGTTACAAACAGTTCATTTTCGAGTATGAAAAATTATTAATTTTGGCCTGAAATACAAAGCCAAAGTTACCCTTCTTAACTCATGTGTTCCTATTACCAAAAGTTCGTTTTCGAGTGCGACAAATTATTAATTATGGACTGAAAAGCAAAGCCAAAGTTACCCTTCTTAACTCATGTGTTCCTATTACCAAAAGTTCGTTTTCGAGTGCGACAAATTATTAATTAAGGACTGAAAAGCAAAGCAAAAGTTACCCTTCTTAACTCATGTGTTCCTATTACAAACAGTTCATTTTCGAGTATGAAAAATTATTAATTTTGGACTGAAATACAAAGTCAAACTTACCCTTCTTAACTCATGTGTTCCTATTACCAAAAGTTCGATTTCGAGTGCGACAAATTATTAATTATGGACTGAAAAACAAAGCCAAAGTTACCCTTCTTAACTCATGTGTTCCTATTACCAAAAGTTCGTTTTCGAGTGCGACAAATTATTAATTTTGGCCTGAAATACAAAGCCAAAGTTACCCTTCTTAACTCATGTGTTCCTATTACCAAAAGTTCGATTTCGAGTGCGACAAATTATTAATTATGGACTGAAAAACAAAGCCAAAGTTACCCTTCTTAACTCATGTGTTCCTATTACCAAAAGTTCGTTTTCGAGTGCGACAAATTATTAATTATGGACTGAAAAGCAAAGCCAAAGTTACCCTTCTTAACTCATGTGTTCCTATTACCAAAAGTTCGATTTCGAGTGCGACAAATTATTAATTATGGACTGAAAAGCAAAGCAAAAGTTACCCTTCTTAACTCATGTGTTCCTGTTACAAACAGTTCATTTTCGAGTATGAAAAATTATTAATTTTGGCCTGAAATACAAAGCCAAAGTTACCCTTCTTAACTCATGTGTTCCTATTACCAAAAGTTCGTTTTCGAGTGCGACAAATTATTAATTATGGACTGAAAAGCAAAGCCAACGTTACCCTTCTTAACTCATGTGTTCCTATTACCAAAAGTTCGTTTTCGAGTGCGACAAATTATTAATTAAGGACTGAAAAGCAAAGCAAAAGTTACCCTTCTTAACTCATGTGTTCCTATTACAAACAGTTCATTTTCGAGTATGAAAAATTATTAATTTTGGACTGAAATACAAAGTCAAACTTACCCTTCTTAACTCATGTGTTCCTATTACCAAAAGTTCGATTTCGAGTGCGACAAATTATTAATTATGGACTGAAAAACAAAGCCAAAGTTACCCTTCTTAACTCATGTGTTCCTATTACCAAAAGTTCGTTTTCGAGTGCGACAAATTATTAATTTTGGCCTGAAATACAAAGCCAAAGTTACCCTTCTTAACTCATGTGTTCCTATTACCAAAAGTTCGATTTCGAGTGCGACAAATTATTAATTATGGACTGAAAAACAAAGCCAAAGTTACCCTTCTTAACTCATGTGTTCCTATTACCAAAAGTTCGTTTTCGAGTGCGACAAATTATTAATTATGGACTGAAAAGCAAAGCCAAAGTTACCCTTCTTAACTCATGTGTTCCTATTACCAAAAGTTCGATTTCGAGTGCGACAAATTATTAATTATGGACTGAAAAGCAAAGCAAAAGTTACCCTTCTTAACTCATGTGTTCCTGTTACAAACAGTTCATTTTCGAGTATGAAAAATTATTAATTTTGGCCTGAAATACAAAGCCAAAGTTACCCTTCTTAACTCATGTGTTCCTATTACCAAAAGTTCGTTTTCGAGTGCGACAAATTATTAATTATGGACTGAAAAGCAAAGCCAAAGTTACCCTTCTTAACTCATGTGTTCCTATTACCAAAAGTTCGTTTTCGAGTGCGACAAATTATTAATTAAGGACTGAAAAGCAAAGCAAAAGTTACCCTTCTTAACTCATGTGTTCCTATTACAAACAGTTCATTTTCGAGTATGAAAAATTATTAATTTTGGCCTGAAATACAAAGCCAAAGTTACCCTTCTTAACTCATGTGTTCCTATTACCAAAAGTTCGTTTTCGAGTGCGACAAATTATTAATTATGGACTGAAAAGCAAAGCCAAAGTTACCCTTCTTAACTCATGTGTTCCTATTACCAAAAGTTCGTTTTCGAGTGCGACAAATTATTAATTAAGGACTGAAAAGCAAAGCAAAAGTTACCCTTCTTAACTCATGTGTTCCTATTACAAACAGTTCATTTTCGAGTATGAAAAATTATTAATTTTGGACTGAAATACAAAGTCAAACTTACCCTTCTTAACTCATGTGTTCCTATTACCAAAACTTCGTTTTCGAGTGCGACAAATTATTAATTATGGACTGAAAAACAAAGCCAAAGTTACCCTTCGTAACTCATGTGTTCCTGTTACAAACAGTTCATTTTCGAGTATGGAAAATTATTAATTTTGGCCTGAAATACAAAGCCAAAGTTACCCTTCTTAACTCATGTGTTCCTATTACCAAAAGTTCGTTTTCGAGTGCGACAAATTATTAATTATGGACTGAAAAGCAAAGCCAAAGTTACCCTTCTTAACTCATGTGTTCCTATTACCAAAAGTTCGTTTTCGAGTGCGACAAATTATTAATTATGGACTGAAAAGCAAAGCCAAAGTTACCCTTCTTAACTCATGTGTTCCTATTACCAAAAGTTCGATTTCGAGTGCGACAAATTATTAATTATGGACTGAAAAGCAAAGCAAAAGTTACCCTTCTTAACTCATGTGTTCCTGTTACAAACAGTTCATTTTCGAGTATGAAAAATTATTAATTTTGGCCTGAAATACAAAGCCAAAGTTACCCTTCTTAACTCATGTGTTCCTATTACCAAAACTTCGTTTTCGAGTGCGACAAATTATTAATTATGGACTGAAAAACAAAGCCAAAGTTACCCTTCTTAACTCATGTGTTCCTATTACCAAAAGTTCGATTTCGAGTGCGACAAATTATTAATTATGGACTGAAAAGCAAAGCAAAAGTTACCCTTCTTAACTCATGTGTTCCTGTTACAAACAGTTCATTTTCGAGTATGAAAAATTATTAATTTTGGACTGAAATACAAAGTCAAACTTACCCTTCTTAACTCATGTGTTCCTATTACCAAAACTTCGTTTTCGAGTGCGACAAATTATTAATTATGGACTGAAAAGCAAAGCCAAAGTTACCCTTCTTAACTCATGTGTTCCTATTACCAAAAGTTCGATTTCGAGTGCGACAAATTATTAATTATGGACTGAAAAGCAAAGCAAAAGTTACCCTTCTTAACTCATGTGTTCCTGTTACAAACAGTTCATTTTCGAGTATGAAAAATTATTAATTTTGGCCTGAAATACAAAGCCAAAGTTACCCTTCTTAACTCATGTGTTCCTATTACCAAAAGTTCGTTTTCGAGTGCGACAAATTATTAATTATGGACTGAAAAGCAAAGCCAAAGTTACCCTTCTTAACTCATGTGTTCCTATTACCAAAAGTTCGTTTTCGAGTGCGACAAATTATTAATTAAGGACTGAAAAGCAAAGCAAAAGTTACCCTTCTTAACTCATGTGTTCCTATTACAAACAGTTCATTTTCGAGTATGAAAAATTATTAATTTTGGACTGAAATACAAAGTCAAACTTACCCTTCTTAACTCATGTGTTCCTATTACCAAAACTTCGTTTTCGAGTGCGACAAATTATTAATTATGGACTGAAAAACAAAGCCAAAGTTACCCTTCGTAACTCATGTGTTCCTGTTACAAACAGTTCATTTTCGAGTATGGAAAATTATTAATTTTGGCCTGAAATACAAAGCCAAAGTTACCCTTCTTAACTCATGTGTTCCTATTACCAAAAGTTCGTTTTCGAGTGCGACAAATTATTAATTATGGACTGAAAAGCAAAGCCAAAGTTACCCTTCTTAACTCATGTGTTCCTATTACCAAAAGTTCGTTTTCGAGTGCGACAAATTATTAATTATGGACTGAAAAGCAAAGCCAAAGTTACCCTTCTTAACTCATGTGTTCCTATTACCAAAAGTTCGATTTCGAGTGCGACAAATTATTAATTATGGACTGAAAAGCAAAGCAAAAGTTACCCTTCTTAACTCATGTGTTCCTGTTACAAACAGTTCATTTTCGAGTATGAAAAATTATTAATTTTGGCCTGAAATACAAAGCCAAAGTTACCCTTCTTAACTCATGTGTTCCTATTACCAAAACTTCGTTTTCGAGTGCGACAAATTATTAATTATGGACTGAAAAACAAAGCCAAAGTTACCCTTCTTAACTCATGTGTTCCTATTACCAAAAGTTCGATTTCGAGTGCGACAAATTATTAATTATGGACTGAAAAGCAAAGCAAAAGTTACCCTTCTTAACTCATGTGTTCCTGTTACAAACAGTTCATTTTCGAGTATGAAAAATTATTAATTTTGGACTGAAATACAAAGTCAAACTTACCCTTCTTAACTCATGTGTTCCTATTACCAAAACTTCGTTTTCGAGTGCGACAAATTATTAATTATGGACTGAAAAGCAAAGCCAAAGTTACCCTTCTTAACTCATGTGTTCCTATTACCAAAAGTTCGATTTCGAGTGCGACAAATTATTAATTATGGACTGAAAAGCAAAGCAAAAGTTACCCTTCTTAACTCATGTGTTCCTGTTACAAACAGTTCATTTTCGAGTATGAAAAATTATTAATTTTGGACTGAAATACAAAGTCAAACTTACCCTTCTTAACACATGTGTTCCTATTACCAAAACTTCGTTTTCGAGTGCGACAAATTATTAATTATGGACTGAAAAGCAAAGCCAAAGTTACCCTTCTTAACTCATGTGTACCTATTACCAAAAGTTCGATTTCGAGTGCGACAAATTATTAATTATGGACTGAAAAACAAAGCCAAAGTTACCCTTCGTAACTCATGTGTTCCTGTTACAAACAGTTCATTTTCGAGTATGGAAAATTATTAATTTTGGCCTGAAATACAAAGCCAAAGTTACCCTTCTTAACTCATGTGTTCCTATTACCAAAAGTTCGATTTCGAGTGCGACAAATTATTAATTATGGACTGAAAAGCAAAGCCAAAGTTACCCTTCTTAACTCATGTGTTCCTGTTACAAACAGTTCATTTTTGAGTATGAAAAATTATTAATTTTGGCCTGAAATACAAAGCCAAAGTTACCCTTCTTAACTCATGTGTTCCTATTACCAAAAGTTCGATTTCGAGTGCGACAAATTATTAATTATGGACTGAAAAGCAAAGCCAAAGTTACCCTTCTTAACTCATGTGTTCCTGTTACAAACAGTTCATTTTCGAGTATGGAAAATTATTAATTTTGGCCTGAAATACAAAGCCAAAGTTACCCTTCTTAACTCATGTGTTCCTATTACCAAAAGTTCGATTTCGAGTGCGACAAATTATTAATTATGGACTGAAAAACAAAGCCAAAGTTACCCTTCGTAACTCATGTGTTCCTGTTACAAACAGTTCATTTTCGAGTATGGAAAATTATTAATTTTGGCCTGAAATACAAAGCCAAAGTTACCCTTCTTAACTCATGCGTTGCTGTTACAAACAGTTCATTTTCGAGTATGAAAAATTATTAATTTTGGACTGAAATACAAAGCCAAAGTTACCCTTCTTAACTCATGTGTTCCTATTACCAAAAGTTCGTTTTCGAGTGCAACAAATTATCAATTTTGGACTGAAATATAAAGCCAAACTTACCCTACAAACATTTAGTTTTCGACTGCGAAACATTATTAATTTTAGACTGAAATACAAATCCCAACTTACCTTTCTTAACTCATGTGTTCCTATTACCTAAAGTTTGTTTTCGAGTGCGACAAATTATCAATTTTGTACTGAAAGTGTTTACCGAACAAGTGCGTGCGGAAAATTTTTCCGCACGCAAATCTGATTTGCGTTGGGAAAGTAATTTTTCCCACGACCATATAAGAAAGTCGCTCCTTACGCACAAAAAAGCAGGCGCGAAAGTTGACAATATCGTCTGTGCGATTTACTTTCGCAAAACAAATGAAGAACCCGTGCGATATGAACACGTATAGGGATATATCGCACAGTTTGCGCAATAATAGGAAGCTGCGGCCGGTTCAAAACATATAATGACGGTCGTTTTATCTAAACTGTCTGAACTGTCATTGTTGCTCACTATCGTTCGTGCTGGAAACTTCACATTCGTGTGGCAAACATAAGCTTTCAACGCTTGTATTACAATATACTATTTATTTACATTAGGAAGAAATTAAGTTCTGAAAATTACATTATGTATTTGTATTATAACTTCTAATAAACAATTAACTTTTCGCACTTCTTAAAAAGTGTCAAATTGAAACTGTAGAACTTCTGAACAGTAGAAGTATTATTCAACTGTCGAAGAGATGCACCAAATAATAAAACTGTCATACATTAGTATAATAATGGTGGTATCACTGTTGTATAACAACAAATATGGGAGAAACTGTGGATTTATTATTTTTTGATACATTTGCCCATGAAAATAGTGAGGTAAGAACACTTTTTGTTAAGTGATATTAGTACTAACTATGTAACATATTATAGGAGCTTAATTTAGATTTAGTACAATTCCCGAAACCGGTATATGTAACAGAGGTTAGAATTATCCCCTTAGGAGCTCGAGTACAAGCAGACTTTCCTGGTGGTGTAAGATTAGGAGCTACAAATCCAAGTCAGTTTTCTATCGAATTCTTTGTTAACGATTTAGGAAAGCCCGGTGCGAGTACTTTCGAAAGCCTAGGTGGATTTGAATACAATCAAAATGGCTGTATCAATTTAGAATGCGTACCAAATGATTCGATTCGTAAAATTCCAACCGATGGACTAGTTCTTCGAGGTAAATACACGTAACTAAATATTTAGGTGATAGTTTAACCAACGTTCTTTTAGGATGGTATACGACGATCACCCTCGCGGTTTATGGGATACTAACGGCAAATATAGCGGAACAAATTATACAACCTGTAGTTCCTCCTGCTATACCTCCACAATCAAATCCGCTACCAGAAGTACAGCAAATTATTCCGGTTAATACAATCGAGAATGAATGGCCGCAAGAAAACATTCAACCGGTTGCTATCGAATACAATCAACAACAAGCAGTTCCATATGCCCAAACTTACGCAACTGCCGAACAGTTTCCACAAGAATACAGTGATTATTACAATGAAGTACCAAAAGATCCCAGAAGTTATCACAATACACCTGAATCTGATTGGGATAATAAAAGCAGGGGACGTTCTATTGAACGTGATCGAGATCGTGACAGTAGAGATCGAGGACGAGATGATAGATATCAAGTGAGTTTTCAGTATATTTCAATTGTTGTTACAGTACATTTATTTAAAAATATAGAAAACGGGAAGTTTAGAACGTGAACATACCCGCATGGACAGTGATCGTCGAGAAAGAGATAGAGACAGACATTATTCACGATCACACAGTCAAGACAGAGATCGGCAACCTCGTGAATACCGAGAATCAAGTAGAGACAGAGATAGGGATAGGGAGCGAGATCGCGATTGGGATCACGAACGGAACCAAAACTTTGATTGGGACCGAGACCGAGACCGTGGTTATAAACATCAGGATAGTTACCGTCGCACTTACAGCCGAGATGATAGAGATGATATAAGGAAACGACCGCGTACTCCTCCGATTAGTTCACCTAAACGACCTCATACACCTCATAGCCATACGGATCGTAAAGAATTATCACCCGCGGAAGTCGAAAATTTCTCAGAGGAAGAATTCAATGCTGAAAAACGAAAGGAATGGGAGGGTCAAAATAGCAATCAGTCTCATAGTAGGGGCCACACTGGTGGTAAAAATTCGCCTAAGGAAAATCAAGAAACGCATTCTCCGGTTAATGAAGAAACGACGCACATGGACGTTGAAGAATTCGAACCGATTTTGAGCGACGAAGATATCCTCGATGACTCTGAACATTTTCAGGATTTGGATTACGATTATACGGCGTATACTAATAACGATGATTTGATTAAGCTTTTTAATCCTGGGAATACGTCGTTACAACAGTATAAGAAAACGCCTGCTTTTAATGTTAGCAGTGATGGACTGAGTGTCGATGATAACTTGAAGTCCGTTATCAACATCTCCGATGATTTCTTTAGGTAGTATTAATAACGTAAGCGGAATTAGTTACTGATTTTCGTTTGTCTTATAGGTCTAGCATTACCAAATATACCTTGGCGGAATTTGAGAAATTAAACATGGAAATTAAAGAAGAGTTCATACATTTATGTGAAAAAATTATGTTAACGATCGGGGAAGCCAAACACTTTTGTAACATCATCAAGCTGTATAATGCAACAAAAAATTTGGATTGTACCGAGGATGTTGTCGCACAAGTGAAATGTATAGCCGAGACGTTAATCGAATGGATTAAAATCGCTTTGGACTTCAATATGGCGAACACACAAAATCAGCCGGCTTATAAAATCCGCCACATTAAGTGTGGTGTCCGCCTTGCCGATTGGTGCTGTAATAGCGTCGAGTTTATCCGGTTGCTTTGGGATCAAGATTATTACGTCCACAAAGTACTTCTGAATTTGTACAACCAAGAATACATGGCGTTATCAATCAAATTAATGATTTTACACGCGCTCGACACTTACTTATTACACAAGCAAGCAATCGAACATTTCATTCTGGGGAAGTGTAACAACGACCCTCCGAAAGATTCTAAAGAAAATGGATTCTTTGACTCCGTTCCATTTTCCGAACAAAATGGTTACAAAGCACTCATTGAAATTATATGCAAGAATCCGTCAGTTCGACTTAAATTCTCGTTGCAGTCGATTTTGAAAAAAGTAAATACCTTCGAGGTCCTTTATAAATTACACGACACGATTGCAAAGTTACGTCACAATACGAGCGGTGATAATAATATTGATTTCATCGTAAAATCGTTAGATCATATTTTGGAAACGTATCGAAGCGGACCGTTTATAGTTTCGCAACCGAAACGATTCCTACCTGTTTCGGCGCAGTTCGAAATAAACCGAAGCGAGACCAAAAATGTATTCATAGCGCTGTTCGAAATGCAGAATTTACTGGACTGTTTTAGCTTACTGCTCACTTTGCCGAACACGATGAACTTATCGTCGATTAAGACGCCGATCTTTGAGTTACTCTCTGAGTTGCTACTCAGCAAGGACGGTTTGGAGTATCTTTACCACAATTGTGAGAGTGTTAATGCCCTACTGAAATGCCTGCTACAAAATGACGAAGTGATGCAGTATTCGTTACCGTATTCCGTCGAAGTTAAAGCCCATATTTTGGGTTTGCGAATCGCTTACGGATTGCAATGCCAGTATTACATCGATTGTTTGTTGGACATCGGTGAAAAACACAAATACGACTGTGATGTAAATGAAATCATCGATCAGCTGCATGGCTTATACTGCCTAACATTTTCAAACGTTGGTAAAACAACCTGTAGTAAGGTCTTGGGATTCGATGACAATATTAAGTGTTTATTACAATTCCTTGAAATTTTAAACGTTAAGGAAAAATCCGAGCAACAGTTAACGAAAATCAAGAAATCGCTGGGAATTAGTTACGTAATTGATTTAATCGCATTTACTGTTATTTACGATGCAAATGTAGTGTTTTTAGAAAGCCATTCGAAACCGTTGTTAAACATTGTAAACCAACAGGAGTTATTCGAAGCGGCCGTTGCGACAAAAATTAACGAATTTGCGCCTTATGTAAAGCCGTTTGAAAGCGTCACGTCTTTAAATTACGATAACATAAATCCAATTGTTGAAATAATCGCCAAACATATGGATACAGTAACGACCTATCCAGGGCAGTTGATAATAGGCTTAAGGATACTGCAACATTTGGGTATATCGAAGTACGCAAGTAGATCGCCCGTGCAACTCGAAAACCCTTTAAATAATTATGTGGAATTGAAGTACAAACACGTTATCATTCAGCTATTTTCAGTAGACGGCGTAGCCGTATTGACAAAAATCCTACAAAAGATTTGCGAATTCTACGAACAACCCAGTTTGCACTCGACCACGTTTGTATCGACCCAAAGCGTATGCATCGTAAATACAATACAACCGTGCATCGACCTGCTTAAACAAATGTTAACTTACGTCATCCAATGTAGGAACACTAACTTTAAAGACTTGACGACCGTACCTGTGCTCTTACAAACCTATAATCTACTTCAAACGTTTCCTATTACGTCGCCGATGTACTTTACGGCACGCAAACTCTGCGAGAAACTGATTGACACCTTGTTGGTTTACACACAACCGATTTCCGAGGAAGTTAACGAAAAAGATTCGTTAAACAAAACCTTGTGGACGTTGATGTGCGGCGAGGTAATCAAATATACAAACATGGCACCGTACACTTTCATATCAGGCTTGTTGATTTTCTCCGAACTGTTACCGTTACCTTTGCCGATACAAACACAAGAACCACTAACAGCCGAAGAAATATCCTGGGCGGTCAACCTACGTAAGTTGTGGTCCGCGCATTTACACGCTTACAGCAGTAGTATTCAAGAACTCATTAATAGAATGTGTACGTCGACCCATCCGCCGCTCCTTACTTTATTACGTAAAGTATGCATTCAGTTAGCAGATTTAGCAGCGAATTCGGCCATCATGATTGCGAGGGGAATCCTCGATACCATTCACAGTGGATTAATATCCGAAGAAGAAGGCGTGATTCAACCTTGTAATAATAACATGGCGAGATTACTCAATCTTTTAGCATGCTTAGTTACCCATAATTCCCTGAAGTGTGCTGTTTTACATTTGTTACATCCGAGCACTACCGGTGGCGCTTCGAAAGGGGACGAAAAATATCCAGGTCTTATTCCAGCGTTTGCAAAGGTTTTAATATTAAATAGTACCGTGAATTATCACGTGCAAGCTCAGGAATGTATTTTGAACATCATCCAAAGTTTATGCGATACAGAAATCACACTCTTGCAAAATTCGAATGTGGAAAAAAGCGAAGTTACTCCGGACATCTACTTGGCGAATTCCTTACCCAACAAGGAAAATTTGTTACTGTTCATCGCAATGATGCTGGAACACTTAACGGAGGATAATTCGTTTGTTACGTATTTACCGATTGTACGATCGTTAATGTTGTTAATGGAACACGATTATGGATTTTATCATTTACGAGAACAATTAAATAGGCGTAGCGAACCCCTTACCAAAGTTTTACAAAAGTTAGTCGATAATTTCTCAAAAGATAACGAAGAATGTTTATCAACGCTTAGCACACTGACGGAGTTTCTGAAGGTTTGTTTAAACATTGAAGAAATCACCGAATCTGTGACTTTGAATCCGAGAACTATGAAAATGTCTTCCGGTGAGGTTAAAGCTTTGATCGCATGGAAACCGTCGGAGAATCCCGAAGATAGTAAACCACACCCTTTGCATCAGCTGGAAGAATTGTTAAAGGTAAGTAAATTTGGAAAAACTGTTAATATGAAATCTAAAGTTCGCAGAAATTTTGTAGAAAACGATGCAAGAAGATAAGACTTTCGAAGGTTATTTTCAAGAAGGCGTAACAAACGTTATAAATTTAATAGCCAAAGATATAAGCGAATCGAAAGAGTCGTATGCGGAACCCCTTTTGCCAGCGCCGGGACCGCTCCTGGTCCAATTTGCCGGTCGATCCATATATACTTTAACGGATAACGTGGACGAACAGCTCACGTCTGCTTTTTGGCTCTCTGCGCCTTCGGACGAAGGAACAGCCGATGTAGAAAATGTAAGTTCGCATAAAATACAATAATTTAACAGTGTAACCTTTTGTTTACTCGTAGGTAACATGCGATTTAAGTGAAATATGTCGCCAACATTTACCAACAGAAATGAACTTAGTGCGAGAGGTTGAGAAATTATGTCGTATTTATCCTTCTAATAATACAGAACAAGACGAGGCGAAGGCGAAAGGAACCGAAGTACAAAAAGACAAAAACAAAAAAACTTTTGGTAAGAAAGCGTAATACCGAACACCAAATGGCCGTTATTTATTAAAAATTTTAGTTACTCCTATGTCGCGTCGAGGATTTCCTCGTACGATCCAAGCAAGATCGGATTTATTCAGATCAAGACCACCGAATACATCACGTCCGCCTTCGTTACACGTGGATGATTTCGTGGCGCTTGAAACTTGTGGTGCTCAACCGACGGGTCCTACTGGTTACAATAAAATTAGCAGGGAACTTCTTGCTACCACAAGAGTAGCTCGGGGTACTCGGGGTAGATCGTTTGTCACTTCCGAGCGGCCGGTACAGTATCGTCAAATGTAAGTCTTATCGTGTTGTAATTAAGATAATAACAAAGTAATTTTTAGGTCTTGGTGGGGAGCTGGTTTGGGAAGAGGCCCGTATTAATTTATTAAATAGCACAGAATCCGAGGTATTCCTTTTTTTTGTTTTTGATCTGTGTTAGTTTAACGTTGTGATAGTTAATATACATGTTATTAAGTACGTTTTACAATTATATACTGTAATAAATCATTTATACTTTCAAGACTTCAAAGTATTATAAGAAAATAAACATTAAAAAGGAAGTCTGCTTGTTCTTTTAGTCACATTTAATTTTATACATATTTTGTAATAAAAAGCCATCACCAAATTATTCATAATTTTGTTATGTTCACGGGAGCGGTCTAGGAACCACTTCTATTGAACTGTTTAGGTATTTGTTATACAGGGTGAGCCTAAAAGAAATGGACACTTTTAAAGTCTTACAGAATCGTGGTTGAAATATTTACATGGTTAGAAAAGTATGTCCTGAAGTTTACACGGCTAAGTTAACGAATGTTTTATGTGTGACCCTTTTCTAACACGATAGCCCATTTCTTCCTCCAATCGTAGATGGACTGCCTTATGGGTGGGTGTTTACCATACCGTATTTTTAAAGGACATGACATTAAAAGAATTTAATTTTGCAAAATCAATTGTGCAGAAAGCTTCCTGTACTTGCCCGACTGATGTTAAGGGCGCTCAGGTGATGCTGACGTCATGAAAACAAACAAAAAGCGGAGGTCGTAAACTGGAAAACTATAAAACAGTAGTCTACTAAATGCTTCCTGATAAATAAAGCGTTCAATCTGTCTATTTCTTTTAGGCCCACCCTGCATGTTTTACACCAATTTAAACCCATTCATAAATCTGCAGATTTTCTTAAAATATTTTTTAGCTTTCCCTACAGCTTTTTCTGCGAGCCCATTATCTCTAGGATAGAGTGGACTGCTAGTGACTATTTGCAAACTGTTGACATTCTTTTGAATTGTATTGGATATTATCACTAACAAAAGTATATTAGGAATGCCATGTGCGGCCAATATTACTTTTAAATTATTAGTAGATTATTCTACAAATAAAGAAAAGTGGTAGTTTTCTAACGTTAGAGGAGGCAACCTGTTACTTAAACAATTTAGATTTAGGTATATGGGTTGGCACTACTTGTTTTGAAGACCTTGGGGGTACATCTTCCAATAGAGGAGGCAACCTGTTCCTTAAACAATTTAGATACCCCTGACTACTTAGTTGGTTAGCTAGAATCACAGGCCCAATCAGTTTGTGGCCTTAAAAGGCCTAGCTAATGAGTCAGCTTACCTACTTGATGCCTGAATTTCAAGGGGATTTTAATCTGGCCAATAATGGGCGTTATGAACATTTCTGTTTCTTAATCAAACTTCGTTGGTAAAAAAGACATGTATAGCCGACAACTAGGATGGTTCTATGTTGGTATTCAATTTATTTGTAAATTGAACGGCCAGTTTTATAAGCAAACTGTTGTTTTAAGCACATTGGCTACACAAATAATCACAGAAATGTATAAATAGTTAATAAAATATGTATGGGAATTGGATTACTGATAACTGATAAGAAAAAGCCAAAAACAGGTAATTTATCAAAATCACCACTGTAGCGCCACCTTACGGAAATTATGGGAATTAATCGTCGGGTTTAATTTCCTGGGTAATTTAAACGAAATGTAGTGCAATAAAACAAAATTATACTCTGTAATAAAATAATCGTTATTTTTTATAAAATCAATTTATTATAATAAACTGGCAGTAAACTCATGTTGCAAAATAAAAGCACTTAATAAACTTGAAAAGCAAATGGCTTACAAACAATTATTAAAAAAATGCTTAGGATATTTCCAAGCAGAAATACTGTTATATAAAAATCATGCACTGATATCAAAATAAAACTACCTAACTAAAACAACAATCAAATTCTAAGCCTCGAATGAACATCACATATCAACCATCCTTATATTAAAGCTTTTAAATGTGTCTATTTTAAAAATTATTGAATTCGTTAAACCATCTTTAAGCAGTTTTATACTACAAACCGTATACAACTGCTTGAAATTGGTTTTCCCTTATTATTTAACAAAGTGAAAATCATTCGATTAATAAATTACAATTTATTGATGATTGGACATTTCGTTATCAATTATAATTGTAACAGGACGCTAAAATCAGTACAATTCTCAAATAAATCACATTCTTTTTTATTTAACCGACATTGACTAGCTACCAACCAAAACCAAATTTTCTCGCTTTGGACTCAGGAACAACTTAAATTTGCACATTTGAGATCAGTCCTTATAAATTATTTTTTAAAAAATTGACAATTTTCTTTGCCTTACACTCCTCAATTACTTGTGTAAAAATAAAACTTATCTATAAAACCTTAAACTTCACCATAAACAAATAATACGAAACATACATCACAAATATTATAAAAACTCACTACGCAATCGATTTTCCTTCCATTCATTCGGTTTACAAAACAAAATAACAAACACAGCTTTAAATTTAATATGCAAATTTAATATTATCGTTTTTAAATCTTAACTAAGTAGAACCTTTACATGCAAATTAAGATAAATACTTCTAAGGCGCAAATCACGTAATTAAGTGATTAAACATAAACTTCGAACATTTTAATTTTAAAGAACACGAATACATTTAGATATGTTCTGGAGTTGCAATATGTATACATTAAAAACAGTACACCAGAAAAGCACTATAGGGAATGATAGCGCGTACGAGAACGTTCCTATACGAAAACATCAGTTGGAAGATAGAATAGCCCAGCATAATAGTATTATGGGAATTTGTCACTCTATTCCGTGAGCGAATATCATAACTAAACCAGGTTCAACCATCATATCCTCGCTCATGTGTTGATTGTCGCAATGCAACACTAAAACTGCTTGTTTTCCTGGTATGCGTTTGCATACGTAATTTTCATACTGTCTCCTATTGTTTTGCCGAGTTTCTAAAGAACACAGTCCTGGCGGCCAACGCCTTTCATGACAATTTTCCATTAAATCGTCCAGTATATGAGCGGGACATCCACATTCGCTTAATGTTCTTTTTATCATACGCTGCAACATTTTGTTTAATTATTTATACATGCATATGAATCTAAAAGTCTTTTAAAGTTACATACAAAATTTCATACACGGCTAATACAAGTAACACAAGTGGAAAGTAGAGAGTTAACAACAGAATTAGAGAGAAACTCAACCTTGCTAGCGGAGTTAAAGTTTGAATTAAGATTAAAAGAAGAAAAAAGGGACAGGGAAAGATGATCTTTGTATCAGAAAGCACAACTCAAACAACTAGCAAAGGATGAAAGCTGACGAAAAAAATACATGAGCTGGGAAATAGAAAGGAAAAGACAAAGTCAAAAAGCCAAGTTAAAATACTTGGATACGGAAACTAGGTAGATGGAACACCAGGGGACTAAATTACGAAGGAGCTCTAAAACAACTAATCTATCAACTAAAGAGGTATGAAGTAGAAGTGCTGGCAATTCAAGAATCTAACATAAAAAATGAAACTACCACAGATTTACAGGAGTATGTGTTTTCAATGTTTATTGGCTCCTGGAATGTGTTAAGCCTATACCGCCCTGGTGCACTGAACAACCCATTGGAAGAAGCTATAAAGTGTAAGTTGGATATAGCTGCCGTACAAGAACTAAGATTTTCTGCATAAGAAGTCGCATACTCTTTTCTACAGTGGATCCAAACAAGAAAAATACGAGCTAGGAACTGATTTCCTCATTAGCAAACGCGTACTACCCCATGTGATGGACTTTCAGGCGATTAATGAAAGATTATGTGAACTAAAAATAAGAGGACGTTTCTAAAATATATTACTTATCTATGTGCATGCGCCAACTGAAGACAAAGCAGATGACATCAAAGAACAGTTTTATACCGAACATGAAAGTACCTATCTAAGTTGTAGTACACATGATAGGAGAATGATTATTGGCAATCTAAACGCAACGGTGGGATGTTTTAGACCAGCAATTGAAAGTCACAGTCTACATGAACTATCAAATGACAATGGAACCAGACTAGTGAACTTCGCATTCACAACAACAAATGACATGAGGATAGGTGGAACTTTCTTCCCCACAAAGCAACATGGGTATCTCCTGACGAAAACACCTACAACCAAATTGACCATGCTCTTATAGACAAAAGACATGCCACAAACTTGCTAGATATCAGAAGCTACGTTAGCTCCCTGAAAACTTCTGAATCATAGCAAAGGTTAAAGAACGAATATGAAAATATGAAACCAAAGAAGAAAAAGAAAATGGAATGTAAATAAGTTGATAGACAAAGAGACTCAAAGGAGAATTAGAAGAAGAAAATTTACAAGAAATTATTACGAAAGCCGCTGGTTTGACGATGATTGTCGAGACGCCATAGCAAGAAGACAAAAAGCTAGAATAAAAATGCTACAACAAAGAACCTAGAAACAATGTAAATGTATTCATGAATGAAAGAAGAAATGTCAACGGGATCTGCAAAACAAAAAAACAAGAATACCAGGTGCAAAAGTGGAGGAAATTAGAACGTACCATGAACAAAAAGACACAAGAAAGATGTACAAAACAATTAACGAAAGCATGAAAGGCTACCTTCGATAAACAACTCCTACAGATATGTGATAAAAATGAAATAACTAAAGTTTGGGCTAATTACTTCAAGGAACTGTTTGATAATCTAAATGAAACTGAGTAAAACAGTTCGATCGGAAATGACGCCCCTGCTAATATGACAAACATTGACCATATAGAAAGAAATGAAGTAGTTGAAGAAGAAGTAGAGATGTAAGAACCATCCTTGGCAGACGTAATAAAGTATCCGGGATAGACAGAATACCTACGGAACTAATACAATCAGGAGGGGAGGAAATAGTAAAAGTGATACACGTGCTATTTACAGATATATGGAAAACTGAAACAATGCCGACCGAATGGAAGATCGGTATTATTTACCCTGTCTATAAAAAAGGGGACAAACTTCAATGCACTAATTATAGAGGTATCACTGTGTTAGTAGTTTGTTTGCTTGACCACCCTTGGAGAAAAACCTTATAGGAGAATATCAAGAGGGTTTCCAAGGAATTAAATCCACTACAGATCAGATATTTACTATCCGCCAAATCCTGGAAAAATGCTGGGAATTCAATATAGATATTCACCAATTACATATCGACTTCAGAAAAGCTTATGACAACCTACAGCAGAATGAGATATGGAAAACTCTAGAATATTTTAAAATCCCCCCTAAGCTAATAAGACTCACTAAAATGACAGTGAAAGAAGCAAAACGCCAATGTAGGATAGGCGATCAGCTGTCCAAAGAATTCGAAATAAAAAAGGGTGTTAAACAAGGTGGTGTCTTATCTCCACTACCCTTTAACCTTATCCTGGAAAGAGTTATAAAAGGAATCATATTAAATCCAGGTGGAACAATATAAAGGATGTTCAAATTTGCGGTAAAAATTTTAATTTTCGCCATTTATACTTTTCGGACTAGAGTGCGCTAACGTGTTTGACAAATGGCAAGTAGAGGCATTCCGGTTAGTGAATATGGAGCGCTATATGATTGAAAAACGCGTGTTTATTAGGCGGCAGTCCCACTGAGCCACCATCATCCACCACCACCAACCGTCACCAACATTTCATTTGAATTTGCCGTTTGATTTGCCTTTTGAAGCCTTCTTTTGATCAAAGCCCAATATCTTTCGATTGGTCTCAGCATAGGCGCATTGGGTGGATTTACCCATTTTTCCTTACATACCACTCTAATGATGAGGCTTTAGTATAGTGTGCTGGAGCGAGATCTGGCCAGAAGATTGTTGGAACTGTATGTTTTCTCAAAAGTGGTAATAACCGCTTTTGAAGGCGTTCTGCCTTGTAAACATCTGCATTACGAAAGAAACTGCTACTTGTCAAGCCACATGAGCACATTGCTTGCCACACACGCAACTTCGCACAGAATTTTTTCGATTCCAATGACCTTAACTGAGTTATCTACTGCTTCATTTACACCTACTGTATAATATTGGGAACCTGGAAGAGTGTTGAAGTTCATTTTGACGTATGTTTCGTCATCCATTATAATGCACCCATCACCCAATTCGATCGGGATCTTGTACAGTTTACGTGATCTCGAAATGGCGCGATTAAACTGTGAGTTGCTTCAACATTTTAAATTATTCCTTTTCTTCGTTTTTTTGGTAACGTAAAATTTGGCAATACGTATCTTGTACTGACATTGATGGATTCCTTTTTATTGTGCCCAGTATTTTCTTTTCCAGAACTGTATTTACAGGACCCCTTGGTCGCCCAGATTTTTTAGCCTCTTCTACTATTTGATGTTGTTTCCATTTCTTAATTGTTCTTTGAATCGTGGGTAAAAATGTTTTAACAGACTTTGCGATACTACAAAGTTTATAATTCGGATTTTCACACCATTTTCACAATATTTCCTTACACACATCAACTCTTTTTCGTCTCATTTTTAAAAATGACAGCAAAACAAAAACAACTGTCAATGTAATGATTTAAGGCAATGTCTACTAGATACAGAAAAATAAAACCATGGGGTTATCTTGTATAGTAAGTTTAAAATCATGAATTAAAAACAAGTCAGTTCTTTCGATTACAGTCCTTAGTAGGCGGGAAAGAAGACGTATTAACAAGATGGAAGGTTTATTACAAAGAGCTTTTGGTGGAACTGAAGAAGGACTACATAATTATACAGCGCTGGAAACAGAACAACAGGAGACAATAGAACCACCGTCATGGGAAGCATTCATCAAAGTAGTAGAGAAATTGAAAAATAATAAGTAAACTAATAAAGTGTGGCGGTCAGCAACTAACAGAAAGTATTTATAATTTAATTAGAACAGTCTGGGAAAAAAGGGAAATGCCAATAGATTGGAAATGTGCTTTAATCTTTCCCATCCACAAGAAAGGAGATACGTTAATCTGCAATAACTATCGACCTAAACATATTGTACAAAATTATGGCAACACTAATAATTAATAAACTAAGGGAAGTTGCTAGGTCCCGAGTTCGGTAGCTAGGTACCCCAGTCTAGTGCGATTAGGAGGGTTAAGCAGCGTTGTCTCCGGTCAGTACTAGAATGGGTGACCCGATTGCGCCGTCAACGCGGCACCTCTCTCCCACGAGGACCGGTCACTATGGGAGAGTAGACCAAAACCCCTCACGAAAAAGTGAGTAGAAAACAAAGAGTGAAAAAGAATGAGGAAAAGAGGGAGGCCTTTGCCCTACATAGGGATGTTGCAGGCTGATAAAAAAAAAAAAAGGGAAGTTGCTGGAAGAAGGATCAACGATTATCAGTGTGGCTTCAGAGAGGGCACACAAATCGACAAAACGAGAAAGAAAGGAGTAGCAGTTCATGAGCTCTTTGTGGACTTCAAGCAGGTATATGATAACCTAGACAGCACAAAGCTAATACAAAGCGAGATTTAGATTTTCCAAATCAACTAATTGAACTGATAATAATGACTTTGAAGGAATCTTGGAGTCAAGTAAAAATAGAAAGAGAGACATCTGATATCATTGAAACAAAAAGAGGACTACGCCAAGGAAACCCCCTATCATCCACACTATTTAACATAGAGTTAGAGGGAATTATGAGACACAGCAAGGCATCAAATAAAAAGAATATAATCAAAGGACCTCAACAAGTAATGGCCTATGCAGATGATCTTATAATATTGAATAAAAACCAAGACAAACTAAAGCATATGTTTAGGAAAATAGAAACAGAGGCATACAAGTTTGAGCTTCATATAAACGCTGCAAAAACTAAATACTTTGTAACTTTCAATAAGCCAAAGAGGATATCAAATTTAAAAATAAAAAGTGTCTGTGGCGATCAACAGTATAACTTTCAACAAGTGGAAAGTATGGTATACTTGGGGGCAGAAATCTCTAACGATTATTATAGGGAAATTGAGAGGCGTATATCCCTGGGAACGAGAAGTGCGGCATCTCTTTACAGGCTACTTAGAAGTGCGTTTTGCATGCAGCTAAAGTGCATCTGTTTAAATCAGTAGTAAGGCCTACTGGTAAGGTGTGGAGTATGGACACTAAACAAACTTTACGTAACTAAATTAATGGTGTGGGCGAGGAAAATGTTATGAAAAATCTTCGGAGGCGTTAAAGAAGGAGGAGAATGAAGAAGGCGGGATAGTGAAGAAATATATGCACTGTTTAGTGACACTTCCATAGTCAATGTGATAAAACAAGGAAGACTGAGGTGGTTGAGTCACCTGCAAAGAGTGGCTGAAGAAAGGATACCGAAACGAGTTTTTTGGGATATCATGCCAGATAAAATAGGAGAGAACATCCAGTAAAAGAGTGGTTCCAAAATGTGAAAGAAGATTTAGAAGAGAGGAATGAAAAAAAAAACAGTAATCGAAAAAACCAAGGGCATTAAAATTCTGGGAAGTTACATGCAGTTTTAGACATTTGTTTTCATTCAAGCAAATTTCAACGCCAGAATAGGCAACATGAAATCCTCCATCATGACCAGCTCAAATAACACATATTTAGAAAAAACAAGGCCAGTAAAATGTTGTTAATTTTTTTAATTTCAGCTAATACACGGCCAATCTAACATTATTTCATTTGTAAACCAAAACCGTTGTAATGATAACTAAAATACTTTTAAACCAAAAATCTTACCTGTAATACTTCATCGGGAGTAGAGATCATACCACCCCAACGAGTAACCCGAGCTCTTGTCAAAGTGTTGCTCCATCGCAACACTTCATCTCGCTCCATTTGATCCGCTATCGCTCGCATCGCTGGATTTGAAATCCGCATAGCCTTCATAAAATCCTATTATATGTCAAATTATTTACTACTGTTATTAGCGTCTACTAATTTTAAAAAAGTATTTTTTTCTACAATGTTTTTATAAATAGGTACAAATTAATAAATTCGCTAAAAACCTTTCTAATTACATAAGCTACTATAAACGAAAAATAATAATAAAACGCACCTTTAAAAGTTGTAATTCTCGTTTCTGTTCGCTCATTGTAAACCTCTGCTCTGTTAATTCTTGCTGGAAATCGTTTAGTTTCTGTTGTTGTGTTTGAATAAGCGCTCTAAGTTCTTTGATACAATTGTGATCTTTTAATTCGTCTTTAGGAATAACTAAACCGCAACCCTGCTCACATGGCAAAGGACGCTTTGGATTATGTTCACATTCTTCCAAATGGGCTACTAGGGCATCTAATTTCAGCACACGAGTACAGCCATATTCAGCATTATCACAATTTATACATAATCTGTAAATTGCATAATTTATATACTCGTAATGAAAAACACAATAGAAAATTTCCTAAATTTCATAACAAAGAATAAACAACAATGACCTCAATAAATTCAACAGGTAATGAACTTTTACTGTGACTTATGTAACAGTTTGGGATTTTGTAGGTAATGACTTAATAAACTTATCTAATACAGATATAAATTTAAACTAACAAATACTTGCCTAGATAGTAAATTTCGTAGTATTCGAGGAACCTGTCGCAGTTGTGCAGATGTAATATGCTGTCTATCTACAGGGCAAGTAGGTTGTCGTGAAATCCATTCGTGGATACAACTTCGACAAAACGCATGTTCACAAACTGGTGCCTAAAAATACGTTGCTAACAGTATATTCCAAATCAAACTGTAAAACACTGAACACAAAAAGTTGATAAAAGTGTAACACCTGTAAAGGATCTTCCAGAACTCCAGAACATATCGGACAAACTAATTCTTCATCAACATCACCTTGAAATCGATTCAATTCAAATCCCATTCTTATAATTTATACGTTTAAATCTATAAATGTATCTAATTGTTTAAAAATATTGGCACAAATGTCACAAATACTCATCGAATGGTAACAAAAATTTACTGTCACTGATAGTTCCCATTTAATAAAATGTCTATCCCATGTTACATAATTCCCACTACTTAAAGACAAAGACTTGATTTTCCGGTTATACCGCGTTTAAGATATTTTGTATACGTGGTTTTGGAATGTGGAAATTTGACACATACAGTTATTAAAAAGGGTGACCAGACGTACTCTTTTTCAGAGTATTATACTCTTTTCTAAATAAAATCCTCTTTACTCTTACTTTTTATAAAAAACCTATTAAAATACTCTTTTTTTTTAGAGTTTTCTTCAAAATTTTTTACAAATTTTTTGACTCACGGGATATGATGACAAAAAATGTTGCACTCGCATCTCACGTAGCTTTTATAATGACCGCTTACTGCTTACATGGAGTGTACATAGTACATAGTAGTGTAATCTATGCCATTAATAAAATATTGTTATTACCCCAAAAATATTATTTGTTTTTTTTCACTTCTTGTTATTTTTATGCGTTATTTTTCATGTTTTCTGGAGCTTAAATTAGATAATCAGTGGCAAAAATACAGTCAATTGGAAGCGTTAAAACTGTGTATTTGAACACAATTTTTTCAAAATTTTCTGGACCCCCCCTTCTACCTGGTGAGTATCTCTCCATACTTTTTAAAAATGTACTCTTTTTGGTTCCAAGATTTCTGGTCACCCTACTATTAAATTCGACAAGCACATCGTTTTGACAGTTCCTAACAAGACTTATTTAAATTCTTCCAATTTCGTTGACAAGTTTTCCCCCAATTCAAATGGTTTTGGTGGTCCAAACGGAAGAGCTTCCAGAAGGACATGTAGAACCAACACGCTGATTAAGTAAGTAAGAAATTGCTAAATAATTTAAGTGTACCATTAAGCTGAAAAATGATTGTAATAGCAATAATCAAAGCTAAAAGGATAATTTTCCTATGTTGGATATAACAAAATTGCCTTGCAAACCAAAGGTCTCATGTTACATTTTTAATAAAGATCGAAAGACCTTTATTGCAGGCAAAAATGTGAAATTCGTTTACAAAAATCCACTTTTTTGTATTTTCCTGCCTTTACCTACTATAATAAACGAAATATTTTGCTATAAACAAAAAATAAAAATCTACAATTAAATCAAGTATTTTATTGTACATAACTTAATAAGTGTTAGTAAAACAATAGAATAAAACTCTTAATATACTTGTAAAAAATATAGGTACATATTATATGTAACGGGTGTTCAATAATAAAACGATTTAAGTTATGTGAACACCCATTACCCGATAATTAAGTTATTTCAATAGGAAAAATAAACTCTAAGAAATCTATTATAATAATAAAAAGAATAAAAATAGCATAGAAAATTATAAATAAGTATGTTTAATAGGTTCATTTTCATTTTTCTGATTCATAATTCGTAACAAACCAAACGCCTGTTGTTTGTTTTCTTCTGTCCAAGAAATTGGTCTATATTCTCTTGTTCCGTTACTTTGCTCTTCTTCGTATATTACATTCCTATCAATTAAAGGCCTTCTGTTTCTCGGCGGCAGTACCAAAGATAAATCCAATTTTTTCCTAGACCTACTTTTCTTTTGTAAAAATTTGTCACCTAGGTTTCCTTCGGTTGTTTCAGAACCGGTCGTAGAACTACATTCGTGAATAGTTGTGTGATGTAAATGTTGCTGAGAAAAAATTTTGAGTTCCTTAGAATTGTTTCGACCAAACATATCTTTAAGCGGACTATGCCCTTTAAACTGCACTCTTCTTTCCGATAATGTTCGAATAAAATTAAGTGGCTTTTTCACATTTTCTGTATTAAGTTTTCTACTCGTTGGTACAATAATGGAATCACCGCAGTCTGCTGAAAATGACGTATCGATGTGTTCGTAATTTACCAACTTAGGTTTGGTCGGCCCATTTTTACTGCTGCCGCTACTCGTCGATCTGCTTTCCCGACAACGTTTTAGGTATAATTCTGCTTGTAACAACTTTTCTTTTACTGTGCGTTCCATTAATGAAACCTTTTTTTCACGTTTATGTAACTCGTGCTCTTTAATAGAAAGCCGTTCTTCGCGCATTTTTAAAGCGGTTTCCCGATTTTTAAGATTCTCTAATCGTACGTGATGTACAGCTTCCATTTTAACATTCATACGATTCTCCTGATTTTGTTGTGGGTCATTCTTTGAATACGGATTTTTAATGAAAATTTCTTTCATCACCTGCGTCGATTTCAATAAAATCGTTGGATGACACAAAATTGCGTCAACCATCGATTCCAAATCGAACTGCGTAGAAAGCGTAAATCTAACGATTTCTTTAAATTCGTTGGAGTAATAACTCGGTAAATCCGTTAAAATTTGTTTGGTCATTGTTACGAAATTTTTGTTATTCAATTTTTGTGGTTGTAAAGTGCACAGTTCAAACATTATTATACCAAAGTACGAATTCGGTGATGGTTTATCATGTTCTGATTCGGCGACGAAAATGCCGTTATTAAATAGTTTTATGTTATAATTTGCATCTACAAATACGCTACTTAAATTTAACTGTGGTGTTATATTGCCTCTAATTTTTATTGCACAGGCCATCTGATATAAAGTTCTCCATAAGAAGTTTTCGTTCAGGTACTCGTTTTCAATTAAACATTTGTGAATTAAACTTGTTAAATTACTGTTAGTACAAAATTCACTTATTAAATATATAACTTTTGTTTCTTCGTGCACGATGTAATTATATACTTTTACCAAGTGCGGATGATCTATCGATTTTTCTTTCTCAATCTGCGCTAACAATAACTGTTTTTCAGTATCCCTTAACTTTTCGTAACTGATAGCTTTCCATACAAACACCTCTGATGTGGTTTTATTTTTCACTTTGTAACAAGTCGAATTTAAATCAGCCCCAAGAATACTCACAACTTCATAATCTTCCAAATTGTTTGATATCTATAAAAGATTTAATTAAATTTAATTTTAATACAAATAAATTAATGTACTTGCCATTTTCTGTTTAAAAGTTTATCAATTAAAATTGCGTACAAGAATATTAAATAAAGTTGTCGGGAACTCGCTAAATCACTGTTAATTTACTGAATTTACAAGCCGATCACCTGTTGTGACCACAACAAACAAGTATTTTAAAAATTTAAATATTTGGTCAGTAAACAAGATAGCAGGCGTTTATTGGTTATGTCGCAACCGTTTGTTTAAAAAAACGCAACGCTAATGACGACGCACAAGTGCAAAAGAGATAGCGTGATTGACTGGGCGACCTTCCGGATTGGGCAACGTTTATGTCGTTGAAGCCAAGTAATTTTTTTTTAATACGTAAGACAACCGAAGAAGTCTGAATCAATCATACTGACATTCCTGAATTCAATCACAAGGGACCCTACACTATCAGCTATCAGTCAGAATGAGGTAATTTCAGTTCATGTGACAGCGAAGCGCGAAGTAGGTACCGTCAATCATGTGCTGTGTGCTGATGTCGAGTAAAAAGAAGAAGGCTTGTTTGGCCAATGTCTTGGTATTGGCTACCAAAAGAAAGATTGAATGCGGATGTTGGGTGAACGAATGGTACAAAAAACGTGTAAAGTATAGGTACTAATTTAAACTTGCTGTGTGAGATCTCAGAGAGCAGTGTTGAAGGCTGAAGGTGACTATAATAAGAATTACTACCGCATGAACGAGCGTCTCTTCAACAAATTGCTCAGTAAAATAGAGCCGCATCTATCTAGATCAGATACAATCATGAGAGATTCTATATCAGTCGTCCCCTCACCACCCGTGATTGAGGCTTGGATTTCAAAATATCCAGAAATCAGAAATCCATCAATCTGGGTATCTGGGCCTTACACGGTCAATCAGATTGTCAATCCTTGGCCGAACTATCAATCCGATTGATCGTGTAAGTTCCCTAGAAGAAAACAGGTTTTATGTATTTACAATCTAATCGTTTAATAACTGAATAATTTGGTATTCAATATTTTTAAATCAGCTTAGGCTTAGGCATCGACCTTTATGGTTATCAACAGAATTCAACTCTTAATAATATAGCTACGACTGAGATTCAAACCTGTATCTTCCTGTTTGTAAAGCGGAATTTAACAACTTCGTCATCAAAATGCTAAAACTAAAAGATTTAAATCGGCTTCAAATTAAATCCAACGATATGACATTGCCTATTCAACTGTCAAATATTTGATCTGTACTTCTGTACATAACCTCAAATTAAACTCGTAAACAAGAAAGTGTTGTAAAGTAACTGTTTCGACTGTAATAATGTCCGATAAATTCTACCAAGAAAATGTGTTCGATAATTTTGTACGCCCTCCCTGTGCTCAACAGGCCCACAGTGGTATGCAGCAGTATCCATCATATACGATGCCGGTCATGACCAATAACGGATACAACATGCAAAGCCATAACATGTGTGATTTTGTGTACGGTTCGCAGACTATTAATCGTAATCAAGCGGCCGCTTATACTCCTACATCGTTTATTAATTGTCCCGACCAATTGGATACTACGAATTGGATACCTGACCCTCGAGCTGTTGCCGATATAGAACGGGGATTAAAATTTTCGGATAAAATGGAAACTATCGAAATTACAAGCAAAGATCTAAGTCCTGCTAGTTGCTGCAGTAATCTCGATTTACTTATACCTGATTTTTATAAAACAATGAACAAGGATGTGAATTACTACAATAAATCGGCCATAAGCGATGCACAATGGTACTGCAATATGAATTGTAACAACCAGAAATACGTCGACTATCCTTCTTGTTCTCAAGTTAATATCGGAAATAATTTGACGACTGTTAGTGCGCATAAAACAAATGAATTAGAGAATACTTCAGTACGGACTTACACCTACAACAACACAAGTTCCGTACAATATATGCAGCAATATGATAAAAGCATGGGTGATAAAACATACGTACACACTCAATCGGAAGTTACATTAACTGAATGCAGTTTATACAATCATTACGAAAATAAAGGACAAGATAATCAGTTATTTAACTTATCAGATTTAAACCAGGAACAGTTTTATCCACCAAATCCGTCACTCTGTAATACATCCCTATCATTTACAGATATAAATAATTTGGATCAGCCTGCTGCAGACGGTTCTAACGACGAAAGTGATATTATTGTTGAAGAATCCGACGATGAAGTTACGGACTACAGCGAAGATTTAGAACGACGATATGATTATTCAACCAATTGTATCGTCTGCAATATTTTATATACACCTGTTGGTAGTCAGTTTTATATTTTGAATTCGGAAACGCCTTTAACTATGTCATCACAGCGGCCGGTCTTTGTTAAGTTGACGGAAATGGTAGGGAAATTAGACGGCAAACGAAATTATTTATGCAGCCAATGTTTAAGTCTCATTAACACCATCGATCATTTACAATTAAAGCTTGAAACTAGCAGGTTCGAACTTTATAGTAAGTACGAAAAAACCTGCAAAGAAAACAACATAATTTTTACGATGCCTACAAACAGTGAAACAAATGTTAGTGAGAATCATAAGAATCTTAAAACTAGGAATTTACGAAAATTTAAACATTTTTGTGGTATACACAGTTTTAAATGTAAGTTGTGTAAGAAATTATTTTCAATTAAAAAGCTGTACGAAAACCATATGTCTAAGCATAAATTGAAAAATCGATTTTTATGCGAACTTTGTGGACAGAGATTTTCCAATTTTGCGAAGTTCAAATCCCATTTAAAATTCCACAGTAAAGGGGTTTTTAAAAAGCCTAAAATGATACCAGCTTTTGTCTGCGCGATTTGTAAAAAACCGTTTAGAACAAAATCGAATCTAAAAGAGCATGAAAATTATTGTACGGGAAAACTGCCTTTTGTATGTAAACATTTAAATTGTGACAAAAAATTCGCAACCGCTACTAAATTAAAGAATCACACTAAACTCAAACACGACCAAAAGTTCGTCGCTATATGTTCGATTTGTAATATTGGTTTTGTGAAAGTTTCCGATTATAAATCGCATAAAATCACGCACAGCACCGAGAAGAAATTTAACTGTACAAAATGCGATAAAAGCTACAAAACCATGAGTAATTTAAATTATCACATGAAGTTTCATAATGAGAAATTACCCTTTATATGTACAATATGTAACAAGGGTTTTATGCGTAAAGAATATTTAGAATCGCACATTAATAATCATAATGGTGTTAAAAATTTCAGTTGTCAGTTTTGCGATAAAAAATTTGTTTCGCAAAAGAACTTAGACGCACATTTGAAATACCACGAAGGTAGTATCAAGAAAAAGGTTTGTAATATTTGTAACAAGTCGATTACGACGGGTTTTGAAGAACATTTACGAACGCATAGTAATTTACGGGAATTCGAGTGCGAAATTTGTCAAATGAAATTTAATACAAAAGGTGCATTAGCTAAGCATGGAAAACGGAAACATAGTGATATAAGTTAGTAAAATTGTTATTAAAGTATTTTTTAATAAATTGCCTTATTGAAAATTGAGTTGTTTTATTGGGTATGATTTGTATGCGTAAATAATGCACAAATGCTCCTTTATTCTGAATAATTAGTAAGAGTTAACAGGAAATAAATTGGACTGGGGTATCCGTGGTGTCGTCCTTCACCAACAGCTAATTAGTTAGGCTGTCCTGCGGGACACTTCTGTTTCAATATTCCTGGTAAGTAATCGTTCTTCTTCTACCTTACGGTGTAGAAGGTGTCGTGAAGGAAGTTCCAGCACATGCGACTATCAGCAGCTATCCTCTCGGCTTGTCCCATTCGGCCTCCTTTTTTTGAAGGATCTTTTTCTGTTCTTCCTGTTTTCCAAATGACTTTAACCTTTTTTGCTCTTGTTCGAACCACCTTAATTGACGTGATTCTATCGTCACAAGCACTGATTGAACACTAACCACTCTCGATGTACATTATTGTTGATACAGTCTTTCCTTGAACTGCTGTTAAGGTAGCGCATTTCACTTGCGTGTGATCTACTCACTATTACAAGTTAACACAGGTATGAATACCCTGTTAAACATTTTGGCCTTTGTGACGATGCTAACTTCTTTCTTTCTTATAAACATTGTTCAAAGTATGATATATGTAGCTCGGTAGCATTTGATACGCGACTGTTAATTTCTGCATCCATATTTCCCCTGACATTTAATACTGAACCTAGATATTTAATGGTATTTCTAGTTACTGTTCGTCCTTAGATATTACCATGAGATCTGTTTTATCAACCTATACTCGTATTTCTTCCCTAGGTATTCCAGCTTTTGTTGCTATTACTTATTTCTTGTAAAGCTGTACGTCTCATGTCGTTTGTGGTCTACTTTGGTTTCCCACCAATTAATAGGTCAAAGTCCGTGCATAGCTCCACAAATAGGTCACCGTTCTCATTTTGTTGTCCCATTCCAAATTTTCCAACACTTGTTACATTGAGACATTGCTTGGAGCCTACTTTGGCGTTGAGGTCGCCCATCACTATTATTATGTCTCCATTGTTAATTTTGCTGATGCTGTTTGTTAGTTGTTGATAAAACCTATCTTTCATTTCTTGTGTGGCACTTTCCGTTGGTGCATAGCATTGTACGATAGACATATTTCTAGCTCTAGTGCGAAACTTTGCAATTATTATTCGGTCTGAGATAGGATTCCAACTTATCAGGGATTTTCTGGTTTCTTTATTAATCAGTATTCCTACTCCACTTTCTCTATTTTCATAGGTACTCTTCTTTACAAGAGTACAGCAGGCTATCTCCATTTGCCAGTTTGAATTCTCCATTACCAACCCACCTAATTTCACTAAGGCCCAATACAAGAAGGTTGTAATTGTGCATTTCTTTAGAAACTTGGCCTAGTTTACTGGGTTCTTGCATCGTGCGGACATTCCATGTTCCAATTCGTACAGCCTTTTTCATGCCAAAATTCGTCATCATTTGAGCCGTCCGGTTAGTCTTTGCATCAGTTTCTTTGATAATTTTAGTTTAAGGTGCAAATTGCGATTGCAAAGCTGGTTATCAGCCAACCGCACCCGATTCTGGTGGTGGGGCTGCCACCTTTTTGCATCCAGACCTACAGTGTTTTAATGGACATCATTTCCTATGCCTAGTTGTTTAGGTTATCCCGCCTATATTCGGTCGCCAGAGCCTCGTTAGTATAAACAGGGTGCACCACGTGAAGGTGAGGTTGACTTTTGGGTTGGCTAGATCTTCGAGCGCCTTCGCCCCTTGCACCCCTTGTTTATTATATATTATTATAAATAATGTATAAATTGATAGTAAATGAGAAATCAGATGCTCAATGGACAATCTGGGTGTTACACTTGAATCGCATAGGTAATTTTACCAGAATCACCGAAACACATTGTTTTAACACGTTCGCTGCCAGTTCATTATAGTATTACTTATCCCAGGAGCCATGCAAAGTAACACATTGTAACTAATGAGGCGCGACGTTCTGGTAAAGAAAGCAGTGCATAACTTTATCATATATTAGACATTATAAAATGTAAATATCTAGAATGAGTATCAGGGAATAAACAAAAATGATAATACAAAACCTTATGGGAATTTACTGATTGTAAATCATCATTCCCAGAATCGTTACTATCACTATCAAGTACCAAGTTCATTGTCGCTACCATCAAGGCCATTTAGGTCCGCGTCCGATAATGGATGGTAATTTTCTAATAATTCAGCATCTAACTAATAACGGCCTCTTCCATTCATATCTAGCTTTTTTAGATGCAGATGGACCTGCCTTAGAGTTATCCATATTCAGAAGCGAATGAAAAGCACTTTAGTAGAAAAAAATTCTAACCAACAATATGAAACACAAATTCAGGCCTTCACAACAATGCTGACACAAGCAGACAGCCTAGTCGCCAATGGTAACACAAATAACAAATCTGTGTATTAACGCCTCACGGCATGGTCGGCATATAGCACTAGGTTGCCGATCACACCGCTCGGAGTGATTGGCAGCGAACGCGTTAACTAAGTCCGCCCTAAAATAATAAAAGAAACAAAACCATTTTAAATCAACAAACTTTATTTGAAAAATAATAAACAAGTTATTCTGTTTGCATAGGTAATTCATCACTATCTGACGCTTCATCCGAGTCTTTTTCTTCGTCGCTTTCTTCTCCAGATTCACTTTCCGATGCTATCCATTCTTGAACTTGATCGTCTTTAATTATTGTTCTCCATTCGTCTAATTTACGAAGGTCTGTAATTAAAATAACCCTGCTTAACCCCGAAAGTACTATTAAAAATTAATTACCTAAAGAATAAAAATCGCTTAAAGTTAACTGTTTATCACCGTCCTCGAACATTCCACCATATAAGTATAAAGCACCATGCTTTATGGCCAGTCCGCAATTCATTCTCGGAGAAGGTTGGAAAACATTCTGTTGTTCTGATTGGGCTGCTGTTACATTTGTAGTAGTAACGGTAGATGATGGGCCGACGGTTACCGTAAAAACTCCATCATCTGAAACTACTTTTGGTGCATCTGTTGCTTCCGAATTGTCTACCTCCATCTCTTCTTCATCTTTATTAGCTTCTACAAATAATTTTTAATTTCGTATTAGGTATAAAGTAACTTTTTACAAAGTGTACCGTCAGATTCGGCATCTTTATTTTTTCGTCTCCTTGTTTTCGCATCTTTTTCCTTTTTACCACTCAGTGTTACGTTTCTCCACGATAACGTTCCTAAATCAAGTGAATAACATTCGTTTAGAAAAGTGCTAGATATGTCTTCCTCTTCATCTACATCAAAAACACCTCCGAAAGTGTATGAAGTGTTGTTTGGAGCTAATGCGATTGACATGCCGCTTCGTTGTGAAAAGTGTACACCCCCCAGTTTCGTTTGGGCCCATTTCCACTTCGTACCAGTCGTATCATTCTCTATAAAATATGATATTTTAGGTACCTATGCGAAGATAAAAAAACAATAATCACTTACTGTCAGGTGTGAGTAGGAAGGCATCTGTAAAAACATGTCCTTTGTCTACGTCTTTTTTAATTTTATCTTTACTGTACCCCCCATAGATTAGAATCCTTCCATCTGCCAACGACACCATACAACAACTTGATCTCGGTGAAGGTGCAATACCAGCCGGTTCTAATTTTGTCCACTTATAAGTTTCAGTGCTAAAGCTGTAAATGTCGTTGAAATACTTGTAATCCCTAAGATTATCATGGAAACCGCCAAATACTATCAATTGCTTTTTTAAATAAACCATCCGATGTCCGCTCCTTGCGCTTGGCCCATTCGGTGACGTTATTTTCTCCCACTGGTTTGTAGCTAAATGAAAAACCCACAAATCTCGATAGTGATAAAACTGTGATTGTGTAGGGCTTGCAAATTCTCCGCCGAAAACCCATAATTGTCCTTTGTTTGCTGATGTTGGGACCATTTGATGACCACATCTTGGTGGAGGTCCATTAGGTGCTTTTATAAGTGTCCAGACGTCACTTGACATGGTATAAAAGAATAAGTCATTATACAAAAAGGTCTGAAAGTTAAAGGTTAGGTACAAAATGTAAGGTTTTTTTTTTTAATTTACTTTTTGACCATTAAAGAATTCCCCTCCAAATAAAATTAATTCTTCTTTATCAGGATGCGGAACAAATGAAAAATTTATCCTTCGGCTAGGTGGTTCCACTTTAACGATTTTTACTTCCAACCTTTTACTGTCCTCTTTTTCAATTTCTGCTATAATTGCTTCTACGTCATCCTATAAAATAATTTAAATAATTAGCTTAGTAACACATGTACTTTAATACCCATACTTCTCCAAGAGCCGCAAGTTTTTTCTTCATTTTATTAGACTCCTTCTTTTCGGTTTTCGCAGCCGTTTTTTCGGCACCTTTTCCTTTTTTCTTGTTTTTGTCTTTTTTTCCCATTGTTGCTGATTAATTTATTACCTACAGGTGAGTAATGAGATTATGAAAACAGTTTAAAAAACACTGAAATTATTAAGAACACATCCAAATCACAGATCCAAATACAGTTATCTTAGGTTATGTTTCCCACACATGTGCAAAGACAAGCACAAAGATTCCTAAGCACAGTGTTGCCAGGTCAACAACATTATTTCCCATCGACCTTATACTACTGGACAGATAATTCCCTATACCAGCAGTAGGTGGAAAGTGAAGCCAAGATTATTTTCTCATGAGTCCCTTTTGCATCTACTGCGCATACGCGAAAAATTCGGTGGTAGAATTACGATTTTGAATTTAAACTGGGTGCTGTATATCTTGCTAGAGTATATTCTACTTTTGCTGTGGTTATTTTAGAAATTTAATTAAATCAATTTTAATATATTTTTTCAATGAAACGCGATGAATAAAACAACTTTATTCAATTTTGCCGTATAAACTGACGTTTATTTGTTTCTGGCCTGCCCATAAAAGTTGATGTTTTATAAACAATCGTTTAAAATTTTTATTCCGCTAGCGATTTAAAATTTTTATTCCGCTAGCGCTTTAAAAATGTCAAATCGCTTTAAAAAATGTCAAATAAATGTCAAAATTGAATAAACAGTTGTATTACACTTGCGGATTAAATTAATGCATTAACTCGCGGTATTAACGCGCTTGCGGCTACCGCCGCTCGCGCGATTAAACGTACCGCTCATTAAACATTAATTTAATCCGCATGTATAATAAATAACTATTATTTATACTTTAAAACGTCAAGCACTACAAGCTTAGCATAACCGCCATTAATGTGGAAATGGTAGGCAGCGTAGGTACATACCTATTCAACATCAACAAATGGTTTGCGTTTCACTCAACGACAATGAGAGTAACAGAAATAGAGTATACAAGTTTACGCTAAATTGTACCGCACCATCGACGATCGCTGCATTGCCACCTAATTTTACTTGCGCATGACTGTTTCAGAACGCGGCGGTTGATAAGGACGACGATATATTATTTCTCTTAAGGTGCATTCAGACTCAGAAATTTTGTCCGGAAAGTTGACGGAGAAATTTAAACGAACCAATCAGGAGGTGTGTAGAATTTGAATCGTAAGAAGCGGTAAATTCTACACGCCTCCTGATTGGTTCGTTTAAATTTCTCCGTCAACTTTCCGGACAAAATTTCTGAGTCTGAATGCACCTTTACATTCTTGGCTTCAGTTTCAGCACGGAAGGCTCTGTCCAGTAGTATAAGGTCGATGTTATTTCCCCTAAACAACTCAAAAATTTCCCTTTTTGAAATCGTAAAATGCAAAATATTTCGTAACATATTAATGGATATTAATGGGAACATTAATTTTATTACAAATTAATACAAATTTTGCGAATTATGCAACGATTATGGGATATAGGAGTTACTTCAAATTTCACAATATTAGCTTGAATAACTAAAACAAATGCCAAATGCTGCACTACCTGACTAGAATTTTGCCGAACACAAGGGATTTCCACCTCTACAAGGGATCTTTATCGTGCCAAAGTCAAACATCATATTGGCACGGGACCTACGGTTGTACATCGTATCCGAAGGACGGTATACTTTCAGATATTTGTTCGCATTAAAAATCTCACCGACTGGGACGGAGACTCAAAGCCGAAATCTCTGGTTTACAAGGCAAGTCTGCTAACCTTGACGCCATCCAGGCCGGCCCTTAGGTTTTAGAAAACTGTAGTTAACATCTACTCGTATACCTACCTACATCTGTTTTTTAAGTAACAGTGGCATAATAACGTTTTAAAAATGTACAAAATAGGTACCACTGAAAGTTTATGAACTGAACATTGCCTAATTAAGTAAATTTTAAGGCAAAGGTTCTTGCTTTAACTGGAAATTGTTTTTAAACAGTTGAAATCCTTGTTTATTTTTTTAACAAAATCCAATTAGAATTCAAGTTTTTTTTTTTAGAAAATAAGGAATGTTGACATTTGCGACTGAAAATTTTTACTTTAGTATATACACTATAAACGGCGCGACAATACACTGATTTTGCTAGTTTGCAACATTGTTTAAAAACATTTTTATAAGTTCAGTCACCATATAGTTCAGTGGTTTAAAGAACGAAATAAAAAAAGAACACGATTTAACAGTTTATGTAACTTTATATCAAATGCTTTAGAGTTGAACATTGTCCTTGCAGAGTAGTTTTTTATGCATCTGGAAAGAACTACAGATAGTTATTTCAAAATTAAATAGTTCTGGCTTTTCCAAAAAGCTAGAAATCTCGCAAGTTTTTAATTTTTAAAAGTTTCACAGTTTGAAATAGTCAATAATCAAACTTTAATACACTTTATAACTTGCAACTCATCTTCTGAACAAATCCATTGGCAGCAGCATATAGACTAAAAATTGGTGATAATCGGAAAGTTCACCGTAGAACTTGAGCCAACATCGAGATTTTCAACATTGCGTCTTACCATGGACACTCGATATAAAAACTAACATATTAAAATACACACGGATCACTTCAATAATGGGATTTCGTGCTCACAGAAACACCTTTTTTCAGATATGAATTCATGTGAATTGGTTGCACGGCAGGCTCTTACTCCACTGCACTAATAAGCTCCACAAATAATAATATAAATATTTATAACATATAAAAATAATATTGAAATAAACAGTAACCAAATATAAATTTATAGAAAATAAAATGTAGATACCAAACCTGTGTAGAAAAAGTAATTCCGTTAGTTGATATGTTCTACCCCAAATAAATTTCCATTTTCTTCCTATAATTTTGTTATGCATAATATTGTCGGTTATTTCAACGCCTTCCTTTTCTTTTTAGTAAATTATAAGCGGCTTCTAAAAATATTTTATCCAAATTCTAGAAAATAAAAAGGAATTTAGTAAAACAAATCAGAATCAAAAGCACCGTTAGCGGCGTTAGCAGCTCGCAAGAAGTCTTACTCCAATGGCTTATTCACTACCTTAGGATGGACTTACAGTATACCTGCATTAAAAACATTCCCGTGCCTAGTGCCATGTTTGTAAATCAAGTTATACAAATTTTCGTACATTTCTAGAAAAGTTAGTGTTGTTAATTACATTTTATTTTCGGTTTTGCATTTCCATTGCTTTACGCCATTTGGGACTTCTAATCAGCCAGTAACGGTGCATATTTTATTATACAAAAGTGTCGGTACTTATCAAGGAATGCAGGAAAGTCAGGTAAAAAGGCTGTTATAAAATTACAAAGAAAGTAATAAATTCGAAAAACATGAAATCAATTTATTTAACCATTTTCACAAACGATGAGTAATCATATTGAAACTTAGATATTAAGCGTAACAATGGGGCAGAGCCCTTGTCTGTATACCTCCCTAATGTCATTCTCTAAGCAGTCTTATTGAAAACACCTCTTGTGATGATTAACCCTGTTAGTTTAACTGTAGTGGTCCTAACATATTTTCACCGTTTTTATTTATACTATTTGATTGGCACTAATAAAACTGCTTCAGCGAATTGATCGGAAATAAAGCATTATTTGCTGGCGAAATAATTACGGTTGCCTTAACGGATCTTACAAAATAGAAATATTGCTTTATTTTTTTGACATTGATTTGCATGTAACTACTTCATCGGTGCTATGTTTATCCATATATTTAAAACTGTGAATCTACAAATCAATATACTACTTTTAGAGAATGTATTGGCGAATTTTGGCGAAACAATCGCTTGGTACTGTTTAGATGGAATGACACCAATGGACAATGATTTAGTCTTGTTACTACAACTTAGTGTACTGTACTTCTATAACGTATTATTAGTACGCACCATTTTCTCAGCCCATAACCGTACAGAATAATTAGGAAAATGTATAAAGGAGCACGAATCGTTCTGAATATTTTATGTCAAAGATCAACTGTTGAATTAGGTAACATAAATTTACAATTTTTACATTCCTTGTTCACCGATATTTTTTTTTAAACGAAATTAAATTATTTTCCTTTTTTATTCTGAAAGATTTTTAGCAAAATGCTTGCTCGCAAAAATTCGCTTACCTATATGTAAAGTTGCTAACCACGCAAAGTAACAGAAACCTTTTTGAAATTCGTCTACGGTTTCGTGTTACTCTTGCAAATGTCTACTACAGTACACACAATTTACAGCACAATACAAAATGAATCACATTGAAACAGTTATTATTGAGTAATGTCACATAGGGCATGGTATACATGAACACACTGTAGTTGCAAAGATTATAAAAGAAAGTAAAACTAAACGAATCTTCTGACTAGAGAATAGCAAATTTGGAGTTTTTTTTTTTTAAATAATTATAGGTCTCGGGTTTACAGAATGCAAAGAAAAACGGAACACTAGATATCTTTGCAACCACATGTTGTAACTGTAATAACACAGAGTAAACATTCTAACGGGGTTTACAACAGTCGTTTCATTACAAAGATATCAGATACGTTTGATTTTGATAAAATCACTGCAAATTGCTATAATTGCACAATACTCACTCAAAACAAACTTTTGTAACAAACTTAATAACTCCTAAATTAAAAAATAAAGAAAAAAATACTAGTAAGGTACACAAAGTATAATTACTGATTTATAAAATCAAATAAACTTACACGCACTAATATAAAATAAATTAATAAGATACTATCGCTAATGTCTAATTCAGGAAGTTACCTATCGTCACACGCAATACGCAAACATAAAAAATTCTAACGATTAGATGACAACTACAACATTTATGATTATTTGGCTTTTTGGTTTTGATGATTATAAATAATGAACTAACTAATGAAGATGATGGATGCGTCAGTCAGTGAGTGTTGGTCCTTATTGCACGTTGGACGGTGATGTCCGTAGCTCTAACGGCATAAGAGGCCACCGTCAACACACTGCACACAATTACATAAACAAAAAATTAAAAATTATTACATATATCCAGTGAATCAAGCGTTAGTAAAAGGCAATGCCTAAGATGGTGGAGTTAATCTTTCTAAAATCTACTAATTAACATTACCTTTACATGTTTAGGACTACCATTTTACCATTAATGCGGGGCACCAAACTAAATTAATAATGTATACATTTTGGGCACATTAAAAATGTAAGCTGCTGCGCAATATTACTTTCAAAAATCTAAAAGCAATTCATAATTATACTTTTTAATATTTCTTAGTTGGGTTGGGAAAAATTTCTTGTCCAAAATATGTTGTTCCTTTCTACCAGCTGTAAATTATAATTAAGGTATTTGATTATTGCTTAAGGATTCATAGCCGTTATCAGTGAATAAAGGTGAATTCACACATACAAGACTGTGTGCTGACTATACGCAAGCTGTGTTGTGTTGCTAAAAATCACAGATAGATGGTTTCCATTTAAATTACATTGAAAATTGGACAGTTTGAAAAGCGATTTTCCAAGGTCACTACACAGGATAGACAGCACACAACCCCTTATGTGTGAAACAGAAAAGGTTGTCCTACAGTCACTTGCCGGTCATATTTACTGGTTTGGTCTTTTACATCAAGTATGAAATTTGATCAAGTCGGATTTTTTTGATCCTTAATTGACATTGTATGAGCGAGATAAATAAAACAGAAATATCAGTAAGGCACGAAAGAAGAATAATCAAAAATAAAAATGGGCACTTGGAATGTCAGAAGTAGGTATCAATGGAAAAGAAGAGGAATTAATAGAAGAAATGGAGAAATCTCAGATAGAATACTTGGGAATAACAAAAACAAAGAAAAAAGGCAAAGGAAAGAACAGAATGAATGAACGAGGATTACTGAATGTTTTGGTCAGGAGTAGACAAAAATGAATGAACAAAAGAAGGCGTAGGATTAATAGTCAAAGAAAACAAAGCAAGAAAAATCATAAAAGAGTAGTACATACATAAGAAGCTACTTTTGGTGGAAACGGAATTATTAAATAAAGAAATATGGACACTAATAATAGCATATGCACCGAATGATGATGCAACAAAAGAAGAAAAACTTTCAAGACCGAATAAAGTCATCTTAGGAGACTTAAACGGAAGAGTGGGATTTCTGGATTAGATTAGTCTAAAGGTGAATGGTGAAACGAATATTGATTTCTGGCGGTAACCGAATACGAATATTCGGCTGTTAGTATTCGGCCTTGCCTTGCCGGATAATTTACAAACAGTAGAAATGCAATGAATGAGGAACTAAGGAAAATAAATATGAAAATGAATATAAACAGAACGAAAACTATGGTTATGTTGGCAAAGGAACAGACACATAATATCAAAATAGAAGGAAAGAAAATAGAACAAGTAACACATTTTAAATATTGGAGTACAATAACAGAAAACAATGGAAAAATGGGTAGAGGTCCATTTTTGAACAAAAAGAAGGAAAGGAATGCTTTCAAAACTTGAAAGGCCGAACATAATTTTTAAGCTGGAACTATTTTGAATTTTAGTAAACAATACAATCACTGCTGCAGCACAAAAAGCAAGCTTGCGTAAGGAAAAAATTTACCAAGAAGTCCATGTGCACAAAATATAAATTCAAAAAGTAAGAAAATATTTCTAAATTAATTGTTTAAAACAACTTGCGCTTAACATTTTCTTACGTAAGAATTAATTTTGTATTTAAATTTGTTACTAGGAACAAATCTTGTATTTGTATAAAGCAAAAGCGGCACCATTCTACAATACCAACTGTTTTTGATCCACTCGATATATTATATCATACCTGAATGTCCCACCGTCAAAACTTCAATAGGCAGTGATCCTCGGCGCCGGGCCAGCAGCACGTCAGAATTTTCAGGTTGACGGAGGAGTAGAAGACGGGAGCACGACTCTGAGGATGTCTCCGGCAAGCATACAGTTTCGGGCCCGCCTGAGCTGCGCCTGCGGAGTTGTTTTTTGCGACGACCCGTTTTACCATTAAGACTAACATGTCTGGTTAGAAGGTTTTGTCGTTCGCTCGATTTCAGGGGTGGTAAATCTGTGGGCGCAGAACCTCTGCGTTGGTAATTTTGGGAGTTTGTATCCGCAGAGGATTGTATGCTGCTACCTGATTCTATTCGATTTTCTATTTCTAAACCTTGCAAAAATCATATTCAATTACATTTACACTGTACCAAATGTATTATGAGTAAACTTACGTTGCCGTGCTATTTCAACAGGTACAGATCCTCGACGTAAACCTGGTATGTCTGATGAACGTAACCCCCCGCCTGCAGGGAGTACATTGTCACTAGACGGTACTGTAGGTAAGGATACTGGGGCTGACCCTCTTCGTTTTGTTAAACTCTTTAAAAACACACCGATTAATATTAATGCGAAACAAATTACCTACTTTCCTTACAGTAGTGGCTAACAATCGTGGATCCACATTTTCTTTCTCAAATCTTTGATCAGATTCTGCCAATTTAGGCATTTTGCAAGCTTTCTCCTTATCGGAGTTTTCTTGTTCACGCTTATTGTTATTGATGGAAGATCTAGACGAAGGAGGAACATCAGGTACTAGTGTTTCTGGGGCTCGACTATTGTTTGGACTCAACACTGCAATAGAGGGTATGCTATATTGTGGAACAGCTGATATGTTTTCTTGTGAGCTGTGTGATGAGCTTGATCCGCTTTCACCTAAGACATTGAGGAAAAGAAAGAAGTATTTAAGTGTTAACGAACGTTTAAGAATTAAAGACTCGTTTTAATATGTTAGTTTCATGCGGTCAAAGTGTGTTATATACCTTCATGAGCAGTCTCAGTGCATGTGGACATCTCAACAGTAGCAGACATGTACCGCATGCGTACATAAGGTTGAGGTGGTGGGAAGGTTTGTTGTCTCAAAAGAGCTTTAGAAGGAGGACCAACAGTGGCCCCTGTACCACCATGCAGCACTGATGAAAGTCGTCCTGCCGCAATGCTGCTTGTCATGGATGCTATATTTGGTTCTGGTAAAAGATTTTCAGCACTAAGAGGGCGTTCTGGCTGATCATCTACAAAGCACAAACGCTACTAACTATTTAAGCTATGAATGCAAATTATAAGGAAATGATTAGCCACTGAGGTTAGATGAAACACAGTTAAAATTTTAACCAGAAGCAGCGGTTTCATAGAACATCGTAAATCTACCTGATGACCGTGGATGGCCACCACTACTGGAAGAGAGCAGAGAGGACTGAGAGCCGAATTTCATCAGTTCGTCTTCTTCTCGAAGGTGGTCACTTGATGTCCTGGATTCGGTCGGAACCGGACTAACTGTTGAACGTCCTGAAGGTGTGGGAGCACGACGACTGGTCGGGAGACTTTCTCTACGAATAATTGTGCGAGGAAGTGGTGGCTGTTCCATATTTACTGGTACCGAATGACGACGGACACCTAATGTACCTTCTAGGGTTGGCACTGCCAGTGATTGTCTTCTTATTTCTCTGTTGAATTTTACAACAGTACAGTATTAGTCTTTTATTAAGTATAAAAATCTTATTACTACTAACCTATTAAGAGCAACAGTAGATGGGGGATGTATAAAATCAACAATACTAGGAGTTTCAGAGGCTGCTTTGCTTGGTTCATCTTCTTCGCTAATTTCAGGTTCCGGTTCGGCATCAGATAATTCCGTATGAGTTTCCTCAGCTTGCTCTGCGGCTTCTTGAGCTTCCCATCGTTTTTTATTCAGATCCAATAACTTCATCATGTGATGAGAAAGAGAACTGTTTAGGAACCTGTGCCATTCCGAATATAATGGTGTTACAACAAAACGAAAGAATCCTAGGAATATACAAGTATTAACCGCTTTAATGTTTATGTTTATACACGATATTTTACCAGATTGAATTTTGGCAACAGAAGTAGATTGTTGATCGCAAATGGAAGTAACTGGAAGATTAAGTTTTCGTTCAAATTCTCCTTGCCGGAAGAATTCGTCACAGACTTTGAGACTCCACTTGTGGGAAATATCCCATGGCCTAGTAGGATTTGAAATATCGGCACACTTTAAGGCTATTTGAAGAATAAAATGGCGATCTTCCGCATTTCTCAGATCCAGTGTACCATCATCTAGATGTTTCTAGAAAACCGTTTAATTATTTAGAAAGAGGCGATGCTGAAAGAACAAACAAAGATATTCATTTTAAGGTTTTAATACACACCTTAAATCTTGATAAAAATTCTTGTTGCCTATTGATATCCGTGGCTAAAATAAGCGATCGTATTTGATTTTCTAATTCATTCCTACATGGGGTCAGTTGTTCGGCTAACCCACTCTCCAACAAACAGCCCACAGCGGATCTCCAGTGATGATTTTCTAATACCGACATATTCTAAAAAAAAAATATGCTTAGCGTTTAAAATTTGTGTCGTAGTATGACTGACACATCAAAAAGAACATACATCGTATAAAATGGCAAGATGATTCGAAGTTGAAATGAGAAAGTGTTGATTTACACCTGGATGATCAAGGTCATGGGCAACTGCTCCAATTAGAGCTGCCATAACCTCCAACGGTTTAATATGTTGTTTAATCTACAACAAACTGTATTAGTACGGCTTTTAATTTGAATGATAATAACAAACCTTTTCCTCTTGAAGGAAACAATGCATTGCTTGTGTTACATCGGTTGCATGAATGGAATTATGATAAGGATTTGTGCTATGATAGCCTTCTTCTATAAGAGCTGTAAAAATTTTAAAATAGAATTTTTATCAATTATGTAACAAAAGAAGGTACCAAAGAGTTTCCATACACGCACTACATCTAATTGGAAGTGGTCCAGGAGCCCGTACCAGTGGAAGAGGTGGACACATAGAACTGGCAGTGATCGGCCGCCGGTGACGGTCTCCAAAGTAAAAGCATTGAATCCCCACAAGCCACATTTATTCAGGATATGCTGCAAGAATTTACATGCATTTTTATCAAGGTAGAAATACACACTTTCCTAATTCACTTATACACAACCGTCATCATTTTTTTCTATTTCAAATACAGAGTCAGTGTTCTTACATAAGTCAGATCAATTACAATTACATGGTACTGGCAGAAATAAAAGTGGGTCATGGAGAGGATCTAAAATCCTTAAATCGATTACAGTAGAAATGGGATGATTACGAAACAAAATGAAAGGAAACTAGTTCTCATAATAAAAAAGTAGGTACCTGAACTTGTCCATGAAAGATGTCATCAAGAATGGCATGATCTTGAGAGAGTGAGCGGGTGGTGAGTTTTTTGCGCCGTCGTTTGTGCATGGTGAGGAACCGTCCTGTACAGGCTGGAAGTGGAGCTGACCCCATCGCATCCAGTAGTACCCAGTCTTCTGCAGAAAACCGTCGTTGTGATACTGGCACTTCAACGGGAGCTGTAACAAAAGTGTAAAATTAGGTAATGTACTGATGCATTTACTATTTTTGAAGTTAACTGATCAAACCTACAGTATTTTTCACCTAGGATTTGGGTTGTGACGTCAAAGCACTGCTTATAAATTCACAATCCAACTATACTTCATCTCTTTCTAAATTAGGTTTTCATTATCTACTGCGCACGAACGCGTGTCTACCCATACAGTTTTTGGGCGGAGCTTGTTGACGTCACAACCCAAATGCTAGATGAAAAATATTGTACTTAAAAATTATAATAATTGTAAATTTCTTTTATTTTAAAGTTGGTTAAGTTTGGCTATCATGAAGGTTACTTGGATTTTGTAAATATAATATAATAATACAGAGTTATCAATTTAATCACTTCGCAATTCCTTTTTACCTAATAACTTAAATTTTTTCATCTATTAAAACACATGACACAAGACTCGTTGGTTTAATCCAAGGAACGGAGCTTGTGGTTTGGTTCAATAGCGAAATGCACTTCACCAAATCGCTAGAGGGAGCTCTTTCTCTGTCGATTTGGTGCAGACCATTTCTTCAGGAATTCAGGAATTTGATAACAGAATATCTTCAGAGGCTACTCCAACCGACATTATCAAAGCTTAAACAATGAGAATGGCAACGATACGTATTAGTTTTATTTGTGTATTATATTCAGGGAAGAAAAAGCCCATATTCGGACAGTCTACTGTGGAAACGAAGGAGTTTGCTAGACACCCAGTGAAGGACCTTTATCTTTTGACAGGAAACAAAGATCACTGAATGGGTGTCATCTACTAATCAGGGTATCCACAATAAGCCTTTTGGACTGCAGTGTTCCCGGAGTCAATAGAAACATAGGCCCTGACTAAATAAAAAATATACTTACATATATTATATTCAGATGTAGTTTTATAGAAAAATTAGGAGGAGGATTTAGATTATTATTCAAATTATTAATAACATTATTGTTAGCAGACAGGAAGTAAAAAACAAGCTATATATTATCTCTGTATAAGTGGATACCAGTATGTTCTACTATTTCACAAAGGTCAGCTGCGTATATACTGAAAAACAGTGGTCCAAGCGCACTTTCTTGGGGTACGCCTTTTATTAAAGCAGGAGATGTTAAAAATTCAACATATCGATAGGATTTCTTGGTTCTATTTTTATAAATGCGGTGGAAGTTTCGTTAAAATTATAATATGTTAACTATGCACAAGGAACCTTAAGATTTATAATATTACACGTCTTGCTATAGTCAAGCAGAACAACGTTGTAATTTTTCCTTTGTCGCTGCCGTTAATAATTTAATTTGTAATATGCGAGTGGGTTGAATAGAGGCAATCTGCTTTAGAATACACACTATTGTTTTAAAGCTTCTTTTAAATAACAGTTGAAGTTAAACATTTTATGTATTTTGTTCAATAATTTCTGAAACAAAGGCAACACGCACGATATTTAAAAAGTTACGAAATGTAATGTGTGTTGTTTACTTCAAATAAGGAAGGGGTGTTGTACACTTTACGACTCATAATTATTTTCCTTTTGACATCTTAGGGTATAATGGAAATCATGGCCCGTCTTTGAATTTTCTGCACGTTCTGCGAACTTACATTCATATTTTAACCATAGCTTAAAAAGTTGTAACACCTTTTTTCCACACCGTAACATCCACCAAATGACCTTCTAGGCGGGAGGTCGAGGTGTGACAAGCTACATCGATTACTTCTGTTACACAAAGAATACAAGTTATGGCATACTAGTTGTGAGAGTGTTCCAAAGTACAGAACACCAATTACTTATTATGAAGTTCAGCAAGCTTAAGATATCAGCACTCAATAACCAACAAACCAAGGAAAAATACATACAGGAACTGGAAGAACAGCTAACCATAAAGAAGCAAGAAGGAGAAGCTGAAAGCTGGACTTTGAATGAAAAGTGGAAGGTCTTCAAAACAACAGTGTCGGCGGCAGCAGAAATAATCTGTGGTAAAACAAAAGTGAACACTAAGAAGAAACGAAATTGGATGGTGGGTGGAAGAGGTGCAACAAGCAGTGAAGGAAAAAGACACCTGGAAAACGTATATGAGGACCAAAGATGAAGAATACTGGGCAGTCTGTATTCGAGTTCGCAATGAAGTCAAACATAAAGTGCGAATAGCTAAAACATCCACCTGGGCAAAGTTCGGGGAAAAAATGGAATCCAGCTACCGAACAAATCAAAAGAGGTTTTGACATACTTTAAAGTGCCTTAGAGTTTCCTCTAAGTTCGGAAAGAAATTCGAAATATTAAAAATAAACAAGACCAAAAAAGAGGACATGCACGCGGTTTGCCATGATTACCATAAAGAAACCTTTAGGGAAGAAGAACCAGAAGAGGAAAGAGAGGAAGAAGATGAAAGCTACACTACAGACGAAGAAATTAAGGAAATAGTCGCCAATACGAACGTGGGCAAAGCAGCTGGTTGGGATGAGATTGCACCGGAACTCATAAAACACGGGGGGAGAAGCTGTTATTAAGTGAATACGGGAGATTTGTAGAGAGGCCTGGAGGACAAAAACAATACCCGACGATTGGGAAAAAAATATTATTGTGTCCATTCATAAGAAAGGGGGTAGGTGTAGGTACTCTGGATTTTATTTATTTAGCGTAATATGGCATTTGTAGCCAGGAAATCACGTAGTGATAGTTTGGCTGCCAGTAGTGCTAGTTCTTTAGTTGCTCCAACTACAGAATGCAGAGTTCCGACTACAATTTATCCGCTAACAAGCATTTGCCTAATCGAGTTAACCAAGAACTATATTTACGGATTTTGACAACATAAAATAAACATATTTTCCTGCTGGGTGAAATCTAGGTTTGCAATTATGAACTAAGGTATGTTGAATGCTTTGGTTATTTAACACAACCTGATTATAATTTTTTTGACTACTCCGGAGGGCTTTGGTAGTGATACCAAACGATATCTACAATGGCACAAGATATAGGTACTAGCTTATTTCATATTCAACAGAATTTAACATAAAAAATGTTATAACTTGGATTGGGGATTGAACCCAAGACATTTAGTTTACAAGTAAAGGCAAAGGTATCGCCACTAACGCCCCGCGAGGGAGCATGACCGGCAACGTGGAGGGTTAAGGCCTCCTAAGTCGCTCTTCATACTGTAGTTTACAAATACTAAGGCTTAACATGATCTCAAAATAAAAGTAACGTAAAAGTAACTAATTTAATGGTGCAGCATAGCAGTAAGCCTAGTTTGAAATATGCTTCACCTAGCAAGGTTTCACGGCTGGAAAGTTTTAAATTCTGAAGTTACCATGTTTTAAAGGATAGCAAAACAGAGAATAAAGGAAAATGTAGTCTTAGAAAACGTTCAATTGAGGGATTTAGTTAGTATCACGATATTCGTGCTACAACCATTTGTTGCATTTTTTTTTTAAAACAAGTTATCTAAGTTATGGTCAGATAAATTAAATGTTTTATAACAGTTTTTAACAAAAATGCCTGAAATGTGTTATTGTAGCAAAGAATTTTTTTGTTACAGTATGCGCATTAAAGATTCGAATATGGAATTCATTAATAAAAATGATTAAATTGCAAATTTCTTTGTTATGGTCATTTAAAGACAAATAAACTTATAAATAAAGATTACTAATTGTATATAATTAAATGACTAATAAATCATAATATTATACATCGTATTGGAATTAGATGCAGCAAATAAAACTAAAAATTAAATTCAACTAATTTGATCATTAGAACAATTATTACAGTTTTGAAATAATAATAAAAAAAACGAATAACCTATTAATAAGGTACTTTATAAGGGCAATTAATTTTTATTAACGATTTAATTTTATAGTTATGGTTAAAACAAATTTTCGTAAAATTTATGTTTACAAAAAATGCGTTAAAGTAAGTTGTTTTCGATAAAATATAAGCGACAAGTCATTTAAGCAATATTTTTAGAAGCTTTCGAATTCTTCATTCATTGTTTTTGTAATATTTGTAGCTTAACTAAAATGAAGTAATTTTTTTCTATTGAAGTTTCGATGGGAACAAAATTATTTTAATGTAACTTCTTAAACTTACAAAAAAAAACGTTTTAAAATTTAAAAACAAAGACAAAAATTAAGAAAAAAATAGCCGACAGTAACTCACCGAACCCAGTTAATAAAACGAAAACAAAAGTACAAAAATACAACACAGTTTTAAGACGCAGAAGTATTTACCTATTTAAAATTTCTCCAACCTCGAAATCCAGCAACGTCTTGGTTTAGCCTTTCTTTCAAGATAATAATAGCGAGCATCCTGCTGGTTTTGTACGTTAAAAATTCAGGTATATACAGAAATTTTCCACAGTTTCCGTTAAAATACATTAAAACCAACTAACACAGGAACTTTCCAATACTGAAATTACATTCAACGTTAAAGAAATCACGCACGATACAAAACCATACGTTTTAGTTTGCAACTTAATGGGTGCACTTGAGCGCAACGATTCGTTCCATCTCTTTCGAAAAGTATGCTTTCAATTACAGAAAACAGAGGCGGAGAATCGAAGTTTTACTTAAGGGTATTGTAAAATTTTTTGGAAGTCTATACACCGTTTATGATCAGTTTAGGTGGTGGTTTGCCATGATTTTGAATTTTAATGTTAGTATAAACCAAGGGATATCTTTGAAAATCATTACACTTGGCTAAGCTTCAAAGAAAATGTGTGGTTGGTGGTTGTTATGGATAATAGAAAATTACAATCCCATTTAAAGAACCCAATTTACAAAATGTTCAGCCTCATTTACAGCATTTCAACTGTAATTTTTTCATGGCCAAGCCTCGTCCAAAAACAGTTTGAATGGATCGTAGTGAGAATCTCGACAGATGTTGTGTTAGGTAAATGGTTTGTCCCTAAATATGGCTTTTTCGAGAAGACATTTCCTTAGAGTTAGTATGTCTATGCAGGCTTTAGTGTGGCCATGCCCGACTAGGGTCGATATTTCAGTATAGGTTTAAGCTAAAGCTTGGCTTAAGGCGGCTTAATTAATAATTAATAATTACTAATTAGTAGCTAACCTTCATTGCACTTGCCCTACTATAAACTTAATTAAGCTAAGCCTTAGCTTAAATTTGCACTGAAATACCAACCTTTAAAGTTTAACAATCGTTTAAATTAAAAAAAAAGAAAGCTTAAATCTTAAATAACTTTGGCACAAATATATTTTGCTTTATATTTGAAGAAGTAAAGTTTTGTACCGACGCCACTGTTTTGATATAAATCATGTTCAAGTTATGAATTTAGTGCTTTAGTTAATGATTGAGAAAGAGTGCATGAACTGATTAACATAGGCGGAGGCGGAGGATACTCTTCTAATTAATACTTAATTTCACAACAAATTTCAAAAAGTACTATTTTTAAATTTAAAGTAAGTCCAAGGAATATTTTTCCGAATTTTTATCGTTCAATTTTTTGATGAAAGCACTGCTTGTAGTTCGATCGCTGAAGTTATAAAAAAAAAATAACAGGTTAGTCGGCAAAAAATTCCGTAAATTTACAACAAAACTCAAAAGTTTATTTTAAAAATTTTTGAGAGCATCACTGACTCAATCCTAAAGTAATCTATATTTTTATTAAAGCAAAAAATCTGTTGGGAGCGTTTTCAGCAGTGTCCTATTAAAATATAAACGAAAAATTCTCCACGAAACCATGTTAAATGCAGATTTAGATAATTGGCCATCAACAATAATCCGGAGATAATTTCTCCCTCCCTCCCCCCAGCCCCCCCCCCACATTCCCCACCAATGCTAATCCCTTTACGCTAATAAATAATATTTGTTTACCTTGCATAATTTACATTGTATCGTGGCATTTAGATTAGAATTCGATCGAATTGCGATTGCGGACATTAAACCGGAATAGTATATTACAATCGATTGCATGAATTACTCACGTCATACTAAACACAATTCGATTTAAGGTTGTTAGTGCGATTTCCCATTACCGCAATGAAAGTTGTAAATGCAAAATATATGTTGACCATCATTCAGGGAAAGGGGAAAGTAACACGATTTACTATGATTCACGTGAATTGTTTTGTTTGTGCCACTTTTAATAGATTGATTGGAAGGAGTTGCCTTTTTCTATGAATTTATGGCTTTTTAATAACGGTAATAAATGCACGCTTAAGCAAGTGCGATGCTTTTTATGGATTTTATCGTTCTGGAGAGGAATTTTATTATTATTCTATTGGATGCTTTAATTCGTGGTTCCATGTTATACGCCAACCTTGAATTTCATTGTCATATATGGGTCTGTATATTTTACGCTCGAAACAACATAGCACCTCTTCATGACGATTTGTGAGAACCCAGGATTAGCATTCTGATAATCTTCTTGTATAGTCGAACCTTATCTTCCTGTTAGCTTTTTAGACGTTATACAGTTATTAATACCTACTGTAAATACATTTGTTGGCCGCTTGTTATTTCTGTGTTGATGTCATTAGTGTTTGCGAGTGTAGTTTACTATGTCAAAGGTTCTATTGTTAATTTGTATGTTCTGCTGGTCTCTGATGATTCTCTCTTTTTGGAGATACATCTATTTAGTTTTTATGTCAATAATTTGCATTCCTGCTTGGCCTAGTCGAGCTAGAGTGTCTTTAATGTGTCTTTGTGTTCATGTATCATCGGCATATGCCATATTCTTTGTGTAAGATTGGCTTCCCTTATTACTCTCTCAACTACTATATTAAAGACCATTGGTGACATTCTGCATTTACATGTCATGTTACTTACAGCAAAAAGTATTATATATTCTTTGCTTACAGTTAATTTGATAAGGTTTCTCATTTTTCTAGAATGCCCATATAAGTAAATGTTTCCCAAATGTATCCATGTGATATGCTATCAGATGCTTGTTTGTAATCCATATATAACTGATGTATACTGATGTATTATTCCCAGCATCTATCTAAGATTTGCGTAATGGTGAATTTATACCCTCCTATGATTTGTACAGTAGTTGGGGTTAGTCTATAGTTGATTATTCTTGTTAATATGGTGTTCAAGAGGCATATTCGACGATAGTTATAGTAGTTAAATGTATCCCCTTTTTTATGAACTGGGCAACTAATTCCCAAACTCCATTCATGTGGCAGCATTTATGTTTCCCACACGTTTGTGATTAATGCATGGACACTTTCGCCTAAGGACCTATGTTGTTTCCCCCATTTTTCAAGTTCCTAATAGCCTGTTGTATTTCTTCTAATGATGGCGCCTTCGTGTCAATATCTACTTGCTCGTATTGAATTTGTTGAATGGAATTTTGCACATTTCTTTCATTTTCTGTTGGGTCGTAAATTGCATTATTGGATTACCATTCAGTAATTCGTTGAAATATTCCGCCCATCTTTCAAGTACTTGGCGTTTGTTACACAATATTTCCACATTCCTGTTTCTACAAATATTATTTCTAGGTTAAAAGCCTTTCTTAATGTCATTCACCTTAAACATATCTATTGACTGATTATTTCGGCGATGTTCTTTGCACTTCTTCATTTGTCTTAAGAGGTTTTTCCAGGCCTCTTTCCTAGTTTCAGTTGCTTCTTAGCACTCACCAAACCACTTTTTTGGTGTTCTTCTAGATTGTTTGCCGATGCTTCCCTCTGCTGCTGCTAAAATCGCATTTTTGAGGGTGTCCCATTCTGTCTCCACATCTATTCCTCTGCTAAGAAGTCTTTCATCTTCCAGGATTTTCCTGTGGGTTGCTTCTTTGTATTTGCGTTCTCCGGCCTCAGTTTTTAGCAAGTATAGGTTTGGTTCTTTTAGCTCCCCATTTTTCAAAAGTGCGTGCTATCCTATTTCGCATCTTACAACTTACTAAGAAATGATCGGCTGCCCCTTCCGGTCATCTTAAGATGTGCACATCCAATAACCTGGTAGCATGTCTAGAGTCAATTAGGATCTGGTCAAAGCCAAGTGGCCCTATGAATATTTTTGTGGGGGAATAATGTTCCTCCGTTCCTCATGTCGGTTCCTGCGTTCCTTCCAAAACAGACAAGTAGGTACAGTCCAAATTGCCCTTAAATTCATAACTTCTTATTCTGACCTTTTTTAATTATTGTAAATCGTGTTTGGCCCTTAGCAAACTAATAACGATATAATAATATCAACATAAACTTTCTAAATATTTTTATAAAATGTCCTTGATGTCTTAAATTTATAAACTATAAACTTTCACTGAGAAAATTAAACGAAAATTCAAAACGAATTTAATACGCATTTAATTAAAACAAGTAAATAATAAAAGGAACAACGAGGACAATTCTAAAATTAAAAACTAACATTCCATAAGTTAATACCGCTTAAAAATAGAAAATGTAAGTGAACTTAATGTGTTAATGTGACCGTAGGCGATATGTTCATTATGTGCTTTAATTAAATTTGCATTTCTAAGTAGGCGACAACATTTAAAAGTGTTTTTCTAACTGCGAGAAGAATATTAAAGTCCTACATTTCGAAATATTTAGTACAAATTATAAATATTTTTAAGTGGGGATTTGCTAGTATTAGGCCATTGACCGTGTACTTAAGACACGAAAGTAGTATCTTGCGAGTGATTCGGTTTTTCAGATATATCTATAATATATAGCGGATCTTTAGGTACTTGGTACTTCCGATCTGAATACTTAAGCTGAAAAATCTGAAGAACCGACGCATATTCGAAGATACTCAATTCAAGTTCGAGAGACCCTTTAAATCAGTGGCGTAGTCGCTGTTGCTTTACTTATAGTTTCCTTTCGAAATTTTGTACTTGGGCTTACAATTAATAAGATATTAACTGCAGTCGTTTTACATAAACAATTAAGATTGACTTAAGCCAGATTACTTTGCTCAATCGTCTAAGAAATTTTGGGCGTTTATTTTACAAGTGCTAACCGAGGTTGTAGTTAGAATCAGACTACAATTTTTAAAACAATCAAGAATTTCGAATTTTCGTTTACAAAACTGTAGTTTACTGAAATATTTTAGGTTATGTCTTCTGCCACTACTGCGGACCGGATCTGCTTTTTATTATTTGATAGTCAGTAAGTTTAAGTATCTTGGTACACATATTAATAGCAAGAACTATATCAACAAAGAAATAGGTGTACGAATAATGGCAGGCAACAGGACAATGTTCTCCATGGACTCACTGATGCGATCTAAACTTCTGTCTCGCTCCCGTAAAATACAATTATATAAAATGTTAATTAGACCAGTAATATGCTAGATGTGAGTCGTGGACCCTAAACAAGAGTAGTGAAAAACTGTTAAAATAGATTTGAATGGAAAATTCTGCGGAAAATATATGGGCCAATATAATATGATGCAGACCTAGAAGGATGGACATCAAGAATGAATTTTGAAGTGAAGCAGTTATACGGACGCCAAGGTCGCCAAGATGGATGAAAAAGCAACGTATGGCTGGGATGTGTGTGGCGTATGCCCGAAGACAGGCCCGGAAAAAAAGTCGCTACAACGTACACCGGAGGGGCAGCGATCAGCAGGAAGACCTCGAGGACGGATGGTTATTTAGCCATCTAGCCTGTTACAGCAGATCTTAAGAAAATAAGAAGACTGAGATGGCGGAACTTGGCTGAGGACAGGGATCGGTGTAGTGAAGCAGGCCGAAGTGTTACATCGGCCGTAGTGCAGAAGACAGAGAACTCTTTCAAAGTACGGCTTTGGAAGCCACACCAAAAGATACTGGATCACAAAGAACAAAGAACAGAAAACTCTCCGGTCGTAATAAAATAAAAAGTGGCAGAAAAGAAATGCATAAGAAAAATATGGTTTCAAATTAGAGACCCTGACGATAAATTATCAAATCATTTCAGAACTACAAAACTTAGGTCCAGCACTAGACACTGACCGACCATTCACTGTTGTAGAGGGCCACAAAAAATCTCTAGACCAGAGATCAATTTTACTGGTTAGAAGAAGAAGAAAGGAAGATCGCTCTTGGGCAAGAACAGATTTAGAGAAAGCCTTTGTTAGATATCTGGAAACGGTATTCCAACCGCCACCCGTCGAAACTGAAGAGGAAATGCATAACTTCCTTGAGTCGCCCTTTCAATTCTCACCACCTATAAAGCCGTTTACTTCAAAGGCAGTAAAAACCGATTATTTAAAAATTTGGTTACTGAAATAAAAATCTACCCGCATTTTACGCATAGTGTAGTTCGTGCTTCAATAATAACTTTTACAACTACTTTAGATGGAAACATAATTAAACACAAAGCTATCCCAGTTTTAAACGTTTTAGTTTATTTGGAGACAGAGGTAGATTTCTGGCAAAACGTTGGAGTTGTGGTAACTTAGTTTTACTTCTAATGTTTAACAACTGGTGACGAAATACCCAGAATAACTAGTAATACTGTTTCGTCTTTGATTTTATGAACACCCTGTATATAACGATCTCAATTAAAGAATGTTTATTTATATTTATTTGCCTTTATTTATTATATTTAGTTTAGAGTGAGATGAATACAATGCCTTTCGATTCACAACTATTTTCATTTACTTCTGATAATAAAATGTTGTGGCCATGTTTCGTATCAGTTGAGAAGTTATTGCCTAACAAAAAATCAAACCTTATTTGTTTTTTGATGCTTGGAAAGAAAAAAGGTTGTAACTTTTAAAGAAAATTACGAACGTCCCCAATAGCTGAATTTATAACAAAATATGTTTTATTTTTGGGGAAATGGCATGCATCTAGGATCTGGCCGTAACCAATGTTAATGGGATACTAAGTTTTCAGCACAAAACTCTCCGTGTAACAGGTAAGCTTTGGGGAAATACCAGCAAAGGTGAATATGTTTTATGTACAAATTTTCATTTTCAATAAACATTACTGTATTATACAGGCGAGGTAATTTCTTTTAGCTTGGCTTGCCCCCCACCCCTCTGGATACGACCCTGGGTTAAGAATTGACAGGTAAAAACAAGTGCAGATACACAACACCTTCAATTAATAAATAATTAAAACAGAGTGTTATGCAACCCTTTACACAGAGGTGCTATTCGGGTTGTCCAACCTACATTTTATGAAACGCATGAATTCATACAATTACGAAAGCTGACATTTTTCGGTTGTATTTACTGAAGATTGAATTGATCTTTAAACTATAATTAGTTCCTTAAATTAATACTTAAAACTAAATTTCTAAAAATTGAAATAAACCAAAAACAGAACCTTGTAACCTAATTGGTTGAAGATTCAAATTTCTGTCAAGAGAACGCTGATTCGCACCGAACATCTGCACAATAGATTTATAAAAATAAAATTAAACAAAACACCCAGATTTGAGTTCCACTAATTAATGAAGTTATCGATACCGTTAGAAAAAAAAACAATTTAGCAAATTGTCCTAAATAATTTTAATATCTTCATGATTTATGGCCAATTAAAACAAGCACCGGCAAAGACCAGTAATTTATGAAGGGCATTTAATTACCGAGAGTCAAAAATTAATAAACCAGGCGTGGAAATCTTAGCCCCTAGAGTAAAATATCTTTTTCAGACATTCAGATGCCCATTACTTTAAGAACGGCAGACATAAACAAGGGACTGATAAAAATTCTGCACGGCTTCGTATCCGCTTTTCTATTAAGAAACGACCTACTATGGCAACAAAACAAAGAATTGAAGTTGTCATGCGAGAGAAGCTCCAAGAAAAATTGTTTCCTTAGATCTTCCGTCTCACGTTACAGATGATGGACGGCCCTTCGAGTATATTCGCTATTTAACGGTGAGGAAATATGCCCAACGCTAAAGGCAGCAAGAAATAAGGAAATAACAAAGGATCGCCAAAAATACAGGAAAAACCTGACGCACTCGCTTGGAAAAAACTAGAAACTAATGCCAAGTTTCTGTTTTTATCGGAGAGCCTTGACAATAATGCTTTTTGTAGGTCAGTGGATTACCAACTTTGATTTGTGTAAATGACCCGTTCGACTTCGTTGCAGGTTTTTATTTTTAATTTTAGTAAAAGGATTGCGATCTTTCGTGTAAGTTTAAAACATGTTTTTACGTATATTACGTATCGTTTTTAGGACAAGTGTTTTGGTACAGGTTAAAGCTGAAGCATAGAGCAAATAGGCTTAAATTAGCTAAAACGAAAAAAACATGCTGGCTGTTTTTGTAAAATTTTGAGTCCATCAAGATATTACGGACGCAGTTCAACGAGTAGCTAGCCATGCAAATAGCTTAATTTACGATATAACTAATAAAGGAGCTCACTGTATAATTCAAAAGTTGCGGGTGTTGTGGGAGGCAAATGGATATGTTTTTCATTTGGAAGATCGTATCAAGCACGATGCCAAGCAGCTGGGATAGCCCATAATCAAATCGGCAGTTTTCACGAAATCGTAAGAAGTCATATAGCCAATACACCTGCAGAATTACATGAATCGACTTAACAATTTCAAGGGAAACAGAATGAAGGATATAGTTAACAGATGTAGATTTCGACTTGGTTCAAGTGCCGGAGAAGATATTCCTAATGTGGATATTAAAACATTTAACAGAGCCAACATTTTTAATGTGAATTGAATGTGTGTTGCCTATTTATATACTTTCAGGCTCGAAGTTTTAAAATGGGTACCCTGCGGGAGTAGATACATACGATGTAAAATTTGGCAAATTTTGATTAATCTCCTGTCAAAAAAAATTATCAAAGTTTTTTAATTTTAATAAAATTCGCTTACTTTGGAATTTTGTTGATAAGGTATTATTAATGTTATAAAAAAATTGGCATTGTCAATACTTAGCTCGTTCTTTTCTAACCGCTTATGATTTATTTTGAAGAAAAGGTTTGATTGTTTTAGTGCTTATTTTTACCGAAGAAAACCCTCGTAAGTTTACCTGAAGTTTGTAAGGCCCTAAGTTATGCCTCACTACACTTATGCCCGTACTTATAGACGAAACTCAATCTCGGACTTGAGAACTGCTCAGCCGAGAATACATAAACGTCAAACGGTGAAACGGCGAAGTACGCCTCGAGCACGTCTCAAGGTAGGGTGTGACCAACCTTGAGTAATGCTCAAGTCTGAGATCGAGCGAAGTATCGACTATACGTACGGGCATTAAGTCCTAGTTTAAGCTGTCTTAAGCTAAGCTTCAGTTAAATCCGCAGTGAAATACCGACCCTTAGTCTTAGAATTTAAGGTGAATTAAAAAAGTGAGGATTCGTCATTTTCTCTTAACACCTATCAAAATGTCAAAAATAAATATTATTATTCCATAACACCTTAATTATCCTGAATAGGCAACTTGTAATGCCAATTACATAGGATTTACTTATGAAGTGTAATGCGTGTTGCCTATTGAGGATAGGTATGGGGTTTCTAAGACCAAACAGCAACAAAAGGTTAACAAATCACGAATTTATATCAAAATGTAAGGCCATGCCCGAGCGCTAGTGATATCACGTTGCAGTAAATAAATAAATGAAGGTCGCAAAGCCGATGTAAGGAGCCGGAGCGATATGTTTCAAATTTAAAATTGTATTTTATTTTATTTTATTTTACGTATTATTATCTTTTCGGCGAAAGAATGGAAAATACTAAAGATAGAAACACAGAAAGTTTGAAATTGTTTTTAGGGGGGAAACATTTGAGGAAAGAAATGGAAAAAGAGAAGTATTGGGTTGCCTAGAACCTAGAAGATTAAGAAAAAAAAATAACGCAAAAATAGTGCAAGGAAACGTTTACGAAATTACTTCGCAGACACGGAATAATAAACACATCATTAAAATAGTACCTAGAAAGGCTTGACTCTTTAAATATTTTCCTTCTAAAACACAGAAAAGTTAAAAAGTGTCCAGGATATGGTTGGTACAATAAGTAATTAATACGAAGTACAAATCGAAATCGGTAAATAGAAAGAAACCCCGAAAAGCTTTATTTGTCTCTAAATACAAGGTGGTCAAGAAATATTAATACGATTGGAAAATTGATTGGATTGGAAACTGATTGGATGTCGTTTATACTTCCTGTTGTTGACAGTAAAAAAATTTTTAAGTCAATTTATTTATATAAAATATACCCATTTCATGTTGTTTTACAGACCTAAATCCATGTAATCCCCTACCTACATAAAACTGAACAAATAGCGAAAATTTCGCGGTTTTTCGACCTGGTGGCCGAAGCTCCAGTTAGAAATTGCGGCAAACTCCATACTAGAGATATGCTATATCGATAAAAAAAAGTTTTCAGCTTTCCTTTAATTATTCGATACGAAAATGCTAATTTAACTAGACTATTATATTATTATAAAATTTCTGATGCGATAAATAAAACCTGCAGTTCCAAAGTTTTGATTTTGGTAAATACCATTCCTATTAAAGCGAAAAACTAATTTCCTAATTTCAGAAAATTGGCCAACCTTTATCCGAGCCAATCACAGTCGTAAATTAAACAAAATCCCTTAAAGTAGAGAAAAAATGTTACTTCTTTATAAGGGTAATGTTCTTGGTGTCTGTTCACAAATCCCATGTGTAAGGTGGGATTCGAAGGGTCGACTACCCTTCTCTTTTGTCAAGACTTTGCTGCAGGTGACTGTGTTCTATTTCCGAAGTTAAAATGTCATTTGAGACTTGCGAAACAACGGATATTGTATTACATTTTATTCTACGCAAGCTGAAATTCCAAATGGGCGTACAAATTTTAATTTTATATCGAAAGTATATATCGAAATATCCAATTTTCACGAGGAATAAAGAAAATCGACGTTTTCTTTAATTAAAACATACGCGTTTGTTAAGTTAGTTCCGCGGAAGGGGATGTCATGCACAAAACCCTTTCGCTCAAGGCCCTTTCAATTTCAGTTCAATTTCCATCAAATGTTGTAAGAGAATGTCTACAAGACATTATCAGTTTGATGAATGTTGTCAAAATCATATTATATCAGTCCCTTGTGTCGAACTAGGTTATCGTCACTTTTCATCCTTAAGAAAAGTGTAGACTGAGACATTTCCTTAATATAACTTCATCTTCGAATATAACTTCCGGAAAAGGCATTTAAAATGTCTTTATTTCCGGTTCAAAAGGTGCGTTTACTTTAATATATTGAATTAGTAACAAAATAGACGCGAAGGGACAATAAAAGGCGGTTTGGGAGTTCAATAAAATAAATTAGAAATCGTATAATAAAGTCCTTCCACATTCCAAGTATAATATTGTTGCTTCAACAATGATAATCCGTAGAAGGGATGTTGTATTGCATTGTATTATTTCCGAACAAATATCAGAAGAATGGAATTCAATATAGGGACGGCGACAAAAGAGGAAATTCTTAAACGAAAATTGCGAGAAACCTATACAGACTGTTTCATCTGATTTGTCTGTCCCCAGTGCTTTTACCGACAACAAATATCGGTTTATCGAAGCCATTGTACTCGAATAAAATAAAAGCGTCGGTGAATATAAAAACCAAAGGCGCCCCCTTTTTTTTAATTTAAAACAGCGCTCGTATTTTATCATTTTTCTCAAAAAAGGGTTTTCACCAGTGTAGTTGTGGCAGTAATAACGGGGTTAATAATTTTCATTTAGCCTTGGACTAAAGTTTTAGCATAAAGCTTACTAGAGTGGAAACTGTGGAAAGTCGGGAATAATTAAAGCCGTAAAAGAGTAGTGCATGACCCTTTAAAGTTTACAGAATGTTTGGAACTTCGTCCCTTTCAATGTGTTAAAGACAAAAGGGAGGTTAATAAGATTTTACAAGACTTTCAACTAAAACTTTCAGTGCCCCGGACGACCTGAATAGGTGTTTTGTTGGGGAGAATAAGGAAAAAATCTGAATTATATTGGAAGTGCTTTACACTTCAGTTTACAGCAAGAGTGAATTGGTTGGTGTTTTTTTTTTTTTTAGTTTTTAGGACGGTGTACGAAAATAAGAAACCATAAAAAGACAAACATTTCTTTTTTTGTAGCGACCCAAAGGGTCCAAACCCCCATTTTTGGGGCTATTGTGTATTGGAATTTTCCAGAATTAGCCATGATTTACAGATGATACTCAATAAAAAACGTATTTTCGCACAAAATTTCCACTTTGTTGTCACAAACTTTGTTATAAACACAGAACGTACAGTTGTGGACAGAAAAAAATAGGACAACTCGAAAAATCAAGTAAACTTTATTCTATAAAATTTAGTTACTTGATTTTGGCTTTATAATGATGATATTTGTCACATTGACTTGCAATCAAATTACAACACAGGGGCCATTTTAAACTAGAAAAAAAACACTGTCCTATTTTTTTCTGTCCACAACTGTACATAAACATGTTTATCGATGTGTCATCAAAGTGGACAGTTTTACGCATCACTAATTTAGTTGTATTACTCGTACTCGACAACGTCAAGTATAAGATAATATATGTCCCTATGGCTCAAATCAATAGATTAGTTCATTTAATACCCAGGATTACTGCAATATTTAATACAAAATTAGTCCAACAGTGTGGCAATGCAAAACCTTTTGAAAATTCAATCTACAATATTGCAACTTATTACGGAGGCTCAGCCTTATCAATAAATTGATGTTTGTTCCAGATTTTAAGTGCGTTCTGGACGAACTCGAGTGTTTTGGGGTTTGAGAATATTAGACCGTGTAATTAAAGTTGGCAGAATGAGATATCATAAAATTCCAGGATGAATTAATAACTGAACTGATTCCTTGTTCAGGGGAATTAAAAACCTTCCTTGATTTAACCTTAAATATAACATATAACATAATTCTTAGGCTGAATTACAGTACTTAATAAAGCAAATTGTTCCATTTTCAGGAGTATTGATTAAATGTTACAAACTGAAATCAGGTACTTTTTGTTACTTAATTTAATTAACAAATATTTTACCGACATTCATACTTAGTCATATTTGTATCTACAACAGACACCTGAAGTTCAGCAACCCTTCAGGTTTGTTTAATTCATTTCACAGCCAATTTGATACACGCAATATATGTACCTACTAAAGTTTTTTCGAAAAAAATGTGTTTACAAATATACTCGTATTAAACTAAGTTACTTTAATTCATTTTAATAAAATTAAAAATAAAAGCGAAAATACGTACAATTATCTTGTTAAGAAAGCTTCTTATCAAGGAAGTTTCCAAACAGAAACTTTCAACCCACACAAATCGTTTCTATAAAGAGGTCTTACTAGGCCAACAAAATAATCCTACAGGACTGGAGATAACAGGCTAATTATCAGAACCTCATAGTTACGAATACGGTTATCTGACATCCGTTCATTTTCGATAACCGCAACATATTAGGGGCGATAGTTCCAGCCACGTAACATACAATCATGTATAATTAGACGTTGTTATACATGTGATTACGTTGTGTTGAAATTTTACAGCTACAATTTATGTATTTGGGGTTAAAAGCGTTGCTTATGATAAGAAAAATCTAGAATGCTTTTCTTTGTCCTACTGCATAAACAAACACATTCGTTTGAAGATTGTAAATTGCCTACTTATTATTTCGTTTGTAGATTCTCTTTTTAACTGTTAAATAGGATACTGGTTATACATAAAGTACACAAAGGTTCGAGTTTTAATGCACTAATAAATAGGCTTATACATTACATAGAAGCGAATTCCGTCTTAAGCGGGGGTACGTTCCTTAATCCGAAACCCGCCAGCTTACGATAGAATTAACTTTAGCAGAAATATATCCAGATTCAAACCGCTCAGCCCCAGAAAAACACAACTGTTATTTATTTTAAGATGGACGAGAGGACGAGACACCTTTGAAGGACGATTGTTCTTTATTTTATCTTCGGATTTCGAGGAACTTTGTTTTTTCTCCACAACTGCCCCAATAACTTGCTTGTCAGTTTTGACGTTACCTTTCTGTTCACCAAGGTCTCCATCTCTGACTTAGCTGTCATCGAACAGTTACTAGTTCAAAATAGCAAACCTGTAAGTTTAGGCATTCCCGTTGAAGAGTGCCTTTCTTCCACACATTTCCTTTTTAACAACCAATTCTATAAGGCCCCATGGAAGACATAACCTCGCTTCATTCTGTAACGATGCGGGGTGTTGAAAATTCACATTTTCTGTAACTGGTGAAAAACTCCAAAGCTTTGGACCCTCGTTTGTTTTGGTTGCTTATTTGTAATCCAGTCTGGTCCCTTAAGGAAGGAGGGTCCGTGCGGACGGCGTAGTCGTAACCCAACGGATTGGTCGGTGCGGATGGCGTGGCCGATGATAGAATGGTGGTGTCCGAAGGGTTTTGTTTTATGGTATTTACGTTTGTGTTCCTTAAACATAAAAGGGATTTAGGAATGTTGGAGCCTAGTAGGACTTGTGAGGTCCCAGAGTAGCTTTACCACGACACAAGGGCGAAGGAGTGTTGTATGAGCCTAATGAGATTTGGGAGATGCCAAAGTAGCTCTGGTACGGTAGAAAGGATTGATGAATGTGGTTACAAAAGGTTAAGGAGCGTCGGAGTCTAATGAGGTTTGTGAGATCCCAGAGTAGCTCTCGTACGAGTCGTACGGTAAGTAAGGAAATGGCCCCCCTGATTTTCTGATCAATTGTATTTATACAATAGTTTTGGACAAAATAGAAGGGTCTCCTTTCATTAAATCAAATTGAACTTCATGTTGAAGTTTAGCCATGATTGGCTGACCGGTTTTGGTACAAAACCCTTCGGAAGAAACTAATTTTCCTAGAAATGCTTTTATATTTCTACCGGGATTTATACTTCCGTTACAGTGTCGCAACGTAACCTGATCGCTTTAACATTTGGCGATTTGGTCGTTCTTTTAACCATAACAATTACCGTGGAAGTCTTTGAATTCAAATAATGGATTAATTTTGTAATATCTTTAGATATTGAAGATTTGTATTTCAAAATACTATGTCATGTTTTGCGATAGCAATAATAATAATGATAATTAACAGCAAATACCAACAAACCTTATTTCTGAAATAACTGTTTATAAAATCGTGGAAGGATTACGAAACATCCAAATTAATAAAATCTGAATATCTTATGGATCCCCATAATGAATATATGATTGATGTCCAAACGAATGACATGTGGACTTGAAATGGATATCTTTAGGATATTTACAAGATTTGAAGTAGATATCCATGGACACTGGCACGTCTAGGAAAGATAGTTATCGTATGTTTCTCGGATTTCCTTGTGCTATATAACTGGTTCTGTGTTACAGAAATTTTAATGTATATGGTAGTCAAAAATTTGTATGCTAAGTTTTTCAATATTCAGAATTGGTTTTTGCAACGCCACTACTTTTGTCCCAGTTTACTGTCGACATGTTTTAGCTCGCATAGATTGTGAAGTCGTTATCAGAATATATAAAAACGACGTCATTGATATAAAGTATGGAACCCAATATCGAACCATGAGGGATACCAACTTTAACATTAGTATAATTTGAAGTAAAACGTTCCTCTTTGATTCATCATGTGAAATAACAGCAAACTGAATGTGATTCTATTTATCCGCTGACAGCAAAACTGCACGATTAAGGTTAATGTAGTCGAATGCCCAGATCCCAAATCTCAACAAAACATTTCTCTCTACGTTTGCTCTCGTGTTTATCGCATTTTAGCTCTTATTTCGGCGTTTCGGCCTAACTGTCAATCTTGTCTAACAACCGGCCTAGTTTGTTAAGTGTAATGTTTGTATTTACAGTATTTCGCCTAATACCCCTAACTTTAGTTTCATTTGTGTTTGTTCTGAAGTTACTTGGTTTAGCAATATTTGCAAAATTTTTTAGAATCAGCTGGTATAGCTGTGCCATTCGTATTTAGCTCAGTAAAAAAGCATAGATCTTTATACAATTAGAGCGAGAAATATATCTCCACCATGTCTGCTATCTCCCTGATCTTCAATCTTCGGTCCATCAAAACGACCGACACGATCTACCTTATTTTTTATTTGGGTCGCCGGTTTTACCTTAAAAAATGAAATTTTATCACGGTACGAATCTCCGTCCTGTCCATCATTTTTGATAATTGATAATGCTTGTACTTCTACTTCGAGTGACAAAAGAATAACCTCAGAATGCACTGAGCTGAAACTCGACAAAAGCTCGTTTGACGGATCAAACTTATCGGCCGTGCATCGATTTTGAGCATGGTGCTGCCATCTCTCCGTCGTTTACTTTACTCTTCAAACGACCCCACGGCCAACTTCATTCATATCCACTAACGTGTATATATGGCCGTCCCAATTCCATTTCTAAATATTTTTGACAGGTCCTCCTGTCAGCGCCCTCTCCGGCATTTAAACTATGTAGTAGATGTCGCCACAGGGAGGACCAATGGCCTACTTTCTTAAAACCTGTTTTTAGCTGAATTGGAACGGCCATATACAGGGTGTGTAAAAATTCGCGTGCAAGCTCTGCGTAACGTTATTCCTTGGACAACAATAAGGCGAAATTCTTATAGCGAAAAAGTCACCAGATGCTTCCTCAACTCGTGCGAAGCCTTCAAAGTTCAAAATTGGCAACGCGAAAAGGAAGCCGTTTTTGCAAAATTCTGTTACTTTATGAATAGATTAAGTAATAACAGCAACAATTTAGTATCGTTTATCAATTAAAAGTACCAAAAAAAATACTAGTCTTCATAATTATAATGAATAAAATGTATTTGCTTGTATCAAGAATGTCATGACATCCTTGATACAAGCATACACATTTTGAAGAATTCTGTGAATTGAAATTATGAAGACTAGTATTTTTTTTGGCACTTTTAAATGATAAACGATGCTAAATTGTTGCCGTTGTTACTTAATCTAATCCATAAAGTAACAGAATTTTGCAAAAACGGCTTCCTTTTCGCGTTGCCAATTTTGAACTTTGAAGGCTTCGCACGAGTTGAGGAAGCATCCGGTGACTTTTTCGCTATAAGAATTTCGTTTTATTATTGTCCAAGGAATACAGTTACGGAGAGCTTGCACGCGAATTTTTACACACCCTGTATACACGTTAGTGGATATGAATGAAGTTGGCCGTGACGACCCACGTATGTTGGATTGTTGCAAGAACATGAAAAATGCAACACTCTCCCGGAACGCCAATTAATTTAATTAGTCATCATCGAGAATAACAAAATATGAGCCTAAAATATCTGGCTTAGTTATTTTCCGATGTGCTACGTATCTACGTACTTTATAAAAAGGCATAGATTGCTTTCAGCTATACATATACTTGCAAAATTGCCAAATTACTTAACGAAATCGTTTTCCTGATACTTGGGTTTTCCTAAACCGACGTTTAAAGATTTCACTTTCAAAATCACATTTTATTATTTCGGGGTTAGCAGCGTCGGTTCGGTTTCAGTTCGTTATTGTAAGGCGATATTATACTCATTTACAATCAACGCGACAGGGGATTGAAGGTTTAAATCCTTCCCAAAAGACGACATCCAGAGTACGGATCGTTCTATTAATCCTTTCATGTCATTAACTACTTGAATTGACTCGATCTAAATTTCACGGCTAGGGTTAAAACAGATTGAACGGTGCCTTTCTCCTCTTGTTTATTTAGTCATTTCGATTAATAAAGTGTGGTTTATTCCTTCTACATGTCATAGAACAAAATGCCTTTTCTATTTCTTAAGGCCAGATTTACAATCCCCTGATGGAGTTGGTCCTTTAATTTCCAAATAGTTCCTTTGGTAACCTTTATTAAAACAATTGTTTCGGTGGTGAATACTTTAAAGTTAAATTTATCAAGAGATGAAAAACCGGCTCTAAATGTCATAGGTAAAGGCAGGGGTTATTTTGGTGTGCAGCTCTAGCTTGTTTGTGCAGCTCTAAATTTCAAATGTGCAGTTCTAATTTTAATTTTGTGCAGTACAAAATAAAATTTTTTTTTTTTACTGCTAGCATTAGAAGATATAATTATTGATCTTGTTTTGGAGCCACTGGTTAATAATGGAAACAATTGCTATGCACTCTGGTGCCTATTATGAATATATTTTTTCTCACTACCACCTTGGTAAATTGACATTTCATTGTCAAAAAGTCGACAATAATGGAAACTAAAACATTTAGTTGAACAAAAACAGACTGTATCTAAGGGCAAAAAAGACGATTTACCGCGCCAGGTCATTTTCCGCGCATGGTACTCCATAACGCTACACCATAACGGATATAAAAAAAATAAATAGTTATAATGGAGAATACGTGCTTATTTATTAATATTAAAACTAATTTTACAATTGGAACAACGTTGAATGTTAAATGAAGGTGTATTTACAAAATGTTTGATTTCATTCTTTTCGTTACTGAAAACAGAAATTGCGTTTATGTGTTTGTTTGTACCATAGCAACAGCGCCGTTAAACTGTCATAAATATAAACGTCACAATTTTTGTTAAATTATTAATGAATTTTATTTTGTGGTAGTGAGAAAAACGTAATGCGCAACGCGTAGGTAAGTTTCTTTTTTATCCTCGGTGGCTTTATGGACCTCAGCTGCGCTTCGGTCCACAAATTACCACCTCGGATAAAAAAGTTCACTTACCATAACTTGGAGCGCAAATAACTATTATTTCATACTGTCTGGTAAATTCAGTTTCCCGGCGCCATTTTGTGTCCGGAAAATGAGCTATTACGGTATCAGAGCCGGAAAATGTTGCTTGGCAACATTTTCCGGACAGTTATTTTATGCACCCAATCAGAGCCCGTAAAAGTCTAACCAAGCCACACCTACCGGCTTTGACATAGTAATGTCACATGTTGACGTTTTGAAAAAGCGTCACATGTAAAAATTAAAAATCAAATTGTTGACAGTATGAAATAAAATACATAACGACATTCGTCCGTGAACTCTTTTTACAGTACTCGTTTCGAGTTTCAAGACTCGGCTCCTTGCGTCGCCTCGTCTTTAAACATCTTACTCGTACTGTAAAATATGAGTTCCCGGACTTGTGACGTTAATTACTATTTACTACTAGCATTAGAAGATATCATTATTGACCTTGTTTTCGAGCCAAGAAGATGAATTTCTCTCCTAGTGGTCAATAATTTTTCATTATTGACTACTGGTTAATAATGGAAACAATTGCTATGCACTCAGGCGCGTATTATAATTATATTTTACACAAACATCAATTGAAATTAGCTCCTACCCTAGTTTTCAAGCAAGACTATTTGATTTTTGTGGATATTTAGAAATAAACATATCCATCTGTTATTTTATTTTTATGTTGATGTAAAAATGATTAATTAAAAGGAATAATGGTGCTAGTAGTGAAAAAAATACTATATAAACCACGGTAGAGAAGACTTTTCTCAGTCTCGCAACTTATTTCTCTCTATGCTTCGCATGTCGGGAAATAATACTGCTCGGCTGAGAAAAATATCTTATATGTTTAAAAATTTTAAATAAATCAATAAATTAATGGCTTTGGCTACTTGCTGTTCACCTAGTTTTATCAGTTTGTCACCATCAAGTACAACACAATTTTTTTTAATTACCCATCCCTACACATTACGAACTATCATTTCTCGCAATTATGCGTAGGTATAAGTCAAGAATCACCTTGTATATCATGAATTTTCAATAAACATATTATTCGATTTTATTAATTATTACTTGCATGATTTTAAATTTTCAGAAATCAAAAATTTACCTCACCCCCCTCCCCCCTTCTTTCCAAACTATCTGAGTTCAGTCAGGCTAATTTGTGCAGTTCTAAATTATCCTCAAAATAATCCCTGGGTAAAGGTATTCTTATTAAATATAGTGCTCAGCCCCTAGGCTTTCCACTCGGTGTATTAAAGTAATTCCTAATTAAAAAGGGATTTTTCAGAAGCAAAAAAACGAAGGTTCTTCTCAAGCTGGAAAATTAATTTAGATTTACGTGAACATGGCAGAAATAACGCGAATTTTCTTTTATTTAATACAGCCACGTGCATTTCATACATCGACAAATAGCCGGGAGGAAAATCTTGGAAGATGGAAGCTTAGAAAAGCCCCTACAGGAAATTGCAACCTATAATGTTCATTTTTAAAGGCTGAGTGACTCCTCAGTAAACAAGGGCTTAAAGGTTTTAAGGTTCATTAAGAGAAAGTAAGTGTCACAACATGTACCGCGGAATATAATAAATTTGACACTAAAGTGAAGCCACGCACAAAATGAACTAAAACCGATTTTAATTAATCCAGAGCGTTGCCCTTTCCACCGAGTGCGTTTGAATAGAACAAAGCCTTTGATATTGTAGGCCATATCCTAACTATGTAAGTCGGCACCACGGGGAGCTTGATTAAGATTACTTTTGACTGATACAATAAGTCAGTTAACACTCACTAAATCTAGCTAAATTTTCTTATTAAACTAATTGGGTTCAGTTATGCACGCAAAATTGCCGACATTAATTATCGACATTGTTTTCGGTAAACGCAGAAACGAAATATTCGAAAGGGAAAACATTTCTGGCAAAAGTTTAACTTGCGTAACAATACGGTATCGGTTTATTGTTTAAAGCTACGTCGTTTTGTAGTATAACCGTTTGAAACATGAGAAGCCTTACAGTTTGGAAATTGGATTTTCGAGGGAATTAAAAAAAACAACGCAGGAAATCAAGAACGGGAAATACTATACCGTAAATATTTATTTTGAAATTTAAACCTGTCACCCGACAATATTTGAAAATACGTCACAGAATGCGCAATCGTTCGGTTTTTAGATTAGCAGGTTAAATGGTTAAAAGTTGAGATTTTCTTTGGAACGTTAAGAAAAACCGACAGTCATAAAACACATAAGTGCATGTGTTGACCACAAAAATATATGGATTTAATTTATGTAACCATCACCTCATTCCTTGATTTTAAATTATCTCCACCAGTACAATTTTCAGGACATTCTGAGGAATTTGGAAAAATTCTTGGTTCAAATTTTTTACCTTTAGTTCCAATATTATTATCATAGTTTCTAACTAATTCACTAAGATACTTCACACATCAAAGGCACCAAGCTACCGGTAAAAGTCTTAAGAAATTAAAAACCATACCACAGCGCCACAGAAAAACCCATCATTTAAAAAATAAATCTCCAAAAGCTTTTCATAATTATAAAAACATCAAAAAATGAAAAAGCATGTCTAAAATACGCAGATCAAACATTAAAACAAGGTTCCCAAACACAGGATTTGATTAACATCAAAAGCAAGGATATTAAACATTCAGAATGACAAACACGGCACGAAATCCTAATGAATTAACTATCGAAATCAGGTTTCAACACAAACTGGAGATTAACGTACAAAATACACATTCGCGGAAGGGCGTACCACTAAAAATTAAACCCATATTATATTAGAAGTTAGGATGTACGAAGTACGATTAGGTTTGTATGAGTTATACATGAGAGAGAGGGAAATGGATATGGAGAAGCACGTACAACGGAAACCACGTTACAACGACGCCAGGTAAGTAATTAGGACTGCCATTTTAACCACCGGATTAAATATTAATGCCGAAGGATGAATTAAAAAGTATAAAACGTCCGGGGATCCAGGGAGGGTCCTTCGTTTATTTAGACTATTTCTCACTATTTACGTTATCAAAAATTATAAAAATTACAGTGTCTACAAAAGGAGAACAAATTATTGGTATTAGTAAAGTATTGTTGTGAATATCCTCGTAAGGGATACTGGGAAGCTTGTGCCCTTCTCTTATTCTTTGCTACAACCAGCAAAAAAATGTAAAAGCTTTAACAATCCGTAAGCCACAACTCGTTAAAGTTAAAAAAAATCAAGTTACACGAAAGCTCAGCGATGCTTCTACGAGGATGTTTTGAAAACTCTTGCCTTCTAGCCGACAGGTCTCGTAATATTGCTTCGAGGCACATGTAATAAGTATCATAATATTCTTTAACCAGGGTATGAAAGGGCAGTGAAGTAAAACACATATAGCTTCTTCTGTACCCAATACCGACTCTCTCCTCCAAGTTGGTGAGCCTCGGGAATCTTACAGGGCTGACGAGAGTGGTAGACTCAGGAACTCACAACTTCTGAGTCTGGCAAATAGCGGCCCCAAGTTATCATAGCTGGGACTGCCCTTATTTCAACTTGTCTGGAGGGCAGCTTCCTTCTCTTTATTCCTCCCTGTGGGCCTCACCTGGCCAACTCTTGTTTCTTTCAACTCCGACGCTATTAGGGTATCCAAGAGCAAGGAGTCTTTAATTTCACAGCTATCATATCTTCAAGATAACAAAAAAAATATCGCATGGACATGGCAACATGGAACGTTTCATAACGCAGAGATAGCCACCCTGCCTATACAAGCCTGGCTATGGAAGCTATTAGCAGGTGAAAACCCACCAAGGATTAGAAGTCATAAGAAGGAAAAAATATTCCCTAACTGCTCTAACTCATTGACTATCGGGTGGCCGTACTGTAGTGACCAAAATGACAAGTGACATAGACATTCGGTTGAAGCAATGCGCTGGTTGAGTTCTGAACGGCTGAGGGTTGTGTGCCCATTGACATTTATCGACGAATGGTTGCTGTCTATGAGAATGCCTGTATGGATGTCAGTACTGTTAGGTGGTGGGCAAGAAGTGTGAAACGAAAAAATCCAGTCACAACAAATCTACACGATCAGGCTCGATGTGGTCGGCACTTGACAGCCACGGACGAATGGCAAGTGGGTGAAGATGAACTGATTCGCGCTAGTCGCTGCGTGAAGTAGAAGGATATCGCTGGAATTGTTGGAATTTTTCTTAAATAAGTCCACCACATTATTCATGTTTTGCTTGGCTACAAGAAAGTGTGCGCAAGATGGGTTCCACGCATGTTAACTCCTGAAATGAAGCATAATTGAAAGGAGATTTGCCGACAACTGTCACTGGTTACAAGTCCTGGACACACCACTACGACCCGTAGAACCAGCAGAAATCAGTGGAGTACAGGCATAGGGGCTCTCCAAACCTGATAAAATTCAAAGCCTTCGCCTTGACAGGAAAAGTGTTCATGACCGTCTTTGGGACTGGAACTGTGGACATTATCATTTCCAGTTAACATGTGAGCATTTTGAAAAATTCCCGAACCTGATTGCAGCGAGTTAGACCTGGCACCGAAGAAACATGATAATGCTCGTCCTCACTGCAATCGACAAACTCAGGAAGCATTACAGCGCTTGAAATTTCGCAACGTTTTACCGCATCCCAACTACAACCCGGATCTTGCCCCTTGCGACTTCTTAATTTTTCCGAAGCTGATGGAAAACTTGAAGGGACAGCGTTATACCAATGATGAGGAGGTACAAGCAACTGTGCATCACCGGTGCCGGTAGCAGACGCTTAATTTCTTCTTCAACGGGATGAATAAACTTGTTCAGCGATAAAGTTATCGCGAAAGAGGCAAGACTTTTCGTATATTTAGGGTAGAGAAGGAGCGCTTTGACTGCGTTTTCTATAAAACTTCTTTCTAGGGTGTTGATTTCAAGACACTCAAAATAAAGGGCACAAGGGCATTGCTTTTGCTTTTCTTTGGTTTTCAATTAAAGAAAGCTTACAATAAGACAATACAGATCACTAAAAAAAAATTACGACGACCTCATGTATTTATTACGGACCGATGTAATTAAAAAAATCAGAGCCAAGTTTTGAATAACAGAAACATTCTTTAAACTTTGGCCCGATAAGGCTTCCATTTTGAAGCGTTTTGAAATGTGTATTGCTGTGTATAATTTTTTATGTTTGTAATTTTCAAAATAAAGTAAACATTTAAAATTAATAATTCCCAATTAAATTGAATATTTCTAATTTAATATTGACTCTTCCCAATTCGATGTTGATTATTCCCAATTTGAAGTTGAAAATGTGTATGTTAACTAATCGAAAAAAAAAAATAACAATTGACAAATAAGAGCATCGCCGTAGTGCAAGAAGAACAGTATAAAAATGCAATTCGAAGGAAGCTTTTAAACAAGATTGTAGTTTGTTTATGTGGTTTATACACGGTGACAAGTTGGAAGCATTCGTAGATATTTATGTGGCATCCATTAGCGGGTTCGAGTGCACGGCCACTGAAAATAAATAAATCATGCGAGGAAAAGAGAGAAAATGTACCAAGGGAGTATTAAGCTCCAATTTTACGACTTCGGGATAGTAAGCATCTTCGATCAATAGCTGTATATCCAACTGTCACTGGCGAACGTGTTTAAAGCAAAGTTCGTTTCCCTGCCATACCGCTCCGGGATAATGAGTTCGTGTATTGAATTCGAATACATTTCCTAATTTGAATTTGTTCTTCAAAACTTCCGGACTTATAGCTTCGGGCAGTAACCTTTAAATAGGAAACGTTTATTGTTTGTCTTTTTATTTAACAACGGCACCGTGTTGGGACTGTCAAGTTTTTGTTCCTGTCTTAGTAAACCGGGAATTACTTGTTTACGACCCATTAAGACATTTACTTTTTAATCCGATAACTAAATAAACGCTTTTAAATACCAGATTTCTTACAAATCCACACGAATTTTCAGGACGATTTTGGCCCACAGATAAATAAATATAACTCCGAGGGAACATGAAATACCTACTGTATAACCATTCCGAATGCTTTCGGAGAAGGGAAGGTCATGCTTTCGTTCTGTTAAGTTCTAGGTCCAACATTTATGTTTTTTTAAATTATCAAACTAGCTAAGTTTTCCATATAAAATTTCTCCAACCACGAAATCCAGCATCCATTGTACATTAAAAATTCAGGTATATCCAGAAATTTTCTACAGTTTCCCTTAAAATACATTAAAACTAACAAATACAGGAACTTTTAAATACTGACGTTAAAGAAATCACGCACGATACAAAAGCATACGTTTCTAATTACAGAAAACAGAGGCGCGGAAACGAAGTTTTAGTTAAGGGTATTGTAAGAATGTTTGGAAGTTTATACACCGTTTATCCTATTTCCAGGCGGTCGGTTTGCCATGATTTAAAATTTCATGTTGTTATCACAGCCACTCTGCGTGCTCTGTTAAGTTACAGGTCAGGGCACTAAATGCGAAAGAGGTGTCCGAGGAATCTCTATCTCTTAATTAGAAATGACTTCACCGATAGGAGGGTCTGCTATCCTCCTATTAGGGAAGAGGATGGCAGAGCGGCGAGGGTTTGCGAAAGGGGTTGCCTTCAGCGGTCGATATTAGGTCCATTCTTCTGGAACTTCGAAGAGGATGACCGATGGTAGTGTAACAAGGCAGTTTACGTGGACGACGAAGTCATCATAGTGAAAGCGATTTTAAGGGTCTAACTTGAGAATTGAGTTAACGAAGTGTTAGGGCAGAACCTTGGAGTGGTTCAATCTTCACAAAATCCATCTCTCCGAGGAGTAGTCGGTGGGTCCTTATGCTCAAAGGCAAGTTTTATCGCGAGCGGTGTCCAAGGATTCGGATGGGGAATCAGAATCAGCGGATTAGGATGATAGAAGGTTAGGCGCCTGGAGGTGCATCGGGGTGAAGGCATGTCGGCCGCCCCTCACGTGAGAGAGGTCAGAAAATGGGCGCGGAGGTTAGGAATGGAGCTCAAGCGATTCGTCAAAGCGAGTTGGGGTCTGAATCACAGAACCTTGGAGATCCATTTCCATAAGAGAGTTTTGGAACCGGCCGCTTTCTACAGAACCGAGGTTTGGTTCGATAAATTGAATAGCAAAGGCGTATACAACGGTGTCCACAGACGCGTTAGGTGTCCTCGCGAAACAAATTCCTTTAGCGTTTATAGCAAAGGAGAGATGGATTCGCAGAAAAATCCGCAAAAGGATTCCGCTGGAGATAGGTGGCCACCACGACAACAGGACCTTGTCGGAGAAGATGTCTGCGGCCGATTCAAGGAGTTCACGGAGAGGATACACAAGGGGCGGGAGAAGCAGCGTCGTCAAGATTAATGCGTGTGTTTCTTCCGGGTACTCTCAGCAGGAGGGGCACTTGTACGTGGTCTGGTAGCGATACCCGTGCCTTGGGTTCCTCGGGCTTGCTACCAAGTCCCCCGCTCGGATTTGGTTTGGACTTGAGGTGATAGTGTCCCGTTACGGGAAGGTTGGCCCTGGAATACATTGGATCCTGGGGCCAACCGGACGGCCTGGGCCCTAATGAGGAAACCAGTGTGCTAGGCTGGCACTCAGGCCTGGCTAGGGGAGGCCGGTGCAACTGCTTCGTGCTGACGGGCGATAACAGGGCGCGTTGTATCTTGTGATGTCCAGACCGGGCAGGGGGCAGATATGCTTAACTGCTTGTCCTAGGCACTACTTCTAGAGGTGTGTTAAGTTGCAGGTCCGAGATTTGCATTTCTTTGAAAAACTTCACACATGGCTAAGCTTCAAAGAAAATGTGTGGTTGTTATGGATAACGGAAAATGACAACCACATTAAAATAACCCAATTTACAAAATATTCAGCCTCGTTTACAGTAGGTTCTTAAACTGTCATTTTCCATGACCTAGCCTTATCCAGAAACTTTGAAATAAATGCTAGGTGGCGATTTCTGACTTGGGGTCAATATTTCAGTGCAGATTTAAGCTAAAGCCCAACTTAAGATGGCGTAAATTAGCAATTACTAATTAGTACCTAAGCCTCCCTACACTTAAACTCTAGTTTAAAACTATTTAAGCTAAGCTTTAGCTTAAACAAAGCTTAAATCTTAAAAAGTTCAGCAGGAACAGACCAAGGTTGGTATAAACACCTTTTTCAAATGTTTTTGGACAAAGGTACGCCATGTTTTCGTTTTGTTAAGTTGCAGGACCAACATTTGCTTTAGAGAAAATGTGTGGTTGTTATGGATAAAGCTCCGCTATTAGCAAAAATCATAACTTTACAGTAAAAGAAATGACAATCACAGTTCATAAACCCCATTTACAATACTTAAACTGTCATTTTTCATGGCCAAACTTTATCCAAAAGCATTGGCATGGATGTTACGTATTCCAAATCACAATAAGTATAAAGTGTAATATCCAAAACATATAACTGCTACCACGTATAATTGCATCCCTTCTTTTATTGAAGTAATATGCAACTGGAATGTTACTGCCTGAAATTAATGGCCTTCTTATCCTCATTTCATTGTTAAAATTGTCGTAAACTAAGTGAAGTGAACGGAAACCGGCACAGTTTTAAATAATTATTTTAAATGCACATAAGGGAGATACACAGTCTTCCCAAGGTACATTAACAAAACATTAAATTTAAGTACAAAGTGAAAATACAAACCAATATTTAATAAATTTCCACAAGATTTATCGAACTCTCTTACTTAGCCAGGCAATAAAAGTTTGCAAGAAATTCCCTTGAAACTTTGATAACTTTTCTTTAAGTGACCTCTGACAATGGAACGTGATAACTTCCAGCTAGCAATTCAGATGTTAATAGCGTCATTTAGAAACAGTGACAGCAAATCTCATAAAAAAACGAAACGATAGCCCATAAAAAGAAAAACGAGGTAACTGAAAACGCGCGACACTCAAGCATCGTCTTAGAGGGCCACAAAAAATGGGTTACTAGACACGGCTCTTTTAAAGCATGTCAAACAAGTTTGAAAAATGAAGCGGAACGGTCGAGGACATTTTTAACGAAATTGCGAATTTCGGCTGTTATTTTAGATACTTTAAGGACGATGGGGTAATTTTATCTATTGTTTTTTGTTTTTTTCCCTAAATGGTTACACCACCTATCATTTCACGATTCTAATGTTTTTTTACTAAATATTTTTTATTGAAAATCTATTAGAATGAGAAATTAACTAATTTTGATGAACCCAAAAAATTTAATCGTGTGAATATAAAACAATAGCCCTTGGCAGTGCATTTATGCACACCAAATTTGAAATTACTATTCTAACGACTTTTTCCTCTAAAGCTCATGACTATGTATTTCTAAAATGAAGGACTAGCGGACACACGTTAATAGACAGTTTCGTCTTAAAATAAGCCATGCCAGTGAATTTTCTCCACGTATTAGGTTAGGAAACACCTTGCATATTTATGTTTTAGTTTTTATTTGATTTTTTTTAAATTTATTTTATTCGTCGCAAGGAAGTTCGAAAAACCTATCAGTAGTTGTTCTAACTTTTTGCTTTTGCCTTATAAATTAATGCGTAAATACTGAATGGTACAATTAAATTGTTTAATAAACCACAAATTACTATTTATAACTTTTGCAAACTCCTTAAATAGCCAGTTATATTTGTACTTAATTTCTATTCAACTTTAACTAATGTTAGTACATACCGTGTTGGTGTTAGTACTTTTCCTCCACATCCCACATCTCTGTTTTGTTAAAATTAAGAAAGCGCAAAGGTAAGTTTCAGAAGGTTTAAGGAACTTAGAACAGATTGTGGATATCAGCCAAGTAAAATTTAAAAACCTTACAGTTTCTTATAGGAATTAAAAGCTTGTGCTTGATTTCAGGATGGAAGCACCATGGATGCAAAGTATCATCTGTTATAGCAAGTATATACTTTAGTTGTTTGATTTTCAGGGTATATAGTTGTTAAAACAAATAAAAGCAGAATTCTAACATTCCAAACAATTTCACAGCTTTTCAAAAAGTGTACATTGCACCTTTAGTTGGAGATTTTCAGATCTGGAGCACCAAAATCCATGGGAAAACAGTGGGAAATATCAGGGTGATATTTTACTTTCGAAAGGTCGAAGTGGCATAGCTGAACAGAGATTGTTGTGGTCTACATTAGAAATCCCTTACGAATTTGATACCAGATTCAGTAACATTTTTGGATATTTTGAATTATTTATAAGTTTTTCCATCGTGTAATTGCAGATGAATCGAGCATAAATTTAATAGAAAATACCTTGAAAATTATCTCAGAAAACTTGTGTTACACCGAGACCCATTAAGGAAAATGACAACATCAGCCTTTTATTTAGTGTAAGTTTTTTTTTAATTTAAAATCTACAGGGTGTATATATTTAACGGTCAGAATTTACAGGCAGAAAATGGCGAAGGTTGCTATTCGTTTATAGGCTGCGAACAAAAATTGTTTGAAACCATATACGATCCTTCACGAATTTCTACATTCTCTTGGTTTATACCATCAGCAATCTGATAGAAATCGAGAGAAATATATTAAAATCCTCTGGAAAAACATAAGAAAAGGTACAAGAAACGTTAAAAAAAAGTCATTAATTTAAGAGTGTAATTTTAGGGCATGCATATAATTTTAATAAATCCGAAGTAAATACAAGCAGCTTTGGTTTCGGATATGATTTTGATAGCATTATGCAATACAGCGCTTATGCGTTTTCTAAAAATGGAAGGTCCACCATACAGTCCAAGGTAATGGAAAAATTTGAAAATGCTTTTGGCGATGACTTTAAAAAAATATGGGTAAAAATTACCAAGAGTTGTATTAAACATTTTTAGGGTCGGTTATTTACATGGAATTATTTTTAGGTTAAAGCGAGGATCATCCAACAGAATTTCTAACTTAGCAGGATTGATATTGCCAAAATTAATAAAATGTACAAATGTTAGTATGTGTAACTGTTTGATATTTACAATTGTAAAACTACCAAAAATTCAAACGTACATAAATAAAACTATTTTTGAAAGTAAATTTGGAAAGATTCTTTCTTTTGACGAAATACGATCGACTTATACTTGCTAATTAATAAACGTTGTGAATGTACTGCTTGCCAATACCACCAAAAATTGGAGGTATATTTGATTCAACAATTAACTTCTCTTGTAACTTGTAATATTACTAAATAATCCAGAATATTTCTGAAATAAAGGTAGAGGCGTCGGAGCAAAATAAAAGAAGATTTGAGAAAACATAATGAAACAATAATTGAAAAAGTTATTGAAAGAAAGAGGCATGAAGCGTCTGAGGTCTATTGAGAAGAACTAGTATAATCTGCATGAAATATAAAAACGGAAAAGGCGAGAGAGGCAGAAAGAAAATAACTAAGATAGTCGCAGAGCACTATGAAAACCTGTACAAGTTTTAAACGAATACCAAACGCTACTATACGAGAAAATCTCCGCAGAGAAATGACTAATTTGAATTCAGAAGAAATTCCAGATATACAAAACTGCGAAATAGCACGGACCATACGAGACCTAAAAAACAATAACTTAGCTGGCTCTGACGGAATCATAGCAGAAAAGTGAGTGCCTTGACAACGCAGACATTCCTAAGGACCGGAATGAAGGTATGATAATCTTACTACATAAGAAAGGCAATAGAAATGAAATAAAGAACTAATTATTCCAAGCTTACAAACTATTCATAAAAATTTTCAACAATCGACTAACGCCTAAGATGTAGAACAGGTTGAACAAATAACGAAATAACCAACAGGGCGACATAATATCTCCAAAGCTATTTACCGTTGCCATTAGATTAACAGATGATATAGTACTATATTTCACAACAGACTTGAAAACTATGATTGGGCAACTAAGTAGCAGAAGCTACAGAAAAAATAGGATTGACAATGAATCATACGAGGGGAGTTTTTTATGTTATCTACCTTGCGATGAAAACAACGAGTTAGAGAACAAACAAAATTTTATTTTTCAACGTAAGAACCATTAACACTAACACACTTATTCCAACGTTTTTCTAATAATGCTATGCCTTCGAAAAAAAATTCTTTTGGTAATTCTGCAAAATACTCCACAACGTTTTCCAAATTGTCATTGGATTGAAAGCGACGCCCTCTCAAGTGTTTTTTGAGTTTTGGAAAGAGATAATAGTCACAGGGGGCGAGGTCGGGTCTATTTTCTCCATACACTGCCACCATTCTCTCATGAATATTCTTCAAGCCACTGCCTTCTTTCGATAGAAATTTTATGACGCTTCTATGTTCAAGTTTCAAATCACTCATTTTCACTTCTTTAAATTGACATACAAATGGCAAATGGTAAGCGATTGGAACCAAACTTTAAGATGACACTATAAAATGTCACAGAAACTTGACATAAGAAAATTGTCCCGATAGCATATTGTTTTCATAGCTAGGTAGATAACATAAAAAACTCCCCTCGTACCGAAGAGACAAATGACGAATATCTCGAAGCTCCTTTTCAACTACCGCCACCAATACGTGCCTTTTCGCCTACAGAAATAAAGAACGAAATCAAACGTTTACATAATGATAAAGCTCCTGGCTTTGATCTCATAACAGCAAAAATACTAAAAGAGCTGCCCAAGAAAGCAATTACATCACTAACCATCATTTTCGATTCTATTCTGCGCTTAGCATACTGGCCCATCCAACTGAAATTTACTTGTCAGATCACCATGATCTGAAAGCCAGGTAAACCTCCTCATGAGGATGAGGTCAACTCTTATCGACTCATTAGCCTTCTTCCACTCATTTACAAATTACTGGAAAAATTACTTCTACTTAGAATCCAAAAAGATTCATTGTTTGAAAATTGTATATCAACATATCAATTTGGTTTTCGTCACGCCCACTCGACCATCCAGCAGTGCCATAGTGTTACAGATGTTATAAATAAAGCCTTTGAGAAGAAGCAGTACTGTTCTGCTGTGGGTTTAGATGTTTAACAGGCCTTTGATAGGGTTTGGCATAAAGGCCTCCTATTTAAAATGAAAGCTACCCTTCCATGCCAATACTATGCATTGTTAAAGTCATACCTAACTGAACGTTACTTTCAAGTCAAAACTGGTAATGAATCTTCACGTTTCCACCAGATACCCGCTGGCGTTCAGCAAGGTAGTGTAATGGGCCCTACAACTGCCAGTGAAACGGTGACGGTACCTTTGCTGACGTACCTGAAGTAGCCAGACATTACAATTCCACGTAAAGACCATCTCCCAGTGGATGCCAAAATGGAAAATTACAGTGAACGAAAACAAATCTCTTCAAGACAATTATAGACATACAACTAGCTTAAAGAAATTTATTGTAAATAAGTGTATTTTCTGATTGTTAATAAAAGTGTAATAAAAAAAAAATGTTAAAAAAATTAAAAATCTCTTCCAAAATGTTACTGAGCCTTAACCGTCAGAATGATTTTAGGGCAAGAATTTAATTGCAACAAGGCAAAAAAGAATACGAACAATTTTGGGTTTTGGGTTATGATTTTGATAGCATTATGCAATACAGTATGCGCTTTCTAAAAATGGTAACTCGAAAATAAGATCAAAAGTAAGATTTAAGTTTTTTTTTGCAAATTCTGAAATGTTTTGGAATTCTACCGCAAGCATTAAATGATTTGTTTGTGGACATTTTCTTAACCAATATAAAAAAAAATGTAGTTCAGGAACAAGTTGCCCAAAAGAAACGTTAAATTAAGCGAAATACTACACATGTACAACTGCAAATCAGGACGGATCACCTCATTAATTAGAACACGACGTGTTTGTGAACCATCAGTTTTATATTTAAGAATTTTTACATTTGCTTTGTCATGCGATATAAATTAAATTTACGTTATAATAAATAATAACTCTATATTAAGCGTTTTAAAAATATTTTAATGAACATAATCGAACATTTTTTGGGACTATTCGAAGTGGGTTTTAAAAGGAAGATTTTCGACATCAACGATAGTAGAATTACTAATTGATACAAACTTTAAACAAGTAACCATATCACAAATTTATTATTTAAATGTATACCTAAAATACAGGATATCCATACATTGCAAAGACTTAACTAAGTCGTACTTGACGGAGCAAATACTTACATATGCGGCCGCCGAAACTCTCTCGAATACATCAGAATTCGCTCGAAACTTCGAAGGTGTTCTGGATGTTCGTTTCCCGATTAATTGCCGCGCAATAATAGATTTACGTTCATTTACCACACCTAAGGTCGAAGACTGTTATATCAAATTACCAAAATCGTAACTCTAATTTATACCACATTTATTTCAACATTTAACAATGTAATAAATCAATCAACAATTAAAAACCTTTGAAACCCAATTAATTTGCTTTGTTGAAAAAATAATAATTTTATTACATCAAACCCGTTCAGTATTTCTTTAGTATTTTTTTCAAGAATTAAAAGAAGACGTCGACACAATATGATTCGCAAAACTTTAATAATAGACATCTGCATTGTTCTTCTGCTATTTCAGATGTTTTCACCGGCGGAGCTACGAAGGGGACTAAAACCACATACTAGAAGAAATTGTCGGTTTTTAGTTAAAGCACGTATTAGTGATTAACACTAATACAACTGTCAATTACGTATTGTGCGTTTGTGAAATTACTAAACAGAAGTTTAATTTCTTCCATTTAATTGAAAAACTTAATGAAATAACAACATAGTAATTAAAAAAAAAAGTGATTTTAGTAATTTGATAAACACACAGCACAAGCAAATGGTGGTTGCTACAAAAACTAAGGTGTCTTTAGTTCTAGACCGGGTTCAAAAGGCTAAAATGTTGCAAAATCCATGGGAGAGAAGTGGGCACTTCCAAGGTGATATTCTTGCACCTAAACGTCACAGGAATATAGCGAGGGCGAACCACTGGCCTGATGGAATTGTACCTTATGAAATATCAGAGGGTTTTAGTAAGATTGGTTTTATCTTTTATACACAGCGTTCCCATTTCTTTGATCTCTTAAGCAGCCAAAAAAGAAAAACATTGATTCCTTTGATACTTAAATACATCAAAGTGCAAGTACAAATTATGTTTTCCTTTTTAACTAAAACAATATATACCTACTATGGGCGTTCAAAAATGATTGGGACTCCCCCTCGAAACTCCGGTTGAATCGTAGATGGAAATGTGCGCCCGATGCGTGTGTGGCTCTATACTCAATAGTCTATCTAGTGGTACCGTACTACACCCAAAGAACGGTTTGCAGCAGCTTTATGGAAACTGCCGGAACGTTGGCAAAAGTGCATAGGTAGACATTGAAGGGGAATACCTCTAATGAAATTTGTACTCACTTCTTTCTAATAAGCAGTGAGGAGAAAACAATTGTAGTGCAATCATTTTTGAACGTCCTAAATATCGGGTGATCAAATGAATTTCAGATTAGGGTAGGCGCTGTAAGTGCAAAGCATGTCTTAGAGTACTGCAGCGCACTATAATTTGAATTTGACAGTTCATAAAACAAAATATTTAAGATTAAACTAAGACATGCCTAAAAAATAAATAGCCTACTAGATGTGAAATTCATTTGATCGCCCGTTACATTTAATTACTTAATTAGAGTTTTTAAAAGTGAATATGCGAATTTTTTACAAGATAAAACTCAACATGAAACGATTGTAACTAGTATGAATTATATTGCTAATGTGACTTGCATTAAACCAAGACCACGTACTCATCACGACACCTACGGACTAGTCTTTTCGGTAAGTCCAAAATATGGTAGATACCTATTTTTTTTTACTATTATAGATTTATTTTTGGTTTAGAAAAAATAAGAAAGTGAAACAAATCAAATAATTTTTAGATCAATATTTCAACCTTTAATTTTTGTAATAGGTAAGATACGAAAGTATAAAAGTATATAAAATAACGCGATCCCTTCCCCTTCCCTCCCAAAATACTATTGTCAAATAATAAGAAGCTAAAGATAAATAGTTTCATTGCCCATTTTTTTATGGCTGTAACTTTCTGGCACTGGCTTCATTGTTGCGCTTTTTAAAACTCTTCAACAAGGATATTATAGTATTTTGATGATAATCAAACTTGCCTATCAATATGTAAAAAATAATTACGATTATTGTAGGAAAAGCCAGGCTATGGTTGTGCTTCAAGGATAGGATTCACAAAGTCATTTCAAACAGTTCATTTAGATCCAGCTGCGGGATGTGTAATGCAAGGAATTGTAGTGCACGAGTTTCTTCACAACCTCGGTTTTTGGCATCAACAATCTTCGAAAAATCGTGATGATTTTATTACAATCGAATGGCAAAATGTAAAACCTGGTACGGGACTGAGTTTCTTTGTAATTTAATAATATTAAGTAACTCAATTTTAGGCAATGAGCACAATTTCGATAAAGCTGACACTGATGTTGTTGATTATGGTCTTCGGTACGATTATGGAAGTATTATGCATTACAGTGAGTACGCATTTTCGGATAATGGGAAGAAAACTATTATAACAAAGGTATTTCATCAGACTTTTAGTAAATTGAAAAGATCTCGTCAAGAAAAATGTGTTAAAAAATAACATTTCATTTATTGATATTGCATTTCGGCAATTAAAAATTCCTACAAAATGCTCAAAAATGTGTTTTAACGGAAACAAATCCTTCAAAATTCGTTGGATTGTGCACATCTTACGATTTTCATTTAATCAGGATGCCAACAAATACAAACGCCGAACTCCGTCAGATTATAAAGAAACGAAATTTCCTTTGTATTTTTGTGCTAAATTGCCACTTTTACAGTTATCTCTAGTTTCCACTTGAAGAATTACGGCGTTACCTTCCCTTTTTAACGGATTTCACAAATCGATTGACTTCTCAACAAAGGTTTATTAATAAATCGTAAATATGAAAGGTTTTGGCATTAAAAAATTCCTTATAAAAAATATATGATTATAAATACCCTTTCATCATTTACCAAGGAAACAAAAATGTGTAAATTACATTTAAAAAAAATGATTTTCAGGAGCCAGGTGCCAAAATTGGCCAGAGAGTAAAACTAAGTGAAATAGATATAGCGAAGATTAAAAAAACTTACAACTGCAAGTGATGGTTAAATATTTTTTTCTTTTACTTATATCGCTTGTTTATTGTATGTATTAAAACGAATTAATAAAATATAGGTATAACATGCATTCAATTATTATAAACACTTGTAATTTATGAAGTGTTATTAAACACTGTACCTAATTCAATTTTGTGGAAGACGACCGCAGTTGTGTCACTATTTGTTTAAAGACAGTAACATCTTATGTTTTCTACAGTTGCAGTAAAATTGCAATATAAACATGGTATAAAAACTATAACAAAGTTTATTATAGGTCTTATTTAAAAAAAACTTCACTTCTACAGAAAAATGTTATATTCGAAGGGCTAAGCATCAATGCTCTTTCTATGAATTGCAGAGACAAATAAGGAGATTACATTCGTTTACATTATACTTCAACAAGCTCCCTGGCGCAGTGGTACAAGCGCTGGGCTCCTATCTACGAGTCTTGGGTTCAAATTGCACACAGAGGTAAGGATTTTTACAAAGAATTCTTCACCGTTCGAGGTCGATACTTGAGCGAGTGAAACCATTTAATCGTTTGGTTAAAATTCTGTCTTCGGAATGGTCGGTTTCAGATAGTAACAAGACACGTACACTTAAACACGGTCACAAACTCCTGCAGAAGGCAACAGAAAACCACCGCAGAGAATACATTTCCATAAGTAAAGTGATTTACTATGAAGCGAGTGAGCATACGAGTCGTAAAGACCGACTGGACAAATTATTTCCAAATAACTAATAAGCAATCTGAGAATTCAAAAACTGATGAACCACTGTTTTGTTTGATTTATAATTAAAACATTTAAGTTTTAAGTCTCAACCCTTCATAAACATTTTAGAAAAATTAGGTTAAAATGTAAACGGAAAGGATTTATTTAACACCCGAATCGGTGTAAGGTCATTTTAAATTTAAGATGTTTTACCAAAGCCTATTACTTAAAAAAAAACAATCAAATTTCCATTTAACTTACTTGTTAAATTTTAATGACACCCTAGGTTATGAAAACAGGCAAACTCAAATGTTATATCACTCATGAAAACTCACTAGGAAAATATTTAAATAATCTTCAAAAAAATCGCCCAACAGCAGCAAGCACAACACAAACTTCGGTTATAAATACAAGAGTAGCATCATCATGCATTACAGCAGTTATGCCTTTTCACATAAAGGAAGGAAGATCATTGTGTAGAAGGTATTTATGGTAGCCATTATAATAAGTTATTGCCGACCCAATGTCAAGAGAGATAAAGGGAAAACTAGAAACATATCACACATTCTCGGGAAATATTTTATTATAACCTTGGGGAGTTTCATATGTTATAGATGTTATTAATAACGAATATAACAATCAGATCAAATTTTATTTGTACATATATTATGTATATCAATTGGTTTGTTAAGAGCAGAAAACGTAAAAAATGTGAATACAAAAGCTTATAAGAAATACGAAAGATTGTGAGTCGTTGTTTCTATTTTTAGATACATACATTATTTATATAGGTACAAGTTCAATTCGAAGACTTCCACCGTCAATGTCAGTGTTAACAGAAACAGAACGCCTTCCTTCTGTCTCAACAATGGCCCGGAAGACGTTCTGTTGTATACAAGTTGTACAGAGTGTTTTCAAAAAAAAAAATCTCTTCCACATCTTGAGTTGAGGATGATGCAGTGCAACTAAATGTTTTGTTTTTCGATATTATTCATTTCAATTTTAAATCGAAGAATGAAGTTTTTCATATAATAATAATAATAACACTAATTAGATTAGTTTAGTGTTTATTTTTAGTTTTGTATTTGTTTTTATGTTATTGTCTAAATATTTTTGTTTTTTCTTTTGTGTTCCCATGCAATTAGGCTCTAAATAAATAAATAAATAAATAAATAAATATAATTGCTTTAAAGAATATTCTCCCAGGCTTGTTTACAATCGTTACCTTGGTTACGATGCATTTTTAAATAATTTAAATATCAGCCTTACCATGATACGTATACTTGCCAAAATTATTATTTTAAGAAACGGCCGTCCACATTGTTGCTAATCTGGCCCATCTATCTCTTGTCATACGGATCAATTAAAATGGAGATGGACAGGACATATGTAATAATGAAATATTTAATAGTAGTGAAAAGGCAGAATATAGCGCTTTCTTTTGTTTTCTTTTATGTCATAAATATAATATGTAATCACATGGTCTATACCAGGGGTGCCCAACCTGTAGCTCGCGAGCCACGTGTGGCTCGCGCCACTTTTTGATGTGGCTCATTTTATCAACGATGCGTACTTGTAGGTGCTAAATGCAGTATCCGGTTTCACATTAAAAATATCTTTTTCCTGTATTTAATTTGTATTTGAATTCTTAACAAATAGGAGTACCTACAAGAGTAGATAATTACAAATATTCTTTAACATATTACAAATTTTTATTGTTTGTGCATTATATACGTTTAAAATTAAAATACTAAAAGTGCAAAATATATTTGTGGCTCGCCTAAAATTTTTAAATTCTAAATTGGCTCGAGTCAAGTTAAAGGTTGGGCACCACTGGTCTATACTGTGGCGGCCTCCCAAAAGCTAAACTACAAATATGACTATATAAGTAATTATTTCTTTAATAGTGAGCAAAGTAAGAATTTTATTCATTTAAAGATTTGTATCACTCGCTCGTGAAGTTTTCTGCTCGTTCAAAATAATATCACTTTACTCACTTCCTGTATAAATATTGTATTATCAATATAGAAGGCCATAATCACAGTGGAGCTGAGGATTTTTATAGTCAGAATTTAAAAATACTAGTTTAGATCTTATTTATTCGCAATTAATAAATTTAGAAATGAAAAAGGGACTCAACAAACAAAATCAGAATCCTCTGGGTTTAAACTTTGAAAAATGTAAACTCGATAGTATTACAACAAGGCCTATCGTAATCCTACAAGACAGTTATATTCCAGTAATGAGGGATCGCAACTTGTAGTGTATCCTGAAAGTTGGACGTGGTTGTCTGAATTCACGGAAGTTTAGGATTTATTAATGGAAGAAAGGAGGCACCATTAATAAGGAGCTTAAATGATATTGGGGTGCTTTATGAAATTTTTAATTAAAGCCGAAGCAATTATTTTCTGTCTTATTGCTCAATGCAATTTTTGCTTCGGATTATTTTCGACTGACATCGAAACCTTCCAGCGAAATTATTTTGCGAAAATAAATTAACCCAAATGAGTGAAAAATTTATTTTAACAAAACCAAGTTGTTTTTTGCACAAACATAATAAATCAAATTACACAAGTGACAATAACTTAATTGGTTAACAATGATTTAAGCCCCATTCGAGACGTAACTGAATTTCCCAATGGTGAAAACCCAATCTATGTCTAACCCTCATTACGATCTTGTTGGAACTGCGAACAATACGCACATTCAGCAAAAAGGCTTTGAATTTCGACATTAAACTTTTTCCTAGATTCATAACTGAAATGTTTCACATCAAACAAACTCGTCTACCATACAAAAAATTGGCTTTACTTTTTCCTAAAAATAAAAGGTAAAAATCACGGTTTTATGGACAGAAATAAAGGGAAAACTCATTTCCTCGTTTCAAAGCCATTTCGTTAAAACTCTAAAAATAGCGAGCTCTATTTTATTTCCGAACATGTATGGGTTTATTAATATGAATTTTACTTACTCAGAAATCCATTATGGGGATTAAGTCGTGTTTTTATTGTACTTCTGATTTTATCGTCCATTTATCGGTAGTGAAAGCAATTTTATCCCACAAAATACGTAATATAATTCTTTTAATGCGTATTGTGATGCTTAACATTATGCTGAACATAATCGTTTTTTATTATCATTTTTTTTAAATAAAAAGAAAATAATCTCTAACACATTTTTTACTACTTCCAAAAACACGTGGGTCGTTTGAAAAGTAAGGTAAACCGCGCAGAGATGGCAGCACCATGATCAAAATCGCAACAAAATCGACTGCCGATAAGTTTGATCCTTCAAAGAAGCCCTTGCTGAGTTTCAACTTTATTGGCCAGGCAAACATTTTCAAAAATTATGAACAGAACGGAGAGTGGTGCCGCAACAAAATTTAATTTTTTGAAGGAGAAAACGGCGACCCAAATAAAAAGTAAGTTAGATCGTGTCCTTAGCGAATCTTCCCCTTCATTTAAGACCGAACATTTGTGGATTGCTTGTTGATTTTAAACGTGGTCGAACGAGTACTGTAGATGAACCGCGCAGCGGACGCCCAAGTAGGTATATGGTGACTAAGATCCACAAAATAGTTTTGAGTGATCGCAGCAGATTGAAAATCAGGGAGATAGCAAACACGGTAGGGATCTTAACCGAATGAGGTCATAAAGAATATTCTACATGAACATTTGGGTATGCAAAAGCTTTGTGCACGGTTTGCTGACCAAAAGCGTGTTCGAATGGACATTTCGCCTACGTGCTTGGAGCGTTTCAATGACTTTTTGTGCCGGTTCGTGGCCGTCGATGAATTGTGGGTCCACCACCACAAGCCGGAGTCGAAAGAACAACAAAAACAATGGACAGTGAAGGGGGAACCTATTTCAAAGAAGGCGATAACAATAGTATCTGCCGGCAAGGTCATGGCAGTGGTTTTCTGTGATCTTGATTGACTACCCGGAAAAAGGAAGGGCAATCACTGGAGAGTACTACTACGCAGGTTTGCTGCAAAATCTGAGCGAAGAAATCAAGCAAAAGCGATCGCTAAACAATCTTCATTAGGACAATGCACCTGTTCACACGTCAACGATTTCCATGGCTAAAATTCATGAACACAGGTTCGAATTGTTGGGTCATCCGCCCTACTCAGCGGATTTAGCCCCATCTGACTTTAATTTGTTCCCGAACCTCCAAAGATGGCTCCTAGGACAATGATTTCCAACAACAAGGAAGTGCTTCATGCTGTGAACAGCTAGTTTGCAGACCTGAAGAAATCATTTTCTAAAAACGGTATTATGGCTTTGGAACATCGTCGGGCAAAATGTGTCGAGCTCAATGGAGATTATATTGAAGAATAAATACAAGTTGGGCAAATGTGCCTTACTTTTCAAACCACCCACGTATATGAAAAGTTTCTTTCGGACATGATGAGGTTACAGGGTGCGATTAGAAAGCTAAATGCGTGTATGTTTCTACTGCCAGTAACCTATTTTTAATTTCATTTTCATTCCTATAAATTTGATTTGTTTAATAAATTAATTATTATCTGTTTAATGTACAGAAAGTTATACATAAAAAAACAATGTCTGGATTTTTTTCAATATCAATATTTAATAAACAAATCGAAGCAATCAACGCAATAAATAAGAATTCTGGGGAGAAGCATTTACGAACCCGCATGTCAGAAAATTTCAACCAAAACGTGGTTAAAAGACCTTATTTATTTTTATATTCAAGTTTCAGGAACATCGCAATATGGCAACTTTTCTCATTTACATTCTTGCCTTTGTCAGTAATTTCGCTCGTTCCCTTAACCACTTTTGTTATTTTAATTGGGAAAGTTTTGGACATGCGCCCGTCTTGAAGACATTTTCAAAGCCGAAACCGACCCACTTTTTTCACGTACAACGAAAACGAATACGTTATTTCACAGAACAGAATTGCGTATAACGATTTCGATTAGAAAACGTCTTATAAAGAACGAACGGATGGTCCTAACAGTTACAGACAATTTCGTTTATCGAATTCTGGGGGACGATGCCGATATGTAGTGGCAGGAATGGTTGTAAGTCCCTTTTAAATCCCTTATTTGACGAACACAGTCAAGGAGACAAAGGAAATGCAAATGCTGGATAAAATTCGTGCGGTAAAATGAAAATCGAAGGAATTCTGGGGATTTTCGTTATTCTCTATTATTTCCTATTTTAACCTAAGAAGGCATCCCAAAAAACGTTGTATATTTTAAGGAGTTACAAAAGTAAACAATATCATTATATAAATTAGATCAAAGCTCCAAAATTAATTAAATAAATCTACTTCTGATGCTTAATTATTGAGTAAATTTCTACTTTGTAATCCAAAGATTATATGTTCGAATCCTAGTTGTAGCAAGAATTAAGATGAATCATTACTAAAGCAGCCAAATTGCAAGAAAAACAGAGCATATTTTAAGCAAATCCTTAAACACAACAAAAAATAAAGGCTAAAAATGTTAACCAAAAAACCCCTAAAATAATTTTCGAGCGCCCTGCAGGTACATTTTTTAACATCAACTTTACAAGAAAGAATCGCGCAAGTATTTGCTTAATAAATGAGCTCAAACATTACCCTCCTTACTAATGCCAGTAATTGGCTTTAAAATCAGCATGAGGTAATTACGTTCCATGCTTTTAATCTACAGGGGGAAAAACCGCCCGCTTTTGTCGGTTTATCCTTAAAAGTTGAAAGGAACGTTTTCTTTCAAGAATTAAGTTTCCCATTCTGACGTAATTTATTTAATTAGCATCAAATTAATCCAATACTAGCATCGAATAAACGAAATAAAAACAAACTCATAATAGAGTAAGGCAGGGCTCAGGGCTACCTTTTTCAAATTTACGATGCTTAAAAGCATTTTGTTTTCGACCATAAATTTTAGGTTAGTTTTATAATGTTGCTTTAGATTAACTTTAAATGGCTTTAATTAAAGTTACAAACTAAATTACTAGCGGAATTCGTATGACTGCAGTTTATAGTTGTTTTGAGATAAATTGTATAAATGTTTAGTATTTCTTTAACTTAAGTAGTCCCTTTTTATTAATTTGGTTTTTAGAAATTTCCTTTTCAATTTTTGAGATTTTTCCAGCACTACCATTTTAACACTTCAAACCTTATACTTTTTCTATTTCCAAAATTTCTTATAATTAAAATTTAATTTTTTTAAAACATTTCTTTAATAATTTAGAACGCTTTTTTAAGTAGTTAATTCTTAGGGATTATTTTGGGCAGCCTGGGTGGCTGAGTGCCTACTAGTTAGCCGATTTGGGTCGAATTCGATAGTTAAGGCTTAGGTTTAAGGTGTGTTGTGGATGAAAGCTGGTTGGAGCGTGATGTAAGTCCAAAAATTGACCCATTACCACCATTGCACACCAGCAAATGTAAATGAGCTTCGGCACTGCATTGCGGTAGAAGAGGAAATGGATTTAAAAAATATATATAGCATAATTTTCGAGGTTATGTTACAAGTTAAATGTTAAATTTTTCATTTTCTGCTTGTTTGATAATGATTTTTGATATTATTTAAATATATTTTCACATTCGAATCATTCAAGATTAATATATGTAGAAGAAAAATGTAAATAAAAAGATTACTCACCAACCATCTTGATATACATGGCGTTCTGATCGGAAGTGTCGATGGTTACTCCCTCAGTGGTCTGCAACAATTAATGTTATATTTAGTTTTCGACATGAAATCAATCATATTTAAATGTAACGGATACAATGAAACCTCATGTTTAATTTAACGATATTCTTTTAACAGTCAGTATAAGGAATTTGATAACTTTTCTTATTTTATCTAACGATTAGGTTAAATCAAGTAGAAAAAGGACATTAAAAAAGTTCTGATAAAGGAATTACTCTAGAAAAGAATGAATCTGTGATGTCAAAGGTGAAAAATTGATGAATTAACAGTTTTAAGCTGCAACTACCTTACTCCGAATTATGTACTTATAAACTTGCTAAATATCAGTCATATTTGCGTTGCCATCTGAAAGATTTGGTCATTGAAGAAGACGATAGATACTTACATAACAAGGGAGGTAAGTGGGCTCTACCCTGTCAAGCATGGAAGATTGCAAGCCTAACGTAACAAGAGCCTCCAACCATATGAGACAATGTGAATTACTTAGCCCTCGTGTTATGTAAAACATTTTTCCATTGCCAATAGAAACTGTTCTTAAAAATGTGAATAATTTACCCGGCATCGGCAGTGCAGTCTAAAATGTTGTTTTGTGATCCGAGTTATTTCAAAATATTTATTTCTCTTGTAACGAGACGCGCGAATAATTTCAGTCGTATGCGTCATCTGCCGACAGAATCGGGAGTATTTTCGACTATTCGATACACGTCACCGTCTCTGGTGCTTTCGGATTATCCCCGAAGGCCGTAGTTGGTATATAAGGCACGTTTCGTTTGACTACAGACAGTCTACCAGTGGCGAGCAAGTACGAATACGTGAACGCGTGTATAAATAAATGTACGCGAAATAATACAAGTGCGAGAATATAAATAAACTGTATAAATAAATTAGTGCAGTGTTTCGTGTTAGTGTTTAAGTTGTTGTTTCGTGTTAATTCTTACGTTGTTTAAATTTGTTATTAGCTACACTAACAGAAGTTTTAAACAAACGTTTTGAAAACGTTACACTATAATCCAAAGTATAGGTAAGTTTTATTAAGCATAGGTTTATTGAATTACTAATATAACAAGTAAAGCATATGTTATATAGGCAAAGTATGTGTTTTCCACTTTGCGATTAACTTCCCTGCAGTTTCGCAAGATATTCCTGGTTGATAGGAGTAGTGGTGTGGACTGAGTGGATGGATTCTCAATACTTCCTACCTTAATATGCCTATCTATATGAAATCAAATAATCCAGTAGACACTTACCACGTTTGTTATTACTACTACTGCCCTAAACAATATGGTGCGCATTAGCGTCACAACCAAGGAGGATTTGTCATCTTTTCCTCTGGTAATATTCTACCATGTCTGTAACAGCCTGTGTTGAAGGTTTGTTTTGCTCAAAGGGCAGGTACGCACATCCAAGAATAATTTTCCTCTCGCACCCTGCCCTTAGTACTTCCAGCTTTATTGCCACTAGGTCTCGATGACAGAAATTCTAGTGGTATAATTTTAATATTGTTTTTAACAAGGATACGGGTCCTTGAGTTGGCTTCTGATACGCCATGAATAATTCGCGTACCACCACCTCCTAATCCTGAAATTTTTCCTTTTAATTTTCATTCTGCAACGAGTGAATTGACCAGCGCCGCATTTTTGGTAACCATGATTACATTACTTATTTTATTTTGTGATTTGTTATAAATAATACAAAAGTATTTTCTAAAGGATTGTTGTGGAGAGTTTGACATTTTATAATTCTAAGTTGGGATTTTCGCAACCAATTGCTAAAACAGAAAGTTTACGTGAGTTATTAGTTCATTATTATAATCTATTTTAGCAACCGGCAGTGAAAATCCCAACTAAGAAATATAAAATATAAAAGTATTGTATAGTGTTCAAATATATTTCGTGTAACTGGAGTTTTTGTTAACTGTAACTGGCCATAGAAAAAATATTGTATACAAATCGTTTATAATGGCTATTATTAATACACTCGTTGCGTAATATACCTACTATGAAATTACTAATGAAGAACTACTATGAAGAAAACATTTAACAATTCATTTTAACCAAGATAAAATAAAATTTATAAAGACAACAAACAAGATTTCGTTAATTTTTCCAGGTTTTTATTGTGTTTATTCTTCTGCCATTTTAAAAGCTACTTTAGCATCTTAAAAATTGCAATAGTACAGCATAGTTTATTTTCGAAGTAGGAAATATTCCTTAAGCATAAAATACAGTAAACTAGAAACTACATTTTAAGCTTGTAACTACCTCTTTGTATCTTCTGAATTAAAGACGAACTAAAACGACTACCGCAACGGTAGATTACAGATAGGTTGCAGTAACGAAGGATGTTTCAAGTCCTGCTGCCGCCTTCCTCTTTTAACGACACTGCTAACATTTGAAACAGGCAACACTTTGATACACTGTAATGTTATTTTATATTCCGCTCGAGTTTTATTCCCTTTATAAATGTAGTTTTAGTTTTGTGGCTTTGTTCAACATTTGTATTTTTAAGTTTTATTCCGCTTTGAATATTTTAATGTTGCTTGTTGATAAACCCGAATTACCTACTTTATCGGTTAAAAACAAATTTGATAATTTTCAGTACTCACAAAATATTTTGCCTTTTGCAGTTTATTTATTTATTTGGTAGGTATTAAAATTCAAACAGCTTACGAGACAATTATCTAGGGAAGTAACATGTATAGATAGTCAATGCTATACATACGCTATAAATTCATAGTTTTATTATCTACACGTAGTTTACAACAAGAAATCCATTCAGGATGCTATCATTTCCAGATTTGAACCTGGTGTTTGGTTTGTCTTGGAAACTACACTAATAATCCTCTGCTTTTTTGAAAAATAGCTTTAAAGTTACAGTTTAGGGAAGAACCAAATGTAACCAAATTTTGAAACAGAAAATTTCTTAGATTTGTTTTAAACCTTCAACGACTTCAAGTGGATTCTTTTTTCGGGAAAAAATAAGCCAAAAACATTTGTGTCTCCATGTACAGTTTAAAACTTTCGCTGATAGATTTTTCACTACAGCTCCCCACAAAAAAACTTATATTACTTATGAAAGTAAAAACCTGTTTCAGACCAAAGTTTTCTAAGTTCTTACCTGTGTAAAACTTAAAGTTTTTGATGCTTAACATCAAGCCTGATACATAAGTAAATTGACAAAATTCAAAACTAATTTATACAAAGTTTAGGAAGGGAAACCTTATTTACAAATGAAAACAGGTCCATTATCTTCTATTTTGTTAAAAGTTGTATGAAATCTATTGTATCATACGAGGATGATTGGAGATTGGAGGACTTGGAAGTTATTGTCTTCTTAATTCTTCGTATCGAAATCACAACAATATTAAGGGTTCGTCTTTTATGGGCAGCCTTCGGGAAGCTACAGCACATTCTTAAGAATAAAGAGATATCGATCAATCTGAAAAAGAAGTTTATAACATATGTGTCCTGCCGGTTACTACCTACGGTCTGGAAACAATGACGTTAACAAAAACATCGGAAAACAAACAAACAAACATTACAAAGGGCAATGGGAAGAACAATGCTTGATATATCACTAAGACAAAAGGTTAAAAAGGAAGCAGTCAGGGAACAGACAAGAATAAGGGATATCATAGAGGAATTTGCAGCGCTGAAATAGCGATGGACAGCACATCTAGCCAGACAGCATGACAGACCATATAGGATTACAGAATGGCGTCCGAGAGATACAAAAGCGAAGTGCGGGATGACCCCATAATAAATGGGTGGATGATATACGAACCATGACAAGAAGAAATTGGGTAAACACTGCTCAAAACAGGGAGCAATGGAGAAAATTGGGAGAGACCTTCATCCAGGAATAGATGGACTATGGTTGTAAAAGAAGAAGAAGATTAAGGGTTTCATGTCTAAATAGACAGTTATTAAATAAAGGGTAAAATTTTCACTTCTGGTAGATAATAAACCACTGGCGTCTAATAATTAAACAGTGTTACCTAATTCATATTTTTGTCATTTTGACTGTTAATATTCAATGTAAATTTCTTATAAAAGCAGATGGGAACAACAGCGCGACACTAGTCACTCGAGAGGCATATCTGTAATGATATTTTTAGAATTGTGACCGATTCCTCTGTATATGCTTTAAGAATGCCGGCAAGATATTTGGTTAAGTTGTAGGTGCGATAATTTATGGTTTTAATAATGGGACAGAAGGGAATCTGCTGTTTGTGAATTTTACGAAGACCATACAACCTTAGCGGTGTGGATTCACGAGGGATTAGACGACGTTGAATATGCACAGCACAAGAGGTCAGATGATGTGACGAGTGTACATCCCCGCGTTTGGTTTTTGATGTGAGGTCACGAGTAATACGGGTGTATGTAATACACCGAAGAAGATCATTCACTTAAGCAACATATTGGGTTTATCTAAGACCAGTGTGGCATTACCCTTCTCCGCCGGTTATATAACAATACTAGAGTTGAATTATAGACTAAAAGTGGAACACTGAGATATTCAAGTTGGACATTTCACAGAACAAAGACACCTGGTTGTTTCGAATCGTAGAATATCAGCACAATTTTTAGGGTATGTATGTAGTGACGACTCAATCCAACTAACAATATCTTTGGTGAGAATTTTGGAGAGAGTTACAGAAAAATTAAGACCTTTGGGTAACAATGAGAACTCAGCTGAAGTTATGCGTTCATGGATAAGGGCAAAGCTGGCATGACGAGGAATATTTTGGGATGAATACGTCGAGATGTGATGCTTGATTTTTAAGAAGTTGGGAATAATCTTATGATCATGGCAGCGAGAAAGAAAAGATAAGGTACGGAGGAGTTTAGTAAGTTTGTGACGAAGTTTACGGAAACTAAAAGTTTTACGAGAGAGGTGATTGAAATCCCAGCATTTAACAGTAAACAACAAAAAGTATGATTATAGTTTTAAATATATTGGTCAGTATTCTTGCTTCATATCTAAATCTAACGTCATGTTTGATTACCATGGCAATATTGTGCGTCTCTTTTCTACGCATTAAAAACAGTATAAAGCTATGTCGTTTTATGTTTGCGTTAAACACGACTTTAGTTAGGAACATCTTTAACGCAAACCAAACATAAAACATCGAGGAAAATTTTAAAGCACTACAAGATGTGAATGAATTTTATATCTATACATAATTTTCATTAATTACAAAAGTATCTAAAATGCATAAAACTAAAGATAAAATTAAAACGATGTAACTTATAAATTTCTGATCTCTCAATTGGTTTAAAATCAAGGATATCAAGACGATTCAAGTTATAAAAAATGTAGCAGTAGGTAAAAAGATGAGTAGGAGGCACAGTTAGGAAGTTTCCTTTTCTGTCTGGAAATTGGTGTGTCAGTGACCGGCTACTGAACCGTCTGAAAAACAGTTGACTGATAGCGTTTATTTATTTACTCGAGTTTTATTTAATTTTCTTTATACATCTTGGAAAGATTTCTATAGAAATTTAGTCTACAGCGTGAGGAGCTTTGGGCAAAACGTTCATTCTCGTGGAACATTATTGCATTTTAATTCATTGCAAATCGGGTCTTGAAACGGTTTATACATCGTGCATAAATAAAAAAAGCGTAATTAATCTCAGATTGCGACTGAATTACGCGTAATTACTGAAATTGAATCTCCAGTTCCGGAAAATTACTCGAACAACGTTTAAGTAGAAACGGTTAAGTGGTTTTTACTCAACTTGTCAATCACGCACAAGTTTGCAAATGTAAATTAGATGACAGGCTATGATTACCGTATTCCTAACACGCGTCATTTACAAACGTTGTAGCAAACATAATTATTCAGTAAATTGCGACATTAATAACAAATCATTATACGTCTAATTACGTCTTGTTAAATAACAAAAAGTAAACACCGCTAAAGTGGCGAAATATAAAGAGAAAATAAGGAGACGCTGACAAGACAATATATATTTAGAGATAAAATTCGATATAAAGTCGACGATCTCTTTGTAAATTACGAGGACGTGCGTCAGCGACGCGGGCGCCGATGACGCCGTGTGACGTTTGCAGACGCCACAACACACGTGACACAGCCTGGAGGTGTGCCAAGCACGAAGGTGGACAAAACATGATATAGATGGGAATTAAGGGGGTCTATCATGCACTCTGTTATTTATTGCTTGTGAAATAATCGATAGCAGTTGACTAAGGACATTGAATAAATAGCTTAGAATAGGGTATATGACCACCGGGAGGGTTAATGATTGTTGGTATAGTTTTCGTAAGTTTTTCTATTGAATGTTCTTTTATTTATACGAATAATATAGGAAGCCTGCATTTGTGTTTCGGGATGATGAATAAAATTTGAGTTTCTTACATTGCGAGAATAACAATTTTTCTACACATGATACGAAAACAAGTATTTTCTTCATGATAAACCCTATGCGAAAACGCTACATTTTCTATCTAGAGATGAAAACATATTCACTTCTAGAGATGAAAACAAGAATTCCAAATCTATGGCAACAAAATAAAAAAATGCGTGTGTTACCTAATAATTTGCATTGACACAATTCGGTTTGAATTAAGTCGAATTAAAACTTATTTCAAACAGATAATTAAAATGTCGTAGAAAAAATAGCATTTACTACTCGACATGATTTTTTTCGTTCGTGATTGCCCTACTCGCTGCTAACGCAGCTCGTGGGCAACTTCTCATCTCACGAAAAAAACGTCATTTTCATGTCTTGTTGTAAAATATACTATTTTAAGCATCCATACAAAATGAAATCATGTAACTTTATACGAGTAGATCAATGCACAGTTAATTCCATTGTTATTTTTGACACTTACAGCCAGTATTTACAATCAGCTGATAAGGACCAATATTTCAGTACAGGTTTAAATTAAAGCTTGGCTGAAAAAGGCTTGAACTAGGCCTGAAGCGCGGCTTAATTTAAGCCTGATTTAAGCTTCAACTTAAACCTTTACCGAAATGTTGGTCCTATCAGCTATTTATATACGGTATGGCATAAGCTAAAGTATGATCGTTTTAAAATTCCTATCTTTTAAGAATTACTTACAAAATTAAGAATTTTTAAAAATAGCCTTAAATTTAAAAGATTTGTTCCTTGTTTAGAGCAAATCAGAATTAGGGTCGAACGCTTCACTATTCAAATTCGGATTGTTTCAAAATCTGCAGTTATTTAAGATTTAAATTCACGATTGTTTTTCCGAAAGGAATCCGGATTCAAGCTTTTTGCATGAAGTCCTTGGTTGATACTGATTCGTAAATATCGATTAGAATTTTGAATTTCAATCGTAACTTTATCGTTTTGTACGTTTGAATCAGAGATTCAAATTTAGGCTCTAATTTGAACCTCAAATTTGGATTTTGAGTCTGACTATTATATTCTAATAGCAAATATTACACTTCAAATGCTTTCTGTATAGCTAATAACTACGACGTTATTAAAGGGTACAAATTAGATCGAAGCTTCTGCATTTCTTTTTGAATTTTATTCGGAACTCAAAGAGTTGAAGTCGTACCAGTAAGTTAAAAAATATTTAAATAGAATTGAGCTTATTCTAGAATTCTAGTCAGCTTTAAGGGCCAAACTACATCATCTAAATGTACAATGCTGGAATTGAATGCTGCTTTAAGATTTAAAATTCAAATCGGAAGTCAAAGGTTTAAATATAAAAAAGTCGAAAACTGTGAATCATATCTAGTATATAAAGTTCACCATTTTATATTCCGAATTAATACCGCGAAGTGTGATTTTCAAAACTGAAATCGAATCCTGAATTTGAATTTAAAAAGGCTTAAGCCAAATCTGAAAATTTCATAGTTTTAAGTTAGAACTTTTTTAAATTCAAGATTATTTATTATCCAGAATTTTCTTGAAAGTGGTAAAATACCTAGGATTATCATAACTCATTTACAACATAACCGAAGATTCTTTTTTTAAATAGATAATAAAATAAATGGTTTACTATTCAAATACTTATCTGAGACTTAATTAATTATTAAATCAAAAATTAAAGTTATGAATTTTTAAATTCATAACTAAAATTTAAATTTGCTGAATTTTAGGTGAATATGAAATATCACGTTAGATTAGAATCTCATAAACCAAGGTGTTTAGGTCGATTTGCCTTATTAATTATTATTGACATACCAGTCTGTTAGCTCAAAACTTTGACTTCAGACATCAACATAGATCCTTTGGTTACAATTCAAATGTAACTTGTGATCAAAAACTCTTTCAGTTTCGGGTGGCTATGGATTGCAAAATATAGAGCATTTATTACTACACACTTCAATTGTTACTTGGCAGTTAACCTAACCTAACCTAGCTAAAAGCAAAATGTCATTTTTCACTAAAACAAAATTCATATCGAATTCATTAATAAAACGTTTTTAGCTGACAGTTAAATAAAAATTAGCTTGTCTTTTCACGTTTTTAAAACAGCAAATATAGAGTAAAAAAATTTAGAGTGACACATGACCCGACAGTTGGAGATTTTAATATTTTTGTTTGCAGTTAATATTCGTACGAAATAAGAAAATATATCTTTCGATCCATGCATAGTCAACCGATATTGACATATTGTTTGAACGCCTGTTAAAATAGAAGCTTAAACTTGCAATCCAATTTCAATCTTCATGTCGTATATCAAATTTGATAATTTTCGTTTTCTTATTGGAATTCAGGATTTGACAGAATTTTAAAATTAACCTCGGACAAAATGTAGCATTTTCTTATGAAAAATCGGATTAAATTGTAGTTTCTAGTAAAAGTTTGTCAAATATTTAAAAAGGTAGCAAAATCGCACTTCTCTCTATACTTTTAATTTTTTTGTGGTTTAGTAATTCATAGGAGAGCATCTGTAGAAGTAGACAGTGATTTCGTGAAAACCGTACAGGAAGCAGGGTGAAATGTTACGCCGGCATAAGAAATTCAAAATCCTAATTACCAGAATATTCCGATAAATACATATTACTGAAAGAAAAACGAACAGCCAGGACAATATGTGACCTGTAATATTCGCGATAGAACCAAATAGAATCAGCTCACTAATACGCTAAAAATTGCATTAAAAAACTCACGGAATGAAACCTTTCAACACTACCTCACAAACTTATCCAAATACGATAACACAATCTGGAAGGCAACCAAACAGTTTCAAGAGATCACCGATACATGCCGAAGATGGTTCATGGGCTAGATTTGAACAAGGAAAAGCTGATCTATTTGCGAGACACTTAGTTGAAGTTTTTAAACCGCTTTCTAACAATATAGACAAAGATGTTGAAAATTTTCTTGAAACTCAACTTCAATTATCACCAGCAATACTTAAATTCACACTTGTCAAACCGATATTTTGAAACGAAATTTGAACTTTACTCAATCACGGCTGGTGTACTTCCAAGACAGTGTTTTAGGACCACTGTTGTATTTTCTTTTTACCGTTGATTTGCCAGAAACGCAGGATACAGTAGTCGGAACATACGCTGATGACACACCTGTTATTGCATGTTATGATGACTCCCAAATCTTATACAAGGATATCTCAACAGCATATGAACATGGATTCATAAATGGAAAATGAAAGTGAATGAATCAAAGTGCATTTAACAGGCGCTGGCAACAATGTCCACCGGTTACTAACCATTAACATAGCATCATTATCCAAGCTGACACGGTTAAATATCTCGGATTACACACGGGCAAAACACTTGGAAGCAACATATTGTAGCGAGATGTTCCAACGGTTGGGTCGGTCGGGGAGAACACGTGTGAGGTCGTATGCGTCATCTGCCGACAGACGCGATTTGGATTGTTCGATTACTCATCGTTACTGAAGTTACTACGACTTTCTATTACATCAACATTGGAGCGTTCTCGAGGCCACAGTTGGTATAAAAGGCGCATTCCCTTGAGTCTATCAAAGCCTACCAACAAGTCGCGATCAAGTGCGCGTGTAATACAAGTGTGTTTGTGAATATAACTAAACTGTATAAATAAATTAGTTAATGTTTCGGATTAATATTAGTGTTGTGCTTTTAGTGTTTTAAGTTGTTGTTTCGTATTAATTACTACGTTGTTAATAAATTTGGCAAAAATTAAATGCTTCTTGGTATGTATCCAACCTCACTTTACATACAAATACCAACGTACCTTTCGTACGAGACTTAACTAAAGACAGAGCTATCGAACATCAAAACTGGACATCCCAATTATGTGGCCCTACCGCTCAAGGTCTGCTAACCCAGCGACCAGAGACCAGAAGATGGACCAGAACGGAAATGGCCATGTGACCTGAGGAATTAGCCTAATAATCTCTCATTCCTGAAGGAATAAGCGAGAATACACTTTATACGCTCATAGGATAGTTTGTTATTTTGATTGCTGATATAAATTAACTTCAATAAAAAAATGGTTCAGGATATAATCAACCTACAACGCACCTTATTGAGGGTTCTCCCTGAAGGTAGATTTTTTATTTGTCTGATATTTCCCTGATTTATCTGACCACAACATTTTCAGATTCCTGTTTATCGAAAGAGTACAATTTTTGTTGCAATTGCTACTTAGATAAAACGAAAAGAAAGAAAAATAAACGATACTGTGGAACTTAGAGAAACATTATGCAAAAAATTAAAAAATATACTACTACTATCTATACCTTTGCCCATATATTTAATATGTGCCAGTTTTAATACGCACAAGAATCAAAAGTGTTATTAGAAATCTATAAGTGCGTCTAAATTTTGGCGGAAAATTTAAAAATGCACCTGACTTTTCCTGGCAATTATTTAAATTACGATGCAGTGATGTGCTAATTACACCTGATTTTTGGGATTTCATTTACTTAACACAAAATTCTGCTAATGTTAAAATATAAGAACTATTTCGACAAAAAGTATGCGAAGTTTCTGTATTTAAATTGTGATCGAATTTAATAATTTTTGATGCAAGTCAGAAATGTGACCTTTTTATAGTAAAATTGACTAATTTTGAAGAGCGAAAAAAGTATGTTTTTCCCTTAAAATTTGTTTTTTTTTACAGGAGTACAACACAAAACAAAAGAAAACTATAAGCCCCAAAAATTTACCTTGTATATGATGCAAAATTAATTAATGGACATTGCTACAAAAAAAAGCTATCAAATATTTAGTTGAGTAATAAAATTTTATATCCTTGTTAAAAATCACTCATCAGATAATTAAGTTCAGTTTTAACAAAAATCATTGATTTACTTGCTTAATAAAACGTTATTTAAAATCTACGCTAAATGCCAAAATGCTTGTTTGTTTTTCCAAATACTGATCGTAAATAAATATTAGCTTATTACTGATAATCAGTCTAACAAAAATACTTCCATACTAACTAATTTACATCTCCACCAACATTTTTATAATTATTTTGACGACCAAATGCTTTAACTTGCAAGTTTACTTGAAATAAAGATTGTCATTAAATAGATTCTTCAGAATATAATCGAGCAATCTTTTTAAGATAACAATCAACATAAGTACTAAAATAAAAAAGGAAAGAATGTAAATTTATTAATAGACTAAAGGCCATAATTATTAAGTTACGTAAATTGTACTGACGTTTACTTGGCATAGAACGGTTGACGTACGAGAAATTGTCAAACGATTTGCTTTTTTAAATGTTTTTGTTGCTAAAAAGATCAACCAATACGTATCAAGTGACGAAAACGCGTCTGGTTTGTTGTAAATTTGTAATTCTATTTCAGACCTTGAATTCGTAAGTGGCTTTTTAATTACGATTTTTTAATATGCGATCTTTAATTGCACAAAAAGAACTTCGAGAAAACGTTTCTTCTTCCTCTTATCACCGAAGCATATTTATTATAAATTAGAAAATTATGTAAGTATGAGGTTTCAATCGCACACAAATTTGTGAAATGTTTTCGAAGTATTTTTTTTGTTAAAAATTTAATGAAAGATGTTTTAATTAAAAATAATAGTGGCAAAAAACAAAAAAAGCGACAGTGACAAAGCCGAAGTTGGTTTCGTTCTTTTTAGGAATAAAAAATTGTGTTTTGGATAATAATTAATAAATAAAATATTAAAAAAATAGACGGCTTCAAGCGAGCGAGGGAAAGGAATTAAAGGAAACGAAAAATTTTAAAAGTGACTCGTTTTCTTAATGAAGCAAACCCTTTTTAAGTAGGGGCAAAATGTAGCCTTTTAGGACTTTTAGTAATTTTAGCCACGCCAAGGAAATATTTGGTTTCGGTTAATCGAAACTTACTTTTCTTATTCTTTCCTTTGAAAGTTATTTCTAGTAACCTAAACAATTCAAGAATAAAATATTTAACCTAAGCGATTCAAGAATAAACAAATTATTATTAGTAACAATAAATAAAAAAGAAGATCCAAATAGTATTACAGCACATGAAGACAGAAACTTGGAAACGGAACTGTTTGGCGAGCATGTCCTTTGGAAGTTTTCCAGAATAGATATGAACTAACAGAAAAAAACTGACATACATCCGAGCTTGTTTATGGCCCAGTTATGTCTTACGACATATGAATTACATTGTTTATTTGAATATTTACTCTGAGTTAGGTCAAACATAAAAGATTTTGGTATTTTTGACAGCTAAATTACTTTAAAAGCTGTATTAATTTAAACAATTTTGGGAGAAATTTTAACTCTAAAAAATAGCAAATTTGAGTAAGCCGTTTACAAAATTTTGTTCGAGTATTGTGTGTAAACTAATAAATTACTGAAATAATGAAATCGAATGGTCTGCGATTTTGTATTAAATTTTTACCTAGGAAACTTCTTCATTTTTCAGATTAAACTCTTCCTCAATCTTGAGAATAAATTAATTTCAACTGGATTAACTAATGAAGAGTGCAGCCAATTCAGAAAAAATCCTTTCATTTACCTCTTTAAAGCCGACATTAATTTTTTAAAAATATATTTCTTGCTCAATTACATTTGCTTAAAAAAAAAACTGGGTTTGCTTTGATCTTTATCCAAATGCACCGTGCCATAAAAAGAATACAAACCGTCACACTTTTTCAATCCATTGTGATTAATAGCCACGTTAAAAATTAAACCAAGTAAATGACTCACTCCGCAAAATTTTTATATCCGGAAAAAACACAAATAAAACACAACTCCCACATTTTTATTCGGTCACTACAAAGCGGACGAAAATATAACGATGTTAATAAAAAATTCAAACATTTCTATTTTGAAATCACGCTCTCGTAACCCAGAATTTTGGCAGCAAACGTTTCTGGTTGTTATTATGACAAATAAGTATGCGAAAAAAATAAATACTTAATTGAAGTGATGAATAACAGAGCGCTGTTATTAAAATTATAGTAACACGATTTTTGAATTTAAAGCCCACATGCAATATTTCTATTTGTTTGAAAAACAAAGCTGCTGAAATTTTTATGCTTTTCGATGCGTAATGCGCGAAAATTATTTTGTATGAAAAATATCAACGAAGAATTTTTCTTATAAATAAAAATTCCAGATAACAGACTTTTACGTATATTTGAATTTAATTGCAATTCCAAAAATTAAATTTCAATTCGTAAAATTTCTTTCCAAGAAGAATACCCCTGAATTAAAAGGGAGGTTGAAAACCATCAGTAAAATCCCAAATGCTTTAACAAAAATATTCAACATAACTGTAGCATTTCGACCATTCTCCTGTCCTAATAACCCTAAAGCACAAAAGCGTATGAAAAACAAGTCCGCTAAAGCTCCACCACAAACAAACCAACTGACTATTAAATCCTAAACTAATTGTAAATCTTACCCTAAAAAGTAAACAGGATATCAACGAATCTGTTCAATACTTAATAAAATCAATCCAAAAGCATGGGAAAACAACCTCAGAAACAAACTGCAAAAATCCAAAACAGTATTGCCCCATACGTATCCGAGAGAAAATACAAGAAAAATTATGCATTGACTATGCATAATGGAAGGCTACAAAGAAGATCAATTATCCACAGTCACAAAACTCTCCTAATCAGAACGCAATCTGATGATTGGGCTAGAGAAAATAGTCAAAAAGCAGATACCTTTGGTGAACATCTGGCGAACGTGTTTAAGCCTCTTGAAGTGCCCCCGGAAGAAGAAAAATTCAGGACATCATTCAGGCCTCTTTCCAAATGGACCTGCCAATTAAGAAGTTTTAGACCCGCCGAAGTAGTTAGGGTCATCGAAACTGAAATAAATCCGAAGAAGTCCCCATGTTTCGACTTAATGACTGGAAAACTCCTATAAGAGCGGAGTACTTCCCTGGCCAATGGAAGGTGGCCTAAATACTAATGCTCTCAAAACCGGAGAAATCGCCATCAGATGGGACCTCATACAGACCTATTAGTCTGTTACCCATTTTGGCAAAGCCTTTTTTAAACTTACTCCTCAAGTGAATGCCACCGCTAATTGACGAAAATCAACTAATACCCAACTACCAGTCTGGATTTCGTTGACAACACGCTACAATCGAACAAGCACACAGAGTCGCAACAAAATTCAAGTTTTTGTTGAGCGGCGGCATTCATAGGCAAAAGCCAAGCATTTGGCAGAGTGTGGCATGAAGGCCTGCTCTACAAGCTCAAGTTTCTTTTAAATCCTCAAGTCATACCTCACGGAAAAATACTTGTTCGTGAAATACCAAGACTCCACCTCAGCTCTTCTACCTAACATCTAGTTAGTGTCTCGCAACGAAGCGTAATTGGTCCGATTTTATACCTGATTTTCACCGCGAACTTACCAACAACCATAAACACCACCTTAGATATCAAAGCCGTGTCAGAACCCACCCAAACAATCTAGCAGTCGGCATACTGACAGCCCCAAACCCGAAGAGGCTTAAACGTTTCAACTCTCTGGATCTGGCAGAACGCTTTTAGCATTAGTATAAATTCCCAATAAGTATAAACAATATATTGTATATAATTATACAGTGTGTCGACATAAGTTTACTATGAAAAGTTGTTCAGAATGACAATTATGGCGCTATACAAAATTTCAGGAAGATCTACCTACGTACTTTGATTAAACCGTCATTTTTTAGATTAAACAAAATAAATTGTATTTATTCAAAATTTTATTTGTAGAACATTGAACGAAACAAATAGTATTTACAAGAAATTTAACTTACGAAACGTAATAATAACATTGATCTACAATAAATTATTTATTCCACATAACTGCCAGGAGGCCATGAAAAGACTATCGTTGGCTAATCTTCCTGAAATTTTGTATAGGACCATAATTTCTATGTAAAATTTTGCCGCATCATGAACAAAAAGGGTACTTTACCTGAAAAGAAAATAGTTTTCGCTTCAATGTCAAGGCCGACTGGTTTTTCAAAAACTGAAAATATTCTTAAAATTCTCTTCAAACCAAGCAGGGCTTAATTCCACAATCTTAAAATAAAATTCAAAAATTTTTAGTCCATCGCACCTATTGTAACATCAATCCTGGGACACACTGTATATCAGTATACTAATTGTAAAGTGCCATAATTATCCTATCAAACATTTTACCAAATGTCTAACTCGACAGTATGTAAAACAACTTGGGGTTTAAAAAAATAACTGTAGCAAAACCCAAACGGTCTAAAATCAAAAATTTTAGCGTCGTATGTGATTTTTGCAATAAAAGAGCACAATCCTCGGGATGAAAATCTTGTCACGTATAAAAACAATTAATGAAATGATGAGAAGAGTGGGTGTTGCTAAAACCGTTTACGTATATTTCAGGAAAATACGAAAGAGCATGAAGACAAAACATGTAATTACGATCTAAGACAGGACCGTGCTTTGAATTCTAAAACATTTCGGTTTATAGTTATCACCGATTTAAACTCCTTTTACTCTTTAAAAATTTGGAAGTCTAAGCCGTAAAACAATAAACTTCAATTTTCAAAGCTGTTTAAGTGAAAATCGACGTATTAGGAATAATTTTAAGTTTGATAAGAATAGATTTTTTGGGTGATAAATTGGAGATGGCAGTGACAACAATCGCGTGCGATAGCGCTCCGCATTTATTGAGATTAGATAGTTTTAAACGCAAGCAAATCAAAGAAAAGTGTACAAAAGAAGGTCAAAAGATTAGTGAAATTCAGAGGAGGTACCGCGAGTTCAAACTCCAAAAGGCGTAAATAAAATATTGGAAAACGGAGCGAGGTTAGGACGTAATCCAGGCCAACAGTGCGAAGTTGTCAAGTCTTGATTTTTACTCCAGTTTTTAAGTAGAAGTAAATGAACCGAAAAGACAATCAACAAAACATTGAAAAGCAGCATAAGCTTCCTGGAGGATTACATAAAGAGGAAAAGAGAAAATAACGATAAAGAGACCGAAGCAGAAGTAGACCTAAAGATTTTTAAACGAAGTTCTTCTGTAGTAAAAGTAAATATATTGTTATGACCCTAACGTTGGGGTGCAATTAATTGCTACAACCACCTTTCAAAAATCGTATATAATTTTGATATTTCCAGCTAGCTCAATTTTTATTTATAAATTAATTAATTTCAGAGAATCTCTTAACTCAAGTCGCCAAAAGGGATCGCTTTTGTGAATTTTGAACTTTTATAAAAAATTCACAAAGATATTTTTAAATAAACATCTTCTGAATTTTATACACTCTAAACTATAATTAACAACAAATTCTAATAACTAATTAAAATTAATAAATTTATAATCTACCTTTCACAATCAACTTGTCCAACACACCTTCTGTTTCTTTCCAAAAATTCACTATTTTCTCACTCACTTTTCAATCCAATAACACCCCACAACAATCCAATTCCACCTTTATCCACACCTTAGTTAAATTCTTCTTTAAAAATCCAAAATTATAACTTCCTTTCAAAAATAAGATTTTTATTTCATCATTATTCACATTTTTAAAAATTCCAAATTATTATTTTAATATAGAATATTATTAATCTTGAATAACTTTTAATTAAATAATGCTTTGTTTTACATTTATATTAGGTAATATGAAATTATATCAATTTTAGTTTTCAAATTTCATAAAACCAAATCGGTTATTTTCAAACCTTCTAATGTTCTGTTTATCTTTTTATCTCCCTGGTTATATATTATTTTTATCTAACTAACACTCTATACAAAATTCTTTTATAAAATTAATTATCAAGCTAACTTAGTCTATTTATATACAATATTCTTTATAATCAATAACTATTAACATTTTAACACTAATTTTACATTATTTTAAAATTAACAATTAACATTTTTACATTAATTTTATATTACTTTAAAAGGTGTTTATTTATTAATACATATTATCCTAAACAAATTATAACTTCCTGTATTAAGAAATTCTCTAAATATATCATATCAATATACAGGGTGTTTCTTAATAACATGCTAATATTTAAGGAGGTTATTCTTGGGTCCATTTTGAGAAAAAAACTTCATATGAACATATGTCCTAAAGGTCTTAACTTTTGAGCTACAGGGTGCTAAAGTTTTAAGAAAAAAATCTTTTTTTTATGATAACTTTGGTATGACCCTAGATATTTTTGTGAAACGTAGTAGGCATCTTCTATGCATCAAAAGGCATTTTCTGCTGTACAACATAATTTTTTATTCTTGCCAGTGGCGTTCGTGCGGGATTTGCACTGAATCATTTTAAAGAGAAAAGTGATACGCCACTGCTTTTTCTTAAAGTAAAAATTATTTTTGAAATCCTCATTCCTTTCTGAGCAAATCTGGTCTGTTGATTTTTTCGTTTGACGTACGGTTTTCGTATAAAAAAATAAAATTCATTCATTTGCGTCTCGCTAGACCACTTACGAGAAAAAACAATTTATGTAACTTTAAACAAAAATTTATTTAAGAGAATACTTTTTAAACGGTAACATTATAAAATTATGTTGTACCGCAGAAAATGCCTTTTGATGCATAGAAGATGCGTACTACGTTTCACAAAAATATCTAGGGTCATACCAAAGTTATCATAAAAAAAAGATTTTTTTCTTAAAACTTTAGCACCCTGTAGTTCAAAAGTTAAGACCTTTAGAACATATGTGCATATGAAGTTTTTTTCTCAAAATGGACCCAAGAATAACCTCCTTAAATATTAGCATGTTATTAAGAAACACCCTGTATATGTTACGGCTAAAGTGATTACTTGGCTAGTTTATAAAGTAGCTGGATAGTATACTAATTATCCAAATGTCTGATTATTTTGATGGAAAATCATCTTTCCACTAAAATAACTACGAATCTTGGCTAGGTTGTATGCTATCCAGCTAATTTACAAACTATACAAGATTTGCCGCCAAAGTACAAACTACAAGAAAAGTACACAAATTAACCGGTGTTCTTGGCTAGTTTGCAAAATATCCATAGTATTTGGATAAAGTATGAACTTAATATTGCTAGTAGTACAAAATAACCAACTCGTTGTAGTCACCATCCCGTCTAGTTTGTAAGTCGATGAGATCGATTTGGAAGCGAGAGTTTAGATGATTTGAAACAATTGGCTTAACAACAATCCCGTTTTTAGTTTTTTTTTCCGTTTGAGCTGACAGTTTTCGCAAGTTTCAATGAATAATTTCATTATTTCTTATGTTACGTTGTAATACTTTTCATTTAATAATTTTGTTGTTGCTTGCGGCCCCATGCCCAGTTCCCTGATGGGCAACTTTAATGGCATCATAACATTCGGGCAAACGTAAAATAATATTTCCAGATCTTTTATGTAAGATTACATAAGATGATTCGATTCTCTGTAAATCAAGTATTTATCACATAATAATCACTCTTGCTACTAGTATCAGGTCCAATTTCGCGTATTCTTTTTATACGTTGCAAAAGTTCATTGTAATCACTGTTAGACATTAATTTTGAATTTTTAGCCTTTTGCTCGTAGACTTCCAATAGTAGCTTTTGATTCATTATTAATAGATATCTATAATATAGGTACCTTTTCACAACCCAATTTCACAAGACACCACAGTAAACAGTCACAACACGTGTCATAAACATAACCTCACGTTTCTAATAGATTAACCAAAGGGAATATTGGTTAGTTTATATACTAACCAACGAGTTGGTTATTTTGTATTACTAGCAATATTAAGTTCACACTTTATCCAAATACTGTGGATATTTTGCAAACTAGCCAATAACACTGGTTAATTTCTGTACTTTCCTCGTAGTTTGTACTTTGGCGGAAAATTTTGTATAGTCTGCAAATTAGCTGGTTAGTATACAACCTAGCCAAGATTCGTAGCTATTTTAGTGGAAAGATGATTTTCCATCAAAATAATCAGCCATTTGGATAGTTTGTATACTATCCAGCTACTTTATAAACTAGCCAAGTAATCACTTTAGTCGTAACATATACAACAACAAATAAGAGCGAGGAAGAAACATGGATAAGCTGTATAAGATGATAGGAGAAATGGGAAAGGTATGAAGGAGATAATAGGTATTTACGATACAAGTGGGCTATGAGCATTATTAAGATATGCGTTTGAAATTTGCACAACGAGGCGATAGCCGAGTTGTGTGATCAAACAAGTATCTTAATAATGCATTTATTTGTTACTCACTTGTAAACGTCATTTTACAAAGCTGTCTATTCATTTTGAAAGTTAATCTTTACAAGCTACTAACTTGTAAAATAAACAGCTGATTTAGCACGTTAGTTACGTATAAACAGCTGATTTAACACGTTAGTTACGTTTAAACAAACGATATGTGTTGTCACGGTAGAGAATTTTACAAGTTAGTTACGTGTAAACAAACAATTTATGTGTTGTTAGGGTAATGCTTCCTTCCAAGGCTTAATTTTTTTGACGCAAAAATGACAGTACTAATTTTTATTTATTAACTTCGTTTTCAAATGAGTAACAAATAAAATATTATACAGTACACGCCAGGTAACAGTTTTTACTGGCTCAAAAAGGTAACTGGCTCGCCTGGCGGGTCGCCAGTTATATCCTCTTATCGCCAGTAAAAACCATTTTACCTGTAATGTAAAATACTATATCACACGTGTATCGTACAATATTTATCGTCGACTAGCATCATAATGCTATCATTATTGTAGAGAAAATCGTGCATAATATTATACTTTATGACACAGTGCCATAAAGTAGTTATAACAACGGAATAAACAAACGTTACTTAACAACCACATCAGTCGTTACAGTAACAAATACTATTTTGTGACAAATACGTCATAATTTTATATAACCTGAATAATTATTATTTTAGCAAAAAAACTAAATTAAATTTCTTATAAATAATTGTAATTCGACGATAAAATAGTATATGAAATTCGTTTATAATGCAGTATTATGGCATTCATGAAATTATCGCATTCACTGCGTTCATGCGCTAATTTCATTCATGTCATAATACTGTACATTATAAACTAATTGCATAATGTACTATTATCAATGCCCGCGCAAAATCAAAAAGACGTTTAAAAATAATCTGACGTTTTACATAATCTTTTTTGACAAGTCGAAAATTAATTCAAATAGTAGCTGTAAAAATGGACGAATCCATGACGAGCACAGTTTAAAAACAGTGCGGCAATGAAGTCCTTATCGCACGCAAAATGAGTGCGCTAACGGACATATATCTTGATAAAAATAAATAACGATACGTGGCAGAAATTCGAGGAATAAAAAAAAATAAGTAAGAAAGAGGTGGTGTCGAAAATTGAAAAAAAACGGAACTATAAAAAGGAATACAAAATCTCAAGACCCAGATAGAAAAGCAGGAGAAAGACAAAAAGTGAAATAATATCATTATAAAAGGATGGAAACTAAAACATACCAGTATGCCCGAGACAGAAGTAAAAATTTTTATACAGGATAATTTACAAGCAAGTACAAGAATAAAAAAGTGTTCAAAAAAGAAAAATAATTGTAGCAGAAATGTCTTCATTTATGGAAAAGCTCAAGATTATGAGGATTAAGACTAGACTAGGGTGAAATAAAATGTATATAGGAGATGATCTTACTAAAGAAAAGCAGTTGATCTAGACAGCTATTAAAAAAGTAGGCTACAGAAAATTCAAATGAAGAAGGAGGAAGCTTAAAAATAAAAGGAGAACAGATTACAAAAAACCAATAACGATCCCAAAACAAAGGACCAAGATAAAGAATACAGCAATGAAAATAGAAACGAATAGGAACGAGAAAAGGAAGGAAAACATAGGAACAAGTACAGGCAACACAACAATTTATTATGAAAATATAAGGTGGAACTACTAGCAGTTCAGGAAACAAACATAGAAAATTAAACTATTACAGAGATAGATGAATAGATATTTTTCAAGGGAGGAGGAGAAAAACAGATTAGGTATAGGCTTTTGATTGAAAAAGCGAAAGCAGCGAGCCTGGTAAACTTTCAAGAAAATAAACGAGCATATAAACTATTTGAGATAAGATAATAAACGTGCATTCGCCTACAGAAGAAAAGAGGAAGTAAAAGATAAGCTTTATCAAGAACTAGAAGAATTATATTCAAGAATACCGAAATTCGATATAAAAACTATTGTAGGAGATTGTAACGCAAAAATAGGACAGGAAAACAGAAACAGACTAACAGTGGAAAAGTATAGCAGACACAAGAAAACAAATGAAAATTGACAAAGATTAATCAACTTTGCAATGGAGAAACAACTACAAATAAAAGCAACCTTTTTAAAGCACCGAGAACTACATAAAGAAACTTGGAAAAGCCCGGATGGTAGAACAACGAATTAATACCCCGAGAAAAGAAAACATTAAGGAAGGCCAAAATATAAAAGAAAAATATCGACAGATCAATAAAAATACCAATTAGGGTAGGCTGTGAAATTGAATTATTTTGAATTGGTACTTTAGCCTACCCTAATTGGTGTTTTATTGATCTGTCGCTACAAACACGAAGTAGAAAAAATACTAAAGATAGAAAGTAAGAAAGAAGAAGTAGAAGAGGAATGGAGTGTGCTAAAAGGAAAATTGGAACGAATGTTATATGTTACAAAGTAAAAAAGTTAAGAAAAACTGGTACGATAAAGAATATAAAGAAAGAACAGATGAACAGAGCAAAAATGAAAATGCTAAACCAAAAAATATTTTTGAAATATAGAGGTTTAACGATCAATAAATCTGACAACGTTGTTTAATAAGTAAAAGTAAAAACTGGTGTTTACCATGTGTTTTCATGGATATAATGCTTTACTCAAATTAAATTTTACATACCTAAAGTAACAAAAATCAAATGCTTTGTTGCCAAATGAAATTTTTAGTGTTTTGAACACATTTTAAAAACTATTGATTATTGTATAAGAATAAATTTTAAAATACGTATAAAAATTATTTGTCAGCAAATTAAAAATTCAACCCTGCAGCTTTTGAATTATTATAGATTTTCATAGTTTTCAATTAGCTTTTCAAAATCACAAAGAAATGCCGCTCCATGAATTGTAAGTAAAATCAACAAAATATGACTTATGAGCTTAAGAATGCTGCAGAATAAAAATTAATTATGCCATTTAGGGAGATTAACGATTGTATTGAAATGCATCATCGCCTATAAAAGTAAATAGCATTAAAATAACGTCATTTTCGAAGCTTCACCTTACATACAATATACAATGCCTTGGGCAAACGTTAAACTAATTTTAAGTGTAAGTATGGGAACTGAAGACTTCAAATAAAACTATGAGGTAATTATTGTGCTTCTACCATATTTTCTAAATTAAAACGGGAGTGAGTCAGTTTGGTGGTATTTTACTATAAAAAAAAAGAATGCCTTGGAAGCTTTTCATTTTTATTTCGGAAATACGACGTAGGAACTCCGAATTTTTCCTAAATGAAGTTAATTTGCTACCTGGGAGACGAAACTGCTTTGAAATACGTTATTTTTCAGTGTTGCTCAACACTAAAACACCAAATTTAAAATCACAAATTCTGTGCCTGTAAAATTGTGTTTTGTACACCAATGCGTTTGTATTTATAACAGCATACAAAAGAATCAGAGGAGCGATGGAAATGTTATGGATTTGAGTTTTCATGCTTGTCTTTTTAAGTTTATTATTCACGAAAAAGGCTTTCTTACGTTTCCCCAAACTAAGAAATTACATGAAAGTAATTTTTTCTTATAGTTTAGCCATCCTTGTGTACAATTATGGCAGTTATTAATTTAAAGCACAATTAAATTTTAAGTAACCTCAGTGCACAAGCTCCTCAACAATTAACGAAATAAAAAACGGAAAGCAAATGCTATTCATTTAACCAAAGAAAAATACGGCCATAATTGTGCTGAATGCATTTTCAGGAAAAAAAGTGTTTGTAATTTATCTGAAGGTTACAAAAGAACGTTATCCTCGGCGACTTTCCCTAGAAAAATCTTTATTTAAATCAACAGTGACAATGAAAGGCCAACATTTGCATTCTTTCTCGCCCTAAACTTCGTAATTTATTACAAAAGTCCCCGTAGGAAAAAAGATGCTGAAAAATTTAAGCTTTGAAACTTTTACAAGAATATTCGCATGTTTGAAGAATTGTAATTCGTTGTAGTTTGATTTTGAATAATTAAAAAAACGAATTAAATATGAATTGTCAAATTTATAGCCACTAACATCAACAATAATCACCACCCACGACTTAAAAATGGATTATCAAGTGCTTGACAAACGCAAAATGGACAGCTTATCTCCGCCTATTAATGAAGTGCAAAAGCGCTACGCATGGTCCGCTAAAAATCTACTAACAAGTACAGTATTTTTCATCTAGGATTTGGGTTGTGACGTCAACGCGCTGTTTATAAATTCACAATCCAACTATACTTCATCTTTTTCTAAACTAGGTTTTCACTACCTGCTGCGCACGAACGCGTGTCTACCCATACAGTTTTTGGACGGAGCAAGTTGACGTCACAATCCAAATGCTAGATGAAAAATACTGTAGCAAGTAAGTATTACTTGTTAGTATATTTGGAAACTGAGTTAGCAGCGAAACAATATTCTAACAATAGTGGCTTGCAAGAAACGCAACGAAATTCAAATACACCCCAAAAATTAAAATTCCACCAATTTATCTGCACAATGCACCTTCACAACATCCTATAACTATAACACATCCACCTAGGAATTAATTTATCTAAAGAAGAAGGAAGAAAACTAACAAAATTCTTTACTGAAAATAAAATACAATATCACACTCATCTAAACCTGAAGGACAAACCCTTATCAGTAGTTATCAAGAATATGTCGATTTCCCTCACAGATCAAAAAATAAAAGAAGAGATACCGAAAAATCTACCAGTAATAAAAGTAACTCGCTTAAACGCTAGAGAAAAGAAACCTCTGCCAGTTTGCTGTGTTAAACTCCCAAAAAATGAGGAAGCGAAGAACATATTTTCGCTAATGGCACTACATTTATATCACTCCATACATACCGTAGAAGCCAGAAGAAAATCTAAGAATATATCACAGTGTCATAAATAGGTGCCAACAGGACCGCCACATAAAAAATTATTGTAGTCTACAACCAGTATGCGTTAAATACGCAGGCGACCACTTACACACTGATGATAAGAATAAGTCGAATGATCCTCCAAAGTGCGCAAACTGCGGACGAAACCGCAGGGCAAATTACTGTGGTTGTACTCATTGAACTGTTAAAACAACGAGTAAGAACAACCCCCGAATTCCTTATGACAGAAATATATACATATACATATGTAAACGACGCACAGACATTTGCAGCAAAGGGCACTATTACTATCTCAGCCAAATTAAATCTTGCGCAACTGGCATCAACCATCTATGCTGGCTATTTATAGCCTTCGTAGCTAGGAACAATGTAGAATTAGCCTGTACATCAGAGACACATACAGGGGGAGTGACAATCACCATTAAAAAAAGTTGAGCACACGCGACTTCCAAGAATTCCCAAACTGAAGATTGAAATGACATTAGTACAGGCTAAACTCGATGATCAGAGCTGCGTAACTATAGCAAGCGCCTACAGACAGCCAAACATAAAGCTAATCGAAGAAGATATCAATAAAATCTTTAGGCCCATTAAGCAACCCATTCGTAAGCTAATCAATGGCAAAACTGACTGTAACTGTTTCATGAACTTGCTAGCCGGCGTTACACTGTCCAATAAGACTTCAGGCAGCTAAAGACATCGACCACTTTACCACGTCAATAGAAAACAGCGCAAAACTGGCCTATAAACCTCCAAGAGAAAACTAGCCGATATAGTACTACAACTATCCTTCAAGGCATAATATCGACCTAATTAAAATGAAAAGTCAAATTCGTCAAGAATGGCGAAGGACAAGGATCCCCTAATTAAAAACCAACTAATAGCCAATTTTAGGGGAAGGGAAGAACTTTGCCTACACTCTCTTAAGAAACGGAAATAAAAAGTACAGCTCAGACAAAGAAAAAGCTAATGCATTTGCTTCTCACCTACAACAGACCTTTACTCCAACAATCACTTGTATACCAACCCACGTTAAGCAAGTTCCATATCAGACCTTCTCTCAAAGAACTTAAGGACATAATAGACAAACTTCCAAACTGGACGTGACCTAATTACCAACTCCATTCTTCAACATCTCACAGAAAAAACCTTAGCTTATTTAAGTTCAACATATAATGCTTGCTTGAGATTGGGCACTGTCCTACAGTCATGGAAAACTGCTCATATCTTAAAGTTTGCAAAACCAGGCAAAGACAACTAAAATGAAATAACTACAGATCGATAAGTTTAATTGACTTCACTATCAAAGACTAGTTGATAATATCGAAAAGTTGAATGTACTACCTAGGTTCCAGTTCGGCTTCAAAAAAGGCCATTCAACTTATCATCATCAGCTGCAAAGGATCAGTGTACCTAACGAACGCGGATTTGAAAATAAGCAATATACTGCAACTTTCGACGAAGTGTGAATTGAAGGTCTTAAAAGAAAATCTCGGATATTGATATAACTACCTACCTTAAAGTCACCAGAACTTTCGCAGTAAAAGTCAATTCAACGTTGTCTGACCTCAAAAATATTCGATCCGGAGTGCCACAGGGCAGCATCCCGGGTCCCATTCTCTTTAACATAGGTATATATGTATACGTCAGACCTACCGGAAATTAATGCAAAATTAGCTATCCTTCGCAGACGACACGGCCATCTTTACACAAACCGCGAAACTAGACGATGCAGTAATAGCTCTACAACAAGTAACAAAAACTCTCTGTATGGCTCAAACAATGGAATATCCTTATAATCTTATAAACCTTGACAAATGCCAAGCTAAAATATTCACTCTTCGTAGACTCTACAATACAAACTGCATACGCATCAACAATGGAGAAATACCCTGGAAACCTAAAGACTCCTCAGTGAAATATCGGGGAGTTTATCTTGATATCCGATTAATCTGGAAGTGTCCTATAAACCAAAAACAAATCCAGAGTCATAATATGCCAAGACAGCTGTACCCATTAATAAATAGCAAATCTACTCCAAAAATAGATTGCGTAATTTTGTTATGCAAAAGCCCACTATTTTCTCTTGCATTATACGTATACGTGGTGGTGTAATACCTCAAAAACAAATGGACAAAAACTGCAACGATTCCAAATTCAAATTGGGATTGCTGTCAATGCACCATGGTATTTTCGCAACACACAGCTGTATCAGGAACTAGGCGTCTTTTACCCATCGAAGAGCACATAAAAAAATGTGCTGAAAAGTTTATTATGAACTTTAGTGCGTGTAGCGATATTGTTCACTATAAACTTTTCCAAACAAACATTCACACCAGGCTCAAACGCAAACTACCCCAGGACATTATCGACCACGAAGACGATTAAATTACAGTCAATTAAATTTTACTGAGACCATTCATTCGTCTCATTATGTTATTATTTAAGTTATTAGATTAATATAGCATATTATCACTGCTATGTACCGTGAGATCGAAAAAAAGATGATTCTGAGCAGGCCTTGACTAGTACAACACGATTGGCAAGACTGATTTCAAAATGTGGCAGTAGGTTAGAGGTTAATAAATATCAAATAAATTAAAACACAAAACAGTATTTATTTAGGGAACAAACTGAAAACTAAGATGAATACATGTTAGAGTAGGTGTTCAAAATGTGATCCTTCACTAGTATTACAACGATAAACTTAAATAATTCTGGAAACAAGATTGCAAGACTGACTTACATTTGAAATGTCACTGTCACATTATAATTCATAGGCATTCTAGAACCAGTGTAACCAATCGCGTTGTACTAGTCAAGGCCTGCTCAGAATCATCTTTTTTTCGATCTCATGGTATAACAATAGTTATTTAAGTATCAAGGGCGGTAGGTGCGTTTTACCGGTCGAGGGTAAATGTGTGGAGACCGACGCGTAGCGGAGGTCTCCATTTTTTACCCGAGACCGGTAGCACCTACCTACGCCCGTGATGCTTATTACAATTTTTGCATGATTCATGCAATAACCAAATTAAATGAATCTAAATAAATTTGTTCATGTCAAAGTGACAATAATTGTGTGATAACTGTAAAACTGTAAAATTATCTAAAAATCCCACTATCTAAAATGACAAAAAAACACTCAAATTTTCATATTTTATTACTTACCGCCTCCCGATCGGTAAGTGAATGCTTACCGATCAGTAATTTGCAAGCATAACTTACTATTGTCATACTTAAATCAGTAAACATGTCAAATTGACGGATCGTGCAAACATTTATGTTTGTGCATCTGGTAATGGTAATAAATAAATATCAACAAAAAAGAATTGCCAAATTCAGAACTTGTCATACAATTGTAATATTTAAAAAAGGAAATGAGTATCAAATAAAGATATCACAAACAATTAGACCTGGTGCAACTTTTAGTACGAGGTTTTCAGTTTCAGAATGTCATTTGTTGTTTTAATTTTACATAACAATATGTATTTTAAACACGATTTGTTTGAGTGTACGAAAAACCTGATGGCTTCAAATTTTGTGTTTAATTATTATACAAAAGCAGAAAATTAGTATCGTTTCATAGATGAAAATTTCAAATACGAGAAGCGATTTCTTAATAAAAGCAGCAACCAACAAGTTATACCTGGATTGCCAAATCAATGGAGTGATTACTTGCCGTTTACGCTTATTCACATGCAAGAACAACGCACAATAAGATGATCGTTTGTTCATTATGTCTACCAATGTTGATCAATTGTAACAGAAAAATTACGGTTAAAGTAAGAGCGAGCGTCAACGGCGAGTAATCACACCATCGGTTCGGCTATTTAAGTATAGGTTAAATCTGCCAATTCATTAAAATTGTTATTTATAGAAATTTAATCGTTAATTCATATCCAGTTGAATAATACTCCGAACACTAAAGAAATTAATCGTTTTTAAATCAACGTTAATGTATGAGGCATTCTCAAAAAAACTTTGTTTATGGGGCAACTTTTGTTATCAAGCACTCGATAATTTCTTTGTAATAAATAAACAAACGGAAATAGTTCCCTTTTTATAGAAATAGGCTGTTCAAATAAACACATTGAGCCATATTCATAAACAGTGTTTAAAGTTAGATGTTACTAATTGCTATAGCAACATATATTAATTATATTGGTTTAGTAGCTACTAAACCCCTACTAACTTTAAATACTGTTTATGAATATGGCCCTATGACATTAAACATTTCTATAAAAACATTTAGGTATGAAACCGTTAAGGAGTTAAATTCATAACAAAAATGTCGAACTATTTCACGATAGAAATCTATGTAAATACAACACCCTTTCAAAGAACGCCCCGAATACATACATAACAATACCTTCACCTTTTTACAATTTCAACAACGAAACATTTCAATAACTGTCCTCTAAAATTATCGTTTAAAAGCAGCACGTAGTTACCTTTTATATTCCCTAAATGCTAAAGAACTCCTTTATGTAATGCAGAAATAGCTATTCGAAGTTCAGACTTTATCTATTCATCCATATATGAGGAACAAAGAATTATTATTGCTGCCATTATTAAGCAACTGTCTTCCTTGCCTGGTAGCGATGCACCAGCACTTGCGTTGCATTTCCTTTTAACGAAAATACTGGAACACCGTCCCCGATGGCGTACCTACTATTTTTATTTATGCTGCACTAACCGGCCATAACGGTGTTCACAGTGAAGGAAATTATCCCTATAAAATTTTTACGACGAATTTCAAATACGAGGAAAACAATGCAGAACACGAATACACAATTAAAAATTTACGAGCGATTTCTTAAAATATAAAAAGACGAAGACCGAAAACAAGCCCCAACTACGAAAATGGGAGAATATTAAATTTGGCAAACTACGGGGTAGGAGTTTTGCAAAACAAAAATGAGCAGCTGTTTTATATTACTGATGTGCCAGTATATCATACGCGGAGTTACATTTATCAGTCTGTTTAAGTTTACTTTGTGCACGTCAGGATGTCTGCTCTTCGATTTGTCAAATTCTCTGGCATTCTCCGCTCTTTTTTTATATGTATACAGCATTCTATACAAAACAACGAAACTACGACATAATGCAACGTATTATATAAGCTAAATACTTCTAATTAAAAGCAAAATAAGAGAACCTAACAAATTCTATGCAATTCAAGCACATGACGAATAGTCCGTTGTTGATCATAAATATTTACATTGTAAGTTGGGCTTTACAGTTACATAATTTAACAGTGTCTTGTTAAAATAAGCTGTTGGCCTAAGAAGATTAGAACATTTCGACCTTAAAACCAACTACTCTATCAAAGCAAGGCAACCCTATCTGGAAACCCATCTAAAACAAAAAGAAACCTATAACAACACTCCCTCTAAATACGAAAATTCTCAACATCACCAGGAGCATAGTCAAAAAGTGACAAAGAGAATACTGAGTTGTTTGCAGAGGTATTTTCGCCACGAAATAATGATCAACTACCTGAAGTAGAAGAGAGTTTAAACGCACTCTTTCAAGTAAAAGAAAGCCTGAGGCCCCTAGGTTATACCCCAAAAGAGGTTAAAGAGGCCATTAACGCCCTAAACCCTAAAAAAGGCATCAGGCATAGATCTCATTACTGCCAAAATGCACTGGGTGTCTACCATATTTCTTCGGTTCCATAGTAGGCTGCCCGAATATGCGCTGTCTTTTTCTTGTCAACGTATTACATACACACAAAAAAGGTTAGTAAAACATAAAACTACTATACATATCCAATGCAATAATCAGACACGATTATTGGCCTAGATCATTTAAAATTGGTCAAATAATAATGATTCCCAACCCTGGGAAAAACCTTAGGATGTTACATCTTACTGTCCCATAAGCCTTTTATCAACACTTGCAAAGATCTAAATCCTTAAAATTGGATTTCAAATCATCGATTTGGGTTTCGGCAAGCGCATAGCAAATATTATCAACCACTCATTAGAAAATCGACAATATTGTATTGACATAAGCCAGGTTTTCGATAAAGTATGATACCTACACCTACTTTGTAAAATAAAAAGAACGGTTCCAATAAGCTACTCCAATCTATTGAACTTATTTAAATGAACACCAGTTCGAAGTTAAATTTGATGGTGAAATCTCCAACCGTCTGTCAATACTTTCCGGGGTATCACAAGGGGGCATTTTAGGCCCGCTGCTATATGTCTTCTATACCTATGACTTACCCACAACCATAGGAACATTCGCGGATGATACAACCATCTTCACAACTCGTAAAAACCCTGTTAGAGCTTCTTACAACCTCCAAAAGCATTTAAATCTGATAGAATCGTGGCCGAAGAAATGGAAAATGTAGATACATGAAACAAAATCATCACATATCACGTTCACCCTCCGATCAGGAAACTGTCCGTCGGTTTTCATTAACCAAGTCAACATACCACAAAGTGAACATGTTAAATATCTGGGACTAAATTTTGACAACAAAAACTTAACTGGAGACATAACATTAATATACTGTATGGTCGTGAAGTGATGCAAGACGATAGATGTAGTAATCAAATTTTAGTCTAAAACTAAACATATCAAAAACTAAAACCATAAGTTTTGGAACAAGAAATAACATCCTTCCAAATCAATGGCAAGTAATTCAAACGTCTTTGTCTGCTTAGGCTCGGCATCAAAAGCAGAACTGAAAAAGCGCCAAGTTTTGGCATCCTGAAAGAAGTATGAAGGTCGACAATGAAAAATCTGAAAATACATATTTTCGACTTAAATATAAAGTCAGTTCTCATGTTCGGATCTAATCTAATCTACCGTGAAGTAGATAAACAGATTTATAACTTAACTACTAAAAACACTTACTTAAAATATACACTAAAACTTTATTGATTAAGACCTAAGCATTTTCCAGTAGTTGACTTCCTCAGGGCACTAAAATACTATAGGCTTATACAGGGTGATTCCTATGTAAGCTATTTTTTACACTTCTGAAATTAAAAATGCATTCGAATAATTAATCACATCAATCTCTTGATTTTGACAGTGAAAAATAGTTTTACAGAAAGCTAAAGGCTGAATGCTATAATGTTGTACGTGAATGAAATGTACTGACATGTTTTTCCGTTTATTTTAAAACAAAATGTTTTTATCAACATGTGAGAAAAAATTGTAAATTTAGTAAATCTTTTGGAATATTAATTTGGTGTGCAGAAATACAATTTTTTGTGTTCACATATATGATAGATTTTTTGGAAATTCTTCATTGATACTTTATATTATTTTTTACTCCAAATCTATTAGTCTCACAAAAGAAATGAAATACAATTGACAAAAATATTTCTAAATAAATTCGAGTTTCCGAAGCTTCAAATGTATAAATTCCGGTGCATTAAAAAGTTCTAATTAAAAATTGAAGGTCTGCAAATTCTATCACCTTTCAAGAGTATGGGTAGTTTAAAAAAAACATTATTAAGGGGGCTTCCTATTACTAAAAAACATTCACGGATTTTTCAGTTTTCTATCTTTGTCCAAATTTCAGATAAAAATTAAAAATCAAATTTTTATTCCACTTTTGGAGAGTTATAAGTAACTCTCCAGGGAGACTTTTTAGGATGGAAGTTTATATGAAAAAGTGCCCTTAATTTTCGCCCATTAATCAACTCCTGTATTTTTTCCACGTATTTTGGAAACATCTAGTATAACAAATGAGATTTCATCGTGATAAACGGGCCAAAAAATATAAGAACGTAAATTAAACCAAGAAATGGATACAACATTAGACGAGAACTTGGCAGTACGAAGCTCAAGAGGTACGTAGATCAATACCGATAACTGGCGAAAAATAACACTAAAAATGTTGAAGGGGCACAGAAACAAATTGAGAAAAAAGCCTATTCATGGTGCAGTACAAATCCAAATGGAAACAATTTGTAGAAGCAATATGTTTCAACCAGCAGAATTGGAAATAGAGGGCTTACACTCCTATAAGGGATCTCTGCCATGCCAAAGATCGTAATAAAACTAGTTTACTTCCTATTCCAAAGATATTTTTATATTAAAAATCACCGATTTGGCCTTGAAGTAATTCTAATCGTTGGTTTGTAAAGCATATCAACACAATCAAGACAGGGAAACTTCATTAAACGTAGAAACTGTAAAAATCAAGGAAAAAATAATTTGAAGCTTTTGAAACAATAATGAAATTATATTATTAAGAACAGATATTTATTGTTGAACTGGCCGATAGGTTAAGGTATTTGATTACAGCGTGGACGGTATCGGGGTCAAACACGAGTAGGATGCTCGGCGGGTGGCCTACGGAGTCACTCAAAATATTAGGAACCGAAACATAGTGGTGTGCAGTAGGGAAGGTAGGCGGTTGTTGAAGGCATGGTACTTTACCATAACACTTCGTAAGGATAACGCCCGAGACAACCGGGTATAGTCTGTTCGTTCGGTTCCGCAATTTCTACATAACTTCGTAAGTTATTACAACGGAAAAGTATTATGACCAGTCCTGCCATAAACACCCTACCAGGGACGGCTTTAAACTGTTCCCCCAAAATATTTTAACTTTTATAAATGAATTCTTCTATTTTGAGACAATTGTAAAATTTTTCGAGTTCGGTCTATAGTCCGTACACCCAACAGAGTCAGTAAAGCTCCGCTCAATATTTGCGCGTCGTATTTAAATACAACGTCTCTATTGGTCGAATTTTAAAACCCCCAACACCTGCAACAACATCAATAGGTGAAACTGACAACTACTTGACCTTGGTGCTTGATTTGTCAGTTTCAGTTCAGATTCCGCCGGATTTCAGATTTATCTGTATTTCTCATTCATCTTAAACAATTGTCTTTTACAAGACACGTACACATTTTGTGTTCATTAAGTAGGTAAGTAATGGGAACGTTGAATCATTGAAATTTTGAGGTTAGAAATTGCTTATTTGAAGTTTGAAATTCATTGATTATGAATCAAGCCGGAGCCGCTGCTTTATTTCCACTGAAAAAACGACCAGCCAGGCATTTTTCAGTTGAAGACAAAGAATATGCAAAGAACAGTTTGTGACATTCTGTACATTATTGCTTGCGCTCATTGGTCTGAATAGACAATAGACATACGTCAAAAGGGGCGGAGCTTTACTGACACTGTTGGGCGAACGGACAATAGTAGGGATGATTTACGATAGTTAAGTATATTTAAACCTCATAATCCATCAATAAGCTGTAAAATGTTTCCAGCTATTTTGCGGACCCGAACGAACAGGCTATATGAAAGCGACTTAGGAGGTCTTAACCCTCGATGTTACAGGCCATATTCGGAATCAGTCAAGTCATTTTTTGTAGGAAGATACTGAAGAATTCAAACCATTTACGTAATTTTACATAAAATAATTCCATTAAGCATTAACGTTTTGAACAACAATATTAGTTCTCGGTAAAATAACTGACCTACACACATTGATTATGATTATACATCTAATTAGTAAGGTTATGTAAAATTGCGTTCTAACTACACAAAATCAACTATAAGGCCTGTAAAATTATGCAAGCATATATTTATACATATCGTACATGCGTTTATTGCTCGTAACACGAAAAACATAAACACGGACGACCTTCAATAAAACGAAAACTATCTCAGGTGGCCCGAACGAAACAAACAGTACGTTTTATTTTTAAAACCGTAATAAAATCCAGAGAATTTAAATTCAGTGTCTTCGATTACGTCTGGTTCAAACTGCCTCCATGTAAATAACTTAATTATTTGTTGTTAGCTGGTATACAAGTGTAATACACGGTGTGAATGAAACAATATGATAATTAGAACTGATTTATTACATTCCTTGTTTTTTTTCGTAGTTAACTGGTTTAAATAAACAGTTGCATTTTGCTGTATATGAGTTATTGTTTTAATTTTTTAAAAATTATTTTGAAGGCTCCGTTTTCTTACACAATAATTTTTGCGAGTTTTTTGCAGCTTAACGCTTGGTTTAAAACTGTATTGGGTATACAGTCAAATAATCAAGCAAAATTTTGTAATTAATACATGGTTTATTCAGTTATAACATTCCTAATATTACAATTTTTGAAACCTCAAAGCAGAATAATTCCAGAATTATTCAATTTATCAAAAAATTGCAGAACAAATACATTTGTCAAATCAAATGATTCGGTAGAATTTCGGAATGTTTACTATCAGCGAAACAAAACCGCGTATTAAAAATTAATTTATCGTGTAATTTCAGATATTTTTCAATTAATGTAGATTTGAATCATGTTTGATCGCCCGCATCGGGTTCGTTTGGTTAATCACTGATTATTAAAAACGCAATAATCGTGAAAGCTTGTTTTCGACCTTTAAACAACAGTTCAGGTCAATACTACTGCATTATGATAAACTTTACAAAACTCGCAACAGATTTTTGATGCACCACAGCAAAACGTTATTTGATACGAATGCTGATCAAAGCGTAGCTTTAATAATTAAAACACCAATCATTGGAAAAACGCGGTGTATTATTAACAGCAACATGTTATAACGAGGTGTTTCGATTTTCACGTTCCGAGTAAGTTTTTCAAAATATAACGAACAACGAAATGTCAGTCATTTAAATTCTATGATTAAAATTACGTTCGTAAACTATGTAAGTAAAAGATGTTTTATTTTAAAATTTTCAGTCCTAACTCTCGTATTTCGATTCTTCGTGTAAACGAATAAAATCCAAAATCTGAAATCCATCTGCGAGGCAGTCCGGGTACTGCAGTAAACAACATTTTGTTAGTGAACATCTTTTTTCCATTTGTTCCTACGTAGCAGCCAATCTGATTCCAGCTGCGAAATCCCTTTAGCTATTGAGCTTTTACCCACCTTTTATTTAACGTTCCCTACAGATTGGAAAATCTTGTTAAAACATCTATTTATATTTGATTATTTGTAATTTGTCAGTATGTAGTTTGGGTTTTTAACGAAATTAACGCTAAAACTCTTTTTTATAAAAAGGGGTTTTAAAATTGTAACAATGAGTCTATCCTTATAGAAGAGTTCATCAGAACGAGGAAATGTGCAAAAGTTAATTTAATGAGCAAGACTTAAATAAACCTGTTTTAAATACACAGTTTATAATAAATTAATTAAAATAAAAATCAAGTTGAAAAATATCGAATATACATGATGTACAAGAAAACACGATATGCCTAGAGATTTCCAAATCTTAGGAGCAAGAGCAATTTGCAAATCTTAATATCCGTCTAATTATTTATGTTAATTACTTAATATATAAGAACATTTTTGATTAATTTTCTGTTCCTTTCAATGGGCAGAATGGAAAAACTTCATTGCTTTCGAGGTATGGCAGATGTGGTTACGGGTTTTCAGGTTTTCTTGTTACTTTAAGGAGGTAGTAATGACAATTTTAAGACAAACATAAGAATTTTATAAACAGCTATAAATACGACTCAAATATTGCGACAGCTACATGAGTTCAAAGATAGGAAAATTCAGAAAAGATTCCAGAATAGAAGAGTTTGAAAACGCATTAAAGAAAGTCAGAAAGTCAAGAACAAACAAACAGTAGGAGAAGACGGAATACTGCTGGAAATGTTAAAAGAAGGCGGAAAATAGCTTCGGGAAGAACAAAAAATTCTTTTTTTAATGAACGCCTACAAGCGGAAAATTGGAATAATGCGGTTGTGGTGCTTCCACATAAAAAAGGAAACAAAACTAAACTTACACATCAATCTTATCGCAGTTGTTTACTAAAATTCTCACAAATAGACTAACAAACAAATTAGACCACTAGCAGCCACGGGAACAGGTCGTATTTAGGGCAGGTTTCTGGACAAACGACCATCTACAGGTGGCAATAAACTTAACAGAAAACGCAAAAGAATTTACGGTAACTCTTGAACTCAAAGCCATTTTAAATGTCATACCGAACAGCCGCATAGATCATAGATACACAAATCTGTTTCGAAATATATGTACCTACAGGGAAATTTTCTTTTTAGTATACATATACCCTATGTATACTTTTATAATAAACGCAAATAGGCAACCCAATATACACTATAAACGTTAAAAAAATTAGCATGCTGTGGCAAAAATCATCAAATTAAGTTAATGTCAAAAAATTAGTCTTTAACTGTTGCTGTTTTTATTTTCCTTTCTGTTTTGTATTGTTGATATTTTATGTTTTAGAATAATCGTTGAATTAAAATTATGTTGATATTCCACTAATTTTGATTTATTTTTTATTTACAAACATGAAACATAACCTTTACGCACCACGTGACGTGCCGTTTATAGTGTATAGTGGGTTGCCTATTTGCGTTTATTATAAAAGTATACATAGGGGATATGTATACTAAAAAGAAAAATTCCCTGTATATAAAAATGCAACACTAAACTAATAGTTAAAATGCACACAGTAACAAACAAAATAAAAATGAAAAAGGGTTATGTTTGAAAGTTTTAACTCGGATAATAGACAAGTGAATGTGAATGGTAACAAGTTAAATCGCAAAATTTACAGACGATGTCTAATTAAGAGTAGATAACATTACAGATTTACAGGAAATGACAACAGGAGAGGTGGAACGCAAAATCAACATCGAGAAAATAAAAATTATGAATAATGAAAATATTGACAATAACAATAAGATTAAACCGAACAACAAGGTTATAGAAGAAATTGACAGCTACATATACTGATACACTTAGGCCAAAGAACTAGTTTAACAAAATCAAACCAAGAAGAATAAATAAACCGAAGAATCAAATTAAGTTGGGCAGCATTTAGTAACTGGAAAGAAGTTTCCAGGAACAAAATGGATCAAGAGTTAAAAACCAAGTTATTTAATCTTATTATCTTGCCTGTCTTGACTTACTGTGCAGAGACTTGGACACTAACATAGAAAAATTAAGTACAGCACAAAGAGCTATGGAAAGGAGGAATATCGTTAAGAGACTGAAAAACAAATGAGTGACATAGTGGAAACAATGTTAAAACAGAAATGACGATGGGTGGGCAAAGTGGCGAGGTCGGAAGACGATAGGTGTACGAAGACAGGTTAAACAAAGTAATGAGTTATAGTTCAAGAAAAGGTCGTTGCCGAGACCACTAAATCTACCCCAGGCTTGAATTAAAGCAATTACCACAATGCATTCTTCGCAAAATTTGCTTTGTACTTCAATCTGTACCCTATAAAGAAGAACCACAGTAACTAGAACGGTACTTATTCCGGCCTCAATGGCATTAAGGTTAACATACTTGCAGCCTTTTCACCAGAGCCTGGATTCGAATTACCGATTGCTGGTCCAGGTCGGTGAGATTTTTAATGCGGAAAAATCTCTTTCGATTATGAGGCAAAACCGTAGATTCCGTGCCAATATGATGTTTGGCACGATAAAGGGGTGGAAATCCCTTGAGTTCGGCAAAATTCTAATTGGGTAGTGTGAATTACCATAGTAGTCGGCGCGCGTTGAGAGTCTATACTTCACCCAAATAAGAATCACACAAATAAATTACATTAAGTGTTAGTGGCTACTGTCATAATGTTGGAGTTTTTAAACTTTGAAATGATGTTTACTCTGCAGTAGCAAGGATTTCTTGCTTCAAAGTTTCTTCCGAAATATAAGATTGGTGAATTGAAATATTCGACCTAAGCCTGTATGCCGCAGTTTCCAAACATTGCGGTTAGCAACAATCCGTTGAAAAAGAAGCTTGCAAGTTTTTGAGAAATCCCCTTTGGTGATAAAAAGTGAGGAAGTCAAAGGGGTTGAACTGAAAATGCTAAAGATATGGTAAGAAATGTCACCGAAGAGCGACCTACCTCGTGGATCTATTGGCAACTTAAAAGATAATATTCAACGCAAAGGTGACCAGACATGGTGAAATGCATGACAGTAAATGCGTTTGAAAGCATGAAGTGAAGGATAAATTTGTACATTTAACAAGATGAGCAACATATTTTTATACTTTTATTCAGGTTCTGAAAATATGATGCATGTTTGACAAATAAAATTTGATTCATCAAGTTATGACGTTGTTTATTTTTGCTGAATACAGTAACGAACTAAGCTTTCGAAGACATAACCCACTGAAATGTTGACACTCGTCAGTATAACCGACATGCAGTTGAAGGACGATGTCATATATTTGGGCGTTTTAATTGTAGTAAAGTAAAGTTTACCAGGAGAGGTTGAATGAGCATTTTCTGGGTTTAGATCGTGCCATTGTTGCTTCGCTTTTCGCTCGTAATGTTTTAACCACTGTTTGTAATCGTTTCACCAAGAAGAAATTAGTTAATGCTTTTATATCTGCAATACCTACGTAAAATTCAGAAACGCAGACTTCAAACGTTGATGTGGGAAAATAAAGAATGAGTTTATACGATATATTGACCACAAAAGAAGAATCCCTTGAACAAATGTATATAATCTGCGAGAAATAAAATAGCATATGAAGAAGAAGAATAATATTCTTTGGCAATATCACGTCAAAGGACGCCATGAAAGTATTAATAATATGGAGAAAAGTGAACGGGAGAAGAAAAAGAAGCAATGAGATTGCAATGTTCAAAAACAAACCTCGACTCAGAAGGAGAATAGAAAGGGCGACTAAAAGAGATTAAACAAGAACAAAGGAAATGCGGAGTGTCACAGGGAGGTGTCGTAGGACCAACGCCCTACATTTTATACTCAGATATTCTGAAGACTAAAACTGTAACAACAGCCGCTGAAGATCTCAAAACCCCCGCAATACATGAAAATGAAAACAATACGGAGATCATACTAAATTAAACTGTTTGCTCGGGAAACAAAGATCCATAATAAACGAGACAAGCTGTTTGTGTACATTTAAGAATACAATAATATACATATAGGTACATAGAGCGCAATAAACAATAAGAACTTGAAACAAAATTTCTAGAGATGACTACCTCGATGTTAAATTATAGTGGAAAGAGTAGGAACGAAAAACAGGGAGGGGTTAGACAGAAACAAAATACTATCGCACAAATAAATTTCAAAAAGCTTTATAGCCAATCTAACCCATTATACGTATAGAAAAAAGAATAGAAGGAGTATCGTGCATAAATACATAAACACAGAATGTTCAGTTCATGCAGATTTTTGGCCGAAATAATGAACCCAACTTTTTGGTTTTCGCCTCTTAAAAAAGCACCGTACTTTTAAATTACGTCAAAGTAAAAACAAAACAACCAAATTAATTTTGGATCCGCCTGTATTTGACAATAATTAAATCAAACAAAGGCTAAAGAAGAAAATAACGAACCGAAAATAAACTTCTTCAATATCCCTGTTTAGACTAAGGGTATTTTTTTTATATGAGAAAGAAAAGAGCACTTTAATTAATTAGTCGTAATCAACTAACAGCATCGTTAAAGCTCGTCAACCAAGCAATTCTCCCTTTTAGAAACAAAACATCGAAACTGGCATCAGAATGACGAAGTACAGAGCTGTCACGTAACCTCCCCATTGTGTCGCGAGTATTTTGTTCTGATGGATTTATTAACGTGAATTATTCAGTCTTGTATTTTAGTTAATAGTAAATAAAGACATTTCATGCTTGAAATATTCAGAACGCTTTATTTGTTTTTTTTTTGCATGGGCTTTGGGAAATCAGCTAATTGGGGGGAAAGTATTCCTTCATTAGGAGATTTCTGCAAATTTAATTATTGCGATATTTTTAATAAATTGATATTTTTGAGAAAAAAAAACGTACGAAAGGCTATTGACTAAAAATAAAAATAAAAACAGAAGTCTCACCTTGTGAAAAAATAATTCAATATTAATAACAGAAGGTTTATAATCGCATGTTAATAATTGCGCATCAGTTTTAAAATTAACCAAGAGGCAAATTAAAAATAGCAAGATAATTACTTAATCAATAATAACTACGACATTATTGTTGTGAAAAAAGTGGCTTCTATTTTGAAGTGCATATTTATACCTGTCTGTTAATAATTGTTGTTCGTTGCTTTTTTACGTGGTAGTTTGAAGAGTAACCTTTGGTAATACTCACCTAAACCAAAGAAAATACAGGATTAGCATCAAATAATGGCTCGATTCAGTAAATTATAATTTTAGATATTAATAAGTAGTGTAAAATCAAACGATGAATTTTTAGGAGTATCATTTATGCAAATTGTTGTCTTTCCCTTACAGTTATTGACACCCTAAAAGAGAAGACATAAAGGGCTCGCTCAACTTCTTACAACTAGGCAGGAAATTGTAAGCACAAAAGATGCATTATTTAATACTCAAAACTTAATAATAACAGCGTTAATTTTATCTTAAATTTCATAAAAATTCGAAACTTTTCTTAAATTTATTTGAAGGGCTTCTTGTAGTTTGGCCCGGCTCTATAAGTTGTAGATTATCTTTAGTACAAATTTTAAAGATATTTGCTTACTTTACATTTATTAAAAGATACAATTTAAAATACAGTGAGTTCTAAATACAATCCCTTTTTAGATAAAGATAACAAAACGTAAATGCAGGGCGAAGTAACACTCTCAAACCCCAAAGACTTAAGAGGAAATGAAAACAAAAATATGTCAATATATAATATATTTCTTTAGTATTTTGATCTATTTTTAAATTCCTATACTGAACTGTAAATATCCGTAACTTATAAAGACGGGAAAATAAAAAGGAATGTAAGTGTAATTATCCCGCAAGATTGGGTAGAGCATTATCAATCTCTGTTACAAGAAAATAGCCAACAATACGCAATAAATGGAAGTGAAGAAAGAGAAGAAGTCAATAAAAATAGTGAAATAACATCAGAAGATGTTGTAAAAGCTTTAAAAGAGAACAAAAACAACAAATCGGCAGGCCTAGGCAACATTAGAATCGAACTCGTAAAGAAAGGACGGACTAAAGCTATAGAAATAATTACGAAACTTTTTGAAAAAATAGAAATTGGCGAAGAAATTTCAGAAGAGTGGAACACATTCCATAGAATCTCAATACACAAAAAAGGGGATAAAAAGGATTGCCAGAATTATCGTGGAATCGGTATTTTGACATCACTTGTCAGGCTTTTTGGGAAGAGTAATTAAAAATAGAATCCAAGCACATAAAAAACTTTAGCGAAGAACAAAGTGGATTTATAGGAGGAAGATCGTGCATCGACAATATCTGTTTGGTGAGACTATTAATAGTGAAAAACAAAGGGAAGAATATAGAACACATATGACGTTCGTCAATTTGCAAAAAGCCTAGAAATATCTAAAGTGTTAAAACAGGGCTGCACATTGTCCCTCTTGTTTAATGTTTGTAAACAACCAAATAGTTTTTGCCCAAGAAGAAGGACATGATATACATGCTACGCAAACTTAAAGAAGAATATGTGGGGTTTAAATATAATGTTTAGAAAGACAGAATACATGTGTGTGGGAGAACCAATGAACAATATACAAATAGGAGAAGATACGACCAAGGCATGCACGAAATAGATATTTAGGGACGGTTATTACAAAGACAGGAAAAGTACAAGAGGACATACAAGAAAAAATTATAAAAGAGAAAAGAACTATAAAAGCACTACATATATGGGACGATCTGGAACAAAAACCTCATCAAAGAGACAAAAAGAAATACATATATTTAAAGCTATTATCAAAAGCATAACAACATACGGCGGAGAAATGTGGCCAATGACTTAGACACTCCTAGATCAGATAAGAAAGAATAGAGAACAAAGCGCTAAGATGGTACGGACACGTTCAAAGAATGGAAGAAGCAAGGTGGCGAAGTCTTATTAAAATGGCATCCACGAGCAAAAAGAAAAAGAGGACGACCAGCCGTCAAATGGAAACAATACATACAAGAAGATGTCTGGAATAATACAGAATATTGGTATCTGAGAACGACCAACCTGTAAGGGAAAAGGTCAAAGAAGAAGAACTAATTTTTGACATTTAGCTTTTTCCAAATCTATTACTAATAAAACCAATGGTTATCTATTCTTGAGCTGTTAAGTAGTTGTTACTTCTCTAGGGAGGTAAGTTTACATATACGAGTTTTTCCATAATGATATGCAAAGCAACCAGCACGAACGATGAAATTCACTTATCTGTTACAAATATGACCGAATATGACATGGCAAGTACAACTTACCAAATTGTCAATGAAAAAACAACATTAACAGACCTGCTATTCCATTGAAAAATCAGGATATAAACAGATTTACATAAAATTGATTTATATTATAGGTACATATTTTTTTAATTTATGTATTATTATTGTTAATTGTTTTGGGCAGATGCAGATTAATAAATAAATAAATAAAATTTATTACAGAAACTTGAGCATAAACGCTTTGTATCGAAAACAATATTTAAAAAACATCCACGTTCCAAATGGTAAATTTATGTTTCACGCTGCAAAAATATTTAAGGCGTTTATATGCGATACTTGAAACGGCTTAAAACGTCTATTTCCGAATTTTAGTGCCCTTGGTGGTGATGGAATCGCAGAGTGAAGGGTCAAAACTAAAAGATCAAAGAACTTCGGACAGATAAACATATAAGCCTAGTTATATACGACACGTTGAGTTTACACCTACACAGTTCTGTTTCGTAATTTTATGGAGTTCGTTTTCGCTTATTTTCTTTAATAAGAAAAACGAAGTTTTTTACTGGCAAGCTTAAAAAAATAATCGACAAAGGTCGCGGGTGTGAAAACGCAAAAATTTGTAAAACGTTTTATAAAACATCAGTTTGTTTAAGCCAACATGTACGTTTATATAAATCGATTCGTACTCTGATTACGTTTGATTGATATGTTACCTGTTGGGGGGGGAAACATAAAAAAGAACGTGAATGGTGAACGTGTCAATGAAATTAATGAAACTTGAAATTGACATTCTATTCATTAACCTACATTTTTTGCGTGACGCAAACACGCTAAATTTTAACATAAAAGTTACTCTGATTCGGATTAGGCAACTTTAATAAAAAAAGAGCCCTGTCATCTTCCTACGCTTTACGTGTGGAGCTTTTGATTTTTTGCCTGTTAATTTGCATTCATGAGTGAACGTGTCTTTGTTGAATTACTTAATGAAATACGTGACGGACCGAGATAAAATATATACAAGCAGCTGATGTCGAAAATAGTGTTAATGTTAAGGCAAAACGCCCACTTAATTATCTACATTAATTAAAAAAAGACTTCCAAGATGTTACTTCATTATAAACATGTGTTTTTCATTCACTAAATAAGCTAAAGGTTAAAATGAATATTTGCGCAAAAAGATTTAAATTTCACTCTGCGCAGATTGATATTTTTGTATTAAGCTGAATTATTCAAGCCTTTAGAAACATTTCAACAAGTATTTTAAGGAATAAATATATGTATAATTCATAACAAACAGAAACTAATTTATATAAATTAATTTCGAACAAATACAAAGTTATACAGTTACACTACTTTTTATAATATAACAGAAATAACTAATTACCTAAATTTTGCGAATTACCAAAGACGAGAGACAAAACTTTCTACCACGACAACAAATTTTATTAGGGGCGGTCTTTCAATTTTCTAATAAATTTATTCTCCTATTATTTTCTATGGCAACCTTTGTTAATACAATCGTTTCCATAGAAAATATTTGCCAAATAGCTTATTAGGAGGTTTATTAGGAGATTGAAAGACTGGCCCTAAAAGCGTTTTACCTTTCAAAAAATGTATTTTTCTACGCCAAATTCATAATCATTTTCATTGTCGCACCAGATGCAAAAGCACAAAGCATTTGCAAGTCAGAATAGGACGTGTGTAAACACTCAGCAACGTTGGGGCACATTGAGTATTAAAATATTCAAGGGCTCTAAAAACGGACGAAGCAACGTGCTAAACATGCGTTTATAAAAATTTAACTTAAGAGAAAGGTTAGAGTAAAGAAATGCAGATATTTTGTAAACTCTGAACAAGTATTTATTCAGAATTGAAGGGTTTCGACTAAAATATCTTCAAGTAAGTACTACAAATTCTGACTAATTTGTATTTGGGTGTCAGTTAAAGATTATTTTTAATACGATATATTTAACGTGCGTCAAATACCCCAAAAAACCACCAAAATAATATAAATACGTATTTCGGCAACTAAGTTGTCATTCTCAGTGTAAAACTTTTTCGGCGAAGTTGGTTGGAGCCAGTCTCTGAAAATATACAACAAAAAAAAAATCGCCAGTGAACGTGCTACACTCATGCATCACTCATGTTGGTAACTTAAGTAGTTGCCGAAATACGTTCTGGATTTTGGATTGTAAGGGAAGGGTGAACTAGTTCACGCGCACTTAACCTCAATTTGGGCTCGTTGTACTATCTCCATTGCAGTATAACTCTCTGGAGTCTCATTCAAGTCATCCAATCCTTTCGACGAACTTGAGGATATCTGCCAGAGAAGTGCTGCGAATTCCAGTTATGTTAGGTCAGAAGTTCCCCAACATGGATCCTCTGGTACGAAGGTGCAACAAAGCTGGTCTCAAAAAGATTGTTCCTAACCCTGCTTTGCTAAAGCACCAGCCTGCTTGTTATCATCTACTAGCCCAGCATGAGGTTTAACCCAGACCAATTCTAGGTTATTATTTTCAACAACTAGCTGTAGAGTGCGGTAGCACTGGAGTACTATCCCTCAGACAACTTTGGAGTTACCCAGTGCAATAGGGTAGCTCTGCTGTCACTATCTATTCTGATGACTTCATCCAAAATGTTTCGTTCCAACATTATGTTTGCACCTTGCATTATAGCCACTGCTTCTGCTTGAAAGACCCATAGTCTTTCAAGCAGAGGTAGGATATATTTAGTGAACGTCAAATACCTGGTTGGAGTCAGTCTCCAAAAATATTCTCTTCACCAAATTCCAGTAAATAAAGTTGGCCGAAACAAAACTTCTGAAGAAAGCTTAATACTGAGTATGGCAACTTACTACGTATTTGCATATTTAAATTTTTATTTTTGTGGGTACTTGGCGCTCACTATTGAACCAAACCACAGGCTCTGTTCCTTGGATTAAACGATATATTAAGAAACGACTGAAATAATTTAATAATTCGTTTGTCTTAACAACATATTTGGTAACAATTATTAATCCCATAATATGGGTAGATCTTCTGTTGTTTCGATGGATAAGGTTAGTTTCCTGCTGAGAATTGGAGGTAATAACACGTCCATAGCCTACAAAAAGGTAAGCAAGATGAAGATGAGAGGAGGAGAATGAGAAGAAGAAGAAGAAGAAGAAGTAGAGGAAGAAGACGGCCAAGACGAAGGAGAAGAAGTACCATGAGATCGAAAAAAAGATGATTCTGAGCAGGCCTTGACTAGTACAACACGATTGGCAAGACTGATTTCAAAATGTGGCAGTAGGTTAGAGGTTAATAAATGTCAAATAAATTAAAACACAAAACAGTATTTATTTAGGGTACAAACTGAAAACTAAGATGAATACATGTTAGAGTAGGTGTTCAAAATGTGATCCTTCACTAGTATTACAACGATAAACTTAAATAATTCTGGAAACAAGATTGCAAGACTGACTTACATTTGAAATGTCACTGTCACATTATAATTCATAGGCATTCTAGAACCAGTGTAACCAATCGTGTTGTACTAGTCAAGGCCTGCTCAGAATCATCTTTTTTTCGATCTCACGAAAGTGAAGAAGCCGAAGACGAAAGAGAAAAAGGCGAAAACGAATACGGAAAAAAGGCAAAGACAACAAAGGAGGATGCGAAGAAGAACATGAAATGAAAGTATGCTGAAGGGATGGTAGGAATATCTTGATAAAATACTGCACGAAACAACATAACTTTCCAATACATGAACTATGCCAGAACTTGGACAAAACAAGCGAGGGGAAATTATAAACAAAAAGCCGATATTAGAAGAGCTGAAGAACAAAATTAAACAAATGAAAAACAACAAAAGTTCAGGAGAAAATGGCATCAAAACCAAAACTAATTAAACACGAAGGAGAACAAATACAAAGCAAAATTGCTACATTTTACATAAAAATGGCGACCAAAAAACAGACTACAATAGTTACAGGGCAATAACTCTGCTATATGCAACATATATACAATGTGATTTTTTAAAAACTCAATTGCAGCAGGCCGTATTCTGACTTAATACAGACAGTTCTAAGGTTATTAAGACAGAATACGCCCTGCTGCAATTGAGTTTTTAAAAAATCACATTGTATAATAAATTAACCGAGTTTGCTGAAAAAGTATTCGAGACTATCAGTACCGATTGCTTGCCCAAAATAGGTACAGCTCAATTGCTACGAACATCAGCAGACAGTCCAGGCTTTGTTTGTAGATTTCAAACAAGTTTATGATTGCATAAAAACCGAACAATTTTATGAAATAATTAAAACCAGTAAAATTAGTGAATATGGCCATAGAAATCACAAAAAAATACGCTACAATATCGAGCTATTGAACCCTTTCATAGTATAAGCAATGCCTTAGGCAGGGAGATCCTCTTTCGACAATTTTTGTTCAATCTAGTTTTGAAAAGAATCAAGAGTTAGTGGAATAAACAGGAACGAAAAGTCATCAATGCCTTGCATACACCAATAATGTTAATCTGTTAACCAGAACAGAAAAAGAGCCCAAAAAACTTAGAAAGAACTTGGAGACAGCGGCAAAAAGATTGGATTACAAATGGGAAAAACTACTGGGAAAGGGAGTTGAATTCAACAGATAACAAAAGTAGTGTTAAAAGAACGTCTTGCAGGTTGGGTGCGTGTCACTTTTATGAAAGAAGAACTGAATGCTTCGCCCACTTCCTTAAGGGGATTCATTAGGAGAAAAAAGGGCACTAAAAGAGCACGGTGCTCTTCTTTGAGAAAGGTTTCGCCTCTGGCGTGGTTCACACGTTGAGTTACCGTGCTCTTTCAGTGCCCCCTTTTTCCTCCTGATGAGTGGAAACGTTGAGTACTTTCTCAACAATGACACTAACCCGGAAGACGGTCTTTTAACAGTTAACACTGACACTGACCATGGAAGTCTTTGAATTCATTTGAATGAAGTGTTTGAAAAAGTCAGCAGTGCAGTGTTTCCGGATGTGTTAACAACAGATAATTGTAATAAGTACTAGTAAGGAAATAAGTACCAGAGTAGCAAGAGGAGATAAATGCATAGGTTCATTAAACAGGTCAAATTTAAAAAATATGATTTATAATACCAAAGCTAGAATTTGCAAAACAGTGATAAAGAAATAGCTATTTATGATACAAGTGTTAAAAGTGAGATTTTATTTTGTGAGTGGGGGAGATTGCGAAACGAGCGTAGCGAGTTGAGCAACCCCACGAACAAAATAAAATCACTTTTAACACGAATATCATACACTATTTTTTCTACAAACGCCATTGAAAACATTTTAAACTCTCTTATTAGAGATTCCAAAGGTTACCTAAAAATCTAGTACTCTGTGACATTTACGAAACAATTTAGAATTGAGCTTACATATGTATTGTTTGACATATGCTTGTCAAAAGTGAAAAAGAATAATTTAAGATGAGTTCTAATCTAAGTGAAGAAATTCCGGTCGATATAGAAGAAGCTGCTAGTAGGGCAACGTTAGATTTGTCAATTTGGTAGGTAAAATCAGTCTTTGATTAATATTTTAGTTGCTCTGTCATTGTGACAGCATCCTTTTAATACTAGTGTTAAAAGTAAACCACGTGATCTACTTTTAACACGCTGCGATTTAATATTACATTTTTAATTGCAGTATGCCGTGTTAAAAATTCAGTTTTTAGTAGTGTTTGTAGAAAAAAAAGTTTTAAGGCGGCAAACATTTATGGAGGCAAAATGTACAAGACAGCTATATTTTCGGTGAAATAAGCCTATAATAAATCAAATTAAAAGAGGAAGAATACGCTGGATAGAACATGTTGAAAGATTAACACAAGAAATAATCACAAATAAAGTACTAAGGAGAGGTTTTGCCTATAAAAAATATACAGGGTGGTCTACGTGTAATGGGACAGACTAACAGGTAGATTGATGGGATCAAATATTACGGTTTAGCTAGGATTACCGTAGTCCAAAAATTAACATTAAAGGAAATACAGGGTCTTAAAATTTTAAGTTTAATTTTCCTCCGTAATTTCGTTTTCAAAATATTCAAATTGGTGGTTTGGGATGGTAAACAATAATCCGTCCTTGACACCCTGTATCTCTTTTAATATTAACTTTTGGACTTAGGTAATCCTAGGTAAATCGTAATAATAATAATAATAATAATAATCGATCATGGGCTGTGTCCCATTACTTAAGGACCACTCTGTACATGCATATATAATTTAAAGACTGTAGAAATTGTTATTTGGCTGTGCTAAAATACTCTCGAAAATATATTAAATCTGAACTTTTAAGACAAATTTACTGCAAAAGATTGTTGTAAAGTTTTTGTCTTTAATTAAATTTCAACTTTAGAAAACAAAACAATCGGCGTGTCAAATATGAAATATTAACTTGGTCGTTGTGCGACGAAATATTGAAAATAAACGATAATAAAACAGCACCCAAAAGAAAGCGTACGATTTTTTAAAATTCAACGTTGTTACAATATTAAAGTACAGAATGTCACTGGTGATATATGAACGTTAGTTAAAAATTTCAATCTGTTAAGGAAATCTTTCTTCGTATACACTTATAAATGAGACACTTTTCCCTTGACAGTTACAATAAATCTGCGGGAATAATTCCTACCGAAAACCTGCAGAGACTAACATTTTCCTAGAAGTTCCTTTAAAACTGTCGTTTCTGACAACTCGCATTAATATATCATTACCAACTAAAACTTTCACGGTCGCAAACAATGGCTTTGTGCAGGTTAAGTAAAGTGTAAACTAAACTTTTCACACTCAGCTTCCGCTAAAAACGTCGATGATGAGAATTATTAACTGCCGCTAATTGAACATGATACTAATTAGATTTAGATGGACGGGCTTTTCCTATTCACCTGAAAAACTTTACGATAAGAGATTTTTACGATTTTTCGAAATAGTTTGGTTTTACAGGGCGGGAAAATTTCAACTATCGCAAGCTCAGATTTTCCAGTCTTAATTTCACTAAGCAGCTTTCGTCGCCAGTAAAAGAATGCGAATCTAAGTTAATTAGGAAAATGAATGTCAACTGGCCAATTTACTCGAACGGAAAACCCTCGAAGGAACGAAAGCAGAGCTTTCTTAATCTAAGCAACCGAAGTCACGTTTTGCTAAAACAACAGGCGATAAAAGTCGATTCTACGATACTGTTTTCTTCAAGAACAGTTAATTAGATATTGGTTTCTCAATGGTAATCACGTAGCTAAAGTTAGGGTTTGTTAGCAAACGTTTCACTGAAAATTTTATACGTACTGCCTTAAACTACGGAAAATAAGGAAAAACTGTGGTTATCGGATTGCATTTTGAGAGATTTAATTTAGGTATGGAATATTCATGACTAGCTTCTTCCTATAAATAGTTTTAACAATTGGTTGCATAATATTTATATTAAGACAATGTGGCCAGCTCTAGATAAGCGATTTATAACTTTTCGTTAATCGTAACTTTTCCTATTTTTGGAAGTAATAAAATTCTAATTTTAAAGGGCAATTACAACACAAAAAAATAAAGACCATACTAGTTGAAGACATATCAAGAAATCAACAAAAAGGGAAGCCCAGCTTGGGCTCCTTTTATATCAAAACAAAGCATGAGTTCCACTATTAATTTATAAAGGAAGGCTTATTCAGGCTTGTGATTTTATCAAAGTAATGTACCCCTAAAAAATTTCCAATGAAATTAAGTATGTAAAATACAAATTGTTCGTTCAGTAAACGTAGTAGACCTAAGCGTCGCTTTTGGAATTTCGAAGTACGTTCGGGCTATCAAGCAATATTTATACTTGACCTTTAAGGTCAATTTAACTTTCTACATGTATACATTTATCTTTCAACTAAATAGTAAGAAAACCGTAAGTACATTTACATCTACTTCAAAATGGTTACGCGCTCAGTTATGGGCCGCATGCAGCAGTTTAACCAAATACAAACTTTTATCAAGAACCAAATCCGCACAGTCCTTTGTTCAAATGGCATTTTCACAACAAGTGCCATTAATAATAAGCATATTCACAAAACGCAATAGTATACAATAGCCAGCCGCAAAATAACACTCAAGTGCATTAAACAAATGGCATACCCCTCAAACCTCAACATTTATACCAAACTCTAGTACAAGCTATTAGTGGTTACACTGCAGAATATGAATCAATAAAGAAGCAAGAATATTGATTAGGAAACACAATAACAGTGAACAACAAATACAATACACTAACAGAAGAAGAAGGTACGAAGGAGAAACACACCGAACCAAAGCCTCCACCCATATTTATATCAGGCGTTAAAAATATAAAGCTACTGGTTGATCTATTAAATGTAATTGCCAAAAACAAATATACACTAAAATCGATATACAATAATCAAGTAAAAAAGCAATCCTTAGATCCAACCTGAATCTCAGTTCTGATAATAAATAAATTAAAAAAATCTAGTTTTATTTCGAAGCTTTCAATTCTAATGGAAGCTCATGGTAAAAAACCCGAAAGTAGGCTGGGAATTTTAGTCTAGAACGAAACCCAGTTCAATCCAAATTCGCAGTTCCAAGTTTTAGTTTAGTTTATTTCAAATTGTAATTGAAATTGGATGTTCTTGACAGCGTTGGTTAGGTCTTAACTTAAGTTTAAATTTAGTGTAACAAGAATAAGCAAAAAGGGAAAACGGACCATGAACACAACATTCACCACCTGATAGTGCCTGACAAGAAACTTAAAAGTTGCAAGGAGTTTAAGTACATAGAAACAATTATAATATCTAATAAACGAAAAATAGATCAAGATGTAGAAAATAAAGTTGGATGGGAAGAGCCTTTCATGGAATTATATTTGAACAACATTCAAAAGGACACAAAGAAACATTCTAGACTCTAGACTCCTAGAGTAGAGCATAAGTAACGTATGTAATTAAAGTTTTGGGAAAATTTTTCGTATGATTGTTTTCATATTAAAAATAAAGCAATCACGTTATCATTGGATATGAAACCCATGGCCCTTTAGCTGCTATGAGATACATTATAATTATCGTTAAACCTTCACTGAATAGTTTTCTGTAGTATAAATTTAAGTAAAACAATTATAGTTTGTATTATTAGATTTGAACATTTTTCCCAAAACTTTAGTTACATACGTTAGCAGAAAGTGTAGTAGCCAACGACACAAAAGATAAGGGATTAAGTAAGAACCGTTGAGTCAACAGCTAAGATGGAAAGATAAACTAAGAACTGAAATAATTTGGCAAAGAATGAATATTATATACCAGTAACATCAAAACTGGAAAATCGAGCTTTAAAATGGGACGGTACGGTATTTAAAAATAATAGAAGAAATGAACAAGTTTAAGTTGGAAATAGGAATCAAGGAGACGAAGAAAGTGGGAGAGGGAAGAATTAATTTAGGGCAAAAATATTATGGGAATAAAATTTGGAAGAAAGATAAGTGGCTTAAGAGGAAAGCAAAAAGTACACATATAATGGAATTTCTAATGTACACAGACATAAAAACATAAAACAGAAGTCGAAGCAGGTAACGAAGCACAAATCAGTAACAGCAATATTCAAATGCAATAAACGCACAATAGAAGAAGGAAAAGGATATAGGAGGATAGCAATGAATAAGTTAAAAAACCAAGAAATAAGGCAGAAAATACCAGATAGAAACAGACTAACAGACATATTGTAGAACAATAATGACATAAACAGGACTAGTACTTAAATTGAAAATCTTTAAAGAAACTCTGTTCCGGATTTAAAAGAAATAATGAAGAAGAAAAACTAACACGGAAGAGGTATGCATATATGTAATAACAAAAGAGGGCCAAGATAGAATAAGTAAAGCAAGTAAAAAGGGCGGTTAGAGAAGCAAAACGGAGTTCATTGGAGAAATTCGGAAGGAAACTAAACCAGGGGTACATGATAGATAACAAACGATTCAAAAGCAATAAGGGTAAAAACAAAGAAACCCGTTAGAGGAATAAAGGATGGAAGTAATCAGATAAGGATAAACCTAAAAGAAAAATTGAAGACCTGGAGGGAGTACTATGTATAAGGAAAAGTTCCATAAGATAAATGATAAAGGAACCATGGACCGAAATACAATACAGGATAATAAACACGAAAGTGAAAATTTGGACGAAATTAAAAACAAATTAAGATTGGAAAAGCAAGTGGAGAAGACAGGGTAAACCCAGAAATGATAAAATGGATGGGGGAAGAAGTGGTTATTGAAAATATGCAATGAAGCCTGTAGACGGAATAGAATCCCAGTGCAGTGGCAAAAGAACTTAATAATTTAAGTTTATAAAAAAGGAGACCAAACAGAACGTGAAAACTACAGAGCTATTTGTTTATCATATACAAGCTTCAAGGTATGCACAAGAAGAAAATAGTAAGAAAATCTATAGAGAAAGAATTAGGAGATCAACAGGCAGCGTACACAAGCAACAGACAAACGGGAGATAATATATTATTATAGTATGAAATATCATCGCACGAGCATTGGAAAAAGGAGGGATATTATACATGACATTTATAGACCTCAAGTCAGCATTTGACAACGTCAAAAGTGAAGTTATTTGGGAAAGCTAAGAATTAATAAAAACACCAGAGAAAATGATAAACGTGGCAATAAGCATATACAAGACTGTACTAGGGAAAGTTCAACTCACTGGAGAGAGGTCGGAGGAGTTGCAAATAAAAAAGGAGTAAAACAAGGTGATAGCCTAAGCCCACTGTCAACAATTAATCGATATATGGAACGAGGAGATTTGCAAGTTAAATATGAATATTAATACTAACAAAAACAAGGTGATGATAGTCAACAAAGAGTAAGGAAGTGGAAACACAAAAATATTCTGTAACAAACAGTTGGAAATAATATCAGAATATGAGTACTTTTGTAGCGTACTCACTAGTAATGGAAAGGTATAATGAAATAACAAACAACTGAAATGGCTGGGACATATAAAGAGAATGAAGGAATGCAGATTAGTCAAAGGAGTTATGGAAGCTGGATGAGATAAGAAAAGAAGAAGGGGAAGGCCAAGAAAACCATGGATAGACATAATCAAAGAAATAGGAAAGAAGAGAGGAAAAACGATTGTACAGATGAGAGTACTAGCTAGGAACCGACAGGAGTATAAGAAGTAAGACCGCTGATCGGACACTCCGGTAGGGGCACAATGAAAAGAGAAAAATAAGAAAATGATACGGACACCGATATAAAGGGTGGTGGCCCAAAAAGTTGTTAATGTGGTCGCCTCGAGGAAGAAGAAAAAGAGGCCAGTCAGTTTATCAATGAGTTCTCGACTGTAAGAAATATGTAGAATATCTGAAAATATGAGCGTATTACAAACATTATGTATAAGATTTTTTTCTTAAACAAATTCATGTTGTTGGCTTAGTAGTAACTGTGAATTGCGAATTTCGTAACCATATTTATTTATTATGAGTTAATTCTATCTATTTGCATTTCTAGTTTTTATCGAAATCTTCAAACTGCGAAAAATTACGATTGGTCCAAACTGTAAGAACACGTACATATAACCTTTGCTTTAAAATATTTTAATAAATTCCAGACATATAAGAAAGCAAACTCAGTCCCTCTTATTCACGTATAGAAACAGGGTATCCGCAGAGTAGCAAATCAATAATACAAAGCACTAAGCATCTGCTCACTTTTACCTTGCAACGCCTATTTTACATTTACATAGATTTATTTTCAGTTCTTCAGTGTACGTAGCCTTTATGTTTACAGACTTAAATGTGTCCCCAGATAGACCAGATTAGCATCGTAATATTGATCATATCTAATATTGGTACAAGCATTACTCGGTTATATGGGCTAGAATAGAAGGTAAACACGAGCTAGTTTCGATATAGTTGGGAAACCCATTTTTGTGCCACACTGCGCTGTTTAATACTGGATTCTCGTCGGGGTTAAGTTAATCCAAGCAAAAATTCCGATCACGAGCGCGGAAAAACGTTAATGAAAGAAATTCTGCATAACGGGTATGTGTTTTTCATCTTATTACTTATTCAGGCCACAACTGGCACTGGAACTCATATGGGGTAATTCTTACGGAAAATTGGAATTGCTGGAGTTACTTTGGCTCCGGTTAATAATCCGAGCTTCGTCGGGGAGGTTTTCGGAAAGCTTTTAGAATAATGTAAGAATAACAACACGGTAGCTTTTGCGGATTTTTAATTAATGTAACGCGGTTTGTACATAAGCCAGACGAAAAAGTGTAATTTAAAAGTTAGGGCTCTGAGTGATGAACGAAAGGGAATGCAGAATACGTTAATTGCGTCGTTTATATTCAAGATGTCTACGCAACGCTGACTGATCTCAGTATAAAGCGCCCAACCGCGTTCTTTGCAGTTGAAGTAATTTTATCATTTTATATAATCCATTCTACAAAGGCTTCCTATTGTCTGGCCCACATTTTGCTTAAATTGGCTATTGTGTTTTAACGAATGCCAATGATAAAAAGAGACTTTTCCTTCGAAACTGCCAACTGAAACGAATTTTCACAACGAGAAATCAATTTATCAACGTTCGGTGAACGATAATAACCGTTTCTTAATGAATTTTAAAGATTCCCAGTTTCGAGGGTGAAATTTGCAATTTAAATGTTAAAAACAAAACTTTAGGTGGGATTATCAGCACGTTTGCTTTGCACCATTTATTACATCGATTCCCTTATTTCACAAACCTAAATATTAACCAATTTAATAATAAAAAAGAAAAACACGACTCGGAGAGCTTTCTTAAATAAGGATATTCAACATTCTTCGGTCGAATAATATCTTTAAGCTCGCAGTGATTCCATTTTACTTTTCTTCCGTTGACAGAAACGTTAATGATAACGGTGGCATACTAATCGTTAAAGTAAAGAAAAACGGTAACGATCAGAACAAATAATTCGGTTAGCAGAAATTAAGGAACATTCTACACTGAACGATAATTAAAAACTTTAAAAAATGAAAAGAAATCTCCTACGGGTTCGTTTAGTTTCGATGAAGGTTGAACCTGAACGTTATGTATTTATAACCACAATTTATGTGAATACTTTCTTTTACCACCAGAAAAATATTTTGTATATACAATGTTACGGGCAATGTGGGAAATCCGGGCAGTGTTAACAATGTCCGGTCAATGTGGATAATGTACTTAGTATAGCACTTTTACTCTTTTTAAAAACTGACCTTCCTCTACCTCTAACCTGCAATAAATGCCTCTGCCAAAATAGTAGAGGTGTTTATTGGAGGTTAGAGGTAGAGAAAGAACAGTTAAAAAAAAAATAAAAGTACATTATCCACATTGACCGGGCATTGTTAACACTGCCCGGATTTCCCACATTGCCCGTAACATATACACTCCGTGGGAAATTTCATGATGAAATTGTGGGACCAATTTTAATACATTTCTTATGCCCTCCATAATCATACCTTACAAGGTTCTTTGCTTGAATTTGTGGCAGACGACCTATATGACGTCATATATCCAAGATGGCCACCCCAGACATTATCGGAAGTTCTCGATTATAACTCTTGATAGGGCCATCCTATCAATAGTTTGCACTGAACGTTTTTTATTCACAAGGAAATTCTATATAAAAAAGGCCCTTAGGAATTTATCGATATCTTTTACCGTTTAGGTGTTTTATATAAAAACAATTTTAATTTTGTTATCACTCGTATCATTTCATTTTTTTTTTTGTTTCGGATTGATAATCGTAAGCCGAGCAGTTTAATACTTTCAATAGTTTAAAATTAACTTTGGACGCAATGTCTACTCCACCACAAATTCGTCTCCAAGTAGCCCTGCCTCGATCTGCAAAAAAGGCAAGGCTGCAGACTAATTACGAGCTGTGTATTTTATGCCAAAATAAGAAGAAGTCACCATTGGTCAAACCTATTAACTGTGATACAGTGTTAGAGTGTGTTAGAAAGAGAGCAGAATGGAATGATAGTGAATACGTGTTAATTGATAATCGATTAAGAAATGTGACTGTTGAAAAATTGATAAACGAAAACGCATCATCGACCAACCCTATAACATATGAAGGCAGTGAACTGATCAACACTACAACTAAGTCCGTATTTCGTGAAACCATACAAACGGATACATTAAGCATTTTAGAATAGGATTGTGAAATGTACACCGCTTAAAAAAAAACCGAATTGAAACTGACAGTACGAATTTCTGGGACCCAATGAAGAAGATAAAACTTAATTTATGTAAAGCTGCACGCAAGACCGTTAAAATGCTCTGTCAGGATGTGATGTCCCAGGTTCACTTGCAAAGAAGGGAAAACTATCGTTTTGGAAGGTTTATAAGACCGCAGATAATGACATTTTTGATGCTCTTGGGAAACTTGGATCCATTGAAGAATTCGGGGATGAAGCTGAAACTATCATTGACAAATTTATTTGTAAGGTATATGTACCAGGAACGAAGATTTCAGACATTGGGGAGCTTCGTTGGTGGATGTTCTCCAAGCACGAGATGCAAAGTGAAAATCTGCCTCCTACAAAAGCGTCACTATCTCATTTTATTCGTAGAGCACATTACCAGGTTATGGAATGGCACACTAATCTACCAACACCTTCTGATTACGGATGGGAAATGCAAGATCATTACTATGTTCCTGTTTTGTGTACGCTTCCTTGTGCACCTGAAACCATTTTAAAACTAGTTCGGTGATCATCTGTAAAAGGGAAATGTGTTGTATCCTGTAAATGTAAATCCCAAAACATTTTATGCACTGAGCTTTGTATGTGTGGAGGCGATGAAGACTTATGCGAAAATCATGGCCAACATTTTGATATCGATGACCTTTCTTGAAGAATATTAAGCAGAAAACATTTTACGTGCAATAAGTAGAACATTACAATTAATTCAATAAAAATATTGAAATAAATATTAATTTCTTAACTAGTTGTTATTTTTCAACCTAAAAATCTAAAAATCCTTTAAAATCCAAAATTAAATTGGCTAGTACACTTTTTAACTGGCTATAACTGATAACCGGTAAGTTATACCACAAAAACATTTATAACCTTTTTTGTTTAAAATTTTATTTAAAACAAAAAAGATTTAGTACAAAATATTGATAAGATGGCCGTATCAAGAGTTATAATCGAGAACTTCCGATGATGTCTGGGATGGCCGCCATCTTGGATATATGACGTCATATAGGTTGTCTGCCACAAATTCAAGCAAAGCACCTGGTAAGGTATGATTATGGAGGGCACAAGGAATGTATTAAAATTGGTCCCACAATTTCATCATCAAATTCCCCACGGGATGTGTTATGTCCCCCGACTATTTAAGTTTATTATACAGTTTTATATTGTAACAGAGATACACGATATTGGCATAGTAATTAAACATAACGTTAAGTTTAAGTATGAGGTGAGAATACCGACCACTTACTAATTTTTAAAATTCCTAACCGGCTCCAACAATCTGTTGAGTTTTTTTCTGTAACCTTACTTAATCTACAGGGTGTCTTGGTACCGACAAACTTATACAGGGCATCTTTCGCACAAAACTAAAGCATTCTGACCTGCTTTACCTATAGCTAAAAATATACCTCTGCGGTTATACGGTCAATCAGCTTGCTCTAAAATTTCAAGAAAATGTATTACCTCAAAAAGAATACAGGTTATGAAGAAAGCACTTGGGGCACTTCAATAATTAACAAAGTAGTCATTTCGGCAAAAAACTAAAAATATCGTTCGACTGAAAGGGTGTTTTTGGGGGCTGGGATAAAATTGACAGCTTCGAAAATTTTTGTATGTACAGTCTGATAATCTAAATTCAGCTGAGTTTATGTAAAATTCAATACTATACTAGTGTTTTTTTTTTTAAATCTAAAAATCGTAGTGAAAAAGCGCTAACAGTAAAGAATTTAAGCAAGTTGCAACGTTCTAATTTACTGTTAATAAACAAAATAATGTCAGTTTTATTTTACACAAAACATACATCAAAAACGTTTAATTTTACAATAAGTGCTCAAATTGACACCCTTGTTCTTAAAATTTTCGAGCAAAATTTGATTGGTCGTATCTCCACAGAGTTGCATTTTTGGATGTAGATAAATTAGGTAAAAATGCTTCAATTTTATCTGAAAATTTTCAAATAGAAGTTTGTTGGTATAATTCAGGAATTAGCCCTGCATTAGCTAATAATTACAAAAGTCCATACGTTTTATTTTAAACCATCTACTACAATGGGTCTTACGAGGGACTTGCGGTTTTGTAGTTTCGTATTTTCTTGGTGCATCAATATCTTTTTCCCCCACTGATCAATTTGCTTATATATTCTGTTGGTACGGCCATCTTCTATTGTTTTGTAGAAGGTAGTGGTGGTATTTTATTGTAAAGGTAAGACCAAGATAAACAAAAAGTAATTCTTTCTAGCAGTTTAACAAAATTAGAGATTACAGATTAACTTACTTTTTCATAGCTGTATGCGATTAATGAACTATTGCACCGACACTTATAATTAACAATAACGAACTTTTTATAATGCAACCGCATTCGTCTTGTAAGTCATTCATCGGAAATCTTGTTCGAAAGAGTGCGTCACATTGATCGTTGCCTGTTTTAAATGAATAACAAATTCCTCACGCTTCTAACCGCAACCTTCACGCATCTATATATGTTTGACGTTTCTTAAAATACAATATTTGAATCGGCAAGACACAGAAGAATGAAAGGGTTACAGATTAGAGTCGACAACTCACTAATATTTAATTCTTCAGACTTCTTAAAAAAAATTGCAATGGCCACTTACAAAAAGTACGGAAAAAATATTTTTTATGAGGATATAAGGATGAGGGATGAAGATAGAATGAAGAAAACGAAGACTAAAAAGACGAAGACAAAGACGAAGGCGAAGAAGACGAAGACGAAGAAGACTTGGGAATAAATTTAGGAAAACGAAAACATATACACATAAATACACAAACAGATGAGATAATTGTGGCAAATTATGCAAAAAAACACTAAGAAATTTACAGACTTTCAGGCATCCTTCAGAAATAAATAGTGAACATAAGCAATAAGTTTCAAAAGTCAAAAAACACTGAATGAGAACAAAATGATCTTCTTAGTGAGATATTGGCGAGGGGGGGTCAAAGCCACATTTTTAACGACTTGGCACCGTGAACTTTGTTATATCCCCCTTCTAATAGGGAAATGCGTTCTCTGCAGTGATTTCCCGTTGCCTTCTGTTGAGTTTGTGACCATGTATTCAGTGTATAGTGTATGTGTCTTGTTACTATCTGAAGTCGAACACTCCGCAGATAGAATCGTTAATAGTAACCAAACGATTAAATGGCTTCACTCGCTCAAGTACCGACCTCAAACAGGGGGAAATTCTTTGTAAAAATCCTTACCACAGCGTGAGCTTCGAACTTAAGACTCCTAGCTAGGAGCTCAGCGCTTTTCCCACTGTCTTAACGAGCTTCTCAATAAAATGATAAGAACTAAAAACGAACGAAAACCTAGAAAGAAGGGGCAGGGGACGTTATAACAATTTGCATTACTTCGAGCTTTGAAGTGGAAGAAAAAATAACAACGAAAAACAAACCTTAAAAAGGTAAACTTAAAAAAAATCAAGCCTTTTAGAGAACAGGCTTAGGGGACAGTTAAATTATTTAAAAATCTAAAAATAACATTTCTAAATTAAAGATAATTCCAAAAATTTATTTGTTTATTTATAAAAGGTATAGCATGTGTTTCCTTTTTTGGTGCTGTTGTTTCTAGTTGTAACCCGACATGTTTTGTACAAAAACGATATTTCATGCTGAATTTTTAACAAAGTATTTTTTCCCAGCAAAATTAATTAACTAACAAGGAACTTTGACATAAGTGCTTTTAAGTTTGCTGATTCATCTCATTTCAACGTGGCTGAGTGATTGTTGGCGCCTTGGTTCGGTTGAGTTATTGATTTCTGTACGAGTCAGTAGCAGATTGCTTTTGTTGATGGGCAGGGGAGTTACGAAACGACTGTTTTTTTCTCCAAAATATCGCCACTAAAAAGGGTAATAATCGTATTGGGCACTTAATCTGAAATGGTGATGTGTAACGCGGAAGTCAATTTATTGATGTCAATATGTTACGTTAAAAGTTTTTTCGGGGGTTAAGTTACGTGCTTTTTTATTTTCAGTGATTCCTCTTTTTACGTTTGTGATACAATAAAAAAAAACTTCCGCTAATTACTATTAACTGATGGTCACTGATTACGTTTTTAGTGTTTGTGTAACAGTTAGTTACAACTGCTTTAACGATTATTGGATAGGTTCAATCAAAATCAGGATTTTTATTTTGATATTTTGTATTTACCTTAATTAATTCTGTGTTATGATATATCCGCAACTTCCTCCAAATCAAGTTACAGCAAAAATAATTAGTAAGTAAAAATGGCGTCAGAAAATTTTGTGTGAACATCTTGTGAAGTATATTTTGCAAAGGACGAAAAGGATAATGATTATTTTATACTAAAATAAAAGGAAGAGTGACTCACGCAGCTCCGAATGTAGTGTTATGACTTATGACGTTATGACCTTTCAACGTTCCGAAAGAATCGGACGTTATCATAGGGAACTTATAAAATTAAATCAGAAACTTTGGAAAGTATATGAGGAAGCAATGTATTGAACGGAGATGGGCTGAGTACAAAGGAGAAGCATTGAGTAAAGTACAAATTTGTACTTGGAAAAAGCAGCAATGAATCAAGAAGAAATGAAAAATATCACACTGGGTTTATAAATCGTCCTGTGTAATATAAATAATAATAATTTGAGTACCTATGTGTTGATTTCATTTGGTTTGTTTCTGAACGGGAACTGAATTAATGATTGGTATTTTTAGGTGAAATTTAAGGATGTGTTCAGGAAAAAGCGCACCACAAAAGCACAAAACGAAACGTTAAAGTATATCGCATTAATAGCTTTAAAACTGACAAGTACTGCGGTAATGACAACAAGCAACGATTTAAACAAAATAGTTACACAAGTGCTCATATTTAGTACAACAATAAAAACAAGTTAATTAAATTTGTTATGCTCGTAGGTGGTCTGCAAATAAGTTACGAGAATATAAAGGAGGCGAGGCGATTGCATATTAATATTCAATTAGCAAAGTGTCAGTAATTATTAGTTAATAATTTGTGAATTATCAAGAATTATAAATGTCATTATGATATACAGTTGGCGATCATGCAATGTAAACATATATTATAGGAGTATAATTTTTTTGCGCAACATTTAAAATCAAACCGTCTTTGAATACCCAATAACACATTACCTATTTAAGAGCTGGTTTAATCATTTTGTAAATATTGAACTTGTAATAATGACATTTAGATTTATTGGAGATATGTATAATGCATAGTAGTAGTATGCTCTTTTTAACATATTGCATATAATGCATATAACACTTAAAGCTTTAAAAATGTAGGTCTATAAAACCGTTGTTGGTTTACTTTCGTTTATTTATTAGTAAATGCTGATGCGACAAAACAATAAAAAAATTAATTAGGAATTTAAAATATTACAAATTTCTTACGAAGAGAAATTCCTAACTTTCAATATTTAAATGTGGTGGAAGTTTAAAGGAACTAAACAGCTAATACAACATATCATTTCAAAGTTTATTACATAACCAAGCTTATGGTACACTCCACAATAAAATACGAGTACTTACTGCCATTAGTAAACCAGATTGTGGTCAAGCTTTTATTGTTATAGCTTTGGCAAAGTAAAGTATTTTTATTATTGTTTCGACGTAAATGAAGAAAAAAATATCAGACATACAATAAAGTTTTGGCACAGTTTAAAATAACTGAACAAATAATTAAACATGGTTGTATTTTAATAATTTGTTGATGGTCATTGATTTCAGAGTAAAATGCAAACTGTTTTAAAAAGCACTAAAAATTCCATAGTTGGAGAGTTTGGGTTCGAATCCAACGGCAGTAGCCAGACGATAAATAAGCAATGCCTTTTGCCTTTCAGGAAACAAACATTATGACACTTAACCAAATTCTGTAGGCTTTTCGGAATTCTAAAATTATGAATCAAATTAATAATGAAAAAATTCGGCCAATGCTGTAAATATTAAAAAATAAAGTAAAAGTTTCGACACACAAACGAATCTCCCACAAAAAGAAGTTTTTAAATTGTTCTTTTAACTGGTTATTATTATAAAAACTTTTAACTTAAAAATATAATAACAAATGCCAAACTTGTTAATAAAAAAGGCGATTTGTTTTCTTATCCAAAGGTAATTATCATTTCAAATAGACTATCATCATAACATTCATAACACACGCACACTGAATATTTTCAAGGTATTTTTCATCTACACATAAACAAGTAAACACAAAACCAAAACATTATTTTACTAAAACCAAATTGAACCAGAATAAACCCACGATTAACTCCAATAACCTCTACGCTGCTAGATAACTGAAATTACTAACACTATTTTGCTGATATAATTTATTAAAATGTTGACGCTTTCACTACACAAATAAAAAATAATAAATACCAAACAATTTTTGCCAAATTACAGTACAAGAGAACAGCAAAATTCAACCCATTAATATTTTTACGCAGTGTGTAGTAGGCCATGGCGATTCTACATTGCAAACTGGAGTTTTAAAGCTTCAGAGTATGAGGTTATATATAATGTGGCACTTATAATGTAATTCCTGTCCCACCTGATAGATCGTATAAAACACGAGTAAATTATAATTCTTACTTAATACGTTTTGTGTTCGGTTTTATTTTTTTCTCTTTTGAAATAAGTTAGGCCATTTTTATGGTTTGTTATTCGTATTTTCTTTTACTTGATTTATAGCACCGGTTGCATTCCAAATCCACATACAATTAAAACGATTCATATTTCGGCTCGTGGAACTCTCCATGCCACTGACTAGATTAGAACCCTAGGTGAGCTGTACGCGAAGCGGGCTCTGAATCCGCTGCGACTCCTCAAGTTAACCAATAATAGATTAACATCTAAAATTGATAGTTACAAATCCGTTAAACAAGCTGGTTTTTGCAAGGAATACAGCACATCGAATCAGCTTCTAACTAAAACAACAATAATAGGTAAAGGTATCGACACTAATGCCCCGAGAGGGAGCATGGTCGGCAAAATGGAGGGTTAAGGTCTCCTAAGTTTGATATGCCTATGAGGTGATGCGGTAAGCACCACGCCTTCGACTACCCCCTACATTCCTTACCCCACCTACTGTGTTTCGGTTTCTAATTATTTTCAGTGGCTGGGTAGACCACTCACCAAGCATCCGACTTGGGTTTGATTTTGAAACCATTCACGCTGTAGTCGAATGCTTTATCTACTCGGCCACTCCGACGATAAAAGAACAATAATGCAAAAAGTTAATGATTGAAGGAGTGTGCAACTAACACACAACATTGACAAATAGAGGTGTTAAGCAGATTTGGACCGGGAGCCATTTTCATAAAAATGTAGTGGTTTGCAAAAAATTTTTGATTAAAAAAACGACATTAATTATAATTGAAGGGAAGAGAAAAAATAAACCGCAAAATTATTCGAAGTCATTGTAAAGATATAAAATAAGAGTACAATGAGGGCACGCCCGTAGTACTGAGACTATCCGGCTAGAATTTTGCCGGACCCAAGGAACACCCTTCCCTGGTAAAGCTCTTCTTCGTGCCAAACATCGCATTGGCATGGGACCTAAGATAAAGTTTCAAATTTTTCTTTTTAGTCCAGTAATTTTAGGCGAAAAAAGGGCGAAACCTCTAAATAAATACTGCTGAAGATTTTTTGTTGCACGCACCTTCATTTTGACGTTACAAATAACGTGCAGAAAGTCCTTTTCGAAATTGTGTTCGCTTGACGAATTATTTAAGGTCAAAGGTCAAAGAAATCAGTTTTTTGCGAATATCTCGCTTTCTATTGGTTGTACGCTAATTTCAGTTACTAGGAAAAATGTTTATCAGAAAATTATCTACAAAAAAGGTTATACACAAATTTTACGCACGGCCAATAGTTTTCGAGAAAACGAGATCTAAACTTTTGGAATAAGGTGTACACTCTACTGTATATAATACAGGGTGTTAGTGAAAGCAATTAAGCTGAACGATCAGAAGACAGTTACATCACAATTTGTTTCCCTCAAATACTTAACGACCTTCAGGTTAAGGGTTTGCTGATAATGACAACGCTTTCTAATTTCTAATAAACTCAAGAAGAGCCCTATACAGACCTACGTGTGGAGTGTGATATTGTACGGTTGCGAAACGGGGGCGTTGGGCAAATTTCAAAATAATAATTAGAATTTCAAGGGTTAATATCAACCAAATTATTAAAACCTTGGGTCTTAAGTATAAAAACTGTAGCAACAGATATATCTTAATGGAGCAGAATCATTTGAAAAAACTTTACATTTATTAACGAAACATGGATCTACAGAACTGGTTCTGAGATATGCATGAGGGTTCATAATAAAAAATTAAAGGTAATCCAAGCAAAATTTAAAATAAGGCTGAGTGTACTGCGGGATTTTTAGATGAATTGAATACAAGGATTACCAGCAAAATATGAATGGCGAAACATTTAAGAAGTGGGTGGAGGATCACCTGTCTCCTGCCCTAAATTCAATGGATGACAAATGTGTAGTTCTAATGGACAATATTCCATACCATGCTCGTTGATGAGCCACCCCCCTCTAATTCTAAATGAGATTGATTTCGATAAAAAGAATACTAGAAGACATCTTTGGGATATCATAAAATTAGTTTTGACCAATTAAAATTATTCACACATTATAATATGTATACATATTAATATATAATATACAATATTAATATAATAATAATTTGTTTGTCGGAAGACAGGGTTACGAATTTATGGAAAGAAACGCTTTCTAAATTTGATGGGGAAATATGGCAAAACAATATAAATCATTGTGAAAAGATTAGTAAGGATATGGGAAACTGTAATGTGAATGACATTTCCCCAATTATAATTTCCCTTGGACAATCCGATTCTGAATCAAAATTAGATTCATCCGAGAAAATGCGTATTAAAATGATAATTTATTTGCTGAATGAGAAGGTTCTGAATATCATTCGACATACACAACCTACACATAACCGTTTTCTCTTTAGTCTTTAATATGTTACCTTTGCAATTTTATATATCTTTATTTTGTTATTTGTGGTATTATTACATTACATTTAGTGAGAAAAAATGTTAATTATACTCCACAATTTTCTGTAATAGAATTTTCTAGTATAAATTTAAATGTAATTTATATTTTTATGGCATTGCTGTTTCATTACAAAATAAATTGTGTCGCCTGCACTCTAATGTGCGTTTGTTGCATCAGTTTTCTCGAAGTTTTTTAAAACAATATCCGTGAAGTTTTATTATTAATATTGTGGGAAAGTTAAACAGAGCCTTTGCACAACGTCTTTATTTTACTTAATTTCATACTTTAGTATTTTTCCAACCGTTTCGCACGTCTACCGTCGTTGTCGTACTTCTCGCGCACCCGACTTACTACTCTCAGTCTCTCGATGCACGCCGGCCCCACTTGGACATCGCTCGTCTGCTATAATTCACGCAATACTCTGTTAATAATTATCATATATTTAGTAATATTTTTAAACAAATGCACAATCTGAATTTTCCATACAGTTATAATTATAAAATAATTTCAAACCTCAACCTACTCTGTTTTTATAATAAAAAAATGAATGCTCTAGAAAAATGAATATTGTAAGTGATTACAGTGAAAAGCTTTTTTTTACTTGAACATGGAAATTGTGACCAAACGTACCTTGTAAAAAAAAATATGTTAAACAAGCCTGACAACAAATCAAAATCACATTACGTAAGCAAATATCAGATATAGAAATGTTTGAAAACACAACAGCAATGCAACTTCAAAAAGTATCACAACTGAAATAAGGTTTAAGTGAGTTATACCCTTTAAAATACACATCATTCGATATGCCAAGATTAACAGGAAACATAACCACAATTGGACTTTTTATATTGCAATCTATTTTAATTCTTTCCATGTGATTTTCATTGCTGTTAATAGTTAAATTTTTTTGAACAAACAAGACAATTATCTCATCCTCACAATATAAATCTTAATATTCTCGAAGTCACATGCACGCGTCCCTTATTCTTCGCCAGATTTTCAAACCTTTCTGATGCATAATTGATTAATTCGATTTAATTCTGCCAATTTTCCGTGTGCATCCCAACATAAACTGTTCATTCGTGTGATCGATTCCTAAAACGCGGTTTTATCATAGGTGAACCTTTCGATCGTATGCAACCACCAGGATATGTATTTTTAATCCAAATGTATGCCGCCGAACATTTCTAAAGGTAAATCTAGGGAGATCCATTCTTTTAAGAGGTCGTAAATCTGCATGATAATGCTCGAGTTCGCTTATCACACAAAGGGGATGTAAAATACACACTAGTTGCTTACAACTCGTGTAACAATGAAATTTATTGCCTGATAAAACTGTCCGGCCGTTAAAAAATCCACAACTAACTTGCAAATACTTTCGTAAATTCAGAAGATTGTCTTGTACTTTTTCGGATTGTAAAAAGAAAACCAATGTATTTGTTGTAAAAATTCTTTGGTTACTTTATGTAGTAATTTTGGTTGTGAAATCGTCTCCATATACTGCCCTGAATTTTGGAAAGCTTTGTTTTGTAATTTTTTTGGACACATAATTTTTATTTTTTTGTTTTAATTTATTTATTTACAATCTGCTTAAATAAGCAATAAGTAAATTTGTTGAATGTAAATGAACTGACGTGTAGGATACTTTCCCAGTGCAAAGATCCCTTATAGAAATATAAGTATAATGCGTATTAACTAAAATACTTATGTACTAATTATAATAATAACAATGATTACAAGCTAAAAACGATCTTTTAGGTCTATAGGTTGAAACCTATTGAGTAGGTATATAAGTTGTATTACTATTCTCCAATAGATTCACTGGGAGGGTGTTGGTATGGGTGGACAAATAATGCCCACATTAAAGCAGATATGGTTCATCTATGGCTAGTAATGTACTCACTTTATTAAGCGAAATTTTTATGGATCAATTTTCAGTTAACAATGGATATTTAGTTAAACAAACATTTTAGATATTTATAAAATGTTAGTGGAGTCGTGGTTTTCTTAAAATAGAAATCCCTGTTCAAGTCAAGTTGATTAATAAAGGTATACCTTAATTTGTACCAGAATGAAGGACTTATTACTGGCAATATAAAGTATATTGTAATCCTTTAGAAGTTTACAGCAAAATAATTAAAAATAATTTAATTAGAATTAGAGGAACCAATCCAGATTACAGGCATAGCTTACATAACTATGCCCCGTTAAAAAAATACCGGGTGGCCATAAATATCTGCTATCACATTACCTTTGGAATCTACACCGCTTTATAAAAATGATTAATCCAACTAAGCTAAATGTCAAATGTCATTCATGTCATCACAACTACTACAGTTGGCATTTTTATAAAGCGGCGTAGATTCCAAAGGTAATGTGATAACAAATATTTATGGCCACCCGGTACGAATAGCTCACTCTAATTATTTGTTCTGAAAATTGTTAGGATTTTAGAAACCAACAAATAGTTCTATAAATTTATACAGCATATAATTATACATCGTTTTCAGGACGATGATCTGGTTTCATGTCAAAGCTTAAAGTTTGTTTAACGTTGTAAATTACGCTTAAATTAGGTGTTTCAAAACGCTAAATCACCATGAAATATTAAATTTTAAATAGCAGTCAGTACCTTTCACTGTCCTTAAGTAATAGGTTTTTCTATTACCTGCCCTTTTTAGTCCAACAGTATTAAATAGGTTTTCGAAGAGATACTCACCTGAAACAAAAAGAAAACGTATAAGCATTGTTGTTAAAATACATAGGTACAAAAGAAAATACAATTGAAAATTGTTTTACGAAGCTTCAGAGAATCTTGTTAAACATTTTTACAAAAACATTGTAGCAAGACATGGCAATGGTAAACGTATTACGAATAGCAAAATCGAACACCAGGAAGGCTTCTACTGTATTCTAGAATGGGCACCGGCCCGAATGTAAAAAAAGGTGACAAGGCACGACTGGCGCAGTCAACGAAAAGAATATAACATTACACGATCTGTGCGGTTTAGAATAAATATTTCAACTAATATAAACAAAGATTTAGCGTAAATAAATCAGGCTGAGTTATTAGTGTTTAGTTCTGTTGTAAATTAGTACGATTTAGTGAAATGTTTACATATACTTTACTAACTGCTTTTTCAAATTTATAATTTAATAATAATACTCTCCTTTATTAGGCACTTACCACCCTTGGGAGTTTAGCTAGGCTACCTTATCACTCTAGGTTTTAACAGCCAGGATAATGAAGAAAATAAGTCGTTGATTTGAACAACTCAATTTAATAACAATAATAGTTGCAATACTAAAAACAAAAATACATAAATAAATAAAGATAAAAATAGAAGACGCCACCTAAATATTTTAGTTCGCCACTTAAATATTTTAGTGAAAACTATAGATAAAAGACACGAACACGGAAGTGAGCTATAAAAAATGGTAGAGAAAGTTGAGAGGGTTAATAAAAAGAAACGAACACGGAACAAATTGGATGGAGAAATGTCTAAATCAAGGAAAGTAAAAGACGAAAAAGGCAAGTAAAACTGAGTTGGTGAGTTTGCAACATTTTACAAGAATCTTTTTTAGGTTAACAACAAAATTAAGGCAAAATTAGTATTTATGTGAGTGTTTAATCAATGATGTGGAATTAAAACAGTTTTGTAAAATACTGTAAAAAGAATCAAACAAAAGGCGAATTGTATTTTAATTGCATGAGGAATATAAACAATTCTGTATTAGTTGCTTTTAATATTTTCATTAATTCTGAGTCCAGTCTAAATCCATAAACTAAACGAAATATTAGTAAAAAATAATAATATTTACTAGATAATCCCAATTGTTTCCTTTAATGTAATAATTTTACTAAAACCAGCATGGATGTTAATCAAAGTACGTGTTTTTGCAAAATTCAAAGCTGCATAAAATTTATCTGAAGTTCTACAAATAAAAATCTGAAAATGCCATTTAGAGATATTTTGGAAGTGGTAAAAATAACACAGAAGAGATAAGAGTCAGGCAGGATAAAATTCAAGTAGTAGGATGGCTGTGAGCTGTGATAATAGAGTAAAACACGGGGAAAAGTAAAGTAGTGAGTAAAGGTCGGGCGGAAAATAAGCACTGTTACCAGATTGTGGGATTCTCCAGTTTTGCAAGGAAATTTTTGACTGAATAAAAGCGCGCCAAAGGCTTCCAGACAGAGAATTAATAGTGTACAGACAGTTAAAGAATTCACAAAAAGAAAAAGATAAAATGGATCGCAGGAAGAGTTTGACCAGTCTGAGACGCAGGTCTTAGAGGCAGCGGCGAAGAAATACAGGAAAATACCGAGAACACAGGAAAAGCAAATCAGTCCCCAAAAATACAAAAAAAGAAGAAGAAAGCTCAGAAGAAGAAGAAGAGAAAATAGAGGATATGAGAAATATATAAGAATTCAAAAACTTGTTAGGGAAAAGAAAAATGAATTGAAATAGGAGATACAAAGGGAAAAAGTAGAAGGAGGAAAGAAGATCATAAAAGAAAGGATAACTATTTTAGAAAACAAGGGGAAACAAAAAGAAAATCTAAATATAGTTATTAAATGATGAATAAATAAAAATTAACCAGATAAAAGGAAGAGTGGCAACCTTTTTGAAAAATGAGATAGGAGTAGAAGAGATGATAGCAGAAGCATATAAAATAGGAAAAGAAGAATCAAAGAACGTGGCGAAGGCAAAAATTCAAAATTGGGCGCAAAAATTAAGGCAATTCAAAAGAAGAAGTCTTAAAAGGCACCAAAATTGTACTGAAAATGAGTTAACACGAAAAAAGTGCAAGCAGAAATCAAGAAAATGGCGGAGCAGGTAAGAAAACACGGAAAGTAACGATATTAAAAGTTAAATGTAAATGATCAGGTATTTATATGGAACAAGGAAATGGGGAAGCTGCAACTCAGTGATGAGGGCGGCATGACAAAAAACTGAGGGAGAGAACAAGCAGGACAGTTAAAAACAAGAGCTACAATAACGGACGACGAGAGACAAAAAACCTAGCACATGACGGATCGATAATTACATGGAATTTACAAGGAACAACTTATGAAGGAACTTTTCAGAATTTAGAACAAAAATTACAACGGTATAGAGTACACATAGGAGCAGTACAAGAAACAAAGCAAAAAGGAAATTTTATAACAGAATTATAAGAATACATTTTATTTCACAGTGGAGGAGATTACAAATATTCGGAACCGCTTCCTTAGTTAAAAAAATATGTGAAAGAATGTGTCACTTACAAGTACAACCAAATTGAAATAATATTAGTTTATTAAATATACACGCGTCGACAGAGCGGAAAAAGGAGGAGGAAAAATAAAAATTTACGAACGGCTACAGAAAGAATATGATATAAAATGTCAAAAGATGATTTGAAAATAGTTTTTGGAGACTGCAATGCAAACATAGCAAGAGAAATTGCATACCAGCCAATAATAGGGAAATATAGCAAACAAATGATAATGGTTTGAAATCGAAAATCATAGGTACCTTTTTCAGGCGCAAGGAAACACATTTCATAATCAACGAAAAACACGCAAAACTAGTGAAAGATACAACAAAGAGGAGCTGAAATGAATATATATCATTAATTAGTACAATTGAAAAAAAATGTCCAAACACAGGAAAGAGGAGTAATTACCAAATAGTAATTAAAGCAAGTATAGATGCTCTGCAAGACTCAACAACGGTAAAAAATAAATGGGCAAAAGTAGAAGAAAAACAGTGCGGTTGCAGAAAAGGTATTAGGGAGAAAGAAAAAGGCAAAAAGCAGACATGGTTTGATAAAGAACGTAGTGTAGCTTTACAGAAGAAGAGAGACACTTGTTTAAGGCAGGGAGGAACTGCGAAGACAAAAAACAAAATGGCAGGTAAAATGGAGAAGAGAGATACAGAATAATGGCTATCCGAAATTTTTGCCAAGATGCGAAATGAATCAAAAAAGGTTTCCAACAAAAACCAGTATACATAAAAAAACTAAGGAAAACTTGTAGCAGAGGCGTAACAAATCTTAAGACCTGGAGAAGACATTTTAAACAAGTACTAAACTAAAAAATAGAGCTTTAGCAGGAAACAGAGGATGACAATAGAACCAATGAAAACATGAAACAAAGGGAGGAAGTAGTTAGTTGATGCACATGCAGAAAAATAATAAAGCACCAGGAGGAAACGAAATACGTGCAAAACTCACCAAGGTAATATGGGAGACGGAAAGTTTACCAACAGGAAGAAAGCTATGGTTATGCCAAACTACAAACAGAAGTTTACCAATCCGTTGTAGGGCTGTGTTAAATAATGTGGGTGGGTAATACAGATTATTAAGCATAAAACATTAGATTCCTATATTTGTTTATTTTTATATTTCTTACTGTTAAGTGTTAAATGACTACTGTTGGTAAAATGCAATACCTAAACTTTATGTCACAAAATGATCAAGATATGTTTTTTGTTCGTTAAAAATATTACATAATGATTAAAATGTTTCCCAATAATAAATGAACGAATATATATTTCCCCTTGCGTTGTTTTCTATACTGTAATGTTATTAAAAACAAATATCCCTAGACGATTTTGATGTGTGTTATATTATTGTCTTACGAATAACGGCCCACACGGTGATAATTCTAGTAAAAATTCATCAGAAAAAAAAGGTATCCAATTTCCATTTCAGATTTTGGATTTGCAATTTAAATTAAATAATAAATCCTACGTGTATTACCAACGAATGCTGTTAAAAGGAAATTCTAAAACTCATTTCAGAATTTAAACCATATGAAAGCTGAATCGAATTGGAACATCTATAAAAACAGAAAATGCGAATTAGAATGGAAATCCTTGTTGCAATCTTGTAAGAAGGCTCAGGGAATTGGACTTTAAAATCAATAAGGGTCCAGGATTTTGACGTTGAAGACTTTCTAAAAGCGCTGTCAGTTTCGTTTCTGTTATCGCCGTCGAGTTTGAAATCGGTTCGTACAGTTCTTTTGTGTTCGAAAAACATATTTATAATTTTTTTTTAAATAAACACGGAGGGGCTAAGAAAATAGTTTACGGGCGTAAACAAAGCCAGAACTGAATTTCCAAAGGTCAAGTTTTGCATAATCAGACATTTTGAAGTTCAAAATGATGGAAAAATGAACGACGGCTGGGATTCATACAAGTTCCACCCACACCGATTTTTTTTATGTAACAAAAAACAAATAGTTTGTAAATTCGAAATTTAAAAAATTGCATGTCACAAGAAGATGTGTAAGTATGAAAAGTAAGGCAGTTGTATCAAGAAAATAATGGAAAGATCCTGTATTTTGTTTTAAAGAATTTTGGCAATAATTCAAATTTTGTCTCCCAACACCGAGACAACAATAACAACAGGAATTCTGCCACAAAATAAATTCGTCACACGAGTTACTTAACACCACTTAGAATTTTTCCCGGCTCGTTTGTTTTAGGGCTAAAATTAAAATACCAGCGCTATTTCCTACATAAATAAGCCATCTATTTTTAGTCGGCTTAATTTATTGACCGTCAAAGAAACATTCTACAGATATATTGCTTTATTACGTGTATCGATAATTCAAACTACAGAAAAGATGTTAGAATTTCATTTCGTGTCAATTTATATTCAAGAAGGAAACAAAAATCATCATAAAATACATTCCCAGATTAGTATGGTATGCAAATTTCCTTTTAACCTTGAATTTATTTATGAGCTTTTGTCCAAACAAGAATGTTGAATGGAAAACAATTAGCTTCCGATTTCATTTTGATAATAAGAAGAATTATACCTTTAAACAAACCCCATAAATTGTCATTAATTATAAAAATTAACAATACAAATTATTATTTTAATGTCTGCTGGGTTTTCTCTGTAATAAAAAAGGATCGAATTTAAAAGACTGCCAACAGACAATCCAACGCGAACGGCATTGGATTTACTAATTTCCTCTTTTTCTCCATAATGTTACAAGCTACTAATGCCAGTTTGTTAATTTACAGGACAAAATCTAAGCTTGTGATTATTAGGCATCTCAACGCACGTTGATTACTATGCCAGTTATAGGTATATTGTTGCAGGACGCGGAACATTCGGAGCTGTGAGCTACTAAACCTTTTAAGAAGCAAGGGAACTCAGATAATGAATTTTCGAATCTTGAATTCAGGATTCACATTCAAATTCCGAATTTCGAAATTTAAACTCTCTAGACGCTTCGAATCTAAAATACATGTCCAACCTTTAGTTAAATTCTAAAATCATAAAATTCTATTTTTTTAATATTTTTAATATTCAGTTCGGATTGAAGTTTAAGGACTCGAAATTGTTACATGTTGACCATGGTTCCGCAGTTTTTTGTTGCTTATGAGGTTTACGTTTAAGCAACTTAAACCTTCAGCTGAAGAGCGAAGTCTTTTTTCTGTACTTAATTCGATTCATATGTTGCGTAGCTTCGGATTTGGTTTGCGCGTTTAAGAAAACAGAAAACACCCATGCCGATGACAAATGAAACTGCAGAGTAAGTTACGTTGTACAAATACAACAAAAAATAAATCAAAAGAACTTCTTTTGCTTGGAGAAAGTTCTGGGTCTAACCCCGGAAACAACCAAGTTGCTCATTTTTGTTTGTGTTTCCTGTGACGTAGGGCAATGTTTTGGCCCGCACAAATTTGAATTGGTATACCTGATATTATTTTATTTAATGTATTCAGTCTTAAGGTCATATTTAAAAATCTATTATAAATTACATTGAGGTTGTAAAAACGTAATCTTTATTGTTAATAGTTACCCCATACATACACAAAAACAAACATAACTTAACGAAAAAATGTAAAAAAATTAATTTTCAGTTTTAATTAAAACATTTAAAAAATATCAGTGCAATATTTAGGTAAATAATATACAGGGTGATTCAAAAGTATTGTTATTAATTTTAAGGGTAGGTAGAGCATATCAATGGAACACTTTTCTCAATAAACCATGTGCCGCAAGTAAACGGTAAGCTCAGAAAAAAATTAAAAATATCAATACAAAAATTGGTTTGGGGTCACTGGAATCTAAATTTATCAAACGCCTTTCTTGTTGATACTGATAAGAGAGTCCAGGTTCAGTTTATTGTTCGCTTTTAGTGCATTCATCGAACGTTTTAATGGAAGGTCAGCCTAACATTCTAGCAACCGAGTTAACTCACGTTATTTTAATTTACGAGGAAGCTCTTCAGAATGCCGCAGCAGCTCTGAAAGACAGTTTGTGTTGGTGTTGTGTGTTTGGGTAGAAGTGAATGGAGGAACATTTGAACATCTTCTGTAAGTCGTGTTCCTCTTTATTAACAACAATGTTTTCTATTATCACTTTTAAACATGCCAGTAATTCTTTCCTACCAGTTTCAACCCTGAAAAAATGTGAGGGGAAAGTGAAACCTGTAAATTACATAATTGTGTAATGTTTCATTTATTTTTGCTAGGTCAAATTTCTTTCGCAGGCCTTTTAAATGCATATAGCTAGCGGTTCTCAAATTTAAAATAAACAAAAATTACGATAAGCTCTAAATCTTTGCTGTAATGTATTTCTATTAAAGTCATACCCATTTAATTTAATGACAATACTTTTGAATCACCCTGTATTTTATTGATGACAGCAAGAATGACTAATATTTTTCTTAAAGAATAAACTTGACAGTGTCTCTTTTTAAATTTTTCTTATTTCATATTATTTTTTTCATATGCATGAAATTTGATGTGCAGCTGATTGGAACTTGTCCTTGCACATTTATCTACACTGACCGGCAAAGAAAACCGGCCACCTTGAAATATTTCACAAAAGCACTTAAACGTTCATTAATTTAACTAAGGATTGGCATTAGGTTGAAGAACCATTCATTGTTGATACGGCATGCACAAATTAGCTAAAAAAATAAGACAAATAAACTCAGAAATAAATTTAATTTGAAAAAAAAGAAACAGTGAAAAATCGATTTTCTTTTAATTGCAAAAAAAATAAAGGTGGCTGTTTCTAATGGACCTTCTGGTAAATTATTATTAGCCTGTATGTCCTCCTCGAGCCTGAATTACGTCATTCAACCGTGATTTAGGGTAACATGTTAATGCTGTTGAGAAGAGAATCTCGCCTGTTAACATTAAAACTAGGGGTATTTTGGAATGGAACAAGCATCTTAAAACATTGATAACTAAGAAAAATCAGCTCAGCTCCTTATTTAGTTATAAAATATGCGGTTAAGGGGACCCTTTATAAAATATTTCAGGGTGGCCGGATTTTTTTGCCGGTCAGTGTAGTTATAAGGATTAAGTTTTCTTCAAAAGTTGTTTTAAATGAAATACTTCGTCTTTTGTATATTTTTTATAAACCTTTGTTAAAGCTAAATGCTACCTGCCAATCGTAATGATTAAAATATAGTAATTCTAGGTAATTGTTTGACAAACAAGAATTAAAGTGCATTTATCATTGTGATTTAAAATACCAACCACCAGTGCTTATTTACGAAAATCCTGGTATTATTAGTGTGTTGGCAGGGGAAACAAAATATTTAATTAACGTTTGTGTTCGCAGATGCGCGTGTGTACTGAGCGAGAAGTTTCTCCAATGTACATTAAACCACAAGAACGAGGGATGTTATAGACGCCGCTTGATGATAGGGGTTGAAGCTTATGTTTTACTGAAAGGAGTAGTCATCGGATTGAGACACTGTGCCTGATGATGATGTGAATTGGTATGAAGATACCTATCCGTATGTGTTATATTTACGATAAACTGAATGTGCAAGATGTCCACTCCGATTAGTAGGACATTGAGGAACGGGAGAGAACCGTTTGATTCTATTTCCATGGTGAACTTGATATCAGGGTGTTCATTGTTGAGATGTTCTACAAAGGACTCAAGGTTATGTCTTCTACATAAGAGAACCCGACATTGGGTTTTAAATCAAGGGATTCTATGACCATTGCCTGAAAAGAATCCAGAAAAATGTTTGCAACCACCCGAGAAAGGGGAGAACCCATAGCAAAGCCTGCCACTTGCTTCTAGAATTGGTTGATAAAAAGGAAATACGTGGAGTAAAGGCATTTTTCGATAAGAATGGCTAAACTTGCAGGTTTGCCGCCTTGAAGTAGTAACTGTTCGATGATACCTACTGAGCCAGGGACCTTGGTGAACAGAGAGGTAACATCAAAACTGAAAAGCAGGTCATTAAGGTCTCCAGTAACGATCAAGTTGACAAAGTGGGAAGTATTTAGAATGTGTGAAGGAAGGATTTCCCTGTATATGCCTCAGAAACGCCTGCAAAATATTTGGCCAAGTTGTAGATGGGGGAATTTATGGTATTAACAACCGGGCGGAAAGAGATCTGCTGTTTGTGAATGTTAGGAAGACCATACAATCTCAGCGGTTTGGATTCGCGGGGGATTAGACGTCGTTGAATATCCTGTGGGAGGTCAGATGATTCGAGGAGTGTGACAACCTGGTGTTCGATTTTGGAAGTGGGGTCCTGAAGAAGATCATTCACTTTAGCCATCTATTGGGTTTTATCTTAGACGACAATGGCACTACCCTTGTCAGCTGATAATACAAATATTACAATGTTAGAATTGAATCGAAGACTTTTTTCTTCTTGATGAAGTCCCTTAACTAAGTGGGCGAAATGTTGAGTTCTTCTTTCTCAACAATGACACGGTCCCAACCTGGAAGACGTTCTTTTAACACTGACATTGGCTGCGAAAGTATTCGAATTCGTTAAAAGGTGTTTAACAACGATTTAAACTAAGCAACAAGGAAACTAACTATTTCAGTGGATAAAGCCGAATGTTAGCTTAAAATACGTACTAACAACTGTGGTTGCCAATAATTGTCATTATTTTATGTATCAATGAGACTGGTTGCCTTGACTTTAAAGCGATTTCATGTTTTTGTTTTGTTTATGTGCCTGGTGTTTTTATCAGAGATTCTAGGCCTAAGGATTAGTTCCAAAAGCCGCACTTCGTATCAACCCTAAAGTTTATTTGTGTAAATCAAGGACACCCTGTATTTTTGGTACATGAGCTGTTCGCCCGGTTTACTCATCGAAACTCAAAAGTAAATTTTACGACCTTCATTTAATTCACTGATATGATTTGTTTACTTTGTAAATTCTCGTGATTGGAAAAACGAAATCAGGTTTCCTTTAAAAAATTGATCGATTTAGTAATTCGTCGTTACTAAATGTCGAAGAGAATTCACGAAAACTTGCATCTGATGGGGACGTATGAGCAGGTCTTCATCGCAATATAGAAAACTAGCTTTTATTTCCAAATGTGAAATATTATTCGTACTGTCGATACTTAACATATTTTTCAGAGCGATTGAACTAGAAACAAATTAATTTTGTAAGATAAAAAATATTCGATACAAATTTACAAATGCAATGGGCCATGGTGGCGCAGTGGTAAGAGTGTCAGGCTAGCGTTACGCTAGTCCCCGGTTCGAATCTCGCTGGGTGCAAGTTTTCCCGGAGATCGGTATCGAGCTCTGGTGACCATTCGTCGTTGGGCACCTAATTAACGACGCTCTCCTCCGAATACAGACCTACGAGGTAGAGTAACAAGGTTCTATACGTACACACACATACACTATACACATGGTGCTGTATGCAGGCAAAAAACGGCGCACCAATCACGTGACTCGCATGCGGGCCGGATTGTGCATTTTCACGCGTAAGACCACATACGCTAACGCACCAGCCTCAACACCGAAAGGTATAAGAGGTAAAGGATTACATTACATACATACATTTACAAATGCTAAAAATCTAAAATCGTTTTGCCTTTAATTTTTTTTAGAAAAAATTTAAACTCGAACTACGTTTTTAATCAACTAAAAGGTATAAAACACGCGCCATTATCTAAAAGCTTAGCGTTGATTAAAATTTTTGGTAATGCAACTTTTATTTCCGCTTTTCTTTTTTTATTTCACTAACCTTCAGGACACTTTTATTTTACAACAACGATAATGGTATGTGTTTCAAAGGGGCGTTTTAATAATGAAGTACCAAAGTAATGAAATGGGTTTTTAATCAACTTCCACGAGCTTGTACATCTGCTGTTTATACAAAATCGTGCCGTTTGAAGTCAGAAATATGTACGTATTTACACAGGTCATTTTATGTAAATGAACCGGCAAACGTTACTCCCGCGGTTCAATGTTTATCTGAACGAGGATTTAGCGATTCGCGTTTTACGGAGCACATCGTACCGAAAAAAAAAAACGTAAAACGTTGAAACAGAATTGAGGGAATTGGAGGGGGTTGGGGGTCAAAATAGCGCCTTCAAACTTAGCGCCTCAATAACCGCGCCTCCAAAATAGCGCCTTCAAAAACAGCGCCTGCAAAAACAGCGCTCGTCAAAAATATCGCCACCAAAAACGTAGCCTAGAAATAATAGCGCCGATCCAAAAATGTCGTCGGTAAAAATGTCGCCTGCAAAAATAGCACCATTCAATAATGTCGTCGGTTAAAAATGTCGACATCAAAAACGTCGCCAGAAAATAACAGCGCCGATCGAAAATGTCAGCGGTAAGATTGACGCTTTCAAAAATAGCGCTAATCATTTTCTTGTCTTTTACTATTATATTATTTACGTAATAAAGAACTAAACAAGAAAACGGCACACCTACAAGTTAATATTCCGAACACTTTTAATAGGACTATTTATTGTTTGCAAGGAATATTGTAAATCTAATAATTTTGACGAAAGTATGTTGGCGACGTTTTTTTGATTGGCGTTATAATTTTTGGATAATATTTTTTTATGTCGACGCCGACGTCAGTGGCGTATCCAGAAATTGCTCATGGGAGGGGCAAGGCCATACTTCAAACCCAACTCCAGCCCCCCCCCCCCCCCAACAGCACATGACCTTCTAGTTTCCTACCCCTAATTCCAGTCTAAACCTAGAACTGACATAAGCACGGTTTTTGTTGGTGCAGTCGGGTTCCCACAGCGTGAAAGTCGGTACAGTTATTAATAAAAAAATAATAATACACTTAATTTTTTTATTTTTCATTGAAAAAAATATGTGTATAATATGTATTTTCATTGCTTCGTGTTAGCTATTGAACTGGTCTGGGGGGGGCAATTGCCCCCTTTGCCCCCCCCCTGGATACGCCACTGGCCGACGTCGTAATATACGGGCAGCATTTTTGAAGGCGACATTTTTGATCGGCGCTATTATTTTCGGGCGACGTTTTTGATGTCGGCATTTTTACCCGACGACGTTATTGAGCGGCGCTATTTTTGAAGGCGACATTTTTACCGTCGACATTTTTGAACGGCGCTATTATTTCTACGCGACGTTTTTAGTGGCGACATTTTTGATGGCGACATTTTTGACGAGCGCTGTTTTTGCCAGGCGCTGTTTTTGAAGGCGCTATTTAGGAGGCGCGGTTATTGAGGCGCTATTTTTGAAGGCGCTATTTTGTACGTATCCCTTGGAGGGAAAAGATTCAACGTGTTCTAATCAGAACGATTCATTTCCGAAGGTGAGGAAGGTGAGATGAAAAAATCGGCAGGAGAAATTAACTCACAAGTTTGAATGAACGTTCAAGGTTCAAGGTATACAAAATCTGGAAGTAATGTGAAGATATGAGCGCTCTTGACCTAAGAAAGACGACACATATAAAATAAAAAGTGAAATTATTTGTTTTAAAGAAGGTTAGAGTACGAGAAACATAAGTAGAATATGTGTTGAACAACAAGTTTCAGGACTAATATACCAGGCTTCAAATTTAACATCTTTTCTGTATTTACGCAGATTGTCACTAGTATCATCATAGACTGCAATAAGTTGCTTAGATACAGATTTAACACATGACACATGAATAGCCTGTTTATTTATTTGGCAAAATCTAGGCTTGTGGGTGTTAAGGATGTCAACGCGCGTCAACTGCCATCGTCATTTAGCACTACTCAACTGGACTCAAGCGACTACCACCCCTGGAAGAGTTCTTTATCATGCCAAACACTGTATTCGGTTTTAACTCGTATCCGAAAGAGGGCATGCTTTCAGATATTTTTTCACATTAAAAATCTCACCAACCTAGACTGGGAATCGCACCTGAGATATCTGGTTTATAAGGCAAGTACGTTAATCTTGACGCCATCAAGATTGGTACCATTGCCAACGTTTTCAGAATTGTATGCAAAGATAAATAAATGAATTTTATAAAGATGAATGATTTTTTTGTGTGTACTCATGCCACGGAGTAATAACAGTGGTGACACCTGGGTGTTGGGTTGAAGCAAGGCGCGAAGCTGTCGTTTTGGTTTTACTATTGTTATTTTTAAAATTTATTTCTAGACCTAGTTTCTTTGCTTCAATAGGCGTCTGTTATCATTTCTCTTAATTCTTCTTCAGTTTGTGCAAAAATGTCAATGTCATCGGTAAACCTAAAGGTTACTCAGTTTTTCTCCTTGTACATTCAGACCTTTGTCATCCCATTTTAGTTCTTTAAACATGTCCTCTAAGATTAAGTTTTTGTGAGATTATATTACCTTGTCTTACGCGTCTGTTTAAGTCAACTTTATTTGTTACATCCTGCAATCTGACTTGTAAGGTTGCTTTGTTATAAATGTTCTGTATGATATCAATATATCTTTGATTTACCCGAGCATTTCTCAATGCCCTCAGGATTTCCCATTTTTCCACTGTAACAAAGGCCTTGTTAAAGTCTACAAAAGCTATCCATAATGGTAGGTATGTTCTATTTTGCGGTCCTTTCTATTAGGACTCTTACCGAATGCAGGTGTTCCAGTGTACTGCGGTTTCTTCTAAAAACCCGCCTGTTTTTTAGGTTGGTACATTTCCTATTTATAGTTCAGTCTATTAGTTATGATTCTCATAAATAGCTTGTAAATTTGTGAAAAGGGTTGACTGGGCGGTAGTTTTCTAAGTTTTCTGGACCTTCCGTTTTATGTATCAGGACTACCACCGCATTTTCCCATCCTTTTGGGACCTCTCCATTCAGCAGACATTTATTCAACAGCTTTTTGAGCGTTTCTGTGATAACATAACCTCCTCTCCTCTGGGATTACCGCATCTTCTCCTGCCGCTTCTCCATTTTTCTCGTTTGTTTGAGTGCATTTTCTGTTTCTTCTTTTCGCAATTTCCGGCATCTCTTCGTAGTTCACAGTCATCGTTCTTCTTTTCTCTGACTTTGTTTTCTTTTTCATTTTTGATATAAGCACTGCCCTTTTCAATTTAAATACGAAATTTTGTTCACAAGTAGGTAGCTTAGTACTGGCTTCTGAATTATACAGGGTGTTTATTTATGAAAATCATCTTTATGCGTACATAATTTAAGTTTTAAACTGAGCACCTTGTGTTATTCATCACTTAATCGCTTCATTTTCTATTGAAGACGGGTCATGACTAAGCTGGTTGCCTTTGAAGCTGTTTTATTACATCGGAAATACGTTAAAATTATTTTGAAATATATTTCGGTGGATTTAAAATATTAAAATTGCAATACCTACTTCAGTTTTCATGTAGACCTTAGAAAAAATATTGAATTTATAGCAAAGAATTTTGTATGGATTGCTGTTAAGTAGGTACGTTTTCCTAAGAATACTTCAAAGTATGGCATTCCTTTAAAGCTAGCGCTACTGTTTTGAACAACTCATGTTAATTTCTTCTTCTTCTCTTTGATAGGCACATATGCCTGTTTCATAACCAGTTATTGGATTTGGACGCTATCTCTCCATCTTCTTTGGGATCTTCCAATACTCCTTCTGCCTTGGGGGGATTTGTCTCGTGCCACTCTCAACATTCTATCTTGGGTCATTCTTGAAATGTGTAAGTTCCATTCCTTTATTCTCTGGACAACCCAGTCTGTTATAGGTTTTATGTCGCATATTCTCCTCACTTCTTCGTTTCTTATTGTATCTCTTCTGGTTTTGTTAATAATCTTTCTTAGTGTTTTCATCTCGGTGACTTCTAGCAGCTTTTTTGTCTTCATCGTATCCGGTCTTGTTTCCACAGTATATGTCATTATCGGCCTCACCACGCTTTTATATATTCTTACTTTGGTTTCCTTTCTCAAAAATTTGTTGTACCATATTGTTCCGTTTAGACATCCCGCTATTCTATTTGCATTTGTTCTTGTACCTCATTTAGGGTGTTCCCTTGACTTGTTATTTCCACTCCTAGATGTTTTATTTTCATCACTTGCTCTATTTTGGTGTCATTTAGAACTGGCTTACACCTTATCGGATCTTTTGCTATGACCATTGTTTTAGTTTTGTCTATTGAGACCGTCACATTATATTTCTCACATGTCCTGTTAAATACAACTAGGAGTCTTTGTAAGTCGTCCTCGGTTTCCGCAATTAAAACAGCGTCGTCCGCGTAGCAAATTTCTTCAATTGCTTGTCCCCCATTCGGTATCCTCTTTGATCGTTTAGGCTTTCGATTATTTCGTCCATTATAATGTTGAAACGTAATGGGCTCAGTGAGTCACCTTGTCTTACGCCTTTTTCAACAGGGATGGGTCACTTAATTCACCACTTGTTCTTATTTTTACACGATTGTTCTTGTATATATCATTTATAACGTTGATGAGATTGCCGGGTACTTGTCTCTTATATAATATTTCAATTATATCTTTTAGCTGAATGCGATCGAAGGCCTTCTTGGGGTCTATGAAGCAGAGAAAGGCCGGTGCATTAAATTCCAATGCCTTTTCTACTACTTGTTTTATTATGAACACTGCATCCGTACAGGACTATGCCTTCGGTGTACATGGGTGGATTGAGTAGCCCAACGGACATTGATGCCGGTCCCAAGCCCGGATAAAAGAGGAGGGTTCCAGGCTAGGTTAGCAACCTACCTGCGTAAAACATAATGTTGCTCAAAGTACCAGAAATGAGCCTCGGAATTGAACAGATCACACGGTAACGAATAACGCAATAAAAAGCAAATGGAAATGGAAGATATGGAAGAGAAGTAATACCCTTCGAGTGGGAACATGGAATATGATCATGGAATGGACGTGATCAAGAAATACTATTGAAATGTTAATTTCGAAAACAATAATTAAGATAGTAAAATATACTTTCAAAATATTTTTTGTGTAAAGAAGGTGAAAATTTAGGATGGTTTTCTAAGTTACATACATACAAACGTCCTTCCAAATACAGTAGAACCTCGATTATCCGTGCCAGCCGGGACCGAGCCTTCGCCGGATAATCGAAAACACGGATAATCCAAAGACCTCATTTTTTTATTTTTTTAATAATTTATTCAGAAAAATACATGTGTCAGGCGAAGAAAAGAAACGTGATCATCATCAGCACTTAATTTCTCCCCTTGAACAGCTAATTCTCGTATTCCATGACGTTTTTTAAACCTGTAAATCCAACCAGAAGATGCCGAGAAGTTTCCTTTGATTTTCAACTGCTCGTGAAACTTTTGGGCTTGCCTAGCACACATAGGTCCTGATATTGGAACCCCTTCCGATCTTTTCTGCTAGAACCACCTGGTCATAGCATCATCAAGCTCTCGAAAAGTAGACCCTTTTAGAGATTTCCTGTCAGAAATAGCTTTTGCACTGTCAGCTTTAGCTACAAAGCTCTGTAATTCGGCTTTCTTCTTCACAATGTCACGAACCGTTTGTTTTCCAATGTTATATGCTTTAGCCAACACAGCAACACTTATGTTATTTTCAAATTGTTTTAAAATTTCCATTTTTTGTTCAATAGTTAAAACATTGCGTTTACGCTTTTCATTAGCACCGGTACGCTGCATTTTGTGCGTCTGTTTACGTTTAACTAACGAGTCGGTCGGAAGTTGGCAAAAATAATAAGTAAACACATAAATGGGGGATTCCGCGAGACGAACGTCTGCACGGTGCATTCTGCGTTCATGCGCCAACGTCTGACCGTCAGCCACGGATAATCCGCGCACGGATGATCAATTTAAAATGCCGCACGGAAAATCCGCCGCACGGATAAAGCGCGCACGGATAATCGGGGTTCTACTGTACAATCATTTTACAAATATTTAAAAAGCTATTTTCGTTTTATATTTTATTTCAGTTAAATTTAAGAAAAAAACTCAAAAACTTGAACAACAGACAAATACAACACGAGGTAGGTACTAAAATAAAAATCGACAAAAAGAAGACTAGAAAATTATTTAGTTTATCCATACAAATAACGTTAATTAAACCTTCAAAATAGTGATTTTGTAATAGCTAAACCGAAGCAAACAAGTACTGGCAATAATTTATAAGAGACAATAATGACAACTAAGTATGTATAAGGTCACTACGGAATAAAAATATATAAAACAAACACATTATTCAACTAAATCCCACGCATTATTTAAAGGTCAACAAAAATAGTGTCGCACAAAAAACGCGCTTGGATTTCTTTACACTCGTAGATTCTAACAATTAGATACCTCTCCTGTTAGTATTAATAAAAATTTTCTTTGGGGCACAACTATTTAGTTTTTGGATGAGAATGAGGCTAATGTATTGCTTTACTTTCTTCATGAAAATTTGTTTTTACAAAAAATGTCAGTTGCGCCAGTTTTTTTGCATTTTTCATATTTTGTTTGATAATCTGCAATCAATCTTGAAAGATTTAATACTTCAAAGTATCAAAGTATAACTTAGATGTTTAAGGGTACAGAAATATAAGATTTTGGGTCGAGATAATTTTCAAACGGCAGTAATCAGAAGAGATATTTCGTTAAACCCTTCAGATTCGGTTATCCGAAGGTCGATTACAACGTCTAAAAACCGCCCCAACTTTGATATTTTCTGGAAATTAACGCTTCAGGAAATCATTACGCTCCAAGTGTTGGTTTGCCGTAGTTCACTGCCCAAAATTTTCCGACTGTTACGATCGGGAAAATTTAGAGATAAACTTCGCATACTTCCAAATTAACATCTATTACAAATCTAAATGGCTTTCTGTTAATATTCTCATATTAAGTTAAATTAATTTTTCAGCGTGCTGCGAAATTTTAAACTATCCAATTAACAATTTTAAATTAAATTAAATTTTCTAAGTATACACTTCAAGTGTTAATTACCTTTAGATTCCGAAAACTGTTAAATCTGATAATTAACGAGCGCTTGTAGAGACAATTTTAATTAGATTATAAAGTCACGCAAACTACATTTTACAGCTACATATTTCTTCATGGGTACGCGTTCATTAGAATTCCTAAGACATTTTTGAGGAGTGTCGGTATTAAACCTTGTCCTAAAAGAGGTACCATAAAGGTTGTGTCATAATTATGTCAATATAAGAACAGTTGCTTGCAATTTTAAGCGAATAATATAAATATTCAAAATAGATACGTACAAGAAAGCCGTGAATTACTACACAGAAACAAACATTTAAGAAACTTTGCTCAAAAAGATTGTAAAACTACGATATGGTAAATTTGTTGTTAAATGGATTATTTTATTTATTAAACAAATAGTGGCATAACACACAAAACTTAATAATAAATCATGAAAAAATTGCCAGGAAATATGTCGAATTAAGCAATATTTTCAGGTTTCAGCAATGCAAGTTATAACTTTGAATTATATGTATTTCAAATTCCAGTTACAAACAAAACTGTATTTTCGGGTCTAGGTCAATACCACTCCGCAATTACCACGCCGGTCAATACCACGCCGGTCAATTCCACTCCTACAAAAATCACTCCAAACAATAACCACTCCGAACAAAAACCACGCCAGCAAATACCACTCCGTAAAATATCACTCCTGTAAATTACCACTCGGGGTAAAAACCACTCCAACAAATATCACGCCTGTATAATTCCATGTATGTAAATAGTATTTTAAGACGTAATAAGAAAGATACAATGGTACTACCAAAATAAAGAAAAATTAAAAATAATGATTTATACCTATGTTATGGCTAATTTGATAAATTTGGTTATTATGCATAATAACCAATTTATCGATTTAGCCGTAACATATGCAAGAAATTAGATACATTATTATCCATTTGAAGATAGTAGTTCATAAGCTTCTTGATTAATTAAAATAGTGCAATATTTCTTATAAATTATTTAAGTTTGAAGGAGATTGTTAAATTTTTATATCAACACGTGCCATATTATTCATTATCAATAAATTATTATTTTGCTATCAGGAGTTATCACTTTAATGGCTAGAAAAGTAATCTTTTTCTTGAAATTTTACCTGAATTTAATGTAATCTGAGATCACGTCTTGAAATATAACTTTTTTCTACAAACACTACTAAAAACTGAATTTTTAACACGGCATACTGCAATTAAAAATGTAATATTAAATCACAGCGTGTTAAAAGTAGATCACGTGGTTTACTTTTAACACTAGTATTAAAAGGATGCTGTCACAATGACAGAGCAACTAAAATGTTAATCAAAGACTGATTTTACCTACCAAATTGACAAATCTAACGTTGCCCTACTAGCAGCTTCTTCTATATCGACCGGAATTTCTTCACTTAGATTAGAACTCATCTTAAATTATTCTTTTTCACTTTTGACAAGCATATGTCAAACAATACATATGTAAGCTCAATTCTAAATTGTTTCGTAAATGTCACAGAGTACTAGATTTTTAGGTAACGTTTGGAATCTCTAATAAGAGAGTTTAAAATGCTTTCAATGGCGTTTGTAGAAAAAATAGTGTATGATATTCGTGTTAAAAGTGATTTTATTTTGTTCGTGGGGTTGCTCAACTCGCTACGCTCGTATCGCAATCTCCCCCACTCACAAAATAAAATCTCACTTTTAACACTTGTATCATAAATAGCTATTATATGTCGAATATAACGGCGTGATATTTGTTGGCGTGGTATTGACCGGCGTGGTAATTGCGGAGTGGTATTGACCGGACACCTATTACCGTATTTTCGTAACTTTTAAATTTAATATTTAACACTGTTAAGTCAAGATCGTAGAATATTCTGCCTGAAGAATATTTATTAAATAAAATCCGGCAGTTCCCTCAAGTGCAACAGTGCATTAAGTTCCACTTCTTTGAATGTATGTAGAATAATTTAATTACATCTGCATAACAAAAAATACAAAATTATGTAATAATTGCATCGTATTATTTTCTGTAAGTGGATATAATTTAAATAAATGTGCTTGTTAGTTTTAATATTATTTTAGAAATCTTTCACTTGCACTTTTTAAATATCGGCCCATCCAAACCTTCAAAACTTTGAACATTGCTTATTTATTCATAAATAAACAAGTTTGTTTTTTTAATTAAATTAAATGACCTTCCACCAAAATCATTTACATAATTTTAGCCGTAACAACTATAGGCATTTAAAATAGTAACCCAGAAAACTGTGAAGTATCAATCAAATTAATTGCTTCGGCATTGAAAATCTTCAAGGTTTGGTTGTAATCGTAAGGCAAATAATAATTTAAGTTTAGGTTAACTAGACTTTCGATAGAATAGCCGATTAGTAAGATGGCTTATTCTTTAAAGATTTATAATAACTTTACTTTTAATGATACAGAAATCTCCTGATATCTTCGATTTCTGTACTTACTATCTTTGCTTTTTAAGTTTAAATGATTATGATTATGCAGATGTTTGTGTTCCTGAGAAAAAATACTCTGAATATTCGTTTTAAAAAAGATAATTAATTGAAATATAAGACCTTTATGTTCTTTTCTATTTTTATGCCGCAGTAGGTCATGTTTGGTAGGCCGTTTAATTGGTATAACCAAAAATGTTTGTGTCAATCTGTATCTCTGTATGGTGAGTGAAAATCACATTGGCTTAATTTTAGGGTTATTTTTCTCAATAGAAGCAGAGCTGCCAGTTGTAAATTTTCTCATGTTATTCCAGCAAGTTATATTTGACAACTCTGTATCGTTTAGCTAACCCTTAGATAATTGCCAAGTGCGAAGATTTTTCTTCGAAATAAATACATTTTAGACCCTTCTCTTGAACGACAAAAGAAAAATTTTAAGCAATAAATTATAATACGTACTATGCTATTTTGTATTTTTATATTATTCAATAATAAAGTCGATTTCGGGATGTTCAAAATGAAAGTCTGGGGGTATAAAGCACGTAGGTACTACATGGTACTACGTAATTGTATTTCCGTATCATTGTTAAACATGAGAATTCATATTTTGTATTTGTATTAATCACAATTGTAGTTTTTTTTATTCAATTAATCAGTTTAAATTTATTACACTTTTGGAAAATACTGTGGGCAATAAAATGATCGACATTTTTCTTAGGGCGGGGTAGTATTCTATGAAATGTTAAGTCTCTTCTGCGTTTTAATTCATGAAATTCGAATCCTAAATTGGTCTTTCAAAATCTGTTTTGAAGTCGTGGGTCGAATATTTCAATCCTGGATTGAAATTCAGTCTGAATTTGTGAATCTAAGGCTTTCGTTCTGGATATCAGTAGGAAAATTTGCTTTTAATTCATAAAATTTTTAATCTGAAACTGGCCCTGCAGAGAAAATTTTCAAGTCTTCATTTGGCATGTTTTTACTTTCGAATTCGAAAAGCCGTGTTGAAGTTCCTGATTTAAATTCAGAATTGGTTTACGTAAAAAATAGAATTTGGCAGTTTTAAATAACATTTTTAGAGTGTAACTACAAAAACAAGGAAATTTAAGTTTGTGACTAACTCTGGAAAAGAAGCAACCTCAATTATTTTATTCTAAATTAGTATTTGAAATTTGAAGCACTATGATATTTTTCGAGCTAACATTCCATAACTGTTATTTTAAGCCTTAAAAGCCAATTTTCTAACTTAATATTCTTTAGTAGCGCAGATTTATCTGTGACTACCAATTTATTAAATAACACAAAGGAACGATGTACAAAAATAAAATGTTAAAGAATTGTTTACTTTTCTAAACAGACACCAATAAAACTACAAATCTCTTTGCTTTTTTATTATTGTTAACTATTTGTCCTACGTTTATGCATAACAACATAAAATATAGCTACATGTCAGTTGTATATTGTTTGTATTTTTTACATGTTTACGAGTTGTTTACCTACTAAATGTCTTGTTGTCATTAAACTGCTTTTTTTTATTAGTTCAGAAAGTCAAAGATCTCCAAAACTACAACAGAATTTAAATAAAACCTTTCTGAGGATTATTAAATTACATATTCGTGCAAATTTCAAGAAATTTTCGCAGAAAAAAAAATCATTTGAGTATTCGCATTAGTATTTCAAGAAAAAAAAACCTTTCTATCTACTTTGATCTTCAGATGGGCTTTTATAAACTAAGCCCATTACAGGGCCTTTTGACCTACATGTAGCTCTAGAGTTTAAGGAATTTCCAAGTTTTGGGTAGTCTCGAGGGAAGTTCAAGTTGAGCTTTGTCTACCATTTTGGCCAGCTAGCTTTAGCAAAACTTTCGTCTGAACATGGCGTATTAGCAGTGAACTAATAAATATTATTAGTTTAACCATGTTAATTATTTTGATAAGCTTTACTACTACTCTACTGTAAGAAGTTTACTCAAACATTTGTGTAATTTGCGTTTTTAACAAGCTTCTACACAAATCTTTTTCGCAACCTCTGTTTGTTAACAAAAACCGAATCTCAGAAGTCTTTTTTTAAAGAATTAACGTTAATTCTAAACTTATAACAAATAAAAAATAGTGCTTAGGTATTAGGTCGTTTTTTAAAAACTTTTGTTTTTGCTTTGTTGAACTGACATAATATTAAAAGCAACTAATAAAACATACAATAATTAATGCAGAAGACGTTTTGGAGGACGCCAATTGAAAAAAGTTGTAAATCAAAACCGGTAGTGTTGATTTAATTAATAAAACAGGTTAGTATCAATAACGTAGCGCTGACAGGCAATTTAAATCAAAGAATTAAGCAGTTAACAACGTTACAAAAACTTCACGAAAGAATTCGAAAGTGAATATTTTTTCACTTGTAAGAGAATTTATATTTTAGCTTTAACAAGACAACACTATTCTCAACTAGCTTGGAACATTTACGTATTGTGTTAAACAGACGGTTTGTCCATCTCAAACAGTCCAAACTACTTCCAGTATTGACCTTAATTAAAATGATCACCTCTTCAAATTTTAAATTCTATGTCGAATATGAATGTGACGGCTCAATTCCTAATGAATGCTTAAATTTGCTGTCTTATTATGTTTTTAGATTTTGATAAATGGTAAAAAATCTGACGTTTTATAGCCCTTATATACCAGATATGATAATAAGAAAGGGTTGATTTGAGAATCAGAATTACGCACCGTATTAAAAAAAAAACTTGAATTAGGATTTGATAGAAGTCGTACACCACCACCTGGTGAGGTGTGTACCACAGCATAAATCACCAAGTAAATATTTACACTTAGCAAAATCCATCGTCCGTTGAGAAAAAATTGCATTTTCTATAGTGACAAGTGCTTAAAGAGGCTTTCTATTTTTAAACTAGGCTGCTAAATGGTACCTAGTGTATGACCTACATTCGAAGTTGGAAAGCGGATTGAAATTAGAAACCGAAATCTGGATTCAATGTTCGAATGTTATTTTGGGAATTAATGGTTCGAATTTCAACTCACAGTGGTCGAAATTTGAATTCCCCCGAGTTCCAAGGGAATTTTAATAACAATTCCATGAAATTCCGCAATTTCTGTAAGACTTATTACTCGTTGGTAAAAGCAGAGGGGTAAATGCCGTGGAATTATGGTGTATAACTGAATCGGATTCTGTGGAATATCAGTGGTATTTAAATGGAATAACAGTGGAATTTAATAGGAAATGGAATTGCGTGGAATTCCTCATCAAATTTATATGAATTATTCATGAAAATTGTGCACAATTCCGGGCTATAAAATTTATTCCTTGTTAAAAACAGAATCTCGCAAAATAAAAATATTTTCTGCAGTTATATTTTCAGAAAATTCCATTGCTTGTATCATAGTTCCTTTGTGGTTTATCTATCTCTTGTCTATCAGCATAAATGGAATTAGATTAATTCCAAATATCACACATGAATTCCATACCGCTATGCAACTATGAAGTTTGCATTTCTACATCGTAATGAATGAATGAATGAATGAATAAATAAATGAAAACGAATTCCTCCGAGCCTCACGGGAATTCTGATAACAATTCAATTGTGGTTCCGTAATTTCTGTGAGATTTATTATTCGTTGATAAAAACCGAGAGGTTAACCTTTGTGGAATTATGGTGAATAACGGAATGGAATTCCGTGGAATAACAGTTGAATTTTGAATGCAAATGGAAAACCAGCCGATATACAGGCTGTTTGATAAAAAACGGAGCAAGCCGTAGCACTCTTATTTATTAACTGATTTTAATAAAAAAAATGTTTGGTCTTATAACTCATAAAAATCTACATTTTGCCGTAAAAAAAATTTTTTTCGGCCTCATTGGTTAAGCGTGGTGACGTCATGATGAATTTTTTAAATTACACTCTATATATTTTTTTAGATATTCTCATAGAGAATTTTTTTCTCTTTTCAACCGTGTAAATATTTCATATGGTTGCATAATAAAACTTTCGAGTTAAAGACAAAAAACCAATACAAGGCTGAAACATTACGAACTTGTATCATGTCCGTCAATTCATCAGAATCCATTTTCTAATGGTTTTTCAGAGGAAATGCAACAACGCTGATTAAAAACACAAAGAAAACACTTGACACTTCAGTAACGTTTAGGGCGACTGCTTTTTGTTTCAAGTTATTTTAATTTAATGGCCTACTGGCTTGTATTGGTATTTTGTCTTTAACTCGAAAGTTTTATTATGCAACCATATGAAATATTTACACGGTTGAAAAGAGAAAAAAATTCTCTATGAGAATATCTAAAAAAATATATAGAGTGTAATTTAAAAAAATCATCATGACGTCACCACGCTTAACCAATGAGGCCGAAAAAAATTTTTTTTTACGGCAAAATGTAGATTTTTATGAGTTATTCGACCAAACATTTTTTTTATTACAATCAGTTAATAAATAAGAGTGCTACGGCTTGCTCCGTTTTTTATCAAACAGCCTGTATAAAAGGGTAATCAAATGGAAATTCGTGAAATTATTATAGAATTATTTCCATGGAATTCGTGCGCAATTTTAGGGAGAAAATTTTGTTAACGGTTTAACCTTCGTTAAAAACAGAATTGCAGCGGATTTCACCAAATTCCAGAGAAATTTTAATATCAAGAATTCCACAGAGTACCTACTAATATTTTGAGGTTTAGGGATTGCTGCAAATATATTTCCAGAAAATTCCTTTGTGGGGTATCTGTTAGCATAAACGGAATTCCATTAATTCACACATGAATTCCATACTGTTATGCTTATGATTCTTCTGAAGATTGTATTTCGACATCTTAATGAACGACGGAACCTAGGTTCACAGGAATTTCAATAATAGTTTCATGTAATTTCGTAATTTTTGTTGGTAAAAGCCGAGGGGTAAATAACAGTGGAATTATGTGTGACGAACTGAATATGGTATAACAGTGGAATTCAATTGGAAAACCAATCTATGGATAGAAAAGGGTAATTACACGGAATTTGTTGGTACTTACCCATCATATTTATCAATTTTCCATGGAATTCATATGGAATTCCAGGGCATAAAGTTTTTCCAACGGTTTACCCCTCCTTAAAAACAGAATCTCAATGGATTCGTCCGAATTCCACAAAAAATACCAGAATTCCACAGAAAAACAAAATTTTGAGGTTTACAGATTGCTATAATCATATTTTCAGAAAATTCAATTTTTTGTATCGTAATTTATCTACAGCTTAACTATCAGCTTAACGGAATTCCATTAATTCTAAAAAATCACACATGAATGCCACGTCGTTATACGCAACGGATGAATGAATAAAAAAACAAATTTAAACGAACTCCACGGGAATTCTAACAACAATTCCATGGAATTCCATATTTGCTCTGAGTTTTCGGTATAAACAGAAATCAGTTAATTCAAATGAATTTTATTAACTTGCAGGTTGTAATTTCTCTACCAGTAGTAGAATACTGACAGTTGGGCGGCCATTTTGTTTTTAATTAGGTCAATTAATTTAATCGATTGCGCAATCAAGGTCGAATTAATGGGATTAGCGGTTCAATTCGCGGAATTTTAGATCGATTTAATTGGATTAACGGTTTAATTAGGTCATTTCGCGGAATTTTAGGTCGATTTAATGGGATTAGCGGTTTAATTAGATCAATTCGCGGTTTAATTAGGTCAATTAAAAGTTCGATTAAAATCTCGATTAAAATCGGCGGTTTAATTAGGTCGATTAAAAGTTCGATTAAAATCTCGATTAAAAACGGCGGCCATCTTGGATTTAATCAAATTAATCAATCAAATTTAATTAGTTCGATTAAAAGTTCGATTAAAAGCGGCGGCCATCTTGGAATTAAATCAAGACTAGACCAATCAGGTTAGCGGTTATCAATCTATCTCACTCTCACACTGTACAAATGGGGTGGGGTCCCGGAACCGGCGGGGCTGCGTCTGAGAGCAATAAAGGTCATATTGAATTAATCTTTAATCAAAGTTATCAATTTAATCAGGTGTACGACGGATTCGGTATCAATCCGCGGATTAAATAAATATGCATAATGCATCACGAAAAAGCACGGTTTAATTAGATCAATCAGCGGTTTATCCCAAAAACTAAAAAAAGAAACGCAGGTATTGACTTGTCTGTTTACACCTGTCAATCAAAGCTTAAAATTTCGTAAATGACGTCAGGGATTATTGCGAACAATAGGTACCTTTCATCGTCCTACGAAATGTTTTTAATTCAGGCTGAAAAGTTTAAAAGGATATATCACTTGTAAACACAAAAGAAATACAGCTATAAAATTATTCATTTTATTTGCAAAATCGCGCTCACTCCAAAAAGGCAGAGGATTGACAATTTATGAGATTAAATATTAATCAGAATATAATTAAAATGTTGATTAATATGATAACAATGCTTTTTTAAGTAATAAACGTGTCTTCATAATTAAATAAAAATAAGTCATAAGTGTGGCAGAGTTCCATATCCAGTAGGAAGTGTAATGTGGTCCACCTGGAACCGCATCATATCTCGTGCAAAGAAATTTTCGTTACTTTGAAGTTTGAGCGCCGACATCCCGATTCGATCCGAAGGCATGGCGACGGTTTTAACATATTGAATGTTACTGCATTCTGTAAAGCAAAGGTAATTTTTTAACATATACATATAATTAAGAAGAAACATATTTTTAAGAACTTTACGATATTTCCTATAAATTAAATACAGTTAGTCATCAGCATTTTGGTAACGTGTTTATTATCAATAGTTTTTTCCCACGCTAAAATGATAAAACAGAATTTCGAATAAAAGAACGCTTAGGGAAATTCGATTTTTAAAATAAAAATTTAAAACATGATTTTAGATAATTTTTTGAATAAAAGTATACGGTATTCCGTCAGGGCTTAATATCAATTGTTTCTTTCATTTTTCTTTGTGGAGATTAATATCAAGAATCTGCCGTTATTAAAAATATTAGAAGTATGAGAAGGGGAATTAAATAGACTAAATCGAGATTAGCGATAAAATCTACGGCACTTCTCGTATATTCGCTATTATTTTCGGTTTATTCCTGGTAAACCTTCAATTTATAATATTTGTTATTATAAAAAATATAAATTAATTTCTGAATATAAAATTGAAGATATGGACCAAATCTAAGTTATTATTATTTCTTTCACTTATTTAATATTTAATTATGTATTTTCATTTTTAGATATATTTTATTCCCACTGACGAAGAACTTTAACGTTCGAAACGTTTGAAAAATATAAAATTTTTTCAAAAGAAATAAAACCTTTTTTTATTTCTGAATAATTGGACTACAATGATCTCTTCCACTTTTGTATAAATTAATTTCATTATAAACTTACTCTTTTTAATGTAGATTCCCCTAAAGTAATTGGAAGATGTAGCCCTCGCTCTACGAGATATGTTCATATAAAGTACGAACTTCAGGTCTATCGTTGGTAACGTCTTCTAATAACATCTTAAGACAAATTGTGTAATCAGCCTTAAGAATATCTACTAGCGTTAAGAAACCCATATTTGAACAAATTTAGTATGCCAGAAATTGATAGATTCGTAAAGTCCACCTTGAATGTTTTAACACTAAAACCACTAAAACGTATGCCAAGCGAAGGCAACACAGGGACGTTTTCTGACTAGTTAGTTCGACATCCTAACTATATACGTACGGGTATTTTGTTAAGAATGAGTCAAACCCATTGTCATTACTATTATCTTTCCCATTGTCTTGTTTCAGTAAGTTTCAACTTGTAGCTTTCCTGTATTTTACGAAAAATGCAATAAACACCTGCAAACCTCAGCTAAAACCTTTCACAGGGCTCAAGTTTGACCTTCACAATTGAAATTTAAGTACAGCTTATTTCATAAAATTTAAAACAAAAAGACATTATTAACTTTTAGCATTAAAAATAAAACTGTTTTTCTAAAAATCTTGGGCACAAGAGAAAGCATACATTTAAAAATTTAAATCTGTTATTGTCGACGTAAAAATATTTATAAAACAAAACTGTGGGTACGTTATTTAATAAATTTTGAATAACAGAACGTTTTGCAAATTTAATTTTAAATTAATCGTGCTGTTAAACCCGACTATCATTTTCTGTTGGTAATGTTTGTCTCAAAAAATATCATTTGTAAACACAAAATAATTAATTAATGATTTTCTTACACGTAAATTAATTTGCCTTTTAAGGAATTCAGTATTCAAGAAAATAACTGCCTAACATATTTAGCTTTTAAAAATTCCACGTTATTGTAAAGAGTCCGTTTAAAAATTCAACGTTGTGAAGACAGAAAAACATATTCGACGCAATACTAATTTGGAAGTGTTATTCTTTTAATAACTATGAAAAAATATTATCTGTAAACGCAAAAGAAATACATCTATAAAATTATTCATTTATCGACAAAATAATAAATAAATTAGTACTTTTACTGACATGGAGGTATCGCTAATTATTATAACATCGGACTGCAGCGTACACAAATCAATTTACTCAAAGGATCCCCGTCACTTTCACTAAGAAAACTCTGAATACTATAGCTACTTGGAGGTTCGAACACACATTCTTAGTCATTATTATAATATATCTCTCGTACAATAGGGGTATTCATATTTTTTAACGAAACCGAATAAAAAAAATTGTTGCAGATACAGGTTACAGCTAAAATGAAGAGGTGAACTTTACCAGCCAGGTATAATATGTACACTTCAAATACGCCAGCTTTCTTTTGAAAACTAGCCTTTCACATTGGTTAATAACAATGTCAATTTTTTAAACAGCTCAAATAACAAAGTTTTATACGAAAATGACGGATGGTTTGTGTTTCACATACCAGCCGGGAATTACGTGAATATTGAAGATGTTATTACGTGGACGCCACAGACGACGAAAACAGTGGACTAGCTAAAAGCCGATCGTTCACGAGTAAGAGTAAACAAGTTGAATTAATGGGTCATGTTCATGCAGATTTGTTTAATCAAGAGAAATTTCTTATTATTTCTGATTTTATCATATTCCGGATTTTTAAAATGCAGACTGCAACGCTGTTCGTTGTTTCAATGGCTGAACTTGTTATTGAAGTTTAAATTTACTCTTTTGCAGGGCTAGGGTCTGTTTTCATTGTTCCCTGATAAAGTTAAATTCCGTATATCTACAATTGAATCAGTAAAAGGTACGAAGATAAATCTCTAAATACGGTGGCAAGAGATTGTAGGATCAATGCTCTACATATCGCATTAAAACACAGATGAGCCTTAATATTTTATTGGCGAAGATACAAATGTTCCTGAAACCATTTCGTTAATTAAACAAACAAGAACGACTGGACAGGCTAACTTGCTAACAAGTTTTTCAAAATCTAGGAATAAATATTTTATGGATCGCCTTTTAAAGAAAGTATTTAGTTTGTGTCCACTTATATTCTGTAAAATAAGTGATTTCACTCTTCAGAAATTTCAAAAGCAGATTTTTAAATGTATTCGTTTTTTTTTTTATAATTTGATATATAAATATCTACAATCACAGTGGAAATAAAAAATCGTTAAACACGTGTAACCATCCTATTTTAGTATTCATAATAACATTGATTTATTTTCAGTCGAAAAGAATTCACACACTTTAAAAAAAATCCCATGACTCACAGAAACCTTAAAGAACTAAACGCAAATAATAAATGTTTAGTTTTAAGCTAAATAGATGTCAACACAAAATGCTTGTACTAATAACATTGAACAATAGGTACAACATGACTCATTGTTCTTGAGTCCCTTACTACAAAATAGTTTAAATCTTCAGTTTTTAGTATTGTTTAGACGTTGAGTGAAAGAAAACTGTTCTATGCCTTTTAAAGAAATTTTTTAGTTTGTGTTCACTTATATTCTGTAAAATAAGTGATTTCACTCTTCAGAAGCTTCAATAGCAAATTTTTAAATGTATAAATTAATCCACCTAAAATGTATTCGTTTTTTTATAATTTGATATATAAATATCTACAATCACAGTGGAAATAAAAAAATCGTTAAACACCTGCAACCATCTTATTTTAGCATTCATAATAACATTGGATTTATTTTCAACGAAGATCTTTTCGTAGTGAACAATGAATAATTTATGTCAAAATGTTAAGTCTTAAATTAAGTGAGCCAAAACAATTTTATTTCTAAAATATTTGAATGAATAGCTTAATTATTTTTACTGACGAAAAAGTTAAACGAGTACTCCACAGGTCTCAAAGATATGTTGATGACTTTAACTTAACTCTATTTGATTGTCCTGCAGCGACAGATGTTCGTTTGCCATTTTTTATTTTAATTCTTAGTTCACATGTTAAATACCTTTAACGGATGTTCACCAAGCGGCCAGATCTTTAGATAACCGACCATCCCAGGCTTCTGCTTTTTATGACGTAAGTTACAGTTTGTTTGTATACACCGAGTAATTTTTCAGAATATCTTCGACGAAATCGTTGGCCATATGATAACCGGTGTAGCGCCATCGGGCCGAGAAAGTTCTACAGAGTAACGCTATGTTATGTGATTTTTGTTAATTTTATAAACTACAAGCATCAGAGTTTCAGGAAGAAAATTAAGACCTCACAGCGTGAATTGAGAAACAAATCAAAGATTTTTTCTACAGTTGAAAAGCCACCAAACATTTTTAATAGCGGTTTCAAAACAAAACATTTGATTTTTTGTTAATTTATAAATTACAACTGCTTTTAAATTTTCTTTTTTGATTTGAAAAACAAATCAAAGAATTTTTCTACGACTGAAAAGTTACAAAAAAAAAATTAATAGTTTATTCAAGCAAAACATTCGGTGATTTAAATTGTTATATGATTTTTTTTTTTTGTTAATTTTATAAATTACGATTGCTTTTGTAATCTTGATTTGAAAAAACATAATGGATGTTACTATGATTTATTTTATTCAAGTTGGTTAAAGATTTTATAAATTACAATTGCTTAATATTTTTTTATTTTAAATAATGTACAAACTAAAGAGAAATTTGAAAGATGGCGTTTCGTTTTAGTTTTTGATAAATTTAAACATGTAAATTGTAAAGTATTGGAAAATAAAGTATGTTCATTAAAAAAAAAAAGCTCTAGAGTGCCTTGAAAATTTGTTTTAAGTATGTCTTAGGCTGTATGTTACATATGAAAATCATTTCCAGCAAACTGTAGCATTATTTTATTCGGACATACTGGTAGGTATTCCCAAAGATATATTTGAACATGTAAAACAAGAATCTCGATCAGGCCAATACATTTTTTAAAATGTAATAACCCAAATGAAGCTGCACATTTAAAGATTATTTGAAATCAGCAGTTATAAATAAAAAAAGAAAGAAATCAGTACCAAAGCTAGATGATTATCAATTTGAACTTGTCAGATTCTAATATTGAAAAATTGTTTGGAATACCGGACGATACAATTTATTATACAACCAAATCAGGAATTAATATTCAAAATAAGTAAATTGATAGACACAAGTGATTTGTGTGTACCTATATTCAAATTTTGTAAAAGGACCAGTAATAGATTTGTAGTAAATTCGTTGAATAAGGTACTTACACAAAATCAGCTAGTGTTATCCTTTTTATAGATACATAATATTGAACTGTTTGATAAATTAACTCTTACCTTTGAAGTAGAAGTACGCAGGGGAAAATGTAAATAACGTTAGCGTTATGATTGATTTCAATAAATTTGATGATCTGAGTCACGTATTGGGAGATATGGTTTCAGGGCAGCCGAATTCATTGACACAAGCGGTTTCGGTAAAAATCGCCTTAATCACAAGTTATTGTGCTGGTACATACCGGGTGGTGCATTGTCTCACGCACCATAGGGATTTCAATGTAAAATGAATTTGAAAGGCTTAATTCAAAGAAAGGGTAAAGAATCTACAAGAATTTAAAATTGAAATTAAAGAGTAAATCAAATGATCGTATTATAGTTTATTATGATAAAGCTGTAGCGTCATTTTTATTCGGACATATTACTTGTAGCTATTTCCGAAAATATTTTTGAACATGTAAAACAAGAATCTCATTCAGACCAATACATTTTTTTTTTTTTAAATGTAATAACCCAAATGAAGCTGTACATTTAAAGATTATTTGAAATCAGCAGTTATAAATAAAAAAAAATGAATACCAAAGCTGGACGATTATCAATAATTAAACAGCACTTTCAAAACTTACCTCAAAGCGTACTCTGGGAAATACCAAACTACCGCGGCCCCCGTCAAGACTTTAACTAAACTCAGTCTAGGATTTCATCCCCACCTTGAAAATTCAACTTCTTTTATTTTCAAGTTATTTGTTAATCAGCTGTTCAGATTTTAATAGACGATTCCAATCAAATCCATTTAATTAGTCCAGTTAATTTAATTAGTTCAGTCATTTTAATCAAGGTTAGGTTAGCTTAACATGTTACGTAAATAAACTATTAAAATAGGTAAATTCAAATCTTGGCCATTTGTTACAGGTATGAAGACATTTTAGGTTAGGCTCGGTTAGGTTAGCTTATTTCAAGGTAGGTTAGGTTAGCTCATTTCAATCTAAGTTAGGTTAGGTTAGGTTAGGTTAGCTCATTTCAATCTAAGTTAGGTTAGGTTAGGTTAGGTTAGCTTATTTCAAGTTAGGTTAGGTTAGATGATTTTAATCTAGGTTAGGTTAGTTTTTTAACGTTTTATTTAAACTAACCTAACCTAGATTAAAATCATCTAACCTAACCTAACTTGAAATAAGCTAACCTAACCTAACCTAACCTAACTTAGATTGAAATGAGCTAACCTAACCTAACCTAACCTAACTTAGATTGAAATGAGCTAACCTAACCTACCTTGAAATAAGCTAACCTAACCGAGCCTAACCTAAAATGTCTTCATACCTGTAACAAATGGCCAAGATTTGAATTTACCTATTTTAATAGTTTATTTACGTAACATGTTAAGCTAACCTAACCTTGATTAAAATGACTGAACTAATTAAATTAACTGGACTAATTAAATGGATTTGATTGGAATCGTCTATTAAAATCTGAACAGCTGATTAACAAATAACTTGAAAATAAAAGAAGTTGAATTTTCAAGGTGGGGATGAAATCCTAGACTGAGTTTAGTTAAAGTCTTGACGGGGGCCGCGGTAGTTTGGTATTTCCCAGAGTACGCTTTGAGGTAAGTTTTGAAAGTGCTGTTTAATTATTGATAATCGTCCAGCTTTGGTATTCATTTTTTTTTATTTATAACTGCTGATTTCAAATAATCTTTAAATGTACAGCTTCATTTGGGTTATTACATTTAAAAAAAAAAAAATGTATTGGTCTGAATGAGATTCTTGTTTTACATGTTCAAAAATATTTTCGGAAATAGCTACAAGTAATATGTCCGAATAAAAATGACGCTACAGCTTTATCATAATAAACTATAATACGATCATTTGATTTACTCTTTAATTTCAATTTTAAATTCTTGTAGATTCTTTACCCTTTCTTTGAATTAAGCCTTTCAAATTCATTTTACATTGAAATCCCTATGGTGCGTGAGACAATGCACCACCCGGTATGTACCAGCACAATAACTTGTGATTAAGGCGATTTTTACCGAAACCGCTTGTGTCAATGAATTCGGCTGCCCTGAAACCATATCTCCCAATACGTGACTCAGATCATCAAATTTATTGAAATCAATCATAACGCTAACGTTATTTACATTTTCCCCTGCGTACTTCTACTTCAAAGGTAAGAGTTAATTTATCAAACAGTTCAATATTATGTATCTATAAAAAGGATAACACTAGCTGATTTTGTGTAAGTACCTTATTCAACGAATTTACTACAAATCTATTACTGGTCCTTTTACAAAATTTGAATATAGGTACACACAAATCACTTGTGTCTATCAATTTACTTATTTTGAATATTAATTCCTGATTTGGTTGTATAATAAATTGTATCGTCCGGTATTCCAAACAATTTTTCAATATTAGAATCTGACAAGTTCAAATTGATAATCATCTAGCTTTGGTACTGATTTCTTTCTTTTTTTATTTATAACTGCTGATTTCAAATAATCTTTAAATGTGCAGCTTCATTTGGGTTATTACATTTTAAAAAATGTATTGGCCTGATCGAGATTCTTGTTTTACATGTTCAAATATATCTTTGGGAATACCTACCAGTATGTCCGAATAAAATAATGCTACAGTTTGCTGGAAATGATTTTCATATGTAACATACAGCCTAAGACATACTTAAAACAAATTTTCAAGGCACTCTAGAGCTTTTTTTTTTTAATGAACATACTTTATTTTCCAATACTTTACAATTTACATGTTTAAATTTATCAAAAACTAAAACGAAACGCCATCTTTCAAATTTCTCTTTAGTTTGTACATTATTTAAAATAAAAAAATATTAAGCAATTGTAATTTATAAAATCTTTAACCAACTTGAATAAAATAAATCATAGTAACATCCATTATGTTTTTTCAAATCAAGATTACAAAAGCAATCGTAATTTATAAAATTAACAAAAAAAAAAAATCATATAACAATTTAAATCACCGAATGTTTTGCTTGAATAAACTATTAATTTTTTTTTTGTAACTTTTCAGTCGTAGAAAAATTCTTTGATTTGTTTTTCAAATCAAAAAAGAAAATTTAAAAGCAGTTGTAATTTATAAATTAACAAAAAATCAAATGTTTTGTTTTGAAACCGCTATTAAAAATGTTTGGTGGCTTTTCAACTGTAGAAAAAATCTTTGATTTGTTTCTCAATTCACGCTGTGAGGTCTTAATTTTCTTCCTGAAACTCTGATGCTTGTAGTTTATAAAATTAACAAAAATCACATAACATAGCGTTACTCTGTAGAACTTTCTCGGCCCGATGGCGCTACACCGGTTATCATATGGCCAACGATTTCGTCGAAGATATTCTGAAAAATTACTCGGTGTATACAAACAAACTGTAACTTACGTCATAAAAAGCAGAAGCCTGGGATGGTCGGTTATCTAAAGATCTGGCCGCTTGGTGAACATCCGTTAAAGGTATTTAACATGTGAACTAAGAATTAAAATAAAAAATGGCAAACGAACATCTGTCGCTGCAGGACAATCAAATAGAGTTAAGTTAAAGTCATCAACATATCTTTGAGACCTGTGGAGTACTCGTTTAACTTTTTCGTCAGTAAAAATAATTAAGCTATTCATTCAAATATTTTAGAAATAAAATTGTTTTGGCTCACTTAATTTAAGACTTAACATTTTGACATAAATTATTCATTGTTCACTACGAAAAGATCTTCGTTGAAAATAAATCCAATGTTATTATGAATGCTAAAATAAGATGGTTGCAGGTGTTTAACGATTTTTTTATTTCCACTGTGATTGTAGATATTTATATATCAAATTATAAAAAACGAATACATTTTAGGTGGATTAATTTATACATTTAAAAATTTGCTATTGAAGCTTCTGAAGAGTGAAATCACTTATTTTACAGAATATAAGTGAACACAAACTAAAAAATTTCTTTAAAAGGCATAGAACAGTTTTCTTTCACTCAACGTCTAAACAATACTAAAAACTGAAGATTTAAACTATTTTGTAGTAAGGGACTCAAGAACAATGAGTCATGTTGTACCTATTGTTCAATGTTATTAGTACAAGCATTTTGTGTTGACATCTATTTAGCTTAAAACTAAACATTTATTATTTGCGTTTAGTTCTTTAAGGTTTCTGTGAGTCATGGGATTTTTTTTAAAGTGTGTGAATTCTTTTCGACTGAAAATAAATCAATGTTATTATGAATACTAAAATAGGATGGTTACACGTGTTTAACGATTTTTTATTTCCACTGTGATTGTAGATATTTATATATCAAATTATAAAAAAAAAAACGAATACATTTAAAAATCTGCTTTTGAAATTTCTGAAGAGTGAAATCACTTATTTTACAGAATATAAGTGGACACAAACTAAATACTTTCTTTAAAAGGCGATCCATAAAATATTTATTCCTAGATTTTGAAAAACTTGTTAGCAAGTTAGCCTGTCCAGTCGTTCTTGTTTGTTTAATTAACGAAATGGTTTCAGGAACATTTGTATCTTCGCCAATAAAATATTAAGGCTCATCTGTGTTTTAATGCGATATGTAGAGCATTGATCCTACAATCTCTTGCCACCGTATTTAGAGATTTATCTTCGTACCTTTTACTGATTCAATTGTAGATATACGGAATTTAACTTTATCAGGGAACAATGAAAACAGACCCTAGCCCTGCAAAAGAGTAAATTTAAACTTCAATAACAAGTTCAGCCATTGAAACAACGAACAGCGTTGCAGTCTGCATTTTAAAAATCCGGAATATGATAAAATCAGAAATAATAAGAAATTTCTCTTGATTAAACAAATCTGCATGAACATGACCCATTAATTCAACTTGTTTACTCTTACTCGTGAACGATCGGCTTTTAGCTAGTCCACTGTTTTCGTCGTCTGTGGCGTCCACGTAATAACATCTTCAATATTCACGTAATTCCCGGCTGGTATGTGAAACACAAACCATCCGTCATTTTCGTATAAAACTTTGTTATTTGAGCTGTTTAAAAAATTGACATTGTTATTAACCAATGTGAAAGGCTAGTTTTCAAAAGAAAGCTGGCGTATTTGAAGTGTACATATTATACCTGGCTGGTAAAGTTCACCTCTTCATTTTAGCTGTAACCTGTATCTGCAACAATTTTTTTTATTCGGTTTCGTTAAAAAATATGAATACCCCTATTGTACGAGAGATATATTATAATAATGACTAAGAATGTGTGTTCGAACCTCCAAGTAGCTATAGTATTCAGAGTTTTCTTAGTGAAAGTGACGGGGATCCTTTGAGTAAATTGATTTGTGTACGCTGCAGTCCGATGTTATAATAATTAGCGATACCTCCATGTCAGTAAAAGTACTAATTTATTTATTATTTTGTCGATAAATGAATAATTTTATAGATGTATTTCTTTTGCGTTTACAGATAATATTTTTCATAGTTATTAAAAGAATAACACTTCCAAATTAGTATTGCGTCGAATATGTTTTTCTGTCTTCACAACGTTGAATTTTTAAACGGACTCTTTACAATAACGTGGAATTTTTAAAAGCTAAATATGTTAGGCAGTTATTTTTCTTGAATACTGAATTCCTTAAAAGGCAAATTAATTTACGTGTAAGAAAATCATTAATTAATTATTTTGTGTTTACAAATGATATTTTTTGAGACAAACATTACCAACAGAAAATGATAGTCGGGTTTAACAGCACGATTAATTTAAAATTAAATTTGCAAAACGTTCTGTTATTCAAAATTTATTAAATAACGTACCCACAGTTTTGTTTTATAAATATTTTTACGTCGACAATAACAGATTTAAATTTTTAAATGTATGCTTTCTCTTGTGCCCAAGATTTTTAGAAAAACAGTTTTATTTTTAATGCTAAAAGTTAATAATGTCTTTTTGTTTTAAATTTTATGAAATAAGCTGTACTTAAATTTCAATTGTGAAGGTCAAACTTGAGCCCTGTGAAAGGTTTTAGCTGAGGTTTGCAGGTGTTTATTGCATTTTTCGTAAAATACAGGAAAGCTACAAGTTGAAACTTACTGAAACAAGACAATGGGAAAGATAATAGTAATGACAATGGGTTTGACTCATTCTTAACAAAATACCCGTACGTATATAGTTAGGATGTCGAACTAACTAGTCAGAAAACGTCCCTGTGTTGCCTTCGCTTGGCATACGTTTTAGTGGTTTTAGTGTTAAAACATTCAAGGTGGACTTTACGAATCTATCAATTTCTGGCATACTAAATTTGTTCAAATATGGGTTTCTTAACGCTAGTAGATATTCTTAAGGCTGATTACACAATTTGTCTTAAGATGTTATTAGAAGACGTTACCAACGATAGACCTGAAGTTCGTACTTTATATGAACATATCTCGTAGAGCGAGGGCTACATCTTCCAATTACTTTAGGGGAATCTACATTAAAAAGAGTAAGTTTATAATGAAATTAATTTATACAAAAGTGGAAGAGATCATTGTAGTCCAATTATTCAGAAATAAAAAAAGGTTTTATTTCTTTTGAAAAAATTTTATATTTTTCAAACGTTTCGAACGTTAAAGTTCTTCGTCAGTGGGAATAAAATATATCTAAAAATGAAAATACATAATTAAATATTAAATAAGTGAAAGAAATAATAATAACTTAGATTTGGTCCATATCTTCAATTTTATATTCAGAAATTAATTTATATTTTTTATAATAACAAATATTATAAATTGAAGGTTTACCAGGAATAAACCGAAAATAATAGCGAATATACGAGAAGTGCCGTAGATTTTATCGCTAATCTCGATTTAGTCTATTTAATTCCCCTTCTCATACTTCTAATATTTTTAATAACGGCAGATTCTTGATATTAATCTCCACAAAGAAAAATGAAAGAAACAATTGATATTAAGCCCTGACGGAATACCGTATACTTTTATTCAAAAAATTATCTAAAATCATGTTTTAAATTTTTATTTTAAAAATCGAATTTCCCTAAGCGTTCTTTTATTCGAAATTCTGTTTTATCATTTTAGCGTGGGAAAAAACTATTGATAATAAACACGTTACCAAAATGCTGATGACTAACTGTATTTAATTTATAGGAAATATCGTAAAGTTCTTAAAAATATGTTTCTTCTTAATTATATGTATATGTTAAAAAATTACCTTTGCTTTACAGAATGCAGTAACATTCAATATGTTAAAACCGTCGCCATGCCTTCGGATCGAATCGGGATGTCGGCGCTCAAACTTCAAAGTAACGAAAATTTCTTTGCACGAGATATGATGCGGTTCCAGGTGGACCACATTACACTTCCTACTGGATATGGAACTCTGCCACACTTATGACTTATTTTTATTTAATTATGAAGACACGTTTATTACTTAAAAAAGCATTGTTATCATATTAATCAACATTTTAATTATATTCTGATTAATATTTAATCTCATAAATTGTCAATCCTCTGCCTTTTTGGAGTGAGCGCGATTTTGCAAATAAAATGAATAATTTTATAGCTGTATTTCTTTTGTGTTTACAAGTGATATATCCTTTTAAACTTTTCAGCCTGAATTAAAAACATTTCGTAGGACGATGAAAGGTACCTATTGTTCGCAATAATCCCTGACGTCATTTACGAAATTTTAAGCTTTGATTGACAGGTGTAAACAGACAAGTCAATACCTGCGTTTCTTTTTTTAGTTTTTGGGATAAACCGCTGATTGATCTAATTAAACCGTGCTTTTTCGTGATGCATTATGCATATTTATTTAATCCGCGGATTGATACCGAATCCGTCGTACACCTGATTAAATTGATAACTTTGATTAAAGATTAATTCAATATGACCTTTATTGCTCTCAGACGCAGCCCCGCCGGTTCCGGGACCCCACCCCATTTGTACAGTGTGAGAGTGAGATAGATTGATAACCGCTAACCTGATTGGTCTAGTCTTGATTTAATTCCAAGATGGCCGCCGCTTTTAATCGAACTTTTAATCGAACTAATTAAATTTGATTGATTAATTTGATTAAATCCAAGATGGCCGCCGTTTTTAATCGAGATTTTAATCGAACTTTTAATCGACCTAATTAAACCGCCGATTTTAATCGAGATTTTAATCGAACTTTTAATTGACCTAATTAAACCGCGAATTGATCTAATTAAACCGCTAATCCCATTAAATCGACCTAAAATTCCGCGAAATGACCTAATTAAACCGTTAATCCAATTAAATCGATCTAAAATTCCGCGAATTGAACCGCTAATCCCATTAATTCGACCTTGATTGCGCAATCGATTAAATTAATTGACCTAATTAAAAACAAAATGGCCGCCCAACTGTCAGTATTCTACTTCTACCGAAGGGAAGTTCATGGCACTTCACGGAATTCCATAAAAATTCCATATGGTTTGTCCATTACAATTCCTCTGCGATTTACCCTTCAATAAATTCGCAATGGAATACAGGTTTGCATTGGTAATCAGCACTATTTTAAGCCACAAATACAGCTCTGATTACTTATAGCTATTATGAAGAAGTAAACTGTAGACGGGTTATGCAATATAAACGAATGGAATTATAAAGAAATTCCGTAGGATTCCACATATACAGCGAGGTAAACCCGAGTTGTAAACCGTTTAAAAACTTTTGTATTCTGAAACGCCTAACCAATGAAAATATGACAAAGAATTCCACGGAATTCCATTTGTTCGTCCTTTTATCTACATCTACGTAATTACACCGAAATTTAGAGTAATCCACGGGAATTTCATGTAGCTGCACACGGTAATTCCGCTGCGGCTTATCGTCAGGTAAATCTTCAAAGAAGTTACCTTCCGTAACAGAATAAAATTTCCGGAAATTCTTGCGCACAAAAGATTTGGTTTTCAACAGGGACTAAACAAATGGCTGGCAAAATTTGGTACACTGGAATTCCACGGAGTTCCTTAGTGATCTCACTGAAAATCAATAAACTCAAGTTTGCTATCCTCATCCTCTTAGGTACATATATTCAGGGAAATTGGACCAGAATACTACGGAAACACTGGAACTCCGGGTAATTCAATTCACGTCTACAATGTAATAAATTCCACTGAGATTTACCCTTCAGGTTTTAAGCCACACAACCACATGGAATTCCGTGGAATTTTCATGGAATTCCCTGGAATTTACTAGAATGTCTTTGCATTGATTTCCCGGTTGATGTTTAGACGTAACAGAGTATTATTTTTATTTGGTTTAAAAATTATCGGAGATAACCGAAAGGAATTTCTTCGGAATTCCGATAAATTCCAGTGAAATTACATGGTATTATCTGTGATTCCCTTCATAGCAAACGGTAATTCACAGAGGAATTATAATGTATAACTAAATGGAATTCGGTGGAATCTCCTGGGAATATGTCCAGGGGATGAAAGTAAATGGAGAATTTTAGGTCAATTTCTGAGGGATTCTGACGTATAAGGCTACAAGGTTTTGCTAATGTTTTTATGTTTTTTATACTTCTTTAGAGATTTTATGGCAAAACTAAATGACGACAGATGGACAAAACGTAAGTATAGTATATATCTAGTATATAGAGAAGATTCCTATATCGTAGAAGTAAAGGTAGACCTCCAACAAGATAGACTAACGACGTAAAATGAACTTCAACAAACAGGCTTCAGACTGCATAGGATAGGAGTAGATGGAGATATTTGAGGGAGGCCTATGTTCAACAGTCGACAATTTAGACTGTAAGCGATTTTATGGTGTATTTTTGTTTATACCAAAACGAATCCATACCTAACTTTTCTTGAGTCTAGCTATCAAAAATGCTACTCAAGGGTGAACATTATTATTCATATTTAAATGGTAAACCACAATTAATTGTTCTACACATCTTAACAAAAAAATCAACGCAATTTGGGCCCTACCTTAGATCATAAAATGTAGTTCACAACAAAAGCCAACGGCCTTCCATGAATTGCAATTCCTACGACGCAAAAATTCCCAAATCTCAGCGCATTATAAAACAGTTACCCACATAGTAAAAAAGGTATACGTGAGATTTACTCTGTCGAGCCCAAGAACCATGCAAGCTTGAGTTATTCAATTAATTCCTACGTTTTGTACAAAATTTTATTGATTTTTTCATTGTCAATATAAACTGCCACAAAAAAATTTTGACATGAATCACCACTAAATTTCTTCACTTACTTTCCTAGAGCAGTAAAGCCAAACTTACCTCTCTACTTTCCTAATAACCAATACACAAATATTGAAATCCATGTACCTCATTAAATATGATGAAATGATGTCATGGAAAACGCAACTTACCAAATTGACAGTAGATAAGAAACATACAAAACATATAATATTTCACTTTGAACATAAAATAACAACCTGGACACAAAATAATCTCGTCTGGCAAATGTACCGACCAATTAAATGCAACCTTCGTTTCAATTGTCGGCAATAATAGTAAACGTAAAGCTAGCCACATAAGAAAACTTACAAAAAGGTGATATTTACAATGACAAAGACCTCTGGATCTATCCGTACCAAGTGTCGATCCTCATTAAAATATTTCTATTTGCTGAAATAGTTATCGATTATATAGAAAGAAACAAACAAATATTTCCGGAAAATGTGACTTGAATCTGTTTGTTTATTATTTTATTAACGGTTGCAACTGGTTACCGCAATGTTTGATTTACGCTTTCTTTCGGGAATTATTCTAACTGGCCGTTATTAAACTGGATGGTCAATAAAATAAATCAAGGAAACCAATGAAGATTAATTATGATTCGCACATTCGTAACAAGGCCATTCCTTAATCGAGACAATTATACGAAAGGCCAAAGCCGAGAAAAGCATAGGATTTAATTAATACAAATGAAAACAAATCTTGCCTGAAATTAAAATTAAAACCAGGCGAACGGGACTTAAATAAATAAAATTTGAATGACGGCACCCACACGAGCCAACCATAATATCGTCGTTTAAAAATAACATGAAAAATACTTCCACTTATATAATTTCAGGGATTAAGTGTCGGTTTTTTCTCTAAAATGCGGAAAGAACATTAAATTACATTTCTTTTTGTGAATTTACGGCCGAAAGAAGCACGTGGAACAAATAAACAGGTATGGGAATTACGAATTTCCCCGTCAGATTACTTTCCCACACGTTTTCTTCCGTTTTAATTTTAGCTCTGTGCGTTTTTATTATAGAGAGAGAAAGGTTATCGATTCAGGGGTGAAATTTTAATAAAAGAGACGACAATTTTTACCAGGTTATCAATGAACACTGATAAAGTCGTTCGGGGTATTAAATTCCGGAATTTTTAACATACTAAATGTTTTCTTTCATAAATGTGCTATTATTTGAGGAATAACAAGTTTTAATTATTTATTCTTTTGATGTGTTTTATTCCTCAGGGTGTTGTATGTTACTTCAAAAGCTTGTACAGTGATAATTATTTATTTTGTTTACAAAATGTAGGCGATTAAGCAAGCTAAAGAGTGAACAGCCGGTGATTATTTTACCGTTTAACTTCGTTTAAATAGCTTTAATCGGCTTTAATGCATGTCAAATTACTCTGAATGCATACGAGTAATTTAAGTCTTTACAATACTTAATTGGTAGCATCATAATTTGTTGTTAACAAGCATTCGTAGTTTTTTGCAATTATTTATTCGTTTTATTAAGGGAAACGGTTTATGAATTCGCCAAGCAATTTTAATTTAAATTTCTTGTTAACGATTCCTTAATCTCTCAACAGAATTCTTCTTCAAAAAATCTTGAGGACTAAACTCGATTAAATAATTTGGTTGAAATCCATCGATTAAATAATATCGATTGGAGATTCATGTTTTTGTTCCACTGCAGAGGTCGTTGTAATCTCGTAAATTTTGGAAAGTGGTTGAGGTTATGTGTTCTTTCTTTTTGGCAGAAATCTTACTTTCCTTAAATTCTTCACTTTACAATAGCCAACATGGCAATTCTACTCAAAGACACTGAAATAAATTACTGACATGATCAACACTGAAAAGTTTGTTAACTTACAAATCAAGAAAACCTAGCCTGCTTCATGGGAAAAAACTGAAATTCTTTATACAGCGTAACAACAAAAAAGTGATATTTTGTTTGGTCAAGAACTATTAACAGCATGAAAGAGCTTTCAAAGTTTCAAGCGCATGGTTTAATCTCGGAATATTATGATATAGCTCTTGTTACATTTATCAAGCATTACTAACGCTTTTACACTTCAGAAATTTTCAATTTTTTGATTTAATTGCTTTTGTAAATTTTATTATTACAATATTAGAGTGTTTTATAATAATGTTTTATATGTTTTATAATTAAATAAGCTGTGAATGGTAGTACTTCTAACACTTCAGCGTTCCTACCATCACTTAGAACTAAAGGCCGGAAGTTCAGGCAGAATGTCTAAAATGCATGAAAATACTTGCCTCACAGTAAATGCCTATATTACCTCACAGTAAATGTTATTTTTTTAAAGTAAATTATTTATAAATAAAAACACTCTTTGAAGGTGCTTATTTGGATGGAGTTTTCCCCTAAATGCTATTATTAAGCATAAATCCCTTTGTTAAAGTTTTAAAAACAGCTCAACCTATAGCTAAAGGTCAACCTCTTGTAAGGAACAAATAACATTTAATAATGGCAAATGCAACCTGCTTTTTAAAAGGTTTTCTTACAGTAGATTTACTAGAATTTATTTAATTAACAATTTACAAAGGGGCGTTCCATTTTTGGTTTCATTCTTAAGTTTAATTTTGTTTTTATTTTGGTTGGTGTCAGGAAGGTCCAGCCGATAAGGATCAATAGATTCGACGCAGGCAAGCTAAGGCCCAACCCAGAATTCACACAGAAGTTAGAGCCCCTGGATCCAGAGAATTTGGAACAACTACAAGAGGCCATGGTCGGAGCGGCTCAGGAGACAGTCCCACTAAAAAAACAGAGGAAACATGCATCGTGGACCAGTAAATGCGATGCAGCGATAAAGTAAAAGCAGATCGTCTGGCAGATATGGAACTCGCAGAAAAAAACAAGATAACTGGAAAGACTCCCAAGACGTGAGAAAACAAGCTGCAAAAATCATCCGCGGAGTGAAATGTGCTTTCGACAAAAATCAACTGGCGCAGATCGAACAGGAGTTCAAGAAGAACAACACCCCGGATTTCTATAGAACCTTCAGGTGCAACCTCAGCAAATATACCCCACCGAGCCTAAACTTCAAGGATTCCGGCGGCAAATTGGGACACAACGACAAAGATAACTGTCAGGTTTTGACTTTGAATCGCTCCATAGTCACCGAATTGTGGAAATACGCAGGCGAAAAGGCTGACTAAGATCAACCGTGAGATTTGTGAAAGCGAGAACTTTCAAAGTTGTTGGACGTCAGACCTCATCCACCCCCTTTTTAAAAAAGGCGGCAGAACTGACGTGAACAACTACCGTGGCATCTCTCGCCTCTCCCTGTAACCTACAAGATTCTCTCGAAAGCTCTTCATAACTACTAGAGCAGAGAAGCAACTGGATCCACAATTAGGAGACTACCAAGGACGGTTCAGGAAAAGACGCTCATGTATCGAACAGATTATGAATCTCAAATCCAACATCTTATACCTGAAGCTTAGAAACAAGAAATTCGTGATGACCTTGGTTGACTTCAAGAAGGCCGACGACGCAATTGATCTAATTCTGAAAGAATTGGGCTTAGACAACAAAACAAGGGCGATTATCCAATAGACCCTGACCAACACCACCTCTAAAGTAAAATTTAGGGGAGAGATGTCAGACGCTTTCAAAACCAGAATGGGGCTTCCGCCTCTACTCTTTAATTATATCCTCGAGAAAGCCATCCGTAAGTGGCGCAAAGAGTTGAGTAAGGAAGGTGTTGAACACAGCGTTTCCCTAACTATCACAGATGACCTCGCAATCTTTTTTTTATTCCCTAGATACAGCTGCAAGACAAATCAACCAACCCAAGGCACAAGCGGCAAAGGCGGGCCTCCAAATCTCCTTTGAGAAAACGCAGTTCATAACGAACATCAAGACGGCGACCATAGAGTTAGAGGTGGGACAGAGAAAAATGAAGCGGACAGAACAGTTTTAAATACTTAGGCGAGTGGATAGAACTAAACATCTTCGAGAAAGAAGCCTTCGTATCACGGATCAACAAAATGGAAACGGTGTTCCAGCTAACCAAAGGCGTCTACAGTCAAAAGTCAGGATCCTTCAACGCCAATCTCAGAATCTACTGCACAGTCATTCGACCGGAGGCCCTATATGCAGCAGAATGTCTCGCGATGAATAGGAAAGGTCTGATCGAGAAATTCGAAGTCAAAGAAAGAAAGATTCTGAGAAAAATCTTGGGTCCAGTCAAAGAAAACAGCGAATATAGAAGGCGACACAATCACGAACTGTAGACACACGTGGAAAAGATATCGGACACAATTCGGAAAAGCAGGATTGCCTTCTATGATCACATGGCACGAATGAGCACTATGAGCACTGAGATTGACTAATCAGAGCTTGACCGAAACAAAAGACGAAAATAGAAGAAAATAATAAAATATGTAACGGTAACGGTAACTCAACTTATCAACCAAGCCAGAGCCGAAACCCTTCTGAAGGGAAACAGAAAAGGCAGCGACTTTATACCGGCTGCAATCGGCCAAGCGTATCGGACCGTGGCGACGATTGGTCAGGTGTGGATGGAGCGGAACCATTACCCTTCTGTCTCTTGCTAAAAGAGTTTTCCTCTGGCGTGGTTGACACGTTGAGTTACCGTGTTCTTTTACTGCTCCCTTTTCCTCCTGAAGAAGCCCCTTAAAAAAGTGGACGAAACGTTGAGTTCTTCTGTCTCAACAATGGCACGGTCCCAATCCGGAAGAAGTTTTGTTAATACTGACACTGACCGTGGAAGTCTTCGAATTCAATAAATTGTTATTTCAATATTCTTTTTTCTGTCCCTTTTACCCGCTTATACCTTTACAGTGTCGAGGGGGTCGAACACACCGAGCCGCACAGTGGTCACCAATTCAAATTCAGACCAAGCAGGTCTTTGCTTAACATTTTATATTGCAGTACCACGTGCGTGGGCTATATGCTTGCCTGTTTTAAAGATTTTTACCATCTAACAACTTTTGTTAAAAATATTTTTTCTAAAAGTCGACAATAAAAGAGTTATAGTGATATTGCGTGACTTTTTCCCCACCCTGAATGTTTGGCGGCCATTTTGAAAAAAACTGACGAGCTACAGATCATGTGACCAAGATAAAAAGCATCTCTAACAACCTTGTTAACATAATCCGAAGAGAAAATCCGTAGACGCACACTTTCCAACACGCATACCCCAGGCCCCTAGACTATATAACCCGTGTGCCAAAAACCCACGCGACGCTTGCAACTATCATTGATTATTTAGATATTATGTATTCATTCCTAAGTAATGGTATATTTAACGCTTTTGGGATACAGGCTTGAATTTAAATTAATTTTCACTTAGAAAATTATTTAGATGTAAAACAAGTTAAGACCATAATCATAAACAACCGTCCAAGATTCAAAGATCATTTGGATACTCGTTATAATGCACAGAAAGCATCAACATACCAAACCTAATACGACTTTTTATAAATCTGCTCCTGGGTCAATAAAAGGAAAATTTATTTAAAAACTGATCCGTAGAAAACTGAATGAAAACTCCAAATTAAACCCAAGATATTGTATAATTAAATCAGTATTTAGCAAACAATGAACTGGCAAGAGTAATCTGATAGTATGGTTTATTATTTTATTTAACAATGACCTCTACAGTGGAAGCGCGTCGAGATGCTTGGTATCCGCAAGCCTACATCTCGTAAAATAAACAAACACAATTTCATGACCATCTGTATTTCTGATTCTATTAAATTACGCATTGCATTTGCTAAATGCAGCAGCCCACTTTTCAAAATATAACAAAACCGTATTTTTAGTTAAATGAATTCGCGAATTTGAAGGAACCACATATAATATTATTAAATTTTATAATAAATAAGCTACTTGTAGTTTGTATTTTATTTATAAAATCAATAAAAGGACGAATTTTGCGCAATTCTATTTGACTATCCTTTTGTTCCAGACGGAGTTATTTAATATACATTTATTTACATTTATATTGTATTAGCACTGAATAAAACTGAGATTTAGAAGTTACCAATGCCATAGTTTACTATTTCCTAAACGAAAGCCATAAATTATCCCAAGGAATGACGTAAGCATAAACAAACACACGCAGACTTAAGTTATATAAGAAGGGAGGGGTGTGTGTGCGCCCCGATAACTGAGAGGGGTTGACCAGGTATAGTATCGGTGGTGGCGGCAGATCGCCAGTAGCATTACGTTTTGCAGTGACACGACACTGCATAAAGTGTGATAATAAAGTGGTACCTCTGACTTACTTAGCGATTGTTGCTTGTGTTGCATGTTGTGCATGTCTAATCAAAGGATTAGCGTACAGGAAAGATCATTTACAAAGAGGTACTGATTGGTAGTAAGCTCTCATGTTAGCTGCTCCTGGTGTGGTCCCAGGCAGATTTTGCGATAGGGATAAGAGAGTCTTCCGAATAGACTTTAGCAGGCAATTAAGATATTGCTGAACTCCTACTGACTCTTTGGCATTAACTATACCCGATGCTGTGTACCTTCGGGGATAGGAAGAATTGGAGGAGCTCTGTGATGGGGCTCCGAAAGATGTGATCGAGGGCTAGCCCGTGAAGAAGATGATGGAAATCCAAAGAAGCAGTAGTAGGTGCAATCAGGTGTATTCAGTGAGGGGAGCACCGAAACGAGGGGGTCGGGGACCCCCGGTGAGTTCACCTTAAAGTGGTGAGTTTTGCAGAGCAGTAATTGTTATGTTTTATGGCAATGGCGAATGTTGGAAACTGCAAGGGTGTCGCACACACTGCACTATTTGTGCCCCCCGCTTTCTGTCCAGCCCGTTACGTAAGACAGGAGTTTAGCGGTGAGTTTAAACAACCGACTAACATCACTAATTAATAAACGAACTTATACCTAACAAATATCCCAAAAATGACAAACAATTTCCCCATTACTTTTACCTCCCTAACACTTTAGGGATACATCGACTCTTAGGAAATTCCACGGAATCCCATAAGAGTTCCACAGAATTCCATTCAGTTGTTAGAAATATTAACAAACAACTTACTAGAATAGTATATTAAAATGCAAGTTGCAGAAGGCATCTATTCAAGCACGAATTTGAAATTCCGAAACGAGCCGCATAGCGGCGAGTTGAGGAACAAATGAGTGCTTGGAGGACCTTCTGAAACGAGCGTTTTATACTATTTTTTCTATTTTGCCGCTTTATACCATTTTATAAATTAAAAAATAAAAATTTTAAATCTAGGGAATTTTGCGGTGGTTGGTGACGTTTATGTGGCGAAATTTTAGGCGGCTGTGAAAAAAATTAATTGGAAACGTCAGTTTTTTTATTTTCGCGTTTAATGTTTGAAAATGAATGCAGAAGAAAGTTTATCACTAACGCCGCCGAAAATTAGGCAAATTGCACAAAAACCGTTGCCGGACAAGTCCAAATCCCAGTATGAAAAAGAATTTTTGACGTATGTCAGTTGACAGTTCAACGCTACCAACATCAATACAGTACATTTTACTAGTCTATTCTAGCACACCAACGACTTATTCTAACACTCAAATGACGTCATTTGGGTGCTAGAATGGAGTTATTCTAAACGCAAAATACAAAAACATGTATTTAAAAATATTAATTAAATAATTTCACTTGCGGTTTTGTTTTTATTCCATTTACAAATTACAATACGCTTAAGCAAGAATATTCTGCCCCAACAAACAAAAAATCTTTTTGAACAGCTAAAGACCGCTAATTTAAGTTTAATTCCCAAAAAAAACGACCCTTAAACTTTATTTGTCCCATATACTTTTTTATGATGGCGATAACAATCGATTCGCAAATTTCGTACGTCTGGAAAGTTTTAATTTTATCTTTGAGATGTCCTAACAAGTTCAGTATGAACTAGTCGCCGATATCGTCGCGAACTACTTCGGAATTAAATCTTCGAAGAATTCCATCGATTTCTATTCCATGCTCGTTTTCCTTTCCGGATTTTGGGACGTTTCAGTATCCCACTTTAAAAACGCGACGTGATTGACTACAACAGCTGCTTAACATTATAAATCCGTTGTATAATTTTTTAGATTTCTGTTTATAATTTTAGTAACTGAGTCACAGAACAAAAACAGCTTTGTTATTTTTTTTTTTAAGTTATTATCCAACAGCAACCGCCGCGCCGGGTCGTTTTGTTTAATCCAACGAACATATTTAGCATTTCAGTCACTTTGGTACCTACTTAAAAGTAATAAGTAAACAGCCGAGGTTCGAATGTATGTACGCTGCATTACGAGGCCAAGCACTTGCACCACAAAAATTAAATTTAGTAAACTTCCTTAATTCGGCCTTTTTTAAATGTTGGAAGTATTTTAATGGAAAATTTTATAACAGCTTAAGTTCAAATAAACTTGAAACGCGTCCTTGTTACAACTATTTCTGAGAGCACCTCTCATGCAATGCGATGTAATTGTTTTGTTTTCAAGATATTCTTAGCAAGTAGAGCATTTATTTTAGAAGGGCATTTAATTGAGGTGTCAGAATGAAGAACTGAAATTGGACGGGGGAAAAGAATGTTCTAAATTGAGTTTGAATCGGTTTCAAGTTGGTTACATGAAGTGCGATTTCTGTGATAACAACTTTATTAATTTTTTTTTCATATTATATGTATAAACGTTTCTCACCTTGATCTAATTCATATTTACTGAAACTTTAATTTTAGTTTATTTCCGTGATTTATTTTCAGTTCATTATTAAATAATTACCGTAAAATAAATACTGTAAAATTAGAGTTCGGCAAAGTTTCCACAAATAATGCACTTTCTAATGTCTCAAGCTCTAAATGCACTTAAAAGTAATTTTATTGACTGCACTAAAACCATTTAGTAGGAGTTAAATCAACAATTAGATAATCACAGACTGTCTACGGTTTCAGCGTACAGTAAATTCCGCTTTTAACTTTTAGAACATTCTGTAAACAGACCGAGAAAGAAAACCTTGTAACCACATTTGTAGAATGACCAATTTTCTTGTTCAAACATACATAAAAGCTCTGTGTAACTATAAGTAAATTGACTTGTTCTTTAATATTACTACGTTCTCTGATTTAATCGAATTTACTTCGAATTTGGCAACTTATTTTTTAATATTAGCAATTTATGAATAATATTATTACTCAAGTTATTTGAATTGTTTTTGGACACATACAGGAGTTTATATTTATTTTATCCGTTCTGAGCACGATATCTTGATATTTTTTCCCTCGTCTCTGTTCATATCCCGAGGCATATTCCAGCAATGTTTACTGTGCTCTTATTGCAGAGAAGTATATCCGCTATGATTTTCTTTATAGGGTGTGTTGCTAAGGCTTATTTTTCAGCTTTATAATTTAATAAATTCGCCCATATAAAATTTGTTTTATGAAATATTTAACTTTCGAAAATATGCCCAAGGAATTTTTGTTGTGCAAGGATTACACATTTTCTGTTTAATTGAATTAGTTATGCTAAGTCCCTTCGATTAATAACGGTGACTTTCTATAACGTTTATAACGTACAATGATATCCCTTCCATTTAATAATTATAAGGGAATTATAACGAAACCGAACGAGATCTTGAAGTAATAAACAAGAGATATCTTGAAACCCCATGCTAACAACATTATCATTTAATTTATTTAAAGCATTAATCAACTGCTATGGCCATATGGAAATAACAAAATTATTTAATACAAAAATCACAGAATTATACATAAAGCAGCTTCAAAGATTTTTCATACTTTAATTAAGTTATTGCAAAATTTTTCGAATTGTTTAACATTTTCATTATCCTCAGACAAAAATAGATTTGTTGAACGTATAAAAGACTGGAAGCATATCTATCAACAAATTGAAGAACATGAAAAGATATCGCTGAAAATCAAAAGTGTAGAATATTTTTTCATGTATGTTCAAAACAAATCCTAACAAGCATCGTACCATCAGATCGATGCGATGATGGCCACGTTTAATAAAGAAAATAATGCATGATTGCCTTAAAGCCAAATACTAAGTTCTAATTGAAAACTAACAAGAGAGAAATGCCTTGCCCCGTTAACTTTTTGCAACGAATTTCAATAGAAACCAATGGGACCCCATACGAACGTCAGGTATGAAGTTTGGTTTAGGCGTTTAGGTAAGTTAATATTTAAAGCCTCATTTACACTTGGAAAGTTTACTGGCGGAAAGTACTTGCCAATCTTTGGTGAAAGAATTCAGGCTGGTTATAAAGTTAAATATCTGATGGATGCAAAACTAACCTGGAATGCAGACCTAAAACAAAAATGGCCCTCATAGAAGGCAGGCGCGTGTTTGGGAAAACATGGGGACTGAAATCAAAGATGGTTCAATGGTACTATATCACCGTTGTTAGTCTATGGCACCCTAGTCTGGTGGCCCAAGGCAGTGCAAAAAACAATCATCACGAAACTAACCAGGATTCAAAGTCATGAGAAGCACTACAACTACGTCTATGGAAGTTCTTCTAGGATTAACCCCTCTGGATATTTATCTGAAAGGAGAATCCTGGATGGGAACACATCCACCAGCAATTGGCACATTCATAATGAACGGTGCGGATACAAACGAATACAGGAAGCTGTTAAAGGTGAGCCTATCACTAGAATGGGCACTGACTACACTGAACCAGAGTACTCTTTGGCAAACCATTCACTGAGAGATACGATTGCAATGATTCGGTTAAGGAAACCCACTCTATCTGAAGGAAGGGCTATTCTGGTTTACAGATGGATCCCGCACAGCACAGGGTACAAGGGCGGGTATATACATGGTGTAAGACCAAAAGAGAACATAACTCTTGGGACCAACGTCGCAGTCTTCCAAGCTGAAATCTTTGCTATAATGCAATGTGTACAAGAGAATGTAAAACATGGGTATATTTGATAACACTTAAATAAGCATTCTGTCTGACAGTCGAGCAGCCTTAAAAGCGCTTGAATCGCCTCGAATTAATTATAAATTAACGAGAGAATACCTGTCTTACCTGGAAATCCTATCCGAGATGAACACAGGTCGACTCATATGGGTACCAGGACACACAGGTGTGGAGGGCAACGAAAAAGCATACACCCTCGTAAAATATTCGGAATATCCAACTGAAGTATCCCGACAGCGACAGACCACAGTCAGAAAAGACCATAGAGTCGATATTGGGTTAGCAACCTAGTGGAAACCCCGCCGACAATCAACCAATCAATCACCTACATGGAAGATAATTAAGCATTTCATTTTGGACGTTCTTCTATTTGACATGAAGATGTTATAAATTATAAAAAAATATTTTCATTTTTTAGTTTTGTTGCTTTGCAGTAGGTGTTACTTTTAGTTAGGAATCTTCGACTGGAATATTCGCGCAACATATGATGACAATGAAACACAAGGTCGGTTGAGAATATACCGGAATGCTCTAGCGACTAGCCAAACTAGTCAAACCGACTTATAGGATTTATATTTCGGTGGGTATATGAAAAACGTATACGCCACCTTCGAGTTATGTTCGTCTGTTGCCACTGTGGCATCGAAACTTTTCTATTTTTTTTTAAATATTTTTTATTGAAGGCAAACTGTTCAATTTTACTACGTTAATGTTTGTAGGTGCTCCAGTTTATAACCTTTTAATTTAAGCGATATTGTTAATCCTACTTTATACGCTTGAAACCCCGGCGGCTACCGTCGGGAGATACCCCCAATTCAAAATTTGATTTGAAATTACTCCGATTCTAACATTTAAAATCTTTGTAATTACCATATCAATACTTTGTTTAGAAAAAATTAGCATGCATACATTAGATTTGCTAAAAACCAATACAATTTTTAGGTGAAATATAATCAGCAATGCGGTAGGTTAAGGCTACCGTTAAGTTTTAGGGTATAAAAAAAGGGAAAACTCACTTGTGGAGCACGTTCATCTTCAGGCGGGGGTGCGGTGAGTTCCTGATAGGAATCACCGCTTCCCCTACGACTCGGAGCTCCACAGACGGCTCTTCGGAAGACGCGGGCGACCAGTGCACAGAGTCCGCACTGCTGCCGGCCGCCACGACGTCCTCCGCCATTCTCCGCCGCTAGCTCCCTGCCGCTTTCATCGCGACAGCACGCCACTGCTCTGCTTATACCGACACTTCCGTTACGACGGCACTGATAGATAAAGAAACCACCCTCACACTAAAACACTGAGCACAGACGTTTTTTTCTTTTCTAACTCACTGCCGGTATTTTATTATTTATTGCGATTATTTACCACCGATGAAGAGATTTACATTTCCGAAACTGTTTCTCGCAATGATCCCGATGGTCTTTGTGTGCCACTATCACCGATACATTCATTTCCAGGCTTGGAATATTGGAAATCTGTAAAATAAGAAAATAGGGAACCAAACTCAGATAACGAGCATCTCAGACTTTTCGAAGAAAAGTAAACAACAGTTCTGTTGGCAGCTGTACAAAGATTATGTAAAATGCCTAATTAGAATCTCGCAAGATTACTAACGATACGTATTTTTAGTGTGACAGAACTTAATGTTGCTGCCAACGTAACTGAAACAGCTAAATTGGAGTTTGAGGCAACTTTCAGACAAAGTTTTTTTTTCTACGTTACGTGAAAATATTTTGATTATTTTCATTGGAAAACAGTCAAGAAATCTGGAAAACGATTTACCTACGTAACAAAAATAAATTAGTAATGTTTTAGTATTCATCCATCATTACAGGTTTGAAAAAGTTTGTAGTGTAATGTTTATTGCTGAACTTTATTGTTATTTGTTGATTATTCTGTGAGAAATCAAGAATTTTGTTCCAATAAAGGTAACTCTTGTGCCTTTTTTACAAAATTTTTAAATTTCAACCGTTTCAAGATCTAAACAGGTTTTCACATCGATCTTAAACTCCGCAATCTAATAACTTCGAAAACTAAAAAAGAAGTTGACAACTTGCATAATTAATTTATGCCCATCTGACGTTTCTATATAATGAAAGGTCACGAGCCACCACTGCATTATAACCATAGTAATTTCCATAATTTCCGCCAATTTAAAGTTTGAATTTCACGGCGTATATTATGTAAATAAGTACATTAATAATTCGAATTAGCATGTTTAAAAATAATTGGCCCATTTAACATAGTCATAAACTATTACATTTCATAAACAAAACCATTAATCTGTACGTCGGTGATAATTTTTACGATGCTCTGACAGCGGACTTGCGTTCTTTTGCCAAAGGACAGCATAAGTTAATGAAATTTACCTTTGAGCTACTTGTATAGGTAGTTTGCGTTGTTTAAATGTTTTGTTTTTTTTTAGATTAAAGTGCTGTAATATGCGAAAATACTTTAAATAAACGTTATTGTCTAGCTCTGGTTGAATTTATTTATTATTGATTTTTTAGATTAAAGTGCTGTAATATGCGAAAATACTATAAATAAACGTTATTGTCTAGCTCTGGTTGAATTTATTTATTATTGATGCATAATCTTATTGTCCGCAATTAATTTAAAAAATAAATTCAAAATTGGTTTCTTTTATTTCTGAAATTTATAACATCATGCAGTTTTAAAAAATTTCATTAACAAAAACTGAAAATTGGAGAACCTTTACAAATTACCTTTAGTTACCTAAAATAAATATATTAAAATATGGTTAAAATTTAAACAATGAGTATTCAAACTACCTTCCAAAAATATTCATTTTATTTTTAATGAAATGGGATCCTTAAATTGGATAATAGATAGAAGTATGTTTTTTCTTTTTATATCAAAAGAGTATAAGCAAGAAATTTTAAAGCAAAAGGTTCTTAATTTTATAAAATAATGTTTTGATATTAAAAAGGGAATTTAAAAAACAGAAAACATGTCTTTTGCTATATTAACTTTCGAACACGCTGAAGACACGAATACTTCAAATAAATTACTGCAAAGCAGTAATTAATTTTTTGCCAATTGAAAAAAGAAAACGCGATAACAAATTATTTGTCGACAAGTCTATTAATAACGACCATCTGTTAGGTAATTATTTTATTTTTGCCAATTATTTTAATTTAAAGCCAGCTGGCAGCTTCGCTTAACTAAGTTTTGGATTTTTTCGTTTAGATTAGGTAATTTTTGAATTTAAAAGTTTTTAATTAAAGGCCTTCATATTTTTTTATATATTCGTTCGACGTAATTTTGTTGAAATTATTTAAAAGTTCTTAATGAAACGCTTTTGAGATTGGACAACTTCACTTAAAATTGTTAGTAAAAAGGCAGTAAAGCAATCAGGGATTAATAACAAAAATAAGTTAAAATAATACTTTTATACATTAACTAATTTAAAACAGTAGATAGATGGGAGATTTCAATGCCGGGTTATAAAGCAACCTTGCAGATTGGGCTATGAGTATAATATTCCCGAAAAGTGGTGCTATTTCAGCATGGTATTACAAAATGGATTTAGAAGTTTTTAATATAGCTGGAAGATTGCAACAAACCAGTTCTCCTTGGGAAGAATTATAAAAAAAGTAAATTCCACAAAAGTGCTTTGCATATGTTTTACATCTCCAAATGATAACTTAATAAATTACAAACAATTCTTCTTAAGAACGTATTTTACGATTGTTAATTTCGGTGATCCCCAATATTAATGAGCAGGGATGAGGAAAATATTTAATTTACATCAATTTGCTAAGGCTTCTACTCGTATTCGACTTAATTATTTTAAATTAAATTAAATAAAAGCAAAAATTACATCCAACAATCCTAACGACAAATCAAGTTCATTCAAAACTTTTTCGCTGTATAAAAACTTACTTAATGTGGTTAGAAGTCAAAAACTTTTTATCTTTTATTTTGACTCGACGTTTCAACCCTAATACATTTTTCAACGTCCAATCGTTATTAATTACGCAACCCTTTTCGAAGTCTATAAAAGTGAATTTGAGTTACTTCCCATTGCAAGACTTTAAATTTATTTCAGTTATCGATTATTTATCGGTGCCATACTTATCTAGTAAGGAAATGAAGCGGGAGTTTTCGTAACAACACGTGAATAACGTTCTGAGGTTCATAAAACCTTCTAAAACGGAATTTAATTACAAACTTTCCATAAGAATACCTGAACGAGGTGCGAATGTAAAAATGTATCCATAAACATTGGAGTTTATTGTTTGTTTAAACAATGCAATTAATTGTACAACGTTTCTCAATTAGCTAATTTTTATTACTTTAGCTATCTTTAGATTCGTTTCATAAATAAATTATTGAATAACACGGCTGCCACTTCAGACAAGACAAACATAAAGCATTACCGATAATAAATTTCTATTAATAGCAACTAACTACAACATCTTCTCGACAACAAATTTTAATCTAATATTCCAAGATAAATCATTTATAGCTACATATATGAAATGAATATCTATTATGATCAAGAAGCGGTGAATATAAAGATAAAGGCATCCCCTACCGTGCACTTCACTCCCCCAAACAGTAAAATACGAGTATGCTTTCAGGTAAGTCATACCGTAATTACTCCTCAAGTGAATATAATTGATGTAATTACGGTGCACAATTTGAAATGTGGCCAATAAGGACTTGCTTGTGAAATAATTCAAGCACCTACAGAACGTTCCTATGTACGAGTATAATTAAATCGTTTAAATTTATCCCTGAAAGAGTGAAATCTTAATCATTTGTTCTTTAAACTATTAGACAGGCAGGCAAATAGTTAAAGGATAATTCTGCAGTATAGCCATGGTCATTTGATACCATTCACTGTGCAAATGATTTTTGTAGCTTCAGATATTGAGGTTATGCAATCTGTTCTGTTCTGATTCTGAGTGAAACCTCGATCATTTGAGTGTTAAGAATAAAAAATAAAGGAAATTATACAGACAAGCAAGTAATTAAAAGATAAACTAGTAGTTTGATTCCCACTTTTTATTTAATCCCGTTTGATAATTTTCACTGGGTAAATTGGATTTTTTCAGCTTCATAAATTGAGGTTATGTAATCTGTTCCGAGTGAAACCTCAATCATTTGTCTCTTAAAATTAAAAATGAACGAGACTATACAGACAAACAAACAATTAAAAGATAAATTAGTAGTATAACTTGTTCACTTTTGATTTAATCCCTAGCTGGCCATGGACGTTTGATGCTTCTCACTGCGTAAATTGAGCTTTTATAGCTTCATAAATTGAGGTTATGTAACTCGCCACTTTGTCATATTTCACAGCCGCCGTAGATAGATTGTATAAAATGTACAGATTTTTTATGTAAATTTGTAGAAAGTTTTTAGGCTTCTTTTTGATTTCTTTTTGCCGGAATTTTTATATATTTACTTTCATACTTTTTAACAATCACTTATTAATCAACAACTAAAATCGTAAAAACATTTGGAAAAAAGACGAAAGTCGCATAAAGAAGAGAAAATCGTGGCCATTTAAAGATGAAATAATACCTGAATGGATTATAAAATAAAACATAAGTCAACGAAAAGCTCGATTTAGGTAGAACATAGAACAATCACAATCACTTAAAATTAAAATTAAAGGAGGAAACTAAACTTATGGCGAAAAGAAAACGTGCGACGAATTTTAAAAAATGCATTTTAATTTTTTTGATGTAATAAGTTTTTATATAGTTTTTGTTTTAACAACTATTCATCAATCGACGGAGCTCACGGATAGTTTTAATAGAACTTAACAATCAGATCGAAATAACCCAACGCAGTTTTTTCCACCAATAACCTTAAAATAAACGAACAAAGAAACGACAAACATAACATAACATAACATAAAGAAAAAATAATGTGGCCACTTGAAGATAATAGATACCTGAATGGATTCTAAAATATACAAAACGTAAGCCTACCAAAAGTTTGATTTAGACAGAAAGGTAGAACTGCAGATTGATTAATTAAAATTAAAATCCGAGGAGAAAACTAAAATTATGGTAATGAGAGAAAGTGATATTAATTTAAAAAAACATTAAATTTTTTTGTTTTAACAACTAATTTTGGTAGAACTTAATAATCAGATGGAAACAACCTTTCAGTAGTGTTTTCCTACAAATAAAACCTTTAACACGCTTAGAAAAAAATGACAGTGTAACATAAAGAAAACAACATTGTGGCCACTTAAGAGGTCACATAATATCTGAATGAATTGTAAAATATACAAAACGGAAGTCTAAGTAAAGCTTGTTTTAGGTAGAAAAGTCGAAATAGTGTTGATTAATTAAAATTAAAATTTGACGAAGAAGCTAAGAATATGGCAACTCGAGACGTAATACTAATTTCAAAAAAATACGTTTCAGTTTTTTTTACATAGTTTATGTTTTAACAACAATTTTTTATCGATCAAAGGAGCAGCTCACAAATGATTTTGAAAGAACTTAATAATCAGGTTGGAATAACCTTTCCAGCACAGCTTTTTCCTACAATTAAAACCTTAAAAAAATCTGGAAAAAAAGAAAGCAAAATATGGTGTCCACTTAGAGGGCAAATAATATCTAAACGTATTGTAAAATATACAAAGCACCAGTCTACTTAAAGCCTGACTTAGGCAATAAAGTAGAAAGGTTGCTGATTAATTAATTAAATTAAAATTTGAGGACGCAGCTCAAATTATGGTGAAGAGAGAACGTAAGATGAATTTAAAAAAAAAAATTGGCAGTTTTGGCACGAGTTTTTAAATAGTTTTTTTTTTTTACGACTAGTTATCAACCAACGGAGCCCATGAAAAGTTTTAATACAACTCAGCAAACACTCTGAAATAACTTCTGAGTACAGCTTTTTGCAACGATCGAAACTTTTCAAAACATCCGAAAAAAGAAACCATAAAATAAGATAAAGAAAAAATATTGTAGCCAGTTATAGGTCAAATAATACCTGAATGGAACGGATAATAAAATATACAAAGCATATGTCTACAACATAAAGCCTGTTTTTACGTAGTTTTCTACAATTATTTATGAATCAACGGAATTTACGGAGAAATTAATACAAATGAACAATCACACTGAAATAACTTCTCAGTACAGCGTTTTGCCAACTACCACTACCAAAACTTCAAAAGCACATGGAAAAAAGTAACATAATAAAAAAAATGGTGGCCACGTAGAGGTCAAATACTGTCTGAAAGGATCATAAAATATACATAGCATAAGTATACGCAAAGCCTAAATACCGAGAAGAAGAAGAAGAAACTTGATTATGGTGAACAGAGAACACATGAGATAAATTAAAATTTGTTTTTATATAAGTTTTTAAATAATTTTGTTTTTTTAACAATAACCACACTGAAATAACTTTTCAGTACAGTTTTTTGCAACGATCGTAATCTCAAAAACAGCCGCAAAAAGAAAGGATAAAGTAACAGAAAGCAAAAATAATTCTCGTCACTTTGAGGCCAAATCCTGCCTGGACGGATTATAGAATATACGAGTACAAAGCGTAGATCTACGAAAAGCCTGATTCAGGCAAAATAAATAGTAGAAGGACTTTTGATTGATTAATTAAAACTAATAGTCGAGTCAATGAAGGTTTTTACTTCTAAACCCACTAAAACAGAACCGATTTTCATGATTTTTTTTTTAAATTGTTTGTTATATTAAATTATTCGAAATCAGAAACATTTCAGCTGGCGCTATCAAGTATTCATATTGTTTAAACAATTAAAAAAAAAAAATTATTAAAAATTTTTTTTCTTCGATGGAATTTTAACTAGAAGTGACTAATTTTGAAAATTTAGTATAATAAATAATTTTTGAATAAAAAAGTTTCAAAATTTCCATTTAAAAATGTTAATATTCAATCAGTCGGATGCAAGAAGATAATATACAAATATATAGAAATATGTATATTGTCAACTGAAAAAATCAATACTTTTATAAGAATATCTAAGCACGCACAAGAAATCGACCTTTTGTATCGCAGGTAGAGGAATTCAAAGTCAAACTCCCGATGTTGCACCATGATTTTCGGAGTGAACGCGTGTGTTTTGAGGATTATTAATCTGTTAAAATAAGTTTTTAACACTAAATATTTAAAATATTAGTGAAAATTGTTAAAGAGAACTTAATAATTGATTAAAATTTAGAAAAAAGTGCAAAGCGACAAGTAAAAATACGATGGAAAAAGTAATTATATGTCATTTATTCTTGGTTTGTATTGAAAATAATTGGATTATATTTGCTTTTAAGTTTGTTTATGCATTTTGAAGAATCGAGTTATTATTCTTATTATTATGTTACATTTATATTACATTATTACAGTTATTATGATATATTTATATGTTGTAAAATCACATTTTTTTGTAATTTTGATCATTACAGCAAAATCGCTTGCGTTGCATATAAGTTAAAAAATGTTTCCCGTTTAATAAATAATTACACAATCTTAACTAAATTTTGTTTGCTTATTTGGGACGTATTGATTTAACGATTCTAAAAATTTTAGCGCTTTAAGTGTAATATTTTTAATTCTACAGTACCTTTTTCACTAAATTTTCCGCACGTCATGCTCGTCGTTAAGATTATTTGCAAAAACAATTTGTGTTAAATTATTCTTTGGATGTAATGAAATCTTTTTAAATTATTAGAAATATATTTCCTGTCTTACAGCTATTTCCCATTGAATTTGATCCTCGTATTTAAAATCATATGTGTTAAAAACATTTTCCAACATTCTTTTATATGTTACAGGAACAGCAACAAGATACTGTAGACTCTACAGTTAATTGTTGTTGCATTTGCAAAGAACAAGAGAGTGCAGATACACAAATTATACAAAGTTTTTTCAAAAATTTCAAATTTGGAATTCAATCCTTGCATCGGAATGATTGAATACTTAACATTTTTCAATGGAAATTTTGAAACTTTTTAATTCAAAAATTATTTTTTAAACTAAATTTTCAAAATTAGTCACTTATACTTTGTTAAAATTTCATCGAAAAAAAAATTGTCAAATTTTTTTTTTTAAATTATTTAATCAATATAAATAATTGAGAGCGCCAGCTGAAATGTTTCTGATTTTGAATAATTTAGTATAACAAACATTTAAAAAAAAAATTCATCAAAATCGGTTCTGTTTTTGCGGGTTTAGAAGTTTTGACGATTTTTCCGCTTTATTGACTGGACTATAAAACTGGATGAGGAAACTTAAGATTATGGCGAAGAGAGAACGTGAGACTAATTACAAAAAATTAAAAAAAAAAACAAGTAATTCGTCTCCTTACTAACTACAATAAGAATCGGAATAATTTCAGTAGCTCTTGAGCAATTTAAAAACTGTAATAATAATAAGTAATAAGTCTAATATGTTACATAGCTAACTGGTATTTATACAAAATTTTCTTTAAAAATAATTTATCCCACGATATCAACATTTCACGATGAACACCAAACAAAAATACATCAAATTAACGTCTTTTAAAATTTGTGGACCTCATTTATATCAACGAAAAATAATTGCTGATGGAGTCTGATTTATTATATTTGAGGAGAATGTTTGCCAATTGTTATTTTAGTTCACCAATTTATAATAATAATAAATATTGTTCAGCTTGTTTTTGTGTTCTTTAAAAAGTAAAAATTGCGCTGAGAAGCATTAGTTATGAAATTTATTAAAAAAAATTAAACAAATTACTATTATTTCCATGCGGCAAGAGAAGGCGCAGTAAAGCCAATTTGCCTTTTTTCTCAAACAATTTGTTGCTATTTTGCCTCTAAGAATTAAGAATTACGATGTGATAATGAAAAAATATTCAAAAATTTTATCAAACTACAGATAACTGCTGAAGTAAGTAAAAAAAAGTAAATCACGGTACAAATAACAAGCACGACTGTTTACTGCTACAAATTCAATTTGATTTTAGAACTATAATTAACTAATAAAAACTGGCAATATATATCTCTGTTCAAAGACGACCTTAAATAGAAATAAATAGCTCGAGGATGCCAGTAGCTTTTAAATTACATAAACAAAAAGATGAATGACCTTGTTAACAACTGTTTTGTTCAGCAGTAACACATGTCAATCAAGCTGATATTTTTATAACAGCCATAACAACAAATAACCCAAAGGAAAAGTTAATAATGTATTACTTGAAAAAAGATGATTTCGAATACTTTTATGTAGATATAATCTAAAACGATTGAAAATGGTTTACAGATTAACATTTACAATAAATAACTAAAAGTTTTCGTGGTGTTTATCTCAATTTTTAGTTTTAAATGATTAAAATGAAAGAAAACTATAAAGGAAAATTACTGGAAATCTAACGTTTCATATGAAAGCTCATTTCAATTTTTTAATGGCAGTTTACAATGTGATTTCTGTCTTAATAACCTTAGAACTGTCTGTATTAAGTCAAAATACGGCCTGCTGCAATTGAGTTTTTAAAAAATCACATTGTACATCGGCATTGGAGAAAACGTTGTGTATAACATACAGACTCGACAGAGTAAATCTCACTTACCTCCCGCGTCATGTAAAATACATATCAAGTTAAGTGGGTTACTTAGTACATTGGCAGCGGCGAAAATTATTTTTAAATGGTTTTGAAAATACATATTTTTCAAATATAGTAAAAATATACGTAAGATTCCCAAAATTTTCCAAAATAAAAACCCAAGCTATTAACCTTTTCGCTAACAAACAGTTTAATTAATTTTTACACTTTAATATTCTAATTTAATTTAATCAACTTGGGAAAATCCATATTTTTTCTTTCAATTCGCGTCTGTTTCATAATTGTAGGTGTTAACAATTCATAAAAATTCCTTGAGTATTTACGTAAGTGACTGAACCGAACCATACTTTAATAATAACTATATTTTTGCATTTATCAAAGAAGCTCCGATTCTTATGTTTGGAAGCATATGTAATAAATTAAATTAATAACAGAAGGAACCTTCTAGTAATTAACAATAACTTACGTTTTACTATATGCATGCGCCTTTACAATTTTAAAATTTAAAGCTAATGAATACTAAAACGTTCCCTATTTGCTTTATTCTCCATTATCTTCTGTTGTGTGTTCGTTGTATGCTCTCAAAATTTATATCGACAATATTGTATTCAGCATTGTCCCTGTAATTTACATTTTGTAGCAAAATTTCCCCTTTGCGGAGCTGTTTGTTATCGCTACAAGATTTACAAAGCAACAAAAATCTTGTGTGCTGCGAATTAGTTGAATTTTAATTAAAATTTTTCGTTAATTACCTTAGGGGTTTGTTGCAAAATTTATATTTAATTATTCGTATATCTAGATTCCTGTTAATTTATTTCTGAAATTACAACCCACAGATTGCCAATTTTCTAAATAATTTTGCGATTTTCGACTCGTAACAAAATAAAGCGAATTTTTCTAGACTGCGAGTAACGTTTGTTATATAACAAAAACGTTATTTTTTAACGCGGTTAGTTTTGGTGTAAACAAGTTTTGATCTAAAATCAAGTTACAAAGTTTGCGATAATAATAATCCCAGCTATTTATTTTACATAATCTTGCTTGAAACATCTGGCGAACAAGCTGTATTACCAGTCATAACTACAACGGCTGGGTATAGATAAGTTTTTATTATGGTTATCACTACTGTTTTAAGGGGGGATGAATGTTTGAACACGAATTAGTTTCTTGTTTTTGTATAAAAATTAGTCTAAAGTTGAGATGTAAATTAATGTAAATAATTCTGGGTTTTTGATTTTTTCTGTCTGTATTTTAATTTTGTTTTTCAATCGATATTTCTACTTCCAACTTTTAGTGGCTTTATTTTGGCATTTCGTAGACTTAAACAATCAGTTAACTTTAGGTTAATTATAAGAAAAATCGAAATATTTTTCTGAATGTAATTTTCATCCGTTTTGCATACCAAAAATTTTTCAAACTTATTTTTTTTTACAAACAAGTGCCGCAAACGATTTTGGCCACTTCAATATTTATTTACAGGATTTTCATTTCAGTGACTAGGTTAAACAAGTCAAGTAATGACTTAGAATTTCGAAAATATTTAGATTTGTAAAGCTTAATAGTTCGGGCTTCACTGAATGCAAATATTAAATCAAATTATTTCTATGGAAGAACTTAAAAATTCGTCAGGTCAATTTTAAAATTTCCTCTTAACCGGTTAATTACATTTTGTTTGTCCGCGATTCTACTGATGATCAAATTTTTGATATACCTTAGTACGACTATTTGTAGATTAATTGCCACCTTTTGAACTTCTCTAAAGTTTTCATTCATTTCCTCTTTGGTAAATTATTTAATATTCATCTGAAATTATTAGTATTAGGTATACTGTTTTTGTCTGTGGTTAACAGTTGAAACTTGATTACCTTTGTATCTAAATGTATGCTATTTAGGTACTCTTTCTGTATTCGAAGTTTCTCCACAGTTTTCCTTTTTATTTTGCATTCTTTATTGTTAAACTTTGTTGAGTATCACATGGTTAAATACATTGTGGCTATAGCATATCAAAAAACGTAAAGATCAGCACCATTGCAAGGGAGGTAGGTGAATTTTACTCTGTCGAGCGTTGTAAACTGCAAGCCAGAGTATGGCGAGAGCTTGTTACTATGCACGACAGAGTAAATCATTTTATTTTACAGCAAATACATATTTTCTCCACAGCCTTTAAAAAATCAAATGACTTTTGTACCGTCGCTAAATAAATAATTTTAGTAACTTCCCTAGAGTGGTAACTTCACATTTGTTTCTCTACCCTTGCGACTGACTATCAATAAATAATTGAAAAAGTCTCCTTAAAATATGATCACTTGTTCGTAGTAAATGCAACTGATCAGCAGTGAAAATTGTTATACAAGTTAGATGTACTCGGTCGAACATGAAAGATTGCGGCTCAAACTTAACCAGGTTTTGCAACCATGGCCATCGCAGGCACAATATTTTTTTATTTCTGATATAAACTACTATTAAACGTTTTAATAATATTTGACGCACAATTTTTTAACAAATTAATCACATCGCTTACTTTCCTAGGAAGGTAAATTCTCGCACTTACCTCAATTATGACATGGTAAGTGCAAATCCGCAGTGAAAAATCATTATTTAATTTCCTTGGATCTACCTTTAAGAAATTACAACAAATAATCGCCTGTTTTTAAGAAGAATGACTAGTAATTACAATGATAAAAAACACGAACCAATAAGTATTGTCAAAAATTACAAGGAAAAGAGATTTACGAAAAGCTGACGAAATATTCGCGTCATATTTTCCTCTTTTACCCGAACTACCGTATAAATAATTCAAATTTAATCTTAAGTTACGTACACAACATGTGAAGACTGTAAGAACTACTTTATTCAATATTTACTCACAGATAACGAATATGAATGAAATGTGATGTTTGCTGAATTTATTCGTTTAAAATTAGAAAGTATAACTTTTTAAGCTTTTAATCTAATGTTTATTCTTGCGTTAGCTAGCCTCTAGGATTGTTATAATTCATTATATTGTTTTTTATAACTTATTTTAAACACACTTTATGAACTTAACGAAACTTCAGTATTTTTTAAAATTTAAATGTAGTACCGACTTACAAACCTAGACTAACCTCGGCTCATTAAAATTTTTCATGCCATCCACGAGATTTGAACCCTGCGCTTAAATATTTCCATTTGCTATGGCTATTCGCTTAACATACAATTTTTTTAAAATTCAAATTATTTAAAAATATAATAATTCCAAAAGAATGAGTCCTTAATTATTTGTAAGTAAATGAAGAAATTTGAAAAATAATTCAACAGTTATTTACAAAGCATGGGAGGTAAGTAAGTCTGTTGAGCATGGAAGATTACAAGCCGAGTTTAACAAGGGCCTCACATGCTACGTACTTTTACAATATTTTTCTAAACTGCTGTTGAAAACTGAAATAATTTTTTACATAATAAATAATTTAACATCAATTTTCATTAAATTGATTTATCAGAAAATGTGCTCGGAGAGGTAAGTTTACAGTTACTTCCCCACCGTCATAGCAATTAACAAATAAATGTGAAACCAAGAATCAACCTGTTTCATAATTAAACGTTTGATGGTAAACGCAACACTCCACATTGGCCCTGAAAAATATTTTTAGCTGTTTCCGCATTTAATTTTCAAAGAAATTATCAAATCGGTGCTGAAAATTAAAATTGTTTAAGAAGCATTAATAATTCAAATTACCATAAAATTATCTTCTATTAACTCAAAATCGAGCTCAAAATATTATTATCATTTTTGTTTTTTGGTCCGGTCAGAGCCTTAAAATACTTGCAACCCACTTTATTACGCGCAGAACTAAACATTTATAAATTCAGAAATGGCTTAAAATTAATTTCACCTAACATGACTTCAAATATCCAATTTGACACAGCCAGGCACTTCAATTTAGGGTTTTCAAAACCAGCCCCATTCTTTTTTAAAACCATACCTAATGTAAGTTTAATTACAACTTGCAACAGGCAGGTAGCGAGCGGGGATCTGAATTTTAAACATTTTTCATTCGCACAAAATTATGAATATTCATAACGAAGTAATTTTAAATTAATTTCTTTCGTATTTTAAAAAACCTTATTAGGAAGGCTGATGCTAAATCACTTTTGGACTGAATTTTATTATTCAGCTCTGGAATTATTCTTGTACGTTTGGGCAAATTATGTGATTAAACTGCAACTGAATTTAGCTCAGTTTTTGAGCTTATTTCGTGGACGTTGTTAAGTCTAAAAACTGATTTATTTCTAGAAGATATAAAACCAATTTTAATATTAAAAGTAAAATTCTGGCTGGGTTTTACATCATAAAAATTAGCTAAAACACACATAAAAACGCGAATGCAAGATTAAATTTTTAAAACAACAAAAAAATGCCCTGAAAATTTCATAAACATTATCGTAAATTCTAGAATAGTAAATTGGCAAATTTGCAAGTTCCATCAGCATTGTTTCTTTACTTTAAAGCAGTATGCACAAATTCCCATAAAATATCAGATTTTTATCATGGATGTGATTTGCAAACCGCATTTTTAAACGAATTACATATTCTATCTGTTTAAATTAAAAATACTTATCCCAAAAATTATTAATTCCTAACCCCTTATTATTATTCAGTAGGGTTCCACAACAGCTGTACTTTTTGACTATTTAAGGGCCATAAACAGGAAATTCAAACTGTTATCAAATGTAGGTACACATTAGCCAGTGTAAACTGAAAAATATTTAAAAAAAATGATTCGTTAAATGAAGAATTCTAACAAGTAAAAGCAACAATAAGCACGTAAAATATAATTTGTTATAATGTTTACTTCGCACCGTTAGACACGTAGGCTATGAAACTGACTTAATAATATAAAATACTACAATACAATACGTGACCGAGTTATCTGAACGTTTCTTTTGGATTATAATAAAATTACATTGTGCTTCTGATTATAAAATTCATAACTTTATTAAACTTATTTGAATTTTCAGCAGATTTTATCAAAAGTAACTATGTTACAGAAAAATTAAATTTATTGCGACTTGATGTAAACCATGCAAAATAAAATTTATTTTTAATAAATTGGTAATTTCTAACATTGCTCGGTTAATTTCTAAACCAAATTAATTATTCAAATAAACAAAGTTTCAGTAAGGTTAATTAATAATTCAGTATATTTAGTTAATTCTGTGTATTTTTATCTACGGTGGCCATGAACGCGCGCAATCAACAAGTCTATCAAGCTGACCAAAATTTCAATGTACAAAACCGATTAACTATAATTAGCAATATTTATAATACATATATAAGAAAAAATTAACTAAAATCTTGTCAATTCGAACATTTCCTACCAAACCAAAAATACTAAAAATTACTTAATCATAACGGTAAAAATTACCACGCATGAAATACATTTACAAGAAAATTAACAAAATTGGCACAAACGTAAGTATATAAAGCTTTCGGAAGATAATTAGAAACAATTAATTCGAAAACGTTTTCAGGACGTCGAAGTGAATTATTAAACGTAACCCCTGTTGTGAATATTGTAACGCTTGTTTTGTGCCTTCGTTTCGGAAAATGGATCAGACTATTACAATATGCATTAAATAGTTCAATTAAAGTGAAAAATTCGTTTAACGTGCGGATCATTATCGGTTCATTTTTCATCTGTACAGTGATAAAAAACGAGGTTATGTCATATTAATACTGTAATAAATTTTAAATTCAGCCTTGAGTAAAAATAAAACTCGGTTGTAAATATTAAGTGATTTCGCACCTAGTTTCCTTATTTAATTGCGGATAATAGAAATTTGTTTTTACGATAACGCTTTCGTCGAAATTTTGAAGCAAAGGTCACAAATAAATTTTTACAATTAAAATTTTTCACGTTAAAAAGACGAATGGGGAAGATAAGTGAATCTTAAGGGCACATTTAGTTATGGCAGTGCGAATCTAATTTTATTAAACAATTTAAGTTTGTATCCCTCAAGAGTATTAAAAAATCTCCGCCCATGTCGCCCTCTCTTTAAATGCCCTTTTTATAGGTAGGGTGGGCTCGTTTTTACAGATTCTTACTGTTCGTGTTTTAAAGAAACAGAAAACGTGTTACGTTAAAATCTGTTCTTAAAAAACATCAAATGACCGATAAGAAAACTCCAATTAAGCTGCAAAAACCACAGAAAATCGAGGTCGAGATAGCGTAACAACAGAGAAAAAAGTGCAGAGACTAACCCAAAACGATTCTGTAAATTATGTAAAACGTAAGAGTTGTTATCCAAACAAAAAGACGGGGCACAACTACAACACAGTTAACTTCTTTCCGTTGGGCACCGGTCACTAGATTTAAGTGTCGATCACTATTTCGACCCTTTGGTGACTGAAAGGTACTTCACAAAATAGTGTCACACATTCCGCAAATGAGTTGTGTCTCATTAAACCGGTGACCAGCGCGTTATCAGACGCTGTTTCGGTCAGTAGGTTCCGGTTCTGTACACAACACTTTCGATATCTTCCTACTGAACAGCATATCTAGCGACTAGCGAGGAAGCCCGGGCTCGAGCCTGAAACGCCTGTCACGGTTGCCTATTCAACGCAAGCCCGATCCCGAACACGCACGACCGTTAACGAGCCTCGCATTTTTTTAGGCACTTGATAAATAATAGGGCTGTGCTGCACCGTTCATCGATTGCTGGTGAATGCTTGTAACCAGCATCCGCACTTTCTCGCACTCCTCGCAGATTATTACTGGAATTTAATCAGTTTATCGCATGTAAATAATCTGTCATGTGTCACTAACATGTTTTAATTTCGTACGCACTTGATCACCGACAACACAACACACCCTTTCCCATCTCACTCCTGCGTACTTAGCAGGATTTTGTACGGTTTTGCTATATGTATGTTTAGGACCAATCAATAAAACATAAAACGACTGTAAACAGTAAATAAAGGCTTATTTCAGCAAGGTTCCCTTTAATTACCGTCAAGTTTTTAACTAAAGTAAAATGTTTGTTTAGATGACGATACCAATCGCTAACAGAGATATTTAAACTATCGCCAATAGCTTAAGACTTTTAACTTCGTAATCACCGTTGAATTGTTGAAAACATGTTTCCCCTAAGTAAAACAAGACGTGTAAACTCAATATTCCATAATGGGGTACCTCAGGGTTCTCTTCTTTGGCCTCTATTATTTTTCCAGTGAGACACTTTTAATTTTATTATTTGTTCCTCGTTCTGCCTAATTTAATAAAGCAAATTAATAGAATTTCTGTAAAAGTCAGATTAACAAATTTATATGCTTGATGTTCTAGTTTGGAGTACCTCAAGGTTCATTTTTTTTTCTAGCCAGGCTTTCACTTCTGATTCTCTTAAACGCTGTACGGCTGTACTTATTCTATTTACGCTAAAATAGCAGCACGCAATATGATTTGTAAATGCTAAATCAAAGATATTAATATTACTAATATCTACATTGGGGTATTAATATACTGGGTGATTCACATAAGATGCGCCCTTTAAAACTTTCAATTTAACTCATCATACACATGTCCAAAGCTAGTAGAATGATCTATATAGTTAGTAGGTATATTCATGAATACCAACAATAAACAATATTTGACGAACATTTATTGTTTATTTATTTACCAAAAGTGACAGTTAGCAATTTCTAGTCGCGAAAATAATTATTCGTTAAAGTAATTTGTATACAAAATTATTAAAATTATACAGGGTGTCTCACGACGACCGTCGTTTCTTGAGAAAAACTTATAGTACATAAATGAAAATTTGCAAAATAGGGTTTTGGGATATTACAAATTGATACAAGATATATTTAAGATTGTACAACTTCCGGTTATACCGGAAGTAGACACTAACTTCGTTATGTCAAATAGAACACCCGATATACATACAGAGAAATTTTCTTTTTAGTATACATATACCCTATGTATACTTTTATAATAAACGCAAATAGGCAACCCACTATACACTATAAACGTTAAAAAATTAGCATGCTGTGGCAAAAATCATCAAATTAAGTTAATGTCAAAAAATTAGTCTTTAACTGTTGCTGTTTTTATTTTCCTTTCTGTTTTGTATTGTTGATATTTTATGTTTTAGAATAATCGTTGAATTAAAATTATGTTGATATTCCACTAATTTTGATTTATTTTTTATTTACAAACATGAAACATAACCTTTACGCACCACGTGACGTGACGTTTATAGTGCATAGTGGGTTGCCTATTTGCGTTTATTATAAAAGTATACATAGGGGATATGTATACTAAAAAGAAAAATTCCCTGTACATTTAGATATTTAGAATCGCCTTTTAACGGCGAGTGCAACGATATAGCACTATAGGAGCCTATCGCTAACAGATCAGCAGTTAATAAATAAATAAATACTTTATTTAGCAACTTGCTATTAGAAAACAGACATTAAGATTCTACAATTATTTACATTATAACATTATTCTTTGTTGAATAAGGTACTGAGACACTTGCCCAGCAAAAGCATGTACAGAAGTGGACTGTTTCAATTCACATGGAAGAGCATTAAAAAGACGAATACCCTCATATAATAGAGATCCCATCAAAAATGATTTACCTGTAAAATATGTATTTAAACTGTCTTTGGATCTTAGAAATCGGGAGTGAATTTGATATCGGGTAATTAAAAGTTCACAGAGATATTTTGGAACTTTTCCCTGGACCATCTTATATACAAGAATCATATTCGCCCTTCTAATGCCTTCATCCACCGTTAACCAGCCTAGGGTTATCAACATTGATTCTATTGACACATATCTATTACAACCTAAGATTATCCTCATGCACTTATTTTGCACTACTTGTAGTCTATGTATTTGTTGTTTTGGACATGAAAGCAATAGGGAGTTACAATAGTCAAAATGTGGCTTTATCATAGTATTGTATGTTATTCAATTGTTTTTACAAAATCTAACCTCACTTTGGACGAATGCCACTGCGAAATTAGGTCGAAGCAAGCGTTCTCTCTTAGGGTTTAATTTAAGGACTCTATCATCCATGGAATAGCTAGGACCATTCGACTCTAGCGTTTACCAGTATAAGTAGAGGGTGATCGAAAAATGCCGACCTCGATTTTTCTCAAAATTTTTAAGTGGAACGCCCCATATTCGATATGACCAGTTAGGTAGCCACTATCATAAGCTTTTATAAAATACCCAACTTAATACGTCTAGAGTTAATAAGCAGGAAGTTACTGAATTTCAAAATGTTGATGTTATCGGCTTATATCTCAGCTTTTCTATTGCATAGAACATCTTTTTCTACCTTAGAAAAACTATTATGTAAAAAACCCATATTCAAAAAGATTATGAAATATGAGTTTCTTCATGAAAAATTGAGTTTATCATTTTTTATTGCCTTCACAGTCAAGAAAAAAGGAAAGAAATAACATATAAGTCGATAACATCGAAAATTTGAAATATTGAAATTTGAATTTTTAATAACTTCAAGTTGGGTATTTTATGAAAGCTTATGATAGTGGCTATATAACTGTCATATCGAATATGGGGCGTTACATTTAAAAATTCAGAAAAAATCGAGGTTGGCATTTTTCGATTACCCTGTATACTGGTAAACGCTAGTGTCGAGTTATCCTAGCTATTCCCTGGGTGATATAGTCTTTAAATAAACCCTGACAAAGAACGCTTACTTGGAACTAATTTCGCAAGGGCGTTCGTCCAAAGTGAGGTTAGATTTTTTTTACAAACAATTGAATAACTGCTGAATTGTTGGCGACAGACCACTATAGTGCTATATCATTGCACTCGCCCTCAAAAGGCGATTCTAAATATCTAAATATATATAGGGTGTTCTATTTGAAATAACAAAGTTAGTGTCTACTTCCGGTATAACCGGAAGTTATACAATCTTAAATATATTTTCAATCAATTTATAATATCTCAAAACCCTATTTTGCCTATAATTTTTCTCCAAGAAACGTCTAATCGACGGTCGTCGTGACACACCCTGTATATTTTTGTAATAGAAATTGATATAAATTTATTTTTGTTATTGATAATGTTTTTCTTAATTTCATACATAGTTATGGGTTGTGAAAGTTTTTAGTTTGGAATATAACTTTGACTGAACTCTAAAAAAATGTATTGTCATTCTGAAGTAGGTAAGCCATCTTTGATTATTTAAATTTAATTGAGAATTAACTCAGATCAACGTTGTTTATGAATTTGTAAGTTGTGTTGCCTATTTTTTAAATTGTTAAGGTGTGTGTCCTTGTCACAGTGATCGCCAACGTCCCGGGGACTGGACAAAGCACATATACCGGGTGTCAATGAAACCTGAGGCACCCCCATAAATCTTTTATTTTTTTAAATATCTAAATGAAATTTGGCATATGTAATATACTCTTTAAATGGCATTTGCTGACATAGGAAACAAGTTTCTGTTACTTCCGGTTTCGCCGGAATTGACATCAACTTTGTTATTTTAAATGGAACACCCTGTATGTTTATACGTTTTTGGAATCTCCATTCAATTTTACGTATGGTAGTATTAAGTTTAAAACATTTTGATAACAAAGTAAATACTAGCAGAAGAGTTTATTTATTAATCTAGGATGCCGTGACTTGCGGAAAATGGAAGTCAGGGTGCTACGACACTCAAAACAAATTATTTTAGCACATCAACTGAGTTATTATCGAAAAAGCATTTTTGCCAAGTTTAAGCCATTCTAATACAGTAACTAAAATAGTTAAAGTTCTAAAACAATTTGTCTCGAGTGTTGGGGTACATTGACTTTTATTTTGCATAAGTCATGGCACTCTAGATTAATTTCTGCAAAAATTTACATTGTCATCAAAATGTTTCGAACTTGATACTACCATACGTAAAATTGAATGGAGATTCCAAAAATGTATAAATATATAGGGTGTTTCATTTAAAATAACAAAGTTGATGTCAATTCCGGCGAAACCGGAAGTGACAAAAACTTGTTTCCTATGTCAACAAATGCCATTTAAAGAGTATATTACATATACCAAATTTCATCTAGATATCTTAAAAAATAAAAAAATTATGGGGCTGCCCCAGGTTTCGTTGACATCCGGTATAGAGAAGAAGAAAATGATTTGCCAGAACGCTTTCTGGGCGTTTTGCAAATTTTGTGTTTTGGTTATTTCTAAAAGTGCACCACGTATTGTGGTTATTTAAAACGCTCAGGACGTTTGATTTCGGCCTTTGGATGTTTGGTCTTGCTCAGAATGCGTTTTGGTCATTTTCTCGCTCATTGGGCGAATTAGATCTCTGCTGCAATATGCAAGAGTGCGGTACGAGGAGAACTAGAAAAATTATCTACCTAGCTATGCCGGTACAAGGTCGCAAAGTGGAAATTCGGTTAGAGCACCTCAAAATCTATAAGACTACCAATTTTTAAAACTTCCGCTAAACTTTCCAAGTAAACTATACTTTCTGAGCACCAAATGACTGGACTAATTTACAAATTAATATATGAGGCATTTTTCAACGAATTTTTGAAATAATAATGAGTTTATCTTTTTTATTGTACGGTTTATATCGACTTTAAATGTAGTAAATTGCACTCACATCAATCTAATCTTTCAGCTAAGAAAAACTGAAGGTTAACATATATTGGTAAAAGTTACAGTTTTTAAAGCAAATTATCAGAAAGATTTTACAACACATCGTATATTGAAAATCTGATATTCACTATAATAAACAAAAAACAAACAAAGTTTATTAAAACCAAAATTTACGAAGATCCATCCGCTATTTATAAACTTTACTCATTAAGATTTATATGTACAACCTGGTTGAACCAGAATTTATAATTTTTCACGTTCTAAGGTACCTTAATATCAATTTATGCGTTTATATTTTCCAAGGCTTGTATTTTATGTTGTTAGATAATTTTATAAATTAGTTCTACAAAACAACGATTTTACGGGTACTATTTTTAAATCTTATTCGGGAACTGATTTAGCTGTCTTTCCTTATCCTTATACCATAACTTCCATTACTTTAGTTTCATCCTGAACTTTTAACCTGGAATTATAGTTTCTCCGAAATCGATAGGAAACCTCAACAAACAAACTGCTGTACTTTGTACCGAAACAATCCCCAAGCTTTTCTCGAGTAACGGAACAATCTGAAAATAATTAATTTTTCAGGTCAATGCTCGCTGTGTTGAGGTTATGTATTTTCAGTAACTAGAGCTTAAGTACCTAATCTTTAGTAAAGGAATGAAACTACAGGGAGCCGACCAAGGTGAGCTAAAAATTATTTTGCCCATCCTTGCGTTTAGACACGCGAAAATAATAAACTGACCTCAGTTTTCCTTGGGTCCAAAAAGATCGTCAAATTTCGCTATTAATTAAACTTATCAAGAAATTAAGATACCCATTGACTCGCCGTAATATTTTCTGGCCCTACTTTGTGCCCACCCAATTTTTGATTATGTGGTGATGTTATTTATATGTTTGTATTATAAAGGATTTCCTCAGGTGGAGAACAACTTTTAATCCATTTTAGAGAATTAATTATAAGTAATTCCATTAACAAAACTGCACCAGACTAAAATAAAAATACCAGAAAAATCTGTATAAAATGCAAATTCATGTAAGTAACGAAGTTTTTAGACTTTTTCTTTTGAAAGCGAAGATCTTACAATAAGAAGAGCATTCCCTTTAGAACTGAACAACTTTTAGTAAGGACTATTTGATTAAATTCAACGTTGCAGTAGCTCTAACAGACTTTTGCAGCATGCACTTCTCTCTTTGAACTTATTTACTCAAAAGTTAACCAAAGAAACATCGGAAATAGTACAGTTAAATTGATAACCTTTGGGTAGCCACACATGCCTGTGGTTCGATGCATTAATTTTTGATATAAACCGAGGTGAAAATATTCAATCTGCTAAATTTTCCAAAAAAGTTTCCGAAACTAAGCGAAAGTTCTGCGGATCTTGGATAGGTTTACAACTGGCGAGTTTCATAGATTTGAGATAAAAATTCCAAAGTTACAAATTTTTTAATAATATTGATGAAATAAAAGGGAAGTTCTGCTGATTTTGATAGGTTTACAGGTTTACACTGAAAAGTTATTTAAATTTAGGAAACCGAGGTGAAAATTTCGAATAAACCAAATTTTCTGAAAAATTGTCGAAATTAAACGAAGTTCTGCCGATTTTTGTAGGCTTCAACTGGAAAAACTGCTGTGTAACAAAAAATATCTTTAAAATAGGAAACAAAAAATTACAGAAGTTAGACGAAACCTCAGTTAACTAAAGGAGGTTTAAATCTGGAGACACGAAAAACATTTAAATTAAGGAAATTCAGGAGAAAATTTTGAGTATACCGAATATTTTAAAAATGCACGGAAAATTCTGCAGATTTTGCTAGGTTTACACCTAAGAACACTGCTGCGCCATTAAAAAAAATACTTGGAATTGAGGAAACTGTGATGAAAATCTCGAATCTATCGAATTTTTTAAAAAATTACCAAAATTAAATGGCAGTTTTGCTAATTTAGAAACTTTGTTGTGTCATAAAAACATTTTAATTAAATTAAGGAAAATTGGAACACTACTGAATTTTCTAAAAAAATTGTTGGTATTTGATAGATCTGCGCTTATTAATACTGATCTGAAGCACCAAAAACATGTTTAACTTAAGAAAACCAAGGTGAATAAAGATTCTAATTTACCGAATTTTCGCAGCAATTCTGCTAATTGGTATACTACATCTGGAAACACCGCTGTGTCATAAAATACTTGAATTAAGAAAACTTATCTGAAAATATATAGAATTTTCTGAAGATTTAAGGAAATCATATAAAAATTATATAATTTTAGCGCCGTTTATTAGGATATTCCAAAACAAGCAAAACTTTTAAGAAACTGTTATCAGTGCAGTAATAGTTATTTAAGCAACAAGGAATGTAAGGACGTATTAACATTTGAAGTAGGCGCGTACGAGCCGAGGTGAAGCCAAGGCTCGTCGCCTTCCGAAAATGTTAATAGTCCATACATTCCGTGTTGCTTATTATATTTTTTTCGCTTAGCAAGTAGTTTAAAAGAACAAGCAAATATTATTTGCAAAGTATGAATTTTTTGTGACAGTTTTTGTGGTAACTATGTGTCCTATACTTGGCAACGTAAAAAAATCAATATAATAACAGCGGTAACAATGACAACGGTAAACTTACATTTATGACATCGGTTCATTATTTTCCTAGAAACGTAAGTGACACTATTAAGTTCGGTCGTCAAGGGTAACTAGAGCCCGAATGTTATTAGCCACTTACAGTCACTGTTGCCATGGATGTAAGGCTTGCTTACTTTGCTGGTAGCGAAAAAAGGTGTTATTGTAATATCAGTGCTTGATGAGTTCGAAGACCGAGTCGTGTAATCACATGAGCATTACAATGTCTTTGCCACACGTACAGGCATACTTATATGGAAGTTTGTACTTTAGATTTTTAGATGGCATTTGACATTTCGCAGTAGTTTCAAGTCATAATATTTTTCATTTAAAATCGAAGATACAAAACAAATTCTATTTGTTCAGCATTAAATAACGAGCCAGTTTTGTTATAAACAGTTGGAAATAAACCTTTAGCTTTTATTAGATTTGCTGTAAGAGGAAGTATTCAAAAAAAGTAAAAAAGTAATCAAATTAGCAGCAGAATAATTCAAAAACAGGATACACCGCAAAAACATATATGCGAGAACTGGAGAAAATTAAAAATAAGATAAAAGAGAATAGAAAAAGAAAAACGCTAATGTAATATAGTTGTAGCAGTAAAAGGGGTTCAACTTGAAGAAGAATATTAAAAGAAGAAGCAGCAAAACAATTTCTAGCAGATGAGTTAGGAGTGGAAGTAGATGCGAAGAAAGTGATCGTCATTAACCGTAAAAATGGGTTAACTGTAAATATTTTCGAAATGGGAGATTGGAACAGGAAACGGCAGATAATGAAAAACAAACACAAGTTCAAAGGATGAAAAATGATTTGATCCCAAAAGAAAGGGCGATATAGGCCGAAATTAGGAAAATTGCAGAGGACGAGGAGGATGAAGTAAAGGGCATAATGTAAAGACCATAAAAAATTTCAATCGGCGGAGCAAAACAGATGGGATGATACTAAAAGTGGAGTGGTAGAACAAACAAAAAACTAAAAGCAACAAACAAATTTGAAGATATACAACAGTACATAGTTTAGAAACAGTCAGTATGAAAATAAATAAAACAGAAGACGAAGACGATAGTGGTAAGTACGAAAGAGGACACACGTAATAAGGCTGGGAGGAACAAAGCTAGAGCAAGTCAACCGCTTTCAATATTTTGGTAGACAGTAATTTCACATATTGGAAAAATGGATAAAGAAATAATCTAGAGGACGGGAGCAGCAGGAAGACCGTTTAATGAAATAAAAAGCACTTTTTTGGGAAAAAAAAGAAATCCCAAAGGAGATAAAAGCAGAAATATTTAAGAACTTAGGCACCCCAATTCTAACGTTTGGATCCGAATTATGGACTTTGACGCAAAATCAAAAAAGTAAAATGCAAAGCACCGAAATTTCTTAGAAAAAGGAGGGAAAAATAAGAAAAGATAAAATAAAAAATACAGACTTCAGAGAAAAGTTAAAAACAAAACCAATACAGAACACAATAGAAGAAGAACAAATGAGTTGGTTTGGACACGTACTGAGGATGGAAGAAGATAGATTAGTGAGAAAGATCTGAGAGACGAAGTAAGAGCTGCAGTTGAAAAACGGGACATAAAATAGAATGAGGTTAAGCAAAAGACGCAAGATAGATAGGGTTGGAAGGAAATATGGAAAAGGAAACCGGGACAATAACTCAACCCAACAAGCCGTACACCCGAAAGGGTAATTAGGATTAGGATTAAGTAGAAGTACTGCTGGTGAAAAAACATTGTCTCCTTAGACATTCTGATAACTTTATTTTGTTACGTGATGGTAAACATCATTACTGAATGCAAATGAATGACATTATGATATAATAAATTCTTAACCAAGCTATCGCAGATGATAAATTTTTTTAAGTTACTTCACTCAGGGACACACTGTATATTATTCTATTTGCAACATATTGCTTTGATATTTAGTTAATGAAAATATTGGAATCATCTGTTTTCTGTTTGTCCACCCAATACTTTGCGCCTAATTTCTGTACCATAAAGCAAGCAGCATCTGTTGATATTCAGTGACCCAATTATAGATTTCTATTTCAACATTTTTCGTTTTTATTACTTCATAAATCCCAAAGTTCATGAATCGCATTAGTATAATCTGTTGTTTGTCATCCGTATCTGTGGAGTAGGAAAACGTACCCACAATTATGGCCAACCTGCACTAAATTACTTGATAATGCCTTCGGGTCGTTACTAGTTATAGCAATGTAAGGTATAATATCGGATTAATAGTACATTTAATGTTTGAGCTAATACAATGTTGATTTATGTGGTTATAAACGTACATTCGCTAAAATCGGAAACAATATACGCATTCGAATTTAAAAACTATGATTTGTGTGTACGCATTTCTAACACATTTTTCTTGAATTTTCAATAATAACGCCTTCGTAATTTTTCAGTGGAAGCGATTGTTGTAACAGAGGTTTCCATGGAAAATAGTTGGTAAATAAATTTATTGGGAAGTGGAAAAATCGATACTAATTAAAATTAGTTAGAAATGGATTCAAAGAAAGTAAAATTATTGACCATTAAAAAACAGTTTTAAGATTTAATCAAAATGCAGTACAATTTTTTAGCTGTAGAAAATAAACGCACATCCAATGAATGACGTCACCTTTTTTATCGATACTTGACAAACTGCCATTTAGTTAACCTCTGTAATTTTGGCACTGACAGTGACAGTTTGTCAATTTTGAACCAAGTATCAATTACAAAGGTGGTCCCATTTATTTCGATGTTCTTTTATTTTCCACAGCTAAAAATTCATCAGTGCTAAATGAGAAGTTCTAGAAGTAATTAAATTGATTAACGATGTTTAATATTAAAACTTGCAACAAGCATCATCAGAACGCAAAAAAAAAACTAGCCGTTGTTAAAATCATACAGATTTTAAGTTAATTGCAATCGTGTTTGGGTAAAATTCCAAACCACAATTAGTAAACTGCAGGAAACTTTCTGTAACCTTACGTCTAATTAGAACATTTGCGTATTTCCTACTTCATTAAAATATTGTGGCAATTCTTCCCTCATACAAGTACCTATGTATTTCGTTTTATTAAATTCCTACTTTATACGTAAATGCGTCATTTGTAGGTTTATAAAAGCTTATGATGTAGTTTAAAAGTATTAAAATCTTAAATGATTGTTACTGATTGAAATTTAAATTTAAAAAGCCTATTTTGACAAGCCTATTTTGACAAGCCTGGTTAGGAACGAAACGTTTAGGAGTAAGGCAGACGCACAAAACTACAATCATTTAATATTTGTTCATACTGTTCTTTTTTGTGATTTTATGTTTAATAATAAACTTAAAGATAGATATGGAGGACGCAAGTACATTAAAACTAGTAATAGAAGACTCCGTTTAAGAGCATTTACTTCGAAGTGGAAATTAAAGTGAACGAGGTCCATAAAATAGGCGAAAAAAGATATTTAATAAAATTGGGGAACGAAAGTGACAAAGAGAAAATCATAAAAAAAAATTAAAACTTGGAAAATTACAGCGCAGAAAATCTTCATAAATGATGTGGAAGTGAAATAATAATACGAAATTAGAAGAGATAAAATCCAAAAAACTAACCAGAAAAGTTATGGAAGGATCTATGGTGACCAACAAAGCAAAGAAAAATGATATGAGAAGTGAAACAAGATAGAACAAGAGAACATAACCTTCTAAAGTAAATGCCAGAGGAACATACAAGGAAGGAGCGCTGAATCAGTTAATAAGAGAACCTAAAAAAGAGACTATTTAGTCTAAAGCTAAGAGGGAAATATCAAAAAATCACCATAGTGAATATACAAGCACCAAGGCAAGGTACCGATATGGAACTGAAAGAAGAGTTTTATAACAAACTGGATATGAATATGAAATGATATCAAAATAAGATATTAAAATAGTAATAGGAGGCGCAAATGCGAAGATTGGGCGAGAAGAAATTTTCAGACCTACCATAGGTAAACACAGTAAACATTTAAATACCAACGAAAATAGGCAATTATTAATAGACTTTGCGAAAGTGAAGAATATGGTAATAAAGGGGACCTATTTCCAGAAGACGGATATACATAAGGGCACGCGGAGATCACCAGATGGGTCTATGTAAACCAGATACATTTTGTCCTCATCGAAAAGGATGACGAAAGATGAATAATGGATGTCCGGAGTTACAGAGGTCCAGATGTAAACAAGGATCACTTTTTAGTCGGTATAAAGCTAAATCAAGAAACCCTAGAGAAAGAAATCAAAGAAATGAGAAAACGACCAAAAGTAGAAATGGTAGAATAACAACAGAAGAAGAGTTTAGCGAATAATTAACTAATAAATAATCTGAAAACATGGCAATATAATAATGACAGAGAGAACCTGTGGTATGAGATAAGTACAAAAATAACACAGACGGCTGAAAAATACGGGGACAGGGAAAATATGAAAAGTAAAAGTGATTTGAAATGGTATGTAAATCAGAATTAGAAAAAAGAAGAATGACAAGGTTACACATGCTAAAAATAGAAATGGAAGAGAAAAGGGGGCATATAAGGAACAAAGGAAAAAATGTTATTTATTTAAACGGATGGAATTTTGTAGCCAGAAGATCATGTAGTGACGGTTTGGCTGCCAGTTGAAAGGTTCAAAGCCACATTTTTAAACGTTGTTATATCCCCTTTACTTTAGGGAAATGTGTACTCTGCAGTAGTTTCCCGTTGCCTTCTGCAGAGTTTGTGAGCGTGTATTAAGTGTATAGGAGAAAATGTAAGAAAGTATTACGGGAAAAGAAAGGCATTAGTTACTACAATAGAAGAGAATTATAAACGGGAAGGAAAAGATCTCAAAGCAATTCAGTATTCTATAGAAACAAAAATTAAGAACTAGTTGGAGATGAACATAATATCTTGGGACTATTGAAAAACCATTTTGCAGAGATATTATTAAATGAAACGGTAGACCAAAATTAAGAAATTGAAGAGGTAAATGAAAACACAGAAATAGAAATTCGAGGCACAAAAGACCCACCAACTATGTAAGCAACAGGGATAATTAAAAAAATAACAAGAGTCCAGGGATCGATCAAATATCAGTAGAACTGTATAAATAAGGAGGAGATCAATTAGCTAGAATTTGATTAGAAAATGTGGATACAAAAAAAAACTTTCTCAAAAATGGCCAGAAGCAGTGCTATTCCCCATTTATAAGAAAGGAGACAGATTGAAATGTATAAATTACAGAGACATCATCATCATCATCAGTGGTCTTTATTTAGCATTCCGGCTGGTTTGTCTCAGCTTTCCATACACTTCTATCTAAACATTTCTTTCTGTAATTAGTATATCCCGTATTATTCATGATTTGTTTGATATTCATGTGTGGGCATTCCTCTTGCATTTCTGCCTTCTATAATCGTGATCTTCTTACAGTACGGCCTATTAATCTATCTCTTCTTCTCTGTTTCCATAGTTGTTTTCCTCCTTCTTCGGCTCTCCTTAGGATTTCCCACTTGTTTATTCTGCATATCCAATGTATTTTTAACATTCTTCTATGCACCAGAATGTGGTTTATAAAATAATTGCTGCACGCTTAAAGACCAAATTAAAGAAAAAACGAATAGGTGGAATAGGAGTGGTAGATCGGTAACAGAATAAATATTTGCAATGTGGGAACTGCAGGCAGAGTATAATAAAGAAATTTTCTGGTATTCAATGACTCCAAGTGGGTCTACGATAGAGACAGAGAGAGAAGATAACCTTAAAACAAATGGAAACCTGAATAAAAATAAAGAACAGGATGCCAGAAAAATTCGAGGTCCACGGATTGAGGCGAGGAGATTTTTTGTTACAAATACTTTTCAATTGAACATTAGAATACGTAATGAGGAAAACTAAATAGGGCAGTTCTGCAGTATCACAAAAACACCAGTGCTTAAAAGAATTAAAAGAAATATCACAGAAATTAGAGCAATCGGCGCAAAGTATAAGTCTACAAATAAACGAGGACAAAACAAAAGTTTTAACATGGAATAAGAAAGAACAAAGAATTCCAAGAATTATACTGGATGATTTACATAAGGTGCGCCCCTTAAAATCTCAAAATGCAACCCAACATACATATTTCTAAAGCTACTAGAAATATCTACAAAACAAAATTTGATCTAATAATCTAGTTAGTAGATACGTTTATAAATACGCATTGTTGGCTTAATTCTTAAAAGTGACAGAAATTTCCAGTTGTGAAAATAAGTTCTTTCATTAAAGTTATTACGTTATTAGGTAGTATTCAAAATTGTTTTGTGTTTTTCCGTTTCGCACTGTTCTTTTTGTGTATTTTGGTTTTGATATAAATTTATTTTTGTTATTTTTCTTCATTTCCTAGTTATAGGTTATAAAAGTTTTCAATTTGAATTGTCATTTTGAACCAAGGCATCTCCGATTATATAAATTTATTTTATGGATCATAGATCCACGTTATTTATGAATTTGTAAGTTGGGTTGCCTATTCGAATAGTTCTGGGGAGCGTTTTACGAGAATCATCCAGTATAACGAACACGATATAGTAGGAATTATAAAAGGACAAGTACTGAGACTAAAAAGAATATCAGAAAGCAATATAGCAGTAAAAAAGAGACGCGTAAGACTAAAAATAAGATGGACGGAAGAATGAAGAGATGTAGAACAGGGCAACATTATGAATTGGAAAGAGAAAACCCAAGACAGAAAAGTATGGAGGAAGATAGTGGAACAAGCCATGGGCCTCCTAGACCTGTAGTGCTAAACTATGTATTTTTATATGTTTAATACACAAAACCTTAAAATAAGGTACGTTGAACCAAAATACCAAATGATATATCAAAGTAAAACACTTAATCACACGCTCCAAAAGTTTAACAGTTTTCAATAATTATCTCAGGAGCATATATTAATTCACGGTCTGTTCTAAAGCGGAGCTAAGCTACTTAGAAGTTTTAAACACTGAAGTTCGGAGGAATTTAGGAAGTTAACTCGTTATAAAAACTCCTACTAAGGCCGTTATATAAAAAGTGGTCGTAATTGTAATTTTTTACTCCGAGCGCTTTTTTTTTATAAAGTTTATACCTACGATCGACTTTTCTAATAATTATTTTATTGAAACAGTCTTCAGCGATCGGGCAGGATAATTGAATGAGAGCTTTCGAGCGTGGTATGGTCTACTAAGTGATGGGACAAGCTCGTCCCGCCTTTCAATGAGAACCGCTTATTCACTCCACGAGGAACCTGATCAAGCTAAAGCTTAAATTACCACTTTAGCTTGTATGCAACATGAAACGCCTACATTCCGTATGCGTCTTTCGAAAAGCACGCGTTTGAGCCCTTGACTATAACTTTGAATAACTTTCGAAAGGTTTAATGATAGAAAACAGTAAATTAATCTTGTCTTCGAGACGAAATTATTATACTCGTTTTAAATTTACGGATTTATTTCCAAGAAACTTCAGTTCGTTAAGTGAAAATTTATAAGGGTTTTAATGTAACGCAATGATTGAAATAGGTGGTTGTTTGTATGATAGGTTTGTGATTTGTCTATCCAAGATCAGTTGCTTTGTAAATCAAATTCCTGCGGAATATATTCTTCTACTTATTGAATTTTCATTATGCATTTAAAAAGAAAAAAACAGACACGAAAAGCTAATACTAATTAACTACAAACAAAGATAACAAACCTCTTTTGGATAAAAAAAAACTAATAAAATTCCCACAACAGATTGTTTAAGTACTTAAATGCTCCGCCAGTAAAATCATTAACAGAGCTATGCTACCTGAAACTTAATATCTTTATATAAACGTTACGATGCGTATCCCTAAAGTACAAATATTATAGTTGGCTAGTTGGCTAATTTGACTTAAATAAACAGAGCGTAATTATAATGGACCCTTAATATGGACTAAAAGGTAATCTACAATTCTACAAATATAATAACTTTTCTTTGTTGTGTTTACACTGAAAAGTAAAACTACCCTTAAACTATTATATAAGCTAGCAAGTTCAGGTTTACCTTCAAAACTTTAAACATTTGAATTAATTTAGGTCCTTTTAGTTGACCAAAAATCAAATAAAATAATAAGTTGTTAATAACAGACGATAAAAAATAAAATACTGAAGCTTGAATTGTAATTAGGTCATTTTTCTAAACTTTTGGTTCAATTCTGTATACGTGACTTTTGATGATTTTTTATGAAAAACTTTGAAATTTTGTATACTAAATAACCTAATCGTAGGAAACTCGTTGTTCCAGCACAAGAACATTTATCAAATAACTAGGCGGGAAAGAAGTAAAAATGAAGAGTCAATAATTAATTGCATGCTGACTGAGGCTGAATAATTAAAATAGGCTAAAGATATCCGAGTTAAAACAGATTTTGAACTTGAGAGACTTCCTTCTGGTGCTAATCTTCAAAAATACAGTAAGAAAGAAGCTGCAGGTAAAGAAGGAGAAACTGATGTTATCGAATCACAAAAACTGAAAAATATCGAAATTTCAAGGAAAAATTAAGGAGGAGACTGAACAACATAAACCAGAGCTACTGAAACATCGTGGGAACATTTTAAAGAAATATACATAAGTTCAACTGAAGAGGTAGGTATGTGGGAAAATGGTGGTGCCGAACAATAGAAAGAGAACAGTAACAAAAAGCAAAGTAAAAGAGTGAAGAAGATTATTGAAAAAGCAAAAAGGCTGAACTGGGAAGAGTTCGGAAGGAAAATGGAAGAGAACAGCAGAGGAAACCAAAAGATATTCCCGTATATTTAAAGGTCTGAGAAAGAGGCACAAACATACAGCGAAATATATTAGAGATAAACATGGTAAACTGGTCGCAGGTTTGAAGAAATAATGAATGTATGGCAACATCATGTTTTTCGCTACCAGCAAAGTAAGCAAGCCTTACATCCATGGCAACAGTGACTGTAAGTGGCTAATAACATTCGGGCTCTAGTTACCCTTGACGACGAAACTTAATAGTGTCACTTACAGACGTACGTCCCTAGGAAAATAATGAACAGATAACAGAACTGAGCGTTTACCGTTGTCATTGTTACCACTGTTATTATATTGATTTTTTTACGTTGCCAAGTATTATAGGACGCATAGTTACCACAAAAACTGTCACAAAATAATTCATACTTTGCAAATAATATTTTCTTGTCTTTTAAACTACTTGCTAAGCGAAGAAAATATAATAAGCAACACTGAATGTAATTAGAGATCCTGCATATATAAAGATAAGAGTTGGGAAAATGCCGTGACACAGTTTGATTGGTTTGGATCAATTTTTGCATGGACTACTTAATTAAAATGCATTTACTTGAAATCTGTTAAAATTGACACTTGTCAGCACGTTGGCAAAACCTGAAAAAAAACAGGAAACAATAGCTTCATATAAACTTATTAGCCTTCTTCCGAAGTTGTCTGAAGTCTTAGAAAATTTGATACTAATCAGTTTGGTTTTAGAAACAAACATGGGACAATCGAACAGGTCCTTCGGGTGTCAAAGAAGATCGATAGCACTTTAGAGACCAAACTATACCATTCTGCAGAAAATTTAGATATCAACCAGTCCTTTAACAAGGTCTGACACAAGGGTTTATACTACCTATAAATTCAAAAAATTTTTGCCAAATCCACGAATTAATAAAACCGTATCTTACAGATCGTCACTTTCTGGTAAAACAAGAACAGAAATACTCCGATTTGCACAGAATAAAGTCAGGGGTCTCACAAGGCAGCATATTAGAACCAGTTTTATATGTGTTATACACCGCCGATCTTCCAATAACCAGAACAACCATGGCAGCGGCATTCGCCGGCGACGCGGCAATATTAGCCACGCAGCCCAACCCCGCCACTGCTTCTAAAAACCTTTAAGAGAATGTGGATAAAATACAACTGTGGCTAAAGAAAATGGTGCATCAAGGCCAATGAAGAAAACTAGGCCCACGTAACCTTCACTATAAAGAACGATACCTGCCGCTCCAGTTATACCCAACAATCACCAATTAGAACAGTCTAATCACGTTAAATATTTAGGTCCACATCTGGATCGCCGGTTCACGTGGTAGGAACACATTTTTGTCAAACGGAAACAAGTGGGAATAAAGTACCAGTAGCTGAATGATGGATGATGGAAAAACAGTTTATAGATTAGTCTTCTCATCTGGATACAAATAAGAATAAATTAGAAAGTCTGGAATTAAATTCTGAAGAAAAGCGGAAGACAAAATAAAAGTAGGCAAAACTAGGAACCCAAAAATGTAATAGCAACAAAATCAATTATCAAGGAAGTTCAGTTGATATAATATGAACATATTCATATTAGCAGAACGAACATGAAAAATGCGTGCTTTTAAAGATATGCAATGTTTTACAACCTTGCAGTTCTTACTTCAGCTTTCCTGACTTAATCACGGCAGTGCCGATTACAGATAGTAAATCAATTGTACGTATTTTAACACTTTAAGTTAAATACTTTTGTATTAAATTGCAGCGCAAAATATGCTATAGACCTATTAATTTTGTAAATGGGCAAATTATAGCATACTCTTCTGTATTATAAATAAAATTTTGTTTGAGTTGTAATAATTTTTAATGAATGCACCTGTAGACAAACTATTCAGATATAATCTGCGAATGTTTGCTTTGTTTGTTCATTCATCGTTAATGTGATTTTAGAAATTTATTTGTAAGTGTAAGTATCGCTCAACTTGATATAGGTATTATGATATACGTAATACATTTGGTTAAAATTCTCAAAAAGTGATATGAGCCTCCAAAATAAGAAAAGTACCTATGATAAACAGAACGTGTTTTTATAACAATTTTAACCTTTCAAAAACATCAAATTACGTCATTTTTTCTTTCACAGGAGTATATTGTCAATATGCCTAATAAATAAAACAAAATCCTACCTTTTGCAGGTATTTCTGGTTACACAATTTCGAAACTGTCCGCACGTTTGGATAAAATCTTCAAGAAAATAGCAGCACGAAAGAAATCATCGATTAATGCAAATTTTAAAAACCCTACGCGAACACAAGCACAGGAACTACTAATTTCTATACATTTAAAAATCTCCAGGTTGAAACTTGTTTCTTGATAAGAACGCGGAACACACCTGCCGACAATCGTTCACTTTCGATTAGTTCCCAGGTTTTCGGAAACTGGTTAATATCCGTGTCGAACCAACAAACTAACTAAATTTAACAGAGTTTTAATTGTTTCATTCAATAACCGTCTCTGCTTTTTAATTATTTTTGTTTTATGTATGAAATCTCAATCAAATAGACCCGTTTTTGTTTTCTTTAATTATAATTTGAAATTTACCAAGCGATTGGTTTGAAATAGGCTTTACATTGTGCTATAACATTTGGTTGTCTGTTCGAATTGGATAGAATTTATTTAAAAATTTTATCGCGTGATATGCACAATTACAGCTTTCTGTGGGAGCTTTTGATCGTCGAGTCTGTATTTCAGTTATCGATAAAACGTTGGTAACAGTATATTAAAACACAAGTTACAGAAGGGAACCTTTTTGCGCACGAGTCTGAAATTTGGATATGAGCCGCATAGCGGCGAGTGGCCGAACGGACGAGTGCTCGAATGCCTTCTGTAACGAGTATTTTATACTATTTTCTATATTTCGGCTTCCATTTACATTATTTATTTATGTTTATTTTTATAAAAATACTTGACAATTTTCAGTTGGGGAAATTTTGGTAAAATAGTATTAGGTTGGTACCTAATTGCGATTTTTGCTTGACAGTTGACAGACGTTTTTGTTGTCTGGCAATGAAATACCTTACACAGTATTTACTAACAATGAATGGTTGCCTAGGTATTTTGTGTATTATTTGATACAGTATCACCAATTTCTGCAAATAAAATATCACAAAAAATCGTTTAATAATGAAGCTCATTAAAGCATCAAAATGCGTGATAAAATAATGTCATTCTAACAGCGAAACAGAGAAAAATTTATGAAATCAATTGTAGTAAAAATGAATGGTTAAACATTTTAAAATAATGAATTTTGCCTTTGTTTATAACCACTAACCACTAAAGACAAATGTTTTTGAATTTTTGCATTTACAGAAAATAATTAAGGCTTGTCAATCAATTCTTGTAGATCTACGACAACTAATCCTTTAAGTAACAAATTGTGAAATTTTACAGCTTTTATAAATAAATAACGCTAAACATAGAAAAAAATATAACTATAGAATTTTGTTCATTACGAAGAACACGTTTTGAAACCTGTACTACTCAGTTTTCCTTTTTCTCTTGTTGAAATTTATGAGGATGAAGTCGGAGAGGAAAATTACAAAACAACAAAAAAATTTGTAACATACTTCCAATTAGTGAGTGTATTTATACACTTCCTACATTATGAAAGTTTTTTTGTTTAAGCCGTTAAAGCTTACAGATGCGTGAAGCTTAATGGGTACGTTTATCTCGACGCTCCGATGGGATGGAATTTCCCATCCGATTGTCTGTATATTCACTTCAATTTTTGCAGGATGTGCGGGTTTGCATAAAATATCCATCGTGTGCAACATCTGAATTCGAACTTCTACTTCTAGCTTAAGAAATTTGAGGGCACTGGAAGGGGTGGTAAATTTTGAGTTCTAAATCGACAAACCAACAGGATTAAGGTTGAATTTCGTTCTTATATGGGCTAATAACAAGGAATTTTTGTTTGTTTATTTATTGGGGGAAATTTAGGCTTGTGGGTATTAAGGACTTTAGGATACGTCGACTGCCATGGTTATTTAGCACTACCCGATTGAAATTTTGCTGAATACAAGAGACTTTCGTGCTTGGAAGGCATCAAACATCGTATTGGGGCATAATTTCAGATTTTTCGGCATTAAAAATATGACCTGGTCTTAGTCGGAATCGAACCTGATCGAAATCTTTGGTTTGCAATGCATACGGCTGAAGCCCCTGATGAATTTTTCTTTCTTAACAGTGACACGGTCCCAACGCTGAAGACATTCTTTTAACACTGACACTGACCGTGGAACTCTTCGAATTCAATTCAGTTCTACATGATAGTTAGCATTTTTTACGGTTGCTTTGCGTTGGTAAAAAAAGTAAAAATACTGAGTGATTGTGTATTTTATGGTGTAAATCAGACTTTTGCTTTCTCCTCGCATACGGGCGGTGTGGGTAGTAAACCTGAATGTATTTATATATTTTCAGTAAAATTTTGAACTTATGACAAAGATTTGCTGGGAGATTTTTTGAGTATTCGAATTACATAACATCAAGTTTTATATTAAACACATTTTCATTCGATTTGATGTACCATGAACTGCTAGCACCATACAATTTTAATTATAAATTTTTAGTATTCACATCAAGCTGTACATATTTCAAGGAATCTTATAAAACTTCTAACATCTTGATAGAAAATCAGGAAGTAGGTGTTTGGGCCGATAGTTTTTAGTAAGTTCAATTTGATTTATATAAATGGTTGCAGAGTCTTTCATTTCCTATGGTGGCATTGCAGATGAAAGGGGCAATTTTTGACATATCATTAGCAAACCATGGTAAGTAGCTTGGTTCAAGAAATGCAAAACAAGTAATAGAACAAAAAATCTAAATACCTTAGTTTTTATTATTTTTTATCAGTTAAGCCATGACTTTTAATTGCATGGGTCACTGAGGATGAACTTAAAATGGATCGCTTGATACATTCAAAGCCTTTTTTGTTATTATAAGAGGCTAAAACTCCTCTCTTAAGACAACCACTAGTAACTTCTAGTTTATTAAACTGCAGCAAACTTTTCTTTTCTGGCTTTCTAACAAAGTGGTTATCGAATCACTGCCTACAGTGGAGCTTATAACGGCAAGGGGTTGAAGTAATGATCGTTTACGATTTCAGCAGCAGTTTAAGTAAAATATGGGGTGCTGAATACGACAATGTTCCCTTTCAACAGCCGTTGTGTTTCGGTGGCTTACTAAATTTTGCAGAGGCAGATATTCACTTAACACAGAAGATTCGCTTTACTGACTACAACAAAAGATTATTTTGCATGTTAAAGCGTAAACTACACGGCACTTTGTTTGCTTATATAAACTACTTTGGAAAAAGGGCTTTGGGGAATTAAGATTTTGTAGTACGTTGATGCAACAACCGACGTATTTATTGAGGATCGCAAGTAATCACCACAGCATAAACTAGATATTCTGTGTAACATGAAATTGTTAATATTGAATTAGAAAATGTCCTGATATAAAAATACTCTTTTAAATTAAGTTTCGTATAACGATTTGCTAAACGACGTCTGATAAATATGTAGTTTTCGTTAACGAAGTTAGAAAATGGAGAATTTAAGGAAATGGGAATGGAAAGTTTAAGGAACGCTGACTGAGTAGGTGATAAGATTAAGTTTTGAAGTTAAGCTTGTTAGTTTCAACAAGATTAATCGTAAACCACTGGATATTTTTGCAATAAAAATATTAGCTGAGGAAATAAAGATTTTTCATCTGTTTTTCCTGTTATAAGGCAAGAGGAAATTTACTACTTTTCTGAGTCCGCTCTGAAACTTCACTCACGCCTTGGTGAAAAATACAGGGCGCTTTTTATTTTGTAAATGTGGAAACGCAACGTTCATAACGATAAAACTTTGGAAAGTCTCAAATTAGGAATTAAAATTTTGTAAAAAATTACAAGGTATTTGAAGATACATTACAGCGTCAGCAATTATTTAACAAACCATTTCTTGAGATCCAACTGTGATTAAAATTTGAACGTCACCAAAATCAGCCCAGCGCCAATAAATTACGAGCAAATAACCAATAATACAATGAAATTCGATTCTGTTTACTCAAATAGCTAAATTAATTTACAGTAGTACTAATTGGATTTATGTTTAACGTTGAAATCTGCACTCTATTTGGCCAATATAAAAATAGGCTTTATTTATTCTATTCGATTTATTTAATTTCAGCTTTAATTTGGAATGTATTTATTCAGATTTGTGATGATTCAACTTATTAAACTATGTTTAGTAGTTTTAATAAAATTTCGTGCAATTTAAAAGTTGAAACGACAGGCCTCCAAATATAGTAAGCCTACTTATCTGGGTATCGGTACTTATACTCCGAGAGGCAGTATAGCCGACAACATGGAATGTTAAGGGGTTAAGGTACGCTATGCATACGGGGTGATGTGGTAAACACCACGCCTTCGACAACTTTCTACCTTGCCTACTCCACCACTGTGTTTCGGTTCTCAATTATTTTCAGTAACTGGGTAGGCCACCTGCCAAGCGTCTGACTCGGCTTTGACACTAAGACCGTCAGCGCTGTAACCAAGTTGATTTTAATGTACTAAAATTTAATATAACAAAGTTTCCGCGACAAACATTTTTTGTATAGATATCTAAGAATAGATACAATTTTTAAAGATAAATTATTGCAAAGGAGGCCTTAAAAATCACAGAATCACACGTCAGCACTTACCACAATCGAAAACCAAGGGAAGGTTTAAAAACTGCCAAACCACTCACCTAAAAACAAAAAGATGTCAATTAGTATTGTGTGTTTTTTTTTATAAATGATTTAATTAATATTTTGATCCTCTTCAGAAAGAGGGAAATATATTTTTTTTATTACATAAGCTGTATTTGTTCCTGGGTGAAAAAAACGCACGAAGAGTACCGTTTAACGGTTTGGAAAACTAAATTGAAGCAATGTTTAATAAAGTCTATCTATTTAACAATTTATTAGTTTTAATATGACGGACAACTTGACTAGATTTTCACATATTGATGCTTTTTGTAAGCATCCTCGAGGTTCTATTACCGTCAGCCGGGTCAGCTATCACAGCCAAACGTTTCATGTAAGTTCATGACTCATGAGCAAGTGTCTCGCAAGTTCCAGTTGGTTCTTTCATACGCGATTCTTCGAATTAAAATTATGAATAACATTTTATCGAAGCCAATGTGTTTCAAAAACAAGTGAGCAGACTGGATTTATATTGTTATTCAGAACGTTTTCTATTTTTTGTAGTTAAAATGTTCCATGTTATATGTTATAAATTTTCTAAATTCCAAACTACAAAAAAACGTACGATATAGCTATCCTTAACAGGAGCACCTTCTTCACTTCTTTATTTATTTAATTTTGACGAATGTTTTCTTGATATAACGCCGGCTAGAAAAATAAATACCGGACCTTACATCCTTAAAAAATTTAATTATAGCCATTGTAGAAAATGCACAAACGAACACTAATTAAAATTAAATTTGTATCAAATAAATTCCGAGCGAAAGATCAAACGCCCTAATATAACAAACCAGCATGACTTATATTTCTTTTGAGAGAGAACAATAGGCAGTTTCTGCTTGTAAAACCCAATTCTTTTCAGATTTTATTCAAGCGTCAAAATTCGAAAAGCGAAGGCAGGAGAAACGAAAACGCTGTCGTGTTATTCCGACAATTGGATTTACCTTTTAAAACAAAGCACGATTTGTAATTTGTTGGCTGCAGGCTGCAGATATGCAGAAAAACCTAACAAAGAAGTTTAGCTAAAGCCTAAAGCTGAAATAACAACAAGATTCTAACCGCAAACTAACTAAGTAATAGAATAAATGGAAGTTGTATTTATAGTTTATGTACATATTTTTATGTATTTGACGGTATTGTTAAAACAACTTTTATATTCAAGACTTAAGCTTGGATATAGGAAAAGACGGTTGTTTTTCGCCAGGGACGGTGTAAGTTATGATGTTTGAATAAAAAATGAACCTACTGCATTATACAGTCAAGCACGCGCTTCGAGCAAGCGATATTCTTGAAATATTGATACATTATGCGATATTTTAAGATTTAAATTCACTACTAAATCCAGTTAATGTCCTTTTAAACTACTGCTCGGTTTCCTATACATACATTGGATGCAACTGTTGTTTTTTTTGCGATTTTTATATTGACGAAATATAGGCATATAAGCAAGACTTGTTTTGCAACGTGCATGCCAGGCGATTAAAAATTGTTGGATCAATAAAATTGAAATTGATGACTATATCTTTGTTTATAGCGGCATGTCAAAAGTCAAATGGGGACATTCCGGAGTGGGCATATTAATACATAAACAGTTTAAACAACGCATCGAAGAAGAGAAATACATCAGTAACATAATAATACAAGTTGCATTAACTACACATAAATATAATCATTTCTCATGCAAATGATAAGCATGTATGCACTTGATATCTATAAAAATAGAGAAAAAGAGAACAGTTTTATAAGGAACTTCAAACGTTGGTTAATACAATACGGGCACAGGATAAAACGATAACTTGGGAAATATAAATGTCAGGGTATAGGCAATAAAGTACTTCCTGGTATAACACAGAGATACAACGGGGAAGAGTCAACTGCTCTGCTAAAATATTTTTGTGTAGTAAATGAAATGAGAATTAACAACACATTCTTCAACCATGACATGAAATCTAAATACACATGGCAACTATCCGTCTTAGACTATATCATAAGAAACAGGGAAATACATCCTAAAGTAATATTAGATGTAAAAACTCTTAATCGAGTCAATGTCTGAAGTGACCGTAAGCTAGTGTTGCGTAAACTCCGATTACAACACAAAACCAAAAACACATATTGATAAATAGAATATGGAATCTTTAGAAAACGATAGTACAAAGCAATTAGTCGAAAATCATTTAAAAGAAAAAATAACATACGTATCGTATAATTAATAACGAATAACATGTAGATGAACAATGGACAACAGTAAAGAATAATATCCTAAGTGCAGCCGATGAAGCTATAGGAAAAACACGAGTAGTAAATATAAATAAAGTTAACAAAACAACATGATTTTTCCCAGAAATCAAAAAAATACGTACGAGAAAGAAAGAAGCGTACGTCAAATATTTACGAAACAAAACACAAGAAAACTAGTAACTATGCAAGAGAACGCAATCTGGCCAATACAGAAATAAAAAAATAAAATTTGGGGGAGATTTACCAAAGGAACGGAAAATAATATGTATGGACGTCAGAAGAAGATTTGGGGAATGTTAAGAAGAAACAAACAAAAGATAAAGGACACTGTACAAACAAATAAAATCACAGGAGAGGAATGGAACACGCAAGCTTACATAAAGGAGAAGAAAACGATGAGGAACAGATATTTGAAGAAGAAATGACAATAAAAATAACAGAAGATAAGGTTATGAAAATATTTAAAAAAAAATAAATTAAGAACGGAAAAAGCCTTGGACCTGATAATATACTAACGAGATGGTGGTGAACAATTACGCAAAGAAATGAGTACTCCATTTAGAAACATATTGAAACAAAAGATAATACCAAAGGAAACACTATATCCCCATATTTAAGAAAGGCCATAAAACATTGCCGGAAAATAATCGCGGGATAGCTCTTCTAAACACAGCACCCTAAAGATATTCACGAAGTTTAGCCTGGAAATATTGGAAAATGATATTAAAATAAGAGAAGAACAACAATGGTTTAGGAAAATAGATCCACGATTGATGCTATATTTATTCTAAAATAAATAAATGAAAAATTATTGGAATTCAACAAACCAGCTTCACGGATATGACTAAGGCATTCGCATTATCGAAATAATGAACGAAAATGAAGTAAATGAGAGCTTAATCAAAACAGTATACGAAATTAATAAAAACCGCAAAACAGTAATCAGAGTGGGGCACGAAATAAGTGATGAAATAAAGATAAATGACGGAATAAGACAAGGGGGTTCATTTAACCGATTCCTTTTCAACATGATTATGGACGCAATAATACACCACCTTCTCAAAGATCCAGAATATAAAATGGGAAACACTTGCTTCCATATTGTATGCTGCGCGGACGATGTTCCAAAGGGGATAATCTACAAAGGCTACTACATGCTTTCAGCCAGGAAGTTAAATGCCTCAACATGGTTATTAATATCGAAAAAATGCATGATAATCGCAAAAGAACCAATAAGGTGTAAGCTTGAAATTAATGGGAAGATTATAGAGCAGGTCATGAAATTTCATTATTTGGGATCTGACATAACAAGTGACGGCAACCTAGAACAAAAAGTAAAGAAGTTAACAATGCAAGCTTTGAATATTTCAGGATTTATGAAGGATATAATCTGGAGAAACAAATACCTGAACAGCTGAGAATATATAAAACAACTATCCTGGCATACGTCGCGGAAACTAGAGCCGATACCTCAAAGACGACACAAATGATGAGGACACCAGAAATAAAAATAATAAGAACCATACACGGTAAAACGCTTTACGACAGAATTAGAACCTAAGAGCCAAGTGAAATGAGTAACATATAGGATATACCCAAATTGATACGACAAAGAAGAAAACACTGGAACAAACACGTTGAAAGGATGGAAGACCCCAGACTAACTAGTGAAGATTGCAAAAACCAACAGACCAATCGGAAAAAAGGAAAAGAAAGGGAGACCAGTAAAACGATGGCGTGAATGTTGGGTATCAACATCTGAAGAGCCTTATAAAGAAAATACATGCAATTAGCCTACGTACAAGTATATGGGAAGTTATCTCTGCATACGATGAGAACTGTCCTCTCATTGTAAGGATCACCAACAGAAAATTTCTCTGGTGGAATGATGACCTTAAGATGTTGAAAGGACAGGTAAGAAAACTCTTTAACAGAGCAAAAGCATAAGGAGATTGGTGGGAATATAAGATATCCCTAACTGAATATAATTTTACCCAAAAACCTCTTGAATCGGATAAAAAAAATTCCACCGAATCATAATAAATGCCAGCTTCAATTTTCAAATTCCAAAATTCTAAATAACTTAATAAATTATCAATTGTCAGAATCTATTATAACCAAATAACCAGAAGTTGCCGACAAAAACGAGTCGCGTTTTGTTGATAAACTGCGAAACGAACAAACATATTTGTAAAAAGGAAAGGCCTCGCAAGGAGTGGGGCAGTTTAAGATAAATATACATTAATACAAACACGCGAAACAAATTTTCGAGATAGATATGTAATTTAGGGGGCTTGGTGAAAGCAAAGAAATATTTCGGATTCAATTCCGACCGCAGTCATCTCAGATGGGTTGAATAAATATGATTTAACGACTTCGTTAAATTAGTCACTCATCAAATTGAACACACGAACCGAAATTCGAAATTTATACGGCAGTTTGTTAATTTTCATCATTTAGCAAAACTTTTGTGTAACTTACCCTTGATGCAGAAAAAAATTGAAACTGCCACCTTTTGAATACGAGTTAAAACGGTAGATCCCGTATCAATGGCATTTGGCATGTTAAAAATCTCTTATAGGGGTGGAAACCAGTTGTATTCGACAAAATTTCTAGTTAGGTAGTGCTCATGATGTAGCTGCAGTTAATTAATTGTTTGAATAAAATAAACTTTTGGATGCGCATAGTGTTACATTATCATTAAATTTCCGAAGCCACCATTAGTTTTGCATGGAAGGTTGCTTGCGTTTTAGGATTTTTTAAGTTTACAACCCGGGATTTATTTATTTATACCATTGTAAAAGCTTGAAAATGAAGATAATGAACAAATGGCAACGACATAGGGAAGGAATATGGATGGAAAAATAGCGATGGAACAAACTGGCATAGTAAATAAAAGGGAAATAGAAGATGTTAGAATAGACGTGGAATATTATTTCACTGACATGGAATGAAATACAATTAACAGAAGTCGACATTCGTACTCATTACGACACTCGCCTACGGCTCGTATCGTAATTCTCATACTCGTGTCTTAATAGCTATCATTAAATGTTCATTGCATAATATACTATTATAGTATAGACACAGAAATTAAAAAACTCAATGCGACAAATCACAACAGTAGTAGTTGCGAAATTGAGAACAAAACCCAGACTAGTGATGACAATAATGAAAACGAATAAAACTACAATAGAAGAAAAGAAAGAATACAAGAGAGTAGTAATACACAAGTTAAAAAATCAAGACGTAAGGGAAAAATACCAAAAAGAAGCAAACAAAGGATTTGCAAAACGAGAAGGAAATAAACTCGAATGGTCTTTAGAAGAAAGGTGGAAAGCTTTCAAAGAAAGGAACTTGTGAACAAAAACAAATAAATACTAAAAGGACGAACTAGTGAAACACAGAGATAAAAGCAGATATTAAAAGGAAGATACAAGTATGGAAGAGGTTTATAATATCAAAAGAAGATCAAGATATAATGGAATGTATAAACATTAGGAATCAAGTAAAAATAGTAGTAAGAGAAGCTAAGCGGAGATTTTAGGGAGAATTTGGAAATGAATTAAATCAGGGGTATGGTGTAAGTCAGATAACAAACGCGTCTGGAGCAAAATAAAAGCAATGGGGGGACAAACTAAGAAAACGATTCGAGAAATAAAATATGAAAATAACCAGATGGAGGGGATATTACGAGAAAAAGTTCGTCACAGTAAGTGACCCAGAGACATCGAAATATTGAACACAGTAATGAACAAGGAAGTGATAACACGGATGAAATAAAAATGGAGGAGATAGAAGAGGCAATAACAAAAATTAAAATTGGCAGATCAAGTAGGAAAGACATGATAGATCCAGAAATGAAAAAATGGATGGGGAATAAAGAAAGATCTAGTTTTGGAAAGTTTATAACGAGGCACGGAGAAAATATGTTACTAATAGTTTGCCAATTTAACCGACTTTGTAGCTCTAAAAATATCAGAGTTAGCAGGGATAGGCAGATAACTTTGGACACTGTGTATATGGTTTTTCATTCGCTGTTTCGTTTATCTTGATTTAAAAAAAAATATATACATAAATATGCTCAAAATCAGCTTTTCATTCAAGCAGAGCTTACTCAGAAAGAAATGACATAATAATTCACACATTGTTAGTCCATCATATCTCTTGGTAACTCAACCCGGGGCCATACTGTATATAAATAACAAACAATCGACGAATTTACTTCCTTTGACCATGAACAGGTTTCCATCAATTGTATTTATAAATAAAACTTGCAATACCAGCCAATTTCTCAATCCGATCGGCGGCTTTGAAATAATCCGAATGCTTGCCACTGCTTATATTTTCTCAAAGGCGTTAGAATGCATACATCGAAAATAGCAAGGTAGAAAATAACTATGCGCTCTACATCACTGAAAAGTAATCGAAAATAAATTTGAATTACATATCTGCAACAAAGTGAAGCACTACGGAAGCATATGCGGATGAAAATTGAACTGCGTTGGAAGTTCAGCGGATACAAAACTAGATTTTTGCACGTTTCCTTTTATAATATTACCCTTGGTAGGTTAGGTAGGTAAGTGCAAACGTCAAGTCTGTTATTTTTATTTTCCTTCAGTATTCCTTCGCCATTTCTGAGTCGGTGTAATTTAAAATATAAATCCGCCCATGTTTAGATTTTATATTAATTGTAGGCGAGCGTACCTCACTAATTAAAACTTATCGTTGTAGACACAATAAGGAAAAACAAATATCTAATTATTTTATAATCCGGTATGATATTCACCTCGCTGCCACCTACATCGACAAAACTGCATTAATGAAATAAGTTTCGTGAATATACAGTTTTAGTTGGGAAAGCTTTTGAAAATCTAGAACAGCGGTGAAAATAAAATAATTGGGTGTTTGTCAACTGAAAAACAATTCAAATTGGTTGGTGCATTTCAGACTGAAATGAATGATAATTCTCAAGACGGAGTTTAAAATCCAATATGGAAAAGCTAAGGTCTAAATTTGAATGTTTGCAACCGGCAAATGCAGCATAGGGGTGTGGGTAGTGATATTTTGTCGTGACTTGTTCATACCTACGTTCTGACTGTACAATCAGCAACTGCAGAATATTTTACGAAAGTTGCACAGCACTATATAAACCGAAAGTTATTAGGTTTTGTTGTCTGATCACTATTAGTGAATAATTTATTAAACAGAGATATTAACTTAAACATGAAACAAGATCGTAGTTATAGAGAAATGTAGCCAAATACTGATGAAAATAGACAAAAACATACGAGTGCAAAGACCGAAAATGTAGGAAAACAAAACGAGAGTGGTTAAAAATGATGTTGAGAGCTATAGAAAAAGCTCACATTGGAGCAGAATTTCGAAAAAAATGATATCAGTTGAGAGCGATTTACAGTAAAATAAGAAGAAAATCCCCCAATTAAATCTTTCCTAATTTTGTCATTGGATAACTCACACCACACCCATCACAATTTAACAATCCTTACTTGAATTGCAATGGATTACAGCCACAAAGATTAATGTTTGTATCATTTTTGGGCAGCTATAATGTGAACATAGCCTGAATAACCGAGTACCACCTCTCCGAAGGTGAGAGTTTCAAAATCAGTGACTACCATATTTTTCGGAAAGACAGATTCGATTATCAACCACATCATGGGGTGGAGCGTGGAGCAGCTATCGCCATAAAGTAAAATATTCAATGTAGCACACCTGAGGACATTATTACCAACAGCCTAGAGGCAATCTCAATTAACAACCGAATAGATAGTGTGAAACTAGACAACAGACGGGAAACGATTGAGTTTTAATTCCCTTTTAACATTAGCAACAGCTACACCAAATATGTTTACATTACTCTTTGATATGAACCGGTTTGTACTAACCAACATTCTTAACATAAGCGAATACAGTCTAATATTTGTACGATATGGAGGGATATGAAAATGGACTGAAACATATAAATTAACTTAGGACAACAAATTGGGACAATCTACCCTGTTATTAATAAATTTATATATAAACAATATATCATTCCGCTTGCGTTTTACCACGTAAATATTTATCTTGTGTGTTGTACATCCGAATCCACGTGTGCAGGTTTGTTCGTGCAGAGCGCAATAGTTTCCAACTAGAGAGCCTGTTATTATATTTATTAATAAACACGTGTCGGGAGTAGAGTAGTTGTAATTCGCATAAGAAAAGAACTAATAAACGACTAATAAAATAAATACAATAAAACATGGAATGGAGCAATGAGGATTCATTGCACCTCATTCAGGAATATTCAAAACATGACTTGTTATGGAATCCAAAATACTGTCAGCATTACAACAAAATAAAAAAAGCTGATACGTACATGGGACAAAATATCTAAAGCATGTAGTATTGGAGGTGAAGAAATATTTCTTTTTTAAAAAATGAGACATGATCAATCACAATCACCCAAACATAGGTTCATAGGTATTTACGTAGTAAAATAAAACAAAACTACAGATGCATTCAGAATCAAGTCCACATTAACATTACTGTGCGACGCAAATCTCTTTGAAGTTGGCTGGAAAACCGACAGCACAACGGATAGCGTGCGTTGTTCGTCACGAAATTATTTGTGTGCATTTGTATACGGCGCACAGTCCACACCAACAAAAATTTCGACGAACACGGACAAATTTGTGTCAAATACAACGCACAACGCAAATTTTTATTGATGTGGATCCGCCTTAAGCTGCGGATATTTTTTCTTTTAATTGCAGCTCTAAGTCGACAAACTCCTGCAAATGATAATCAGTCTGTTTTCTGAGCCTGTGATGATACAATTTTTGTTTTATATCGGATTTTATTTCCTCTGTAAACCAAATGGGATAATCTTGAAATTCTACAATTCAATTTAATTTTTGGAACTGTCTGATTAAATAAGTTATACAAAATTTCGTAAAATTTATCCACCGCTTGATTAACATCAGACAATTGAGTTAAAACATTCCAATCGGTTCTACTAAGCAAATTATAAAACAATTCAAAATTAGCTTTTTGAAAATTAAAACAATCTGCCGGATTATTACTGCTGTTATAATTAACGAAGTTATTTAAAGTTTTAGTTATTACTAAAGTAGGATGGTAATCATCAGCTTGAAGTGATGATTTATGGGTAAAGTATACTAGGTATCTACATTATAAATACTTACATGGTTATAGATCTTTACTTTGACTGATATAGTTTCTAGATCAGTGTTAACTGCAATCAACTCAGAACTAAATTCTTGATTGACCGCCAATAACACCCCGCCACCCTTGATTTATCTGTTATTATTTTGTCTCTCTTTGAGCACTAAACGTTCTAAAAGTCCCCAGAAATACATGAAAATTATCGGGGTACCTTTGGTGATTTTAAAGGTCCTTCATGGGACTTTAAAAGTTAAAAGCCATGAACAGCAAGTAAATTTCCAAAGTTTTTAATGATCGAAAAATTATTAAATAATTTGTGGAATTGATTGTGATTATCCTGCGAGAATTTCTTGGTTATCCTTTGAAGAACCTTGAAAACGCCAAAATACAAAATCATTTAGGTTAATTTCCAAATTTCATTTCATTGAGACTATTCGGCCGATTAAATTTAATTAAAAAATGTTACTTCGGTGTTATCCCGGTATTTACTTATTCTTAACTTAAGGGTCATTGGTGTAAAATCAACAAACATAACTTGGGCAAATTTTTAAATAAAAAGCTCGAAACTTATAACCTTCCAAGGATAAATCAAAATTAACCTGGGGAGACTTAGTGGTTTTCCAGGCAGGTAAAAAGCGTTCCCTCGAATTGTTCGCCCATTTCTGATTTTTATCGTTTCAATGAAAAAATAAGGAACATCCTAGTTACATTATTTATTTTTGTTGTCCTGAAAGGACCATCGCCGCCCAAAATTAGCTGATAATTTCAGAATTTTGTAAATCAGAAAAGTCTTCTCTATTCATTCGAGTTTTCAAAGATTTTTCGGAACAAATTTGCACTGAAGATATTTAAAAGTTAGAAAAAATGGTTCAAATTTGGCTCGAAATTTGGTTCACCTAAAAGAATTTGACCTGTATGGCAATTAATATTACATGCAAGCATTCATTTTTTAAAGTATACAAGTCATTATTTTCCCTTGAAAAACTGACCTGTTTGATATTATTAAGGGGCGATAAATTTTCACAAATATTCTACCCAACCGTAAAACCGTACAACCCTAAAAAAACTTATTTAAAACAATACGTCCGTTGCTTAACAAGGTAGTGATGACGAAAACTTCCAACCTTGGTTTTGCGGATATATTTTATGAAGGTGGAGTTATATTATGCGTACCTTAATAAATTTTGGGTTTATTAAACAACTTCCCCGGAGTCTACGGATAAATTCTTGTTTAGAAATTAAATTATGCAAAATTACTACGAAGAATTGGAAATTTGTTATGCACTTGTGTTGGCGATAACAACGGAAAGTTATGAAACTCGTTTCTTTTCAAGTTTATCATAAACATTTAACTTTTTCGAAGCCCTGCGCTTTTAAAGTACTTCCCCATGCGAAAAGCCTTGGCCTAACTATTTATATAAGCTAGAATGCACATAAACCGTTCACTTAAAGTATTGAAGTTATAAATATAAATAAAATGGATTAGGTGAGTTTTCGAAGTATTAAATGAGGTTACTAAAAGGGCGAAAAGTCACAACAGTAATTTTTCATTTAAAAAGTTTGCCTTTGGAATGCACTTTGCAACAATTTTATAGACCGAACGGAAAAGTACGAAGTCGTTTTTTTTTGTTTTATATTAAAAAATGTAATTAAGTACACGGAAGTGCTTTTTATAAACAGACCTATTGCGAAATTCTGCTGCTGACATTTGTTTCAATTAAATATTGCTGTTTGCGAGGCCTACATTGAAGACAATTAATTTAGAAGTTTATTGACCCTTTGTTTGATTTCGTTTCCCTACGAATAAGGGAGATGGAAAAATGGATTAAATAAATAGAGGTAGCTTTTTTAAAATCTCATTAGCTTATTTAATTAATAGAACAGATGTAAACAATTCCTTGTATCTTCAAAGATAAAAACCAAGAGTTTTTAGATAAAAAGCTAATTTATTATAAAGCAGCATTTTAATATTAAATAAATACCTAGGATTTTACAGTAGTAAAATAGTTTATTAGAAAACAGAAGCTTTTTAAAATTGCGAATTAAAATTATATTTCATATTTTGAAATTCCCATACTGGTACAAAACGTTATCCTTTTTGGTTTCTCGAATAAACAAATTTTGAATATTTTTAACTGAAAATCTGAAAGTTTCTGTTAATAACAAAGTCATACAACAAGAAAATAAACCTCATTTTCATCGTAGTAGAAAACAAAACCTGACAATCCCTAAAAAATTTAATAGACAATAAAAAAACTTACAAAATGACCATATAATAGCTATCTCGGATTGCTATAAAGATTTGAATATGCTGCTCAGGGATCTCCCAGATATAAAGTTCTTAAGTTTATTACTTTAGCAACTGCTGAATGGGAGTTTTTCTTAATGAAACTCTTATTATCGCCATTTCATCAAAATTACTGTCGTTTAGTATTCAGCTGAACGGCGGTTATTTTAAAATTTAAATATACTGCCACCACAGAAAAATGGGACGCCTTAGATTTAATTAATCTTTGCTTTAATTCAGTGAAAATTGCCTTTTTAATGCTGAAACTTCTCGAAACAGTTGCTTTTCTATTCAAACGAAATTTTCAAAAAATAATTCTATTAGTTTTTTACACCTAGTTGGCTTCTGTAATTTCACTTTGAACTGGCTCATGTAAATGGGGTTTTGATATAGTTGAGTTTTGTTTCGGTTAATATTAACTACTGACCAGTTAAACGACAATGATGGTATGACAAATTATTTACAGTGCCGAAAACTGCAAAACTGCAAATTGGCAGAAAAAACATTAACTCTTTATAGACAAACTTGTCTTCGAATTAATTTATTAAGTTTGTTTGTGTTCTTTTTGTGCGAGATGTAGGCTTGCGGTTGCCAAGGATCTTAATTGATCTACTAAGGTAAAATTTTAAATTTATGAAATGTTAAGTATCAAGCTAGCCTCGTTCTTAAAATTGCAACGTTTTGTACTGCTTTTTCTATAAAATACGCAGCTGAAACAGTCACGGTTATAATTATTCAACCCTAATTTGCCTTTTGACAGTATAACTTCACAATAGGGCTTGAAACTACGTTGCTAATTTATAATTTCATTAATTATATAATTTGCTATTTTAAACAAATAAAGAAGGTAAAATCCAATTCTTTTTAACCTGAAGCTAATATTTGAATTATCAGAATTAATAAAATAACAATCCAGTCAAGAAGAGGGTGGCTTTTGAAAATATACCGCAACAGAAAATTAGTCATAATATTGTTAGAACCGAATAATTTACAAGTCCACCCTGTTATACGTTTACGCCGTAGTTTGCTAGTTTTGCGCTGGAGTTTGCATAGGTTAGTCTGTAAACATAACTAAGTTGCCTGTTTATCAAAATATAATCAGAATATTAGGAAGTTTACGATGTTAGTCCAACAATTACATTAATCAACGTGAGTTATCACTTATACAAATTATCATCAAAAACCGTCCCTCGAAAAATATCCGAAGTACATTTAATGGTAATCCGAAGTGCAAATTAAATGCGAGCCAACTCAAAGTAGGGGGTGGTATTTGTCATTAATCCCCAATAATTATAGAAATGCTTACTGAACCGCAACCCAGTATTTAGTAAGGACGCCGACGAACGCAATATCCAGCAGGGATGGGGTAGGGCATATTGATCCGGGTGGTACACCCTCAGGATCAGAGAGCTTGGACCGCGGGATTACAAACCAGTACCTGTTTAGAGAGGTGTGGCACATCTCCAGAATCTCCGGAGAGCCTCACCTATCTAACTCGGCACTTAATTGGTGTAGTTGTGTCGTGGTAACGCAAAATTTTCTGCGTTTACATTTTCGTTAGGTTCCGTAAAACTTACATAAATACAAAAAAATGGCGAACTGAATTTTCCGCGAAAGTAAGTTTTTTTAAGCATAAAACAGCATAAATAATAACGGTTAACGGGGGACAAAGAAGCAAAGACAGCAACACAAGCGGTTGCCTACGGCGAAATATTTACTGCTACGGAAAATTATGAGACCAATAAGGTCGAGAATAAAAATCCAAATATTTTTGCGAAGGAATGTAATAAAAACACGGCTAGAAAATTTCTAAATAAAAGGATCGTTTCGATCCTGACCGTTCCAGGCGTGGTTCCGACGCCGACTAACAATTAAGTTATCTGAAATAACATCTTCATCAGATGTGATCGGGCTGAAATTTGAATATCAAAATCGAACTCAATTGGTTATACTTAAGACACGAAAAATACGACGAAAGGGATGCGATGATAAAGTCTGATCATAAAAAAGGTTTATGGCCAACAAAAGTGCATGCGAAAATGGACACATTGACCAGGAGAAAAAGCTGCTTGATACGGAATGTTTAAGAACTGACCTCGTAAATTTATATTTGATGGACAGTTTTCAAAATATTCGGGACGATTTCGTACATTAGGAGGCTGGCGTTATTTTAGAAATATGACTACAAATTTTCTTTTGATTCTTATTGCCGTAACTGAAGTGATAAATTCGGGAGCAATAGGGAAAAATGTCAGTCAATCACGCAGCAAATGATTATCAATAAATCATTAAAATAAACAATTTATTATTATTAGCCAGTTTTGTGATTTTATATTTTAACAGATTGAAAAAAATAAAAATTTTGAAATAAAGCTGGTTCTTGTATACGAAGACAAATGAAAGATGGACCATCGGTTTGGAGTGTTAAGTCATTAAAGTTATTCGAGGTTTATTCAATGACTTAAATATTAAACTACATATATATAGGATACAATCAGAATTTTTAGTCAGTGCCGGAATGTCATATATGTATGACGTTCCATGGTAAGTTAGAATGTAGCAGGGAAAACATCCATCGGCATAACAAATTTCCAGTTCAAAGTATTTGAATAAATTAAATTAATTTTTATTTATTTATTGGGCGAAACCTTGGCATGCCGGTGCCAAGAATATTAACAAGCGTCAAATACTTATTGCATTCCCAGAGTAGAATTTTGCAAAACCCAAGCGATTTCCACAGCTCCGGCAGGATGTCGGCTTTAACGGAACTCTGCTGGTTCCAAGCCCAGATAAAGGATGAGGGTTGGTGGTATGGTGGTAGAGCTAGCATCCCTTCTTTCTTTGTAAAACCAACGGATTACGGAACCCCAAGGGAAGCATCGGACAGGACGGATTTTTAGGCAACGAACCAAGTCAGAAGAAACGTTTAGTTCTTCTTTCTCAACAATGACACGGTTCCAATCCGGAGGACGTTTAACATTGACACTGACCGTGGAAAGAAGTCTTCAATAATTGTACGCTTTAACTAGATATACGAAGATGGGTTTGCTCGTCATTCCCATTTCTTTTTTCCTTACTTACTGCAGTATGAAAATGTTATCTACACACAAATGACCCTGAGTAAAATAGATTTTCTTCAATTTTATAAGCAGTTTCTGCTCTAACTTACTCTTGTAATATTCTTTCAAAGTACTTACTGAAGATGTTGTTAATATCCAATCTTTTGTAAAAACTTGAGCCATTTTTGCGGACTTTCTCGCATAGTAATATCATACATGATGTCTTCCATGTTTTTGGTATTGATAACTTTATTGAATAACTAATAGTGCAATTAATTGTAATAGACAGCTTCATCTGCATCTGAGTAATTATTATTATTACCGTCCATTTTTCACTTTCTCCTCGGTCATTGTATTATTATATGGCTCTTCAAGCACGTTGGTTATAGCCTCTTCCGGATGGATGTTATAAAATCCTTTTAAGTGTTGAGGTAAATTGGTCCTCATATACCTCTTCGGTTACTATTATCTTATTTCATCCTGAATTACTGTTTAGTATGTTTCCCGTTCTTTAATGGTTATAGGTTGATTCTTTCTTGTATACTTGCTGCTTTTAATGTCTTTTAATATCTTCCAAACTTAGGTGAATTGTGCCCCACCCATAAAACTTTCTAGACGTTGACACTGTTGTTCTAAATACTGTTTTTTCCTTTGGTAATTCATTGTTTCTTTATTTTTGCTCTTATACCTCTCCCTGTTTCCTCAAGTTTTGGTACATGGTCATCTTTACAGTTCTTTAACTTCGTCAGTTAACATCTTGTATTTTGTTTTGCTTTCTTGTATTTAGTTTTTCTGTTGTTTCCAATTTTGGTTCAGTATTTCGCGTTCTTCACATATCTCTTCTTGATGTGGAATCCTGTTCAGTTCGTCCTCCATCTTTTTTATATAACTGTTTTATGCACAATTAGCGAAGCAATGTTAAATTGAAGTAGAAAGAGCGAGATATAATTTAAAAACGGCGTACCAGAAAAACCCGGTACTGAATTCTGCGAAAACAAAATTAAAGAGAAATGTTGTGAAGGGCGATAACATAAAAATCGACAACTAAATTACAAAAAGAAATACTTCTAAATTTGGACAGGGAATTAAAATATAGAAAAATAATCAAACACACTCAATACAAGGCCAGCTTGCGGCAAAGCGAATTACATCTTAAAAGGTAATACTTCAATATGTTTAAAGGAAGAAAGAGTATAATCAATGTGTCTTACCAGTTCACATAGTTTGACAATAATAACTACAAAGATTGGTAAATAAATTTTTAGAATAACACAATTATTGGCTATGAAATCTAAATTTTTGGTATAAGTCTTCGAAACCGTACATCAAACATATTCCAGAAACACCATCACAGCATTAAAATGCAGGCACGTAGGTGGGTGGGCTTAAAATGGGGCCCGAAAATCCTATGTTTTATGGCGGACGGATACGGTACCACTAACACATACATCTAAAAACTTCAAGAACTCTTTGGATAGCAGGCCACGATTTTAGTTTATGTGAAGGACGACCACCATATACTAGAAGGATTTGTAGCTTAAAGCCAGTTGCTTCCAAATAAATATCAACTGTCCAAGACAGAAATACTTCTCCCTCTACTTTAGCTCTGAACGCAACCTTGCTATTTTTAAACCGTAAAGAATTTGCTAAACATTTTCAAATAAAAGTTCTTGGATTTAAACAAGCTATACTTAATCATGTTTTTTTATGAACAAGGTGTTCGTTTCGTTATTCAAATTGCATTATTTTTCTTCTTCAGCCGTTTGTGGTCCAACTTTGGGCATAAACCTCTCCCAGTTGATGCCAATGGTCACTGTCCTGCGCCCACCTAAATATCATTTTAAAATCATCCCCCCAACGTATTTGTGGTTATCCTCTTTTTTTTTGTCCTAACCATGGGCCCCAATTTTTGATAATATTGTTCCATCTCTCGTCCTTCTGTCTTGCGTTGTGCCCACCAAAACTCCATTTAAATTTTGTGATTTGCTCCGCATCGCTTTGTACTTTTGTTTTGGTTCTGTTCCATGTCTTTATTTTCCTGTACATAAGCCTTATTCCTAATACGACTCTTTCCATTGACCTCTACGTCTTTATAATTTTGTCTAAGTTGGCTATAGCTAGAGTCCAAGTTTCACAGGCATATTTCAAAATAGGCAGGACGCACTGATTGGGCAATTTGCTTTTAAGATATTGGGCATTTTAGGAATATCCATTTCAATTTTCCAAGTCCTGCCCATGCTAGGCGTGTTCTTCTAGCAATTTTAGCTGGCTAATTTTCTTTATTTATTTATTTTACGGATTTGTTCCAGTTACACGTATTCCTTGACTTTCTCTATATGGGAATTGTTCATAGTAGGTAATGTTTCTTGCTTCATTATTTTGGTTTTCTGAAGATTCATTAACAATCTTATTTTTTTGATGCTTCTGTCAGTCGACCAATCATAGTTTGCAATTCTTTAAATTTAATGTTGTGGTACAGTAAGGTGTAGAAGTAATGACTACTGCACCTTGCAAATATGCAGCCCATCTATCACCATTCCGGCAAGGTAAACAATTATTGCAAAAATAGAAATTGTGCAGTAGTCATTACTTATACACCTTACTGTACATAGTACTATGTCATCTGCAAATCTAAGATACATTAAGTTTATTCCGTTGATGTTTATTCCAAATTCTGTCCAATTTGAAGATCTGAATACGTCTTCCATGGCAAGGCTAAACAGCTTTGGAGATATTATGTTGGCCTGACGAATACCTCTCTTAATCGGTAACCTGTTGGCTTTTTGCTCAATTTGTATCACCCTCGTGGCATTTTTGTCTAAGTTATATATGAGCTGTAGCGAGAATCTATCTTGCAGTTCTTTATTGTTTGTTCCATCCCTACATTTCCACATTGTCGAAAACTTTCTGATAGTCTATAAAGGCGAAGAATAAGGGTAGGTGGTATTCATGCGCTTCAGTGTTCTCATGGTGAGGTGGTGGTCCGATGGGTCGTATCCTTTCCTGAATTCAATCCAATCTGTGTGACAGGGCATCTTAGGCGTTAGTCGATTGTTGATAATTTTTATGAAGAATTTGTAGACTATGGCCTATGGTCGGGGCCAGCTGCTTTGTTGTTTTTAGACCTCGCATAGCTGCTTGTTCTATTATATTTCGAAGCTTTGTGCGCTTGGAATTTCTTCTGAATCTACGTTGCTGGTTTTTCGGTGGAGAATTGTACAGATTTTCGTAGTACTCCATGACTATTTTATGTATATGCTTGGGTATATAAAGTATGATCAAAGTATTCATCAAGTATGGCCATGGAAGTGCAAACCAATGCCTTTAAAATTGGCTTACATATATTTACTTAATGTGACAACTGTCAACAATTTTGAAGTAAATATAATGTAAGCCAATTTTAAAGGCGTTGGTTTGCACTTCCACAGCCTTACTTGATGAACAGAAATTTTGATCATACTTTATTATGTTCTCCTTCGCACACTTGTTAGTATATCTTCCAAATCCATTTTCTAGTTTTTCTCCTCCATATTTTATCATCTCTGGGTTTATTCCGTCTCTTCCTGCCGATTTTCTTACTTTCATGTGTGAAATTGCTTCTCTTGCCCCTTCTTCGGCTTCTTCTATTATTAGTGTAGTGTTTCTTGGTGCCTACTGTAGTATCTTAGATTCATCAGTTTTCATGTCGAGTTAGCCCATATCCAAGACAATCTCGTTAAGAATGGGTATAATAAAAGTAATTGAAAAGCAATTACACCCCTCACACCCTGGAAGTCCTCAGAACAGACAGTAGTTTAAAACTCTTTCTTAGTACTCCTATTATCTCTGAATTTCTGTTCTGACTTTCTTCCAAATTGTTTCCAAGTTTGTTCCTTGGTTCTCTCAGCTGTTCCTTTAGCTTTATTTATTTTTAGGATATAATCTAGTCTGTCTTCTTCCCTCGTCGTTTGTAGGTACCTTTTCTACACTGCTTTCTTTGCTTTAGCCTTCTTCTTTGCCTTCTCGTTTCACCACTTTATTCGTTTCAGTTTGCGCGCTATTTTGCTTTTCCGACAGATTAATGTTGCTGTTTCTATTATGGTTTCCTTCAGTCTTGTCCATCTTTCTTCTGCCCCCCAAATTGCTCCCTGCTGTTGCTCATATTGCTGCAGTCTTGACTGTACTTTACTATTTGTTTTCGTAATCTGTAATTTTTTCAGTTCAGCTATCTTTATTGTTTCAGAGTTTTTTGTTGGTGTCTCTTTTCTTGTATACCAGCTTGTATCCGCTTTGTTAAATCTAAGAAACTTTTGCATATCTTTATTAAGGTGTTCCACATTTTGAATAACCGTGTAAAGTTATGCGGTGAGGAACGTAGACAAGTCAACACTGAACAAGAGTAAGGATATTTAATTTATTTGAGTATAATTATAACCTAACCAATGAGAGTCCTCTTGATCAGCATCGTTCCAAAAGGGCTCGCAGCACCTACATTGTAATTAATAACCAGTCATTGGCCCACAAAAGAGAAAAAGAACATAACCTAACATTAGTACAGTTCTAATTTGCAAGGGCTTTTACGATAATATTTTTATTTGAAGGAATTGTATTAAATGCTAATTATTTTCTGTAGATGGTTTGATGCCGCTGCCTGAAAATTCGTTAGCCTTTTTTTATTATTACCTAACCAAATATCTCCTTAGGGAAGCATGGATTTTCAATTAAACTACATCACAATTAATTATAGATGTAAAACTGACATGTGTTTTTACATCACAGATTTAAAAGTATCACATCAAATAAAATTAGTGCAGTTCGTATCCCCCAGGGAGTAAGTTGAAAATGAAGTAAATTGATGAATAGTCATCAGAGTGAATGAATTAAAAGCACGAAAGGAGAATGAATGCTGGAAGCCCCCATAATTCTTATTTTTAGCACGCCACTATTATGTAGGTGTCTACGGAAAACATTTTTATTTCCTTTTGGGAAAATTTCCCGTTTCCAATTCACCGTTCATGTCTGTGTCTAACTTCCAGTAATAATAATTTGCTTTGTTAATTTATTAAGTTTTATAGAACTTGATTCGTTTTCTCATATAATTAATAAAAAATGCACGTAAACATAGCTGTTTCGGAAAAAAAATTAATAACTGAGAAAAATGCCCATTTTCAAACACCCAAGACGGATATTCCAATAATAAAAAATCGAAAGAATTAACTTTAAGTCGAATGCTATTCGTCTGTTTGCCTCTAATTCTGATATTACGAAATCCTGACACGTAAATCTAAATGTACCAAATATGGCATGGAACGAGTAAAATTCAGTTAGTAAAATCATGAAAATGCCTTTCCAGTTCAAATTTATGTTTTAACGACTAATGCACTAATGGAAAATTTTATATTTTAATATCAATGTACTCTTTGATCTGAATTGATCTGATTTTGCTTTTATATGTTTGTTTTTTAATATTTATTGATTGTTCTAATTGAGCTTGCTTTTGTTGTTGAAGGTTATAGTGGATTTTTCAGTAAACGCAAGAATTTTTTGATTAACCGCCTTCTTTTTAGGTTAAGCCAAGCCCGTAAATTGAAACGAAATTTAGAAAAACAAAAACAACATAAAAGTACTCTATAAAAAGAAGACTTCCTAGTCTTTTCGCTGTATTTATCGACATGTGGCGCAGTGCAGTACAACATCCAGTTTCTCTAACAACTCTGTCGAGTGCAGGTGCGAGGCTTTTGAAATGACCGTATAATGTCAAATACAGAATTAATTAACAGAACTCTCAAACACATAAATCCCCGCTATTAATTTTCCGAAACAACTAAAATTTATCGTTTAGACAAACGGTATAAAGCCGATACACGAAATTAGCTTAGCGGTATTAAATGGTGAACGAACTCTTTTTTGCTTTTACTAATTACAAATGCGATAATCGTTAAATGGTTTCCCTTGGGAGAACTACACGTAAATAATGGGAAAAACACAATTTGGAAATAACGTTTACCGGCAGATTAAAATTTTGAAATATGAAATACTATTTTAACGTTTTTTAATTTCATAATTCTGCTTTTTAAGTATTACTTCGTCTTTTTTTTTAACTTTAATTACTATTATATTTCTTTTGAATTATTTAACTAAGAAGAAAATTTAGAATTTTAAAAATTTGGTAAAATCGTTCTTCAAATTAGCTACTTTTATTATTGTTAAAACTGCCGAGAAAGTTGGTTGGAGATAAATTTATAGTTTGCAATTTATTTTATAAGATTGCAAAATTTGGAATTAATTAATGTTTGAAAAACCCAAAGCTGCTCATAATTTAATTAAATTTGAATGTTAAAATTCGCGCAGACATTAAAAAAACTAAATTCACAAGGGTTGGCAATTTTAAAGCCACGTCATAAAACTAAATAAAATAAAAAGAACTCACAAAAACAAATAAATTCAGTTTCGTCATTTAAATCATACCTAATAAAACCTAAATGATTGTTTTTATCATACAATTTCGGGATAACAATTAATTGATGAGGTATCATCCACGTACATTGTAAAACATGCAGCAGATGATAAAGATTCGAGTTTATTGACATACAGAAGAAAAAGGACATAATCAAGAATCGACCCTTGTGGAACGCCAACATCTATTATCACATTTTTTGAATGAACAAATAGTTGGATGAAGCTGTTGAGTAATTTTAACAAGAACGGCAAAAATTTGTTTGTGTAAGTCAATTATATTATTAGACCTATTTAAGCGAGTGTAACCTGGGTGATAACAATAGCAGAAGAAAGGGGGGCAAGGAAGGCACTACGAAGAATTTTTGGTGGTGTAAAAGAAGGGCGGGCAAATATGGCACAGGAGAACAAATAAAGAACTAGAACATTTATTCAAATAAGCAACTAACGAATTTGAAAAACCTTAGAACAGGAATCAGAAGGAAAAAGAAAAATAGGAAGGCCAAGGTGGCAACAAATAGAAGACATCCAAGAAGCTGGTATAATAAATTGGAAAACAGAGTTAACTTGAGTGGTCTTTTCGTTAGTCGTTTTTGCTGAAATCTCTAGCCTTGTTATAGTTTTTTTTAGTGCTGTTCGTATTTACTACATTTAGACAGTATTCAGTATTTCTGAATGTAAATTAAATAAATTGATGGAATGATGCCCACATGGTTTAAAAAGGGGCAGTTGATTCTTGTTTATGGTTATTTTTTACAAATGTATTCATTTGCCACCTCATTAAATTTCATAAAACTATATTCTACTGCCTTTAAATGCTTATACAATTATCTGGCGGAGAAATTGCTGTAGGAAGTACGATTTATTAAACAAATTGAAACGTCAACATGAAGTCATCGATTCTTATTCAAAATCTTTAAATCTTTTTGGATTCATTTTCAGCGTAAAAAATCTAAAATTCTTTAACTGTAGCATATTCGTTTCTAATAAACACACAAACAGAATTTCGTTAGCTAAAATTTCCAGTAAAAATTATTTTTATTATTAACAAACGCAATAATAAAATTAGTAAATTATGTGTAAACGCTTCCAACCGCTTGCGATTTTCTAAAAATAGCATAATGGCTGTAAATATTTGAATCGATAAGAGCAAATCTTAAACTAAATGTCTTTGAAAACCAAAATAATTTCAATTACCAAGCTTGACACTTTAATAGAGCAGAAGGCTTAGTATTTATTTTAATTAAATTAAGTTGAATTTCTGCTTCTTTCTCTTTTACCCTCTTATACCTTTACAGTGTTGAGGGGACCGGGCACACCGAGCCGCAGAGTGGTCCACCCATTCTCGTTCAGGCCAAGCAGGCTAGTGCTTAACTTTCTAAATGTCAGTACATATTACGTGCACTCCCACTCTGCCGTACTGCCGGTTAAGTTGAATTTCGAAACTTTTAATTTTAAAAATTTGGTTAATCATTCTTGAAATTAGCTGCTTTTTATATTGTTCAAACTGACCAGAAAGTTGGTTGATGATAAATTTTTACTTTGCCGTTAATTTTCTAAAATTGCAAAATTTAGACTTTAATTGCTATGTTTGAGAAAGCTAACGTAAATTAAGAGGCTGCTTGTAATTGAATTAAAAGATAAAATTCATTTTCACAGTCAAAAAGTAGATTCATAAGGGTTAAAGGTTAAAGGCACACCATAAAATTAAATAAAATAAAAAGAATTCAGTTGCAAAAACAAACCAATTCAGTCCCGCTACTTAAATAATGATATAATAAACCTAAATGATTGTTTTGACCATAAAATTTATATGTTTACGCTTTTGATTAAAATATCGGCGAATTAAATGAAAATCTGTTTATTTTCTCAGTATCGATAATAAATGTAAATCTATTCTCGTTTATGCGATAACTGTCCTCTTAACTGACCTTTTGTTAATATTAACATTTGTTTATTTTCAGGTGGTTTAGAAATTTCCTAGCAAATTCTATAATCGTGTTTCTTAATGATAAAAGCGAATTTGTTTTATAGTTAAATGAGGGTCGTTCGCAACAAACTTACTTTAAGTTTCATTTGATTAAATCAGAAAATGCCAAAGCAACATAATTGTAACCAAGCATAATTCTAACTTAAAGCAAACTTGTTTAAATATAGAAAGCTTTACATTCAAATATTAAGAAATGAATTTATTTTCAAATAAATATTATAGATTAAATTGGAAAACTCTTTAAAAGAATTTGTAAATAACAGACGTTATTTGCTTGTGCTGCTATTGATTAAATAGAGTTAAAATCCTTTTAATCTATCAAATTATGTAACTATTTGCGTTTACTCTACTAACTAAGCATATTTCAGGTTTGCTGATCTGCTCCACATTATTTACAAAGTACGTAAGCGCGAGCAGGAAGTGCACAAATTAACATACCAAAATGCACGAACTTGACTGTTTCATTAGCAAATTGCAGGACAAATATTGAATTTATGGAATACGGTTTAATTTCTAAAATGTGATTGCAATGAGCTAAAACAGTTTTGATTCGCCAATTTCTACGCCTCATCTTTCAGAGTTCCTTTTATTTAATATTTTTATAAAAAACACATTGCTAAAATTATCCGGAAATTAATTACAAATAAACTTAGTAAGATTGGCATATTATTTCATATTTGTTCAGATCAGGTATTAGGCAAACTGCCCGGTTTTCAAATTATTAACAAATAATGCAGCTGACTAAATCGTTGTTGCGTAAAAGTTTACTAAGCGTAACCATAATCGTGCCAAATAAACGAAACGTGCGACAAAGTTTAGTTTATTGCAATGTTGTTGCCAAAAACTTAAATGGTTTAAAGTGGAGTTAGCTCGCTTTTCACGTCTGTTATGCATCCCTCGTTTGGTGTTTGCGTTTACACGCATGTTGATACATTTTACTCTATTGTTTGTTCAACGCAATCATAAAAGAACGTAATTATACACAATGTTTCTAAAGTTAATGCCTCGATTTGTATAGATGTTTTTGCGGGATAACATGTTAAAAAGTCAATCTATATTATTCGAATTTAGAAGACTATTAATTACTATTATTCCTTTACTTGTGTAAGTGCGCCGAGGAGACCGTTTTGTTGGCTGGGAAGGTGATGGCCACGTTTTTTGGGATGCACAAGGATTCAGCCTGGACCCTCGTCGACTACTTATGCAACTGTATTGGACTGTTTTGAAAGAACGGCAAAACAAAAATGCCCAAGATTGGCGCGCAAAGAAGCGCTGTTCTACCGAGACAATGCACCATCGCATAATGCGACAATTGCTTTGGAAAAATTGCATGATTTAGGCTTTCAATTAATTCCTCTTCCACCCTATTTTCCAGACTTAGCACCGAGTGATTTTTCCTCTTTCCAAACCTGAAGATTTGGCTTGCCGCTGTCAATGAAAAAAACTACTACTACTAGGATTATCTGAAAAAAACATATACGAAAAAATATTTATTTCATAAAAACATTTCATAACAAAAAATATATTCTATAAAATAATGCCGGTAAACCCGAAACCTTTACTTTGTGCTCAGTTCGAGTCTTTTAGTAGTAGAGGAAAGAGTCTGAATTTGCGGCCCCTCTGAGTTTGCGCCCTGGGCAGGTGCCCCTATGGCCCTGCCCTAGATACGGCACTGGCTATGGGGTTAGAAGAATAGTCTCCTTTATATCGTAGTGCTGCAAAAAGGTTTTCTTGATTTAGTCTATTTGTTAGTAAAAATGTATATCCCTCTTTTTTAAGATCTTCCCACAAGCAAAGAACGAACCCAATAGATATAATAAGTCCTTGAAAACAGTCAATGTCATTTTATCTGTATTTGTCCGTGTTTGGATCCACTGCACAGATTTCTTTAGGAAAGTCTTCACTCTTCAGTCAATTCGTTTTTAACGGATAAAGCACACCCATATGGGTTATGAGCAATCAAAATTCCACTAATTAGCGCATCGATTAAATTATTAATTTCTTCTAAAAAGTGAGCAGTATTAGTGGCAGTATCACTTTGTAACTGACCAGTTCTTACTGCTACCCCCAAAACAGCACTCATGGAATTCGAAAACACTTGAGTTGCAAATCTTACTTTCATTTTCTGAAAATGATACGTATGGGCGTCGGTGACTGCAGCTCTTATGAGTGTCGACGCTTTATGTCTTTTGTAAACTTGTTCTACGTATCTACCTCTCCCCACGAAATGTTTCCTTCTTCTGTGTAATAATTTTTCCTTAAAAGATTGTTTCGAATACTCTTAATTAAATGCTGTAACATTTTTTAACTTATTACTTATTACTTATTAAAACAAGACGGATGGTGTATCAAGATCAGAAGATGGAGATCATGGGGTGAAATTCGAAGCAGAGACAGACCCATGCTGAGGTGATCGGATGATCTCAAAAAGACGGGTAGACTGTGCTGGTACAGAGAAGCACAAAACATGGAAAAATGAAGAGCTATAGGGGAGGCCTATATCCGAAAGAAGATAGAGGATGGCTGAAGATAAGGATGATGATGGATTTTCTTCCGTTACTCTCAGCTCCGAAAATACTTTTCTGTTTGAAGCAGCTTGGTCACTTGTTGCCCTCAAGTCCTAATATGCTTTGAAATGCTTCAATATTTTTCTTGGCGAGTTTCCTTAAGCAATCATGTTTGATAGGGCAAGAAGTTAGATAACAGCTGAATGGAATTTCCATTCTTTAATTAGTCCGAGTATCATAACGCGTGGGTAGAAATACTACCACTACGACCAATATGTCCCATGTCTTCAAACCCTTGCACAAGGTCTTGGTACGTATTATATTCAAGGCCTCGCTTCATGTCGATTTCATCAAATGAAATGACACATTGTTTTTATTCGGTGGGCATACTTTTAACCTTCAGTGCCAATTTAGTTAACTTACCTGTGCTAGTGTATTGTATAATATAGGCGAAATTTCAATACTAGAATTTAAATTAGGTGGCTCATATTCAAAATTTTTCCAAGGTATTCCTTTGCCCGAAACTTTTGGAATTGTTTCGTTTGTTAACTACAAGTTGTTGAGATGGTGCTGATATTTCCTTCTTTTTATTTTCACCATTTATGTCTGATTTAAAAGGCATCGGAATGGCATTATAAACAAGTTTATTTCTACAGAAATTCCTAAAATGTTCATCACTAAAGTTATGGCACAAGGTATACTGTTGTATAATTGGTCTTCAGACTAAGGGAATTTTTCAATAATTAATTTAATAAAAATAATCAAAAGCACAAGCAGAAATTCTTAATTAAAAAAAATTAAAAAAATATTCTGCCACCTTCTTAGTTATTTTTGGTTGTTTAGACTGTTACTAACTCATAATACATTTTTGGACCTTTTGAGCACGTATACTGGACAAAAGACTAACCTTATCCATTAAAGGATCGGAAAAAAACAGGCGGAAGGCCTTCCTAATTACAAAACTAAGTTTTTGATTTTGTTTTAATATTTCTTGACTTTGTAGGTTTCTCAAATTTTCAAATTGTTTTTAAAATCTCGAACTTAGTAAAATTAATTAATTCTTAAATTAATGTATGGCAATTATTGACAGTGGTTTAAATTATGCATCGGCATTCAACATGCCAAACCTTTTAAGATAAAATAATTCAGTTAGAAATTTTTGTTCGAACATATACGATAAGCAAAAAGTTCGGAAAGAAATGATGAACGACAACAGAACCTCCAATTTAAGACCAAAGTTTTGCGTGATTTCCGGTATCTGAAAGTAACATATTCCTCTTATGATCAAAAATGATTTTCACTTTTTTCTGTGTAAATTGGTTCTTGAACTTCTCTATAACTGTGATATTTTCGAGATATTACTTTGGGCATTTTTTTCTTTCACCTTCTGCTAAAAGACCTTCTTAGATAACTTATAGAAAGTCAAATCAAGATCAATAATATACTACAAAAAACCAAGACCTATCATTGTCAAATTTTTAAGTTATAGGAGTAAAAAGCTTGTCATGGTAAATAGGAAAAAGCTGAAAGGTTCCAAAATATTTATAAGGGAAGATTTTACGAAGGACAGACTTAACTTACTTAAAACTGCTGCTACACGTTTTGGCTTCCGCAATGCATAGACTAACGACGGTATTATTTTTATCAATTTTCAAAATAAACGTTATGCGATAAAGAATCCAGATGATTTAGCAAACATAGAATAATTTAAGTTATTGAGGGATAGATCAAGTTCTTGTTTCTTCCCTAAATTAATTTAATTTACAGCCTCACATTACGCTAAACAAATCTACCTATTACTTGCTTGTTGTACAAATTTTCATTTTTTTTGTATTTTTTTTTCTCTGTAGCTTTAAGTTTCGAATTTTATTTAAGTATTTAAATTTCATTTCTAGGTTGGTGCTTAAACTAAAACTTTATTTCACATTTGTATCAGTTACACCAAATGTTGGATTTATATACTATCAGAATTGCAGAGGTCTAAAGGGAAAACTTAATCAGCTTTACTTGTCTTCATGGGAAACGGATTATGACGTAATTTGCTTAACTGAAACATGGTTGAATAATAATATACGTAATGAAGAAGTTTTTGATTCCAATAGTATAAATTGTTCCGTGCTGACAGAAACAGTATCTTAACTGGCAAAACCAGAGGAGGTGGTGTACTTTTGGCTGTTAACGTAAGGCATAAAATACTAAACTTTTGTAAGATAGAAAATCAATTTTTCGAAGCAATTTGTTTAGATATTAAACTACACAAAAATGTATTTTCAGTAGCTGTAGTGTATCTGCCACCGGGATCGAGTGTGGAAGCATATTCTAAATTTTTTGAATTCGTGGAGGAAAACTCAAAATTAGATACTCGTCAATTATGGATCATGGGCGATTTCAATCTGCAAAATATACATGATCATTCAACTAATCAAACAGTAGTGGATGTTAAACATAGGGAACTATTTAACTTTATACGATTACATAATCTTCAACAGATTATAATGTTATTCGTACCTCATACTTACGTCGGGAATTTCAAATTAAAAGTCTCACAAACCGTAGGAAAATCAATCTATTACAATTTGGATATAAAATTTGGAATAATAAAATTAATCAAAGTTACTTACTTTCCTTAATACACTTAAAAGCTACACCATGTACTACTAGATCTACCGAGATGTTTAAAGTACCATTTGCAACCTATATTTATCACTCCCCTTTTCTGGTTATGCTTAAAATGTTCAATGAATTATCTGTAATATTAGATATGGATTTGTCAGATTCGTATAAAAAGTTTACAAACTCGTTATTAAATCACTTCGCCTTTGATTAGCACTCTCTTTGATTGTGTACAATTTAATTTAATTTTCAATTTTAAGACTGATTGGTACTCTATTGTATAAAATTTAATTTTCCCTTCTACTTCTGCAAGTGGTGGCGTAATAGTTCAACTACTTGTTAATTTAGTTATTTATGTATTTGTACTCTCGAAATTTCTTTATTTCTTCTTTTTAATTATTTTAATTTAATTTAATTAAGTATGTATGCTACCATGTAAAAAGGCTAATGCCTGTTTGGTGCATCAAATAAATAAATAAATAAATAAATAAATTAGTGTACCAATTTTAGGTTTGGTTTCCACTCTTTCTATTATATTTGTTTCTTTTTTACAAAATTTCCAATAATGATTGGTTTTAGATAGCAAGTATGTTCTGTGTTGGACGTATAATTATTAAACTCTTTTTAAAGATACAACAAAAATATGTTGTATTTAAACAACAAAGTTTATATTGCCCCTTTGAAACGGAAAACCTTGTGTAACAATTTGAATATACGCTTAGTTGTTTCATTGTCGATTAATTATTATACCTACTAAACATTAATTGTTTAGCAATAAACACTTTATTGTAAATTAATGACATTTATTAAACTGTGTTTTCCTTTTATTTTAATAATGTAAGTTATATTTATCATCTGTGGAGGCATATGATGTGTTGCATACACGAACTCAAGAATCATTCATGAATCACCCTGTAAATACTGTATATAAAGTTTTTCTCTGATTTGTATAATAAAGATGGCATCGACAAAACAGAAAACATAGAGTAATGAATCACGCTGTATATACTGTGTGTTAGAGTTCTTAGTTACACATATTCCGTACAATTTTCAATTATCAATTAATTATCGTTGAAAGAAAATCTTATTACAATTTTCAACAGATACAAATGATATGAAATAAAGGATTATTCAGGAGTTTACTTGTCATTTGATATTAAATTTTTAATTTATTTTGAAATGAACTAATTATCACTAATCACTAACTTTTATGATTTCAGGCCGCACTTTTGCCTTTCGAAACCTTTGGATGTTTTGGGAAATAAGCCTGTTGAAATATTTCTTAAACTTTTAATTCTTGAAACGCTTTGTTGTGTTGCCTCTTTCATCTTACTTTTTCAAAGATTTTAGTGCCCTAGGCAAACGTTTTTCTTTGCTTAAATTATAAGAGAATAGTGCACCCAGAAAATTTCTCCTCGAAAATGTTAAAGAATTACGATAAATTAAAGGAACGATTATTGCTGCTCAAGCAATTTCTGTTGTTATGTTAATGTTTCAAAAATGTTAAATTTTTTTATCTTAATTTTTTGGAAATTCAAAATAAGTGGCAGAGCGGTTGGTATTACTCTAATACTAATTTGAACTTTGCCCTTTTGTGTTTATTACATACTTTTTAGGTTTCATTTGGGGTTGTTTGTTTATTTACCCCAAAAATGTTATCATTTCCACTGTAAAAATTGTGTTCAAGAATCTGCAAGTTTCAAATTGACTGTTTTTTAGTGTTACATCTAATGGTTGAAAACTCTCATTGAATTTATATATTCTACTCAAAAGAGTTAATACAAAAATATTTTTGAAAATAAGTCATTTTTATGTTTTTACCAACAAGAAGAAAAATTAATTTACTGCCGAAGTTTAGATTAATGTCTTATTAAATAAGGCTTTGGCCAAAGCTTTGAATATTTCTCTTTGACTTCTCTTTCACCAAACCCCAAGTTTTCACAAAACTGTAATTTCGCATAGGTACAAAAATATTGCTTAGGTACTCTGTAGGATTTTCAATATAATTTTTACGAATGTGTAATTACATTTTTTTTAATTCTGATTTCAGTTAAAGAACTGTGGAAAATATGAACTTTTCTTTGCATTGGTAAAAATTCTAAAATTAGTTACGTTCTCTTCAGAAACGGTAAAAGCAGCATATTTGAAATAAAATAACTTCCTGAATAAATTGACGTTCGCATCCAAATTACACATCCGCTTGAACATCCAATTTTATTTACGGGTTTCATATTCAGTAGCGCCACTATTAGTATTCATCTCGCGAAAGGCATTACAAAATTTGAAGGATTGATAATGATGTTCTAGATATACACTTCGAAAGCCACGTATTTATTGTTATTATTGCAAATTAGGTAAATTTTCATAAATAATACCCAATTAACCTTTTATTTCCCGTTTGCATTTTTTTGATTTTGACACGCTGTTTTTTATGGTACTACTTATTGACCTATCATGGGATAATGTTGTAATGGCTGTAATAAACTACCTTGAAATGATGGTTATGGTTCCGTAAATTACGATCCTGTTCCGACATTCAGGCTTTGTCTACGGTTTTAGTACATGGCTCACTAATGTAATATCCGTATTGTTGACAGGGCACTTATTACCTTGATTTTCCATAGAAGGAAAATCATATTAATCAACTAAATTGGATAACTGATAATAATTGCATCAACTAAATTATTCCCTTTAAATCTCATTTTCAGACATTGTTCGCTTTGCTCTTTTAACTTGAAACGTGGGTAACATGCAAATTGAAATCCTTTTTGAATGCATTTTGCAAGGAAATAGTTTACATGCCGTCCAATAAACTTCCGCTGAAGATCGGGATAACTTTACCAGATAACCAAATGGTAATCTTCTCCTCTAGAAACGTGTTAGAACGGCGAACAAAGATCAAGGTGGTTATCGTTCTGCAAGGAATTATTTATAGGCAAATGTAACATCATAATAGTAAACACCGTAAACTTGTAGTGTTTGAGTGAACATTTGCAATGCAAATGAGCCCTGTTAATTACAAGGGGTCTAAGTCTGCCGCGCATGAAAAGCATTTAATAGTTCCGAATGCCTTTTACCCCTCCCGTACTCGAAGGGAACGGAAAAGTGAATGCAAAAGGCGTTACGCTGGTGTATATGTCAGAAATTTTGTAATACTAATTGTTCAATTAGCACTAATGCTTTTCTACATGCCGCCTTTGCAATTAAACAAACCCCTAACGTTTTTATTAATCGGGATAACAATTGGCTTTAATGTAATCCTGCCTGCAAACTTCGCGAAGAAAATTTGGTACTCTGAATTTCTAACAAAGGTGGGAGAACAGTTAATTTGCATTTAAGGTAGAGGGTTTTGTTTTAGTAGTGAATTTTTGAGCTTTAATACTAACCAAAATATTAAGTTAGATAAACATTAAGTTCTCCTTGCATAATCGGGGAAAGGAGGCTTAAAAATCTACGTTGTTTTTCTTCTAGAGAGTAAAAGGAAAAGAAAGAAAGATAAATTACCGTAAAACCTAAAATTTATTGAACAAATTGAAAATAAAAACTGTATGAGAACATCCTTTAGCTACGCTTCTCATCTCGTCAACTCGAAGTCACTGATTCTTATTCAAAATGTTTAAATCTTTTTGGATTCATTTTCACCGAAAAAAATCTAAAATTATTTAACTGCAGCCCAATCGTTTCTAATAAACATACATACGGTAGAACTTCTTTAGCAAAAATTTCCACTAAAAATTATTCTTATTGTTAACAAAAGAATTAATAATAATAATAATATTTATTTTTCAGTAATACATAACAAACATTAAATCATTAAAAATACATAACTAAAGGAAAAAAAACCCGAAAAGCAGAAGGCGAGGTTCAGAAGAGCAACTAAAATTGCCCTCGGCTCTACCACCTAAATCTTCAATATAATATAAAATAAAGTAATAGTTGTAACAATAAAATGCCTAAAATTAAACTATAAATTACAAACTTACAAATTCTGTGATAAAATAAAAATTAATTGCATATTAATCTGAAAACTTCACCGCTATCAAAACCAAAAGGCAATAGATCATTTAATAGTTATTTTTTGTGTAGTCAATGGTAAACGGCCATTTTACTTTGTAGAAAATAGTAAAGTAATGTGGCATTTTACTCGTTAGCAACCTTTACTCATTAGCAACGCTTGAGTCATTAGCAACCAACACTTTATTCCTAGCAACGCAGTCTGTTTGTTTACTTGTTACTATGTACGTGTTGTAGTTGCTATGTTTCCGTACAAACATAACCTTGATAAATTTAACGAATTTGTCTAGAAAATTCGAACTTTTAGTACTTACACAAAAAAATAGCGTATTCAACGCGTAAGAAAAGTGGTTTTCTAGCTCGTGAAATTGTAATTCACTCGCTAACGCTCGTGAATCAAACATTTTCCACTCGCTAGAAAACTGTCACTTTTCTTTACTTGTAGAATAATCTACTATTATTATATGAGTGGGATAAAGGCATCATTAACATACGAATGCGTTGAGTTGCCCGACGAGGTCGTTAGCACGAGTCGGAGTAAGAGCATGAGTATGTTAATGGCCTTTATCACACGTATATAATACGTTTTATCTATGACTGCTCAAAATTGAAAAAAATTATATAGTTTTCAAATTTGAAAAAATTACGTAATTTTGACAGATCATCTTTTTTATTTAAAATCAGAGTAGCATGGTATTTTATTTAAAATCAGAGTAGCATTGTATCTACATAATTTATTTTCGTCATAGCAACTAAACAATTTGTATGCCAATAATTTTGTAGTTTTTAATTTTTCCTTGATTTGTGGTGAAAATTGTGAGAAAAACCGGTAAATACAATTATGAGTGATCGTGAAAGTATTCCGTCGGACATAGATTATTATCTATTAATAATGAAAAAATAAAACTTTTGGTCATAAATTGTCTTATCCAACTGAGTTTGATAATGATTTAATTATCTCACTCAGTGGGATAATAAACTTCAATATCCAACTCAAATGAATGATATAATAGGTTCTTATCCTAGCAGGCGTAGATAAATAGATATATTATTCTGAAAAAGTGATAGTTTTATTGATTGCACTGATCCTGAAACACGGTAAAACGCAATTTAGTTTTAAATGCATTTAAGTGATATGAGTTGTACTGGTTGAGAATACCTATTATTATACATATTGTAAATTTGGCAGGAAAATGTTTTTCCAAACAGACCCGAGGCATGAAATGGCGGTGATATAAGACCTCTAAATCTTGTACTTATATTATGTATGTCAGTCCTAAAACTCATTTTATTATATAAATATTGGGGAGTTTTGGTAGTTACGATTTTATGATAAAGGTCTTGACATTGAAGAATTCTACGTTTCTTCATTGTTAACCAGCCAGCATCTCCAAGTTTATGCGATGTGATCATATTTTCTTATGCCATAAATAAATCTTAACCACGTATTTTAAATTTTCCGAATGCGTTCTGCAGTCGCACTGACATCAAATAAATGCATCACAAATTCCTTTTTGATATTTTGATTTAAACGAGACCTATGAGGATAAAACAGCTTTAGAAAAGAGCTAAAAAGCTGCACACGTTTTTGTTACCAAATAATAATACGGCTGATTTATTCGGATTAATTTTAAGTGAGTTCTGAACAGATGCGTTGTAAATGTAACTGAGATCTGAATTTATTTCTTTCAATGCTCTTTTCCGGATAGAATGATCAAACGATAGATACAATTGAGTGTCATCAGCATATACACACGTGAACTTAAAAAAAACTTTATACGATCCATAAAAACTGATGTGTATATTGAGTATAATAGAGGGCTTAAGATAGATCCTTGATGAACCTCCTGAGATAAGTACATTCAGCGAACTAGATATAGCGCTATTCAAGGAAACAATTTGTGATCGATTAGTAATTTTTCAATAATAACAGTGCATCATGGCCAACACCCATATATTTTAAAATTAAAATTAAAGTTCTATGATCCACTCAATCCACTGTATCAAATGCTTTACTGAAATCCAGTAAAACAAGAACAGTTACTTTCCCTTGATCAGCCCCAGTTACAATGTCATCTGTTACATTTAGCAAAGCTGTCGTGCAACTCTAACCTGGTCAAAACCCAGATTGTATTGATGGAAGAAAGTTATATTTATAATAATATTATAAAATAAGTAAATTATGCGTACATACGTCAAATCGCTTATTTTTCAGAAACAAACTTTGGTTTTCTAAAATAGCATAATGGCTGTAAATATTTGAAACGATAATAGTAAATCTTAAACTAAATGTCTTTGAACACTAAAATAACTTGAATTACCAGGCTTGACACTTTAACAGAGTAGAAGGCTTAGACTTTATTTTAATTTAATTAAGCTGAATTTCCAAAACTGTTTAATTACAGCTTTAAAGGTAATTCTTACGAAAATGAAATGAAATTTCTACAAGCTTATATGTAATTGAAGTAGTCTACTTCAAACAAATCCCTATTGTTATGATAAAATAAAAAACAACAACATTAATTTAAGTTGGTGTTTATTGAAAGCCTAAATACGCTTTATTCGTATTTATTAGTTGCATAATGTATTAGTTAGATATGGGTATGTACGAGTAAATGTTGCTAAATGATTGCCAAGCTCGCTTAATAAAATATAAAAAATAATTGCTGTAATTAAAACATAAAAAGTTAAAAATTTGTGGAAAATAGAAGGTGTTATTTGTGACAAAATAGTATATTGTGTAACAAGTACGTGAAGCTGTCACAAGCACACGAGTATAAACAGTCTTCACGTATGTGTTGCACACTATACTTTTTCTACGACCTCAAACTTAAAACATGACTTAAATTAGCAAATGTTCACTTCACTTGACAGTTCGCACAAATTCGTTGTTCAAACAAAAAACAAGCACAGCAATCTATTCAATGTTTACCCGTGCCGAAAAGTGTATAGGCTCTTATGGCAGAAATGCGTAAAATAAAAGTTCCATAAGAAATGCATTGCACTTCACGCATCGATATAAAAAATAAGAGTTCACGTACTGCGATCAGTATGTGAAACTACTACTTTATACATGGGAGTAGAAAAAATATAAAATACATCCTAAAAGTTTTGGTATCAAGCTTTTTATGAATAAATAATGAATTTAGTTTCAGGCCTAGTTTAAGTATTTTCTGATAAATAATATTAATAATATTTTACTTGACAACTTTTCTTAATATACATACAATGTGATTTTTTAAAAACTCAATTGCAGCAGGCCGTATTCTGACTTAATACAGACAGTTCTAAGGTTATTATGTTATTAAGACAGAATACGGCTTGCTGCAATTGAGTTTTTAAAAAATCACATTTTACTTGTTTCCATAGTAAATATCCGATATTTAAATTTATTAGGAGGCGAAAAGTCCTGTCCTAAGGCATACTTATTATCAATAACAGCCCCCCAAGATTTCAATGTTTTTATTGTAGGAACTGATAATAGTATATTATAGACCAAGGTAGAGAAGACATTTTTCTCAGCCGAGCAGTATTATTTCCCGACATGCGAAGCATGGAGGGAAATAAGTTGTGAGGCTGAGAAAAGTCTTCTCTACCGTGGTTTATATACTATTTTTTTCACTACCAGCACCTTTATTCCTTTTAATTAATCATTTTTACATAAATAAAAAATAAAATGACAGATGCGTATATTTATTTCTAAATATCCACAAAAATCAAATTGCCTTGCTTGAAAACAAGGGGAGAGGTTAATTTCAATTGACATTTGGGTAAAACATATTTAAAATAGGCACCTGAGCGCATAGCAATTGTTTCTATTATTAACCAGTAGTCAATAATAAAAAATTATTGACCACTAGGAGAGAAATTCATCTTCTGGGCTCGAAAATAAGGTCAATAATGACATCTTCTAATACTAGTAGTGAAAAAAATCTTTTAATCATATTAGATGTAGATAATTGCTGCATAGGCTTCGTACATGCAGTGGTGAAATTTTAAGAAAATGCGAACTCTTTTGAAGGGAACGAATTCTCTAAATCGCTTCTCTAGAATTGGGAAACCGAAAATTGAAGACACGTAAGCACTACTACGAAAAACTGACCGTTTCTGTGAAATTCTTTAGAATCCAAATTGTTAAACAGTTTTTAAAATGTTTTAAAATGTATCGGAACTCCCACATTAATCTATTTTTTTACACTTGTATTAGCAATCAGAAAATAAACCTATGTCTATAACTGTCCTGAAGAGATTTACGCCCAGTGGTGCTATCTCTAAATATTTAGTACTTGCTATGTCACTAGGCCACTTTCGTTTCAATCTCCTAATCTCCTATGGAACGCATCATCAAGTAGGGGTTGGACAACTTCATTTGGATGGGACTGCAGTCGATTTCCGTGTTTTTCAGCATAATTATTAATCACTTGTTTAACATATGGTATTTTCAGATCTTCGTGTATAGTATGGTTTGAAATAAACCATGGTGCATCTGTTATTAAGCTGAGGATGCATAAAATAGGGGTTTACACCTTCCAAACTGCGGGCAAAGTTCTATTTTATAGCACTAGCTCCAAAAATACAGAAACCAATAATTTGATTTCGCAGCTGAAATTTACATTTAAATAATGTCGATAATTTTTCTCTTCACATTTCTTTTTGTAATCGTAGGTAAAACAGAATACTTACGAATACAAGTGTCATTATAAAACTCGAAAGCTGTAATTCGTTTACTCATTCAATAACAATCAGTCACTACTATTAACACCTCACAATAAACTATACCGCTTTGGTGACAATAAATTGCCCCCTTTTTTGCAATGACAAGCTTATTACTTATTCTCAATATAAACAAGAAAACAGACGCGAAGCCAAAAACTTCCCAAATCAACTGTAACGAAATATAGAATGTTTGTTGCAACTATCCGTATCCGTTGCCAAAATAATTTAGTACATAAAACATATTTTTATAACAAATGGGGCTGTAAACAAAATAATAAAATATTAAATTTGGCAAAGTCGCAGAAATTCCCCAAGAGTCTTAAGACTCTCTCCAAATATAACAACCTCTTGTTTGCTTTTATGGAAATAATTCAGAATTTGTACTTTATAGAAAACTCGTGTAATAACAAAACGGAAACTATGTAATACCGAATGTAAACCCGATTTTCGGACGTTCGGGATGATAATAAAAGGGGAATTCCGAAACCGTGTTACAGGTTACAGCAATCCATCATCCATGCGGACAGATCGATAAGTGTAATGTACGTTACGCTAAGTGACCAGGAATCGCTTGATATGTTGTAATTGTAAAGTATATTCTACAAAATTTATAGCCGGTAGTATCGAATTGATTATCGTAATAAGTTATGCTTTTAAAGATTTATGGTTCTACGAATTGTGTCATCTTTAATAAAGTTTATGACAAGCCAAACGATGCTCATTTTTTCTTATTTGATAAAATATGTGGAAAGTCATACGTAAAATAACTTTGAAATATTGACTCAGAAACATGAATATTTCTCGCTTTTTTCTTGACTAAGCTAATTTGTACAACGTTATTTTTAAAGGTGCGTTTTGTGTTTTCCTTACGGTTAGATCTGGGAGAACCTTTGATATTATTTTTTAAAAAACCGCCCTGCTTGTTGTAGTAAATTTTTTTGACATTTTTCTGTTTTAATTGGCCCCAAGGGCGTGCTTGTCTAGTAAGATACTGAGGAACTGAGGTTACATTAACAATACAGTTCCATTAAGTTTTGTATAATATATTGTTGTGTATTCTAAACACTAAACATTATCAAACAACATTAATTTATTACAATTTAACACATATACAATTTACACTACAATTTGACATCTACGATACATTATTTTTTTACACTTACAAATTACAGAAATGAAATATTAAGATGAATTTTATTTAAAATCAATATAAAAGTTTTATTATAAATTAGTAAATTCAATAAAAATACTGTAAAGTTAACATACAGGACAAGAATGTCATAAAATTTATTATAGAGTTTGACGTTTCAAGATTTTGATTTCCGATGTAAAAAATCTTCTTCATTTCATGTTACGATTTAGATGTTCTGGGATATTTTGATTCCTGGTAACATATTTTCCTATTTGCCATGCTGAAAATAACAAATAAAATTAAATTAGTGCTTAATAATTGATAAGATATGTTTTTTGTAAGAACAAAAATTAGAAAAGTTTACATTAGAATTTGACCATATAAAAAAATTCAAACAGATGTAAAATTATGACAAAAAGGTGTAAAAGTACACAGAGGAAAAGAATAATAAGGTATACAGAGCAGAAATTTAGTTTTATGAAAAGAATCGAAAATATAATATTGATGAAATGTCAGATTTAAAGCTAAACAAGACAATTTCATGAAAATTAACAAGAGTAAAAATATTGCTTAAATTTTGTAAATAGTATTTTAAGTTGATTTTTAGTTGAATTAGAAATAATTTAAAATAAGTTAGAAAATAATGAAAGTCATAGACATTTGGCAGCAACTGTAATTTAAATTAAAAGTAAATTAAAAGTAAATATTAAATTATTGTAAATAAAATTTAGGTAAGGTATTATAAGTTTCAGTTATTTGTTCAATATTATAATTTATTACATTATAAAATTTCATGAAATAAGTTAGTTGATAATATGAGTCAGTTTAAGAAAATTTGCTGCATTTTAATTGGTTCGTGTTATTTTAGGGGCTATTCAGTCGGTCAAAAGTGTTGGGAGAGACCACACGTACAATTTACGGCTCAATAAATTTTAATAAATGAATTCAAGGCAATCTTGATAGTTTAAAAAAGTGACAGATGTGAATTAAAAAGTTATAAGTTGAAATTTAATGACGAAATTTAGATGGGAAACGTAAATCAAGAATAAAATAAAGTGAATCAATGAAATAAAAATAATTTAATTAAATAATACAATTAACGAATTTAATTTCGATGAAAATTGAAAGTTATGGATATGGAATTTTATGTTACATAAGTAAAAATACTTACGTTTATGAAGTTTATGTTGAAGATTAAACAAATCGTTTAATTAATTGTTGCGATTAACAATATTTGTGTTGAATAAATTATTATTGAAGATATTTCAAATAAAAGTGGAGTTTTATTACATCGATTGAAGTGAGGTTAAGTTTAACCCACATAAATAAATCTGAAACAAATAAAAGCAGAATAAGCAGAACGAAATGGAAGTGATTAACAAAAATAAATATTAAAAGTGTTTAATTAAGAGATATTAGAAAATAAAGACTTACCTGTTAAAAAATTACAACAAGTGGTGAACGAGGTGATCAGCTGTTTCAACCACACGAAGTCAACTACACTGGAGTCCTTCAACGCAGTGTTGCCTTACCGTACGCAAAATCCCGTATCATCAGAGTATTTAAGGTAAGTCGAATTTAGTTTTACAGATATTCAGTTTTTGATTTCATTTCTTCATTTTTAAATTTCAATGCCAATGTTTGTAAAAGTGAGATTCAATATTATTTGTTTCTATAAAAATTTCAACCTTTATGATAATGCAATTTTCAAAATTTTTATACTGTCAAGAATTCATATTGAGTATTTATAAATTTATTATTGCAAATTAATATTCGAGTAGTTTTGTTTGAGTTTGTTTGTTGTGTATGTTTATTTTGCAGGAATTATTTCAGATATTGAGCTCATCTTAATATTTGATTTCATGTAAATTTGATTACACAAGCACACATACACTTACTATTAAATTTACATTTTTTTAAATCCTGAGATCTACATTAAAGAATTTAGTTTACACAATAATAAATTTAATTTTCGAAGTGTTCAAATAACACTACAATATGTTTGATAATTTTTATCGAAGTGGCTAGTTTTCCAGAACTTACAAGCTTAAATATTCACACTTACAAACCGCCAATCAAGAGAATGAATTTATCAACGTCTTGTTTTTTGCAACTTCAGCAAAATGTATGTTTCCTTCGTTTGAAGGACGAATAAACAAATTGTATCATTATTTTAATAACTTAATAACTTATAAGTTGAAGCTGAAGTTGCAATATAAAGAAAGTGTTGTCAATCTAATTTTGTTCATACATCTAAAGTGCACTCTTGTTAATAAGTTTCTATGAGTAAAAAACTGAAAATGTTTGCAGTAAAAATTGCCAAATTTTTCCAACAACGGCGGGCAAGTTCAGCATGTGCATTTAATTCCTACAAATATTGCAAATAAATAAAGTTGATCCTTCAGAACGAGTATAATCAGTGCAGTCCTCTTAGACCCATTCATTGCATTTACTGTACCGTATTCAATTTTCTTGAGTTTCTGCATCATCGCCTTCAACTAGTTTGTTTTTCTTCTATTTTACATTTAGCTTCTTGCTTTTGAACATACAATCATTAGTTATCTTTCTTTTGGGCTTTTCTTTCTTTCCTTGCTCTTCTTTACTGTTTTTTTTTCTTTTCTGACTCACCTTTGTAAGTGCCGCTAAGTAGTAAGTATTTCAAATGTATCGAGTTTTCGATTTTTGGATCGAAACACCAAAGTTTTCGACTTCGGAAAAGGAAATATATCAGTTAATCTAACAGGACATTAATAATCAAAATTAACAAAGAACGCCACAATGCAGAGGTTACCAGAAGGGCGAGACTGGCATGGGCAGGCTTTGGGAAATTGGCGTACCTCCTAAGAAATAAGAAAATACAACAGTATCGAAAGAGTCGCGTCTTTGATCAATGCATACTACCAATTCTGACCTATGTATGGTTGCCGAACCTGGACTTTGACAAAAGCTAACATCGATAAATCCGAAAAGATACAAGGAGTAATGGAGCGATGTATGTTAAATATAAAGGTAAAGGGCAGAAAACAAAAATAAAAGATGCTGCTGAATATGCTGCAATACTGAAATGGAACTTCGTTGGTCACAATGCCAGACAAATAGACGGAAGGTGGAACGATGCCGTACAGCGATGGAGACCATGGCTAGGCAAGCGCCAGAGAGGTAGATCACAAATCAGGAGGAAAGCTTAGCGAGTTAGAGAAGTGGGGTTCTGTTGGGTGAGACGTGCTCAAGATCGAGAAATATGGCAAAAGTTGGAAGAGGTTTATGCCCAAAGATTGACGAAATAAAAGCTTTAAAGGAGATTCAAATTTGCTTTTCTGAGCAATAATTGTTTAATGTATTCCCTATTCCCATAGACATAGAGTATTGTTAAGTTTAAAGAAAAACAAAAAATTTCCTCGAAAGCAATTAAAAATAACCAGTAAAACACGGCTAGACAGAATAAGAAACACCGAAATAGGAAAAAAAATCGACAACATAGTTGGATGGGGAAAAAAGAGGCGAAGGAATTAGAAACAAAAGAAAAAGAAGACAGTAGAATCATAAAGATTTTCACAACTAGGAAAAAGAATGCGGGGTGGGCCATTTAAACGTTGGACCTCCCTTTCGCATGAGCATAGCTGGTTATACAACAAATCCTGGACCTATAAAAAAGAAAGAAGAAACCAGGCCGTAACTAAAATGTAAAAAGTTTACATCAACTACCAAAATCCCTTCTATTAATCAAATATATTATCCTAAATTACCGCACCGTTTTTAATTACTGTTGTTAATAATAGATATACTAAAAGTTTTATATTAAGAACTAAAGCGCACAAGAATATTTTGAAAAATTGACGAGCTTTAAAAAATTGTGCAGTAAAATACAGGTTGCTAATTTTTTAATGAAAAATAAACAAAAACAATCTGAACTCCAGGCTTTTATAATGGCTTCTGTTAATTATAACACAAATATAAACTAGGGGTGGTTAACATCATTTTATTCCGATCTGTACACTACCTACAGAGTACGAAATGGATGCTATGACGTCACTAAGAATTGATGACGTAGATAGACTCATTCAAAAATCAATGTTCAAACTAGCTAATATATTTTTTTTAATTTGCTTATAGTTAAAAAACATTTAAAGTACAGCAGTTTGGAAAGTTTTTACCAGTCGTTTGTAAATTTCATATTTCAATAACATCAGTAATTCTGCAAAGTCGGTTTAATATCACACTTTCTTAAGTCAGTTGATTGTAAAATTCAGCGAAGGCATCTCGAAGTTTGTTTTACACAGACAGAGAATTCGAAGAAGCTTTTAAAAGTAATTTGAAATAATAATCAATTTAACGTACTTAGTTAAAAGCAAGTATATAGAAACTTGGATTAGCAACTTCGTCGTAACAATTTGTATTAAATCTGCAGCAATTAAAGCACACAATTATAGTACAAGACAATTTCATTTAGTTCATGAAAGCAAAGACAAATTGAGTTCTCGCGAAATTCTGAAAGCATGAAATAGATTACGGAAACTCTTGCAGGAATAAACATTGTATTTCCAGAAAGATTAATCTGCCGCGGTCTGCTTTTAGATTGATTACTGAAAACTGGAAACAGTACATCGTTTAAAGGTTTTTGTTTAATTCTACATACCATTAATCATACAATGCAAAATTAGTAGACGATTATTTTTTTAAATCATTATCCCCACAGTCAGATTGCCAAAAATAATGGACTAAAAACCAAAACCGTGTTCCGAGTAACATTTATTAATTATTCAACATACACAAACATCAACAGAAAGTGTTCACAAGTTTTCTCTGTCCAAAACAACGGCTCACTTAACAATAAGATTAATTCCAGCGTCTTCGATTAATAAGCCGACCGGGAATAATTTGGATGGCCCGAAATTATTTTATTTAAATTTTATTTAAATTCGCCCAAGTGAACTGTAAAGGAGGAATAATTTAGTAACGATATATTTTTAGGAAATGAAATATCAAAGTGTAATGAACTTTTGTCAGAAATTTAGACGTCCTACTTCGAATTGAATTATTTACAAATATTTAAATTGCTTTACAATTATGTTCTGAACTGCTATAAAGAAAGCGCTTCAAAGAAAATAATCACTCAAGTTTATTAATGCTTTGCGTTATATTCGCAGAATCGCCCTTCTGGAAATCTATACGTATTTAAACACATTAGCTGATTTAAAGTCTTCCCGTTTAAACATTACAAGAGTTAATAACTAAAAGTAAACCGGGGATGTTTTGAAACGTTACATACAGGGTGGGCCATTTTTTATGTGAGTTTTTTTAACGAGAAAATGGAGGAGAAAAAAAGAAAATGTGGAAGAACAGGAGGAAGAAGGAGGTGGAGGAGCAGGAGGAGAAGAAAAAGAAGAAGAAGAAACAAGACGAAGAAGAGTAGGAGGAAGATGGGATAGTGAAGGATGATGAGAATGAGAAGACATAGAATAACTAGAACTAGAAGAAAAACAAGAACTAGGGAACCAATAATAACAAGCTTTTAAAAGGCCCTTTTTAAAAATCATTTGCCGATAAAGACATGAAAAACTCCTTAGTAGAAAAGAAACATCCTCAACATAGTTACTTCTAGAATCTAGATGAAATAAGGACAAGCACAGTCATATCACAAGTTACTCCTGAAAATCAAAAGTCATAACTTAATATTTGAACATGGAAAGACGTTGGAATCGACGACTATCGAGTTTAGGTGGGATGACTTTAATTTTAATAATAATAATAATAATAAATTTATTTTGCTTTCTGTTGTACAAAATGTACAATTAAGCATGTCATATAATACAACAGATAAATTATTAGTAACAAACAAAAATTAATAAACTAAATAGGTACTAGAATTTAGTTGCATAGAATTCAATTCGTCTATCTATAGAGTAGAACGCATGTTGAATTGGGTAGCGTTTAATTTTACTTTTCTATTTTCCAAAATTTAATTCTTTTGTATGTTCAGGTATCGAGTTATAAAACTTTAGTCCAATGAAATTGGGATCATTTTGTGATTTACTTAGTCTGTAATATGGCGCACAAATATTACTTGTAAACCTGGTATTGTATGAGTGCACGTCGCTATGTTTACTAAACTCTTTGAGGTTGCCTTTTACGTAGCTGTAGGAGGCACTCTAATATATTTATAAACTTGCCCGAGTTAGAATTAAAAAAGCAAGACAAATAACCCAAAAGGCAACATTTATTTAGCAAGGGTTTTTGAAAATATCGTATTCAACAAGTAAGCTGGATGAAATGCTTCAGAAAATCATGGGATTTTCAGGTTTTTCCAAGTTTTTCGCTGGCCACAAACTGCAAGTTTCAGTTTAGGTTCGATTTAAAAGTTTGGTTAAGTTTGATTACAAATTCGGATGTAAGAAGCACAAGAAAAAGCAAAACAAAATTAGAGATGCAAAAACAGAAGGGAAAAAAATAAAATGAGAAAGGCGACGAGAAAAACTAAGATGGAGGAGGAGGAAGAAGAAGAACAATAACATCAACAACAAGAAGCTCTTAAAAAGCTTCTTCTAATGATTATCTGCTGATAAAAAGAATTCCTTGCTACAAAAGAAATAGTATTCAACAAGTAAGTTGGAAGAAATACTTAGAATATCATCAGTTTTCAGGTTTTCTCAATTTTCTCATTGAATGCAAACCCCAAGTTTCAGTTTAGTTTTAACCTACAAATTTGTTTAGTTTGATTACAAATTAAAATGAAGACAACAAAATAAGAGAAGGGAGAACATGAGAGGAAAAAAGAAAGAAGAAGGAGGACCAGCTGGCGAAGAAGGAAAGGGAAAGAGGAGGTGTGAAGTAGAAGGAGGAAGTCGAAGAACTATAACAAGAAGAAGCACGAAAAGATGAACAACACCAACAACAAGTAGCTTTAAAAACTTTTTCCTGAGAATGATTTGCTGATAAAGACAACAAAAAGAATTCCTTGCTACAAAAGAAACAAGTATTCAACAAGTAAGTTGGACGAAATACTTAGTATATCATCGGTTTTAATTTAGAAATTTACAGTTTGACTAAAACAAGAAGAAAAAAACAAAGAGGTGGAGAATAGGAGGAGCAGAAAGAAAAAGAACAAGCAGAAGAAGAAGGAGGCGGAACAAGCGGGCGAGAAGAAGAAGAGGAAGAAAAATAAGAGATGGAATACCAGGGTGAAGAGAAAAGAAAGAGGGAGGAGATAAGCACGAGGTCGGGAGAAACGAGAAGAAAAATAGAACAGAAAAAGTCAGATCGAAGACAAGGAAGAAAAATGAGAAGGATATCGCTTTTAAAGTAAATTACTTGGTTTTCTTAATATTCAGAAATCACGAATTTTGCTTGTTATTTTTAGTTCATCCTCCACTTTGCTTTCTTGTAAGCTGATTTTATAGTATAGGGCTTTTAAAGTTTTTTTTTTTGTGACCTTTTATGTGTGGATTATCAGGTTATATGTCTGTTATTTGTCCTATTTTCTTGCCATCCGCTTCTCTGTTATAATTCTCTAATGTTTCTTGAATAATTTGTTCCCTTTATAGTTCCCTTAATTTCTAGTGTATTTATCCAGGCTGCTTGTTGTATATCTCTTCTTGGAACTGGTCTTTAATTTTTAAAGATACAATGAAGTTTTTTCTTTCGTCGAGGGTTCTTTGAAAACCCTGCCAGTTTGTGATGTTGTTCATTAAAAACGAGTTGCATTCTTTTTCTAATTGCGTTGTCACTTAATGCGACTACAATTTTTACGTGTTCATAAAATAGTAATTCAAGCCTAACATTCGTTAGGTGAGGAAGATACCGAATTAGAAAGAAGCAATGAAGAAGAGACTAAATCGTTTAGCCTAAAGAGGTCGAGGAGGAAATAAAAAATAACATGGATGCTAACGAAGCACCTCGATTCGACCTGATAACAGGTTAAATTTTAAAAAGGTTAACCAGAAAAGGAATGTTAACGTTTGGGCTGAAATACCTATCAAAACAGTGAAAAGTAGCTGAAGTAATTATGATACCAAAGATTTCGGGAGGGGGGGGGGGTTATAAAGACCAATATCGCTACTTCCAGTCATATTTAAACACAATAACAGGAACATTTGATGATAATAGAACTATTCTTGCAAGATCCCACAGTAGCCTCGGAACATATCCAGGAAAACTTAAACCAACCACAAGAATGGCTTCAGAAATGGAGAATAAAATTAAATAAATCGAAATCGCCCCAAGTAACATTCAGCCCTCGTAAAGAGGTCTTTCCGCCAATCAGTATAAATAATGTCGAAATACCAAACACAGATCCAGTTAAGTATCTGGGACTACACCTAGATCGTAAATTAAATAGGAAACAACATATTCTGTAGAAGAGAAACAAATGAGTAAAAGAAGTAAACTGGCTAACAGGAAGAAAAGAAAGCGTCTCACTAGAAAACAAGAATCTATAAACCCATCATCAAGCCCATTTGGGGTTATGGCATACAACTCTGGAGATGTGCCAGCAAATACAATATAGCAATTATACAGAGATGCCAATCAAAAGTACTTCGGCAACTAACGAATGTCCCCTGGTACATGTACAACCACACACTTCACACAGATCTGCATATTCCAACCGTTCAAGAAGCCATTCATCAAAAAATCACCAAACATTATGAAACTATAGAAGTTCACAGAAATCTATTGCTAGAACAAATGTTAGTACTTGACAACAATAGAAGACTCAAGAGCTTATGGCCCATAGACCTAAGATAAGGTTAAGCGGAAGCGTCTTTGGATGTTAACCTCATCACGTTATTGTAGTCACTAGGATATCCATGACTTGTGAACACATTAGCCAATAGAATGTACAAATTCTGATTGCTGATTGAAGAACAAGATAACTACATTTTTCGAGAAGTTATAACAAGAGATGCAATTTAAAGTCATCTTCAGAGGGCTATGGAATTAAAACTCGTGCCGTGCTCGTGCCTCAGCGAGATTTAGCAAATGTTATGTTATGTTGACAAGAAAAAATTTGGGTACTAAATTAATAAAACAATATTCAAGAGAAATTGGGATTTTCAATTTTTTTAAATAAATGATAAGAAATTTTGCATGTTGGCCTAAAATTAAATTCTAATCAACTTTTTAAAATAATTTTCTTCGGTATATTATCATCTAATCCCCACTTATTGCGACTTCACAGTGATTTTTTTTAATTTGTCACCATACTAATGGTCACGTGACATAAGTACATCAAACTCGATTATTAGGTTATCGGACATACAGAATCGATCTCCCAGAAAAGTTTTTTCGATACTCTAATAACAAAAATGTTCCCCATATGATGCGAATTTTTTTATTGCCGGCCACTGTATGAGCAGGTCCTTTTAATATGGACATACGAAGTGCAGGTTTGGGGCGAACGTCGATAGTACACAAATGTTTCAAAACAAGGTATTAAGGGACATAGTTAACGCCTTTTGGTATGTAAGAATTAAAGATATCCACTGGGATCTGTAGTTAGAGACAGCTGAGAAAGAAATTCAGCCGTTTTCTCAAAATAATGAAGCAAGGTTACATCATCATAACGTCAATGTTGAAACCATTCAACTTGTAGTCCACCGAGACCAACGGAGAAGACTCAAGCGAAGAAAAGATTAAGTATAGTGCTTTTGCTTGTAAAATGTAGCGTACAACCAAAGAGCATAAGATATTTAATATAGGCTTAGTGTCCATACTTTTTTGCAAACGCATGTAAAATGGTTTGCATAAGTATATTTTTACACAAACTTTACTATTTTTTTTAAACTTTGTTCGAAGTTAACACCACGCCAATACCTGCTTAATAAATGAGGTTTCCTGTCCTTAGAAAAAGAGCTACCTGTTCTCAACAGCATTTCTATGAGTAAAACAGTAAGCCAGCGTTTCCCAAACTATGGGGGACGCAAAAGTCGTCAAAGGGAGGCACAGCAGAAAAAATAAGTTAAGGAATTCAAACTTAATAGACACCATCAAATATTTTAAACAAATTCTTATTTCCTAAGTTGTAGCAAGAAATATTTTGCAGTAATTTTTCGCCGTATAAAAGAATTCAAAGGTAACTTAACGCGAAGTTGCTAAGTAAACAACGTAAAATTCTAAGAAAAAACGAGTGTGCCTCATAATTCGTAATCTGAACTTTAACGACAACCGAAATACATGTGTAGAAATCTGCATTTTGCACCTGAATAAATAAATTTCAAACTCCAGAAAATTTGTAGTTTAAGTGGATTTTAAATGTTATGCGGTTATGCCAAACCCCATAATGTTATTTTGCGATACTTTGTTATTGTTGAGTAATTCACACTTTTTCCACAACTAGTAATAAATGATTATTTGTATTCTGTAAAAGAAGCGCAGTAAACGAAAGTAACCAAAAAGTTTCTTTTTATTGTTGTAAACGCATCACATTTAAATTGGTAGTGCATTCAACAAACTTACCAGCATCAAAACCAGCGAAAATGATATGGTTTACTTGCAACAAAGAAAAATTGTCAATTAAAAGACTTTATAGGTAATGCACAGAGTGTCAGTCCATCGTATAGCGACGTATACTGCCCTGCTAAGCAATCGTTTTAGCTATTAATACCCTCTACTAGATGGACGACACGTAGACATCTAGCGGTTGGTATACTCAACATGTATTGAAAAATTGCATTGCTTCTTATTAGCATTTAAATTATTTTATAGAACAAAAGTATACTGGATGAAAATTTTGTTGGAAATAAGCTGATAGTTGGTTTTTATGACTGGTTGTGGTTATATGATTAAAAAAGGATTGCTACATAAAATCTCAACGGTGCATTAAAAATAAATACGAAAGGAATAAATGTGGAACGCTTCAAAATATTATTTAGTACCGTACATATTTTCATCGAAAGATGTATCCAATCGTTGAATTATTCAAAAATGTAAATTCTAAAAGAAAAACGTTTCTTTCTTGTGTTATTTCACAGTCAAAATTGACATAAATGGCAAATTGGAAATAAATTCGAGAGATACGATTTCAGTAAATATAAAAGCGATTTCGATAGTTGTAAAATTCGAAGGAACAAAATGTCAGAATGTGAAACGAACATTTTGTTCCGCAGATAAATTCAAACAAAACTATTTCGAATTAAATTTAGTACTGGAAACACTAGGAATGCGAGACAGAGAGAGAATTTGTTAACCTTTATTCACATTTGTGTAGTAAAATTGTGTGATTTCTCGCTTTAGGAGTTTAGGAGTTGTTTGGGTTAAGACTAAACGTCAAAGTGTAACTTTAGGCTAGGACATGAACATAAAGAGGGGAGAAGCTCTTCCCAAAATTAAATGCTAACATTAAACTGTCGAGCTTAACCGAAAATTATTTGTGGAAAATTTAACAGTTTAGACTTCAATTTTGACGTCTGTAAAATTTGTACCCAGAGTAAAACATTTATTTAAGTAGCCATTTTCAAAATCCTACGTACAAGTTTCTTCGGTGGTTTTGTCAAGTTATCTCCGTAATTTCGAGGAATAATTAAATTTAAATTTGGAAACTTATCACAATTAAAACCTGTAAACAAGCTCCTCGCGATCTCGTTCCTTAGGTAGTTTCAGCAGTTCGCAGGAATCTGGATGTTTCTGCAGCAAAGCTCAAAAATTCTTTGAAATTAAATCACAAATACCAGAAACTTTATCCCCTTAAGGTCCTTTGCCGCTTCCCTCATTTGTAAAAGTAGGTTTCGTCTTTTATGATGTAAACAACCTTTTGAACTCGCAAAAGTGCTGTTTCTAAATCTGCGTGAAAGTGGAAATCGATTTCCACCTCTGAAGATGAAAGGAAGGGTGAGGGTCGTTGACTTTCACAGTTTGATACTGTGATAAAAGTATCGGAGGTTTTATGCATCATCCGTTGTGTTTACATACGGTTTTTCACAGCCCAGAGAACAAATGCTTATCGCTAACCAAAGAATCTTAACGTTAACGAAGGCGAATGAAAATTCTTTTAAAATAATTGGATTGTGTTTCCGTGCTGGTGAGTGCATTTTATAAGGAACGAGAAACATTCATACTACTGAAAGAAGCGAATGTATTACAGGTTTTAAAATAAAAAGGAAAAATCCAAACTTTTTCAATGCAAAATTTTCGCATTAAGTATTTGCAAAAACACAAAAATATTGAATTATTTATGAATCTGTAAGTATGGCTAAAAATCTATTCAAAAAGTAAAATCATGTATCCCTTTTTATCATATAAAACTGGCAAAATTTTCGTTTTAGAAACTAATAAAATATACAGGGTAATTCAATCTACCCCTCTCAAGCTAATATTCCATTAGGCATGAAATTGAAATTTCGCATGCGTTAATGCGACAGAAAAACCTGTAAACCTGAAAATTTAATAGGAATACATCACTTCCGGTTTCATCAGAAATTAGGCCAACTTAATTTTGGCATATAAGGGGTGGATAAAAGTTTGGAATAGAAACTTTCCTGCTAAAACAGTTACATATAGGTATATAGATTTGACAATTTGCTAAAGTTTTGATTTCAAACTGTTTTTCACTCCATACAATGCAATAATTGGCGAGCAATAATTTATTGTATTAAGTGCCACCTGCAAAATATAACCTGATTTACGTTAAAAAGAATAAAAGACGAGGTGGACAGTTTTTTATGGCACAGTCAAGCTCGATTTAGGAGAATATGTTCACGATAAAAATAATAATAAAAGAGGGAATGGAATAGAATAAAGATATACAGCTTCGATTTATAGATTTTGAGAAGTCATTCAAGAAAATCACTGCCGGAGTGGCCGAGTGGTTAAGGCATTCGGCTAGAGCGCCGATGGTCTTGGGGTCAAACCTGGGTCGCATGCTCGACGAGTGGCTTACCCAGCACTAAAAATAATTGGGAACCGAAACTCAATAGTGGAGTAGGAAAGTTAGGCGGTTGCTGAAAGCGTGGTGCTTACTACACTACCCCAACTGAGGTCTGAAAAACGACTTAGGAAACCTTTACCCTTCATGTTGCCGGTCATGCTCCCTCACGGGGCGTTAGTGCCGATACCTTTACCTATTCGATAAAATCAATAGAACTGTATTATGGAAAATACTTAAAGAATATGAAATACCTGAAAAGATTACCTGAATAATTAAGCTACTGCATCCAAACACTAAATCAAATTATCGAACACATAGCTTAGCCTCAGAAGAAATAAATATTAAGAAAACGCTGACTACATAAAAGATATAATATGAAAATTTGGCTGTGTCTAGAAGACATAGAATTCGTAGATGACACATATTGTCACGTGATTCTGCAATCCCGTGTTATTTTGGGAAAATTTAGAGTCATTTTAAATTCTTTAGTACGGTCTTGTACTTCGTAATTTTAATTTCGTGCTTTGTTATGTTATTTTTGCTACAGTTCATTTCGTTTAGTCTAGAGGACACGAAAGGTTAAGCCTAAATTGGCACGTTCTCCCTTGCAGTTGTACGAAATCTTTAAAGTCATTTCAATATGTTTCGTTTTTGAAAAAGGTTCCTTTGTGCAAATCCCAAGGTGACCTATTTTCACGCGTATTTCATCAAGGCATGATCTCATCTTGCTTCCGTCATTGCAACGTCTCGTGATACGGTGCGGAGGAACCCCCTGTACGTTAGGCCGCATCAGCTGTCCTGTGGCGTCCTTTCGATTCTTCTACAGCACCCCTCCTTAGTATGTGACAACATCTCGATCCTATCGAACGTTTTGTAAGACGTGGTGCGAGTGTATCGTTTGCCGCTTGGGTCCTTAAACCGGAAGGCCTCTATACCGGTAACCCTCAGGGATGGGTTACAATTAGCGACTTGGTCGGATTCATAAAAAGAGTGCCAGATATAGTTTTGTGATAGTGGAGTACCGTTTCCATGCAATTTCCTCGTCTGAGAGATTTAGTAAACCCATAGCTTTTGGATTATTCTTCGTCCTAGCTCTTCCAGTCACTCCGTCACGTCACTCCCTGACCAACATCTTGTCAGGTAAATAATTCTACCATCTTTTCGCTACATCTGCTTTTGCCGTTGTGTTTCAACGCTAGTTTCATTTTCGACGACTGACTCTTGCTGGCAGGTTTTTCTTAGTGTTGTTCTTTGAGCTTTGAAGTTAATAAGTACCGCCTTTTGTATTTATCTTTGTGTTTTGTTTGTAACTTATATTTTGAGTAAATACTTTAGTGTTCAGAGTATCGTTCAAGTTTTAAGTCAAGTAAAGTTATTATTTGTATTATGTTGCATGTGTGTAAATTTTAAGTGGTGCTTATTGAAATGTTAATTTAGTATTTGCCTTTTCCTATGTTTTGTTTGGAATTGAGGGGCTAAGCTTGCGAATGATTTGCCAAACTTAAAGTAAATCTAGTGCCCTCAATTCTACTGTCCTTTAAAGTAAGCGTAACTTTTATTATTTGTTTTAACGTAACATATTTTTGATTGCCTCTTGTGTAATTTCTTTGTATTTATTTTTGTGTCTTTTGATTCATTAAATTTTTCCTTGTCAATTCAGCTTGGCCTTCTTATTGTGTTCAGCCCTTCCCGATCACCTTTAATGTATTAGTGTTTTGTTTAAGATTTACGTATACAGTGTGAGCCTGCGTACAAGTTAAAGTTTCAGCGAGTTATTTTCAGTCAAGCAAGGTAAGACACATCTTGCAGTAGGTCAGCAGCAACGACTCTTTTCTTTCCGAGCCCTTTGGGAATCTTCTGTGGTGGGTTCCTATTTAGATCTTAGGGTGACTTTATACCATAGTGGCGCTCAACAATTTTCATCCCCTTTATGACCACCCTTAATTGAAGGGTTCTACCGTTTCGAACTGCCCATCTTCACTGTCTAGCTAGCCGCGCGCTTAAGGGATTCCATCACCCCCCATTTAATGTCGTAGTGCAGAATTGGCACGCGACAATATTTAATTAAGTAAAAATTGAACCACTTACAAGAAAAATGGAAATCTCAGCAAAAATGGAAATCTCAGCAAAAATGGAAAGTTGAGGTGAAGCATCAATTGTTGGCAAACTAAGACTGCGAATTAATTCCAAAAGTAACCAAATGAATAAATCCAAATAAAATACCAATCGAATGTAAATGATATATAAAGAACTTTGAAAGTCAAATTACCTCATTAAAAGAAAAACTAGTAGCTGCTGAAGATCGTCTGGAAGCTCAAGAACAGTATTCTAGACGGAATAATCTAAGAATTTTTGGCGTCCCTGAAAGTTCGGCGGAAGACGCCAATCAAGTGGTGATAGAATTGTGCCGCTCAAAACTTAATATCAATATTACAACTAATGATATTGACTGCTGTCATCGCCTAAGAAATAAGGTAGGAGATCACAAACCTCTAATAGTTAAATTTTGTCGTCGGAGTGTTAAAACCCAAATCTTCCGTGCTAAAGCTCGTTTAAAGGGCACGAAAGTGGTTATAAGGGAGGATCTTACCCAGAGCCAGATGCGGATGGTCAAGGAAGCTACTACTAAACTGGGGAATAATAATGTATTCACAAGCAACGGAAATATTTTCATTAAATCTCAAAACACGATTAGTAAAATAGTCTCTTTAGATGATTTAAGAGTGAAATTAAATTGATTTGTTAACTGTTGAAGCAGTGGAAGATCTTTCTTTTTTGTATTTTCTTTTCTTTATCTTATTGTTATTTGGGAAATTTCTTTGCCTTGCTAGGCACCAGAGAACTTTATTTGCTATTTTAAGTTTAGTTTATTTCAAGGTGTACTGTTATCAATATTTTTCATGTATTTGCAATAATATTAAATTTATGCTTGCACGTATAGCGATAAAACTTTAATGCATCAAAACATCAAGTCAGCGCATATAAATGTAAGATCACTTTTACCGAAAATTCATGATTTACGGTTGTTTATTTATGAACAGAATATCGACATACTTGCTGTTTCCGAAACGTGGCTGAATGAAAATATCGCATCTCAACTGGTTAGCATAAGGGGCTATACTTTTTTAAGAAGGGATCGTGGTGGTCGAGGTGGTGGAGTTGGTTTATATATTCGGAATTACTTAAACTTTTCTATCATTAGCATGCCTAAAAATAACATAGAACAGATCTGGGTTCTTGTTACTCTAGCTAAGTTAAAAGTTATAGTTGGCTCGGTTTACAACCCTCATCGTCGAAATTATCAAGAATTTTTAAATGAGTTTGAAGACTCTCTTTCATTCTGTTTGCCTTATTCTGAAAACATAATTTGTCTTGGTGACTTTAATATTGATTTCCTTAAATCTGATGATCCAGCTACACTGTTACTTTGCAATATTATTGAGTCTTTTGATTTGCACCAAATAATCAATCAGCCAACCAGAATCACCGATACTACTGTTTCGTTGATAGATCTCATCCTGGCTTCTGACCTTTCGTTGGTTGATGCTAGTGGAATAGTTGCTTGTCATTTAGCTGATCATGATCTCATTTTTTGCGACATTATTACTAGTAGTGTTCCTGTTGAACCTACTGTTAGGACTTTTCGTAATATTAATAATATAGACTTGAACTTATTCAACTTGGACTTAGAATCGTTACCATTTCATCATATTCTTCGGATGGCTAATGTCAATGAGAAATTAATCTTTTTTAATGAACTTGTTATACAACTATTCGATAGGCATGCTCCTATGGTTACTTGTAGCTTCAAAAAGCCTCATGTGCCATGGTTGACGGATAATCTTAGGCATCTAATGAGTCTAAGGGATAAAGCTAAAGCCAAGTATAGAAGGACAAAATTGCTGCAACATTGGGACTATTACAAATCACTAAGAAACCTAACAACTCGCTCTGTTCTTAATGAAAAGAAGGCCTATTATAATTCTATATTTACTAAAAATGACCAGAGGACATTATGGAAAAATTTAAAATCTGTTGGTATAGGCTCAAGGAACCAAATTAATATTCCTCGACACCTTGCTAATCCCAATGATATTAATGATTACTTCATTAATAGTATTCCTAAGATTGCAACTAATTCAACTATGAAATACCATAACAATACTTTGGACATATATAAAACTCATGATTACGAGCATTTAAATTTTAATTTTTCGCTTGTGGATAACTCGGACATCATTAAGGCCATTAATACACTTAAATCGAATGCTGTTGGTTGTGACAACATCAACGTCACCATGATTAAATTGTGTTGCCCTTTTATTCTTCCTTATATTATTCATATAATAAATTCATGCTTACTAGAACACACATTCCCTGAGCCGTGGAAACACGCGTTGGTAAAGCCTCTGCCGAAAACAAGGCAATTAACGACTTATAAGGACCTAAGGCCCATAAGTATACTACCGGCTTTTTCGAAAATACTTGAAAGAATTATTCATTCTCAGTTATCTGGCTATATTAATACAAATAATATCCTTCCATTAACACAATCTGGCTTTAGAAAAGGTTATAGTTGTACTACAGCACTATTAAAAGTCACTGATGACATTCTATCTGCGACTGACCAGGGGAAAATTACTATCCTTGTCTTGCTTGATTTTAGTAAGGCTTTTGAAACGGTCGACCATGGGATTTTGATCTCAGTCTTGAAATACATTGGAGTTAACAGGGAAGCCCTTTCGTTGATTGATAGTTATCTGCGTAATAGGCATCAAACCATTACTCTAGATGGTGTCGAGTCTCGTCCATTACTTGTCCCGCAAGGTGTTCCTCAGGGATCAATCTTGGGACCGTTATTATACTCTGTTTATACTTCAATGTTTATCAACAAATTAAAATTTTGCCAAGTTCATGTCTACGCCGATGACACACAGCTGTATCTCTCGTCCAGTCCATCAGAGTGGATGGAGACAGTTGAAAAAATAAACTCTGACCTTCAATATATTTTTGAAGCGTCAGCCCAACATTCTCTCAAAATTAATCCTAATAAATCAGCGGTGCTTCTGTTTGGTAATAAAAATATATGCAATAGATTATCACCTTTTATCCATATCCGAATGAACAATGTTGAAATACCAGTTGCTACTAAGGTTAAAAGCCTGGGGATGTTTCTTGATAATTCCTTTCGGTTTCGGGATCAAATAACTAAGTACATATGTCAAGGTTATCAAAATTTAAAACACCTATACCCTCACAGATCGTATTTAAATCAGCAGGTTAAGAAGAAGGTCTGCGAGGTTTTCATTTTATCACTGTTTAACTTTTGTTCTCCTGTATACCATTCGGCATTGGATAAAAGGACAGTTGAACGTATTCAAAAAATGCAAAACTCGTGCTTAAGATTCATTTATGGAATTAGAAAATTTGATCATATATCCCACAAACTTGAAGTTGCTGGTTGGCTGACGATGAAAAATCGCAGGGAGCTTCAATGTCTAACACTTTATCATCAAATTCTTCTCACGATGACACCACCATATTTGTACAATAAAATAAGGTTTAGGACAGATATTCATAATATTACAACTAGATTCAGGGGACTTATAACACCACCTCACCATTCTCTCTCCCTCTTTGAACGGTCATTCTCCTTTCAAATTTATACTTTATACAATAATCTTTCTTCTGAGCTTAAGATGCTCAATCTGAAAACTTTTAAGAGTCAACTTCGTCTTGTACTTTTTCGGAAGCAGTGCAGTAGATAAATATAGTATTGGTTACGTTATTGTTAGTACTTAGGCGCCGATGTGTATTTGTCTCAATTCTATTTTGATAGCAGTACATCATCATTATTATTATTATTATTATTGTGTTATTATTATGTTACTAGGGTATTACTTTGCTTTACGTTCTCTTCCAGGTGCTTACCCTTCGCGGAATGTTAGGTATAAGTTAGGACAGTTAGGCTAGGTATTGTAAGCTGAATTTACTGTTGTCGTAATAATTAAAGGTTTAGGTGGAAGATCAGTAAGCAGCTAGCTGCCCTCTGAACCTCGCCTTTTGGTTCTCTAATTTTTAGCCTCCCACTTATCCTGTATATCTATTTTAATTATTGTAATTTTTGTTAATTTGTGTGGACATAACTTGGAGAATAAAGACTATTATTATTATTATTATTATATCGCAAACTTAGGTAGTGTGATCGAAGATAGTCGAGGGTATAGATAAAATAATACTGTATCTCAATGTATTTTTATGACATGATTTACTCCATCTTTTGGCTTGTGTAATGTGCAAGAGTCTTGTACTCACAGTCACCATCTGTAGATGCCAACGTTTGGCGAAACAATTGTCAACCATCTAGTAGATGGTACAGTAATAAAATTTGTGAAAATCAACATTGTATTTGTTTAATTATTTAATGCTTACTGTTCTGCTCGTAGAAATTCTCTTGACAACACTATCGAAGTATTACTTAACTCTTTTTCTAAGAACGTACAACCTAATTTCTAGGCCAGGTACTGGTAATTTCAGACAAAGTTCAGAAAAAGTTGTAAACCTTACGTAAAAATATATGTACTTATGCAACCAAATTTGTTCCCGGGAAAGCACATCATTTTATGTTGCATCTTTGAAATCATTTGTAATCAGAATTTTTAGCTTAAGCCATGTCATCACCATTCTTTTGATTGCGAGTAAGGGAGCCTATCTGTTAACTATATTTGCCGTAGCCTGAGTAAATGTGGCATCCCTTAATCACCCTTTTCATATAATCTAAGATAGAACTTATGTCATATTTTAAATATTTCTTACATTCATTAAATCTCATTGTTAAATCATTACTGCCTTTTATTTGTGCTTTGTGTTTATTTTAAAATATTTGTGTATAGCCCCGTGAGCCTGGCTACCGGTACCAGTATTTATTTCAGTTAGTAAAGGGTAAGTAACATCCAGCAGTAGGGTGCAGCCACCTCAACCCCCTCCAGCCCAGAAGGAACCATCTGGGGTACGTTCCCCGAGACCAACTTGGGTGATTTCCGCAGTGGCGCCCAGTTTTCCTCCCGATTACGACCCCCCATCTGAAGAGTTTAGCTTTTCGAACCCCCCTTCTTCGACTGCTTGTTAGCCGCGAGCCACAGGACTTCCCCTATAAGTTGTCGTAGCGCGGAATTAGCACGTGACAAGGGGCTACACCACCAAGAAACCCCATAACTGCATTTTTTAGTAGACATTTTAAAATGTTTAATTTGGTTCAGTTGAATGGTTTACTCGAATGTCTAGATTTTCATCATTCCGATCATCAGTTTACTTGCTTCCCTTGGCACTCTCTATCATAACTAAAAGCTTCTCCGTTGAATAAACTACACCCAGTAGGCCCAACTAAATATACCCAATAAATAAAATGTGTTTATGTTGAATAAAAATTCTAGAATGGATAATTAAGAATTTATAGAAAATTACCATATTTATCCGGCTAATTTTGTTTCTTATTTTTCGTTTCCTAATCGGGCTTAAAGCCTGTTATTTGTTATTTATTTGAGTTTATATACCTAAAACTTAAAAAAAAGAAAAGCGATATTTTTTGAAATTATTGTTTGGAGGTTAGGTGTTTTTCAAATGTTATCAATTATTATAAATTAATGAATTTAAGATAAATTCGATTCGTTCGTGATATTGAAAGAATGTGGTATTCCGCAACCTCATTCTTTAAAATATAACAAGTACAGTAACACTTCAAGGAAAATCATGAATAAATAAAGCCAAAATACAAGCATTACTTATAACTACTTTATAAGACTTGCAATCTCGTAAGGCACAGCAAACCGTCCTAAAATTTAAAGTTATTTCTTGCAAAAGACGACACATATCCTGGGACCGCCGTCCTGTAAGTGTCTTCCTGAATAATGCATTTATGATATTCTGTCTCGGTTAACAAACGACTCTCTCTATTTTAACATATACCAACGCCAAACAATAATTTAACAGCGGGAACAATTCCAGTGTAAACAAGCAGTAAAATCTGTAAACCAAAGCGTTTTGTTAATTTAAAGGAAACCTAACTCTGGTTTATTTTTCTTTTGCCTTTTCGTTTTCCCCCGTTTTACAGCAACACATCAACTATATTTGTTCTGAAAAGGAACCGAAGCCAGCTAGTTGTGTTTACTTAACTAAACGTAAAGTTCCTTTAAAGTACTAAAGCTTCAAGAGTAACCCAAGAACAGTACGATAGTGAAAATTAGCTGGTGCGGTAAGGGTGTGATAATCCCGGACTACTCCCTGGATTCTGAAACTCCCTTTTCGGGCTTCGAGCCCCTGTGCAAACGCTTACTGAATTTTTCATGTACTTTGGATGTCTGTTCACCGAGTAAATATTTTTGTACCTTTCTTCATCGGGTTAAAGTTGTTTGATAAACAAAGTCACCGGCTTTTCTGTTTGTGCTTTTCTTTTGAGTTAAACCCAACCAAACGTGGTTCACTTTTGAATTTTGTATAATGTTATAATAACTAATTAATTTCACGTTTGGGGGTACAATTTATGCCTGCTTTAAAGTTTTATATAAACATGTACAGCATTTTAGTGAGATAAATATTTTAAATGCCTGTGAATATTGCAGAATACGCTGCCGTCTGTTTTAGTTACTTGTTATTAATTATTTAAGTTCACGGAAAATTGTTTAGGTTCTAGAAATTTCTAGCTTGTATTAATTCCTATCGCTAGAAAATATAATAGAGTGTCTAAACCAATATTAGGTAATCCAATAAAAACATATGTAAGCATAAAAAGGAAAAGAGATTTAAAATATTTGAAAAGCAGATGTCTTTTATCCAACTTAGGTAATTTAGTCTTAGTCGCTCCAGATTAAAATCCGACCATGACTGGGATTTGAACTTGTGTTCTCTTAGTGACAAAGTAATACTCTAACCACCAAGAGGCCACACGTACCTTATTTTTAACTGTTATTTTTGGAATGTTGCAAGTAATATATTAGCTGTCTTACTCGCAAGGAAATTTAAAAAAAATTCTGGAAAATAAGGCGAGCATAAAAACATTCGCCAAGCGAAAGGTAGCCATAAATATAAAATAATAAACTGGGCCCCAAAGGAAAGGATCAGCACATTGGAACCGTTTTTTTTTTTTTTTAATTTTTCGGCATTATGAAGAAATACAAAACGGCATACCACTGTGTACAATTCGTAAAACAAAACTGACTATAATTTAAATAATACTTTTGCAAACAAGAACTAGCTTCAGAGTCGGGTTCCCTCATTTATGATTATTAATAAACAATGACGTACCCAAGCATTAATTCTGTGAAGTTTGAAGGACACGTAGAAATAACATAAAATAATGTAATAAGAATTAAGCATCCACAAGGTTAGGTTTATCATAAAAGTAAGATTTTTTTAATAATACGGTTGTGTTGTTTGATATTCAGTGGCAAGGGCCCCATTCTACACGAATGCCCAACTTAATCCCAAATTATTTAATTTTTAACTTATTGGAACCTTAAAAGTCGTATAATTTTATTATGCTTAACAAAAAACATTTTAGTACAGCAAATGTTCTGAAGATGGCGTTAATCACAAAATATTAATCCAGTTTTGGTATGCCACAGCACACCCTTACACGAAAAAAAAACAATAAGAACAGAACAATAATTATTCCGAATTGCTAATTGAATAAGGAGTTGCTCCTCGTCTGAACTACTCATTCCTGAACAAAAACTGCAAAAACAATTTAAGAAATTTAGCAAACCCGCTGGCTAGAAAGCAACCACGACACTGGATCGCTCACAAAAATATCGCGCCCTATGTGGCGTTGCCATATCGCCGACCGCCGCGACGATCGCGCGGTCGTTGCCCGCCGCGACAGATCGCGTTCTGTGTGCCCGAGCCTTAAGTCACATTAATTTATACATCGTTAGAAATACAGTAAAAGACCGGTTTCGTTCTTTTTGAAATTTTATCTGTATCTAACCCCCTCTTAAGTCATGATTAGTTAGTTATCGAAATGAAAGTTCAGAATTTCGCCAAAAGCATGACAAAATGAACCTCGGAAATGTTCTGTAAACCTGTTGACTGCCATACAAATTAAATGCAATACGCGTCACTTCAACTCAGACATGTATTTGTTTTGAAACCCCTCGGTGTAAATAGGACTCCTGACTGTGTTGTACTATAGCAGTTTATATAGTGCGTAGCTTTGACAGACGCTCATGTTGACGGTGCTTTGATTAACTTGCCGTATTCGAAACAGCAACTGCTACGGTAAAAAATAATCATACATTAAAAATAAAAATCTTTTAGATTTTTTAATGTCGTCATAGATTTTTTTCAGGTACATATAAATTACGATTTTTTATGAATTTTAATTTTTTAAGTGGGCCAAAAAGCAAACTTAGGTTTGATACCTATTTTGTATCTTTATTAAACCGTTTCATAGGAGAGGCGTTTTAAGTGAAAGCTGATTCTCCAAAATTCATTCTTAAGCCACATCAAGTATTTGAAATTTGATCACTAAATAAATTTCGTTAGGAAACGAATGCCATCATTATTAAAAAATGGCGGTCAAGTTAACAAAATGATGTTATAAAATAATACTGTAAACAACCCTATCCAAAAATGATAACCTACCCCTCAATCTTGAAACCCACGTATTCAATTTTTGTGCAAAAACTGCTGCTATAGGCTAATTTAAAAATGGCGAAGTAAAACCACGTAATTTTCAAAACCAAAGTTCAGCAAATTTCCTGGAAATGTAGGATTGCAACATAACATAAATACATTTCGTACTTGAAGTCAAGGTTGTAATTATCCGGAAAGTTTTTGGAAATAGACAGTTATTTTATGGAAATAGTACCTACCAATGGAAAGTTTTAAAATATTTTGGAATAGAATATTGTTTAAAAAAAATCTACATTAAAAATTAAATGTATACAGTAATATAAATAACCCTATAAACCATGCACAAAACCCATGTATTAGATTAATTTATAGTATAGAATTAAATTAAATAAAAAATAAATAAATTTCTACAAGAAAAATGAATACCATGACGGCGATAATCACAAAATGGCGACCGCGTTTCCGAATAAAATTTATACAATAATGTGAACTACCTAATAAATAAATTATAAACTAGAACTGCTATAATTAAAAACTGCCAAAATGACATAAGCAGCGCTGCAACTCCAAATAATTTTCAACAGTAATTACATAAGTGGTGATAATTTTTTGATAATTTTAACTAGATTCACGAATCTTTATTGCTATGGAAATTTCACGAGTGGTCGAAGTCCACGAGTGGAATTTCCTAATAGCAATAAAGATGAGTGTCATTCCGCAATGCTACTCCTGCCAAAGGTTTGGCCACTCCAGCGTCAACTGCGGATTCGCCCCCAGATGCGTTCGCTGCGCCGGCAGCCACCCAGCATCCGAGTGCAAAAAACCTCATCGCCCACAGACACTACCCACCAGCCTGGAAGCGAGCGGTGGTGGTAATGATCCTTATTTCGAATGTGTATGAATTCCTAACGTCGAATAAAACCCTTTCCGTTTCGTCGCTTCATTTCCATTCCCGCCGAAGACACCGCCAGCCCGCTTGTTCCCTTGGCCGCCGAACGCCGGAGGTAACAATTGTGTTACCGGACCACCGCCAACCGCTATCGTGGTACCAACAGGCTCCGCCTACAACACGCTCTTCGACCAATCCCGCTGCACCACGACATGTAATTCCCCAGCGTGCCTACGTCACTACCAAGGGATTCCCCAGAGAGCCTATGCTGCACTCCCGCTTCAAGGGTACAAATACAGGAGCTCGGACCAGAACGAATCAATCGACTTCCGACCTCGTAGCTGCTGACTACTGCCCACGCTCCAGTTCGACTTCGAGACACGCCGCTGACGTCCGTCACCCGTCGTCTCCGCCAAGCCGTTCGACAACCGCCAGCAGGCCAGGCTTCAAGACCGTCGCCGACCTTCAACCGACGCCCTGCGAACCCGTCGGTATTCCGACGTCCCCTTTACCAGTATCTCGTATAAATATCCCCTCCTCCTATATATCCACCCATACCGCGGAGGTAACAATTGGGAGTGGTTAAGTAGTGCAGTAGTGGGAGAACAGCAATATAAGCGGCGCGATTTCAGGTGTGGCGTTCACTTCAGCAGCGACTTGATACCAAGTATACCTGTGTAAAGACTTCATTTTGTGAATTTAACCAATTAATCACAAAACATGTCACTTGTATTAAAACAATCTCCTTTGTTGCAGATTGCTGACCCAAGCAACCGACTAGAAGCCGGCCCCAGGGATCGAAACACGAAACTCGAATGCCGATCACCTCAGAGGAACCGCGTGTTCAAGGCTTGCAAAAGAAAAATCCCGGAAATCAAGGAAAAGAATCAAAAATTGCCAAAATGGACGGTGCTAGAGTGTACATCAACGAAGATAATCCTCAAGAAGGTAAAAGAAGGACCGCGAAGGGTGGTCTGGCAGGACATCGTAACCGAACCTCAACAACCACTTACCTGCAATCAAAAGGAGAGGAAAAGAATATTCAAGATCTGCGCCAACAAAATTCATCACATAAGAGACCCAGAAGTGCAACTCCGAAAGGCCGTTTTGCTTAAGTGTACCGCGAGGAAGATCCTTATTGAGAAGAGACTAGAAAAAGGTACACAATGAATTTTTTTTTGTTTCAGATGTACCTGTTGTCTATGATACAGCCGTGAAGGTGTAGAGGAATGCTCTCAAATGTATTTAGGTAAGTTTCTATTATTTAAGATTAATTTATAGTGTTTTAGTTCCTTATTTTCAATTTAAGTTAAAATATTTTGTAATTTAGTACAAATTTGACATTTGGTTTTCTAAACTGTTAATGGATATGATAAATAAAAAAAACAAAAAGGGGCCAAGGGTTTATAAGTGTTATTTAACACTTAGTTTAACCCAGGGGTAAGCAATGCGTAACTAAAATCTGCTTAAGACCAAAAGCCTCTTGCTTGCCCAAGACCGTCCGTCCGTAGCTAAAAAGCTACGTCCTGCACGAGGTGGCCCTGCTTCTACAGAAGGCGGCGGATCTAGAGGATTAAACCTCGATAAAAAATATGTTGGCATTATTCGGTTGCAAAATGCATAGAAATTTTATAAAATGCTTAATGAATCTATTTTTCATTAAAAACATTTTTAAAGACGAGGTTTAACTGAAATAATAAGTCACTAAAAATTAAATAAAAAATTATATAAAGAGGTTTCTGATTGGCGTTGCATGAAGTTTTACACTTTAGGCCCTTTAGGGAGTAGCATATAAACTTAAGGGAAAACAGACACTTAAATCAGTAAACTAAAAATATTAGTTAGCCTGTATCAATGAATTTGAATTAATATTTACATAAAATATCTACACAGGGCGATTCAGTTAGTCCGTAACACACTGGCACGTGTTGATCATTTGAAGACATTAAATTAATAATATAAAATCTCGATTCATATTTCTGTACAAGTTACAACGCATTAAAGGTCAATGGGAAAATGTAATTTCTATACAAAAACTATGCTTGTATACAAAAAAATTACATCAAAACCTGCTATTTCAGAAACACCATTTTGATTATTTTTATTGTAAATATTATAATTAAAACAGAAAAAGAAATTAAAATTCATCGATTAAAAATGTTACGTTATAAATTGCTGAAAGTATAGCACAACTGCTCTAAAACGTGTATACTTATTAATAAAAAGGCATTTCCTGCATTTTTCAAACTAAATAATACCGTTTTGCACACAGATTCATTTACCTAAAACTTTAGTACCATATAACCTGGTAAACAACGGAAATCAAACATTAGCTTATTAATTTTTTATCTTCAAATGACTTCGGGTAGTTTGTTAAGCAACATTTTTCGAAAAAATTCAAAATTGGGGTGGACTACTAGAGGTTACCTTACTATTATCGAATTTTCTGAACGAAACAGAGAAATTAGTATAAAAGACTCATTACAGAAGACATTCGAGCACTAGTCCGTTCGGCTACTCGCCGCTACGCGGCTCGTGTCCAAGTTTCGGACTCATGCGCGAAAAGGTTGCCTTCTGTAACTTGTGTTTTAATGCGGGAATATTAACAATTACGATACCAGGACATGTAAAGATCTATATCTTCTCCATTTTCCTTTGAAACAAGTATATATGCTGTAAATTTATCCCTGCGCACGAACCGCTTCGAAAAGAACGATTGGGAGTGGTCAAGTAGTGTAGCAGTGGGAGAACAGTAATATATGCGGCATTTCAGGTGCGGCATTCACTTCAGCAGCGACTTGATACCAAGTATACCTGTGTGACGACTTTGTTTTGTGAATTTAACCCCTTAATTATCAAACATGTCACTTTCTGTATTAAAACAATCTCCTTTCTTACAGATTGCTGACCCAACCCACCAACTAGAAGACGGTGCTAGGGATTGCAACAAGAAAATCGATTGCCCGACTTCTCAGAAGAGCCGCGTGTTGAAGGTTTGCAAAAGAAAAATCCCAGAAATCAAGGCAAAGGACCAAAAATTGCCGAAAAGGACACTGTTGGAACGTACCTCGACGAACATAGTCCTCAAGAAGGTAAAAGAAGGATCTCGAAGGATGGTTTGGGACGACATCGTAACCAAACCTCAACAACCACTTACCTGTAGTCGAAAAGAAAGGCAAAGGATACAGAAGATGTTCACCAAGAAAATTCGTGAGATGGCAGACGCAGAAGAGCAACTCCGAAAGGCCGTTTTGCTGACATGTACCGTGAGGAAGATTGTCATTGAGAAGAGACTAGAAAAATGTAAAAAATAAAGAAATAACTTTTTTTTGTTTCAGATGTGGCTGCTATCAATGATACATGCGTCAACATGAGGGGGAATGTCTCATTCAATTTTTCATACCCATATATGTTTTTGAGTTCCTTATTTTCAGTTTAAGTTAGGATCTTTAATTTTGTACAGATTTTGTTTTATAGTTTGTGGCTCAATATCAATGTTAATATTTTGTAAAAAATGTTGTATATGATTTAAAAAATAAAAAAAAAGTAAAAAAAAGGGGCCAAGGGTTTATAAGTATATTACACTTAGTACGACCCAGGGGCAAGCAATGCGCAACTAAGTACCGTATGTTCAAGACCAAAGCCTCTTGCTTGCCCAAGACCGTCCGCCCGTAGCTAAAAAACTACATCCTGCACGAGGTGGCCCTGCTTCTACAGAAGGCGGCGGATCTAGAGGATTAAACCTCGATAAAAAATATTTTTAAATTATTAAGTTGGAAATGCATTGAAAATCAAAAAAAAAAGTAGATAATTTGGTTTATAGTTGGAATTGGAGACATTAAAGTAATAATATAAAGCTTAATTCCTATTTTACAAGAAAATGCAATTTCTATACAAAAATCATGTTAACCTTGTTTACAAAAAAATCACACGAAAACCTGTTATTTTAGGAATTCACAAACACGTTTATAAAGATAAAATAAAGCAAAGCAAAAATTTAACTTCGACGATTAAAAATTGTATGTTACAATAATTGCACCGTTTGGATTTTCTTATATCAAAGTTGTCTTTTCCATATAGACTTCGTTTTTCATATACCTAACGTGGTAAATAAAATAAATCAAACATTAGCGTATGCAAATGAATGAGCTACCCTGAATTCAGATATTTTAAAAACATACAATCTCTAACTCCGGTACCTTAGCTTAAACCGCTGGCCTCTGCCGAGAAGTGGCAACATTGACCACAAACCACCCATAAGAATAACATTGCCCTATCTTTACCGTACTGAATCTGATGTTTGAAACGCAGCGTAGAAACGTTGGACTGCTAGTTAACGCAGAAATAAATAAAAATAAAATTTAGCAATACAAATAAGAAGTTTATAATGTTGGCTAGAATATTATCGTAAGAAATACTTAAATTATAATTCTTATTAAAATATCAACGGTGTCTTGTAATTTTATACCTGCGCACGAACTGCTTTAAAAACAACAATTGTGTTACTGTATCACCGGCAACCGCTGGGATCCGCCTACCAACCAATCCCAGCGCACCACGCTGCGTACTTCCCCAGGGCTCCTACGTCACACTAGGGAAGTCCCCAGAGTGCCTATGCTGCACTCCCGCTTCAACGGTATAAATACTGGAGCTCGGACCACCAGACTTCACTTGGTCTCCAGCTGTACAGCCGTCCAGTCGATAGTTGCTAACTATCCGAAGTTCCGAACTTCCTTCGATCCGCGATCCACGATCCACGTGCACTACTGGCAAGACACGCCGCCGACATCCGTCGCCCGTCGTCTCCAGCCGATAGTTGTTAACTATCCCGAGAATTTCTTATCTCGAACCTTCGCCGAGACGCCGGCCATATCCGATCCGCCAGTGACGTCCGTCGCCAGCCGCCGATTGCTCTCACGTCTGACGTCCGTCACGTGCCCTACTTCCGTCGCGTGCACCGCCACGCATCTTCACGACGCCACCGACGTCCGTCGCCGCCGTCTCCAGCCGCCCGTCCGACGCCCGTCAACGTGCGTCCCGTCCAGACAAATTCTTACAGCGAAGTAACATTACCGGAGATATGACAGTATCAACAACACCTATTTAAAAAAAAATGTAACAAAATGGTTTAGGTATTCTGACTTGTAATAAAAGCCCTTTCTAGCAGTCTATAAGGTGTTGAACCATGCATTGAAGTTGTAATTTACAGACGAACCCGTAGTCGCCGCGCTACGCCGTGCCGAGCGAAACACCTGGCCGCCGTGGCTATTAAAAATCTAGCTGCAAATGAAATTTTCCCTATTAGTAGGACAATTCTTGCAACTGCTTCTCCTAATTCTATCGAAAAACTAATGTGTTCATTTTGCCAGTAAATTTAGTTAAACTAATGCTTTCTATATTGAAGGGTTCTTGGCAGAAACCTTACAAAATTAATATTCAGTATTAGAAATGTGGAAGTAATAGTTCAGTAGAGAAAATTCAAATAGTAATTATCTAAATTTTACTTGAATAACCAAATGACAAATTTCAATTTGTAGAAAAATGATACCACCGCGGAGAATCGAACCACCGACCTTAGGTTAAACGCACCCACGCTCTCACCATTGAGCTACGGCAGCCGTTCTCCGGGGCAGCGTCAAATTTCTACATTAACAATTGAAACCAAATATTGAAGTCTATTCAAAGGCCGTATTTATGTTAAAGAGCCGCAATAAGCGGATTCACAGAAACTACTTACAGCAACATAGACTTCTAAAGATACACCATCAAGTAATCGATTCCCCGCGGTGGTATCATTTTTCTACAAATTGAAATTTGTCATTTGGTTATTCAAGTAAAATTTAGATAATTACTATTTGAATTTTCTCTACTGAACTATTACTTCCACATTTCTAATATCAATTTATTCAGTAGTACAACCAATTAACATCAACTTGGAATCCCCGGAAGTTGGATTCTACATATTAATATTTACGATTACTTGATGGTGTATCTTTAGAAGTCTATGTTGCTGTAAGTAGTTTCTGTGAATCCGCTTATTGCGGCTCTTTAACATAAATACGGCCTTTGAATAGACTTCAATATTTGGTTTCAATTGTTAATGTAGAAATTTGACGCTGCCCCGGAGAACGGCTGCCGTAGCTCAATGGTGAGAGCGTGAGTGCGTTTAACCTAAGGTCGGTGGTTCGATTCCCCGCGGTGATATCATTTTTCTACAAATTGAAATTTGTCATTTGGTTATTCAAGTAAAATTTAGATAATTACTATTTGATTTTCTCTATTGAACTATTACTTCCACATTTATAATATCAATTTATTCAGTAATACAACCAATTAACATTAATATTCAGGTTTGCAACATCAAAGATGAGATTTCTTAATTGTAAAAGCTGAAATTATTAGAAATTTGCTAAAATAAGAGAATGACGCGAATTCAGAGATTTCATTATAAGAACCAGATCTCCTTTTTATTAAGTAAAATCCCATAAATATTTAACATTTGTTTAACATTATCATAGAAATACTAAGGGCCCTTCTGTGCATCAATCGCTTCGCAAAGAATGCTTGTGATTGGTTAAGTAGTGCAGCAGTGGGAGAACAGCAATATAAGCGGCGCGATTTAAGCTGCGGCGTCCACTTCAGCAGCGACTTGATACTAAGCATACCTGTGTGAAGATTTCATTTTGTGAATTTAACCAAGTATCCATCAAACATGTCACTTCCTGTATTAAAAGAATCTCCTTTGTTACAGATTGCTGACTGAAGCACCCAACTAGAAGCCGGCGTCACCGTTCACCTCAGGGTAGAGGGATCGCGTGTTCAAGGTTTGTGCGAGGAAATTCCAGGAGATCAATGATAAGGATGAAGAATTGAGGAAATGGACCCTGTTGGGACGTACCTTAACGCAGATAGTCATCGAGAAGGTACGCGAAAGACCTCGAAAGGTGATCTGGCAGGACATCGTAACCAAACTTCCGCAACCCTTATCCTGTAGTCCACAAGAAAGGAGAAGAATATTCCAGATTTGTCGCAATAAAGGTCAAAAGATGATAGACCCAGAAGAGGAACTTCGAAAGGCTGTTTTGCTTAGATGTACCATGATGAGTATCCTTATTGAAAGAAGAGAAGTAAGCAATAAGAAATAAATATAGATATATATTTTTTGTTTCAGGTTCACGTTTAGTTACTTGTAGTGAAAGGTACAACCCGGGAAGGTGATCGTGCATGTTGCTTTCAGCTGTATATAGGTATGTTCATTTTTCTTTAGTTTAGTGCATAAAGTTTCAGAGTTCTTTGTTTTTAATTTAAGTTAGGATATTTGGTACAAATATTCGTTACATTTATACATCGAAATAATTAAGTTCAGTATTTTACTTATAGTTTGCTGCATTTTATATGATTTTAGAATACTAAAAAGTATTGTTTATTCATTTTATCAAAATCTAGTTTCAGTTCAGTTGTGTTTATTTCAACGTTATCAAATCATTGAAAAATAATTGCTAGTTTAGTATATTATAAACAATAAAAACAAAACAAAAAGGAGCCAAGGGTTTATAAGTGTTTTTCAACATTTAGTACGCCTCAGGGGCAAGCAATGCGCAACAACTAAGGTCTATTGACGACCAACAGCCTCTTGCTTGCCCAAGACCGTCCATCCAAAGCTAGGTCCTGCACGAGGTGGCCCCGCTTCTACAGAAGGCGGCGGATCTAGAGGTTTAAACCTCGATAAAAAATAGCTATTTATGATACAAGTGTTAAAAGTGAGATTTTATTTTGTGAGTGGGGGAGATTGCGAAACGAGCGTAGCGAGTTGAGCAACCCCACGAACAAAATAAAATCGCTTTTAACACGAATATCATACACTATTTTTTCTACAAACGCCATTGAAAGCATTTTAAACTCTCTTATTAGAGATTCCAAAGATTACCTAAAAAATCTAGTACTCTGTGACATTTACGAAACAATTTAGAATTGAGCTTACATATGTATTGTTTGACATATGCTTGTCAAAAGTGAAAAAGAATAATTTAAGATGAGTTCTAATCTAAGTGAAGCAATTCCGGTCGATATAGAAGAAGCTGCTAGTAGGGTAACGTTAGATTTGTCAATTTGGTAGGTAAAATCAATCTTTGATTAATATTTTAGTTGCTCCAAAATTGTCATTGTGACAGCAGCCTTTTAATACTAGTGTTAAAAGTAAACCATGTGATCTACTTTTAACACGCTGCGATTTAATATTACATTTTTAATTGCAGTATGCCGTGTTAAAAATTCAGTTTTTAGTAGTGTTTGTAGAAAAATATTTTTAAATTACTATTATTAGGGACATAAACCGGTTAAATAAATTTTTCTTTGCTTTGTTTAAAATAAATGGAAAGGAGGTCTAAATTAAACAACAAAGAAATCACCCAAAGTCAAATAAAACCGCCTTTTGCAGTTTGCAGGTTTCTAGTTGTTGCGTTGAATGAATTTTTCCGCTTTAGAAGTAGCAGGTAGACTTGCGAGAATAGTAATTTGTAATACAAGTGTTGAAAGCTTGCGTTTGCCACACGAATGTGAAGTTTGCAGCACGAACGATAGTGAGTGCTGCAGTCACATGAGAGTGGCAAATACAAGCTTTTAACACATGTATTACACACTATTTTTTCTACAACCACATTTCCATAAAAAAATTTAAATATTTCTGCAAAATCAAATCTGAAATTCATCAAATGTCATTTATGACATTTTGATTTCGGTGCGGCAAAATTATACTTTGCCGCACCGAAAATCATGCATGTGCGTGCGGAAAGTAAATTTTCCGCACGCTAATTTCACTTGTTCGGCAAACACTCATTTTCAATACTCGTATCTATGGAGACGAAGTCTGAAAATCCCACTTTCCATGGTGGGAGTAGAAAATAGTATATTGCGTCATAAGGGAAGATATAGGCATATTTCATCCCGAAGATTTCTGCTGCACGAGCGAACGTAGTGAGCGAGGGCAGCAAAAGCCGAGGGATGAAATATGCCGTTAGATTCCCGTAGGGCACAAGTTATTTTTCCGCATCCATGAGAAGTTCGTATTAAATAAAAATAGTTATAATATAATACGTACCTACGTTTTTGACATATAACCTCAAGTTACATATGTCAAATTTTCGTATTAAAAATAACTTCTATAATGAATTTATGTAAAAAATAATCGCATTTGCTTGAATTTTAAAAAATAATTACACTTATCAATCACTTAAATGAAGATTTTTGTATAATCAAATAATAATTTTGATTCTAAATTCTATCGGTAGATGTCACGTCGATAGCATGCACGGTAAAAACCCGCAAATGTTCATATCGTCCCGCTTTTTCATATTTACCCGCCATCCGCCATTGTTAACCTCAAATGAGATAAATAATCTGTCAATTACATACCATGGATACGGAAAAATAATTTAAAGCTCCTAAACGTTCTCTAATATACATAATTTAGTAAACCAAAATAAAAATAATAATTAATGTGTCTACCAATTAATTTTAGTTATTTTTTAAAAACAGGGCGAAAAAAATCTAGGGTATAACATTTACCCCCGTAATAAATACAGTTCCTATTCTATGAAAATTATAAAAATTTAGGCAAAATCATTTAACAAAATGTTTTAAGGGTATTCTGTAGCTTGCTATAAAAAAACTACATATCTTCATAACTTCAAAAGCTTTCGACCCAGAAGTTTTTTCTCAATTTCAACGTAATTAACTTATAAGTGCGTATAATCATTAAAGACTTTTCGTTCGTAGATTGTGGCGCCGTTGGGGACAGCTCAATGTTCTATAATTTATTAAGTGATAAATTGCGCTAGCTAGAGTTGCCACCCATCCAGTGTTCCTAGGATTTACTCTGTTTGAACACCACCGGAGTTTTTTTAACTCCGTGCGACCTTTACCTTGTCATCCCATATTATCTTGTCTATAGCAGTAACTAAATCCCCACAGAAACTGCATTATTTGGCTATATGAGCAAATGCAGCTCATATATTTTTTGCAAATTACAAAAAATGGTATCAAAAAGAATTCTCAGAAATTGGTACTACATAAAAATGGTAGAAATTAGCTGCGAAAAATTCAAAAATTTCATTTAATATCAAATTGAGCTTATCGTTTAATTTTAAGTCCACGCTGTAAATAAACGTGTCCCACAATGTAAAAATAATTAAGCTAAAGTATTTTTTTGCTAAGCTGGCGGGTTTCAAATTAAGAACGTACCTCCCTTGTGCAATGCTAACAACTGTATGATACACCTTGACTTATTCATGTCAAATGTTAATATAACTCGAGGTGCCACTTAAAGTTCTTAAGGGCCCCATACATTATCAAATACGTCGTCAGATTGATTGAATCCGATAAATCTGATGCGATTTATCTAATCGGATTGGAACCACACATTATAAAATTTATCGTCAGATTTTTATTTAGTTGTGGGCATGGATTTCGAGAGTGAACTTCTCTGCAATGCTGCAATAGTTATCGCAATTGAAAAAAGATAGAAAAAAGGAAAAAGAACTAGGTGGAGAAGTCATGGTTAACGAAAAGAAAAGTGGTTACGCAAACATGATTAAATTAAAGCTTCCTCAAATTAATCATTCGTCAAAGTGAACAAAAACGAATCAAAATTCGATTTGTGCAACCGGTCCTTAATAATAATAATAATAACGTTTACCACATCAACAGTCGAAGTACAACTAAGAAAACTGAAGATTAATCGGAATAGACACACACACCTGCAGATGCATCTAGCGATTACACTTGAGTCAGATTTATCGATGGTCTTGGCGGTCAGATCCCATACATCTTCCAATAATCGCATCACATACGTCTGATCAAATGGATCGAACGAAGCATTCGATAATGTATGGGGCCCTTTAAAATTATAGGAGGCTAAATTCAATAATCTCTCAACTTTGGATCAAATTCGCTTTAACCCTTAACATTGGGAATTAGTATAAAAATATTATAGTGGGCCAAAATATCAAAATAATTTGGTAGAATATATTACGATTACCATTTCGGCCCAAAAATAATTCGATTTGTAGATTTCGGAAATAACTGAACTTTGGAAAATCTTAAGCTGGTACCAAATTTTACTCTGCCTAAAGACTTTTAATGGTAACTTGAATATACGAGGGCTGTTCTGTATATTGTTAGTAGCAGGCCATGGATGCGAAGAAAAACAAAAACATTTGCATCAATCGAAAGCTTATTCTTTTGACAGTTTCCAGTTGCAATTTTGCAAGGTTGAAGTTAAAGCATATAGAGATCCTAATTTTTGATTGTTATAATTCGTTTGATTATTACTAAGCATTATGGAAGTGCCGCGGAATGCTTTTCGGGCTATGATTTTCTACGATTATAAACGAGGCTTAACATACGACCAAAGTCACCAAAATTTAATGGCAGCTTTTGGCGACAATAGTCCATCATTATCTACAATTAGTTACTGGTTCCGTGAATTTAAACGTGGAAGGAGTACGTTAGAAGATGAACCAAGACCTGGACGACCTGCAGTAGCTGTTTGTGCTGAAAACATTATTGCAACCGAAAAGCTGATTAAGGAAAAACGGAATATCACTCATAGAGAGATTCAAGACGAACTAGGCATTGGATCATCTGCGGTAGATATCATTTTACATAAACATCTGGGTGTAAGAAAGCTGGCAAGTCGGTGGATTCCACATTTGTTAACCGACGAGCAAAAACAAGCACGGGTAGACTGGTGCAGCTTTATGTTAGAAAAGTTCGATGGAGGATCTTCAAAGCAGGTATTTAGTATCGTTACGGGGGATGAATCGTAGATATACAGGGTGTCCGCAAAAAGGAGGTCAATCCGTTAACCACATATTCCTTGAGCAAAAATAATATGACTTTTATAATGCCATTTTTGATTTTAGATCCACACGTGCGATGTACAGGGCGTCAAAGTTTGAAATTTAAAACTGATTATTTTTAATAAATGAAGTAATTAATAAGCTATCAACTTCAAATTTGGTACAGAGCTTCAACATAAATAGTCACATCTTTTGAGAAAAGCAAAACGAAAACAACGGTCAAATATTCCTTGAGAAAAAATAATATGACTTTTATAATGCCATTTTTTTTTAAATTTTTTTATTCTAGTATTAGATACGTATGAGATTGCCGTAAACCGCGTATCAAGGACCAGTACTTTTCAAGTTCTCTCTAAAACGAACGATTTTATCAAAATTTGATAAGAGACAAAAAATAATCCAAAATGCATGATTATCTCAAAAAAAATAGCTTGGAAGTCACTGGCGTAGGTACTAAAAAACAGGGGAGGTCAGTGGGTACTGCACCCCCCGTATTTTGATTATTTGACCGTTGTTTTCGTTTTGCTTTTATCAAAAGATGTGACTATTTATGTTGAAGCTCTGTACCAAATTTGAAATTGATAGCTTATTAAATACTTCATTTATTAAAAATAATCAGTTTTAAATTTCAAACTTTGGCGCCCTGTACATCGCACGTGTGGATCTAAAATCAAAAATGGCATTATAAAAGTCATATTATTTTTGCTCAAGGAACATGTGGTTAACGGATTGACCTCCTTTTTGCGGACACCCTGTATAATTATGATCCCGAGACAAAACAACAATCAACTGTTTGGGTGTTTGAAAAGGAGGAAATGCCAACAAAAGTTATTCGCGGTAAAAGTGCAAACAAAAAAATGATTGCCGTTTTCTTCAGATACAGTGGTCCAGTTGCAGTAATTCCTCTAGAAGATCGTAAAACTCTAACTGCTGATTGGTATACAGAAGTTTACCTTCCTCAAGTCTTCGAGAAATTGTGTAGTGATCGCCCAAGATCTGGTTTGCGTGGAATTTTGTTACACCACGATAACACAACTCCGCATACGGCCGCAAAAACTTTAAATTTTTTACACGAATCCGCAGTCCAACTGGTCACTCATCCACCATACAGTCCAGATCTTGCCCCTAACGATTTCTTTTTGCTTCCGCTGATTAAAAAACTCATGCGTGGTAAGAGATTTCCTGACGCCAATGCGGCTGTTGCTGAATTTCAGCGAATTCTTGACGACCTTCCAAAAAAAGCGTGTTTCGAGAAGTGGTTTCAAAGAATGAAGAAGTGTATTAGGGTGGGAATACTTTGAAAAACAATAACATTATTTTCTTTGCAAATTCCGTAGTTTTCTTCTAACTAACAATTTACAGAACAGCCCTCGTAAAAGCAAATCCGTCCCAATTTCCACGGAACATTAATTAAAAACCAGAAGCTTAATTTTCGATAATTAACAAAAACGAATTTTTTTCTTTTGTAATAATATTCTTTAAAAAAATTAAATCCCAAAATACAAAATACTCCAGAAACAAGCCGTAGATAAAATCACATTACAAAAAGACAAGCTTATTAAAATGCACGAGTACTAAGCTAGGATTTCTAATTTATTTGCAAGGAGAAGCTATTGCTTTTCTCAGAAATTGTGAAGCGTCGTCGAATATTTGAATTATTTACTTTTTTAATAAAGGGGATGCCGTTCTGTGCTAGTTATTTACAAAGAATCTTTGATGAAATAACTACATTTCTAAATTATAATTCCAGGAAATGCATTTGTTGCTGCATCGACCTGTTATGACGTTATGAGTAATGCCGTTGTTAAAGAAAACCACTTTTCCATTTTTAAGAATTTACTATTTAAATATACTTGGTCATTTTTAAACTTCTGTAGATACCAACTCATATGCGATAATAAATTAACTTATCAGAGTTTTAGATCAATCGAAATAATTGTTTATACATTAAAAGCAGTTAACATTAAAATACCTTTCTTAAAACGGATAACCACCCCGCTCTTGGGTGGCGGATGAAGAAACACTCATCCTTGCAGTTGTAAGCCAAAAGAAGGGCAGCACTGAAATTAACTATGTTCAGTGGACCAACAGGCACTAACCAACTCGTCTTCTACTATCAAGTAATTAAATGTTGGACTTCAAAACCGGTTGAGGAAAGAAGATATCTCAGAAACTTACAATGATGAGAAATCGTTCAACGTTCGAAAAAATAAAGGAAAAACGCTGACCAACTACACCTTAAACTAAAGCGATAACAAATAAAACTATTGCTATATGTGTTAACGAGAATAAGAAATAAAACAAAAGGTACCTTGGGAAAACCAAGGGTAGCAGAAATAGAAGAAGGGGTAGAAGCGTAAAATTAAGGCAGCCAAATAAATTAAAAAAAAAACAAGCACCAGTCCATCTAACCAGCAAAGATAAAACTAAACTAAACTAACAAGGTGATAAAATAAAATTAGATATACATATACAGGGTGTTTCCTAAATACGCGAAACAAGTGTAGGAGGAATTTCCTGGTCGAAAATTAAGTGTGTTTTTTCCATGTAAGTTTGTATCCTAAAATGCCTCCCTGAGACCCTGAAGAGTAAGCCCCTTCAAAAATAGAGTAAAAATTTGAATTTAAATAAACCTAGTAAATTTAAGAAGTGGCCATTGCATGGTCAGGGCATATTTTATTCGGACGAAGCTTAGTTTAATCTTTCCGGCTACGGCGTGACTTCACAGAATATGAGAATATGGAGAACAGATAATCCGACGCTACTTTACATTAGTAAAAGTTGAAGTATGGATTGTTTCTCAAAGACGTTTAATTGGCTCAGTATTTTATGATGAAAACAGCAAAAGTTGGCTAAAATTTCAGTTCATTATGTTGGTACTAAAAATTGAACAGCCTAGCCTGTAACTGTAGTTACAATTTGCCCGATTCTAAGATATATGTAGATGGTGCCTTATTGCCTAGCTAATGTTACTTTCCAAGGAAAGAAAAAGAAATTGCATACAACTGACAACGTTAAACCATAATCTTAAAAAAATAATAGGGTGATTTTTATTGACGTGGCCTACTATTGATGTAAAAAGATCCTAAATATCACGAGTTTTTTTTTGTTATACTTCAATGTCCGAACATTTTAAATCAAGTGTTTGTAAATTTGTATCCCAATACTGCATTATCGGATTTTTTCAACTTCACTAAACAAACGTGAAAGCCACCATCTTTCCGCTGCATTAACTTTATTGGGTAACATTTTCTGCACTCTGGATGAACTTTAGCATCGAAACGACTTCCAGCTTCTAGCTCGCGAAGCGAATGTAATATAATACTTTAGCATATTCGAGAGAACTTGCTTATAATTTTTGTTATTTTTATTTGAAAAATATCATACTTGCCTGGAAAATATGAAAACTAGCTAAAGCTAAGGAAGAACGTTACATATTTCTAAACCAACAAAACACAGTTTGTAATATCTTACCATGTAAAATAAACACAAGTCTATTACGTTTCTTTCATTTGTTGTTTGTTTTAAAATTATAATGCAAATTGTTTTTCAAGACATACTTTTAACGATCATGGTCTGGTGTTCCTCGCCGGTCCTGGCAAACTACTTTTTAAAGAAAATAATATTATTTATTAAAGCTACTCCTATCGGTACAGGTACTTCAAAATAGCTAAATCCGATTAGGAACGACGTAGTCAGAGGAATGAAATGTCTCGGGTAACGTGATTGAATTTGCAAATATATATAAACAGAAGTTCTAAGGAAGTTCAACCGAGCCTTTATTCCGAATCAATCTCTTACAAACAAAGGAAAATAGAAAAATTTTAAATCTTGCCGAAGTAGAAATATCTGTGTATATAAGACAGGTCGCTTCAGTTTTGAATAACAAGTAGCAAAAAAGGTTATACAGATAAACGTAGAAACTCGCTTGAAGAGAATCTAAATTCCTAAAGACAACAGTAGTACTTACTTATTCGAAACACCCGACTTCAAAGAGGATTCTTTTATTCTTCGAATTTAAAAGCCAGTTGCAACAGTTTATCCGTTGGTTATTTTGGAAAAATCACATCAATTTATTGTAATTACTGCACTTCTTAATAAAAGTTGAAGTGATTTTGTTTGAAATAACCATGGGTTGACAATGGCATTTGGTGTTAAGCCGTATTAGTTAATTTGACTCACCTGAAACAAAACAGAAATATCAAGCAGGGTTTGATTATTTTCTTTGCTAGCTACACAAATTTTAGTTAACCATAAAATACAATTTAGTCGGTTTAACCCTTTTTGAGAAATCCGGGGTTGTCGCTTTTTGTTTATATTTTCGATAACAATGCTTTTTTAAAGTGTTCATTATAAAGGTTGTTAGCGACTTTTTAAAAAACTTTTAAATAAAGCATGTCCGGGAAGTCGGGAGACATACCTCTTTGTAGGAAATGTGAATAACTAACTGGAGTTACTTATAATTTAGTAGGTGGTTTTGATAGGCATTTTTATCTAGTAACCATGGGTAAAAACAAATTTAATATATTATGTCAAACTGAAAAATGCCGCGTAAAGAAAACGAGTGTTTTGCAAAGTGCGTTATTCAATATTTTGAAAATCATTGCAATGGTGATGTTAAAACTGCATCGACGATTAAACCTATATAGCCTTAAACCCTTCTGAGCAATGTGGACGTACGTTTCTACATGCAGCAAACCATAAACAACTGGCATACGTACATAAATTTAAAAAAGTATCCAAAAATCCGTATAATACTTGATTTGGCAGGCTGTTGATGGAAATGGTCAATTTCAAACCCTGCACTTCTACTAGAACTCTCACAGGAAAAATTTATATTGAAGAATGTATAAAGAAGAGATTGATTCCTTTTATCCTTAAACATCACAATCACGGCGAAATTTTATTCTGACCGGATTTGGGCAACCTGCCATTATTCAAAAATTGTTACCGACTGCCTGACCAGTGAAGGCATTGAATTTGGACCTAAAACAGAAAACTCACGCAATTTTCCTCAGGCAAGAGGAATTAAAAAATTTTTGGCATTGTGTAAACAAAGGTATTCAAAGCGATCCAAGACACCCAAAAATCTTAGATCTTTTAAACTTGTTTGGAAGAAAATAGCCTAGGAGATTTCTAGGGAATCGGGAAAAGCTGTCATGGACCATGCATATAAAGTTATTCGTGAAATTGGATACAAAGGAGTTCAGGGGGCCATGTGTGACATAACTGACAAGAGGAAATGTTAGACTATTTAAAATGTTAGTTTAAGAGTTTTATGTTCTAATACAATAAAATACAGTTTGAATTCATTTTGTCTCTCTATTTCCCGGACATGCTTTAATTCTTTTAAAAGTAGGGAGCCTTTGGAGGCAGCAACAAATGGAAAAAATTCTTATTTTATGTAAAAGCAAAATTAAGGATAAATGTAAACCATAAACATTTATTTAAGCTCAGTAATTTATGTAAGTCATATTGGGCCACTTTTGTTCCATTTCGGTCGTCCATTTTACATAATTATTTCCAGCGTCAAAGAATTAAATAAACTTAAACAAATTTGAAATCAACTCACTTAATAAATAAATAATGAAATTAATATTGTTGGAGGACCCAATTTAAACATGAAACTATGTACATTTTTATAGTTTAGGAATTAATTGATTTTGCATTTCCAACTGCATTTTTGTTTAATTATTTTTTATGGTGATTTATATTTGATTTTATTATTTATAAATTATTTATAAAATTACTACGCACACAGACAACTTCGTTGCAGAAAATATAATAAATCCTGTAGTGTCAGTGTATGATTTAATGGGACGTATCTGTTTCTTTAGTTTTAATATTAAATTTGTTTTACGCTAGGAAATTAAAATTTACAAATTCATTAATCGACCGATGATGATTCAATTAAGCTAACAATTTGGCCTTAATTTTAGAGCTTCTTAAAAAAACTGGCGTTGCAGTCGGCACTACTTATAAATTAAAAAATCAGAATACATTATCAATTTTAATTACTTATTTGTTTCTGCTTTTGTTTATCTATTTTTACACCTACGTGAACGCTTACATTGTCTACGTAGCCTTAATTTTAGATCATGTTTTAAAATTTTCAGTTTTATAAAGTTGTATTTCTGATACAATTAAACAAAAAACGCCGCCGAAAAATTTTCTAAATTCGTGACTGAAACGTTATGTAAAGTTAATAAATTATTAAGGGACGTTAATACACCTTCGGGTTATTTGTTTTGTAATTTTGAAATAAAATCCTTTTGAACTCTGCTGCAAATATTCAGACAAAGCCGGGTTTATGTTTTAAAGTCAAATACTAGCATTTAACTCGGCTGGATTATAAATGTATATAATTAACTTGACTACTTTTTATCGCTTTTTTTAATGAAATGTCGGTTGTTTTCACGATTTGCTAAGGTTAGAAATTTTATATTTAATACACAATCTGCTGATAGTAAATGCGAAAAATATTTTAAAGGTGTAAAAATTTAAACTATGGTTATAAATTTCATCCCTTTATAAGAATACGAGTGGAAGAAGAAAATATTCTTAAAAACCTTCCAGTTTGTAACTGTACGTATCCAAGTGTGTTACCCCTAACAGTTTTCCACAGTGATTGTCTAGTTTTCATTAAAATTTTATTTACCCTCAACTCATTGGTAAAGTGAAAATCTTACCCTTTATTTAATTAACTGACTATTTAGTCGTAGGACCCTTACTATTCTTGTGATTTCGTTGATCTACAGCAGCTTACCTTATAATACAAGAAATAAATACTCCATCAAGTTTAATACATAATGAAAACACCTAAGCAGGTCAATGAAAGTCTCAACAAATTCGAAGCCAGGAAGAAGTACTGTTGCTACACCGAAGAAAAAATAAAATTATGGACAAAAGAGATCTACGAATAGCTACATGGAATGTCAATGGAATTTTAAACAAAAAACATGACTTAGAAGTCTTCCTTAATCAGGGGCGGATTGGGCGGTCTGGAATTCTGGAAATTTCCAGAAGGGCCGGCCGAAAGATGAAACCGGAAGGCCGGCGACTGTTTTCCATATATTTACGCGTGGGCGATAGACCAGTAATTAGTAATTTACAAATGCAATATACAACAAGTTTCCAGAAATTTTAATCCCTGTAGAAATTTATAATGTAGTAAAGGAAAGGAGTAAACCTTTCTGACCTTCTGAGAAAAGTCCAAGCGTTATTAATAAGCTACTTAACATTTTACGTGTTAAAAGTGTTTGAGAAAAACATGACAATATGGAATGTTAAAAAGTAGATACTTATACATACAAATTAGTCAAATTACTGTAAGAAAAAATCGAAGAATTAAAATACATAAATTGGAATAATGTAATTGATACTGTTCTTTATACTATGGACACGTACATATTTTATTTTTAGATTTAATATTCGCAGAAGAAAAGTGTTTACGCAAATAAAGAATACAATTTTATTTTGTAATTTAGGTAGTCGATATTCAGATTTTGTATTGTGAGGTATGACGGTATGAGATTCTTGGATTTATGATTCATTTGAAAATGAAAAGTAGGCATCACTTTATTCTTTTTTCTGATCCCATTACTCGTATGATAATAAGTATTTGGTGTTACCATTTTTTAGTTAGTTAGTCCATAAGGTTGAAAGGGAAGAGAGGGCGAGAGCGAAGAGACAGGTGTTCCGAAGGCCGAAGCCCGGGCCCTAAAACTGATGTGATAATGTCACTGAGCAGTGGAATCATTGGAGGCGCAGACACGAATACCATATGTGCCAAGAAGTGGGAATGACAGGGGTAAGAAGAATAGTTGATAAAGATTTTCAGAGTGTGAAATTCAAGAGAAGGGATAAGGTAGTAACCTTTCCATCAGTTGTCAGCTGCATAAAAGCAGCAAACATAAAAGTTAATGCTTTTAATCCACTAACATTGTTTTAGAGATTGTGTCTTTCTAAGCAGTCTGAGGAAGACTTACAGCTGTTTTTCACATGTGAACCAGCACCCTACCCTACATCAATGTTCTCAGAAGAAGGGCTGCAGAAGGGAACAAAGACTTCATCACAGGTGGCAGTTGTGTTTGATGGATATCCATCAAACACTTCATCACAGGTGGCAGTTGTGTTTGATGGATATCCATCAAGTGCTGCAAATAGTGTCACAAAGGGTTCTGAAAGGTTGCGCCGTTTTAAGATGCATACTTCTGCTGACGTTATCTGTGATGCAAACGTAATCAATTAAGTCGTTCAGGACAAGTTTTTGTCGAACGACAATAACAATGCCCGTTTGATAGAACTGCTTAAATAAAAGGAAATTTGAACAGTGTGTCATTCAAGTAGAACATGCAGAAGAGGCTGCTGATTCAATCGTTCCAACTGCCATTGAGTGCCATTGCAAAAGCCAAGGAGTTCGACAGCGTAGTAATACTCGTAGTTGGGGCAAATATTGATCTTCTTTGTACTGATGACAGGGCTAGGACAATCTCACAAAAACTTGTTTTTTCTTAATCCTGGAAAACGCAATGCAGCAGATGTGTTGTTTTTAACTACATCATTCAAGTATGACACAGGAAATATTGTTTTCATCAATGCGTTTAGCAGGTGCGATACCACATTTTCTCTCTTTGGTCAAGGGAAGAAAAAAAAATTCACCATTTTTGAGAAGTACCCCCAGATGAAGGAAGTTGTGCAAGTGTTTAAGAATCCAGGCGTCATCATTGAGGAAATAGCCATGGCAGGAGAAAGGTTTCTTCTTGCATTATACACTGGTGACAACACTGGATTCACTGCGGTATCAGATATTTAGGAAATGGGCAACAAAAAATAAATTCAATTATTATTCGAAAACGGTTTGTCCTACCAGAAAAACTCAAGAGGCCTTTTCTTTTTAGAATTAGTGTCCGATTAAGAAACAAATACATATTTTGAAAAAAAGCAGTGGCGTCCTATTTTTTTTCGTCAGAATTATTTATTTCTTTGCTGTCACGCACGCCACTGCTGGAATTATCAAAACCAGTTGGACCGAAAAAGAGTCTCTTCATGCCAGTATAGTGCATACCAAAGCTCAATTTAATATCTTAAATCGTTTTCGAGATATTAAAAAAAAGCTTATTTCTTGGACACCCTGTATCTCGAAAAGCAAGTACTTTCAGACCCTTATTTATAGGAACTTTTTTTCTTAAAATGACCTCAGGAACATATTCCCAAAGTTTTGCAGGTGCCTCCCGGGACACCCTGTATAACGTGTGTCCATAAACTGTCGACATCTCGGTTGCTTTGAAAAACAAATTACAAGTCTTAGATTAAATCATAAACAATGACATTTTACAAATCTTGACATTTGGTTTTGTGTTCTGAATTAAATTACGAAATATGTTTCTGAAATCACAACCTACTGGGATGTTGACAGTTTATGGACACCCGTCATTTTAATAGTTGTAGATTTTTATTTTGTTAAAAAATAGAATTATTATTAATTTAATTAAAATTCTCTATAATACAAGTTTTTTCTGTCAACGTTTACATAACGATACTAATTTGTTTTTTTGCAAAAACGGCCGGGCGGGTCTCAGCAGACTTTCCAGAATCATATTATGTTCCCAATCCGCCCCTGTCCTTAATGCACAACACATAGATATTTGTCTCACCACGAAGACCCACATGACAAATCAGTTTTATATCAAAATAAGAGAATATAGAATATATCACACCACCCACCCAGACAATCAAGATCATTTTAACACTGAGCGAAAATATAATTAAAAGAGCAGTCAGACCTGAACTACTGAGCGAAATCACTGATTGGGAAAGTTTTAGAGTTGATCTTCAGAATAGTATTAACCTGAACATCAATCAATCTAAGAGCAGTGGAGCAACTCGAAATAGAAGCTGAAAACTTTACGGGACTTGTGCAGGCAGTTGCCCTCAGTAACACGAAAAAAATTACTCATATAACCAAAAGGGTAAATTATTCGGTCAAATTAGGGAACTAGTCAGGGAAAAGATAAGAGCAGTAGAGAGACCCTGCTGATAAAGCTGGCTTAAACAACAAAAACCAAAGACTAAGGCGGAAAATCCGAAAGCTTAAATCTATCTAAGCTCTTATTTACAAAATCTCTCGGCAGAAGAAAATACTGATTATTCTCTCTGGAAAGCGACCAGGAAAATCAAGAGACCTGTAACTTCTATTCCATCTATCAAAAAAGATTACAATAAAGTGGAATCCGAAAAAAGCCAGGATTTGATATGATCAACGGGCACTTGAAGAAAATAAAAGTATGTCGGAAGTGTTCTCGGATGTTGTTCAAGCCTTCGACAAGGCCTTAAGGGAATTGAAGGCTTGGTATACAAATTAAATAAGATGCTCCCGAAGCAGAATGTAGAGATATTGACTTCTTACTTTTCGAATAGATAATTTGTTAACGTCCGCATTGTTCCAAATCCGTGGTCTATTTGACCGAATCACTTGCCAACTCGCCAAGCTGCCCCTTAATTTTTGCTGCAGTTTTGTTTCAAAATTTGTATCTCTGCTCCATTTGCCTGAAAGATCTTTAACTTGAAATTTTACATCTTCATAGAAATGTGGAAGGTTCGCAATTGTATTTTTACTGATTTTAGAACTTCAGTTGCTTAATTTGAATTTTGTTTTTGAAAAACCTTTCAAGCCAAGTACGTTCATAATTTTGAGGAAGAAAACTGTAGTAAATACAAAACCGAATGTCACCGTTTTCTTTCTTTTCAATTGTTGTTGCAGTATTTTAAAATATCGAAGAAAAAATTGCGGGACAGGCTTTTTTATTTTTATTTCGATCCATGGCTCCCTTGTATACCACACGCAACTGCCCCCCCCCCCCCGCAGCTACGCCACTCCTAAAAAAAGCTTAGATTTCCAAATTAAATTGGTGGAGGTGCCGAAAGAAACAATATTAGAACCTTAAGGCAATCGTTTGGTCTTTTAAAGGGGACAAAGGCGTTCCATAAACATTCTAAGATCATTCAGAGAGGATGATGCATCTTTAAAGCTCACCAAAAATTAAAAAATGTCCGTGGCAAATCTTCATCATTTAGAGGTACCCTGTAAATACTTACTAATAGCTAATATTTTCGAAAAGTACTTTTAAGGAAGTCGAGGCAATCGTAAAGATAATTCAAGGTAGTGTTTTATTTCTTTTTTTTTAGCCGTAATCAACCTCTTGGATAAAGCTAAATATCAGTAAAAACTATACGGGATTTTTAAGGGTTTTGAAATAGCTAAAGCATGTGATATCTGACAAATATGTTTTCAAATTAAATTACAAAAGGTAATTATTAATTAATGCCAAGTATTAGTTAACAAAATGATTAAATGATCTTAATTTTTAAAATATTACAATTTGATTAAGTAGTTTGCGATGTTGCCTTATCAAACCTTTTAGGTTTGGCGTTTTAAAGTAGGCACCCACCCTGTATACGAATAAAATGACAAAATATGCAATTTATGTGTTAATTAGACTTATATGGGCAGAAAAATGAATAATTCAATACCAAAAGCTCACATTCGTTTCATCATAAAAATGTGGAATTTAGGAGAGAAATGAATGAGATTTAACTTTAGCTTCTGAAGAGCAAGTTAAACTCTACGTTCTTCTGGTAAACCCCTTTCTATGGAAAATTTGGACAGTTTCGGATTATAGCAGGGTTATAAGTACATATTTACAATATTATTTCATGGTGGCATCAAGAAACTTATTGTAAATGCCTCAGAATAATTTGGTGCAGAAATCATATTCTAGATAGGTGTTTATACACCATTTTATTTTAATGTATCGACGTAAAAAACCATAAAACCTCTCTAGTAAAAAATCAACTTGCATAAAATATTTACAAATTTTCAGCAGCTTACTGCATATTTATAGTGAGAATTTTTTATTTAAAACCTTTTATTTCCCTAAATTTACCTGTTAATTACAGAAAAATGCAGCGTTAACATCGTTCAGTAAAGGTACACATCCGCTTACAACCTTATGTAAATACCCGAGAAGCTTCAAAGCGTCGCCTTTGGCCGTTTTACTAACGCAGGGTTGTCGAAGTTTGGTCGATTACATGTAATCCTTTTAATACTCAATACTATATACTTAAAGGATTACAAACTTACATAATGTTTCAACTAAAAGCGATTTAACCGGCGTTCTTCGTGTGTGGGTACAGCGTGGGACTGTTGATAATATTGCTATGATTAATTATTATGTCAAATTGAAGCTTTAATTCCGATTGTCTCATTACAGCTAGTCCAAGAACGTTTCTTTAATAGGTAGGTAACTAATTCAATTAAACGAATTTATAAAAGTTCGGGGTTAATTCGTTAATTTAATCATAATTATAATTGCCTTACGCTTTTGATTCTGAAAATAATCTTGGTTCATGCTGAAAATTTACATCTGTAAAAACATTCAGACTTTTACAAATTACTGCTATAAAACAAACGCTTTGTTTTATAATAATTTAAACAATTACTTAGAAAACACTAATTAGCTGCAATTCTATGAAATGCAATAAACAAATAAAAGAACGCAAAAAACTGACCGGTTTCAGTTTTTGCAAAGGGCATTTTATTAAATACAGTACACAAAGCAGATTTCCAACAGAACAGTGGGAGCTTTGATAACTCCCAGGGTCTTTCTAGTTTAGTTCATTTCAGCGAAATCTATAGAACAAAAGACTGGCGCTGCAATGTAAATAATTATTAAAATGATGCACTCCCAACAAAAATAATAAGATTATAATAGAATCTGTCCCGTTTCATTGTAACACCAAAGTTTGCTAATTAATCTCTAAAGGTTCGTTATTATTTTATACACTGAAACTGAGACAAAGGTGTTGAATAAACGAAAACTTTTGAGAATGTAATTATTATTATTCCCTTGAATTTTGTTCGCTCACTAAAATTTACTTTGACCATTTTAATTAATTAGGAGTGGGATTTGTTTTTGGGCGAATTAAAAGGCCAAACAAATATCGTGATTATTACTCCTAAACTGAAACTATCTTGACCGAAAACATTTCAGTTACTTAAAAAAAAATTCCAAAGGTGTAAAATGTCAAAAATTTCTGCAAATTTTTGATTTCTCGATTACGAAGTTGCAAACTTCAATTTAAAAGTATCAATTGCCCGCACTTATTTAAGTTTTTATAAATATTTTATATACGTTTGTTGCGACGAGTTTCAGATTTTTTGCTTGTTTGTGGGTATTTCGCCACCAGTTGTCACAGCTTAATTACATTACTAAAAGCTATCACAGAACGCTTTAATTATTCCACATGAAAACAGGAGATGGCGCCACTTACGCGAACTCAAGTACAAAAAATCAAAAACAATTTTTTATACGATTCCTGAAAACAGGTTTCTAAATTTCGAATAAATGTTTAAACTTGGAAAACTTAGATCATTAATATTTTTTAAAGCTTGAAAAGCTTTACAACCCCGCGTGTATTGGGATTTTTACAAGAAAAAATTTCATAATGCTGGTTTAATAAACAAGAACGGATTTTTCCCTTTATATTTTGCGGTTTTAGTTGGAACTGAAGCTTATTATACAAAGGTAACCATATAAAAGTAGGAAGAGGAAATGTAGTTGTAATTTGATTATTGCCGCTTCTTTCGGAGTTGACTTTTGAAACTTTCCGGGAAGCATTCGATCCTGCAAATTCTTCAGAGAATTAATTTTTTTTTTATTAGCTAGCATACATTTGAATCATCATTTTGACTATATTTAAAATTTCGACTAAAAAAAATCTTATAAAACCAGAGGAAGTATTTTAACTTTGGTAAATGCAGCTACTAAAAGGGAATTTTTCCTTAAAAGAGAATAAATTAGGCCACAGAATTAAACGAAGGCTTCAGGCATCTCCTACATGCACAACTTATACCTAGGATCAGTATTAACCTTGTTCCGTGATCAAAAGATTTATTAGGCCATTTCTAGCAGATTAGTTGGACTTCGGAGACGAACACGGATTCCCTATCGACCGGGGACCTTCACTGAGCTTTTTGATATAAAATCCATTACGCCCAAGTAAATGAAGCAACCTGAATGAATAGTTCTCTTTTGGAAATGAGCAAAAATACTTTCGTCTGAAAACAAATTTATTTTCAGAGAATTGCAATAGAAATATAGATGTTCCTATAAAGTAAATTATAGTCGGACTGCTGAGAAAAAAAGGAAAAAGGCAAAAACCCAAATATTTTCACTGGTCTGCTATACAAAATGAGCAGGCAGCACACGACCGTAGTTTCGTAGCGAATGCTGTTCGTCGGGTATATATAACTAACTGATATCGTTTAGCAGAACATTAAAGGACTAATAAAATGTCTCACCCCGAATCACGCCGAATTTCCATATTACTCGAATAATTTCCACAAATACAAATATTTTTGAAAAATAAAACTTAGCCTATTTACTAACAGTTTACGAGAAATATATTTTGTTGTTTAAACTTTAAGAGTTTAAAGTATCGACTTATAAAAAATTAACACATATACATATACAGGGTGACAATAATCTACCTGTGTTGTATGGGTAACTTTGTTATTATAGAAGTTAGAGAGTCGGCTAAATTAGCAAAGTTGGGCAGAATATCAAGACAAATTAGATGCCAGTTTGACATTTGACATACACTTTCAACTTTTTCAAATATTTCGAAAAAACTAAAAACATGCGATTTGTTAAATGTTTTATAATTCCATAACCACCTATTCTAAAACCAAATTGAAATATGTTTCTTGTAGATATTTTTACGTAGAATTATAAAAAAATATCTACAAAGTCATAGCACGCTCGATTTTTGAGATATAAGCCAAACTTACGTTTTTTTAAATGGAAACCATAGTAGGCTATGGATTCATTAAAGAGCTTATTTTTTGCTGATTTCAAAAATGTATAGGTTGTCATATCTGTTTCCGTTAATTTTCTCAGAATTTGCAAAAAACTGAAATTAATGATGATAAATAATAACCATGAACTAAGAATGCCTTGGAATTTTGTCATAGTCTCTTGTTTAGTAACTCATCATCAAAAACAATTGAAATTATCAAATTTTTTTAATTAAACAAATAACAAATAAAGTAGTAACTATCGTTATGGAAAACAGAACTAAATAATAAATGTAAGTAACTATAAAAATAAATTAATGATTATAATAATACTTCAAAGTGACCACCATTTTCTTGAACACATAACTGACATCGTTTTAATATTTCACGTTGCAATTTATTTAATGTATTATGTCTAATTTCGGCTACAGCTCTTCTTATTTTTATTTTCAGGTCATCAATGTTATGAGGCTTTTCTTTGTACACTTTGTCTTTAATAGTTCCCCATAAAAAAAAATCTAGAGGAGTTAAGTCCGGAGACCTGGGAGGCCACGCAATAGGACCTCTGGTACCTATCCAATTAGGAAATCTTTCTGATAAATAGTGTGACACAATGTGAGCATTGTGAGCAGGTGCTCCATCGTGTTGGAAGTAATTCAAATTTTGTATAAAATTTAATGGAAGATCGTCCAACATTTCTTCGAATTGATTACGTAAAAATAGCAAATACCTCTCTGAATTTAGATTTTCCTCATAAAAATAAGGACCGAGAAGTTTTGTTCCAAGAATGCCGCACCAAACGTTAATAGAAAAAACGTATTGCTCTCGCCTTTCAACCGTTAAGTGTGGATTTTCCCTTGCCCAGTAAATATGATTTTTTCTATTAAAGAAACCATTATTTGTAAATTTGGCTTCATCCCGTAAATAGAATTGATTGAGAAAAGACTTCGTTTCTTTCACTTTCTTCAACAAACCACATAGCATAATTGAATCTTCTTTCTAAATCTGTTGGATACAATGTGTTTCCAACATGATGATGATAAGGTTTTAAATTATTTTGTTTCAAAATTGTTCTTGCTTGTTCTCTGGATACATTACACTCAAGTTCAATTTCTCGCACAGATGCAGTTGGTTTAAAAGTATTGTATGCCAAAACACGCACCTCTGCTCCTTCATTAATATTTTTCTTATCTTCTTTTGGTGTACAAAATGATACATACCGTTTTAAATTGGATTCAAGTTTTGCAAAAATCCTTTTATCTGGCTGCCTTCTTTCCATGTATGTTTGCAGATACAATTCAGAAGCTGCATTCGCATCACGATTACAATTGTAATAGCAAAATAACATATCATTTCTTTCTTCCCACGAGTAAGCCATTTTTTTTAGTAACTTTAACAGAACTACTTAACACATTCACATTCGTAATTATCAGCAAAACAGGACTAACTTTGACAATTAAATTTGTTTTGTTGTTTTCCAATTCCAAGGCACTCTTGTTGTAGGTACTATGCAGCTAATTATTAATTATGATCACTAACTTCAGTTTTTTGCAAATTCTGAGAAAATTAACGGAAACAGATATGACAACCTATACATTTTTGAAATCAGCAAAAAATAAGCTCTTTAATGAATCCATAGCCTACTATGGTTTCCATTTAAAAAAACGTAAGTTTGGCTTATATCTCAAAAATCGAGCGAGCTATGACTTTGTAGATATTTTTTTATAATTCTACGTAAAAATATCTACAAGAAACATATTTCAATTTGGTTTTAGAATAGGTGGTTATGGAATTATAAAACATTTAACAAATCGCATGTTTTTAGTTTTTTCGAAATATTTGAAAAAGTTGAAAGTGTATGTCAAATGTCAAACTGGCATCTAATTTGTCTTGATATTCTGCCCAACTTTGCTAATTTAGCCGACTCTCTAACTTCTATAATAACAAAGTTACCCATACAACACAGGTAGATTATTGTCACCCTGTATACAGGGCGAAGAAAAAGTAAGGAACCTCGATGCTGGAGCCTTTATCAATAGTTTTGGAAAAAAAAAATTTTAGAGAAAAGTTTTATAACAAATTATTTTCCACAAACTGACGGTTTTAAATATGTTTTTCAAGGTCATACCTTGGCGCTATGACGTCATCGATACTTTTTTTTAAATGGCAACCTATATTTTTTAGGTCGAAATTTTATAGCATTTTTTTTTCTCTTTATGGTCACCTAAAAATATCATACGATTGCATAAGCGAAATTTCTAGAAAAATCAAGTTGAATGTTATTCGTACCAGTATTTAACGTACGTACTTTTATCACAAAAATTGAACATATAACTATTAAAAACAAATACAAACAATGTTTAACATTACTTTATTACAGATTCAAATTGTGCGCCATTAACTATCAGATAATGCCCAATTCGATATAAAAAACCCTGTAATACATTCCGAATTACTTCGGCTGGTATTGCTCGTATTTCTTCCCGAATACGAATTTTTAACTCTTCTACATTTCTGTTTGTGTAAACTTTACTTTTAACGGGGCCCCACAAGAAAAAAACCAACGGATTCAAATCGGGCGATCGGGCTGGCCATTCGATACTACCCCTTCTACCGATCCACCTATTCCCAAAAATTGTATCCAAATAATTTCGAACGTGAATGCCATAATGGCGGGGCGCTCCATCTTGCTGGAACCAAAGGGATTCGTTGGGTATGCCCGGGTCCGCCATTGTCAGATAGTTAATGGCGAGCAAGCTGTAATAAAGTAATGTTAAACATTGTTTGTATTTGTTTTTAATAGTCATCTGTTTAATTTTTGTGATAAAAGTACGTACGTTAAATACTGGTACGAATAACATTCAACTTGATTTTTCTAGAAATTTCGCTTATGCAACCGTATATTTTTAAATTGTCAGAAAGTGAAAAAAAATGCTACCAAATTTCTACCTAAAAAATATGGGTTGCCATTTAAAAAAAGTATCGATGACGTCATAGCGCAAAGGTATGATCTTGAAAAAAATATTTAAAACCGTCAGTTTGTGGAAAATAATTTGTTATAAAACTTTTGTCTAAAACTTGTTTTTCTAAAACTAATAATAAAGGCTCCAGCATCGAGGTTCCTTACTTTTTATTCACCCTGTATATTGTTATGTATTTTAGACACCACACATTATAAACAACAACAATTTATTACAATAATTTACACACATACAATTTACACTAAATTTGACATTTCCGATATAAATATTTTTACACTTACAAATTTCATAAATCAAATATTAAGATAAATTTCATGAAAAGTCATTATAGAATTTTGTTATGATTAGTAAATTTATATAAAAATGCTGTAAAATTAATATACACAACGAAAATGTCTTAAAATTATTATAAAGATTGACGATTTAAGGATATAATTTCCGATATCAAAGATTTTCATTATTTCATGTTACGATTTAGATGTTCCAGGATGTATTGATTCTTGGTAACATAGTATTTCATTTACCATACTGAAAATAACAAATAAAATTAAATTATTGCTTAAAAATTGCACTGAGATATTTTAACTTTGAATTTTGACTAACAAGAAAAATTCAGACGCATATAAAAATATGACAAAAAGATGTAGAATTGTGAAAAGTATAGGAATAATAATGTTTAAAGAACAGAAAGTTGTTTATGTAAAAATAATCACGTTTGTAAGTTTTGATGAAATGTCAGAATTTCAGATACGAAATTCAGAAAAATGAGACAAAAATATGAATTTTAGCAAGAGTAATAATAATTTTTAAATGTTGTAAATAGTACTTTAGTATAATTTTTAATTAAATCAGAAATAATTTTGAAAATCTGTAAATTAAAGAATGAGTCAAAAAGATTTAACAACTTTTACTTTCATGAAATGAAAAATTTAAGTTAATTAATTTATAAGTTACTGTATATAAAATTTAGGTAATGTAATTTAGTTAATTATTTGTTTAAGATTAGGCTTAATTAAGTAAAGAATTTTAAATAATTTTGTTAACAACTGATATGAGTTATTCCTCAAAATAATACTTGATTCCTCTTGGTTCAGCGTATATGATGGTTGTTTTAGTTGCTAAAAAGATTTCAAAGCGAGAGCACGTTGTTTTGTAGCTCCAGAAATTTAATTTTTATAATGGAGGTCATGGTACACTCAATTTTTTTAATTTGACAGTTGAATATCAGTGATCAAATTAAAATGAAATTTTAAAGTCAAAGTATTGTGAAATGAATTATCATGTTGAATGAAGTGAAATTTAATAATAAATAATTAAGCTTAAATAATTAAATACAGTTAATAAAAATAAAAGTGAAGATTACTTACGTTTACAAAATAATGTTGAGAATTAAACAAAGTTGTTTAATTAATTGTTGTGTTTAAACCATTTATGTGTTTTTAAAATAAATCCAAATTGATTTAAATAAAACTGAATTTTATTACGGCGAGTACATTCGAGGCTATGTTTAACCCAAATAACAACAAACCTGAAACAAAGTTAAAAGTTATAATTAAAATCAAAGTAAAGTAAATAAATGGAAAATAAATAAACAAATAAGTGATTAACGAACTATCAAGTGACATAAATAAAAGAAAATAAAAACTTACCTGATGAAGAGTTTTAAATAAGCAGTTGCAGTTTTAAAACTGAAGACACAGATGTTCACCGTTACCGACACCAAGGTTTGAAACGCAGCGATGCCGCACCTTCCGAAAATGACCGGATAGACAAGAAATTTGTAATTTAAGATAAGTGGGACTTTATTTAAACAAATTTAGAACGATATTAAATTTCTTTTCAATATTTTTTTAAAGTAAATTTTTATAGTTGTAAAAGTAAAAATATAAGATTATTTGTTATTTGTTTTCAAAAAGAAATTATCAATCTTTAATTAATGCAACTTTCAATAACAATTTTACTACTAGAACTCATGATTAAAACTATTAAATTTATTTTGATAATGAATTGGTGTTCATGTATTTTGATGTATAGTTGTTTGTTGTGAATATTTATTTTACAGGATTTATTTCAGGTATTGAGTTATCTTGATATTTGATTTTATGTAAACACACACACACGCATTTATATACATCCAGACAATAATACGCATACATTCAGTATACAGAACATTTTGCTTTTCATAATAAATTTAATTAATTTTGTTTTGTAATCACTAAAATTACACTACAATATACTAGAGTAATTTAGAATAAAGGAGAAGTCGAAATAGGAAGTGGTAGAAACTAAAATGGAAAATATACAGCAAAAACAGATAGATGCAATCATTAAAGAAAAAATACATAAAAAACAGTACAATATAAGAATTCACGAATCGCGAGAGCTACAAATTCAAGGAAAACTTAAGAAAAAATAAAACAGGAAATTGGAAAACCGAATATATGTAATCTAAACTTGAATAGATATAAAGAAATCTTTAAAGCTATAATCATAAACTCGGCAGAAACAGTATGTTGAATACCTAACACTAGTAAGAAAAACGAGACCTCTTGGTGGAATAAGGACATTAAGGAAGAAAGGGGAAAGAAAAAAATATAGAAAGCTTATTTAAGTAATGAAAACTTAAAAAACATATGACACATACAACCAACAACGCGACATTTTTTCTAACAATTTGTTGTACCTACCACGCTTTGATATTTGATTATCGAGTTCTTCCCACAATAATTCAATGGGATTCAAGCCCGAGGGCTGAGACGCCCATTCCATATTTTTCAAAGTACAATTTTATAGGTTCTTGACATACTCTCCCCATATTTAGGGTTCACCGATACGACACAGACCTGATGGTACAGTATGCTGTCCCGAAATGTCTTCGTAGCGCTCTTTATTCAGAATACTGTCGATTCTCACTAAATTACTCACTCCAAAATCTAAGAAACAATTCCAAGCCGTTATAGCACCATCTCCGTGCTTAGCCGTTGGTTCAATACATTTGGGTAACAACGGATAAACATTCGATGTTTTTGGCCAAAAATTAATATTTTGGCTCTTCCACCTATAACATCTTTTACTATTGCCGAAATGTCCAATACTTGAGCCCACAGCAACCGTTTATATTTATTTCCTGCTCGGAGCAAAGGTTTCTTAACTGTGGGTAAGATACTTCTCTTCTCTTCTTACTGCTAGTGTAAAACTTTTGTAGAAACGTATAAAAGGAACGTCACAAATGAAAAAAAAAATCAGAAGGAAAAGAACATGTAAAAATATAAATAAAAGGAGAGAAGCATAACCGATAAGAAAATAACAATGGAAGAAAAAGAGTATACCATAACACGATCGAGGAATGGTCAAGCAGAAAGATTTAATGGCATAAAATCTGAAATGCTAAAATCTATATGATATCCCTTCATAAAGTACTAAACACGGCGTGGAAAAATAAAAGAGGCGCGAGAATTTGCGAAAAATACCGAGACATTTTTTCACGGCTAAATGTCCTAAATCAAATATATGGAATTATTCTAGGAAAACAATTATATAAGTAAATAGAAGAAACAGTAGATGTTAACCAGTCTGGATTTAGACCCGGAAGTATTGAATGTTCAGTATGAGGCAGATTATTGAGACAATAACGCATCGAAATGGAAAGGTACAGCGAAATATAATGTATTGATAGTGTAGCAAAGGATCTCATTAATATTAGAACACATATTACATTTCATTCTTATAAAGGAGTAAGAATCTTAAACCCCTGGTACGGGCTTCTAGACGACATGGCAAAGCAAAGAAGCCGCAAAAGGATTCAGAAGTTAATAAGAGTCATAGTAAGGCCGTATGCTGATAATATGATGTTATTGGCCAAAAAATATCATGAAAGAGTTACAAAACAATATAAGTATGTATATGGAATTATCTTTTGGAGAAGTATGGAATGAAAATAAACGTAGCAAAAATGAGATTTATGAAAAATGTTAAAATCAGACAAGGTCGCAAAGCAAAGAAGCCACAAAAGGATTCAGAAGTTAATAAGAGTCATAGTAAGGCCGTATGCTGATAATATGATGTTATTGGCCAAAAAATATCATGAAAGAGTTACAAAACAATATAAGTATGTATATGGAATTATCTTTTGGAGAAGTATGGAATGAAAATAAACGTAGCAAAAATGAGATTTATGAAAAATGTTAAAATCAGACAAGGTCGCAAGTTCAAATATCTTGACGCTATAATTGACGAAAATAAGATAATAAAAAATACATCATTAAAAGAACAAAAGCTGTCGGACTGCTGAGCTGCTTGAGTAACAAATTTATGAAAAAGCATCGACAATGGCGAAAATAAGAATATATCAGAACGTTCTACCAAATGGCTATAAGAGTTGAACAATGGATGAAAAATCAAGGAGTTCAGTGTGAACACTTAAAATGAAATACCGGAGGATGATACTGGATGTCACAAAAAGACGTAAATAGAGGAACGAAGAAATAAGGAATTTTTTGTAAGTAAAACCTCCGCAAACCAGAACCGAAAAGAAGAAGTGAAATGGCGAAGATGCCTAATACGGACGCAAGAAGAAAAAAAAGTGATAATTACTTGGAAAAAAAAGACTGATAAAAAGAGACAGAGAGGCATGCCCTATAGAATATGGAATGGAAAATTAAAAAAATTTGGAAGAATGGAATTTGGATTGGAAAAGTGCTAAGCAAATGGCTCATCTAAGGGCTACCGGCAAGAATGAAAAACTAATTAAATTTACCTCAAACCCGCATTGTAATAGACGAACAAGAAAACAAATCACGACAAAAATACGTCAGGCCAAACAGAAGTGGTAGGTACCAAGAAAAAGTGTACAGAAATTGAAGAACTGCAAGAAAAGAACAACAGTTCTTTAACTTACAGAAGAAGGTAAATAGAAAACAAGCGGAGATTTTAGGAGACAAAGATAGAAATATTATTACCGATTTGAAAGGAAAACTCAAAAGATGGACAGAATACATCGAACCAAAGGTATCATAACTGGAAATATAAAATAGATGACAATGGATTAGAAATTACGAAAGAAGAAATAAATCGAAATAAAAGTAACTAAAAATTGAAAAGCAGCAGATTCAGACCAGATACATACTATTTGAATTACTGTTATCGACGAAGAAAATATCCCCAAGTTGTAAACTCGTTCGGCGCTATCTACGAAAGAGCAATAATGCCCAGAGAATGGCTATTGTCAACCTTTGTTGCCATACTAAAAAAATTCAACGCTAAAGAATACAATGACCGCCGAACCATAAGTCTTAATAATACAATGTGATTTTTTAAAAACTCAATTGCGGCAGGCCGTATTCTGTCTTAATAACCTTAGAATTATCTGTATTAAGTCAGAATACGGCCTGCTGCAATTGAGTTTTTAAAAATCACATTGTACCTTAAAGATATTCCTGGAGGTACTTCAGTATCGTCTTTTAGATTTTAGAAGATGACATAAGCGAAACACAGTTCGGCTTTAGGAATGCATTGGGAACCAGAAATGCTCTTTTGGCTTTCAAAGTATTAATATAAAGGCGTCTTGACGCAAACCAAGAAATACATACCTATTTGATAGACTACAATAAAGCTTATGATAAAGTAAAGCGCGATATCCTCATAAGACTCTTGAAAAATAAGAACGTAGATTCAAATGCTATTAAAATTAAAACCAAAAAGTTATTATAACATTCGAAGGAGAAACATCGAAAAAAGAAGAATTAAAAAGAAAGTAGGGCAAGGTTGTGTAGTGTTGCCCTTGTTGCTTAACCGCTATTCAGAAGAAGTTATGCAAGAAGCTTCATCAAACGAAACTGCAGGTATAATGGTGTCGCTATAAATAACATAAGATTTGCAGACTATATCTATTAAGCATCAAAACTTGAAGATCTTCAAATTTTGGTAAATGAAGTAGTAATGTAAGTGAGGAATATGAACTGACACTGAATTTAAGAACAACTAAATTTATGATAATATCTAAAACAAAGAATGTCATAGGAGACCTGTATGTTCACACCGGAGAAGTTGAAAGGATCCAGAAATACAATACTATTTAGGAACAATAATAAATCAAGGATGACAATGACCAAGCCGGAAAAATAAAAGTAAGAATAGGGAAAGCTTAGAAGTGATATTAGCTTAGAACTGGCTCAGTTGGCCAGTTGGCAACTGGCCCGGGTTCGATTCCCAGGGTCACATAAACAACGAAAACACTCGACCGCTTTCCTCGGAACGCAATGGCAAACCACCGAGGTATACTGCCTAGTAAGTCTTCTCTGGAGTAGAAGCGCAAGCACTTCCGTGGTTCGGGGCCCACGTTAAGCTGTTGTTCCCCTGTGTCTGTATGCTACTTGACACACACACCACAGGCATATGGAGAGAAGACGGCAACGCCCTGCAAAGGGCACACCACTCGAAGAAGATATTAGATTAACTAGATGCTTTATTTTTTCAATCCTTTTTCATGGAATGGAGGCATGGACGCTAAACAAAGCCTCAATTAATCGTCTGGAGGCCTTTGAGCTTTGAATTGGTCGATGTACACACATCACAAAAGTCTAGGGATATATATTTTTTTATCGATATAAATCAATTTTGTTATTAAATATCTCTACCATTGATCAAGTATGCTAGTGCTAGTCTTTGGGCTAGCGATAGCAATTGTTTCAATAATAAACAAACAAATGCAAATGCTTAATTGTCAATTCAACTAAAAGTAAAGCAATTTCAGTGTTGTTAGGGAATAATTTAATCATCATTTACAGTTAATTTACGTTTATATTGGGGTGATTTAAGTTTTATTGGTGCTGTTATTACGGAAGGTAATCAACAACGACAACATTTAAGTTTAGCTGAAATGAACAGAGCTGTAGGTATGCTAGAAGCTGGTCGAAGACAAGTTGACGTTGCAGCAGCTTTAAACACCTCTCAAAGTGTTATCAGCAGACTGTGGCGTAGATATAGGACATCCGGAGATCCTAGCGAACAACATCCAGGTCGTGTACGCGTTACTACCGCAGTTCAAGATCGCTACTTAACATTTGAAGCTAGACGACGACCAATAATTACGGCTAAACAATTGCTTTCACAGCTTCAGACTACTCATAATGTAACTGTATGTTCTCAAACAATCAGAAATCGATTGCATGAAGCCAATCTCCACGCCCGACGTCCAATAAGAGCCCCACCAATTCGACATGGTAATCGAGCACGTAGAGTAGAATGGGCTGAAGAGCATATTCTGTGGACAGAAGAGCAATGGTCTAGGGTTTTGTTCACAGATGAATCTCGTTTTGGAATACACCCTGACAGCCGAAGAGTTGGAGTGTAGAGGCGACCTGGTAACTTGGAAAGGCTCAGATGTGTTCAAGATGTCCATTCTTATAAAGGAGGTACCGTAATGATGTGGGGTGGTATCTGCATTGGCGGAAAAACAGATCTCTGTTTTCTTGAGAGGTTTTTAAATGCCGATGGGTATCTAAATAGGGTACTGCGGCCTATAGTGCTTCCATTCGCAGGTGCTGTTGGACCTGAGTTCATTCTAATGCATGATAATGCCACCCCACACGTTGCAGGTACTGTTACCGAGTGGTTTGAAGACGAAAACATTTCTGTTTTACCATGGCCTGCGCAGTCCCCAGACTTAAACGTTATTGAGCACGTGTGGGACATGTTGGGAAGAAGCATTGAAAGTGAATTGGATGAAATTCATACTCGGATTCAGCTTCGTGATACCCTTGTAAGACACTGGCAACAGTTACCGCAAGATGCAATAGATAATTTAACTTTATCAATGCCTAGAAGATGCAGAGCCGTTTTGAACCAAAGAGGAGGAAATACTCTCTACTAAATTTAATTAATTAATACTTTAAGTGCTGACACTTCAATTTCTTATGATTGTATAAAATCAACTTTTTGCTAATAAGTTTCATTAAAGCTTTTTCAACTTGTCTTCTTTTGTTTTAAATTAAATTTCTAATTTAGAATGTTGTAAAAGTATTGTGTTAATTTATTATATGCAGACCACCTAAAAAAAATCAAAATACTTGACAGTTTTGCATAAAAAAAAATATATCCCTAGACTTTTGTGATGTGTGTATTTTAAAAATCTCCTGGGCCGACAGAACATTGAATAGGATAAGGAAAGAAAAGAAAGTACTAATAACCATCAAAAAGAGAAAATTACAATATTTAGGTCACATTTTGCGAGGTACAAGATGTCATTTGTTGCAGATCATAATGGAAAGAAAAATTAAAGGTAAAAGAAACGCTGAGCGACGTCGAACATCCTGGCTGCGCAATTTGAAATATTGGCACCAACGTAGCTCCATTGAACTGTTCAAGCAGCTGCATCAAATGTGCAGATCGTCACGATGATTGCCAACCTTCTATAAAAAGACGGCACGTGAAGAAAAAGAAGGTAAAAAGAAGATCGGCAGAAAAATGTAACATTTAAATTTGGTGACGTTTTAAAACTTATTTAAGAAAAGTTTGATCAAAAAATTGCCGAAGATTGGAAGAAATGTAAGCACGTTATGGAAGTAGAAAACGATTATTTACAAATCGACATTCATACGGAAAAACTAATAATAAATATACGAGTAGAATGTGATACTGACACAGTGATTTTGGTGCTATTGTCACAGAATTCGACGGTGATTTTTTCATTTATTATGCCTTATTCAGTCCCATGTGCAATTATTTGTAGGTAATTTATTATTTTTCTATTTGTTTCACTAAAACATACGTTGAGTGTCTATTTTATTTTTAAATTAAAAAAACAGTGTCACACGAAATAATGTCTGGTAAACAAAATCGCCTGCTTTTTCGTGTTTCCTAGTTTTATAGCTCACCTTGAAATCTTCTTCAGTTGGAAGGACAGCAAAACTAAACTACGATCACCCCTATCTAGATAATAACCAAAGAATACCCTTTTGACCGAAATTATTATTAATGCTAATCGTAACAGGTATTCGCACATCGTAAGCCTCGATCCCATACAAAAAATACTTTAAAATCTTTCAACTCAAAGATAAATTTATATTTGTAACCTAATGCATTACACTCTGGGGAAACCACAATCGTTCTTCTCAATATCTTAATTCGCTTTTGATGAAAGATACTGATTGTCAAAGCCCTCTGGTGACCTACTTAAAGACTACGCATACGTCAAACCATAACTTATTCAGTGGTGGGAATTGAAAAGTCTCTAAACTAATAACAGTAACAGATCTAAATGTATCCACCGTATTTCCTCTTTCCCTCGATTTCACGAAAACCCTAAATTAATTTCAGTAAATGTATGTTAGAAAGACGACACGAACTGAACGAAGTTGTACGTGTAATTGCATCTGTGCTTTTACAATGGAGGTAATATACAACCACCCGTTTTGGCGTACTGTTGTATCAGAAGAACAAAAACAGAATAAGACCGTATATAGAAGATTAGAAGGCTTTGTGTTATAATTTTGTATTCCTTTCATATGTCACCGTAACTTTACTATGTTTATTTACTTTGTGCCTAGCACAACGCACAAACGGCAGGAAAAGGATCAGCTTCTATTAAATTTTATGTTGTACTAAAAACCTCCGAAATTGCTCCTAGCTTGTAAAATGATTTAAAAACATACGAAATTTCTGTTTTAACAATTTTTTTAATATGTTAAATGAAGATTTGCTGTTTATAATACGAGAATCAAAGTAGATGTTGTAAGATCCAGGTATTTTCTGTTCTTGCATAAGCAATACGGAAAACCGAATATTTTGAACATAGACGTTCAAGTCAGTGGTGCACATCAGAATATTTACATTTTCCAATTAAATTTAATTATAAAGAGATCAGAGAGATAGTTTAAAAATTCAGATTTTAGAGAATTAACAAGCCTTTATTATTTTCTGAAAATAAACGACTTCAGAAGAGTAGCAACCCACCTTTTGATGCATTAGTCTAAAGCATGCATTTTTAAAATTTAAAACACGAGAAAAACTATTAAATACAACAGTTAGTAATGTAAACGGAAAAAGTGAGCTACATTGTAACTGCAATCTGACCCATAATTAAATGCATGTGATTAATTTCGGAACGCTAGTTACAGTTTAGTAAGCAAAACTCAAAGCCCACTCAGATCGAACCGAAACATTACTTCAGATTTATGTAATTTATTATACTAAAAATTTAACTGGGCAGGAGGTACTTAAAAAGTAAATATTCGGTAGAAAACCGATTAATTGCACACAGCCAGTACGCCAAATATCATTTTATTAACAATAACGAAGACAAGTACGTGGGTGTACAAACTGAAAAAAAATAATAAAAAGAAATTCACATTCGCAATAAGCTAAACTCCTAAAACTGCATCCGAAGAATTCGAAGGGAAGTATTATTTAGAAACGTTATTGCTTTTCTTGTACACTATTCGTATATCCGGATTTCGGATACGTCTCAGATAAGTTTCAATGCCGGGCGTGGCTTTTCAGAAACTCAGAGAGTTACAAAACACGAAAGTAGAGATTGTTAGACATTTAAATTCCCAAGCAACTTCGTGCACCTGATATAAATTTAATGTGGAGGATAAAATTGTAGTTTGCTTCGAGGTCTTTTGGCACGCATCACTTGTGTAACTTTTACAATGTCAACATTTTTCGATACCGGTATGAATACGAATAACATACATGTGGAAGCTTTTATGGCTCATAAAGTTTCTAGTTTTAGTTAAGGGAGTTCACGAGTTAAATAAATTTATTCTATTTCGTTAGCTCGTCTCTCTCTCTCTGCACATCTAACTGAAATAAGAGAAAAAATGCACTAAAATAACATTTCCGGGTTTATTATTTAAATCTAAAATTTTCAAGTTAAACGGGAATTTTTGCGTTTTCGAAATAACAAATAAATAAAATATTGTAACATTTTATTTTGTATAAAAAAGTTCGCGTGTGGACTGGAATTTATACTAAAATACATACTTTAATTAGAAAATCAACAGAAATATATCTGGAATTATATTAAAAAAAAAAAAACAAATAAAAAATTCGATTACAGAAATACATAATAGTAGATTACGTGCCAAGTGCCGAAAAGTGGATTTTTACTAGACGGGTATGGCAGGTTTGAGTACGAGCGATAGCGAGTACTTCAATTGAGATACATTCTGAATAAAATTAATAAAAACACTGAAAAAAGTAGGCGGATTCTTGATCTGACAGGAACTGTTTTTGACATAACAGAATTCAATTCAAACAAATAAATACATTTATTTTTGGAAATCTAATTCCGAAATGGACTTGAGTGACGAAAATAACTTGTAAAACCATTCAGAAGATATTTTAAATGCTGCCCGAGAAGCTATCAAATTGCATTTTAATGAAACCTGACGTTGCTATGCTGTAATGGTTGCTATACTGTAAAGTGGCCCATTACAGTACGATTTTGAGTGTCGCAAAGTAATACATTACAGTACGAAATGCGAAAAATATCGATTACATTTATAAATTGAGATTGAAATAAGTATAAGGGAATGATTACGATATAGAAGCTACTTACAAATTGTCAAATTAAAATTCATTAAACATAGTCACTCTTCTTAAACATCTAAATTCTTTACAAGCAACATTTTATCTACCCTGCAACGTTTTAGCTAAGGTTGTTCACTAGCTTGAAATTTTCTTTGGGAGTTTTTACAAAACTTAGAAGGCATTCTCTTGGGAAGTTACGCCTGGCGAATATAAGGTAGATGTTTTTAGAAGTATCTGTTTTGCTGAAATGCAGCTAAAGAAAGGTTGAATTTTTGAAATATTTCAATGTGAAAGGAATTCCAAATATAATATCCATATTTCAGTTTTTCTTGGTTTCTTACTTTTTTGTTTTCCTTTTTTGCCTTGAGATTCGCTTAGTCGATTCATATAACGAGCTCATAAAAGATTTATAAAACCGTAGTACGTGCATATTAAAGTGAAATATACAGAATATAATTATTGTACTTAGGATGAGTTTTAAATGTAGGTTTATCTTAAAATGCTCAAAATGCTTAATCAAAAAAAAACAAAAATAGATAAATTTTATTATGTTAAATTCAGACGCACCATTTTACCAAATTTTAAATTTAAAAAAATTATAATAATTATTAATTTTTACATAAAGTTAAATTGACGTTTACTTTTATAATGTAAACTTAATAAATGTACTTGCTAAAACAGTTCAGTATTAATGCTTTAAAGCACGATAATTCCCTGTTGTACCTACGTTAACAGAAACTAAACGTGTTTGAACGCGAAACCTTGCCACAAGAGGCTTTTCTGTTAAAGTTTTTAAAATTCTTTAATTACTTCTTTTAAACGCTTTCACGCTACCACGATTATTCGAAGTATTATATCGTAGTTTTCTGACAATTTTCACCTCACTGCATTTTATTTTATAAAGTTTCTAGGAATTTTTAAAACCATTTCTGCAGTTTTTACTTAATTAATTAAATTTGCCGTAATTCTTCGGGAAATCGTTGGCAGCCTAATTAGGCTCATTAGATTATTATTATTTCTGGATGAATCACTTTCTGTATATTATTTCTTCCTTTATAGGTTTTTGTATGATTTGGCTCTTGTTGCAATTTCTTTCCATTCTCTTCAATTTTTTATTCTTTCCCTTCAGTTCTTTTTTACTCCCGGAATCTTTAGATCTTCTAACACTTCGTCCTTCCACCTATTTTTCGGTTTCCCCCTTGGTCTTATCAGTCCTGGTTTTCATTCTGTTATATTATTGATAATTTTCTCATCTTTTGCCCTCGTTATATGCCCCCACCACCTTATTTTTTTTGCTTTTATTTCTCCTACTATATCCTCTTCTTCTATCTCGTAGTTCATTCTGCTTCTGTGTTCATTTAATTTTCTTTGGCCGCAGAATTGTTCTCAGTATTCTGCTTTCAAAAAACTTCAGATGTTCTTTGTTAGCCGGATTATCTTCGCTGCATAAATCATTATCGATCTTATCATTGTCCTGTACACTCTCAGTTTCGTTTGCTTGCTGATTTTCATGCCTTTAGTATATATAGGTTTATATACATATACTGAAAAGTCTATATCCATTTTAAATTCTTTCCATTAGGTCTTGGTGCTTGTCGTTTGTCCTTATTTCTTGCTATGACGACTAGATCGTCCGCATACGCTAGTATTTGCATATGCCTATTTTTGATTGTGCCTTCATATTTTGTTTCTCTTACTATACACATTCCAGAGCTATATAAATAGGACTGGTGATAGTGCATTTCCTTGCCGTAGTCCTATATTCGTTTCTATTTTTTCTGTATTTTCATTTTCGACCTTTACTATTGTTTCTGATCTATTTAGTGCCATTTCTGTTGGTTTTATTATTTTTTTGTGGTACCTTCAATTCCTTCATAACGATATAAGGAAGGATATTTACGACAATCTTAAAAAACAAAAATCTTAAAAAAAGAAAGAAAATCAATCCCGGAAAAAAAGGAACAAAATAGTGGAAGGAGAAAGTAAAAAATGGTCAAAGAGTAAAAGATAGCATGGATGATGTACTCTTAAACAAACAGGGAAGAAGATGCACTAGAGCACAAAAACAAAATGAACAGAGTAAAGGAAATGTTCAAAAACTTTAAAAATTGAAATACCTGCTGTTATATCCCATTGGATATAATTTAATAAAACACTTATTAATAAAGTGTGTTTATCTTTATTACTGTTTCTTTCATGCTATAACTCGCTAACTCGCATGTCCTAAAGTGGTCTGCGTCATCAACTTAACTTCCAACGTTACCGGCCTAACATGGATCTTATATCATTACCAACTTAACATACATGACACCTACGTTTTAAATTTTTTGGAAACGGCATACGCAATTTGCTACAAACTAAGTAGGTTAGTCGATTGTGCATTAAAATGCCCTTTTGAAGGCACCTCTCCGAGAAACACCAATTTGTAAAGAAATTTGTCTTGTGGAAGTCTCCGGATGTTGATTAACACAAGCCAAGAGATTTATTTCTGTAGATTCAGCTATAATACCATGCTCATTTTTGGATGTGACAAAAGAACCAAACTCTCGATTTCGATACAGATTTCCAAAAGTCGGTAAGGACGGTTGACGTTGATCAATATAAAGATTAAAATATTCCTCAGCAGCCCTTGCACTGTTTTTGTTACATGTAACAGGATATCATAGTTATCAAGTTTTTCGTTGTTTGAATAAACCATAATATTTGTTAATAACAATAAAAACACAAACTTATGAACGAAGGGCTATTTAAGCAAGTAAAAAACGAAAACAGGAATACCGTAATGCATGTAATTTAAACTGTCATATTATATCGATGACATTTCTCGATTGTAAGATTCATGGCCCACTCTAATGTGTATTTTCCTTAATAAAATAAAAGTTAAACTCGTGTAACTTAGTTGTTTATAAAAATAACTATATCGACCTGTATATCATTGAAAAGAGAAACAAATAAGCTATTTAATGAAGTCACAGCCAACTACGGTTCCTATTTAAAAAAAAGTAGGCTTGTGTTATACCTCAAAAACGAAAGTCGCTAGATAAAATCTGCTTGATTCTGATTATTCAGCTTGAAATTATCTAAAACTTTCCTATTTAAAGCTTTTTTCTATCATTTATAACAACTAAAAAAAATCGGTTTGAAAAAAATGGCCAAAACTACATTTTTCAAAATATCTAGTACGCCTTAACTTTTTTCCAAATTTTGAAAACGTCATTTAGTTCGGCTAATAATTCTGCACTACTTTCCCTATTTGACCGTTTTTCTATCTGCCATAGTTTCCGAGATCCCCATAGTAAAAATCGAAAAAAACTCACCCTGTATCTTTGATAAATTCTAAAAAAAAAAAAACATTTTTAAATTGTAAATCATTGTTGACCTTTTGTAGTTTTGCTCTGTCAGTCCATATAGGTACTGTTTGATTAGACTGATAAAATAACATTCGTGTTCTCGCCTCATGTTTAAATTAAATCATGTTTAATTACCACGGCAATATTGTGTATCTCTTTTCTACACATTAAAAACAGTATAAAGCTATATTGTTTTTCGTTTACTTTAAACCCACCTTTGGTTATCAACATAAATTCTATAATTTAAAGAACTGCTTTAATAAAATTTGAAGCTACGAGTAGAAAAAAATTAATTTACTATAATAAAATCACATTTTGGCCATGTAACGACAGATCAATAAAAAAACCAATTAGGGTAGGCTGTGAAATTGAATTATTTTGAATTGGTACTTTAGCCACATCCACAGAATGACATTTTATAACCTTTGTAATTTGACATTTTTATCGTAAACAAAGTTTACAACCTTAAATTCATGTCAGAAATGTCATTCTGTGGATGTGGCTAAAGTACCAATTCAAAATAATTCAATTTCACAGCCTACCCTAATTGGTTTTTTTATTGATCTGTCGTTATAATGCTGCTGTTTATTTATTTATCACGAGTGATCATGACTATTATTTGTTTTGTTGAGAAAATAGTTCTCGATGCCCGAGTTAAACTTCGAATTAGCAAGTGCCTATGTAAAAAATGTCGACAATTTCTTTGATATTTATTTCTAAACGGTGCAGTTAAACTTCGAATTAGCAAGTGCCTATGTAAAAAATGTCGACAATTTCTTTGATATTTATTTCTAAACGGTGCAGCTTGTAAGCTAAATATACTGATTTTTGTGTACTTAATTATGAATTTTTCCAACAGAAGTTTAAAAAACTGGCAATTCTTCTGATTTGTGTCAGAACAGTTTATACTTTTACAGACTGCTATGGTCCAAATGGCAAGTCAGGTAATGCGCGTCATCAATCACATGATCAACGGTTTGCGTTACCAATAATGCACGTAAAAAAATACAAAATGTAATTCCTAAATATAAATTATTTTTGTAGTTTTCTAAGATTAGGCAGCCGCGTTTAATCACAAGGTCTATACATTTTTGAAAATAAGAAATAAATCAGGTTTTTATTTTCTAATTTTGCTCATATTTATTTTTTGTAAAGTTGATATTATTCTTGACGTGTTTATATTTGACTGTCAAAAGTTTCGACAGATCGTGTTGTGTGTTATTTACCTTAATGTAATCGAAATCCTTTGTACTTATTTAACAATAACTATTATCTACTCCTATCTCTTTATTTCAATATATAATATCGCTAAAATTGCGATAGAATAGGAAAATGTCAATCTCTTTCATCTGAAAATTTTGGTTATAAAATTTGTAAATCGTTTGAATCTTACGACAAAAGAAAAACTTTGCAATTTTTTAAGCTTTAAACCTCCATGAAAAATATTTGGTCCACTATTTCTTTATTAATTCAATTAATAATATTTTAAAATTTAAATCTTTAATAGACAATCATTGCACTGCTAATTTCTAGGAACCAAAGCAATGCTCTGTTTCTAGCCAAACAGTATTTGCCTTTTTCTAAGCTTAGGAAAAGGTCTAATAAATATGAAGCTTGATGAAGCTTATAGCCCTCTGGCTATAATACTAGACTTCTCCACCTTGGTATACATATAATATACTATTAAAAGATTTTTCGTTGAAAATAAGGAGACTAAAAAGGTTTTTTGAATGGCTCACGGCTTCTTTAAATTTAAAACCTCTTTTAATAAATAACATTGTTTATTAATTGTTCCACAAATTCATTATTTTTTATTTACTTAAATATTTCTCTCAAATCTAAAATTTACAGAGGTGAACAACCTTCAACAGGCATAAAAGCAAAGCACTAATTTAATTTTGAGCTCCGGTAAGTAAATGAAATACAAGCAAATTATTTGTAAAAGAACTAACGCATCAGGCATTCCCCACACAAATCTCAAGTGCCTTTTAATTTATGAGAAAACCCCCATTTTTTCGAAAGGCATGAATGAATACGTTCCATTTTAATCATTTCATTTTTAATTAAAAAAAGCACCAGCTAATCCAATTTTCAAGAACCTTCTTGACCTCCATAGCGGTAATGAAAAACATCTGAAGAATTCTCGGCAACTAATTTTAATTAATAAAGAAATAAGTTGAGCTTAGGAGTTTTCTCGAGAGCACTACAAATGCCAATAACAAATTTTATTTTATTAAATTTACCATCGAAAATGACTTGTTATGGAACTAACCTAAAATTAAAATCGAACTAAGATATAAGACTATCAGAAAATAGTCGATTTTGAGCAACTCGAAACAAGTAAAAGGGCTAAAAGTGACTTTATTCTTAATGTAGGTTGGTTCTGTTAAAAGGGTGAATTTCTTCTAAAGATTAGTGCGAAACGTATCATAGAAACTGTTATGAAATTCGCATCTTCTTAACCTAACGAAGCTTGTGTTTTAGAGTTCTGTCTTAAATTTCTTACTAACCAAAAATGACACATTTTCACTCGCATAAGACATTTTCATTAATCGTTAAAGGAAAAAATAAAATCAACCTAGTTGGTGTCTTTAACAAAATCTTTTCAGGCGATAGAAATTTTCAGGGCGAGCTACTTCAATGGAAAGCTCGATTATTATTTTTTTGTTTTTCAAAATTAGTTTAAAGCCAGAAATATTTATATAAAAAAATGCAGTAGATTTATTTCGACTTCTTTTCGATGCTAGTAGCTCGTACTTTCTTAAGAAGATGTGATAAAAAATAAAATATCTCTGCTACGAAATCTTTAAAAGACGCGTTCACAACCACCGAAAGAGAGGCAACTCATCCCTTTACTAAAAAGTATCTTTTCCGTGAGTACAAACATATTTTGATTGAAGGTTTCGCGAAACCATTTCAAAAGCAAAGAACGATTCTTCCCTAAAAAAGAAAAAACCAAACGAATGTTGTCTACAACACCCTTCATATTTTTTTTAAATTCCGCCTATAACTACTTGCATTGTGCATTGTTTTCGGAAGCACCCAATACGGTCATTAATTTAATAATAATTAATCAATCAACCCCCAAAATTATCAAGAAAATAGTTTCCCGCAGGGTGGTTGCGTGCCAGGAACAAAAAGACCTCTCTCAAACGTTAAAAATCCATACAGAAAACAATAAAAACCGAACGTAGTCATCGAGAACGTGCAGAAGTGCATGATGACATTCAATAATTTATTTAATACTGATATCGTCGATACCTATTTACCAATCGGTATTGATGACTGCCGATCATTTCTGATCAGGATAGCAGCAGAATAGAGGGTGGTGTAACAGGACAACGGTAGCCCAGACCTCGACCTGATATTGATTCGTAAATGCATCCAGGCGGACAGGTATTCAACCCTTTTGTAATAAACCCATAACAATGAATGTGCAGATAATCAAATCGAATCGCGAATGTATTAAAATTTTTTACATTTCATTTTATTAAAAAGCCCGGAGTAATTGGAATTTTATAAAAGCGCAGTTTAATTAGGTTTCGTTTTTTTTGCGATCGGCAAAGCTTAATATCCTGCAACCTGGGAATCAACTCGTACTTTGACGAAACTAAATCGAAATGGACGTTAATTTTTAAGCAGTGCCTATAAATCTAACTCAAGCAGTAAGTAAATTCACATTAAAGTTTAGTAAAGGAGACTAAATTAGGATTAACGTACGTCCTTTGAACCTCCACTTAAATCCTTGTTTACCGTGTTATTTTTTTACAACTTCCCTTAATGTTAGTGGTGAATTCGCGTGATAAATTCTCCCGTATCCAATAAAAATACCTTTGTGGTTATAACAAAAAAGAAAGCAAGTAATAAATTATATTAATGGTTCGTATATTAACTCTTTGTTTTCTTACATACCTTGCTGACAAGGCCACTAATTTAATTATTGGTATTTCAAATTCATCCGCCGATAAAAATCAGACTCGTACGCTCGTTAAAATTACATACACGAAATAGTTCCTTTGTATTCCATACCTAGGTTAAAAATCAAATGAATGAAGAGTTTTTTAGGAGTTACATAATAAGAAAATTTCAAAAATGTCGAAGACACTCAAAAATACACTTTGAAAATGATCTGGTAGCAGAAATAATCAATCCCCCTGAGGCAGAGAGGCGACTTAGAAGACGATGGCCTACGGACCTAAGACAAGCGATGGATGATGTGAATTAATTAAACCTAACCTATTAGTGGTATTTTTAGAGAATGGTCAATGGACGATTACTCTACTCATGTTATACTCTTGTATATAATTTACTTATTACCCAGTACTTAGGAGTAGATTGTAAATAAGGAGTTCAATATAAAAAAAAAGAGGAACACGTTTAAACAAACATATAATGGAAAGCTTTGATGTCTTCCCCACTTTTTCATTTAGTATGAGGGCTCGAACCATAAAAAATATGCAATTAGCGACCCAAACCTTAACAACAAGGACAAAACAGTTACCACATTTACTCAAACCAAGTTATGATGTAATGGAAATGAAATCGATTCCTTATTTTTGGTTTGTATGTCAACCGGCACTCCATAAGTACCTACAAGTTCCGAAAATTATATTCTCTGTTTTAACAACTTTTTTCTTTGGTGCGTTTACCAACACAACTCCTAACGATGTCCATCTTAGTACAAATAATGAAACCGTTAACAGAAACGAAAATACCAGGTGGGTTTTAGGGAAAATAGATTCACAATTGACGGAATTTCTAGTACTAAGCAAAAATGCAACAAATATAATATGTATGTAACACAGATATACATTACTTACTTCTGATTTAAGAAATATCTGTGACACAATACATAGAAACTATTCATGGAAAACCACGAAGAAAACAAAGATTTTTCGTACTATATGACCAGTGGATTAAAATATGTTGCCATCATATATATGCAACCCTCTTCACCAGTGTAGGGCAAACACAAGCTAAGTGTATACGCTTGCAGTACGGCGATTCTGCAGATTTTATTTATAAACAATCCGTACAGAAAATTTATAGATAATAAAAATCTTCCATTGCATTGATAATTTCGTATACGACTTATATTTACACCCACAAATCTTTTAAAACTTATGTTTTTCTACAGCTAAGCACAAATTTGAACGAGAAATTAAATGAAATTAAATGTACGTACTAGTGTTTATGACCTTAGACTTCCCCTCGATTTTGAATTGCACAAAAAATGGATTTTGGCTACAAAACGGGATAAATTTAATCCATCAAAGGAATATTTGCAATCCATTCACAAAGCTTGGAATAAAATTCGAAATGACGAACTTATCGATTTCTGGAAAAACAGGTCAATTTTGCTTAAAAAAATGTGATACATACAGACACGAATTTTATTGACAATGATTTGAAATTTTCAGTAGCTTATGTAACAATATTTTTTAATATTATTGCTAAGGGTGTGCATTTTTATTTATTTGATTTGGTCCCCAAATCTTACATTTGTAAAACCGTATAATGTAACCAACGCAAAAATGCATACTTATCTTTGAAATGAGGATCAAAATCAGTATAATAAAATGTACAGAGCAATTTAAAAAATGTTGATGATGCCGTTACTCCAAAAATACATGCTATGGAAACAAGTCAATTATATTAAAAGAAGTGCCTTTTCTAACAAAATTGATCTGTTCAAGGATTTTTCTCAAAAATTAGTATTTGCAGTAATTACTTTACCAAGTTACAAAGACACAGTCTTGTGTATTAGTAGGAAATAAACGATTCTATCAAATTTCAGTTTCTAATAAATTTAATTTTCCGAAATATTTCTAAAGACAATTGCTGCTAGAAGTATAAATGGCTCTCAACGCAACTAATTTCGTCAAAAGTAAGAATAAAACATTTTTACTTAGTTGTAAACGTGTAACAGTTTAAATTCAGTGTTTGTTTTAATTTTTGTTAATATGCAGTTTATACAATATTTGAATTAACAACTATGCGTTTGTAACTATGTATACTATAGTCGTATTATGTTGACACAGCAAATAAACTCAAAATATTGGCAATTAAGCAGACCAATCAAAATATGAATGAAAGACATGGAGGAAGACCCATAGTCACAGCAAATTAAATGGTACAAACGGAAAAGAACAGATGTTAAAAAAATGAATATTTAAAGTAAGTAAATGTTCTTTAGGGATTATAACGCCATTGCCATATAAAGAAGAAAAGAATTACAAATAAAAATAAGAAGATAATGATGATGATGGCGAGAAGGAGGAAAAGTGAGAAAGAAGAGACATATTGTAACGAGACACGCCAGGACGTGAATCATTTCGCCCGTATGCATGCATCAGCTGTTCCAAATTGTTCGCCGACTGCATCATTGTCTCCAGACTGTTCGATTACTCATGGCTTCTAGACTTCGAATGTGGATTCTGGAACACGGGAGCTCGTATATAAAAGGCGCGTTCTCTTGAGCGATCCTCAGACTACTAACAACTCTACCGTCTCGACCAAGTGCTCAGTTAATGTAAATGTGCGTGAATATAATTAAATAAATTGTATACATAAATTAGTTAGCGTTTCGGATTAATATTAGTATAGCGTTTTTAGTGTTTAAGTTGTTGTTTCGTGTTAATCGTTGCATTGTTTAAATTTGTTAATAAATAATTCACGCCGAGGACCGAAGTTTTAAACAACCGTTTTAAAAACGTTACAATATGTAAATGACGCTCTCCTTCTAGGTATTTACTGATATTTAACCAAATGTTACATTATTCACATTTATTATTTTTTTTAACATCCACCATTCTAAAATTATCTTTTATTCTTTAACTTCGGCCTTTTTTAAATTGCAATGGTTAATTATTATTTTCGCTTGTACACGACATTTTTATTTTAATGACATAAGGGGAGATTTAAAACTTGTTAATAGTTTGGTTTATGAAGGTCAAAATGTTTTCATTTACTTCTTAATTGCTTCAGAATTATCATAGTTAGCTGGTTTAAATAAACAATAAGAATTTAATTAATAACTGATAATAAACGACTGTCGTCTTCTCCACAATTTAATGAAATAACTTAATATTAGTTAAACTAATACTACGTTATTTTATTAAATATTAAGATATTTTATTAAATTGTGGAGAAGACGACAGTCGTTTTATTATCAATTATTAATAATTTTACTCCACCGAGAGTATGGATTTTAATCAAATAAGAATTTAACATTTAAATAAACATTCAAATTCGACACTTTGACTGTTTTACACTAATAACAAACCTAAATTTGGTTATAGTTTGATTTCAAGAACTAATTTGTATTTATAAAACAATTCATAACACATTTTCAAAAATATTTTTGTTTATTTTAAGCAAACAAATGGTACACAATAGTGCGATAATAACCAATTAATAAGCACCAGGCTCTGGGCTTCCTGATTTTATTCTTTCTTTCTTTTTTTCTTTCTTTCTCCATTTACCCTTTTGTACCTTTATAGTGTCGAAGGGGCCGGGCACACCGAGCCACAGAGTAGTCCACCCATTTTCGTTCAGGCCAAGCAGGCCGCTGCTTAACTTTAACTATGTCAGTTTTACGTGAACTCCCACTCTGCCGTACTGCCGGTTCCTAATTTTATTAAATGCTGTAAGTGTGATGTATTGGCCTATTCGGAGAATTGACAAACGACCTAGCTTGTAAGGGTCGTAACACATGTTGTAGATTTAGAAAACTAAGCGGCATTCATAGCCGGGCTTTCTTTGTGTGTGGACGAATAAACTAACTAGAATATTACCCTGCAGTTTTATTGTAAGACCTTACCACACGGAACATAACAGTAAGTATTTCCTGAAATGTAAATAAAATGGTGTAGTTGTAGCATTATTAATTTCTAGTCAACATGTGTAAAAAAATACTATTTTATAGTTTGCCTAAAGTTACAAGACTAAATAAAACAATTTTATAAATTTTTCCAATTACAGTGTGTCCCAGGATAGATGTTACAATAGGTGTGATGGACAAAAAATTTTTGAATTTTATTTTAAGATTGTGGAATTAAGCCCTGCTTGGTTTGAAGAGAATTTTAAGGATATTTTCAGTTTTTGAAAAACAAGTCGGCCTTGACATTGAAGGGAAAACTATTTTCTTTTCGGGTAAAGTACCCTTTTTATTCATGATACGGCAAAATTTTACTAAGAAAAGTTGTTCATAATAAGAAATTATGGCCCTATGCAAAATTTCAGGAAGATTAGTCAACGATAGTTTTTTCATGGCCTCCTGGCAGTTATGTGGAATAAATAATTTATTGTAGATCAGTGTTATTATTATGTTTCGTAAGTTAAATTTCTTGTAAATGCTATTTGTTTCGTTCAATGTTCTACAAAGAAAATTTTGAATAAATACAATTTATTTTGTTTAATCTAAAATGTGACGGTTTAATCAAAGTAGGTAGATCTTCCTGAAATTTTGCAAAGGGCCATAATTTCTTATTATGAACAACTTTTCTTAGTAAAATTTTGCCGTATCATGAACAAAAAGGGTACTTTACCTGAAAAGAAAATAGTTTTCGCTTCAATGTCAAGGCCGACTTGTTTTTCAAAAACTGAAAACATTCTTAAAATTCTCTTCAAACCAAGCAGGGCTTAATTCCACAATCTCAAAATAAAATTCAAAAATTTTTTGTCCATCACACCTATTGTAACATCTATCCTGGGACACGCTGTATATTTCATAATCCTTGATCTTATAATTTCATCTTCAGACTATAATTTTAGGTATTTGTTCTATTAAAATTAACTTTAATGTTAATTTACAAGTAAAACTACATGGATACGTGATAAAATCCAGGAGTCAATTTAATTTAAATTATTACTATTTGACTCTTAACGATTAAGTTTAAAAATTATAATTATAATAAATAAAATATAATAATTACATTTTATTTTATTTTATTATTATTTTATAAATAATAAACTTAATTTTAAATTTTCATTCCAATTTCTCTTCTTTGTTTCGAAAAATTGAAATGAATAAATTAAATTCTTATTTTAAATATGCAAACCGCGAACAAATATGAATGGCGCCTTAAAATATAAACGTTCACTTTTCACAAACATCAATAACATTTCTCTTTTGTTACTTCTTTCATAGAGCTTTCGCATAATGATTCGAGTATTCTTATATCAGCCACTTTATGAATTACAGTTCGTTGAACCTGCTACATCACTAAAATTGGTTTCATAATGTAATCGTATTATAAAACGTTTCATGACTGAATTAAATTTATGCAGTGATTGTTTTGCTCGACACGACAAGAGCTGGATGATTGTTGGACACGATTTATTTATTAAGCTGTCGTTAAAATCAATTTATATCTAACTGCATTGAATACAAAGGATTTTTTAAATAGCATAATGCACAAATTGATGTTTAATGGTTAAAAGTAGAATTATTAAAGGTTTAACTGTGGTTTTTTAATGGTAAATTCTAAATTTGCTTTTAGGGGCGTATTAAATTTTTATCAAAGACAAGTAAGTATCAGAGAAAAAGTATGATTTCCTAAATTTCCTAAACCGAAGATTTTGATACTTATGCGTTTAAGTATTGTATTATAGATGAGGCTAAATATTTTGTAAATTGGGTTTTTTTAAACGTGATTGCCATTTTCTATACTTTAAGGTTATGATGTCTATTAATTACTGAGTATTTTATTCATAACAACCACACATTTTCTTTGAAGCTTAGCCAGGCGTGACAATTTTCAAAAAATTAAATGTTGGACCTGGAACTTTACAAAATGAAAACAAGGCTTCCCGTTACCCAAAAGCATTTGGAATCATTTTTACAATTCTAAACCTTTTATGTAATGCACTATACACTGTATCATTTCATTAATCTTCTTCTTTCAGGTGTCATATCCCCCCTCAGTGGATGTTGGCGATACACTGTATCATTTCATTAATCTTCTTCTTTCAGGTGTCATATCCCTCCTCAGTGGATGTTGGCGATCATCGTGGCCCATATTATTTTGTTAACTGCCAATCAGAATAGGGAAGTTCAAAACAGTCCAGTTTATTGACGCAAGTTTTTCAGCCATGAAATTCTCCTGCGACCAGGTATTCTTTTTCCTTCGATTTCCCCTTGTAATATTAATTGCAGTACCTAGTACCTATTTGTCATTTCTCATTACGTGTCCAAAATAAACATTTTTTTTATGTTTACGTTCTTGAAGACTTCTTTTTCCTTGTTTAGTCGTTGTAATACTCTTTCGTTTGACACATGATGAATCTATTAAATTCTTAGTATGCGTCTGTAACACCAGTACTACTCAAATGCTTCCAAGCGGTTCGTGGTGTCTTCTGTAAGAGTCCAGACTTCGACTCCAAAGTAGAGTATCGAGAACACATATCAACGTAAAAACCGTAATCTGGTTTTTATGTTCAATGAGAGACTATATAATTTTTTTTTCATGCACTCCTTGCTTGTTCAATCCTGATTTCGTTTTCTCTTGAGAGGTTTCGTTTTCGTTTAGATGACATTCGAGGTAATTGATATTTTCGAATTGTTGTAGGGTTTTACCTTCTATATAGAAGTCGGCATTGATGTTCTGCTTGCTAATAATCATAATTCTTGTTTTCTTGGTTTTAGTTCTAGGCCATATTCTTCTTACTAGAGTGCGAAACAATATGCACTATAAACTTTAAAAATATGCATTTTATATGCATTAAAAAATAGTTGAAATATGCATTTACATATGCAGTTAAAAATAAAATTTGATAGCAATAAATTTGGAAACCAGAGAACGAATATTCTAACATTTTTAATTAATAAAGGTTACATAGGGACGGGACATCAGGATTAATAAAATTTCTACATAAAATTATTCAAAAAAGAACATAGATACCTTCTTAGCACACACTAGACAAAAAATAATTTTCCCATCGGTTTCTAATTCTGAATAGCCTTTAATCCATATTCGAAAATTCTGAGCACTTGAATTACCAATTTTAGGCATTTTGTATTTACACACTGCACCACTAATTAAATACTGTTTGCGATGTTCACTACTTGCGAAAGCAAAAACAAATGAGGCCAAAAAGACGAAGTGAACTAAGGAAATGTTACTTCTACGTATTTTCTTATAACGCAAACCACTTAAGAAAAAACCCAAAATCCTGGTTTTGCGAATTAAAGAGTACTTAAGGTAATTGAAAGAAATAAACACTAAGGGCGGGTTGCACAAACGTGATTTAACAGCTTGGTCAAATTAATCATTCGTCAAAGTGACCAAAATCGAATCGAAATTCGAATGCATATGGCAAATAATACATTAGTAAACAAAAAATGATATGCTCTTTTGTCAACTTTGATCATTCGTTAATTTAACAAAAGCTTTGTGCAACCGGCCCTAAGCCTAATCTGCCAGGTGACAGGTAGCTATAAATAAGCACGTACACAAATTGTGTTTATTTAATATTTCTCTGAACTTTTAACTAACCATCTATTTAGTTATTATTAGATAAATGCAGAAACTTTCTGGCAGCAGAACTGTATTTCACAATTTTCCAAAAACATCTTAAAAAAGCGATAAAAGCAGCGTATGTAATATGTGTGTAATCTGACAAAAATTAAAAATATGCATCGAGTATGCTTTAACATACGGTAATATGCAGTTATATGCAAATATGTATCGTGCTATAAAAATTTGCAAAAATATGCACTATAAGATTTGAAATATTGATTTTATAGAACATAATTCGGATAAGCACCAAAAATGATCCTTCTGCATATAAGCTAAAATACATGCAAATGCATATTTTTCCGTGCTCTACTTCTTACTATTCGATCTATCAGCATCTGCAGATCTTCAGAGCTTGTCGCTAGTAGGGTAGAGTCGTAGGCATAACTGATGTTATTCCAGTTCTTCCAAGGCTTCTCTAAGTAACTCCTCGAAGTATATATTGAATAGCAAGAGTGACAAAATGCATCCCTGTCTCACTCCTTTTTGTATATATTTGAACTGGCGAATCAAGTAATGCGCGTCATCAATCACGGTCGGCGTTACCAATAATGCGCGAAAAAAAAAATACAAACTGTAATTACTAAATATAAATTATTTTCGTAGTTTTCTAAGATTAGGCAGCCGCGTTTAATCACAAGATCTATAAATTTTTGAAAATAATAAACAAATCTCTTTATTTTAATCTATAGTAACGCGAATATCGCGATAAAAAACGAAAATGCCAACTTCTTTCATCAGAAAATGTTGGTTATAAAATTTGTAAATCGTTTGAATCTTCATGTAGACGTAATCATAAAATTTATTGATGGCATGCATTACTTGCTTTGCCAGTTCAAGTATACTTATCTGTGATGATGTTAAGTTCTCTGTTCTAATTGATGCGTTCTGGTTCCAATATGAGTTCGCTATGATTCGTCTTTCTTCTTTGTCAATGCCAATTTTTTTCTAAAATTGTTATAAGTTTCTGATGTCTAACTGTATGGAAAGCTCTAGCGAAATCTATAAAACATGCATACACGTCATTATTTACGTCACGAGCTCTCTCTATTAATCTATTAATACTTCTACACTAAATAGCGCATCTCTCGTACCTAATCCGCACCTAAACCCAAATTGTGTATTGCTAATGTGTTCTTCTATTTTCCTACATATTCTTTCAGGTATGACCTTCAAGAAAATTGTGAGCATGTTACTCATCAGACTTATCAATCTGTGTTCTTTGCCTTTATTAGCTCTGTTGTTTTTGGGGATAGGTATAAAGTTAACCAGTCTTGTGGAGTCTCCCCTGTCTTATACAGTGTGTCCCCGGATGGACCTAACTATACTTGTAATCTTCCTTATTTTGCATTTTAGGAAGAACAGTCATTCTTCATAAAAAGTTTTGCTTCATCTAGCAAGTCCTCAGCCCCTACCAAAATTTCGAAATAACATACAGGGTGGTTAGAAAACGAGACAACGTGAAATTTGGTTAAGAATAAAGTACGTTTTATTTGAAAGGAAAGTATAAGTATTACTGGGAAAAGATGTTTGAAATTTCAATAGAAGCTTATACAGGGTATCTCAGACATGACTCCCCAGGCCTATAACTTTGTTATTTTTAAAAATAACTATAATAAACTATATATATTCGTAAATGGGAGCAAATTCTCTATAAGATGGAGAAAGAAAATGTTAGAAAATCTGTACTCATATTATGGCAGCGATATTCAACTTTTTTTTTCAAATTGCACACTATGCTTTTTTTCGCTCATTCTGATAGTACTTTTTATTCTCTTTATAACCATGTACACCAATATTGGTCTTACATAAGAAAATTCTCGAAAAAAATACGATTGAAAGTTGAAGTCTAGGTTTGCCATGGAAACAACTGATTGTTGTAATTTGTACTCTTCAAAAAGGTTTACAAAATAATCTGCCTATGTGGGAGAGTTGTTTTTCTAAGTAGATTCTTGTTTTCTTTTACGTTCATAATACGTATAAAGTAGTGTGGAAAATAAAACACGGATATTTCCGTTTACCACAGGAATTAAAACGAAACATTACAGATTCCCAGTAAACTACTGTAAATATTTGCAATTAAATTCTAATTACCAATATTTAATTTCAGAAAAAGAGAAAGCAGCTTTTGATACTCTTACAGCAATTCCCAATTACCTATTAATAAGTGATTGAATAAAAGAAAAAGCCCAAATTTCAATACTTTTAAAAATTGATTGAAATACAGAGCACTCAAAAGATATTAAATAAATTTTTATGTTTTCTCTCCCTTTGCATATTTATTTTCGAAACGGTAACCCCTGCATTTTCCGATAATATAATGAGAGACTTCCTACAGCGTAGAAACTTCGAAAAGTAAATAGCACCGTCGGAGAAAACCTTTTAGAGCTAACTAGACAGATATTTGTAGTTTGTTTACGAAACGGCAATTAAACTTTGTGGCTTCAGAAGCGAGTAATTAAATTAGATACAAGACTTTACCTGATAATTATGAAATTAAATGCAGTAACGTATATAAAGGACGGCATCCCGGCGTAATGTGAGAGTAAATTAAGTTCCTACTTACTCAAATAGGCAAGGCTATTACTATTATCAGTCAGAAATCTAAAGCTTTTAATGTAATAAAACATTTTTAAACTCCTGAAAACTCAAAGAAAAAAACATACAAACAGAATAATTACTTAGCTTCTTTAGTGTAACACCGAGGTGGACCAAAAAAAAAAAAATGAAACTCAGAAATTTTTCGTTTTAATTCGGTTCTTTCTGATGTTCGCATTAAAGGAGTATCGGGATGTAGCTTTTTTAAATTAAATCTCCAAATTACTTAAATACCAGATTAAAATCTTGCGCTTTATAATAAATAAAGGTTATTTTTAGGGAATCCCTTTCATTTGCCTGTTTTATCTGTTGCATCATAAAACCTGAAGCATTCGCGGGATTTAAAGAGATGACGAACCAAGCAAATTAATACACCGAGTAAAAGAAGGATTTCGCTTTGAAGCAGATTTTATTAGGTCTATTCACGCATTTAATACTGAGGATTAAAAAATTAAAATACAAACAGTCCACGAACAGCATAAGTATGTATTCAAGATTATTTCAATAGTTCAATACTAATTCCAAAACCAACTGTGACTATTTGGAAATTCTGTCACAAATAACTTTTCTAAAAATTTCGCACTCAAAATGCAAAAGTAATTCAAAGCGTTAAAATTCGTAGGTAAACCTAAAAGAAAAACGAAAACGAGAATATCGAAAGAAAAAGATAAACCCTGATGAGTTAAAAAGTGGCTCCCTAGATACCCTCTTAACGTTAGATAACACCGGGCTGTATAAGTAACAGGCCACACTTAGTCTTTAATATAAAAATACTGCGGTACGTGGAACTTCTGCAATAATTCTGTCTTTAAACCAAATTACATCGAAATACTGGACAATATTTTAATTGTGAAATACTGCCGACCGCAGTTGGGATTAGAAATAAATTTATAAAAATACGTGTAGGTCTAGAAACAAGTTGGCTGTTTTTATTTGTAGAAGCAATTTTTATTTGTAGAAGCAATTTTTGCAGTAAAATGGTTAAGCTGATAGATTTTCCATACATTTGACAGTGCAATTGAATTAAGCACAAATTTCGTGCAGAGAGCAAAAAATATGACCAGGAATAAAAACAATACAGAAAAGATTATAACATTAATAACTTTACCTTAGGATGAAAGCAAATTAAAAATTAGAATATTTGATAAAGGTACCAAGTCCCACTGGATATCGAAGTTTATACTTCTAAATGTAACAAATCAAAGAGAATTGCTTTTATAACTAAGCAAAATTGGAGGAATATAAAGGATTCCTTATTGAGTATCAAGGACCAAGAAGGGCTCAGAGAGCATCATCGAGAGAATAGTGTGAGGGGGTTTAAACTACTTGGATGTACCAGAACTCAAAAATATTTTCAGTGCTCTATAAACGCTCTAGAAAACTAACGGAATTGGAGCATTCACCACAACAGGACGGCGCTGACATTAATCAAGAGAGGACTGACAGACAATTAAAAGGATAATTACATTTAATAATATCATATGGGTTGTAAATACCATCCCAACCATTTTGCAGAACGGGTTAGACCTTTTGTTTATTAGAATCTACATGATACTTAAGTTTAGCTCAGAACTAACTGAACTTCAAAACTAAGAAGATGGTATTCATTATCAAGCCTGGTAAAGGCAAGCAAAGTCTTCTAATCCCGCTAATTTTTTGCCCTTTGTACTTAAAACAAGGGAAAAAATCACTTGTTAGGCACATGAGGAATGGTGTTTTAGTAAAAAGTTCCCCTTTATCAAAACCAGGAGGGCTTGGTTGGTGATTTTTCTCCGTTTGTTCCTATCCCGTGCGCAATTTTTTCTATCTTCTACTCCTACCTTCTCTAAATCTTGTTCCATACACTCCATTCATCGTTTTTCGGTCGTCCTTTCCTATTTCTTCCCTCCGGCTCTTCTATCCATGCTTTTCTCTTTACGCAGGCATCCTTTAGAGATGCCCTAACCATCTTAGCTAGCTTTGCGCCACGATTTTTGCAATTAAAGGTTCATTGTATAATCTGGCCAGTTAATCGTTGGCTCTTATTCTCCCTGTTACCCCATCTTTTCCAGGTCTTTTAGTCTCAGTACTCATGCTTCCGCAGCATAAGTAACCAGTGGTCTTATTGTGCTTTGATATACTCGTTTTGAACTGATCTGGATGTTTTTCGCCCTTAGTATATTGTGCCGCACCTTTTCTCCCTGCAACAATTCTTCTTTCTATTTCTCGGTAAATTTGACCCCTAAGTATACCACACTTTCCAATTTTGCTATAGCATACTGCTTCTCATTCACTTTAAATTACAGTTTCCTGTCTTCTTGTTGCAATCTGCTTCCTAATAGTAACTACTTTGTCTTTCCTTCATTAATATACTCCGAACGTCAGGGCTTCTGTGGTCGATCTTTATATTGTACTCCTGAGCTCTTCGTTTGTTCTTGTAATTATTGCCACATTTTCTGCGTATCTCAATCTTAATCTGGCTTTTTCTTACTACTTTTCAACACTAAGTTGAACAAAACTGTAGAAAAACATCTCCTTGTTTTAGTCCTGTGTTGGTGGTGAAAGGCTTCGATAATTCGGAGACTATTTTGACCTGGTTCACCGTTTCTTTAAGTGTTATTTCTACCAGCTGCATTAAATTCCTCTATAGATGAATTCCTGCATGCACTCGACAGCTCGATTTCGCTTGATACTGTCTATAAACCCCATGTGTAATGGTATATTTTTCCTCTAGCGTTTCTCTTGCACTTGCGTTAATGCGAAGATTTGGTTGAGGATCTGTTGACTTTGAAGCGCATTGGTAGTCTCCTAGTAGTGCTTCTGCTAATCTTCCAACCCTTTCAATCAATTTAGCTAGAATTTTATAGGTTTTGTTAAGCAGTACTACAGTGCTATAGTTTTCGGGATTGGAGGGTTTCCTTTTTTATATATCGGCTGAATTAGTGCTTGTGCCCATTCTTTTGGCATTTTTCTTTTCCATTATAATTTCTATTAGGGTGGGTATCCTGTCTATCAATTTTATGAAGAACTGGGCCGGATATTATGAACCCTTGCAAAAGATTAAAATGTGAAGGCGGGGAAAGAAGAGAGATATAGGACAATAATAGGGACTTATAGTAAAAACAAAAATACAAATAATAATGGTGAGAAAATGATCAACTTTGCAGCATGTAGAAACTTAGTAGTTCAGATAACCTTAAAGGCATATACAATGGAACATGGATTTCACCAGAGGGAAGATAAACGGAACAGATAGACCATCTGCTCATCTAGAAAGACATAAAGATAAAATAACCAAGTAAGGCCTTACCAAGGGGCGAACATTAATTTGGACCACATAGGTACTAATTCGAACAAACCTTAGGCAAGAGGTGCAAACGTGTACGAAAACCAAAAAGGGATGGAAGATACAAAAAAAAACTGGACAGGCTTGAAGGCACTAATAAGAGAAGCGGTGGAAAAGGTACTACCGAAAGATTACCAACATAACCCAAGGGAGGACTGTTTCAGCCAAGACTGCAAAAAAGCAACAGAAGACAGAAGAAATGCACAACTGGAGATGCTGAAAGAAAGGACGCAAGACTCCCTTGATAGATAGAAACAAAAAGAAGAGAAGCAAAGAAGATTATTAGAGCAAAGAAAAGATCACAACAGAGAATAGAAAAGATAGAAGAATATTACAGTAAACACAAAGTCAGAAAATTATACAAAGAAATCGGGAATAACAGAAAGAAAATAAAATCAAGAACCATATTTGTAAGAAACGAAGAAGGCAAAATAGCAACCAGCAAAGAGGAAATAGAAAAGTATGGGTAAAGTATTATTATATTGAATGAAAATAAAAAGGGACTAGTAGAAAGACACTCCGAAGAATAAGAAGTCGCGTAAGAAGTTACTGCGATAGAAAAACCAACGGCTTCAGAAGTAATAATAGTTATTTATGTACCAAGTCAGTAAAGTGATTCTTTATCGAACGAGTCCGAGATTAGGAGCCGAGCGAGCTAGCGAGCGAGGCGAGTAACAGGCGAGTTCGATAAAGACACTTTACTGACGTGGTACATACAAAATTTTATCGCCAACCGTAAAAATGTATAATTGATAAAAATAACTTCCATTATTTTCTATAAATAACTCGCGACAAAACTACTTTTACTGTTGGAGCTGTGACAGGAACAAACACAGACCAGATAGAATAGACAGGAAAGTACAATGCTTTGATTGAAAATACTATTACATACATTAGCGCTGCATGTGGATGACCGCAACACTACTAACGCTAAAGCGAGAAATTTAAAATCTCTACAGTGAATCTTTGACCACTAAAAATGGTCATTTTAAAAACAACACAAGATAACAACTACTGTATTACAAAGAAACAAAAAATAATAAATACAGATAATACAGTAAGATAAAGTGTTTGTTTACTGCCGCAAATCGCTATGGTAATGCATGGCTTTACTGACGGTTGGCGATAAAAATAATTAAAACTATGAATAATCAAAAAGGCGCAGGGGCAGATGGGATTGCAGCCGAACCCTTAGAAAATGAAGAAGAGGCACTGATAGACAGGATAAATAGAAACAGTACTTCATCCTATTGTTAACTAGAATGATGAATAACAAAGAGGTCCTTCTTGGGGCGTTTTTTAACACAGAAGGGACACTGATAAAATCCCGTTGCCCCGATAAAACGGGGCAACGGGATTTTATTAACCCCGTTACCAAGCCTATCAGTGTGACAGTTAATAGTTCAAGTTTAAAAATAATTTTTTTTTACAGTTACATATAATTAAAATTTATTCTAAAATCATTAGATAAAATAATAATAATTAAATTGTTTCATTTTGCGTTGTCTTTGGAATTTATCTCAACAAATACCACACGACCCCCTGATTTTCTCAGATAAACTTTTGGTTTTAAGCACTCATTTTTTTGCTTTTAAGCAAAATCACTCAAGCAAATTGACATCAGGTAAGGAGGGGTTTTACTGACATTAGGTAAAACCCCTCCTCCTTCGGAGTCGGGATTTACCATGTAGTTTGCTTTCGTGTTTGTTGCTAAGCAAAAAAAAATCGTGCAAAATAATAATTTATCAATAAAATCAGGAGGTCTTGTGATATTACTCCTGATAATACTGTTGTGCAAATTTCAATAAAATTGTAAAAACAATCATTCTAAATCTTGCAGTAGACATTATTTCTGATTTTTTTGAACGCACGGTATAAAAGTGCAAATTTGGGCATCTCTGTTTCTACACTGCTAAATCAACATTGAATGGATTGAAAAAGTATGTAGTTACAGACTTTAAACGCTACGTAAAAAAAATAAAAATCCATACACAAATTCATATAATTTACATAATTAAATGGAATTTGTTAATGCTAGATTTAACCAATACGTAAATGCAGTTAGAATACTGCCACTGCAGATGGTAAATATAAATGAAAATCATGGCCATTCATCATTGTAACCAACAATGCGAACAGTCTTTAGAGAAGTTCGTGTCAAATAAATCGACTGCTTGTACTTTATTAAGCCTGTGGGACTTCGAATGAGATTTTAAAAAAGCTAGCTTGTTAAAATCCTATAAATTACTAAAAGAAACACCGTACATAAACGATATGTCTACATACACACACAGGTTTAAATGTTCAAAGATCCAAAAATTGGTTGCTAAGCGCGTGTAGATTCTATTTGAATCTTCTTTTAGTTTTTCTTTGATGTCTGATCTTTGATCTTGCTCACAAAGGGAAATTCATTCTGTCCACGTATATTATCAATGTGGTCAGCCTCGATCCTGGACGGCCTACGTACAGTCGACCGCATATCCGCTAGGTTTAACTTTATTTGAAAAAAAAAACAGAGTTTATGAGACGGGTTATCTCGGTAATAATTCTATTGGAATTTATATTTAGTGAGACGGTTCCGGTTTTTATTACGACTTTGAGAAAAACGAAATTTTTACATCAGTAGGTATATTTATAATTCTAAATTAGCTACGTAATTTAATTAACTGGACTTAAACTTTTTGAAAGAAGCTAAAAGAGTTCGGCTAATTTACGGCCCAATTAATGGATTTGTTTGCTTTTCATATCGTAAATAAGAGAAAAGAAAGTTGTTCGAATTTTTAAGAATTTCCAAAGCGCCGTGTAACTTTGATTGTCATGGGATTAAACTTGGAGTTAACAAAATATTTAAACTTGGTTCAAGACTGGTCTCTTTAATAAACAGTCGACACATTTCTTAAATGCTGAATTCTAAAGAAATCTTTTAAAAATTAATACGCCCAAACATGATTAAGGTATACACTTTCAAATGCACCAACCATAATTTGCTTTCATTAATAACTTATTCCTTTTAATTATTGTTTTCAGTGATTTGCAAAAGTAAACGTGTTATTAATCCTGGCGATATTCTTGTAGAGCATTTATTTGTTTTAAAACCAAGGAGAATGTAATCTACGTATATGAACCTTAACAAAATAACTTTTGCAAGAAGCATTTTATTGATGAATTGGGCACTGCTTCCAAAATATATGTATATTTGTATATGTGTACACATATACAGTGTGTCCACATGGTAATGTATAAAATCGATAAAATTGTTAAAAATGAGTTTACGAAAAATCCGTCGGACATGTCGAGCGATTTGTATTAAATTCTATATTTTGACAGGATTTCCTGATTTTTTCCGCCATTTTTCTAATAGCTATGACGTCATCGATATTTTTTTTAAATCGTAACCTTTATTTTTTATTACGTCATTCGAAAGAGCGCATTTTTTTACAAATGGTAAGTTAAAATTTATGGTTGCATTATAAACTTCTTCAGCAAAAATTATTTTATAGTAAAAAATAAATTTTCTTAGAAAGTAACACGTGTAACATTAAAACAAAATTAAACTAAATCAGGTGCTCCGTTTACAGCTTGACAGTGTTTAAATTATACTTAGCAGAAACAGATATATGAGATAATTCCATAAAGTTTGATTGTGAGTATTTTTATGACGGCTTTTTAAGGAACCTAATTTCTTTAATAAACAAGCAGACTGGTTGTATTCACATAATAAAACAACCAAGCTTTGACGAAAAATACCAATTAGCAAGCAAAGTAGTCATAAACGTAAGCCTTCAAGCGGTGTATAATTTTACATAAAGTAAAAGCACGACTCTTTATGACCCTTAACCATGTTATAAAATTTAGCAGATTAGTTCATCCACATCTTAATGCAACTTCAAAAACAAGTAATGTAACTACTTACGGAACGTGTAGGAGTAACTAACTACATTTACTCGTGTAATTGGTCACAGTGGTATAGTAAGTAAATTTCAGAACTTGCTAATGGTGTTATAACGTCACTGAGAGGGTAACTATTTCAAACTTCATAACTGCACTGCACTTTGAGGTTTTAGCTCTATACGCTAAACTGAAACTTTATCGGAACCGATTTTATAAAATATTTAATCAATGTGTTCATATCACAGCTGTTGCTAATAATTTACAGTTGGTCTAAAGTAATAACTGTAATAGTTATGGAATTTAATCCCATGTTGAAAGTGAAAGTATTTATTTATAGCAATATTTTGATTTAATTAAAATAACTCTTAAAAACAGGCCTAAGTTATAAAAAATTCACTTTAAAGGAAAATACCAGGGCGTATTTTTAAGTTATCTACCTAACCATGAAAAAAAACACGTATCACATTATCAACCCTTTATTTCTCTACATAACTCCCTTCAACACTTATACACTTGTTCAATTTTTTTTACAATTGTCCCATATCCTCAGAAAAAAAAAATCGGCAACTCTGCGAAATATTGTTCAACAGCTTCTTTGAGTGCTTTATCAGATGCAAAGCGCTTTTCCCTGAGATTCTTTTTAAGTTTTTGAATAGAAAGAAGTCTGACGGAGCTAGGTCAAGTTTATAAGGTGGATGCCTTAACTCTATAAACCCACAGACATTGATTGTCTGCTGGATTTCATTTGCCTTACAAACCCGACAATTGTCGTGCAGCAACAATGTGGGCGTTTTTCCTCCAGAGCAGTTTTTAAATTGTGAATTGTGTTACCATACGTTTCTGCATTTATAGTACCCCCCTCGGCATATTATATTCAATAAGCAAGACTCCTTCAGCATCCCAGAACACTGTTGCCGTCAGTTTTTTCCATAAAATTGTATTTTCGCTTTTTTTGGTGGTGAAGAGCCCTTATGAATCCACTGCATGGTCAGAATAATGGTTGTACACGGCTGTAATTCGACCAATGCTATGTTATGGAGCACTTGTCTGGTGGCCCAGGATCAGACAAGTTACTGCAGCAACTGAGATCTTACACGTATAAAGATTGGCGTGTATGAATATAACGGGGACCATGCTTACCACCCCAACCGCCGTTTTGGAAGGTGCTCTGGGTCTCCCACCACTGGACCTCCATGTGGAGGAGGTTGCACTAAAGTCTGCTGTTAGACTGCAGGTGACGGGACTGTGGAAGGATACAGGTGCTGGGGAGAAGACACCATCAGATTCTGAGACAGGCAGCCCTTCGGCTGCCCCTTCTGGTAGCGAAAATGGACTCTCTTCCACCCACTTACCATTTAGGAAGCGCTTCAGAATCTATCTGAATTCTGAAGATGCAACCGAGCCAGACACATCCACCTTCACTGATGGATCCAAAACTCCAGAAGGTACACGTTCTCAACTTTATCATATCTTTATTTTGGAAATTTATGCCATTTATGTAAGATTTTATTATAGATTCATACTATCGTAATATATTTTGCAGATGTACAATACCCGGTAATAAAATTTAAAAGGAAAAGTCTCTCGGAATCACGTGAAAAAGTCTATTTGTTATAACATACGATCAAATAAAACGAGTGCATAAGGGATAGCAAAATTACTTGCTGTTTATGGGCTTTATAATTATTTATTACTGCAATACTGTACTACATTTTTAGCAATTACATTATACTGATAAATTTTGAAACAGTCGATAGACATTACGATTAATGCTTATAGCCAACTTGTAACATTTGTTATTTGAACATGTGTTATAAATATTACAAGATGATTTCTACCAAATTATTCTAATTAATTTAATAAATAGTTATAAACAAAGGTTTAGTTTTTGTTAGATTTGCTGTAAATTTTGCAAAAATCTGTTATATTCTTGATAAAAGTAAACATTATTGATTTTCAGAAAGTGCTCCTTACGACTTTATTTTTCTGTATATGTCGTCAGTAAGTGGAGTTAAGTGAATTAATGACAAAGCAGTCCTAGAAAAATAACTATTAATGTACTAGAATTAATGATAAAACATTTTGCAACAGATCCCTAACGTTTTGAATTGCTCCAACAATTGCAATATGATGCTATAACCTAATATGTCAATAAATTTCGTTGCCCTGAGGGCCACGTATGCAATTGGGGGTAATTTGGTACTTTTATAATTTTTAACACATTAAAACACATTAAAATGCAGTAAGCATTATTAGTTATCCTCTTAAAAGTGAAAAATGACCTATACATATGGAATAGAAGCTCTTTTATTTAAAATAACACTTTATTCCTACTTTCATGAAATTGAAGTAACAAATTAAGCAAATTTAATGTTTTTAAGTCAAATAAGGCAACTATCAAAGTTTCTCCGTATCACCTACGGTAAAAAATAATGGAAACCTATTCAGAACGATAAAAATATACTTCCTACAACTGAATTAACGAAGACAAAACGACCAATTTCCCTCTATAGATTCCTCGAACAAAATTTAATATTTAGTACAGCAATTTACTGCAGTTATGCAGTGCATGCAAGCGTGGTTGTTATAATGGGCGTTTGATATTTATCCAGATGCCAGAGGTCACCCAATAGAATTACAGGTGAACAGGTCAGTGAGGATGAACTTTATAGTGAATTCGATTAATTCACTATACGAGCGAGGCGCTGCCTTCTACAAAAAAAAAAAAAGATCGGCACCGACAATTGTATTTTTTTTTTTGTTATTGGCATGCACGGGAATTCATCAGTGAAAATGTTTACCATTCATCCAGTTCCAATTTACATTTTAATTATTCACTCGACTGTAATTGAAATCTGTTATTTACTGAGTTTAACCATATTTTTATAACGAAAGGACATCGAAGCGTGTTTTTCTTATTTCTTTTTCTACACCTATTTAATTATATTGCAATTATTAGCATTTTTTGTGTGAAAAATAGTACCTATAGTTCACTGCAGTGAATTATGGATTCATAATTCACTGCAGTGAATTATGATTTCGGCCAATCACAAATACAAATCCAAAAATCAATATTTCGCTAATCCAATCATATTTTAAATCGCCCGCAATCAACTCCTTCTGCGACTGACAATCGACACGCCCAAGTGTGTTGTCATATTGCTTGTTTACAAAGTTATCAAATTTGACTAATTTGAGTCTAATATATTTGTTTAATAGGTGTAGAAAAAGTATCGTATTACATTCGCGATTATGGCCATTATTCGCTCAGATGATTTGTGCCACTCGCCTGACGGCTCGTGGGCTCAAACGTCATCTTCGTGAATAATGGCTGTCATAATCGCTCATATAATAATATACTATTATTTTTAATTTATACCTTTGTTCACCGATAAAAGCAAATCGAATTTTTATTAATACGTTCAGAACTAAAATTAAGAACACAGTATTAAATGCTGCGTTTATGTTTCATTCGTAAATATTGAATATTTCAGAAGTAAACCAAATAAAATGTTGTAGAAAGTTAGGTACCCAATTTGATGATAACATTTTAAGCGCCATTGAAACTACGAGAAACTGAAACAAGAAAGAAACAGAAAGTTTGGATTTAGAGCCATTATCACGTCTTTGGCCTCTTATTTAATTCACCTAACAAGAAATTCAATAATCCTTTCTTCTTTTGTACCTAACAGAAGAGGACATCTAACAAAATGTTCGGAGATTTATGTATGGACCAAATCTTTTTATTACGTGAGAATAAGTTGTTGACTTTTAAATTGTAAAAATCAACATTGGAAATTATAACTTCAGCAAACTTTTGAAAATAATCAGAAGTTATTATCAAATACGAGGGGTACAGCTGAAGGTCGAGTTCTATTTTTAAGTATTTTATAAAGCCAATAAAAATACCCAAAAGAGGTATAAAAATTTCGTTTTCTTGAATGGACACCGAAACAAAAAACGTTACGAACTATAAAAAGTAAAAATTGTGAAATCATAAGTGTGATCGAAAAATGTTCATCTGAAGGTTGGTCATGAAAGAGAAAGACAGACTAAGCATGTCAAACTTTATAATACGAACTATACGAGCCCCGTTCCATTTCAGTTGGCCCACCTACTGCAATCTTAGGTTTTTGGGCACCATCAAACAATAATAAATACTACATGCTTTTTTTAAGTCCAAAATTAATTAACAGGGCATATTTAATAATATGCAATAGAAAACACCAACTTTATAGCTTCCTTTGAAAATTTTTAGCAAAAAATCAAAAATGTTCCAAATAAGGTATGTTTTTTTAATACATCGATCCATTTCTATTTTGTTACAAAGTAAGCCTACAACCGAATTGGCTTTAGAACAATGGTCCCAAAACAATTGCTAATAACTGCTAGAATGCATTTCATACATTTTGAAGCTAGTTGTTTTCATTAAAATAGGCAAAGGAAAGATTATCGAAGAAAGAATTCGTTCAATTATTATTAGATTTTTCAATTCTGGGAAATCGAACTCGGAAATTGCACCACAAAGCCCCGATATGTGGGAAAAACTAAAATTACAGATGCCGATAGAAGAGCATTAAGAAGAATTATCGAGAAAAACTGGCGTGCCAATTATCATATGTTAAGCGCTCTGTGAAGTGATTCTGTTGGAAGGCACATTTGGAGAACCACATGTCCCAGGGGGACTCACAAAATGGGAATTGGTACTTATAAGGTCAGTTGTTTGATTAAAGAAAATAAAATGGGAACAGAAAAATATTTTTTTCTAAAAAAACTGTTCTTAAAATTGGCAATTGTGGCCAAAGGTCAAAGAAAAGCCATTTTTAACGCCAAAGCAGAAGAGAAATACAGTAAGATTGGCAAAAGAACATAAGGTTTGGGCACCTCAGCAATGGCATGCAAGACTTATCGCTCCGACACGGCTCGATTCGGAGTGCATATTGGAGACAGTAGAGGCCGAGTAATTTGCAAAATACAAGAGGCGCTTCAGGTCGACTGTCTCAAAAGAAAGGTCAAATTTTCTGCATCGGTCATGGTTTGGAGCATCATGTCGCCGAAGGGGATACGAAAAGTTCATTTTATTGAAGAAACTGTGGATACAAACAAGTATCTGTACATTTTAGAAGAATCGCTTTCACCGGTCATGGAAGAATATTTAACATCCGGACAAGATTTTGTGTTAAAGCAGAACGGCGCAGGACGCTACAAATCAAAAAAGCCTTAAAATAGATGTAAGACTACGATATACCACCTTTGGAAGGGGTTTCTTTGTGGCACCAGATAAAAAAGGTGCTTCGGAAACATTCTGCTAGAACAATCCCTCAACCGAAGCAAAGGCTTCAGAAAATATGGGATTCGTTTACAACAGAATTTTGCCAAGGCTTGGTTAATACTATGTCCCAAAGAATTTCAGATATTATAAAAATAAAGGCGATATTACCCAGTGGTAGACCTTAAAATTATTTTCTGTTAATTTTACGTATTTATTCACATTTTTTTTATTTGTCCTCATTTTGTGTTAGTTGTCGGTTTTAGTCACTGAATGGTCATTGGTCGTGGTTAAGAGATGCTAAAGATGCTGTCAAATGAATAAAACAATTTGAAGTTCATGTAGTAAGTACTTGTATTTTTGTTCTCTAAAGACGAATTTTTGAAGGTGGGCCAACTGAAATGGGACGGGTCTCGTAGTGAGGCTGTTGTCTGTCAACAAGTAATTGTCATTCTACCAGTTGATTATTTAATTATAATTTTCACCAAAACCACAATTATTTCCTGATCTAAAAAAGTTTAATAGAAAAGCAAGTATTAAGCAAAATTCAAGGATTTTTAGAATGCAAACATTCAAAGTTTCCTTAAATATTTTTATTCAGTTCATAGAAAACATTTCAATTTTAAAGAGGTAGGTAAACTTTTCAAGTCAGTAGTTCTAATGAACTAACCTGTATCGTTTTAGTAAAGGCATACTTCATTTATTTCATGATCAGCCTTGAGGTGAAATTTTTGTTTACAAATACCTTATTTTTTGTCAATAACGCATCCCATAGTTCCTTTCGTATGTGGAATAGACTTTATTTTACTTTAAAAGTTTTAGGAAAATGTATTAACCTGGCAACATTAGGTTACGATGAAATACAATTATTTAATTTATTTTCGAATGTAAATAAATACCGAAATACCTCAGATCTTTGACCTTTTACTATTATAGATGTTTACTACAGATTAAATTACTATAATTTACTACAATCGACTCATTTATACAATTCAAATAACATAGTACGACCTAAGAACGAACTTGGTATAGATTGAGCAACAAGTAAAACTACACAATGACAAAACAACATAGAATTTGCGTGCTTAAAGTTCTTTATTTTATTATAATGAAAGTAGTTCCCAAAAATGATTTACAGAAATGGAAAACAATAATAAACCTATCGAATTAAACGTAAATTTTAGATGAAAATTCAAGAGCAATGCAGTTTTCGTAATAAAGATTTGTCTTGAATTTTCAAATTTAAAAAGTGAATTTTGATACTCGTATAGTAAATTGGAAATAATCAAAAACACATGAGTTAAAAAGTTTAAAAATATTCTAGAGTCTCAATTCCCTACGATTTTCAATTGTACTAGTAATAAGTTTACAAAATGTAGTATCAGAATGCAACATGGAACGTTCACAGTCTTTACTCAGCAGGAAAAGTAGAAAATGTTATATTGGAAATAGAAAGACTTCATTATAGTTGGTTTAAGTGACGTACTATTCAGAAAACTACCTTTCATAAATAGCAATTCGGAGTAAAAGTGATTTTGTGTGCCTCGCATGAAATTGTACGACTCGCTAGCGCTCGTCGTTCAACTTTTACTCCTAATAACACAATATACTATTATTGGGTAGATACAGATAACAAAATCGTATTATTTGGAATAAACAAAATATTTATTTGTATTTTTTTTTTATATGCAAGTAAACATTTGGTTAGTTTAAACGTATATTACTTGTCCTGAACATTTAAACGTGCTTCGTTTAACAAATTTCTTATGGTTTAAAAATCAAGCATAGAGAAACATTCTTATCATTTAATCTATGACGAAATGGTGAAATAGTAAAATATTTTATAAATTAAGTATTTTTAACAGCCATTCGGGTATACCTCTATTATTTGTTGCCTACGCTTATTCGGAGTAGTGTAGCCAAAACAAACGAATTAATGAGGAAAACCTGCGAAGTTTTCTGTAAGGATATGCAACACAACAAATTCTTGAAGATTTGTGAATGTTGATAGCGTAAATTGTTTGTTGTAATTTTTTTGTTAAAATTGGGAGTAGCATCTCAGAGTTTAAATTAACAAAAAAATTTCTATGTGCAAAAGACGTACTCAAAACAATAATAAGTTTTTAGATGCTCCTAGTTAATATTAGCTGCCGGAAGACATATTTTACATTCTGTGAAAACTGTTTTTAAAACATGTGTCACAACAAACAAGATTAAATATTTCAAAAAGTTTACAAATACCCTAAAATCGTTGATTGAGGATTGTCCCTCAATCAACGCTAAAATAAAGAAATGCTCGAATTTCCACACCAAACACCGCTGCTGCCATCTTACAGATTAATCCGGAATTTCCGCATGGCTAAGAGCTGTAACCGCAAGAGAAATCCGGAATATCTTGGCCCTTCGTGTTATTTCCCAAACGTAGGCGTTGATAAATGAATGAATTATAGAAATACATTTACGTTAAATTAGATTAGATAATATTACACATGTTACGTGGATTAGCGTATACTTCAATGAACCCCAGCAACCAGCAACCCGCTGTAAATGCCAGCAAATCTGACGTACTCGCATCCTGTTTGGTTAATTTTCCTGGGATTTCTACTGGCAACTTCACTGTATTGGTTGTTTAATTATTAGTTTAAACGTGTTCTCTTTAGTTATTTAATAAATTAGTATCTGATAAAAATCGGGATTTAATTAATACAATTTCAAATTATGTATTACTAAAGGTGCTTAGTAACTTACTAACAAACGTGATCAATAAAAACACATGTAGATTGCGTTGAATTTACTTACAGGAACAAGATAATAATTATCTTAATTATTATAATAATTAAATTCGGTATGTATATGTAAATGTAAATACATAGACGTAACTGATAATTATACTAATATTTGCAGAATATTTCAGATAAGGTTAGATATTTCCAATAAATATACTTTATGCTTAAACCTCTGAAACATCATTCGTTTCAGATGATTGCATTGAAATAAAATATATGTTTGGGGTTTTTCATTAACCTTAAATTTAAATAACAGTCAAATTTAAATAATTTCAATAAGGGTTGGTATCGCCATCTACCAATAAGGTTATCTGGAGGAAATATTCCAAATTTTTACGAATCTTAAATCCAAAAACCACCAGTACCTATTTCTTTTTTTCTGTTAAAAATTTTGGTGTCTTTAATGCCATCTTTTACGTTCAAATCAGTTAATCAGAAACAAAAGCAATATGAAATTTGTTATAAATATTGAAATTTATTTATGATAATTATTTTAACAAATTCTTAAGCGCGTGGCCTGTTGCCTTTCAGCGAAATTAAAAAGGAAAACATAGAATAGGAACAATAAAAGTTGTTAGAATTAAAAAAAATAAACTGACACACCAGGAGTTTTTCATTGTTTTAATTATTATTAAGGGGAAAAAATAAGGGTATAAAAGCCTTCTGTACAAAGTATCGAAGTTTTGAGTGTTCCGTTAATCTATCTAAATAATCTAAATAACCGGAATATTTTTGTTAGCTGAGTTTTTGTACCTGGTGATTATACGCTTCAAGTTGTTACATCTTTTCAAGTGCATGTTATCTTTAGTGCTTGGAACCCTACGCTTGATTGTGAAAAACAAAAAAAAATCATCATTTCATGCTTGAATTATCACAAAGTTCGCCTAATTACTAAAATTTTTCATAAAAGTCCACTGAAATTGAACTGAAGAAAAGAAATTATTCGAACAATAAAAAAAAATTCGATAAAAGACTGAACATTTAAATTATAAATACTACAACTGAAGTTTTAAATTTTAACGTTTATCATAAAATCAATTTCAAATGTCGAGTGGAAGATTAAATAACCTGGGATAGGTTTGTAATTAAACCTAAGTCTCATAAATTTTGCAACATTGTATGACATGAGAATTAGGGAATCTTGTTCTCACACAAGAATATAGACAAGTAAACCTGAACATCTTCAGGCAATAAGACTTACAAACAGCTAGATCACACTCTCAGTCTAATAGATTGTAGATCTGCTAGAAGCAACAATTTGTTTTTCAATTTTGAAATCTCTTCCAAAAATAAATTTGGTGATTTCTCAAAAAGTTGTTTTCAAAGATATTTTCGAAAGAAATTTTATATCTTTTTTACTTTCTGATTTTAGGATATTTTTCAAAAACGAATTTAGTTTTGTTTTAAAGAATTTTAATTTACATATTTTTAGAAGAATTATATTTTCAAAAACTTTTTTAATTTCGAAATCGTTTCCAAAATGAAATTTACCGGTATTTTAGTTTCTCTTTCACATAATTTTATGACTAGAATTATTTCCAAAAGACTTGTTCTTTTTTGATTTTTCTAAAAGAAAATTTGTTTTTTTTCTATCATTTTCTAACTTCAAAATTATTCGTGTAAAACATTTGTTGTAACTTTTCTAATTTTGAAAACTTTTACAAACAAATAGTCCAAAGGACTTAAGGACTTCCCTTTTTTTAATTTTTTAAACTCGATATGTTTTCTAAAAAGAAATTGTTTCTTAAAAAAAACTTTTTAACTTGGAAAAATTTTCTAAATTTTCAAATTTTTTCCAAAAAAAATTTATGGTCTTTTGCTTCGTGAAAAAAAAACTAATGATAAAAGATAATAGTAACAAAAACCTAGTCATACAAGAGCACCAGGGAACTGCAAAAAATGGCGATTAACATAAGAAGCTCAACACGATCTTCGATTGTGCCTCGACTTTCGCCGGCGATACGCTATAACCGGCATTCAATAACCCTTAACGCTTTCAAAAAACAGAACGAACTTTTTAACAAACACCCTTTCTTTCTTTCTGGCTATAAATTCTCCCTTCATCTGACTATTAGAAGACGTGTCAATTCTTCAATAATAATTCGAGGGTACTCTACCTTTTAAATTGCTTCATTCCCCTTAACCCCACAAAAAAGGGTTCCGGGATTCGTTGTTCAAACGGACTGCGATATAAACTTCATTCCGTACGCCTATAACTGCCATGGACCGCCAGTTGAGACCTTCCGCTTGAGCCTACCGACCGCCGGTGCGCTAGGATCGAATTTTATCCCTTAGTTCAGCGGAACCAATCTTCTCCTATAATAAATAATTGCTGGTAAAAGTTTTCTAATTTCAATAAGCAATTACCATTATCTCAGTCCAGCTAAAAAAATGCTGTATTTTAACATCAAACTCCCCTTCAAGTCAACTGCTGCCGTAATTTTATAAACATCTACCTACTATAAAACACTATCGCGGAGCATCGCGCGGTTTTTCTTAGTAGGAGGCGTCAAACCGAGATAAACTCTTTTTCGCTCGACTCAACCAGGTCGAGTGGGGTATCAAACGATGCGTCTTGACGCCAGAAGGCCGATGATAACTACTAGACAAATTACAAATCAGTAATTAGATTTGGGACAGTTATTTCCGAAGAATGAAAACACAGGGATTTTGTCAGATTTTGCCACTTCTACCACCACTCGCTATCCAATGGGAGAGAAGCATCGGATTTTCGGGTTATAAATTCGCTTGATCAAGATCAACGTCTAGGTGTGCTTGATCAAGATCGACATCAACGCCTCAACACTCCGCTGGAACAGCTCGCCGCTGCCTACACCGCCAGACGCTGCCTGTTCTCAGCCACCTCAACGCTGGAACTGCTCGCCGCCACCTACGCCGCCCGTTCCCAGCCATCTCCACACTCCGTTGGAACTGCTCGCCGCCGCCGGATGCTGCCCGTTCCCAGCCACCTCCACACTCCGCTGGAACCGCACGCTGTCGCCTATGCCGGCGTACGCTGCCTGTTCCTTCTACTGCTGAGGCCACACCATTACCCACATCGCCCGTCGCCGCCCTCTCGCCACCTACGGCACACTTCTCGCCAGATCAAAGTCCAAGTTCTTCATCGTCGCCGCTCCCCTGATGCCGTGCATCCTCGTCGCACAGTCCCCCATGGTCGACGCGCCGCCGCATTCGCCGTCTTAGTCATTGCCGCCGCCCTCACCGTCGCTGCCGCCGCTACCGATTGTAGCATGAAGTAGACGAAGATATACAAGAGCAAAAAAAAAACAGAAGTAGCAATTTATTGAAGCCTTGTGACCTTTGCCGAGCAAATCTGCCGAATCAGAGAAAAAGCTTCGCCTTTGTGCACTATAATACGCTTTAACCCAAATTTGGTAGAGAAAATGATAAGTTTACATCGCTTTATGTAAATAAACTTAGATTGCTTAATTTTCAAGATCCAAAACTTGGATTTGAAATGTTTGTTTTTTCATACATACAACTAATTCAGAATACCTAAATCTGGAATAAAAATTAATTTCTAGCACTTTAGTCGATGCCAGTTAAAATGTTAGGTATGTATACATATATTTTTAGGGTCACATATGTAATATGTATGTGTTGTTTTAAAATAAATTTTAGAAATGTCATATTTCAGCCTGTAAAGAGCAAGAGCAAAACTTTCCGCTAATTAAGCCTGTAGTTATCTCACATGAATGCATCTAGAAACTGCAATATACGTGCGTCAGCTATGACATGCGCTTGGCAGTGCACAAGTAATTAAATGCCTCTGCACAGATATCCACAACCCTACAACCGCATTACAGCTGTAAATGTAATTGCACCATTTTATAATTTGTTGCAATTACTTAATTACTGTCCATATAGAACAACGTACTAATCCATTACGGATTGCAAAACATTACTCGGAAACGACTAACGCAGATAATTGCAATGCTGTAGGTGTAGATAATAATGCCTTTGAATATTTTAAATTCGCAGGAAAAGTCTAACTGGCACTCTACCTAATGCTCTTCCTTTTTCTGGTGTATAATTTGTACAAATTATATGATTAAATCATCAAAAATGTTCAAGAACTTTTAAATATTCAATTTACTATTCATAGGTCTCCAACAGGCTTTAAAATGGGATAGATTAAGTAGTTCAAAGCACAGACAAAATTTAATCTATGTTAAAAGCTAAAAGAAATTAACAAAATAAAATAATTAATAATAACAAAATCAAATAGCAATGGCAGGAAAACCGTTCACGTCCACCAGGAAGGCCAAATAAAAAATTAAATCGGTATTAAACGAATCTCAAGATCTATAACAAAGAAGAAGAAGAAGAAATCAAATATATTCTCGAGGATTGTTTGTATTTTGTATAAAAAAAATGAGATAGATCTGTCTTGAAAACATTACGTCATACTATTGAAATAATTTGATTAAATTTGTTCAATTTTTATTTCATACTGTGTCACATCCTTTGATTTCCCGGACTCATTTCAGACCGATAAGTGAACGTTTACGTTACAAGGCCGGTAATAGTTATTTACGATATATGTGGGATATAGGCATTATTAACGCACGTATTGTGAAGAATCACAGCCGAGAAGCAGAGATCGACTACACAATTAGTAAGGTATTACCTAAACAACATAATTTTTTGTTTGTTTGTTTATTACACGAGATCTAAGCTTGCTTATGCGTGGCACCACGCGATTAGAATTCTAACGAACCCAAGAAACTTCCGCTTTTGGAAGCGATGTTTATGGTGCCCAAAATCGTATTGGCACTGGTCCTACGGTTTTACCTCGCAGTGAAAGAGTTCTTCCACGCCAAGAATTAGTAAATTACTTAAACACAACTGAAAGGTTTAGCCTTAGAGTTCCCTTTGTGTTTGTTGCAAAATCGTGTCCTCCCAAAATTTGTTATGAATATCAATCTTTTTTGACAACTTAGCAAAATAAGTAAATAAGTCACATTCTTAAACATATAACAAAGAAAAGTTGTTCGGATTAGTGCGATTTTGTTCGGAGTACTGAAATGGGGAGCTGAAATTTAACCCAAATTCTTTTGAGATTATTGGGCGATTAAGATGAATTCGGAGTATTAGTTTTCATTGCCTTTATTAATATGTCAATTTAAACATGTGTTACAAAGTTTGGTTTATTCTTGACAACAAGAATTTAAAATACCAAATTATAACAAATACTATAAAATCGTCAACATTTCAAATATTAACGAAAACTCTAAAGTATTAACTTAATATCTATCAAAAATATACTTAACATTCTCAGAAAATTCACTCAATTCGGTCTAATTATATTTAAACGAACAAATAATCCCCTTTTAAAAATAGGCAAAGTAAATAAGTGAGCTATAATCGTATTTTAACCGTAGCACTTCGGATGTCTAATAATGAAACGAATTTAAGCGCCCGATTAGAACCGTGTTGACTAAATTTATTACAACTCAACGTTATTATCAACTCAGTTGAGAGCGGATCAAAGGATTCATAAAGTTAATTTTCAATTCGACTCGCAAGGAAAAGTAAACTCTTTAAAAACGAATGTCGTAAAATTCGATTTTTAATATGCGTTTAACACTTGAACGCTTACAATATAAAAATAAACATCGGAGAATAACGGATTGACGTAGAATACCTGCAAAAAGCATAAATTAAATTAAAAATAGTACCAATTCAATTGTAAGGAATTTTTTCTATGGGTCTTTGCCTAATTTGGTTACATATTATGTTCTATCTATTTGGGATTGGTTTAAATATAAATAAACTTTTGACGTTTTTGAGCATCTAAATTGGGCTTTCACTTTTGCGAAAACGATTTTTTTGCAGTATTTTATATTTAGACCAAAACAGATAATGAAAACTGAGAGAGGGCGAAATAGTTTTACAAAAGAAAATGAGCTTGCTTAATATTAACAGAACGTCTTCAGGGTTGGAACCGTATGATTGTTGAAACAGAAGAACTCAACGTTTCGCCCACTTTTTTAGGGGGCTTCATCAGGAGCAAAAGGGGGCACTAATACTTTACTTGCTTAATATTTAAGATTTTATTTAAAATACTAATATAATACAAAATTGGAACAAAAGTTAATATGCAATCTTACTAATATAAAACTTTTATCACATTCTGCAAAAATCTGAATAAAATCGAATTTAAAACAGAAAAGGAAGTTCACTTTTTCTTCAAAAAAGTCCCTTATATTCTCAACAAATCAGATACCATATTAACTTATGTCACCCTAAAACAAGTCGTAAAATGAAAGGGGAATGTGAACTAATCCACATACCAACACGCAAATATTTTTCAAGTAGGTCACTAAATCAAAACGCAAGTTCAACTGAAATCTTGTGTTAACAGAAAACTAACTTAAATATTTTGTGCTATTCCTATTTGCTCATTTATATTTAAGTCAGCATACAAAAAGTAAACCAAAATTACTGAATTCCGTAAAACTTTCGTGATTTTCCTTTACACAAATAATGTTGAATATAAAAGTCGTTTTGTGCAAACGCTGTTATCATTTATGAAGTAGCTGAAACTGACACACTTCTGAAAATTATTCATTATACGAGTATACGGAACTTTCGTGTTGATTGTTGTTCCAGTTTAGTGGGACATTTTATCAAATAAACCGTTAAGATAAGCGAAGTAATTTTTTATGTCAACATAATTAAAATGCTAATTTTCTTGGATTTTGGTATTTTTCTTATCTTGTTTCGGGGCACTTCATTTCTATAAGACACTGGTTAGTCATTTAATTGGAATTTTAAAGAATTCATTAAAATATTATATTTTAATACATTTAGCAAAGTTACTGTAACTAGTTATCAAATCGGAATTTCTTGGTATCAAACCTAAAAATTAGTTGATATCGGTTCTAATTCAGTAGTTGACAGTGTTATTATTAAAATGTCATTCAATCTAAGCATAATTCACTTTTTAGGTCCAATTTGTAAATTACATTACTGAATTACTTTGAATTTTGAATTTATCTGCCTATTTTATGATAATCTTCATCCTAATATAAAAGTTCATGCTGAAATCCTTACTTCGAATTGAAACAAAGTTTAGTGTGACCCGGCCGAATTCCTTAATGAGCGATTTCAATTTTTGAATTCTTATTTTAAAAAAGCACAAGGAATATTGAATGTAGGCGAAAACCAAAAGGAAATATTTTTTTACAAAACATGTCATCAGATATAAAGATTTTGCAGAATATCCCAGAATCTACAGAAAAGTTATAGAATCAAGCAAAAATCACGAATGTTCCTTGTGCTTGCATATGAATATCACGAGTGCGCAGCACGAGTGGTATTCGCAATCACAAGGAACATAAGTGATTTTGGAGCAAAAATAATCTACAATTCTTTGACCACGAATGGTATTTGAGGGACTATTCAACGAAAAAAAATCAATTCCATCGAATCATTTTTCATAAATTAGTCCACATTCAAGTTTGTTTACATGAAAATTGTTCTCTGTTGGATATAACCAAAGAATATAGATCTATGTATATTCTTTGATATAACTAGCAATAAACTGTTTTCAAAAAATTGTCGCTTCGTATCACTAGTGAAATTTTATCGATTATTTTTAAACAGTCCTGTCAACCAATCATAATGAGAAAAAATTTCAAATCGACCAATAGCATCAAAATTACGCTGACAATTTGCTAGTAGCTGATTACAGCGACAATTTTTTCACATAGTTTAATTGGATCTTTGTTTAAATAAATGCATAAAAAAGTTAGCTTTGACTTGGTTGTTAAGGTAGCGCAGCCATTTGTCTCAATACAAACATTAAAAATTCAGCACTGTCATCATTGTGTAGTAGTTTAAAAAATAATCACGCCGAATTACATTCGTGGTAATAATTTTTTTTTGATAATTTTAACTAGATTAGCACTCATCTTTATTGCTATTAGGAAATTCCATAGCAATAAAGATTCGTGAATCTGGTTAAAATTATCAAAAAATTATCACCACTTATGTAATTACTGTTGACAATTCCACTCAAAATCTGTCATTCGGTGAAATCACAGTATTTTGGTGAATCACAATCGAATTATGCTGGAAATTTCACTACTAGTGAAATTTCCGCGGAAATTTTACGACTAGCAGCGTTGCTTAGAGACAACGTCTGTCAAATTTTTTTGAGTGACAAGTATTTCAGTAATTTCATTATAATTCGAGGAATTGTCAGTTCGAATACCATTCGTGACTAGAATTTTACAGGCAATTTTTGCCGTCACGATCTCTCTTGCATGTTGCTTTAGAAAAACGTCACTCATGCTGTCACATTCCTGACGATTTTCGTCACAACAAGCAGTCGTGTTCATGACGGCAAAAAAATTGCCGGTAAAATTCTAGTCACTTGTGGTATTACTTCTGATTATTTTTTGACATTTCTTAAAACCAATGAAATGTTTCATTTTTTGTCATGTGACTGCGTTTTAACCTTTTAACCAATCCTGTCATTATTATAGTGAGAATAAAGCTGTAGAGATTATTCCCGGGAATAATCTCTGTAGCTTTTTTTTGTTGACAAATGTCAGTTGTCAGATAGGTAGTTATCAACGCAAGTAAAATGAGCGACAAAATCGTTTTGGTGCTGTGTCTGATCATGAAATAATCTACATAATTAAATATAATTCGAGAGTTCGATAAATTAGAAAATAATTCTCCAATTTCTTTCTCAAACTTGTTGTCATTTGGCAATAGGCACTCAAGCCCGACGGGCTTTCGTGACTCTTGCCTGGCAACAAGTTTTCGTAAAATCTGTCAAATTATTTTCAATTTATTCTCACTCTCTTGTTATATTACTACTGCCAATTTTTTCTAGTAACTATTTCCCACATATAATATAAGCCAATCATTTGATCCATATTTACAAGTTTTAACCAATCACGTACAAAGTATAACGGCAAAAACAGCAAAATTTCCCAAGGGCTATTTTCGCGACATAAATGTCGTGTAACCATGATCACCCACTATACAAACAAGCAAAAAAAATTGTTACAGTGACATTTCGCATTATTTGTGAAACGTTTGTTATAGTTTTCCGAGTCTCATTTGGGAAATAGTCTGATCAAATATATCTCTGGAACTTTATTTTGCAGACAAAATTGTACCTCAAGCAGGGCCGCGCCGTCCATAAGGGCGAGGGCGGGCGGCGCCCGCCGGCGCAATGCTGCCCAGGGCGCCGTAAGGCGCCCTTGTCTTCGACCGCCTATGATTGTAACATGTGTTTTTTTTTACTTTTTTGTATATAAAAAAACTTATTCGATGTAAAGTGCGGCGACTGGTTTTTCGCAACTCGCTTTTCCCCCCATAATTTTACTATAAATTTACAATTTTTCAGTATTTCATTCAATTTTTTATTTAAAAACATTTATAATTCTAAGAAAAATGTTCATATTTTTTTAACTCACCACATCATTTCAAACTCTAATTCAATAGTTAGTTTTAAACCTAAAATTAATTCTGTAATTTTTAAATACATTGGGCCATATTCATAAACAGTATTTAAAGTTAGTAGGGGTTTAGTAGCTACTACACCAATATAATTAATATATGTTCACGGGGGGGGGGGGGGGGCGCATAAGAGTGACTTGCCCGCGGGCGCCAGAAAGGCTTGGCGCGGCCCTGACCTCAAGATTGTTGCTTTGAGGTAACGTCCCTCGACAAATGAAAAGACAAAATCCCTCGCTATCGCTCGGGATTGTGATCATGTCCATGGAAAATCTAAGGCATTGCTTGGAAGAGTGCCAGCGGCGAAATGGACGACATCTAGATGATATAATTTTCCATACATGAATTTCCAATAAATGTAGTTTTAAGTTCCAAATAAAGTTAGTTGTGAAAACTGATGATAGCTGAGCAAAATTAGAAAGAAAAGTGCAAAACTCTCTGAGACACCTTGTATACATTTTTCGGAATATCGTTGTAGAGGTACAGGTACAGGTGTACGAATTTCATTGACGTTGGGCTCGTATAATATACCAATAAACGTCGAAAAACGCTGTATTGATATTCGTTATTACTTACGTTACAAATCGGTACTTTCATCATCTAGTCACAAAAAATAAAATATATTCTATTGGAAGTTGCTAAAGTAAGAGATGTATGATTGAATGAATGACACTCTATGGAATTCCTTAGAATTTCCCGGAGTTTCGTTTATAGCGTAAGCCTTAGAAAGATTATAGTTTTCAAATGAATGTACGAGGGCAGGCTGATAAGTCATGTGAATCACTACTTTGCACAAATTTTATAAAAATAATTATACAGGGTGTCAACGAAACCTGGGGCACCCCTATAATTTTTTTATTTTTTAAGATATCAAAATGAAATTTGGTATATGTAATATACTCTTTAAATGGCATTTTTCGACATAGGAAACAAGTTTCTGTCACTTCCGTTTTCGCCGGAATTGACATCAACTTTGTTATTTTAAATGGAACACCCTGTATATCTATACATTTTTGGAATCTCCATTCAATTTTACGTATGGTAGTATCAAGTTCGAAACATTTTGATAACAAAGTATATTTTTGCAGAAATTAATCTAGGGTGCCATGACTTACGCAAAATGAAAGTCAAGGTGCCCCAACACTCGAGACAAATTGTTTTAGAACTTTAACTATTTTAGTTGCTGAATTAGAATGACCTAAAGTTGGTAAAAATGCTTTTTCGGGAATAACTCTATTTTTTCAAATGGCACTAGGGTGGGACACTAGGATATTAAAAACCAGCGTTTTTCAAGGATTTTATTGATACCAATAACGCAGATTAATATGAAAATTTAACACTCTCCGTTCAAAAAAACCGTATCTTGGACATTTAAATCTAGACGCTGGGTTTCAAAACAAGTGAAACAAATAAAATGCACAAAAAAAGTGACAGGCTTGCTACAGTTGAAGTGGTAAAATAATTTGTTTTGAGTGTCGTAGCACCCTGACTTCCATTTTACGCAGGTCATGGCATCCTAGATTAATAGGTAAACTCTTCTGCAAGTATTTACTTTGCCATCAAAATGTTTAAAAATTGATATAACATACGCAGAATGAAATAGAAATTCCAAAAATGTATAAATATACAGGGTGTTCCATTTAAAATAACAAAGTTGATGTCAATTCCGTCGAAACCGGAAGTGACAGAAACTTGTTTCCTATGCCAACAAATGCCATTTAAAGAGTATATTACATATACCAAATTTCATTTTGATATCTTAAAAAATAAAAAATTTATAGGGGTGCCCCAGGTTTCGTTGACACCCGGTATAGCATATACATCAAGTCATCCTTAAACAGTATGTTTGCAAAATTTTATCACTCAATTGTTTTTATTAATGGTGGAACTGTCAATCGAAGTACATCATGTCGGGTGAATTTGAAAATTCTGCGAAAATCGAGCAACGTGCTGTAATTAAATACCTCGTAAAAAAAGGTTTAAATGCAACCGAGATTAAAAATGATATGCAAGAAGTTTTAGGAGAGTCCGCCCCATCCTATCGAGTTATTGCTTTTTGGTCATCTCAGTTCAAAAGAGGTCGGGAGTCTATTGAAGATGAACCTCGCCCTGGAAGGCCTGTATCGTGCACTACTGATCAAAATGTTAAAAAAGTGGAAGATCTAATTCTTCGAGATCGCCGAATTAAACTGTGGCAAATAACGACTGAAATGGGGATTAGCAAAGAAAGAGTGGAAAACATCGTTCATGACGTTTTGGGTATGTCTAAGGTGAGCGCAAGGTGGGTACCCAAAATGTTATCAGCATTGGACAAGCAACGTCGTGTACAAACTTCCAGTGAGTTTTTGGAGATGTGTAAAGGAAATGAGGAAAAAATTATTAACCGTGTAGTAACTGGTGATGAAACCTAGATTCGTTATTATGATCCGGAATCTAAAAGGGAATCGATGCAGTGGATTTATTCAGGTGACTGACAGGCCAATATTATGCCAACTTGATGGCAAAATTAAGGAATGCTATTAAAGAGAAGCGGCGTGGTAAACTTCGAAATGGTGTGTTGCTGTTGCACGATAATGCACCTGCCCACACCAGCAAACTTGCCAAGCTAGTCATTCGAGACTTTGGATTCGAGGAAATTGACCATCCCTCCTATAGTCCGGACATGGCCACCTCTGATTATTACCTCTTCCCAAAATTGAAAAAGCACCTACGGGGAACAAAGTTTCTTGACGATGAAATGCTCAAGATGGCTACAGAGGTGTATTTTGCAGAGCAAGAAAAAGAATTTTTTTACAAGGGTTTATACTTATTATTGAAAAGAAGTAATAAATGTATTGAAGTTGAAGGGGATTACATTGAAAAATAAAACTGTTAATTTGGTTTCTACTTGTTTTCTTTATACCAATTCACATGACTTATCAGCCTGCCCTCGTATATTTATGAAATTCCTTCGAATTCCGTGAAATCTCGTGCAATTTACACGAATTCCCTAACATTCCGTTTACACACAGGGATGAATCACGAAAAATAATGATATATAAGTTTTGTTCAAAGTAGAAATCCGGTATAAACACTTTTGGCAGTGATATATCATTGTTCAAAAGTCAATGGTTTGAAACTGACGAATGCTATGAACAAATTCGAGAAAGTTTTCACTAAGACGATCTTTCCTGCTTTTATGACACAGAGCCATTCTTATTAGGAGTACTTTTAAGTGGCGTAAAACATTAGGGGGCTGAGGAACTTGTAAGCGTCTAAGGTAAATTTAGAAAAGTCGCAGGAATCTGGGACAGTGTCTTCTCTGGAGAGCAATCATTCTTGCTGTTTAATAAACGAACAAATAAATAATGTATTTGAGAAGGGATATTCTTAAAAAAGGCAAGGCAGGCGTATTCTAATGTACACAAGAGAAAGGCGGCGTTTTTCCCTAAAATTTGATCATGAGCAACTCTTTAGCAGTTAGTCACAATAATGAAACAGTAAATTTACCGTTTAAAGAGTTTAGTTTGGAATCTACGAGTATAATGGGGACAAATGGTAGAAAAATCTGAATCTATTTAAAGGAAAGCCTTTCTCAATCTATAAGTCGGGGCCCAATATTGGGTCGCGAAATGATAGCTGCTACCTTGAACCAAAGCGAGAAACCTCCAGAGCATCATCTATTTACTTCATCCTTAGATACTCCATCTTATGACGAGAAGGCAAATTAATTTTCTAACCTAAACGTGTAATACTCTGGTGAAATGGTGTGTTTTATTCATTTATGTAATATTCAACGATTCCAATCTACCATGTTTTTAAAAAAATTATATTTGGGCTGCAATGACATTACAAAATAATATGTCCGATTAGAATACAAACAGGTTGATGGGCTATTATTTTTGTTTGATGGTAGAACACAGAAGATATCGCAACCCTTAACCATAATTTCCTCAGTTTTGGATTTGTTACTATCAAAATGGATATGGAAGAGCTTTACGAGGTTTGGCAATTTAATTCCAAGGCTGCCACAATAAAAAGAAACACAATAGTCTAGTCAACGAACGCTCAATAGGGTGGTGTAGAATGCATGGAGGGTGTCACAATTTTTGACTTCAGGGCTTTGTTTGGAATCGTTAGGAGGTAAACATACTAAAAGTCCCCGGACATAGGGGGTGAGCGGGGTGCAGGGGGGACCGAGATCGTTTTTTTTGTTTTTTGCTTACATCTTGAAGACGGTGCGTTTTAGCGAAATGGCATTATATTCAAAATCAAAGCTGGTAAAATTTCCCACATTTTTGTTTTATAAAGTTCTTTTCTATCTCAAACCGTTTATGAGATATCCGCTATCAAAAATCGTTAATTTTCGGGAAAAAAATATAAAATGTATATACCATTTTTAAGGAAATTTAATCCTCTACAACTTCTTTTCTAGGGATTTTTCTGTAAACCGAAGAGATGAGGTGCTAGAGAGAAAAGTTTAACGAAAAACGTGAAGTACAATATTTTCTTTCGAAAATTAGCGATTTTTGACAGCAGATATCTCATAAACGGTTGGAGATAAAAAAAAACTTAAAAAAGCAAAAATGTAGAAAATTTTGTCAGCTTTGGTTTTGTATATAAAAACTTTTTCCATAAGATGCCTCGTCTTCAAGATATAAGCAAAAAAACACAAACAGAGACCTTCTCAGTCCCCCCCCCTTCACCCCGCTCACCACCTATGTCCGGGGACTTTTAGTATGTTTACCTCCATGCATTCTACAAACCCTTTATTGACTGGACTACAATGTAAGTAACACGAAAAATTTATCATATTCATTCAAAGTAATCTCCATTTACACGAATGCACTTATTGCAACGTACTAAAAGTTTTTGAAAACGGTCGGAAAAGGCGTCCGAAAGAAGGCTTTCAATTCGGCGATTACATTTTTCTTCTAATGTCTTCCAAGTCCTGAAACCTTTTCCTTTGAGTACAATTTTCACTTTAGGAAAGAGAAAAAAGTCTGCCGGTGCTAAATCTGGCGAATAAGGTGGGTGGTTGATTTCAACAACGCTGTGTTTCATGATAAAACTTCACAATCAGTGTAGAATGGATAGGCGCATTGTCAACAACAGGAAGCAAAAATCATTTCCTCAAAATTGTGGTCGCACTCGAGAAATGCGCTGCAATAATCTCTTCATCACCTCGACGTAGAATGCACTATTAACTTTTTGCCCTTCAGGTACAAATTCTTTATGGAAAAAGGTAATCAGCTTGGTCTCGATTTTTGGTTTTTGCAAACGAAACTTTTTGTGTCTTGGTAATGATTGTCTAGTCTACTGCATGCTTTGGCGTTTCGTCAGGATCGTACTAAAACACCCACGACTCATCACCAGTGATGATGCAATTAAGAAAATTCGCAATGGCACGACATGTGATTGATTGATTGATTGATTGATGTCTGAACGAAGTCGGCACACGATGCAACTCTCCTCTGTTTTTGTTCATCTGTCAGATTGTAAGAGGACAAACCTTGCACAGATTTTCATCTTTCTCAAATCTTCATGTAAAATTTGTCGAATCGTCTCCTAATTAATATTCAACTCATATGCGATCATTCGGAGAGTAAGTCGGCGATCTTTTGCCACAATTTCACTGACCTTTGCGATCGAATCTGCGTTTCGAGCGGTTGACGGACGCCCAGTTCTAGTGTCATCTTGAACATCCTCACGACCATCTTTGAAACGTTTAAACCATTTAAACACAGTAGTACGATCTAAGGTGTTACCACCGTACACACTTTTTAACATTTCGTTTCTGTCGCAGTGTTTTCTAATTTACAACAAAACTGACAGAAACACGATTTGCGAACTAGCGTCTTGCGAAGTAACTGACGGCTATTCGATGTTTCTATTAGCCAAGCCTTCTTGATAAAAGTGTGAACTAAAACATGCTACTTTAATTTTAGCTTAATATCACGTATCTTTAGAGCTGCAACGTCAGTCCGGGAATTAAATAGCCAAACCTCATATATCGCATTGTAAAAACTTTCCTTTAAACATCAATAGACTTTTCCTTAGATTGTCTTCAATTTTCCTTGAAACTCTTTCTCTGTCGTGTATGCCAAATGTCTCTTGTGGATAACCCTTTGATTATCAGGAAACACATTTAAACGTGTAGTATCAAACGAAAGAAATCGGAAAAAATGTAGTATAACGAAAAGCTTAAGATATGCAATTGTTTCTACTGACTACCTAACTGGCACATTGAAATTTCTAGAGGAACTGGAACCAACTCCTTACATCTACAAATTGTCAAATAAACAAAGATACCCTCAGTAAATGTTTTCGACACTGGTCATACTATAAAAATTAAGAAATTATGATTTGAATCAAAAAATTCATGTTTTTGCTTTCTGAGCATCCAAATAAAAATCTTACTAGGTGGTAACGATATTTTTGGGATGTTAATACACCAAGTAACGGTTTATCTTTAGGTTTGCCAAAATGTTCCAATAAACTCTGATCTTTGACCTTTAAAGTTCATTTGCTGACCTAAAAATTTCAAACAGGTACATTTCCAAGGCCGTATTCAAATACTAATGCTTATAACTTATAACTAATAAATGTAAGCGTAACGTATCTTTGAGGTTAACCACCGGGTCTTACAGACAAATATGACATGCCTCAACAGGTTGATTTATAAAGATAATTTGGGGAAGTTCATTCCCCTCGAGAATCGGTGTCTCTGACAACAAAAAATTCCGAATGTGTTATTACAAGTAAATGAATTAGGAATCATATTTTCTTATTCCCACCTGTTTTCCTTCGTCACATTCGTAAACTTGATGTATGACAATCCAATGACTGGTTTTGAAGCACATGCACGTGGCAAAGGGAAACATCGTTTACCTCAGGTGGTCAGTCCAATTCGTCACAAAAGCGGCAATAAAAACACTCGTTCACCACAAACGTCCAAAACAAACCTAACGTTTGATCCCCAAATAACACACTCACACAAACACCAATTTTGTATTCACGTTTGTCACGTTGCCTGTGGGGTCGGGGGCGCCAGCACAATGCCGTACCCCACTCCTGTTTTACGGAAGCAGGACGAACAAATCGATACAGACTTCACTAACGCTACTCCTCAGGATTGAGGAAGCGAAGCTTACCTTCTGACCGCTTTATTGCTAACACAGTTTTTAAAATGCAAATATCCTGATTTGCACTTTTAAAACTCCACGTTCTAACCCTTAATTAAGCAATCTACCCGCTGACTATATCATCAAACTAAACCAATATATGAGTTCGTTGTTCGTTCTTTATTGATTTAGCTACATACAGTAACCAAAACACGCAAAATGAAAAGGTCCACTGGGTCTTATCCGCAGAAGTGATTGGTATACTATTCCATCCTTCTCCTTTATAAAATGTGTGCAGTATTCCATGATTTATATCCTTTTGAAAAGTAGGCGTAATCCTGTCGTCACGCAGTCGCTAAGGAGGGTCGTCGACCCTCTAAAAATCCAGAAGTGCTGCCCCCGCAACGAACGTTAACAATCAATTCCGGATTCGGATTCCGGAACTCCGCAGGAACATAAAAGTTTTTATCATCTGTTGACATTAATTTAACCTCTTGATTTATTTTAGCAATGAAAGTTGTTTATGGACTCGGATTATGGAATTATTACAGTCCATAATTTCACTTGAAAAAATTTATTGGAATTTCTAATATAGTACCGTTTAATGTGCAAAAACTGAATTATAATTTGATTCCTTTCAACAGAACCAAAAGAAAAGCCTTAATTAGATTGATTTCGCTAAAAGGATGAGGAATGTTATATGTATTTATGGTGAGTACCTACTAAATATTTGATGCAAAGCATTTTCCTGAAAACTATACCATGTCAAAATTTGAGAGCGGAAATTTACCCACAAATAATGCCTTTAGATAACTATAAACTTCCCTAATAGTTTTTATGTGATAACTCAGACAAAATCACACAAGACAGTCACCCATTTTGGCATAGCACCTACCAAATTTTTAATCATCAGTCACTACAGAAACCCTTTGTACAAATCTCAAAGGCTTGAAAGGTATAAAAAAAAAGTAACTAAAAACGAGAACAACGAAATCATAACATCAACTTCAAATACTTTTAACGTATGCTCTTGATTACGTAACCATAATCCATAAAAAAATGGAATAGGTAGGTACAAACATTTAAACTATATTTTATGGAAATGTATTATTTATGAATCAGGAAGAACGTTTAGAATGAATTTAAGATTCGCCATCCTCTACTTATCCCAAAGCTAAACCTGAAAGTATTGCTGTTTCACTTCTTTCTAACCTGCAGTTAGATGAGGCCCATGCTATCTGGTAAGCGTCAAATGTTTGTTTTATACCTACCATTGAACTATCTTAAATTTTCAAAATTTGCCACAGCCCTAAAAGTCTATTTTTCACAATTAACGATTAGTAACTATTACATCCTGGACAGGAAATCTTTTATTTATTATTATTTATATCATGTATTTATCATTGGCATTACAAGATATGAATGCAATAGATCTAAATCTATGGGTTTGAATGAATTTTTAACTTTGTCAGTAGGATTGGATTGTAGAAAAACGGTGCCAACGAAATTAACTTTGGGCTAATCCTTCAAAGGCAGAGCTTTTTGATCTACCAGGAAAAGAAATACAGGGTGTCTCACTATATTTTGACTGATTTTACAAGCTTATATTTTCTAAATGGGATGAAGTATTACGGTGCGGTTTTCACCAATGAGTTTTACATGAGCCCAAGTTTTTTTTATGGTTTTTACGAATATGCTATTCCTTCTTTAAAAACCGAAATAAAAATGGCATTATTTGGCAGACCAGATACTTCATTTTTTTAAATGCAACCCTATACTTATTTGTAGAAATAAGAATAGGCGCATATTTTAGCGTTCAAACGATATTTTAAAAATTAAAATCGGATGAGAAATGACCGAGATAAACGCTTATGAAGATACTACTGTAAAATCAAAAATGTAAACAACAAAACATTTAGCATGCCAAATAATGCCATTTTTATTTCGGTTTTTAAAGAAGGAATAGCATATTCGTAAAAACCATAAAAAAAAACTTGGGCTCATGTAAAACTCATTGGTGAAAACCGCACCTTAATACTTCATCCCATTTAGAAAATATTAGCTTGTAAAATCAGTCAAAATATAGTGAGACACCCTGTATAGAATACAATATAAATATACTATAGAAAAAGTAATACATTCTACATCTCTACATTATAAAGAACGGTACTGCAAATTAAACAAGAAGTAAAATTCTTACAAATTATCTTTAAGAAGAGAAAAAATCTAAGCAAATCACTGTTGTGGTAATATAGACTGGTAATGAGCAGGCAAATACCACCCATTGGATTTATATTGATGTCATTCGACTACAAATTTTGTATAGGGCTATAGTTTTGTTGAATAAATGTTAGATATAGAAACTTTGCATATCAAGCTCAGCAACCTAACATGCCCACAGATCATATATAGAAAAAGTGCCAGTTTAACACAACCCTTAAGATTACCTATTATATCAGATAGAGAACACAGGTATGAAGACGAAGAGAACAATATGTTGCTATACAGATAACTGGAAAAACCAAGCAGACGCAGACGGGAGCAGAAATATTCATACTATGCATGATACAAGTATTTACATTATATTGGGAAAACTTCCCACCGTATATCAAGCTGAAGTCTATGTGATCCTGGAATATACTATACCTATTAGAAAAAGTTCAAAAGACTAGGAGCAGGAAACAGCTTTTGAAATCTCAAATCAAATTGTTAAGATCAAAAGAAGAGGAATGGGAATTTTAAAAGAACTGCTTCATTCCAAATATGTGATCCTGAACTGATCTGTTTCACCTACATCTGCATTTGTAATCTTCTACCATGCGTTTCGCCCAATGGTAAAGCTGATTCTTTAATTCGCCAAAAGTTTGTAAGCAGCATCTAAAAGCACTATGCCTGTGAAGTTTTCACATATTGTTAAATTATAATTTTTATGCATTTTAGCAGTGATTCGGGCCATTTCATAGGCATTACTTCTTATTCCATAGTTTCCTTATAAATTCAAATATTCATGTAACGCTTGTCCTCCCTGTCTTAATTCAATTATTATCCCATTTCTCTATCTTATCACAGCCTTAATTTCTTCTAAACTTACTTATAGAACTAGAACGCCACTTTACATGTTTCGAGCGTTTCTAGTATGTTGTCGTTCACGTATGAAGTAGTTCATTGTGCAAGGTCTGAGACCATACCTAAGGCGGAAAAAACAGATAGAGTTAGTCGAAATGAGTTTATCAAACTAAAGACACGTCGGGTAAAATGATAGACCAAAACAGACCGTAAGTGAGGGTACAGCCTGAAATCTATTATTTAATAAAAGTACGTACAGAACCAATAATAATAAAAGAAGTATAAAATGTCAAACTCGCCATAATAAACCAGAAAATATCTTAAACAATTCCCAATATTTGATAAAATGATGAAATATCGGGGAAGGATAAGAAAGGACAATTTTTAAACAACGGCCCTTTTAAAAACAAATGAAATAGAACACATCTTATATGGTTATTCACTCGCACTGAAGGGCTTTATTTAATTTTGATTTTCTGCCTTCATAATTGATGTATTGTCGTGAAAAAGCAATCTCTCGTTACACCGTAATTTTACCTTCATAGTGAGAAACAACGCCCCATTTAAAGAGTTGAATATTGTAACGTAAAAGTATAACGTTTTCATCCATTTTTACAGGTGACAATTTTTTTAATGAGAGATAGGTATACAAAACTGTAAGTTAAAAATAAATTCATAATTTTACAAAGACTAACGTGCATGGTCTTTTATAATTCATTGCAGTTGTCTAGACTGGAGTATCCCTGGCCTAGAGTAACAATGCATCGATTCTTAGTAGTAGGTGAGTAGCTTTCATGCAAAGTTTTCCTGGGATTGTCTTTTCTACTTCTCTGTGCATTGTGCATATCACAAAGTAAGCTGTTGATATAAACAAAATCGTATTCTGTTGTTTTAACGTTTTATTTACATTAACTAAATTTCAACAATTTTTAAATTACTAGGTACAAATAGAACGACAACAAGAAAGCTTTTAAATTTTAATTTTAAAAGAGGAAAATAATAAATTAAGTCGGAATAACAGGGTTTAAACGTCTTTTTTTAATTTATGTATATCAACACAGAATTTATTTATTTCTGTACGCAATAGCTTTTACTATTTAATGTTTTCTTTCATATTCAAACGAATATTACCTAATTCAATCTCATTACCGTACTCCTTATCTATGTACTGTCAAGGGTAATATAACAAGTGGTGAGCTTATTGTCGATAATATTTTCAAAATGTCACGAATGTTAATCCCAACGACGAAAATGCAACGACTGCGAAGCAGGAGTTGCATTTTCCAAAGATTGGGATTAACATGAGTGGCATTTTCTAAATATTATCGATTTTTAAGCGAATCACGAGTTATATTTAGGAAGAGAATACAATGATTACTTTTTTCACTAATCTGTGCTACAGCTTTTTCTCAACTGTCAAATAATACGTCATATTTACGTGGTTACTACGTTACTAGCGTTGCTATTGGAAATAACAAAATATTATCGCGGCAATAAATTATTTTCACTTATTGGTACAACATTTTCAAGCGTTGTGATTGGCTGATTTTCTTAAGAATTGTATTCTCAAGGGTAATATAACAAGTGGTGAGCTTATTGTCGATAATATTTTCAAAATGTCACGAATGTTAATCCCAACGACGAAAATGCAACGACTGCGAAGCAGGAGTTGCATTTTCCAAAGATTGGGATTAACATGAGTGGCATTTTCGAAATATTATCGATTTTTAAGCGAATCACGAATTATATTTAGGAAGAGAATACAATGATTACTTTTTTCACTAATCGGTGCTACAGCTTTTTCTCAACTGTCAAATAATCCGTCATATTTACGTGGTTACTACGTTACTAGCGTTGCTATTGGAAATAACAAAATATTATCGCGGCAATAAATTATTTTCACTTATTGGTACAACATTTTCAAGCGTTGGGATTGGCTGATTTTCTTAAGAATTGTATTCTCATTTAAATTTAAACAAAACATATTTAAAATAAGCAATTAAAGTCAAAATCAGAACGTGAAAGCGCCATATTTGCCTCCAGAGCACCGTTAAAAGCTGTTCGGTTTCCAAACCAAATATTTGAAGGTCTGCATTTTTGTAGACTTCCCTTTAATGTTGCCCGTTTGGTGTCAGGATGAACCGAAATCGTTTATAGCAAAACCACATGGAACTCATTTTGAGAATTTGACAATGTCGTCCTATGTAAGTGTCCACTTCAGAAGTTATTTGAATTCCTCCAGATCCTTAACTTCCTGTTTTAACTAAAGGTTCATCTGAGATTTCGTTGCTTAGATTTTGTTGTTTTACCAAAGGCCGGTTTTTCCACCTTCTAATAAACCTCCTAATAAGCTGTTTGGCAAATATTTTCCATGGAAACGATTGTGTTAACAAAGGTAGCCATCGAAAATAATCGGATGATAAATTTATTAGAAGTTGAAAAGACCGGGCGCCTAAGCGAATTTAATTTTATTAATTTCCTTAGTTGCGATATTACAGTTATTCAACATATTGGTTATTATTACTGAATTTCTACTTTATCCGTCCGTTTTAAATTGGAATTTTTGGTAAAGTCTAAATTACGCTCCAAATAATAACTCGAGTTGTATGTAATTTACTCGATATTTTCGAAACATGTAAATATTAATTAAAATCAAGGATAAAGAAATTTTACTTTCTTTAATATCGACTAAATTTAATATTGTGACGGTTGCTACAGCAAATTTTGCGTGTATTGCTCTAAAATTAAGTACCAGGCCTCATTTCATTATTAATAAACATGCAAAAGCGTATCTGCGTGCAAAATACGTAAGAGAACTTTCTCCTTCTTAGAAAACAGACATTTCCTTTCTTAGCGCCCAGTATTTCCTTACGAAAGCAGTTTTCTTCATTATTGATTTAAATGCGACCTATTTTACGTGCGAAACACATTAAAAATACAAAATTCGTGTAAAACATAAACTGACGTCAGCAAGCACAAACGTACAAGAAAACTAATAAAGCTATACAACTTTCAGTCGCTCGAAGTAATTAGATTTCTTTTTATGTTCTGCTAGAATTTTATTAATATGCTGTAGCAATAACCTACAACTTTTTTCTTTAAAATTATAAATATAAGACATTTCTTCGTGGGATTGAGATTTATTGCTACTGCGAAAATTTTAATCTTTAATTTTGCGGTTGTATAATAAATTAGCATAGAGATAAGAAAGCATGGACTGCGGTGGAATTGATTTTTTTTCTGCAAATTCACTCTGCAGGCATTTACTTACTTAAATTTTCCATTAAAGTACAGTATCAGTCAATGTTAAAATTTATACAGTCAACCAAGGTTAAAATTAATTTTAAAAAGGCGATAAGCGCCCAAACAAAACTGGAACACTGTTATATTCGATTACAGTATCAAAGTGATTGCATTAATTGCACTAAACATACATCTACGTTTCTTGAAAACCTAAAAACAAAAGCTGATGATGGTCATGGGAAGACAAAACGTCATGTCGCTCCTTTCTTATAACGTGTGATCGAAAAAATTTCACCTCAAAGTTTGCCATGAAAAATATAAATCATGTCTTTGCTAAAGTCATACAACATAAGCCATTAGAACTACTAAATCTAAAACCACGCCTAACTGATAAAAATTAGAGCAGATTAAATTATTCTAAAAACTAAAATTAAATACAAATTGAACAGAAACATGTTATTAACGGAAAATTATTTTAAAGTAGTTGAGTTATGTGACCTCCATTTTCTTGGTGGCAGATTTGAATTCTGTGTTTAATAGAATTAGTAACTTTTTATATGCCTGTCAGCAAAACAGACATAACCTCACACACCTCACATAACCTATAAAACAACAGCTGACATTTGTATGGCTTAAAAGTCGACATGCCTAATTTTGTGTTTTCATGTTTCATAGCCCACTTGAGGTGAAATTTTTTCGATCGCATGTTATAATTTTTCCTTTTCTTTTCCTTCCTTTAATATTTCAGGGAGATTTAAACTTGATTATTACAAAAAAAAAAACTGATCTTTCCTAAGTACTCTAGCATAAAAATATTTCGGAAATTCTGAAACAATTGTTAGATACAAACCATTGCAACAGTGAGCGTTTTTTAGATTTAGATCTACCAATTATGGAAAAATCGAGAAAGTTGTTCCACTGTTATTCAAGCACATAGGTTTCACTTCAATCAAGCTATTTAAAAAGAAAAAATTGGGTATTTGTAAATTAATTAAAAAAATAACTACGAAAAATTGCGATTTTCAATTTTTTTAAATAAATACTTGAAATTTTGCATATGGGCCTAAAATTAAAGTCTAAGCAACTTCTTCAAATAATTTTTTTCGATATTTTGTCATCTAACCCCACTTCTTGCGACTACGCGGTGATTTTTTTAATTTGCCGCCATACCAGTGGTCACGTGACATACCTCAGATTCGATTTTAGGTTATCAGACATGCAGAACCGATCCCCCGGAAAAGTTTTTTCGATACTCTAATAATACAAATTTTTCCCATATGTTGCGAACTTTTTGCCGGTCACTATACAGGGTATTTACGGTCTTCTCTGTATCATTTTAAAGGGCGATAGCACTGGTCAAAAGGAGTCGATAAACCTTAAAACAACTAAATAAAATTTATCTAATAAGCGAGATAATAAGTCTTTTAGTTTTTACAATAAACGGTTAATTTGTTTAAAAATCTAATAATCTACTACTTAATCAGCATTGTCCAATTGTTATTAAGTTTGTTTATTTGTATAAGTTGTTATCAAATTAACCTTTACTATCACCTTTGTTTGGCTTAAAATTGTATTATTTTTGCCTTGTTATTTGAAAATTGAAAATCGATATTCTAATATCGAATTAGTTGACATGCTGATTTATGGGGAAATGCATCTTAATACGGCTGCTGCAACAATTTCCAGACAGACCTCAACAATTCACCATCTAATCATAGGTACGTGTTCGAAAGACTGGTGATTTACAAACTCATCAAGGGCGTATTGGAGAATCTGGTCGGCACCGACGAATTTTAGACGCTGAGGAACAAATTTTGAACGTGGCTGTTGAAATCCCTTCGACCAGTAAAAATTAACAGAATTATTATCTCGCTTATTAGATAACTTTTGGTAAGGTGTTTAACAACTCCTTTTGACCTGTACTATCGCCCCTTAAATAAATTTTTAATTTTTGATAGCCTTTTCTATTGTTACCTATTTCTATACACTTTCAGTGACATTTTAACATATTTTCAATATTAACACAAGCCTTTCTGGCAGATATGAGCTCTTTAGCTCAGCTAAAAATAAAAGTAACATCCGACAACAAACCATGTGGGTTCGACAGTAAGTGTTCAGTCAGTGACAATGCTCAACGAATATTTGAGGTTTTTGTATTAATAATTTTGATGGAGAATGGAAGGAAAGAGAGACAAAAAAATATCACAAAGGATGAGTTGCCGAAAAGCGAAGAGTCATTAAATAATACCTTCAGAAGAATCACGACCACAGGAAATTACCAACAAAGCTTAAAAACTAGCAGAAGCTGAAAGTTGGACGAAAGCAAAGATGACAAAGAGAGAAGATAAACAAAAAGCAATCAGAATCAAGTAGAAGGGCAGTTTGTACATTAAAAGATAATTTAAATTAAAATTAAATTAATGTTAATAATAAAAGAAAATGCACTACAATTCAAGGAAATAAAACTAGTGAAGGAATGATTAAGAAAAGCAGGGAAAAGATTCTAAGTCTAGGATCATGGAATGGACTTTACTGGCGTCTGGAAAACTGATTGAACTTGTGGATGAATTATTGTGATATAAGGTGGATGTCGCATTCCGAAACAGAGATTAGAAGGAAATGGCGAAATTAGTAACAAAAATTATACTTTATGGTACTCCAGTGAAGATAAGAGCGGAAGTAACGTAACAGGATTTATTGTAACAAAAAAGTTGATAAGATAATGTAACCTAATTCTAACCAACAAATGGAAGGATGGCATACCTACTCGTCAAAGGTAAACCATACAATTTGTCTATAATTAATGTTTATGGGCCAACAGAGACAGCTAAAGAATGTGATAAACAAGAATTCTATGAGAAGCTAGAAAAAATATGTGAAGAGATACCTAAACATGACACATTGTTAGTTATGGGTGACTTAAATTGCTCAAATAGGTAAGGAAGATTGTTTCCAAGAAGTTGCGGGAAAGGAAACTACACCTGATAAGACTAACGACAATGGCCAAAACCTATGTGATTTCGCTGCAGCAAGGAACTTATTCATAGTTAGTACTAAATTTATACACCTCAGAAAACATAAAGAAACCTAGATGCTACCTGGGAAGAAATATGGTAATCAGATTGATCAAATTTTAATTAAACAACCAAGAGTGAAAGATGTAAGAGATGTGATGTGAGGTCATGTAGAGGTGACAATGCAGACAGCGACCATTTCCTGGTCATAGGAAAAATCAAGCAGAAAATTATTACACAAAAGCAAAAGGCCAAGCAAAAGAGAATATGGGATGTAAATAAATTGGATATAAAAGAGCGAAAACAAAATATACAGGGTGACATTGAAAAAACTACAATGCATAGTACCACGCGATAGAGGACCATAAAATAATAAAAATAGTTCTTATACGCTAATGTCCGATCGCCTTTTGTTTTCAAGATACAGGATGTTAAAGGTTTGTTAGAAAATTCAAATTTTTTTAAATTTCGTCAGATTGTGAAGACCTAATTGAACCAAAATTAGTGCACACTATATGCCCTTGCAGGTGGCTATTTTGTGTAGGTATTTTAGTTTCGAGCATTATTAGAATATTATCATATCATAACCTAACCTAACAAACTTTTAACATCCAATCTTGAAAAAAAAAAGGAGATCGGACATTAGCGTATAAGAACTTTTTTTATTATTTTATGGTCCTCTATCGCGTGGTACTATGCATTGTAGTTTTTTCAATGTCACCCTGTGTATGGACAAATTAAACAAAGAAATAAAATAAAAAACGTGTATTATAAACACCGTCAATCTTCAATGGAACTGTATAAAGAATGGAATTTACAGAGCGGCGGAAAAAATCATAGGAACTAGATTACCAAGTGCAACATCCAAGGTTTGGCTTACATAAAAAAGAAAGCTAGAATAAAGTGGTTAAGAACAAGAGCAGACCAAGACTGGCAAATCTATAGGGAAATCAAAAAAGAAGCTGATAAACTGTTTAAAACAAAAAAACAGTGGATAACACAGATGGAAGAAATCGAAAATAAGATGAAAATGGATAATAACCGAGAAGTTTATAGAAAGATAAGACAACACAAGAAAGTATAATGAAATTAAATCCCAAGGTCAATTACAACAAAACAAAAAAGGAATTGTAGAAATTTAGAGAGAATATTTTTGTGAGCTGTCATAGGTACGATGAAAATGAAGCACAAAGTGCAGGTATGAAAGAGCAAGGAATGAAAATTAAGATGTAAGATTAGAAAAACTGACGTATGAAGAAATGGAGAGTGTCATAAATAGCATTAAAAGGTAAAGCTCCAGGAACAGACATGATCTATGATGAGATGTTAAGATTAGGTGGTGACTATGTACATCAGTGCAACTTTTACCTCATCACAGAAATCGGGAAACAGAGGATATGCCTCAAGAGTGGAGCTGCTAGGAAGTAAGGCCAATATTCAAGAAAGGCAATAAAGAGCAGTGCTCCAGTTACAGAGGAATCACATTGCTGAAAACAGTATATAAAGTATTTTTTGGGGTATTACAAAGAAAAATAGGCACCTTCAAAGAAGTAGAAATTGGTGAATAAATCAACGATAGATTCATTAAAACAAATAATGGAAAAAGCTTACGAGTACAGTGTAGATATGCACCTACTATTTATTGATTTTAAAACTGCTTTCGACAGTTAATAAAAGTGCTTCGCTGGAGGAATTGGAAAGAATTAACATCCCAAAAGAATTGATAAGACTAATACAAATGATGTTAGAGAATTTAAAGGCCAGAGTCAAGGTGCCAGAGGGAATAAATAACTGATAACTTTGAAATAAATAAAGGGGTACGTCAAGAACAACAATATTATAAACAACACTTCACAAATATTAGCATAAACTGATGACCTTACTATAACAGCAAGAAGTAGAAAGACCATGGTGAAGACACTGGAAATAATTGAGAATGAAGCAGAAAAAAGAGTACTTATAATGAACAAAAAAAAAACAAATACCTACATGTGATGTCAAAGAAGAGAGCATAAAAAGCAGGATATAAATCAGATTGAAACACAAGCACATATTTGAAGAGGTATCAACTTTTAAGTATTTAGGCATATAAGTACCTCAATAACAAGAATAACAGATCCGATGACATAAGATAGAGAATCATAGTAGGTTACAAACTGTACAAAAGTACAAAAGATAGGGAAAAATGAATATAGAAGATTGATGAATTTTGAAATATTACAAGAAAACTAAAGTGAGGACATAATTAAATTTAAATTTGGACATATAACACGGGCGAGGAACAAATGGCTGACTGAGTGGAAACCATCCGAAACACGCCGTAGAGGAAGAACAAGAAAAAGAGGGAAAGATGAGGTGATAGAAGACATAAATAAGATGGAAATACGTGATTGGAGGGATAAAATAATGGACAGGCGACAATGAAGACCTGTTGTAGCTGCTGCCCAACTACATCAAAAGCTGTAGACAATAATGGGAAATAAGAAGTAATCCACCCTACGGAATAGATTTGAAGAGCCTTTTTAGGGCGGCTATGACTCTTACTGTTATTATTATCTTTTTAACGCATTTTAAACAGAAATATAAATAGAAAAGATAACTTTTGTTAGGCTGGCAATATTTTTCCTTCTACGGCCAAGGCTCGAGGTAAAGCTTCAGGTAAGGTTCACGCGATGATCTCTGGTCAAGGGCTTCTATTACCTCCTCAACAATAACAAAAAGCAAAATCATGTGTAAATCAAAATTAATGTAGAATATCTACAATCCGTCAACACAGCAATTAGAGTCGGTCAAGTGTAATGAGCGACAAAGGCTCCGTCAATATTTCTCTTGACATCTTTAACATTTAGTTTTTCATTAAAATAACCTGCTTAAATGCTATTTTACTTAACTTAAATAAATAATTAGTTCGAAAACCAAAAGTTCTAGGTGGCTATAGACGTTAAAATTAAAATTGTTTTGATATTTCAGTGATTACAGAATAGACACTGAGAATGGTCACATTACATGAACAAACAAACACATATAAATGAAAAAACCTATACCGAACTAACTACATTAAGCTCTTATCATGAAAGAGCTTGTGCAACAAATTGATGCAATAGGTGGTGCCAGTTTCTTTTAACTAAAGTTATTACAGATAAGAATTTTGAATATGTAATGATCATTTTCTCAAATTAAATAAAATCTTCTCAGCGACTTATTTACATAAATTACATGCAATTAGGTAAGTAGGTACCTACTTACCTATATCAAAACTTTCATCAGATCTACATGAACTCATCTTTTGAACTACCAAAGCCAAAGGATGTTGGGAACCTTCACGGAAATAACTCACAAAATGTTCACTAATCAACCTCAGTTTCTCACATAATTTAATTTATCAGTTTTGTTATAGGTACCGGAAATTTATCATTATGCGCAATACGAAAATTATAGTTTCTACCTACACAACAATATTACTACATTAGACATTAGGTATTGTAGAAAATCCGAAATCGTTGTCTAGCAACTCCCAGTTTTAATATTGCGCGTTAGGTATAGTAAATTCTCGTTATAGGTAGGTACTATATTTTCTTAAAAAATGCCACATAATTACACAATTAAACAACTAACAACAAAAACGTGCCCATTTTGTCAAAATGGCAGTCTAACTAGCTTTTGTTTCTGAAAGTTGATTTTCCATAAAATGCCATTTGTGGTTTTTGGTTCAATTACTGGTATTATTGGTATGTTACACTTTTCACAGAATGAGTCTTACTGAATTTTATTGTTATAAATACTATTAATTATAAATAAAATTAACCATTTTGGAAATAAAAAAATTCTTCCAGTAGCTTTTTAGTAATTATTTAAAAAATACATTTGTTAACAGTTGGTACCTATACCAAATTGATACCAAATAGTCACTACCATAAAATGTGATGCAAGCAGTTATTAATAATAATCAGTATTAAAGAAAGTAGGTAAAAAGCTGTAAATCAAACTAAAAATTGGATTTATTTTCACTTTTTTGTAACATCTAAGAATCGGATTTACATAGATAATGTAGTCAGTGGATGGCGTTCAAGCAAATTAAAGTAAGCGCTGAGTACCTACTCTGGAAATTTGCGCAAACTAAAACCACGGCTTTAAAGACAAGTTGCTGTTATTCACTACGATGGTTCAGGAATATCCAGTGAGCAAGCATACCCAACTGCTGTACATTTTAAACATTGACACTTGTACTCTGAACTAAATGTATGTATTATCTGTAACTCTTATACCTTTCGGTGTCGAGGCTGGTGCGTTAATGTATAAGGCTCTACATGTGCAATACACAACCCGGCCCGACTCTGTGGGTTACGAAGTTACCGTGCCATTTTACCTACATACTGCACCATATATAGAGTGTAATGTGTAGGTATATACGCGTAAGACCTTGTTACTCTACCTACTAGGCCTGTACCTACTCGGAGGAGAGTCATTAGTTAGGTGCCCAACGACGAATGATCACCAGAGGGATTCGAACCAAGGACTAGCACAACGCTAGCCTCACGCGCCATCCTGGCTTATACTCTGAACTAAATACGTTATTTAAATATTAAACATATAAAAAGAATGCCCATTTTTGGAAATTCACATGACAAGAGAATATGTAGTTAACCATACGTGGTCTAGTACGGTACGAAATATATTTCCCGTTCATTAAAGAAAGCGACTGCCCTGAGCATTAGCAAGCAGTAGCCCAGCTGTTACTCAAATTTGCTGGGGTATTTTTATGAAAGTCTTTGATCATTACGTTAGAAATCAATATGATCTTACAAATGGGTATTTGCCAGGTTCAAAATGTAAGCCTTTTATGTAGATTGTACAACTTTACATAAGTCGTTCTTCACCTTAATCAATAAGGTAGATAATAAAAACAAAAGGTTTGTGGTTTTTTAAGGATCTTTAATGCTCACAACAGCAATTACAAGTTTCTTCATCTAACCTAGAACAAAATATTTCACACCCATTCATAGCTGAGTGTATCAACGGACACAAAGTAATTACAAATCTTTCGCATTACTACATTCACAAATATTTGTTTGCAAATGTCACAACAATGAGGCTGGTTCAGCTGCTAAGTGTTTAAATAACAATCAACGAAGTTTCATTTTTTTAAATTTTAGACAAATATAGCATCTTCAATATCAACAGTTTGAATAATATTATTAAGTTAGAGTAATCACGTTTTTCTTATTCACATTTCACACTTCAGTTTCCCATAATTGCAATGTAATAAAAAAGTCAAAAAATGCATATAAAAGTTGTAGTAGGTATATAAATTTTTTTTATACATTTAAGTAAGGCATGCCTTTAAGGCTCGAATATAATCTTAGTCACAAAAGTACGTTTTAGATTAAAAATTTTGCGTCGAACACATGATAGCTATCAGTACATACTTAGACGAACGAATGAATCTGTTGTGACACTTATAATAATTGTAACTTTTTCAAAAATGCGAACTAATTAATATCATTCTAGAACATTACAAATAACGAAATTGCCGGTTGCCCCCACATACAATAACAACACTCAAATCAAATGATTCCTACAAAATCAATAACGAACTACGTTCATTTAATTAATTATTTTTTTAAACATCAAATTAAGTTTTAAAAACTATCTGATGCCGTAATTATTGTGAACTAACAATTTCATCGCTAAGCTCTAAAAGCTGACTACGTATCGTGACTATAGGTGACTACTATAGTTTTTCGACTTTTTCCACTATTAACTTCGTTTAGAATCAAACACTAACCCTGAAAATGTGAGCACTCCTACACTTAACTATCTAATTTGCTTATTCCTAATTTACCAATATAACTAGCTTTCAACCAAAAATAGACTATATAAACATAAAAACAATCAACAATTAGTAACAGAGCACAGCTGCCAAGCTGGGGCCATTTTTTTCGATTTTGCAAACACTAAAGCATGGCTAGACATAAACCGGACAGTCTTGAATAATTCATTACGCATTCGCTAATTCTATATTAACTGCTTATTCCTTCCTTTCGGCAACAACTTTTTAATAGTCTTTCAGTGTTAGCACTTAAATATCCAGGTAATTAATAAAAATCAAGTTAGTAGCAAGAAAATTTAGGAGTCTGTATTCAATAATTAATGCCAGTTAGCGCAATTATAGTTTCCTTCTGTAAATCACCGATCTTCCTTATTTTCTGACGAAATACATAGGGTACTATGGGAAATTGTTAGGTTAGCATTTAATGCATTGCATTTGACATTTCCAAAAATAAATGTACAGAAAAAATGACATCAATGCATATGGGTTCACAAATATTGTGAATATAAGAAGCCAACGATCCAATAGGATCATTTTTCTTTGTTTTAGAAACAACTAGTCAAAACTGTCCGATTTCTTTCTCGCCAACTCTATATATTATATACTTATATATGCTCTACTATACATCTTAATTCTACGTGATGACTACAGTGAGTGTATGTTTATATACAGATGTTTGGTAGCTCTTCCGCAGTGACATTAACCAATTTGTGTTAAATGGATAAAGCGGCAACGGTTGTAATGAGTGATACGTATAAGAAGACTAGTCCCATCAATTGGTTACACATCTTCATATTTAGCTAGTTTATTTTGAAGCATTAAATTTTCTTTTTTCAGTCGTTCTAACTCATTTCGCAGGTTGAGGTTCTAAAACAGTTTATTAATCAGTTAAACTGCCTCAAAATCGAGTCTTATTTTATTTCAATTCCCCGAGAGAAAATATAAATTACGCAAGTATTTATGTTGCCTTATAAGAATAACTTACCTCCTTTTCAAGGTAGCCAGCTCGAAGTGCGATCTGATTCTCCTTCATGCGGCGGGCATCACGAGATCGTTTAGCAGCTAGATTGTTCTTTCTTCTCCTTGCCCAGTACTTATCGTCTTTAAGGTCATCGGGCACAAATTGTTTTCGGGACTTTTTGATTAAAGGTTGTGGTTTCAGGTCTTCGTCTGAAAATACTCTAGTCCGTGGGTCGAAATCTCGACAACTCGAAGCCATCGATAACGCTTCAGAAAAAACTGTATTTTAGATATTAGATTGGTGTAAACGCAAATTTCCTCTCAAAAATACCTTACTAAATTTACTTTTTTTTTTGAAAGAAATAAGGGTAAAACTGAAAATAAAATTATGATTTAGTAAAGGTGACTGAAAAGGTAAAAACTAGCAGTAAAGAAACGAAACAGAGTTTAAATTTAGTAAGGTCGTTGACAACCTGAATTTGGTTTTAGTTTTATGTATGAAATAAACAATAATTGCCGAAATGTCGTTTTATTTAGTGACTTAGTACTTATTCACAATTATAATTTAATAACAACAAAAACGAAAAAAAGGCATTTATTTATGTTATGATTTAAAACTTTATTTGAATCTTGAAATAATGATAAATATTGTTAGTGTGCGTGCAAAGTTAATTATGATTAGGTATTAAGCTACTTTGAGAAAGGTGTTTTAGAAAATAAAACTAAAAGTTTGCTAAAATACTTTAATTAAAGCATATACAGTGTTATTTTAAATGATTGAGGAGAATTTGAATTTGGCACCACAGTCTTTAGTGTACCTATTTCATATTTTGAATTTGGCTAAACTGGATCAATTTGGTAACTTTCACTATCAAATAATATTCGTTTTCCGTTTCCTATTTTGTTTAGTTTGTCTTCTATTACAATATGAAAATAAATAATGACCAAAATTAGTTTTTTTTTTAAATCATTAATACACTATTACCCATCCTTATTCGAGACGCCACTGACATAGCATGTCTGATGTCAAACGGATTGCATATTGCCAACATAACAGTAAATTAGTGTGGCACCAAATTCAAATTGTCCTCAGTCATTTAAAATCGCACTGTACATATACAGGGGGTGATAGTACTCAACAAAATAACAAAAAAATGTTAATATACACTTGATCAAAAACGCGCCATATTCGATATACAGGGTGGCGAAGTTTCAATTTGTTTTTTATATTTTGCGGTTTGAGATAATTATTTGAAATTTAGTATAGCTACTATCTTTTAGAATCTCTGCAATAAAATGTCAAAATCATCAGTTGCAGTATACAGGGTGTTACAAAAAAAAAACAAAAAGAAAATTATTTTGACTACACTTGGTGTGTATTGATCGCTATTTTTTCAAATAACTCAAAAACGGTGACAGATACGGGAATAATGTAAAAACTAAAAAGCTGGAGAAAAGAACAGGAAATTTAAGTAAGATATAAAAATGTATACAGGGTGCTTCAAAAAAAAGTTCCGGAAGGTAAAATGGTCGGTAACCCAAAGAAATGTAACACCCTGTATACTGCAACTGATGATTTTGACATTTTATTGTAGAGATTCGAAAAGACGGTAGCTATACTAAATTTCAAATAATTATCTCAAAACATAAGGGAGAAAAACGCAAAATACGAAAAAAAATTGGAAACTTCGCAAGCCTGTATATCGAAAATGGCGCGTTTTTGATCATGTGTATATTAACATTTTTTTCTTATTTTGCCGAGTACTATCACCCCCTGAAATATCTGCATGACATTAATTTACACCCTGTATAGGTTCCTACGCTAACAATTTTATTTATAATGTAAAATGTGCAACAGGATACACGCCCAACTAGGAAAAAATAAGCTGTAAATTACATGCACCAGTTAATCTATTCAAAAATTTGGCTATGACGTCAAGCATTACTTAAAAATGTGTCGTGTTTTTGTGCCGATAAATAATTTTAAAAACTAACTTAAAAAGATGCTGACACAAGAACATTTGTTAAGGTGATTAATATATTAAATAACTGCAGAGTTTAAAAATAAAGATGCAACAAAAAAGCACTGTCATCTGGGTTAGCTTAAACTTTGGACTGTAACTAATTTTCGAATGCAATTTTAATCTAATTAAGCTGATCTATTAGGAGTATTATGGGTTAGTTCGGTGAAAAAAATATGAATAATGTTTTCTTGTTATAATGCTAAACAAGAACCAAATTCAGGTATTAAGTTTAAAATTTACGTTTTTAACTGATATTGCAAAATTTTGAAAACGCAGCGTTAGCAGATTACTCGGGTAATACTCACTTGAGTCTGCGGGTGAGGGTGGGTTCATGGTGTCTGGGCTCATGCAATCGCTCGGACTAGGGGATCGTTCACGCTTTGCTACCCCATGGGAATTTGCTACGGAACCGTTAGATGCATGGGAGCCAAGACCATCCATCGATACGCCATTTTCCGATAAGAACTCGTCCAAATCAACATACTACAAGTCGGAAAAAATATTTTTATATAAAAGTAAAGTTCATAAGTTAATGTGAATTCTCATTAATGAAAAAAACAAAACATTAGATTTTGAAAATAATAATTTTCAGGATCGTAATACCTAGTAACTTGATCACAACTAAATGTTGAGTAACTGAAATTTTGCCAATGGAATTAAAAAAAACAACAAAATAATGTCTAAAATATATTCTATTAAATATACGAGTTTGAAAAAAGGGTTTTGTACCTTAAGGTCTGATTCGTAGGTTTTATCCCAAAGATTAGGGCCAAGGAAAGCGGTTTGAGCGTCCACGTTATTCCAGAGTTCGCCTTCATCCTTACTTTTATCATCATTCCCTAAAATTCCTCCTGCCAAATCTTTAATCGCCGAATGTCCGTGCCCATGCGGATGTGTTGGTTTACTATTTCCTATAAACGAAACAAGCCATTAAAATTATATTAAAACAAACGAAATGTTTACAAATGCCAGGGCTTAACGGAAACAAAAAAACAAGTAAGTTGGTCGGTAAAAATGTTAAAAGAACAAATTGAATAGAATAGAAAAGACTGTATAGGTGACAAATAAACTTCTTTTCTGACTTCTTTCAATTGTGTGCATCACATTTGCTCACATTAGGTTGGTTTTATGCAGCAGATGTGAATCCAAAAAACTCCCACAATTCGAATGTCCTCCCCCAAAACAAGTCCTGATCTAAAAATTGCACAAAATTTCGGTTTATATCAATGCATAAACTTTTAAGCAGAGGAGGAAACGAATATAAAATTCTACCACCTACCACGAATTTAAGTTCAAGGCGTTTTTATGAGAGCGGTACATCTGAGTTCACATATAAGTAAAAGCTATAAAAGTTGGTTTTATCATGATATACAGTAAATGAACATTTTTATGATGCTGAAACGTATTTAGTTTTTTGTTATAACTTTGAAACTTCATGGCAAAACCAGTTCATCAATCAATGATTTTATTTCTCTCGGACGAGATTCTTGTTAATTAAAAAAAAAAAGAGGAGATACTCTATGCAGTTTTCTAACGGCGTTATATGAAATTTAAATATAGTTATGTTTTATGGTTAGATAAAAACTTATCAATGAAGTGAATCATTGTGATGCTTATATGTTGCTATATTTTTATGGTGGTTAGAGTTCGTTAGACGTAAAGTTAATCTGGACTAGCTATTTTCGAAACAGGTGTTGCAGGAGCACCGTCTTGCTTGTACAGAACTACACAAGTTTGATAAATAATCGCTCCTGATTTAGCTACAAAATGTCTCGAATAAACCTTTATTAATTCCTGACAATCCAACTGACAGTATTCGTGTAATTTAGAAAAAGAAATAGAAGGAATGGTAGTTAATCATCACGTAAATGTTGTCTACCATAGACAAGTAATAAAGTATGAATGTCAGAAATGATTGTTTTACCGTCAATCAAACGGGATATACTTCAGGGTCACGGGGACTTAAAACAAATTACACAGTATGTGGGCAGTCCATAACTTGTGTGTGTGTACAAAGTCGAATGTAATTAATATCTTGCTAACTCTAGGCTGAAATAAATAATAAAATTAATTAAAAAATACCTCACATTGTGATCCCATCTTTAAAACAAAAAACCTAGAGAAACCGGAACTTTGTAATTTTATTTAAATTATAATAATGTTAAGTCACTTGCAATATATAAGTACATGCATAAAAAAGCAGGTCCGGACTTAATATAATCCTCAAACGAGGTGGTTATTTGCTGAGTACATGTTAGTAATTCAGAACATGCAAGAATTGCCAATAAGAAGCAAAAAAATGCAGAATGAATTTGAATAAATGCCACTTAGAAAATTTATCGATTTTAAATAAAGATCAAATTATACTAATTTAATCCGCCCACCTACGTTTCCTGCATCTAAATTTTCAAGCCGAAGTGATTGCTATTAAATAAACAAATAAAATATTGGCAAGTTATCCCGAAACCATATTAGATGAACAGTTAAAACGGCTTATTTAATCAATGACCAAATTTTATGTCATACTCGACTTTTTATATGAAAATCGAATAACTTAAATATTTAATTTTTAGAAAAAAAAATGACCTTCGCATTATTATAAACGTCAGAAGCCATACTGAATACTGGTAGTAAACCATTCATTATTAAAGCATTAAATATCAAAACATGACAATTCTATGGAAATTAATTATTTGCGACGTTTCTCATTAACTTTAAATTTATAAACGTAATCGTAAATCTAATTTTTTCATAAAAAATATAATTAACATGGGAAGGGAATTTCTTGCAGAATTGAAGTATTTGTTACCATACTGCATATACGGTTATTTATAATTAATTGTTTATTAGGACTAAAAGGTTGATTTAAGTCACTTAACGTCTACTGCTTTCTAATATTGAATAATTTAAAATAGCATTATAAAATAAAGTAATTTTGGGAAATTAAAAAAATATATATACATATGTATAAAGGAAAGTTTTATTACCTTTGGTTTTCTTAAAATTTTATTGAGAACTACAAACAAAAGCTTAGCGAAATTAGCCATTTTTTTTTTAATTTAATAGAATCCAGCCTGAAAGATAAGAATTTGCAAAAAGTACTGGCGACACAGAAGCAAAATACGACAAGAAAAGCTGTGAAAATTCTCATACAATAAATTAAGTGATACAAGATGGAAAAGGCTAAAAGAAAAGTTGAGCAATATTGAAAAAATCAGGAAAATTCATTATCAATGCTTGATATGTGTATAACACCTGGAAAAATTTAAGAAGAAGAAAAAATTGTTAAACGGTTTTCTGAACGGAGGTAGATTTAGAACGAATTTCATGTATTTTCCCAAAAGTGCAGAACTTAAATGAGAGTCATATCCGCACGAAAAAACCGAAAAAAAAAATAGAATAAGAATGGAGATCCTAGGTGCGAATAAAACAACGAAAAGGCAACAAAAAATTGAGAGTAATAAATGTAAGAAGAAAAAAGAGAAAAGGAATCAAAATGAAAGAAGAAATGATAACACTTGAATTACTTAAAACAAATAAACTGCATTCAAATTTCGTAAATATAAAAAATTATAGCCTGAAGCGAGATTTGAATTTTTTTTAAAATTATTTTTCAGGAGGCTTGGATATTATTTTTGAACTGAAAGAAGAAGCTAAAAACCATAGAAAGGTTGGCATAAATCGGAAGAAAGGGAGGATTATTTGTTGCTTATACACGCAGACATAAAATCGACGAAAAGAGAGAAAAAATTGAGGGCGACAAGCATAAACAGAAAAAGATAAATTGAAGAAAATATAGGAAGAAACGATTAAAAACGAATTAACCAACACATGTAAACTGCATTCATGTTTCGTATATAGAAAATTAAAAGCCGAAGCGAAATTCAAATTCTTTTTTATTTTCTAATTGTTCTGCATGAAGCTTTGGACTTATCTTGCTCGGATTCATTTTCTAAATGCCTTTCGAGCAATTTAAACTTTGAAGGAAAAAAGTTGAAACAGAATAAAAAAGGATTATTTGCTGTTTATAGTTGCAGAGACAAATCCGACTTAGAAAGAGAACCAGAATCATACGAACGATGACGATAAGAAGAAAGAAGGGAAACCGTTCGAGAAGGAAATGAAAATTAATGAAGAAGAATAAAAACAGATTGACACAAACGCGGAAAGGAAGACAAGAAAATCAGTTTTTGTGTTGCTTTATTGGATTATGCCTTGAGAAATTTTTTATGGTTGTTGTTGATTTTGAAATATACCTACAAGTAAAGTAAAAAATAAATCTTGAAGAGTCAAAGCTTGCTTCTAGATAGAAGGTAAAACTCTTGGTATTATTAATATTTAATTGAAAATTTTTAACGTCTAAAAGGGCACAAAGCTGGCTTATACGAACATTAAATGTATTCAGTTTTGTTAATTCGGAGCTTTAGTGGAATTATACACAAATCAATTTAGCAAAGGGAAAATTTAATTAGCCGATTTATTATATTAATTAATTAAATTCATCGTGAGTATAACAACAAAATGTTAAGGAATAAATACGAATTTTTGAGACAATTCTGAATCTGTTTCAACTGGCAAAAGCTTTAATTTACATTTCCTTTAAAGACAACAAACAAACACCTTTGGTTTGCATCCAAGAAAATGGGAAATTAAAGGAAAATTCCTAAGAAATCCTACTTATTAATAATAATTGATGAATTTCAGGTCACAACAAAGAAAAAAGAAACCATCAAAGGGTTTCGACAAGGATATGTTTTTGCAGTTAATAAGCTGTTTTACTTATTCAGGTGTCAATTTAATGCAACAATAGTGACATTTACTATTTATTTTTCTGTTGTAATTTTTAAGGCCATCATCAAGTGGTTATTTAAATGCGTCCTATTGCATCAACAACATAAACTTCGCTGTTAAATTAATATTCAAATGCGGTTTTACTAAATTTTTAACTGTTAGTAATTAATTCCTTCTGTGCTTAGCAAACTTTTTTGTATAAAACAAAACGAGGCTTAGCTTACCAAGGAAAATAGTTTTAAAGTTACCAGGACTCTTAATTTTGATAATGAAGTTAAAATGTGTGTGTTTCTACACGTGTTTTTCCGAATCTTACCTTTTTATTAATATATGCCCTTGAAAATTCAACACACAAGGTAGCAATTCAGAAGAGAAGTTCACTAAATTTTTGTAATGACGAAGCACTTAGTATGTACGTTTTTAATGCGAGTACTGTGTGGTACACACACAAATTCAGCAATGACAAAACATTTAATGACACATACGAAGGCAACATACGTAAAACGTCAAATTCTATCTAATTTATCAAATTACCGAATTATTTAGTCATGGTTCAGGACTTACATGTCTGCGTTCTTTGAGAGCTAAGCATCCTTGAACAAAGCCAGTGTACCTAATTCTCTCGGTTTCAATAAATTCGTTCAGTTACTAACATTTGTAATTCAATGACTTCGGAAATTTGTCTTGTTGTGCGCTTTTTGAAAACGTAAAATAATCATAGGTTATATTTTCACGTTCACAGCAAATTCTAAAGAAAACTAAAGTACCACGAATCAAAAAATAATTCCATAATTTATGCTGTTGATATTTTTCTGTGGGTCAATTTAAGTTGCTCCTTTTGGGTTTTCAAGGTCATTTTGTGAAGTCGTTTACAAAACAAAGACATACATACACCTTCGGAAATTACTGCTGAGAAAATGTGACATTGGGTAAAGGAACAGGGAAATTCCGATTTTTAATGAAGATTGAAATGGTGGAATGATATGATTATTTTTTTATTTTGAACAATTAAAATGGGTTTTTAGGTAAACAATAAATGACTAAATGCTCTGAAAAGCGGACGTTTAGAAGTAGACGCTTTGGCGTCCAAATCAATGAAATACTCTTTCTGTTTGTTTGTTAAATTTTGTTAAATTATTGGGTGTAAGTATTACTGAGTATCCCGTAGATGTTAATTATTATGATCCAGCTTTTATAGAGTGAAAAATTGCGTTTTAAATTGCCTCTTAAAATTCTGTTATATTTATGCAAAAAAAACAGCTCGAAAGAAATTAGCAAAAGTTTTGGCGATTCTGATGCTTTGTATAACAACTTTGCAAATAAACCTGTACATAAAACTTTGCTCTCGCCCATTCGTATAGTAGAAAAACAAAATTAAAATGGCTTTCACTTTAGTTGCGCATTCTCGAGAAGTCAGATTTTCAATAAAAAAAACTGTAAATTCAATTAAAAGGTAATTACAGATTATAATATTCAGTCTAATTGGCAACTAATATTTACGAGTTATTGTTTTTGCTTCTGCATTCCAAAGGTTTCATATTATGCCCTTATTTTTTAAATTTTAGATTGCTAGAAAGCCAATTCCGAGTTTCAATTATTACTTATACATATGTATGTTAACCTAATTATTGTTAGCTTTATGGTTTTCAAAGATCGAGTTTTACATTTTTTAGATATTTTAAGTTTCTGGAATTATCAAATAAAGCAATTTCGGTGATTAATTTTGTAACGATTCACTCCTTTTGGGAAATACTTTTTCAGTATACCTCTCTGAAAACAGTTGCTTTCCTGACGATTTATGGGTTGCGAAAGGGCATCTTTCCCGTGAACTGCACGGGAAATTTTTTCCCGGTCTATTCCACCTCTATCTGTCAAATAAACACTCGATAAACAATTCCAAACAAGCGTTGCTATGGAAATCTCAAAAGCATTCTAAATGGCGTTTGCTATGAGTAACAACGCATATTTTAATTTACGTGTTCTATCGCCGTTTTTCAGAGAGGTATACTGAAAAATATCGTTCATTACACGGCAGAAACTGCTTTTCCCGTTCTCGCATGACTTCCCGTGTTCGGCTTCGCCTCACACGAGTATTGTCACGCTCGCCCGGGAAAAGCCTTGTTTCTCGCCTCCTAATGAAATATACTATTTCCGGCCTTCGTCTAGAAATACTCAATTTTCATTCGTATAAATCGTCTGGAAAATGCTTCTTTCATGCCTAGGCAGGAAAGTAAAATTATTAATTAATGTATTTTAATGAAGTACTGTTAAGGCATTGCTGCTTATAAAGTCGATGATCGGTGGTTCAAATCCCTGTGGAGGTAATATAGTAACAGAATTTTCATATTTTAGTAAAATAGACTGAAAACAAATTCGATCTTTTAATGTCCATTTGAAGGTGGTGAATGTAAATGATAAAGAAGAATAGTTTTTCGCCACCAGTTGCTAAAATAGAACTAAATTAATTAAATCTTTAAAAAATATTTAAGGCGATGATGAAATGAAAACGAAAATCCCGGGGATTTCTTCCAAGTTTTTCACAATTACTTCTTTAAATTCAGTTGTCACAATATTTTAGTTTAATTACAACATTACAACGCAAATAAAAAGTTCAAATATTTAACCATACCATTTTACAGTAAATTCTGTGGTAAATTTCTTTAAAACCTTATAAATCTTTATGATTTACCGCAACTAATTCAAAATTATGCCTTATGGCGAAGGCCAAGCTACTCGTAAAGTTCTTTTTCTGCAGTACGTCTAACTAACGTTTAAATGAATTCGCATTTTCATGTTAATTCTTGGAAGTCCTAAAACTCCTTTTTACTATTATATTATTTCAAATGGCTTTGGCGTTTTTCAAAAACGAGCCGTAACTTATTGCTTTATTATTGTCGTAAATTCTTGGTTAGATTTCCAAACCAGTAGGAATAGATTCTTATACTACATGGGAACGTAGCTATTAAAAACACCTCCGAATTATTAATGATTTTTTGATGGAAAGAGAGCGTTTGCGTGTTGCGATGATTTATTAAATCCTCTTAATATACATAATTTCAAGTTGAGGTAAAAATCATAGTGAAAACGAGTTAAAATCGTGATTATGTTAAGAAATGAAGCATGAATGGTTTCTGAAGTGATGCCAAGCCTTGTCAACACGAAAATAATTTTTAAGCAAGTGCCAAACTTTATAAATCCCGATTTGGCACATACGAACATAGCGTATCCCCGAATTGACGCACTCGTATCATATGATATTTCAGAAAGTAACTGCTCGATTCAAAAGTCTTTGGGTTACAAATTTGTAGCGTTCAAAGGGCGAAGTAACTAATAAAAAACGTTTTTAGGCGAGCTGTGAACTGTGAACTATAAACTTGTAGATTCATTAGTATTTTTGACTTTTCCTGTAAGTAATTAAACATTCCAGTATTGTACTTTTGTACAGAAAAATTGAAAAACTTTTGCCTGTTAACGTAGTTCTAACAAGATCAGGCTCGGGCTTTTATTAGTTTCAAACATTAAGTTCTAAAACTGTCGTAGTAAAGGTGTCTTACCAACATTTATTCAGAATTATATCAATCATGGGTAACTGCCACAAAATGACGCCTTAAACCACAGCAATGTTTTTATAACTCTTGGATTAATTATTACAATTTAATAAAAGCTGTGCAAATTTTAGTAAGCTTGCTATATTTTTAATAAATGTGTATCTAATGTGTTCCAGATGTTTTTAGGCCATAGTAGGCCGTGGTTTCACTTTATTTTGTTGGTATTAAATTTATTTGAAAACCGAGCAGATTATTATTTTGTCAGCTATTGAATGCTAAGTTTATGGATACCGTGTTGCCAAATATGGCTTATCTGAATTACTTCAACTTGAATAACTAAAAAATCATGCTTTCTAAGAAACCGAAAAATAACCGACAAAGATTGAATTGTCAAAGCTTTTAAAAAAATGTAACATTTGCTTAACTCATATTTAAGTAGTTATGATGTAAGCAAAAGATGTCAAAAGTGACAAAACAAAGGCGACACTTTTTTCAATAAAAAATATTTATCATCTGATTGAAACATAAATTCATAAATATAAATACTTTATTGTGCTGTTCATTATTTTTAAGTACAATTTACATAGTTTGGTTATGTAGCATCATAAAATGTTGCAACAAACAATGAAAAGCCCTTTTGAAAGTCTGCCTTTAGCAAATTTGACACTGACGATTATATTTCTTTCGAAAATCGAATTCATTGTTTTGGAAGGCCGATTTTGTTGTTAAATCAGTGTTAGAATATTTCCAACAAGAAATCCTGAAACTTGAATTCGGCAAACAGGTACCCCCAACTAAGCCAGAGGATGTATACGTTTTCAAAATGAATAAATAAATAAACGACGATTAACCAGCAGTTTTAGTCAATGCTCAGTGTTACTGCGAAATATCCAACAACTTTCTGGTAACAAAATTATAAGAAAGCGATGCACAAATCTTTGGTTTCAGCAGAATGGTGCCACATGTTATATTCCACAATCTTAACACTTTGGGGGAAATTTTTCTAAACCGCCTGATTTCTTGGGACTGAGCTTTAACTTGGTCAGATTATTTTTTGTGGGTCTCTTTGAAAGATAGATTTACGCTAATAAACCTCCAGCTCTCCACAAACTGAAGGGCAATATTAGAAACAAAATCAACGAATTAACACCAGAAATGTATCGTTCAAGAATAAAAAATATGCTGAATGGAGCCAGATTGCCGAGGACTTAATTGTTCAAACATAATATGGGAATTGTAATTTGTTTTGTAGTGTAAAGCTACGGAAGAAAATTTTGGGTGGTTAATAATAATTACCTCGTATGTACTTTAACAGATTATAGCTACGAAAGCGTGAACAAGAAATTGGCCATTGGGCTCCCGAAAAATCACCAATTTTCCTACTTTTTCGAGAAACCTAAGAATTCCACCCTGAAAAAGCTCGGGCTATGCTTGACAAAACTCCTGGAGAGCTTTAAACTTTCCAATAATTGTTTAAACTCGTTTGTAAAAACAATATCAATAATTTTCATCATTTAAGAATCAAATTGTTTTACTCCTGTAAATTGACTATTTTTACAGGGAGCTTAAGAATATTCAGCCTGAAGGAGCTCAGCCTATGTTTGAGGAAACCTCTGAAATTTCCAAAACCTTCTTTTCCATTTTTGATTTGTAATCAAGATAAACAAGAAACTAACCGTTGTACTCCTGAAAAATCACCTGTATTACTTCAGAAAACCTAAGAATTTCATACTGAAAAAGCTCAGCCATGTTTGAAAAAAATTCCTGGGAGGCTTTGAACTTTACAATAATTGTGTAAACCATTTATTTAGTGATAATATTTTTGGTCGACTGAGAATTAAAACATGCTACTCCTGAAAGATTTTTTCAAGAAGCCTAAGAACATTCAGATTGAAAAAGCTCACTAGCCTATGTTTGAGGGTACCCCTGAATTTTCCAAAACTTTTTGTTTTTAAACTAAATATCAATAATTTATCTTACCAAAAAATTAATCGTTGTACTCTTGCAAAATCACCTGAATATCATATTTTTCTAGGTAACCTAAGAACCTTTGTCAGGTAAAACTATCGAAAAGCTTTGAACGTTTCAATATTTGCTTTTAATGAAAACATCAACAGTTTTCGTCAACCAACGATTAACTCGTTTTACTCCTAAAAAATTCCTATTTTTTTCAGGAAGCCTAAGAAGATTCAGCTTGAAACAGTTTGTCATAATCAAGAAATTAATCGTATTTTCTCGGGCAGCCTAAGAATCTTAAGTCTAAAAAAGATCAGCCTTTATTTGGGAAAATTCATGGAATATCCAATTTTTAAATTAAAATACGACAATTTGTCTTAACCAAGAATTAATTGTTTTACTCCATAAAATCACCTGCATTTCCTATTTTTCAAGGAACCTAAGAATCTTAAGTCTAAAAAAGCTCAGCTTATGTTTGAGAAAACTCCTGAAAGCTTTTAACTTTCGAAAACTATCTATCTGTCTACCAATAATTCTTGACAACCAAGAATTAAATCGTTTTACTCCTGAAAAAATGACTGTAATTCACAATTCTAGATTCCTACGAATATTTATCTTGAAGCTTCTTCTTGCTCTTATGGCCGAAGCCTAGACCGATGGCCTGTTATACACTCGTAAGGACGAGTTCTGTGAGCCCTCTTAGCACGTATGCTGGGCAGGAGGCTAACCTAACCCATCGAGGGAGGTGAAGAAGACCGACTCGCAGTGTTGCGAGGTTAACGGTTATCAAAGGTGTGTATGATTACCGGGACCGCCGGCTTAACGTGCCCTCCGAAGCACGGAGAAGCGTACGACCTTCTAAATTCCAGCGAGGATATCGCCGGTCTCAGGAATCGAACCCAAGATGCCTACGTGATAGACCGAGGCCTTTTACACGCGGCTATCCGCTCCTCTTGAAGCGAAAGTTGAAATCATTCAAAATATTGAAAAGTTGAATTTTAAACTTAAATGGAGTATTTTCAGTAACATAAGCATTCTGATTTATCATATCTATTTCGTGAACTGTACATTTCAGCATACTTCGACGGTTACTTTCAAAGTCAACAACATGTATTTTGAAAATGATTAACATCGATTTTTAAAATTTAACATTTATAATTGAATGGCTACTTTGTAATCGAGCGAACAAAGGTTCGAATTCTCAGTCGTACCTGAATACCGAATACTACACACAAGTATACGTACTACATGAAACTTTTGCCGTTTAGGAAGTTAGTAACATCGGTTATCAAAGTAGTAATAATTGCAATAGGAAGGTTTAATTTTCTTGGAATAACAACAATCGTCAATTGGTCAATTTTCAAAGGACATACATTGTGAACTTCAGAAGCAACAAAGAATTCAGAATAAAATATATATACACTGTATGTTGAACCAGATGTTAGGAAAAATTTAATGGAATCTTGTACAACAAAAATAAAAGGTTTATCATAAATAAGGCCTCAAAAAATAAATACAACAGCTTCTGAAGTTTTAGTTTGTTCCTGTTAATTAAGGACTCAAATTTTTAAAAATCTAAAATCTTCACTAAGATTGATTTGAGTCTGAAATCCAGACTCGAATTTTGAATCTGTAAATTTAAACTTCGAACACTGAAATCAGATTCTAAGCATTGAAATTTAGCTCACACGTGTTAAATAATTCGGATTAACATTTCAACTCAAAAGTTAAGACATTTAAAACGTCACAACTGAAATATTAATTTTCTTAGAGTTCATAGCTACAATATCAAATTTTTAAATCAGAAACTCGATTCAGAAAAGTGGATTACGGATTTGAAACTTGAATTGAAAACTTAAAATTCCGATTTTATTTTTGTGAAGCATGAGAACAAATTGACAATTTAAGATCCAAATTTGGAGACTTTTATGTTAGAGATCACAGAACAATACGACTATTTGGTATATGTAGGAAGATTTGAGTTCCAAATCTTTATTTCAGGGTTAAAATTTTCAAATTTCAGATATGGATGATATGATATGGTTGATATCTTAACTGTCCTAATTTAATAGCAAATCGAAATTTAGCGTATAAAGTTGAAATGGTGGTTTCTTTGCATGTGTATTTGGTTCATCAATATATTCTTTACAGAAATTTAAACTAAAGGCGATGATTTTAGCTTCGGAATTGAATAACCAAATGATTTAACCAGAAGGGCTCTAAATTTCTTTTAAAATGACCCAAAATCGAGCTTAAATAACCTCTCATTGTGTGATTCACTTCGAAAATATGTTATTCTTAACTAGGAAAACGTCAATGCAAATGGATAAATAAAGCAATTTGTTTAGGAGAAAATTATGCACTAGAATGGTAGCGTAAATTTCTCAATGCTAATTCAGAAAAAAATGTCTACGGTATTAATGAATGGCATTGCTTCACACATCGCACATTCTCAACGACGTATATTTTTCAGTATTCACCTATGTTTTGTCAATGTGATTCCAATTAGAGCCAGCTAGCGAATCTAAAAGTTTGTTTAATGCAGCTGTTATATTGTTTGATATCATTTTAACCGTGACAATTTAATAATCGTATGTGAATTTTCTAAATACGCATGGGAAACACTCGACAATAAATCACACAACAAGAAGCAAACCATTAAGTATCGCGTATGCGAATTTTATTGTCAAAGAAGGACGAAAATTACCGGATAATTACTTTAATGTGATAAACTTTAAGTGTGCGCCTTCACGACGAAGATAATCGGCTATGAATATTCAAAATAGTTATAATAGCTCACTTAACAACCCATATACAAATTAATTATTACATATTAATTCGTCCTTACTAAACGTCCAACCTTGAAAGCTTCATTCACTAAAAGTAAAATTATGAAACGAAAGCATCGCACTTAAAAAAACTCAACTGCGAAATTATTCAAATTATATAAATTATTCGCGAGCAAATTATAATATCCAAAATTTCCGGATTATGCAAATAAATATTTAATCCGAAATTATTATAATATAAACTGGTGGCTTTCTATTCTTGGATTAAATAGCGGTATGTTATTTATTGTATTAAAGTCATATTTTCGTTAATGTCACAGTATGAGTCGGTTAAATTAATTGTGAGTCGATCCTTATATCATTTTTATAGCCGATTTTAGCGTTATAAATTAATTATTTTGGAGGATGCACCTTAAAAGCATTCAGGAATGATTTATGTACGTAAAATTTTAGGAAGACAGGGCTGGGTTTAATATTCAGAGATACATAAAGATCAGTAATTGACCTAATACTATAGGTAGTGAAGCAACAATGCAAAATGGTAATCAGAGGTGTAAGAGCATGCAAGAAACCGGAATGTGGTTCACATCACTATTTGCTGGTGGAGAAGTTTAGATGCAACGGATATAAAAAAGAAATTACCACTGAGATCACCAAGGGTGATTTACAAGAAGTCGGAGAATATGATTATAATATAGACTTGCTACAACAAGAAAAAGTAAAAAACATATCAACGAAGACTAGCTGAAGAGTTGGATGTAGATAACGAAAAAACGGCAACAGAACTGTATAAACATATGGTAAACGCAATCCATATAGTGGGAAATGAATTACTGAAAGCTAAAGACAAAAAACAAACAAAAGTTAATATTCCAGTTAGTGACGAACTCAAGAACTTAATTGAAGAAAAAAGAAAACACATGGAAAATGGTTATCCAATAAAAGACAGGAAACAAAAGAACAATATAAAAAAATTAAACAAGCAATAAAGAAGAAATATAAGAAAGAATTCAACGAATTCTGGGACAACACTTGTGGATACATAGGCAAAAATTTGGGTTACAGTAAATCAAAAGAGGCTTAGAAAGTGATGAAAAAAGTGCCGAACTAAAACACTAAACAGACAACTCATATATCGATGATAACACCAACTCAGTGGACAGAACACTATAAACAATTATTACAGGAAACGAGAAACGAACGTATACTTACAAAGGAAAACTTTGTTTTTACTAACGACGCACACATAGAAATTTGTGTGAAATATGTAGAGGAAGCATTACGACAAACTAAGAACAACAGAGCTGCAAGACCCGGTGGAATTAAACCTAAATTACTAAAATAAGGAGGAAAAAAATTATACCAAATTATTACTAAATTATTTCAACTTATTGAAGTGGGAGAGAAAGCACCTTTGGAATGGAATAGTTCAATAATTTCGTCAATTTATAAAAAGGGAAACAAAAAAGAATCTAATAATTATAGAGGGATTAGCGTCATCCCTTCTACTACGAGAGTGTTGGAAAGAGTCATAAAAAACAAGATACAGGAACAAATGAGGAAATTAAACGAAGCTCAAAGCGGATTTAGAACCAAACCATCATGTTTGGATAACATATTTTGTGTGAGACAAGTAATGGAAAAACGAAAAGAAAAGAATTTAGAAACTCGTATGATTTTCACAGACTTCGAAAAAGCATATGATAACGTCCCAAGAAGCAAAATATGGCAGACTATGAGACGATTACACATTGAGAAAAAATGGATCGAAATAGTAAAACAGCTCTATTCAAATACCACAGGCAAAGTAAAAATAGGAAGGTTAATGACATAAAAGATAGATATAACAAAAGGACTAAAACAGACGTGCACTCTCTCACCGCTCCTATTCAATATGTACTTAGATAATATTCTAGAAAGATAGGCACAGAAAAAACACACATCCAGGAATTCCAATATCAAACGATATGTTGAACAGTTGTGAAGTTTCGAAAATGTATCCTAAGGAAGGTTGAGGGAGTCTCTGGGGCAGTATAAGATTAAGGAAAGCCCTTTGTCTTAAAGTTTCACCCTAAACTAACCCCTCGGATTAAACCTTACCGATTCAATTCAAAAATTCAATTATTTATTATTATTAAGTTTTATAGATTGCATTTTTAAGGCGAAACTCAAAAGTTAAAATCCCTATGGAGGTGTTTTTTTATACAAATTTTCATTACTCATTAAAATAAATTACTTCGTCTCAATTGAATTGAAGTACTAAGTTGGGCCCGATATTTTAAAATAGAACGTAATTTTGCAATTCGTTTTGCGAACATTTCGGAATAATTGTTAAAATATTACTAGAAATCCACTTTTTACGGCTTTGATTAAGCAACTGAAGAGTTTTACAGGAAATCTAAAAGCGTTTCTGGAGGTACTCACCCACTTAACAGTGCTTAATCAGCCTAGTTTTATTACTTTTTTATTTTCGGGGTCTTACCTGAAACAAAGAAAATTATATTAGTATCATTGCAAAGCACAGAAATATAATAATTAAAACTTAATTATAAGGTATAAAACCCTTCTAACATATCTAAAAGCCAAAATAGTTAGAATGATTGTTCAATAACTGCCATAAAATCTGGGTTTTATTTAAATGCAACTAGAATAACTTCAAATAAATTTAAATCGCAAGCGAATCTAATTTTTTTCATAAAACAAGACAAACACATTTGAAACTATCACAGAAGAAAATTCGTGCCAAGTTCTCTGAGAAATTCTTCAGGTTTAAAATTAAAATAAAGTGCTTTAAGACGCTTTGGCTTAAGATTAATACTTTAGTTTCACCATCCAAGTTTTGTAAACTTGCAAAATAAACGTTTTTCCAGTGCTTTATAAAAATCGGTTGAAACATAAAAGGCACAATAAATGAAAAAATTAATTATGTAAAGTATGCAAATTGAAATCAAAAACAGTTAGAGAAAGATGCGGAAATTTTGATGAGTTTGGAAAATTACAATTAATTTGTTACAAAGAAAAATTAAAACTGACTTTTTAAAACACGGATGTTGTCGAACCTTTTAGTAAACCCCACTTGTTTGCTATAATCAAAACCACAAGGTTTCTACACTACGCAATTATACACGCAAACCATCCAGAAAACTTGTTGAATTTATATTTATCGCACAAAATCCTGCTAATTGTATTAATTATACTGTCGTTTCATAGATTAACTTTTTAAACAGTATTTTAATTAAATTTGAATTTCTACAAATAAAATTCTCGTAATTCACTAAAATTCATTAAAAAGTTTGTTATCAGCTGCAGTTCTGTAAAATAGTGAAAAATCAAAGGTTTAAACACCTGAATTTAAATAACTGATGATTAATCGATATTGTGAAAACTAAGTGCGACAAAACGTAAACCCCACAGAATTACTATAAAAAAAAAAAAATAAACAAACCAGGATCTTGCCCATTAATTACCTAAGCCACAAACATCACTTATCGTGCTTAATTACAGAGACCGCGGTTAAATTCTAGGGAAAAAAAGAACATAAGGTTAGGTTCACACTACAAACTGAAGTTTGTATTTAGCAAACTTTTTTCTCAATTTGTTTTAATGCGTTATTTGGAATGTCCTCCGTCCCTCTTTAAAGTTTAAGAAAACTACTTTAATATCAAGTAAGGTAAGAATATCAACACAAACGTGCAAATTTTACTAAACAGGTTTGAATAAAAAATTCGTTAAGCTTTATTTACATGTGGTTGTTAGACACTAACCTGATTAATCGAATTCTGTCTGTGAAGTTTAATTAGTGTTTTGGTCAAAATCCTACCAAATGAGGCGAAACTGAAGTTCTGCTTTGTTCCCAACGAAAAATAGTTAATCAAACTCATGTAATTTTCACATTTAAATATTTGCAAGCCCAATAAATACCTACACAAATGAATTAATAGAAATTTGCAAAAACCATTGAAATAATTTCAAACACCTTTGTTAATTAGTTTTCGATTTAGGCAAATGAATTTCGGTGTGATTGTCAGCTTTCCAATTTCGCACGCTATTGAAAGTTAGTTTTAAGAGTCATAGTAGAACTTCCACGCGAGTATAATATGCAAAAAATTCTTTAAATTTGAAGTCTCACCTAAATGTGAATTAATTAGTCAGAAGTCAGTTTTAATGTATTTTAGTTTTCGTTTAAAAAATTAAAAAACATTCAGTCAAAATTGAGAAAGAATATCTGCACAATGTCTTACAAATATAATTCAAATTTAGACGAGACTTTAAGCTTCAATTTGTACTTTTTTCTGGATATTTCGTCACCAGTTGCTGAAAATAAAGATTAAATTACTAAAACTCGGATATCAAGTCTATATGCTTTCAAACAAATTTTTAATTTAATTACAGTGCTTTAATAGTTTTATTAACTTAATTTTGAGAAACTGGTGACGAACTACCTCGAAAAAAGTAAAAAAAATGCCAAAGTTGTCACAAAAAACTTTCAGAAAATACTTTATTTAGGCCTCAAATTTAAAAACATTCAAGTAAAACTTAGAAAGACTATTGTCTGTACGAATTCAGCACGACAAATTTAAAAAGGCAACTTTGCAGGATTAAAGATAGATAATAACAAACTGAATTTATAGTATTTTCTTTATTTAAAATGAAATAGAAAAATAGAAATGAAGTTTCTCTAGAACCATCTTATCTTAATTTGTTATAGCAGTCGAAAAAGCTTTAACATCAAATAAATAATCAACACAAATGTTAAAATTGAGTAGAAAAGGTTTAAATAAAGCAATCGAATTATGTAGCTTAATTAGGGTTTTGGTCAAAATCCTAGGAAATTCTGCCTTATTACTAGCGAAAAGTACCCAACGAACATCATATTCTCACATTTAAATATTCGCAAGAACAGTTAAATGAATTTATACTCTTCTTCAGTTCAATTCTTGGTTTAAATTAATTTCATGTTTCAGAAGATTTATTAAATTCGACGTTACATGCTGGTTCCTCGTATGAAAATAAATGGTTTTCAGAATAGCCATGATTTTTTAAATATTCATTAAATTTGAAAGAAGAGGTTTTCAAATCAAAATTTGAATCACACTTGCAAGGCATTTTTAATACATTCCGTTTTTGACTTTAGTCTGTACCGATTCATTGCAAGAACTTTAAAAAAATCATTTCATACGTTCGACAATAAAACATTTATTAGAAGAAAATTATATTTCTGGTGCAATTTTAAAGAATCTAAGGCAAAATCAGAATGTTTGTTTGTTTATTGGTCAGGCTTTTGACTGACCAAAATGTTACTCAAAACAACAATTAAACCTACTTCATAATTGTAAGCAACAACACTATCGACTATAACAAAAGGTAAAGCAATGTCTTTATTAATAGAAAATACGATAATAACCGATGATGGTTTTGAAAGTACGAAAGTTGTGTGTAATTTTCATATATTTACCTACAGATTATTAAATAGTTTTTAAAGTTTACAAGATAGCTTTGGTTATTAAAACTGCCGAAGAATGAACTATCAGCATGAAATTAAATTTGAAAATTTCCCTTCATCGGGGTTTTCTTGAAAAGCCTCTCAATTTCGTTTCAGACTGTAGTTTATCACAAAAAACTGTTGAAAACCCACTTTTCATCATTTAAAATAAGCAAAATCCCAATGCAAGGCTCGAATTTGGTGCACCTTGTAATTTAGCAAATCTTAGGACGATTTTTCTTCTAGAATCCTGGTTTTACTTCATTTTAACTACGTAGTATTCTTTAAAAAAAAACTCAAAAATTGTATACAACTTTTTTTAAGCTGTAAAGCCATAACAAAAGCCAGTACGAATAGGTACGTGTTAAATGAAAAATGGAAGAATTCATTTACATTTACATTGTCCGCAATTTTGTATTCACTAATACGCTATTGTAGTTTTTTTTGTAATATGAAGGTCAAATGATAGATAAACATATTACTATAATACATCTTTCAATTTTTGAACTTTAGCCTTTACTATCACTACTCATTCCATCATATTAGGTATCATCGGGCTGTTTGTAAACTGGCTACACGTTATGCAAAACGATTTTACGTACGTTTTGTAAACCATTCTTTACTGGGTATTCACAACAAATAAACGGCGACGGCTAAAATTAAGAAAACGAAAGGTAGCAAAAGTTGCAGCTGCATGAAGAAACCGATTTAGGTTTAGAACAAAAAGAACGCCAGCATAGAAAACCAAGTCTAGAAGTGTCCAAAAAGTTGTTACAAAATCCACCGACCCTAATGCAAAAAGAACAAAACTACATTTCCGGATCAGAGTGGTATAATTATAGCGAGCAGGACTGATGTTTTCAAGGCCAAGAGCCATCTGAGCGCATTCAAACAGCTTGCCATCGCATGCACAGATGGATAGACGTAGAAAATTTGCTTAAAAATTACTATGACTATGACACATTCATTTTAACTTCTCACAGAATTCGAAAAACCCAGACAACCAACTTAAACAACATTCTTTAGAAAATTTACAGTGGTTGATGCGTAAGATCAAATTTGAAACAAGTTGTTCAAATCCCTGTGGAGCTGACATTTTTCTGTTTGTGAAATTTTCACAATCCGTTAAAATACGTTACAGTATTTTCCCAAAGAAGAACCCTCAAAAAGAGTTAATATCAACCAAAGAAATACGAGGGATATTTTTGAAAATTCTGAAAATTTAAGCAGCGAAGGAATGAAATGACAGAAAAATTATCATCAACAGAGATGAATGCATAACGTTATTTCAATTTCTTCACTGATCATTACCCTTTTAATCTTTTTAATAGCATTTTTCAATGATTTTGTTGGGAAATATTTTCAGATTTTAATGGTATAAAATAGTGACATCTACCCTTTGACAAAAAATAAATAATAATAAAAGAGATGCTCCTTTCTTTATGGTTTTTGCCCTCATTGTCATCTCCAACAATTGTTTCTATGCAATTTTTAGAATGCTCACAATTTTTTAAATTACACCCCATATCCTCACTCTACTATCTACAAGCACCACCTTGCCCAAAAAAATTAATTTTATGTATCTCCAACATCTCTGGGCAAACCCTTCTTGAACCCACCAACAGAAAAAGTATCACAAAAAACCTCAATAATGTCCAAATGAGTATCAAATCGTTCTGTTGGGCCGAAAAGGTTCAAATCTGAAATAAAGCATAGAAAATTTCTAAAACATTCAACGCGAACAGCCCGTGAGTGCAATAAAAAAAAAGTCAAGCAGCTCAGGATCGGTGCAGAATTATAAACAAAACAAAACACAAACGGGTTACTAAAAATCTAATTCTAAGTCGAGTCGCAAATTCTTTGTGCAAAACCTGTCTAGCAACTCTAAGCTGAAGCTATCGCCCGTAGCAACAATTCTTTTTCGTCTGCAGGACCACTACAAAGAACTATTCCGTGTATTTAAATTCTGGCTAGATTCAGGAATAGACGATACGTTTTAGTTTCGACACTAAATAGAATTCGGACGAACAAAACGCAATATCCAGTTAGGAATTACATAACTTTTTTTTAATGATCCCAAACTGTTAATTGGTAAAACATAAACAAATTAAATGATATTCTGAAGTGTATTAATACGCGGACTACCGAAACACAAAAAAAAGATAACAATAGAGTTGTTATACTAAGAAACCTATTAAGTCATCGTCGTATAATTAATGTAAATAGAAATATGAGCAGTGATTCATAAGGATATGTACTGCCAGTTAACGTAAATAAATAAAAACTAGGTAAAGCATTGAAAAACTTGATTAGTCCAGTTTATAGACAGAAGATTCTCATAATTAAATTTTGGACCTGCAAAAATCAACTTTTTTGCAATTAATTGATTATTGATCGCATAATTAAATTTGAAATTCTGAATTCATCATCATCATCAATTGAACATGGAGCAGATCCCCGTGGATCAATCCTGGATTACGCCAGGCCCACCCCATGAATTTCGACTAAAAATCGAACACGCCTAGCTAACGTTCTTGGTTTAAGGTTATTATATTTTTTCATTAAAGGTTCCTTCAGGGTTTTGAAAAATTAGTTTGACACTGTTTCTAATAAATCATTCAAATTCGCAAAATTATGGACGAACGATTAATTAGAACCCCTCTGAAGATCCGAAAGGCTCCTTTTACATTTGAGAACAAGATAGTTTAGGCTTTTAGGTAGGTAACTCAATTTAATTCTTTTTCGATTTATCGTTATTTAATATCGCTAAACTAATAAACGGTGGATTATTTCTCGAAAGCCTTATTTATAGTCGCCAGAAAGAATAGTTTAACGTATTACGTATAATCAATTCGTTATGTGTTTGATCATAGTAGGCCGCGGTTTTTAATTATGGCGTTTAGTTGATAACCGAATAGCCAGTCAGTTTATCAGATGTTGAACGTTGGGTGAAGTAATGGACTTTTGTTACAAAAAGTGAGTTATTGGAACTATTATTTATGTCAGGAAAATATTATTCAGGTCAACGAAACTCTCTCCTGGCCTAAAGCGCCCTGAATGGATTGTACATTAAGATCTTTAAAATGAAAACGAAAAGCATAACAAAAGGATCTGATATTTGATAAATCATTGGTTTTACTGTGAAAAATCTGCAACGCAGTGGAAAATCTATTTCTATACCAAATTTTTAACGACTCGTTCATTTGGGAAAATTAAATCTGATTAAACTTTTTTATTTCTGTTAAGATTTTTTAAAATTCAACCCTTTACTTTTTTCCATAAATAAATATAAATAAAATAAACAAAATCGTAGACGGGGAACTAATTTGGAATCCCTACGAAAACATTTAAAAACGAGATTCAAAAAATGCTGCTTTTACAGTTCAGAACAGAATAATTTAGGTTTTGAAGGAAGTTAGTGTAATTCTGCTTTGATTTACTATTATTTAGTGCCATTAGTTTAATAAACAGTAAATTATTTTTTGGGGGCCGGGTTTACTATCAAGGAATATTTTCACGACTTTTTTACTGAAGTATGCCATGATTTTTGCATTATTACATTAGTACATTACATTTTGTCAGATATTTAACTTGGTTATTCTGAAGATTTTTGTTGCCCAAAAGGGCTTATTAAAATCACTTTTTATAGCTTTATACCAGGGAAAATGTTATTTACGCCAATAAAACGATCTCCCTAACACTTCTACTATCTTAATGTATTATAGATTAAAGTGTTTAAAATGTCAGAACAAAAAGTTTAACAAAAGAACTAATATACTCACTAGTGGTTTTACTGTGAAAAATATGCAAAACATTAGAAAATCTGCACAATTTAGAAGAATTAAGAGTTAGTTAAGTCTTAATTTAATTAATTGGAGTCTTAATTTAAATTAAGACTATTTCTGTGCTCGTTCATTTGGGGAAATTAAACCTGTTTAAACTATTTATATTAAGTTTCTTTTTAAATTCAGTTTTTTACATTTTCCCATAAATAATTTAAAATAAATAAAATCGTAGACGAAGAATTAATTTGGAATTCCTACGAAAACTTAAAAAACAAAGAAATTTCAAAAGCGTTACTTTTACAATTCAGAATAGGAAGTTCGTGAAATTCTGTTTTCATTTTTTATTATTATTCAGTACTGTTAATTTAATAACTGGTAAATTATTTCTTGGAAGCTGTGTTTATTTGTTTATTATCAGCAAAAAATAATACCTTAAAGTATATTGCTTTCACAACGTTTTCTACCACAATAGGCCATGATTTTTTAATTATAACGTTGGTATTAAGTTTATTTTGTCAGATGTTTAAAAGGGTTATTTAAAGGACCTTTGCTGTTTTCATAGATTCGTACCAGGAAGTATGCTAATCTACCAACGAAAAACTGTCTCTCTAACAGTGTGTATGGATCTATAGTGGCCCAAAAAGATTGAAAATGCATTATACATTATGGCATTAGAAACGTTAAACTGAAAAAACTTAACGAAAGAACAATTTTTAATATTTTCGTTTATCCCCGATTCCTTTTATTGTTACGTATTATATGCTCTATATTAAAAACAATTATCTTGGCATTTATAACTGTATCTATCTATTCCAAAATAAAACTAAGAATTATTGTATATTTTTGGTAGTCTGGCACAGCATTGAATATGTTTACCATATTTGAGATGTTACATTTGTAAGGATTTGCTCCTTTGGGGGAAAATTGTTAATTACTTTTTAATAATGTTAAAAATTCTAGCAGTTCAATGGTATAAATCCTAGTGGAGGCCAAATTTTCCTATACATATTTTTAAAATCGATAGAAAGAACATCAATAAAAATATTTATCAGACTGTTTTTGATTACGAATTTGTAAATTTATTCTCCTTAAATTACTTGTCCTTAAATGATGTTAAAAATACTTGTCGGGCCTGTAGATTTTGCTTTAATATTTAACGACAACAAGCTACTACTGAGAAAAATTCAACAATTATGTGATAAAAAAAGATATTCATCGATAAGTTTGTATGAATTAATTAAAATTAGTATTAGTTTTTTTCAGATGCAACCGTGTTTTATACAAGTTTACGATTCATTTGCATTTGCAAATTAAAGAATATAAAAAACAATTTCCACTTGCATTTAATTCAATGTTGGAAACAGTAAAATATTTTCTAAATTACATTTCAAGCTTTCCAAATCAAAGTAAGTTGTATTATCTGCAAAACATTTGAGATTCTAAAATATTTTGTTTCTATATTTTTTATAGTTTAAAAATAAGTTAAATAATATCGAAAGCTGTTCAAGGCTTTTTAAAAATTGAGCACACACAATTTTAATGTTGTTATTATTTTTATTACCGCACATTTAGAAACTTAAGGACACCTTTATTTCGCACACAGTTCAGTAACTGCAATATATTTAAATAAATACATTGTTCACAATTTTAGAAAATTATGTCTGCATTACTTCATCAAAATTTATTGTATATTATATTAAACATATATATAGCTCCGTTTGATTTGTATTAACACCAGAATATTACCTCCGTAAAAAATGTAATATTTAATAGAGAAGAGTGGTCAGTTAAAAATTAATAAACTACCTATTAAATTTACGATATTGCAATATTCGACTTTTATTAATAATTAATGTTTAGTAAAGAGTTTGATTTGAATATTTAAAAATTAAAGTTGTTTACAAGCAGCAGTTTGTTCAATGTGAAAACGACTAAGCTTGGTTAAGTTTCTTGAAATTTTAATTAATTTCCGATTATGCTCACTGTTAAAATGCACCCAAATTACTTATCTTCTTTCAGTAGGCTTTATTCAAGTTACATTGTTATACAAGGCAAGGCATTCTGTATCTTAATCCTGAAGTAAAAAACTTAAAAAAGCTTCGTAGTCGATATCTTTACTTGCAATAATAATAATATTTCAAGTTTTGTCTGGAATTGAAATTGAAAAATGTGCTTTACTGCCATGACAAGAAAACCCAAATGTTTATTTCGATGTAATTACTGCAAGAAAATATTTAAATAAAATGCATTTTACACGTGCAACCTACAAACAAAACAAATGTTCACTAATTAAACAAAAACCGCTACACATATTCGAAATAGCAAAGCAATTATGAATAAATTGTTAACAAACCAACTTTCCTTTCGTTTTTTCCTTCTCTCTAACATTTGTAGAACTATTATAGAGCACCAAGTTGTTATGTTAACTAAGCAAACAACTCACGATTATGAATGACATTTTACTCGACATGTTCCTTGTTTCAGCCTAATCATCTTAGATGATATCTTAATCTTGTTTTTGTAGAAACAATCTCCGTTTACTGTAATTCCCTCTATTTATGAATTTAAATTAAGGCACAGAAATGGTTTGTACCGTTTTGTAAATGTGGGAAAACGAACTGGTGACATTTTATTTGTAATATTTCATTTCATATTTGATATTAATTTTTTATTTAATCTCATCAAAAAGGTATTAAAACGTTAAACTGTTAATTGGCAACAACAAACGTTCAGAAAATAATTAAAATGTTTCAAAAATATGCAATCTTTAACTTTCTTTTCTTATACTTATGGAATTTCAGAAAAGGTCCACTTTTAAGGCATGCGATAATTTTCTGAGTACATTTTGAAAGTTTAAATTCAAACGCTTTGTTCTATAAATCTATCCAAACAACTTTATCACTTTATTCATTATTACTCAGATCAGAAGCTTGTTTGGCCTTTTTTTTATGAAACGCTTATTTTTTGGGTTAAACAAAAAATGCATTTTTAATTGCTTGGTTGGTGCATTAAAAAAAAAACTAAAATGTTAAGAAATGATAAGAAATCTGATATTTACGAAGGCGGCTTTGAAATTTTCTAAAAAGGCAATCTACCACTTTCAAAGCCAACATTGATCTACTTTTATTAGCTACCTTCATCTAAACTAAAATTAAAAATAAAAGTTTAGCTATGATAATTTATTACTGTTTTATTGTGTTCTAAGTTCAAAGCATTTTCTCCAGATTTAAAAATTTTAAGCCTTTTTTATATTTTTTGTTTAAATAAAAATATTTTGTTTAAATTTTAATGTTTGATATTAATTTGATCTCTCTGAAGTGTTTGAAGTCTTATTCACAGCCAGCTTATCTTAATTCCCGACGATACTTGTACTTTACTGGCACGCCAACCATAATAAATCTACTAATTACTAATTAATCAAAATTTGACACTAAATTTAAAAGTTAAGAAATTTTAGTGCAACAGAAAAACTAATTCTCAAGGTAAAAATATACAAATTAACTCCTTTCGAGGACGTACGTAGACGATAGTAAAATCTTTTATTACACTTCACACTTTGAATGCCTTAAAGAAATACGCCTAAATAAATAATAGTTATGATTAAATGCAAATAGTTTAATAGGTGGATAGGTGCAATTGAATACATATGTATGCGAAGAAAAAAACTAAGGAGTTGAAGGATAACTGTGGATAGAAACAAGAAATTCGTTGTGAAATGTGGGAAGTAATTTCGAATTTTTTAAGCTTATTTAATATAAATGTCAGAAGATTCATAATTGAAAGTTATTTGCACTTGTAATAATGAAATTTATTTATTAATATTCTGTTTAACTTTCTGTTTTGATTGTATATGAAGGCATATTAGTATTTTTTCATTATTAGTGTGATTAAAATTATTACTTATATTTTGCCACCGGATATTGAAAATTAAAAGTTAAACTGGCATCGAATTACTGAAAATGTCAAGACAATCGCCGCAAATAATAGTCAAAGAACATTTAACAAAGCCGTTCGCAGCAAATACTGCAAAGTGTACGTATTTTATCATTTGTTGGTAACACATTACCCGGATTTATTTACATTTTTTCTGGTTGCGAAAAGGTTCGATGCTTCAATTAAAATCTAAAAAAAGAGCGAGCAGTTTTATAAATATTCAATAAGCTTTTGCGACAAGTGTAAACAGGTAAACACAACCGGCTTTTTCCTGCTATGTGAAAACTTGTAATTCTATTTGTTTCTTTTATGGCATACTAATTGTTTATTCAATTAAAAGAATAATAAATAACCTGAAAGGTTATGCTCAGTTCAAATGCAGTTCTTCTTACATGTTTAACAAGTTAAAGAAGTAGCATACCGAGTTGCAACAAAGTTTATCAATTAAATGTTATTTCGAACAGTTTACTGTTGTTAATCAGGTATTTCTTCATTAAAAACTCTGTTTTTCACTTAATCAACAAGATCGCGAGAGGCTTTTCGCTTATTTAAATGTCTTTTCTATAATCCGAACAATTCGTTAATCTGAATCCCAATTCCAAAACAGCTTAAATTATCGAGATTACACCGTATAAAGTTGAAAAAGGGACACATCTTTTATTTGAAACTAAAAAAGACATAAAACCAATAGTTGGAAAGCTCAAAGTTTCAACAATATGGAGTTCCTTCCCATTGTGATATGTGTAAGTCGAACAATTTCTTAACAATATTTTCCTGGAGAGATGGACAAGGTGATGAGGAGCGATTGAAAAGCCAGTGTGATCACCTAACCTAACACTGTTACATTTCCTTTTCTGGGTAACTTAAAATTGCGAATTTGCTTTAGTAGACCAAATCGTATAGATGTATTCGTGTGGATATGAAAAATATCAGGTCGAAATGTCGAGCGTGCACTACAAAAAGTATTTTATTTAGTCACGTGCCGTGGTCCAATGTCAACTGCTTAATGGGGGACAATTTTAACAATTTTGTAACGTTTTTACCAACCAAGGTTATTATAACTACTGTTATAATTTATAATGTCCTTTGGTATCAAATTTCAAAATTATTTGCATTAAAAATATGGTTGTGCCGGTTATGCGAGTACTAATTTGTTATGTTATTCTGGTAAGATTAATTAAAATATAGGTGAGAAATTGTTATTAAAATATAAATAATTAAAAAGCAAAATTTTACGTCACGAAATGTCTTTTCAAAAAAATAATTAAAAATTGGCCAGCTTTAGGGATTTAAAAAAACAAAGTTATACATTTCAAGGTGCTTTATCACCACTCCATCTAACCTTCGATATAAAATTCATTTTGAAGGTATGGTGCATTTGAAGTAAGGTAATTAAAAATGCAAGAAACAACTAACTCTGTTTCGGTAATTAATTTATTGTAAATATTACAAAAACAAGTTTGAAAAATATTACTCCCACTTTTGTTACTTTATTGAGTGTAATGTTCTGGGAATAAATTGATTTTTAGGGCCAATATATAAAAATCAGGGTTGATGTCGGGATTCTGATTTCTAAGCCGGCTTAGGTAAAACAGATAAACAATAGAAGTCGTTCGTTTTTTTTTTAATCCTTTTATTTTTACTTTTTAAGAAGTTAGAAGTTACAATAGTTGGTAAAAAGTTAATCTCAATTTCAATAGTATTGAAAAATAATTTAACAAACAGCTAAGCTTTTTCTTTGTAGCATGTTTGTTATTATTGACGTTTATTATATTATTATACTTTAACAAAATTTTGGAATTTAATTAACGAAACCATCAGAATTTTAGTGGGTACCAATTTGCAAGTAATTTCAACATTTTTTATTATAACCATGGCAGGCATTTTAAAGCTGCCGGTTAGAAACTCAAAACTTGAATATTAACTGCACTTAATAATTGAATCAGAACAATACATTTCTAATTCTATTTATATTTAAGAATTTGTCGAGTTATCAGAAATGATGGGTTGATCTTTCAAATCCGAATTCAGATTTAAAGGCATTGTTTGTTATTTTTTCAGAAGTTAAAATTCACACTCAAAAATCTGAAAGAGCCGTTAAAAAGTTTAAAAAAAATGGGAAATTAATTAGATACCAAAAATGTCCGAAAATTAGCCGCATTAATTTGTAATACTTTTGTTGTAAGTACACAATTTCAACATTTCTCGCTACAAAAATGGCAGGCATTTAATTAATTGATGTGAAACCCAAACAATAATAATAATAATAATAATAACCTTTATTGAACGCCCATGTTACAACAGCAAAGTCGTAAATTATAACATAAATATAAATATACAGGGTGTGAATAAATTGGCGAAAGAACTACACGTGGCGATGTTGGTCATAAAATTCTGAGTCGAAAATCTTAATACCAAAATATTGTACCATGCTTCCTGGGTATGCACGGGATCTCCAAAGTTTGAAAATGAAGTCTTTTAATGAGCATTTTAATTCATTATCTGTTGACAGACAGAGCTGCAAATTAGAAGAAAGAAGAATTGTAAAAATAATTTTTTCATAGATGTTGTTTTTCAGCCCCAAAAGCGTGTTTTAAACATTTCTTCGTTAACTTATTATTGTAAAAAATACATATGGCAACATTCACGGAGTATTGCGATGTAACGGACATCCTTAGTTACAGTGCTATAACAAAACACCTGTGGTGTGTGGATCCAATATTGTACGTTCCTTTAAAATGGTTCCTGAGGACAGAGAATTTTATGACCAACATCGCCACGTGTAGTTTTTTCGCCAATTTATACACACCCTATACCGGGTGTTTCATAACTTATGGGCCATAGAGCAACTGAAGATAGTAGACATAGACATAGGTATTTTGAGCCAAATTTGCCTAAGCAAAATGTTACAGGTTAAAGAGATACAGGGTGTTGAAAGCGAAAGTTAATTTTCAAGCCGTTCGCGTTCCCCAGATTTTCGCATTTGAATGTTCCATTGCACATTCTGTCGATGGCTGAAAAATATTTAATTCGCAAAGTGTGCCTTGAATGTTGACCAAATTTGTTTTCACAATTTTCATTTTGATTTTTTTTCTGCCTTTTTATCTTCAAATGCGAAAATCTGGGGAAAGGCTTGAGATATCGAGATCGACCAAGAGTCTCTTTTTTACGTAAAAATGTTGACTCTTTTATAGTTTAAAGTATAAATCCTACTAACTGTACGGGTAAAAAAATATGGGTGAATTAATTCAACGCGAAGCACGTAGCAAGCGCCCTCTAGGAAGTATCTTCAAACTAATACCAAATTCGAATTTCCCATTCTCGAAAACCTAGTTATGCCAATTTTGAATTCGATATCTTCAACCGTTTTAAAATTATCATCATTTTTTGAAAATTAACTTTCACTTTCAACACCCTGTATCTCTTTAACCTGTAACATTTTACTTAGGCAAATTAGACTGAAAATATCTATTTTTATGTCTATTATCTCCAGTTGCTTTATGGCCCATAAGTTATGGGACACCCTGTATATCGTAGAAAACATGGCAATCAATTACAAGGCGAAATTCAGAAATAACAAGTATTTCTGTTCTTCCATCTAAACCTTGACTATACATTTACATATAGGGGAGAAAGAAAAAAAATAATATAGCGTGCTTAACGTGCTTAGCACTATAATCTAACTTAACCTATAGAAAAAAAAACTGCGATGGGCAATTATAAACTGTTAATTTCATAGATTAATACAAAGATTAATACAAAGAATAAAGAATATAAAGAGACACGCCATTTGATTAATAATGCAACTAACTGCTTAACTGTTTCTGAAACAAATGTTTTTGCAATATATTCCTAAAATTTGCAATATTAAAAGTCTTGTCTTGTACATACAAGGTATAGAGTTATACATTCTGTAGATTTGGAATGAAAAAGATTGTTCAAATTGAGACGTAAAATGTCGAAGTGGAGAAATAAGGCTTCTAAATCTAGTAGTAATGTTATGTATGTCCGTTCTAAATGTTATCTTATTATATAAGTATGGAGGATTCTTATAATTTAATAGATAGATAGATAGATAGATAGATAGATAGATAGATAGATAGATAGATAGATAGATAGATAGATAGATAGATAGATAGATAGATAGATAGATAGATAGACACATTTATTCAAAACAAATTGGTATAAAATATACACAAGTTTGAATTCGTCAAATACAAGTGATTATCATATAAAAATGTAAAAAATATAAAACATAAAACATGACACAATAACAATATAAATATAAAACAATAAAGACACAGCTGAGACTATGAAATACGCCTTTTCACTTTAACTTCTGTGATTTAAAAATTCTGATATACTGTAGGGTTCTATAATTAGAATGTAGTTAAATAATTCTCGTTTAAATTGCCTAAGAATTGAAACATCTTTTATTTGACTAGGGAGATGGTTATAAAAGGTTACAGCAGCGTATATTAATATTTAATGATATAAACATAAACATGTAAAATTCGCCGATTTACCATCCAATATCTGCTAATTTATGTGTTACATGATCGAATTTCCTGATCCCGTATGTGAATCTCAAGCATGCATTTTCTACTCTCACAAATTCTTTTCTTTATATGAATAATTAAAAAATTTTAAATGAAAATTTTGGTTCGAGAGTAAGTGAAATATAAAAAACCAAATCTAAAATTAAAGGTTAATAAGTGAAGAACACATTTCTAATTCAGTTTACATTTAAGATTTTGAATTATACTGTATATCAAAAGGGGCGGATCAATTTTTCAAATCCGAATGCAGGTTTAAAATTAGGGTCGTTTTGTTATTTTTTCAGAAGTCAAAACTCAAATAATTAGTCAAATTTCTACACTTAAACTCTGACAGAGTCGTTAAAATCTTTTCCAAAGAATTAATTAGTATTAAATTTCCACAAAATTTTGGAAATTAATTAATTTGAGCTAAACCTCAGATTTGAAATAAAAGTTGTTTTAAAAAATTCTGTTCGGTTCAGAAACTCTAGGTTTTTAACTGTGAAAATGCATTTTTACCTCTTTAAAATTTTAAAACAAAATATGAAAATTAAACTTTCACTGAACAATTGTGAACATTCATCTCAAAATATATTTTTTTACAAGTAAAAAATCACTTGTGCTTAATTCTGATAATAAAAAAATATATAAACAACACGATTCAACATATAGGTGCTTCTTTTCATGCTTGCCTAAAACCATTTGGAACGTTGTAACAATTCACAGTCAGTCGTGTGCAGAAAAAAATAACCTTTTACTTCGTAACACAATAATAAATTACAGACTGAATTTATAACAGTCCATTAAATAAAGTACCCATCAGGCGCTGTATTTGGTGCTGCGAACTCCTTCAAAGCAAAATCGCAATGATTCATTCAAAGGGAGAAAGTTTACAGACGGTTCCTGAACTAACTAGGTTTAAAATTTCAATAACACTTGATGCTGAAGACCGAAGACAAATGGTTCCATTGTTTTCTGAATTACACACAAAACGAAAACATAATTTACAGTACAAGGAAGGGAAGTACCGAAAGCGTGAATATTTCGGACGTTCTTTGTACACGCAGTTTTTAAATCGAGAAATATCAAAGGTGATAACGCGCTCCCACAAGTATCACTATTTAAAAATCATAATTGATTTGGTCTTAACAGCAATTTAAGCTCATGCTGGTTACGGTTCAGAGGTTAAACACGAGCTTACTTGCAGTTAAGGCAAGCCTAGGAAAATAAATGGCCTGATCAAAATTGCTAAACGAGCTTATGATTTTCTGTTAAATATCTTCGGCTTCCTGTGAGGTTCATCATTGGATCAATACATTAAACTGAACGTTGGTTATTAATATCTAACGAACCTACATTAAAATAAATCAAATTTCGAACGGTTATTTTTTAAAATTAAATCCTTTTGTTGTTTTGCGAGGGGAAAAAATTATCAACGTAAGCTTTTATTCTGGAATTCTTTTTAACAATGCACAGTCAAAACCCCGCAACAAAAATTCGCCATTGTTCGGCTGAAGAAACCACGACGTGCATGGAACACATTCAAGATATCAAAGAATTCGCGGTTATTGACCAGAACGTTGCCGAATGGGAAGAACTAGGAAGTTCTGTCTGACTAATAGACTTGAATTTTTGGTGGACCAAGTGGGGACCTTTTTCGACATTTTAAAATTCCTAAAATTCGTTTCAGAATTCCAATTTTGAACATGCACGAGTAGTAATTTCAAGGGTGGCATAAATTTAAAATAATTAAAAAAAATTAAGTTTGCTCTTTGTTGAATTCTCAATATAAAAAAGCAAACAAAACAATTACAGGAAAATCTCTTTAGAAACGACAAAAATACGAGAAAATACTAATCACAAAAACGATTTGAGCTGATTAAACTGTTCAATATTTGCAGTCAATTTGTGGAAAACTCATTTCTCTTGTGAAAATTCGTTTTCTAAATGCAAACCGTGGACTTCAAGTGAATTTTATACGAAAAGCAAGATTTACAATCCGAACCTCTGAATTTAAACTTGATTTCCAGCTTTAAGATAGAATATAAATAACATAAAACTATAGTTGGAAGTTGTCGGATTCTTATTTTAAAATTAATAAATTCGAAACTCAAAGTTTGAATATTAACTACTCTTATAATCGGCTCAAATTTGAAATGATATATTTTCAAGTTGCATCTAAGAATTTTCAAATTAAACATTAAAGGCGTAGATTTAACTCTTCAAATTCGAATTCAAAATTAAAATTAAAGCTTTCAAAAATATCTGCAAATTGTTTGGCACGAAAAACTTTATATTATATTATACATTTATATTTGCTATCCTTCTTTATGAATGTAAATAAATAAAAATGAGGAATAAATATTTATTTCCAACTAATTATTTTGTTTTAGTTTTTGCTTTAAAAAATGGTGATTATCAATGTATGTATGTTGACTCAAAATCTGAATTTTAAAGTACCTAAGCTTGTGTAAATTGGAACATGTAATTCAAAACAGGACGATCTAAATTTAGAAGTATAATCAAAATTCACTGAAAATATACTTTTAAGGGCTGCTTGCACCGAACATTTTTGAAACTTTTGGTTTAAACAAAGTTTGAATTTCAGTAAGGTTTGGCCCTAAAAACTATAACCTCAAATCAGTACTTGAAATTAATTCTTATCAAAATAATTAAAACTTAAAGGGTATTAACATTAAAAACTTACACTTTAAATTTGAAATAAAACAAAATTCCTAATAAGGCAGCTTTTAAGCCAGTTTTTAAGAAACTGTAAAACCAAATAAGTGAAACCATCACCATTAGGTAAAAATACTTCCAATATTGATAGTATTTGATGATTTAAAACTAGACAGTGATACTTATTTAGTGAAGTAAAACGTGTTGCCTAAACTCAAATACTGATCTTTTATTTTCAGAAATGTCCTGTGAATCTCTAAGTCAACATAAAAAAGGGCAAGAAAATGTACTTTATTAATGAATATTCAATTTTTTTCTTTTTCGTGAAACAATGAGGGATTGTGGTATTTTCTACAAATAAAAGCCTGCAAATTTTCACGTACGAGTGGAGAATGTAAATTTAAACATCAAACATGTCCATGTTAGAAGATCAACATATCTAAGTAAAAACAAAGAAACAAATGAAAATTAACTGAATTTCCTGGGCAACTTCTTCATTTTTTAAAATTTACGCAGTTTAATCAATTAGTGTCGGTGTAATTAAACTTCAGGAATGTATGATATCAAAGACAAATCAATTCAAAACGATTTAAACAAGTTTAAAGACACAAATACGTATTTTGGCAACTAAGCTGCAGTCGTCAGTTTAAAAATATTTATACAATAAATTATAAAATAGCAAGCCATGAAATTTTAAAGTGTGGCTTTAATTGATTTAAAAAGTTATTTTACTCTGGGAAAATCGTAAATGTAAATAACGACTACAAATCCGTACTTCAATCTAAATTTATATGTTTGTATGTTGTACAACATTAGTATACAGGGTGATTGCCGAACTCACACACCTAGAAAACTCATTTTATAAGCAATTGTAATTTAACAAGCAAAAAAGGATTAATTCAGTGAGATTTTAAATTATTCTCATGTGCATTTCTGGTTTTTCAAATGTTAATCAGTCGCACCAATTTCTATAATCTCGGCACGATCTCTCCCCCTCCCGCCCTCTATTTATCTCTCTCTCTCTTTCTCTCTGTCTCTTACAATACGTATCAATTCTACGTAATTTCCAAATGCTATATTTTTCGACAAACATTTCTAAATTAAACAAAAAAAAAAATACACTAATAAACAGCGTTGCTTGATAGTCAAATTATACGTGTCGAACCCATACATTAAAACTATCTAAATTACTGCTCTCTTTTTCACCGGAATGAAAGTGAAATGAGTTAAATAAATGCGGTCGCACACATATTATTAAGTAACTGCAGTAATACCCGACAGCGAATTCTTCGCGTGTTCATCTCACATTAATTATACAAATGTGGCAATTTCAGCCAGAGATTGCATAATCTATATTTCCATAAAAGTGGCGGATTTATTTATTTATATTTTTTACAAAAAATATATGGGAATTCGTTGCGAAATTAAATGCATCTTTATTGGTTTATTGAATTTAGCATTGTTTTCCATTCTAGTTCACGTTTGGGTTTAGTGAAAATAGATATCATTCACTTTCACGTGAAGAACATCATATACGGTGTGATTTAAACAAAATTCTTCGACGAGTGATCTACTGAAAGAGAAATCAGATTCCACATGATTTTTTATATAATGAAGCTGTTTTTAACAGGCCATTTTCTTCTACTCACTGTTACCATATTACACAGGGTGACACAGTTTAAAGTAACAACAACAGAAAGGTTTCGCCTCTGGTTCTGTTTACAAGTTGAGTTACCGTTCCCTTCTTCTTCTTGCTAAAAGAGTTTCGCCTCTGGCGTGTTTGACACGTTGAGTCACCTCTGTCACCGTGCTCTTTTATAGTGCCCTCTTTTCTTCCTGAAGAAGCCCTTTAAAAGAGCGGGCGAAACGTTGAATTCTTCTGTCTCAACAATGACACGGTCAGAAAAATGTGGTCCAAGTTCACTATACAGGATGGTCCATTTGAGACTAACAATTTTTAACAAATCCGTACATTAAGAAGAAAATTTCGAGTAATATAATATCATCCACCTTGCACTTGATTAAAATAAATTAAAAAATTTAACACAATTTTAAAGGGCCTTTTCAAGCATAAATTAATTGTAATGTTGCTATACAGGGTGGCGTATTTTCTTATATTAATGAAGCCTTTAAGAACGCAGTACGTGCAAACTAAATTATTAGTAGATTTTTTATATTGAATTTCGTAAATGCGTTGATTATGTATTCCGAGAAAATAAACAAAAATATTGTAGAAGGGAAACCTTACAATATTAAAATTAATTAATTAAAGGAAATAAAACCAAGATTGTTTCTAAAATCAGTTATTATAGTATTTTCATAGTAACGAATGCCTGAAACTGCATTTAATACAACTAAATACTACAATTGTCATTTTACGATTAAAATTTCATCAGTTTACTGTAGAAAAAAGTCTTACTCTTTGTCCAAAAATCATTTAAAAGTGTTGTACGCCTAAATAAAATTTTAGCAGCTTTTTGTCAGTTTTTTAGATTGAATTTTGTCAACGTTTCAAAAATAATATCTGTAGAAAGGAAATTCATGGTAATTAGTTAAGAAATTAAACCACGAGTTTTGTCAGTCTTTTCACAACAATCAACTTTTAGTATATAAAACTATATTTAATACAACTTAACACTGCAGTTTTTTAATTCTAAGATTAATATTTCAATTCAGTTTAAAAAAATATATTTTTGCCTGAAAACATTTACAACTAAGATGAAAAATTGTGTACATTAAAAACCAGAGCGGTATTTAATACTTGACACCTTTATTAAGTATGCCTCAATGGTAATTTTTAATACATCATAATAACATTGTTGCTTGTAACATGTCATCTATATAATCTGTTTTAAAAATATTAAGCTGGTTTTAATTTGGACACCTTATAGATACAGGGTGGATCATTTTCATTGTGCACAATTTTAATATAGCAATCTTTCCGGAAGAATATTAATAAGAAATTAATATTCAGATTGTTGGGCAGTTTCATAGTAACAATATTTCAGAATTGTTTTCTTTTCTTTTCTTTTCTTTTCGTTTTCCGGTACTTGTTCATTTAAAAATATATTTAACAGTTAGGTGAAAGAGCAGTAACTTCGAGTGTAGTCGCTGCCTTCGCCATTTGTTGCCACTTTATTACTTCTGATTTATTTATTTTAACTTGTTTCCAATGCGGTAGCAATAAATACATAGATATTATTAATATTGCTGTTAATATATTCTCACGTTTGTTGTAGTATTTTACAGAGTGATTCATTTTTATATTAATAAAGTTACGTATGAGAATGAAATTAAACAACTAAATTTAATATTTTTATGAGTTGTGAGGCTAGATTATGAAGGTCGTTTGGGGTCTTAATTATTTGGAATTTAAGAAAATTATTTTGGTTTTAATTTCATATTACAAAAATCTTTTTGATAAAATTAATGACATGGAAAGATGACAATCGTCTCCAGAGTCTTTTATAAATTTAGAATTTTACCTTCGGAAACCTTTAAAGAGGAAGACGAAAACGAATAAGACTGAATGTACATTTTGGACATTATACAGGGTGGTGTATGTCATACCTAAAATTAAAACCTTCAGGTGTTCTTGCTGTGATTAGTATTTATTATACAATTTTTAAAATTCTGTAACACCTGTTTCATTCGTAACTCAGGTATATACAGTCCGATCAAGAAAACATCTTAGAAGTTACAGCTGTAACAAAAGGGCGGGTGTATTTTGCATTAGTTGAAATGCTAGTTACGGCGCTCTAAACTTTTTGTTTTTATTTGTCATTTATTTTCTGTGTTTATATCAAAGAATATTTTTATAGGTACTCTTCGTTTTTATCGTAATATTATACAAGGTGGACTATTTTATTATCATTGTTTTGCAAAGATGTTTTTGATATCGGTATTTACAACTTCAGTTTGTTAGCTAAAATCGCTGTTTATTTTCCGACTTAAGAAAATGAGTCATTTTATATTTTCTACAGGAACTTCCTGAAAGGAGCATGAAGGATGGCACAAACCAGAACAACAACCAAAGTATCCGAAACTAATTGTTGCCTGTTGGAAACACTTGACCATAATATTATTCATTATTGTTAAATCCAGTACAAAGGATGTCATTAAAAGAACAACATGTTCGTTAATAATTTAAAGACACGAGCAAATAAGAGGTGACTAAAAATGACCTTAAAAGTTCAACGCGAGTGATTCTCGAATAATAGTGTTTACACAAGTATGGTAAGTGATAAATAATTATAGGAATGTATGCTTATAACAGAAATGAATGTCCCGTCCTTACTTGATTATTAAGAGAGGAAGTCTCATGCAGAAATTGGTTTTTTTTTAAATTATATACGGAATACGTCTTAATCTCTTCTAAATTAATACAAATAACAGTCCCGAATTTTCGGTTCCTATTATTTACATAGGAGACAGTCTGGTCAGTTAAATACGTGAGACGGAAATCGTATTCTTTTCAAAAATAAAAATTCTAAGATTTACGTAAAACTATTAAGACAGACCACACAGAAATATTAATAATGATAAACATAAGTGACAATGAAGTTGCTTTAATGTTCTCTTTGTGGTTTTAACAGTTTCTACAAAATTGTAAAATCCTTCTATTACAACTTTCTTTTGTATAGTTAAAGCGTAATATGTAAGGTATAAAAAGTAATTTTTATCGGGCCATTATTTTTGTGAAATTACGTTGTTAGCACGGTTTACTGTCAAACATAAGTGGTACAATACGGAAATGACATTCAAATATTGTTTTTTGATGGCCCTTTCTAATTTCTACTAAAGATTTTTATAGCGTTGATATTCATGATAAAATAATTTGGAAAATTAATTTCTTAGAAACAATCTAATAACTTTAAATTTCAGCTTATGGCTTAAAATTTATTAAAAATTCAAATTGATTCTTGAAAAATCTTACCTTTTTAAAAGCTTGTATTTGGCAAAGTAAATATGTATTGAAGTTAATGTATACTTCCGATTCATGTTTGAAGGCTTTTTCAACAAGGAATTTTGAGATAACAATTGGGTGTACAGTTCAAATCCAAATTATCAATTCCAAAATAAAAAAACTGTTCGTAAAAATTATTAGAAACGTTTAAAATAATAAAAGCTAACAGTTTTTTTAACTTTTATACTAGTTTGAAACAAAAAATAGCACATTTTACTTAAACAGTTTAAATAAAGAAAATAAAGTTTCTTATCGCTTCAGAATGTAATAGATTTTCAAATATTTCTTAAAATTCAGACGACGAAAAACATAAACTTCTAATCGCATAGATGGACCAAGCCAAAGGTGTCTTGCTTTAAATACAGCTCCTGGTAAAAAATGAAAACTAAAACAAAGTTTTCCTTTCCAAACACACTTTAAAATGTACTGATTAAACGTCTGCCAATCTGAACTAGTTCTCCAAAAACTGTTTCGAATTCGTTGCGTAATATTCCAACATTTTTTACTGAAACAAAATTAATGGCCTGTCTTGAAGCAATTGATATGTATAAAGTAGCAGATATGATCGAAAATATTTAAAGCTGATTTTACTTTTTTTGCACTAGTAAACTCACAGGAAATGATTTAGTTCCTAGTTCAAAACTACAAGCATGACAAATAATTTAAATTAATTAACTGACCCAGTTTTAAGCACAGCTTTTAAATAAACGCACCTTAAACTTCTTTTATTTGACTAGGTTTATTTATTTTTTTTAATAACTTCGACTAATTGAAGTGTTTAAAAACATGAAGAATTTAATCAGCGTAAACCGTCATTATGTAAATACACAAACGTTGATAATTATAATAATTTAGTAATTAAAATGGCTTTATTATAAAGGCTTGTAATTTAAGCGAAAGGTATTAATTTCAGGTTATCATTTTCTAGATTGACTCTCTGACTTTTCATTGGGAAATTAGTAAACAAAATTGGTTTGTTTCATAAACACTGAACGTTAGTAAAAACTGAATGTAATAAATTAAATCTTCCAATCCTGTTGCTCCAAAAACCAAAGTTGGTTGTACAAGTTTTTGCAAAACAAGGAAACCGTAATTAAAAACAATCTGCGATTTGCATTTCTAAATTTTACATTTATTACTTCCATAAATAATAAATTATTTCGAATTCGGAATAAGAAAAGCCGGAAAGCCAATTTTTTTTAAATCAACCAAACAAAAAGTAGGCAACCCTGCCCTTTATCCTTCTACACGTGTGAATATCAAAAGTTTATACAAGAAGAGTGCAAGGTTTAATTTCAACCAACACATTCTACTAAGTTTAAAATAGCAATTTTGCCTTCGTAATATCAAGGTCAAAGTCGAAAAAACGCGGGTCATTAAAAACGTATCCATCTTTACAAACTATTATTTACGGATTACATTTCCCCCGGCGAAGAGGTTTTTTAAATGTTATAGGAAATTAATATCCGGCTAATACATACAGAAATAAGGAAAAGAAAACGACCTCAACCTGTAGATCAGTAGAGTAGAGCAGCGAGCTGTGTTGTATTCAATAAAATAATGCACTGTATCGGTGCAACTTTGCGTGCATTGGTGGATGCGCCTACGATTTTTATGGTCTTTGGTAATTCCTTTAAGTAGTTTGATACATAATTTATGAGAATTTCCCACTGGAGTGTAAAAATAGAGGCCTTTATTATATCTGAGGCATCAGTTTAGCTGATATATGTTACGTTCTTTGGTTTCATGAGAAGCGGCTCGCGCATACCGTGCTTCAGAATTATGCAATGTGAAAGTATTACTAAAAACAATTGCGAGACTACCGTTAAATGAAATGAAAGTATTTCGACATTTTCGTGCAAACACTACTGTTAAGGAAGCAGAAGATGAAGAATTTGCGGGTCTGTCCTCAATAACGAATTCTGTTTAGTAGTATTACTTTTTTTTACATCAATTCACCAAAAACAATAGGACACACGATACACATACAATACAGCCCAAGAATTTTGTATGCTGAGAACATCAAATTAACACCTATATGTACCATGTCTTCTAAGCACCTTGACGAAGAAAATATTAGTAAAGCAAATACTTAATTGTTGCCGCAGCTAAAGATTTCAAAAAGGAAGGAGGAACGAAATTTATAAAGTAAATAAGCAAAAGAATAGGAAATGTAAAATAAATTAAGTGTTAATAAAGGTTTCCTTAAGTTAAGTGAGGTTAGATTAGACTGGTTTAATTTAGCACTACAAAAGATAGCAAGAAATAGCAAGATAAGCCGAGAAGGCACTATACACTATATACATACAACAAAAGTCCTAACGTATGCTAATGATGTGGTCTTGGTAAGAATGAAGAAGGAACTCGAAGAGGTTACGAAAAGGCTAATAGAGTTAGAAGCAGCAAAATTAATAGTACTGCAGATTAATGTAATAAAAACAAAATACATTAAGCTAAAGAACAAAAAAGACAGCGTTGAACAGGGAGAAGAAGTGGAAAGTTACATGTATTTAGGGGTGGTGCTAACCAATAAATGTGAGAGAGACAAATAAATGAAGCAAGAATTGTCAAAGCTAACAAATGTGCGGAAGGGTTAGGAGAATATTAAGGTATAAAGAAATATCCAGAAACTCAAAGATAAGAATATACTCGTATATAATGCAGTTGTACGCTAGAAGCGCGGGACCTGGGCTTTGACAAAAAATAGAATCCTGAAATTAGAAGCATGGGAACAAAAAAGATTACAGAGGATGTTTGGAGGAAAGCTAACTGATATGGGATGGGAAAGAAAAGTGATTAATGAGATATGGTATGAGAAAGCAAGAGTAAGTGACTTCATTAAGGCTAGAAGGTTACAATGGCTAGGGCAGTTAGAAAAGATCGAGATATATAGAAATACTAAAAATATAGCCTGGAAAATATCCGAAGGAAAGAGAAAAAAGGGCACACCCAGAAGGCGATGGTGAGAAGCGGTGGAAGAATATTTGGAAGAAAAACAAATAGAAAGTTGGAAAAGAAAAGCAAGAGATAGGGCGAAATGGAAGAGAATCACAAAACTATGGACCTAAATGGTCTGCATGAAAGTTAGATATCATGACATTTAGATAAACGAATCGATTGATCTACTGACACATCCCTTTTTCAACCCAGTTATTACTTAGTAAAGCTTTCATAATTTATTTATTTAAACGGATCATCATCAGATATCTTTCAACTCGACACCGTAAGCTAGAAGAGGAACGATATGTATGTATATGTATGGATCATCATCAGATATCAATCGATTAACCGATGCCCAAAAAACCCTGTTTTTTCCAAGTTAGGTTAAGATTTTATTCTACGTGTTACCCTTTTTGTTTAATTTTGCTTAAAACTCAGGAACAGCTTATATTCATTTGTTTGATTTATCTAAAAGTAATAAAAGATGAATTTGGAGTGTTGCATTCTGATCAGAAACATGGGTCCTGGGAAAAAGCTAAGTGAACTTACTGGAGGGATTCGAGTCTCAAAAAGTAGTTTACAATAAAGTGGACAAATGGAGTGACGAACAAAGTATCATTAGAGTGAGTAAAAGAAGAAAGAAGTATAAAGAAATTACTACAAAGAAGACATGGTTAGATATGATTTCTAGATAGATATAATGAATACTTCGCAAGCATTACGGAAAGCTTGGAACGTCAAGGGCCCCTTAAACCACAAGAAATAATTAATAAAAACAAACACGTAAATCAGTTGCCATCCTCAGTGTTAAGCTTTCTTGATAGGGTTGGTTGGAGTCAGTCTCTAAAGATATTCTCTTCGCTAAATTACAAAAGTGAAGTCGACTGAGATGGAACTCAAGATATATTATTCGCCAAATCGCCAGAGAATAGCTTGATAACTGCAAAAAAGGCCAGACGAAGACATCTTTTTCAATTAATGAAGCAGGAAATAAACGACGTTAGTGCTGAAAACTATACAGTCCTGAAGAAATTTACTTGCAACCAATCGAAATAGAAACATTTGGTCTATTCAGGGATTAAGGCATAGATAAAAAGAATAAAAATGAGCCCGCAATCTGGTTTACAAAGCCAGTTAAAATTAGGGTAAAACTCAGAAGGTTACTACTTATACAAAATAAAAACGGAAAATAAATTCTCGAATTTGTACGCTGTTGTTTGGCTCGGCTCGTTGTGCTACAGAAAAGAGCTATTTGAATAACTACAGACTTAGGAATGAGAGACTCACGTAGGCTTTTTTTCAAATCCTTAAACATTATGATTCTTCCTTATTAATACACTTCCATTTATAAAAGTAGTGAGCATTTGATATTAAATGCATTCTGAAATTTAGTAATATAGTATGAGAATCTCTTGTTGTTTTTATTAATAAAGCGTTTAAAAAATAAATCCACATATATTTAATTCTCCAAATGTCAATCTTTTACTGAAATTGCTTATTTGACATAATACAATAAATATATTTGTAATCGTTTTAAAGTTAAAATAATTTCTTATCAACAATTGTTTTTATTTGGTTAAATATTACATATAAGATTTTTTGACTTATTAAGAAATTTTCAGTATCAGGTATTCTCATTCTGTCTGCAAATATAATTTTCACTCTAAAAATTCTGAACACCAAATCAAAATTTTCACATTAAAATCAAAGGCCAAATGAAAATTTAAACCAAAATCAAACTTTTGAAACCAAAATTAGACTTTGATCTTGGAATATTGGATTTACATTTAAACTCGATTAATTCAAAATTCTTAGTGCTGAAACTTCACAGACAAATTGAAAATTGAAACCCAGCAATTGTATTAGTAGAAATACAACTTGTTTTTAAAACCGAAATTAAGCACAAGATTTTTTACATTTTCGTGGGTATTTCGCGACGAAAAAGCATAAAATACCAAACTCCCCACAATAAACGTTCAAAAAATACACGATTTTGATCTTAAACCGCAGATTTTGGAAACTCTTGGCTTTAAAATACAAAATTGTTGCCCCAATATTTCAGTTTTTACCAAAATTTCAATTCTGAATAGAAAACAACAAATTTCGATTTTTATATTAGAAACTTGAGACAAAAACAAAAATTATATTCTAAATTAAAAAATTTTAAATAACCTGGAGAATTTTGACTTTATAATTTTAAATTTTAGTCTCAAAAATTTTGTTTTAATTTTGTAAACTTACATTCTTAAAAAAGTTTGAATTTTGACGTTAAATAAGAAATTTTGTGATTAAAGCCGGTTGATTTTAGGTTTAACATTTTACGTGGAATATTTTGGCACTGAGATATTAAAAATTAATGTCGGAAATTTCAGCTCATTTTCAAAGTTAATATTCGAATAATTTTTTAAATCTTCAACTTTTGGGACGAAAATTAAAATCTTGATTTCAAGTTTTCATTTCCAGTCTAAAGGCTAAAGTTTGATTTTGTAATCTCGAGGTTTTAGCTTTTTTTCAAGAAGCACGGTTAATTATTATCGAACTTAAGTAGAGACCTTTTTAATTTGAAAGTTTTGAATTTTAATTCCAGAAATTCGAATTTTTTTTTTTAAATTAAGTATTTGGGTCTCGAAAACTTCGTATTCGAGTATTTCAATTATCAATAACAATGATTCGAAGAAAACACGACAAAGTACAAAGTACGATTAAAGGGAACGGAAATGCAAAAAAGTGCTTTCATAGTACGCGTGTGTACCCGCACAACTCATAATCTTAAAACGTGAAGTCATGTTACGTAACAGAACGTTACTTCCTGCTCATGCAAATATGTAAGAAAGTTTTAACTTTTTTACCATTAAAATTAATAAAAGCACCATTAAACATTCCGGTGTAATACTCGAAATTTGCAAAACACTTCAAATTAAAATTTGAAATTCGCCATTATCTCGCCCTACGAACCGTATCTAAGTGTCGAAATTTTTGGCAACGTAATCGGTGGTCAAAAGCTGCGGTTGGTGCTTTCTTTTTAGTGTGAAAAGCGATCGCGTAGGCTGTGGGACCGGTCCTGTCGCAGATTCCGGAAAAAAAGACTCTGGCATTTGTAATCGTTTGGCTAGCTGTAATTGAGGCCAGTAGGATAAACAATGCTTTCCCTGTGAAAGTGAGAGTTGTTTCGTCTTTCTCTCTTATTAAGTATCACTCGTGCAACTTATGACGAGAGTTCTAGTTTTAAGAACTAGTTTTTATCCTTAATTTATCGGTTTTATATCTTAAGAATTGTATAAATTTGTATTGACGCTTTGAATAAATTAGATTTCTTTCTTCTTAAATTATATAAAAGTGTGATTTTGGGAGTTCCTCTATAAGAGAATTAATCATGGAGGTATTGAAGTTTTGAGTAGACCGCCCTGTATTATACTTCCACCTAACCTTACACCTAACGGTAGTTAGGCATAGGATTAAGTAAATAAGTTATAAAGATATTTTTCAATAAAAAGAAGTCCAAAGGATGAAATTCCGTGCTTAAGGATAAATATTACTTAATGATTAAACAATGTAAAGCATTAAGTCTGTTTGACAATTAATACTTGCAAAATCCGTTTAATAATGCTCCACTTTTCATAACAAAAGAAAATTCCATCACAAATTGTCTTTATCTGCAGTTAACAGAAGTTTTTAATAAATTCTAAAGATACATCTTTAGGATAATATTTTGACAATTTTGAAACAGATAAACATTAAAAAAATAGGAAATTATAATGTACAAAAAATGTAATTTAGTCATTTTCAAGGTCAAATTGTGCAAAAATGCTAGTAAAAGTATTTTAAAAATTATACAAAAATTAATCTCCAATCAAATCAAATCTTAAGTTAAAGTAATTATAATCAAAGTAAACCCAATCCTTTCTTAACAAAACATTGCCCTTCACGAAATACCATAAAAATTCACACATAACTGATTAATGATTCAAGAATTAAAACATTGGGAAGATGATTTAGGTAACGGCACGCCGGTATATTTTAAAAACATCTGATGTAACTGAAATTAAACACGCGAGCTTCCTTACTAAACAAGAAAATATCTGCAAATCACACATGTAACTGTAAGATGATCGCGAAATTCCGGTACTGCATTAGCAAAGGTAACCCGTGTGTGATTTTCCGGGTTATGTTTGTTGCTTTTAATTAAATCGTATGTTCGCGTGTAAGTTTTGACAGACCAAATTATAAGTTACAACGTGAATAATAAAAAGTGCTTGATTAATTAATTGCAAAAATTTCAGCAGTCGCTGTTGGGATCTTCGGAATGACAAGTTGTAGAAAGTTTGCAACACGAGAACGAGGAGGATATTTTAGACAAGGGCGAGGTAAACGCTGTATTTTAAGTACTTAAAAAATCGACAATCCGTCCGAATTGATTTATTTCTTAATTATAATAAAAGAGTGATTTAAAATCGTTACCAAGAGATTTAAAAGGTGCTAGTTTTTTGATCTGTTTGCTTGCTTAACTATTACTTAGGATCGTGTATGTATGTCATTTTCGGAATTGAAATTTGACAACTTAAAAAATGTACGTTCTAAAATCTGTGGTGAATGTCTACCGTCACTAAAGCTATTGATTTAACGAGAATTAGAGCTTAAAAAATTAAAACTCTAAGAATAAAAACATAACAGAACATGCAAGAAAAGATAAATAAATACAAAGAAAAAGAAAATTAAGCTAAACTTTCTATATATTTTTAAGTTGTTCTTTGGTGAAACGTCGCGCAATTTAAAAGAAAACCCTGAATATCATTAAGAAACACATATTCTCGAGTATCGAATTGTACTAAAATAATTATTTAGATGCTAATCACAGAAAATAAGTAACGAGAGTTCAAAAGGAAACTCATTTGCAGTAGGCTTTCAGCACCAATCAAATTGTATGTCATATGTAACCAATAATTTCGATAGTAACAAAGGATACGTATGTAAAAATAAAATTTAGAAGCCTACTGCAAATGAGTTTTTATTTGAACGCCGTTTATAATAACAAATCCAAAGAGAAAGAATTAATGTTATTAAGTCGAGTACTTTAATTACAGAAGCTACAAAACATTTCTATTATATAAATATACAGGGAGGAAACAGTTTTTTATCCATTCTTTAGCATAGACTTTGATAACCTACAAAAACATGCTTGATCTCCAAAGAAACATTTAAGTAGGTACAAAAACAAAACGGACCAAACAATAATGTCTTATTAAATTATTAGAAGTATTTTACCTACAAAAGCAACGATTTAAAATCTGGAATTCGTTTAATTCTTGTTGGTATGGTAAGGTTGTAAACGGAGTGAGATAAGGTGGGTGCTTGCTTTGTCCAATAGCTGGGGAAAAGATTTTTTTAAAGTTTCAACGTTAATGAAATTTTTTCTGCATTCACAATTAACTTAAACTTAAAAAGCGTAAATTGTTCTACAGCTCAAAAAACAAAACTTTTTTTCTACTCTCAGCTCGGCAAGATTCACTTTGTTGTTTATACGATTAACAACAAAAAGGGAAGGAGGGTCCTATTTTCATTTACGCTCGGTTGATATATGTTTAGATGTATTTTTTATTCAATAAGCAAGAAGTGTGTAATGCTTTTTTCTACTAACTAACTAAAATTTTCTAAACTTTTTGTACAGAACCTCAACAAATACTTCAAAGCAAACCGAAAGAAATAACAAATTAAACATTGTAAAAGCCAAAACGTTGACATTTTATTTAAAAAGCAGGTCGTTTGAGTTCGATACATTTAAACAGACTTTTCTACTTGTTCAACTAAAGAAAAACGAAAATAAAGAAATTGAAAACAGAATAAATTATTGTTTATTGGCTGTTTCCTTAACAACAATTTAAAAAACAAAACGGAAAAAATGTAAGAAACCCAGTGGTGGCGGAACCGGGGGGGCAGCAGGGGCGCTTGCCCCCCCTGCATTTTACCAGGGGAGGCACAGCCCCCCCTGGAAATCATTAGACATAAATGTAAATAAAACACTTAGGAGCAGGTAACTACGAAATATTTCTGATTAAATTTCGGTTTTTATATATTTTTGTTTTTGTTGTTGAGGGCTAACAACTTCTACCTGCAGGATGTAGATTTTCAGATACGAATCAATCAATATTTCTCAGAAAAGAAGTAAAATTTTTTTGTTTTTGTATTCGTATTTGTATTTAATTGTGTAATGCAAATCAGTTTCAATATTATTTGTGTGCCTACACCGATACGTAGTTTTATTAGTGTATATAATTTTTTTTTACCATTTCAATGAAATATTTTTGCCCCCCCCTAGAAAGTATTCGTTCCGCCACCACTGAAGAAACCAATAGAAAAATTAATTTGGAAAATCAAGAGAAAAATATTAAAACAAAGCTTGTCCATAATGTCCATGCAACTGAAAGGAACACAATTTTAAATATACACAGATTCTTATAATAATAAGTTTGTTCTGAACATTCCTGTATGAAAACAAAACTTCAATGTTTACCAGTTTTCTAATAAATACTTAACTGCAATTTTCCACATTTTTTGTTACTCTCTGCTAAGACAAATGCAATAAATAACCAAGGATAATAGACGAAATCAAACTAAATCTCTTTTACCTTCATACTTACTACAGCAAGTAATTTTTATTTCGTTTGCTGCATTTTCAAACAAATTTAAACGTGCATTGTTATTCCAGCTCACATAAACAATATTCTGAATGTATTAATAAATAATTGTTTACAGGCTCGACACAAAAAAATCGCTTTATGATTATCAGTTTGTGTTTTAAATTCACTGATTATCAGGTTCCGATGAAGGTCTAAAAAAGGTGTCGAAACGTTGGCAATTAATTAATCGAACTGAGGTTTGTCCAAAACTTCTGTAATTTCTGTTTTAATTTTACGGAGCTGCTTTAGGGTTTAGTTTATGTTTTAAATTTATTAACTAATCCCAATAAACAGCTAAAATAAGTAGCAGTTTTAAATCAGTTAAAAACGTATTAAAATCAGTCTAAAATTTCAAGTAACTTTTATGTTATTTTGCATAACTGCATTAGGAGTAATCAATATTAAAGGATTATAAGGGCTGAGACTGAAAAACTATATTTTTCGTAATTAGTTTTCAAAGAAAATATATTGCTTACTCATCTTTCCAGCTTACTGATTGATGCTTTTAATTACAAGCAACACTTGAAACAAAGCCTCGTTAAGGATTAAAATACAAAGGTGAATATAGCTTCAAGCAGGACCATACTAGGCAAAGTCCTGCTGAAAATCTAAGTTCTACAAGCTGGCTGGCTAAAAATACTTTTGATACATGGAGTGTTCACAAAACATTTTTAAAGAAGTTTTATGGGCGACCGAAATAATAGATACAGTTGTTTGTTGACGAATTTTACGATTTTTTTAGTTTTACTTTTCTTCATTTACTATGCCATGTGAACATCCGTCTTGCGTTGCAACTTAAGACCTCTGCATTCATATTTTAATAATAAATACTAACAAATCTAGCTTTGAAACCTGGGTGGTGATAACGTTAAGTCTGTAACTTACTAGAATTTAAAATAGTTCTTTTCAAAAGCGCGTTTGGCAGAGGCTCCAGTACTTTTATTAATTTCCCTGAAATTGCTAAATTGAAGCACCAAAAAATATTTTACTTTCAATGTTTTTTCTTCTCCCCCTTTTCTCCTTCTGGCTTTATAGCGTGGAGTATTCTACTTCTCTTTTCTCCTTTTGCCTTTACGGCGTGGGAGTAATTTATGATTATTTAAAAAAATATGAGGCACTTATCGCTACTACAAATTTAAAGGGTTAGAAAGGATAATTTAAAGCCTGAATGCTAACCCGCCTTTGCATGAAAGTTCACATATTTAACCCAATCTAGATTCTTAAAATTTATGGACTTGTTCCACTTTTAAGAAACTGCTACAATACAATATATAAATTAAACAACATCCTGCGCTATGAATTTAGAGTGGTTTTCCAACGGGCACTTTCTTAATCGCCTTAAAAGAAAAATTACCAGAACTCAACTTAAGATAAGATTTCCAACAGCTTGAAACATTTTTTATCAGGAACTTCAACTATATTTTAACTTGTCAATGAAAAAGTGCAAATTATGATGTTACATTGTCATTTTCAACTAAATATCGCGGAAATTCGTGCTCACAATCTATGATTTTGCAACTGACCGCGAAAACTGACATGAAAGGACTTACTGGTTTATAAAATCTCAGGATTCTGCAACCCACGCTGTAAATTATATGTAATTTCAGTATGAATGATTCACTTTCCGCAGTCTACGGAACTTGGAACGATTTCATTGAAATATGTGTAAGTAAAAGCAATTAGATGAGAATCTCAATGTTTTAAAATTGTGTTCTTAAGTGAACTAACTAAATAGCATTATTAAGAATTAATAAATCAATTAAAATGTAAATGAACTGGCAAGAAATGATCTGGTTAATTAATATACGGACGATAAATCTGAACGAGACATAAAAATAAAACTTATAAATATGCAGTTATATTTGTATAAAATGAAACCAATAAAGTTAACTAATGACTAAACTTAACTTTCACTTTAATTCCGAGCTTGCGTAACAGTCTACACAGGAAGCTTTTGTGTTCCACTGTTATAACAACAATTAAATATTAATAACCAAGAATGTCCTACAAATTAATATTTAAAATATTCCAACTTTATGGGTTTACCTCCCAAAAATTATTTTACAGACGAGGAAATGATTATTAATAAAGTGCGGAAATGGGACCAAACAAACAATTTCACTAATAAAAATTTAATTAAGTAGCTTTTTGTGATTTAATTAGATTTTCGTATATATACAATAAAAGTTTAATTAATTAAAGGAACAATTTGCTTCGCGAATAATACGGCTATAAATTATTTCAGATTACGTAAAACGGTGCAGATGTTCGCTTTGTTTAATACTTCCTTTATGTTTAAATTAAAGATTTTTAAATTGTTTAGTTCCGTTCCGATATCGAGCTTAGAACTAAGGAAAAGAATAATATTTTTTAAATGTTAAACTGCGCGTAGATGGTGATATTTTATTTCTGTAAATATACCTAAAAACTTAGTTTTGAGCATAAAAATGTGAGAATAATAATTAATTCAGTTCACAAGTCTAAAACTTTTATTTTAAAGGAAATTGCGGGAAAACTGGAATTCTGAATTTACACTTCTTATTTGCATTTTCAAGTAAATCGAATTAAATTAAATTCATTCAAAATATTGAAATATTAAAAACGAAGCTGGAATTTTTAATAAATATTATTAAGAATTCCAGCTTGGTTTTATTTGCAATTAGAATTCAATGTCAGACTAACTTTTTTCTTAGATTTGTATAAAATAACTCTAACAATTTTAAAATCGATTCATTCTGCATAAATATTTATTTAATGAAGTCGTTTTTATGCAAGAATTACAGTTTAAAATGACACTCGAACAAACTTTATTTTCTTATGATTCTTAAGAAGGTTAAAGTATCAGAAGATTGTAAGGCAACTCTAAAAATAAATTCCAGTGTTAAAACAGTTATAAAAGAGACGAAAAGTGCATTTTCCAGTGAAAAGTAAGTAAACTAACGTTAAATATCTTCCATTATTTCCAAAATATTAACCACAAACCTACAAAATATTAAATAATTAATGAATATTTGAAACTTTTTGAAATTCTGATGACAAAAAGAATGCTAATTAGAAGGATGAGGCGAAGAGAAAAAAGAAAAGTAAGAAGGAAAGCAAGGATCCAAAAAATTAAAATCTAGGCACAACTGTCTGTTTTCAGTTTTTATTTAGTTTTTTTAATGGTTTTCTTCTCACAAATGATTAATTATAATTATTGTACTTTGCTTGTGTTTGGCTTTTCCTTTTTCTTCGTTTTATTTAATAATATCCATCTTATTGATACTGAAAGGGTCCTGGAAATGATTAATAAACTGAATAATTTTGAGAAGAAGGCCAAATTCAAAAAGTTAAAATAGTTAAACTAAGTAAATATATCTTCGTAATCTGTTTTTTTTTTGTTTATAAATAATACAATGATTGTAGAATTTGTCTGTTGTGTCAAATTTTCTGCGATAATTATAATTTAACCTAAAACGCACATTTTGTGAAGACCGAAGACTATATTCAAGAGGTTTATACATCGCAGAGGGTAAAACTAACTTCAAAATTCTAAATATTTTCAATGGGAGTCTTTTTAACAACAAAAAAGCTATAAGAAACGTTTCGAGTGATGAATAAAGCCGCAGAAGAACGTTAAACCCCAAATTTAAAAATAAATTAAACATTTAAGTCAAAAATAGTAGACATTGCTGCAAAGGCAACTTAATTAAAATAAAACAACTGGAAAAAGATTAAAAGAAAGCTGTTAATAATAAACAAACAGAAAGCTGAGAATCATGCAGGAAGATCAGAATAAAATCTAAGCAAAATTCAACGGTTTAACAACATCCCTCCCTATTTTCTTAAATGCATTTTTCATTAAAAAAATTAAATAGTTGCTGAAAATAAATGATACATTTACAACTAAGACACCACCAAACAAACAATCAATAGACAAATACGACTAAAAGAAATGATCAGAGAACAAGATAATCCCTAAAATAACCGAAGCAGAATTCCGTTTACAGTTTCAAACATGCATTATTAATTAATGTTGTTAATCAATCAACCGTTAATATAAACACTGATTTAATTAAGTTACATCCTGGTTCTCAAAGTTGATGTGGTCGAAAATATTTATACATAATAATAAAAATAAAATTAATGATTTTTGCGTTCTTTTGTAAACTTTGTTTATCCTGCAGGACTGCCTATTACCTCGTTAATATAGGCTTTCCCTTACAAAAATTCCGCACTTTATATTAATACATTTTCATATTAATAATAAAAGAAAGATTATACACATCTATCACGACGGATATTCCATTTTAATCCATTCGAATGAATTATGAATTAAAAGTAATAAAAGTATTCCCTCCAAGGAGTGAATCCTTAGAAATTCAATTTCTAAAACAGGAAATTCGTCTTTCTTAACCACAAGGGGTACTTAACCAAAAATTAATTAAAGTAAAATCAAATCCAAAAAGTCTTAAACTATGGGGGTTAAGAACTTAGCTCTTTACAGTGCTAAAATTGTAATGTTTCGGTTGCAAATTTGACTAGCAGCAAAATTATCCTTGAATATTTTAAATAAGTAAGTCTTGATCCACGTTCTTCACAATGAAAACAAAAAATGTCGCAAGTAATTACTTATTGTTATTAGGAAACTACCTGAAAATTTTCGAAGAAAATAAGCAATAATAATAACAACAATGATTTTATTGGGCAGCCACAAGCCACAAAGTTACATTTTTAAATTAAAAAAGGAAAATGGTATTAACTTAAAAAATTTAAAAATACAACAACATTCAAGGCAAATCTTGTTAATCTTGCATTTAGTATATTTTAAGAAAATACCAACGGATAGGACAAGCACACAGTTTTAAAAACTCTTCGAGAAAATATGCCTTGATAAAATTGCCCTTAGACTTGCAGGATAACAAATTTGAGAGCGATTTTTAAATTTAATAATCCTTTTCAGCTTAGCTTCCCTTCTTTAATTTTCAGGCTGAAATTTTTCTAAAAATCCTTTGCTTTCTGATTTTATTTTAATATATTTGATAGTAATCTATTGAGTTTTTCAGTACAATAAAGTGCCATGAAAATTCCACTTGTGCGAGAGTACCTTGTTGGGCTTTTCAAAAGCATAAAATGTCCTGAAAAATCAGTCTAATTTTAGTCTGGCCGGGGCCGCCCGTTTCATTTTCATACTATCTCAAATTCTTTCGTTTTCTAACTCCTTTTGTAATGTTTAATAGGAATTTGTTAAGTTTTCTAAAGCTATAAAATGCCCTGAAAATTACGGACTGGAATCTTACTGAAAATCCATCGTTTTCTAATTTTATTTTGAAATATTTTATAGTAACTTTTGTTAGATTTTCCAAAACTTTCCGGAAACCGTTCCTTTTTAAATTTTCAGTTAAAATGTTTGATAACACACTCTCAAATTTCCCAAAATTCGAGCCTGGCCTTTTCTTTTTTAATTTCTCAGATTGAAAACTATCTGAAAATCCTTCATCTTCTGTTTTAATTTTTTCTTTTGTAATGTCTGGTAGTAAATTGATGGGTTTTCCAAAACAATGAAAACATCTTTTTAAGAAAAAACCTTCTAGGGACAAGAATTATAGTATTTAAAACAGACTAAACGACCAACAATTTACAAAAGAATAGCATTAAAATCCACAATCACCGAAGAAAGCGACTCAATAAGCTTGTAAATTACTTCCTTATGTTCTTAAGATCATGTATCACATGTTCAAATTAAACAATCGAATCTATCATTCAATCCCTTAGTTCTTTCTTTATTAAAATGTTAAGGAAGTGATCATCGATTCCTATAATGGAGGAAACGCAAATTTTATGTTAAAAAAAGTCCGATTTAAATATACGCATTAATTCGATAAAATAAACATTTTAAGATAGAGGAAGTGTTATTTTATAAAACGACCGGGTGGGCGACAAATGTAAAATTACGACCGTTTCCGAAGAAAGTAGGAGACTCGGACTCGCTACTGTGTCAGAACAAGTCTGCGGGCTGTTTAACTTACAGGTATTGCTTAAAGGAAAGTGAAGTTATATTTCCTGCTTGCACTAAATAACTTTAAAGCTTGTACTGCCGACAGCTAAAAGTGAAGTTTTGTATACAGCGTGAAAGAAAGGAAAAAAGAGGAACTTGCGTGCGTACACCAATAAAACCAGTTCGAAATTTTTAGGTTAATACAAAAATATTTTATTTGGTAATATTTTTTTTCTTCAAATCTTTTACTATTACGCAATCGCATAATTGGGTTAAACGTGTACGGTTTCATCGTTTGATGGATTGGGTGCTTCGTTAGCACATCGCTATTCTAACGTTATTATTTTTTTTTTACTTTTACCAAAGGATGATCTAGAATTTTTAGAAAAATATGCAAGCAATTATAAATCTGAAAGCTTCATTCGTTGCTTAAGATTTATGGTTTACTAAGATATTGCAATCTTAATACCTTTCTTTCTTTGAACCTACTACTTATTGCTTAATACTTACTCTTCAGCTAGTTTTAACAAGGTAGTAACTGAAATTTCAGTTTCAACGACAAATGTCTAACAAACTGAAACATTTGCTTCCGTTCAATGTAACGTATGTTCATTAACAAAAAAAACTCGCAGCAATCCCTGGAAATGATTTTCATATGTAACAGCCTAAGGCATACTTAAAACAAATTTTCAAAGCACTCTAGAGTTTGTTTTTTTAATGAACATACTTTATAAGCGTGGTGTAAACGAGAAATTGCCAAAGTAACAGAATGGTTAACAATTAAATTTGTTGCTGAAACCAATCTCAGAAATTTCAGGATAAGCGGTGTAAATGGCCCTAAGTAAATAGAAGAACCAAAATTACTTACTTCTGGAAATTTTCTAAAATGATATTTTACTTGAGTTTTTACTAAATATCGATCTTTATTTTGAAGATAAAGGTTTCAAAATTTATTTGAAAATAAAAAATTTTGATTTCGCACCACCAATTTATCAAAAATAAATTCATTTCTCACGAACAATTGTTTTATTTGTGAAATTATCGTGAATGACGTATCTTTCCCAGCATAATTTTTACAAGAAAGACTTCCCTTTCAGCATTCAACCCGATGAAATTGTAATAAATGAGGAGGCGAAAAAATTTTAATATAAAAGTTATTTGCTTATAAAAGCTACGCCAAAACGTTGCCACAATAATTTCTTCTTAAATAAAACAGGCAGAAAATTTAGCCTGAAACCTATGAAATTTATTGCAGTTTATGCTTAAAAAAGCAAAAGGTGAATTTAACACTGTAAATAATGTTTGGTGTTTTAGCCTTTATTTTATTGTAATTTCTACCATGAGATCGAAAAAAAGATGATTCTGAGCAGGCCTTGACTAGTACAACACGATTGGTTACACTGGTTCTAGAATGCCTATGAATTATAATGTGACAGTGACATTTCAAATGTAAGTCAGTTTTGCAATCTTGTTTCCAGAATTATTTAAGTTTATCGTTGTAATACTAGTGAAGGATCACATTTTGAACACCTACTCTAACATGTATTCATCTTAGTTTTCAGTTGGTTCCCTAAATAAATACTGTTTTGTGTTTTAATTTATTTGACATTTATTAACCTCTAACTTACTGCCACATTTTGAAATCAGTCTTGCCAATCGTGTTGTACTAGTCAAGGCCTGCTCAGAATCATCTTTTTTTCGATCTCATGGTACTTACTTTCATTAACTTGAAATTCTATTGCGGTAAAAATTTACTCTCTGCTTCTCTCTTTATATTTCTGAATGTTTGCGGATAGAATCGTCAAAAAATTATGAAAAAATCAAACTGTTTTGAAGCTTTTCCAAAAAACTCAACCGATTAACACAAATTTTTAGTAGAGACAAAGATATACCGTATAGCACAAATTCTAGGCTAATTATTGGGCTAAACCACAGTCAATTTATGACTGTGGGCTAAACATAACGCCCAAAAATACAATGTTATATAGTTAAGTAAGACAAAAGCTGAAGGTGCTTGGTTTAAGTCTGTTCAAACTATGACTTAAGCCGACTAAAGCTGCATTTAAGTTGTAATTCAAGCTAAACTTCAGCTTTTGCTTAAAGCCTTACTGAAATATTGACTCTAAGTAGAGAATTTAAATGTTGCTTTCCTAAACGATTGAAATAGTCTACAACTTCTTTCAATTATCGCCTTTTACTATCTTGATATTGCAATCTTCATTGTGCGATTATAAAGAAATCAATTAGTTTTAATTTTTTGCACTTTTGTAAGCCATTAACAAATTTTGAAAACTAGAAATAGGCTTGAGTTGGCAACAGTTAGAGATGCGCCCTTCGTCCCATTTAACCAACCTTTAACTTATTACTGTTTCAAAAATTCCAACGAATTGCGGACACACTGTATACGGAATTACAGAGCAACTTTTAAACATTTGCAGCAGGAAGAGCCTTTGTTTCTTTTTTGTGGGATACACCTTCCTTATGAGTTTCTTTTTCATCACCTCCACAGAGATTTAAACCACTGACTGAGTCCTTACAATGTTAATTTCTAAAATAAGTTTCTTCTTTTACTTTCGAATTTATATTTTTGTAAATCGAAATTTCTTATGTTAGAGATTGAATTATTTAATATACGTTTATTTACATTAATTTATATTGTATAGCACTTAATAAAACTGAGATTTAGAAGTTGCCCTAGTTTACTATTTCCCAAACGAAAGCCATAAATTATCCCAAGGGTTGACCTAAGCACAAAAAAAACATACAGACTTAAGTTATATCCTGTGTTTCACCGAAGACGCAACATAGGGAAACACCAATGTATTTTTTCAGAAAGGTACCACAGGCTATTATTTCATTGTTTGGTTCTTAAATTTGTCAATTTTGACGGCACCTACAACTTTCATTTACAAAGAAAATACGCAAAATGCGTAATTTTTTAAATCGCTGTTTCTACATTCTGCATATTTTAAATTGAATTCGCCCTATTACAACAGCACATGTAAAGAAACCGCAAGTAAATTGTATGAAAATGTGAGATTGTGTTTGCAATATTTCAGATTATCAGGAAATTAAGTATGTTCGTGATTGTCGAGTTTATATCACTAAAAACATGGAATAGTATTGAATCCTGTCAAAAGAAAGCAAGTGATCATCAGTCAGGTACCGTATGAACTTAAAATGTAATGAAAATAAGAATTTGTCTAGTCAGTTGTACTAAAATTTCTGTCAGAAGTTATTAATGCAACTTACAAATCTTAATGGTGCATGTGGATAGGCGTGAAATTGGTTACATAGACAAAAATGTAGAATTTGGTGAAGTACAGGATTGTTGTCCAAGAAAAACGTAACAATTATACGTTTACGTAAATAGTGATTTTAGTAAATTAATATGTAAAGTATTATGAATTATGACATTATAAATAAATTTTTTAAATTGTATTGTTTTAATATAAAAATACCTAATAATGAATCTATAATTGTGCTTCATTGCATTGTAGATGTAAATTCTTTAGTAACTGACTGACGTTTTATCACTGTTAAAATTGACAATTTAAAAACCAAATAATGAAATAATTGCGTGCCGCGATAACAGATGCCGGCGCTATTTCTGTCGGATTCTAGCATCAAATAAACTCAATTACGTAGGTTCAGTGCTAAGTTCGTACATATACCGCAGGTAACCTGGATCTGTTCTAAAAATATACATTGGTGTTTCCCTATGTTGCGTCTTCGGTGAAACACACGGTATAAAAATGGAAGGGTATGTGTGCCCGTTAACCGAGAGGGGTTGACGTGGAGTAGAATACCAGTGGTGGCGGCACAGCCTACTGTAGAATTACGTTTTGCAGTAACATGGCAATAATTAAAATCTGATAATAAAGTGGTGCCTCTCACTTAGTGATTGTTGCTTGTGCTTGTTCTGCATGTTGAGCATGTCTAATCACATGATTAGCTTACAGGAAAAATAAGCTGGTAGTAAGCTCCCGTAAAGCTTTTTCTGTGGTCCCAGAGTACCTGTGTGGTTCCAGTATATGCGATAGGGGTATGAGAGTCCAGACAGACTTTAGTAAGCAATTAAGATATTGCTGAGAGTGTGAATGAGGTTCCTACTGACCCTTTGGAATTAACTACACCCGATGCTGTGTGCCTCCGGGGGTAAGAAGATGAGGAAAGCTCCGTAAGATGTCTAGGGCTAGCCCATGAAGAAGATGATGAAAACCCAAAGAAGTAGTAGTAGCTGCAAACCTGCATCCAGTGAGGGGCGCACCGAAACGAGGAGCTCGGGGACCCCCGGTGAGTGCACCTTGAAGTGGTGAGTTTTGCAGAGCAGTATGTAATTGTTATGTTTGTGTTAACAGAACGACTTCCCGGTTGAAACCCTGTCATGTTTGAGACAAAAGAGCTCAACGTTTCGTCCACTTTTTTAAGGGGGGACTTCTTCAGGATGAAAAGGGGGTTCACTAAAAGAGCACGGTAACTCAAGGTGTCAACCACGCCAGAGACGAAACTCTTGTAGCAAGAGAAAGAAGGGTTTCGCCTCTGGCTTGGTTGACAAGTTGAGTTACCGTTCCCGTAGGTACACAGCGCAGAAACAATTTGCAATTAAGTTATAGAAACACTATAATAATGTTTTTGAATTAATGTTGAAACATTTATGTAGAAAAACAATAGCCATGCAAAAAAGGTCCCAAAATTAAATTTTGGTAAATTAACTTCCTATTCATAAAACCGAAATGGAATATGTTCTAACACCGGATATCTCTCGTTTGTTATTTCTACTTAATTAAGTGAAACGTGGTGAAAATCCTTGGTACGTCAAAACTAGTCGACTGGAGTGAGTTTTTTTAGCATAACACGATTGTTATTCGAAGCTTAGAGGCTCGATGAGTCAAATTTTTATTACAAATAACTTTGAGCAACAAAATCAGTCCAAAGCCAAGGTCACCGCTGGAGGTCTGTTTATTTTTTCTACGATAGTAGTAGTAAATTTATTAGGCTAATAATATTAAGTGTTTAATAAACGATGTTCTGTAATATCCGTCGCTAAACTGTAACGTTTTTCTAATGTTAGACGTATTTATATCAAATTAAATAATTTATGAGTCGACTCTGAACACAGATTGTTACAGAATACAGAAGCAAGGACAACTTGTGTTTTTACAACTTTTTGTCGCTAGCAGGGAACGAAATTGATGAAGCACATGTTAAATGAAGAACATTTTTATGAAATTGTAAATAAATAAATAAATAAATAAATACAAGGTCCTTTTTCCTTTGTTGTACGGATATCCTTGGCTTTTTGACATGCTTTAAGGCTAAATCTAAAACTCCCTGATTTTTATTATTTTAGGGGGATTTTGTGCGTTATGTAAGTTAATAAATTGACATAAATCGACGTAAACGTGATAAGTTTCATAATGTTCAATCAAAAGAAAATTAGGCGCCTGTTTATATTTAAAATGATTGCAATATAACAGCTTACATTTGCTTTTTAGAAATGAGAAGCCGCCGAGTTAAATTCATGACAACTTTTGAAAAGTAAGTATTAGATATATTAAAATTTATATAAAATAATCGACTGCTGCAATAACATAAACCTAAAAATTAATTGTCCGATTTTGAGTCCCTTTATTAGAGCTTCCACTTCTTTTTTTCACCTTTCGGATCAAAGTATTGCTTTCGCGCTATTTTCAAAGCTCTAAGCGAACATGGCATCAACTCTGTCAATTTTTAAGAAACAAAAGTCCGCAGTGACCTTGAAACATTAATTAGTAAGGAAACCAACAATATCTCTAAGCAGTAATTGCAGTTGTTTTTAGTTGCATTAATTACTCTTTTAAAAATTCGAAATTCTAAAATGCCGGCAAATTACTTTCTACAAATGGAATTTCAATCGAGCAATGCAGAAACGATTAGTTTTTTAAATTACACACAGAGTTTAGTATATCACCAATAAAAATTTCAACCGATGGCTAAATTTATGGCTTGAAATTGTAGAATAGCGCTAGTTTTATAACTCGACGTAAAAATTTATAACCATGAAGTAATTTAATAGTCCCATATATTATTATTAGACACAAAAACTTCCCAGGTGAAATGTAATTCCAAAAATTCGCTTTACGCTTACTCATTCGTACATAATGTGTGCGTCTAACAAAAATATAGTTCTCATAAATGCATAAAAAACCAATTTAGTATTTTATAGTTCCATAAAAAAGGCGAGTTTAAATGCTTGCAAATCAAATTTCACCGAGCAAAATGTAAGATATAAGTGCAACGACCTAAACAATATTTTTTCGGCTTATTTAACGAAATGAAAACGCAAATTTCAATAGGCAATTAACGATATAAATCACTAATTAGCCATCTAAAATAATAAATTCTCGTCGTTGTTCGAACCTTCCTGTTGTTATTACAAGTGGGGTTTGATTCACGTTCCCGGTGATTTCAATCGGCGGTCGTGAGTGAAGCCTCTCACGGACTTTTACGATGCATACTAAAACTAAATTTTGCAATTTATTTTTCAACTCATTTTTATGTAATATGTAAACAAATATTGGACGCAGTTAGTAAAAAAACTAAAAGGAATTTTTCGATTCGATTTGGTGTTACGTAAGGATTTGGGAGGAGAAAATTGAAAAAAGTTGCTGAGAGGGATAATAAAGCAAAAACGCGTCGGAAAAATCAATTTCAACCAACAAATGCTTCAGTTGTTCTCGCACAAAATAAATAAAACCGGAACTTAACGTTAAAAAAAGCGTCATTGTTTAAAGCCTCCTTGGAAAGTTTTGTAGTTTAAATGTACAATAATATACACTGGAAAATAATTGTTGCTATTGTGTAATTTGCGCTATTTTTATGCCTTTGTTTTACTGGGGCATCCTCGTGGACGTAAAAGAATTACCTCGGCAAGCGCTGAAGAATGCAAAAAGCTTTCTGACACAGCCAAAATTAATATAAAGCTGGTTGCAGACTGTTCTTAAAACTTTCAAAAGCTACTACGATAATAAGCGTTGTAGTTATTTGCATTTTGGTCTTTCCTTTTTATGAACAAAACCCTTCAGGAAGCTGGTGTGTTACTAAGAATTTAGTATGCGTTACTTTTTAAAAAATAAATTGTAAATACTTGTGCGGCTGGCCGTAAGGTAATTTTGCTGCATGACTGACAACCAAGGTTAAACGGGACGTAAATATTGACTGTTTAAATTGAAAATGACCAATTTGAAGATCTGCATATTTGCTTTGAAAGTTAAATAATACGTACTTGTACTTGAACGGTAGAGAATGAAAATCTATTTGTACGAAACGCCGTAAGGCATGCGTAACTCACCTGAAAAAGAAAAAAATAAAAATTAGTCAAACTCCATTATTTGTCAAAATTTTTGCTTAAATTAAATAAGAATTTAAATAAAAAAGGAGGAAGAAAATTAACGGTAAATAAAGAAGGAATTTTTGTACATTTAAGTATGCACACTTTCACTTTATTTTGGTTTAACTCTAATTAAATACAAACGAAATTATTTTCTATTAAAACTAAGAAAAGAAATAGTTACGATTTCTACAATGATCATAGAGTTAGAAACAAAATTAAAGTGAAAGCGTTGATTCTTTTGTAACAATATTTAGCGTTAATAATTTAACAACCACGTGCTTGCATTGTCGACTATAAACTTTAATAATAATTCACAGCTGCCCACAAAATAACTTGACAGTCATTTATCCTGTTAAGGATAACAGCAGTAGGTGAAGAGAGAAATTTTAAACGTTTAAAAGATTACTTTCTTCCCGCAAAAAAATTAAAATTTGTTCTTCACGATAATCGGCAACCTTAAAAAGGATTTTTAATTTGAAAAAAATTATCTAATAAAAATGGATACATTAGAAGAATAACAAAGAACAATGTTAGTAAAAGTTACAAAAAAGCCATAAAATATTATGGGACTGGAACAGATCGATTTACAACAGTTTAGATTTGAAGTTCTTGAAAGCGCGAAATTTAGGGTTGGAACGCGCTGGAAAGGAAAGTTCCTTACAGAAATAATTAAAAATGCAGTCATGGGTTTTAGTGCAAATCCTTAAAATTGTTTATTTTTAAATCAGCTTCTCAACAATGCTTTTTTGCCATAAGTTCGGTTTAGCACTACGAAAATATCGATTTTAACAAATGTTTTTCTGTTTCTTTGAATTTCCACTCGTTTATTTGAAGATGAAAAACAGATTCAAAATATAAGTTTTAATTAACAGAACTTGCATTGAGCTTTATTAGGATTAAACGACTTCTTAACACAAGAAAGCAGAGTGAAATTAATAACATTCCAAAGCCAAAATTTGGAAGAAAATGGAATTTAAACAGGCAAATGAATCGAACCAATATGTATATTGCGAAAAAAAAATACATAGGTTTGAGATATTAAAATTTTGTGCAAATAGCACAGTTTACAGGAGGATAAATACAGGTTGTAGGTTTAAAACAAATAGTTTATCATAAATTGGCCTTTATTTTTGGCTTTGTCCTGTGTGCTCACCATCAGAAAAAATTAAGCCGAAGAAGTTTGAAAACATGACCGAAATTCGTTAGTTTTTAGACCTGCAACTTTACAACAACATAGGCGAACCTCATCATCAAAATACTTCTCACAAAACAAAGAAAATCCCCAAAATTTCAACAATTTTGAAAACACAAATCAGAGAAAAATATCTAAAACGATGAAAACATTTAATGCTGAATCATCCACAAACTTGTTCGAAAAATACCAAAAGCGTTTGTTAAATATTTAAATTAATCAAAAAACAATATAAAAACATCCTACGGTAGTGCTTACGTTTTAGCTGCAAAACAGGGTGGATAAAAATCACGATTATTTTAAAAAAATCAAAAAAATCGATTTTTTTGATTTAAATCGGATTTTTTTGATTTAAATCAAACTCATATGTTACATTATATTCCAGAATGCAAATTTGAATTTTGTTTACGCCAAAATAAATTTTATTTTCTAACAGTTATCTATTCACGTATCTACCGAATTACTATGAATAATAATGTTCAATATTCTTCTAATGAGGGGAGGGTATTTATTGTCAAAACAATATTATAATAATATAAATTTCATTTAGAGCAGTTAACTCTTTAAATAAAGCTTTTGTTCAATTAGGAAGTGTTTGTCTTTTTACCACTGAAGATCAGTACTTTTGTGTAATTTGTTTTTGTTTGTTAATTTGTCAAAATTTAAAACTGCGATTTAAATCAATGATTTTTTTAAATAAATCGCTTGATTTAAATCATGATTTTAATCGTGATTTAAATCAAATGATTTAAATCATCTCAACCCTGCTGCAAAATAACATAATTTACATGAAAAATTTATTAAGGCGGTTTTATCTCGGAAAAAGAATATTTAAATTTAATCGGCAACTTAGTAACTCATATGTAATGAACAGTAAATAATAATTACTTCAGCTTTTAGATACATCAGACGCAGAAAATATTCCTCATTTTTTCTAATCAAGACAACAATTTGTACAAACGTTTACGCTCATTCTTATTATTCAAGAAGTTTAGAAAAAAATCCAAATTTTAGATTTTTAAACGTTCACACTTTTTGCAACATTAAATTTATTTTACAAAATGTCACAGTTAGCAATTTAAATTTATTTTATAGTGAACTTCCGTGTTACGACAACGTTTTTATCGCCTTCCTAATGTACGTATTGTTTAATTTTAATCGTAGCCCATTTATATGTGTCTTAAATGACAATCAATACAGTTAATTGAAACTTAGTTAAAAAATACGAATATAAAAGCCAATTTGTAATTCATTTGTCCACCTACTAACCGACAATATTTTATAATTGCAAAATTTACTTTTACTTCCCATTCAATTAAATATATTATGCGCATAAGGAAAATCCGGTGGTTGATGTGATCGTTTGAAATTTCACCTCGATATTTGGGCGGATGTGTGCTCTTTAAAGCCATTAAGGAAAGTTATCCAGATACATATTTACGTCTGATTAAGAAAGCGATTTGTTCTTTAAATTGTTATAAACACTAGGCTGATATTTCTTTGACTGAAAAGCATTTGGTAATTTTTTTTAACTTGATGCAAAGACCTTAGCAGTCCATGTTTTAAACTGAATAAAAGAAAAGCGAATCAAAACCATAGAGAAATAAATTTGTAGAGCTTAATTTCTTTAGTATGCTGGTGTTAGATTCTAATGAAAAACAATTGCAAATGACTAAGTTACAATAAAATTAGATTCGCTTTTCTCTAAAGTAAAATTTGAATTTAAACTTTGGGCCATTTTCAACATTCAAACTAAAATTAGAAAAAATAGTTCTAAAATAAATAGTAACAAATAACAAAATATGAAATAACAACTTGCAATTGTGAAAGAAAACAACAAAGAATGGCAACTGTAACCTACGTAAATGTTCTTCACTTCTTCACTCCTACATTTAGGATTTAAGCGTATTTTTTTATAAACATGGAGTAAGATATTTAACCACCAAGTAGATATCTAAGTAGTTACTATCCTATGGTAAAATTAACTACAGAATTTTTGATTCAAATTGCTTAAGATGCACTTAAGGCGATGGATTAATAAAAAAATCGTCCAACTGTCAAAACTTATGCTAATTAATGTTTTTGCATGTTATGTTTGGACTGCCATATTTAGAAAACCAACAACACTTCAAATCAGAATTATATTATTAACGGCCATTGTTCCATATTTGGGCCAACAATTGATACTTCTGATATTACTGACTCATGTGGTTTGTATGTAATTTTGCTAAATGATCTACCCTACTTATGAAAAAGGAGTTTGCAAAGTGTGATTTTATGTAAGCATTTTATAAAGTACTGTTAGTTACAACCTTGAATAGAATAGGTACCTAATTGTTTTACCTTAGCTAATTCAAAAAAAATAAGAAATTGTAGGGATTTTACGAACACTGACGTTTATTAGATTGCCTGAATAATTAATTTTCCATGATGATGATTTTATTGCACAAAACTATATTAAAATTTTTTTTTTTTTTTTTTTATATTAAAGTTAAGCCAGATCAACATACAAAATGTTATACATGACTGAGTTAAGTTAAATTATATTTCATGTTTTAATATTTCGGATTGGTGTGGAGGTATATGACTCCTCGAGAGATGCACTGTGTTGTCTCGGTATTAATCTTCGTGGTGGATGGCTTGTCAGTTATTATCTTCCGGGAATAGATCTTGGGGTAGTTGCCTCTTTAATCGGATATGAATATTTTTACGGCCTAATTGTTGAATACTGGTGTTGTTTATGGTTCCAAGTTTTGACAGAAAATTAGTGGTAAGTTTGTGGATAACCTTATCAATTGTTTCCATCTTCAGCTCATGATGTATTTGTCTGTTTCTTACGTACCAGGGTGCATTTATTACTATTCTGAGTACTTTGTTTTGAAAAGTCTGTATTTTATTTATGTTCGTTCGTGAAGTGGTGCACCAAACTGGGCAAGCGTACGTGACGATTGGTCTTAAAAGGGTTTTGTACAGAAGTAAACAGCATTCTTGTTGGAGTGGCGTTTTCCGGTTTAATAATGGATATATCTGTCTTAGTCTGGAATATGCGACATTCAATTTATTATTGATGTGGAGGCTCCACGTCAGTCGGGTGTCTAAGTGAACGCCTAAGTATTTGACAGCTTCTTTAGGAGAGTTCCATGGGATATCTGTTCCGTCTAGTTGAATGTTTGAATGCTCCTTGATGCGCTTTAAAGTAAATATTTTTGCAACACATTTTGAGGAGTTTAGCGAAATGCACCATTTTGTGAACCATCTGCTGAGTAGATTAGTTGCCAGTTTAAGTTGTGTTATTGCCGCAGTGAGGTTGGTATGCTGTGTTATTATTATTGTATCATCAGCAAATTGGGCTAGTTTACAGGAAGCGGGTGCGGGAATATCGTGGATGTATATGTTAAATAGGGTGGGACCGAGCACGCTTCCTTGAGGTACGCCAGCGCTAATGTTTTCTTTTGTTGATAATGTTGCATTAATGCGTACTGCAAACGTTCTGTTCTCCAAGAATGAAATTAGTATTGACTGGATGTAGTGTGGCAGATTTAAGTGTAATATTTTATAGACTAGACCTTCAATCCACACCTTGTCGAAGGCTTGGGTTATGTCCAAAAACACTGCAACAGTAAATTGCTTGTTTTCATAGCCTTCTTCGATAATCTCTGTTACTCTTTTCAGTTGCAGCACAGTAGAAAGGTCTTTTCTAAATCCAAACTGAAAATCCGGTATTATTAAGTTGTTTTCCAATGACGCATTTAGCCTATGATTTATTAATTTTTCTAGAAGTTTAGATAGTGCCGGTAGTAGACTTATTGGACGATAACTACTGCATTCGTGTTTGGGCTTCCCCTGTTTGTGAAAGACAATGATGTGTGCATGTTTCCATGATGCCGGGAAGTATCCTTGCCTTAGGCATGCATTGAATACTGTGGCTAAGAAGGCTACTGCCTTCCTGGTAAGGTTTTTTAGGATTACGTTATTTATCAGATCATACCCTGGGGACTTCTTTAGTGCCAGGGTTTTTATATAACCGGTTATTTCGTTTGGTGAAGTTGGATCATTAAAGTCATCTATGATTGGTAAGTGGGTTTCGTTATAAGTTGTGATAGATCTTGAGAAATTTCTATTTGAGTTGAGGATTGTTGGAGTGAATGTTTGCCTTAGATGTGTTGCAAAGAGATTGGATTTTTCGTCATCGCTGCTGTATGAGGTATTATCAGCTGTAGTGAGTGTTGGTATTATTTCAGTCTGTCTAGTTATGTGCTTGGTGACTTTCCAAAGATCTTGGTCGTTAGATTCGATATTGCCAATGTATTTTTTGTACCTTGTAATTCTATAATTATCAATTTCCCATCTTATTTTGTGGGATATATTATTTAATCGATTTTTTACCTGGGGATCTCTGCTTCTAAGCCAGTCCCGTCGCAGTTTGCTCTTTTGTGTGATTAATTCTAGGATGAATCGAGGTGGGATGTCAGGATTTGGTTTTCTTAGGTTAGTTGTAGGTTTGGTTGTGGCGTGGACCGCTTCAGTTATGAGGTTTGTAAACTGTTCAATGTTGTCGTCGATATCCTGCTTATTTTTAATATGTGATGGATTTATTAGGGTGCTATCGAGTTTTTCCTGAAATCTATCCCAGTTAACGTGGCCCTGTATTAATTTAGGTAGTGTGGGTTTATTTGTGGAATTTTTGGTAAAGGATAGGATTATTGGCAGGTGGTCGGAATCGAGTTCTGCTATTACTTCTTGCTGAACTGGGTTTCTAAAGTTTTTAGTTACCATGATATCAAGAATGTCTGGTTCTTGATCACTTCTGTAAGGAAAGTAGGTATAATCCTTGGGAGCCTCGATTTGCAACTGGTGTCTCGCGGCAAAATCATTCAGTCTTTTTCCATTAGGGTTGCTTACTCGACATCCCCATACAGTATTTTTGCAGTTTAGATCACCAATGAGAAGCGTGGTTTCATTAGGATTAAATAAATTGATTATATCTTTTTCTGAAAGAGATTGCCGAGGTTGTTTGTAAGCACTTATTATTCTGATTGGTTGTAAACTTTGGGGAGCTATGGTTATCGCGATCGTTTCAAGGCTTGTCGTAAATATTTCAACAGGTGTGCTGCATGATAAGTGCTTTTTAATAAGAATTGCTACTCCACCCCATGCAGTTTTTGATGGGCGATCCTTTCTGAAGATGTGATATCCATTAATTCTAAATGTTTCGTCCTCCGTGAGATGAGTTTCAGTCAAACATGCAACGTCGATGTTATACCTGGCCAGGAAAGAAATGAATAGAGATCTTTCGGGTTTTATCCCGTTTGCATTCCAATTCAGAAGTGTTATGTTTTGTAGAGACTTGTGTGTATTAACCATTGATAATGTTAGGGAGGATTTGTTGGATTAGAAAGGATTTAATTTTAGGTAAGTATGTAGTAATTATTTGTTGGATTATTTCGAGAATGGAGTCGAATAAGGTAGAACTAAAATTGTTGGGAGAAGTGTTGGTGTTTTTGGGTTCAGTTGGGTCGTTAGGATTAGTATTTTTAAATAAATCTGCGTAAGAAATGTTAGGACGACGAGCTGATGTATTATTTTGTGTTCCCCAGCTATTCCTAATAGGGGTTCGTGATTTTAGAAGCTGCTTGTGGTGTGGACACCCTCGGTAACTGGCTGGGTGAGCTCCTCCACAGTTAACGCAGTAAGGAGGATCATCAGGTTGTTTTTCACAGGCATTAGGAGCGTGGTCTGCTTTACATTTGACACAGCGAGGTTTTACTGCACAATAATTTTTTGTATGCCCAAACCTTTGGCATTTATGGCATTGCGGGATGTTATGCGGCTTTTTTCTCGGTTCCACTGTTATAATGGCGTGACAAAGTGTATTTATTTTATATATATCATTCGCTGTTTCATTTGCTGTTAAGACAATTGCACAGACGGGGATAGGGTTTTTATCCTTGTTTAAAAGTCGTGTTACTGTTTGAACTGGTAGTTGTTTGTCGAGTAGTTCTTTTTTTATTTCTTCGTCGGTAATGGAAAGAGGGACATTTTTGATTACAACTGACAGTGGTTTTTTGTTGGGGTCCTGGAATGTATGAAATTCGACTTCATTTTCCGTATAGAATTTTGTCAGTTTTCTATAGTCGTCGTGGGTGGATAAATTAATTTTTAGGTAGTGGTTATTATACAAGGTTGTAAATTCTCTATTTTCGGTGAGTTTTGCAATATCTGCTACAATTTCTTGGTGATTGTTTACTTTATGTAGAAAAATTGGAGGAATTTTAAATTTTACCTGCGTTAACGGAGTGGTTTGGCTGTTATTGTCTGCCGGTGATATGTTGGCCGTTGATACGTTGCCATCGGCGTGCTCGGTTTCGATTTGGGATGATAGAGGATAATACGGATTTTCTTTTATTAGTTGGTTGTAATTCCATGTGTAGCGTTTGACGACATCGTCGACTGGCGGTGTTAATTGGTCGCTCCCTCTTTTGCTACCCATGATTAGCGTGCGTGTCCTGGGTTATTTTGGTATCCACCCCTTTGGGGGATTGTCTTGATTTGGGTTTTACCCGTTCTGCTTCGATTAATGTTATTTTCCTCGTAAAATAGACTGATAAATAAGTGATACCGCACTACGCGGAGCGGAAGTAAACGTTCGCAAAATCGAGAATCGCGCTCTTGTTATGCGTCTGCACTGTTCAAGAACTAGCACTCGAATTTCTATATTAAAATTGTATCGCAGATAAAAATAATAAGTAAAATATTGTTTGTATTTGGTACTGCTGAAAGGGAAAGTTCAGATTGCTGCTGCTTGCTGTTTTTCCATTGAACACACATATATTCTTTTAATTTTCTTATAATCTTTCTCCTAGTTAAATCCTAACATATACAAGTTTGCTGACCTTAATTAATATTATAACTTTCCAAAGGGGTTTTTAAACTGATGGTTACTTAATTCGATAACAATTCAAGGGAACTCAATCAAAAAATTTTCAGTTAATGTAAATGTACCACAAACAACAAACCAAGAGATTGGTCACTTTCAACAAACGAAAATCATTTTTTTACATTGCATCGGAGTACCTTAAGCTGGTCTAATTTCCCCGAGAAAGACTTTATGGCAATATACCGTAGTTTTTACTAAATATTAATCCGTCTCCTTAAAATAAATCTCCAGGGTATTACAAACTGTCCCAGATATTTATTTGCACTGCCTTAGACTATCTTAAAGTGCCTGGAATTGTTTCAAAATGTATCAAGTTCCTTTAAACTATGCCTAAAATCTAAAATATTTCCACATTGGGAAATGGATGCCTCAGTGTGCAATCCTCGCACTACACGATCCGGTATCCTTAAAGCATTAAAAAATCCAAACAAGAAAAACAATAGCAAAAAAGGCCTATTCTTCCATATTACCAACTTTCTGAGCCGAGTATAAATGCTACTTCCTAAACTTTTCAAGATTTCTGTTCCTTCCTCCTCAAGTTTGAACTTTTTATTGAAAGGGCCTCCTCTAGTTTATTTCCAAACTGTCTGCTAAGTTTATTTCCAAACTGTCTGCTATTAATTTTTTGTACTTCCGCTTCATTTATCTTAAATCGTTAATTAAATCAACTTCCTTGTGTAATATTTTATAATTACACTAATTCAGCCTCTTCAAACTTGAATTTTGAGTCATTTAGCAATTTAATTGATCACAATGCAATAATGATTATCGAAGAGGAACACAAGAAAATCAACAGGATATGTTTTATATTTCTTTAGAAAATAATTAAACAGGATATGATTTTAAGCAAAAATATCTTAAAAATTCATAATGAAGAAGGGAACAGAAAATTTTGAAGGTTTTTTTCGGAAAGAGAAGGGGAAGAAGTGATAAAAATACGAGCGGAAACATGCATTCAAAAATGTTAGAAAAGGAAGAGGAGCGCATAGCCACGTGTAGGCATCTCGGGTTCGATTCTCGAGACCGGCGATATCTCGAACTTTTAGAAGGTCGCTTCTCTGTGCTTCAAAGTACACGTTAAACCGGCAGTCTCGGTTATCATACTAACACCTTTGATAATTTTTAATCTCGTAACACTGCGGAACGATCTTCATCTCTTTCGAGAGGTAAAGTTAGCCTCCCACCTGGCATACGTGCAAAGAGGGCTCACAGAACTCACACTTGCGAGTAAGTAAAAAAAAAATTTACGGAAGAATTAGCAAACCTAAACGTGGATTATGTAAGAATAAATGAAACTAGGAGAAAAATAAAGGCATCACCTACTACGTATTGGATATGTATATTATTTGTAAGAAACAATAAACAAAAGTTTTTGTTAACAAAACACGTTCATCAACATGAAACAAGGAACAAAGATGATATTTTTATAAACAATTACTCTATGTCCCTTTACACAAAATCGCCGGCGTATTGCTGTAGTGCAATATTTAATAAGTTACCACTAGAATTACGGAACTTAAGTAACGACATTAAATTTAAGAAAGAATTAAAAAACTATCTAAACTGCAATACTTTTTACAATATACAAGAGTACCTGACATGCTAGTCTGCCATTTAATGTATTTTTATTTTATTATTATGTTATGTTATTATGTTAATGTTATTAATTTATTGTTTGTTATTTTATGACGTATTACTATACAAAATATGTTTGTGCACTAGTAATTAATAAAGAATCTAATCTAATCTATTGGATATATTGGGAGAAGAAGCATAAAATGCGGGAGCGGGTGTAGCAACATTAATAAGAAACGACAAGATAAAAAAGAAAAGATGAGAAACGAATGTAGTAGAAATATAGAAAAATACAAGGAACCAAGAAGAAGAATAATAAATGACCGTGGTATGGGCTAAACGAAGATGTTCAGATTTTTTTGCACTACAAGAAATAGCAAACAAAAGCGAAAATAAAATTATAATTGTTTTTGCTTTCGCTGGATTTACTTTCTCTCACAAAAAATAAGACACTGTTCTGTTATAACGTTATAACTAATTACGTATATTTATTTTATATTGATAGCACAACACAGAAGTATGGACATGAAACAAAGATAAATATTAAATACATAAAACTGGCTTAATGAGCAGGTCCAGTCTCGTTCGTTTGCGGAAGCCTACTGCGGAAACACGCGGCGGCCATTTTGTGTAACAACTGTATACTTCCGAGTGGAACATGCTTTGGCGCGAACAATAATAATGGGAGATTTTAATAGAAGAGTCGATAAGGAAGATGAAGAAATTAAATGGTTTTTAGGTAACTGGGAAAGTGTAAGAATGAATGATGGCGAAAGAATTATAGATGTTTGCATAGAAATAGGAAACACTCACCTTTCAAAGAAAGGAGTACGCAAAATAATAAGGCAAGTAATAATTACAAATTAAAAATTCTGATAGACAAAGAAAGCTAGAAAACGTTTAAAGACAAAAAGGGCCAGAGATAGGAAGTGCCCACCTTTTCGTAGTAATGCTATACAAAATGGAAAGAAATCAGAAAGAACAAAAAATTCTAAATAAAAAATTGGAGAATATAAACTCAGTAATATAGAAAGAAATGAAAAGCAATTAAAAGAAATGTGACAAAATAGCGAGATTAACGGATATCATTAAATGCAGATTAGCAGATTTAAGAAGCTTAAAAATATTGTAATTCCAGTAGTGGAGAAACACACCGTAAACATAGCGAACAGACATATAAAATAGCTATTTATGATACAAGTGTTAAAAGTGAGATTTTATTTTGTGAGTGGGGGAGATTGCGAAACGAGCGTAGCGAGTTGAGCAACCCCACGAACAAAATAAAATCACTTTTAACACGAGTATCATACACTATTTTTTCTACAAACGCCATTGAAAGCATTTTAAACTGTCTTATTAGAGATTCCAAAGGTTACCTAAAAAATCGAGTACTCTGTGACATTTACGAAACAATTTAGAATTGAGCTTACATATGTATTGTTTGACATATGCTTGTCAAAAGTGAAAAAGAATAATTTAAGATGAGTTCTAATCTAAGTGAATAAATTCCGGTCGATATAGAAGAAGCTGCTAGTAGGGCAACGTTAGATTTGTCAATTTGGTAGGTAAAATCAGTCTTTGATTAATATTTTAGTTGCTCTGTCATTGTGACAGCATCCTTTTAATACTAGTGTTAAAAGTAAACCACGTGATCTACTTTTAACACGCTGCGATTTAATATTACATTTTTAATTGCAGTATGCCGTGTTAAAATTTCAGTTTTTAGTAGTGTTTGTAGAAAAAATCAAATTCAGGTAAAAGAAAAGCACAAGAAATAGAAAAACGATCTGCATACAAGCAACAAGGAGTTGATTATGAAGAACATAAAAAGCGAAGAGAACAAGTTAAAAGAATGATAGAGTAGGAGAATGGAAAAACATTGCAGGAATTCGGTTAGAGGATAACGAAAGCAATGCAAACCAAAATGTATTTTTTGGTATAGTCAGAAACATGAACCAAGTTAAACGAGAAATAAGTACAGCGGAAGAGGAAAAATTATTGCTAGAAGGAAAGATATAAGCTAACAACAATGGACAGGTGAAAATTATGAGACAAAAGCAAGAGAAGGAATCAGCACGACAAGAAGAATGAAGCCTGCATGAATTTTAAAACAAGTAAAAAAGGAAAGTCGAAAAAGGCACCAGGAAATATTAAGGGAATTGCAAAGATATTAAAAGCACTGCCGGAGGTTGGGCTAAAAGAAGTATTGGAGATACAGAATTATTTGCCATTTCATTTAATCTTAATGAAGCGACAAAAGAAGTTATAAGGAAAGGCAAAAGTAGGATTTTGAAAAATTAGAAAGATAAAGGTGCCAGAGATATGTTATGCCGAAATCATGTTCATAACAGCAGAAGGCGACGAAAAACTCAAATGGAAACTTGGCTATTTATAAAAAGAAAACCATTAAATAGAATAAATATGAAAGTTAATATGAAAAAGACAGAAGTATAGTATTTGGAAAAGGTACACAACAGGGCACTGAACAACTGTAAGGAACAAGATTGCAATAAATCCAAATATCCAATACTTAGCGTCAATAGTAATATACAAGATTACCGAAAAAATAGCAAAAAGGGGATTACTATTTAATAGTATTTTTTAATACTATTATATAGTACTTTTTAGTAGTTTTTACTCAGGTATCCTTTGGAAAGAAAGAAACAGCCAAAGAGATAGAGATACAAGTGCAAATATTGAATAAAAAAAAATAAATTTTTCTTAGACATTAACACAAAATCAAAGCTATAGGAACAAAACTACTAAGAACAATTGCTAATAAAACTAGAATGGATAAAATTCGCAAGCAACATAGCATAAAGAAAAAGTTAAATGTAAATGCAATGTTTTTCTTTCGGTGTTGTTACGAATATTGACAAGGGGGCAAAGCCAGCCAGTTAAGTTGATATGCACATGTTAAAAGGTAGAAGGAATTGAACCAATGAGGATGGCGTATGGAGCAAGGAATTACAAAAAGGGAATACGAAGTAGACCAAGAAAAATCTGGCAAAAGGAAGTGAGAAGGGCGGTAGAAAGGAAGAGAGTAAAATCGGAAGGTCCAAGAACAGCTGTGCAGGACAGGTGGAAGTGGAAAGAAAAAGTATGGAAAAAACACACCAAAGATATCTCATACTCATGACTTAACAACCTTTAGGGCAGATAGTCGTAAGGATTCAGTAAAGACTTTTATGAGTCTTTTTTCCTGTAACATAATTCTTAATATTTCTGTAGAAAGAAAACTATAACTGGTAAATTGCTGAAATCAACAAAATCCTGATTAAAATTCTATCTACGATTGCAGATCATTTTATAAAGCTGAGGTTACCCGTACAAAAAATAAATAACAAGTTTAAAACCATTATATTCCCATGAAATACACATCCTTTTAATCATAAACTTTCCCACTATATTACAGTATTGGGAATTACCTTCAAATGTGTTAATGGAAGAACTAAAAAAAATCAACAGTCAGCTTTTACAAAATCACGTACGTGTAATGGAAAGTTCTTTTTTAATACTCTAAATAATTTTCTATCGCCTTCCAACTGTTTACTTTTGACTATCGTTAGTTAGATCTGCTTCCAATTTTTTAGCAGTTTAAGTCGACTAAAATGGGTGTTTTAATATTAATTTTGAGAAATAATAATAAGAAGTCGACAAAGAGATTTAAACTTTGCAAAAAAAACAATTCATCAATAAGAAACAGTTTCAAATAACACGAAACCGCAAATGCCACAAGATCCTTATCGCCCTTTAAATACTTTATCCTGAAGCATTATTTAACAATCGATGATATACGACAACAATTACCTTTACAAATTTCTAATTAGCATATTAAAAGCACGCCGTAATAAATACAAATACATGTACTCAAGTAACATTTTTTTGCCAATTGAAATTACGTAACATTCACGCTGGAAATCCTGAGAAATCGTATATAAATAGCAAAATACAAGTCATCATCTGTTAATACAGCAATAATACTAAAATAAAATAAGAGCAAAAAAGGGAACAAGATATAAATTATACACTCCACTTCTTGAATGGATAACAGCGTTTATCCGTTTAAGAAATTTACAACTGCACTTACTCTACTAAAGGCAATTAGTTATGTGGAAAGGATAAACACTAAACAGCTATATGAAATTAGCATCAGGCTGGTGTTGAAGTCGGTTACTTTCATTTTCACTATGGGAGACTGGTTCAGTGGGACGCGACTACTTTTCTATGCCAGTGTGTAATGAAAGTAAAAACAGTTAGTATTATCACACATAACCGTTACTCGTATTACGGTAAGAATTGTACATAAATGCTGGGAAGGCGTAAATCTGAATTATTGTAATTTCTTCTGTGTTTATTTTTTTCGGGAAATAAATGTTTCGGGAAATTGAAGGAACGAAGTTGATATTGGCTTTTCATTATGGTTAACGAGTTCTATGTTCTATCTGTTTATTATACGACATTTAAATGAAATTTAGCTTAAATTATTAAAAATAAAACAAAGTTTAGGCAACTTTCTGCAACCACAACATTTTAAATAAATGAGCGCTTTAATCGTTCTTTCTTGTTTCTCTTGTTTTAATTAAATTTGTAAAATCGATACTGAATTTCAACAATATTTGTTATCGTTTGGATACTAACTTGTACACAGCTCAAGCTCATGATTAACTTCTTCAAAATCAAATAAATCCGATATTATCTTCCAAATTATAAGAATATACACATATTGGTAAAGTTAACCTCAGTTTACGAACACTGATCACAGAATTTATTGTTACTGAAACTTCTAGCAAAGTTTCGCCAATTTCTTGTACCTACCACTCAAGTTGCAAACCCTCAAATAAGTTATTGACATAGATAAGATTGATAAATATTAATACGCATAAACATCAACAAGAAAAGAAAGGCTTGATTCAACCAAAAACCATAATTAAAGATTTTTTGTGATTTAATAAATTAGTTTACGTGGGAACTTTGAATAACTTCCTATTTATATTAACAGTCCCAAGATTTCGGCTTTCGATTTGGGAACTTTCACTAATTGAATATCGGAACTTTTTATTACAAAGCTGCGGGTTTTAGTATAAATTTTAAATTTTTGGGCCTATATTGTGAAAAGAAATGTAACTTTTTAAAAAGTCAAACACATAAAATAAATCCTTGGTTTAATTAAATCCACTAAATGGATTCATAAAGCTTTTGTTTCAGTTAGTTTCTATTTAAAAACGATTTTAAAACTTTTCAAAAATCTGAATCACTAAAACAGAAACTGCAACTGTGCACGTTAAAAATGCTTTAAATGCTTTAAATATGTATCTAAATTGAAATGCAGCATTGATTAAGCTTATTTGGATTACCAACAGAGAAAACAATAATTGGCCAAAACATTTTTATTTGCAAAATTAATAACAGCTTTTGCGGTGAAAACAATGACAAAAAATTAGAAATAAATAAAAGTTTACTAAAAAGCTTACATTAGTTAAGCTTCTACCTGAAGCTAGAGTGAAATACTACCACGAGAGACAGGTTTTCATTGGCTTTTAAGTAAAAATTTTCTTCATATTATTGATCAGTTAATCGCTGAATTCGAATCAAATCAAACTGATAGTTAAAAGCCCTACTGAAATTAAAATTGTAATTTAGGATATTTTTTCGTATAAGTAAATTAAGTCGGTAGTTTAATACAGATTTGGTATCTAAATGCAAGTTTACTATAAAATTGGTATAAGCTAAAATTCTGCTTAAAGCCAAAGTGGTTTATATTATTGATCAGTTGATTACTAAATTCTGATTAAATCAAGCTGATAATTAAAAGCCTGTCTTACTAAAATTTTGGGACCATTTTAAATAACTAAATTAAGATTTCAGTACAGGTTTAAATAAAAGATTAGCTAATCCAATTTAAATCAAAGTACACGTTTTGATATTTTAATATAAGTCACTTTACTCAAAAGCTTAAATTTAAAACTAAGCCTCTGCTTAAACTTATACTGATATACTACCAAAAGCCCTTAAATTTTCAAAGAAGAAATTTTCAATGTGATTTGTAGATTTGTACTATTGATTTATCAACTTTAAAGCTAGCCTAAGCTAAGATTCTGCTTAAACCTCCTGAAATACTAACAAAAGCCTAGGATTTTTTTCCAAAGGAGCTTTGAGTTAAGTAAATCCTCTTCAAAATAATTTATATTATTGATTAGTTGATCGGCGAATTTAGATTATATTAAGCTGCGAATTAAGAGCCTGTCTTACTAAAATTTTGAGACTTTTTTGTATAAGTAAATTAAGAGCCGGCATTTCAGTACAGGTTTAAACAAAAGCTTAGCTAAATCCAATTTAAATTAACATGTAAATTTTGGCATTTCAATATAAGTTTACCCAAAAGCTTAAATTTAAAACTCAGCTTTTGCTTAAATTTATACTGAAATACTAACAAAAAACCCTGAAGATTTGGCAAAAAAGAGCTTTCTATTAGTTTCAAAGTGATTTATATTATTGATCAGTTGATTACTGAATTGGGACACCAAGCCGATAATCACAAGCCTACCTACTGAAATAATTTTTTTCATATGAGTAAATCAAAAGTCAAGCTTAAAAAATATTTAAGAAGAAGCATAGCTTAATCCGACTTAAATGAAGCCATAAGGTTTGGTATATTTTAGTGTAAATTTACTCAAAAACTTAACTTTGAAGCTAACTTACTCACAAAAACCTATATTGTTTTTACAAAAATGAGTTTTCAGCGCTTAGAAATGATTTATATTATTGATTAGCTGATCGCTGAATTCCGAGTTTATTAAGCTGATAACTAAAAATTTTAGAACCTTTTAGGTTTATGCAGAAGCTTATTAAGTTAATCTGACTTAAATCAAGGTTCAAGTTTTGATATTTTAAGTAAATCCTCTTCAAAGTGATTTATATTATTGATCAGTTGATCGTTGAACTGGGGTGATGCCTTACTAAATTAAATTTTTTCGTCTAAGTAAATTAAGAGTCAATAGTTGAATAAAGAACTAAACAGAAGCTTAATCTAATCCGACCTTAATTAAGCAATAAGGTTTGGTACCTATTGTAGCTTAAACCCCCTGAAATATTAACAAGAGCCCAAGATTTTTTTACAAAAATGAACTCTCAGTTAGGTACATCCTCTTCGAAATGATCGCTAATTTCCGATTATATTAAAAGCTAATAATTGAAAGCCTTTTAGGACATATTTGTATAAATAAATTATGATTTCAATACAGGCTTAATTAATTAAGCAGACGTTTGGCTTAATCCGACTTAAATCAAGGTTCAAGTTTTGGTGCTTTAATATAAGTTTACTTAACAGCTTAACTTTGAAATATTGAAATTAAGCTTCCAGTTAAACTCAAACATCCAAACACTAGCAAAATCCCCTGAAAAAGGGTCTTGGTAAGCTAAGCTTCTTCTGAAGCTCCCTGAAATACTAACGAAAGCCCTGAATTTTTGATCAGTTGATTGCTGAATTCAGATTACTCATATTAAACTGATAATTAAAAGCCTCGCTTCCTAAAAACTAGATTTGTATTTAGAACATTTTTTTCGTATAATTAAATTAAGAGTCGGTACTTTAATACAGCTTAGGGAACTCCGAGCCCAATTCGACTTAAATTAAGGCATAAGGTTTGGTATTTTTTATTGTTTATGAGAGTCTAAAATCCCAACTTTAAAGCCAACATAAGCAAGGTAAAATCTATACTGAAATACTGCTATAAGGAACTAAATATACAACAAATAGAGTTTTTCAATATCATTAATTAGCTAATCATCGAATTCCGATTACAGTCTTATCAAACAGTTAGTTAAAAACCTATCTTACGCACATTAAATTGCATTTTAGGGCATTTTTATACGTCAATAATGAGTCGGTATTCGGACAAAGATTTAAGCCAAAATTTAGCTTAAGTCGCCTTAAACTAGACTTAAGCGGGCTTGAGCTAAATTTTGGTTTCAACCTTTATTCAAACCGTAGTCCTTTACTTTCAGTTTTAAATTTTTTTAAATTTACAGCAAAGCAACAAAATTACAGCAACCTAAGTATTAAGCAAAGTGATAAAATTTCAAACTTTTACAATATAAATTCATTCAACAAGTAAACAAATAATATCATAGTCATAATAATTTTTACATGGGTAAATCTAAGGTATTAGATTTAAAAAGCTAGAATTTTTAGTTGCTATGTGATTAAGTTTATTTTATTCATTTAACAAGACATGGTAATCTTTACCACGTGCAATTTTGCTTTTGAGTCATCCACATTTAGATAAATAATTCAAAAACTGTATGAAACTACTAAAATATTTACAGTTCGAATTTTTTGCATTTAAAAAAAATAAACAACTAACTTTTCGGTTAGAATATTAGCCATACATCATATTTTAGTCATATTAATTCCAAATGTTTTTTGGATAAGGCTTGGCCATAGAAAAATGGAAGTTTAGGTATTATAAATGGGGCTAAAGATTTTGTAAATTGGGTTTTTTAAATCTGACTGTCATTCCCTATAATTTTCTGTGGAGCTTGGCCAGGTGTAACATTTTGGGAAAAAGTAAATTAATAAAACAAAAGCATGCCCTCCCCTTCTGGAAAAGCAATTGGAATGGTTTATATCTGCAATCACCTCAATACCTCAATGATTATTATGCTAATTTCACAAGAGTTTTTTCAAGTTCTTATCTTGACACGAACCAAAACCAAAACAACGTAAGTACCAAATGTAAATTACTAGGACGAAATACAACACTTGCAAACTGTCCTTAAAAAAAGTCATCGCTCAAATGTGAAAGTTCAGTATACAAATTAGCGTATCATTAAACAAACACGTATCTTAAATGCTTTGAAGATATCTCGACAGAAAAATCATTAAACATATCATCACCCTTAAAGACACTTGGTCTGTTGTCAACGCAAAAATTACAGATGAATCTCTCAAGATACATCTTGTTCCTGTGTTCTTAGTGACACACTTATTGCAAACTACTTTCCTTTAAGTTTACAATGTAAGTATGAATTTTCTCCTAATAGTCGTCCTGACCTACTGAGATTGCACACGAAGCTCATAGACGAAATTATCCTTCCTAATAAAAAAAGCTAACAACTACAACTGTGCTTAATAATGACTCAATGAAAGAGAAAGTAAAATCTGGTAATTTTCCGCACACGAAACGCGTTACAATCGAACGCATCGCGAGACGCCAATGAGGTAACTCTTGCGCAATTTTACTTTCAGTCTTATTACTTTATGTTTTCTTTACCTTTACAGTGCGTAAGTAGGTGTTTTTCTGAAGCACGTCAAATTCCTCATAGTTTTTATGAAAATCGTAGCGGTTCTATGTTCCGGTTGGTGACTTAATTACGACCATTTTACTTTATTAAAATCTGTAGTATTAAAACCTGATTCAATAAAACAGAGAACACGGAGTGAAAGTAAATTCGTTGTGGCAAAAAAAATCGTACCGGGCATAATAAATTAACGTGGGCATTTATTAATGAAATCTACAAGTCATCTACACGCTGATAACATCGAGCAATAAATTTAGAAACGGAACATCTACTTACGGTTGTAATCAGTCGAACAAAACATTATACAACTTTCGCCAAGCTTGTACGTTTTGTTATTAGGGTCTTACTTTACACTTCCAAAATTAAATTCCATTGTCAACTTTAAAGACGCTTACTATTCTTTATTATTTTCACCTACGAGGAAGTATCGAATGGTTTTTTTTTTGTTTGTTTCCTGTACAATACTATTAATCATTTTTTTAAATAATTGTTCATTAAGAACGATTGTCTGTTTTGAGGTTATTAAATCATCGTCGCTCATTGTTAAAGCCCTAGTGCAGACTTTAACAAGAAAAGAAAGAAAGTATGATAATGTAACGAGCGTTCAAATAAAAACATGCAGGGATTGGGCCACGAATAATGAGAATACTATCGGTTGTATGACTTTAGAATTTACATTTGTGAGCCAATGTAACTTGCAATGGAATATTGTAACAGTCATAAAATTCTAAAGCACCCAAAGAGATGTCTTTGATTATCCATGGCAGGTATATTTTCTTGAATGTAGTATATTAAAATTAATGCAATTATTTAATTTTAATTTTAAGTTTACAACATCGGTTTCAAGGAGGATATTCAATTATTGTTTTAATTGACAGAACTAGTTCGATATTTTTATATTTATGAAAAATCACTCAAAATGAACTGCGACGGAGGTATAGTAGTCCATTCGATCTCCAAACCATCTGCTGGAGTGCTCCCAGCGCATCTTTTAGTGATTTTTTACTGCGTATCCATTTTTTTCAAAAAGCCCTATTTTACATTTTTAATTGTAGTCAAAATACTTTAGAGGCATCGACTACGACAAACAAAGGCTCTCGTAATGTATGTAACGCATAGGTTACAACGGGTAGACGAGATTGGTCAGCAGTAAGACAGGAAGTTGTATTATCCTTTAAAAATTTTCTCGATGTTAGACTTAATCTTGAACAAGATGAAACAATTCAAAATATGATTAGCCTAATCTGTGCAAAATCAGAAACTCAAATGATATCTGCAGGCCGACCACTAGTTGAAAATCTCTTTGGTTCAGAGGAAGTAACCAATTTTGCGAGTAGTGTATGTGATTGCTGGCCTTGGATTCAGGAAATTCCGGATATTGATACTCCCAATGAAGGCACCAGACATGCTGATAAACTGAGAAAACTTATTGTTTGCACCACTGGTATCTTGCAAAAGTTATTAATCTCGTTGTTCCTAGTAAGCCCCTTTTCAATGACCACTGAGAGAATTATTTCTCATTTTAATAAAGTAAAAACTTCAGGCAGAATATCACTGAATGAAGACACAATGAATGATCGTCTCTTATTGTCTTTGAACGGAGTTGAAACAGCTCATTTTGATCCTAGACCAGCAGTCGCGGAGTTTTTACAGAAAAAAGAACGACGCTTTAGAGAACCAACCTTTGACTTCTATAAAACTAGGGATTTTATTAGTACCTCTTTTAGAGATGATCCTAAACTATAGTTATTTTAACCAATGCAACGAATTTCTTTTATCTTGTTGTTTGTTGTATTTAATATTTAGTTACAAATAGGTAGGTATTTATATTTCATTTTATTATTTCGATTAAATACCAATAGGAAGTACCTACTTAGTTGAGTCAGATTACCTCCAATAATCTGAGTCTTAGCATATTTTGTTTGTTTTTTTGTATTGTACAAAAAATAGTTTATTTTTTATTTTGATTGTGTTTTATTTTTTGACACATTAAATATTTATAATGTATGTTTGTTTGATTTTTTTCTTTTGCCTTAATGTATTTTAGGTATCATATTTTAAATTAGCTAGAGTTTATGACAAGAGGCCAAGGCCCAAATGTCTGTATCCAATCCGAAGGCCTGCGTATCCAAATGGATACACAAAAGTACGTAAAAAGATGCCTTGAGTGCTCCCAAGAATGCTTAAATGATAAACTTAATGAAGTTGACACCAAACAGCTTTGTATTAAAGATCGAAGTTGTTAATATTAATAACAAACCCAGAGAGACTTTAAAACGTTAACACTAGGAGGTGGGTGCACAGCAATGAACGGACTATACACGAAAGGTTTGTGCATCTTATAATTTAAGGATCAGCATTTTACTACAAGTTGCGGCAAAGGCTTAAACTAAAGTTTAATTGTTGTTCTCTTTAACTTAAATTGTAATTCAAGCCCATTTAAGTTAAAGTTCTGCAAATACCAACCTTAAGATAAGTAGTAATAGTAGTAGTAGTAGTAGTATTGTTATAAAAACTGTTACGTGGGTATTTTGCAACCAATTGTTAAAAATTAAAAATTAAACAAGTAAACTACACATGTTCAAAAATTTTTTGACATGTCTAATTATAGGTAGGTACTTCGTTTGAAAACTGTTGTAGGTTGATTTCCGAAACGTTATGCTATTTTAGTAATGTAGTTTCCTTGTCTAATTTTTAGCAAACTGGTGGCAAAATAACCATAAAATGGTTTTAAGAAACTTGCAACAACAAACATTCAGAAAATAGTTAAAAATTAACTTCATCTCCTTTGTCATGAAAATCTGCAGAAAAATCTATTAATAAGTATGTATGTAGCTAACAGGCAGCTCTAATAAAATCATTACAGCAAGTTTCTTAAACCTACGTAAATTAGACCTGTAATAAGGGCGTGTTCTTGTAATTGATCAATGAGGCACTGTGCTCAGCAAAGCGTTTAAAATCCGACAATTACGATTTCCTAAAAAATTTATTACAGTTTCCTTTAAAAATACTAAGACTACTTTCATGTTTTCTTATTTCCTTGAAAATGCCTTCTTTGAAAGTTCAAAATCAATCAAGTTCAGCATTTCTTAACTTTTTAGTTTATAGTTTTCGTTACCGTTTACTTCTGAAAGACGTGTTGGAAAATAACGTTCTACGTTAAAATGTCGTTGCTAATTTAGTGCTTTAGTTCAGTCCAAACGATGTACTTTATATCAAATAACGTTAAGTTTACCCGAAACGTAGACGTTCAAACGTTGTGCAAAAATTACTTATTTATTGTTCAGTCAACCTTATCGAAAACTCCTTAAGTGTTAACATTTTAATTAATTGTTTTTGTTATTACCCGTGTTTTTGCCCAAGTTTGGTGATGTATAATTAATAATAAAATATAATTAATCAAAATTAAATACTAAAGAATAGTGTAAGATTGACAACCTTATACTAATTAAACTGTTTTGTTGGTGAAACGAGTCCGGACGCCCTAATATGTTCCTCCAAGGAACAACAGGATCACGACGACGACGACGACGACGAAATACTAAAGAAAGAGGCCGAGTTAAACCAGTCTTCATCTCTTTAAAGTCATATATTTAAATAAATAATATTTGTTAAAGATTTAGATTCAATTTGCACATTCCGATTTATTCAGAATTAACCTTATATGTCCCTTGCTATATGCAAATGTTAGAATTCTTAGGTTTGTTTATTTACGGTTGGAAAAACGCTTCTTACTAAGAAAATCCAAGCAGTCTGCATCCAAAGAATTTAAAAATAGCACTAAACCACAGTTGTACTTTGATATAAGAATTACAAAATTATAAGCAAATATACACGCTACACTTATAAAATAAGCATATAATTATCACAATTCTAATTATTCATATCAGAAAACAACAAGTTTTGCTAAAAAAAAGCATCGTTCACGAACCAGTTTATGAGACAGCAACTTTAGGTTTTGATAATTTTAGTACAAAACTTGAGGGGGAGTACCGATGCACAAACATTTACATATAATCGACGAATCTTAGAAATAATAGAATATTAACCGAAAGTTATAATTATAAATGTAAAATGGGCAATCAATTACAATTAATTTCTCGGTAAACAATGAACGAAGAGTTATTTTTTAATAATAATACGGGATTTACATTATCCGGCGACGCCCGAGGCTAGCGAATCCCACCTACTAATCTGCATAACAAAATCTAACAATCAACCAGTATTAAGATCATAAAAAGTTGTTAGCCCTGAACGAGAGACGTTTATACTTTTATACACCTATCGTAAAGTTGATTTCCATTTTGGTCATATGAAGGTTGTAAATATAAAATCCGACATTGGGTATGAATCAGACTTCGAAAACTCGTGCTCGAAAGAAAATCATAATAAATCAGCGCTAAGAGGATTAAGCAAAGAGAAAAATCGACGAGTGAAAACGGAGGTTATCTACGGATCGGTAGTAAAATCAGACGTTGTCGAGCTATATTGTATGTTTAGTCACGAAAACTATCATTTAGAAGAACCAAAAGACCATGCATAAACCAATTTTATGCCGCAGATGAATAATGAGGATAAAATCTTAACTTCGAGTGAAAGCTGTTCAAAATGCACGATTTTATACTTGACAGTTTTACTGGGCACGAAATGTTCGTGAGCCAAACTATATACCCGATATTTTTGAAAATAAAATATCAAATAATTCGAAAAGTCGATGACTACAAGTTATTCAGTTCAATTTTTAAATCAGTTTGGTTTTAACCAGAATGGAAATTCTTAAATTTCTTAAAATCAAAATTTGAAAACCCAATACGTATTTTGACAACTAAAAATATTATAAGCGAGCCAAATCAAGTAGCAAAGCTTAAGAATACCATGATCTTCAGCACTCTGATTTAATTATTCCCAAGTCTGCTAAAGTCGAAATACGTACTGGGCTTTCACACACGCTGTTTTAATTACATGGAACTTCAACAATTCCAATGAAATCAGACTCTGAACATAGAACAAAATAAGTTATACTGAATTGAAATAATCGACTGTATCCACAAAATGCTTTCTTAGATTTTTACCTTTTAGTTTTAGTTTCGTCGGAGTTTGAAGAGTTTGTATTGCAGTTATGTTTATATAAATGCAATTTTTGATGAATTTTATGAGCTCCAAGCATTCGTTTTTCCCAGTCTTTTATTTCGTAGAAGTTTAACACTTTTCAGGTGTTTTCATTTTGTTCTTTTTGAATACTTTCGGTATTCACATTGTTGTAAGCTTGAATACCATTGTCAGATTTACTAATGAAGATGCTATAGTTTCTTGTTTTATTAACTGGATTTAAACAGCCTTTGAATGCGGTTTGAGGCGATTGCCTTGACATTTTCAATTCATGTGGATGTCAACTGTTCGAAAATGGGCACCTACTTTTAATACCATACATGTCTTCTTAGCTTAATTATTAAAGCCAATCTGGCTGTTGTTTAAATTTTCAAAATTTCTTTGGATTTCCGTTCTTTCATTGGCCTTCTTGTTGGACATTTTCTAAAATGTTTTTTGTTCAAGAGAATATTGATTATCTGCTCTTCTTGACTGGCAAACAAGAGCATTTCCAGAATTACTTTGTGCTATTTTATTTTACTTTGCAAGTTGAAGGAAACCAATATTTCAATTTTACTTCAAAAACTTTGAATTTTATTGTACGTTGCACCAAATTTTAATTTTACTTTTACTAAATTATGTTTGAAGTGTTTGATAGCAGAATAATCTTTTTTTCATAATTAGAAAAATATGACAATTTCTAGTTGATTTTATGATTTTTCAAAGCTTTATAGACTGAATATTTTCCATCAATTGTATCTCGCTGTACCTACTTTAGTTTTATTACCCCCCTTTAAATATTTTCCGAATATTCGTTGTGGCGAGTTTCTTCATATTTTTTACTAGTCGTCACCACTTGCTAAAAGAAGTCAAACGTATCATTCTTAACTATTTATTTACACCTGAAAATGTCGAAGCTGATTTGTCGTAAAATGGAGTATCTCAATCGTATTAAGTAATAAAAAGGTAAAGTAGGTGTTAAGGTTCGCCAATTAATTTAATCTAAACAGAAAATTGAATTAATTTCTCATCAAACTGTTTGAACATTATGAAATCTATTTTTCTAAAAATTGTCGTTAAGATGTGGTTAATATAATTGTTTCTATGGGTAACAATCCCATAACTTAAATTTATTTATTATTAAATTAAGTATTTTCAGCATTCTTCGACGTTTCCTAAGATTATCTCTAGGTATTTCCATTATTATAGAATTTTGATGAAACTAAGAACTGAAAAACTATATTTTTCATTTAATTAAGTTTTCGTAAAATTATTAGTTAATTTTACTACGTAAAGCCCTCGTTGTCTAACAGAGTTGTAGTGGCACATATTATGATATAAAAGCATCAGATATTTCAAATATTTAACATTAAGCTTACTTACAGAATCAAGGAATTTTGTTTTGTATGCTAATTAAGTTACAAAAATCCTAATCTGTTTACAAAAATTTAGTAAAAATGCTTTAGTCTGCCCCGAATTTGTTTTTCTTATCTTTGCAAAATTCTTCTAAAATTATTGGCAGCTTTTTATATTCCTTTTTCCAAAGATGGCAGCTTTGTTCTTCATGTAGCTTACTTGAATCTTTTATTTCATTGACTTATTTTATTTTTAAATAAATAAATAGATTAATAAATTAATTTTATTGATTCGCCGATTTAGATTATCTAAAGTTTTAGGGATTTGTATGTTTAATTATTTGTATTTTTATTTATTATTTCTAACAATTTGGATGCTTAAAAACAAATAATAACTACACTTTATTGATTTACCCATTTAACAGTTTCTAAAATTTATGTTTAGGAGTTGTGTGCTTTAATAAATAAATTAATTAATTTAACCATTCGCCAAATTACAATTTTCTGAAATTCATGTTTAGGGACTATTAGTTTGCTTCAAACAAAAATATTGATTTAACTGCCAATCAATTCAAAATTAGAAATATTACCCAGTAAATAAACAAACAAATATAATAAATTTACCAGGAAATACATAATTAATGACTAAGCTTTCAGCTGTCAAGTGTTTAATTACTTTTTTTTGTTTTAGATGCCAAACATCTTCATTACTTTTTGAATAACCTTTTGTATAGTATTCGATTTTTTTGAAGATCTTAACTGTAAACATTAATATAAACTAACATTTTCCATCGAGTCTTACCTGAAGAGTAAAAATAATTACAGTTTCAATTATATGACTTCTGAATATATAATCTGTTGGGTGTACTTAATTGCAATTGCAGTGATCCCAGTAGCCCCTACAAGTTAACTGCAATATGTTTTAATGCCACGAAAACTTCTTAAAGAAATTAGTTATTGGACGTCCAATTTGTTTAAAAATATTATGCAGATATCATTGTGAGTGCGAGTTACACAATCGTGGTAACAGCTTCGTTAAATTAATCATTCATCAAAACCAAAAAATCAAATCATTATTCGATTACATTTGGAAAATAACACACTGTTAAACAAAAAATCACGTTTTGTTAATCAATTTTTGTCAATTCGTTAATTTTAAAAAATGGAACTCATCCTGATTTATACGTTTAAAATTTTATTTATAAAAAAACATTTTGTGCATTGGTGATGGCAAATCAAATTCAAAAGTTACCCAATGCACATCTCAGGATTAGATTTTTGTTTCAAAAAAGATTAGAAAATTTTACCTAGAAAACCGGAGACGTAACGATCCGGCCTTTTTATATCCAAAGCACCGTAATTAGTTAGTGTCGTAGATTCGCGTTAAATTTTATGCAGTTCGGGGGATTATGAATTAGTTTTACCAACGAGTTGTGCAGGTTACATTTGGAATGTCCAGATGTGATGCTGAACAATTTGTTTTTTTTATTATTTAAAATATGGCCCCATGAGCCTTTCCTTATTTTATTAGGAGAATTCGGTTTCTCTTTTTTGAATTTATTAAAATGCTAGGGTAAAAAAAAATGGTTAAATTTGGAATTTTGTCTCTTTTTAAGGCAATCAAAAATCGGTTTTATGTAGTTATTTGGTTTCAATTTTTTACCAGCTGCTAAATTTGAGCCAATTTTGGGTGTTGAACTAAATTTGCAGAGTGAATATGTTTTTAATTTTCATACTTTTGAAACTTTTATCAATAAAGCAAACTCGATTCTCCATGTCGCGATTTTAACATAAGCGTTCTCAACCTTTCGCTTTCGAATTTTGTTGTGGTTTATTTACTACTCCAAACGTCGTAAAACAAAGGTTCGTGAAGACTTCCGCTATTTCCCAAAATTACAACATAATATAAAAACCAACCTTCCACCTTGTTTCCAACAATATTTCGCGGTAATTTATAACGCATAAAGCCAATAATTACTTCCATGCCATATTGTAAATTTATATATTACTTCACCGCAATTTTCTAATTAAAAAAAAATTACAACAATTAGTAAGAAAGTTTATTTTTATTATTGCGCAATAAATGATTGGTCGATTACGTTTTTTCATTATTAATGAAAATTTAAATCGGCCAAACAAAGACACGGCGGAATTACACCTTTACAGGAAGTGTATAAATTAATTTAACAACTGAAAGGTATATTTTAGTCATTAGTGGAATATAATTAAGTTTGCATTTGCATGCATTTATAACAACAGTAACGTAATGATATTGGTACATGAAATCTTTCTTATCCTTATTAAATTATGCTGACAATTCGTTAGGACCTTTTATGCAAAAGCTGAGATTTAACACTCGGCATGCACATTTGTTTTGTTAAAATTTGTTAAGTTAATTGCATATCATAAATGGGATTGCTTGCTTAGAAAATAGGTAATAATAGATTATAATAGAATACAATAAAGGAAGTGATCGTTTATTTATACAAAAGCAGAAAAGTTAATTATACGATACATCTGACAGATTAATTGTTTTTACTTTTGTTATAAAGCGGTGGGCCTCTCCTTTGTTGTGCTGGATGCAATATTAAAAATATTTGCATGCTTACAATTGGAGAGGTTGCATTTTTTTGAAAAAGTGGCTTTTTTATATAAAACTGGCCTAACCTAATTTACTCAATTATTAAAGTTGAGTTCAATTTTACAAAACCAAAAAATTCATTCATTCGAAATGCTAAACAGGCTAAAACGTTTCAGCAAACTATCTCTCTACACCTTCAGGACTAATTAGGTGTTTTTACAATTAGAATTAAGTACGTAAAAAAGTACAAATTCCAGATAATACCTGCGGAGACGCAAATAAAAGACTTGAGGTTCAACTTCGACCATTAAAAAAATCACAAATGGCTAAATCACTCAAATGTTATTTTAATATAAATTTAAATACATGAAACAAGTAAGAGTATTTTATGGTAATGGTTCAAATATTATTCGATAGAACCTACAGAGTTGAAAATTAAATACAGTTGATTTGTTGAAAATATTATTTACCAGGAAACAGCAGTTGAGAAAATTCTGTTAAATATAAAATAAAAAATAAAATACTTGATTAAATTTGAAGCAAAAAAACCAAAGGAATTTTAAGTATTTTGTGGTTTGATTAATTCTACCTTCTACCAGATTTAAACAATGCAGACTTCGCTACTTAATTTTTTTTTTCGAGAACAACTTCTGGCTTCTTCAACTTTGGGCATTTAACATGGTGAAAACTTTGTTACTGAAATTTTTATGAGGTTAGGTTCTGAATTTTTAACTTAGGTTAGATTCCAGGATTATCTGCATGTTTCTTCGAATTTGAACAAAGATATACGATCAATTCGTAGTTTATTTATTTAGTTTCTGATAGGCCAGGTTTTACTTTATTTTCTTTATCATTCCAAATGTTAAACATTTCAGCATACACGTTCTGAAAAAAATAATTTCAAGTAGCACTTCAGGAAAGCCCTAATCAAACTAAATTTTAAATTCATAAAATCATAAAATTTCAAATTTAGCTGAACAGAAACAAAAACGTTGATATGTATTAAAAGCTGATAAAACAGTTTAAATTAAATGAAACCGCGAGAGTTACTTTAGAAAAACCAATTGTTGAATATTATTTACCTGAGAAGAATTGTTTAAAAAATGTTGAGTTGCATATAGTAGAGAATACTTTACTAAATTTCATGCCAAAAATGTTGTTTTCTAAGTCAGCCAAAAATCTTATGCATTTAAACAATCTGGATTCCGCAGCTTAGATTTTTTTCAAGAACAACTTCTGATTCAACTTCACTGTTGGGTATTTAACAAACTGAGCCTATTGTCACTGAATTTATGATGAGGTTAGATCCTAATTCTTTGACTTGGGTTAGATTCCAGGATTATTTACTTCTTTCATGGAATATTCAATAGAGAATCCACGTTTGACACTTCGGATTTTCAGGAATTGAAATGAAGTATAGGCTTATGCCAGAATGCCATGTTTGACAGATATTGTTGAATAATTACACTTTATTATCAAAAACTTCGAATGTATGTTAGGTTTTTCGTGATAAGCAGTTTCACAATTTTGATTAATGGCCACGTAAAAAATTCTAAACGTGTTACATATTCAAACAGCAACATCAGTCAAAAACATCTGTAAACTACAATAAGAATGTAATTTAAAGATATTATGACGTTAAATATTTAGAATCACTTCTTCGTCATCTCAAAATGTTAAACACTTCAGCATTTAGTTGAGTTTCAATTTCTGATAAAAGAAATTTAATTTCAGTGTAATTTTTGGTTTTCAGTTAATTAGCGAATTAAAACTACTGAAACTTTTCAGGCTAAGTTGCTGCTGAATCAAAAGTTTTGAAATTTCAGACACAAAAATTTACTACATTTGGATTTGCACTTTTTTGAATTATTTTTATTATTTAATATAAATTCTTGGTGTTGTAGGCCTTACAATTCTTGAACCACACCACATAAAGAAACATTAAGAAACAACGTAGATTATTTTTGTTTTATAATTATTTGGTATAAAGTGATCTTCAAGAGGTTTTTGAACAAAAAGTTTGCTTCCACTCTCGACTGAAGAACACAATTTTCCAAAGTTAATTATGATTTCGGATATCTTACAACAGCTTAGAATTTAACCCTAAAACATTATAAAGCAAACCTTATAAAAAATTGTTCAGTATAAATGTTGATAACAATTTAAAAGGCAAATAAATATTTAAAATTAGGTAGATTAATTGAATCAAAGCACGGATTGAGTCTGGCGACTTAAGTTAGTTTAATACGAAAGCATTAAGTCAATTTCAATTTTTTCGCCTAATAATTAACCATTTCCAATTACAAATAAATTAAAAGTTTGCTTAATTAGTTCCTCCTTTTAAATTTAGTAACAAATTTGCTCTCATTAAATAAATTTATAGGTTGATACAATTTGAAAACAGCAATGTAAATTAATCTAAAAAATAATTGAATTTTTAAAACGTAGACGAACACCGCGTTTATAAAAAAAAATGCAATACCTACTCATAATTAACCAGAGTAATAATAATTGCAAATAAATATTAGAAAAGTATTTGAATTGGGGTTTTTAAAGATAATTCTTAAATTTCGATTTCTCGCATTTTAAAATTTATTTTTGTTTATTTATTTATAGGGTGAGGTCTAGTTTTTTTTTACAAAAAGTACAACCATACAGCTTTCTGGGCAGGGTATTAATAACAATTTGTCAGTAAAATTTACGTTAAATATGCAAATATGTTATTGCGATTATTTGTACTGAAACTGGGAATTTCTTTGAATTTCCCTGGGTTTTACATGGAGTACCACAGCAGTGAATCTCTGGAATTTCGAATTTTTGCCATGCATATATTAATTTTTATAATTTACCCTATTCAATACATCAACTGCACCGTCAGCAAGGTAATTATATAATCAACATTAAACAATAACTACGTATTTGTTCTGAAATAGGTCATCACGGTCACTAAGGTTAAACCTGTAAAGTGTGCCAAAAACAACCATAAGGAAGTAAAAGGAGTTCCCCCTATAATGACGTTAATTCTGCGGTAAAACAAAACGTTTAAATCTAAAATCTCATTAGTTTTTAATGCAACCACAAACGTGCATTAAGGCAAGATACCTCAAGGTTCCTTGAAGATCTTCGCCGATTGTTTTAACGAAAAAAACGAGTATATCAACTCGTTAACTGCAGTAAACCTGATCATCTTGGTCAACAGTGTTATTCTAAGAATTTATAGCAGGAAATTTCTTCATTAGTTATTAACTGAACATCACACACGAGGCTAGGGTCTTCTAATATAACCTCTGGCAGATTTTTACGAAAACAATGTCGCACAGTTATGAAATTGATCGATTAAAAAATTATTTTAATTAAGAAAAGGCGGGGTTGACCTATTAATTGGTAAACACCGCGAAATTGTTGCTTGTAATAGTCCACTCTTACTTTGTTAATGTATTTGTTTTGCATGATTATGCAGTAGAAAATTTGTCAAACAAAAAATGAAAGTTTAAAATTTTAAAGTCAGCCGAACCAGTTTACTTAGTTTACATCACCAAACTTTTCTTAACTTTTACTTTTTACTTGTAAAACAGTGTAATGCGTTTGCTTACTTTAAGTTATGACTTGCTGAAATATTTAGATATTAATTAGAGTGAGTACAACGAACATACAAAAAATTGAAAAGGCTTGTTTTAATTTAATTAAATTAACAAGCAAAGTCAACTTTCATTAAACTTAAAAGGAGTATCTTAATGTATCGTAGCAACCAAACTGATGTTATTAAATGTGTTAAATTTAATTGTTGGTTAAAGCAAAAAACAATACAGTTCTAAGCAAGAATTAAGCATATTTCATATACCTACTTATAATGATTAATTATTTAACCATGTATCTAAAAGAAAATATGTCAATTCCAAGAAAATTATAAAGTAATTAAATAACAAGAAAATAAATTAAATTGGTTCAATCCAATACAAATTACTTATTACATTTATTTGGCTTCCATCTATTCTATTGCTTACTTAATTTTTTAATTTTAAAATGAGCATAAGTTTCGCTCTTAAAGAAGAAAGGCCCCCATTAAGGATGTTTGGAAGACGATCGACCGGTTCAAATGATATGCATGATTCATTATAATCAAATGCAATTAAATCTCAAGGTGCAAGCATCCGTAAAAAGTTAATGCATAATATAATATGTTCGTTTTAATATTAGACAAAAAGCTCTTTACAGGCTGTTAAGCAACCCAAGGAAGTAAGAATGAAATTGCGAGTTAGTTTATGGAGGTACATTAGGTTTTAATATATAACATCCGAAGTAGAATTGACCATAGAAATTATCATTAAGCTACCTTTGCCTTTTTTTAAAGTTATGGTACGATTATTTTTCGCATAAAAAAACAGGTTCAAATAAAAAATTAAAAATGTATTCGCGAGGTTTTTGGGACTAAAACTGGACGTGCTTTATTTTTTATTGAGGTAGATTTTGAATTTATTCATTTTCAAAAAGCTCGTTTCAGTTCAATCAAGGTTCAGGTTCAATCCATGAATGGCAAATTATGTACTTTCGACTATTTGCCTTAAACTTACGTAAATTTAAGCAGGGTTTAAACCAAACAAAAAGAAAAAGCAAGGGCACACACAACGATAACCAAAGAAATTTCTAATTTAAACCAAGCTTAAAGCTTTAAGAGCAGACGGTTCTAACTCGCAAATTCTCATCTAAGACTAATTTATGCTGCAATAAAGTTAGTAATATGTATTTAGTTTGTGTTCGTTTATTGGATGAGATCTAGGCTTGCGGGTGCCAACGATCTCAATGAAAATAATATTTGTTTGGCACCATGGTAATATCACAGCCTTCCCTTAAAAAACTTAATTGATCCAGAAAAGACTTGTCTACACTTAGAAATTCATTTAAAGTGCACAACCAAAAAATGCGATTTCATTCAAGAAGGTGTTTGTAGTTACAAAAACTACTAAAGTTTATCGGTAAAAAAATTCCCGTCCATGAGGAAGTCTTGTTTACACTCATGATAAAAAAAATTGAATTCGTTCAGCAGGTCTTGTTTGTACATCCAAATATCCAAAAGTTTCAAAAGCAAACCAAATTCTTTCAATTTTCACATTTGCTAAACCAACCTAAACAAACTGCATTAAGAAGCCTTGGTTTTTACTACACTGAAAGAAAATAAAACCTGACAAGGTAACCTAATTACTAACACAAGAGGAGGTGCGAAATTCTGTACTTCCTTTGTATGATAGCGTCTTTGTCATGTCAAATTCCACATTTCTTTCCTAATTGTCACGTTACGTGTTTAATTATACTTACTTAGATTTTTATCTGTTTAATAATTAAGAATTTCACATTATTATACTTAGTTTATTGGACATATTCTGTAGTTAGAGTAAAATAAACAGAGAATATTTCAAAATAACAATTGCAAGTAGTTTGTGAATAATTTTGCGTGAGGATTTAATTGTTAATATTTTTAGTTTCGTTCCTTTTAAGTTGTTAACTTGCCCTTATTATCTCAAAGTTAAATAAAATTTTCATATTTAAATTTAGTAGCGAGCTACGCCAAAATACATAAATACTTCTGAATATTCGAAAGTCAAAATAAGGATTTCGAGTATTTTGTAATTTTTTTAGAATTCGTAGTTTTAGGCTGGTTTTGCCCCATTTCTTTTAAAGCCATTAACTACAGATTGCCTTTATTCATTGAACAACAAATAAAAAATCTTTTATATTTAAATTTAAACAATAATACACCGAAATAAAGAAAACCTTTTGAATATTTTGAAGTTGAAACGATGTTGCAAAATAAGGATGTTGAATTGTTCGCAAATTATTGTATTGGAGGATTTGCCTGTTAATTTTTTAGGCTGATTTTGGTCCTATTTTTAAATTCGTCGACCACAAATTAATTTTATTTATTCAACATTAATAACATTTTTTAGAGTTAATTTAAAAAATTCTTGCTTTAAAGTTTAAAAAATATTGCAAAATTTTGAGCATTGTAAATTACTTACTATGTTAGGAGTTTTAGGCTGGTTTTTTCCTTTTCCATTAACTTCAGATGCCTGTGTTTATTGAACATTATAGTATATTGTGTGACAAGTACGTGAAGCTGACCTTTTTATACGAGTGTGCAGTTTACGACACGAGCCGAAAGGCGAGTGTCACAAGCACACGAGTGTAAAAGAGGCTTCACGTATGTGTTGCACACTATACTTTTTCTACGACCTCAACTCAAACTTAAAAAGAATGAGTTAAATTAGCAAACGTTCACTTCACTTGACAGTTCTCACAAATTCGTCGTTCAAACAAAAAACAAGCACAACAAGCTACTCAAGTGTTTACCCGTGCCGAAAAGTGTATAGGCTCTTATGGCAGAAATGCGTAAAATAAACTCCATCAGAAATGCGCATCACGCATCGATGTAAAAAATACGATTTCACGTACTGCGATCAGTATGTGAAACTACTACTTTATGCATGGGAGTAGAAAAAATAAATTTTATATATTTAAATTTAAAAAATAGTTACATGGCAAAAAGAAAAACTTGAATATAAGTTTTGAAAATTTAAATTCTTTTGTTTGAACCTTTGGCATCTCTTCTTTGAAATTGATCAATTACAGGTTTTTGTTATTCATTCAACATTAAATAGTACTTATTTGTTTAATTAAATTTGGAAAACTGTTACACCGAAAAATTAGAAAAAACTTCAAGAGTTTAAACGATATTGTAATACAATAACCTTTGAGTAGTGTATTGATTATTTTGTTTGAAAATTTTATGCATTTTTAGGCCCTAAATTTTCGTAACCTTTTCTTTAATTTTATTAATGACTACAGATTATCAAACAAAATGTTTATATTAAAAAAATACACGTAAACCTAAATATGCTCATCGTATTACATCAGTTATTCGGTTGAATTTGCGGTTTATCAAACCTACTTTCTCAAATACATAAAAGTCTATAAAATCTAAAACTATAACACAGATAGGTACTAACATGTTTAAGCACAAGCAAACATACAAAATAAATAAATTGATTCGATAAATGGCAAAACTTGAAAAAAAATAGGGAGGTTAGTTGTCTGCACACGCATTGAAGTCTCTGACTAACGATTGACGCCGGAGGAGCATTTTTTTATAATTAAGCTGAGTATATTACATATTTTAAGGAAAATATCTTGTTAGAACGCAAGCAATAAGTATATAACGAGGAAACACTTTATTATTACAAACGATATATTTTAGCAACCTTCGAACAATGGACAAATTGCCAGTAACATGCTTTATATTACTTCTAAATTTTAAGCAATGTGTTACATTGTTTAGTAGAACTATTAAATACTGAGAAAGTTATTATTATTACTGCTAGAGAACGCGCTACATATTATTTTAGAATATTCCTCAAATTTTCAAGGCGAATCTGATAAGTTTTTCTACAAAAATTGTTTCCGTTTATACTTTATAATCCATTTTTACCCGGCGGAAAATAATGACTTTCAAATTACATTTCAGTCGCCTGTACTGTTAAAATTCACAGAAAAATAAGAAACACCCAAACTAATGAACTCACAGTTGATGTTACCAAAAATCTAAAGTTTAAATTTATCTTTTCAGATCAAATACTTTATATTTTCCTAGGGAACGTTTCGCCTTGATCTTAACAAGTTTCAAGGTCTAAAATATAGGATAGAAACCAAGTTCAAATTTTAGACTCAGACTGATGATTTATTTATTGAAATATCTAATAAACATTTTTTAAAATAGCTTCGAAAAGACATAGCTTAAAGTTTAGAAATTATCGCCGTGTACGAGTGAATTTTTATAAATGTTACGCTCGATTCAATATTTAAGTTACAAAATTTCTACGTGATCATGATAACCATGAGGAAGCCACAAAGCGGTTTACCAACGTTTAACAAATTTTTCTTTCTCTGTTTTTTAAGTCAAATGTCCCGGTTTAATAGGCGAACATTTCAAATAAAGTCTTGCTTGGTTAGCCTATATAAAAAAATAAAACCAAACAAACCAAGCAGATACCCGGAATTCTTTATAGAAAGTTAAGCGTTAAAAAAATGTTTAAGCATTTCGTAATTCGGCAAATTACACGAAACAAAGCGAACAAATACATTTCCAATAAGCTCCATCGTTGATTGATCACGCATTTCGCAGTTAAGTGAATAGGAATTTAATTTTAAATCGGATTTTTCTTCCGCTTGAGAACATATTGTGGAGGAATTCGAACGCACGCGTTATAATTTCCAAATTTGCAGTTAACTATCGGTTTACGGCAACGGTTTGCTCGCTGTCTCTGTTTAAAAGACGGAAATCGTCGTGGGGTATCGTAAAGGTGAAAGAGTGATGTGAAACTGAAGCGTTTACAAATATAACGCACTGTGTGTCCCAATCCCGGAAGAAAAGATAGGAGAAAGTTCTTCGCCGGAGTCTTGGTATTGCAAACTGAAACCGGTTGCGAGGGCAGCAGAAAACACTTTCAGGCGCGCCGCTTCCAACTAAAATCGTTGTGAAACACCTCCACATCAAAATGTCATATCCATATATCGAATAACGTAGTACATGTAATAGGCAGAATTTCTTTATTTTAATCGGCCGGGTTTGCATGTACCGTATTAATTTATGTCACGGATAGATGAAGCTGTAATGGCAACAATAGGTGTTAAAGGTCACTTTATCTATCCAATGTTATGGGACAATTGTGATGAGAGCATAATAAAACAGGCACATATGACACATTTATTCCTTCCCACACACTTAACACGGAGGTAATGGGAAATTGTATGGTTTTTAAATAATTATCGCCAATGCCTTTGCAATATTAATGCTACTTTCCCGTAATTCATAAATCATTGCGATTTTAAAAATACATTCGACTTAATTGTACCAATTACTAAACTACGTTCACACCCAACGCACGTGTCGGGAATACAAATTTCTATTTAAATTACCTGTTACAAAATTGGGCTCCTTTAAATTGGTAGTTTTATTATTCGTTTTAAAAGGTGCCCGTGGTGCAGGTTTTCCACATGATTATTTTGCACCGAATGATGTACAAATCTGATTTAAATTTCGGACTAATTATTTTTTAAGTTTCATTCGCTTTTCTATTTTTGACACGGTAAAAATTCTGATTACTAAACTCAAGTTCTTACTCAACTAAGAAAATACATACATCAATAAAACGAGAAGCCAGGAAATAGATTTACAATTTAAAAACCAATAAATAAACAAACAAACATACAAGCTAATATTCAAAATTGAAATGAATAATTTCCGCAGAACTTGCTTTTGTATTGTTTAGTTTAAAGTTAGGTTAATGTTAAACATCTCTCTTAAGTTCTTTTTATCAATCTTGCCTACCAGTTGATGAACGAGTTTTTGTATATTTGACACTAAATTACTTATGCTTTTTGTTTCTGATAAAGCCAAAAACAGTTTCCAAATTCAATTTCTTTGGTTGAAAAATGAGGAAATAAGTAAAATAAGAAAGTAATAAATAAATAACTTGCTTTTATATGAGTTTAGTTAAAGTTAGGTTAGCCTTAAAAGTCTCTCTTAAATTTTCATCATCTACACCATTTCATGAATTGTTTTTAGAAAGAACTCCAAATTTTTATATGTTTTATACTAAATAATTCTTCGGCTTTATCTGCATTTTTATTTCTGATAAAGCAAAAGTATAAATTGCTAAACTCAGTTTCTAATTTGGAGTAAATCTCTTTGATGAAAAAATAAGGAAATAAGTGAAACAAAAACAAATAAATAAATAAAATAAAAGGGCAGAAAATAGATAAATAAACAAAGAAGCAAACTCAGAACTCGATTGGACATTTTATATGACTTTAGGTAAAGCTAAGTTAGTCTCCTGTCTCCTTTTTTTATCTATCTTGTATATCAGTTGATGATGAGAAAACTCGGAATTTTCACATATTTGATACTAAATAATTCTTACGCTTTATCTGCTTTTTTATTTCCGATAAAGCAAAAACACAGATTGCTAAACTCAGTTTTTAAATTCAAGTAAATTTCTTTGATTAAAAAATGAGGAAATAAGTAAAGTAAAGTTAGCAAATAAATAATTGAACACTATAAAAAGATAACAAGTACCTAAATAAATGAACAAGCAAAAAGTTAGGACTTTATGTTCATTTAACATTTTTGTCAGAACTTTAGTTAGTTAAGTTAGGTCTCACAAGCTTAAGTTAGGTTAGATTAAGCATGATTTCTCCTGTTCAAGAAAAATTAAAAAAATTCTGAATACAGATTACAAGGCGTACATATTTCAAAAGGATCGAATCCCAAGTGCCCAATTATGCAACTTGAACCTCAGAAGAAAATCAAATTTTTGTTGTAAAGCTGGAACTTTAAATTCAAAACGAAAGAGGTTAAGTTAATTAATTTAAATTGTAAAATAAAAGACTTTGATGCTATCTGTTTCTCATAAAAATTTGAAATTTGTAACAAACTTCATATTTTATTTGACTTTAAATTAATAAACTATCTCGAAGATCGTCCCAACCCCTACTGTTAATTAGTTTATAAGAATATATAAACAAGAATTCTTTCAAATTTAACTACTAAAATAATGTGACTAAGCTGTACGTGTTAAAATAAGGCGAGATTTTGATAGAAAAGTATAGTTTCTGAAATCAAGTTAGTATTAAATAATGCAAAAAACCCTATTTTAAATCAATGCCTTTCAGTTTTTAAGTATTGTTTTAGAAAACAAGGTAAAATATATATAATACATATATATTTTTTGATTTATAAATATATGTAAAAATAATTATAACGCAAGTCGAGATTAATTGACTAACAAATACAGTGAGTTCAAAAAAATTTAGATAAGGGTTGGCCATGAGGCACAAAAATAATGTCTATTGCAAGATTTAGAATCTATTAACTGTGTTACTATCATAATACTGTTGTGCAAATTTCAATAACATTGTAAAAACAATGGTTCTAAATCTTGCAGTAGACATTAGTTATGTTTCTCGTGGCCAACCTTTATCTAATATTTTTAATATAATTTTATTTTTAGCTATATTAAGAAAGCTTTATAATTCATTGCTTTGGCGCAGGAGCAAAATACAGTGTGATTTTATATGATTGAGGAGAACTTGAATTTAGCGCCACAAATGAAATACACTAAGTATTTCATATTTTGAATTTGGCTAAACTGGATCAATTTGGTAACTTTCGCTGTCATATAACAGGAGAAACTCGCTAACTTTGTTGAAGATTTTCCTATTTTGTTTAGTTTGTCTTCTAATACAATATGAAAATAAACAATGGCCAAAATTAGTTTTCTTTAATTATTAATATAATATTAACCATCCCTACTCGAGATGCCACTGATAGAGCACATCAAACGGATTGCATATTGCCAACATAACAGTAAATTAATATGGTGCCAAATTCAAATTGTCCTCAATCATTTAAACTCACACTATATATTTAAACTTAGCTGAAATCGAATAAAGGTTATTCAAATAGGAAATTCATTCATATGTAATTACCTACAAAGATATGAAAAGCTAACTCCTTCTGTCTTACAATTAAACATTTCCTAAATTCAAACTTTTGAAAACAATAAACTCAAAAAGTAAAATTAATTTAAATTATATTTTTTGCTATTCAGCACTTCAAATAATAGAAATTTAAATTTACCAAGTTTAAACGAGTCAGAAAAAACACTTTTACAAGAGAAAATAAAAGTATTAAGATTAAATTTGCATCTGGCAAGAAAACGATTGAGAATTAGTATACAAATCGATAAACACAACACTTAATAAAGAAATAAACGAAACGATTCGTTACAGAAGAAATGAACCATTTAGTAAGTTAAACCACTATTTACTTTTGTTTCATTTTTTTGCAAATCAAACCTCAAAACTTTTATTTATAGTTACTGGCAATATCTTAAATATCGAACCCAATTTGAAAGGGTTTTATTTCATGGCACCCCAAAAATCTTCAGTTTTTAAATAGTGCTTTGGTGAAATATGGCTCGTGGTGTTTTTGTAATTTTTAATTATTTATATCACTTTGCTTATTAATTTTTTTTCTCGCCATCTTATTCAAAGGGTTTCCACCTCTGTTAAGGATGACATTTCATAGCTATCCAAAATAATTTACAAAAAGCACCAATTCCAGCTCAACGGATAATTTACACCCAGGTTTCGCGATTTTTCAATATATTTTTTAAATTGTATCCGTGAATATTACAAAAACTAGTATTAACAGTTTTGAAATAGATTTGGATTATAATATATTCATCCGATTACTCTTGGATTTAAATCTGGAAAACAACTTTAAATCTTTTGAAAAACAGCATAAACTAAAACTAGTATAGCATGATGAATAAATTACATATTTTTTCTAAATTTTCTTCGGATGTTATGTTATCTGTGACATTTTATTAGAACAAATAAACATTTTTGTACATAATTCATACCGATGCAACTTTGTAAAAACTTGCAAGTGGCATTCAAGATCTGTGTAAAAAAGACTTCCTACAACTTTCAACTTTTGTAAAGCGCAATCTTAATGACTTGTTATTTATTGGTAATTTTAAATTCAAATTTTCGATAAGCTATCAAAAGTAAAGAAGACCGCTTTTTTCGATTTATCTTTCAGTTAGCAACGCCCACTTAATGACTTTTTAAATTGCACTAAGATAATAATTGATTTAAACGCTCTCCTTAAACTCGTGTATTGCGTAGTTTTTTTTTTTTTAATTGATTTCTACAGCGTAAAAAAAGGAAGTTGAAAATTGATTGAAAAAATGCAAGAACAAAAAAAGGTCAAATAATCTAATCTGAATCTAAACGTAAACGAATTGTAAAAACGAAAAACTTGTACTACAACAAATGACGACAGTTGCTAAAAGTAACATAATTTAAATAAAATTCTCATTTTGACCAAATTTAAAGCAACAATAAAGGTAATTACCTCTGCAATTATATCAAAAAAAGGTGTCAGTTATGCCTTCCGCTTGGTTAAATTAACACAAAGTTGTCGTAACAACTTGTTTAAAAAACTCCGGCAACGTTGAAACCATCATGTGTGGGGATTATTTAAATAATCGATTTCACGGTCAAAAGGCAAATGCGAATGTTATTATTAACATTAACACACCTCGCATTGTAAACCTCGATAACTAGGTAGAGAATAGGCGGTGAAGGTCAAACATTGGTTTGCGAGTTAATATACGTGTCCCGTACAATACTGGGTACAGCAAACGTTAACAACTATGTGTTTACAGAGACCGTATTTAGAAAATTGCTTTTTTTCTTTCACTAAAGAATTATGTGTGGTAAAGGACGAAAAAATTAAATTGACGGAATGAATGCAGTGAAACTGAATGGGTATCTCGATTACTGTTGATGTTACACAGGAAACTATTGCTGTAGCTAAAACCCATTGTACCTACAAATTTTCAACAGGAAAAAATCGAAACTTGCACAAGCTAATCAATATTTATTAACTTTTTTTTAATTACGAAAAGAAACATGCTAGAATAGCTAGAACATTGACAAATTGCAACTTAATTTCTTGTTGACCATGGAATCTTTTATAAATTCAATATGATTTTCTTTTTAATTATAAACCAGTATATTGTATGTATTTGACTATTTCTATTTTCAGTATGCTGGTGTTAATAGAATTTTCTGTTTAATTGAGATTTGTACCAAATATACACATCAGAAAGAATTAATTACTTTGTAACATTCAATTTAATTAATGGACATAATGTTAAATGCACGAAGGTAAACAGAGAAGAAAATTCACATAAAATATGCAAATATAAAGGAAATAACAAGTCAATTATTTAGCAATAAATTTTAAACTGAACATTTGTAAAAAAATTAATTAACTATTATAAATATATCCTTAACACTTTCAGTTATTAAAAATATTAAAGCTTCAAATATGAGCATTAAACAATCATCAATTCTATTAAATTCGAATTTTTTTGATATTTCAGGCAAATTATTTTTTAAGCTTGATCTGATTTTTTATTTTTTTTTTTCATACAGATTACTAAAATTAGTTTCTCAACGCGATCTTACTAAACTGAAGTAAATTAATGATATTTCAGACAATTATGTTTTAAGCTTGATCTGCTTCTTTATTTTTGATAAGATAAACATGCAAATTACTAAAGTCAATGTCTCAAAGAGATCATACTAAACTGAACTAAATTTTTGTTTGAAAAAGCAAGCAATTAAATAAAATAAAAATATAATAAATAAAAAAACACACGAGCTAATTCTTAAAACTTAATTAGGACAATTAATTTCGTTGAATCTTGTTTTTACTCGTATGACTTGATTTAAAGTTAGGTTAGGTTTTACACAAATTTGTTTGTTCTCCTGTTCAAGCAATAGAATTAAAACCATGCCTTAAATGAAAATCGTATTAATACAGACTTCACACTCAATTTTGGAAGTTTATCAATTTAATAATCAATTGAGTTACTTAGTTCTAAAAGTGGGGTATTTGAGGCAGCAAACATAATGCAGCCAAAAAAGGCATACATATTTCAATAAGTTTCAAGTGCCAAATTTTGCAACTTGAACTTCAGCAGAAAATCTACATTTTTTCTTGTAAAGCTGATGGTTTAAAGTCCGAACAAATCGCTTAATTCCAATGGCGTGTTTGTACAATTTTTTCCTTTGTTGATATAAGCTGCTACCAAGAATTTACATAGTTTTTGACGTAATGATTTAAAATTAATAGCCCTGAAATTATTATTTATATAACTATTGCTAAGATGCTTTTAATGAATACACAAAGTAGCTGTTATTTCCCTAGGGATGTAAGTCGACACCCTCACTATCATAACAACCAATACATAAATAGTAAAATCAAATTAACATATTAACTGCAACTTAGCAAGTCGACTGAGGAAAAATTACTTTGTCAATAATTAAGTAGAAGAATATGGCACAAATTTGGAAAAGTTTCAGAAACCTTTATTCCAGAACAAAGGGTTAATTGATTCACAAAGTATAGTTCGTGCAAATTCACTGTGCCCGATTCGACGAAGGAAGACACCCAAGTTTAATTTGCAGTTGCAAGGTTTATCTACATAGCAGCTAATTGTTGCCAAAATATTTGTTTACAAATCGGTTATTCTATGCAGGTTTAAGCAGAAGTTTAGTTGAAGACTGCTTAAACTATAGCTTAAGCGTTGCACCTAAATTAATCAGCTTAAACATACTAAAAGACCAAATCTAAACAGCTTAGCAGTATTAAGTCTAACTCACAAGACGGGTATTTAAAAAATGTAAAGGGCTGACTATTAAGTACATATTTTCGAAAATACTCCGCTTTCGTGGCAGGTTTACATGATAATTGCTACGGTAAATTAAAGAACTCTAATGTCTGTTTCTTTAAACACATTCCTCTAAAATTCCGGCGAGGGTATCCCCGGTCTCGGGAATCGACCCCGAGATGCCTACGTGAAAAACCGAGACCTTTAAGCCTTTTACAGATGGCTATCCGCTTCTTCTTGAATTTGTAAGAACTAAATTTACCTGAACTGCCAAAGTGCTTACAAGAATATAATGGCCCATTTTCATCTTTTGCAGTTAGAATTCTGTGGTTGCTTCAAGTAATGTTATTAACCTAACTTGCAATCTTACTTGGTTTACCGGTAAAATTACAAGGAAATCAAACATTTGCCTGTACGTCAGTGTTTTTCAACCTTCTTAACAACAATTTTTATGGTGCTACCTTCTGATTTATTTATCTGTATTGAAAGTGTCGGAAGGAATTACATGTTTGTTTCAAAAAACAGTTTCCTTTTCAATTGCATTTGTTTGCGTCCCCCTTTAACATTTCGTCCCCTCTCCCCATAGGAGTTGCACCACCGGTTAAGAATCACTGTTGAAAACTGCTAAGAAGGTGTAGGTTTTTCTGAACGAATGGACTGTACCACTTATAAGTATATATCTCAGCAATTCCCAAGGAGTTTGTTTTAGTCTTTAGTTACTTAAAATTAATTATGAATATTAATTTCTAGTAACGTATACACAACGTCAGAGTAATCCATAACTCAAGGAACATAGATGTGCAGTGCAGCAAATATACAGAAAATATTATTTTTCAATATTTTAGTGTGGGTAAATTAGGGGAATGATTTAATCAAACATGTGCAATATAAAGATAAAAATTAAGGAAATGTAAGCAAAGAAGCAGATGCCAAACACACAAAAATATATATTCGAAGGAAACTACAATTAACAATAAAAGCATCGGGTTTTAAATTTCATAACAAATTGATTTGGAAAAACAATTGTTGCTTTATAGAAAACCCGCATTGGTATAAAATATGCACAACAAATGACTATTAAATACTAACGGCCAACAGATGTAATCGGTTATTTTTAACAAAAACTTTTTTAACATCATTCTAATTCTAAAAAATGTGTGAAATGTTTGGATAATCCTAAATAACCTTGCGAAATATTACGCTATTCATCCAAAACGGTAAACATTGACAATTAAGTAGGTTTGGAAATATGCATCCGTAAAGATATGTATTTTCGGGCGTCAGTTACTTTAAAAAGATTTTAATCGGGCTCTCCTTTCGGAATTTCTTTAAATTTAAACAATTGTTAATATTTACGGGCCTAAATAATTTTCGATTGTCTGTGAGTGACCAACATTAACATTCAAAAAGAAGTGTTTGATCTTGAACGGTTGCAGCTAATATGTAAACTTCCGAGTTTCAAACTTGTAGTTTAATGAAGTCTAAAATTTACTTACACACCTAAGCAACACGTTGACCTATGACCAAATTCCACGGTTAATAAACGCACTGCAATTTTTCTGAAAAGTCATGGCCTCTTTTAAGTGCGTCGAGAAATTATGACTAAGTAATAATTATTTAAATCAGATTCAGCTCAGCTTACATTGTCTAAGAACGTTTTATTAGCATTCGTCTGCAAATTTTGAATATTCAAAATATTCAAACTGTTTATACATTATATTTTAAAAATAAACTGACCTAACTTGGCTTTATTAATTTTTGCTCAAACAAAGTGAATCTGCTGAGCGAAAAAGTGCTGACAAGATTTAAAATAAAACAAGTGCCAATGCACAAGAAACCTACTGAAACGGTTGTTAAATACTTAAAATTTGTGTTTAGTTTAATAAACCGTCTGTCATGAATCTGTTAATAAACTAGAAGTTTAAGTAATTCCTCAACCGTACTGGAAAAGCCTGATAAAAATTCCATTAAACCAACCACTAGAAAATCGTTTTTATTAGATAATTTCCAAGAATCTGGAATTAATACAAAACCACTGAAAACACGATCTATTTGCTTAAACCAACCCGTGAATAATAAAAACCGTAACATTAAAATTCGCGATGTAGCTAATTTAAATGTTCTTAGAAAAAGTACCTTCGGTTCCACATGTCGATAATCCCAGTAGAATCGAATATTTATAAACTCAATAGTCTTACAAATATTTGAATTTTTGCAGCGCGAAAAAATATAAAAACAATAAAGAACAACCTAATATCCCAAAAAACTTCAAACAGAAGCCAAAAAGATGCCGAAATTACGAAACTAAAACGCTTAACGTTACAGAATTGCTTTTAAATAAAAATTCTAATCGAAAATGTGCAAAAACCTTAGAAGTTTGTTAGGTGCAACTCGTGCATTTAAATTTAAATGGAAGCGTAAATATGTTTTGCTGCATTCATAGGAATAAACCTCGTATAAAATATTTATAAAAAATAAACCTCCTGTAAATTCAATTTCGGAACTTACATCAAGATTCTGCTTCTTTCTTTTAAAAGTGATTATGATTTTGATATTTGCAATTAAATATATAAGTTCGATTTAATTCGCATTTTTCTGAGGGAATAAACTGGGGTTAAATTTGACACCTTTACAATGAGATTAATTAAACGAAGAACTCTCTTTTATAAAGACAGGAAATTTTCATCTCATCTCATTTGATTTTTCTGCTCTTTTATCCAATCAGCAAACCTAAAAATTAAAGTTCTGTTTTATACTCCAGTAAGAAAGCGAGATGAGACGATAAATTTCCCACTAAGTACAGTGCAACAGTTAAAAGAAAATGATTCTTAAAAAATTAGGAACAATACAAGCATTCATAAACTAAATGTTCGAACTTACAACATTGGTTAGATATTATCCATCGTTCAAAATGCTCTGCAAATGTGGCTTACCTGAAACAGAAAGAAGGTTTAATTAAGGGTCGCATAAAACTCTTTTTATCAGTTGTAGTTACATCTTTATCCATTTGATATACAATTTTTAAGAAGAAACTTACATAATTCATACAAATAAACTCCTACCCTTTATCTGCCTCTTTTTCTGATAACGCATAAATACAGGTTACTAAGTTGTTTCCTGGGTTGAGAAACAAGAAAGCAGAGCCCCGCCAATTAATTTCGACTGAGTTTTTGGTAAGTTTAAATCTTATGTTAGGTTATGAATGCTGCCAACTTCTGAAACAAAGTCATAGGCGAGAAATTCAAAACTATCCTTTAATGTTTTGGAAAGCGTTTAACGTCTGAAGATAATTACCAAAAAAAGCTAAACTGCTTTAAATTATTTATTCTTACAGGAAAATTTCATAAACTGAAGTAAATTTCTAGTATTTTATGGAATCATTCTAAATCTAATTCTTGACAGGAAAAGCAACCTACCAAAGCTTGTAGAACCTTTCAACTGAAAAACAAACAGAAGAATTTTCGTCCAAGCCCTTTATAATCAAGTTCGGCTTCGTATTTATTACTTCTTCAGTTTGTAGCAGAATTTCTTAGCTAACATGCAGCGCAATTAACTGAAAAAGAGTACCAACTTTTGGAATTCTGTTTAGTAAGGAGGTTTCTGAGATCATTAAAACATAAAACATTAATTTTACACTTATTTTCTGTGTATTTCGCCAGAGTTGCTAAAATAAAAATTAAATTAGTACACCATTAACGCAGGAGAGAAGTGTAAAAAGGCAAACTCGACATAATATTTAGAAAATATAATAATCACTTAAAATGAAATGCAATATAGGAGGCTCATAATGTCATAACCATTAAATATTACAATTGTTGCAACAATACTAACCCAATTCAATTGGTGGTAGTTTTTTAGAGGTGCTGGATTATAACAAACCAGACGAATGCATCACAAAACGTTTTGTTTAAATTTCGTCCAAGATTGCCTAAGCCAAAATGTTAAAACAAGAAAAATAAGTTGCAAATACTTATAATGTTGAAAATGACAGTGTAATAACACCCTGCCCACTTCGTTGTTGATAATAATTGATATTTCCTTATTACTATTTTTACGAAATTCATATTTCTACAAAAATTTTTGTACAATATTTTTACAATGGCTAGATTGGAGTGTAATTCAATGCGGACCTTGCTTAGTTATACCACTGGAAAAAGCTTCGTAACGCTTTCAGAAGTTTTACCAATATGTCACGCGCCAAACGCACACTACGACATTGAATTGGGGATGTCAAATCCGGAATGCACTCGGCTAGACTGCAGTGAAGATGGGTGGTTCGTTTCGCTAAAAATAGTACTCAAAAACACCTATTAACCCTTCAAGGGGGATGGTAGTAAACGGTAGATAGGGCGCCACCATGACTAAAGTCACCCAGAGATCTAAAAGAAGGAAACCCATCATGGAAGGTTCCCAAGGGCTCGGCAAAAAGGGGGTCGTCGAATAGCTGCTTCCTGCGCAAGATGTAACTTACCTTGCTACTAAAATTACTTTACTGCAAAACTCTAAATCTTGTAGGCAGGCTAACACTTTACACATAAATCATAAAACATTGAACACAAAATATCCTGAAATAAACGGGAAACACTGAACACAAATGACAACACCAAACTGAATTGACAATGAAATGTTTAATGAATCAAAAGACACACAAAAATGACTACAAAAACATTACATCAAAAGACAATCAAAATTATTACGTTACATTAAAACAAATCATAAATACGAGACTTACTTTACGGGAAAGAAGAATTGAGGGAACTGTATTTACGTTACTTACTGCAAAAATATCCACAAACTAAGTCCCTTAATTCCAAACAAGAATATGGGAAGACACAAATAATAATACATTAAACAAATTAACAAGAAATAAGCACCAAAAATTCCGCACATGCAACACAATACCAAATATCTTAACTTGACAAATACAAATAAAATCGTTACGTTACTTTACTAAAGATTAGAACAACAAACTAGTTAACTGAGTTGACAGAGACCCTCAAATTGCTATGTGACCAATGGATCCGCCAAAGGCGAGGTTCACAAGCCTTCACCACACGTCACTGGACAAAATAGATAAGCTAGATGTCTACTATTACTTTAAAAGTTGCACATCAAAACACAAAAATCAAACAAATTACAAAGGCGGTACTTATTTACTTTTAAATCAAAACTAAGAACGTTATCAACGGGCCTGCCAGCAAGAGGCAATCGTGAAAGTGATATTGACGTTAAACACAAAAATGAAGAACACAGGAGCAGCATATAGAAGAAGTCTTTACCTGGCGAGTTAACGGTAAGCCAGGGAGTGCGTGATGGACGTGCTTTCCCTTCGAAGACGGGTGCGAAAGACGGAGAATAATCCTTGGGGATGGGTTTGCTAAATCCCTCACGAGGAGGAAACGTGTAGGCGGCTCGACAACACTGTCACTTAAACTTCCTCACACACGATATATTTCACTCCAGGATTATATTGGCATTCCTTAAGTGGATCCGAACGACGTCGATAATTGTGATTCCTCCACGAGGAAATCACCGGTAGCGGAAGCCTTCCTGGTTCATTATAAGAACCCACCCTTAACTACGATAAATACGGCACCGCGTCTTAGAAGAAGGCGTCTAGCATGGTTGGTAATCTTCCACGCACTGAAGGCACTAAGAAGGCAGAGGGGAGTGGAACGCTCAATCGCCGCAGCCCGCGTCTCGGGGAATTCCCGGGGACATTGTCACGAGAAACTGAATTCAATGAATAAGATGACATCATGCCTTGATGAAGCACGCGTAAAATTTAGGTCACCTTGTGATTTCTAACAAAGGCAGCTTTGACAACTATGCAACATATGAAGTGACTCTGAAAACTTCTGAGAATTATACTGAAGAACGTGCCAAAATAAGTTAACCTTAATGTCCTCCAGACTAAACGAAATCAACTGTAGCAAATATGAAATAATCGACACGAAATTAAAATAAGGTACAGGACCGTACTGAAAAATCTTAATAATTATTTAAAATGACTGAAAAATCCTAAAATAACGTTGAATTACAAAAACACGTGACAAATATTATAAAGTAATAATTTAGTTATAGTTAGCGATTGTTACAATCAAACCAAACAGTACAATGCGATCAACAGAATTTCATGTACAACAGTAGAGTAGGCCACGCTTTCGAAACCGTATCTTATTGTGAATCTTCCATGTCGTTAAATGTAACTGTCATGATGACATTCTGAGAGATTATGTTTTCAATTTTTCAAGGCTGCCAGTTTACCTTTACGTTTCACATCAAAATTAAAATAAAACATGAACAATCAACTGTAAAAAGAACTGTTTGAACGAATAAACATTAATGGGTACATGAAAACTTGACAAAACAATTTCAATTTTAGAGATAACATAACCTTAAAATGCCATTATGTCAGTTGCATTTAACAAAACAGGAGATTCACAAAATATACGTTTTTTTAAGCATGATCCACCAAAATGGAATTTTATTGGTCGCAGGGTGGCAACGCAACAGTTTTCAAACTGTCTGCTCCAATCTTAAAATACAGGAACACGAAAATCTCCAACCAAACTTACTTATTAACAATACTCATTCTGTTTAACTTTAACAAATTTAATTTCTAGTTTCTTTAATTTTCGCCAAAAACATAATAACATAAAATAAGCAATATTTTCTAAATACAGAATATAAGTTTAAAAATAAGTACGTACGTTGTAAATTGGCCTAACCCTATAATTTACTCTATTTACTTTACTCGTGTATGATGTCATTTAAACACAATCATTATTCTGCAATTAGAAACTTTTAGTTATAACAAATTCAAAACGTTCGACGTAGTTTTTCTGTTGCGTTTCTAAGTAGCACCGTTTCCAAGTTATTTGCGAACCATTATTAGACCGTAACTTAAGAATAAACCACGGAATTCTCTGAATATTGTACTATCGGGAGCCACAAATTGGTTATAATCAGTTGAATATATTTAAATATTAAAACGCAACACCAGATAAACTAATAATAAGAACAAATGCTCCCACATGTTAATTTAAATTAGAATAAAGCAAAAATCTAATCAATGCGCATTAATTTAACTAAAGAATGATAATAATAACTAATAACAAACAGGTTTTATTTTTATAAGTTTGAAAAAGTTGTAAAGGCACTCATAAATTATCGAAACTGGAGTTGTTAAATTTAATTCTGCAATAAAATGTATCGGCTATTGTTTTAAATTAAATTTATGGGGCATGTTTCTTCCTGGACTTTTGCAGATTTGGAAAAAAACGGTAGTAAAAAGCGATACGGTATTTTTCCATAAGAGGAAACTGCTTTTGTGAATTTCAGGCTAGTTACAGCCTTTAAAAGATACGGTTTCTTTCGAAAACTACATTTGAAATTACTTTCGAAATTTAAAACTCTCGGCAAATAATGAATGTGTTTTTATAAGAAACTAATTTTGCTTGTAGGTATTCATCTTTTTTGTTTACTTGTCCTTTAATTTTGAACTAGGTACGCTAAATTTGGCCTATTTTCGGATTATACATATAACTATCGTAAAACATTTACTGGTTCAGGAAAATTAAAGTTGGATCTCAAATCGACTTTCGTAAGTAGTTTCTCTCCAATTTTTTTAATAAAAAAATTTTTTGAATACGTAATTCCTGTCTTTAAATAATTTTTGTTTACATTCATTTGCAGTACTGTAATTTCCCTCTACTAAGGTTTTTATAGAAAAATTTTGGAAACATTTTTGGACTATCTTTTGTTACTTCATTCAAAGTAACAATAAAACTCAAACATTTTTTCCTTTCAAATTTTGACGACATATTTCATTTACTTCAATAATCTGTTGTCAAAACAGTTAATTGTATAATAGCTACTTTTGCAGAAAAAACTCCAACAGGCTTGTTCATTTGCTGTAGTTTCTTTTAATTGTTCAACTTTAGAATTTTTATTCTTGCAACCCGTTGAAATTTTTCTAATATTATAAAAAAACTCCACAATAAGAACTACATTATTTAATTTTCTAATTAATTATGCCAGTTTTATACTATTCAGTGGGTGTGTATAAGACGTTGAATTAATGCACCTTCGATAATTATGTAGCAGTTAATAATGACTTCAGATCGAATATTATGTAAACTACATATGTAATCTTTAATTATCACGTTATTAACGTGCTTTTGTTTACTTGTAAACTATTTATACATAAACTACTTTAATTATAGTTTGTTGATAAAATATTAGTAGAATTCTTACAAGCATTAAGATTTTTTAAAATGATCAGCAGTTTTGTTCCTTTTTTACATTTTACACATAAATTCTGAACATATTAATACAATGTACATTCGTTTAGAGACCGAAACAATAGAAAACGCAAGCAATTTCTAGTTGTTAAAAAGTGCTGTAAATAAACTCTTCAAAGACGAACATTATTGGACGACAATTCACTCTGCAAATAATTTTAAATATGAAATATCACCGTAACCACGTAAATAAAACCTTTATCTTAGAAAACTAACAAAGACATTTAAAATCACATTTTCACTAACTGCAAGTTGAAATAGAGCGAGATTTGGGATCGAACCAACAAATTTTAGGACCGATAAACGCATAACATTCACTCTGATAAGCACATTTTTCATATTATTATTTGTTTCTGCAGGCAACAAATAAGGCCGGGCTGCGCTAAGTGCTTAATTGATAAAGAAACAAATTCGTTTTTCTTGTTTTATTAAACCTACGAGTTAAATTATTCTTTTTTAACTCATATTCTCAACGAGATTCTTAACACTTTCAATTTGCCCAAAATTTGTTATTAATTAAAAGCGCGGAAAGGTTTTATTAATTTTTTTTGTTTTATCCTACGAGTCCTAATTTTTAAATGAGCTTTACATTTTTACACTCATGTTATACAGAAAAAACATCTATCCTAAACGACGTTGTCAAAGGGCCAACTTGGATTTTATACTCTCGACTACAGTAATTTAAACACATTGAAATTCCCTTCTAAAATTGGCAAAAACCAAATGAATTTACTTAATTTACGACATACCAAAGCAAACATAAAACATTTCAATCAAAATGGCGAAGATAAGGTTTTGTGAAACTTTTGTCTAATTTTTTCGTTTTCAGGGGAGTTCCGCATTCAACTTGACAATTTTCAGAAGTGTATAAGTTTTTAATGACAATCAAAGCTCTGCACCAAAGCTCAAGTTAAAAATAATGTCGAAGCATACAAAAAACATTAAAAACTGCAGAAAAGTGGACATAAAAATTTCTATTCAAACTGGGCGAATAAATGTCCACAGATATTAAAAATAAACGAGCCAACAATAATTTTCGATAAACGATTCAATATCATCAGCCGGCGGCAAACAGTGGTTTCGGGGTATTTTGCTGATCATCAGATGTATGTAGCCAACTGATGCTGCTCAATACAGGACCAAATATACTAGGTATAAATTAAAAAAAAAATAACATTTTGAAATCGAAAGGTTGCAGCTTACCCCAGCATACTATTCAGTGGTTACATTATTTTTAATTTTTGCTATGACATAATTTTTTAGGTAAAATTAAATGTTACATTTCACAAAACGAATAAAATTTCCAATTAACTTATTTAAATTCTTAATTAATATTGACATTTTAAAACAAGAAAACATGATTATCTTATAACTTATTAAATTATTTCGCAAATTATGGGACGAATCCATTCGCTTTTAAATCAAATCAATTACCTCAAAAACCATTAGAAACAATAAAAGCAAATTTACATTAAATAACAATTCGCTAAATTAAAAAGCAACATATCAGACAGGCACTCATATTTATTACCATTTATTCAGAGTACTTTCAAAAAAAGCTAACACAAAGTTACGTCAATTAATACTGGAAGTTCCCTCAATAATTTAACATTCGTACAATAGGAAGTGCTCGGCGTGCGAACTTTAATTGTTAAAATTACTTTATCTATTTAAAGGAGAGCACGTTTATGATGAAACTTCAGTGTAATACACATTCTCTGTTGACGCAATATTGAAGAGAATAGGCACTTAAATTTTTATTTTAATATTCGCATGAACATGAAGTTGCATCAGTTATTATTATTACTAATAAACAGGGCGAAAACTAAAGTTTTGTAAACAAATTCATCAAATTTTGTTGGTGTAATAAGTATATTGATCCATACTCAAAACTGTTTGAATTGACAATAATACAACATATAAATTTATTTAAATGTGTGTATAAACCAAAGTCGTTTCATTATTATTTATTAATGCAGTTTGCAAACGAAAATAAACCCTCATAAAAATAAGAATTGTTATTATTTCTAGTTGCGGATCAGAGCAGCAAAGCGATTAAAGTGAACAAAAAACGGTGTAGCTTTACGTAACATTACTATGTGAAAGAGAGATGTACGATGCTAGCTTTTAATAATAAAGACATGGCCTTAATCTAATCATAAAGTCGCCATACGGGTCTTCTTATTTATAGTTATAATGAAAAGACTAAGTTTAGTAAACTATTAAATACCTAAATGCTTTGGAGAAACGTTTTCGGTATAACAATTTAAGATAAAATTCCTCCGACCTTCAGGTTCGTTATTTAATTACAATTATGTGCCTGAAAGCGAGTAGCCAAAACTTAATCATTTATTAGCAACAAATCCTAGTGGTTGGGCTCTAATCCACAAGAAAAATCAAAAGAACACTTATTTTTCCACCTAATCAACGAACTGATCAACGATAAATAATAATTAATCAAATTTCGCCATCAAAAAAAAACAATTAAAATCCTTCTGACTCCCAGTTTTAATATCAAATGAATTTAATTATCAAATATCACGAACTATGTAACTACTTCCCAATCAAATAATTTATTAATAATGCAAAGCCGGCCACATTTACATTTCACATTTACGAAAAGGTAAAAAATGTGTTTGGTCCTTGCACTGCCACCTCCCAAATGTAAATCAGTAGCATAAACATTTTAGTTTGTGGTCAAACACGTCATGCAAGCAAGTGTAATACCACAGTATACTAAATTAGTATACTGTGGTAATACTCGGGTCTGTTTAGAATTCACAATAAATACAAGTTCAAGGGTAGCCTGTAAATTATACCGGGTGGCTAGAAAAAAACGAATCCTGTTTAAGTTCTCACATCTCCGGAATGCTCTAAGATAGCGATTTCAGTTTCTGCATTCTAAGAGACAATGGATTGAAAATTATTCCTGCCAAATTACAAACAATTATTTTAAAAAACAAAGGAATGGCGAATTTTTTAAGATCAACTAGAAAAAATCAATTACACGTTGCGTTGACAATGTTCTTAAAAATTCTACCAATAAACATCTTGTATGGTGTATTCTACTTATAAACATGTTGTATGGGACCTCCATTTTGTAAATTCACAATTCTTAGTTTATGTTTAAACCGCAAAATTGCTCTTCTGATTAAATTTATAGACACTTCTGGCCACACCTCTGCTAACCGCCGGCGCAGATCTTCCAAGTTTGCAAATGGTTCTCGTCTTTCAGTATACACTTTTTCTTGCAATCCATTTCACACTGAGTAGTCTAAAGGATTACAGTCTGGACTGGAGGATTAGGCGGCCACTGGTTTGCTCGAATAAAAAATGGCGTGTTTTCTTCTAAGAACTGTTGTGTCCTTCCTGCTCTGTGGGATAGAGCGCTGTCCTGGATAAAAACATAATCGCTCATGGTGGCATGCGTAATATCCTGGAATGGCAATGGCTATTTTTTACTGATCGTCAGTTAACCAAAACAAACGCAGATAGCTACATACGGCATTTACGAGACAATTTACCACCGGAAATGCATGGATTGTACCCGAATAACGATTATGCTCCATCCCACAGAGCAGCAAGGACACAACAGTTCTTAGAAGAAAACATGCCATATTTTATTCGAGCAAACCAGTGGCCGCCTAATTCTCCAGACTGTAATCCTTTAGACTTAGACTACTCAGTGTGGAACGTATTGCAAGAAAAAGTGTATGCTGAAAGACGGAAACCATTTGCAAACTTGGAAGAGCTGCGCCGACAGTTATAAGATCTGTGGCCAGAAGTGTCTATAAATTTAATCAGAAGAGCAATTTTACAGTTTAAACATAGACTAAGAATTGTGAATTTACAAAATGGAGGTTCCATACAACATGTTTATGAGTAGAATACACTATACAAGATGTTTATTGGTAGAATTTTTAAGAACATTGTCAACGCAATTCCTTTGTTTTTTAAAATAATTGTTTGTAATTTGGCAGGAATAATTTTCAATTCATTGTCTCTCAGAAAGCAAAAACTGAAATCGCTATCTTAAAGCGTTCCGGAGATGTGAGGGCTTAAACAGGATTCGTTTTTTTCTAGCCACCCGGTATTAACAAATTCGGAAGGTCCAACATGCAACATACTAATTGTTAGTGTTTGAATATTTTCGGATTTTAATAAAATCCAAAGGAGTGAATCCTTAAGAATAAGGAATATTTCTGGGGGAAATCCAATTAAACGTATTTGTCCCTTCACCCTAATTTTTTTTTGAGATTTCAAGTATACAAAAAAAAATACGTCAAAGGATCAAGTTAGATTCTTTACTCCCGATTACAGTAAATTAAACACACTGGAAAGATAGGATAGAGGGGAGCTATAATTGGCAAAAAACCAAACGATTTCATTAATTAACTTACAACGTACACAAATAAACATAAAACATTTAAAATTTAATAACTCGTTTCGTGCACGTTTTTGAACCACGTGTAACATGTTTATTCAGTAACCAAAGTAATATAAAAGGCTTAGCCCATTTATTTATTATTTCTCCATACACTAAAAACCCAAAGTGGTTCTTTGAAATTTCCTCTTCCCCAACTTTTTTGAACCGGTTGATTTTGTAATCGTTTTGGTTATAAAATTTGCATTTATGACATTTGGTACGAATGAAAGTTAATATAAAATATCTAAATTATGTACCGCATATTTTTTTAGGAAAGGAAATAACTTTCGCCTCTGATGCTTTTTAAAAGTGGTACCTTTTGTTCGTTGGAGACAATACGTTTTGATAAAAGTGCAACGCCCACACTAAATGCAAAATCGAAGTAGGGAAATAAAAATTTACAAAACATGTTTCGGCGTTTATTGATCGAAAATCGATAATATAAGGCGTCATGGTGTGTTTGTGATTGCAGTTGATAGGTCAAAAAGAAACATAAAAAATTGAAAGCTTTTATTAAACAGACTTTTACTAGCAAAATAGTATATTATATACCAAGGTGGAGAAGTCTAGTATTATAGCCAGAGGGCCAAGCAGCGCCGAGGGATATAAGGCCCGAAGGCTATAAGAGACTTCTCTACCGTGGTCTATACATAGTTTTTTTCACTACTAGTTTTATTAAACTCATATAATTGTTAAAAAATAGCACTATTAATAATTTAAAACACTTTTCAAAATATGAAACAAATGACAGTTTTTTGTTTTGTTGCTGTGACGGCTGTTTATTGATTAAATTAATGTTGACATAAAAGTTAAAATTGTAGTTTTTTAGCCTTTAGTAGGTTTTCTTGCTTTGTTTTTGAAAAGCACTGGAGTAGTTTCGTCTGAAATAGCTAAATTAATAACAATTTTATCTCTACCTTATGTGGTGTTGACAGTTGAGTTCAAAAGTAACGGATCGACATATGGCGGCAATTCAAATATATCCAAGTTTTGAAAGTTAAAATGTATGTATATTAAGTGATTTTAACGTCTACAAAACTGTTAAATAAAATTTCCCCATCATGCTAAATCGTTCTATCAACATTTTCTCGTTAAAACTGTCACAGGATAATCGAAAAATGTAAATTTGTTCATTATTTACTAGTGGTAAATAATGAAAATTTTTTTACCCCTTACAGAACAAAAGGTAGAGAAATGTCATTTCACAGCATTCTGTCATATGCCAAAATAGTACACCATACTACTAGTAGTGAAAAAACATATTTTTAAGTTACGTCGATTTAATACAAGTGTTATTATTACGTACAAAAATAAAGCTCTTTTGGTAAAATAAATTAATTTTAAGGAAAAAAGTTTAATAGAAAATTCCTACAATAACAATGTTGTAACTTTTTAACTGAAAATTTGACAAAGCAATCAATTCTTGAGATACCTGGCACTCGCCACCCTAGATCTCAGATCTCGTCCAATAAAGTATTTATACATAAACAAATTTCAAAATAATTCTAACACGAAATCAATTAAAAAATTAACCACCTTTTGTTTATTTATGAAACGTTAACAACGTTCATTATTTAGATAAAACTAAATCGTTGCATTTAGGAAGGATTCCAATAAATTTACACCATAATGAGCACATGATAGAACCTTGAATTTATCCGAAGTAATTGATTTGAAAATAAACATGCCTAATTAATTGAAAATTTATTTACAACCACGTGGAATAAATTTTAAATTTAAATTTTTTGTAACACATCTATTTAGTTTGCGTGCTTGTTGCATAAATCAGAAAAGAATTTGTTTCAAACAAAATGCTCTATAACCCTGAGATGTAAAGCAAAATTTTATTACTTTACTCTAACTACTGAAAGTTTGTGTTTTAGTAAATCTAAATTAATATATCACCCAAAAAAATCCTTGCAATTTTTCCTTTGAAACTTGTCCAGCCTTAAAGAAGCTTCTGAAATTTTTGTCCAGTGTTTGTTTAATCACGCTCGATTCTGAAGAGAATACTGTGAAGTTTTTAATGAATTTTAACTGATTATGAAAATTCGTTAAAACACTTTAAAAGTATTTATCTGCAAATACAATTAATTTTCAAAATTTGTATATTTTTGCATTTACTGAAGATGAAGTATAATTTGGGATTTGTGGAATTTTCGACCAAATTTGAAAAAACGTTTATTATTCCATAAATCGGGTTAAGAATAAAAGACCCCGTCGAACTGCCTCAAAATACCCTCCAGATAGCCTCAGCTATTCATTGCCCCTTTGATAATATTTTCTGCATACACCTCACCGATAAGACCATAGTCTTAAATAAATTTAAAATAGTTAAAAAAAAAACGAAAGAGATTACTAAACATCGCCACAAATTTCCTAAAATTTTCAGCCCCCAGCATGATCAAATTCTCCTAAACAGCCTCCAAGGATGTCTTCAGAGTGCCGAGTGCCCGATTAAAGAACAAGAAGCAACTTCGGTGATCAGTCTCTTGCCTTTAATTAAATCCAAGCAAATATAAACAAACTTCTAACCAAACACTTCTTAAAATTCTGAAACTGGAATTGTTTTTATAAAATCGAAATGAAGACAAAGCTCTTGAGACAATATGTGAAGAACATTGAGAAGAAGCAGTAAAAAAATCTTCAAAAAACTAAATAAAGAAATTTGAAAGACCCAGGTTACGAAAAACAGTTTTTGAGTTCCTTGAAACATTTGTAAAATTTTTCAAAATTTAGAAACTTTGCAGCTGTTCGTTCACAAAAAAATTTTGCCTAACATTTATGTAAATTTTAAATTTTTACAATTGCTAAATCTAATGTTACAAGTCCTTGGATGGTTCTTTGGGGACTCCTGATAAGTCTAAGAAATCTAATAAGTAAATAGAGTTTCTTCTTTAAAAAAGCCTAAAAAGAGATCCAAGAAGTTATTAAAATATTTTACGGATATGCTTATGAAAATTGTGTAATCTTGGAGAAAAGTTAGTCAATAAAAGAGTTTTTGTTTTTTATCAATCGACTAAACTAAAGCATGGAATTTTTATTGTTTACGTATAGCCCCGGCCCTTCTGTCACTCACCCTCACGCTCCTTCTCTGTGCCCCTCTTTTTCTTTGTCCCTTCCTCATGTTCTTACACTCGCCCTCTCTTTCTCTCTCTCTCTCTAACAACACTCTTTTTTGTCTCTTTCGTTGTTTCCGTTTCTATCGCTCTTTTTCTACCCTTCTCTCACTGTCCCTTTCTCTTTCTTTTTCGTGTTTTTTTTTCATTTTTAAAATTAAGGATGATGTAAAACGTTGCTTATTTTAATAAACAAAAATCCTTATATTTATAGCATAAAGTCTAAAGTTTTAGATTACTTGCTTATAAAATTATATTTTAAATGTTGTGGTTCATGTAAATACAAAATCTTTAAACCCAAATGTCTTTGTTTTAAAAAGGGCTTGGTATGCTTGATGTAAATATCAATTCCGTAAAGTAGCTTATCAGAAAATCATTAAGACGTACATCATCAAGTTAAACAAAATAAAATGTTTCAGATTGTTCGCGATTTCATGACAATAGGAATAATTAATTTAAAACTAAAGTTCTTCAAATTTTTACATTTTATTTATAGGAATTAAACGAAAGGGTTGCGGATTTTCTGAATACGTTCAAACCTATCTTTAAAAGTAAATATGCACAACAAACACCTATTTAATAAAATACGTCACGATTTTTTGCTTTCAAAAACATAATTTAAATTTAAAATAAAGCTCCATTAAAACGTAATAACTATAAAAACGCCATTTTCTTAGTAATAGACTGACATAAACCTCTAAAAAAACTTTTGTAACATTTTGACAACTCTCGCGGTACCTTTTTAAACGTAAACTTAGGTATAAATTTAAAAGTCTTACTTTGGTGTCCTACGTGATTTTAGTCAGCAGATAAGTACTTCGCTTGAATAATTTTTAATTCAAGGCCATCATAATAAAAGTCTTATATAGAAACTTTGCACGCTTGTTAGAAAAAAATTCAAAGCGCCGCAAGTCCTGTGTATAAATTTAGGACCTGTAGTTTAAGACAGAACAGCTAAAATAGGTGACCACCTTAAGAGATGTTTACATTTGTAAATGTTGGATTTATTTAAATGGGCAGGATTTCCTTTTCTGCCAGGACTTTTATCTGACAACATATGTATCTGATTTAAATGAACTTCCTTTATAAGGCTGAAGGAAGTAAGGAATTTCCTAAGTAATAAAAAATAATTGTGGATCGTTTATACTTTGCATTAGAAAAGTTCTGAACATTAGGAAAACTTAATTGTTGAGATAATCTGGTAGGTTTAGGGGGAAATTAAATTACCAAATACAAAATTTAAGAACGAATATTTATGTTGCAGATTTACCAGCAAGAAGTTTCCTGTTTGCATCAACTTCTGCTGTACGAGATACACGGTTCAAATATCTAATAAATAATTTAATTTATTGCAATGACAAACCTACATTTTTTTGTATCTTTGATGGTTTACTTCAGTTAAAGAAAGAAATCTTCATACAGCAGGGTGTTCACTATTTTATCTTTCGTTTAAAACAAATTAAGTTTGGTTCCAAATTGACAAAATTGCTAATTTTATGGCCAAAATTTCTTTTACAGCATTCAAAAATTATAAAGCAGAGTAAGTCGGCTCAGAAGCACAGCAAACGTCCAGAAAAGAGGCGTATTTTCAACAAAAATAATTCACATAAATTTGGAAACACTTTCTAAAAAACTAGTAAAAGAAGACTTTAATGAAATTGTCAAAATTAATTCTTAGTGTCCAAATTGAAGATTATTTTGCTTCTTCGAGCAATAAAAAAATCCGAAGCTCATTACCTTCGCATTGAAACTAATTTTAGGAAAACTGGTTCGTATAATTTAGCGTCAACTAGTTTTGTTTGTAAAAAAATACAGCAATTTTTCTATTAAGTGTCACTTTTAAATCTACTAAATCCATGTATTTGAAGCCAAAATAAAAAACTAAATGATAAAAACTGTATTCTATTGTAAAAAGTTTTGCATGTTAATCAGTATAAATAAGTTTCAAAGCTAGCTGTGCTCTTCGTTTTGGAATCAAATTTTAATAAAAGTTTCAAAAATAGGGTTAAATTAAAATGAGGAATTTTCATTGATTTGAAAATCATCTCAGACTCCCGCCTCCCCTCACTTCCTGTTTATTATTATAACGTGCGAACAAAAAATTTGTTCAGTCTCAGGCGATTATAGATCGTAAGATGCATCTTCGGGCGAATATTAATTTCAAACAAACCAAACAAACAGCAAATTAAAGGATTTACTGCGCATTATTTAAAAAATATTTTCGGAAACATGAAAAGGCGACCTAAATTGTGTCGTTTGATGTTTTCAACACGTTTCGCAACATTTTATTAAAATATACACTTGACAGTATAAACTTTATTGTAATTAAATATAACCATAACCTACCAGTTTGTGTGGTAACTTTTAGTTAGATTAGGTTAAAACATGCAAGGTTAATTTCCTAAAGCTTTAAAGTAATAATAGCTTTCTTTTTACAAAAACAATACAAATATTACTTAAAATTCTTAAATAGTTTACATATTACACTTTGTAAATTTTGTGACGCTAATGAAACAGTTGTTTAATAAGGTCATGAAAGAGAAAATGTAATTACAGTTCTGCCTTAATCTTTGCAATAACAAAGTCAATTTTGTGATTTAAAATTAAATTCTGGTTTGGTCAATTTACAGTTATAAAACTAGCCACTTTAAGGGCCCTTTCTATCCTTAAATGGGACTATATTCTTAAGATTTAGGTTTGTAAAACGTATTTTAACAACAGAAATCGAAATAAACAGGCAAATCACTCGGTTCTGCATCTAATCTTACTTGTATAACCTCGACACAGGCACAGGTATTAACATATTCTGCAACCTTTTAATTCATAAAAGGAATAATCCCTCATATATCTCATTTGAAAGGAAATCAAATGACATTTGCAACGACTTTGTTGGCACAGTCACTTGCATAAAATCGCACCACATGTGCAAATCTTAACAACTCTGACTTAGAAAGAAAAACTAGTAACAATATACGGTCACACATTTTTATACAGTCTAACGCCAGCCTTACATCTGCTTCCAAAAGTTTTTTTGCAATAAAAAAACTCAAGGTCAGTTCTGTTGACACGTTTATAATATTCGGACGCGCCGCAATACCACGTTTTTATAAAAGCACATGATCACATGGCATCGAGTTATCCGCATTATCGCTATAATTAACAAACATAAATGCGCCTACATCTAGGTCCGTACGAAAAAAATGCGCGTGTACACCTATTAAAGCGTTAAATTTTTGCAGGAAATATACGCGCACAACCTACGAACATGACCATAAATTGATAATTTACAAAGATTTTTCGTACCATTCATATAAACGTGCTGCCTCCAAAGTTGCTGATACTGAGTCCACCGATTATTCTCATCCTGGACAGTTGGAACGTGATTTAGAGTGCCTTGCATGACTCCAACAGGTACTTGTACTTGATGAGGGACCATGTTGGGACCCGTAACAGGTGGCGGCGGTAACTGATATTCCATTTTCTGTGCGTCTTTCACCGGTACCACAAAACTCATGTTCAAAACATGCTAACTGTAGTCCGGACCACTACCGTGTAACACTCTAGAGTGCTCACCTACGAGCCGGAAGAGCAACTGGACGTAGAGACTTCAGCAAGTGAATGGGCCACCTACCTCTTGGTGGGGGCCACTCTCGATTTCGCAAATACCGGAAAACACAGGTTGTCTTTATCGGTATTATATACGGCGACTTCGAGGTGCAATTTTACAATGATTGATTGGTAATTTATTATTATCTACCCTCAGGATCTTCTCTGAAGCGAACTGGCCAATCTACGCGTTCGTTTTGTTCGATTTTGTGCACCAAAAAGTGGCCAAATAAGGCACGCAACGCCTGTCAAATGAAGTAAAAGCAGAACTCTTCCTTAAACACCCATTTCGGTTTCGGCAATAAATAAAGATAGTTCCGACTGTTTGAGGAACTCGTTAACAATACTGCGCTAAATGGATACACACTTCTCTCTTCTGACATTTAGTAAATTTATTTAAATTGCAGAATTTATGCAAATATCCCCAAACAGTTTTTAGGGTCTTCGTATATTATATTAACATTAAAAGAGATGAGATGAATGGAGAATACCTTTCACAGATATTAGATATGCCGTGCATTAAAAAGCTTCCAGCTTCAGGAAGAACAACGCTTTGAAATATCATCCGTAATTTTTACAGACACCTAATGATTATCGAAAAACAGGTACAGAACCAATCTGGTGAATGTGTGTGAAGTGAATGAAGAAAATGCCTTCCCCACTTTCTTCTCTTTAAAAAATAATTTTAAATCCTTTAGATTAGACCTTCGCAGATCAATGCGTTTTTCCAATTTTTAAATGGCTTAATGTGAAATGTAGAGCTTTTTGTTCTACCAAACCAGCAACCAGGACTAAAATTCCAACATTACGTCAGCTTGTTTCTGAAGGATCTGGTACTAGTAAATGAAAAAAATGACTTTTCCACTTTCTTCTTTTATTGCGACTACTTAAAAATAGTTTAGGGTGCACCCTTGCAGAATTGTAGATCACAATGTTGAAGATTTTTCCAAATTTTAAATGTTTTAATGTAAAATGTAAAGCTTTTTGTCCTAGCAAACTAGGAATCGGTCCATCGAGAGCAGGACTAAAATGGCATTCCAGCTACTTTTTTCTAAAGAATCTGGTACAAGTAAATGAAGGAAAGAGCTTTCCCACTTTCATCTGTTTATTAAACTAATTTAAAAGACATCTAGGTCTTTTAGGTTAGACTTTTGCAGATCAAAATGTTGAAGATTTTTCAGAGTTTTAAACGTTTTAACATAAAATGTAAAGCTATTTGTTCTAACAAATCAGAAGGCAGGATTAAAATGGCATTCCAGCAGACTAAATTGTTTGATGAGGACAACACAACAGGAAAAGGCTTGTAAAATAGAGGAACTTGCACTTTGATGACAAAGTATAGAAATATAAGTATCATTACTGATTACAAATATGTCTTAACTGGAGTCACATCTAAGTACCATTTTTGGCAAAAACGAAAGTCAGTTCAAATTAAAATGAATAACCCAACAGTGTTAAAAAATTCATTTGTCTGTTGCAATAAAAGGTCATGGCAAAGGTTAGTTCCAAGACTTTTTGGACGTGTATTATCAATATTCCCTTTATCGAGGTTTTCATTATTCCGAAATTTTAGTTTTAAGATATGAGTAGTTTGGGCGAAAGCCAAAGAGTCAGAAAACATTAGGGGGGCATCAACTTAACAATAATAATTTTCTGCACTAGAGTTCACGAACAAAAAAAAAACAAGCTGTCTTCTTTTACTTATTAAACTTTTTTAATAACATATTTTAACCAATTATATTATACTTAACTTCAACTTAAATTTGCAAAGGGCTACATATAAGTACTTCCTTCACTTCAAAATTAAGTAAAAAGTCGCCATAAACTATTAGGTGTACCATTTATATTTAAGCTTCCTTCCTGATTAATAATCATTTCAAATGTAGACTTTTAAAACTTCTTTTAATTTAAAAAAAAACTAGCAATGGCAGCTTGAAGTCTCTTAATATGGGTTTCTAGTTTAAAGATGCGTAATCTTTGTACTGATATACCTCCTCTTGTAAAGTTTATATGATTTTTGCTGGTCCTGAAATATTCTCTGAAAGGTCGTTCACAAATTTTACAACCATTCACGCTGATAGATTTACCTAACAAATTACGTTTATTATTGATGACTGCGAAATACATTTAATTGTATAATTTCAGCCCTCGTCAAGGATATACCAAGATAAGATAAACTATTTATATTAGAGTTAATGAAAAATTGAAAATTAAGAAATTTGTTACTGTGAGTACCTCATTAAGGAACATACTGTAGAACACTGCCTTAGTAATCGACTAATCGAGATCCGAAATCTAAAAATGTTACACGTTTTAAGTACCCAAAATTACTGAAAACTAGGCACCTACGATACAAATAAAGTGGAATAGTAACAATCGATATCAAAGATGATAAAAAATTAGTAAAATTCTGACGAGAATATGTTATTTCAGGTGGATGGTTCTTAAAACTTAAGGCAAACAAAAAAATTGACCAACATACACGTCAAAATTTAAATAAGCCTGCTGAAAACATATCTAATACCAGAAATTGTAAGCATTTATAATATTTTCTAGTTTTGCCAGTCAAATAAAAAAATTTCAAATATGCAAAATCTAAACTTAAAATCGTGGTATTTGTTGGAAAAATTTACATAAATGTGTGGTTCAAATTCACTTCTAATTCCTCAGTTTACCTCGTTTAATTATAAAATTTTCCTTTTACTCATTTTTTTTTAACAAACCACAATGATAAATCTGTAACAATTATCCAAACCAAAACTACTCAAGTGTTTGTGTGTGTCATTTCGTTGTTATTATTTTGGAATACCATTCGTTTGATATTTCACAAAAACTATTTCCTTTTAAAAATATGACAAATAAAGATGTAATTTATTAAATCAAAAAGAAGGAAGTAATGCAACACCATAAAAATTTCAATAAATCAACAAAACGAAATTTGCATCAAAACACATAACCAAAATAGAATAAAAAATCCAATCGAAATATTTAGGATGATACCAAAAGTAGTTTATTCCTCATACTTGAGCGAACGATATATCATCTTATAAAATTAGGAATTCTAGTAATGGACGTTTTCTTAAAAAGTGGGCCAGAGTAAAACTAGATGACACACAAGCTTTCGGTGAGAAACGTTAAACTTCTGGTATCATCACGCTCCTTCCTATCTTACGTAATTTAATGTAAATGACTTCATACTTTCTCAGACCCACTGAGCATATAGTTTATGGAAAAAGTGCTAAAATGTTCGCAGCTACCATTTGGAATTAATTTTCGGTTGTGAATGAATTTGCCATGATTTTTTTAAAATTTAATTTCTCATATTTCAAAAAAGGGACGTAGAAACTCTTTCGATTTTGGTTTAAAATTTCTACAAATTTAAGTAACAGAAGTTAATAAGAACAAAACAAAAATGCTATGAGAAACCTTTTCGAATATACGAGCATTAAGAGTAATAATATCAAAATCAATGTTAACAACATTATTAAACGATCAAATAGTGAAGTCTAAAATGAACAAGAAAACATATTTCAAAAGAAAATTCCGGTATTCCGGACAACTAAAATTGCTTCGTTCTTGAAACCTCCACCAATTTAATAAGAAGTAATGCATTTTTTACTTTCATATTTATACACTTTACTTAATAGGACCTTCACAGGCAAATCTCGTGGGTGAATTTTGAATATTATATCCATTATTCATTATTACGACTTTATTTTGATGCATTCCAGTATGAAAACGTCCACTCAACATATTAGATTCCTGAAACATGCACCTTGGAGATATTTTTCTTATCCCAACTGAATTAATTTAATGGCATAGTTTAATCTTATACATTTCTGTGATAATTTAATACAGAAATAGCGAGCCAGATGAGGTTATTCGTGTTCAAATTGTGGACGTTTTTGAAGAGATAATAGGGAAAAACGTTTACGTGAAATTGAGATAGAGTTGGACGTTGCAAAAATACGTTATAAATTCAACCTAGATTTGTATTCTATAAATTTTGTATTTGAGTGACAGTGCTGGTTTTGAATTTTGTATGTTACGTAATAGAAAGTGGTCGATTTCAGGTGTATTTCAGTTTTTTTGTGTTGGGTATTTGAAATCCATCTCAAATATTTTAAGTAACTATTTTAATTAACACAAGGATATATGTATGTTATCCATTATATTTAGAAGTTTCCCACAAATACTTGTCTTTTCTTTCCATAAACCTGTAAACAATTTTTCTAAAGTTTCAAACAATTCAAATTGCTTTAAATGTTTCAGTCAATCTTAATTCTATAATTTTTGTAAGAAAATATCAGAAATCTTCAAAAATTCTCTTCAGGCAACCTCATTAAAAAGTATTCTATTGAAGATGTTAATTTAGTCGTCGAAATGCGTATTTATTTTTCTAAATATTGTGGTGTTCAGGTTCCACTTTTCCATTTGATTCAAACCACACATTCTTGATTCAATTTTCTTTATTTGACTTTTTCTGTGTATTACACCAATGATGCTAGATCTTTCAGTGCCTTTACAGTTGCAGGGAATATTCTTACTGAAAATGACATTTTCTGTAAAACCAGAAATAAAAAATCTTACATCTCTCCAGCTGTACGTACAACGTAAAGATTTTCCAATTTCATTTCAAATAACTGATTTATTAAGTTCAAGTAAGTTCACACAGTCAAATTTGAATAATTTCTTAAGTTTTGAATTTTCCTAATCCTATCCGGTTCCTATGTGAAATTCCAAATTATTTGTTGTTTATGACATGGTTCAAATGTTCACTGGCCCGTTCAATTTCATTGTTTTAAGAGGGATTTCCGATGACAGTACTTCATAAAAATGCGTCCTTAAAGTTGTACCAGCTACAAAAAAGACTGAAAAAGTACTCCTGAATGGTCATAAAATTTAAATCAGAAAGCGTACTCAGAATGTACATCACTGACTATCTATCTAAAAAAATATTATTATTAAAAGGGCCACATTTCTATTATTTTTTTTTAAACAGCATTCTATATGCAATACAAACGATAGACAACGCGAAAAAGCTTAAGAAAACATGTGATTATTAACCATAAATTAAAGAACTTTGTTTTTTAACAAATTTATAATTTATAATCTTAAAAATAATGCACATAAAATTTATTACAAATTCAATAAAAGATGAAAAATTAATAATTTAATACAAGTTGTCGAACTTTTACAAAAATAAATGTATAAAAACTGAAGTGGTAAAGCGTTATTAAGATTTTACGGTGAGCACTGAGCAGAATGAGGTAAATTTGCAATTAATTGAAGAAGACTTAATAAAGGATCGAAATGCATGCGAAAGCGTTTTTACTTATTCTTTATACGACCATTGGTGTCTTAATTATCACACAACCAGAACCTTCAAAAAGTGCAAATTAAAAGCAAACAAGAAAAACTACAAAAAACTTCTTCATTCTTTGTAACAACAGGAAGACCACTTGATGTAGCGATCAAATTTTAAGAATTAAGCTTGACAATATATTTTGAATGAATATAAACGAATTTCGTATATAAAAAATCACCTCCGCAGGGATTTGAACCACTGACTTGAGGCCATACTTGCGTACAACAACAAATTCGTTAAAATAACCACCATGCACCTCTTAATAATAAAAACAGCAAAATGTATGCTGTATAATTTTATTAAATGTTAAAAACATCCATGAATTTACGTACCTTCATCAAAATACTGTTTGTGCGGACGTTGCTCGTACAAATACGAAGGTGGCCATTGTCGCTCTGATGTCCAATCATTGTTTCCGGTATCAAGTGGGGCCTCATAATTTTCGGCCCGGCCCTGACCATAACAGCATTCAGGTACGCTCATTGAGATGTACCCATAATTATCCCGAGGCCAAGCAGAGCCCGCAATTTTAACAAATTTTAAAAGTACGACTGACTCGAATTTATTTAAATTTGCCCTTTTTTTAATACCGGTTTTCTTACTTTTCTTTATTCGGATTAAAACTGCTTGTTTATCTGACGAAAAAATAAATTTCATGTAACACACATACGGAAATTCATATATTTTTTATTCAGTTCTCATCGTTGATGTACGTATTCGGTGTTGTTTTATTTAAAAAATGCAAAGTAAATTTAATGTTACTTTGCGTAAGAAATAATTGCATAATTTATGTTTTGACAATGACCTTTGCAAGGTACTTTTAGGCACATTAAAATATAGGAGTAATATAAAACAACAATTATTTCTGGTTAAAGTAAATGTTCAAAGATAAGTAAATTATTTTTATAATTGTTAAACAGATTCATTCCTATTGTTCAAAGAGAACAGGAGAACACCCATCTATTCTTTATAGTGAGACTAAATGCCTTCCATAATTTTGCAGTGTACCACCACCAGATAGCAGTTTAAACATGCAGAAGTGTTTTATGATGTGGTGACTATAAAAGCATACGGCTATAAGAGTAAAATACTGACAACTTTTTAATCGTCCATTAAATTTAATATAAAATGTAATTGAACTAATAGTATTTCACATAATTTGCATTTTATTTTTAGTTTGAGTATAAAGTGGCGTTAGTTTTATTAATAGACTTATATTATAATCTTAAAAGTAAATCTGCATACTTATTGGTAGCGAATTATAAAGTTTTGTAATTTTTAAATTCACTAGCAACATTTTAATTTAGAGATGAAATGTATAAGGGTTCGATACTTTGCGGAAATATTCTTAAAGCGTTTTTAAAATTTGTTAAAATACATTAAAACTAACATGCCAACTTATTCAAGAAAATATATCAAAATAATAACAGCGAAAATGTATGAAGATACTAACCACACTGGATAGAAGAAAACTATCTACCACTCGACAAGAGATAACGAAGCTCCTAGAAGAGAACGTTATACCGGTGGCAAATGAGCAAGAGGCGCTGAAGAAAAGTGGAAAGCGGTGCAGCAGACAAAACTAGAAGAAAGCACAAAATAGAAAAAGCAAGGATGGACCAAAGACGGAAATATAAGAATAAAAACCAGGTTAAATACAAAAGGATCCACGCCGAAGGTAAGACAAGCAAAAACAGAAGGGCACACTCGAGAATGTACAGAGGTAGAAAATTATTTTGAGAATAAACAGGATTTATTTCACATTCATAAGAAGCCGAAGGAATTGGCTAACAACGGAAGAGTATACGCGCTCAGAAATCTAGAAGATAATAATGGAAACAGAATTATGGGCATCAAACAACAATTAGAGATATGGAAGAAATATATTTCAGAATTATTTGAAAATGACATGCCTGAGTGTAAACTGACAAACGCTACATCAGGTCTATCGATTACAAACGAAGAGCAGCTCGAGCAATGCGACTAGCAAAAAATGGGAAAGCAAATGACCCCATCGAAGACAGATCTCTTCAACACTCTCTGTGAAACTGGAACAATACCAACTGAGTGGCTGAAATCAATATTTATCATAATTCCAAAAGAGAACAACCAACAAAGTGTAGCGACTATCGGGCAGTAAGCTTGATGAGCCATATTTTGAAGATATTCCTAAGAGATTTCTCTAAGGAATATCTTCAAAATAATGGCAGAATATATAATAAATTTGAAGCAAACATTGAAAACACTCAATTTGGCTTTCGTAATGGTTTGAGAGCAAGAGAGACGCGGCGCTTATGTTCGATTGACTTTGAAAAAGCCTTCGATAAAGTATGCCGCGAAAAAATGTTGCAGATTCTAAAATATCTGGAATCGACCATAAAGACAACCGTAATAATTGCCAATTTATACTGGCATCAAACAGCAAGAGTCCTAAAACATAGATTGTCAAAAGAAATAGATATTAGTAGAGGAGTGCGACGAGGCAGTATTTTATCTCCCTTACTCTTTAATTTATATTCGGAAGAGATAATCAACAAAGCGCTCACAGATGCGAAGGAAGGAATTATCATTATTAAAGGTACAGCGGTGAATAACATACATATGCTGACGATACGCTAGCCATAGCCAATTCCGACGAAGATCTTCAATGAATCGGATAATTAACACGTGTGAACAATTTTGACTGAAACTGAATACTAGTAAAACTAAGTGTATGATTATCAGCAAGCAGAATGACGCGCAGGAAAATGACATCGTGATTAGCAATAAAGCACTAGAGAGTCGATAAACTTAAATTAATATCTCGGTAGTAACATTAACGAAAACTGGAATCCAACCATTGAAGTCAAAATCCAAATAGAACGAGCACGGGCGGCTTTTCTAAAAATAAAGAGAGTTTTATGAAGCCATGACCTAAACTTGAGCCTTCGTATAACAATGGTATACTGTTACGTTTTTCCAGTTCTGCTTATGGAATGGAGGCATGGACGCTCACCGATACAATGCTTAAAAATTAAAAGAATTCGAGATGTGGGTATATAGACGATTATTAAAAATTACCTGGACGTTCTTATCAGAGTTAATAAAGAACTACAAATAGCCAAAACTATATTTCGATCACATAATGAGAAAAATACGAGATCTTGCATTTGATAATAGAAGGAAAAACCCCTCACAAGTGTGGCCACGTCATAGCTAAAGAACGTCAAAGGTTTGGAAAATCTACAACCCAATTGTTCCGAACAGCTGTCAATAAGACCATGATAGTGAATATGGTAACCAGCATGATAACTGATAACCAACGATTGATAACGGTCACGGTACTTTAAGAAGAAGAAAACGAAAAAACGTCAAAACGAAATAAATTAATATGGTAGAGTACAAAATCAATACGTAAAAATAGAAACAATAGTCAAAGCAAAATAAAGACGGGTGCGAAAAAACTAACGATACAAAGTCATAAATAAATATTATAAAATCAAGGCTACGATAGAAATATTAGACAGTGAAAATGAGAAAGGTTGGAGACAGACGTAGATTGGAAGTGCATGGGGCGACTTCCAGTAGTCAGCAGAATGACAGATTAAGAAGAAAAAGAAGAAACAAAACCGAAAAACAATAATACGACGAAGGTGACGATGATTACAATGACGATAATCAAGAAGCAAATTTAAAACTATTTTTATCACTAAGACAATACTTTGCATATTCTTATATTCTTCTAGTACTAAGATTATACTACAACATATCGCTTGATGTTTCTTATGGGTGGATTCCACAAAACTTTTGTTAAGTTATTCAAGACAAAGGAGCATCGTTTTTGTTTACTAATATGTTTGTTTGCCATATAAATTTGAATTTCGGTTAGATTTTATTGATTTTGACCAATAATTAATTTGACAAAGCTGTTCACATGTTTGTGCAACCTACTTTAAAGGCTCTTTTAAGTATCAACTTGAATAATTCGTTAATATAACAAAAGTGTTTTGCAACCCACCCTTACACTGAGAGTATCTAAAATATTGAGATACTTGAACAAACAAAAATGTAAAAAAGGAGATTAAAGTCCGTCGGCGTCATAAAAGTAGGAAAGTACATATGTAGTTCTAAGTCTCATTCTGCAAGGAATATTAAGAAGAAAAGAAGTATGTATGGACATGAGCAGGGTGTATTTCGGCTAAAGAATGATTGACAACCCTCAATAAGGGTGGCATTAAAAAAGAAAAACTAATTAGGAATTTTAAAAAGGAGCAATTTCAACGCTGTCAAATAAAAAAATAAGGAAATAATAGGCCATCGGTCTAGGCTTCGGGCGCAGGAGAAAGGGTATAAAACCATTTTCTAAGATTATAATAACCAAGCCATGCATCACCAGTTCACCTTTGGATGTCACATTCAAAAAGTAGAAACCAAGTACTTAGTTAGCAAACAGTTATGACCAACGAAATAAAAAAAGAAGGAAGGACCATAACACCAACAGTATGCAATTTAGATGGTGTCTCAATATGGCGGATTTTAGAAGCTCATTGGCTGAGAACACTAAATACGTCAACTGTCAAAGACAAAAACGTAAACAAACAGTTAGACTACCAATAAAAACTCGTGCCGGTTGGTGTCTCAATATGGCGTGTGTGACGTATTTCCGTTACACTTGTAGTTATGCACCATAATACCTTAGTTTCCTTCCTTCTTTTTTTATTTCGTTGGTTATGACAGTCATATTATTTAAAAGCTTTCAGAACTATGCCATCAAATAAAAATCTCTCAGAATCAAAAGATTGAGAGCATGATAGTCTTGGCAACTTGAAATATGGATTTATTAATGTATTTAAATGAAATATGAAAATCTCTTATACAGGGTGACATTGAAAAAACTGCCATGCATAGTACCACGCGATAGAGGACCATAAAATAATAAAAAAAGTTCTTATACGCTAATGTCCGATCGCCTCTTGTTTTCAAGATACAGGATGTTAAAAGTTTGTTAGAAAATTTAATTTTTTTTTAATAACTACAATGCATAGTACCACGCGATAGAGGACCATAAAATAATAAAAAAAAGTTCTTATACGCTAATGTCCGATCGCCTTTTGTTTTCAAGATACAAGATGTTAAAAGTTTAAATTTTCTAACAAACTTTTAACATCCTGTATCTTGAAAACAAAAGGCGACCGGACATTAGCGTATAAGAACTTTTTTTATTATTTTATGGTCCTCTATCGCGTGGTACTATGCATTGTAGTTATTAAAAAAAAATTAAATTTTCTAACAAACTTTTAACATCCTGTATCTTGAAAACAAAAGGCGACCGGACATTAGCGTATAAGAACTTTTTTTATTATTTTATGGTCCTCTATCGCGTGGTACTATGCATTGTAGTTTAAAAAAAAAATTAAATTTTCTAACAAACTTTTAACATCCTGTATCTTGAAAACAAAAGGCGATCGGACATTAGCGTATAAGAACTTTTTTTATTATTTTATGGTCCTCTATCGCGTGGTACTATGCATGGCAGTTTTTTCAATGTCACCCTGTATATAAAAATATATTAAAAGAGATTCCCCAAAAGGAATGAATCCATAAACATTTAATTTCTAAAAATTTGAAGATGAAGATTAACTGGATCGTTTAAAATATGAAATTCTGATAGAATTATCCAAAAAATAACTATTAAGAATCTGAAACTAACTTAATTTTAGAATAAATTCATTCTATAGTTTGGAAAATAAAACTTTTGCAACGATTAATGATACTTACTACTCTGGTAATTAAAAAACAACTAGAAACTCAGCTGCACTTGTAGTGTTTTACCTCAGAAACGTTAATAAAGCGTAGATATTTACATTTGTTAAGAAGCAAAGTTTGGAATTTAGTCTCCCCTCTTTAACATTACAGTAAAATAATAACGAAATGTAACGAAAGGAACATACCAAAATTTAAAATAAAGGAAACATAGGACAAGAAGGAATACTCAGTCTGTCCCTATTATAATATTTATGGAAGAAAAACTACAGAGAAAACTCAAATTAAAATAATTAACGCAAGCATTAAAGGGGCGCATAGGTCAAGTTTTATCATGTTTTTAACAAAGTCCTCAAGATTAACTATTATATTGTATTTTTGTAAAAAATCTTTGCAAACAAAAAAATTATTATTATAATGATTAAGTGGGGATGTGGCTATAAATTTGAGCTGGAGCGCAGTCTTTCTCACTTGCGCCATTGGTAGTAAAAGTAGAAATAAAATGACTAGAACATTAAAGGAACTCTTATGTGCAACCGACTTCATGCTTTTTAAAGAAATGCTTACAGAAATATCTACGTCGTATTAAGATGTACTCATAAAAATTTCATGGGAAAAACGCCAATGTAATATACGTTATGGAAACAACTATACAAATGGATGAACTGAATATAAACATAAAAAAGCCAAAATAAAATAATCAAATACATTAATATTTAAATGCCATAATTTCTAAGGAGAATAATTAATCAGCAGGGCAACTAATCTGTATTAGCACTGGTAAACAAGAATTATTCTAGTAAATATAAATTGAAAATATTTATTATACGATCCAACGCCTACTTTCGGATGTGAATTACAGCTAACGTAAAAAAACAGCGCAGCAGACATACGAAATAATATACCTATCTAAAAATGATGGCAGAAATACGAGAAGCTATAAATCCGAAATAAAATACAAATAAATACCTTAGAAGTTGAAAAAGATGAGAATCTAAAAGACAGAACTCGATTAAACTGACCAAACCATGTAGTGAGAATAAGAAAACTTGAAGTAAAATTATTGAAAAAAGGGAAATAAAGCTTAATATTCTTCCTTTTGTGTTATTAAGTTTTAATGAAATTTTGAATTCTTTGTACAAAGTTTTGTAGTTGTAATACCTACGCAAGAAATATGGACTACGATATACAATATAGAATCATAAGGAAAGCAAGAAAAAACTCTGAAAAAACCAAAACGAATAAAAGTAAGCAAGAAGAATGAATGGCAAGGGGAAAGAAAATTCAGAAGGAGACCACACCCTTTTAAATGAAGCAAAGGGAATAAATAAGGGTTGCAAATAATCATGCTTCTTCGTTTTCTGTATCGTGTATTCCAAATAAAACAATTTTCAAAACTTTTCAAAATGCTTTTACAACCTTAATAAAATTAGAGTGAACAAACATTTCGTTCTCACATATTTAAACTTAGCATTAAGGAGAATTATTATATTCGAGCACAAAACAGAAATCAGCTAAGTGAAAGTTCCACTTTATAGAATTCAGAGGAATGAACTACCTACTTTGTATCCTGCGAATGCAGGCCCAGTTTATATTAAATCATCTTATTAGCTCATAGTGAAACCAAACAATAAAAAGTCATGATACCATTGAGATCTTTCCGAAATTATGTCGTCCATTGACTTCGTCGAACCAAATCGCTAATTTCCGTCTTCCGGACCAACATAAAAAGTTAGTCAGAATGGTAAACAACGAAGCTGAAAGAAATGTTCGAAATCACGAAAAACACGAAGCAGTCAATTAATAAACACAGAATGCCTTTATATGGTTTCGTTTAGAATTCTAAACGGTTGCAAGTAAATACATCAGTCCTTGATCTGACCTTTTGTTTATACTTTGATGTTGATGTATGAATGGTTATAGAAAAATAGACCCACGTAAATTTTGCATTAATTAGCTTTTAAATGTTTTAACATCGATGAGAACTGAATTCTATGTTTGTGAAAGGTATAAAAACCACAATTAACGTTTGTTCCTTCAAATTTACAATTTGAATAACAAAAGGAACCCATTAAGTAAATTAACATTTAAATAAAAATCTTTTAAGAACATAAAGAGCCAAAAGCAAAAATTCCTTTGGTTACTTGATTGAAATTTAGCTCTTAAAGAAAATAAACTTAATTTGCAAAATACAATAATTAATTTACTACAAGTCAGACTTAACTGATCTTATGGTAATTGTTATCCAATTTTTTCAATAAATCGAACTCACTCGAAACGCAGAACTATGTATATCTCACTAAATCGAATGATTGATAAAAAATATCAGTAAACGCATCCGATTTTAACAAAGTATCGCAAATTACTGAAGCTGTGCGACTACCAGGGCAACTAAGAGATTGAAATGGGGGTGGAACACCCTCGAAAGCACGTGGATAAAGTGTTCACGTACGAGTCCACGTGCTCGAGCTCGTGGACACTAGCGTGCTGGTGCTTTCCGAGGTACTATGCATTGTAGAAGATTGGGAGTAAGGGAATAAACAACATTTCATTCCGCTTTAATAACTATTTGTGGATGTTAATGCAATGGATTACAAAATTTATAAATGACACAAATAACTTCTTCTCTTTTTAGGAGTTAATTATGTTATGGCATGGAATTTAATAAGTTTGGATTCAGGTTTACATTTGAATGCACACTTTTTTCATAAATAAAACTATTAAAAATGTTGCCCCCCAATTTCAAAACAGAAATTTTATACCCAAAAAAATCTTGCATATTCCATCGGTGCTACCCGACATGCTCTTCTTGGGGGGGGGGGGGGGGGGGACTTTATTCCCTCAAACTAACAATTTCGCGCCAAACCAAAGGGAAAAATAGAACGAATACCAATATAATTACTACAGGAATTAATTCAATTCATTAATAACTTCAAGGAACCCAACCGCAGGCAGGAATACAGTTTGATTTTTCTACGGAGAGAGTAACATATTTGCAACTTTCATTAAGTGCTTTAAAAACACTTCAGTTTTAAAGTAATAAAAACCTGTTAATAGTTAACTGGCTAAAAGTGGCAACGTTTTTTGTGACACTTTAAAATAGCTGAGACTTATCATTAGCATTACCTACTTATCTAATTGTTTATTTTGCCTGGATTTAAAAATAATTAGGCTTATACTCGGATTAGGCCTGGAGCAATTTGCAAATCTTGAAAACTTTAAAATGACGTCAAGTAAAACAGGAACGAAATTCGAAGTGTAAGTAGAAATTAATATTGCGAGAAATATATTTATAATAAGATATTTATTAATTCTAATAAATCTATAATAGGAATTTTTTCTAAACAAATTTAATAGGAATTATTAAACCATGAAACAAGCTTTCATACTCATCGTCAAAAACTAGCAACTTTAAATTGATTCCTGAAAATGAATGACAATTATTTTCGGAACGTAATATATTTTCAGCGCTTTCAAACTGATAAGTTGCACTTACTTACCATGCACTATTTGATCATATTTGAAGGAAATAGTTTGAATTTACATTTATTTTACTATATTCCTTATTATTCATTCCAAATCTCTTTGGATAAAGCTTGGCCAAGGAAAGATGGCAGCTTAAGTATTGTAAATGGAGCGAAATATTTTGTAAACTGTGTTTTTCATATTCCGTAAGGTTATAATTACCTACTGTTAATTATCATAAAAATCACCCATTGTCTTTGATGTTGAGTCAGGCGCGACAATTTTCAAAAAATGTAAATGTTGGACCTACAACTTACCAAAAACATGGTCTTCCCTTATGCAAAAACATTTGGACTGGTTTATAAGAGTACCTACTTGCCCAAACCTTTGAGCACTTAGTTGTTAGTAGTGGATTTACACGATAAAAAACTATTGAGTTATTAAAATAAACAACACAACAACAAAATTAATGTTCTTCTTGACAAATAAGTCTTACTGAGTCAAAAAATAAACATAGAAATACAACTGCCAGCAAACAAAAGTTGGAAACGAAGCCAGTAAACTTCTGTATCATACGCAAAGATAATTCTAGAACTTTAATAATCAACAATAATCTTACGAATGGAGAAAGATAATCTGATTTACAGTAATACCTAGTAATAAACGGGTCCTACGACAATAAAATCTTTCGGGATAGACGAAAGTACTTGCTTTTATAAGAATAAGGACGAAATGGGCAACCAGTTCAAATTTGTTTGTAAATTAAATGTGTATTTGCAAAATTAAAATAAGAAAAACGCCAATTACGTTACAATACTAAAATAGCAGTTTTGACTTAGCCTAACTTCTTTTTTCCGCTAGCGATTTACTAAGTTATTGTCGGAGTAGTTAAGACATTAGCGGACGGTCTCGGGGTCAAACCCAGTCAGATTCTCGGCGGGTGGCTTCTCCAGTTACTGAAAATAATTGGTTGCCAACCGAAACACAGTGAAGGCGTGGTGCTTACCACATCATCCCGTACGCATAGCGTGCCAGACAAACGGGTATAAAAGTGACTTAAGAGGTCGAACCCTCCGTGTAAATGCCGATACCTTTACCTTTATTTGGTAGGCTGCATTTACATGTAATAATTCATCAATTTTGAAGGTAGGTTGATTTTATCAATGATAATAATGAAGTAAATGCAAATTTACCTTCCTAGGAAAGTAACAACTATTGTCAAAGCTATGGTACCTATTGCTTATGTTTTTGATAAATTAATTTAATCACAATTAATGTCAAATTATTATGTTAAAAATTATTTAAATTCTTAGTAGCAGTTTATATCGATTCTCATCTCACTTACCTCCCTTGGTTTGTAAAATCAAAATCAGTGTCACAATTCAAACATAGAAATACAATTAAAGGTGTATGAGGAAAGAGGAGTAGCAGATCGTAGTAATAGCTACATTCAGAAAAAATGCATCAAACTGGCAATCAGCAAATGAAGAAGTTGAATAAAAAGTACGTCAGTTTAAGGTACTTACTACAATCAAGTAGTTAAATTGGCACTTAGAAGAAAAGTAAACTAGGAGATATATGAAGAAGAATTAAATACAGATGATGTTGAAGTAACACGTTAGAGATGAGGCCAAGAAAAAAAAGGTTTGGAAATTCAAACCTAAGACTCAAATTTCCCGAAGTTACGATGAATATAAGAGACAAAGGAATATAGTAGAGAAAAATTTGGAAATAAACCTGACGAAGCACCTAAAAGATGAGTAGAGAAGCGATATAAAACTTTCTGTTTAAAACAGTGAAACAATTTAAAATAAAGGGTGATCCAACGGTTAGCATGGATGTTGATTGTCGTTATCTGATATATATCGCAATGGCCATGAAAACATTTGTTGACAAAAGTCAGTAATAGACTTTGGCAATTGCAACAATGGAGTTCTTTACTTCTTTGAAGATGCCGATGGAGCTAATGTTACCGTTAATTCCGAGCGTTTCCGTAACATGCTAAGAGAATTTTTGTGACCTAAATTGAATGAAATGGATGTGAATCACCTCTGGTTTCAACAAGATGGCGCAACATCCCATACAAGCCATGAAACAATCGCCTTATTGCGCTCGAAGTTCGATGATCGCATCATTTCCAGAAACTCTGAGGTGAATTGGCCCCCAAGATCCTGTGATCTTACTCCTTTAGATTATTTGCTGTGGGGGTATTTGAAGAATAAAGTGTATACTAATAACCCACAAACACTTCACCAGCTGAAAGACAACATTCGAGCTGCATTAGATGCCATTGATCCACTTTTATTGCGAAAAGTTATCCAAAATTTTGACGTTCGAGTAACCTCCTGTCAACGAAGCCGTGGAGGTCATATGAATGATATTGTTTTTCATGCATAATTGCTACATATTAAACTTTCTGATACAATAAATATTTTCGGCGTAAGTTTATAAAATGAATTTTTATTTGATGAAAAAATCCACGCTAACTGTTGGATCACCTTTTACATACCTTGGTGTTACCGTGAACATCAATAGTGAATTAGAAACTGAAATTTTTAGTAGGCTAACAGCAGCTGCAAAACTTTTCTGTGTATTCGATATATTTCATAACAATAACATAAAGTCATTGATTATGGAACGAGTAGGTAAATTTCAACGCAAGTCGCAGGTGAGTGCTGAAAGCTTACGATTTCCATAATGTTAGTTTACGTACCTATTTACTTATTGCGTATATTATTCTACGGTCATAATGAAAAGAAATATGAAGAGAAAAATTATCGACTTTATAAAAATCAGCTGCGTTATTTGTTTCTGTATTTTTCAAGCTGTTTACCATGGAAACGGAGCCAACAGGGTGTAAAATAACTTCTACCAGTCTGAGTTTCCATTATCACCATAGTGCTGTAGGTGTTTTACGTAGTAAAATAATAATGACTTGAGTTTATATTCATCTTAGGCATTTAGAGCGTGTCGCCGTCGATGGTGCGCTCTGAAAAAGAGTGGAAGATGAAGTGTTCAGTTTTGAAAATGAAATTGTGGAAGAAGGCTTAGGTAGCCAGTAAAAAGTAATGCCGTAGACAAAGTACGGATTAAGAAGAAGGGTTTAAGGATTTATTAAAGTATGATAGTTAAGACGGATAGAAATATAATAAAGAAAGAGATTACAAAGAATTATTTATAATACTAGTATTTACAAAAGTTACAGTTACTCGTACATTAAATCAGGATTGATGTGAAATACAGTAATCCCCACAGTGCGATAAAGTAAAAACTTTGCGCACTGTTTGGAAATCGGTCGTAGATAATAGATATTTACGATACAAGTCGAATATGAGCATTATTAAGATACGCGTTTGAAATTTGCACAACGAGGCGATAGCCGAGTTGTGTGATCAAACAAGTATCTTAATAATGCATTATCACACGTGTATCGTACAATATTTGTCCTACGCCCGCGCAAAATCTGTAAAAATGGACGAATCCATGACGACCGCAGTTTAAAAACAGTGCGGTAATGAAGTCCTTATCGCACGCAAAATGCGTGCGGTAACGGACATATATCTCCCGGACGTTGATAATAGTATATTATACACGACGCTATAATGTAGGCTATTATTACCGAGGATAATGTTTGCAACACGAGCGAGCTTGCGAGCGAGTTTTGCAATTATCCGAGGGAATAATAGCCATTATAGCGAGTCGTATAATACTATACTTTATCCACAAACACAAATACGAAGAATTTTTAATTAAAATTTATCGACGACTTGTCAATAATCTGTCAATTATGATTAGAAACATAACCTATAATCTGTCAATTAGGATTAGAAACATAACCTATTTCCTTCATTATACACCATAGACAATGATGTTACCATGACACCTTGAATAATCATTATACACTGCTGGCAGTGTATAATGGATAGCATTATGAGTGACCAAACACATGAATAATTGACAGATTATTAAGTAGTCGTGGATAAAGTATAGTATACGACTCGCTATAATGGCTATTATAGCGTCGTGTATAATATACTATTATTGGATTTTTAAATGCAGTCAGTAAAGAAGTAAAAATTAAAATTTACAGCAGAATATTTGTATCAACTTTAACTTACAACAGTGAAGCGTGGGTCTTAACTCGTTGACAAAAAGACAAATTGAAAGTTAGTGAAATGGTTTTCTTAAGAAGAGTTGAAGGAGTCGCGAAGAGATAGAATATCAAAAATAAAGATACGAGTAGACGAAGTAAATTGAAGGTGGAAAACTACAGGAATCAATATTGAAAAATTAACTCCGGTGGTTCGGTCATATGGTCAGAATGGGCACACCTTTATTTAGTGTTTTTAAACAACATATCAAAAGTACCCTTGATTTGACCTTGAGCTTCTTGAGTTATAGGGCTTAAAAGGTGCGAAAAATTGGTTTTTCGCTTATATCTTCTTTTATATTGACTTTAGGTATAGAATAGTCTACAGAGAAATTGAAGGCTATAAAATTCTGTACAAAGAAGTACTCTTGTAGTTTTTTCGTGGGACCAACCGTTTTCGCATAATGTGATGTTAAACGTCTAAGTCAAGGTTAACGAAGTATCCCATTCCACTCCACCTTTGAGGTTGAGTACGAGGCACGTTTCTTTTTACGTGGTATCCACTGTCTCAGACGGTCCAAATATTCATAATACTTAATAAAAAAAAAGTCAAAATACAGTTACATTAAGCTTCTTCATCCTCATCTTCTTTTCCTTCCATATCGCATTATTCCAGGTGACCCTTAGAAAGAGTCTCTAATTGACTCTCATCTTTTTCCCTATCAAATTCTGATTAGAGTCAATTAGAGGCTCTTTCTAAGGACACTATATAATTTGTATGATGGGAATCGACAAGAGTAGCAAAAGGGAGCTTCCAAGAAATTCTGGGAATAGTACAGAAGCTGAGGTGTTACAAAAGGATGGAGCCGGCAGCAGGCAAAAAGGACATCAACCAATCAATTATGAATGAATAAATGAACTTCTTGCATTTCAAAAGTAATTATTTGTTCTATTATTTGGTTCTAATTTTTTAATACATACTATTTTGGTCGCATTCTAATATTATAATTTTTCCTTCACCAGAAGTTAACAGTTTTTGTGAAGAATCGATGCTAAAGTTCTTTAATGTACACTTAACTAGCAACGATAATTATTTCTTAAAAAGCTCAACATTTTATTTTTACCAAATTTGTATAATAATTAAAAAATGAAAATCTGAAAAAAGCATGAAATTGTGCTGAGCACCCACCAGGGTTGCGAGTTATCTTCTTCTAAAGGTTTGGGCGGCTTAGAATATTTCCGTAAAAGTGTACGATAAAATCTTAACCGCTGCTATAACACTATTCATAAATGTTAATTACAGCTATGATTTTGATAATAATCTCACAAGCACAGGCGGTACTTTGAATGAAGTTTTAATGCAGGTTTTATAAACATTCCCGCAACTGTAGATATTTCTATTTTTTAAAGGGTGTTTAATTTCAAACTTACTTTAATACATATTCACAATACTAAGTTGTTTAGGTTGTTTCGTTATGTAATGGTATTTTCTTCATAAGTGTTAAATGTAACACAAAAACCAGAAGACAGGGAATGTCTCTGAGTATTTTATTTTAAAACTCTCATTTAATTTCTTTAAGAATTAAAACGACATGTAAATTAAGGGTAGTTCAGATATTATACTTTCAACACTGCTCACTTCTGACTACATTCGTGCCCATAAAAAATGATATTTAATTACACTTGTTTTATGCATATAGAAAGAAATAAGGTTAACTCTACAGTAATGTATGTAAAATCAAAACATTTGCAGAGCTTATAAAATCATACAAAGTTGAACTTGCTTTTAATAAAATACTATCAAACACTTTAACCTATTTCAGAATTACATGCGTTGATGTTGTAATTACATTGAGTTTACATACTAGTAGGTATTTCAAAATCTAACGGGTTGCCATAAGACAGTGACAGAATTTGGGGCTACTTCCAAAAATTTCATTTACTATACTAAGCGTATTAAAAATGTTTATCCAATGTGTTCCTGAAATATTTACAGTTTAATTCGAAATATTTCGTCCCGTGTTCGCAATTGCAAATCGTTCGTTTGTGAACAATTCTGCTCTTCACAAATCTTCAAAGGAAAAAATCAAGGCTCTCCGAGTCATGAGTTTATTTCGAAATATAAACTACAGAATCTCCAGGTTCATTTGTGATCTATATTCAAGCGCTCCATCTCGTTGAAACCAACAAGGTTCTCTTGGACCAAAACAAATCTCATTATTTTAACTGATTTATTGTCTTGTCAAATGTATACAATAAGAAAAACTACTTCAGATGCCTTAGGAAGTCATTTATACAGATTTCTCCAAGGTATTATCCAAGGTCACGGTATTTTATTAAATAAAATGACTAAACAACTTAATTGCACTAAAAGAAATCAATATGTTGAATGTATGCGCTATATTTCCTAGCTCCACTAGCTCAGGAGTTCCCCAGAGATCTAACTTGAGACCGCTACTTTTTGTAATATTAATTAATGACATACAATACAGCACTACATATACGAATTATTTAATTTATGCAGATGACTTAAATATTTTGAAAGAAGTGCGAACATGTGCGAACATGTGCCAACAGCGAACTATTATAGAAAGATCTATGAGTGATCACCTGAAAATCAATTACATATGTTTTAATATTAATAAAATAAAATAATCTCGACATATTATTTAATTCACAACTAATAACCATTTAATTATACTAGAACAATTCATGTCACAAAATATTAGGTTTTATATTTAGAATAACAAAACATTTTTAGAACACAGATGTCATAATAAAATTAATTAACTCATTAATCAGAAGTAAAATTAGAATATGTTGCCGAAATATGGAGCCGCTATTTGTCTATACAGATTGTCCGAAATCCAATCTAAACATACAAAAATTAATGAGTGCAACAAGGAAGACATAAACAATATGGGTAGCACAACAAGGATAGAATAAAATCATGGCTAGGTAAATTTTTAAACTAACGATCTCTCGCCAATAACAAACAATATGTATCTATGACAGATGTTTTTGCTTGCTTGCTTGTTATTGGCGGGAGATCTTTAGTTTAAAAATTTACCTAGCCATGATTTCATTCTATCTTTGTTGTGCTACTCATATTGTTTATGTCTTCCTTGTTGCACTCATTAATTTTTGTATGTTTAGATTGGATTTCGGACAATCTGTATGTATTAGAAGCTAAATACTGAGAACATTCAGATGTTTAAAATGCTGCTTGTTTCAGAAACCAAATTTAAATTTGAAGACGACTACTACCAAAGCTTGCTACAATTGATTGAATGCCAAATCCTTAAAAAACAAAATTAAATTTTATATACATGATAAGCTCATAAATTGTTAAAAAGAATTAATTTCAATATTTACGCTTAACTTTGCAAAACAAACTACATATTAAACACGCACCTAGTAAGAATGTTTAATAGATTGGGACCAGAAGTGGATATTTTCGATATGATTTTCGAACAATTTAGGGATGCACTTGCAAGTTGGCACTGAATCTATAATCTATGCAGGGGATCGTGAATGTAAAGAGGGACTAGTTTAATTTGAATTGATTGTTATTATTAATTGATTGTTATTATTAATGATGCTCTTGACCAGGTATATGTGATTAAGGATTTAGGTGTGTTACTTGATAGCTCTTTAAGTTTTGTTCAGCATATTGACTACATAATCTCAAAACTATGAGAATGTCAGGTTTTATTAAAAGAATAACTACAGAGTTTAAAGATATAAGATGCTTAGTTATACTTTATGTAGCTTTTGTGCGTTCGGTATTAGATTACAATTGTATAATCTGGGCGCCTGCATTTATGGTACACGTAAACAGACTCGAAAATGTTCAACGTAAGATTGTTAAAGCTCTGTGTTACAAAAGTGGATTAATTTTCAGTGATGATAATTATCACGAAAAGTTGAAGTATTTTGGTTTTCACCCTATGTATATTCGAAGGATTTATTTTGAACTATGTTTTGCCTATAAATGTTTAAATGGTATTATTTCTTGTGCAGATGTTATTGAACAATTTAGTTTGCATGTTTCACAGGTAAATACAAGAAATCAGTATTTACTACAACATTCTTACCATCGAACTGTTTACGGGTCAAATAGTCCCGCCAATCGCATTGTAAGATCTGTGAATAATTTAAGAGGTATAGATTTAATTGGTGCTCCGTTTCGTGATTTTGTAAATAAAATTAAAATTCATTTAAAAATGTAATTTATTTGGGCTAATATGTGAAATGTTTCTATTTTTATTTAATGTTAATTTTGTAATGGTATAATCCGTTTGAATAAATATTATTATTATTATTATTATTATTATTATAATTGAATATTAATTAATTTTCATGTGTATTTTCACTTTGTAATTGGGCTAAGGAATGTTAGGTGAATAAACATTATTAACAAGAAAAACAGTAGTTTTTCTGGTAAAGCACTTGAACGCCTTAAAAAATTTAATAATTCTAATACGAAAAATCAGTTATCTGCAGTAGTATTCGTACTTGGCAAAATTCGACGACAATTATATTCATAATGGAATAAAGTATACCATTTAGAAATAAAACTAATTCGGGAATTGTACAACTAACCTTTAAAAAATAAACCGGCCTTAAAAAAATTGAATATTTCGAAATTAAATTCTGGTAATGCTCTTTAGTACACGTAAACCCAAGTTGAACTGCACTCTGACATTTAAGGGTCACGTTGTACGGATTCAAAAGGCATATTAAAGCTTGTAATAAAAATCATTCCCAAAAAATCGATATCTTTACAGCATTTAATATGCATAATCGAAAACTTAAATTGCTAAAACTGACAACAAACACAATTTTAATATATTAGAATAGATTAATCAAAGTTTCAACAGCTATAGGATTGAAAAGGCATTTGCCACATTTTTAACATTGTACTCGTATATAACATTTTTTAAATTATTACTCTGTGTGAAATTTTTATATTGCAATGGTTGCTGTTGACATGTGACTATTAATTAATAAAGAAAAACTATGAAAAACCAAAAAAGTGATAACAAAATTAGTTATTTAAAGATATAAAAATTTTAGAATTTGCTTGATTAATTTTCAAAATAATGTGTTCATTTTATGAGTGCACTTGGTTAGACAAAATTCTAGTTGGTTTAGCCAATGACTATGGCAGTAGACGTGTTTTGAGATTCTTAGCATGTGCAAGCCTAGACCATGTCCAATAAAGAAATAAATAAACATTCATCGTCAGAAGTAAACACGATACAAATGGAACTGAGAATAATTTTTTTTTTATTGTGATTTTAAGAAAACATTGTCATTCGCTTAAAAATAACCAAAAAGGGCGTTTTTTTAGTATTTACACAACCAATAAAATGTATGAGTATGGAACATTTTATATTCCACCCTTAACCAGATTAAGAAGCAGAAAGCTTTTAACCTCTCTTATTAAACCCTCAGAAATAATTATCTAACCTAGTTAACAGTCGCAGAAAAATTTAATTTTGTAGTTTCATAAACAAACAGCCCCCCTTTAAAGGATTTTTCAAACTAACTTACATAAAGTAGACAAAAACTCCTGTTATTGAATTTTTTAATAGGTTCTGGTTTCTTAATAATTTCAGAAATTATTAAGAAACCAGAACCTATTAAAAAACAAGAAGCAACTCAAAGATTGGGAGCACGAAGTTAGCCCAAGACAATTCTTCATTCAAATCATCAGGAAAATGTACAAAGTACCTATATAAGTGTAGCAACCGACAATCAAACCACAATAGGGGATAGAACCAAGATTGAGAATATCAACAGGAAAGATTATGAAGATCCTGCATGCAATAGAGAAACATACTTGAAAAGCAAGAAAAATATGAAGGAAAAAGGTTGGAAACAGACAGTAGGAAAGAGTATGAAGGATCAAAAGGAAGTAGAAAAGGACGAAGTTTAAAAAAAGATTTAAATTTCACATCATGTTTAACTACAATAGCAACATACTGTTATCTCTTACACTAACAAACTAACAAACACCATAAAGCCATACCGTTTTATGTTTCCAATTTAATAGTCATTCTGTAACGAAAAACATTTTGTAAGTATAGTCGAATTGGCGATTCAGGTAATGCGCGTCATCAATCACATGATCAACGGTCGGCGTTACCAATAATGCGCGAGAAAAAAATACAAAATGTAATTGCGAAATATAAATTATTTTTGTAGTTTTCTAAGATTGGGCAGCCGTGTTTAATCACAAGGTCTATAAATTTTTGAAAATAAGAAAAAACCCGAGTTTTTATTTTCTAATTTAGCTCATATTTACTTTTTGTAAAGTTAGTATTATTTTTGGCATGTTTATATTATTTCACTTACAAATTTTTGACAGATCGTGTTGTATGTCATTGTCATTGCGATAGAATAGGAAAATGTCAACAGAAAATTTAGGTTATAAAATTTGTAAATCGTTTGAAACTTCATGTAGACGTACCAGGTTATGATGTCATAAAATTTATTGATGACGTGCATTACCTGGCTCGAAAATTGAACCATATAGTCAATTAATTAACTTCAATACTAAAAGTTAATGAAAATTCAGTTTTCTTGGTTTAAACGAGATCACCTTTAAGTAAAGATCTGAAATTTAAATTATCCTGAAATTGCGGAACATAAAATTTAGGTTCAATTTTAGTTAATCGATATTTATACACCAAGTGAGCTAAGATACCGTTTATTCATGAGAAGAAGTTAGCTAACGATAACGAGCCCGTAAGGGCGAGTAAGTTAATTTCTTCGAGTGAATAAACAGCCTTAGCTCACGTGGTTTATACAATATTTTATTCAATTTTGATGAAATAACCATTATGAATTTAATTTTGACAAAATAAAGTATGACATAATTTTGACGTTTTAAACTGTCATCATTAACTCCATAGCAACAGCAAGGATAAGTAACTGTTTATTTGTTGCATAGTGATTTAAAATTCTGTGAGTGATTTAAATTTGTTTTAACTCACTAGTAAATAAACAGTTACTTACAGCTGTTGCTATGGAGTTAATAATGAGAGTTTAAAACGTCAAAATTGAATAAAGAATTATAATCTTTTATTCACTTTGATCATTCATTAAATTATCAAGTTTTGTGTAATCCAACTTAAAACTACGTTTCCATTTAATTCTAAACTATACACATACATTTATTCCGTTTTTCAGTCAGCTAATTTAATGAAATTGTGATCGGAAATTCTAAATAAAAAAATCGAAAACATATCAAAAACTAAATTCTTAATTTTTGTGTTTTTTGCTAATTTAACACCTATTAAGTGTTAATAATCATTGGCGTTATATTCTTCCTAGTCAGGTGCACTAAAAATCGACAAGCATAACCAAAAAGAATTTAAATTTCTGAATTTGTGAAATTGTACACCGATTTAATTAAGCAAACTCATTCGTTTAAATCTCTCGCCACTTTCACTTTTTAACCGTTTTAATTCGAATTTCATGAACATTAAAATGCGTCGTTAAAATTTACTTTAAGACCTCTTCTTCTAAACTGTTCCGCTATAATTAATTAATGAATTGTAATTTTATACCACGTGGAGTTCCACGCCGTTTATAACACCGTAACTAAATCGATTACTTTATTTTTACAATCGTAAATTCTTAATTCATTTTTAAAACAGCACTTTTAAAAAGTAAACAGTCATTTCTTGAATTATATTTACTTAATAAGCCAATAAAACTGTGATGAATTGCGATTATTATGCATTATTATTGTTATCAGAATCCGCCTGTTTTTGTTCTTTAATTATACACAAAGGTGATGTACACAGGAAACGTATTAATTACATAGAATTAATTCCTACATTTTTTTAACGAGAAGATAAACTCGAGGATTTACGTGTACTCAGTGACATAGCCGATTTTTAGTAACTTAACAATTTTTTTGCGATTATAAGCACATTAAAAGTATGGCAAATAGCAAATAATTATTTTAAAATTTGCAAAGAATCACATCTTTAAAATCATGTTACGAAGTTCGTTTTGAATATATGAAAACAGAAAGTTTTCAGTATTAATAGACAAGGATTTTTTAAAGTTATTTAAAAAAATTAAACTTCTCTTTTCGTTAGATTTTATACAATTATTAAAATCAAAAATTAGTTTATTATGATACTACTGGCATTAAAATAATTTCAGGATCTTCAGGTAAATTATGGCTTGTAATTGTTTTGATAGCAAATTATAAATGATATAAATATGATTTAACTTTACAATTCTCACAGACAATATTTCAAACTGGAAATTCATGTCAGAAAGATTAACGATAATAGAATTGAATAGTTGCAGCGTATGGACCAAACGAGAATGAAACAAACGAGCAAAAAGAAAAATTCTGGGAAGATTTATAAGAACTAGTAGTGAATAAGAAGTGAAGGGTGATAATTGCAGGAGATTTAAATTGCAGAGTTGCCAATAAGGAAGATTCAACAGAAAAACAGTGGGCAGATTTTGAGAAGAGATAATAATTTTAAACGGGCGCAGAATAATAGACTTCTATATAGAGAACGACCTAATTGCGAAAAATACTTGGTTTGTAGGTTGTTGAGTAAGGCAGTGGCGTATTAAAGTTTTGTTTCGGGGGGGGGGGGGTCCAACTAGATATTGAGATAGGTAGATGGGTATCTACGCGAGTTCTGTGAAGCTTATAAATAAGTTTTATTTGAATGAAGTGCAACAGGTAAAATTTTGGTATATAGGAGTATAATTAAGCATATTATGACCTAAATTTTATTAAAGACCATAAATTTAGGTTTTAGGGGGGACGTTATTAAACGGTATTTATTTATAAAAAAATTTCAGTTGGGTCTCTGGGGTGGGTCTAGACCCCCTGGAATACGCCACTGGAGTAAGGAAGTGCAAAAAGAAAATGAGGATTTGGAAGATAGGGATTTGGAAAGTCTGTGGAATACCTTTAAAAATATAGTACTAACGGCAGCAGAACGAGTATGTGGAGTATTCAAGAAAAAGATAAACCAAAAGCAAACAAAATGGTGGAGCGAAGACATTAAGAGGGAAGTTAAAAATAAGAAAAGTTTATGGAAAATGTATTTACAATCAAATGAAGGGTCGGACTATGATAATTATAAACAACAAAGAGATAAGGAAACACAAACGTTAGACGAAACGGGTACCAGAATACAAGATCAGCGTGAGGCCGAAGAGATAGGTAATCAGGATAGGCATAGAAGAAATAGAACAAGCTTTAAAGCGAGTTAAAATTGGCAAAGCGGCCGGATGGGATAACATAAGACTGGAAATGATCAAATTTATGGGGGAAGGCGAAAATCGACTTCTTCTTAAAATAATAAAGAAAGCATGGATAACAAAAACAATCATCATAGACTGGCAAATGGCAATAATAATACCACTGTTCAAAAAGGAAGACAATCTAAAATCTGAAAATTACAGAGGCATATCTCTCCTAAGCGTGCCACGAAAAATACATGAGAGAAAATAGACAGAGAAATAATAAGCAAAAAAAAAACGTTAAGAGAGACGCAAGTGGGTTTCCGTCAGGGGAAGGGCACGCAGGACTGGATCTTTGTAATTAGACAGCTAAGCGAAAAATGTATAAACCACAATCAGAAAATATACTTGGGTTCCATAGATTTAGTGAAAGCGTTTGACAGTGTACTGAGAGAAATAATATGGGAGGTTTTAAGAAATAGGAAGGTCCCGAATCACTTGTTAGAAGCAACACACAGCTTATATGCACAAACAAGAAATATAATCAAAATCGGAAATTTAAATACAGACAAGTTCCCAACACACAAAGGCGTCCGGCAGGGAGGGATTCAAAGCCCGCTGCTTTTCCTGGCGGTAATAGATGAAGTGGCTCAACGTATTGATTCAAAAATTAAGAGCATAAACGTGGGACTCGTGGGAGTAAATAATTTACAAGCAGTTTGCGTAAAAAAACTGTTATATGCAGATGACCTTATATTGTTCGGAAGTACACAAGAAAAACTAAAGAAAAATCTTGAATTATGGGAGAAGGAGCTATTAAAATTCGGGTTGAAAATAAACCTAGAAACAACAGAAGTTATGGTGGTGGCCAAGAACTCGGAAATTTTTGATATACCTACTGTTGGACTCACAAAAAATAAAACAAGCCAGAAGTTTGAAGTATATAGGAGCAATAATGGAATAATGGAAGAAGTCGTTTTATCGGTAAGAAAAAAGTATCGACAGCCACCAAAATGAAAATTTACAAAACGGCACGTTCCCACACTCATCTATGGATGTGAATCATGAATTTTAAATGACAGACTGAAGAGCAGGCTGCAAGGATGCGAGATGAAATTTCTTAGAAGAGTAATGGGACTAACAAGAAGAGATAAAATCCGAAACGAAACCATTGGGGAAAACCTATAAATTGAAAAACTCGAAACAAGTATAGAGAGAAGACAAGTGAGCTGGCTGGGACATATAATAAGGGTGCAGGAAAACCAATTGGTGAAAAAAATATGGATCATGGGAAAATCTGAGACGCTCCACCCCTCTACACTGTAAGGTAGAAGAGGGAAGAAGATAAGTAAGTATGATTTAACTTTAAAAGGATGAATTTGCAGCTTTATAAAAATAAATAACAATAATATACGTAGTAAACGAAGAGTTACACTTTGTTATTTAACTGTTTCACTGTCGAAGGTAACAAAAGAAACAACACAGTCATCTCTTCAACAATAAATAAAAATATATTTATAACTTACTTATTATAAATTTATTATTTTTAAAATAATTTAAAATTTAAATTACGAGAATACCTATTCTTAACAATTGTCTTACAAAATTTGATACACAATAAACTAATTTGCTATTATTATTTGACCTACTTATTTTCTTAAATTTGGATGTAATATTTATTAGATTGCTATAATTATTTTATTGTAATATTAATTCATTGTAAATAAATAAATGTTTTGGGGAAAACTTTATTACTTCAGCCATAGATAAATTCTTCAGCATTTATCTTCCATAAAACGATTTGTAAAGATCTTCTTTTCTTAATATCAAAGAGTGTATACTTCACACAGAGAAACAATTCTCATGTGCTTCTTCATATGGATTATAGTATACAGAGTAAGAAAGGAATTTAGAAATTTTAAGCTGAAGTTCTAAGGTAAATTAAAATTGAAAGTCTTATAGAAATGCTCACTGTTCTTCGAAGGAGGAGCCACACAAACATTTCTTGATTTTGGGAGTCTTTACCTATTCAAGACACTCTATTCCAGAAGGTTAAAGCTCTTTCAATTCTATACCTACTCTTTGGTTTCAAATAAAAACGTGATTTACATTTGATGCTCATCTACACTTTTTGGAATTTACTTTTGTTTGTTATAGCTTTTTATTATACATATATTTACACTATATACACTGAAACAAACAAATTGTCAGAAGATTCTTTAACATCGTGATTATTATTTTTACAATCCGTAAGCGTAACTACCCTATACGAATTTTTGTAAATACATTTAAAAAACTGGGACGTAGTTTCCTTTCAAACCACAGTCTTTGTTAGTTACCCCACTGCCTAATTGTACAAAATAAACTATTGCTCGCATTAAAACTATTAAATTTCCGTATTTAATATTTCATTCTTTACTTGCGTTTCGTAGTGCAATTAAATCTTAAACCTAACTTTCTAAAACATTATTTTGAATACAAACTTTTTAATCTAAAACTTGGAAATTTCATAAAAAATAAATCTCCATATTAGGCCTGAAAATGTTAGTTTCTAATTTGTTTATTAAAAAACTACAAACCAAATAAAATAATTATGAGTTCCAACTCTTAAACACGAACAAATGACAATCTCTAAAACGTTACAGTAAAACCACACATAAACTCGAATAAAACCGTTTTTTAGGCGTGATTGAATCGCATAATTTTAACTTAGACGCTTGTGAAAGTGCGTGCAAATACCAATGTAAAGTGAAATTTTTAGAACCTAAGACCGGTTGTATATCTGCTTGAAAAAAATTTAATACAATCATAGTTTCTAGCCATAAATTATAAAATGTAAAGCGGTTTAATTCTTAAAGTAGTTAGTTAAAAATGCAAGTAAATTAGATGAGGACAAGTTTTTTAATTAATTTTAGAATTGTTAACTTTTTTCTAAGAACCAATTGTATTTGAATTGCAACAAGATGATGTTATTTTGTAAGTTTAAAGTTTCTGAAAATTTATGTATTTTAGGCAAAATTGTATTGGCAGTTTGGGCTTATTTAGATTTCGAAAAACTTCAACGATTTACAAATAACACGAATTTACCTAATTAAATAATTATAATTTATTGCATCGGCAATTTCATTACAAAACAATTTTAGTTTGAAAATTCATGTATTTTGACAATTTTGGAAAATTACAGTTTACTTTACTAAAACAAAAATTCGCAACTTCCAAAGAGGAAAACTAAGTTATTAAAACCAAATTAAACCAATAACTAAGTACAGCACAGATTTTAAACTAAGTACATCAAAATTCTAAATTATAAATGTGCAAAATTAAAATATCTGTAATGTTTTTGCGACCCAGTTTCATTTCCTATTTCCAGCTTCCCGTACCATTAAAATTCACGTGCATGGAAGTTTTCCCCGGACACGCTTACCATCACGTGTTTTCGATCGTACTTAATTGGAAAATTATTCTAAATTTTCAGAATTTCATATTTTAACGCGCAGATTAAACGACAATGTTTGTTAAATTCGATAAATTAAAAAACACTTTTGTCAGTTAAATAAATTAACTACGTTCGAACGAAATCTTCTATTTTTGTATCTTTTGTGGGTGGCCATGACTTATTTTACTTCAAGGTATCATCGTAATTTATCGTTATGGCTTGTATTTCATACGACAGAAGTGAGAGCCACTTTTTTCTGCCTTGGCAATAATAAATTTTAGTCCTTGAGAAAATGATTCTACAATTTATGTTTCTTCGAACTGAATTAAATTACGTTCCGAAATGTACTTAGAAGGATAAAAAGGCTCGCCGGCTTCCTAGAGCACGATTTAATTATTTAATTTTTTTTCAATCGACTGTCAATGATTCGGGTTAATTACATAGATGAAAGTTGATACAAATACTTAATGTGCGAAATACAGGTCTACGGTGTTTAACGATTCGTTTAAAGAACTTTTGTGACGCCTACACGCGGTCCTACGTTTATATTTGCACTTTCACTTTTATCAGTGAAAATATACACCGGCAAATATCAAAATGTTTACCTACGGCTTTTTCGTTATTTGCATTTCTACGGGCAAATTGTTCGATCGAAAACCATACAATAAATTAATGATAGATATAAACCGGTTTGGTGAAACTTTTTCAATGAATGTTGACATTTCCGTGCATATTTTTAAATGAAATTTTAAGATCTTGTTATTCTTTTACATTGTGTCAGAGGAATACATAGCCAATTTCCAATTTAAAGAAAATAGGATTCTTTACATGGCAGATAAGCATATCTTAAAACTTAAACTTTTCCTCAAGGGGTTGACTTTGAGGCAGTATTTGTTCCTTAATGCAGCAGTTCTCGACGTTTGCAGAAACAGTTTAGAAGACGTGTTAAAATTTTTAGATTTACATAATATAATTTTTTCTCAGTTGTAGATAATTACCAACAGTAAAATTATTAACTACCGATGTTTGAGTGTAACATGTTCTGTTTAGCAATTAGATAAATACGGGCTTAATTTCCATCCAATTAATTAATTAATTCTTTTAACAGTAAGAAGACGTATGTTTGTTTTTTTTAAATTATTATAAAGATTCTGTATAATTATTTTTAGCAACTTTTATACGAGTATATCTGAATGTTAGAAAATCGGTAATCAAATTTCTGCTAAATTTTTCGTCGTCATAATTTGTTATGACCTGCCCCGTTTCTACATATTTTTAATTAGTTGAAAATTAGGGACGTAAATGTATAAAATCAAAATAGTGTAAAAATAAAAACTCTAGAAAGAGACAGCCGCCAGGTTTCGTCTGCCAAGATCTTTCGAACAACCTTGTTATAAAATAATAAGCAATAACCCAGATTATTATTTACAAACTTAGTCCTAAAATATTTTTTTTATGTAGGATATCTGAAATTGCAGATTCGTAAGTTTAAAGAAGCAGTTTATTTTGTAAGTGAGGACTACCTAACAGTTTCTCTTTCCGGACATAGTGACTGGTATATAATTTTATAATACAGTAAAGTCGCGATTTAGTGAACTCCGGTTCCAGTGAACTAACTGCTTGAATGAACAGTCAACATTTTACATTCCATCTCAATATAGTAAACAATGAAGAACTTCGATACTTCGATATAATAAACAACATCTTATTCAGTATTAACAAAACGTCTTCCGGGTTGGGACCGTGTCATTGTTGAGACAGAAGAACTCAACATTTCGCCCAAGTGAGAGGCGAAACCCTTTTGATGTTCAGAAGGGTTTCTTCCCTTTTCCTCCTGAAGAAGCCCCTTAAAAAAGTGGGTGAAACGTTGAGTTCTTCTGTCTCAACAATGATACGGTCCCAACCCGGAAGAGGTTTTGTTAATACTGACACTGATCGTGGGAGTATTCTAATTCATTATAACACCTTATTTCCCTAATTGTGTATCAATCTGTAATTTTGTTGGCCCTCAATACGGCTTAATTTATAGATAGTGATGAATAGCAAGGTTAGTGATGACATTTTAACTTGTAATTTAATTTTATTAAACAAAGTTATTTTTCTTCTTTGGGCTTTTCGCCACCCATTACTAAAATAGAAATAAAATTAATAGACCATTAACACACTGAACGTAAGGTGTCGGAGACAAGTCTATCTTTTTTTCAGCCCTTAGCTGCCTACCGTTGAACGTGGGTTTCACCCAAGGCTTTTCAAGCTTTTCGATCTTGTGCACTCCTAGCCCATTGTTTTTCAGCAACTTTACTTATGTCATTGACTCATCTTTATGGCGGACGCCCCACACTCCTCTTTGATCTAATAGTCTTTTGGTCCGTGGTACACGTATTCTTCCACATTATTTGTAGAGGTGTGATTTATACTAAATTGTCTTGGACTGGGTAACATGATTTTAGTTTTGCTCATGGTCCTAAGGTCCTAAGGTTTCTGCGGCTTCTTTCAGCGGGACCATCATCGTTTCCAATTCCTCGTCGTTTGAACTGTCATCAGCAAATTTTAGATGACTGAGGTATTTGCCGTCGATATTGCTACGTATAAGTTTTTGTTTAGCTTGTTAATCAGTCCATTGCTTTCCCTCCACCAGAATCCGTTGAGCAGGCATTTGCTTGTCGGTGTGGGATTTCGAGTCTGGGACTGACATCGTGGGTGGTATTAGACATTGAAACGCCTCGCTTTCCAGGCGTCTAGGTAAGTTTGTAAGGGATGTACCTAAGAAGGGTAAAACAAAAAAAACAAAAATTTCTGATGGATGGAACCAAGGTTGGGACAAGATTCCCCCTGGTTTATGAAAGATCGGTGAGAGATCGGAGAGAAATCAAGAACTCACATAAACATATGGAAAAATGCAGAAAATCTCAAAATAATAAACTAAACGTAAATGATACAAAAATATTGATGCCTTTGCAATGTGAAATCCTTCCTAAGATTTTTGATTACCTAGCCAAATGAACAAACGGCATGGAAAACCTTATAAGAGAAGATAAAATCGATGGGAAAGGGGCGATCTTTACCTGGTTGGGCCGAATAAATAAAAAAACAAGAAGAAAAACTTTCATTGATCATTATTTCTTGTCATTTTTAAACACAGATGGTTCTAAACTCTTTGAAATTGTGTTTGAAACCGAGAGTTAAAAAACAAAACGTTAAAAATTTAACATTTTCTTCAAAGTATAAATATTTAAACTCAATTTAAAAACTTCAGTACTTATCAAAAGTTGATTGTAAGTGAGACTTTTCGACCTTAAACACATCACACATAAATGGTAAAAATATAAATTAATGACGACTGGTTCGTTGTTTTAAACTAACAATGCAACGAAATTAATTGATGGCCTTCTATTCTAATTGAAAAATTACACAAATTCTGGAATTATTCTAAGTAAAACACAGATTTATAAATTGAAAATGTTACATAAATTCTATTAACCTATTACTGATTCTTTTGACTAATTGTACAGCACGTAAATTTTGGAAAGATTAGTGAACCTTAAAAGGTCTTAATAAATATTTTAATTTTGCAAAATAATTAATGGGTTGCAAAAAGTGATGTGGTTTTATGAAAATTTTTGTATTACCTATTTCATTACAATTTTTAAATTTTATATAACAAGCCTTAAACCATAACATTTTCAGAGCATTTTGGTCTCGTTTTCCGTGAATTACAATGTAACAAAAGCCTAATCTTTGAAAGACAAGTTACCTTATACATATAGTGCGGCATTTTTTCTTTAACTATTGGAACTACCCTGAAGCTAAATTTTTGCGTATCCTGAATTAACAACAAATTATAAATCAGCAAAATTAATCACAACCTTTCTGTGACTTTTGTTTAAAAATTAATTGATTTTTAACTAAAAGTGTTCCTTGCGTATTGAGTTACTGCAGGTAGGCAAATTTTAAACCTCTTATCAGGTATTGCGCAAGTAATATGAAAATAATGGAATTAACTGTTGGTTTTGGAATACTTTTCCGGTTTCAAAAACTTCCAAGACTTTATTCTAATGCGTTCGGTTTTCTTAAACTCGGAACATTTAAACGAACTCGTAAAGTAATATATTTCTTTCGCAGATATAAATGTTAAAAACATTATTATTAACTACCAAGACCATCAAAGCTTATTTTATGATAATTCCCAATAAATTTATGTTTCAATCTCAAAACAGTTTCCTAAAATTTGCATAAGCATGCCTAGGAAACATTTAAAAAAAAACATAAATCACGATAAATTGTGGAAGCAAATAGGTAGCTTTAAAATTGCAGCCATTACTGAGATTGCTAGGCGACAACCAACAATACACAGCTGATTTTCAGGTTTTCAACTACTAGGCGAGCAGCAGATCCTAGACTCGACGTGAAGGGAAAGAAAAATCGTTGGTTAGGTGCTGCATAATGAACGACAATGCATTTTCTGGTTGCAGCAGAGAGGTGCAATGCAGAGGATGCAGGTCAGCTGCCTTATATTTATCTGTACTAAAATGCATTGTTTAATTGGGCTTTATTGGCTAGTAACGGTTACATTTATACGAATTTTTTATTATAAATTAATTTGATTGCCATTAGCTAAGTTTTGTAAATAACGAAATTCATCTGTGATGCATGTCCTCCTGCAATTTAGGTTACCTGCGTCACCGAGCCCTTATTCAATTTCAAGCACTTTTTGTTGAAGTTTTCAGGGGCGATTAAATTTTTAAATTCATTTGCAATAAATTGGATTTTATTTTTCTTTGTCACGTTTCATTCAGAGTATGCAAACTTTAATATTTATTTGTTTATATTTTGTAAAAAAAACTTGTTTTGCTATGGCGTTGATTTAATCTTGCTGAAAAAATTAAAAAATTGCAATTGGTCCTATTGTAACAAATTATGAACTCTTTAGGTTTGCAAAGGTGCTTTTATTCAAGAATTACATTGGTAAAAATTTAAAGTTACAAACAATATAATTTAAATTAAAGTTTACAACCCCTCACTGAAAAAACAAAAAAGTGAAAACCGCAAGTTTTCGGGATTTTGTTAGCATAATTGCTTGTTGTTGTGCCTAAAAAACTTTATTTAAAAAACTACTAACAAGTTAATAACATTTTGAAATACCTTTGACAAAAGTATAAAAGAGTAATTTATTACTAACTGAAAAAAAAGTTTACAGAAACGTCAAAAGGTACAACATCGAAGCCTGAAAAATGACAAAACTTTCTTTTCAAACCCATAATTTCTTTATTTTTATTTAATTTGCAATACTTTTATATTTTAATTATTAACGAAATATTATTTTAACTAAGTCTCATTGTTAATAAAAAAATCGTTGTGTTTAGAATCGAACGGAAAATCAGCCAGCATATCTGAATTTAGTCAGTACTTTGGCTTTAATGCTTTATATTTTAATAAAGCTGCAGCACGTCCACAAAATTACAAGAACGCGGGTAGAACTACGAACAAATGTTTTTCAACAAATGGTCGCAGCATAACTAAAAACCTAAAGATTATTATAACAAATACGTGTAATTCGGTCATCCCACAGCGCAGCACTTTGACAGTCAGTCTTTGGGAATATTTTCTTTGTCCATTACAAAAGTAGAACTTTAAAATGCTCGAATTTTATATATTCGAGGAAACGGGGATGTCAACTTATTAACCAATGAAATTTGGTTTAATAAATGCTTTTGTTTTCAGAATTTTTTACTGAAAGATAAATTTTTTAATTTTAATATCTGAGATCCTTAGTACCCGCAAGCCTAGATTTCGCCCAACTACTTAACAAACAACATCTAATATTAGAAATGTTACGTACACTACATTAAACTTGTTTGACTTGGCTAAAATCTATATTAATAGATATTGTCATCTTTTTATATGTTAATTCAAAAATTTGAAGTTGTAGATAATATCTAAAGGTTGAAATAATCAAATAGTAAGTCAGAATATCAAAATTACCAAGCAAAATTAATGAAGCAACATACAATCCGATTTCATAAGTAGGTAACACGTATCAAAGTTTAAAATGACTACTAATGTTTTTCTACATTTTTTTAAATGATCTAAACGCACTCTCGCTGATTACACTTTATTATTATTACACTCACAACGCTCGAGAGATAACACAGAGGTTATATTTGATTTTATTTATCTTTTTAGTGAAACTTAAAACGTTCAGTTTACGAATCAAAGAAGCTAAAAGAACAAGAAACGCCAATTTACGATTATAGTTTTATAAATGTTTCAGTTTAAAAAATCATAAAAACTTAAATTCGATTTTCAATCATCAAAAATTGGATACAATTCAAACAGCCCATGTGGATTTTGCTTCATTATTCAAATAGAATTACCAGTAATTTATAGAAAAATAAAAATAATAAAATCTAATTTGTTTACAACACAAGCCTGAAAACTTTCACTTATTTTCATGTAAATAGCACTGCAAATAAAATTTCAGCATAATAATTAAACAGCGTAATCCAGAAATGATCTGTGATTCGCTTCGGTAAAAGCAAATAGAATTCACAATAATTTATTGGAACCAAATTCGAAAATATTTAAACAAAATAAAATCTAAAATGTTTACTAAACAATCATGGCAGAAATAAAAGCTAAAGCTTTTAAAAATAATAAAAGAACTGGCACTACACCACCGTTGTTTCAGCTTTAATATATTAGAGATACCAATAATTTTAGAATTTAAACATAGACGTAAGAAATAAAACACAAAGTCGGTATATTTTTATAACTAAACTATTTAACAGCAAGAGAAAGAGCTATTCTCGGTGTTTTTCATAAAATATTTAACAGAAATCTGTTCTTTTCCTTTGCTTCCTTTTGTTTATGTTTATAAGAAAAGAGAAAGGGCTATTTTAAATGCTTGTTTTAACATTGGAAATCTGTTATTTTCCTTTGCCTTCTTTAGTTTATATTTAACTGTTTTGTTGCTTCCTCATTTCATGAAACAACTGTCATGTTTAAAATTATCAATAAGCTGTTGAAGGAGCAACAAACTCAACAACAGAATAAGTTTTAGTTAAGCTTTAGTAAAGCAAAAATTGCTGTACCTATTTAAATTTATCGAAATAATTTTTTCTGTTTTGGTTTATTTATAAATTTACACCGACACAAACACTCGTATTTCCTTTCTTTAGAAAAAAACTATTTCATTTGGATCTACAAAAACCGAATTTTTATTTTTACATTAATCATTGAAAATTATCAATGGCATTAGCATAACCCACCTTATGTATATTTAAAATGTAAAAAAGAGTTTGTTTTTTAATATAACCTGATATTTATTAAAGTTTGTATAAAAAATACAAAAATCAATGAAACTACTCTCGCCGTCTTGAAATACTATCCAAGTTTTCATTAAAATATAAACTCTTTTAGTAAGAAAAACGTTCTAAATGACTAGAATGAAGTTTCATTTACTTTAGCTTTTATGAAATATTTTCTGCTTATTCACTTATGCGACGATACTTTCAACAGCTTTCCCGCATAGCAGGCATTCCGCTCAATAGCAAAACTAGAAATTATGTAGCTAAAGCTGCTAAAATGTGTTTATTATTTGCAAAAACTGGTTGCTTAATTTTGAATGTAATTAGCTAATAATCGACAATTTCTAATCGCCAGGCTAGATAATTCCAGACGTGTACCACACCTAATGTTTGCATTATTCAAACAGCTATAATTAATATTAAGATTATTTTAAGGTTAATTTCAAACAAAATAAAACCCTTGAATTTAGAACTGCAAAACTTGTTTAGTAACGTAACTTATTGCGGAATTAAAGCAATTTTTTGTTAACTTATTATGTGAATCTAGCCCTTAAACTATAATTAGTGTATACAAAAATCTTTTTGGTGTCATATTTTCATTGATAATTTATAGAAAGAAAGAAGGAAAAGTAGAACATTTATAAAATAACTGTCATTATTCATAGCTTCCAGTGGGGTATTTAAATGTGCAGAGCATGAGCAGAGCCGCAAAATAGCAAGGCTTCTTCGCAAATTTTACAAGAACAGCTATTTTATTCGTTTTGATATATATACATATATATCTTTGGTTATAATAATTTGAATTTCTTTTTCTTAAACATAATTTAAAATTATTTTAAAAGCTAAGCTCAAGTATAAATATCTGGTTCTATTTTTCATAAATATTAAAAGTATTTACGAAAACCTAAACAATTTTAAAAATTTGTTTTAGAATCAAATACCAAACTAATAAAAATCAGTTGTGACAAAAGTAAAAAAATAAATTTCCAACAGTTGTTCACAAATTAAAAATAACACCGTAGAACATAAAACTACAAAGCAAGGTATAAAAATATCTTCGAAGTAAATAATAAAATTTAGAAGTTACAGCAGAAAGCAACGGGATTTTTGCTAGACTTAAAACTAGACTTAAAATTTAAGTCTAGCAAAATTCCCTTTGGTAAAAAATTTAAGAAAAAAGTGACTAAAAAACAATACCAAATCTTATATCTTCGAATGTAAATTCAAACCAACAGTTTCAGAATTAATTAAGATTAATTAAAAATTTACGAATCTGTTAGGAAGTTAATTAAAGATTAGTCAGTGCTTCAGTAACTGAAAAATTTACAGTTTAAATTATTTACGTTTTACGAAGCTCAAACCTTCGTGGGCCTTTCGTTACCTAAACCATCATCACGTTGTTGAAATATTTAAAAACAATTCGAAGCAGCTAAGCCAGATTATTGCAAAATAATTTTAGAAAATTTCAAATTAAAAACAAACTAAAAAAAGATTTCAGATTTTTGTTGCTATCTTAATAAACTAATATTTTCTAAAAAATTTATTTGGTATCTGGAAGATTTTATATTTTAAAATATTTATAAAAAAGTGCGTCCAGAAATTTTTAAAAATCCTTTTGCATTCTTAGATATTGCAACAAATACTAACAGTACTTTTTTTTTTAATTAAAAATTTAACGAGGCTCAAAACTTCGTAGTTTAAAACCTCGGAAATAGTAATCGAATACATGATGGAAAATACAGTAATATATGGTATTCCAATTCTTTCGGTATTAAAACAAGTTCATCATAACTAATCAATACATTAAAAAATATATACAGGCAATTAAAAACCTAACAAAATAATGCTGTAAAAGATTAAATGAACACAAAACGTTTACCTTAGAAGAGTAACCACCACACTAGTTGCACTGCAGTTGATTGTGTGTTAAGTCAAACCTCCACTTACCTGCAACAGAAAAAAAATACAAATAATAAAATACCAAAATTTATTAAAATTAAAAATTCGCGATAAGAACTACAATAATTCCTAGAATTTTGTATTAAAAAATCAAGAAAAGGGTGCAGCATAAACGGTTGGTTGCATCTTGAAGTGCAGCAAGCACATGCACATTAAAAAGCCCGCCATAAATTGCATCGTATGCAAGTTGCAGGTCAATGACAAATGCATAATGCACCCAACAGCCTGCATTGGATATTACAACAAGTAACCTTTAGTAAAATGCAACGGAAAATCTATTCTGGATGCAGCCAGGCACGGTTAACCCGTTGCACATGCACCACGGCTCGTGGTGCAGTTGCACTTCATGACGTCAGTAAAATCGTTGCATCCAACTACCAGGATCACAGAAGGTACTTTACCACAAGACAGGCGCAATGCAATGTCTGAAATGCAATTATGCATTTCTTATCAACATTTACACAAAGCTGCATTTCCGGAGGCGATCGTACGGAAAAGTGCGTCAGATTTGAATTTGCCCCAGGGAAAGTGCGTGTAGTTAACGAAAAATCGCTAATAGAGGAATTATATTCGATTACGATTTCCTGAAAGTCTGCCATTTTGTTTTGTAAAACGTAAATCGCAAGTAATTATACTTCAATTACAGAAATGCGCAAGCGGCAGCCATTGTGATTACTCTTAGATGTGTGTTAATTTTCAGTGCTAATTAAACGTGTGCTTAAATCTGAACGAGAACTTCGCTGTCGTAAAATTTCAAAATTTGGAACTAACCTACATTAAACTAGAAAATAGTGGCTATTGATCTGTTAAAAAACCTGACCTGCCGCTGCATTCCTACAGTTTGTTTTTTTTATGCAGGCGATCCTTTTATTTTTGTCTGGCTGGTACGGTTGTTTGTGTTTTTGAAAAGTACACATTTAGGATAATTTTTTCTTTTTATTTTCAAATCCTAAGTGGGCGTCTTTAGAAAATTCATGTACTCCTGGCAGTTTTGCAATAACAAGGAGAACGCGCACACGCATTTGCAACAGGTCATGCAGTTGCATTTTCATGATGGCGTCGGTTTTCAGACAAGTGAAGAAAACCGTGAATTTTTTCTTAGCAGTAAATCGGATAAATTTAACAAAAAATACGGTGAGTTTTTGTTTTCACTTTTTTGCACTTTTGTAGCAACAGTAAACTGTTGAGGTGTTCCATCAATTAGATATTTAAACGAAACCAAATTTAAGATATAAGTAAACCTGTTTGACTAGAAAATGTGTAATATAGGAAAAAATACGTTGATAATCAAGCACTTAACTCTTTCTAACGGTTCACTTCATCAAAATTCTTAACCTATACTCCAAACAGAAACCCGAATCCGTAAAGACCATAAAAATACAATAATTCAACCTTTTACAAATTACCGCTGTTGACGTGAATATTTGCCACATATTTTATATAAACAAACTAATATTAATATTTGTATTATAAATTCTTCCCGGAAAATTGAAAACATTCACAGGAAATCTTCCTTCCTTTAAAGTCACCTAAAACGGGCTTCTAAACCTAATTTCTCCCATAACTCAGGATAAAAACTTACTTTCTAAAGTAGATTTTTTCGAAGAAAATGCGCTAAACTTACAGAAAGTCAATTTAAAAGAGTTTGGAAGTTTCATAAATTATCTGAAAGCCTTTAGCTTGCTACAATTTTCTTTTATCTTTTGTAATCGAAAGTGGCTTGAATTTTTTAAGTTTTACTAACTTAATTTTTAAAATAAATTACAAGAATTTTGGGAGTCCTTTAAATAGCCACATTAAACAGTAAAATCAATAAATTGACTTTTAAAACCCTCAATTTTACGTTTTTGTGAATATAACTCATTTGCACGTACTTAATAGAAATTGAAAGAAATTTAAATTTTACAGAATAGTTCTTTTCTTAAAAGAAACTCAAAATCAGGTATGTTTTAAGGGCTCTGCTAACCAATTTACAAAGTATTAATTTAATTGCTTCAGAATCTGTAAACGAACGTCTTTATACCTAAATTAGTCACAGTAGAATGACTTATTTAATCATTAAAATTCTGGAAAAATCAATAATTTTCGACTAATTTTTGAAGGAAACCCTTGCATTTTACATTTTAAAAACTTCACTATCACCTCAAAACTGCAATAAAAGTTGTAATGAATTTAAATTATTTTTTAAATATCCCCTAACGAATAACGAATATTTTTCTTGAATGTAGGTATAGAAAGCTCCATTTTGCACAATTCACCTAACGTAAAAATAAACTAACAATCAGAATTTGAAGAAAATGCTATTTAAATTCCTGCAGCTTTTAGTTTGCGTACATAAAGATACAAAACCATTTTAGCAATAAATAAACTTCATAAATAATTTTGTTTCCTATTCTAATATATTTGCACAGCAAGTAACACTGACAAGTAGTTTACTCAAGTAAAAAGTGATTTACCAGTAGGAAAATTTAACTCAAAACGTCGTAGTTTTCACCAAGAACAAGATACGAAAAATAATTTAAACTTTCCACCATACCCACCAAAAAATTCTAAGAATATTGCCTTCTAAGCAACATCAGACATCACCTTCTTTTTTAAAGTAAAGTAAAGAGTAATTTCAGTAATTTGGTTTAACTACGGATTCTGGCTAACCTATAAAATAAATTGCAGTGTAGGCTATACAAAGTTAAGGTGCAAACAGAAAAAGAAAATGGACGCCGATTTAAAATTTATACTTTAATTCTCAAGCTTTATTGTTTTTTCTGTTTGTGTTTATGATCTCTAAAATCTCTAAGATTGTTGAAATTGAGGGGTGACCTTGCGAGACAGGTTTCTAATCTTTATTGTAATACTCCCACAAGCAGCTTGGAATAGCCTGATGTTTTAAGGTTGGGTCATATGGTCATATCAGAAAAATCTAGAGAAGTTTAGGAAAATTTGGCAAAGTTTGACAAATGTTTTTTTTGGAGCCAGATTGGTTGATATTTAGTAAACATTAGGGTATTATTTGGAACTTGAGGCAATTTAAAGGCATTCCAAGACAATATAAGAAAGACTGTTTTTAATATTCCATTGTAACCAACTCCTCGGTTACTACAAAAATTTTGAACAGTTATTACTTTAAAATTTTTAAAAGCTTACCGTGTTGAACCATTCCAATAGATAAAAGAATTAAAACCTAAGTTTTTATTAATAACTGATAATTGTTCGAGAAAACAACTAACAAAGCAAATTTTTATCCACATTTAAGAATAAAACTGTTTCCAAACTTCGCCGTATTTGTGTATGTTTAAATTAATTTCAGACGTTTGTTGTATTGTTTGAACATTTGAAAGCACTTAACAGTCTAACGAAATAATAGTTATTTATGGTACAAATATGTAAAACTTTTCCCCTCGTTGACAAAATTTCTCTTTATCACTTGTACCATAAATAACTATAATTTCATTAAACTAAATACTTTTTCTAATTTTAGGTTGGCATTTCTTTAACTGACATTACACTTAGAGCATATAATTAATCTTTTTTTCAGGTAAAACCATCAGAGAAAAATGAAAACCGAAAGAGAAATTACATTTATGGCAAGCTTTGATACCAAAATGAAATTTTATTAATTTCAGGTAAAGTATTCGTCACTATATTAAAACGAATTGTTACAAACGAAGAAATTTATAAAATTGTTATTAAAACTGATTCAGATCTTCTTGTTTAACATTATTTATATGCATTAAACGTATGTTTTCACGTACGTACATGATGAATGTTTTTCAGACCAAGAAGATTGCAAGTGCCTAAAGCTAAGGTTAAATAGAAAGCACAAGAGTGTGAAGCCCCAAAATAAGTCTAAAATTTTGTCGATTCAACATATTACGACATTTTTCGTTATTTTGCAGATTACAAGAAAACTGAAGCATGCTGAAACATCATAAAGAGTAATAGTAATAATAATTTAGATTACCATAATCTGTTTTTTAATTTTTTTATTTAAATGCAAAACAATTGTTTTAATCCTATTTTCAATGGGAAGGCAAGGTAAGAAATTAAAACCAAATCTTATTGTTAAAAATTCATTCAATTAAATATTAATTAATAAGAGAAATAGCAAAGGAGACGGAATTTAGGTGTATGCTTTAAGATCTAACCATTAAAGAATTACCGATATATTTATTTGACAAAGCAATCGGCCATAAGAATTTCAAAGCCCTTCAGGGGTTTTCTCAACAAAATCTGAGGATTAGTTAAACAGTTTTAGATATTTCTTAAGTTTTGCAAGAGTTCTCTCACCAAAATATAAGCTTTTTCAGTTTGCATATTCTTAGGTTGCCTGAAAAAAGCATAGAAATTCAGTCGATTATTCAATGCAACAATCAACTTCTTAGATACAAGAAAGACAATTTAAACAACTTTATAAATTTTTAAAGCTTTTCATGAGTTTCTTCAACAAAATATGAGATATTTCAGGTTGAATATTCTTAGGTTGCCTGAAAAAGATCAAGAAATTCGGTCGACTATTTAGAAGCGCAACTTCTTAGAAACAAAATATTGATATTTTTATTTGAAAATAGTTTGAACACTTTAAAAAAAAAATTGAGAGCTTTTTGGAGTTTTTTCAAAAAAATTTTAGCTTTTTCAGATTGAATATTCTTAGGTTCGCCGAAAAAATAGAGATTCGATCGGTTATTCAGGAGTAAAATAATTAACTCCTTAGAGAGTCTTTAGGTTACATGAAAAAGGCAGGGAGACCCGGTCGATTATTTAAGAATAAAGCAATACACTTCTTAAATAGAAAAATTATTAATATTTGTATTTAAAAAAAATAAAAAGTTTTAAAACTTTTCAGGAGTTTTTTTCAGCCAAATCTTAGGCTGAATATTTTTAGGTCACCTGAAAAAGCAGGAGTAAATCCATTAACCTTTTAAATAGAAAAATTATTGATATTTTTGTTTATAAAACAATTTTAGAACTGTTCAAAATTTTTCAGGTTTTTTCAGCAAAAACTGAGATTTTTCGACTTTATTCTTAGGTTGGCTCAAAAGGGCAGAAGAATGCGATAGTACTTTTTAGATTATTGATGATATTTGTATTTTTAAAAAACGTTTTCAGCTCAGAAAAATGTAAGGTTTTTCAGGTTGAATAGTCTAAGGTTAACAGAAAAAAACAGAAATTAGGTCGATTATTCAGCAATAAATATTTAACTACTTAGTTAGAAAAGTTATTGATATTGTTATATAAAAAACAGTTTTAGAAAATTTCAAAATCTTTCCAGGACCTTTCTCGACAAAATCTGGACTTTCTCAAGTTACAAGGAATATTATATATATTTTTAAGTAATAAAAAATTATATACCTTCGTAGTTAGAAAACGTATTGGTATTTTTATTTAAAAAGGGGTACAAACTACAAACGACTTTTAGAAATTTTACTTCAGGGCTTTCCTTAAACGTAATATGAAATTTTCAGGCAGAACCTTCTTAGGCTACCTCAAAAACTAGGAACTTTCTTTCTTTTGGAGCAAACAGATTAAAATAAATTGCAGGAGTTTCTTCAAACATTTTTCAGGCTGAATGTTCTTAGACTTCATAACAAATAAGGAATTACCGTCGCCTCTAAATTAAAAATGCCTGTCCTCTTTTGGTTACTGATCTTTAAGGTTTTGTCATTAGTTAAACAGCTAAGACTGTAACTAGCTTTAATATAAAAATTTTATAATGGACGTTCATACTTTTTATTTAATTTAATTCAATAAAACGAAGAAAGATGAAATGATGATTGAATAAACGTTATTTTTCTGAAAATTAACACTGACGTTTAAGCTCTAAAATTTTTTCAGCGCCTCTGTTTCGGTATTTGAAAACCATTGTCCAAAAGAGTTAATTCAAAATATTGCCAAATTGTTCTATGGCAGTTTTATTACTCTAAATTATTAGGCTTCTTCAATTTGTTGTTACTAAATTGTTAATTAGTTTGAGCTCTTTGCTTTTCAGATGGATGATTCCAAACTAATCCAAATTTTTTGTTATACAGGGTGCTACAGAATTAGGCTGAAAAGTCAGGGTTATGAAAGGCAAGCCAAGCTGGCGGTTTCTTCTTCTTCGAGTTTCAATATTAACCTTGTATTGAGCATACATGAAAACAAGACTCAAAGAACTTTTATTATAGGCTAATATAACCGGATATTGGCTTAGACTCGTTCAATGAAGAAGAATCATGAAGGGAAAGATCATATCACGACGAGAAACTTCTGTTAATACACCCCAGGTCGATAACGAAGATAGGATTAACAAAAGTAGTAATTTTACAACGGTTTAAATGGTATTATACAGGACCAAACTAAATTTCAGTTTGTTAACTACGTTTAAATTCTCCCGCGTTATTCAAACCGGACATAGAGGATGTGCGCAAACTGCCCATCCCTTACAGTTGCAAAAAATCGACACAGTCCATTAACAACTCGCAAGAAGGGTACTAGTTTGTACCTTTGGTGTAAATGAAAATAAATCTCATAAAAAACTCTCAAGAATCTCATTATTCTCAACACAGTTGAAAACATGTTGCATATTTGTTTACTTTTGATACACCAGTGCTCTTTATCCGTAAATAAATAAATAAACCTAAATAGAAAAAACTAAATCTAAAATAATAAAACAATAATAAATTGCAGTTATCAACTGATATCTCAAATGGCCACCCTCAAGGATAAATAACAAGTTTTCGGGGACTTCTTTTAATGTATCTTGTCGTTATCTTAGGCATAGTGTAGATAGTGAAGTAAATATCTATACTGTTAGATTTTTTATCTCAAAAGTACCTATAATTTTGTCATTCGAATTCAGCATATTTTTTTATAATATTGGCCAGTATGTTCTGTAAGAATTTATTTCAACAATGCAGATTAAATTAAATGCTGCAACTTGTTACTTTTTATTTTTTACCCTAGAAATAGAATTTGAGTAGCAAAAACATTTCAGAATACTTCATCGCTACAGAAATCTTACATAAACAAGTTTATATTAAAAAGTCAAAGACTTGTACATTATGTAGTTTTAATTGTTAGAAAATGTATTACTTGTTTATTCTAGTTTATTATTTAACGAAATATGAGCTCCCCAAACCAAGCTGCTTTCACAAACCTTCTTCTTAAGAGGTTGGTCATAATTATTTCTTAATTTTCCTGCTTTTAAAAGCTTCCGAATATTCACATACATTACAGCAAGAAGGTAAGCTTTAACCACTTTCAGAAGAACACTAATTCATGCACTAATTCACTTAAACGAAACGATTCAGGACACTGTTTAATTTAACATTAAAAGAGTACATTAAGAAATTTATTACAATTTTCTGTATATTTAAATTTCCAACACAGTGTCATTGCACTCAAAAACCCACCCAAACCTGGTACGTTTGGAACTTATTGATTTTCTCAGTGCCCATAATACTGTGAACTCTTTTTTTAAGGTAAGGCTTTTCATTATTTCAAATTTTACAGAGCCTAAAACTGATTTTTAAATAAAGCATTGGTGCACTTAAGTACACCACTAATTTTAGTTAGATCATATGAAAAAAGCTAGTTCGAACTATTTAAGGAAACGATCCAGAAAGTAAGCAGATCATATTAAATCAAGATTAGAACAATTCGACAGCGCAAGTTCCGGATTAAACTTTTACTGGATTATATCCAGGAATGTCATTGCACTCGGAGTCTTACTAAAATTTGTAGACTAAAGCCCTATTGATTTTCTAAAAAGGCTTCTGAACTAAAATTGCGGACGTTTTATTAAAGATGATATGATATTAAATGGAATAACGTTATTATCAATATTTAACAATAATAGCTTGAAGTTGAAACGAATATAATTTTAATAATAATAATATCAATCCATTATAGACGAGCAACAAATTTCTTTGATTGTTATAGCGAGTTCGTTGATTTTTGATTTATTTTTCGCCATCAAAAATTAAAAAAGTCAAAGAATAAATTAGAATTCTTTAGTCTTAGAATTACGCTATTATAGTGACGGTTTCACATATTTTTTTCAAAAATTTCCGTGGTAAAAAGTGTAAAAACACAGCATAATATGTAGAAATAAACAGATGTTACGGGATTATCTTGATTTAAATTTATTAAATTATAAAGTAATTTCTGAAAAACATATAAATGTATGTCTTAATCTTAAGACTACTATTAATCGAATTCTAATCTAAACTTGGAATTCAAATCTTTGCTTTGAAAATCTGCTATGATAAAATTCGAATCTCGAATCTGGACATAAGTTTCAAATCTCGAATCTAATCCTACTATCGATTTTCGATATTGAAATCAGATTAAAGTTTCGAATCCCAAATATGAATTGAAATTACCAAGCCCAAAACTGATTTTGAAATTATAATTTTGAGCAGAAATTTTCGAATTTTGTTTAATCCTTAATAAACTTTCTTGCAGTTAGATAAACGATTTAATTTTTGTGTGTAAATTTCCCAGTTACCGAATTAACTTTTATATAAATGGCTTTACACCTAAGTAAAATTTGAATCATAAGTACAGTCTATATCAAAGCTGTAATCTAAAATTCTTTGATTATTAAATATAGTAACTGCAATAATATTTAGCTGGCATGTAGGACATAAGGTAAATCTAGAATTGACAGCAAATACGAATTTTGATAGCCCTAGTGGAAATTCACCGATTAATCTGACATCTGACTTCGAACCTGGACACGGTTTCATGTATGATTTGAATCTCGTATTTGAAATCGAAGATTCGAATCTATATAAAGCATTTGGTAGATTCTGAGGATTTTTGAATCCTGACAGCCTTACTTAAAATTTCGTTTACTTCGAAAAATGTTTAACTTTGGAGTACAAAATTTGTAAAAGACATATCTTTAAAAATATTTAAATCTGTTGGGTAAATATTTGGCCATTACAAAAAATTAAAAGTGTATTCCGTATTATTATGTAAAAGTAAAACGACGACAGTTACAGAAACACCGAATTCTGTTTCGCGTCAAATTGAATCAAATTTTCAACTGCCACCAAAAAACACATACTCTGAGAAGTTGTAGGCAACACAGATAGCATTTCTGAATTATTTTAGTAGTATCCCGAGCTTTCATACCAAAGACTAGCAAGAAGCTCATATACTACAGTGACGTAGACAACTTAAACACTTAACGTAAAAATTACTGCAAAAAAACTGTTTAAAAATAAACATAAATATTAAATAAATTAAATATCGTTTTCTTTTCATTAAATATACTTTTTTAAATTTTACAGATTGTTCCCCCAGTCACTTGGACTTATTACCTTCTTCGATATTTAATGTAGGTACTAAAAAGCAATAAAAAATCACATAACATCTCAAATTTATTAGGAGTATGATTTTGTAAGAAGTGTGCAGAGTAGAAATTTAAGTATACTAAAAAAACGCAATCTCAACATTTCTTAACTGCAGTTTATTTGATCTTACAGCATTATATATAATAATAATAATAAAGTTTGGACAATTTTGTCCACAGTTGTGCTTCAGGGATAAAATTGTAAACTGCTGTTCACTCCTTTTAAAATGGATTTTATCCTAAGCTAACGGATTTTCGATTAAGTAACGGCGTGTCCCGCTCGTACAATTTTAAGAAATTTAAACCGCTCCTCAACTATATAGACAAGAGACGATACCTACCTAAGGTTAAGATAAGTCATAAGTGAACGACTGATGTTGCAAATTGGCTTGTCCTAAAGTCATACGATGAATGTATTTATTTAATCCGTTTTAATTAGCTCTAATTAAAAATTTTGTTAATAGAAATTCTTGTTTTGAGACACAATTTCTACTTATGCTTTCCATGCTAAAACTTTCCAAAATGCATGCGTCAAAAACGTTAATTTAAAAGTGTTTTGCAAACAAGATTAAGATTTTTTAATACACTTTAACGAATGAATTTATAGTGTCATGTAGAGTAAACCTTTTCGTAACGAAATTACCAATTTCATATCATTTAAAAAATTACAGTTAAGATATAGGAAGCTAAGAACGGATTGCACAAACACAACTTCATCAAAATGAACATCAGAATCTAATAAAAATTTAAATTCATATGGCAATTAGCTGTGATGTTCTTTTGTAAATTTTAGTTACTCACTGATTTCACAAAATTGTGTAACCCGTCCTAAGCCTGCAAATTTTGTAACTGAATTCAAAGACTTCCGCAGTCACTGCCAGTGTTAACAAAACGTTTTCCAGGTTGAGACCGTGTCATTGTTCATAAAAAAGAACTCAACGTTTCGCCCGTTTTCTTAAAGGGCTTCGTCAGGAGGAAAAGGGGACACTAAAAGAGCACGGTAACTCAAGGTGTCAACTATGACAGAGCCGAAACACTTTTAGCAAGAGAAAGAAGGACACGGTAATTCAAATTATAAACAAGTGAGAAACCCTTAAGAAAGCAGGCGAAACGTTGAGTTCTTCTTTCTCAACAATGACACATTCCCAACCCGGAAGAAGTTCTTTTAAGTTTATTACTGCATCAATTAAAAATTCTGTTTAAGTTAAGTTAAGTCAAGTTCAACGTTGGTTAATTCTCCTACAAAATAAAACTGGGTTGCTATAAAGATAAACAGTTTTAGACTAAAAACCAAATGTCAGAAAACTAAGGAAGAAGCCAATAAAACGGAAAAATCAGGTACGAGGGTTAAATAGACCCTGATGTTTCAGGTCCAGCAAAGCCCCTGACTGAGTTATTTTATTTTCAAGTTTTGTGAATACATATATTGGCTCAGTTGGGAATTGTAATTCATTTAATGTGAATTTCCTATTAATGCCTCAGGATTAATTTTGCAGTTCAGGAAAACTAGCAAAAAACCTGAAGCAGGGTGATTCGGTAATGGGAATTGAGCCCTCGATCTTCAGAACACTAATAAAGGTCAGCCTGATTTACAAGAACAAGGTTTCTGCAGTTACCAAAGAATCTTGGGTCTATTTAAATGTTATAATAATAAGCTAAGAAGAAATCTACTAATTTTTCCAGTTTCGTTGCCGTGGGGAATCCGTATGTAGGGAGTAACAATTTTTATCGTCGACTAGCATCATAATGCTATCATTATTGTAGAGAAAATCGTGCATAATATTATACAATGTGATTTTTTAAAAACTCAATTGCAGCAGGCCGTATTCTGTCTTAATAACCTTAGAACTGTCTGTATTAAGTCAGAATACGGCCTGCTGCAAATGAGTTTTTAAAAAATCTCATTGTACTTTATGGCACAGTGCCATAAAGTCGTTATAACAACGGAATAAACAAACGTTACTTAACAACCATATCAGTCGTTATAGTAACAAATACGTCATAATTTTATATAACCTGAATAATTATTATTTTAGCAAAAAAAAATAATTTTCACAAATAGAAATGTCTAACTGTCACTTTTAATGAATAAATAAAAAAAAGCATTCGTAAACACATCTACTGACTATATCAAATTTTGTATTTTAATTTGCAGATATGGTTACCACTTTTAGAAAAATGTATGTTGCATTGCATTTAAAGATTTTAAGGGGCGCGTCTTACGTGAATCACCCAGTATGTACATAGATGATCTGCTCTTATGTGATATCGCAGCCTAGATAATTACAATGCGCCCCTTGTAGGGTTTCTTGCTCAATTACTATTTTAGTTCTAACTGGATTTGAGGCTAGAAAAGTCATTATTTTTAATCTTCATTTTTAATATTGTTAAGTTGCATTCTGCGCCTAGTTTGTGTAACTTAAAAACGGCCATTTGTAATTTTGATTCATGTGTTTGAATTATCAACTTGTCGTCGACGAATAAGATCATATTTACGAATAGGCATGTTGTAGGACTTATCCTGATGCCCGAATATACTTCTTTCTTCCACTCTCTAACGAAAATAAACACATAAACAACAAAATTAACAAATATAAAAGTATATTACAATCTCCACCTGAAACTTTATAAAGATATGGTGGCACCACACTAGTTTATGGTTCTAAAAGTTGGATTACAAGAGGGAAAGAACTGCGAAATATACAAACGTCAGAAACGAAATTTTTAAGATCCGTTAAAGGCTGCACACGAGAAGATAGAATTACAAATGAAGACATGCGCCAAAGATTAAGAATATATTCTATAGTACAAAAAGCAGCCGAATACAAGGATAACTGGAAGAACCATGTAAGAAGAATGAAGAGCAGCCGGATACCAAAACAAGCACTAGCCTATAAACCTGTAGCAAAACGAAGTGTAGGGAAACCGACGAAAAGATGGTGATCACAGAAGCCGGAACATGCGTGTTTCGCATAAACCTATATAGAAAGACAGAAGAAGAAGAAAATTATTGCGGAAATATGATCAAATATCAAATGGCTTTTGCTCATTTGTCAACGTTCTCTACAAATCTGAAAAGTAATGTTGACCTTCAAATGTAATTTGGGGATTCTGTTGTGACTGTTGTGTTAAAGTAAGGCATGTTCTAAACTGAGTTTTCAACAAGGTTTCCGCCGATAGTTTATTTTCACTATCTCACTGCATTTGCAATAAATAAACAAACCAACTTACGAAAGCGAAAAATATTAAGCGTACAAACTGAATTGGAATTAATTGCTAAAATAAGAAGTTTTAAGTAATAGGTAATAAAGAATTCAAAGACTTGTCCTTGTAAGCATTTTTACAAAATCATGTTTTGTTTTACATGCCTTTCTACAACGATGCTCAAATTTAAAATTGTGTATTACTTGACAAGATTAAAAGCTAGCTTTTAATTTATTATTGCATTATACTTTTGCATTTTACAAACCAGATTTTGCGTAATTTAAAATGAAATGCAGATAAAACTTAAAGGCCCTTCTAACTATAGCTTTCTTTTAGATATCCCGTTTCACAATAGTAATTTGTAATACAAGTGTTGAAAGCTTGCGTTTGCCACACGAATGTGAAGTTTGCAGCACGAACGATAGTGAGTGCTGCAGTCACATGAGAGTGGCAAATACAAGCTTTTAACACATGTATTACACACTATTTTTTCTACAACCACATTTCCATAAAAAAATTTAAATATTTCTGCAAAATCAAATCTGACATTCATCAAATGTCATTTATGACATTTTGATTTCGGTGCGGCAAAATTATACTTTGCCGCACCGAAAATCATGCATGTGCGTGCGGAAAGTAAATTTTCCGCACGCTAATTTCACTTGTTCGGCAAACACTCATTTTCAATACTCGTATCTATGGAGACGAAGTCTGAAAATCCCACTTTCCATGGTGGGAGTAGAAAAAACTTCTTTTCGGAGCTTCTAACTCCAATAATTGTAATTAGCATCAAAATATTCGGTCAAACATATGGTTGGTTCAATTGAATATCTAACTAAAAATACTACTTCCACAAATTTCTAAATATCTTCAACCGTAAAACTGCTCACTAAGCAGAATATTTATTGTTTCCGATTGTAGTAATTTACAGACGTCCTTAGATCCGGTATTTCAGTACAGACTTAAGTAGTATCATAGGTTAAAAAATGTTATAATTATTTCCTCTATGGTAGTAGTTTTAAACTAAGGATAAGGCTTACATAACAAAATTAGCTTAAGCCCCAATTTAAACCTACTTAAGATAAGCTTTAGAAACAGTTTAACAGAAGTCTGAAATATTCTGAGGTTGTGGTAGCTCGAAGCATTTCTAAATAATTTTAGGCTTTCTATGGTTAAGGTTAATGCCATCACATTCGAAGATACGTGGAAAAGTCCAGGCGATAGATTCAGAAAGGTATCCGCTATTGTTTTTATCGCCGACGAGTACAAATTACAACAATCAGTTGTTTCCATGATAAACCTAGACTTCAACTTTCAATCGTATTTTTTTCGAGAATTTTCTTATGTAAGACCAATATTGGTTTACATGGTTATAAAGAGAATAAAGAGTATACTATCAGAATTACCGAAAAAAAGCATAGTGTGCAATTTGAAAAACCAAAGTTGAATATCGCTGCCATAATATGAGTAATGATTTTCTAACATTTTCTTTTCCCATCTTATAGAGAATTTGCTCCAATTTACGAATATATATAGTTTATTATAGTTATTATTATTATTATTATTATTATTATTATTATTAAACAAGATAATAGGCGTATACGTATTTTTGAAAAGACTTCTGGGTGAAATCAAGAGAATCCTAAGGGTGTTCCCAAGTTCAAAAGAAAGCCTTTGCTTCTAAAATTGAGTCGTGGCCAAACTCTTAATTTCGATATTCTAATTAATTCGAATTGTTCTTAAAAAATAGACTCGGTCATTCTTAAATGAATGAACCGTGTAGTATTTGATTAAAACATAAATTTGTCATTTTCGTTTTTTAACAAGATATTACCGGGCATGGTGGCCAATAAAATGATTTGCCAAATACTATCAGCTACGACTGGCAAAAAGATCAAACAACAACTAGCGTACCTGCCTAATTCAATTTGCCAAAAACATGGACAAAATGCCAGAAATTATAATAACGTTCGTGCAGTAAGTAATTGCAATAACAGTTACTATAAATGTGGTTCCGCATAAACATGAGTGTATTACTTAGATATTTCTGTGTGTGAAAACGACTTAATTAATAAAAAGCGACATATTAATAACCAGGATGATTTATATATGTAATAGCAATCAATATTTAATGTCGTTTGTAATGCTAAACGGTTGTTAAGTGACGCAGTCAGTTGTAAATTATTTTATCGAGTATATTATGTACAAACATGAGTAACATACTGAAATTTGTTGGTTTTCAGTTATACTGGTCTGAAGTTATGAATGTCTAAAATGTTCATTAAATAAAACTGAAAATGTCCTTACAATTCTTTATTATACTTTATTGTTCTGTATTATGTACTATCTAAGCTCGTAAATATATTGACGGTGCCCTGCCTGACTATACTTAATATGACATCTTATTATGCAAGTTCTTCATTCCTCAGGAACAAGTCACTTAACACTAATTGCATCCTTAGTACTTCCACTCCGTAAAAGATTCGTAATTTGCGGATGAATTAACAACACCGTACTTACACTTTTTCCAGACTAAAATTAACTTAAAAAAACGTCAGGGTTCATTTTGCGTAAAGTTTGAGTGGTTGTAGGCCTTGTGTGGGGGAAAGAAATACCCTTAAATTTTTTATGTGACATTGAACGAGGTTTCCCAGTCTCCAAAGACGTTGATTATAAAGTCATGGTTTAAGATTAAGGATCAATCATCGTTACTTTTATTCAATAAAAAATAAATGGCGCATAAAGTATTCAGATTCTTCAGGATGTTTTAATAACCGCTCGTGAAAAATTTGTAGCTTTTAATCTAAGCGATTTCGATTATCAATTTCCCATTTTCTGTAATAAAACAGAAAAATAAAGGTTTAGCAAGTATTTGAATTTCGTACAAATACTTTACGGTGCTTTAGTAGTTTCGCTTATTAAATTAAATGAAAAGTTTAATTATTGCTACGCTTTTTTAAACTTGTAGATTAAAAACAGCTTTTGAATATCTGTAAATTTCGGATACCCCTCGCAAAATATTTTGTCTACTCCCATGTGTAAAGTAGTAGTTTCACATACTGATCGCAGTACGTGATGAAGTCTTATTTTTTATATCGATGCGTGAAGTACAATGCATTTCTTATGGAGTTTATTTTACGCATTTCTGCCATAAAAGCCTATGCACTTTTCGGCACGGGTAAACATTGAATAGATTGCTGTGCTTGTTTTTTGTTTGAACGACGAATTTGCGAGAACTGTCAAGTGAAGTGAACGTTTACTAATTTAACTCATTTTTTAAGTTTGAGGTCGTAGGAAAAGTATAGTGTGCACCACATACGTGAAGCCTCTTTAAAAAGGCCAGCTTCACGTACTTGTTACACAATATACTATTATTTTTGAAGGTGATTTTGGAATTGCTAATCTGTTTTATTACTTTACGATTGGGTTATTTGAAGGATCTTTGGATTTCGAGCGACGTTTCACATTTTTATATTAGTTTGATAAATATTTAACACAAATATGCTTTCAATTTTCAATTAATTAATCAAACTTTGCAAACTATATAATGACGTATAGCGAGGGAGCTGAGCTTAGCTGACAACTGTTGTTGTTTTTTTTTGTTATTTTTTAGTACCGCTAACTTGAGATGGTTGAGAAATCTCAAGTAACAACAGTACTCGTATTACAATAAATTATCATATATTAAAACAGAGTTTAACAGAATCAAGAACTTTAGTATAGATATTACTGTCCCGTTTTTATGTTTTTTTTATATAGTAAACGTCAAAAGGTATTTTACGACAAATTCTTTTCAACAGTTTGTAAAACTCGTCTTTTTCTTCTCATAAAAATTGTGCTAGGAGATCTTAATGCAAAAATAGGAAAAGAAGAATATTACGAAACCCCCATTGGAAACTGCAGTAACCACTTAGAAAGTAATGAAAATGGAAAAAGATTAATTAATAAGTTTTGTATTGGAAATAAATATCAGAATATCTAGCACAGATTTCCAGCGAAAAGAGGAAACTTGGAGATCCCCAGATGGGCAAACTGTTAATCAGATAGATCACGTTTTAAATACTTATACAATGTGCTACATGCAGAGGGGCAGACGCAAGCTCACGTTTTAGTTAAAATATGGTTAGACGAAGAAGCAAAAGTGGATAAAAAGGAGTTAAAGCGTAGACTAAAAAAAATAACATCAACGGTCTTCAAAACAAAGAAGTGAAAATAATATACTGCAATGTATTAGATCTCGAACTCGAAACAATTTCCGAAACAAACAAAATTCAACGTGTAGTACTAAAAGTGCCAAAAGAAGTGTTAACACAGAAACCGATTAATAAGAAAAACAGATGGTTCACTGAAGAATAATGCAAAGAGAAGTTACAAAAAAGAAACGAAGACAAAATAAAATATCAGGAGCAAAGAAGAAAAACGAAAATAGTGTACTTAGACAGGAGAATGAAGGAATTAGAAACAAAATATATAAAGAAAGACATAAGAAACTTCTGCCAAGAAGTAAGGAAATCAAAAGGATGCCGCCATTAGGCAATATATATCAAAGATAAAGTTGGAAATCTAATAGGTGACAATGAAAACACGTTGAAGAGATGGAAAGGACATTTTGAAATAACACCTAACCAGACAGTGCAATTAGGAGACATTGAATCAGGCCCACAGCACCTTAGAAGACACGACCAAATATCCGAGAGGAGTATCAAGTAAAAATGCCGGTGCTAGAAGAACTGAAGAACAAGGTTAAACTGTTAAAAATAATAAATGCGCAGGATATAACGAGTTAACATCAGAATTAATTAAATAAGGGGGCGAAACAATACAAAACAAAATATATGAGCTGGTGTGTGTCGTTTGGACCAAAGAGGAAATACCAAAAATGTGGGCAACATTATAACATTACATAAAGGTTGATAAAGCAGATTTTAATTACAGAGTAATAGTAATACTTGATTCAACATATAAAATTCTAGCATCATTAATTAAAAAGGTTGAGAGAATATGTGAAAAGAACAACTGCAGAATATCAATGTGATTTCCGGAGTAATAGAGCAGTTACAAACCATATTTTTACTCTAAAATAAGTAGAATTTAACTGTTACGAATATAAACAAACAATAACTTAAGAAAAATCAGAAAGAAGTGTATAAAGACTAATAAACATAAAAATGATCAAAACGTTTAGAACAATCTCGTTTGAAGCGTCATATATATTAAGTCATGAAAATCCACTAGAACTAAAGGTAGAAGAGAAAGCCCTGATCTACGAAAAAACAAGATAAAAAAGAAACAGAGGACTTGAAGAAACAGAATATGTAGGAAGAAGAAGAGAAGCTGCACTGAAAAGCAAGGTGAATCGAAATGGGAAACGCAATGGAGAGACAGTGCAAAGGGTGAGATAACTAAATCATTTTTCCAATTGTGTTTTCAAAGCTTAAAGTTAAAATTCCATCGTTATCGGTAGTGACAACTATGCTAAGCGGTCATGGCAAACTTAAAAGTTACTATCGCAGGTTTAACATAAGTGAAGAATCTATGTGTATGTGTAAAGTGGGTGAGCAAAGTGTTGAACATTTAATATATGACTGCCCAAAGTTGAAACGAGAAAGATCAGAGCTCCAATTAAATATAAGAAGAATGGATGACAACTGGCCAACAACAAAAACGGACTTGGTACAAAAACATTTTATGCTATTCATTAGGTTCTTGAACACCATTAATTTTGATCAGTTAGTTTAGCATAACTGTAAATGATTCTATTAGGTTACACCAAACTTATTATGTATTTTTTGGTTATACCATCTAAGTCTTAAGTATTGAATTAACCGAATTATATGAAGGCAAGGAAAATAAAGTTAAGTAATCGGTTACTAAAGTTCGAACCACGGAAGATGACCCCTGCCTCATCACACGCTGAATTTAGTAACGACAAACACGCGTGTACATTTGTTCACAAACCCCATGCACACGACAATGATAGCATTACAATAAGCCTGTGTTATGATTAAAGTGCTTATTTGACTAGAGCAGTTTAAGTCAAATGCGCGTGTTGTCACTAAAACGTCAAACTGTCAAATTATTAATACATTTACATTATTTTATTTTATTAGGTATCTAAATTCCTATGTTAATTGGAATTCGTTTTTGTAGTACCTATTTGTGTTGTGAGGTTTAGATAAATGAACATTTTATTTGGTTTATTGCGTTGCAGAAGAAGTACAGTTGTACATTTATTGGTTAGATTATTAATAATTTAAGGTTAAAATTCGTATTGAAAGTACTTGACAGCTGTTTGTTTTCCGGTTAAAGCGCCAATCATAATTCCTTGAGAATACAACTGATGCTAATTTGACTAGCAAGTAAAATCTTATATCATACGGATAGCATTGATGAGGCAGGGTTCATCTTTCGTGGTTTCAATATTATGTTAATATAAAAACTGTATATATTAGGAAAACAAAAGAGCATAGTATCGTTTTGCTAATCTAACTGACGAACTGATTTTTTTTTTCGATTTTACTTAGAAACACAGCTGATAACTTAACTTCCAATCCATTTGACTTCTATCAGTTTCTTATAAAATACAATTTGATAGATATATTTCCGAACGTGTACAGGATTATTAAAATTTTCTTGTCAATACCTATCGTTAACTGTGAAGCAGAACGATCTTTTTCAAAGTTGTCATATAATAAAAAATAAATACAGAATAACCATGGAGCAAGGGCGACTCGATGCATTGGCACTAATGTGCAATGTGCATCGAAAGGGAAACCTTAAGAAAATTAAAGTTCGATGATATTATTACTGATTTCGTTAAAGATAAATTAAGGAAAAAATTGTTGTAGTTTTTAGCGTCAATAAAAATTATGTTGACTATTCAACTCATATGTCATCTGTCAAAAATCGACCAATCAAAATGCAAGATTTGACGTTTTTGAGCCAATCAAAACGAATTGTATCGACAATTTTCACTAGAAAAAATTGTCGATAAAATTCACTAGTCACAGAGAACAATTTTCATGTAAACAAACTTGAATCTGGAGTAATTTATGAAAAATGATTCGATGAAAATGATTTTTTTTTTCCGTTGAATAGTCCCTCAAATACCATTCGTGGTCAAAGAATTGTAGATTATTTTTGCTGTAAAATCACTCATGTTCCTTGTGATTGGGAATACCACTCGTGCTGCGCACTCGTGATATTCATATGCAAGCACACGGAACATTCGTGATGTTACAGCAAAAAAATAATCGACAATTCTTTGACCACTCGTGGTATTGTAGGTGATAATTTTTGAGTTTTACATTTTGTTTAGCAGGGCCCCTCAAAGCTATTTAGCCTCGGGCCCCGCAAAAACTTGATCCGCCCCTGAAAGGATAGTTGCTTAAAAGCTGTTGTAACGTGAAAGTCTCAGAATGCTTGCTAGTTCTCGGCTAGTATAGTAGTCTCGCCTCCTTCAAAAATATGAGATAAAATTATGGGCCATTCTTAAATTGCCATTATTTATTAATTTACGTTTAGACTTTATTTTATTTGTAACTGTAAAAAAAAGGCACTAGCGGAGGGTTGCACAAACATGATTTAACAGCTTTGTCAAATTAATTGTAGGTCAAAGCCAACAAAATCGAATCACAATTTAGATTCATATGGCAAATAACACATTGGTAAACAAAAAATCATACTTTTTAGCCAACTTTGATCATTCGTTTTGTGCAGCCCACTGCAAATTTCCTTGCAAAATATGACTTTCTTTACACGTACTACACATTACAGACTTTATAATCCCACAAAAATAAATGAAATCAGCATAGACTAAATTCCACATATAACAAATTCAAGTCCGCCTTACTAGATTTTGGAATATGACGCCAGAGAGAGAATTTTGGACAATTTAACCCACGCTTTCATCCGTCAAAACTTGGATTAACTTAGCATAGGTTGGTTATGTCCTGTCCCTAATGAAATATTCCAGAACTACGTACATGTCGACCTTTTCATTAAGAAAATGGTTGGGTAGACGACCCCATAAAAGCTGCCACCACAATCCGTGGGAAATTTTATACGCCTTTTTATAAATATTTTCCAAATACCTTATATAAGTGTAACTATTTAAATATATTAATAATTCTAGGTACTAACTTAACAGTCTTATTACAACTATTCAATTATTAAAATAAATAAACAAACAGCAGTGACAAAATTTAAATCAAAAAAACAAGATAATAATAATTCCCATAAAGTAAAGGGTCCAAACGAAGTTAGAAAACTTTTCATGTAAAGTGTAACAGAATTTTCAAAACTTTATGATTTCTAAAAATCCTACTAAAGGGCGGTTTACAAACACCTCTTATTAAAGTGAACTGTCGGATGAAACAAATGTATTAACAAAACAAAATAACTGGAAGTTAAAATTACCAGAAGATGACAAACCCAAGCTTTAAAAAAGAAATACAGTCATAACAATAAAGGATATGAAAACCATTTTCAGACAGTACAATAATTGAAAACAGGCTAAAGTACATGCTTTTCAACGATTGCGAATTAAATAAACAAAAAAGTTCTTTTATAAATTAAATGGGTGTTTGCAAACTAAAACAAAAAATGCAGTTATAATGTAAATACTGAAATAGCAGTTCTAGACATTTATTTTTAAAATTCTTTAAAAACAGAATTTTGCAAACAATGTGATAATAAAACTAATTGTAACGATAACAAAACAACCGAGACCTAAGATAAGCACGCTGTACCAATTGTTACTTTGTTATAGAATTGAAACAAAAGTATTTTGAGTATGTGCAGTTTAATCACTCTAACCGTACTTCTAAAAATTAAAATTATGATAATAAAATTTAAGTAAAAATTAAAATTGCAATAATAAAATGTAAGTAATCCTTTATTAATTAATCCAAAAGGAATTGGCAGAGTTTCCACAACTGTTGTGCGTTGACAAAAGCTTATTATTTTTTTTAGTAATTCAAAAAATCAAACGACAAACTTGACTTTAATTAATTAATTAATTAATTTTAGTTTGGACTTAATAATTTCAGACGCTATTTTAAAATTTTGCTTTAAATAAAATACAACCAGTGACTTACAGTGGCGTTACCACAAACACCGTATTGTTTGTGTTTGTGTGAGGGGGGAGGGCAGTTTGTCTTTTAGACTTAAAGAATTCCTTTTTAACATTGTGGGTTACTGTGAAAAAAACTTTTAAATAGTTTTTTGAAAGGGGTGCTGAAGTAGAATTTTCCGCTACGACAATATCAAACGACCAATAAGTATTATAATTTAGATGTAAAGTTTCACTAAAACCAAAAACTAAGTATAATATTTGTAGGTTAAGTTTTTCCGCTTCTGTAGAATCTGCCCTGAAAATGTAATATTTTTCATTAAACATTTCTAATCTTGTTTTACATTTGAAGATCATAAATTAATTAAGCTGTTTCATAAGTGCCATCTTTAGTCTTATAAAGTTTCATAATTCTTCTGACTTTTATGGTAGATACTTACATATAGGTACTTACAACTCTGTTGTTAATTAAGGCTATTTTTATTTAATTAAAGTTCGTTATGATAATTTCTTTTTGAAACAGTCGACTTTATGTATTTACTAAGAGAGCTTTTGATAATACTTGAAAATAGGCATTTGTGTATTGATTGTTATGACAGTTGAGAAGAAAATAAGCACTTACGTCCCTAGAGAGGTAAGTAAAATGCTTGATTTGGTAACAATTAATGTCGAATTATTACGTCAAAAATTATTAAAAAATTTAGTGATAGTTTATATCGGATTTGGAAACGAACATAAATAATACTTAAAAATATGCATTAATTTGTTTATTGGTTTTTATGACAGCTGAGAAGAAAGTAAGGACGTACGTCCCTAGGGAGGTGAGTATAATGCTTGATGTGGTAACAATTAATGTCGAATTATTACGTCAAAAATTATTTAAATTTTTAGGGACAGTTTATACTGAATTAGTCACTTTACTTCGATACAGAGTATTAACACTATATTTAGTTTACAGCAATGTACATCTTAATTTATTCAGAACGTGGCCTTGAAAATTACTTCTGAAAATTTAAAACTATTGAGAAATTTCTAAATATACTGAATATAACTACATATAACTTTAATAACAAAACAGAAAATTATCTTTAAGGTTTGATAGTTTTCAGATTATTCTATAAACTAGTTTGATTTAATGTTGAAATCCATGTTTATAGAGTAGTTACGATTTAATTGATTAAAACAAATGATGGAGAAGACATCATTTGCTTTGTTCAATTAGTTTGATTTACTATATCAATAGTTTTTCCAGATTTGTGTATGTATTTATTTGGTATTTTGCTATTTTGATGAGTTAAAGTCTTAATCCTACAATTGATATCACTATTTTAGCAAAACATTCTCTTACTTTGTAAAACATTGAATTGGTCTATTCCTTCATTTTAATTATCTATTTAGAGAGTAAAGTTATCTAAATTTCCATAACCATTGAAAAAGCGTTTAAGCTCCAAAAAATTCATTGTCAAGGTAAAATAAGCAATTTAACTATTGATAAAAATGTTCTAAAAATCTACGAAAATCACCATATTTTCAAGGTAAAAACAAACAAATTTTCATACCTATAAAGAGACTGGAATGTCAGTACGTTTTCTAGGCAAAACTGTCTAAATTTACGTTGCACATATTACCAACAAAAATGTAAAGTTAGTCCTTTTTTCGAGATGAAGTAACAAACACCTGAAACATGAAAATCGCCATAACGTATCCCTATCATTTACATATAATCAAACTTTTGCTATAAGTAGCACTTTTTAAAATTTTGAAAAATAAAAGCTTTTGTCATGAATTTAAAGTTTTCAAACTACACTAAACGGTGCATTCTACCGCAAGTGTAATTACGTTTTGACAGATGCACAAATTTTTGTAATCTGTAAATTTTTTTGAGAGATCGATAATAAAAAAAAAGTTCTCATTTCTTGCATACTTTTTGGGAAATACTGTGTATTACATGTGTATACAAATAAAATTAAAAAAAAAAGACTTAGAGAAGCAAAGGTTCAAATATTTGTATTTATAATATTGCTGTTACATACTGTTTTTATATTGGCTGAATATTCCTTGAATACTTCATTTCAAATATTATTTTAAGATATTCCTAAGATATTCCTGCAATATTTAAAAATAAGATTGGTCATGAATATTGAGAAAATATTTTCCTAATATTATGGTTCAAGATTCAAGATTCATAATATTCAAATACTGTCCCAATATTTTTAAAATATTAGTACAATATTGTGTGCTACTGGGGCTGCTTTTACGAACTTTTTTTAATAAAAAAATGAGCAAGCTAATTTCGGAAATACCCGCGAAAATAAACGAATGACTGAGAAACTATTCGTTCGCACTCATTCGTTGTATGTGGACAGCAAAGCAATTTTTTTATCGAACGCCGAACAAATTCCAGCAAATTCATTCGACCGAATTCGTTCGCCTTCGTTCGCTGTATGTGTACGCACCTTAACAAGTGACAGAATAAATATTCCATAATTATGCTCAACGAAATACATAGATTGCCATGGATTTCAAAATTGTCAATGTCAGATGTAAATACGGCGTCCTAGTTGTTTTGAGACAAGTTTTAATTTAAATGAAAAAAATAGTATATTATATACCAAGGTAGAGAAGACATTTTTCTCAGCCGAGCAGTATTATTTCCCGACATGCGAAGCATGGAGGGAAATAAGTTGCGAGGCTGAGAAAAATCTTCTCTACCGTGGTTTATATACTATTTTTTTCACTACTAGCACCTTTATTCCTTTTAATTAATCATTTTTACAGCAATAAAAAATAAAATGACAGATGCATATATTTATTTCTAAATATCCACAAAAATCAAATAGCCTTGCTTGAAAGTTAATTTCAATTGGCATTTTGTGTAAAATATATTTATAATAGGCACCTGAGCGCATAGCAATTGTTTTCATTATTGACCAGTAGTCAATAATGAAAAATTATTGACCACTAGGAGAGAAATTCATCTTCTTGGCTCGGAAACAAGGTCAATAATGATATCTTCTAATGCTAGTAGTGAAAAAAACTTATTATTAATACAATGTACCTAATATAATTGTTTTAATAAATAACTTGTTTTGTTCGGATTTAATTGTACATATTTGATTCATACTTTCTGGTCGTGGAGAAAATACAGTCGTGGTTCCTCACGCTCGCTAACGCTCGCGTTCGGAATCTTCCACTCGTATCGAATTTTCATTCTAACCTTGTTACAGAATATACTGTTATTGCATACTCTTTCTACAAATTTCACTAAAATCTTATAACTAACGTTTTTAATCGAACGAATAAATGTAGTAGTAAACGTCACCATAAAACAGGTACGAGTTATAAAAACCTATAGCAACCTTCTCATATTCACAATGAATAATACCATGAGGTCAAAAAAAAAAGATTCTGAGCAGGCCTTGACTAGTACAACACGATTGGCTACACTGGTTCTAGAATGCCTATGAATTATAATGTGACAGTGACATTTCAAATGTAAGTCAGTTTTGCAATCTTGTTTCCAGAATTATTTAAGTTTATCGTTGTAATACTAGTGAAGGATCACATTTTGAACACCTACTCTAACATGTATTCATCTTAGTTTTCAGTTTGTTCCCTAAATAAATACTGTTTTGTGTTTTAATTTATTTGACATTTATTAACCTCTAACCTGCTGCCACATTTTGAAATCAGTCTTGCCAATCGTGTTGTACTAGTCAAGGCCTGCTCAGAATCATCTTTTTTTCGATCTCATGTATAAAACATGTATAAAAATGTAGGTTTTTTTCTTAATTGCTAGCAATAACCAGCTATCTATTCGTTCAATCGGAATACCTTCTAAAAGTCCTTTTTCTCAAACGCAGTAGAATCTGCCCTTCATTAATCATTTCTAAGAAAAAAGCATTAGGAAAACAAAACGACTTTCAATAATTACGAAGACATTTCTAAGGCGTTAGGACGAAATAAAGTCAACCAGTAAATGATACCGATTTGTTTACTTGGGTTTGATAAACTTTGACCACTATTTATAGCAAAGGGTTTGATCTCCAGATTTTATATGGCGCAACGATTACCACGTTTGTTTTATCAATACGAGTTGCGTTAACAACACAACATAAATAATACAAAAAAAAATTTTGATACAAAATTTTCCTGTCCGTAAAATGATTATATTCTCATGACTAAGAAGAAATTTCTCGTCATTGCATGTCGAATAAATCGAGAAAATTTCCCGTTATGCAGGGGTAAATAAAGTAGGAAACATTGAACTATTCCTGTCTAGAAAAGTACTGAACTCTGGCGATATTAAATTATAACATGATTTATTTATTTGTTGACTACAGAACAGCTAAGTAAGGTTTGATAAGGTTGAGTCAAAAAACGCATTTTTTTATTTGATGAGTTTCCGATGCATTTTTCAAAGAACAAGAATATTTCTGAAATACGGCGATAACAGTTTTTAAAAGTTTTATCGGCCGGCAAAGGTTATAAATTTAATGATTTTGCAATTTTGATAATTGTAAAAACGACGACGGCAAAAATACGCCGAATTTTTTGTTTCCAAGCAGATAGAATTGATAAAGTAAGCCTGCTTTATCTAATGCAAGAAAATTTAGATTCTTTTGTGTGTTTTAGTCTTGATTGTAATACTATTTACTAAATTAGAACAAACTTTTATTTGTCACAGCAAACTGTAAACTTAGATAAATTTACTATCTTAATCTGGCTAGGAATATAAACAAAATAACTTTATTAAGAAGTAAATTGTTTAAAACTCGATTAATTAACTGAATTTCAATTTACATTTCCAAAAATTTCAACAGACAAAATTCGCGTGGAAATTGCAGTATTAAAGGATTTTAATCGCACTTTCTGAAAGATTAGTTTTAATGTGGGTTGAAATAAATTAATGCACTAAAATTAAACCGTGGTTCACTTGCCTCATTTCTAAGAATTCCGAATGATTCTCTAAATTCGCAGCAATTTCGAAATCAAATTAGTTTTGAATTTTAAAACATAAATATCTTAAGCATGGCTGTAAACTGTTAAAAATTACAATTAAATTTCCTTGCGATAATTTCTTTAGGGATAAATTTAAGTAAAAATACAATTTACGCCTTAGAAAATTTTAAAAAATAGTTTCTGGAAATTCTGTCTGTGAGTAAAGTTAAAGCTGATCTTTAAGAATAATATTTACTTAACATTTCCAGCTTTAAACCTTTAAACATTACATTAACTGCCTACTTCTGATAAAAAGGTCGTTCCTGGCCATGACTTTGACAAAATTAAAAATAATATGCTACTAGTTGCAGTTTTATAAAAAGTTTCTCCTTGAGTTTATTCAATCGTAGTGCAATAATTTGCCAGATCATTACTTTGGAGTTATATTTACACTAGTTTTTTGTAACATTGCTACTACTTCTTAAAGAATTTGAATCTTAAAAATAACCTTGGCGATTAGTTTTGTACAATATTTGTTTAATGAGTAAAAAGGCTCTTCCAAACCTTTTTTTGCAAAATATTTCGTTATTATAAAATTTAAGCCAGAAAGAAGTAGAAAGGAGTAGAAAAAGAAGAATAAAAGGAGATAGAACAAAACTAATGTAAGATTTATAAATATTTACAGTTATACAGTTTCAAGATTCAAAATTAAACATCAACAAGAGGAAACATCCAACAGACCTATGAAACTAGCTATTCTTATCAAGTTTTCAAATTCGGAGTGTGGTCAATGGACCACTTCTGCCCTCGAATAAAATGAATGTTCTAAGATAACACAATGTAAATTTCTTAAATAAAATTTTAAAAAATAAATAAATAAGCAAGCCCGGCCCGATTGTGCCAACATTAGTATGTATACGTCTAAAACCAAATGTCTCGGGTTCGATTCCAGTCCAGGTCGGAGAGATTTTAATGTGAAAAAATCTTAATTTACCCTTTTTTTATTTGGATACGAGACACGTAGATCTTCTGCCAATGCGTTACTTGGTAGCACAAAGACCCCCCCCCCCCTAAAAAAAGATAAAAGAACAACAAAGTTTGAAGTTGAAATAATGCAATTTATAGCTGGAAATCTTGTAAATGTTAAATAAGAGTTTGACCTTATCCAAAACAATAAACACCAAAAATAAACTGTCCTAATTGAAACCTTTTTAACAGTTTTAAAAAGGCGTTTGTTTTTTATCACAGTTGATAAGCGATATAACCGACTATAACAGGGCCGGCGCTAGGGGTGAGGCGGTGAGGCGACCGCCTCAGGCGGCATTTATATTGGGGCGGCATTTTTTGAGTACGCGATATACTGCAAGCGATCAAAACGTGACCATCCACGGAAGTCTTTGAAAACAAATGTTGTGTCTAGTCACATAACTTTGTATATAAACCCTAGCCGTTATGTTGCAATGTTGCAGAACATGAATTAATCTATTAATAGAGGATTCTTTTTCGTATTAGTTTTTCATATTAGTTCCTTTATGGTAGAATAGAACCTGATTTTCTATAAACAAATATACCTATGTAGTTGCAGCAGGGGAGGCTCGTCTTTAAGAGCTGCAGAACCACCAAAAATAAGATTATAAGTAATTAAAACAATAAATTATCTATTAATAAACTAGAATAATTCACAGCCTATCCTCGCACTTTTTTAATGTTAATCCTATGTAAATTGTTGAACCAGTTAGCAAAATGAATATTTTAATATAAAGCCGTTATGAAACGTTCACTAAACAGCTGTCTTATTTTGTTGTGTTCGTGCTGCGTTCGAAAATCTGCTTGTTTGGAAGACATCGCCGCTTTACGATGGGGCCCGAAGTAAAAATTAAGGGTAACATTAACGTAGAAAGGAGCTGCATGTGATGCAGCTCAAATTGTTAATATGCTACATTTTAAACGGGGTGTTGTAGTATTTTGACTGACTAATTCGTGAATTTTTTTTGTACGATTATGCTTACAAACAGTCCTATAATGGATGCTATATTTAAATTAAAGGAAAATAAGTTCCGTAAAAGCTTATAAAATACACTTTCATAACTCATAAGGGTATACATTTAAGGATTTAAGGAATAACATTTTTAAGGATTGACTGTCATTGTAATAGGAAAAATGTTTTATTTTATTTACCCTATATGTTATTATTATTATTACTTCTTTTTTAATGCAGAACACCCAAAAATATTGTATACGAGCCGCCCTTGAGTTGCAGTAACTGTAACACAAGATTTTGCCATGCGGTGGTATCAAAAATGTATGTATGTGTGTATTATCTGCAACCTCTTATACCTTTCGGCGTCGAGGCATAGTTAACGTATGAGGTTCTACGGGTGCAATGCACAACTCGGCCCGTCTCTACGGGTGACGTGGTTGATGCGCCGTTTAATACTTACATACTGCACCATGTGTATAGTGTTAGTGTGTGTTTTGTGTAGGACTTTGTTACTCTACGTCGTAGGTCTTTATTCGGAGGAGAGCGTCGTTGATTTGGTGCCCAACGACTAATGGTCACCAGAGCTCGATACCGACCTCCAGACTGCAGGTCTGGAGATTCAAACCAAAGACTAGCGTAACACTAGCCCGATGCTCTACCACTGCGCCACACTAGCTTGTTGGTGTTAAAAATAATTTAGTTATTTATTTTTCAATTATTTATTAGATATCTGTCTAAATTCTGTCCACGAAAGATTTACTCAAACACATAGACATCTATTTGAGTTTTTATATGACAATCAGTCCTTAAGATTTACATATAGCACTGCCGGATGATCTAGAACTTTTAACTCTACATAGCGAACTGTTAATTATGAGAAATATATTAGATAAAGGTGTGACACCACTGAATGTTTTAAATTATATACAGGGTTACTGGTAATTCGATACATTCCTTTGGAGATGTGATGGGACAGGCGCTAAGAAACAAATTTAACCCTAACATACATTATGCAAAACTTAATAGTTTTTGAGATACTTCAATTTTAGTGTTTTTCTCAAAAAAGTAGATCTTAATGTCTTTAAAGTTAATTTTTAAAAAATCTACTTGACATTTTCTGAACTTTTTGACTGGGTTACTTGTCCCACTCTATGGTCATCCGTTTCGAATGGAAAATATCCGGAAACATTTCGATCATGTGGAAATTTTAAATAAAAACTTATCAAAAATAATTTTTAAAAATCAGCTACGAAAATTACCTGTTCGTTTTTCTCAGAAATTATTTTTTTATTTTTGCATAATGTATGTTAGGTTTAATTTGTTTCTTAGCTCCTGTCCCATCACATCTCCAAAGGAATGTATCGAATTACCAGTAACCCTGTATATAGCCCTAAACTATTAGAACATTTTTCAAATATTTTTGTGTCATTGAGAATTCTGCTAACTCTCCCTGTATAGGTTGCTAGTGGAGAAAGATGTTTCTCTAAATTAAAATTAACTAAAAATTATTTAGTTCAACAATGGCACAGAAGAGGTTAACAGAATTAGAAATATTGTCCATTTAATCTAATCTAGCGTCAAACTCGAATATGTATGATGTAATTGATAATTTTGCTAAAGACAAATCTCGCAAAGTTCTTTTGAAATAAATCATGTACATTCAACGTTTATTTTTAAAATAGCATGTTCTTTAATTTTATTGTATTGTTTCGTTTTACCTACAATACAATAAATTATGTTTTCTTTTGAGATGTATTTGTCTCAACCAAAAGGGCGGCAAAAATTTTGCTCGCCTCAGGCGACCATATTTGACGCGCCGGCCCTGGACTATAATACTTAATTATCAGTTTTAGCAGCTGCAAGCAGGACTTCTTAAATAGCGACTTCTTTACAAAGCAACAGTTATTACTTAATTACTTCATTCACCTAAATAAATATTAAAAATAGAAAAGATTACTACCTGTTTGTTTGGTCGATATTCTCACCTCATGTTTAAATTTAACATTATATTTAATTACCATAGCTATGACCATAACAATATCGTACCGCACACTGAAAGCAGTATAAAGCTATGACATTTTATGTTTACATTAAACACGACTTTAATTACAGACATTTAAATATGAGGTGAGAATTTGGCCCATTAACTTTAGAGAAAATGATGATTACACAGATTTTTTGATACTTATCTGCTCTGCTTTACTCTTGAAACGTTCCTTTTCCTAAAAGGAAAAATATAGTGTGTTTAAAAAGAAATCGATTTGGCTTTGAAACTTTTATGAAAGTATGTCTTAGAGCATATGTTAACATAGACAAATATAAACTTAAATATAAACAACAAAATGTCAAACTCAATGTTATTTGAGGCTATGAACAATGTAAACACATTGGGAATCAACCTGACGGTGTAAGAAGATGAGCTGCGTTAATTTTCCATGACTTGCTGCACTTTTTTTTAAACGAACATACTTTATTAAAGTACAAGGAATACATTTAGAATCTGAACGTCTAACTTTCCCCAAGTAAAACAAAGAGGTTCGGGTGATTGTTGCGAAGGAATTTCAGGAAATATTGAAATCTGATAAAAAGGGAAAAGATTAGTGCAGTTTAATTGAAGTAGACCATCAGATAAGGTTAATATATGAAACAAAAACAATAAAAAAAGGAAAAGCATGTGCATACTCATCCAAACAATTGACCGACAGATCATTGATATTTTTAAAACCAACCTAGGCTTTAATAGCCATAATTATAAGACTTTTTGATCATTTTAAATAAATTTTCTGAGATTTTACAATTATATTTGCTAACCTCTTTTCTAATTTTATTTATGTTCGTATTCTTTTTATTAAATTATGCAAATTTTATATAACTGCAGAGAGCAGACCAATCTTTAAAATATCAGCCTGCTTATTTATATATTTATATACCTCCCCGATTCATTGTTTCCTTTAAAACATTCTTACTTAAAATACAGATTTTAGTCTATGATTATAGCACTTATAAGAAAATTCTAACAACAAACATATTCCAACAGACGTTTCCTGATAAGAACAAGTAAGTTGGATTCCCGGCGCCGAATTATCAGATATCCACAATAAGAGTTCAATGTTTAACGTTTTATCAAAACGGAGATACAAACTGTGATATCTAATATCTCCAAATTTAGTTGCTTGAATTTATTTCTGAGTACCTACTTATCTGTTTCTACGGAAACTTTTAAAAAATCGCATTTCGGGGCTTCTAAGTCGAATCTACAACTTACAAAATACTTTGATCATTTTATATTTGTAACATTAGGGAGATATCCAATTGTTTTAGTATGCAAAATTTTGAAATTTTCTAAAAAATACTTTGGAACTACGCTTATTTTACTCAAAGATATACGTAAGACAGAAAAAGTGTTGGATGTGTTTAAGCAGACGCTTAATCTTAACCAATGCATAGAATATTTACAGTATTTTAGACGGTAGTAGGTCATGTTAAGACGATAGTTTCCCCAGTGTACTGGTATCTATCACTGGTATCTATCAAAAAAATCTCAATTATTTGTTTTTAATGTCATAGTAGAACCAACATAACATTGCCAGTTGTACTCACATAGTTCCATTCGTTTAATTTCAGCAGATATTTGGGTTGGATTTTTACAGAAAAGTCAGACTAATTCAAACAAGCACAAAACAGCAGATTACTCGATTAAAGATAAATTTGATACCAACGTAATAAATTAAAATCGTGGCCCACCATGGCCCAAAATCGTTGCAAATGAGTTATCAAACTGTCTTTTTTTTATATCAAAAACTAAACGTTGAATCTTTGGGTTTCCTGATTTGGAAATTCATAGTTATTTAGAAATAAGGAAAACAGCCAAACTTAAACAAAGCGAAATATGTATTTAAAAAATAATCGAAAATTAATTGATCAGTGAGACTGTTCCCCAATTTACCTGTTAGATACACTGAGAGCATGGGATGCACTCATAAAGAAGACCTTAATTTCACAATCCTTCTTGTTTGAAATCTTACTTCGGTCTGCTTTAAAATCTTTTAACGACTACAAAAGGAAAGAGTAATAAAATAATGAATTACTTACTACATTAATTTTGCTAAACCAGAGCCAGTATCAATTTTAGAATAATTCGAGCATTTCATTAGAAAATTTGCCCAATTTAAACAGTCTGTTGTTTCAAGGTCTTACAATGGCATTTCAAGCAGACGTTTAGTCAGCCCAGAAACATTTAATAAGCGTATATTTAAGATATCTCAAATTACGTTTGTTAAATACCAAAAGAAATCGATTATTTAAAAAGTGAGGCGTATCAATAAAGTAAGTTTTTACAATTAATTTTTTTATGCGTAAGTGGTATTAAGGTAACCATCAACATAGTAAAGATAAGGCGTGACAGATTGCACATGAGTACACACAGTTATTATATCTCACACCTCATATTAGAATCCGTACTATAATCAGTATCTAAATACTCGTCTCGAGTAGGTACATAATTTGTTACATCACATGATGTTTGCTTATCTTGTGTTTACTTGTTTAGTTACTGGCCCAGTCAAGAAAGTAGCACTCTCCATAAAAATGCTGAATGTTTTTTAACGACGAACAGTTAACACATCGTTTTATCTTAGATAGATTTTAATGCAATTATAAAGTTATTGTTTGGGCGTTTTTAGCAGTACGGAATAAAAGTTTGCAACAAGTAATAATAAATTCTGATATTCTTTTTATAGCCATGAAAACTATGAGCCTTTTACTGTTTTACTGATTATCAAAAGCACTCAAACAATAAGTTTTGCTTATTGAATTTTGTATTTCGTTGATTGTAGGGCAATTCTTTCTTTCGTATAAGGTTTAAATGGACAATTTAATTTCCTTAAAAATTTTATATAATCAAAGCAACAATAAAAATAAAATATTCGAAGAAGAGAAACGACCAACATACATATAAAAATGTCTACAAAGAGAGAACCAAAAATCTTTTTTTCTTTCAAATAATAAATTTTCCGTTCGAATGTCGAATGTTGTTCGCTGACTACGAACATTTTCGGGTGCTCCAATAATCCCAAAAGTAATCTTAAAGGCGCTGAGTAAATGTGAAAAAAATTAATTAAACCTTGGTGTTCTAGAAAAGCTTCGATCTGTAAAAAACACCCAGACTGAAAAAATCGTCGTTTTACTTAGTAAATTATGTTAATTCGAAATATTTTGACAAACTTAAATTCTTGATATTTTTCATGAATTATCCACCAATGCAAAATGAATGAAACTTCAGACTTACTTTGCATTAATTTATCAAATTTAATCTAAATTTATAGTTTTCAAGAAGGAATTATATTTTTCATTAACAAAATTCAGAAATGTATAAATAGTGTAAGTAAAATTGTACCAAGAATTCACATTAGAACTTCAACCAACTTAACAGCTTTCCGATATTTTTAAAATAGAAACCGATGATATAATTTTAACCACTTATAGTAAAGGAACGTCATTTCTGCAGGTCCTTATTTATTTTCTAGCTGGCTCACCTATAATTATCTGGACGAGTATTTACACTCTTTTCCTTAACAATCGCAAACCAGTAATCCTTTTGTGAAAAGCACAGCTATTGGTATTAATTTTGACATCAAAATTACTCCCCTTAAATCGATAAATTAATTAAATACATACTTAACACAATTTCAACATTTAAATCACTTTATTATTATTAAAAGAAACTGAAAACTTCAGGTTCGTTTTTTAATGAATCGAAAGACACAGGAAATCCTAGTTTATTATTTTTCCAGATTGAACTGTAGATTAATTGAATACCAAAGACCTAACTTATTGACAACTTATTGCACGCTAATATTATTATATTACAAACCAACACAAAGGACTAATAACCTCTTCTGCCCTAATTAACCCAGCAGAGACAACCGAACCCGATTAATTTGTAATTCAGTTGGATAACAAACCCCTACCTTCAAATTAACCAGGTAACAATAAATCCACGTAGGATTATGTCCGAAATTTGCATTCAATAACTACATTTATCCTGTATTTAATAGCTAAATTCATGAAGCTTCAATCAATAGTGAAAGCCTCTTTGTTTGGAGCAAAACCAATTTAATTATTATCGAATATTGGATATTGGATTAATTACAACTGAGAATAAATAAACAAATACATAAGAAATATAGAATGAGCAAACTTATTCAATTGTAAATATTTAAGTATTCAAATAATCTTTGAAACAAAATTACGCTGGATTAACAGCTAGATTTTGATAAAACATGGTTTGTTGAATCATCAAAACTCTTTTGCACAGTCAAAATATCCAGAGAAAATTAAACTGCTCAAAACTGTCTAATTCATCTCTGAATTTCGTTGGATATCGTATTTTTGTATTAATTAAGAGTTAAACAAGTAAAAAATAAACTGCTACAAACAGCAAAGCCAAATTAAAATTAAAAAGGTAGCTTAAAACTTAAAAATACTTTTTTCCAACAAACTGCTTTTGTATTAGAAAAACGTACATAATAGAACATAACTAAAGCTCGGATTTTAGGCAAAATGCCTTTTTTGCCTATTTTGCCTATTTAACCTGTTTTCTGCCCTATTTGCCTTTTTTTACATTGGATGCCTATTGTTGCCTTTTTATTAAATTCCACGCCAAATTTTAGCAAAAATGGTTTATTTTCCGTTTCTGAGGCAAGGTTTTTTTAAGAAACACTACCCACATAATCGCAGTGTGAGGTGTAGTAAGCCGTAAGTAAGCCTTGAGCGATTATAGACTATAATCTCTCAAGGGTTTCAGCAATAAATGAACAGGTAGACTGTTTTACGACTCGTCGATCTGTACTTTCTGGAATTTATTAATGGTGGGGAATTTCCTTAATCCCCTTATTGTCGGAGGATGAATAGAAATTTGTCTATTTACGTTGTAATATTTCTACGTATTTCTATTTCATATTTAAGTATTGAAAAGAGTAAGAGTTGCCTTCGAGATGTCTTTAAAACATCCTGAGCTTTCTCTCGATGGCGATGGTGTTATTTGTCCAGTAAAAATTTGAAAAATAAAATAATAAACCCAAAATAAAAGTTTTATTATGCTGATACATAAAAGAATAAATTTTGTAACCGTTATTCTGCAAGTTAGAACAACTAAATGACTTTAAAAAAGTTTTTTTAAAATTCGCCTTTTTGCCTATATTTTTGCCTATTTCGAATTTTAGCTGCCTATTTATCAAAAATTCCTGCCTTTATAGGGGCCTATTTGGCCCTTTTTTTCTGCCTATATATCCGAGCTTTAAACATAACTATCGGTTATTTTAAAACGACAAGTGTGAAGCCATTTCTTATTCGGAAACCTTAAGAGTTCAAGGTAAAAAAGGTTGCACTTGCGGATCTAAGGATCACTTAAGATATTAAATTTTTATAGCACCGTTGCATTCCATTTCCCGAAAAGGAAAGCAGCTGTTTTTCTATCCGCTATATTGATTAGCTGTTTTTGGATTCCTGCCATCTAGAGTTACAAATATTAATCGAATTATTTATTGCTCAATGAGGAAGAAATTGTTAAAATTTGTAATATCCCCTATCATTACAAAAGTATGAATTTCCTAAGCAGTCCGAGTTTCTCGAAACACATACAAAAAAAAAGCAGAAAATCATTAAATAATTAGCAGTTAAACAACCAACTTAGGCACCCACATAATAATACTAATATTAAAACAATTACTGAAAACTCAATGACAATAAAAGTCTGGAATATTGATAATTGCCTTCTCGTTAATTTCCAGAACAATATCTGCCCAAGAATGTTTTTATGGTCCCATCTTGTAAAGGGCATTACTGGAGTTAATAATACGCTTCGTTGAACGCACATCTCTCTGATAGAACCATCGTTTTTACAAGCAACATTTTTATAAGTAATTTGCGAAGATGATCAAAGGAGGCCGTGCTATCTACTGCTTGTTCACTTGTTTGTTAGTAACGTCGAGATCTTTGCTTTCAAAAAAAAATTAAAAATCAGCTTTTGTTTTTTACGGCTTACAAGATGAAAATCGCCAAACAATCATGGCTACCGAAATTTTTCTTCTTCATAAAACTTTTACTTTAAAAAGGTTTTACAATTTTTGAGGAAACGTTTCTTAGAACGATAAATATAGGCACGCCAAAAATAACAATACAAACTCTCCAAACAAAATTAAATAATTCATGAAGTAACTTGAAAATATTCGGCGGTCTTCGCGTAAACAACAAAATCATAACAACGATCTAAACTAAGATGTATGAACTACGTTTTAACTGTTTATTTTTACAAGGCAATGTAATTCATACATGAAGCAAGGATTACGTTTTCATAGATTTCCTAAGAGACAATGCAGCTGTAATCCTTTATATTTTGCAAGTTTAGAAGTTTCGTAAAAGACTAAAAGACCACTGAAGCGCACAAATTGACAAATACTAACAAAGAAAATATTATGTATTTTTACAAACTGCATTCTGGTAGAAAGGAGCTCTACTATTCGTCTAACGACCAATGTCGATAATGATCTGGTGTTAAAAGATGTAAAAGAATCGGAAAGAATGCTTCCAGAATACGTTAAGACACATTTGCTACATACGACTTACACTACTCTAATTCAACACAAATAATGTATTTCATACTTCACTTCTGTTTTAAGCATTTGTAGCAGATTTTAAATTTTTTTACTATTTATTACGGCATGGACTGCTGGAATTATTAGCCCGTTGTCCTATGTAACAGGGTTTGCATGTCAGTCGCTCAGATTTTTTACTACGACTGAGATTCGAACCTGTATTCTCTTGTTCACAGAGCACACACTAGGACACTAGCTATTAGGCTTCAAGATTTAAGATATTCCTTTTTGAGTAAAATTTAAAAAAATCAGCGCTAAACAGTCTAGAGCAAAAAATAGAAACTAAAATAATAATTAAAATATTCCCATTTGAGAAAATATTTAAAAACTCAGTATTAAACGTTTCAGAGCTTGCTGAAATGCAGCTTGTTTTATCCAAAACTAATTCATTTGTACAAATTAATCCCAAAAGGGAAAATATTTAAAAAATCAGTATTAAACGTTTCAGAGCTTGCTGAAATGCAGCTTGTTTTATCCAAAACTAATTCATTTGTACAAATTAATCCCAAAAGGATGATTAGAGGGCTCAGTTGTGGACTTATACATGACCAGAAATTTATACAGAAACTCTGGGGAATAATCCCTTTTCTAGGTAGTTTATATAAAATACACAATTTTGCTGTACAAAAACTATTACTGTTCGAAACTTAAATTATAGCTCTTGTATGTGGTGACAGTGTTTTCAGCCATTTATTTCTTTTTCACGAGGACTTTGCATGTTTTTATTGTTATCTTGATCTTGCACACAATTTAAGACAAAAGTAGGACAAATCACACAAAAAAATGTGCAAGAATGACGTTTTTGTGGCATTTTCTTGTAATCCTACATTATGGCCCTAATATTACATAATTCAAATGCATTTATGTTTATTATATTTGCATTGTGGATAAACAAGGGAATCCCTTGGTTTGCAAGAGTGCAAGAATTGTCTCTTACTGTTAAACACTTGCACTCTTGCAAAACTCTTGCATACGTGTATGCGAAAACTCCCCTGTTTGTTAAATTTGAATTATTTAACACCAGGCCAAGAATGTTAGAAAATCTTGTTATTCTGATAGTTTTCTTGCAATCCTGTTTCTTGTGTCATATTATCGCGAAATATGTATGTACTTAAAACATTAATTACAACATTTGTACCCAGTTTTACACAAAAACATATCCTTTCTTGCATTAGTCGGATATGATATTTTCGGTTATCATAAAGCAAAAGTGTAAAAGTTTTGCAAGAAAACAAGAAAAGAAGTCAACCGAAGACATGCAAAACTCGTACAAACAAACACGGATTTTTGAGCGAAGTTGTTTATTTACTGGACGAGATCTCCGCTTGAAGCCACGAAATATTTTTTATTTTATTTTTGGAAATACAAAACAAGAAACTGAATTGCCAGAAAGGTGCCAGAATGTTAAGACTTTTTAAAATTCTGGTTATGGTTATACACAGAGCGCGGAAAAATATGCATTTGCATGTAATTGTGCTTATATGCACAATAAAATTTTCTGGTTATCTATCCGAATCTCATCGTAAGGATTCCATTTATGCAAATTTTATTTTGCATATTTATGCATATGTTGAGGGAATAGCGCATAAATGCATATCCATGCATATTTAAGTGATTTCGAGCATCTTAATTGCATAATTCTGTCTCCCAGGTCACAATTAAAAAATTTTATTCATATTTTCGGTCTCGGGAATTTTGTTCGCAGGTCGCAATAAAAAAAATTTATTGCGACCTGCAAATTTATGTATAGGTACCACTAATTTGTATTTTTATATTGAATACCTATTTTTGTGGTTTTGTATGAATATAGAAATTGAAATAAATATTTAAATTTCGTGTGCGATTTTTCGGTGCATATATGTATAGTGTAAATTTTTAGGTGGTGACAGCATATATTTGTCTATAATTGCATATGAAGGAGCATATTTTGCTTAATTTTAACCGCATATAAAATGCATATTTCTCGATTTTATAGTGCATACTTTTCCGCGCTCTGGTTATATATATATAAATATACCTATTTTAGATATACATATAATAAGTTTAAATATTTTGTTAGAGCTTTTTATTATAGGTATTTTCTTATACCTACAAACAGGAAAATTCCGAAATTGCAAAAGCGTCACGAGAGTGCAAAAGTTTTGCAAAAAAATAACCGAAGGGGAAATAAGGAGCAAGGACGTTACGATTAGCGATTGGAAAAGGTTAAGATTCGTATAAGCAAGAAACAATAATTGTGTGAAGCAAGACTAGGAATATTTTATTTTTTGACTTGTTAGATGCGACTATTTTAGAAATACACAAAATATCTTGCATGAAAAGTGTCAGAATTATTAGATCTTAACATTCTTGGCTTGGTATTAAATAATAATTCAAATTTATCAATATTTTGTTATAACAATAAGCATATAAGCGGAGAAACAGGAAACTTTCCGGAATATACATATGTACGCAAGAGCTTTCCAAAAATCAGATGTTTAGAAAGAGTGGACACGTGTTGTCAGAAAAAAAGAGGAAACCTGGACTTACAATTAACAATTGAAAACATGCAACACTTATTCAAGCAAGAAACGATTTTTGTGTGACATAAAACGAAAAATTGTAATTTCTTGACTTGTTAAATAGGCATATTTTAGAAGTACAAAACAGAAAACTGATGTGCAGGAAAAATGTCAAAATCATAAGATTTTAATATTATTGGCTTAGTAATAAATTATTCAAATTTAACAGTATCTTATTATAACAATAAATATATAAACGAATAACAGGAAATTTCCTGGGATCCTGAGAGCAAGTGTTTAACAAGAGTGGACACGTTTTGAAAGAAAATAAGAGGATATCTGGATGTTATGATTAACGACTGAAAACATGCAACACTGATCCAAGACCGAACATATTTCTTCTAATGTTTTGTTAGATAGGTATTTTTTAGTAAGTAGGTAATACAAGTCAAGAAACTAACTTTCATAAAATTTGCAACAATGACGAGATTTTGTATTATTCTTGAAGTGAAATTCATTTACCCTCGAATTTTTCGATATTTTATTACTGTCTTGCACGAAACCAGGGGAATGCAAGAGCGTAAGTATTTAGCAAGCGCATAAAGGCCCTTCCCGAAAACAAAAAAAGAGAAAGTTTCAACCTTATAATAACCAACTGAAAACAAGCAAGGCTTTATGTGAAGAAAGAACGAATATTTCTTATTCTGCCAGACAATATCAGAAGTAGTCATTCTAAACAAGAAACTGAAAATCGGACAAAACACAGTAGCACTACACGATTATTTAATTAATCTGATAGCGTTTAAGAAAGCAAGTTACGCTGATTTAGCAATAGTAATTTGTAATACAAGTGTTGAAAGCTTGTGTTTGCCACACGAATGTGAAGTTTGCAGCACGAACGCTAGTGAGTGCTGCAGTCACATGAGTGTGGCAAATACAAGCTTTCAACACATGTATTACACACTATTTTTTCTACAACCACAAAAAATTTAAATATTTCTGCAAAATCAAATCTGACATTCATCAAATGTCATTTATGACATTTTGAGTTGCGTGCGGAAAGTAAACAAATTAGCGTGTGGAAAGTTTACTTTCCGCACGCAAATCAAAATTTGAGTGTGGAAAGTTTACTTTCCGCACGAAAATCCAGATTAATCCAGATTTGCGTGCGGAAAGTAAACTTTCCGCACGCTAATTTTCACTTGTTCGGCAAACACTCATTTTCAATACTCGTATCTATGGAGACGAAGTCTGAAAATTCCACTTTCCATGGTGGTTGTCATAGGCGCCGGATTTTGAAAATTTTGTTGGGTGCAAATTCTTATTTGAAGGTTATACTTATCGGGGGGTCTGGGGGGGGTACAGAGTACCCCCCAGGTAGAAAGGGGGGTTCCTCCCCCGAAATTTTTTGAAAAATTTGAGTTTAAATACACAATTTTAACGCTCCCAATTGACTATATTTTTGCCACTGATTATCTAATTTAAGCTCCGGAAAACATAAAAAATAACGCAGCGTAGCGACGTAGCAGTACAGTTTCGAATGCGTTAAGCAATGCAATACTGTTGGATGTGTTGAAGGGGGGGGGGGGTGTTTGGTATAGACGGCGGCAAGCACATCTGGAGTCTGGACTGTCTGGCGATCGGTGCCGGTGCCGGTGGTATTATTAGTTGACGTATACGTACAGTACGAGTACGACCCATTATGATTACGCAGTACGGTTTGACTACCGTTCTCAACGAGCTGGACGGCTGACCGTTCCAACCGGTAGACGATTGTTTTTTTATTTATTACTCTTGCCAGAATTGGTTTAATCCTTAATTATTGTTACATCACAGTGCATCACACAAAAACTACAACAGATATTTGTCAAGGATTTTTCGTTTCTTCAAAATATGCCGCCTCCTAAAATTTGCCGCCGGGGGCACGTGCCCCCCCTGCCCCATCTAGTTTCGGCGCTGCACAGCGATTCGTACACGCCGCACACGCATCGATTTCAGGCTTCAAACTAACAAAATATGAGTAAGTAATGACTAATGACTATGTAGGATGGGGTGGAAAATGCTCCTGGCAGAGCGGCGCCTTGATTCTGTAGTCTGTATTACCCCGACTAGATGACTTTGTCCGGTGGGGTGCAATTACATACCTTTGCACCCAACAAATTGTTTTGTCGGGTGCATAAGTACCATGCACCCCACGAAACGGCGCCTATGGTGGTTGTAGAAAAAGGTTATTTAAGGATATTCAAGATCTTCTTCAAGCTCATACGCTTTTATGTCTCGAAATAAACCAAATTATTAAATTTATTTTAATTTTTATTGTACTAAAATTGGATTCATATATCTTAAAATTAAATAGTTAAGTAGACGAAAACTTAGTAGTATATTAGTTTCCACATTTAATTTTTTCTTCATAGGAAAACTGTAGTTACTATAAATAATGTAATTCCTTGTCTTGTTACATTTTTTTAGCAATACAAGACAAGAAACTAACCTGAAGACTGACTTTGCAGTATTCTTAAAGTGTAATAATTCATTTATCATCAGATTTTTCGATTATATCATCAAATTTATTAATATTTTATTACACGAATAATTGCCTTGCAAGTAAACAGGAGAATGCAAGAATTTTGCAATAGCACAAGTAAGAAGATTTTTGTATGAAGAAAGGCAACGAAATCTTTTATTCTACAAAATAATATCAGAAGTAGGAAGTAGCCAATTAATAAAAGAAATCATACAAAACAAAGTAGCACTATTCAGTTAGGTATTTAATTAACCAATTATAAATATTATAATCTGAAACCTTTTCAAAAGCAAGTTAAGTTCAACATTAATTAAGAATATTATTCTTGTTCAAGTTCATACGTATTTATGCCATGAAATAAACCCAAACTGGTTAAGTTTCTTTGAATTTGTATGGTACTAAAACCAGATTAGTTTTTAAACAAATAATTAAATAATTAAAAAACTAAAAGAAGCACATCCAAAATTAAAGTAATTCAACATAACTTAAAACAACACTTCTAAAACTTAAAAATTTTAAAATTTAATGGACCTTTCAAATCTTCGGTGACTGAAAAACAAACTTGCGTGACAAACCAGGGCAAACAGCCTTTAAAATCACTTTTTAATAAATTTACTTTTAAAATGTTGCTGTTAACTAAAGCAAAAGGACGAACTGCCTTTATTATTTTTAGTAACCTGTTACTAAAACAAAAAAAAATAAAAATACAAATTTCGCATAGATAAACTTTTCAAAATCTAAAATCTAAATCAGTAAGAAAAAGCATTGGCAAAGATCTAAAGGATTCTATACAAGTTACAAGACAAGCTGAAATCGAGCTGTCATTTACGGCTGGCTCGGTGGAGCTTGAAATGCATATTTAAACAAGAGCTCTCCAAAGTTGTTGTTTTGTAATGTCCTGCCTTTTCATTTAATCTTATTCAGAACACAAACCAACGTACGAATAAAATACTATTCACAAAAACAGTTGCATATCGTACGATATTTGAATTTAAATTTTCTGGCAATGCACACGTAATAATATAACCAGTTGCTTTAACATATCAACGTTTCTAAATGCGAAATGATTACTAATTTTTCAGGCTGTTTTTTAACACTGGAAAGTCACGGATTCTTTTTTTAGTTTGTTACTGTAAGAAACTTATTTTTTGCAATTTTTTTAACAATAAGGACTTCCGCTGGTAACTTAAACCTTCAAGAAGAATTTTAACGTGTAACTGAGTTACAAAATTTTAGTTGTTGCTCTTAACCTAACCAGTATCTTTAATAAATTAATGACTTCTAGTACGCCGAATTAAAACATTCAATTGCTCAATTTCAATTTAAAAAAATGGAAACTACGAAAGTGCAGTACTTTCCCATTTTCCAAATTCTTAATAAAAAATCAAGCAAATGAACAATTGCTTCATCATATATTCTGAAAATTATCGAAACATTTCCACTAATCCGACCTTTCACATTTGAGTCTTTGAAAACTGGAAAATTTTTATTTTCTGGGCAAGTATTACGCCAGTAATACTAAATACACAAAAAAGTTGTTAATTTATTCCATAATAATTTTTTGCAAGTAAGCGACTTGTCACCCAAGCGGATTTCAACATAAAACTAGTTTGTTCTAAATACCAATTTTAGGTATAAAATGTAAATGATTGCTCCTTCGACGTTTGAATTCAAATAAGTTTTCGTTTATTGCAAAATTGATTCGTTTAAAAAAATTACGTACAAACCTAGAATTTAAGCGTAAACATGCGACTGAATTCTTTTAATAAGAATCTGAGTTAAGTGCATTTAAAAATACAATTCCAGACGTTTTGCACGTTTTCATAAATAAATTTATGAACTTGCAATTAATATATCGGGTTCATCTAATTCGTCAGGCCTTTGGTAAAACCTTGATTACTAGTGTTTACCTTAAACTTACATTTAACTCTATTATTATGTTTATGCTTTTGTAGGTTTTCTAACTCGGTTATTTCTTAACACATAAAAGCGCAAAGAACTGCAAATATTAATAAATTAGATTTCGGCATCGTTTATAATTCGTTTGAGCAAAGGACAAAGGAGCGCAGTTTATGGCGAAAATCAGAAGCAAATAATTACGGTTTGATATATCACTTTTTTTTTCCTATCTCGAATGAAAATTTAGCAAAAGAAAATTTGCCTTCGAGAGGAATTAAACAATTAAATAAATCCAGCAGAATGTGACTTTGGCAACAAACACCCATTCTGTGTGGAAGGACACACGTTTACAGATAGCAGATATCCATAACACCCTGAAAGCTTCGCACGTATTATAGAATAAGCAGTGACCATATGTTTCAAACATGATTTACCATAGAAGATCAACCAATTTCAGAGGGTAGAATTTTGCAGTACTTATGAACATTATGTTAGGTTCTATCAATCTGTAAGGGGTGTGTTGCCAAAAATTAATAGCAAATCATTTAATAACCAATAAAGTGTATGCGTTAAGAGTTGATTTGGCGTTATCTATTTTTCTTCCTAAGCAATTTATAACCTAAAACATTTTAAACGTTGAATTACTTCAGTACACGGCGGATCATTTTAGAAATTCAAGGCCATCTTAGTCCAAAGAAAGATGAAACAAACCGTTTTTCTTTAATAAACCTAAAAACAGTTTTTTAAAATTAATAATCTAACGAAGCACAATAAGTATGCCCTTTTTTAAGTTCTTATATTTTGTTCAAAGAGGCTTTTGTAATTTTCAAAGTTTAATAACAGTAGTATTATGCCCAAATTGTAAAATTTCCTTTTGAACTTTTGCAAAATCTAATCGGCTTATCATTATTTAAGTAAATATTAAACTAATATATTGAATTGAGAAGTTTCCCCAATTTCTGTAACATAATCAGATCAACTCGTTCAGCACCAACTTAACTTGTTAAAAATTTCTTTGAAAATTTTCCTTTTGAATAAACCAAATTCAGAAAACTGACAGCATACAGCGATTTCAGAATGCACCTGAATATTTACTTAAATTACTAGAAATATTTCAGCCTCCTCTTAATTTGAGAGAATTGTGATTCTTTTATGGTTAATTTTACAAACTCGGGTTTTATGATAACTTTGAGAGAACACGTGAACTTTGACATCATAATTCTAATTACCTATATTACTTTTAATTAAAAGTAAAGCTTTCAAGGTAAAGTTTCACATGGTTTCTTTATCTCCTGTACTTCGATACATTATTTTTCTCTGTCTTAAAAGCATTACTGCGGTAGAGTGAAACACTAAAATATTTATAAGTTAGAATTACGATTCTATGCGCGTTACAACATTAATTTAAAAATGCTTATTTGCTTTTGTGATGCGTTAAAAACTTGCTGCATTATTGTTATTTGTAAAGCAAACATTTAAAAAATACCAATGGATTTTAGGTAACAAATTACGTTAAATAATAAATAAATTTCTTGCTAAATTTAGCTTTAAAATAGGTTAGAACTCAACTTAAGACTTTATTTAGGTTTTGTAATAAAGTTTTAAGGGAAATAGAATTACTGCCACTATTTTTTTTATATACTTATAAATGTGTGAGCTAACTATTAAGAAAATTTATTTGAAAATTCAAACACCATCGCATGATGGTACAAACAAAAAATATAACTTTTTACGGAAGAACTGTTGAAAATTAAAAACCCAACGGGCAATAGAAAAAAAATGCATTTATGAAATTAGTCCTGGCAATTAGTTAATTAATTGCCTCCTACATTTCAAACTATTAATTTCCCAAGTAACTTCTTTATATAGGACTGTTCAACCATCAGAGGTAAAAAACTTAATTAAAACCTTTTAAATTCTACGTTCGTATGTTTGGCAATTTTTAATTAAAATCAGATTGAAATAATAAAAATTGTATTAGAATAAATCTGTCTAAAGATTGAGCTTCTAATGTATAGATAAACAGTCATTTAGGAACGAGTAAAATAGCAATTTTTTAACCAGTATTTTATACAAAATTAATTTATCTGTAAAAACCTGTTTAGTATAACAATTTTGGTAGTTCAAATGAATGGCTTTAGAGTTTTATAACAATTAGTTCCAACTTAACCAAAATTACTGGAAATCTAAATCAGATTACGGCTGTTTTCCATACTTTAAGAAAAGGAAGATAACTAAACCCATTAATTGCAGAACGTTTAAAATTAGCTTTATAAATAAACACGATGTGTATTTATAACTAATCTATTCAAAGCAGATCGATAATAATCCATTATTCCGTTGCAAAATCAAATGCAACAATGTACGAATATTTAAGGACTTTTTTATAGGCTGAGAGTTAGTAAAGGTGAAGTCAAAATGTCAAAAGCAATGAAATTAATATGTAAAAATATGTAAGTGTTCAATAAAAATTCATGTTATAAGCACGTTTCCCAACTCACACCTAAATTATTAATTCCCATAAATAGCCTTCCATATTCTTATTAGATTTAAGGTGGGTAACAAACTAAATCAATAAAAATATTTTTATGAAGAAATCCATTTGAAACTGTACGAATTATTAATTAACGGCAGTCGAAATAAATTGATGTGTTTTATTTTTATCGCCTTTAAAATTTTATCCGACTACAAATTCCAGATAATTTTTATCATAAAACAAATAATAATTACGAGATTTCATTTCTTTAATTGCCCTTCATTAAAAAGGCAAGATTAAGCTAAAGTGTCGATAAAAAATGTATTTTAAAAAACGAACTCCCTATCTTTACTACCAAATACGTTAACGGAAATAAAAGAAACTAACGTAAACAAGGAATCCCTATTTGTGTAATACAAAAGCAACCGACTATTTTAAGATAAGCATGTGACCTACTCTTTGCCAATTTGTTCAAAAGTCGAATTTATATTTTAGTACCTACACTAAATGTCAGGTTGAAAAGTTCTGCTTGGCACCCACTTGTACACTGAATAAGGTTGCCTTACATTATTTAAATGACGGGCCGTATCGCAATATTCAGTACAAGCAAGTGTCGTTAGTAAAACTACGAAAAACTCAATACGAAGACCGTCATGAATGATATCGAGGTGCAAAGTTCCATAAACGGTGGCGATTATACGTGTTAGAGGAAAGCACGTGTTGAGTACTTGTAGTTAGTACTTAATTATAAAGTTTAAACTTTACTTAAAATAAACCCGTCAAAGAGTTGAAGTCTACACTAAGAAGAAAAAAAATAATAAAGTTTTACTACATTTTCCGTACGAAATTAAATTTAGAACAAATTAACAAGGCCACGGTAGAATCTGGACGTCACTGTTCGTAAAAATAACATTCTCATGTGCTCGTCGTAAAAATAGTTCTACATTTTTAGTTGGAAGTTAAAACTAACAACTTAGTTTCATACAAATTCCGCTCATTAAACATTTAACGAGACTTGAGATGATTAATGTACGCATGCGTTACCAACATTAAAACCATGTGACTATAATATTTGAGCGTTCGAAAACCGAATTTTTTCAATTGCCCTTTTACAAGTCGGAAGTGTAAAATATGAAAATCGAGCGGGTCGAGGTGGATTTTATTTTACTTTTCTGGATATTCCCTCTTTGGTAGCGTCTTTCGTCGGCGGCGATGGCAATAATTAAAAGTGTGCAAGAGGAAAAAGGTGCGTGCGCACCGAATAAATCGGTCAAAGAAAAGTCACCCCCGAAAATGTGTGTGAAAAATCCGTCCAACCTAACCCCCGACTCACCATTAAGTAGGGGATAATTGTGTCCGGGGTGTCCCAGAAATGATTTTAATCCGCTCTCCAGCAATATCGGAGAGCCTCGGTCCTTATAACTCATTTCACTATCACTATCACTAAAATAATATGTTGAGCGCGGAATTTTGGCGGATTTTTTGGGGCGTCTTAACACAAATACACACGAGCAGAGACACCGCGAACGCACCGACAGAGCTGCATAAATAACACGAGGTTCGACCGCGGAACTCGCAATCAATTCATACTAAAATAGTCTGCTCGCGACTTTACTGCTCTCTGTCGCGGCCAAAAGCTAACGCCGTGGCTGTAGTCCAAGGTTGATAACAGACATGATATCACTTGGAGAAAATTACACATGACAGCAACAATTAACTCGCATACAGTTCTAATATGTACAACAAACATAACCAATCTCGTAGGACAAGCGTGACACAGTTCCTGGTTTGCCTGCGGCTGCGCCTGCTGGCACGCAACCCGTCCTGCTGCTTTTCCGCATAGGGAGCGCTGTTTTTCGCGTTTTCACCAATTTTCCATTGATCTCTCGACCGAGTGGGAAGTGCTTTTTCTTTGTTTGATGCTAATAAGCCTACGTATAATCGTCAACAAGACGACCAATCGCTACCTTTTTAGAAAACTTGTAACAATATTTAAAATAAAATTATAAACTTCACCTCTAAAGTTTGCTAAACTTTGAATAATTTTCATTTAGCAGATTTCTCCTAAAACATACTAGGTGAGGCGAGGCTCTTATTCATTTTATGGGGTCCAAATATAAAGGGTTGTTTCAGTTTCCTTTCATTCTTGGAAATAGAAATAAAAATCGGAAAACTAACAAAACTTCCAAATAATTACATTCGGAATTTTTTACTAACTTAAAAGTCACGTGGGTATCGACCTATCGAAAGAGATGTAATATTAAATTTAACATAAAATCCAAAATTATACAGAAATATAAATACACCTGACTTTCGAAAAAACTGCGAATACATAGCAGACATCAAAATTAGAAAGTTAAAGCTTAGTATACAGGGTGGTCCTTATGTAATCTAACACAGTGCAACTATAAATCCTGGAGCCCAAGATATTACGCTTTACCTATGAGTTCCTTAATCTAATAGCTAATATTCAAATACAGGATGTCAAAGTCAACATTTTAATGAAGGCGGTACGGCCTATTCAAAAATTTGTAACGACAATTTTATGCAACCCATTTTACATCTGTATTTCACATTTACTGTACAAGAGATGTGACATGGAGACATTCAATAATTAACCCTAAGTAACAATATTGCAATACATTCAAGGTTCAAGTTAGCCAGGTATACGTCAGTCGCCATTCCTGGATTTTAAGTAGCCTTCGTGTTTTTCTCTTGAGTTACGCATGGAGAAATTAAATTTTACATCAATGAACTCAAAAATAAAAAAGCTTCAGGATACGACCGAATAACTAATGGGATATTAAAAAAACTAACAACAAAGGCTAGGGCATACCTATGCACAATATTTAACGCATTTAACACTTCCCTAGTAAATGGAAACACGCAGAAATAATTGTAATATCGATAACAGGGAAAAGCAAAAGACTAGCATCCAGTTATAGACCAATAAGCTTACTACCTACACTATCCAAATTATTCGAAAAAGTAATACAACGGAGGTTACAAGAGGACTTAGATGAAGGCAACAAAATACCAGTTTTTCAATTTGGTTTTAGAAAACACCACTCAATCACACAACAACTACTAAGAACATCGGAAGTTATAGTAAAAGGCTTTGAGGAAAAAAAAACACACACTGATTGCCTTCCTGGATGCAGCACAAGCTTTCGATAGGGTATGGCACAATGGACTTCTTTACAAATTAAAGAATATAAACTGCCCTGCGTACATCTTTAATGTGATACGATCATTTATTAACAACAGAACATTCCAAGTATTGGTGGATTTTATCAAAGTAGGCCGATCATTCTGAAAATTTGCATAACTCCATAACTTTTTATTCTGAACAACTTTTCTTAGTAAAATATTGGCGTACTGTGAATGGAAACAGTACTTTACCTGAAACGAAATTGACAAATAATGAATTTTATCAAAGTAGGCCGATCATCTGAAAATTTGTACACCGCCATAACTTTTCATTCTGAACATTCTTTGGTTATAGAAGACACCAAAACAAGCAATTTTTGTTGATAAGCCCATGTCCGTATATAAGACGTTTTCAGTTCACTTTTTTTTCGTAATGTGGCATTTAGTAGTATTCAACGTACGATATAATAGCACAGGTGAATAGAAAAAAATCTATACTTTTTAAATACATATGTTAAGAAAACATATGGTTACCATTTAAATAAACAAAGTTGGTTGCCATAGCAACCAAACAAAAAAGATACTAACAAAATAAAAACGTCATTGTATGCGCCGCAATTAGCCCAAAAACTTTCGTATGTAACTTTTTCTTGCAACTCGTCAAATTAAAAAGTTACAGGCAATATTAGTTACTTTTGACACACTCTGCATATTGTATGTAACACTTTAACCGCAGGCAGTTTTGGCTGCTTATTTTATAAAGCTTTCATAATCCTTAATTTTGGGATGGATTAGCTCCTGGAGTTTGTGGAATTTGGTAATTTCAAAATTCGTATTTTTTATTAAACTGCTTAGTTAGTGTCCCCCAAAAAATTTTAAGATGTTTATTTAGAATGATGAAAAGATTTTGATTTTCGTCAGATTGTATTTTTTTGATGTGTTTGGGGAAATGAAAGATCATTTTTAGTCTTCAAAAACCTTAAAATACTTCATTCTAGAAGTATTTAAAAAACAGATTTTTTGGATCCTTAGAAGGTTGAAACCCTTAAAAGAAAGTATCCTTTGGGATTTATTAATTCCAAAATTAATTATTTTTTGAAAATACAACAAAATTAAATCACTTGGCATTTGAGTTTATTTTTTTTAAATACAAAATTAAACTTTCTTCGGAAATTCGGAAATTTCACTGATGTAAATCTGAGCTCTAGTAATAAACGTAGAAAAAACTCAGATATTAATAACAATCATCAATAATTTTCCATAGAATTTTTAACTGTGCACATGGTGGACCATTTTCGATGGTTTTAAATGGGAAGAAGAAATAGATAAAAACTAACGTCGGAGCCCAGGACTCTTTGATGTTGATTCGAATTTCGGAAACAGAATTCCACTACCTTTTGCTATTTTTCAGTTATAGGGCAAAATTCAAAATTTGGCCATTCTGAAAACTTTAAATAACTCCGTTGTTTTTGAAGCTACCCAAAAACCAGCGGCGGCTGGTATATAAATTGCTGTAAATTTTAGAAAAGTTATTAGGAGTAATCAAAAATAAAAAGTAATTTCCGAAATCTCCTTTTATGTGCATATTAATTAAAACTGCATTACATTATATTTTCAACTTAGACATTAATTAAATCGCTTCCTAAAATACCGCGCACGTCATAATACAATAAATACATTAATTCAAAGCTTCCGGGCGGACAAATTTCTTGCCCGGTTTGAATTACCGAACAACGTGCCGAAATACTCGATTATAGTTTAAAGTATTATTATTAAAGGATTATTTTCTATGGGGATATGTGAAGTCGCTAGTCTACGCCGATAAACCAGAGACGATGGACGACTTGGAAGCCAACATTCGCCGCGTTATTGTCGATATACGGCCCCAGCTGCTAGAAAAAGTGGTCGAAAATTTGACTTCCAGATTGCGCTGTATGCCCGAAATCATACACACATCACAAAAGTCTAGGGATATATATTTTTTTATCGATATAAATCAATTTTGTTATTAAATATCTCTACCATTGGTCAAGTATGCTAGTGCTAGTCTTTGGGCTAGCGATAGCAATTGTTTCAATAATAAACAAACAAATGCAAATGCTTAATTGTCAATTCAACTAAAAGTAAAGCAATTTCAGTGTTGTTAGGGAATAATTTAATCATCATTTACAGTTAATTTACGTTTATATTGGGGTGATTTAAGTTTTATTGGTGCTGTTATTATGGAAGGTAATCAACAACGACAACATTTAAGTTTAGCTGAAATGAACAGAGCTGTAGGTATGCTAGAAGCTGGTCGAAGACAAGTTGACGTTGCAGCAGCTTTAAACACCTCTCAAAGTGTTATCAGCAGACTGTGGCGTAGATATAGGACATCCGGAGATCCTAGCGAACAACATCCAGGTCGTGTACGCATTACTACCGCAGTTCAAGATCGCTACTTAACATTTGAAGCTAGACGACGACCAATAATTACGGCTAAACAATTGCTTTCACAGCTTCAGACTACTCATAATGTAACTGTATGTTCTCAAACAATCAGAAATCGATTGCATGAAGCCAATCTCCACGCCCGACGTCCAATAAGAGCCCCACCAATTCGACATGGTAATCGAGCACGTAGAGTAGAATGGGCTGAAGAGCATATTCTGTGGACAGAAGAGCAATGGTCTAGGGTTTTGTTCACAGATGAATCTCGTTTTGGAATACACCCTGACAGCCGAAGAGTTAGAGTGTGGAGGCGACCTGGTAACTTGGAAAGGCTCAGATGTGTTCAAGATGTCCATTCTTATAAAGGAGGTACCGTAATGATGTGGGGTGGTATCTGCATTGGCGGAAAAACAGATCTCTGTTTTCTTGAGAGGTTTTTAAATGCCGATGGGTATCTAAATAGGGTACTGCGGCCTATAGTGCTTCCATTCGCAGGTGCTGTTGGACCTGAGTTCATTCTAATGCATGATAATGCCACCCCACACGTTGCAGGTACTGTTACCGAGTGGCTTGAAGACGAAAACATTTCTGTTTTACCATGGCCTGCGCAGTCCCCAGACTTAAACGTTATTGAGCACGTGTGGGACATGTTGGGAAGAAGCATTGAAAGTGAATTGGATGAAATTCATACTCGGATTCAGCTTCGTGATACCCTTGTAAGACACTGGCAACAGTTACCGCAAGATGCAATAGATAATTTAACTTTATCAATGCCTAGAAGATGCAGAGCCGTTTTGAACCAAAGAGGAGGAAATACTCTCTACTAAATTTAATTAATTAATACTTTAAGTGCTGACACTTCAATTTCTTATGATTGTATAAAATCAACTTTTTGCTAATAAGTTTCATTAAAGCTTTTTCAACTTGTCTTCTTTTGTTTTAAATTAAATTTCTAATTTAGAATGTTGTAAAAGTATTGTGTTAATTTATTATATGCAGACCACCTAAAAAAAATCAAAATACTTGACAGTTTTGCATAAAAAAAAATATATCCCTAGACTTTTGTGATGTGTGTATTTAAACACTAATGGCATAAAATTATCTTTCCAATAAAGCCAATACCATGGCCATTACAACGATTTTTATGTGTTTTATTTCATTTTAAAGTTCTATACCTCTAAAAAAATAACACCGGATACTTGGCATGCCCTAAATACAAAGTGTCTTAAAATGAAATACATCTAGTATGCTTTGAATTTCCCATGTAAAATAACATGTACCGCTCTCGTGCAATGGTACCTAGTAGATGAAAGAATAACATAATAACATCGAAAATATGCTTTATTATAAAAATGTTTTCTTGCACAGTATATGTATGTACATTTTGTGTTGTATTAATTAAAACTATTTTAAGTGAATTAGTTAACTCTTTAATTTTACAATAAACTAATGACAGCTCTGGATAATGCAATAACAATATAGTGGCACATAAAAGTTTACATTGAAACAAATTTCAAAGGTAACTAGTTGTAATTCTTTGTAAGACACCCGGTATCTTAATAACTCATGTAACGCAAATGCATTTTTAGATTTATTTATGTTAGATCCTCGGGCATACATGTAAAACTATTTTGGAAATCATTAAAAATAAGGGTGAAATTGTCAATAATCCTAATTTCTTCATTAATGATAATAATTAGCTTAAAGCGACTTTTAATAATAAACAACTGCCCAGAATTCCAAAATTTTTGGGACACTCGTTATAAACTGTTCTCCTCACGATGAGTTACAGCCACTAAATGAGACGACGTAGCATCAATCTGGTACTATTTTTATAAAGTTATACTACTTAAAAAATGGTAGCTAAAAACAATCGTATAAGTACCTAAAAGATTTAAAACATTTACGAGTACAAACACCAACAAAAGCTCAAGATTTAAAAACGAAAACTTAATGACACTTTCAGTAGTTATAATTTTCATGATTCAAATTCCAATATTGACCGCGCTGTCTTAAGTAATTCAAATTATAGGTATTGCGAATTTTCCCAACTATTTCAGAAAATTGGTAACTGAACGCACTTAAAAAAAAATTAAGTTGCATTATTTTGCTTTCTAAACTCCTAATTCTCTTATAAATCGGCAAGCTATATAATTTATAAATCAAAATTTTAAAGTTTTAGTGCACGAACTAAAGAATTTAAAATCATACATTCGGTACAGTTTAAAGTTTCCCCTGAATTAAATTATTGGAAATGATTGACTTGGTAACAATATTTCTAACATCAATTTATAACGTTTAATTTTTTTTTTAATTTGGAGAATGAAATATATTCGTTTGAAGTTTGCCTTCACTATCTATTTTTTCAAAATTTGAAATTAGAAATTGAAACTCTTAGTTTTAATTACTAGGTGGACAGTGGGAGGCAACCAACTGTTTGCATGATATTGATTTATTTTATGTAATATTTTTGCCCTTACATTAATGACAATAATAAAATATATGTAACGGCCAATAAAGTTTAAAGTTAGATTGCGTTTTATGTTAAAAGCTAAAATATTCTTTTCCACTACTCTACGAATTCCGTTACAATTTTTTACAACTTCACAACTTTGATACAAACTAAAAAACATTAATACTTGGAGTTTTTCTTATTAATAGGCATTCGTTATTGGAAAACATGTAATATAAAAACATTTTTTATCAAAAACCATTACAAAATAAGAATAGAATTTCTTTCGAACAAGACGCAAGACACGTCTCATGACGTCTTCATTTCGATACCTGATTGTTTCTTCTTTCGTATATAGAACAAAATTCGGTAATTTAGATATTAAATAAAGGTAAAGGTATTGTAACGAATTCCATCAGCAGCCGCGGAGAGCAGGTGCGAGTTCGCATGCGTCATCCGCCACTAGAATTAGAAAGCCGGCCTATATATAAGGCGCGCTCGTTTACGAGATTGCAGTCTAATCCAGCCTACAAAACGGTCGAATATGTGAGTCGCTAAACTTAATATAAATATACGTGAATAGTTATAAATAAACAAACTGTGCAAATAAATTAATTAGTGTTACGGGTTAATATTAGTGTTTTGTATTAGGTTTAATATTAGTTTGTGTTCCTAGTGTTTAAGTTGTTATTTCGTGTTTCTTCGTTGTTTAATAATTTTAATATTTATTAATAAATAATTCACATCACGAACCGTAGTTTTAAATAAACGTTTTAAAACCGTTACAGTATCTATGCTTACACTCCGCATGAGAATAGGGGGAACATGGAGGATTAAGGCTTCCTAAATCACTTTTATACCCGATTGTTTTGTACGGTGTGCGTACGAAGTGATGTGGTAAACGTCTTCGACAACAGCCTACCTTCCCTACTCCACCACTGCGTTTCGGTTCTCAATTATTATCTTCAGTGATTATGTAGGCCACCCACCGACCATCCGACTAGGGTTTGACCACTCCGAAAATCAGATATTGAGTAAACTTCTAATAATTTGCCCATTAATTTTATTTATTTGTCGGCCTGAATAACGTCGAGGTTAGCATACTTGCGTTGTAAACTAGAAATCTCGGATTCCATTCCGGCCAAGGCTTGTACGTTTTTTAATTCGGAAAATATTTGAAATTATATCTCTTCCGGATACGTGATAAAACCGTAGGCCCCATGTCAAAACGACTCCTGGCATGAAAAACATCCCTTCCAAGCAGTGCCAATAATCAAAATAGTCGACGCACGTTGAAATCTCGCGGACGCGCAAGTCTAAATTTATTGGAAAAAATCTAGTCTGGCAGGTGTACCTTAACGCTCATTCACTGCTTTCAGTAATAACATCATCAGATTACAATTCTTTATATTTCGCATTAATGATTTTTATGTTTATTTGTTTTGCCAAAAATAATTCCAATTCCAATTATCCAATATGAACAACGGAATTATCTATTTAATTGTCTTTTTAAGTAAGGTCGAACATATTTTTTTAAAAACCAACGCATAAATAATACTTTTTAAATGCAAATTCACTTCACTTAGAAAATTTTCCTGAAACTTTACTGTCAGCTTATACATAAATACATACACAGGTATTTGAAGTTATTTGCAACTTATTTATTTAAAATAATTTCAAGAATATGCATGCATATACATATACGTAAATGTTGATAGAAAAACAATTTATTCAATGCAAAAAATTATTTATTTTACTTCCGCCAAATTACAAGGTTACAAATATCCTTTAAGAATAGCATTAACGAATCGAAGCATAAATCTTATTATTCTTTATTCAAACCGATTTTATAGTAAACCTTCATGGGTAGCTTTCGAGTGTCGATTTCGTCCCTTAATGTGCCTTACGCCTGAAATATGTTTACAATCAAATTTTACAAAATACAAAATCTGTAGGACACTTACTTTGTGGGGCATGTGCCTTTTTCTCTTTGGTTGCATGCTTTTGGTTATGTAAAGTACGATATGCTACCTCCTGTCCTGCTCCTACCCCTGGTCCTCCGGCTCCATTAATTGATCCCTTGAATGAACCACCAGAACCCCCTACTCCGGCCCCACCGTTGCCTGCATTTATACCAACATTTCCTCCACGTCCAATTCCTGTACCACCTTGACCTGAGCCGTTTCTTCCAGAGCCTGATCCGCCGTTACCATCGCCGTTTCCTCCTATTTGTCCACCAGTTACATTAACGTTGCCATTTCCGTTACCCCCGTTTCCACCTCCTCCACTGGCTATACCTCCGTTAATATCATTTCCATCACCTCCTCCTCCAGCACCAACAGCAGCATTATCACCAGCACCAGACCCTCCTACACCTACTCCTACGCCAGGTCCACCAAATCCATTAATACTTCCGTTGAAATTTCCACCTCGACCGCCAACACCGGCTCCACCATCACCGACATCGAAGATAGCACTTCCGCCCTGACCAAAGCCTGATCCACCGCGACCTGAGCCATTTACTCCAGAGTCGGGCCCTCCATTACCATCGCCATTTCCACCTATTTGTCCACCACTTATAATAACGCCCCCGTCTCCGTCACCGCCGTTACCACCTCCCCCACTGCCTATACCACCGTTGATATCATTTCCATTACCTCCTTCTGCAGCACCAAGACCAGCATTATCGCCGGGACCAGCTCCTCCTACACCTACTCCTACACCAGGTCCACCTAGACCATTAATGTTTCCGTCGAAATTTCCACCTCGGCCTCCAACACCTAGTCCGCCGTCACCGACATTGAAGATACCCCCTCCCCCCTGACCAAAGCCTGATCCACCTTGACCTGATCCATTTATTCCAGAGTCGGGCCCTCCATTACCTTCGCCATTTCCACCTATTTGTCCACCAGTTATATTAACATTTCCATTTCCGTTACCCCCGGTACCACCTCCTCCACTGGCTATACCACCGTTAATATCATTCCCATTTCCTCCTTCTCCAGCACCAACAGCAGCATTTTCAACGGGACCAGCTCCTCCTACACCTACTCCTACACCAGGTCCACCTAGACCATTAATGTTTCCGTCGAAATTTCCACCAGGACCTCCACCAGCTAGTCCACCGTTAGCAACATTTAAAATAACGCCTCCACCCTGACCATCACCTAGTCCACCTTGTCCCGATCCGCTTCCAAAACCATTGCCATTTCCACCGACACCGGTGCCATCTCCTCCTACTTGTCCTCCGTTAACCGACACAGAGCCATTGCCGTTTCCTCCATGGCTTGATCCTCCTGAGGCAATTGGCCCATTGATGTTGTTGCCATTACCACCTTCTCCAACGCCTACCGCTAAGAAACGCGCAGGTCTACTTCCACATGGAGGAGGTTTTACTGTTGGTCTAGAAGGCGTGGAAGTAACATTTACTGGCAAAGCAGATGAAGACTGAGATGACGATTTGGTATAGCCAGCAGTAGAATCAGTACCAGAAGATGGCCTTGATGGTGGCTCAGAGGATGGAGAATTTGGACCTGGCTTATTTGTAGATGGTTTATGTGGCCCTATAAGCAAAAATGTATACTTTAAGTTGTGTAACCAACAACAAAATAATTAGTACTAGAAAATTCACTTTATAAATTAATTTTCTGGTGTTGTTATAATACTCATAAAATGAAATTACCTGATGGTTTGCAAACCCAACAGCAGTGCTTCTTTTCTACATTTTTCTTTGCAACCCCTTGATAATCTTTCTTATGAGAAGATTCGGAACGTTCTGTAAAAACAAATTAGCCCCAACTAAAACTAACATTCAGATTTACGCCATTTTTGGATAAAGGTTGTAAGCCATGGCCTCATCAGAATTAAAGTGAGCAATTAATAAGCCTAAAATCACAATACACAATGACTATTGTAAAATTCAGCTTCTCAAATAATAGGAGACTTATGTAAATAACATGTAAAAATTGGCTTACCATGATGATGGTTGCCGAAACCATCCTGGACAACCAAACAGAATATAACTGCACCAACAAACGTTTGTAGCTTCATGGCTAGTTGAATTACACTGTTCAACTGATATTGCTGCCTGGGATGTCCTAGTTTTTATACTAATTTTAAAATTTGCATTTACGTATTACAAAACCAATTTATACAGCTGCATTGACCAAAAGGTAATTTTGAATAGGTATCAAGAATTTTTTTGCTGTGATTTACAGTGATAAAACGCAAAGTTATTTTAAAATAACTTTAAAATAACCCCCTATCTTTCGACAATTAGAAGGAAATGTAAATGTTTACGCAAATAGTTAAATATTGTATAGGTCATGGAATGCTTAGAAATATGCTGCTATATTTAAATTTGTTGATTGCAGTAAATAATGGTATGATATAAATACTTAAATATTTTTAAAATTGCTTTTTCCTTGTAAACTATATCATTTTGTATAACGAACATTTACCAAGATTCCCAAAGACAATTTAAAAACTTCTTTCTACATAAACTCCTAAGCTACATGACAATTGACAATTACAAGAAACACACCATATTGACAATGCTCCATATGACTCTCATTATTATCTTGTCCGACTACAAAAAAAACATCATATTAATCTTTTCTTTACCTCGACAGCTTTGGTACAATGACGGACACAGTCCCCTATCTCCACCATCGTGAAATTTGAATTTGAATAATACCCATAGTATCCCGAATATTATTTTTTCATGCATCACAGTGAGACTGTGTCCGATCCCGCCTACAGTTAATAGGAAATCACACCTTTATCTTTCCTCCGGCAGTACTATAAGTGAGATGGTGGTCTAATAGTCAGCATAGTTGCCTTCCAAGCAGTTGATCCGAATTCGATCCTCGGCCATCGCAGTGGCGTTTGGAACCTTTTTTTATTATAACCCCAAGTAGAATTTATTAGAGATGAAGTCTGTCTGTTTCGCCTGGAACAAATTGGAGATGACATCTTTCTCTTTTCTCCGGCAGTACACCAAGTGCGATGGTGGTGTAATGGTCAGCATAGTTGCCTTCCAAGCAGTTGATCCGAGTTCGATTCTCGGCCATCGCAGTGGCGTTTGGAGCCTTTTTTCATTATAACCCCAAGTAGAATTTATTAGAGATAAAATCTTTCTGTTGCGCCTGGACCGATTACGAGATGACATCTTTCTCTTTCCTCTGGCAGTACATCATGTGCGATGGTGTGTAATGGTCAACATAGTTGCCTTCCAAGCAGTTGATCCGAGTTCGATTCTCGGCCATCGCAGTGGCGTTTTGAGCCTTTTTTTATTATAACCCCAAGTAGAATTTATTAGAGATAAAATCTTTCTGTTTCGCCTGGAACAATTACGAGATGACATCTTTCTCTTTCCTCCGGCAGTACATCATGTGCGATGGTGGTGTAATGGTCAGCATAGTTGCCTTCCAAGCAGTTGATCCGAGTTCGATTCTCGGCCATCGCAGTGGCGTTTTGAGCCCTTTTTTATTATAACCCCAAGTAGAATTTATTAGAGATAAAATCTTTCTGGTTCGCCTGAAACAATTACGAGATGACATCTTTCTCTTTCCTCCGGTAATATATCAAGTGCGATGGTGGTGTAATGGTCAGCATAGTTGCCTTCCAAGCAGTTGATCCGAGTTCAATTCGCGGGCGTCGCAGTGGTGTTTTGAGCCTTTTTTTTATAACCCCAAGTAGAATTTATTAGGGATGAAGTTTTTCTGTGTCGCCTGGAACAAATAGGAGATGACATCTTTCCCTTTCTAACGACGTTTTGAGCATTTCTTTTTTATGATCTCAGGTAGAATTTATTTCAAATAAAGCTTTTTTCTTTCGCCTAGAAGAAATAGTAGGTGTCACATTCTTTTTGCTTGGGCAGTACATCAAGTGCAATGGTGGTGTAATAGTCAACATAGTTGCCTTCCAAATAGTTGATCCGAATTCGATTCTCAGCCATCGCAGTGTATTTTGAGTCTTTCTTTTTTACGGTTTCACATAGAGAATACTTACTTCATAAGAGACATGGTAATATAGAAATAGGAAAATTCTAACTCTGCCAAGTTTATATATATATTAGAGTGCCTCCTATACGTAAAAGGCAACCTGAAAGAATTTAACAAACATAGCGACGTGCACTCATACAATACCAAGTTTACGAGTAATATTTGTGCGCCATATTGCAGGCTAACTAAATCACAAAATGGTCCCAATTTCATTGGACTAAAGTTGTATAACTCGTTACCTGAACATATAAAAGAATTAAATTTTGTGAAATATAAAAGTAAAATTAAACGCTACCTAATTCGACATGCGTTCTACTCTATAGACGAATTCTATGCATTAGTGCAGGGGCATAAGTAATTATTTCCTAGTCCGTGGGATTTTTTATGAAGGAATAGTATGACTATATGGGATGGATAGCTCATGAACCATACAATCACGTATTACCAGGTGTTTTGCCAGATCTTGTGGCAGAGGGCCTGTATGACGTCATAATTTCAAGATGTCCGCCAAAATGGACACTAATCTCTTTTTTTATGTTTAACTCATTTATTGTTGGCTCTATGCAAATTTAGCTAGGACTTCTTTTGTTTCGAATAAAATAAGGAACAAAAAAGGTTATTACAATTTTTTTGATATCCGTTACCATTTCTGAGATACAATCATGTTTTTGGTTTTTCTCTGAAGTTTTTCATTCGAATGAAATTTCTGTTCTAATTTTTTTTGTCTAGTTTATTTATTTTTTAATTTATATTTAATTGATTGATTATCAAGAATCTTTGGACGAAGAGTTGCTGGATGGAAATTTTAACCCATCGGAAGAAAATAATCCAAGTGATTGTGAAGCAGATTCCACTGCGCTGAATGCAGTCCCGACTTGGTCAGCTTTTAATTCTATAATAAGTAATCCAAAAAAAGAAACTAGAATCTGTTTGCTCCCACACTTAGATACCAGCTCAACTACCACACAAATACAACTCACTTTCATGAAGAAATTAGAACAAGTGACATCTAGTATCGCTCCTGACAGTTGTAACTTTGGGTCTTGGTCTTTACAAGCCTGTTTTGAAATTAGCTATGACTAACAAAGATCTATCAAAATATTATATATTATAATGGCAATGCTTCGAGCTATTGGTTCTTTTATTGATGGTACAGGATTGGTAGCTACATTATTGGCGGTTTATGATGATAGTGTTGTGTCCAACATTCTAGCAGGGAAGTGCGTAAGGAGAGCTGTAGATGCCCACACATCTCTAAGACTTGCTCTTTTCAAATGCTTTAGTGATGAGTTTTATAAAGAGCAGGGTGGAATCAAAGAAAAGTTGGAACCAGCGATGCAGAAGCTACTTACAGTTTTAGTTGAGGGACAAGAAGGGAAAAAAGAGTTGCAAAATCAATGCCTACCAATATTCAAAATGTGGCAATGAGATCCCTTTTATCTCATTCTAAAATTAAGGATGAGTTAACAGCACATCTCTCAAATAAAGCCGTATTTCATGCACAGAGGATTAAACAAAAACTGATAAGTAGTAGAAGGAATGAGACAAGGTAATCAGATGGAAATGACGTTAGAGAACTTCAAAACACGCAAGAAGAAGCAGATATAAAAATTATTCTTCACTCAATGGTACATCTCACGTCATTTTAGTACCCTGCACATAAGTATAAGATTCACCAGATACTGATATTTTTATCCTTTCACTGTGGCGGTCGCAACTTTTCTCAAAAGACAGCATGTTTGTCACAGGCGTTGGTGCTAATAGACGATTTATTGATATTAATCTTGTTTATTCCAGTATGGGACCAACAAAAGTTAAGGCATTGATGAGACAAGATGAACAACTGCTCGAGCAATTCATTTGTCAAGTTTACTTGCCAGGGAAAAGAGTATCGGACATTGGTGAATTGTGCTGGTGGATGTTCACAAAAAAAGATGTGCAAAGTGAAAACGTAACCCCCCACAAGATCCTCCTTAGCACCATATATCTTAAGGGTACATTACCAAGTGTTGGAGTGGCCCAGTGCTAATAAACAACACCTAAACCTCCCAGAACCGTCACAATTTGAATGGGAAAAGTCTGGTAACCAGTATTCTCCTACAATGAGTTCGATGCCATACGCACCAGAATGGTTACTGAATCTAAGTAGTACGATGTGGTTATGAGAAAGGACGGTGTGCCGTAGATTGCAAGTTTAAATTACAGTCTTTAAGGTGCACAGAAATGTGTACCTAAGTGTGGTGGCGATGAAGAGATCTACTTTGTAGACAATGAAAAAGAACCCTTCTACTCGGAGGATGACCTGTGAAACTTTCTCTACACAAGATATTTACGTGTTAATTAACAAATAATGTGTTTATATATTAAAAATAATAATCTACACGTTATATAATAATTATTGTGTTTCCTAGAAAAATCAAATGGAGTATTATTTTCATTGTTAACAATAAAGTATATCTCAGAAATGGTAACAGATACCAAAAAAATTGTAATAACCGTTTTTGTTCCTTATTTTATTAGGAACAAAAAAGGTCCTAGCTAAATTTGCATAGAGCCAACCATAAACGAGTTAAAGATAAAAAAGAGATTAGCGTCCATCTTGAAATCGTGACGTCATACAGGCCCTCTGCCACAAAATCGGGCAAAACACCTGGTAATACGTGATTGTATGGTTCATGAGCTATCCATCCCATATAGTCATACTATTCCTTCATAAAAATCCCACGGAATTACATACGCCCCTGCACTACATCTAAATTCTAGTATTTAGTTTATTAATTTTGTTTGTTAGTAATAATTTATATGCTGTGTTATACTTATTCATGTTATATGACATGCTTAATTGTACATTTTGTACAAATGAAAGCAAATAAAATTTATTATTTATTATTATTATTATTATTAAAATGAGGTAATATTGTAGGTGGGGGTAGAAAGAAAATACAAAAAAATATTTTATTTTTTAATAAAATACACTAAAGTTTATAATAAATAGTCAAAATAGTACTTTACTTAAAAGTATTAAAAAATCCCACTCATAACTCAAACACTACATTTTAGGGATGCTTTTTAAAGAAACACTGGAAGAACATATTAATGTTAACTCTTATGCTTGACTCGCATATTTAAAAATTTTAGTTCTTTATAAGCCTTTTTAGATGAAACAACTACTGGTAAAATTATATAAGGTAATAGAAAATTCGGTAACTAACCAGTTTTCTTCCAAAGTTTCTAAGTACAGCATCTCTCTTAGAATTAATATTTACAATACAAAATTTGTACACGTATGTTGATTGCAGTACACCGCATATTCATTAAAGTTATGCGAATCGAAAAGAAATTTTGATATACAATTAATCTTTGTTCAAATTTAAACATTTATATCACAATCTGTTTTATGTATAACTTTTATTTTTTAAAGAATGGCAAATATTTTATATTTTATGAAGAGTACTTAACCCTCGTTTCTTGCAACTATCAAACTTAAAATTAATTAAATATCCTAGAAATCTAAAGCATAAAAAGATTCAAACGTATAATCTAAGTCGTCTTTTTTATCTCCAAAACGAGCTTTGGAAAATCGAAAAGTTTATACTTAAATACCTACTTAATAAAATATAGTCTACAACTTAAAGCTGCGTATTAAACGTTTTTTAATCTGGCATTCTGAAAAGCATTAGGATATAATAAGCTTACCGATTAAAATTACATTCAGACCCACAAAACCTTTAGTTGTTGATTTTCAACGGTAGCTTTTTCAGCCGGCGTGGAATTCCATCGCTTATGCGAAGTTACACTATCGGGTCTTTGCCATAGTTTCAAATCTTTTGCTTTAGGCAATCTACCCTCCATTACTGGACATGACAACGATCCATTAGTTATGCCACTGTTAATTTTGTTAATTGTGTCGTTATCTTGCGACGTTTCTTTTACAGGTTTCTCTTCTACAGACTGTGGGTTTATTAGCGGAATACCCAACTCCTGAAAGGAATTCATCGAAGAAAATCCACTTTCGTCTTCGGCGGAACTCACGCTGCTCATAGGCGGCGAATTTGATTTTTCTGGCTCAAACTTAAACCTTTCTTTAACTCGTTCAGACGCGAATGATTTGTGTGAATTAACGCTGCTGCGACAATCGTTATTGAAATCATCGTTTAAAGTAGACGAAAATATACAACAATCATCATTTGCGGTATTCGGCGGTAGTTCCAACTTATTTGATTTTGGCAACTCGAGATGGAAAGAGTTTCGTTTGAATTCGGTGTTAGTTCGCTGTAAAGATAATTTACGATTAAACGCCGTGCCGATACGAATATCCTTATCGGGCGTGACTAGCTGAAGACTTGAACATCGGGAATCTGGCCTATGAGTTCCGTTCTCTTGAACACGAGGAAATTCTTTAGCAAGCTGTTCCAGAAATTCTAAATCTTCGGTTGCGTCGTCGTTAAGATGGGCTAAATCCGGAGCACGAGTATTTAGTAAGGATTGGGCTGTTCGAAGGAGTCTGAAGGCTTCTTGTGATAATTTTTCAGGAGGGATTTCTTCTAAGGAAGACTGCGGTTTTTTCTGTCTTCTCCTGAAATTTTAATAAATATTTATGTACTGTATTTTCGATTTTAATCTTTGTGTTTTCACAAATGGAATCAAAATAAATTCGAAGCTTAATAATTAAAGAGACAAGCTGAAAGTTTTAAGAACGTAGGCAGAAAGTTCTGCTAATTTGCGTTTTTGCTTAACTGAATTTTGCTAAAGCATTTCTATATTGCAGCTTGCAGACCAGTTTAGATAGCAACAATAGTAATTTGTAATACAAGTGTTGAAAGCTTGCGTTTGCCATACGAATGTGAAGTTTGCAGCACGAACGACAGTGAGTGCTGCAGTCACATGAGTGTGGCAAAAACAAGCTTTCAACACATGTATTACACGCTATTTTTTCTACAACCACATTTCCATAATAGTTATTTACGATATGAGTATCGTAACAACTCATATTACGATACGAGATGGAAAGTTTGTCAAACGAGACCGCAGGTCGAGTTTGACAAATCCATTGAGGATCGTAATATGATGTTACGATATGAATATAGTACAAAGCTTTATCTACTTTCATGAAATTAGCAAAAAAAATTAAATATTTGTCAATAATTGCCTGATGCAAAAGTTGACTGTTCCAATTTTCATTGAAATCTAATACGTTAAGGCTTGATTTTTTGTTTATTTGGTGTTGGTTGCTGTCAGTTTGAATGAAAATTGGAACAGTCAACTTTTGCACAAGGTAATTAATTATTGGCAAATATTTAATTTTTTTTGATAATTTCATGCAAGTAGATAAAGCTTTGTACTATATTCATATCGTAAAAATCGTAAAAAGTGCATAATAAATGTTTATAACAAATAAAATAACTATGAATTCTCTTGTCAATCTGTCATTTTTATGTCAAAATTTATTACGATACTAGTGCTGTAATATAGTTCATTACAACACGATTTTTCGTTTCGAAATATTGACATTACGAAATGAAAGTAGATAAAAAAATTTAAATATTTCTGCAAAATCAAATCTGACATTCATCAAATGTCATTATGACATTTGATGAATTTGCGTGCGGAAAGTAAACTTTCCGCACGCAAATTTCACTTGTTCGGCAAACACTTATTTTCAATACTCGTATCTATGGAGACGAAGTCTGAAAAGCCCACTTTCCATGGTGGGAGTAGAAAAAGAAAATTTTATCAAATTATTGTGGCCTACTGAAAAGCAAATCAAAAATGAATGCACCCGAAAAAGCATGTTAAGAATTTTGAAATTATAAGCTTACCAAGTAAAATCCCTAAAAGCGGTATAATCAACGGTGGAATCCGTAGGAGGAAGAGTCAACCTCGTCCCATCTAAAGTACCATCCGTTACTCTGCTCATATGATAATCACTTTGAGACCTAGGAACTGTTTGCTGATTTGTATTAAGTTTCGAACCCAATAATTGTAAGCTACGATGGGCTCGTTCTAAGAATTTAACAACTTGCATCATAACTGCTCTGTACATCTCCTTACTAGCCTCCGTCTGAAAAAAGTAAAGTTATTTAGGTAAGTGAAAGCAGTTTTTGTTATATTGCTTGCAAAAACTGTACTATAAATTACACATTTATAGATGTGGGTGTATTTTTTCTTAAACATGTGGGGGATACAGACATAAAATGTGTTAAAAATGACGCTGTTGCAATGATAAAGGATCGCTTTCACTAAATTTGATGTTAAGATCGGGATAAATTTACGTGGTAGGGAATGAAAATGTTCAGATAGAATGCTCACCTGTTTTAGTTGCCACTGTAACGTTTCGATCTGAGATTTAAGAAGTAAATTTTCGACCGGCATATCTGCTATACGACTTGAACAAGCTGAAGATCTTCTGCTGTCAGTTGTACTTATGCTACGACGATTGTCGGTTAAGAAGCCGTCCTGGAAATAAATCAGGATTATTAGCTTTGTATAAGTATATAGATAATTCTAAAAAATACTAATAAATTAAAGAAATCCTTCATATATGAGACTAAGCCTTATGCCACAGAAAATTTAATAACAGCTTGATAACAACAAATTCCTTTATTTTCAAATATTTGGTGTTTATAGGAATGATAATGGCATGTACATCGAATTCATAGAAAATTGGATACTTTTTGAAATTAATATTTAAAGCTGCAGTTTTGATACTTCTTTTAAACATCTACTAAATCTAAGTTCGACACTAATTAGGTTCTATTAAAAACTTCCTCGTCCTTCGAATTTACACTTGCTGTTACTATGTTTATTCCGTAAAATCAATAAAAAATAATAAATAATTCGTATTCTTAGAAGGTTTTAAAAATAGGTAACTTTAGTTTGCAAAAAGAAAAATTTTCCATACTTTTAATTTCATAAAACCAAATCTGAATTGCAATTTAAAGCTTTTCTTTAAATTATTATATGGGCTTTTCATTTTCGCATGTTTCTAATGGAATTTCACCTTGGGAATCTAAGCTTTATATTTTGTTACAAACTACAAGCATTTATATTTTTTGATTTTAAAATTGTTGGCTTAAATCGAAATATTGTTCTTTCGATTTAAGGCTATGCAAATTACAGCTTACAGCAATTACACTTATAAAACTAGTTTTAAATTAACGTCAAATGTTATGGCTTTTGATTTATAATTAGTTAATTTATTTTATTTTTAACTTATGATTGATTTATAATTGAAGTAATAAAATTTGAGAAACTATGAAAATTACAAAAACATGATCTAAAAAGTTCGAAGGTGTTTTATATTTAAAACCTCTAGCTTTGAACTTTTGTAATTTGGATTCCTCGTCATTTGAAAGTCGAGTATAAAAATTAATTCTAAAATATTTAAATATGTATAACGAAAGCACTTACAAAATATTACATCCGCTTATAAATTTTATGCTACGTCTTTGTTAGTTTTCAGGTTATATTCCATATAAAATTTCAGCCTGGTAATTTAATCTTCGTCTCTAAGTCTGCACTTTTTCATTCTTAAATTTTGAAAATTGTTGGCTTAAAATCACAACACTTTTCTCGAAATTTTTGGGACGTGAAAATTCAGCTGCATGTTTTTAAAAGCTTTCAAATTTTATTTTTTTTCGGTTTTCAGGATGTGATGGTGGAGACCAAAATTATATTTTGGACATTTACAAAAAATCGGTGTTGCAGTTAAGTTCAGAAAACAAAAGCTATAAACTTTTGGATCTCTGTATTTTGGAATTTGTTCTGTACCTCCTAAATGTTAAAATGTTTTCTTTATACCCTTATGAAAAAAAGGTGATAGATCGATAATAACATTAGTTTTAGTCTGGAAATTTTGCGTTCCTATCTTGATTCTGAAATTTTAGGCTTAAAATCTCTATATTTTATCTTTCAATTTAGGGTTAGGAAAATTACAACTGCATTTTTTAGAAACTTTATTGTTCCAGCTTTCAGGATGTAAATAAGGTACATTTTTCTCCAGGGCTATATACTAAAATAAGAGAAAATACACTTACAATTAAAAATTCTTCCAATTTATATTTTAACATTTGCTAAAACTCGATGTAGCAATTTCAATTTCTATCTAAGTTAAAATTAACCTATAGTCTAGTCCGGTGGTTCCCAAAGTGTGTTCCGTGTTCCCTGGGGTTCCATGAAATAATTTTGGGGTTCCGCGAGTCAAATTTTCAGAAAATATTGAAGTCTAAAACATCTACATTCTTCTCATTAATCTTTCATTTCATAAAGTTTTTGTATAATTTGAATTTTGTGTAATAATTTATTGCATCACACGTACGAGGTGGTATCAAAAAATTTCCGAGGGAGCTTTGTAGCGCGCCAACAGAAGATAGCACAGGGCTGCGCGCGCATCGATAGTGAGCTGTAGGTAATCTTGATAAGGCAGTGTGCCATCGCTGTGTTTACATCGAGAGTTGTTAAATTGGGGTTTTTGTGATCATGTGCGTGTACCAGTCTGCGATTACGAGAGGGACTGAAAGTTGGAACAAAGAGCCAACGTGATATTTTGCGTTAAACTTGGGAAATCCGCTACAGAGGCACTGAAAATACTTCGGCAAGCTTACGGCAATGAGGCAATGTTTCGAGTGGCACGGGTGCTTCAATAGCGGACGAACGTCCCCGGAAGACGACGAGTGATCTGGACGACCTTCTACGAGCATCTAGCATCATCCCCGAAATTTTGGAACAAATTCGGTAACTTGTGCATATGTGCATGAGGATCGTCGAAGGACAATCAACGACATTGTTGACATTGTTGGTGTGTCGTATGGGTCAGTGCAGGAAATCCTAACGTCTGAATTGAATATGCGGCGTGTCGCTGCTAAGTTTGTCCCCCGCCTCGCCTGCTGACCCCGAAGCAGAATGAACATCGCGTCGAAGTCTGCCAAGATCTCCGTCAGCGTGTCATTCACGTTGCGGATAATCACCGGCCTACGGGTACGACCGGGAGACAAAGCAGCAGTCGTCACAATGGAAGTGCCCATCATCTCCACGATCGAAGAAGGCGAGGCAGAGCCGCAGCGCAATCAAGAGCATGCTCATCGTATTTTTCGACGTCCACGGCATTGTTCGTCGAGAATTCGTCCCCCAGAGTCAGACCGTCAACAGAGATTTTTACAGTGACGTTCAGAGGCGTTTGAGGGAGAACATTCAACGAAATCGACCTGATCTGTGGTGCTCGAAGAATTGAATTCTCCACGACAACAACGCACCTTGCAACCGAGCACTCCTCGTTCGTGAGTTTCTCGACAAGCACAACATGTCATCGCTTCCGCACCCGCCCTACTCGCAGCTTTAGCTACTGCGGGCTACTTCCTTTTCCCGAAGATGAAGATCCAGCTCAAAGGTCGCCGTTTTAACACTGTTGCCGAGATCCAGGGCGAATCGCTTACAAAAGATGACTTCGAGGCCGCATTCCAGAAGTGGCAGAAACGCTACGACCAGCCCGGTGCAAGGTGACTATTTCTAAGGAAATGATGTTCAAACTTAAATAAATAATAATAATAATTTTTTTAAACGGAGCTAGTCCGGAGACTTTTTGATACCACCTCGTATATGGTTGAATAAATTATTTGTAGGTAGTTTTTATTTTTTTAATGCCCAGTTAAGATTAGGATGTTTGTAGGTGTGGGGGTTCCACGGCATGTGAAATATTGTATAAGGGTTCCGCGGAAAAAAACGTTTGGGAACCACTGGTCTAGTCATTTGGTGCTCTACAAGGTTCCCACCCTACAAATTCTGAAGGAGTTTTCATATTTGGCTCCTTTATGTTTTTTGGAGTGCTGATTACGAATTTCAACTTCTCCAACACGAATTTTTTCCGGAATTTGAGTTACAAGCAAAAAACAAGGGAAAAAGGCGACTTTTTCAGGTTTTGTGCTTCTAACTCGGAAACTATCAATTTTTGGTAAAACACCACCCTACACAAAAATAAACTAGACAAAATGCCTCCAATTTGTGTCCTTACAACTTTTTACGCCAGGTGAACCGTTTAGGCGCAAAAGTCCGTTGAGGTTTGATGAAATTTTGACTTTTTGCTCAGCGCTGCTCGAATGGCTTTTAGCTGTATAAAAACTGGTTTTGTAATCTAAAACCACATTTAAATAATAATAATAATAGCAATGTGTACTTCCTGAAACCAGGAAAAGGGAAGGTTGTACAAAAAATATTTTGCCCGCAAAGTGCAATAGATAAAACTATTAGAAACCACATTTTGTTTATACACGCAATAAGTGGTTGTGACACCACGTCAGCGGTGTTTAACCAGGGGAAAATAATGTACAAACATTTAAAAAAAATCCTTGGCTCCTCGAGGTTATTGAAATATTCAAAAGCCCAGATGCCACTTCGGCGGCTATTGCTGAATCTGGAAAACGTTTTCTTGTAGCCTTGTATGGCTACACAGGGATGGATTCACCGTCATTAAATGACATCCGCTACATATCCTACATTAAAACCTCTTTCAAAAAAACCAACAACATGACCTCTCTTCCTCCAACAGAAGCTGCTGCCCACCAACATTTGTTAAGAGCTTATTACCAAGTCCAGCGATGGCTTGAAAACGAAAAAACACCAGAAGACTGGGGCTGGGAAGAAACAAGCAGTGGCCTCCAACCAGCACCTCATTCAATTCTCAGTAACATATCTTGCAAGTGTAAAAAGGGGTGCAGAGGAAGTTGTGGATGCAAGAATGCAGGCCTCAATTGTTCTATCATTTGCTTCCACTGTGGTATCGATACTTGTGAAAATATGAACGCACAGACATTTGAAAATGAAGAAGGCGTGGATGATCATTTAATTGAAAAAATACAAGACGCCCTGGGGTCTTTAGAAGCTGATTTATTTTCACCATTAGATGTGGAACAAGAAGAAGAAGAATGGGCCAGTGCAGGACCATCAACTTCAAAGAAGACGACACTTGAATAAATTGTTCATTTCTATTATTATGCACAGAATTTTTATTGTCGTTAATTTAATATTACATTTAATTCGGTGTTTTTAAGTTTTACCATTTAGTTAGTAGGTAGTATATTTTTGTGAAATTTTAAAACAAGTAAACTTGTTCAAAAAACTAAAAGTGGTTTTTAGATTACAAAACCAGTTTTTATACAGCTAGAGGCCATTTGAGCAGCGCTGAGCAAAAAGTCAAAATTTCATCAAACATCAACGGGCTTTTGTGCCTAAACAGTTCACCTGGGGTAAAAGTTGTAAAGACATAAATTGTAGGCATTTTGTCTAGTTTATTTTTGTGTAGGGTGGTGTTTTACCAAAAATTGATAGTTTCCGAGTTAGAAGCACAAAACCTGAAAAAGTCACTTTCTTCCCTTGTTTTTTGCTTGTAACTCAAATTCCGGAAAAAATTCGTGTTGGAGAAGTTGAAATTCGTAATCAGCACCCCAAAAAACATAAAGGAGCCAAATATGAAAACTCCCTCAGAATTTGTAGGGTAAAAATACCTAATGATGTAATGATTAGACTTTAGGGCCTCTGTGTATTTTGTGATTTACTATCGAATTTCAGAATATTAATTTATTTTTATTTTATTAAAAATTGTTATAATTATCAGGCGTGAGTAGTTCCATATCCGAAATAAAAATTCAAAAAGTCTCTGAAAATTACAAAGATACTTATTATTAAGAGTTCGAAACTTCAAGGATTTTATTTGAAACATCAAAACAAAAAGGTTTAAATAAACCTCAGAATTTCAGAGTATTATTTTACTAAAAATTATTAACTCATTAGGTTTCCGTATTTTCATATCCGAAATATTTTTAGAAAGTTTACCAAAATATTATAACATTCGAAACATCAAGGTTTTTATTTGAAACGTCGGGGTTTGTAGATTTAAACTCTGCATTTCTTTTCATTTTCACAAGTCATACTTCGCTTGAAGTTTAAAGCACCAATTTTCTTAAACTTCTCATCATTACACAAAAACATACATCCATTTATAAATTTTATGCTATTTCTTTGTTAGTTTTCTATTTATATTTCACCAGCTATTAAATAACACAAAGAACATAAGGAAAACGTAATCTATTTTTGTATAATTTACACTTTCAAAGAATTTCGACATCAGTTTACTTATTGAGGTAATCACTTAAATATAAAATCATTAAAATTAGCAGTAAACCACTTTTTTGTAGAACCAATGCTCTAATTCTTAGGACCTCAAGAAACCTTTTCAGTACATAATTTAACACTTAAACAGATTAACGGTTCTTTACCTACTCAGTTCACCGAAACTAACACGGTTCATTTCAAGACCATATTTTCACCAAACAATATTTTATACCATACGAGCACTCTCAAGCAGTTAGAAAGAAATTTTCATTCTTATATAAATCTCAAGCGTTGTCAGTTCAAAAGAAGCGGAAGGTAGAGTAAGGAAGCGGTTTCAGTAATTTCGCAGATTTAGAACTCACGATTTAAACGGTATTCTTTTCATGAAACCCATTGACATTTTACGTAACCTTTAAGTATCATGAACGAGGATTATTTATTTATAGTCGTGTCTACCATTTTTCAAAAATAATTAGTGCACAAAGAATATGCATAAATTTTGCAACAAGGTTGGTTAGTTAAATTTATTTGCGTTGCCATTTTGGCGGATTATTAATGAACGTGAAAAAATGAACTTTTACAAGAATCATGGCCCACTATGTCAACTTGAAACTTATTATTAATAAGCACCGACTGATGTAACTTTCTGAAAATTGTTATTAAACAAATTAAAATAATCAAAGAGATACTTTTATTCATACACATTTTACCTTAATAGGAAGTTATAAACAACCTACGCATCGTTGGTGATATTAATCGGCTCTCTCATGAACAGAAAAAAGCAAATGCATGTATGACTAATTCGATTGTACCGTATTATAATCAGATTCAATTGAAAGTTGGTGTTGTTTCACTTTAAACAGGTGATATTTATACTTTAGAAAGGATAAATTAGTGGTCGTAATTTAAATGAAATTGGTACAGGTTTTCGATTACTCATAATTGAAAAAATGGGATTAGATATCCTTAAGGTGATCGATTTGTAGTTACCTAATTTCCTTAAATGAGATAATAAGGAAGAGGCAATAACAACTTCTGAACGTTAAAATGTATATTAAGAAATTTAATTAACCTTTATTATAGTTAGATGTTTTAAAAAATGTGTCCAGTGTGTAACTGCAGAAGCTGTAAATTATCTTTTTTAATTTCCTGTTACGTAAATTTCTAGGACGCAAATAATTAAAACTATTAGTGTGGAAATTCTTATGTTTTTTAGGTAAAACTATTGTTCGTTTTTGTAATAAATAATAAAAGGAGAAATGGTACAGCAAGGATATTAAAAATCTAATAAAAATACGACATTAGTTTTCTGTGTGATGTTTAAACTTGCTTAATTTTTTGTCATAAATTTATTAACACATGTTTATAAAAGTAAAGAAATGTTTTAAATTTGCAGGGCTCAATTATGATATTAACTTATTTTTTAGCTTGTCGAATGGTCTATTTGTTTGTTCACTTAATTTATTGTTTTATTTTCCTGGCAATTTGTTTATAATTCGAGAATTATCTGAACTACAAGCAAATTAATTGTTAATATCAAGGAGAGTTTTGTTATTTCTAAAATAGAATTTGCGGGACTTAATTAATGCCTTCAATTTCAGGAGAAGCTTTAAGACTAAGTAATTAAATTAATTATTATCGTATCGAATGACTTGTTTGTTTGTTTGTTTGTTTGTTTATTTACTTTATTGTTTTATTTATTTCTATATCAGTATGTTTATAATTGAAAAATTAAATATTATCTGGACTAAAATCAAATTAAGTTTAAATATTGCGGGTCTTTTGAATCCCCGTTCTTATCCTTCCTCAAATACGAGCAAATTCAGATCTATAAATTTTGAATAACTCAAAAAACGAATTTTGTTGCTAGTATTTAGACAATTCGAAGTTTAGTATTACATTTATTTAAATTTTGATTTGCAGGTCTCCATTAAGTCGCTTTCAAAATATTTTAATTAAAAATTCAATGTTGAATAACATTCCTATTTTCTATCGTTCACAAAGTCTTTTATTACAATTTTATTTTCAGATGTGGAATTATCCACAAAGGCTCTCCTGTTTTATGAATTTGTTAGTTTATTTATTATTTATTTTTTTTTTAATTTTTTACTCGAGCATTCTTAATAATTATTTTAGCTTCAAAATTTTTTTTAATCCAACTGCCACTGAGATTAACGCCTGTGTCATATTAGTTAAAAAACAAACTCCACCAAAAAGCCTAGCTAGTTACTGTTTATTTACTCGCTTCTAATTATTTGCACAATATATGTTTCATCAGACCTTAGATCTTGTAATACATGATTTTAATGTAAAAATCCGATTAGAAAAATCCTTATACTTTCGATATCAATTAAACCAACTAGCAGTGGCCGATGCATGTTTATTGAGGTACGTTAACCTTTTATTAGCTTGATTATAATTAACATGTATTTACATTTTGAAATCACTATAATATTTATTGTAGATACCACTGATTGCTGAACACCTAATATTGGAATTATATTGGACTCTTACTTCCATGTTATAAATTGTATAATTGGAGGTATTCAAAGTATTCATACAAATCAATCGTTAATCGAATGCTGAAAGGTCTACGCAGAAAGATACCTCTTAAGAAATTTCATATTATTTGTTAAATTATCACTAAATATGATTGTATATTTGATTGAACTGTGTCTTATTCTAATCGTTAAGTACAGCACCCCGTTAGGTGTCGGACTTGCATATTATTATATGAATATGAACAATAAAGTTAGTAAAACCGCTTACGATGTTTTCGACTTTCTCTTTTTATATCGATAAATTTCTTTTTAATTTGGAGTAAAGTTCTTGGCATAGGACTTACAATATTGACTGAATTCAATACTGCTTCCCATGCAGATTTCTTCTGTTGCCAAGTATTTTTGGGCATAAATTTTCCAAACCATAATTTTGTGTAATTTTCACCCGTATAACTTTAATTTCTTCAGGAGTAAAATTTAAACCCCTCTTTCTTCCAGACATAATTATTAATAGCTATAAATCAAATCATTTTAAACATATTTATAGCTAACTGCAACTAAATCGAAGGAAAAATATTGCTAGGATGCCCTTTAAGTTCAAATGTGTGTTCAAACGTGTTATTTAAATTACAGATTATTTCCAGAATAATTTACAAACCTGGAAACCGCATAAAAATTGCTTTTTACAGCCAAACTTTAAACAACTTTGATAAAAGTACAGACAGATCAATAAAAAAAACCAATTAGGGTAAGCTGTGAAATTGATTTATTTTGAATTGGTACTTTAGCCACATCCACAGAATGACATTTCTGACATGAATTTAAGGTTATAAACTTTGTTTACAATAAAAATGTCAAATTACAAACGTTATAAAATGTCATTCTGTGGATGTGGCTAAAGTACCAATTCAAAATAATTCAATTTCACAGCCTACCCTAATTGGTTTTTTTATTGATCTGTCTGTACTAATAACATTCAAAAAGTTTAGGAATTTTTTGATTGGTTAATTTTGGTCTAATGGTGACGTCATATATGACGTTGACCAAAATGGCTGCGCCACACTTACGCCCGCTTCGTGAATAGGCTTACGCCATTTATTTAAACCCGTGCAAGAGGGACGCAAGTTTTTGGCGCAACTAGCGTTTAGTCAGACTAACGTTGCGCCCTGTTGATGAATCCCTATGTTAAAAATTATCAAAAATAAAAAATGTCTTGCATTGTTTTTCCCAAACTCTTCGAACGTTGAACGATATGTAACGAAATTCTCATTAGAGCACTGAAGTTTTATTTAAACATTTAACTTTAATTATTTTGCATTGTAAGATTTTCGAAAAAAAAATAATTTTTAATGTGCATTTACAAATTTAATGAAATTTATATACAGTGTGTCCCCGAATAGGATTTGCCGTAGATATAAATGATATAATGAACCAAAAATTTTTGAAAAACGTTTCCTGCTTTTGAAGTCTAGTGTCTGCTTGGTTTATAATGAATGTTTACCAAATTACACTTCAGATGATATCCAGATGGCGTAGTTAGCACAAGAAGAATATAAAGCGGGTTTAGGTAAACTGGTCTTTTTAATAACTTTACGCAAAAATTTTATTTAAAAAATATAAATACAAAATAACGACTGTGATTTTTCATCTATTTTATTGCATATTCTACTCCCTCTTTTCGTATTGGAGGGTCACTGTGTGCCTCAAAATTGTCGATTTCAGCATGCATATCATCAAAAAGTTCTTTTATATATTTGCTTTATAATTCTATTTTCTTGTCGGTTTCAGATATTATGTTTCCATCGGGATCAATCAGTGTTGTCAGTGTTTGTTTCTTTGTAGTTGTCATTTCTTTTATTTTCTTGTGCATGTTCGTAGTGTCATATTTCCGTTCAAGATTTGTTTCTAATTCAGTTTTCATTTACTTTCCTTAGCTCTTGTTTAATTTTCCTGTCAAGTTCTTTATGTTTCTGTATGTCTCTGTTTTTACTTAGTCTTCTTTCATCCATTAACTGCAGAATTTCCTTAGTCATCCAATTTTTATGTTTTTTGTGTTCTTTTTCTAAGTTTTCCTGGCATGTTGTTTGAATGACTTGAGTAAGTTCATTCCATCCTGTTTCCGGGGCAGTTCTTTTTAGTTGTGAGTATTCTGTTATATACCCGTTTATTGTTGTACTTATTATTTGTTTTGTTTGATCATCTTTCTGCATATCAATTTTCGTTTCTGTTTCTAACGACTCCATTACTCCACGAATATTTTGTATATCCTTTGATTTTCTGAAAAGTTATAACGATTTCTTCTGAATAACTTTAGATTTTTTGTTAATTATTTCACTTACTATTTTTAATTGGGCAAAAATCACACGTTTTGATACTAATGACGTTATAATCCCATTATAACATAAATTAAACAAGGTAAATAAATTAACGAGCAGTTCGACGGAGCTTCCCCCTTTCAGTGGGATGACATTTCACTGGACGGAATTCCGCGTGAACGACTACATTTTCTGTTAAACAATTAAATATTAACAACTTACAAAGTCGTTAATAAACGGAAATCTCGAACAGGATTTCTAATTCGGGGTCGGTGAATTCCGCCAGATTCCTTTTTCCGGGAGACCGTTTAAGATAAATCACGGACCTCACAAAATATCTTTTTTTACAGAGAACAATCAAGAAATTCTCTAGTACTTTTAAACACGAAAACCTCTTTGTTTTTAGTATCTTACACGCAATAACGACCTTTGTCTTAATTACCGCAACCTTTCTAAATAATGCATATTTTTTACGTTTTGCAGTATCAATGTATCATATTTATGTCATACATTCATCAGTGAGGAATCCGCTTCGAGGATTGCCGGAAATGATATAATTCTATTCTATTCAGGCGCTTTCCTCTAATTTACCTGTCACATTGATTACTATTGTCTGTCGGCCATTGATAAAAAAATTTTAAAAGAGACGTTCAGACTGGAATCTACTATAAAGTTAGTTATTAGAATCGAATTTATTTTAAAAGCCCTTGGGAATGGATTAAACATCCAGATTTGAATCCGGGAAAAACAATAAATGCGTTAGCTTTTTCCCCTGTTTTAATAGAATTATAGAACAAACTACACACTACAAACGGATAATTTTAAATTACAGACGTATAATTTTCATATTTAATGCAATTTAACGAAGCCTATCGATAAATGCCGGTTTTCAATTTCCGTTTCCCTACCCGTAGGCTTAACCGGTTATTTTAGCCTTTTTGAAGAAGTAATTATTTTTGTTCTTATTGGAAACCGGAAGTGCGATCAAATCTATTTACAAAAGAATTTTACCCACGGATGAAAATCACACTATTGACATTGATGTTGGTTCTTCTGTAGAGGTCAATTTGGTTTTGCTATCACCTTGAATATCAATTCGGTTCTGGTTTGTTATTTGACGTATCAGAAAATATTTTTAGAGCAGGTGCTAGGTACTTATTGTTCTCTGTAATGAAGGTGCATTCTTTATGAAAGAACTCAAATTGCGTAATTGTAAAATATTCAAATTGAAACGGTCGTTCTTTATTTACTTGAGATTTTTTAGCAGGTTTTATTTAGTAAAAATAAATTTAAAAACTGCAAATTACAAATAAATAAATTCATTTAAATTAATTTATAACTTTTATGTTTAACTTATAAGATATCTGTGAAAAGGATTAGCTGAAAATCGAAAAATTTGTTACTTTAAATAATAATATCTTCAAAAGATTTTGTACTTTAGTCATTTGGATTTCTTTTTATCTTTGAGTTCCAGTTCAAACATAGAATTGTTCAGGAATATGAAAATATTTAGTTACACACCATAGATTGTAATTTTAAAATTCGTATATTTCTAAGGATTTCGGATATTTCTAAAACTAATTAGATTTGTTAAGGGAAGTGATATTAAATAAATAATTTTGTAAGTTAGCTATTAGTCGAGTCAATAAAGCGGAAAAATCGCCAAAACTTTTAAACCCGCAAAAACAGAACCGATTTTGATGATTTTTTTTTTAAATGTTTGTTATACTAAATTATTCAAAATCAGAAACATTCCACCTGGCGCTATCAATTATTTATATTGCTTAAATAATTTTTAAAAAAATTGACAATTTTTTTTCGATGAAATTTTAACAAAGTATAAGTGACTAATTTTGAAGATTTAGTTTAAAAAATAATTTTTGAATTAAAAAGTTTCAAAATTTCCAGTGAAAAATGTTAATTATTCAATCATTCGGATGCAAGAATTGAATTCCAAATTTGAAATTTTTGAAAAAACTTTGTATAATTTGTGTATCTGCACTCTCTTGTTCTTTGCAAATGCAACAACAATTAACTGTAGAGTCTACAGTATCTTGTTGCTGTTCCTGTAATATATAAAAGAATGTTGGAAAATGTTTGTAACACGTATGATTTTAAATATGAGGATCAAATTCAAAGGGAAATAGCTGAAAGCAGGAAATATATTTCTAATAATTTAAAAAGATTTCATTACATTCAAAGAATAATTTAACACAAATTGTTTTAGCAAATAATCTTAACGACGTGCATGACGCGCGGAAAATTCAGTGAAAAAAGTACTGTAGAATTAAAAATATTACACTTAAAGGGCTAAAATTTTTAGAATCGTTAAATCAATACGTCCCAATTTAACAAAAAAAATTTGGTTAAGATTGAGAGTAATTATTTATTAAACGGGAAACATTTCTTAACTTATATGCAACGCAAGCGATTTTGCTGTAATGATCTAAATTACAAAAAAATATAATTTTACAGCATATAAATGTATCATAATAACTGTAATAATGTAATATAAATGTAACATAATAATAATAAGAATAATAATTCGATTCTTCAAAATGCATAAACAAACTTAAAAGCAAATATAATCCAATTATTTTCAATACAAACCAAGAATAAATGACATATAATTACTTTTTCGATCGTGTTTTTACTTGTCTCTTTGCACTTTTTCCAAATTTTAATCAATAATCAAGTTCTCTTCAACAATTTTCACTAATATTTTCAATATTTAATGTGAAAAACTTCTTTTAACAGATTAATAACCTCAAAACACACGCGTTCACTCCGAAAATCATGGTGAAACATCTGGAGTTTGACGTTGAATTCCTCTACCTGTGATACAAAAGGTCGATTTCTTGTGCATGTTTAGATATTCTTATAAAAGTATTGATTTTTTCAGTTGAAAATATACATATGTCTACATATTTGTATACCTATTATCTTCTTGCATCCGACTGATTGAATAATTAACATTTTTAAATGGAAATTTTGAAACTTTTTTATTCAAAAATTATTTATTATACTAAATTTTCAAAATTAGTCACTTCTAGTTAAAATTCCATCGAAGAGAAAAATTTTTTTATAATTTTTTTTTTATTGTTTAAACAATATAAATACTTGATAGCGCCAGCTGAAATGTTTCTGATTTTGAATAATTTAATATAACAAACATTTAAAAAAAAAATCATCAAAATCGGTTCTGTTTTAGTGGGTTTAGAAGTAAAAACCTTCATTGACTCGACTATATTTAGATTTTCTTTAAACTTTGATTATCAATTCAAACACAGAAAATGCCCAGAAATGCGAAATTGTTTGGTTATTCATCAGACTGATTATTGTAATTTTAAAAATTCATATATTTTTAAGGATTTTGAAAATTCGCAAAACTAATTAAATTTTAACTTATTTCTTGATGATTATTGGCAATTGTAACATTAATTTCAGTTTATTTTTTACGAGCTGCTATTTATTATTTTGGTAGTCAGCATGGAAAGGTTTATCAAAAGTGTATTCATTTATTGTTTATTAAAAGCGTTTTACTTATATTTTAAATAGTTTAATATCTATTGATTTGTAGAGCCAATGACATAATTTGGTATTATCTTAGAAAATTTTACATAATTCGTTTGTTCATTGTATTGTTCTTTTATTTTTTAGTATTTTAAGGTTGTTCTTTAATACTTATTTTCATTTTAAAGTTATCAATGGCCAAACCAAAATATAGCGAAAATATAGGGAAACCCAGTACAAATCATAACAATATGATCTTGGTTTTAACATTTATAAAATTTAAAAAGTATTTCACAGTAAGAGCAATAATGTGCTTTAAATAATTAAGCCTCGTGAACACACGGAGGCAATTTAAGAAAAAAAAATGGTCATTGCATTGCGTTTTATTAAACCCGCACGGTTCTTCCTACAACTGATAACTATATCTGTAAAAAGGGTAGATAATGGAAATAACTGTCAACTCTACCCTGTCGGTTATCGAAAAAACTAAACAACATAACGTTTAAAATGGTTTTCAAAATATTCTTTCTGTCATCAATCTTTATTTTTTTAATTCTCATCAAGATTTAAGATCTGAAACTATAGGGCAACTTTTATTTATTTGCTTTTTAATAACTAAACGCTTTTTCGTTATTTTAAAACGCAAATCTTCCCCAATAAATTCACAAACAAACAAACAATTTATTCCTTGCTTTTCGGCAGTGAGCAGTTTATTTTGCAAAATATAAGACATAAAGGTAATAATAGTACGTAAAAATAATTTATGTTTTTTGAAAATTTCCGAACAACCTTTATCATTGGCGGGAATATTTCAACCAACATATTTTAGTACAGATTTAATATAAAGCATAGCTTGACTGCTTCGACCAGGCTTAAATGTTACAAGGCATGGTTTAAGCCCTAATTTAAACCAACTTAAACTAGGGTTCAACTTAAACCAGCCCTAAGTCGGCATAAATCCAGATAATACGCAGTTTAATCAATATGTTGCCTCCCACTCTAATTTTAAGTGAATCGGGAGCTAGTTCCAACTATGTTTTTCTAGAATCAAATCAAATTAAAATTCTAAATTTAAAAATTTTCGGTATACCTACCTATAGATAATATTTTTAAATATGCTTAAGTAAAAAATCTAAACATTCCTCTAAAGGTATCTTCAATCGCTTGTGTTAACTTAAAAAAATATAGAATTTTCAAAAATTATATGATAATAATAATTTACTAAACCAGCTAATTTAAATTTAACAGAGATGTATGGAATCCAAATTATTTATGGAACAAAATAGTAATATGCTTTTGTTCACCTAAAGTTAGATTTAAATTATTTGAAAATTAATTAACATAACTAAAAAAAAAACAACAAAGGAATTTAAAACTAACTGAACGAATTTATGAATGGATGAGAATTTCAACAAATCAAACAGGCAATCAATTGTTGAATATTTAAACAAATAACTATAAAAACCAACAAAAATGCAAACAAAATTAATTCGTATATTAATTTAATCAAAAACCGTTAACTTGCAACAAAAACAGAAAAGCTTTTACTATAACAAATTTAATGATTATTTATTATTTGCACATTGCCCAACTGGAATTAAATTATTAAGCTAATTTTCAATAATTTACATAACCTCTTAACTATAATTAAGAAAACAATAATCATTTAATTTAGCAGATTTTAATTTACTAAGATAATTAATCTCACAGTCTTTCCTGCGAATAACAAAAGTTTAATTTCAAAAGTACGATTAATTTCACGATATAAATCTTTCACGTTTATTAGTCAGAACGTTACCTAATCAGTGAATGTAGTAAGAATTATTTATTATTTTGTTCTACTCAAACCTACGTTTAAAAAAAATGCCAGTTTATAAATTTGCCTAAAAGCGACAAATTAGCGAGGCGGACAGTTTTATGAGATTTAATAATAATAACATTTATAGAGAACGTTACACCTTCGTACTCATCTGGAGTATTAATAATGATGGCGTTAAAGTAAGATTTTCGCTACGGTTATATTTGACGAAGTCCTTACTGGAACTAATTTTAATCCATCGAAGGTAATTTTTAAATAAATTTGTAGGCGTTTATGAAAAGATTCTAAAAAGATTATTTTACATTAAAAAGGCGAACAGAATCAATAAAGTCAATAATCAATCTTTTAATATATAAAGTTGGGGGACTCTGTTGTTTTAAAGTAAATGGACACCATAAACAGAGGATTATCCAAATTACACAAGTTGAAAATTAAACTTGTAACTTTCCAGGGCTTAAAGAAACGGTGAAGGCATTATAATTACATTAAAACAATGCAACACTGCTATTTATTTATTTTACATCATGCTATAACGTTATCATGCTAATAACTCCTTAGCAACGAGTTATGTTATGATACATTTAACAGCACTAGTGCTGTAATAGTAATTTATGCACGATCGCATTATAATGTGTCAATTATGTCTGAATTTGTTTGACATAAACGTCTATTTATAGCCCGTGGGTGTCTTTATAGGCCGCCGGTCTATAATGAAACGTCAAAAATTGATAAACAGTTTTTAACAGTCTTATAAAGAATTTTTTTAAATTAAAATCGAATGTATGCTCTTTATTAGAACTCTATTTAGGGTAATTTGTATTAACAACGCAGTTAACACAATTATTTATGTGAATATTCCTAGGTGTAAATGCTTCAACCATTTGACAGTTGTCAGTAAAAAATTAAAATAATTGAGCAACTAACTACTCGATGTGGGTAGAAAATTAATTTATTCCTTTTATTTCAGTTTTAAAATCTTCGATCGTGCATAAAATTATGTATGTACCACTGGCGTAACTTGCTTTTATGGCCTTCGACGTGTCTTTAGCCCTCGACTAGCGTCTCGGGCTCAAAATCACGTCTCAAGCCATAAAAGCATATTTACGCCCTTGGTACATAAATAACTATTACGATACTAGTAACGTTATGATGCATTTTACATTACAAGAGAAAAGTTTGAAAGAACAAGCGTCGAAGGAGCGAGTTCTTTTAATTCTCGAGTAATGTAACCAGCAAATAACGTTACGCGTGTCGTAACACGGTTTATATCATCCTATAATAATTTTTTTCAAAAAATACAAAATTATTTTCAGTGACAGTTCAATGACAGTTCAATGCCAATTCATAAATAGTAACGTAAATCAGCCATATCGTGCTGTGATAAGCTTTATCTACTTTCATTTCGTAATATCAATATTTCGAAACGAAAAATCGTGTTGTAATGAACTATATTACCGCACTAGTATCGTAATAACTTTTGACATAAAAATGACAGATTGACAAGAGAATTCATAGTTATTTTACTTGTTATAAACATTTATTATGCACTTTTTACGATTTTTACGATATGAATATAGTACAAAGCTTTATCTACTTGCATGAAATTATCAAAAAATATGAAATATTTGCCAATAATTAATTACCTTATGCAAAAGTTGACTGTTCCAATTTTCATTCAAACTGACAGCAACCAACACCAAATAAACAAAAAATCAAGCCTTAACGTATTAGATTTCAATGAAAATTGGAACAGTCAACTTTTGCATCAGGCAATTATTGATAAATATTTAATTTTTTTGCTAATTTTATGAAAGTAGATAAAGCTTTGTACGATATTCATATCGTAACCTCGTATTACGATCCTCAATGGATTTGTCAAACTCGACCTGCGGTCTCGTTTGACAAACTTTCCATCTCGCATCGTAATACGAGTTGTTACGATACTCATATCGTAAATAACTATTACAGCACTAGTGCTGTTAAATGTATCATAAATTTAGAACTGTCTGTATTAAGTCAGAATACGGCATGCTGCAATTGAGTTTTTAAAAAATCACATTGTATGTCTGATGGTTTGGGTTTCTCCGCAATCACAAAGTGGGGATGGTTGCTTGCCCCATTTGTGTAGCGAGGTGCTCCCCAGGTTGTACCACATAGCTTTTGAATATTGTTGTTTCTTGTTTTTAATTTTTCAGCAGTTTTCGTTAGGTGCTCTTTGAAAGATAGTGTTTTATAAGGGGTTACGCCCAGGTGTTTTGGTGCTTTATTGTGGGTAAGTATGGTGTTTTCAAACTGTATGTCAAGTTCTCTTCTGGTGGGTTTGTTGTTTGGGTGGAAGCAAGTAATTTCTGTTTTGGCGGCGTTTGGTTGAAGTCTCCATTTTCGAAAATACTTCTCATTACTTCTAGGTCTGTCATTAAGATTTCTTCTGACTGTTCGATTGATGTGCACTTCGTTGAAGTACCCAGTCGTCGGCGTAACCAAACTTTCTTGATCTTGTTTCTGGCATGTCTGCAATGTACAGGCTAAAGAGGAGTGGAGCAAGAACTGATCCCTGTGGTAACCCGTTCTTCAGTTTCCTTGGTGAACCGATGTCGGATCCCATGACTACTTGAAGCACTCAATCGTTTAGCATGCTGTCTACTAGTCGGGCTGTTGGTCGACAAAAACTGTAGAAAGCCTGAACTTCCAGACATCGGGCAGACAATCATACAATTGAGGTGAAACGAGAACTCAAAACCTTAAAAGCTTAAGCCACAGAAACCCAACATTCCCGGCCCTTCACTTACGAAGAAGTTTCAAATGCTCTTAAGGATGTTAAGCCAGGAAAAGTCCAAGTACACAAAAGTCTGGATGGCTCACTTCTTCATAGACATTATGCAACTTGGCAATATTCCACGAGAATTTAAACGATCGAAGATAATTGCAATATCAAAACCAGGCAAATCAGCTAATAGTCCTAAGAGCTACAGACCAATAGCTCTGCTGTCTGTAACCTACAAGCTACTAGAACGACTTATCTAGGTATAACAGAATTAGTACAAGATTATTTGAAACGATTCTGGTCGAACAAGCAGGCTTTCGGCCATAACGAAGATGTGCAGATCAAGTCCTATCACTCACCACTTACATCAAAGGAAACTTAAAATCTCAGCTGCATTTATCGACCTATCAGCGGCCTACGATACAGTGTGGAGATAAAGCATGATATTATAACTATATAAGTTTCTTTGTGTAATTCCATGCAACACTGCTTCCTGCTTTAAAACATAACCTTAAAATAGACGAAATATAACTTGATTTAGTAAGTAATATTTCTACGGAGGCACAACCGTATCAACACATAAAAAATCTTGCAAAAAAATACAAACAGTGTATGCTTGGTATCTATGCATTATTTTTTTTATGGTAAAAGTGCATATTTGCAATCTACTCACTTACAAGAGTATGGTAGGTTATTGTAGCTTGAGTGGAGAAGTAACCCATCGGTGACGCTCCTGCCATTATTTCGTATGCATTATGAAAATATATCAAATATAACCCCAAGTTTTAATTCGTACTTAAGGTACGTTTTCGTAAGGACAAATCGGGGCGACTTGTTGGCCGGACATGTTTGCCGACCGACAAGTTGGTAAAATTGACAGGTGTTTACGTTGTCACTTGTCTGCAACGGACATGTCGAGAGAACGATCTTCGAATCGAAATCTGCAGTTTTCAAGATGGCAGACGATGAAGTAGTACAGGTTATATCAACTTTCATAGTGTTGGCAGGAAACCATGCGATACTAGAAAGTCAAAAAAAGTCAAAACGGAAACGCAAAAGATGGTACGTTAGAAGATTTTTAGCGAAGAGGCGTTTGGAAGGTGCATATACGTAGCTCATTAATGAATGGTCTTCGCTTGCACCTAGTTGTGTCTCTTATTATTAAAAATTTAGTGTTTACGCAGTGATAAATGAACGCCGACTCGACATGTGCGGCTAATTTTTGCATCCGACATTAACATGTCGTCCGACTGTCCCGACATGAAATGCCTTTCGTTTACATTAGAACAGACAAGTCGGCGGACATGCCGGCCAACATGTTGCGTCCTTACGAAAACGTACCTTTAGTAACAAAATTAATAATCAATGCTCGTAACAAGGTTGGTATGAAAATAACAATCAAGGCACAATAATTTATTGTTGAAGTGGCGTTTTCACCGGTCTTGAAGTATATAATTACGCTATTATTGCAATTACAGTACGCAAAGCATCATACTGCAAATTGTGCAACTAAAAATAAAAGTTTTTAGTAATTCCTTGGAGGTTACACATACACATACAGTAACCGTACCACATAAATTCGCACGTAATCTCACTTCTACCATAAAAGAAACCCATTTACAGTTGCAGCTTTAGGATAAAAAGGAGTGGCAAATCTCGATTGCTCTCTGACATCTAACCTGCATATTTTTATCCTATAGTTAAATAATACCTTATAGTGATGCAACCATTATACAATTTACCTTCTCTTCGTGACTCAATATAATCGGCCTTTCTTTTGTACGAACGATCAAAACAAAACAACGCCTGTTGGTTTCTGATAAATTCCATTTTAGAGATTTCCGTGGTACATAAATTGAACTCGAACGTCCTTGATGTTCTTTATTTTGGATATAAATGCAATTATTGTTATTAAATTAAAGTGTAACGAATTTTCAGCTAAATTGCATCCTTATTTGAAACAATACGGATTCGTTATTCGACCTTGGAGACTTTCACACTATCCGAGAGATTTAAATATTTATGAATGAATAATATCCATATTTGAATTCATTAAGCTCACTCTACTTGGAATTTATTGGATAACGTTAACACACATACCTAATAGCCTTTGCTACATTTTTAAACCGAAACCAACTTTTTCAGTTTTAATTATTTTTCTGCAATGACATTTTCAGCAAAATTAAATGGATTTTCTGAAAATATTTTTTTTTCTGTTTATCGTAAAAAAGTGCTTTTGCTGATTTCCAATTTAAATTTCAGACTTTATACAACGAAAAGTATTTCTCTGGCCAGAATGAACAGTTAATTAATTCAAATTAAGAGCAATTATTAAAAATTACTAAAATTTTCTGTAAGTAAACGTGAGATTAAAATTTATTTGTATCCAGAAAGATTTCGGATTCTTAGATTTGTAAACTTTAAAGTGTACTTCTGTCTTAAAAATATAGTTCTCAGATGTTATCCTGAAACTAATAAAAGTAAAATTAGGTCTAAATTTCTTTATTGCGCGTCTAAACTTCCAGTCAAAAATATTTTCACATAACTAAAGTCATTAAACTCATCTGGATGTCGGAATTAATATTCGTTCTTTATAGAAAGGGCTTTCTTCAAGCTAAAAATACCTTCGTTGCGTAACACGTCTCGTGTTTCTTTTCACAAAAAGATCTGAAGTTAAACGAAGTAAATGCTTTTATTTTTTATAATTTATTTTGGTTTTTAACAAAATCACGTTTTTCATAAAATCATTTTAAATTTAAAAAGTCGATTGAATATTTACAGGTTCTCCAAAAGTAAGAAACGCAAGAAAGAAATTTACAATTTCTGAAAGTATCTTAGGCTTCTTTTGTGTCAAAAATTAAACATTTATTATTTATTTAATAAATCTTAATGTTATTTTTTTTTAATACTTTCAAGCTGATTTAATTATTATTTATATCACTTTTTAGTTATACTCAAATTCATCTTAACGAGAGTATGTTAACAGCAAGCATTATAAATTATAAAAACAACTTTTATAAAATAAATTGAATCCCTAGTCCGACGAATGAGAGTGCGAACATTACAAGAAAATTTTGTTACACGTTTTCCAAATTAATAACAATAAGAATTTGTAATTTTAGGAAACGAACCACTTTCTTCCCATTTTACGAAGTAATTAGTGCATTTCCTTCTACAATTATAATAAAAGTTTACGACACAAAAAGCCAAAAATTAAGCCAATTTTATAATCATTTGTTTTGCCAAATTCCATTTCCTTCCGAAATTAAAACTTATTAAGCAGAAATTACTTTCTAATCAACTGGTACTTCCCAAGGAAAGTATTTAATAACGCACCTGTTTAATGTTACAACATTTTTGTAATAATTTCTTTCTAAATTTGGAACAAATTATCCAAACGGTATTATTACAAAATGAATGTGTAACAGTTTCTCGCTAATTTACCATCATTTTAACAACTCACTTATTTTCATACACGGTTAATTATTAAATTATACTTCCTTTCCAATAATGCGTGATTTTATAATAATAGCACAATTTAAGCCATAAATTAAGGTTTATAGTTAATTCGATGATAATAATAACCTTTAGCGTTGTTAATATAATATTTTCAAAGCAATTAGTAGATACTTCCGTTTGACCTTTCTAACCTAACTTTCAGGGTAAATTCTATTTTGAAATCAAGTTCCAAGTTGTTTTTCGGCCAATTTAAAATGATCAAAAAAATTATGTCAAAACTAATAACTGCAGGCATCTCATTTTGCAAAGCGGAAGCATTATTAAATATTACTGTATCACGCAGTAAAAAGACTCCCTGATTTCTGTAAGCTACAATTTTCAGTCTATTCGACTTTTTTTACCCCGAAGCATCGCAACTCAATTCTAGTTTAAAATTGGAAGATTCGTTTAATTTCAATTCGTTTAAGTGGTCTATAGTCAATTTGATTGCTTTCACTGTGGATTAAACTAAGGAATTTGAAGAGATACTCGCATTGACAGAATCTGTTTCAACTATCAGGTTGATTATGCTTGATTGGTACTTCGTCACTGATGTTCGAGATATTACAAGTGATTTTTACGATATAATCAGTTTTTTTTTCTATGACACACTTTGAAAGGAAAGATCAATCAATTCATGTTGTTGTTAGTGTTACTGAAAAAGCAACGGTATTTAAGTTAAATTTCGTTTGATCCACGACAAAGTAATTACAGTGTAAGTACTTCTGGGTGCAGAGTATAAACCGCTTATGTTCGTGACCAAAATTGCGTAACTGTACATTTATTAGGTGTACCTAAGAGCCTACAATAAGTATATAAATTACGCGTTACGACACAGCTCGTAAAATACTTGTACAAACGGAATTTTAGCTGTCCAAGCTCTAGTTATACCCGTCTGCATGGTTTAACAACGGAAACTAGCATCGCCATTTCCCCCTATTTTTCATTCCATGCCCGTTTTTATGATAGTGCACGCACTCTACTTATGGGTTTAAAATAATACATTTATTACTACATACAATGGAAACAATGTGTGGAATTCGTTTGCATTTCGTATAAATTAAATTAATTAATCTTAAGTCGCTAATTGAAATTGTACCGAGACTAAAATAAATACAACAAGAAACACATCCGGTAGATGTGTTCTTTGATAGTATACATAGTTTACGATGTTAGGAAATGTAATTGTGGGTTTACATTTGTTTCTTCTGCTTGCTTTGCTTGCTGATCGTTTTAATAATTTCTTTTTTATAAAAAAATTATGTTTGTTTCAGAAATAGAAATCCCTTGGGTTTGGCAAAATCCTAGTCGGATAGTACTAAATGGCCAAAGATGTCGATGCCATGAGATACTTGGCCCCCGGAAGCCTAGATTTCGCCCAGTTAATAAGCAAGTAGAAATATAAAAATAGAAAAGATATAATAATAATTTGAAGTTGAACTAAAAAAATAATATGTTAAATCGTTTAAATTAACCTACGCCGCTTATTTTTAAGGTGGTTTAAGAAAGTTTTCTTTAAGGGGGCTCTATTTTATCAAATGAATAAAAAAATCAATATTTTAACATTTTCTACTGAGAATACAATTCTTAAGAAAATCAGCCAATCACAACGCTTGAAAATGTTGTACCAATAAGTGAAACCTAAATATAACTCGTGATTCGCTTAAAAATCGATAATATTTAGAAAATGCCACTCATGTTAATCCCAATCTTTGGAAAATTTTCGTCGTTGGGATTAACATTCGTGACATTTTGAAAATATTATCGACAATAAGCTCACCACTTGTTATATTACCCTTGAAAATAATCTGATGTAACGCCTTTTAAAACTTCTCTGTTTACATCTATCCCAATTTCTTTTAATAATTTTTAGTTTTACATTTGTTATAGAGGGAACAGTAAAAAATGGTGATAACGTGGTAATCTTTAGCATGCGTATAATAATTGATGAAGCATAAAATCCCTGTCTGTATATAATTTTTTGAACCTTTAATAAAACAGAAAATTTAAAAACAGAAGTTAATCTTAATTTTCATAATATATAAAAACTGTTTAAATAACTGACTAATTAACATATCTATTCATATTATATAGGTACCCTAAAATCAAAAAGTCTAAACTAGTTGGCACTGTTGGCAGTAGATTTTTAAACATCCCTAAAATAATTTAGGAAATCTTATAATGTTATAATAAACCCGAGTCATAGGTTACTTGTTTTGTCATTTTGCGTTTTTTCGAGATTATACTTACATAGGTATATTTTTTCTGTTATGAAAATAATTCTGTTTAATAAATAGTTCTGCGTTTTATTACCCCAAAATTTATTCTTGGTTATGTTGATGAATTTGTATTGGTTATGTGTTTTTGACCCAAAAATTAAAACGAACATCTAAAAGCCAGTATAAGTTCCTACAAAAGCAATATGTATCAGACTTGTACGATAAATAAACAACTACGAGGATCGTTCGATAACTACTTGGCCTAACAAAGAAAACGACAAAAAGATATATTACTTTTAGATATAGTCTCCTGCTTGCTCAACACACATATTCCAACGATAATCCAAATTAGCAATGCCTTCATTGTAGGTCGATGAATCCAAGTTCTCGAAATAGGTATTTACAGAAGCGATTACCTCGGAATTGGACGAAAATCTCTTACCGTCGAGCCATTTTTTCATGTTTGGAAATAGATGATAATCGCTGGGAGCCACATCTGGGAAATAGGGCGAATGATACACTAATTCAAATCCCAATTTATGAATTTTTGCCATGGCGATCGTGTTGTGGGCAGATGCATTATCCTGATGGAAAAGCACTTTCTTCTTTGCCAAATAAGGCCGTTTCTCTTTGATTTTGTCGCTCAATTGTTGCAACTAATTGGCATAATACTCGCCATTTATTGTTTTCCCCTTTTCTAAGTAAGAGTCGACGAAGATAATTCCATGAGAATCCCAAAACACAGTTGCCGTAACTTTTCCTGCTGACAAAACCGTTTTTGCCTTCTTCGGTGCCGGAGAACCTTTGTGTGTCCATTGTTTAGACTGTTCTTTGGTTTTGGGAGTGTAATAATGGACTCAGGTTTCATCGACGGTTATGAAACGGCGCAAAAAGTCCTTCGGATTGCGACGAAAACGTGCCAAAAGGTGGCGAGAAACACTCAAACGATTCAGTTTTTGCTCCGATGTGGCAACCGCGGCACCCAATAAAATTCAAAGGGAAATAGCTGTAAGACAGGAAATATATTTCTAATAATTTAAAAAGATTTCATTACATCCAAAGAATAATTTAACACAAATTGTTTTTGCAAATAATCTTAACGACGAGCTTGACGCGCGGAAAATTCAGTGAAAAAAGTACTGTAGAATTAAAAATATTACACTTAAAGGGCTAAAATTTGTAGAATCGTTAAATCAATACGTCCCAAATAAGCAAACAAAATTTGGTTAAGATTGAGTAATTGTTTATTAAACGGGAAACATTTTTTAACTTATATGCAACGCAAGCGATTTTGCTGTAATGATCAAAATTACAAAAAAATGTGATTTTACAGCATATAAATGTATCATAAATCATAATAACTGTAATAATGTAATATAATAATAAGAATAATAACTCGATTCTTCAAAATGCATAAACAAACTTAAAAGCAAATATAATCGAATTATTTTCAATACAAACCAAGAATAAATGACATATAATTACTTTTTCCATCGTATTTTTACTTGTCTCTTTGCACTTTTTTCTAAATTTTAATCAATAATTAAGTTCTCTTAAACAATTTTCACTAATATTTTCAATATTTAGTGTTAAAAACTTATTTTAACAGATTAATAACCTCAAAACACACGCGTTCACTCCGAAAATCATGGTGAAACATCAGGAGTTTGACTTTGAATTCCTCTACCTGTGATACAAAAGGTCGATTTCTTGTGCGTGTTTAAATATTCTTATAAAAGTATTGATTTTTTCAGTTGACAATATACATATGTCTATATATTTGTATATTATCTTCTTGCATCCGACTGAATGAATATTAACATTTTTAAATGGAAATTTTGAAACTTTTTATTCAAAAATTATTTATTATACTAAATTTTCAAAATTAGTCACTTCTAGTTAAAATTCCATCGAAGAAAAAAATTTTCTAATAATTTTTTTTTTTTAATTGTTTAAACAATATAAATACTTGATAGCGCCAGCTGAAATGTTTCTGATTTTGAATAATTTAATATAACAAACAATTTAAAAAAAAAATCATCAAAATCGGTTCTGTTTTAGTGGGTTTAGAAGTAAAAACCTTCATTGACTCGACTATAAGTATTGATTTAATATTTAAAGACAAAGGCAGATATTGGACAAAACATACATCAATTCTTAATGTACTTACTTACTTACTTAATATTTTCCTCTTTTACCGCTTAGTGCAGTGTCGAGGTTCTTAATATACAAAGCTTAAATCCTAGGATGATCGAAGTAACAATGCACTGAAAGCAATTATTTGGAAAAACAAAAGGGCTATTATCAACGAAATATCTTTTTTTATTTCGTTGGCTATTATAGTTCCTGCTCAAGGAGAAATGCGAGCAATATTTTTTTCTATCTAAAATTAATATTTCCCAATCATTGGTGGTAATTTGTAAAACGTTTGACTATTCAAATACAAGGAGAAACAAAAAATATGGAGGAGACAAAATTGCATCGATACCAGTCATATCATACTGTTTATCAGGGTATCTATCAAAATGTAGGTTGAAAATTCAAAGAATTTCCAGGAATTCCAAACACACATATTTAAAAAACATTAAGATATTTATTATATCTGTCTGTTGTAGAAAGTCATCAGGATAAATCTCGAAGATCTCATTACTGGGATAGCTCGTCGAAGCTTTCTCCAAATTTTATGTGTTTATTTAGATATTGTAAAACTTGTCAGTGCCCTAAAATAACTCAAAGAAAAACATACTTGGATTATTAATCTCTTACCCATGAGGGTTCAGCATATTCAACGAATATAAATTTATTTTAAATCTGCTTATAAAAAAATATCATCTCTGGAGTGGCCGAGTGATTAAGGCATTCGACTACAGCCCGGACACTCTCGGGGTCAAACCCGAGCCAGATGCTCGGCGGGTGGCCTATCCAGCCATTGAAGCTAATTGGGAACCGCAACACAATGGTGGAGTAGGAAAAGTCGGCGGTTGTCGAAGGTGTGATAGCGTGCGAGACAACTGGGTATGGAACCGACTTAGAAGACCTAACCCCCCATGTTGCCGACCATACTATATCGTGGGAGTGTTTTATAAATGCTATAGGTGATTTCTACCAAGTCTCGACAAGTCCCTATTTAAAAATTAATGCCAATTTAAAAGGCCAGCATATTACTAAAAAAAAGTTAAGAAAATTTGTTTTTGCCATGATGAGTCCAAAAAAACTGAACTGATTCCAAGAGAGAAGATTTTATAATTTCAGTCAAACCAGTTTAGTAGATGGACAAAAGGAGTGTTAATAAATTTTCTAACAAAAATCTTATGAAAATAACTTTCAACTAGAATGATAATAATAATGCATTATCTGTATGTATCATATGTAACCTCTTATACCTTTCGGTGTCGAAGCTGGTGCGTTAACGTATGAGACTCTACGCGTGCAATGCACAACTCGGCCCGTCTTTGTGGGTTATGAAGTTGGTGCACCGTTTATATTATTACTCTACCTCCTAGGCCTGTATTCGGAGGAGAGCATCGTTAATTAAGCCCAACTGTGAATGGTCTTACCAGGCCTACTACCGATCCCAGAGGCCTGAGAAAAAATCTCCACCAACGTAGGGATTCGAACCCGGGACTTGCAACATGCAAGCCTAACCCTCTTACAACTGAGCTACCTGGCTTCCCCAATAAACTTTCCTTGCTGTTATTTTTCTCGGTAACCTTAGTTACTACCATTGTTTCCATAGTAAACATTCGTTAAATAACTCATTAAGGGGGTGGAAAGGGAAGTCAGGTAGCTCAGTTGTAAGAGGGCTAGGCTTACATGTTGCAAGTCCCGGGTTCGAATCCCTACGTTGGTGAAGATTTTTGTCAGGCCTCTGGGATCGGCACTAGGCCTGGTGAGATGATTCACAGTTGGGCTGAATTAACTGTGCTCTACTCGGAAGACTGGTCTATGAGATAGAGATAGAGTAACAAGGCCACTACACACGTAGTAACACACACATGACACAGCCGTCTGACTTGAAGTAATGCCTAAAGGCGATTCCGAGCAGATTGGCACACACACACACACACACACACACAGACACACAAAAGAAATAAAGAAAGGGGGTGGAAAAGCAGACTTTTACAAAAAGAACAAAACAAGCATAAAAACTAAACTACAGCAATGACTTACCTGATAATCGAACAGCAACATTTGAGAAATATTCATCAATATACAGGGTGCTGAAAAAATGGCGTATTAACTCAATGCTACGCTGTGAAGGGACACTTGGTGAACATGGGAAAATAATTGAAAAAAATCTTTGAGTTTTATTCTTCAAGATATGGAGGTACTACTTATTTATGAAAATAAGTTGAACTGGCAACGTGGTTTATTAATAAAAAAGTAGTAGGTAGGTACAGTATTTAAGTAAGGTATCCTAGAAACAATGCAACAAACAAATAATAACAATTAAATAATATCATCATACAAATGTTGTTGAAATAATTAGAGAAGGTGTTCGAAGTTAAGACCCTATGCGTTCAAGCAAGCTCGAGCTCTTTTGATAATATTATTTGAAACTCTTTCTAACATATTTTGATTTATTAATTTAAAGGCTGCTTGTATCCGATTAATTAGATCTTCTCTATTTTGAACTGGCGTTCGATAAACAACATTTTTTTATGTAACTCCAAAGGAAAAAATCCATCGCAGTCAAGTCTGGCCAAAGTACGGGGCCGTTTCTGGCAATCCATTGGTTAGGATAATTGTTATCAAGCCATGCTCGGACTGGTGCTGTGTTATGTGCCGGTGCATCGTCTAATTGAAACCACGAATTATTTACTGCTGCCAGAGGAATACCGTCTATAAGCTCAACAAAAGTATTCGTTAAAAACTGCAAAAAGTTTTCTCCGCCGCGTAGCCGTGCTGGTAAAAAAAACAGGTCCAATTACATGGTTCCCCAATGTCCCACTCCATACGTTTACACGGTTTACACTAAACCGATGTTGATAGTTTCTAACATATGTTTGGTGTTGATTTTCAAGGCTATAACAATGTTCGTTGTGTTGATTGAACATTGTCTGTCCAAATCACCGTAGATGTAAAGTTTCGATCAGCTTCGTTTTGTGCAAGTAACCAGTTGCAAAAGTTAATTCGCCTGTTGTTATCTTCTGGTAGTAAAGAATGAGCCTTGGTGTAGTGGAATGGGTGGTATCCCTCATCATTAATAATAGTCCACGTTAATCTTCTATCTAAACCCAATTCCTGTGCTACACCTCTAGTACTCCTCGTTGGATTTTCTTCTATTAGGTCTAGCACAGTCTCTTATATTTCTGGGGTACGTGCCTATGGCTCTTGGACGGCCACGGTCAATATTTTGCACTGGTACAAAGTTTCCATTCTGCCTCGCTCGTTGGTCTAATCTTCTAATGACATTTGAATCAGGATGTACATAATGTCTAGCTGCTGCAGTAGCATTGCCATTACAGCGGCCTAATGCTTAATACATATCGGCGTATTCATTGAATTGGTACATTTTCAGGATGAAAATAATTCAGAAAAATTTGACAAAAATGTCAAATACTGAATAAATAAAAATATTAAATCACGTAGGTGTGTGTTAAAATGCCTGTGCAAAATCGTCTGCGTTGTTCCTGTCACTGTTGCCAAATGGATTTAGTGCTTGTTGCTCCAAATTTTTAACATTTTTGAATTGATAATTTTCGAATTTTTCTTCGGCGACGGCCTAAATTATTTACAACTTTCATCATTTACGTTATTAACTTTCCAAATAAATGTATAACTTTTGTTAATATAAAATAATAAGAAAGTTAAAAAGTCAACTTTAGACCTCCACATCTTGAAGAATATTCTACACATAATTTTTTTACTATTTTTCCCATACTCGAAAAGTATCCATAAACAACGCACCATTGAGTTAATACGCCATTTTTTCAGCACCCTGTACAAGTTACTCATTACACATAATTTCATAGAAAACAAAATATTTAACAAAAGAATTACTCGAGTTCGTTTCTGTAAAACTTCAGTCCTTTAACTTAAAGGCGAACCTACGACTTTTACCAACTAACTATAAGCTCGACAAACTTCAAGCACTTCAATAATACAACTCTCCTAATAATCACTATAACGAAACGTATGCGAAGCTCCAACCAATAAAACAGGTAACTACAGTTATTTCTAGTAAAATCAGGTACTTTTTTACAGTTACAATATTCATAATATTATACACACGGTAATATTGTACATTTTGTTTGTTAATACGTATGTTCAATTAGTGTCGAACATTAGTAGACCAAGGAACAGGAGCAACAAGTTTCAGAATAAAAGTGAAATTAAGTAGGCTATGTAATTTGGACATTGAAATCCGAAACACAGTAACGTAAAAGGGTTAGTGGATGTTAAAAAATAATCTTTCACAATTGTTGTTCATAACAAACAGTACAAACTTTTAAATGTTTTTTCTTCAACCACTCAAAAGATTTGGTGTAAATCTTTTTAAAATATTCTTTACCATAATCCCCTTACCACTAAGAAAATTTTGCTATTAGGCTTACAAACATTACAATTTTTAGTTGTACAAATAATTTGTCATTGAGCATTTGCTATTCTAAAACGAAGTATTTTTGACTGGCCCATGTCATTAACAATTAAAAGAGAAAAGATAGCTAATGATTCAACAAAACCTCTTTGATTAACCAAAAGCTTTTGTATAAGATTTTGCAGGTCAAACATTGACATTTTTCGAAAATTATCACATCTGGTTAAATTTCAGAAAAACTGTGTGATTGTGGATAATTAGTAAGAACTATAACTTTAAAGTAACACACAGTAAATGAAAATCATATATTTTAAAAACTCTATTTACAAAATTTTCAGCCAGACTTACAACATTTAAACTGTAGCCAAGCTTTGTGCAGAAACATTTGAAATGAATATTACTATATAAATAAATCTGGCAGATTACAGGCCTTCTAAAAGAAAAGTGTAAAACCTTTACATAACATATTACAATAACTTATATTTACGTCTGTAATTAATTGTAACTGCAAGATAAAAGAGAAAAAGTATTAACGCTGCTATTTGAAGCCTAGCAAACAAGCAATAATTCTTAGCAAAATTGCAGCATTCAGTAGTTGCTAGAAAAACAGATAAAACAAAACCAGAAAAATATAAAACACAACAGAAGACTCATAATTATATTAAAGATTTATTCGATGTAATAATAAACTTCAGTAATTTATTTTTCTCTTGTCTTTTTGGCGAGACCTTTACTTAAACAAAAGCTTGAAACGCACACAAAATAAAAAACGTATAGTAAAGTAGTTCGAATAATTAAATAATTAATTAATCAACGAAAGATAGTCCAGCCTTGAAACATCACTTATGAAAGTTATGGCTAGGAGTATTCATTAAATATATGTTTATAAAACATGCATATTATCTACAACAATATCTACCTAACAGTAATTATATAAAAAACAATAACATGTACAACATCGAATGTTTGAAGAGTTTTTCAATGTCAAAATCATTATTTGCATAACAAAAGGAACATAAAACTCGACATAGGAACGAACCTTTCTCTAAGCATAGATTTAAAAAAAAATTCATGGGAGAACACATGCAATTGTAAAAAAAATTGTGGATGATTATAAATGATTCGTTAATTTTTTATCGTAAAAAATTAAAAATTAAAATTGACTGTGGCGAATTTCTTGACATTTTAAAAAAAGTGTTTTTGTGGGTATATTGACATCAGTTGCTGAAAGCTCTATTCCCCGTTCCAAACGAAACTAAAATGTTTTAGAACTGCAATAGTTCTAATAACCATTATGTCATACAAACCATAAACAAGTGGTGGCAAAATACTCAAAACAAAATAAAAAATTAATAAACAAAAGTAATAATCTTAGTTTGCAGAAAACCAGTAACATTTTTATCGTTTTTTATAAGTAAGAGGAGTTGTAAAAAGCCATAATGAAAGCTTTTTTTCTTAATTACAAATAACTAAATTGACAAAAATGCATTACAGATGTAGGTAGCAATTGCTTTGAATGGCGATGAATTTTCCTAGGCATAATTTATATAAATTAAGTTTCACATGCACGCTGGAAAGTTTACTACATGCAAAACAGGTTGCAACCCCTTGATAAACGAGTCGTTATTAATTTTAATATCTTAAATGTAAATCTCAAACATTTTTATTAATTACGATTTGTCGATTTCACAAGCACAACACAAACATAACAAGGCATTAATGAATGTTTGTTTTTCGTCCAGCTGTTTTGTAATTGGATGACCTTATATTTAGTATTTAATTTGGTATTGGTGAATGAAAAAGCTAAGCTTAAAAAAATTTCAATTTTAGATCCGTTTTTTTACGAAACAATCTTATCGATTAAATTTACAAATGTTTGTTGTTTGTTATCAGACTTGCTTATTAACAATTTAGTTAATATAAAACTGATATAACAACCGATAATAATCAACTTTAACTCTTATTTCCATATTTAAAGTAGCAGTAGCAGTGTTTAACATCTTCAGTCCCTTCTTGATCGATCTTTAATATTTTAAAAAGTTTCTAAACAGATGTTATTGATAGCTTGCCTAAGCTTTTATTTAAAACAACCAAAAAATAGCCTAGGTACTAACCTTTACATATTTTTTAATTAAAAATTTAAACGGACTCGTTAAAGTTTACTACATACGCGAAAGTTTCCCTTTGTTAATATCTTATTCACAGGGGCGGCGGGCGGGTTAATATTAAAATGGGCTAATCTAAGTTTACAACCCTACCCTCTCTTTTATTATGCTTTAATTTAGCAACCATACAAAAACAAAACTAGTTATTAGAAAAAAATAATTAGTGTGATTTGAACGAACATTTTTAATTTTTTCTTCAAGGGAACGAATGATTACAAATTTACTTTTAAAATTAAAGAAATTTAAAAAATATTGTCTTCTTGTAAACCTTTTAAGCAGTGAAAAATACAAAAAGCTTGTTACAAATGAAATAAAAATAAAGAAGAAGCGAAGTTTTCAATGTTTAAAAAGGCCCTCTCCTCTTAGCTAATGGATAATCCAATCCTATTTATCGATTTATAATTTAAATCTGTTAATTTGTAATTTGATAGTTTTTACTGTCTCTACAGAGATGCTCTTCTCAAGTGTTAATTGTTTTAAAGTATAAAATTGTGACACTGTTTTAGAATTAAAATTATTATTTATATTAAAAAGGGTTAATAAATTAAAGTAGAAGACTTCTTTCCTTTTAAGAAAATGAAATTCAATTTTAGAACAATTCCGCTTCTTAACTGATTTCCTACAAGAAGCAAGTGACACAGTAAAAGTGAATAACAATCAGATAATCCCCTTCTAAAAAGCAGGAAGAGCTTAATGTGCTTAAATTTGACAGATATTTTTCAAAATTTCGTACGTTACATTTCATATTATTCCCTGAATTTTCGAATTTTTCCACTTTTAGTTGACTTAATTCCAAATTATCTTTAATAAGCAGTTCAAGGATTTAAGTATAAAACTCGCCAATAAAAAGAAAATGAAATGGATTAATCAAGCTGTGATTAAATTAAAAACGTTAGTTGCCTTATTTCAACCTGAAAACGCTTTTTACAAGCTTGAAAACCACAAAATTCTTGTCTATTTTGAAATAAATGCTATCAAAACCCTTTGCAAAAATTAAAATTTGTGAATAAAATTTAATATTGTACTACTAAGAAACCAAACCGTATAATTTTATCATTCCATCCAGCTCGATTCCTAAAAATATGTTACCACACCATAGAAGGTCGCGGCAAAAAAAGTCAATTTGTCAAAATGTTGTTTGAAACCCCAAACGCGTCTATTATAATTCTAATTCTAAGAATTTACCACGTCCATGAACTTGCTTTCATTACCTACTTTGTTTCCTGTTCGCTGAATCCAGTTGTTATCCTGGGTACTTAAAAGTTGCATTCAAAATTAGTCTTGTTTAACCGCGTGAAGCTAAATGGTTTTACACCTGGTTATTTAGGTACATTAATGAATTACAAAGAAAAGTGACATTTCTAAAGCCATTAAGTCAGAAAATTTCCCTACGCCTTAGATTTGAATCTTTTTTACCTTTCCTTTATTATCTCAAATGGCGAGTAGTAAAGTTGAACTTTCTCTCCGGGAGATAAATACACAAAAGTTATAAACGAAAATAGACCATCATTTATAAATCAGGCGTTTTGATTCTTCTTCCTGGGACTTTTTTTCTCTTTCGAATAAAAACACGTATGCAGTTGTTCTTTACGCTGTTCGAAACTCATTTTACGTGATGAGCCGGAAATAATCACTTTGAACGTAAAATAGAAATGTTACTTCTTTAACGTCTGTAACGTAAATCATTCTGATGCGAAAATAAACTTGAACAAACAGTTTTGAAATGTTTCATTTTAATAAACTTTAACGACAGTAGCAGTTGTCCCATCTAAACTATTTTTGGAAAATATTTTAGAAGACAAAAGAAAGAATGGCATATTTGTATTAGTTTTCAGTCCCAATCATAATAATTAACTTAATCCATAAACAAATAAATAAGTCAGGAAACAAATTTGGTGCAACTTACAATTTGTAATTTGAGAAGAAGATTCTGAAGCAGTAATTGTTAATAAACCGAAGAAACTATTATAATTTGACTAATAAAGCAAAATCTGGGAAATAATTTTCAAAAGTGGGTAGTACCATCGAACCTGCCATAAAATTATCATATAATCATCAGCAAAAAATATTTCAAGTGTCTGATGTAGCTTTAAAAATAAAAACAATTAAATTTCGTTATGAGAAGACGAAATGACTATTAAATCAAAATGAGTTTCTCCATAAAGTTGAGGTCGCAGATATTCAAACAACAATCCTGCGGAAATAATATTTTTCTATATATAGAATTTTAATAATTGGTTAAAAGTATTCCTCTAAAGGAGTGAATCCTCCAAAATCTAATTTTAAAAATATTTCGTCATTCCATTTTTCTGATTTAAAATTAATAAAATAATTCTGAAACTTTATAACTAGCCTTTAATTATTGTTTAACTATCAGCAAAAAGGTTTAGAAATAAAAAGTATAATTTTTGTTATGATAAAACTCAAAGACCAATACAATTTTAGAATTTATTTAAAATAAAAATTACTGAACATGATTTCCTTTTCAATAAAAAAAGAGGATGTGTGATCTTGAATAAATCAAAGTTTGGATAAATTCTGATTTAATTATTCAACCCTAATTTTCAAATCTAGAATTTTAGAATAAAAATCTTGAATAATAAAATTTTTAATCAATGCTTAGGAATCAAATTTTCAAATTTGCTGCCGAAATTGCAGTTAATATTCAATTTTTGGCCTTACAATGTAGATCTGAATTTCAAATCAGGATTAAAAATTTATTGTCAAAATTATGGTCTTCAATTCGGACATAATTATCTTTCGTAATCGTAAGTTGTCATTCCCAAAACTCTAATTATTTTTAGAAGTTTCTAGTCGTTTTAATAAATAGCTAAAGCAACTAATTTTCCGCTGAAGCGCAACGAATAAAAAGATACACAAAAAGACAACAACAATACTACTAGAACCGACTGTTTTATAATATCCGGAAAGCTTTCTACAGATCATTGAAGAACCAGCAGATCGAAGGCCAAGACTATCCCAAGCAGGAACAGGTAGAACTATTCTGGAGAAGCTTATATGAAGATAACGTGGAACATAACAAAGAATCTGATTTATTACCAAAGAATAATAATACCGAATTACCGAAGAACTATAGGCCAATCACGTGCTTATCTACACGTTCAAAAACTTGACAGCGATACTATCACGCAGAATTAAGATACATATACCTAGATGGAAAAAAACTTAATGCCGGCTGAACAGAAGAACAGAAAGGTTGCTACAGAGGATGGGAAGAATGCTTAGACCAATTACTAATTACTACTGTCTAAAACGCTAATAGAAGATAGCGAACGTCACCAGAAAAACATCTGCTTTGCCTGGATTGACTACAAGAAAGCATATGATAGCGTACCACATAGTTGGATCATCAAAGCCATGGAAATGATAGGAGTTAATCAAAAAGTAGTAAATGTTTGTCACAGAATGATGAAGTATTGGAAAACAAGGTTATATCTGAAGGTGCCTGTTCCCCTTGTCTAAGGAACTAAATAAATTGAAGGCAGTTTTCTGGTGATACCCAGATGAAATTTGGCCTGGACAAATGCGCCAAAGCTGTGTTTAGGACAGGTAGACGTATGTACCACGACAGATAACATAACGATGAACAACGAGCAGGTAATAACAGATCTTGGAGAAAGGAAAAATTTACAAGTACTTGGATGTTGATGAAGGTGATGGAACTGAACACGCGATAATGAAAGAAAATGTAATAACCGAATATGGAAAAAAAGTGCTGCTGGCGTATTTCTTAAATAGATCTACAAAATTAAAATCGCCAAGCAGTTTATGGAGCGAATACCCAATGTTAAAAAGTTCCATTTTTATCAATGATAATGAAGATATTCCCAAATATCCAAAACTAAAAGCGTTTTTAAAGCGTAAAAATGATGGCTATAAACCCAAAAAGAGTAGTATATTTAGTCGAGACGATATGAACAAATTCCTTATTGAAGCGCCTGACATTACACATTTGTTAATGAAGGTACAGTTACAGATTATTTCATTTAACTCAGTTATTAAGGTATATTGAAGTTATTTATCTGGTCTAGGTCGTTATGATAATGGGAATTTCTGGGGCCTGTAGAAAAGACGAATTATGTAAGATAACAACTGATAATGTTGAAGATAAAAATTCTGTAATAATAGTACCAATTTACTTTTTTGCCCTAGGAACTTAATGAAGAATATTACAACCCGCTGCCCATGGCAACCAGTAGTTAAATGTAAACTGTCACTTACCGTCAACAAAACAATGACACAATGACATATTTTCGCAGTAGGTTTGAAGAAAATTATATATAAACTATCGAGTTGCACATATAAAAAGTAATCCATTCACTCGCAGAGCCTTTGAAAACAAAAATATTTGTCTATTTCTTATTCATATCACTTACTTAAATGTCTAGTCAAACCGTTAGGTTGCAAAAAGCGCATCAATCGGATTTCCCCTCAACCCAAAAATTCTGTCGAAGAAATAAAATTCATTAAAAAAGCACATATTTTCATTAATAAGAAAATAAAAAATGTTGATTAAATTCTTCAAAAAATTGTGTTGGAGAATATAGCCGATAGCCTTACATTCGTTTTTGTATCGGCACTATAACGCCCCGCAGGAGAGTATGGCTGGCACATTTTTTGTACTAATGAAACAATACACTATTTAATCTATAATTTATACTTGGTTTTTGATGTTATGACTGAAATTTCGGATTTAAATTTTTTATAAAATTTATAATTTCGACTTGGATTTTTATTTAATTTCAGGATTTTTGATGCATTTTTTCATTTAAAGTTTTAATTATTAGACTTTGTATTCGAACTATAACTTCAAATCCGTAATCGAAATTTATAATTTGAATTTCGTTGCAGCACTCCACTTGGATTCAGTTTTAAAGTTCTTAAAACTTAAATGTTGGTTTAGGGCTTAAACTAATTTAAACTACATACTTACTTGAGCTTTTGAATTCTCTGTAAATTTGAGTTTTACAAAAAACGTAAGCTTTTGAATTTTCAAAATTCTCCGCGATTTTTTATAAATTACGAAACCTTTGTCTTAATTTAGCTATACTTTCTGTTTACCAAAAATTTTGTTTACTAAAATATAAGAAACTCTGATTACCTAAACTTCATCAAATCGTCATTATTATTTTTATTTAGTTTACCTTGAAACTTCTCGTATTTTCCTTACAACTAAGTAGGTACCTGACAAGTTCATTGTCTTCTTTAAAAATAAATTTCGTAACAAGGATTTTATTCTATTATATTACGGCCTATTTAATTAACATCGTAAGATCGTAAGATTTCCGTTCTTCAAGCTACCTGTTGTCATTTCTTAAAGTAATTTCAGAGTTGAACTGAACTTAATTATAGGTTCGTGGTTCGGCTGACATTTTTTTACGTCGTGGCGGACTTGAAAATAACCAACCATCATTTCTATCCTAGCGTGACAAGCTGATTCAAATAATTAGACTTCCGGAATTTCTGCAACGAAACCAGGAATAACTGCCCTTTTGTTCTCGACTGAATTTTATTTTATATGTGCGTTTTAACAAGGCTGAAGAGGTAGATTGAGTGAATTTAAAAACGTGTTATGCACCACCTTGAATTACATATAAATGAAAATGTTGGACACCTTGTAATGTCGTTATCCAATTATTATAATTATCGTTATTTAAACATCCCGAATTTTAAAAATGATTTTATAACCTTGCTGGTGCATAATTGTTGGTTTTGATAAGGGGAAGAGTTTGATAATTTGGATGTTAACAGTTATCAGAATCATTATTGCTTCAGAAAGCAGAAAGTAAATTTGTATTCTCCCAACAATCCTACGAAATTATCTTAAGTTATAGAATTATAAAGCTGGTTGGCACGTTTTTTTTAACCAGCAGTTTGTAATATTTACACGTAAAAATTAAACTTTTTAAATTCAAATGTGTAAAATTTCACTTCGGACATGTTATTCTCAGTAAGTTTCAATACTTTCTCGAATAGATTACGATAATTGCACTGTTTTGCCACTGTTATTTTGATAACATATTATGTTTGTAGAAAATAATTGTAGCAACCGTGACCGAGCACTTTCTTTTGGGCATTTATAAGATTTTTGGTTCCGTAAAATAAAGTAAGTGATATGTACGCAAGGATAAATAATAATACGTACTGCATTTGACTGTTGCTATTTTAAGATTTGTGGGAATTTCATTCCAGACTGTAAATAGCACAGAAATGTAACAAGAATTCGTTACTTTAAATTGGGGTTTGTTTTTACGATCGTGTGATTAATTTAACATGATTAATGTTGTTGTTTAGGCTGTGGATGTACTATATTTGCCTTTGATGTTCCTCGGGGTTAATAACGTAAACGAGCCACAGATAATTTAAGGGCTATTAAAATGCATATGCATATGCATCTAATACTGGAAACTCGGACTTGAATTTTCGGATTTAAACATAAAGTTTCTGGATTGAAAATCATGAAAATTTTCAAAATAATGCCAGAATTAAAATTTCGGTGATATACGAAATGTTATTAATTAAGTATTTTATTAATTTAGTTTAAGGTAATGACTGACAGAATTCCGTTTAAGGTCACATCTTTTAAAACTTCAATAGAAAATAAATTTAAATTAAAATTATTAGTCCGATATCTTTAAATTATAAAATATAAAAAGTGTCTACATAAATGATATACAGCTAGGTTTTTGTCTAAGGTTTTAACTTGAATTAATAAAATTTAATGAAGTTCAATTGAGAACGAATTTGAAATGCAGACTTAAGCTGTGTTTAAACTGTAGGTCTGTCAAACCTCCAAGACATACCTACTTACAGGATTCGAATTTCTAATTTGAGAACATTCAAAATCTGGTATTCTTATCTCTAAATTTAAGAGCGGATTTAGGTTTTTGATTTGAACAATTTTTTTTAATTTATCAATTCGTTAATTCTGGTTTCAAATTATATGCTAAATCTTCCTTCGTAATTCGTAATTTTAAATGTTCCAAAATTTGATATATTATAAATCTTAGGTTTTTGTTTAAAAATTAAACAAAAACCTAGTAATAATATAATAAAAATATTTGATGATTCAAATTTAGTTTAAGGTAGTGATATGGTCGCAGCCTTTTTAATAATTAAGGTGCTCCACACAATATCCCAAACTAGCTCCCAAATTATTAATTATTATTGTCAACAAAATCTAATTTAAAAAAAAATTATGAATTCAAATTAATTATTCAAAATGAAAATTTTGATCTCAGGGCCGTTGAAGGATTCGTTTTGAATTTTGAAAAGTAAATAATGTAATAAATTTCAATCAACTTTTAAAACGCAAGATTTATTACAACAATAACTTATTGCTAAACTTATAAAGTAATGGAAAAAATGGAAATTTCGTAAATTTAAACATCCAAAAGTTCTCAAACTAACAATTTTTAGCTAAACAAATTTATAGATTTTTAAATTTGAAAAGTGTTGGTTATGACTCGGGCAAAACAATTTTATTGCAAGAATAAACCACAAATTTTATAAATCCCATTCTTACCACAGCTGAAGATATGGAACAATAAATAAAGCTGTGCAGGTACTTACCTGAAACAAAATAAAATATAATTAGAACATTACAACAACAAAAAAACAAAAACTGCATAAAATTCACCCTTTTTAAGTTTATTTAGAATTCGAAGTTTTCTAGTTTATTCGATTTATGCAGGGTGTATCTGACTTCAACTGACCCACCTTTAGTGATGGAAAAAATGCTAAGGAGAATAATCCGGGTCAGAAACCTAACACAACGACTCCAGAGGCAGCAAAAGAAGTCTCTTCTGTTTATTTGAGTGATAGAATCTTAACAATCGATAATTGCTGTTGTTCGTCGATATTTTAAGATAATATCTTACTTGGTCGAGTTGCTTACTTTAAGGCCTTTTCAAACATCCTTTGATACCTCTAGCATCGTTATCAGGAATTTCCGATCGGATTAATTACATTAACAAGAATTTCTTCCCTTATCAATTGAATTCTAATTCAGTCTGTTTTATAATTAAATTAACAAAATATGATATCAAAATCGCTGCAAGATTCAAGCAAAATCATTATTTCTCTTTTCCTTTCTGCTGCGATTTATAACGGCAATAATTCGAAGGGCAACGCTTGAATTGAAATAAATATTAACGAATTTAATTCTAAAAATCCACATTTCAGATTTGAAAACTGAGTTTAAATTTGGACTCATTTAAATAAAAATTTCGACTATGAAATGCATAACTGAGTTTGACTTAGTACAAAATTAAATTATGCAGCGATTTAATTTCAAAGCCAAATTGAGAATTATGGTGTTTACTATTAGCTCAAACTCTAAATAAGGAGTTTAAATCGAAGACTGAAATACTACCACCGTGATTCAAATTTTGAATTCGTTACCGAGGTATTCGAATCAATTGTCTGAATTCATTTCACTTAAAAAATAAATACAATTTGGCTGCGCTCCGTTCATATTGTGTGAGCAAACAAACAGGTAACCTAACTGTATGCAAAATAAACACTAATAGCTTACTTAATATTAACAAAAAACTTGAACGCTTAATTACTACTCTAAAGCACCAACGTAAACTCATATTTTTATTTTCCCACCCACCTCTCTTTACAAAGCAAACTCATTATTTACGAAAGTAAATTAATGTTAACATTACAAACACGAAGATGATCTGATAAGGAGATTAAAATTTAGAATCTCATTATAAATCTATATAATAACAAAAAGCATTAATCATCCTCCTTCCTAATTCACTTCCTTTATTTATAATGCAACACGTTTATAAAACTTCTTGAGGATGCTACAGCCTAACGTGCATAACATCCGCCGATTTTCTACGTCAATTTCCTCTCGGGTCTTCACACTAATAGATTGTTTTTACTAATAGATCTGAAATATCCAAATTACGACTTTCAATTTTTTTTTTTATTAACCGTAACCATCGAATTTCCGTTAGGCTTTTTTATTTACGGTTAATAGTCTGTAAGTCTAGCGAAAATATTTAAAAATAAGAGAGGAAAAAAACGGCAATTATGCCTACTAACAGTACTAACTTCCTCTTATATGGGTAGCGTGATGTTGATTGAATTTGGCAAATTACATCACAATATACAGTTTTACAAAGCAAAACAAAGTGAGATTAATTTTCTAAATCTAGATGTTTACAAGGGTCAACAATCGTTTGGAATTTGGCACATTCAGAAATCCAACATCCACACAAAATTAGTGTGAATCATCTTTAGATTCCACATATTTTTCTTAAATTACGTAAACAACTTTATGTACAATATAACAGTGTGTCCCCGGATGGAGTTGACACTAGGTATGATGGACCAAAAATTTTCGAATTGGATTTTCTTATTTTGGGATTAATCCCTGCTCGGTCTGAAACTTATTTTTAGTTTACTTTCGATTTTTTTTAATCAAGTAGGCCTTTACAGTTGAGCAAAAACTCTTTTCGTTTCAGGTAAAGTACCTTTTCCGTTCACAGTACGCCAATGTGTTACTAAGAAAAGTTGTTCAGAATGAAAAGTTATGGCATTATGCAAACTTTCAGAACGATCGGCCTACTTTGATAAAATTCATTATTTGTCAATTTCGTTTAAGGTTAAGTACTGTTTCCGTTCACAGTACGCCAATGTGTTACTAAGGAAAGTTGTTCAGAATGAAAAGTTATGGCGTTATGAAAATTATCAGAATTTTTAATAAAGAATTACTTTTCGTCGTAAAATTAATAATAAAGATTTTTCTCCTATTGTCAAGTTCTATTATCAAAGTAGGCCGATCGTTCTGAAAATTTGTATAACGCCATAACTTTTCATTCTGAACAACTTTGCTTAGTAACACATTGGGGTACTGTGAACGGAAACAGTACTTTGCCTGAAACGAATTTGACAAATAATGAATTTTATCAAAGTACGCCGATCGCTTTGAAAATTTGTATAACGCCATAACTTTTTGTGCCGAACAACTTTTGTTAGTAACACATTGGCGTACTGTGAACGGAAAAGGTAGTTTACCTGAAACGAAAAGAGTTTTTGTTCAACTGTAAAGGCCTACTTGACTTAAAAAAATCGAAAGTAAACTAAAAATAAGTTTTAGACCGAGCAGGGATTAATCCCAAAATATGAAAATCCAATTCGAAAATTTTTGGTAAATCATACCTATTGTCAACTCCATCCGGGGACACACTGTATATGTATTTATTTAAAGTTTTATGACGAACAGGAAAAAAGAAAGTCTGTGGGTATTGTTCGAGAGACAGAAAAAAAATTAGTAAATAGTTTTTTTAATGGGCAGGAGGAGTTACGTACAGTAACACCATCAATGGTAGTTCTGAATATTTAGTATTTATTTTATTATTAAGCACATGCATTTCAAAAAATGCCGTAGCACGTTTAATTAAATAACTAAATTTCGCAACAATTCCTTATGTTTAATACACGATGACATTTAAATTAAAACCCCAGAAATTCCCACAGAATTTATCTAAGAAACACACATAAATTATTTATAATGCACTTAGTGGAATTTAAATCATTTCAACAATCGCAGCTGAAATATCACCGCAAATTTATTAAATTCTCTAATTAAGTTATAGCTGAAACAGAAATAAATCGACTGCAGCAACCAAATACATTTGACGTACGCTTAATGTTACGGATTAATTAACGTACAAAAGGCTAAAATTGTTCTCATTTGAAAATAACTCTTTAAATATAAACAATGTTTGCTCGTTTAATGAACCATAAACCTCTTTAAATACGAAGGTTTTTAAAAAATCAGCAAAGTAAAAGTAGGCCATGAATTTTGCCATCTTTATAACATATAAATTTTATCTTCGAGTTTTTGTTGTAATAAATGGCAAGAACATAAATATCAAACATTAACCTTGATTTGTTGGAATGATATTCAGTACATGACGTGTGTAACAAACATTAATTCTAAAAAAGGATAATGCATGATTATCGAAATAAAAAACGTTATTGCCATTTTTGGTGTAAATATTAAACGGCGCATATGGACTTTGTATGAAAGTTCATAAAATGACATTAAGATATTTTCAGGTTAAGGTTTTTATTTTTAAAGATACATCAATCTAATAAACGGTACCTGATTTGATCTTTTTTAAGGATTAAGACCTGTATTTATTTTATTTTACAATAGTTTGCTCAATTTTAATAATTCAAAGTTAATTTTGATCTTAAATTTTGTAATACTTTACTAAGGCATAATTAGCTATAAGTTAGTTTTTGAGTATTTTTGCAAAATAGGGAACGGGAAAGATAATTTTCCCTTTACAAAAAAAAACACGTACAACCTCCTGAAACCAGCAGACCTCTTATTATTTATAAATATTTATTAAAATAGGGAGTGTATTTTTATTTAAGTTCTTTGCCAGCCACTAAATAAATAAATAAATAATTGGCGACAGCAAATTCAAACGTGAACTGGAAGTTAGTAATAAGAAATTAAACTCCTACCTTATCTACACTGGACTTCTATAAATTTTACCAATACATGCAATATTTAAATATTAAAGTCATTCAAACCACCTGCACCTACAAATGCAAGTAATGCAATTATTGCAATAATAAACTACACGTAATAATGTTGCAAAAATATTATAATAATCAATCCAGCGTGTTTGAAAATCTCTATAAATATGTAATCTATATTAAGTGAATAATAAAACGGTGGCATTTAGGCCGAACCCCTTTTTATTAACTGGAACTATTCAGGAATAATTTATTGCTATGTACACATCCAAAAATAAGTAAAACCATTATAACGTTTTAATTTATTTATTTATTTAGTTCCAGAACAGTACAAAGACATGGACACGTCATAATAAAAATGGTAAAATTAGTGTATATAAAGGACAACAATATACAAATATCAAATATACATACATAAAATTAGCACATACTAAAAAATTCAGAGGCCGAGTACGTTTCAATGTTTAACAACAATGTTTTTACTTGTATTTTGAATTTGTCGTATCTGGTGCAATGCTTAATATTATTGGGTAATGCGTTATAAAATTTAATACATTTATACGTACAGTTATTTTGGAATAAGCTTAGCGAATGGGCAGGTACCACTAGCTGATCACAGTTTCTTGTTGGGTACTGATGAAAAGTGGAGTTTTTATTGAATAGGTGTTTGTTTTTAAAAATAAAACACAGACAACTATAAATGTATATGGCAGGTAAAGTGAGTATTTTATATTGTTTGAAGATTCCTCTGCAGGATTTTCTGCCCTTTATACCAGCTATAATCCTTAAAGCTCGCTTTTGTATAACAAAAATTGAGGAAATATCAGCAGCACCCCAAAACATAATACCATATGCAACTGTGCTATAGAAACATCCATGATACAAAGTTAAAGATACTTTATCGTTGGTTTGATTTCGTACAACACTCAAACCGAAACAAATTTGGCTTAACTTATTGCGAAGTTGACTAACATGCGATTTCCATTTCAGATTGTGATCTATAATAATACCTAGAAACCTAGTATATTTTGAAACCTCTACATTTTGATTTCTAATATTAATACTACATACGGGATTAGACAGTGTCGTTTTAAAATATACATACTTAGTTTTACCTTCGTTGACAGTTAATTTATTGGCTGCAAACCATGAATATGCCAGATTCAAGACATTTGTGGCGTTTTTTGAATTTCATACAAATTATCAGATTTCATTAGGATGTTGGTATCATCTGCGTATGCTAGAAGTAAAGAGTTGCTAACATTAACTGTTGTATACAGGTCATTCATAAAAACTATAAATAAAAACGGGCCTAATATGCTACCTTGCGGCACGCCTACCCCAACATTTTTTGGCTCTGACAAATAAGTCTTCCCTCCTTCTGTGATTTTGACTTTTTGCCACCTATCGGTTAAATAACTTCGTAGTAGAGTGTGTGCTCTACCCCTTATCCCATAGCGATATAATTTATCTAGGAGTAAAGTGTGATCGACGCAGTCGAATGTTTTACTAAGGTCTAGGAATATTCCAATAACACTTTTCCGTTTTTCCATAGCATCGGTTATAAAGTTCACTAATTTAAACATTGCGTCACAAAAGGGGTGGTTTTTACGAAAACCACACTGAAACGTATGTAAGAGACTGTAATTATTGAAGTAATTCTCTAGTCTATTATAAACGGCCGATTCGAATATTTTAGAAAATGCACACAACACACTTACTGGACGGTAGTTATTTATCGAATGTAGATCCTCTTTTTTAAATATAGGGCTCACAATTGCCATCTTTGACATTTCCGGGAAAGCACCTTGTTCGAAACAGGCATTAATTATATGGGCTAAAGCTTCTGCAATAAAAGTTATACGGTCCTTGATAACGTGGATCGGTGTGTCATCGCTTCCTACTGCTTTTTTATTTTTTAGTTCTTTAACAGTGCGTATTATCTCATCTTGAGTAGCGGGAGTTAAGAAAATAGAGTTTTCTTGCATCTTCAGCGTAGTCATGGTTGGAGTTTGTCCATTCTGTAGATTACTGTGAAGTAAATTACTTTTTCAAGAATATTTTTGCTTTAACATAAAAATAATTTTTATAAACGAGTATCAGTTTAAAACATTTACAAAGAAACATTCTGCGGTAGTAAAGTAGCCAAACATTATTAATAAGATTTATTGTCGTTTGTTTCTAAGGTAAACTCGCATTTTTTAAATTATAACATATGGAAGAGATTTGGAAGTTTTTAGCATTGTTTGAAATCTGTTTTTCCAAAAAGAACTAACCAAATGTCAAATACAAAAACCACCAGTTTTTTTTTTTCGTGTTCTCGCAAAGGTGTAATGGGAAAACGGGAGCTTCCCTTTTTCTCGAAAAAATAAATCTGCAATTTTCAACAAATTTCAAGCAAAATTTTTAAATGTCAAAAAGAATTTTTATTTTTACGATACAATTGGAATTTTTAATAAATTTCAAATAAGTACGAAAACAACATTTTTTTCTTTCATATAATTCCCAAAAAATGTCAAATTTCTAGCAATTCCTACATACCAAAACTACTTTTTTTAATACATTTCAATTATGAAAGCAGCTATTTCTTTTTCCTTGAAAGTTATCAAAATTCTCAGTTAATTTTTCTTTTTTTCTTTTTCCGTATCCCTTAATATTATGACGGCGTCGAGCATTGTAATGGTATTTTTTATTCGTTCTGGTGTAGTACCATGTGACTTTGTTAGTTCTTCCACTATTTTTGCTAATGTTTTCCGTGAGCGTCCTTGTATTTTCCTCCCTATTGATTTGGCTTGTAGGTATTGCTTAGTTTTCCTGTTGGGATCAATTTATTCTAACCACATGCCACATGCCCATGCCATGCAAGTTGTTTCTTTTCTATCTTTGAGTTAATTGGTTCTTGTTCTAGTTCTTTGTACTGTTTCATTTCTCCATTTCTCATTTAGTTATCCCTTGGAACTTCCCTAAAAACTTCATTTCCGCTGTTGTTAATTTTCTTTTGTGTTCTGATAGTGTTGGTTGGACTTCTAAGATATTGTTGGGATTACTGTTGTTTTACAGATTTGCTGTTTTATCTTCTTATTTATTTTTTCTTACGTAATATAGTTTTATTTATGGAGTGGTATATATTGAAATGATATAACTTTTAAAAAATTTATATTCTTTATTTAAAATACAAAATTTGGAATAATAGCCTTTTAGGATGCAAGGTTTAAATATTCAATTATGTAAATAAATTAAGGTAATTTTAAGTACCTATTGTTATCTATGTTAACACCTGTATTATATTATTGTATTTGTTGTAAATAGTAGTCATAGTAATGTTTTATGTGTATATATGTATGTGGAAGGATGCTTCACACGTTCGTGACATTTTATATACAGGGTGATTCAAAAATGGCGCATAAGCTCTTCAGTACGTTGTAGGGAATAATAATTGAAGTGTAGGAAAAATAGTAAAAAAATTCTTAGCCGCTAATTTGCTGAGAAATGAAGAAGTTAAGTTGAGAACTCAACTTTGAATTCATGTGGATTTTGAAACTTCTCATCATTTCATATAAATAATTTAAGTATTTTTTCATAGTGGGTAATAAAAAAAATGCTCATAACACCTCATTATCCTGAAATATTAGCTTTCAAAATTGATATTTTTGTACCAAGTTGTTTGAAAAAAATATGTGGCAACGATGTTTGAAACTTTTAATAACCATATCTAAATAAGTAAGTACACTTATGTTTTTATCTGTCACTGTCATCGATTGTCAACATTACCATCATGTATTCCAATAACGAGTACGCAGATATGTTTTTAGTTTTAGGCGAATGCCGTAATAATGCCAACAGAGCTGCAAGACTTTACGCTGAACGATATCCCAATAGCAGACATCCAGATGTGAATGTGATTAGAAGATTGGATCAAAGAGTTAGAGAAACTGGATGCAGGTCCAGATCGCGGACGTCCACGAAACGTGTTGAGGCCTCTGATAGAGGAAGAAATTCTCGAGATCTTAGAGCAGCAACCAACTAGCAGCACAAGAAGTATTGCTCAACAAGTTGGAGTTTCGCAGAGTAATTGCACAAAATTTATCTGTAGTGAAGGTTATCATCCGTACCACTACACAAAAGTTCAAAGCTTGCTACCAAACGACTTCGAGCTGCGTGTAAATTTCTGCAACTGGTTACTGCAACGTGTAGCAGAAAACAATCAATTTTACTAGAGATGGTTGTTTTAATCAACATAATAGTCATCATTATGGACTAGAAAACCCCCATTTGCCCTTTGAACACCATCATCAACAATGGTTTAGCGTGAATGTGTGGGCTGGGATTTTGGGAAATAATTTGATCGGACCAATAATACTGCCCCATCGCCAGTAAGTTGGCCACCTAGGTCCCCAGACATAACACCCTTGGACTTTTTCTTTTGGGGCTACATTAAGGGGCTAGTATACCGCACTCCAGTCCAGAATCAGCAGGATCTAATTGCTCGAATTCAACATGCCGCTGAAACCGTCAACATACAAATGCTGCAGCGAGTTCAGCGCAACGTAGTCCGTAGGGCTCAAATTTGTTTAGAGGCTGGAGGACAAAATTTCGAACATTTAGAACATACCTACATTCAGTTTATGTTTCTTAATTTGTGACTTATTTCGTTTTTTACGTGTTAGTAAATTTCATATTTTTATACGAATCTGAATTTATTGTTTAATTAAATAAGCTCACTATGTAAATGAAAGGAAATAAAAGCCACTCATATACTACATAGCTGCACCCGTGTTGCCAAATCTACAATTTACTTCTTCATTGTTAACTACAAAAATGTAGCAGCTAAAATTTTTTTATGATTTTTCTACAGTTCAAATAACCGTCCCCTACAACGTACTGAAGAGCTTATGCGCCATTTTTGAATCACCCTGTATTATATATTATCGACAATAAGCTCACCACTTGTTATATTACCATTGACAATATTCATAAATTAATAATTTTCAGGTAGCACTTATTTTTGGTGTTGCAGGAGCCTGTAGAGGTAGTGAGTTAGTCCAGTTGATGGTGGACGATGTAACTGATTTGGGTTACTCAATTCTGGTTAATATTAAAAACACCCAGAACAAGATAGAGAGGAATTTTATTGTTAAAAATTCGGATCGAAATACAGTCAATTTTACTGAATTGTGCTGGAAGTATATGGGTTTAAGAAAGGCTGGGACCTTTCATTCAAGATTTTTCGTTCGTTATCAGAACAATCAATGTGCTATGCAGCCAGTCGGTAAAAATATATTTGAAATACTACCCCAAAAAGTAGCAGCATTCTTAAATCTACCCGATTCATCATTATATACTGGACACTGCTCTCGACGCACATCCGCCTCTTTATTAGCTGACTCTGGTGCATCTGTGGATGTTTTAAAAAGGCATGGAGGATGGAAATCGGCAGCCGTCGCCGAGGGGTACGTTGAAAATTCCATAAATAATAAAAAAAAAAACATCGCGGGCAAAATTTTTAGACATGTGACATGGAAGCATCCTAAATTGCCGGACCTTCTGGAAACACTTCCAGACAAGCTTTTAGCCTAGTTTCTGAAGCTGTCACGTACTTCTACATCAAACAGCGTTGTACAGCATACTGTCGATGAAACAAATCGATTATTTAATATTGTAAATTGTGCTAATGTAAACATCAATGTAAATATAAATAAGTGAATACAATTTTGTCAAATTTGACGTTTTTTAATTATGCGTTGCTAGGATACACTTTAGTCCCTAGGGATTAAATGAACCATTTTAGTCCCGGTTTGGAGGGACTAAAAGACATGCTGTAGTCCCGAAAGTGCAAAAAACAAGATTATAGACCAAAATAAAATAAAGTAAATAATTGACGGCAGAACAATAAATAATTGATTTAATTATTTTGAGAAAGTACCATATTTTAAGAAACTGTAAGAGCATTACTCTGCATTTGGTAAATATAAATAAACCATAAGCACTGATTTAATGGCATATTTTTACATTAAATATTCGATACTGGAAATACAATTCGCTCAAGATTGAAAAGACAACGTCAAGATTACAAAACGGGCATTTAATTAAATATTAATTTATACAAGGCACAATACGTCTATAGATATAAGATTTTAGCCCTTTAAAATAAATTAAGAAAATTCATTCACTTTACAATTCATTGTTCTAATTTTGCTACACAAAATTTAATCATTCATAGTTAAATAACAGAAAAAAGGCTTGAAATTCAAATTTTTCGCTCTAAAATTTATAATTCTAATTTTGAATCAGAAAGTTCGTTCAATAATTAATTAATCGTTTGTGGTTAAATAACGAAAAAGTTCTGAAAACTCAAATGATTAACTTTTACATTCGTAATTCTAACTTTAACAAACTAAGTTTCGTTTCAAAATTTAAGTTTTAAGTTTACCAGATCGTTATCTATTCTTATAAGTATTTAGAAAAGGTTTTTTTTAATTAATATGTCCTTATTTACACATAAATCAATTAAAAAGACCAAGAGACAAACAGTAAATAGCCCTGCAAATACATAATATATGTATATTAAACTCAAGTACGTATTTCGGCACGCTAGGCTAATGAAAGACTTCCCGGACAAAATTGCCTAGAATTCATCTTTCAAGATATTCTCTGCAAACATTCATCTCCCCATTTCTCTGATAATAACTGGCGAAGAGAATATTTTCGAATATTACCTCCAAGCAACTCTGCTAAGGAAGTCTGCCACCGAGGGACCCTTACAGGATTATTCAACGTTCCACTGGGCATAAAGACATATAAATTACAAAAATGTTAACAATTTTACCTCTCACTTAAATACACGTGCATAAATGTAAAATGTTTAATGTAATGCAGAGAAAGGTCAACAATTACATATCATTATAAGGAATAAGGATACAGCAGTTTATGAATGTAATTTATAAGAAGGCATAGCAAGACAAAAAGCAAAAAGCTATGGCAAATTTAGGTCCTGAAATTTGAAGGTTATTCCTTATCGGCCATTCTTATTCTTTATTATATGTTATTTATTGCTCGTGTATTTTATTCTTTACGTACAATAGGAGAAATAGCCAGGGTGACGGCGCAGTGGTAGAGCGTCAGGCTAGCGTTGAGCTAGTCTTTATTCTTTGGCTAGTCATTGGTTCGAATTCCCCTTGGTGACCGTTCGCCGTTGGGCACCTAATTAACGACGCTCTCCACTCCACCGAATACAGGCCTAGGAGGTAGACTAAGAAGGTCTAATTACACATACATGCACTTTACAATCTACACTTCTACACATGGTGCAGTATGTAGGTAAAACGGCGCACCAACTTCGTAACCCGCAGAGACGGGCTGGGTTGTGCATTACACGCGTAGAGCCTCATACGTTAACGTATCAGCTTCGACACCCAAAGGTATTTAGAGGTTACAGATAATACGTACAATAGGAGAATGCGATTCTCTTAATAAAGGATCGAAGAAAGCAGGCAGAATTTCTAGCACGCAAAACGAAAACATAACCTTTATTGAACAAGGTCACAAAAAATAAAAAAGAAAATTAAGAAATATGCACCTAGTGAAATAGTAAAAATAGCAAAAACAAATTATACTTTAGCAATCTAATAAGGGTGTTCTAAAGTAATATCGAACAAAAACAAAACTAAGCATATGTATGGAGAATTTAAACCCATCACACTTAAGAATAAATAAACAAACAAACAAAAATGATAATTGCATTGACTGATGCTAATAATTGCAACAACAGCTAAGTCCAAAAGGCCACAAAGTAAACACAAAAACGTAAATACAAGCGATGACACAGTTTATAAACATGAAACCTTTCAAAACTAGCACGTTGTTAATTTCAAGATCACATACGAAACCTAAATAAAAAGCCATGAAGTTCCTACGCTTTTATAAAAAAAAATATCATTGTTAAAACGAAGACAAAGCTCTTTGTTAATTAATTCAAATTAAAACTCATTGTTACCGCAACTAAAATTATTGGTAAGACCTAAGACATGATTACTCAAAAATTTCAATGGGTTTATTTTTGGATCGTTTGATTATTGTAGTGTAGAGCAATAAAAGCTAAAACAAGATTCGTACAATGCTCGGGTTGTGAAATTTATTTTGTGTTTTTAACAAACTTGAGTCTTGCGAATGTCGTATACATATTATACTAACTGAAATTTACGCAACGCAAATTTAAAAATCGTCGTTACCAGTGGCGTGTTTACCATGGAAGCTAGGGAAGCACAGCTTTCCTACGTAAACTAAATACCTACAGCGTATAATTAAATTAATATACCTTAAAAATTTAATATTATATATTATCCTGTTGACCCGAATATGTATAATTATGTTCAATACTAATCGAAGCTCGAACCTGATTTCAACCTGCCCGCTGCCGAACGACGAAAAGGACGATGTAACCCGAAACGGCTTTGTAAGCTACGAAGTTACAGCTTACCGCCAGTATGGTGTTTTAATTCGCTGAGATCGATACAAGAGCGTGTCCATAAATATTATGTAGTAATAAAATAAATACTGTTTTACTGTAGAATTAAAAAGTATATGAACGTGAAATTAGTTACATATTAATATATAAACAATACAAATATCGTATTAATGCAAAAATCTTTCGTTTTTACGCATAATTTCGTTTGAAAATCGAACTAAAAATAGTCTTGTGTAAGCTGTAACCGGGCAGATTACACTCACTATCCCCCCCCCCCACAAGTGCATCTACAGAACGTTCCTTTTCAGCGCTTAAACGAATCAAAAGTTTTGTTAGGAATTCTACAGGACAAGAAAGACTTTCTGCTTTGGGATTAATATCAATCGAAAAGGAATTAGTGCAAGAATATTCTCGTGAAAAAAGATTTTATGATGACGTTATAGATGAGTTTGCAAAAGAAAATAGACGTATGGCACTTCATTTTAAGTACCTAAGGTAAGATTTTATTATGGTTTACAAGAAAATGTCTTTTTTGCATCAAACAATTTTTGTCTGCGGCTTTATTTTACTCTTCAGCTTCCCCTTTTGTGAGGTTCTAGACACGCCACTGGTCGTTACGGATCATAATAATAATAATACATATATAATTTAACGTATAAAATTTCCAACGATTTCAAAGGAAACGGTAAACCAAAAATTAAACATTCATCCACTTTAAAATGGGTTAGCGGAACGTAACATTCAAATCTCGAAGACATTACAAATGAAATTTACAATAATGGATATTATTATTTCAGGCGAACTGTTGGGCCTTGTTAAAAACCGTTGTAATAAAACAAGATCTAAGTCAAGGACCTTAAAATAATTACAGTAAGGGCATGCAAAATTTATAAATCATTGCTGCAGTGTTGGTACCAATTATTGTTCTTGACAGTAAAAAATTGTGTAATAAACTCACGCCTTTAAAATCGTAAATACTTCGGAAAGAAATTCGAGTAGGTAAGGCTTATTTCCATATACGCAGAACGCTCCTATGTGTTAGATTAATTACAGGAGAGTAGCTTGAGAAATATGTTATTATGTCACGACTCAAGTACAGTTACCTTGAGAACGAAAAGGATTATAATTTTAATATGTATTCGGCCATAATTACCTGCACGGATAATCATATAGGTTTACATATTTTAATTAAGCGTTTAAAATAAACCAATAAATGCTACGATTAGTAAACAGTTCGAAGCTGTAAACACAGAATTAATCAATCGAATTTTTATGATTTCATAATGAAAATTTTGAAGTCAGTTACCAAATCAAAATATCGTACAGACACGCGCATTTTAATTCAAGCAAACCTGAAAAATACACATTGTTCACGTCTTATTTGGATAGTAGTTGGCCATGCTTTCAATTGATTACGTTTGTACTGAAAATTAAACGATCTAAACCTTTTTAACTGGTCAAATTTTAGGTGGAGAGTCTACGATGCTTTGTCGCCAAACGTGGCTTGGTTAATATTACTCTAATTCTAAGAAAACAAACCAAATCTTCTGACAAAATCTGTTTAAATTATTATAACTGCCAACAGTTATAAAACCAAAAACGTTGTACACATCATTTTATTTATTTAAATAACTTCAATAAATTATATTTAAAATATTCAGAAATTAATGGATAACTGACACCATTGGTTCTGTTATTAAATGCAACCTTAAATTCTAGTCAGGCAGTGCGAATAACCATAGCAGTTAATGCGCGTTGAGATCCGTGACACCCGTCCAATAAATTAACAAACAAACTTTTAAAATTAGTTCCTACTTGTTAAACTGATTAATACTACGAAAACTCTCGTTTACATCAAAAAACCTAAACGTGGCCTGCTGTGGTCTAAAAGTTCGTGAGTGGGGTACACTATGCATCCTTCAATTTGTAACTCTACTTTGAATCTGTAATTTTGTAATTAACTTGGAATTTTGAATTCAAAATGAAACTAGGATCGAATTTAATCCAGAGAAATACGAATCAAACCTTCCAAGTAAAATTTACATTCGAACAATATTTCGAAGACCTTTGAAGTCGAATCTTCGCAACTTTTTGAATCTCAAATCTCAAAAAAAGCCTAATGAAATCGTAAAATACCAATTTTATATTTGAAGTTTCAAAAGAAAATTTGTATAAATTTGAAACGAAATGCGAAATATAAATTTGAAAGTTCTGAACTTTTCAAACTCATATTCAAGCGGAGAGTTTATTTTAATTTTAAATACACAACTGAAACCGAGATATATTGAATTTAAAGTTCATTGAGATTAGATTAAATTTTAAAATACAAATTTTGCGTTTAAAACTTCAAGTGAAAATTTATATAAATTTGCAACGAAACGAAAAATCCAGATTTGGAGTGAAGCTTTTCAGATTTTTATATTCAAGCATAACATTTGATTTAATTTTATTATTGCTGAACGGCTGAACCGAAACAGATGTTTTGAATTTCAAGAAAACTGGGATTAAATGAAATCATAAAATACAAATTTTATATTTGAAGCTCCAATTCATGTGATTCAAAACGATATAGGAAGTCCAAATTTAGAAGTTCGTAGCTTTTCAAATTTATATACATGCAAGAAGTTTTAGTTTTAATAAATACAGAACCAAAATCAAAATACGTATCTGAATAATTAAAATTAGAATCTTAAAACAAATATATAGGTAATCTCTAATTTCAAATAATCAAAATTGCAAATGGGGATACAATATCTTTAGTCTACTAAGTTTCATCAAATCCTTTCTTTATTTTTGGATTCAATCTGAGATCGTAATATTTAATTTTGTAGCTTAACACTCAAAACATTAACTTTAATCCTAAATCGAAAGGTAATACTAATTGTTGTCCGATTCAACGTAAAAATGTAAGACTTGCTAAAACATTCTTCAACTAAGAATAAAATAAAACGAAATTTAAACACTTGCGGTATTCGATTTAGACATGATATTTGATACGTTTAGGATTTAATTTTCAACTCTACGTAAATTAAAAATTCCAATCTTCAAACTTGTAATAGAAATTTAAATCGTAAACTTCAAATTTGAATTCGATTTTGTAACCTTAAAATCAACAGCATAAATCTGAATATGGAAATTTAAACCTAAATTCAAAACTGGAAATTTATAATTCTTTTCTATCTCGAAAGTCGGATTGAGAATTCAAATCAGGGAATTCAAACTCTTTCCAAAACCGAATTGAGTAACAATTAATTATTAATTTCAGAAGTTCGGAAGTTCAGAAGTTCAGATTCGATTACCAAATCAGTTAAACTTTAAACATTCAACTAGTTTAAGCAGATAAAAACCTGCATTTTGAATTTAGAACCAAATTGGGAATCGTAAATTTTGATATATGCTCAATTCCAGGACTTTGACATTCGACTACAGCAAGAATGGTTTCGGGGTCAAACCCGAGCATAATGCTTGACGGGTGGCCTACCCAGTCACTGAAAATAATTTGGAACCGAAATATAGTAGTGGCGTAGGGAAGGTAGGCGGTTGTTGAATGCGTGCTTACCACAGCACCCCATACGTAGAGCGTGCGTACCGAGGTATTAAAAGCGACTTAGGTCTTAACCCCCAATTTTGCCGTGGAGCGTTAGTGCCGATACCTTTACCATTAAGTGATATATCATTAAAAAGGGGAAAAAATCTAAAGATAAAGTTTCAATTTCCTACTAAGTTTATTAAATTCTACAGAAAATTATACATGGCATGACGTTTACATTTTCCCTCCAAATTTTACATTTCAAGAAGGCTGCACACTATTGCACAACTGATAAATTACTACTTAGGATTTGTGTTTTAATTCTACGCAACTTTTTTGACTCTTAATGTAGTTTTTAAATAAAAAAGTTCCATATACAACTTCCAGTCAGCATAATTGGAAGCGTAATTTTAGATTCATACTCAATTTAACTACCTTAATAATTAATTAATGGGCGTTTAATAATATCACCATCATCAACGCAAGCTTTGATTGCATAAAAAACGACCTTAGTCAACATGTTATGGAAAAACAAGGAAGAAACATCATCAACTTTCGATAGTTCACGTTCAACTAATTTATTTTCTTCGCTCATTCGAGTCGTTTTTAATTTAGCGATTTAATTAAATTTACAAAAGCCTAATTGTGTCCAATAACAAATAAACAGTAATGACCCATTGTTCTTTTAATTGCACCGGTGAAATGCTTAGATTTCCTTATAATTTTGACAAAACGCTCTGTCCTCTCTATAGCGAGTCCACTAATTATTTTTAATTTTGATGACTTGGAAAGCTTTTCTTTATTTATTATGAAAAACATGACCACCACACCACGACGATGGACGATAATAACGAGAGAATTTTTACCACATTAACTAAAAATCGTATAGTTCCTTTGTTTTTTTGTTTAATCCGGTACGTGACCACGCGTTCAGAATTTTAAAAACGACATGCGTTGCTAAGGACAGACAATAATAACGAGTAAATTAAATAAATACCGCTCGAAATTTATTCCGAAAGAGAAATTTTTTCGTTACGTAACATTTAATAACAAAAAAAATGACAAACAATAAGAATGCTCGAGCGGCCCTGCATAAAATGAATTATGCAAGTGAATGTTATGCATAATATACGAATGAAGGAGAGCAACTTGTCAACATTACAGGTGCAAATAATACTACTTACTAACACTTGTTTCTTATCTTATTTGTATTTCAGACGTACAGATGTCCGTCTCTAATTATTACAACTTTGTAGCTATAATTAAAACATTTAGTATCTAATAATTACAAGCAGCCTTTAAATCCTGTCATCAAATTATGCAATTAACGGGGCATTAAAGTGAATTACGGCCGTTAATATAAAATTAGTATTTGATATCTCGTCAGGAATATTTATGAAGACGCAGCCTATTTATTTTTAATAAAATGGACAGAATGTATTTACTGTTAACAATTCATGCTGAAAAGTACAAGAAATGGCGTGCTTTTGTAATGGGAAGGGAATTAGTACAGCTCCTGTTTTATAAATTTACAGCATAATACATCAGAGCTGCACTAAAAAATTACGGAAGCATCTTTAAAAACCCCTTAATCGCCCATTATTAACGCAATTTTTGAATCAAATCAAAAAATGCTTTTTACACTATCAACAAATACCTTTATTATTATTAACGCGTAGAGCTTCAGGGCAGTGGTTCAAATCAGGTAATATTTTTTTATAAACAGAATTTTGATGATTCCTTAAAATTCATTAAAAGTGTTCCCCGAAAGAAGAGATTTCTCAAAAATGTAAATCTAAAATATTAGTCACATAAAACAATGCAAAATTCCAGAACGAAACACTGGACTTAAATTAAGTATTTATTGAATATACAGTGTGTCCCCGGATTGAGTTCACTATAGGTATAATCGACAAAAAAATTTGAGAATTTCATTATCATGTTTTGGGATTCCGCCCTGCTTGGTCTGAAAAGAATTTTAAGCAAATTTCTAGTTTTTAAAAAATTAAGACGGCCATGAAAAATGTGAAATAGTACATTACATCCGAGGTGGGAAATGTTTCATTACAGCCGAGGGTTTGATGTATGACCGAGAGGCGAAGCGAGACATAGCGCAAAAATTAAAAATGAATCTCCAATAGTTTTCAAGTATTATTCAAAAAATCGATATTTTTAATTCAAATTTACAGGGCCGTAACTTTTTAATTTGACTATTTAGGGAAAAAAAATATTTCAAAAATCTTCACTATTTTTCATTTAGTTAACGCAGTTAACGTACTTCCTAAACTTTCACGACCACCCTGTATATGTCAAATAGATAAATAAATTAATTTAAAATTTTTACATTTAATATATTTTATCAGAAAGTCGGAATGCTTCTTGCAATTCCAAGTTTTTAAATATCTCTGAGTCTTTCTATTCTGAAAATTAAAAGTACTTATGTAAATCAGCTTCGCATTTTCATTTGACTGGCGGCCCTTGTAAACAGAAGTAGATGTTTATACATTACAAGATTAAAATTTATGTTTTTCAAATTACTTATTCATTTCCGAGGAGATCTTCAATACATGCTTAATTTAAGTCCAGGGTTTAAATTGTTTCTTTTTGGAATTTTGCATTATTTTAATATGATTAATATTAATAAGTAGATATGCATTTTTTAAAAATCCAATTCTCGGTGTAAATTCTTGTATTATTTCCAATTGTTTAACCGTCAAATTTAAAAATCTAAAATAACAAATTTTATTGAATTTTCTCTATAAATTAATCGAAGCCTTTGAAAACCATAAGTGGCATAAGTTATTGAATTCATATTCGATTCTTAAATTTAAGCTAGATATTCGTCTAAACCTTTTTGTGGGGATTATTTTTAATTTTTTTTCTTTAACCTTTAATTTGTTTAATACAATTTCTTTTGCTTCTCAAGTTTAATCAAATTTTAAATTTTATAACCTTTTCTTTCACTTTACCGGGGTCCGATGATAATACGAGGATTGTTCAATAGAAACACGTTTGGACTGCCCAGCCGGGTCTTCATCGCCACGACAATGAAATTCAGTTGTTTATATTGATTGTTTAAGTACTAGTTACGCGTCTGTCAAAATTATTTGCTGCTTGCTTCTTTCTAAGCGTTGTGATTAAGTAGGGAAATGGCATTTATGGTAGAAAATCCGTCCAAAGATAATCTGCGTGCTGTTATTCAATTTTTGGCCGCTGAAGGGCGTTAGCCAATGGAAATTTATACGAAAATGAAAGCTGTATAGGAAGACTGTAGTTGTTATTCTCATACGGCAGTGGTTGAATGACGTAATAAATTTTGACAAGGAAGAGAATCCACTAAAGATTTGGCCCGTCCAACACATGCTCGTGTTGGAACATCAGATGAAAATGTTACTTTCTGAAATGTTGAGCATCAGTGTGGGAACTGTTCATTCTATTATTCATAGTCTTGACTATCACAAAGTTGCTGCTCAGTAGATTCCACAACTGCTTACTGATGAGCAGAAGAATTTCCGTTCGGCCTTATCACTACAGCATTTGATACGCTATCAACAACAAGGTAATGCTTTTTACACCACATTGTTGCCGGTGATGAGTCTTGGTGTAATCACTACGAACTAGAATCCAAACGCCAGAGTATGCAGTGGCGAAGAAATGTCGATCTCAACTCAACCTTCAGCACGAAAAGTAATGGTGAGCGTATTTTTTGGTTGCCGAGCTGTACTGTTCTTAGATTTTAAAGAACCTGCTGCCAATATCAGTACTGAAGGATATGCAGACACCTTAAATTGTTTACGTGCCAGTATCAAGAATAAACGTCCGGGGAATTTCCTTCTGCACCATAATGCTCGCCCCCATATAGCCTGAACGGTTTAAGATTTGCTTGCTCGTATGCGTTGGGGAGTCTTACGACATCCACTTTACAGTCCCGACTTGTCCCCGTACCATTTCCATGTGTTTGGCCCATTAAAACAATTGCTAAAAGGGCGGCGGCTCAATTCGGACGCTGAGGTAGAGTTTGCTGTTAGAGAATGGTTCCGCAAACAGCCGCTGGATTTTTACTAGCAGGGAATCTATAGATTAATGCACCAGTGGGATTCATGCATTAATGTTAGTAAAGATTTATTTTAAATTCATTGAATAAAAATTGCTTTACGGCCTCTAAACGTGTTTCCATTAAACAATCCTCGTATTAAGCAGTTCGGGTCCCTTTTACAACTTTAGTACGGAAATTTTTGTAGATATTGTTTCAGTTTCTGATTTAGCCTCGCAAATTTTCAATATCTTTACATTTTCTGACTATTGATGTACAACTATTTTCTGGCAACAAAATGCATATCATGTAAAATCAGGTTTTCAGGTACGTTTAAATATGGCAATTAAATTTTTTAACCAAGAGGCTTAGACTTAAGCAAACATATAATTAATGTATTCACAATCTTATTAGATCACCGTGGATCATGATTTTACTTTATTTCTTCTTCTGCTGCTTCTCCTTTTTCTATGTTTTTCTCTATGACTAAAGTATAAGTCAAATTCCTGTTAGAAACTCGAACATGAGTTCTTTTTTATCATTTATTTTGGACATGAGGCTAACATTACTCATCAACAGAGACTAAAAAGATTTACCTGTGGTGTTGTAAGATTAACGTTTACCACAGATTATCGGTATTATTTAAATATAAATTTCAGTTGCGAAATCAAGTTATTCATTCATGTATTTTTCTAACTGTTTACCGAAGAAATGGAGTCAATACTGCATAAAGTTTAGTTCACGCAGTGAATTTCCATTATGACACTAGCATGATAAAGTAGAACTTTACACATTATTTGGAAGACGTGAAAGCCTACTCTACGTAGAGTCGCAAGTAAACATTAATATTTATCTGTATTTTTTGAAAAATATCTAGTTTTCTTTCAATAAATACCTAGTTTTAATAATTTTTGAGTTTCAAATGACAAGCTCCGACAAATATGGCGGGCTATTAATAATAATAATATAAAATCAAACTGTGCTTCTAACTGTACAAAATATTAAATTTCAATTTAATTTATTTACCTGCTTTAATTTAATTTTTAGACATCGATATTCGAAAATTATTGATATTTATTAACAATAAAGTGTACCTACTCGTTTTTACATGGCACCCACTTAATACCTAATATATTTATTTTATGAAAGGAGTTCACACCGCCATTATTCGAATTGTTTTATCTTGTTTTTCGTAAGACTGGATTTTGTTAATGGAATTTTAAGGAAAACCCGTATTAGATACGTAAAACAATAAATAATAAAAATGACGAAATAACGCCATTCAACCATAAAGTAAGAATAAATCTGTAAAAGTAGTTGATGTGTAACGTATCAATTTCTCGGGAAGAAAGTTAAAAAGGAGAACTCGGACCTAATCACGCTACAAGTAATATGAACGTACAGGTATTAATTAAAGAATCTAAAATTTATGCCGGTCGTATCTGAATCTAATTGGCCTTTAAAAAAATTATTAATAATAAATTTGCATATTCCTCCTCCAATATATTAAAATAAAATTTATGTTTATCACAGGTACGCGTTCAATTATAACTTTAAATGGAATTCTTGTTGCTTAATAAATATTTTTACTTGAAATTTATTGCATTTGCTGGAAATAGCAGGGTGCGACATATTTACGAGGAGAATTGCAACTAAATTGAATGCATACGGTGCATGTAGACAAGTTGGGTACTTAGGCAAATGCAGAAAATAAAGAAAGTTTTATTTTGTGAGGGTAACGCACTGTTATAGCTGCTAAATGAGATGCTGGCTCCGCGTGCCTTTTAACAGTTACAGTGGCGTAGGTGAGTGTATCTCTGATGCAAAAATTTTAATGAGTGCACAGAGTAATTGCACGAGAGGAAAGCGATCTAACAAGGTTACCTTTTATAAAGTATGTATATTTATGCCGAGCGAAGGTTGTTAACGTTTGCTTAACTTTAACATTATACTGCGGATTCGATTACTTGTTAACTTGTCGGAAGATCAAGCTTGTGTATCACTTGACATCAAATAAATTATTTGAATAACCGAAGGTCTATTTTTACTGTTTCATTAATCAAAGCGGTTTCAATAGGCAATGGAACTTCAATAGTGTTCCGTATTAAAACGCCACTTTCTTCTGTTAACTACCTGAATATATTTTGCAATTTTGAATGATGACCTTTAACAAAGAAGGAAAAAAATGGCCTTTTTGTTGCTAGGGTTTTAACGGGCGTTACTCAACGTATACAATAGATACTACTTCAGTTGGCAATAAAACCACAGAATCTATTCAAAAATTGCTACTGGACATGTTTCACAAATTGGTAGTTCATGTAACGGGTTGCAAATATCCTACTACATGAAACAACTATTTTATTCGTGGAAACTTAATAATATAGAAAATGCTAAATTGCACTGCTCGAATTTTAATAAATGTTTACAAAACCAAAAATTTAAACTTTTAAATTGTCCAATTCAGCACAGAAAGTTTCATGTAAGTATTGTAAATATTTCTAAATCATGCTGCGTAATATACGAGTACAATAATTATTAACCTGTTGCACAGGGAACACATTTTTAAATTTCAACTTTCAAATTTAGTACGACATTTTCCCGTTTTAGCATTTCAACTAGAGCTAAAATAACAAAGCCAGAGTCAACTTCGATTTTTTTTTAATATGTCATTTGAAGATTTAATTCCTTTTTTTTCGAAAGAAATTTACCAAACTCTTTTTGGGGTGGCTCAAAGTCATAATCTTCAGGATGTGTACCTAGTCTTCCCATAAATACTGTTACAACACCTGATGCATTTGTTGTGACCAAGCCATTAATATTTTGACATGGTGCAATATGTGAAATTGTATTTACAGTTTGTGACTTAGCATTAGGGGCATATAGTAGAATAACGGGACACTTGCTGTCAAAGTATCTGGAGAAAAGCAGGTTGGAAAAATCAAAAAGACTACTCCAGCGTAGGTACGCCTATGAAAAACATCCTCACATTCTTTATAGAAATGAAATTATTTTCACTGTGGAGGAACATTTTAATAAGCAGGAATGATAGGGTATATACCAAGACCTCCCGAGAAGCGTTACAGGTGGTTAAAAAGGTTCAAAGAGGTCATCATCCGGCCTCGATCATGGTTTGGTGTGGAGTCTGTTATGACGGTCTAATGAAACTTTATGTTTGTGAAAAAGGGGCAAAAACCTCAGCTAAAGTGTATCAAGAAACAGTCCTGGAATCTTGTGGAAAATTTTTGAATGCGACAATGTTCGAAAATCAGTGGTGGAGCTTTCAACGGGACTTTGTGCCAGGTTACAAAGCCAAAACTGTTTAAAAGAAAATGTTCCCGATTTTATACACCCCGAAGAATGACCTTGGGCAAGCGCCGATCGCCCGATCTTAATCCGTTCGATTATAAATTATGTTCAGTTTTGGAGGACATGGCTTGCTCCAAAAGGCATCCAAGTATTAGGTCCTTAAAACGTTCACTACAATGGAGTATCCAGAAATTGCTCATGGGGGGGGGGGGGGCAAGTCCATATTTCAAACCCAACTCCAAACTTTAAAAATGCAGTTGGCAGTAATATTACCGATGTTCTGAACTAATTACTTATTAAAGTATCAATATGTGTAATATATTACAAACAATTAATTCAATTTTTGAATTGGTGAATTAACTGTACATTAAATATTAAATTTTGGACTTCATAGCCTAGCCTTTAAAAATGCTAACAAACACTTTGTTCTAACAAATAGCAATTAAATTATAGTTGGGGAAGTTCATCTATTAAACAAGAGATATAGACCGTATCAGAAATATTTCTTATATGAATTACATCAGCTTAAATCGCTCCATTATACTATTGTGTAATACCTACTTAAAAACTACAAAGTAGGAGCATATCTTTATATTTATTTAAGTATTAGACGGTGCAGTATTACCAAATGTTGCTCCGTTAATAAATGCATTCAGTAGGTGCAAAAGAGCACACATTTTTTTTGAAGTATAAACCTTAATTAATTCTGCATTAAATTTTAAATCATAATGTAAACAGGATTGTCTGTAGTTCAAATTTGTTCTTAATAACATAATTTTTCTATTGCAACACGAAGAAAACTTGTATGTACCTACATAAATTAAAAGTTGAAAGTATTATAACAAATAATGACGCCGCAAAAACCGTTTTATTAAAAAGAAGCATTTCTATTAAGGCAAACATTTACTATAAAACACGTTAAATGTTCTAATAAGAGAGTTTTCTAAAATGTCATCAAGGTTTAGGTAGTTTTAAGCAAAATTATTTTAGACGTTTATTTTCATTAAAAAGTAAATGGAGTTCTCTTTTACCCCTTATAAAGTTGATGGATTTTAATTGTCTTTAGTAAATTAACATTCAAAATTAAAAACTATGTTCACAATATCTCAGTAACGGTTGAAATTTGACCATATGTTTATTATACTTTTTTTGTTTCTTTTAGTTCCCTGAACACATTATCCAAATATGGGGGGTTCCTCACAAATCACCCTGTATATGTGCAATTTTGCTGTAAGTACTGACTGAACATCTCGTCAGTTTCAAGGATTCAACAAATGAAAAGTTACAGATTAAGTAAGTAAAGGAATTCTAAACTAATAAAAAATAAAATGTTACTAACACCACAATACTGTACCGAAAACTAAGAAAACGGACAAACTGAATACAACCTAGACAATTGCGCTAACCAAATTTTTGAAATTGAATTTATATGGCTGTTTTAAATAAATAAATAAAATTATAGGATTAAACTATTTAGCTTGCATTTAAAAATCCAATAAAGCATTTAATGGACCTATTTTCTATTATTTTATCGGTTCGTTACTGTAAAACTGAAAGTTAAACCTAATTTTAAAATGATATTTCCAAATACAAAAACAGCAATCAAAAGAAAAACGAAAATTAGATTACAACCAATAAACCTTATTTTTTTGTATAGTCAATGGTAAACGGCCATTTTACTTTGTAGAAAATAGTAAAGAAAAGTGGCATTTTTCTCGTTAGCAAGTTTCCTCATTACAACGCTTGAGTCATTAGCAACCAACACTTTATTCCTAGCAACACAGTCTGTTTGTTTACTTGTTACTATGTACGTGTTGTAGTTGCTATGTTTCCGTACAAACATAACCTTGATAAATTTAACAAATTTGTCAACAGTAATATAACAAGTGATGCCGTTTTTCCGATAAATTTGGATCGGATAGTTTATGAGTGCTAGTTAATTTGACAATTTCACGAGCCCGTCAGGGCGAGTGAAATTTTCCAAAATTAACTAGCACGAATTAATTATCCGATCCAAATTTATCATAGGAAAATCGGATCACGCGTTGTATTCGTTAAGACTATATCACGAACAGTTAATTACTATTTATGAATTGTTTTCACTTATTTAAAATACCTAAGTGAAAAAAACACGCGTGGTTTTTTCACTTATTAAAACGCACGTGTGATTTTTTCATTTGAAAATCGTTTTTATTGGCTGTTGCTAAGGAAATCGATCAATCTGATTGGTTAAGCAAAATGTGAGTGGTATAGTCTAGAAAATTCGAACTTTTAGTACTTACACAAAAAAATAGCGTATTCAACGCGTAAGAAAAGTGGTTTTCTAGCTCGTGAAATTGTAATTCACTCGCTGACGCTCGTGAATCAAACATTTTCCACTCGCTAGAAAACTGCCACTTTTCTTTACTTGTAGAATAATCTACTATTTTTTTATTATGTTATTTAACTCGTGTTATTTTATAAAACAGTTACTCAAGCTTTATTGAAACGTAGGACTAACTTTAATAAATGATACTCAAAGCTAAAATGTTTAGTTCTCAAGTTTAACTCAATTAATTTTCTCTTAAAATGTGTAATTTTCCTTGGTTAAGTTGCTTAAAGCATTTTGAGAAGCCCTTAACTGCGAAATTTAAGAAGGAAGAGAAAATTTCCGGCTTTCTATTTGGTTCCCATACACTGTTTTTTTTCTCTATTTACAAACTCAGAAACTTTTTCTAGTGAAATCAATTCAAAAACAAACTGTACTACACTTTTACACCTTATCTTTCCAGATAACCGTCTTCGTATGTGATTTATTCGACATATTTTTCTGAGAAATCCATTATGCGTTACCGTTTATCAATCATGTACCTTTTCCCATCCAGAATGATCATCATTAAACAAACAGGAACGAAAAACAATGCGTGGGAACTGAAAGTTCAAATACCCAAGAGCGTTATCGTAATTAACACCTACAAATCACGTTACTGCGAAAGTAGCTTTCGATAATGGTATCTCTTCTATTGTATCTAAGAAGAACAACTACGTCCAGATAGGCACAGGTAGGTATCCGTATTCGTATTCGAACGAGAAACTCACGAGATTCCACGCACCTGACTGCCCATATCAAATATAAGCAGGCAGGTCAAGGTGAATTCTGAAGGTCTTTTAGTTTACAAGTCACATTTTATCACCGAAATCGTGCACTCGACGTCAGATGATGAACTTTATGGTCGTCGTAACCTGCATGTGGTTTACTTACTTGCTGCTTTCTCGAACTTTTCAGATTTATCTGCCGCACTAACAAAACAACGACTACGAAGAAAAAAGTTTAATTTATTGTTATCAGATTATTATCGAAGGCTCGAAAATAAATTGCCTTATTTACTTGTTTATTTAGTTAAAAACGTCTGGGATCTGAGTGAATTGTTTCTTTTGTATAATTTCTGTAAACGTGACACAAAATGCCTTCTATTTGGAATATTTTTGTTTGTATTCAGGTGCATCAGTAGTCTAAAATTATATTTTGGTTGTCAAATTTTTGTCACTGTTAACCTATAAATACACGGAAAATACCAAAATATAATTCAAAATTGTGATCGAATGTACCTAGAATTTCGAAACATTATTGAAACTACAGAAAAGTTATTTTTAAGGTACTTTAATCAATTCTAAACATTTTACAGAGGGAAAAATATTACCTTAAAAACGAAGTGATTCCTTACAAATTTATTTTCTAAAATTATAGTTTTAGTTCTATTTTAAACATCAAAGGGATTCATTTTCATATACCTACAACCAGTTCTTAATACGTTTTTAAAAATATTTTGTAACTTAGCAAGATCTACTAATTTATTAGAAGTAGGTACAAATTTTCTCATGTGCCTCCAGTTTTGTAATAACAACTTAATTGCTTTATTTTAAATTTAAAAAAATACTCTTTGATCAAACCATTAATCGACTAATAGGAAGCACCGATAAATATCAAAAAAATAATAATAATTGATCGATCGTCCTATTAATGAAAGCGTAATTTGCAGTGAATAACCGAGTCGGTGCATGTAAAGCAAGAATGTTTTAATTTGCCTCAGTCGTTTTCTAACTGTACAGTCTTTAGAATAACTTCTGAAGAAGCTGACAGTATGAGCAGCGAAACGTCAAGTAAAATTGGACGACCACGGCAACACCCGGAAAATATTAGTTTATTGTACTGAGCTTTTTTTGTTATTTTTTAACGCTAGTTAAGTGCTACTTTATTTTAAATAAAACTGAAATTCCTTGACAAGTGAAACTTCGTAATTATTAATTTAAATCGGTGGTTTTACAAATGCCATTTTCTAATCAGACATCTTAATTAAACAGTCTTTATAGTTGTATACACAATTAAATTTTTGAAGTGTAAAGCTCAAATTTTCTACAATTTCAAATACTATAATTCTAAATTAAAGTAATTATAAACAGAAGTCTTTTTCATTGAATTCTGCAAGGTTTTGGGTGTATATTTCTTAAACTTTCAACTGTCCGATTTCGAGTATTTTATTTTCCTTGCAACTAATTTTAATCATTGGATTTTTGATAAATTAAATAACTCAATACTGAAGCTCAAAAATAGGTTCCAAAAAGTCGAATATGTCATCATTCTTTAACAGTAAAAACGTTTTTCTTTCAAAATTTGGGAAGTTGGAACTACCTCTATTACTCAGTAATAGAAATTTAAATTTAATCCGTGAATTTTCATTTCCTTGAATAAAGTTTATGTTTTTCTTTTAGAATTCAAAGCTTTTGGTTTAATATCTGACATTATTATTGACAACAGTTTGAAATTAAAATTTAGGGCACCCTTTTTTTAAATATTATTTTCTGATTTTAAAATGCTACTTACTTAAAAGTATCTTAACCCATCGCTTTCAAAATTTTACTGCCCTAATTTTGAATTTTAGGTCTTCCTAAACCATTTAAAATCCTTAACACAATTAAGTTAGGTTGCTTTCCAATTCAGTTTAAATTCCTTTCCTTACCTTTAATATAACATTTATTTCAGTTTGGTAGTTTCAGACGTTTTTTTTAAAGAGCTACCAATTTTAACGTTTAATTTTTTCAAAACTAAGGTATGAGACTTTAGTTTTTATTTGTATTTTTAATTTTATTTTTATGCCTTCGTCTAACCATTTTGACTTGGAAATATCAGAATGTTAGTTAAATTGCTTGACGGGTATAAATTCTAAAACAGTTTGAAATCATTTACAATAACCGATAAAGGTCACTAATTCTGTGTGTGAAATCAGCCCTTGCCATTTACGATTTTTATTTATAAATAACAGAATATTTTAACGCCTTGGAGACAGTGATTTTAATTTAAATTATATGTGACGAAAATTACTTAAATGTGACTCAAATTAATCATAAACAGCCCCAAAGATTCCAAAGCTTTTGGAACACTCGTTACTTAAATCTTTCAATCGTTAATAAATCGGAGAATCGAGTTAACACAGAAACATACACTTATGGGTGTTAATTAACAGTTGTCCTAATTAATTTTTAATTATCCATTATAAATACAAACATCAATTAAATCAACAACACGAAAATACTATTTTAATATAAAAACCTCAACTCACCAAATCCTTCAAGTAATACCTTTACTGCCTTTGTTTCGTCGTTTTATCACTTACTTTGCATTCAATAGAAGAGTTTTAGCATTTCCGACATTTGTCTGGAAATAACAAATCTTTACATTTCCTGTCTCATTTGCATACACACACATACACACAGCTGTTGTCACATGTATAAACCAGGATGTTGAATAATACGTCAAACTATTTGCTTGTAATTCCGTAAACCATGAAAAGTTACAGGCCACGTTTTATTGTAGTAATACTTAAATAAAACGCGTAATTTGACATTATATTTACGTTGAATTAGCGAAGGATATTACGAAACGTTTAAATTAGCGAGTGAAATGTTGAAACTGAAATCGCGCGGAAAATAATCGGTATTTTAGCGCTAGCATTATCGATAAATCTTTCTATGATCTCGATAGGCAATTGAAAAACGGTACAACTTTGTAACCGTTACAAATCGAGAATTTTTTTTATGATGACGTCGCGGAATCAACTTAAAAATGCTTCGTTAAATACGCATAATGAGGTTATTACAGATAAAAAGTACATTAGGATTCGTAACGTAAATCTTTTTGCGTTTTTGTAATAAGTTAATGCACTTTCTTGCGAATTTTTATTTTATATTTAGATTGTTCCGAGGATAATTGTGTGAATCTTTAAATAATGTATGTAAAACGTGCATGTTATACTTCGTATAATTTACTGGGAATTTTTAGGATGAATAAACACGGAAAATGTTTGTTTTCTAGGACAGTTAAGGTTTGTTCTTCGTTTATTTTAAACGTTTATACCTTTCACATCACAGGCCTTTAATTAAATCTTGGGCTTGACATAGATTCAATGTAAACCTGAAAATAAATTCTAATATTGTTTCTAGCTTAGCCATTAATGTATGTCACGAGAATTACTCAATTAAATTAAAAAAATCTGGCATCATAACACAGAAATATTTGCAAGTAGAGAAAACTCTAACCAACTTGAGAAGATATGCTCGAAGTAAAAGTATAAATAGAATAATAAAAAATAAGAAAAACCCAACTAAATTTGAATTGTAGAAATTTTAGACGGACCAAAAACACAGAATTAATAATAATAAATTCCTGCATACCACTTAAAGGACATTCAAAATTATTACAATTCAATTGAATTAACTTCACAATTAAAAAATTAGCTCCAAAAAATTTACTGAACGCGAACATTTCCACCGGGTGGTGCATTCAGTAGAGTCGATCAAACTCGCGCAGCGTTAAGAATGGTAACATAGGTACCATAAGAAATAAAGTCCCAACGGTAATAAAAGTAAACCAAAAGATGTTAAATGTATCAGAGAACAAATTATTATAAAGATTTCAGTGGTAAAAAGCTGATAAAAATCTTAACAAAGATAATTAAAATGCATTGCATACAAATAAGATGAGCAGAATATTTATCGCAAATGTCTGAAGAAAGACGTATTTTCAGTCAAAAAGCAATGTGTTTACAATTTGGGATCGTTGTGTCAACTTTCGCGATTATTGGATCCAGCAATGGCAATTAAAAATAATAAGAATTTATTATTTTCAGTGGTAAAAAAACTACGAAAATGGTTTGAAAACACAAGTCGAGCATAATGAATAAGAAAATAGAATTGCCTGAAGAAGCCTTATTCCCATACAAAAAGAAGTTTGCTTATAGTTTTAGACTGTACGATTTCAATTCATCAAGGCTTTCGTATTTTTTGGGGCCAGAAAGGGTAATTATAGACAGTCGGATGGGCTTTCAATATAAAAAAAAGTAAACGAAAGAAGAATACAAAAATGAATGCAGAAGTAAAAGCATTGATGAAAATGTCTGAAGAAAGCTTGATTCTCAGACAAAAGCAATTTGTTTCCAGCTTGGAACTGTATTTTAGACGAAAAATAATAACCAAAAGTATGTAATTAGATAGGTTGAATGATAATGAATTCCGATGTGGAGAAATGTTACTAATCGCATTTAATAAAAGAAAGGATTTGAAACATTTAAATTCTAAATTAGGGAACTAACCAATTTCATATTAAGAAAATTAAATTTGACTTTTAAACTTTACATATTCGTCCTCATCATAGTATGATTGCAAAAACAGAATACACGATGTATTTAAATTAAGATATTCGAAATGCTGTGATTATAAAATATTTTGGAGCTTTCTTGATTGAATATCTTCCTTCGCACCTTTTCAGGATTAGACTTGAGTCGGTTACTGAGAACTTCCTTATCAGAAATTCAGCTAATTATATTTTATTATCATCATAAAGTGAAAATACTCGAACCTAAATAAGGCTATATCAAATTAGAAACTGTCAACAAACATATCGAAAAGGACCCTAAAATTAAAATATTAAACCTTCAACTAAAGAATCAAACCTAAAAATCTTATTCGAAATTGCACGAAACGATCTCCAATAAAGCATATTACGTTCAAAAACCTAAAATACATGTGCGATGATTTTGTAATCCTGCCAAAGGCAGCATCACAAAATTCTAAATCAGAGTATAAAAAAGTTTCCTTATAGCTTTTAAATATGTTTAAAATTCCATCAATTAATTTTATTAACCTAATAAAATGGCGACTTGCAGCCTTTACAAAATATTAAAAAAAGGCATAAAAGAAACTTTAAGCTCCTTTAAAAATAAAAACAAAATTAAAACTATTTGTTTTACACCCATAAAAATAAATACATACTGACAAGAAACCGTAATATGAAAAGCCCATAAAGATTAAAACACAATGAATAGGAGATATCGCAGAGGATAAACAGGCTAAAAAACATATAATCTGTTATAACTTCATTTGAAACTGTAAAAATTGAACCGTAATTTCTAAATTTTAAATTTAAAAACTGAAACTACACGCCGGAACGAATAAAATAGAAAAACGATTGGTCAGCGCTCAAAATAGAAAATTTAGATTTACAAAAATTTAAAGCCAAAAGCATTTAACTTAGAAAAGGCTCCTCCGCCATTTGTATTTTTATTAAAATTCCAAGTTAACGAGCTCTTTGAGAAAACAATTAAAACATACGTTATTAATCTCATTTGTCCACATCGAACTTATTCTTATCTTTTGTATCTAACAAAAATCGTGATTAAATTAAACATAAAACGATATACCTAACTTTATAACACGCTTAGAAAAAGTTTTAGAAGCAACACTTGCCATAACAATTTATTACAAAGTGCTTTGTTTATAAATAACAGATTTTTAACACTTTTTTGGGGGCTCATTTTAATCTAAATTGACTTTGGCTTGAATCAACAGAATATGATGCTAAATGTAATTCAAATTCAGACAGCATTTCAAAATTATTGAAACGCTCGTTACAATTTCAACAAAAATAGCGCAAACGGAAAACATTTTCAAGTTAACTAAAAACATCTTAAAATTCAATCAACTAAGCATGACTGCAAAATAGGTCACTATAGCTTATAACTTTCTGATCATGGTATGTTAAAAAAAATCAAATTACAGATTATATGAATTGCAATTAGATAAATCTATAATCTGATGTTAATTTAATGGCTAGTTAAGTATTTAAACAATCAAAAGAACAAAAATACTATTAAGAAAAGAAGACGGAAGTAAATCTAAGGTCTCTAACCTTGCATTCAAAGAGATTCATATCAAATTCCAATTAAAATACAAGAGCATGAGAAAGTTCAGTTGCACCTTCAATTGTTTTTATTTTTTTGTTAAAATTGTTGTTGTATTTAAACCTTAGAAATTAAGGTTTTTCGCTTTTTGAATGCGATTTGAAATTTAAATTCGTACGTGTATCTAAGAGACAGATTCCAATTAACCTAAACAATCGAGGTTGATTAATTATCTTAAGAGGATTAATTTTTCTTGAAGCAATCTTTCACTAATTTGAAAATGTAACCATTTTTGTATAAAAGCTAATAGGAACCATGTTTGTTTCCAGAAAACTGTTTTTCTGACCGATTTCTGTTGCATGCTAACACATATCTAATTAAATTGAGTTCTTTATTCAACTCCTAATTTTTCTTCGATTTGGACAGATATTCCGTTCTGCAATACCTTCTTAAAGCCAATTATGCAATACCAGATCCTAAAATTATAATAATTACAACCGAAGACCTTGCAGACTCGATATACCTATAACATTTAAGCAAAACAAAATTTGCAAAAAACTTTTTTCTAAAACTCTAAAAATCAGAGGCGATGAGCTTCCCCATTAAAATCTGTTTATGGTTGCACGTAATAAAGAGGAAGTTTTTGTAAAATAATCACAAATGACCTTCCTAAAAACTAACAGATCATTCCCTTTAACGAAATAACAACCAATTATCCTCAAAAATATTTCACACAAAATATGACCATTAAAGCGAGCCATATAATTTTCAGAAGTCGAGGATCAAGTAATGACTAAATAATCCTCGAATCTTCAACGATATTCGCATAACAAATCCAGAAAAAACGTATAAAAAGCTTAAAAGTGTCAGTCAACTTCACCATAATGGTCTTTTATTTTAAAGATGCGTACCTTTTAAAGTATTCTGTCTCTTCCTCTGAGTCACGTGTTCCATTGGCTGGAACGAAAATGCTTTGTTCTTCGAACAAGGATTCATTTGCATCCTACACTATGGTAGGTATAAATTAGCTTGTTGATATAACCGTATAATTTAACTACACGTTTTAACGTTGTAAATATTCAGATCAACTAAAACGAACAAAATGAAGGGTGTTTGGACAAGTAGACTTGTTAAAGAAAGTAGCAGATTCGATTGGATTGGTTATAACAATAACAAAACCTTAAAACAATTGCGTTACGATGTTGCAAAAAGATTGCTGATATTTCGAGATGGTTTGCTAATTTTTAATTCTGATCTTTCCTGATTTTTTTTATCAATCGCCGAATAAAAAAGCCTAATGCAGAAAATTTGTTCTTAAGGCAAATATTCACATATTGAGACTTGTTGTTATTTTTAATATTAGGTATATACTCAAACTATCGAAACTATTATTTAAAAAAAAATTGGGCAACGGTACACTTGTTGTATTAATTAACACGATTACATCTCCAAAATTACTTCGAAAGATTCTTAGAATTAAATTATGGTGAATATTTCAAACAAAAAGGCCAAATTTTATGTTAATCTAGTCATCTGCACTCAACCGTAATCCGTTACGACAGTAACTATAAAATAAACATATACTTTTTAAGTAAGATGAGTCAGTTTTTGGAATCTCCAAAACGGAAGACAAATACACACCTACTCGAAATAATTAGGGTGAATAACTCAAAACAACAGATTAAAATGAAGTTTCTAGAAATAACATGTAAGAGGATAGCATATAAGGTTTAAGTTTAATTTTTCGAAAATATTGCTCAGAAAAATATAAAAAAATTATAAAGAAAATTTAAATAAAACTTGAACACCTGCAAACGTTTAATTTAGCTCTTTTCAAATACAAAATTAAATAAATTATAATTCAAAAATGCAAATCAGCAAATATAAGCCAAGACTTCTGAAATATAAAATAAGGGTTTATTTAAAGTTGAAAATTTTCAGCATTCTAACTTTCAGAAACTTTTAAAATACATAGTCGTATCAAAAACATTTTAGAATTCGTATGAATTCCAAGGCTTTCTGAAATCATCAGAAATCTTACCAAAAAGCAGTTTTTTAATGCGAATTAATCATTATTTTAAGACTAATTAAAAATAATATATAACTAAATTAAAAACTTGATTAAATTCCAACAAATTTTTGAATCACTAAATTTTAAAATTTCAAATAAGTTGAATCAAAATAAGCAATCTCTAAATTCAATTAACTACGAAAAACACGATTTAGTATGGCATTTTTGATTGTTTCTTCCTCGTTTAACTTATAATTTCTAAACAAAAAGGCCTATTTTTGGAGAGTAAACCTCCCTTTAAATAGTGAACCGGACATTACGAGATGATGTTTAAATGATAAGTAAAAGTTGAATTTTCCATAAAAGAAGTTTTCGTCAAGCTAGAAAGCTCGGTGACTTTATTTTTGAATCAAAGCCAGCCTGAAATATTGCAAGTTTTATATTAAAGTCAATTTAGGGTGCACACAATTTTTGTTGAGTTAACCTGTGATTAAAGTTGACAAGATTTATTTTAATTGGTCTAAAAAATGCCTAAATAGATTACGTTTAAAAATTAGTATTCACATAATGTTACAATATTCAATAATATAAAATATTTCTTTAAATGCGAGTTAATGGAAAAGGCTTGGCAATACTTTAATTATTGTAGTACCCTTCGAGTACGTATGAAATAATTATTATTACAATAAGGTGAATAAGGTAATCATAATTTTAGCCATATAAAAAAAATAATTATAACAGCTTTCGAACATTTCAGTGTTAATGCTAATAACTTAATTTGTAGTAACCTTTTAAGGCCAACGCGCACTTAACCACGCCACGGCGCGCCACGCCGGACGGCAATTTTAAATTACATTGGTTGTTATGGAATAACGCGCACTTATCCACGCCACGCCACGGCGCGTTATTCCATAACAACCAATGTAATTTAAAAATTGCCGTCCGGCGTGGCGCGCCGTGGCGTGGTTAAGTGCGTGTTGGCCTTTAGGGGAGTAAATTGTAAAAGATCACTAATTTTCATTATTAAACCGAATTATAGAATATTAAGAACCTATTGGAAAATTTAAAATGTACTGTAAAGAATCCTAAAATTTGATTTAAAAATCAAAACGAAAACTAAAAGAACCTAAAACCGAGTACGTATTTCAACAGCAGACTTGAAAACATTTTTGATAAAATTGCCAAAGAAAATTTCGTTGGTAAACTGGCGAAAAGCATATTATTAGGAGTTCTGCTTCAGCCAGCCTTACCAGCAAAATTAGTTAAGGGCTAGGGGTGCTACAGATCTATATGTTAAAGTAGGCTAAAATAAATTAGCTGTCAAAAAATATCAATAAAATTAATTTAAAATTCAATGATTAATAATTGTGAATAAAATAGTATACATACCTCGGTGGGAGTTTCATCACAGCCTCGCGCTATGTCTGACCACGAAGCCTCTCGGTCATACATAAGCCCTCGGCTGTAATGAAACATTTCCCGCCTCGGACGTAATGTCTATTTCTAAGTACTTTAACAAGTACTATATCCTTACCGGTCGTTTGTTTTTCATAGAAATGGCACTTTTTAAATAAATTATAAATGTACAATAATTAAAAAGTAATAATTAACAACTAAAACAACAGAAAAATGAAGCGCAAGAATTGTTCAACTTTTTTCAACATTAAAGGTATTAACAATCAATTGAAGTATTTTTCGAATTATTTCTCAAGCCGGTTTAAAAAACAGACAAAATAAAAATATGTATTTCCATGCGCAAGCACCGAAAAATTACTCTGCTACAATTTAATTAAATTACTTGTAAAAAAATATATAAAAATCAAAAGCTGTTATTCACAGTTGACTTTAAAACAAAGAAGTTCAAACAACAATTTCAAAAGGAAGTACTGAAATAACATTTAAACAACTAAAAACCGTTTCAATTCAAAACGTTCACATTTTAAATAAAATACGGCCGTTACAATGAAACGAAATGAAATTTAATGTGTCTGCCTCTGTGTTAACTTTTAATTTTAATCACCTCGGTGCATTTACAAAAAAAGCCTCTCACGATATTAACCCAAAAAACTGAAAGTTTTTAAGCTATTGACAGTGATCTTTAACTCTTAACTGTAAAGATCTAAATACATTTATAATGAGCGCGTGTGATTTACAGTAATAATTTGTTGTTAAAATTTTAAACGATGTGTGAAATATTCTTGGTTAAGAATAAAAATTATGAGCACATTTAAGACATTAAGACAAATTTCTAACTTAACTGGTGACGTTTCAGGTTACGAAAAATGTTAACAATACCCACGATTTGAAAGAGGAATTATATAAAAATTCTCATAATTTATAAACTTCGCCAATTCAGTTCGTGCTAGGAATAATTTTCGTAAAACAAAGACTTTGGCTTATTTTATTTAAATTTGTAGTTACTTTAGGAACATATCTGTGTGTAAATTATGAAAGGTCCATTAAGTTTCAAACCGGCATTTGTTATGGTTGCATCACAAAAAAATTAAAGCAAATCTTAACTTAAAAAGTGGCTATCCATAAAACAAAATAATGATTCATTATTTTCTTTGTAAATTTTACCTGGCGTGACGCTTAAAATAGATAATAAAAATAAATAGATAACTAAAAATGCAAAAAAAAGAGCGATCAACAGTACCTAGATCATATATTTACAGCCAAACAAATACAAAATAATACTTGCAAAATTTAGGTCTGCATAGATTATAGGCAGGCATACGACTCGATAAACAGAAGAAAAATATATGAGATGCTGCGGAAACAGCAAAGCTAATAGAATTAACATTAAAGGAAACAATCAGTAAAGTGACAATAGAAGGCCAACTGTCAAAGTCGTTTAAAATAAATAGAGGGTTAAGACAAGGAGATCCCCTTTCAACGCTGTTCTTCAGTTTAGTTTTGGAAATAATAATAAGGGAAAGTAAGATTCAAGTTAATAGTTAACATCGTCTACTACAGTATAGTCATCAAGCAATAGCATATGCAGATGATATAGTAATTATGGCAAGAACCGGGGATGAATTGAAGAGCGTTTTTAAAACTAGAAACATCAAAAGATACGGACGGATATATAAATAAAAATAAAACGAAATATATAGAGATAAGTACAGGAGCAAATACAGAGGAAGTAAAGATAAATATTAGAATATGAAATAAGAAGGAATTTGAATATTTGGGCGTCATACTAACAAGCAACTGCGAGAAAGAAAGGGAGATTGATAAAATGATAGCCAAACAAGGTAGAGCAGCAGGATCCCTAACAAAAGTGTTAAATTCCAAGTGAATTTCTATAAAGATTAAACTGCGACTCTTCCCCTCGGAAAGCAATGGCAAACCACCGAGATATTCTGCTTAGTAAGTCTTCTCTGGAGTAGAAGTGCAAGCACTCCCGTGGTTCGGAGGCCACGTAAAACTGCAGGTCCCCTATGTCACACCACAGGCATATGGAGAGAAAACGGCAACACCCTGTAAAGGGCACGGGACTCGATGAAGAAGAAGAAGAAGAATCATGAACAAAAATATACAAAAGAAACTATACATATGGGAAAGAACAATGTTAAGACGAATCTTTTGGTGGGATCAAAAATGATAACGGAGAGTGAAGAATACTAACACACCAGGAAGTAGCAGATATATACAGTGAGCACGTAAAGGTTGGAATAAATTCGATAAAATATTTATTGGGCAAGTAAGAAAATAATGCTCGGACACGTCGATTTTCTTTTTTAGATGCGCATTTTTTAGTGTACGTATATTTTTTATTACGTCATCCCTGTTCGAGTTATGACGTCATCATCAGTTTTTTTAAATGGCAATACCCCCTTTTGATAGTACCATTTAAAAGAGCGCATTTTTCTGCGTATAGACGCCAAATTTTATGGTATGTTACATAACAATATTTTCGAGAAATTAGTACCACAATTGTTGCACCATTTTTAATTGGCGGCGCATTAAATTCTGAAAAACAATTGAATTTTTGACAACAACAGATAATTCCTGCGCTTGTAGCGCTATATCCAAATAATCAAAATCCCCAAATGCCGGACGAATCAATATGGTACCAACAAGATGGCGCGTCACCACATCATTCACAGATTGTGCGTGATTATCTGAATCGCCAATAGATGCATATTGTCAAGAGGTGAATGATATGCAATTTCAACGTTTAATTTAATGGGTTTTAGTTGTATTTATTATTTCTTCTATTGTTGTTATTTCATTAGATTGTTATGAATTCTAAAACGTTTTTTTTTCGAAAATATTGTTATGTAACATACCACAAAATTTGGCGTCTATACCCAGAAAAATGTGCTCTTTTAAATGGTATTATCAAAAGAGGGTGTTGCTATTTAAAAAAACTGATGATGACGTCATAACTCGAAGAGGGATGACGTAATAAAACAAATACGTATACTAAAAAATGCGCATCTAAAAAAGAAAATCGACGTGTCCGAGCATTATTTCCTTACTTGCCCAATAAAGATTTTATCGAATTTATTCCAACCTTTACGTGCACACTGTATAATAACCCAAGTATAGCTCGGGTAGTAAAGGCGCAGAGAGTGAGATGCTTAGGGCACCTTTACAAAATGTCGCAGAAAAGATTTGCAATGAAACATCATTGGGCGGCGAAGGCGGAAAGAAAAAAAATGGGACGACCTAAGAAAAAGCGGCTGGATGCTGTGGCAGAAGATTTGAGAAATCAGGGCATTGAGGACTGGAACACCATAACGACTGATAGAGTGAAATGGAGGAGACTAACCAAACATTTCAAGCCATGTGCTGTACTGTAAGTATACAGGGTATGTCACGACGACCGTCGATTAGACGTTTCTTGGATACAACGTATAGTACATAAATGAAAATTTGTAAAATATGGTTTTGGGATATAAGAAATTGATTGAAAATATTTTTAAGATTGTACAACTTCCGGTTATTCCGGAAGTAGACACTAACTTCGTTATTTCAAATAGAACACCCTATATATTTTTAGATATTCAGAATCGTCTTTTAACGACGAGTGCAATGATGTAGCACTATAGGGGTCCATCGCTAATAGTTCAGCAGTTATTCAATTGTTTTTAAAAAATTTAACCTTACTTTGGACGAACGCCACTGCGAAATTAATTAGAAATAAGCGTTCTTTCTCAGTATTTAAATTAAGGAGTCTATCACCGATGGAATAGAGAAGGACCATTAGACTCTATCGTTTACCGGTATACAGGGTGATCGAAAAATGCCGACCTCGTTTTTCTCAACATTTTTAAATGCAACATCCCATATTCGGTATGACAGTTAGATAGCCATTGTCATAAGCTTTCATAAAATACCCAACTTAATAGGCCTTATCGGCTGGTATCTCAGATCTTCTATTGCATAGAACATCGTTTTCTATCTTAGAAAAACTATTATGTAAAAAACTCATCTTCAAATAGATTATGAAATAAGAGTTTCTATTTGAAAAATTGAGTTTTTCATGTTTCATTGCCTTCACAGTCAAGAAAAAGGAAAAACTAACTAATGAGCCAATAACATCAAAAATTTAAAATAGGTATTGAGATTTGAATCTTAATATCTTCGTACTTGTGAATTGTAGACCTATCAAGTTGGTTATTCTATGAAAGCTTATGATAGTGGCTATCTAACTGGTAAATCGAATATAGGGGGTTCCATTTAAAAACTTGAAAAAAATCGAGGTCGGAATTTTTCGATCACCCTGTATACTGGCAAACGTTAGTGTCGAGTAATCCTAACCATTATATAGGTAATAGAGTCCTAAAATTAAACTCTGAGAAAGAACGCTAATTTCGCTGTGGCGTTCGTCCAAAGTAAGGTTATATTTAGCGATAGTCCCCTATACTGATATCATTGCACTCGCCGTTGAAAGGCGATTCTGAATGTCTAAAAATATATAGGGTGTTCTATATGAAATAACGAAGTTAGTGTCTACTTCCGGTATAACCGGAAGTTGTACAATCTTAAATATATTTTCAATCAATTTGTAATATCCCAAAACCCTATTTATTTAGCAAATTTTCATTTATTTACTATAAGTTTTTCTCAAGAAACGTCTAATCGACGGTCGTCGTGACATACCCTGTATACGAGGTTTGGCAGAAAACTAATGAGACTGATTTTCTTTTGACCATGAATTTTATTCTTTTTACAAATCAAGGTTATCCCCTTCGAAGTAGTTCCCTTGGGCAGCTACACACCGATCGAGACGTTTTTTTTGGTAGCAGTTCTGGAAGGCTTCTGCTGGAATGCCTTTCAACTCGTCGGTTACGCTCTTCTGAATATTATCCAAAGTACCAAAATGGCGCCCTTTCAAATGGGTTTTCAGCAGCGAGAATAAAAAGAAGTCACAGGGACTGATATCCAGTGAATAGGGAGGCTGGTAAACCACAGCAATGATTTTTCTTCCAAAAATTCATTGATGGAGACTGCCGTGTGACATGGGGCGTTGTCGTAATGCAACATCCAAGTGCGTGCAATGCCTGGTCGCACACGTACCACCCTCTCCATAAGCTTTCAAGGACTTTCCGATGAAAAGTTTGATTGACAGTTTGTCCTGACATCGCAAGAGTTCTCATTCTTTACACATTGTCGTCCGTTTTTGAGGTTGAAGGTCTTTCCGCACGAACTTCGTCTTTCACTTCTTATCGGCCCTCTAAAAGGGCCTTGTGTCATCTGAACACTTGTACCCTGTATAGAGAACGTTGCCGTAAGCTCTTTATAACTTTTCATAAGTCACAGTAGCGGATTCGCTAAGCTTTACACAAAATTTGATGGTACAACGTTGCTCAAACTTTCGCCGGTACATTTTCGTAACGCACCTCACAAACATAACTTCACTTCAGACGCTTTCAACAATCGCGTAGCAACTGTAACAAGTTCAAACTTGTACTGAGTCTACGGCAGGGATTATTCTAAGTGCCGTGTGAAGGGGGAGGCAGCAGCGTAGTCGGTTCGCACACAGTGCTGCCAGCCTCATTATTATTCTGCCAACCTCGTAGAGTAGAGAAAACTGTTTTTAAAAAATTCGAAAAGGTTATTTTGTACACAAACAGTTGGTTTAAAACTGTAATTTTAACATATCGTTACCATATTATTTTCAGTATAACAAAAATGCATGTTTACGGTAGCCGAATGGTATTTGAAGCAGTTTTGTCGAATTTAAGCTTGGTTAAACGCATGAATTATATTTATTAAAAATTCTTTTAATTTAGCTATTATACTTATTTTATTACATTTCAGCAAACCAATCGACTGTTAAATAATTGATGAGTGATATTCAATACGAACTGACTTTAATCTAAATTCGTTTTTTTTTTCGACAACGGTCCCTGTTCTCGTTTTGTAAACATACAAACATTATACAAACAAAATTATACATAATCATTATTAAAATTGCTTTCTAAAATTCGGAAATTTTTGAATGTTTCTTTAGTTCCAGTATAATATTATAAAAACTAAACAAATAATGAAAAAACCCAAGAGTAATGTTTTGTTAACCATAACCTTAAATAAAGTGCATATTCACCTCGATTACATTTATAAGATATGTAAATTAATTAAGAATTATCAAGATGTACTCTTCGCTTTCTCCCTGTCGATTTACAATGTTTAGTTTTATCTTTAGAAACGTACATAGTTCTTGCTAAGGTCTAGTAATCTTTTTGTGAACAAAGTAGATCGTTACCGCAAGCGAAAATATTAACCCAATTTATACATTGTTGCTATGGTCGAATTTTCGAGCCAGGTAATGCACGTCATCAATAAATTTTATGACATAATAACTTGGTACGTCTACAGGAAGTTCCAAACGATTTACAAATTTTATAACCTAAAAAATGTCAAACGTCAAACAAACGTTAATGATACACAACACGATCTGTCAAAAATTTGCAAGTAAAATTGGAAATTGGAAATATAAACATGCCAAAAATAATACTAACTTTACAAAAAATAAATATGAGCTAAATTAGAAAATAAAAACTCGATTTCTCTCTTATTTTCAAAAATGTATAGATCTTTTGATTAAACACGGCTGCCTAATCTTAGAAAACTACAAAAATAATGTATATTTAGCAATTACATTTTGTATTTTTTTATCGCGCATTATTGGTAACGCCGACCGTTGATCATGTGATTGGTGACGCGCATTACCTGGATCGACAATTGGACTATATATTACTATTAGGATGTCATTATCCAATCGGAATTACTAACCTAAAGTAACTCAATACAGCAATTAAATTAAAGTTTCAAGATCTTTCCGGCGCGGTTTTCATTTTGTATCGGATAAAATTGGGTTGATTAAATTTGAATGTTCAAAAATCGTTTAAAAAACCACACCTATAACGACCACAAAACCAAAAGAAATGTCGGTCTATGATTTTTCGTTTGAAATTCTCAGTATTTTTGACCTTCCTTTAGATAACTTGTTACACCCACTTTCAGAATGCCCAGACATCAAGGTAAGTTATTAAATATTGACATTTGAGGGTGCTTGGCTAGACGGTGCTTAATCTGTGCCTTATCAACTTAATCAATGTACAAGTTTTGCTTTGCATATTTGCATCATGATTTTGCAGAAACCTAAACAAATAAATCTAAGCAAATGAAACCAAAAAAAAAATGTAAACAGAAGAGTGAATGTATAATACTTTTTGTTCGAATTTATGCGCAGGTAAGTGCTAGGTATGTAATACAAATTATACGGATTCAAAAATCACCAGGCCATAAAAAATGGATCATAAGAATTATGGAACGGATTACCGCAACGTTATAAGAATATTCATTAATTTATGTTCATTACATACTAACACGGTTTACGCTGCATATATTAACAATAGTTTTGCTACGAACATTAATGGAACCCAGAAATATGTTAAATCAAAAAATATCTAATTGGTATAATTTTAACAATATTGGCGATCTTCTTCTGACCGTTAAATAATGAAAAATAAAGCTAATTGAAGACTGAAAATGTATAAACTTTAGTTCTAACAACCTAAAACGAAGCAGGGATTTGCAAAAACCCTTGTGAAATCCTAAAATTATTCTAATTTTTATGAAATAGAAGCCCCTACAACACAGGACAGAGACAAATGCTGTTTATAACTTAGGGAAAAAATCTATTTTACACATAAACATTTCTCTTAACAATATATTAACTTTTTTTTATATAAGTGACTTTTCAGGCTTGTATTATCATCATAAACACAAAATTGCATCATTATTACAGAAAAACGAAGAACATTTCTAAGTTTTCAATAAAATTAAATGGAAGAATAGTTTAAACAAAATTGAGTTACAACAAAGACAAGCTAATCAAATCATTACGTTAATATTCACAGCCAACAAACAGCTCTGTTAACATTGTTTCCCGATACTAATCGACAATTTCATAGTTTACATATATGACAGCAAGCAATTTATCATCCCGAACAGGAAACGAGATTCAAATTTAGTTTAGTACGACAGCCCATAGATAGATACTAAATGTCTTAATTATCAATCGGTCACTCAACTACATTCAAGCATTCAAGTTCAATAACTGATAATTAAACATATCTAATAAACATTCAGATTTATTAATAAAGTAGATTAAAATTCCACTTATCATTTATCAACTTTAATTATTAACAGCAGTAAAAATAAAGTTATTAAAGAGCTGCAGTAAGGAACGTACGGTTATTTTTAGTTCAAACCGTAATTCTATTAATGTTCTTTATTTTTTAAATTTTCGTGCGAAAGAATTGGCCAAAGCAAAATGTTTTTTTACAGTAGATAATTTTCGACTTTACTAATTCTTCTTCTTCCTCCTGTTATGACCGAAGTCTAGACCAATGGCCTGTTATTAATTCATAACTATGATTTAATTTATAAATTAATAAATTATTAGTTGTTGAAATCATCTATTTCCTTAATCAGCAGTAAATTTTGTACCTTTGTATTTTTTATCTCAAAAACACACAATTATTATTGTAAGTTTTCAGACTAAACTTTCTGCAGAACTTGTAAACCATCGCATTAATTTTAATTTAATTTAATTAATGCACTAGAAATCCCTATATTCACATATTTAATTAAAACGTAGCTGTTCACAATTTTCGCACAAGAATTTATTGTTTGCCAACTTCCGTATTGTTACTTTCTCATCGTGCAAATCTTGCGTGCATAAAACTGTCCTGATGACAAATTCCAGGAAAGAAATTAAAATAAATAAATTATAGTTGAAGAACAAAAACAATTGCATTCATACAGATTGCTATATTATTTATTTATTTAAATATTGTTTCTGTTTGAAGCAAAGTTGACTGGGAAACACATGTATGAGAAAATTTTCCTTGATTAAAACTAATGAAAATTCTCAGAATTTTAAACTTCGCAAACTTTTTCACAGTAAATCAAGCCTGGGAAATTAAAAGTTTCTCCATACCAAAATCAGATCTCTTTATAGCAGTAATTAAATCCTGTAAATTTAAATGTTAAAACCAATATTATTCGTCCTTACAATTAACTGGTTTTGAAATTTTTAAAGTTTAAAAACTCTGCGAAACCTTTTGAAACGCAAAGAGTTTAAAAATCGTTTTTATGTGTTTTCCGAATCTGCAAGTTTCTTTCCTGTTGCAGAAAAATTAGGTTTAACTACCTGCAACTTTAATTAATTCATTTTAAAAATTTTTCCAAGTTAATTCGATATTACTTTTTACGAACAACTTCGTCAATCTGTCTTTGAAAATTCTCAATTAAAACTTCTTCCTTATTTTATGTGCCAAATAATTGGTTTTAATATTAAAAAATAGCACAAGCTTTATTTAGAAAAACTCGAGCTTCAAACGAGGAAGTTCGCTATCAAATCAGTGCTTATTTTATCTTTTTATACGAAAATCTTTGACAGAAATCAGACTCGTATATTGAAATCGAAGAGGTTTTTATTTCATTTATAGCATGTCAGACTGGTAATGCAACAAATCGTTAACTTTTACAAAATCTACCAAACTTAAAGAAAAATAAATTTAATTGTGTAGTTTATGAAAATCAAAAAATCGAGCTTTACCAACTGAATATGTACCTAACTAATTAATGCATTAACAAGCATTAAAAACAAACGAGTTTTTTGTTTTAAATGTAAACATTTACTTTTGATATTATTAAGTTTATTGTATTATCTCAATCCTTTTGAATATTCAAATTTTTAAAACTTGAAAATTGTATGCCTCATTCCTATATTTCAACAATTCTCCAAAATAACATTAACAAATTCAGAGCAAAACAATATTCGTTTTTTATTTTTTTTTTATAAAAATCGGAGGATGAAAATTTACTAAATTTTAATTAATTAATTTATTAGCAAACATGCATTGATTAACAACTGAAAAATCCTTTTGAACCTCCAAATTTGTAAAAGTAGCGATTTTATGCTTCTTTTACATAATTTAACACTCATTTTTTTATCAAAACGTACTCCTCAGTTGAATATTGGAGCCTATTTTTAATTAACCAAAATTAGATAGATTATTTATCACCAGCAATGTTAATCAGTTAGTTTACGTTTTTGTTTATTAAAAAATACAATTCCAGACACATTTGAAAAAGAAAACATTAATTTATCGATTTTTCAAGATGTTTTGGTCAAAATTTGCTTGCACTTTAGACAATAAATTTTATTTTCGTTTTATAAAAACCACAAATCCAAAACTTTAACGCCTGTAACTTAATTTAATTATATCCTAAGCTTTCAATTAGAAAATGTCTTAGTGCCCTATTTCCGAGTAAAACAATTATTTATCTTATTTTTATTAAAAATTAAACATATCTTTTGTCTTTGAAAAGCTTCAAATATATATCTCTGACTCCAAACTTTGTTTTAACCCTGTATATCCTACTTCTTGATCACAATTACAATAAATTTTATCGTCTGCAGTCTCCAGATTTATAAATAATAGGCAATCCCTTCGCAATTAAAGACTATTTTTCAAAATTAAGAACTATCCAAAAGTGTCTGTTAAAATTCTAATTTATTCATTACTTCTACATTTCACAAAAGTCAGAATCCCAAAGTTAGCATTTATTAACTTATTAGCATAAAAAGAAAACAATATTTTACTCTTGACAAACTATAACTTAGCTTCTTTCAAAACAAAGGCACAACATTTTTTTTAATTCGTATCCAAAGTGGGGTGTTACTGGATTTACATACGAAAATAAAGAATTTTTATTTATTATTTTATTAGATACCTGTGTATTATTTTTGTAATAACAAATACAATTTCATTCAATACGAGAAAGAATGGTAAATAAATTTTAATAAAGATTACCCCTACTACATCTTTAACTACGCAGAATAATAAAAAAATTCAGGAAATTCGAAGTTTTCACATTCTCAATTCATCTAAACAACAATATTTAAGAACATTCTTCCCTGAGGAAATTTTCTCATTCACACGAACGTCATACATCAAAATGTCAAGAAAAACAGAAAAAATTCCGGATATTTCACAAACGCTGCATTAAATACATCTAATTTCAACTTTAAGTAGCAAATACATCTGTTACGTTAACTAATTAAACATTTAATAACAGTTAATGTTATAACAGACTATAAAACAATCCTGTTTCAAAGTCAACAGGTAATTTTTCTCCTATAACAAGTCCGTTAATAAATACATAACAACAAGAGCAGTGAATAAGAACAAGGTTAAATACCTATAAACTATCTGATTCTTAATATGGATGTGACACATACTGATTTTTTTTTAATACCATACGCATTAAACTAATTATCTTAATAAAATGATAGGCTATTTTAAACAAGGACGTTTGATTACTTTTACTTTGTAATTACCAAGCACTTTTACTATTGTGTTATTGCTTCGCAATTGTCAATGGTATTTTTACACTGGAAGTTACATTGTTACAAATAACACCTGAATTACGTAAATTTCATGAAAAAGTAAACAGATTTCTTATTGTTGTTTAAACTTATGTTTTTAAGGATTTCGATAAAAAACTTAAGAAAGAATTTAACCCAAACATTTATTAAGTGCGCAATTTTAGATTTTCTTGTTCGTCTGAAAAATTATGGAGAAAAGTTGTTATTAATAATCGCATTATTTGGATTTTTACACACAATTTTAAATTTATTTAAAAAAACGCGATGCGTTCTAAGCTAATTAAATAACTGAAATGTTAAACTAATATTTTTGAATTCAAACTGAAAATATAAAATTTTTAAAAATCATTTCCGGCCCAACGTTAAAAAATTTAATATTCATAGCTTATTTACAAGTTACTCAAATGACTTCATAAGAAAAATTCGTTAACAATTTTATTAATTCTTGGAGAATTTCTTCAAATAATTCCTCAGTGAGATATTCTAATGTTTAGAGTGTTTAGACTATACAGGGTGACAATAATCTACCTGTGTTGTATGGGTAACTTTGTTATTATAGAAGTTAGAGAGTCGGCTAAATTAGCAAAGTTGGGCAGAATTTCAAGACAAATTAGATGCCAGTTTGACATTTGACATACACTTTCAACTTTTTCAAATATTTCGAAAAAACTAAAAACATGCGATTTTTTAAATAATTTATAATTCCATAACCACCTATTCTAAAACCAAATTGAAATATGTTTCTTGTAGATATTTTTACGTAGAATTATAAAAAAATATCTACAAAGTCATAGCACTCTCGATTTTTGAGATATAAGCCAAACTTACGTTTTTTTAAATGGAAACCATAGTAGGCTATGGATTCATTAAAGAGCTTATTTTTTGCTGATTTCAAAAATGTATAGGTTGTCATATCTGTTTCCGTTAATTTTCTCAGAATTTGCAAAAAACTGAAGTTAGTGATCATAATTAATAATTAGCTGCATAGTACCTACAACAAGAGTGCCTTGGAATTGGAAAACAACAAAACAAATTTAATTGTCAAAGTTAGTCCTGTTTTGCTGATAATTATGAATGTGAATGTGTTAAGTAGTTCTGTTAAAGTTACTAAAAAAAAAATGGCTTACTCGTGGGAAGAAAGAAATGATATGTTATTTTGCTATTACAATTGTAATCGTGATGCGAATGCAGCTTCTGAATTGTATCTGCAAACATACATGGAAAGAAGGCAGCCAGATAAAAGGATTTTTGCAAAACTTGAATCCAATTTAAAACGGTATGGATCATTTTGTAAACCAAAAGAAGCTAAGAAAAATATTAATGAAGGAGCAGAGGTGCGTGTTTTGGCATACAATACTTTTAAACCAACTGCATCTGTGCGAGAAATTGAACTTGAGTGTAATGTATCCAGAGAACAAGCAAGAACAATTTTGAAACAAAATAATTTAAAACCTTATCATCATCATGTTGGAAACACATTGTATCCAACAGATTTAGAAAGAAGATTCAATTATGTTATGTGGTTTATTGAAGAAAGTGAAAGATACGAAGTCTTTTCTCAATCAATTCTATTTACGGATGAAGCCAAATTTACAAATAATGGTTTATTTAATAGAAAAAATCATATTTACTGGGCAAGGGAAAATCCACACTTAACGGTTGAAAGGCGAGAGCAATACGTTTTTTCTATTAACGTTTGGTGCGGCATTCTTGGAACAAAACTTCTCGGTCCTTATTTTTATGAGGAAAATCTAAATTCAGAGAGGTATTTGCTATTTTTACGTAATCAATTCGAAGAAATGTTGGACGATCTTCCATTAAATTTTATACAAAATTTGAATTACTTCCAACACGATGGAGCACCTGCTCACAATGCTCACATTGTGTCACACTATTTATCGGAAAGATTTCCTAATTGGATAGGTACCAGAGGTCCTATTGCGTGGCCTCCCAGGTCTCCGGACTTAACTCCCCTAGATTTTTTTTTATGGGGAACTATTAAAGACAAAGTGTACAAAGAAAAGCCTCATAACATTGATGACCTAAAAATAAGAAGAGCTGTAGCCGAAATTAGACATAATACATTAAATAAATTGCAACGTGAAATATTAAAACGATGTCAGTTATGTGTTCAAGAAAATGGTGGTCACTTTGAAGTATTATTATAATCATTAATTTATTTTTATAGTTACTTACATTTATTATTTAGTTCTGTTATCCATAACGATAGTTACTAAGTACCTACTTTATTTGTTATTTGTTTAATTAAAAAAATTTGATAATTTCAATTGTTTTTGATGATGAGTTACTAAACAAGAGACTATGACAAAATTCCAAGGCATTCTTAGTTCATGGTTATTATTTATCATCATTAATTTCAGTTTTTTGCAAATTCTGAGAAAATTAACGGAAACAGATATGACAACCTATACATTTTTGAAATCAGCAAAAAATAAGCTCTTTAATGAATCCATAGCCTACTATGGTTGCCATTTAAAAAAACGTAAGTTTGGCTTATATCTCAAAAATCGAGAGTGCTATGACTTTGTAGATATTTTTTTATAATTCTACGTAAAAATATCTACAAGAAACATATTTCAATTTGGTTTTAGAATAGGTGGTTATGGAATTATAAAACATTTAAAAAATCGCATGTTTTTAGTTTTTTCGAAATATTTGAAAAAGTTGAAAGTGTATGTCAAATGTCAAACTGGCATCTAATTTGTCTTGAAATTCTGCCCAACTTTGCTAATTTAGCCGACTCTCTAACTTCTATAATAACAAAGTTACCCATACAACACAGGTAGATTATTGTCACCCTGTATACTATATACTTAAAGTCAAAACTTAATTTTCCTTATAATGATTTTTTTTTAACTGAACTAAGATAAAATTAGGTTACGTTAACTTTTAGATTAACTTAGGTTAGTTTAGATTAACTTAAATTATAATGAATAGAGCGCGGAAAAATATGCACTATAAACTTTAAAAATATGCATTTTATATGCTTTCGGGAAGATTGGCAATACTTAGAATAAAAACAAGATCAAGGTATTTAACCATTGTAAATGCATACGCCTCAACCGACATGACTACCGACGCCGACGGCGAAAAAGATCAATTCTATAAAGTTTTGCAGAATCAATGTCATCAAATTCCTAAACATAACGTCGTAATGCTCCTCGTGGATTTTAACGCCCAATTGGGTAACGAAGACTACTTGCAAGAGGTTACAGCAGCATTCATGAAAAAACAAGCCATAATGGGCACAGGCTCTGTCAAGTTACCGCTGCTCTCACCCTGTTTGTAGTAACAACAAAGTTTCCACACCCCAAGTATCATAAAATAACATAGAGACACCCAGATGGGGAACATACAAGCCAAATAGATCATATTGTAATTTCAAAAAAGACGCTAGAACTTACAGAGGGGCTAACGCGAAGTCGGGCTATTTTATGGTATTATCAACGTTAACAATTCAAATTCATGAAAAACAAATTCAAACCATGTAAAAAAAAGTGGAATGCCAAAAAATTTAACGAGCAACGGTGCAACTATTTAAGGGAATTATCCAAATTAAATGAGCAAACGTCGCGTCGCTACCTAGCTCTATAGAAGCCTCTTGGACCTTAATCAAAAATACTATTATTGCAATGGTTAGTCAAGAAATTGGTTACAAAGAAAAAAGAATTACCGTGACTGGTATGACGCAAAGTGCAAACAGGCAAAAGAAATTAAGAACGCCTGCAGATTGGTATAGTTGAAAACCAATAAAGTGGAAGGAGAGATATAAACAAGCTAAGAATAAGGCAACCAATTTATTAAAAAAAAGAAATGATTGGATGAATCAAAAACTTAATGCAATAGAAAGTGAGTGTGTATAAGAAACAACAACAAACTCTTTTTCAAAAAGATTGAAAACACGCACAATAAACCTACCTGTAAAGCAAGAGGGTTCAGGAATAAAGAGCGTAAAATAGAATGCGAGGAAGAGAAGATAAAGAAACTCTGGAAAGACAATTTCTAAGAATTACTATACGAATATAATAACAGTCCACAGCCAGTTGAAGCTAATTTTGAGAGGCAAGAGTACATTACAGTACCCACATATGAAGAAGCTAAAAACGCAATTTTACAATTAAGGAAAAATAAAGCTGCAGGTCGAGATAATATAACCGCTGAGTTAATTCTTCATGGTGGCACCGAGTTGTACGAAAAGATGCACATACTGATTGCTGAAGTACGGGAAAAGGAACTAATGCCCAGGGATTGGTCCAATGCTGAAGTATTCCTGCTGCATAAAAAAGGTAGCAAAGAGATCTGTACAAATTATTGAGGTATCACGCTGTTGAGCCCTACCTATACGATTTTAGGAACCTTAATTAAAAATAGATTAGTACAATATTCAGAGCATATAGTAAGCGACTACCAGCAGAGTTTTAGAGCAGGAAGAAGCACTGCCGATGCAATACATATTCTTCAAAGAACTATTGAAACAGTTCAGGAATATGGGGTTAACCTACACTTCATTTTCATTGATGTTAAGCAAGCTTTCGACTCGATCGACAGAAATAAAATGTTGCAGGAGTTAATTGGAAAGGGAATACCATCGAAGTTAGTAAGACTTGCGAGAATGACACTAAACAACAATATTTTAGCAGTTAAAATACAAGATATAATAACTGACAATTTCCCAGTAAATAAAAGCGTAAAGCAAGAGGATGTCCTGGCTGCCACTCATTTCAACATCACGTTAGAAGCAATATTGAGGAGATCGGGTCTGCTCGGAAACATTACTACCAATATGTTACAAGTAACTGCCTATGCTGATAATACTGCCATAACTAGTAGATCTAAGGCAGAATTAATAAAGGCAGTAGTGAATCTAGCTCAAACTGCAGAAGAATATGGACTTCTCAGTAAAGAAGAGAAAACGAAATACATGTATCTTGGAAGGAGCATTGAAGTAAGCAATTTATACGTAGCTCATTTTGAATTTGAACGTGTCTAATCTTTTAACTACTTGGGTTGTGTATTAGGGAACAAAGCCGAACCTAACATGAAAACCAACCACAGATTACAGAAGGGAAAACGCATATTATAGTAACGGACAGCTACTTAGTAACTACTACAAAATTAAGCAGAAGAACGAAGCTGAAGATACAAATATAAAACCCTTATAAGACCTGTGGTGACCTACGCTACAGAAACCTTAGCCCTTACGAGTGGAGAGGAAGAAACATCAATAAAATTTGAAACAAAGATCCTAAGGCAGATACTAGGTACAATTTCAATTAATGGTGATTGGTGATCAATATAGACCAAGAATGAACCACGAGATTAAAACCTTCATAAAAGCTCAGCGTATTAAATGGTTCGGTCACATCATGAGATCAAGTGAAGTCAATTTGTTGTTCAAAGGTGACGCATTGGACTCCTGATCTTCCTAGAAGAAGAGGCCGGCCAAGGAAAAAATGGAAAGACGACTTAATAAAGGACCTCGAATTAATGGATATTAAAAATTGGAGTAGAGCAGTGAACAAAATTATGAAACAGTTTTTTTTTTAATAAATTTTAATATTTATTAAAAGTGTTAAAGTTATAGTAGCTCGTTGGCGCAGTGGTAAGAGCGCTGGGCTCCCAGCTAGGAGTCTTGGGTTCGAATCTCACGCAGTGGCAAGAATTTTTATAAAGAATTCCCCAATGTTCGAGGTCGGTACTTGAGCGAGCGAAGCCATTTAATCGTCTGGTTTAATTAATGATTCTGTCTTCGGAGTGGTCAACTTCAGATAGCAACAAGACACATACACTATACACTAATACACGGTCACAAACTCTGCAGAAGGCAACGGGAAACCACTGCAGAGAACACATTTCCCTAGTATAAGGGGGATATAAGAAAGTTCGCGACGCCAAGTCGTTTAAAAATGTGGCTTTGATCCCCCTCGCCAACGTCCTAAAAGGATATTGCATGAAGAAGAAGAAAGTTATAGTGTAGAAACACTAAGGAGTGATTCACCTTATTTAAATGAATTAGTCACACATCCCTTAAAGGATGAAGCCATAATCCATCTGGATTGTCGTGCTGTAGAAGAAAAAAGATTGATCAAAAATGTAACAAACTGTGTGAAAAATTTGAAATTCACTCTTTACTTCCGAATTTTGGATTCTGAAATATATCAGCTCTGAAAATTTAGAAGAACGTGTTCAATTTAATTGTTTTAATGTAATTATATAAATATTATTTTTTTCTTTGATACTGGAACTGTGTATGAAATGCAAGCAAATTAAAATATTTAAAGATTTACAAATATTTCAAATTCAAGGTCGAAGAACATATTTCCCAAAACTGATAAAAAGCAAATTTATGGGCTTCCTTTAAAAATAAAATGTACTTCCAAAATCTACAACACAAAAATCACAAAATAATTGTCATAATTTTTCTAAAGGATACCACGAACGTGTTCAATAAAAACTTTTTAATTAAGAATTAAATATACCCAAGGGAAAATTAAACTCTACAGCATTTAGAAAGCTCTTAGATACTGCTTTGATACCGTAAAGGAATGGTGCCAAAACAACTTTTAGTACATAGAGTATTTAACAATAATTTATTATAATCTACTGTTACTAAATGAATTGCTTAGACTTCTTGGAGAAACTTGAGACAATTTGTAGGGATTATCTTTAAATTTTTAAACTTTGTTTAAACCACAAATTTCTTTGGTTACCATTAGACATATTTCTTAATTTACACCATATTAACGCATTTTCTATGGCCAACCACTGACGCAATAAAGATAATGCACCATCATCAATAGATTAAAAAGAAACAAGCTAGTTTTTACAAAAGCTAAACAACTGAAAGTCAGATTTTTTAAAGTTTAGTAACGAATGGTTTTTCTTATGAATATTTAAGAGGGCGGATTAAAAGAACTAACAAAATATCGGATTTTTTGAAAATTACGACAGTTAAAGTTGATTTAAAAACAAAAAAATTAACTAAAAGAAAACCAGTACAGCTAAAAACAGCAAATATCGTCAATAGAAATGAAGGACTTTGTTGACACAAAAAAAGGTTATTTTAATGTCAAACCAAAGAGCCACAATTTAGATCTTGTTTGAAAGCATGTCACAAGAACTTCTTCGCATAATTCTCAGGGCCCTTCCATGACTTGAAGATGACTACCATTGGACATACGCAAACCAGCAATATTTTTAAAATTATAGTTTCAAATATAAATGACGCCGCTTTTAGTAATTTTTGCTTCTAACTAAATTCCTATACTCTTAAAAAAATGTCAGAAACAAATCAAAAGTCTAGACTTATAGTCCAGTCAAATGGTAATTTAACTTTGCATTTTGGGTAGGCAGCGATTTTTTTTTATCGGTGTGTAGAGGGGTCATTGGTGAATCTAAATCAGGGTTTTCGGGGTGGTAACCCCTCCATTTGGCCGCCATCTTGCAAAGAAAGGTTAATTCATTTTTTTGCTATATCTCTGAAGTCGAGAATCTTACAAAAAGTGTGTACAAAGATTTTTTGTAGAGAATCGTATTATCTATTATTTATTATTAATAACTTTTTTACATAACATTAATAATACAACAGTTATAAGCCGGAAAAGACAAAAAATTTAGGGGTTACAAAATTTTTATTATTATTGCTACGTAAAAAATTATTAATAAAAGTTATAGAGAATGCGATTTTCTACAAAAACTCACGGATACAGAGATATAGTCGAAAAACTAATTAACTCTTCTTTTCAAGATGGCGACCAAATGGAGAGGGGGGTACCACCCCGAAAATCCTGATTTAGACTTACCACTGACCCCCCTACACATCGTCAACCAATCGCTGCCTACCCAAAATGCAAAGTTTGGCTTTTTATTTCAACCATTTGATTGGACTAGTCCAGTCAAATGGTAATTCAATTTGCATTTTAGGTAGGCAGCGATTTTCTTTTTGCGATGTATATGGGGGTCAGTGGTGAGTCTAAATCCGGATTTTCGGGGAGGTAATCCCTTCCATTCGGCTGCCATCTTGAAAAGAAGGGTTACTTAATTTTTCGGCTATACCTCTGTAGCCGTGAGTCTTACAGAAAGTTTGTACAAGGCTTTTTTGTAGATAATCGCATTATCTACAACTTTTAATAGTATGACCCCCCCCCCATTCGGTCGCCATCTTGAAAAGAAGGGTTAATTAGCTTTCCGGCTATATCTCTGTCGTCGTGAGGCTTACAAAAAGTTTGTATAAAGCTTTTTTGTAGAGAACCATATTCTCTAAAATTTCTATTAATAACTTTTTTTACGTGGCATTAATAATAAAACAGTTATAAGCCCTTAAGATTTTGTCTTTTCCGGCTTATAACTTTTTTATTATTAATGCTATGTAAAAAAGTTATGATTGTACATAATACGATTTTCTACAAAAAAGCTTTATACTAATTTTTTGTGAGATTCCCGACTACCCCAAAAACCAACTAACCCTTCTTTTCAAGATAGCGGCCGAATGGAGGGGGTTACCACCCCGAAAACCCTGATTTAGACTCACCGCTGACCCCTCTATACACCGATAAAAAAAAATAGCTGCCTACCCAAAATGCAAAGTTTGCCTGTTTATTTCGACCATTTATGACTGGACTATTATGTGAACAAAAAAATATTTTTTTTAAGGCATCATTGATAACGTTTTATAAACAAACTTATATAGTAGTCATGGTTACCTAAACATGAAATCTCGCTGGCAGACAGCGTGAACTTCATGGCACTTAAACCACCCTAACCGGAACTACGGTCACTAAACACCGCCAACTAAACATAGCCTATCTCGCATGTCCTTCCACCTTACAGCACATATTCCACGTTTCTCTTACCATATCCCATTATCAATACTAGAAAAGGATATCTGCATGAACAGGTGGGATAAAAGGAACTCAAGGAGTTGTATTTGGTAGTTAAGGAAGGAGTTGTTTCCGGCGAATCAACTCGACTATTATTATTGTTACGTTGGGCTTATTGATCTTCGTTTAAAACTACTATCGTGTACCTGTCTAAGTAACTCCGTAATTTAATCTACAGAACAACAAAAATAGAGTTCCTTGGGTTTAAAAGAACACCCAAAACGTGTAATTTAAGAAGGCATTAAAACACCTGCGTATAATGTAATGATTTAACAACCACGACTGCGAACAAACCGGAAATAGCAGTCAACAAACGTTTTATAATCACAAATTACATGTTTTTAGCTCATAAACCTACACGTATGTACGTCTCTATTTGTCGGTTTATTTAAATATGTAATAATAAGTTCGTTACACTCAAAAAATATAAATATTTGTAAGGGCCCAAAAGGATAAACTGCTTAAAAACATCAAACATTTTAGACGCAGTCAAGCCAAGTAAATTTCACTGTCTCAACAATTCAGCAAATTTCGGGCCATTCAAGCTCAACATTCAAAAAATAGAGAATTGCTTGAAAATTGCAATACATCACAACAGTTGTCATATTAATTATTTTCTGTGATTATCGACCTACAACTTAGGACACGAGAAGTAAAAAGTAAATAAACGAAGGTCTCAACATCAATGATTTATTTTTCAAAAATTAGTGTTAACGAGCTGTTTGTTTATATATGGAACGCTTTTTTTCTAATCCAAACGACCTTCTATATGCCATGTCCTATTTTCATGCTCACTATCTGGAACTTGTTAATTATCGAAGTTATATTGGGCTAATTGGAAGATGTATCAAATTATATGCTCGTTTGATTTGGGCTGTTTAATTTGATTAACGATATTTTCGCACAGTGATTGCTGACATTATTCTGACGGTTTTAGGATTTATGGCTGGTTTTACAATTTTTTTAATGAATTCGGAATTTACTATAACAACAACTGAATCAACAAAAGTTGCCATGGAAATATACAGAAGTCAAAGTTACCTACCAAGCCTATCATTTTTTGATTAAAATAATTTGAAGTAAGTTAAAGCAACGCACACAGTCTTTAATAAAGGTTTAAAAAATTCCAAAGCTATAGAGTATACCTAGGATAACAAATAAAATCAAATTAAATTAAAAGCAACTAAATTGTATCCAGCGAAGCCAATTGAATTTAAAATTTGACCTAATAACGCCTAAATTAATGCACTTAACACGACTTAAACGTAACCTAAACATCACTTTTGATATGGATTTTCATGCTAAAAGCCGCAACAGAAAAGCACCATTCATGATATTAATGATAATTTACTCATACAGTTCATTCTTAATGGTTTTTACACCTGAGAATAGCAAAATTTAGTTTTTCCTATTCTTTCATTTTAGTTTTGATCTTTTGCGATAATATTCAACCAAATTAGATGAAGCTAACGTATCCCTCCTTAACGTAATACAACTTAACTTAAGTTAAGCTAACCTAACCTAACTCAACTGATAATACTCAAACAAAACCTAACAAACCGCACGTAAACTAATTGAAAATTTCATTTATAAAGCCTAAACGAAAAGCAAACTAGAAACTACTGAACACATCATAATACTGATAATCCAAAGCTAAAAACTTAAAGTAAACATTTTTTAATTGCAAAAATATCCGTCAAATTTATAGAAAATCTTAATCACGTAAAAATTACCAGAACTTGGAATGCTTAAACTTTATTATTTAATCTAAAAACATAAAATTGCGCAAAAATATTGCTTAAAATGTTATCTTGACACTGTGAAACGGATCTCCAACCCTGTTAATCATTTGAGTTTAGAGTTCTTATCGTTGCGGTTTAATAAGAATGAAATTCTTTGAGTAATAAAGCAAGTACGAATACGAATAAATTAATTTCGCACAAAGTCAGAGAAAGTTTTGGATTATCTCAGCGTATGTACCAAAAAGGTGAGCCAGAAAACTGTAAAACGAAACACAAGAATACAATGCTGTAATATCGCAATGAATCAAGAATCAAAGGTCAGTAATAAATTAACAAAAATTAGGTTAAAGTAACCAAAAGTGAATGGTTATGGTAAAACTTTAAATTTAATTAACACAGATTTAAAGAGGACAATTGTTTATTTGTTAGAAATTCTAGAAAAAGAAAAGCAGAAGTTGCGAACTATCCCAGAATGGTTTACATTAAACAAAAGTTTTGGTGCAAATTAATTCAGTTTAAAATAATGCACAAATACATAAAATATTTAATTTAACTTAAGATAGCTTAAATTAAGTTTTGGTCTTAAGTCTTTTATATAAATTTTTCAAAATTTAGTTTTATTTAACGTATTTAACAATTCCTGCGTTTTTAAGTTATTTGCGATTTGATGATTTTACTCTGCATAAAACTGTCCGAATAACTGAAATATCATCACATTTTCTACAACAAATTCTCTATTGATTATAGTTCTAAGAGATTTTTGATAGTTTTTCTGACTTTTCGGAGTTTTTCTACATTCTTTAAGAATTTTACTAATTCTTCGTAAGATATCTTTTATAATTTTTTTCTAGGGAAATCCTAACTATTTCCTAAAAATTTTCTTAAGGTTCCAATCAGTTGTTTGTTTAACTGACCATTACGTACTTAAAGAAATTTCGTTTTTACATCATTCTTAAATTTTGCAAAAAGAAACCTTTTACAGTTTTTCTGGAATCTTTAAGGAATTTTTGGACGTAAAAAAAATCAAAAAGTTCATTAACTAGGTATAAGTAGAGATTGGTCACAGAGGTACTCTTTTGTTCTTTAATAAAGCAGTCTAAAGGTGTCTTTAGGAATAATTTGAGGCAATTCCAACCATTCTAAAGCTGAAGTAGTTTGGGCCCTTCGAGGCATTCTAAAGCACCTCGAAGTAATTTAACAACTCTTCATCTTTGTAACAGTCTGGTTTATATTTAATGAAAATAATCATCTAATATTTTTAAAGAATTAAGAGCATATTTCCTCAAGGGAACAAATCATTCAAAATTGATCTCTACAATAGACAGTTACGGCAACAAAACAATGCAGTCTAAGATTTACTCGTGACACTTAATAAATTGAAAGTTTCCGATTTCAAATTTATAAATTAAATACTATCTGCTAAGTATAATACGTGAAAATAAACTGTGGTAACTCTGAACTTTCGTCGCTGTGTATATTTAGGTTCTGAAACAAACGTTCGTTTGATTTCAAATTTTAAATTTCGCGTTAACTGGAAAGCTTTGACTTCACACAGCATATCAGAAAATGAATGTAATAGGATGAAACCTTTATATTCGTAACGATTAACAACCCTATTTTTTATTTTTCGCTCAAGTATGACACCATGTGTAATTTTTGAATTTTATCAAATTTCAAAACTACATAAGAATAACCTTCCCCGTTTAAACAACGTGCCCCTGACCATAAATCCACTACATAAAGTTCTAAAGTTAATTTATGTACATAAAAAGCAATTTCAACACAAGAATTTCATAACCGCATCGAATCGGACAGCAAAATGCTCTTATTGCATATCCAAAATCCGCAAAAAAAACTAAAATAGAAGAAAGCCGTTGTTTATTATAAGGTCATGGGAAGTAAAAGTTAAAACAATTAATTGAGACAATAAAAATATAAACGAGATCGTAAGTAGTTGATATCTTAGTGCGTATAATAATGCGTATAAAGAAACACTATTTTAAAAACATGAAAGGTTTTACAACTTCCCATTTCCCAACAGCGGTAGAAAAGTACCGGTTTTTCTTCTTACCGTGGGTAATTGCGTGCTTCCTGTATAATGCAATTTAATATTTATCCTACTGATATCTAATATAAACTTCATGCTACTATGTAAATTGATACGTTATCTCTCGCAGTGGTGGGTGCCCGCTTTATTTATTCACAGCACGCCATGATTTTTGCAGAACGCTTAGAAAACTTAATATTTATCTGATTATTCAACAAGACTGGAGCGTTTCCGGTTGCGGAAGTACCGTACGCAGTCGGTGTAATTCAATTCTCTTAATATTACTATTTTCACTGACCTATATGAATTTTTTTAAATGCCTGAGAATTTTTACGTTTGTATAGAAAATTTAAACGGTCAACTACGTAACTAAATATTCGCCGCATGCAAATTTTTTATAAGTCTACTTGAAGCAAAATTTATTTAAATAATGCTTTATGAGAATTGTTTCGCTTAGTTTGAAAGATTTTTTTGTAACACAAAGTACTGATCATTATTTCAACAACATTTTTGTAAGTTGTTTATTAATCAATTTGAAGATGGCAAATAATTTCAGTTACAATAATCAAACTCAAAATTTCCCAACTTCGAATTTCCGTCAACTCAAAATTATAACTTCTAGATCAGAATTTCTCTTCTTCTTCGTCGTAACTTCTTTTCAGAAGTGTCCTGATCGTATGTTACTCTTCTGGTTCGTAGCTTGTCTTACTATCTTCCTCCATCCATCTCTGTGTCTAGCACGTTGGGCAGCTTGATGAACTGAATATTCGGTACGCTGTTTTATTTGGTCACACCAACGTTTTGACGATCTTCCTCTTGGTCTTGCGGCTTCAATTTCTCCTTGTATTATGAGTTCTTCTAAGCTGTTATTATCTTTTCTTGAAATATACCTAAAGAATTTTAGTATACGTAAATAGTTAATCTGTGAAAGCCGTTGTGGTTCTTTTATTTTTCTTTGGGCCGATTCATTTGTTTCTCTCGTCGCCCAGGATATAGGCAATATTTTTCTCCAGCACCACATTTCTAGTGCATAAACTTTCTTCCTATCCATTGCCTTCATGGTCCATGATTCATGATTCCGCTCCATAAAGTACTATTGGAAATACTAAGATTTTTATTATTTATTTTTTTGTGTTTAGTGTGATCCCTTTATCCGTCCATGTTCGATGTAAATCTTTTGTTGCTCTTTGGCTATTTCACATCTTCGTCTTATTTCAAGCGAACTTCCAGTTTCATTTGATATAATTGCCCCCAAGTATGTATGTGTATTGACTAACAACTTGGCATTGTCCTATGTGAGTGATGTCAGGTCTGTTATTATTTGTTCTGTCTATTATCATGGTTTTTGCCTTTTCATAATTTATGTTCAGTCCATGTATTCTACTCTCTTGTTCTAATCTTTCTATCAACTGTTCCAATTCTGCGGGTGTATTTACCAACAAGACAGTATCATCTGCGTACCGCAGATTATTTATTTTTTGCACTCCCGGGCGTAAAGTGACTACTTTTCGCCCACAAAGAAGGGCGTAATAGTTATTTATGTACCAAGGGCGTAAAGATGCTTTTATGGCTTGAGACGTGATTTTGAGCCCGAGACGCTAGTCGAGGGCTAAAGACACGTCGAAGGCCATAAAAGCAAGTTACGCCAGTGGTACATACATAATTTTATGCACGATCGAAGATTTTAAAACTGAAATAAAAGGAATAAATTAATTTTCTACCCACATCGAGTAGTTAGTTGCTCAATTATTTTAATTTTTTACTGACAACTGTCCAATGGTTGAAGCATTTACGCCTAGGAATATTCACATAAATAATTGTGTTAACTGTGTTGTTAATACACATTACCCTAAATAGAGTTCTAATAAAGAGCATACATTCGATTTTAATTTAAAAAAATTCTTTATAAGACTGTTAAACTGTTTATCAATTTTTGACGTTTCATTATAGACCGGCGGCCTATAAAGACACCCACGGGCTATAAATAGACGTTTATGTCAAACAAATTCAGATATAATTGACACATTATAATGCGATCGTGAATAAAATTCATTATTGCAGACCTCGGGTGCACTTTACGCTTGCGACAAATTAATTTGAAATATCACAAAAATACCTTAGTTACAATACAATTTTTATAAAATCACTCTTGCCGTGAATGCGTCAATTTGACATTTTTAAAAATGTCATTAGAAAATTTTTATTATAAATCAAAAAATTTAAATAAAATCTCCGTTCGTGCAAAAAATATTGTATGTACCACAGGCGTAATAAGCGGCTTTGGCCTTTGGCGTGTTACAACCCTCGGCTAAAGCTTCGGGTTATAATTTTCACGCCGCAGGCCAAAATCGCCTTCTTTACGCCCTTGATACATAAATAACTAATACGAGGGCTGTTCTGTAAATTGTTAGTTAGAAGAAAACTACGGAATTTGTAAAGAAAATAATTTTATTGTTTTTCAAAGTATTCCCCCTAAGACATAATACACTTCTTCATTCTTTGAAACCACTTCTCGAAACACGCTGAAAACTCTTTTTTTGGAAGGTCGTCAAGAATTCGCTGAAATTCAGCAACAGCCGCATTGGCGTCAGGAAATCTCTTACTACGCATGAGTTTTTTAATCAGCGAAAGCAAACAGAAATCGTTAGGGGCAAGATCTGGACTGTATGGTGGATGAGTGACCAGTTGGACTCCGGATTCGTGTAAAAAATTTAAAGTTTTTGCGGCCGTATGCGGAGTTGCGTTATCGTGGTGTAACAAAATTCCACGCAAACCAGATCTTGGGCGATCACTACACAATTTCTCGAAGACTTGAGGAAGGCAAACTTCTGTATACCAATCAGCAGTTACAGTTTTACGATCTTCTAGAAGAATTACTGCAACTGGACCACTGTATCTGAAGAAAACGGCAATCATTTTTTTGTTTGCACTTTTACCGCGAATAACTTTTGTTGGCATTTCCTCCTTTTCAAACACCCAAACAGTTGATTGTTGTTTTGTCTCGGGATCGTACTTATATATCCACGATTCATCCCCCGTAACGATACTAAATACCTGCTTTGAAGATCCTCCATCGAACTTTTCTAACATAAACCTGCACCAGTCTACCCGTGCTTGTTTTTGTTCGTCGGTTAACAAATGTGGAATCCACCGACTTGCCAGCTTTCTTGCAATTCTTACACCCAGATGTTTATGTAAAATGATATCTACTGCAGATGATCCAATGCCTAGTTCGTCTTGAATCTCTCTATGAGTGATATTCCGTTTTTCCTTAATCAGCTTTTCGGTTGCAATAATGTTTTCAGCACAAACAGCTACTGCAGGTCGTCCAGGTCTTGGTTCATCTTCTAACGTACTCCTTCCACGTTTAAATTCACGGAACCAGTAACTAATTGTAGATAATGATGGACTATTGTCGCCAAAAGCTGCCATTAAATTTTGGTGACTTTGGTCATATGTTAAGCCTCGTTTATAATCGTAGAAAATCATAGCCCGAAAAGCATTCCGCGGCACTTCCATAATGCTTAGTAATAATCAAACGAATTATAACAATCAAAAATTAGGATCTCTATATGCTTTAACTTCAACCTTGCAAAATTGCAACTGGAAACTGTCAAAAGAATAAGGTTTCGATTGATGCAAATGTTTTTGTTTTTCTTCGCATCCATGGCCTGCTACTAACAATATACAGAACAGCCCTCGTAACACCTCTTATAGATACACGATTGTTCCAGTTTTCAAGGGTTCTTCTCATGATGTATTCTCCGTATATGTTAAAAAGTATTGGCGATCAGATGCACCCTTGTCTTGCACCTTTTTGGACCTTGCAGAGTTTTAACATTTCTTTATCTATTTGTATTGCCGCTTACCGCATTACTCTGTAGGTACATATAAATTGCGTATTAGGAATGTGAGATAGTTAGGAACACCCATTTCTGCCATTTTGCTCTATATTTTATTCCATTTTAGGCTGTCAAATGCTTTGCGAGATTTTTCAATAGTTTGCCTTAGATTAAGTTTTGTTCGCGTGTTCCTCTTCCTTTGACGAAGCCTGCTTGTTATTGTGGTATTTGCCAAAATAGAGGTATGCTTTGATCATCTCGTTTATGATCATAAGTAAGATTTTGCTGGCGTGTGACATCAATGTTATGAGTCTATAATTTTCGCATTCTTCCTTTGATCCTTTCTTGTGTATCGGAACAAATATTGATGTCGTCCAGTCGATTGGCCACTTTCCAGTTATCCATATTTTTTGACAGGTCTTACAGAAAATATCTGTTCCATTTTCATCCATAGCTTTAATGACTTCTGTCGTTATTTTATCAATACCTGCGGCATTGTAAGGTTTTAATTTTCTTATTGCTTTCGTGTTTCATTCTTCACTATTTGTGGTTCTTGTTTCCCAGGAATTTATATTTATGTTAGGATCTTGGTCTTGAAATAACTCCTCATAATAATGTCTCCATACTTCTAGTATTTCTTGTATATCTGTTATTTTTTATGCACATTTATTCCGAATAGATCAGGTTCTTGGGCTAAATCGATGGTTGATATTTGTTATTAATCTGTACAGATCTTTGGTATTTTTATTGTCAGCATGTTCTTGCGCTTTCTTGCATATTTCTATTAAGTAATTAGTCTTGTCCGCTCTGCATTTGTGTTGTATCTGTTTGTTTAGTTATGTATATTGTTTTTGCTTTTCCTCCGCGTCTAGACCTGAGTTTTTGAGTTGTTGACGTTCTTCTATTATCTTTAGCGTTTGGTTGTCTGAGCGGGTTTAGGGATTTCTTTAACTACATCGTCAATTAAATTTCTTGCTTTTTTCCACATAATCGTCCGAAGTGTCATGGGGATTGTTTTTAATAGGGTCTCTGGAGAATTTTTTATATGTAAAAGTCTATGATCACTTCCACATTCTGCTCCAAGTAATGTTTTTGCCTTCTTTATCGAAGTTCACCAACGGGTTTTTATTAAGATAAAGTCTACCTGTTTTCGATATTTTCCATTAGGGGATTGCCATGTGCAAAGATCAGAATTACTAAACCATTAATCGAAATTTTAACGTCAAGCTCAAAATTAGGAATTTTAATCGGACGTTTAAAGGTTTCGAGAGTTTAAATTAATCATTTATAATTAATAGTTGGATATTCACAATTAAAAGTGCGACCTCAGTTCCTTGTTTTTTAAATTTCAAATTCACAAGTTTCTCTACGGAATTCAAAATTAGTTTATTTAATTTCAACATCAAACTCCAAATTTAAATTATTGAATTATATATGTACATTGTACATAAATAATTCAAATTTTCTATTTTAGCATTGGTCTTTTACTAATAATTCTTAGTTTAACCATATATTAAATAAATAAATAAATAATAATAAATCAATTCTGCAATTTTAAATACCAAATGACAGCGTTTAAATCTAAACTGGAAATTCCAGATTAAGATTCCGATTTCAAAAACAAATCGAAAAATTCCTAACTAGAACACCATAACTACAATTTAAAATGTAAAGCAGTCTGATGCAAATCTGATTTTCTAATGCTAGGAATAAAAGTGGAAAGCGTCAATTTATAAGAAGTTAAAATTTCAGGTTTTCAAAAAACTCCAGTGTTCAAACCCATTTGGGGTGACTCCGCGATTCGGTGACTCCGCTAAAATTTGGAATCAAAATTTAGAAATTAAGAGCTACACCTTTGAAAGTTCAATTTTCAGCATCAAATTTAGATGGTTATTACGGTTTGATTTAGAACTTTTGACACTGAAAATTTCCCTATGCATGTAACACAAAACAACTAATTTAGATTCTCAAAAATTAAATATCTGATATTGAAGTTTAAACTTTTTAATCAAAATTTTTCACTTTTTGCGAGATCTTTATTTTGAAAATTTGAAAATTATATTCATAACGTATATTTAGAAATCAAAGTTATAATAAACAAGCTAAAAGATTTTAAATACATTAAAATTTTCAAAATAAAATTTCAAAGTGTCACTGATTTGGAATTAGGTACATATTCAAAATGTTTGCTTTGCAATTGAAACTTCAGTTATAAATCAGAAATTTCAATGTTGATTTGATCCAAAATTTTTAGATAGTTTATCAATAAATGGCGATAATAAAAATTAAATTTAATATTTTCATTATCAACTTTGATTTTTATTCTTCCGAATCGTTAAATATTCCAAACCGGTAACACCGAATTTAAGTCTCAGAAATAAAAATTAGAGGTCAAATTTTAAAATTCTAAATTTTATTCTTAAGAGTCCTTATGTTTTTATTTTACTTTTTATTCATGTACGAAAATTCTCAAACTTGTTTCAAAAATTATTTCACGTTTTTAAAATTAGAATTTTTTGTGCAAAATTCAAAATTCTTAAATTCGAAAATTCTAAAACCTAATTCTAAATTCTTACAGCTTGGAAATCTTATTTTAAATTTAAAAAAAATACGCACTAATATGAATAAGGTGGGACTTTTAAAGCTAAAACTTGTAGTTTCGAATTCTAACTTCAACTCTAAAGCTTTTTTAGCTTAATAAACGTAGTTACTATAACCATATTAAACTGAAAATCAGTTTAAAAAATTAAGTAAAGTACATTATGTTAATTTCAGATTTGAGTCTCTCCAAACCCTAGGATTTTTTTATAAAGTATTTAATTAGTCATTTCAAAAAAGCACCCACAGTTTGATATCTGAGTGGATAATTTTAATTGTCAGCCTTAACAGACAAATTTATTTTCTGGTTCACAATTTAACTTAAAAGGTTGTACAGAAAGACAAATTAAATTTTATGCACACATTATGTTATAATTTGTAATTTCTACATTCCAGTTTGGAACTTTAAAACTTAAATCTTTGAACCGAAATGTGAATTTTAACATTTGCATTCAAAATTAAGATGTTTGGAATTACAATTCTAAAGTTTCAATCTCCACTTTACATTCATATTCAGTTTGTTATTTTGGCCATTTTTGATATTAAAAACAACACAAAAGCTTTAAAATAAATAAAAGTTTGGATAATTATTAAATCTTCAATCGGAATTTGAAAATTACGAGCTTTTGTTGAATTGATACTTTGGATTATGGAAATTAAAATTTTAATTTTGAAAATTCAAAAGTAAAATGCAAAACTTCAGAAAATTAATCTTAATCCCAAATTCCTTATAAAAACCTTGACTTAAGATTGCTTCTCAGGATTGTCATAATGCATTGCTTATTAAAAGATTTGAATTTTAAAGTCAAAATTTCGAACTCAACACCAACATAATGAATTTCGGCCTCAGATCTTCTCATTAAAAACATGTAAGTAAAATCGTAATTCTGTATTTAAATTAATATTTTAAATATACAACTGGTAGTTTGAATTATTTATAATATATTCATAACTTTTTTAAATGCGCCATGTGAGGTTAATGTAAGTTTGGTCGACGTAAACAAAACTTTTATCTTTTGTTATATAATATCATACGTAGTCAAGGTGTAGTTTATTCTTGGGAAGCATTCATGTTTCTTCTTGGTAAGAAACAGATGAACTAAATAATCAGCAAAACCGCATTCAATTCATTTTAAGGCTTAATTTTCACAATAAAACCATTGTTACGAGTTGTATAAAATTTTCCGAAAACTTTTAATTATTTTATGAGAGCATTTTTTCTATAAAAGTAAAAACAAACCAACATTTGGAAACAAGGCAACGTTTCACAGCTCGGGACAACAGTTTGCTCCGGTTTGACCAGCTTCCATTTCCAATATAAAACTATCATTCAAATTAGGAGTGAATAGAGTGTAAGTCTGAAAATCTTAAAAATAGTAAAATAATGAATAATGTTTTAGGCAAACCTTTAAACTTGGAACTTCATAGAATAATATTTGAAACTAAAATACTGCATCTTTCTAAACTAAAATTACAACTCAAAACTGAAGCCCAAATTTTCTCTTGAATTGTTTAACGTCCACAACAAAAACTATGAGACTAAAACCAAAACATTTGAATTTTAATCATCGTATAAGTACTGAAAATTCTGATAAAAATTAAAAAAATCTGATTGACCATGAATTACGTAAAATCACTTTCACTTTCTGAAATTATTTATAATTTAACGCATTTTGTGCTTCTTGCTGTTTTAAAAATACAAATACAAAAATATATTAAAAACACCTGAAATGGTAACAAGCCTTTCATGTTTCTCACGATTACCTTTGTGACTGAGCCAGTAAAATAGATAAGCTCTTACATAATTTAACAAAATCTGATGTACCTGACTCAATGCACTGTGAAAATCGTCCACACAGGATTTTCTTGGTTAAAAGGACACGAGGACAAGTGAAATATTTTTGTAACAGCAGCCATTTTCAAATATTTCCACCAAAACTTTAAAATCTCAGTGTGAAAGTTTTAATGATTTCAGCTTGAAACAAATCGTGCATAAAAATGCAACAGAGAAGCATAAAAAGTATCCAAAATTTTAAATGCTGATCTTCAAAACGATATTAAAACAATAACTTGTTGTCCTACAATCCTTCACTTGAAGATTTTAAGAAAGTGCAGTAATTTAGAATGGAATGTAAGTTGTGATCCGGCTAAGATAAAATTCAACTGCAATACACGTAGATGCACTAAATTATGCTCTGGTGACTGCATGAGTTGCGAAATGGTTGTTTTTCAACTGCAATATGAGATCATTTTTCAGTTCCAAACAGATTTAAAGCAGATGGGGTTTTAAAAAAAATTGTATGCAACAAAACTTGCTTTTGAAGAATGCTAATAAAAACAGAAGAAATTTAAACAAAAATTGCCTATTCGAAACCTTTTCAAACCCTGCTATGTGGGTTTGTGCATTTATTAACATTAAGTTAAATAAATCTTTTGTTTACTCTAACAACTATATTTAAATTTAATAGTTCAGGAAGTAATCTCAAATTTCCTTCAACCAATTTCGATGATTTTAACCTTTAATTTTGATTAATATTTTATAAATAATTAATAAAACGAAAATTAATCAAATTTCACGGCCGCCTTTGTTAACGAGCCGGTATTAAACTACCACCTACGTTGTTCACACCCAAGATTTTCTTCTTTTTAATTTTATAATTTACTTATTGATTTAATACAGTAGTACTAAAATTAATTTAGCCTTGAATTTTCAGAAATTAAATCTGTATAAAAAATAAAAATTATACGAAATTTACTCACTGCAAAAATTCGGTGGAAAAGTGTCAAGCTAAAATTAAAAAAAAACATATTTTTATATAATTTAACAGTATACAAATTCCCAATTAGCAGGCAATTTCGACTCTGATTAATTATAACGAGTTGTATGTGTGGCTTTTTATGGTCGTAAAATAATTTAGTTTAACCATCCTGTTTTCTCGTCCTTCGTAATAAAAATTGGTAGGCGCATAATACATCAAAATAAAGAATAAAAAATATTAATTTACTGTTCTAAGCAATTTGCTCCGTGTGTTGGTTATTATCTCCGTGGGAGGCTGAAGTGTAACAGTATCTTCAGGCTGAATATCTATCTTGTGAATATTTATGAGATTACTGTGACTTTCCTTGTCAAACTTTTGATTGAGTTTTATTGAGGATCTTTAATTGGCTCGAACGTTCTTAGAATCGTTCAGCATTGTAATTATTATAATAAGAAGCAAATACCTTTCTTTAAATAGCGCGATTTTTAAATTAGCAAGTTGGTTAACGATATCCCTCACAAATGGAATTTATGTACATAGCTTTAATAGGCAAAAATATTCGTTTATGTAATAATTGCAAAGAAAATATTAGAAGAAATATGAAGATTTTTAATGCGACTTAATTTTAGAAGCAGTTTGAAATTAAAATTAGTGGCAGCACGGCAGCAGTGCTAAAAAGTATAAGACAATTTCCGGATTAGCAGTTAAAAAAATAATTAAACATGTTTCTTCCAAATAAATTCTGAAAATTACACTTAAGCTCAATGAAAACTTTAGTATTATATTTTGCACTTTAAAAATTAAAGTTTCACTGCTGCAGTTAATAAATACAAAAATAAGAGTACGGAAATCTAAATGAGCATTATTCAAACACTTTAAAAATTAAATTCATGACTTATCTAAAATCTGCACAGTAATAAAAGATGATTTCTAAAATTTTAAATTCTTAACTCAAGTTTGAGAATTTCTGAAAATTTCGACGTTTCGTTAATCATAACTTGAACTCCAAAATACAAGAATGTAAAGTCTGATATTGGCAAAATTAAAACTACTTTTTGAAATTAAAGCTCCTTCTTTAATTTTTCGAGTTTTGAATTTCTTAAATTTGATTTAGAGAATTTGATTTGATATTCAAATTGTTTATATTCATATAATTCAAAACACAAGTTGTAAATTAAATAGTCAAACATTAGGCTTCTAAATTTAAACTTCGAATTTTAGAATAAAAATTCCTGATGAAGTTTCTGTATTCCGAAATCCTAAAATTGTTTTATTGAAAATTCTTAAATCAAATTGTCTTATTGAAAATTAAAGTTGTAATTCAAAATAAAACCGTCAGTATGGCGGAGAGGGAGTGCACGTAATACTGAGATATACAAAGTTAAGCAAGAGCCTGCTTGGTCAGAACTTGCATGGGTGACCGCTCTGCGGTTCGGTGCATCCGGGCCCCTCGGCTCTGTAAAGGTATAAGAGGGCAAAAGAGAGAAAGAAAGAAAGAATTCACAATAAAGAATGCGAGCGAAGAATCAGAATTAGTGTACTCGGAAACATTAAAATTAAATTCGTAACTGATATGTTAAAAACGCTTAAGGATGGTTTTAAAATTTGAAAATCTGATATTGCAAACTAAAACTAGAATTTTAAAATTAAAGTTTCAGTTTTAAATTTCTCACATTTGATTTCGAAAATTTGGTTAATGTAATTCTAAGATAGGGTCTGTGATAACTTAAGTGGCTAGAAATTAGGTTTCTGAAATTATACTTCTAATTTTGGAACTGAAATATCTATTTTAAGTTATTACCCTTCACGCAAATCGCCGCAATGGTCGAGCAGTTAAGGCATTCGACTACAGCGCGGACGATCTCGAGGTCAAACCCGAGTCGGAATGCCCGGCGGGTAGCCTACTCAGTCACTGAAAATAATTGGGAACCGAACCCGATGGTGGAGTAGGGTAGATAGGCGGTTGTCAAAGGCATGGTGCTTATCACATCACCCCGTACGCATAAGCGTACGAGACAACCGGGTATGAAAGCGACTTAGGAGGCTTTTACCCTCCATGTTGCCGGCCATACACCTTCGTGGAGTGTAAGTGCCGTTATGTTTACCTTTTTACTCTTCACACAAGTATATCAAATTCCGAAATTTATTATTGAATATTACATATTATGATATTTCAAAAATTAACAGATTTAATTTGCTGTTTTCCATATTCAATTAAAAGTTTGTTACCAAAATTCGAATTACGGCAACTTGCACAAAAATTTAACTAGAATTTAAAGCAAAAAACGCTTCGGTAATATCCAGACTCAAAATTTAAGCAAAATTTGAACAGCAGGGCAAATTTTGTAGGCGTCAGTTAACATTTAAAATGCCAAAGAAAAAACCTGTAAAATTATAATTTTTAGAAATACAAAAGGTTTTTAAAAATTCAGATTTTCATCCCACTATTTACACATGCAAAATTTTAATTTCTTTTATCAAAATACCGATACCTTGCAAAAAAAAGTCCGAAATTACAAATTTTTAACCAAAAAACTAAAAATTAAATAATTGAATTTTTAAAAATCAAAACTTCTTAAAAAATACTTTAAAAAAATTATGACAAAAAAAAATATTCTTTCAATGTTTGACCTGGAATTTCAGTTATACAATTATGTATAAACAAAGCCTTTACTGAGGTTATGTAAAAATTTAAAGGTAAGAATTCAAAGTAATTTCAATTCGAAACTCTGAATTTCGAATCGTAAAACTTACACGAAAATTCAAAACAGTGTCCCAGCAATTATTTTCGTTTGGCCACTGGACAGCATCAGTGCATTTTTTTTCTGAAATCTGTAAACTTCATTGTGCACTGGATCTTTCAACTCTATAAAAACAATGCAACAATGTAGGTACTTCAAACTCATTATAATACATCCCCATTGACTGATTTGTCTTCCACACAGTTCTTCTACTAATCAAAAATTTGATTTAGTACAAAACAGATTTTTAGACAGGCTACCAACTACCAACAAGTTCATCTCTTTCACGTGATAATTGCTTCAAATGACTTTAAAAGAAGTACATGACGTACAAACCAGGGCCGATTTATCCATTAGGCAAGAAAGGCAGCTGCCTAGGGCGGCAGTCTGATGGGGGCGGCAAAATAAAAATTAAACATTGTGTCTTAGAAACAATAATAGAGAAGTGAAAGAAATACATTAAAATATGCCTAGGGTACCAACATGCCTTAACGCGGCCCTGGTACAAACCTAATTTAGAACCAAAAGGTCCATAAAGTAATCGAACGTCTGTTCCTGAAGAATGAGTTGTCAAGGCTGGAGTCTTAAAATTGAAAACAAGAGTATAATATTTCATTGAATAAACGAGATCAGTAGATCGAAATTACTGAAACAATGTTTCGCGTAGGTATGATAAGGTATTCGACATTTTTAATTAACTTAACCTGAAATTCAGCGTGGGTTATACAATTCAAGGTTAAATCGTTTCAAAGGCACGTTAATAACACCGAAGCAAAATTGTACTTCTGTCTTTAATTACAGGAATAGGTTGTTTTGTTTTCATAGCCATTTAGCAAATTTTAATAACTGCATTAATTATTATTCCGCACACGTGTGTAGGTTTATGCCTATAAAAGCAGGAGGCAATATATTTAATTAGAAAAAAAAGATTAAAGTAAGGTATACTTTTAATTTAAACCGAGAAATGCATTTCCTCATAATATAATTTTCTTAAGAGTAATACAGGATGTTAATAAAGGATTTGAATTCCTGCTAGAAAATTTGAATGGGCGTTCTGTAAGAGTTTCGTTATAATAAGATTAATGATTTCCCAGACAAAACTAGATTTTCTTTTTGTATTAAAAATATAAGCGGCTGTTTTATGTCTTAAGGTATGCCAACTAATATGATATTAAATTTATTTGATTGTAAACATACAATGTGATTTTTTAAAAACTCAATTGCAGCAGGCCGCATTCTGACTTAATACAGACAGTTCTAAGGTTATTAAGACAGAATACGGCCTGCTGTAATTGAGTTTTTAAAATATCACATTGTACACATTTTTAGCGTATCTCTAAATTCTACAAATTTCCTGAAACGATTTTAAATTAAGGTATTTTAAATAATCCCATCGTTTTTATATTTTTATTTATTTGATTGCAAACATGCATATTTGCGAGAAATCAAATTTTTACATTTTGAGAACGAAAATTTACAAAAAGTCGAATTTACTTAAAAATTCACCAAAAGTAAATTTAGAATGAAGCAAAGAAAAATAACTATTTTTTTAAATCAAATCTTTAGAAAACAAAAATTTTTCTAAACAAATTTTTCAAAAAGATAATATTTCAATAAAAATGGAAAAACAAGAAAGAAAACCAAATAAAAAGGATTTTCGGAATTATAAACCAAGTACGGTTCTTGAGGTTCTTACGTAGGTATAACTGAAGAACAAGCATAAAAAGTCTGGACACTAACTTGACTTTTAAAATTCTACCTTTGGAAAATTCTGAAACATTTTCCATCATTAACATTATTTAATTAATCTTGCAAAATATTTGTACATAATTTAAAACAACAACCCACTATTCTGTAAAAAGTTAAAAATAATGTAAACTTCACGTGGTAATAACAAGAATATATCAATAAATAATCGATTCGGAGTTGAATCAAGGTAAATTATTCCTAAATTAATAATAATCTCACAGATTATGGCTATAATATAGTTAATCTAATTGAAATACATGTACGATATGATGCAGTATTTATCAATTTAAGCGGAGTGAAAGTATGAAAAATGTAATAACTCCTATTCGGTAGTTTTAACATTTTTTAGCTAAAGGCGTTAAGAAGTTCAAGGAAATAATTTTTGAAATTAAATAAAACTATCGCCTGAATAGGCATAGAGGGTTAGAGAGAAGAAGGAGATACATACCTACACAAAATCACGTTTCGAGCTTAAATATTTTATGAAAAATGTTGATATTAAATTCGTAACATAAAATAAACAAAATGTAAATCTAAAAACTACATGTGTTAAATTTGGACATGTGGCAGTGCTAAAATTTTAAATGAATAATTAAAATTATTTTACTAAAATTGAGAATCAACGCTGTGATATAAACATTTTCCAAGAAAACTTTAAATTTTAAACTTGTAAGCCCAAATCAAGATTTCTTTTCTTCCAATTCATGTCTTACTCGAATATTCAATTTTTCAAAACTTAAATTAATAAAATTCAGAGAAGTGAAGGGGCTCGTGATTCATTCTTTTAAATTATTACAGCTTTTTCAGAAAATGCCAACCAAGTTTTATTTTTAAACTGCTTCTTGAAGTAAACCTAAAGCCAGATTTCTTATTTAATGCACATTTTATTCCATTTTTTTCTCCAAATCAAAAAGTGTTCCACATTGGCAAAGCCCTGCAGCTAAAAAATTTAATTGGACATTTCTGTTTGAACACTGATTTGAATTTTTTAACAGTTTTTTTTGTCAATTATTTCTTTAGATGAAACATCATTTTCGTTAAAAAAAGTTAGGAGAAAAATTTCAAAAGCATCAGACAAGCCTAATTTTATTCATTTTACAATGTTCAGACTAATGAGTGCAGATTACAAATTCATTCCGTATAAAAAATATTCTCCAGTACCTATTATCAAATTATTTTTCAGGTGTAAACGCCTTATGCAAAAATTCACAATAAACAGCGCGCAACCCGGCCCACATATTTTTGAAACGACTCTGTACATCAGTACATACTTGTAAGTTAAACGTTAAATAAACAACGATTATTTTTAATGTAAAAATGATCGGAGAATTTACAAGAAATTTTGTTAAGCATCTGGAAAATTAGAGGACTTTCTTCAAGCTTATTATTATTATGGTTTTCTGGATTTGGACATTTTAAACTTTTTGGGGTGTTGCAGATATTTTTTGAAAATTGAAAATTTTAAATTTCCCTAAAGTTCTGCAGAACTCAAACTCTCTGAAAGCTTCTTATTAAACTTCTCCATAAATTTTCAAATATTTTTCCAACTTTTCCTAAAGTTTTCAAACAAAAAAACCCCACGGTTTCCAAATGTCTATGCCGCTGGCTTAAGAAATTGCTCCTTTTAGAATTCTGGTTTCAAAACCTTATGAAATATACCGCATAAGAACTAAAATCGAAAAATGTTTTCAAACTCTATTACTCTTTTAGGAATTTTGGACATTTACTAAACTATTTTTGAAATATATTCCACAAATTTCTTAGAACAATTTTAATGTTTTCAAAAATATTTATTTTGAAATTATCAAAAGCTTCTCTAAACCTTCAGCTAAAAACTTAAAATATTTTTCCTTGTACTTTACTTCATACATTCAGATTCTTTTTTTATAAAAGAAATTCGAAATAATTTAAATTTCCATGTACAAAACTGCCACACAGCCTTAACAAAGCAAGTATAAGTATTTCTCCAATTTTCAAACGTTCGAATTTTCAATTGTAGGAAACCTCAAAATCTAATTTAAAATTCTTTTGTCCTTGTAAACCCAAATATGGGTGCACTACATACGAATACAGGATGAACAAATATTTAAAGGTAATTTAAGGTCAAGTGTTTAAGCTGAATCCGAAGTGCTTATTTAACAAGTGTTCCTAAGTAAATATACTTTAAAACTCGGCTCTGTGGGAGGTAACAGGTGAGTATGTATAATTTTACCATATCTATGAATTACTTCGGCAAATAAACTCAGCTTAGGGCATGGTTTCAAGAATTAAATAAATAAATCGCAGATTTTTGAGATGCTGGGGAAAATCAAGAGATTTTTTTATGGTTTTCGAAACACTACAATCGTCACTAACTATTCATAATTTTTTAAGCAACAAGGGTTATTAAAATATCCCAAAAACTTCTATCACAATTCAGAAACAAGCCTTAATTTATAAAAAATGTTTGTCTGAGTTTAGCAAATTTCCTCAGTTTTACTTATATTTATTTAAATGCATTTTTATTAATGATTTTAATTGCGCAATCCACCCCTTTTTCTAACTGAAAAGAAATATCCGGATATCGTCATAGCTAACGTTCAGAAAATATTAGAAAGAAAGAATCGCTAATATTGAAAAAATCAACCGCCAATAAAAAAGCTTGTGTCAATTATAACGTTATATTTGAAAATCGAAGTGGGAAGTGGCACAGTTTCACAAAACAAAAATATTTTAATACCAGCTCTAGCATAAAACAACAGGATATTAATGTAATAAATAATTATACAGAAAGATAAAAAAAATTGCAGCTACGTTCGCACGCGTTGTGTAAATAACTAAATTGCATGAGAACATACACATTTTTTTTAATTATTGCAAAACCCAAATTTCAAACAATTTCAAAAACTCACCCTCCGTATTGTGTTGACCGTCGTAGGACCTTCGGTTATAAATGGGGCTGATTTGCCAGCTGATGGATCGCCCTTGTTTGTATCAATCCCTTCACTGTTACCTTCTTTTTGCAGCTGCTGTTGATTTGAACCTTTTGATTGTTGATATTGAGAATTCACAACAACAGAACGCGCAAAACAACTTTTATAATTGCCGTCTTCAAAATCGGCATTAACATCAAACTGAACGTTATCACTCAACATGATTTTTGATGAGAACACATATATTTAACTTGACATAAAATAACACTATGTTTAATAGTAATAATAATAATAATATAAAGGGGGAAAACAGCCCCGTATTTTTACACGTGGCCCTAAAGTTTAAGGAGTTTTTAATTATTTTTTTTACAAAACGTCACACTTTAAAATGTATTATGTTAAATATCGGCGCGTTTAAAGATCACCGCATAACCAGTGCACCTGTTCCACGCAGCTTTCGAAATATAAACTAAAATGCTTCTCTTTGAATGTTGCATTCCACGCGCCATTGCCTTCATTTAATGCGCATGTCTGAAGTTATTTGGGTTGCATAACACAAATTTTATTTCTGTTAATTGGGCTGCATAAGTAGTCTCACAAAATTTAATTTAAAAAATACAGTTTGCAAAATATTTTCCCAACGTACACAAAATTATTTAATTATTAGTACTATTTTGTAAAACTTATTTCTATTGTTTGAAGCAAATTTGAAAATACATCAAAATTTCTGACCTATCAAAATTTTTAGACACCCCTTTCTATTTCCAAAATAAAGGTCTTTGAAAACAATTTATGTTTTCTTTACAATTTTAATCATTTTAAGATTATTATAACAAAATTAATAATCTGAAAATAAATTATATGAGAGCCAAACTTCCGAAGGTTGTCGAAAAATAATGATTCGGATTTCTCAAAATTTTTATTTCAGAACAGAATACAATTTATTAATAATTATACTCTTAAATAAACGGAAATGTTTAACATATTATGTAATTTAAAATGCGATTTAAATACTATTTGGTCTGCCATATTTGAAAGGTCTAAATAAAAGGCGTCCCATTAACAACACAATAAGCCCTGCAAATAATTAAAAATCAATTTAAAGATTACTCACCGGGGTCTTTCGCGCTTTAGTACTTCGCTAATCATTAAAAGGAAGTCACCTATTTACTATGAATTCGAATTTCTCTTGCTAAAAGAGTTTCGCCTCTGGCGTGGTTGATACGCTGAGTTACCGTGCTCTTTTAGTGCTCCCCTTTTCCTCCCGAAGAAGCCCTTTAAAAAAGTGGGCGAAACGTTAAGTTCTTCTGTCTCAACAATGACACGGTTTCAAACCGGAAAACGTTCTGTTAACAACTTATTTACTGATTATAAAATACTAAAATACAAAGCAAGTAACTCCTGACAGCTGAAGCATGATTTACGCGATATTTGCGACTGTTGAAAAATTCCAATGAAAAAAAAAATTTAATCCGAAATGTTTCTTTTTAAACACCTGTTGGTGTTTGGCTATTAAAACTAGTCTAAAAGACTAACCATTAACTTATCACCTAAAGTCCATCCATTGATGTCCTTTACATTCTTCTAATACTATTTACATTTCACCCACACACTGTGCTCTGCTTTTACACACAACACACTACACAAGATCGGATGGTTTGGTTCTCTTCAGTCTCCAGACATTGTGTTGATTGTCCAGCAGTCGAACGTGGAAGTGTAACCTGGCTTCATGCTTACCGGCAAAACCTTTTTATTTCTTTTTTAACTGTTGGAATATCAAGATCTCGATGAATACCTGAGTTACGAACATACCACGGAGCATCAACTATGTTACGCAACACTTTGTTTTGGAATGCCTGTATGAACTTAATCTTAGTATCACTGGCGCAACCCCATAGCTGCATGCGGTATAGCCTCACTGGTTTCAGGATCTGATTGTAGATCAGTAATTTATTGTGTATTGACAACTTGGAGTTTCTGCTAAGAAGCCAATAATGTTGTTTATATTTCAGACCAAGTTCAGCTCTTTTCTTCTTCACATGCGTTTTCCATCTCAGCTTCGCATCTAATATCATGCCGAGATATTTGGCATTCATTTCATAGGGTACAATTATTGTACCGTTGATATTTAGCGGAACTGGTTCTGCTATTTTTTTGTTGGTAAAGTTGATATGGATGGATTTAGGTTCATTGAGCTTGATCCTCCATTTCTTGATCCAGTCTACTATAATATCGTTTGTTTTCTGTAGCTTTCTTGTGGATCTTTCTTGATTCTAATTCACTGCCAGGAGGGCAGTATCATCGGCGAATGTAGCTACTGTTATGTTATCCAATGCTGGTATGTCGCTGGCATACAAAAGATAAATAACGGGGCCATGGTCACTTTCTTGAGGTAAGGCTGCTCTTATTTCTTTAGGTCAGAGTATTCTTCTTTCTGCTTGATTCTAAAAAGTCTATCAGCTATATAAGATTTCTATATATGTATTGTTTCGGAAGCAATTTGTGTATTAACCGTTTGTGCCAAACTTTGTAAAAGGCTTGGGCCACATCCAAGAAGACTGCAGGCCAGACATATTTTTCCACTAACGCTTGTTCAACAATGTCAGTGATACGATGCACTTCATCAATTGTTGGGTGCTTCTATCTAAAGCCAAATTGGTAATCTGGGATTAGTTGGTCATCTTCTATGGCAGGTCTTAGTCTCTTAAATAGAAGCTTTTCAAGTAGTTTTGAAACTATAGGTAAAAGAGATATTGGCCTACACGACTTTATTTCATTAAGTAGTTTACCTGGTTTTTTTCAGCATGATTACCTCTGCAACTTTTCAACAGCTAGGGACATGTTTTAGACTGAAAGCTGCATTGAAAAGGTATGTCAGTAGGACTATACCTTTCCTAGGCAGTTGTTTTAGTATTTCACCAGTAATTAGATCGTAACCTGGTGCTTTTTTCGGGTTAAGGTTTGTTTCGATCTCCTCTGCTACTTCTTTTGGAGTGACTAGGGTGATGTTTTCCGGAATTTGGTTGTTGGTTTCAGGCAGCAAATTTTCTACTTGTGTTTGATTGGGTGTAAAGATATCAACTAGATGTTCTGCAAATAGTTCAGCTTTATGTTTATTGTCTCTGGACCATGGTCCCATATCTCTTCTTATTGGTGGTATGGATGTAATTGTTTTTCTGATCATTATGGTTGCTTTCCAAAGTGAGTAGTCCGTTTCTTCGTCAGGTGTCAAATTCTGCAGGTAGGGATTTATTGATTCTTCTTTGAGTTTTATATTTCTCTTCTCAGTTTTTGTGCTCTATTATTCAAGATCGTTTTGTCAGATGGGTCTCTCGTCTGTTGCCATCTCCTTCTAGCTCTTCTTTCTTCTCTGATCTCAGCGGGGTAGTTTACTCCTTTGGTTATGTGAGTAACCTCCTTGGTGTTGTTATATGCCGCTGCCTGGGCAAGTCTGATGAAGTTTTCAGCTTCTTTTTCTAATTCCACAGTTGTTCTTAGGTTAATATTCAGATTGATGTTATTCTGAGGATCAATCCGGAAACTTTCCCAATCAGTGGTTTTGTTAAAAAGAGTGGGTGTGGCTGCTCTTTTGATTATCTTTTCACTCAGTCTCAAAATGACAGCTGAGTGATCGGAATCATAGTCAAAGTTTTCTCTGGCTTCAGTGAAATTAGAAGATACCTTTCTTGAGATGAAGAAGTCTAGCAAGTCGGGAATTTTGTCTGGATCAGTGGGCCAGTATGTAGGCTTACGTGTTGAATGATAATTGCAATTCAATTCTCTGACAGCTTTTCTCAGTTCTCTACCTTTAGTCGTCGTTAACCTGGATCCCCAATCTACATGTTTAGAGTTAAAATCTCCTCCAACAATAAATCTCTCTCCTAGATGTTGCAGGAGTGTTAAGGAATCTTCCTTTTTAAGATTATGTCTTGATGGACAATAGACAGCACCAACTCTCAGCTTCTGTTTTTTAGTCTTCATTCCAACCACTGTAAGCTGAAATTCTACTTGTTATAGATGACATTCTTCAAAATGAATAACTGATTTACTAATTAAGATTGCAGTACCACCCCTAGCTTGGTTGTCCGGATGGATGGTGTAATACATTTTATAGCCCCTTATTTTTGTGTAGGACTGTTTTGTCATATGTGTGTCAGAGATAAGATAGACATCTATGTGTTGAGTACTTAGGAAGATTTCAAGGTCATATTTTTTGTTTAGAATGCCATTGATATTCCATGTAGTGATACGTAGGTCATGTTGTTCCATAATCTTACTTTACCTTGGGTACAGCACCAGTGCTCTCGGCTTCTAAGTAGCTTATCGAGTCTTTCATTGACTCGCTCAAGTGTTTTCATCATATTCTGCATAAGCTGCATCATAGATGGTGCGGATGATGATGGTTTTTGTTGGGTAACTTGTGCATAATATAAGGTACCCCTGTTCTAATTAGATTAGGGACAGCTAATCTTGATTGAGGAATTGTTTTCTTGGCCTTGCCAGCATTATTCCTTCTTTTCTGTAACTCCTTAGCTATTGTACATCCTCTGTAAATAGCGGGGTGGGCTTGCGAGCAGGAGTATCTCTAGTTTTAGTGCATGTTGCGGTTAGGAGATTTCCTGCACATTTAACACAGGATGGTGCTCTTTTACAGAATTTCCTGGTAAGTTCATATCTTTGGCATCTTTTACATTGTGGAATACGCTTGCTATTCCTTACATAGATTTTGTTGATTAACTTCAGATCTGTCAAATGCCACCACATATACAACAATACAACGGCAAGGGAATGTGATTCACCTTGCTATTAGAGATAGTTCTCTTGATATTTTGAACTACTTCTATGATTTTGTATTTTCTTTCTTTGAGTTTCTTGGCAATTTCTTCAGCAGAAGTTGAAGGATGCAGGTTCCTAATCCATTACCTTAATGGGTTTCGCGGCTTTGTTTTCATATGTATGTCATTCAATGTTATCTGAAATGTAATTATGTAAAGTTGAAGCAAAATTATTGTTGAAATATGAGTGAAGGTTGGCATTAAGAGAAATTAAGTAATTTAAAATGTCAAAGCGATGTTAAGGCCGAAAAGAAAATGATTAAAGACTGATAAGAGAAGGTTAACCCTTTACATTCCCGTTTTCATTTACAGCTGCTGCAGTGCCAAGTTCAGCAACGAATTGTAGTTTCACTTATTCGCTTTATCACTCTCAAAAACGAAAAATAAAATGCTGGAATGTGAAATAATTTAAAATGTAACGAATAAAGAATAATTAGTTGAACAAGCTTTTAAAAATCAAAATTCAAAGGAAATTAAGAAAATTGCCCACATTTTCGAGGGAAACCGTGAACATTTAGAAAACTTCCCAACAATGTTTGTAGGACCTACCCGAAAGCCCGAAACAATATATTTGAAATATATAAATTTAATTATTAGTAATTTTATTCATTATTAACTACTTTCATTGGTTGAATCAATCAATAAATTATGTTGCCATTTGAATCCAACACCCTATAAGGCAAGGCTTTCAAAAGGAAAAGATTTTGAACATGGAAAAGAAAATGAGAATAGATACATAATAAAATTTTTTTTCAAATTTAAATTCGAGAGAAAATGGGAATCTCGCTTCTTATTATGAGAAATGAAATGTAGAGGATAGGTTTAAAATTAACAATTTTGGAGAATTTTATGCTTAATGCAATGTCACGAAGAAACTTTACTTTGTTAGCTGTGCGCTGACATAACATTTAATTATTTAATCGACAAAATAAAAGATCTGAAAGATGTTTGGGAATTGAAAAAAAAATCCAGAATTACTTAATTTTCCATTTCTCACGTTGTTTAAAATAATATCCAAAAACCATAAGTAATAACGTAATAAGTTGGAATGGGCAATATCATCACAACATTGAAAAAAGGTTTATTTACGTCATACATGATAATGATCACCAAACTTCCTGAATCTTATGAGAGGTATTATTGGATCTAAGATAGATCTAAAAAAGTTTGAAACAGAAAAAGCAACGACTTTATATCGGCTGTAACCGGCCAAGCGTATCGGACTGTGACGACGATTGGTCAGGGGTGGAGGGAGCGGAACCAGTAACGATAGCGGACTTCCATACTTCGGATAAATGATAACCAGTGCTTCGGTAAAAAACACCTTGAAATTTTTAACTAAATGTTAAGTTCTAGAACTGAAGGTCTGATTCTGATTAAACTAAATTTATGTTAGAATCAAATATCCGTTTTTTAGTAGGTAATCTTCAAGATGTTTTTAAGATAAGCAAATGTCCTAATATACGAACGTACAAGTTCTACAAAATTATTAATGATCGCATTTTTAATTTGTGTTGTTACAACTAACTTCTTTAAAATACTAACACTTTCAAACTACGAACTACTAAAAATTGTCTTTAGTTGCTTTCGTATCATCTTATTCAATGGTATCATTAAGTTACGAAATTCCATGCTTTATTTTCCTTTAGGAAATCTAAATTTTCGAAAAAATTAAGAAACAAATAAGTACACTATAAAATTAGGCAGAAAGAAAAATCTGTGGAACCTCAAACAGGTACCTATTTAATAGGTTTTATACTACCAGGATACAGATAAAAATAGTACCCACAACCCACAACTTTTTAGACATCTTCAAATTAAGATAAATATGTAGGTAACTCTAAAGCTTTGTGTTAACAGTACCTACCTATGCAAGATTTAAAGGAACAAAATGTGTTCTATGAAAGATATTAGTTTAAATTGATTATTGCAGCATTACTAAAATATAGAACTTACCTAACATAACAAGTTTAGTTTACCTAATTCAAGCCTTTTAAATAACGCCGGAGTGTGATAATACCATCAAATTTGGTTCTTTTCAAGTTGCAGAAAATGACAAAAATGTACGAGCTAGCGCCGTGTATCGTAGATTGCTGAAAGTTTAATTGAACATTTAGGAAAGTCGGTAATACAGATTTCGCAGAATTTTCTGATTGCGTCAAAATTGTTTGAATACAAAATATAAATATTTTTTGCGAAAATCGCTACTTTTGAGGTAATTTCCAGGTAAGTTTTGAGTAACTGTATTGAGAAAATTGTATATTAATCTATTTAAACATTAAATTATAACATGTCAAACCAATATAACCTTTCTAATGTTAGGTTATTAAGCAAATAAATTTGTTGCAGGGTGTTTTTAAAGGTTGGGGGTCAAAATAGCGCCTTCAAAAATAGCGCCTCAATAACCGCGGCTCCAAAATAGCGCCTTCAAAAACAGCGCCCGGTAAAAACAGCGCTCGTCAAAAATGTCGCCGTCATAAATGTCGCCACCAAAAACGTCGCCTAGAAATAATAGCGCCGATCAAAAATGTCGACGGTAAAAATGCCGCCAGCAAAAATAGCGCCATTCAATAATGTCGCCGGTTAAAAATGTCGGCATCAAATACGTCGCCCGAAAATAATAGCGCCCATCGAAAATGTCGGCGGTAAAATTGACGCTGTCAAAAATAGCGCCATTGTATACGCAGTATTAGTATTACGCAGTCAGTTAAAACGTCGACATCAAAAATATTATCCAGAAATAATAATCAAAAAAACGTCGTAAACATGCTTTCATCAAAATTGTTAAATTTAAAGAATATTCTAAGCAATAAACAATCCCATTAAAAGTGTTCCGAATTTATAAGCGTGCCATTTTGTTCTTTATTACTAAAGCTCGGATTTTAGGTTGTAAAAAAAATGAAAAAAGGTATCTAAAATAGGTGATAAAATTAGAGAAAAAGGTTTTTATTGCCCAAAAATAGACCGAATAAAAATTAAAATAGATGTGCATCTAAACTGTAAAAAAAAACAAGTTTTCTAATTTAGGTAACAAAAATTAGTTTCTTCAATATTCAGTTATTGTTTTGTTTACTGTTCTAAGTTTAAAAAATAATTAATATTTTTTAATTTATTTTTATTAATGTTGGTAAAACAATACTAACACAAAAAATAACTGTTTTCTATTATTTGCGTGACATACAATAACTTTTTCAAGATATTCTGGAGTAAAACTTGTTCTTTTGTCGGTTAGTACATTTTTTAGCCACGAAAATGAACGTTTTACATCGCAGAATGTGATTATTGCGTATTTATAAATTGACCAGTCTTCTACATCAATTCTTCTGGTTATCTCTCCTCCATTTAATAGTGTTTGAATATCGGTTAGAATTTCATAGCCTGGATTTTTTTTTAATGTTGCTTCTAATTTTTGAAAGGCCCGTTTGTACTGCGTCACCACTAGCTACTCTCAAGGAATTTTTTACATTTTCAACAATCTGTAAAGATTCTGTGCGATGTAAGCCAGTTGCTTCTAATTTGCTAATACTTTCAATTAATAACGAATGGTTTTATTTATTGACCTTGAGTATATGTTTATTTATAATTTAATATGTTATAAGTACAGTATTAAATGGCGGCTATCTAAAAAATTAACTCCTGTGAGTGTATAATGCGAATTGTAAATTTAACGCTAAAATAAAATAATGAAGCAGTGTATTAGAGTTTTAATTAATTACATAAAAATGAGCATATTTATATTGTTCTAGATTCCTACATATATATATACACAGCTTTTAGGTTATATTTTTAACATATTTATAATTTTTAAAAATTACTGAAAATAGATTAGTATTAGTTTAAGGTAGAGTTGTAAAAGTACAAAGAATAATCACTTAATTTAGGGGTAATTTAGCTTCTATGCCTATAAACAAATATAATAAATAATAGAAATTTAATTTAAACGTTTAAATTAATGTTATGAGAAATTCCTCTCAAAAATTCATCTACTGGAATGCGTCCATAATTTTCCGTCGCGACGATAAGCCTCCTAGTCAGATCTTTATAAATTTTGTTTACAGGAGGTTCATCCCCACGAAGGAATTGTTCTCGTAGAACTTCATTTGCAGCTTGTTCAATTTTTAGACTTTTAATGAATTTCCAAATTGTTGGATGTTTAGCTCGAATAAACTGGTTGAATTTGTTGTGCCACCCTTCAACAGCGTTGTTAGTACGAGGCAATCCTTCTAAAATCCGACTGTGGACATTCCACATTTCCACTGGGAATAGCGGGTTGCGATTTCTTTGGGGCTGACCAATCCACGTGTCCTCGAAATATTCCAGTAGGTTTCTGCAATTATAATTAATTAAACCTATAATATGCTAATATGCAATATAATTAGATTATTTATTTTAAGTATGAAGAACTAGTTAAAAAATGTTTTAGAACCTTATTGTTAAGTAATGATTAATGATGATTGTTATCATGCAATTCTTTTATTAATAATAACTAATGTAAAATATAAAAATATACCTCAGTATAGCCTCATACTGTCGAAAGAAGGGCGTTTGTAGTAAAACTTCGAAAGCATCCACAACGTCCATCGCTGGTACGAATGCTAATGCAACTAATTGTTTCACATGCAGTGAAAATTCAACATCCGACACGAATAAATGATGACATTCCGGGTTTGCCTGAATTTTCCTCCATAGACACTGTCCTAAATGAAAATAACATCCCTTGATTTCTGTTCCTGGAAAAGCCCGACCAAAGGCACTTTTAGCCGACATTTCAAAATCCATTAATATGGAACTTGGATTTAAATTTGGCTTTAGCCTCTTCAGCACATTCAGCATCCTTTCATATGTTTGCTGTTGTTTATCAGGAAGTAATACGTATACAGCAGGAAATACATAGGTTTGGTAATTAGTTATATGAACGGCATGTATTGTATACAATTGATAAAAAAGAGGTGGTGTTACTTTAAAAGTTCCGTCCACTAACCAATGAGGATGATTCGCTAACCATTCCATATTACTTGCCGTGGAGAACATTAGAATTCTGTTATTTCCAGGGCCACTATCGAATTGAAGAAATTGTTCCGCATTTTCGGTCATTTGGAAATCATTTGGAATAGTCAATTCCAAAAGACTGTTTGGAGCTACCGGTCCACCAATTTCTGCTTTTCTAATTCTCCTTACAGTTTTTTTTAATAAAGCGATTTTTGGTAATTGCCCTGCTGTTGCTCGATCGATATTGCTTGTAGCTTGAGCAACTATAGCTACCGGAGGATTCATAGTTTCTCTAGCTTGTTCGTGAATGGCATTTATTACCTGAAAGACAATAAGCGATTATAAAATTTATTTTGTATATTATTGAAACCATTTAAAATTGTTAGCCGCCAAATATCTTTTAGAAAAATATTTTTCAGCCTTAAAGCTTTTTTTATCATAACTACGGCGATTGAAAATAAACACAAAAAATAAATAAGGTAGTAAGCAAATTTAGTTGTATAAAAAAATTATTAAGTTTATCAAAAATGCATACATTTTTCTTATAAGGGCATTTGCAAGACAAATCTGTTTATTAGAATACAAAGAATCAAAAACCTTAATTTATATTGAGAAATTATGTATTACTTTTATTAACTAAATAATGTATTAAAGTTAGAATTTATATTTTCTTTAATGTAACAGTGTTCTGGAAAAATACTTTATTAACTAACCATGTTCATACAAATCTAGTATTGAAGGCTAATTTTAATAAATCCTTTTTGAACTGTGCTTTCTTATTTTTTTAATTGTCTTTTTTTGGTATTTATTTTCAATCGCGGTTTAAATATTTGAAATTATATAATATGAAGTAAAATAGGGGATTGTGCACATAAAAACTAAAACACACTGTGTATATGAGTATGTTACTACTATTTATCTTTTTAAACTATGAAATTTACATGTAAAGATGCTTACATAACAGACCGCGTGTTTAAGAAATAAATTTACTTCAGAAAAATTTCAGCAAAATCTAAGGATTGTCAGGATTAATTTAATTTTTTTAATGAATTAATTTGGCTAACTTACTGAAACAACTAGTTCTACCAGACACAACCTGAAAAGCAAGATATAAAACCATAAAATTTTCAAACTTACCTCTCTAGCCTTAATTTTAGGTAAATTGACAACGTGCATATGTTCTCCTCTTTGGATTATATTAAATCGATCATTTACACTTGTCACTGCTCTACCAGGACACTTAAAGTTTTTATTATACCGAACACACTTCCAAGAAATAGTGTTTTCGCGTTGTTTTTCTTTTCGGTATTCGTAACCGTTGAAAATTAACAAATCACCCCCTTTTTGGGTTTTACTATAAACAGGAATATCTGCTTGTAGGTTGTGTTCTTGATTATCTTCCATAATAATATAAATTATTTTAACAGATTGCAAAGCACAAACTAACTTCACCAGTATCTGCAATCAACTGTGTCGTTCGATTCAAAAAAACATTCACAAGATGTTTTCTCAAAACGTGCTCAAAACTAATAAAACGTTTTATTGCTGCAAGTACAGAATTGCACTTATTGAAGAGAGTAGAATTTTTGGCAAATAGCTACAGTGGGTCAAATTTATTGGTGTAATTCAGATAATCCCTAAACATGAAGCTACAGAAATTTAAAAAAAACTAGATTTTACTTCTTTAAGGTTTTAATATTTACTAAAATAAGTTAATAAAACGTTTATTATTATCATTTAATACACCACATATTCAAACGTAAGAATAATTGTTTAAAACATAGTTTTTGACACATTCAGCAGTTTCTGCATATATCATCTTTCAAATGCGCATTAGATTTTCATGTACCTACATGTAAATTTATCAGCTTTTATATAAGAACAACTACTAGATGCATAATACATTATTTAAGAGTTACGGGTAAAATAGCGTAATCTTGTAAATAATGTTGATTGATGTTACTGTTACCCTAAAAATTGATAATGTGCCTCCCCCCTCCACCGGTAAAACTACTTATTTTCAATGACAAATACAAATAATGGTAATTCATTGTTCTGGTTTAAATCCTTAAAATTAAACTTTTTCTCAAAAATTTCCCTCTCATTAGAATTACTAGCACAGAATATAGATCTAAGGAATTTATAATTTCAAAAAACAGTACAGTATAATTTTTGTAATACAAAAAACTGAAAAAACATTCTAGCTAGGTTATAGATACAAAAATTAGTACGCATATTAAAATATTTCTACTCTTTCCGTGTTTATGCCTTCTACAACCCGAAGTCTACGGGTTTGCTTTATGCCACTGGCAAGTTTTAAACACGTGCGCCAAATAAAAATAGGGTAGGTAGTTTAAAGTTTCAAGCCTTGGGATATCTACTAGCTTTATACAACAAATAATTTTATGCTGTCGGTCGAAACGTCGATGGAACGACATTTTATGGCAGAATTACAATAGACAGTACACTCGACCCTTTAACCCAGGACCAGTGTAATAAACTTCACGTTTTTAAAGCTCCAAAACTATAACATTTCTTATTCTATCTGGAATTTGAATTCACCAGATTCACCTACTTTCACTGTGTTTACTCAGATTACGTGATATTCAAATTGTTAGTTTTTAACTCAAAAAGATTTAAATCGCATCGCAAATTATCATTAAATGCTAAATAAGCTTGTAATGCGCGTTAGAAATCTCTTTTTTTTACATTTATATTATTTTACATATACAAAAAAAATCTTTTGCATATACAAAAAAAATCTTTTGCTAAGTATATCATTTTCTTGCCTTACTATTATATTATCTACGTAATAAATAACTAAACAAGAAAACAGTACACCTACACGTTAATATTCTGAACACTTTTAATAGGATTATTTATTGTTTGCAAGGGATATTCTAAATCTAATAATTTTGACGAAAATATGTTGGGGACGTTTTTTTTTGACTGGCGCTATTATTTTTGGATGATATTTTTTAATGTCGATATTTTTAACCGACGCGACGTCGTATTATACGGGCAGCATTTTTGAAGGCGACATTTTTGATTGGCGCTATTATTTTCGGGCGACGTTTTTGATGTCGACATTTTCAACCGACGACGTTCTTGAATGGCGCTATTTTTGCAGGCGACATTTTTACCGTCGACATTTTTGAACGGCGCTATTATTTCTATGCGACGTTTTTGGTGGCGACATTTTTGATGGCGACATTTTTGATGAGCGCTGTTTTTGGCGGGCGCTGTTTTTGAAGGCGCTATTTAGGAGGCGCGGTTATTGAGGCGCTATTTTTGAAGGCGCTATTTTGTACGTATCCCTTTTTAAAGTTTCTCGATGTGAAATGCCAGCAGCACGACCTAAAGGACATGCAGGAGGTAATAGAACAACTCCTGGAACCCCTATGTCAGAACGACAACAAATGGCATTACTTATGCAAATGACTTCGCAAACTGACGAATCTGGTTCTAGGAGCCCTCCTGCAGGATCGTCTTTAAGGTCAAGAAATCGAAATGAAAAAGAAGAAACTCCCTTACATCTTGCTGCGATTAAAGGCGATGTCGAACAAGTTACCAAATTATTAGCCCATCATGCCGATCCTAACAGTGTAGATGCTGCCGGTAAGAGAATTTAACCGATAAATTGAAAGAGATCTATAAAATTAACTTGTAGGATGGACACCGTTACATAAGGCATGTAGTCACGGTTGGTACGAAGTAACATGTAGATTGATTCAAGCTGGTGCTAACGTAAATGCCCAGGGATCCGATAATGACACACCACTACATGATGCAGCAGCAAATGGTCATCTTAAGGTGGTAAAGTTTTTAATAGACAAAGGCGCTGATATTAATGCTAAAAATTCCAAAGGAAAAACACCGTTGGATGTTGCAACTTCAACTGTTTCTTCTGTTATGTTAAATTCTGTTGTAGATATTACAGGTACGTACAGATAGGTTAGTTTAGTTTACTCTTCTAATATTCAACGTATCCTTTATTGAAATAAATCGTTATATAAAAGTTTTAAAAAGTGTAATGCTTCATGTAGGTAATTTTTGCTATCATACTTGCATGAATGAAATGTGAAAACAAAGAAATTGCATGTTGATTACGTTGTCATTTCCCTTTTGCATTAAAATTATTCTTAATGAAATCACGAAAAGTTTGAAATGTAATTTGTGTGTTATAATTCTCAATATTTTTTTATAATAATGTAATTTCGTGTCTGTACCTGACATGGTTTAAGGAATCAACTTTTGAAGTCTATTACAACCCTCATTAGTTTTTTCATTAAAAGAGTGTTTTTCATATTTACGAAACAGTATTAACACCCTATTTTGTTATATTAACCTTGAAATGCCCTATACAAATTTAATTGAGTTTAAATTATGAGAGCCAATAATTATTTATGAAAAATCGAGGGAGAACTGATGCCACAACACTTCAACATCATAAAGTGTTAACACCAAGCAACAATATTGATCAGTAAATAACTTTGTTACTTTTAGAAATAAAGAAATTCAGATCACAACTTATTCCTGGTATTAAGGTCATGACTCATGCATGACCTTAACTTTTACTATTAAATTATAAGATTGTTATTTATGAAAATCATTTACAATATCAATTTATTTATGTCTTATTCATAACCGAAAAACTTAAAAATGTTTTTACTTCGACGTTGGCCAAAGGAATTCAAATATAGTTCGTTTCCCGCGCGTTATTCTTATTTACACGAGTACTTTATTGGTGTGGTGGAGCTAAACCATATGTAATCAAGATCTAATTAAACGCCGTTTGCAAAGATCAGATCGATTTGTAATTATTATTTGCGGCCAATATCCGATAGTAAGTCAAGTAAGTGGTTGTGCAAGCGCATAGAAAGAAGAAGTTCGACCGGCTTTAAACCTGAGATGCGACGTGCATCGCAGATTTACAAAGGTAACGCAATAATTATAAGCTATTTTATTGTATCATATTACGGATTTTGTAATGGTTTCGTATTTTTTTTATAAGATTAAACTCTCATGTTCTGCCTTGGGTAGGCGGTGAATTAATTTTTTTCCTAGGAATATGTAAGATGTCCTGTTTTTACAATTTAAGCGTAGGACGTTGCCCTATATAGGTAGAATTTTACTTTAAGCAGCTCTTATCAGTCTTATTAAATTCTTTTAAAAAAATTGTCCGTAATTTTATTTCGCAAGATTAGAAGAATTAATTTTTTTTAACCTGAAATAATTAATTTTATGGTTTGCATTAACATATCTAAATTAACGCTAATTTTCTGAAAAAGGATTTATTTAAAAAAAAATAGAGCAAATTGATTAAGAAGTAGCATCCACATTCCCTGTCATGTGTGCACAGTGCACAGGCACACCATCATAAAAATTTATTTTGCGTTCATAATTGTTGTTTGTTAATGTCCTTGAATTGTCAATGACTCGTTTATTATCTGTTACAATATCTCTTGCATAATAAGAGGTTGTTCTTTTATTTTCAAAACAATAGCTAATCATGTAAATGTTTCCTAATTCTCTGTAATAGTTTTCACTAGATTTTATATTCCTTTCAAAAGGTTTTCATTGAATCAAACACAACCCACAGATAATCCACCTCCTGCTGACTCTATTAATGTATTACTTGAAATTAATAAAACATTCGTTAATAATTAATTACCGCAGAAAAGCTTTTCCAACACATCGAAAAACTGCGATTTACAATTTAAATTCATACCGGTTTATTTAATTGTTCGATTTCTCAATTAAAAATTATAATGAAGGCCTAGATGTTGTCTCAGTAGATTGAGTCTACTTTGCAACTGACTCGCACAGGTTCAAATTCTCTTTTTGCAGCGTAAGATTTTTGAAAGTACTAATTTAAGTAAATTTAAGCCGGCTTAAACTAAGTTTTTGCTTAAATCTCAACTGAAATACTCGTCCATAATGAACTAGTTTAAATTATAATTTCATTTACAGAACCAGGTGTATCTACAAGATTGCAGCCTCGTACAAGGGATGAGAAAAAGGTTACTGAATCAAATAAACAGAAATATACTGCATCCGAAGAAACAATGGATCCAACAAAAACAAATCCCTCCGAAGACGTTTATGAATTTAAATCTGTAAAAGAATCTAGTCCTTCACCGGATCATAAAAGCGTCGATCCACAAGATGTCGAAACTGATGTTGCAGATCAACCGAGTACATCTGCAGTTACAACAGAAGAAAGTACAAAAAGGAATTTTTCAGAAATAGCCGATAACGAAGAATCTGCAACCGATGAAGAATCTAAAAAGAAGAAACGTAAAGATGATAATACTAAAGATTCTAAAGGGGCAGTTCCTCTAAGAAATGCCGGTCAAACTAAAGGACAAGCAAATAAACAAACTTCAAGTACGCAAAATAAGACAAGTGCCGCAAGTTCTGTTAAAGGAATTGCCGATCGGAAAAGCCCTCCGCCTAGTCCAAAACCAGCTTCGGCAAGTGATGCGGAGCTTGAAGACGGAAAATCCGATTTAAAGGTTCCTCCTTTAAAAATCGTTATTCCGCAAAGTTCATCGAGTGAACCTGAAACTGGTGCAAATAGAAATGGTAAAAATAGTTCGCTGAGATCCCATCAGGCACTTCCTTATGTAGTACCCAGTTCTAATAACGAAACAGCTGAAAAAGATGCCACATCGGGTACTACCAGTCCTACAGAAAACAACGCTGTAAAAAATGAAGACAAAAAGGAAACTGTACAAGCAACAGATGACCAGGTTTGTATATGTCGGTAGTATATCGAAGTTACTCGAATGTATAATTAGGTTCTGGGATTCTATCCAATTGTGAAAGAATGTAACTTGGTATTTACTATTGAATTCTACCAAAGAGCAGTATAATAGGTGGGAACATTCGTAATTGTGGTTGAATGATGGGTTGCCTATGCAATATTTACCAAAAACAAGTTAAAATATGACTCACGCTGTTTCAGGCTATTAAAGACAAAATGTTTTTACCTGCTTCTCAATACGCTTGGGAGTTTTCACAAATAATTGTACATCATTGCCATATTTAACTTTCCAAACCTGTATCATGTCTGTATTGTGTTCGTTCCAAGCCAAAAAAGTAAATTATACATCTTGTTTAAACGTAGGTATAGGGAAAAACGTATAACAAATTATGTTTATAAATGTTTGTACATTTCCATAATGACAAATGACAAAAGCACTTTCTTCTGATTTTTACAATTTAACCCCTTAACGCACCCAACCGACTTAACTCGGGCGCAAGAAACTGAATTTTTCCGTGCACCCGAGTTAATACGTGTGACTGTGTGCGTGTATCAGCTATTTCGTTTGTGTTTGCACATTTTTTGTCCACTTTTGCCTGCTGCATCATCACCTGTAAATGTGAATTCTTTGTTTTGCAATTGCGCATTTGTTCACTAGAGTGCCGTTTACATTGAGGCCGTTAAACCTATCTACATACAAAATTCAATAACATATTATTTCGATGCTATATACACTGCCTAAATTTATTAAACATTGTTAAACTAATTTCAAATTGAAGTCTACCCTAAATGAACTTTATGTACATTTTGTTATTGATTTTCATCTACATACATGCTTTATAATTTTATACTCGACCACTTATGTACACAAAAAAAAACAAAAAATATAACAATACAAGTATAAACAGAACCACACACGCTTTTAAGCACAAAAAATTAAACAAATTGCAAATTAAAAATCTTTTGCAAAGATGCAAAAGTGTAAATGCATTATTGTCCGAAAATAATAATCTGCTGTTAGTGACGTAAGTTAAAGTACTTAAAAGGAAGCACATGAAAAAGGTTTTGTGCTAAACTAATACTAATTTCATACCCGCCTACCAGAGGGCCAATTAGCAGTGGGGCATGTTTTCAGTACACTCTAAAATAGCCTGGCACTAGGTCTCTTCCCATTATACTGCTCTTTGATTCTACTTATATTTCCATTCATTATCTCGTTTAAGTCATATATCTCATAAAAATGTGCACGGATAATACTAGAGCTAAGATGAGATTCCTGGGAATAACCACAGATGAATTTAGGATAAATAAAGGAGTAAAACGGGGATTCAATCTCCCCAACTCTGTGTAACATAGTCGTAGAAAGCTTAATAAGGAAGGCAAATTTAAATAACAAAAACATCATTAAAAGCCAGACCCATATAATAGCCTAAGCATATAATGTAGCAATAATAGCGAATACAAAAGAAAGATTAAAAAGAGAAATAGAAAAGCTAGATAATGAGGCAAGAAAACTTGGAATGGAAATCAACGACGATAAAACAAAATATATGGTATTGGGGAGAAAAAACAAAGTACCTGCCTTCAATTACCTGGGAGTGACGACTATGGAACAAACAGGAAAAGAAGGAGTAAAAGGAAGAATCCAAAAAGGGAACCAAGTGTATGGTAAAAACAGCATTACTTAAAAGCACGAATCTTAGCAAGAAGACCAAAATACACATATCCAAGACACTGATACGACCTATTACAGCATACGCATTGGAAACCACAACAATGACCAAAAAAGAGGATTTGAAGATAATGGAAAGGAAAATAATGAGAGCAATCATGGGTCCAAACATAACAAGGGATGGAGAAAGAAGAGCGAAAACAAATAAGGAAATAGAAAATCAACTGTGAGAAAAGAATATTGTAAGATACATAAAAGCTCAACGCTTAAAGTGGGCAGGACACATAATGAGAAAAAATCCACAGAAACAATCAGGTGGCGAGATGAAATAGAGGAAGACATGAAAGCTATGGAAATAATTGACTGGAAAGCGCAATGTAGGAATAGGAAAAAGTGGAAAGAAATCAAAAACACTGCTAAGACCCACAATAAACTTTAACAAGCACAGAAAACGAGGAACAATCCACCTCGGAAACAAAAATTGGATCTCAGGACGCCTTAGGCGTTAGCCCTAATCCTAAGGATTGTAAGGCTTGATGATGATGTCGTGTACCTCTATTTAAACTTGACTTTATAAGAATGGTAAAACCGAAAACTGAATAATGAATTTTGATGAAAATGACAACGGAGTATGAGTCGGACAAGCACACTAGTGTTATTTCATGAATGTATTACATAGAGATGATTTTTTCAGAGCTTAGTTAAAATAATCATTGATTAAAATCCATGGCAATGAATCAGAACTTAAATGCTTGTTGTAAATAATAGTAAACTATTTTGCTTATTTAAATCATAACTTGACAAAGGCTTCGTACAATGCATCCTAAGTATATAAAACCCATTTATTTTTCAAAATTCAATATTTATTGCAAGAGAGTTTTTACGATGTATCATTTTGTCACAATACTAGAAACAAAGTGGAGTTATGCTGCTGAGACTTAAATAAGTATTATACTTTTTGTTTTGAATGACAGTATTCATTAATAAATCTATCCTATTAAAAACCAATCCAAGACAATTAATAAATGTATTTTATATATTTTGTATTAAAGCGATCAGGACATCATCAAAGAGTATTACGAAGTTCGCACCGGTCAGGACCTGTGCAAGGTAGTGTCGACAGAAGTAGCAATAATTCTTCTCCACAACTTCAACGATCTCACTCACCGTCCCCATCTGCTTCCCCTTCTACGCCTTCAAACCAACCTGAAACATCAACTTCGACTTTACATAATAATTCTACCGCTACTACATCTAAAACTTCTGACACTCAGGTATTCTCAAAGAACCATGTTTTAGAATAGTACAACTTAATTCCAGTTATGTTAAATATCATAGGTAACAACAAATAGTGATACAGAACAAACGGCCTCTGCTTCGAATGTGAATTCCAATTCAAATATTTCTTCCGTCGAGTTACATCCCCGTAAAAGAAAAATGAGACCCAGCAAGGAACTGCCTGCTCCTTCACCTGCCCATGAAACAACAGAAACGCTGGCGGTTTCTGAAATACATCCTCACGAACAGCCGATTACCAACTGTTACCAGTTGTTTCTTAATATTCGTAAACAGGTATTTTGTAAATGCGGATAATAACGGTTTACTATCGGAAATTTAGTTTCACAAGTCTAACCAAACCTAATTAATAATTTTCAAATTTACAGATTGAAAAAAGACGAAGGGGTTTATTTCCAGTACAACCAAAACCACCGCAAGGTTTTAAGGATTACTTAATGAATCGATGTACTTACGTGTTAGCCGATACAGCGCCAACTACGCCAAATATAACGCATCCTTCCACTTTACCAACCGTGATGAAGGATTTATATAGCGACCAAGAAAAAGAACGATACAGGTTGAGGATGCAGGTAAGTTTGGATAATTACATAAAGCTAAACAAAAAAATTAATTAATATCGATCATTTTCTTTGTTTACAGCACGTAATAGAAAAAGAAAAACTTGTACTCTCAGTCGAACAAGAAATATTGCGGGTGCACGGAAGGGCAGCAAGAGCTCTAGCAAACCAATCTTTACCATTTTCAGTCTGCACTATATTAAGGGATGAAGAAGTCTATAACTTAATCACACCCGAACAAGAAGAAAAAGATCGTAACGCTAGGTCAAGGTATAACGGTCGTTTATTTTTAAGCTGGCTGCAAGATGTCGATGATAAGTGGGAAAAAATCAAAGAGCATATGTTACTAAGACATCATAATGAGGCAGAATCTCTAAATGCCGTCCAAAAAATGGATTGGGAATGGAAACTGAAAGAATTAAGTTTGTGCGATGCAAAAGCGACACCTATAATCGATGAACTGCATGTTCCGATGGTGCACGTTAGTGACGACTTTGATCTTTTGCCCGCCTAAGTTTTATACTTAATGTGTTTAAATCAATCGCAAAGTAATTTATAACTATATTAAATGTAAGTACACATTTAAATATCAAATATGTGTTTTATGTAATTTTTAAGATTAAGTCTTCACTGTGATCGGTTAGTTGCATATTGTTTACTTATGATCTAAATTTAATTATTGCAATAGTTGTTTATGTTAATTGTTAAGAGTTTATTAAATTTAGTTGTTTAATTATATCCTCTTGTTTTATTTGGCAATTTAATTTAATAGATATAATTGAGAACCGACAATACGGTAGAGTGGGAGCGCACGTACATAATACTGAAATATAGAGAGCTAAGCAAGGGTCTGTTTGGCCAGAACTTGGTTGAGTGACCGCTTTGTGGCTCGGTGCGTTCAGCCCCCTCGACACTGTAAAGGTATAAGAGGGTAAAAGAGAAAGAAAGATATAATCTAAACATTAGCAATATTATCAAATTTTTTATACAGGGTGGTGAATTGCTGCACTTTCATGAAAATATTCAAAAGGAAGGAAAATTGATGAAATTTATGAAATAAAATTATTGTATGTAACAATTTTAACAAGTCATCGATGAAACCAGAAAACCGTGTAACTCCACTTTTTGCAAAAATTGAGATATTGGTACCATCTATTAGAAACAAACTGTATCATGTCCTAGAAAACGCTGTAACTCCAAAAAAAATTTACAGATGTTAAAAACCCACATAAGAGATTGGTTTAACTCCCTCTCCTGTAATTTGACAGAAAAACTGTGTAAGTATGCATAACAGTAAACAGTGCAATGGGTTAACATTATTCAAGTGCCTCATACCGTAAATATACTTTGAAACTGTTGTTATTGTGGGAATCGAGATTAAGGTAGGGTTGTAATAATGTTTCAGTGGTTTAGATGTAGTTTAGATTTTAATGTTTTGTCTTGCATATTATATCATTAATTATTGTAATTACACGTTTTTCGTGTTAATATATTTACTTAAAAATTAGGAGCTACACTTTTTTCTTAACTGTTTGTAGATAAATTACTATTCGTTTTTTATTATTTTAGCCTCTCCCGAGGACTACAAATTTTCCAGCTTTTGAACCGAAACGTTTCTCAGCCAAAAAATAATAGTTTTCACAAGAATTTCCAAGTAATTTTAACTCGACACAAAAATGCGAAAATTGTACTCCAGAACCTAGTGACATTCTGGATAATGAAGAACAGCAGTCTGTTGGTTATGTAAACGGAATACAGAAACAAATTAATTTACAATCTGAGACCGATAATACACTTCTTAATTGCTGTAGTTTGTTTTCTGGTGAAATTTACAGCATTATTTACTGAATCACTTAATAATGACATAATAGACATAATATTAGGCTGTTGTTGTAGATATTGAGACACAAAACTCAATTCATTTTGGAAAAGCTTGGCCAGAAAAACGAGAACACATAAAACATCTAGCAAAGTTACATTTGCTTCAAAGAAGCAGTGGCAGTATCGAGACGAAATTATTCAGTAAAATATAATTTAGAAATTAATTTAAACCAGTAATGTGCAAGAAAATGTTTAATAATACTCTAGGTTTAAAAGAAAATTGTGTTTTTTCGTGGATCAAGAGAGATTTGGATAACTAAGCATTCAAGATCACGAATAAGTGAGGTAATGAATTTCTTTTAATTTGATCACAAAATTAGAAAGTCAGTATTGCCGTGTGTCAACACAGCGATTAAAGCCAATACGGCAAACAAAACAAGAATTATATCGTTTCTATGTCAATCAGTACCTATTGTAGTGAGTAGAAAGTGAAGGCTGTTTCTCGAACTACATTCAGTGAAAGATTCTATCAAATGAAGCTATCGTTATATCGCCCCAGGAAGGATCAATGCGATACATGTTTGTGTCGGATATAAAGCAAAAACCATTTCAGATGAAAACTATGAGAACCATCAGGTTTTAAAAGAAGAAGCCAAAATTGCTAAAGATAAAGATACAAAGATAAACAAATCAGATGTTGTATTTACCATGGATTTGCAATCCGTCCTGCTAGCACCTTTAAACAACGTATCGTCCATTTATTACAAAACTAAATTGGTTGTACACAATTTATAATACAAAAACTCATTAAGGTTTCTGTTATCTGTAGAATGAAACAGAAGAAGGCCTTACGGCAAATGAATTTTGTTCTAGTTTGGCTTCTTTTAGAGAAACCAATGTATTACAAGGTATTATAGATAAGCCAAATAGTAGGATAATATCATTGGAGTGATAGATGTACAGGGCAGGATTACAATACTAGCTTGTCTAATGTGTTATTTAATATAGCTATAATTCACAAAATAGTCATCATTCAAAAGTACCTCTTAAAAGGCCATACACAACTGGAGGCTGACTCGATGCATTCCACTATTGAACAGAGGATAAGAAATTGTGATATAAATTTACCTGCCGGCTACGTAACTCTCTGTGAAAATGGACAAGTTAACCCATTTCCTTACAATGGAGTACAAACTTCGGCACACAGAGGAAGCTTGGACACCATTACCTGTAAGAGTTAAGAAAACCCAAAACCGCTACAAAATTCAAGACTTACCAAAGCTATACACAGAACGAAGAAAAATTAAAAGAGAAAAGTTTTACGATTTACAACTTTTCGACCACTCTTGTAAAATTGACATAAACCGAGTTACCTACACGTTTTTCTGATTTCATTGACGAATTGTAACTACAGAATTTTTCACGTAGCTTTTGGGTTGTGACGTCAACTAGCTCCGCCCAAAAACTGTATGGGTTAAGATTGACAAACTAAACTGACAACTAAAGAACAACTGCTTTTTGTTTCTGTAATTCCAAGGCGCCACTGATTTTTGTCAAAATGCAAGAATTAATTTCCACGGTTTTTTAATTACAGAAAAATCGAAAACATTGCAAATAGTCCAGTCAAATTAGACAATTATGTGGCAAAACTTCGGAAAAATTCAAAGTGAGCTGAATTTTTGTGTACACCTTTAGTTAGTGTTTTTAAACAACATATCAAAAGTACCCTTGATTTGACCTTGAGCTTCTTGAGATATTGGGCTTAAAAGGTGCAAAAAATTGGCTTTCAATTTACAGGTAATTTTATCCCCACTTGTTTAACTTGAAACATTAGTATTTCTAGCTTTTAAGTTTAAAATAGGTATTCAGTTTACTTACAGTTTGTGTATCATAACATGTTAGTTTGCTGCATTCTCTGATTGCAACCTTTTCCAGCAGAAAAAATTGAGTGTTCGATTTTTAATCCTACTTATTTAAAGATGGTAAGTTTTGCCTTATTTTATTATTTAAGGAATTTTTATTTCATTCAAACATAAATAAAAGCTAAAATGTTAAACAATAAATTGAAAAACATTTTAAGAGTTTCGACAATCAAAATCATGTAGCTGTGAACCATTTAAAGTGCAGTAAATTATAAACTAAATGATACAAATATTATTAATATATTTTCTGTCCCACTTTGCTGTAAAAAATATGTTGACGTAAAACTACATTCAAAACGCAACATCACCACTATTAATAATCGAAGCTTTACAAGGAATTAAAGAGATCTCTGTAATTGTAATAAAAAATCGGATAAAATTTACTTCTTCTTTTTCTTAACCCTTATACCGTTAAGGTGTCGGGTAGGTAAAATTTACAAATAATCAATTAATTAATCTCCCTTGTTTCAGATGAATATAAAAACTCCGATCATTCTCTGTTTACTTTTGCATGGAACGGCAGCACTTTTATCGCAGTTTAGTTGTGTATCAGTAAAAGATTGCCTCTGTTCAGCAATTGGACCCCAATATATTCTGGAATGTCCTAAAAGCAGTCCTAAACTCAACGTAATTTTTTCAAACCACGAAGTAAAAATTCACTGTCGAAGTACGCAAATCAATTGGAATAATACATATTTACCCATGTTACAAGGAGATGTAAAATTATTTATATTTACTCAATGTGAGCTACCGACAAGTTTCGCAACAATTATAAACAAAGTAGGAGTAAATAACACGCAAGGATTAAAAATTAATTACTCGAGCTTCAATATGAGCTCAACTTATTTTGAGAAATTAAAGGCTTTGGAAAAACTAACTTTAAATAACAATAACATCGAGATTATCGATGAAAAATTATTTATGTTATTAAATAATCTAATCGAAGTTGAGCTGAGATCGAATAAATTAAAATTAACGTGCAATCTGTTTCAATATTCGTCTAAATTAAAATTATTGGATTTGTCAGAAAATGAACTGAAGGATTTGCCCGTTGGATTGCTAAAGAATTTATCCAAACTACAGATTTTATATCTGGGGAATAATCATTTGACTGTGTTACAGTACGATGTATTTAAAAATCTTCACAGTCTTCAGGCATTGGATTTACTTAACAATGAGTTGAAAAGTTTACCAGAAGGTATTTTTCTTCATTTGAAAAATTTAAGAAATGTAAACTTAGGTATGAATAAATTGCAAAGCATTCCTCGAGATTTATTTTCGACAAATTCAGCTCTCGAGTTAATTAACGTGAGTAGAAATAAAGGCCTAACTTACTTACCTAATGGTCTGTTTTCGAACTTAACACATTTGATAAATGTTTTATTAAATGACTGTCAATTAACCAAACTACCTGGTAACTTATTCGAAGGATCAGTTCATCTGCGAAAGATTCTTTTACAAGCCAATAAACTGAAGGAATTACCTGAAGAAATATATAAGAATTTAAAGGAACTCGAATACTTGGATTTAAGTTATAATAAACTGGTACATCTCCCTGACAATATATTTGCATCGCTAACGGAATTGAAAATTTTAAATATCGAAAATAATATGCTGATGGTTATATCTAAAAACGTTTTCCGTAATCTAGAAAAAATGGAAGCAATTAATTTAAAGAATAATTATATTGGTTCCATTGATGATAATACCTTTGCGAAGTGCATTGGTTTGAAGGAAATAATATTATCGAAAAATCATTTGAACATATTTGAAGATGGAAGCAGCATGTCACCATTTAACAGTAACGAAAATTTGGTAAAAGTCGATTTTAGTTACAATAATATCACTCATATCGGCGACGGTTGGTGGACTAATGGTCAGCTAAGGGAATTGGATTTCAGTCATAATCAAATAGCATCCATACAGGTACGTTTTTTATTTTGTAATTATTTTGAACAATACCAAGTTTTGATTCAAATTAAAGCCTAAGTTTCCTTGTTGCCCATGATAAATAGAAAACTGTGAGTAACAATATTTTTAACTACATTTTTGTTACAGTTTTTAACTCTAGTCGGAATCTCTCCGCCATTTTTATTAAACGTATCGCACAACAGCATCGGTACTGTTAATTTCCTATCGGAAGAAGAAATTATTAAAGATGCGGAAGGTTTCGGTACTTATTCTTCAGAGTTCGGCAAAATTACGTTAGATTTAAATAGCAATCCGATCAACTGCAATTGTTTTATTTACAATTTTATACGATACCTCGACGGATATACAAATTCTAACATTCAAAATTTGTTCACTGTCATAACCGACAAGTTGCTTTGCGCCAGTCCCGAAAACTATCTGGGATTTTCACTGACAACTTTAAAACCAAACAAATTGACTTGTACCTTAGAAGAGTTGGAGATTAATTCTTCTTGTCCTGAAAATTGTAAATGTTTGTGGCGTTTGTTCGATAAGGCATTTATCATTGATTGTGCATATAAAAATCTTACTGTCAGTCCTGAACTCCTTTTACCCAAAGAAGATATTTTCAATCAGACGGTGGTTTACTTACAACACAATTTACTAACAGAAAGTCCTACAGATCGTACGGGATACGAAAATGTAACCCAGTTATATTTATCTTTCAATAAAATTAGCAAACTTACATGGATTCCTCCAAAGATTGAAGTAAGTTAATTCCACTAAAAATAGTTGCGCAATAATAAGATTTTTCTTGTTACAGACAATCGCAGTAGATAATAACCACCTCGATTATGTAAGCGATGATGTGTTATCAATGCTTAATGTTTCAACTCTGTATTATATATATCTTGGCAAAAATCCATGGAAGTGTGATTGTTTAGATATAAATCTAACTGATTTTTTAGTTTCACATTTAACTACTAAACAGGTAAATAATTAGCTATTTTTTAATAATTTAACATTAGACAATTTTTGTTACTAAGTAATTTTTTTTAAATTACAGATCGATATTAATCATATTAAATGCAGAGATACACAAAACCTTTTGATACATTTAACAACAGAAGATCTCTGTCCTTCGTACCTAGCTTTAATCTTATTCATAATTATTATTCTTGCATTCGTCGCACTGTTAATAGCTATCATAATAGCTGTTTTCCTCCATAAACATCGGGAGGTAAGGGTATGGTTGTATGCGCATAATATGTGCCTATGGTTTCTCACCGAAGAAAAATTAGACAAAGATAAAATATACGACGCTTTTATTAGTTACGCGCACGGAGACGAAGACTTTGTGCTCAACGAACTAGTACCAGAACTTGAAGAAGGACCACAACCGTATAAATTATGTATACATACACGTAACTGGCTAGCAGGAGAATTTATCGCGGAGCAAATCATTAAGTCCATAAACTATTCCAAAAGGACTGTGGTTATCGTATCTTCAAATTTTTTGAAAAGTGTATGGGGAAAGATGGAATTTCGCACAGCTCATATGGAGGCAATGAAAGAAGGAAGAACAAGAGTGATTGTTGTATTATATGGTGATATTAATATTAGTACCGATTTAGATGATGAACTAAAAGCTTACACAGCAACTCATACTTATGTAAAGTGGGGCGAGCAATGGTTCTGGGATAAACTTAAGTATGCTTTGCCTCATTTACAAAAAGAATGTAATATAATTTAGCAAATAGTATTTCATTTTTGATGGTATGTAATTAAGATGTTTTCTTTATTGAGGCTAATTTTAATTGTAATTAAATGTAATTATTATTTAAGTTTCATAAATTCAGTTGGTGAAACTAAACTATATTAATCTAAATTAAGATTACAAAATGCCTGAATATTAAATTAATGCTTGGGCATTGGTAACAGTTTAAGTTAGTATTAAGTTTGATTATACTATTTATGACTGATGTAAATATGTCTTTGACTTATACAATGTTAATATAGTTATTGTTAGATACTTAACGTTTTTTATTTAGTAAAGTTTTATAAAACAAAATGTTTAACAAAAATTAAAAGAATATTTTTTTAAAATTTTGCTTTGAACAACTCCTCTTCTTTAGGTCATCAGTCCGTAGGCTGCTTTGTCACAGCCTCCATTCTTGGCAGTTCATGGCTTTTCTTTTAAGCCCCTCATAACTGTTACAGTCCGCATCTTCCATGATCTTCCTCTAGCATTTCTGCATTCTATTTCCCCTTCTATTATGATCTTCATTAATCCATCTCGTCTAAGTAGGTGTCCTATTAGCACTCCTACAACCCCAACCTTCATATATTTTAGAAGCAGGCCCAAGTCAACGTCAGCAATTAAATTTGACGGAAAGGTAACAAAGTTCGATTGAAAGCTTATTACAGTTTGCATAAGTTCCAGTAGGCAAATTAACAGAAGAAAAGGCAATTCAAGTTGTAAGCGGTGACATATACAGGGTATCTCAGACATGACTCCCCAGGCCTATAACTTTGTTATTTTTAAAAATAACTATAATAAACTAAATAAATACAAATATCAATATTGGCGCTGGCGCTATCGGAAACCTACTGGGTCTGCGCATATCTTGCAGCCGTGTGGAGGTTTTACAAGAGGCTAAAACCTCCACACGGCTGCGAGGTATGCGCAAGCGCGCCCCGCTAAAATTTGATAATGTTCAACTGGGGTGGTTTACGTTCCTCATATTTTTAAATTCATTATAGTTTAATACAGAAACGAGATATCGTCTTATTCTCTACGTTGTGCCGTTAGTATAACGTTTTCTGTAAAATTCATTATGTAATTTCAATGTTCAGTTAAATACAAATTTCAATATTGGCGCTGGCGCTATAAGAAACCTACTGCGTTTGCGCATATATCTTGCAGTCGTGTGCAGGTGGAGGTTTTAGCCATGTTTTAGCCTCTCGTAGACAACGATGAAAGGATGAAAGTTGTTTAAACAGTAATCTGCATATTATACTGCTTGCATTGTTTTGGTTTGAATCAGGGTCTGCCAAGTGTTATAGGAACTGTCAAAACCTTATTAACGGTTTTACACAATCATATACCTACGGTATATTTACGCAATGCTTCATCCCAAGAGAAAGACATATCGATCGTTAATTAAATAATCTACATTAACACATCATTGACGTGCCAATTTTTTTTTATAGGGTAAATTAGCTTTGCTTAGAGATATAATAATTTCGTATTTTATTGACTGTATTTATTTTATTGCATTCCAATAATCCAATAAATCTGACCACATACTCAGCACCTTATTTGGGTAAAAGAAACGAACGAATGTTACCTATATATTTTAATTTATTCATTCTAAGTTCCCATTCAAATAATAGAATCTTAAATCCATTTTGTTTTGAACAAAAGCATACAAAATTCTAAGAACTGGAATAAAATACTTCTACATTTTTTGTTCTTATAATATCGAAGTTAATGAAATTTTGGACGAATTCAGATTAACATGGAAAATAAAAAATCTCAAATAAGAAATTATCTTACTAATTACTTTGTTGTCTGGTTCGTTAGGCACCGGTATGTGAATAAACAATGAACGTTCTATTAAGAGAATATTTGAGCTAAGACAGTTTTACTAATCTTACCACAAAACTAAAAACTTCATAATACCCTTATCCCTGATCACATAACTTTGTTATGTGATCAGGGATAATACTGTAATTGTCTGCCTTTAGAATACAATGTACCATCTCTAAAAAAATTAAAAAGCTTTAAAACATGGCATCTGCAGTTAAAATTTTCCATTGTTTGAATAATATTGATAATATTTGATATTTATATATTTCTGATAATTACTAGAATAAAAAGTTCTTCATCGATGCGTCTATAAAACCCTCCGCACTACGCCTCTGCATAAATTTCATAACGATTTTAGTCATGCGTCATTCTATAAATTATCGAGATGTACTTAAAAATAGTAATAGAATTAATAAGTTCATGTCATTAATAAGTGTTGTAGTTTTGTTGCAAAATCATGTGCTAAAATGATTAGGTATAGGTAGACTACTACAGCTAGAAATATGATGTAACGACCGATTGGACTGTGTCATGCTTGAGGGAGAAAACTCAACGTTTCACATATTATCGTGGTTGTGGTTGTAATTGTTTACGTTGTTTGTGATTTTTAAGTATTAGCGTTGATTGATAAATTTCAGTTACTTCAATCAACAAGTGTCTAAAACCATTTTTGTTTGTAAAAGCTCAATAAATCAAAAATCTAAATTATTTTCTTGACAATCCCTAATTAAGTAATTTTTTTGTTTAGAAAATGAAAGTGAAGAAAGAAGTGTTAGATGTTCTAGCAGAAGGAAAAATGTTCCCCTTCATTCATTCGCCGCTCCTATAAAGGAAGAGGCAAAATTCAAACGGTGGTTCGCCTTACAGAAATCGTCAACTAGACAATTAGCTGGTAACAAAATTTGATTGCCTTATAATTGTTCTATTAGATAATTTTACTGTTTCTTTTAGAATCGAATCCACTTGAGGAGATTGTATCAAGTACTCTTACAGGGGAGCACCGGTACTTACCACTGTGGACACTATTCCCAAGGTTCCCTTGTCCTCCAATGGTTTATTACGCAAGTAGTTCCAGAGTCTCCTGAATATAAAAAGTGAATACTCTCTGTATCTACAGATTTTCGTCAAGATTCTGAATTTGACCTAGTTATGTAAATGGGTTTGTAGTCAAAAATATTTTACATACATTCCGACGTTGCCGGACTTTCTTAAGTAACATACTGCACGCTAGGGAAGTATCTGCTGCACATTTCTTGTTATGATTAAACAAGTAAGGGAAAATGACAATACTTTTACATTAAAATATTGTAGCTTTATTGCAGGTATTAGTTCTATATTAATCATCTTTTGTACATAATATTTATGTAATATGCTACGTTGTATTTTCTAATTAAAAAATATTTTTAAGAATACTGTTACATATACATGTATCTTGACAAAATGATCAAATTCAATTTTAATAGTTGTGAGCATATGACTCGTTTAGAAAATGAAATAGTGATACAATTTACTCGCTTTTTGTTACATATTTATTGTAATAATATAAACAAAATATTGGTAGAAAAACAAAGTGTTTCCGCCAGTGCAGCAGATATATTACAGCATAACGTTATAGAACTTTATAAGGCTGGCTTCAAATATAAAGAATAATTCAAATTTTAAGCAAGCTTTTTCAATAAAATTATAGTTATAGCCAAATGTTTTTGTAGACTTACGAGATTGTTAGGGTGCAATAGACATTTTGATTTTATATAAATTTGTCGATTGTAAATATATGCAGCATTGAATGGTCTGTATAATCATTATATTTGCTTAAAACTAGTTCAAATCATATTACAGATAGTAAAAATTTATGAAATATCTTTTTTAATTAATGTGTTTGAATTTAGGAAATCTTTATATATGTAGTATGTACGATATACTACCTTCTAGTTAACATTTATTGAAACCAGGGTGCGAATCACCGCCGGGGATGCCAGGGATTTCCCTGGCTGTGCTTATATTTTCCCCCCCTGGAAAATAAAACTCGTATCCCTGCCAGGGATGAATATTTCCCCGTCTGTGTAAATGCACAACATTAAAATATGTATAAAGAATTGCAAGACTTCTATTTTCCATAATAAGTTGCTGCTACCGTTACAACATCGCATCGTGGCTTCCACATGGACTAAATCTCTAATACGCAGGTCGATCTTTAAAGCTTCAGCGAGATAACTTTTCCACTCTTAAAATCTGTATGCCCAAATGCAAAGTGCTAAATTTTCTCGGAAATGCATGCTGATAAACCTGTATCCAATTTCACTACTAACTATTCCATTCTGTTAGGTTTTACGTTTTGTGCGTACAGTTATCGAGTTGTCTAACCCTAACGGCTTATACAAATTTAATGCATCAAAGGTTTTTTTGTAGTTGTGGTTTATATCCCCCCCCCCCCCCCCCCTGTAGAATAAAAATCGTACCCCTGCCGGGGATGAATATTTCCCCGTCTGTGTAAATGTATAACATTAAAATATGTACCTATAAAAAATTTGTGGAATAGTATCCCCCCCTGTAAAAGTTGTATGATTCGCACCCTGATTGAAACTGTTCACCCCAAAGAATGATTCTTTACTAATTTGATTTTTTAAAAATGGAAAGTCTTATATTTATTATTAATAAAATAACTATTATGTTTGTTAAACTGTTTTTTTTTTTTATAGTTTATATTAGTAAACTGATAGTTTAACATTCTAATTTATTTATTTAGCAAATGTTTTCATGAAAACGTTTATTAAAGCACCTTTATAGTTTGTAATATACGTTTTCAATGGAAATATTTGTTAAATAAAAAATTAGAACGTTAGAATTATATCAATTCATAATAAAATATCAAAAACTATTAAATAGGTCATGGAATGTGGGTCGCCCGATAGTTACAATACTTCATCCAGAGATGGCGCAACGCTGTTTTACAGCTTAGCATGGAACATGTCCTTCTACTATAGGGTATTCTGTGGTTTGAATGTTTATGGTTTAAATGATGATTTATTTAAACGTCAAAAATTTATCTTCTTCGTGTGAATAAACCGTTACTGTTGTTGAAGGTTCCAATTTATGTCAAACGTAAGTTTTAAATTTCATAAATAATGCGCTAACTTTTATATTAAATATCTTACAGCCAACTTACGTTTGAGATTAGAACATAACCTATAATTAAATTTGTGGGAAAATACAATTTGCGATAACATTAATTTTCTAGGCTCAGAAGAATTTTATTGGAACAGGTTACTGAGAAACGACAATAATGTCTGTAACAAACTCGGATACTTCTTGTCAGGTGCATTCAGCAGCAGGTAATACTTCTAAAGTAAACGAAGGGAAACATTCAGAAAGACCTTTATCGCCTGTTTTAAGCAACAGTAACACGTATAGAAAAATGCTTTATGATCGTAAAAGGGATCGCAGCAAGAGTAAAGTAAAACTTCGTAAGAAATTTGTAGAACAACAAAATAATTTCGTTCAAAGTAACAAAGACATTTTTAAGGAAGAAAGTCACATTAACGAAATCTTTAGTGATCTTAAAGATTTAAGTTGTGCCAGTACAGAGGATAGGTTAAAAAAGATTAAAGAGTTTGAAAGTGAAAAGAAGAAATTTTCCGAATGTTTATATCAAAACAATAATTCAGAAGCACAAACTGTAACAAATCATTTGGATGATTTTACTTTTAAAAAACCATCATCTCCGATATCAGGAACAAAGAAAGGAAAACAATGTGCCGGTATATTAGTGCATGATCGTAAGACTACTACACTTAATTCGGAATTAAATCTAAGTAATGTAAATAAATTAGTAAAGAAAGACAGTAAAGTGGAACCTAACGTGATATTACAAAATGAAAAGCTACAAATGACCGATCTAAAATTTAAAGGTTTTTGTACAGGATCAGGAAAGAATATTGCGGTATCTCCAGAAAGTATTAAAAAGCATTCCGAAATATTTAACGACATCTTAAATACAAAAGATATTAAATTAGATTCCGACTTAGATCATAATTTTTTAAAAGGAAGATCGGTTTTAAATAATAATGGCTTAATTAAAAGTGATAAAAATACAGAATTTTCACAGTCTGAAAGTGTTAATGGTAAGTTTTGTAATATTAACAAGGATAAGGAAGGTACTGTAGTTGAAGAATCCGAGCTTAAGGATGTTTTGTTTATGCATCCGAGTATTAGCGATACTCAAATTAATCTTGCAGTCGACATCGCAATGTCAATGATGGATATTCCGAATGATGATTGGGCAGTATCAAATATCTCTAGCAATTTTGAAAATAATTTTAATCCGAAAGGGAAAGTTGATGATAAAAAAGTTCTTCCAATAATTAGTTCGACCTTAGAGTATGAAATAAAAGAATTAGAAAAGGTATTAAATGCGGATATTATATTAAGTACCGAAATAGTTCATCGGAACAAAATTAAATCTTCAAATTTTGAAATTTTAAATAAACAAGAAGTACAAAACAAAGAACCCGAAAAAACTGATTCACAGTTCGAAGCAGATTTGGATGGATTTTTAGACTTAAATAACACGCAAGAAGTTAATTACAGTAGCCAAAGGAACAAACATTTAAATGAACAGATTGTTAACACTGAAACTCTCGATGATGAAGAAAACTTTAAAGGTTTTGAAATATCTGAGATTACTTTTGCAAGAGACTTATTTCAGATGCGTACTGAAGTCGTTAATAATTTAAGTTTGTTTAAGAGAGATGGTTCAACAACTACCACGGATAATGAGCAATCAACAACAGAAAACCAACATCAAATTCTCAAACATAAAGCGAATGACTTATACGAAACTGATTCAAAGAAATTTAAATGTGATCATTCAAATGATTTAGGGAGTGTCAATCCAATAAACCATAAAAATTTGAGTGGATTTAACGAATTAGTCGACAGGGATAAATTAGACGCTTGCAGTGTTTCTACAATTACAGACACACACACTGTTAAAGTCATTGAAAAATCCAATAATGTAACTCCTAACTGTGTAAGTTTTCCCACAGGTGGTTTCACGAGTGCTTCTGGTAAAGCAATAAAAATGTCTGAATCTTCATTACCAAAAGTGAAACATATTTATAAACAAGTGTGTCAAATGGACGATTTGTTGGGGGCTAATGGTATTGCTACTAAAAAAACCAAAGGAAAAGAAACAATTCAGCCTGTTGGATTTTCTACAGCTGGAGGAAGAAGCATTAAAATATCTGACAAAGCATTACTTAAAGCTGAAGCCGTATTTTTAGAAGAGCACTCGAATTTGCTTGTAGCGAACGATTTCAATGCTTTTAAAGAAATTGTTACGAAAACTCAACCTGATCTGACTGTTGCAAATATTTACCCAATGGGATTTTCAACAGCTGGTGGAAAAAACATACAGTTATCTGATAAGGCATTAAATAAAGCTAAAACCCTATTTGCAGATGAGAATTTAGGTTTGTATTCGGTGGTTTTTAGCGCTTCTTACAAAATTGAAACAAAAGTCCAATCTGTTTCAGATATTCAAACAGCTGGTGGAAAAAATATTAATATATCTGAAAATGCATTGGAAAAAGCTAATAATTTGTTTAATGCTGAAGATGTTATTTTCCCCGCCAAAAATGAACGAAATACTATCGTAACTGATGCTTTATCAACGAATCAAAAGAAAATAGCCGCACTTAAAAAGGTTGAAGATCAATTTAAATCGAAATCCGTTCAACAAGCTTCTGCTGGAGGATTTTCCACAGCTAACGGAAAATGTATCAAAATATCAGAAACTACTTTACAAAAAGCCAGAGCAGTTTTTGGTGATGAAGATGTGTTTTCATGTTTGGAAAATCAAGTCGATACTGCTTTTGTAACATCATCAAAAACAGAAAATGTTCTGCAGAAAGTAAGTACCTAGTTGTTTTGTTATAAAGAGTATTACATTAAATAAAAATTATTACAGTTTTTTAAATAAATTACTTCTTTTAATTGCAGACATGTAAAACTAATTTACTTGAACAAAAATCTATGAGTACAGGATCATCATTAAATCCAAGAAAATTATTTTCCGAACTTTCCACCTCTGCTACTAGAAATTCTAATTTGAATTTAAGCGAATCGAAACACCAACTGCCTGATGCTACTGCAAGTCCAGCGAGAGGCAGCAGTGCAAAAAAACGATTAGGAATTTCATCATGTAAACAGATTACTGTTTCAAATGATAAACTACAGAAAGCTAAGCTTCTTTTCAATGACTTCGAAGAAAACAATCAAATGGTCGAATCGAACAATACAAATATTAACACCCCAGCCAAGTTGAATCAGCCAGGCTTTTACAGTTCGACGCCTTTAAAAGAAACCAATTCATATAAACATGCTGCACATGAAACTTCAAAAATGGTGGAAACACTTAAAGCTAGTTCTTTAGCTAATTTAAATATAACTCCTGTAAAACGGCCACAATTTGTAGACAGTAGGAAGAGGAATGAGGTAGAAGTAGAAAACAAAAATTCCCCAATTATTATGCAAAACTGTACTGAAGGTAATGTCGAAAATTGGTTGGAAAAGATTACCAAAGAATATGAACATCTAGAACAAAGGTTGGAAATTATTGCTGAAAGGAAAACGGCACTGGAATCGCAGAATAAGCTACTTAATTGTAATGATAGTGCACATAAAAGGTTTGTGATAAATCTTTGTGTTTTATAACTAAATTAGTTAATTTTTAGGCAGGTTATGGGTGTCTTATTGAGAAAAAAACAGTCATTACAACGGGTTTCGTTAAAACAGTTCGTAGAAGGTCGGAAGCCTGGTAATACTGTAAATGTACATGTACCTCTTCAAATTTTAGATTTAACACTTAAAAATGCGGAAGAAATACATTTTAACTGTAATTGGTAATAATTTATTTAAGTATTATGTAGTTTTGTTTTCATTTATCGGTTTCCGTTTTAAGGCAAGAAAATAATCGACGTTCAGTTATACAAAGTGAAGATGGTGCCATTGTAATTCCGAATGCAAATAACCTTGTTGGATTAGCGGAAATACAGGCATCATTTAAAACCATGCCTGGTGTTGACTCAAAGCTTTTACCAAATGGTTGGATTTCGAACCATTTTAAGTGGATTGTATGGAAACTAGCTAGCATGGAACGAAGTTTTCCTGATGTATTTGCAGGATATCTCTCTGCAGAGAATGTCATGCTACAATTAAAATACAGGTATTTATTTAAATGTGTGTTTTAGATCTTTAAACTTTATGAGCTTTCGATTAGATTTAATATTTTTTTTGTGTACTTAATGGAAAACGGCCATTTTAATATGTAGAAAATAGTTTTTTCACTACTAGTATTAGAAGATGTCATTATTGACCTTATTTTCGAGCCCAGAAGATGAATTTCTCTCCTAGTGGTCAATAATTTTTTATTATTGACTACTGGTTAATAATAAAAACAATTGATATGCATTCAGGTGCCTATTTTAAATATGTTTAACCCAAATGTCAATTGAAATTAACCTCTCCCCTTGTTTTCGAGCAAGGCTATTTGATTTTTAGAAATAAATATCTGTCATTTTATTTTTTATTTACGTAAAAATGATTAATTAAAAGGAATAAAGCTGCTAGTAGTGAAAAAAATAGTATATAAACCACGGTAGAGAAGACTTCTCAGCCTCACAACTTATTTCCCTCCATGCTTCGCATGTCGGGAAATAATACTGCTCGGCTGAGAAAAATGTCTTCTCTACCTTGGTCTATAATATACTATTAATACCATGAGGTCAAAAAAAAAAATGATTCTGAGCAGGCCTTGACCAGTACAACACGATTGGCTACACTGGTTCTAGAATGCCTATGAATTATAATGTGACAGTGACATTTCAAATGTAAGTCAGTTTTGCAATCTTGTTTCCAGAATTATTTAAGTTTATCGTTGTAATACTAGTGAAGGATCACATTTTGAACACCTACTCTAACATGTATTCATCTTAGTTTTCAGTTTGTTCCCTAAATAAATACTGTTTTGTGTTTTAATTTATTTGACATTTATTAACCTCTAACCTACTGCCACATTTTGAAATCAGTCTTGCCAATCGTGTTGTACTAGTCAAGGCCTGCTCAGAATCATCTTTTTTTCGATCTCATGGTAGTTCCATATGCAGTTTTTAATTCGTCGTAACATAGATAAATTGCCTCGTGTCCTCTTTCGGTAAAATTCATGGTTCAACATTTAGGTTACATTGCATGAAAATTTTTATTTTATTTGTTTAAATGTCAGATTTCAAATTTCCTTCCAATCATATAGTAACCAGAAATAACAACATTACAATAGTAGATTACGTACCAAGTGCCGAAAAGTGGATTTTTACTAGACGAGTATGGCAGTACGAGTCTAGTTAAATCACTTTTCCCACGACCATATAAGAAAGTCGCTCCTAACGCACAACAAACTAGGCGCGAAAGTTGACAATATCACCCGTGCGATTGACTTTCGCAAAACAAATGAACAACCCGTGCGATATTAACATGTATAGGGATATATCGCACAGTTTGCGCAATAATAGGAAGCTGCGGCCGCTTCAAAACAAAAAATGACGGTCGTTTTACCTGAACTGTCAGTGTTACTTTTTGACATGTACATTTTTGGTCGTGGACAAAATAGTGTTCGTAACTCGTTCGAAAGGCAAATATCTCCGCTCGTGTTTATAAATCAAGTGTCGAAAGTAGCAAATATCAAGCGAGTGTTTATAAATAGATATACGAGTGCGGAGCGTAGCGGAGCACGAGTAGATGTATTATAAACACGAGCGGAGATATTTGCCTTTCGAACGAGTTACGAACACTATTTTTCCCACGACCAAAAATGTACATGTCAAAAAGTAACAATGACAGTTTAGATAAAACGACCGTCATTTTATGTTTTGAACTGGCCGCAGCTTCCTATTATTGCACAAACTGTGCGATATATCCCTATACGTGTTCATATCGCACGGGTTCTTCATTTGTTTTGCGAAAGTAAATCGCACAGAAGATATTGTCAACTTTCGCGCCTGCTTTTTTGTGCGTAAGGAGCGACTTTCTTATATGGTCGTGGGAAAAAGCAAATTTTCTGTGCCAATAGGTACCAATTGTTCAGTGCATGCCAACATAATTAAGTCTAGTGTCCGCGAGATCAGTGAACAGAATATAGGTATTTTATGTACTATTTAATACAGTTTCACCAATTTATAAAAACAAAATGTCACCAAAAATAAATTAAAAACTGGTGCATTGGAAATATTTTCCGTAATATTTTTCAAAACAGATTGATTTGTAGAGGCAGACTTAACAGTGGTGTAGCAGGAAGAATTGAAGGTTGAGGACAAGTTTACTGACGAATTACATCCACTAATCGATTTGCCACATTTATTCGATTTTGCAAAGAAAAGGTTCTCGGTTTTTAACTCATTTTTTTTAAAATTTAAATTAAAACTTGTCTCAAAACAACTACGACGCCGCATTTACATCTGACACTGACAGTTTTGAAATCCATGGCAATCTATGTATTTCGTTGAGCATAATTATGGAATATTCATTCTGTCACTTGTTATAGAATGACTATACCACTCACCTTTTGCTTAACCAATCAAATTGATCGATTTCCTTAGCAACAGCCAATAATAGTATATTGTGTTATTAGGAGTAAAAGTGTCATTTTGTGTGCCGAGCATGACGTTTGAACGACGAGCGCTAGCCAGTCGGACTATTCATGCGAGGCACACAAAATCACTTTTACTCCGAATAACACATGTTACTTTTTCTTCAAACGCGTAAATTAAAAGCAATTCAGCAAGAAAATTTAAAGAAAAGTCAAAAATGAACGTCATACCAGCTGTCATTGCTACGGGTTGCTTTGTTATATGTAATGTAATCGTTAACCTCTTATATCTTTCGGTGTTGAGGCTGGTGCGTTAGCATATCGTTTTAACTAGCACTCATGAACTATCCGATCCAAATTTATCGGAAAAACGGCATCACTTGTTATATTACTGTTGAAAATACATGCAAAACACATAAGAATATAAGAAGCAAGTGTTTCAGAATAAATATTCTATCTCAAGAGTGAGAATTTTTACTTTCTATTATTAAAAATGATTTCGGAATTATTACATTCACAAATGGTCGTGGAGAAAATATTTTTATTATTGAGACACATTTTCGATCAGGTTATGTTATTCTTCTCTCTACTAACATAACAGCATTGCGCGAGAGCGGCACACTATTTTACCTGGGAAATTCAAAGCATACTAGATGTATTTCACTTTAAGACACTTTATTGTGGTGATTTTGAATTAAAAGGTTAAACAGGTAAAACTTAACTACTAAAAATTATTTAACAAAGAATTTTTGCATGAAATTAATAATGAAACTTTAAATTACTCGGGGTCAGTATAGAATGAAACTATTTTACAGGTATGACAGGGAAATCGATAGAGCAGAGCGATCGGCATTGCATCGGATTTTAGAAAAAGACGACATCCCCCAGAAGCGAATGGTTTTATTTGTTGCGGATATTATTAAGGTTGTCATTCATGTTACATTTTGCTTGTTGACTTTTATTTGATAAAACTAGTATATGTATTACTGACATGATGATTTTATTGTATTCAAAGTTTGATGAAAAGATTTTGTAAAAATAAGTGAATTATCTCCAGGTTACCAGTGTGTTTGAGTTAGAGCTTACGGATGGTTGGTACTCCATTCGAACTGTTATAGATCAGCAACTTTGTAGACAAATTTATATGTCGAAAGTCGTAGTTGGTACAAAACTTATTGTACAATGTGCTGAAATAATAAATTGCGAAGGTTGTCATCCTTTAGAGGTAATCAAATATCAACCCCTGTCATTAACAAACAATAAAATTTCTTTCTGTGTAGGTTCCCGATAATGTAAGGCTAAAAATTAATTACAATTGTACAAGACGAGCGGCATGGCATTCAAAATTAGGTTATCAAAGAATCGCAGAACCGTTCCCGATATTTTTAAAAACCATTTATCCTGACGGTGGATTAATAGGTCGTATTAAAATTTACATCGCAAGAGTTTATCCACTAAAATATATGGAACGGCAAGGAGGAAGAACAGGTACATGCCTAATGTTTATCGTTTAATTTTGCTATTTTAATTTTATGCAGTTTGGAGAAATAATAAAGCCAATGAGAAACGAGCACAAGAATGGGAAATTCAACGGATGAAAGAAGTAGAAACTATTCATCAAAAAATAAGGGCGGAATATGAAAAAGATATGAATGGGATGCAAAAGAACAATGTGCAAGACAAAATTGATGTAAATACAATTTCGGAAATTACATCCCCAAAGCTGTTGTATGATTTATTAGAAAATGCAAATGATTTAGAAAGTTTTCAGGTAAGTTGCGATTGAAGATTTGTACCTATCTCTTTAAGAATAAAACGATGAAAGTGACAATTTCATTATTATAGAATTTACTATTCAACTTCGTTTGTGTATACATTTAGTCCTAAGTTATCAATTGAAAACGTTGAAATAATATGACACTTTTTACAGAGTAAGCTTTCTCGTTCACAAATTACAAGCGCAATGGAATATAAAAGAAATATTTGTGCTAGACAACAGCAAGATTTATCATCTAAAATATCAGAGGAAGTAAAAAAATTAAATTGCACCCAAAGAGATGTTTGTTCCGTTTTAAGGCTGCGTATTATCGATGCAGACGAGCTCTCTAATCGTGGTTTTAATTTTAATATATGGAAACCGACCGAGGAACATTTGCAGACTTTAAAAGAAGGTTGCACTTTTTCGGTTTTTAATGTTGTACCTAGGTAAGTTTTTGTATTTATTTTTCATTCACTCAGGCATATTATTCGTATATAATGGTATTATATAATCACAATCTACCTTTTAGACTTAATGGTGACCTTGCATCAACTGCCAAGACTCATTTTAGACTCGAGCCTACATCATCAAAAGATACAAAATATCAAAGACAAGTTCTTCCGATTTCTGTAATACACCAATCAGTAACTAAGCCATTATTTAACGAGTACGATACTATAGGTACCATCGTGCAAATACTTAAAACCGTTTGTTATCAAGAAATGTGGCTCACAGATTTAAATGGTAATTTACTGCTTGTAAAGATTTTGGAAGGATCGGACCGATGTAGCCTATTTGATAATCTGAATAGGGGCCAGAGCGTCGCTCTCATGAACTTGATGTATTGTGAATTTTTGGAAAATTTTGAACAAGCAGTGGCTAATCAAACTACTGTGATAACAAGTTTTCCACAAAATAAATCCTTACAAAATAGCCTGGAATCACATTGTGAGCAGTTACCGAAGGTACGTTATTTATTATACATTATCAAAGTAATCGCTGACCTTAGAAATTTGAATTTTAGGATTTGGCCATGCTTTTAAATGATTGTGATAAAAAAATTGAAATTTATCGTACTAAAGCAAAGGCAATGAAAACTTCAGTCAGTTTGTCTTCTATAAGCGCATTGGTCGATTCAACTACTGCACCAAGTTACGGCGATGTGTTTGATGACAGTTCAGAAGACAATACATTAATTCCTTCTAGATTAACTACTACAGATGTTGCTATGTCCTTAATTGATACTGATCAGTACTTTGAAAATATCTGATTTTCTTTGAAGATCTGGCTTTAATTGCTAATACCGAGGAATGGTAGATTTAGTTTGTATGTAAATGCTTAATTTATCAGTGCTTAGTTAGAATGAATTATTTTGTTTTCAATACGAGAATTTTATTTTTGTTACATATAAAGAATTTAAGAAAACTTAGGTTTAAGTACAATAATTGATCGAATGTTTTTGTTAAATAAATGAATTTAATCTAGTCATTGTACATTTTTCAATAATTTGTTTTACACACAGATTATTTGTTTATATGTATGTATAAGGAAGATATGGTGTGTGCACTTGCTCATTTGTTTTAAACCAAATCAAATGACAGGACGCTAATTCCGTCGTTGCCGCTCAACATGCAGTTCGCACATGCTTCCAATTTGCTCCTTGCGCTTTGGTACTGGATTGAAAAAGCATTTTCCTTTGGGTATCGAATTTCAGGACAAGTGGTTCTGTGTTAAAAAGGGGCGGAAGAAGACCACTCGGTGATCGAACTCCAGAAAACATCGAGGCAGTTAGACGTTCGTTTCTGCAGTCTCCAAAGCGATCTGCTCACAAATATGCAGCAGCTTTTCAATTGTCTCATCGAAGTGTAAATTTTGCATTAAGATGGTTGTTGTCCGAGAACTGTTTGAACGTGATTAGTATGGATAATCGTATGTAAAAGCATTCCACATGATGCTATTTTTTTTAGTGACAAAGCACATTTTCACTTATCCAGATTTGTGAACAAACAAAACTTTCATTATTGGAGTGAGCACCCCTCGGAAACTTCATGAAAAGCCTCTACACTGTGATCGTGCTACTGTTTGGTGTGAAGTGTTGGGATCATTGGCCCTTACGTTTTTGAAGAGGGAAGTGTCACTGTTATTGTCACCTCGGATCGATATGTTGAAAATATTCAGAATTTCTTGGAAGCAAGGCTCAAAGAGCAAATTCGAAATCTACAGTTTCAACAAGACAGAGCCACAGTCGATACTGCAGAAATAGCGCTCGGAGTGTTGTTCCCAGAGCGCTTGATTTCTTTATGTGGCGACAGCGCGATCACCAGACCTCCCCCCTGCATTTTTTTTCTATGTGGGTTACCTCAAGGTTGAGGTTTACATACATTAACCAAGGCCTTCGAATTGCGATACATGAAGAAATTAACAATGAAGGACACCACTTGAGCGATTTACTTTTCAAAACCAGTTAAAATGTAAATTCAAATTATGTAGATTTGCACTGTAAGAATAAATTTTCTTTACTTTATACCATCTGTTTTTTATTGAACCGTCAAATTAGGGAGGGAGTTTTGCCGCACCCTGTATAATTCAAAATATGTGGACGTAATAGATGGTTTTTCAGATAACGATTTTAACAGGAGTGGTAATACTGCAGATCATATAACAGTGTGGATGTTGAAAGGCATTGGGAAAAGATATTAGAAACAACCTGTTGCTTATACGTTTTGTAAGTCGTCGTGCCCTCTGAAGATATGAAAATCTTTAAATTAATTGTCAGGAAAGCTCATGACGTTGGACTTAAAAGCTTTGGTGTGTGACCAGGGTGCTACAAATGTTACAGCAGTATATTAACTTGTTAATGATACACGAGCAAATGCCTTTAGATAAGGTGTGGAAGAAAGGAAACATTATCTGTATTGATAATAATGTTAATTTACCGTTGTTTGACTCACCACATTCGCTAAAATGTATACGTAATAACTTGATAAATAAAAATTTTTTCTACTCCCATGCATAAAGTAGTAGTTTCACATACTAATCGCAGTATGTGAAATTGTATTTTTTACATCGATGCGTGAAGTGCAATGCATTTCTTATGGAGTTTATTTTACGCATTTCTGCCATAAGAGCCTATACACTTTTCGGCACGGGTAAACACTTGAATAGATTGCTGTGCCTGTTTTTTGTTTGAACGACGAATTTGTGAGAACTTTTAAGTTTGAGTTGAGGTCGTAGAAAAAGTATAGTGTGCAACACATACGTGAAGCCTTTTTTACACTCGTGTGCTTTGTGCAAACTGCACACTCGTATAAAAAGGTCAGCTTCACGTACTAGTTACACAATATACTATTAAATATTGCCTTAATGGTAGGTACGTACTATTGGTGTAGCAAAAAGGTAACATTAAAAAGATGCCTACTTTATAGATAACAGTACCTAGTGGAAATTTGAAAATAATGACTAGGTAACTTAACAGATCATCAAAATTTTAAAAAATGAAATGAAAGTGTCCAATTGTGTATTTAGTATTTAGTAATATTGTAGCAAATACTATGTCACTACTAAAATTGTGATAAAACAGTAACCATTGATGGTCAAAATTAAGTATTTACCTTAAAAAAACTCTTGCTTTTAGCAGTTCTTCTACAATGGTTTTTAATCAAGATCCACTAAAAAATTTTTTCAATCAAGTTTGACAACACGGATAACGAAATATAAATCCAACTTGTTCTACGTTTGGGCTTTATTTTAACAACTTTTCGAGAGTACATTTCTATTCGGCAAATTGTGAACGTGATGAAACTTCTGCCCTCCTCGTTGTTGTCAAAAACTTATCAGTCATCCTACTGCTAATAAGTAAAAAAAAAGTTTTGAATTATCACCTAATCTGAAAGAGTTTCTAGCTAATAAACCTTTACAAATTTATGTACCTACTAACTTATGTACCCGGATTATTTCTAAGGGTGTTTTAGGTACAAAGAGAAATTATAAAACGGGTTTTTTATTTAATAGGCGATAATTGTAACTAGACGAAGTCTATCTAACAATTTGTCTCTAATAATGATGAGTTCACTGTGTCATGAATATGCTCTTTGTGGAGCATTCTATGAATGTTGGGTTGCACTTCACTCGTGTGTTTGTTCTGCTTTTTGTTTTTGAAAATAATTTGTTACATAAAGGTTCTCCGGCTGAAATTCACCACTATGTAAATGCAAGAGATGTAGGAGGGCAATTACATTGTTGTAATATTCATTTTATTAAGGATTTGGTAATTATCGTAAATATTTGTCATTATTTATTACCAAATTATTATTATTAGCCCACACATCTCTAACACAGGGCAAAGGCCTCCCTCTTTCTCTCATCCTTTGTAATCTTTTTCTCACTTTTTTGTGGGAGGTTTTGGTCTACTCTCCCGTAGTGACCGGTCCTCTTGGGAGAGCACCGCACTGACCCGAGACAACGATGTTTAACTTTCGTAATCGAGCGGGAATGGGATACCTAGCTACTACAACTCAGGACCTTATAACCCAATTATAATATACATTGCAAATTTTATTACTACAAACATAGCAGACGATATGACCAATAAATTTACAAATGCTGAAAATTTGACGTTAACAGTTAACGAATTAGTCATTAATTAATTAATTTACAAAAATTACGTCGACCTTGGCGTCTTTTTGGGTATACGTAAATTGGCCTTGATTTGCCTATAAAGCCTGTACCAGCCTGTACCGAATATAATCCCTAAAATTCAACATGCAATAGATTGGTCATGGTTCAGATGCCAAAGATATTAACGTGCGACAACCGCTACGGTCTTTAGCACTATTCAAACAGAATTTTGCTAGGTTGCAGGTTTCCACCTTTTTCTTTACTGTATTATTATTGTGTGTTGAGGGGTTTGACCTATTGCTTACTTTCCGTCACTTCGACCTTGACGGTTCTTTTATAACTTGTGAGCCTTAGCATCGTTTAGAGAAGTTGCAGTCTATTTATAAACCTTAGGATATCTCTGGCTTTTAACTCCCTTATTTCAGTAGGTGTCATGCTTGCCTCTCCGAAAATATTCATTACAAATAGCTTCGCATTCACCTATAGAATGTGTTCCACCGCCTCATTATAAAGTCGGCAGACCAATCTTAAAAAGATGGTATTTTACTGAAGTATTTTTTACCGTATCAAATATTGCATTATTTTATTTCATTCAAAAAGGGCATATTTTTCTGTACTAATCTTTTTAAATCGAAAACCTGGGTTCTGAGTTGCGGTAGCTAGGTACTCCATTCCCGCAGGGTCAGGAGAGTTAAGCAATATCTCCGATTGCTCCATTAACTATGGGAATGTATTGGCAATTAGAAAGCAGAAATAAGACACAGCGGGCTGTTTGGTACGGTAGGGGATCTGACACAGGGCATAAAGATAAGAGAAAAAAAATTAAATACCTTACCTGAACTGAACTGAGAGTCAAATCCCGGAGTTTTGGTTTAAAAGGCAACATCAACGAATTCATTGTGAATTGTGCTTCTTTATACCGTTCATTTCTACATAATATATTGATTAGGTTTATCATTTAAATATTTAAACAGTTGTACATATTGTAAAATAATGTATTTAATAATAGCCACAAATTATTAAGAATAATAATAAATCAATATACTGGTTATAATAAAAAAAAGTATAAAGAATACAAAAATAGTTATAAAAGATTAAAAATCGTTTATTCAAAATATTTAAACGGTAGGACAAGTTCCTACATTCACGTCACCATCTGCCATATCATCCGTAAACTTAACAGCATTATTATTAATCTGAACATCTTTAATGCAGCCCACAAATGGTGCACGAATAGATAAACCTCGAGCTCTATGTATAAGACGATGACCTCCCAAGAAGAGGGCACCTCCTGTATCGGTAGATTGTGATCGGTAATCACCAACACCAGGATCAGTATAAGTACTATCTACGCTCAGAGTTACTACATTCTTTGATTTTACAGCTAAAAAGTTACATTTTTAATTTTGCCAAAATGTAAAGTTGCATTTTAAAATCCAAAATATTTACCTTGAATGTTATGCCATTGGCCATCGCAGAAATAATGGAGTTTATCAGGTTGGAATGAAGTACTAATTGCACCTTTTCCATTATCAACGGTTAGTTTAATAACACCGTTCACCATTTCGAGTACTAAATAATCTCGTTTTCCATGAACCGACATAAGAAGACCAGATACATTTCTGGGTTTAATTTCCATTTTAATATCGATTTCGAGACCAACTTTAAATTTCTCCTTGAGTTTCATATAACCTCCATTAATACCAAAGAATGTACCTGGTTCCACATCTTCGGAACATCGCATTACGCCGATATTATTGGCATCTTCCATCGAATAACCGTTCATGTAAAAATTACTAATACATCCATCGAACGTTGTTGTAGTATTCTAAAAATACAAAGTAAAATTAATAATGTATGTATTTTCTTACTGGCTGAAATAAATATTATTATTATTATTATTATAACGCAAAATGAAATTTATTACAGTTTAGCTTACAAACGGAACACTTACAATATTAGCAAGCACAGGAGCGAATTTTTCAGGAGGAATACCTCCAATAAAATAAGGTGGATAAAGTTGTATTGTAACCGTATTTCTCGGTGTTCTTCCATCTGCAACGAATTTGTCATCAATTACAAGTTTACCGTCAGATCCAGTGCGACTAAAGTTGACCTGATGCCAGTTTCCGTCGTTATAAACTCTGTACGATTGTAAAACAGCTGCACCTGACCCTCCATTAAATGTATATACAACCTATAAAAACAATAATATAGAAACTGATACTCGAACAAACTAATCCTAATCATAATGACTTACGTGACCATCTTGTAGGAATACAGCTACATATTGTAGATCATTTGGATTAGTAACGTAGAAAAGAATTCCGTCGCTTGCCGTAGTCTTAAATTCGAGGGTAAATTCAAACTGCTTGCGGATTTTCCCTCGTGTTATATTATATTCAGATCGGCTGTGTCTTTCCATGCCTAAAATTTAATAACACGTAGAAAATCATTATAAGGAAATGAATACTACATTACGGCGTACCGTATTTATATGCTCTTGTTGGAGAACTAACATCTACATAAGGCCTTAATGGTAAGGCACATGAAGGTTCGGAAGTCTGCGGTGGTAAAACTGGTGGGGGAGTTCCCGGTTGTGGACCTCCTCGTGAAATAATAGAAGGAGGAGTTGCCTGAGTAACAACTGGCTGAGTTGCCGGAAGACCTATAGGAGCTAAAGTAACTTCTGGTGCGTAAGTTACTTCATTGGGATCCTTAGCTTCCCTACCTCCGTCTCCTCTTTCTGGAATACCTTTAACACAGGTGTTTTTTACCTCGATTATAATTTACGGGAAATAATTAATTAACCTGCTAGATAAGGTTCTGTTGTCCTTGCATGAGGTGCCTTGGTTACACCAGCACCAAGTTCTTGAATGGGACGCAGCGTTGGAACTAAATTATTTATTTATTATTTTATTAATACATTAAAATTTGATTTGATTTATTTACCTGCATGAACTTCGGTTTCACTTCCAATTTCTTCATCGAGGGTACATTTACCTAAGTATTCTTTTCCTTTATCAGTAGAATTAGCAAAGTTAACAGTAACACCATTTCTGCTGGCATCTACTATGCAACCAATAAAGCCTTTAGTTGTAGCAACCATTCCCTTTTCAACATTGTAATTACGGGGAAGTCCTCCAAAGTAAATATCGCCATACATAACTCTAACTGGTGGAGGTGCTGAATCAGTTCTATAAATAAATATTGCTTTATGATTACTTTTATAAACTTAGGACAGGTTCCACAAACATTGTTTAACAGCTTCATCAAATTAATCATTCGTCAAGATGAACAAAACCGAATTCAAATCAAATCTATTTATACGGAAATAATATATTAGTAAATGAAAAATCATGCACTTTTGTCAACTTTGATCGTTCCTTAATTTAACAGCAGTTTTATACAACCCAACCTTAGTGGCGTGATCAATTTACTTACACTTTATTTGTATAATCATCCACATCAAGTCGTAATGTTAAAGGACTGTGAGTAACAGTGACAACATGCCACTCATTATCGTTATAAGTACTATCATCAGTTTCTAACTGAGTTTTCTGGCTTATTAATACTAGTCGTCCATCTACAAGAGCTAAAGAAACACCTTCGTTCCCAAATTTATTTGTAGCAAAGAATATGAGCCCTTCTTTGGATTTAGTTTTAAATCTAAGATTCATTTGGAATAAGTCCCCAGATGAAAATTCGTCAATTTTAAGGTAACCTTGTCCATCTTCAGCGAATGATACTAGTTTTGCAAACTAAAACAGATATTTGAGCATTTACAGTATTTACATAAAAAAGTTTGACATACTTTAGCTGGACAACCAGGAATCACGCCGTAAGCTCGTATGTTTTGGGTTAAATCAACAGGATTACTCATGATTGTGACATTATCCATACATCCATCAAAATCAACGTTGGTAACTTCTCTGAGCTTATGATATTGTGGATAGCCACCAAAGAAAAATGTTTCAATAGAATCAACAGCATTGCCCGCTATAGGACCAGAATTATCAACAATTTCTTCATCGTCAACGATAAATCTTCCCTTAGATCCCTCTCGACTAGCTGTAATTGTATGCCACCTGCCATCGTTATAATGTTTTGAGGTGTACCATTGTCTAGTTTTTTCTCCCAAGTTGTACTAAAAAAATTTTTGTTGTAAGTTTTTAAACAGAAATATACAAATAGTAAATCTATATTCGTACGAGGCCTCTTTGGACGCTTGTCAGAAGGGACTTACCTGATAAATAGCTCTTCCATCTCTAAGTTCAACTGAAATAAATGATTGGCTTCCGTTTCCATTTACAAGAAATAACAATCCATCCGGAGCAAATGTTTTAAAACTGAATTGTATATCTGAACGGGTCCTTAAAGAGTAGGATCTGGCATCAATTATGGCATAACCATACCCATTAAATCTGTAGCCTGTACTGGGTTGTAGATTTACAAGTTTGTCTCTGCAACGATAAGCGGTTAAATCTTTTTCGCTTAATTCGTAAGACCGAATACTTTTATAAAGTAAACGCGCCTTTATAGTTATTGAAATTACCTTCTTACAGCTCCATGATTATTGTCATTACCATCATTAAAATTCCAGAAAGAGAGAGGTATTTCTCCGATAACTAATTCTTCCATTTCACCATCGAATGAATTTTGCCTAACTTGATCTTGCATCAAGAACGGAGGAGGATAACCACCGACAAATAGTTTGGATTTATTTTGGTTTAGATTGAAAATTGTATTTGGTCCCATTAGTTCTTCAGAGACTTCGTGATGTCTTTCCTTACCGCCAGGTATTTCTTCTTTTACTGTTAATTTTGCGTTGTGCGCGGTTCTACAAAAAAACAAAATGATTGTAAAACAATCAAAGCCCATTAAAAAATCGATACAATTTACCTTTCAATTATAAATTGGTACCAAGTATCGTCGGCAACATATTTCTGGTTTACAACGCGTTGTGGACCATTACCGACATCAACCGTAAGAACTAGATAACCATTCTCAACTTCCAAAGCCATGTAATCATCCTGAATCAAAAAATGTTAAATAATTAATAAGTACATCGGTACATTGATAAAGTAATCTTACAGAATTGGTTCTAGGCAAGTTAGTTCCTTGTTCATTTCCGAGATATAAAAGTAGACCGTTTGAAGAATTAGTTTTAAAGTATCCAGAAATATAAGCCGAAGTGCTCAGATCAGCTAAATTTGGTGGATTTCGCAATTCGAGCGTTGTATTACGGTAAAATTTAACGCCAACTTTAATTCGGTTCGCAACATCCCTAGCGAAAGCAATTTGTTGATTGAGGTAATTTATCTTCTCTCTAAGCGCATCCGCTAGTCGATGAACTCGTTCCTGCCTTACAGGTAATTCCTTAAAGTCTCTTTCGATTCCTGGTAATTTTTCATTAACCGTTCTAATTTGTTTGTCAGTTTGACTGATGTCTCTCATTGCATCCTCTAACTGATTAGGTAAATTTTGAGACGCCTCCTTTTCTTTTGAGACGTCCTTAAAAGTATCTGAAACTTTTTCGAGAGTATTTTGAGCTAATTTATCGGCATTTGTAGCGGTTTCCGTCGCATCAATTAACTGAACTTTAAGAGGTGTAACATGCGGTTGTTTAAGGAAGTTTTCAATAATGGTAAGTCTTTCGTCATTTTTATCGTGAAGTGATCTAACAGGTCGAGACTTTCTCTTTGCATCTTCAAAACGAGGAACAAGATCATCGACAACATAAACATTAGAACCGTCAGCTTTATTAAATAAACGAGTCGACTCCTGATTCGATGAACCGGTATCTTCCTTAACTTCTGCTAATAATACTTCTGCATTGGAAGCGGCTTCTTCCCCATCGACAGCCGCTTCATAAGCAGCATCAACTGCATCTACGATATTTTTATAAGCGTTTGCTGCTCGGACTGCATTATTCGAAATATTCCGTGACTCAGAAAGTAAACTGTCTAATTCTTCTGCTTGTTCTGACAGACCGTCTGCATGATCTTGCACTTTTGGAATTAACTCTTCTACATCTGTGAGTTCTTTCAGATTTCGTTCGATCGTTTCATTTAAATTATTAATTTCTCGTTCGAGTGCCTGTGGATCGTCTGCAATATTAGCATAAGCTTGTTGGGCTTGCTCTAAATATTGAGAGGCATTAACCAGTAATACTTCTGATTCGCTTAAGTTTCTACTAATTTCTTGTCGTTGAATTTCAATGTTCTCTAACTTCTTTACTAAGGAATCTTTTCTGTAAAAAATGCAATAATAATTACCTAATAATGTTTTCAACTTTAGTTTAAGAAAAACTGTAAATTGCACCATCTGTTAGCATACAGCTTTTTTCATGAAAATTGAACTTCTACTTGCAAGCAATTTTACACTAAGAAGTTTTTAATTTATGTTCTAATCAATGCTTTTAACGAGTATACATTAAAATCGAAAATTATGTATAAAGAATCAGAAAATTGTCTAAATTATTTATTTTTGAAGCGACCCCATTAAGAAAACTTATGGGACGCCCATGGTAATCGGACAGTTATCACGTGACCTTGTTTATTTCTGTCTGCTGTTAAAAGTTAAAATAGTGAGGTTATGTCCGGGGTTACGGGAGATTGCGTGTACCAGTTAAGTTAAATTAATTTTTAAGTTTATAAACAAAAAAGACTTTAAATATGTTGCCGACTACGGGTTTTTTCAAAAATATAGACTGTCCTTATTATGAGAAATCATGTGATAGGCCATACTGTCATTTCAAGCACCGCAAAAAAACTCCAGAACCAGTTGAAGCATCACCAGCCCCACAATCTACCGAAATTCCTACTTACAATCCAACACCGAAAAGCCAGTTAGCAAATGTAAGAAGCCATATTCCGATTAGTTATGTTCCAGATTTAGCAATTAGAACAGAACGCAATCATTTCCGTTCGTTATCTTCGTACAGATTTGGTGATAAACAGCCTACATACAATCCAACACCGTTAAGTATATTATCGACTAGCAAGGCAAATAGCTCAAAGTCATCTGAAACTAAGCAATATGAAGCAGCAACTTTCAATAACGATCAAAATATCGCTCATCAAGAAGAAGCTTATAGTCCTACGCTTTTCCACGAGAATTCCAACGATATTAACTTTGAAGACTTGGAAACAGAATTTGACTTGATTGACGAAATTATAAGCGATTCTGGTACTGTAGATACAGCGAATGAAGAAACCGAATCAGCAGAGGACAATAAACAGAAGAAGGAAAAATCGAAAGCAAGTAATTCTTCAAAATCTAAACATCACGGCAGCGCTAAAAGTAACCATAGTAGCAGCAGTAGTGCTAAACCCCCCGTTAAAAAACATAATGGAAAATTAATAGACGATACGTCGACAAACAAATCAAAGTCCGATTCTAAAAGTAAATCGGGATCTCATAGCAGTAAGAAAGATAAATCAGAGACTAAACATAAGAAAGATTATCATAAATCGTCAAGATCAAGTAAGGACGGATCAAGTAAGAAAGAAGATAAGAAAAGTAGCAAAACTGACGACAAAAAGAAAACCGATAAAGATAAACATGAATCAAAAGAAAGGCATAGATCTAGATGTAAAGAAAGTTCCAGTGAAAAGGAAAAACACGTAAGTAAGCCCAAGGAAAGAGATAAAGGTAATAAAAAAAATGAAAAGGGAAAAAAATACAAATCAAGGGAAAACGAAAGTAGCAAGAAGAAAGACCGAAAAACCAAAAGTGACGAAACTATAATCAACGACGACAATAAAATAAAGTCAAATATTGGCGGTTTGTTTAGTAACGACTGTGATATGTCAGATAGTTATGATAACGGTGTTCAAAATTATGGCGATTTTGAAGAAGATTCAGATGTAGAAGAAGATCCAATGGAAGAATGTTATAAAATCTTTACAGAGTATAAACCCGATGAGCCGCAAATATTTCCAGAAATTACGAAACAAGAGTTAATTATACCCGAAGAGACTGTTAAATCGCATACTAAAAAACGTATAGCGCACGAAAATGTCGATAAATATAAGCCAAAATCAATGTTTAATAAACCAAAGGCTGCCCCTACTGCCGCCCAAGCTATGGTTAATCGTTTTAGAGCGGTACGTCTAGCGCAGGCTAATAACGAACAGGATAACATAATAGCCGAAATAAATCGCCATGTTCTTAAAAGGCCTTCAGAAACACAAGCGAGTGATGCTAAAAAATTACAAAAATTGTCGTCGAATACTCCATCAAAAGTGACAATTGCTAATAACAAAAACATTTCAAAACCATCCACATCGGCTTCGTTGATAGATGATATAATAAGCGGTAAAAGTATAACTTCAAAGCCACGACGAATTGCCCCAGTTCAAAATGTGAATTCTATTCAACGGGCAAAAGCAAAAATAGAAGAAATGGCAAAAATGAAAGCCGTTAACGCAATCCTTAAAACAGCAACCCAGACAACATCAAAAGGCCAAAAACGTGTAGCACATGTTCCCGAATATTCGGTTGCAGATGTACCGGATGTTTTAGAAGCAGAACGTTCTAAATTACCCGTTAACGTTCGCAGCAGATATTTAACGATGATTTTAGACGAGTGTATGAAATTGTATCTCAGTAAAGAAGAAGCGCAACAAAGGGCCGTAAACGAAGAGTATAAATGCTACGAGCGCTGCGCAGCTTTAGTAACTTATAGAAATTCGGCTATGTTAGCCATTAATCGTTTACGGAAGGAACTTCAGGAGCGAGAAATGTCAGGACTGGGACCGATATTTCCTGGTGAAACTTCCAGCGTTGATAAAAATAGTACGTGCGAGTTAAGAGGGCGTAAATTTTATAAAAATATTAAGCGATACATCTTAAACGACGAAGAATTAGATACACACGGATTTCCTCGGGAAGGTACAATACCCGGCCGAGCTTTTATAAAAAATAAGAAACAAGTTCCTAATACCAATTTAGACGAATACGATCGTGTATGTTCTCGATGTTCGAAGCATTATACAGTTGATGAGGAAGGTTTCGCACTGTACGAAGAAGAATGTTTGTATCATCCATTAAAGAAACGGACATTTAGAGGTGAAAGTATTTATTTGTGCTGTAAAACTGGTGAAGGTGCCGGTTGTGTTACTTCGCCTACTCATGTGTGCGAGAAAGTGAATCCGAGTGAGAAAGAACTCGAAGGATATCAAACAACGATGCCTTCCGAACAAGACGATGATCCGCGAAGTACGGAAGTGTTCGCATTGGACTGTGAAATGTGTTATACTACCAAAGGATTAGAATTAACTAGAGTGACAATTGTTAACGCTGACTGTAAAACGGTGTACGAAACTTTAGTAAAACCGTTAAATCCTATTATAGATTATAATACACGATTTTCTGGAATAACAGAGGAACAAATGAATCGAACTGCCACTAGCATTTTACAGGTTCAAGCTAATATTTTACACCTTTGTAATTCTAATACAATTTTAATAGGTCATAGCTTAGAATCTGATATGAAAGCGTTAAAAATAATTCATAGTAGTATTATAGACACGTCGGTTTTGTTTCCGCATAAATTTGGGTTACCACATAAAAGAGCTTTGCGGGACTTGGCTAGGGAATTTTTAAAGAAAATCATACAAAACGATGTTAGTGGCCATGACAGTGCGGAAGATGCTCTTACTTGCATGGAACTTGTCCAGTGGAAACTTAAAGAAGAATTTAAAGCGCGCGGAGTAAAGGTTTAAATTGTGAGGTTGATTAAAATACATTTCATATTTACAGTATCACGTATGTAATTAGACTTTATGGTAGACCACATAAGTGTGCTTATTTATATCTTTTAACACAGTAAAAATTAATATTATGTATAATAATTGTACACTTAAGAAAATGTACATAAATGTAATTGGAATGTAAATTCCTCTCAATTACAGGTACTACTTTAATTTAAGCTTCGAGATTACTTTAAATACGGAAAGCGTCCGTATATTATATTCGTTACTGTAGGTATGTATAATGTTAGTTGCGATTTCTATATTTTGAAATATGTACTGAACAAATAAAACTTATTTATTATTATTTCGGAATTTCATTTTGTTACTGATTTAGAAAAGGCGTAATCATTAAACAATTAACTATCTTTTTATATTTTTAAACTGTTTAACTATCCAAATAGATTTAGCTGTCATGAAAATATTTACTTATTTACCGAACGAGATCTAACTTTGGAGTATTTTATCGCATATTCATTAAAATTATCGCTGTAATATATTTATAATACTTAGTATTTCAAATTTTTTAAATATCACGTATTTGATGAATATATATTTAATAGGTAATAATGATGCGGGAATGTAAAAATCATTACCTAGTAAATAAAAAGGTTTGAAATATAATAAACTGGGGTTAATTGGACTGACCATCGATTATTTGGACTGCTGGTTATTTAGAACAAAGTTGCATCGAATTTTGTTTGCAAATAAGTATTTTCAATGGTACAAAATATAAATAACAACTATGTTAATTTTAGAAACTGTTGGTAAATTTGTAGCACCACATATGGGACCTGCATTGGATATTAATTGGTTATTTAATAAACTGGAAAAGAGTAAAAGGCTGGTATTTAAGTTTTGCTACAGAACATCAAATATTATATGAAATCAACCTCCTTTAAGTTATTTATCGTATGGCTTTGGTAGGCCTAATTGCGATAGTTTTTATTTGCCTTAGGTATATGGACCAACTGCATGCAGTTTTGAATAAAGCCGATAGTCAAAGTTGCATAGAAAAACCTCCAATTAGTTACTGAAAAATTCGAACCAGGGATTTGCTTACATGATTTTTTTCCTCTTTATTATCAAAACTTACCTGTTGTGGATCAATTTTTTATCGTTTCAGGGCTGTGACCATTATAACCAATCAAAAATATACAAATAGTGACCCACAGGCCACAATTTATAAAATAAGGACAAAATCGTTACAGTATTTATTAAAACCAAGTTTATAAAAAATGATGCCTTTTCTAAAATTTTTTTAACTCATTTGATTACCAATGCAAACAGCCAAATAACAGCCACCTATATGGGAATAATCTTGCTGACGGTGCTTGTTAGTTGTTGATAGAAGTTCTTTTTGATGTCGTGTGAAGTGGTAAAGACATTTCCCATCAAAATAGTTATGGGTGATCTCAATGCCAAAGTTGGGCGTAAGGAAGAAAATGAAGTTGCCAAGCTCTTTGTCGAATTCTGTTCGACTTTCAATATGGTAATTGGTGGAGCAATTTACCCGCATGAAGACATCCACAAGGTATCGTGGACCTCCCCAGACAGAAAAACTTCCAATCAAATGGACCACATTGCGTTCAGCATTTCTGGATATTAGGAATTGTAGAGGTGCGGATGTGGGTAGTTACCACCACCTTATCACATGCTCCCTAACAATTCTTTCAAACGCGAGAATTTCAACTTAGACAATGCTGCTCGTACGAGAAAAAATTAGAAGAAACTCAACAATATTCAAAATATGGAGGCCAGTACAAATGAAGGACGGAACAAGGTGGCGGAAGCAATACTAGCAAAAGCCGAAAACACTCTTGGTTTTTGAGAACGCAGGAGAAAATCATGGATCTCAGACAATACATGGGACCTTATACAGGAAAGAAAACAGGTTAAAGCGAAACTTAACAATTGCAACTCAGAAATCCAAAAAGAAGTTTTAAATAACGAATATAATGATTTAATTAAACTCATTAAAAATAGTGTTAGACACGACAAGCGGACATGGTACGATAATATGGCAAAAGTAGTAGAACAAGCCGACCATAACAACATAAAAGAACTCTTCAAGTTTACAAAACGCTTAACCAATAAATAGTCCAGTTAAATGGTCGAAATAAAAAGGCAAACTTCGCATTTTGGGTAGGCAGCGATTTTTTTACGATGTGTAGGGGAGTCAGTGGTAAGTTTAAATCAGGATTTTCGGGGTGGTAAACCCCCCCCCCCCTCCCCTATTCGGTCTCCATCTTGAAAAGGAGAGTTAATTAGTTTTTCGGCTACATCTCTATAGCTATGAGACTTACAAAAAGTTTGTACAAAGCTTTTAGGTAGAGGATCGTATTCTCTACAACTTTTATTAATAACTTTTTTACATAGCACGAATAATGAAAAAGTTATAAGTCCTTAATTTTTTGTCTTTTCCGGCTTGTAATTTTTTTATTATTAATGCTACTTAAAAAAGTACCAGACTACTCTCTCCCATTATTAGCCATATCTGGGAAACTGAAAGAGTCCCTGATGACTGGAAAGAGGGACTTGTGATTAAAATAACTAAGAAGGGCAACTTTATTCATTGTGAGAACTGGAGGGGAATAACTCTTCTAAACTCAGTTAGCAAAATACTTGCTTCGGTGATCCTCAATCGTATTTCCAACTTTGTCGAATCAAAACTTAGAAAAGAACAAGCAGGTTTCGGGCCAGGCCATCGAAAATAATTTATTATTCAGCAATCTCTCGAGTGGAGATCCCCCCTCTACCTTATATTCATAGACTTCAACAGGGCATTTGACAGTCTCAATCATGATGCCATATGGAAGGTACTTGCCTGAAAGGAATCCCTCAGAAGATCATAAACATCATCAAAGATTTATACACAAACGCCAATTGCAGAGTTTTGCACAAAGGGTAAATGAGCAACAAAATCCTAATAAAGAATGGTGTAAAGCAGGGATGTGTACAGGGTGGCCCATTTTCGAAGGGATTGCAGGCTATCTCCTTAACTATTACATCTGTGCAAAAAGTAATAAAGGTGTCTCGGGTCAAATTTTTGAGAAAAATCTAATGGTGGAAACCGAAATTTAATATCGCCTTTTGTTTTCGAGCTACAAGCGAAAATTGAATTTTTCGGAAATTCTTTTCGGAGTTATAACTCTTTTGTTTGTAGAGATAGGAACAAAAAATAAAAACATTCTTAAGGCACTTTTTCATGTAGAATTTAATGGTGATATTGGATTTTTAATTTGCATATTAAGTTTTGAGTTATAACATAAACTTGTGTTTTTTTAAATTACAGAAGTCAAACAGGAATGACAAATGCAAGCACCTTGGTTTGATTTCATAATTCCATGGCATCAATGATTTTTCTAAAACTGGCATTTTACATTTTCCGGTTTCAAAAATCTAAAAACTAAAAAGCTATGGTATGTATGGATGTAGAATTTTTTTCTCTACAAAAAACCTAAATACACTTTCCCTCTAAAATAATTAGGGAAGCAAATAATTGGGCAATCCGGATTTACCATTGTAATTGCTATGCTGCGTCGGCCAAGTCAGCACCCGGTATGTATCTCCGCCAACACATTAACAAAGAATTCATTAATTAAACAGTTAGTTTAAGATTAAACATTATTTAACATGTCAATAATCAATCTGAACATTTGTTAATGAACTACTTCAACACAGAAGAATTCGTGTTTAAAATGTTTTGCGGCAACAGTTTAAAGTCGTACCTCGTAGGGTGTTCATGGCGCAGGACTTACCACTTCTATTTATAATACTTTTATTGCCCGTTGTAAGGTGATGATTTAATTAATGATGGAACTATATTTTAATCTATCCCTAACAAAGCAATTACAAACAGGTACATAGAAGGTTGTGAATTGCTGAAATTTCAATGGTAAATTTTTAGCATGTAAATATTTGCTTCCCTAATTATTATTTTACGTTAAAAATGTAGATAAGTTTTTCGTAGAGAAAAAATACTGGATCCATTCATACAATTTTTGATAATTTTCAATTTTCGTGTAACTAAAAAACCACGTAAAATAAATCGAAGTGCCGTTTCACATGGAGCGTATGTTCAGCACTGATCGTCAGCGCTGACCATGCGAGCCATTTCCATACGCGACTTACGCCTTTTCACATGCATATCGTATGGTCAGCAACCGACAAGTCGCTGTTGCCATTCTTGCTGATTATGGGGATGTTCATTTGACAATGTATCGACATAATAGAATATATGCGCCTTTGATTTTCTATTGTGCAAATTAATATTTCCGTATCTATTTTATAATTCATGGCGGTGGTGCAGTATATTATGTACTAGAGCTAGACGGTCACGTGTTTACTAGAACAGGGCAAATCCGACAACTAGGCGAGATGGTACGAGACGGACCATCAGTTCTCATGTGAAGCTACTCATTATAAACAACGGCCCGTGCGCGAGCTGACAACACGACGACGCAAGGGCTCGACGTATGGCCGTCGTACCAAATCACGCGGACGGATCATACACGCTTCATGTGAAATTACTCATTTAAACACATGGCGCTTGGTTATACGTCCTGACGATCCGTCCGTATCATACGCTCCATGTGAAACGGCACTTACACTTTAACAAAAATCATTGATGCCGCGGAATTTGTGAAACAAAAAGATGGTAGCTACACAGAATGTTCAACAAGAAAGAAAACAACAGAAAGGAAAAATGTTTTATGAAACAAACTCAACGGGAAACTTATTATTTTAAGTAACAATTCATACAAGTGTAATTAACTGTAAAAAGAAGCCAAAGTAGCACAGTGATAGAGCGTCAGACTAGCGTAATGTTAGTCCTTGGTTGGAATCTTCCGATAGGCAGGATATTCCTGCAGTCTAGAGGTCGATATCGAACTCTGGTGACCATTCGCGGTTGAGGATCAAATTAACAACGCTCTCCTCCGAATACAGGCCTTAGAGGTTGAGCAATAAGATCCTACACTATACACATGGTGTAATGTATGTAGGTATAAAATGACGCACCAATCACGTAACCCGCAGAGTAAGGCTGGATTGTGCATCGCACCCATAATACCTCATACATTAACGCACCAGCACATCCCTATGTCCCAAAAGGGAATAATGGGAATAATAATAATTAACTATAAAGACTGGCATTCAAAGAACAATTACCTACTTTTTGTTTCAGTAATTCCAAGGCACCACTGATTTTTGTCGAAGTGCAAGAATTAATTTCCACAGTTTTTTCGTTACAGGAAAATTGAAAATATTGCAAAGCGGAATTTTTTTCTCCACAAAAAACATTTACAATTTTGGTCTAAAATAATTAGGGATGCAAATATTTACTTGTTAAAAATTTACCATTGAATTCCTATGGTGCATGAGACAATTCACCACTCTGCATAAGTATAAATACCAGTCACATATATTAAGGGCAATAGTTGTAAAAGACGATAACAAAATATTTTTAATCTTCAGGGTGTGACTTGTGGCCTTAATTTCCGCTCTATTGAAATGGGGTAAAACTTCTGATTTGTACTTCAAAATTTTAGTAGCCTTCAAAGAGCATTTTAAAAAAATATGTACTTTTAGGCAGAATAGTCACCCAGTTCGAGTCCTGTAAATCTTTCAAACCCAGTTGAAAAGAGCTTCAGTACCTACTTACCTATTTCTTGCATGCCATTTATCAGCTTCTACCGCCTTGTTCAAAGAATATTGAGTATGATTATAGAGATCGTCCATTTTTTTATTAAAATTTTTCAAATTATTTTTGAGCTCCTTAAACTGATTATTAACATTGTCAACTGGTTTTTTAAATTCATGCAGAGAACGAAGAAGATTCCCTGCTTTCACCAGTTCTTTATCGGCATCGGTTTCTCGGCCAGTCAAATTATAAATTTTAATTTGATCTAATATCGTTTGCGCTTCTTGTAAAGCTGCATCAATTCGTGGTCCTACAAAGTAATTATTTAAATGCGGTAAGTATAGCGTGTTGTTGTCGGAGAAACTTACCTTCTCCGGCTATTAAAGTTTCAGAAACGTATTCGATATTTGCAATAGCATCGAGAGCTTGCTGGGCTGCCTCTCTAATAGTATCGAATACTATTCGAGATTCATCTTTAACTTTTTCAGCTTCTGTCGCTAATTCTTTACTACTGTTGGTAGAATACACTGCCTAAAGGAACATAAAAAGCGGGGATAATTATGATGGGAGTAATAAGAAAAAGATTATTCGTACCTTTCTGTTCATATTTTCAGAATCTTGTTCTAAGCTCTCGAGTTCTTGAACAATAGCGGTTAAATCTAGTTCATTAGGATCAAGTTGAGCAACTCGAGGTTTTAATTCGTACATCGTATAGTTAATATGGGTTAAGCGTTGTGTTGTGAAATATCCAGAATCTACAGACTAGAACAAAAAGCAAATTGAAACTAAATTCGACTAAATAAGAATAAACGTACATCGAATTCTATAAGATACGGATCAATTAAAGCATGGAGTTCATCAGTATCATCGAGCAAATTATCGATGCATTTATCACACTGATGACAACCGATATCAGGAACAAATGCCCAGCGTCGGGGACATTGGTCGCATTTTTCACCAATTACACCAGGTAGACATTCGCAGTATCCTGTTTGTGCGTTACATCCAAAACCGAGAGAATACTCTGTTTTACATCCGCAAGCTATAAAGATAATTTTAATTTCGCTCGGTATTAATGAATAAAAATTACGCTTACATTCGCAGCCTATTTCGCTGTAATTCCAATATCCAGGTGAGCAAATATCGCAAGCCCTACCGGCAACACCAGATTGGCATCTACACTGCCCGGTAAAATCGTCACATTGTGAACTTAAAGAAGCCACACCACAATTACACGGAACACAACCCTGCCCCGATTGAAATCCGTAATGTTCTAAATCACATCTATCGCATTTCTCTCCGATAACATTAGCTTTACACTCGCATTGTCCTGTATAGCTGTTGCAGTGCTTTGTACCAACTTGGTCGCAAAGACAGGCTAAAATTATTTAAACGATGTTTAAAGAATTTACGTCGATAAATGAGAAACTTACGCTGGCAGTCTTTAGCTTTGATAGCATCTCCATAATATCCCGGTTTACAAAATGCGCAAGTTTCACCAAACGTATTGTTAAGGCAATGTAAACATTCACCGGTTACAGTATCGCAAGAACCAGGTTCGTTACGATTGATATTACCAGAACATTCGCATGGTTTACAGTATTCTCCTGTAATAATTATTCTTAGTGAAGATAATTATATTCTTTTTTAAGAAATATTTAAATTATATCGACTGTAAGAAATATTTACCCAAAACTTCAGGGCGACCATAAAATCCAGCAGCACAAGACTGACATCTAGCTCCATAATAGCCTGTATTACAATTACAACTGATTTTTTCACCATCGGCACTTACTTCACAAGAACTTGCAAAGCTGTCAAGAAGATTTTAATTAATTATAATACATAAGTAATTAAAAGAGTAAAAGCCCAATTTTTGAAAGTAATTGTCAATGCCGGATAAAATTGTTTTATGTGAAAATCGGTAAGGTTGTGAAACGAAAATTGCACTTCTAAATAGGCAACTTAGGTATGTTTTTATACATAAATATATTATAAATGATTCAAGGTAAGTAACCCCAATAAATCTATTTATTACAATCGATAGGTTACTTGGACCCATTTAACCAATTTGAAATCCAAGTTTGGGCACACCGTGCATTTTATTTTCAAAAATGTTTTAAGGTTGCGCTGCTTATGAACTCGAGAATTAAAAATAAGAATAATTATTTACTTATTAGATACTACAGGCAATGGGCAGGCACAGATTAGGCAATCCATAGGTGTTCCTTGTAAAGCATTTCCGTGATATCCTACTGCGCATTGTTCACAATGATCACCTTTTGTATTATGTTCACAACCCTGTAATTTAGAAAAGTAATGAATTAAAAGTTACCAAAAAAAAATTACTTACAATACATATTCCTGAATTAACATCACAATCGTCAGCGTGACCGTTACATTGGCAAGGTACGCAATAACCACCGTGAGGTCCTTGACTGATTCTGTAATAACCTGGAGCACAGTACTGACAAGATAGACCGGTATATCCTGGAGGACACTGACACTGTTCTACTGATAAAGCCAATCGAAAATCTCTTCCCGGTCCATAATATTCAAACGGTATAGCATCGTCCATAAATACATTTGATAACCTATAAATTAAAAATTAGTCCAAGGTTTTCTAAATTCATCATTTTATACCTCGTAGTAATACTAGCAGTCCAATAAGTAGATCGTATGTATATGCCTGTTAGATCGTGCAAAACCACCATTATATGTTCTCGTCTTGCGGGTATTCCGTTTAAAAATTGGAAATTAGATTCGACTAGTTGCAAACTACCAAAATAATCTAATGCAGCAGCTGGTTGTTCTTCGCTTGTGTATAATAAGTATGTTTCTGCACCTTCCAAAATTACATCCGCACCACCCACAGCTTTCCCTGAAATACATATAATATGACATAGCTATATGCATTACCTACACATAACTATTCACCTCCCAGTCCGATAGTATAAAAGATGGTGTAATTCAAAAATCCACCGTACGCTGTTAGTTTAGATCCTAGATAGGCTTTCGGAGCGGAGAAGTAAACTAATTTATTTTTCACGTCGTTTATACTGAAGTCTGCCCCGATTGTACTATGCCCATCGACTTCCACGATGCTTAAATTCGAAGGAACAACTTCCAATTTTGCGCTGTCATTTATAGCAACAAGGGTCCAATTCTGCATCAAAAATACGGACGTTTGTACAAGACCCGAAGTTGTACATCTCGACGTTTTTCCAAAACAGAAACATTCGGTGCAGCCGTCTTCGTTGTTCATCTGCAGATTGTAACTACCTTCTCGACAAATATCGCAAGCTGGACCGGCAACATATTTTTTACATAGACATTCTGCAGATGCCTGGTCACATATTTCTACTGTAGTACCACGCAGATCGCACTCGCAAGATTCACAGTAAGGAAAAGCAAAATAGCCCGCTTCGCATTTATCACATTTGCGGCCCATAATATGATTTTTACATCTATAAATTAACGCTTTCGTATTAAATTTTTCGGTACAAATACTCGAGTAAACGCTTACGTGCAACTACCAGTCATTAAATCACATTGCAAATCTCTATCAACTCCAAGCGGATTACATTGACATTCTTCACAACCAATAATGGGATCATATCCGTAAGTGAACGGCATGCATTGATCGCACAGTTCCCCCGTTACATGTGTAGGACAAATACAGCGACCTATACAAATTTAAATTGCAAATAACTGAATCTAATGTACGATAAACGTACCTGTGGAAGTTTCACAAAGAGCTGTAGATGGGCAGTTGCAAGGTTTGCAGTCGGGAAAACCATAATAGCCCGTCTTACAAGCTTCACATTGTCTACCAATTATATTTGATTTACAGTTACATTGCCCTCCAAACTTATCACACTCAAAGCTCAACGATCCATCGTAATCGCACTGACATGGTAGAGCACCGTTATTGTGTGCAGCAGTAATTGAAAACACGGAATCACGGCAAAATCCTGAAAAATAAATAATTATGAACTAGTAAAATTAATGAAATAATCGAATAAACACATACCTTCCTCGGCAGTATCGATATTAAAATGATTACTACCACATGTAGATATGAATTCTCCCGTTCTATCAAATGTATCTTCTTCTAAGATTCGAGGTGTATATAAATCTGCGGGTACTATTAATAAATAATCTAAATAGATTCCTTTATGATTAGGTTCCTGAAACAATCGTATATTTAAACTTTTAGGAATAACATGAGGAGTACCACGTGTGTTTTATGTTTCAATTACTATATTACCTTTAAAGTAATCATAAAGTTTTCTGTTAAAGAAAATCGAGTATTTCCATTACGTTCCGAAACCAATGATCTACAGCCCGACTGTGATGGGCAATGTGGAACTGGTAATTTGCCTTCGTAAAATTCTCCATTTTGTAAAATCACGTTTAAATTAAATTCTAAACAAAAACAAATGAATTATACATACTTTCACTTCAATTACATGTGCGTCTAATAATTTTGCTGAAACTCACGGCTAAAATCGGGTTGAAAATATTGCACCACAAATACGTAAGTTCCTGGATTTGATACCTTGGAATGTAAATCAATCATATCTTCCTCGGGACTTAGATAAATATAAGAAGTTTCATTTGAAAACTTATAGACCGAACGATTCGTAGCTCCGTCAGTTTCTTGCTCGAATTGTATTTTTTTGGATTCTGGGGGGTTCGGGAAGGTTGAGGGAATACACACGCCATCTTTTCGAATACATACTGGTTTTGGTTTAATAAAATCTAACGACCATTCTTCAACTGGAATCGCTACAACGGAATGAATTCCGACGTTTGGATTTACGCCCTAAAGCAACATTATTTGCAGATTTTGTACGGATTTTAAGTAAAATTTAATACCAGAAGCGTAACACTAATCGAGTTTCCATCAACAAGATGTACCCCAATACCACTCTGCTTATCGGTTACAGCTTGCCTACAAATTGTGGTGTACGGACACGCATAAAAAATAATTCTACCGTTGTTTTTTCCATTTTGCGCAACTGTATCGACATTTATTATATGTGTGCCTTGATTGTCAATCGGAGTTATATAATTAATCACAATTATGTAACGTCCCGGTTTGCTTACTGTAATATTGTAGGAAATTTCAGGTTGAGCACCATTAAGCAGAGGAATTCGATTTGTGACTCCCAATTCATTAAGATGCTGTAATACAAAACATCACTGCATAATTATTAAACAAAAACTTATTTTACTTACATCGGTTTTATCGTAATACTCGTTAACGGCATTAGTACTCGTGCCGAAAGTGACATAACCACCACTACCCCAACTCATATCAAAAGAGGAAACATTCGGATAACTGTAATCGCGGCATAATTTATTTTCACCTACTACACAAGGTTCTTCGACGTTTTGATTCAAAATAGTCGCCAAATAGAAATCTTCAGGAAGAAGTACAAAGTAATCCTAAAAATATAAACGATCCGATTAAACGACTTTATCACATTTATAACAAAACACTTACGACAAGTAAATTTTGTCGGGCTTGAATACCGACGGTCCATCGACCTGGATTTATAACTAGAGCACTTCCAGATAAACCAGAAACCGTTACAAAATTGGGAACGGAACTGGATTTAAATTGAACTTTGAATGTTTGTTCATTATCGCTTGGACTTTCAGGTGTAATTTTAACAGATCCTGAGACCGCTTCGGAATTTGAATTGACATATCGAATAACCATACGATATAAAGAAGGTTTGTAAATGTAGACGTCTTGTAATATTTCGTTCTAATAACAATATTTATACAATGATTCGAAATATGCAACCATAGTAACAACACTCACTTGTAAAGGAGAGAAAACTGCGTATCCTCTCCATGAATAACCAGGAAAAACTGTTTCATTATAAGCATATCTAACAGCGGTAAAAGCAGGTGTTCGTCCATCTTCTACTTCGTATTGGTATTGATATAATGTGGGAAAATAGTGAGCTTGGAGCGGTTCCTTGCAAGTTCTTCCAGTAACACGTGATTGACAAGTACACTGACCGGATAATTTGTCACAGACAGGACTTATTGAGCCTCCGATGTCGCAACCGCAATCTAAAAGTTACGGTTTCAATATAAAGACAAGATTAAGCGGATTTCCATGTCCCGCAGTTAGGTACCTCTACATCCGAATAAATTATCTTCTTGAAGATCGTAAGTTCCATCGGCGCATTCAGAACAACCTCTTGCAACTACAGAAGGTTTACAAACACACTGGCCTGTTTCTGAATTACAAACTGCATTGCCTCCTAATACACCAGGTATGTGACACCGGCATTCGTCACAGCCTTCTGGGTTGTTAAGGTGTAAATTCCAATATAAAGGTTTGCACTGATCACATATACGTCCTTGAACACGTTCTTTACATTGACAAAGTTCACCCGCTGGTACAGAGCCACATCCGGCAAATGCAGCCACAACTCCCGCAGGATTACAGTTACATTCTGAAATCAAAATTTAACTTAAAACGTACGTACAGTATACATACAAAATTTAAATGCACCAAGGAATTACCTTCACAACTTGGGAAGTTATAAAAACCTTCTCGACATTGTTGACATTGATTTCCGTCAAAATTATAATGGCACTGGCAACGTCCCTCATTATCGCACGAAATACCATTTGATCCGTGAGTGTCACAATTGCAAGCTAGAAATTGATTTTTAAAAACTTGTAGGACTAGTTTTTATTTTTTAACTTACGTAAACATTCAGGATATTTGTAATATCCCACACTACATTTTTCACAGGTTTGTCCTCCAAAGTTAACTAGACATCGACATTTACCGATTGTATCGCATACGTGAGAAGCAGAGCCTACCAAACTGCAGTCGCATGGTCTGCAGTCTGGATAGCCATAATAACCAGGAACGCATTGATCACATCGATCACCCCCGTATCCCTCTTTGCACAAGCACTGACCGGTTTCTTTGTTACAAATTTCTGACTGAGTTCCTGTCGTATCACAATTGCAATCTATCAACAAAAACTCAGTTAAATATAAGTCGCACGCAAGGGCTAACCACAAGCCTAGGTATAGCCCCCTAAATAAACTAACAAACAAAGCAATATCTAATAATACAATTTAATAATACTAAGGCTGTCAATGATTACCGCTTAATCGGTAATTACCGTTAGCAAAAACTGCGGTTTTCTATTCAATGAAAATCATTCGTTCAGTTAACCGGGTTTATTTTTAATGGATATTAGAAATGTTTTTAATTGATGTTCTTCTGTTTCTAGTTATGATCGGTTTCCGATTGTAATCGGTTTCATGTTAAGGCTGATTTCCCGACACTAATCAATAAAATAGTCTTAGAATGTATTGTGTTTTTGTTTGATTTTGTTTCCAATTTCCAAACGAAAACCTATATATATTATGAATAGGTATCTAGTAATTTTTGATTGAATTTTAAATAGTGGTGAGGAAACCCTGAATATTAATGGCCAAAGAGTGATCGGTTTCTGCATAATAAATAATTTATTTGTCACAAATACCTGGTTCCAGCGTAAGGACATTCATAGATTTACAAGGGTAATGGAAAGTCGAAATGAGAAATCTATAATTGTTGGAGATATTATTGGAGAAAAGCTAAAGACCCATTCAACAATGAAAAGAAAAGCGGAACAGCAAAAGAATTAAGAGTTTGTAAACATTAAAAGCTATAGATTGTAGCAAGATGAAATAAGAAGGAAATATCATAAACAAATCAGAATTGAGATTAACAAAAGATTAGATGACATGTTAAGTAACGATGTGGATTACGGAAGAGTTTCAAAAGAGTACTCCTGGAGGCGGCAGAAAAAGTATGGCACAAATAAAAAAGCAGACACCATGGTGGAACAAAAGCAATAAGGACTTAATAAAAATGAAGAAACAGGCATGGAAAAAATTCTTAAAACAAAGTTAATGCTGACTTTGAAGAATATAAACACTGGAGAAACTGTTGACTAAAGTAATCAAGGTTGATAGAAACAAAAAGATGTAACTAAGGATATAAACTTAAGTTGTTTATGTTGTTGTTATTCACGTATAAATACGTTAAGCGTTAATCAATAAAAGTCTATTAAATAAGCACTCGTTTTATCTAAAAACACTGAAACTCGAACAGGTCATGGGCCCAGGCTACCCAGAAAATTGAGATAATAACGAGGAATGAAAAATAGGGAAAACCGATTAACCTAACGTCAAAAATGACACATGTTTTGGAAAAATTTGGCGTACCCCAATTTGATGGAACAGGATTTGACAACTGGAAATTCCGCATGGAAATAATATTGGACCAACAGGATGTAAAAAAATGCATTGAAAAGGAGCATCCGGAACCGGACGAAAACTTTCAGAAACTAGATAAGAAATGTAAGTCGTTAATTATACAATGTATTGGAAACTCGCAGTTGCAGTATGTCAAAGACAAAGCTACAGCTTACCAAATGTGGAAAGCCTTGGAATCTGTATTTCAAAGAAAAGGCGTAGCTAGCCAACTCTATTTACGGAGGAAGTTGTTGACGATGAAACTTAAAGAGGAAGAATCACTGGAAGGACATTATGTAAGATTTGATGAAACTATACGTGAACTCAAATCCGCAGGAGCAAAACTAGACGAAACTGATATCGTATGCCATCTTCTGCTTACGTTACCGAAGAGCTACGAGGTAATTGTAACAGCGTTAGAAACGTTGGAACCTAGCAAGTTAACTTTGGAATTTGTCAAGGGTAAGTTGCTGGACCAAGAAATAAAAAAGAATAACCAGCAATATGGGGACTCAGAAAACCCTGGTACTGCAGCATTCGTAAGTAATTTGCGTAATACTTTTCAAAAAAGGAATCGTGATCAGAGATCAAAAACACAATGGAATGATAGTGGAAGGTTTCCATTTAAATGCCATAATTGTGGAAAACCCGGCCACATGAGGCGGGACTGCAGAATCAAGAAGCAAGCCAACCAAACTGAGACAACAAAAGAGACCTCCAGCACTGAACAGAACGTTGCATTTATGGTGACAACGGAAGCATGCACATCACAAACATCAGCCAGCTTGGTAAAAAGACACAGTGTGAAATGGTACATCGACTCAGCGGCTGCTGATCACATGGTAAATTCTCTAGAACATTTGGTGGAAGTGCGTGAGTTAGGACCTGTGATTAAGGTATGTGCTGCAAAGGAAAATGAAGCCCTGTATGCTACTAAAATAGGAAAAATGCATGTTAGATTAGATAATGGTGTTATTGCCGAAATTAAAAACATTTTGTATGTTGTAGATATTAGACATAACTTGTTATCTGTAAACAAAATAGTACACTCAGGTTTAAAGGTAATTTTCGAAAATGATAAAGCAGTTATAGAGAAAAATTCGGTACCATTAACTTATGGTAAAAAAATTGATAACCTTTATGAAATTGAGTTTAATATTTTTAAACCTGAGGCGCATATTTGTAAAACTAAATGTACTATTGAAACTTGGCACAAACGGCTTGGTCATTTGAGTTATAAAAATTTGCGATCACTAACCGATGCAGTGTTAGGAATGAATTTTGAAAATGGTAAAACTGTTACTGAAAATATTTGTAGTATTTGCTGTGAAAGTAAGATAACTAGGTTACCATTTGCAAAATGCTCCAGTCGACAAACAAAAAGACCTTTAGAATTAGTACACAGTGATGTCTGTGGGCCAATCACGCCAATAGCACATGATGGCCATAAATATTTATTAACATTTATTGATGACTATACACATTTTACAATGGTTTATTTATTAAAGTTTAAAAGTGAGGTTCTAAAGTACTTCAAAGAGTTTGAAGCCATTGTAACATCTCACTTTAATACAAAATTGTCATCCCTTCGTTGTGATAATGGGACAGAATATTTTTCGAACGAGTTTCAAGTTTTTTGCAAGGCCAAAGGAATCAAGGTATACAATACCGTACCCTATTCCCCGGAATTAAATGGAGTCGCTGAACGTTTAAATAGAACACTTGTTGAAAAAGCACGTGGAATGATTCTGGAATCAAAACTTTCAAAAGATATGTGGGGGGAAGCTATACTTTGTGCCGCTTATCTGCTAAACAGAAGCCCAACAACGTCGTTGAGAGGAAATGTTACTCCAGCTGAGATGTATTATGGAAGAAAACCAAATTTACAAAACTTAAGGATATTTGGTAGTATTACTTATGCTCATATACCGAAACAAAAAATGAAAAGCAAATTTGATGCAAAAGGTGAAGCCTGTATTATGGTGGGATATACTCACAACGGGTACAGATTGTGGAATCCGAAATCAAAGAAAATATTTACAGCACGAGACGTGATATTTGATGAGAGGAAAACGATACTAAATTTTGAAAACTTAAATGAATTAGACGATACCATTACTCTCATTGAAACTAAAACCGAACCAAAAGATCACGAAGAAGAAACGCAAAAGGAATCTGATTCTGACAAAGATGAAGAATCTACAAATCAAGAAAACAAACGCATAAGAAAACTGCCATCGCGGTTTGCAGATTATGAGATGAATCTTGATGAATACGAACATTTAGCTTTAAGTGCTATGTCATTTGCAGAAGAAGTACCAGAAAGTCTGGAAATTGCGAAGACAAGATCAGACTACAAGCATTGGAAAGAAGCAGTGGATGAAGAAGTAAATTCCTTAATTAAAAATCAGACATGGACAATGGTTAAAAAACCTGAAAATGTAAAACTGATAGATAGTAAATGGGTCTTTAGATTGAAGAGAGATAAAGATGGACAAATAAGCAAGTATAAAGCAAGACTTGTAGCAAAAGGATTCATGCAAAGGAAAGGATTTGACTATGAAGAAACATATGCACCAGTTGCAAGATTGACTACTCTCAGAACACTTCTTGCTATAATAAATCACGAAAAATTAGAAGCACAACAAATGGATGTAAAATCAGCCTTTTTACATGGAACGATTAAAGAAGACATCTATATGAAGACACCTGAAGGGTTTGACAACAAAGATGGGCTCGTATGCAAACTTAATAAAGCATTATACGAACTAAAACAAGCACCTTATAGATGGAATGACCGATTTAATAAATTTGCAGAAGATCAAAAACTTGAAAGATCAAAAAATGATCCTTGTTTTTATACTCGAATTGCTGAAACCCGTGTGTTGTATTTGCTACTCTACGAATACATCAGTAGCAAAGATCAAGTAGCGGATATATTGACAAAACCTCTAACTGGTGAATTATTTGCAAAGCATAAATTTAATTTAGGTTTAAGAGAGTGCATATGTTAATTTTGAAATGTTTATAAAAGTCTATTTTGTACCGATGCCTTGATTAAGGGGAAGTGTTGACTAAAGTAATCAAGGTTGATAGAAACAAAAAGATGTAACTAAGGATATAAACTTAAGTTGTTTATGTTGTTGTTATTCACGTATAAATACGTTAAGTGTTAATCAATAAAAGTCTATTAAATAAGCACTCGTTTTATCTAAAAACACTGAAACTCGAACAGAAACAAAGTGAAGAGAGCAGTGAAAATAGCCAAATAGAAATCATGGGAGAATTTTGGAGAGAAAATGGAGAGGGGAAGGAAGTTCAGGTAATGCAAAAATGCAATTGAGGATGTTGAAGAATTTAAGAAATCAAAAGAAAGAAATGAACTGGATTAAGGATAATGATGGGAGGTTAATAAAGGAAGAAGACAAAATATGTAAACGATGGAACGAATACTTTGAGAAGCTTTTAGGGGAGGATGAAAGGGGGTCAATTATAGTCGAGGAAGGTGCAATAAATGAAGATATCGGGAGAGAAGAGATTAGGGAAAGTGAACTGAAAACGGCCATTAGATGACTAAGAAGTGGAAGGGCGGCAGGCATTGACGAAATAAAACCTGAAACGTTAAAAGAGATGGGGGAAGATGGGGAAAAAGTATTATTAAAATTGTTAAACCTATTATGGAAAAAGAAAACTATTCCAGATGAATGGCAGATAGCAATTATAATGCCATTATTTAAAAAAGGAGACACCATGAAGTGTGAAAATTACAGGGGCATCTCACTTCTTAACTTGGTAAGCAAGGTGTATGAGAGGGTTTTAGAAAACGCTTAAGGAGGATGTTGAACCAACTGTAGAGGATACTCAAGCAGGATTTAGAGCAACACGTAGCACTCAAGATTAGGTCTTTACATTGAAGCAGATGTGCGAAAAGTCATTAAAAGAGAACAGAGTCTTGTATATGTGTGCAATAGATATTTGGAAAGCCTTTGATTGTGTGAATAGGAGTAAAATATGGTAGATTTTAGGGAGAAGAAACATACCCATGCCACTAATTCAGGCTATTCAAGGGATTTATAAAACAACATGAAATATGGTTAGAATAGGAAATCTAACAACTAATACATTTAAGACGGAAAAGGGCATCAGGCAGGGTAGTATCCTAAGTCGTAAGTCCCCTCCTATTCATACTTGTAATGGATGAGGTGACAAAGGCGGTAAAGACAAAAATAAATGGAGTGGTCATCGGGTATAGATGCATGGAACCTGTGATAGTTAAAGAGTTGATATATGCCGGTAACCTTATACTGTGTCCTTCGACACAAGTATCACTAGATAGAAACATTGAAGTTTGGAAAGAGGAACTGAGACACTATGAAATGGAAATTAATATCAGCAAAACTGAGGTAATAGCCATCTCAAAGAAGCGCATCAGATTGAACTTATCCATAGGCAGTAAGAGGCTGAATCAGACCAGTAATCTAAGGTATCTAGGTGTAACGATTGAAGAAGACGGCATCTTGGATAGGGAATTAAACAATAGAATCTCCCAAGCCAACAAAGTACAACTATGCTCTAAGTTAACCATTTATCAACAAGAAGGAAGTGTCTAGAACAACAAAAGTAAAGATATACAAATCGGGTCACCTAGTGAGGATGTTGCAAGAAAGATTAGTGAAAAGGGTGTGAAAAACAGAGGTAAAAAAAGAATAAGGGCAGGCCACAGAAATCGTGGAATCAAGACATCAGCAAGATTCTATAAAAAAGTAACAAAAAATGGAAAGAGGCAAACACACTAGCACTGGACAGAAACAATTGGAGTTAATTTGTGGTGGCTAAACCACAACCCTCGACACTGTGAAAATGGTACAAGAGGGAGCAGTTAAGTTAAGTAAGTAAGTAAGTAAAGATTTAAACAATTAAATATCAAATTGATTTACGTGAAATAATAATATGCAGTATTAAAAACCGGTTAAAAGGGAAAAATAACAAGAATTATAAAACGGTTAAGACCGGAAATCTATTAAATCTGAGCACTGATAACTGATCAAATCTGATAAACCGATTAGAAATTTTGATAACCAGTTATCATACTTACATGTACAGGATGGATAACTATAATACCCGTTTTGACACTGATCACATTGTTTACCGCCATAGTTGCTTCTACAAGTACAGTTTCCACTCACTTGGTCACAAGTACGTGAAATTGCACCCAATGTGTTACATTCACAAGCTGAAACAACAACTTATTTATTTAACCAAAAATTAGCTTTAATAAATGTTTAACTTACGCTGACATATAGGGAAATTATAATATTCATTTGCGCATTCTTTGCAGTATTTTCCGCCGTAATTACTTTTGCAAGAACATTCGCCATTTACAGCTTCACACTGAAGAGCATCGGTGCTAAGTTTTGTACCGTTAAGGTAGCACTCACACGGTTTACAGTTTGGATAATCGTAATATCCAAAGCTACAGCTATCACAGTTTGGTGGTGTAAACTCCTTTCTACATTGGCATCGTCCTGTGCCTTCCTCACAGTTTCCGGTAGAGTAGAAATAGTTGCACTCGCATGCTAATCAGAAATATTAATGTAGGATCATATATTTTATTTCTTTACTGTTATTATTATTGCATTAGGTATTGAAAATACTTACGTTGACATACATCAGTTTCATTCCAGTGTTTCTGAAACGGCCTATAAAATGTTGGTTTACATCGATTGCAATTAATCCCTTCGGTATTATCTCGACAATTTTGACAAACCCCACCTCCTTCATAATTACCGTGAATATCAAGAGATGAATGCTGTCTGTCTATCTCAGCATCGTAAGTACAATCGTAGCTGTGATCGAAGCAGTTACAAGCTGAAACAATTATAAATCACTCTCGATACGATCATCTAAATGTTATAATGCCTACGTTCACATATAAAAGGTTTATAGCTTTTTGATTGTCTCCAAGCTTTTTGCCGAAATCCTGGACAGCAAGTTTCGCATTTAGCTCCACAGGTATTATGTTGGCAACGACACAGTAAAATATTCGTATTCGGATCCTGAATATCACAAGTATCTGCATGTCCGTTACACATGCAGCGACCTCCGATACTTATATCCTTGATCGAGTAAAAATACTGTAATAAATATAATTAAATTTGTATAAATTCCTAACGAGCGAATAAAAATATACCCTTCTAGTTACTGATGGATCTTGTCGAGCAACGGACATTAAATGGCCCAATAAATTTTTAGTACGTAAAAATCTAAAACGAACATTTGTAGCCCTCGTCCATTCTTGTAAAACACTAGAATTAAAGTAATGGTTGGCCGATGGTCTGTTATTTAAAAGAGAAATCGGAATCTATAATTATTAAATAATTAGAATTGCGCTCAAACCACGATAACAAAATTAAACGCATACTTCACCGCCTTCTAAAGGAACAATTTTAGAGTATTCTGTCGTACAAATAACAGAATCATCTTGCGTAATAGGTCGCAAACTTTCCGGACCAAAATGTGCCTCACAGTCAGCTTCAGAATCTGAAAAATATTGCCAAGGGACGTAGATTTGCCCATAATCCGAAGATTTTTCTAGGATCCACAGACCAGGTCTTGGTGAATTACCCATTCTTATGTAAACGTAAGCTACATGAAATTCCTGTAAAGATATAATATATTAGAAAGATAAAATACATTTCTTTTTAAAGAAACTGTGGTAACCACAAGTGCTAGTCAGGTTTTGTGAAATACTGATAAATAGCTACAACTGAATAATTATATAAAAGTCTAGATTTAGTTCTACACTTAATAGACTAGGGTTCAGTCCCAACCCAGGTTGGTGAAATGTTTTTCTTTTTAAAAATCTGTGCCTCGTTTTGAACGTGACGTAAATTAGCAAGTATTGTATCACCGCAATGTTTGACACAATATAGATCCCTATCGGTGGTAGCCCTCTGGATCTGATAAAATTTTAGGTGAATAGTGCTAAACGACTATACAGCGCCACCAATCAAACAAGTCTGTCAAGTTGGCGTGGTGTGGTGTCGCTGTATTTTAGAGGTACACTCAGTGTCAATAGTACTTTGGCGGTAAATTTAAACGTGTAACATTGTGTATTTGCAAGTTTATTAATTTTTATTATGTACCTACGTTCTTATATAAATTTGTTAAAACTGTTAAAAGAAAATTTAGTAGACAAGTACCAGAATTAGATTTGAGAAGGAAATAAATAAGGAAATTTTATTTTTATTTTAGATAAATTTTGTCTACTATATTTCTGGCTTCGGAATGAACAGTTTTTTCCCTTTACTTGCCATAGCGATAAAAGCGATTAGAAGAAATGGATTCTATAAATAAATACATAAATAGCAATTGAGGTTATGCGAAAATTTCATTTTAAAAATACTTTAAATTATCTATAAAATATATGCCTACCTTATTAGGAATAAGTCGAACAAAAATAATCTTAAAAAGACTGATTTTTTTTATAAAGAGGAACGAAAGCAGAGAAAATTAAGAAACACAAACACGCGATAACTGTCAATTTGTTAGCTACTTTCACTTTTGACACGGAAGGTACAACGCCGGCAGGAGTTGTAGGTATTGGCTTAAACTTTTACCGCCACGAATTTTTAAAATTAGTTGGCATATTTTCCGATGGATTTGTTTGCTTGGTGGCGCTGTAGTAATCAACACATTATAAGAGAATTACTGTCCGTTAGGCTAGATATTACCCGATAAATAAACAAACAAACGATTGATTTAATTACTTATTGCTAAACACTATTGATGATTGTCGTTGAATTTTATAGTAAAATATGTATGTTCTACATGTCATTTAAGCCTGACAGAGAGGCTCATCTTTATAGAATGTTTTGCACTTACAGTTGTATAAGTTGTAACGTAAGACATAGTGTGAATGCTTCGGCAAGTCAACTGACTTAGTAGGTATATGAGTATCGCTAATTATTTTACATTGCCTAATAGAATTGGTATTGAATTGATTTTCTATGCATGTTCCGACACATTCATAACTAAGATAAACGGTGTAGGTTACTTTTAGTACTTTTAACATTTACTTCAAATATCTTTTATACAACAAAACTTTACAATAGGGTAAATGCTCCAATTCGTTATTAAAAACGCACACCTTAAAGTCAAGAGCTGTACGTAATTGAAAATTCTGAACCCAAACTGGTCAAAATTTAAAGCGTGTTAGTTAGTAATATTACGACTTGAATTGTATTGAAAAACTGAAAACAATTGGCCATTAATTTTTTTAATATTACAGAATCTAACTTAGTACCTAGTAAAATTCTGTATAAAGCTTGTGTTCGGTATTTGTTATTCAATAACGATTTGAATTATACCACCAACTAAATGCGTTATAAAAAAACATCGTCTTTTAAATTTTGTTTTGCAAATTAAACCGTTTAAAAAAGAACTTCACGTTTTAATTTTACAGCAGCATTTCAAACGCTTTAATTATCTGTTACATTCATAACATTTTATTCTTATGACTATATAACGCCAGTTAACATCCTTTGACAATTGATAATAACTTTTAGTTACGATTAGAAGAGGAAGTGAACACCCACGAAGAGATCAGGAACGGTCATTTGAATGAATGATAAGCGAAAGTTGCGTTGATAATTTACACCACCTCATGAAAATGTGAAATTTGTGCTGGCATTAAAAAGCTCTTATTACCTACGTGTTAATCTCAGTGATAAAGACATGGATATGAGACTTACATATCATATTTAAATTATATTTCTGGAAAGGAATTAAATTCAAATAGGCAAAATGCAACAAGCGTAAAAGAACTCTTATAAAAGTTCAGGTTACGAACCAACATCCTTTTAGAGATTTCAAGATTTCGATCATCAGTTTTACACCTGAAAACGTTTCAGAATAATTTTTAATATTTAATCCTGATCTTAATCTTAATTGAATTATTTTAAAATCATTTTGAAAACTTTTTTAAGTTTTTTAATTGAGGTTTTTATATCAAACTCTACAATTATTATATTTTTTATTTAAATATTTCATATCTGAAATTATTTATAGTTGTTTAAAATGAAAGAAATCCCTTCTTAATTTTTTGTTGTTGATATTTTACAAATATGCAAAGCCCAGTTAAGGTATTGCTCACTTGTATTTCAGAATGATTTATTTCCGTACCTACCTACTATAATTATTCCTATTTTTATGGCTACAATTAATTAGTCAAAGGTAGGTTTTCGTTTATGCGGAAGCTAAAAAGTACACATTAGATCTTGGCTAAGTTTTAGGGACATTCTATTTTTATCACACAATGTTTTTTTTCTTCCCAGATCGTTTTCAGCTACCTAGTTGCCTACGTACCTATATACAGGGTGAATAAAAAGTATGGAACCTCGATGCTAGCGCCTTTATTATTAGTTTTAGAAAAAAAAGTTTTAGACAAAAGGTTTATAACAAATTATTTTCCACAAACTGATGGTTTTAAATATTTTTTTCAAGGTCATACCTTTGCGCTATGACGTCATCGATACTTTTTTTAAATGGCAACCTGTATTTTTTAGGTCGAAATTTTATAGCATTTTTTTTTCTCTTTATGACCATCTAAAAATATCATACGGTTGAATAAGCGAAATTTCTAGAAAAATCAAGTTGAATGTTATTCGTACCAGTATTTAATGTACGTACTTTTATCACAAAAATTAAACACATGACTATTAAAAACAAATACAAACAATGTTTAATATTACTTTATTACAGAAGATGTTCAAATTGTTCGCTATCTGACAATGTCCAATTCGATGTGAAAATCCCTGTAATACGTACATTCCGAATTACTTCGGCTGGTATTGCCCGTATTTCTTCCCGAATACGAATTTTTAACTCTTCTAAATTTCTGGGCCTGTTTGTGTAAATTTTACTTTTAAGATGGCCCCACAAGATCCAACGGATTCAAATCTGGCCATTCGATACTACCCCTTCTACCGATCCACCTATTCTCAAAAATTGTATCCAAAAATCCAAATAATAAAATAATAATAATAATGTTAAACATTGTTTATATTTGTTTTTAATAGTCATGTGTTTAATTTTTGTGATAAAAGTACGTACATTAAATAATACTGGTACGAATAACATTCAACTTGATTTTTCTAGAAATTTCGCTTATTCAACCGTATGCTATTTTTAGATGGTCACAAAGAGAAAAAAAAATGATGTAAAATTTCGACCTAAAAAATATAGGTTGCCATTTAAAAAAAGTATAGATGACGTCATAGCGCAAAGGTATGACCTTGAAAAAAATATTTAAAACCATCAGTTTGTGGAAAATAATTTGTTATAAACCTTTTATCTAAAACTTTTTTTTCTAAAACTAATAATAAAGGCTCCAGCATCGAGGTTCCTTACTTTTTATTCACCCTGTATGTATACATAAATGGAGAAAATAGAAGGAACGTTTAAAAATATGGACGTGATAAATGTAGATTCGAAAAAGTTTTTGGTAGGAAACGACAACAACAGCCAGCAAATAAAACAACTCTGATTAACACTTGAGAAACGCGAAAAAATCATAGAAAAGCAAGAATGACTAACAAAGCCTGAAGAAAATATCGGTTACTAGGAATCAAAAATTGAAAGATTAAAAATAGAGGTAAGCAAAACTTCTTGGAAAATACTTGCCAGTTAATCAGCCTACGAAATAAATTAAACAAGGACGGAAGGCATGACAAAAAGAAACAAGTAAATAGAACGGTGCGAGATCAACAAAGCAGTAAAAAAGGCAATTAGATCGGATAAACGGAAGAGAAGGGAAATGCTAATGGAAGAAATATTAATTGAAACTAGTTCAACGAAGAAGATAAGGCACTACCAAATTGCAAAACACGATGGACTCCGCATCTGGGTCTTTAGTAAAAAATCGAGCTAGGCAGTTAGTAGTCAGGAATTAGTAAGCCAGTATTATAAAAACCTGTATGGAAATACAACAACTACTTTTTTTCTACGTCTAGCGAATATACAGCTCCGGGTTGTTAGCGCTGCTAGTTAAGCGAAGCGATGTCAAACTGGTGGCATCGGCATCCTCTTCTGCATTACTGGTTTACTCGCCGTAAAATGAACACGTATGACTCAGTCACGTCGAAGCTGAATCCACTGCATAAACGGAATTTTAAGCGCTAGAGTTGTATATTGGCTAGACGTACCTACTTTATAACTCAATACAAAATTGGACAAAATAACGGCCTTTCAAAAATCAGATCACTACAAAAATTGAAAATGGAAACGGAGAAGACAACATAAGTAACGAGTTGTTAAAAGCAGGCTGGAAATGTAGTAGACTGTCTAATGCAATTATTCAACTTAATTCTTGAAACCGGAGAAACACCTACACAATGAAACAGTATTGGAGAAAATAGGTGAGCCCTTTCCAATTAAAAGACGTGTTCGGCAGGGAGATCCGTTTCCCCCTAACTATTTAACGCAGTGTTAGATAGAGCACATCTTCAGAAAACTAGATTTAAAATATTGGAGGGAAATACTCAAATAGCTTACGTTTTGCGGATGATGTTATTCTGTTTGCCAACTCAAGTAGAGAATTAGAGTTAATGATTAACCACTTGAGTAATCAGAGCGAAAGGGTAGGATTGAAAATTAATTTAAACAAAACACATACCCTAACAAACTCCTGTAAAGGAAATTAGAATAAAAAGCACAAAAATTAAATATGTTCAAGAAGCGATCTATTTAGACCAAGTAAGCTCCTTTGGAACCACTTTCGTCCGGCTGTCTTTTTCAGGTAGTCTGTCCATCGTTTTTGTGGTCTTCCTACATTTCTCCTTGATGTTCTTGCTCGCCAGTGTATTAGTTTATTTGTCCAACGCGTTTGAAATTTAATATTATAATTATTTAAGTTATGAAATGTGGATGTTTATTCATGTAAGTTGATTATTAATAATAATGGTGTAAAGGTATCGAAACTAACGCCCCGTGAGGGAGCACGGAGAGTTATTAAGGCATCTTAAGTCGCTCTTCATATCTCGATTGTCTCGCAATACGGGGTTGATAAGCATCGCGTCTTTGACAACCGCCTACCTTCCTTATTCCGCCACTGTGTTTTGGTTCCCAATTATTTTCGGCGATTCGGGTTTGACCCCCAGACCGCTCCGGCCACAATAATGGGATAATTAATAATAATAATAGAATGGCTAAGTAAAGGTAGATGAAAATGCAGAAGAATGTAATATTTACAAGAAATGAATAAATATTTCGGACAAAGCAATTTGAATGTAAGTAATGTACATGGTAGCAAATCAATTTACGGCAAATTAAAAGCAAGACGATTCCTGAAAGTTCGAATGGAAGATATCTTCCAAAAAACAAAAAAACATGCCCAAACGATTTAAAACAGTTCGCCTGACAATTAAAAATCTGCTTCATTTATGATAGAGAAAGGGGCGTTACGAACAAGATTTTAGGTCTATTTAGACTTGAACCTTTATCAACACAAAATATTAGAAAAGTTTGGCTATTTTGAAAGATACAAGCCTTTTTATAGTTGTAAGTAGTCATGATAAAATATGTGCATAAGTGAGACCTTACAAAAAATGTCATGTAGTGAGATTAAGGCCCCAATACAAAAAAACTCTAACCGTTTTTATTGTTACACCCAATAAGATGTAGGTATGTATAAATGATTTCGGTGCTTCAATTTAAAAAGCAAACTGTGGAATGCAAAATTCACTTAAATATTCGGTTATAAATAAATCTAAAATTTATTAATCACATGTTAGAAAAGGAAAGATTAAAGACAATGAACGCACTTATGACCTATAAGTGGAGAGTGGAATTAGATCATCTCAGTCAATTATTAAATGAATTGTTTGTGTATATGTTGACCTCTTCAACATTTACCAGTTAGAAATACAAATTCTACTGTCAAGTTTGAGTCGGGACTTACAAAGTGCGGGCGGTCCCAAGGCTTTTTAAAAGGCTATCAAGAGCAGCAAAAACAGCGCGTCTGGTGACCACATGTCGCTCATTCATTTGAAGAATAGGCATGACATAATAAGAAATTGTCAGGAAATTCATGGTTTTGTTGGATGCAATTCTATTTTTAGGTTGTTATCAATAAGTTGCGTAGGATTTTAAATACTTATTGACATATAATTTTGGAATTCTGTGTGGTTTTCTGGTTTCATATGAGAATCACCGTATGTTTTCCAAAAATAAATAAACAAATAGATGCTTTTTTATAAATAAATATACATATAAAATCAACGAATGGAAAAGCTTTTAAATTTCTTAATGGTTATCGTGTGATCCACTATTAGATGTCCCAAAAATCTTTTTCTCCACGACCATTTGTGAATGTAATAATTCCGAAATCATTTTTAATAATAGAAAGTAAAAATTCTCACTCTTGAGATAGAATATTTATTCTGAAACACTTGCTTCTTATGTGTTTTGCATGTATTTTCATTCTATAACAAGTGACAGAATGAATATTCCATAATTATGCTCAACGAAATACATAGATTGCCATGGATTTCAAAACTGTCAGTGTCAGATGTAAATGGGGCGTCGTAGTTGTTTTGAGACAAGTTTTAATTTAAATTTAAAAAAAATTAGTATTAATACAATGTAATATAGTAATTGTTTCAATAAATAACTTGTTTTGTTCAGATTTAATTGTTTTTGATTCATACTTTCCGGTCGTGGAGAAAATACAGTCTGATGTTACTCGGTTAGAATGAAAATTCGATCTACTCGTGGTTCCTTCGGAATTTTCCACTCGTATCGAATTTTCATTCTAACCTTGTTACAGAATATACTATTAAGTTAAAAAATCAAATTTTTAAGATGCATAAAAATGACGAAATCAATAAGTTTTTAAACTCGAATCAAAGAGCAGTATACTGCTCTTTGCTAGAAATGCAAGAATTACATTCTATTAAATTTAAACAGAAATGGAAACCTTACTTTAGGATCAAACGTGAAATTGTAATAGGAAAATTGAAATCAATCATAAACTAACTTTGCAACTTGAATTTTTCTTGAGATTCTGTTTACTTTTTCTAATTGGCATTCTATGTGAATTGTACGAAAAAGCTAGTTTTAAATTTGATTTGTGAACAAACTTTTTATTACCTCAACCAAATTTGTTTTAAACTCAATAGCCTGAGAAAGCTTACAATGTTTGAATTTATACGAATTCTTCTAATTACTTTACTTTTCTAAAATACTGTAAACGTAAAGGTTAAGCTAAGAAAGACAATTCGCTACTACTTGTTCGTGAATGGAGGCTTTTTTGTCAAAAGAAGTGTAGTAAAAGGCAACACCCTAGGTGGTCTAGTTTAAGGGATGATCCCAAATTTTCTTTTGTACGTGTAATGATTTTACAAGGTTCTTGCAATGACAGTTTGTATTTATTTATTTGATCGCTCAAAAACATTTTCATAAACTCAAAGAAAACGTTCAACCAATTTTTAGCTTTGACTTTTTCTTAGTGTTGATTATAATATTTTTAAGGTTTTGTTCCTTTGTCCCTTATTTTCTAAAATATAATTTTAAATTCGTTCTTTTCTTTTTTTAATGCCGAAAACGGAATAAAGTTTTCTACAATCACAAAAACCTATCATACCTACCAGCTCAATTTTTAAAACACAAACCGAAGTTTAACTATGCATTTTATTTTTTACACTATTAATTCGTAGGTTGCTACTTGCGTCCTTGCTACCCTTTAAGAATTTTACGTAACGGGATTAAAAATTTTTAATTATAATTTTCTATAACCTAACAAGTGTATTAAAAATTGTTATAAAATAAATAATTAATTAATAAATAATTAGCCAATAAATTTTTTAAATTTCTTCGTCATTCCACACAACGAAGCAACGGACGAAACTTGAATGTTCAATTTACAAAACTTACCTGTCCTAAATCGATGGTAAGATTAACTTCGTTATATTTCATTCCCCGAGAAAGTGGAGGACTTTGCCACCATGTTTCCCTTCCATCGACTGCATATTCTGGTGGATGCCTTTGATCTTCCCTTGTTGGATCGCAGTGATCGCAAAACTGGAAGGAAACAAATTAAATTGTTTTTTTTCTCCTTTCTTTTCTTTAATGCATACTTCCATCTTAACGACGGAATAAAATTCCTTAATATTTGAATCGATTTTTTGAGTTTTCTTACAACCCGAAGTAACTCATTTGGATTCACATTTAAAAATTGCAAAAAACGATTGCTTTACAAGTTTGCTGTGAAGTATGAGAGCAGTTCAACTCAAATCAAAATTATCTTTTTACTTCCAAAAATAAATTTGTTCTATTATTGTTTCTTTCTAAAATTAATTTTTCAAATTACGATGATTTTTAACATGTCCTCAGAATATCCTGGCGAATTTTATCGTGTTCTAGAATAAGCAGCGGCTGCACATAAAAATGCAGCCCGGCAAGATGGGCCAATCAACAAGTTAACGAGAAGTATTAGATTCAGCGATATTATGCGGTTTAAATTAAATACCAGCGACGTAAACAAACATTCAGTGTAAATAAATTAGACTGAGTTAGTGTTTAGCTCTGTGACCAAATAAGTGTAGTAATGTAATTTTTACTTTAATAAAAATAATTCGCACAGAGTATGATTTAGTAAAATCGTTACAATATCTACAAAACTAGTGAGATATGAGAATAAATAGTCATATTAACTAAATTAATAGGCTTTAAGAATGAACACGAGCATCGAGTCGTCAGAAAATAAATAGGCTAAGTTCCAATTTCCGAACTGTTGATAAAAGCAAACGATGTTTATTTAATTTAATAACGATATAAAATACAGCTATTGAATTGAATTTATCAAGTTAGTAGACGAAGTTCACATTTATGGGAAGTTAGTTTTATTACTTGTACGTTATCAAAAGGGGCGATGGCCTTTCAGTCATATCCGTTTAGGAAATACTTTAAGTTTCCTTAAATTTATTTATTTTTATTTCTAGACTGATTGTATGAACACAATCGGCAAGACAATTTAAATCAGATCCTCACTTTTATTTTATTTCCCAAAAATGCTTAAACTTTAATTTCTTTTCTAAGATTTTTTATGACTAATTTACTTATCAAAAATAAAAAGCACGAACTAAAGAGTAACTAAACGATTTGACCTGACACAATTTTTAATGGCCAGAACGATTACTTTTTGCAGCAACACAATTATTAATTTATTGTAAATTTTATAAAAACAAAATGAAAATGATATAACCGACATAAAATTCATTTTAATTTCTTGTTATATGAAGCACTTTTCTAATTGATGTTTGTAGAAAAACAATAAATTAGTATCGTTCGTGGACACAAAAACGAATTCAATAAAATGTATTTAATTTTTTCCAAAAACACCACAAAAATAAAAAAATGGGAAAATAGTGATTTTTTGTGTATATACCTACCTACTTTTATATTATTTAGAATTTAGGGGCTTCAGCAAACAAAGAAACGATTTAAAATTGTAAAATAATATAATACATAATAGCAAAAACTCGTTGAAATTTCTACTTTTCTAACACTAATAATAAGTTACTGACTGATTTTAAAATTCAACTTCACATTTCTCTGAAGAAATTTGGTCAAAGCCGAAAGAAATTTCTGAAAGCAATATTCGGTTCTTGAAGTTTCAAAATTAATTTTCAAGGTTCGTTTTATTTAACAAATTTCCTTTTACTACAGTATTTTTAAATTTAAAACTTTGCAAATTACAGAAAAAAATTGGCTGACATTTAACGGAAATTAAATAACACAACATCTGTTTAATATGTTATTGATTATGTTATCTGTAGTCATTTTGGGAACAAGTGCAACAAAAACTGCGACATAATATAAACAAATATTTTTTTTAGCACTCACATACGAAAAATGACTCTTTTCACACTGATTTCCGTGTGAAAAGTACCACTTTAACGCACTAGTGCGAAAAGTAAGATTACTTTTCGCACTTGTTCGAAAAGTAAAATTACCAGTGCGAAAAGTAAAATTACTTATCTATTACTATGGATACGGAAAAATATTCCTACTCAGATAGTTTGATTGTCTTTATCCCTTGATTTTATTTATTTACTTAGAGCTATTTGAATGTTCGTAGCTAAAAAATCTTGTATGATACACGTTCGAAAAGTGTCTTTAAGGCACTTATGTGAATTGCAGAACTCGCTACGCTCGTTCAGCAAACTTTCACATGCGTGCCTTAAAGACTCACTTTTCGAACTTGTATCATAAATAGCTATTATAATCTCACTGTCCTCACGATATAGTTTAACGACTAAACCAAAAAGTCCCACAATTTAAAACACAAATATTATTCGACGATTCTGATTAAGAGAAAAAAAGGAAAAAGCTTTGAAAATTATAGCAAGAGATAAATAATCTTACCTGGCCCTGGATGACTTGGGCTTTAAATTCATTTTCAGCATTAGCCCCGACTAATTTACAATATAATTCGGGTCCTTCGATGTCTTCACCACAAGTCGCGGAAGCCGTCACATTTTTTCCTTGTGCGAGATTAAAATAGGGTGGTGTGAGAATTTCTGTTCGCGTTTCCGAAACAAGCACAAGGGCTACCACTAGCGTAACCCATATAATACCCTCCAACATCTTTGACTTACTAAACTGTTAAGAAGCCTCTGGCGCATCATCAACAGCCCGCAAATGATTTTACTACGCTATACAGGACTGTACTGATAAGATTTAAATTTTTTTCTTGGATTTATTAATTCTTATTTGGTGACTGTGGGAATGTAACTGAATTTTTTTGTTATCAAGCATATAAAAAAAAGTAGAATTTTTTTGATATTTAATTAAAATTTTTCAAAATTATTCTGCTGTTAGAAGTGCCCCGAAAACGTTTAAATTTTCGCAATTAGTATTAAAGAATATTTTAAAGATGTGGATTTTAAAAATAAATTTTGGGCAAAATTTACGCGATACTTAATTAAAAATGATGCAGGACCGTAATGAAACTTTACGTTGAAAGAGTCCTAAATTTAAAATACAGAATATAATGCGATTTTTATAGAACTTTTTAGAAAGATTTTAAACATTATTCCTTTTAAAATTCAACACCTTGTGAATGAATAAATTCAAAATATTTTTAGGAGTTTGAATTATTACGGTCCTGTAAAAATCCCCACTCTGCAAAAAATGCAAGCTAAGATTCTGCAAGAAGATTAACTTCTGCGGTGCGAATTCCTTCTATTTGATCTGCAGTTCTTAGAACAGGGCATTGTTTATGCAGTCGGTCAGGAACGACCCCGCAATTGATAAATTTCTCAAAGATATCGATTTTAAAAGCAGCGGCCGTCTAAAACTCATTCACTAAAATTTGTTTGGTTTTTATTGAAATCGATTATTGAAACTTTTTAAAATTTATTTATACATATAAACACATTTGGAGCATATATTTAGAATAAGCTTTCCTTTTTTTATTTTATTTTATTAACTACATAAAAAATAGAAAAACAAATTTATTTTTTCACGAGTAGTTCGCCACCAGTTTGCTGAAAAAAACAATAAAACAATCTCAACTTAGAGAATATTTAACCTCAACAAAATCGGGAGGTTGTTTTAATATCAGGGCCGGCGCTAGGGGCGAGGCGGCATTTTTAGAGTAGGTACGTGATATAGGTACTGTAAAGCGATCAAAACGTGACCATTTGGGGAAGCCTTTGAAAACAAATATTGTGTCTATACATATAGTCATATAAATTTGTATGCGTATAAACCCCAGCCGTTATGTTGCAATGTTGCAGAACGTGAATTAATCTAATATTAGAGAATTGCTTTTCGTAGACCGTCCTCACATTCAGTGGCGTAACCAAGCGGGGGGGGGGGGGGGCAGCCCCCCCTCAAGATCAAAGTTATTAATCAAAATTTCATTTAAAAAAATCGATAATTGTAGGTATGGGCATTACAAAAGCCACCCAATATGGTGAATTTGAAAACTAATTTTTCAGACTGTTTACGAAACAGATTGTTTCAGCACTATAATTTATGTATGAAAGTTTCGAATATCATTTAGCGACTTTTTATCATATTAGTAAGTTTTTATCGTCTGGTCGTTATTTTCCACTAACGTGCATACAAACTGCAAATTAATGCCTGTGGAATTTATCAGTAGGTACATATTTCTCTGAAATTGTGTCAGGGCCTGGCTCGTCACATACCCACACAAATTCGTCAAGTTAGCCGCTGGTGTATGGTGTATGGGGGGGGCTATTATGTATATCAAAGATTGGCGAATAAATAAAAAACAATTTTTTAGAAAACTATATTGAATTGAAAAAAAAATTCACACAATAATAACATACCTTATAAAAAGTTCCTGTAAAATAGAAAACTTACTTTAAAAAATTGGCACTTAATATTTAATAATTATACATATACATATTATGTAGACAAGAGTAAAATGTTTTTATTAACAGTCGAAAGTTACGAAAGCCTACAAGGACCACAACACAATCTTATTTATATTTATACTCCAAGTTTCGACATTTTGGCTTTAAATCTCAGGAGGGATAAAAATTAAAATATCGACTTTTCAGAATCTTGACTGTAAAGTTGGGATTGTGAATTTAAAAGTCCGAATTGTGAGTTTAAAAAACGCGATGATTCCAAGTTTAAAAATGGGAATTTATATGGAAATAAGATTTGGAGAAGAAAATGCTAAATCAGTAACGTTTCATTTATAGGGAAGACCGGACGAGTTTTTGAGTGAATTACTACGTTTTGAATATTTCAATTAATGATTGTTTCAAAAAATATTCAAAGCAGGTTCAACGGCATGCGAAAGCGAGTAAGAAACATTAATTTTTTTCTGCAAATTGATTAGCTTAACCTTCTAACCAGATGTGGTATGTAACTGGATAGAACATTAGGTAATCAGTAGGTAAAGTAACAAATGATAAGGATTCGATTATGTAAAACGTTTATATTATTGATAATATAGAAAAAGAATTAACATTGAAAGGTACCTACCTACTTCTAAAATATATGCCATTATTTTAATATATAAATTAAATTTAAAATTTCAAATGTCACTGTCAATAACATGAAATTGAAGTTACAATGTTACAAATTTCAAGTAAAATTTTTATTGCCAACTATAATTATACTTCTTGATCACATTGTACTCAACGATAATATGAACTATCACATGAATCCACTTATTTACTTACTTACTTACTGATGAAATGAATTAATAAATGCCAATCACCGTAGTTGAGTTTCAAACCGTAAGATTAACCAGTGCCATATGAAGCACATTGGTATAATCGTATTTTTAAAAAATGTTCAGAACGAAGTCTAGAAGATTGTGTTGATAATACTAATAATAATGTCAACAGTCGATAAAAAATAAAATACGGCACTGTAACAGGTACTGAAATATATCACCGTGGCACATACATTTTTCATAAGAAAGAACATCGAATTATATTTGTCTCCTTACGATTATGGCTTTAATATACAGTATTTTTTATCTAGGATTTGGGTTGTGACGTCAACGCACTGTTTATAAATTCACAATCCAACTATACTTCATCTCTTTCTAAACTAGGTTTTCATTACCTACTGCGCACGAACGCGTGTCTACCCATACAGTTTTTGGGCGGGGTGAGTTGACGTCACAACCTAAATGCTAGATGAAAAATACTGTAGTCATGATTAGTTACATTATGTACAGGGTAATTTACAACACAAAGTTAAAATGAAGGCTCACTCTGTGGAAAATGTTTGCAAACCGAATTTAATTTTTGAAATTTCCAAAAAGATAGTTTATAAAAAAATTTAACCTGCGGTTTATGTTAAATTTTCACAAACACATAAAAAACACATGATAAAAATTGTTTTCGAGTTTCACTAGCGATGTAAACTAATTTTGGCTTCGAATTTACAGCTGAATATGAAACATCATTATTTTTTCACCTCCTTAATAGGTGAATAAGTAGGTATAAACTATAATTTTCATGTACTATTTTACTATTTACTATTTAGTTTAAGGTAAACATTTCTATTAATTAAGTTAAGCAACTGAAAGTGTCATCACTGGATGATTACTTTGCATGTCATCTTTTCATTTAAAGAACTTACTTAATGCTAAGTAGCAGATTGTAAATACAGTCGAACTTCAATAAGTCGAACTTCGATAACTCGAATTTTTGATAACTCGAAACAAATTGGTTGGCGTTAGCGTCAAGAGTGAGAATGATGTGTAATTTTTACTTGATAACTCGAACAGAATATTTGGCGCCACCTTCGATAAGTCGAATTTTCTGGGAATCGTTGGGCGTTTTGCGTTCGTATTTAAAAATCAAGAGAACATACAACCGATTCTCTGTATAATGGTTTAAATAACATTGAACCCTTAACCATAATATGTCCCGTCCCCTGCCCGTACCTTATTGTTACACCGATTAAGAAATCGTAGCTTTATTTTAGTTTCTTTGCCGTCACCAGCGAACTAATTTATTGTTTAATTATTAAATTGCCCTGCTGCTAAGAGTAGACAAAACAATAATGCATTCGTTCAGAAATTTGTTTACAAACCCTAAATTCTGGGTAATTAATTAGTCATGGACATCAAACTTTTTGAATTCGGGGTATTATTTTCAATGTAAAAAATTTTTAATATTTACATATATGTTTCAGACGGGAAATTTTAGAAAAAGGCTAGATTTCAGGTTATAAACTTTTTTGGTATTTTTTAAGCAAACTTAACATTAAATAAGTTAGATTTACCTTAAAATAAGTAGTCATGAATGATAAATTTAAATAAAGTCGGCGAAATATTCGGTTATGCCGAATTTCACCTCTAAATAACAATATATACATATTATGTATTTTATTTAATAACCCGAAGTCTTGATAACTCGAACTTTTTTTCTGGCAAGTCATGGTTCGAGTTATCGAAGTTCGACTGTAGTTAGTCGTTAATAATTAAAAAAAAAAAGTACTATTTACAGTAGTTATAAAATAAAGATTGGTAAAACATAACAAGCAATATCTGAGCATTAATTTATTACTGTAGCGTTGTAAGCTGATTAACCATGTTATAATGCGAGCAACCATTTCTAACATTTTTGTAAAGGTGTCTCGGGCCAAATTCTCGCATCAAATTTAATGGTGCAAACTGATCTAATATCGTCTTTTGTTTTCGAACTGCAAGCAAAAATTTAATTTTTCAGAAATCCTTTACGGAGTTATAACTACGAAACAAAAAATAATTTTTAAGGCATTTATTTAGGGCTAATATTGGATGCAAGTGGAGATCTGGATTCCGAACTAAGCTACCTACGCAGAAGAATAAGGGTAACAAGTAGGGACAAGATACGAAACAGGCTTGGAGTAGAACCCGTACTAAACATATTATAGAAAGAAGGCAACTAAACACATGTGCAGACGGAAAAATAACAGCTGGACAAAAATGATACGGCAAATGGGTTGCGACAAGAAACGACAAAGGGGTAGGCCAACCAAGATTGACACAGGCAAAGCTACTCGCAAAAAATCGCAGAGAATGGAGAAGCTTCCGCAAAAACCTCGGCACCTACCGGTAGAAGAGGACAGATTAAGTAAATAAGCAAACTAAGTTAATTTGATCTTATGATCATCTGTGCTACAGGATCTGGGTTTTAAACAAAGTATGGAAACCCTACACGTAAGTGACCTAGATTTTGAAAAGTTTTAGAAAATACATTAACCGGGCCTTCTTGAATTTTTAATTAATAATAATAATAACAATTAAATTTTAATTATCGATTATTCCTCATTAAACAGCTTCATATTCGGAAAAGCAACAATTAGCTGCTCAATCTATATTCATGGTTCTTCAACTTACAACGTAACCATAACAACTTGCTTAGATTTTTGTACTATATTTTTGCACAATAAGATTGCCGTTGTATTAATAACACTGTTGTAGATCGGCACTGCTCATGCTAGATTCACTAAATGTTAATTAATGACTCTTTGTTCATTATTTCTGATTTGGCAAATAAATACGAACTGGCCCGGAAGACTGAGCAATGGTGAATTCATAAACTTCAATTATTTTTCGTTTATCATCGGTAACACTTCCAACATCGATGAATCCTGCATTTGTAGTGCCAGCTATAAGTGTTTTTAAGCAATTTAACACGCATAATATATTTAATTTAAACATCTTACTAAATTAATCTACAAACACACCATTAAAAAACCCCATTAAAGAATTAATAAAAAACTTAAATCGACAAAAATCAGCCTTAATAAATTAAGCGGTAAAACTTAACATCCCTTAATTTATCATATACTATGAGGTTCGGATTTTTGATACTTTTATTTTGTTTTTTTTTCTTTATCTGCATCTTTGGGACGTCTTGGTTTATAACAATAAGCGGCAAGCATTATCGATGAACTCAGACATACATTAACGGTGAAATTGAGCAACAGTGAGAAATCGGCTGAATCCACGTAGATAGTAAATACTCGAGCTAAAAAGACATTGAAGTAATTGATATCATCGGAGAATTATATATTTTACAAAGGCGATTATTTTATTAATAACTGAAAATACTTACGTTTGTTAAATCAAAGTTCTCAGATTAATAATTATTAGTGATAGGCATAATCGAATGATTTTAATAATCGGATAACTTCAAGGATCGAACGATCACTCAGAATGCGACTGATCATTTGGTATAGGAACGATGCATTGCCACCGGTGTCGCGCAAAGCAAATGAAAATTAATTCGTCATTGGGATTTGGTTTTGCTTCGATTGATTCGTTCGGTGGTCGCTGTAAACTGGTTTGTTTGGTTGTCAATCAAAACAAGAAGCGATGTTTATTTTATGTTGTACTTAGAAATGAAAACTAAACCGGTATGCGGCTGTGAATAATTTTATCTTTGTCCGGTACTTGCTTTGTTATAACAACGACCAACGAGGCGAAGTTGATGCAGGGCAAAAATAACTTGAAATTCGTCATTCACTATTAGTTTTATTATGCTGCTCACGCCGAGTTTCCAAAATAAAATCATTTGAAGGATTTGACTATCAAAACATTCCAAATACCGACAATAATTCATTCACATTCACCCATCACTATTAATAATATTGATAACTTAATATTCGTACATGTTATTTTGCGACTTGCAAAATTTTAAGATAATAAGAAATACCTCAGAAACGTTTGATAATATAATGGATGTAAAAACTTACTTAGATTTGTAAATGCAGAAATAAACCATGTAAGAATGCTAATGCATTCGGAGTTCTTTGATCGTAAAATTTCTAGTAATTGTACTACTTTGGATGATGCTCCTATTGGTGTACATAATGGCTAACACAAATAATATTTTTTGTTATACACCAACTACAACGAGTTAATAAGGTAACATACCACTAAATATGTCAATAATTCTCTTGGTAGAAATCCAGATAAAAAACCAGCGGAAATAGAAAAATAAATTATAGATCCCAGAAAACTGGACATACCTAAGCAATTCTTATAGTATAAAACGCATAATATTAATATTAATTCCTGTATAAGAATAATCGGATATTCCATATAGGTTAAAAGGGCATAACCACTACGATAATTGTACGAGAACATAATTGTGTAGCTACAAATACAAGATAAAGATTTCATTACATCATTTATGTTTATTATTGTATTCTTTCTTACCTAGAAAGTTCCATGAGCAAACCTGTTAAGTTTATACCGGTGGTATTTTTTACTTTCATTATATTTATAATTTGAGGAATCTTTAATATTAAACATGACGAAATTGTGATAATACTTAAAAAGTCTGAGAATAATTGTACATAAGTGTACTCTTCCTTCAAAACGACCATTTTTAAATAGATCTAAAGAACAATTATTTATAACCTCTTATAAAAGTTAACCTATTAATTGCGTACAGGTCGTGGCCCGGAAACTGTTAACCAAAGACAAGAACAAAAAAAATAGCTATCTCTTTTAAGTAAGATAAGGACAACCTATTCTTTGTCGCCATACGTGCTGCCATCTGTATGTCAGTCAGGGTAACAAACGTGTACCTACTGCTGTAAGGGAACTGCACAGCCCCTGACTGTTAACCACTTTTAACCGCATGCGCCAAAGAAGGAGCCTACACCAGAGCAGTGGCCCAAAAAAGGTTGATTTGACCCGGTTTCATACATAGACATAACAGAGTAAAGTGGACCGATGCTAGAGAGAGAGGAACTTTGCCATTTGACGCGAGTTCCTATCTATGGCGGCTATCGGGTTAAACGCAAACAACCCTAAACGGCCAAGAGGGTAGCTCCTTAACCGTAAGGGTAGGGAAGAAAAGTTAAATGACAAAATTGTGCGGAGGGTGGGGCGGAACAACTTTCCCATGAGACGCGAGTCCCTATCTATGGCGGCCATCGGGTTAAACGCAAACAACCCTAAAAGGCCAAGAGGGTAGCTCCTTAACCGTAAGGGTTGGGAAGAAAAGTTAAATTACAAAATTGTGCGGGGGGTTGGGGGAAACAACTTTCCCATGAGACGCGAGTCCCTATCTATGGCGGCAATCGGGTTAAACGCAAACAACCCTAAACGGCCAAGAGGGTAGCTCCTTAACCGTAAGGGTAGGGAAGAAAAGTTAAATGACAAAATTGTGCGGAGGGTGGGGCGGAACAACTTTCCCATGAGACGCGAGTCCCTATCTATGGCGGCCATCGGGTTAAACGCAAACAACCCTAAAAGGCCAAGAGGGTAGCTCCTTAACCGTAAGGGTTGGGAAGAAAAGTTAAATTACAAAATTGTGCGGGGGGTGGGGCGGAACAACTTTCCCATGAGACGCGAGTCCCTATCTAGGGCGGCCATCGGGTTAAACGCAAACAACCCTAAAAGGCCAAGAGGGTAGCTCCTTAACCGTAAGGGTTGGGAAGAAAAGTTAAATTATAAAATTGTGCGGGGGGTTGGGGGGAACAATTTTGCCATGAGACGCGAGTCACTATCTATGGCGGCCATCGGGTTAAACGCAAACAACCCTAAACGACCAAGAGGGTAGCTCCTTAACCGTAAGGGTTGGGAAGAAAAGTTAAATTACAAAATTGTGCGGGGGGTGGGGCGGAACAACTTTCCCATGAGACGCGAGTCCCTATCTAGGGCGGCCATCGGGTTAAACGCAAACAACCCTAAAAGGCCAAGAGGGTAGCTCCTTAACCGTAAGGGTTGGGAAGAAAAGTTAAATTACAAAATTGTGCGGGGGGTGGGGCGGAACAACTTGCCCATGAGACGCGAGTCCCTATCTATGGCGGCTATCGGGTTAAACGCAAACAACCCTAAACGACCAAGAGGGTAGCTCCTTAACCGTAAGGGTTGGGAAGAAAAGTTAAATTACAAAATTGTGCGCGGGGTGGGGCGGAACAACTTTCCCATGAGACGCGAGTGACTATCTATGGCGGCTATCGGGATAAACGCAAACAACCCTAAAAGGCCAAGAGGGTAGCTCCTTAACCGTAAGGGTTGGGAAGAAAAGTTAAATTACAAAATTGTGCGGGGGGTGGGGCGGAACAACTTTCCCATGAGACGCGAGTCCCTATCTAGGGCGGCCATCGGGTTAAACGCAAACAACCCTAAAAGGCCAAGAGGGTAGCTCCTTAACCGTAAGGGTTGGGAAGAAAAGTTAAATTACAAAATTGTGCGGGGGGTGGGGCGGAACAACTTTCCCATGAGACGCGAGTCCCTATCTATGGCGGCCATCGGGTTAAACGCAAACAACCCTAAACGACCAAGAGGGTAGCTCCTTAACCGTAAGGGTTGGGAAGAAAAGTTAAACTACAAAATTGTGCGGGGAGGTGAGGGGAGCAACTTTGCCATTTGACGCCAGTTCCTATCTATGGCGGCTATCGGGTTAAACGCAAACAACCCTAAACGGCCAAGAGGGTAGCTCCTTAACCGTAAGGGTTGGGAAGAAAAGTTAAATTACAAAATTGTGCGGGGGGTGGGGCGGAACAACTTTCCCATGAGACGCGAGTCCCTATCTATGGCGGCCATCGGGTTAAACGCAAACAACCCTAAACGGCCAAGAGGGTAGCTCCTTAACCGTAAGGGTTGGGAAGAAAAGTTAAATTACAAAATTGTGCGGGGAGGTGAGGGGAGCAACTTTGCCATGAGACGCGAGTCCCTATCTATGGCGGCTATCGGGTTAAACGCAAACAACCCTAAACGACCAAGAGGGTAGCTCCTTAACCGTAAGGGTTGGGAAGAAAAGTTAAATTACAAAATTGTGCGGGGAGGTGAGGGGAGCAACTTTGCCATTTGACGCCAGTTCCTATCTATGGCGGCTATCGGGTTAAACGCAAACAACCCTAAACGACCAAGAGGGTAGCTCCTTAACCGTAAGGGTTGGGAAGAAAAGTTAAACTAGAAAATTGTGCGGGGAGGTGAGGGGAGCAACTTTGCCATTTGACGCCAGTCCCTATCTATGGCGGCTATCGGGTTAAACGCAAACAACCCTAAACGGCCAAGAGGGTAGCTCCTTAACCGTAAGGGTTGGGAAGAAAAGTTAAATTACAAAATTGTGCGGGGGGTGGGGTGAAACAACTTTCCTATGAGACGCGAGTCCCTATCTATGGCGGCTATCGGGTTAAACGCAAATAACCCTAAACGACCAAGAAGGTAGCTCCTTAACCGTAAGGGTAGGGAAGAAAAGTTAAATTACAAAATTGTGCGGGGGGTGGGGCGGAACAACTTTCCCATGAGACGCGAGTCCCTATCTATGGCGGCTATCGGGTTAAACGCAAACAACCCTAAACGGCCAAGAGGGTAGCTCCTTAACCGTAAGGGTTGGGAAGAAAAGTTAAATTACAAAATTGTGCGGGGAGGTGAGGGGAGCAACTTTGCCATGAGACGCGAGTCCCTATCTATGGCGGCTATCGGGTTAAACGCAAATAACCCTAAACGACCAAGAAGGTAGCTCCTTAACCGTAAGGGTTGGGAAGAAAAGTTAAATTACAAAATTGTGCGGGGGGTTGGGGGGACCAACTTTGCCATGAGACGTGAGTCCCTATCTATGGCGGCCATCGGGTTAAACGCAAACAACCCTAAACGGCCAAGAGGGTAGCTCCTTAACCGTAAGGGTTGGGAAGAAAAGTTAAATTACAAAATTGTGCGGGGGGTGGGGCGGAACAACTTTCCCATGAGACGCGAGTCCCTATCTATGGCGGCTATCGGGTTAAACGCAAATAACCTTAAACGACCAAGAGGGTAGCTCCTTAACCGTAAGGGTTGGGAAGAAAAGTTAAATTACAAAATTGTGCGGGGGGTTGGGGGGACCAACTTTGCCATGAGACGCGAGTCCCTATCTATGGCGGCTATCGGGTTAAACGTCTATTCGGAATATCGTCTGTAACTTACCGCCCGTGCTAGATAGCCGCCCGAGTGCCACGGCAAAGTTGTAACCCTGGACCGGCCCTACAACTTTACGATTTAATAATTATTCATACTCGAAACTGAACTGTTTGTAACAGGAATACATGAGTTGAGAAGGGTAAGTTTGGCTTTGCATTTCAGTCCAAAATTAATAATTTGGCGCATCACTTTTTCCAAGCTCCGAATTAGATACAATAAGAACAACGGGGCGCAGCACTTTTTGCAAAATACCGCAAGCGATGCGCCCCGACGGTCGGCAAAAAAGAATGTCTATGTCCCGAACTCCGAATGAGATACAATAAGAACAACGGGGCGCAGCACTTTTTGCAAAATACCGCAAGCGATGCGCCCCGACGGTCGGCAAAAAAGAATGTCTATGTCTCGAGCTCCGAATGAGATACAATAAGAACAACGGGGCGCAGCACTTTTACCGAATTAGATACAATAAGAACGACGGGGCGCAGCACTTTTTGCAAAATACCGCAAGCGATGCGCCCCGACGGTCGGCAAAAAAGAATGTATGTCCCGAGCTCCGAATGAGATACAATAAGAACAACGGGGCGCAGCACTTTTACGAGCTCCGAATGAGATAACAGCGGCGGGGCGCAGCACTTGTAACTTTCTGGCATATATAAGAGGTTTGCGTACCATCGGGGCGCAGCACTTTTCCGATCTCCGAATGAGATAAAAAATTTTATCGGGGCGCATCAATTTTTCCGAGCTCCGAATGAGATAAAAAATTTTATCGGGGCGCATCACTTTTTCCGAGCTCCGAATGAGATAAAAAATTTTATCGGGGCGCATCAATTTTTCCGAGCTCCGAATGAGATAAAAAATTTTATCGGGGCGCAACACTGTTTCCGAGCTCCGAATGAGATAAAATTTTTTATCGGGGCGCATCAATTTTTCCGAGCTCCGAATGAGATAAAAAATTTTATCGGGGCGCATCACTTTTTCCGAGCTCCGAATGAGATAAAAAATTTTATCGGGGCGCATCAATTTTTCCGAGCTCCGAATGAGATAAAAATTTTTATCGGGGCGCATCACTTTTTCCGAGCTCCGAATGAGATAAAAAATTTTATCGGGGCGCAACACTTTTACGAGCTCCGAATGAGTTAAAAAATTTTATCGGGGCGCATCACTTTTTCCGAGCTCCGAATTAGATACAATAAGAACGACGGGGCGCAGCACTTTTTGCAAAATACCGCAAGCGATGCGCCCCGACGGTCGGCAAAAAAGAATGTCTATGTCCCGAACTCCGAATGAGATACAATAAGAACAACGGGGCGCAGCACTTTTTGCAAAATACCGCAAGCGATGCGCCCCGACGGTCGGCAAAAAAGAATGTCTATGTCTCGAGCTCCGAATGAGATACAATAAGAACAACGGGGCGCAGCACTTTTACCGAATTAGATACAATAAGAACGACGGGGCGCAGCACTTTTTGCAAAATACCGCAAGCGATGCGCCCCGACGGTCGGCAAAAAAGAATGTATGTCCCGAGCTCCGAATGAGATACAATAAGAACAACGGGGCGCAGCACTTTTTGCAAAATACCGCAAGCGATGCGCCCCGACGGTCGGCAAATAAAATTTTAGTCCCGAGCAAACAACCCTAAACGGCCAAGAGGGTACCTCCTTAACCGTAAGGGTTGGGAAGAAAAGTTAAATTACAAAATTGTGCGGGGGGTTGGGCGGAACAACTTTCCCATGAGACGCGAGTCCCTATCTAGGGCGGCCATCGGGTTAAACGCAAACAACCCTAAAAGGCCAAGAGGGTAGCTCCTTAACCGTAAGGGTTGGGAAGAAAAGTTAAATTACAAAATTGTGCGGGGGGTGGGGCGGAACAACTTTCCCATGAGACGCGAGTCCCTATCTATGGCGGCCATCGGGTTAAACGCAAACAACCCTAAAAGGCCAAGAGGGTAGCTCCTTAACCGTAAGGGTTGGGAAGAAAAGTTAAACTACAAAATTGTGCGGGGAGGTGAGGGGAGCAACTTTGCCATTTGACGCCAGTTCCTATCTATGGCGGCTATCGGGTTAAACGCAAACAACCCTAAACGGCCAAGAGGGTAGCTCCTTAACCGTAAGGGTTGGGAAGAAAAGTTAAATTACAAAATTGTGCGGGGAGGTGAGGGGAGCAACTTTGCCATTTGACGCCAGTTCCTATCTATGGCGGCTATCGGGTTAAACGCAAACAACCCTAAAGGGCCAAGAGGATAGCTCCTTCACCGTAAGGGTTGGGAAGAAAAGTTAAATTACAAAATTGTGCGCGGGGTGGGGCGGAACAACTTGCCCATGAGACGCGAGTCCCTATCTATGGCGGCTATCGGGTTAAACGCAAACAACCCTAAAAGGCCAAGCGGGTAGCTCCTTAACCGTAAGGGTTGGGAAGAAAAGTTAAATTACAAAATTGTGCGGGGAGGTGAGGGGAGCAACTTTGCCATTTGACGCCAGTTCCTATCTATGGCGGCTATCGGGTTAAACGCAAACAACCCTAAACGGCCAAGAGGGTAGCTCCTTAACCGTAAGGGTTGGGAAGAAAAGTTAAATTACAAAATTGTGCGGGGAGGTGAGGGGAGCAACTTTGCCATTTGACGCCAGTTCCTATCTATGTCGGCTATCGGGTTAAACGCAAACAACCCTAAACAACCAAGAGGGTAGCTCCTTAACCGTAAGGGTTGGGAAGAAAAGTTAAATTACAAAATTGTGCGGGGGGTTGGGGGAAACAACTTTCCCATGAGACGCGAGTCCCTATCTATGGCGGCAATCGGGTTAAACGCAAACAACCCTAAACGGCCAAGAGGGTAGCTCCTTAACCGTAAGGGTAGGGAAGAAAAGTTAAATTACAAAATTGTGCGGGGGGTGGGGCGGAACAACTTTCCCATGAGACGCGAGTCCCTATCTATGGCGGCCATCGGGTTAAACGCAAACAACCCTAAAAGGCCAAGAGGGTAGCTCCTTAACCGTAAGGGTTGGGAAGAAAAGTTAAACTACAAAATTGTGCGGGGAGGTGAGGGGAGCAACTTTGCCATTTGACGCCAGTTCCTATCTATGGCGGCTATCGGGTTAAACGCAAACAACCCTAAACGGCCAAGAGGGTAGCTCCTTAACCGTAAGGGTTGGGAAGAAAAGTTAAATTACAAAATTGTGCGGGGAGGTGAGGGGAGCAACTTTGCCATTTGACGCCAGTTCCTATCTATGGCGGCTATCGGGTTAAACGCAAACAACCCTAAAGGGCCAAGAGGATAGCTCCTTCACCGTAAGGGTTGGGAAGAAAAGTTAAATTACAAAATTGTGCGCGGGGTGGGGCGGAACAACTTGCCCATGAGACGCGAGTCCCTATCTATGGCGGCTATCGGGTTAAACGCAAACAACCCTAAACGACCAAGAGGGTAGCTCCTTAACCGTAAGGGTTGGGAAGAAAAGTTAAATTACAAAATTGTGCGCGGGGTGGGGCGGAACAACTTTCCCATGAGACGCGAGTGACTATCTATGGCGGCTATCGGGATAAACGCAAACAACCCTAAAAGGCCAAGAGGGTAGCTCCTTAACCGTAAGGGTTGGGAAGAAAAGTTAAATTACAAAATTGTGCGGGGGGTGGGGCGGACCAACTTTCCCATGAGACGCGAGTCCCTATCTAGGGCGGCCATCGGGTTAACCGCAAACAACCCTAAAAGGCGAAGAGGGTAGCTCCTTAACCGTAAGGGTAGGGAAGAAAAGTTAAATTACAAAATTGTGCGGGGGGTGGGGCGGAACAACTTTCCCATGAGACGCGAGTCCCTATCTATGGCGGCCATCGGGTTAAACGCAAACAACCCTAAACGGCCAAGAGGGTAGCTCCTTAACCGTAAGGGTTGGGAAGAAAAGTTAAATTACAAAATTGTGCGGGGGGTGGGGCGGAACAACTTTCCCATGAGACGCGAGTCCCTATCTATGGCGGCTATCGGGTTAAACGCAAATAACCTTAAACGACCAAGAGGGTAGCTCCTTAACCGTAAGGGTTGGGAAGAAAAGTTAAATTACAAAATTGTGCGGGGGGTTGGGGGGACCAACTTTGCCATGAGACGCGAGTCCCTATCTATGGCGGCTATCGGGTTAAACGTCTATTCGGAATATCGTCTGTAACTTACCGCCCGTGCTAGATAGCCGCCCGAGTGCCACGGCAAAGTTGTAACCCTGGACCGGCCCTACAACTTTACGATTTAATAATTATTCATACTCGAAACTGAACTGTTTGTAACAGGAATACATGAGTTGAGAAGGGTAAGTTTGGCTTTGCATTTCAGTCCAAAATTAATAATTTGGCGCATCACTTTTTCCAAGCTCCGAATTAGATACAATAAGAACAACGGGGCGCAGCACTTTTTGCAAAATACCGCAAGCGATGCGCCCCGACGGTCGGCAAAAAAGAATGTCTATGTCCCGAGCTCCGAATGAGATACAATAAGAACAACGGGGCGCAGCACTTTTACGAGCTCCGAATGAGATAACAGCGGCGGGGCGCAGCACTTGTAACTTTCTGGCATATATAAGAGGTTTGCGTACCATCGGGGCGCAGCACTTTTCCGATCTCCGAATGAGATAAAAAATTTTATCGGGGCGCATCAATTTTTCCGAGCTCCGAATGAGATAAAAAATTTTATCGGGGCGCATCACTTTTTCCGAGCTCCGAATGAGATAAAAAATTTTATCGGGGCGCATCAATTTTTCCGAGCTCCGAATGAGATAAAAAATTTTATCGGGGCGCAACACTGTTTCCGAGCTCCGAATGAGATAAAATTTTTTATCGGGGCGCATCAATTTTTCCGAGCTCCGAATGAGATAAAAAATTTTATCGGGGCGCATCACTTTTTCCGAGCTCCGAATGAGATAAAAAATTTTATCGGGGCGCATCAATTTTTCCGAGCTCCGAATGAGATAAAAATTTTTATCGGGGCGCATCACTTTTTCCGAGCTCCGAATGAGATAAAAAATTTTATCGGGGCGCAACACTTTTACGAGCTCCGAATGAGTTAAAAAATTTTATCGGGGCGCATCACTTTTTCCGAGCTCCGAATTAGATACAATAAGAACGACGGGGCGCAGCACTTTTTGCAAAATACCGCAAGCGATGCGCCCCGACGGTCGGCAAAAAAGAATGTCTATGTCCCGAACTCCGAATGAGATACAATAAGAACAACGGGGCGCAGCACTTTTTGCAAAATACCGCAAGCGATGCGCCCCGACGGTCGGCAAAAAAGAATGTCTATGTCCCGAGCTCCGAATGAGATACAATAAGAACAACGGGGCGCAGCACTTTTACGAGCTCCGAATGAGATAACAGCGGCGGGGCGCAGCACTTGTAACTTTCTGGCATATATAAGAGGTTTGCGTACCATCGGGGCGCAGCACTTTTCCGATCTCCGAATGAGATAAAAAATTTTATCGGGGCGCATCAATTTTTCCGAGCTCCGAATGAGATAAAAAATTTTATCGGGGCGCATCACTTTTTCCGAGCTCCGAATGAGATAAAAAATTTTATCGGGGCGCATCAATTTTTCCGAGCTCCGAATGAGATAAAAAATTTTATCGGGGCGCAACACTGTTTCCGAGCTCCGAATGAGATAAAATTTTTTATCGGGGCGCATCAATTTTTCCGAGCTCCGAATGAGATAAAAAATTTTATCGGGGCGCATCACTTTTTCCGAGCTCCGAATGAGATAAAAAATTTTATCGGGGCGCATCAATTTTTCCGAGCTCCGAATGAGATAAAAATTTTTATCGGGGCGCATCACTTTTTCCGAGCTCCGAATGAGATAAAAAATTTTATCGGGGCGCAACACTTTTACGAGCTCCGAATGAGTTAAAAAATTTTATCGGGGCGCATCACTTTTTCCGAGCTCCGAATTAGATACAATAAGAACGACGGGGCGCAGCACTTTTTGCAAAATACCGCAAGCGATGCGCCCCGACGGTCGGCAAAAAAGAATGTCTATGTCCCGAACTCCGAATGAGATACAATAAGAACAACGGGGCGCAGCACTTTTTGCAAAATACCGCAAGCGATGCGCCCCGACGGTCGGCAAAAAAGAATGTCTATGTCTCGAGCTCCGAATGAGATACAATAAGAACAACGGGGCGCAGCACTTTTACCGAATTAGATACAATAAGAACGACGGGGCGCAGCACTTTTTGCAAAATACCGCAAGCGATGCGCCCCGACGGTCGGCAAAAAAGAATGTATGTCCCGAGCTCCGAATGAGATACAATAAGAACAACGGGGCGCAGCACTTTTTGCAAAATACCGCAAGCGATGCGCCCCGACGGTCGGCAAATAAAATTTTAGTCCCGAGCAAACAACCCTAAACGGCCAAGAGGGTACCTCCTTAACCGTAAGGGTTGGGAAGAAAAGTTAAATTACAAAATTGTGCGGGGGGTTGGGCGGAACAACTTTCCCATGAGACGCGAGTCCCTATCTAGGGCGGCCATCGGGTTAAACGCAAACAACCCTAAAAGGCCAAGAGGGTAGCTCCTTAACCGTAAGGGTTGGGAAGAAAAGTTAAATTACAAAATTGTGCGGGGGGTGGGGCGGAACAACTTTCCCATGAGACGCGAGTCCCTATCTAGGGCGGCCATCGGGTTAAACGCAAACAACCCTAAAAGGCCAAGAGGGTAGCTCCTTAACCGTAAGGGTTGGGAAGAAAAGTTAAATTACAAAATTGTGCGGGGGGTGGGGCGGAACAACTTTCCCATGAGACGCGAGTCCCTATCTATGGCGGCCATCGGGTTAAACGCAAACAACCCTAAAAGGCCAAGAGGGTAGCTCCTTAACCGTAAGGGTTGGGAAGAAAAGTTAAACTACAAAATTGTGCGGGGAGGTGAGGGGAGCAACTTTGCCATTTGACGCCAGTTCCTATCTATGGCGGCTATCGGGTTAAACGCAAACAACCCTAAACGGCCAAGAGGGTAGCTCCTTAACCGTAAGGGTTGGGAAGAAAAGTTAAATTACAAAATTGTGCGGGGAGGTGAGGGGAGCAACTTTGCCATTTGACGCCAGTTCCTATCTATGGCGGCTATCGGGTTAAACGCAAACAACCCTAAAGGGCCAAGAGGATAGCTCCTTCACCGTAAGGGTTGGGAAGAAAAGTTAAATTACAAAATTGTGCGCGGGGTGGGGCGGAACAACTTGCCCATGAGACGCGAGTCCCTATCTATGGCGGCTATCGGGTTAAACGCAAACAACCCTAAAAGGCCAAGCGGGTAGCTCCTTAACCGTAAGGGTTGGGAAGAAAAGTTAAATTACAAAATTGTGCGGGGAGGTGAGGGGAGCAACTTTGCCATTTGACGCCAGTTCCTATCTATGGCGGCTATCGGGTTAAACGCAAACAACCCTAAACGGCCAAGAGGGTAGCTCCTTAACCGTAAGGGTAGGGAAGAAAAGTTAAATTACAAAATTGTGCGGGGGGTGGGGCGGAACAACTTTCCCATGAGACGCGAGTCCCTATCTAGGGCGGCCATCGGGTTAACCGCAAACAACCCTAAAAGGCGAAGAGGGTAGCTCCTTAACCGTAAGGGTAGGGAAGAAAAGTTAAATTACAAAATTGTGCGGGGGGTGGGGCGGAACAACTTTCCCATGAGACGCGAGTCCCTATCTATGGCGGCTATCGGGTTAAACGCAAACAACCCTAAACGGCCAAGAGGGTAGCTCCTTAACCGTAAGGGTTGGGAAGAAAAGTTAAATTACAAAATTGTGCGGGGAGGTGAGGGGAGCAACTTTGCCATGAGACGCGAGTCCCTATCTATGGCGGCTATCGGGTTAAACGCAAACAACCCTAAACGACCAAGAGGGTAGCTCCTTAACCGTAAGGGTTGGGAAGAAAAGTTAAATTACAAAATTGTGCGGGGAGGTGAGGGGAGCAACTTTGCCATTTGACGCCAGTTCCTATCTATGGCGGCTATCGGGTTAAACGCAAACAACCCTAAACAACCAAGAGGGTAGCTCCTTAACCGTAAGGGTTGGGAAGAAAAGTTAAATTACAAAATTGTGCGGGGGGTTGGGGGAAACAACTTTCCCATGAGACGCGAGTCCCTATCTATGGCGGCAATCGGGTTAAACGCAAACAACCCTAAACGGCCAAGAGGGTAGCTCCTTAACCGTAAGGGTAGGGAAGAAAAGTTAAATTACAAAATTGTGCGGGGGGTGGGGCGGAACAACTTTCCCATGAGACGCGAGTCCCTATCTATGGCGGCCATCGGGTTAAACGCAAACAACCCTAAAAGGCCAAGAGGGTAGCTCCTTAACCGTAAGGGTTGGGAAGAAAAGTTAAACTACAAAATTGTGCGGGGAGGTGAGGGGAGCAACTTTGCCATTTGACGCCAGTTCCTATCTATGGCGGCTATCGGGTTAAACGCAAACAACCCTAAACGGCCAAGAGGGTAGCTCCTTAACCGTAAGGGTTGGGAAGAAAAGTTAAATTACAAAATTGTGCGGGGAGGTGAGGGGAGCAACTTTGCCATTTGACGCCAGTTCCTATCTATGGCGGCTATCGGGTTAAACGCAAACAACCCTAAAGGGCCAAGAGGATAGCTCCTTCACCGTAAGGGTTGGGAAGAAAAGTTAAATTACAAAATTGTGCGCGGGGTGGGGCGGAACAACTTGCCCATGAGACGCGAGTCCCTATCTATGGCGGCTATCGGGTTAAACGCAAACAACCCTAAACGACCAAGAGGGTAGCTCCTTAACCTTAAGGGTTGGGAAGAAAAGTTAAATTACAAAATTGTGCGCGGGGTGGGGCGGAACAACTTTCCCATGAGACGCGAGTGACTATCTATGGCGGCTATCGGGATAAACGCAAACAACCCTAAACGGCCAAGAGGGTAGCTCCTTAACCGTAAGGGTTGGGAAGAAAAGTTAAATTACAAAATTGTGCGGGGGGTGGGGCGGAACAACTTTCCCATGAGACGCGAGTCCCTATCTATGGCGGCCATCGGGTTAAACGCAAACAACCCTAAAGGGCCAAGAGGGTAGCTCCTTAACCGTAAGGGTTGGGAAGAAAAGTTAAATTACAAAATTGTGCGGGGGGTTGGGGGGACCAACTTTCCCATGAGACGCGAGTCCCTATCTAGGGCGGCCATCGGGTTAACCGCAAACAACCCTAAAAGGCCAAGAGGGTAGCTCCTTAACCGTAAGGGTTGGGAAGAAAAGTTAAATTACAAAATTGTGCGGGGGGTGGGGCGGAACAACTTTCCCATGAGACGCGAGTCCCTATCTATGGCGGCCATCGGGTTAAACGCAAACAACCCTAAAGGGCCAAGAGGGTAGCTCCTTAACCGTAAGGGTTGGGAAGAAAAGTTAAATTACAAAATTGTGCGGGGGGTTGGGGGGACCAACTTTGCCATGAGACGCGAGTCCCTATCTATGGCGGCTATCGGGTTAAACGTCTATTCGGAATATCGTCTGTAACTTACCGCCCGTGCTAGATAGCCGCCCGAGTGCCACGGCAAAGTTGTAACCCTGGACCGGCCCTACAACTTTACGATTTAATAATTATTCATACTCGAAACTGAACTGTTTGTAACAGGAATACATGAGTTGAGAAGGGTAAGTTTGGCTTTGCATTTCAGTCCAAAATTAATAATTTGGCGCATCACTTTTTCCAAGCTCCGAATTAGATACAATAAGAACAACGGGGCGCAGCACTTTTTGCAAAATACCGCAAGCGATGCGCCCCGACGGTCGGCAAAAAAGAATGTCTATGTCCCGAGCTCCGAATGAGATACAATAAGAACAACGGGGCGCAGCACTTTTACGAGCTCCGAATGAGATAACAGCGGCGGGGCGCAGCACTTGTAACTTTCTGGCATATATAAGAGGTTTGCGTACCATCGGGGCGCAGCACTTTTCCGATCTCCGAATGAGATAAAAAATTTTATCGGGGCGCATCAATTTTTCCGAGCTCCGAATGAGATAAAAAATTTTATCGGGGCGCATCACTTTTTCCGAGCTCCGAATGAGATAAAAAATTTTATCGGGGCGCATCAATTTTTCCGAGCTCCGAATGAGATAAAAAATTTTATCGGGGCGCAACACTGTTTCCGAGCTCCGAATGAGATAAAATTTTTTATCGGGGCGCATCAATTTTTCCGAGCTCCGAATGAGATAAAAAATTTTATCGGGGCGCATCACTTTTTCCGAGCTCCGAATGAGATAAAAAATTTTATCGGGGCGCATCAATTTTTCCGAGCTCCGAATGAGATAAAAATTTTTATCGGGGCGCATCACTTTTTCCGAGCTCCGAATGAGATAAAAAATTTTATCGGGGCGCAACACTTTTACGAGCTCCGAATGAGTTAAAAAATTTTATCGGGGCGCATCACTTTTTCCGAGCTCCGAATTAGATACAATAAGAACGACGGGGCGCAGCACTTTTTGCAAAATACCGCAAGCGATGCGCCCCGACGGTCGGCAAAAAAGAATGTCTATGTCCCGAACTCCGAATGAGATACAATAAGAACAACGGGGCGCAGCACTTTTTGCAAAATACCGCAAGCGATGCGCCCCGACGGTCGGCAAAAAAGAATGTCTATGTCCCGAGCTCCGAATGAGATACAATAAGAACAACGGGGCGCAGCACTTTTACGAGCTCCGAATGAGATAACAGCGGCGGGGCGCAGCACTTGTAACTTTCTGGCATATATAAGAGGTTTGCGTACCATCGGGGCGCAGCACTTTTCCGATCTCCGAATGAGATAAAAAATTTTATCGGGGCGCATCAATTTTTCCGAGCTCCGAATGAGATAAAAAATTTTATCGGGGCGCATCACTTTTTCCGAGCTCCGAATGAGATAAAAAATTTTATCGGGGCGCATCAATTTTTCCGAGCTCCGAATGAGATAAAAAATTTTATCGGGGCGCAACACTGTTTCCGAGCTCCGAATGAGATAAAATTTTTTATCGGGGCGCATCAATTTTTCCGAGCTCCGAATGAGATAAAAAATTTTATCGGGGCGCATCACTTTTTCCGAGCTCCGAATGAGATAAAAAATTTTATCGGGGCGCATCAATTTTTCCGAGCTCCGAATGAGATAAAAATTTTTATCGGGGCGCATCACTTTTTCCGAGCTCCGAATGAGATAAAAAATTTTATCGGGGCGCAACACTTTTACGAGCTCCGAATGAGTTAAAAAATTTTATCGGGGCGCATCACTTTTTCCGAGCTCCGAATTAGATACAATAAGAACGACGGGGCGCAGCACTTTTTGCAAAATACCGCAAGCGATGCGCCCCGACGGTCGGCAAAAAAGAATGTCTATGTCCCGAACTCCGAATGAGATACAATAAGAACAACGGGGCGCAGCACTTTTTGCAAAATACCGCAAGCGATGCGCCCCGACGGTCGGCAAAAAAGAATGTCTATGTCTCGAGCTCCGAATGAGATACAATAAGAACAACGGGGCGCAGCACTTTTACCGAATTAGATACAATAAGAACGACGGGGCGCAGCACTTTTTGCAAAATACCGCAAGCGATGCGCCCCGACGGTCGGCAAAAAAGAATGTATGTCCCGAGCTCCGAATGAGATACAATAAGAACAACGGGGCGCAGCACTTTTTGCAAAATACCGCAAGCGATGCGCCCCGACGGTCGGCAAATAAAATTTTAGTCCCGAGCAAACAACCCTAAACGGCCAAGAGGGTACCTCCTTAACCGTAAGGGTTGGGAAGAAAAGTTAAATTACAAAATTGTGCGGGGGGTTGGGCGGAACAACTTTCCCATGAGACGCGAGTCCCTATCTAGGGCGGCCATCGGGTTAAACGCAAACAACCCTAAAAGGCCAAGAGGGTAGCTCCTTAACCGTAAGGGTTGGGAAGAAAAGTTAAATTACAAAATTGTGCGGGGGGTGGGGCGGAACAACTTTCCCATGAGACGCGAGTCCCTATCTAGGGCGGCCATCGGGTTAAACGCAAACAACCCTAAAAGGCCAAGAGGGTAGCTCCTTAACCGTAAGGGTTGGGAAGAAAAGTTAAATTACAAAATTGTGCGGGGGGTGGGGCGGAACAACTTTCCCATGAGACGCGAGTTCCCTATCTATGGCGGCCATCGGTTAAACGCAAACAACCCTAAAAGGCCAAGAGGGTAGCTCCTTAACCGTAAGGGTTGGGAAGAAAAGTTAAACTACAAAATTGTGCGGGGAGGTGAGGGGAGCAACTTTGCCATTTGACGCCAGTTCCTATCTATGGCGGCTATCGGGTTAAACGCAAACAACCCTAAACGGCCAAGAGGGTAGCTCCTTAACCGTAAGGGTTGGGAAGAAAAGTTAAATTACAAAATTGTGCGGGGAGGTGAGGGGAGCAACTTTGCCATTTGACGCCAGTTCCTATCTATGGCGGCTATCGGGTTAAACGCAAACAACCCTAAAGGGCCAAGAGGATAGCTCCTTCACCGTAAGGGTTGGGAAGAAAAGTTAAATTACAAAATTGTGCGCGGGGTGGGGCGGAACAACTTGCCCATGAGACGCGAGTCCCTATCTATGGCGGCTATCGGGTTAAACGCAAACAACCCTAAAAGGCCAAGCGGGTAGCTCCTTAACCGTAAGGGTTGGGAAGAAAAGTTAAATTACAAAATTGTGCGGGGAGGTGAGGGGAGCAACTTTGCCATTTGACGCCAGTTCCTATCTATGGCGGCTATCGGGTTAAACGCAAACAACCCTAAACGGCCAAGAGGGTAGCTCCTTAACCGTAAGGGTAGGGAAGAAAAGTTAAATTACAAAATTGTGCGGGGGGTGGGGCGGAACAACTTTCCCATGAGACGCGAGTCCCTATCTAGGGCGGCCATCGGGTTAACCGCAAACAACCCTAAAAGGCGAAGAGGGTAGCTCCTTAACCGTAAGGGTAGGGAAGAAAAGTTAAATTACAAAATTGTGCGGGGGGTGGGGCGGAACAACTTTCCCATGAGACGCGAGTCCCTATCTATGGCGGCTATCGGGTTAAACGCAAACAACCCTAAACGGCCAAGAGGGTAGCTCCTTAACCGTAAGGGTTGGGAAGAAAAGTTAAATTACAAAATTGTGCGGGGAGGTGAGGGGAGCAACTTTGCCATGAGACGCGAGTCCCTATCTATGGCGGCTATCGGGTTAAACGCAAACAACCCTAAACGACCAAGAGGGTAGCTCCTTAACCGTAAGGGTTGGGAAGAAAAGTTAAATTACAAAATTGTGCGGGGAGGTGAGGGGAGCAACTTTGCCATTTGACGCCAGTTCCTATCTATGGCGGCTATCGGGTTAAACGCAAACAACCCTAAACAACCAAGAGGGTAGCTCCTTAACCGTAAGGGTTGGGAAGAAAAGTTAAATTACAAAATTGTGCGGGGGGTTGGGGGAAACAACTTTCCCATGAGACGCGAGTCCCTATCTATGGCGGCAATCGGGTTAAACGCAAACAACCCTAAACGGCCAAGAGGGTAGCTCCTTAACCGTAAGGGTAGGGAAGAAAAGTTAAATTACAAAATTGTGCGGGGGGTGGGGCGGAACAACTTTCCCATGAGACGCGAGTCCCTATCTATGGCGGCCATCGGGTTAAACGCAAACAACCCTAAAAGGCCAAGAGGGTAGCTCCTTAACCGTAAGGGTTGGGAAGAAAAGTTAAACTACAAAATTGTGCGGGGAGGTGAGGGGAGCAACTTTGCCATTTGACGCCAGTTCCTATCTATGGCGGCTATCGGGTTAAACGCAAACAACCCTAAACGGCCAAGAGGGTAGCTCCTTAACCGTAAGGGTTGGGAAGAAAAGTTAAATTACAAAATTGTGCGGGGAGGTGAGGGGAGCAACTTTGCCATTTGACGCCAGTTCCTATCTATGGCGGCTATCGGGTTAAACGCAAACAACCCTAAAGGGCCAAGAGGATAGCTCCTTCACCGTAAGGGTTGGGAAGAAAAGTTAAATTACAAAATTGTGCGCGGGGTGGGGCGGAACAACTTGCCCATGAGACGCGAGTCCCTATCTATGGCGGCTATCGGGTTAAACGCAAACAACCCTAAACGACCAAGAGGGTAGCTCCTTAACCTTAAGGGTTGGGAAGAAAAGTTAAATTACAAAATTGTGCGCGGGGTGGGGCGGAACAACTTTCCCATGAGACGCGAGTGACTATCTATGGCGGCTATCGGGATAAACGCAAACAACCCTAAACGGCCAAGAGGGTAGCTCCTTAACCGTAAGGGTTGGGAAGAAAAGTTAAATTACAAAATTGTGCGGGGGGTGGGGCGGAACAACTTTCCCATGAGACGCGAGTCCCTATCTATGGCGGCCATCGGGTTAAACGCAAACAACCCTAAAGGGCCAAGAGGGTAGCTCCTTAACCGTAAGGGTTGGGAAGAAAAGTTAAATTACAAAATTGTGCGGGGGGTTGGGGGGACCAACTTTCCCATGAGACGCGAGTCCCTATCTAGGGCGGCCATCGGGTTAAACGCAAACAACCCTAAAAGGCCAAGAGGGTAGCTCCTTAACCGTAAGGGTTGGGAAGAAAAGTTAAATTACAAAATTGTGCGGGGGGTTGGGCGGAACAACTTTCCCATGAGACGCGAGTCCCTATCTATGGCGGCTATCGGGTTAAACGTCTATTCGGAATATCGTCTGTAACTTACCGCCCGTGCTAGATAGCCGCCCGAGTGCCACGGCAAAGTTGTAACCCTGGACCGGCCCTACAACTTTACGATTTAATAATTATTCATACTCGAAACTGAACTGTTTGTAACAGGAATACATGAGTTGAGAAGGGTAAGTTTGGCTTTGCATTTCAGTCCAAAATTAATAATTTGGCGCATCACTTTTTCCAAGCTCCGAATTAGATACAATAAGAACAACGGGGCGCAGCACTTTTTGCAAAATACCGCAAGCGATGCGCCCCGACGGTCGGCAAAAAAGAATGTCTATGTCCCGAGCTCCGAATGAGATACAATAAGAACAACGGGGCGCAGCACTTTTACGAGCTCCGAATGAGATAACAGCGGCGGGGCGCAGCACTTGTAACTTTCTGGCATATATAAGAGGTTTGCGTACCATCGGGGCGCAGCACTTTTCCGATCTCCGAATGAGATAAAAAATTTTATCGGGGCGCATCAATTTTTCCGAGCTCCGAATGAGATAAAAAATTTTATCGGGGCGCATCACTTTTTCCGAGCTCCGAATGAGATAAAAAATTTTATCGGGGCGCATCAATTTTTCCGAGCTCCGAATGAGATAAAAAATTTTATCGGGGCGCAACACTGTTTCCGAGCTCCGAATGAGATAAAATTTTTTATCGGGGCGCATCAATTTTTCCGAGCTCCGAATGAGATAAAAAATTTTATCGGGGCGCATCACTTTTTCCGAGCTCCGAATGAGATAAAAAATTTTATCGGGGCGCATCAATTTTTCCGAGCTCCGAATGAGATAAAAATTTTTATCGGGGCGCATCACTTTTTCCGAGCTCCGAATGAGATAAAAAATTTTATCGGGGCGCAACACTTTTACGAGCTCCGAATGAGTTAAAAAATTTTATCGGGGCGCATCACTTTTTCCGAGCTCCGAATTAGATACAATAAGAACGACGGGGCGCAGCACTTTTTGCAAAATACCGCAAGCGATGCGCCCCGACGGTCGGCAAAAAAGAATGTATGTCCCGAGCTCCGAATGAGATACAATAAGAACGACGGGGCGCAGCACTTTTTGCAAAATACCGCAAGCGATGCGCCCCGACGGTCGGCAAAAAAGAATGTCTATGTCCCGAGCTCCGAATGAGATACAATAAGAACAACGGGGCGCAGCACTTTTACGAGCTCCGAATGAGATAACAGCGGCGGGGCGCAGCACTTGTAACTTTCTGGCATATATAAGAGGTTTGCGTACCATCGGGGCGCAGCACTTTTCCGATCTCCGAATGAGATAAAAAATTTTATCGGGGCGCATCAATTTTTCCGAGCTCCGAATGAGATAAAAAATTTTATCGGGGCGCATCACTTTTTCCGAGCTCCGAATGAGATAAAAAATTTTATCGGGGCGCATCAATTTTTCCGAGCTCCGAATGAGATAAAAAATTTTATCGGGGCGCAACACTGTTTCCGAGCTCCGAATGAGATAAAATTTTTTATCGGGGCGCATCAATTTTTCCGAGCTCCGAATGAGATAAAAAATTTTATCGGGGCGCATCACTTTTTCCGAGCTCCGAATGAGATAAAAAATTTTATCGGGGCGCATCAATTTTTCCGAGCTCCGAATGAGATAAAAATTTTTATCGGGGCGCATCACTTTTTCCGAGCTCCGAATGAGATAAAAAATTTTATCGGGGCGCAACACTTTTACGAGCTCCGAATGAGTTAAAAAATTTTATCGGGGCGCATCACTTTTTCCGAGCTCCGAATTAGATACAATAAGAACGACGGGGCGCAGCACTTTTTGCAAAATACCGCAAGCGATGCGCCCCGACGGTCGGCAAAAAAGAATGTATGTCCCGAGCTCCGAATGAGATACAATAAGAACGACGGGGCGCAGCACTTTTTGCAAAATACCGCAAGCGATGCGCCCCGACGGTCGGCAAAAAAGAATGTCTATGTCCCGAGCTCCGAATGAGATACAATAAGAACAACGGGGCGCAGCACTTTTACGAGCTCCGAATGAGATAACAGCGGCGGGGCGCAGCACTTGTAACTTTCTGGCATATATAAGAGGTTTGCGTACCATCGGGGCGCAGCACTTTTCCGATCTCCGAATGAGATAAAAAATTTTATCGGGGCGCATCAATTTTTCCGAGCTCCGAATGAGATAAAAAATTTTATCGGGGCGCATCACTTTTTCCGAGCTCCGAATTAGATACAATAAGAACGACGGGGCGCAGCACTTTTTGCAAAATACCGCAAGCGATGCGCCCCGACGGTCGGCAAAAAAGAATGTCTATGTCCCGAACTCCGAATGAGATACAATAAGAACAACGGGGCGCAGCACTTTTTGCAAAATACCGCAAGCGATGCGCCCCGACGGTCGGCAAAAAAGAATGTCTATGTCCCGAACTCCGAATGAGATACAATAAGAACAACGGGGCGCAGCACTTTTTGCAAAATACCGCAAGCGATGCGCCCCGACGGTCGGCAAAAAAGAATGTCTATGTCTCGAGCTCCGAATGAGATACAATAAGAACAACGGGGCGCAGCACTTTTACCGAATTAGATACAATAAGAACGACGGGGCGCAGCACTTTTTGCAAAATACCGCAAGCGATGCGCCCCGACGGTCGGCAAAAAAGAATGTATGTCCCGAGCTCCGAATGAGATACAATAAGAACAACGGGGCGCAGCACTTTTTGCAAAATACCGCAAGCGATGCGCCCCGACGGTCGGCAAATAAAATTTTAGTCCCGAGCAAACAACCCTAAACGGCCAAGAGGGTACCTCCTTAACCGTAAGGGTTGGGAAGAAAAGTTAAATTACAAAATTGTGCGGGGGGTTGGGCGGAACAACTTTCCCATGAGACGCGAGTCCCTATCTAGGGCGGCCATCGGGTTAAACGCAAACAACCCTAAAAGGCCAAGAGGGTAGCTCCTTAACCGTAAGGGTTGGGAAGAAAAGTTAAATTACAAAATTGTGCGGGGGGTGGGGCGGAACAACTTTCCCATGAGACGCGAGTCCCTATCTAGGGCGGCCATCGGGTTAAACGCAAACAACCCTAAAAGGCCAAGAGGGTAGCTCCTTAACCGTAAGGGTTGGGAAGAAAAGTTAAATTACAAAATTGTGCGGGGGGTGGGGCGGAACAACTTTCCCATGAGACGCGAGTCCCTATCTATGGCGGCCATCGGGTTAAACGCAAACAACCCTAAAAGGCCAAGAGGGTAGCTCCTTAACCGTAAGGGTTGGGAAGAAAAGTTAAACTACAAAATTGTGCGGGGAGGTGAGGGGAGCAACTTTGCCATTTGACGCCAGTTCCTATCTATGGCGGCTATCGGGTTAAACGCAAACAACCCTAAACGGCCAAGAGGGTAGCTCCTTAACCGTAAGGGTTGGGAAGAAAAGTTAAATTACAAAATTGTGCGGGGAGGTGAGGGGAGCAACTTTGCCATTTGACGCCAGTTCCTATCTATGGCGGCTATCGGGTTAAACGCAAACAACCCTAAAGGGCCAAGAGGATAGCTCCTTCACCGTAAGGGTTGGGAAGAAAAGTTAAATTACAAAATTGTGCGCGGGGTGGGGCGGAACAACTTGCCCATGAGACGCGAGTCCCTATCTATGGCGGCTATCGGGTTAAACGCAAACAACCCTAAAAGGCCAAGCGGGTAGCTCCTTAACCGTAAGGGTTGGGAAGAAAAGTTAAATTACAAAATTGTGCGGGGAGGTGAGGGGAGCAACTTTGCCATTTGACGCCAGTTCCTATCTATGGCGGCTATCGGGTTAAACGCAAACAACCCTAAACGGCCAAGAGGGTAGCTCCTTAACCGTAAGGGTAGGGAAGAAAAGTTAAATTACAAAATTGTGCGGGGGGTGGGGCGGAACAACTTTCCCATGAGACGCGAGTCCCTATCTAGGGCGGCCATCGGGTTAACCGCAAACAACCCTAAAAGGCGAAGAGGGTAGCTCCTTAACCGTAAGGGTAGGGAAGAAAAGTTAAATTACAAAATTGTGCGGGGGGTGGGGCGGAACAACTTTCCCATGAGACGCGAGTCCCTATCTATGGCGGCTATCGGGTTAAACGCAAACAACCCTAAACGGCCAAGAGGGTAGCTCCTTAACCGTAAGGGTTGGGAAGAAAAGTTAAATTACAAAATTGTGCGGGGAGGTGAGGGGAGCAACTTTGCCATGAGACGCGAGTCCCTATCTATGGCGGCTATCGGGTTAAACGCAAACAACCCTAAACGACCAAGAGGGTAGCTCCTTAACCGTAAGGGTTGGGAAGAAAAGTTAAATTACAAAATTGTGCGGGGAGGTGAGGGGAGCAACTTTGCCATTTGACGCCAGTTCCTATCTATGGCGGCTATCGGGTTAAACGCAAACAACCCTAAACAACCAAGAGGGTAGCTCCTTAACCGTAAGGGTTGGGAAGAAAAGTTAAATTACAAAATTGTGCGGGGGGTTGGGGGAAACAACTTTCCCATGAGACGCGAGTCCCTATCTATGGCGGCAATCGGGTTAAACGCAAACAACCCTAAACGGCCAAGAGGGTAGCTCCTTAACCGTAAGGGTAGGGAAGAAAAGTTAAATTACAAAATTGTGCGGGGGGTGGGGCGGAACAACTTTCCCATGAGACGCGAGTCCCTATCTATGGCGGCCATCGGGTTAAACGCAAACAACCCTAAAAGGCCAAGAGGGTAGCTCCTTAACCGTAAGGGTTGGGAAGAAAAGTTAAACTACAAAATTGTGCGGGGAGGTGAGGGGAGCAACTTTGCCATTTGACGCCAGTTCCTATCTATGGCGGCTATCGGGTTAAACGCAAACAACCCTAAACGGCCAAGAGGGTAGCTCCTTAACCGTAAGGGTTGGGAAGAAAAGTTAAATTACAAAATTGTGCGGGGAGGTGAGGGGAGCAACTTTGCCATTTGACGCCAGTTCCTATCTATGGCGGCTATCGGGTTAAACGCAAACAACCCTAAAGGGCCAAGAGGATAGCTCCTTCACCGTAAGGGTTGGGAAGAAAAGTTAAATTACAAAATTGTGCGCGGGGTGGGGCGGAACAACTTGCCCATGAGACGCGAGTCCCTATCTATGGCGGCTATCGGGTTAAACGCAAACAACCCTAAACGACCAAGAGGGTAGCTCCTTAACCTTAAGGGTTGGGAAGAAAAGTTAAATTACAAAATTGTGCGCGGGGTGGGGCGGAACAACTTTCCCATGAGACGCGAGTGACTATCTATGGCGGCTATCGGGATAAACGCAAACAACCCTAAACGGCCAAGAGGGTAGCTCCTTAACCGTAAGGGTTGGGAAGAAAAGTTAAATTACAAAATTGTGCGGGGGGTTGGGGGGACCAACTTTCCCATGAGACGCGAGTCCCTATCTAGGGCGGCCATCGGGTTAACCGCAAACAACCCTAAAAGGCCAAGAGGGTAGCTCCTTAACCGTAAGGGTTGGGAAGAAAAGTTAAATTACAAAATTGTGCGGGGGGTGGGGCGGAACAACTTTCCCATGAGACGCGAGTCCCTATCTATGGCGGCCATCGGGTTAAACGCAAACAACCCTAAAGGGCCAAGAGGGTAGCTCCTTAACCGTAAGGGTTGGGAAGAAAAGTTAAATTACAAAATTGTGCGGGGGGTTGGGGGGACCAACTTTGCCATGAGACGCGAGTCCCTATCTATGGCGGCTATCGGGTTAAACGTCTATTCGGAATATCGTCTGTAACTTACCGCCCGTGCTAGATAGCCGCCCGAGTGCCACGGCAAAGTTGTAACCCTGGACCGGCCCTACAACTTTACGATTTAATAATTATTCATACTCGAAACTGAACTGTTTGTAACAGGAATACATGAGTTGAGAAGGGTAAGTTTGGCTTTGCATTTCAGTCCAAAATTAATAATTTGGCGCATCACTTTTTCCAAGCTCCGAATTAGATACAATAAGAACAACGGGGCGCAGCACTTTTTGCAAAATACCGCAAGCGATGCGCCCCGACGGTCGGCAAAAAAGAATGTCTATGTCCCGAGCTCCGAATGAGATACAATAAGAACAACGGGGCGCAGCACTTTTACGAGCTCCGAATGAGATAACAGCGGCGGGGCGCAGCACTTGTAACTTTCTGGCATATATAAGAGGTTTGCGTACCATCGGGGCGCAGCACTTTTCCGATCTCCGAATGAGATAAAAAATTTTATCGGGGCGCATCAATTTTTCCGAGCTCCGAATGAGATAAAAAATTTTATCGGGGCGCATCACTTTTTCCGAGCTCCGAATGAGATAAAAAATTTTATCGGGGCGCATCAATTTTTCCGAGCTCCGAATGAGATAAAAAATTTTATCGGGGCGCAACACTGTTTCCGAGCTCCGAATGAGATAAAATTTTTTATCGGGGCGCATCAATTTTTCCGAGCTCCGAATGAGATAAAAAATTTTATCGGGGCGCATCACTTTTTCCGAGCTCCGAATGAGATAAAAAATTTTATCGGGGCGCATCAATTTTTCCGAGCTCCGAATGAGATAAAAATTTTTATCGGGGCGCATCACTTTTTCCGAGCTCCGAATGAGATAAAAAATTTTATCGGGGCGCAACACTTTTACGAGCTCCGAATGAGTTAAAAAATTTTATCGGGGCGCATCACTTTTTCCGAGCTCCGAATTAGATACAATAAGAACGACGGGGCGCAGCACTTTTTGCAAAATACCGCAAGCGATGCGCCCCGACGGTCGGCAAAAAAGAATGTATGTCCCGAGCTCCGAATGAGATACAATAAGAACGACGGGGCGCAGCACTTTTTGCAAAATACCGCAAGCGATGCGCCCCGACGGTCGGCAAAAAAGAATGTCTATGTCCCGAACTCCGAATGAGATACAATAAGAACAACGGGGCGCAGCACTTTTTGCAAAATACCGCAAGCGATGCGCCCCGACGGTCGGCAAAAAAGAATGTCTATGTCTCGAGCTCCGAATGAGATACAATAAGAACAACGGGGCGCAGCACTTTTACCGAATTAGATACAATAAGAACGACGGGGCGCAGCACTTTTTGCAAAATACCGCAAGCGATGCGCCCCGACGGTCGGCAAATAAAATTTTAGTCCCGAGCAAACAACCCTAAACGGCCAAGAGGGTACCTCCTTAACCGTAAGGGTTGGGAAGAAAAGTTAAATTACAAAATTGTGCGGGGGGTTGGGCGGAACAACTTTCCCATGAGACGCGAGTCCCTATCTAGGGCGGCCATCGGGTTAAACGCAAACAACCCTAAAAGGCCAAGAGGGTAGCTCCTTAACCGTAAGGGTTGGGAAGAAAAGTTAAATTACAAAATTGTGCGGGGGGTGGGGCGGAACAACTTTCCCATGAGACGCGAGTCCCAATCTATGGCGGCTATCGGGTTAAACGCAAACAACCCTAAACGGCCAAGAGGGTAGCTCCTTAACCGTAAGGGTTGGGAAGAAAAGTTAAATTACAAAATTGTGCGGGGGGTGGGGCGGAACAACTTTCCCATGAGACGCGAGTCCCTATCTATGGCGGCCATCGGGTTAAACGCAAACAACCCTAAAAGGCCAAGCGGGTAGCTCCTTAACCGTAAGGGTTGGGAAGAAAAGTTAAATTACAAAATTGTGCGGGGAGGTGAGGGGAGCAACTTTGCCATTTGACGCCAGTTCCTATCTATGGCGGCTATCGGGTTAAACGCAAACAACCCTAAACGGCCAAGAGGGTAGCTCCTTAACCGTAAGGGTTGGGAAGAAAAGTTAAATTACAAAATTGTGCGGGGGGTGGGGCGGAACAACTTTCCCATGAGACGCGAGTCCCTATCTATGGCGGCCATCGGGTTAAACGCAAACAACCCTAAACGGCCAAGAGGGTAGCTCCTTAACCGTAAGGGTTGGGAAGAAAAGTTAAATTACAAAATTGTGCGGGGGGTGGGGCGGAACAACTTTCCCATGAGACGCGAGTCCCTATCTATGGCGGCCATCGGGTTAAACGCAAACAACCCTAAAAGGCCAAGAGGGTAGCTCCTTAACCGTAAGGGTTGGGAAGAAAAGTTAAACTAGAAAATTGTGCGGGGAGGTGAGGGGAGCAACTTTGCCATTTGACGCCAGTCCCTATCTATGGCGGCTATCGGGTTAAACGCAAACAACCCTAAACGGCCAAGAGGGTAGCTCCTTAACCGTAAGGGTTGGGAAGAAAAGTTAAATTACAAAATTGTGCGGGGGGTGGGGCGGAACAACTTTCCCATGAGACGCGAGTCCCTATCTATGGCGGCCATCGGGTTAAACGCAAACAACCCTAAACGGCCAAGAGGGTAGCTCCTTAACCGTAAGGGTTGGGAAGAAAAGTTAAATTACAAAATTGTGCGGGGGGTTGGGGGAAACAACTTTCCCATGAGACGCGAGTCCCTATCTATGGCGGCAATCGGGTTAAACGCAAACAACCCTAAACGGCCAAGAGGGTAGCTCCTTAACCGTAAGGGTAGGGAAGAAAAGTTAAATGACAAAATTGTGCGGAGGGTGGGGCGGAACAACTTTCCCATGAGACGCGAGTCCCTATCTATGGCGGCCATCGGGTTAAACGCAAACAACCCTAAAGGGCCAAGAGGGTAGCTCCTTAACCGTAAGGGTTGGGAAGAAAAGTTAAATTACAAAATTGTGCGGGGGGTTGGGGGGACCAACTTTGCCATGAGACGCGAGTCCCTATCTATGGCGGCTATCGGGTTAAACGTCTATTCGGAATATCGTCTGTAACTTACCGCCCGTGCTAGATAGCCGCCCGAGTGCCACGGCAAAGTTGTAACCCTGGACCGGCCCTACAACTTTACGATTTAATAATTATTCATACTCGAAACTGAACTGTTTGTAACAGGAATACATGAGTTGAGAAGGGTAAGTTTGGCTTTGCATTTCAGTCCAAAATTAATAATTTGGCGCATCACTTTTTCCAAGCTCCGAATTAGATACAATAAGAACAACGGGGCGCAGCACTTTTTGCAAAATACCGCAAGCGATGCGCCCCGACGGTCGGCAAAAAAGAATGTCTATGTCCCGAGCTCCGAATGAGATACAATAAGAACAACGGGGCGCAGCACTTTTACGAGCTCCGAATGAGATAACAGCGGCGGGGCGCAGCACTTGTAACTTTCTGGCATATATAAGAGGTTTGCGTACCATCGGGGCGCAGCACTTTTCCGATCTCCGAATGAGATAAAAAATTTTATCGGGGCGCATCAATTTTTCCGAGCTCCGAATGAGATAAAAAATTTTATCGGGGCGCATCACTTTTTCCGAGCTCCGAATGAGATAAAAAATTTTATCGGGGCGCATCAATTTTTCCGAGCTCCGAATGAGATAAAAAATTTTATCGGGGCGCAACACTGTTTCCGAGCTCCGAATGAGATAAAATTTTTTATCGGGGCGCATCAATTTTTCCGAGCTCCGAATGAGATAAAAAATTTTATCGGGGCGCATCACTTTTTCCGAGCTCCGAATGAGATAAAAAATTTTATCGGGGCGCATCAATTTTTCCGAGCTCCGAATGAGATAAAAATTTTTATCGGGGCGCATCACTTTTTCCGAGCTCCGAATGAGATAAAAAATTTTATCGGGGCGCAACACTTTTACGAGCTCCGAATGAGTTAAAAAATTTTATCGGGGCGCATCACTTTTTCCGAGCTCCGAATTAGATACAATAAGAACGACGGGGCGCAGCACTTTTTGCAAAATACCGCAAGCGATGCGCCCCGACGGTCGGCAAAAAAGAATGTATGTCCCGAGCTCCGAATGAGATACAATAAGAACGACGGGGCGCAGCACTTTTTGCAAAATACCGCAAGCGATGCGCCCCGACGGTCGGCAAAAAAGAATGTCTATGTCCCGAACTCCGAATGAGATACAATAAGAACAACGGGGCGCAGCACTTTTTGCAAAATACCGCAAGCGATGCGCCCCGACGGTCGGCAAAAAAGAATGTCTATGTCTCGAGCTCCGAATGAGATACAATAAGAACAACGGGGCGCAGCACTTTTACCGAATTAGATACAATAAGAACGACGGGGCGCAGCACTTTTTGCAAAATACCGCAAGCGATGCGCCCCGACGGTCGGCAAATAAAATTTTAGTCCCGAGCAAACAACCCTAAACGGCCAAGAGGGTACCTCCTTAACCGTAAGGGTTGGGAAGAAAAGTTAAATTACAAAATTGTGCGGGGGGTTGGGCGGAACAACTTTCCCATGAGACGCGAGTCCCTATCTAGGGCGGCCATCGGGTTAAACGCAAACAACCCTAAAAGGCCAAGAGGGTAGCTCCTTAACCGTAAGGGTTGGGAAGAAAAGTTAAATTACAAAATTGTGCGGGGGGTGGGGCGGAACAACTTTCCCATGAGACGCGAGTCCCAATCTATGGCGGCTATCGGGTTAAACGCAAACAACCCTAAACGGCCAAGAGGGTAGCTCCTTAACCGTAAGGGTTGGGAAGAAAAGTTAAATTACAAAATTGTGCGGGGGGTGGGGCGGAACAACTTTCCCATGAGACGCGAGTCCCTATCTATGGCGGCCATCGGGTTAAACGCAAACAACCCTAAAAGGCCAAGCGGGTAGCTCCTTAACCGTAAGGGTTGGGAAGAAAAGTTAAATTACAAAATTGTGCGGGGAGGTGAGGGGAGCAACTTTGCCATTTGACGCCAGTTCCTATCTATGGCGGCTATCGGGTTAAACGCAAACAACCCTAAACGGCCAAGAGGGTAGCTCCTTAACCGTAAGGGTTGGGAAGAAAAGTTAAATTACAAAATTGTGCGGGGGGTGGGGCGGAACAACTTTCCCATGAGACGCGAGTCCCTATCTATGGCGGCCATCGGGTTAAACGCAAACAACCCTAAACGGCCAAGAGGGTAGCTCCTTAACCGTAAGGGTTGGGAAGAAAAGTTAAATTACAAAATTGTGCGGGGGGTGGGGCGGAACAACTTTCCCATGAGACGCGAGTCCCTATCTATGGCGGCCATCGGGTTAAACGCAAACAACCCTAAAAGGCCAAGAGGGTAGCTCCTTAACCGTAAGGGTTGGGAAGAAAAGTTAAACTAGAAAATTGTGCGGGGAGGTGAGGGGAGCAACTTTGCCATTTGACGCCAGTCCCTATCTATGGCGGCTATCGGGTTAAACGCAAACAACCCTAAACGGCCAAGAGGGTAGCTCCTTAACCGTAAGGGTTGGGAAGAAAAGTTAAATTACAAAATTGTGCGGGGGGTGGGGCGGAACAACTTTCCCATGAGACGCGAGTCCCTATCTATGGCGGCCATCGGGTTAAACGCAAACAACCCTAAACGGCCAAGAGGGTAGCTCCTTAACCGTAAGGGTTGGGAAGAAAAGTTAAATTACAAAATTGTGCGGGGGGTTGGGGGAAACAACTTTCCCATGAGACGCGAGTCCCTATCTATGGCGGCAATCGGGTTAAACGCAAACAACCCTAAACGGCCAAGAGGGTAGCTCCTTAACCGTAAGGGTAGGGAAGAAAAGTTAAATGACAAAATTGTGCGGAGGGTGGGGCGGAACAACTTTCCCATGAGACGCGAGTCCCTATCTATGGCGGCCATCGGGTTAAACGCAAACAACCCTAAAGGGCCAAGAGGGTAGCTCCTTAACCGTAAGGGTTGGGAAGAAAAGTTAAATTACAAAATTGTGCGGGGGGTTGGGGGGACCAACTTTGCCATGAGACGCGAGTCCCTATCTATGGCGGCTATCGGGTTAAACGTCTATTCGGAATATCGTCTGTAACTTACCGCCCGTGCTAGATAGCCGCCCGAGTGCCACGGCAAAGTTGTAACCCTGGACCGGCCCTACAACTTTACGATTTAATAATTATTCATACTCGAAACTGAACTGTTTGTAACAGGAATACATGAGTTGAGAAGGGTAAGTTTGGCTTTGCATTTCAGTCCAAAATTAATAATTTGGCGCATCACTTTTTCCAAGCTCCGAATTAGATACAATAAGAACAACGGGGCGCAGCACTTTTTGCAAAATACCGCAAGCGATGCGCCCCGACGGTCGGCAAAAAAGAATGTCTATGTCCCGAGCTCCGAATGAGATACAATAAGAACAACGGGGCGCAGCACTTTTACGAGCTCCGAATGAGATAACAGCGGCGGGGCGCAGCACTTGTAACTTTCTGGCATATATAAGAGGTTTGCGTACCATCGGGGCGCAGCACTTTTCCGATCTCCGAATGAGATAAAAAATTTTATCGGGGCGCATCAATTTTTCCGAGCTCCGAATGAGATAAAAAATTTTATCGGGGCGCATCACTTTTTCCGAGCTCCGAATGAGATAAAAAATTTTATCGGGGCGCATCAATTTTTCCGAGCTCCGAATGAGATAAAAAATTTTATCGGGGCGCAACACTGTTTCCGAGCTCCGAATGAGATAAAATTTTTTATCGGGGCGCATCAATTTTTCCGAGCTCCGAATGAGATAAAAAATTTTATCGGGGCGCATCACTTTTTCCGAGCTCCGAATGAGATAAAAAATTTTATCGGGGCGCATCAATTTTTCCGAGCTCCGAATGAGATAAAAATTTTTATCGGGGCGCATCACTTTTTCCGAGCTCCGAATGAGATAAAAAATTTTATCGGGGCGCAACACTTTTACGAGCTCCGAATGAGTTAAAAAATTTTATCGGGGCGCATCACTTTTTCCGAGCTCCGAATTAGATACAATAAGAACGACGGGGCGCAGCACTTTTTGCAAAATACCGCAAGCGATGCGCCCCGACGGTCGGCAAAAAAGAATGTATGTCCCGAGCTCCGAATGAGATACAATAAGAACGACGGGGCGCAGCACTTTTTGCAAAATACCGCAAGCGATGCGCCCCGACGGTCGGCAAAAAAGAATGTCTATGTCCCGAACTCCGAATGAGATACAATAAGAACAACGGGGCGCAGCACTTTTTGCAAAATACCGCAAGCGATGCGCCCCGACGGTCGGCAAAAAAGAATGTCTATGTCTCGAGCTCCGAATGAGATACAATAAGAACAACGGGGCGCAGCACTTTTACCGAATTAGATACAATAAGAACGACGGGGCGCAGCACTTTTTGCAAAATACCGCAAGCGATGCGCCCCGACGGTCGGCAAAAAAGAATGTCTATGTCCCGAGCTCCGAATGAGATACAATAAGAACAACGGGGCGCAGCACTTTTACGAGCTCCGAATGAGATAACAGCGGCGGGGCGCAGCACTTGTAACTTTCTGGCATATATAAGAGGTTTGCGTACCATCGGGGCGCAGCACTTTTCCGATCTCCGAATGAGATAAAAAATTTTATCGGGGCGCATCAATTTTTCCGAGCTCCGAATGAGATAAAAAATTTTATCGGGGCGCATCACTTTTTCCGAGCTCCGAATGAGATAAAAAATTTTATCGGGGCGCATCAATTTTTCCGAGCTCCGAATGAGATAAAAAATTTTATCGGGGCGCAACACTGTTTCCGAGCTCCGAATGAGATAAAATTTTTTATCGGGGCGCATCAATTTTTCCGAGCTCCGAATGAGATAAAAAATTTTATCGGGGCGCATCACTTTTTCCGAGCTCCGAATGAGATAAAAAATTTTATCGGGGCGCATCAATTTTTCCGAGCTCCGAATGAGATAAAAATTTTTATCGGGGCGCATCACTTTTTCCGAGCTCCGAATGAGATAAAAAATTTTATCGGGGCGCAACACTTTTACGAGCTCCGAATGAGTTAAAAAATTTTATCGGGGCGCATCACTTTTTCCGAGCTCCGAATTAGATACAATAAGAACGACGGGGCGCAGCACTTTTTGCAAAATACCGCAAGCGATGCGCCCCGACGGTCGGCAAAAAAGAATGCATGTCCCGAGCTCCGAATGAGATACAATAAGAACGACGGGGCGCAGCACTTTTTGCAAAATACCGCAAGCGATGCGCCCCGACGGTCGGCAAAAAAGAATGTCTATGTCCCGAACTCCGAATGAGATACAATAAGAACAACGGGGCGCAGCACTTTTTGCAAAATACCGCAAGCGATGCGCCCCGACGGTCGGCAAAAAAGAATGTCTATGTCTCGAGCTCCGAATGAGATACAATAAGAACAACGGGGCGCAGCACTTTTACCGAATTAGATACAATAAGAACGACGGGGCGCAGCACTTTTTGCAAAATACCGCAAGCGATGCGCCCCGACGGTCGGCAAAAAAGAATGTATGTCCCGAGCTCCGAATGAGATACAATAAGAACAACGGGGCGCAGCACTTTTTGCAAAATACCGCAAGCGATGCGCCCCGACGGTCGGCAAATAAAATTTTAGTCCCGAGCAAACAACCCTAAACGGCCAAGAGGGTACCTCCTTAACCGTAAGGGTTGGGAAGAAAAGTTAAATTACAAAATTGTGCGGGGGGTTGGGCGGAACAACTTTCCCATGAGACGCGAGTCCCTATCTAGGGCGGCCATCGGGTTAAACGCAAACAACCCTAAAAGGCCAAGAGGGTAGCTCCTTAACCGTAAGGGTTGGGAAGAAAAGTTAAATTACAAAATTGTGCGGGGGGTGGGGCGGAACAACTTTCCCATGAGACGCGAGTCCCTATCTATGGCGGCCATCGGGTTAAACGCAAACAACCCTAAACGACCAAGAGGGTAGCTCCTTAAGCGTAAGGGTTGGGAAGAAAAGTTAAACTACAAAATTGTGCGGGGAGGTGAGGGGAGCAACTTTGCCATTTGACGCCAGTTCCTATCTATGGCGGCTATCGGGTTAAACGCAAACAACCCTAAACGGCCAAGAGGGTAGCTCCTTAACCGTAAGGGTTGGGAAGAAAAGTTAAATTACAAAATTGTGCGGGGGGTGGGGCGGAACAACTTTCCCATGAGACGCGAGTCCCTATCTATGGCGGCCATCGGGTTAAACGCAAACAACCCTAAACGGCCAAGAGGGTAGCTCCTTAACCGTAAGGGTTGGGAAGAAAAGTTAAATTACAAAATTGTGCGGGGGGTTGGGGGAAACAACTTTCCCATGAGACGCGAGTCCCTATCTATGGCGGCAATCGGGTTAAACGCAAACAACCCTAAACGGCCAAGAGGGTAGCTCCTTAACCGTAAGGGTAGGGAAGAAAAGTTAAATGACAAAATTGTGCGGAGGGTGGGGCGGAACAACTTTCCCATGAGACGCGAGTCCCTATCTATGGCGGCTATCGGGTTAAACGCAAACAACCCTAAACGGCCAAGAGGGTAGCTCCTTAACCGTAAGGGTTGGGAAGAAAAGTTAAATTACAAAATTGTGCGGGGAGGTGAGGGGAGCAACTTTGCCATGAGACGTGAGTCCCTATCTATGGCGGCTATCGGGTTAAACGCAAACAACCCTAAACGGCCAAGAGGGTAGCTCCTTAACCGTAAGGGTTGGGAAGAAAAGTTAAATTACAAAATTGTGCGGGGGGTGGGGTGAAACAACTTTCCTATGAGACGCGAGTCCCTATCTATGGCGGCTATCGGGTTAAACGCAAACAACCCTAAAAGGCCAAGCGGGTAGCTCCTTAACCGTAAGGGTTGGGAAGAAAAGTTAAATTACAAAATTGTGCGGGGAGGTGAGGGGAGCAACTTTGCCATTTGACGCCAGTTCCTATCTATGGCGGCTATCGGGTTAAACGCAAACAACCCTAAACGACCAAGAGGGTAGCTCCTTAACCGTAAGGGTTGGGAAGAAAAGTTAAATTACAAAATTGTGCGCGGGGTGGGGCGGAACAACTTTCCCATGAGACGCGAGTGACTATCTATGGCGGCTATCGGGATAAACGCAAACAACCCTAAACGGCCAAGAGGGTAGCTCCTTAACCGTAAGGGTTGGGAAGAAAAGTTAAATTACAAAATTGTGCGGGGGGTTGGGGGGACCAACTTTCCCATGAGACGCGAGTCCCTATCTAGGGCGGCCATCGGGTTAACCGCAAACAACCCTAAAAGGCCAAGAGGGTAGCTCCTTAACCGTAAGGGTTGGGAAGAAAAGTTAAATTACAAAATTGTGCGGGGGGTGGGGCGGAACAACTTTCCCATGAGACGCGAGTCCCTATCTATGGCGGCCATCGGGTTAAACGCAAACAACCCTAAAGGGCCAAGAGGGTAGCTCCTTAACCGTAAGGGTTGGGAAGAAAAGTTAAATTACAAAATTGTGCGGGGGGTTGGGGGGACCAACTTTGCCATGAGACGCGAGTCCCTATCTATGGCGGCTATCGGGTTAAACGTCTATTCGGAATATCGTCTGTAACTTACCGCCCGTGCTAGATAGCCGCCCGAGTGCCACGGCAAAGTTGTAACCCTGGACCGGCCCTACAACTTTACGATTTAATAATTATTCATACTCGAAACTGAACTGTTTGTAACAGGAATACATGAGTTGAGAAGGGTAAGTTTGGCTTTGCATTTCAGTCCAAAATTAATAATTTGGCGCATCACTTTTTCCAAGCTCCGAATTAGATACAATAAGAACAACGGGGCGCAGCACTTTTTGCAAAATACCGCAAGCGATGCGCCCCGACGGTCGGCAAAAAAGAATGTCTATGTCCCGAGCTCCGAATGAGATACAATAAGAACAACGGGGCGCAGCACTTTTACGAGCTCCGAATGAGATAACAGCGGCGGGGCGCAGCACTTGTAACTTTCTGGCATATATAAGAGGTTTGCGTACCATCGGGGCGCAGCACTTTTCCGATCTCCGAATGAGATAAAAAATTTTATCGGGGCGCATCAATTTTTCCGAGCTCCGAATGAGATAAAAAATTTTATCGGGGCGCATCACTTTTTCCGAGCTCCGAATGAGATAAAAAATTTTATCGGGGCGCATCAATTTTTCCGAGCTCCGAATGAGATAAAAAATTTTATCGGGGCGCAACACTGTTTCCGAGCTCCGAATGAGATAAAATTTTTTATCGGGGCGCATCAATTTTTCCGAGCTCCGAATGAGATAAAAAATTTTATCGGGGCGCATCACTTTTTCCGAGCTCCGAATGAGATAAAAAATTTTATCGGGGCGCATCAATTTTTCCGAGCTCCGAATGAGATAAAAATTTTTATCGGGGCGCATCACTTTTTCCGAGCTCCGAATGAGATAAAAAATTTTATCGGGGCGCAACACTTTTACGAGCTCCGAATGAGTTAAAAAATTTTATCGGGGCGCATCACTTTTTCCGAGCTCCGAATTAGATACAATAAGAACGACGGGGCGCAGCACTTTTTGCAAAATACCGCAAGCGATGCGCCCCGACGGTCGGCAAAAAAGAATGTATGTCCCGAGCTCCGAATGAGATACAATAAGAACGACGGGGCGCAGCACTTTTTGCAAAATACCGCAAGCGATGCGCCCCGACGGTCGGCAAAAAAGAATGTCTATGTCCCGAACTCCGAATGAGATACAATAAGAACAACGGGGCGCAGCACTTTTTGCAAAATACCGCAAGCGATGCGCCCCGACGGTCGGCAAAAAAGAATGTCTATGTCTCGAGCTCCGAATGAGATACAATAAGAACAACGGGGCGCAGCACTTTTACCGAATTAGATACAATAAGAACGACGGGGCGCAGCACTTTTTGCAAAATACCGCAAGCGATGCGCCCCGACGGTCGGCAAAAAAGAATGTATGTCCCGAGCTCCGAATGAGATACAATAAGAACAACGGGGCGCAGCACTTTTTGCAAAATACCGCAAGCGATGCGCCCCGACGGTCGGCAAATAAAATTTTAGTCCCGAGCAAACAACCCTAAACGGCCAAGAGGGTACCTCCTTAACCGTAAGGGTTGGGAAGAAAAGTTAAATTACAAAATTGTGCGGGGGGTTGGGCGGAACAACTTTCCCATGAGACGCGAGTCCCTATCTAGGGCGGCCATCGGGTTAAACGCAAACAACCCTAAAAGGCCAAGAGGGTAGCTCCTTAACCGTAAGGGTTGGGAAGAAAAGTTAAATTACAAAATTGTGCGGGGGGTGGGGCGGAACAACTTTCCCATGAGACGCGAGTCCCTATCTATGGCGGCCATCGGGTTAAACGCAAACAACCCTAAACGACCAAGAGGGTAGCTCCTTAAGCGTAAGGGTTGGGAAGAAAAGTTAAACTACAAAATTGTGCGGGGAGGTGAGGGGAGCAACTTTGCCATTTGACGCCAGTTCCTATCTATGGCGGCTATCGGGTTAAACGCAAACAACCCTAAACGGCCAAGAGGGTAGCTCCTTAACCGTAAGGGTTGGGAAGAAAAGTTAAATTACAAAATTGTGCGGGGGGTGGGGCGGAACAACTTTCCCATGAGACGCGAGTCCCTATCTATGGCGGCCATCGGGTTAAACGCAAACAACCCTAAACGGCCAAGAGGGTAGCTCCTTAACCGTAAGGGTTGGGAAGAAAAGTTAAATTACAAAATTGTGCGGGGGGTTGGGGGAAACAACTTTCCCATGAGACGCGAGTCCCTATCTATGGCGGCAATCGGGTTAAACGCAAACAACCCTAAACGGCCAAGAGGGTAGCTCCTTAACCGTAAGGGTAGGGAAGAAAAGTTAAATGACAAAATTGTGCGGAGGGTGGGGCGGAACAACTTTCCCATGAGACGCGAGTCCCTATCTATGGCGGCTATCGGGTTAAACGCAAACAACCCTAAACGGCCAAGAGGGTAGCTCCTTAACCGTAAGGGTTGGGAAGAAAAGTTAAATTACAAAATTGTGCGGGGAGGTGAGGGGAGCAACTTTGCCATGAGACGTGAGTCCCTATCTATGGCGGCTATCGGGTTAAACGCAAACAACCCTAAACGGCCAAGAGGGTAGCTCCTTAACCGTAAGGGTTGGGAAGAAAAGTTAAATTACAAAATTGTGCGGGGGGTGGGGTGAAACAACTTTCCTATGAGACGCGAGTCCCTATCTATGGCGGCTATCGGGTTAAACGCAAACAACCCTAAAAGGCCAAGCGGGTAGCTCCTTAACCGTAAGGGTTGGGAAGAAAAGTTAAATTACAAAATTGTGCGGGGAGGTGAGGGGAGCAACTTTGCCATTTGACGCCAGTTCCTATCTATGGCGGCTATCGGGTTAAACGCAAACAACCCTAAACGACCAAGAGGGTAGCTCCTTAACCGTAAGGGTTGGGAAGAAAAGTTAAATTACAAAATTGTGCGCGGGGTGGGGCGGAACAACTTTCCCATGAGACGCGAGTGACTATCTATGGCGGCTATCGGGATAAACGCAAACAACCCTAAACGGCCAAGAGGGTAGCTCCTTAACCGTAAGGGTTGGGAAGAAAAGTTAAATTACAAAATTGTGCGGGGGGTTGGGGGGACCAACTTTCCCATGAGACGCGAGTCCCTATCTAGGGCGGCCATCGGGTTAACCGCAAACAACCCTAAAAGGCCAAGAGGGTAGCTCCTTAACCGTAAGGGTTGGGAAGAAAAGTTAAATTACAAAATTGTGCGGGGGGTGGGGCGGAACAACTTTCCCATGAGACGCGAGTCCCTATCTATGGCGGCCATCGGGTTAAACGCAAACAACCCTAAAGGGCCAAGAGGGTAGCTCCTTAACCGTAAGGGTTGGGAAGAAAAGTTAAATTACAAAATTGTGCGGGGGGTTGGGGGGACCAACTTTGCCATGAGACGCGAGTCCCTATCTATGGCGGCTATCGGGTTAAACGTCTATTCGGAATATCGTCTGTAACTTACCGCCCGTGCTAGATAGCCGCCCGAGTGCCACGGCAAAGTTGTAACCCTGGACCGGCCCTACAACTTTACGATTTAATAATTATTCATACTCGAAACTGAACTGTTTGTAACAGGAATACATGAGTTGAGAAGGGTAAGTTTGGCTTTGCATTTCAGTCCAAAATTAATAATTTGGCGCATCACTTTTTCCAAGCTCCGAATTAGATACAATAAGAACAACGGGGCGCAGCACTTTTTGCAAAATACCGCAAGCGATGCGCCCCGACGGTCGGCAAAAAAGAATGTCTATGTCCCGAGCTCCGAATGAGATACAATAAGAACAACGGGGCGCAGCACTTTTACGAGCTCCGAATGAGATAACAGCGGCGGGGCGCAGCACTTGTAACTTTCTGGCATATATAAGAGGTTTGCGTACCATCGGGGCGCAGCACTTTTCCGATCTCCGAATGAGATAAAAAATTTTATCGGGGCGCATCAATTTTTCCGAGCTCCGAATGAGATAAAAAATTTTATCGGGGCGCATCACTTTTTCCGAGCTCCGAATGAGATAAAAAATTTTATCGGGGCGCATCAATTTTTCCGAGCTCCGAATGAGATAAAAAATTTTATCGGGGCGCAACACTGTTTCCGAGCTCCGAATGAGATAAAATTTTTTATCGGGGCGCATCAATTTTTCCGAGCTCCGAATGAGATAAAAAATTTTATCGGGGCGCATCACTTTTTCCGAGCTCCGAATGAGATAAAAAATTTTATCGGGGCGCATCAATTTTTCCGAGCTCCGAATGAGATAAAAATTTTTATCGGGGCGCATCACTTTTTCCGAGCTCCGAATGAGATAAAAAATTTTATCGGGGCGCAACACTTTTACGAGCTCCGAATGAGTTAAAAAATTTTATCGGGGCGCATCACTTTTTCCGAGCTCCGAATTAGATACAATAAGAACGACGGGGCGCAGCACTTTTTGCAAAATACCGCAAGCGATGCGCCCCGACGGTCGGCAAAAAAGAATGTCTATGTCCCGAACTCCGAATGAGATACAATAAGAACAACGGGGCGCAGCACTTTTTGCAAAATACCGCAAGCGATGCGCCCCGACGGTCGGCAAAAAAGAATGTCTATGTCTCGAGCTCCGAATGAGATACAATAAGAACAACGGGGCGCAGCACTTTTACCGAATTAGATACAATAAGAACGACGGGGCGCAGCACTTTTTGCAAAATACCGCAAGCGATGCGCCCCGACGGTCGGCAAAAAAGAATGTATGTCCCGAGCTCCGAATGAGATACAATAAGAACAACGGGGCGCAGCACTTTTTGCAAAATACCGCAAGCGATGCGCCCCGACGGTCGGCAAATAAAATTTTAGTCCCGAGCAAACAACCCTAAACGGCCAAGAGGGTACCTCCTTAACCGTAAGGGTTGGGAAGAAAAGTTAAATTACAAAATTGTGCGGGGGGTTGGGCGGAACAACTTTCCCATGAGACGCGAGTCCCTATCTAGGGCGGCCATCGGGTTAAACGCAAACAACCCTAAAAGGCCAAGAGGGTAGCTCCTTAACCGTAAGGGTTGGGAAGAAAAGTTAAATTACAAAATTGTGCGGGGGGTGGGGCGGAACAACTTTCCCATGAGACGCGAGTCCCTATCTAGGGCGGCCATCGGGTTAAACGCAAACAACCCTAAAAGGCCAAGAGGGTAGCTCCTTAACCGTAAGGGTTGGGAAGAAAAGTTAAATTACAAAATTGTGCGGGGGGTGGGGCGGAACAACTTTCCCATGAGACGCGAGTCCCTATCTATGGCGGCCATCGGGTTAAACGCAAACAACCCTAAAAGGCCAAGAGGGTAGCTCCTTAACCGTAAGGGTTGGGAAGAAAAGTTAAACTACAAAATTGTGCGGGGAGGTGAGGGGAGCAACTTTGCCATTTGACGCCAGTTCCTATCTATGGCGGCTATCGGGTTAAACGCAAACAACCCTAAACGGCCAAGAGGGTAGCTCCTTAACCGTAAGGGTTGGGAAGAAAAGTTAAATTACAAAATTGTGCGGGGAGGTGAGGGGAGCAACTTTGCCATTTGACGCCAGTTCCTATCTATGGCGGCTATCGGGTTAAACGCAAACAACCCTAAAGGGCCAAGAGGATAGCTCCTTCACCGTAAGGGTTGGGAAGAAAAGTTAAATTACAAAATTGTGCGCGGGGTGGGGCGGAACAACTTGCCCATGAGACGCGAGTCCCTATCTATGGCGGCTATCGGGTTAAACGCAAACAACCCTAAAAGGCCAAGCGGGTAGCTCCTTAACCGTAAGGGTTGGGAAGAAAAGTTAAATTACAAAATTGTGCGGGGAGGTGAGGGGAGCAACTTTGCCATTTGACGCCAGTTCCTATCTATGGCGGCTATCGGGTTAAACGCAAACAACCCTAAACGGCCAAGAGGGTAGCTCCTTAACCGTAAGGGTAGGGAAGAAAAGTTAAATTACAAAATTGTGCGGGGGGTGGGGCGGAACAACTTTCCCATGAGACGCGAGTCCCTATCTAGGGCGGCCATCGGGTTAACCGCAAACAACCCTAAAAGGCGAAGAGGGTAGCTCCTTAACCGTAAGGGTAGGGAAGAAAAGTTAAATTACAAAATTGTGCGGGGGGTGGGGCGGAACAACTTTCCCATGAGACGCGAGTCCCTATCTATGGCGGCTATCGGGTTAAACGCAAACAACCCTAAACGGCCAAGAGGGTAGCTCCTTAACCGTAAGGGTTGGGAAGAAAAGTTAAATTACAAAATTGTGCGGGGAGGTGAGGGGAGCAACTTTGCCATGAGACGCGAGTCCCTATCTATGGCGGCTATCGGGTTAAACGCAAACAACCCTAAACGACCAAGAGGGTAGCTCCTTAACCGTAAGGGTTGGGAAGAAAAGTTAAATTACAAAATTGTGCGGGGAGGTGAGGGGAGCAACTTTGCCATTTGACGCCAGTTCCTATCTATGGCGGCTATCGGGTTAAACGCAAACAACCCTAAACAACCAAGAGGGTAGCTCCTTAACCGTAAGGGTTGGGAAGAAAAGTTAAATTACAAAATTGTGCGGGGGGTTGGGGGAAACAACTTTCCCATGAGACGCGAGTCCCTATCTATGGCGGCAATCGGGTTAAACGCAAACAACCCTAAACGGCCAAGAGGGTAGCTCCTTAACCGTAAGGGTAGGGAAGAAAAGTTAAATTACAAACTTGTGCGGGGGGTGGGGCGGAACAACTTTCCCATGAGACGCGAGTCCCTATCTATGGCGGCCATCGGGTTAAACGCAAACAACCCTAAAAGGCCAAGAGGGTAGCTCCTTAACCGTAAGGGTTGGGAAGAAAAGTTAAACTACAAAATTGTGCGGGGAGGTGAGGGGAGCAACTTTGCCATTTGACGCCAGTTCCTATCTATGGCGGCTATCGGGTTAAACGCAAACAACCCTAAACGGCCAAGAGGGTAGCTCCTTAACCGTAAGGGTTGGGAAGAAAAGTTAAATTACAAAATTGTGCGGGGAGGTGAGGGGAGCAACTTTGCCATTTGACGCCAGTTCCTATCTATGGCGGCTATCGGGTTAAACGCAAACAACCCTAAAGGGCCAAGAGGATAGCTCCTTCACCGTAAGGGTTGGGAAGAAAAGTTAAATTACAAAATTGTGCGCGGGGTGGGGCGGAACAACTTGCCCATGAGACGCGAGTCCCTATCTATGGCGGCTATCGGGTTAAACGCAAACAACCCTAAACGACCAAGAGGGTAGCTCCTTAACCTTAAGGGTTGGGAAGAAAAGTTAAATTACAAAATTGTGCGCGGGGTGGGGCGGAACAACTTTCCCATGAGACGCGAGTGACTATCTATGGCGGCTATCGGGATAAACGCAAACAACCCTAAACGGCCAAGAGGGTAGCTCCTTAACCGTAAGGGTTGGGAAGAAAAGTTAAATTACAAAATTGTGCGGGGGGTTGGGGGGACCAACTTTCCCATGAGACGCGAGTCCCTATCTAGGGCGGCCATCGGGTTAACCGCAAACAACCCTAAAAGGCCAAGAGGGTAGCTCCTTAACCGTAAGGGTTGGGAAGAAAAGTTAAATTACAAAATTGTGCGGGGGGTGGGGCGGAACAACTTTCCCATGAGACGCGAGTCCCTATCTATGGCGGCCATCGGGTTAAACGCAAACAACCCTAAAGGGCCAAGAGGGTAGCTCCTTAACCGTAAGGGTTGGGAAGAAAAGTTAAATTACAAAATTGTGCGGGGGGTTGGGGGGACCAACTTTGCCATGAGACGCGAGTCCCTATCTATGGCGGCTATCGGGTTAAACGTCTATTCGGAATATCGTCTGTAACTTACCGCCCGTGCTAGATAGCCGCCCGAGTGCCACGGCAAAGTTGTAACCCTGGACCGGCCCTACAACTTTACGATTTAATAATTATTCATACTCGAAACTGAACTGTTTGTAACAGGAATACATGAGTTGAGAAGGGTAAGTTTGGCTTTGCATTTCAGTCCAAAATTAATAATTTGGCGCATCACTTTTTCCAAGCTCCGAATTAGATACAATAAGAACAACGGGGCGCAGCACTTTTTGCAAAATACCGCAAGCGATGCGCCCCGACGGTCGGCAAAAAAGAATGTCTATGTCCCGAGCTCCGAATGAGATACAATAAGAACAACGGGGCGCAGCACTTTTACGAGCTCCGAATGAGATAACAGCGGCGGGGCGCAGCACTTGTAACTTTCTGGCATATATAAGAGGTTTGCGTACCATCGGGGCGCAGCACTTTTCCGATCTCCGAATGAGATAAAAAATTTTATCGGGGCGCATCAATTTTTCCGAGCTCCGAATGAGATAAAAAATTTTATCGGGGCGCATCACTTTTTCCGAGCTCCGAATGAGATAAAAAATTTTATCGGGGCGCATCAATTTTTCCGAGCTCCGAATGAGATAAAAAATTTTATCGGGGCGCAACACTGTTTCCGAGCTCCGAATGAGATAAAATTTTTTATCGGGGCGCATCAATTTTTCCGAGCTCCGAATGAGATAAAAAATTTTATCGGGGCGCATCACTTTTTCCGAGCTCCGAATGAGATAAAAAATTTTATCGGGGCGCATCAATTTTTCCGAGCTCCGAATGAGATAAAAATTTTTATCGGGGCGCATCACTTTTTCCGAGCTCCGAATGAGATAAAAAATTTTATCGGGGCGCAACACTTTTACGAGCTCCGAATGAGTTAAAAAATTTTATCGGGGCGCATCACTTTTTCCGAGCTCCGAATTAGATACAATAAGAACGACGGGGCGCAGCACTTTTTGCAAAATACCGCAAGCGATGCGCCCCGACGGTCGGCAAAAAAGAATGTATGTCCCGAGCTCCGAATGAGATACAATAAGAACGACGGGGCGCAGCACTTTTTGCAAAATACCGCAAGCGATGCGCCCCGACGGTCGGCAAAAAAGAATGTCTATGTCCCGAGCTCCGAATGAGATACAATAAGAACAACGGGGCGCAGCACTTTTACGAGCTCCGAATGAGATAACAGCGGCGGGGCGCAGCACTTGTAACTTTCTGGCATATATAAGAGGTTTGCGTACCATCGGGGCGCAGCACTTTTCCGATCTCCGAATGAGATAAAAAATTTTATCGGGGCGCATCAATTTTTCCGAGCTCCGAATGAGATAAAAAATTTTATCGGGGCGCATCACTTTTTCCGAGCTCCGAATGAGATAAAAAATTTTATCGGGGCGCATCAATTTTTCCGAGCTCCGAATGAGATAAAAAATTTTATCGGGGCGCAACACTGTTTCCGAGCTCCGAATGAGATAAAATTTTTTATCGGGGCGCATCAATTTTTCCGAGCTCCGAATGAGATAAAAAATTTTATCGGGGCGCATCACTTTTTCCGAGCTCCGAATGAGATAAAAAATTTTATCGGGGCGCATCAATTTTTCCGAGCTCCGAATGAGATAAAAATTTTTATCGGGGCGCATCACTTTTTCCGAGCTCCGAATGAGATAAAAAATTTTATCGGGGCGCAACACTTTTACGAGCTCCGAATGAGTTAAAAAATTTTATCGGGGCGCATCACTTTTTCCGAGCTCCGAATTAGATACAATAAGAACGACGGGGCGCAGCACTTTTTGCAAAATACCGCAAGCGATGCGCCCCGACGGTCGGCAAAAAAGAATGTATGTCCCGAGCTCCGAATGAGATACAATAAGAACGACGGGGCGCAGCACTTTTTGCAAAATACCGCAAGCGATGCGCCCCGACGGTCGGCAAAAAAGAATGTCTATGTCCCGAGCTCCGAATGAGATACAATAAGAACAACGGGGCGCAGCACTTTTACGAGCTCCGAATGAGATAACAGCGGCGGGGCGCAGCACTTGTAACTTTCTGGCATATATAAGAGGTTTGCGTACCATCGGGGCGCAGCACTTTTCCGATCTCCGAATGAGATAAAAAATTTTATCGGGGCGCATCAATTTTTCCGAGCTCCGAATGAGATAAAAAATTTTATCGGGGCGCATCACTTTTTCCGAGCTCCGAATTAGATACAATAAGAACGACGGGGCGCAGCACTTTTTGCAAAATACCGCAAGCGATGCGCCCCGACGGTCGGCAAAAAAGAATGTCTATGTCCCGAACTCCGAATGAGATACAATAAGAACAACGGGGCGCAGCACTTTTTGCAAAATACCGCAAGCGATGCGCCCCGACGGTCGGCAAAAAAGAATGTCTATGTCTCGAGCTCCGAATGAGATACAATAAGAACAACGGGGCGCAGCACTTTTACCGAATTAGATACAATAAGAACGACGGGGCGCAGCACTTTTTGCAAAATACCGCAAGCGATGCGCCCCGACGGTCGGCAAAAAAGAATGTATGTCCCGAGCTCCGAATGAGATACAATAAGAACAACGGGGCGCAGCACTTTTTGCAAAATACCGCAAGCGATGCGCCCCGACGGTCGGCAAATAAAATTTTAGTCCCGAGCAAACAACCCTAAACGGCCAAGAGGGTACCTCCTTAACCGTAAGGGTTGGGAAGAAAAGTTAAATTACAAAATTGTGCGGGGGGTTGGGCGGAACAACTTTCCCATGAGACGCGAGTCCCTATCTAGGGCGGCCATCGGGTTAAACGCAAACAACCCTAAAAGGCCAAGAGGGTAGCTCCTTAACCGTAAGGGTTGGGAAGAAAAGTTAAATTACAAAATTGTGCGGGGGGTGGGGCGGAACAACTTTCCCATGAGACGCGAGTCCCTATCTAGGGCGGCCATCGGGTTAAACGCAAACAACCCTAAAAGGCCAAGAGGGTAGCTCCTTAACCGTAAGGGTTGGGAAGAAAAGTTAAATTACAAAATTGTGCGGGGGGTGGGGCGGAACAACTTTCCCATGAGACGCGAGTCCCTATCTATGGCGGCCATCGGGTTAAACGCAAACAACCCTAAAAGGCCAAGAGGGTAGCTCCTTAACCGTAAGGGTTGGGAAGAAAAGTTAAACTACAAAATTGTGCGGGGAGGTGAGGGGAGCAACTTTGCCATTTGACGCCAGTTCCTATCTATGGCGGCTATCGGGTTAAACGCAAACAACCCTAAACGGCCAAGAGGGTAGCTCCTTAACCGTAAGGGTTGGGAAGAAAAGTTAAATTACAAAATTGTGCGGGGAGGTGAGGGGAGCAACTTTGCCATTTGACGCCAGTTCCTATCTATGGCGGCTATCGGGTTAAACGCAAACAACCCTAAAGGGCCAAGAGGATAGCTCCTTCACCGTAAGGGTTGGGAAGAAAAGTTAAATTACAAAATTGTGCGCGGGGTGGGGCGGAACAACTTGCCCATGAGACGCGAGTCCCTATCTATGGCGGCTATCGGGTTAAACGCAAACAACCCTAAAAGGCCAAGCGGGTAGCTCCTTAACCGTAAGGGTTGGGAAGAAAAGTTAAATTACAAAATTGTGCGGGGAGGTGAGGGGAGCAACTTTGCCATTTGACGCCAGTTCCTATCTATGGCGGCTATCGGGTTAAACGCAAACAACCCTAAACGGCCAAGAGGGTAGCTCCTTAACCGTAAGGGTAGGGAAGAAAAGTTAAATTACAAAATTGTGCGGGGGGTGGGGCGGAACAACTTTCCCATGAGACGCGAGTCCCTATCTAGGGCGGCCATCGGGTTAACCGCAAACAACCCTAAAAGGCGAAGAGGGTAGCTCCTTAACCGTAAGGGTAGGGAAGAAAAGTTAAATTACAAAATTGTGCGGGGGGTGGGGCGGAACAACTTTCCCATGAGACGCGAGTCCCTATCTATGGCGGCTATCGGGTTAAACGCAAACAACCCTAAACGGCCAAGAGGGTAGCTCCTTAACCGTAAGGGTTGGGAAGAAAAGTTAAATTACAAAATTGTGCGGGGAGGTGAGGGGAGCAACTTTGCCATGAGACGCGAGTCCCTATCTATGGCGGCTATCGGGTTAAACGCAAACAACCCTAAACGACCAAGAGGGTAGCTCCTTAACCGTAAGGGTTGGGAAGAAAAGTTAAATTACAAAATTGTGCGGGGAGGTGAGGGGAGCAACTTTGCCATTTGACGCCAGTTCCTATCTATGGCGGCTATCGGGTTAAACGCAAACAACCCTAAACAACCAAGAGGGTAGCTCCTTAACCGTAAGGGTTGGGAAGAAAAGTTAAATTACAAAATTGTGCGGGGGGTTGGGGGAAACAACTTTCCCATGAGACGCGAGTCCCTATCTATGGCGGCAATCGGGTTAAACGCAAACAACCCTAAACGGCCAAGAGGGTAGCTCCTTAACCGTAAGGGTAGGGAAGAAAAGTTAAATTACAAAATTGTGCGGGGGGTGGGGCGGAACAACTTTCCCATGAGACGCGAGTCCCTATCTATGGCGGCCATCGGGTTAAACGCAAACAACCCTAAAAGGCCAAGAGGGTAGCTCCTTAACCGTAAGGGTTGGGAAGAAAAGTTAAACTACAAAATTGTGCGGGGAGGTGAGGGGAGCAACTTTGCCATTTGACGCCAGTTCCTATCTATGGCGGCTATCGGGTTAAACGCAAACAACCCTAAACGGCCAAGAGGGTAGCTCCTTAACCGTAAGGGTTGGGAAGAAAAGTTAAATTACAAAATTGTGCGGGGAGGTGAGGGGAGCAACTTTGCCATTTGACGCCAGTTCCTATCTATGGCGGCTATCGGGTTAAACGCAAACAACCCTAAAGGGCCAAGAGGATAGCTCCTTCACCGTAAGGGTTGGGAAGAAAAGTTAAATTACAAAATTGTGCGCGGGGTGGGGCGGAACAACTTGCCCATGAGACGCGAGTCCCTATCTATGGCGGCTATCGGGTTAAACGCAAACAACCCTAAACGACCAAGAGGGTAGCTCCTTAACCTTAAGGGTTGGGAAGAAAAGTTAAATTACAAAATTGTGCGCGGGGTGGGGCGGAACAACTTTCCCATGAGACGCGAGTGACTATCTATGGCGGCTATCGGGATAAACGCAAACAACCCTAAACGGCCAAGAGGGTAGCTCCTTAACCGTAAGGGTTGGGAAGAAAAGTTAAATTACAAAATTGTGCGGGGGGTTGGGGGGACCAACTTTCCCATGAGACGCGAGTCCCTATCTAGGGCGGCCATCGGGTTAACCGCAAACAACCCTAAAAGGCCAAGAGGGTAGCTCCTTAACCGTAAGGGTTGGGAAGAAAAGTTAAATTACAAAATTGTGCGGGGGGTGGGGCGGAACAACTTTCCCATGAGACGCGAGTCCCTATCTATGGCGGCCATCGGGTTAAACGCAAACAACCCTAAAGGGCCAAGAGGGTAGCTCCTTAACCGTAAGGGTTGGGAAGAAAAGTTAAATTACAAAATTGTGCGGGGGGTTGGGGGGACCAACTTTGCCATGAGACGCGAGTCCCTATCTATGGCGGCTATCGGGTTAAACGTCTATTCGGAATATCGTCTGTAACTTACCGCCCGTGCTAGATAGCCGCCCGAGTGCCACGGCAAAGTTGTAACCCTGGACCGGCCCTACAACTTTACGATTTAATAATTATTCATACTCGAAACTGAACTGTTTGTAACAGGAATACATGAGTTGAGAAGGGTAAGTTTGGCTTTGCATTTCAGTCCAAAATTAATAATTTGGCGCATCACTTTTTCCAAGCTCCGAATTAGATACAATAAGAACAACGGGGCGCAGCACTTTTTGCAAAATACCGCAAGCGATGCGCCCCGACGGTCGGCAAAAAAGAATGTCTATGTCCCGAGCTCCGAATGAGATACAATAAGAACAACGGGGCGCAGCACTTTTACGAGCTCCGAATGAGATAACAGCGGCGGGGCGCAGCACTTGTAACTTTCTGGCATATATAAGAGGTTTGCGTACCATCGGGGCGCAGCACTTTTCCGATCTCCGAATGAGATAAAAAATTTTATCGGGGCGCATCAATTTTTCCGAGCTCCGAATGAGATAAAAAATTTTATCGGGGCGCATCACTTTTTCCGAGCTCCGAATGAGATAAAAAATTTTATCGGGGCGCATCAATTTTTCCGAGCTCCGAATGAGATAAAAAATTTTATCGGGGCGCAACACTGTTTCCGAGCTCCGAATGAGATAAAATTTTTTATCGGGGCGCATCAATTTTTCCGAGCTCCGAATGAGATAAAAAATTTTATCGGGGCGCATCACTTTTTCCGAGCTCCGAATGAGATAAAAAATTTTATCGGGGCGCATCAATTTTTCCGAGCTCCGAATGAGATAAAAATTTTTATCGGGGCGCATCACTTTTTCCGAGCTCCGAATGAGATAAAAAATTTTATCGGGGCGCAACACTTTTACGAGCTCCGAATGAGTTAAAAAATTTTATCGGGGCGCATCACTTTTTCCGAGCTCCGAATTAGATACAATAAGAACGACGGGGCGCAGCACTTTTTGCAAAATACCGCAAGCGATGCGCCCCGACGGTCGGCAAAAAAGAATGTATGTCCCGAGCTCCGAATGAGATACAATAAGAACGACGGGGCGCAGCACTTTTTGCAAAATACCGCAAGCGATGCGCCCCGACGGTCGGCAAAAAAGAATGTCTATGTCCCGAACTCCGAATGAGATACAATAAGAACAACGGGGCGCAGCACTTTTTGCAAAATACCGCAAGCGATGCGCCCCGACGGTCGGCAAAAAAGAATGTCTATGTCTCGAGCTCCGAATGAGATACAATAAGAACAACGGGGCGCAGCACTTTTACCGAATTAGATACAATAAGAACGACGGGGCGCAGCACTTTTTGCAAAATACCGCAAGCGATGCGCCCCGACGGTCGGCAAAAAAGAATGTCTATGTCCCGAGCTCCGAATGAGATACAATAAGAACAACGGGGCGCAGCACTTTTACGAGCTCCGAATGAGATAACAGCGGCGGGGCGCAGCACTTGTAACTTTCTGGCATATATAAGAGGTTTGCGTACCATCGGGGCGCAGCACTTTTCCGATCTCCGAATGAGATAAAAAATTTTATCGGGGCGCATCAATTTTTCCGAGCTCCGAATGAGATAAAAAATTTTATCGGGGCGCATCACTTTTTCCGAGCTCCGAATGAGATAAAAAATTTTATCGGGGCGCATCAATTTTTCCGAGCTCCGAATGAGATAAAAAATTTTATCGGGGCGCAACACTGTTTCCGAGCTCCGAATGAGATAAAATTTTTTATCGGGGCGCATCAATTTTTCCGAGCTCCGAATGAGATAAAAAATTTTATCGGGGCGCATCACTTTTTCCGAGCTCCGAATGAGATAAAAAATTTTATCGGGGCGCATCAATTTTTCCGAGCTCCGAATGAGATAAAAATTTTTATCGGGGCGCATCACTTTTTCCGAGCTCCGAATGAGATAAAAAATTTTATCGGGGCGCAACACTTTTACGAGCTCCGAATGAGTTAAAAAATTTTATCGGGGCGCATCACTTTTTCCGAGCTCCGAATTAGATACAATAAGAACGACGGGGCGCAGCACTTTTTGCAAAATACCGCAAGCGATGCGCCCCGACGGTCGGCAAAAAAGAATGCATGTCCCGAGCTCCGAATGAGATACAATAAGAACGACGGGGCGCAGCACTTTTTGCAAAATACCGCAAGCGATGCGCCCCGACGGTCGGCAAAAAAGAATGTCTATGTCCCGAACTCCGAATGAGATACAATAAGAACAACGGGGCGCAGCACTTTTTGCAAAATACCGCAAGCGATGCGCCCCGACGGTCGGCAAAAAAGAATGTCTATGTCTCGAGCTCCGAATGAGATACAATAAGAACAACGGGGCGCAGCACTTTTACCGAATTAGATACAATAAGAACGACGGGGCGCAGCACTTTTTGCAAAATACCGCAAGCGATGCGCCCCGACGGTCGGCAAAAAAGAATGTATGTCCCGAGCTCCGAATGAGATACAATAAGAACAACGGGGCGCAGCACTTTTTGCAAAATACCGCAAGCGATGCGCCCCGACGGTCGGCAAATAAAATTTTAGTCCCGAGCAAACAACCCTAAACGGCCAAGAGGGTACCTCCTTAACCGTAAGGGTTGGGAAGAAAAGTTAAATTACAAAATTGTGCGGGGGGTTGGGCGGAACAACTTTCCCATGAGACGCGAGTCCCTATCTAGGGCGGCCATCGGGTTAAACGCAAACAACCCTAAAAGGCCAAGAGGGTAGCTCCTTAACCGTAAGGGTTGGGAAGAAAAGTTAAATTACAAAATTGTGCGGGGGGTGGGGCGGAACAACTTTCCCATGAGACGCGAGTCCCTATCTATGGCGGCCATCGGGTTAAACGCAAACAACCCTAAACGACCAAGAGGGTAGCTCCTTAAGCGTAAGGGTTGGGAAGAAAAGTTAAACTACAAAATTGTGCGGGGAGGTGAGGGGAGCAACTTTGCCATTTGACGCCAGTTCCTATCTATGGCGGCTATCGGGTTAAACGCAAACAACCCTAAACGGCCAAGAGGGTAGCTCCTTAACCGTAAGGGTTGGGAAGAAAAGTTAAATTACAAAATTGTGCGGGGGGTGGGGCGGAACAACTTTCCCATGAGACGCGAGTCCCTATCTATGGCGGCCATCGGGTTAAACGCAAACAACCCTAAACGGCCAAGAGGGTAGCTCCTTAACCGTAAGGGTTGGGAAGAAAAGTTAAATTACAAAATTGTGCGGGGGGTTGGGGGAAACAACTTTCCCATGAGACGCGAGTCCCTATCTATGGCGGCAATCGGGTTAAACGCAAACAACCCTAAACGGCCAAGAGGGTAGCTCCTTAACCGTAAGGGTAGGGAAGAAAAGTTAAATGACAAAATTGTGCGGAGGGTGGGGCGGAACAACTTTCCCATGAGACGCGAGTCCCTATCTATGGCGGCTATCGGGTTAAACGCAAACAACCCTAAACGGCCAAGAGGGTAGCTCCTTAACCGTAAGGGTTGGGAAGAAAAGTTAAATTACAAAATTGTGCGGGGAGGTGAGGGGAGCAACTTTGCCATGAGACGTGAGTCCCTATCTATGGCGGCTATCGGGTTAAACGCAAACAACCCTAAACGGCCAAGAGGGTAGCTCCTTAACCGTAAGGGTTGGGAAGAAAAGTTAAATTACAAAATTGTGCGGGGGGTGGGGTGAAACAACTTTCCTATGAGACGCGAGTCCCTATCTATGGCGGCTATCGGGTTAAACGCAAACAACCCTAAAAGGCCAAGCGGGTAGCTCCTTAACCGTAAGGGTTGGGAAGAAAAGTTAAATTACAAAATTGTGCGGGGAGGTGAGGGGAGCAACTTTGCCATTTGACGCCAGTTCCTATCTATGGCGGCTATCGGGTTAAACGCAAACAACCCTAAACGACCAAGAGGGTAGCTCCTTAACCGTAAGGGTTGGGAAGAAAAGTTAAATTACAAAATTGTGCGCGGGGTGGGGCGGAACAACTTTCCCATGAGACGCGAGTGACTATCTATGGCGGCTATCGGGATAAACGCAAACAACCCTAAACGGCCAAGAGGGTAGCTCCTTAACCGTAAGGGTTGGGAAGAAAAGTTAAATTACAAAATTGTGCGGGGGGTTGGGGGGACCAACTTTCCCATGAGACGCGAGTCCCTATCTAGGGCGGCCATCGGGTTAACCGCAAACAACCCTAAAAGGCCAAGAGGGTAGCTCCTTAACCGTAAGGGTTGGGAAGAAAAGTTAAATTACAAAATTGTGCGGGGGGTGGGGCGGAACAACTTTCCCATGAGACGCGAGTCCCTATCTATGGCGGCCATCGGGTTAAACGCAAACAACCCTAAAGGGCCAAGAGGGTAGCTCCTTAACCGTAAGGGTTGGGAAGAAAAGTTAAATTACAAAATTGTGCGGGGGGTTGGGGGGACCAACTTTGCCATGAGACGCGAGTCCCTATCTATGGCGGCTATCGGGTTAAACGTCTATTCGGAATATCGTCTGTAACTTACCGCCCGTGCTAGATAGCCGCCCGAGTGCCACGGCAAAGTTGTAACCCTGGACCGGCCCTACAACTTTACGATTTAATAATTATTCATACTCGAAACTGAACTGTTTGTAACAGGAATACATGAGTTGAGAAGGGTAAGTTTGGCTTTGCATTTCAGTCCAAAATTAATAATTTGGCGCATCACTTTTTCCAAGCTCCGAATTAGATACAATAAGAACAACGGGGCGCAGCACTTTTTGCAAAATACCGCAAGCGATGCGCCCCGACGGTCGGCAAAAAAGAATGTCTATGTCCCGAGCTCCGAATGAGATACAATAAGAACAACGGGGCGCAGCACTTTTACGAGCTCCGAATGAGATAACAGCGGCGGGGCGCAGCACTTGTAACTTTCTGGCATATATAAGAGGTTTGCGTACCATCGGGGCGCAGCACTTTTCCGATCTCCGAATGAGATAAAAAATTTTATCGGGGCGCATCAATTTTTCCGAGCTCCGAATGAGATAAAAAATTTTATCGGGGCGCATCACTTTTTCCGAGCTCCGAATGAGATAAAAAATTTTATCGGGGCGCATCAATTTTTCCGAGCTCCGAATGAGATAAAAAATTTTATCGGGGCGCAACACTGTTTCCGAGCTCCGAATGAGATAAAATTTTTTATCGGGGCGCATCAATTTTTCCGAGCTCCGAATGAGATAAAAAATTTTATCGGGGCGCATCACTTTTTCCGAGCTCCGAATGAGATAAAAAATTTTATCGGGGCGCATCAATTTTTCCGAGCTCCGAATGAGATAAAAATTTTTATCGGGGCGCATCACTTTTTCCGAGCTCCGAATGAGATAAAAAATTTTATCGGGGCGCAACACTTTTACGAGCTCCGAATGAGTTAAAAAATTTTATCGGGGCGCATCACTTTTTCCGAGCTCCGAATTAGATACAATAAGAACGACGGGGCGCAGCACTTTTTGCAAAATACCGCAAGCGATGCGCCCCGACGGTCGGCAAAAAAGAATGTATGTCCCGAGCTCCGAATGAGATACAATAAGAACGACGGGGCGCAGCACTTTTTGCAAAATACCGCAAGCGATGCGCCCCGACGGTCGGCAAAAAAGAATGTCTATGTCCCGAACTCCGAATGAGATACAATAAGAACAACGGGGCGCAGCACTTTTTGCAAAATACCGCAAGCGATGCGCCCCGACGGTCGGCAAAAAAGAATGTCTATGTCTCGAGCTCCGAATGAGATACAATAAGAACAACGGGGCGCAGCACTTTTACCGAATTAGATACAATAAGAACGACGGGGCGCAGCACTTTTTGCAAAATACCGCAAGCGATGCGCCCCGACGGTCGGCAAAAAAGAATGTATGTCCCGAGCTCCGAATGAGATACAATAAGAACAACGGGGCGCAGCACTTTTTGCAAAATACCGCAAGCGATGCGCCCCGACGGTCGGCAAATAAAATTTTAGTCCCGAGCAAACAACCCTAAACGGCCAAGAGGGTACCTCCTTAACCGTAAGGGTTGGGAAGAAAAGTTAAATTACAAAATTGTGCGGGGGGTTGGGCGGAACAACTTTCCCATGAGACGCGAGTCCCTATCTAGGGCGGCCATCGGGTTAAACGCAAACAACCCTAAAAGGCCAAGAGGGTAGCTCCTTAACCGTAAGGGTTGGGAAGAAAAGTTAAATTACAAAATTGTGCGGGGGGTGGGGCGGAACAACTTTCCCATGAGACGCGAGTCCCTATCTATGGCGGCCATCGGGTTAAACGCAAACAACCCTAAACGACCAAGAGGGTAGCTCCTTAAGCGTAAGGGTTGGGAAGAAAAGTTAAACTACAAAATTGTGCGGGGAGGTGAGGGGAGCAACTTTGCCATTTGACGCCAGTTCCTATCTATGGCGGCTATCGGGTTAAACGCAAACAACCCTAAACGGCCAAGAGGGTAGCTCCTTAACCGTAAGGGTTGGGAAGAAAAGTTAAATTACAAAATTGTGCGGGGGGTGGGGCGGAACAACTTTCCCATGAGACGCGAGTCCCTATCTATGGCGGCCATCGGGTTAAACGCAAACAACCCTAAACGGCCAAGAGGGTAGCTCCTTAACCGTAAGGGTTGGGAAGAAAAGTTAAATTACAAAATTGTGCGGGGGGTTGGGGGAAACAACTTTCCCATGAGACGCGAGTCCCTATCTATGGCGGCAATCGGGTTAAACGCAAACAACCCTAAACGGCCAAGAGGGTAGCTCCTTAACCGTAAGGGTAGGGAAGAAAAGTTAAATGACAAAATTGTGCGGAGGGTGGGGCGGAACAACTTTCCCATGAGACGCGAGTCCCTATCTATGGCGGCTATCGGGTTAAACGCAAACAACCCTAAACGGCCAAGAGGGTAGCTCCTTAACCGTAAGGGTTGGGAAGAAAAGTTAAATTACAAAATTGTGCGGGGAGGTGAGGGGAGCAACTTTGCCATGAGACGTGAGTCCCTATCTATGGCGGCTATCGGGTTAAACGCAAACAACCCTAAACGGCCAAGAGGGTAGCTCCTTAACCGTAAGGGTTGGGAAGAAAAGTTAAATTACAAAATTGTGCGGGGGGTGGGGTGAAACAACTTTCCTATGAGACGCGAGTCCCTATCTATGGCGGCTATCGGGTTAAACGCAAACAACCCTAAAAGGCCAAGCGGGTAGCTCCTTAACCGTAAGGGTTGGGAAGAAAAGTTAAATTACAAAATTGTGCGGGGAGGTGAGGGGAGCAACTTTGCCATTTGACGCCAGTTCCTATCTATGGCGGCTATCGGGTTAAACGCAAACAACCCTAAACGACCAAGAGGGTAGCTCCTTAACCGTAAGGGTTGGGAAGAAAAGTTAAATTACAAAATTGTGCGCGGGGTGGGGCGGAACAACTTTCCCATGAGACGCGAGTGACTATCTATGGCGGCTATCGGGATAAACGCAAACAACCCTAAACGGCCAAGAGGGTAGCTCCTTAACCGTAAGGGTTGGGAAGAAAAGTTAAATTACAAAATTGTGCGGGGGGTTGGGGGGACCAACTTTCCCATGAGACGCGAGTCCCTATCTAGGGCGGCCATCGGGTTAACCGCAAACAACCCTAAAAGGCCAAGAGGGTAGCTCCTTAACCGTAAGGGTTGGGAAGAAAAGTTAAATTACAAAATTGTGCGGGGGGTGGGGCGGAACAACTTTCCCATGAGACGCGAGTCCCTATCTATGGCGGCCATCGGGTTAAACGCAAACAACCCTAAAGGGCCAAGAGGGTAGCTCCTTAACCGTAAGGGTTGGGAAGAAAAGTTAAATTACAAAATTGTGCGGGGGGTTGGGGGGACCAACTTTGCCATGAGACGCGAGTCCCTATCTATGGCGGCTATCGGGTTAAACGTCTATTCGGAATATCGTCTGTAACTTACCGCCCGTGCTAGATAGCCGCCCGAGTGCCACGGCAAAGTTGTAACCCTGGACCGGCCCTACAACTTTACGATTTAATAATTATTCATACTCGAAACTGAACTGTTTGTAACAGGAATACATGAGTTGAGAAGGGTAAGTTTGGCTTTGCATTTCAGTCCAAAATTAATAATTTGGCGCATCACTTTTTCCAAGCTCCGAATTAGATACAATAAGAACAACGGGGCGCAGCACTTTTTGCAAAATACCGCAAGCGATGCGCCCCGACGGTCGGCAAAAAAGAATGTCTATGTCCCGAGCTCCGAATGAGATACAATAAGAACAACGGGGCGCAGCACTTTTACGAGCTCCGAATGAGATAACAGCGGCGGGGCGCAGCACTTGTAACTTTCTGGCATATATAAGAGGTTTGCGTACCATCGGGGCGCAGCACTTTTCCGATCTCCGAATGAGATAAAAAATTTTATCGGGGCGCATCAATTTTTCCGAGCTCCGAATGAGATAAAAAATTTTATCGGGGCGCATCACTTTTTCCGAGCTCCGAATGAGATAAAAAATTTTATCGGGGCGCATCAATTTTTCCGAGCTCCGAATGAGATAAAAAATTTTATCGGGGCGCAACACTGTTTCCGAGCTCCGAATGAGATAAAATTTTTTATCGGGGCGCATCAATTTTTCCGAGCTCCGAATGAGATAAAAAATTTTATCGGGGCGCATCACTTTTTCCGAGCTCCGAATGAGATAAAAAATTTTATCGGGGCGCATCAATTTTTCCGAGCTCCGAATGAGATAAAAATTTTTATCGGGGCGCATCACTTTTTCCGAGCTCCGAATGAGATAAAAAATTTTATCGGGGCGCAACACTTTTACGAGCTCCGAATGAGTTAAAAAATTTTATCGGGGCGCATCACTTTTTCCGAGCTCCGAATTAGATACAATAAGAACGACGGGGCGCAGCACTTTTTGCAAAATACCGCAAGCGATGCGCCCCGACGGTCGGCAAAAAAGAATGTATGTCCCGAGCTCCGAATGAGATACAATAAGAACGACGGGGCGCAGCACTTTTTGCAAAATACCGCAAGCGATGCGCCCCGACGGTCGGCAAAAAAGAATGTCTATGTCCCGAACTCCGAATGAGATACAATAAGAACAACGGGGCGCAGCACTTTTTGCAAAATACCGCAAGCGATGCGCCCCGACGGTCGGCAAAAAAGAATGTCTATGTCTCGAGCTCCGAATGAGATACAATAAGAACAACGGGGCGCAGCACTTTTACCGAATTAGATACAATAAGAACGACGGGGCGCAGCACTTTTTGCAAAATACCGCAAGCGATGCGCCCCGACGGTCGGCAAAAAAGAATGTATGTCCCGAGCTCCGAATGAGATACAATAAGAACAACGGGGCGCAGCACTTTTTGCAAAATACCGCAAGCGATGCGCCCCGACGGTCGGCAAATAAAATTTTAGTCCCGAGCAAACAACCCTAAACGGCCAAGAGGGTACCTCCTTAACCGTAAGGGTTGGGAAGAAAAGTTAAATTACAAAATTGTGCGGGGGGTTGGGCGGAACAACTTTCCCATGAGACGCGAGTCGCTATCTAGGGCGGCCATCGGGTTAAACGCAAACAACCCTAAAAGGCCAAGAGGGTAGCTCCTTAACCGTAAGGGTTGGGAAGAAAAGTTAAATTACAAAATTGTGCGGGGGGTGGGGCGGAACAACTTTCCCATGAGACGCGAGTCCCTATCTAGGGCGGCCATCGGGTTAAACGCAAACAACCCTAAAAGGCCAAGAGGGTAGCTCCTTAACCGTAAGGGTTGGGAAGAAAAGTTAAATTACAAAATTGTGCGGGGGGTGGGGCGGAACAACTTTCCCATGAGACGCGAGTCCCTATCTATGGCGGCCATCGGGTTAAACGCAAACAACCCTAAACGGCCAAGAGGGTAGCTCCTTAACCGTAAGGGTTGGGAAGAAAAGTTAAATTACAAAATTGTGCGGGGGGTTGGGGGGAACCACTTTGCCATGAGACGTGAGTCCCTATCTATGGCGGCCATCGGGTTAAACGCAAACAACCCTAAACGGCCAAGAGGGTAGCTCCTTAACCGTAAGGGTTGGGAAGAAACGTTAAATTACAAAATTGTGCGGGGGGTTCGGGGGAACAACTTTGCCATGAGACGCGAGTCCCTATCTATGGCGGCCATCGGGTTAAACGCAAACAACCCTAAACGGCCAAGAGGGTAGCTCCTTAACCGTAAGGGTAGGGAAGAAAAGTTAAATTACAAAATTGTGCGGGGGGTTGGGGGGAACAACTTTCCCATGAGACGCGAGTGACTATCTATGGCAGCTATCGGGATAAACGCAAACAATCCTAAACGGCCAAGAGGGTAGCTCCTTAACCGTAAGGGTTGGGAAGAAGAGTTAAATTATAAAATTGTGCGGGGGGTTGGGGGGACCAACTTTGCCATGAGACGTGAGTCCCAATCTATGGCGGCTATCGGGTTAAACGCAAACAACCCTAAACGGCCAAGAGGGTAGCTCCTTAACCGTAAGGGTTGGGAAGAAAAGTTAAATTACAAAATTGTGCGGGGGGTGGGGCGGAACAACTTTCCCATGAGACGCGAGTCCCTATCTATGGCGGCCATCGGGTTAAACGCAAACAACCCTAAAAGGCCAAGCGGGTAGCTCCTTAACCGTAAGGGTTGGGAAGAAAAGTTAAATTACAAAATTGTGCGGGGTGGTGAGGGGAGCAACTTTGCCATTTGACGCCAGTTCCTATCTATGGCGGCTATCGGGTTAAACGCAAACAACCCTAAACGGCCAAGAGGGTAGCTCCTTAACCGTAAGGGTTGGGAAGAAAAGTTAAATTACAAAATTGTGCGGGGGGTGGGGCGGAACAACTTTCCCATGAGACGCGAGTCCCTATCTATGGCGGCCATCGGGTTAAACGCAAACAACCCTAAACGACCAAGAGGGTAGCTCCTTAACCGTAAGGGTTGGGAAGAAAAGTTAAATTACAAAATTGTGCGGGGGGTTGGGGGGAACAATTTTGCCATGAGACGCGAGTCACTATCTATGGCGGCTATCGGGTTAAACGCAAACAACCCTAAAAGGCCAAGAGGGTAGCTCCTTAACCGTAAGGGTTGGGAAGAAAAGTTAAATTACAAAATTGTGCGGGGGGTGGGGCGGAACAACTTGCCCATGAGACGCGAGTCCCTATCTATGGCGGCTATCGGGTTAAACGCAAACAACCCTAAAAGGCCAAGAGGGTAGCTCCTTAACCGTAAGGGTAGGGAAGAAAAGTTAAATTACAAAATTGTGCGGGGGGTGGGGCGGAACAACTTTCCCATGAGACGCGAGTCCCTATCTATGGCGGCTATCGGGTTAAACGCAAACAACCCTAAAAGGCCAAGCGGGTAGCTCCTTAACCGTAAGGGTTGGGAAGAAAAGTTAAATTACAAAATTGTGCGGGGGGTGGGGCGGAACAACTTTCCCATGAGACGCGAGTCCCTATCTATGGCGGCCATCGGGTTAAACGCAAACAACCCTAAAGGGCCAAGAGGGTAGCTCCTTAACCGTAAGGGTTGGGAAGAAAAGTTAAATTACAAAATTGTGCGGGGGGTTGGGGGGACCAACTTTGCCATGAGACGCGAGTCCCTATCTATGGCGGCTGTCGGGTTAAACGCAAACAACCCTAAAGGGGCAAGAGGGTAGCTCCTTAACCGTAAGGGTTGGGAAGAAAAGTTAAATTACAAAATTGTGCGGGGTGCTGGGGGGAACAACTTTGCCTTGAGACGCGAGTCCCTATCTACGGCGGCTGTCGGGTTAAACGCAAACAACCCTAAAGGGGCAAGAGGGTAGCTCCTTAACCGTAAGGGTTGGGAAGAAAAGTTAAATTAAAAAATTGTACGGAGGGTTGGGGGGAACAACTTTGCCATGAGACGCGAGTCACTATCTACGGCGGCTATCGGGTTAAACGCAAACAACCCTAAAGGGACAAGAGGGTAGTTCCTTAACCGTAAGGGTTGGGAAGAAAAGTTAAATTACAAAATTGTGCGGAGGGTTGGGGGGAACAACTTTGCCATGAGACGCGAGTCGCTATCTACGGCGGCTATCGGGTTAAACGCAAACAACCCTAAAGGGGCAAGAGGGTAGCTCCTTAACCGTAAGGGTTGGGAAGAAAAGTTAAATTACAAAATTGTGCGGGGGGTTGGGGGGAACAACTTTGCCATGAGACGCGAGTCGCTATCTACGGCGGCTATCGGGTTAAACGCAAACAACCCTAAAGGGGCAAGAGGGTAGCTCCTTAACCGTAAGGGTTGGGAAGAAAAGTTAAATTATAAAATTGTGCGGGGGGTTGGGGGGAACAACTTTGCCATGAGACGCGAGTCCCTATCTACGGCGGCTATCGGGTTAAACGCAAACAACCCTAAACGGCCAAGACGGTAGCTCCTTAACCGTAAGGGTTGGGAAGAAAAGTTAAATTACAAAATTGTGCGGAGGGTTGGGGGGAACAACTTTGCCATGAGACGCGAGTCACTATCTACGGCGGCTATCGGGTTAAACGCAAACAACCCTAAAGGGGCAAGAGGGTAGCTCCTTAACCGTAAGGGTTGGGAAGAAAAGTTAAAGTACAAAATTGTGCGGGGGGTTGGGGGGAACAACTTTGCCATGAGACGCGAGTCGCTATCTACGGCGGCTATCGGGTTAAACGCAAACAACCCTAAAGGGGCAAGAGGGTAGCTCCTTAACCGTAAGGGTTGGGAAGAAAAGTTAAATTACAAAATTGTGCGGGGTGTAGGGGGGAACAACTTTGCCATGAGACGCGAGTCGCTATCTACGGCGGCTATCGGGTTAAACGCAAACAACCCTAAAGGGGCAAGAGGGTAGCTCCTTAACCGTAAGGGTTGGGAAGAAAAGTTAAATTACAAAATTGTGCGGGGGGTTGGGGGGAACAACTTTGCCATGAGACGCGAGTCCCTATCTACGGCGGCTATCGGGTTAAACGCAAACAACCCTAAACGGCCAAGACGGTAGCTCCTTAACCGTAAGGGTTGGGAAGAAAAGTTAAATTACAAAATTGTGCGGAGGGTTGGGGGGAACAACTTTACCATGAGACGCGAGTCACTATCTACGGCGGCTATCGGGTTAAACGCAAACAACCCTAAAGGGGCAAGAGGGTAGCTCCTTAACCGTAAGGGTTGGGAAGAAAAGTTAAATTACAAAATTGTGCGGAGGGTTGGGGGGAACAACTTTGCCATGCGACGCGAGTCACTATCTACGTCGGCTATCGGGTTAAACGCAAACAACCCTAAAGGGGCAAGAGGGTAGCTCCTTAACCGTAAGGGTTGGGAAGAAAAGTTAAATTACAAAATTGTGCGGAGGGTTGGGGGGAACAACTTTGCCATGAGACGCGAGTCGCTATCTACGGCGGCTATCGGGTTAAACGCAAACAACCCTAAAGGGGCAAGAGGGTAGCTCCTTAACCGTAAGAGTTGGGAAGAAAAGTTAAATTACAAAATTGTGCGGGGGGTTGGGGGGAACAACTTTGCCATGAGACGCGAGTCCCTATCTACGGCGGCTATCGGGTTAAACGCAAACAACCCTAAAGGGGCAAGAGGGTAGCTCCTTAACCGTAAGAGTTGGGAAGAAAAGTTAAATTACAAAATTGTGCGGGGGGTTGGGGGGAACAACTTTGCCATGAGACGCGAGTCCCTATCTACGGCGGCTATCGGGTTAAACGCAAACAACCCTAAACGGCCAAGACGGTAGCTCCTTAACCGTAAGGGTTGGGAAGAAAAGTTAAATTACAAAATTGTGCGGAGGGTTGGGGGGAACAACTTTGCCATGAGACGCGAGTCACTATCTACGGCGGCTATCGGGTTAAACGCAAACAACCCTAAACGGCCAAGACGGTAGCTCCTTAACCGTAAGGGTTGGGAAGAAAAGTTAAAGTACAAAATTGTGCGGGGGGTTGGGGGGAACAACTTTGCCATGAGACGCGAGTCGCTATCTACGGCGGCTATCGGGTTAAACGCAAACAACCCTAAACGGCCAAGAGGGTAGCTCCTTAACCGTAAGGGTTGGGAAGAAAAGTTAAATTACAAAATTGTGCGGGGGTTGGGGGGAACAACTTTCCCATGAGACGCGAGTCCCTATCTATGGCGGCTATCGGGATAAACGCAAACAACCCTAAACGGCCAAGAGGGTAGCTCCTTAACCGTAAGGGTTGGGAAGAAAAGTTAAATTACAAAATTGTGCGGGGAGGTGAGGGGAGCAACTTTGCCATGAGACGTGAGTCCCTATCTATGGCGGCTATCGGGTTAAACGCAAACAACCCTAAACGGCCAAGAGGGTAGCTCCTTAACCGTAAGGGTTGGGAAGAAAAGTTAAATTACAAAATTGTGCGGGGGGTGGGGCGGAACAACTTTCCCATGAGACGCGAGTCCCTATCTATGGCGGCCATCGGGTTAAACGCAAACAACCCTAAAGGGCCAAGAGGGTAGCTCCTTAACCGTAAGGGTTGGGAAGAAAAGTTAAATTACAAAATTGTGCGGGGGGTTGGGGGGACCAACTTTGCCATGAGACGCGAGTCCCTATCTATGGCGGCTGTCGGGTTAAACGCAAACAACCCTAAAGGGGCAAGAGGGTAGCTCCTTAACCGTAAGGGTTGGGAAGAAAAGTTAAATTACAAAATTGTGCGGGGTGCTGGGGGGAACAACTTTGCCTTGAGACGCGAGTCCCTATCTACGGCGGCTGTCGGGTTAAACGCAAACAACCCTAAAGGGGCAAGAGGGTAGCTCCTTAACCGTAAGGGTTGGGAAGAAAAGTTAAATTAAAAAATTGTACGGAGGGTTGGGGGGAACAACTTTGCCATGAGACGCGAGTCACTATCTACGGCGGCTATCGGGTTAAACGCAAACAACCCTAAAGGGACAAGAGGGTAGTTCCTTAACCGTAAGGGTTGGGAAGAAAAGTTAAATTACAAAATTGTGCGGAGGGTTGGGGGGAACAACTTTGCCATGAGACGCGAGTCGCTATCTACGGCGGCTATCGGTTTAAACGCAAACAACCCTAAAGGGGCAAGAGGGTAGCTCCTTAACCGTAAGGGTTGGGAAGAAAAGTTAAATTACAAAATTGTGCGGGGGGTTGGGGGGAACAACTTTGCCATGAGACGCGAGTCGCTATCTACGGCGGCTATCGGGTTAAACGCAAACAACCCTAAAGGGGCAAGAGGGTAGCTCCTTAACCGTAAGGGTTGGGAAGAAAAGTTAAATTATAAAATTGTGCGGGGGGTTGGGGGGAACAACTTTGCCATGAGACGCGAGTCCCTATCTACGGCGGCTATCGGGTTAAACGCAAACAACCCTAAACGGCCAAGACGGTAGCTCCTTAACCGTAAGGGTTGGGAAGAAAAGTTAAATTACAAAATTGTGCGGAGGGTTGGGGGGAACAACTTTGCCATGAGACGCGAGTCACTATCTACGGCGGCTATCGGGTTAAACGCAAACAACCCTAAAGGGGCAAGAGGGTAGCTCCTTAACCGTAAGGGTTGGGAAGAAAAGTTAAAGTACAAAATTGTGCGGGGGGTTGGGGGGAACAACTTTGCCATGAGACGCGAGTCGCTATCTACGGCGGCTATCGGGTTAAACGCAAACAACCCTAAAGGGGCAAGAGGGTAGCTCCTTAACCGTAAGGGTTGGGA